>CM053809.1:10107500-20107500 GCA_028671895.1 Oenanthe sinensis
ACCTTAAATTTAACAGAACCAAACTAAAAAACAAAAAAAAAAGAACCACCCAGATCAGCAAACATAGTAATCAAGCAACTAAATTTACTATGATAGTATGATTCAAATTATGAACTAAAAAAATAACTAATCAAGAATTTAAATTTACCAAATCTTTTTTAAATTAACAAAACCAAACTAAAAATCAAAAACAAACGAAACCCAGATCAGATAACATAGTAATCAAGCAACTAAGTGTACTATGATTCAAATTATGAAATAAAAACAATTAAATAAACAAGAATTTAAATTTACCAAATCTTTTATTTTCTCTGATCTAGATGTGTGTATGCAGATAGGTGTAAGTATAATATTAACAAGAAAAGAGAGTCATGTGTGTGTGTGTGTGTATATATATATATATATATATATATTATATATATATGTAAGTAATATTTATTACCTGAAATATATCGGCGGGAGGGGAGTATAAATTGTAAGAACAAGACAAGAAAGCGAAAATGGTGGCAATGGTTGCGTTTGTTGTACATATGGACTCTATTAATTTTCTATTCATGGGCTGGGCGGACTGGGCCTACTTAAAGGCCCTTTTTATGATTCTATGTAATCCATTTTGGGAAATTAGATTGAAAAGGTCTTTAACATGTTGCCCTTTTTAATTTTTAATTTTTTTAATGTTAGAGTTTCAAAGCGCTAATGAAAATGATTTCTAAAGATTCTATGTAATCCATTTTGGGAAACTAGATTGAAAAGGTCTTTAACATGTGGCCCTTTTTAATTTTTTTTTTTAATGAAAGTGCTAATGATTTTTTTTGACTAATTTGATTTATAGCCTTATAAAATAAGTATCTGTTCTAAAGAAATTCTCGGGATGAGGCAGGGTCGAACCCAGGACCTGGAAAAATAGAGGATAAGCTCTCAACCACTAAGGTTATCCAACCGTGCTCCTAAAGGAGTTGTTAAATGTAGTGAAAAATTGTTTTGTACAGTATTGTGTAATTCCATTTAAGTTCTTTTTATGTATTAAATATTTATCAGCTCATTAAATGAGTAATTTAACTAAAAATATACTGGTTTTTTTAGTGTGTATCCATGGACACATATTAATAATCACTTTTTAATGAGTTGTCAGATTTTAATTGGTGGAGATTTTTTTGCATTCAAGGGGCAATTATTATTAATGAGAATGTAATCAATGAAAATCCGTCAACTCATAAAAAGTGGTTATTAATGGGTAACCATGAGTACACACTAAAAAAATCTAAAATATATTAAAGCACTATTACCGAGACATTAGTAGGTGGCAGATGAGATATGAGGATCTGAATATTTTAATATTATTTTTATTGTAACTTAATTCGTTAGTAGTAATTTATTTTAATATTCTTTTTATTTTAACAATTACCAAATATTATTTTTTAATCCCTTGCTGTTATCTCCAAAGGTCACTATAGGGCCAGCTTTCTCAATCACATCTGTGAGCAGGGCTTTATCTCCAGTCATGTGCCTAGAACATCCACTGTCAAGTATCCACATGACAAGTTTGTTCTTCGCTGTACCCTGCATCCACAGATTGATTACTTTTTCTTTGGTACCCAAACTTGATTGGGTCCAAGAGGTTTAGATAAGTACATAGATTTAGCTACAGAAATTTTCTGGTCCTTGTCTTTCTCATCGACTGCACCCTTGCCCTTTAGTTTAGTCTTGACAGGAGTGCCTTTAGGCTTAGGGACAGGGGTTTCCTTCCTAACTTTAAGAGGACTGGCAGTCTTTGCCCTAACATGCTTTCTAGTCATGTTCACATCTGTATTCATGCAAGTACTTGATGAAGAGTTCATTAAGTTTATGTATGCAGACATGATATTGAAAGCACATGGCATGCATCCTACTTTACCGCATGGTTGATGAGGAATAGACATGGCAGGCATACTAGAAGTTTCTGTTTTAACTACTTTTATCTTATTGCATGCATGCGTAAGATGACCAGTAGAATTGCAATTATTACAAACTTTTCTAGAATTGTTAGCACCTACCTTACCATTTCTGTTTGCTTTCTTGTTTTCATTTTTATTGCCTATTTCAATTTTAACCTGTTTCTTAGGTTCTTCAATCTTAACAGATTTCTTAGGCAAGTTCTTCTTATCTACAACCTTTTCCTCTTTCTCCTCAGCAAGGAGTTCTTCTTTCATTAAGAGATCATCTTCATTTAGGGGTTCTATGACGAACTTCATATAAAGGGGCTTAGCTACATCCTTCAATACATATGGAATGTCTTGCTTCATAGGACTTTCCTCAGCAATAGATTCTATATGCATTTTTCCTGCTTTCTTATCATAGTCAAAACCTATTCCTGCTTTCTGACCTATGACTTGTTTGTCTATAGCCTCCTTTACAAGATTCGCAGATTTCTTATATGCTTGAAGTTTTAACTCTAAATCAGAAATTTTACTTCTTAGAGCTGCTTCTACTTCCTGGTTGCACTTATCTCTATTCTGAAAGTATTCTATCTTCTATTTAAGATCTTCTACATTAACACATGCAAGCTCTAGTTCTTCATTTTTAGCTTCTAACAGTTTATTCTTTAGAACTAGTTTAGCATTTTCTTCTACAGATGCTAGCATGCTTGTATGAATATTAAACATTTCTATGCTTAGATCTTCCACAGTTTTCTTATACTCAGAATTAGACATTTCAACGGAAGAAAGAAATGATACCTTGGATGATTGAGGTGATGCCTCTGAAGAGTCTGCCATTAACGCAAGATTTCCATAAACCTCCTCTTCATCATTATCTGAATCATCCCAGCTCTTTCCTTCAGCTATATAAGCTCTTCCTTGATGCTTCTTCACCAGCGCATCATACTTCTGCTTTAATTCATCGTAGGACTCCTTTCTTTCATTCCCTTGTTTTGGTTTCCGGCATTCTGTTGCAAAATGACCGGGTTCTCCACAATTGTAGCATTTAAACTTACTTCTATCTACCATCCCTGTCTTATAGCCTCCTCTGCTGTGAGACCCTGAAGACGAATTACATCGGTTGTTGGTTTTGACCCTGGAACCACTGTAACTCGAGTTACTCTTTAATTTGTGTTTAGGGTTCCTCCTAAACCTCAGGTTCTTGAACTTTCCCGCCATGTAGGCCATAGTTTTGTTTTCCAGTTGTTCAAGTTCTTCTAATGAATAGAAGTCGTCTTCATCACCCGGTTGATTAGATTCTGATAATTCAGCTTCTACAATTTCTTCCTTTTCAACTACAGGTGCTTCTTTGTTAGTCTCCTTGACAGCAATATCACTGGCTACAAGAGCTGTCGTCTTTAACAGTGCTGTGTTCTTACTGTCCACTGTACCTGAGCCGTAAATGATTTGTCTCTGCTCTTGCTCCATCTCATGAGTCTTGAGCTTTCCATATAGCATTTCAATTGACATATCATTTATATCACTTCTTTCTCTGATAGCAGAGATTTTGTGCTCTAGGTGTGCTGGCAGCGTCAACATGAATTTTCTGTTGATTTCCCTTCACGTGTAAGCCTTCCCATGTAGAGACAAGTCATTTAGCAATTTGTTGTATCTCTCAAAAACTTGAGTTATACTTTCTCCAGGAAGTGACTTGAATGCTTCATATTGGGAGGTAAGAATGTCCAGCCTGTTTTCTTTCACTTCAGCTGTACCCTCCATTAGCAGATTTATTGTGTACCACATCTATTTGGCACTTGTGCAATTGATCACCTGATTCAGCATTATTGTGTCCAAAGAATCCATCAAGATGCATTGTAGATGATTGTCCCATGCTACTCTCTCTTTATCAGTATCAGTAAACTCTGATGGTTCCTTTGGGGTAAACCCTTGAGGAATCCGAACGCCATCTTTTGAAACTGTTTCCGGTGTAAGCTTTTGAGGAACATAGGGGCCATTTTCAAGAATTCCTAAATATTGAGAATTACAAGTCTTGATGAAAATGGTCATCTTCTTTTTCCACAAGATGTATTCATTTTTGTCGAAGGTGGGAATTTTAATACTGCTTAGCTTTTGGGTACTCATGGCTATTAAGAATTTTAAATCTTAAGAAATAATTAATTTCTCAAAAATTAAAATCAATTCGAATAAAAATTAAATATTGAGAAAATAATTTTTAATTCGAATTCTTGATGATTGATAGCTTTTTAAAATTTAGTGAATTTAAAATCAATGAAAAATTCGAAATTGAATTTTCTTTAAAAATAAAAGAAAATTCAAGATAAATTTTTCTAGATCTAAAAATGCACTTTTTAGAAAAACTATTTTTGGATCTGATTTGTAAAGTCAATCAACAAGCTTTGATACCAATTGTTAGGTCCAATATCATCATAGAAGGGGGGGGGGTTGAATATGATGTGGTAGAAATTTCAATTTGTTTGCGGAAGTGTTTTTGTTTTTAAAGAAATGAACTTGACAGTTAATAAAACACAAAGCTGGGAAATAACAAGTTATTATTAAATCCCTGTGTTGCTACAAATCTAATCAAATGATTAGCTGTAGTGGTTTCAAAACAATATTACAACACAATACAGTTGGGTGAAAATAAATGTCTAGCTTTAATGGAGCTTCCCGACTGTGTGTATTGAATGCTTGAAGATGATAACCAATTAAAACAATTGATTTGAACCCATATATATTTGTAGACTTCTTTGGAAATTTTCCCACAATGCTAAGTCCTGAGTGGCGCCTGCACAGTGGTAGTGGTGTAGGGGCGCCACTTGAAGCATGTTGAGCCTGTTGTCTTGAGTTGCACCTTGTATGTGAGTTGCGCCTATACAGTGGTTGCCCTGTATAGGCGCCACTCATGCCTTAGAAAATATCAACTGCATGTTGTGCGTTATATAGGTGAGTTGCGCCTATACAGTGGTTACACTGTGTAGGCGCCACTCACAACTAGACTTGACTTAGAAACATTTGACAGTTGTGTTGCGCCTTGGAGGTGTGTTGCGCCTGAACAGTGTGTTCCCTGTACAGGCGCCACTCATCCCTTAGAATAAGTGTGCCTGTTTGTACCTGTTAGACTTTGAGTTGTGCCTATACAGTGGCTGCCCTGTATAGGCGCCACTCATGACTTAGGCACCATTTCTTGTGCCTTCACTTGACAATTTTTGTTGCACCTTGATATGTAGACTGCACCTCTTCACTGCTTCAAGAGTAATAACCACCAAGTGTAGTAATACCTTCCTTAGCATATTTATCTCGAATTCTTGAATTAATTACCACTTGAACTTTACTCTTCTGGCTTGGCTTGATCAACTGATTTTCTTCTGATTAATTAAGATAATTCTTTTCTTGTTGTGCTGACGCTTAGTGCACTGGTCTGGTTCACAAACGACTAACACTTGAATAAATTTCCTTAATCTCTGTTCTGTTTCAGCTGATAAACCCTGGACTTTTGCATTGCTTCTGATCACTGAAACCCTTTGACAATTATACATGGATCACTGCTCTGTCTTTAGAATGAAGTCATCTGAACTCTTATTTGTCACTGAGGCTTAAACATATTAATGAACTTCTCTCCCTGACGTTCAGTAATTCTTTCATCTTGAATGCTCAACAATGATGAATGTATTATCTTCTTGATTATGTCCTTCTGGATTCCTGTGCTGCATATTAATATTATTTATCTGTCTTTGTTTCTTAGTTGAGTTATTGTTATCACTATTACATACTACGTTACATTATGCTTTACAATCTCCCCCTATTTGATTGTGAGAGATCGACAAGCAAATCCTGTGAGAGGATAACTCAACTGATACTTACAAGAAAAAGTAAAGTGCAGAAAGACAGTAAATAATATTAATTACATTCTGGATTAGATATTACATTTCCAGATTTCTTTGTGTACAAAAGAAGTTTGTTCCTTTAGCCTAAACAAATAATTCTATGGTCTTCTGCTTCCTTGTACTGTGTCTTGCTTGATTTTAGATCTCGTTTCAGAGTAGTGCTTCCTCAACTCTTCTTCCTTTTGCTTTAACCTTGCCTTCACCAAATCTCTTGCTTCTACTTCAAGAGTGTTAACCGGAGGTGGATCTTCTAATTTCTTTAAAACCTCAGAGAGAAACGCCGTTGAATTTGTTTTGGAGATTGACTCGAAGGCCAGAGATTGTCTCTTTGTAAACACAAACACTGTTATCCTTTTTGGAAAGCCTTTTACTCTTTCAGTGTTGTGCATTGACTCTTCTGTCAATTTCTCCCTTAGAATATCTTCGATCATCCTCAAAGCCTTTTTGTCTGACTTGACAGTGGATCTTTTTACCGTTGAAAAGACTTTTTGAATAATCTCAGAGTTGTTTCTCCCAAGCTTTGAAAGTTCTTTCCTTTTGTCCACACCGTTTTTCTTGAAGAGAAAGTATTTTGTTCCATTTGGTTCAGTTTGAATGCAGGGTACAGAGTCTTTAATGGCTTCGAGTACTTCAGTGCCATCCGGTCTTCTTACATAAACTGGTTCCTGATAATATCTGGACATTTCCAACAGCTGTCTTGCTGACATACCAAATGCTCTGTTTAGCCTGAATGCATAGATCAACTCAGCAGCATTTAAGTCTTCTAGAGTTCTATTCTTCTTGCTTCTGAGTTTCCCTTCTACATACTGCATGAACAACATATGGCTTGAGTCCAAACATTCGTCTGACAAAGTTAAGTTGTGAAGTGTTGTTGCTTTGTAGTACTTGACAACCGGAGGCTTTTCAAACGCTTCGACACCGATCTCCATTATCTTCTTTTCAATTAGATCTCTCAGTATCTCATTCGTCTTGTGCCCTCCAAAGATGACTTTCCTTTTTAGCACATACAACTCCACTATGTTCATCTTTTCAAAACTCTTTGTCGACAATATCCTTGATCCCAGTGATGTTGAATTGATATACATTTTCCAGCCATTTTTAAGTGCACTGACTGACACGCTTGTTATTTCTTCTGATAGCATAGAATAGAACTCATGAACATCTTCGAATTTTTCTTTCATGGTCCTGAAGAGATCAAGGACTTCTCTGTCTTTCCTGTGAGAAAGAGATAATTCCTTTTTCTTTAGCAGAGACCTTGCTTCATCCCATTCAGGGCCAACTTTCGCTTCTATATCCTTCATTCTGTTGCTCCTTTCTATTACGTGTTGTACTCTCTTCCATTTCCTCTTCATTAAGTCCTGAGCCTCAGATACACCTTGAGTAATAACTTCATCTACACCAACTAGAAGACAGTCATTATCAAAAGCATATTCTTCTGCAAACTCTTCTTCGAAATCTATCCCTTCAGCCTGTATTGTATTTTCTATCTCAATTTCTGTAGGAATATCCATAGGCACATAGGGTTCAAAGATTTCTCCTTCTTCAAGTTGCCTCGCTCCAGGCCTGTAAAAGAAATCCGTCTCCCCCTGAGCTATATACTCCATTATCATTTCAGCTCCAACTTCTTTTTCTTGTGTTAATCTCTCCCCCTCAGTTGGGTTATCCTCCCTTCTGATCGGAGTAATCTTAGCTGTTGGAGTTGATTGAGTAGAAATCGGGACTTTCTGAGCCAGCAGCTGTTGGACTAAATCCTTGATTTCTTTCATTTCAGCTTGTTGCTGCTCTTGCACCTCCAAGATCTTCCTTAAGGAATAATGAATTTCAGTGACCTAGGCCTCCAGATTTAAAATCCTTTGGCTATGTGCAGTGTGTGTATCGTGTGGGGTGTTTGTTTGGTCAGTGGGTGTCTCACCGCTCACTATTACTGTTTGTTTTAGACCCTCAACACTCACACTCGGCTGATCGGGGTCAGGGAATTGAAGATGACTCAGGTTAAGTGTTTCACTCATTGTAGCATCCAGATCTTCAGTACCTGCAAGAAAATCCCTATCCCCTCTATGGATAGGTTGCCTCTCCGCCTGACCACTTTGGGTGGGGAGAACTCCTTTTTCAGGAATTGGGGGATTTAGACCCAGTGTGGTCACCACTATTGATTCTGTAACGATTGGCAATAAAGAAGAATCAGTGATGCCAGCTGAAGTCATTGAAGGCATGACCTGTCCAGAGGTACTCTGAACAGGTTCTACTACCGAAGCAGCAGATACTCTTTGAATAGAGTCCACATCCCTTCTATGGGTGTGTTGTCCCTCCACCTGACCTGAAAAGGTGGGGAGGACCTCCGTTAAAGGAGCTAGACTTGGAATTTCCAGGGGGGTCACCACCTCAGGCAATGTAAAGATTGACAAATTAGAGCCTGTGGTGCCCCGTGAAGCCTGTGAAGGCATTTCCACTTGAAGTGGTGGTGCTGTTGACACAACTACTCCATGAATGGAGACCTCTTCCCTTCTATGGGAGAGTTGCCTTTCCACTTCACCCACTTGGGGAGGGAAAACATCCTTAATAGGATCCGGAGATTTTAAGTCCAGGGGGGTCACCACATTTGACAATGTAATGAATGGCTCGTGAGAGTCAGTGATGCCCCCTACTGTCTGTGAAGACAGGTTCTGAATTGGATCAACCAAAACAGTACAAGCTACTGAAGTAGCGGATGTTGTTGCAACCTCTGTTTCTATTTCCGAACCTTTCAGGATTTTAACAATTTCAGAATTTAGATTACGAAGAAAAAGAAGGTTTTCATAGATTGGAGAATCAGGTTCCTGGCTCACAGCTGCCTTTGGCTTAAAATTCATTTTACGACGTTTTCGAGAAGGCAGAGCTGTAGGGGATATTTGAATAAATTCCTGATCCGGTATAGAAACAGTCCTATCATCTATTTCGAGTGTTCTTTTTCTGGTTTGGGGAGATGAAGGAACTGTTTGTTGAGCTCTGGCAGTGGTTAGAACTGGTGGGTTTCCAAGTTCATTGCTAGCTTCGACGGCCACTGAGGGCTCTAGTGTGTGCATTGCCGTTTGAGGCACAGATGGAGATATGGTGTCATGTTCATCTGAAAGAAAAGCAGAGAGATCAAAGTAAAGAAGTGAACCTTCATCCATACCTTCATCAGACATGTTAGGGATGTAAACATCTGTAGCTTGAGGTTCTTCTATTTCTGTCTCAACAACTATCTCCTCTGTTGGATTTTTAGGGGTATTCCTTTGTTCTTCTGTAGGAATTTGGTCTTGCTCAGTTTCAGAACCAGCTTCTTCCATAGCTTCATCTTCATTATCAGTGCCTGGTTCTTCTTCCACTTCTTCTTCTGCTATTGCTGCTGAGCTTCCAGAAACACTTGAACTTTCAGCTTCACTGTCCTCTGCAGAGATTGATGCTTCTTCTTCTTGATCTTCTTCACTTTCCTGTCTAAGAAGAGCAATAAAATCCCTTATGGGCTCAGTCATAGGTGCAGGAGCATACCTATTTGGATAGTCAGTCTCAGTGTTGAGCAACACCAATGCTCTTAGCTGTAGAGAGGGTGACTCATCCATTTGACTGTTCTGAAACATCCGGAGTTGATCAGCTTCAAGAACTTCATTCAACACTAGCTGCAAGAACCTTGGATACAGGCAGAAGTTCTCCATTTTGGCCTGATTCTTCAAGATCTCAGCCATGATCAACTTGCCAAAGTTAATTCTGGTGCCTGTTGCCACTGCATATCCTATCACCTTATTGAATTGAGTGATCCCATGAAATCCACCTGTCTTTGGTGCAAAGCCATGAGATAGGATGTTGAAGAACAGATTCCACTCCTTGGGCAGGTGATTTTTGTAGATCTTTTTTGGAAGATTGGAGTTTTCCCTGGTGCAGTGGATGAACAGGAAGAAGTTGTCTAGATCTTCCTGGGATGGATCCTCTTCAAAGTTCTCAGAAGGCAGATGCAATGCTCTGTTGATGTCAGCTTCTGTGATCTGCACCCTCTGCTTCTGAAGTTTGAAAGTGAAGCTCAGGATCCCATCTGCAGACGTGTCTAAAGCAGATCTGTATACCTGTCTTAGAAGATTTCTATTCAAAGGAACAGAAGTAGTTAGTGCATAACTGACTATTGAATTTTCATTTAAAAACCTAGCCCAGTTACCTAAGTCCCCTGCTTCAGTCCAGTCATCTACTAAAATAGATAAATAATTAGTCTTTTTAATCTCAAAATGACCTGCCATTTAATTTAAATGGGAGATAATTTTTATGAATTAAAAAAAACACTAATTAAAAATCAAAATTATTTTAGTAAAATATTGAACTAAAACCCTAATTTTAAAATTACTTGAATTTTCTTAAAATTATTCAATATAAAAATTTCCTAGTAATTTTTAGCACACTTTGATTAAAAAAAAAATTTAATCGCTTTTAACAGTTAAAAACAGTGACCAAACTGTTCAAAATATGACAAAATGTGATTTTTAAAACCCTAACCAAATTGAGTGATACTGATTGCAAATGAAAGGTACGTTCAAGGTGATCACAAAAATGATTTTAGTTTTAAAAATAGACAAGAACTGGTCAAGTTATGGTCGATTAAAAAAAAACTAGATCTGAGTTTTTTTTTTTTGTTCGAGTTGCGCCTATGCTGTGTATATCACTGTATGTAACAAAAAGACAACAATAACACATTACTCAGCTATTTATAGGCGCAACATAGAAACAAGAAAATTTTGTTTAAGTGCTGAGTGGCGCTTGCACAGTGGTTACATTGTGTAGGCGCCACTCAACCTACTGAGCCACTTAGAATGAAAATATTTGCTAAGTGAAGGTGAGTGGCGCCTTTACAGTGGTTACACTGTATTGGCGCCACTTAGAAATAAAAACTAACTTAGCCAATTTTCTCATATAAAAAAAACTTGTGTTGCTCCTATACAGTGAATGCACTGTATTGGCGCCACACAGGTTTGTTCAGCAACAATAATTTAAGTGGTGAGTTGCGCCTATACAGTGCATGCACTGTATTGGCGCCACACAAGTTTGTTCAGCAACAATAATTTAAGTGGTGAGTTGCGCCTATACAGTGCATGCACTGTATTGGCGCCACTCAACACTTGAGGTGCCACTTGATGTTTTTCATTAAAATTACTAAGTACTAGAGAATGAGTTGCGCTTATACAGTGAGTATACTGTATAGGCGCCACTCAGTACTTAGACAATTTTTTCAAGTGGTTCCAAATTTTGTCACTAATCAACAATAATATCCATGGGTAATTCGAATAATTAAACAATTAGTAATGAATTACTCACAAATATTATTTTCACAAAATATTCATAAATAACAATAATAACATTAATTGTTAAAATTATTATTATAAATAAATTATGCTTCTAATTATTTTACTTTTATTTTAAATAAGAGAATAGATATAAGTATTCATTCTTTTTATTTAAAATAATTTCAAATAATATTTAAATAAATAAGTGCCAAGAATTTATCATTTAAATACAAGCACTTAAATATTTTCTGAGATCAAAAATTAAATAAATACCAGATTAATAAATTAAGCATGCATGGCCAAGGTATTTATCTAAATTTTAATCTTAACAGCTGGAAAAATAATTTTTGGTAGATAAATTCACAAGTCTTGAAAATATTGAAATTAATCAACTAGTGAATTTATCAGCTTCAAATTGCAGTTTTTGATTACCAACTTGTTAGTCAGTAGAATTTAACATCCCAAGTTCACAAACCAGTCTAGTGAAAGTGATTTCATCCAGTGGTTTAGTGAAGATGTTTGCAATTTGTTGCTCTGTAGGTACAAAATGTAACTCTACAGTACCATTCATGACATGCTCTCGAATGAAATGATACCTTATATCAATGTGCTTGGTCCTCGAGTGTTGAACAGGATTGTTGGTTATGGCTATGGCACTTGTGTTGTCACAGAATATTGGAATTTTGCTCAGCAACAGTCCATAGTCCTGAAGTTGGTTCCTTATCCACAGAATTTGTGCACAGCAACTCCCAGCAGCAACATACTCAGCTTCAGCTGTCGACATTGCAACTGAGTGCTGCTTCTTGCTATACCAGGACACCAACCTTCTACCAAGGAATTGACAACTCCCTGATGTACTCTTTCTATCAATCCTACACCCTGCATAATCAGAATCTGTATAGCCAACAAGGTCAAAACCTGTATCTTTAGGGTACCAAATTACAAGATTCAGACTTCCCTTAAGATACCTAAAAATCCGTTTAACAGCTATAAGATGAGATTCTTTAGGATCTGATTGGAACCTAGCACACAAGCATGTAGAGAACATTATATCTGGCCTACTTGCAGTAAGGTAAAGTAATGAGCCAATCATACCTCTGTAGCTTGTGATGTCTACCCTCTTACCAGGCTCATCTTTATCAAGCTTAGTGGCAGTTGCCATTGGAGTTTTGGCTGTGGATACATCTTCAAGACCATACTTTTTCAAAAGTTCTTTGATGTACTTGGTCTGGCAAATGAAGATTCCATCTTTCCTTTGACTTACTTGGAGTCCAAGGAAATAGTTCAGCTCTCCCATCATGCTCATTTCATACCTACTCCGCATTAGCTTAGCAAATCTACTACACAACTGATCGTTAGTAGAACCAAATATAATATCATCTACATAGACTTGCACTAATATCATATCATTTTTATGCATTTTATGGAATAGAGTCTTATCTATGACACCTCTAGTAAAACCATTTTCAAGTAAAAATATAGATAGAGTGTCATACCATGTTCGAGGGGCTTGCTTCAGGCCATAGAGTGCTTTGAAGAGGAAGTACACAAAATCTGCAAATTCTGGATCTTCAAACCCTGGGGGTTGTTCCACATATACTTCTTCTTCCAGCTCTCCATTCAGGAATGCACTCTTCACATCCATTTGATATACCTTAAAGTTGGAATGTGCTGCAAATGCCAAGAACATCCTGATAGCTTCAAGCCTGGCCACTGGTGCATATGTTTCATCATAATTTATTCCTTCCTCCTGAGAATAACCTTTAGCAACCAGTCTGGCCTTGTTCCTCGTAACAATGCCATCTTCATCCAGCTTGTTTCTGAATACCCACTTTGTGCCAATAATAGACTTGTTCTTTGGCCTGGGTACCAGCTTCCACACCTTTTGTCTCTCAAATTGATTGAGTTCTTCTTGCATGGCAAGAACCCAATCTGGATCTTCTAGTGCTTCTACCACTTTCTTTGGTTCTATTTCAGAGAGAAAACCAGAGAATAAACATTCATTTTGGGAAGCCCGTCTTGTTTGAACTCCAGCATCTGGATCTCCAAGAATCAACTCAAAGGGGTGATTTCTACTCCACACCCTATGTCTAGGCAGATTTGCCCTAGATGATTCAGCCTGATTTTCATTATTGTGCTGGGTCCTGTTTGTAGATCCTTCAGTTGCTCCCCCTGAGCTGCTGCTAGGTTGAGAATGAGATTCTCTGCCACTACTAGTAGTTTCTGTGAATCTTCCACTGTTTCCACTACTAGGGTCAGAATCATCAATGTTGTTATTCTCATATGGAGCTTGAGTTTCTGTTGCAGCTTTAGGTTCTACTTCACCTTCATCTGAGTTCAAATTTTCAAACTGCAGAGTTTCAGTGTTGTCTGTTCTTTGTAGACTTGGGAGCTTTAGATCATCAAAAGTTACATTCATGCTTTCAATGACCTTTTTGTGATCAATCACATAAACCCTGTACGCCTTAGATTCCATTGAGTAGCCAAGAAATATGCCTTCATGAGCCTTGGATTCGAACTTTCCCAGATGCTCATCATCTTTCAATACGAAGCACTTTGCTCCAAACACATGAAAGTATTTCAGTGTTGGTTTCTTGTTAGCCAATACTTCATAAGGAGTCTTGTCATGTTCTTTATTAATCAGGGTACGATTTTGAGTGTAGCAAGCTGTGTTGACTGCTTCAGCCCAAAAGTATAGAGGCAACTTTGCTTCATTCAGCATTGTTCTTGCTGCTTCAACCAAAGTCCTGTTCTTCCTCTCTACCACTCCATTTTGTTGTGGAGTTTTGGGCACTGAGAATTGTCTTGATATTCCTTTTTCCACACAGAATTCATTCAGGATTGCATTTCTGAATTCTGTTCCATTGTCAGACCTTATCTTCCTGACAGGCAGACCAGCTACCAACTCAACTTTCTTTAAGTGATTGATGATTGTTTGAGGGGCTTCATCCTTTGCGGCTAGAAACAACACCCACGTGTACTTGGAATAGTCATCAACAATTACAAGTGCATATCTCTTCCTTGACATAGACATGACGTTGACTGGACCAAATAAATCCATATGCAGTAGTTGCAGTGGTTCAGTAATGTTGGTTGAGTCTTTGTTTCGGTGAGATGCTTTCTTTGACTTCCCCTTTTCACATGCTTCGCATAACCCTTCTTGACAGAATTCCATCTCGGGCAGTCCTCTAACCAATTCCCTCTTTACCAAAGAGTTCATTGTTTTGAAGTTGAGGTGAGAAAGTTTCTTGTGCCACAACCAACTGTCCTCTGTTGAAGCTTTGCTGTAAAAACATTGAACTTCGCCTTTGCTTGCAGAGAACAAATCAGCTACAAAGAGATTCCCCTTTCTCACTCCCTGAAGAGCAAGCTTCGTATCTTTCCTGCTTTGGATAGCACATCTTTCTTTCTCAAAAGTTACCTTGTATCCTTTGTCAGTGAACTGACTGATACTCAGAAGGTTGTGCTTTAATCCGTCCACAAGAGAGATGTTTTCAATGATAACATTCCCGATTTCCAGATTGCCATATCCCGTTGTGAATCCCTTGCTGTTATCTCCAAAGGTCACTATAGGGCCAGCTTTCTCAATCACATCTGTGAGCAGGGCTTTATCTCCAGTCATGTGCCTAGAACATCCACTGTCAAGTATCCACATGACACGTTTGTTCTTCGCTGTACCCTGCATCCACAGATTGATTACTTTTTCTTTGGTACCCAAACTTGATTGGGTCCAAGAGATTTAGATAAGTACATAGATTTAGCTACAGAAATTTTCTGGTCCTTGTCTTTCTCATCGACTACACCCTTGCCCTTTGGTTTAGTCTTGACAGGAGTGCCTTTAGGCTTAGGGACAGGGGTTTCCTTCCTAACTTTAGGAGGACTGGCAGTCTTTGCCCTAACATGCTTTCTAGTCATGTTCACATCTGTATTCATGCAAGTACTTGATGAAGAGTTCATTAAGTTTATGTATGCAGACATGATATTGAAAGCACATGGCATGCATCCTACTTTACCGCATGGTTGATGAGGAATAGACATGGCAGGCATGGCAGGCATACTAGAAGTTTCTGTTTTAACTACTTTTATCTTATTACATGCATGCGTAAGATGACCAGTAGAATTGCAATTATTACAAACTTTTCTAGAATTGTTAGCACCTACCTTACCATTTCTGTTTGCTTTCTTGTTTTCATTTTTATTGCTTATTTCAATTTTAACCTGTTTCTTAGGTTCTTCAATCTTAACAGATTTCTTAGGCAAGTTCTTCTTATCTACAACCTTTTCCTCTTTCTCCTCAACAAGGAGTTCTTCTTTCATTAAGAGATCATCTTCATTTAGGGGTTCTATGACGAACTTCTTATAAAGGGGCTTAGCTACATCCTTCAATTCATATGGAATGTCTTGCTTCATAGGACTTTCCTCAGCAATAGATTCTATATGCATTTTTCCTTCTTTCTTATCATAGTCAAAACCTATTCCTGCTTTCTGACCTATGACTTGTTTGTGTATAGCCTCCTTTACAAGATTCTCAGATTTCTTATATGCTTGAAGTTTTAACTCTAAATCAGAAATTTTACTTCTTAGAGCTGCTTCTACTTCCTGGTTGCACTTATCTCTATTCTGAAAGTATTCTATCTTCTGTTTAAGATCTTCTACATTAACACATGCAAGCTCTAGTTCTTCGTTTTTAGCTTCTAACAGTTTATTCTTTAGAACTAGTTTAGCATTTTCTTCTACAGATGCTAGCATGCTTGTATGAATATTAAACATTTCTATGCTTAGATCTTCCACAGTTTTCTTATACTCAGAATTAGACATTTCAACGGAAGAAAGAAATGATACCTTGGATGATTGAGGTGATGCCTCTGAAGAGTCTGCCATTAACGCAAGATTTCCATAAACCTCCTCTTCATCATTATCTGAATCATCCCAGCTCTTTCCTTCAGCTATATAAGCTCTTCCTTGATGCTTTTTCACCAACGTATCATACTTCTGCTTTAATTCATCGTAGGACTCCTTTCTTTCATTCCCTTGTTTTGGTTTCCGGCATTCTGTTGCAAAATGACCGGGTTCTCCACAATTGTAGCATTTAAACTTACTTCTATCTACCATCCCTGTCTTATAGCCTCCTCTGCTGTGAGACCCTGAAGACGAATTACATCGGTTGTTGGTTTTGACCCTGGAACCACTGTAACTCGAGTTACTCTTTAATTTGTGTTTAGGGTTCCTCCTAAACCTCAGGTTCTTGAACTTTCCCGCCATGTAGGCCATAGTTTTGTTTTCCAGTTGTTCAAGTTCTTCTAATGAATAGAAGTCGTCTTCATCACCCGGTTGATTAGATTCTGATAATTCAGCTTCTACAATTTCTTCCTTTTCAACTACAGGTGCTTCTTTGTTAGTCTCCTTGACAGCAATATCACTGGCTACAAGAGCTGTCGTCTTTAACAGTGCTGTGTTCTTACTGTCCACTGTACCTGAGCCGTAAATGATTTGTCTCTGCTCTTGCTCCATCTCATGAGTCTTGAGCTTTCCATATAGCATTTCAATTGACATATCATTTATATCACTTCTTTCTCTGATAGCAGAGATTTTGTGCTCTAGGTGTGCTGGCAGCGTCAACATGAATTTTCTGTTGATTTCCCTTCGCGTGTAAGCCTTCCCATGTAGAGACAAGTCATTTAGCAATTTGTTGTATCTCTCAAAAACTTGAGTTATACTTTCTCCAGGAAGTGACCAGCCTTCTTCTTCTTTAGATCCTCCAAATAAGCATGACAGTTTCTCTTCCAATGACTTGGTTTACCATAGTAGTGACAATCACCCTTTGCAACAACACCCTTAGGCTTTAAAGCCTGTTTGGGATTAGCCTTTGGCTTGGGACCAGAAGCAGATCCAATCTTCTTCTTTCCCTTCCATTTGCCTTTCCTATTAGCCTTACCTTTGTTATCTACCATCAACATGGCAGCAGGTTCAGCCTTTTCATGTTGGTTTCAGTAGTTCGTAACATGGCCAACAATTCAGTGGGTATTTTGTCTATCTCATTCATATTGTAATTCATAACAAAATGAGTATAGTTGCGGTTCAAAGATTGCAAGATTAAGTCAATCTGAGCTTCCAAACCAATCGGGAAACCCAAAGTATCAAGATACTCAATATAACCTATCATCTTCAGAACATGTGGTTAAACAGGTTCACGCTCTCCCTGTTTGCAAGCATACAGTGCTTTGCTCGTGTCGAACCTTTCTTGACGAGCTTATCCCTCAAACATTCTTTGAAGGTGTTCAATCATCTCATAAGCATCCATATGCTCATGTTGTTTTTGAAGCTCAGCACTCATGGTTGCCAGCAAGAGACATGTAATATCATTCACATCATCAATATGCTTCTGATAAGCATTTTGCTGAACGCGAGTTGCATTCTCAGCAGGAGGAGAAGGTGAAGGAATTTCAATGACATGGAGCTTACGCTCTTGCCTGAGGATAATCCTCAAATTCCTATACCAATCCAGGAAGTTAGTTCCTGTCAGCTTGTCCTTCTCAAGGGTTACTCGTACGGAGAAAGTATTTGTATTGTTTGTCATTTAAATATCTACAATGTTTAAAATGCATAAAATAAACATTAGATTGTCTGAGTTATTTATTATGTTCAAATGATTATGATATATTCATAATATATCTCCCACTATTTTTATCAAATTAATAGCCCTTACTATTAATTTGGAAAGTATATCCCATAATTCTTTCTAGTGAGCCAAGATTCATATTTCGTCATGTCCTAAGTCAACCACTGGAAGTCCTTAAAAAATGATTATTTAGGTAGACAACAGTTGTCAATTATATCATATATAATTCTTGGATAGTTTGGTGAACAACGATTGATCTTATCTATCTAATAGACTTTTAACCAAACTCTATGCTTCTAAGTTCATAATGGTTGAATATAACCGTTTATTTTCACCTTATTATGACGACTCAGTTAAGTTAGACCCAATGATACAACGGCCGAATATAACCGTTTATATTCGTCGCATCTCACCACGATAGATAGGAATCCCCTGCCACTGACAGTCCTTCCCCTAATCGATTTAGGATTCGATGAGTGTTCATTCATTGGAAAGCATCCGAGTAAAACTTAATATTTTGTTAAGGGGTTTAGAAAATTTATAACGATCATGATCACATCATAAAGAGATCCTCAATTTTTCCTTGAACCAAATATTTCAAATTGACATCTTAAATTGTTCATTTCCCAGGTAGATGGAGGATACCAGTGGTCAAACTTAAAACCCATCAGCCTTACGAATACGCATATCCATTTTTGTCAGAAAATCCCAGTTATAGATATCAAAAATCCATATTTAATTCCGTGTTTTAAAAATCCATATTTCATAAACACAAGAATCTCATGATCGTTTGTTAATTTTAAAATCTTGAATCGTTACAGATTTTATCTTTCTTAAGCAGACATGACATGGGTGTCGTATCTAATACATACATCATTCCAACACATACATATCTACACATGCATTCATATACATATATGTATTGTGCATAAATTAAACGTGTTTGGTTATGGCCCCATCCTATGTGATATTTCCAAGCTAATGGAATTATCAAGGTCAATCTATGGTGGTTTCAAATACTACACTATTACATGTCTTTATCTTCTTCATTGCTCCATCATCTGGATTGCCTCCTAGCTTCCTTGCTTCCAAGTCTCCATTGAACAATTACATTGAATAATAAATAAATCTATTCTAATGAAATTACAAGAAGAACTCGAGTTACATTCGAGATTAACAATTACAATGAATAAACGACATGCAAGTCGTATTTAGAAACCAAAATTATAAAACAAAACCACTATCCTATGGGTCTTTAGGCCATAATCATCCACCATGTTATCACATAACACATGTAATATATCTCAGATTATATAAACATATCATATAATCATATATAATAAATTTCAAAATTTCAGAAAATCAAATAAATTTCAGAAAATAATAAATCGCCGTTTTGGGGCCTGTATCGTCGCCAAACGGCTTACAGACGAGAAGCTGATGATATCAGTATTGCTCAGTGACACGATTCCAGTCAGAAAACACATATCGTTTGCGAAAATCAGACACTGGACACAGATTTCAGAAAATCTACCGAAGCCGTTTCAGAATTCGTATCGAATACGATTTCCATAACAAGAACAAACATGTATCATATACATACAGCAATACACACAATCATCCCATGATTATACAACACATGAATATCATATATTCAAAATCATATAAAACATATATATCAATATATAGTCATGGCATATCATATATATGTTTACATACATCGAAAAACTGTTAAACATATAACCAAATCATCCCATTATACACGTAGCTCTGATGCCATTGAAGGGTTTCGGGCATGAAAACGCAGCGGAATTAACGTAAAAACAATAAAAAAATCGAAACCCAATCGCAGGATCCATGTATAACTTTGGATGATTATGGTGAAGAAGTATGTACCTTAACAAAGCTTTCGTATGCTGTTTAATGGAGGTCCAGAAAGATGAATCACAGCAGTCCTTTGTTGCAAAGATTTGCTCTCTAAAGAAGTCCACACGAACGCCCGATCGTCCTACGATCACTGGAGTCGGTACTAGCCGAATTGTTTGCCTCTCTCTCTCTCTCTCTTTCTCTAGCCTCTCTTGATGTTGAGCAGCTAGGGTTTTTCTCTAAAAACGAAATTTGATGATTAAACCCTAATACTATACATCATTATGTATATATAGGGGAGAGAGAGATTTTGGGCCTAACCCTAATCCATGTGGTTTCCAAAACCCATTATGACTTTGGGTTATTATTATTATTAAATCTGAATTCTAATATAATTAATCAAGTCCCACTTAATTAATTCAATAATTAAATTTGAATAATAATACTATTTAAATCCGAATTCTAATATAATTAATCAAATCCCACTTAATTAATTCAATAATTAAATTTGAATAAACAATAATATATTTAAATTCATAATTTAAATAAACCTCCGTTTTGACGTTCTTTGAGTGTGACCCTTTAGGTTATTATTATGTTGGCAATAATTTTATTATCTAATAAAAAAATTATAAACAATGAGTGGCATCTAGTAATACATCGTCGTTACCCAAGTAACAATAATAATTGGTGATTCAATTAAACCTTTCGTGAATAATATTCCATGTAATATAATCCATTTAACCTTATATTATAGATCAAACTCGAGGCATGTATAGTGTCATCCTCTTCAACGTTTAATCTCGATTTCCTTGATCAATGAGTAGACTATTTAAACAAATCAATATTTGAGCATGGCCAGGCATTTCATAGTCTCACTCAATCAAGAGGCCAATAATATCACTCATAGAATTGGAGGGTTAAATCCTATATCTATCATTCATATTCCTCATACGATTCATAGCATACCCAATGTACACCTTTATCATTACTCGGTTAAAGGTAACTTTGAGTGTAATCAAAGTATATTAATTCTCGTATAGAAATATAATAATTTCAAGTCAGAGGATCATTACATCATTATCACAGTGAGATTTCTTATGACACTTATTAACATGTAGAATCTCACGGCGGGTCTTTCCAGTGTCATGTATTGATACATACACTTATGTTCTTGACTTTAGTATCACCATACCTATGACCAATGAGATGTGGTCATCCGTCAACAAACATACTAGTCTTATTGCATTATTATTGTCCTTAAATAATAATACTTGACTAGGGAATTTTAGGAATAAAATACTATTCATATAATCTCATTTTTAAGTCACATACTTAAAGATATATATTACGTATTAATATTCCAAGGACATTTATTATCCTTTCAATTTATAACGCAGTAAATAAAGACATAATAAATAATAATTAAATAATCACATAAAACATAATCCTTAATTGTTTTCAATAAAACATTAAAAGTATTGTCTCTAGGATACCAATACTAACAGATTTTTGGTTTAATTACGGATTAAGTGTTTGTGTTCTTGAGATATTTAAATGATAATAAATGAAACACAATGATTCGGGGAAATAAAGATATATTATTAAATCCCTGAGGTGCTACACTTCTAATCAAGAGATTAGCTTCTGTGGGTTCAATCAATATTACAATAATCAATACAGGTGTGTGTTCAATGCTTAGCTTTAATGGATCTCCCGTAAGTTTGTTGTGTTTAATGAAGAAGATGCACACTGATGTCTTCGAATTAAACCCATATATATTTGTGTAGACTTTTGGAAATCAAGTGAATTGATTTTCAATGGCTTAAGTCCTTTGTTGCGCTTCAAGAGTGACTACAGTGTGTAGGCGCCACTAAATATGTTTGTTGCGCCTTGCAACCTTTGTTGCGCCTTGATATTGTTTTGTTGTGCCTATACACTTGTTACCCTGTATAGGCGCCACAAATGACTTGGTGAATTCAACATAGGTTTCCTTGCGCCTGAGGTTCATGTTTGTTGCGCCTCTACACCTAATTCATTGTGTAGGCGCCACAAACATCTTCCATTAACTTTTTTTGCGCCTCTTACTTGGTTTGTTACGTCTTGTACTTGATTTGTTGCGCCTACACTCTAGTTGCAGTGTGTAGACGCCATATAGTACTAAGAAACATAGAATTTTGTTTTCTTGCGCCAATGTAGACTTATGTTGCGCCTCTAGAGTACATCAAGAGTACAAGAGCCACCAAATGTAGTAATGCTTGCCTTAAACAATTTCTTGAAGTGCTTGAAGTATTTACCACTTGGTTTTCACTCTTCTAGCTTGATCAACTGATTTTCTTCTGATTAAACAAGACAATTATTTTCTTGTTGTGTTAACGCTTAGTGCACTGGTCTGGTTCACAAACGACTAACACTGAATTGAATTCCCTTGACTTCTGTTCTGTTTCACTTGATTAACCTTGGACTTTTGTATTGCTTCTGATCACTAAAACCCTTTGACATTTATACTTAAATCATTACACTATCTTTAGTATGAAATCTTCTTAACTCTTATTTGTTGCTAAGGCCTGAATATATTAATGAACTTCTCTCGCTGACGTTCAGTAACCCTTTCATCTTGAATGCTCTGCAATGATGTATGTATGATTCATGTTTACATGTCCTTCTGGATTCCTGTGCTGCATATTAGTATTATTTGACTGTCTTTATTTCTTAGTCGAGTTATCGTTATCACTATTACATATTACGTTACATTATGCTTTACAATCTCCCCATATTTGGTTGATAGAGTTCGACAAGCAAATCATGTGAGAGGATAACTCAACTGATACTTACAAGAAAAAGTAACGTGCAGCCCAAGAAATAATATTAACTATATTCTGGATTGGATTTTACATTTCCAGATTTCTTTACAAGTACAAGAGAAGTTTGTTCCTCTAGCCTGAACAAATATTTCTATGATCTTCTATTTTTTGTATTGTGTCTTGCTTGTTCTTGGATCTTGTCTCGGAGTAGTGCTTTCTTAGCTCTTCTTCCTTTTCTTCTAACCTTGCTTTGACCAGATTCCTAGCTTCAACTTCAAGAGTGTTGACAAGAGGTGGATCTTCTAGTTTCTTCAAAACTTCTGTGAGAAATGCAGTTGAATTTGTCTTAGAAATTGACTCAAAGGCTAGTGATTGTCTCTTTGAAAACACGAACATCGTTATTCTCTTTGGAAAGACTTTCACTCTATCAGTGTCATGCATAGACTCTTCTGCCAATTTCTCCATCAAAACATCTTGAATCATCCTCAAAGCCTTCTTGTCTGATTTGACAGTGGATCTCTTAACCCTAGAAAAGACTTTTCTAATTATTTCAGAATTGTTCCTTTTCAGCTTTGACAGTTTCATTTTCTTCTCCACTCCATTTTTCTTGAACAAGAAGTATTTTGTTCCATTTGGCTCCGTTTGAATGCAAGGTTCAGAATCTTTAATGATTTCAAGTTCCTCAGTGTCATCCTCTTTTCTCTCATACACTGGATCATGGTAGTATCTGGTTGTCTCCATAAGATATCTTCCTGACATTTTTATAGCTCTGTTCAGCCTGAATGCATAGATTAACTCAGCAGCCTTTAGATCTTCTTCAGTTCTGTTCTTCTTGCTTTTGAGTCTCCCTTCTACATACTACATGAACATTACTTGGTTTGACTCCAGACCTTCATCTGACAAAGTTAGATTGTGAAGAGTTGTTGCTTTATAGTACTTGACCACCGGAGGCTTCTCAAATGCTTCGACACCGATCTCAATAATATTCTTTTCAATTAGATCTCTCTGTATCTCATTTGTCTTGTGTCCCCCAAAGATGACTTTCCTCTTCAGCACATACAACTCCACGATATTCATTTTCTCAAAGCTCTTTGTCGACAATATTCTAGATCCTAGTGTTGTTGAATTGATGTACATCTTCCAACCGGATTTGAAAGCACTGACTGACATGCTTGTTATTTCATCTGATAGCACATCATAGAACTCATGAACATCTTCAAATTTCTCCCTTATGGTTCGGAAAAGGTCAAGGACTTCTCTGTCTTTCTTCTGACTTAGAGTTAATTCCTTCTTCTTCAACAGACTCCTTGCTTCATCCCATTCAGGACCAACTTTAGCTTTGATGTCCTTAATTATATTTCTTCTTTCCATTGCGTGTTAAACTCTTTTCCACTTTCTTCTCATCAAATTTTGAGCTTGAACTATGTCTTGAGTAAAAACTTCATCTACACCAACTAAAAGACAGTCATGTTGGGTCCCGAAGTATAGTAGAAGGGGGGTTGAATACGATATGCACAATAATTTGAATTCTTTTCGGAATTTGCGGATAAATAAATTATTGCTTCAGAGTGGGTTTGGCCATTTGTAGTGTTTAGGTGAGCTGCCTGCTAATTTTCAGTGTGTCCGGATAAATCAATTAGGTTCAAGAAAATTAGCAAGTAATTAAATGAGACAAGTTTACGGGAATATATCTTTCATATATAAACCCAGAGGGGTGCTACACCCAGTTAAAAATATAACTGGTTTCCAAAGAACGAATTAGTTCTTTGCTACTAACACAAAAATATTAGAATCAGTTTTTATACAAATATATCTAAATTAGTACAAGGAAAAACTGAGTCCGTAGGGAGTGATATCTAGGAGCCCTGAGTATTTTTCGTTAAAGAACCAGGTCCTAATATCTGACTGGGAGCAAGGTATGGGTCTACATAAATTATCTCTTTTTGCCCCGGCCATGGTAGAAGCTCCCTACATATTATTTGTGTTGAAGAAGACGACCCCTTCTTTAATTAGTGTAGACTTTAAATCAATAAAGTAGGCTGCTTGAATTTGATTGGCTGAGGGCTATGTGGGTCCATTTATGTTGCACCAAGGAATAAGTTGCGCCTTTAAAATTATGTTACGCCAGATATATTTCATTGCGCTTTACTATTCAAGTGGTGCCTGTTTTATTAACTTTTATGGTCAAAGTACTGTTTAGTCACTGCACTTTGACTCTCTATTCATTCCTTGACCGAAGTTCACCAACTTCCATTTCTTGTACCAAAGTCTTGTCACATTACACCCTGTACCTTGAGCTTTTTATGTTCTTCGACTATAGTTCAGAAACTTTCACTTTTCATACCAAGGTTGTGACACTTTGCACCCTGCACCCTTTGAGCTGTTTAGCTGTTTAGCTAGCCTCTACAAATCACTTTTCGCACCTTAATAAATAACCGTTCTTTCCAAGTACGTTCTTCAACTTAACAATTCTTCTATAGTTAATACTCAGATTCCTTTCACAAACTGCTGATGCCTAGTGCAACTGGTCTGGTTCACAGACGACTAACTTTGATCCAGGTCTTCGTATTATTGCTTTACTTGCATTGTTAAGTTTGCAGCAACTTCATTTCTTTGAACACTGACTGTCAATAAACATAGTACTTTACTGAAATCTCTTCTGGTACTTAGACAACGTCTCCATTACTACCACAATCTTGAATACTTCATTCTCTGCTCTTCACTGACTTTTGAACATACAAATGAACTTCTTTCAATGAGTATAACTCCAAGACTGCAGTTGTCTTCTTTAACCTTTGTCTTTACCCTTCTAGATTCCTATGTTTCGAACATTGTCTGTTTTTAATCAATTCCTTTACACTGAAATCTTCTTGTGGCACTTCTATACTGAATCTTCAACACTTCTGAAATCCTGAAAGTCTTCAACCATTATCCTTCACTGAGGCATGAACATATTAATGTACTTCTCTCAATGACCTGTAGTAGACTTCAAAACATCTTCTAATGTCTTGATTTATTGTATCTGCCTTGTCTTCATTTCTTCCTAATTTCTGTATAGGCATAGTATTATTTACTTGTCATGTTCTAGTGTTGAGCTATCATGATTAATATTCATACAACTTCGTAATCTCACCAACAATCTCCCCCTATTTGATTGTTAAACTTAGCAACCAAATCTCATAGAGAGGATAACTCAACTAACAACTAGAAAAAGTAATGGCCCGGGACTTGTAAATAATGCTACTGATTTTTCTGGATCAGATTCTGCATTTCCAGATTTCTTGTGTAACTGAAATGAAAGATGTTTATTCCTCTAGCACTGAACTGATATTCATGTTGTATCATCTTCGTTTCTGTCTGTGTTTGAGCTTTCTCTATTTCAAAATCCTTCACAGTTCAACTTAAAGAACTTATCATAAACAGAGCTTCATAAGAATTAAAATTCCTGGGAACGTCTTTAATAGAATATAGAACATAGCTCAAGTAATGTTCTCCCCTTGAGAATGTAATTCTTCTTCTTTTTCTTGTCTAAATTTGCCTTTAGATAATCAATGAAAGTGTCAATTCTTTTCTGTACATCCCACTTGGATGAGGAATCCTCTACTGACAACTCCTTTCAAGTATATGATACAGTTTCTTGATTCTCCCATATTCTGTTGTTTCCCTTAAGGATCAGAAGATAAGATTTTCTTCTTTTTCTTGTCTAAAATCTCCCCATAAGGATATTAACTTCTCCCAAGGATACGAAGATAAGACTTTATTAACTTCTCCTTTTTCCTTTTTCCTTTTTCTTACTAAATTATCCCCCTTAGTTGAGGAATCCTCCAATGGCTCATTGTTTGAATGGTTTGTCTTCCAAGGAAGGTTATCGTCTGTCATTGATTGGGAAAAAATAGTAGTTTTTCTTTAAGAAGTAGCATGTAGCAAGGGTAAATGTTTGGTCTATGGTTTCCTCACTTCTACTATGTTCTGATGGTGTTTACACTAAAGTGTCGAGCACTTTGAAGTGTTTCACTTTTTCTCTCCCTATCTCTCACTCAAGTGTATCTCTCCCTCACTTTCACTCAAGTGTTTCTCTCTCTCACTTTCACTCTATATTCTAAATATAGCATTATGTACCTGCAAGTGAAATCCTTCAATTCAATTATAATCCTAACACCTGATTCATTAAAATGAACTGAATCACTATCAAGTGGAGAATTGCCTCGTTGAGGTGTTCTTGATCTATCATGCATAAGCACTGTCTCAGCACCAGACTCAATAGCTTTTGCTAAATCACTATTTAGGGGAGCCTCACCTCTTTGAGATGGGTTATCCCAAGATATTAAATCTTTTAGGGAATCATGCCTTGTTCTATCAAGGAGTTGCCTCACACCTTCTCCGTAAATGGGAGGTGGACATTCCTTTTCAGGAATGGCAATTTAGAGCCTACGTTTCCCTCGTAACCCTGTGACGGGAGTTTTGTATAAAATACCCTCTTGACTCATCCGAAGAATTCTTATCAAGCAGTTGCCTCTCAAGCCCAGATAAATCTGAACAAGTGATCTCCCTTTCGGGATGCAGAAGTTTAACTTCTGTTTGAGCTAGATATTGGACAATGTAATGTAGGGCTAGAGTCCGTATCTCCTCTGAATTCCTATACCTCTCACTGTGCACGCCTTGAAATGTGTTCATAGTATTTATCTATTTAGGGTTACCATCAGCATGAGTGCCGGTGGTGTGCTTGACTTATTACAAGATGCTCTGGCTGACGAGTGAATTTTAATGGACTCACCCTGTTGAGAGAATGATTCTAGAGACAGTATAACTGCCTTTTCAGCTCTGCTTCCTTTTGAGAAGATGCAGATGATCTTACAATTGCCTCATTTTATATACTACTTTTCTTTGCTAGAGGTAGAGCTGTGGGTGCACTTCCGACTTCATCCTTATTTGTTGCATCAAGTGCAGTTTCTCCCTTATCAACCTCTAACTTACAAAGTTTCCTTATATCTCTAAGGGTTAAGATATGGAAGTGGATGAATGAGTGTTTGGTATTATGACCTGGGTAAGAGATTGATGGGTTTTCAACCTCTTGGCCAGCTTTTGAAGCCATTGTGGGCTAATCGGAAAGAATCAATCAAAATTAAAAGATAATCACCTTAACATTCAAAAAAAAAAATTCATCCCAGTGAGAAGGAAAAATATAATAAGGAATTATAATGGATTGCATTAAAGCACTTTTAGTAAAAGAGTTTTGTCGGTTCTAAAGATTTATCATTTAAGAACATGATACCAATAGAAATTTTCTTTAAGATAATTATCCCATAAAAAATGCGGGAAAGTGTATCATAGAAAAATTCTATCCCTTATGAATTTCTTATAAGGCAAACTTCCCATAATAAAATGCGGGAATTTATACCAAAGAAGAAATTCAACTCTCTTACCAAATTCTATCTCAATAAAATGACTCTTTTCCTTTATAACCTAAGTACTGTAAGTTTTGAAAATAGTTTTACAAAACATCCTTATCAAATAGAGGACTATGATTTTATGACTCATAATGCAATTATGATTTACATCATTTTCGTCCACCTGATAGTATTCCCCGTCTTAAAATGAAAACATGACAATTGGGGTGAATGTATGCTTAATAATACAGTACAAGGCCTTCAAAGCAACAACCACTGTTTAGGTACTATGAATCAATGCGAAACATACATTGAAACAAGTGTTTGAAAACAAATAATTTTACAAGTGATTGGTACCTCGAAGTAAAAATAATTTCTCCGAATAAAATAGCAGTCACAAAGTTGCTGCCATTCTAAAAGGAAAAATTAAGAGAGAAAACGGTTTTGAAAATATAGCATTTAAAACCAGCTTTGGAGAGAGGATAAAATATTTTGAGATTTAAAGAAATATTATCTTCAAGAAGAGTTTGATTCACACCCTTGAATTTGGAAATCAAAGTAGGACTGTAAATCAAAAGCTTTTCAAAAGAGAAGTTTTGAAAAAGAATTTTGATGTTTTCTTCTTTAAAACTGATAGAAAAACGAATGTATCTTTGAATAAAACGTTTTGAAAAAGAATTAGACAAGAAATTCTTTTTAATACATTCAAGTTTAAAATTCAATTAAAGAAAGAAAACTAATAGTAATACTTATGTAATACTAAACAGTTACCAAAGACATGAATATATAAATCAAATAACATGTGGTAATTATTCAGTAGAACAATAAGCATTAAGACATATTTTTATTATTAGTGATTTCAGATAAATAACTTGTATTATCACTAATATTAAAAATATCACAATTAATTGCACGGAAACATTAACAAAATATCATTATTTGATATTTATCAATAATTTCAAAATACAAGAAATTATGCTTCTTATATTTTATCAAATCAAAATTATGAAACTAATAATCATTGAATTGGTTCAATCCATAATTTTAATAAGATAAAATATTTTCGCTAAATACTAAATATTCATATGATTGAATATTAACATCTAACTTCCTACGCTATATCTAATAATTGTCATTCTAGCATATTACAATTATACTCATAAAAATTATTATTATTGATATACGTAAGCTCAAGAAAATAGTTGAATAGAAATTCACAAGTCCTTTAGATATTGACATTTAATACTTATGATCCTAATTACAACTCCTCGCAAATAAAATCAAATTTTAGAAATATTTTCTAAGTATATAAAATATTGAGAATCTTATACATATGACTTAGAAAATATTTCAGCTTTCAATATTAGTGATTTTTGAAATATGCATTATTTATTTAGAACATAAATTCTAAATACTGTCACTAATATCAAAAGTATCACAATTATTTATAATAAAATATTTAAAAATATCAGAGCAATTAAGCAAGATATCGTTGACTAATATTCATCAAATATTTAACATACAAATAATTATGCTGCTAACTTTATGCTAATTCATTTAACTACCACATATGCATATAACATTGTAAGCATGATAATTAAACTAGTAGAAAAAAGTACGAGGTACTGGATTTCAAATAAATTCACAAGTCCTTTAAATATTGAAAATATAATACTTGTGAACTCATTTGAGAATTCCTTGTAGATGAGATTTCCAACAAATATGCACATAAATAATATCCCAAGTTCATTAACCAACTTAGACAAAATGAATTTATCAAGTTGTTCAGCAAATATCTGCAAGTTATTCTACTAAGGACAATCTCGAAAGAAATGATACCTGGTGTCCATGCGCTTATTCCATACGTGGTGTAGAGAATATCCAGCAGTGTTGTTAGAATTGAAGAAGTTTTCTTGTCCAGAAGATCAGAGCATCACATTCACATGTTGCTTTAATTTCAGCCATTACTGCAACTGTGTGTTGAGTGCTTCTTCTCATTTCAGCAAGAAATCAACTTCTTCCACGAAATTGACAACTTTTAGGAATGACTTCCCTGTCTTTCTCACAACCTGCATTATCTATATCTATATAGCTAATTAGGTTAAACCTAGTATCTTTAGGGTACCTGATTCTAAGAATTGGTGATCTCCTAAAATATCTAACAATTCATAGCTTAGCTATTAGATAAGATTCTCTAGTATCCACTTGGAAACTTGTACATAGGTATATCAAGAATAAAATATATGGTCTTTATGCACTTGAATAAGTAATGAGCTGATCATACCTCTATAGCTTGTCACTTCAATTCATATACCTGATTTGCCCTGATCAAGCTTAGTGGTTTGTTGGCAAGAAGTCTTGGCATTTTTAGAATCTTCTAAATTGTGCATCTTCAAAAGATCGTTGACTTACTTTAATTGCCATCATTCTTTTGAATTAATTGTAATCCAAAAAGAATTGCAACTCTTCCACCATGCTCATCTTGTACCTACTCTACATTTATTTAGCAAAATATCTCTTGCACAAGTTTTCGTTAGTAGACCCACATATAATATAATCATGGTATACTTACACATATATTACATTGTGTGTGCCTTGTATTCTAGAGAGATATATGTGTATAACAATTCTACCAAAATCATTTCCAAGTAATAACCTAGTTAGAGTGTCATACCATGTCCTTGACGATTTGCTTGAATCCCTAACTCTGTTAGGTCCTTACTTGTTAGGCCCAATTTTTAGGTCCTAAAAGGATCAAGTCTCGTCACTGATGCTTACTGTTTGATCTTGAAAGTCCCGAAGATTCTGTTTCCATTATCATCGACACATTCTACTTGATAGTAACCTGTAGCAACCAGTTTGGCTTTGTCCCTCATAACAATGCCAATAATCATCCAGTTTCTGTAAACCCTTACTGTACCAATTTCAGTCTTGTTTTGTGGTCTTCCAACTTCAGTAGATTCTGCCTTTGAACTGATTAAGATCATCTTGCAATGCAATCACCCAATCTGGATCAATCAGTGCTTCTCCAGTATTCTTTGGGATTCCAGATGTTATGTCCAAAAAAAATATATGTTCATTTTGATTAGTACTTCTAGCCTTTACTCAATAATCTGGTTTACTAAGAACTAGACTCCAGGATTGACTTTGACTTCAAACCTTTTATCTTGACAGATATGTTCTTGATGTATTCCTTTGATCTTCATTGTGTTGAGTACAACTAGTAGATCCTTCTTTTATTTGTTCCCTCTAAGTTGCTGCTAGGATATGTTGAAGATCCTTCACCTTATTTAGTGGATTCTGTTAAAGCTCATGAGTTGTGTAGTTTCACTACCATTTCCACTAATGGGATCTGAATCATCATCACTATCATTGATTCCTTCTGCAACCTCAGTTTCATCATCAGTATCTGAATTTGACTCTGACGGGATGTCAAAATTCAAAGATTTAGAATAGTCTTTCATTTGAATGCTTGGGAGCTTGGTATAGTTGGACGATACATTCAGACTTTTAATCACCTTTTGGTTTTACATCATCAATGAGTAGTCGAGGAAAATTGTTCCTTGAGTCTTAACTTCTTGTCAAGATACTCATATAAGTCTTCAGTAAATATCAACTTCCTCCAAAAACACGAAAGAGTTTCAATGTTTGCTTCTGGTTTGCCATTAACTCATGTGATGTCTTTTCACGATCTTGTTGATTAAAGCAGCATGTTGTGTTAATTGCTTCAGCTTCAAAGTACCTTTTTCAGTGCAGAATTCAGTTAGAACTTCATTCACGAAATTCAGTTCCATTATCTGACTTCAAAGTTCTCATAGCTTACTTTGCTTCCAACTTGATCTACCTGATGATCAATTATCATCTGTGACATTTTGTCTGTTGAATGCACGAACATCACCAACTTGTAACTTGGGTTGTCATCAACCACCACTAAGAATATTTCTTCCATGACATAATTTTCTTCAGTGTGATGTTTTCATTGACTTCCCTATATGACATACTTCATAATGTCCTTCTAGATAGAATTCCAAATGAAGCAGTCCTCTCACCAATTTCATCTTTATCGGAGAATCCATTGTCTTGTTGACCAAGTGTGAGAGCTTCTTATGTCATATATAACTCTTTACTGATGAAGCTTTACTGAAAAGTTCACTTCACCTTTTCATACAATTTTCATGTCAGCTAAGAACAAACTTCTTCACTCCTAGTTAAGTGAGCTTCCACCCTTCTTATTTGAGATCAAACACATTTCCTTTTCAATGTTTTTCCAGAAAACCCTTGATAAAGAATTCTCTAGTGCCCTGTAGATAGTGCTTAAGTCCATTGACAAGAAAGATGCTTCCATTGATGACAATTCCGAAAATCATGATAGCCAAATCCCTTGTACATCCTTTGCTGTCATCTCCAAAGGTTACCGTTGGGTAGGCTTTCTCAACCAACTGTGATATTAGAGCTTTAATCTTAATCATATGCCTCGAAAAATAAATGTCATGAAGTCACATAACTTTTGTCTTTTGTTACATACTCTGCAATCACAAATGATTAAGCTTCTTGGTACTCAACTTCAATTGAGTCCAGATGGGTTAGAGATATTACTATCAATAGTGGTAAAAATAGCTTCAACCTTAACATGCATAAACTTATCTTTGACTGATCACTTCTCATTTACCGCAGTCTTGATAAAGTAGTCTTAAGGCTATGAGACTAGTGATTCCAACCTAATTTAAGGTGGACTTGCAGTCTTTACCCTATTGTGATTCTTATTCATGCTTTGCCTAAGATTATGCAAGTCCTAAGATATGCATTTTCAAATTTAACTAAACAAGCATGGAAATAAGAACACTTGGTAAACATTCACTTCAATGTATTAGATAAGAATTATGCAATTCAGGCATGTTATGCATATTAGAAAATTCAGTATTATCTACTTTAACCATCTTACACAAATGTGACAGGTGTCAAGTAGATTTACAGATATTCAATAATTTTCAAAAAGCACATGGAATAGAAGAACTAACAAATTAATTACTAATTCTGTCTAATCCATTTCCGTCGTTGTCGAACATTTTTAACTATCTCTAATTACCTAAGTCAGTTTTAGATTAAGTTTCGAATCAACCAATGTTACTGATTACTTAGATAATTCTACCATCTTTTCTTATTCCATCCCTAACAAGCAATACATGATATGATATGACATTTAAGTGCAACTATGTGAGTGCGAGCAAATCATGTGAAAATAAGCACATAAACAATTTAAGAATATGCAAAATATTTGAATAAAACATTATGAGCAATATCAAATTCCACATACATTTAACAAGTCATTTATCACAATAAGAGCAAATATAAAATATCTGATATATGACCTGTTTGTCTATTTAGCAATTTTTACAACATTAGCAGAGGTATTAAATCATAGAAGATTTAACTCAAGTTCCAACAAATGTTTAGGGATACACCTAACCGTCTAGAACACCCTATCTAATTCTAGATATTCATTTTACTGCATATAAAATCAAGTATGAATTGTACTAATTAAACTCATGAATCCTAGCATGTGATCTTATTCTTAGCAATCAATTATGCATTTAAGTCCTAAGATTCTAACATGCTGACATGAATATAATACATTTCAATACCTAATAATTATACAATTTTGAATTAGATAAAAGTATACAAGTTGGAATGTGTACCTGTGAAGTTCTTAGTGATTCATCTCTAGTGTTGGTCATTGATGCCAGATATCCATTTGGTTCATCACTGTCACTGATAGAATCAGCTTCTGCATTTAACTTCAACATATGTTTTCCCTTGCTGCATCATCACTAATGCCTGAGATTCTTGCTTTAACCCAACACAGTGTTTGTCATCATTTGCTTGTACAGGCTTCTTCAAACTGTGTAGCAAACCCCTGATCTTGTCTTTGATTTTCAACCATCTCTGTTTTACAACCGCCTCTTGAACTGTTCTTGAAAATTTCCTTTATTGAATCTATAGGTAAGGACAGATTAAGAATTGGGATTTCGTCTGAATCTGATGTCACTGAACTTCATGTTTGCCCTGCAGGCTTGACTTGCAGTCCAGTTATCAGGTTATTCCAAAGTGTCAAATTCACATGCAACACCTTGACCACTACCTCGAGCTACTACATCTTCAATTCAGCTTCTAGAATCATTTCTTTTCTGTTCAGAGGTTTTCAACCTTGACTTCAATCAAATTTGGTTCCTGGGTCACAAATACAGTAGATATGCTAACAACTTGTTTTACCAAATATTATCTTCTTCAGCTCTTGTTCTAGTTCATAGGCCTTCAGCACATACAGGACTTTTGTAGACAATGTGGTTGTATCCTTAGATCCCTGTTGGCTGTAATCCTGTGTTCCAAATGATCTGCAGTGTTAGCATGAACTCCCTGTAACCTCCCTGTAGAATAATCTTTAAGGCTTGTACTAAGATTCCAGGTAATCCAGTCTGTTCTCCTTCACTACTTCAAACCCCTTAGATTTTTCATCCAAAAATACAACTCAATTACCCAAAAACTGTACCAAAATTAATCTCTTCTTTTGTAGCTTCTAAAATATTAGTGGGATCCTATAGAGTAAACCTCTGAGAAAATTAATACCACTTATTCTTCAACCTATTCCAGAATTAACTTCATTCGATAATCTTCAGTCAATTTTAGTTGTCTTCAATGCCGGGGAAAATCTCCAGCTACAAACCCATGAACACCCTTGAATTAATATTTAAGAAAAATTTAGATTTACAGAATTTTTTATTTTCTCATAAAATAAATTAATCAAAAAAAAAATACAACAAATTAATTTTCAAGAATTTCAGATTTTCTTAAAAATTAAAATATCATAAATTAATATTTAAGAAAATTTTTAATTTTCAAGAATTTTAAATTTTCTGGAAAAATGAATAAATCTAAAATAAAAATTAAAAATTAAAGGGTACAAAATTTGGGATACCAAACTGATATTTTGGGTTAGTGGCGCCAAGCTATTTTTATGGCGCTACTACACTGAAATTGGTGTATAGGCGCAACATGAACTAGGCTGAATTCACAAGTGGCGTCGCGCGTGATTTTGTTTTGTTGCGCCTTCACGAGCGTGTAGATTGATTAATGACCAAGTCATACTTACAACATATAACTGGTTGTGGCGTAACATGAACCATGATTTAAGTTTAATAAATTTAAATTTTATTAAATTTATAAAATAAACTAATTAAAATTTATAACATAAACTAACAAAAGTTTAATAATCAAATTTTATAAAATTTTATAAAATAAATTTAATATTAAGTTTATAAAATAAAATAATTAAAATTTATAACATAAACAAACAAAAGTTTATAAAACAAATTTTATAAATGTTTATAAAATAAATTTAATATTAAGTTTATAAAAAAACTAATTAAAATTTATAGCATAAACTAATAAAAGTTTATAAAATAAATTTCATAAAAGTTTATAAAATAAACTTATTAAAAGTTTATAATTAAACTTATTTAACATGGCCTCTTTTTGAGTAAGCATCTTGGGCTTGGTGAGCTTCACTAGGTTACGGATCCTGATTTGTATATCAATCAGCGAGCTCTGATACCAATTGTTGGGTCCCGAAGTATCGTAGGGGGGTTGAATACGATACTCACAATAATTTGAATTTTTTTTGGAATTTACGGATAAATAAATTATTGCTTCAGAGTGGGTTTGACCATTTGTAGTGTTTAGGGGAGCTACCTGCTAATTTTCTGTGTGTCTGGATAAATCAATTCGGTTCAAGAAAATTAGCAAGTAATTAAATGAGATAATTTTCCGGGAATATATCTTTCGTATATAAACCCAGAGGGGTGCTACACCCAGTTAAAAATATAACTGGTTTCCAAAGAACAAATTAGTTATTTTCTACTAACACAAAAATATTAGGCTCAGTTCCTATACAAATATATCTAAATTTATACAAGGAAAAACTGAGTCCGTATGGAGTGATATCTAGGAGCCCTGAGCATTTTTCGTTAAAGAACCGGGTCCTAATATCTGACCGGGAGAAAGGTATGGGTGTGTATAAATTATGTCTTTTTGCCCCGGCCATGGCAGAAGCTCCCTATATATTATTTGTGTTGAAGAAGACGACCCCTTCTTTAATTGGTATAGACTTTAAATCAATAAAGTAGGCTGCTTGAATTTGATTGACTGAGGGCTATGTGGGTCCATTTATGTTGCGCCAAGGAATAAGTTGCGCCTTTAAAATTATGTTACGCCAGATACATTTCTTTGCGCTTTACTATTCAAGTGGCGCCTATTTTATTAACTTTTATGGTCAAAGTGTTGTTTAGTCACTACACTTTGACCCTCTATTCATTCCTTGACTGAAGTTCACCAACTTCCATTTCTTGTACCAAATTCTTGTGACATTACACCCTATACACTGAGCTGTTTCCGTTCTTTGACTATAGTTCAGAAAGTTTCACTTTTCGTACCAAGGTTGTGACACTTTGCACCCTGCACCCTTTGAGCTGTTTAGCTGTTAGCTGCTTAGCTGTTTGGTTGTAGCCTCTAAAAATCACTTTTCGTACCTTAATAAATAATTGTTCTTTTCAAGTACGTTCTTCAACTTAATAATTCTTCTATAGTTAATACTCAGATTCATTTCACAAACTGCTGACGCCTAGTGCAACTAGTCTGGTTCACAGACGACTAACTTTGCTCCAGGTCTTCGTATTATTGTTTTACTTGCATTATTAAGTTTGCAGTAACTTCATTGCTTCAAACACTGATTGTCAATAAACATAGTACTTTCACTGAAATCTTTTCTGGTACTTAGACAATGTCTCCATTACTACCGCAATCTTGAATACTTCATTCTCTATTCTTCACTGACGCTTGAACATACAAATGAACTTCTTTCAATGAGTATAACTCGAAGACTGCAGCTGTCTTCTTTAACATTTGTCTTTACCCTTCTAGATTCCTATGCTTCGAACACTGTCTATTTTCAATCAATGCCTTTACACTGAAATCTTCTAGTGGCACTTCTATACTGAATCTTCAACATTTCTGAAACCCTGAAAGTCTTCAATCATTATTCTTTACTGAGACATGAACATATTAATGTACTTCACTCAATGACCTATAGTAGACTTCAAAACTTCTTCTAATGTCTTGATTCACTGTATCTTCCTTGTCTTCATTTCTTCCTGATTTCTGTGTAGGCATAGTATTATTTACTTGTCCTGTTCTAGTGTTGAGTTATCACGATTACTATTCATACAGCTTCGTAATCTCACCAACAAGTCATTATCAAAAGCATATTCTTCAGCAAATTCCTCCTCGACATCTATTCCTGCAGCCTTTGCTGTTTTCTCTATTTCAATCTCAATTGGAATATCCATTGACACATAGGGTTTAAAGATTTCTCCTTCCTCCAGTTGACTCGCTCTAGGCCTGTAAAAAATATCTGACTCCCCCTAAGATGTATATTCCATTATCATTTCAGCTTTTTCTTGTTCCCTTCTCTCCCCCTCAGTTAGGTTATCCTCCCTTCCGACTGGAGGAATCTGAGCTGTTGAAGTTGATTGAGTAGAAAGAGGAACTTTCTGAGCCAGCAGTTGTTGGACTAACTCTTTAATTTCTTTCATTTCATTTCGCTGCTGATCTTGCACTTCCAAGATTTTCCTTTGGCTGTGTGTTGTGTGTGCATTGTGTGGGGGTGTTTGTTTGGTCAGCGGGTGTCTCACTACTCACTATTACTGTTTGTGCATGGCCCTCAACACACACACTCGGCTGATCAGGGTCAGGGAATGAAAGATCAATCAGGTTTAGTTTTTCACTCATCTCAATTATATCATCCTGATCCTCTGTACTTGCAAGAAAATCTATATCCCTTCTATGGGTAGGTTGCCTCTCCGCCGGACCACTATGGGTGGGGAGAACTCCTTTTTCAGAAACTGGGGGGTTGAGACCCAGTGTGGTCACCATTATGGATTCTATAATGATTGGCAAAGTTGAAGAATCTGTGATGCCAGCTGAAGCTATTGAAAGCCTTACCTGCTCAGAGACGCCCTGAACAGGTTCTACTTCCGAAGTAGAAGATACTCTAAGCATAGAGTCACATCCCTTCTATGGGTGTGTTGTCCCTCCGTTTGACCTGATAAGGTGGGGAAGACTTCCTTTGTAGGGGCTGGATTTAGAATCTCCAGGGGGTCACCACCTCAGGCAATGTAATGATTGACAAATGAAATCCTGTGGTGCACCGCAACACCTGTGAAGGCACTTCCACTTGTAGTGGTGATGCTGCTGACGCAGCTAATCCATGAATAGAGACCTCTTCCCTTCTAAAGGAGAGTTACCTTTCCACTTCAACCACTTGGGGAGGGAAAATATCCTCATTAGGATCTGGAGATGTTAAGTCTAGGGGGGTCACCACATTTGACAATGTAATGAGTGGATCGTAAGAGTCAGTGATGCCCCCTTCTATCTGTGAAGACAGGTTCTGAATTAGATTAACCAAAACAGTACTGGCTACTGAAGTAGCTGATTTTGTTTCCATCTATGCTTCTATTCCTGTACCTTTTAGGATTTTGTCAATTTCAGAATTTAGATCATGAAGAAATAAGAAGGTTTTAGAGATTGGAGAATCAGGTTCCTAGCTCACAGTTGCCTTAGGTTTAAAATTCATTTTTCCGTTATTTTTTAGAAGGCAGAGCTATAGGGGATATTTCAAAAATTTCCTGATTCGGTAGGGACTCACTCATATTATCTATATCAAGGGTTCTTTTTCTGGTTTGAGGAGATATAGGGAGTGGTTAGAACTGGTTGGTCGCCAAGTTCATTGTCAGCTTCGAAGGCCCTGAGGGCTCAAGTGTGTGCATTGCCATTTGAGGCACAGAGGTAGATATAGTGACAAATTCATCTTGAAGGAAAACAGAAAAGTCAAAAGCCAGAAGTTTACCTTCTTCCATTTGTTCATCGGATAGATTAGGGAAGTACACATCTGTAGTCTGAGTCTCTTCCACTACAGTCTCAATAGCTACCTCCCCTGTTGGATTTTCAGGGCTTTGCCTTTGAAGTTCTTCTTCAGGAATTGGTTCTTGTGCATTTTCAGAACCAGCTTCATCCATTATCTCATCTTCTTTTTCAGTTTCAGGTTCTTCTTCTTGAGTTGCTACTTTGCTTCCTGAGACATTGGAAGTTTCAGCTTCAATTTCCTCTTGAGAGGTTGCTTCTCCTTCTTCTTCACTTGTAGCTTCTTCTTCTTCTCCTGCATCTTCTTCTTCAACCTGTCTAAGAAGAGCAAAGTAATCTCTAATAAAAGTAGTCATTGGAGCAGGAGTAAACCTATTTGAGTAGTCAGCCTCATTCTGTAACAACAAAATTATTTTGAACTGTAGAGATGGTGACTCTTCCAACGGACTATTCTGAAACGATTTGAGTTGATCAGTGTCCAGTACTTGGTTCAACACCAACTGCAAAAATCTTGGATACAGACAAAAGTTTTCCATTTTTGCTTGATTCTTTAGGATCTCCGCCATGATCAACTTTCTAAAATTGATTCTGATCTCAGAAGCCACTACATTAGCAATCACCTTGTTGAATTGAATAATCCCGTGGAAGCCACCTATCTTTGGTGCAAAGCCATGAGACAAGATGTTGAAAAATAGATTCCATCCTTGGGTAGATGATTCTTGTATATTTTCCTCGGGAGATTGTTGTTTTCCCTGGTGCAGTGCAGAAACATAAAGAAATTGTTTAAGTCCGTCTGATATGGTTCATCTTCAAAATTTTCAGTCGGCAAATGAAGTGCTCGATTGATGTCATTTTCTGTTATTCGCACTTTTTGTCACTGAATTTTGCAAGTAAAAGCTGATATCCCATCTGCAGATGTGTTCTGAGCAGACCTGTATACCTGTCTTAGAAGATTTTTATTCAAAGACACAGCAGTGGTTAGCGCATATCAGACTATTAAATATTCATTCAAAAATCGTGCCCATTTACCTAACTCTCATGCCTCAGTCCAGTCATCTACTAAAATTGATAAATAATTAGTCTTTTTAATCTAAAAATTACCTACCATTTAATTTAAACTGAAAGGTAATTTTTACGAATTAAAATTACTAATTAATGTCGAATTATTTTAGCAAATTACAAACCAAACCTTAATTTTTTTAAAAAATTACTTGGATTATCGTGAAATTAAAATATGATGAACTCCTAGTATTTTTAAGCACACTATTAATTTTTAATTGATTTAAAATTATGAGAACCCTAGCCAATCAGTTCGAGATTTAAAAAATTGAATGTTTTAGAACCTTAAGAAAAAATGATGGGACCACTTGCAAATGAAAGTTATGAACGTGGGTTCCACAAATCTTGTTTTAGATTAAAAATTGGTCAAGAATTGACTGAGTTTTGTTCGATTAAAAATATGAGATCTATGTTGCGCTGCTTCTCCTAGACCAATGTATGTAGATGTATGTATCGCCACTTAAATGAGGAAAAAAAATTGCACAGCTATTTATAGGTGCCACAAACAAATCATAAAAATTACCAAGGTAGTTTGTTGCGCCTACACAGTGTTTACTCTGTGTTGGCGCCACAAACATCATTGGCGCAACATAAATATAAAGAGGCATTTTGTTGCGCCTACACAGTGTGTACACTGTGTTGGCGCCACAAAATGGCTTAACAACCAAAAATGATCTAAGTCATTTTGTTGCGCCTACACAGTGTGTACACTGTGTTGGCGCCACAAAATGGCTTAGCGCAACAAAATTTTGTTCAAGTGTTTTGTTGCGCCTATACAGTGTAACCACTGTAAGGGCGCAACAAAATCACTTAGTGAATTTTGTTGTTTCATAAAATTTTGTTACAAAAACATATTTATATATATGTGAATAATTCGTACAAGATTAGCAATAAAGAAATTATCCACTCATACATATATATCACAAATTATTAATAATTTATAATAATAACAATAAATTGTCATAATTATAAATATTTATAATTTATGCTACATTTTTAATATTAACAATTATGACCTTTAAAATATTAACAATAATAAGGTTCATAATTATTATAGCTCACAAAATATTTATTAATAATAATAATAACATTAGTTGTTAAAATTATTAAAATAAATAAATTATACTTCTTATTATTTTACTTTTATATATGAGAATAAATATAAACATTCATCCTTTCTATTTAAAATAATTTCAAATAATATTTAAATAAATAAGTGCCAATAATTTATCAATTAAATACAAGCACTTAAATATTTTCTAAGATAAAAATCAAATAAATATCAGATTGATAAAATTAGCAGGCATCCACATGGTATTTATCTAATATTTAATCTTAATAAGTAGAAACTAATTTGGTAAATAAATTCACAAGTCCTAGAAATATTGAAATTAATTAACTAGTGAATTTATCAGCTACAAATTGCAGTTATAGATTACTAACTAATTAGTTAGTAGAATTTAGCATCCCAAGTTCACAAACCAGTTTAGTGAAAGTGATTTCATCCAGTGGTTTAGTGAAGATGTCTGTAATTTGCTGCTCTATAGGTACAAAATGTAACTCTACAGTACCATTCATGACATGCTCTCTTATGAAATGATACATGATATCAATGTGCTTGGTCCTTGAATGTTGAACAAGATTGTTTGTGATGGCTATGACACTTGTGTTGTCACAGAATATTGGTATTTTGCTCAGCAACAGTCCATAGTCTTGAAGTTGGTTCCTTATCCATAATATTTGTCCACAACAACTTCCAGCAACAACATATTCAGCTTCAGCTGTTGACATTGCAACTGAGTGCTACTTCTTGCTATACCAGGACACCAATCTTCTACCAAGGAATTGACAACTCCCTAATGTACTCTTTCAATCAATCATACAACCTGCATAATCAGAATCTGTATAGCCAACAAGGTCAAAACCTGTATCTTTAGGGTACCAAATTCCAAGATTCAGACTTCCCTTAAGATACCTAAAAATGTGTTTAACAACTATATGATGTGATTCTTTAGGATTAGACTGAAATCTAGCACACAAACATGTAGCAAACATAATATTTGGCCTACTTGCAGTTAAGTAAAGTAATGAGCCGATCATACCTCTGTAGCTTGTGATGTCTACCCTCTTACCAGGTTCATCTTTATCAAGCTTAGTGGCAGTTGCCATAGGGGTTTTGGCTTATGATGCATCTTCAAGACCATACTTCTTCAATAGATCTCTAATGTACTTGGTTTGACAAATGAAGATTCCATCTTTCCTTTGTCTTACTTGGAGTCCAAGAAAGTAATTCAGCTCTCCCATCATGCTCATTTCATACCTACTCTGCATTAGCTTAGCAAATCTACTACACAACTGATCGTTAGTAGAACCAAATATAATGTCATCCACATATACTTGTACTAATATCATGTCATTTTTATGCTTTTTATGAAACAGAGTCTTATCTACGACACCTCTAGTGAAACTATTTTCAAGTAAGAATATAGAGAGAGTGTCATACCATGTCTGAGGTGTTTGCTTTAAGCCATAGAGTGCCTTGAAGAGAAAGTATACAAAATCTGCAAATTCTGGATCTTCAAACCCCAGGGGTTGTTCCACATACACTTTTTCTTCAAGCTCTCCATTCAGGAATGCGCTCTTTACATCCATTTGATAAACTTTAAAGTTGAAATGTGTTGTAAATGCCATAAACATCCTGATAGCTTCAAGACTTGCCACTGGTGCATATGTTTCATCATAATCTATTCCTTCTTCTTGGGAATAAACTTTAGCAACCATTCTGGCTTTGTTCCTTGTAACAATGCCATCTTCATCCAGTTTATTTCTGAATACCCACTTTGTGTCAATTATAGACTTGTTCTTTGGCCTGAGTACCAGCTTCCAGACTTTTTGTCTTTCAAATTTATTGAGTTCTTGTTGCATAACGATAATCCAGTCTGGATCTTCTAGAGTTTTTTCTACTTTCTTTGGCTCTATTTCATAGATAAAACCAGAGAATAAACATTCATTCTGTGAAGAACGTCTAGTTTAGATTCCAGCATCTAGATCTCCTAGAATCAACTCAAAAGGGTGATCTCTACTCCACACCCTATGCCTAGGCAGATTTGTCCTAGATGATTCAGCCTGATTATCAATTAAGTGTCGAGTTTTGTTAGTATATCATTCAGTTGGTCCCCTTGAGCTGTTGCTTGGATGAGAATGAGATTCTCTACCACTACTAGTAGTTTCTGTGAATCGTCCACTGTTTCCACTACTAGGGTCGGAATCATCATTATTGTTATTCTCATTCGTTACTTGATTTTCTGTTGCAGCTTCAGGTTCTATTTCACCTTCATCTGAGTTTATATTTTCAAACTGCAGAGTTTCAATGTTATCTGTTCTTTGCAGACTCGGGAGCTTGAGATCATCGAAAGTTACATTCATGCTTTCAATGACCTTTTTGGGGTCAATCACATACACCCCGCATTCCTTAGATTCTAGAAAGTATCCAAGAAAGGGGATTCATCCTTTGAGGTTAGAAAAAACACATCGAATGTGCCCTTGCCCTTTGGTTTAGCCTTGGCAGGGGTGTCTTTAGGCTTAAGGACATGGGCTTCCTTCCTAGACTTAGGAGGACTAACAGTCTTTGCCCTAACATGCTTTCTATTCATGTTCACATCTGTATTAATGCAAATACTAGATGATGCATTCATAAAGTTTATGTATGCAGACATGATGTTGAAAGCACATGGCATGCATCCTACTTTACCACATGATTGATGGGGGATAGACATGGCAGGCATATTAGAAGTTTTTGTTTTACTACTTTTATCTTTTTGCGTGCATGCATAAGATGACCAGTAGAATTATAATTGTTACAAACTTTTCTAATAACTTTGGGAGAATAGGCATAATCAATTTTCTTATTAACACCTATCTTGCCATTTATGTTAGCTTTCTTCTTTTAATCTTTGTTTCCTATTTCAGTTTTAATCTATTTCTTTGGTTCTTCAATTTTTACAGATTTTTTAGGCAACTTTTGTTTACTTTATTCCTCTTTTTTTTTATCCTCAGCAAGAATTTCTTCTTTCATTAAGATATGTTCTTCATCTAGGGGTGGTTCGATGACAAACTTCTTGTATAGGGGTTTAGGGACATTTTTTAATACATGTGGAATGCCTTGCTTCACGGGACTTTCCTCAACAATTGATTCCTCATGTCTCTTTCTTACCTTTTTATCATAGTCAAATCATATTCCAGCTTTTTGACCTATGACCTGTTTATCTATTTCCTCCTTAACAAGATTGGCAAATTTCTTATAAGCCTGAAGTTTTAACTCTAACTCAGAAATTTTATTCCTAAGTGCAATTTTTACTTCTTGGTTGAATTTGTCTCTATTCTGCAGATATTCTATCTTCTGTTTCAGATCTTCTAAGTTAACACATGCAAGCTCTAGTTCTTCATTTCTAGTTTCTAGCATTTTATTCTTTAGAACTAGTTTAGCCTTTTCTTCTTCAGATGCTAGCATGCTTGTGTGAATGTTAAACATTTCTACGCTTAGATCTTCTACAGTTTTCTTGTAATCAGAATTAGACATGTCAACTGTGGAAAAAAATGATACCTTTGATGACTGTGATGATGCCTCTGAAGATTTGCCATTAGTACAACATTTCATATGTCTCTTCTTCATCATTGTCTGAGTCATCCCAGCTCTTTCCCTCGGCTATATTATCTCTGCCCTAATGCTTCTTTACCAGTGCATCATACTTTTGCTTGAGTTCGTCATACGACTCCTTTCTTTCCTTCCCATGCTTAGGCTTCTGGCATTCTGTAGAAAAATATTCGGGTTCATCACAGTTGTAGCACTTGAACTTACTACCGTCTACCATTCTCGTCTTATAACCTCCTTTGCTGTAAGACCTTGAAGACGAACTACCTCGGTTGTTGTTTCTGAAGCTGGAACCATTGTAACTAGTCTTACTCTTGAATTTCTACTTAGGTCCTTCTAAACCTGAGGTTCTTGAACTTCCCTGCCATATAGGCCATTGTCTTATTTTTCAACTGTTCAATTTCTTCCATTGAGTAGAAGTCATCTTCATCACCTGGTTGAGTATTTTCTGTAAATTCAGCTTCTAGAATTTCTTCTTTCTCAACTACAGGCTTCACTGTGCTGGTCTATGTGACAGCAAAATCTTTGGCTACAAGTGCTGTAGTTTTTAACAGTGATGTATTCTTACTGTCCACTGTTCCTGAACCATAAATGATGTGTCTTTGCTCTTGCTCCATTTTATGAGTTTTGATCTTTCCATATAGAATTTCAATGGACTTTTCATTTATGTCACTTCTTTCTCTGATGGTAGAGATTTTGTGCTCAAGATCCGCTGGCAGTGTCAACATAAATTTTCTGTTAATCTCCCTCTTACTTGGTTTGTTGATCTCCATCCAAAAACATCTTCCATTAACTTTTATTGCACCTCTTACTTGGTTTGTTGCGCCATGTACTTGATTTGTTGCGCCTACACTCTAGTTGCAGTGTGTAGGCGCCACATAGTACTAAGAAACTTAGAATTATGTTTCCTTGCGCCAATGTAGACTTATGTTGCACCTCTAGAGTACTTCAAGAGTACAAGAGCCACCAAATGTAGTAATGCTTGCCTTAAACAATTTCTTGAAGTGCTTGAAGTATTTACCACTTGGTTTTTACTCTTCTGGCTTGATCAACTGATTTTCTTCTGATTAAACAAGACAATTCTTTTCTTGTTGTGTTGACGCTTAGTGCACTGGTCTAGTTCACAAATGACTAACACTGAATTGAATTCCCTTGACTTCTATTCTGTTTCAGCTGATTAATCTTGGACTTTTACATTGCTTCTGATCACTGAAACCCTTTGACATTTATACTTAAATCATTACACTGTCTTTAGTATGAAATCTTCTGAACTCTTATTTGTTGCTGAGGCATGAACATATTAATGAACTTCTCTCGCTGATGTTCAGTAACCCTTTCATCTTGAATGCTCTGCAATGATGTATGTATGATTCATGTTTACATGTCCTTCTGGATTCATGTGTTGCATATTAGTATTATTTAACTGTCTTTGTTTCTTAGTTGAGTTATCGTTATCATTATTACATATTACGTTACATTATGCTTTACAGTGAAATAACAATTCAAACAATTGAAGACATGCGTCAGGTATGTGCTCTAGATTTCAAGGGTAACTGGGATGAACACTTACAAGGTGGAATTCTCTTACAAAAATAGTTATCATGCAAGTATTGGAATGCCACCATATGAAGCCTTGTAAGGAAGAAGATATTACATCCCCCGTGTATTGGGAAGAGGTCGGAGAACACACAATTTTAGGTCCAGAACTACTACAAAAAATCAAGAAAAAGATTGATCTAATATAAAAATGATTGGTAGTAGCTCAAGACCAACAAAATAAATATGCAGATCACACCAGAAAAGACCTGGATTATGAAGTCAGAGAATTGGTTTTACTAAAAGTGTCACCATAGAAAGCAGTAACCAGATTCGGTAAAAGAGGAAAAATCAACCTATGATACGTTGGTCCATTCAAGTTCTTGAAACGCGTAGGAAAGATTGCATACGAATTAGCTATACCTCTGCATATGCAACATATCCACAATATGCTCCATGTATCTATGCTTAGGAAATATAACCCTGATCCTAAACATGTGATAGAATATGAACATACGGATATTCAACCTGATCTATTCTACATAGAGTTATCCATAGAAATACTAAATCGTAAAGACAAGGTATTAAGGAATAAGACAGTATCACTAGTACGAGTGTTGTGGAGAAATCCCCTCGTTGAAGAGTCAACTTAGGAACTAGAAAATGAGATGTTAGAAAAGTATCCTCAGTTGTTTTCTTGAACTTGATTCTGAGGATAGAATCCTTTCAAGGGGGGAATGAAGTAACGATCGGGAAATTTACGACTATTTAATAGTGTTTAATTGTGTGTTAAATGTGATTATCTGCATGTCATTTCAATTTGACGCAATTTTTATTCGTGAAATTATTTTATCAACAACGATAATTATGTGAAATGTGTTATGTGATCTTTTGTGTAGCATATTATATTTTATACTATGTATTAATAATTACTGCAATTTTTAAAAAAATAAAATTCTGATTAAAAATTATCGGAACAGACCCCTGCTGAGATTTCAAAGCCTTTTATTTGATAATTTTATTTTTATAATTCCACATAGTTTTCAAAAATGATATATATATTTTTTGAAAAATTAATAATTTTTGGAAAATTTTGACATAATTTTTGTATTTATTTAAAAATAATTTTTTTATATTTTTATCCCATAAAAATTATTTTTGGTTAATTAATTTAATTATGGGTTAATTTTACATTAAATTGATTTTATGGTTATTATTTTAAAATTAATTTTTAAAAATATAAATAGATTTTTAATTTAATAAAAATTTAAAAAACTAGAAAAAAATTCCTAAATTTTGAAATATTGGGGAATTAGGGTTCTTCACGATTATTGCGAATCAAATCACTTTTAAAGGTGTTATTGTTATCCAAATCTCAAGTTCTTTTAACCAAATTGAATCCCAGGGTACGTGCAAACTGATTCTATACATAAAATTTGATATTCGAATAAATTTTTATTTTTGATTGATTTCAAGTTTGATTTATAATGATTTCATGATGTTTTTTATTACATGAATGAATAGATCGGTTAATCCTGAGCATGTATATATTTTTGTTATAATTTTTCATGTATGTTTTGATATTCATCGGAAATTCTTAAGATTCTGGCTTGCTGTTACCAGCATGAAGTGCCAAATTCGTCATTTGAGAAATTGGATTTGAAGAACCTTAAGCTTTACTTGCATTAATCTTTCCTTCAAATTGCTCCAATTCAGCAAATACATCAAGAGTATCCATAGTATCAATATTTGGTGAAGATTCCAAAGTAGTAACCTTCGACTCATATATCCATGGAACATCACTAATAATTTTCATGTTGATTTCCTCTTGAGGGATAGTCTTTCCAAGCTGTTGAAAACTATTCATATTAATTTGAAATCTAGCTTGTGCTTCTCTGATTGATTCACCTTCTTTGAGCTTTAAGTTTCCATATTCATTCATTAGCTTGCTCAATTTAACCTTTTTCAAAGATTTCGAAACTTCGTGGAATAGCTCCAAAGTGTCCCAAATTTCTTTTACTGATTTGCATGAGGAAACTTTATCACTTTCAGAAATGCTAAGACCAGTAATGATAATATTCTTTGCACGGTTATTGTAGCTTAGCTTTATTAGCTCATCAGTAGTAAGTTCATCAATATCTTTTTCCTTTCCACCATATTTCAGAAACGTGAATGAACCTTTTTCAGTAATTCTCCATTCCACAATCTCTCTTTCTAAGTGAGACTTCATTCGGCCATTCCACCAGTTGTAGTTGTCTGACCCAAGTAGCAATGGTGGCCTAGAAAAAGAGTTTGCTGTAGGATAAACTTTAGCTATAGAATCTATACTTTCATGTTATAGAAAATGTCAAGTATAGCCTACTCTGATACCAAATGTAAATGCACCTAGAGGGGAGGGGGGAGGTGAATAGGTGTAATAACTGACTAATTCCAATTTTAAATTTTACCAAACCGTTATAACTGAATTTAATGTGAACAGTCTGTTATGCCTTAAGAAATGACTTATTGTTTTCAACTTGACAAACAATTATAGTAAGCTAAAATGAATGCAATGCAGAAATAGTTAAGTGGAAATATGTAAAGGAGGCACAAGACGTTTAGCCAGGTTTGACCCCTATATCTAACGGTCTACGTTCTTGTCTCTTACCAACTTGGTAAGAGAATATATATTAATAAATAATATTCCAATTAAAAGATTAAGATATATCTCTCTTTTATCCCAGTCACTGAAATAGCCTACTATAAACATAAACAGCTTGAGAAAATGGCTTTATGTCCTCTACTGATCAGTCTTGCAACATGTTCCTTGAACCTCTAAAATTCCTTGAGCTCCACTCCTAAATTCTCTCATTCTTGAACCCTTTGCCTTGTTGATCAATGAGTCTTCGAGCACTGTAGCTCAAATTGTTCAATCTAGAACCCCTTGCTATAATCAGTAACTACAAAGTACATTTTGAACAATATAATGAATATCAATTGTTTACAACCCAAACTATATTCTCTAAATAATAAGTAGTTAATGAAGGGTTTCGAGGCACAAACACAGCGGAATTAATGTAAAAATAAAAAAAAATCAAAACCTTATCTCAAGATACATGTATAATGTATGAATGATTATGGTGAAGAAATATGTACCTTAACGAAGCTTTACGTATGATTATAATGGAGGTTCAGAAACAATGAATCACAACAACCCTTTGTTGCAAAGATCTGCTTTCCAAAGAAGTCCACACGAACGCACGATCGTCCAACGATCACCGGAGTCGATACTAGCCGAATAACTTGTCTCTCTATCTCTCTCTCTCTCTCTTTCTCTAGCCTCTCAAAGTGTTGAGTAGCTAGGGGTTTTTTTCTAAAAAACGAGTTATGACTTTTAACACTAAAACTATACATCATTATGTATATAAAAGGGGAGAGAGATTTTGGGCTTAACCCTAATTTGTTTTGGGCTTCATGTAAAACCAAAACTGATTGGGCTATTATTATTATTATTATTATTATTATTATTATTATTATTAAATCCGAATTCTAATATAATTAATCAAGCCTCACTTAATTAATTCAATAATTAAATTCGAACTAATAATAAAATATCTAAATTCGTAATTTAAATAAAGCTCCGTTTAGACATTCTTTGTGTATGACCCTTTAGGTTATTATTACATTGACAATAATTTTATTCTCTAATAATAAAATTATAAACAATGTGTGGCATCTAGTAATACATCATTGTTATCCAAGTAACAATAATAATTGGTGATTCAATTAAACCTTTCGTGAATAATGTGCAATGTAATATAATCTCTTTAACCTTATATTAAAGATCAAACTCGAGGCATGTATAGTGTCATCATCTTCAACGTTTAATCTTGGTTTCCTTGATCAATGAGTAGACTATATAAACAAATCAATATTTGAGCACGACCATGCATTTCATAGTCTCACTCTATCAAGAGGCCAATAATATCACTCCTAAAGCAGTTTTGACATCCATTTGCCAGATTTCATAGTCATGGTAAGAAGCTATAACAAGAAAAATCCTGATGGACTTGACCATAGCTACTAGTAAAAAGGTTTCATCATAGTCAATACCATGAATTTGCTTAAAACCTTTTGCCACCAATCGTGCCTTATAGGTCTGTACGTTACCATCCATGTCGGTCTTCTTTTTGAAAACCCACCTGCACCCTATAGGTTTTACCCCTTCAGGTGGATCAACCAAAGTCCACACTTGATTCGTATACATGGAATTCATCTCAGATTTCATGGCATCCAACCATCTCTTAGATTTCGGAGTGTTCATAGTGTCTTGGTATGTGAGAGGCTCATTTTCATCCACAAGCATCACATCACCATCTTGAGTCAAGAGAAATCCATAATATCTCTCGGGCTCATGGTGAATCCTACAAGACCTACGAACAACCTGTGTTTCTTGAGCAATATTATTTTTGATATGGGTAAAAATAGCCCTGAAGAAATAATAAATATAGCATTTATTATTTCATTTATTAGACCTGGTATGGTCCAAAGGCTTGGGCCCTTGAAACGAACTAGGAAAATAAATCCTAGGATCAACTGAATTTGAAATCCAAAGATCAACTGAATTTATAAGTACAACCCACAAGCTCTATTGAAGCCATAGACCCATTAAGCCTTTGCTATTAATTAATTTCATAATTAAATAATAAAGGCTCAGTAAAGGCCCAAGAAGCCCGTTGAAGGCCCTAATCCTGGAAGGATCTAGAAACCCAGACGTGGGAAGAGTCCAATGAGGACCCTCATTCCTAATAGGTTTAGACAACCTTGACACTAGGAGACTTGGCCACCAAGTCTCCTTCTTCTAATCTGATTCCAAGGCCCTCATGCGCTTATATAAAGGGCCTAACCCCTCAACATTAGAACTACGTTTTTTGGCTTGATTCTCACACCCATTGAGATACGTAGGCAATTAACGAGGACCCGAGGTAGTCACGAAACGTTAGTGCAGCCATAGAAGCTCGAAGCTCTCTCACACCCTAATATTAATTGCGTATTAAATACATCTCGTTTTTAATCCGTAATATTTGGCGCCTTCTGTGGGAAAGCGAATAACACCCATGGCAAGAACACGAAGAACCGCGAGCACCCTCAAAGGAGATATCCCTGACACCACTGTTGACACCAACGATTCCCCCTGCTATGGCGCAGGAGGAAGGAGCTACTATTCCCACCACCTCCGCTGAGGACCCTGAAGCAAGTATCCGGCGTACCAGACCCCTAAGCGTCATTGTTCATCCTTCCAACCCCGATGTATCCATCAATGCTTCGGTTCCTCCACTCTAGGTAATTTCGCCCCTTCGTACAACTTTTATTGCTCCTCCTACTTTGCAAATCTCGTCTGCTATAACACCCGACCCACGTTATGGGCTCCCATGAAACTATGAGCCCCCTTATGAGCAAGGGCTATTGCCCCACTACACCTCACAACGAAGAAGTCGGAACTTCTCTAGACCTTACTCTACTGACGACGAGGAGTCATCTGACGAGGATGTTAACCCACGAAGGAGGCGACCCGGTAAGAAGCCCCTTGGAGGGATAAGTACCCAGCCCCGTGGGCCTCAAGATAATGACTCCCTGATCCTTCAAGACAGAATACGTGCTCATGAAGCCGAAGCCCAGCGACTGAGGAAGGACTTGGAGATGGCGTTAGCAAGACGATAGCGCCCCAGAATTGAAGGTACTGGGGGGTCGATAGGAAACACACATGTGATAGATTTGGATGAGCCCCCAACTAGGAGGCAAACAAGGACAAGTCATGTTAGGGTTGACCTCCAAGAATTATTACCTCTTGGAGATCTGGATGATCCTACTCCCCCTTTTACTGAGGATATTATGAATGAAAAGATATCAAGGAAGTTTAAGATGCCTACCATTAGGGCCTATGATAGAACGGGAGATCCCTCAAATCATGTTCTCACGTTCTATAATGCACTGTTGCTGTAGCCCGTGAACGACGCCATTAAGTGTAAGGCGTTCCCCCAAACCCTGAGTGGTATGGCTCAGCGGTGGTTCAGTCGTCTACCACCTAACTCTGTTGGATCATTCAAGGATCTGAGCAGGGCCTTCATTGGTCAATTCATCAGTAGCAAGACTCATGAGAAGAACTCAACTTCACTAATGAACATGCATCAAGGGAAGAATGAGTCCTTGAGGGATTATATGAACAGGTTCACAAGAGAAGCCTTGATGGTCCCTGATCTAGATCAGAAGGTAGCTATGATAGCCTTACAGCAAAGAACTTCTGACAAAAATTTCATGAAATCGTTAGCTAAGAGGCCCCTGAGAGTATGAACGAGCACCAGGAGAGGGCTGAAAGTATATCAAGGCCGAAGAAAGTATGAGGAAAGCCCAAGAGTTTCAAGCCTCGAACACCTACTCTAAGAAGCGACCTAGCGATACTAAGTATACTATCGATACCAAGTATGTAAAGAACGATGATGTTGATGACTCCAATAAGAAAGGAGGATCCAGGTTCACCGAGTATGCAAGGCTAAATACTACTCGTAGCCAAATACTGATGGACATTGAGAAGGGTAAAGACCTTCGATAGCCGAAGCCACTAAGGACTGATCCTGAAAAGAGAAATAAGAACGTGTACTGTCGGTTCTATAGGGATGTGGGACACGACACTGATGACTATCGTCAGTTGAAAGATCAGATAGAGTTTCTGATTAGAAGAGGAAAGTTAGAAAAGTACACCAAGGAGGGTGCTAGACATGACAGAGGTCACAATGACAAACGAAGGGACTCAGACCCCAAGGACAGAAATAATTAGCCCCGATGGCCTATGATAAACGTAATCTCAGGAGGACCAACCACAGTAGGTAACTCCCAAAACTCCCGGAAGGCATATGCCCGAGAGGTAATGAACATCGTAGGAGAACCTCTTAAGAGAGCAAGGACTAAGGTCTCTTTGTCATTTGATGATTCTGATTTAGAAGGGGTAAGGTTCCCCCACGATGATCCCTTGGTAATCACCCCTGTCATAGGAAACTCTCCAGTAAAAAGAGTCTTAATAGAGGGTGGATCATCCGTATACAACCTATTTTATGAGGTCTTTGTGAAAATGGGATATAACGACTCACAACTGACCCCCTCCAACATGCCTATCTATGATTTCAATGGAGTGAAATCTCGGATAGAGGGAATTATACAATTGCCCATGACTATGGGTGAAGAACCCCGACAGTCCACTCAGATGATGAATTTCTTAGTTATCAAGGCAAACACCACATACAACGCGATCATTGGCAGGACTGGGCTGCATGCCTTCAAGGCGATAGCCTCCACGTACCATCTAAAGCTCAAATTCCCGACTAGGAATGAAGTATGAGAAGAGAATGGAGATCAAAAAATGGCCAGGAGTTGTTATGTGGCCGCTTTAAAGCCTAGTGGCACTGGGGGCAGGTCCTCCCTATTGAAGACATGGATGTCAGGGATCAAGAAGAAAGGAGGGGTAAGACCGCAGAGGACTTGGAGCCTTCTCCTCTGGATCCTTTAAATCACGAGAAGGTGACATATGTGGGGACTTCACTCCCAAAGGTACAGCTGATTCAGTTCTTGCAAGATAACATGGATGTTTTTGCTTGGACAGCAACCAACATGCCAGGGATAGACCCCGAGCTTATAACGCATCAATTGAATGTGAATCCTGGAAGGACAGCAGTCCAGCAGAAGAAAAGAAGCTTTGCTCCTGAAAGACAGGAGCCTATTAAGCAAGAAGTAGAGAAGTTGTTGGAAGCCAGATTTATTGAAGAAATTCAATTTCTTGAATGGCTAGCTAACCCTGTGATGGTCAGGAAGAGCAATGGAAAATGGAGAATGTGCGTGGACTTCACAGATTTACACGATGCATTTCCTAAGGACTGTTTCCTATTGCCAAGGATAGACACGTTGATAGATGCCACAGCTGGGAACGAGATGCTTAGCTTCATGGATGGATTTAGTGTCTACAACCAAATTAAAATGCACCCTGATGACATCCCTAAGGTATCATTCATCACTGACTTTGGTATTTTTTGTTATCTGGTTATGGCTTTTGGACTTAAGAATGCAGGAGCCACGTATCAAAGGCTTGTAAATAAAATCTTCAAGCACCTCATTGGTAAGACTATGGAGGTCTACGTTGACGACATGTTAGTAAAAAGCCTAGACAAGGCCAATCATCTTGAGCACCTGAAGGAAGCATTCGAAGTTTTGAGAACCCACAAGATGATGTTGTTGAACCCGGCTAAGTGTGCCTTCGGTATAGCGTTTGGGAAATTTTTAGGCCTGATGGTCTCCAAAAGAGGCATTGAGGCCAATCCCGATAAGATTCAAGAAATCTTGGAAATGGAGCCCCCCAAGACAGTAAAGGATGTCCAAAAGCTCTCAGGAAGGATAGCAGCCCTGAGGCGCTTCATATCTAAGTCAGGAGAAAAATGCCTACCATTCTTCAAGGCCCTCAAGAAGGTCAAAAACTTTGAATGGAATGACGAGAGTCAAGCAGCTTTTGAAGAGCTGAAGAAATATATGGCTAAGCCACGCTTGCTTACCAAATCGAAACCTGGAGAAGTGCTATACCTGTACCTTGTTGTCTCTGGTTCAGCCTTGAGCGCCATTCTTGTGAGAGTAGAAGCAAAGGTTCAGAAACCCATTTACTATATTAGCAAGATTCTGCATGGAGCAGAGTTGAACTACTCAAAGGTTGAGAAGTTTGCCTTAGGATTGATAATGGCTTCAAGGAAGCTACGCCCGTACTTCAGGCACATGTTGTTGAAGTCTTGACAGACCAGCCCCTGAGAAACATACTGCACAACCCCAAGGCCAATGGGAGGCTAATCAAATGGGCTATTGATCTTGGAGATTTCGAAATAAAGTACAAGCCAAGGACGGCGATCAAAGCTCAAGCTCTAGCGGACTTCATGGTTGAATGTACCATTCTCAACCAAGAAGTTGGGGGGCAGGAAGAGGATAAAGAAACTGGAAAGAATAAGGAAAAAGAGTAAGAACTCAAAGAATACTGGAAATTCTTTTTTGACGGATCTTCAAAAATGAGCACTAGCGGAGCTGGCTTTGTTTTGCAAAGCCCTGATGGGTTTGTTGTCGAGTATTCAATCAAGTTGGATTTCCCCACTACAAACAACGAAGCAGAATATGAAGCTTTGATAGCTGGACTTGGTCTGGCCAGAACCCTGAGGGTGAACAAGTTGAAGATATGTGGCGATTCAAGGCTAGTAATCTCTCAAGTAAATGGGGAGTTTGAGGCCCGAGAAGAGACCATGGCAAAGTATTTGAGAATTGTTAAGGCTCAAGCTACGCAATTTGAGGAATGTCACTTTGAGTATATTCTGAGAGAGGAGAATGTGAAGGCCGATGCCTTATCTAAGTTTGCATCATTAGAGAGTGATAGTTGTTCTGGCAGTGTTTATTTATAAGTCTTGAAGACTCCAAGCATTAACGCTAAACTAGTAGCCCCGATTGGGCTGGGAGCATGTTGGATGGATCTCATCAAGCTCTACTTGGAGACGGGAAAGACACCAACTGACCCTATGGAGGCACGCAAGCTATCAGTGAGAGCCTTGAAGTATGCCCTCATAGAGGGAATACTTTATAAGAAATCGTTCGTGATACCCTACTTGAAGTGTTTGAGACCCCACGAGGCTGAAGCTGCCCTAGGGGAAGTTCATGAAGGTATATGTAGCCAACACCTTGAAAGCAGGGCTCTTGCTCATAAAGTTATAAGACTGGGATTCTATTGGCCTGAGATGCTTAGATATGTTAAATCTTATGTTAAGAAATGTGATCGCTGCCAAAAGTTTATGCCCATCATAAGGCAGCCCCCTGAGATGCTGACATCCATTAACTCTCTACTCCCCTTTGCCATGTGAAGAATGGATTTCTTAGGCCCCTTTCCTATGGCCAGCGCACAGAGGAAGTTTCTCATTATCACCATCAACTACTTCACTAAGTGGATAGAAGCAAAACCCCTAGCCAAGATTGATACTAAGAATGTGACTCAATTCTTCTGGGAAAATGTTATATGCAGGTATGGGTTAACCCGAATCCTGGTGACGGACAATGAGACTCAGTTTAACAAGGACTTCATAGAGTACTGTGGGAACTAAAACATTGAACTACGCTTCACCTCAGATGCTCATCCACAGTCAAATGGACAAGTCGAAGTGGCCAACAGAATTATCCTGGATGGGCTTAAGAAGAGGATTGAACGCTCCCAAGGGACTTGGATTGATGAGTTGATTCCAATCTTATGGGCATACATAACTACCTGTAGAGCTTCAACATATGCTACACCGTTCCAACTAGCCTATGGGGCTGAGGCAGTGGTGCCCGTTGAACTTACTCAAACGTCACCGAGAGTGAAAGAGTTCCAGATTGACGCTAATGAGGAAGGCATGATGTTGGCTTTAGACCTGATAGATGAGCTGCGTGACAGAGCCAATGCCAGAATAGTGGCAAACCAGAAGAAAGATTCATTCTACTATAACTTTAGAGTGAAAGAAAGGTTCTTCCACAAAGGAGACTTAGTCCTGCGAAAGATCGAGGCATCTAGAGCTGGTCCCAAGGGCAAATTATCTCCGAACTGGGAAGGACCATACCAAGTGAAAGAAGTCACAGGGCAGGGCGCGTACAAGCTCCAAACCCTTGAAGGGATCGAAATCCCAAGAAGTTGGAATGCAGCCAACTTAAGAGTTTATTATGTTTAAGTTTTCGATTTTGATTTTCAAAAATGTTTAAGTATCGGTTTATTAGCCTCAAAGGTATGACATGTTTTTAATACCTTATATTTGAAAACTTGATAAGTTTCAATAAATGTTTTCTGTTTTATCCTTATATAACATTAGTCATTTTCACTAAGTCTTTTACAAGCCTCGCAAGTATTTGTTGTTTATGTTCAAGTTAAACACGAAAAACAAGAAAAACAAAGGCAGAAAGTAAAAAGATAGAAATGTGAAAAAATATGATTGTATAAATAAAAGCCGAGGGCCAAATGTTTTACAAAGCCACTAGGGCCAACATAAATACAAGAAATAAACAACCTAACAACTTAGATGCTTCCTCTTCTTCTGAAAATTCCTCCCCGTTAGATGAAGACGAATCCTCTCCGTCTTCACTTGATTCTTCCTCTTCAGAGGAGCTTTCCTCCATTGGTTTTTGAGGAGTCGTCTCGGGAATGGCCTGCTAAGGAGATGAAGTAAGGCTAGGCTCACGAGCCCTTTTCTTCCTTATGTCAGGACTGTTGTCCCCCTCGGTTTCCTCCTCTTGAGTCGTAATCAACCGTTTTAAAGCTTCGGCTAATTGAGGACTTTGGAAGTCCACCTTAGGGTCGAACAAACCCGGATGATTCTCCAGCACCGCCTTCAGTACCTCGTACCACCCGATTGTGTAGTTGGCCAAAAAGAGGAGGTCGTCGTGCTGTAAGATCAATCTTGATATTCCTCCGAGGCCATATACTTATCGATGATTGCATTTTTGTCGACTCAGAGTTCAATTATTTCAGCTTGGGCCTCCTTCAGGATTTCCTCCTTCTTGGCCAGCTTCTCCCCTAAATGTTTAATTTTGGCATTTGCCATGGTAAGCTCCTTCTTATGGTTCTCTACTTGAGCCTTCTACGACTCAGTTTGGTGCAAAGAACCCTGGAAATAGGCATTGGCCTAAAGAATAACAACCAAGTTAAAACACATAGAAAGCCAAATCATGAATATTGTGTGCAAGTGAAGCGAAATACAAATGAAACAAGTGAAGAAACTTACTGATGCCAGTGCTTGTGCACCCAAAGCCTTGGTTCTCTCCTCATCATGACCCAAGACAATGTCCTTGTAATCACAAGGAGTCAAGGAATTGAGGGACCAATCCCTAGCGTGGTCCGTGCAGCCGACCACGGTGTCCGACTTCCTAAATCCCCAGCCTGGTTTGTAAGCCAGGGATTTTGGCGCCTTGACAGTTTCGACGCCTTCAGCCTCAGTTGGCCCAGAATGAGACTGTAAGAAAGCCGGAAGCTCCTTCCCCGCCTGGGGTCGTTCATCAATATTAGCCACTTCATACGGCCTGTTTCCTCCACGGGTGGAATTGTCCACTTGTTTATTTGTGTAGCAGTTGAAAAAAGAAACATAAGCACGTTAGTAAAGCAATAAAATGTTCAGAGTAAAAAGGCAAATCTAAGTAAAGCATTATACCTTTACTAGAGGCCCTCAATAGGCCCACAGCTTTTAACCTGCGCTCATCGAGAAGACCCAAGAAACTTTCTTGGTCTCCACTTGAGTGAGCGCAACATAAGCCTTTTTATCCTCCTCTAAGAGCATGATAGAGTTGGCGCTCCCATCCACAACCTTGCCAAAGGTGGGCCTAAAGAGAGTCCCCCAATCTCCCCCTTCCCATGAGATTTGAACAAAGTTTTCCTTTCAATGAAGTTGTTGTTAGGAATAGAAGAATTATAAAAAATGTGGGGTTTATTTGGTCTATGGGCTATATAGACCTAGCCTAGAGAAAGGCTGGAAGAATTCTTAAATTGAAAGATTTTGCGAAAGAGAGGGATAGTCATTTTGATTTTTTTTTCTAAGCACAAAACCATGAAACAATGGATGAGTCTCCATCCATTGGGCACGATTTGGCTAGGTGAATTTGAACGTCAGCTAGAAGTGTGGGGATGAATTCGTGCAAAGGAAACCTAAGCCCCGCTAGCAGGGCATCTATGTAAACAAATAACCTACTAGGATTCCAATGGAAGGTCTTATCTCCAGGCTCTACCAAAGAAATGGTGAAACGAAGGGGAAGATTAAAAAGGCGTTTGTATTCCTCTACTAAGTCAGAATAAAAAATTTATTACTATGGCTATACGAGTCTAGCTGAGATTGGCTGGGATATTCATCCCCCATTTGGTTTATCATATCGATTAAAGACATGTAAGTGGAAAAGATTGGGATTCTACGAAAGGGTTTACCTCTCTTAGCAGACCCTGCATTCATCGCTGCTAGTCTGGAAACCTTCTTGTCAGCCATTAAAGCTTTGAATTTGTGAGTAACCTTGAGAGTGTTAGAAGCTGGATTTGCTTGAAAGCTTGAGAGCTCGAGTGTGTATATGAATTTTGAGAAGTAAGAAATGAGAAGTGAGGGAAGTGAAGCCCCTCGCATCACTCATATATAACCCTTAGTCGGTCATCTACCCGTTCAAATTCCACTTTTTACCGGTATTTCTAGGTCACGTGGCCGTTGCAGGGTATATCAACCGGTACAACCAGTGAAGGGGTTCATATAACAAGGCCTATAAATGAAGGCCCAAAGGTTTTATATATATATATATATATATAATAGATTTTTTCTTGAAACTAGAAGAAGGATATAGAATTTGGGCCTGTGAAACCCATGAACTACGAGACATGAAGGCCCACTGTAAGAACCCGAATTTTTGTAAACTCCGAATTATGAATGAATAGTAACTTTGAAGTTTTACGACAAGCATGTTAGCCCACGCCATGTAAATGGTAGAGGATTATAAATCCGAAGTTGTATTATGATAGTACTAAGTAAATAAGTGAACGTAAAAGTCGTTAGAATCCGAAGATTTTTTCGTTTACAATTTTTTTATAAATTACGAGATATCGAGAGATAGAGGATTAGGTTATGACCAAGGGAATTATAATTCAAAGAAATTATATCCTAGACATTCCAATGTATTGTGACTAGTGAATGTTCACATTACAGAGATAGAAATGAGAAGTGTTAACTCTAATCATGCTTTGCTAAATGAGGGATTAAGTATAATTAATGAATGGCAAGTGAAGTGCACTACAAAGAAGCCATGCATGCAAGTACTTGCATTAGTAGAGAATTAACTAAAGCAAGTAACTAGACAAGGCAAGAAACCATGCAAGCAACCAAGGTTAGAGACATGGTTCCCAAAATTAGGGAAAAGTAAGCATAAAGTCACTTTATCACATGGAACAAGTTCAACAAAGCCATGATTAACCTATTCATAGATTTTATTCCCACAAACTCAGCCACAAAGCAAGTAAGCCAAGCAAGTATTCTTCTTCTCCCTCACAAAAGCTCCATTCGGCAGTTTTCAAGAAAAGGGGGGGAATTCAAATTCAAAGTCCAAGATCCCAAGCTCCATAAATCCTCATATTTTAACCATAGCTTCTATATTTCATAGATAAGGTATGGTTAAAATCTCAAGCTCATCCTCCATGTATTTCATTTTCAAATAATTAATCCAAGATGAACATGAATAGTATGAATACTGAAACATAGAAAATTTAAAGTTTTGTTCTTGATGTTTCTTGGTTTCTAAGGATAGATCAAGCACTCTTAAGGACTCAAAGCTCAAGCTAGGTGTTGTTTGAACTCCAAGAAGGTATTAACACCCTTAAACCCTTGTGTTTTGTGGGAGTAGTATGCCATGAAAGTGATAGTAGATGGATCCATGAGCTAGAATGGTAAAGATGAAATGATGTTAGTAAGATGTTGAGTTTTGGTTGAGTTCTTGAAATGATGTTAGCATATGATTATGAGATGAGTAGCTTAATGTTGTTAACATGATGGTATGAGTGAGTTAAGTGTTGGTTGAGAATGGATTCACGTTGGTTGAATCCGGAAAATATTACGTTTATAGTCATTGTAATGGCCATTTTTCGTGAGCACTATTTAAAACTGTAAAAACCGATTTGTCAAGCTCCTGGCCCCTAACACCTCTGACATGGTTGGATATTACTTGACTCATAGATCGTTTTGACACTTGAATCATGTTATTCCGACATACGGTTTAGGAGATAAGTCAATTTTAGTAAAGACAACTAAATCAACCAAAATGTTGCGGAAATCCCTTTTTGTTAATATAAATGGACCACTTAAAAGTCATCAAAAATCATGAAATTTTAAGAGAACATTTTTAGGATAGTGGAAAAGGCCTCTGTAAAATTTGATGACCAGAGGAGAAAATTTATATTTTATAAAATTGTTGAAGCCGGGCAGGTTCAATGACAAACCTTAAAGGAGAATGAATGAATAAGGGATTTAAGTATCTATGTAAAGTGACAAGTAGGATTGTGTCATTGACCTATGAATTGACTTAAGTGATTAGCATATATCCTTAAGGTTAAGTAACTCTGGAATGAGAGGTCGAACTTATGTCAAGCTCATGGTTCGTGCGTGCGTGACATTAGTGGTTAAGATAACCAATAATTAACGAAACGTTCTATTTGATTTATATAGATCGTCCGTCAAGCCCCCGCACCTCGACGAACCCCAGGACCTCATGCAAGTTTCCAAATCTTATACTTAATATACTACTGTTTTGTCGAAAGACTGTTGTTGTTGTGATATAAACTGTATATTGACAAGTACGAATTGTTTTATGTATTATTAAAGCTTTCGTAAATGTTTCGGTTATATGCTATAAGAAATATAGATATAAGCTGTTGAAGGTAAAAGGCTATAGCGAGTTATGTATTTTCGAACGTAGACCGGAAGTCAGAAGGTTATGTTAAGTACTGTCGTAATCCGGAAGAAGCCGGAGACAGATTATTTTGAAATGACAATATAAATATTTCGAGATTTATATTTTGATATTCTTTTGATAAAAGAATTAAATGAGGATAATAAATATTATTTTAATATTTATTTAATTAATGAATATTATTTAGAATATTCATTTAAGAAGGAGGTAATAAATATTATTTTAATATTTATTTAATTAATGAATATTATTTAGAATATTCATTTATTGAGGAGTATTTATTAATTATAATTAATAAATATTATTTAAATATTTATTATTATTAAAAAATTCATTTACAAATTATTTAGGTCTTTAATAATTATTCGAAGCTTTCGATAATTATTTTAAATATTTCCCGACCTTCAGAAAATGATTTAAAGATAGTGAGAGCTCCCTAATATTTTAATTTAATTATTTTATTTTATTTTTTTAATAAGAATAAAATACGTTCAGACTTATTAAAAATATGGAACTCGGTATAGGAAGTAAATACCTATTTACTTCTCGAAAGCAGTCAAGTTTGGAACCAGTTTCCACAGTAACAAGAGCTTTTCAACTTATCAAAAGCACAGATGTTTCCGACAAACTCCCGAGTCATGATTTTCAAAATGAATTCAGTCCTTGAGAAAGGAGATGATATGATGAAGGTCAACTTACCTGTGTGGTAAGGCGGCGACATCACTTAATCTGACAGTATATGCTCATAATTATGAGGGTCTATCAACAAGTACGATATACTTGGGGAACTAGGAGTACTTTCGGTTCCAGGTTAGATAGAGAAATCTATTAACAAGTACTATATACTTGGGGAGCTTGGATTAATGTTCCAGTTCCAGACTTATAGATTGATTCAGCGGACTTGGAGATAGCATAAAAGGCCGAGTGACGCACGGTCCAGCACTTTGACCCGAATGTGGTCAAGGGTGATTATCCATTAACGGTAGCGAGTACCGGGGCTCCCCCTTCTACATGTAGAGAAACGGAAGGCTTCCGTAGGTTGCTGATGAAGGCTGCCACGTGCTACGACTGATCATCGTGGATGTGTGGTAGCGGACGTGTTGATGCTCCAGTTACAGTCCCTCCTTCCAATTGGAATTGTGCCACGCACCGTAACGAAAGCCTAGGAGCTGAGTTACCGATGATGTTGTTAGCGGTGAAACATTCTGAAAAATTCATCTTACTCATCATGTTTTAACGAAAGTTATTTTAAACTTCAGTTGTTTGTTCATAATGCTTTTACAAATAACTTACAGCATGTTTTCAGAACGTAATTGATAAAGGAGAAAGCTTACAGATTTACAGCATGTTTTCAGAAGTATATTGTTTATTGCTGAGCTATATTGCTCACCCTTGCTTTCTTTGTATATCACAACACAACAGGATAGCAGGATGCTGCGAATGCGACGCACCGCCAGGAAACGCGTGGGATATGCCCGCGCATTCCGTAGGTTCTTCTCCAACCTACCCCGAGTAGGGAGTAGGAGTAGAAGTAGGATAGGGGTACAGTTGTTGATGGTACGCCTTATCTATAAGTATGATCTATGTAAGCTACTTAACAAAAATATGCATTAGCATTCAGTATTGTTTCAAGTAGAAACCGCATTGCCTTCATAGGTCAAGGAACTTACTTTTAGGATTATAATATTACTCTGATGGATTTTATGTATTATATGTGTATTCGTTCTAAGACTATAATCAGTAGGGTGTGTATGTGAATTGTGGGGTCACCGCAGGTGAAAGATTATCATTAAAAATTAAGTTAAATGTATTAAAAATAGGAAAAAGGGACTGTGGCGGCCCAGATCTCTGATCCCGGGTCTGGGGGTGCCACAGAAATGGTATCAGAGTGTAAGGTTATAACTCTCAGAACGATAGGAAGCTAAGAGCACTAAATCTAAAGATATTAATAAGAAACTCCTATCGACTTCACCGTTGGGTTACTAGATGAAGTGCTGGCATTAAAAACCAGCAATGGAACTTTCAACCTCAGTTAGTAACATCACTTCTTGTACATATAGGTACCTGATGCCCAAGAGGCAGAGGGTCATGGGGTGCAGCATGACGCAGCATTACTAGGCTTAGGAGGTGACCTTGCAGCCATCCCGGAGGAGAATCCGGAGGAGGATCCAGAGGAGGATCCGGTGGAGGATCCAGAGGAGGAACCGATGGAGGACCCGAGTGAGGGATCACAGGATGCAGACTATGTGTTCCCTACCCCACCCACTGAGACCGAGGGGGACCCTATGGATGATGATGTTGTCTGGAGGGACCTCGAGATGTATCCACTTCCAGTTAAGAGATCTCCTACACCGCCCATGCCTCCACTTAGTCCTCTCAGTTCAGAGGACGAGTACGAGGAGCTTACACCTCTCAGGGCCGAGCTTTCCACGGATATGCCAGCGGACCTAGACACTACTCATCCCCTATTTTTAGGAGTACCAGCAGTCATCTATGAGTACATGATAGGTCAGCTTACTGTAGAGATTGCTTTGGCAGATGGTCGTGTTGATGAGCAGAGGCGCCAGCTGGCCGCTGAGCGTGAGCTTAGGGTTGCTCAACAGGGAGGCTTGATGCCTACCACCCCCCAGCAGATGAGGACAGCGGTTACCAGGATTGATGTGAGGGCCCGTGATCGTATACGGAGCCTACCTATCAGGAGAGACGGGACAGTAAGCTTGCGAGAGGCAGATGCTATTTGGGCCGATGCTATGATGCAGGTCCAGGACTTGACCCGCCCAATGGGGTAGCCCAAGAGGAGGCTAACGACTTTTGGTAAAAATGCCTGTGGCACTAGCATTTTGAGGATTCGGTGATGCAGTAGTGTCGTTGTTTCTGGCCACTTATTAGGCATTTTGATCATCTATATTATGTTTAGTTCCAGACTCGTATTTCCTATTGTTAACTATGACATTCAGTGGTTGCGACCAAGGATCGCCGTTTGTATATATTTGCCTTACTTTCAGTTCCGTATATCTATCTTTAAGCATTGTCACATATACTCTACTGTCAAATATTTTCGCAAATTGGTTAGTGTATTGAGCAGGATTATGAAACCTACATTGGTGAGAAATGGTTACTAAGGATTATGATCTAAGTTATTCTGACAAAAATTTTCTTAATAAATGTCAGAACAATGCCTCCTAGACGCGTGGGAACGAGAGCACACCCAGCCGAGTCCGTGGCTCAGGTTAGCAATAACCAAGAAGAGGGAAATCGAAACCCCCCAGAGGAAGAGGAAAATGATATTGGTAACAATGAATTGGATGACCAAGATTATGAAGAAGAGGAATATGAGAATACCCAAGAGGAAGAAGAGCAAGAGGGGGAGTCAGATGGAGCAGTTTGTGAGGTTGCTCAGACAGAACTTGAATCACCAACCCCCACATCCTAGACACTCAGTGGCGAATGCCTTTAAAGCCTTTAAGTCACTTAAACCACCAGAGTTCCGAGGAACGACAGATCCAGTCGAGGCAAGAGCCTGACTGAAGGAAATGGAGAAAACGTTCGAGATAATGGGTACTGAGGAGGCCCAAAAGACTATCTTTGCCACTTACCTCCTCAAGGGAGAGGCTAACTTTTGGTGGGAAGCCAAGAAAAACTTGGAAGCAGATGCCGTCATCACTTGGGAAAGATTCAGCGAGCTGTTCTTGGAAAAGTATTTCCCTAGGTTCATGGAAACTCAGATGGAGCTAAAATTTCTAGAGCTAAAACAGGAAAACTTGATAGTGGCGGAGTATGAAGCCAAGTTTACAGAACTGTCAAGGTTTGTGCCATACTTCGTGAACACAGAAGCTAAGCGAGCTAGAAGGTTTCCACAAGGGCTGAAGCAGTGGATTCAGAACATGGTAGCAGTATTTCAGATTACCGATTATGCCATACTAGTACAGAAAGCCTCGATCGTGGAGGCAGGAAATGAGCAGATTTCTAAGAGCAAGGAAATGAAGAAGATGAAGTTTGAAAGCTGCGGAGGAAGTTCCGCGAGCGGAGGTTTTCCAAGCAAGGTCAACCGAGGGGCAGTATCGCAACCAGCAAGGAGCACAGGGTTCAGAAATTTTGGGAGTGGCAGTACTGTCCAGAATAGCCGACCAGCCGTGGTATCTCATTCCAGCGAATCCCGACCACCAACACCAGAATGTAAGAGTTGTGGAAGGAAGCACCTTGGCACCTGTCTCAAGGGGTCAACAGATTGTTTCAAGTGTGGGCGAGCAGGTCACTATGCTAGTAACTGTCCCTAGAGTGGGTTGAAATGCTTCCAGTATGGAATGGCGGGGCACATGAAAAAGGATTGCAAGGCACCAGCACCCACAATGTCCAGGATGAGCGGGACAGCTTCCAACAGGCCCCCAACAGCAAGGACCTTCAATATGACAGTGAAGAATGTCGTGTGAGACGCGGACGTTATAGCAGGTACCCTTCTCCTTAATACTGTCAGCGTAAATGTTTTATTTGATTCTAGAGCTACTAGGTCCTTTGTGTCTAAGGATTTGGCATGCAAGTTAAAACTTAAAGCAAAACCTTTGAGAGAATTGTTGCAAGTAGAGATAGCCAACCGGGAAGTAATTCCAGTTAGTCAGGTACACCCAAACTGTAATTTAGATATAGATGGGCAAACTTTTGGGGGTAGATCTAATCCCTTTTCAGCTAGGAGAGTTTGATGTCATTTTGGGAATGGACTGGTTGTCAAGTAGCGGTGCGCAGATTGACTGTGAAAAGAAGTAGATCAGATTGAAAGTGCTAGGAGGGAAGGAGGTCGTGTTCAAGGGACAACGACAAGTCCGAAATTTTTTTAAACATAGCCCAGACCAAGAGATTGTTACGAAAAGGGTGTGAGGCTTACCTAGCCTATGTGGTAGACACCAGTCAAGAGATGCCTAAACTTAGAGACCTTCGAGTGGTGGCCGAATTCGAGGATGTATTCCCCAAGGATTTTCCAGGACTACCACCCGACCGGGAAATAGAGTTTGCAATCGAACTAGCCCCAGGAACGGCGCCAGTTTCAAAGGCCCCGTATCGTTTAGTCCCAGTAGAAATGAAGGAACTAGCCACCCAACTACAAGAATTATTAGAACTAGGAATGATAAGGCCTAGCGTGTCACCATGGGGTGCGCCGGTATTATTCGTAAAGAAGAAAGATGGCAGCATGCGACTATGCATAGACTACCAAGAGATGAACAAGCTAACGATCAAGAACAAGTATCCCCTACTAAGGATTGACGACCTGTTCGACCAATTGAAAGACGCGGTGTATTTTTTCAAGATTGACCTCAGGACGGGGTATCATCAACTAAAGATTAATCCCAAGGACATACCAAAGATAGCATTTCGCATCAGATATGGGCACTACGAGTTTTTGGTAATGTCGTTTGGATTAACTAATTCCCCAGCAGCTTTCATGGATTTGATGAACCGAGTTTTCAAGAAATACTTGGACAAGTTCGTCATTGTTTTTATCGATGATATTTTGATCTATTCAAAGACCGAAGAAGAACACGCCGAACATCTGAGAATAGTTCTGGAGATCTTAAGGGAGGAAAGGTTGTTTGCCAAATTCTCGAAATGTGAATTTTGGCTCAGAGAAGTCCAATTTTTGGGACATGTAGTAAGCAGCGAAGGGATACTAGTCGACCCGGCCAAGATAGAAGCCGTTTCCAATTGGGAAAGCCTACCACACCAACCGAAGTAAGAAGTTTCATGGGACTGGCAGGTTATTATCGGAGATTCGTGCAAGATTTTGCCAAGATAGCCGCCCCACTAACTCGGCTTACTCGGAAGACGGAAAAGTTTAATTAGACCGAGAAATGTGAGGAAATCTTTCAAGAATTGAAGAAGAGATTAATAACAGCTCCAGTGTTAGCACTACCTGACGGAAAGGGAGATTTCGTAATCTACAGCGATGCCTCGCATAAGGGATTAGGGTGCGTGCTTATGCAGCACGGCAAGGTGATTGCTTATGCATCATGACAATTGAAGGAATATGAAATAAGGTATCCCACTCATGACTTAGAACTAGCAGCAATAGTCTTCGCATTGAAAATTTGGAGGCACTACTTGTATGGCGAGAAATGTGAAATCTTTACGAACCATAAGAGCCTAAAGTATATCTTCACACAGAAGGAATTGAACATGAGGCAAAGAAGGTGGCTGGAGTTGATTAAGGATTATGACTGCGAAATTCTTTATCACCCAGGGAAGGCCAATGTAGTGGCCGATGCCCTTAGTAGGAAGGAAAGACTTAAGATGATGACCTCTTCGGAGAAGCTGATTAACTAGTTTGAAAAGATGGAAATCGAGGTGAAGGTTGCCAGAAAGGGCATAGAAGGATTATTTGAGATTAGTATGCAACCCCCATTGATAGAAAAGATCAGGTTGTGCCAAGAAAGGAAGCGAACAGATGAATGGAAGTCCCTGAGTGGAGTAGAAATAAAGCGCGAGAAGGACAGTAAGGGAATAATGAGATATGCCTCCAGAATCTGGATTCCAAATGTGCGAGAATTGAAGGATGAGATTTTACATGATGGACACAATTCGAGGTATTCAATTCATCTTGGTAGCACCAAGATGTATAAGTATTTGAAAGAGTTTTACTGGTGGTTGAACTTGAAAAAGGACGTGGTGGAATGTGTAAGCAAATGTTTGACGTGTCAAAGAGTGAAAGAAGAACACCAGAGATCTAGTAGTCTTCTACAGCCCCTGGAAATCCCCGAGTGAAAGTGGGAACAGATAGCAATGGACTTCATAGTAGGCTTGCCAAGGACGAGCACCAACCACGATGCGATATGGGTGATCATAGATCGCCTAACCAAGTCAGCTCATTTTCTTCCAATCAATGAAAGGTATACAGTTGACCGACTAGTGGAGATTTACATCAAGGAAATTGTAGTGCGACATGGAGTTCCCATGTCCATAGTATCGGACCGAGATCCAAGATTCAACTCAAGATTTTGGAGAAGTTTTCAAGAATGTGCGGGGACTAAGTTGAACATGAGCACGGCTTATCATCCCCAAACGGATGGGAAGAGCGAGCGAACCATTCAGACATTAGAGGATATGCTAAGGGTGTGTGTAATAGATTTTAAAGGAAGCTGGAATGATCACTTACCTTTAATCGAGTTTGCCTACAACAACAGCTACCACGCCAGCATAAGTATGCCCCCTTATGAAGCCCTATACGGGAGAAAGTGTCGCTCCCCATTGTGTTGGGAGGGAGTAGGAGAGCGGAAGATATTGGGACCCGAATTGATCCAGAAAATGAGAGAAATAATAGAGCTCATCTGGAACCGATTGATAGCAGCACAAGACCGACAAAAGAAGTATACCGATCAGACCAGGAAAGACAGAGAGTACGAAGTGGGAGACTCAGTACTTCTGAAAGTTTCCCCATGGAAAGGATTAATGAGATTTGGAAAGAAAGAAAAGCTGTGCCCAAGATACATTGGACCATTCGAGATCTTAAAACGTGTTGGGAAACTAGCCTATGAATTGGCCCTACCCCCAAATTTGCAACAAGTCCACAATGTGTTCCATATGTCTATGCTGAGAAAGTATAATGTAGATGCCAGGCATGTAATAGAGTATGAGCAGGTAGACCTACAACCAGATCTAACCTGTGTGGAACGACCGGTGGAAATCTTAGACCGAAAGGAGCAAGTGCTTAGGAACAAAGCGGTCAAGCTAGTAAGAGTCTTGTGGAGAAACCAGAACACTGAAGAATCGACATGGGAACTAAAAAGTGCAATGTTGGAAAAGCACCCTCACTTGTTTTCAGTATAGATTCTGGGACGGAATCCCTTTAAGTAGGGGAGACTGTAACAACCTGAATTTTTGTAAACTCCGAATTATGAATGAATAGTAACTTTGAAGTTTTACGAAAAGCATGTTAGCCCACGCCATGTAAATGGTAGAGGATTATAAATCCGAAGTTGTATTGTGATAGTACTAAGTAAATAAGTGAATGTAAAAGTCGTTAGAATACGAAGATTTTGTCGTATACAAATTGTTTTGTAAATTACGAGATATCGAGAGATGGAGATTAGGTTATGACCAAGGGGATTATAATTCAAAGAAATTATATCCTAGACATACCAAGGTATTGTGACTAGTGAATGTTCACATTACAAAGATAGAAATGAGAAGTGTTAACTCTAATCATGCTTTGCTAAATGAGGGATTAAGTATAATTAATGAATGGCAAGTGAAGTGCACTACAAAAAAGCCATGCATGCAAGTACTTTCATTAGTAGAGAATTAACTAAAGCAAGTAACTAGACAAGGCAAGTAACCATGCAAGCAACCAAGGTTAGAGACATGGTTCCCAAAATTAGGGAAAAGTAAGCATAAAGCCACTTTATCACTTGGAACAAGTTCAACAAAGCCATGATTAAACTTTTGATAGATTTTATTCCCACAAACTCAGCCACAAATCAAGTAAGCCAAGCAAGTATTCTTCTTCTCCCTCACAAAAGCTCCATTCAGCAGTTTTCAAGAAAAGGGGGAGAATTCAAATTCAAAGTCCAAGCTCCCAAGCTCCATAAATCCTCATATTTTAACTATAGCTTCTATATTTCATAGATAAGGTATGGTTCAAATCTCAAGCTCATCCTCCATGTCTTTCATTTTCAAATAATTAATCTAAGATGAACATGAATAGTATGAATAATGAAACATAGAAAATTTAAAGTTTTGTTCTTGATGTTTCTTGGTTTCTAAGGATAGATCAAGCACTCTTAGGGACTCAAAGCTCTACCTAGGTGTTGTTTGAACTCCAAGAAGGTATGAACACCCTTAAACCCTTGTGTTTTGTGGGAGTAGTATGCCATGAAAGTGATAGTAGATGGATCCATGAGCTAGAATGGTAAAGATGAAATGATGTTAGTAAGATGTTGAGTTTTGGTTGAGTTCTTGAAATGATGTTAGCATATGATTATGAGATGAGTAGCTTAATGTTGTTAACATGATGGTATGAGTGAGTTAAGTGTTGGTTGAGAATGGATTCACATTGGTTGAATCCGGAAAATATTACGTTTATAGTCGTCGTAATGGCCATTTTTCGTGAGCACTCTTTTAAACTGTAAAAACCGATTTGTCAAGCTCCTGGCTCCTAACACCTCTGATCATGGTTGGATAGTACTTGAATCATATATCGTTTTGACATTGAATCATGTTATTCCGACATACGGTTTAGGAGATAAGTCGATTTTAGTAAAGACAACTAAACCAACCAAACTGTTTCGGAAATCTCTTTTTGTTAATATAAATGGACCACTTAAATGTCACCAAAAATCATGAAATTTTAAGAGAACATAGTTTAGACAGTGGAAAAGGCCTCTGCAAAATTTCATGACCAGAGGAGAAAATTTCGATTTTATAAAATTATTGAAACCGGGCAGGTTCAATGACAAACCTTAAAAGAGAATGAATGAATAAGGGATTTAAGTATCTATGTAAAGTGACAAGTAGGAAGGTGTCATTGACCCATGAATTGACTTAAGTGATTAGCATATATCCTTAAGGTTAAGTAACTCTAGAATGAGAGGTCGAACTTATGTCAAGCTCATGGTTCGTGCGTGCGTGACATTAGTGGTTAAGATAACCAATAATTAACGAAACGTTCTATTTGATTTATATAGATCGTCCGTCAAGCCCCCGCACCTCGACGAACCCCAGGACTCAGGTATGTTTCCAAAACTTATACTTAATATACTACTGTTTTGTCGAAAGACTGTTGTTGTTGTGATATAAACTGTATATTGACAAGTACGAATTGTTTTATGTATTATTAAAGCTTTCGTAAATGTTTCGGTTATATGCTATAAGAAATACAGATATAAGCCGGTGAAGGTAAAAGGCTCTAAGTGTATAGCGAGTTCTGTATTTTCGAACGTAGACCGGGAGTCGGAAGGTTATGTTAAGTACTGTCGTAATCCGGAAGAAGTCGGAGACAGATTATTTTGAAATGACGATATAAATATTTCGAGATTTATATTTTGATATTCTTTTGATAAAAGAATTAAATAAGGATAATAAATATTATTTTAATATTTATTTAATTAATGAATATTATTTTGAATATTCATTTAAGAAGGGGGTAATAAATATTATTTTAATTTTTATTTAATTAATGAATATTATTTAGAATATTCATTTATTGAGGAGTATTTATTAATTATAATTAATAAATATTATTTAAATATTTATTATTATTTAAAAATTCATTTACAAATTATTTAGGTCTTTAATAATTATTCGAAGCTTTCGATAATTATTTTAAATATTTCCCGACCTTCAGAAAATGATTTAAAGATAGTGAGAGCTCCATAATATTTTAATTTAATTATTTGATTTTATTCTTTTAATAAGAATAAAATACGTTCAGACTTATCAAAAATAGGGAACTCGGTATAGGAAGTAAATACCTATTTACTTCTCGAAAGCAGTCAAGTTTGGAACCAGTTTCCACAGTAGCAAGAGCTTTTCAACTTATCAAAAGCAGAGAGGTTTCCGACAAACTCCCGAGTCATGGTTTTCAAAATGAATTCAGTCCTTGAGAAAGGAGATGATATGATGAAGGTCAACTTACCTGTGTGGTAAGGCGGCGACATCACTTAATCTGACAGTATATGCTCATAACTATGAGGGTCTATCAACAAGTACGATATACTTGGGGAACTAGGAGTACTTTCGGTTCCAGGTTAGATAGACAAATCTATTAACAAGTACTATATACTTGGGGAGCTTGGATTAATGTTCCAGTTCCAGACTTATAGATTGATTCAGCGGACTTGGAGATAGCGTAAGAGGCTGAATGACGCACGGTCCAGCACTTTGACCCGAATGCGGTCAAGGGTGATTACCCATTAACGGTAGCGAGTACCGGGGCTCCCCCTTCTACATGTAGAGAAACGGAAGGCTTCCATAGGTTGCTGATGAAGGCTGCCACGTGCTACGACTGATCATCGTGGATGTGTGGTAGCGGGCGTGTTGATGCTCCAGTTACAGTCCCTCCTTCCAATTGGAATTGTGCGACGCACCGTAACGAAAGCCTAGGAGCTGAGTTACCGATGGTGTTGTTAGCGGTGAAACATTCTGAAAGATTCATCTTACTCATCATGTTTTAACGAAAGTTATTTTAAACTTCAGTTATTTGTTCATAATGCTTTTACAAATAACTTATAGCATGTTTTCAGAACGTAATTGATAAAGGAGAAAGCTTACAGATTTACAACATGTTTTCAGAAGTATATTGTTTATTACTGAGCTATATTGCTCATCCTTGCTTTCTTTGTACATCACAACACAACAGGACAGCAGGATGCCGCGAATGCGACACACCGCCAGGAAACGCGTGGGAAATGCCCGCGCATTCCGTAGGTTCTTCTCCAACCTATCCCAGGTAGGGTGTAGGAGTAGAAGTAGGATAGGGGTACAGTTGTTGATGGTACGCCTTATCTATAAGTATGATCTATGTAAGCTACTTAACAAAAATATGTATTAGCATTCAGTACTTTTTCAAGTAGAAACCGCATTGCCTTCATAGGTCAAGGAACTTACTTTTGGGATTGTAATATTACTCTGATGGATTTTATGTATTATATGTGTATTCGTTCTGAGACTATAATCAGTAGGGTGTGTATGTTAACTGTGGGGTCACCGTAGGTGAAAGATTATCATTAAGGATTAAGTTAAATGTATTAACAGCAGGAAAAAGGGACCATGGCGGCCCAGATCTCTGACCCCGGGTCTGGGGGTGCCACACCCACATACTAATAGCAAAGGCCTCCAAGGCCGAGAAGGCCCAATAAGAGTTAGTGGTTCGTAAGATAGTGGAGGCCCATAATTCAAGACTCTTGAAGGCCCATAACCCAAAAAGCCATGAAGACCCATTATATGGAAAAATCAATTGGACTCTTCAATAGAAGGCTTAGTAAGGGTCCATATTATTAAGAGCCCAAAAGCCCAAAGCCTGTAAGGCTCCACTTAATCGAATCTTTAAGGGAACAACAATTTTTCAACCCATGTGGGCATTTGAGGTTCAGTTCGACCTCAATCTCCTTCTAAAAATATCAAGGCATGAAGACCACAGTAAACCGACTTGAATGATAAACTAAGGAATAATTCGACCTCAATTTAGGTCGAACATAACACTGGTATTGAAACCCAAACGATTTTGACATGGAAGGAAAAATCAAGTATCGATCGATCTCAAACTAAGCCAAAAATCACCAAGTATTGAGAAATAAAAAGAATCAACTTGGATGCCTTTTTGAGGTACAGTTCGACCTCAATCAAGGTCGAAAATAAAGATATAGCCTAGAAGGCCTGTCAAACTTCTAAGGTCAAGATACACTTCAAATGAGGTTGACAATCGATCTCGATTATTAATCTACTTCGGTGTATATTTGAAGTATAATTCGACATCGATCGAGGTCGAAATAAAACTATAGCCAAGAGGCCAGTCGACTTCATTCCAAAATTGAGCTGGGAGGAGAAGTGAATATTATATCGACCTCATTCCAGGTCGATAATTGACCTCGATTATAAATCGACCTCAGTGGAAAATTAAGGCATAACTCGACCTCAATCAAGGTCTAATTAGAAGCCCAAGTCTAGAAGGCATATTAGACTTTAAAGTCTCCTTCGACCTCCAATGAGGTCGAAATCGACCTCGACATCAAAGAGCCTTAAAGGCCATATCGACCTCATTTAAGGTTGAAATTGACTACAGCCTCGTATATCGACCTCAATAGCCATTGAGGCCTAGCTTTAAAACCCTTTATGAAACTTTTACGAAAACCCACGAAGTTTTCCCAAAAGTTGGGGGCAAATGATATGGGTAAAAATAGCCCTAAAGAAATAATAAATATAGCATTTATTATTTCATTTATTAGACCTGGTATGGTCCAAAGGCTTGGACCCTTGAAACAAACTAGAAAAATAAATCTTAGGATCAACTGGATTTGTAATCCAAGGATCAACTAAATATATAAGTACAACCCACAAGCTCTATTGAATCCATAGGCTCATTAAGTCTTTGCTATTAATTAATTTTGTAATTAATTAATAAAGGCTCAGTAAAGGCCCAAGAATCCTGTTAAAGGCCCTAATCCTAGAAGGATCTAGAAACCCAAACATGGGAAGAGTCCAACGAAGACCCTCATTCCTAATAGGTTTAGACAACCTTGACACTAGAAGACTTGACCACCAAGTCTCCTACTTCTAATATGATTCCAAGGCTCTCATGCGCTTATTTATATAAAGGGCCTAACCCTTCAACATTAGAACTATATTTTTTGGCTTGATTCTCACACCCATTGAGATACGTAGGCAGTTAACGAGGACCCGAGGTAGTCACGAAACGTTAGTGCAGCCATAGAAGCTCGAAGCTCTCTCACACCGTAGTATTAATTGCTTATTAAATACATCTCGTTTTTAATCCGTAATAGTTTTCTTGTACATTCTGCTCAAATTCCTCCATTGGTTCAATATTATCATGTGGGTCTCAAATTTCATCGAGATCTATTATCCTCCCACTATCTTTCTTAGAAAGCATTTCTCTTTCAAGGAACACTACAGTTCGAGCAATAAACACTTTGTTCTTGGAAGGATTATAGAAAGAATAACCCTTTGTTTCAACTGGGTATCCCACAAAATTACATTTTTCTGATTTAGGTCCTAGCTTTTCAGAAGTTAGACATTTCACAAACGCCTCACATTCCCAAATTTTCATAAATGACATGCTATGATGTTTCTCAGTCCATAGGCTTTAAAGCCAGGTTTGGGATTATCATTTGGCTTGGGACCAGAAGCAAATCCAATCTTCTTCTTTCCCTTCCAATTGCCTTTCCTTTTTGCCTTACCTTTGTTGTCTACCATCAACATGGCAACAGGTTCGGCCTTTTTCATGTTGGTTTCAGCAGTTCGTAACATGGCCAACAATTCAGTGGGTGTTTTGTCTATCTCATTCATATTGTAGTTCATAACAAATGAGTATAGTTGTTGTTTAAAGATTGAAAGATCAAGTCAATCTGAACTTCCGGACCAATTGAGAAACCCAAAGTATCAAGATACTCAATATAACTTATCATCTTTAGAACATGTGGTTGAACATGTTCACGCTCTCCCTGTGTGCAAGCATACAGTGCTTTGCTCGTGTCGAACCTTTCTTGATGAGCCTGTCCCTCAAACATTCTTTGAAGGTGTTCAATCATCTCATAAGCATCCATATGCTCATGTTGTTTTTGAAGCTCAACACTCATGGTTTCTAGCATGAGATATGAAAAATCATTCGCATCATCATTATGCTTCTGATAAGCATTTTGCTGAACGCGAGTTGCATTCTAAGTAGGAGGAGCAGGTGAAGGAATTTCAATGATGTGAAAATTTCGCTCTTGCCTGAGGACAATCCTCAAATTCCTATACCAATCAATGAAGTTGGTTTCTGTCAGCTTGTCCTTCTCAGGGGTTTCTCTCACAGAGAAGTTATTTGTGTTGTTTGCCATTAAATATTTACAATGTTAAAATACATATTAGTTAGTCTGCAGAATCTTAATTATGTTCAAGTGATTATCATATATATTTATAATATATATCTCCCACTATTTTTTCTTCAAAACAATAGCCTTAACTATTAATTCGGAAATCATTTATTTAAATCTTTCTAGTAGGCCAAGATCCATATTTCATCCATGTTTTAAGATAGCGTTGGCTAATACACCCAAAATACGACTATTTAGGTAGATAACATTTATCGATTATATCAAATATAATTCCTGGAAAGTTTGATGGAACAACCCTTTGTACACATTTATCCAATAAATCTCACCAAACTCTATGCCTCTAAACCCACAATCCTATTGTGATGATTTAGTTAAGTTAGATCCAACGTTTCAATAAACTAAGTACATTTACTTATCACATTTTCCCATGATTGATAAGAGCACTTCACTTTGGCAAACTCACTCCTTCTCAATCTAGATCTTGATGTGTTTAAAACATTGGAAGGCATCTTTATTGACTTAATATTTATTTAGGGATTTATTGTTTAACGATCATGATCTCATCATAAAGAGATTCTCAATTTTTCCTTGATCAAATAATCCATTTCAATATTCATCAATGGTTTGATTTCCAGATCGTCAGAGAAGTCACAAGAGGTCTCACTTAAAACTCAACTTTCTTACAAATTAAACTAATAATTCGCTTTTGACAAAATCTCCCCATATCAGAAAAAGAAAATTCATATTTAATACCGTGTTTCATAAACACAAGAATCTCATGATCGTTTGTTTAGTTTTAAAATCTTGAATCGTTACAGATTTTATCTTTCTTAAGCAAGCATGACATGAGTGTCGTATCTAATACATACATACCAACACATACATATCTACACATGCATTCATATACATATATGTATTATGCGTAAATTAAACATGTTTTGGTATAGCCCCATCCTATGTGATATTTCCAAGCTAATGAAAATATCAAGGTCAATCTATGGTGATTTCAAATACTATACTATTACATGTCTTCTTCATTGCTCCATCATCTGAATTGCCTTTTAGTTTCCTTGCTTCCAAGTCTCCATTAACAATTAAATTGAATGATAAAATAAATCTATTCTAATGAAATTACAAGAAGAACTCGAGTTACATTCGAGATTAACAATTACAATGAATAAATGACATGCAAGTCGTATTTAAAACCAAAACCATAAAACAAAACCACTATCATATGAGTCATTGGGCCATAACCATTCACCATGCTCACATAACAACTAGTGACATATCATAATGCATAATCATATCATCACACATCATATATATCATAATCATAAATCACAAAAAAAATAAAAAATTAATTTCAGAACAGTAAATCGCATTTTTAAGGCCCTTAACGATGTCAAATGACCAAAAAACACCATAGATCACAGCAAAGCATTGTTTTTTGCTCGTGGCGATTTTCCCTTTCCAGAAAGAGTAAACTCAACCCATTCTGACTCCATCAAAAAATACTATTCATCTGCAGAATCACTATTCACAGAATCTGCATCTTATGCAGTTGTGTTTCTTACCGCTTCAGAACGATTCCGATGACCTTCCCTAGACTGTATCTTGTATCTCATACATACAGTTCATCACGCATATCATGTCATAATAGTTTATAACATTGCATATCACATATAATCATTATAACAGGTTATAAATCGAATATATATGAACACGAAGCATGGCAGTTTATCAAACAGACATACATGCATCAAATACAGAAAACACGTAACCAAATCATCCCATTATACATGTAGCTCTGATGTCATTGAAGGGTTTCGAGGCACAAACGCAGCAGAATTAACGTAAAAACAAAAAAAAATCGAAACCCTATCTCAGAATCCATGTATATTGTATGAATGATTATGGTGAAGAAATATATACCTTAACGAAGCTTTACGTATGATTATAATGGAGGTCCAGAAACAATGAATCGCAGCAGCCCTTTATTGCAAAGATCTGCTCTCCAAAGATGTCCACACAAACGTACGATCGTCCAACGATCAAAGGAGTCGTTACTAGACGAATAGCTTGCCTCTCTCTCTTTCTCTAGCCTTTCAAAGTGTTGAGCAGCTAGGGTTTTTTTCTGAAAAATGAATTATGACTTCTAACCCTGAAACTATACATCATTATGTATATATAGGGGGGAGAGAGATTTTGGGCTTAACCCTAATTTATTTTGGGCTTCATGTAAAACCAAAACTGATTGGGTTATTATTATTAAATCTGAATTCTAATATAATTAATCAAGTCTCACTTAATTAATTCAACAATTGAATTCGAACTAATAATAAAATATCTAAATTTGTAATTTAAATAAAGCTCCGTTTAGACATTCTTTGTATGTGACCCTTTATGTTATTACTACGTTGGCAATAATTTTATTCTCTAATAATAAAATTATAAATAATGAGTGGCATCTAGTAATACATCATTGTTATCCAAATAACAATAATAATTGGTGATTCAATTAAACCTTTCGTGAATAATGTGCAATGTAATATAATCTCTTTAACCTTATATTATAGATAAAAATCGAGGCATGTATAGTATCATCCTCTTCAATGTTTAATCTTGGTTTTCTTGATCAATGAGTAGATTATATAAACAAATCAATATTTGAGCACGAACATGCATTTCATAGTCTCACTCAATCAAGAGGCCAATAATATCACTTATAAAATCGGAGGGTTAAATCCTATATCTATCATTCATATTTCTCATACGATTCATAGCATACCCAATGTCCACCTTTATCATTACCCAGTTAAAGGTAACTTTGAGTGTAATCAAAGTATATTAATTATCATATAGAAATATAATTATTTCAAGTCAGCGGATCATTACATCATTATCACAGTGAGATTTCTTATGACACTTATTAACATGTAGAATCTCATGACGGATCTTTCCAGTGTCATGTATTGACACATGCACTTATGTTCTTGACTTTAGTATCACCATACCAATGACCAACGATATGTGGTCATCTGTCAACAAACATATTATTCTTATTACATCATTATTGTCCTTAAATAATAATAATAATACTTGACTAGAGAATTTTAGGAATACAATACTATTCATATAATCTCATTTTTAAGTCACATACTTAAAGATATATATATTATGTATTAATATTTCAAGGACCTTTATTAATCTTTCAATTTATAATGCAGTAAATAAAGACATAATAAATATTAATTAAATAATCAAATAAAATATAATCCTTGAAATTGTTTTCAATAAAATATAAAAGTATTGTCTCTAGGACACCAATACTAACAGTTAATATACTATCAAGTTTAATTTAAAGAAGTATATGTATAAAGCTTTTCAGGATTGCAGTGAGTTGTAGTATCGTTAACTTCGTATGAAAAGCTAGCCCTTGTTATATACACAAGTGTACAACAACTACTTTGAAATATATATAGAGTATAACGTTTTGGGAAGAACATATTTCAAAGTATAACTATAGGAGAAAGCATAAATATTAGTTTAAAATCAGCTCCTATAATTATGGATAAGATAGAGAAGTAGTTTGATTTAGAAAAGAGTTTGAAATACAAACAATTACTTCCTATAATTTAGAAAAATGTTTTTAATAAAAATATTGAGGTTAATAATATATTAAAAACATAATATATAGATGAATGTACATATATAATAATCTTAGTCCTAATATACAACTGAAAGTTGAAATCTGGGCACGAGTTATAAATTGGCTGGACTTTGTTTCAGCAAGCTGTTTAAACACAACAACAGGCTGTTATGATGTAACTTATAATTCATGCAAAACATGTTAGTACAAGCAAAACAACAGGCTATAATAAGTAAAACAAGAATAAATAAACTATATACATTCTAACGAGCATCTAGCTTGCTCAAATGTGTGATCATCAAGGTTACAAAATTATTTATAAATATTTCTGTGACAATAAAAAAATTTATTTTATTGATTATACTTATTAATTAATTTTCATGATAAATAACTTATTTACTGAAAAAATATAAAACTATTACTGGACAATGCCCGTGCCTCGCATGAGTTTTAGAGCTAGTTATAAATAAAACATTATGCAAATAGATTGCATATATAATACAGTAATGTACACGTAGGTTGTATATAAAAAAATACCTATGATGGATGACCACATGCTTATTTCTAATACAGGTTATATGTTAATTAGAAAATAATATTTTAATTGACATTAACGAAGAAATTAATAACTGTAGATTCTTATCTTTAGGCAGATAAAGTTTAAAATAATTTGGAAGAGATAATTGCAAAAATTAATAAGAAAGAATAATTTAAAAATCATGATGTTTTTAATGCAAGTTCTACATCAAATTAGAAAATAAATTATAAACTATACCTATAATTGTAGCCGAGAAAATTCAAAATAATTTGGAAGAGATAACTGCAAATATAATATGAAAGAATAATTTTAAAACATACATATATGAAGAAGGGAGTAGAAAAATATTAAAAAGTATTATAAATTTTGTTTTAACCTTTTGATACAAGCAATTGGAAATATATATATATATATATATATATATATATATATATATATATATATATATATATATATATATATATATATATATATATTGAAGTTCAGTGGAGACCGAATCAAGACCGTCCATTTCAATCTAATACATACATGCAGAATATAACGTAATAACTGTTACACCATACTCACATATTTGTGTACTGCAATGATATATTTGTGTACACTATACATGTACTACAATGATACACAATTACACCATGCATGTATCATATATTTGTGTTACGTAATAATACTTTCACTCATATTATCAGTGTCCTGCAATGATATATTTGAAGGGATTCAGGCATGAAAACGCAACGGATATAACGTAAAACAATAAAAAACGAAACCTATCGCAGGATCCATGTATAACTTTGGATGATTATGGTGAAGAAGTATGTACCTTAACAAAGCTTTCTGTATGCTGTTTAATGGAGGTCCAGAAAAGATGAATCACAACAGCCCTTTGTTGCAAATATCTGCTCTCCAAAGAAGTCCACACGAATGCCCGATCGTCTTACGATCACCGGAGTCGGTACTAGCCGAATTTCTTGCCTCTTCCTCTCTCTCTTCTTTTCTCTAGCCTCTCTTGATGTTGAGCAGCTAGGGTTTTTCTCTAAAAACGAAATCTGATGATTAATCCTATTACTATACATCATTATATATATATAGGGGAGAGAGAGATTTTGGGCCTAACCCTAATCCATGTGGTTTCCAAAACCCATTCTGATTTTGGGTTATTATTATTATTAAATCTGAACTCTAATATAATTAATCAAGTCCCACTTAATTAATTCAATATATTAAATTCGAATAAATAATAATACTTATTATTAAATCTGAATTCTAATATAATTAATCAAGTCTCACTTAATTAATTCAATAATTAAATTCGAATAAACAATAATATATCTAAATTCGTATTTTAAATAAACCTCCGTTTTGACGTTCTTTGTGTGTGACCCTTTAGGTTATTATTACGTTGACAATAATTTTATTATCTAATAATAAAATTATAAACAATGAGTGGTATCTAGTAATACATCATTGTTACCTAAGTAACAATAATAATTGGTGATTCAATTAAACCTTTCGTGAATAATGTTGCATGTAATATAATCCTTTTAACCTTATATTATAGATCAAAATCGAGGCATGTATAGTGTCATTCTCTTCAAAGTTTAATCTTGGTTTCCTTGATCAATGAGTAGACTATTTAAACAAATCAATATTTGAGCATGGCCATATATTTCATAGTCTCACTCAATCAAGAGGCCAATAATATCACTCCAAGAATTGGATGGTTAAATCCTATATCTATCATTCATATTCCTCATACGATTCATAGCATACCCAATGTCCACCTTTATCATTACCCGATTAAAGATAACTTTGAGTGTGTTCAAAGTATATTAATTCTTGTATAGAAATATAATGATTTCAAGTCAGAGGATCATTACATCATTATCACTGTGAGATTTCTAATGACACTTATTAACATGTAGAATCTCACGGCGGGTCTTTCCAGTGTCATGTATTGATACATACACTTATGTTCTTGACTTTAGTATCACCATACCTATGACTAATGAGATGGGGTCATCTGTCAACAAACATACTAGTCTTTTTGTATTATTATTATCCTTAAATAATAATACTTGACTAGGAAATTTTAGGAATAAAATATTATTCATATAATCTCATTTTTAAGTCACATACTTAAAGACATATATTACGTATTAATATTCCAATGACATTTATTATTTTTTCAATTTATGACGTAGTAAATAAAGACATAATAATTATTAATTAAATAATCACATAAAACATAATGCTTAATTATTTTCAATAAAATATTGAAAGTATTGTCTCTAGGACACCAATACTAAAAATATTTGTGTATTGCAATGATATACATGTTAGTATTGGTGTCCTAGAGACAATACTTTTAATGTTTTATTGAAAACAATTAAGGATTATGTTTTATGTGATTATTTAATTAATATTTATTATGTCTTTATTTACTGCGTCATAAATTGAAAGAATAATAAATGTCCTTAGAATATTAATACGTAATATATATCTTTAAGTATGTGACTAAAAAATGAGATTATATGAATAGTATTTTATTCCTAAAAGTCCCTAGTCGAGTATTATTATTTAAGGACAATAATATTGCAATAAGACTAGCATGTTTGTTAACTGATGACCACATCTCATTGGTCATAGGTATGGTGATACTAAAGTCAAGAACATAAGTGCATGTCTCAATGCATGGCACTTGACAGACCCGCTATGAGAATCTATATGTTGATAAGTGTCATAAGAAATTATTAATGTGATAATGATGTAATGATCCTTAGACTTGAAATCATTATATTTCTATACGAGAATTAATATACTTTGATTACACTCAAAGTTAACTTTAACCGGGTAATGATAAAGGTGGACATTGGGTATGCTATGAATCGTATGAGAAATATGAATGATAGATATAGGATTTAACCCTCCTGTTTTAGGAGCGATATTATTGGCCTCTTGATTGAGTGAGACTATAAAATGCATGGCCATGCTCAAATGTTGATTTGATTAATAGTCTACTCATTGATCAAGGAAACCCGGATTAAACGTTGAAGAGGATGACACATTACATGCCTCGAGTTTGATCTATAATATAAGGTTAATGGGATTATATTACATTGTACATTACTCACGAAAGGTTTAATTGAATCACCAATTATTATTATTATTACTTGGGTAGCAATGATGTATTACTAGATGCCGCTCATTGTTTATAATTTTATTATTAGAAAATAAAATTATTGCCAACGTAATAATAACCTATAGGGTCACACACAAAGAACGTTTAAACAGAGTGTTATTTAAATTATGAATTTAAATACTGTTATTATTATTAATTCGAATTTATTTATTTAATTAATTAAGTGGGACTTGATTAATTATATACATATTAGAATTTGAATTTATTAATAATATAAATCCAAAATTTGAATGGGTTTTAAAAGGTCTAATCAGATTAGGATTTTGGCCCAAGTCCCTCTCTTCCCTATATATATATATATACATAAAGATGTATAGTTTAGGGTTAACAGTTTTATAATTTCGTTTTTGATAAAACCCTAATAGCTCTACGTTATTTGAGAGGCTAGAGAAAGAGAGAGACAAAGAGGCAGAAACAGGCTAGTACCTAACTCCGGTGATCGTTAGACGATACGACGTTCGTGTGGATACCGATAGAGAGTAGATCTTCACGAAGGGCTGCTATGATTCATCACTTCTGGACCTCTATAATCATCATAAGGAAAGCTTTAATATGGTACACATTTGATTCTCCATAATCATCCGCTTATTATACACGGATCCTGCGTTTGGGATTCGTTTTTTTTTGTATTTATTTTTCACGTTTTTCCGCTGCGTGTGTGCACGAATCCCAACAATGGCATCAGAGCTACGTGTATAATAGGATGATTTGGTTACGTGTTTAACAGTTTTTTGATATATTCTAGTATATATATAATCTGCCATGCATGTATATTGATACTGCCTATGTATGAGATTTAATATGCATGCTGTCATGTTGATGTATGATTAAAACTGTTACATAATGTGTATCTGGTTATTCATATGATGAGTACATAGATGATGATACTAGCATGTTAATGATTTGCCATGACTGAATTATATGCCTTATTGCGATTTGTATATTATGCATGAGGGTCAGTTTGTATAGTGATATAAACTGGTGCATAGATTATGTTGGACATGATCTGTTAACCGGGATATGATCAGTATGTATATGATACATGCTTCTGAAACTGTATAAGATGCAGTGGGGAAAAGACCAACAGATATGATCTGTAGTTCAGAAATTGATGCAGTGGGGAAAAGACTAGGTCAGCTCGACCCCAGCCGGGGACTGCCGCCCCCGGACCCCGCCCTGGGGATGCTGCCTCTGGACCCCGCCCGGGGCTGCCGCCCCGGACCCCGTCCAGGGGCTGCCGCCCCCGGACCCCTGCAAAATTTTTCGTGTTCTCTTTGTGTACTTGAGCATGGTGCTGGTTATGGCCTTAAGACCCCTAGATTAATGGTTTTGGTTTTGGTTTTATAAATACGACTTGCATGTCGTTTTCTTCATTCTTGTAATTGTTTAACCTCGAATGTAACTCGAGTTTTCTTATGTAAGTACATTAGTATAGATTATATTCAATTATTCCATGTAATGTACTTGAAGATTGAAGGATGATCCAAAAAGAGGAGCAAGCACCCATGGATACAAGAAGAATGAAGACATGTAATTGTATTTATATTTTACCACCATAGATTGACTTTGATCCTTTCATTAGCTCGAAAGGATCACATAGGAAAAAGGCCATAACATAGCACGTTTACATATTGCACTTTACATATTGATGTATGAATGTTAGTGTAGAAAAGTTAATGATGCATGCTTTAATTAGATTAATCATGTATGTGTGTATTAGATACGACACCCATGCCATGCTTGTTTAAACAAGATAAAATCTGTAACGACTCAAGATTTTAAAATTGAACAAACGATCATGAGATTCTTGTGTTTATGAAACACGGTATTGAATATGAATTTTCATTTTTCTGATATGGGGAGATTTTGTCAACAACGGATTATTAATTTAATCTGTAAGAAAGTTGGGTTTTAAGTGAGACCGTTCGTGACTTCTCCGACGATCTAGAAATCAAACCATTGAAAAATATTGAAATGGATTATTTAATCAAGGAAAAATTGAGAATCTCTTTATGAGGGATCATGATCGTTAAATAATAAATCCCTAAATAAATATTAAGTTAATATAGATGCCTTCCAATGTTTATACACATTAAGATCTAGATTGAGAAGGAGTGGGTTTGCCAAAGTAAAGTGCTCTTATTAATCATGGGAAAATATGATAAGTAATTGTACTTTATTTATTAAATGTTGGGTCTAACTTAACTAAATCATCACAATAGGATTGTGGGTTTAGAGGCATAGGGTTTGGTGAGATTTATTGGATAAATGTGTACAAAGGGTTGTTCCACCAAACTATCCAAGAGTTATATTTGATATAATTGACAAATGTTATCTACCTAAATAGTCGTGTTTTGGGTGTATTAGCCAACGCTATCTTCAAACATGGATGAAATATGGATCATGGCTCACTAGAAAGATTTGATGAAATGCTTTCCGAATTAATAGGTAGGGCTATTGATTTGAATAAAATAGTGGGAGATATATATTATGAATATATATGATAAACACTTGAACATAATTAAATTCTGCAGACTAACTAAATTTATGCATTTTAACATTGTAGATATTTAAATGGCAAACAATACAAATACTTTCTCCGTACGAGCAACCCTTGAGAAGGACATGCTGACAGGAACTAACTTCCTAGATTGGTATAGTAATTTGAGGATTGTCCTCAAGCAAGAGCGTAAGCTCCACGTCATTGAAATTCCTTCTTCTGCTCCTCCAGCTGAGAATGCAACTCGCGCTCAACAAAATGCTTATCAGAAGCATATTGATGATGCGACTGATGTGGCATGTCTCATGCTAGAAACCATGAGTGCTGAGCTTCAAAAACAACATGAGCATATGGATGCTTATGAGATGATTGAACACCTTCAAAGGATGTTTGAAGGACAGACTCGTCAAGAAAGGTTCGACACGAGTAAAGCACTATACGCTTACAAGCAGGGAGAGCGTGAACCTGTATAACCACATGTTCTGAAGATGATAGGTTATATTGAGTATCTTGATACTTTGGGTTTCCTGATTGGTCCGGAAGCTCAGATTAACTTAATCTTACAATCCTTGAACAACAATTACACTCATTTTGTTATGAACTACAGTATGAATGAGATAGACAAAACACCTACTGAATTGTTGGCTATGTTGCGAACTGCTGAAACCAACATGAAAAATGCCGAACCTGCTCCCATATTGATGGTGAACAAGAAAGGTAAGGCTAAAGGGAAATGTAAATGGAAGGCAAAGAAGAAGATTGGATCTGATTCTGCTCCCAAGCCAAAGGCTAATCCCAAACAGGCTTTAAAGCCTAAGGGTGCTGTTGCAAAGGGTTATTGTCACTACTGTGGTAAACCAGTTCATTGGAAGAGAAACTGTCATGCTTATTTGGAGGATCTGAAGAAGAAGAAGGCTAGTCAAGCTTCTGATTCAAGTATTTATGTTAAAGAAGTCAATCTGTCCACTTCTACATCATGGGTATTGGATACTGGATGTGCTTCTCACATTTGTATAAATGTGCAGGAACTACAAAGGAGTAGGACTTTGGCTAAGGGAGAGGTCGACCTACGAGTTGGCAATGGAGCAAAGGTTGTTGCTTTGGCTGCAGGGACTTATCGTTTATCGTTGCCCACCGGGCTTATTTTAGAACTTGATAATTGTTTTTACGTGCCTGCAATTTGCAGAAACATTATTTCGGTTTCTTGTTTGGACAAGAAAGGTTTTGCTTTTTCAATTCAGAACAATTGTTGTTCCTTTTCTTTGAATAATGTTACCTATGGGGTTGCACGTTTTTTTAACGGTTTATATGTTCTTGATTTAGACACTCCTATCTATAATGTGAATAACAAACGTCTTAAGACTAATGATTCAAATCAAACATACATTTGGCACTGTCGTTTAGGCCATATAAATGAGAAGCACATTTCCAAGTTACATCAAGATGGATACTTGGATAAGTTTGATTTTGAATCATACGAAGCATGTGAACCCTGTCTCATTGAAAAAATGACTAAAGCTCCTTTTACTAAACAAGGTAAAAGGGCCACTGAATGATTAGAACTAATACATAGTGATGTATGTGGACCTATGCGTACTATGACAAGAGGTGGCTTTTACTACTTTATTACATTTACTGATGATTGCAGTAGATATGGATATGTGTATCTTATGAAGAACAAATCCGATTCTTTCAAAAAGTTTAAAGAATACAAAGCTGAAGTAGAAAAGCAGACTAGCAGAAGTATTAAGATTCTACGATCTGATCGGGGGGGGGAGAATACTTAAGCCATGAATTTAAGAGTTTCTTAAAAGAGTGTGGTATTGTATCACAACTCACTCCTCCCGGAACACCACAATGGAATGGAGTTTCTGAGAGGAGAAATCGTACCTTGTTGGACATGCTGCGATCGATGATGAGTCATGCAAATCTTCCAATTAGTTTATGGGGCTACGCCCTGGAGACGGCTACTTATACACTTAACCGAGTTCCTACTAAAACGGTTCAGAAGACTTCATATGAGATATGGACTGAGAAACGTCATAGCATGTCATTTATGAAAATATGGGGATGTGAAGCGTTTGTGAAACGTTTAACTTCTGACAAGCTAGGACCTAAATCAGATAAATGTAACTTTGTGGGATACCCAATTGAAACAAAGGGTTATTAATTCTATAATCCTTCCGAGAACAAAGTGTTTGTTGCTCGAACTGCAGTTTTTCTTGAAAGAGAAATGCTTTCGAAGAAAAACAGTGGGAGGATAATAGATCTCGATGAAGTTCGAGGCCCACAAGATAATATTGAACAAATGGAGGAACTTGAGCAGGATGTACAAGAACACAACACTGCTCAAGAAACACAGGTTGTTCGTAGGTCTAGTAGGATTCGCCATGAGCCTGAGAGATATTATGGATTTCTCTTAACTCAAGATGGTGATGTGATGTTTATCGACGAAGATGAGCCTCTCACCTACCAAGATGTTATGAACACTCCAGAATCCAAGAGATGGCTGGATGCCATGAAATCTGAGATGGAATCCATGTATAATAATCAAGTATGGACTTTGGTTGATCCACCTGAAGGGGTAAAACCTATAGGGTGCAAGTGGGTTTTCAAGAAAAAGACCGACATGGATGGTAATGTACAGACCTATAAGGCACGATTGGTGGTAAAAGGTTTCAAGAAAATTCATGGTATTGACTATGATGAGACTTTTTCACCAGTGGCTATGGTCAAGTCCATCAGGATTTTACTTGCTATAGCTGCTTACTATGATTATGAAATCTGGTAGATGGATGTCAAAACCGCTTTCTTAAATGGGAGCCTTGAAGAAGATGTGGATGTGTACATGACACAGCCTGAGGTTTTTGTTGATCCAAAGCATACTGGAAAGGTATGTAAGTTGTGTCGATCCATTTATGGATTGAAACAAGCCTCGAGGAGATGGAACATTCGTTTTGATGAAACCGTCAAAGAGTTTGGGTTTATTCAAAATGAAGATGAACCATGTGTTTACAAGAAGGTTAGTGGATGCAATGTGGCATTCCTAGTACTATATGTTGATGACATATTAATAATAGGGAATGGCATTCCTTCTTTACAGGCTGTTAAGACTTGGTTGAGTAAAAATTTCTCAATGAAAGACTTAGGCGATGCGACCTATATATTAGGTATCAGGATCAATAGAGATAGATCAAGAAGAATGATTGGCCTAAGTCAGAGTACATACATTGATAAAGTTTTGCATCAATTTGGGATGCAAAATGCTAAAAGGGGATTTGTCCGTATGTCTCATGGGATATCGATCTCTAAAGAAAACAGTCCTAAGTCATTGGATGATAAGGACCGTATGAGTAAAGTTCCATGTGCGTCGGCAATTGGTTCTATAATGTATGCAATGATATGTACTCGTCCTGATGTCTCGTATGCTTTGAGCATGACGAGTAGATACCAGTCTAATCCAGGTGAAGGTCACTGTATCGCAGTCAAGAATATTCTTAAGTACTTGAAAAGGACTAAAGATCAATTATTGGTATATGGAGGAGAGGAAAAACTGGTTGTAAAAGGTTACACCGATGCTAGTTTCCAAACAAACAAGGATGATTCGATCTCTCAGTCTGGTTTTGTATTTTGTCTAAATGGAGGTGCTGTAAGCTGGAAAAGTTCAAAATAAGATACGGTTGCCGATTCTACAATGGAGGCTGAGTATATTGCTGCCTGTGAAGCAGCCAGGGAGGCTGTTTGGATTCAGAATTTTATTTCAGGACTTGGTGTGGTTCCTTCGGTCGCAGATCCGATAGATTTATACTGCGATAATAACAGAGCCATTTCACAGGCTAGGGAACCAAGGTCTCATTCCCGAACAAAGCATATACTCAGACGATATCATCTTCTTCGAGAGATTAATAATCGAGGGGATATACATATATGTAAAGTGCATACAAATGAGAATATTGCAAATCCACTGACCAAGGCTTTGTCGCAGCAGAAGCACGAAGGTCATACTAGTTCCATGGGTATTAGATACATGAGAGATTGGCTCTAGTACAAGTGGGAGATTGTTAGTATTGGTGTCTTAGAGACAATACTTTTAATGTTTTATTGAAAACAATTAAGGATTATGTTTTATGTGATTATTTAATTAATATTTATTATGTCTGTATTTACTACGTCATAAATTGAAAGAATAATAAATGTCCTTGGAATATTAATACGTAATATATATCTTTAAGTATGTGACTTAAAAATGAGATTATATGAATAGTATTTTATTCCTAAAAGTCCCTAGTCGAGTATTATTATTTAAGGACAATAATAATGCAATAAGACTAGCATGTTTGTTGATTGATGACCACATCTCATTGGTCATAGGTATGGTGATACTAAAGTCAAGAACATAAGTGCATGTCTCAATGCATGGCACTGGACAGACCCGCTGTGAGAATCTACATGTTGATAAGTGTCATAATAAATTCTTACTGTGATAATGATGTAATGATCCTTAGACTTGAAATCATTATATTTCTATACGAGAATTAATATCCTTTGATTACACTCAAAGTTATCTTTAACCGGGTAATGATAAAGGTGGACATTGGGTATGCTATGAATCGTATGAGAAATATGAATGATAGATATATGATTTAATCCTCCTATTTTAGGAGCGATATTATTGGCCTCTTGATTGAGTGAGACTATAAAATGCATGGCCATGCTCAAATGTTGATTTGATTAATAGTCTACTCATTGATCAAGGAAACCCGGATTAAATGTTGAAGAGGATGACACATTACATGCCTCGAGTTTGATCTATAATATAAGGTTAAAGGGATTATATTACATTGTACATTACTCACAAAAGGTTTAATTGAATCACCAATTATTATTATTACTTGGGTAGCAATGATGTATTACTAGATGCCGCTCATTTTTTATAATTTTATTATTAGAAAATAAAATTATTGCCAACATAATAATAACCTATAGGGTCACACACAAAGAACGTTTAAACGGAGTGTTATTTAAATTATGAATTTAAATACTATTATTGTTATTAATTCGAATTTATTTATTTAATTAATTAAGTGGGACTTGATTAATTATATACATATTAGAATTCGAATTTATTAATAATATAAATCCGAAATCTGAATGGGTTTTAAAAGGTCTAATCAGATTATGATTTTGGCCCAAGTCCCTCTCTTCCCTATATATATATATACATAAAGATGTATAGTTTAGGGTTAACAGTTTTATAATTTCATTTTTGATAAAACCCTAGCAGCTCTACGTTATTTGAGAGGCTAGAGAAAGAGAGAGACAAAGAGGCAGAAACAGACTAGTAGCTAACTCCGGTGATCGTTAGACGATACGACGTTCGTGTGGATACCGATAGAGAGCAGATCTTCAGGAAGGGTTGCTATGATTCATCGCTTCTGGACCTCTATAATCATCATAAGGAAAGCTTTAATAAGGTACACATCTGATTCTCCATAATCATCCGCTTATTATACACGGATCCTGCATTTGAGATTTGTTTTTTTTGTATTTATTTTTTACGTTTTTCCGCTGCGTGTGTGCCCGAATCCCAACAATACAGTTACACCATACACCCCTTTTTGATACTGATGGTGTAAGGACAATATTTTGCTATCTAAACAAAACTACGTATGTCCTGCAATGATATTTTTGTGTTGAACATGTATTAGTGTGATTGGTTAATCTAATTACTGATAATTGATAAGTAATATACGTAATTTTATTAAGACTGCAGAACACTATCTTTTTTAGTTCTTTAATCGTAGCCGCTAGGTGAAAGTAAATCATACGATGTGAATAACGGTCTCCACTGAACCCAACTCATATATATATATATATATATATATATATATATATGTATATATATATATATATATATATGGAGACCGCCTTTTTATTGGAGACGTCGGAGACGTGAAAAGCAGAAAGTGAGAGGATAAGTCATTTATTCAGTGTATCATATAAAACAACATGCTCAGTGAATATATTTAATGCATGCATTAGATTTTAGTTCAAAGTTACATGCAAAATAAAGAATGATATTTATGTAATTTTTGATCACTACACAAAGCAATTTTTCAAAGAATTTATGTTTATAAATTGGGTGCATTCTAATTCGTTGTTAGTAATGTAAAAATGAAATAAAACCTCTAAATTTATATAATATAAAACCAATAAAAATATGGTATATTATTTTATTTGTGGAATAAATTTTGAGGTTCAAATTTATGATATTATTCATTTATGGAAAAAAAAAATTTAGTTATTCAGTAATCAATTGAAATATGAACTTATTTATTTGATATAATTCAACATAATTAGAACATTGTTTATTAAGAATAGTTCTTCCATTAAATATTTATATAATAATAGATGGATATTCACAATGATATCATTGTTGTTATGGAATAAATTTGTTGGGAATATTGACCAACCTAACTGTTAGGTCCGTAAGGAAGGGGTATTAGCTCGGGGGGGGGGGGGGGGGGTTGAATAGCTTAATACCATTTTAAAAATTAGTGTTTGGCGTTTTAAAATTTTCTCTTCTCTTTTAAAAATGTTACTAGTCAGCTAGTAAATCAAATGCGGAAATTAAAAGAGAGTAAAGAAATAGAGCACAACACACAAGATTTTTATACTGGTTTGTGATGGCGCAATCCCCTAACGGATCCGCTCACCCCTAGACCAGTCCCCGAGTCCCTCCCTGAACTCGAGATTTTCCCACTATAAAAAATTCACTCCTTATAACGGCAGAGAAGCCTTTATAACCACTATGTATTTATCTTGGACTTTAACTCCCCGTTAAACCCTCAAAATATAATAGCAAAACCTACTAGACTAATCTTAGAGCGTAACTCTCCGCTACCTCCTCACAATCTAATTAGAACCCTTACAAGTTTATCTTGGTGCGTAACTTCCCGTTACCTCCTCAAATACAGGTAAGAAAAATAAATTACAACCCTGCGTAGACTATGTTACTCTAACCCTCTGTAGGTCTTGGGTCTTTCCTCTTCCTCACGGTGCAGAGACACCCAACTTCCCGTCAGCGTGCCTAGGACTTGGGTCTTAGAACAAGGATCACCTCAACAACGTCTAGATAACCAGTACTACGACTTAATAACCATGTTTAAGAAAAGAATATTGGTGGACTAGTATATTACTGTACTAGATCGGGAACAAATAAATAAATATATATAATATAGCCGAAGCAACAGAATATATAAATGTGAGTCGGGGTAAGTCGCTTCGTTAGAAGGACGAACCACACGTAGTGTGTATACGTGTAATCGATCTTGAACACCATATTAGTGCATATTCTTGGTCGCGCACGCCCCACCCGTAGTTTTTGATCCTTTTATAAGGGTTTTCCGCGTCACCAAAATTGTCTTGTCTCTATTTTATTTTCTAGTCGTCAAGTAGCTATTTATTATTATTCAAATCTATCCAAATACAAAAATACGTTCCTTATCAATTTTACAATAGAGAACTTAGTTATTAACCCTACAAAATCTAGTACAAACAGTTGGCGTCGTCTGTGGGAAATTAGCTAAGAGTTCTATACGATTTCTACAACTATGGCTACAGATCCTGAGCGGAGCAAGAATGAAGAATGACATATGAATGATGATGTACTTGCAATTATGAAGAAGCTACAAACTGACGTGGAGATCCTACGCAGTGAAAATGAGAACCTCAAGATTGCACTGAGTACGGTGAAATCAAGTGCAACTGCGGCCTCTAAACAAATGGTGGCGAGTGTGGTACGATGATTGGAATACGATGATGATGATCAGGAAGAAGGTCGAAAAGAGGATGATGAAGTGCTTGTGTTGGGCACTAATAGAGCTGAGAATGGAACCATGGACAATAATGCTAATACGACATCTCAACGGCAGAAAGATGCAACGGGCAGGCATGACAACGATGAAGAAAGGTCAAATAGAAGGTCGAGGAACAGAAGTTCACGATCAGGGAGTCATACAACAGATGCTATGAAACTGGAGTTGAAGGAGATGGGGGAGATGATACAATGAATCCCAGACATTCCAAAGCCGTTGGAAAAGGTTACGCCGACGAGCTATGCAGATTCACCTTTTTCTGATGATATTGCCTTGGTGGAAATACTGAAACGATTTAACATACCACACATGAGGTTGTATGATGGTGAGAATGACCCACAAAAACACTTTGTGAAGTATAAACAACGAATGTTTACAGTGTCAATCATCAAAGAGTTGAGGGAGCCTTGTATGTGCAAGGGATTTGGTTCGACACTAATAGGGGCCTGCCCTTCAATGGTTTGTCGGACTTCCAAACAGAACCATATCGTCATTCGTGGACCTCGTCGATGCATTCAACCTACAATTTACCAGTAGCAGACGATTTCAGAAAATGACGAGTGACTTATACTGAATTGTGCAAAGGTATAGAGAACCTTTGAGATAATACTTTTCCAGATTTAACAAAGAAAAGGTGACAATAACAAATTGTGATGTACCGACGGCTATTGAAGCCTTCCATCGAGGACTAGTAAGGGATACACCATTGTACGACGAGCTGACAAAATACCTGTGCAGGATCAGGACGACGTTCAAGCCAAAATTGTGGCCCAAGTAAGGTTGGAAGAAGACAAGAAAGATGAAGAGGACAACTTCTATCGTCCTAGTAGAAAAATTGTTACGATGAAAGCACGAGATTACAAGGCTTATTCAAGGAACAATCGTGAGAATGCACGTGTTGGTGCTATGCAAGGGAGGTTGGACTGGAAACAAGACCCAAATATTCCACCGATGTTTGACAGTTACAGATTCAGTATCATCTCGTCAGCTTTGGTGAGAGAATTCAATAAATTTGGGGATGCTGTCAATTGGCCGTCAAAGTCGAACAAGCCTAAAGTGAATCCCGAATCAAAGCTGTGGTGTGATTTCCACAGTGACTAAGGTCATAGAGCATATAATTGTGTGGCATTAAGAAGAGAAATACAGACACTCATCAAGAAGGCTACTTGACAGAATATATGATGGGAAAAAGAAGGGTTAGAGAGTCTTCACCCCCAAGACAGCCTCCCCCTCCACCACATCACAAGGTTATTAACTTTATAGTTGAGGGATCTGAGGTATGTGGAGCTAAATACTCACAAGCAAAGAGGGCAGCAAGAGAGTCTGGAATGAGGGTCATGCGAGCAGACATCATGGAAACAAAGCTGTCAGCAATTCAGTTCGATGAGTCAGACAAAAATACGTGACGGAGCCACAACACGATAGTTTAACATCTCATTACCTGTCGGAAATTGCCTTGTCAAAAGAATCCTGGTAGATAATGGTGGTGCATTGAATATTATGATGTTAGACGCATTACGAGAGATGGGATTGAATGAACATGATATGACAAAGAAATGCAGTGTACTCGTCGGATTCAGTGGCGAGACTAAAAGGACGATTGGCGAAATTTCATTACCTACATAAGCTCAAGGGGTGAATTTATTGCACAAGTTTATCATTATCGATTGCCAGTCATCCTACAACATAATCCTTAGAAGGCCATGGATACATGACTTAAAAGCTATCCCATCAACATATCACCAAGTAGTAAAATTCCCGACACCCTGGGGAGTCCAACAGATTCAAGGAGATCAGGTTCAAGCAAGACAGTATTACAAGACATGTTTAAGACCAACTATTCAACACTAGGGGAAGAACGTTCCTCAAGTTACAAGTATGGACACGGAAAAACTGACGGAGGTGAGCCTGTCGACGAGCGAAAAGAGAGTGCTAGTCGAACAGGATGTACCACTAGAGGTCGAAGCCAATTTAGTTGAGTTCTTGACAGAACGTATGGATGCTTTTGCATGGGACCATGATGACATAACAGGCATTAGTGAAGAAGTCATCACACACAAACTCAATGTTGACCCAAACTACGTGCCCGTCCAGTAAAAGAGGAGAAAATTTGGGCCCAACCGGAATCAAATTATCAACGACGAAGTTAGTAGACTCTTGAAGGATGGGATGATTCGAGAAGTGGACTTCCCTGAATGGTTGGCAAATGTGATGATTGTTCAAAAGAAGAATGGGAAGTGGTGAGTATGCATCGATTACACGGATCTGAATAAGGCATGTCCAAAAAACCCGTATCTATTGCCACACATAGATGCAATGGTCGACGCGACAGCTGGACATGAGTTGTTAACATTCTTGGACACGTCAAGTGAATTTAATCAGATTAAGATGCACCCATCAGATGCTGAGAAGATAGCCTTTGTGACCGACATGGGGGTATACTGCTATTTGGCGATGCCCTTTGGCTCGATGAATGCTGGTGCGACCTTCCAATGCCTAGTCAACAAGATGTTGAAGGAAGAAATAGGTAAAACGATGGAAGTCTACATTGGTGATATGGTGGTGAAATCAAAGTACGCGTTAGACCACGTCAGGGGCTTGACGATAACGTTTGACATTCTGCGAGCTTATAACATGAAGCTCAATCCATCAAAATGCAACTTTACAGTAACGTCAGGGAAAATTTTAGGGCATATGGTGACAAGAAGAGGAATAGAAGCCAGCCATGAAAAAATAAAAGAAATATTCGAATTGACATCACCAACATCCGTTAAGGAAGTGCAAAAATTGACAGGACGAGTGGCCACCTTGAACAGATTTATTTCAAGGTCGTCCGACAGGTACAGGCTATTTTACGACTTCCTGAGGAAAAATAAGGGGATCTGTTAGACGGAAAAAAATGAAGAAGCTTTCAAGGAATTAAAACGATACTTGACGACAACCCTACTGTTGTCAAAACCGGTACCTGGAGAGATATTATTCATATACCTGTCAGTCACAGAGCAGGCGGTGAGTGGAGTTTTAGTAAGAGAAGAGAACAACATGCAGTCTCCAATATACTACATTAGTAAAAGCTTGGTCGACGCTGAGACAAGATATTCGTCACTAGAGAAACTAGTGTTGGCTTTAGCTGTCACGTCAATCAAACTACGACATTATTTTGAAGCCTACAAAATATGCATCAGGACAAACTATCCATTGAATATGGTGTTGAGAAGACCAGAACTGACATGAAGGATGGCTAAATGGTACGTCAGACTAAGCATGTATGACATAGTCTATGAACCTTGCACGACTATCAAGTCATAAGCTTTACCTGATTTTGTGGTAGATTACAGCCCAAGACAGTTAACAAAGTTAATGACGAGTTACAATCGATGATGTCAGAAAAAGGGATTGAGCCTTGGACAATGTACACCAACGGGGCGTCAAATGTCAATGACATGGGTCTGGGACTTGTGCTTAAATCACCATAGGGGGATATCATAGCACATTCGATATGTTGTGATTTTAAAGCTACTAATAACGAGGCGGAATATGAGGCATTGATTATTGATCTGACGATGGAAAAAGAATTGAAGACAAGTCACATTGAGGTATGTTGTGATTCCCTATTAATTGTTAATCATGTAAATGGGTCTTATGAGGCTAGGGACCAGAAGATTTCAGTATATCTGGGAATCGTCAAGGAATTACAAGAAGGTTTTATGAGGTTCACTATTCGTCAAGTAGCAAGGGAAACGAATACACAAGCTGACGCTCTGGCAGGACTGGGTGATATCTTTCAACGGGAAAGCTTGAAGACCATACCCATTATACACGTCCTGAAGCCAACTACAGAAAGAGGTGAAGAATTAAAAGGTGTAATGACTTTTGAAGACTTGACTGATGATCAACCTGTTCAACTAATAATTTGGATTACTGAAATAAAGGAATACCTGTCTAATGATACTCGACCAAGCAACAACAATGAGGCAAGACGACTTAAGATGATAGCGTCAAGATTCCTGCTAATAGATGGAGTTCTGTTCAAAACTTTTACTATGGATTTACTAAAAAGATGTTTGGAGGACGAAGAGGCCCGACGGGTACTGAAAGATGTACATGAAGGTAATTGTGGAAATCATTCTGGAGGCAGAAGTTTATCATACAAAGTACTACGTATGGGGTATTATTGGCCAACTATCAATCAAGATGCTATCGATTATGTCAAAAGATGTGATGCTTGTCAAATGCATGCTCCCGTCCTACATCAGCCGTCAGAATACTTGCACCGATCGATTCCCTCATAGCCATTCATGAAGTGGGGGATGGACATCATGGGGAAAATGCCACCAGCACTAGGTCAGAAAGTATTCATGTTGGTCATGACAAACTATTTCTCTAAGTGGATAGAGGCAGAAGTATTCTGACAAGTTAAGTCAAAGGAGGTAATATCTTTTATAAAGCATAATATTTTGTGCAAATTTGGCGTGCCATCTGAGATTGTTTGCGATAATGGATCGCAATTCATAAGTGAAAAGACGGAATCCTTCTGTCATCAATGGAACATAACACTGACGAAGTCGACACCAAGGTATCCACAGGCCAATGGTCAAGCTGAATCAAGCAACAAGATCATCGTTAACAACCTAAAAAAGAGACTGACTACTTACAAAGGATGATGGGCTGAAGAGCTACCATGGATTCTATGGGCTGACAGAACAACTCCAAAGATGTCGACGGGTCAAACTCCATTTGCATTGGTGTATGGGACTGAATCTGTATTGTCGACGGAGATTATGAGTCCGACAGCTCGTTATGGACTCGCAACAGTTGAAAGCAACAAAAATGAACTCGTCCACGACTTGGATACAGTTGATGAACTCCATGACATGGCTAAGATACATATGGCCTCTTATCAACAAAGGGTAGCGAATGCCTACAACAAAAATGTCCACATAAGGAAGTTTCAAGAAGAGGATCTTGTCCTTAGAAAGGTCTTCCAAAACACAATGGACACCGATGCTGGTAAATTTGTTGATGCATGGGAATGGCCTTACCTGATCGATGCAGTCATCGGACGAGGAACATATAGGTTGTCGACATTGGAAGGACTGTAGATTCTGTGAAGCTGGAATGCTCATCATTTGAAGGCATATCATTTATAATTTCTTCTCAGGTCTTTATATTTCATTTTTCTCTTTCAATATAATAAGTCACTAGAACATGTAGAATACTTGAACGACTAGTTTGCTTCACTGCTTGATTCCTGCTTTGAGTTGGTTATTTGGTTTTAACTTTGCTTATATGATATACACGATATGCCCTGCTTTCTATAGTGTGTTTGATTGTGTAGCATGGTTAGTGCCTATTTATGAATGATTGTTAATCTCATATGCAAGAATGCCTTAATTTATGCATTTCGATGTTTAAACTATACTTTAGAATATAGTATAAATGCTTGACTACTCGTCAATATGAAAATTGCCACCATGATGTGCACACATTACGAAAATATACATGATAACTAGGGGCATAATATCCCGACATTATCAATATTGGGCTGATCACCCATGATGAATAAATTCTAAAGGCCTCGTCATTTAAGTACAAAACTAACAAATAGAGAAACAAAATTAATTACTTTAAGTAATAATTTTTTGCATTTGAAAGGCATATGACTAGGCCTATTTGTAATAAGTAGATGACAACTCAACTCAGACAGGAAACAGTAGTAAATAATAAATACTAAACAGGAATCAAGACGAAGAATGTAAACTAGACACGAAAAATCAGAAGATCAGAAGACTTGTAATGAAATTTCTACTCAACACTGGAAGAAGTTCATTAATTTGTTCAAGCGTCAGTGAAAAATGAGGTGGTAGAATTTTAGAAGAATTCAGAAGATACAAAAGGTTTATAGTGGCTACTACAAGAAGATTCCAGAAAAAGAGGAAAGACTGTGAACCGAAATAATGACAGAAGGCCACAACTTAAAAGTTAATAAGTGAAGAATATTTATTAGTATGGCACAAATGAACCAGACAGTACATTTGTGTGTCATCTAAATTAATATTTATTCTTCAGTTAGCTCAAGTGGTTTTATGATAGAAGACAAAGCCAAGACGGGAAGACTTCGAAGAAGACTACATTATTAAAGAAGACAATATAGTATTTTAATTCTACTATCATTCATTAATTGATTATTTAATTTATCCAATTAAATTAAATCAAGTTGAATTTAATTTAATTTATAAATTAACTAATTAATTTAAGTAGAATTAATTTATTATAAAATATATAACTTAGTATGATTTTTAAAACATAATTCAAATGACTTTAAATAAGTCATACCGAATTTATTTAAATAAGTCATTCTGATTTATTTAAATAAAGTCATACCGAATTATATATGAAAAGTCATACCGAGTTCCTTAATCAAAAGTCATACCAAATTTTATTTAAATAAGTCATTTTGATTTATTTAAATAAGTCATACCGAATTTTTGATTAAAAGGTCATACCGATTTTCTTTTAAATAAGTCATTCTGATTTATTTAAATGAAAGAAAATTTGCGTATGACTTTAGAAAAGTCATACCGAATTTTCTAAAAAGTCATACCGAATTTTAAAGTCATGCCCAGCCTTTTTCAAATGTCATACAAGGCTTAAATCAAAGAAATAAAGTCATAATGAAAAAGGTCATACTAGCTTTTTCAATCTCTATAAATATGAGGCCAGGGGCTTCATAATTCAGTGTTAGAAAATCAGTTCAAATCCAGAAATTTGTCTGCATTGTAATATTCACAGATTTCTGTGCAAGTTTGAATATAATTGATTAAACTCGAACACTTCATGTTGAATTCGTTCTAGATTAATTTATCAGTTATAAACTCTAATCCTCAGATAAATTGTGTAATACTTTTCAAGTTAAAATTATATCTTCTACTTGAACAGTATTTCATTAAAATTTATATTTCGTGGTTATTTAAAATAATATTTTAAAATGTTAAATATCGTGACAATTTATAGATATTGTATTCAACCCCCCTTCTACAATATTAGGGACCAACAACATTCTACACATTAAAACCTAAAACTACGAATAAATAAGTTAGTTTCAAGAGAGAAGGGCCTCTTAATTACTTAACGTCGTGCATGCACTTATGTAAGAAAAACAATACCAACTACCGACGCAACGAATCAACGAGTCAACAAATTAACGAATAAACAACTTGACGAGTATAAGATTTTATAATCGCACGTCTAAACAATTAAAGACTCTGACAAATGCACATATGTGATATTTTAACAGAAACTACAAATGACCTGACATGGTTCATTTTCTTTTGCGTACATACGAGTTTTATAGAACTCATCTACAAATTGAACAACAAACTCGTCGAGTGTTACAAATGTATGACAATTATGCATAAACGACTTGACAATGGCACATTTTTCATATATGCTAACGCTCATAAATACACTCGAAGAATGCTTCTAAAAATTTATGAAAATTATTTGGAAAATCTCCATACTTAGACAAGATGTCGACATGTCCTGTATGTTCATGTTATTTGACAAACACAGTGTTAGGGATATATTCATTTGATGATGTACAAAATACTAGAACAGGGTCTAGATTAGTTTATCTGTAATAAGTCTTTCTAGTCTCTGAAATGTATAATCAGAGTCTAGATAGTCAATATTCATGTTATTTGTACTTGGAAGAATTTCTGTGGAAAATGAAACCAGAGTCTGGAAGGTGATCAGAGTCTATAGACTATCAGAGTCTGTGATCTATCAGAGTCTACATGTGATCAGAGTCTGAAGATCATCAGAGTCTGAAGATTTCAGAGTCTATACAGTTGAGGATAAATTTGGAAGAAGATCACAGGAATGGAAAGTCTTCGAAGATCAAGATAAATATATTGCAGATATGCTATGGGAAAGAAAGAGAATTCTAGAAGGAAACTGTCGACTAATAATTAGGAATTCTATTCCTATTGTAATTTATCTTTCTGTTATTAGTTGATAGGCAGCTCTCTATACAAACTCTATGTAACCTAATTGTAAAAGTGTGAAAGTCGAAGCATAATTATCTGAGTGAAATTTTGTGAGAACATAGAGATAGAGAGAGTTGCTGTGATAAACACAGAGAAGCTGCTAGGGTTTGTGTACACCCCAGGAGAGTTTTGTATTCACAAATCAATAATACAAAACAGTACTTATTCATATTTTTGTATTTGAGTTTGTTCTTAATTTGATTTTAAATCGGGCAGAAAAGACATACAAGTATTCAACCCCCCCTTCTACTTGTACGACTGAGAAAACAATTGGTATCAGAGCCTAACGTTTAAAAATCGATCAAAGATGTCTGGAAACAAAGATGGCAATTCTAAGATTCCTATGCTTAAGAGAAACGAGTTCACCCACTGGAAGGTTAAGATGCTGCACCATCTGGAAGCAACAGACCCTGACTATCTTGACAGGATTAATGAAGGACCCTTTGTGCCCTTAAAAATTGTGCCTCAAATCAATGAGGAAGGCAAAATAACTGAAGAACACCTCGTTGAGAAACCAAAGGCTGAATGGACAAAAGAGGACAAAGAAAATGTCCTTAAGGAGGCAAAAGTAAAGAACATTCTCTTTAATAGTTTAAATTCTGTTCTAACTAACTGTGTCATATCATGCAATACTGCTAAGGAGATGTGGACAAAACTTGAGGTGCACTGTCAAGGGACTAAAGATGTCAAGAAGAATGCTAGGTCTTTGCTTATTCAAGAGTATGAGTACTTTGAAGCAAAATCTGGAGAATCTATCACTGAGATGTATGATAGGTTTACAAAACTCTTGAATGAGATGGCTATGCTTGGTAAGGTTTATGATTCTGAAGATACGAACACCAAGTTTTTGAGAGCACTTCCTGAAGAGTGGGAAAATAAGACTACAGCCATAAGGGAAGCTAGAGATTTGGATGAACTAACTCTAGAAGAATTGTATGGCAGACTCAAGACATATGATTTGGAAATGCAACAGAGAAAGAATAAGAAGTCTGTAAAGACAAAATCTGTGGCACTCTTGATGGAGTCTGAGAAAGAACAACAGGAACCATCCACAGAAGCAAGAATCAAGGATTCAAGAAAGAAGGGTAAAGCTGCTGTGGAGTCAGAGTCTACTGACACAGACTCTGATTCTGATGAAGAATTTGACCTAAGTCAAATGATGGCTATGTTTGCTAAAAATTTCAAAAGAATGAAATTCAACAAAAGAACTGGCAAATTTAGCAAAAGGCCATCATTCAAGAAGGAAGATGAAAAGGTTGAGAAGAGCAAGAGTACAATTATCAAACTTGACAAAGCAAAGGTCAAATGTTTCAACTGTGGAATATTGGGGCACTTTGCCAATGAATGCAGAAAGTCAAAAAGTCAAGGAAAAGGAAAAGCACTTCTATCATAAGGAAAGGACTGGGCAGACTCAAGCTCAGAGGATGAAATTGATTATGAAAATCTAGCACTGATGGCATCCTCCTCAAGAAAATCACAGTCTCCCAAAGAACCCTCATCTCCTAAAACTCAGGTATCAATCTTTACTCCTGAATCCTTAATTAATTTAGACTCTGATGGCATAGAGATTGTGAAAAGTGAGGTTAATAAAATAATGACAACATGTAGGTCTCTCACTAGTGAAAGTGAAAGGTTGAGAGAAGAAAATTTAACCTTAACTAAAAGGAATTGTCATGTAGAATCTGAGTTATTATTAATAGAACAATACAAAAAGGATTCTGAGAAATATAGTCATAACTACACTGAAATTTTGAAAGCCTATGACTATGTTAGGAAAGAACTAGAAGAAGAAAGGCTTAAGTTTAAAGTTTGGACAGACTCTGGAAGAAAAGTTCAAGAAATTCTCAATAATCAAAACGTGTGTCAAACTGCTGGTCTAGGCTATGACAAGAGTCAAGACAAAAGACCTATTGTTGATAATGATAACAATGAAGAAGCTAGCAAAATTAATAAGACTAAAGACAAAAGTACATTTGTTCCTGTTAAGTTTGTGATCCCTAAAGAAAAAACTGAAGCCACAAACTCATCTGTCAATAGTCCCCATGTTGTTGACAAAAAGACAGATGAAACAGGGGCAAATAACTCTAAGAAAATTATAAACATAGGGTACTTGTCTAAGTCTAAGTTGAAAGAAAGGTTAGAGAACTTATCAGAGTCCACCAAAACTAGGAGAAATAGGAATGGTAAGGAAGGCATCAATAAGGCTAATAATTATCAAAAAGATCCTAATGCTCCTAAAAAGAAGTGTTATAGATGTGGCAACCAAAACCATTTAGTTATAGATTGTAAAACAAAAATTGAGATGAAATCAGAGTCTAGTCCTTCTCAGACTCTGAAAAGTCACTACATACCACAGAAACCTTGTTATCACTGTGGTAGCATATTTCATTCTATATATATGTGTAGGGACTATCATGATTTGTATTACAATTTTTATGAGCTAAAATCTTCTATTGATAAGAGTTGGTATGACACTGTTAAGACTCCACCACAGTCTAGAGCAACAAAAGAGACAGGTAAGCCAAAGGTGAAAATTATTAAGCCTGTTTCTCCTAAAATTAGTATAAAAGGATCCAAAACTATTTGGGTCCTCAAAACATCTAACTAGTTGCTTTATGTATGCAGGGAACTAGAGTAAAGAAAGTAACCCTAATCCTGGACAATGGATGCTCAGGACATATGACTGGAAAGAAATCCCTGCTTACAGACTTTGAGAAAATGGCTGGCCCAGAAGTATCCTTTGGAGATGGCAACAAAGGACAAATATTGGGATATGGCAAGATTGTACTTGGGAATGTCATCATTGAACAAGTAGCTTTAGTTGATGGCTTAAGGCACAATTTAATAAGCATAAGTCAACTTAGAGACAAAGGTTACCATACTGGCTTTGACAACAAAGAGTGTCTTGTGACTCACAAAGAAACAGGCATTGTGGTTTTCAAAGGACACAGACATGGTAACATTTATGAAGCTAGCTTGGAGGATTGCATAAACAGTGAAGTCACATGTCTATACAGCAAGGCCTCAACTGAAGAAAGCTGGAAATGGCACAAGAAACTGTCACACATCAACTTCAAAACACTTAACAAGTTGGTTAAACAGAATCTTGTAAGAGGATTACCACAGGTTGATTTTGTACAAGATGGACTTTGTGAAACATGTCAACTTGGAAAACAAAGGAAATCATCCTTCAAGAGCAAGACAATAAATACCATTTCTGAACCCTTTTATTTACTGCATCTTGATTTATTTGGTCCAGTAAATGTTATGCCAATTAACAAAAATAAATATACTCTTGTTATTGTAGATGATTTTACAAGATTCACATGGGTTTTCTTTCTACATTCAAAGGATGAAGCTTTACAACACATAATAGATCATATCACTTTTCTGGAAAGAAAATCAAAGAAAACTGTAAGAATTTTGAGGAGTGACAATGGTACTGAATTCAAGAATTCAATCATGGAGAACCACTGTGCATCAAAGGGAATTACTCAATAATTTTCTGCGCCAGGAACTCCTCAACAAAATGGAGTTGTGGAAAGAAAGAATAGGACACTCATAGAAGCTGCCAGAACAATGTTGGCAGAGTCTAAGCTGCCAGTATATTTTTGGGCTGAGGCAGTCAATACAGCATGTTTCACTCAAAACTGCACTCTAATAAACATGCATGGAAAAACTCCCTATGAAATGATAAAGGACAAGAAGCCAAGTGTGAAACACTTTCACATATTTGGATGCAAGTGTTATGTACTGAAAGTACATCCTGAAAATCTAAGCAAATTCGAAGCCAAGGCAGATGAATCAATCTTTCTTGGATATGCATCGAACACAAAAGCATTCAGAGTGTTTAATCTCAGAACCAAAATTGTTATGGAATCTATTCATGTTGCATTTGATGATAAAAAGTTTACAGAATTGCAGGATGAGTCAGAGTCTACAACACTGGAATTTGAAAATCTAAAAAGTTCTGAGATAAATGAAGAAAAAGAGAATGAAGACCCTAGAATAAATCCTGAACTAACACAGGAACCTGCAAATTCTGAGGGGGAGCCAGAAAATTCAACTCCAAATAATTCAGAGTCTAACAGGTCAGGGTCTACCCAGACAGAGTCTAGACAGACAGAGTCTAACTCATCAGGGTCTGGATCAAGCAACTCTAAACTTTTGTCAGAGTCAAGCAATTTAGGGGGAGCCTCTTCATTTGAATTTCACTCAAATACAGAAGATGCAAATGACTTGGGGGGAGTTTCAAGTTCAAGAACCAATCTTCCACCTGCTAGAAAATGGACAAGGAATCACACTCCTGACTTGATAATTGGTGATCCTGAGAGTGGTGTACAAACTAGAACAACCACTCAAAATGAATGTCTTTATAGCTGTTTTCTCTCAAAGAATGAACCCAAGAAAATTGAGGAAGCCTTGCAAGACCCTGATTGGATTATTGCAATGCAAGAAGAATTAAATGAATTTGAGAGAAATAAAGTGTGGAAACTTGTACCAAGACCTAGAGATAGATCAGTGGTTGGTACAAAATGGGTGTATAGAAATAAACTTGATGAGAATGGAACTGTAGTAAGAAATAAAGCAAGGCTAGTTGCAAAAGGATACTCACAGGAGGAAGGAATTGACTATGATGAAACTTTTGCACCAGTAGCAAGATTGGAAGCTATTAGAATGTTTCTAGCCTTTGCAGCTCATTCAAAATTCAAGGTGTATCAGATGGATGTGAAAAGTGCTTTCTTAAATGGAGAATTGGAAGAAGAAGTCTAAGTGGAGCAACCACCAGGATTTGTTGATCCAAAATTTCCTGATCATGTTTACAGGTTAGACAAGGCACTATATGGATTGAAGCAAGCACCTAGAGCATGGTATGAAACTCTTTCAAAATTCCTTCTTGAAAATGGATTCACAAGAGGTACCATTGACAAAATTCTCTTTATTAGAAAATATAAAGGTAATATTTTGCTTGTCCAAATTTATGTTGATGATATTATATTTGGATCTACTAATGATAATCTCTGTGAAAAGTTTAGTCAACTAATGCAGTCAAATTATGAAATGAGCATGATGGGAGAATTAAACTCTTTTTTGGGGCTTCAAGTCAAACCGAATGATGATGGAATTTTCATCAATCAAACAAAGTATGTAAAAGAACTGTTGAAGAAATTTGATATGCAAGATTCTGCATCTGCTAAAACTCCCATGTCAACAGCTACTAAGCTAGACTCTGACCCAAAGGGTAAGAAAGTTGACAACACTAGTTACAGAGGTATGATTGGCTCATTGTTATATTTAACTGCTAGTAGACCAGATATAATGTTTGCAACTTGTCTATGTGCCAGATTTCAAGCTGACCCTAGAGAATCACACTTAATAGCTGTGAAAAGAATTTTTAGATATCTCAAGGAGGCACAAACTCTTGGACTTTGGTATCTTAGAGAGTCAGATTTTTTACTAATTGGCTATTCAGATTCTGACTATGCAGGATGTAAAGTAGATAGGAAAAGCACAACAGGACAATGCCAGTTTCTTGGCAACAGATTAATTTCTTGGTTTAGCAAGAAACAACAGACTGTATCAACCTCAACAGCTGAGGCTGAATACATTGCAGCTGGAAATTGCTGTGCTCAAATCCTGTGGATGAGAAATCAATTACTTGATTATGGACTAACATTCTCAAATATTCCTATGTATTTTGATAATACTAGTGCTATTAAAATTGCAGAGAATCCAGTCCAACACTCCAGAACAAAGCACATTGATGTCAGGTATCACTTTATTAGAGAACATGTTGAAAATGGTACTGTGACACTTCACTATGTTCCAACTGACAGACAGATTGCAGACATTTTAACAAAACCACTTGATGAGTCTAACTTTATCAGACTGGTAGGTGAATTAGGTATGTTAAATATGTAAATGATCAAAAATTACAAGAAGCAAGGTATGTACTTTAATTATAGTCCCTGTCTTAACACACTGTGATTAATTGTTAGTGCAACATTGTGTTTGGTATTTTACATTGACAGAGTCTAGACTCTGACGAGTCTGTAGACTCTGACGAGTCTGTAGACTCTGACGAGTCTGTAGACTCTGAAAGTCAGTAGACTCTGAGAAAATTATCGCCTAGACTCTGAAACGGTTAAAATTCACGCCTGCAGACTCTGATTGCATTTAAAATGTTCAAATGACTTGAAATAGGCGGTAACAGTTATTTTTTTACCGGAGACAGGCTGTAGACTCGTGTGTATTGTATGCAACTTGAACAAAATAGAATTTTTCATACAATTTACTCACTTGTTTATTGCAATTGATTTCTAAGGCAAAAATATTCACAGAGCTTTTTACGAACCCTAGCTAAACTCTTCAAGCTTCTCCATCACTTTCAACTCAACAACTTTAATGGCTGCCGTTTCTACTGTCATGAGAGGACCCAAGGCGATTGCATTCACATTTGGGGATTTCGAGTTCATGACCACAAATCATGTTGCTGCTCTTGGAGATAAGAAAGGGGTAGACGCTGACTACTACCCTGTGATGGATTTCTTGGAACAATCCGAGCTACACTACATTCTCAAGGCATCACCAGTCATTCACATGGATGCTGTATCACAAGCATGGAGCACTGCAAAGGTAGTTGATCCTTCTCAGGATCAACCAGGTAAAATAATGTTTACCTTTGGTTCGACTACATTTGATGTCACTGCAGATGTGCTTAATTCTGTGTTTAAACTGTCTGTTAAGTCTACTTTTGATGAAATTGTATCTGATGATGACATTAAAAGCATGTTTAGGGCAATAGGTTATTCTGCTAGCTTAGATAACATGATCAAGATAACTAGGCCTTACTTAAGGAAAGAATGGTCATTTTTCTTCGATCAAATTGCTAAGTGTTTTACTGGTAAGTGTAGTGGATTTGATGCTATTACTGCTATTACTTATCAAATTGGTCATAGTCTCCTATTTAATAGAATAATCAACATTGGTGATATGTTGCTCACTCAAATGGGAGCAAAATTAAATAATGTGCATGAAGGGAGAAAGAAAGTCTACTATCATAGATTTCTTATGATTCTCCTCAATCACTTCATTCCTGACATGTCAACCAAGTTGGCAGATGATTGCTGTGTGCAGGCATACAAACAGCAAAGGAGGATATTCTCTGACATTAAGAGAATTGATGACAAAAAGAAGAGTCTACCTGCAATGACATATCCACAGGTAATGCAGGTAAAACTCTCATCCTACAAACCTTCTATCTACAATGCTTTATTTTTTTGGTGGTGAAATGGTGCAGGAACAAGTAATGGAGAGTCCCCCTGCACCTACCCAAGTCACCCAATCCCCTTCAATTACAATCTTCCAAACCAAAATCCAAAAAGAAACCAACCTCTGGTGTCTCTCAACAGGCACCAGTTGTAAAGAGGAGAAAATTGATTCAATCTAGGCTTATAGATGAGCACAGTGATGAGTAGCTCAATCCACTAGAGAAGCAAGTTGTTGAAGGACTTTCTTTGCTAAAGGAAGGTCATGATACACTTGATTCTAACCTTCAAGCCAAGTCTGTAGACTCTCAAAAGGCTACAGACTCTGAAAAACCTAGGGAAGCACCTCAGGATTCTCACATTGAGTCTCCTGAGAAATCTTTTGCTAAGAAGTACAGGAGGTTAAGGAAGGCTTATTCTGCACACACACACAAGCCTGTTATTATTACTAACCCTGTTTTGCAGGAAACAGATGCTCCCAAGGCTCCTGCAGAGCCAGACTCTAAAATCAAGAAAACACCTGAACCAGAGTCTAATATTGAGTCAGAGTCTAGACTGCCTTTAGACTCTGATCATGACACATTTTGGGAAGGAATGCCATTGGATGCAGCCTCATGCCTAATTGATGAGATCATTACTCCAAGTGATGAGGCACTGCTATTCTTATATCCTTTGGTGGAATCAGTTGAAGATCCAGAACAATATCAGACTAAATCACAAGTCTTGGATTTTCTTTCAACCTATGAAGCCCTAAGGAAGAGAATGGAACAGGAGCTACAAATGTCTGCACAGGATGTCGTCAAAAATCTCTACAGCTACCTATTCAACTCTTCATTCCAAGTACAAGCAGCTGGGCTCATAGAAGGCAGAACTAATGTAGTTCTCAAAGCACTAGGTGTGCCAGACTCTGAACAGAAAATTACAAAGAAGCCTAAAAAGCTTAAGGTCCACAAAAGGAGAGCATCAGAGTCTGTTGCTGAGTTGGAAACTGAGATTGAGCAACCAGTTTTTAACTATGAAGCAATTTATGATAATGGAGTTACCTACAGGACATCCATTCAATGGATCTCTCAAATTCAACCTCTGTCAAGACAGGTGGCTGACTATCTTGTCCATAATATTGGTACAATTTCCAATAAATACATCTATCCAACCTACCAAAGTAGACTGGATCAATTCAAGGGCACTTATTTTCAAAGAGTAAGAAGGGAACTGCAGGACCTCTTCAATCTCACAGATGCCCAGGCAATCAATGCAATCCATCTCAGGGCCTTTCATCACAAGTTGGATGCATTTATTATTGAAGAACAACAGGAGGTAGCAGGTGGTGCAAGGCAGTTGGAGGATGGGACTAGTGCACCAGTGGTGACTAGTGATAAAGATGCTCAGTCTGCCTCACCCACACAAGAACCACCTAGTCAGAGGTTGGGTGATAGTGGGGCAGGGGAGTATGCTGTTGGGCCCTCCTTGACAACTCATCAAAGAGCTGATGAGAACCCCAATGATATGGGAGGACAGACTCTGATGGATGCTCATGAAGTGATTTCCCAATCTATTCTATCAGAGTCTATCCACCTTAAGGGGGAGTCTCATGCACCAACAGTCAAAGACGGTAACACTCAGACTCTGGCTTCTAATGAAGTCATGCTGAAGCAGTCAGAATCTTGAGTAGTCCCTGAGACTGGAATACTGGAGCCAACAGACTCTGAAAAGAGAGAAGATGCTAGTAAGGGTTCAGAATCTGTTGATGCTCACCCCTTGGTGGAAACCCCTAGCCTTCAGACATTTGAAGGGGTTCCCCTCCATCAAGGTGGTTCAGGTATTGAAGCACCATTTTTATCTCTCAACCCCTCTTCTGTAGGTTTATTGAGTGAACCCTCCAAATTGAGTGACAAAATATATGAGAGGCTGGCACTGGACCAGGCAAAAGGAGAGGTAGATAAGGTTGTAGAGAGCCTGAGTGAGATTGAGAAAGTGGGTGCCCAACCCCACTGTGAGCATGAGAGATTAGGGTATCCTGAACCTAGCTTTACTTATTGGGATCAAGATTTTCCAAAGAGTTGGTCCAATGAGTTGGAGCAGGGGATGGATGACAATTCACTATGTCCGATTGTGCAGATTGGCAAACAGGAGGAGGCTTTTGCTGCTCAGAAATCATTTACACAGAGACCACATCTTCATCTGGTGGATTCTCTAGCAAGGAGAGCAGATAGGGTCATGGAGACCTTGGTGGATAATCCTGTAATTACAACTGAGGCTGCATATTCGAAGTCAGAAGAACCACTCTTAATCATGCCTATAAGGGCTAGACTTCCAGAGTCTACAGTCTCTGATCACTCTCAGGAGGAGTCAGGGTCTATTGTCCCGTTTGCATTTTCGGAGTCTACACCACCACCAGAGTCTACACCTCTATTCACAAAGCTAGAGCCTGTTGCTGAGGAATGCACTTCTGCAGATGATGATCGTGTTACTCCTTCTTTTATGTATTTTGATCAGGTGTTTCCTCAGTCTTGGGAGTCTGCACAGCAAAGAGACATCAATGATAAAGATTCTTTTGAGTGTATTTTGGATATTCATCTTTCTGAGAGACTTAAGGCTTTTCAGAAAAAATCTTTTCAACAGGAACATGGTTACTATCCTGGTGAGGAAGATCAAGTCTTAGATGGAGCTGTTAAAGCTAAGCTACCTGATGTTGCTGCTCAATTATCCAGTGTGGTCCAGGACATTTCTCATATTAAAACAAAGCTCACTGGTGTTGATAACACAACTTCTCTGCTCAATACAAGATTTGACAGAATTCACTCCCTTCAATTATCCAAAGAGGTCGCGTTTAAAGATGCTCTAGCTGCTATCACTACCACTCAAGCCTCTCTTCAAACTACAGTTTCTAATTTGACCACTAAGGTTGATTCAGTTATTGCAGCCCAGGCAAATATCTCCACTGTTCTTGAGCAGATTCTTTTGGCTGTCACCAGTAATGATGATGTCAAAAAGGGGGAGAAGGTGAAGCAATGTGAGTCCTCCAGGAGACATAGGGATGAAGGATGCAAGGATAAATCAAGGGGAGTTAAAAGGAGGGTCCTGATGGTGATGGTGATGATGGAGATAGCTCTCATGGTTCTAAGGGTCCTGATGGTGTGCAACAAAAGCAATCTGGAGTAGCAAGAACTCAAACACATCAGTCAGGGACTAGACATGGGAAATCAGAGTCTAAGTCAGACTCTGATAAGCAAAGAAAGAAGTCAGACTCTGATCAAACTCAAGAACCTTCATACTGGAAGTGTAGTCAATCAAATCTGCAACTTAGAGCTAAAAAGAAGGTAGGTCTTGGAGGATTTGAAGAATCTGACATTGACAGAACATCTACTCTAACCAGGGATCCTCAGTCCTTGACAGATAGGCAGTTTGAGAAGATCACTCAGAAGCACTTAAATAAAGTGGTGTCTGCTCAAATTGTTTATAATGTTTTTGAAACGAAGATACAAGGAGGTCAGGGAGCTACAGAAAAGGTGAAGAATGAGATGTTGGTTTACTTCTTAGAAGGTGGAAGTGTAAGATGGATTAGTCAGTCAAATTTTATCTTTTTGAAACAGGCTGAGGAACTACAGTATATTAGATTCCTACTGCAAATTGCTTATGAAGTAAACAAAAGCAAAGAGGCTATCACTCACAAATGGTTCAAGGAAATTGACAGGAAGTTGACTTTGCACAGACAGGCAAATCGACAAATGGGCAAATTTTCTTTAAAATATGTTGATACTGAGGGAAATGATCAAGTCATGCCATTGGAAGAAAAACAGATTAAATTTCAAGAAGGTGTGGGTCATTACTTTGGGTTTCAGCCTATGAGTGGGAAAGTTAGTGTGCTGATGTTGAAGGACTAGATCAAGAAAGCAGTGCAAATGATCTTAGAGCAGCTTATTGTCAAATCAAATGTTCAAGTGAAGAAATGAAGAAATTGAAGAAATTTATTAGTGAGGCTCTGGCAATTGTGGAGGAAAATATGCTGAATTCATTTTTGAAGAATAATCCAGCCTTTGAAAAGATTAAATAAAAAGTAATTCTTTTTCCTTTATAATTCTTTTATACTGTTCTAGATTAATAGTTTTATTCTTTAGTTTTGACATCATCAAACCTTGATTTATGCTTACATTTTATAAAGCATAAATAGGGGGAGATTGTTAGGGATATATTCATTTGATGGTGTACAAAATACTAGAACAGGGTCTAGATTAGTTTATCTGTAATAAGTCTTTCTAGTCTCTGAAATGTATAATCAGAGTCTAGATAGTCAATATTCATGTTATTTGTACTTGGAAGAATTTCTGTGGAAAATGAAACCAGAGTCTGGAAGGTGATCAGAGTCTATAGACTATCAGAGTCTGTGATCTATCAGAGTCTGAAGATTTCAGAGTCTATACAGTTGAGGATAAATTTGGAAGAAGATCACAGGAATGGAAAGTCTTCGAAGATCAAGATAAATATATTGCAGATATGCTATGGGAAAGAAAGAGAATTCTAGAAGGAAACTGTCGACTAATAATTAGGAATTCTATTCTTATTGTAATTTATCTTTCTGTTATTAGTTGATAGGCAGCTCTCTATATAAACTCTATGTAACCTAATTGTAAAAGTGTGAAAGTCGAAGCATAATTATCTGAGTGAAATTTTGTGAGAGCATAGAGATAGAGAGAGTTGCTGTGATAAACACAGAGAAGCTGCTAGGGTTTGTGTACACCCTAGGAGAGTTTTGTATTCACAAATCAATAATACAAAACAGTACATATTCATATTTTTGTGTTTGAGTTTGTTCTTAATTTGATTTTAAATCGGGCAGAAAAGACATACAAGTATTCAACCCCCCCTCCTACTTGTACGACTGGGAAAACACACAGAACCCACAAATGTTTACAAAATGACGAAACATCACAAGATATACATAACATATGAGTAATGACAATTCATCATTGAATGTTAATAACACAAGATCATAACGACAGATAAACCAACAAGAACAGTGTGACATGAAAGATGTCTATTGAAGATTCCTAGATTAATAAATGAAAAATTCGATGGTCCCCCGTCATGAAAGACGAAACATGGACTAATATCCAAACCAACAACGTAAAAACCGATGTCAAAGGGAAATAATTTGACAAAGTTCAGAAATAAAGAGTACTAAATGAAATAATAACAACAAAGAGAAATAACCAACTACTCTTCATCACTCTCGTTGTCATCTTGAACATTCCTTACAACCATAGAAGAGCCACCAACCGCTGCATTACCTCCATCATCACTAGGGTTGACAGGATCATCCGGATACACTTCATTATAAATCCTAACAGCCTCATCAATATCTTTGTCACCCCATTCTCCATGAAGAAACTCTAGCATAGTCTCAACGTGAGACTTCATAATACCTTGAGTGAGTGTATCCTTAGTCTCTTGCAGGAACGTACCTTCAGTCTCTTCAACTTTGGCAGTAAGAATGGTGAGCTCATTGCGCATATCGTTCGTCACTTTGTGGGCCATGAACACCTGCTCATGTAACACACGAATCTTCTCCTGGCAGATGGAGTGTTCCAATTTTAATTCAGCTATTTCATTAGAAAATTTGTGATAGGAAGCACGTGACAGCAGCATGGCTTGAAATGCCTAAAACAAGAACAAAAAAGAAGACCACAATATGCTCAACAGAAGTGAAACGAAATAAAAACAAGCACAAAGTACAATTATTAAACAAAAACTCACATGGAAAGAGTGCCCAATAGCTTCGATCATTACTTGGTCAACGGTCTTAGAACCATGACCACTGACCATCTCGGGAAACAGAAGGGGGCCCAATATATGGACTAATGATCTAGGTTCAGCATTGACACTTTATCTATGAAGATCAGGCCATTTCCAATCAACAACCATTTCTGGTGTGCCATACATCACAGCAGGAGGAAGTTGTGGAACAACTACTTTGGCTTTCTTCGATTGGGGGCTCGAGGAACTAGATATTCTGCGAGAACTCTTAGGAGTTTCGCTCCCCGATTCACGTTCACACTTAAAAAACAACTCCTTTCCCGACCTCTCGAGAGCATGGATAACAGGACGCTTGTACTCTGCACCATTAATTGGAAAAATAGTCCGTATTATGAAGAAAATGAGTAGTACTAGTAACAACTAAAATATACCTTTGATGAATTGACGACCAGAATTGGTCATCTTCTCAGCTTCAGGAGTACCAGTTGAATCAGATGAAATGTCATCAATTTGAGTGTCTAAGTGTGTAATGACAATTCCCTTGCCCTTATCTTTCATAACAGCAGTGCTCCTAGTGTCCCTAGAGTGGGACTCAGACCCACCAACATCCTTTCTGGTAGCAGACTTAAGGAGCAGTTTCTCGGCGAAGGCTGTTGCGTCAATAGGAGCAGAATGTCGAATTGGACGATCCATACAATTAGGCCAAACTCTGTGACCCAAAGGCAATGCCAAGATTTCACCAACTATCTTGGCAGCCTTGACATCATCAATAGCCAATTCAACACTGGAATCTAAAAAAAAAAGCAACACAAAAGCAACATAAATAATGTAATTTTCAACGCAAAGAAAAATAATTAACAAGTGGTATCGAGGCCAAGAGACACAGGCCCCTTCAAATCATGATAATGATATAGACAACACGAGTCGTACATAAAAAAATATACAATGCAAAGTACGGTGTGACCTTGATTCAGTAATACGACAAGAAATGAATAACAATGTATGAGTGCGGCTGAAAGGGGAAATACATCATACACGTGGCGTCATAACAAAAATTAGAGTTGAATTAAAACAAAAGTACAACATAAAATAACAAGGTAATCGTAATTACAATTTCTGTTCCATTCTTCACGAAGGCAGGCAGCATGGGCTTCGAGTGATGCTTTCTCGACATAAAAGAAACTATTCTTCCAGCCATGATCATGCACATAGTCCAAATTCAAGATTAATGGTGCTCTCTTTTTACGACCAACTAGCCGATAAAAGCCACCATTAAACTTCTTCGCCTGGTATGAGTATGTAACAACTGAGAGATCAATTCAAAGTTTGTGTTTGTCCTCGATTACATCTAAAGAAGCCAAAATTCTCCACGCCGTTGGCATCACTTGAGATGAGAAAATATCCAGAGTCCTTATAAAATCGGTAACAAGCTTTATAAATGGAAAAGACATACCAATTTCAAATGGGTAATTGTAGAAACAAATCCATCTAGGGGCATGGAAGTCGGAAAAAACCCCTTCATCAGGGATGACAAGCACGATATTAGAATCTGACTTGAATAACAGGGTCGTGTCGACAATACTATCAAATTTCATTGAACTAGAATTGATACTCTTAGAGTCGAGAATACCAGTCGCCGTCTAACTAGGCTTCCCCGTTGCAGTAGCTTGTACATGTTTGCTGCTGTTTTTATTGCCTTTTTTCGCCATTAGTTGATGAAGTGTTTGACAGAGTTGAGGAATTGAAGGGCGTGTGTATTTGTAGAATATGATTTGAGTCCTAATTAATGGGAAGCTTAAGTAGAAGAGAAAGGAAGTGTTTGGATAATTATGAAATACATATATGATATGTATGTATAGTTATTTTGCATGCAAGAGAAGTAGTGAGAGACAAATGCATTTTCCGAGAGCAATCTCATTGGGCAGTTAGGGCTCTTACCCCAATGAGATTGGGGACTATTGTTATAACCAAATTTTTACACGTCCATTTTTTTTATTGACGAGTGAAAGTTCTGTGGACGAGTAAATAAATAACATGACAGGTGAAGATTGCTTGGTGTCCATTTTTTACACGTCCATTTTTTTATTGACGTCCCTACATTATAGGAACGTGATCAACAACTTCTAACATGGAAATAGGATAATGGGGATATCAAAACCACACTATAAACACGATCATGGAAAGAGAAGGAAGGGGAGATTGAACTCAACCGCAATCCTATACAAACAATACATACACCCGATGAGTAGTTGCGGCATAGTCGACGAGTAGCATATACATGTATTTTTATTCATTTAAAACACTTGTAATTGATCTTGAACACCATATTAGTGGATATTCTTGTACATGCATCACCAAAATTATCTTGTCTCTATTTTATTTTCTAGTCATCGAGTAGCTATTTATTATTATTCATATCTATCCAAATATAAAAATACGTTCCTTATTCAATTTTATAATAAAGAACTTAGTTATTAACCCTACAAAACCTGGTACAAAAAAGTTTATGCCCCATTTTATTTCAAACAATGAGATGTTCGTTTATGTCTTATAACATAGACTTATACGAATATTATCTCAACTCAGAAATAAAATGGGATAACTTGCAAATATTCAACAAGGAGTCCTTTTTTTGTCCTATATAAGACTTATACAAATCGGTCTCGACTCGGAATACAAGCTAGTTTAATTACCAAATTCAACAAGGAGTCTTTTTATTTATACCTCTATATGAGATTTATACAAATCGGTCTCTACTCAGAACTTAAGTAACTTGGAGTTGCTATTAATCCCGGATAGGTAAGCCAAGGATATGACCAACTAATTTGGGAGAGTAGGAGATGAAAATAGGGCTCCCCCAAATACCAACACAATCTATATATACTAAGAGAGAACAAACAATTAAAGCTCGTGTGTAAACAAGGCTAGCTATATAATATATCTAAAAATCGAAACAAGCAAGTATATATATATTATTTAATCTGCCGAATATTTATAATAACATATAATAATATAACCAACTTGGAACCCTTGAGATCTAAAGAAAAATCAAGAGAAAAAGCTAGTTTAGAAGCCAAAACAAACAAAATGAGGTCACCGGAAAAATTCACCGGAAAATTGCCGGAAAATGAACTTTTGGTATAACTTTGGGGGCAACTAGACAAGTCTAAGGGCTGTGGGAATGAGGTCTTTGGGTAGTCAAAATAGACTTGTATGGTTGGTGTATTTAAAGTGAAAGTATATGGGTGTTTAAGCTTGTAGGGAGTAAGATCTATGAAAGAACTAAGCTTAAAGGGCAAGAACTCTTGGAGATGAAAAGCTAATGATCTTGAGAGCTTCTTGGAGGAGAAATTTAAGCATATACTTGGCACTTGAAGGCTTGAAAAATGGTGTAGGGGGAGGGTTTTATTTATAGGCAAAACATGGGGCATTTTTAATTTATTTAATTAGGGGACAAGGTTTAACATGGAGCAAGGAGAGACACAAGAATTAAAATTAAAATTGAATCAGCTTAAAAAGACCACATAGGTGCTTGGAAAAGTGTGCTAATCTTAATCTGCCAATTAATTAAGCTAATAATTCCATAACCGAAAGATTAGATGATAAATATGACATTTTTCAAAATATGCTTCATAAATTATGAAAATTTGGAAACCATCTGGGAATTATCCCAATAGGTCATTGTCAAAAATCCTACCTAATTTAGAGTTGACCTTCATTGAATTTTTAACTGACCGAACAATCAATTCCGATATCGGGAATACATGCCAAAAATAAAAGTCACCCAAAAATTATGAACAAAATCCTAAAATTCTTTTCCATCATTTTAATGACATCCCCCAAGTTTCAAGTCATTTGGACATATGTAGCTATTTGTTTGAGAAAACGATCGTTTCGATATCCCTATAGGCCGAAACAAAAAATCGATAGCCATTTATCGGAACTTGTCGACGTTTGGACTAAAGTTTTGACCCAAAATATATTAAAATATAATATTTCTAAAATAATAATAACTATGAAGTCAAAGAAATATTTAATTTGAATTAAAATACAAATTATCCGAAGAAATAGGATAATTAAGGGCTTTTGAGATAAAATATGTATTTTATATCTAGGCAGGACTTTGTTGAAGATAAATTAAACAAATATATTTATAGAATATATTAAAAATATATTCCCTTTAAAACATTTAAAAACAAATACTCTTTTGAATTGATAACACCCTTTCTATCTCGTAAAAGTAGTGTTAAAATACTGTATTTGTTCATCTTCAGTCTATACCTCAAAATATCACATATATAAATTAGATTTGATTTTATCTTTATTTTGATAAATCTTATCTAAATATATGTAGAGAGAAAATCATTTACTTTCGTTTATAAAAGCTGTTTGACCAAGTTTGACTTTCTTCTCGTTGACTATCATTTCGAATGACCTAAGGGAGGATTACTATATTAATTAGTAACTTCCTAATTCTAATTTAATTTACACTTATCGTTAAAACAAAATATTCAAAACCTAATCCATAAGACTGTATCTCACAATCTTCCCCTTTTTGATATTTTGTCGAAACATTCTAGTGTAAAATTAAATATATGTGTGACAGTCCTAGCTTCCCCTACGTGTATGCAACTATCTAATTTATGCATTTTTAGATTATTAAAATCTAATTAACACTTCCCCTACAGTGTTGAAAATCTTTCTTAATTTTAAATGCATAGCAGATAGATACACAAATATTATGCAGCAGTTAGGATGTACAGAAAAATTGAGTATATACCCTCTGATAAGTGAGCACTTATCATTATTCAATTCCATCTTGTATACTCCTTATTCCAAAAATTTGCCATGTGAATTCTATTTTGATAAGAATTAAAAATTTCTGTATCAATTTTCCATTCCTTATGAGTTGCAAAATATTAGTGAGTTAGAATTCTATTATTGAATAAAATTATTTCTAAGTTACACTTTCTTTTCTTTTAGAAAAAATATTTCTTCCCCTTGTTGTAAAATATTTGGTAAGTAAAATTTTATTTTACTCTGATTTTTACCAAATATTAACATGCAAATCCATTTAAATTTTACACTCTTCTTCCCCTTTTTGACAATTAATATCAAAAATTGTTTGTAGAAATCTAATTTTTAAAGATAATTTTGAGTTTTGAAAACTTGATTAAATTTTTACCTGAGAAAATAAAGATATAGAGTATTGAACACTTCCCTTTTAAATTTATTCAGTTCGAATAAATTAAAATTTCTTGTGTAAGAAATTATTTTCGAATATAGCATTCGAATTCCTTTCCTCCCTTTGACTTTTGATAAATCGAATTTGTTGCACCTGTTAAATATAATTTAAATAGAACAAGTATGCTGTCCAGGTGTCAAGTTCATTTATACTGATACTAAGTGAGTACAAATTTTTAGAAATTTACATTGAAAACCAGCAAATCATAATTCGAATAAAACTTAGATAAAGTGAGTAATTATCCTGAAAAAAATAAACTTTACACCTGCTCTAAATCAACTGCTCTAAATCCATGCAGAAATATATGAAACCAATATATATATATACTATATTTTCTAGCAACTGAAATAAGAGGAATAAATAGAATTTGTGATCAAATGCTATCTCGAGTACCTGAAGCTGAAGTTGTTAGTAATGGAACAAAGAAGATAATATAAAATCAAGAGACAACATAATATAATTTAGACAACAAATTAATTGATTAATAAACTTCCATTACAAGCTTGGCAGTTAACATTCTAGCTTTAATAGAATCATACAACATCAAAAGGATCTTAGAGAGATAGCACTAATAATATTGATCCTAAAGAGAATGGATCACTAACAATGCTATCAATCTAACAAAATATTGCAAGAATTGCAGATAATTGATGATCACAACATTTCCAAGCTTACATCATACCAGAAAAAATAAATGCACTACCAGCAGGAACATCACAAGTGCAGAAACAAAAGATTAATAAGTTAACAGATGACAGAATGAACCATAGAAATGTAGACAACTTAACCAAACCAGCCACCACAGAGGTATCCCAACTCCTAAAGTAACTAGAAATCAGATGCCAAAAGAGTTATTCTATGGTGTCAAATCCAGATTTCTCAGGAATTTCATCATGGATAGCATCTGTGTCCATATCCCTCACCTCATCAATCAGTGGCCCTAAATCACCTAATGCCATCACATGATTTTCATCATTTAACACATCCATTGGGGGCATAAAGGGGATGTCCATCAGCTCAGGATGAGTAGAAATCAGTTGGGACATACCTTCCTCAAACCTACCGGTCCTGGAAATTGAATTTCCTAGGATGGAAATCAAAACACTAACTTTGGTTTCAGTGGATTCAAGCTTGTCAGATAAGGTTTTCATATTAGTTTGAAGGAGGTTGCATAAGGCTTGAAGACTGGCATGACTTTTTTACAAAGCTAGGAGTTATTTCTCAAGATCAGTTATAGAGGTAAGGTTAGGAATGACAGGGTTAGGTTCAGAAATGACAGGTATGGTGGGAACAACAACATCACCAGTGTCAAGGTTGATGATCAAGGGGGTGTTGGTCCTGAAAATTCAGGAAGAGGAATAACATGTATGATGGCTTTGTCTAAAACGGTGCTAGCAACTTGGAAATGTGGCAGCCGACTAACATTAAGCTTGAAGTACTCAAAAACTTTAGTAAGAAGCAGACCATAGAGCATAAAACCATTTTTAAATCCATTGATCATTTGAAGCAAAATCACATAAGTAATGAAAGTCATATGACTAGTACTATTTGTAATAAGTAGATGACAACTCAACTCAGATAAGAAAGCGAAGTAAATAATAAATATTGAATATAGAGGAAGAACAAAAAGAAGCTAAGACAGGACAAAACAAGACACAAAGACCACTACAGCAGAAATGAGAATCAACATTGTAGTTAGTCATCCGTGAACCAGACCAGTGCACAGGGTGTCAACAATGTCAGTGAAGATTCGTCATCAAAAAGTTTAAGTGGTTAAAAAGATTATTGTTGAAGAACAGAAGAGTTTTATCTACATCAACAATAGTCAAGCCTTTAATTTAATTCTCTATTAATTAATTAGATTAATTAATTAATTAATTTAATTAGTAAATTAATTCACTTATAATTAATTTATTTCTTAAATTAATTAAAGGATTAATTAATTTAGAATTATTTTAGAATGACAGAAGACAGAAGCTGGAAGCTCAAAGAGATACAGGTTGGTTTGGAATGCAGTGTACAAGAGTTAGAATCCAAGATTGAATATTTGACTGAGTACATGCAGTGGTGAAAAGAAGTATTGTCTAGTTTAAAGAGTCAGATTATTTCAGTAACAGAGGTACTTCTAATTGCAACTGTAGAAACAGCCAAACATTCCTGACAGTACTAACTTGAAGAAAAGACGGAAAAAGAAATGGCATGGAAGAAATGCAGAGTCATATATTCTTAAAAGTGGAACCCCGGTTGGAATTGATTTATCATTTTCAAGTCAAAAGGAGTTCGGTTCCAGACGATCAGGAGACCGCAGCTTAGAGCGTAAGGATTTATTTTAATTAATAAATATTTTATTTATTTAGTAAATTATATTTATAAATATCTAAATAATATTAGATATTTATTTTTATAATTTTTGAATTAAATTTATTATTTATTAATCAAAGATTATAAGTTGTGCGGGTCGAAAAGCATTTCTATGGAGCTTATCACTAAAAGACAAAATAGGCCCCTGGTTATTTCAAATTGAAAGGGGCATGTGTTTTATGTTTTAAAGCAACCAATAGAAGCCTGCCACGTGTCCAAGCAAGTGGAAAAGAAATGCTGATGAAAAGTCATACCGAGAGAAGTGAACAAATGTCATACCGAGCTTTGATTTAAGAAAGTCATACCGAAGAATTCAAGAGTTGATTTTATTTAATTAAAATAAGTCATACCGATTTATTTAATTAAAATAAGTCATACCGAGCAGATTTTATTTAATTAAAATAAGTCATACCGATTTTTTAATTAAAGAAAATCTGAATATGACTTTTCAAGAGTCATACTGAATTCTTCAAGAGTCGTACCGAATTTTCAAGAGTCATACCGTATTTTAGAAAGTCATACCCAGCTATTTCAAGAGTCATACAAGTGTTATTTCTATCTTTCAAGAGTCATAATGGAAGAGTCATGCTAGCTTTTCAACCTCTATAAATATGAGGCCTTAGCTTCATAATTCGGAGTAGAAAAATATTCAAATTCAGCAATTTGTCTGCAACGTCATATTCATAGACTTTCTGTGCTGGTTTGAGTTTAATTCCTTAAGTAGAACAATTCATGTCAAATTTGTTCTAGGAATTAAATGTTTATTCTACCGAATACTGTAACACTCATTCAAGTTTAATATACATATTTAACTTGAATCTTGTTTACTTACTTGCTAATTTTCTATATCTTAAATGTTATATCATAAAAATAGAAAGCTAGTAAGTCAGCCTCCCAAACACTACAAAGACTTTAACCCTCAGTTAAAACAATAATTTAATTCCGCAAATTCCGAAAAGAATTTTAAATTGTTGTCAGTATCGCATTCAACCCCCCTTCTACGATACTTCTGGGACCCAACAATTAGCTTCAAAGCAAGCTGATTGATATACAAATCAAGATCCGCAGTTCAGTAAAGCTCAGGGTACCGAAACTGTTTGAACTCTGAATGTCTAGAGGCCTTGTTAAATAAATTTAGTTTATAAATTTAAATTTAGATAAATTTATTTTATAAATTTTATTTAAAATAAATTTATTTTGTGAATTTAATTTAAATGAGTTTATTATTTATATTTGAAGAAGTTTGTTTTATAAACTTAATTTAAATAAGTTTATTTTATAAATTTAAATTAAATAAATTAAATATTTAAATTTAAATAGATTTACTTTTATAATTTAAATTTGTTTAGATAATTTTATTTTATAAATTTAAATTTAGATAAATTTATTTTTTAAATGTTATTTAAAATAAATTTATTTTGTGAATTTAATTTAAAAGATTTTATTATTTAAACTTGAAAAATTTTATTTTATAAACTTAATTTAAATAAGTTTATTTTATAAATTTAAATTAAATAAAGTTATTCTCTAAATTTAAATAGATTTATTTTTATTATTTAAATTTGTTTAAATAAATTTATTTTATGAAATCAAATTTAGATAAATTTATTTTATATATTTTATTTAAATAAATTTATTTTATAAATTCAATCTAAATTAGTTTATTATTTAAACTTGAAAAGGTTTATTTTATAAACTTAATTTAAATAAATTTATTTTATAATTTTAATTAAGTAAATTTATTAGTTAAATTTATATAGATTTAATTTATAATCTAAAGATATTAAAACTTGGTCCATTTTTCCAAAAAGGGTTTGTAGTTGAAAAATTCTTCATTTTGGCTCAGAATTAATTCGCAGAGCATATGACCCGGTTTCGAGGAAAGTGGTCATTTCGTATTAGTAGGTTTATTCCGGAGCATTTGGATTTTATTGTGGATGATACGACTGTTCATCTTATAGTTCAACAAACTGCTCAAATGTAAAGAAATGATAGATTTGTTAGTGAGGAACTCTGAAGAATTTTTTTTTCTGTCTCTACTGATCTTTCTAGTTTTTGTACTTGTACAAAACGGATTTAAGAATCGTTAGAGGTCACAACTGAAGAAACATATCAGGCTAAAAGTAGCAAGACAAGATCAGGGCTGTGCTACAATATTCAAGAAGCCTGAACAAACAAATAATGACAGAGACTGTGTTGAGTTAAAAGTAGGTGTGTATTTTCATATGAATTGCTCACACTCACATAGTTGTACTTAAATGTCAAATCACTTCAAATATTGCTTGTTAAGGTATAGAAGATTAAAAGATGGTAGAATTATCTAAGTAGTCAGTAAAATTTGTAGATTCGAGGCTTAATCTAAAACTGACTTAGGTAATTAGAGATAATTAAAATATTAGACAACAACAGAAATGGATTAGAGAGAATTAGTAATTAAATTGTTAGTTCGTTTATTCCATGTACTTTTAGAAAATTATTGAATATTTGTAAATCTGTTGAACACCTGTTACACTTATGTAAAATGGTTAAAGTAGATAGTACTGAATTTTCTAATATGCATAACATGCCTGAATTGTATAATTCTTATCTATAATGCATTGAAGCTGAATGTTTACCATGTGCTCTTATTTTTCATGCTTGTTCGTTTAAATCTGAAAATGCATATCTTAGGACTTGCATAATCTTAGACAAAGCATCTCTAAGAATCACAATAGGGTAAAGACTGCTAGTCCACCTTAAGATAGGTTGGAATCACTAATCTCATAGCCTTAAGACTACCTTGTCAAGGCTGCTGTGAATGAGAAGTGATCAGTCAAAGATAAGTTTCTGCATGTTAAGGTTGAAACTGTTGTTACCACTATTGAAAGTAATATCTCTAACCCATCTGGACTCAATTGAAGTTGAGTACCAAAAAGCTTAATTATTTGTGATTGCAGAGTATGAAACAAAAGTCAAAAGTTATGTGATTTCGTGACATTTATTGTTCGAGGCATATTACTAGCATTGAAGCTCTACTATCACAGTTGATTGAGAAATCCTACCCAATGGTAACCTTTGGAGATGACATCAAAGGATATACATGGGACTTGGCTATCATGATTTTGGAATTGTCATCACAAGAAATATCTTTCTTGTCGACGGACTTAAGCACTAAGTACTATCTATAGGGCACTAGGGAATTCTTGGTCAAAGGTTTTCTGGAAAAGCATTGAAATAGAAAAGTGTTTGATTTCAAGTAAGAAAGATGGAAGATCACTCAACTGATAGTGAATTGGTGGTGTTCGTGCACTCAATAGATAATATATCACATATGGTGATTGATCACATCAAGCAGATCAAGTTGGAAGCAAAGTACTTTGAAGTTAAAGCGATTAACATAACATGATTCTTCATTCAACAAGATCGTGAAAAGACATCATATGAGTTAATGGCCAACTAGAAGAAAACACTGAAGCTCTTTCGTGTGTTTGGAGGAAATTGATATTTATTGAAGATTTATATGAGCATCTTGGCATGTCTGAAATTAAGGCTCATGGAAAAATTTTCCTCGGCTACTCATTGAAGACGAAAGCTTTCAAAGTAAGATGTGTTGTAAAACCAGAAGGTGATTGAAAGTCTGAATGTGTCGTCCTATTACACCAAGCTCCTGAGCATTAAAATAAAAGTCTATTCTGAATCTGTGAAGCTTGACATCTTGTCAGAGTCATATTCAGATATTGATGATGAAACTGAGATTGCAGAAGGAATCAATGTTAATGATGATGATGAAGATCCTAGTAGTGGAAATGGTAGTGAATCTACACAACTCATGGACTTTAACAGAATCCACTGAACAAGGTGAAGGATCTTCAACACATCCTAGCAGCAACTCAGGGGGAGCAAATAAAAGAAGGATCTACTAGTCATACTCAACACAATGAAGATCAAAGGAATACATTATACTCAAGATGAAGTATGACACCTTTAGAATAAAAAAAGGTGAAAGCATAACAGATGTCTATCTAAGATTCAGTCAGTTAGTGTTGGATTTTAATCTGAGAGGTGTAACTCTCCCCATGGTTGAAGTCAACACGAGATATCTAAGGAACCAGCCAAAGAGTATTGAACATAGAGTCTACGCTGTTAAAGAAACCAGAGATTTGCATACAACTTCTCTGGAAGAATATTATGGAATTTTAAAGACCTATGAGCTGGAGACCCTTCAAGATCAAGCATGGGATAATGATTCAAGAGGAAAGGAAGCGGCATCAGGATTAATTGCTGATGAGGAAGAGTCTAAAAAGGCAATGATTGCAGAAAAACCTAGATCATCACTGCACCACATCAAGTTGAAAATGACGATGAGTGCAGGTCAAATAGTGATGATGACTACTTCACCCAAGAAGAGCTGGACAACATGGATGATAATGTCGTGGCATACATGGCAAGGAAGTTCAGCAACATAAGATTCAGAAAGAGTAACCGTCCACAAAGAAAATCTTCATCTTACTATCGGGTTACTAAGGGTGGTGGTAGTTCTCAAGGTTATAAAGGGAAAAGCAAGAGTACCAGCTACAAATCACCTTTGGATTTCAAAATGAAGGTCAAATGCTACAACTGTGGTGAAGCTGGACATTTTGCTACAGACTGCAAGAAGCCGAAACAGACATATCCCAAAGAAACTTATGAAGCCCTCAAAAGCAAGTATGAAGCCCTAGTGAAGGAAAGACATGGAAAGAGAGCTTTAGTTGTAACAGAAGGCAGATCTTGGGATGATTCAGATGAGGAAGAAGTTACCCATGCAGCAAACTTTGCCCTCATGGCTGAGACATCAGATGAACCAAATGTACCAGTTCTAACCCTTAAAGAAGAAATGTCTATTGATGATTATAAGGTGCAGAACGGGGCTCTTAGCGAAGAGATCTATATGTTGTGCAAAAGCCTAAATACTTCTCAAAAAGAACAGAAAACACTTGTTGTCAAATGCAGAATGCTTGAGGCAAAAGTAGAAGAATTAGAGGCTGGTTGCACTATAGATACTTCCCTAATAGACTCTATTAAATCTTTGGAACACAAGCTCAACCTTAAAGATGAAATAGAAGCATGTCTTAGGATTAAACTAGCGGAGTTAGAAACTAAATGCGAAGCTTATAAACTAGCAGCTAGTAAAGTGAATGTTGATAGTGACACATTTAAGAAGATAACTGGAGTCGGTGTAGGACTTGACTATTCTAACTTACCTAAGAAAGAAGGAAAAAGACCTATAGACACTAGTTCCAGTGAGATTAATAAGGAAATACCTACAATTCTTAAATCAGCTGTCAAACCTATCTTTAAACACTTTGTTCCTCGTGAAGAAGGAGAGACTGAATTGTTAGTTAGATATGAGATTGAAATGGAAGATCGCAAGAAAGAACAACCTGTAACTCCTACTAAATCAGTTAAAATCAATTCCCCTAGAGATGAGTCTAGACCAGGATTAGGAGCTAAGGTTGTTATACAACAGAGTAAAAAGGAAAAAGGCTTAAAAGAGGTTAAGGCAGAGCGAATAAAGAAAGCATGTTATCACTGTAAATCAACTGAACATCTTTCTTATGCATGCAAATCTAATATGAATATTCATGTTGCACATGTCATGCCTGTACCACACACAATGAATAACATGCATCAGAATCATGCACAATGTGGTCAACCAAATTGTACACCATGCACTTTTAACGTCATGCAAACGTTTGTGAACTTGATGAATGCAACTAGCCAATCATGTCTAAATTCTTCTACTAGTTCTAATGTCAAAAAGAAGCAAGTAAGAGCTAAGATTGTTAGTCCTCCTAAAGTTAGGAGTGACAAGGCTTCTCCTAACACTGACAAAACTGTCAAGTCTGAAAAAGGAAAAGACAAAGTAAAAAACTCTAGTAACGTTAAAAAGGGTGCATCTCTTGTTGTTAAATCTGATAATTCTCGATCTTATAGTAAAGCCGAGCCCAATCAATCTTCGGTTCCGAAGAACGCCTAATCAATCTGTTATTGCAGGGCATTAAGCAGAAAAGAAATAAAGTTATATGGGTACTAGATAGTGGAGTATCAAGGCATATGACAGGAAACAAGTCCCTGCTTACAGAGTTAGTTATGAAGGTTGGCCCTTATGTCACCTTTGGAGATGACACCATAGGTGTGACAAAGGGATATGACAAATTGAAAACTGGTAATGTCATCATTGAAGATATTTCCTATGTTGAAGGATTGAGACACAATCTATTGAGTATCAGTTAATTCTGTGACAAAGGATACGAAATTGTCTTCAATAAGAAAGGTGTATCAATCACTCACATTAAAGAAGGTTCGTTAGCTTTAAGAGGAGTTCGAAAGGCAGATCTTTTCGTCGCTGATATGGATTCGGCAAACCAGAATGAAGTCACATGTTTCTACAGTAAAGCTTCAGATGATGAAAGCTGGTTATGGCATAAAAAGCTATCTCACTTAAACTTCAAAACGATGAATGCTCTCGCAAGGCGAGAATTGGTGAAAGATCTACCTCAAATGGAGTTTGCTCCTAAAGGACTCTGTGAATCCTGTGAAATGGGAAAGTCAAAACGAGCGTCGCATAAGAGTAAAGAAATTTCTAGTATCACTAAGCCTCTACAACTCCTACATATGGATTTATTTGGCCCAGTGAATGTCCTATCATTGTCTAGGAAAAGATATGCGTTAGTAATCGTGGATGACTTCTCCAAGTATACATGGGTATTGTTCGTTATGAGAAAAGACGAAGTACCTTTCCAAATCATTGATCACATCACTGAAATTGAGAATGTTTCAACACTCACTGTGAAGACGATTAGATCAGACAACGACACTGAATTTAAAAATGCAATACTGAATGATTTCTGCGTTTCTAAAGGAATACGTCGTCAGTACTATGCCCCAAGAACTCCACAGTAAAATGGAGTAGTTGAAAGGAAGAACAGAACATTGGTTGAAGCAGCAAGAACTTTGTTGTATGAATCAAAACTTCCTCTATACTTTTGGGTCGAAGCTGTGAGTACAGTGTGTTACACTCAGAATAGAACCTTGATTATAAAAGATAAAGAAAAGACATTATGTGAACTAATGAATAACAGAAGACCAACAATCAAATACTTTCATGTCTTTGGAGCTAAATGTTATGTACTAATAGACGATGAAAAGCTAGGCAAGTTTGAAGCAAAAGCTCGTGAAGGGATATTTGTTGGGTATTCTACAGATACGGTGGCAGCTTATCAGGTATTCTTAGTGAATGATCGAAAAGTGATTGAAAGCTATAATGTCAGATTCGACGATACCAAACTCCCATCAATTTCTAAAGATAATTGTGAACCTGAGTCCCTAAAATTTCAGAATCTGGACTTGGATGAAGTTGAGGATGAACCTGAGTTGGTTGTTACAACAAATATACCAAGTGTTCGTGAAGAAATACCTGAGTCTAGTGGACAATCGATTTCTACAAGATCAGAAGAAACTTCTTTAGCACAGTCCGACAACAACTCAGGGGGAGTAAATAGCAGCTCAAGGATAAGTGCTCAAAACTCAAGAAGAGATGACACTAGTTCTGCAGGAACTGGCACTAACTCAGGGGGAGTTAGTAGAAATAACACAAGTAGTCAACACAACAATTCAGAAAGTCAAACTGAATCATCAAGAAATTTACCAAAAGAATGGGTATGGAGTAGAGACCATCCGTTTGAATTAATCATTGGTGATCCAGACGCCGGTGTGACTACTAGACGATCTATAAGAGCTGACATGACTAATATCTGTTTATACTCTGGGTTCTTGTCCAAACTTGAACCTAAAGAAATAGAAGAATCTCTTGGTGATGCTGATTGAGTAATTGTAATGCAAGAGGAGCTCAATCAGTTTGAAAGGCAGAAAGTTTGGAAACTGGTACCCCGACCAAAGAACAGATCAGTAATTGGAACTAGGTGGGTATTCAGAAATAAACTGGATGAAGACGGACTTGTAACACGAAACAAGGCTCGTTTGGTAGCGAAGGGTTATTCTAAAAAATAAGGTATTGATTATGATGAGACCTACGCTTCAGTTGCAAGACTTGAGGCAGTCAGGATGTTCTTGGCCTTTGCAGCGCACAAGAACTTCAAGGTTTTTCAGATGGATGTGAAAAGTGCCTTCCTGAATGGAGAGCTAGAAGAAGAAGTATATCTGGAACAGCCACCTGGCTTTATTGATCCAGAACTTGTAGATTTTGTATACTTTCTCTTCAAAGCTGTCTATGGCCTCAGGCAATCCCCAAGATGATGGTATGAAACCCTATCCTTGTTCTTAATTGAAAGTGGTTTTACTAGGGGAGTAATTGATAAAACATTGTTCTATAAAAATGTAAATGGTGATTTAATACTTGTTCAAGTCTATGTGGACGATATTATTTTTGGGTCATCTAATGAGCGCTTGTGCGAGAAATTTGCCAAGTTAATGCAGGATAACTATGAGATGAGCATGATGGGGGAGCTGTCATTCTTCCTTGGATTACAGATCAGTCAGAGAAAAGAAGGAATCTTTATCTGTCAGTCCAAGTACATCAAAGATTTACTCAAGAAGTACAATCTAGAAGATGCGTCAGCAGCAAAAACTACCATGGCAACTGCCATGAAGCTTGATGAAGACAAATCAGGTAAACCAGTTGACATCACAAGCTATCGAGGTGTGATTGGCTCACTTCTTTATTTAACAGCAAGTAGACCCGATATAATGTTCGCAACTTGTTTTTGTGCAAGGTTCCAAACGGATCCTAGAGAGTCACATCTCATAGCCGTCAAATGAATCTTTAGGTATCTCAAGGGAACATCAAATCTAGGGATTTGGTACCCAAGAGATACAGGTTTTAATCTAATAGGCTATTCGGATTCAGACTATGCAGGTTGCAGGATTGATAGGAAAAGCACATCTGGTGCTTGTCAATTCCTAGGAAGAAGATTGGTGTCCTGGCAAAGTAAAAAGCAACATACAGTATCTACTTCTACTGCTGAAGCTGAGTATATCGCTGCTGGAAGCTGTGTAGCTCAAATACTGTGGATGAGGAACCAATTGAAAGATTATGGCATGGAGCACAAGAAGATTCATATCATGTGTGACAACACTAGTGGCATTGCCATGACCAAGAATCCCGTGGATCACTCCAGAACCAAGCACATAGATATAAGATATCACTTCATAAAAGAACATGTTGAGGAGGGGACTGTGGAGTTACATTTCGTACCCACAATGCAACAAATTGCAGATATATTCACTAAACCTCTTGATGAAGTCACATTCAATAGGTTGGTTGGTGAATTGGGAATGCTTAACACAAGTTAGTAAATCCTCTTATCTGTAAAATCCCAGTTTTGAACAAGTACATATGTTTTTCTTCTTGTAATTTGCCTATTTTAATTGTGCCTAGTTGAAAACATATGTAAATAATCTAAAAAATTGCTAAAAATATCACTTCTGCATGCTATTTAATCATTATAGACTTAGACTTTAAAATGTTTCATTAATGATTATTATATATTGTATGTAGTGTTATTTTTCATGAATTCATTGTGCATTGAGTGAAATTATCTTAAAAACTTTGAATTTATGCTCATTTAATTGCATAATATAGGGGAAGTTAAATCCATAGATCTCTAAATTTGTCATGATTTTTAAATGGATTTTTCTATGTTTTTCATGTAATTTGTATGCTATGAGAGGCCTTAAAATTGTCAATGAATGTTTTTAATATTTTTTATTTTAAAAAATCCTTGAATTGGTATTTATTTTAATTTGGCAAAATTTAATTATTGGTTTTCATGAAAAATTGCCAAATTTTACTATCTTCAAAATTTTGAGATATGTTCTATCTCGAAACTCATCTCGAAATTCGACTTGAATTTCGAATTTCAGGTTTCCAGGAGTGAAGTTTTTGAAAATTCTAAGTCTGGGAAGAATATCGACTTCATGTTCGACTTAGGTTCTATCTCGAACATTATCTCGAATATCGACTTCATGTTCGACTTAGGTTCTATCTCGAACATTATCTCGAATATCAACTTCATGTTCGACTTAGATTCTATCTCGAACATTATCTCGATTATCGACTTCATGTTCGACTTAGGTTCTATCTCGAACATTATCTCGAATATCAACTTCATGTTTGACTTAGGTTCTATCTCGAACATTATCTAGAATATCGACTTCATGTTCGACTTAGATTCTATCTCGAACGTTATCTCGAATATCGACTTTATGTTCGACTTAGGTTCTATCTCAAACATTATCTCGAATATCGACTTAATATTCGAGATAGTTTTCCCTGGTAAGACTTATAATTTGTTTAAGGGTTAAGGAAATTTCGAGATAGTCTCTATCTCGAACCTTATCTCGAATATCGACTTGATGTTCGAGATAGGTTTTCCTTGAGGGTTTTGACTGTTTAAATTATTTTAAGTGACTAAACTTTGAGTTAGCACCTATGTCGAAACTCAAGTCGAAGTTCGACTTGATGTTCGACATAGTATTCGACTTAGATTACCCTGTACGTACTTAAGTTTTTTTTCATTTTCACAGGGATATTTTCGTCATTTCTCAATTATGCCTATATATATATAACTCTAACCCGATTTTATTTTCACTTTTACCCATTGTTTAAAACCTAATTTTTTACAGCCAGCACCCTCCCTCCCAGGCGATTTCTTTTTCACAGCGGTTTCTGTGTTAATATTCATACATACCACGAACTACTGTCAAAATTGTGTCTGAATCTATTGTTTGCATCTCTGATCACTGTGTGTTTTTGTGTTTTGTATCGTGTCTGTTCATCTTCAATCTCGATATATACACACGCCTATACACACACTTTCACACATACGTATTGTCATTACAATTAAGTAGTTTGTTTGGTATTGCTGTGTTTGATTTCGTATCGTTGATTTAAATTCCGTAGTTTATTTTCCAGTTACGACTCTGTGCCTTCTCTGCTAATTAAAAGGAATTGATCTGCTCGTGTTTCGTTTTTTTTCTTTGCTTTAATTGTGTGCATTTTTTATATCTACAAAAATCCAATTAATTTACGTAGAAAAATTTTTAGAAACAAAATATCTCATCAATTTTCACTTGATAAAAATAAATTTTATAATATTTCTACGGAAATTGGTGATCAACTCCCGCGATTCAAGTTTTGGATACGATTTCTCAATTTGTACTCCAAAGCTAGTACTGCCTTCACTGCAAAACCAACATTGGTTCATGATGCTTTGTAGCAATTATGGACCAGTGCGGTTCCTTATGGGAGTAAATCGACCCCCTATGGTTTTAAGTTTACCTTAGAAGGTCAAGAATATGAGGTTACAGAGGCAGTTTTCAATAGAGTTCTTGGTTTCCCAGTCAAGGATTCTTATGACCCTATACCTACAGCGGCCGAGCACCTACAGTTTTTTGAGGAAATTGGATGTTATCCTCCCACTGGTAAAATATCCACTTCCACTATTCAAAAACAATTTTTTCATGTGGAATGGAATTACTTTTTCGAAGATATCACAAGATGTTTTCGTGCACGCGAAAGAGATTTTTATCAAATTCATATTCCCATTCAAATCTTTGGTGTTTCCCTGGCCCGTGACCTCAACATCAATTATGAAAGGATTGTTCTTTCTGAAATTGTGGCCATGATGGGATCACCTGATACCAGGGACATTGCAACCACTGATGTTGTCTGCTGGTATCCCCGTTTCTTACAAATGCTAATTAATAATCTTGTACCATCTCATGCTTTATCAGTTAGGCAGGCATTTGTTAGGAGTCCAACCTCTGCATCACTCGGTATGGGAACTAAGTCACTAACCACAATTGCTAACCAGGATAAGCATCAGGGTAAACCTATGTCTATTCCTGAGAATATTCGAGTGTGGCTTTCTTATGATGCAGGTGTCACTACTCTGGCGGGGACTTCACAACTATCATCACATGCTCAGAATCCATCTACTCATACGGACGCATTTCAAGGGATTCCTGACGAGCAACTTGATGATGAAGAAGAAGAGGGTCATTCTCTCAGTCAGTACTCTACCGGGCAAAGGGAGCAGCAATCGTCTCCTAGGTCAACTCCTGCTGCATCTGACCCCTTTGCTGAACAAGGTAATAAAGGAGGTAATTTCTTTGAACATGAGGCATTCTCTGTTCACACTACCAATACTTCCTCTTCATCTAATTCTGAATCTATGGCCCAAGATTCTACTAACCCGCAGGATCTATCCCAGGGTGATAGCCAAATTTCTGAGCCTGATTCCCTGACTTCTTCACTTTCACCCTTATTGACGGGAGTTAAAAGGCCGACACCTGTAGAATTAGGTGAGAGTTCTGATGAGAGTAACCCTGAAGTGTAGCCACTAATAAGGGAGCGAGCCAAAATTTCTCAAGCTGCTACTTCACAAGCCCAGTTCAAACCTAGTGTGTCAATCTCAACCACTCCACCTCACGTGAGTGGTTCTCCCCTTGCACATTCTACACATAGGACTTTTGGTGAGGATATTGTGCCTTCTGAGGAGCCTGTTGCTTCAGCTAGGCCAGAAGTTTTATTTTCTTCCAAAGTACCTTCACCGGTACGTACTAACGCTGTAGAGAGGATCGGTTCAGATGTTGTACAGGAACACTTTGCAGCCTCTCAGCCTGTGATTCCACCTCAGGAACAGACAAGATCTTTAGATCCCATAACTGCTCTTCACTTTTCTTATCCAGTTTCTGCAGGTACTGTTTTTAATCTTGGTACTATTGTTGAAGATATACACGAGCGTGAGACAGAGAGTGTGTGTGAGCATTTAGGGAGTGAGGGACCTTCATTTTTAAGGCCCGAAACTGAGCGACAAACACTACCAGAACGATTTTTAAAGAGAGAACACCTAAGCCAAACACCGTCCCTTATTCTTGACAATCTTGATACTCGTATAACAGCAATTAAAAATCAGGTGAAGCAGTTCGGGCAGATGATGGAGCAGTTAGGGGTAAATGTTGGAGACAACCGGAGAGCTCTTGATGACTACGCAGCACGAATGGCAAGTCAGGCGGAAGCTTTAAACGATGCATCAAACAAGGTGAATGACTTGGGCCATGCTGGTGGAGTATTGGGCAGTACTCTATACGATCGGATGGGGAGCGTAGAAAGTGTAATGCATACCATGGCAACGGAGATCAGTCGAATGATGTATGCAATTCACCATTTGGTGCCCCCGGAGTGCTTTGACGAACAGTACAATCAACCTCCCCCAGATGATGATAGTGCTGGTGGAGCTGGTAGAGCTGGTACTAGCCCTTCTGGATCTGCCTATGGTGGTTCTCAGCATGCTGCAGGATCTACTGCTCAGGGTGATGTTCCGGATAACTCACCTAAGGGGGAGAGAGAGTCTGAGATGAGACAACGGTCAACTCTGGTTGAAGAGGAGCAAATGAAGGAAAGTGAGCCAGTGATTGATGAGGAGACTCAGAGAAAGATAAAGCGTAAAGCAGTGGTGGTTGAAGAAGAAGAACCATTCGCTGACTTTGGTAGTCGACAGGAAGAAGTACATGTTGTTGATTCAGACTCTAATATGGAGGACGTACCCCTAGCACATGCTATTAAAAGATCTTCGAAGGAACAAGGTGGAGGTGCTGGGATGTCTACTGGAGAGACTGAAGAGATCCCTGTGGATGAAGAGACCCTGAGAGCTCAACAGTTGGCCATGGAACAAGCTCAGTTCTTTAAAATGAAAATGATGCAAGAAGAGGCTGTTTTCTATGAGAAGAAAGTGGAACTCAAGAAGAAGCAGTATGACTATGAGCTTGCAAGGTTAGCTGATCCACAGATTGATTTGGACAAACGGAGGATTGGACAGAAATGGGATGATGCAAGGAAGATACTAATGGGGACTTGTACAAATGGAGTTCATAACAAGGAGGCAGATGATCTTTTCTATAACTTGAACCTGAAAAATCAAATGACGGTGGACTACATAAATGCTTTGAAAAGGATGATTTCAAAAGTCCGTGTTGGATATAAACCAGTGGTAAAGGAGTGGCAAGTCATTCTGACCTTAGTTGAAGGAGCCCCAATGTCTTTCCTGTACGTGGATGATCAATTTATCTCGAGAAGATCTGCGTCAGAATTGTTCTTGCTAGCAACTAAAATTCAATACTCTCAAGCTGAGGAACTTAGCATTCTGTATAGAGAACAGTTAATGCAGCTAGCAGAGGACAAGGGACCAGAATTCTCAGCCAATCCAGATGTTGTTCGTATGGTAGTAGATGGAAAAATGAAGAGGGTTAGTATGGAGGAAGAAGATCTGATGGCTCTATCAGTGGAATCCTTAAAAGCGATATGTAGATAAATGATGAGCAAAGGATTCACTTCTGATGTTAAAGAAAAATCAATGGAGTTCATTGAGAAGATAATATTCAAGAAAAGCAACGACATATGGAAATGTGATATTATTGCTCCAAATCCTCTAGACAACGTGAAGATTGAACCAGAGCTAATGGAGAGAAAATGGAATATTCTACAAGCTGTGAAAAGTGTAGATGAATCTCTGACTCTTCCTTCTGGACCACTGGAACAAGGAGAAATAAGGGAGGCAGTTGGTGTTCGAGGAAGAGATTGTGTATACTGGATTCACTCTTACGCTGATGATACAACTGATGCCTTGGTATTCATTGATGCAGACCAGAAACATACTTTCTTGCATATGAGTAGGAAATGGATGCTACAGACTCAAGATGCTGCATTTCTAGATAAAGTATTGGAAGAATTCAAATGGGGTGATGTAGAGGATACGTTTGTTGATGAGAAGCAGAGACTACTGAAGTACTTGTTTGAGATAGTTAGGAAAAAAGAAGAATGGAGTTAGATGCGGCTAATGTCTACAATACTAACCGTGTCAAGGGCTACCCCAAAATGATCTACTGTCAGTTTAAGGCTGATAAAACTCACTGGAAATCACAGCTCATCATGAAGAATTTTGAGGATATTCCAAAGATCAGGACTACTTAGGAGGTGGAAAAACTCAGAAGACTTTTCAGACATCCATATCCAGAACCCAAGAATCCTCTAGAAATGGAAGCAGTAAGTCTGTTGAATGCTCGATGGGCACAGTTACATGATCTAGTATACAAAAGAGAACAACAAAAGAAAGAGAGGCACAGAAAACAAAGAGAAGATAGGCGCGATGCTGAGAAAGAAATTAGGAAGGGGAAACGGAATTAGAATGAAAGCTCGAGGAATGTGAACTTGAAGTTGGAAAAACTTCATATCTTTTGGTTGCTCTAACTCACTTGAGGAAAATTCACCTGACCACGGTATGCGAGATAGGCTAATTTACCATACTGTAACCGTGAATCAGAGTGGATCCAATAAGGTGATATGAGTTTGACTGAAAGACATGAAATAATCCAGGTGATAGAAATCATTCCAAAAATCTTTGATTCGAGGTTCGAGTTCTCTTTCTAGTTTAAGTTAATTATTAAGTTCTTTGTATTGTTTTTCAATTTTCATTTCAGTTGTAACTTGAACAAGACTTTAATGTTACTTATCTTTTCTCGTCTCATTTATTTAGTTGAGTTATCCTTCTTTAATTTGAATGTCATTGTTAAACAATCAAATAGGGGGAGATTGAAAGGCAGAGTGTCTAAACTTGTAACACTGTAACTAATGTAACTCAACTAAAGAAAAGATACTTAACCGGAAGACAATCAAGAACAAGAAGTCACAAAGAAATCAATACAAATTGAAGACAAGGTAATTGATATAATTTAACATGGTTAATTATGATCAAACAAAGATGAAATCACTGGAAGAAGTTCAAGTCAAAGTTGTTCATGCCTCAGTGATGTGTTACTTAAAGAATCAAGATCATAACAATCAGTATCAATAAGACTAATTGATTTCAAGTGAAGAAGCAGGAAAGCGACAATTGGAAATCCACATTACTAATTGGTAATCTATTCAGAAACAAGAACCCTATCAAGACTAGTCACTTATGAACCAGACCATTGCATCAAGTGTCAGGACATTGATAGCAAGTTTATTCAGTAATAAAGATCCATGTTCAAGAACTTGGTGAAGAATATTGAAGACAAGAAGAAATCACAAGTTCAAGATGTTGCATTGAAGTTTCTAGTTGAAGCCCAGAATTTCTCTAAGTACTTACAAGGGAACCTAAGTAGAAATTCCTATCTAGAAAATCTAGATAAGTTTCTACTTAGAGCCAAATAGAAATTCTGCAAGTAAAACATTTCTATCTCGAAATTCCTATGTAGAAGTTCTACTTAGAATATTCGAGATAGAGCCTGTGTAGAAATTCCTATGTAGAAGTTCTACTTAAATATTCGAGATAGAGTGTAAGTAGAACATTCCCATGTAGAAGTTCTACATGATGTTCTACATAGTGCAAGTAGAAATTACTATGTAGAAGTTCTACATAGAGGACAGTTTCAACATGACACATGGCATCATCTGGTTGGCTATTCCTAAGCTTTCAAGACAAGATAAGATTTACGTGGATAACATTGGACCACTAATATCTTATCTGTTGAAGACTACAAGTCATAGATTACAAGTAGTATAAATAGAAGTACTCGTGTAACATTTTAAGTTTGAGCAATATTGAGAGAAACACTTGTAAAAGAGAGAGAGAGTATTCACAGAGCTTAGTATCATTTACTACCCTCTTTACTTGTGTTGTACTATTGTAATGAATGTTGTAGCAACCCCTTCAAGTTATATATAAGACATATATTCCTTGAATCACTGTGTTTATTTATTACAAAGTATTTATTGCTTCATAAAGTTGAAAAGTTGTATTCACCCTCCCTCTTAAACACATTTGGACCTAACAATTGGCATCAGAGCTATATGTTTAACATACAAAACATAGATCCTTGTGTTTGGTAGAAGATTTGTGAGTTTTCATTAACGGATCTACTTTTCAAGTTTTTCTTGAAAAGTGTGCTTTAATTCGTTTCACAGTGCAAACTCATTTTAAAAATTATTTAAACACTCCAGGTGTGATTATCTAGCTTGGGTGAAGTTTAGATAATTTTTGTGAATTATTCTGGGTACTTTGATTTTTGGTGTTCTTCAAGAAGTCATCATTGTTCTTGATAAAGAAGACAAACCCAGCAACTATTGATTACCTTTTCAAAAAGACAAAAAGTGAAAAAGGTGTTATTGGCTTTTGATTGGACAACTTTCTCACTGCACAAAAAGATATTAAAGATTACTCTGTACCTGTCACCTGGTTGTTAGGTGAGTTAGGTGAGAAAAGACACAAAAGTCAAAAAGTGTGAAATTAATATTGTTTATTCAATATTGAAAGTGACCTGCAGCAAATTTTCTCCAAGAACAAAAAGTTCTACATAGAATTTCTATTTTAGATTTTCTACTTGAGATTTTCTACTTAGAAATTTCGACTTGAGCAAAATCACTATTTGGTGAAATTTTGTAATGAATGTTGTAGCAACCCTTTAAAGTAATATATAAGACATATATTCCTTGAATCATTGTGTTCGTTTATTACAAAATATTTATTGCTTCATAAAGTTGAAAAGTTGTATTCACCCCCCCTCCTCTACAACACATTTGGACCTAACACTCTTCTTCTTCGCGGGTGTATTCACTAACTTTCTTTTCGATGACAATATCAACAACTACTTTAGTAGGAATAATAACACCGTCTTCGATAGTCATCCATACTTTGACACCTTGGGATTTAGCATATATTATAAATCTTCTTTTCGAAGTAGCAAAGTTGGTGTCATCGAATAAAGGAGGTATAAAACTTGAGAGACCTTCACCACAACCAATGATACTCAAATACGCCATAAAAAGATCAACTTTTTGTCGCGTTCATAGGCACAAAAAAGGCCACGGAACACAGTCAAAAGCACTTCTCTGATACCAACTGTTAGGTCCGTAAGGATGGGGTATTAGCTAGGGGGTTGAATAGTTTAATACCATTTTCAAAAATTAGAGATTGACTTTTTAAAAATTTCTCTTCTCTTTTAAAAATGTTACTAGTCAACTAGTAAATCAAATGCGAAAATTAAAAGAGAGTAAAGAAATAGAGCATAACACTCAAGATTTTTATTCAGCTTTGCGTTGGTGCAATCCCCTAACGGATCCGTTCACCCCTAGTCCAGTCCCCGAGTCCCTCCCTGAACTTGATATTTTCCCACTATAAAAAGATTCACTCCTTATAGTGGCGGAGAAGCCTTTACAACCACTATGTAATTATTTTGGACCTTAACTCCCCGTTAACCCCTCAAAATACAATAGCAAAACCTACTAGACTAATCTTGGAACGTAACTCCCCGCTACCTCCTCACAATCTAAGTAGAACCCTTACAAGTTTATCTTGGAGCGTAACTTCCTGTTACCTCCTCAAATACAAGTAAGAAAAATAAATTACAACCCTAAGTAGACTATGTTACTCTAACCCTTTGTAGGTCTTGGATCTTAGGTTTTAGGTCTTGGGTCTTTCCTCTTTCTCACAGTACAGAGACACCCAACTTCCCGTCGGCGTGCCTAGGAGTTGGGTCTTAGAACAAGGATCACCTCACTTCACTTCACCTCACCTCACAAACAATGTCTAGATAACCAGTAATACGACTTAATAACCCTGTTTAAGAAAAGAAGATTGGTGGACTAGTATATTACTGTACTAGATCGGGAATAAACAAAAAAATATATATAATATAGACAAAACAACATAACATATAAATGTGAGTCGGGGTAAGTCGCTTCGTTAGAAGGACGAACCACACGTAGTGTGTATACGTGTATATTAGTATTGGTGTCCTAGAGACAATACTTTTAATGTTTTATTGAAAACAATTATGTTATGTGATTATTTAATTAATATTTATTATATCTTTATTTACTGCGTCATAAATTGAAAGAATAATAAATGTTCTTGGAATATTAATACGTAATATATGTCTTTAAGTATGTGACTTAAAAATGTGATTATATGAATAGTATTTTATTCCTAAAATTCCCTAGTCAAGTATTATTATTTAAGAACAATAATAATGCAATAAGACTAGTATGTTTGTTGACAGATGACCACATCTCATTGGTCATAGGTATGGTGATACTAAAGTCAAGAATATAAGTGTAGGTATCAATACATAACACTGGAAAGACCCGCCGTGAGATTCTACATGTTAATAAATGTCATAAGAAATCTCACAGTGATAATGATGTAATGATCTTCTGACTTGAAATCATTATATTTATATACGAGAATTAATATACTTTGATTACAATCAAAGTTAACCTTTAACCGGGTAATGATAAAGGTGCATACTGGGTATGCTATGAATCGTATAAGGAATATGAATGATAGATATAGGATTTAACCCTTCAATTCTAGGAGTGATATTATTGGCCTCTTGATTGAGTGAGACTATGAAATGCATGGCCATACTCAAATATTGATTTGTTTAAATAGTCTACTCATTGATCAAGAAAACCGAGATTAAACGTTGAAGAGGATGACACTATACATGCCTCGAGTTTGATCTATAATATAAGGTTAAAGGGGTTATATTATATGGAACATTATTCATGAAAGGGTTAATTGAATCACTAATTATTATTGTTACTTGGGTAACAATGATGTATTACTAGATGTCACTCATTGTTTATTATTTTATTATTAGATAATAAAATTATTGACAACGTAATAATAACCTAAAGGGTCACACACAAAGAACGTCAAAACGGAGGTTTAGTTAAATTATGAATTTAAATATATTATTGTTTATTCGAATTTAATTATTGAATTAATTAAGTGGGACTTAATTAATTATATTAGAATTCAGATTTAATAAGTATTATTATTATTCGAATTTGATTATTGAATCAATTAAGTGGGACTTGATTAATTATATTAGAATTCAGATTTAATAATAATAATAACCCAAACTCAGAATGGGTTTTGGAAACCACATGGATTAGGATTAGGCCCAAAATATCTCTCTCCCCTATATATACATAATGATGTATAGTATTAGGGTTTAATCATTAGATTTCGTTTTAGAGAAAAACCCTAGCTGTTCAACATCAAGAGAGGCTAGAGAAAGAAAGAGAGAGAGATGCAAGCAATTCGGCTAGTACCGACTCCGGTGATCGTAGGACGATCGGGCGTTCGTGTGGACTTCTTTGGAGAGCAGATCTTTGCAACAAAGGGCTGCTGTGATTCATCTTTTCTGGACCTCCATTAAATAGCATACGGAAAGCTTTGTTAAAGTACAAACTTCTTCACCATAATCATCAAAAGTTATACATGGATCCTGCAATAGGGTTTCGTTTTTTTTATTATTTTACGTTATATCCGCTGCATTTTTATGCCCGAAACCCTTTAGTGTATGCAATAAAGTAAGTGCGTATGAATGTGTTGGAATGAAGTATGTATTAGATATGACACCCATGTCATGCCTGCTTAAGAAAGATAAAATCTGTAATGATTTAAGATTTTAAAATTAAACAAACGATCATGAGATTCTTGTGTTTATGAAACAAGATATTGAATATGAATTTTCTTTTTCTGATATGGGGAGATTTTGTCAAAAGCAAACTATTATTCGTAAGAAAGTTGGGTTTTAAGTGAGACCGCTTGTGACTTCTCCGATGATCTGGAAATTGAACCATTGACGAATATTGAAATGGATTATTTGATCAAGGAAAAATTGAGAATCTCTTTATGATGGGATCATGATCATTCATATAAATATTAAAATCCCTAAATACATATTAAGTTAATCGGATGCCTTCCAATGTTTAATACTCGTCAAGATCTAGATTGAGAAGGAGTGGGTTTGCCAAAGTAAAGTGCTTTTATCAATCGTGGGAAGACGTGATAAGTAAGTGACTTAGTTTGTTGAAACATTGGGTCTAACTTAACTAAATCATAACAATAGGATTGTGGGTTTAAAGGCATAGAGTTTGGTGAGATTTATTGGATAAATGTGTACAAAGTGTTGTTCCACCAAACTATCCAAGAGTTATATTTGATATAATCGACTAATGTTGTCTACCTAAATAGTTGTGTTTTGGGTGTATTATCCAAAGCTATCTTAAAGCATGGATGAAATATGGATCTTGGCTCACTAGAAAGATTTAATGAAATACTTTTCGAATTAATAGTTAGGGCTATTGATTTGATAAAAATAGTGGGAGATATATATTATGAATGTATATGATAATCACTTGAACATAATTAAACTTCTGCAACTAACTAATATGCATTTTAAACATTGTAGATATTTAATGGCAAATAACACAAATAACTTCTCTGTGAGAGCAACCTTTGAGAAGGACAAGCTGACAGGAACTAACTTCCTTGATTGGTATAGGAATTTGAGGATTGTCCTCAGGCAGGAGCGAAAGCTTCACGCCATTGAAATTCCTTCACATGCTCCTCCTGCTGAGAATGCAACTAGTTGCAAGATTGGAAGCAATCATAATCTTTTTAGCATATGCTACTCATGCAAATTTCAAGGTGTATCAGATGGATGTGAAAAGTGCCTTTCTCAATGGAGAACTAGAAGAAGAAATATATGTAGAATAACCTCCTAGTTTTATTGATCCTGTTCATCGTGGATTTGTGTACTATCTTCTGAAGGCACTTTATGGATTAAAACAAGCACCTAGGGCCTAGTATGAAACTCTATCTAAATTCCTGATTGAGAATCACTTCACAAGAGGTACTGTTGACAAAACTCTCTTTCATAGAAATGTTAGTGGCTCTATGATTCTTGTTCAAATCTATGTAGATGACATTATTTTTGGCTCAACTAATGAAAAACTTTGTCAAAACTTTACTAAGTTGATGCAAAGTAAATATGAAATGAGCATGATGGGAGAACTTACCTATTTTCTTGGTTTGCAAGTCAAACAAGTCAAAAATGGCATTTTCATAAATCAAACTAAATATGTATTAACTTGATCTTGCAATCTTTGAACAACAACTATACTCATTTTGTTATTAACTACAATATGAATGAGATAGAAAAAACACCCACTGAATTGTTGTCCATGTTATGAACTGCTGAAACCAATATGAAAAAGGCTGAACCTGCCGCCATGCTGATGGTAGACAACAAAGGTAAGGCTAAAAGGAAAGGCAAATGGAAGGAAAAGAAGAAGATTGAATCTGCTTCTGGTCCCAAGTCAAAGACCAATCCCAAACAGGCTTTAAAGCCTAAGGGTGCTGTTGCAAAGGGTGATTGTCACTATTGTGCTAAAGCAGGTCATTGGAAGAGAAACTGTCATGCTTATTTGAAGGATCTGAAGAAGAAGAAGACTGGTCAAGTTTCTGATTCAGGTATTTATGTTATAGAGGTCAATTTGACTACTTCTACATCATGGGTATTGGATACTGGATGTGGTTCTCATATTTGTATAAATGTGCAGAAGCTGCAAAGGAGTGGGACTTTGGCAAAAGGAGAGGTTGACCTACGAGTTGGCAATGGAGCAAAGGTTGCTGCCTTAGCTATAGGGACTTATTATTTATCGTTGCCCACTAGGCTTATTTTAGAACTTGAGAACTATTTTTACGTGCCTGTAATTTACAGAAACATTATTTCGGTTTCTTGTTTGGACAAAAGGTTTTGTATTTTCAATTCAGAACAATAGTTGTTCCTTTTCTTTGAATAATGTTACCTATGGGGTTGCACGTTTATTTAATGGTTTATATGTTCTTGCTTTAGACACTCCTATCTATAATGTGAATAACAAACGTCTTAAATCTAATGACTCGAATCAAACATACCTCTGGCACTGTCGTTTAGGCCATATAAATGAGAAGTGCATTTCCAAGTTATATAAGGATGGATACTTGGATAAGTTTGACTTTGAATCATACGAAGCATGCGAACCTTGTCTCATTGGAAAAATGACTAAAGCTCCTTTTACTAGACAAGGTGAAACGGCCACTGAACGATTAGAACTTATACATAGTGATGTATGTGGTCCTATGCGTACTATGGCAAGAGGTGGCTTTTACTACTTTATCATGTTTACTGATGATTTCAGTAGATATAGATATGTGTATCTTATGAAGAACAAATCCGATTCTTTTGAAAAGTTTAAAGAATACAAAGCTAAGTAGAAAAGCAAACTGACGGAAGTATTAAGACTCTACGATCTGATCGTGGATGTGAATACTTAAGCCATGAATTTAAGAGTTTATTAAAAGAGTGTGGTATTGTATACTCCTCCTGGAACACCACAATGGAATGAAGTTTCTGAAAGGAGGAATCGTACTTTGTTGGACATGGTACGATCGATGATGAGTCACGCAGATCTTCCAATTAGTTTCTAGGGATACGCCCTGGAGACGGCTGCTTATACACTTAACCGAGTTCCTACTAAAACGGTTCAGAAGACTCCATATGAGATATGGAATGAGAAACGTCATAGCATGTCATTTACGAAAATTTAGGGATGTGAGGCATTTCTGAAACGTCTAACTTCTGACAAGCTAGGACCTAAATCAGAAAAATGTAATTTTGTGGGATACCCAATTGAAACAAAGGGTTATTCTTTCTATAATCCTTCAGAGAACAAAGTGTTTGTTGCTCGAACTGCAGTGTTCCTTGAAAGAGAAATGTTGTCTAAGAAAGACAGTGGAAGGATAATAGATCTCGATGAAATTCGAGACCCACATGATAATATTGAACCAATGGAGGTACCTGAACAGAATGTACAAGAAAATAATACTGCTCAGGAAACACAGGTTGTTCATAGGTCTGGTAGGATTCGCCATGAGCCCGGGAGATATTATGGATTTCTCTTGACTCAAGATGGTGATGTGATGCTTGTGGATGAAGATGAGCCTCTCACGTACCAAGACGCTATGAACACTCCAGAGTCTAAGAGATGGCAAGATGCCATGAAATCTAAGATGGAATCCATGTATACTAATCAAGTATGGACTTTGGTTGATCCACCTGCAGGGTTTATTCAAAATGAAGATGAATCATGTGTTTACAAGAAGGTAAGTGGGAGCAATGTGGCATTCCTAGTATTATATGTTAATGATATATTAATAATAGGGAATGACATTCCTTCTTTACAGGCTGTTAAGACTTGGTTGAGTAAGAATTTCTCAATAAAAGACTTAGGCGAAGCGACCTATATTTTAGGTATCAAGATCTATAGAGATAGATCAAGAAGAATGATCGGCCTAAGTCAGAGTACCTGCATTGATAAAGTTTTGCATCGATTTGGGATGTAAAATCCTAAAAAGGGATTTGTCCCTATGTCTCATGGGATATCAATCTCAAAAGATAACAGTCCTAAATCATTGGATGATAAGGACCGTATGAGTAAAGCTCTATATGCTTCAACAATTGGTTCCATAATGTATGCAATGATATTTACTTGTCCTGATGTCTCGTATGCTTTGAGCATGACGATTAGATACCAGTCTAATCCAGGTGAAGGTCATTGGACAACAATCAAGAATATTCTTAAGTACTTGAAGAGTAATAAAGATTAATTCTTGGTATATAGAGGAGAAGATAAGATGGTTGTAAAATGTTACACCGACGTTAATTTCCAGACAGACAAGGATGATTCGATTTCTCAGTCTGGGTTTGTGTTTTGTCTAAATGGAGGTGTTGTAAGCTGGAAAAGTTCAAAGCAAGAGACGGTTGCCGATTCTACAATGGAGTCTGAGTATATTGCTGCCTGTGAAGCAGCCAATGAGGCTCTTTAGATTCGGAAAGTTATTGCAGGTCTTGGTCTAGTTCCTTCAGTCGCAGATCCGATAGATTTATACTGCGATAATAATGGAGCCATTTCGCAGGCTAAGAAACCAAGGTCTCATTCCGGAACAAAGCATATACTCAGACGATATCATTTTCTTTGAGAGATTAATAATCGAAGGGATATACATATATATAAAGTGCATACAAATTATAACATTACAGATCCACTAACCAAGGCTTTGTCGCAGCAGAAGCACGAAGGTCATACTAGTTCCATGGGTATTACATACATGAGAGATTTGCTCTATTACAAGTGGGAGATTATTAGTATTGTTGTCCTAGAAACAATACTTTTAATGTTTTATTGAAAACAATTATGTTATGTGATTATTTAATTAATATTTATTATATCTTTATTTAATGCAACATAAATTGAAAGAATAATAAATGTCCTTGGAATATTAATACGTAATATAAGTCTTTAAGTATGTGAATTAAAAATGAGATTATATGAATATTATTTTATTCCTAAAATTCCCTAGTCAAGTATTATTATTTAAGGACAATAATAATGCAATAAGACTAGTATGTTTGTTGACAGATGACCACATCTCATTGGTCATAGGTATGGTGATACTAAAGTCAAGAATATAAGTGTAGGTATCAATACATAACACTGGAAAGACCCGCCGTGAGATTCTACATGTTAATAAATGTCATAAGAAATCACACAGTGATAATGATGTAATGATCCTCTGACTTGAAATCATTATATTTATATACGAGAATTAATATACTTTGATTACACTCAAAGTTAACCTTTAACCGGGTAATGATAAAGGTGCATATTGGGTATGCTATGAATCGTATAAGGAATACGAATGATAGATATAGGATTTAACCTTTCAATTCTAGGAGTGATATTATTGGCATCTTGATTGAGTGAGACTATGAAATGCATGGCCATACTCAAATATTGATTTGTTTAAATAGTCTATTCATTGATCAAGGAAACTGAGATTAAACGTTAAAGATGATGACACTATACATGCCTCGAGTTTGATCTATAATATAAGGTTAAAGGGATTATATTACATGGAACATTATTCACGAAAGGTTTAATTGAATCACTAATTATTATTGTTACTTGGGTAACAATGATGTATTACTAGATGTCACTCATTGTTTATAATTTTATTATTTGATAATAAAATTATTGCCAACGTAATAATAACCTAAATGGTCACACACAAAGAACGTCAAAACGGAGGTTTATTTAAATTATGAATTAAATATATTATTGTTTATTCGAATTTAATTATTGAATTAATTAAGTGGGACTTGATTAATTATATTAGAATTCGGATTTAATAAGTATTATTATTATTATTCGAATTTAATTATTGAATTAATTAAGTGGGACTTGATTAATTATATTAGAATTCGGATTTAATAATAATAATAACCCAAAATCAGAATGGGTTTTGGAAATCACATGGATTAGGGTTAGGCCCAAAATCTCTCTCTCCCCTATATATACATAATGTTGTATAGTATTAGGGTTTAATCATTACATTTCATTTTAGAGAAAAACCCTAGCTTCTCAACATCAAGAGAGGCTAGAGAAAGAGAGAGAGAGAGAGAGGCAAGCAATTCGGCTAGTACCGACTCTGGTGATCATAGGATGACCGGGCGTTCGTGTGGACTTCTTTGAAGAGCAGATCTTTGCAACAAAGGACTGCTGTGATTCATCTTTTCTAGACCTCCATTAAACAACATACGGAAAGTTTTGTTAAGGTACAGACTTCTTCACCATAATCATCCAAAGTTATACATGGATCCTGCGATAGGGTTTCATTTTTTTTTATTGTTTTACGTTATAACCGCTGCATTTTCATGCCCAAAACCCTTCAGTGTATGCAATAAAGTAAGTGCGTATGCTAAAGTAAATTGTGTTATGTAAAGCGTATGAATGCAAGCACTTAAAGTAAATTGCGTTATTTAAAATATATGAATGCAATGCAAGCACTTAAAGTAAATAAATATAATATATATATATATATATATATATATATATATAGGGATATATAAGGACAATATATAGACCAAATATATTTGACTTGAATAAGATCAAGTACGTTTTTCTAACTACTTTATTTATTTTTGTTTGATATATTGACTTGACTTATGTCAAGCTAGTTTTAGAAATCAAGTTGTTTATAAGGCCTAGAGCAAAAATTAAATTTGCCTTAAAAACAAACTCGAAATAAACCACTAAGATTCAACGAGGATGTTTCGATAATGTGGTACCTTGACTTATATGAATAGTATCTAACTCGAAATCTAGGCTGCCTTCTTTCACTTAATAATTCAAACAAGGAGTACTTTTGTTTATGTCTTAATATATAGACTTATACAAAAATTCTTGACTCAGAATTAAAGTGAGTTTAAACTTTACAAATATTCTACAAGAGAGCTTCGTTTATATCTATAAATAATATATAAGATTTATACGAATATTCTAATCTTGGAATATAAATTAGTTTATGCCTCTTTTTATTTCAAACAAGGAGATGTTCGTTTATGTCTTATAACATAGACTTATATGAATATTATCTCAACTCGAAAATAAAATGGGCTAACTTCCAAATATTCAACAAGGAGTCCTTTTTTTTATGTCTTATATAAGACTTATACAAATCCGTCTCGACTCGGAATACAAGCTATTTTAATTACCAAATTTAACAAGGAGCCCTTTTGTTTATACCTCTATATGAGATTTATACAAATCGGTGTCTACTCGGAACTTAAGTAACTTGAAATTGCTATTAATCCCGGATAGGTAAGCCAAGGATATGAACAACTAATTTGGGAGAGTAGGAGATGAAAATAAGGCTCCCCCAAATACCAACACAATCTATATATATATATAAGAGAACAAACAATTAAAGCTCGTGTATATATAAATCGTAAACAAGGCTAGCTATATAATATATCTAAAAATAGAAACAAGCAATTATATATATATTATATAATCTAACGAATATGTATAATAACATATAATAATAGAATAAACTTGTAACCCTTTAGATCTAAAGAGAAATCAAGAGAAAAAGCTAGTTTAAAAGCCAAAACACACAAAATGAGGTCGCCGTAAAATCGCCGGAAAGTGAACTTTTGGTATAACTTTGGGGGCAAATAGACAAGTCTAAGGGTTGTGGGAATGAGGTCTTTGGATATCCAAAACGGACTTGTATGATTGGTGTGTTTAAAGTGCAAGTATATGGGTGTTTAAGTTTGTAGGGAGTAAGATCTATGAAAGAACTAAGTTTAAAGGGCAAGAACTCTTGGAGATGAAAAGCTACTGATCTTGAGAGCTTCTTGGAGGAGAAATTTTCAGCATATACTTGGCACTTGAAGGCTTGAAAAATGGTGTGGGGGGAGGGCTTTATTTATAGGCAAAAAATGGGGCATTTTTGATTTATTTAATTAGGGGACAAGGGGACAAGGGTTCACATGGAGCAAGGAGAGCCATAAGAATTCAAATTAAAGTTGCATCAGCTGAAAGAGGCCACATAGGTGCTTGAAAAAGTGTGCTAATCTTAATCTGCCAATTAATTAAGCTAATAATTCCATAACCGAAATATTAGATGATAAATATGACGTTTTTCAAAATATGATCCATAAATTATGAAAATTTGGGAACCATCTGGGAATAATCTCAATAGGTTATGGTCAAAATCATACTAAATTTGGAGTTGATTCTCATTGACTTTTAATTGACCGAACATTCAATTCCGATATCGGGAACACATGCTAAAAATAAAAGTCACCAAAAAATTATGAAACAAATCCTAAAATTCTTTTCCATCATTCTAATGAAAACCCCCAATTTTCAAGTCATTTCGACATGTGTAGCTATTTGTTTGAGAAAACGATTGTTTCGATGTCCCTATAGGCCGAAACTAAAAATTTATAGCCATTTGTCGAAACTTGTCGACATTTGGACTAAACTTTTGACTCAAAATATATTCAAATATATTATTCCTAAAATAATAATAACTATAAAGTCCAAGGAATATTTAATTTGAATTAAAATACAAATTATTCAAAGAAATATGACAATTAAGGACTTTTAGGATAAAATATATATTTTATATTTAGGCAGGACTTTGTTGAAGATAAATTGAACACATATATTTATTGAATATATTAAAAATATATTCCCTTTAAAACCTTTAAAAACAAACACTCTTTTGAATAGATAACACATTTTCTGTCTCGTAAAAGTAGTGTTAAAATACTGTATTTGTTCATCTTCAGTCTATGCCTCAAAATGTCACATATATAAATTAGATTTGATTTTATCATTATTTTGATAAATCTTATCTAAATATATGTAGAGAGAAAGTCATTTACTTTCATTTATAAAAGCTGTTTGACCAAGTTTGACTTTTTTCTCGTTGACTGTCATTTCGAACAACCTAAGGGATGATTACTATATTAATTAGTAACTTCCTAATTCTAATTCTAATTTATATTTATCATTAAGACAAAATAATCAAAACCTAATCAATAAGACTATATCTCACACTAACCCTAACTGATTGTTATGAAATATTGTTGTTATCATTGATTATATATATATATATATATATATATATATATAGGAAATTGCTCAAATGAGAACCCCCATTATAATGAGATATGAGATTTAATCATAGCCACACATCTTTTAAATAACTTTTATTTATAGTTGCATGTTTATTTAATTTAAAAATATTAAAACAAATTATATGTTACAGATATGTAACAACATCTCATTGCCTATTCACATCAAAATCCATCATCACTGCCATTGACTTTCTTTTCCACTTTCGATCTCTCCCAACCATACACCAATATGCACTTCTATATCATTTCTACCTCTTCTCCAACGCTCTCCACCATTTCCGATCGATTTCAATCTTCACTACCATCTGTTTTGATCTTTGTTTATTAAGCTCCTCTTTTCACTACGTTTATTGCCGACACACTTCCACTACCCTTATATGAATATCATGACGCCGAATTCAATTCTAAAATCAACACTGACACAATACCCCAGCTCCCTTTTCCGAACATAAACTTCGATCACCGTCTCCACCATACATCAAATTTTGACGTTCGTTTTTCTAATAAAACATATTCATTAGATCTGTACTCCAATGTTGTTCTTAGTTTTGAAAAATGTCGTTGGTGATTTTCCGTAATTTCTGGTGATTTTTTTATTTTCTTACTGATTTTTCTTGATTTATTAAGATTTCGGGAATACAGGCCAAAAATAAAAGTCACCCAAAAATTATGAAACAAATCCTAAAATTCTTTTCCATCATTCTAATGACATTTCCCAAGTTTCAAGTCATTTGGACATGTGTAACTATTTTTTTGAGAATTCTAATGAATTCTCATGTGAGCATGACCATATATATATATATATATATATATATATATAGTAAAATATTCCTAATGTCACTTTAGATAACTTAATTAAAATCATTAGTATTTTGAATATAAAAAATGGATGACATTTTTATAATAATAGAATCTACCCTCTTTTATTTACAGAAATAATCTCGTTATTGTATTATAATAAGTGTTAATTTTAGATAGTTAACTAAAATTAACTTTAGGGCCATTGAGCTCATATATATTTTAGGTAATTGTTTGCCTTACGCACAATCTTACAAAGTTTATATTAAGTAAAAATTATTTGATTATTTAGAATATTAAAAAACTATAATTATAATAATATTAATAACTAAGTGTTGAGATTTATTCTATAAAAATAGATAAAATATATTAATTTAAAATATATAAAAATAATAAATAGCATAGTCATGGTTTCAATATAATATATATAAATAATTATAAAAGTAGTTTATATATCTTAATTACGTTTTAATTACCGACACTCAAATAAATAATTTCAATTATAAGAATAATTTAGTAAAGACTTGAAAGTAAAGTCTTGTTGTATGAAATGTATTGAACATTTAACAAAATTATATAAGTTTAAAAAACTCATTAAATATAAAAGAATTAAAATTTTGAAAAATTAAAAAATAAACTATTTTTTAATTTATTTGAAATTCTAATACTTCTACAAAAATATTTATAAAATAAAATCTCCAATCATATATAATCGAAGTAATTTTTTAATTAACTCAGTTTCTGAAGAAAAAATATAATCAAAACATGTAATTTTGTAAAACAAAAAATAAAAATAAAAACCGATATTCTTAAAAAAAAACTTCTAAAAGTTAAATTTACAGATTTTCTTTTGAAATAATGGTATAAAGTACAATTAAACTAACTTCTTTATTTTACTTTATTTAATAAAAAAATGAATCTGAAAGATATGCGGATAACATGTCCAAGCAACATCAAAATAGGAGTTCAGTTTATTAAAAAACTCAAAACTTAAAAAGATAGATTAGATTCTATATTAATCATCAACCATAATGAGACGAAATGAATTATGTGGAATCCTAGATGATTCCAAAACCATGTTAGTTTTATTCATCTCTTGATACCACATAATTCGGAGACTAATACTTTGGTAATGAGTTCTGGCTATATCCTTTTTCGTTCTGCAAAGTGCAAACATGACGTTCGTCACAAAATAGTTATGACGCGAATTAAATTCAACAACAGTAGTAACAACCTCGATTCCATACTCATTTACATTTATAGAGACTCTATGCACCGTATTAGCGTACAAACCAAAATGTAAATGTGGCTTTTACAGGGTGTAGGTTTATAGTTCGCAATCTCAAACTTCTCTGGATGCAAATGACAGACAATATTATATGTCTCAATATGAAGTACATGATGTGAAAAACCTACTAAAGCTCGAAAATGATGTAGAACAATCTGCACCGGATAGTGGGCTTGAATCAGTACATCATCATTAGGAATAAAAACTAAAAATATGTGCAATGTTATAAATTAGCCTAAAAATTTAAAACCACAACTAGGTCAGGGAAAAAAAACTTGTATAACAAACTAGCTTGAAATATTTTATTAATACAAAAAAAATTGTTCAAAATAATTATATAAAACAAAATATAAAATTGATTATTTCAATGGTTAATAACAATTTGTAACGGTGAATATGTTGTACCCTAAAAATAGATTGATATTTATGTATCTAGAGTATATCCCCTGAAAATCTATAAGGTACCAATACAACTTCATTGTTGGATTGGAGATGTAGGCCTACATCCTATAAGAGCCACTTTTACATATCATTTGGAGTTGATTCTAGCGGTTTTGCATAGCATTAAGGTGAATGGAGTATCTATAGCTATAAACGAGGATAGATTTGAGGTTGCTACTACTTTTGTTGCATTTCATTCACATCATAACTACTTTATGAGTAACGACATATTTGTGCAGGGTGGAACGAGGGGTGATATATCTAGAGCTCATAGTCGAAGTATTTAGCATCGAATTATGTGAGATAATGAGATAAATGAAACTAATACGGTCTTAAAATTTTTAAGCTTTCACAGAACCTGGTTCATCCCATTTTACAATTTATGTAATATATATTTATCTTATTTGAAAAAATGAATTATTAGATAAAGTTAGTTATATTATTAATATATAAAAAGTAAAATGTATCCTTTTTTGGATCATCAGGAGGAAAATATATTAGATATGAACTAGGAGTTGCAAGATATGAAAGGGAAAAAATAATTCCCTTTTAGCATAGTTGAGAATTGAAATAGAAACTCTTTTCAGTGACAAATCCAAAAGAAGGAAATGACTTGGCAAAACAAGGTCAGATACAAAAATAAAAGAAAGTATATAACACAAACCAAAAACCATCACCTAACAAGAAGCAAAAGATTTCCTAGTATCTTTAAGCAAAGACTAATTAGATTGGGTTTCCAAAATTCCAGCTTTAGCATCATCATCAACCAGAGCGGTAGAGCCTCATTCACTTGTTAATTACTGATCCTACTTTCTTCAACATCATTAATTAAAAATGTTTTAGTGAATCCAAGATGGCATTGGCTTGCTTATTGATCAAATGTGTCCTCCTAGCATAAAGTTGATGGTTCATCACAGAAACAACTTTCCACCTATATTCCAATTCTCTTGCTTTCTCTTCCCCCATCCCGATAATTATTTCTTTCACGTATTCCTTTGTATCTCATACCCTTGGTGTTAAATAACCACACACCTCCGATTTAAGAGAAACACATAATCGTATATACAATGACAAAAAATCTGGTGTTTCTTCCGTGTCATCCTTCATACTTTTGTCCTTAACTTGCTCTTGCATAAAAAACTCCCTTTTTGTGACTAATTTTATTGGCGAACTGGTAATACCATCCTTCTTGTTCGCGACTGATGATTTTGAAGGTATACTAGCAGTACCAATTACAATCCCATCTGTTTTATCCTTGTTCATGCTACTTTCCACCTCCCTATCATTCCCTTCAATATTAGGGCTCCCCCAAATCTTTTGTGAAATCTCAACCAACTTGTTTTCATGTGGCCTCAAAAACACAGGTTCCTCACCATTCTTGCATTTTTCGTCATTAGTCTGAAACTTCTTCTTCAATCTCCTAATCTCCTCATACACCTGACTTCTCGTAAACCTAACCGAAAGCAAATCTTTCACATACTTATAAAAAAACATCCATTTTTGAATTTACACCATCCCCCATCTCTACTTTATAATCAATAATCCCACCCAACAAGATAATCTCATCATCCTCACTCCATGTAATAACCCTCCTCATCTCCTCGCCTTGAGGACCCTCATCTTCCCTTCCAACTCCATCTCCATTAGAAACTTTACTCTTCTTATCCTTCGAAACCTTATCAATCTTCTCCACTTCAATCTCCAGTGGACGCTTATTGTTATCCCCTTTCTTTTTACCAATTTATTGATTTTCCAAAATAGGCTTGGAAGCATTATCAATTTTTGTTGTTGAAACAGGTGATTTGGATTGATGAGATTTGGAAACATATTTTGGAAGAATATGTTTTACAGTGAAAGTAGAAATAGAAAGGGTGTCATCAGAATCTTCAGAATCATCATAAGATTTTTTAGTCACTTGAGCCTCTTGATACTGTGGGGATTGGCGGTGGTGTTCATCATTAGATTCTTCATCATCAGATTCTTTATCATCAGATCCTTTATATTCTTCATCATCCGGTCATTCATACTCTTGGGGTTCATGAGGCTGTGGGGATTGATGGTGTTGTTGTTCATTGTCATTAGGGCTCCTTCTTGAGCCCTCTTCTAATGAAGAAACAGGAGGGAGAATATCAACAAGTTGCACCATTTTTGTCATTGATTTCAAGAATACCAAACAGGACTTCTTGTTAGGGTTTTCCAGGTTTTGTTTGTCGGGTTACTTATATATATGAGAACGTTTTCACAGTCAAGATTGATTGAAAATATTTATTTAACAAAACAAATCTCATACTTTTAATTTATTAAATTAAGGGTCAGAAAGGAGGACTGCAATGTTTCATTACAACAGGAATGAAATACTGTGTGAATAGCTAAATTATAAAAATACTGAAATACGTTTACTACAAAATTATCCCTTTCAAAATTCATCTTTTTCCCCATATAATGCATATTTTTACTTTCTGCATGTCTGTATGTATTTACTCTTCTTCCTCTGTTAAAATAAATAAAATTAATAAATCATAACTTTTAAAACAATTTTACAATTTTATTTATGACGTTAAAAACATATAAAATAATATAAAAAGTATATAAAGTAAAGTTGGAAGGGAGGGGGATATGGTACATGCTACACATCATTTTAATACTACATCACAACCTACTATAAACCATCACTTCAAAATCGCACTACTACTACACATGTCTTCTCTTTTTTCTTCTTCTACACTGTAGTTTATCATTTTTTTTATAATCCTTCTTCTTCTTCTTATATGTCACAACTAATATTTCTGCTCTAGGGATCTCCGGTATACCATCCAGAATTGTAACGGTATCTGATACATCACCAATATCTAAGAATAATAAAGACCACAAAAAATTAAATTTTATTAATAATGAAAATATATGATGCATTAATTGAAGTGAACTTAGCGTATTGACAAGTTCATTGTGGATTCATGATAACCATCATCATTTTTGTACACCAATATTATCACCATATCACTTTTTATATTTTTCCTTTTTTCCCATAAAATCATAACATAATTATTTTTTTCACAAATATTATCAACATCGTTTTATGTATTCACTTTATTTTCCATACCATCATCATTTTCAAACAAATCTAAAATACAATACAATTTATCCCTTCTCATCAAACAAAAAAAGATTACTATTATAAAAACGCAGCTAATAATGATAATTCAAGAGTTAATCTACTCCAAATTTAAGATCCTCGAACATGAATGCACATCAACTCGCTTCTTTTTCAAAGTTGATTAACTAAATTATTTGAGTCTAAAAACCAAGTTTCTTTTTCACATTTGATGAACTATTACTCTTTATAATTTTTTTTATCTTGAACAAATCAAATAGTTCTTTACAAATATTCTTGAAAAATGTACAAATAATTATTATACTACACTTGTTTATATAACACAAGTGTTTTATAAATTCAAAATCAACAGATAAAATAATATTCTCCTAAACTAGAAATCTTATACTCCTAGATTTTCTTTTTTTTGCATTGTGTAAATGAGGCAATATTTTTGTTTTCACATTCCCTCAAGAAAGCCTTGTTTCTTTCTTTTGAGAGACTTCACTATAAAGACAAATTTAACTGTCTTCCAAGTAGTCTTCAGTCTGCAAAGAATCATGTCATAATATCCTTTCTGCATTGATAAGTTAATATCAATTGATATTTAAGTTTTAAGCTTATCAAATCGTATTTCTTTTCATCCATTGACTGATCTTTACATCCATCGATCGATATGTTGATTTATTAGTTGATAATTAGTTATAAATCAATATATCAATCGACAGGTCTTCACATCCATTTATTGGTCTCCATACACAATGAACCTTTATTTCTTCACACCCATTGAGACTTTATAAATTGATCATCCTTCATTTGTGCATACATTTGTCTTCAAATATTTATAGTTAAACAACATATATTACACATCCACTGATGAACTACTATCAATTAATTGTATACACATCCGTTGACTCTTGAAAGTTTATCCATCAATCAATTTACATATTAATGGATATTAACTTTGATTACTTTGTAATAAATAAAAATTTATCTATCCATATTATCAGTTCATCAAAACAATATCTACTAATAATTGGTTTCCTGAACAATGGATATTTGTAGAACATATATCCATTAATCAGTTATAGGAATATATATATATATATATATATATATATATATATATATATATATATATCATCAAAAATATATATATATATATATATATATCATCAAAAATATATGATTCCTAACAAGAAGTGTTTGGATTTAAAAAAAAATTCAATCTAATTTTAGTGGGTTTGGTATAAATTTTAAATTTTTTTATCCAATCAAATCCTATTAACCTATTGGGCAGATCTAATGTAAATTTATTATGGATTAATTGTTATTCTTTTTAAACTGGTATTAAATAATGTTGGGTTAAACCTAATATGGTAGTATGAACTTTGGTGATCCATGACAAATATGGATAGTATAATAATTGTATTTGGATAATTAGTAAGGATGATAATAATTATAATTGGGTAATTATTATAGATGGTATGTGTTGGTCACAAAGGTAAGTAATTAGATACTAAGTATGGTTAGACTTATGTAGATAATTAGAAACCATGTATGATTAGAGTTGTGTAACAAGTATAGTAAGTCTTGGCTAAGTTTGGGATGACTATATATACATGTCATAATATGTGTTTGGTGGATATGCTTAAACATGGTGGTTTAGGTATCGTTTGGTATGTGGTTGTTCCACGTACATAGGTTTGGAAATATCGTGGGGTGTGAGTAATACTTAGGTATTGTTAGACTTAAGTATTCATGATTGATTGGTTGTATTATTAATAATTGTTTTGATTAATAATAAAAGTTGGGACGCTGGTTTTCCGTGTCATATAATTTTATTGTGTGTGTTTTGCATTAGTTGGTTATCGCAGGTTTTGCTCCCTAACAAGTGGTATCAAGAGCCAAGGTTCGTGATGGATGAGGTTGGAGGAAAATTCGAGATTGAATTGTTGTGAATCATGATGAATGGGTTACGTACGACATGAACTATACGGTTGGGACTTAAACCAAAAATCATATTCGGGTTCGATATAGAAGAAGATGGAAGAGTTCATCTGAATCGTTTCATTGGCTTGAACAACCAGGTGAAGAATTTGGATGAGAATGTTGTTCTTCTAGACGTTGAAAGATTGATGAAGCAATGATTGAGTGACTCATCGGATGAAAGGGCGCTCGTGGTTGATGCCCAGATCACCATTAAGCAGGTTACCCAATTCTTTTGGGAGAATATCATATATAAAAACGGGCTCCCACAGATCCTTGTTACTGATAATGCACGATAATTTAACAATGAGGAGTTCATAAAATATTTTGAAGGGTACGATATTGAGCTATGGTTCACATCGGTATCCCATCTTCAGGTTAATGTCCAAGTAAAGGTTGCCAACCGAATCATCCTGGATGGACTCAAGAACAGGGTGGAACGATCACAAGGAAGTTGGGTAGATGAGATATTCCCAGTGCTCTAAGCCTACCGCACCACAAGCAAAGTTAACACCAGAACTACCCCGTTCATGTTAGCATATGGGATTAAAGCAGTGGTTCCCGTAAATGTAACTTACGTATCCTTGAGAGTAAAAGCATTTGAGCCAGAAGCTAAAATCGAAGGCATGACTTTAGCCCTAGATCTAATTGATGAGGTGCGTGATTAAGCCAATGTGTGGATAGTCGAGAACCAAAAGTGAGCTTCCTTTTACTATAACATCAGGGTTAAGGAAATGTGTTTTCCGTAAGGGGACCTGGTCCTAAGAAAGGCAGAAGCATCCGGAGTCGGACCAAAAGGAAATATGTCCCCAAACTGGGAAGGGCTGTACCAAGTCAAGGAAGTCTCTGGGCAAGGCTCCTACTGGCTTTAGACACTTGAAGGGATTGAAGTTCCAAGGGCATGGCATGCCTTAAATGTCAAGTCTTATTTCGTTTAAGTAGCTCTGATATGAGCATATCAAGTAAGACTAAGTAGCAATAAGGTTCATGAGAAACCATTAGCGTAGTAGAGTTTATTGTTAGTGTAGGTGCCCTAGAGGCAATACAATTTTTCCTTTTAATAAACATTTATGTCATTTGATTATTCAATAAACGTATTTATTATGACTTTAATTACTGCGATATATTTGTTAGCATAATAAATGTCCTTAGAATCATGATACTCGTTATATAGTTTAAGTACATGACTTGAACTTGAGATTATATAATATATCATATTCTTAAAGGTTCCCTAGTCGAGTATTATTATGATAGGACAATAATAATACATAAATAGACTAGTATGTTGTTTGACAGATAACCACATCTCATTGGTTATAAGTATGGGGATACTAAAGTCAATACATAGGTACATGTAGGGGTACATGGTACTGGACAGACCCACAGTGAGATTCTTCATGTTTAATTAAGTCATAAGAAAGACTCACAGTGATAATGGTGTAATGTTCCTCTGACTTGAGATCATTATATTTCTATACGAGGATTGATATACTTTGACTACATTAAAAGTTACCTTTGACCGGGTGATGATAAAAGTGGACATCGGGTATATCATGAGTCGTATGAGAAATATGAATGATAGATAAAGGATTTAACCCTCCTATAATTAGGAGAGATATTATTGGCCTCTTGATTGAGTGAGACTATAAAATGCATGGCCGTGCTCAAATAATGATTTGTTTTTCATAGTCTACTCATGGATCAAGTAAACCCGGATTAAATGTTGAAGAGGATGACTAAATACATGCCTCGAGTTTAATCTATAATATATATGGTTAAAGGGATTATATTACACGGAAACATTAATCACGAAAGGTTTTATCGAATCACGATTTAATTATTGTTTAATTAGGTAGCAATGATGTATTACTAGATACCGCTCATTGTTTATAATTTTATTGGAGAATAAAATTATTGCTAATTAAATAATAGCCTATAGGGTCACACACATAGAGCACCTAGAGGAATAGTTAATTTAAATTATAGATTTAAATTAATTGATGATTAATTCGAATTTATTATATTAATTAAGTGAGACTTAATTAATTGAAATAAATTCGAATTTGAAGAATTATATTTCTGCCAATAATAATTAAGTGTGACTTAATTATTAATTAAATAATAAAAGCATGTTTTATTATTTAATCCTATGCCTACATGGGTTAGGTTTTTGCTAAAAAAGGCCCATTAACCAATCATTATAAATAGATAATGATAGGTTAAATGGCTTGCACGTTTTTGTATAAACCCTAGCAGAAGAGGCAGCATAGGAAGAGGCAGAGAGAATTCGAAACCTATCAAAGGAGGCTAGTACTTCCGTTCCGTGTTCAAGATCGTGAGACGTTCTTGAAGGTGCTCGTGTGGATACCATAGAGGTGCTTTCGAGAGGAAGACACAAATCGTGATAGCAAGGATCTCCGTTGAGTTCGTGGCATTCAAAATCTTAATAGGTATGATTCGATTATCACCATAATCCGTCAATTCTTATACATGATCCTGCGTTTGGGTTCCGAAAATTTTCGTTATATTTACGTTTATCCGCTGCGTTTTATGCCTCGGAACCCAACAATGGCATCAGAGCTACGTGTATAAGGGACTGATTTGGTTATGTGTTTTATGTATATGATGCATAAGTGCCTGTTTTGCTACTGCCATGATTATGCCATGCTACTGCCATGATTATGCCATGCCTGTTTGCTACTGCCCTTGCTACTGCCATGCCTCTACAATGTTATAATCTGTTATGGCATGATGTGTGTGATGCACTGTATGTATATGATACGAGATACAGTCATACGAAGGTCATCGGAAACGTTCTGAAGCGTTTAAAACAAAACTGCATAAAGATGTAGGTTTGCTGTGAATAGTGATTCTGCAGTGAATAGTGTTTTTCGACGGAGTCAGAATGGGTCGAATTTACCCTTTCTGGAAAGGGAAAATCGCCACGAGCAAAAATCACGGCTTTGCCGTGACCTATGGTGTTTTTTGGCCATTTGACATCGTTAAGGGCCTCAAAAACGCAGTTTTCTGTTTTCTGATCATAGTTTTGATTTTTCGAAAATTGTTGATCATGATATATTTGATGCATGATGATATGATTATGCATTCTGGGATTCCAGTAACTGTTATGTGAGCATGGTGCTGGTTATGGCCTTCTAGACCCTAGAGTAATGGTTTTGGTTTTGGTTTTATAAATACGACTTGCATGTCGTTTTTTTTTCTTCATTCTTGTAATTGTTGAACCTCGAATGTAACTCGAGCTTTTCTTATGTAAGTACATTAGCTTAGGTTGAATTCAATGTTTTCTTGTAATGTAATTGAAGACTGAAGGCAAGCAACTGGATGCAAGAAGCTAAGAAGGCAGCCATGGATGCAAGAGCTAAGAAGGCAGCCATGGATGCAAGAAGATCAAGACAAGCAACTGTATTTATATTTTTCCACCACCATAGACTGACCTTGATCCTTTCATTAGCTCGAAAGGATCACATAGGAAAGGGGCCATAACCAAGCGCGTTTACATACCGCACTTTACATAATGATGTATGAATGTATGTGTATAGTAGAAGATGCATGCTTTAATTAGATTAATCATGTATGTATGTATTAGATACGTCATCCATGCCATGATTGTCATGCTAAACAAGATAAAATCTGTAACGATTTAAGATTTTAAAATTAACAAACGATCATGAGATTCTTGTGTTTATGAAATATGGATTTTTAAAACACGGAATTGAATATGGATTTTGATATCTATAATTGGGATTTTCTGACAAAAACGGATATGCGTATTCGTAAGGCTGATGGGTTTTAAGTGTGACCACTGGTATCCTCCATCTACCTGGGAAATGAACAATTTAAGATGTCAATTTGAAATATTTAGTTCAAGGAAAAATTGAGGATCTCTTCATGATGTGATCATGATCGTCGTAAAATTTTCTGAACCCCTTAACAAAATATTAAGTTTTAATCAGATGCTTTCCAATGAATGAACACTCATCGAATCCTAGATCGATTAGGGGAAAGACTGTCAGTGGCAGGGGACTCCTGTCTATCGTGGTGAGATGCGACGAATATAAACGGTTATATTCGGCCGTTGTATCATTGGGTCAAACTTAACTGAGTCGTCATAATAAGGTGAAAGTAAACGGTTATATTCAACCATTATGAACTTAGAAGCATAGAGTTTGGTTAAAAATCTATTAGATAGATAAGATCAATCGTTGCTCACCAAACTATCCAAGAATTATATATGATATAATTGACAAATGTTGTCTACCTAAATAATCATTCTTAAGGACTTCCAGTGGTTGACTTGAGACATGACGAAATATGGATCTTGGCTCACTAGAAAGGATTATGGGATATACTTTCCAAATTAATAGTAAGGGCTATTGATTTGATAAAAATAGTGGGAGATATATTATGAATGTATCATAATCATTTGAACATAATAAATAACTCAGACAATCTAATGTTTAATTTTGTGCTTTTATCATTGTAGATACCAAGTAATGACAAACAACACAAACACACTATCCGTACGATCTGTCCTTGAGAAGGATAAGCTGACAGGAGGAAACAACTTCCTAGACTGGCAGAGGAATTTGAGGATTGTCCTCAGGCAGGAGCGCAAGCTTCATGTCATTGATATTCCTCCGGCAGGTCCCCTTCCTGAGGGCGCTACTGTTGAGGAACGAGCGGCCCACACAAAGGATGAGAATGATGCAACTGATGTTGCGTGTCTTATGTTAGCAACTATGAGTGCTGAGCTTCAAAGACAGCATGTGCATATGGATGCATATACTATCAATGAGCACTTGCAAAGCATGTTTGCAAGCCAAACTCGTCAAGAAAGGTTCAACACGAGCAAGTCACTGTTTAACTGCAAACAAGGGGCAAATGAACCAGTTGGCCCACATGTTCTGAAGATGATTGGTTACATTGAGTATCTTGATACTTTGGGTTTCCCGATTGGTCCGGAAACTGGTATTGACCTAATCTTGAATTCTTTGAACAACAAATTCACTCAGTTTGTTATGAACTACAATATGAATGAGTTTGACAAAACACCTACTGAATTGTTGGCTATGTTGAGAACATATGAGACCAACATGAAGACGGCTGAACCTGCTCCCATACTGATGGTGGGCAATAAAGGTAAGGCCAAAGGGAAAGGCAAGTGGAAGGGTAAGAAGAAGACAGGTTCTGATTCTACACCCAAGCCAAAGTCAGGTCCTAAACAGGCTTTAAAGCCTAAAGGTGGGGTCGCTAAGGGTGAATGTCACTACTGTAAGAAAACTGGTCACTGGAAGAGAAACTGTTCAATTTACTTGGAGGATCTGAAGAAGAAGAGGGCTGAGCAAGCTTCTAATTCAGGTATATATGTTATAGAAGTCAATCTGTCTATTTCTACATCTTGGGTATTGGATACCGGATGTGCTTCTCACATTTGTATAAATGTGCAGGAAATGCAGAGAAGTAGGACATTGGCTAAAGGAGAAATGGACCTACGAGTTGGCAACGGAGCAAGAGTTGCTGCTTTAGCTGTAGGAACATATTATTTATCTTTGCCCTCTGGGCTAGTTTTAGAACTGGATAATTGTTATTACGTGCCTGCGATTCGCAGAAACATTATTTCTGTTTCTTGTTTGGACAAGAAAGGTTTTTCGTTTACAATAAAGGACAACAGTTGCTCTTTTGCTTTGAATGATTTAACCTATGGTGTTGCGCGTTTGTTTAATGGTTTATATGTTCTTGACTTAGATAATCCTGTCTGTAATATAGAAAACAAACGACTTAAAGTTAATGACTCAAATCAAACATACCTCTGGCATTGTCGTCTAGGCCATATAAATGAGAAACGCATATCCAAATTACATAGGGATGGATATTTGGATAAGTGTGATTTTGAATCATACCAAGAATGCGAATCTTGTTTGCTTGGTAAAATGACTAAAGTTCCTTTCACTGGTAAGGGTCAAAGGGCCACTGAGCGTCTGGAGCTAATACATAGTGATGTATGTGGCCCAATGCGTGTGATGGCTAGAGGAGGCTACTACTACTTCATAACATTTACTGATGATTTCAGTAGATATGGATATGTATATCTTATGAAGAATAAATCCGATTCTTTTGAAAAGTTCAAAGAATACAAGGCTGAAGTAGAGAAGCAAATTGGCGGAGGTGCAAGTATTAAAATCTTACGATCTGATCGTGGAGGAGAATACTTGAGCACTGAATTTAAAGATTATTTAAAGGAGTGTGGTATTGTATCACAATTCACTCCGCCAGGTACACCTCAATGGAATGGAGTTTCAGAGAGGAGAAATCGCACCTTGTTGGACATGGTGCGATCAATGATGAGTCATGCAGATCTTCCAATTAGTTTTTGGGGTTACGCTCTAGAAACAGCGGCTTTCACACTTAACCGTGTTCCTACTAAGAAGGTTCAAAAGACTCCATATGAAATATGGGAGGAGAAACGGTCAGGCATGAGCTTTATGAAAGTTTGGGGATGCAAGGCGTTTGTGAAACGTCAAGTATCTGACAAGCTTGGACCTAAATCTGAAGAGTGCAATTTTGTGGGATACCCTAAAGAAACAAAGGCGTATTATTTCTATAGTCCTTCTGAGCAAAAAGTGTTTATTGCTCGAGATGCTGTCTTCATGGAAAGGGATTTTGTTTCCAAAAGAAACAGTGGGAGAACTATAGACCTCGATGAAGATCGAGAACCACAAAATAGCATTGAACCTGAAGTGGAACAAGAGCAGGATAATAATAACGCTCAACAAACACAGGTTGTTCGTAGAACTGGTAGAATTCGCCATGAGCCAGAGAGATATGGATTTCTTTTGACTCAATGTGGTGATTTGATGCTCATAGATGAAGATGAGCCTCTCACATACCAAGATGCTATGAGCAGTCCAGAATCTAAGAGATGGCTAGAAGCCATGAAATCCGAGATGGAATCCATGTATGAAAACCAAGTATGGACTTTGGTTGATCCACCTGAAGGGGTAAAACCCATAGGGTGCAAATGGGTTTTCAAGAAGAAAACTGACATGGATGGAAATGTTCAGACCTATAAAGCAAGGCTAGTTGCAAAAGGTTTCAAGCAAATTCATGGTATTGACTATGATGAAACCTTCTCACTAGTGGCTATGGTCAAATCCATAAGGATTTTGCTTGCTATTGCAGCATTCCATGATTATGAAATCTGGCAAATGGATGTCAAAACAGCCTTCCTTAATGGAAGCCTTGAAGAAGATGTGGATGTATACATGACACAACCTGAAGGTTTTGTCAGTCCAGGGAATGTTAGCAAGATATGTAAATTACGTCGATCCATTTATGGATTAAAGCAAGCCTCTAGGAGATGGAACATCCGTTTTGATGAAACTATCAAAGAGTATGGATTTGTTCAAAACGAGGATGAACCTTGTGTTTACAAGAAGGTTAGTGGGAGCCATGTGGCATTCATAGTACTATATGTTGATGACATACTACTAATGGGGAATGACATACCTTCTCTCAAGGCTGTTAAGATTTGGTTAGGGAGTAATTTCTCTATGAAAGACTTAGGAGATGCATCCTACATTCTAGGAATGAGGATCTATAGGGATAGATCTAGAAGGATGATCGGTCTAAGTCAGAGTACATACATCGATAAGGTTTTGCACCGTTTTGGTATGCAAAATGCAAAAAGGGGATATGTCCCCGTATCTCAAGGGATAACGATCTCTAAAGATCAGTGTCCGAAATCATTGGATGACAAGGACCGCATGAGTAAGGTTCCATATGCCTCAGCAATTGGATCCATCATGTATGCGATGGTATGTACTCGCCCAGATGTTTCGTATGCTTTAAGCATGACGAGCAGATACCAATCTAATCCAGGTGAAGGTCACTGGACGGTTGTCAAGAATATTCTAAAGTACTTGAAAAGGACTAAAGATTCATTCTTGGTGTATGGAGGAGAGGAGAAACTAGTAGTAAAAGGTTACACCGATGCAAGTTTCCAAACAGACAGGGATGATACTGTATCACAGTCTGGTTTTGTGTTTTGTCTAAACGGAGGTGCTGTAAGTTGGAAGAGTTCAAAACAAGAAACAGTAGCTGATTCTACAATGGAGGCTGAGTACATTGCAGCTTGTGAAGCGGCTAAGGAAGCAGTTTGGATTCGAAAATTCATTACTGAATTGGGAGTGGTTCCATCAATCGCAGATCCCATTGATCTATACTGCGATAATAATGGAGCCATTGCACAAGCTAAAGAACCTAGAGCTCACTCCCGAACCAAACATATACTCAGGAGATATCACCTCATTCGAGAGATTAATGAGAGGGGTGACATACACATATGTAAAGTGCACACAAATGATAACATTGCAGACCCATTGACCAAAGGCTTGTCGCAGCAGAAGCACGACGGTCACACTAGTTCCATGGGTATTAGATACATGGGTGATTGGCTCTAGTGCAAGTGGGAGATTGTTAGTGTAGGTGCCCTAGAGGCAATACAATTTTTCCTTTTAATAAACATTTATGTCATTTGATTATTCAATAAACGTATTTATTATGACTTTAATTACTGCGATATATTTGTTAGCATAATAAATGTCCTTAGAATCATGATACTCGTTATATAGTTTAAGTACATGACTTGAACTTGAGATTATATAATATATCATATTCTTAAAGGTTCCCTAGTCGAGTATTATTATGATAGGACAATAATAATACATAAATAGACTAGTATGTTGTTTGACAGATAACCACATCTCATTGGTTATAAGTATGGGGATACTAAAGTCAATACATAGGTACATGTAGGGGTACATGGTACTGGACAGACCCACAGTGAGATTCTTCATGTTTAATTAAGTCATAAGAAAGACTCACAGTGATAATGGTGTAATGATCCTCTGACTTGAGATCATTATATTTCTATACGAGGATTGATATACTTTGACTACATTAAAAGTTACCTTTGACCGGGTGATGATAAAAGTGGACATCGGGTATATCATGAGTCGTATGAGAAATATGAATGATAGATAAAGGATTTAACCCTCCTATAATTAGGAGAGATATTATTGGCCTCTTGATTGAGTGAGACTATAAAATGCATGGCCGTGCTCAAATAATGATTTGTTTTTCATAGTCTACTCATGGATCAAGTAAACCCGGATTAAATGTTGAAGAGGATGACTAAATACATGCCTCGAGTTTAATCTATAATATATATAGTTAAAGGGATTATATTACACGGAAACATTAATCACGAAAGGTTTTATCGAATCACGATTTAATTATTGTTTAATTAGGTAGCAATGATGTATTACTAGATACCGCTCATTGTTTATAATTTTATTGGAGAATAAAATTATTGCTAATTAAATAATAGCCTATAGGGTCACACACATAGAGCACCTAGAGGAATAGTTAATTTAAATTATAGATTTAAATTAATTGATGATTAATTCGAATTTATTATATTAATTAAGTGAGACTTAATTAATTGAAATAAATTCGAATTTGAAAAATTATATTTCTGCCAATAATAATTAAGTGTGACTTAATTATTAATTAAATAATAAAAGCATGTTTTATTATTTAATCCTATGCCTACATGGGTTAGGTTTTTGCTAAAAAAGGCCCATTAACCAATCATTATAAATAGATAATGATAGGTTAAATGGCTTGCACGTTTTTGTATAAACCCTAGCAGAAGAGGCAGCATAGGAAGAGGCAGAGAGAATTCGAAACCTATCAAAGGAGGCTAGTACTTCCGTTCCGTGTTCAAGATCGTGAGACGTTCTTGAAGGTGCTCGTGTGGATACCATAGAGGTGCTTTCGAGAGGAAGACACAAATCGTGATAGCAAGGATCTCCGTTGAGTTCGTGGCATTCAAAATCTTAATAGGTATGATTCGATTATCACCATAATCCGTCAATTCTTATACATGATCCTGCGTTTGGGTTCCGAAAATTTTCGTTATATTTACGTTTATCCGCTGCGTTTTATGCCTCGGAACCCAACATTTATGACTCCCGAAGGAGATATATATGTAAGGGCTGAGCCTATTTTAAAAATATTAATGCAGGTTTGCTTTTTTACTTCTTATTGTGTGATCTTATTTTTGTGCCAAACACATGTTGTGTGCAAGTCAAAAAGTGACCAAGTGCTGAAAAATAAGAGAACAAGGAAACATAACATAAATAAATAAAGACTCCGAAGGGCCTAGAGTCATACAACCATCAAATAAAATGTCAAGTCCCCAATGGACCCCAAATAAAAGCTAGATAAAAGCTACATGTGTCTAACAAGGCCGTGCAAGTCCAGAACATCACTCCTCCGTTTAGGCATCCTCCTCGTCATTGTCAGACTCTTCGTCTGTCTCCTCGGAGGAAGAGGATTAGGAACTGTCCTCATTCTGGACCCCCTTGCCATTCAGTAGCAGATAGATCCTTCCATAGGAAGAAGTACTAGAAGCCTTGTTGGCCCCTCGTGCCCTAGAGTCTTGGATCCCGAAGACCTTTGCCTGACCCGGAGAGTTGAGATGTGGATTTGATGCCAGAACCCGAGTCTTGGCTCATCTAGTTGCCCATAACTACGGTCTAATCAGGACAAGGGAAGTCATCCAGATTCCCCACATTGGGAAACCGACGATGAACTGTCACAATGGCCCTATCTCATCCAAGCTCCATGTTATTTGGGCGCATATGGTCATCATGGTCATCCATGAACTGGAGGAAGGATTCTGACTGTGTATAGCATCGATCATTGTCTGAAGCTCTGCCTTTTTCTTCCTTATCAAGGCCGTGCACTGGTCTCGATAAGAATTAACCTCAATCTGGGCAATGTTATCCCTAGACTCCTACTCTTGGGATTCCTTTTGGAGCCTATCTTGCTCATTGATTAAGGCTTGGTTTGACTTCCTCAAGGCCTTGCCTTGGAGGGCAGAAAAGTAGAGATAAACATTGGCCTGAAACAATGAACAAACTTAGAGTTAGCAAAATGACAAAGTGACAAAGGTATAGAAACCGAGAAAATGATGTTTACCTGATACAAGGCCTGAGCGCCCAACTGCTCAGACTCCTCTAAACAATCCCCTGTAGTCACGGTAATAAGATCGACAGGAGCAATGGAGCACTTGGAACAATCCAAGGCGAGCAAGAGACTCCCTAAAACTGAGTCCTGGGAACTGATTTCCTAATCAGATGTAAGAGAAATCTTGGTACTGTCATCTGCATTCCTCAATGTTTTTCCCGTCATCGAGCAATGTTGTAAAAAGTCTGGAACTTTGACGGCAGAAGGGTTTGCTTCCTTCTCAGCCCTCTTCATCATCATCCTAGTGGGCACCTCGCACTTAGCCGCGCTCTGATGCATGAGATCAACAACTGAAACAAAATAAGAAAAACATAGGAATAAGAACTAACATGTTCAAGATAACTAACGGGTGAAAAATAATTACCCTCAATTGAAAGGCCACTAAGGCCAGCTTTAACCAAATTATTTTCGGTCAAGACGACTTGATAATGAGTTTGACCGTTTTCTGCAATAAGCTTGTCACGGTCCACCAACTCATAAGGCTCATGATCAAGAATGAAGTGTGACTTATCTTGCATATAGTTGAAGTCAATTCTGAAGAAGTGACCCCAATCTCCCCCCTTCCACTTGAGTATAATGAAATTTTTGTTCCAATAGCGGTGAGAATCGGGCAAGGAGTATGAGTTCACAATATGAGGGATGTTTGCCCTATGTTGGATGGTCATCCAACCTGCCCTACTAAGGGAATAATTATTAAGCATGAAAATACTTCTAAACATGGAAGTTCTCAACAGGATGTCCAGCTGATGACATCTTATTATGAATATGCTTATGAACCTCCAACCATTGGGATACAACTTGCAAGGATGAACCTTGATCTCAGCTAATAACCTGACAATGAAGGGATGGGCGGGGAACCTCAGCTCAGCTTCAAGGGCACCTTTATACACACAGAGCTCTTCGGGGTTCCAGTTACAAGTTTTATCATTCACGTCCGGGTCATGGATTATTAGAAAAGCAAACAATGATGCTGTTAGAGAATATCAATAAAAGAGTTTATGCTGACATCATCAGAGTTTAAGAAGTTGTCGATAGAGTTTACTCTATAAGAGAATACTCAATCAGAGTTTACTCTACCAGATAATACTCTATTAGAGATTATCAACCGACAAAATTTATTTTCAGAGTTTGTCAAAGAAGGAAACAGACAAATAAGAATTTGATTTGGATAGTGAAGAAGGAATTCAAATACAATTCTATTACCTTATGGAAGCTAGCCTTATCATTATCTATTTTGTAATTGGATTTGTAAGTGTGTCTATATAAACACAGAATTAGGTTATCATTGTAACACACATTATTATCATTCTCATAACCTAGCAGCTCTTAAGAATATTAATTTTTTTGAGAAAGTTCTGTATACAGTTTATCATTAATACAAAACAATGTTTCTTCTACATACTTGTGTTCTTAGTCGATTATTTGATACTATTTATTCACCCCCCTTCTATAATAGTCTATTTATCTGGGTAACAATTGGTATCAGAGCTGGCAGTTAATTATAACTTAAAGATCTATAAAAAATGTCTGGAAACATGTATGAAAGTATCAAAATCCCAATCTTGAAGAAGGCTGAATACCCTAAATGTAGGGTAAAGATGATGATGTTCTTAAAAGTAACTGATCCTGATTATTTAGACAGAATCATTGAAGGTCAGTATCTACCAACCAAACTAGTGCCATTGACAATTGTGGAAGGAAGACAAGTCCTTGAATATTATACTCTGAAGGACACAAAGGAGTGGACCAATGAAGAAAAACAAGATGTCTTGAAAGATGCAAAGGTAAGTAATATTCTGCATAATAGTTTTGACTCTGTGATGTCTAACAGGGTAATTTCCTGCAAAACAACAAAAGAAATCTGGGATGCACTAGAGGTTTAATGCCAAAGAACCAAGGAGATAAAAAAGAATAGAAGATCTGTGTTAATTCAAGAATATGAATACTTTGAGGCAAAACAGAATGAGTCTCTCACTGATATCTATAACAGATTTCTTACTCTGTTGAATAACTTGGTTTTGGTAGATAAGGTGTATGATAATGAGGATTCGAACACCAAGTTTCTAAGGGCTCTTCCTAAAGAATGGGATCTACAAAAATCTTTAATAAGAGATAGGGCTGATTTGGATAAGATGTCTCTAGATGAAGTCTATGAAAGACTAAAAACTCATAACTAGGAATTAGAGCAAAAGAAAAATAGGAAAAGTAGCAAGGCAAAATCTGTTGCCTTGAATGTTGAGACTAAAATTGAAGAACCAAAAGAGAAAGCGTTGAAAGTTTCAACAAGAAAAGGAAAAGCTGTAATGGTCAAGGAAAGCAGTGAATTAGAGTTTGAGACAAACTCTGATGCAAACTCTGATTACTCCACAGACTCTGACATGATGGAGATGGTTGCTATGATTCTCAAGGGCTTTAAAAAGATGAAGTATAGGAAGTACAGAAAGTAAGGGAACTTCTAAAAAAAGCGTGGAGAGTTAGAGAAGAAAGATATATTCAGAAGAAGAGAAGATAGAGATGGAAAATCAAAAAATCTTGACAAATCAAAGGTCAAGTGTTACAAATGTAACAAGATGGGGCACTGTAAAGCATAATGTATCATAATATGTAATAGTGATAACGATAACTCAACTAAGAAACAAAGACAGTCAAATAATACTAATATGTAGCACATGACAGAAGGACATGTAAACATGAATCATACATATATCATTGCTGAGCATTCAAGATGAAAGGCTTACTGAACGTCAGCGAGAAAAGTCCATTAATATGTTCAGGACTCAACAACAAATAAGAGTTCAGAAGATTTCATACTAAAGACAGTGTATTGATTTGAGTATAAATGTCAAATGGTTTCAGTGATCAGAAGCAATGCAAAAGTCTAATGTTAATCAGCTGAAACAGAACAGAAGTCAAGGGAATTCAATTCAGTGTTAGTCATTTGTGAACCAGACCAGTGCACTAAGCGTCAGCACAACAAGAAAAGAATTTTCTTGATATATAAGAAGAAAATCAATTGATCAAACTAGAAGAGTGAAAACCAAGTGGTAAATACTTCAAGTATTTCAAGAATATTGTTAAGGAAAGTATTACTACATTTTGGTGTTCGAGTACTCTTGAAGCAATGTAGAGGCGCAAGTAAACAAGTCTCTAGTAGTATGTGGCGCCTATACACTGTAACTAGAGTGTAGGCGTAACAAACATCATTTCTAGGTGCAAGGAAAGTTGGGAATATAATCTAAGTGGTTTATGGAGCCTGCACTAGGAACTCAGTGTGCAGGCATAACAAAACAATAGGCGCAACAAGAATCTAAGGCGCAACAAAACTACTCTTACAAGCGCAACAAAGTTCCAAGGCGTAACAAAGCTATTATGTGGCGCATAAACACTGCAGTCACTCTACAAGGCGCAATAAAGGACTTGAGCAATTGTTGGAAAATCAATTCATTTGATTTCCAAAAGTCTACACAAATATATATGGGTTTAATTTGAAAGAATCAGTGTGCATCTTCTTTAGTAAACTCAACAAACTTGTGGGAACTCCATTAAAGCCAAGCATTAAACACTCACATGTATTGTTGTTGTAATATTGATTGAACCCACAGAAGCTAATCTTTTGATTAGAAGTGTAGCACCTCAGGGATTTAATAATATATCTTTATTTTCCCGAATCATTGTATTTCATTTTCTACCATGTTTATATCTCAATAAAACAAACACTTAATCCGCTTTTAAATGAAAATCTACGAACATCATATTCATCCCCCCTTCTATGATGATTTAAGACCTAATAATTGATATTGAAGCTTGTTGATTGAAGTTACAAATCAAGATCCAAAAATAGTTTTACGAAAAAGTGTATTTTAAGATCAAGAAAAATTTATATTGAAATTTCTTTATTTTTAAAGAAAATTCAAATTCGAATTTTTTAAAGATTTTAAATCCACAAATTTTAAAAAGATATCAATCATCAAGAATTCGAATTAAAATTTAATTTCACGAAATTTAATTTCTATTCAAATTAATTTTAATTTTTAATAAATTATTTATTTCTTGAGATTTAAAATTCTTCGTAACCATGAGTACCTAAAAACTTAGTAGCATCAAAATCCCAACGTTTGATAAAAATGAATACATTTTATAGAAGAAGAAGATGTCCACTTTCATCAAATCAGCTAATTTTCAATACATGGGAATTTTGGAAAATGGACCCTATGTAGCTCAGAAGCTAACACTAGAAACAATTTCAGATGACGGAGAACGGATTCCATAAGGATTTACCCCAAAGGAACCTTCAGAGTACACTGACACTGACAAAGATAGAGTTGCATGGGATAATCATCTTCAATGTATCCTAATGGATTCAGTGGACACTACAATGCTGAATGAAGTGATTAATTGCACTAGTGCCAAACAAATGTGGGATAAGATTGATATGCTAATGGAAGGTACAACAGATGTGAAAGAGAACAGGTTGAATATACTTACATCCTTGTACGAAGCTTTCAAGTCACTACCTGGAGAAAGTATCACTCAAGTTTTTGAGAGATACAATAAATTTTGAATGACTTGTCACTGCACGGAAAGGCCTACTCATGTAGAGAGATTAACAGAAAATTTATGTTGACACTGCCAGCGCATCTTGAACACAAAATCTCTGCCATCAGAGAAAGAAGTGACATAAATGAAATGTCCATTGAAATTCTATATGGAAAGCTCAAAACTCATGAAATGGAGCAAGAGCAAAGACAGATCATTTATGGTTCAGGAACAATGGATAGTAAGAATACAACACTGTTGAAAACTACAGCACTTGTAGCCAAAGATTTTTCTGTCACAGAGACCAGCACAGTGAAGCCTGTAGTTGAGAAAGAAGAAATTTTAGAAGCTGAATTTACAGAAAATACTCAACCAGGTGATGAAGATGACTTCTACTCAATGGAAGAACTTGAACAGTTAAAAAATAAGACAATGACCTATATGACAGGGAAGTTCAAGAACCTCAAGTTTAGAAGGAACCCTAAGTGCAAATTCAAGAATAACACCAGTTATAGTGGTTCCAGCTTCAGAAACAACAACCGAGGTGGTTCGTCTTCAAGGTCTTACAGTAAAGGAGGTTATAAGATGGGAATGGTAGACCATAGTAAGTTCAAGTGCTACAACTGTGATGAACCCGAACATTTTGCTATAGAATGTCGAAAGCCTAAGAAAGGGAAGAAAAGAAAGGAGTTGTATGACGAACTCAAGCAAAAGTATGATGAACTAGCGAAGAAGCATCAGGGCAGAGCTTATATAGCCAAGGGAAAGAGCTGGGATGATTCAGACAATGATGAAGAAGAGACTTATGGAAATGTTGCTCTTATGGCAGACTCTTCAGAGGCATCACCTCAGTCATCGATGGTATCATTTCTTTCCACGGTTGACATGTCTAATTCTGATTATAAGAAAACTGTCGAAGATCTAAGTGTAGAAAACTGTCTAATTCACACAAGCATGCTAGAAAATGCTAAACAAGTTCTAAAGAATAAAATGTTAGAAGCTAGAAATGAAGAACTAGATCTTGCACGTGTTAACTTAGAAGATCTGAAACAGAAGATATAATATCTGCAGAATAGAGACAAATGCAACCAAGAAGTAAAAACTACACTTAGGAATAAAATTTCTAAGTTATAGTTAAAACTTCAGGCTTATAAAAAATCTGTTAATCTTGTTAAGGAGGCAATAGATAAACAGGTCATAGGTCAAAAAACTAGAATATGATTTGACTATGATAAAAAAGAAGGAAACAGACATGATGAATCAATTGCTGATGAATTAAAAAATGTCCCTAAGCCCCTATACAAGAAGTTTGTCATCAAACCCTTAGATGAAGAGCAGATCTTAATGAAAGAAGAAATCATTGCTGAGGATCAAAAGAAAGAGGAAGAAGATAAACAAAAGATGCCTAAGAAATCTATAAAAATTGAAGAACCTAATAAACAAATTAAAACTAAAATAGGCAACAATGCTGAAAAGAAGAAAGCTAACAGAAATGGAAAGATAGGTGTTAATAAGAAAAATGATTATGCCTATTCTCCCAAAGCTATTAGAAAAGTTTATAACAATTATAATTCTACTGGTCATCTTACGCATGCATGCAAAAAGATAAAAGTAGTAAAAACAGAAACTTCTAATATGCCTGCCATGCCTGCCATGTCTATCCCTCATCAACCATGTAGTAAAGTAGGATGCATGTCATGTGTTTTCAACATCATGTCTGCATACATAAACTTGATGAATGCATCATCTAGTACTTGCATTACTACAGATGTGAACATGAATAGAAAGCATATTAGGTAAGTCTTAGAAGGAAGCCCTTGTCCCTAAACCTAAAGACACACTTGTCAAGGCTAAACCAAAGGGCAAGGGCACAGTCGATGAGAAAGACAAGGACCATAAAATTTCTGTAGCTAAATCTGTTTACTTATCTAAGCCTCTTGGACCCAATCAAATTTGGGTGCCAAAGAAGAAGTAATCAATTTGTGGTTGCAGGGCATAGTAAAGAACAAGCGTGTCATGTGGATTCTCGACAGCGGCTGTTCTAGGCATATGACTAGTGATAAAGCCCTGCTATCAGATGTGATTGAGAAAGCTGGCCCGATAGTGACCTTTGGAGATAAAAGTAAAGGATTCACAACGGGATATGGCAATCTGGAAATTTGAAATGTTATCATAGAAAATATCTCTCTAGTGGACAAATTAAAGCACAACCTTCTAAGTATCAGTCAGTTCATTGACAAGGGCTACAAAGTAACTTTCGAAAAGGAAAGATGTGTAATCCAAAATAGGAAAGATGTGAAGCTTGCTCTTCAAGGAGTGAGAAAGGGGCATCTCTTTGTGGCTGACTTATTCTCTACAAGCAAAGGCAAAGTTCAATGTTTTTACAACAAAGCTTCAATAGAGGACAGTTGGTTATGGCAAAAAAAACTTTCACACTAGAACTTTAAGGCAATGAACTCTTTAGTTAAGAGGGAATTGGTTAGAGGTTTACCTGAGATTGAATTATGTCAAGAAGGTTTATGTGAAGCATGTTGGTGAGATTACGAAGCTGTATGAATAGTAATCGTGATAACTCAACACTAGAACAGGACAAGTAAATAATACTACGCCTATACAGAAATCAGGAAGAAATGAAGACAAGGCAAATACAGTGAATCAAGACATTAGAAGAAGTTTTGAAGTCTACTACAGGTCATTGAGAGAAGTACATTAATATGTTCATGCCTCAGTGAAGAATAATGGTTGAAGACTTTCAGGGTTTCAGAAGTGTTGAAGATTCAGTATAGAAGTGCCACTAAAAGATTTCAGTGTAAAGGCATTGATTGAAGATAGACAGTGTTCGAAGCATAGGAATCTAGAAGGAGTGAAGACAAGGTAAAGACAAAGGTTAAAGAAAATAGCTGCAGTCTTGAAGCTATACTCACTGAAAGAAGTTCAGTTATATGTTCAAACGTCAGTGAAGAACAGAGAATGAAGTATTCAAGATTGTGGTAATAATGAAGACGTTGTCTAAGTATCAGAAAAGATTCCAGTGAAGTTACAGTGTTTATTGACAATCAGTGTTCGAAGCAATGAAGTTGCTGCAAACTTAACAATGCAAGTAAAGCTATAATACGAAGACCTGGATCGAAGTTAGTCGTCTGTGAACCAGACCAGTTGCACTAGGCGTCAGCAGTTTGTGAAAGGAATCTGAGTATTAACTATAGAAGAATTATTAAGTTGAAGAACGTACCCGAAAAGAACGGTTATTTATTAAGGTACAAAAAGTAATTTGTAGAGGCTACAGCCAAACAGCTAAACAGCTAACAGCCAAACAGCTAAACAGCTCAAAGGGTGTAGGGTGCAAAGTGTCACAACCTTGGTACGAAAAGTGAAAGTTTCTGAATTACAGTCGAAGAACAGAAACAGCTCAAGGTACAGGGTGTAATGTGGCAAGACTTTGGTACAAGAAATGGAAGTTGGGAAACTTCAATCAAGGAATAAATAGAGGGTCAAAGTGCAGTGACCAAACTGCACTTTGACCATGGAAATGAATTACACGCGCATGAATAGTAAGGCGCAACAAAATGATCAGCGCAACAAAATTCAATTGACTTAACCAAAATGGAGCATCATGTTTTAGTGGCGCCTCTACAGGACTTGCCCAGTGCAAGCGCAACAAAAATGTTAAAGTGGAGCCACTTGACTTGGTTAAATTTATACTCCATTATTTTGTTGCGCCTCCCCAGTACAACCACTGTATTGGGCGCAACAAAATATTACAGGCGCAACAAAAAGTTCCCTGGCGCAACAAAGAAAATATTTCCTGGCCCCACTTAATTATCCTCAGCCAATCAAATTACAGCAGCTACTTTATTTGATTTAAAGTCTACACCAATTGAAGAGTCGTCTTCTTCAATACAAAAATGTAGAGAGCCACTGCCATGGCCGGCGCAAGAAGAAACATTTTATACACACCCATATCTTGCTCCCGGTCAAATATTAGGACTCGGTTCTTTAACGAAAAATGTTCAGGGCTCCTAGATATCACTCCCTACGGACTCAGTTTTTCCTTGTACTAATTTAGATATATTTGTATAGGAAATGAGCCTTATATTTTTGTGTTAGTAGCAAAGAACTAATTTGTTCTTTGGAAGCCAGTTATATTTTTAACTGGGTGTAGCACTCCTCTGGGTTTATATATAAAAGATATATTCCCGGAAACTTGTCTCCATAATTTACTTGCTAATTTTCTTGAACCTAATTGATTTATCCGGACTCACAGAAAATTAGTAGGTAGCTCACCTAAACACTATAAATGGCCAAACCCACTCTGAAGCAATAATTTATTTATCCTCAAATTCCGAAAAGAATTTAAGTTATTGTTAGTATCGTATTCAACCCCCCTTCTACGATACTTCGGGACCCGACAATTGGTATCAGAGCTCGCTGATTGATATACAAATCAAGATCCGTAACTCAGTGAAGCTCACAGTACCGAAGCTGCTTCAACTCAGAAAAGGAGGCTTTGTTAAATAAGTTTAATTATAAACTTTTATTAAGTTTATTTTATAAACTTTATGAAATTTATTTTATAAACTTTTATTAGTTTATATTATAAATTTTAATTAGTTTATTATATAAACTTAATATTAAATTTATTTTATAAACTTTTATAAAATTTGTTTTATAAACTTTTATTAGTTTGTATTATAAATTTTAATTAGTTTATTTTATAAACCTAATATTAAATTTATATTATAAACTTTTATAAAATTTATTTTATAAATTTTTATTAGTTTATATAATAAATTTTAGTTAGTTTATTTTATAAATTTAATAAAATTTAAAGTTTAAAATTAATAATTATTTAACATTAAAACCTGGCCAATTTTCAATCGACCAAGTTAAATCAGTACATGATTTGTGTTTGGTTGACCAGGTCATGTGGATACTTCACACGCCTTTGACAAAGTCACGCGCAGCGCCACATACGCGCGAGATGTTTTTTTCTAAGGCAATAGCAAGCTTACTTGCGCCTGTACAGAGCAGGCAATGGAGAGGCGCCACTTGTCTCAAAATTGCAGTTTGGTACCCCAAATTTTGTACTCTTTAATTTTTATTTTAGATTTATTTATTTTTCCAGAAAATTTAAAATTCTTGAAAACTAAAATTTTTCTTAAATATTAATTTACGATATTTTAATTTTTAAGAAAATTTGAAATTCTTGAAAATTAATTTGTTGTATATTTTTATTTTTGATTAATTTATTTTCTAAGAAAATTAAAAATTCTGTAAATCTAAATTTTTCTTAAATATTAATTCGAGGGTGCTCAAGGGTTGTAGATGAAGATTTTTCCGGGTATTGAAGACAACAAAAATTGACTGAAGATTATCCAATGAAGTTAATTCTGGAATAGGTTGCAGAAATTGTGGTATTAATTTCCTCAGAGGTTTACTTCATAGGATCCGACTAATATTTTGGAAGCTGCAAAAGAAGAAATTAATTTGGGTACGGTTTTTGGTTAATTTGAGTTGTATTTTTGGATGAAAAATCTAAGGGGTTTGAAGTAGTGAAGGAGAACAGACTGGACAACCTGAAATCTCAGTACAAGCCTTAAAGATTATTCTACAGGGAGATTACAGGAATTTCGTGCTAACACTGCAGATCATCTGGAACACAGGATTACAGCCAACAGGGATTTAAGGATACAACCACATTGTCTGTAAAATACCTGTATGTGCTGAAGGCCTATGAACTAGAACAAGAGCTGAAGAAGATAATATTTGGTAAAGCAGGTTGTTAGCATATCCACTGTATTTGTGACCCATGAACCAAATTTGATTGAAGTCAAGGTTGAGAACCTCTGAACAGAAAAGAAATGATCCTAGAAGCTGAATTGAAGATGTTGTAATTCGAGGTAGTGGTCAAGGTGTTGCATGTGAATCTTACACTTTGGAATAACCTGAGAACTGGACTGCAAGTCAAGCCTGCAGGGCAACAGGAACTTTAGTGACATCAGATTCAGACGGAATCCCAATTCTAAATCTAAGGTCCTTACCTATAGATTCCAAAAAGGAGATTTTCAAGACCAGTTCAAGGGGCGGTTACAAGACAGGGATGGTTGATTATAAAAGACAAGATCAGGGTTTTGCTACACAGTATGAAGAAGTTTGTACAAGAAAATGGTGACAGACACTGTGTTGGGTTGTAGCAGGAATCTCAAGCATTAATGAGGATGCAGCAAGGGAAAGCATTTGTTGATGAAGTTTAATGCAAGGTTGATTCTATCAAGTGACAGTGATGAACCAAATGGATATCTGGCATCAATGACCAACACTAGAGATGAATCACTAAGCACTTCACAGGTACACATTCTAACTAGTATACGTTAATCTAATTCAAAACTGTATGATTATTAAGTTTTGAAATGTATTATATTCATGTCAGCATGTTAGCATCTTAGGACTTAAATGCTTAATTGATTGCTAAGAATAAGATTTCATGCTAGGATTCATGAGTTTAATTAGTACATTTCATACTTGATTGTATATGCAGTAAAATGAATATCTAGAATTAGATAGGGTGTTCTAAAGGGTTAGGTGTATCCCTAAATATTTGCTGGAACTTGAGTTAAATCTTCTGTGATTTAATACATCTGCTAATGTTGTGAAAATTGCTAAATAGACAAACAGGTCATAGATCAGATATTTTATATTTGTTCTTATTGTAATAAATGACTTGATAAGTATATGTGGAATTTGATTTTGCTTATAATGTTTTATTCAAATATTCTGCATATTCTTATAATTGTTTATGTGCTTATTTTCACATGATTTGCTCCTACTCACATAGTTGCACTTAAATGTCATATCATATCATGTATTGCTTGTTAATGAGTAGAATAATAAAAGATGGTAGAATTATCTAAGTAGTCAGTAACATTTGTTGATTCAAGGATTAATCTAAAACTGACTTAGGTAATTAGAGATAGTTAAAAATGTTAGACAACAACAGAAATGGATTAGACATAATTAGTAATTAATTTCTTAGTTCTTCTATCCATGTGCTTTTATGAATATTGAAGCTGTTGTTACCTCTGATAATATCTCTAACCCATCTGGACTCAATTAAAATTGAGTACCAAAAAGCTTAATCATTTGTGATTGCAGAGTATGTAACTAAAGGCAAAAGTTATGTGACTTCGTGACATTTACTGTTCGAGGCATATGATTAAGATTAAAGCTCTAATATCACAATTGGTTGAGAAGGCCTCCCCGATGGTAACCTTTGGAGATGACAGCAAAGGATGTACAAGGGATATGGCTATCATGATTTAAGAACTGTCATCAGTGGAAGCATCTTTCTTGTTGAAGGACTTAGGCACTATCTACAGGGCACTAGGGAATTCTTTATCAAGGGTTTTCTGGAAAAGCATTGAAAAGGAAAAGTGTTTGATCTCAAACAAGAAGGTTGGAAGCTCGCTCAACTGAGAGTGAGGAAGTTTGTTCATAGCTGACATGGAATTCGATATGCAAAGGTGAAGTGAACTTTTCAGTAAAGCTTTATCAGTAAAGAGTTAGTTATGGTAAAAGAAGCTCTCACACTTGATATTCAAGACAATGGATTCTCCGATAAAGATGAAATTGGTAAGAGGACTGCTTCTAATGGAATTCTATCCAGAAGGACATTTTGAAGTATGTCATATAGGGAAGTCAATAAAAACATCACACTGAAGCAAATTATGTCAATGAAGAAATATGCTTAGTGGTGATTAATGACAACCCTAATTACAAGTTGGTGATGTTCATGCATTAAACAGACAAAATGTCACAGATGGTGAGTGATCACATCAGGTAAATCGAGTTGGAAGCAAAGTAAGCTGTGAGAACTTTGAAGTCAGATAATGGAACTGAATTTCGCGAGTGAAGTTCTATATGAATTCTGCAATGAAAAAGGTACATTGAAGCTGAAGCAATTAACACAGCATGCTGCTTTAATCAACAAGATCGTGAAAAGACATCAGATGAGTTAATGGCCAACCAGAAGCAAACACTGAAACTCTTTCGTGTGTTTGGAGGAAATTGATATTTACTGAAGACTTATATGAGTATTTTGACAAGAAGTTAAGACTCAAGGAACAATTTTCCTCGGCTACTCATTGATGATGTAAGACCAGAAGGTGATTAAAAGTCTGAATATGTCGACCCACTACACCAAGCTCCCAAGCATTCAAATGAAAGACTATTCTGAATCTTTGAAGTTTGACATCCCGTCATAGGCAAATTCAAATACTGATGATGAAACTGAGGTTGTAGAAGGAATCAATGATAATGATGATGATTCAGATCCTATTACTGGAAATGGTAGTGAAACTACACAACTCGTGAACTTTAACAGAATCCACTGAAAAAGGTGAAGGATCTTCAACACATCCTAACAGCAACTCAGGGGGAGCAAAATAAAAGAAGGATCTACTAGTCGTACTCAACACAATGAAAATCAAAGGAATACATCAAGAACATTTCTGCCAAGACAAAAGGGTTTGAAGTCAAAGTCATTCCTGGAGTCTTGTTCTTAGTAAACCGGATTTTGAGTAAAGGCTAGAAGTGCTAATCAAGATGAACATATATTTTCCGGGACCCAACAATCAATAATTGGTATCCCAAAGAATAGTGAAGATGCACTGATTGATCCAGATTGGGTGATTGTAAATGCAAGATGATCTCAATTAGTTCGAAGGCAGAAACTACTGAAGCTGGAACCCAGACCACTAAAGTCGAAGCTGAAATTAGTACAGTAAGGGTTCTCAGAGACTGGAAGATAATTGACATTGTTATGAGGGACAAAGCCAAACTGGTTGCTACAGGTTACTATAAAGTACAAGGTATCGACGATGATGGAAACAGAATCTTCGGGACTTTCAAGATCTAACAGCAAGCAACAGAGACGAGACTTGATCCTCTTAGGACCTAACAATTGGGCCTAACAAGATGAGGACCTAACAGAGATAGGGATTCAAGCGAATCGTCAAGGACATGGTATGACACTCTAATTACTAATTACTTGAAAATGATTTTATATTAGAGTAGTCATACACATATATCTCTCTAGAATACATGGCACACACAATGTCATATATGTGCTAGTATACCATGATTATATTATATGTGGGTCTACTAACAAAACTTGTGCAAGAGATATTTTGCTAAGTAAATGCAGAGTAGGTACAAGATGAGCATGTTGGAAGAGTTGCAGTTCTTTTTGAATTATAAGTAATTCAAAAGAATGATGGCAATTAAAGTAAGTCAATGATCTTTTGAAGATGCGCAATTTGGAAGATTCTAGACCTGCTAAGACTTCTTGCCAACAAACCACTAAGCTTGATCAGGGCAAATCAGGTATATGAACTGAAGTGACAAGCTATAGAGGTAATCAACTCATTACTTATTCAAATACATAAAGACCATATATTTTATTCTCGATATGCCTATGTGCAAGTTTTCAAGTGGATACTAGAGAATATTATCTTATAGCTAAGTTATGAATTGATTAGATATCTTAGGGGACCACCAATTCTTGAAATCTGGGACCCTAAAGATACTAGGTTTAACCTAATTGGCTATATAGATATAGATATACAAGTTGTAAGAAAGACAGGGAAGTCATTCCTAGAAGCTGTCATTATTTCCAGCAACTCTGTTGATCTCTTCACGCCACGTATGGAACAAGCGCATGGACACCAGGTATCATTTCTTTTGAGATTGTCCTTAGTAGAATAAATTGCAGATATTTGTTAAACAACTTGATGAATTCATTTTGTCTAAGTTGGTTAGTGAACTTGGGATATTATTTATATGCATATTTGTTGGAAATCTCATCTGCAATGAATTCTCAAATGAGTTCACAAGTATTAAATTTTCCATATTTAAAGGACTTGTGAATTTATTTTAAATCCCGTACCTCATGCTTATTGCTACTAGTTTAATTATCATGCTTACAATGTAATATGCATAAGTGATAGTTAAATTATTTAGCATAAGTTAGAAGCATAATTATTTGCATGTTAAATATTTGATGAGTATTAGTCAAGATGTCTTGCTTAATTGCTCTGATATTTTGCTCTGATATTCTTAAATATTTTGTTACGAATAATTGTGATACTTTTGATATTAGTGACTGTATTTAGAATTTCTATTCTAAGTAATTAATGCATATTTCAAAACTCACTAATATTGGAAAACGAAGTATTTTCTAAGTTATGTGTATAAAATTCTCAATATTTTATATACTTAGGAAATATTTCTAAATTTGATTTTTATTGCGAGAAGTTGCTATTAGGAACACAAGTGTTAAATGTCTATATTTAAAGGACTTGTGAATTTCTATTCAACTATTTTCTCGAGCTTACATATATCAATAATAATTGTTATGAGTATAATTGTAATATTCTAGAGTGACAATTATTAGATATAGTGTAGGAAGTTAGATGCTAATATTCAATCTTATGAATATTTTAGTATTTAGCGAAATTATTTTATCCTATTAAAATTATGGATTGAAGCAATACAATGATTATCAGTTTCATAATTTTGATTTGATAAAATATAAGAAGCACAATTTCTTGCATCTTAAAATTATTGATAAATATCGAATAATTGGTATCAGCGTGCAATTAATTGTGATATTTTTAATATTAGTGATAACACAAGTTATTTATCTGAAATCACTGATAATAAAAATATGTTTAAATGCTTATTGTTCAACTGAATAATTGCCACATGTTAAATGATTTATATATGCATGTCTGTGGTAACTGTTTCGTATTACATAAGTATTATTATTAGTTTTCTTTCTTCGACTGAATTTTAAACTTGAATGTATTAAAAAGAAACTCTTGTCTATTTCTTTTTCAAAATGCTTTATTCAAAGATGCATTCATTTTTCTATCAGTCTTAGAGAAGAAAACATCAAATTCTTTTTCAAAACTTCTCTTTTGAAAAACTTTTGATTTACAGCCCTACTTTATTTTTCCAAACCTAGGGTGTGAATTAAATTTTGCTTGAGGATAATTTTTCTCCAATCTCAAAATATTTTATCCTCTCTCCAAAGCTGGTTTTAAATGCTATATTTTCAAAACCGTTTTCTCTCTTAATTTTTCCTTTTAAAGTGGCAGAAACTTTGTGACTGCTATTTTATTTGGAGAAATTATTTTAACTTTGAGGTACCAATCACTTGTAAAATGATTTGTTTTCAAATACTTGTTTCAATGTATGTTTCACAATGATTCTTAGTACCAAAACAGTGATTGTTGCTTTGAAGGCCTAGTACTGTATTGTTAAGCATTCATTCAACCCAAATTGTCATGTTTTTATTTTAAGTCGGGGATACTATCAGGTGGACGAAAATGATGTAAATCATAATTGCATTATGAGTCGGAAAATCATAGTCCTCTATCTGATAAGGATGTTTTACAAAATTGTTTTCAAAACATACAGTACTTAGGTTTTAAAGGAAAAGAGTCATTTCATTAAGATATAATTTGGTAGAAGAGTTGAATTTCTTCTTTGGTAAAAATTCCCACATTTTATTATGGGAAGTTTACCTTATAAGAAATTCATAAGTGATAGAATTTTTCTCTGATACACTTTCCCGCGTTTTATTATGGGATAAGTATCTTAAAGAAAATTTCTATTGGTATCATGTTCGTAAATGATAAATCTTTAGAACCGACAAAACTCTTTTACTAAAAGTGCTTTAATGCAATCTATTACCATTCCTTCATATATTTTTCTTTCTCCTTGAGATGAAAAATATGTTTTGGAATGTTAAAGTGATTATCTTTTTATCTTAATTAATTGATTTTATCCGTTTAGCCCCCAGTGGCTACAGAAGCTGGCCAAGAGGTTGAAAACCCATCAATCTCTTACCCATGCCATAATACCAAACACTCATTCATCCACTTCCATATATTAACCCTTGGAGATATAAGGAACTTATATAAGTTAGAGGTTGATAAGGGAGAAACTGCACTTGATGCAGCAAATAAGGATGAAGTCGGAAGTGCACCCACAGCTCTACCTCCAGAAAAGTAAAGTAGTATATAACTGAGGTAAGTGTAAGCTCATCTGCATCTTCTCAAAAGGATGCAGAGCTGAAAAGGCAATAAAACTGTCTCTGGAATCATTCTCTCAACAGGGTGAGTCCATTGAAATTCGTTCGTCAGCCAGAGCATCTTGTAATGAGTCAAGCACACCACTGGCACTCACGCTAATGGTAAGCCTAAACAGATAAATTCTAGGAACACATTGCAAGGCGTGCACAGTGAGAGGTATAGGCATTCAGAGGAGATACGGACTCTAGCCATACATTACATTGTCCAATGTATCTACCTCAAACAGAAGTTAATCTTCTACATCCCGAAAGGGAGATCTCTTGTTCAGATTTATCTGGCTTGAGAGCCAACTGCTTGACAAGAATTCTTCGGATGAGTCAAGTAGGGTATTTATACAAAATTCCCATCACAGGATTACGAGGGAAACGTAGACTCTAATTTGCCATTCATTACATTGCCTACTACGTCGCCCCTCCTGGAAGGAACATTTCCAGATCCTGAAAAGGATGTCCACCTCCCATTTATGGAGAAGGTGTGAGGCAACTCCTTGATAGAACAAGGCAGGATTTCCTAAAAGATTTAAATCTTGGGATAACCCATCTCAAAGAGGTGAGGCTCCACTAGACAGTGATTTAGCAAATGCTATTGAGTCTGGTGCTGAGACAGTGCTTATGCATGATAGATCAAGAACACCTCTACGAGGCAATTCTCCACTTGATAGTGATTCAGTTCATTCTGATGAATCAGGTGTTGGGAATATATGAATTGACGGATTTCACTTGCAGGTACAGAAGGCTATATTTGAGATGCAGAGTGAAAGTAAGGGAGAGAAACACTTAAGTGAAAGTGAGGGAGAGATACACTTGAGTGAGAGATAGGGAGAGAAAGAGTGAAACACTTCTAAGTGCTCGACACTTGAGTGTAAACACCAACAGAACGTAGTAGAAGTGAGGAAACCACAAGCCAAACACTTACCCTTGCTACTTGTTACTTCTGAAAGAAAAGCTACTATATTTTTTCCCGATCAACGACAAACGAGAACCTTCTTTGGAAGACAAACCATTCAAAAGATGGGCCATTGGAGGATTCCTCAACTAAGGGGGAGAAGTTATAGTAAGAAAAAGGAGAAGTTAATCAAGTCTTATCTTCGTAACCTTCAGAAGAGTTAATATCCTAAAAGGGTTCGTATCCTGGATCCTGGAAGACCCTTGGGAAAAAGGGTTCGTATCCTTGGGAGAAGTTAATATCCTTAGGGGGAGATTTTAGACAAGAAAAAGAAGAAAATCTTATCTTCTGATCCTGAGGGGAAACAACAGAATATGGGAGAATCAAAAAACTGTATCCTATACTTGAAAGGAGTTGTCAGAAGAGGATTCCTCATCCAAGTGGGAAGAACAGAGAAGAATTGAATATTCCATTGATTTTCTAAAGGGAGAAGGAGAATAAGAAGAAGAATCTTATTCTTAGGGGAAAACATTATTTGAGCTATGTTCTGTGCTCTACTGAAGACGTTCCCAGGAATATTGATTCTTATGAAACTCTGTTCATGATAAGTTCTTTAAGTTCAATCTATGAAGGATTTTGAAGCAGAGAGAGCTCAAACAGACAGAAATGAAGATGATACAATTTGAATATCAGTTCAGTGTCAGAGGAACAAACATCATTCATTTCAGTCACACAAGAATTCTGGAAATGCAGAATCTGATCCAGAAAAACCAGTAGCATTATTTACAAGTCACACAAGATTACTATTCATTCTCTATGAGATTTGTTAGCTAAAGTTTAACAATCAAATAGGGGGAGATTGTTGGTGAGATTACGAAGCTGTATGAATAGTAATCGTGATAACTCAACACTAGAACATGACAAGTAAATAATACTACGCCAACACAGAAATTAGGAAGAAATGAAGACAAGGCAAATACAGTGAATCAAGACATTAGAAGAAGTTTTGAAGTCTACTACAGGTCATTGAGAGAAGTACATTAATATGTTCATGCCTCAGTGAAGAATAATGGTTGAAGACTTTCAGGGTTTCAGAAGTGTTGAAGATTCAGTATAGAAGTGCCACTAAAAGATATCAGTGTAAAGGCATTGATTGAAGATAGACAGTGTTCGAAGCATAGGAATCTAGAAGGAGTGAAGACAAGGTAAAGACAAAGGTTAAAGAAGACAACTGCAGTCTTGAAGCTTACTCACTGAAAGAAGTTCAGTTATATGTTCAAACGTCAGTGAAGAACAGAGAATGAAGTATTCAAGATTGTGGTAATAATGAAGACATTGTCTAAGTATCAGAAAAGATTCCAGTGAAGTTACAGTGTTTATTGACAATCAGTGTTCGAAGCAATGAAGTTGCTGCAAACTTAACAATGCAAGTAAAGCTATAATACGAAGACCTGGATCGAAGTTAGTCGTCTGTGAACCAGACCAGTTGCACTAGGTGTCAACAGTTTGTGAAAGGAATCTGAGTATTAACTATAGAAGAATTGTTAAGTTGAAGAACGTACCTGGAAAGAACGGTTATTTATTAAGGTACAAAAAGTAATTTGTAGAGGCTACAGCCAAACAGCTAAACAGCTAACAGCCAAACAGCTAAACAGCTCAAAGGGTGTAGGGTGCAAAGTGTCACAACCTTGGTACGAAAAGTGAAAGTTTCTGAATTACAGTCGAAGAACAGAAACAGCTCAAGGTACAGGGTGTAATGTGGCAAGACTTTGGTACAAGAAATGGAAGTTGGGAAACTTCAATCAAGGAATAAATAGAGGGTCAAAGTGCAGTGACCAAACTGCACTTTGACCATGGAAATGAATTACACGCGCATGAATAGTAAGGCCCAACAAAATGATCAGCGCAACAAAATTCAATTGACTTAACCAAAATGGAGCATCATGTTTTAGTGGCGCCTCTACAGGGCTTGTCCAGTACAAGCGCAACTAAAATGTTAAAGTGGAGCCACTTGACTTGGTTAAATTTATACTCCATTATTTTGTTGCGCCTCCCCTGTACAACCACTGTATAGGGCGCAACAAAATATTACAGGCGTAACAAAAAGTTCCCTGGCGCAACAAAGAAAATATTTCTTGGCCCCACTTAATTATCCTCAGCCAATCAAATTACAGCAGCTACTTTATTTGATATAAAGTCTACACCAATTGAAGAGTCGTCTTCTTCAATACAAAAATGTAGAGAGCCACTGCCATGGCCGGAGCAAGAAGAAACATTTTATACACACCCATACCTTCCTCCCGGTCAGATATTAGGACCCGGTTCTTTAACGAAAAATGTTCAGGGCTCCTAGATATCACTCCCTACGGACTCAGTTTTTCCTTGTACTAATTTAGATATATTTGTATAGGAACTGAGCCTTATATTTTTGTGTTAGTAGCAAAGAACTAATTTGTTCTTTTGAAGCCAGTTATATTTTTAACTGGGTGTAACACCCCTCTGGGTTTATATATAAAAGATATATTCCCGGAAACTTGTCTCCATAATTTACTTGCTAATTTTCTTGAACCTAATTGATTTATCCGGAGTCACAGAAAATTAGTAGGTAGCTCACCTAAACACTACAAATGGCCAAACCCACTCTGAAGCAATAATTTATTTATCCACAAATTCCGAAAAGAATTTAAATTATTGTTAATATCGTATTTAACCCCCCTTATACGATATTTCGGGACCCAACAAAGCATGTGAAAAGGGAAAGTCAAAGAAAGCACCTCACTGAAGCAAAGATTCATCAGACATTACTGAACCACTGCAACTTCTGCATATGGATTTATTTGGTCCAGTCAACGTCATGTCTATGTCAAGGAAGAAATATGCACTAGTAATTGTAGATGACTTCTATAAGTACACGTGGGTGTTGTTTCTAGTCTCAAAGGATGAAACCCCTCAAATAATTATTGATCACATAAAAAAGATAGAGTTAGAAGCTGATTTGTCTGTCAGGAAAATAAGGTCTGACAATGGAACAGAATTTAGGAATGTAACCCTGAATGATTTCTGTATTGAGAAAGGGATTTCAAGACAATATTCAGCGCCCAGAACTCCATAAAAAATGGAGTAGTAGAAAGGAAGAACATAACTCTAGTTGAAGCAGCAAGAACAATGCTGAATGAAGCTAAGTTACCTCTATACTTTTGGGCTGAAGCAGTCAACACAGCTTGCTATACTCAAAACCGTACCCTGGTTAATAATGATTATGACAAGACTCCGGTTAAGTATCTTTTCTTTAGTTGAGTTATATAAGTTACAGATAACACTGAAACTCTGCAGTTTGAAAATATGAACTCAGATGAAGGTGAAATAGAACCTGAAGCTGCAACAGAAAATCAAGCACCAAATGAGAATAACAACAATGATGATTCTGACCCTAGTAGTGGAAACAGTGGAAGATTCACAAAAACTACTAGTAGTGGCAGAGAATCTCATTCTCAACCAAGCAGCAGCTCAAGGGGAGCAACTGAAGGATTTACTAACAGGACTCAGCACTTTAATAATAATCAGGCTGAATCATCTAGGGTAAATCTGCCCAGGCATAGGGTGTGGAGTAGAGATCACCCCTTTGAGTTGATTCTAGAAGATCCAAATGTTGGAGTCCAAACAAGACTTGTTTCACATAATGAATGTTTATTCTCTGGTTTTCTCTCTGAGATAGAGCCAAAGAAAGTTGAAGAAGCACTAGAAGATCCAGATTGGATTATTGCTATACATGAAGAACTCAATCAATTTTAAAGACAAAAAGTCTGGAAGCTGGTACCCAGGCCAAATAACAAGTCTATAATTGACACAAAGTGGGTATTCAGAAATAAACTGGATGAATATGGCATTGTTACGAGGAACAAAGCCAGACTATTTGCTAAAGGTTATTCCCAAGAAGAAGGAATAGATTATGATGAAACATACACACCAGTGGAAAGGCTTGAGGAAGGATGTTTCTGGCATTCGCAGCACATTCCAACTTTAAAGAATATCAAATGGGTGTGAAGAGTGCATTCCTGAATGAAGAGCATTCCAGAATTTGCTGATTTTGTTTACTTTCTCTTCAAGGCACTCTATGGCTTAAAGCAAGCACCTCATACATGGTATGACACTCTATCTATATTCTTACTTGAAAATGGTTTCACTAGAGGTGTCATAGATAAGACTTTGTTTCGTAAAATGCATAAAAATGATATGATATTAGTAGAAGTATATGTGGATGACATTATATTTGGTTCTACTAATGATCAGTTGTGTAGTAGATTTGCTAAGCTAATGCAGAGTAGGTATGAAATGAGCATGATGGGAGAGCTGAATTACTTCCTTGGACTCCAAGTAAGTCAAAGGAAAGATGGAATCTTCATTTTCCAGACCAAGTACATCAGAGATCTATTGAAGAAATATGGTCTTGAAGATGCATTATCAGCCAAAACCCCTATGGCAACTACCACTAAGCTTGATAAAGATGAACCTGGTAAGAGGGTAGATATCACAAGCTACAGAGGTATGATCGACTAATTACTTTACTTAACTGCAAGTAGGCTAGATATTATGTTTGCTACATGCTTGTGTGTTCGGTTTTAGTCTGACCCTAAAGAATCACATCATATAGTTGTTAAACACATTTCTACGTATCTTAAGGGAAGTCTGAATCTTGGAATTTGGTATCCTAAAGATACAGGTTTTGACCTTGTTGGCTATACAGATTCTGATTATGCAGGTTGTAGGATTGATCGAAAGAGTACATCAGGGAGTTGTCAATTCCTTGGTAGAAGATTGGTATCCTGGTATAGCAAGAAGCAGCACTCAGTTGCAATATCAACAACTGAAGCTGAATATGTTACTTCTGGAACCTACTGTGCATGAATATTGTGTATAAGAAACCAACTTCAAGACTATGGACTGTTGCTGAGCAAAGTTCCAATATTCTGTGACAACACAAGTGTCATAGCCATCACAAACAATCCTGTTCAACATTCAAGGACCAAGCACATTGATATCAGGTATCATTTCATTAGAGAGCATGTCATGAATGGTATTATAGAGTTATACTTTGTACCTACAGAGCAGCAAATTGCAGACATTTTCACTAAACCACTGGATGAAATCACTTTCACTAGACTGGTTTGTGAACTTGGGATGTTAAATTCTACTAACTAATTAGTTAGTAATCAATAATTGCAATTTGAAGCTGATAAATTCACTAGTTAATTAATTGCAATATTTTTAGGACTTGTGAATTTATCTACCAAATTATTTTCCAGTTTTTAAGATTAAATATTGGATAAATACATTGTGCATGCCTGCTAATTTTATTGATTTGGTATTTATTTAATTTTGATCTTAAAAAATATATAAGTGTTTGTGTTTAAATAATAAATTCTTAGCACTTATATATTTAAATATTATTTGAAATTATTTTAAATAAAAAGAATGAATATCTATATTTGTTCTCATATTTAAAATAAAACTAAAATAATAAAGAAGCATAAGTTATTTATTTTGATAATTTTAAAAACTAATGTTATTATTATTATTAAGAAATATTTTTTGAGCTTTAATAATTATGGACCTTATTATTGTTAATATTTTAAAGGCCATAATTGTTAATATTAAAAATGTAGCACAAATTATAAATATTTATAATTATAACAATTTATTGTTATTATTATAAATTATTAATAATTTGTGAAATATTTGTATTAGTGAATAATTATAATATTGTTAATTAGTTACGAATTATTCACATGTATATAAATATATTTTTGTAACAAAATTTTGTGCAACAAAAATATTAACCAAGAGATTTTGTTGCGCCCATACAGTGGTTATACTATATAGGCGCAACAAAACACTTAAACAAATATTTTGTTGCGTTAAGCCATTTTGTGACGCCAGCACAGTGTACACACTGTGTAGGTGCAACAAAATGACTTAGATCCTATTTTGTTGTGCTAAGCCATTTTGTGATGCCAACACAGTGTCCACACTATGTAGGCGTAACAAAATGCCCTATAGTATTTATGTTGCGCCAATAATGTTTGTGGCGACAACACAGTGTAAACACTGTGTAGGCGCAACAAACTGCCTTAGTATTTTAATTATATGTTTGTGGCGCCTATAAATAATTGTGTGTAGTTTTTTATCTTCACTTTGTTTTGTGGTGTTACATACACAGTACATACATAAGAGGCGCAACCAAAATCTAGAATTTTAAATCGACCTTAACTTGGTCATTACTTGACCAAATTTTAATCTAAGACTAGTTTTATGAAACCCATTCACTAATCTTCATTTTGCAACTGTCGTATCTTCATTTGGTGTAGGTTTGCAAAATTAATGTTCTTGAGCTATTCGAGTTAAAGATTAGAATTTGTTGAAGTTACAGTCGATTAAAATTAAAATAAAATTAATTGTGTGCTTAAAATTACTAGGAGTTCAACATATTTTAATTTCAAGTCAATCCAAGTAATTTTAAAATTAGGGTTTAGTTCGTAATTTACTAAATTAATTCGGCTTTAATTAGAATTTTGAATTCGTAAAAAAAATTTACCTTTTATTTTAATTAAATGGCAGGTCAGTTTGATATTAAAAAGACTAATTATTTGTCTATTTTAGTAGATGATTGGACTGAGGCAGAGGAGTTAGGTAAATGGGCCCGATTTTTAAATGAAAGTTCTATGGTCCGTTACGTTCTAACAACTAATGTTTCTTTGAATAGAAATCTTCTAAGACAGGTGTACAGGTCTGCTAAAAATACATTTGCAGATGGGATATCAGCTTTCACTTGCAAAATCTAGTGACAAAAAGTTCGAATAACAGAAAATGACATCAATCAAGCACTTAATTTTCCAACTGAAGACTTTGAAGATGAACCATCTCAGGAAGACCTAAGCAACTTCTTAATGTTTCTGCACTGCACAAGGGAAAACAACAATCTCCCGAAGAAGATATACAAACATCATCTACCCAAGGAGTGGAATCTATTTTTCAACATCTTGTCTCAAAGCTTTGCACCAAAGACATGTGGCATCCACGGGATAACTCAATTTAATAAGGTGATTGCTTATGCAGTGGCTTCAAAAGTCAGAATTAATTTTGGAAGGTTGATCATGGCGGAGATCTTAAAGAACCAAGCAAAACTGGAGAACTTTTGTCTATATCCAAGATTTTTACAACTGGTGTTGAACCAAGTACTGGGCGCTGATCAACTCCAATCGTTTCAGAATAGTCATTTGGAAGAGTCACCCTCTCTACAATTCAAAACAATCTTGTTGCTACAGAATGAGGCTGACTACCCAAATAGGTTTACTCCTTCTCCAATGACTATTTCTATTCGAGATTACTTTGCTCTTCTTAGATAGGTTGAAGAAGAAGTTGCAGAAGAAGAAGAACATGTTTCTAAAACTGATGAGTCAGCAAATGAAGAAGAAGAAGAAACAACCTCTCAAGAGGAGACTGAAGCTGAAACTGAAAAAGAAGATGAGATCATCGATGAAGCTGGTTCTGAGAATGAAAAAGAACCAGATCTTGAAGAAGAACAACAAAGGCATAGCCCTGAAAATCCACCAAAGGAGGTAGCTATTGAGAAGGTAGTGGAAGAGACTCAGACTATAGATGTGTACATCCCTAATTTATCCGATGAACAAATGGAAGAAGGTACGCTTCTGGATTTTGACTTTTCTGCTTTCCTTTAAAATGAATTTGTCACTATATCTACCTCTGTGCCTCAAACGGCAATGCACACACTTGAGCCCTCAGTGGCCTTCGAAGCTGGCACTGAACTTGGCGACCAACCAGTTCTAACCACTGCCAGAGATCAATAAACACTCCTTATATTTCCTCAAACCAGAAAAAGAATCCTTGATATAGATGATAGGAGTGAGTCCCCACCAAATCAGGAAATTTTTGAAATATCCCATACAGCTCTGCCTTCTTGAAAACATCGAAAAATGAATTTTAAACCTAAGGCAACTGTGAGTCAGGAACCTGATTCCCAATCGCTGAAACCTTTCTGTTTCTTCGTGATCTAAATTCTGAAATTGACAAAATCCTGAAAGGTACGGGAATAGAAACAGAGATGGAAACACAATCAGCTACTTCAATAGCCAGTACTATTTTGGTTAATCCAATTCAGAACCTGTCTTCACAGACAGAAGGGGGCATCACTCACTCTTACGAGCCATTCATTACATTGTCAAATGTGGTGACCCCCATGGACTTAACATCTCCAGATCCAAGTGAGGATGTTTTCCCTCCCCAAGTGGGTGAAGTGGAAAGGCAACTCTCCTTTAGAATGAAAGAGGTCTCCATTCATGTAGTAGTTGTGTCAGCAACATCACCACTTCAAGTGGAATTGCCTTCACAGGCGTTGCGGCGCACCACATGATCTAATTTGTCAATCATTACATTCCCTGAGGTGGTGACCCCCCTGGAAATTATAAATCCAGCTCCTACAAAGGAGGTCCTCCCTACCTTTTCAGGTCAGGTAGAGGGACAACTGTTGGTCCCTGATATTGTAGAAGGGGGGGTTGAATACAATATCAGAAATTTAATCGCTGAATAATTGGGTTTAAAAATTATTTTAATTACTCGCGAAATGTTAAATAGAATGAAATACTGTTCAAGTGAAAAATATAATTTTAACTTGATTAGTATTACAAAATTAATATTAAGAAAACTGTAATATAATTGATAAAAGTTCTAGAACAAATTTGACATGAATTGTTCGTGTCTTACAATTATATTCCAAACTCAGCACAGAAATTTGTGAATATTACAATGCAGATAAATTACTGAATTTGATCTGATTTCTTACTTGTAACAAATGAAGCAAACTCCTCATATTTATAGAGGTTGGAAAAAGGTTGGTATGACCTTTTTCAATATGACTTAATTTATAGAAATAAAGTCTGTATGACTTTTTTTAACCCTTGTATGACTTATAAAAAACTGGGCAGGACTTATTTCTCTCGGTATGACTTATTATATTAATTAAAAAATCGGTATGACTTTTTAATTAAATAAAAAATCATTCCAGCATGACCTTTTGATCAAAGAAAATTCGGTATGACTTATTATATATATATATATAAAAAGTCTCGGTATGACTTTATGTCGGCAGTAGCTCGGTATGACTTATTTATATATATATAAAACTGTCTCTCGGTATGACTTATAAAAAATCATTCGGTATGACTTATTAAAAGTCATCCGGTATGACTTATTTATAAGTCATTCGAAAATATATATATATATATATATATATATATATATATAAGTCATTCTAACTAGTTTCTTTTATAATAAATTAATTCTACTTAAATTAATTAAATAATTTATAAATTAAATTAAATTCAACTTGAATTAATTTAATTTAATTAAATAAATTAAATAATTAACTTACTTGGTTTGTAGAAATAAAATATCATAGAGAACTTGTTTAAGCTGCAGTCTTCTTGATTTTTCTTTGTCTTCTGATCTTGAAACCTCTTGATTAAATGAAGAATAAATATTTATATTTAGTTGACACACAAATGTATTGTCTGGTTCATTTGTGTCATACTAATAAATATTCTCCTTTTAATAACCTTGAATTAGAGGCCTTCTGTCATTTCTTCTGCTTCACTGTCTTCATTTTTCTTCTGGAATCTACTTGTTGTAACCACTTGAAATCTTCTGTACCTTCTGTCTTCTATGGAAGTACTACCACATTATTATTTTCACTGACGCTTGAACATAAAAATGAACTTCTTCCAGTGTTGAGTAGCAATCCTATAAAAATACTTCTGATACTTGGATCCTTTGTGATTAGTTGACTGTCTTCGTCTTGATTCCTGATTGGTGCTTATTATTTACTTCTATTTATTAGCTAGAGTTGAGTTGTCATCTAATTATTACAAATAGGCCTAGTCATATGCCTTTCAATCTCCCCCTATTTGTTGTTAAACATTTAACACACAAATTCCTAGAGGATAACTCAACTAACAACTAAGAAAGTAGTACGACATTTAATGACTGTAAATAATAAACAAAAGTTCTGGTTTTATATTTAACAATTTTCCAGATTCATACATAAAAGATAAGTACAAGATAGTTGTTCCTTTAGCACTGAACAAAAATAACATTGATTCTATCTTGACCTATCCAGGACTTCAGTCTTCTGCAGTATCAACTTCACCTTCTTCTAAATTTGAACTTCTGTGCAAAGGTGTCCTTGGTACCTCTTCAACTTCAGCCAGAGTTGCAGTGGACTCTCCATACAATCTTCTCTGTTTAGCCTTTGCTAGCTGAAACATGACTTCCTCTTCAATAGGATCTACAGCTTCTTTTTGTACATCATAAGGTTGTGTAGAATCTATCTTTTGCATTTGCCTGATGTATGATTTAATGTTTCTGGATAAACAGTAGTTCCTTATTTTCTGTGCAGCATCTAGCTTGGCTTGTGATCTGAATCCTTTTGATCTCAACATCCTTTCAACTTGGATCATATACCTCACCGTGTAGCCCTTAAATGATTCCTCATCTAGCTTTATGATTTGATACAACTTGTTTGAGAAAAATCTCACTTCATGAGGATCATTTAATATCTGAGGACTAGCAGCCGTTGCTATATCTCTGAGTCTGTCCCTGAGTAGTTCATTTTCTTCTGAGCTTCTCTTTACTTTGTTTAACAGAACCCATATTGCTGATAGTGATCTCTTTCGGAAAAATTCCAAAGATACTCTGAATGTTCCATTCCGGTGAGTGTAGACTAGTATTTGCCAGTCTTCAAGAATGTGATCCACTATAACAGTGATATAATCAACTTCTTCTTTCAATGCCTTCATGAAGTTATCCAGATTATCATTAGAATCTTCAAGACTTTTGATAACTGAAAGCATTTGTCTATTTTCAAACGGTCCTTGCTGAGACTTGTCTAGTATTTTCCTTGCTGCATCCCATCTGTCTCCTATCTTCATCTCAATATCTTGTTTTTTCTTCTTTACTGCTAAGGCCCAAAGCTTCTGTTTTTCTAAGCTTGCCTCTCTTTCAGCTTGGGTTCTTTCCTTGACTAGAGCTTTTAAATTTATAGTTTTGGCATGGCTTGCCTTGATGTCTTCCTTTAGCTTCCTCATTGCCTCTTCATAGGCAGGATCATGCTCTTTTTCTTTTGGAAATAGAAATTCATCATCAAAGATAACTTCATCTTCAGCTCTGCAGTAGTCAGGATTGAAACCTTGATTTTCCATACTTACTTCATCAAGGAGTTTTTCTTGTTGATAATACTGTTCTTCTGGTTCTTGATCATACGATTGAAATTCTTCTTCAGAAAACAGCTTTGCTTTACCTTTATCTTGAGTAGTAGCCCCTTCATCTCCAGCTACTTTCTCCTTTGCTTTCTCCCCCTTAGTTGAGGGATCCTCTTTAGTTTTAGAGGCTTCAAAAGATGTCAACATTTTCTGCATAGTCAGATAGACTTGCTTCATTCCTTCATTTAGATGCGTCATGCCATCATCCAGTTTGCTGAAGCGTTGAGTAGAAATCTTTTCATTTTCAATGATTGTGAGGGTTAAGTTTTTCTCAACGTCATCAATTCTTTCATGCAGTTTGCTCACTTCTTTCATATCCTCAGCAATTAGATTCTGAACGTTCTGGATGTCTTGAGTTTTTAGTAGAATGGAGGATTTGACATCTTCAACATCTTTTCTCACTATTGACAGCTGCTGTGTTACAGAGGCAGATGTAGAATTTTCTTCTGCTTGTTCTTTAACTTTTAATAATTCAGCTTGAACAATTTGTATTTCATTCTGGAGAGCTTCCATTTTGGATAATAGTTCACTTTGTGTGTGCACTCATCTCACTTGCACTCTTGTTTATCTCACTATCACTCTGTGCATGTGTTTCACTCTGTGTTTGCCTCACATCACTCTTGTTTAGCTCCTTTCCAGATCCTGAAGCTGTACCTGCATATATAACAATAGCTTTTGAAGAGTCGAAATGCTCTTCTGATGCCTGTGAAGGCGCGTCCTTAACAAGATTAACTTGCCTTGGCTCCGCTACTGACGTAGCTACTCCGTGAATGGAGTCCCATCTCCCTCTATGGAGTGGTTGCCTCTCAAATCCACCAGTGGATTCGAGACCTTCTCTAATGAGAACTGGATGTAAGAAATCCAGGGGAGTCACCACCTTAGACAATGTAATGACAGGCTCTTGAGAGTCTGTGGTGCTCCTTAGTACCTCAGTGGGTAACTGATGCTGCACTGCATCGAAAATGTCATGGTCCACATCATAGGTGGCATCCGACCAGTTTTTATTAAAAACATTTTCTTCAACAAATGTGCCCTCATGTGTTGGTTTTTCTTCAAGTGAAGGTTCTGCTAAAGTGATTGCTAGCAGTGTGTTTTCCTCACTATCTGATGCTGTGGCCGAGCAGCGAATTAGATCACCTGGTTGAGCAAGTGTATCTAGAGAATCTTGGATGGCCATGTTAAAATCCATATCCCATTGACTGGAATACGTTGAGGCTGCAGTTGTCTCAAGGTCAACTCTAGAAATTTTTGAAGGAGGAGACAGAGCTGCGGGTTCATTCACATCAGCACCAAGACCTCTAACTATTCTGACAGGTTTCTTCCTTTTTCTGACTTTTAATGAAGAGGAGGATGAAGGAGAAACTGTTTGAGGCTCTAATTCAGCTGGGGACGGAACCTGAGTGTTTTCAGGTTCGTAGCTGATATCCTGAAGTGTAAGACCATAATTATAGTCCGCCACAGATAAATCTAACAGAGCAGTGGATATATCTATAGGTATTGAACTAGAAGATTGTGATTGAGATATTACCTGTTGATCTTGTGCCACTTGATTGACATGCTGAGCAGCTTCAAGTAGAAGGTGCACAGGATGATCCATTTGCATTGGCACTTGCTCTGGCTCTTGTTCCTGTACTGGATGAGCAATAAGATCTAATATCTTAGCCATGTAATCTGTCCTTTCCAATGGCACATTTTGAAACTTGGGGTTGTTGTGGAGCCTTGCAAATAAGTTGTTCTGAGAAGTAGGAGATTCTTCTACAGGACTATTCTGATATAAGGCTTTGTCTTCATCCAACAACAAGTCATTCATGAACAGCATCAGGAACCTCGGATAGTAGACTTGTACATTCTGTTCCCTGCTTTCTGGTTTCCCCATCTTCCTTATAATTTCTTTTAGAAGCAACTTCCCAAAATTTATCCTCCTGTTGTGGGCCACAGAAAACCCAAAGATTTGCAGTAGTGAAGATATATTGTTGAAGTTGTTCTTTGTAGTGGGAGCAAACACTTTGGCTAACGTGTCAAAGAAGTAGTCCCACTCGCTTACCAATTTGGACTTTGTCATTCTTACCAAATTGATCTCACCCTGATATCTAATAGAATAGAAAAATTCTAGAATTTCTGGTACATTGGGTGGATCCATGAAGTTGTCAGTTGGAAAGCCCAAAATTCTATTCACGTCCTCTTCAGTCACCATGTATTCACGATCTCCTATCCTGAATGAGAATTGAACTCTGCTTGCAGTACTCCTATTCCTCGCAGTGGAATACAGCGCCCTAAGTGCTAACACTTGCAACGGGGCGTCCAGAGTAATTGCAGTTCTTACAAGTGAATGTTCATTCATAAATACGATCCACGGTCGAAACCTCTCGACTGAACAATTTACCGGATTAAAATATCCTACAAAATTAGTTTTTACTAATTCGCAAAAACCAGCCATTTTTGTTGTAGATTTAAGCTATTACAAATAATAAAATTACAATGTGCGATTACAATTTAAAATAAAACAGTAAAGTTAATAGTCAAACTTTGAAAATTACACTGAAAAATTAAAAACCTAATTGCTATTAACAATCTAACCAGTCGATTCCAATCAGTTAACAAATACACAGATAGCTTCGATTTACCCCAAAAATTCGAACAGTCACTTGATTTCTAATGAAAATCGGGCAGAGTTTCGATTAACAAGGTTCGATTTCGACACACAAGCAAGCAACAAAGCTTGTAAACAAGGTATAACAACTGTTAGCAGTTGTATTTGTTGGAAATCAATCGATTCAAGAAGAAAAAAAATCGCCTGAGTGTGTGTATGTATAACAACGTGTGTATTTGAATATTAGAACTGAGTAAGACTTTTCCAATATGACATATAAAAGAGATTGAATTAGAAAGGGCTCGGTATGACTTACTAATAAGTCATACCGAGAAAAACAACCTAAAAAAAATAAAATAAAAGACATAATAGATATTTCTCGGTATGACTTTTATTGTGAACTCTCGGTATGACTTTTTCTTTTAAACTTTCGGTATGACTTTTACTAGAATAAGAAGTCATGCCGAAAATTTAAATATTAAAGTCATACTGATATTAAAATAAAAGACATGCTGAGTAGTAAAGATAAAATAGAATAATTACTTATATTAATAATTGTTTCTAAATTCGAAATAAAATACTAAAAATCTTATTCGAATATTAGATAAATTATTAATTGTACAATAAATATTAACAAACAATACTCTTTTTAGAAACTATGAGATAAATAACAATAATTTACATACTAATAAATATTAAAGATATATAATAAATATTTACATTATTAATTTATTTTAATTAATTTAAGAATTAAATTAACTCATGTTTGAATTAATTTAATAAGCAAATTAATTTGAATAATTAATAACATAATTATTTATATATATAAGTACACTAAAAATTAGAAAACTATATACATTAATTTACATAAATGCTTATAAATGCTTAAATTAAACAAAAGTACTTATGCTTTAATTGAAATAATTATCTTCTAAGAATATTGATTTAATCTTAAGATAATTTTCCAAAAATTCATAAGCCCTAGGATTTTATTAATTCCAGCCTCATAAACTCTTTAAATATTAACATTTAATATTTATGAGCTTAAATTAATTCCTAGCAACCAAAAATTTAGCCATTGTTTAACATCCCTAATTCAATAACCAGCTTTGAGAAAGTGGATTCATCAAGTGGTTTTGTGAAGATGTCGGCTAATTGATCTTCTGTGGGTACAAAATGTAACACCACAATTTCGTTCATGACATGCTCTCTTATAAAGTGATACCTAATGTCAATGTGCTTGGTTCGCGAATGTTGTACAGGATTGTTGGAAATAGCTATAGCACTTGTGTTGTCGCAGAAAATTGGAATTTTGTTCAACGCAAGTCCATAGTCATTTAGCTGATTCCTAATCCACAAGATCTGTGCACAACAGCTACCTGCCGCAATGTATTCTACTTCGGCTGTCGAGGTAGATACTGAATGTTGTTTCTTGCTGTACCAGGAGATCAACCGTCGTCCTAGAAACTGACAGCTTCCAGAAGTACTTTTCCTGTCCATCCTGCACCCTGTATAGTCTGAATCTGTATAGCCAATTAGGTCAAAACCTGTATCCTTAGGGTACCAAATTCCAAGATTTGGTGTACCCTTTAGATATCTAAAAATTCGTTTAACAGCTATTAGATGAGATTCCCTTGGGTCAGATTGAAACCTTGCACATAAGCATGTTGCAAACATTATATCGGGTCTACTTGCAGTTAGATACAATAATGAGCCTATCATACCTCTGTAGCTTGTGATGTCAACTTTCTTACCAGTTTCATCTTTGTCAAGCTTGGTGACTGTCGGCATTGGGGTTTTTGCCGGTGAAGAATCTTCTAGACTGTATTTTCTTAGAAGATCTCTTACATATTTTGATTGGCAAATAAAAATCCAATCTTCCTTTTGCTTTACTTGCAATCCAAGGAAAAATGACAGCTCACCCATCATGCTCATTTCATATCTGCTCTGCATTAACTTAGCAAATCTCTTGCACAGGCTTTCGTCAGTAGAACCAAATATAATATCGTCAACATAAACTTGGACAAATATTATATCTTTTTCATGCAATTTATAAAAGAGAGTTTTATCTATGACACCTCTTATGAAACCATTTTCAAGTAGAAACACAGAGAGAGTGTCATACCATGTCCTCGGTGCTTGCTTGAGTCCATAGAGGGCTTTGAATAGAAAATACACAAAATCAGCAAACTCTGGATTTTCAAAGCCAGGGGGCTGTTCCACATATACTTCCTCTTCTAGCTCTCCATTCAGAAATGCACTCTTTACATCCATTTGATAGAATTTGAAATTGGAATGTACTGCGAATGCCAGAAATATCCTGATGGCTTCAAGTCTTGCAACTGGTGCGTAGGTCTCGTCATAATCAATTCCCTCTTCCTGGGAGTAACCTTTTGCAACCAGTCTGGCTTTGTTCCTTGTAACAATGCCATCACCGTCTAATTTGTTCCTGTATACCCATTTCGTGCCAATAACAGATCTATCTTTAGGCCTGGGTACCAGTGTCCAGACTTCTTGTCTTTCGAACTGATTGAGCTCTTCTTGCATGGCAAGAACCCAATCTGGATCAATTAGTGCATCTTCAATCTTCTTTGGTTCTTCTTGAGATAGAAAAACTGAGAATAAACATTCATTTGAAGTTGCACTTCTGGTTCTTACTCCAACATCTGGATCACCTATGATCAATTCAAATGGATGATCTCTGCTCCATATCCTTTCCCTAGGTAGGTTTGATCTAGATGATTCGCCTCGAAATTCATTGTGATGTTGTGTTCTGCCAGTTGATCCTTCAACTCCCCCTGAGTTGTTGTCAGGATGACTTGTTGATCCACCACTGGTATTAGTAGAATCTCCAGTGTTGCCATTGTTTCCACCATTATTACCTGGATCATTACCAACATTGATGTCATTATTTCCTGCTGCAACCTCAGGTTCTTCTTCGTCATCAGAATGTGATTCTGGATAATTGTCAAATTTTAATGACTCAGAAGAATCTTCAGTTTGGATACTTGGGAGTCTAGTGTCATCAAAAGTTACATTGACACTTTCCTTCACTTGGTGCTGATCAATTATGTATACCCTATATGCTCTTCTTGAGTATCCGACAAAAATAGCTTCATGTGCCTTGGCTTCAAATTTGCCACGATGTTCATCTCCATCTTTTAGCACAAAGCATTTGGCTCCAAATACATGAAAGTACTTGAGAGTAGGTTTCTTGCCAGCCATTAATTCATAGGGAGTTTTCATATGATCTTTGTTGATTAGAGTTCGATTCTGAGTATAACAAGCTGTATTTACCGCTTCAGCCCAGAAGTAGATAGGTAACCTTGATTCACTTAGCATAGTTCTTGCAGCTTCAATCAGGGTTCTATTTTTCCTTTCTACAACTCCATTTTGTTGCGGAGTTCTTGGTGCTGAATATTGCCTTGTTATCCCCTTGTCTGAGCAGAAATTATTCAGAACTTCATTTTTGAATTCTGTTCCATTATCTGATCTGATTGCCCGGACAGGTAACTTTGAATCTAACTCAATCAGCTTTATATGATCAATCACCAAATGTGGAGTTTCATCCTTAGAGTTTAAGAATAAAACCCAAGTATATTTTGTGAAGTCATCCACAATCACTAAGGCGTATTTCTTCCTTGACATAGACAGAATATTTACTGGACCAAATAAATCCATGTGTAGGAGTTGAAGTGGTTCAGTGATGTTTGTAGTGTCCGTGCCTCTGTGAGTTGCTTTCTTTGACTTCCCTTTTTGACATGCCTCACACAAGCCTTCTTGTGTAAATTCCATCGGAGGCAGTCCTCTCACCAAATCCCTCTTGACTAGAGAGTTCATTGTTTTAAAATTCAGGTGTGAGAGCTTCTTGTGCCATAGCCAACTTTCCTCTGTTGAAGCTTTTGAATAAAAACAGTTTGCTTCAGCTTCAGTTCCCGAGTTGAAATCAGCTACGTACAAGTTTCCTTTCCTTACTCCACGCAAGGCTAGTCTGTCTTCTTTAGAATGAGCTATTAAGCACTTCTCCTTGATAAAGTTTACTTTGTAACCTCTATCACAAAATTGACTGACGCTGAGTAGATTGTGCTTAAGTCCTTCCACCAAAGAGACATTTTCAATGATAACATTTCCTGTATTTAACTTGCCATATCCCGTAGTCATTCCTTTGCTGTTATCTCCAAAGGTGACGACTGGGCCAGCTCTCTCAACCACGTCTGATAGCAGGGCTCTATCTCCGGTCATATGCCTTGACGATCCGCTGTCCAGGATCCATATAACTCGGTTTGCCTGTCTAACTCCCTGCAATTATCAAACGGATTAATTCGTCTTCGGAGCCCAAAATTGATTGGGCCCGGCATACTTAAAGAATTGACCTTTGTCTGCTTTGACAACAGATCCTTTTCGAATAACATCATTTTCTTCCTTGACTGTTCCTACCTTCCTATAAATAGTCTTAACAACTTTCTGTTTAGACTTAGGAATATATGATTCCTTCTTCTCAGGTGAAGGAGTTGCAGTCTTGGATTTAGCAAATTTACTATTGATGTGCTGTCTAGGTGTCACGTTATCTTTCTTAGCTATCATGCGTTTAAAGTAAGCAGTCATAGCATTAAAAGCACATAACATGCAATTCATTATACCACATGGTCTATGGAAAGCATCAATCGTAGGCATGTTATTCAATACAGTAGGAGGCTTAACAGATTCTACTTCAATTTTCTCATTATCTTTGAAGTTTTCACTAGAATGAAATTTATTGTTACTGTTCCAACTGTTCACAAATGTGTTGGGTCTGTTCATTTTATTCTTTAAGTCTTTTGCACCTACACCAGGTCTGGGGGAATCAGAAGTTCCCACATCTTTCACTGGGGTCTCTGGTGCACGCCTCTCTTTCTGGACATTAACTCCTTTTATGTCCTTAACCTGTTCTCCTCTCTTCTTCTCTTCCTCAAGATCTTCCAACTGCATTTCATATGCAATCAGTTCGGAGCTCTCAAGGATAGGTTCAGCTATCGGTGTTATGAAGAGAGGTTTTGGTGTGTCTTTAACAACATGTGGGATACCTCTTTCTCCAGCACTTTTTCTAAAGGGGGTTATGTTGCTTGGCTTTCCTACAGATTTATTGTACTCGAAGCCTATCCCAACTTTACGACTTATTTCTTGTTGGTCAACTAGGTTCTTTACAATATAAGAGGAATTCTTATATGCAAGACACTTCTTCTTTTCTTCTTCTATCTGGTTTCTGAGATTGGCTTCTGTTACAACATGACAACTGACTTTACTGACTTGAACATCTAAGTCTTCAGTCAACTTAACAGTCAACTTGTCATGATTTCTTTTTAACTGTTTAAAAACTTCAGTCTCATCAACTAACTCTTTGACTTTGATTCTGAGTTTCTTAACCTTATCTCTTTCACCATCTAGTTCTTTACCTAGCAAAGCAAACATCTTAGGACAAGAAGGATTTACCTCTATTCCTCTGTCACGGGTGTGAGACAGTGATTCCTCTGATGAAGTCATAAGAGCAAGATTTCCTAGCTCTTCCTCATCATCGTTATCTGAATCATCCCAGCTTTTGCCTGCTGCTAGATAGGACTTTCCTTGATGCTTTTTCACGAGCGCATCATACTTTTCCTTGAGCTCTTCGTAAGACTCTCTCTTCTTCCCTTGCTTAGGCTTCTTGCACTCAGTTGCAAAGTGGCCTAGCTCATTACAGTTGAAGCAACGAAACTTGCTTCTATCAACTAAGCCGGTCTTGTAGCCGCTTTTCGATATTGCTGTCGAAGAACCTCCTTTTTGGAATCTTCCAAAATTAGGCTTACTTCTGAATGAGGAGTTTCTTCGGAATCTCATGTTGCCAAACTTCCTGGCAACCATAGCTAGAGATTCATCTTCTAGTTGATCTAGATCTTCCAGTGAGTAGAAATCACCATCTTCTTGTTTGTCAGCAGTATGTCCAAGTTCTGGAACCACATACTCTGTTGAACTGTTAGAAGGTGCAACAGCCTTCACTTCTTCTTTCTCTGGTGCTTCTACCATTAATGCCTTGGAGGAACTCAGTACTTTACCTCTTCCGTACATCTCTCTGGTTTGGATTTGTTCCAGCTCATAAGTTTTTAAAACTCCGTAGAGTCTTTCTAGGGTTACCTCTTTCATATCCCTAGATTCCCGAATAGCTGCAATCCTGTGTTCCAGATGCTCTGGTAAGGTCAGCAAAAACTTCTTGTTCACCTCTTGGTTCTGATAAAACTTTCCATTCATGTTGAGCTCGTTTATCAGTTTGTTTAGTCTCTGAAACACCTCAGAGATACCCTCACCAGGGTTGGATCTAAACTGCTCATATTGGGTGGTTAGGATCTCCAGTCTATTCTCTTTAACTTCTTCAGTTCCCTCATTGATAATTTCAATTGTTTCCCAGATCTGTTTTGCATTCTTGCAATTGACTACTTGGTTGTACATGATGTAGTCTAGGGATTCAATTAATATGAGCTTCAGATTATTATCAAGGGACACAGCTTATGTTTCCTTATCTGTATAGTCTGCCGGACTTTTCGGAAATTGTCTGTGGGGAATTACAACCCCATCTACTGTATGTTCGAGAACAACTGATATAGGGAGCTCAACACCTTTAGCCATAATTAATGCGTACTTGGGATTTGCAATCCCGATAAACAGTAGGATTTTTTGTTTCCACAAGTTGTAGTGTTCTCTATCGAACTGTGGAATTTTAATACTAGTTACTTTCTGGGTACTCATCTTTAATAAGATTAAAAATTAAGTGTTTCAAAAAAATATTTTAATTTTTGACTTAAAACAATTTTTGATCAAAAATAATTTTTAGAGAAAAAAAATTATTTCGAATTTAAAATAATTTTTGAGATCTGTATGAGTTGCAGAATTTTTGGTTTGGATCTGATATTAACTATATCAACCTGCTCTGATGCCAATTGTTGGTCCCTGATATTGTAGAAGGGGGGGGGGGGTTGAATACAATATCAGAAATTTAATCGCTGAATAATTGGGTTTAAAAATTATTTTAATTACTCGCGAAATGTTAAATAGAATGAAATACTGTTCAAGTGAAAAATATAATTTTAACTTGATTAGTATTACAAAATTAATATTAAGAAAACTGTAATATAATTGATAAAAGTTCTAGAACAAATTTGACATGAATTGTTCGTGTCTTACAATTATATTCCAAACTCAGCACAGAAATCTGTGAATATTACAATGCAGATAAATTACTGAATTTGATCTGATTTCTTACTTGTAACAAATGAAGCAAACTCCTCATATTTATAGAGGTTGGAAAAAGGTTGGTATGACCTTTTTCAATATGACTTAATTTATAGAAATAAAGTCTGTATGACTTTTTTTAACCCTTGTATGACTTATAAAAAACTGGGCAGGACTTATTTCTCTCGGTATGACTTATTATATTAATTAAAAAATCGGTATGACTTTTTAATTAAATAAAAAATCATTCCAGCATGACCTTTTGATCAAAGAAAATTCGGTATGACTTATTATATATATATATAAAAAGTCTCGGTATGACTTTATGTCGGCAGTAGCTCGGTATGACTTATTTATATATATATAAAACTGTCTCTCGGTATGACTTATAAAAAATCATTCGGTATGACTTATTAAAAGTCATCCGGTATGACTTATTTATAAGTCATTCGAAAATATATATATATATATATATATATATATATATATATATATATAAGTCATTCTAACTAGTTTCTTTTATAATAAATTAATTCTACTTAAATTAATTAAATAATTTATAAATTAAATTAAATTCAACTTGAATTAATTTAATTTAATTAAATAAATTAAATAATTAACTTACTTGGTTTGTAGAAATAAAATATCATAGAGAACTTGTTTAAGCTGCAGTCTTCTTGATTTTTCTTTGTCTTCTGATCTTGAAACCTCTTGATTAAATGAAGAATAAATATTTATATTTAGTTGACACACAAATGTACTGTCTGGTTCATTTGTGTCATACTAATAAATATTCTCCTTTTAATAACCTTGAATTAGAGGCCTTCTGTCATTTCTTCTGCTTCACTGTCTTCATTTTTCTTCTGGAATCTACTTGTTGTAACCACTTGAAATCTTCTGTACCTTCTGTCTTCTATGGAAGTACTACCACATTATTATTTTCACTGACGCTTGAACATAAAAATGAACTTCTTCCAGTGTTGAGTAGCAATCCTATAAAAATACTTCTGATACTTGGATCCTTTGTGATTAGTTGACTGTCTTCGTCTTGATTCCTGATTGGTGCTTATTATTTACTTCTATTTATTAGCTAGAGTTGAGTTGTCATCTAATTATTACAAATAGGCCTAGTCATATGCCTTTCAACAACACACCCATAGAAGGGATGTGGACTCTATACTTAGAGTATCTGCTGCTTCTGTAGTAGAACCGGTTTAAGGTGCCTCTGAGCAGGTAAGGCTTTCAATAGCTTCAGCTGGCATCACGGATTCTACAACTCTACCAATCATTACAGAATCCATAGTGGTGACCACACTGGGTCTAAACCCCCCCCCCCCCAATTCCTGAAAAAGGAATTCTTCCCACCCTAAGTGGTCCGGCGGGGAGATAACCTACCCATAGAAGGGATATGGATTTTCTTGCAGGTACAGAAGATCATGATGGTATGAGTGATCTTCAATTCCCTGACCATGAACAGCCGAGTGTGAGTGTTGAAGGACGTGATCAAACAGTAACAGTGAACGGTGAGACACCCACTGACCAAATAAACGCCCCACACAATGCACAAACAGCACACAGCCAAAGGATTCTAAATCTAGAGGCCCAAGTTACTGAAATTCATTACTCTATAAGAAAAATCTTGGAAGTGCAAGAGCAGCAACGCAATGAAATGAAAGAAATCAAAGATTTAGTGCAACAGCTGCTGGCTCAGAAAGTTCCTGCTACTACTCAATCAACTTCAACAGCTCAGATAACTCTGGTCTAAAGGGAGAATAACCCAATTGAGGGGGATAGAAGAGAGCAAGAGAAATTTAGAGCAGAAATGATTATGGAATACACAACTCAAGAGGAGATAGATATCTTTTACAGGCCTGGAGCGAGGAAACTAGAGGAAGGAGAAATCTTTGAACCCTATGTGCCAATGGATATTACTACTGAGAATGAAATAGAGGAAACAACAAAGGCTGCAAGTATAGATATCAAGGAAGAATTTGCTGAAGAGTATGCTTTTGATAATGATTGTCTTCTAGTTGGTGTAGATAATGTTGTTACTCAATATATAGTTCAAGCTCAGGAGTTGAAGAAAAAAAGTGGAGAAGAGTTCAACATGCAATGGAAAAAAGAAATAGAATTAAGGACATCAAAGCTAAAGTTGGTCCTAAATCTGATGAAGCAAGGAGTCTGTTGGAGAAGAAAGAATTAACTCTACGTCAGAAGAAAGGCAAAGAAGTCCTTGACCTTTTCAGAACCATAAAGGAAAATTTTCAAGATATTCATGAGTTTTATGATGTGCTATCAGATGAAATAACAAGCGTGTCAGTCAGTGTATTCAAATCCGTTTGGAAGATGTATATCAATTCAAAAACATTGGGATCGAGAATATTGTCGACAAAGAGCTTCGAGAAAATGGATATAGTGGAGTTGTATGTGCTGAAGAGGAAAGTCATCTTTGGGGGACACAAGTCAAATGAGATATTGAGAGATCTAATTGAAAAGAAGATTACTAAGATCGGTGTCGAAGCATTTGAGAAGCATCCAGTGGTCAAGTACTACAAAGCAACAACACTACACAATCTAACTTTGTCCGATGAAGGTCTGGAGTCAAGCCATGTGATGTTCATGTAGTATGTAAAAGGAAAAATCAGAAGCAAGAAGAATAGAACTAAAGAAGATCTTAAAGTTGTTGAGTTAATCTATGCATTCAGGCTGAACAGAGCTATCAAAACATCTGGAAGATATCTAATGGAGACAACCAGATACTATTAGAATCCAGTGTATGTGAGAAAGGAGGATGACACTGAAGAACTTGAAACCATTAAGGATTCTGAACCTTGCATTAAAACTGAGCCAAATGGAAAAAAGTACTTCTTGTTCAAGAAAAATAGAGTGGAGAAGAGAAATGAACTATCAAAACTGTTTTCCCAGTTGTACAAGTAGAAGGGGGGGGGTTGAATACTTGTATGTCTTTTCTGCCTGATTTAAAATCAAATTAAGAACAAACTCAAACACAAAAATATGAATAAGTACTGTTTTGTATTATTGATATGTGAATACAAAACTCTCCTAGGGTGTACACAAACCCTAGCAGCTTCTCTCTGTTTATCACATCAACTCTCTCTATCTCTATGCTCTTATAAAATTTCACTCAGACAATTATACTTCGACTTCCACACATTTACAATTAGGTTACATAGAGTTTATATAGAGAGCTGCCTATCAACTAATAACAGAAAGATAAATTACAATAGGAATAGAATTCCTAATTATTAGTTGACAGTTTCCTTCTAGAATTCTCTTTCTTTCCCATAGCATATCTGCAATATATTTATCTTGATCTTCGAAGACTTTTCATTCCTGTGATCCTCTTCCAAATTTAACTTTAACTGTATAGACTCTGAAATCTTCAGACTCTGATGATCTTCAGACTCTGATCACATGTAGACTCTGATGGATCATAGACTCTGATAGTCTATAGACTCTGATCACCTTCCAGAGTCTGATCTTCATGCAGACTCTGGTTTCACTTTCTACAGAAATTCTTCTAAGTACAAGTAACATGAATGTTGACTATCTAGACTTTGATTATATATTTCAGAGACTAGAAAGACTTATTACAGATAAACTAATCTAGACCCTGTTATAGTATTTTGTACATCATTAAATGAATATATTCCTAACAATCTCCCCCTATTTATGCTTTATAAAATGTAAGCATAAATCAAGGTTTGATGATGTCAAAACTAAAGAATGAAACTATTAATCTAGAACAGTATAAAAGAATTATAAAGGAAAAAGAATTACCTCTTATTTAATCTTCTCAAAGGCTGGATTATTCTTCAAAAATGAATTCAGCATATTTTCCTCCACAATTGCCAGAGCCTCACCAACAAATTTCTTCAATTTCTTCATTTCTTCACTTGAGCATTTGATTTGACAATAAGCTGCCCTAAGATCATTTGCACTGCTTTCTTGATCTTTTAAGTCCTTCAACATCAGAACACTAACTTTCCCACTCATAGGCCGAAACCCAAAGTAATGACCCAACCTTCTTGAAATTTAATCTGTTTTTCTTCCAATGGCATGACTTGATCATTTCCCTCAGTATCAACATATTTTAAAGAAAATTTGCCCATTTGTCGATTTGCCTGCCTGTGCAAAATCAGCTTCCTATCAATCTCCTTGAACCATTTGTGTGTGACAGCTTCTTTGCTCTTGTTAATTTCATAAGCAATTTGAAGTAGGAATCTAATATACTGTAGTTCCTCAGCCTGTTTGAAAAAGATAAAATTTGACTGACTAATCCATCTTACACTTCCACCTTCTAAGAAGTAAACCAGCATCTCATTTTTCACCTTTTCTGTACCTCCCTGACCTCCTTGTATCTTTGTTTCAAAAACATTATAAACAATTTGAGCAGACACCACTTTATTTAAGTGCTTCTGAGTGATCTTCTCAAACTGCCTATCTGTCAAGGATTGAGGATCCCTGGTTAGAGTAGATGTTCTGTCAATGTCAGATTCTTCAAATCCTCCAAGACCTATCTTCTTTTTAGCTCTAAGTTGTAGATTTGATTGACTGCACTTCTAGTATGAAGGTTCTTGAGTTTGATCAGAGTCTGACTTCTTTCTTTTCTTATCAGAGTCTGACATAGACTCTGATTTCCCATGTCTAGTCCCTGACTGATGTGTTTGAGTTCTTGCTACTCCAGATTGCTTTTGTTGCACATCATCAAGACCCCTAGGACCATAAGAACTATCACCATCATCACCATCTCTCCTGCTTTTAACTCCCCTTGATGTATCCTTGCATCCCTCATCCTTATGTCTCCTGGAGGACTCACCTTGCTTCTCCTTCTCCCCTTTTTTGACATCATCATTACTGGTGACAACCAAAAGAATCTGCTCAAGAACAGTTGAGATATTGGCCTGGGCTGCAATAACTGAATCAACCTTGGTGGTCAAATCAGAAACTGTAGTTTGAAGAGAGGCTTGAGTTGTAGTGATAGCAGCTAGAGCATCTTTAAAAGCTTCTTCTTTGGATAATTGAAGGGAGTGAATTCTGTCAAATCTTGTATTGAGCAGAGAAGTTGTATTATCAACACCAGTGAGCTTGATTTTAATATGAGAAATGTCCTGGACCACACTGGATAATTGAGCAGCAACATCAGGTAACTCAGCTTTAACAGCTCCATCTAAGACTTGATCTTCTTCACCAGGATAGTAACCATGTTCCTGTTGAAAGGATTTTTTCTGAAAAGCTTTAAGTCTCTCAGAATGATGAATATCCAAAATACACTCAAAAGAATCTTTATCATTGATGCCTCTTTGCTGTGCAGACTCCCAAGACTGAGGAAACATCTGATCAAAATAGATAAAAGAAGGAGTAACATGATCATCATCTGCAGAAGTGCACTCCTCAGCAACAGGCTCTAGCTTTGTGAATGGAGGTGTAGACTCCGAAACTGCAAACGGGACTATAGACCCTGACTCCTCCTGAGAGTGATCAGAGACTGTAGACTCTGGAAGTCTAGCCCCTATAGGCATGATTAAGAGTGGTTCTTCTGACTTCGAATATGCAGCCTCAGTTGTAATTACAGGATTATCCACCAAGGTCTCCATGACCCTATCTGCTCTCCTTGCTAGAGAATCCACCAGATGAAGATGTGGTCTCTGTGTAAATGATTTCTGAGCAGCAAGAGCCTCCTCCTCTTTGCCAATCTGCACAATCAGACATAGTGAATTGTCATCCATCACCTGCTCCAACTCATTGGACCAACTCTTTGGAAAATCTTGATCCCAATAAGTAAAGCTAGGTTCAGGATACCTTAATCTCTCAGGCTCACAGTGGGGTTGGGCACCCACTTTCTCAATCTCACTCAGGCACTCTACAGCCTTTTCTACCTCTCCTTTTGCCTGGTCCAGTGCCAGCCTCTCAGATATTTTGTCACTCAATGTGGAGGGTGCACTCAAGAAACCTACAGAAGAGGGGTAGAGAGATAATAATAGTGCTTCAATACCTGAACCACCTTGATGGAGGGGAACCCCTTCAAATGTCTGAAGGCTAGGGGTTTCCACCAAGGGGTGAGCATCAACAGATTCTGAACCCTTACTAGCATCTTCTCACTTTTCAGAGTCTGTTGGCTCCAATATTCCAGTCTCAGGGTCTACTCTAGACCCTGACTGCTTCAGTATGACTTCATTAGAAGTCAGAGTCTGAGTGTTACCATCTTTGATTGTTTGTGCATGAGACTCCCCCTCAAGGTGGATAGACTCTGATAGAAGAGATTGAGAAATTACTTCATGAGCATCCATTAGAGTCTGTCCTCCCATATCACTGGGGTTCTCATCAGCTCTTTGATGAGTTGTCAAGGAAGGCCCAACAGCATACTCCCCTGCCCCACTATCACCCAACCTCTGACTAGGTGGTTTTTGTGTGGGTGAGGCAGACTGAGCATCTTTATCACTAGTCACCACTGGTGCACTAGTCCCAACCTCCAACTGCCTTGCATCACCTGCTACCTTCTGTTGTTCTTCAAGAATCAATGCATCCAACTTGTGATGAAAGGCCCTGAGATGGATTGCATTGATTGCTTGGGCATCTGTGAGATTGAAGAGTTCCTGCAGTTCCCTTCTTACTCTTTGAAAATATGTGCCCTTGAATTGATCCAATCTACTTTGGTAGGTTGGATAGATGTATTTGTTGGCAATTGTACCTATATTATGAACAAGATAGTCAGCCACCTGTCTTGACAGAGGTTGAATTTGAGAGATCCATTGAATGGCTGTCCTGTAGATAACTCCATTATCCCAAATTGCTTCATGGTTAAAACCTTGTTGCTCAATCTCAGTTTCCAACTCAGCAACAGACTCTAATGCTCTCCTTTTGTGGACCTTAAGCTTTTTAGGCTTCTTTGTGATTTGCTGTTCAGAGTCTGGCACACCTAGTGCTTTGAGAACTTCATTTGTTCTGCCTTCTATGAGCCCAGCTGCTTGTACGTGGAATGAAGAGTTGAAGAGGTAGCTGTAGAGATTTTTGACCACATCCTGTGCAGACATTTGTAGCTCCTGTTCCATTCTCTTCCTTAGGGCTTCATAGGTTGAAAGAAAATCCAAGACTTGAGATTTAGTCTGATATTTCCCTGGATCTTCAACTGATTCCACCAAAGGACATAAGAATAGCAGTGCCTCATCACTTGGAGTAATGATCTCATCAATTAGACATGAGGCTGCATCCAATGGCATTCCTTCCCAAAATGTTTCATGATCAGAGTCTAAAGGCAGTCTAGACTCTGACTCAACATTAGACTCTGGTTCAGGTGTTTTCTTGATTTCAAGGTCTGGCTCTGTAGGAGCCTTGGGAGCATATGTTTCCTGCAAAACAGGGTTAGTAGTAATAACAGGCTTGTGTGTGTGTGCAGAATAAGCCTTCCTTAACCTTCTGTACTTCTGAGCAAAAGATTTCTCAAGAGACACAATGTGAGAATCCTGAAGTGCTTCCCTAGGTTTTTCAGAGTCTGTAGCCTTTTCAGAGACTACAAACTTGGATGGAAGGTTAGAATCAAGTGTATCATGACCTTCTTTTAGCAAAGAAAGACCTTCAACAACTTGTTTCTCTAGAGGGTTGAGCTCTTCATCACTGTGCTCATCTATAAGCCTGGTTTGAACCAATTTTATCCTCTTTACAACTGGTGTCTGTTGAGAGACACCAGAGGTTGGTTTCTTTTTAGATTTTGGTTTGGAAGATTGTGTATTTGAAGGGGATTTGATGACTGGGGTAGGTGCAGGGGGACTCTCCAGTACTTGTTCATGCACCATGTCACCACCAAAAAAAGAATCATTATAGATAGAAGGTTTGTAGGTTGAGAGTTTTACCTGCATTACCTGTGGATAGTGCATGGCAGGTAGACTCTTCTTTTTGTCATCAATTCTCTTGATGTCAGAGAATATCCTCATTTGTTGTTTGTAGGCCTGCACACAACAATCATCTGCCAACTTGGTTGACATGTCAGGAATGAAGTGATTAAGGAGAATCATAAGAAATCTATGATAGTAGACTTTCTTCCTCCCCTCATGCACATTATTTAATTTTGCTCCCATTTGAGTGAGCAACATATCACCAATGTTGATTATTCTATCGAATAGGAGACTGTGACCAATTTGATAAGTTATAGCAGTAATAGCATCAAATCCACTGCACTTACCAGTGAAACACTTAGCAATTTGATCAAAGAAAAATGACCATTCTTTTCTTAAGTAAGGCCTAGTTATCTTGCTCATGTTATCTAAGCTAGCAGAATAACCTATTGCCTTAAACATGTTTTTAATGTCATCATCAGATACAGTTTCATTAAAAGAAGATTTCACAAGCAATTTAAACACAGAATTAAGCACATCTGCAGTGACATCAAATGTAGTCGAGCCAAAGGTGAACATTATTTTACCTGGTTGATCCTGAGAAGGATCAACGACCTGTGCAGAACTCCAAGCTTTGGAGACAGCATCCATATGAATCATTGAAGATGCTTTCAGAATGTAGTGTAGCTCGGATTGCTCCAAGAAATCCATCACAGGGTAGTAGTCAGCGTCTACCCCTTTCTTGTCTCCAAGGGCAGCAACATGATTTGTGGTCATGAACTCGAAATCCCCAAATGTGAAAGCAATCGCCTTGGGTCCTCTCATGACAGTAGAAACGGCAACCATTGGAGTTATTGAGTGGAAAGTGATGGAAAAGCTTGAAGAAATTAGTTAGGGTTCGTAAGAAGCTCTGTGAATATTTTTGCCGTAGAAATCAATTACAATAAAAAAGTGAGTAAATTGTATGAAAAATTCTATTTTGTTCAAGTTGCATACAATACATACGAGTCTACAGCCTGTCTCCAGTTAAAAGATAACTGTTACCGCCTATTTCAAGTCATTTGAACATTTTAAATGCAATCAGAGTCTGCAGGCGCGAATTTTAACCGTTTCAGAGTCTAGACGATATTTGTCTCAGAGTCTACTGACTCTCAGAGTCTACAGACTCGTCAGAGTCTATAGACTAGTCAGAGTCTAAAAACTAGACTCTGTCAAGGTAAAATACCAAACAAAATATTGCAATAATAATTAATCACAGTGTGTTAAGACAGGGACTATAATTAAAGTACATACCTTGCTTCTTGTAATTTTTGATTACTTACATATTTAACATACCTAATTCACCTACCAGTCTGAGAAAGGTAGACTCATTAAGTGGTTTTGTCAAAATGTCTGCAATCTGTCTGTCAGTTGGAACATAGTGAAGTGTCACAATACTATTTTCAACGTGTTCTCTAATAAAGTGATATCTGACATCAATGTGCTTTATTCTGGAGTGTTGGACTGGATTCTCTGCAATTTTAATAGCACTAGTATTATCACAATACATAGGAATATTTGAGAATTTTAGTCCATAATCAAGTAATTGATTTCTCATCCACAGAATTTGAGCACAGCAACTTCCAGCTGCAATGTATTCAGCCTCAGCTGTTGAGGTTGATACAGTTTGTTGTTTCTTGCTAAACCAAGAAATTAATTTGTTGCCAAGAAACTGGCATTGTCCTGTTGTGCTTTTCCTGTCTACTTTGCATCCTGCATAGTCAGAATCTGAATAGCCAATTAGTGAAAAATCTGACTCTCTAGGATACCAAAGTCTAAGAGTTTGTGCCCCCTTGATATATCTAAACATTCTTTTCACAGCTATTAAGTGTGATTCTCTAGGATCAGCTTGAAATCTGGCACACAGACAAGTTGCAAACATTATATCTGGTCTACTAGCAGTTAAATATAACAATGAGCCAATCATACCTCTGTAGCTAGTGTTGTCAACTTTCTTACCCTTTGGGTCAGAGTCTAGCTTAGTAGCTGTTGACATGGGAGTTTTAGCAGTTGCAGAATCTTGCATATCAAACTTCTTCAATAGTTCTTTTATATACTTTGTTTGATTGACGAAAATTCCATCATCATTCTGTTTGACTTGAAGCCCCAAAAAGAAGTTTAATTCTCCCATCATGCTCATTTCATAATTTGACTGCATTAGTTGACAAAACTTTTCACAGAGATTATCATTAGTAGATTCAAATATAATATCATCAACATAAATTTGGACAAGCAAAATATCACCTTTATATTTTCTAATAAAGAGAGTTTTGTCAATGGTACCTCTTGTGAATCAATTTTCAAGAAGAAATTTTGAAAGAGTTCCATACCATGCTCTAGGTGCTTGCTTCAATCCATATAGTGCCTTGTCTAACCTGTAAACATGATCAGGAAACTTTGGATCAACAAATCCTGGTGGTTGCTCCACATAGACTTCTTCTTCCAATTCTCCATTTAAGAATGTACTTTTCACATCCATCTGATACACCTTGAATTTGGAATGAGCTGCAAAGGCCAGAAACATTCTGATAGCTTCCAATCTTGCTACTGGTATAAAAGTTTCATCATAGTCAATTCCTTCCTCCTGTGAGTATCCTTTTGCAACTAGCCTTGCTTTGTTTCTGATTACAGTTCCATTTTCATCAAGTTTGTTTCTGTACACCCATTTTGCACCAACCATTGATCTATCTCTAGGTCTTGGTACAAGTTTCCACACTTTATTTCTCTCAAATTCATTCAATTCTTCTTGCATTGCAATAATCCAATCAGGATCTTGCAAGGCTTCCTCAATTTTCTTGGGTTCATTCTTTGAGAGGAAACAGCTATAAAGATATTCATTTTGAGTGGTTGTTCTTGTTTGTACACCACTCTCAGGATCACCAATTATCAAGTCAGGAGTGTGATTCTTTGTCCATTTTCTAGCAGGTGGAAGATTGGTTCTTGAACTTGAAGCTCCCCCTAAGTCATTTGCATCTTCTGTATTTAAGTGAAATTCAAATGAAGAGGCTCCCTCTAAATTGCTTTACTCTGACAAGAGTTCAGAGTTGCTTGATCCAGACCCTGATGAGTTAGACTCTGTCTGTCTAGACTCTGTCTGGATAGACTCTGTCTGGGTAGACCCTGACCTGTTAGACTCTGAATTATTTGGAGTTAAATTTTCTGGCTCCCCCTCAGAGTGTGCAGATTCCTGTGTTGGTTCAGGATTTATTTTAGGGTCTTCATCCTCTTCTTCTTCATTTATCTCAGAACTTTTTAGATTTTCAAATTCTAGTGTAGTAGACTCTGACTCATCCTGCAATCCTGTATACTTTTTATCATCAAATGCAACATGAATAGATTCTATAACAATTTTGGTTCTGAGATTAAACACTCAGAATTCTTTTGTGTTCGATGCATATCCAAGAAAAATTGATTCATCTGCCTTGGCTTCAAATTTGCTTAGATTTTCAGGATGTACTTTCAGTACATAACACTTGCATCCAAAAATGTGAAAGTGTTTCACACTTGGCTTCTTGTCCTTTATCATTTCATAGGGAGTCTTTCCATGCATGTTTATTAGAGTGCAGTTTTGAGTGAAACATGCTGTATTGACTGCCTCAACCCAAAAATATACTGGCAGCTTAGACTCTGCCAACATTGTTCTGGAAGCTTCTATGAGTGTCCTATTCTTTCTTTCCACAACTCCATTTTGTTGAGGAGTTCCTGGCGCAGAAAATTATTGAGTAATTCCCTTTTATGCACAGTAGTCCACCATGATTGAATTCTTGAATTCAGTACCATTGTCACTCCTCAGAATTCTTACTGTTTTCTTTGATTTTCTTTCCAGAAAAGTGATATGGTCTATTATGTGTTGTGAAGCTTCATCCTTTGAATGTAGAAAGAAAACCCATGTGAATCTTGTAAAATCATCTACAATAACAAGAGTATATTTATTTTTGTTAATTGACATAACATTACTGGACCAAATAAATCAAGATGCAATAAATAAAAGGGTTCAGAAATGGTGTTTATTGTCTTGCTCTTGAAGGATGATTTCCTTTGTTTTCCAAGCTGACATGCTTCACAAAGTCCATCTTGCTCAAAATCAACCTGTGGTAATCCTCTTACAAGATTCTGTTTAACCAACTTGTTGAGTGTTTTGAAGTTGATGTGTGACAGTTTCTTGTGCCATTTCCAGCTTTCTTCAGTTGAGGCCTTGCTGTATAGACATGTGACTTCACTGTTTATGCAATCCTCCAAGCTGGCTTCATAAATGTTACCATGTCTGTGTCCTTTGAAAACCACAATGCCTGTTTCTTTGTGAGTCACAAGACACTCTTTGTTGTCAAAGCCAGTATGGTAACCTTTATCTCCAAATTGACTTATGCTTATTAAATTGTACCTTAAGCCATCAACTAGAGCTACTTGTTCAATGATGACATTCCCAAGTACAATCTTGCCATATCCCAGTGTTTGTCCTTTGTTACCATCTCCAAAGAATACTTCTGGGCCAGCCATTTCCACAAAGTCTGTAAGCAGGGATTTCTTTCCAGTCATATGTCCTGAGCATCCACTGTCCAGGATTAGGGTTACTTTCTTTACCCTGGTTCCCTGCATACATAAAGCAACTAGTTAGATGTTTTGAGGACCCAAACAGTTTTGGATCCTTTTATACTAATTTTAGGAGAAACAGGCTTAACAATTTTCACCTTTGGCTTACCTGTCTCTTTTGTTGCTCTAGACTCTGGTGGAGTCTTAACAGTGTCATACCAACTTTTATCAATAGAAGATTTTAGCTCATAAAAATTGTAATATAAATCATGATAGTCCCTACACATATAAATAGAATGAAATATGCTACCACAGTGATAACAAGGTTTCTGTGGTATGTAGTGACTTTTCAGAGTCTGAGAAGGACTAGACTCTAATTTTATCTCAATTTTTGTTTTACAATCTATAGCTAAATGGTTGTGGTTGCCACATCTATAACACTTCTTTCTAGGAGCATTAGGATCTTTTTTATAATTATTAGCCTTATTGATGCCTTCCTTACCATTCCTATTTCTCCTAGTTTTAGTGGACTCTGATAAGTTTTCTAGCCTTTCTTTTAACTTAGACTTAGACAAGTACCATATGTTTATATTTTTCTTAGAGTTATTTGCCCCTGTTTCATCTGTCTTTTTGTCAACAACAGGGGGACTATTGACAGATGAGTTTGTGGTTTCAGTTTTTTCTTTAGGGATCACAAACTTAACAAGAACAAATGTACTTTTGTCTTTAGTCTTATTAAATTTTCTAGCTTCTTCATTGTTATCATTCTCAACAATAGGTCTTTTGCCTTGACTCTTGTCATAGCCTAGACCAGCAGTTTGACACACGTTTTGATTATTGAGAATTTCTTGAACTTTTCTTCCAGAGTCTGTCCAAACTTTAAACTTAAGCCTTTCTTCTTCTAGTTCTTTCCTAACATAGTCATAGGCTTTCAAAATTTTAGTGTAGTTATTACTATATTTCTCAGAATCCTTTTTGTATTGTTCCATTAATAATAACTCAGACTCTAAATGACCATTCCTTTTAGTTAAGGTTAAATTTTCTTCTCTCAACCTTTCACTTTCACTAGTGAGAGACCTACATGTTGTCATTATTTTATTAACCTCACTTTTCACAATCTCTATGCCATCAGAGTCTAAATTAATTAAGGATTCAGGAGTAAAGATTGATACCTGAGTTTTAGGAGATGAGGGTTCTTTGAGAGACTGTGATTTTCTTGAGGAGGATGCCATCAATGCTAGATTTTCATAATCAATTTCATCCTCTGAGCTTGAGTCTGCCCAATCCTTTCCTGTTGATAGAAGTGCTTTTCCTTTTCCTTGACTTTTTGACTTTCTGCATTCACTGGCAAAGTGCCCCAATATTCCACAGTTGAAACATTTGACCTTTGCTTTGTCAAGTTTGATTATTGTACTCTTGCTCTTCTCAACCTTTTCATCTTCCTTCTTGAATGATGGCCTTTTGCTAAATTTGCCAGTTCTTTTGTTGAATTTCATTCTTTTGAAATTTTTAGCAAACATAGCCATCATTTGACTTAGATCAAACTCTTCATCAAAATTAGAGTCTGTGTCAGTAGACTCTGACTCCACAACAGCTTTACCCTTCTTTCTTGAATCCTTGATTCTTGCTTTTGTGGGTTGTTCCTGTTGTTCTTTCTCAGACTCCATCAAGAGTGCCACAGATTTTGTCTTCACAGACTTCTTATTATTCCTCTGTTGCATCTCCAAATCATATGTCTTGAGTCTGCCATACAATTCTTCTAGAGTTAGTTCATCCAAATCTCTAGCTTCCCTTATGGCTGTAGTCTTATTGTCCCACTCTTCAGGAAGTGCTCTCAGAAACTTGGTGTTTGTATCTTCAGAATCATAAACCTTACCAAGCATAGCCATTTCATTCAAGAGTTTTGTAAACCTATCATACATCTCAGTGATAGATTCTCCAGATTTTTCTTCAAAGTACTCATACTCTTGAATTAGCAAAGACCTAGCATTCTTCTTGACATCTTTAGTCCCTTGACAGTGCACCTCAAGTTTTGTCCACATCTCCTTAGCAGTCTTGCATGATATGACACAGTTAGTTAGAACAGAATCCAAAATGTTGAAGAGAATGTTCTTTACTTTTGCCTCCTTAAGGACATTTTCCTTGTCCTCTTTTGTCCATTCAGCCTTTGGTTTCTCAACGAGGTGTTCTTCAGTTATTTTGCCTTCCTCGTTGATTTGAGGCACAATTTTTAAGGGCACAAAGGGTCCTTCATTAATCCTGTCAAGATAGTTAGGGTCTGTTGCTTCCAGATGGTGCAGCATCTTAACCTTCCAGTGGGTGAACTCGTTTCTCTTAAGCATAGGAATCTTAGAATTGCCATCTTTGATCGATTTTAAATGTTAGGCTCTGATACCAATTGTTTTCCCAGTTGTACAAGTAGAAGGGGGGTTGAATACTTGTATGTCTTTTCTGCCTGATTTAAAATCAAATTAAGAACAAACTCAAACACAAAAATATGAATAAGTACTGTTTTGTATTATTGATATGTGAATACAAAACTCTCCTAGGGTGTACACAAACCCTAGCAGCTTCTCTGTGTTTATCACAACAACTCTCTCTATCTCTATGCTCTCACAAAATTTCACTTAGACAATTATGCTCCGACTTCCACACATTTATAATTAGGTTACATAGAGTTTATATAGAGAGCTGCCTATCAACTAATAACAGAAAGATAAATTACAATAGGAATAGAATTCCTAATTATTAGTTGATAGTTTCCTTTTAGAATTCTCTTTCTTTCCCATAGCATATCTGCAATATATTTATCTTGATCTTCGAAGACTTTCCATTCCTGTGATCCTCTTCCAAATTTAACTTTAACTGTATAGACTCTGAAATCTTCAGACTCTGATGATCTTCAGACTCTGATTACATGTAGACTCTGATGGATCATAGACTCTGATCACCTTCCAGACTCTGATCTTCATGCAGACTCTGGTTTCACTTTCTACAGAAATTCTTCTAAGTACAAGTAACATGAATGTTGACTATCTAGACTCTGATTATACATTTCAGAGACTAGAAAGACTTATTACAGATAAACTAATCTAGACCCTGTTCTAGTATTTTGTACATCATCAGATGAATATATTCCTAACAAAAACTGAAAAGGAACAATTCTAACATCATTAGAAAAGTCTTTTCCAGGGTTGAGAGATCCACTTTCAAATTAAATAAGAAGGCTTTGAGGATCATTCAAGATGTTCTGATGGAGAAAATAGCAGAAGAGTCTATGCATGACATTGACAGAGTGAAAGGCTTTCCAAAAAGAATAACAGTGTTCGTGTTTTCAAAAAGACAATCATTGGCCTTCGAGTCTATCTCAAAGATAAATTCAACTACATTTCTCACATAGGTTCTGAAGAAACTAGAAAATCCACCTCATGTCAAAATTCTTGAAGTTGAAGCGAGGGATTTGGAAAAAGCAAGATTAGAAGAGAAGGAAGAAGAGTTGAGGAAACATTACTCTGAGTCAAGATCTAAGAAGAAGCAAGATACAGTTCAAACAAGCAGAAGATCATTGAAATATATGTTCAGGCTAGAGGAACAAACTTCTCTTGTACTTGTAAAGAAATCTGGAAATGTAAAATCCAATCCAGAATGTAATTAAGATTATTTCCTGTCTTTTTGCACTTTACTTTTTCTTGTAACTATCAGTTGAGTTATCCTCTCACAGGATTTGCTTGTCGAACTCTAACAACCAAATAGGGGGAGATTGTAAAGCATAATGTATCGTAATATATAATAGTGATAATGATAACTCAACTGAGAAACAAAAACAGTCAAATAATACTAATATGCAGCACATGAATCCAGAAGGACATGTAAACATGAATCATACATACATCATTGTAGAGCATTCAAGATGAAAGGTTTACTGAACGTCAACAAGAGAAGTTCATTAATATGTTCAGGCCTCAGCAACAAATAAGAGTTCAGAAGATTTCATACTAAAGACAGTGTAATTATTTGACTATAAATGTCAAAGGGTTTCAGTGATCAGAAGCAATGAAAAAGTCCAAGGTTAATCAGCTGAAACAGAACAGAAGTCAAGGAAATTCAATTCAGTGTTAGTCATTTGTGAACCAGACCAGTACACTAGGCGTCAGCACAACAAGAAAAGAATTGTCTTGATATATAAGAAAAAAAATCAGTTGTTCAAATCAGAAGAGTGAAAACCAAGTGGTAAATACTTCAAGCATTTCAATAATATTGTTAAGGCAAGTATTACTACATTTTGGTGTTCCAGTACTCTTGAAGCAATGTAGAGGCGCAAGTAAACAAGTCTCTAGTATTATATGGCGCCTACACACTACAACTTGAGTGTAGGTGCAACAAACATCATTTCTAGTTGAAAGGAAAGTTGGGAATATAATCTAAGTGGTTTGAAGCGTTTGCACTAGGAACTCAGTGTGCAGACGCAATAAAACAATAGGCGTAACAAGAATCTAATGCGCAACAAAGTTCCAAGGCGCAACAAAGCTATTATGTGGCGCCTACACACTGCAGTCACCCTACATGGCGCAACAAAGGACTTGAGTAATTGTTTGAAAATTAATTCATTTGATTTCCAAAAGTCTACACAAATATATATGGGTTTAATTCGAAAGAATCAGTGTGCATCTTCTTCAGTAAACTCAATAAACTTACAGGAGCTCCATTAAAGCCAATCATTAAACACTCACTTGTATTATTGTTGTAATATTGATTGAACTCACAGAAGCTAATATTTTAATTAGAAGTGTAGCACCTCAGGGATTTAATAATATATCTTTATTTCTCCGAATCATTGTGTTTCATTTTCTACCATTTTTATACCTCAAGAACACAAACACTTAATCAGATTTTAAACAAAAATCTACCAACATCATATTCAACCCCCCCTTTATGATGATTTAGGACCTAACAGGCACTTTGCTACTGAGTGCGGAAGCAAGGAATATGAAAAAGTACTTATCACATTAAAGAAAGATTGGATAGATTCCTCAGACTCTGAAGATGAATCAAATTATGCCCTCATGGCCAATACTGATGCTCTCATCCTAAACACTGATAAGGTACCAGACTCTGTCTTCAATTTTAATACTGAAAATATCCTTGAATTAAAGTCATTCCTTATAACCTTGCATGTTAGTTTTAAATCACAGTCACTTGAGAATGAAATATTAAAATCTGAAATACAAACTCTGACTGCTAGGAATGACTTTCTTGAAACTGAAAATTCAAACATGCTTAGCACTAAGAAAGACTGTGAGAATGTTATACACATGCAAACTCAGTTAGAAATATAAGTTGAATATTTAAAATCTGAGATAACTAAAGAAAAGAAGACTTTCAGAGTTTGGACAAACTCTGGTAAGAAAGTCCAACAAATGCTTTCTAACAAAAATTGGTCATCTGTCTTAGGTTATGAATCTGATAAGGAGACACATTTTAAAAGACACACAAAAGGGAAGTTGAGTGAACCTGTGAAATTTATTAGATCTAGCAATGAAAAGATAAATAACAAAGGAAAAGAAAAAAATGTGTCATTGAATAAAACTGTAAATATAGGGTTACTCTCTCAGACGCAACTTAAAGAAAAGTTGAGGGCAATCACAAACAAAAACAAGCCTAAAAAGGTGAAGAAAAATAGAAATGGCAAAGTAGGAATTTCCAAGGAGAATAACTATAAGAATATCCCTGATGCTCCTAGAAAAACTTGTTTCACATGTGGTAATTCTAATCACCTTGTCATTGACTGCAAATAAAATAAAAAGAAGGAACCTGAGAGACCTAGTTCAGAGGCTAGAAAACTAACTAGATATAGACCACAAATCCCTGTTTTCACTGTTGTAGTTTATGTCATTCATTTTATATATGTAAAGAATATCATAGTTTCTATTTCAACTATTATGAATTGTTGCCTCATTTGAATAAAACTCATGTCTTTTCTAATCATGCTGCCAAACAAAAATATGTGATAAAAGCTGATAAAAGAAATATAAACTCTGACATTATAAAATCTGATAATGCAAACTCTATTAACATAAACTCTGATAAAAATACTTCTGTAATAATTTTCAAAAGAAAGGATCTAAACTTATTTGGGTCCCCAAATCTATTAACTAATTTGCATTAAATGACTGCAGGGAAATATGAAAAACATCCTAGTGATTGATAGTGGATTTTCTGCACATATGACTGGAAACGAATCCCTGATTTCAGAGTTTGAGGAGAAAGTTGGCCCAACAGTATCTTATAGAGATGGAAACATAGGAAGAACACTGGGATATGGCAATATTGTAATTGGAAATGTCATTATTGAAAATGTAGCTCTGGTTGAAGGACTCAAGCATAATCTATTAAGTATGAGTCAAATGACAGACAGAGGTTATTATGTGGAATTTCATGGAACTCATTGTGAAGTGAAAAGTAAAAAGAATGGCAAAGTGGTTCTCATTGGTCACAGACATAATAACTTATTTGAAGCTAGCTTGGAGGTAAACTCTGATGGTCCCTTAACTTGTTTACTTGGAAAGGCAACATCTTTGGAAAGCTGGAATTGGCACAAAAAGTTGTGTCACTTCAAATTTGGAAATATAAATGAATTGGTAAAAAATGATCTAGTAAGAGGTCTTCCAAAAGTTCAATTTCATCCTGACGGACTCTGTGATTCATGTCAAAAGGCCAAACAAAATAACATATTTCAAGAGCAAAACTAAAAATTCTATTGCATCTTGATTTTTTTGGTCTTGTCAACATTTTGTCCATTGGAAAAAAGAAATATACTCTGGTGATAATGGATGATTACACAAGATTTACATGGGTGTACTTTTTGCATAAAAAGGATGAAACAGCTGAGATAATTTTTGATCATGTTGCAATGATTGAAAATGGATCACCTTACAAGGTAAAGAATTTAAGGAGTGACAATGGAATAGAGTTTAAGAATTCTGCAATGGAGGAATTCTGCTCAACAAAAGGAATCATTCAATAATTTTCAGCACCTGGTACACCTCAACAAAATGGTGTAGTTGAGAGAAAGAACAGAACTCTCATTGAAGTTGTCAGAACAATGTTAGAAGTAGCAAATCTACCTACTTACTTTTGGGCAGAAGCTGTGAATACTGCATGCATAACTCAGAATTGCACTTTGATAAATAAACATGGAATTACTCCATATGAAACAATGAAAGGAAGGAAGCCAAATGTAAAATACTTTCACATATTTGGAAGCAAGTGTTTTATTCTCAAAACACATCCAGAACAGTTGAAAAAGTTTGAACACAAAGCAGATGAAGGTATTTTTGTTGGTTATGCAATAAATTTTAAAACTGCTTCAAAGGCATTCAAAGTGTTTAATCTAAGGACAAGGGCAGTCATGGAATCTATTAATGTCTCTCTTGATGAAGTAAAAATAACAGGGTTACATGATGAAGATGCTCAGGAATCTCTGAGTTTTGAAAATGAATTACAAGACATAAACTCTGATAAGCTAAACTCTGATAAGATAAACACTGATGAGGTAAATTCTGATGAGTTGAACACTGATACCTTAAACTCTGATTCAGACATAATTGAAACAGTAATTGAAGATTCTGCACATGTTGAGGGGGAACAACATCAATCATTTATAGATATTGGAGAACAAACCTTAATTATTGAAATTTCAGAGTCTGACCAAACTCTAACAAATACAAACTCTGAAACCCTAAACTCTGATCCATCAAACTCTAAAACCACAAACTATGATCACTCTAACTCTGAGAATTTAAACTCTGATTCATCAAACACTAATGAAAGCACAACTTTAGGGGGATGATCAGCATTTACTGAGGAATTATACTATAAAGGCATAAATAATGGGGAAGCATCTAGTTCAAGAAATTTTCCACATCCAAGGAAATGGACCAAAGATCACACACCTGATTTGATTATTAGTGATCTAGAAAGTGGAGTGCAGACAAGGAAAACTACTCAGAATGAATGTCTATTTCATAGTTTTTTTCTCAAATAGAACAAAAGAAAGATGAAGATGCTTTGAAGGATGCCGATTGGGTTACTACAATGCAGGAAGAACTAAATGAGTTTGAAAGAAATGAGGTTTGGAACCTTTTACCAAGGCCAAAGAATAGATCAATTGTTGGCACAAAGTGGGTGTTCAGAAACAAGACAAACTCTGATGGAATTATAACAAGGAACAAAGCAAGACTAGTTGCCAAATGCTACTCTCAACATGAAGGTATTAATTATGATGAAACCTTTGCACCTGTAGCAAGACTTGAAGCAATCAGAATCTTTCTTTCTTATGTTGCACACAAGAAATTCAAGGTCTACCAGATGGATGTTAAAAGTGCATTTTTAAATAGAGAACTTGAAGAAGAGGTTTATGTTGAACAACCACCTGGCTTTGTCAGTCCAAAATATCCAAATCATGTATACAGATTAGATAAAGCTCTATATGGACTCAAGCAAGTACCAAGAGCCTGGTATGAAACTCTGACTTAATTTATACTTGAAAGTGGTTTCACAAGAGGTACAATTGATAAAACCTTATTTTATAGAACTCAAGGTAAAATACAAAATAGTGTTTCTTCTACATACTTGTGTTCTTAGTCGATTATTTGATACTATTATATTCACCCCCCCCCCTTCTATAATAGTCTATTTATCTAGGTAACACGGACCTTTATACATCTTGGAAAGTTATACTTCTTCATGATTTTTAAGACATCTGCCCGGCTCAATCTGCATGAGTGGAAGAACGAGTCGAGGTGGGCGTTGTTTGGAAAAACCTCTACCATCTCACTCAAAAGGTCTAACAAACAAGTATAACGATGGTTATAATACAAAGGCAGGATATGGATTTTACCTTTCTATGCTCGGGCCTTGCCACGCTTGGCCATCATCTCGGCCATGGAAGAAAGAGGTTGTGGTGCTTTGTCAGCCATCTTCGATTCTCGATTGAGACTTGAGTGGATCCTTGGTGGAGAAAACCTAGAATGGAGCTTGAAATAACTTAAGAAAACTTGAAAGCTTAGAAATGCTAGAAAGGAAAGTCTGAAGTGAAATGAACACTTCCCCTCCATTTTTATAGAAAAAAGGGTGACCTGCTGCATCAAGTCAAAACACAGATTGGTTCGCGTTAGCAGGTCGTATACAAGTTATGTTAGGTCCAAAATCATCATAGAATGGAGGGGTTGAATATGATGTGGTAGATTTTTTGTTATATTGTGGATTAAGTGTTTATGTTTTTGAGATATTAAAATGGCAGTTAATGAAACACAAAGATTCGGGGAAATAACAATGTATTATTAAATCCCTAAGGTGCTACACTTCTAATCAAATGATTAGCTTCAATGGGTTCAATCAAGGTTACAATAGAAATACAGTTGGATGAAATAAATGTATGTCTTTAATGGAGCTCCCATCTGTATCTCTTTTGTTGATGATCAATGAATAAAAATCTACACTATCCATTCAGATTTAACCCATATATAATCATTAGACTTTTTGAAAATTGATTTCCAATAATTGTCAAGTCCTTTGTTGCGCCTGTAAGAGTGGTAGTGGTGTGTAGGCGCCACTTGGATGTTTGTTGCGCCTCTAGAGCTTTTTGTTGCAACTTGTATAAGTTTAGTTGTGCCTATACAGTTGTTACCCTGTACAAGCGCCACCAAAATGACTTAGAAGCATTTCATAATGCTTTGTTGTGCCTTGAATACCTTTTATTGCGCCTGCACACTGGATGCAGTGTGTAGGCGCCACAAACCTTTCACCTAAGCTTATGTGGCGCCAAAATCAAGTTTTGTTGCACCTGCACTCCCATTCCCTTGTGCAGGCACCACAAACCTTCATATTAACTTGCGTTAGCTTTTAGCTTGATTTGCTACTCCTTTACAAAGTTGGTGGCACCTCTAGAGTGCCTCATGAGTATAGGAGCCACTAAATGCAATATTACTTGCCTTAACATATTTATTGAAGTTCTTGAAGAAATTACTACTTGATATTCACTCTTTTGGCTTGATCAGCTGATTTTTTTCTGATTAACCAAGACAATTCTTTTCTTGTTATGCTGACGCTCAGTGCACTAGTCTGGTTCACAAACGACTAACACTGAATTGAATTCCCTTGACTTCTATTCTGTTTTAGCTGACTAAATTTGGACTATTCCATTACTTCTGATCACTGAAACGCTTTGACAATTATACTTGAATCATTGCACTGTCTTTAGTCTGAAATCTACTGAACACTTATTTGTTGCTGAGGCCTGAACATATTAATGAACTTCTCTCGCTGTCGTTCAGTAAACTTTACATCTTGAATGCTCTGCAATGATGTATGTATGATTCCTGTTTGTATGTCCTTCTGGATTCTTGTGCTGCATATTAGTATCATTTATCTGTCTTTGTTTCTTAGTTGAGCTATCATTATCACTATTACATACTACGTTACATTATGCTTTATAATCTCCCCCTATTTGTTTGTTAGAGTTTGACAAGCAAATCATGTGAGAGGATAACTCAACTGATATTTATAATAAAAAGTAAAGCGCAGAAAGACAGTAAATAATATTAATTTCATTCTGGATTAGATTTTACATTTCCAGACTTCTTATGTACAATAGAAGTTTGTTCCTCTAGCGTGAACAGATAATTCTATGATCTTCTGCTTCTTTGTACTGAGTCTTGCTTGTGCTTAGATATTGTCTCAGAGTAATGCTTTCTCAGCTCTTCTTCATTCTGCTCCAACCTTGCCTTCACTATTTCTCTAGCTTCCACTTCAAGAGTATTGACTGGAGGTGGTTCTTCTAACTTCTTCAAAACTTCAGTGAGAAAAGCGGTTGAGTTTGTCTTGAAGATTGACTCGAAGGCTAGAGATTGTCTCTTTGAAAACACGAACACTGTTATCCTTTTTGGAAAGCCTTTAACTCTGTCAGTGTCATGCATCGACTCTTCCGCCAGCTTCTCCACTAGAACATCTTCAATCATCCTCAAAGCCTTTTTGTCTGACTTGACAGTGGATCTATTTACCTTGAAAGGACTTTTTGGATAATTTCAGAATTGTTTCTCCTCAATTTTGATAACTCTTTCTTTTTATCCACTCCGTTCTTCTTGAAAACAAAGTATTTTGTTCCATTCAGCTCCGTCTGAATGCAAGGTTCAGAATCTCTTATAGCTTCAAGTATTTCAGTGCCATCCTCTCTTCTTACATACACTGGATCTTGGTAATATCTGGTTGTCTCCATTAGATATCTACCTGAAGTTTTAATTGCTCTATTCAGTCTGAATGCGTAGATCAACTCAGCAACCTTTAGATCTTCTTCCGTTCTATACTTCTTGCTTTTGAGTCTCCCTTCTACATACTGCATGAACATTGCATGACTTGAGTCCAGACATTCATCAGACAAAGTTAGGTTATGAAGTGTTGTTGCTTTGTAGTGCTTGACCACTGGAGGCTTCTCAAATGCTTCGACACCGATATCTATCATTTTCTTCTCAATCATGTCTCTCAGTATCTCATTTGTTTTATGCCCACCAAAGATGACTTTCCTCTTCAGCACATACAGCGCCATAATATTCATCTTTTCAAAACTCTTAGTCGACAAAACCTTTGACCCCAGTGTTGTAGAATTTATGAACATTTTCCACCCGTACTTGGATGAACTTACTGACACGCTTGTAATCTCTTCCGATAGCATAGCATAGAATTCATGAACATCTTCGAATTTTTCCCTCATGGTCCTGAAGAGATCAAGGACTTCTCTGTCTTTCTTCTGAGTAAAGGTTAACTCCTTCTTCTTCAGTAGACTCCTTGCTTCATCCCAATCAGGACCAACATTTGCTTCAATGTCCTTGATTCTATTTCTTCTTTCTATTGTATGTTGTACTCTTTTCCACTTTCTATTGGTCCCTGATATTGTAGAAGGGGGGTTGAATACAATATCTATAAATAGTCGCGAAATTTCAAATTTAAAATATTAAATCATGAAATATTAATATTAATGAAATACTGTTCAAGTAGAAGATATAATTTTTAACTTGAAAAGTATTACAAAAATTATCTGATTAAAAGTTTATAACTGATAAAATAATCTAGAACGAATTCAACATGAAATGTTCGGGTTTTATCAATTATATTCCAAACTTGCACAGAAATATGTGAATATTATAATGCATACAAATTTCTGAAATTTGAATGTTTTCAATCACTTGAACAATGAAGCAAAATCCTCATATTTATAGAGGTTTAGTTTAGCAAGACTTTTGAATAAGACTTAATTAAAAAATCAAAAGACCTTTTAAAATAAGCCTGTAGGACTTTTGAAATCTGCTGGGCAAGACTTTTTTTTATCTCTGTAAGACTTTTGAAAAGTCTTGCCAAATCAAGTGTTTTCTCGGCAAGACTTTTGAAAAGGTCTTACTGGGAATGACTCGGTAAGACTTTTAAATGTCTTACAATTTTTTTCTTGGTAAGACTTTTTTCAAATGTCTTATCGGAATAATTCGGTAAGACTTTCTTTAAAAGTCTTACCGAGTTAATTCGGTAAAACTTTTTCAAAAGTCTTACCGAAATAATTCGGTAAATCATTTAAATTAAATGCAGCAAGACTTTCTTAAATTATAAAATTAAATCTTCTTTTAACTTAATTAATTCCAAAAATTATTAATAAAATAATTTATAAATTAAATTAATTCAAGGTGAATTAATTTAAGTAGATAAATTAAATTATTAATTAACTTTTTGATAGTAGAATTAATTTAGTTTATTCACTGCACTATCCTTGTTGATTTGACTTGAGTCTTCCTGTCTTCTTTCTGAAAATCACTTGAGCTGGGTGATAAATATTTATTCAATTAGTTGACACACAAATGTACTGTCTGGTTCATTTGTGTCATAATAAATAAATATTCTTCACCTCTTCAAATTTAATAGTTGTGATCTTTTGTCTTGCTTCTTGCTTTGTCTTCAATATCTTCTTTTCTTGGAATCATTCTGTAAAAGGCACTTGAAATCTTCTGAATCTTCTGAAACACTACTTCTTTATTTTTCACTGATGCTTGAACATAGTAATGAACTTCTTCCAGTGATAAGTAGCAACTTCTTAGGAATACTTCTGATTCTTAGGATTCTTTGTGTCCATTTAACTTTGTTTGTCTTAATTCCTGTTAACGTACTTATTATTTACTTCTTTTTCTTATTGTGTTGAGTTGTCATCTAATTATTACCAATAGGCCTTGACATATGCCTTTCAATCTCCCCCTATTTGTTGTTAAACATTTAACACACAAATTCCTAGAGGATAACTGATGTACTAAGGAATTTTCTTTGATAGATAGTAGTTTCTTTGATAGATAGTAGTTTATTTGATACATAGTAGTTTCTTTGATAGATAGATAGTAGATAACTGATGTTGGCATTTACCTGATGTACTAAGGAATTTTCTTTGATTGATAGTAGTTTCTGATCTTTTGTGCAGCATCCAATTTAGCTAGGGATCTGAACCCTTTAGACCTGAGTATCTTCTCAACTTGAATCATATATTTGACTAAGTAGCCCTTCAAAGATTCCTCATCTAATTTCATGATCTAATAAAACATGTTAGTGTAAAATTTTACTTCATGAGGATCATATGTGATCTGAAGACTATCAGCTCTCGAAATGTCTCTGAGTCTGTCTCTGAGAAGCTCATTTTCTTCTGAACTTCTTCTTATCTTGTTCAACAGGGTCCATACTACTGACAATGATCTTTGTCTAAAGTATTCTAAAGATATTCTGATTGTTCCATTCCTGTTTGTATTGACTAAGATCTGTCAGTCTTCTAGAATGTTATCAACTAACACTGTGATATAATCTATTTCCTTTTTCAGAGCCTTCATAAAATTATCTAGGCTGTCATTTGATTTTTCCAAGCGTTCAATCAAAGATTGTAACTTGTAGTCTTCAAATGGACCTTTTTGAAGTTTCTCCATGATTGCTCTAGCAGTGTCCCATTTCTTCCCTATCTTTAGCTGCACATCTCTCATCTTTTCTAACTACTATGGCCCAGAGATTTTGCTTTTCTTGGCTCGCTTCTTTTTCAGCCTTAGTTCTTTCCATGACTAAAGCTTTTAATTTCTCGGTTTTAGCATGACTTGCCTTGATGTCTTCTTTTAGTTTCTTCATTGCCTCTTCATAGGCTGGATCAACTTCTTTTTCTTTCAGAAACAAAAATTCTTCATCAAATGCAGTCTCTTCCTCAGCTCTACAGTAGTCAGGATTGTATGATTCATCATGAGCACTGTCATCAATGAATTGTTCTTGAGCATAATACTGTTCTTCTGATTCTAGATCATAATATTGAAATTGTTCTTCAGAAAACAGCTTTTCTTTGCCTTTGTCTCTTTCAGTAGCCCCTTCATCTTTAGCTACTAATTTCTTCTTTGCTTTCTCCCCCTTAGTTGAGGGATCCTCTTGAGATTTTGAGGCTTCAAAAGATGTAACACCCCCAAATCCGGGGTCAGGGATCTGAGTCGCCACGTCATCATCCAATCATTTACAACCTGCAATAACTCAATAATCCAATGAAATCACATCGTAGACCCCTCTCTCTCACATACACATAAGTTATAGTCTTAGAAACGATATACAACAAGTATCATTAGTTATTACAAACCAAATGTACTTAACCAGGATCTCATACTATCAATGCTAACCTCTTCATGAAGTAACATTAATAACTAGCTCAATACTGAAACTTATCCAACTTACTTTCGTAGAATATGGTTGAACTGAACCATCTCAAAGGTGAATCTTCTACTTCCTTTTCTCTAGGCATGAAGTCAATCGAACATGTTATCACTTTCTCTGAAAAATATAATATAAGCAAGAATGAGCGAAAAAATGCTCTGCAAGTTATTCACCCAATTAGCTATGTGACTCTCATTCAACAACATGATAATCACTACTATCTCAATAGTATAATCATAAGGTTTAACAGTATATGGTAAGCATAATAAAGTATCTTTCAACGATACACATGATCAGAGTTTTTCTACTAAAAACATTAGTACTAAACATAAATTTTAGAAAATATCATACGAACAATTTGGTTCGGTATATAACATAAGACACTATCAAATATAGTGTTACCACGCTTTAATACCTCCTCTAAAGCTTTTTAAGATAAAACTCAATGAACTTATTACGTTCATAGTTTTGAAATAATCTTACCATAACTTAGCAAAATAGCTTCAGCTATAGTTTTCCTAAACTCCCCTAATATACGGGTACACCATTCAAGATACAACAATCATAGTTGCTTATCTTTGAGAAAAATTAACTCACTTTGAACCATACCATTTAAAAGGTTTAAAATCCCATAAAATATCTTTAAAGATCCTGTTGTGTTGTGATATATAAAGAAAACAAGAGTGAGCAATATAGCCCCACTATAATCATAACTTCTATAAATGTACTTTCTGATAAACATTTCAAAAGTTTGTAAGCTTTTCATACATCAGTTATCTTCTGAAGTTTTCATATAACTATTCGTTAAATCATATAAATAACAAGATGACATTTCAAATTGTTAAAAACCTTTTTCTCATCAGATCCCATCTGAAGTTTTCCTTTCTTTTCGTCAAAACATTTCAACATTTCATTCGCTAATCAACACCATCGGTAACTCAGTTCATAGGCTTTCATTACGGTGTGAAGCACAATTCCAATTGGAAGAAGGGACTGTAACTGGAGCATCAACACGCCCGCTACCACACATCCACGATGATCAGTCGTAGCACATGGCAGCCTTCATCATCAACCTATGGAAGCCTTCCGTTTCTCTACATGTAGAAGGGGGAGCCCCGGTACTCGCTACCATTAACGGGTAATCACCCTTGACCGCATACGGGTCAAAGTGCTGGACCGTGCGTCACTCGGCCTCTTACGCTATCTCCAAGTCCGCTGAATCAATCTATAAGTCTGGAACTGGAACATTAATCCAAGCTCCCCAAGTATATAATACTTGTTAATAGATTTGTCTATCTAACCTGGAACCGGAAGTAATCCTAGTTCCCCAAGTATATCGTACTTGTTGATAGACCCTCATAGCTATGAGTAGTCACTGATTAGATTAGTCGGGTTGTCCTCTCACCACACAGGTAAGTGACCTTCACCCACTAATCTCTTTCATCAAGGAATGATAACTTTTATAAAACCATGACCAGGGAGTTAACTGAAAACTTTTCTTTATTTTGATTAGTAAAGCTCTGACTACTATAAGCCATTAATGTTAAATCATAAACTCTCTTAGGAAGTAAATCGCTATTTGACTCCCTTACCTCGAGTTCCCTATTTTTGATAAGTCGGAACGTATTTTATTCTTATTAAAAGAATAAAATACAATATAATTAAATATTAGGGAACCCTTACTATTTGTAAATCAATTTCCTGAAGGTCGGAAAATATTTTAAATAATTATTGAAGACTTTAAATAATTATTAAAGACCCTTAATAATTTTTAAATCAATCTAAAATAATTAATAAATATTTAATAAATATTTATTAATTATAAATAATTAATTAATCCTTTATTAATGAATATTCAAAATAATATTCATTAATTAAATAAATATTCAAATAGTATTTATTGACTCCATTTAATTCTTTTATCAAAAGAATAACAAAATATAAATATCGAAATATTTATAATCGTCATTTCAAAATAATCTGTCTCCGGCTTCTTCCAGATTACGACAGTACTTAACATAACCTTCCGACTCCTGGTCTACGTTCGAAAATACATAACTCGCTATACACTTAGAGCCTTTTACCTTCACCGGCTTATATCTATATTTCTTATATCATATAACCGAAACATTTACGAAAGCTTTAATAATACATAAAACAATTCGTACTTTTCAATATACAGTTTATATCACAACAACAACAGTCTTTCAACAAAACAGTAGTACATTAAGTACAGGTGTTTGAAAACGTGCATACGTAACAATACATATATTTGGATATGTAAAAACGTAGGTTAGAAAACTTGCCTGGAGTCCAAGATACGTTCTCAGAGTCCCACTCGTTCCGGATTTTCTATCAATAGATATTATAATCCCGATTAGTACTCATAATCCCATCAACTACTTATGTTACAAATAAGTATAATCATATATCGATTTCAATTATGACAACCTCAAATTTTACATAATCATTTTACTAACGCTTGTCTTACCCAACATTCACCTCTTCGGGTCTATTTTAACCGTTCATGAACTATTTCGTCACTGGATTTTTAATCTAATCCTTTACTCCAATACGTAGTCATGTTATTCCTCAACATCTTTCGTGTTTTAACCAACTCGAAATTATCCTTTTATCCTAGCCAAAATGGCTCGTCAAAACAATGTCTCTAGAGTTGACTCTTCTGTGAATTACTATTACGCGACTCGCACTCTAACATTTTTTTAGTAAATCAGAAAATTCATAATTAAATATGAAACCAACTCAAGGAGCTTCTTGAGTATTTTTAATATTTATCAAAAATATTTTGATTTGAAACACTTGAGTTAACTGAGCGAAAAACATTTTAGAAATCGAGTCAACTACGAGGTTTTGCTATTTGCACCGCTTTCACTAAAACGCTCATAACTTATTAAGAGCTAACTCAAATGACGCACCGTTTTCACGTGCACGATCTAGAGGATGTCTAGAATATAATACATTAAAAGTTTGTTCCTGGACAGAGGGAACATTTTCCCAAATTTACTGAAGAAGGTAGTAGCTTCTTATGTGAATAGTGTCATTTCACAACTTTGGTTTCGACATTTTTATAAAATTGAAAAATTAACCTTTTAACACAAAACTTTTTTCTGATCTTACTAACTGTCCAAGGTATATATAATCCAAGTTTCATAATTTTAGTCCACTCTTAACTAGTTCGTTTATAGCATCAAAGTGAGTACAAGGCAGCAATTTGGTCTCCTTGCGTGACTTTCACTAAAATGAACTTAACTCCTAAACCGTAAATCGTATCGACATGATTCAAGTGTCAAAACAAACTATGAACCAAGATCTAAGAAACCATGGTCAGTGGTTTCCATAAATAATTTATTGACAGTTCGTAATTCTTGTTCAAACAGTCCTTAATCAAACGGGCATTACAACGGCTATAAACTTAATGTTTCCCGAATTTAACTATGTTAAATACTTTTAATAACAAACCTGTTGGAGATTACAAAGCTGTATGAATAGTAATCGTGATAACTCAACACTAGAACAGGACAAGTAAATAATACTACGTCTACACAGAAATCAGGAAGAAATGAAGACAAGGTAGATACAGTGAATCAAGACATTAGAAGAAGTTTTGAAGTCTCCTACAGGTCATTGAGAGAAGTACATTAATATGTTCATGCCTCAGTGAAGAATAATGGTTGAAGACTTTCAGGGTTTCAGAAGTGTTGAAGATTCAGTATAGAAGTGCCACAAGAAGATTTCAGTGTATTAGCATTGATTGAAGATAGACAGTGTTCGAAGCATAGGAATCTAGAAGAATTGAAGACATGGTAAAGACAAGTGTCTAAGTACCAGAAAAGATTCCAGTGAAATTACAGTGTTTATTGACAGTCAGTGTTCGAAGCAATGAAGTTGCTGCAAACTTAACAATGTAAGTAAAGCAATAATACGAAGACCTGGATCGAAGTTAGTCGTCTGTGAACCAGACCAGTTGCACTAGGCGTCAGCAGTCTATGAAAGGAATCTGAATGTTAACTACAGAAGAATTGTTAAGTTGAAGAACGTACTTGAAAAGAACGGTTATTCATTAAGGTACGAAAAGTAATTTGTAGAGGCTACAGCCAAACAGCTAAACAGCTAACAGCTAAACAGCTAAACAGCTCAAAGGGTGCAGGGTGCAAAGTGTCACAACCTTGGTACGAAAAGTGAAGGTTTCTGAACTACAGTCGAAGAACAGGAACGGCTCAGGGTACAGGGTGTAAAGTGACAAGACTTTGGTACAAGAAATGGACGTTGGGGAACTTTAATCAAGGAATGAATAGAGGATCAAAGTGCAGTGACTAAACAGCACTTTGACCATGAAAGTGAACACACGCGCATGACTTGAATTCTACCAACAGTTAATAGGCGCCACTCATTTTTATACAGGGCAAACACTGTATGGGGTGCAACATAAAATGGGAGCCAACTTAGTCTAAATTCTGAGGCGCCACTTGATTTATCACAGTGTATCCAATGTATCAGGCGCAACAAAAATATTACTTGACTTGAAGAATTTTTGTTAAGTAATTACAGGCGCCACTTGAAGCTACACAGGGGATACACTCTACAGGCGCCACTCAGCCCTTAGCCAATCAAATTACAGCAGCTACTTTAATTGATTTAAAGTCTACACAAATAAAAGGAGGCCAGCCACTCATTCGAGGCGTCGTCTTCTTCAACAAAAAAATATGTAGAGAGCTACTGCCATGGCCGGGGCAAGAAGAAATAATTTATACACACCCATACCTTGCTCCCGGTCAGATATTAGGACCCGGTTCTTTAACGAAAAATGCTCAGGGCTCCTATATATCACTCCCTACGGACTCAGTTTTTCCTTGTACTAATTTAGATATATTTGTATAGGAACTGAGTCTTATATTTTTGTGTTAGTAGCAAAGAATTAATTTATTCTTTGGAAGCCAGTTATATTTTTAACTGGGTGTAGCAAAACCCTCTGGGATTAATACGAGAGTAATATTCCCGGAAACTTGTCTCCATAATTTACCTGCTAATTTTCTTGAACCTAATTGATTTATCCGGACTCACAGAAAATTAGTAGGCAGCTCACCTAAACACTACAAATGGCCAAACCCACTCTGAAGCAATAATTTATTTATCCGCAAATTCCGAAAAGAATTTAAATTATTGTGAATATCGTATTCAACCCCCCTTCTACGATATTTCGGGACCTAACAATTGGTATCAAAGCTCGCTGATTGACATACAAATCAGGATCCTTAGTTCAGTGAAGCTCACTGTGCTGAAGCTGTTTGAACTCAAAATGGAAGTTTTGTTAAATAAGTTTAATTATAAACTTTTAATAAGTTTATTTTATAAACTTTATAAAATTTATTTTATAAACTTTTATTAGTTTATGTCATAAATTTTAATTAGTTTATTTTATAAATTTTAAATAAAATTTATTTTATAAACTTTTATAAAATTTATTTTATAAACTTTTATTAGTTTATGTTATAAATTTTAATTAGTTTATTTTATAAGTTTTATAAAAGTTTTTTTTTAATCCATTTAACAAAGAATATTTGGTCCATATTTTTTTTCAAAACAAAGCAGGTGTAATTGGTATATGCGCATGATTGTAAAGCAAGTGTTGTTCTACACGCGCCAAAAACTTGTTTATTAAACAAGTGCACTTATCTTGCGCCAGCACAGGGCCAACAGTGTACAGGGGAAAATATGGCACCACTCAATCCTTTCACGCGCCTGTTCATTTGATTTGCACTTAGAGAATTTCTCACAACTTGAGTTGCGCCTCTCCTCTGCGTCTACTGTGGCAGCGCCACTCAGCATATGGACTTAGCAGATTATTCTTTGTGTTGTGTTGCGCTTATACAGGGTAATTCCTTGTATAGGCGCCACACAATGTCCAGGCGCCACTTACCAAAATATTATTTGGTACCTCAAGTTTTGTACTCTTTAATTTTTATTTTAGATCTATTTATTTTTCCAGAAAATTTAAAATTCTTGAAAACTAAAATTTTTCTTAAATATTAATTTACGATATTTTAATTTTTAAGAAAATTCGAAATTCTTGAAAATTAATTTGTTGTATATTTTTATTTTTGATTAATTTATTTTCTAAGGAAATTAAAAATTCTGTAAATTTAAATTTTTCTTAAATATTAATTCGAGGGTGCTTAAAGGGTTTGTAGTTGAAGATTTTTCCGAGTATTGAAGACAACAGAGATTGACTGAAGGTTATCCAATGAAGATTATTCTGGAACAGACTAAAGAAATAGTGGTTTTAATTTCCTCAGAGGTTTACTCCATAGGATCCCACTAATATTTTGGAAGCTGCAAAAGAAGAGATTAATTTGGGTACAAGTTTTGGTTAATTTGAGTTGATTTTTGGATGAAAAATCTTAGGGGTTGAAGTAGTGAAGGAGAACAGACTGGACAACCTGGAATCTCTGTACAAGCCTTAAAGACTATTCTACAGGGAGATTACAGGAAGTTCGTGCTAACACTGCAGATCATCTGGAACACAGGATACAACCAACAGGGATTTAAGGATACAACCACATTGTCTGTAAAAGACCTGTATGTGCTGAAGGCCTATGAACTAGAACAAGAGCTGAAGTAGATAATATTTGGTAAAGCAGGTTGTTAGCATATCCACTGTATTTGTGACCCAGGAACCAAGTTGATTGAAGTCAAGGTTGAGAACCTCTGAACAGAAGTGAATTGATCCTAGAAGCTGAATTGAAGATGTTGAAGCTCGAGGTAGTGGTCAAGGTGTTATATGAAAATTTAGCACTTTGGAATAACCTGAGAAATGGACGACTAGTCGAGACTGCAGATCAACTGGGAGTTTAGTAACATCAGATTCAGACGGAATCCCAATTCTAAATCTAAGGTCCATTACCTATAGATTCCATGAAGGAAATTTTCAAGATCAGTTCAAGAGGCGGTTGCAAGACAGGGATGGTTGATTATAAAAGACAAGATCAGGGGTTTGCTACACAGATTGAAGAAGCCTGTACAAGCAAATGATGACAGACACTATGTTGGGTTGAAGCAGGAATCTCAGGCATTAGTGAGGATGCAGCAAGTGAAAGCATTTGTTGATGAAGTTAAATGCAAGGATGATTCTATCAGTGAAAGTGATGAACTAAATGGATATCTGGCATCAATGACCAACACTGGAGATGAATCACTAAGCACTTCACAGGTACACTTTCTAACTAGTATACTTTTATCCAATTCAAAACTGCATGATTATTAAGTGTTGAAATGTATTATATTCATGATAACATGTTAGCATCTTAGGACTTAAATGTTTAATTGATTGCTAAGAATAAGATTGCATGCTAGGATTCATGAGTTTAATTAGTACATTTCATACTTGATTTTATATGCAGTAAAATGAATATCTAGAATTAGATAGGGTGTTCTAGACGATTAGGTGTATCCCCAAACATTAGCTGGAACTTGAGTTAAATCTTATGTGATTTAATACCTCTGCTAATGTTGTGAAAATTGCTAATAGACAAGCAGGTCATAGATCAGATTTTATTTGTTCTTAATGGCAAATGACTTGTTAATTGTTTATGTGCGTATTTTCATATGATTTGCTTTTACTCACATAGTTGTTCTTAAATGCTATATCTAATCATATATTGCTTGTAAGGAATAATTGGTTAAAAGATGGTAGAATTATCTAAGTAGTCAGTAAGTCATGTAGATTCGAGGCTTAATCTAAAACTGACTTAGGTAATTAGAGATAATTAAAAATGTTAGAAAATGACAGAAAGGATTAGAAAGAATTAGTAACTAACTTGTTAGTTCTTCTATCCATGTGCTGTTAGAAAATTATTGAATATCTGTAAATCTGCTTTATGTCTGTTACACTTGTGTAGAATGTTTAAAGTAGATAGTACTGAATTTTCTAATATGCATATTGAAGCTGTTGTTACCTTTGATAATATCTCTAACCCATCTGGACTCAATTAAAGTTGAGTACCAAGAAGCTTAATCATTTGTGATTGCAGAGTATGTTATGAAAGGCAAAGGTTATGTGACTTCGTGACATTTACTGTTCGAGGCATATGATTAAGATTAAAGCTCTACTATCACAATTGGTTGAGAAGGCCTCCCCGATGGTAACCTTTGGAGATGACAGCAAAGGATGTACAAGGGATATGGCCATCATGTGTTAAAAACTGTCATCACTGGAAGCAACTTACTTGTGAAAGGAGTTAAGCACTAAAGGGCACTAGGGAATTCTTTTTCAAGGGTTTTCTGGAAAGGTGTTTGATCTCAAGCAAGAAGGTTGGAAGCTCGCTCAACTGAGAGTGAGGAAGTTTGTTCGTAGCTGACATGGAATTACGATGCAAAGGTGAAGTCAACTTTTCAGTAAAGCTTCATCAATGAAGAGTTAGCTATGGCAAAGGAAGCTCTCTTACTTGTTAGTCAGCAAGGCAATGGATTCTTTGATTAAGATGAAATTGGTGAGAGGACTGCTTCATATGGAATTCTATCCAGAAGGAAATTTTGAAGTATGTCACATAGGGAAGTCAATGAAAACATCACACTTAAGAAAAGTCATATGCTTAGTGGTGATTGAAATTGGTAACCCTAATTACAAATTGGTGATGTTCAAGCATTCAACAGACAAAATGTCACAATGGTGATTGATCAAATAAGAAAGATCAAGTTGGAAACAATTGGTATGCTGTGAGAACTTTGAAGTCAGATAATGGAACTGCATTTCGCGAGTGAAGTTCTAAATGAAGTCTGCACTGAAAAGGGAATTTGGAAGCTGAAGCAATTAACACAGCATGCTGCTTTATTCAACAAGATCGTGAAAAGACATCATTTGAGTTAATGGCCAACCAGAAGCAAACACTGAAGCTCTTTCGTGTGTTTGGAGGGAATTGATTTTTAATGAAGATTTATTTGAGTAACTTGACAAGAAGTTAAGGCTCATGGAACAATTCTCCTCGGCTACTCAGAAGTGATTAGAAGTCTGAATGTAATGAATATCTACACCAAGCTCCCAAGCATTCAAGTGAACGACAATTCTGAATCTTTGACAAATTCAGATACTGATGTAGAAGCTGAGGTTGCAGAAGGAATCAATGACTATAATGATGATTCAGATCCTGTTGGTGGAAATCCGCTGTATAAGGTGAAGGATCTTCAACACATCCTAGCAGCAACTCAGGGGGAGCAAATGAAAGAAGGATCTACTAGTCATACTCAACAATGAAGATCAAAGGATTTCATTAAGAACATTTCTGCCAAGACAAAAGGTTTGAAATCAAATTCTATCCTGGAGTCTCGTTCTTAGTGATCCGGATTCTTGTGTAGAGGCTAGAAGTGTTGATCAAGATGAACATATATTCTTCGGAACCTAACAGTTGGGAAAGAGCAATTGTCAACATCTAACAATTGGTATCACCCATCAATTGGTATCCCAAAGAATACTGAAGATGCACAGATTGATCCAGATTGAGTGATTGTTATGCAAAATGATCTCAATCAGCTAGAAGGCAGAAAACAATAAAGCTGGAACTCAGACCACAGACCACTAAAGTCGAAGCTGAAATTGGTACAGTAGGGGTTCACAGAAACTGGATGACTATTGGCATTGTTATGAGGGACAAAACCAAACTGGTTGCTACAGGACTTTAAAGCAGAAGGTATCGACGATGATGGAAACAGAATCTTCGGGACTTTCTAGATCAAGCAGTAAGCACCAGTGACGAGACTTGATCCTTTGGGACTCATCAATGGGGACCTAACAATTTTCAGGGACCCAACGATTAGGACCAAACAATTGGTATCCCAAGCACATGTGGAGCATTCAAGCATAAAGATCTAACAGATGAATGTGAACAAGTGCACTCCTGAATGGTGAGCTAGAAGATGAAGGTGCAGATCCGTTACAATTTGTATATCATTCTCTTCGCAAGCTTTTCTATGACGGAGGTAAAGGATTCAAGCAAAACGTCAAGGACATGGTATGACTCTCTAACTGTGAATTACTTAAAAGTGATTTCTTAATAGAGTTGTTATACATATCTCTCTAGAAATGCTAGGCACACACAATGACATATATATGTGCAAGTATATCTTAATTCTCGATATGCCTATGTGCAAGTTTCTAAGTGGATACTAGAGAATCTTATCTTATAGCTAAGTTATGAATTGTTAGATATCTTAGGGGATCTCCAATTCTTGGAATCTGAGATCCTTAAGATAATAGGTTTAACCTAATTGGCTATATAGATATAGATAACGCAGGTTGTACGAAAGACAGGGAAGTCATTCCTAGAAGCTGTCAAATTCTAGCAACTCAGTTGAAGCTCTTAACACCACTGAAGGAACAAGCGCATGGACACCAGGTATCATTTCTTTTGAGAGCTGTCCATAATCGAATAACTTGCAGATTTTTGCTAAATGACTTGATGAATTTATTTTATCTAAGTTGGTTAGTAAACGTGGGATATTATTAATATGCATATTTGTTGAAAATCCCATCTGCAAGGAATTCTCAAATGAGTTCACAAGTATTACTTTTTCCCGATCCAAAGGACTTGTGAATTTATTTGAAATCCAGATCCTCATACTTTTTGCTATTAGTTTAATTATCATGCTTACATTGTTATATGCATAAGTGGTAGTTAAATTACTTAGCATAAGTAAGAAGCATAATTATTTGTATGTTTTAAATATTTGATGAGTATTAGTCAATGATATCTTGCTTAATTGCTCTGATATTTTGCTCTGATATTCTGATATATTTTATTACAAATAATTGTGATGCTTTTGATATTAGTGACGGTATTTAGAATTTCTGTTCTAAATAATTAATGCATATTTCAAAACTCACTAATATTGGAAGACGAAATATTTTCTAAAGTTAGGTGTATAAAATTCTCAATGTTTTATATACTTAGAAAATATTTCTAAAATTGAGTTTATAGCGAGGGGTTGTAAAAAGAATCACAAGTATTACTTTTTCCCTATATAAAGGACTTGTGAATTTCTTTTCAACTATTACCTCGAGCTTACGTATATCAATTAGTAATTGTTATGAGTACGCTTACAATGTGCAAAGTAACAATTATTAGATATGGCGTAGGAAGTTAAATGCTAATATTCAATCCAATGAATATTTTAGTGTTTAGCGAATTTATTTTATCTTATCAAAATTATGGATTGAAGCTATTCAATATTTATGAGTTTCATAATTTTGATTTGATAAAATAACAGAAGCATAGTTTCTTGCATTCGTGCACTTAACTGTGATATTTTTAATATTAGTGATAATACAACTTAATGTTTATTTAACATCACTAATAATAAAAATATATTACAATGCTTATTGTTCTGCTGAATGATTGCCATGTTTAGTTGATACATATGCATGTGATTGGCAATTACTTAGTATAGCATAAGAATTTAATTTATTTTGATTTATTTAAATCATGATGATATAAAACAATTCAGTGGAATATCTGTTCCATGATTTAAATAAATTAAAATAAATAAGAAGCATAATTATTCGTAGTATAAATATTCTCTTTTATTACTTTGTGATAATTGAATAATATTTTATTACAAAATAATTATGATATATAGTTTTCTTTCTTTGACTGGTTACGATTCTGAATGTATTTAAAAAGAAATTTTTGTCTATTTCTTTTTCAAAATGTTTTATTCAAAGATACATTCATTTTCCTATCAGTTTTAGTTAAGAAAACTTAAGAATTCTTTTTCAAAACTTCTCCTTTGAAAAACTTTTCTTGAGGATAATTTTTCTCTAATCTCGGAATATTTTATCCTCTTCCAAAAGCTGGTTTTAAATGCTATATTTTTCAAAACCGTTTTTCTCCCTAATTTTTTCTTTGTAAAGTAGTAGGAACTTTGTGACTGCTATTTTATTTGGAAAAGTTGTTTTAACTTCAAGGTATCAATCACTTGTAAAATTATTTGTTTTCAAATACTTGTTTCAATGTATGTTTCACATTGATTCATAGTACCAAAACAGTGATTGTTGCTTTGAAGGCCTAGTACTGTTATGTTAAGCATTCATCCTAACCCCAATTGTCATGTTTTTATTTAAAGTCGGGGAAACTATCAGGCAGACGAAAATGATGTAAATCATAATTGCATTATGAGTCGGAAAATCATTGTCTTCTATCTGATAAGGATGTTTTGCAAAATTGTTTTCAAAACATACAGTGCTTAGGTTTAATGGAAAAGAGTCATTTTATTGAGATATAATTTGGTAGAAGAGTTGAATTTCTTCTTTGGTGTAAATTCCCGCGTTTTATTATGGGAAGTTTTCCTTATAAGAAATTCATAAGGGATAGATTTTTTCTCTGATACACATTCCCGCGTTTTATTATGGGATAAGTATTTTAAAGAAAATTTCTATTGATGTCATGCTCTTAAATGTCAAATCTTTATAACCGACAAAACTCTTTTATTAAAAGTGCTTTAACGCAATCAATTACCATTCCTTCATATATTTTTCTTTCTCATTGAGATGAAAAATATGTTTTGGAATGTTAATTGATTATTTTGTTCTATCTTATTTAAATGATTTTATCCGTTTAGCCCCCAGTGGCTACAGAAGCTGGCCAGGAGGTTGAAAACCCATCAATCTCTTACCCAGGCCTGAATACCAAACACTGATTCATCCACTTCCATATATTAACCCCTGGAGTTATAAGGAACAAATGTTACTTAGAGGTTGATAAGGGAGAAACTGCACTTGATGCAGCAAATAAGGATGAAGTCGGAAGTGCACCCACAGCTCTACCTCCAGCGAAGTAAAGAAGTATATAACTGAGGTATCTGTAAGCTCATCTGCATCTTCTCAAAAGGATGCAGAGCTGAAAAGGCAATAAAACTGTCTCTGGAATCATTCTCTCAACAGGATGAGTCCATTGAAATTCGCTCGTCAGCCAGAGCATCTTGTAATGAGTCAAGCACACCACCGGCACTCACGCTGATGGTAAGCCTAAACAGATATATACTAGGAACCTTATATAATTTTTGGGACCTAACAATCCTAACAGTTATACTAGGGACCTAACAATTGGACACATTGCAAGGCGTGCACAGTGTGAGGTATAGGCATGTTAACAAAATACCCGTCATTGGGTTAAGAGGGAAACGTAGACTCTAATTTGCCATTCATTACATTGTCTACTACGTCACCCCTCCTGGAAGGAACATTTCCAGATCCTGAAAAGGAATGTCCACCTCCCGTTTACAGAGAAGGTGTGAGGCAACTCCTTGATAGAACAAGGCAGGATTCCCAAAAAGATTTTAAAATCTTGGGATAACCCATCTCAAAGAGGTGAGGCTCCACTAGACAGTGATTTAGCAATTGCTATTGAGTCTGGTGTGGGACAGTGCTTATGCATGATAGATCAAGAACACCTCTACGAGGCAATTCCCCACTTGATAGTGATTCAGTTCATTCTGATGAATCAGGTGTTGGGAATGTATGAATTGACGGATTTCACTTGCAGGTACAGAAGGCTAAATTTGGAATGCAGAGTGAAAGTGAGAGAGAGAAACACTTGAGTGAAAGTGAGGGAGAGATACACTTGAGTGAGAGATAGGGAGAGAAAGAGTGAAACACTTCTAAGTGCTCGACACTTAAGTGTAAACACCAACAGAACGTAGTAGAAGTGAGGAAACCACAAGCCAAACACTTACCCTTGCTACTTGCTGCTTCTGGAAGAAAAGTTACTATATTTTTCCCGTTCAACGACAGACGAGGACCTTCCTTGGAAGACAAACCATTTAAAAGAGGACCTATCAATTGGTATTAACATTTGGTATCTTCAAAAGTGGGCCATTGGAGGATTCCTCAACTAAGGGGGAGAATTTATAGTGTTATAGTTATAACAAGAAAAAGAAATTGGAGGATTCCTCTTCTCATGAGGGAGAAGTTATAGTGTTATAATTATAACAAGAAAAAGGTGAAGTTAATAAGTCTTATCTTCGTATCCTTAGGGGGAGATTTTAGACACGAAGAAGAAAATCTTATCTTCTGATCCTGAGGGGAAACAACAGATATATGGGAGAATCAAGAAGCTGTAATTCTATACTTGGAAGAACAGAAATGACTATTCCATTTTTTTCTAAAGGGAGATGAAGAATAAGAAGGAGAATCACATTCGTAGAGGGAGAACATTATTTGAGCTATGTTCAGTATTGGTTGAAGACATACCCAGGAATAAAGATTCTTATGAAGCTCTGTTCATGATAAGTTCTTTAAGTTCAAACTATGAAGGATTTTGAAACAGAGGGAGCTCAAACAGACAGAAATGAAGATGATACAATTTGAATATCAGTTCAGTGTCAGAGGAACAAGCATCATTCGTTTCAGTCAAACAAGAATTCTGGAAATGCAGTATCTGATCCAGAAAAACCAGTAGCATTATTTACAAGTCTCGGACGATTACTTTTTCTAGTTGTTAGTTGAGTTATCCTCCCTAGGTGATTTGTTTGCTAAAGTTTAACAATCAAATAGGGGGAGATTGTTGGAGATTACAAAGCTGTATGAATAGTAATCGTGATAACTCAACACTAGAACAGGACAAGTAAATAATACTACGTCTACACAGAAATCAGGAAGAAATGAAGACAAGGTAGATACAGTGAATCAAGACATTAGAAGAAGTTTTGAAGTCTCCTACAGGTCATTGAGAGAAGTACATTAATATGTTCATGCCTCAGTGAAGAATAATGGTTGAAGACTTTCAGGGTTTCAGAAGTGTTGAAGATTCAGTATAGAAGTGCCACAAGAAGATTTCAGTGTATTAGCATTGATTAAAGATAGACAGTGTTCGAAGCATAGGAATCTAGAAGAATTGAAGACATGGTAAAGACAAGTGTCTAAGTACCAGAAAAGATTCCAGTGAAATTACAGTGTTTATTGACAGTCAGTGTTCGAAGCAATGAAGTTGCTGCAAACTTAACAATGTAAGTAAAGCAATAATACGAAGACCTGGATCGAAGTTAGTCGTCTGTGAACCAGACTAGTTGCACTAGGCGTCAGCAGTCTATGAAAGGAATCTGAGTGTTAACTACAGAAGAATTGTTAAGTTGAAGAACGTACTTGAAAAGAACGGTTATTCATTAAGGTACGAAAAGTAATTTGTAGAGGCTACAGCCAAACAGCTAAACAGCTAACAGCTAAACAGCTAAACAGCTCAAAGGGTGCAGGGTGCAAAGTGTCACAACCTTGGTACGAAAAGTGAAGGTTTCTGAACTACAGTCGAAGAACAGGAACGGCTCAGGGTACAGGGTGTAAAGTGACAAGACTTTGGTACAAGAAATGGACGTTGGGGAACTTTAATCAAGGAATGAATAGAGGATCAAAGTGCAGTGACTAAACAGCACTTTGACCATGAAAGTGAACACACGCGCATGACTTGAATTCTACCAACAGTTAATAGGCGCCACTCATTTTTATACAGGGCAAACACTGTATGGGGCGCAACATAAAATGGGAGCCAACTTAGTCTAAATTCTGAGGCGCCACTTGATTTATCACAGTGTATCCAATGTATCAGGCGCAACAAAAATATTACTTGACTTGAAGAATTTTTGTTAAGTAATTACAGGCGCCACTTGAAGCTACACAGGGGATACACTCTACAGGCGCCACTCAGCCCTTAGCCAATCAAATTACAGCAGCTACTTTAATTGATTTAAAGTCTACACAAATAAAAGGAGGCCAGCCACTCATTCGAGGCGTCGTCTTCTTCAACAAAAAAATATGTAGAGAGCTACTGCCATGGCCGGGGCAAGAAGAAATAATTTATACACACCCATACCTTGCTCCCGGTCAGATATTAGGACCCGGTTCTTTAACGAAAAATGCTCAGGGCTCCTATATATCACTCCCTACGGACTCAGTTTTTCCTTGTACTAATTTAGATATATTTGTATAGGAACTGAGTCTTATATTTTTGTGTTAGTAGCAAAGAATTAATTTATTCTTTGGAAGCCAGTTATATTTTTAACTGGGTGTAGCAAAACCCTCTGGGATTAATACGAGAGTAATATTCCCGGAAACTTGTCTCCATAATTTACCTGCTAATTTTCTTGAACCTAATTGATTTATCCGGACTCACAGAAAATTAGTAGGCAGCTCACCTAAACACTACAAATGGCCAAACCCACTCTGAAGCAATAATTTATTTATCCGCAAATTCCGAAAAGAATTTAAATTATTGTGAATATCGTATTCAACCCCCCTTCTACGATATTTCGGGACCTAACAAAACCAATCATCAACCCTACCATCTTTACTACAAAATCAGTTCATAAACTTCATGAATACACCACCAACATCAACTCATAACAAACAACCATCAAGATCAAAACATTTAAAATCCAAACTCCATGAATTAACATGTACTTAAACATAACTTGAAACTATACTTATATCTCAACATAAATCAAAGGGTGGATGGTGTTTATACCTTCCTTGGATACTTAAACATACTAAAAAGAGATTGTAAGCCTTAAGGGAGCCTTGATCTATGCTTATCATCCTCAAACTTGCAAGAGAACATCAAGAAACAAGTTAGTAATTTTCGGAGTTACTATTCAGCCTCAACTTCTACAATTTATTTACCCAATCAAAACACCTCCAAAAATTATGAATTTAAATACGTACCTTCTACATATAGTGAAGAAGTTATGGTAAAAATATGGTGATTTTTGGATGCGTAGAACTGAAGTTATGAATTTTTCTTTCTCTGCCTCTCTTGAAACTCCGAACTGAAGAGGAAGAAATGGGGGAGAGCTTTTTGCTTTATCACATTGTGTTGACTGATTTTTATGTTTTTATCACTTGTATGTATTATTACTCACATCCTCCAAGTCTAGTTGCTAGCATGAGTACACCTTTTTCATGAATTTAGGGAACTTGTTTCCTTCTTTTCCATGTTTTGTGGAACCATGTCTTTAACCAATACTTGGTTACTTGGTTTGCTTGACTTGTTGACTTGGTTCATCTCTAACCAATTTGGTTGCATGGTTCTTGCATGGGACTTCTCATTAGTCACTTATCATCCAATACTTAACCATTAATTCTCCACGTAATTTCGATTAATTTCCGAAAGTGTTTCGTCGTACGAATTTCGTAACGTAAATCCTTAATATTCTAAATACTCTAATTCGATTATAACCATGAACTTTATAAATTATAATCCTCCCGGTCATAACATAATTCTCTTATTCCTCGATACCTCGTAAATTATGAAAGAAATCGTAAAAGTGAAAATCTTCAAATTCTGATGACTTTTACATTCACTCATTTTCTTCATACAACAATAAGACATCTCCAGATTTCTATTATTCCAACACTTACTTAGTGTGGGCTAAAAAGTTTTTCATAATCCGTAGAATCACTATTCATCAGGGTCGTTTATAAATAAATAAAAAAATTTCGTCCAAAAATCCGGGTTATTACAAAAGATGTCATTAATTTCTGCATAGTCAGATAGACTTGCTTCATGCCTTCATTCAAATGTGTCATGCCATCATCCAGTTTGTTGAATCGTTGTGTACAGATCTTTTCATTTTCAATAATAATCAGGGTTAAAATTTTCTCAACTCCATCAATTCTTTCATGTAATCTGCTCATTTCTTTCATATCCTCAGCAATGAGACTCTGCACGTTCTGGATATCTTGAGTTTTGAGAAGTATGGAGGATTTGACATCATCAACATCTTTTCGCACTATTGTCAGCTGTTGTGTTACAGAGGCAGATGTAGACTTTTGTTTTGCTTGTGCTTTAACTTTTACCAACTCACCTTGGACAATCTGCATTTCCTTCTGGAGAGCTTCCATTTTAGATAGCAGTTCACTGTATGTGTGTGTGTACTCATCTCACTTGCACTCCTTTTTACCTCACTATCACTCAGTGCATGTGTTTCACTCTGTGTTTGCCTCACATCACTAGTGTTTAGCTCCTTTCCAGATCCAGATGTTGTACCTGTATATAAAACAATAGCTTTTTAAGAGTCAAAATGCTCTTCTGAAGCCCTTGAAGGCGCATCCTCAACAAGATTATCTTGCATTGGCTCCGCTACTGACGTAGCTACTCCGTGAATGAAGCCCCAACTCCCTCTAAAGAGTGGTTGCCTCTCAAATCCACCAGTAGATTCGAGACCTTCTTTTAAAAGAACTGGATGTAAGAAATCCAGCGGGGTCACCACCTTAGACAATGTATTGAGCGGCTCATTAGAGTCTGTGGTGCCCCTTAATACCTGTGAGGGCAATTGATGCTGCACTGCATCAACAAAATCTTGGTCCACTATAAATGTGGCATCTGACAGGTTTTCATCAAAAACATTTTGATCATCTATTGTGCCATCTCTGGATTGTGTTTCTGCAAGTGCAGGTCCTGCTAGTGTGAGCGCTAGCAGTGTGCGAGATTCTTCATAATCTGATGCCGCGGCTGAACGGCGAATAGAATCACCCATTTGATCGAGTGTATCTAGAGAATTTTGGATGGCCGTTTCAAAGTCCATGTCCCATTGAGAGGAAAAGGATGAGTCTGAAGTTGTCTCAGGTTGAACTTTGGATCTTTTAGAAGGAGGAGACAGAGCTGTGGGTTCACTCACTGTAACACCTCTACCTCGTACTTTCCTAACAGGTTTCTTCCTTTTTCTGATTAGGCTCAATGAAGTTGGAGAAGGAGAAACTGAAAGGCTGTATGTATAGACCTATATGTAACATAGGGTTATAACTCAACACAAGAACAAGACGTGTAAATAATATGAAGTTATCACCGGAATCAGGAAGACATGAAGACTTGGTAAAGACAAAGGATAAAGAAGAAATCTACAGACTTGAAGCATTAGCTCACTGGAAGAAGTTCATTAATATGTTCATGCCTCAGTGAAGAATAAAGGTTGAAGTATTCAAGGATGTGGAAGCAGTGAAGCAGTTGTCAAAGTACCAGAAAGATTCTAGTGATCCAAATCTGCGAATCAGTCAAGCAATGAATTGCAGAGCTCAAGTACAGGAAACGAGAAGATAGAATATACGGCAAATACAAAGAATCAAAATATTAGATGGAATCTTGGAGTCTACTATAGATTGCTGGAGAAAGTTCATTCATATGTTCAGACTTCAGTGAAGGATAAAGTTCGAAGATGTTCAGGGTTTCAGATAATTTTGTGGTTCAGCATAAGTGCTAGAGGATTCCAATGTACTTACAATCGAAGCACTTCTAATCAACAAGGAACAAAGTCAATTGTATTGAAAAGAAGATGTGAAGATCAAGATCGTGTTAGTCGTTTGTGAACCAGACCAGTTGCACCAAACGTCAACACAAAAGAGATTGAGAATTGCATCATTGATTCAGAAGAATTGGCTGTATGATTAAATTAGTAACAAGTGAAGTGGTATGTGACTAAGCCCAGAATAAATCAAGGTCGAATTAACAAGGAAATATTTATTAGACTTGGTTGCAATGGAAGAAAATATATTAAGGGCTTATCAGGTTCGAATTTGGCTAAGTAAAGAAGACTACAGAAGCTGTATCCAGAAGTCAACTTGGTCAAGCTATTTCGTCTTATTCCTATTTTGTCCTATTCACAGATGGTTAACAACCATTGGGTGAAATCAAAGAATTGATGAAAACAAAATAAAAGGGAATAAGCACTAGCCGATAGTTTCTAACTATCGGATAAAGGAAATAAAAAGAAATGCTACCACTTTCCGATAGTTGTTAAAACTAGAAGGAATTTCCGATGGTTATTAACTGCAGGAATAATTCCGATGGTTACCAATGTGTGAAGTAATTTATTTTACTTCAGGAATTGTTTTTAAGTGTCCGATTGTTATGTTACAGACTCATCGATACTTAAACAATTACTCAGTAAATTGTTCCGATACTTAAGGAAAAACAGAAGTGAAGAAGCAGCTCAGTTACTTAGACCACATGAAGCCACGTAGCTGTACTGAAAAAGACTACACATATATTGAAGCAGAGCCATTCATTTGGAAAGTCTTCAACAACACTACAAAAATAACCAGAGAGAGAGAAGGCGAAGCCGGAGAGGAGAGACACCAGAAAAATCTATACCTCCTCACCGGAGATGTATCAGTGGTCGGTTCCTTAATGAAAAATGTTCAGGCCCACTATATATCACTCTCTACGGTCTTAGTTTCCTTTGTACTGATCTAGAAATACTTGTATAGAAAATTGAGAGTTATATGTTTTTGTTAAGCAGCGAAGAACTTGTTCTTCGGACCGGATTTGTTGACCGGGTGTAGCAACCTCAGGGTTTATATTTATCAAATGATATATTCCCCGAATCTTGTGTTGTTTATTTTCCTGCTGATTTTCTAGAACCGAAATGATTAATCCTAAACACAGAAAATTAGTTAACAGCTCCGTAAACACTATTCACCTCAAGAACACGAGCCCACTAACCGAACTCTAAATTATTTATCCGCAAAAGATTCGAAAGAATTTTTTAATTTAGTGAGTATCGTATTCAATCCCCCTTCTACGATACTTCCAGGGCCTAACAATTGGTATCAGAGCTAACTGATTGATATACAAATCAAGATCCTAAGATCAGTGTAACTCACTGTGCCGAAACTGTTTGAAATCAGAATGTTTAGTGGCCAAATTATATAAATTTATTTTATAAATTAAATTTAACTAAATTTATTTTATAAATTTAAATTTAAATGAATTTATTTTATAAATTTAATTTAGACATATTTATTTTATAAATTTAATTTAAATGAGTTTATTCTGTAAACTTGAAAAAGTTTATTTTATAAATTTAATTTAAATAAATTTATTCTATAAATTTAAGTTAAATAAATTTATGATTTAAATTTAATTTAAATAAATTTATTCTTTAAATTTAAATAAATTGAATTTATTTTTTAAAATTTATTAAACGGATTTTTGGTCCACTTTCGAAGCAGCTTGTTAGTGGAATAGATAGTGAGTTTGTTCTTGACAGTAAGTTTGCACTCTAGCGCATGTTCGACAGCACCTTTCAAGTCGAGTCAAGTTTCTTGACTGTAAGTTTTGAAATGCATGCGCTAAGTGTTTGACAGTAAGTTTCTGCAAGCTCCCAATAGTTAGCCTGAAAATATATTTTCTCCCGATAGTTATTGTTTTTGGAGAATTATAATTCCGCCCGATGGTTATCTTCACCCCGATAGTTACTCTTTAATTTTTATTTTAGATTTATTTATTTTTCCAAAAAATTTAAAATTCTTGAAAACTAAAATTTTTCTTAAATATTAATTTACGATATTTTAATTTTTAAGAAAATTCGAAATTCTTGAAAATTAATTTGTTGTATATTTTTATTTTTGATTAATTTATTTTCTAAGAAAATTAAAAATTCTGTAAATCTAAATTTGTCTTAAATATTAATTCGAGGGTGCTCAAGGGTTAGTAGTTGAAGATTTTTTCGGGTATTGAAGACAACAAGAATTGACTGAAGATTATCCAATGAAGCTTATTCTGGAACAGGTTGAAGAAATAGTGGTATTAATTTCCTCAGAGGTTTACTCCATAGGATCCCACTAATATTTTGGAAGCTGCAAAAGAAGAGATAAATTTGGGTACAGTTTTTAGTTGGTTTGAGTTGAATTTTTGGATGAAAAATCTTAGGGGTTTAAGTAGTGTGAAGGAGAACAAACTGGACATCCTAGCATCTCAGTACAGAAGACGTAAAGATTATTCTACAAGGAGATTACAGGAAGTTCGTGCTAACACTACAGATCATCTGGAACATAGGGTTACAGCCATAGGGAATCTAAGGGTACAACCACATTATCTTTAGAAGATCTATATGTTGTGCTGAAGGCCTATGAACTAGAACAAGAGCTGAAGAAGATAATATTTGGTAAAGCAGAATTTGTTAGCATATCCACTGTATTTGTGACCCAGGAACCAAATTTGATTGAAGTCAAGGTTGAGAACCTCTGAACAGAAGTGAATTGATCCTAGAAGCTGAATTGAAGATGTTGAAGCTCGGGGTAGTGGTCAAGGTGTTATATGTAAATTTGACACTTTGTAATAACCTGAGAACTGGACGACTAGTCAAGTCGGCAGGACAACTGGAAGTTCAGTGACGTCAGATTCAGATGGAATCCCAATTCTAAATTTAAGGTCCTTACCTATAGATTTCATAAGGAGATTTTCAAGATCAGTTCAAGAGGCGGTTGCAAGACAGGGATGGTTTTAATTTGGCAGACAAGTTGAGGTTTGCTACACAGTTTGAAGAAGCCTGTACAAGCAAAAGATGACAGACACTATGTTGGGTTGAAGCAGGAATCTCATGCATTAGTGAGGATGCAGCAAGGGAAATCATTTGTTGATGAAGTTAAATGCAAGGATGATTCTATCAGTGACAGTGATGAACCAAATGAATATCTGGCATCAATGACCAACACTAGAGATGAATCACTAAGCACTTCACAGGTACACTTACTAACTAGTATATCTTTATCTAATTCATAACTGTATGATTATTATGTTTTGAAATGTATTAGACTCGTGTCAGCATGTTAGCATCTTAGAACTTAAATGCTTAATTGATTGCTAAGAATAAGATTGCATGCTAGGATTTATGAGTTTAGTGAGTACATTTCATACTTGATTTTCTATGCAGTAAAATGAATATCTAGAATTAGATAGGGTGTTCTAGACGGTTAGGTGTATCCCTAAACATTTGCTGGAACTTGAGTTAAAATCTTCAGTGATTTAATACCTCTGCTAATGTTGTGAAAATTGCTAAATAGACAAACAGGTCATAGATCAAATATTTTATATTTGTTCTTATTGTGATAAATGACTTGATAAGTATATGTGGAATTTGATATTGCTTATAATGTTTTATTCAAATATTCTGCATATTCTTAAATTGTTTATGTGCTTATTTTCACATGATTTGCTTGCACACACATAGTTGCACTTAAATGTCATATTAGATCATGTATTGCTTGTTAGGGATAAGATGGTAGAATTATCTAAGTTGTCAGTAAAATTTATAGATTCGAAGCTTAATCTAAAACTGACTTAGGTAATTAGAGGTAGTTAAAAATGTTAGACAACAACAGAAATGGATTAGACAGAATTAGTAATTATTTTGTTAGTTCTTCTATCCATGTGCTTTTATGCATATTGAAGCTGTTGTTATCTCTGATAATATCTCTAACCCATCTGGACTCAATTAAAATTGAGTACCAAGAAGCTTAATCATTTGTGATTGCAGAGTATGTAAAAAGAAGCAAAAGTTATGTGATTTCTTGACAGTTATTGTTCGAGGCATATGACTAACATTAAAGCTCTTCTATCACTGTTGGTTGAGTAGGCCTCCCTAATGGTAACCTTTGGAGATGACAGCAAAGGATGTACAAGGGATATGGCTATCATGATTTAAGAACTGTCATCACTGGAAGCATCTTTCTTGTGAAAGGACTTAAGCACTATCTACAGGGCACTAGGGAATTCTTTGTCAAGGGTTTTCTGGAATAGCATTGAAAAGGAAAAGTGTTTGATCTCAAACAAGAAGGTTGGAAGCTCGCTCAACTGAGAGTGAGGAAATTTGTTCGTAGCTGACATGGAATTTGTATGCAAAGGTGAAGTGATCTTTTCAGTAAAGCTTCATCAGTAAAGAGTTAGCTATGGAAAAAGAAGCTCTCACACTTGGTGAACAAGACAATGGATTCTCTGATAAAGATGAAATTAGTGAGAGGACTGCTTCATATGGAATTCAATCCAGAAGGACATTTTGAAGTATGTCACATAGGGAAGTCAATGAAAACATCACACTGGAGCAAATTATGTCATGGAAGAAATATGCTTAATGGTGATTAATGACAACTCTAGTTACAATTTAGTGATGTTCGTGCATTCAACAGACAAAATGTCACAGATGGTAATTGATCACTTCAGGTAGATCGAGTTGGAAGCAAAGTAAGCTGTGAGAACTTTGAAGTCAGATAATGGAACTAAATTTCGCGAGTGAAATTCTATATGAATTCTGCACTGAAAAAGGTACTTTGAAGCTGAAATAATTAATACAGCATGCTGCTTTATTCAACAAGATCATGAAAAGACATCATATGAGTTAACAACCAACCAGAAGCAAACACTGAAACTCTTTCGTGTGTTTGGAGGAAATTGATATTTACTAAAGACTTATATGAGTAACTTGACAAAAGTTAAGACTCAATGAACAATTTTCCTCGGCTACTCATTGATGATAAAAACCAGAAGGTGATTGAAAGTCTGAATGTTTCGACCTACTACACCAAGCTCCCAAGCATTCAAATGAAAGACTATTCTGAATATTTGAAGTTTGACATTCCGTCAGAGTCAAATTCAGATACTGATGATGAAACTGAGGTTGCAGAAGGAAACAATGATAATGTTGGTGATTCAGATCCTAGCAGTGAAAATGGTAGTAAATCTACATAACTCATGGACTTTAAAAGAAACCACTGAAAAAGGTGAAGGATCTTCAACACATCCTAGCAGCAACTCAGGTGGGGCAAAACAATAGAAGGATCTACTAGTCGTACTAAACACAATGAAGATCAAAGGAATACATCAAGAACATATCTACCGAGACAAAGGGTTTGAAGTCAAAGTCATTCCTGGAGTCTAGTTCTTAGTGATCCGGATTATTGAGTAAAGGCTAGAAGTGCTAATCAAAATGAACATATATTTTTCGGGAACCAACAATCAACATTTGGTATCCCAAGGAATAGTAAAGATGCACTGATTGATCCAGATTGAGTGATTGCAAATGCAAGATGATCTCAATCAGTTCGAAGGCAGAAACTACTGAAGCTGGAACCCATACCACAAAATAAGATGGTATTCGGTATTGCAAGGGTTTACAGAAACTGGATAATTATTGGCATTGTTATGAGGGACAAAGCCAAACTGGTTGCTATAGGTTACTATCAAGAAGAAGGTATCGATGATGATGGAAACAGAATCTTTGGGACTTTCAAGATCTAATAGCAAGCACCAGAGACAAGATTTGATCCTTTTTGGGCCTAAATATTTGGACCTAAAAATAGGATATCTCTAGCACGTGTTGAGCATTCAAGCATGAATATTTATCAGATGAATGTGAACAAGTGCACTCCTGAAGGACGAGTTAGAAGAAGAAGTTGATGTACAACATTTCCTGGACTTTGAAGTTGCAGATCATTAGAATTTGTATATCATTCTCTTCACAAGCTCTCTATGAATAGAGATAGGGATTGAAGCAAATCGTCAAAGGACATGGTATGACACTCTAACTACTAATTACTTAAAAATGATTTTTATTAGTGTTGTTATACATACATCTCTCTAGAATACAAGGCACACACATAATGTAATATTAGTGCTAGTATACCATGATTATATTATATGTAGGTCTACTAACGAAAAGTTTGACAAGAGTTTATTGCTAATTTAATGCAGAATAGGTACAACATAAGCATGTTGGAAGAGTTGCAGTTCTTTTTGAATTATAAGTAATTCGAAAGAATGATGGCAATTAAAGTAAGTTAAGGATCTTTTGAAGATGCGCAATTTGGAATATTCTAGACCTGCCAAGACTACTTTCCAACAGACCACTAAGCTTGATCAGGGCAAATCAGGTATATGAACTGAAATGACAAGCTATAGAGGTATGATCAGCTCATTACTTATTCAAGTGCATAAAGACCATATATTTTATTCTCGATATGCCTATGTGCAAGTTTCTAAGTGGATACTAGAGAATCTTATCTTATAGCTAAGTTATGAATTGTTAGATATCTTAGGGGATCACCAATTCTTGGAATCTGGGACCCTAAAGATACTAGGTTTAACCTAATTAGCTATATAGATATAGATGATGCAGGTTGTAAGAAAGACAGGGAAGTCATTCCTAGAAGCTGTCAATTTCGTGGAAGAAGTTGGATTCTTGTTCAAATGAGAGAAAGCATTCAACACACATAGTTGCAGCAAAGGCTAAACTTAAAGCAGCTCATTGTTTAACATCCCTAGTTCACTAACCAGCTTTGAGAAAGTGGATTCATCAAGTGGTTTCGTGAAGATGTCGGCTAGTTGATCTTTTGTGAGTATAAAATTAGCACCACAGTTACATTCATGACTTGTTCTCGGATAAAGTGATACCTTATGTCAATGTGCTTGGTTCGTAAATGTTGTACATGATTGTAGGAGATAGCTATAGCACTTGTGTTGTCGCAGAAAATTGGAATTTTATTCAACGCAAGTCCATAGTCATTTAGCTGATTCCTTATCCATAAGATCTGAGCACAACAGCTACCTGTCACAATGTATTCTGCTTCGTCCGTCGAGGTAGATACTGAGTGCTGTTTCTTTCTATACCAGGAGATCAAACGACGTCCTAGAAACTGACAGCTTCCAGAAGTACTTTTCATGTCCATCCTGCATCCTGCATAATCTGAATCTGTATAGCCTATTAGGTCAAAACCTGTATCTTTAGGGTACCAAATTCCTAGATATGGTGTACCCTTCAAATATCTAAAAATTCGTTTAACGGCTATAAGATGAGATTTCCTAGGGTCAGATTGAAACTTTGCACATAAGCATGTTGCAAACATTATATCAGGTCTACTAGCAGTTAGATATAATAATGAGCCTATCATACCTCTGTAGCTTCTGATGTCAACTTTCTTACCAATTTCATCCTTATCAAGCTTGGTGGCTGTTGGCATTGGGGGTTTTACCGGTGAAGAATCTTCTAGACTGTATTTTCTCAGAAGATCCCTTACGTACTTTAACTGGCAAATAAAAATCCATTCTTCCTTTTGATTTACTTGCAATCCAAGGAAGAATGATAGTTCACCCATCATGCTCATTTCATACCTGCTCTGCATTAACTTAGCAAATCTTTTGCACAAGTTTTCGTTAGTAGAACCAAATATAATATTGTCAACATAAACTTGGAGAAATATCATATCTTTTTCATGCAGTTTGTAAAAGAGAGTTTTATCTATGACACCTCTAATGAAACCATTTTCAAGTAAAAACTCAGAGAGAGTGTCATACCATATCCTCGGAGTTTGCTTGAGTCCATAGAGAGCTTTGAATAGAAAATACACAAAATCAGCAAACTCTGGATTTTCAAAGCCAGAGGGCTGTTCCACATATACTTCCTCCTCTAGCTCTCCATTCAGAAATGCACTCTTCACATCTATTTGATAGACTTTAAACTTGGAATGTGCTGCGAATGCCAGAAATATCCTGATGGATTCAAGTCTTGCAACTAGTGCGTAGGTCTCGTCATAATCAATTCCCTCTTCCTGAGAGTAACCGTTTGCTACCAGTCTGGCTTTGTTTCTTGTAACAATCCATCTAATTTGTTCATGTATACCCATTTCGTGCCAATAACAGATCTATCTTTAGGCCTGGGTACCAGTATCCAGACTTCTTGTCTCTCAAACTGATTGAGCTCTTCTTGCATGGTAAGAACCCAATCTGGATCAATTAAAGCATCTTCAATTTTCTTTGGTTCTTCTTGAGATAGAAAAACTGAAAATAAACATTTATTTAAAGTTGCACTTCTGGTTCTAACTCCAATATCTGGATCACCTATGATCAATTCAAAAGGATGATCTCTGCTCCATATCCTTTCCCTGGGTAGGTTTGATCTAGATGATTCGCCTCGAAATTCATTATGATGTTGTGTTCTACTAGTTGATCCTTCATCTCCCCCTGAGTTGCTGCCAGGGTGACTTGTTGATCCACCACTGGTATTAGTAGAAACTCCAGTGTTACCATTGTTTCCACCACTATTACCTGTATCATCATTAATATTGTCATCATCATTTCCTGTTACAACCTCAGGTTTTTCTTCGACATCAGAATGTGAGTCTGGATAATTATCAAATTTTAATGACTCAGAAGAATCTTCAGTTTGGATACTTAGGAGTTTAGTGTCATCAAAAGTTATATTAACACTTTCTTTTACTTGATGTTGATCAATTATGTACACCCTATATGCTCTTCTTGAATATCCGACAAAAATAGCTTCATGTGCCTTGGCCTCGAACTTGCCACGATGTTCATCTTCATCCTTTAGCACATAGCATTTAGATCCAAATACATGAAAGTACTTTAGAGTAGGTTTCTTGCCAGCCATTAATTTATAGGGAGTCTTCATATGATCTTTGTTGATCAGAGTTCAATTCTGAGTATAATATGCTGTATTTACTGCTTCAGCTCAAAAGTAGATAAGTAACCTTGATTCACTTAGCATAGTTCTTGCAGCTTCAATCAGGGTTTTATTTTTCCTTTCTACAACTCCATTTTGTTGCGGAGTTCTTGGTGCTGAATATTGTCTGGTTATCCCCTTTTCTGAGCAAAAGTTATTCAGAACTTCATTTCTGAATTCTGTTCCATTATCTGATCTGATTGCCCGGACAGGTAACTTTGAATCTAACTCAATCAGCTTTACATGATCAATCACCAATTGTGGAGTTTCATCCTTAGAGTTCAAAAATAAAATCCACGTGTATTTTGTAAAGTCATCCACAATCACTAAAGCATATTTCTTTCTTGACAGAGACATAATATTTACTGGACCAAATAAATCCATGTGAAGGAGTTGAAGTGGTTCAGTGATGTTTGTAGTGTCTGTGCCTCTGTGACTTGCTTTCTTTGACTTCCCTTTCTGACATGCCTCACACAATCCTTCGTGTGAAAATTCCATCGAAGGCAGTCATCTCACCAAATCCCTCTTGACTAAAGAGTTCATTGTTTTGAAGTTTAGATGTGAGAGTTTCTTATGCCATAGCCAGCTTTCTTCTGATGAAGCCTTTGAGTAGAAACAGTTTGCTTCATCTTTAGGTCCTGAGTTGAGATCGTCTACGTACAAGTTTCCTTTCCTTACTCCACGTAAGGCCAGTTTGTCATCTTTAGAATGAGCTATTAAGCATTTCTCCTTGATAAAGTTTACTTTGTACCCTTTATCATAAAATTGACTGATGCTGAGTAGATTGTGCTTAAGTCCTTCCATTAAAGAAATGTTTTCAATGATAATATTTCCAGTATTTAACTTGTCATATCCCGTAGTCATTCCTTTGTTGTTATCTCCAAATATGACGATTGGGCCAACTCTTTCAACCACGTTTGATAGAAGGGCTCTATCTCCGGTCATATACCTTAAAGATCCACTATCTAGGATCCATATAACTCGGTTTACCTGTTTAACTCCCTGCACATACCAAACGGATTAATTCGTCTTTGGAGCCCAAAATTGATTGGGCCCGACATACTTAAAGAATTGACCTTTATCAGCTTCGACAACAGATCCTTTTCGAATAATAGCATCATCGTCCTTGACTATTTCTACCTTCCTATAAACAATCTTAACAACTTTCTGTTTAGACTTAGGAATATATTTTTCCTTCTTAGGAGGTGAAGGAGCTGCAGTTTTGGATTTAGTGAATTTATTATTGATGTATTGTCTAGGTGTCATGTTATCTTTCTTAGCAATCATGCGTTTAAAATAAGAAGTCATAGCATTAAAAGCACATAACATACAATTCAATATACCACAAGGTTTATGGAAAGCATCAATAATAGGCATGTTATTCAAAACAGTAGGTGACTTAACAGATTCTACTTCAATTTTATTGGCAGATTTGAAGTTTTCTGTATAATGAAATTTGTTGTTACAATCCTTACTGTTAACAAACATGTTTGGTCTGTTCATTTTATTCTTTAAATCTTTTGCACCTATACCAGGATTGGGCGACTTAGAAGTTCCCTCATCTTTCACTAGTGACTCTGGTGCACAGTTTACTTCCTGGACATTAACTCATTTTATGTCCTTATCCTGTTCTCCTCTCTTTTTCTCTTCCTCGAAATCCTCCAACTGCATTTCATATACAATCAGCATGGAGCTCTCAAGGATAGGTTCAGCTATCGGTGTTATGAAGAGAGGTTTCAGTGTGTCTTTGATAACATGTGGGATACCCCTTTCAGCAACACTTTTTTCTGAAATGGGTTATGTTGCTCAGCTTTCCTACAGATTTATTGTACTCGAAGCCTATTCTAACTTTATGACTTATTTCTTGTTGGTCAACTAGGTTCTTTACAATATACGAGGAATTCTTATGTAAGACACTTTTTCTTTTCTTCTTCTATCTGGTTTCTCAGATTGGTTTCAACTAAAACATGACAACTGACTTTACTGACTTGAACAACTAAGTCCTCAGTCAACTTGACAGTCAACTTGTCATTATTTCTTTTTAACTGCTTAAGAACTTCAGTTTCATCAATTAAGTCTTTGATTTTGAGTCTGAGTTTCTTAACCTTATCTCTTTCGCCATCTAGTTCTTTTCCTAGCAATGCAAACATTTTAGGGCAAGAAGGAATTACCTCTATTCCTCCTTAACGGGTGGGAGATAGTGATTATCTCTATTGTATCCCATATCTGTTTGGCATTTTTGCAATTGACTACTTGATTGTACATTACGTAGTCCAGGGATTCAATCAGAATTAATTTGAGGTTATTGTCCAGGGACACAACTTCTGTTTCCTTATCTGTATAGTCTGCTAGACTTTTCAGAAACTGTCTATGGGGGATTACGACCTCATCTACCTGATGTTCGAGAATAACTGATACAGGGGGCTCAACACTATTTAGCCAATACTAATGCGTACTTGAGATTGGCAATCCCGATGAATAGTAGCATTTTGTATTTCCACAAGTTGTAGTGTTCTCTGTCGAACTGTGAAATTTTGATGCCGGTCAATTTCTGAGTACTCATCTTTAATAAGATTAAAAATTAAGTATTTCAAAAAATATTTTAATTTTTGACTGAAAACAATTTTTGATCAAAAATATTTTTTAGAAAAAAATTATTTCGAATAAAAAATTATTTCGAATTAAAGATAATTTTTGAGATCTGTATATGAGTTGCAGAATTTTTGGTTCGGATTTGATATTAGAAATATCGACCAGCTCTGAAATCAATTGTTGTTCCTTGATATTGTAGAAGGGGGTTGAATACAATATCTATAAATAGTCGCGAAATTTCAAATTTAAAATATTATTTTAATTAATCATGAAATATTAATATTAATGAAATACTGTTCAAGTAGAAGATATAATTTTTAACTTGAAAAGTATTACAAAAATTATCTGATTAAAAGTTTATAACTGATAAAATAATCTAGAACGAATTCGACATGAAATATTCGGGTTTAATCAATTATATTCCAAACTTGCACAGAAATCTATGAATATTACAATGCATACAAATTTCTGAAATTTGAATGTTTTCAATCACTTGAACATTGAAGCAAAATCCTCATATTTATAGAGGTTTAGTTCAACAAGACTTTTGAATAAGACTTAATTAAAAAATCAAAAGACCTTTTAAAATAAGCCTGTAAGACTTTTAAAATCTATTGGGCAAGACTTTTTTTATCTCGGTAAGACTTTTGAAACGTCTTATTGAGTCAAGTGTTTTCTCGGTAAGACTTTTGAAAAGATCTTACTAGGAATAACTCGGTAAGACTTTTAAATGTCTTACCGTTTTTATCTCGGTAAGACTTTTTAAAAATGTCTTACTGGAATAATTCGGTAAGACTTTCTTTAAAAGTCTTACCGAGTTAATTCGGTAAGTCTTTTTCAAAAGTCTTACCGAAATAATTCGGTAAATTATTTAAATTAAATGCAGCAAGACTTTCTAAAATTGTAAAATTAAATCTTCTTTTAACTTAATTAATTCCATAAATTATTAATAAAATAATTTATAAATTAAATTAATTCAAGGTGAATTAATTTAAGTAGATAAATTAAATTATTAATTAACTTTTTGATAGTAGAATTAATTTAGTTTCTTCACTGCACTATCCTTGTTGATTTGACTTGAGTCTTCCTGTCTTCTGTCTGAAAATCACTTGAGCTGAGTGATAAATATTTATTCAATTAGTTGACACACAAATGTACTGTCTGGTTTATTTGTGTCATACTAAATAAATATTCTTCACCTCTTCAAATTTAATAGTTGTGATCTTTTGTCTTGCTTCTTGCTTTGTCTTCAATATCTTCTTTTCTTGGAATCATTCTGTAAAAGGCACTTGATATCTTCTAAATCTTCTGAAACACTACTTCTTTATTTTTCACCGACACTTGAACATAGTAATGAACTTCTTCCAGTGATAAGTAGCAACTTCTTAGGAATACTTCTGATTCTTAGGATTCTTTGTGTCCAGTTAACTTTGTTTGTCTTGATTCCTGCTAACGTACTTATTATTTACTTCTTTTTCTTGTTGTGTTGAGTTTGTCATCTAATTATTACCAATAGGCCTTGACATATGCCTTTCACTTTCTCTTCATCAGTTCTTGAGCTTGATCTATACCTTGAGTAACAACTTCATCTACACCAACTAGAAGACAGTCATTATCAAAGGCATGTTCTTCTGCAAACTCCTCATCAACATCTATTCCAGCAGCTTTTGCAGTTTCATCTATTTCCATCTCTGTTGGAATCTCCATTGGCACATAGGGTTCAAGAATTTCTCTTTCTTCAAGTTGCATCGCTCCAGGCCTGTAAAAGAAATCTGTCTCCCCCTGAGCTGTATACTCAAAGATCATTTCAGCTCCAACTTCTTTTTCTTGTTCTTCTCTTCTCTCCCTCTCAGTTGGGTTATCCTCCCTTCCTACCGGAGTAATCTGAGTTGTCGAAGTTGATTGATTGGAAATAGGAACTTTCTGAGCCAGCAGTTGTAACGATTGAGATATTTATATATATTTAATTAATATAAGATATAATATTTTGTGCTCCAATGTGATAAGATATGGTATGTGTTTATTTTATATGTCTAGTTGACTGTCTGTTTGACCACAATGTGCTTAAGTGCTTTATTAAAGTGATTAATTGATTTTGTATGCTAAATTGAGGTACTCTTTAATTTTTATAAAATTATTGGTATGTCCAATAATTATAAAATTTTATATGTAGATTCTATTTGATTTTAGAGACTTTCTAAAAATAGTTGTGTGATTGAATTCAGTCTCAATATTTTTATATGATTTTCTCAGTCCTGTTTTATCCTGAAAATATTTCCCTTCTAAATTCCATATTTAATTATTGGAATGTCCAAAAATCATGAAATCTTTTCCAAAATGTTTTTTATATATTCTGAGACTTTTGAAATATAAAAGTTTATTTTATTTGAGCCCCAAAATATTTTTAAGGATTTTTCTACTCTTATTTCCATTTAAAGTGCCTAAACTTCCCCGATTTTTTATTTAAATATTGGTTCATCAGAAAAATATTTTAAAAATATGGGTGAGCTTATAAATTCATGATATTTATTTTAAAAATATAAAAATTATTTTTTTACCCCATTTATATCAAAATTCGAATTATTACTTGTTTTAATTCAGAAATCAGCATTGTGAAATTACTATTTTGCCCCTGCTTTTTATAAAACCTGCAGCAGCTCTTTTCTTTCTCCCCATTTTGCAGTTTCTCTGTTCAGGTCTTGCTTTCTTTGTCCTCATGCGATTTCTTAGTTTCCATTCGATTTCCAATTGATTTGCTTGTATTTCATTAATTTGGGCTAGTAATCAAGTTAAATTTCCTTGTAGTTTTCATTGTAGCATTGCATGTATATGTGTATTGCAGCCGTATGTATATATATAATCGACTATGAAGCTATGTCTGCATGCAAGTCATTTGATTATCGTAGCTGTGTTTATAGCATCTGTGTTAGTATGTGTTTGCAATTTGGGGGCTGTCGGGGGACAAAGAACCCATGAACGGGCTTTGTTCATCAACTGCCGTCGCCGGCGATGAGCTCCGGCGAGTCGGCGACTGGGTTTGACTCGTTTAGCTTCGTTTTGAGATGATGGCAATGCTAGTAACTGCTATGAGGTTGTTGAATGGTCAATCAAAGGTTGCATGTCAATTTCTTGTTAACATTTCGAATATTTTGAATTATATAATTAATTACCATGCGATTAATTGAGGTAATACGTGGTTAGTAGTTAAATTTTAATGTTAATTGCCATGTTCAGTTTGTGAATTGCATTGCATGTCATAGGTTCGGCTAATTACTTGATTTTCCGATTGTATCCATGATTTCCCCGACTTGTATGCTTTAGTTCTAGTCGGGAATTGCTAACTAAGAACTAATTAGGTAAACAATAGCTTCATTATGATTATTGGTAGCCTTAATCGAGTTGTAATTATATTGCAAAGTGCTTGGCTTGATTAATTAAATTGATGCTTAATAATAATTCTTGCTAATTTTCGAATTCTTGCATATAATTGACATATTCGGAAGAGAAGGGAATTGTATGCTATGGTTCGAATGTAAGGTTAATTGCTATATGCCTTAGGTTCTATTCGAAAATGTGATATATATGAACTATTATAGGATTTGTAAATTGAGTTAATGTTGATTGCAAATTGCTATGAATTATTCGGATGATATGTGTCTATGTGTCTAAGTGGAATGGGAATTGGATATGTAATCACTTGAATACTCGAAAGCTTTGAATTGCAGTAGCATATTTCGAATACATATATAATAATGTAATCGAATTTTTGTTATATGTAGTATTATTAATTGTATAATGTTTATAGACATTGCTTGTTTGACATGGAATTGGTAATATATATGATTGACTGATTTTGTATGATTGACATTGGTGTTTGTTTGTGTCGGTTGTATTCCGACGGGTAGCTCCAATTACAGGGGAGGTGCTGCCAAAATTTTCTAAAACTAAAATGATCTTATAAAACACTATTAGCACACCACCTCTGTATAGGAAATGCTATCAGTCAGGAATGTTGTGGACAATATGATTGTTTATGTGCTATGTGCCTAGCAGTATATATATACTTGATTAAGTATGTATATAAATACAGAGTGTATATGTGTTAAAGGGGTTACAGTAACGAAAGGGTAGAATAGTTAGACGTTAAAGAGAACGTCGAGTATGAATGAGATACTGAAATAGTATTATTACGTGTGTAGATACGAAGGAAAGAGAAGTGAAAGATAAAGGAAAGGCAAAAATAGAGAGTTAGAGTTGGTGTAGTGAGATCTACCTGTTTAGCAGCTGTAGCATTCCTTTTTGAGGCAAGTAACTATTGCCTAATCTCTTTAAACTCATGAAATGTTTTATGAAGTGTTTTACAATCCTGCAACTATTTTACTTTATCTCAACTGTTTTAAGATACAACATGCTTTATTTTAACTGTTTTACTTAAACTGCAACCTTATACAAGTTTGGACTATACATTAAACTTTTCAATCCCTGAACTGCTACTGATAACTTATAAACTAGTTTTAAATTCTTAAACCATCAACCTTAACTATGACTTATGTTTTTCACCATTTCCTTAACCTTGTTTACTTGTACTTTAACCATGATGAGTACCCTATTGCTATTACCTAATCACTATTTTAAATCAGATGCTTTATAATTGTTTTTAAAACCTTTTGTTATACCTGTGAAATTGACCCTACAACCTGACTTTACTCCTATAACATGATTTTGATCCCTATGTCATGATTCCTACTTACTTTACTACAAAAGAGACTTTTATATAAATTTGTCTTCAAATAAAATTTACCTCTGTCTCTTAACTTTTAAAAGATGGATTTAAATATGAAAGCCGACTTTCAAAAACTCTTTTTCATTAAATGATTTGGTAATTTTAAAAGAAATGGTGTTGATATTATAGGAATTCCGATCAAAATAGTTTCTGCGGATTCCTATAGGTTGGAGGCGTAAGAGGCCGAGTGACGCCGGTCCAACACTTTTATGTGAAGACTATAATGAGATAGTCAATGGCTATAATGAGATAGCCCAAGGCCGATGGCAATAAGTGCCTTTATGAGTACTCCTTATGTCCAGAGGGACTTCGGTCCGTTATGGGGACTTTACGTGGTTGATCACCCGTATTGTCCGGCGTTGTGAGAAAACTCCAATCAAAATGATTTGTTTTTAATAAGTAAAGGTCCTAATGAGAGGACAGTTTTATAAAATGATTTGGAAAATTCAGTCCTAATGAAATGATAGTTTTACAAGAATGTTTATTGAAATGATTAGTAATGAATATTGAAATGCCTTATAATACCCTGCTTTATATAGCATAGAACTGTCAGTTACATTTTGATTCTTACTTCGTTTCATTTATTGCACATTACTTCCTGTTATCCATCTAACCTCTGCAAAGTGTTCCTAAACCTTGTAATGATTATTACTTACCAGTTTCTTAATACCTTACACCCCAGTTATTACAAACATTAACCCTGTTTTGAACTCTTCAAATACCTGTGCTTCTATCAGTGAAAACCATGAAATAAAGTTTTTCGTATAATGAATACTAAGATTTGAAATTGTAGAGTACAATTATGGGACAATGATGTCCAGGAATAAATTTTTAAGCATGATTTTGGAGAAAGGATTTTCTAAACTTTATATAATGCTGTAGAACTGTTTTAACCTGTATGGTTACTTGCTGAGCTTTTGTGGCTCATTCTTTTATTTTCTAACCTCTACAGCTTTTGAGAATCATGGTACGTATTAAGCAGACTGCCAGGAAGAACATGTCTTACATGAACTATGCTAGGCTGGCTGAGATTGAATAGGTAGGATCAAGGCAGAGTTGGAAGGAAAAGACTTTGTTAAGTCTTGTATTTTGCTAGTAGATTTTGAGATGTTGCAAGAGTTGTAATAATATTATTTTGTTATGGTAAATGTAAATGTAAATGAATGTAGATGTGTGCTTGTTTCATACCATTACCTTGAGAGGTCCAGAGTAGTAGTCGGGGTCGTTTATATGCGTATATTCTGTTATTGTTATTTAGGGTGCATGCATATAGAGTGTCAGTGACCCCCCGATCTAGACCCCGGGTCGGGAGGGCATCAAAGCAGTTGTTGGACCAAATCTTTGATTTCTTTCATTTCTGCCCTCTACTGCTCCTGCACCTCCAAGATCTTTCTCAATGAATAATGAATTTCAATTACTTGGGCCTCAATATTTAGAATCCTTTGGCTGTGTGCAGTGTGTGCAATGTGTAGGGTATTTATTTGGTTGGTGGGTGTCTCACTCATCACTGTTTCTGTTTGTGCATGACCCTCAACACTCACACTCGGGAAATCAGGGTCAGGGAACACAAGATCATCAAGGTTAAGTGTTTCACTCATTTCCATAATTGCACTGAGATCTTCTATACCTGCATTAAAATCCATATCCCCTCTATGGGTAGGTTGCCTCTCCGCCGGACCACTTTCGGTGGGGATAAGTCCTTTTTCAGGAACTGGGGGTTTTAGATCCAGTGTGGTCACCACTATAGATTCTGTAATGATTGGCAAGAATGTAGAATCTATAATGCCAGCTGAAGCCATTGAAGGTCTTACCTGTTTAGAGACACCCTGAGCAGGTTCTACTATCGAGGTAGCATATACTCTTTTAAAAGAGTCCACATCCCTTCTATGGGTGTGTTGTCCCTCCACCTGACCTGTTAAAGTGGGGAGGACCTCCTGTGTAGGAGCTGGAATTGGAAACTCCAGGGGGGTCACCACCTCAGGCAATGTAGTGAGTGACAAATGAGAGCCTGTGGTGCCCCGCGACGCTTATGAAGGCACTTCCACTTGTAGTGGTGATGCTGTTGACACAGCTACTCCTTGAATGAAGACCTCTTCCCTTCTATGGGAGAGTTGCATTTCCACTTCGCCCACATGGGGAGGGAAAACATCCTTAATAGGATCTGGAGATGTGAGGTCCAGGGGGGTCACCACATTTGACAATGTAATGAGCGGCTCCTGAGAGTCAGTGATGCCCCCAACTGTCTGTGAAGACAGGTTCTGAATTGGTTCAACCAACACAGTACTAGCTACTGAAGTAGAGGATTTTGTTACAACCTCTGGTTCGGTCCCCGTACCTTTCAAGATTTTATCAATTTCAGAATTGAGGTTACGAAGAAAGATAATATCGTCAGAGATTGGAGAATCAGGTTTCTGGCTCACAGTTGCCCTAGGTTTGAAATTCATTTTACACCATTTTCGAGAGGGCATAGCTGTAGGGGATATTTCAATAATTTCATGATTCGGTAGGGACTCCCTATCATCTAAATCAATGGGTCTTTTTCATGTTTCGGGATATGAAGGGAGTGTTTATTGTTCTCTAGCAGTGGTTAGAACTGGTTGGGTTTGACCAAGTTCATTGCCATCTTCGAAGGCTACTGAGGGCTGTTGTGTGTGCATTGTCGTTTGAGGCACATAGCTAGATATTGTGACAAATTCATCAGTCAGAAAAGCAGGAAAGTCAAAATCCAGAAGTGTACCTTCTTCCATATGTTCATCAGAAAGGTCAGTTATGTACACATCTTTGTTTTGAGTCTCCTTTGTAGTGTCCCCAACACCTACATCCATTATTGGATTTTCAGGGCTATTCCTTTCTTCGTCTTCTTCATGAATTGGTTCTTGCTCTTTTTCAGTTCTTGCTCATTTTCAGTCCCAGCTTCTTCCATATTTTCATCTTCCTTTTTAGTGCCTGGTTCTTCTTCAGATACTTCTTTGCTTCCGGAATCAACTGAGGTTTCAGCTTCATTCTCCTCTTGATATGTATGTTCTTTTGAATTTTCATTTGCTGATTCATCAGTTTCAGATACATGATCTTCTTCAGAGGTTGCTTCTTTTTCTGCTTCAGATACAACTTCTTCTTCTTCTTCTTCAACAACCTGTTTAAGAAGAGCAAAGAAATCTCGAATGGATTCAGTTAGTGGAGCAGGAGAATACCTGTTTGGATAGTCAGCCTAATTCTGTAGCAACAATATTGTTTTGAACTATAGAGAGGGTGACTCTTCCAACTCACTGTTCTGAAATGAATGGAGTTGATCAGCAGTCAGTACTTGGTTTAACACCAGCTACAAAAATCTTGGATACAGACAGAAATTCTCCATTTTTGCCTGATTATATAGGATCTCCTTCATGATCATCTTCCCAAAATTGTTTCTTGACCCAGAAGCCACTGCATATCCAATCACCTTATTGAAGTTTGTAATTCCATGGAAGCTACCTGTCTTTGGTGCAAAGCCATGAGACAAGATGTTGAAAAACAGGTTACACTCCTTAGGTAGGTGATTCTTGTAAATCTTCTTCAAAAGATTATTGTTTACTCTAGTGCAGTGCAAGAACATGAAGAAATTGTTCAGATCTGCCTGTGATGGTTCATCTTCAAAATCTTCAGTTGGGAATTGAAGTGCTCTATTGATGTCATTCTCAGTTATTCGCACCTTCTTTTTCTGAATCTTGCATGTAAAGGCTGAGATTCCATTGGTAGATGTGTCCTGAGCAGACCTATAAACCTGTCTTAACAAATTTCTATTCAAAGGAACAGAAATAGTTAGTGCGTACTGAACTATAGACTGTTCATTTAAAAATCAAGCCCAGTTACCTAACTCTCCTACTTCATTCCAGTCACTTACTAAAATAGATAAATAATTAGTCTTTTTAATTTCAAAATTTCCTGCCATTTTAATAAATTGAGAGATAATTTTTACGAATTAAAATTACTAATTAATATCGAATAATTTTAGAAAATTACGAACCAACCCTAATATTTAAAAATTACTTGGATTTTTGTGAAATAATTATATGTTGATCTCCTAGTAATTTTAAGCACACTTTTAATTTTATTACTATTTTTAATCGATTTTAAAATTACCAAACCCTAGCCAATCAGTTCCATATTTACAAAATTGAAAATTTTAGATCCTTAACCAAAATTAATGGGACCACTTGCAAATTAACAATAAGATTGTGGGTTCCACAAAACTGATTTTAGATTAAAATTTGGACAAGAATTGACTTAGATTTGTTCGATTAAAAAAGTAGATTTGTGGAGTTTTTCTTGTGCTTTCCTAGTTGTATGCACTGTGTATGTATAACTTAAAGCGCAGCAAAACAACAACACTATTTATAGGCGCCACAAAACCGGAAAAAAATGCTTTGTACTTTAGTTGCGCCTCTACAGTGCTTACACTGTATTGGCGCCACTAAATTACTTGGCGCAACAAAATTTAACTTTGATTTATGTTGCGCTTTCACAGTGGTAACACTGTGTAGGCGCCACATAACATGCCTAGCGCCACAAAACCTATTAGCAACACAGAAATTTTCTAAGTATGTTACTAGATTTATGTTGCGCCTTCACAATGGTTGCACTGTATAGGCGCCACAAAACCTTTTAAGCGCCACAAAGTAGAATAAAATTTCAAGTGCTCTTGATTTTGTTACTAATTATTTCATAAAATATTTATTGATAACAACAGTAACATGAATTGTTAAAATTACTATCATAAATAAATTATGCTTTTTATTATTTTACTTTTATTTTAAATACAAGAATAAATATAAATATTCATCCTTTTTATTTTAAATAATTTCAAATAATATTTAAATATATTAAGTGCCAAGAATTTATCATTTAAATACAAGCACTTAAAATATTTTCTAAGATCAAAATTAAATAAATACCAGATTAATAATATTAGCAGGCATGCACAAGGTATTTATCTAATATTTAATCTAAATTACTGGAAAATAATTTGGTAGATAAATTTACAAGTCCTAAAAATATTGAAATTAATCAACAAGTGAATTTATCAGCTTCAAATTGTTGTTTTTGATTATTAACTTATTAGTTAGTAGAATTTAACATCCCAAGTTCACAAACCAGTCTAGTGAAAGTGATTTCATCCAGTGGTTTAGTGAAGATGTCTGCAATTTGCTGCTCTGTAGGTAAAAAGTGTAACTCTAAAATACCATTCATGACATGCTCTCTAATGAAATGATACCTGATATCAATGTGATTGGTCCTTGAATATTGAACATGATTGTTTATGATGGCTATGACACTTGTGTTGTCACAGAATATTGGAATTTTGTTCAGCAATAGTCCATAGTCTTGAAGTTGGTTCCTTATCCACAGAATTTGTGCACAGTAACTTCCAGAATCAACATATTCAGATTCAGCTGTTGACATTGCAACTGAGTGCTGCTTCTTGTTAAACCAGGACACCAATCTTCTACCAAGGAATTGACAACTCCCTGATGTACTTTTTCTATCAATCCTATAACCTGCATAATCAGAATCTGTATAGCCAATAAGGTCAAAACCTGTATCTTTAGGGTACCAAATTCCAAGATTCAGAGTTCCTTTAAGATACCTAAAAATCCATTTAACAGCTATAAGATGTGATTTTTTAGGGTTAGACTGGAACCTAGCACACAAGCATGTAGAAAACATAATATCTAGCCTACTTGCAGTTAGGTAAAGTAATAAGCTGATAATACCTCTGTAGCTTGTGATATCTACCTTCTTACCAGGTTCATCTTGATCAAGCTTAGTGGCAGTTGCCATTGGAGTTTTAGTTGTTGATGCATCTTCAAGACCATACTTCTTCAAAAGGTCTTTGATGTACTTGGTCTGGCAAATGAAGATTCCATCTTTCCTTTGGCTTACTTGGAGTCCAAGGAAGTAATTCAGTTCTCTCATCATGCTCATTTCATACCTACTCTGCATTAGCTTAACAAATCTACTACACAACAGATCGTTAGTAGAACCAAATATAATGTCATCCACATATACTTGTACTAATATCATGTTATTTTTATGCATTTTATGAAATAGAGTCTTATCTATGACACCTCTAATGAAACCATTTTCAAGTAGAAATATAGATAGGGTGGCATACCATGTCCGTGGTACTTGCTTTAGACCATAGAGTTCCTTGAAGAGGAAGTATACAAAATCTGCAAATTCTGGATCTTCAAACCCTGGGGGTTGTTCCACATACACTTCTTCTTCAAGCTCTCCATTCAGGAATGCACTCTTCACATCCATTTGATAGACTTTAAAGTTGGAATGTACTGCGAATGCCAGAAACATCCTAATAGCTTCAAGCCTTGCCACTAGTGCATATGTTTCATCATAATATATTCCTTCTTCTTGGGAATAACCTTTGGCAACCAGTCTGGCTTTGTTCCTTGTAACAATGCCATCTTCATCCAGTTTATTTCTGAATACCCACTTTGTGCCAATTATAAACTTGTTCTTTGGCATGGGTACCAAATTCCAAACTTTTTCTCTGAAACTGATTGAGTTCTTCTTGCATAGCTATTACCCAATCTGGATCTTCCAATGCTTCTTCCACTTTCCTTGACTCTATTTCAGAGATGAAACCAAAGAATAAACATTCATTCTGAGAAGCACGTCTAGTTTGAACTCCAGCATTTGGATTTCCTAGAATCAACTCAAAGGGGTGATCTCTACTCCACACCCTATGTCTAGGTAGAAGTGTCCTAGATGATTTAGATTGATTATCATTGAAGTTCTGAGTCCTGCTAGTAGATCCTTCAGTTGCTCCCCCTGAGCTGCTGCTTGGTTGAGAATGAGATTCTCTGCCACTACTAGTAGTTTCTGTGAATCTTCCACTGTTTCCACTACTAAGGTCAGAATCATCATTGTTGATATTCTCATTTGGTACTTGCATTTCTATTGCAGCTTCAGGTTCCATTTCACCTTCATCTGAGTTCAAGTTTTCAAACTGCAGAGTTTCAGTGTCGTCTGTTCATTGTAGACTTGTGAGCTTGAGATCATCGAAAGTTACATTCATGCTTTCAATGACCTTCTTGTGTTCAATCACATAAACCCTGTACGCCTTAGATTCTAGAGAATAGCCAAGAAATATGCCTTCATGAGCCTTGGATTCGAACTTTCCTAGATACTCATCATCTTTCAATACAAAGCACTTTGCTCCGAACACATGAAAGTATTTCAGTGTTGGTTTCTTGTTTGCCATTATCTCATACGGAGTCTTGTCATGATCTTTATTAATCAGGGTACGATTCTGAGTGCAGCAAGCTGTGTTGACTGTTTCAGCCCAAAAGTATAAAGGTAACTTAGCTTCATTCAGCATTATTCTTGCTGCTTCAACCAAACTTCTGTTCTTCCTTTCTACTACTCCGTTTTTTTGTGGAGTTTTGGGCGCTGAGTATTGTCTTGAAATTCCTTTTTCAATGCAAAATTCATTCAGGGTTACATTTCTGAATTCTGTTCCATTGTCAGACCTTATTTTTCTGACAGGCAAACCAGTTTCTACTTCTATCTTCTTTATGTGATCAATGATTGTTTGAGGGGCTTCATCCTTCGAGGCTAGAAACAACACCCATGTGTACTTGGAGTAGTCATCTACAATTACTAGTGCATATCTCTTCCTTGACATAGACATGACATTTACCGGGCCAAATAAATCCATATGCAAAAGTTGTAGTGGTTCAGTAATGTCTGAAGAATCTTTGCTTCGGTGAGATGATTTCTTTGACTTCTCTTTTTCACATGCTTCACACAGACCTTTTTGATAGAATTCAATCTCAGGTAAGCCTCTAACCAATTCCCTCTTGACTAAAGAGTTCATTGCTTTAAAGTTTAGGTGTGAAAGTTTCTTGTGCCATAACCAACTGTCCTTTGTTGAAGCTTTGTTGTAGAAACATTGAGCTTCGCCTTTTCTTGCAGAGAATAAGTCAGCCATAAAAAGATTCCCCTTTCTCACTCCTTGAAGAGCAAGCTTCGCATCTTCCCTGTTTTGGATTGCACATCTTTCTTTTTCAAAAGTTACTTTGAAGCCCTTGTCAGTGAACTGACTGATACTTAGAAGGTTGTGCTTTAATCCATCCACAAGAGATATATTTTTTATGATAACATTTCTAATTTCCAGATTTCCATATCCCGTTGTGAATCCCTTGCTGTTATCTCCAAAGGTCACTATCGGGCCAGCTTTTTCAATCACATCTGATAGCAGGGCCCTATCACCAGTCATATGCCTTGAACAACCGTTGTCGAGAATACACATGATATGCTTGTTCTTTGTTATGCCCTGCAACCACAGATTGATTACTTCTTCTTTGGCAACCAAATTTGATTGGGTCCAAGAGGCTTAGATAAGTAAACAGATTTAGCTACAGAAATTTTCTGGTCCTTGTCCTTCTCATCGACTGTGCCCTTGCCCTTTGGTTTAGCCTTGACATGAATGTCTTTAGGCTTAGGGACAGGGGCTTCCTTCCTAGACTTAGGAGGACTAGCAGTCTTTGCCCTAACATGCTGTCTATTCATGTTCACATCTGTATTCATGCAAGTACTAGATGATGAATTCATTAAGTTTATGTATACAGACATGATGTTGAAAGCACATGGCATGCATCCTACTTTACCATATGGTTGATGAGGGATAGACATGGCAGGCACGACATGAACATTAGGAGTTTCTTCTTTTACTACTTTTATCTTTTTGCATGCATGCTGTTACGGATCAAAAACGAGGTATCTTTAATACGTAATTAATGCTAGGGTTTGAGAGAGCTTCAAGCTTTAATGGCTGCACTAACGTTTCGTGACATAACTCAAGTCCTCGTTAACTGCCTACGTATCTCAGTTTGTATGAGAATCAAGCCAAAACGTAGTTCTAATGTTGAGGGGTTAGGCCCTTTATATAGACGCATGGAGGCCTTGGAATCATATTAGAGTTAGGAAACTTGGGGGTCAAGTCTCCTAGTGATGTAAGGTTGTTGAAACCTTATAGGAATGAGAGTCCTTGTTAGAATCTTGCAGATGTAGTCTTATCCTTGTGATTGGGCTTCTAGAGCCTTCCACAGATGAGGGGTCTCGTAGGACTCTTCCCACGTTTGGGTTTCTAGATCCTTCTAGGATGAAGGCCTTCAATCAGCCTTTTTGGGCCTTTACTGATCCTTTATTAATTAATTACGAAATTAATTAATAACAAAGGCTTAACGGGCCTATGGCTTCAACAGAGCTTGTGGGCTGGACTTACAAATCCAGTGATGCTTGGATTTATTTCCTTAGTCCGTTTTAAGGGCCTAAGCCTTTGAACCATATTAGGTTTAATTAATAAAATAATAAATGCTATATTTATTATTTCTTCAGGGCTATTTTTTACCCATATCATTTGGCACCCAACTTTTGGGAAAACTTCGCGAGTTTTCGTAAAAGTTTCACAAAGGGTTTTAGTGCCTTTATCGGGCTTTTGACTCGTTTCAGTCACTTTTATCCCAATTTTTGGGGCTCACGTCTTCCCTAGAGAATCAATATTAAATAATCGGCCCTCAAAGGACTTTATTCGAAGCTAAATTGCTAAATAAGATTTTTTTTCTTTTATATGCCCTAAATCGACCTGGATCGAGGTCGATTTCGACCTGGATCGAGGTCGGTTTCGACCTGGATTGAGGTCGAACAGGGGTCCAAAACACCTCGAAGTCGAATTGATGGCTTGAGGTCGAATTCGACCTGGATCGAAGTCGAACAGGGTTCCAAAATGCCTTGAAGTCGAAATTCATGGCTGAGACCGAATTTGACTTCGATCGAGGTCGATCAAAACATGAAATGCACCCTTAGGTCGATACAAAGTATTGGAGTCGAAATCGATTTTGATTGAAGTCAAACATAACAGGAAAATTAGCTTGAGGTCGATCACGTGACTAAGGTCGAATTCGACCTCGATTGAAGTCGAATTAGGCCTGAAAATACCTTTGAAGTCGATACATGATGTTATTGTCAATTTCGACCTCGATTGAGGTCGAATTAGGCCTTCGAGGCTCCTTGATTCCGAGATCGATTTCGACCTCGATTGAGGTCGAAGTAGACCTCAATTTTCCACTGAAGTCGAATGGCTGTAGTGATTGATTTTCGACCTCATTTGAAGTCGAATGAGATTTGAGGTCGAACAGGCCTTCTTGGCTTTGGCTTCACTTCGACCTTGATTGAGGTCGAATTTCATGATTATCTTCTATTTCTAATCAATGTTCATGATTTAGTACCACCCACAGGTGTTTCTGTATTTTCCCAAATATTTTAGGGATCATATGGTGCTCACAAGTATTTTTCTTAATATTCTTAATAATTTTAGAAATTTTTAGGTACCCACGAGTATTTTTCTTAATTATCCCTAATAATTTAGGAATTTTTTACGTACCCACGGGTATTTTTCTTAATTATCCCTAATAATTTAGGAATTTTTTATGTACCCACGGGTATTTTTCTTAATTATCCCTAATAATTTAGGAATTTTTTATGTACCCACGGGTATTTTTCTCAATTATCCCTAATAATTTAAGAATTTTTTATGTACCCACGGGTATTTTTCTCAATTATTCCTAATAATTTAGGAATTTTTTATGTACCAACGGGTATTTTTCTTAATTATTCCTAATAATTTAGGAATTTTTTATGTACCCACGGGTATTTTTCTTAATTATTCCTAATAATTTAGGAATTTTTATGTACTCACGGGTATTTTTCTTAATTATTCCTAATAATTTAGGAATTTTTATGTACCCACGGGTATTTTTCTCATTTTTTTCTAAAAATTTAGGAATTTTTATGTACCCACGGGTATTTTTCTCAATTATTCCTAATAATTTAGGAATTTTTTATGTACCCACGGGTATTTTTCTTAATTATTCCTAATAATTTAGGAATTTTTTATGTACCCACATGTATTTTTCTTAATTATTCCTAATAATTTAGGAATTTTTATGTACCCACGGGTATTTTTCTTAAATATTCCTAATAATTTAGGAATTTTTATGTACCCACGGGTATTTTTCTCAATTTTTCCTAATAATTTAGGAATTTTTATGTACCCACGGGTATTTTTCTCAATTATTCCTAAAAATTTAAGAACTTTTTATGTACTCACGGGTATTTTTCTTAATTATTCCTAATAATTTAGGAATTTTTATGTACCCACGGGTATTTTTCTCAATTATTCCTAATAATTTAGGAATTTTTATGTACCCAGGGGTATTTTTCTCAATATTTCCTAATAATTTAGGAATTTTTATGTACCCACAGATATTTTTCTCAATTTTTCCTAATAATTTAGGAATTTTTATGTACCCACGGGTATTTTTCTCAATTATTCCTAATAATTTAGGAATTTTTTATGTACTCACGGGTATTTTTCTTAATTATTCCTAATAATTTAGGAATTTTTATGTACCCACGGGTATTTTCTTAATTATTCCTAATAATTTAGGAATTTTTATGTACCCACGGGTATTTTTCTCAATTTTTCCTAATAATTTAGGAATTTTTATGTACCCACGGGTATTTTTCTCAATTATTCCTAATAATTTAGGAATTTTTTATGTACCCACGGGTATTTTTCTCAATTATTCCTAATAATTTAGGAATTTTTTATGTACCCACGGGTATTTTTCTTAATTATTCCTAATAATTTAGGAATTTTTATGTACCCACGGGTATTTTTCTTAATTATTCCTAATAATTTAGGAATTTTTATGTAACCACGGGTATTTGTCTCAATTTTTCCTAATAATTTAGGAATTTTTATGTACCCACGGGTATTTTTCTTAATTTTTCCTAATAATTTAGGAATTTTTTATGTACCCACGGGTATTTTTCTTAATTATTCCTAATAATTTAGGAATTTTTATGTACCCACGGGTATTTTTCTTAATTATTCCTAATAATTTAGGAATTTTTATGTTCCCACGAGTATTTTTCTCAATTTTTCCTAATAATTTAGGAATTTTTATGTACCCAGGGGTATTTTTCTTAATTTTTCCTAATAATTTAGGAATTTTTTATGTAATTTTTCCATTAGGGATCAACTTGTAATTTTGCAGGGTTTGATTTGTTAATTTACAAACTTCAGGGGAGTAATCGTCAACTTTCAAACTTCAGGGGAGAATTCGTAAATTTCTAAACTTCAGGGGGATAATCGTCAGTTTTCAAACTTCAGGGGGCATTCGTAAATTCTGTCAAGCTTGGGTGACCATTTAGTAGTTTGACAATTCAAATCGACTTCGACCGAAGTCGAATTAGAGTTGAAATTGTGAGCAGGTCGAAAATTCTGAGCTCCCTGACTTCGACCTCATTCGAGGTCGATCCAATTTTTTTTTTCTTTCAAATTTTTCCAAATATCATTAATAAATAAAAATATTTATTTTGAAATAATTTAATTTCAAATTTGGAGGTGTCCCACTCGGATAAAATGAGGCGTCCCACTTCGATAAATTTTATTCAAATAAAGTCCAACCCGGATATTAATTATTATTATTAAATAATAATAATTTATATTTATACCCAATTAATTTTCGTTGATTCAGGGTGTTCTACTCGGATAAAATGGGTGTCCCACTCGGATAAATTTTATTCAAATAAAGTCCAACCCGGATTTTATTATTAAATAATAATAATTTATATTTTTATTATTCTTGTAGACCTGGATTGAGGGATCTCATGTCTCATTTGAGTGACTTGAGGGGTCTCAAACCTAACTTGACAGACTTGAAGAGTTTCAAACCTCGTCTGACTGACTTGAGGGGTTTCAAACCTCGTTTGAGTTGTAGGTCAAATAGACCTGGATTGAGGTCTAATAAACCTCAATTTCAAGCCCAGGTCGAATTTAACTTAGCTTGGGGGGTCTCATGTCTCATTTGAGTGACTTGAGGGGTCTCAAACCTCACTTGACAGACTTGAAGGGTTTCAAACCTCGTCTAACTGACTTGAGGGGCTTCAAACCTCGTTTGAGCTGTAGGTCAAATAGACCTGGATTGAGGTCTAATAAACCTCAATTTCAAGCCCAGGTCGAATTTGATTAGCTTGAGGGGCCTCAGGCCTCGTTTGACTTGAGTGGTCTCAAACCTCGTTTGACAGACTTGAAGGGTTTCAAACCTCGTCTAACTGACTTGAGGGGTTTCAAACCTCGTTTGAGCTGTAGGTCAAATAGACCTGGATTGAGGTCTAATAAACCTCAATTTCAAGCCCAGGTCGAATTTGGCTTCCAAGGGGCTGAATTGAGGTCGATGTGTCCTTCAAGGTTTGACCTTCCATAGACCTGGACCGAGGTCAATGAGCCCTACAGGGTTTGACACTGAGATTGTTTTCGACCTCGTTTGGAGTCGAATTAGGCCTCAAAATCCTTTGAGGTCGAAATATCTTGGGGCCTCATGGCTCTGTAATCTTCGACTTGGAATGAGGTCGATGAGCCCTACAGGGTTTGACCTCCCATCGACCTGGACCGAGGTCGATGAGCCCTACAGGGTTTGACTTCCCATCGACTTGGAATGAGGTCGAACTAACACTTATTTTTCCTTTCAGGTCAAAATGTCTTACTGAGATTGTTTTCGACCTCGTTTGAAGTCGAATTAGGCCTTAAAATCCTTTGAGGTCGAAATGTCTTAGGGCCTCAAGGCTTTGTAATTTTCGACTTGGAATGAGGTCGATGAGCCCTACAGGGTTTGACCTCCCATAGACCTGGAATGAGGTCGATGAGCCCTACAGGGTTTGACCTCTCATAGACCTGGAATGAGGTCGAATTGTGCTTCCAAGGGGCTGGTCTGTCAAGACCTCAATGTCGTGTGCCTAAGAGTATAGACGTAGCTTTTCCGTTTACTACCCGTGTTGGCCATGCATGGCTTTTATCTTTTATTCTCGTACCTTTAACCCCTTCAGTACTCGACACTTTTATTACGTTCATGCATTCTATTTTGCATTTTTACGTTATGTGCATTGGTACAAAGTTGTTTTCGTGTTTAATAATAACATAACAAGAGAGTTCAAGGATGCTAAATAAACTTTCATTAAAATATCTTGAAGTATATCTTCAAGTCAAAGAGGGTTCCACCCTTACATAATAACAAGTTATTTCCCACTTGGGGTAACAACTTTTTGGTTCCTAGTGGTTCCATAGAACCTTATTTCTACTTAATAATCCTTCTAAATATAACTCTTGAAGGAGTTGTCTACTACTTTCACGTATCCGCACCTTCGATCGGGAGTACTTGACCCCCGACTCCGTCGGACCTTAACGAGGCTACATAACATCTCCTTGCCATCTTCTGGTCTCCTTTCTCCTCACCAACTCCATTCCTACTTGGAAATTTAAGTTTGAGGTGGTAAGTTGAGGCAACAGCCTTGAACGCATGCATCCCTGTTCGTCCGAGGATCCCATTATAAGAGGACACAGCCTTGATCACGAGGAAGTTCAACACTTGAGTGGAATCATGGGGCTCCTTCCCTATAGTCACCGGCAATCGAATTGTTCCCTCTACCTTAGACTCGACTCCATTGAACCCGTATACTGGAATGTCAGAGGGAGTCAGTTGAGGGTCGGTGTACCCCATTTTGAGATATGCATCATGAAATAGGATGTCTACTGAAGCTCCACTATCCACCAGGATTCGTTTCACCGAAGAGTTGCCTATCACAGGTTTTATGACCAACGGGTCATCATGGGGGAAGTTCACCCCTTTCAAATCAAAATCATCAAAAGAAATTGATATCTCACTCCTTGCACTCTTTGGTGCTTCCCCCACAAGTTGTAGAACTTGCCGGGCATAAGCCTTTCTCGAGTTACTTGAAGTCCCGGCCGCTGTTGGACCTCCAGAGATCACGTTTATTACTAGGCCTCGAGGCTGTATCTTCTTATCACGGTCATCATAATCCCTTTGTTGTTCATTATAGTGTCGATTATCATTGTTGTTTCTATCATCTTCTTTGATAAACTTTCTGAGTTTTCCCCTTCTGATCAAGAATTCAATCTCATCTTTCAACTGTCTACAATTATCTGTGTCATGTCCAACATCCTTGTGAAACTTGCAATACAAATTCGGATTCCTCTTCTTATGATCAGTTCTTAGTGGCTTCGGCCATTGAAGTTCTCTATCTTTCTCAATGTCCAACAGGATCTCACTTCTTGGTGAGTTTAGCCTTGCATACTCAGTGAACCTAGGCCCTTGGCCAACCGTTCTCGAGGTATAGTCAGAGTCTTTGTTGGTTCTAGGAGACTTATCCTCAACATCATACTCACCCTCGACATTATACTGATCTTGCTTACGCTTTTTGCTACCCCACTCATTTCCGAAAGAGTTGGTAGTCTTCTTCAAGCTTTCCTCAGCCTTGATATATTTTCCAGCTCTCTCTTGGAGCTCATTCATACTTTCTGGAGCCCTCTTGGCTAAAGACCTCCTGAAGTTCTCATCTGAGGTTCCTTGTTGTAGGGCTATCATAGCTACATTCTGGTCTAGATCAGGGACCTTCAAGGCCTCCTTCGTGAATCTATTCATATAGTCCATCAGGGATTCATTCTTTCCTTGATACATATTCATTAGCGAAGCTGAGCTCTTCTCATGAGTTTTGCTGCTGATAAACTGACCAACAAAGGCCCTGCTTAGATCTTTAAATGACCCAACAGAGTTAGGGGGTAGACGACTAAACCACCTTTGAGCCATACCACTCAGGGTTTGAGGGAACGCCCTACACTTGATGGCGTCATTGACGGGCTGCAGTAGCAGTGCATTAGTGAACGTGAGAACATGATTTGAGGGATCCCCCGTTCCATCATAGGCCTTGATTGTAGGCATCTTAAACTTCCTTGATATCTTCTCATTCATAATATTCTCTGTGAAAGGAGGTGTGGGATCATCAGGATCTCCAAATGACAATAAGTCTTGGGGGTCAGCCCTAACATGACTTGTCTTTGTTTGCCTCCTTGCCGAGGGCTCATCTATATCTATCACAGATGCATTCCTTGCTGATCCTCCAGCCCCCTCAGCTATCGGGCGTTGCTGCCTTGCTAGCTCCCTTTCCAGGTCTTTCCTTAGTCGTTGAGCTTCAGCCTCATGAGCTCGTATCCTCTCTTGTAGGTTTGTGGAGTTAGTGTTCTGAGGCCCTCGGGGCTGGGTACTTCTCCCTCCAAGGGGCTCCTTACTAGGTCGTCTCCTCCTAGGATTAACGTCCTCATCAGTTGTTCCATCATCAGTAGAGTAGGGTCCAGAAAAACCTTGATTTCCCTGACGTGAGCCATGTGGGGGCAGCAGCCCTTGCTCATAAGAGGGCTCATAGTTAAGTGGAAGCCCATATCGAGGGTTTCTAGGCAACACTGTAGTGGAGACCTGCAATGGGAGAGGAGCAACAAAAGTAGTATTGAGGGGTGGAATTACCTGGAGTGGAGGGACAGAGGCACGGATTGACATGTCAGGATCGGAAGGTTGAACGACTATGCTTAAGGGTCCCGTACGATGGGTACTTATTTCAGGGCCCTCAACGGAGGTGGTTGGGACAACAGCTCCCTGTTCCTGAGTTACGATAAGAGGAACGTTGGTGTCAACAGTGGTGTCAGGGATCTCTCCTTCGAGGGTGCTCGCGGTACTTCGTGTTCTTGCCATGGTTGTTATTCGTGTTCCCACAGACGACGCCAAATGTTACGGATCAAAAACGAGGTATCATTAATACGTAATTAATGCTAGGGTTTGAGAGAGCTTCAAGCTTTAATGGCTGCACTAACGTTTCGTGACTTAACTCAGGTCCTCGTTAACTGCCTACGTATCTCAGTTCGTATGAGAATCAAGCCAAAACGTAGTTCTAATGTTGAGGGGTTAGGCCCTTTATATAGGCGCATGGAGGCCTTGGAATCAGATTAGAGTTAGGAAAATTGGGGGTCAAGTCTCCTAGTGATGTAAGGTTGTTGAAACCTTATAGGAATGAGAGTCCTTGTTAGAATCTTGCAGATGTAGTCTTATCCTTGTGATTGGGCTTCTAGATCCTTCCACAGATGAGGGGTCTCGTAAGACTCTTCTCACGTTTGGGTTTCTAGATCCTTCTAGGATGAAGGCCTTCAATCAACCTTTTTGGGCCTTTACTGAGCCTTTATTAATTAATTACGAAATTAATTAATAACAAAGGCTTAACGGGCCTATGGCTTCAACAGAGCTTGTAGGCTGGACTTACAAATCCAGTTGATGCTTGGATTTATTTCCCTAGTCCGTTTTAAGGGCCCAAGCCTTTGAACCATATTAGGTTTAATTAATAAAATAATAAATGCTATATTTATTATTTCTTCAGGGCTATTTTTTACCCATATCACATGCGTAAGATGACCAGTAGAATTACAATTATTACAAACTTTTCTAATTGCTTTGGGAGAATATGCATAATCATTTTTCTTGTTAACACCTATCTTGCCATTTCTGTTAGCTTTCTTCTTTTCATCCTTGTTGCCTAAATTACTTTTAATCTGATCCTTAGGTTCTACAATTTTTACAGATTTCTTAGGCAACCCCTCTTTACTTACTTCCTCTTTCTTTTGATCCTCAGCAAGAATTTCTTATTTTATTAAAATATGTTCTTCATCTAGGGGTTCGAAGACAAACTTCTTGTATAGGGGCTTAACAACATTTTTAACATATGTGGAATATCTTGCTTCATAGGACTTTCCTCCTCAATTGATTCCACATGTCTTTTTCCTTCCTTTTTATCATAGTCAAATCATATTCCTGTTTTCTGACCTGTGACTTATTTATCTATTGACTCCTTAACAAGATTAACAGATTTCTTATAAGCCTGAAATTTTAACTCTAACTCAGAAATTTTATTCCTAAGCGCAGTTTCTACTTCCTGGTTGCATTTGTCTTCATTCTGTAGATATTCTATCTTCTGTTTCAGATCTTCTAGGTTAACACATGCAAGCTATAGTTCTTCATTTCTAGTTTCTAGCATATTATTCTTTAGAAGTAGTTTATCATTTTCTTCTTCAGATGCTAGCATGCTTGTGTGAATTTTAAACACTTCTACACTAAGATCTTCTACAGTTTTCTTATAATCAGAATTAGATATATCAACTGTGGAAAGAAATGATACCTTGGATGACTGAGGTGATGCCTCTGAAGAGTCTGCCATTAGTGCAACATTTCCATATGTCTCCTCTTCATCATTGTGTGAGGCATCCCAGCTCTTTCCCTCGGCTATATAAGCTCTGCCATGATTTTTCTTTACCAGTGCATCATACTTTTGCTTAATTTCATCATACGACTCATTTCTCTCTTTTCCTTGCTTAGGCTTCCGGCATTCTGTAGCAAAATGCCCAGGTTCATCACAGTTATAGCACTTGAACTTACTGCGGTCTACCATCCCCGTCTTATAACATCCTTTGCTGTAAGACCCTGAAGACGAACTACCTCGGTTGCTGTTTCTGAAACTGGAACCAATGTTACTTGAGTTACTCTTGAATTTGTACTTAGGGTTCCTCCTAAATATGAGGTTCTTGAACTTTCCTGCCATGTAGGCCATTGTCTTGTTTTCTAAGTGTTCAAGTTCTTCCATTGAGTAGAAGTCATCTTCATCACTTGCTTGAGCATTCTCTGAAATTTCAGCTTCTAGAATCTCTTCTATCTCAGCAACAGGCTTTACTGAGCTGGTCTCTTTCACAGCAAAATCCTTGGCTACAAGTGTTGTAGTCTTTAACAGTGTTGTATTCTTACTGTCCACTGTACCTGAACCATAAATGATTTGTCTCTGATCTTGCTCCATTTCATGAGTCTTGAGCTTCCCATATGGAATTTCAATGGACATGTCATTTATGTCACTTCTCTCTCTGATGGCAGAGATTTTGTGTTCCAGGTGTGCTGGTAGTGTCAACATGAATTTCCTGTTGATCTCCCTACGTGAATAGGCCTTCCCATGCAGTGATAAGTCACTCAATAATTTGTTGTATCTCTCAAAGACTTGAGTGACACTTTCTCCTGGTAGTGACTTGAACACTTCATACTGGGATGTAAGAATATCCAGCATGTTCTCCTTCACTTCTGATGTACCTTCCATTAGCAGATCAATCATATCCCACATCTGTTTGGCACTGGTGCAATTAATCACTTGATTCAGCATTGTAGTGTCCAGTGAATCCATTAGGATACATTGAAGATGATAATCCCATGCAACTCGATCTTTGTCAGTGTCAGTGTACTCTGAAGGCCCTTTGGGGTAAATCCTTGAGGAATCCGTTCGCCGTCATCTGAGACTGTTTCTGGTATCAGCTTCTGAGGTACATAGGGTCCATTTTCCAAAATTCCCATGTATTGAGAATTAGTTGATTTAATGAAATTGGACATCTTCTTCTTCCATAAAATGTATTCATTTTTATCAAAGGCTGGGATTTTGATGCTACAAAGTTTTTGGGTACTCATGGTTGTGAAGAATTTTAAATCTCAAGAAATAATTAATTTCTTAAAAATTAAAATCAATTCGAATAAAAATTAAATTTTGATAAATAAAATTTTAATTCGAATTCTTGACGATTGATAGTCTTCTTAAAATTAGTGAACTTAAAATCTTTGAAAAATTCAAAATTGAATTTTCTTTAATAATAAAGAAATTTCAATATAAATTTTTCTAGATCTAAAAATGCACTTTTTACTTGGAGGTAAACTCTGATGGTCCCTTAACTTGTTTACTTGGAAAGGCATCATCTTTGGAAAGATGGAATTGGCACAAAAAGCTGTGTCACCTGAACTTTGGAAATATAAATGAACTGGTAAAAAATGATCTAGTAAGAGGTCTTCCAAAAGTTCAATTTCATCCTGATGGACTCTGTGATTCATGTCAAAAGGCCAAAAAAATAACATATTTCAAGAGCAAAACTAAAAATTCTATTGATAAACCTTTTCATCTATTGTATCTTGATTTATTTGGTCTCGTCAACATTATGTCCATTGGAAAGAAGAAATATACTCTGGTGATAGTGGATGATTACACAAGATTTACATGGGTGTACTTTTTGCATAAAAAGGATGAAACAACTGAGATAATTTTTGATCATATTGCAATGATTGAAAATGGATCACCTTACAAGGTAAAGAATTTAAGGACTGACAATGGAACAGAGTTTAAGAATTCTGCAATGGAGGAATTCTGCTCAACAAAAGGAATCATTCAATAATTTTCAGCACCTGGTACACCTCAACAAAATGGTGTAGTTGAGAGAAAGAACAGAACTCTCATTGAAGCTGCCAGAACAATGTTAGAAGGAGCAAAGCTACCTACTTACTTTTGGGCATAAGCTGTGAATACTACATGCATAACTCAGAATTGCACTTTGATAAATAAACATGGAATGACTCCATATGAAACAATGAAAGGAAGGAAAGAAGGAAGCTAAATGTAAATTTCACATATTTGGAAGTAAGTATTTTATTCTCAAAACACATCCAGAACAGTTGAAAAAGTTTGAACACAAAGCAGATGAAGGTATTTTTGTTGGTTATGCAACAAATTTTAAAACTTCTTCAAGGGCATTCAAAGTGTTTAATCTAAGGACCAGGGCAGTCATGGAATCTATTAATGTCTCTTTTGATGAAGTAAAAATAACAGGGTTATATGATGAAGATGCTCAAGAATCTCTGAGTTTTGGAAATGAATTACAGGACATAAACCCTGATAAGCTAAACTCTAATAAGATAAACACTGATGAGGTAAATTCTGAAGAGTTAAACATTAATTCCTTAAACTCTGATTCAGACATAATTGAAACAGTAATTGAAGATTCTGCCCATGTTGAGAGGAACAACATCAATCATTTACAGATATTGGAGAACAAACCTTAATTATTGAAATTTCAGAGTCTGACCAAATTCTGACAAATACAAACTTTGAAACCCTAAACTCTGATCCATCAAACTCTAAAACCACAAACTATGATCACTCTAACTCTGATCATTCAAACTCTGAGAATTTAAACTCTGATTCATCAAACACTGATGGAAGCACAACTTTTGGGGGATGATCAGCATTTACTGAGGAATCATACTATAAAGGCATAAATAATGTGGGAGCATCTAGTTCAAGAAATTTTCCACATCCAAGGAAATGGACCAAAAATCACACACCTGATTTGATTATTAGTGATCTAGAAAGTGGAGTGCAGACAAGGAAAACTACTCATAATGAATGCCTATTTCATAGTTTTCTTTCTCAAACAAAACAAAAAAAAATTGAAGATGCTTTGAAGGATGCAGATTGGGTTACTGCAATTCAGGAAGAACTAAATGAGTTTGAAAGAAATGAGGTTTGGAACCTTTTACCAAGGCCAAAGAATAGATCAATTGTTGACACAAAGTGGGTGTTCAGAAACAAGACAAACTCTGATGGAATTATAACAAGGAACAAAGCAAGACTAGTTGCCAAATGCTACTCTCAACATGAAGGTATTAATTATGATGAAACCTTTGCACCTGTAGCAAGACTTGAAGCAATCAAAATCTTTCTTTCTTATGTTGCACACAAGAAATTCAAGGTCTACCAGATGGATGTTAAAAGTGCATTTTTAAATAGAGAACTTGAAGAAGAGGTTTATGTTGAACAACCACCTGGCTTTGTCAGTCCAAAATATCCAAGTCATGTATACAGATTAGATAAAGCTCTATATGGACTCAAGCAAGTACCAAGAGCCTAGTATGAAACTCTGACTTAATTTATACTTGAAAGTGGTTTCACAAGAGGTACAATTGATAAAACCTTATTTTATAGAACTCAAGGTAAAATAAAAAATAGTGTTTCTTCTACATACTTGTGTTCTTAGTCGATTATTTGATACTATTATATTCAACCCCCCTTCTATAATAGTCTATTTATCTAGGTAACACGGACCTTTATACATCTTGGAAAGTTATACTTCTTCATGATTTTTAAGACATCTGCCCGGCTCAATCTGCATGAGTGGAAGAACGAGTCGAGGTGGGCGTTGTTTGGAAAAACCTCTGCCATCTCACTCAAAAGGTCTAACAAACAAGTATAACGATGGTTATAATACAAAGGCAGGATATGGATTTTACCTTTCGATGCTCGGGCCTTGCCACGCTTGGCCATCATCTCGGCCATGGAAGAAAGAGGTTGTGGTGCTTTGTCAGCCATCTTCGATTCTCGATTGAGACTTGAGTGGATCCTTGGTGGAGAAAACCTAGAATGGAGCTTGAAATAACTTAAGAAAACTTGAAAGCTTAGAAATGCTAGAAAGGAAAGTCTGAAGTGAAATGAACACTTCCCCTCCATTTTTATAGAAAAAAGGGTGACCTGCTGCATCAAGTCAAAACACAGATTGGTTCACGTTAGCAGGTCGTATACAAGTTATGTTAGGTCCAAAATCATTATAGAATGGGGGGGTTGAATATGATGTGGTAGATTTTTTGTTATATTGTGGATTAAGTGTTTGTGTTTTTGAGATATTAAAATGGCAGTTAATGAAATACAAAGATTCGGGGAAATAACAATGTATTATTAAATCCCTGAGGTGCTACACTTCTAATCAAATGATTAGCTTCAATTGGTTCAATCAAGGTTACAATAGAAATACAGTTGGGTAAAATAAATGTATGTCTTTAATGGAGCTCCCGTCTGTATCTCTTTTGTTGATGATCAATGAATAAAAATTGACACTGTCCATTCGGATTTAACCTATATATAATCTGTAGACTTTTTAGAAATTGATTTCCAACAATTGTCAAGTCCTTTGTTGCACCTGTAAGAGTGGTAGTGGTGTGTAGGCGTCACTTGGATGTTTGTTGCGCCTCTAGAGCTTTTTGTTGCGCCTTGTATAAGTTTAGTTGCGCCTATACAGTTGTTACCCTGTACAGGCACCACTAAATGACTTATAAGCATTTCATAATGCTTTGTTGTGCCTTGAATACCTTTTATTGCACCTGCATACTGGATGCAGTGTGTAGGCGCCACAAACCTTTCACCTAAGCTTATGTGGTGCTAAAATCAAGTTTTGTTGTACTTGCACTCCCATTCCCTTGTGCAGGCGCCACAAACCTTCACATTGACTTGCCTTAGCTTTTAGCCTGATTTGCTACTCCTTTACAAAGTTGGTGGCGCCTCTAGAGTGCCTCATGAGTATAGGAGCCACCAAATGCAATATTACTTGCCTTAACATATTTCTTGAAGTGCTTGAAGAAATTACTACTTGATATTCACTCTTTTGGCGTGATCAACTAATTTTCTTCTGATTAACCAAGACAATTCTTTTCTTGTTGTGCTGACCCTTAGTGCACTGGTCTGATTCACAAACGACTAACACTGAATTGAATTCCCTTGACTTCTATTCTGTTTCAGCTGACTAACTTTGGACTGTTCCATTGCTTCTGATCACTGAAACCCTTTGACAATTATACTTGAATCATTGCACTGTCTTTATTTAGAAATCTATTGAACACTTATTTGTTACTAAGGCCTAAACATATTAATGAACTTCTCTCGCTGTTGTTCAGTAAACTTTACATCTTGAATGCTCTGCAATGATGTATGTATGATTCCTGTTTGTATGTCCTTCTGGATTCTTGTGCTGCATATTAGTATTATTTATCTGTCTTTGTTTTTTAGTTGAGTTATCATTATCACTATTACATACTACGTTACATTATGCTTTACAAGTTATATGCACGAAAATGGAAAAAATTGATCGTCTAAAGCGAGAAACTACGTTAAAACTATGTTGAAACTCTTATATGTCAAAGAAAAGATACGAGAAAGAAAATTAAATATTCGACAAAGGACGATAATAACATTATCTGTCACGATTTAAAGGCTAATTACGCTTAAGAAAGCAAAAGGCAAAGTTGAACTCCAATCAAGGATTAGGGATACTAATTAAGGAAGTTTACTGGAAATCATGAATTTATGTTCTAAGATATAATATTCAATCAACAAAGCCTGAAAGGCCAAAGAATATCTAACTTGATCCTAGGTCCAAGAGGCCTAAGACCAGAGGATGCAGACCTCCTCCTATTTGAAGGGCTTAAGCCGACCTAGATTGGTCATCGGTCCAAGAGGCCTAAGACTAGAGGATTCCAACCTCATTCCATTTTGAAGGGCTTGAACCGACCTAGCTTGATCCTAGGTCCAAAGGGTGACAAACTAGAGGGAGCAAACCTCATTCCATTTTGAAGGGCTTAAGCCGACCTAGCTTGATCCTAGGTCCAAGAGTTTGCCAATCTCAGCTCATTTAAAAAGCTTCTACCAACCAATAACAGCTCCAGGGACAACCTAGGAGAAGATCCAGCCAACCCGAGCCCATTCAGGAGCTCCAACCGACCAGAATGACTCCCAGCACGACCCCGGTTGCCTGACTTCGATTCTGATGATTCGAAACACCTCCATTCAATTTGAATCTTGCGGTGATCTTAAAATCCATCTTGAACCCTGGATTTCGAATCGACGGGATGAAGAAGGAATAATCAATCATTGACGCTCAAAGTCATGAAAACATGAAACAAGCCCCGAAATTTTGAAAAGACAACTAACCTGGACTTGGGCCAACCGACCAGGAGGTATCTGGACGACCTAGACCAGCCGACTAGACCCTTGTGAGGTCGAGCCGACCAGGGCCACGTGGAAGGTTCCAGCCAACCAGGCTCCTAGGAGGCCTTACCGACCAGAGCTGGTCGTCTAGGATGCAGGATGCCAGAACGGTCACATAGGCCTAGGGCCCAAGACTAAAAACGAGGTTAATATTTGGGTCTAGAACTCGCCTATATTGAGGACGCTCGATACAGGCCCAATAAGACAACCCACATGACCCACGATCCAAGATCGTCACGGTCGAGAACCGTCACGATCCAGAATTTGTCCTAGAAGGCAACTCAAAGAAAAGCCCCCAAGACATCTTGATCAATAAAGAAGATGTGTCATAAATGGAAATTGAGTCGTAAACAGAAACGTCCGAGAAATCAGCATGATCATTTAAATAGGAGACTTTCCCGCCAAGTCTCCAAACCTTAATTGAAAACCTAGACTCTCCACGTCTATATAAAGGGCCTAACCCATCATTTTTAGAACTACGTCATGGATTGATTCTCAATACGCTTAAGATACATATGCATCTTGCTAAAACAGAGATCGTTTCGATAAGCAAGTGCAACCATTAAAGCTCAAAATTTATAAACCCTAGTCTTAAATACACATTAATTATAACCTAGTTTTCGATCCATAACAAGTTCAATTCAAAAGAGTCAGAAAATTGTTATATATTAATTATATTGTCTTGTCATTCCAATCAGACATGATTCTGATACTATATATTCATAGCCGTGTCTGAGAGTGTGCGAGCTATTTGACGGTACAGGGCCTCAAATATAATAGGGCACATTTTTTTCATTTAAATGTATACATATATGTACACTAGAATGGAAAAAAAAATAGCTAAAAACTATAGTTTTTATTTTTTGAATTTTAAAAATTATAAATAAAAAAAATATTGGAAAATATTATATATTTAAATATTACTTCCGTCCCAAATTAATTGTCTTATTTGATTTTTTTGTGATCAATTTTACTTAACTTTGACTAGTAATTAAAAATTATTCTTTTAAAATTTTAAAAAATTGAAATATACATTTTAAAATAAATTAAATATACTTGTCGATGATATAATTTTTATAATTATATATTATATGTAATTTTCAGTCAAATTTTGGTCAATTTGACCACATAAAAGTCAAACAATATAGTTAATTTGGTACGAAGGGGGTAAGTTTTAATTATTATCTTGAACAAGTCACATAAATTATAGAAACAGTAATATAGAAAATATGTTAATAGAAATAAATATTTATACTAGGAAGTGTCAGCTCCCCTTGAATGAGATAAACTACTAGTTTAATGATTTCATTAAAATTAATTAATTTAAATATGTACACTATTTTGTTTACAATTATTAGTTAATTTTTATTATTTCATGTACTTTTAATTTTTTTAGTTATTAGGGTACTTTTCATTTTCCATATATTCTATAACTAAATATATGTCGAACCCAATAACCCATTACAAGTTAGTCCAAAACCACTAGTAATTTAATATACATTATTTATTCAATTGTCTTATAAAAATCTCAAATTGACTATCTTTTATCGATGTGGGATGTTCAAATGCAGAAAAATGCTCATTTTTCAATTATATTATTGATTCATTATTTATATTATTTTAAATGAATTATGTAAACTTATTTTCAATATAATTTTTCTTTTGATCAAGTATTATTTTTATATTATATATTTACTAGCTTATAACTCGTGCAAAGCACGAGATTGTTTTTTTATTTGCTTCGGGGTTGTTTTTTTATCTGCTTTAAATTATTTTTAATTTAAATAATATTATAATCAATCAAAATCTATCACGTGTCATTCGATAAATATTATAATATACTGTGTCATACCTCATGTAACTTTTTTTATAATATTACTTGAATTAAAAATCTTAATATGAATATTACAAATAAATTGTAAACTACAAAAAAAATATATAATATATTATAAACATTATAATATCAACGAAAATTATATTTTAGATTTTATCATCAAGGTTGTGGTATATTACATAAATTAATAAATAAGTAATAAACTTTTTAAATTCTTTCTATATTAGCTTATAACGGGGTTATTTTGTTATTCGTTTTTCGAGTTATGGTGAATTGAATAGAGAAATCCTCGGGTGGGATGCAGTTCTTTAGGATTGATTGGGACCTAGAGTTTGAAGTGAAGTGAGATAATTGCGGTTAATTATTATATTTTTAATAAATATAATAAGCGTTAGGTTTGTAACTGTTAATTTCTTTTTACATTTTTCTATACAATAATATGTATATATTAATATTCATAAAATTTAATAATATATTAAATAAAAATTATAAGATAAGTAGAATTCTTAAAATATAAAAAATATAATATAATTTAAATATAATATAAAATAAATATTATTAAACAATATGAGTGTTACAGAAGGGGGTGTTGAATGCAACTTACAAGATAATTACTTTTCTTGCTAATAACAAACAAGACAGTAATACTCGTAAGTATGAAATGCAAACAAACTTAAGTAAACAAGCATAAGAAGACATGTGTTTAACTTTAAAAAATAATTTTATTATTTTTTGTTTGTTGCAACTGACTGGAAAATAATTTCAGCTACTAAGAAACAAGAACAATGAATTTGCTAATGTTTCTTGCTTGAGAGATAGAACCTAGCTCAGTTGCATTAAGGAAAAATACTTGTGGGATATGTGTATTTATACTAAAACACATATCTCACTTACAGGTGCACTTTTTCTTTGTCCTAGAATAAAACTTGAAATAGAAACTTTGTTTTTCTTGTTCAACCTTGTATTCATTCCATTTGTAGATAAAGTTGTTCTAAGATGTACAGATATCCCAAGTTGCAGTAGTAGACTTGACAGACTATATAGTAATGTCTAAATCATTTCTTGTGCTTTCATTATCTAATCTGCTACCTGGAACAGACTGTCAGCTTCACTAAAAGTATACTGTCAACTTTTAGCTCCACCATGGTGATAGTATCTTTGGCTCTGCACACTTTGCTGTCAAGACTCGATAGATCCTTGAAATTTGCTGTCTCCAAGCTTCTATCAACTATCCCCGCTAAACGTGCTATTAGTAAAACTTGTTGTCTGTGAATCTTCATTCTTCGCCAATTTACTGTCATTGGAATAGTTGATGTCGTCTGTCCCAATTGTTCTGTCACTTGAATATGTTTTCGTAGGCTTCAGTTGTAATGTTACTGTCAAAGTCTTGATCCATATTGTGCCTGAACACTTTGTGAACTTCTACTTCATGGATCATGTTATTATATTTTTACAAGACAATAACTATTAGACTTACTATCACCTATTTGAACTCTGTTAAAATACTGTCAATATCCATATGATAGTACATTTTACTTAGTTTCTTATAAATTAAAACTAAGTAATTCTAGTTGATTACACAACAATCCCTAACAATCTTCCCCAATTTATTTTTATGTAAAATAAAGACAAATTCAAAGCAAATTGCAGATGTTAACTCAGCTAACATAACTGAAGTGTTTGTACAAAAAAATCCAGTGAAAATTACAAGTACAAATTTATCTCGAACTAAGCTCCTTTAGACTAAACACTTCTTCAAGTTAAGTTTGAGCTTCAACTTCATTTCTTGGAGGGAATCATCCTTCCATATAGACCTTCAAGAGCTTTCAAATCTTTCTTTTCCTCATCTGTCCTTGCATGATCAGAGACACAATCAAGAGCTAGCTTCACCATCTTATAGGAAAGATCCTTTAAATCCCGATAGGTGTACTAGTTCTAAGTTGGTCCTTTGGAGAAGCATAAATACTTCATTCCAAACATGTCTTTGATAAATCTTTCTTTTGTAGATGAGAAAATATGGTTCACTCTAAGTTTTTCTATATCTTCCTCTTCTTCTTCTCTTGACTCAATGATTTCCCAAACAAGTTTTCTTAGATCTCTTTCAAACTCTAGGAATGATCCTGTAGTGAGTCTGAAGATTCTTCTCAAATTTTCATTGTTAAGCACCCTAAAATTAGCAGCCTCCACTTCAACGCTGTCAATGATAATTCTCAGGGGTTCAAATAAGACTAGAGAAACATAGTTGGGCCTTCTTGAGAATTGATCATTCAGTTTAGCATGCTTCATGTCAATCTCAGCCTCCTTTATCCTTTTAGTGATTTTCTCCACCTTTTTCTTGGTAGCTTCAACTTCACTATCAAACTTCTTCCTCTTTTCCATCTCTTCTTTCCTCTTAGAGTCACAAATATTAAATGCTCTATTCTTCAAATCAAATATCTCAAAATTTGTAATGTTGAGCAACTGCTTCTTGATAAGTTCAATGATGTGAGGATCATTTTCATCTAATTTCTCCAAATGATCAAATGTGATCTCTTCAGATGATCAACTTGAGTTATAGAAGATCATTCTGTCTGGATTCCTCAGAAGACATTTTTGATTTCTTTCATGATCCATCTTCTTAGCAAATTCAATCTTTTTCAACTTGGTTATCAAAACTTGAGTGACTTCCATGAATTTTTGCTCTTCAGGATAGGGAAGTTCCTTCAATTGATCAACCAGTTTGGATAGAAACTCAATTTTCTTGTCCTAAAGGGAATCCATGCTCTAGAATTCCATCACTCCATCATCATTAATGAAAATTACACCATCTGGATAGACTCTGGGTTCAGGTTCCTTAACTTCATTAGAATCCAATGGATGAGGTTTGAAGGATTCCATGAGTTCCAAGAACTTTCTGATTAATGCTCCTCTAAAGACTTTAGTGTTTACATCTAAATCTTTGACAATTATCAGCATCCTTTTCACCATGAAATAATCAGTTTCTTTTATGTCATGCCCCATTATTATAGTTTCTCCAGTAGAGTAAAAAATATGGATTTTCTTCAGTGTATTGAACTCAGACCACTCAATAATAACTCTAGAAATTAATTCTACCTTTGAATCAACTATATTGTTGATAGTTGCTCTTCTCACATCCAGACATTCAGCTTCAACTTTTGTAGAGATGATAGCTTCATTTGGACTTTCAGTTTCATTCTTTGTAGAATTATGAGCTTCTTTGGTCTTGACACCATGCTTCTTTTGACATGTTTTGTAATCAACCTTAGTCTTATAATTCTTGGGAAGAAGTTCATATTCAAAGTCTCTCCCTGCTTCTGCTCTGAGTATTAGCTTTCCTTTCCTCACTCTTACTTCAGGATAATCAGAATCATTTTAAAACTCTTTTGCTTTCATCACCTTATACCTACTGACAGTGTCTTTGAAAGTTATTGTCATTTTTGGAGTGACGGTAAGTTGAGGCAGGTTGACAGTAGGTTCTGGTTGTTTGACAGTAGATTCACCTGAAGGGTTTCGGGCATGAAAATGCAGCGGAATTAACGTAAAAACAATAAAAATCGAAACTCAATCGCAGGATCCATGTATAACGTTGGATGATTATGGTGAAGAAGTCTGTACCTTAACAACGCTTTCCGTATGATGTTTAATGGAGGTCCAGAAAAGATGAATCACAGCAGCCCTTTGTTGCAAAGATCTGCGCTTCAAAGAAGTCCACACGAACGCCCGATCGTCCTACGATCACCGGAGTCGGTACTAGCCGAATTGTTTGCCTCTCTCTCTCTCTTTCTCTAGCCTCTCTTGATGTTGAGCAGCTAGGATTTTTCTCTAAAAATGAAATCTGATGATTTAAACCCTAATACTATACATCATTACGTATATATAGGGGAGAGAAAGATTTTGGGCCTAACCCTAATCCATGTGGTTTCCAAAACCCATTATGACTTTGGGTTATTATTATTATTAAATTCGAATTCTAATATAATTAATCACGTCCCACTTAATTAATTCAATAATTAAATTCAAAAAATAATAATACTTATTAAATTTGAATTCTAATATAATTAATCAAGTCCCACTTAATTAATTCAATAATTAAATTTGAATGAACAATAATATATTTAAATTCGTAATTTAAATAAACCTCCATTTTGACGTTCTTTATGTGTGACCGTTTATGTTATTATTACGTTGGCAATAATTTTATTATCTAATAATAAAATTATAAACAATGAGCGGCATCTAGTAATACATCATTGCTACCCAAGTAACAATAATAATTGGTGATTCAATTAAACCTTTCGTGAATAATGTGCAATGTAATATAATCCCTTTAACCTTATATTATAGATCAAACTCGAGCCATGTATAGTGTCATCCTCTTCAATGTTTAATCTTGGTTTCCTTGATCAATGAGTAGACTATTTAAACAAATCAATATTTGAGCATGACCATGCATTTCATAGTCTCACTCAATCAAGAGGCCAATAATATCACTCCTAGAATTGAAGGGTTAAATCCTATATCTATCATTCATATTCCTCATACGATTCATAGCATACCCAATGTCCACCTTTATCATTACCTAGTTAAAGGTAACTTTGAGTGTAATCAAAGTATATTAATTCTCGTATAGAAATATAATGATTTCAAGTCAGAGGATCATTACATCATTATCACTGTGAGATTTCTTATGACACTTATTAACATGTAGAATATCACGGCGGGTCTTTCCAGTGTCATTTATTGATACATACACTTATGTTCTTGACTTTAGTATCACCATACCTATTACCAATGAGATGTGGTCATCTGTCAATAAACATACTAGTCTTATTGCATTATTACTGTCCTTAAATAATAATACTTGACTAGGGAATTTTAGGAATAAAATATTATTCATATAATCTCATTTTTAAGTCACATACTTAAAGATATATATTACGTATTAATATTCCAATGACATTGATTATTCTTTCAATTTATGATGCAGTAAATAAAGACATAATAAATATTAATCAAATAATCAAATAACATAATTGTTTTCAATGAAACATTAAAAGTATTGTCACTAGGACAACAATACTAACAACACCCTTATCACTCCTGACAGTAGCTTCTTTGACAACATCATTTTTATCAGCTTCAAAACCAAGAACCACATGCTTCAAAACTCTCACTTCACTTACATCCTTATACTCCTATCATTCTTCTCATTATCATCCCCCTCCTTATTACTAGCTCTTGAAGAGCCTTTAATATTGTTATTAGTTTGGCTAGAGCTACTTGCACCTCCATCAGGCTTTCCTTTATCATCACCATTGTTTCCATCCTTATTCCTCCTTGATTTCTCAGCCTTCAATCTTTTTATCCTTTCAAACTCATTCTTCAAAATCCTAACAACTTCTCTTACTTCCTCACTTTGATCAAGAAGACAGAAATAATCACAAGCATTCTTCATCAGGTTAGGGTTGTATTGACTAATCCTTTCAAGATTCATAAATCTATACCTGCCATCATTTGAGATACAATATCTAATGCAAAGTGGGTTGTAGGTTATCTCTGACACCTTCTCCCTCACTAGCTTTAGTAAAGTCTTCTTGAGATTTTCATTTAGGAAAGACTTTTCAACTTTGATTTTAAGCCTTATTGATTCAATTACAGCAATTTTCTGTCTCCCCAAATATCCCAAACTCACATACCAACTTCTTCCTCCATCAGCCCTCACAGTGACTACCCATTTGTTACTTGTAGAAACCAACACTTCTACCCCAATAGTTTATTGCTTCATGGAATCATAAAATGCCTTGGGATTTCTGTTGGCTCCTCTCTTCAGATAAATGACTCTTTTATTGAAGTTTAGATCTTGAAATACTGCACTATTCTCATTCTCATTAATCGTCAACATTGTAGCTTCCTCCTCAGTAAAATTTTCCTTTTCTTCAAGAAAGTAATCATTTGCATTTTGAGGAACTACTTTGTCCTTTCCTTTCCTAGATACATGGACAAGAGCCTTCATTGCACCTTCCTTAATAACAATTCCTTTCTCCTTAGGCCTGTCCACCTTTTTCACCTCCTTATTTCCTCCAAGCTTTTCATCTATCTTAGTAGCCACCTTTGACAATAATGTCAATTGACTCTCCCACTGAGATACAGCTTGAGTTACTTCTTTATCACTCCTATTCTCAGTCATTTTCTCAGCCACCTCCACAAGCACTTCTGTACTTTTCTCCCCCTTAATTGAGGTAGCAATTGCAGGGATGGAGGATTGGATACAAAGCTCCTGAATATTTTCAAACACAGCTTTGAAGCCATCATTCATAATCTATTCCAAATATGTCATTTTCTTGATGAGTTTCACTTGATTTCTACCAACTGTGTCCAGATTCCTGGATAGTTTGGAGACTTTATGAGAAAGGGATTTCAACCTTTCAGCATCTTATTTGGATGATTTGGAGGCTTTTGTGGTTCTCACACCCTCTTGTTTTTCCTGGATGATCTCATCATCCTTCACTTTCTCACTCTCAAGGCCTATTGCCTTAGAAATTTTGGCTCCCACATTTTTCTTTAGGCCTTGCTCATGGCCCTCTCCTTTTGCTTGAGATTTTCCCAGCCTCTCATTTTTATGCTCACTTCTTTTTTTATCTCTTTTTTTCTTTTCACACCCTCACTCGTCCTAGGTGCAAGAGACTGAGCAGGTACACCTTGCACAGAGGATTTAGATTTTACCTTGAGTAAAGTGGAGATGAGAGTAGAATCATCATCAATTGGAGTATTTGCAACCATTGGAGAGTTGCTGTAAGGATCAGGAATGTTGACAACATCTTTTTTTGAGAAGTTACTGTCATGAGGATTGACAATAACTGTGTCATTAACATCAACAAAGGTTGTGACAATAATCTCTTCTACCCTTTGAGTAGAAAGTTCTTATGGATTGCTATGATCAGTCCATCCAACTCTTAGAATATTGAATCAACATTTTGATCTTCATGTGTAGCAAAATGTGATGCACCATAGTTGAATGAGCTGTGTTCCACATTTTCTAGCCCTACAGTGTGTAAGTCTTCAAACGGAAGAGGCTCATGTTGAGTGAGTTCAACATGTTATGCAGACTCTTTACAAAGTGACATGAGAGACTAGCCAATTTCAATAGATGCCTCCTTTTGAGAGAAAATATCTAGAGATGAGTTTTGTTCCCTATTAAGATCTGTGTCATTTTGAGAGGACACGGTCTGGCTTACAGAGGTTGATACCCTTGCCTTCTTTCTCATAAGCTCAACATGGCCCTCTGTGGGTTCTGTGATCTGACTACCACCCTTATTTGTTGCATCTAGTGTAGTTTCACCACTTAACTATGGAATGGTTTCTAGCCTAGGGGTAGTGGTTCTCTTCCTTTTAGAAACCTGATTCTGTTGGGAGGAGTCAAGCTCTTGACTAATTGATTTGGAGACTTTAGATGGTCTAACATCTTTGTAAAGTTTGGAGTGTGGGTTAGCAATGGTGAGGTCAATGCCATTCTCATCACTGAAGGAGAAAATATTAAAATCACCAATAATTTTTAGTTTTAGCATCTCAATGATGGAAACATATAATCAGTTATGAACAACCCTAACTCAAAATTTATAGGTTTGCTAGTTAAAATAGAGTTGGTGTTTTTCTTCAAAGTTGGGGACTCCATACATTGTACCCTATCAAGATCAATTATGCCTACCACAAAATGAATAATAAGCATTAAGAATCTAGGGTAGTAGATTACCGTCTTCCTAGTCTCTTTCTTGCCAAGTACTAGCTTGAACAACGACATCAGGAGCTTCCCAATGTCAATTCTGTAATTATGCACCAAGGAGTGCACAATCTTCCTGATGTAGGCTGGTACTTCATTCCAGCCGCTGGTCTTGCTAGACAATGCCCTATTGACAGCATCCATTATCATGCTCCATTCTTTGATCAAATACTTTCTATCCATTCCCCAGATGGATACTACTCCTCAGAGTTTGGGCTTGTCTTGGGTCCTGAATACCCAACCATCTTAAAGAATTTAGCAAGTTGAGAGTCACTTGCAGGCTCTTGGAAAACTGAGCCTTCTTAAGGTTTCACTTGGAGAACAACATTTATGCTAAAAGAATCGATGGAGTAGGAGGCTTCATTGAGCTTGAGTCCTGCTCCCCCTCACAGGTTGCAGAGGCCTACAACTGTCATAACCTGGATATCTCCAATAAAGAACTTTGATTCAAAGCATATGAGAGGTAAGATTTGTTCATGAAGCCAACAAAAGGTTTGAAGGTTTCACCAGCTTCACCCATGGAAGCCATGGTGGTGAAGTTGGTTTGGTGAAGGGTACAGATGATTTAAGGTCCAAACATTGTTGAGAGTTTAAAGATTTAGAAATTTAGAGCAGTTTAGAGAAGAAGTTATAGAGAAAATAGAGGGTTTTTAGGGCGTTAGAATATTTGAGAGTTTAAAGAGAAGTAAATAATGAGTGAGATTTTAACTGTTTATATATATATATATATATATATATATATATATATATATATATATATATATATATATATATATATATATATATATATATATGTTGTGAAAAATTAGTTGTCAAGATGAATTTCAATCGATTGATTTAACAGTTGTATCCTTTAATCCGTTCCAAACTTGACAGTAACTTCTGCGCTTAAAAGTCACAAACACTCTTGACAATAACATTAGAGGTTAGAGAATAAATAATCAACCCTAATTTCACTGTTGACAACATGTTATGCGGAGAGGTAATAAACTATACTGTCAATGAATACAGACAATATGTTATAGACAGTAAGTTTCAGTCCCGCATATTATGTTGTCAATACTTCTTACAACAATAACTTACACTGTTGACAGTATGTTATACAGAGATTTGGAGACTACGCTGTCACTTAAATACTGACAATAACTTAATGACAGTAAGTCTCAGTCCCGAATACTATATTGTCACACATCCTCAACTGATCGACATTAACTTATTGTTTTAAGACAGAATTTGACAGTAATTTTTATTAACACCATAAAAACTAAGTTACTAAAAACTAGTTAGTTAACCTTTCAGAAAAATATCATCATATGTTCACTGTGATAAAAATCAAAACACATGAGACAGTCCATTAATTCATAGTGAATTCAGTTAACTAATTTTTGATCACTATCTCAACTTAAAAACAGAATTACATTAACATGATAGATTTAACATACCCAATTCACTCATTAGTTTATTGAATGTCTTTTCATCCAAAGGTTTGGTGAAAATGTCTGCAAGTTGCTTCTCTATGGGCAAATAAATTAGTTTGATTGTACCTAGTTCCACATGCTCTCTTATGAAGTAGTGTCTGATGTCAATGTGCTTTGTCTTGGAGTATTGAACTAGATTTTCAAAGATGGATATTGCACTTGTGTTATCACGTAATATAGGAATACCTTTTAATGTCAAGCCATAATCTAGTAATCGATTCCTCATCGAGATTAGTTGAGAACAACAACCACCAGTTATAATATATTCAGCTTCTGCAGTTGAATTTGACACAGAATGTTGCTTCTTACTAAACCATAAAACCAATCTTTCTCTCAAAAACTAACATCTCCCTATTGTACTTTTTCTGTCTATTCTGCACCCAACATAGTCTGAGTCTGAGTATCCAACCAAGTAAAACCAAACTCTTTAGGAAACCAAAGACCTAGATCTTGAGTTCCTTTGAGATATCAAAAGATTCTTTTAACTGCCATTACGTGTGACTCTCTTGGATCAAACTGAAATCTTGCACATAGGCCTGTGGCAAATAAAATATTAAGCCTGCTAGCAGTTAGATAGAGGAGAGAACCAATAATTCCTCTATACATCTTGTTGTCCATCTTCTTTCCTTTAGAATCCATGTCAAGTTGATTAGCTGTTGAGATTGGAGTTTTAGCAGGTGATGAATCATCCATGTCAAATCTTTTTAAAAGATCCTTGACATATTTAGTTTGTCAAATGAATATTCAAACTTTCTTTTGATAGACTTGAAATCCAAGAAAGAATACCAATTCACACATCATGTTCATTTCATACTTGTTCTGCATTAGCTCAGCGAATTTCGTGCACAAATCTTCATTTATTGATCCAAAAATGATGTCATCAACATAGACTTTGACTAGAATAATATCTTTTCCATGCTTTTCGAAAAATAGAGTTATATCCCAATCCTTCTTGTAAAGCCATTTTCAAGAAGAAACTTGGAAAGAGTGTCATACCAGGCCCTTAGTGCTTGCTTTAAGCCATAGAGGGCTTTCAAGAGTCTGTAGAAAAAGTTTTTCATTTTTGGATCCTCAAAGCCTGGGGGTTGTTCAACATATACTTCATCTTCTAGCTCACCATTTAGGAAAGTATTTTTCACATCCATTTGAAATAGTTTGAAGTTGTTGAAAGTAGCAAAAGCTAAGAATATCCTTATTTCTTCAAATCTGGCAACAGGTGCAAATGTTTCATCATAATCAATTCCCTCCTGGTGATAGAAACCTTTTGCTACCATCCTTGCTTTAATTCTTGTGATAATGTCACTGTCATCCATCTTATTTCTGTAGACCCATTTGGTGCCAATCACTGATTTATTCTTTGTCCTTGGCACCATTTCTCATACATTGCTTCTCTAAATTGATTGAGTTCTTCTTTCATAGCAATTATCCAATCTGGATCAAGAAGGGCTTCATCCAGAGTTTTGGGTTCAACTTGGGAAAGGAAACAGGAATACATGCATTCATTTGAAATATTCCTTCTTGTTTTCACTCATGTTCCTGGATCACCAATTATGAGATCATTTGTGTGATCTCTGTTCCACTTTGTTTCTCTCAATGAATCACTTGTGTTTGATTCACTTGGATGGTTGACAGTGTCTTTTCCTCTTGAGCTGTTGACATCATCAACTTCCTCAAGTCCACTAGACTTAGGAATATTTCCTGAAAAGTCTGTAGATTGAACAATTACTTCCTTTTCTTGAGGTTGAAATAGAGCTGTAGTTGGTCCAGAAATTATATGTACCATGCTTGGTGACTCCTTATCAATCTCTTCTAGATAGCTTTGATTTTCAAAGGCTAAAAGTTTCGTTTCTTGACTTCCTTTAACTCCAGGAAATTTTGTTTCATCAAAGGTGACATTTACACTCTCCTCCATAGTCTTGTAATAAATGATGTAGACTCTGTATGCAGTCCTGTCAATTTCATACCCCATGAAGATTCCTTCAAGTGTTTTAGTATCATATTTTCCTTTGATCTCAGTTGAATCTTTCATGAAGTAGCACCTGTTTCCAAAGACATGAAAGTAGTTGATAGTAGGTTTCCTTCCTGTGAGCAATTCATAGGGTGTCTTTCCATAGGCCTTGTTGACTACAGTCCTATTTTGAGTATAACAGGTTGTATTGATTGCTTCACCCCAGAAATAAGTAGGATGTTTTGCTTCACTCAACATTGTTCTTGCAGCCTCAATGAGAGTTCTGTTCTTTCTTTCCACAACACCATTTTGTTGAGGTGTCCTTGGTGCAGAGAATTGTTGAGTGATACCAATCATTCGTGATACTGTTTTTGAACTCAGTACCATTGTTACTTCTCAAGGTCTGTACCTTGTACTTGAGATTCTTGTTAAGAACCCTTACCAAATCAATAATCTCTTAAGCAACTTCATCATTGGTTGCTAGGAACCTCAACCAACTGTATCTTGAAAAGTCATCAACCATCATTAAGGCATATCTTTTTCTTGCCAGTGATTGCACATTCACAGGACCAAATAAATCCATGTGAATAAGTTGAAATGCTTCATTAATTGAACCACTTGGAGTGCTTTTGTGAGTGGCTCTCCTTAGCTTCCCTTTTTAGCAATCCTCACACAATAATTCTTGACAGAATTCAAGTTGAGGAAGCCTTTTCTCCAACTCTCTCTTCATTAGATAATTCATTGCTTTAAATTTCAAATGGAAAAGCTTCTTGTGCCACAACCAACTTTCAGAGGATGAAGCATTACTGTAGAAACAGTACACTTTGTCTTTTCTAACTGAATCCAAATTAGCTATAAAGAGGCTTCATTTTCTTACTCCTTGAAGTGTTTCTTCTCTTGTCTTCTTGTTGACAATGGAGCATCTATCTTGATCAAAACCAACTTGAAATCCTCTTTAACAAAATTGAGTTACACTCAATAGATTGTGCTTCAATCCATTCACTAAAGCAATTTTCTCTATCTTTAAATTTCCAACTTCCAGAATGATATATCTCATTGTGAAACCAATGATGTTGTCACCAAAGGTCACATAAGGGCCAGCCATTTCCTTGAACTATGAAAGCAGGGCTTTATCACCTGTCATGTGTCTTGAGCATCCACTGTCAATGATCTACATGATTCTTTTATTTTTCTTTTTGCCCTACAAAGCAAATATTTCAAGTTGTTTTTGGTACCCAACTTTCATTGGGTCCATTTTATCTAGCTAGTTCATAGTTTGAATCTTGATTAATTGATTTTCTTTTCCTTTGAGCATGACTCCTGTAGCTACCCATTCAGTTTTGATAATTGAAGTAATAGCCTTGTTCTTGGGTGGCTAGTCCATCCTAACTTTAGGAGGACTTGGAGTCTTTGCCCTTTCAATTTTAACAATCTTATGCAGACATACTTGATTATTATGAAAAGGCATGTTAAAGCAAATACTCATCAAATTCATTCTACACGAAATGCAATCAAAATCACCACAGTGAGATACTTGTATGTTCTTTAAAGGCATGTTGTGTAAATTTCCATTAATAGATGTAGCATTATTTACTTCAGACTTACTCTTGATATAGACATGAGTTAAATGACTAGAAGACCCACACTTGTTACACAACTTTCTAGGAGCATTAGGAATGTAGCCATAATTATTCTTTTTGTTTATCCCTAACTTCCCATTTCTATTCTTCTTGGTCTTCATGATAGTAGGTTTAGAAGTTACTATCTTACTAGTGTTAACAGTAGGTTTAGATGGAAATGTATTGACAGTATGATTTGATCTTACTATCTTGACAACAACTTCTGAACTTACTGTCTTGCTAGTATTGACAGCATCTTCTAGACCCTGAGTACTGTCAAGGGCAAAGCTAACTGTTTTGGGTATTTTGACAGTATCTTTCGACTTAAGGATCCTATTGACAGTATCATTGTTCTCATATATTAATTCTTGTTTAAGAATTAGTGATTCCTCATCAAATTCAGACTCAGCCTTTTTGAATAGAGGATTCTTAACTATTTTTAGTATGGAGGGTCTGACAATAGGTTTTTCAGAACTAGTGTCATCCTCTACAGCATGTTGCTTACCATTTTTTTCATAGTTAAACCTTATACCTACTTTTTGATTTTCAATATTGTCAGCATAGTATGATTTTAACAATGAAGAAGAATTCTTGATTTTAAGTTCATTTTCAGAGATCTATTTTCTGAGAAATTTCTCAATCTGGGAAGCACATACTGCCTTGTTCTTGAGAATTTCATTCTCATGTTGTAATGACTCAAAAGTATTCTATTTAAGTTCCAGTTCTTGATTCTTGTTCTTTAATAACTCATTAGCACTAGACAATTTGATAATCTCTTCATTTGCAGCTAACATGCTTGTATGAATGTTAAAGATTTCAGAACTTAAAATTTCAACAGTTTTTTTATATTGAGATGCAGTCATATCAACATTAGTAAGAATCGGTACCTGACTGGATGAAGTAGGTGAGTCTTCTTCTGATTTTGCCATGAGAGCAAGATTTTCATACTCCTCTTCATCTTCATCATCAAACTCTTCCCAGCACTTGCCTTCAGCCATAAATGTCTTTCCTTGTTGCTTTTTGAGCAAGGCTTCATACTTGGCTTTGAGTTCCTCATAGTCATTGTCATTTCTTCTCACTTGTTTTGGCTTTTTGCATTCTGTAGCATCTTATCTTTGATCTTTCCACCATTCCTATCTTGTATCCACTTTTTCCATTTCCTCCAGGCTTTGAGGTACCCCCTCTGTTGAACCTGGAGCCTTGTCCTTTGGGCTTGAAAGATTTATTTTTCTTGAACCTCAAGTTTGAGAACTTTCTTGCCATGTAGACCATAGTTTTATTCTCCATATTATCAAGTTCATCTAAGGTGTAGAACTCATCTTCATCACCATCCTTGAGTTCAAGTGTCACACTTTCATCTTCATCAGTTACTTCTTCAATCTTGATCTGTTGATATTGAGATTCCTATAGCTACAACATCTTTGGGTCTTGGGCCACCAGAGTATTTGATGTGTTGACCATCTTTCCTCTTTGGCCTGTTTGAATAGCTCTTTTCTGTAACAACTCTAATTCATAAGTTTTGAGAATACCATACCAGGTTTCAAGAGAAACTGTAGACATGTCTCTTGAAAGTGTTTGACCTAAAACCAATCATGTATGATGAGTTAGGAAAAACTTTCTGCTACACTTATTTGATTTCATTTGATAATAATAAAGTATTTATGTTACGGGCTTAATCTATCTGAGGTGTATTAAATAAGATGTTCCATAAAGATCAGTACATACTAATTGGACTTAAACATTTCCTGATCATAGGATAACTAATTGGAAATTGGTAAATCCGTAAAGATCAGTACATACTATGCTAGCTCTCTTAGGAGGATGTCTGTTCTCATAGACATTTGTGTGGTGACACTATATCTAGTATGTAGGTGCTTATTAAGGAATAAGTTCGCTGAACATGACTCGATAAGTAGAACAACTAATAGAGTTTACTCACGTGTCGATAGTTGTTTATTAAGTAAATAGTTGTACAAGTATCCTTAGACTTGAGATCGTTAGAGTAATCTCGTACACAATGATTTATGCTTTGGTTTAGTCCTTAGTCTCTAGGACATTCATTAGGTCCATTCTGGGCATAGTGATTTGTGTATGGAGATAGTTTAACGGATCAATAAAGGATCTGCCCCTTCCAGTAAAGGAAGTGAATATCCTATGTTATTCTTAGATATGCAAGTTCAGGAATCTCTGGCCAGAGTGAATGAAATTAGAAAGAGTTTCTAATTTGCATTAAAAGGAACTTTGCATTATGAATAAGAAATCATATGATTAAATTAGATAGGCTTGACACGAGTTCCATGCCTTGTATTTAATCCGGATATTGAAGGGTAGAAGGAATTAATTGTACGGTAACTAATTACTGACAGGTTCTAAGTATTCTAAGCAATGATTTCGTATTATCTGGATAGTCGCGATATGTTGAGAAGCATCACTCACGATGTAGAATAAATATAATTAATCAGATTAATTATATTTAATGAATTAATAGAATTCATATAAATAATAAATAAAATATTTATTATTATTTATTTCTACTACCGGCTTAATATTGAACCTAAAGAGTCACACCATAAAAGAGATTAAATTATAGATGAAGGAATAATTAATAATAGCTAGTCATTATTTATTTATGAAACAAATAATTACTTAGCAAATTTTATAAACTAATTAAATGAGATTTAATTGATTATAAATTATTTAAGATAAGATCTTAATATTATTAATTAAATATTTAATTAAAGTAATTAAATATGAAGGGATTAATTAATGATTAAAATAGGTTTAATAATTAACTAATTAATTAATAAGATTAATTAATTAAAAAGGGAAGTAATAATAATATATTTATAGAAAATATCTCAGCTGAGATATTTGCCTATAAATATAGGATTATAAACCCTAATAAAAAAACTATAATATTTGTGAGAAATATTTTAAAAGGGAGGCAACCCTAATTTCCTATCTAGCCTCCTCCTTCATTTTTTAGTTTGATTCTTGGTGGATATCTTTAGAGCACTCCACTTGAGGGGTGATTGCAAGGATTGAAGAACAAGATCTTCTCTAGCTGTTGCCGGAAAGCAATCGAGGTATTCTTCAATTTATAAAATAGTTTTGTATCTATATGTATGTATACATAGGAATATATGCAAATAAATATTATTTAATACTTCCGCTGATGCATAAATTCCTTCAATGGTATCAGAGCTTAGGTTGTATGCATATAGATTCGTGGTCAAGTTTCAGAATTTTATGAGCATGTATGTATTTATTATGATTTATACAAGCAATATCATGTTTTAATTATGATTAATATGATACTCTTCGTCAAAATTGTTTTGATAATTTTCCTGGGTTCTATAAGTGTTGTAGATTGCCCAGTTAATTTTTCATAATTTTCTGATGCGTAGAATATTTATTATGAATTTTGAAAGCAATAATAATGATTTAATTATGATTAATTCATTACTGTTCCTCAAAATTTATTTTATATTTTTCATGTGTTCTACAAGTGTTGTCGATCATCCAGGTATTTTTAGAATATTTTTCTGAGTAATAGATTATTTATTATGGATTTTTAAAGTTGTTTTTAATTAATTCGTAATTAAATAATAATATCTGGAAGAAAAAAAAGGTGTAACGCATTCTGCGCATGCGTTACAAGCTAAAAAGGGGTTTTTGACTTATAACGCATACCCGAGATGTGTGACAGGGTGTCTTGCACGCGCCTGACGCGCGTGTGCGCATGGAATGCGTCAGAAACTTCTTGGGGCACGTGCGTGCGCGTGGGAGCTCAGAATGGGGCGTGTAATATACCGTTGGATTCGTTTTTCCGAGACGGTTCTAATGGTATATTACAATAATTTTTCTGAAATTGTTTCGGACTGTTTAGAGCTTCCAAAGGTGTTTTAAAGCAAGTTTTAACTGTTTTAAGTTGCTTTTAAATACACCATGTGATACATAGAGATGTATAATGCTTATATGTTATAATATATGATTTAACATGCCTACCTTATGTTTATTCGTGATTATATATATGTGATATATGCTTAAATTATCATGAGATGATAGATTTAGGTGAACTTAATTAACATAAGGCGTATGTTAGACAATCTAGAATAGTGAAATTGTTTCGTGACCTTTATTTACATATTATGAATACAATCATGAGATTTTTGTATTTCTGAAACACGTGATTGAATATGAATTTTTAACTTAAGTGATAGGATGATTCTGTCAAACAACAGATGTTCTAGCTATAAGAAAGGGGGTTATTAAGAGACGCCTCTTGACAATGCTCCACCCCTGGCCTGGGATGACTCCAAGTATCAATAGTTGATTTGAAATATTTAATCCAATCTAAAAGAATCTCTTTATAATATGATTATGATTGTAACATAATATAATCTCCTAAAATATAAAGAATATCAAGTAGTAATTGGCCATAAAACACAAAGGGCTTGTGTTAGTCATAGCCTTCCAACATAATAGAAAGTATTTCTTGTTTTTGAAACTCTGTCGTTTCGTGCTACAGCCGAGAGTGTTGTTTCCGAAAGAAGAGATACTTGTCTATAACATGAGTTGTGTATGATGAATTGGAATCTTATGGTCGTTACGTGCCACAGCCGTGGGCTATTTGAAACTAGTTTAATTATACGAGATGTTGGGATTGACTTGGCTTAGAATATTGAGTTTGTCGTGCCACAGCCGTGACTCAAGTATTCAAGAGGCTAAAGTAAGATTAGGGAATAACATGAGATGTAGCTGACAAGAGTTATCTGTCTATTGAACGTTACATGGCATTTCGTGCTACAGCCGAGGTTGTGTGATGGAATATAGGATCCCTATCCCACTATTATTATGAATGCTTAATTTCAATAAGGGATATAGAAATTAGATAGAATAGTGGGAGGCACTTATGAATAAAGACCCGATTCATATGGTGTTTTAGATAATGAAATAGAGTATTTGCTAAATGTTGTTATGTGTTTATTATTTACAGATTTACTATATACATAATGTCTTCTGCACTATCACTCCGTTGCATGCTCGATGCACACAAATTAACTGGTCCCAACTATGTTGATTGGCTTCGAAACCTGAGAATTGTTCTCAGGATTGAGAAGAAGGAATATGTTCTAGACTCACCTAAACCTGCTGAACCTGCTTAGGATGCACATAATGATGAACATATTGTGTATTGTAATTGGATAGATGATGCAAGAGTTGCACAGTGTGTTATGCTGGGATCCATGAATGATGAGCTCCAAAAGCAACACGAGCATATGGATGCTCACTCTATCCTTATGCATCTACAAGATTTGTATGATGTGGCAGGAAGGACAGCTCGATATGAGATATCGAAAGAGTTGTTCCGTTGTAGGATGACTGAGGGATCTGAAAGGCATATGTCAAGGCCTATTTGTAATAAGTAGATGATAACTCAACTCAAGTAAGAAAATAAAGTAAGTAATAAATACTGAGGAAGGAATCAAGATGAAGACAGTCAACTAGACACAAAGAATCCTAATATCAGAAGTGTTCTAATGAAGCTGCTACTCTACACCGGAAGAAGTTCATTAATATGTTCAAGCGTCGGCGAAAAATAAAAGAGTAGTATTTCATAAGAGTTCAGAAGATACAGAAGATTTCAAGTGCCTACTACAAAGAGATTCCAAGAAAAGAAATAGTGAAGACAAAGCTAGAAGCCAAGACAAGACACAAAGACCACTACAGTAGAAATGAGAATCGACATTGTAGTTAGTCATCCGTGAACCAGACCAGTGCACAGGGTGTCAACAGTGTCAGTGAAGATTCGTCATCAAAAAGTTCAAGTGGTTAGAAAGGTTATTGTTGAAGAACAGAAGAGTTTTATCTACATCAACAATAGTTAAGCCTTTAATTTAATTCTCTATTAATTAATTAAATTAATTAGTTAAATTAATTAGTAAATTAATTCACTCAGAATTAATTTATTTCTTAAATTAATTAAAGGATTAATTAATTTAGAATTATTTTAGAATGACAGAAGAAAGAAGCTGGAAGCTCAAAGGGATACAGACACAGCTAAACAGGCCTGACAGTACTGACTTTAAGACAAGACGGAAAAAGTTTTGACACGGAAGAAATGCAGAGTCATATATTCGTAAAAATGGAACCCCAGTTGGAATTGATTTGTCATTTCCAAGTCAAAAGGAGTTCGATTCCAGACCATCAGAAGACCGCAGCTTAGAGCGTAAGGATTTATTTAATTAATAAATATTTTATTTATTTAGTAAATTATATTTATAAATAACTAAATAATATTAGATATTTATTTTTATAATTTATGAATTAAATTTAGTATTTATTAATCAAAGATTATAAGCTGTGCGGGTCGAAAAGCATTTCTACGGAGCTGAATCACTACAGGACGAAATAAGCCCCTTTTGAATTGCAAATTGAAATGGCAGGAGCTTTATTTCTAAAGGAGCCAATGAGAGCTTGCCAAGTGTCCAGACAAGTGGAAAGAAATGAAAAAAAGGCAGTGAATTCATATGTCATATCGAGAATTAAAGAAGTCATACCGAGACAGCAAATGTCATACCGAGCAGTTTGTACAAAAGGTCATACCGAGATTTTTTTGTTATTTAATTAAAAAGTCATACTGATTTTTTAATTAATAAACAAAAAGGTCATACCGAATTTCTGTTGTTCAAAAGGTCATGCTGGACTTATTTTTTATTTAATTAAAAAGTCATACCGATTTTTTAATTAATAAATAAGTCATACCGACCACACAGAAGTCATACCCAGCTTTAGAAATGTCATACAAGTGTTAAAATAAGTCATACAGACTTATTTTCTTGAAATTAAGTCATACGGAAAAAGGTCATAGCAGCCTTTTTCATTCTCTATAAATATGAGAATCAGCCTTCACTTTTCAGTAGTTCAACTTATCAAGAGTTAGAAAAATCAGATCAAATTCAGTAATTTATCTGCATTGTAATATTCACAGATTTCTGTGCTGAGTTTGAATATAATTGATTAAACACGAACACTTCATGTCGAATTCGTTCTAGACTTTTTATCAATTATATAACAGTTTTCTAAATATTAATTTTGTAATACTAATCAAGTTAAAATAATATCTTTCACTTGAACAGTATTTCATTCCAATTAATATTTCGCGAGTAATTAAAATAATATTTTTAATTCAAATTATTCCGCGATAATTTTCAGATATTGTATTCAACCCCCCTTCTACAATATCAGGGACCAACAATTGGTATCAGAGCTGGTTGATATTTTTCATATCAGATCCAAATCAAATTCCGCGAACTCATACAGATCTCAAAAATTATTTTAAATTCGAAATAATTTTTTATTCGAAATAATTTTTTTCTGAAAAATTATTTTTGATCAAAAATTATTTTAAGTCAAAAATTAAAATATTTTTTGAAACAATTAATTTTTAATCTTATTTAAAGATGAGTACTCAAAGAGTTAGTAGCATTAAAATTCCACAATTTGATAAAGACAATTATAATCTGTGGAAGAGAAAGATGACCTTGTTTCTTCGAGCTGCAAATCCCAAGTACAAGGATATTTTAAAAACTGGTGTTGCTGTTCCAATAAATATCTTTCCTGAGCATATGGAAGATGGTGTACTCATTCCGCACAGACAATTTGAAAAAGATATTTCTGAGTACACTGAGACAGAAAAGGAACTGGATACATTGGACACCAGTCTGCAGTTAATTTTAGTGGAATCTCTTGATCCCGGAATGTACAATCATGTTGTTAATTGTAAAAATGCTAAACACATCTGGGAAACGATAGAGATACTAAATGAAGGAACAGAAGAAGTAAGGGGAACAGATTGGAAATCTTAACGTCTCAATATGAGCATTTTAGATCAAATCCTGGAGAAGGTATCTCTGAAGTTTTTGAGAGATACAACAAGCTGATAAATGATCTAAATCTCAATGGCAAACAATATACGAAGAAGGAGATCAGTAGGAAGTTTTTGCTGACAATGCCAGTACACCTAGAGCATAGGATAACAGCCATCAGAGAGTCAAGGGACATGAATGAAATTTCTTTGGAAAGACTTTATGGCATTCTGAAGACCTATGAGCTAGAGCAGATTCAACAGAATGAAATATATGGTACAGGCAAGGTGGTCAGCAAGTCTACAGCTCTTGTAGCAGAAGAACCAGAGTACAGAAAAGCTAAGACTGAATCTTCTTCAGTCAACCTCATTGATCAGGGTATTGTTGCAGAAGTTGGTGCAACTCTAGTGAATTCAACTGGTGAATTCTACTCAATGGAAGAACTCGATCAACTTGAGGATGAATCTCTGGCTCTGATTGCAAGAAAATTTGGAAATACAAGATTCAGGAGGAACCCTAGTTTCAAATTCAAGCCTATGGCAAACAGATTTCAGACAGGTGGTTCTTCTAGCTCATCCAACACAAAAGGTGGATACAAGACATGGATGGTAGACAGAAGCAAGATCCGTTGCTTCAACTGCAATGAAATGGGACACTTTGCTACTGATTGTAGAAAGCCCAAGCAGGAAAGAAAAAAGGATTCATATGACGAGCTCAAACAGAAATATGACGCTCTACTGAAGAAGCATCAGGGAAAATCATACTTAGCAGCAGGAAAAAACTGGGATGATTCCGACAATGATGAAGAAGATCAAATGGGAAATCTTGCTCTAATGGCCTCTTCTTCTGAAGGATCACAATCTCCACCTCGACAAGGAGTTGAGGTAAACCCTAGCTGTCCTAAGATGTTTAAATTGATAGGTGAGAATTTAACTGATGCTAGAGATCGAATAAAAGTTTTAATTCTCGAAAACAAAGTTTTATCAGAAGAGAATTATGAATTGAAAAAACTGAAACTTATTAATGTTAAATTAACTGAAGATGTTGCATTTCAAGTTAATAGAGTCAACTGCTATGTTGAAATTGAAGCTTTTTTGAAAGATAAAATTGAAAAAGAAAAGGTCAGGTGTCAAGCCTATAGAACTGCTTCATTTGTTATGAAAGATCTAGTTGACCAACGAGAGATCAATCGGAAAGTTGGAATAGGTTTTGAATATAATGAATCAGTAGGAAAGCTTAGTAACATCACCCCTTTTAAAAAGACTGCTATAGAGAGGGGTATTCCACATGTTATTAAGGACACTAAGAAACCTCTTTTCATAACTCCTATTGCAGAACCAGTTCTTGATAGTTGTGTAATAGTGGATTATGAAATTAAATGTGAAGACCTTAAAGAGAAAAAGAAAGAACAGGAGGAACCTGTTAGGGACATAAAAGGAATAAATGTCCAGAAAGCTAAATATGTACCTAAAAGACCAATAGAAAATGTGAACACTGCTAGTTCATCCACTTGTGGTTTAGGTGCTAATGAGCTTAAGAAAAATCAAAACAGACCTAATAAGTTTGTTAATAGTAGGAATAGTAACAACAGATACCATGCTACTGAAAACTTTAAATCTGCTGAAAAAGTTAAAGTAGAAATTGTTAAAACTCCTACTGCTGTGAATAACATGCCTGCTATTGATGTATGCCATAAACCTTGTGGTATGATAAATTGTATGTTATGTGCTTTTAATGCTATGCCTGCTTATTTCAAACGCATGACTGCTAATAAAAAGAACATGACACCGAGACAATACATCAATAATAAATTTGCTAAATCCAAGACTGCTATTCCTTCACCTGTCAAGAAGGAAAAATATATTCCTAAGTCTAAACAAAAAGTTGTTAAGACTGTTTATAGGAAAGTAAGTACAGTCAAGGAGGATGCGGTTGTTGTTCGAAAAGGATCTGTTGTCAAAGCTGACAAAGGTCAATTCTTTAAGTATGCCGGGCCCAATCAATTTTGGGCTCCGAAGATAATCTAATCCGTTTGATATGTGCAGGGAGTTAAACAGGAAAACCGGGTTGTATGGATCCTAGACAGTGGATCGTCAAGGCATATGACCGGAGATAGAGCCCTGCTATCAGACGTGGTTGAAAGAGCTGGCCCAATCGTCACCTTTAGAGATAACAGCAAAGGAATGACTACGGGATATGGAAAGTTAAATACTGGAAATGTTATCATTGAAAACGTCTCTTTGGTGGAAGGACTTAAGCACAATCTACTCAGCATCAGTCAATTCTGTGATAGAGGTTACAAAGTAAACTTTATCAAGGAGAAGTGCTTAATAGCTCATTCTAAAGAAGACAGACTAGCCTTGCGTGGAGTAAGGAAAGGAAACTTGTACGTAGCTGATTTCAACTCGGGAACTGAAGCTGAAGCAAACTGTTTTTATTCAAAAGCTTCAACAGAAGAAAGTTGGCTATGGCACAAGAAGCTCTCACACCTGAATTTCAAAACAATGAACTCTCTAGTCAAGAGGGATTTGGTGAGAGGACTGCCTCCGATGGAATTTACACAAGAAGGATTGTGTGAGGCATGTCAGAAAGGGAAGTCAAAAAGAGCAACTCACCAAGGTACAGACACTACAAACATCACTGAACCATTTCAACTCCTACACATGGATTTATTTGGTCCAGTCAATATCATGTCTATATCAAGGAAGAAATATGCCCTAGTGATTGTAGATGACTTCACAAAGTACACGTGGGTTTTATTCTTGAACTCTAAGGATGAAACTCCACAGCTGGTGATTGATCATGTAAAGCTGATTGAGTTAGATTCAAAGCTACCTGTCCGGGCAATCAGATCAGATAATGGAACAGAATTCAAGAATGAAATTCTGAATAGCTTCTGCTCAGACAAAGGGATAACAAGACAATTCTCAGCGCCAAGAACTCCGCAACAGAATGGAGTAGTAGAAAGGAAGAATCGAACCTTGATTGAAGCTGCTAGAACAATGTTAAGTGAATCAAGGTTGCCTATCTACTTCTGGGCTGAAGCAGTAAACACAGCTTGTTATACCCAGAATCGAACTTTAATCAACAAGGATCATATGAAGACACCCTACGAATTAATGGCTGGCAAGAAACCAACACTCAAATACTTTCATGTATTTGGAGCCAAATGTTTTGTGCTAAAAGATGGAGATGAACATCGTGGCAAATTCGAGGCCAAGGAACATGAAGCAATTTTTGTCGGCTACTCAAAAAGAGCATATAGGGTGTACGTAATTGATCAGCACCAAGTAAAAGAAAGTGTCAACGTAACATTTGATGACACTAAACTCCCGAGCATCCAAACTGAAGATCCTTCCGAGTCATTAAAATTTAACAATCATCCAGACTCAGATTCGGATAATGAAGAAGAGCCTGAGGTTGCAACAGGAAATGATGATGACAACAATGATGGTAATGATCCAGGTAATAGTAGTGGAAACAATGGAAACACTAGAGATACTACTAATACCAGTGGTGGATCAACAAGTCATCCAGGCAGCAACTCAGGGGGAGATGAAGGATCAACTGGCACAACACAACATCACAATGAATATAGAGGCGAATCATCAAGATCAAACCAACCAAGGGAAAGGATATGGAGCAAAAATCATCCCTTTGAATTGATCATAGGTGATCCAGATGTTGGTGTTAGAACCAGAAGTGCAACTTCAAATGAATGTTTATTTTCAGTTTTTCTATCTCAAGAAGAACCAAAGAAAATTGAAGATGCTCTAACTGATCCAGATTGGGTTCTTGCCATGCAAGAAGAACTCAATCAGTTTGAAAGGCAAGAAGTATGGACACTGGTACCCAGGCCTAAAGATAGATCTGTTATTGGCACGAAATGGGTATACAGGAACAAGTTAGACGGTGATGGCATTGTTACAAGGAACAAGGCCAGACTGGTGGCAAAGGGTTACTCCCAGGAAGAGGGAATTGATTATGATGAGACCTTCGCACTAGTTGCAAGACTTGAAGCCATCAGAATATTTCTGGCATTCGCAGCACATTCCAATTTTAAAGTCTATCAAATGGATGTGAAGAGTGCATTTCTGAATGGAAAGTTAGAAGAGGAAATATATGTGGAACAGCCTCCTGGCTTTGAAAATCCAAAGTTTGCTGATTTTGTATATTTTTTATTCAAAGCCCTCTATGGACTCAAGCAAGCACCGAGGACATGGTATGACACTCTTTCTAAGTTTTTACTTGAAAACGGTTTTACTAGAGGTGTCATAGATAAAACTCTCTTTTACAAATTACATGATAAAGATATGATATTTGTCCAAGTTTATGTTGACGATATTATATTTGGTTCTACTAATGAAAATTTGTGCAAGAGATTTGCTAAGTTAATGCAGAGTAGGTATGAAATGAGCATGATGGGTGAGCTGTCATTCTTCCTTGGATTGCAAGTGAAGCAAAAGGAAGATGGGATTTTTATTTGCCAATCAAAGTACGTAAGGGATCTTCTAAGGAAATACAATCTAGAAGATTCTACACCGGCAAAAACCCCTATGCCAACAGCCACCAAGCTTGACAAAGATGAAACTGGTAAGAAAGTTGACATCACAAGCTATAGAGGTATGATAGGCTCATTATTATATCTAACTGCTAGTAGACCCGATATAATGTTTGCAACATGCTTATGTGCAAGGTTTCAAACTGATCCTAGAGAATCTCATCTTATAGCTGTTAAAAGAATTTTTAGATATCTGAAGGGTACACCGAATCTTGGAATTTGGTACCCTAAAGGTACAGGTTTTGAACTAATAGGCTATACAGATTCAGATTATGCAGGATGCAGGATGGACAGGAAAAGTACATCTGGAAGTTGTCAGTTTCTAGGACAACGGTTGATTTCCTGGTACAGCAAGAAACAGCACTCAGTATCTACCTCGACAGCCGAAGCAGAATATATTGCGGCAGGTAGTTGTTGTGCACAAATCTTGTGGATAAGGAATCAGCTGAATGATTATGGACTTGCGCTATCTAAAATTCCAATACTTTGCGACAACACAAGTGCCATAGCTATTTCCAATAATCCTGTACAACATTCAAGAACCAAGCACATAGACATAAGGTATCATTTTATCCGAGAGCATGTCATGAACGGAACTGTGGTGTTACATTTTGTACCCACAGAAGATCAAATTGCCGACATCTTCACGAAACCACTTGATGAATCCACTTTCTCTAAGTTGGTTAGTGAGTTAGGGATGTTAAACATGAACTAATTATTGCATGTTGTTTTAAATTGCATATTTATTTTCAAGCACTGTAAATACACTGTATATATTCCTTAAAATATTTCAAAAACAAACAAACAAATTGAAAAAGAAAACTCAAAAAGATTTTTTTTCGGTTGTTATTCCATTGGCTTAGTATATATTGTTTATTTTTTTTCCACCAATTGGTATCAATAATTGGTATATATATGTATGTATAGTGTTATTTGTTTTTCAACTTTGGCATCCTTATCTTTATTATTTTTATATATATACATAAATATAAGCTGATTATTCTCAAGTCTCTTTTGAGAAGTAGGAAAGATCTATGAGCATTGATAATCCAATTGATTCTAAAAATGAGATCTTAATCATTGGCATCAATCTCTAACCAAGATCTTAGAACCAAACACACAAACACTATCACTTCCATCTCTCTAACCATTAAACAGAATACCTAATTGCTAAGAATGAGGGAGTCAATGCCTTGAGTGCATTTGATAAGGTTGGTAATGTGAGTGAACCAACAGCTCTGTCTCCAGAAAGGTGATTCAAATATATATAAATTGAGACAACTGTTAGCTCATCTGTGTTCTCTCAAAAGGATACAGACTTGGAAAATGTAAAACTGTTACTAGGTTCATTCTCTCAACAGAGTGAGTCTATTGAATTCAGCCTGTCAGCCAAGGCTATCAGCAAAGAGTTAATTTCATCTGACATTTTTCAAGAAACCACAAATATTGTCTTATTTTTAGGGACAACAATGGACCAACTCAATTGGCATTTTGGACCAACAATTTAAGAACTTCTTGGGACCAAAAGGGACCAAGAGGGAACAATTGAAATGTCACAGGAAGGATGAATTGGCGGTAACAATTTTTCTAAATTCCATATCAAGGAAGGAAGAATGATTGATGATTCTGACTGAATCAACATGCCTTCACAGGCGTCAGGAGGAAACTTGGATCATGTGCTACATTATAGATCCTTGTCTCCCTCCCCAGATGGAACATATCTGGATTCCTAATGGAATAGATCATCTTAGATGATCAGCAACTCATTGAATCTATTCCTGAAGCAATTCAGTTTTTAAATTAAACTATTTTAATAGATTCAATTGAGGACGGGGATTTACGAAACCCCATTGCACCACCAGTGTCCTTTCTTGAAGAGGCTATGGTGATCTTTCTTGCAGGTACAAAAGACTGAGTCATCTGTACTGAGAGAGATATAGTGATGTGAGAAAAGAGTGAAACACAAGTAAGGAAGAGTGAAAATATATATTCTATGAGTGAAACACTTAGAGAGTATATGAGCGAAACACTTGTGAGGAACACAAAGTAAAGTCACACACTAGCACACTTACCGAATCCCTTTCCCAATTCCCTGTTACAGATTTCAAATGTTACTCAACCAGGTGGAAATTTCTCCAGAAAAGGACTTTTAAATGAACAAGAGGATTACTCAACTAAGGGGGAGAATTATTAGGAGAATGAATTATTAGGAGAATGAGAATTATTAAGAGGATTACTCTAAAGTGTTCAACTAAGGGGGAGTAGATCAGAAGTTGGTAAGAAGAAAACAAAGACTTTTGCCAGAAGTGCTTTGATATCAATGGAAGAGGATTACTCAATTGTTGAACAAGAAAAAGTTGGATAATTCACGAAAGGGAAAAATGAATCCACCTTGGGAGAGAAGTGAAGACAGAAGTTGGAGAAATAGAGGATAGATGGTAAGAAGAGAACAGACATCATCTCTGACATCCTAAGGGGGAGTAGTGATGAGTCTGAAAAATGAAGATAATACTACATGTATAATATGTTCAGTGCTAGAGGAACAAACATCTTTCATTTCAGTTACTCAGGAAATCTGGAAATGTATTATATGATCCAGAGAACAATTTATTTACTTACAGTTCTTAAATGTCATATTAGTTTCTTAGTTGTTAGTTGAGTTATCCTCTAGGAATTTGTATGTTAAATGCTTAACAACAAATAGGGGGAGATTGAAAGGCATATGTCAAGGCCTATTTGTAATAAGTAGATGACAACTCAACTCAAGTAAGAAAATAAAGTAAGTAATAAATACTGAGGAAGGAATCAAGATGAAGACAGTCAACTAGACACAAAGAATCCTAATATCAGAAGTGTTCTAATGAAGCTGCTACTCTACACCGGAAGAAGTTCATTAATATGTTCAAGCGTCGGCGAAAAATAAAAGAGTAGTATTTCATAAGAGTTCAGAAGATACAGAAGATTTCAAGTGCCTACTACAAAGAGATTCCAAGAAAAGAAATAGTGAAGACAAAGCTAGAAGCCAAGACAAGACACAAAGACTACTACAGTAGAAATGAGAATCGACATTGTAGTTAGTCATCCGTGAACCAGACCAGTGCACAGGGTGTCAACAGTGTCAGTGAAGATTCGTCATCAAAAAGTTTAAGTGGTTAGAAAGGTTATTGTTGAAGAACAGAAGAGTTTTATCTACATCAACAATAGTCAAGCCTTTAATTTAATTCTCTATTAATTAATTAAATTAATTAGTTAAATTAATTAGTAAATTAATTCACTCAGAATTAATTTATTTCTTAAATTAATTAAAGGATTAATTAATTTAGAATTATTTTAGAATGACAGAAGAAAGAAGCTGGAAGCTCAAAGGGATACAGAAACAGCTAAACAGGCCTGACAGTACTGACTTTAAGACAAGACGGAAAAAGTTTTGACACGGAAGAAATGCAGAGTCATATATTCGTAAAAATGGAACCCCAGTTGGAATTGATTTGTCATTTCCAAGTCAAAAGGAGTTCGATTCCAGACCATCAGAAGACCGCAGCTTAGAGCGTAAGAATTTATTTAATTAATAAATATTTTATTTATTTAGTAAATTATATTTATAAATATCTAAATAATATTAGATATTTATTTTTATAATTTATGAATTAAATTTAGTATTTATTAATCAAAGATTATAAGCTGTGCGGGTCGAAAAGCATTTCTACGGAGCTGAATCACTACAGGACGAAATAAGCCCCTTTTGAATTGCAAATTGAAATGGCAGGAGCTTTATTTCTAAAGGAGCCAATGAGAGCTTGCCAAGTGTCCAGACAAGTGGAAAGAAATGAAAAAAAGGCAGTGAATTCATATGTCATACAGAGAATTAAAGAAGTCATACCGAGACAGCAAATGTCATACCGAGCAGTTTGTACAAAAGATCATACCGAGATTTTTTTGTTATTTAATTAAAAAGTCATACCGATTTTTTAATTAATAAACAAAAAGGTCATACTGAATTTCTGTTGTTCAAAAGGTCATGCTGGACTTATTTTTTATTTAATTAAAAAGTCATACCGATTTTTTAATTAATAAATAAGTCATACCGACCACACAGAAGTCATACCCAGCTTTAGAAATGTCATACAAGTGTTAAGATAAGTCATACAGACTTATTTTCTTGAAATTAAGTCATACGGAAAAAGGTCATAGCAGCCTTTTTCATTCTCTATAAATATGAGAATCAGCCTTCACTTTTCAGTAGTTCAACTTATCAAGAGTTAGAAAAATCAGATCAAATTCAGTAATTTATCTGCATTGTAATATTCACAGATTTCTGTGCTGAGTTTGAATATAATTGATTAAACACGAACACTTCATGTCGAATTCGTTGTAGACTTTTTATCAATTATATAACAGTTTTCTAAATATTAATTTTGTAATACTAATCAAGTTAAAATAATATCTTTCACTTGAACAGTATTTCATTCCAATTAATATTTCGCGAGTAATTAAAATAATATTTTTAATTCAAATTATTCCGCGATAATTTTCAGATATTGTATTCAACCCCCCTTCTACAATATCAGGGACCAACAGGATCATCTGTGAATGTTCATGTGCTCAAGATGATCAATTTGATTGAGCGTCTTAGACAACTTGGATTTGTCATGGATGGGGAGCTGAGTCAAGATCTGGTCTTGCAATCACTTCCAGATTCATTCTCGCAGTTCATTGTGAACTTTCACATGAACAAGTTGGATGTCAGCTTGCCTGAACTCCATAACATGCTGAAAACTGCTGAGTCGAATTTTCCCACAAAGAAGAGTTCTGTTCTTCTAATTGGTGAAGGCTCTAACCCTAAGAAGAGGAAGAGGAGCCCTCCTAAGAAGAAGAAGAAGGTAGGTGAGAAAAGACCAGTTCCGCCAAAAGCTGAAGATCCCAAAAGCAAAGTTGTTTGCTTTCACTGCAACAAAGTGGGCCACTGGAAGAAAAACTGTAAGGCTTACCTTGCAGAATTGAAGAAGAAGAAGGGTGGTGAGACTACCGCTTCTGCTTCAGGTATGTTCATGATCGAACTAAATATGTCACTTAATCAAACTTCTACTTGGGTATTAGATACCGCCTGTGGTTCTCTCATTTGCAATTCGTTGCAGGGACTAAGGAGAAGTAAGACTCTTGAAGAAGAGGAGGTGATCCTACGTATGGGCAATGGAGCAAGAGTTGCTGTTGTATTTGTAGGATCGTTTGATTTACTTATGCCTACGGGCAAAACTATTATTTTGGAAAATTGTTATTTTGTTCCCTCAATTGTGAGGAATATTATTTCTATTCCCATGTTAGACTTGGATGGTTTTTCGTTTGTTATTGAGAATAATAAATGTTCAATTTTTAGAAATAATGTTTTTTATGGTGTTGGTATTTTAAATAATGGTTTGTATGTATGTGACGTAGAACATAGTTTACTTCAAATTGAACATAGTAATAAAAGAAAAAGAGATGATGAAAATCCCACCTACTTGTGGCACTGCAGACTTGGTCATATTAGTGAAAATAGACTTAAGACATTGCATAAGGAAGGGTTACTAGAACCTTTTGATTTTGAATCATATCCTACATGCGAGTCTTGTCTGTTAGGCAGAATGACCAAATCTCCATTTAGTGGACATGGAGAAAGAGCTGCGGAGTTGCTTGGATTGGTACATATAGATGTGTGTGGGCTGATGTCCATGCAAGCCATGGGTGGATTTTCATACTTCATTACTTTTACAGATGATCGATATAGATTTGGATATGTGTATTTGATGAAATACAAATCCGAAGCCTTTGAAAAGTTCAAAGAATATAAGTATGAAGTAGAGAAACAAATCAAGTATAGTATTAAAACCCTTCGATCAGATCGAGGAGGTGAATACTTAAGTGGCGAGTTTCTAAATTATCTCAAAGAAAATGGTATAGTCTCTCAATGGACTCCTCCGGCCACTCCCCAGTTGAATGGAGTATCCGAAAGGAGAAATCGAACTTTGTTGGACATGGTTCGATCCATGATGAGCTATACAGATCTTCCAGTATCACTTTGGGGTTATGCATTGGAAACATCAGCATATATATTGAACAAGGTGCCTTCCAAATCTGTTCCTCAAACTCCGTATGAGATATGGAAAGAAAGGAAATCGAGTCTTAAGCACGTTAAGATTTGGGGATGTCCGGCTTATGTCAAGAAAGTTGACCCCGATAAGCTAGAATCTCGATCTGTGAAATGTAGGTTTGTAGGATATCCTAAAGAGACTTTAGGGTATTACTTTTACACCGAACAAAGGGTGTTTGTCTCCCGACATGCTACCTTCCTGGAAAAACAGTTTATCCTTGAAGGGAATAGTGGGAGCAAGATTGAACTTGATGAAGTTCATGAAGAACAAACTACTACGGTTCAAGAGGAAACACTTATTCATATTGAACAACCTTCCGTAGAACAGCCCATCCGTAGATCACAAAGGGTGTCTCACCAACCTGAGAGGTATTATGGTCTTGTCATTGAGAATGACAATGAATTGGCAGTCATTGATGGAGACGACCCTATGACCTTCAACGAGGCTGTGAGTAGTGTTGACTCAGAGAAATGGCAGAGTGCCATGAAATCCGAAATGGACTCCATATATGCCAACCAAGTATGGACTTTGGTAAAGGCACCCAAGAATATGAAGCCTATAGGGTGCAAGTGGGTATACAAGAGAAAGATTGGAGCAAATGGCCAGGTAGAGACCTACAAGGCTAGGCTCCTGGCAAAAGGATTCAAACAAAGACAAAGGATTGACTTTGATGAAACTTTTTCGCCTGTAGCCTTGCTCAAATCAATTCGGATTTTGCTTGTTATTGCAGCTTACTATGACTATGAGATCTGGTAAATGGACGTAAAGACGGCTTTCCTCAATGGGGAACTTGAAGAAGAAGTGTATATGACACATCCAGAGGGTTTTATTTCCATAGGAAATGAACATCTAGTATGTAAGCTACTACGAACCATATATGGATTAAAGCAAGCTTCTCGAAGATGGAACATTCGTTTTGATGAGACAATCAAAGAGTTTGATTTTATCAAAAATATTGATGAACCATGTGTCTACAAGAAGGTTAGTGGGAGCGCAGTAACATTTCTTATTTTGTATGTAGATGACATACTCTTAATAGGAAATGACATACCAATGCTGTAATCAGTAAAAATGTGGCTATCAAAGAACTTCACTATGAAGGACTTGGGAGAAGCGTCCTACATTCTTGGTATGAAGATCTATAGAGATAGATCAAGAAGAATGATAGGTCTAACCCAAGGTACGTACATCGATAAGGTGCTTAAAAGGTTTAGCATGGAAAACTCCAAGAGAGGTCTCATACTGATGAGCCATGGAGTCTCCCTTTCTGACAAGATGTCTCCTAAGACACTTGAAGAAAGAGAGCGTATGAGTAGGATTCTTTATACGTCGGCAATAGGATCTATCATGTACGCGATGTTATGTACTAGACCTGATGTTGCTCACTCAATTAGTGTGACTAGCAGATATTAGTCAAATCCAGGTGAAGACCACTGGAAAGCAGTGAACATCCTTAAGTACTTGAGAAGGACTAAGGATATTTTTCTTGTTTTTGGTGGGTCGGAGTTGAAAATAGAGGGTTACACTGACTCTAGTTTTCAATCAGAGTGTGATGATAGTACATCCATGTCAGGGTATGTGTTTACTCTAAATGGTGGGGCGATTAGTTGGAGAAGTCGTAAGCAATCTACGACGGCTGACTCCACAGTAGAAGCAGAGTATATAGCTGCAAGTGAGGCTGCAAAGGAAGCTGTTTGGATGAAGAAATTTGTTTCTGAGTTGGGAGTAGTTCCTGGCATAGAGGGGCCTATTGTGTTATATTGTGACAATAACGCTGCAATAGCTCAAGCCAAGGAACCGAGGTCTCACAAGAATACCAAACATATATTGCGACGGTTTCATATGATTAGGGAGATCATTGAAAGAGGAGATGTCAAGATCGAAAGAGTTGACACACATAACAACATAGCAGACCCGTTCACGAAGCCGCTGTCTCAGTTAAATTTTGATCGTCATAAGGAGCGGATGAGTATTAGATACCAGAGTGATTGGCTTTAGGCCAAGTGGGAGATTGAAAGTGTTTGACATAAAACCAATCATGTATGATGAGTTAGGAAAAACTTTCTGCTACTCTTATTTGATTTCATTTGATAATAATAAAGTATTTATGTTACGGGCTTAATCTATCTGAGGTGTATTAAATACGATGTTCCATAGTTTAGAGCAAAGCTTCTAGAATTATAATGAGATTGTAATAATGAGATCTAGAAGATAATAGCTTTAGACTTAAATAGTTCCTGATCATAGGATAACTAATTGGAAATTGGTAAATCCGTAAAGATCAGTACATACTATGCTAGCTCTGTTAGGAGGATGTCTGTTCTCATAGATATTTGTGTGGTGACACTATATCTAGTATGTAGGTGCTTATTATGGAATAAGTTCGCTGAACATGACTCGATAAGTAGAACAACTAATGGAGTTTACTCACGTGTCGATAGTTGTTTATTAAGTAAATAGTTGTACAAGTATCCTTAGACTTGAGATCGTTAGAGTAATCTCGTACACAATGATTTATGCTTTTATTTAGTCCTTAGTCTCTAGGACATTCATTAGGTCCATTCTGGGCATAGTGATTTGTGTATGGAGATAGTTTAACGGATCAATAAAGGATCTGCCCCTTCCAGTAAAGGAAGTGAATATCCTATGTTATTCTTAGATATGCAAGTTCAGGAATCTCTGGCCAGAGTGAATGAAATTATAAAGAGTTTCTAATTTGCATTAAAAGGAACTTTGCATTATGAATAAGAAATCATATGATTAAATTAGATAGGCTTGACACGAGTTCCATGCCTTGTATTTAATCGGGATATTGAAGGGTAGAAGGAATTAATTGTACGGTAACTAATTACTGACAGGTTCTAAGTATTCTAAGCAATGATTTCGTATTATCTGGATAGTCGCGATATGTTGAGAAGCATCACTCACGATGTAGAATAAATATAATTAATCAGATTAATTATATTTAATGAATTAATAGAATTCATATAAATAATAAATAAAATGTTTATTATTATTTATTTCTACTACCGGCTTAATATTGAACCTAAAGAGTCACACCATAAAAGAGAATAAATTATAGATGAAGGAATAATTAATAATAGCTAGTCATTATTTATTTATGAAATAATTAATTACTTAGCAAATTTTATAAATTAATTAAATGAGATTTAATTGATTATAAATTATTTAAGATAAGATCTTAATATTATTAATTAAATATTTAATTAAAGTAATTAAATATGAAGAGAGAATAATTTTCTAAAAGAGTTTAGAAAAAGGAATTAATGATTAAAATAGTTTTAATCATTAACTAATTAATTAATAAGATTAATTAATTAATTTATTATAGAATTTGCCATGCAGCTGTAGGTCATTGATTAACCTGTTAAATCTCTCAAACATCTCTATCAACCCTTCACTTAGTTTGGCCATGAAGGCCTCATACTAAGACACCAATATTTGTCTTTGATTATCCTTCACCTCCTATGTTCCTTCACACAGAATCTCAATGGTTTCTCATATTTGTTTTGCACTAGTACAATTGAAAATATTATTGTACATAACATTGTTAAGAGCCTCAATGATTATAAACTGCAAATAATCATCCAGAGAAACTTTTTCCTTTTCTGTATCATTATTGAAAGACATAGGTGTACTAACTTGTAACACTTAATTACTATGTAACTCAACTAGGTAAAAGATAAAACAACAGCAAAACAAGAGAAACTGAAGAAGCACATGGAATCAATCAACTGAAGAAATGGTAATGATACTTGGTAACTACAAGTAACTAATTTGATTAGTCCAGAATGCCTAAGTAAGAAGAAGTTCAATCTGAGTATTGCTCATGCCCTAACTTATCTAATGGAGAATCAAATCAATGCCAAAGAAGTATCAAGAAGACCAAAGTGATTTCATGTAATGCCTCTCAACAACTGGATAATGTAAAGATTAATCAACAAATGAGAACTGACATTCAGAAGCAAGAACCCCTTTCAAGACTAGTCACTTATGAACCAGACCACTGCATCAAGTGTCAGGACATTGGAGGCAAGTTCATGTCAGTAATAGAAGATCTCATTTGAATTGAGTGAGGAAAAGAAATTGAAGAAGCTAGGGAAACTTGCTCATAAAGGTTAATCCACAATTAGTCACTAAAGAAAGTCATCATAGGATGAGTGCATATTTGCTAAGGCAAATGTCGATCCACAGCAGATCGAGATGCGGATCGAGATTTATAATTGAAGTAAAACATGGCAAGGAAAATCTCGATCCACGGCAAATCGAGATCGAGATCGGGATCGAGATCGGGATCGAGATTATAGACCGAGATCGAGATCGAGATTATGGACCAAGATCGAGATCGAGATGGGTCCAGGCCGAGATCGAGATGCGGGTCTATATGTAGCATTTAATGTTCAAGGGACAAGTGGCTTATTGTGAACGGTTGATCCAGAGTAATTGGGAAAGTACTTTTTGTTGTCGAGTTCCTGATTGGGCCACGTACACAAAAAGGACAAGATCAAGACTACACGACATTATAAAAGCAGCACTTTGTTTTTATTTGTATTAGACTTTTAAGCAATCTCTGTATTTTTCAACTGTGTATTTTTCGAAGAGAGCATTTACTGTAAAAAGAAAGTGAGAGAGAATCAGTTGAATCAAGCTTTAATTGCTGTATTTATTGTTCAACTGATTATGATGCTTTTATGAATGTTGTAGCAAATCCTTCAATGAATATAAAGATATATTCTTGAAATTCTGTGTCATCATTTATTACCTGCATTTATTTTATATTCCATCATTATTTGAAACAGTTGTATTCACCCCCCCCCCTCTACAACACTTTGGACCTAACAATTGGTATCAGAGCCTCCTGTTAAACACATCTAACAGAGATCCTACTGTGTTGTTTGAGTTGGTTCTTGAAAATCCCAAATCTTTTTTTTTGAAGTTTGTGCCGAAAGCTTCTATTTGGTTCTTCATGAAAAGTTCATAGATCTAAAAAGTTCTGAGTCCTGGTTTGTACAATATTTCAAAAGGTTGTACTTAAAGAGCTTTGTGGGTTTTTCTTGTGGTCAAAAATCTGGTTATAAAAGAATATTTGATTGGTTGACTAGGTAACTTGAATCAACTGGTTGACTAAACAAAAAGGTCACTTTCGAACTTCTATCGACCAAAAAGTGGACAACCTTTTTGTTTGAACTTGAAAAATTTTGTGGACCCTGCCACTGTTCCTGTGATTAAAACTAACTTGCTTGAATCTTAAGTGCAAAACCCATTGGATATTAAGTATTGGATATTTAAAGTGAGACAATCAATTTTTCAAGTAAATACAATTTATTGTAATTTAAAAAGTGTATTATCTTAATTTTAAACTTCATTAAAATGGCCGCCGCACACAGATTTAAGATACCTCCTTTTGATACACAACACTATGACGAATGGACCGGAAGAATGAAAGCCTACCTTGAATCAATAAACAAGGTATACTTGAGAATATTGGAGAACGGTCCATACATACCCATGAAAATTGAGCCAGAGCGAATGGAAGGAGGGATACTAATACCATCCCGGTCTGTTCCTAAAGAGGAAATGGAGTTTTTAGACGCAGATAAAGAATTGGTTGTTATGGATGCGTCGTTATGCAACGTCATAATTGAATCCCTAGACTCAGAGTACTACGTTCAGATAAAGGGATTAAAAACAGCTAAAGCCATGTGGGATAAACTGGCAGTAGTGATGGAGGGGACCGAGGAAGTTAGAGATAATCACAAGCGCATTCTGATATCTGAATATGAATCGTTCAGATGCGAGCGAGGAGAAAGTGTAGCGGATGTTTAAAAACGTTACAGTAAATTGCTTATCGAGCTGAGTATAAGAGATAAAGTCTATCCACTGGCAGACTCAAATATCAAGTTTCTTTTGAATTTGCCTAAACATTTGGAACACAGGATCACTGCCATTCGAGAGTCAAGAAATTTAAACAATACTTCTCTCGAAAAGCTGTATGGTGTTTTGAAAACCTACGAGCTGGAGCAAGAACAAAATGACAAAAGAAGATCCTACAATAGTGGAGAATACAAAGCGGTAAGTGAATCTGGACTTGTAGCTGAAGAATCTACTGCAAAGGCACTTGCAGCTGTCTCATTGAAAACTGCTAATCCTGAAAGGGTGGTATTAGATATTGAAGATTCATCTGAAGAAAGTGAGGATGAATATTATACCTTTGAAGAGCTGGACAAATTGGAAGACAAGTCAGATGCTTGTATTGCTCGAGAATTTGCTCATATCAGCTTCAGGAAGCCAAGAAAAGGTAAAGGACGATTTGGTAGTTCTTTCAGCCGAAGAAGCAGTAGCAGCAGCAGAGGTAGTAGTGTAAGTGGCCGGGGAAGTTACAGCGGTCGAGGTAGTACATCTAGTAGTGGCTACAGACCTAACCTGGTAGACAAGAACAAGTTCAGATGCTTTAACTGTAATGAATTGGGGCACTTTGCAACAGAGTGCAAGAAGCCCAAATACGTTCATCCCAAGGAATCCTATGCTGATCTGAAAAAGAAATATGACGCCTTGGTTAGCAAGTAACAGAAGGGAAGTCGGGCTTATGTTGTGACTGAAGGAAAGGGTTGGGACGAGTCTGATGACGATGAAGATCAGGAGCAATGTAACTTCGCTTTAATGGCAAGATCTTCAGAACAATCAGAGGTACCAATTCTAACCGTAAATGAAATGTCTAATTCTGAGTATCAAAATGAATTAGCTACCATGACTAAAGACATGTATAATCTCCAACTAAATCTAATCGCTGTTAATGAGGAAAATGCTAAACTTTCCCTGAAGAGTAGACTTCTCGAGGCCAAGGTAGAGGAATTAGAATCAGGAGAAAGTAAAGAAAGGCAGTTAATGAATCAGGTAGACGTTTTAGAACACAAGCTTAAGATTAGGGAAGACCTTAACGAAAACTTAAGAATGAATTAGCTGAGCTTAAAATAACATGTCAATCTTTTAAAGAAGCCGCTAATAAAGTTTTCGTAGAAAGGTACATGTACATGAAACTGGCAGGCAAGAGTAAAAATGAAAAAGTAAACATAAGACTTGACTACACACAGAAAAAGAAAAATAGGGCTGCTGAGTTGTTAGAGCCAGTGTTAGTTAAAGAAGATGTGCCTGAGGTTCTAGTGAATGTTAGAAAACCTATCTTTAAGCAGTTTGAGCCTAGGACCATAGATCCTGTTGCTATTAAAATTGAACATGAGATTAAAATGGAAAAAGATTCAGAAGAAAAAGTAGTAGACCCTACAACTTCTAAGAGAGCGAGTAAGATTGCTTATGCTAAGAGAGGTGTAGGAACCAAGGAGGCTAAGACGGTGTCACATAAACAATGGGTAGCAGGGGCAGACCAAATAAAAAAACCTGTAGAGGCAGTTAAATCTGAACCTGTATCTGTATCTACATCTACACGAGCTAGGAAGGCATGCTATATCTGTAATCAAACTGATCATTTGTCTTACTATTGCCCGTCCTATGTAGAGGAAGAAAAACCTGTTGGTTGTAATACCATGCCTGCAACTACTGCTTTGCCTAACATGTATGCAAATCATGCCAAATGCAATAATCCTAATTGTATGCCATGTGCTGTAAACATCATGCATGCTTATTTTAATTTGATGAATACTGCTAGTGCATCTGTTGAACATAAATTTAGTAGTAGTAAGAAAAAGCATGCTGGGTCAAAGACTAAGACTTCAAGTCCTCCTAAAGTTAGGAGTGACCAGTCTACTCCCAAACCTGACAAACCAGTCAAGGTTAACAAGGGAAAAGAAAAAGTCAAGATGGATGCCCCTGATGACAACCAAGCAAAGCCTTCTGTATCTGATAAGAAAAAGAAAATTATTGATGCCGGGCCCAAACATCATTGGGTTCTGAAGAACGCCTAACCTTTCTGGATTTGCAGGGCAGTGAACAGGAAAAGAGTAAAGTCATATGGGTGCTGGACAGTGGAGCTTCAAGGCATATGACAGGCAATAAGTCCCTGCTAACAGATTTGGTGTTGAGAGCCGGCTCCGTGGTTACTTTTGGAGATAACAACAAAGGTTACACCCAGGGATATGGCAAGATTGTTTGTGGAAATGTTATCATTGAGGACGTGTCTTTTGTGAAAGGATTGCGACATAATCTTCTCAGCGTTAGTCAGTTCACCGACAGGGGTTTTGACGTCAACTTCGGGAAGCATGACTGTTCGATTCGAAGCAAAAAGGACGGAAGCCTTGCTCTCAAAGGAGTAAGGAAGTCAAATTTATTCATAGCCGACATGAATTCTGCTGATCAGTCTGAAGTCACGTGTTTCTACAGCAAGGCTTCTGCTGATGAAAGTTGGCTATGGCATAAAAGATTATCTCACCTGAACTTTAAAGCAATGAATAATCTCGTAAAGAGAGAGTTGGTGAGAGGGCTGCCGCAGATGGAGTTTACTCCAGATGGACTCTGCGAAGCATGTCAGATGGGAAAATCGAAAAGAGCCTCGCATAAGGATAAGCAAGTGAATAGCATTACCGAGCCCCTACAACTTCTTCACATGGATTTGTTTGGACCCGTTAATGTTATGTCAATGTCAAGGAAAAGATACGCACTGGTGATTGTCGATGACTTTTCCAAATACACATGGGTGATGTTTGTGACGTCGAAAGATGAAGTGCCACATGAGATCATTAGGCATGTACTGGTCATTGAAAACATAGCAAGTCTGACTGTGAAGACTATCCGATCCGACAACGGGACAGAATTCAAGAACTCAGTGTTAATGGATTTCTGCATATCTAAAGGGATCAGACGATAGTATTCAGCACCGAGAACACCGCAGCAGAATGGGGTAGTTGAACGAAAGAATAGGACACTGATTGAAGCAGCCAGGATAATGCTGTATGAGTCAAAACTTCCTCTGTATTTTTGGGCTGAAGCAGTTAGCGCGGCTTGTTATACATAGAACAGAACCCTGATTACAAAGGACTATAATGAGACACCGTATTATCTGATGAATAAACGAAAACCATCTATCAAGTACTTTCACGTGTTTGGTGCCAAATGCTTTGTGTTAAGAGACAATGCACAACTTGGAAAGTTTGATGCCAAAGCAGATGAAGGGGTTTTCGTTGGATACTCTCTTGAAGTAGTAGCAGCGTACAGGGTGTTTGTGCTTAATGATCGAAAGGTGGTTGAAAGCCTTAATGTCACATTTGACGACTCAAAGCTCCCTTCTATACTAAAGAAAGACAGTGAGCCCACTTCTCTAAGATTTGAAAATATGGATATTGATGAAGTGGATACAGTACCTGAGTCTGTAGTGCAGGGTAGTGATCCAATGAGAAATAATGTAATTAATCAAGAGTCTAGTGTTTCGCCTATACAAACCACTAGGGCTGAGGGATCACCTTCCGTTAGACCTGGTACTAACTCAGGGGGAGCAGCTCACTCAGGGGGAGCTAGTGCTAGCTCAGGGGGAGCTAGTGGAAGTGATTCTAGAATAAGTCACACTCACTTGCAAGATCAAGCTGAGTCATCAAGAACATTTGCTAAGGATCGTACTTGGAACAAGGACCATCCGTTTGAGCTAATCATTGGTGACCCAGATGCCGGAGTGACTACTAGAAGAAAAGCTAGAGCTGAAATTGACACCGAGAATGAATGTCTATACTCAGTGTTCCTTTCTCAATTGGAACCTAAAGTGGTGGAAGAAGCCCTAGATGACGCTGATTGGGTGATTGCTATGCAAGAAGAACTCAATCAGTTTGAAAGGCAGAAGGTGTGGAAGCTGGTACCCAGACCAAAGAATAGATCTGTTGTTGGAACAAAATGGGTATTCAGAAACAAGCTGGATGAAAACGGACTTTTAACACGAAATAAAGCTCGCCTAGTTGCTAAGGGTTATACTCAAAAAGAAGGAATTGATTATGATGAAACCTATGCACCAGTAGCCAGGCTAGAGGCCGTAAGGATGTTCTTAGCATTCGCAGCGTATCATGGTTTTAAAGTCTATCAGATGGATGTTAAGAGTGCATTCTTAAACGGTGAACTGGATGAAGAAGTGTATGTTGATCAACCTCCCGGGTTTGTCGATAACAAATACTGTGATTATGTTTATCGTCTCTTCAAATCAGTGTATGGCCTTAAGGTGTCTCCGCGGAAGTGGTATGAAACTCTGTCAGACTTCTTGCTAGAAAGTGGTTTCACCAGAGGAGTAATCGACAAGACGCTTTTCTACAAGAAATGCAAAGATGATCTAATAATGGTGCAAGTGTATGTGGATGACATTATCTTTGGGTCTGCAAATGAGAAGCTGTGTGCTAAATTCACAAAGTTAATGCAATCGAAGTATGAGATGAGCATGATGGGAGAGCTGACGTTCTTTCTGGGTATTCAAGTTAGTCAGAAGAAGGACGGGGTATTTATCTGCCAGACCAAGTATATTCATGATCTATTGAAGAAGTATGGTCTTGAAGATGTATCACAAGCTAAGACTCCTATGGCAACAGCCACGAAGCTTGACGAGGATAAATCGGGAAACCTGTAGACATCTCAAGCTATCGAGGTATGATCGGCTAACTTTTGTATTTAACTGCTAGCAGACCTGATATTATGTTCTCCACATGCTTATGTGCAAGGTTCCAAGCGGATCCCAGAGAGTCACATCTTATAGCTATGAAGCGTATTTTTAGGTATCTCAAGGGAACATCAAATCTCGGGATTTGGTACCCAAGAGATACATGGTTTAATCTTGTTGGCTATTCGGATTCAGATTACGCAGGTTGTAGAATAGATAGAAAGAGCACTTCAGGAAGCTATCAGTTCCTTGGAAGAAGGTTGGTGTCTTGACAAAGCAAGAAACAACACACAGTATCAACCTCGACAGCTGAAGCAGAATATATTGCTGCTGGAAGCTGTGTGGCCCAAATACTGTGGATGAAGAACCAACTCAAGGACTACGGTGTGGAAGTATCTAAGATTCCTATCATGTGTGACAACACAAGTGCTATTGCAATGACCAACAATCCTGTGGATCACTCAAGGACTAAGCATATTGATATAAGGTATCATTTTATTAGAGAGCATGTAGAAAATAGAACTGTAGAGTTGCATTTTGTGTCTACTGAACGTCAAATAGCAGATATATTCACTAAACCTCTAGACGAATCAACATTTTCTAGATTGGTTGGTGAATTGGGGATGCTTAACACTTGTTAGTTTTGCTACCTATCTGTTATAATTCAGTTTGTGTACATATTGTTGTGGAACATGAATATTCATAATTAATAATGTGTACTTAATCTCAAAGATATTTGTGTTGCATGCAACAAAAGGGTGAGTTAGAAAGTTTCATGACATTAATCTTATGATGATCTGTGTATCCATATGATTAATGTCTAATAATGTGATAGGATTTAATGCTAGACTTAATTTTGTAATGCATGATTTATTTGCTAAATTCCCTGTCATTTCAAAATTGTAAGTTTTTAAAATGGTGTGAAAATTTGTGGTGAAATCTTGTGAATTTTACATATAAATGTTTAATTCACATAATTTCATTAAAATTTTCTAAGGCAAATCTCGATCTGTTTCTGGATCGAGATCGAGATTGACTTGCAGGATATGCTTAAAAAGTTTAAGGTAAATCTCGATCTGTCCTCATCGAGATCGACATCGAGATGTAGATCGAGATCGACATCGAGATGTAGATCGAGATGTAGATCGAGATCGACATCAAGATCGACATCGAGATGCGGATCGCGATGGGTATCTCGAGATCGAAATATGACTAGTCTTTTAAGTTACTTTCTTTTTAGGCGTGCAAGTGTATAATATAGCATTATATAGACTGTTCATTATTTTAAAACATTCTCTCTCTCACTAGTTCAAAAAGCTGAAGTTAATACACACGCATATACATACACTCACAGCATCCTCTTCCCTGCTATAACATCAAGTTTTTCTTGTGATTTTCTTAAACAAAAATCACTAACTGTTACGTGAAAAACATTAATCACTAAAACAAAACTCTGCCAAACTTTTGTTCAAAGTAAACTGTTGAACTTTTTGCGCATATTCTACGTCATTTCTTAACATTAGTGTTCTTGCAAATCGTTGTTCAGTTCTCCTGTTATTCGAGTGAGTTTGTTTTTATTGATTTCGTGTCTTCGTATTTTTCAATTTTTTTGTGTTCTTAAGTGGCATAGTTGTGTGTCTTACTGTTCAATCCATAAAGTACCAAGTAACCGCCCTGTTTTGTGTCTTTCCGAAATATTCGTTTTTTTTAAACAAAACGATTGTTCACTTTAATTTCCTAAGCTAAACCGTCAATCATTAGTGGGGAGTTAAGTGATCATTAGTGGGGAGTTAAGTGGTCATTAGTGGGGAGTTTTAATTACGTGGGTAAATAGTGAGGTTCGTGTACGTTTTTTTTGTGTTTAAATTTAGAGCTTGTTCTCTACAATTCCCATTGCAAAATCTTTACAAAACATTTCTCTTCTCAAACACAAATCTCAAATGGCCAACCCAAATTTCACAATTTCCAAAACTAACTTTGTTAATCTCTCTGCTGATCGAGCAACTGGTAGATTCATTCACTACCAGTTCTGGATTGAGTCCCTCAACAACACATCCATGATAAGTCATGCCTTAACCACCTCTCCCATCCTGAATGTCGAAGCCCTTCAAGCTGCTTACTCAACATTAGAGATTCAGGGTGGTAAAGCAAATCCAACCGGCTTATCCTTCACTATCGGTGGTGCAAAATATGAGGTCAGTCTGCAGAAGTTCAATGAGATTCTTGGGCTTCCTTCAGAAAATTTTGCTCCGGAACCCACTATGGAAGAAATGTTGCAATTATTCACAGATATAGGTTGTCGCCCTCCCACGGGTCCTATCAAGGTAACAAAGGTTCACACAGGTATGTTACCAGCCGAGTGGGATTATGTAGTTCAGGCCATTCAACGCTGTATGTTCCCAAAGGACAAAGACTACAGGCCAATGAACAACAGCTGTCGAGTAATTCTATATGGAGTGGCAAATAACAGGAGAGTGAATGTGGGCAAACATCTGTTGATTCAGTTGCTTGAGAGGTGGGCACTGGAAAAGAATGCATCTCGGAATCCGGAAGATGGACCAGTCAAATGTTGGATGCCAAGATTCCTTCAGATGGTTCTGGATGACGTTCTTTCAGAGGAGCACAGAAGAATATTTCAAGGCTCTGAAAGGATGACATGTTTTGATATGACCTTAAAGAGTATCTCCACCATGGAAACCCAACAAAAGTCCAGACTTTTTGAGTTGCGCCTGACTCCTTACTTCCAGGATCTGCAAGATGAGTATGCTCGGGTGCACGCTTCTCAGTTTACTGCAGTAGAAGCGGAAGGTAGTGGCAACGAAGCTGCTGGTAGAGATCAAGTGTCTGGCAATTTGGGAGAAGCAGGTGTGGAAGTTGAAAATGCTGAAGCAAATGTTACAGAAGCTGGAGCTGACAAGGATGAAGATCTTCTGAGTCAGGTACCTATTTTTGCTGATCTTGATCAAATTTCAATTCAACCAACCCCTGTTTTCTACAGCCATGGGCCTGAAAACCCCCAGGCTCTATCCCAGGCTGCAAGCCCTTCTGTTCATAAACATTCAGCCAACCCTAAAACTGGTGATAAAAGGAAGGCAAGCCCATCTAAGTCGAGTGAATCGAGTGGAGGGAGTGTAGGAGTTGAGAGAGTAGTAAAATCCGCAGCTCTGCCACCCTCAAAGAAGCAAAATATGGATTCGATCCCAGTGGCAACTGCGCAACCTGTTAGGGATAGTTCACCTCTCACAGCCACCACACCTCATATTGGTGGCTCACCTCTCCTAAATATTCCAACACATTCGCACTCGCCTAGGCATGTTGGTGAGAGTCACGGAGGGGGTTCATCTCAATAGCCAATAGGAGCTGACCCTACCTCCCCTGAGTTGTCCGCTCAGGGCTTTTTGAGCAATTTCTTGGAAGGGGAATGGCAAACTGAGACTAGCACTTCTGATGCTAGAATCTCAGGAAGTTTATATGAGGAAGAGTCTGTCGAATCCAGCACGGATGACTCTTCCCCATCTAAATCAGAAAACAAGTTGCTCGTAGAGCAACGACATCTGGTGACTGGTGGGTCTACGCCTCCAGAACAGCCCAGCGAACCAGAAAAGGTTCTTGGTGAACAAGGGGATGACATGGTCATAACGCCATCTCCTAACGTAGACACAGCGTTTAAAGGTTCAGTCTCACTGACCGATATCGCCGACCAACTCACCGCTAGTCCCCAGCGACTAGTGGATGAGGCTCTAGTTCTGTTAGGTTCTAAACACGAGGGAGAGACAGGGAGAGTAGATCCCTTCTCTTTAGGGATCTTGAGTGAAGCAGAACCCAGCGAGAGTAAACAGTTTAACCCAAGCCAAACACCGTCCCTTACATTGCAGGATCTACTGAAGAAGGTGGAGGTTTTGGAGGCTGGTGTTACTGCTGCTGTCTCTTCCCACTCTGGAAGATTGGAGGTTGGAGCACAGTTCATGGAGAACCTGATTGCCGTTCAAAATCAGTTGATTGACAAGATAAACAATCTTGGATTGGTACAGGTGGAGGTTGGGCGGTCAGTAGATGATGTCACTCATGGCATGTCTCAAGTCTGGATGAAGCTAAATGAATTACTTGATGCTGTCTTTGGACGTAACAAGGCTGGACCTGGTCCTTCAACCGGTGCTGGTGGTGACGATAACAATGATGATGATGCTCCTGATGAGGATAACCCACCTAAGGGGGAGAAGGAGGATCAGGGTCTGAAAAAACTGACTAGTAAGGGTCCGGTGATCGAGTCCTCAAACAAATCTGGTGAAAAGGTGGAGGAGGCTCAACCGGCTCTTAAAGACAAAGGCAAGCAGAAGATGGTAGTTGAAGAAGCAGGAGCTGAGAAAGAAACACCTCTCGTCGATGTATTTATGAGAGACTTTATTGAAGATTCTGATGATGATGAGATGGATGTAGAAGCCTTAGTGGCAAGGAGGTCGAGACTCGAGCAACGGGCAAGAGAGTGGGAATAAGAAAGAGGTCTAAAGCTTGGCGGATCTGTTGCAGGTGATGCAGGAGACCACTCGGTTGCTGACGAGCATGTGCCGCAAAAAGAAGTTGATGAAGTAGTGAAAGAAGCGGAGATGCAAGAAGAGATTTTCAGGGAAGCCAGAAAAAGAGTGAATGAAGAAGTGTTTCAAGGAATCGTGGAAAAGGAACTAATGGAAAAAGAGAAGAGAGTGGCTCAGAAAACTCAGCATGAGTATGAAATGAAAAATATCAAAGATCCTAAGGTCCAGGCTGACATAAGGAAGGAAGGTCCTGAGTGGGACAAGGCAAGAGAAGCCTTAGCTGGACCAAGAGCCTATGCTCCTGACTCAGAAAGATTGAGTTTCCTTCTCCACAAGCTAGAAAATCTAAACCTTAGGCTTCTGAACTATCTAAACTGTATAAGACAGGGATGCACCTCTATTCAAGTTATATTCAAGGAGAAGGCATGGAATCTGATGATTACTTGGGCACCTATAACAAGAATCGAGCCGTGTATGGTTGATGAAGCATTCTTCCATAAAAGGGGTGCTAGTGAACTGGTAGAATATGCTCACAAGGTAGATGTAATAACCTGTATTTTTTACACTTGATATTATTAAGAATTTTGGATAAAAATTTTCATTTAATGGATTTATTTTTTTCATAAGGTACTTGAGATGTGAGGCCGTATTATAAATATACGGGGTATTCGAAAATATGCGTATCGGTGTTACGATAGCATACGTAATAAAAATAGGACCAATAATTATTTTTAGTCCAACGAAATAAATTTGAAGTCCGGATGAAAGTCGTAACAGAGTTTGAGAGACGGTGTAAGTGAATAGCATTTATTCGGAGAATTGTTTCGTAAATTCTCGAAACAATTAAAGAGTATTAATTTAATGATTCTAAAATATATTAGAATCATAATATGAGATTTTAAGTTTTTAAAACTTAGGTGGGACGAAAGAAAAGAATACGATAACGAGAGATTAAAACGTTATCGGGGAATTACGCGACTACCGCACGAATCTTTTAAAACACTAGCTTCCACCACACAAAAATCACTTTTGGCTTTTCATTTTCTTCACCTTGAAGAACAGCCCCAACCGAAGCTCCATGAGGGGGGGAAGAAGAAAAATCAAGAACTCACTCATCTCTTGCTTGTTTCTTGAGTTTAATGGCTTGATTCGAAGGTAATCATCTCACCTTGCTTTGTCTTGATTCTTGTAATCATTCATCCACTAAATCTTTAGCTATGATTCAAAGAAGGTTCGAATGAACAGTGATTTCGAAAATTCATAATTTTGTTTCTTTGATTTACGGCTTCCTATGGCTTGTTAGATGATTGTTATGTGATGTATAAGTAATGGGTAGCTTAGAACAAGCTTGGTTAGCCATGGAAACATCTACTTGTTTACTTGATTTCTAAAACTTAGTTCTTGAACTAAACTGATTTTTATGGCATGAGGTGGTAGTATGTGGATTGTTGATGTTGGTTGAGGAGTTTGGGATTGTTTGTTGGTTGATTTGAAGTAGAATAGAAATGGAAAACGATGAGTTTACAAACGTTACCATGCCAATTTTTTTCTTCCACTTACTGCAGTAACTGTCCAGAAAAATCTGGGAGAATTCGGTCACTGTTCTTGGCTTATGGATGATATGGTTAGATAGTAGATAGCCTCTAGATCGTTTGCGCGCTAATTTTGCGTTATTCGGAGTTACGAGTCAAAAGTTATGGCCGATTTAGTAACGGTAGCGCAGGAAATGGAAATCCTGTTTTTGTCCAACTTTGAGGCTATGATTGGACTAGCTACGGAGCTTAATAAAATCTAAAACTTTTATGGGAGATTCTTTGTCGGTCATAGAAGACCTCAGAAAAGAAATTGTGTCAAAATGATTAATTTCCAATTTATTAAAAATAGTAGAAAACAAGGTATTAAGTGAAATGAGCATAAGAAAATGGTGAAGCAACCGTTTTGGGAGACGATTTCGAGCAAGATAGAGGACTTGTCTCGAGTCGGTCAAGTAACGAAAATTGTTGAGGAGTATCATGACTACATGTTGGTGTATAGAACTTGATTAAAAATCATTGACAAAACAGTTTTGCGAGTAGCTAAAGTAGGCACGAGGAAGTGAAATATCGGGAAAAATAAGTTCTAATAAAACTACCTAGTACAAATGTTAATGACCATATTTGGACTTGACATATGTTGTGGATTGTTGTGAATATTTTGAGATTGATTTGAGGTTGTAATTGAGGTGTTTTTACACCGGGCATAGTCCAACTTATGAATAGGTCATGTCCAATTTGCTGCAGAGAATACATTCACTTAAGTTCAATAAACTTTAGAATTAAGAAGACGTATAAATGAAATGTTTCAGGGTAAAATAGAGAATCATGGCTTAAATAATATGGCCATTTATATATGAGTTAATATTGAGGATTTAGAGGGATTAATGCCATAATAAAATGTGCATACGTGATGACTTAAGAGATATGAAAGTCTACAATGTGATACTATTGAGGCATAGTTGTAATAAGAAGTTTTGAGTTTTCCAAAGGGGGATTTGTTCGTTTGGTTTGATTTTGAGTTTAATAAATAATGTGTATTTGAGTTGTGTTTGCTTGGGATATGAGACCAAGCTGATATATATCCTGTTATGTTAGAACATAATCAAGTGGGAGTAATGAGACATCATGTGACGAGAGAAGATATGGACCTACTGTGATTGAAGGAGAATTAATTAGAATTTCTGCTTCATTGCTAAGGATCGAAGGCAAGTTTTCAAACCTTTTTACATTTTGGTGAATACTACTTCATAAAAAGGTTCTGTTGTGTTTTGGAATATATTTTCTTACAAACATACATATATGTCTGTACTGTTCACTATTCATTATCTTGTGATTACGTGTGCTTACTTATCAACTCTGAATCTTATAAAGTTAGAGTGTGCATAAGTAGAGATTGAGAAGTGTTCTAAGAGTTGAGTTTCCGAGTTTGTGTTTCATGTTTTGACCGGGAGTTAGTGTGAGTTTCTGACAGTTTGTCAACAGAGTCTCGAGGTCGTTTCTTGAGAAATTATTTTGAGTTATTCAATTAGATCTAAAATCTTCTATAAATGATTTATTTATCCAATAATCATTTTGAGAACTTTGGTGATTTTAAAACAACTCCCTGGTCGTGTAATTTTGAAAACTTCTTGTGTGAGAGATATTTGAGCAAAAAGAGATTATTTGACTATAAGTCAACATGTGCATATAAGATTACTTCCTCATAATTCTGGGAGTTAATCAATCCTCTGGTGTTGAAATCTGAAAAGAGAATGAGATGTGATTTTGGACTGAATTCAATTTCCTTCCAAATAAATTATTCAATTGGACTGGAGTACTAGAGAAAGTCGACGTGCTTGCACGGCGCATTATGTATACAAAGTGTAAGAGCTGCCAGACGGGTATGCCATCAAGTTTACTATGGCCCGAATGCGGTCAGGGTGACGTCAGAGAAAAGGCGGATCATCCACTACTAGTAGAAGAGTAGAAAAACAGAGATGTCTCTCGGAGAGGCAAGTGTGGGCAACTGATCACCGACCTACATTGTCAATATAATTACTCCAATAAAAGTCCATTCTTCCCAATTGGGATTTGACATTAACACTGTAATGAAAGCCAAGGTGCTGAATTACCGATAGTGTTAATGAGAGTTGAGAAATCGTGTTGAGCCTTCTATAGTGTTGTTGGGAGTTGAGAAATTGTGTTGTGCATTTCATAAGTGTTTGAGCTGTTTATTTATTTAAACATATGGTGTATAGAGTTGAGAAATCGTGTTGAGCCTTCTATAGTGTTATTGGGAGTTGAGAAATTGTGTTGTGCATTTCATAAGTGTTTGAGCTGTTTATTTATTTAAACATATGGTGTATAGAGCTGAGAAATCGTGTTGAGCCTTCTATAGTGTTGTTGAGAGTTGAGAAATTGTGTTGTGCATTCCATAAGTGTTTGAGCTGTTTATTTATTTAAACATATGGTGTATGGTAAATTTCATATTTATATACTGTCTTTTATATTGAGATCAATTGCAGGTTATTATTGTTAAACTGCTATGGTGAGAATTATTAAACTTTCACTGTTCTTATACTATAACGAAAGCTGAGGTGGTAAGTTACTGATAGTGTTGATTAGAGCTTGAGAACTTTTGTGGTGTGCTTAGCAATATCTAGAATTGCTTACTTTCTAAACTTGTGGTGCATTATAAATTTTAGTTTCCTAAACTATCTTTTATATTGAGTTAAAATTTCATAAATTATTTTATCTGTTATTATGACGGGAGTTATTGCTGGGCTATAGTAGCTCACCCTTGCTTTGTTTTAAAATGGTCCAAACACAACAGCTAGATCAGAGGGATGGCATTACTTCAAATTATAACCCTACAGTGAGAGGCAGCTTGACGAAACTTATCCACATAGTTCGGAAGAAGAAGGAAAGATGCCATGAGGAAGAGGATTTGGTTCAGAGTATCTAGATCTGGTGTAAGAATTACTTATAAGTTGATATGTAATAAATATTATCTTGTATAGAAAATTATTGGTAGCTGGTATACTTCTTATTGAAGTTATACTAGTTTTATAAGATTTGTGTAAACAGAGAAGGGTTATAGTAATTGGTGGTAATTGGAAAATTGTTTCAAAAATTTAATTTTGAGGAACTTTGTGGATGGGGTCACAAGTGTGATTTTACTGGTTGAGAAATGTAATAATTGATGTCTGACTTGGGATTCTTGTTTCTAGCCCTATAACCTAAAAGATTCTTGAGAGTTGGGGTCACAGATGTATTTTTCAGTTGTTGTATGTCTACAGGTGAAATTATAACAGTTAAACAGGTCATGTTATATTGAGAATTTCCGCAGTGACGACCCGATCCATGACCCCGGATTTGGGGGCGTTACAGAATGGTATCAGAGCTGAGGTTATAGTAAACTAGAAACGAGAGTGTGTAGGATTGTATATATTTATGTGAGGATGTTTGAGCTCATGTAGAAATCCTGTTGGACTGTTGGATATAGTACCAATGAATAAGTTAAAAATTATAGTGCTTGCTTGAGATGACTGTATTGAGTTGGATACAACTCTTTGTGGCTGTTGATGTCTACTGTGGAATCTCCAGAGATTATTACGAGTCAGAGTAATGTGAGTTTTAAAGAAATTTCGTTTCATACGTACAGTAGTATTATCTAAAATTTATGGAGAATCATATGGAGATAAAGTTTTGGGCCTAGATAAGAGAAATTGTCTATGGCAGAGTATGAGGTAAAGTTTATGGAATTTTCGAGATTCGTGCCGGATTTTGTAAATTCAGAGGAGAATAGAGTATGAAGGTTTTAACAAGGGCTGAAACCGTGGATTCAAAATAGGGTAGCGGTATTGAAATTGAGCGACTACACCTAGTTAGTGTAGGAAGTTATTATTATGGAGACAGGAAGTGAACAAACTCAAAAAGAGATAGAGAGGACAAAGAGAATGGCGAAAAGCCTGAAAAAGAGTGCAGAGAATGTGAGCGTTCCTAGCAAAATTAATAAGAGCCAGGAACCCCAGGCTGGTAGAAGGTCGGGATTCCGAAGAACTGGGATTGAGACTGTTAACCCGGGGCGGAAGGCAGACAAAGAATAAGAAGTTTTAACCAAGGTTAAAACAAAGAGATTGTTGTGACGAGATGTGAGGCTTACTTACCCTATGAGGTTGATATGGAAAAGGGGAGAAAACCTAGTAAAGATGAGATTCTCATAGTTAATGAAAGAGATTATTTTCTAAATGTTAGTTTTAGATAAATGAAGTTTAAAATTTAAAACATGTCATATATGCAGAGAATGGAGTATCTGACTTAAGGGACATCCCAGTAGTGAATGAAATTGAGGATGTGTTTCCAAGAGACCTTCCGAGGTTACCACCCGACCGAGGCATATAATTTGTTATAGACCTAGCACCAGAGACCTCACCAGTTATGAAGGCTCCCTATCGGCTAACTCCTGTCGAGATAAAGGAGTTGGTCATTCAGCTAAAAGAGTTGTTAGAGAAGTGAATGATAAGACCGAGTGTGTCACCTTGGAGTGCACCTGTGTTGTTTGTAAAGAAGAAAGAGGGCAGTATGAGATGATGTATTGATTACCGAGAGCTAAATAAGCTAACCATTGAGAACAAATATCCACTACTAAGGATAGATGGTTTTTTTTTAAAACTGAAAGGCGCAGTCTACTTTTCAAAGATTGACCTAAAAACTGTATATCAAGAAATGAATATTAAACTAGAAGAGGTGCCGAAGACAGCCTTCTGCACAAGATATGGACATTACGAGTTCTTGGTGATGTCATTCGGATTAACCAATGTGCCAACCGCTTTAATGGATTAATGAATCGAGTTTTCAAAAAGTACTTTGAAAAGTGTGTTATAATATTCGTTGATGATATATTGGTCTACTCTAAAACAGAGGAAGAACACATAAAGCATTTGAGGCTAATTCTAGAGATACTGAGAAAAGAAGAGCTATACGCTAAATTTTTGAAATACGAGTTTAGGTTGAGAAAAGTGCAACTCTTAGGGCATGTGATCAGAAGTAAGGGAGTGTTGGTCGACCCCGCCATGATAGAAGCTCTGATGAATTGGGAGAGACCGACTACCCCAACAGAGGTGAGAAGTTTTATGGGACTGATAGGTTACTATTGGAGATTCATTCACTATTTTTGCTAAGATATCTGCCTCATTGACCCGAGTTACTTGCAAGGCCGAGAAGTTCGAGTAGAAAGAGAAATGTGGAGAAAGCTTTCAAGAGCTAAAGAGAAGGTTGGTGACAACCCCAGTGCTGCCATTACTTGATGATAAATGAGATTTTGTGATTTGCAGTGACGCATCTCAAAAGGGATTAGGATGTGTGTTAATGCAACACGACAAGGTAATTGCATATGCGTCTAGACAGTTGAAAGGAATTTGAAATAAGGTACCCTACCCATAAGTTAGGGTTGGCAGCAATAGTTTTGCCTTAAAGATTTGGAGACACTACCTGTATGGAGAGAAGTGTGAGATTTACATGGACCATAAGAGTTTTAAGTATATCTTCACCTAGGAAAAATTAAATATGAGTCGGAGGAGATGGATAGACCTGATTAAAGATTATGATTGTTCGATAAACTATCACCCTGACAAGGCCAATGTGGTGGCCGATGCCTTGAGTATGAAAGAATAACTAAAGATGTTAGTTTCCTCAGAAGAGTTAATACGAGAATTTGAACGAATGGAGATAGAGGTGCGGTTACCAGAGGAAGGGACCGAAACACTTCTTGAGATTCGAATTCAACCAGAGCTAATTGATAAAATACGAGTATGTTAAGAGAAAGTAATAGAGGAACAGAGAGAGAACATATTTAGAGATTCTTGATCAGAAGGAACAGGTTCTGAGAAACAAAGGTGTCAAACTAGTAAGAGTGTTGTGGAGAAACCAGAAGGTCGAAGAATCGATCTGGGAGTTAGAGAGTGTAATGCGAGAGAAATATCCTTACTTTAAATGAGATTCCGAGGACGGAATCCTTTTAAGGAGGGGAGACTGTAATAACCCGTATTTTTGACACTTGATATTATTAAGAATTTTGGATAAAATTTTTCATTTTATGGATTTATTTTTTTCATAAGGTACTTGAGATGTGAGGCCGTATTATAAATATACGGGGTATTCGAAAATATGCGTATCGGTGTTACGATAGCATACGTAATAAAAATAGGACCAATAATTATTTTTAGTCCAACGAAATAAATTTGAAGTCCGGATGAAAGTCGTAACAGAGTTTGAGAGACGGTGTAAGTGAATAGCATTTATTCGGAGAATTGTTTCGTAAATTCTCGAAACAATTAAAGAGTATTAATTTAATGATTCTAAAATATATTAGAATCATAATATGAGATTTTAAGTTTTTAAAACTTAGGTGGGACGAAAGAAAAGAATACGATAACGAGAGATTAAAACGTTATCGGGGAATTACGCGACTACCGCACGAATCTTTTAAAACACTAGCTTCCACCACACAAAAATCACTTTTGGCTTTTCATTTTCTTCACCTTGAAGAACAGCCCCAACCGAAGCTCCATGAGGGGGGGAAGAAGAAAAATCAAGAACTCACTCATCTCTTGCTTGTTTCTTGAGTTTAATGGCTTGATTCGAAGGTAATCATCTCACCTTGCTTTGTCTTGATTCTTGTAATCATTCATCCACTAAATCTTTAGCTATGATTCAAAGAAGGTTCGAATGAACAGTGATTTCGAAAATTCATAATTTTGTTTCTTTGATTTACGGCTTCCTATGGCTTGTTAGATGATTGTTATGTGATGTATAAGTAATGGGTAGCTTAGAACAAGCTTGGTTAGCCATGGAAACATCTACTTGTTTACTTGATTTCTAAAACTTAGTTCTTGAACTAAACTGATTTTTATGGCATGAGGTGGTAGTATGTGGATTGTTGATGTTGGTTGAGGAGTTTGGGATTGTTTGTTGGTTGATTTGAAGTAGAATAGAAATGGAAAACGATGAGTTTACAAATGTTACCATGCCAATTTTTTTCTTCCACTTACTGCAGTAATTGTCCAGAAAAATCTGGGAGAATTCGGTCACTGTTCTTGGCTTATGGATGATATGGTTAGATAGTAGATAGCCTCTAGATCGTTTGCGCGTTAATTTTGCGTCATTCGGAGTTACGAGTCAAAAGTTATGGCCGATTTAGTAACGGTAGCGCAAGAAATGGAAATCCTGTTTTTGTCCAACTTTGAGGCTATGATTGGACTAGCTACGGAGCTTAATAAAATCTAAAACTTTTATGGGAGATTCTTTGTCGGTCATAGAAGACCTCAGAAAAGAAATTGTGTCAAAATGATTAATTTCCAATTTATTAAAAATAGTAGAAAACAAGGTATTAAGTGAAATGAGCATAAGAAAATGGTGAAGCAACCGTTTTAGGAGACGATTTCGAGCAAGATAGAGGACTTGTCTCGAGTCGGTCAAGTAACGAAAATTGTTGAGGAGTATCATGACTACATGTTGGTGTATAGAACTTGATTAAAAATCATTGACAAAACAGTTTTGCGAGTAGCTAAAGTAGGCACGAGGAAGTGAAATATCGGAAAAAATAAGTTCTAATAAAACTACCTAGTACAAATGTTAATGACCATATTTGGACTTGACATATGTTGTGGATTGTTGTGAATATTTTGAGATTGATTTGAGGTTGTAATTGAGGTGTTTTTACACCGGGCATAGTCCAACTTATGAATAGGTCATGTCCAATTTGCTGCAGAGAATACATTCACTTAAGTTCAATAAACTTTAGAATTAAGAAGACGTATAAATGAAATGTTTCAGGGTAAAATAGAGAATCATGGCTTAAATAATATGGCCATTTATATATGAGTTAATATTGAGGATTTAGAGGGATTAATGCCATAATAAAATGTGCATACGTGATGACTTAAGAGATATGAAAGTCTACAATGTGATACTATTGAGGCATAGTTGTAATAAGAAGTTTTGAGTTTTCCAAAGGGGGATTTGTTCGTTTGGTTTGATTTTGAGTTTAATAAATAGTGTGTATTTGAGTTGTGTTTGCTTGGGATATGAGACCAAGCTGATATATATCCTGTTATGTTAGAACATAATCAAGTGGGAGTAATGAGACATCATGTGACGAGAGAAGATATGGACCTACTGTGATTGAAGGAGAATTAATTAGAATTTCTACTTCATTGCTAAGGATCGAAGGCAAGTTTTCAAACCTTTTTACATTTTGGTGAATACTACTTCATAAAAAGGTTCTGTTGTGTTTTGGAATATATTTTCTTACAAACATACATATATGTCTGTACTGTTCACTATTCATTATCTTGTGATTACGTGTGCTTACTTATCAACTCTGAGTCTTATAAAGTTAGAGTGTGCATAAGTAGAGATTGAGAAGTGTTCCAAGAGTTGAGTTTCTGAGTTTGTGTTTCATGTTTTGACCGGGAGTTAGTGTGAGTTTCTGACAGTTTGTCAACAGAGTCTCGAGGTCGTTTCTTGGGAAATTATTTTGAGTTATTCAATTAGATCTAAAATCTTCTATAAATGATTTATTTATCCAATAATCATTTTGAGAACTTTGGTGATTTTAAAACAACTCCCTGGTCGTGTAATTTTGAAAACTTCTTGTGTGAGAGATATTTGAGCAAAAAGAGATTATTTGACTATAAGTCAACATGTGCATATAAGATTACTTCCTCATAATTCTGGGAGTTAATCAATCCTCTGGTGTTGAAATCTGAAAAGAGAATGAGATGTGATTTTGGACTGAATTCAATTTCCTTCCAAATAAATTATTCAATTGGACTGGAGTACTAGAGAAAGTCGACGTGCTTGCACGGCGCATTATATATACAAAGTGTAAGAGCTGCCAGACGGGTATGCCTTCAAGTTTACTATGGCCCGAATGCGGTCAGGGTGACGTCAGAGAAAAGGCGGATCATCCACTACTAGTAGAAGAGTAGAAAAACAGAGATGTCCCTCGGAGAGGCAAGTGTGGGCGACTGATCACCGACCTACATTGTCAATATAATTACTCCAATAAAAGTCCATTCTTCCCAATTGAGATTTGACATTAACACTGTAATGAAAGCCAAGGTGCTGAGTTACCGATAGTGTTAATGAGAGTTGAGAAATCGTGTTGAGCCTTCTATAGTGTTGTTGGGAGTTGAGAAATTGTGTTGTGCATTTCATAAGTGTTTGAGCTGTTTATTTATTTAAACATATGGTGTATAGAGTTGAGAAATCGTGTTGAGCCTTCTATAGTGTTGTTGGGAGTTGAGAAATTGTGTTGTGCATTTCATAAGTGTTTGAGCTGTTTATTTATTTAAACATATGGTGTATAGAGTTGAGAAATCGTGTTGAGCCTTCTATAGTGTTGTTGAGAGTTGAGAAATTATGTTGTGCATTCCATAAGTGTTTGAGCTGTTTATTTATTTAAACATATGGTGTATGGTAAATTTCATATTTATATACTGTCTTTTATATTGAGATCAATTGCAGGTTATTATTGTTAAACTGCTATGGTGAGAATTATTAAACTTTCACTGTTCTTATACTATAACGAAAGCTGAGGTGGTAAGTTACTGATAGTGTTGATGAGAGCTTGAGAACTTTTGTGGTGTGCTTAGCAATATCTAGAATTGCTTACTTTCTAAACTTGTGGTGCATTATAAATTTAAGTTTCCTAAACTATCTTTTATATTGAGTTAAAATTTCATAAATTATTTTAACTGTTATTATGACGGGAGTTATTGCTGGGCTATAGTAGCTCACCCTTGCTTTGTTTTAAAATGGTCCAAACACAACAGCTAGATCAGAGGGATGGCATTACTTCAAATTATAACCCTACAGAGAGAGGCAGCTTGACGAGACTTATCCACATAGTTCGGAAGAAGAAGGCAAGATGCCATGAGGAAGAGGATTTGGTTCAGAGTATCTAGATCTGGTGTAAGAATTACTTATAAGTTGATATGTAATAAATATTATCTTGTATAGAAAATTATTGGTAGCTGGTATACTTCTTATCGAAGTTATACTAGTTTTATAAGATTTGTGTAAACAGAGAAGGGTTATAGTAATTGGTGGTAATTGGAAAATTGTTTCAAAAATTTAATTTTGAGGAACTTTGTGGATGGGGTCACAAGTGTGATTTTACTGGTTGAGAAATGTAATAATTGATGTCTGACTTGAGATTCTTGTTTCTAGCCCTATAACCTAAAAGATTCTTGAGAGTTGGGGTCACAGATGTATTTTTCAGTTGTTGTATGTCTACAGGTGAAATTATAATAGTTAAACAGGTCATGTTATATTGAGAATTTCCGCAGTGACGACCCGATCCATGACCCCGGATTTGGGGGCGTTACAGTAGACACCTCTGTCAAGACTAGAGTGCTGTTTAAAGAGAAACTATTGAAGATGGCTGAAGACAGAGGGGTTGACATTATTCTAAATCCCTATCAGATCAGATATGTCCATGACAAGGTCTTGAGGATTGTAAATCTGCATGACTCGAAACTGATTCTGAACGTAAATGTACTGAAGGCAGTTGCAAAGCTAGTCCTCTCAAAAGGTTTCCTAACAAAGGAAAAGAAGCTGGTGGCTAAGGACTTGGAGAAGTTGATAAGAAGGCAAGATGTTAGATACAAGTTGCCTGAAGCCAAACTACCAGTGGTTAAGAAGGAGCCTGAAGACTATGCATTTGAGCAGCAAGAAGAGGCAATAAAAGAGTATGTGCAGAGATACGGAGATCCGAGAGTAGACATTCCTGAAGAAGGAGAAATAAGGGAGGAAGCTAGTGCAGTGGTTGGTGCAAATGTCGAGTTTGTCAAAAGCAAAGCTGAGAATGAAAATGATCTGCTGATCTACACAGACAAGCATCAGGTGGAAACCGTCATTGAAATCAAGTACGACATCTTTGCAGAACACAGTCATGAAACACTGTGTATCATAAGGGAATTGATTGATGAAATGGATGATGTTAACGAGTTTGATCAGGATTATCTAAGGGTCACATTTGATAACTTCTATAAGAGAAGACAACAGCTAGACATTAAGAGGCTACAGCAATGCACCACTGCTATTGTCATTGGATACCCTAAGCAGCTGGTCATAAGGAAGAAAGGTGAAAAGGGGTATCCTGACAAAGTCACCAAGCTGAGATTTGAAGACATTCCCACGAAGCTTACCACTCGCAGCATGGTTGAAAGATGGTTGAGGTTGTTTCGAGATTATAAGATCAGAAATCATGTGGAAGTCGAAGGACTTAATCTTCTCAAGAAAAGAATGGATGAAGTCTGCAACCCTGAGTTCATGAAGAAAGAAAAGGCAGCCAAGAAGAAAGCTCGTGAGGAAGAGGAGCGCAAGAAATCGAGATTTTAATGTATTAAGCTTGTAATGTTTCTTTGCGTTGTAATGTGTTTTCTTGTTTTCCTGCATTGTAAGTACATTATCTGTTTTCTTGTGTAGTGTAAGGTAAAAGTTAGTTAGCTAAGTGTCTTGAAACTGGTTTATATTAGGCGTCAATTATTTTGCGAAGTTCGGCGGTGGTAATACTGCTAAAAGGACTTCAGAAGGATAATTGAAGATTGAGTGGACCGTGTTCTTAAGTACTTAGAGAAAATCTCTAGAAGAGCATGAAGCCATTTGATCGAGCCAACAGGTGTCCAATTTTGGCACTTGAAGTATCAGTGATAGACATGAAGTTAGTTAATCAAGCCAAGCATTATGCAAGTTGACATGATCGTTTATGAATGTTAGTTTATCTTTTTCAGTCCCTGGTTAGTTGAGTTATCCTCATTGTGAATTTGGTTGTCACTGTTAGACAATCAAATAGGGGGAGATTGAAAGGCATAGGTGTACTAACTTGTAACACTTAATTACTATGTAACTCAACTAGGTAAAAGATAAAACAACAGCAAAACAAGAGAAACTGAAGAAGCACATGGAATCAATCAACTGAAGAAATGGTAATGATACTTGGTAACTACAAGTAACTAATTTGATTAGTCCAGAATGCCTAAGTAAGAAGAAGTTCAATCTGAGTATTGCTCATGCCCTAACTTATCTAATGGAGAATCAAATCAATGCCATAGAAGTATCAAGAAGACCAAAGTGATTTCATGTAATGCATCTCAACAACTGGATAATGTAAAGATTAATCAACAAATGAGAACTGACATTCAGAAGCAAGAACCCCTTTCAAGACTAGTCACTTATGAACCAGACCACTGCATCAAGTGTCAGGACATTGGAGGCAAGTTCATGTCAGTAATAGAAGATCTCATTTGAATTGAGTGAGGAAAAGAAATTGAAGAAGCTAGGGAAACTTGCTCATAAAGGTTAATCCACAATTAGTCACTAAAGAAAGTCATCATAGGATGAGTGCATATTTGCTAAGGCAAATGTCGATCCACAGCAGATCGAGATGCGGATCAAGATTTATAATTGAAGTAAAACATGGCAAGGCAAATCTCGATCCACGGCAAATCGAGATCGAGATTATAGACCGAGATCGAGATCGAGATTATAGACCGAGATCGAGATCGAGATTATGGACCAAGATCGAGATCGAGATGGGTCCAGGCCGAGATCGAGATGCGGGTCTATATGTAGCATTTAATGTTCAAGGGACAAGTGGCTTATTGTGAACGGTTGATCCAGAGTAATTGGGAAAGTACTTTTTGTTATCGAGTTCCTGATTGGGCCACGTACACAAAAAGGACAAGATCAAGACTACACGACATTATAAAAGCAGCACTTTGTTTTTATTTGTATTAGACTTTTAAGCAATCTCTGTATTTTTCAACTGTGTATTTTTCGAAGAGAGCATTTACTGTAAAAAGAAAGTGAGAGAGAATCAGTTGAATCAAGCTTTAATTGCTGTATTTATTGTTCAACTGATTATGATGCTTTTATGAATGTTGTAGCAAATCCTTCAATGAATATAAAGATATATTCTTGAAATTCTGTGTCATCATTTATTACCTGCATTTATTTTATATTCCATCATTATTTGAAACAGTTGTATTCACCCCCCCTCTACAACACTTTGGACCTAACAATTGTACTCAGAAACCTTTTTATGAACCCAGAGGGCAAGTATTGTATCACCCTCCACTGTGATTTCAGGTACATATGACTGAGGTATAAAAGTATCATTTCCTAATATACCAAGATAAAGTGGGTTGACTGTTTTTATGAATAGTGTCATCTTTCTTTTCCATAGTGTGTAGTGTTCTTTGTCAAAGATGGGTATCTTTATGCTGCTTACTTTATGTGCATTCATTTTTAGATCTTTTTAGGTTACGTATATCTAACCTGCCGCTATGATACCAGTTGCTAAACAATATGAGTGTTGTAGAAGGGGGGGTTGAATGCAACTTATAAAATAATTACTTATCTTGCTAACAACAAACAAGACAATAACACTAATAAGTATGAAATACAAACAAACTTAAGCAAGCAAGCATAAGAAGACAGGTGTTTAACTTCAAAAAATAATTTTATTATTTTTTATTTATTACAACTGACTGAAAAATAATTTCAGCTACTAAAAAACAAGAACAATGGATTTGCTAATGTTTCTTGCTTGAGAGAGAGAACCTAGCTCAGTTGCATGAAGGAAAAATGTTTGTGGGATATGTGTATTTATACTAAAACACATATCTCACTTACATGTGCACTTTTCCTTTGTCCAAGAATAAAGCTTGAAATAGAAACTTTGTTTTTCTTGTTCAACCTTGTTTTTGATATAGTATTATATATAATATAGTAACAAAATAGAATGTGTATTTAATATCTTAGGCAAAGATTTAAATCTTAGCCGGGGAACTCAAATAATTATTTTTTAAAAAAAAAACCTAATTTCTTCAATTCGATCTAAACCCGTGAATAAATAATGATTCTGAGTTATCAATATAATAATTTCTCTTGGAAGTGTAACCGGTCCTCCGAATAAAGTTATCATAATATATTATATAATATATTAAATATTTTTATAGAAAAAATTGGATAAAAAAACTTCAATTATCCATCTCACAATGAAAATTCATGGTCTCCCAACATCTCTATGTAAAACACTAATACTATATCTACTCTAGTATAATAATAATACATACTAATGTTTGATATACGACATGTCTCTATGTAAATCTAATATAAAAAATATTTTAATGTTATAAATCAATTATAAAAAGGTTTCTTAAACGGAATAAAAAGTTTCGATAAAAAATCATAACTGTCTTTTTTGTCTAGACTACGGGCTTCTCTAGTTATATTTTGGATGTTGGACCTTTTCAGAATTAAAGATAATTTTGTAAAACTTCTCGTGGTCCGTAAAATCGTCTAATTCTAACTTCTGAAACTCAAAATATGACTCAAATAATATCTGCTCTGCAAGTAACACAACAATTACAAATTTTTTTAATTTAACTCTAAAATAGCTTTTTAAGTTCAAATTTATATATTATTAAGATATCTAATAGAGTTTGAGTTATAATTTGAATCGAGGTAAGAAAAACTATAATTGTTAGGAATCTTAATAATAATTATAACTTATAAATAATTAATATATAATATTATATAGTTATTAAGAATCGATCTTTTGACCTTTGGTAGTATTTGCATAAGATTCTTCTTACCCTTATTACATACTAGATTGTAACTCGTGCGATGCACAGATATTTTGTTTTATTAATTAAATTATTTATTTTAAAATTAATAATATTTTTATAATTTTAAAAAGTATTAATATATTTTAATTATAATATTTTTTAACTTAATTAAATTATATACTTTTACATCAACCGAATTAAATATAAATAAGAAAATTATAAAATATTAAAAATAAATATGTAAATCGCACAAAATATAAATTTATATTACTAATATATAAATATGTAAAATTTTGTGATTCGAAATATTATGAACATAATTTTTTTAATATATCTAACATATATTTAATATATTTAAGATTATAAATATTAGATTTAAATATATTTTTGATAGGATCTCTATTATGTTTATTTTATAGAAAATTTAATAGATATTATGGTATATGAGATATAATATATATGTATATATTAATAATATGATAATATAATTATTTATTTGAATACATTTTTTTATGTTATTAAATTTTAAGGAGTATAGTATTAATTGTAATTTATAAATAATTATATAATATATATAATTTAGACCTTGCATCAATAAATAATAAATATTACTATATTACTCATGAGATTTAAATTTTAAGTTAATATTAAAAAATTAAATAATACATAACAATTAACGTCATAATATGTTAAAAATTAATTTAATATAATTTTCTCAAATATAAATTGATTAAATTTAAAAATGTATTAATATTTATTAATTTATATTATTTTAATTTTAATTTTATTTATCAAATAGCATGATTCAAAATATATGTAGTTACAAAATAACGTGGTTTACAGGCTATTGCGTGAGCCCGTGGCTTTACCCAGTGCACACCCAAAAAGGGTTGCAGCTGCGGGTTCCCATAGTAAAAAAATTAGGTTTTGGTTGAAATCTTAGTCGGGAAACTAAAATAATTATTTTAAAAAAATCTAATTCCTTCAATTTGATACAAACCAATGAATTAATAAGGTTTCTGAGTTCTCAATATAATAATTTCTCCTATAAGTGTACTGGTTCTTCGTATAAAGTTACCATAATATATTAAATATTTTTAAAGAAAAAATTTGGATAAGAAAAACTTTAATCCACCACCTCCTCTACATATTTCTGTATGTAAAACCCTAATATTATCTCTACTCTAATCTAATAATAATATATAATAATTTTTGATATATGATATGTCTCTATATAAATCTAATATAAAATATGTTTTAATGTTTTAAATCAATTATAAAAAAGTTTCCTAAACGGAATAGAATTCTCCGATAAAAATTCGTAACTGTCTTTTCTGTCTAGATCACATGCTATTCCAGTTGAATTTTAGATGTTGGAATACCTCATAATTAAAGATAATTTTATAAGTTTCTCATGTGCAGTAAAATCATATAGTTATAACTTCTGAAACTCAAAATATGGCTCAAACAATGTCTGTCGTGTAAGGAGCACAATAATTACGAATTATTTTTTAATTTAAGTCCAAAATAGCTTTCTAAATTCAAATTTATATATTACTATGATATCTAATAGAGTTTGAGTTATAATATGAAGTGAGGTAAGAAAATTTTAGACGTTAGGATTCTTAATAATAATTATAACTTATAATTAATTAGTATATAATATTATCTACTTATTAAGAATCGATCATTTGACATTTGGTAGTTTTTGAATAAGATCCCTCCTACTCTTATTATACATAGGATATAAGAAGATATAATTTTATCTTCATTATGTTCTCTATAATCAACTTTTTTTTATTTTTTTTCCTAATGATAATTTGCATGTAAGGTATTTTCAATAATACCATTGTTAGTTTGTTACCATTCGGAAAAATTAATACTATTAAAAACGTATCTCATTAAATTAAAAAGGAAATTTATATTATATGTTCTAAATTAAAGAGTCATTTATTAGTGTGCTCTTTTTTACATATTTTTTGTAAATATGTTCTATTAATTTATTATCATACTTAAATATAAAAATCAAGATCAATGTACCCTTACATTTGTTTAAGGGAATTTATCAAAAATACTACTTTTTATGAAATTATTTGAAACTTTACCAATTTCTGAAAATATTTTTAAAAATACTGTTTTATTCTAAAAATATTTGTAAAAATACCGGATGTTTCATTTTAGGTTGCATTTAATTTGAACTTTGTAGCTAATTTAGGTTGCAGTTTAAGTTTCATTTTAGCTTACATTTTAGGTTATAAATTAGGTTGCAAAGTTGTAAAACATATTTTCACAAATTTTTCTAAAATTTGAGTTGTAAACATGGTTGCAAAATTGTAAAATGCATGTTAGGAATCTACATGTAATTTGATGATAACATTAATCTTAGAATCATAGAAATTTTATTTGATGTAACTGATCAATTGATATGAAAGTTATAAATATCAATTGATCAGGAAACCATTTATCAATTGAAGTGTTTATATGAATAAACTGATAATTGGGATTGTAGCATTGGTGTACTTAGTCTATTTCAATCGATAAGATGTAAATTAATTGATATTATTTCCATTAATTGATGTTAGAGTCGATTGATATAGATCATCAACTGATGTGTAAATTAAACTGTCAAAGTGTAATTATTTGAAGACAGGAAATTATACAAGTGAAGGATAATCGATTGATATTGAAGCATCGATGGATAGGAGATCAATCGAAGAAGCCAAGTCAAGTATTGAAGACCATCAACTGATGTGAAAATTGATATATCGATTGATAACATCTATCAATAGATAAGTCATTATTTATCAATCGATGGACATAAAGATCAATCGAAGAAGAACATCAGTTGATGGATTAAAGAAAGGATCAATTGATATGCTTAACAGCAAATTATCAACTGATTGAGACAACACAGAAGGACTATCTGTTGAAGATCCAAAGGACAAAAGCACACTTATGGAAGACAGTCTATGATGGCTGTGAAGACTCAATCTGTAGCTGCCTTTCAAACCTTTTTCTAAAATGGAAAAAGGTAAAAGGAAGGTAGATAGAAACAATTCAAAAATAGAAATTGTAAAAACACACTTGTAGTATATAAACAAGTGTGGTAGCATTGTTAGAAAGTGTGAAAAAAGAAGAGTTAGACAATATTTCTTGATCAACTGTTCAGCCTTAGAGCACTTTGTAAAAATAATTGGTTTATTTTCTAACTTTTTAAAAATGAAGTTAGGTTTCTTTTAACCTAGGAACATTGAGCAAAAATATTCACTGATGGAAAAACCAATCCATTAGTAATTTTAAATCTTTTTGGTAAGTTTATTTTTCAGCTTTTAATTTGTTCAAACATATTCTCTCTAATTCTCAAACATCAGTAACAAATATTAAAATAAACAAAAAGTTTTAATATTTATATTCAATCCCCCCTTCTACAAATATTGGCATTGTTCTGAAAAATAAAAATTGGTATCAGAGTAGAGGCTTTCAATATACAGAAAGTTTAAAGATGAAGAACAGTCATTATGGGCCAAAAAGATTCAGGTGTGAAAATTCCAGTGCTAGAAAAAGATGAATATTTTGCATGGAAAGTGAAAATGCATCTGCATCTACTCTCTCTTGACCCTTCCTATGTTCACTACATAGAGAAAGGTCCTCATGTTCCCATGAAGCTAGTCACAGGTGTTAACCCTGATGGAACTCCTGCACTTGACAAACATGTTCCAAAACTCATCAATGAGTTCACAGAAGAGGATGAAAAAGAAGTACTTAAAGACAAAAAGGCCATGAACATTTTGTTTAATGGTTTAGATAAAGATATGTTTGACAATGTAATAAACTGTACTTCATCAAAGGAAGTATGGGATACTCTTCAAACTCTATGTGAAGGAACTGAACAAGTAAGGAAAAACAAGATGCAACTCTTGATTCAAAAATATGAATCATTTCCTTTCAAGAGTGGAGAATCCATCAATGACACCTATAGCAGATTTCAGAAGTTGCTATATGGATTAAAGTTATATGGTAGGGTTTATGCAACTGAGGATACAAATCTAAAATTTATTAATTCTCTTCCAAATGAATGGAAACCAATGACTATTTCCATTAGAAAATCTCAAAACTTCAAGGATTATACTCTTGAGAAACTTTATGGCATTCTCAAGACATATGAGTTGGAAATCCAACAAGATGAGGAGATTGAGAAGAATCAAAGAAAAGAGAAAACTGTGGCTTTGATGGTCAAGGAAAATGAAGAGATGGAGGAAACTGGCTGTGTAGAAGGTTCTGTCATGGTGGCTGATGATGCTATTGAAGAATCATTCAAAGGAAAAGGAAAGGGCAAGTGTGAAGAAATTGAAACATGCTCACAGGATGATTTGGATGAGATTGATGAGCACCTTGCATTTTTGTCAAGGAAGTTTTCAAAGCTAAAATTCAAGAGGAATCCAAATGCTCAAAGGCCTGGATCCCAGTTTAGAAGTAACAATCAAAATAAAAATTTGGTTGATAGATCTAAATTCAAATGCTTTAACTGTGGATTGGCTGGTCATTTCTCAAATGAGTGCAGAAAGCCAAAACAAGAAAAGGCAAAGTCATATGATGGTATTGATTACAAAAAGAAATATTTTGACGTTCTGAAACAAAAAGAAAAGGCTTTTGTTACTGAAGAGAAGGACTGGACTGCTGAGGACAGTGATTCTGAAGAGTTTATCAATCTAGCTCTAATGGCCAACCATGAAGATGAAGAAGCTAGTTCATCATCAAATCAGGTACTAGCTACTTACTTTTCTGAGCTTACAAAAGATGAATGACATAGTACCATCAATGAAATGTCTAATGAACTGTACAATTTGCATGTCACTTTAAAATCTCTAAACAAAGAAAACCTTAAGTTGAAAAACACCATTGATGCTTTAACTGAGAGGAATGTTTTTCTTGAAAATAAACTTGTGTGTTTAGAAAGAATCAAGCAGGAAAGTAAGGATACTAGAGATGAATTAGTGAATAGTTTGAAAAGAGAAGAATTGTTAAAAGAACAATTAGCTGAAGAAATTGAAACCATTAACAAATGGAATAGGTCTGCTAAAACTGCCAAACAAATCATTGATGTTCAGGGTTTAGATACTCTAAGAGAATCCCCTAAATCAATAGGCAAGCCATTGACTGATACTTCAATGGATAAAGATCAATCGACTGTTAATCTATCATCAACTGATAACGATTATCAATCGATTGATGTTGAATCAATTGATAAGCATCCATCGATAAGTAAATCATCAATGGCTAATAAGAAGAACAACTTTAACACTCCTATCAAGTTTGTTAAGGAAACCAAAAATCAAGTTGAGCCTGAAGTTGAAAAAAATCAACTTAGGTAGTTTATCCAAGAAACAATTGAAATCAAAATTAGATGAGATAGCACCTGTGGAAATTATCCAATCTAAGTCTGAGAAAAAGAAGAAGAATAGGAATGGAAAAGTGGGCATAAATAAGCACAGCAATTATACTCCTGATATGTATGCACCTAGAAAGGTGTGTGCTAAATGTGGTAGTGTAAATCATTTGTCTATGCAATGCAAGAAAGAAAAGAACTCTATATCTTTAAATGATTTAAATGCACATGCCATGTCTGTAAATGCCATGTTTACCAATCCTATGCTCATGAATGCCATGTCTTCTAATTTAGTTGCACCTAATGTCCATATGCCTTATGCACAAGCTTCACACATGTATAATCCTTTCTTTGTATATGCAAATATGAACATGCCTGGAATGCTATGGAACATGCCTAATTTGAATAATGAAATGCATGGAAATTCTGCCATGAGTTCCAAGGTGTCTAAGTCCCAAAAGCCAACTCCCAAAGTTAAAGTGGATTTAATCCCACCAAAACAAAAGGAACCAAAGTTGGCAACCAAGGCTCAGACTGCAACTAATAAAAGAGGACCCAAGGCAACTTGGGTACCAAAAGCAACTTGATTGTTTTAAATGTGTGAAGGAAAACAGGAAAATAAATCTCTGGTATCTGGATAGTGGATGTTCTAGGTACATGACTGGATATTTGTCCCTGCTCATAAAGTTTGTGGAAAAGGCTGCCCAGGAGTTACTTTTGGAGATAACAGCTAAGGTTTTACTCGGGGATATGGCTCAATTGCAAAAGAAAATGTTATCATTGAATCTGTAGCACTGGTTGACGGATTGAAGCATAATTTGCTCAGTATTAGTCAACTGTGTGATAATGGAAATGGTGTATGGTTTTCAACTGGATCATGAATCATAGCCAACAAAAAATCTGGTGAAATTCTCTTAACTGGTGAAAGAAAAGGAAATGTCAATGAAGCTGATTTCAACTCTGTCAAGGCAAACTCAATGACATGCTTACTTATCAAAGCCAATACAGATGTAAGTTGGATTTGGCACTAGAAGCTAGCCCATTTAAATTTCAAAGTCATGAATCAATTGGTTAGAAAGAATCTGGTTAGAGGCATTCCACATATGGAATTCACCAAGGATGGACTATGCGATGCCTGTCAAAAGGGAAAACAAAGGAAACCATCATTCAAGTCAAAGTCTGAATCATCAATTGGCAAGCCTTTGGAATTATTGCACATGGACTTATTTGATCCAGTCAACATCATGTCAATTGTCAAAAAGAAATATGCCTTAGTCATTGTGGATGACTTCACAAGATATAAATAGGTATATTTCTTACACTTTAAGGATGAGGCAAGCAAATTCATCATCAATCATCTGAAAAATGTTGACAATGGCACTGAATGAAAGGTCAAGAAAATTAGAAATGATAATGGTACTGAATTCAAGAATGCAACAATGAAAGAATTCTGTGAAGAAAAAGGTATCACTCATCATTTCTCTGCAACAAGGACTCCACAGCAAAATGGAGTAGTTGAAAGGAAAAATAGGACCTTGATTGAAGCTGCTAGACCTATGTTAGAAGAAGCAAAACTTCCTACATATTTCTGGGCAGAAACAATTAATACTGCTTGCTACATTCCAAATATTTCCATGGTCAACCAACTTCAAGGCAAAACACCATATCAGTTGATGAAGAAAAACAAGAAGCCAACAGTTAATTTCCTTCATGACTTTGACTGCAAATTCTTTGTACTGAGGAATCAAGGTGAAAATCTGGGAAAATTTGAAGCCAAGGCTTATGAAGCTATATTTGTTGGATATGGAATAATAACCAAAGCTTACAGAGTCTACAATCTTAGATTGCACATTGTTATGGAATCTATGCATGTAGTTTTTAATGATAAGAAGATTCAAGGGTTGTTTGATGAAGGATTTCATGACCTATTGCACTTTGAAAATGAATCTTCAAGAAATAGTGAAGATAGTGATGATGATGTGGAAATTTTAAGAAATCAAGAACCCAGAATCCCCCCATCAATTGATGTCAATACATCAACAGATAACTTAGCAGTTGACAATCATCAATCGACTGATAATACATCAATTGATAATCATTCGATACATAACAACTCTACACAACAGTCTTCAAGAAGAGTGTCCATCTCAGGGGGATGGTTCTCAAATGATCAATCACATCACAATGATCATAATAATTCCAATGATCAAGAAACATCATCATCAAGAAAAAATTTACCATCACAAAGGAAATGGACAAAAATTTATCCCTTTGAATTGATTATTGGAAATGTAAATGATGGTGTCAAAACTAGAAGTGCAACTCAAAATGAATACTTCTATAGTAGCTTCATGTCTCAAGAAGAACAAAAAAGGATTGAAGAAGCCTTGAATGATCCTGATTGGATAATTGCTATGCAAGAAGAGTTGAACCAGTTTCAAAGAAACAAGGTATGGAAGCTGGTGCCCAAACCAAAGAACAAGTATGTTATTGGTATAAAATGGGTGTTCAGAAACAAAATGGATGAATCTCATACAATGACAAGGAATAAAGCAAGATTAGTGACAAAGGGCTATTCACAAGAAGAAGGCATAGATTTTGATGAAACATTTATACCTGTTGCAAGGTTGGAAGCAATCAGAATCTTTTTAGCATATGCTGCTCAAGCAAATTTCAAGGTGTATCAGATGGATGTGAAAAGTGTTTTTCTCAATGGAGAACTAGAAGAAGAAGTATATGTAGAACAATCTCCTAGTTTCATTGATCTTGTTCATCCTGGATTTGTATGTTATCTTCTCAAGGCACTTTATGGATTGAAACAAGCACCTAGAGCCTGATATGATACATTATCTAAATTCTTGATTGAGAATCACTTCACAAGAGGTACTGTTGATAAAACTCTCTTTCATAGAAATGTTAGTGGCTCTATGATTCATGTTCAAATCTATGTAGATGACATTATTTTTGGCTCAACTAATGAGAAACTTTGTCAAAAGTTTGTTAAGTTGATGTAGAGTAAATATGAAATGAGCATGATGATAGAGAACTTACCTATTTTCTTGGTTTGCAAGTCAAACAAGTCAAAGAATGTATTTTTATAAATCAAAACAAGTATATTTCAGATTTATTAAAGAGATTTGATTTAAATGAATGTTCTTCTATAAAAACTCTCATGGCCACTACAACTAAACTTGAAATGAATACTAAGGAAGCTAAAGTGGACATTTCAAGTTATAGAGACATGATTGGCTCATTACTTTATTTAAATGCAAGTAGGTCAGACATAATTTTTTCTACATGTCTTTGTGCTAGGTTTCAGGCTGATCCTAGAGAATCTCAATTGATTGAAATAAAAAGAATATTCATATATCTCAAAGGAACTCCAAATCTTGGAATTTGGTACCCTAGAGATTCTGGATTTGATCTAATTGGTTATTCAGATGCAGACTATGTAGGTTGCAGAATTGACAGAAAAAGTACTACAGGCACCTGTCAATTTCTAGGGAACAAGCTTGTTTCATGGTTCGGCAAGAAACAAAATTCAGTATCTACATCCACTGCAGAAGTTGAATACATTGCAGGTGGAAGTTGCTGTGCACAAAATTTTATGGATGAGGAATCAACTATTTGACTATGGGTTCAACATGAAGAAAATTCATATTTTCTGTGACAACACAAGTGCCATTGCAATAACTGAAAATCCTGTGCAACATTCCAGAACCAAGCACATTAACATAAGGTATCATTTCATTAGGGAACATGTAATGAATGGTACAGTTGAATTACATTTTGTCCCTAGTGAAAGAAAACTTATAGACATTTTTACCAAACCATTAGATGAATCTACTTTCAATAGATTGGTCTGTGATTTAGGTATGCTTAATTATATTTAATCCATTAAATATCTGACAAGTTATGTATTTATATTAATATTAGCCATTGACTATGTTAATCTATTGATTCTTCCATAATCAATTGTTAAATATTTTACTCATCAATGGATATTTGTAGCTATCGACAGATAAATATATCAATTGATGATATATTTACATATCGATGGATATTTGTAGCTATCGACATATAAATATATTAATTGATGATATATTTACTTATCGATGGATATTTGTAGTTATCGACAAATAAATATATCAATTAATGATATATTTATTTATCGATGGATAAGAGTACCTGTCGATGGATAAGTTAATTACCAATCGATGACCAGGAATTTAAAGGAGTCCATGTCATCAATCGACCTGTACGAAATTTAGTCGTTGATTACTTATTTTATCAATTGATTAATACAAACATTGTTGTATGTATAACAGTCGATTGCCAAAAATGGTAATTTCTGTTTTTCATTTTTCTTCCAACGGTTGATTAAGTTCTATTTTGAGTAAGAAATTGAATGTGAAATCAGTAAATATAAATAGTGAGATTAAAACATCTTTTAATTCTTACTTGCAATTTTACTAACGATTTCTCTATCTCTTCTCTCTCTCAATCTTTGAACTCAATTTCTAACCCTTTTTCTCTCTGTACTCAATCTTCTTAATATCTTCAAAGCTTTTGTTCTACCAAATTTCTACTCAAAGGAATGGCATCTTCATCCAAGAAAGTCTCGCAAGTCGGTTTCATCTACGAGCTTAATAATTTTGTGGCTTGCATTGTGGTTGAAGAGGCTCTAAAAGAATTTCATCATTTAATTCAATTCCTGGAAAGCTGTAAAGTACAAAAAGCGTTGAAGGAAGCACCAACAATAATCTGTAATCTGGTGGAAGAGTTTTGGACCTCTGTAGAAGTTGATGATGACTTTTCAAGCTCAAATTCAATTGCAAAGGACAAGAGTACATTTTTATTACTTTAATTTTAAATGAATGTTTAGATTTTCCTGTTAATAATACTGATAATGTACCAAGTGAATCAGATATTAGAAACATACTTAGGGTTATCAATTATGCAAATCCTGACATTAATTTAGGACAAGTAGTTAGAAAGCATCTTAGGAGAGAATGGTCTTATTTCTTTGATGTAATAATAAAATGCTTTAGTGGTAAAATTAGTAATTTTGATGCCATAACATCTAGCATGCAACAAATAGCATATAGTGTCTTGTTTGATGAATATCATGATCTATCTTCTATATTGCTATCTGAAATTGATGCTAAGTTAGGTAAGAAGCATGATAGGTCTAATCACATATATTATGCTAGATTTATCATGATTTTTATTAACCACTTTGTCAAAGAAATTGAGATTTGCAGGGAAACTAAAACTCTTGAGTGTTGGACTCAAAACAAAAGAGTTTTCAAGGACCTAGTGAGGATTAATCTCTACATTTTTAGTGGGGTGGAATTAATCTATCCTGAATTTGTTAAGGTATCGATTTCTAACCTAAGTTCTTCCAATCCCCAATCTTCTTTGTTTTCTGTGGCCATAGAGGGTGTTAGCAATGACCCCAACCCTCCTACCCACGCCACACATCCAATTTCTAAACCCAAATCTAAAAAGTCAACCTCAACAGGTTCCCAAAAACCTGTTGTTGTAAAATCAAAGAAAAGGAAAACACCTAGTGTGGTAGATAGATTAGATGAGGATGTAGGTGGTGAGGGAACTGAGGAACATCAAAGAATCTAGAAGAATAAGGAGAGTGAGGGTGTGCTACCTAAGCCAAGCCACTCCATAGTCTCTCAAAAGACTGTGAATGTTAATATGGAAAATACCATATCTTTATTGGCATCCTCTTAAAAGGATGACAATATTGAAAATAGCCCACAACCAGGGGCACAGAACCAAATTGGGGACACACCATCAAAATTTACAAAAACCTATAGAATGAGGGAAAAGAAAGTCACCTTTGCATATAAGAAATCACACACTACAAAATCACAGGAAACTATGGTGGGGCCTTCTCAAAGTCAGTTTGATGCATCTCATATAAATGATAAGATGCAGCTCCATTCGCTCTCAATTCCAATCCCTTCTATTCTTCATTCCCCATCTCACCAGATTTCTTCAGAAAATGTTCTGATAGATAATCAGACATTTTCAGATTCTCCTTCTTTATTTTTCAAGTAGAAGCCAACACTCTCTCCTGAATTTTCTTCCCAGGAAATTCAGGATTCCATTTCTCATGTCATTACAAATATTACTTCTCAAATCATTACAACAAACTGTTTCTACTCCATCAATTGATGTTCCTTCATCAATTAATTTTCAGCCATCGACTGATAAGCCATCGATCGATACTCAAGATCAATCGATGGGTATGCATCAATCGATGGATATCCCAAACACTTCAATTGATAATATCTATATATCAATTGATGCTCAATCAATTGATGTTGCACAAACACTCTTAGGAATGAGTGAGTTGAGTGAGAGGCATGATTGCAGCCTGGCAAAAGGAGAGGGAGTGATTGAAGACATTCCTATTTCTTCCAGAAATGTGAGTGAAACATATGAGGGCCCCACCTTAGAAAGTGTACAGGATATGAGTGAGGGAGAGTTGAGATTCCAGGATGAGATCCTGATGCAAAATAGAGAGATGAGTGAGAGAGATAAAACTATTCTTTTATTTGCACAGGAGTTGGACAATGAGTTGATGTTAGAGGAGGAAAGAGTCAAGGAGATAGGGGGAGTATCTAATGCAATTGAAGATGAAGTTGATGCTGGTGAATTGGATCCACAGAATTTTGTTCACCCTGATCCACAATATCAAGGGTTGGCTTCTTCAAGTAACAGGGATGCAGAACAACTTTTAGGAATTGAGCATACAGAACAAAGGACCAGGAATCTGAAAGAGAGTATTGCCAATACAACAAATACATGTTATATGGCACCTGAAGAGTTAGAAGATGATTCTGATAAGGAGCCATGGATGAGCACTATTGATGGTTCCTTAGAAGTTGTTGAAACTGAGATTCTTTCTCAATATAGGAGGGCAATGGTGGAAGGAGAAATTGAAGATCCCGATCAAAGGAGAATTGCTCACTATATGAGGGAATCGCTGAAAATTCAAAAGATCACAGTAACAGGAGTGAAGAGAGAATTGGAGATTATCAAGGATTTTATCAATTCTAACAAGGTTGTTTTGGAGAGAAGGTTGGATGAGAAGCTACCAATTAATATTATGGGTCAAATCAAGGACAAAATTTTCAAGGAATCCAAGAATTTTGTAGCTTTGGAGGCAAGAGTGGAGCTCTAGAGAGGAAGATGGATGATATCATTAAAGGCCAGAGTCTACATGCTTCCGTTCTTTAAAAGTTTCTTGACAGAATTCCACCACCTCCTCCAATTGATGATGACAAAAAGGGGAGAATACAAAGAAGAAGGATGATGGTGATGGTTATGGCAAAGGCAGTGGCAGTGGTAGTGTTGGTGGTTCTGGTATGGATAAATCCAGTGGCATTGGTGGTTCTGCAGCAAAAAGGACTACTAAATATGAAAGCAACAAGGATAATCAATCTTCAAGGACATCTAAGTCACCCAAAGATGATTTAGAACAGAAAAAGAAAGAATACAAGAAGTTTGAAGATGATCTAGAAGCTAGAAGGATTTCTTGAGAAAGAGAAACTCAGTCAATGATTGAGAGGGAAAGGAAAAGAATTGAAGACTTAAGGAAGAGCACTGAGTTGGTGATAGAGGCAGCAGAAAGAGGAAACTTGGATGAGTTCATTGCTCAAACAAGAAAAGTAAATGAAAATGCAAATAAGGCTGCCAAAGAAAGCAATTCAAATGCAGAAGCCTTTCTAACAATTGATCTTGAAGCCCTTGAACAGAAGAAAAAGGGTAAAGCCATAATGATTGAACAAGAAAGGAGAAGGAAAGAGCCAGTTGGCCAGAAGTTTCTTCAAGGAGCCATTTCATCAGGATTTTCAGATACTACAAGAAGAGAAAAGGAGAATGAAGAAATTGAAAGGAAAATAGAAATGGAATGGAACATGGAAGATCAATTAATGGAACAACCACTGAGGAAAAAGAGGAGAATAGCCATGGCTAAGAAAAAGACAAATTCTACTCAAGAAAAGGTGGTTCAGGAAAACCTCCAGGCTAATTAAGAAGAAATCAAGGAGGAGGTAACAATTAAAGGATATTATTTGAAAGGAATACCAGTGATAAGTGAGAAAGGGTTGATAGGAGTAAGGATTCACCCTGCAACCTCTAACCAAGAAGAATCAATGAGGTTGAAGTATGAAAATGGAGTAAAAGTCACTTATTCAGTAAAGGTGATAATGAAGCAAAGCTACAATGTTCTGAAAACCATTCTTCCTCTACTCAACAGAATTAAAAACTAAACACAACAATTGTTCAGGAAATTCAACAACAAATCTCAAAGCTAAGGAGATCAAAGGCAGAAGCTGAACCTGATTCACCCCTTAAGCTATGGAAGTCTCAAGTCAAAAAGGTGTTGTTGGAGCCAAAGTATGCAATGATTTTTACATATGTGGAGGGCAACACAAAGTTCTTTGATATTTGTAAATATCTGGATAAAATCACAGATGAAGAAATACACTACCTTATGAGGCAACTTGGAGAGACTGACAGAGATGAAGCAATTTTGAGGAGTTCTTTCATGAGGCAATTAAAGGAAAATGCTGAGAAGAGAAAGAAGAAGAATTAATTGGATTATGAAGACGGTGAAGACATTGAAGCAGCTTGCAGAAGTTATTCATCAAACTGGCACTTTCAAAATTTAAAGTGCTATTTAAATTTCTTGATTCTATCTGAATGAAAATAATTAGGGATTTTGTTATCGTCAAGTATATTTATGCATGTTCATGTCACAGACACAAATAGGGGGAGATTGTTAAGAATCTACATGTAATTTGATGATAACATTAATCTTAGAATCATAGAAATTTTATTTGATGTAACTGATCAATTGATATGAAAGTTATAAATATTAATTGATCAGGAAACCATTTATCAGTTGAAGTATTTATGTGAATCAACTAATAATTGGGATTGTAGCATAGGTGTACTTAGTCTATTTCAATCGATAAGGTGTAAATCAATTGATATTATTTCCATCAATTGATGTTAGAGTCGATTGATATAGATCATCAACTGACGTGAAAATTAAACTGTCAAAGTATAATTATTTGAAGACAGGAAATTATACAAGTGAAGGATGATCAATTAATATTGAAGCATCGATGGATAGGAGATCAGTCGAAGAAGTCAAGTCAAGTATTGAAGACCATCAACTGATGTAAAGACTCATCGATTGATATATCGATTTATAACATCTATCAATCGATAAGTCATTATTTATCAATCGATGAACATAAAGATCAATCGAAGAAGAACATCAGTTGATGGATTAAAGGAATGATCAATCAATATACTTAACAGCAAATTATCAATTGATTGAGACAACACAGAAAGACTATCTGTTGAATATCCAAAGGACAAAAGCACACACATGGAAGACATTCTATGATGGCTATGAAGACTCAATTTGTAGTTGTCTTTCAAACCTTTTTCTAAAATGGAAAAAGGTAAAAGGAAGGTAAATAGAAACAATCCAAAAATAGGAATTGTAAAAACACACTTGTAGTATATAAACAAGTGTGGTAGCATTGTTAAAAAGTGTGAAAAAGAAGAGTTAGACAATATTTCTTGAATCAATTGTTCAGCCTTAGAGCACTTTGTAAGAACAGTTGGTTTATTTTCTAATTTGTAAAAATGAAGTTAGGTTTCTTTTAACCTAGGAATATTGCGCAAAAATATTCACTGATGGAAAAACTAATCCATCAGTAATTTTAAATCTCTTTGTTAAGTTTATTTTTCAACTTTTAATTTGTTCAAACATATTCTCTCTAATTCTCAAACATCAGTAACAAATATTAAAATAAACAAAAAGTTTTAATATTTGTATTCAACCCCCCTTCTACAAATATTGGCATTGTTCTGAGAAATAACAACGTATTTTTGCAAATATTTTTAAAAAATGATAGTATTTTTGCAAGAAAAAAAATTAAAACTTGAGTATTTATGAAAAAACCCCTATTTTAATATGATCTCCATGTGGCTTGTAAATAATAATTAATGAGTTAATATGGTCATTTTATGTTAGGGATTGTGGGGTTAACACTATAACCAACTAGGATATTTAGATTTAATCTGTAATAAGCTAAGTAAAATGTACTGTCATATATATATATATATATATATATATATATATATATATATATATATATATATATATATATATATATATATATTCACAATATGTTTAATAGTCACTTGAAATAGTTTGTTTAATTAGAGCATATGTAGGTGACAATAAGTTTGATAGTTACTTTCTGGTATAAAAGAATAAAATGATTCATGAAGTACAAGTTCACAAAGTGTTCATGCACAACATGTTTCAAATCTCAGACAGTAACATTGAACACTCAAGCCTATGATAGCATATTCAAGTGACATTTCAAAGGAGCAGCTGACAACAACTATCATCTCGACAATAAACTTGGCGGAGAATTAAGAATTGAAGACAACAAGTTTTACTAACAGCAACATTGGCGGACATATTTGACAGTAGCTTTGAAGAAAATATATATGGATAGATTATCAAGGTTTGACAACATAGTCTGCGGAGCCATAGATACTGTCACCATAGTGGAGCTCGAAGTTAACAGTATACTTTTAGTGAAGCTGACAGTCTGTTCCTGGTAGAAGAGTAGATAGTGAAAATACAAGGAATGATTTTGACATCTCTATCTACTCTGTCAAGTCTACTACTGCAATTTGAGAGAAGACAATTAAAAAGACAGTTTTTTCAACGAGTCAAAGATTTCTGTACATCTCAGAACTACTTTATCTACAAAGGGAATGAAGCTAAGGTTGAATAGGAAAAGTAATGTTTCTATTTCAAGATTTATTCTAGGACAAGGGAAAAGTACACCTATAAATGAGATATGTGTTTCAGTATAAATACACACATTTCACAAGAACATTTCCTTAAGTAAGATAGCTAGCACATTGTCTATTATCTCAAGTTTGGTTACAATAGCAAACACCATTGTTATTGTAACTTAGGAGCTGGAATCATATCCAGTAGAGTTGTAGCAACAAATTTAATAATAAATTAATTTTAAGGAAAACACTCTACCTTGCTTATCTACTTTAGTTATTCTTATTTAATACTTGATTTTATTTAAACATTTGTTTGTTGTTAGCAAAAGTAATCAAATATTAGCAAGTTACATTTAACCCCCTTCTGCAATACTCATTATGTTTAACATTTTATTTTCACAAGTTTAGTCATATAGTGATTCATATATTTTTAAGATGGATGTTTGTTAGGAATCTGCATGTAATTTGATGATAACTTTAAACATAGAATCATAGAAATTTTAATTGATGTAACCGATCAATTGATATGAAAGTTATAAATATCAATTGATCAGGAAACCAGTTATCAGTTGAAATGTTTATGTGAATCAACTGATAAATTAGATTGTAGCATAGGTGTACTTAGTCTATTTTAATCAATAAGGTGTAAGTCAATTGATATTATTCTCATCAATTGATATTAGAGTCGATTGATATAGGTCATCAACTGATGTATAACTTAGACTGTCAAATTGTAATTATTTAAAGATAGAAAAAATATACAAGTGAAAGATGATCAGATGATATTGAAACATCAATGAATAGAAGATCAATTGAAGAAATTAAGTCAAGCATTGAAGACCATCAACTGATGTGAAGACCCATCGACTGATATATCGATTGATAACATCTATCAATCGATGAGTCATCTTTTATCAATCGATGAATACAAAGATCAATCGAAGAGCAATACCAGTTGATGGATAAAAGGAAGGATCAATTGATATGCTTAACAGCAAATTATCAATTGAGTGAGACAACACAAGTTGATAGGTTAACAGACAAAAGCACACCTATGGAAGACAGTCCATGATGACTGTGAAGACTCAAGTTGAAGTTGTCTTTCAAAGTCTGAAGACTTTTCCCAGAATGGAAAAAGGCAAGAGGAAAGATAGATCAGAAATAATCCTAGTTTAGATTAATTATTTTAATACTCTTTCTAGGAATTGTAAACACACTTATAGTATATAAACAAGTGTGGTAGCAATGTTAGAAAAATACAAGTTAGAGAATATCTCTTGAATCAACTGTTCAGCCTTAGAGCACTTTGTAAAAACAGTTGATTTATTTTCTAACCTTGTAAAACGAAACTAGATTTTATTAACCTAGAAACATTGAGCAAAAATATACACTGATCGAAAACCCAATCCATCAATAATTTTAAATATCTTTGTTCATTGTATTTTCAGTTTAATTTCTTGTTTATATATATTCTCTAAAAACACTCAAACATTAAGAACAAATATTAAAACAACAAAAGTTGTGTATATTTGTATTCAACCCCCCCTCTTCTACAAATATTGACATTATTCTGGGGAATAACAATTGGTATTATAGCAGGTTTTTCAATATACAGAAAGTTTAAAGATCAAGAACAGTCAATATGGGCCAATAGGATTAAGGTGTGAAAATTTCAATGCTAGAAAAGGATGAATATTTTGCATGCAAAGTGAAAATACATCTACATCTAATCTCTATTGACCCTTCCTATGTTCACAGCATAGAGAAAGGTCATCATGTTCCCATAAAGCTAGTCACTGGTGTAAATCCTGATGGAACTCCTGCATGTAACAAACATGTTCCAAAACTCATCACTGAGTACACAGAAGAAGATGAAAAGGAAGTGCTTAAAGACAAGAAGGCCATGAACATTCTGTTCAATGGTCTAGATAAAGATATGTTTAACAATGTTATAAATTGAACTTCATCAAAAGAAGTATGAGATACTCTTCAAACTTTGTGTGAAGGAACTGAGCAAGTAAGGAAAAACAAGATGCAACTCTTGATATAAAAATATGAATCATTTCATTTCAAGAGTGGAGAGTCTATCAATGACACCTATAGCAAATTCCAGAAGTTGTTAAATGGATTGAAGGTATATGGTATGGTGTATGCAACTGAGGATACAAATCTAAAATTTCTTAGATCTCTTCCTAAGGAATGGAAACCAATGATTGTCTCCATTAGACAATATCAAGACTTCAAGGATTACACTCATGAGAAACTTTATGGTATTCTCAAAACATATGAGTTAGAAATCCAACAAGATGAGGAGATTGAGAAGAATCAAAGAAAAGATAAGACAGTGGCTTTGATGGTCAAGGGAAATGAAGAGAAGAAGGAAAAAGTTTGTGTAGAAGGTTCTGTCATGGTGGCTAATGAGACTAATGAAGAATCATCCAAAGTAAAGGGAAAGGGCAAGTGTGAAGAAAATGAAACATGCTCTCAGGATGATTTGGATGAGATTGATGAGCACCTTGCATTTCTATCAAGGAAATTCTCAAAGCTAAAATTCAAGAGGAATCCAAATGCTCAAAGGTCTGGATCCCAGTTTAGAAGTAACAATCAAAACAAAAATTTGGTTGATAGATGAAAATTCAAATGCTTTAACTGTGGATTGGCTAGTCATTTTTTAAATGAGTGCAGAAAGCCAAAACAAGAAAAGGCAAAGTCATATGATGGTATTGACTATAAAAATAAATACTTTGACCTGCTTAAATAAAAGGAAAAGGCTTTTGTTACTGAAGAAAAAGACTGGGCTGCTGAGGACAGTGATTCTAAAGAATTCATTAATCTAGCTCTAATGGCCAACCATGAAGATGAAGAAGCTAGTTCATCATCAAATCAGGTATTAGCTACTAACTTTTCTGAGCATACAACTGATGAATGCAATAGTGCTATTAATGAAATGTCTAATGAATTATACAATTTTCATGTCACTCTAAAATCTCTAAACAAAGAAAACCTCAAGTTAAAGAACACCATTGATGCATTAGATGAGAGGAATACTTCTCTTAAAAATGAACTTGTTTATTTAGATAGATTCAATCATGAAAGTAAAGATGTTAGAGATGAACTAGTGAATAGTTTGAGAAGAGAAGAATTGTTAAAAGAATAATTAGTTGGAGAAATTGAAACCATTAAAAAATGGAATAGGTCTGCTAAAACTGCCAAACAAATTATTGATGTTCAGGGTTTAGATACTCTAGGAGAATCCCCGAAATTAGTAGGTAAGCCATTGGTTGATACTTCAATGGATAAAAATCAATCGATTGCTAATCCCTTATCAACTGATAAGGATTATCAATCGATTGATGATGAATCAATTGATAATCATCCATCGACAAGTAACGTATCAATGGCTAATAAGAAGAACAACTTTAGCACCCCTATCAAGTTTGTTAAGGCAACCAAGAATCAAGTTGAGACTAAGGATGAAAAGATCAACATTGGAAGCTTGTCTAAGAAATAATTGAAAGAGAAATTAGAAGGGATAGCACTTGTTGAAATCATTCACCCTAAGTCTGAGAAAAAGAAGAAAAATCGGAAGGGGAAAGTAGGCATAAATAAGCACAATAATTATACTCCTGATATATATGCTCCTAGGAAGGTGTGTGCTAAATGTGGTAGTGTAAATCATTTGTCTATGTAATGCAAGAAAGAAAAGAATTCCATATCTTCAAATGATTTGAATGCACATGCCATGTCTGCTAATGCCATGCTTACCAATCCTATGCTCATGAGTGGCATGTCTTCTAATTTGGTTGCACCCAATGTTCATATGCCTTATGCAAAATTTCCATACATGTATAATCCATTCTTTGCATATGCAAATATGAGCATGCCTGGAATGCCATGGAACATGCCTAATGTAGATAATGGAATGCATAGAAAATCTGTCATGAGTTCCAAGGTGTTTGAGCCACAAAAGCCAACTTCCAAAGTTAAAGTGGATTTAAGCCCATAAAAAAAAAAAGGAATCAAAGTTGGCAACCAAGGCCCAGGATGCAAGTAATAAAAGATGACCCAAGACAACTTGGGTACCAAAAGTAACTTTATTGTTTTATGTGTGTGCAGGGAAACAAGAAGAAAAATCTCTGGTATTTGGATAGTGGATGTTCTAGGAACATGACTAGAGATTTGTCCCTGCTCATAAAGTTTGTTGAAAAGGCTGGCCCAGGAGTTACTTTTGGAGATAGCAGCAAAGGTTTTACTCTGGGATATGTCTCAATTGTAAGTGAAAATGTTATCATTGATCCTGTAGCACTAGTTGGTGGATTGAGGCATAATTTACTCAGTATTAGTCAGCTGTGTGATAATGGAAATGGTGTGTGGTTCTCAACTGGATCATGCATCATAGCCAACAAAGAATCTAGTGAAATTCTCTTAACTGGTGAAAGAAAAGAAAATGTTTATGTTGCTGATTTTAACTTTGTAAAGGCAAATTCAATGACATGTTTACTTAGCAAAGCCAATACAGATGAAAGTTGGATTTGGCACAAGAAGCTAGCCCATTTGAATTTCAAAGTCATTAATCAGTTGGTTAGAAAGAATATGGTTAGAGGCATTCCACAAATGGAATTCACCAAGGATGGACTATGTGATGCCTGTCAAAAGGGAAAATAAAGGAAAGCATCATTCAAGTCAAAGTCTGAATCATCAATTGATAAACCTTTGGAATTATTGCACATGGACTTATTTGGTCCTGTCAATATCATGTCAATTGCCAAAAAGAAATATGCCTTAGTAATAGTGGATGACTTCACTAGATATACATGGGCATATTTCTTACATTCTAAGGATGAGGCAAGCAAATTCGTTATCAACCATGTGAGGAATGTTGAAAATGGCACTGAATGCAAGGTCAATAAAATAAGAAGTGATAATGGTACTGAATTCAAGAATGCAACAATGAAAGAATTCTGTGAAGAAAAATGTATCACTTATCATTTCTCCGCACCAAGGACTCCACAGCAAAATGGAGTTGTTGAAAGGAAAAATAGGATCTTGATTGAAGCTGCTAGAACTATGTTAGAAGAAGCAAAACTTCCCTCATATTTCTGGGCAGATGCAATTAATATTGCTGGTTACATTTAAAATATTTCCATGGTCAATCAATTGCAAGGAAAAATACTATATCGATTGATGAAGAAAACAAGAAGACAATAGTTAATTTTCTTCATGTCTTTGGCTGCAAATGCTTTGTACTAAGAAATCAAGGTGAAAATCTAGGAAAGTTTGAAGCCAAGGCTGATGAAGCTATATTTGTTGGATATGGAATAACAACCAAAGCTTACAGAGTCTACAATATTAGATTACACATTATTATGGAATCTATGCATGTAGTCTTTGATGATAAGAAGATTCAAGGGTTATTTGATGAAGGATACCATGATTTATTGCATTTTGAAAATGAATCAACAGGAAATGGTAAAGAAATTTATGATGATGTAGAAATTTTAAGAAATCAAGTACCCAGAAATACCCCATCAATTGATGTCAATACATCAACAGATAACTTATCAGTTGATAATCATCAATCGACTGATAATACATCAATTGATAACCATTCAATGGATAACAACTCTACTCAACAGTCTTCAAGTAGAGTATCCATCTCAGGGGGAAGGTTCTCAAATGATCAATCACATCACTATTATCATAACAATTCTAATGATCATGAAGCATCATCTTCAAGATCAAATTTACCATCACAGAGGAAATGGACTAGTAGCCATCCCTTTGAATTGATCATTGGAAATGCAAATAACAATGTCAAAACTAGAAGTGCAACTCAAAATGAATGCTTGTATAGTAGCTTCCTATCTCAAGAAGAACCAAAAAGGATTGAAGAAGCCTTAAATAATCCTGATTGGATAATTGTTATGCAATAAGAGTTGAATCAGTTTGAAAGAAATAAAGTATAGAAGCTGGTGCCCAAACCAAAGAACAAGTTTGTCATTGGTACAAAATGGGTGTTCAGAAACAAAATGGATGAATCTGGTACAGTGACAAGGAATAAAGCAAGATTAGTGGTAAAGGGCAAGAAGAAGGCATAGATTTTGATGAAACATTTGCACCTGTTGCAAGGTTGGAAGCAATCAGAATCTTTCTAGCATATGTTGCTCAAGCAAATTTCAAGGTGTATCAGATGGATGTGAAAAGTGTCTTCCTCAATAGAGATTTAGAGGAAGAAGTGTATGTAGAACAACCTCATGGATTCATTGATCCTATTCATCATGGATTTGTATACTATCTTCTCAAGGCACTTTATGGATTGAAGCAAGCACCTAGAGCCTGGTATGAAACATTATCTAGATTCCTGATTGAGAATCACTTCACAAGTGATACTGTTGGTAAAACTCTCTTTCAAAAAAATGTTAGTGGCTCTATGATTCTTGGTCAAATCTATGTAGATGACATTATTTTTGGATCAACTAATGAAGAACTTTGTCAAAAATTTACTAAGTTGATGCAGAGTAAATATGAAATGAGTATGATGGGAGAACTTACCTATTTTCTAGGTTTGCAAGTCAAACAAGTCAAAAATGGCATTTTCATAAATCAAACCAAATATATTTATGATTTATTAAAGAGATTTGATTTAAATGAATGTTCTTCTGCAAAAACTCTCATGGCCACTGCAACTAAACTTTAAATGAATACTAAGGAAGCTAAAGTGGACATTTTAAGTTATAGAGGCATGGTTGGCTCATTACTTTATGTAATTGCAAGTAGGCCAGATATAATGTTTGCTTCATGTGTTTGTGCTAGATTTCAGGATGATCCTAGGGAATCTCATTTGATTGCAATAAAAAGAATATTCAGATATCTCAAAGGAACACCAAATCTTGGAATTTGGTAACCTATGGACTTTGGATTTGATCTGATTGGATATTCAAATGCAGGTTGTAGGATTGACAGAAAAAGTACTACAGGCACATGTCAATTTCTAGGAAACAAGCTTGTATCATGGTTTAGCAGGAAGCAAAATTTAGTGTCTACATCTACTGCATAGGCTGAATATATTACAGCTGAAAGTTGATGTGCACAAGTTTTATGGATGAGGTATCAACTATTTGACTATGGGTTCACATGAACAAGATTTCTATTTTTTGTGATAACACAAGTGCCATTGCAATAACAGAAAATCATGTGCAACATTCCAGAACTAATCACATTGACATAAGATATTACTTCATTAGGGAACATGTAATGAATGGTACAATTGAATTACATTTTGTCCCTAGTGAAGGACAACTTGCAGACATCTTTACCAAACCATTAGATGAATTTACTTTCAATAGATTGATTTGTGATTTAGGTATGCTTAACTATGTTTAATCTATTAAATGTCTGACAAATTATGATATAATTTTCTGTTAACCATTGACTATGTTAATCTGTTAATTTTTACATAACCAATTGATGAACATTTTACTTATCAATGGATATTAGTAGCTAATGACGGATAAATATATCAATTGATAATATATTTATTTATCGATGGATGTTTGTAGATGTCAACAGATAAATATATCAATTGATGATATACTTATCGATTGATAGTCGTACCCGTCGATGAACAAGTTAGTTATCAATTGATGACCTGGAATTTAAGGGGTCCATGTCATCAATCGACCTGTACAAATACTAGTCGTTGATTACTTATTTTATCAATTAATTGATACATACATCTCTGTATGTATAATAGTCGATTGTCAAAATTGGTAATTTCTACTTTTCATTTTCTTCCAACGCGATTAAGTTCTATTTTGAGTAAGAAATTGAAAGTGATGACAGTGTCGTTAGTCCACTTGTGTTGACTAACGGAAAATGAATAGTAACGTTAAATTTTAACGGAAAATATTAAATATATATTCAGAATTTAAAATGAAAAACTTAAATTTTAATTTTATATTTTTAAATTTTTAAAATCAGAATAAGAATATTTTTAAAATTTTAAAATCGGAATTTTTTAAAAAAAAATTAAAATCAGATTAAGATTTGAAAATAATTTTTTTTTAAAAAAAAATAAAATCAGAATATGAATTTTTTAAAACTTTTAAAATTTTAAAATCAGAATTTTTTTTAAAAATTTTAAAATCAGATTAAGATTTGAAAATATTTTTTAAAAAAAATTTAAAATCAGAATATGAATTTTTTAAAATTTTTAAAATTTTAAAATCAGATTTTTTAAAAAAAAATTTTAAAATCAGATTAAGATTTGAAAATAATTTTTTTTAAAAAATTTTAAAATCAGAATATGAATTTTTTAAAAGTTTTAAAATTTTAAAATCAGAATTTTTTTAAAAAAAATTTAAAATCAGATTAAGATTTGAAAATATTTTATTTAATTTTTAAAATCAGAATAAGAATTTTTTAAAAATTTTAAAATTTTAAATCGGAATTTTTTAAAAAAAATTAAAATTAGATTAAGATTTGAAAATAATTTTTTTTAATTTTTTAAAATCAAAATAAGAATTTTTAAAAAAATTTAAAAAAAAATATTTTTTTTTTAAATTTTAAAATCAGATTAAGATTTGTCACGTCACCGCCACGTCACTTTCCGTTAGGTCATCAAGTCAAACTAACGGCTATGTCATCACTGTCAACTAGAGTGGTGCAAATGAGATGCTGATAACTAGAGTGACTAATCTGATACCAGCCTCTCACATTAGTGAGCACTTTGAGATTTAACCCTAAATATAAATAGTGAGATTAAAACATCTTTTAATTCTTACTTGCAAATTTACTAACGATTTCTCTATCTCTTTTTTTCTCTCTCAATCTACGAACTCAATCTCTCTTGCTTAGGTCCCTAATTCACTAATCGTTCAATATTATTCTTACTTCATTACTAACAAGTTTGTCAGTTAGCATTTCTCTACATCAAAAACACGATAATGGCATCATCAAAGAAAGTCTCGCTTTTAGGATTCTACTACAAACTCAACTTTGTCGCTTGCACAATGGTAGAGGAAGTCCCAACAAAATTTCATCCATTAATGGAATTCCTCAACAGTTCAAAAGTCTCAATGGCCCTCTCATAAGCACCAAAAATAGTATGCAACTTAGTTGAAGAATTCTGGACAACTGCAGAGGTAGCAGATGATTTTTCTTCTATATCCTTTAATTGCAAAGGACAAATAGTATGCAACTTAGTTAAAGAATTCTGGACAACTCAATGAAATATCTGTTAAATTAAGAAATAAGATTAATAGGTCTAATCATATTTACTATGCTAGATTTATTATGATTAGTATTAACCATTTTGTCAAGGATATTGAGATTGACAGGAGCACATAACCTCTGGATTGTTTGGTATTGATGTGCTAAAAATATACATTTTAAATTGCAAGTGCACAATTCACATCGTTTTAATAATTTAAAGATTCGTTCCGCAAGGACTAAAATTATTTTTACAAAAACTTTAATTTTCAATTTAGGCGAATTAGACCAATTAATTTTGAGATGAGTTATTAACCAAGGACAACAAAAAAAGGAATGATAATAAGCTAATTAAAAATTCAAGTAACGAAACTAACTAAACTTTAAACATTAATTAAAATACTTGACAAATAAAAAAAATGGACAAAGGAAGACTAGTGCTTTTAAATCTAGATCTACAAACTAAAGACCATAATTAATACTACTAAAATTAGATCTAAAATTCAATACAACTCAAAAGCAAAACTACATCTAAAATATCAAACCATTAAAGCTATTTTAACAAATCTAACAACTAAAAAGTAGATCTAAATTCTAACACCCAACAAGAAATAAATTTAGCTCTAAAATATTAAACCCACTAATAAAATGGAGATTTAAAAAGGGTTCAACTACAATATAAAAAGAAAAGTAGATCCAAGAACATTAAACTAAAGAGGCTCCTTTCAATTCTCAAGTACTTTACTTTTTTACTTGATGAAATTGAAATGGGTCATAGCCATAAAGGTGAATGAGACAAGTAAGATATAAAAGTAGATCTAAAATTTAAAGAGCTAAGTTTAAACACTACCAACAACTAAATCTATATCTAAAATATTTGAACAACTACAAGTAAATATCAAACCCAACAACCAAAACTAGTTCTACAATATAGAATAAAAAAAACCAACTAATAATAATAAATTCTCACGAGATTTATCACCCACTTTGTTATCAATTTGCTTGCCAGACCTTAAGGAAATAACTGCATTCACATTGTCATGAGGTCTTTGGTTCATGGGAAACTTAGGATTCACCTCGGGTTGACTAGGAAACCGGTTCTTCTCCTGCTCACAAATCGTGCTAGCTAACTGACTCATCTGAACCTCTAACTTAGAGATGGCTTGAGAATTGGAATTTAAGATTTGCCTATCTTGGGTCATTGTTTGCATGAAGGTTTGTTGGGATTGAGTCAAATTCGTTTGTGATTTCAACAATGCCTCAATACTCTTCTCTAAGGAACTAAGTCTCTTATCCGAATCATTAAAACCGGGTGGGTTCAAAGGTGTTTGAGTTGAGTTTGGATAAGGACTAAGACTTTGATTTGGGTAAGAGCTAGAATTGGGCTTTTGAAAATTGGGTTGAGACAGTTGATAGTTTTGACCTTGGTTCCATGAAAAGTTCAGGTGATTTCTCCACCCGGGGTTGTAAGTTTGTGAAAACGGGTCATTTCTAGGTCTTGGTTGGAACATAGCATTCACTTGCTCCAACTCTTGAAAATTTTGAAGTGCTTGGTTCGGAGAATTATAGTTCGCATACATAGACACGTAGCAAATAAGTGCAAGAATTTAAACACTCAAAAGAAAATGTGGAAAATCGAAAGAAAGAAAAAATTCTAAATCTAGGGTTCCCTAAAATTACCTAGACCTTGCTCCTAACAACAAGATAATACTAAAACTCACAAAACTAAAAGTACTCGTCCTGATTGGCCAGGTCGGTGCAAGCATTGCCAAGAGGCTAAACACCTTCCTAAGACACCAATCCAAATGGCCAGGTAAGCTTTCGTTAGCCTAGACACCAACGAATGAATACTTCGAGATTTGTTCATTTTAGGTTCTCTTCCTAGTTGAGCGCGAAATCCTAGGGCTAACGTCTAATTAATTTTATTAAAAAGGTTAGGGTATGCAAGATGAGAGATTAATTGTTGTGGGCTAAGGAAAGAGTGATGAATTCTCTCCCCTCATCTTGTGATTGGGTTTTGCCCTTAAAATTTATTTAAATGATGCAACACACAACGAGTTATAAAAAACGATAAACAATTATGGATGCTTAAACTATGTGTCCTAATTTAAAGAAAAGAAGGAATTTAACGTACCTCATTACTCCAGCAATCACCACAATTTACAAGGTACGAAAAATTAAATACAAGAATTTAAATCTAAATGATGTGCTCCTAAGTGATTAATGCATGATGCAACAATTATATATTCAACTAACTAATTATTTTTTGGATGTTTAATTATTATTTTTTTTGATTTTTTTTATAACTACGTGATGAAATGACGAAAATAGGGAGATACGGGTTACCGAAAAATGCTTTCCGAAAATTTCTTCAAGTCTGGCAATTTCCACGTTCTAACGAGCTTTCCGAATCTCTAATTTTCTAAAAAAAACAAACAAAGAGAGCAAGTAAAACTAATTCGAAAAATTAAAAATTAAGGTGTGAAAAATAATTATAGTCCCCGGCAGCGGCGCCAAAAACTTGATGTGCTAAAAATATACATTTTAAATTGCAAGTGCACAATTCACATCGTTTTAATAATTTAAAGATTCGTTCCGCAAGGACTAAAATTATTTTTACAAAAACTTTAATTTTCAATTTAGGCGAATTAGACCAATTAATTTTGAGATGAGTTATTAACCAAGGACAACAAAAAAAGGAATGATAATAAGCTAATTAAAAATTCAAGTAACGAAACTAACTAAACTTTAAACATTAATTAAAATACTTGACAAATAAAAAAAATGGACAAAGGAAGACTAGTGCTTTTAAATCTAGATCTACAAACTAAAGACCATAATTAATACTACTAAAATTAGATCTAAAATTCAATACAACTCAAAAGCAAAACTACATCTAAAATATCAAACCATTAAAGCTATTTTAACAAATCTAACAACTAAAAAGTAGATCTAAATTCTAACACCCAACAAGAAATAAATTTAGCTCTAAAATATTAAACCCACTAATAAAATGGAGATTTAAAAGGGGTTCAACTACAATATAAAAAGAAAAGTAGATCCAAGAACATTAAACTAAAGAGGCTCCTTTCAATTCTCAAGTACTTTACTTTTTTACTTGATAAAATTGAAATGGGTCATAGCCATAAAGGTGAATGAGACAAGTAAGATATAAAAGTAGATCTAAAATTTAAAGAGCTAAGTTTTAACACTACCAACAACTAAATCTATATCTAAAATATTTAAACAACTACAAGTAAATATCAAACCCAACAACCAAAACTAGTTCTACAATATAGAATAAAAAAAACCAACTAATAATAATAAATTTAGAGATCTAAATCATTGAACCCACATTCAAAATAGAGATTTAAAGGGGCTCATGACAAGATAATAAATAATAAAACTAAGCAGTAAAGTAGAGAGATAAGTAAACTAGATCTAGAATATTAATCTAAAAGGCTCCTTTCATTTCCCAAGTATACAACTTGTGGTACTTAGAAAGATATCATAGCCATAAATTTAAAGAAGATAAGATGAAGACTAACATAAAAATAAATTAAGACTTAAAGAAGATAAGATGGAGACTAGCATAAAAGAAAATAAAGACTTGCATTAATATGAAAAGTGTTTACAATATTTGAGAGAGCTAAAAACTAGATCTATAAAATTAAAAGAGAGGCTACTACTAAAACTATGGTAAAAACTAGTGATGATTACAATGAGAGAATGAGATGTATTTATAGGCTAGGACTAGGGTTTTGGGTGGTGTTGGGTCAATCCCCACCATTCAAATGAGGTGTTTGTTGGTAAAATCTACACCATTGATTTTTGATTTCATCCACCAACTTGCTCTTTTGTCTTTTTCTCCTCTTTACTTTGTTGGCTTCTTTTTCTTCCCTTTTTTTTTGCCCTTTCTAACCCATTCCTTCTCCTTTAATTATTTAATTTACTTATCTGCAAAATAAGGAAAATGCAATAAATTAACTAATAAAAATACGAAAGCGAGCAATAAAATAGGCATTAAAATATGTAAAATTATGCACTAATCAGGTATAAAACAAAATCTTCACAGCAATGTGGAATTGATCTATCCCCCTTTTGTTCAGGTATTTATCTCTACCTTAAACTCTTCCCAACATCAATCTTCTTTGCCTTCTGTGGCTATGGAGGGTGGTAGCAATGACCCCAACCCTCCTACCCAAGCCACACAAACCATCTCAAAATCCAAATCTAAGAAGTCAACCTCAACAAGTTCCCAAAAGCCTGTTGTTGTAAAAACAAAGAAAAGAAAAACATAGGTCTTGGTAGGCAGACTAGAGGAGGATGTAGATAGTGAGGGAATTGGGGAACATCAAAGAACCCAGAAGAACAAGGAGAGTAAGGGTGTGCAACCCAAACCAAGCCACTCCACAGTCTCTCAAAAGACTTTGGATATTAATAAAGAATTTACCACATCCCTATTGCCATCCTCTCAAAAGGATGACAATATTGAAAAGTGCCCACAACCAGGGGCACAGAACCAAGTTGGGGACACACAAGCTAAAACACCAAAATCATATGAAAGGAGGAAAAATAAGGTCACCTTTGCACATGAGGAACCACACACTACAAAATCATAGAAAACTGTGATGGAGCCTTTCAAAGTCAGTTTGATGCATCTCATGTAAATGATGAGATGCAGTCCCATTCACTCTCAATTCCAATCCCTTCTATTATTCTTTCCCCTCTTCACCAAATTTCTTTAGAAATTGTTTTAATAGATAATCAGGCATTTTCAAATTCTCATTCTTTGATATTCAAGGAGAAGCCACCACTCTCTCTTGAATTTTCTTCCCAGGAAATTCAGGATTCCTTCTCTCATGTTATCTCAAATATCACTTCTCAAATCATAACCTCAACTGTTTCTACTCTATCAATTGATGTTTCCTCATCAATTGATATTCAGCCATCGACTGATAAGCCTTCGATTGATACTCAAGATCAATTGATGGGTATGCATCAATCGATGGATATCCCAAACACCTCAACTAATATTCTCAATACATTAATTGATGCACAATCAATTGATGCTGCACAAACACTCTTAGGATTGAGTGAGTTGAGTGAGAGGCAGGATTGCAACCTGGAAAAAGAAGAGGGAGTAAGTGAGGTCATTCCTATTTCTTCCAGGAATGTGAGTGAAACCCACCTTAGAAGGTGCACAAGGTATGAGTGAGGGAGAGGTGAGGTTTCAGGATGAGATCCTGATGCAAAATAGAGAGATGAGTGAGAGAGATAAAACAATTCTTTTATATGCACATGAGTTGGAGAATTATTTGATGTCAGAAGAAGGAGTCAAAGAGATAGGGGAGTTTCAAATACAGAAGCAAGTGGGAGTGGAATTAATAAGGAAATTGAAAATGAAGAAGTTGATGCTGGTGATTTGGATCCACATAACTTTGTTCACCCTGATCCTCAATATCAAGGGTTGGATGCTTCAAGTAACAGATATGCAGAGAAATTGTTGAGAATTGAGCATACTGAACAGATGACCAGAAATCTAAAAGAGAGCATTGCCAATACAACAGACACATGTTATCTGGCACCTGAAGAGTTAGAAGATGATTATGATGAAGACCATGGATGAGTACCATTGATGGTTCCTTAGAAGTTGATGAAACTGAGATTCTGTCTCAATATCGGAGGGTAATGGTTGAGGTAGAAATTGAAGATCCCATTCAAAGGAGGATTGCCAACTATATGAAGGAATCATTAAAAATTCAGAAGATCACAGTGACAGGAGTAAGGAGAGAATTGGAGATTATCAAAGGATCTATCACTGTTAGGTCCAAAGTGTTGTAGAGGGGGGGGTGAATACAACTGTTTAAAAATAATGAGAGAATAAACAATATGCAGGTAATAAATGATGACACAGAATTTCAAGAATATATCATTATATTCATTGATGGATTTGCTACAACATTCATAAAAGCATCATGATCAGTTGAACAATAAATACAGCAATTAAAGCTAGATTCAACTGATCCTCTCTCTCACTTTTTGTTTAACAGTAAATGCTCTCTCTTTTAAAAATATCGTTGAATTATAGAGATGATGAAAGTCTCTCTACTAATAAAAACAAAGTGCTGCTTTTATAATGTCATGTAGTCTTGATCTTGTCCTTTTTGTGTACGTGGCCCAATCAGGACTTCGACAACAAAAAGTACTTTCCCAACAACTCTGGATCAACCGTTCACAATAAGCCACTTGTCCCTTGAACATTAAATGTTACATTTCTACCCGCATCTCGATCTTCGCCTGGACCCATCTCGATCTCGATTTGTGAAAATCTCGATCTCGATCTGTGAAAATCTCGATCTCGATCTATGAAGATCTCGATCTCGATCTGGGAGAATCTCGATCTCGATCTACCGTGGATCGAGATTTGCCTTTGCAATGTTTTACTTCAATTGTAAATCTCGATCTGCATCTCGATCTGCTGTGGATCGACATTTGCCTTAGCAAATATGCACACATCAAATGTTGACCTTCTTTAGTGACTAATTGAGAATTAACCTTTATGAGCAAGTTTCCCTAGCTTCTTCAATTTCTTTTCCTCACTCAATTCAAATGAGATCTTCTATTACTGACATGAACTTGCCTCCAATGTCCTGACACTTGATGCAATGGTCTGGTTCATAAGTGACTAGTCTTGTAGGGGTTCTTGCTTCTGAATGTCAGTTCTCATTTGTTGATTAACCTTTACATTATCCAGATGTTGATATACAGTACATGAAATCACTTTGGTCTTCTTGATACTTCTTTGACATTAATTTGATTCTCCATTAGATAAGTTAGGGCATGAGCAATACTCAGATTGAACTTCTTCTCACTTATGCATCCTTGATTAACCAAATTAGTTACTTGTAGTTACCAAGTATCATTACCATTTCTTCAGTTGATTGATTCCACGTGCTTCTTCAGTTTCTCTTGTTTTGCTGTTGTTTTATCTTTTACTTAGTTGAGTTACATAGTAATTAAGTGTTACAAGATAGTACACCTATGCCTTTCAATCTCCCCCTATTTGATTGTCTAACAATGACAACCAAATTCACAATGAGGATAACTCAACTAACCAGGGACTGAAAAAGATAAAATAACATTCATAAAAGATCATGTCAACTTACATAATGCTTGGCTTGATTAATTAACTTCATGTCTATTACTGATACTTCAAGTGCCAAAATTGGACACCTGTTGGCTCGATTAAATGGCTTCATGCTCTTCTAGAGATTTTCTCTATGTACTTTAAGAGCACGGTCCACTCAATCTTCAATTATCCTTCTGAAGTCCTTTTAGCAGTATTACCACCGCCGAACTTCGCGAAATAATTGACGCCTAATATAAACCAGTTTCAAGACACTTAGCTAACTAACTTCTACCTTACACTACACAAGAAAACAGATAATATTTTTACAATGCAGGAAAACAAGAAAACAAATTACAACGCAAAGAAACATTACAAGCATAATACATTAAAACTTTTATTTCTTGCGCTCCTCTTCCTCACGAGCTTTCTTCTTGGCTGCTTTTTCTTTCTTCATGAACTCAGGGTTGCAGACTTCATCCATTCTTTTCTTGAGAAGATTAAGTCCTTCTGCTTCCACATGATTTCTGATCTTGTAATTTCGAAACAACCTCAACCACCTTTCAACCATGCTGCGAGTGGTAAGCTTCGTGGGAATGTCTTCAAACCTCAGCTTTATGACTTTGTCAGGGTACCCCTTTTCCCCTTTCTTCCTTATAACCAGCTGCTTAGGGTATCCAATGACAATAGCGGTGGTGCATTGCTGTAGCCTCTGAATATCAAGCTGTTGTCTTCTCTTACAGAAGTTATCAAACGTGACCCTTAGATAATCCTGATCAAACTCGTCAACATCATCCATCTCATCAATCAATTCCCTTATAATACACAGTGTTTCATGACTGTGTTCTGCAAAGATGTCGTACTTGATTTCAATGATGGTTTCCACCTGATGCTTGTCTGTATAGATCAGCAGATCATTCTCATTCTCAGCTTTGCTCTTGACAAACTTGACATTTGCACTAACCACTGCACTAGCTTCCCCCCTTATTTCCCCTTCTTCTGGAATGTCTATTCTTGGATCTCCGTATCTTTGCACATGCTCTCTTATTGCCTCGTCTTGCTGCTCGAATGCATAGTCTTCAGGTTCTTTTTTAACCATTGGTAGTGTAGCTTCAGGCAACTTGTATCTAGCATCTTGCCTTCTTATCAGCTTCTCCAAGTCCTTAGTCACCAGCTTCTTTTCCTTTGTTAGAAAACCCTTAGAGAGGACTAGCTTTGCAACTGCCTTCAGCACATTTCCGCTCGGAGTTAGTTTTGAGTCATGCAGATTTACGATCCTCAAGACCTTGTCATGGACATATCTGATCTGGTAGGGATTTAGAATAATGTCAACCCCTCTGTCTTCAGCCATCTTCAACAATTTCTCCATAAACAACACTCCAGTCTTGACAGAGGTGTCTACCTTGTGAGCGAATTCTACCAGTTCACTTGCACCCCTTTCATGGAAGAAAGCTTCATCGACCATACACGGCCCGATTTTTGTTATGGGTGTCCAAGTGATCATCAGATTCCATGCCTTCTCCTTGAATATGACTTGTACGGAGGTGCATCCCTGTCTTATACAATTTAGATAATTCAGCAGCCCAGGGTTTAGATTTTCTAGCTTATGAAGAAGAAAGCTCAATCTTTCTGAGTCATGAGCATAGGCTCTTGGTCCAGCTAAGGCTTCTCTAGCCTTGTCCCACTCGGGACCTTCCCTCCTTATGTCAGCCTGGACCTTAGGATCTTTGATCTTTCTCATTTCAAACTCATGCTGAGTTTTCTGAGCCGCTCTCTTCTCCTTTGCCATTAGTTCTTTTTCAACTATCCCTTGTAGCACTTCTTCATTTACTCTTTCTCTGGCTTCCCTGAAAATCTCTCCTTGCATCTCTGCTTCATCAACTTCTTCTTCTGGGACATGCTTGTCAGCAACCGAGTGGTCTCCTGCATCACCTGCAACTCCTGCGCCAGATCCGCCAGGATTTAGACCTCTTTCTTGTTCCCACCCTCTTGCCCGTTGCTCGAGTCTCGACCTCCTTGCCACTAAGGCTTCTACATCCATCTCATCCTCATCAGAATCTTCAATAAAGTCTCTCATAAATGCATCGACGAGAGGTGTTTCTTTCTCAGCTTCTTCTTCAACTACTATCTTCTGCTTGCCTTTGTCTTTAAGAGCCGGTTGAGCCTCCTCCACCTTTTCACCAGATTTGTTTAAGGACTCGATCACCGGACCCTTACTAGTCAGCTTTTTCAGACCCTGATCCTCCTTCTCCCCCTTAGGTGTGTTATCCTCATCAGGAGCATCATCATCATTATTATCGTCACCACCACCACCGGTTGAAGGACCAGGTCCAGCCCTGTTACGTCCAAAGACAGCATCAAGGAGTTCATTCAGCTTCGTCCAAACCTGAGACATGCCATGAGTGACATCATCTACTGACCTCCCAACCTCCACCTGTGCCAATCCGAGATTGTTTATCTTGTCAATCATTTGATTTTGGACGGCAATGAGGTTCTCCATGAACTGAGCTCCAACCTCCAATCTTCCAGAGTGAGAAGAGACAGCAGCAGTAACACCAGCAACTCCAGCCTCCAAAGCCTCCACTTTCTTCACTAAATCCTGCAATTTGGGGGACGGTGTTTGGCTTGGGTTAAACTGTTTACTCTCGCCGGTTTCTGTTTCACTCAAGATCCCTAAAAAGAAGGGATCTACTCTCCCTGTCTCTCCCTCGTGTTTAGAGCCTAATAGTACTAGAGCCTCATCCACTAATCGCTGGGGACTAGCGGTGAGTTGGTCGGCGATATCGGTCAGTGAGACTGAGCCTTTAAGCGCTGTGTCTACGACAGGAGATGGCGTTATGACCATGGCATCCCCTTGTTCACTTAGAACCTTTTCTGGTTCGCTGGGCTGTTCTGGAGGCGTAGACCCACCAGTCACCAGTTGTCGTTGCTCTGCGAGCAACTTGTTTTCTGATTTAGATGAGGAAGCGTCATCCGTACTGGATTCGACAGACTCTTCCTCATTAAAACTTCCTGAGATACTAGTATCAGAAGTGCTAGTCTCAGTTTGCCATTCCCCTTCCGAGAAATTGCTCAAAGAGCCCTGAGCGGACAACTCAGGGGAGGTAGGGCCAGCTCCTATTGGCTGTTGAGCTGGACCCCCTCCTTGACTCTCACCAACATGCCTAGGCGAGTGCGAATGTGTTGAAATGTTTTGTAGAGGAGAGCCACCAGCGTGAGGTGTGGTGGCTGTGAGAGGTGAACTAGCCCTAACAGGTTGTGCAGTTGCCACTGGGTTTGTATCCACCTTTTACTTCTTTGGAGGTGGCAGAGCTGCTGAAGTGACTATTCTCTCAACTCCTACACTCCCTCCACTCGAATCACTCGACTCAGAAAAGCTTGCCTTCCTTTTATCACCAGTTTTAGGGCTGGCTGAACGTTTATGAACAGAAGGGCTTGTAGCCTGGGATAGAGCTTGGGGGTTTTCAGGCCCACGGCTGTAGAAAACAGGTTGAATTGATGATTGATCAAGATCAGCAAGAATAGGTACCTGACTCAGAAGATCGTCATCCTTGTCAGCTCCAGCTTCTGCAACATTTGCCTCGGCCATGTCAACATTCATACCTGCTTCTTCCAAATTTCTAGGCACTTGATCTCCACCTTCAGCTTCGTTACCGCTACTCTCAGCTTCTACTGCAGTAAACTGAGAAGCATGCCTCCTAGCATACTCATCTTGCAGATCCTGGAAGTACGAAGTCAGGCGCAACTCAAAAAGTCTTGACTTTTGCTGGGTTTCCATGGTGGAGATACTCTTTAGAGTCATATCAAAACATGTCATCCTTTCAGAGCCTTGAAATACTCTTCTGTGTTCCTCTGAAAGGACGTCATCCAGAACCATCTGAAGAAATCTTGGCATCCAGCATTTGACTGGACCATCTTCCGGATTCCTAGATGCATTCTTCTCCAATGCCCATCTCTCAAACAACTGAATCAACAGATGTTTGCCCACATTCACTCTCCTGTTGTTTGCCACTCCATATAGTATTACCCGGCAGCTGTTGTTCATTGGCCTGTAGTCTTTGTCCTTTGGGAACATGCAGCGCTGAATGGCCTGAACTACATAATCCCACTCAGCTGGTAGCATACCGGTGTTAACCTTTGTTACCTTGATAGGACCCGTGGGAGGGCGACAACCTATCTCCGTGAATAATTGCAACATATCCTCCATAGTGGGTTCCGGAGCATAATCTTCTGTAGGAAGCCCGAGTAACTCATTGAACTTCCGCAGACTGACTTCATATTTGACACCACCAATAGTAAAGGATAGGCCTGTTGGATTGGCTTTTCCACCCTGAATCTCTAGTGTAGAGTAAGCAGCTTGAAGGGCTTCGACATTCAGGATGTGAGAGGCGGTTAAAGCATGACTTATGATTGATGTGTTGTTGAGGGATTCAATCCAGAACTGATAGTGAATAAATCTACCAGTTGCTCGATCAGCAGAGAGATTAACAAAGTTGGTCTTGGGAATTGTGAAATTTGGGTTTGCCATTTTAAATTTGTGTTCGAGAAAAGAGATGTTCGAAAAGATTTTGCAATGAATTTTAGAGAACAAGTTCTAAATTTAAACAACCAAAAAAAACGTACACGAACCCCACTAATTACCCCACGTAATTAGTGACATAAATTAAAACAAATTAACTCCCCACTAATGACCACTTAACTCCCCACTAAAGATTGACGGTTGAGTTTTTGAAAAATTAAAGTGAACAGCCGTTACAAAATAAATTATTTTTCCGGAAAACCACAAACACGGCAGTAAAGTTGCACTTTAAGGATTAAACAGTAGTACCCACACCTATTTCGCTCAAGAACACAAAAAAAACTTAAGAATAAGAAAGCACGAAACAAAAAAAACAAACTCACTGGAATGAAAAGAAAACTAAAGAACTATTTGCAAGAACAGTAATGACGTTAAAAACAACACAAGAAGTTCAACAGTTTTAAACAAAATTTTAGCAGAGTTTCGTTTTAGTTATTGATGCTTTTAAGTAACAGTTAGTGATTTTTGTTTAAGAAAATCACAAGAAAACTTGATGTAATGGCAGGGAAAAGAACTCTGGTAATGTATGTATACACGTGTGTATATGAAGAGCTTAAGCTTTTGAAAGAGAGAAAGAAAGTTAATGTAAATAATGAACAGCCTTTTTAATGCTATAATATATACTTGCACGCCTAAAAAGAAGTAACTGAAAAGACAAGTCACATCTCGATCTCGAGATCCGCATCTCGATCCTCATCTAGATGTCGATCTTGATGTCGATCTCGATCCGCATCTCGATCTACATCTTGATGTCGATCTCGATGTCGATCTCGATCCGCATCTCGATCTACATCTCGATGTCGATCTCGATGTCGATCTCGATGTGGATAGATCGAGATGTACCTTGACAGTTTTTTTTAGACCAATTTTCACAAGTCGTTCTCGATCTCGATCCAGAACCAGATCGAGATTTGCCTTAGAAAATTTTAATGAAATTATGTGAATTAAACATTTATATGTAAAATTCACAAGATTTCATCACAAATTTTCACACCATTTAAGAAACTTACAATTTTGAAACGACAGGGAATTTAGCAAATAAATCATGCATTACAAAATTAAGTATAGCATTAAATCCTATCACATTATTAGACATTAATCAGTTAGATACACAGATCAGCACAAGATTAATTTCACGAAACTTTCTAACTTCCCGTTATGAGATGTAATACATACATTTATGAAGTTAAGTACGCATTATTAATTATGAATATTCATGAATAACAATAATATGTACACAAACTGAATTATAATAGATAGGTAGCAAAACTAACAGGTGTTAAGCATCCCCAATTCACCAACCAATCTAGAAAATGTTGATTCGTCTAGAGGTTTAGTGAATATATCTGCTATTTGACTTTCAGTAGACACAAAATGCAACTCTACAGTTCCATTTTCTACATGCTCTCTAATAAAATGATACCTGATGTCAATGTGCTTGGTCCTGGAGTGATCCACAGGGTTGTTGGTCATTGCAATAGCACTTGTGTTGTCACACATGATAGGAATCTTAGATACTTCCACACCATAGTCCTTGAGTTGGTTCTTCATCCACAGTATCTGGGCCACACAGCTTCCAGCAGCAATATATTCTGCTTCAGCTGTCGAGGTAGATACTGTGTGTTGTTTCTTGCTTTGCCAAGACACCAACCTTCTTCCAAGGAACTGACAGCTTCCTGAAGTGCTCTTCCTATCTATTCTACAACCTGCGTAATCTGAATCCGAATAGCCAACAAGATTAAACCCTGTATCTCTTGGGTACCAAATCCCGAGATTTGATGTTCCCTTGAGATACCTAAAAATACGCTTTACTACTATGAGATGTGACTCTCTAGGATCCGCTTGGAACCTTGCACATAGGCACGTAGAGAATATAATATCAGGTCTGCTAGCAGTTAAATACAAAAGTGAGCCGATCATACCTCGATAGCTTGAGATGTCTACAGGTTTACCCGCTTTGTCCTCGTCAAGCTTCGTGGCTGTTGCCATAGGAGTCTTTGCTTGTGATACATCTTGGAGAACATACTTCTTCAATAGATCATGAATGTACTTGGTCTGGCAGATAAATATCCCGTCCTTCTTCTGACTAACTTGAATGCCCAGAAAGAACGTGAGCTCTCCCATCATACTCATTTCATACCTTGATTGCATTAACTTAGCGAATTTAGCACACAGCTTCTCATTTGCAGACCCAAAGATAATGTCATCCACATATACCTGCACCATTATTAGATCATCTTTGCATTTCTTGTCGAAAAGCGTTTTGTCGATTACTCCTCTGGTGAAACCACTTTCTAGTAAGAAGTCTGACAGAGTTTCATACCACTTCCGCGGAGACTGCTTAAGGCCATATACTGATTTGAAGAGTCGATAAACATAATCACAATATTTGCTGTCAATAAACCCGGGAGGTTGCTCGACATACACCTCTTCATCCAGTTCACCGTTTAAGAATGCACTCTTGACATCCATTTGATAGACTTTAAAACCATGATGTGCTGCGAATGCCAAGAACATCCTTACTGCTTCTAGCCTTGCTACTGGTGCATAGGTTTCATCATAATCAATTCCTTCTCTTTGAGTATAACCCTTAGCAACCAGGCGAGCTTTATTTCGTGTTACAAGTCCGTCTTCATCCAGCTTGTTTCTGAATACCCATTTTGTCCCAACAACAGATCTATTCTTTGGTCTGGGTACCAGCTTCCACACCTTCTGCCTTTCAAACTGATTGAGTTCCTCTTGCATAGCAATCACCCAATCAGCGTCATCTAGAGCTTCTTCCACCACTTTAGGTTCCATCTGGGAAAGGAACACTGAGTATAGACATTTATTCTCAGTAGCAATTTCAGCTCTAGCTTTTCCTCTAGTAGTCACTCCGGCTTCTGGATCACCAATAATTAGCTCGAACGGATGGTCCTTGTTCCAAGTGCGATCCCTAGCAAATGTTCTTGATGATTCAGCTTGATCTTGTAAGTGAAGGTGACTTAGTCTAGAAGCATTTTCACTAGCTTCCCTTGAGCTAGTACTGGCTCCCCCTGAGTGAGCTGCTCCCCCTGAGTGCATACTGACTCCCCCTGAGTTAGTACCAGGTCTGACGGAAGGTGATCCCTCAGCCCTAGTGTTTTGAATTTGCGAAACACTAGACTCTTGATTAATTTCATTATTTATAGTTGGATCACTACCCTGCACTACTGACTCGGGAACTGTATCCACTTCATTAATATCCATATTTTCAAATCTTAGAGAAGTAGGCTCACTATCTTCTTTTTGTATAGAAGGGAGCTTTGAGTCGTCGAATGTGACATTAAGGCTTTCAACCACCTTGCGATCATTAAGCACAAACACCCTGTACGCTGCTACTACTTCAAGAGAATATCCAATGAAAACCCCTTCATCTGCTTTGGCATCAAACTTTCCAAGTTGTGCATTGTCTCTTAACACAAAGCATTTGGCACCAAATACGTGAAAGTACTTGATAGATGGTTTTCGTTTATTCATCATGTAATACGGCGTCTCATTATGGTCCTTTATAATCAGGGTTCTGTTCTGTGTATAACAAGCCGTGCTAACTGCTTCAGCCCAAAAATATAAATGAAGTTTTGACTCATACAGCATTGTCCTAGCTGCTTCAACCAGTGTCCTGTTCTTCCTTTCTACCACCCCATTCTGCTGTGGTGTTCTCGGTGCTGAATACTGTCGTCTGATCCCTTTAGATATGCAGAAATCCATTAACACTGAGTTCTTGAATTCTGTCCCGTTGTCAGATCGGATGGTCTTCACAGTCAGACTTGCTACATTTTCAATTACCAGTACATGTCTAATGATCTCATGTGGCACTTCATCTTTCGATGTCACAAACTTCACCCATGTGTATTTGGAAAAGTCATCGACAATTACCAGCGCATATCTTTTCCTTGACACATAACATTAACTGGTCCAAACAAATCCATGTGAAGAAGTTGTAGGGGCTCGGTAATGCTATTCACTTGTTTATCCTTATGCGAGGCTCTTTTTGATTTTCCCATCTCACATGCTTCGCAGAGTCCATCTGGGGTGAACTCCATCTGCGGCAGCCCTCTCACCAATTCTCTCCTTACGAGATTATTCATTGCTTTAAAGTTCAGGTGAGATAATCTTTTATGCCATAGTCAACTTTCATCAGCAGAAACCTTGCTGTAGAAACACGTGACTTCAGACTGATCAGCAGAATTCATGTCAGCTATGAACAAATTTGACTTCCTTACTCCTTTGAGAGCAAGGCTTCCATGCTTTTTGCTTCGAATCGAACAATCATGCTTCCCAAAGTTGACGTCAAAACCCCTGTCGGTGAACTAACTAACGCTGAGAAGATTATGTCGCAATCCTTCCACAAAAGACACGTCCTCAATGATAACATTTCCACAAACGATCTTGCCATATCCCCTGGTGTAACCTTTGCTATTATCTCCAAAAGTAACCACGGAGCCGGCTCTCAACACCAAATCTGTTAGCAGGGACTTATTGCCGGTCATATGCCTCGATGCTCCACTGTCCAGCACCCATATGACTTTACTCTTTTCATGTTCACTGCCCTGCAAATCCAGAAAGGTTAGGTGTTCTTCGGAACCCAATAATGTTTGGGCCCGGCATCAATAATTTCCTTTTTCTTTTCAGATACAGAAGGCTTTGCCTTGTTGCCATCAGGGGCATTCATCTTGACTTTGTCTTTTCCCTTGTCAACCTTGACTGATTTGTCAGGTTTGGAAGCAGACTGGTCACTCCTAACTTTAGGAGGACTTGAAGTCTTAGCCTTTGACCCCGCATGCTTTTTCTTACTACTACTAGATGTATGTTCAACAGATGCGCTAGCAGTATTCATTAAATTAAAATAAGCATGCATGATGTTTACAGCACATGGCATACAATTTGGATTATTGCATTTGGCATGATTTGCATACATGTTAGGCAAAGCAGTAGTTGCAGGCATGGTATTACAACCAACAGATTTTTCTTCCTCTACATAGAACGGGCAATAGTAAGACAAATGATCAGTTTGATTACAGATATAGCATGCCTTTCTAGCTCGTGTAGATGTAGATACAGATGCAGGTTCAGTTTTGACTGCCTTTACAGGTGCTTTCATTTGGTCTGACCCTGCTACCCATTGTTTATATGACACCGTCTTAGCCTCCTTGGTTCCTACACCTCTCTTAGCATATTTCAATGTCTAATACCACCCTTTCAGGATTAGCAGATTTCAATGAGACAGTTGCAAGTGCCTTTACAGCAGACTCTTCAGCTACAAGTCCAGACTCACTTACCGCTTTGTTTTCTCCACTATTGTAGGATCTTCTTCTGTCATTTTGTTCCTACTCCAGCTCGTAGGTCTTCAAAACACCATACAGCTTTTCGAGAGAAGTGTTTTTCAAATCTCTTGACTCTCGAATGGCAGTGATCCTGTGTTCCAGATGTTTAGGCAAATTCAAGAGAAACTTGATATTTGAATCTGCTAGTGGATAGACTTTATCTCTTATACTCAGCTCGATAAGCAATTTACTGTAACGTTTGTAAACATCCGCTACGCTTTCTCCTCGTTCGCATCTGAACGATTCATATTCAGATATCAGAATGCGTTTGTGATTATCTCTAACTTCCTCGGTCCCCTCCATTACCACAGCCAGTTTATCCCACATGGCTTTAGCTGTTTTTAATCCCTTTATTTGAACATAGTACTCTGAGTTTAGGGATTCAATTATGACGTTGCGTAACGACGCATCCATACCAACCAATTCTTTATCTGCGTCTGAAAACTCCATTTCCTCTTTAGGAACAGACCGGGATGGTATTAGTATCCCTCCTTCCATTCGCTCTGGCTCAATTTTCATGGGTATGTATGGACCGTTTTCCAATATTCTCAAGTATACCTTGTTTATTGATTCAAGGTAAGCTCCCATCCTTCCAGTCCATTCGTCATAATGTTGTGCATCAAACGGAGGTATCTTAAATCTGTGTGCGGCGGCCATTTTAATAAAATTTAAAATTAAGATAATACACTTTTCAAATTACAATAAATTGTATTTACTTGAAAAATTAATTATCTCACTTTAAATATCCAACACTTAATATTCAACGGATTTTGCACTTAAGATTCAAGCAAGTTAGTTCTAATCACAGGAACAGTAGTAGGGTCCACCACTTTCTCAAGTCCAAACAAAAAGTTGTCCACTTCCTAGTTGATAGAAGTTCGAAAATGTCCTTTTTGTTTAGTCAATCAGTTGATTCCAGTTTTGACCACAAGAAAATCCACAAAGTTCTAAAGTACAATATTTTGGAATTTTGTACAAATATTCCTTACACCATTACTTAGAACTTTTTAGATCTATGACTTTTCCAGGAAGAAACAAATAAAAACTTTCGGCACAAACTTCAAGAAAAATTAGATCTGGGATTTTCAAGAACCAACTCAAACAACACAGTAGGATCTCTGTTAGATGTGTTTAACAGGAGCTCTGATACCAATTGTTAGGTCCAAAGTGTGGTAGAGGGGGGGGTGAATACAACTGTTTAAAAATAATGAGAGAATAAACAATATGCAGGGTAATAAATGATGACACAAAATTTCAAGAATATATCATTATATTCATTGATGGATTTGCTACAACATTCATAAAAGCATCATGATCAGTTGAACAATAAATACAGCAATTAAAGCTAGATTCAACTGATCCTCTCTCTCACTTTTTGTTTTACAGTAAATGCTCTCTCTTTTAAAAATATCGTTGAATTATAGAGATGATGAAAGTCTCTCTACTAATAAAAACAAAGTGCTGCTTTTATAATGTCATGTAGTCTTGATCTTGTCCTTTTTGTGTACGTGGCCTAATCAGGACTTCGACAACAAAAAGTACTTTCCCAACAACTCTGGATCAACCGTTCACAATAAGCCACTTGTCCCTTGAACATTAAATGTTACATTTTTACCCGCATCTCGATCTTCGCCTGGACCCATCTCGATCTCGATTTGTGAAAATCTCGATCTCGATCTGTGAAAATCTCGATCTCGATCTATGAAGATCTCGATCTCGATCTGGGAGAATCTCGATCTCGATCTACCGTGGATCGAGATTTGCCTTTGCAATGTTTTACTTCAATTGTAAATCTCGATCCGCATCTCGATCTGCTGTGGATCGACATTTGCCTTAGCAAATATGCACACATCAAATGTTGACCTTCTTTAGTGACTAATTGAGAATTAACCTTTATGAGCAAGTTTCCCTAGCTTCTTCAATTTCTTTTCCTCACTCAATTCAAATGAGATCTTCTATTACTGACATGAACTTGCCTCCAATGTCCTGACACTTGATGCAATGGTCTGGTTCATAAGTGACTAGTCTTGTAGGGGTTCTTGCTTCTGAATGTCAGTTCTCATTTGTTGATTAACCTTTACATTATCCAGATGTTGATATACAGTACATGAAATCACTTTGGTCTTCTTGATACTTCTTTGACATTAATTTGATTCTCCATTAGATAAGTTAGGGCATGAGCAATACTCAGATTGAACTTCTTCTCACTTATGCATCCTTGATTAACCAAATTAGTTACTTGTAGTTACCAAGTATCATTACCATTTCTTCAGTTGATTGATTCCACGTGCTTCTTCAGTTTCTCTTGTTTTGCTGTTGTTTTATCTTTTACTTAGTTGAGTTACATAGTAATTAAGTGTTACAAGATAGTACACCTATGCCTTTCAATCACTTCTAATAAGGACACTCTGGAAAGAAGGTTGGTTGAGAAGTTTCCTCTAAATACTAGGGGTCAAATAAAGGACAAGTTGCTCAAGGAATCCAAGAACTTTGCAGCCTTAGAAACTAGAGTGGGTTCTCTAGAAAAAAAGATGGATGAAATTATTAAAGGCCAGAGTTTACATGTTTCTATTCTTCAAAAATTTCTTGACAGAATGCCACCACCTCCTCAAATTGATGATAACAAAAAGGGGGAGAATGCTAAGAAGGATGGTGATGGTGATGGCAAAGGCAATGGTGGTGTTGGTGGTTCTGGTGTTGGTAAATCACGTGGTACTAGTGGTACTGCATCAAAGAAGGTTGCAAAAAATGGAAGTAACAAGGATAGGCATTCTTCAAAGTCATCTAAGTCACCCACAGATGACCTAGAACAGAAAAAGAAAGATATGAAAAAGTTTGAAGATGAACTAGAAGCCAGAAGAATTATTAGGGAAAGAGAAACTCAATTGATGATTGAGAGGGAAAGGAAAAGAAATGGAGATCTAAAGAAGAGCACTGAATTGGTAACTAAGGCAGCAGAATCAGGAAACTTGGATGAGTTCATTGCTCAGACAAGAGTGGTAAATGAAAATGCAAAGAAGGCTACCAAAGAAAGCAATTCAAATGCAGAAAACTTTCTAATTGATGTTGAAGCCCTTGAAGAGAAGAAAAAGGGAAAAACAATAATGATAGAAGAAAGAGAAAAGAAGAAGCCAGTTGGCCAGAAACTTCTTCAAGGAGTCATTTCCTCAGGAATTTCATATGCTGCAAGAAGAGAGAAGGAGAATGAAGAAATTGCAAGGAAAATATAAATTTAATGGAATATGGAAGAGCAACTAGAAGAACAACCACTAAGGAAAAGGAGAAAAATAGTCATGGCCAGGAAAAAGGATTAGTTCTACTCAAGAAACAGTGGTTCAAGAAAATCCTTAAAGTCAATAAGAAGAAATCAAGGAAGAGGTGATAATTGAAGGTTATGACATGAAAGGGATACCAATGGTGAATGAAAAAGGGTTGATAGGAGTAAGGACTTACCCTACAACCTCTAACCAAGAAGAATCAATGAGGTTGGAATATGAAAATGGAACAAAGATCACTTACTCAATGAAGGTGATAATGAAGCAAAGCTATAGTGTAATGAAGACCATTCTATCTCTACTCAACAGAAAGTACAAACTCTACACAACAATTGCTCAGGAAATTCAACACCAAATCTCAAAGCTAAGGAGATCAAAAGTAGAAGCTGAACCTGATTCACCCCTTAAGCTATGGAAGTCTCAAGTCAAGAAGGTGGTGTTGGAGCCAAAATATGCCATGATTTTTACAGATGTTGAGGGCAACACAAAGTTCTTTGATATCTGTAAATATTTTGATAAAATCACAGATGACGAAATTCACTACCTTATGAGGCAACTTGGAGAGACTGACAGAGATGAAGCAATTTTGAGGAGTTAATTTTTGAGACAACTAAAGGAAAATGTTGAGAAAAGGAAGAAGAAGAAGTAATTGAATCATGAAGATTATGAAGACATTGGAGCTGCTTGCAGAAGTTATTCAACAAACTGGTACTTCCACAAATTCAAAGTGCTATTTAATTTCTTGATTCTATCTGAATGAAAATAATTAAGGGTTTTGTTATCATCAAGTAGATTTAGACATGTTCATGTCACAGTCACAAATAGGGGGAGATTGTTAGGAATCTAGATATAATTTGATGATAACTTTAAACTTAGAATCATAGAAATTTTAATTGATGTAACTGATAAATTGATATGAAAGTTATAAATATCAATTGATCAGAAAACCAGTTATCAGTTGAAATATTTATGTGAATCAACTAATAAATTGGATTGTAGCATAGGTGTACTTAGTCTATTTCAATCAATAAGGTGTAAGTCAATTGATATTATTCTCATCAATTGATATTAGAGTCGATTGATATAGGTCATAAACTGATGTATAACTTAGACTGTCAAATTGTAATTATTTGAAGACAGGAAAATATACAAGTGAAGGATGATCAGTTGATATTGAAGCATCAACGAATAGAAGATCAATTGAAGAAACCAAATCAAGCATTGAAGACCATCAACTGATGTGAAGACCCATCGACTGATATATCGATTGATAACATCTATCAATCGATGAGTTATCTTTTATCAATCGATGAATACAAAGATCAATCGAAGAGCAATACTAGTTGATGGATAAAAGGAAGGATCAATTGATATGCTTAACAGCAAATTATCAATTGAGTGAGACAACACAAGTTGACAGGTTGACAGACAAAAGCACACATATGGAAGACAGTCTATGATGACTGTGAATACTCAAATTGAAGATGTCTTTCCAAGTCTGAAGACTTTTCTCAGAATGGAAAAAGGCAAGAGAAAAGATAGATCAGAAATAATCCTAGTTTAGATTAATTATTTTAATATTCTTTCTAGGAATTGTAAACACACTTGTGGTATATAAACAAGTGTGGTAGCATTGTTAGAAAAATACCAAGTTAGACAATATATCTTGAATCAACTGTTCAACCTTAGAGCACTTTGTAAGAACAGTTGATTTATTTTCTAACCTTATAAAATGAAGATAGGTTTTATTAACCTAGAAACATTGAGCAAAAATATACACCGATGGAAAACCCAATCCATCAGTAATTTTAAATATCTTTGTTCATTGTATTTTCAGTTTAATTTCTTGTTTATACACATTCTCTAAAAGCACTCAAACATCAAGAATAAATATTAAAACAACAAAAGTTGTATATATTTTTATTCAACCCCCTACAAATATTGATATTGTTCTGGGGAATAACAATGTTGATGACATGTTATTTATTTCTCGGTTATTTGAATAATAATATGATTAAATTTTCAATTTTTGTTATATGTATATATAAAATGTGGGTTGTTTGATTTTTAACACTTTGTTTTTTTTATTTTCATTTTCATTTTTATGAAACTAAAGTTTTAAGAACAAATTTTATTTTAAATTTTAAATGTTAAATTTATATTAGAATTATGTAATAATATATAATTTAGTTTCAAATTTAGATTTAGAGCAATGAATTCATAAATATTATATACATATTATATTTATATTATAATTATATTAATTTTAGAACTTAAATTGATTTAAAGTTGTAAGAATAAAAATGTTCTCCTAAAATTATTTAGATAGAGAAAATTTGTGTACGAAATAAATTTGAAAATATAATTAAAAAATATATATTTGTAAACAATTTTTAAATTTGAAATAAATTAAAGAAAACCTAAACAAAACTCAAAAGTATATTTATTAAGAGTAGATACCGTGATGTAAAAATAAAATGCATTAAAATTCTAATTTTAAAAATATAAGTAGGTCCATCATATTCATAGAAAAATCATGTAGGACCCGGACCAGTTATTAAAACACCACTTGTAAATTTTCATTTCTATTACAGTAAAATTTCTATAAATTAATATTTTTGGCCCAGAAAATTTTATTATTTTAGCGATGTTATTAGTTTATCAATAAATTAATATTTATTAATTTACATAATATTTCATATCAAATAATTTTTTTTATTCAAAATCCAATATTGTATGCATATGAATAACAATAATAAATTATATATATTGGTACGGGTGTTAATTAATTAATTCATTTAACAAAAATAAAATTAATGATCATAAATTCTAACACCGAGAGGATTAACAATTTTATTATAAAATTAAACATATGTATTATACAATGCAGATCAAACTATTATACTTTATAAAAAAATTAGTGATATGCTACGTGTCCGTGAAATTGAATTTGATTTTCAGAAACAGTCAATTGATACATATTTTAATAAAGTTATCTGGAAAATATTTAAGTATCATGTGTTATATATGAAAAAATTAATATTTTGAATGAATTATTATATTTATACAGGGCCTTGTCCAAAAATTATTATTTTATGCGTCCATTGGTCAAGTCGAGACCAGATTCGTTTATCGAGCTTTGCTTTTACTGTATATATTTTCACAATTCACATATATTGTGCAGTTTGTGCTCAAAACTAGTAATTCAATTTCATTGAATATAATTGTGATATATGGGAGTGTTTGATCTTGAAAAGCACTTTGCTTTCTATGGAGCTTATCATAGCAATAAAGTCAATATATTGATACATATGTTATTTGTTTGGCCTATCTTTTTTACTGCTATACTTGTACTTAATTTCACACCATCTCTCTTTAATCTCCCTGTTATTAATCTTTCTTTATTCGGGGTTCATCTTTTATTGATTATCAATTTTGGGTTGTTGATTACACTAATTTATTCTCTGTTTTATATCTTCTTGGATGTAAAAGCTGGGTCTTTGGCTGCTTTTTTATGTTTCTTGTGTTGGGTTTTTAGCGGTTTTCTGGCTCAGCTTCTTGGGTTTTCACTGGCTTGGAAGGTCTGTTTTTTTACAAGTTCTACATGATTATGTGTTCTTGATACTGTTTATGAAAGTATGACCTCTTGTTCAAATCATATTATTCTCTCGGTCTGAATTAGCTGTCCACTTTCACTTTTATGCGTATTATAATGTGCTAAATATAAATTTAATATTTATTCACAGAAAGGAAATTTTAAAAATAATTAACGGATCCATTTGGGCAATCCACTTTAAAATACATTTAAAATACATGTAAAAGTCAAACTGTCAATCACCCTCAGGGATATCGACAGGGCCCTTATCTTGATAATCACACATACTACCATTAAACAAACCCTCAACTTCTTATTGAGTGATCTGCGCGTAATGTATAGTAAACAACAAGAACGTAGAAATGACACATTTTGAATTGCTTTGATAGGCTTCATTATCTTGTGTCCCTTTATAGTTAAATCACTTGCTTATATACATATTGGGGGGGGGGGGGGGCGGGGGCTAAAGTTTGTTTATGCCTATTTAATTTTCTAGTTGATTAAACATGGCAAATTGGTTAACTGTCATTAGTCCTAACTCTTAATTTAGGTTGTTCTGGTAGTTCAGTTGGTTTGTTGGACTGGACAATTTGTTGGCCATGGTGTATTTGAGGTACACATGTCTCTCATTTACCTTAAGAATGATACCGCTTAGTTTGATACTTTGATGTAATTTACCTCGAAGTTTATATCCTTTGCAGAAACGGGCACCGGCTCTTTTAGATAATCTTTTGCAAGCTTTTTTATTGGCTCCATTCTTTGTTCTGTTAGAGGTGATTGCTAGAATCTTTTAAATTTAGTGGCTTTTCTCAAATGAGATATTAAGTTTGACATGATGCTTTTGTTGACTGCTTTAGGCCTTGCAGAACTGTTTTGGCTATGAACCTTATCAAGGATTTCACAATACAGTTAAGGCTAAGATAGAAGCAGACATTAATGAATGGAAAAGCAAGAAGCAAAACTTGCTTTCTTAGTTGGTCTTCGAGATCATGTAATTTGAACATCAGTGTCATCTATGGTGCCTGGTACTGTGACTTAAGCCTCTTATGTAAAAAGCTCACTATCTTTCTTTTTCTATAATTGCCTATAATTCAATACAGTTCAAGCAATTGTAAAAGGCTACATTAATGCCATTCTAGTCTTTGTAAGCTATCTTTCTTTTAAAATTTTAATTGTTGCTTCGACCAGTTGGAGTGTGTTTGATCATATACACCAATGTCGAATAAGACTTCTCTGTGTGCAAGACAAGCAAATAACCAGCCAGTTTATCTTATCACGTGCTACAGTCTTTGATCATCCAGACGTAGTGGCAACAAATGCATCTGTTAAGTTTTAACTCATGCACTATATATTATTTATTGAAAGACGAATTTATCCTAGCCAGTGACAAGCAGAAAATGTTATAAATTACCGTATAAAAGAGCCTAGCCATACATCCCGTATTTGTTTGTTAATTCTCCCCATTCTCATGGTAGCGAGTCATGTCAACCTACAAGGTGACATTGCTATATAGCATGCTTCACACTAGGTCTGTTCCTTAAAGAATAAAGATACCTTTAATAATTGTGTTCTGACTTCTGAATATGTCAGAGAAAAGACGGAAATTTGCTATGTTGTTTTTGGTTTCTTCTTCAATATAGATATATAATAGAAATGCAAAGTCGCGGAGAAAGGATCTATGACATCTTGAGTTAATCTCTTATATTTATAAATTGTTTACAAGGTTTTCCCGTTTTCTTCTCAATTGATCGGGTGAGCACAAATTACTACTCTTGAAAGCATCATACCAGTTCCATCTTACAATTTGTTAATACTGTACGAGACAATATAGTATTAAGGGCGTAGGGATACTGTAACTTTTAGCCCATGTGCCATTGATAATATTGTCATCATCCTGTACTTCACTGGATGATCGGGAACCAATTCAAATTTGAAAAATCTACACAAAATCGCCACTGCCATCTTCATTTGGAGATACGCGGAGTCCTTTCCCAGGCAAATCCTAGGACCAGCCTGCATATCAAAAAAACATGTAGCCAGGTCAGGTAAATATTACTAGAACATATTATTGGTCCAGTATAGATCATATTATGGATTACTGATCACGAATGAATTACAAACTTTAATATTCTAATTGCTTCATATATATACCTGGAAGGCGGTGAACTTGAATGGAGATGCATTTTGGAAGAGCCCATCTTTGAGCCATCTCTCAGGTTTGAATGAAGCTGCGTCAGGACCCCAGTTGTACTCCATTCTACCCATGGAATATGGCACGTAAGTCACCATTCCTCCTGCCTTTACTTTGGTTCCATCAGGCAATATGTCGTCCTCTAAGATACCCTTCGGGTCCTATGACTCGTCGTTTTGTTTCAGTCAGTAATGTGTGTTAAATTTTCAAATAAAATTAGAAATATGGAAAGATAACTGCAGGCTCGCTATCTCAATTATATTCTTGCATGATATTTTGAGTTACCTGAGGGACTGCTGGGTACAATCGAAGTGTTTCTGTGATCACCGCATGCAAGTAGTGTAACTTTCCTAGTGAATCATAATTCATGAGTCCTGCATATTGCTTCAGTCTTTGACTGAAAGATGCAGGGTCATTTGTCTCGTAAGATTGTAATGATACACCCTCCTCTTTTGCCCGCTCTTCTTCAAATGCTTTGAGATCCAAGTGTAGCTTCTCTGCTACATGATCATGTGTCATGATCATGTATATTGCCCAGGTTAGAGTTGTGGCAGTGGTGTCTCTTCCAGCAATAACGAAGTTCAGGATAACATCTCTAAGGCTTTTCTCAGTCATATTATTATCAGGGTCTTTTCCAAGTTCAATGAACCTCGACAATATATCGTTCTTTACCTGAATTTTTTGTCAGGGAAATAATTTAAATAATGGAAACTTGTAGGAACTCTGATCAGAAGCTTAATCATATACCTTGTCCATTTTATAAATCTTTTCAGCTTCTATTTCCGCCTTTCTCCTACGAATAACCGAGTAAGTAAAATCATCTATTATTTTGATGCTCTTGTCTAGAACAGCTTCTGAACCCACATTGAGGAACTTCTTCACTTTCCATAAAGGATCTATGAATCGTAGGGTAACAGTTATGTTTGCAGTGTCAAATGCCAGAGCAAAGCGATTTTCTGGTAGATGCGGAGCTAGTGTTCCAATTTCAACACCAAATCCCACCTTGCAGATGGAGTCCAAAGTCATCCTCATCAATAGTTCCTACACAAGAGAAAATCTTCAACACCTATCAAAAGAAAAGTAAAACGTAGTCATGGTTACATTATTTGAGAATATCTTATGAGCCACCTGCAAGTCTACGGCTTGATTCTGGAAAGATGCTTGACTCAAAATATCAGAGAGTTTAAGGCTATATTCTCTGAAAACTAGTGTGCTGAAATCTCTTAAGTTCTTAGAAGCAAATTCGAAGCTTGCTGTCTTCCTCTGTTTCCTCCAAAGCTCGCCATCTACATTAAATATACCATCTCCAAGCAATACTTCCATGTATGAGTGGTATACATCACCCTACAAAATAATCGAAGATCAAATTCTTTTCTTTAGTTTCTCATAGCAAAAAATAGTCTAGACTAACAAATATTAGATACTTTCACCTTTGGGTAATTAGCAAAATTGGTTTTGAGCACATGTTCGACATTGGCAGGATCAGCAATATAAGTATATGTTGTGAATGGCATTGGCACTACCACAGTTCTTGACTCCTCAAGATATTTAACTAGCCAGTCATGCATTGTATCATAAGTCATCAGTTGTTCAATGGCTGCTCCTACCAGTGGCCAAGTTTTCGGGCCTTTTTTTGTTCTCTGGTTCCATCTATAAATGAATAGCCATGACAATATCATGGAAGCAACCACCATCAACATTCCCATGGATTCATCTCTTGAAATAGCTGAAGAGCTTGGCTGGTCTTTCATTTGAAATATATTAGTTGGATTGTTGAAATATACAAGACTTAGATTAAATGATTGGCATGATTGTTATTATATAAAGAGTAAAGGTGGTAAAGAGGCAGTAGTTGAGATATAGTTGCTAGTGAAAGTAGCTATATACTTGTGAGCAATCTTTTAATGTTGTAGCCTTTAATAATTCTTTCATATTCTTGGTGTCATAAACCTAATTTTCTAGTGCGAACCGGCTTTTCTACATTTCGGGTTTATTTAGTCTCTCATGCTGCATATCATGTCAGTTTTATGAGAAATTTTTTCGGAATGTCAGCTACAAATGTGAAATAGATAAGAAATTAAAAGATAGAGCGACATACAGAGGATGCATTATCAAGCTTTCATGTTGTCATTGTGATTATAGAAATCATTCATTGGACATGTAATTGGAGTGATTGTAGGGTATCATTCAATATACATGTAAACGGAGTTTGAGTTGAGCCTTTTCCAATTCGAACTCAGTCTCTCCGGGTTCAGTTCGGTTTGGTTTTAACCCTCATGCGGGAGCTAGAGTTGATATAACAAATTGCACCTCATTTTATTTGACATGATTCGTGCTCAATTTGTATATTCAACTTATTATTGAAATTTTAAAATACATGTATACGAGATAAACGGGTAACAAGTTGCGACTTGCAAAAACTTTTTACAATTCGACTATTATTACAAGTCCTCGTTGTATATTAAAAAACTTTTCACTTTTGGTAGATTAGATTCGACTAAACTCAGTTATAAAACACTTGATTTTTCTTTCAAACAAGTGAACTTTAATTATAATCTGCTACATCAAAGTTGGTGATTAAGCATTGCTTACTATGAAAAGACCTGGAAAATGAAGTCTAGTTTCACCATGAAAACTATTGAAAATGGCGTCTTGTAAGTTACAAACTGTTAGAAAGTGGAAAGTTTAATACATATTTTATATATGTTTTTGATGTAATTTCCGAAAACTAACTATTGGAAGTTGTTCATTGCTATGAGGACTTAAACTTTCATGTTTGGATCTAAGATATTTTCTTAGTATAATCCATGGATAAATTGAGTAGAAGTTGCTAGTTTAAAATGAGTTTCATTACATGATTAATTAAATTAATTATGACTTTAAATATTATTTTAATATGAATATTGAGTCAGCGAGTAACTTATCAGAGAACGAGAGAGTTGGGTCAGAGTTTATTAAACTCTAATGAACTAGCTCATCAGAGTTTAACAAACTCTGATGGTCAGAATTTATGCAAACTCTGATCAGAGTATAGACTGAGTTGGGTCAGAATTTATCAGTAAACTCTGATGGACTAACTCATTGATAAACTCTGATGGAAGAGACTGGGTCAGAGTTTATAAACTCTGATGGACCAGTAAACTCTGATAGATGGTTGAGTCAGAGTTTAACAGACAGTAAACTCTGATGGACTGACAGAGGTTATAAACTCTGATGGATATTCTACTGGTCAGAGTTTACAGAAAAACTCTGATGGTTTTGCTGGTCAGAGTTTAACAGATAAACTCTGATAAAGGTGGTCAGTGTTTATAAACTTTGATGAGCCTAATCAGACTTTAGTTAAACTCTGATGATTGTTACTAATTTACTTATTCTGATATATATTCTATTAAGGGCTTTTTAAGTCAGAATAATTATTTTAATTAATGTTTTATCTATTGTTACGTTTTATTGTATTATATATACAGTAAAACGTTTGAGATAGAAAACGGACGGAATTTTGACACAAGTGTGAGAAAACCCTAGCAGTCATACTCTGTATCTCCTACTCACAGAATTCATACAGATTGACATAGGTTTTCTGGGTGAACTGATGTGCAGGTCGTTGTTGAGTGCTGCGTATATGTGGACGAAGTACTATGCGCTGTTTTATCCTGGAAGTGATATTGCAGTAACTCAACACAATGTAGTGGGGGCAATAATCTCTTCAAGAATAGTCAAGACTTCTTGCAAGACTTGGCGACTCAGCAGTTCTTTTGGTTCTATCAGTGTATGCTTAAAGCTTCTGTTAGAGCTAACTATTCTATCTTTTCTCTTGTCTTTGCAGTTACTGATTGATATATCTTGTTTCTACATACGTGATTTTTTTTGTTAATTGGTTTAATCTGTCTATTCTTGTTAAATTATTTATATAACTGCCTCATTGTTGTGTTTAGTTTTTAATTACTCTCAACAATCTTGAAGAGATTATCTGTGTTATATATTGAAATTAACAAGATGGTTAACGAAATTGAAACTTGTAAAGCATAATGTAACGTAACGTAACATGTAACCGAGGAAACTAACTCAACACTGATGGTCGGTAACTTATATTAAAATGAAGCACAGAATCGACTGTGAATCGTTTACAAGTTGAATACAAAAGACCAAAACATTAGATGAAGCTTTGAAGACATTGAAGATCACTGAAAGAAGTTCATTAACATGTTCAAGCCTCAGTGAAGAATAAAGATATAGTGTTTCAGAGGTTCAGAAGATGTCAGAGGTTTTACAGTAGAGAAGTCAAGGGATTCCAGTGAATTACAGAAGCACTTCTTAACAGCTAGAGAAACAGGGCCAATTGAATAGTCAAGAAGATGTGAAGATCAAGTTCGTGTTAGTCGTTTGTGAACCAGACCAGTTGCACTAAATGTCAGCACAAAAGGAATTGAGAACCGCATCTATGTTAGAAAAGAATTGGCTGTATAATCGTTGTGTGCTAAAGCTCAGAGAAAATCAAGTTCAAGTAGTAAAGGTAATTTTATTAACTTGGTTGCAGTGAAAGAAAATATTGCAGAGCTTTGAATCGTTGGAAAAATGGCTAAGGTGAACTACCGTTTAGCTGTTTGACTGTTTTGTCTTATTTACCGACGGTTGGGTCTCCTGTTTGGCTATTTCGTCTTATTTACCGACGGTTAGCAAATCACTCGACGGTTACCATTTTGGATGTATTATTAATTCCATTTCACTCGACGGTTATGGTTTTAATAATTCATTTGAGTCGATAGTTATAACTGATAGTTGGGTTTGACTGTTTCGTCCATTTCACTCGACGGTTACAGCATCTCGATAGTTAAGGGACTCAAATAAATATCCAGATTATTTATTCCATCGACGGTTAAGTCATTCGATAGTTATGGCACTTCGATAGTTGAGGGTTTAAGATTGTTTAATCTACAACCAGCCACAGCATGACACATATCATTGATATCCTTGAGAAGAATTGTTTTAAGTGATTATTTCAGTCTCGACGGTTATCAACAGACTCACCGATGGTTATAAATTAAATGTCTCGACGGTTGTTAATTCAAGAAGTGAGAAGCAATTTATTTACTTGGTTCTCAGAAGGCCACGTAGAAGATTGAAAAAGTCTACACAATAAAGCAGCAAAGCCAAGCCTTTGTGATTTTATTCATTATTTTCATTCAGTTACAGATAGAAAAAATACAGAGCAAAGAAGAGAGACACAGAGAAGCCATTAACGTTGTTTGAGCTAGTGTCATATTTATTGTTCGTATTGATTGTTATTGTTGTATTGTAACTGTACTAGTGAATCAGTTGAAGCTAATCTACAGATTAGATTTGTGTAGCACCTTCGTGGTTTATATTAATAAAACGATATATTCCCCGAACGAACTGTTGTTATGTTATTGCTCACCAACTGTTTGATTATATAACTGTTCGAACTGTATAAAGTCCATAAAGAACCATTCCGCGAATATTTTATAAATTGGACAATATCGTATTCAACCCCCCTTCTACGATATTTGGGACTAACAATTGGTATCAGAGCTTACTGATTGAGTTTACAAATCAGGATCTATTGTTCGGACTTCAGTATTAAGCTTCTGGAATTTATCGCGAATTTTTTAATTTTCAAAATATTTCACTCAAAAATTGTTTTGAACTTTAAATAATTTTGAAAAATTCAATATCATGAGTTCTCAGAAAGTAGGAAGTATTAAGGTTCCTCAGTTTGATAGAGTGAATTATAATCTCTGGAAAAAGAAGATGACCCTGTTTATTAAGGCTGCAAATCTGTTGTACATGGGTATCTTAGAGAACGGACCGTTTGTACCAATGAAGATGATTCCTGAATCTACAGTGGACGGAGTAAGAGTTCCTCAAAGGTCTACTCCAAAGGATCCTACAGAGTTCACTGATACAGAGAAAGAAATTGTTGCATTGGACATAGGCCTTCAGTTGATTATTGTTGACTCAATGGATGAAGACATGTGCCATCAAATTTTAAATTGTATATCTGGAAAGCACATGTGGGAAACCATCGAACTGATTATGGAAGGTACAGAAGAAGTAAAAGAGAACCGGTTGGATATACTGACATCAAGATATGAAGCGTTCAAATCTACTCCTGGAGAAACAATCACTCAAGTCTTTGAGCGATATAATAAATTGTTAAATGAATTGAGTATCCAGGGGAAGAACTATCCATTAAGGGAAACGAACAGGAAGTTTATGTTGACTCTTCCACATCATGTTGAGCATAAGGTTTCTTCAATTAGAGAAAGGGACAACTTCAATGTTATGCCCCTTGAAAAGCTATATGGAAAATTGAAGACTTATGAAATGGAACAAGAACAGAGGTTGATTATCTATGGTTCCGGCTCAGTGGACAGTAAGAGTGCAGCACTAATGAAGACCACAGCTCTTGTGGCAGATGAAGTGAAGACTTCTGAAGCAAAGGTTGTTGAAACCAAGATTGGTGGAGAATTGATCATTGAAGCTGAAATGGCTACAGAATCACAAGTTGAAGAGGAAGATGATTTTTATACATTGGAAGAGCTTGATGAGATGGAAGACAAATCTATGGCGTACTTGGCAGGGCGTTTCAAGCATATAAGATTCAGAAGGAATCCCAAGTACAAGAAAAGTTTTGGTAGCAGATTTCAGAAGACAGGATCATTTTCGGGATCCAACTCAAGAGGTGGTTACAAGTCAAACATGGTAGACCGTAGTAAGTTCCGGTGCTACAACTGCAATGAACTAGGGCATTTCGCCACTGAATGTAAGAAACCGAGACAAGCAAAAGACAAGAAGGTTTATGAGAAGAAGAGTTCCTACGAGAAGAAAAGCTATGATGAGTTGAAAAGGGAGAATGAGAAGTTGAAACAGAGATTGGATGCTTTGGTTGCAAAACAACAAGGCAAGGCTTACATTGTTGAAGGTAGAAGCTGGGATGACACAGATTCTGAAGAAGAAGAATATGGAAATCTTGCATTAATGGCAGACACTTCAGAAGAATCTCCATCATCAGCACAGGTACCTATTCTCACCACTGTAGATATGTCTCTATCTGAATATAAAAATACTGTTAATGACTTGAGTATAGAGATGTTTAACATTCATACAAGCATGCTAGCTTCTGAAGCAGAAAATGCTAGACTAGTTGCGAAGATTAAAAAGCTAGAATCTGGAAAGGAACAACTAGAGCTTGTAGGAATCACAGTTAATAACCTTAAGGAAAGAAATGAATATTTAGAGAATAAGGTTATCTGTAATGCAGAGGTTGAGACAGCACTTATGGCTAAGATTTCTGAGCTAGAGTTAAAATTGGAAGCTTTTAAGAACTCAGCTAATATTGCTAAAGACATAATGGATAAGCAGAGCTTAGATAACAAGACATGTATAGGCTTTAACTACGATGAACATAAAAGGAATAAGAAAAAGGATAAAAGGAATATAACTTTCAATGCTTCTAGTACTGTTTTATTAGAAAATGAAAATGTTCCTTTTGTCATTAAGAAGAGTAGTAATCCTATCTTTAAGCTCCCACTCTCAGAACCCTTGGACGAAGATACTATCGTATGGAAACAAGAAATGCTTGTTGAGGATAAGTTAAAAGAGAAAGAAGTTGAGGAAAATAATGTAGAAGAAGTTACACCTAATGAGCTAGTTAAAACTGAATCTGCTAAAACTGAATTAGGTGGTAACAAGAACAAATCAAAGAGTAATAGGAATGGGAAAGTAGGTGTTAAAATTGCTAATTCTGCTACACCTGCACCCACTGCACCTAGGAAATTGTGTACTAATTGCAATTCTGCTGGACACCTTAGTCATGCATGTAATAAGGTTAAAGTAGAATCTAATGTTCCTGTTGTGCAGAACATGTTTAGCATGAATAGTTTTCATTTGCCTTGTGGTATTACTGGATGTATGCCATGCGCTTTTAATATTATGCATGCTTATTTTAATTTGATGAATGCATCTACTTCTAGTAATTGCATAGGCATAGAAAGAAGCATGAATAAGAAAAAGGTAAGGGCAAAGACTGCTAGTCCTCCTAAGGTTAGGAAGGAGACTCAATCTCCTAAGCCAAAAGACAAATCTGTCAAGGCAAAGGAACATGATTCGAGTTCAGTCAAAGTAGAACTTAAAGATGTGAAAACTGAACCTATTACACCATCTGCAAGAACCTCTAAATTTCTTGGACCCAAACAAGTTTGGGTTCCAAAGAAACCTTAATCACTTTGTGGTTGCAGGGCATAGATACTAATGAAAAAGTCATGTGGATTCTGGATAGTGGATGTTCAAGGCACATGACAGGAGACAAGTCCCTGCTGACCAATGTGATTGAGAAGACCGGCCCAGTTGTAACCTTTGGAGATGACAGCAAAGGATTTACTAAGGGATATGGTAGTCTGGAAGTTGGAAATGTCATCATTGAAAATATCTCTCTTGTTGACGGTCTGAAGCACAACTTGCTGAGCGTCAGTCAATTCACAGATAAAGGATATAATGTGGACTTCAGGAAGGAAAAATGTATGATCACCAATAGGAAAGATGAAAAGCTTGCTCTTAAAGGAGTAAGAAAAGGAAATCTGTTCGTAGCTGACTTAAATACTGCAAGCAGAGGAGAAGTAAATTGTTTCTACAGTAAAGCATCCTCTGAATTGAGTTGGTTATGGCACAGAAAACTATCTCACCTGAACTTCAAGGCAATGAATTCTTTAGTAAGAAGAGAATTGGTGAGAGGGTTACCACAGATGGAATTCTACCAAGAAGGACTCTGTGAAGCATGTGAAAAGGGTAAGTCAAAGAAGGCGTCACATAGAAGTAAGGACATGTCAAGCATCAGCGAACCTCTCCAGTTGATTCATATGGATCTGTTTGGACCGGTTAATGTCATGTCAGTTTCAAAGAAGAAATATGCATTAGTGATTGTCGACGACTACTCCAAGTACACGTGGGTGTTGTTTTTGCATTCTAAGGATGAAACACCTCAAATGGTAATCGATCACATTAAAAAGATTGAGGTGGAAGCTGGATTGCCTGTGCGGACGATCAGATCAGATAATGGAACTGAATTCAGAAATGCAGTTCTAAATGAATTCTGCACGGAGCAAGGAATTTCAAGACAATACTCAGCCCCAAGAACTCCACAGCAGAATGGAGTGGTAGAAAGGAAAAATAGGACTTTGATTGAAGCAGCAAGGACAATGCTAAGCCAGTCAAAGCTACCTACATATTTTTGGGCAGAAGCAGTCAACACAGCTTGTTACACTCAAAATAGGACCCTGATTAATAAAGATCTAGAAAAGACATCCTATGAGATTATGACCAACAGAAAGCCATCACTGAAGTACTTTCATGTGTTTGGTGGAAAATGCTATGTATTGAAAGATGAACATCTGGGCAAGTTTGATGCTAAAGCAGATGAAGGGATTTTCCTTGGTTACTCACTGGAGTCTAAGACGTACAGGGTATATGTGATTGAAACTCATAAGGTCATTGAAAGCCTTAATGTAACGTTTGACGACACCAAACTCCCAAGTCTTCAAAATGATAAAAATTCTGAATCTCTGGAAATTGAAAATCTATCAGAATACTACTTAGGAGATGAAGACGTACCTGGTGCTGCATCTGATAATCATGAACACACGAAGATTGATAATCCAGAGCAAAGCAGTGGAAGTGTTGGTAATACCACACAGTCACAGTCACAGTCTGTATTTCAAAATCAGTCTGTTACTGAACCTGCTAGCTCAACTGGTGGATCATCAAATAATGAAGGCAGCAACTCAGGGGGAGGTGAAGAAGGATCATCTAGTCGCTCTCAACACAACTACGAAGAAGGACAATCATCAAGGGCTAATCTGCCTAGACAGAGGGTATGGAACAGAGATCATCCCTTTGAATTAATCATTGGTGACCCAGAGAGTGGTGTGAGGACTAGAAGAGCAACGGAAAATGAATGTATGTACTCTGGTTTTCTATCAGAGGAAGAACCTAAAAAGGTTGAAGATGCTCTAGAAGATCCAGATTGGGTGATTGCGATGCAAGATGAACTCAATCAGTTTGATAGGCAGAAAGTTTGGAAACTGGTACCCAGACCTAAAGACAAATCTGTTATTGGCACAAAATGGGTATTCAGGAATAAGTTGGATGAAGATGGCATTGTTACGAGGAACAAGGCCAGACTGGTTGCTAAGGGGTATTCTCAAGAAGAAGGAATAGATTATGACGAGACCTATGCACCAGTAGCAAGACTTGAAGCCATCAGGATGTTTTTGGCATTCGCAACACATTCTGACTTTAAAGTTTATCAAATGGATGTGAAGAGTGCATTCCTGAATGGGGAGCTGGAAGAAGAAGTATATGTAGAGCAACCTCCGGGTTTCGAGAACAAAGATCATATGGACTTTGTGTACTTCCTTTTTAAAGCTCTTTATGGACTCAAGCAGGCGCCTCGAACATGGTATGAAACACTATCTGAATTTTTAATTGAAAATGGTTTTATCAGAGGTGTTATAGATAAGACTCTCTTTCATAAAATGCACAAAAATAACTTGATATTAGTTCAAGTGTATGTTGATGATATTATATTCGGTTCTACTAATGATGAGCTATGCAAGAGATTTGCTAAGTTAATGCAGAGTAGGTACGAGATGAGTATGATGGGCGAGCTTACTTTCTTCCTTGGACTACAAGTGAGTCAGAAGAAAGATGGGATCTTCATTTGTCAGGCAAAGTACATCAGAGATCTTCTAAAGAAATATGGACTTGAAGATTCAGCCCCCGCCAAAACTCCAATGCCAACTGCCACAAAGCTTGATGAGGACAAATCAGGTAAATCTGTCGACATCACAAGCTGCAGAGGTATGATTGGATCTCTACTTTACTTAACTGCAAGTAGGCCAGATATTATGTTTTCAACTTGCTTATGTGCACGGTTCCAAGCTAACCCAAAAGAGTCTCACCTTATAGCTGTCAAAAGAATTTTTAGATACCTGAAGGGTACTCCAAATTTGGGAATTTGGTATCCTAAAGGTACTGGTTTTGACCTAATCGGCTATACAGACTCGGATTTTGCAGGTTGTAAGATTGACAGGAAGAGTACTTCTGGAAGCTGTCAATTCTTGGGAAGAAGATTGGTCTCATGGTATAGCAAGAAGCAGCACTCAGTGTCTACCTCAACAGCAGAGGCAGAATACATCGCAGCAGGTAGCTGTTGTGCTCAGATCCTATGGATGAGAAACCAACTCCAAGACTATGGCTTTATGTTGAACAAGATTCCAATATTCTGCGACAACACAAGCGCCATAGCTATAACCAACAATCCGGTTCAGCATACACGGACCAAGCATATTGATATCAGGTATCACTTTATACGAGAGCATGTCATGAATGGAATTGTGGAGTTGCATTTTGTACCCACAGAACAACAACTTGCAGACATCTTCACGAAACCACTAGACGAATCCACTTTCTCTAGGTTGGTTAGTGAATTAGGGATGTTAAATTTAAATTAATTTTTGTTTGCGAGGAGTTGTATGGATTCACAAGTTATTGAATTTTTATATCCAAAGGACTTGTGACCTCCAATCTAACTTATAATCTCGGGCTTATGAATATCAATATTAATTGTCATAAGTATACCAGTTATGCTTTGTGGTAATTATTCGATATAGCATAAGTAGTTAACTGCTACATAAGTGTTTGTAGTTAACAAGAAGCATAACAGTCTGTGGTTTAGAATTAATTGGTGGATTTCAATGCAATGAGATCTGGCTGAGAGATTCTATATCAGACAGGTTGTGTTTTTTAGTGAGAAATTGGTTGTACAGACTTGCTTATTTAATGTACTGGTTCTCACTGGAAAAAATGTGTAGCAATTACTTTTCATGATCTTATTTTGCATAACTGACATTATGTTAATTCATAGTATGCTTGTATGATCGTTTGGATTGTGATTGGGTTGGTTTAAAATTTTTGGAAATTTAAAAAGTAACTGAATATGGAACAAAAAAAATTTTTGGTTCCAAAGATTTTAAAGCAACCACCTGTGTTTATTAGTATTATTATAATAATTATTAATATTGTCTGTTTGTGGATTTCAAATTGAATTATTATTAATTCGATAGTTATTTCCAAATTAAGCTTCTAATATTTCTATTTTAGGAATATTAATTCTTTAATTTAAGAAATCTCTATTTAATTAATTTTATGAATATTTGAAATTATTTGGTAAGTGTATTTAAATGCTTTTTATTATTATTTTTAATTAGCAAACTCTCGACAGTTACAATTAGATATATTTTTTCGTAACCATCGAAGTGGTTTTAAACAGTACTCGATAGTTATAAAAAAATATATTATATTATAACAGTCGAAGTAGTCTTTTGTTAATATATATATAATAAATAAATAAATAAATAAACTATCCATCTCGATAGTTACTATCTGGTTAATTATTTTATCTGCTTCGATAGTTAATTTTTTAGCTAACCGTCGAAGTGAATAATTTTATTAATTAATCTTTCGATAGTTACGTATTATATATTAGTGTACATCTCGATAGTTACTTTTATTTTATTATTTTTGCTAACCATCGAGTTGCTTAAAAAAAAAAAACAAACAAAAACAAAAACAAAAAAAACAAAAACAAAAACAAAAAAAACAAAAACAAAATATATATAATATGTAACCATCGAAGTGGCAGTGAACATGCAGCAGCCTTTTGTTTGTTTTGTTTTTTCTACTCGCCAGTTAACCTATATATATATATTTAGTTTCTTTAAACTCTCGCCAGTTAAGTACAAGCAGCAGACTTTTGTTTTGTTTTGTTTTTTTTTCCCCAACTCGCTAGTTAGTCTCAGCTGCTTCATAACCATCGAGCTAAAAATTGATTTTATTTCCTCATTTTCTACCATTCTAGTACTAGTTTTGAAAATCTAAACCCATAGAATTGTAGATCCAGTCATCCCGAATTATTTGATACCAGCCTTGTATCGTTTGGTTTCAGTTTTATTTCGGGTGTTTCAAACTTTGGGATTTTTTCTAGGGTTTGTTTGAGGTCCAAAAATCACAAAAAAAATAGTTTCACCATCCAAATCTCTCCTAGTTTAGCATATATTTTTTTCACGATTTTTGGAGGAGTTTTGAATTTTAGTGTTTTCGGTTCGTTATCGAGTCTAATTAAATTCGTAATTAATTGTTTAAAGTTAAAATTTTCGATAATTTTTACTAGTTAAAAATGGTTGGAATTTTTACTGTTACCAAAACGAATTTAGTTGCCGAGTTTGACATTCAGTCCCTTCCTGCTAATTATCGGGCCTGGGCACGAGTGTTACTCGAATATTCTCGAGTGAGGTATGCCTTAGTAACAGACGTGATATTAAATCATAATATGCTACGAGACTGTTACTGTTCTGCATATAACTCTTCAGCTGTTGATGAACTGGCTTTTACATTTAGTATTGCTAATCGGGAAATCCGGGTGACGGAGCTAGATTTGAATCGTATCTTAAGATTCCCTGAGAATAATCTAGTCCCTTATCCCAATTCCGAACAATTAACTCAGTTCTTCACGACTATCAACTACGTAAATCCTAATCTCCACGACTCGGGTGAAAGGTGTAAACATCATTTACCTAAGGAATGGAATTTCTTTTTCCACACTCTTGTGCAATGTTTCTCTTACAAAAAGTTCAACACACACAGTATTTCAAGTTTTTATCGAACTTTAGGCTTCAGTGTTGCTAATAATTGTAGGATTAATTTTGGTAAGTTATTATTGAATCAGATGTTGTATGTTATGGGATCGGTGGAGTACAGAAACCTTCAAGTCACTAATGTGGAGTGTTACTTTCCACGATTCCTACAGCTTATCCTTAATGATCTAACGACTAACGAGGAAAAACTACTATATACAAGTAGTGTTACCTCTTTGTGTATGAAACAGAAAAATAGGATAGCCACCACTCTGAACAATAACAGAAACTACATCAACGAAGCACCTGCTCAAATGACTGAATACATGCAGGGTTGTGTAGTGGACATGGAAAGAGACGAGCCTCAAGGGCCTCAAGAAGATGATCAGGTCCCTGAACCAGTGCAAGAATCAGTTCCAGTAGCTACTCCTGTAGAGGATTTAGCTCAAGAAGAGGAAGTGGTTCAGGTGACAGAGGAATTACAAATTTCAGGAGATGGATTTCAAAGTATATCTGGAGGAGATTCTATAGGTCATGCTGACAGTCAGAAATCATATCATCCTTGGACTCCTACAGGTAGTACTCAAGGTAGTCTTCATGTCTCTGACTCTTCAGCTTATTCTAATTTGCAAGATCTTTTTGGAGAAAGTGTCATGAACCTATCAGCTGAGCCCTCTGTGGTTGTAGGACAAGGCAATGAATCTGAAACCCAACAGATTCTAACCACCGCCTCAGAACCAAACACTATAAAAACCTTACCTTTATCTTCTCTCCAACCCCTAAAAAGGAAATTTGTGAGTGAGGGAGATAGTGCCTCAGAAGCACCACATAAGGAAGGTGAGGGAACCCAAACAGCTCTACCTCTGACTAGACGTCGATTAGAAGAACCTGAGGTATCTGTTAGCCCATCTATGCCCTCTCAAAAGGACATAGAGCTGAAAAAGGCAAATACACAGTCTCTGGGGACATCCTCTCAACAGGGTGGACCTATTGAAATTCGCCCGTCAGCCAGGGCATCTGAAAGAGTGTCAATAATTGAGCCTCCAACCAAGTTATATGTTGCACTGAAAGGAGCACACACACAGGAGGAATTGACGGATGTTGCTACTACTGTAGCAGAACCTATACAGGTAGATCCTGTACAGGTCATGCCTTCACAGGCTATTGCGGGAGTCACGGGTCCTTCATTGCTATACATTACAGGATCCAATGTGATAAGCCCCCCAGGAGGAACATTCCTGGCTCCTAATACGGAGGTCTCCACCACTATTAGTGGAAAGGAGAAGCAACTACTTGGCAATAGTTCTTCGGATGAGCCATTTAGGATTTTCACTGCAGGTACAGAAGACTTGCTGGAGTCAATGAGAGTGAGTGAAACACCAACAGAACGTTTGAGTGATCATAATTCACCCACACCTCTAAGACCGAGCGAGAGAATTGAGAGACACCTACCAGCCAAATAGATACCCTCACAATGCACACACAATCACTAAGTCAAAGGGTTTATAACCTGGAGACTACTGTCACCGAAATGAAATCTGAATTTCACAGCAATGTTATGGAAATAAAATCTGTTCAATACAACATGTTGCAGGATTTACAGAATTTCAAGACTGATATGAAGAAGTTTGTTACAGATTTGTTTGAAATGTATAAATCTCAAACTACTCAAATCCCTGTCTTGGAGGATAACACAACTAAGGGGGAGATGATAGTGCGAGAACAAGAAAAAGAATCTGGTGCAGAAATGAGGAGTAAAGACAAAGGTAAAGGAAAATTGGTAGAGGAAGAAGCAAACATCACATCTCAGGGGGAGCAAGAAATACCGCTGGAGGTCAGGCTTACACTTGAAGAAGGAGAAATATGGGAACCTTCTCATACAGCTCCTACAGCTCAGGAAGATGATGTGTTTGATGAATTTGTAAATGATGCCGCTTATCAGTTCACCGAAACGGATTTTGTGGAAACATTTGGTTTGCTAGATGCAAATCAATCCATGATAAGGGCATGTGAAATAGATCGAATGTCTCAGGAAAAAATCAGAAAAGAACACTTCAACCACTACATTGAAAGAAGACAAAGGCCGTTGATGTTATCAAGAGAAGGAAGTGCATGGGATCAGGCTAGGAGTCTTTTGCAGAAACCAGAGTTAGGAATGATTCAAAATGAAGATCAAAAAGTTCTGGAAGCATTGCAAGAAGCTCACAAGAGTCATCCATCAATAAATCAGTTCTTTCATGCATTGAAACAAACAATCAAATTGATATTCATCTCGACCAACATCAATGGATGGCAGATTCAGATTCAGTTCAACAATTCGACCACTAAGACCATTTCTTCGAATTTTATCAAGTTGAGGTCTCTCACAGAATTATATGTCATGAAGATTAGGACGGACAAGAGATCTCATGTGAATGAACTTCTTACTGATATGATTGAAGATCAGATGAGCAAAACAGCAGCTGAAGTTCACACAACTCCTTATACAGTGATATTCTACAAAGACAAGTTAGTTCAGACACTGTGTTTGAGTGATGAAAGACTGAGTCTATATCCTCTGAAGCGTCTGAAATATGTTGAAGGGCTTCTTAGGAGTGAAGGACTTAGAACAGAAGAAAAATGGAAAGCTGCAGAGCGCATTTATGCTTATAGACTTAATGTCTTATCAAATCAATCTGTAGATATTTCCAAGGTCGGAAGAATAGATCCTTCAAATGGATCTCAACCAAAGTTGCCTGTGTATTCAAGAGAAGAAGGAAATTGGGACTTTGAAGAAGTCAAGGCAATGACTGAATTTAGATTTAACCATCCAGGGAAGGTGTTCGAATATACAAAGAAGCCAGATTTTCCAATTGTCTTTCCAGATTTTGATATAATCAGGGAGACAGAGACAATAGTGCTAAAAGATCCTCCAGCAATCAGGTATAAGAACCCCAAAGGAAAAACTGAAATAGTTGATATCCACAAGATGTTTTACATGACTTCTAGGGAACTGGGTGTTATACTTGATCAAATCAAGACTTCAACGAACTACAAAGACAAATCAGCATTGGCAGAGATCTCTAAGCTTTACATGGAGAAGTTGAGAGCAGAATCATACTACAACACTGATCGGGTTAAAGCAGTACCAAAAAGGTTGAGTGTTAAAGGAAAGACGAAAGTTCTTGAATTTACATTCGAACAAGTTAAGCAGATCAGAAGAGTAGCTGTCTTGCAAACACTTCAGGAAGCTTTGTCAGATCCCAAGCCAAGTAATATGCTAGAAGAAGAAGCGCTGGATCTAGTGAATGACCAGCTTGCAAGTCTTGTACAGTGAGAATGACTTAATGTATATCAGTTCAGGAAAGAGGAACATTCATTCTACATTGTAATTGTTTTTGACATCTGGAAATGTGTTATGTAATCCAGAATTTGTTTAATATTAGTTTACCATCTTCTATTTACTTTTTCTTGTAAGTTAGTTGAGTTATCCTCTTAAGGGATTTGCTTGTCGAACTCTAACAATCAAATAGGGGGAGATTGTAAAGCATAATGTAACGTAACGTAACATGTAACCGAGGAAACTAACTCAACACTGATGGTCGATAACTTATATTAAAATGAAGCACGGAATCGACTGTGAATCGTTTACAAGTTGAATACAAAAGACCAAAACATTAGATGAAGCTTTGAAGACATTGAAGATCACTGAAAGAAGTTCATTAACATGTCCAAGCCTCAGTGAAGAATAAAGATATAGTGTTTCAGAGGTTCAGAAGATGTCAGAGGTTTTACAGTAGAGAAGTCAAGGGATTCCAGTGAATTACAGAAGCACTTCTTAACAGCTAGAGAAACAGGGCCAATTGAATAGTCAAGAAGATGTGAAGATCAAGTTCGTGTTAGTCGTTTGTGAACCAGACCAGTTGCACTAAATGTCAGCACAAAAGGAATTGAGAACCGCATCTATGTTAGAAAAGAATTGGCTGTATAATCGTTGTGTGCTAAAGCTCAGAGAAAATCAAGTTCAAGTAGTAAAGGTAATTTTATTAACTTGGTTGCAGTGAAAGAAAATATTGCAGAGCTTTGAATCGTTGGAAAAATGGCTAAGGTGAACTACCGTTTAGCTGTTTGACTGTTTTGTCTTATTTACCGACGGTTGGGTCTCCTGTTTGGCTATTTCGTCTTATTTACCGACGGTTAGCAAATCACTCGACGGTTACCATTTTGGATGTATTATTAATTCCATTTCACTCGACGGTTATGGTTTTAATAATTCATTTGAGTCGATAGTTATAACTGATAGTTGGGTTTGACTGTTTCGTCCATTTCACTCGACGGTTACAGCATCTCGATAGTTAAGGGACTCAAATAAATATCCAGATTATTTATTCCATCGACGGTTAAGTCATTCGATAGTTATGGCACTTCGATAGTTGAGGGTTTAAGATTGTTTAATCTACAACCAGCCACAGCATGACACATATCATTGATATCCTTGAGAAGAATTGTTTTAAGTGATTATTTCAGTCTCGACGGTTATCAACAGACTCACCGATGGTTATAAATTAAATGTCTCGACGGTTGTTAATTCAAGAAGTGAGAAGCAATTTATTTACTTGGTTCTCAGAAGGCCACGTAGAAGATTGAAAAAGTCTACACAATAAAGCAGCAAAGCCAAGCCTTTGTGATTTTATTCATTATTTTTATTCAGTTACAGATAGAAAAAATACAGAGCAAAGAAGAGAGACACAGAGAAGCCATTAACGTTGTTTGAGCTAGTGTCATATTTATTGTTCGTATTGATTGTTATTGTTGTATTGTAACTGTACTAGTGAATCAGTTGAAGCTAATCTACAGATTAGATTTGTGTAGCACCTTCGTGGTTTATATTAATAAAACGATATATTCCCCGAACGAACTGTTGTTATGTTATTGCTCACCAACTGTTTGATTATATAACTGTTCGAACTGTATAAAGTCCATAAAGAACCATTCCGCGAATATTTTATAAATTGGACAATATCGTATTCAACCCCCCTTCTACGATATTTGGGACTAACAAAACTCCTGTTGTTGGTGGTACTACTTCTGGGTCTAGGGTTACTGCTATTGCCATTGACTAGGCTACGTACCGTTTCCCACAACCTATTGATATGTTTGGTATGCCTGATAAGTTCAGCGGTGGAGCTGGCTTTTCACGTTGGCAGAAAAAGATGAAGTTGTGGTTAACGGTTAAGGGCTATGGTCAGTGGTGCAGTATGATCCTCATGTTGTAAATCAAGAGCAGGCTGACTCTGTTAAAGTTTATGCTTTGTGGGCTGAAAAGGATGGAGTGGAAAGGACTGCCATTTTGGCAGCTTTAGCGAACACTTTATTCGATGTTTATTCATCGGAAGCCTTCACTGCTAAACTCTTATGGGAGAAGCTGGACCAAACCCACAATACTGACTCTCAGGATCTGGAAAAGTATAGTGTGGCAAGGTTCCTTGATTTTAAACTGGTGGATACTAAATCCATGATGGAGCAAGTGCATGAATTTGAGATATTGGTACATGCTTTGAAGGAGTCTGGAATTGAACTTCCTAAGAAGTTTCAGGTTATGTCGGTGATTGAAAAGCTTCCAAAGTCTTGGGAAGAGTTTGCACTCTCCATGAAAAGACAGAAAGGAGAGATCATCTGGATTAACTTGATGTTGGACATCTCTGTGCAGGAACAACACAAGTCCAAACAAGGACATGTGATGCCTGCTGAACATGGGAGTTCGAAGGTGAATGTAGTGACTGTAGGACAGAAAAGAAAGTCTGTCACTAAGAAGGAAAACACTAACCCTAAAAATGACAAGAACAAGGCTAAGAAACCAAAGGTAGACAAACCATGTTGGTCTTGTGGACAGGTTGGTCACTGGAGCAAGGACTGTCCTGCTAAGAAAGCGAAGAAATTTAATGCCGTAGCACAAGCTAATACTGTGCTTGGAACCACTAGTTGGCATGTGGTTAACATGGTTGTTGGTGAAGCTATTGCTTCTGAGACCAATGACGGATATGTTACCTACCACTCTACACTACTTTCCACTTATCTGTCAAATGAATGTTTGATTGATACTGGAGCTAATATACATATTTGTACTGATGTTACTCTGTTTGTATCTTATCAACAGATTCAAGGCATGACAGTGACGATGGGGAATGTTAGTGCTGCTCAAGTACTTGAAGTAGGAAACGTGGACCTGAAGTTTGCTTCTGGGCGTGTTCTATCCCTTACTAGAGTGCATCATGTTCCTGACATTCGTAGAAACTTAATAAGTGGAACATGTTTAGTTAGAAATGGTTTCGAACTTTCTTTGAAGTGTAATAAAGTAGTTATTACACATATTGGTTTATTTTTTGGCAAATGTTATTTGTATGATGGATTATTTTTAATAAATGTGGAGCCTGTTTTGGGCAGTTTTATTAATAATAATGTTGTTCCTTCTGTGAATTGTGTTGAATCATCCAATTTATGGCACTCACGTCTTGGTCATCTAAATTTTGGTGCTCTAAAGAATATGATGAATTTAGAGTTGATTCCAAAGCATGTCATTGAAAAGAAATCTAAATGTCAACTATGTGTGACTGCTAAACTAACTAGGAAACCCTTTCAAAATATTGTTAGGGATTCAGATGTTTTAGAATTAGTTCACACAGACATATGTGAATTCGATGGTGTTTTGACTAAAGATAATAAAATATATTTCATTACCTTTATTGATGATTGTAGTAGATATTGTCATGTTTATTTGATTAAACATAAAGATGAAGCACTTGATAAATTCATTATGTATAAAAATGAAGCTAAAACACAAACTGGTAAAGTACTTAAACGATTGAGATCTGATAGAGGTGGAGAGTATACGGGTATGTCATTTAATGAATTTTGCAAAAGCAATGGTATCGTTCATGAGGTGACTCCACCATACACTCCTGAGTTTAATGGGGTGGCAGAATGAAATAATAGAACTTTTAAAGATATGATTAACAGTATGCTTATTAATTCTGGGTTGTCTAAGTACATGTGGGGAGAGGCTCTAAATACGGCTTGCCGTATTCTGAACAGAGTCCCTCTAAAACATATGGATAAGACACCTTATGAGTTATGGAAAGACAAGAAGACTAGTTTAAAGTATCTTTGTGTGTGAGGCTGCCTTGCAAATGTACTTGTCTCTGAACACAAGAGAAAGAAACTTGGACCGAAAACTGTTGATTGCATCTTTTTGGGCTATATTGAAACCACTACATCTATGAGATTTTTAGTGTTAAAATATGACATAGAGGGTATAGTGGCAAACACTATAGTTGAGTTTCGTGATGCAACATTCTTTGAGAATGTGTTCCCTATGAAGACTGGTATACCTCAGGGTATTTTTGATGATGATCCCACTCGCACATCGAGTTTCATTCCTGATCATGTGGAAAAGATGATAAATGTGGGGGCGGATCCTGCTAGTAGCTCTACTCCTAACGAAGTAGATGAACCAAGAAGGAGTAACCGTGCAAAGATGGTTAAGGACTTTGGAAGTGATTTTTTCACTTACAATGTCGAGAACGAACCTTTAACTTTTCGGCAGGCCATGGACTCTTCAGAGTCAAGGCATTGGAAAGGCGTTTTAAAGAGTGAGATCGACTCTATTGTTTCTAATGGAACATGGGAGTTAGTTAACCTCCCTCCTGGGTGTACTACTATAGGATGTAAATGGATCTTCAAAAGAAAGATGAACCCGGATGGCTCAATAGATAAGTATAAGGCTAGGCTGGTAGCTAAGAGTTTTAGGCAAATGGAAGACATTGACTATTTTGATACATACTCTCATGTTGCAAGAATGACAACAATTCGAATGCTTATAGCATTGGCTTCCGTACATGGTCTTATCATCCATCAAATGGATGTAAAGACAGCTTTTCTTCATGGTGATCTTGAAAAAGAGATTTATATGGATCAGTCTGAGGGATTTGTTGCTTCTGGCAACGAGAGGAAAGTTTGTAAATTAGTCAAATCTATCCATGGCTTGAAACAAGCTCCTAGAGACTAGCACAAAAAAATTTGATGAAACTGTTTTGACTTCAAATTTTTTGGTTAATGAAAGTGACAAGTGTGTCTACTATAAGATTAAAGGAAATGATAAAGTGATTTTGTACCTGTATGTGGATGACATACTGTTGTTTGGAACCAATATTGAGATTATTAACTAGACAAAAAGTTTCTTGAAAAGATACTTTGAAATGAAAGATATGGGTGCGGCTAATGTGATTCTTGAGATCAAGCTGACTCAGTCAGCTGATGGAATAACCTTGTCACAATCTCATTATATAGAGAAATCTATAATTGAGAAGTATGGTTATTCAAATTGTAGAATCGCAAGCACACCATATGATTCAAAAGTTGCTCTTATCAAGAATAAGTCAGGAGTTCCTGTGTCTCAGTAAAGATATTCTCAGATTATTGGGAGTTTGCAATATCTTGCTAATGGTACTAGACCAGATATTTCATATTATGTGTCTAAGTTAGCTAGATATACAAGATATCCAAACAAGACTCATTGAGATGCTCTTGATAGAGTACTTAGATATCTAAAAGGCACCATCTACCTTGCTTTGCATTACAGGAGGTTTCCTGGAGTGCTAGAGGGATATAGTGATGCAAGTTGGATAGCTAAGAAATCTTATTCCAATGGAGTGACTGGATATGTGTTTACCCTTGCGGGTGGAGTTATATCCTGGAAGTCTGCAAGACAGACTATTGTAACTCGGTCTACCTTTGAGCTGAGTTGTATGCATTAGATGTCACGGGGACGGAGGCTGAATGGTTGCATGGACTTATGTCTGTGATTCCTGTAGTAAGTCAACCATTTCCTGCTCTTGCTGTTCATTGTGATAGTCGTACAACTATCGACAAGATAAACAGTAAGAAGTATAATGTGAAAACAAAGAGACACGTCCAAGTTAGACTAAAGTCTATAAGGGGTTTGGTGTCTGACAGGATCATTGCTATTGAGTTTATTGGAACTCAAGACAACCTGGCTGATCCTTTGACTAAGGGACTTGAGCATGCTGTTGTCCTTAAGTCGAGGTTGGGGATGGGACTGACAACCCAATTTGAGTTATCAACAGCGGGAACCCAATACACCTGAGAGGAGATCCCTCGAAGTGTATTCAATGTGGTAATAACAAGTTGTAAGAATGATTCAGTAGTACCTCTACTACATATATCTAGATACTCACGTATCTAAGTCTTTCCCCTATAAACCTCAAGAGGTACTGTAACTGCTAGTTAGCAAGAGTTTTAAGAACTCTGAATGGGGTCAAGTCATGAGACGAGATGTTGGCAGTACATATTTGGAGATGCCCAGCTAAGCGAATGTTATTGTGAGGTCGCAATTAGAGGATAGGGTTATTCCTCTAAGCATTCGACGAATAGGATCTAGACATGACCATTAACGTCTCAAAGCCGTAGATCGGCATCATAGTCTTTGACTTGTCGTCGTCTATGGAGTGTGGTTATACAAAAATGGATAAAGATTCAAGGTGAAACATTCTATCTATATCCGGTAGCCATCGAAGTAGAGGACTTAGGAGGGTTCAAACCTTGACCGGTACCAACTCTGAAAAGCAAGTCATGAGTAGAACCTGATATGCATTTCTGTATGGATTTGTAGGGGATTGTTAGAAAATGGAAAATTTAAGACATATTTTATATATGTTCTTGATGTAATTTCTGGAAACTAACTATTGGAAGTTGTTCCTTGCTATGAGGACTTAAACTTTCATGTTTGGATCTAAGACATTTTTTTAGTGTAATCCATAGATAAATTGAGTAGAAGGTTCTAGTTTGAAACGAGTTTTATTACATGATTAATTAAATTAATTATGACTATAAATATTATTTTAATATGAATATTGAGTTAGTGAGTAACTTATCAGAGAAAGAGAGAGCTGGGTCAGAGTTTATTAAATTCTGATGGACTAGCTCGTCATAGTTTAACAAACTCTAATGGTCAGAATTTATGCAAACTCTGATAAGAGTATAGACTGAGTTGGGTCAGAGTTTATCAGTAAACTCTGATGGACTAACTCATTGATAAACTCTAATGGAAGAGGCTCGGTCAGAGTTTATAAACTCTAATGGACCAGTAAACTCTTATGGATGGCTGAGTCAGAGTTTAACAGACAGTAAACTCTGATGGACTGGCAGAGGTTATAAACTCTGATGGATATTCTGCTGGTTAGAGTTTACGGATAAACTCTAATGGTTCTGCTGGTCAGAGTTTAGCAGATAAACTCTGATAAAGGTTGTCAGAGTTTATAAACTCTGATGGGCCTAATCAGACTTTAGCTAAACTCTGATGACTATTACTAATTTACTGATTCTGATATATATATTCTATTAAAGGCTTTTTAAGTCAGAATAATTATTTTAATTAATGTTTTATCTGCTGTTACGTTTTATTGTATTATATATACAGAAAAACGTTGGAGATAGAAAACAGACGGAATTTTGACACAAGTCTGAGAAAACCCTAGTAGTCATACTCTGTATCTCCTACTCACAGAATTCATACAGATTGACATAGGTTTTCTGGGCGAACTGAGGTGCAGGTCGCTGTTGAGTGCTATGTATATGTGGACGAAGTACTATGTGCTGTTTTATCATGAAAGTGATATTGCTGCAACCCAACGACACAGCGTAGTGGGGCAATAATCTCTTCAAGAACAGTCAAGACTTCTTGTAAGGTTTCACGACTCAACAGTTCTTTTGGTTCTATCAGTGTATGCTTAAAGCTTCTGTTAGAGCTAAGTATTCTATCTTTTCTCTTGTCTTTGTAGTTACTGATTGATATATCTTGTTTCTACCTTCGTGCTTTGTTTTGTTAATTGGTTTAATTTATATGTTTTTGTTAAATTATTTATATAATTGTTCCATTATTGTGTTTAGTTTTTAATTACTCCCAACACAAACCCCACAAATAAAGCAGGGCATTCCTATTCTTCATGTGAATTAGTATTATCATGATTTTGACCACAACGCAACCACAAAAATAACTTGCAAGGATTTAAAGTTAAGATTGATATACATGTCTTTATTTAAGTTATAAAACAACTTTTTATTTTTGAGCACGTGGAATTTAAAATAGTGCTTCGATACATTTTTTTTGACAGAAATAACATTTCACTAATGAATTGTAACGAAATACAATGACCTAAGAAGGAGTTTATTTCATTTATCATATTTATCATCTAACTGAAAGGCACGCATGTTGTCTCTGAACATTTAGACAATAACACCTTAATGTCTGAAAATAAAACACAACCAAAGAAGGGTCTTGTTAAAACCTCAAATGAGCAAAACCATATGGGAAAAAACTCAAGGAGAAAAAGAGTGATCTACTAAAAACAATTGAAAATAAGAAAAACATTTAATTACAATGAGACCATTAAATCCAAGTTCATGTCACCATTCACTTTCTCTTTACCCTTCTTCTCATCCAAGTGAGTATTAAAATCATGTTTCCATTCATCTTTCATCTACACGCAATAACATTCCAATTAAATCTGAAAAATAAAAACAAACCAAAAAAGAAAAATAAGTCGATTAAAGTGTAACGAAAATATATAATATAAAATTATATCATAAAACTTTCAATTTATAATTAAAGTCATCTAATATGACACAACATCGTCATAAACGACATATAACCACCACATATATGGTCAAAACGTCATAAAAAATGGTCATGTCCCATGTATGTACAAAAGTCATCACAAATGATACTAAACTCGTTCAAAAATTTAGATATGAAAGATGTAAAAACAGATATAAATGATGTGAATCAAATCTGAATGATACGAAAACAGAACTGAGGATTTAAGAAGATTAAAAGTTTCAAATTTGAAAAAAGTTTATATTATTTATATAAAGAATTGTGATTTAAACCACAACTATAAAGAAAAGAATGAGGCGAGGCGAGGCGAGACGAGGAAAATTATGTGCTTCGATGCATTTTAAAACTAACTTTAGATGACAAAATCTTCTGTCAATTTACTGCATAATTCTTTTTGGTTAATTTTACCATATTTAACACTCCAGGCTAAAAATCAACCAATTCATAATGAACAAAACCCAACCATACAAATACACATGTTGGGATCATTTAAATTTATATTAACTGCACAAATTATTCTTTGTGGTAAAATAGATATCCTTAGCAATCATTCGACAAAAAAAAAAACAAAAAACCAAGCTATAACTTGTGACCTAGTCCCATGACCTAATGTCCCGAAAGCTGATATATATGATCTAGATGTGGTCAAACATGCTCGAATTTCATGGACCTGCTGACCCCCCCCCCCCCCCCCAGTGAAAAGAAAAGAAAGATTATGAAATAAACATGATAATATATTAACCTTAACTTGATATATATATAAATCATATACAGAAAAAAAACAAGTTTCCGAGAAACTAAGCATGGTGAAAAACTGAACTGCTTGTCTTGTGAGATTAGTAAATCTCTTGATTATTGACTTGTTTGCTCCAATTTTATATTACTATAGTACAATGAATGGTTAAGCTAACCAAGCTTCAATCATTTGTAATACATGTGCACATTATTAATATTACCTACAGAGGTAGTGAGATTAAATAGTCTCACGAAATGAACTAGAATGTAATTAAAAAACAAATGGTTCATGAAACAATTTTAAAAGATTATGTACAATAAATGAATATAAGATTAATGCCCCGTTTGCCTAAACTTATAAGCAGCTTATAAGCTGAAAAAGTTGGTATATATGTACTTTTTCTGAAAATAAGTAACTTATTTTCAAATTTGTAAATAAGATTTGGTCTTAAATTTCTAAAATAAATATTAATTTTCAAAAAAAAAATATGAAAAATACTTTTTTAAAAAAAGTAACTTATTACTTATAAGTTAAGCCAAACACCCCCTAAATATCTCACAAGTCCAGTAAATATATTCATATCCCCAGTATAATATCCTGAATGAGATTAATTACACTGTACATATACATTTACTGAAGTTACAAAATGCCCTTATATATAACATGTTTATATGAGAATAATATAAAACACTTTAAGGTTTATTATATTGAAATTTGCACTAAAAGTATATTTTTTAGTTTGCTATAACCAGATTGCTACTTGGACAATAAGGCCCATAACACATACAGGGTTTTCTTTTTGATAATATTTAGGATACGCTTTACTCCATTTTGCTGTAACAGTTAAGTTAGCAGAACGATGTCATTCTACCATCATATTTCTGAATAATGCAACTTTTTTTAATAATGATAAACATGTACTAGTTTTATTAAAGGAACCCTTCAGTTTAGTTGCTTTCCTTGTAGGTTCATATTAATGTAGAAATTCAAAAAAATTCCAGTACAATACCAAAATTTCTAGCTTCATACAAAATGCTAATTAATATTATTATACCCATTCAGTCATTCACACTTGGATATCCTGTGTTTCAGCAAGGAGATATGCAAAGCTTATAGGGTAGTTGTACCATTGTCATTTACCTACTTTTATGATGGAAAAAAATGTAAATTGCAATTCCATCGTCATTTACTTCTTCAAAAGGTACATTCCATCCCTGATTTCTAACTTCTCTTCTGCAACAAGACCGGATAGGAAGCTTTGCAGTTGATGGAGTGATTTGTCATAAGTGGGATCAGCTATGCAAAACATCTGCACAAGTTAATAATATAACAGTAACTTATTTGTATTAGTACTTGGGTGATACACACCTAAATCATTATACAACTGGGTGTTAAGTTAAAAGTTGATTACCTTGAGAGTATTGTGGATACGATCCACAGCCATGCTTCCAAAATTGGTCAGCATCCCTGTAATAAATTTCTAGAGTCCAAAACCAAATTCCAGTCAGAATTATAGCTGAGAAGTTGGATCAATACATATTGTGAAAAAGCTGGGAATGAATGCTAACAAAGCCTTCTGGCGGCAGTGTTCAATTTAATAATATTTTCCTTAACATATAAAATACCAATAACCAGTGAACAGTGAACAATTACATACAGAGAATATTGCAAAGTTGAATTCTGAATACCCCCATTATCAGAAATTAATAATAATTAACAGGTATGTGCATGGCATACCTCGTACACCATCATTTCTTTACGTAATTGATCCTCAACTGAGGCCACAGACCTATCTCCATCCTCATCAGCAGCCAGCTCCTCACAATTTCCACTATTGATACCAGTCTTGCCATTGTCAACCATGTCATCGACCAGGTTGAATACATGGTCACTAGAATCAGTTTCAATGGACTCTGCCAGAATTCCCTAATTGAAAGAAATAACGTCCAATTTAGGAATTTATTGTGACTTTGATAATCAATATGGCAATATTAAAGGACATGGGACATTTTGTCCATTTGAAAGGAGATAATGATTTCATTTCTAATGTCATAAAATGACCAAAACTAAGATAGAATTTTATTGAGTGAGTTTACAAATGCCTGTTATGTTAAAATGTTAATATATGGACATTTGCCCTCGAAGATGACCAGAATCCATATCAATATACAACACTTCTAAATACATATGGCATTTAAATAGTGCCAACTAACACTCAGAAAAATGAAGGAAATAACATGCATTGATCGTTATAGTAGTAGACTTACCTTGCTTATCCAAAAACTAACTCTCCTAATAAGTACATCTACGGGGACCCCAATAGCAGCTGCAAGATCCTTTGAGGTCCAACTGAAGAAGAAATTCATATTATGATTATCATGTCAAGCCCTTACAATAAGCCAAAAAAAAAAATTCTTGATACATGTAATATGGTATTGTGATAAGCAAACCTTGTCTGTTCTTGAAATTTCATAATGATTGAAGCATGTATAGGGGTGACCGTGAACTGGACCTCTCTATCTTCAAATTGCAACTCCAACTATATTTTTCAAAAATGCAATTTAATTTAGCCAGAATACTTTCAACACCAAGTAGTAGGGAGTCACATATTTTTTTTTAAAAAGCACCTAACCTTGACAGTACCAAGATTTTTCTTCCAAAGTAGCTTACGAGGGGTCTTAATCTCGTTAAATCGTGTAGCATAATCATTTAGAAGCTTGTCCACTGTCCCAGGTATGTTAAGGGCCTCCTCCTGCAATTTCAGCACAAGGTTTATTGAGCAAAACCATAGACCAAAAGATCGTTGTGGAAAGCGCGATTACATGGTTACTCATGTTTTGAAAGTAGGCACAAGATTTGCGAGTCGGAAAGTAGCAACGTACTTACTAGCTTGAATGAAAAATAATTTTGAAGAGATAATTTGAGGGTCCAAATTGTGCTAAATAAATTTGAAGTGTTTGAGTTGTTGAATTTGGTTGACTGATGTGTAGTTAGTTGTGACCTATTTCTAATACGAAATAAAGCTATGCTCCATGTTCAATATTGTTAAGTATTTAAACCAGCAACAAATTTATCTCAGGAAGTATATATATCAGAACCATTTTCACTATTTCAAATTTGGTGCCGTAAAAATGTGCTTTTATTCGCACTTTGCGAGTAGCATCTGAAGAACCAACTCTTGTGATTTCGAATTTTTCGGCATATAAGAGTGTGTTTAATCGTGCCTCACAAGTACCCCCTTGAAATATACTCTTGTGCCTGTGCGAGTTTGTGCCTTTCAAGCACTGGGCTAAATATAGCTTGGGACGTAGGGTGGCACACGCCAAACCCAAACTTACACTGTTGACCACATACAAGTGCAACAAGAGAGACATGAGTCATCACTAGAGTGAATGGTAGTAGGCCAACTGATTTAATCCTTACCTTTAAAACTGATACGAACAATATTAATAATGCACATTGACTATAAACAGTTAGAAGTTTAAAATTAAACACATGCTTTAAATTACAATAAAATAGATCTTTAAGAAGCTTCATGGATGCTGTAAAACCAAAACAGAAATATACGGCAGCAAGACAAGACATGTGTCTACTCAACATCCAGTGGTGGTAAATTGAGAGCTGCACTGTGAATATCTGAATCGAAGTTGAGAGAGAAGGGCTTGACAAAAACGCAATATTAAACACATCTCCAGTAAATTTTCACGTTACTCACTGTTAGCTCGAGGTATTCAAGGTGTTTAAGATTGTCAAAATGCAAACTCATTAGCCTACCTGGATGGGAGGCCAAAAATTCGAAGATATGATTGTAGCATCAAACACATCCATAGGTATTTCATTCTGTCTAATCTTGACACCTGTCACTCATAAAAAAAGTGTATAGAAATTTTCATGAATTCACTCATATGTATAAATGATCTATCATTGATCAGGAAAATGTTTCCTTTTCATACTTACCAATATAATTATGATAAGAAGTAATTTTGGAAGGTACCTGACTGCAGTTTCTGTTTTATCGTTGCTTTTACGTTTGTGTTTGTTCTTTTAGAATCAATCAAGTCATTGAGCATTATTTCACACTTCTGCATGCTGCTTTCTCCAAAATGTATCTGAAAACAATACACCAGAGCCAAACATAAAAATACAATAAGCTGAAACTAGGATGAAGAGCACCAAGTAGAAATAAACCACCACTAACAAGAATTCAAATCCCCAATTTATTTAAAGATCCCCTGACCTTGAGGAGTTCTAAAGTACGTATTTCAGAGTCAATGTCATAATCCGTTTTATTCAGAAGCTTTTCCGCAAGCATGACACGGTACTCGTTAACTAGCTGATCCTTTGAACCAATAATGCTAACAATCATCCCAAGTATATCAATTTTTCTTCTACATCTGCTACTCTTCAATGGATCAGCCTCGACAGGATCAGGTTCCCACCTGAATGGAGTGTTTAGTTAAAATACTTGCTACAGTCTAAAGGCAGGTAACAATTTTGATCATGAAATCTGAAAATCATGTTAACCACAAAATAACAGCACATATACCGTTCAGCATCTATCCATGCTTGCTTGTCATCAGTGCTTATTTCATCATCTATACCAGCACCATCTTGGTTTTCTTCATCTCTGTTTATTTCTTCAAGAAGGCTATCTCCAACACTTCCAGGCCCACTAGTTCCATCAGTAAGCATTGTTACAATGCATTTAATGGTATCTTTCCTCCCTCTCAGATATTCCCTAATTGGTTCACCAACTGCTTCAAGGAATACACCAGCTGGGTCTATTGTCCTGAGTGCTTTGATAGTTGAAACATATTGGTGCAGTATATCATTTGTAGAGGCACCTGCTGTAAGTAAACGATATTGCAGTGCTGAGATGAACGAATCTACCAGCTTTGAATGTTGCCCTGTGTATTCAAGACATTGTTTCAAGTCTTCAATAGCTGCCGAGCTGTAATTCATAGTCATTGTAAATAAAATGTTAACGGAAAATATATACTATATAAGATCAGTAAATAGTAATATCCGCGGACCGCGGTACTATTTTGATTATGTAATGAGAATAAACTACTTGATACTCCTGAGACAAGTACAGTTGCACACAGTATAAACAAAACGGAAAACAAAAACAAATAGAAAATGGAGCAAGTGGTTTAAGGAATGTAAAATACAAAAAATTCACCAAACCCATAAACCAACATGTTCCTTAACTGTAAGTAAATCCTAATCTTTTTCTTTTTCTGAACTCAAAGTAAAATCAATAGGTGATATGCCAATATTGATACAACAATCAAGAAATTAGAGTCTAGATTTAGGTAAAAGATGACAATATATAAGAATCACCTGTCGGGGTAGTCCACAATAATCTCAAAAAGTTTTGCTATTCTTAAATCTTGCAAGGTTTCATAAGCAAAATATTCCAATCGTAACTGCCATCTAACAAGTCCTTCAGATGGAGCATCAGTACCAGGATAACATGAATTTGGATGAGATGCTAATGGTGATCTCAAAATTGAAGAATGTCGCCCATTGCTAACAGTATCACCAAGATAATCAAGAAGTGTATGCAAGAACTGGAGAGGTACAGCCTGAGTGATACCATCACTGTTAGAAGTCATTCTCCATAACATTGATTAAATGACTTGACAACACTCGGGAAGAAAAAGCAAACATATAACGTTAATCGGCAATTCAGCATTTCTTTTTCTAGATACATATTTTTAGTTGGCATTACCAGAGGCCAAAGCGAGAGCACACATCCCAGTCATCACATATAACATTAAAATCTTGCCCTAGCCTTAAAAGAGTGGTTGTGTATATTAATCAAGCTTATTACTTGGATGAATGTCACACTTTGTTCCTTATGATGGTTCCTTCAAAATTAAATTATAATTTGGTTATGACGGTTCCTTCAAATTAAGTTATAATTTGGCTTATAACTTTCATCCCATCAAAAAACTTATGGAACAGGTATGCATATGCTAACACTGAAAAGTTATACATTTTTTCTGATGTACATTATGAGCTAAAAAAAGTTAAGAGAGATAATGACAGTGTTTGAAATATACATGATCAAGAAAAATATAGATATCATCATCAAGCTTCTTTGTGACCCATGTCTATAAATTTTTTATTAGCATTTGTCACATTGATAATACTGAAATCATGATGGGAACAAAAGGGTATCCAAAGCAAATAATGAAAGCATTATACAGAAGAGTCACCTGTATCCAACCTTTAATGGCCTCCAAAACAGAACTCCTATAGTCATCACCTGCCAACTCATTAACTTTAGCCTGCAATCAACTTGATAAAATATTATATGAGAATCTATAATTAGAATATCAAGATACATCAAGTTAACCTGGTGTATGTACCCGTGGTTAGGACTTGAGACACAAAATTCTATCGACAAGTCTTATTAATACCGAAACTGTTTATTTATCATATAATATGATATTACTCAATCTCACAAACACAAAAAATTGGAACCCGGAAGGGTTAAATCATTAAGGATATACAATAAATGCGGAAATGGCACATGCTTACCTTTAAAAGCATAAATATAGCAGAAGCATAAGCATCTTCAGCTAGAGATGTGAATCCCAGACTTCGAAGATCATGAACAACCTTTCCGATGTTCTTTACTAAATTATTGTTCTCCAGAAACTTTCCTTGAGGATAGGACTTGTCATTTCCCATTTCTCCTCTTTCATTAGAGAATTTATTTTTACCATCTAGGTCCATGTCTTCTTCATCTTGCAATCTGTCGAGATCTTGATACTCTTCATCCAAACTTGTATTTAATTCTTCAAGTCTCCCCTTAAAATACCAGTGCAGTATCTCTGAGAACATAATATGTTAAAAACTATTTAATGACTAGTCATTGTTTACAATGAACAAAAAAGATAGTATTAATTAAGCTTCCTGAGAAGACCACTATAAATATTTCTAATTAACTTTGTGACACGTTATAAAACCATGCAAGAAAATGTGACCATAATAGATAGGTATCTGCCTCGTTACGTTTCTCTTGGTCATATTCTAATTGCAAGGCTTCAATGCTTTGGAGAAACATTATTACTTCCTGCCAGAACTTACAAGAAACTATGATAGCAGCAAGAACATTTCAAATTCAAAAAGTGCTTTGTGGACAGGTTATGCAAATACATATTGCATAACTGCATATTAAAACGAGGTCTTTCCTTGGTGAGAGAAAAGCAGGAAAAGATATGCGACCCAGTTCAGTACATGTACATCTGTTGACTTACGAGGAAAATGACGAGGAAGAGTGGTCATTAGTGTTGAAGACACTATTAACTGATATTTGGAAGATAGGTATACTGTGTCGACGTCTGACTTCTGTGATCCCTCTAATGTAGTATCTTTGCAGGACTGTAAAGCATGAGTAAGCATGGCCAGACATCTCTCCTGTTTTTGTTTTTCCAATGTGATCTCTTCCAAAGCCACATGTAGAACTTGCTGAACTTCATCCTCGTGAGTCTGTTTAGCACCACATAAAACACCAAAGTTTCGTTAACAATTTTCATTTCCTTTTCATTAGGTTTCTTTTCCTTTTCTTCTAAAAAATCACTCGGAAACAAGTAAAGAAAACAAAATAAATCTTTCTCTTTCTTTTAAAAAAAATCTCTGGAACACAGTGTTACTCTTTTCCTCAACCTATAATTTTGTTGACACTTTTTTATTGACTTATGCCTTATTACATTCCTTCCAGCCAAGCTCAGCAGTAGCATTGTTAGAAGCATAGAGTTACGTTCGTACTCTTAAAGATTTGGTGAAGTAGTACTTTAACCAATTATAAATTCCTCATTCCATCCTTCTGGCTATTTTTTTTAAAAGGCACATTTAAATTACAATGAGGTGAAAGCTACATGGAATTAAAAGGAATACTCATTCCAATTTTTTCTAGGTTTATCTTTAATTAAACAAAACCTACACCATGTACGGAAATGAAAACGTATTTAACATAGTTGGTAAACATACCAAGTCTGCATCGATAACATTTGCATAAGCACGAAAATGGTGCCAGAACCTGGAAACTGCATTCTTCTCGAAAACTTGCTGAACCAACACAAACATAAAATGCTAGTAAACAAATAGTTAACTAAACACAAATAGATACACAAGTACACATACATGACATATACGAAAGCAAAATCGAAACAGGTGATACCTGAAGGGCAGTCAAAAAGTGATCTTGGAGCAGTGATTGGAGGCCATGGTTGGTGAGAATGTGAACTAGAGACACAAAATTACTAGTACAATTAGTGTTAGTATTTAGAACAAGTGATTGGGTAGATAAACAAAAGGCATTCCAAGTGTGTGATAACTCGGTGAGTGAAGCAGGGTGGTGACTCAGTGAGTCAAGTATCCCCAAATTACACACTGCTGATGTGGCGTTCACCGTCATCGTCGCCGGTGTGTATGTGTGTCTGTCCCCAAATTCAATGTCTTTTCATGTTTACTTGGAAGAAATTTTATTAAACACACACAAATATGACAAATTTACCGATTGAGTAGTTAGTTTACTTGAAGATTTTTTTTCAATTTTCTATAACTTTTTATAAAAACTTTTTTTTATAGAAGATTATTGAAAAATGAGAAAATATATTTCAATTAAATATCATTAATGCATTAATACATATTAAATATCTAAGTAATATCTAATTTTTTTGCTTAAAATCATGATTGAGAAACTGTAAATTGAAATTTATCGGTTTAAATACAGATTTGGGATTAATCGGATAATAATCGTAAAGATTACTCAAAGCAATAATCAGATTTATTATACTATCATAATAAAATTTAAATATATTTATCTAATTTACTATAAAAAATATTATTTTAAAAATATTTCATAAATATAAATCAAATTTTATAAATTGTATTGATCAAATATTTTGTTCTGATCAACCTAGTGTTTATTGGGGAATTTTAAAAAATAGGAAAAATTTTAAAACACATTTTAAAATATATAAAAAAATAAATTACCTAAACAATAATTATATCAAAATACACACTGGCACCCTCAGTAAAAAATTAATTTTAGTTGAAGTGTTAAAAGGCTTAGAGCCTGTTTGTGTAACATGACTTTAAGTAAAAAATGATTTCTAGGAGCTTTTGACGTGTTTGTGTACTCCGGCTTTAAGCTAGCTTTTAGGAGAAAAGTTCCATTAAATAAAAAGTACCTAAAATGTACTTTTGCTTATGACTTTTTGACTTTTCGAATTTTTTTTTTTTTTGCTTCCATAACTCTTGTAAAGTATAAATAATATGAATTTAAAATTTTTTAAAGTCAAATTTCACTTAAAGTTAAAATTATTAAACCCCCCATTTAATTTTAAGTTCCATTACCCAAACACATTCATTCAACTTAAAGTAAAAAACTTTACTTTCTCCATTAAGTTAAAAACACCTCCATTAAGTCAAAAGTAACTTATTTTAAATAATCACAAACGGCCTCTTAGTGACCAGTAACAGTTTAAATTTTCCCTAATAATCACAAATTCACAACCCATCTCCTCACTCTCGCTCAAGTAATGCCCCCTTTTTCTCTCTTCTTTTCTTACTGGTATTCTATGGGTTGATTCAACCTGGGTTCAATTACTATATGATTTTTTCTTATTAGATTCTTGCAACTCCTCAAACTAATCATGCTCATGTATTCATTTTTGTTGTTTTACATTATTTATTGAGCTTTTGAATAATGTCTGTTACGTGTTTGATCAAAGTCCCCTGAGAATTTATGAGCTCATATGTAAATGTTGAACCACTGCGAGAAAATGTTATAGGTTTCTTGGCATTTCATCAGCTCATATGCCTATGTCATATGTTATATAATTTATATATCTGTGATTGTGTACTATTTTATTGGAATACGAATATATTCTAGAGATGTATTAATTAAAAGGGTTGTTTGTTATGTAAATTCTGCTATTCTTTGACTAGTCAAGTAACATGTTCAAGGAACGATTAAGAATTGAGTCAGAAGTCTGTCAAATGCAATGTTAGCATCCACCCGTACTATCCTAGAGTTTCTTATGTTGTATTTGTTTAAACATTACATTCTGGTGCAACATGTACACTTTTGAGACAAACGTAAACGGAAGTTAAATATTTTTAGCCATAAATACAGGAGCATAATATGTATCCTCTTATATTAATCAACTATTTGAACCTTAGAGGTTTATATTGGTTATGTACTTATGCTGACAGGCATTTGAACATCATACACACTCTTCATAGCTTGGGTGCCGGCAACCAATGGCGTTGAGACAGGCAATGCTAAAAAGCAGCAGGGGTTTTAGGGGTTATAACTCATTTGTTATCAACAGATTGACTCATTCAATTGCAATCCCATGGCCTAATGATAATCTACTTAGTCCTACAACCAAATCACCACAATGTGTTTTACCTGAATCAGACCAAATCTCTAGTTCTGAAAGTTATGGCGCTGGAATTGGCTTCCCGTGCTTACCATTAACCGGGAGATCCATGGAGCTCATGGCCGTTCCGAGGACGAAGGTATGTTTCCTTTCCCTTTTTATTCTTTATATCTGGCACACAAAAGATATAACTTTGTCACTTTATAAGAATGTATCCCTTGAAGTTTCAAAATTTTCTTACTTTTATGCTGTTTCATTTAGTTTTTGATGAAATCCAGAGTCTGCGAATTGATTGTTTTTACTTTTCTTGTGGCTTTAACAAATGATAAACATGAAAATATTCTTTTGTTATCTTATTTAAGGGGTATATATAATGGTTTGCAGTTATTATATCAAATAACGATTGACAGAATGTGTAATAACAACATTTATGAAAAAGTGAATTCATGAGGTACACTAGATTTCTTGTTTGTTGTTACCAGATGCCCTTCATAAGCTTGCACTTCAGAGTTGCACTCTAGAATAGGGACTATTTATGCCATTTCTAAGAGATACGCCCTCTGTTTTTACCTATACTCCTATAGGTCGTTTAAAATATTTGCACGGGTGGTAAAAAGCATTTAATAACTTTAATTTCTCCTTTCTACCCTTGCACACATATATTAATTATATGTGACTTTCATTCTTCCTCAATATTTGTTATATCTTTATACTCTGTGCAAATCTCTATTTGAAATTTTAATCAAATAAAATTTATGTAAACATCATATTTTCTTTGTATATATTTGGTTTGAAGATTTATTGTTAAATATTATTCATAAAATATATTTTAAGCACATTAATTTGTCTCCCAAATGGGATTGATGACCAGATCTCTCCCAGCTCCTTATTTCATAAAGTAACTCATTTGCCGCAGTCTCTTTAGAGCAAAGGAATCTGAATTGGCCCTTGTAGCTAGATGAATGATCAAATAGTGAAAATCATCAAATAACAATGAAGTTCATTCTATTCGTAATGGGTTCCATACGTTCCCCAATGCAGAAAGAAGCCTTTTCTACTTTCTACTGAGTGTGATTCCCAATTAAGCTCATGTAGAGATCAAGATTCGGGGAAACGTTTACCTTTTAGTAGCTCTTTAAGTCATCTTCTCCAAACAGGAACCACCGGTTTACAAATATCATTAACCACAGAATTTAGTGAGCGGCCCCAAATCTTTCTATGGATTGCTTTTTGCCAAGTGCCTATGGTACCAGTTCATATTTGGTCACCTGAAGCTCATGTAGAGGCACCTACGGCAGGATCCGTCATCTTGGCAGGAATTCCTTTAAAATTGGGAACCTACGGGTTTTTAAGATTTTCAATACCCATGTTTATACATGCCTGCTAATACAAGTTCCCACATGCCACATAGAAACTTAAATTGATAGTTAAATTATTTACAAAGTTAAAATACTTAATTACAAATCATTTTTCAATATAATATAAGTTGTTACTCTAATTTAAGTATTAAAATTGTTCTCTAACATAAATAAAAATTATTAATGTGTATAGTATAAAAAAACTAAATTAAGGAATATGTTTTTTGTTTAATTCACCAAATTATAAAAATATACTACGAGCACGATTAGCTGACTTCAAATTAAAAAATAAGTATTTAATCTTATATTATAATCAATTAATATTTACATTTCAATAATTTAGTTAATAAGACTATTTTTTTAAGAGTAAATAGTGGCTGAACTTTCAGATTTTCAAAATAGTGACCAATCTTTCTTTCCGCCTTTTAAAAGAATGGCTCCCGACAATTCCCGTTAAGTTTTCTCTTAGCTATTATATTTAATAAAGAGTAAATTACAGAATAGTGGCCGTATTTTACACCGAATTTCAAAATAGTGGTCAAACTTTCAGATTTTCAAAAGAGTGGTCAATCTTTATTTTCGTCTTTTAAAAGAATGACTCCCATCAATTCCCCACGCAAGGGTAAAATGTGTTTTTTATAAAGTACAAACAGTCATATCGTATGTATATTTAATATAGACCGTGTGTATTATTAAATCTACGACTTATAACCTAGATTTTTAACTTAAAAAACCAAACAATGGCATATTGTCATTGTAGTAGAGTTGCAGTTGAGAGTTGTATGGACTGATGCTAATACTAGGCTTCGATTCATAAATTGTGGTGATCGTCACGTTAGTTGTGGGTTTTTTCGATTGATGGATGCTCCTCTTTGTAATCGAGCTAAAGCTTTGATTCCTGGTCTTGTGGGGATGTTGAAAAAAATGGAAGTTGCGCACTTGATTGAATTGCAAGTGAAAAAAGGAAAGAAAAAAATGGATGATATGAATTGTGTTTGCATCTATTTGTTGTTTACTTAAAGGTTAGTCACTATTTTGAGAATTTGAAAATTTGGCCATTATTTTGAAAATCGGTATACAGTACGGCCATCACTTTGTAATTTACTCTTTACATATATTAGTTAATGGCGAAAACTTAATGGGAGTTGACGAGAGCCATTGTTTTAAAATGCGGAAATAAAGGTTGGCCACTATTTTGAGAATCCAAAAGTTTGGCCACTATTTTAAAAATAGGTGTAAAGTACAGCCACCATTCTGTGATTTACTCTTTTTTTAATGATATGCAAGGTTGTATGTTTGTAGATTCTTTGTATCGTCAAAATCAATAGTTTATTTTTAAAATAAATTATATTTTTTGCTATTGCATGTTTATAATCCGCACCTTGTGGTTTTTTAAAATAAGATATAATTATTTTTTATTTTAAAATTCAATACCAATACTTTTTTATGGTTAATTTTAATTGCTTACTCCGTATTATATTAGATTTAGGTGTTTAAAATAAAGATTTATGTTAGAACATTAGTAGTATTTGGTAAAGGGGGGCCGTTCTATGGCACCCCAATTTTTACACAAATTTTCACACACATGCTACACCGTTGGATTAGGGCACTTTGAACGGATTAGATACTGCAATATTAAGATAATTCTCTCTCCTCCCACTCATTACTCATTTGACCTGCACCAAACACACTCTCTCTCTTCGACTTTTGAGTTTTTTTCTTTCTTAATTATCCCTGCTTAGGTAGTTCAGTACATTTTTCTTTCGACATTCTTTTTTTGTTTTTATTTAGTTTTTATTTTTTGTTTAAGTAATTAATATCCCTTCTTGCTAATAATTTTATTAAATCACAAATTAATATTAAAAATAAAAATTATATTCATAATTTTTTAAATTATCAATTTTGTCTATTATATTATTATTATTATATATATATATATTACATTGCTCATTATATTTTAATATGCACATTTTCTTAACAAAAAAATGAAACACTTTATTATGTATAAAATTACTCTTTTAAATTAATAAATTAAAGAGAAGTACAAAAAATACTAACGAATTTATGGTGAATTATTCTTTTTAGATTTAAATTGGGAAAAAAAACTTTAATCATAGGTAATAGAAATATTTATGAATTAGATTTAAGTGCTTTCAAATCATTTTTTTTACAATTTTTTGTTACGAGTCTTAAATTATTAACGCAAATAATTTAATATATGTTTTCCAAAAATAAATATAATTCATAATTTGAAACGTAATATATATAAATGTCTGGTTCATGGTTAAATGAAAAAAAAAAGTGTTTATTATTATTTTTATTAATAAATTAGTACAAGTTTACAATATATGGTGCATGCATTTTTAATAATAATATAATCTTCACATGTAATAAATTAATATTATTTATTGAAGGGGTGAACTTTAAAACCACAAAATAAAAAGTATTCATATATTAAAACAATTTATACCAAGTGAAAATGGTTATAAGAAAAAAATAAATAAAAATAAGTAATACTACATTACTAATCGTGAACACAACAGTTTCATAAGCAAGAAATAAAACTGATTGAGCCAAAAAAAGAAGTTAGATTTATCATATATAAATACTCCTAATAAATATGGAGTAAATTGGATGAGAGAGATTGATGGGTTTGACTTTAATGATATTTAATCTTAGCCTTTAGAACAAATATGATCCGGTGGCTGAGAATGTGTGTAAAAATTTCAAATTTGTGTAAAAGTTGGGGTGCCATAGAACGGCCCCCTTGTTAAAGAAGTACTATACTATACTCTTTATTATTTCTATGGACCTGAAAACTAGAAAAGGAAAAGATATAAATAGGGGTATTGGTGGTAAGAAACTTAAAAACCTTATCTTGGAAGTAGAGAACGATCTATATTTACAAACAAATGCAAAACTCTAAAACGACTTGTATATAAAAACAGAGGGAGTATTATGTAGCATTAGTTGGCTGAGTCAGAAACTGCATAGACTTGTGAAGCCGAGATAAATACATTTCAGTACCATAAGTTGCTCGGGAATATTTAGATGATCTATTAAGACATTTATATATGATTTGGATAACTGTTTTCATGAAAATTGTATAGATTTATAGTACCCTTATACAGCAGCCAACCAAACTCTGGAACACATTATCTAAGTAGCTAAATCAGAGGATACATATGTGGTAGTGGGGTGGTATTGGGAGATTGAAGCAGAACAATCTCTACCCCAACAGATTCCAACTGCAGAAGGAAGAAGCTCAATCAATTTTCATGTACAATTGGAAATTGTTAATTTAGCATACCAAGGGATCAAAACACAGATATATTGAGATAATAAGTTCGACAGCTGGGCTACAATAAGTGCAACTAATATCAATAACTTGACTACAACATCCATCTACCACCTGATCTTCCTGGTATTAAGTCGAATAATAATAGCAACGAATAGTGCAAAATCACATTATAATAAATCTAATAGGAGTAAAAACATTGTAGAACAAGAAATTTGCAAATAATAAACTTGCTTTCTACAGTTCTAGGAGCTGGAAAACCTTATCTACCTAGAATGAAGGGTTCTATACATACGAGTATCTGTTCTGTGCTTGTGGATTCATACTGAGACTTTTTGTACCGAGTTTTATACTTATTGTGGATGTTGCTTTTTTATTATCACTAATTCTCTAGTTATATAATCACTATCCAGTCTATCCTTCACTGTACGATAAGTATTATTTGTCTTGCACGTGTGATGTTTCATATTGGCAGACTTGTGAATCTGTATTAAGTTTTCATTCTGCATCTGACCATGTGTGCTCATGCAGGTTTCTCGACACAAAAGAGGCATAAGAAATGGACCAAAGGCACTTAAACCTATTCCAGTCATAATCCGTTGCAAGTGAGTTTTTTTACTTGGCATTGGGATCTTTTCTTGTCATAATTTCATGGCATGTTTGCTTGAATATTGCACTTATACAGGGCCTGCGGTCGAGTCAAGCTGCCACATTTTTTCTGTTGCAGCGGGGAAAGGGGAAATCCGGGCGAACAGAAGGGTACAACCAGCTGATTCAAGGTCTTTGATGTCATGGACAGCTGATAGACCTAATGCAGTGGTGTTCGATGTTTGTAGTTGAACTTCATAAGGTTATTTAAGGGGTCAAGTTCAGTTTCCAGGTTTCCGTGCTATATGGTCTATTGAACCACAGCTGACAGACTACAGGCATAATGGTCACATATTTTTAATATGAACTTTGTAGAATTTCTCCCCATGTGGTTAATCTCTTGTTTCATGTAGAATATGTCTTGTTTGGATGCAAATTTATTATCTTTTGTTGAACAAAGTTTTCTGTCAGTTAATAACAAGAGATTAATTCTTTAGAATACTCGTTAGGATCAGTTCAATATATATTGATATAGGAGAGAATTGAATTCAAAACATTAGATAATGCATATAGCGATTTCATAATTTTTTTAAGTTAATTTTCTTAAACCAGCTTAGTTTACTTATTATTACACTGAGATATGTATATTATAATTGACTAATTTTTTTCAATGTTAGTGGAAAAATTAATAATTATAAGATTATGTGATTAGATTATAATTCATGAATATCTAATGAGATAATATATTGTAGTTACATAAATTAATATTTTATTAAGATAAATTTTTACGTCATTATAATACAGTGTATGATATGTGAGAGGTGTTAGTTTTTAAGAGATTTATTTAATTATATTTGATATATTTAATTCGTAATACTTGAAATTACATTATTATTTATAATTTGTAATTTTTATTTGATGTTTATTTTTAAACATATTACAAATTATATATATATATATATATATATTATAGTGTTTTTCTCAACTCATAATTTTTATATATAATTATTTTTCACAATCTTAAATATTATTTTTAATTAATCTATTACATTAGTTATTAAATATTTATGAATAATAAAAATTAGTTTAGTTCTGTGAAGATAAATTGTTGAATTTGACGGTTTTATACTTGAGAAATGCTAGAGTCTCAAAATTATTTACCAAAAACATTCACAAATAACACTTGTCTAATTTTAATTGGTTGTCAAAATAATAAATGAGATGGACCACTCGTGCATTCACATTAATACATGAATTAAAATTTTCTATTATGCTACGTCATTACTGTCATGACAATTTGAAAAAATATTTTGGGAAATTTGTTTAGTCATCTAGCATTACTCTTTATACTTGTGCACTTATCATGTATCCGATACAGAAAATATATATTTGACTAACTTGCATAATTATTAATTTTATTACTATTTTAGAAACTGAAAACTCGATGCACAACCAAAAATAGAACTTGTTTACAAAGTTTTTACATCCGTATAAATAAATAATAAAAATTCTTTGATAAAAATACTTAAAATAATTTTTGGTAACTATTAAATATAAAATTTTATCGAGATTTTTCAATTGCATGTAACTCGGCATTGTTAGCTACTAGTTTAATTAATAATCGGTGGATAGATACCTAGATCGGAATTGTGAGAAAGACCTAGATTCCAATCAAGACATTGTACAATTATATAAATAAATAGAGTATTTATAAAAAAAAATACTATTCTTTTTATAAAAAAAATTGCGATTTTACTATCTTTTATTTATTTTTTATAAAAATACGGTTTTGCAACCGATGCAACTAAAATCAAACTCAAATTCAACTTAATGCAACTTTTATTTTGAAAAAAATTGAAGTTACTAGAAGTTGCATTTTAGGTTGATTTTAGTTGTATCAAGTTAAATTGGTTGCAAAACTGATTTTTTGTAAAAAAAACTCTAAAATTGTATTTTTATAAAGTAAAAAATAAAAAGAACGTATTTTTGCAAAACAAAATAAAAAAATTGATATTTTTCAAAAAAGCCCTAATAAATATTATCTTATTTTAAACTCATTTGTTGTTAATATATTTATAAATTTTAATTAATATCACATTTTGTCTAATAGTTTAATTCTATTTCTATAATCCAATTCTTTGTTATTGTTCGCTCACATTCTATCGGATTAATTAACCGATAAAAAAACTCTATCAAATTTATAAATTTTTAAGATAAAAAATATATTAATAAATTATGTATTTATATATTAAATAAATATTTAATTAAATACAAAATATAATTATGTCACTTATTATAAATCTCGCCACTCGAGCAGTGGAGGCGTCCGCTCAAAATAATGTAGGTACCGCTTCGGAGGAATATTTTGCATATAATACAGCGGATGAGGATACAAGAATTGCCCATGATGGTGGATCACATTGCATAGGTATTTGCATAGTCTGTGGGGAAAAAACCACTGTTGTGTTGAAATTTATTGTTGATTAAAAATTATATACAAATGAAAAAGTCAAAAATGGTATATAACAAAATCATATTCTGAATCAGTTGCTTAATCAAATAAAAATATATGCGACATTATGATGGAAATAATTATGCTCAATTAATAAATACTATGTCAAATATTTATATTGTCATATGCATTGTAAATAAAAGATAAAATATTTAGAGGATGATTGCAGATATTGAATAACTGTGCAATAGATTACAATTGATTAGTCAGCCTTTACGTGCTAAAAATACCTCAAATTGAGCTCCCGAGTCTTTGAACATCGATTCTGACAGTATATAAGTTAAATAATTTATTTATTTAATAATATGAGTTTTCTTTAATAACCTAATATATGTGTATGTGTGTGTAATGAATAGGCACATATATATCTACACGCGTGTGTGTATATATATATATTCTGACAGTATATAAGTTAAATAATTTATTTATTTAATAATATGAGTTTTCTTTAATAACCTAATATATGTGTATGTGTGTGTAATGAATAGGCACATATATATCTACACGCGCGTGTGTGTGTATATATATATATATATATATATATATATATATATATATTCATGTTTAGAAATATATTTTTATAAATTATTTAAACATGATATATAGATGTATTAAAAATGCATTATTTATTACTCTCTCTGTCCCAACCAATTCTTTACATTTTCCTTTTTGGGACGTCTCACCCAATTCTTTACATTACTAAAAATAGTAACTTTTAACAATAAAATACATTATTACATCAACTACTTCACTTCATTTTTTTCAACACTTTATACTATTACACCCACTACTTCATTTATTTTAATAATAAAATCACTATTACACCCACTACTTCATTTATTTAACAATATTATACTCACTATCCTTGGTCTCCGTGCCCTGACCAAATGTAAATAATTAGCCGGGCCGGAGGGAGTAATAATTTTATAAGCATTATAAATGAACTTACTTTTATTAACATTGATGCGCACCTAAGAAATAGACTATGCTTAAAAATCGGAGTAGCGCGTTACGCCTCTAATGTTTGCCAAACAATAATTGAAACACGCTATGTGATTCTGTCAAAAAAAATAATAATAATAATTGAAACACGCTTTGGACAATAAAAAAGCAGTACAAGGAGATTAGACTCTCGTTGCTCTATTATTATCATATTCATATGGTGATGGGCAATCAATTATTCAAGAATATTACAGTGTTGTATATTAATTATAAAATTCTAAAAATTATATATAAGAAATTCACCGGCTAAAACGGTAAATCAATCAAATAAAATATATAATTGCGTTATAATTGCATTGGTTACGCTTAAAGATTACACAATATAAATTATGTTTAGTGAAATGTGAATTCGAAATAAAAGATGACAATTATTATAATCGATTCGTAAGAGTTCAGTAGTGAAATTCCCCTACTTTTAGGCAACACGCTTTGTGTATTAAATTGGTAGTACGCACTAAATTTATTTCGCACCACATAAATTTGTTGCATTACAATTTCCTTTACAGCACTGGAATACAGCTACTTGTCATGGAAGACAAATTTGAAACTACACTCACGATCCGCGGTAAAGAACTTAAACAGCTCACCGGGTTCCATGTTAATGACTTCCTACAGTATTATAAAAGGGTAATGAGATTTACAGAATTAACTTTATACAATATAAATCGCTTGCCACATTAAATTCATTACAGAACAGCGCGTTAATGTTAACCGCAAATGCTTTCAGGATGGTGTGTCTCCACGATTAATAGAAAATTTCAAGGGCAGCCGCTGTGTTTTTGAAGTGGAATTAACTCCATCAAATGCGTCCAATCAAGAATGGCATATACTCATCAGGGGAATAACTGAATACGCGCGCTTCGATGCCAACAAACGGGCTGGGGATAGCGCCAATAGATTCCGTCCGGGTCATCCCACACCTCCTCATAGTGCAAGACAACCGGTTCCCTCCGATTCATAATAATGACACATTGTTTAATTCTTCCTCCTTTTATTTAGTTTTATGGGCAACTAAATGAATGTGCCTTCTCTTATAATGATAGGTATTATTTTCTATGTCTGACAGCTATATATCAAACTATGTGTTCTTTACAATCCCATTTACATAGATTGTTGAAAGCTGATTACAAAAAATTACTTATCCCTTAAATATATACGGGTATCGATTGGAAATGCCTTAGTACAAGACTAGAACTTACAAGAGACTCTTTGAACTTGCAAAATTAAACATCGTTAGCATGACCCAGGGTCACCAATTGCATTGCAACAACTAAATTTCAAAGTATATTCAGATAGAATATTACGAGTTTAATAAATGGCCAATGAAGATAATAAGCACACTGGAAGGAGAGAACAAAGGTGAAAAAACCATATTCCTTTATTAATTGTGTTCATTGAAAATATAACCGTTCAATCTTAATAATTTAATTATAAAACTTATTAGCGTGAAAACTTTAAACTGCAAGTCATATAATTCTATATTCCAATTTAATCTATAATAAATTAATTATTATAATAGAGTTATCATATACAATAAATTTCAATTTCATAAAAATTTCCATATTTTGTACAGTCCATATTCACCTTCATAAAATAATTATTCATATCTTGTATAATAAATTGAATACTAAAAATAACTTAAATTTAAACTACAAATCATATAAACCATTATTGTATATCTAAAAATGCAAATTTAAAATATAATTTGTGCTTTAAATATGATTTATTTTATTGTGTACTTACAAAGAACTTTTTGGGAAAAAGAATATGATTTTAATTTAGTATAGAGACTCTACATGACCGAAATATCAAATTATAGAATTCAGTCATATAAATAATACTATAAAATTTACATTTAAAATATTTAAATATATTTTTGTTAAATTTTAAATTTAATGATGGTATACTTGGAACTGTGAATCCCACATCGATACAATACAAGTGTAGATTTTATTTCAGTATAACAAAAATACTATCAAATATTTTATCGGGAGCGGGCACGCAGTTATAACACATTCTTCGGGGGTTCGGGTGTATGTATAGGAAAAATGCCAGTTTTATTCCACATTAGGAAAAATGCCAGTTTTATTCCACATTATTCTCACCTTGGAAACAGTATGTCAGCTATAAATATTTTACCTAACTTCCCGTTCCCAAAATGAGATGAGGGGTTACTTATCAAATCACAAACCTCCAAAATAATTCAAAATGATAAATACGAAAAAATCTAAAATCTCTAATAATAAAATGACTAAAATAATCCTTTAAGTTCAAACGTCGTAATAAATGTAAATAAGGGAGTTCTCCATCACACAACCCAAGATCCCCCTAAGTACCTGCCAGAAAAAAGAATACGGCATGAGCTAAATGCCCAGTACGGATTGGAATACAGTTTATAAAACAGAAATAAGATATATAGTTTGACAGTTATAAATATACATTAATTTTTAAAACAAGGCTGAAGCAAAGAAGGGTTCAGATATTTCATACCGATACAAAACAGATAACAGATACACACATCATAGGGTACCTAATGTATGTAACAAACCGGACAACATGTACGGCATATACAACGTCACCGTCAAATATCAAATCACAAATCAAATCAAACTCTGGGTGTACCCACGTATCCTCAAACAAATATCAAATGCGTAAAGCTCGCCACCTGAGCTATTAGAAGGATACGCCGTGACTAATCACACTGCCACAGAAGTGTCATGCCACTGGTGCCGCAATGACATGGCTGTAGTACCCCTACAGCTGGTTAACTCGGTATACCCTATATCACTCTAAGGGTTCAAATAAAATAATTTTCACAATTTTAAAATCACCTGAACAGATATTTCAAATATTCTACGCAGATATGTAACATACATATTTTTCGAAAATCGCAGAGATAAATATTTAAATATTTCGAAACGGACTTTAAAATAACTTTCGGGGAATCAAAACAATTAAAATGAATAATAACGAAAGGAACAGATTTACAAAAGGAACAAATTAAATATAATTAATCCTAAAAAGAGTAGCGCTGAAGAGAAAGGGGACGAAATCTGTACCTTAGAATAACAATAATAGATACTAACGAAATTATCCAGACCCAGTATGATGTTTTTAGCTTGCTAGTATTTTCACTATGTCCGTATCTCACCATGCCCATGTTTCAATGATGTTTGTGTTTATATATAATCATCATGCACTCCTCCAATTACACATCAAACTCAAGAATTAAAAACGGAGATGTATGATTCTTGCATATTACCAGAACATGAAATTCTTCTGCTTTTCTTTTGACCCGAACAACTAGTTTTAAGGTTTTTAATAAATAACCCATATGTTTATATGTATATATAGACTCTTAATAATTATCCTGCTTCTAATCTAATTACTATTTTATTACAAATTCTATTTCTAATCAAATTCAATATAATAAGTATTATGGTTCAAGAAAATAATTTTTACAAATTCTAATCTAATTCTAATTATTATTACTAATATCTAAATAAATAAATTACAGATATTACATATATACCCCCTTAAAAAGGATTCCGTCCCCGAAATCTAACGAAACTAAAAAGTTGTACTTGAATAAAATAAATGCGGATATTTCTCAGGGATAGATTCTTCTAGTTCACATGTAACCTCTCTTTCAGAATGGTTTTTCCACAAAACTTTAACAAACAGAATAGTTTTCTTCCTCATAACTTGCTCCTCTCGAGCCTTCAGCTCCTCCTCACAAGAAAGATATTCCCTATTCTTATGCAATGGATATTGAATTACGCGTAACGGATGATACTCGTAGCCTCTCAGAACAGACACATGGAACACATTATTCACATGATACTTTTCTCTCTATAACATCAAATGGACCAACATATCTTATCTTGGACTAAGCTTTCCTCTCATACCAAAACGTTTAACACCCTTCTAAGGAGACAGTTTTAAAAACACATGATCACCAGGCTCAAATTCGTCAAACTTCCTCTTTTGATATGTTAGCTATTTTGACATGATTGAGCTTCTTTTAAGTTTTCCTTAACCTACCCTACCTTTTCGTTAGTTACCCGAACCAATTCTGGCCCTTCAATGAAATTCTCCCTAACCTCATTCCAACAAGTCGATGCTCTACATTTTTTTACCATACAACGCCTCAAATGATGACATACCAATGCTCGCTTGCCAACTATTATTGTATGCAAACTCCACAAGATACAAATACTTGTCCCAATCACCAGACCACTCCGAAGAACAAGCCCTTAATATATCCTCTAACGTCTCGATCGTCCTCTCTGACTGTCCATCAGTTTGTGAATGAAAAGGTGTACTATAATTAAGCCTTGTCCCCAAAGCCTGCTGAAATCCATTCCAAAAACGCGAAGTAAACCTCGTATCCCTGTCTGAAACTATCGACACAAGCACACCATAAAATCTAACAATATCCCATTGAAATATCTATGCCAAATCATTAATAAGAGTAGTCTCTCAAATAGGTAAGAAATGAGCTGATTTTGTAAGTCTATCAACTACCACCCAAATAACATCATTCTTCTTGAAGGTCCTCGGTAAACCGGTTACAAAATCCATGGTAATGTTTTCTCACTTCCAAACCGGGATATCCAACTGCTGTAACAGTCCACTAGATCTCTGGTGTTCAATTTTCACCTATTGACATGTAAAACATTTCCCCACAAACTCTGTTATGTCTCGTTTCATCCCACTTCACCAAAAGTACTTCTTCAAATCCCTATACAACTTGGTAGAACTTGGATAAATAGAGAATGAAGAACTATGAGTCCCAGTCAAAACTGCTTCACGAACTGCTATATCTGCAGGTACACACAATCTACTACCCAACCATACCACACCATGATCATCAACATGAAACTCCGTTTGCTTACCATTTGCCACATTCGATCTAATAGCTTCTAACCCTGTATCATTTTTCTGAGCTCCCTTAACCCTTGAGACTAAATTTGATTCCACCTTCAAACCTGCTAGCCTTGCAGCTAATTCTCCAATATACAACTCCACACCTAAGCGCTCCATATCTGAATTAAGGTGTTGCTGAGTAATAAGAGATGCAACACTTCCTAAGTTCTTCCTACTAAGAGCGTCTGCCACTACATTCGCCTTTCCTGGATGGTACTGAATTTTAGCATCATAAACTTTAATAAGTTCAAGCCACCTCATTTGCTTCATGTTTAACTATTTTTGTGTAAAAATGTATTTGAAACTCTTGTGATCAGTGAAGATATCATAAGTTTCTCCATACAAATAATGCCTCCAAATTTATTTATTCTTTTGGCAAAGACCACTACTGCTAACTCTCAAGTCATGGGTATGATAGTTTACCTCATAAGGTTTAAGTTGCCTAGAGGCGTAAAAAATTACCTTCCCACGTTACATGAGAACACACCTCAATCCTCTCTTAGAAGCATCACTATAAACTTGATATCCTTCACTCCCTGATGGTAAAACAAGTATATGGGCTGACACCAACCTTTTAACTCTTGTAAACTCTGCCCACGATCATCATTCCAGTCGAACTTATCACCCTTCTGTATCAGCTGAGTCAATGGCGAAGCTATGGATGAGAAACCCTCTACAAAGTGACTATAGTAGCCTACCAAACCCAAGAAACTCCTCACCTCTGTCACAGTGCTAGGTCTCGAGCAATTTGTGATAGCCTCGACTTCCGTAGGATCTAACTCAATTCCCTTACCAGAAACAATATGCCTAAAAAATGCAACCTGCTCCAACCAGAATTCACACTTTGAAAGTTTTGCAAATAATTTCTACTTTCTCAAGATTTCAAGTACAATGCATAAATGCACCTCATGTTCTTCTTTACTCCTAGAGCATATCAAGATATCATCAATGAAAACCACAATGAACTTATCAAACTAATCGTGAAGGACACGATTCATCAAATCCATAAATATTGTTGGTGCATTCTTCAACTTAAAAAAACATCACAAGAAACTCATAATGACCATATCAAGTACGAAATGTTGTCTTCAAAATATCTTCATTTCTTACTTGTAGTTGATGATAACCCAATCTCAAATCTATCGTCGAAAGAAATATTTTTCCCCTTGCAAATAATAGAACAAGTCATCAATGCGTGATAAATGATACATGTTTCTAACAGTCATCTTATTCAACTCCCTGTAGTCAATACACAATCTCATAGACTTGTCTTTCTTCTTCACAAAAAATAGTGGAACACCCCATAGAGATACACTCGGTCTGATAAATCCCTTATCCAACAAGTCTCGTAACTGATCTTTTAATTTCTATAACTCCGATGGTGTCATCCTATACAATCATTTTAAATAACTTCAGCCCTGATGGAAAATTCAAGAATAACTTATACATGCTTTTGTGAAATAACACATCTTTTCATGTCTCTCGAGTATTCTCAAGCCTACAATTATAAAATCCATCCACTACTTTCTTTTTATACTCCAACATCTCTAGTTATATGGAACCACTTAGGTTATATCTCAATTCATATTTAAATCTCTCATTACTTTAAAGATGTCTCACGAACCTTTCGAGCAATCCAACCTAATAAACTTTTTTTTTATGTAATTTAAAGTATTATCATCATCATTCCACCTAATTAAATATAACATCCTGAGGTAAGCTTTCTTATGCGTAACTGAGAAATATTGCGAGCCGGATACATTATTAAACCATTTTTAATCCATTGTCATCTTGAAATCACTTCATATAGTCGCATTCACATTTGGGCACCACATTCTAAATTTTATATATCTGATTTCACATCCTACCATGGTAGCGAACCTAATACGTCTTTACATTTAACTCAATGGTAGTTAATAATCCTTAATATGTAGCTCATCGTATCCCTAGTGGAAGTCTTAAAGCCACGCAATTCTTAACCAAAAGTTATTTTACTCGTAAAGCCAAAATAATTCTAAATACACCTTTCATTTTAAAAAAATCTTGATATACAATTACTAACATACTTGTATTTTCATAGATCATTCGTTTTCCTTCTCAATCAATTGCTTCAAACTGTTTGGTGCATAAATCCTTAAAAATGTAATCAAGGTCATGCATCATTATCGGAAATAAATTCTCCTAGATAACTATATCCTACAAATTCTAAAATCTCTCCATAATTATCTCGAAGGCGCATAAAAGGGTTCATTTTCGAAAACTAAAGTGAAGGATTCTGAACAGATGAGAAAGAAACAACAAAATGAGTCAAAACATATTAAAATAATGCAAAATCTTCTCAAAATGAGACGAGGGGTTACTTATCAAACCACAAACATGTATACAGAGTACTAAAATCCACCAAACTTAATAATTAAATAGGTCTAACAGGTCTCCAAACTAATATCAATGCCTCTAAAATAATTCAAAATGATGAATGCGAATAAATCTAAAATCTCTAATAATAAAAATGACTAAAATAATCTTTTAAGTTGAAACGTCCTAATAAATGTAAATAAGGGAGCTCTTCATCACACAACCCAAGATCCCCCTAAGTACCTGTCAGAAGAAAGAATACGACATGAGTCAAATGCCCAGTACAGATTGGAAGACAATTTATAAAACAGAAATAAGATATATAGTTTGACAGTTATAAATATACATTAATTTTTAAAATAAGGCTGAAGCAAAGAGGGGTTCAGATATTTCATACTAATACAAAGCAAATAACAGATAATTAACAAATACACATATCATAGGGCACCTAATGCGTGCAACAAACCGGACAACGTGTACGACATATACAACGTCACCATCAAATAATCAAATCCCAATCAAATCAAACTCTGGGTGCACCCACGTATCCTCAAACAAATATCAAATGCGTAAAGCTCGCCACCTGAGCTATTAGAAGAATACGCCGTGACTAATCACACTGCCACAGAAGTGTCATGCCACTGGTGCCGCAATGACATGGCTGTAGTACCCTTACAGCTGGTTAACTCGGTATACCCTATATCACTCTAAGAGTTCAAATAAAATAATTTTCACAATTTTAAAATCACCTGAACAGATATTTCAAATATTCTACGCAGATATGCAACATACATAATTTTCGAAAATCGCAGAGACAAATATTTAAATATTTCAAAACGGATTTTAAAATAACTTTCGGAGAATCAAAATAGTTAAAACGAATAATAATGGAAGTAACAGATTTACAAACCGAATAAATTAAATATAACTAATCTTAAAAAGAGTAGCGCTGAAGAGAAAGGGGACGAAATTCGTACCTTAGAATATGAATAATAGATACTAATGAAATTATCCAGACCCAGTATGATGCTTTTAGCTTGCTAGTATTTTCATTATGTCCGTATCTCACCATGCCCATGTTTCAATGATGTTTGTGTTTATATATAATCCTCATGCACTCCTCCAATTACACATCAAACTCAAGAATTAAAAACGCTGCTTTTCTTTTGACCCGAACAACTAGTTTTAAGGTTTTTAATAAATAACCCATATGTTTATATGTATATATAGACTCTTAATAATCATCATGCTTCTAATCTAATTACTATTTTATTACAAATTCTATTTCTAATCAAATTCAATATAATAAATATTATGGTTAAAGAAAATAATCTTTACAAATTCTAATCTAATTCTAATTATTATTACTAACATCTAAATAAATAAATTACAGATATTACAACAACGAAGAAAACATTGTTGGCAATATAAGCTATTCCCGCCTTGGAAACAGTAAATGAGGTCTGAATATTTTATCGCCAATCTTTACGAGTATAAACCATGTCTCTTACGAGCTCCGCTGTCACATGTGCCAACATTAACATGAAAACAATGACAAAAACATGGAACACTTGCACAATTCCTCAAAAAAATTAAACATAGCTCTTTACAACAGCTATCGAGGCATTTATTTCCATGCTCGTGCCTTGCACGGGCTATTACGCTAGTATATATAATATTTAAAAAATGGTAAAATTTGTGAACAAATCAAGAGTATAAAATGCACAAGGAATAGTAGAGTGACAAGAACGAATCGAAAAGTCCAAGAAAGAAGACTAAAATATTTCCAAATCTGAAGTCAAACTAAAATCTGTTAAAATTTTGAACAAAAATAAACATAAAAATAAGACTTTGATTTACAAATAATATGGAACTTTGAGAGAAAAACAAGTATCAGGGCCAACACAAAGATGTATTCTTATGTATCATGTACTCTTAACTCTTTTAATGTTCAACTACTCCTGTCTTGGAGATTTTGCAAAAAGGGAGCCGACTGGAGGAGCAAGGCCAAGAGATCACATTATCCTCAAGGGTAGAGACTCCTTCGCCGACGCTGGGGAACATTAACATCCTAAAGAATAAACAAATCAAAGGTTTACTAAAAAGACAATGAAATTTCTGCCAGATAAGCAGCATGTACGTGTTTGGTATAACATACATTGATGCAAACTTTCTGCTTTAGTTTCTTGTCGCTTCCTTTTTTGAACTCGTCACTTTCTGCTTGGCTCGATTTTTTTGAGTTCGCCAAATCTGTTACAACATGGAGTAGAAGTTTGATAATATGAGTAAAGCCATATTATGGTGAATAACTTTCAAGTTTCATAGTCGGACACAGTAATCGTCCAAATAAGGCAAAGAAGCTAGCTATTGATTTGCGTGGTGACATATTTGAAGGCTCAGACCATACATGACCTCGTGGTAACTGAGACCTTACACAGTGCCATACAGGCCTTCCTATCATTGTCTACTTGACTACTTGTGAGCACTAAACCTTAGGAATTTGTAATCTTACAATAAAAAATTGTCCCAAGGACCAGAGTAGCACACAATGACGAATACTATGACGAATGCATAAACTTTAGTACGGTTGATGAGAACTAAATTCCGCAAAAAAGGATATGGGAGTTCGTCACTTTTGCCTTTAAAAAGTATAATAATTCTAGTAGTCTAGTCTTTCTAAATACCATTCTACATACATATTGCATACCATAGCAAGCATGCCCTTCAGAAGAAGCTACGGATTGTTTCATCTTGTGTAGTGCCTGCAGCCAGAATAGAGTAGAACAATTAGAGTATGTAAAATAAATAGAAACCAGATATGTCAATTGCAATATATTAAAGATTTAGATCAAATGCACATTAGAAGATCTATATACTTGTTTCACTGCCTGTTGAAACGCTTCCGAAGTTTTGCAACTTCTTTCCTCGAAGCACTGAAGATAAGAAAAGATTTAGTGAATTAGATGTCTACTTATAATTTGGCAACAGACAATAGGGCATTTATCGCATTGCAAAAAAAAAAACCAATTTTTTCTATTTGCAAGATCTATACTCACTTCCTCAAACGGTGAAATATCTCTAGTTGCATTGACCCAACCGCTGAAAAGTAATGCCAATCAATAAACGGCTTATGATTACAATTTGGAACTGATATAAAAAAATTTGAAAGCTCAGAAAAAGCAGTGTAAGCACTAAAACAGGTTACCTCTTTTCAATGCCGAAGTAATCTACTAAAACAAGTTCCTCGCTGCTTTCTTTATGAGAATTAAGTGTTAGTTCTCTTATCAGGATCTGAATAAGTATGAACCACGTTGTTAGATTGTTACATATAAAACTGAGTTTGAAATTACATAGCATGCTATGGAATATTCCAGCCTTAGAAAACCGGCCAATATCAATCTCTTCCCTTGGGAAGAGAATATACATATCTAAGGAAAGTTTGAAAACTAGTAATGAAGTTGAATACGAATGACAGAAGAAGAGGGAGAAATAGATTTGAAATAAAACACAATTGTAAAATGTTGGATATTAATGAACTGATGCAAATTCATATTGGAAACTAAATATGTATATTGATAGAGCCACAATTCGAACATATGAAAGAACCCCCCCGGCCACTAGTCACTGCTCTTATTCTATTCCCGTTAACTCGGGGGATCTTTACTCACACAGCCCGAAAAGGTCAAGAAACCGCTTCACCGGGAACATATGGCAAGAGCAGTGACTAGTGGCCGCCTCATACGGCTCCTCTAGGGAGCAAAGACATGACTTTGGAGCGCGCTTAAAGCTCCAAAGAAGTGTGCTGGTTCGAATCCAGCTCGTGACAAGGCCTTTTTGGTCTGCCAAACAAAAATACAAATAATGTACCCATTTCGGTACTAAGGGTGGGTCTTCACTGGGAACTTGAGTAAAGAGTAGATCTTTTTTTTGGGGGCCTGTAAAGTGCCTTCTGAGGTCACTAAGGGATGCGACTGTATATTCGTAGGGGGACCTGTTTATTGCGCCCTTTTCTTTAGGGTCGGGGACGGGTTAAGCCGCGTGGCGATTTTTGAATGATATGGCTACGTTGCTGGCACTAGTGCATAGGCTCCGGCTTCTTCCTCTAGCCGTGGAAATAAATATATAATTTATCACAATATTTAGGTTTATAGTTGTTATTATTTATATACTAAGGATATGAAACTAGAATGCCAATAATTCCACGTAAAGCGACAAAGGAGATGAACTAACTTATGATAATATTACATATTCAGTAAAAAAGATATGAAGCCATTTTAAGATATTGATATATACATAATGATTGGACAAGTACATATGTTCTGATCCCACAATATATTGAATTTTCCAAAATTAACTTTCATTGATAGTAATCAAGTAAAAAAAAACATATATTCGCACCAACATGGATATTATAATGATAAAGAGGCTTGAAAACATTTCAGATGAGAACACATAATAGTTAATCGAGGAACAAAACATGTGGATTGAGGGTTGTGCTTCCTCAGAACCCGCTCTCATATATGTATATATGCTATATAACTATAATTCTAGGGTAATTGATTTTTCGAAAATAACAGATTACATAGCTACTTGTTAAAAAGGGTAAGTTATATATATGGTAGATAGTAATTTAGTTGACTTGTTCCCCATGCACACTCGCATACATATTCAACAATTTTCCAAAATTCATCAATAAAACCAAAAGCTAACTAACTTACTTCAGCAGGCCACCACATCTGGCGATCCAGTTTGGCCCAAATCACACTCCCTGGAGTTAGGAATATATCACGACTCATTGTACTTGTGGACTTTCCAGGAACCAAATCTTTTGCCGATGTACCATTTCTCTGTCCATCAACATCACTATATTTTGGCAGAGAAAAAAATATTTTAAAATTAGTTGAAATTGAAATGGAAATATGCAGCTCTCATATACATCATACAAATAGAAGAATGCAGTTAAACTTTTCAATCCTAGCTAGGAACTTTTATGTCGTGACATTCCTATAACAGTTAGGTGACTAAGAATTGAAGAAAACTTTCTACACCAATTAAACTCACAATATCAGTCTCACTACATGTATATACAGCGCAAAAACGATGCTAATGTTTAGTTCTACATATTCAAATTACTGAAAACCCTTCTCCTGCGCAAGTAAAGCGAGGCTGTTTGTGTGCTGAAATCAATCCAGATAACGGGTCTACTTAATACTTGATCAAGTTCAATTAATGTTTACATTTAAACCGATATCTAGTTAAAATCTCTAAAGTGTATCATTAAACTTATAAAGCATATGTTGGAGGACAAACCTTTCATTGCACAATTGTGCAGGAACAAGTTTGGCAAGTGAAACTTTCAGAGATGGATTTTTCAAAGACACTGCTTTCCTTTTATTCCGGGATGGAATCCACTGAGCCAAAGGCACATCAAGTATATCAGCTTCTGTGCCTTTGGTCTCATCTCGACTAGACTCTTCGATTGTGGCAGATTCTGGCAATAATAAATCCATCATATAAGATACTAGGTTGTAAAAAAATAGAATAGAGAAACTAACAACATATAAATGTTCAGAATAATTTACAACCATAAGCAAAATAAAAAAAAATTGCATATTTACATAGTTCATGCAGTGTGGAAGTTTAATAGAAAATTTAACTTTCGTATAGCTTCTTATTTTTCTGAATGAAAAAACACCCTTCCCTGATAATATCTTTAGAGGGGTTACATATCACAATTCCGACCGCAATCCACATCATAAACACCAGTAATCAAAAGACTTTAAATAGCTTACATATGGGAGAACATTTGCAAACAGAATCAATAAAGCACAAAAATAATACATTCTGATAGCTAGATACCTCTCAAGGCTCGAAACTAAAACAAAGTTCCAAGTAAAAAACACAAGTAAACTCAAATGTATATACAATTAAGCTTCGGGTTAGGTAAAAACATAGGAACACAAAAACAAAGATTCCTAAAATCAACAAAACATTAGTCCACATAATTCAATCATGAATATCAAGAATCGTACAAACCAGATTACGAAAAACAAGCCATCATGATCAAATTCAATAAACTTTACAATCATACATCGACTAATTAATTAAAATCCGTTCAATCTAACAAAAAAAGACCTTTTAAATCAGTGCAGGGTTTTAATGAAGAAGAGCTAAGAGGCTGCTTGTGAGGGATAAAGTTAGCAATTTCAGTGACCCTTTTATCTCTATTCTCTCTTCTAGCATATCTCTTCATGTTTTGCTTGTGAAAATCTGATCTTTATGATTTTTAGCAATCAAGAAAGCAAAAGGGACTTAGCAAAAAAAAAAAAAAAAAAAAAGAAAGCAAAAGGGAATAGGGTTTTGAGATGGGGTCACACTGGATATCCCCAATTTGTGTGTGTATAATGTATGCATATATTCATATAATGCTTCCAAAATTGGATGGTTGCGAAGAGTGATTGGATTTGCAGCGCATTGCGTTTTCATCCTTCACTTGATAGTTTGATCGTTTGTAAATGTGTGCTTTCTAGTGTTCGTATGTTCAGTAAGAGAAAGATAAACATATGCGGGCCCCATTTTGGTGATACCAGGATATATATTTTCTATTTTTTAAAAGCAGGAGAAAATTGTTTTAAAATTAAAATAATACTCTTTTATAGTCAAATTAATCAAATTTTAATTGATAATTAAAAATTATTAATTTATAATTTAAAAAAACTGTAAATTGTATTTTAAATTAAATTACATAAACTTTTTAATAATATAATTTTAATAAGAAAATTGTTTTAAAATTGAGAGTTATTTACACTTTGAACATCAAAGTTTACAAGAAAATACACGCTGACCACATTTGTTTAAAAATATTCGGTCCAGCCATTCTAATATGGGCCCATGGATAGGATACTCATTTTAACCATTTTGGGCCTGTTACTTGCTAGGTGTGTGACTGAGTATTAACAAATCAATTAATCATAATTCAATTACATTACCCCAATTCATAAACCCTCATCCCTCTCTGTCGCTCATCTCTCTCGTTCTCTCTCTCATGATCATCTCTCTCGTTCTCCCTCTTCCTTTGTCTTCTCTCTCTCGCTCATTCATCTCTCTCGTTCTCCCTCTCCCTCTATCTTCCCTCTCTAAAAAATCATGGAAATCGAAACCTATAAATCACTCCCATTAAGTATTTATGTTAAAGATGACCCCTCTATTGCTTCGCTTCGAGTAGTGTGAACCTTGATGTGTCTCCTATCAAAACTTTGAATGTGAAAACCCTTGAGCTTTATTTTCTGGCAATCGACTGACTGCTTTTGTATGTCATCCGGTAATTGCGGTAGCGATTGAACGCCACAGTTCGAAAAAGCAACTACTTACTTTGGGATATGGTGTGAGAGTTGTGTTTATTTATTTAGATAATTGATTTGCAGTAATCAATTGTGCCTTACTTGCTGGCTATTTACTATTATCATAATTTATTTATGTTATGTACTACTATTTGTGTTTGTAATTGTTAGACATGAGTGCAATGCTATTTTCTATTTGTATTTGTTATGTATTTGTGTTAGTCATAATTTATTTGCTATTTCCCTATGTCTTATAATACGTTGGTTAACCGGTTCAACGGTTAAAATCAAAATTTAACTATAAATACAAGTAAAAACAACTTCCAGAAAAAAGAAAAATAAATTGCATCTAGTTGTTTTTGGTTGCAAAATATATTTTTACAGAAAAAATCAGTAGATGGTAAAATCATAAAAAAACTTTAAAAAAAGTGTATTTTTAGCAATTTCTCTAATAATATTTAGAGAGAAGTTCAAATACTCACATAATTTAAGAAGTTGTTTACTCACCCTTCACAGAATATTTTGTACTCCTTGAAAATATATTTTCATCCTTTCAACTAAACAATTTTCTAGGAACTTGACAAATAAATTAAATATCAAAGTATTGAGTACAATTTTTGAACAACCAAACTAGTGCTAAGAATTGTTCTGACTTGTAGAATTTGAAATATGCCCCAGATAATAAATTTTTGTGTGTATAGTTTAATAATACAATTTTTCTTTTAATTTATCTCCAATCATTTACGATTTAAAATTTCTTGCTGACTATAATAAAATAATAAATATCTAATAAATAAATATCTAATTAATACAAAATAATATTAATATGAGAATGAAATCATTTAATATATATAAAAATATACATTCTATCAAAAAACTATTTTTTTATTTCTAACCCGCAGTAGCCGCAAATTAATTTTATTTTAGAAAAGAAATTTAACACTTGAAATGTTGGTGAAGGGAGTGAGAGACCAGAAATGATACTCCGATGAACATGTCATTATGGTATGTCTAATAAAAAATTAGAGAAATGGCGGACAACCCAAAAAATTTTCCATTTTTTTTTTCAAATACTGAGTTGTTATATAAGTAAATGGTAACTTTCTTAATAATTATATGAGACCTTACATGCATACATATGTACTCACGAATCAAAACTTGACATGTGTCAATGTGTTCATTTGGGAATTTTTTTGGGGTCCCTAGCTCAAAAAATTAATTAAAGAATGTTAAAATTTGTGAACAAATCAAGATCGTAAAATGCACAAGGAAGAGTAGAGTGAGCAAGAATGAATCTAAATGTCCAAGAAAGAAAAAAGAATAACATATTTTCGAATTTGAAGTAGAATTAAAATCTGTTAAGAAATTGAACAAAACTAAAGGATGTACATTTATGACAAATAATATGGAACTTTAAGGAGAGAAAAACAAGTATCAGAGCCAACACAAAGGATGTATATTCATGTATCAGAGCATGTACTCTCAACTCTTTAATGTTCAACTACAAAATACTATACATATCTTTTATGATCTTTTACCAGCTTAGAGTATTTCCAACGAAAACCCTTGTCTAAAAAGTCCATGGGGACAGGTGAATAGTACAACATGTTATTTAATCGTTGCATTCAGAAAAAAAGTCAACATGTTATTTAATAATTTATTTTTTTTTGAATTTTTTTTTTTACTATAATTTTATTTGAAATTTAATATTTAGTCACATGATATATTTTAAATTTGAAATGAAATTCAAAACTTTTAAATACTAAATAAGAGTGTTTGAATTTGAATTTGGATTTCAAACACCACCTAAAGTTAAAAAATCAATAAAGACGATAGTTAAAAATAAATTAAATAAAAAGTATATTTATAAAACATATGAAATACATGAAAAATTACGTAACCAAATACATATCAAATATAAAAACTGAATTACATAACAATACATATTTAATTCATGTCATCACCATGCATCTGCCAAAGATATTCTATAAGATCATTTTGCAACTGAATATCACGAGTTTGTATTTTATTCTATTCTCAATTTTATTATCTATTTATAGAATGTTAAAATATAGCTGTTGAAATAGAGTCGTTTGAATAAAACCGTTGTTAAAATATAACCGTTTGAATTTAAAAATAATAATAAAATACACTTTTCAAAATATAGTCAATCATTATAGTCAACCCCACTGGAGATTCAGCAAATTTTAGCCGACCATTATGTTATATTATTTTAACGGACTATTATAGACAACCCCATTGGAGATGTTCTTAGGCGACAACCTATGTCTGCCACTCCTGCATTCCTGCATTGGAGATTGTGCAGAAGGGGAGCCGACCGGAGGAGTAAGGCCAAGAGATCGCATTATCCTCATGCACCTAGACTGCTTCGTTGATGTTGGTTCCATTAACTTCCTAAACAAATACTCCCTCCATCCCAAATTAAATGACCCTTGACTTTCAGCACGTATGTTAAGATGCATTGACCACATAGTTCATTAAATTATTTTTAAAAAGTTTTTTTTGTAAATAAAAATTTGATACTTAAATTTTTATTTACAAAAAAAAATAAAAAAATAATTTACGGAACTATACAGTCAATGCACTTTAACATAGGTGTCAAAAGTCAAGGGGTGATCTAATTTGGGACGGAGGGAATATATATATAAATCAAAGGTTTACAACAAAGACAATGAAAACTTCTGCCAGATAAGCAGCATTTACGTGTTTAGTATAACTTACATTGATGTGAACTTTCGGTTTTTCTCTCTTGTTGCTTCCTTTTTTGAAGCTGTCACTTTCTGTTCGGCTTGGATTTGCTGTGGTTCCCAAATCTGTTACAGCATGGGGTAGAAGTTTGATAATACTAGGTAAAAGAAATATGAGTAAAGATATATTATGCTGAATAACTTCCAAGTTGCATAGTCAGACACAGTGATCGTCCAACCAAAGAAGCTAGCTATTGATTTGGGTGGTGACCATATTTTAGTTGTCCCCATTTTCCAGAAACATATTTGAAGGCTTAAAACCATACATGACCTCATGGTAACTGAGACCGAGTGTCAAAAAGCAGATCTAAAACCATGCAGAGTGCCATACAGGCCTTCCTGTCATTCACTAGACTACATGTAAATCATACAATAAATTTTTTTCCCAAGGACCAGAGTAGTAAACTATAACGAATGCATATTATGGTTGATGAGTGACATGGCATTTAACATAATTCCACAAAAAAGGTTATGGGAGTTCGTCGCTTTTGCCTTGAACAAGTATAATGATAGTCTGGTCTTTCTAAATACCATTCTACAGTTATAAAGTTAGCTGTTTCTTCTTGTGTAGTGCCTGCACCCAGAATAGAGTAGAACAATTAGAGAATGTAAAATAAATAGAAACCAGATATATCAATAGCAATATTTTAAAGAATGAGTTCAAATGCACATTAGAAGAGCTACTATACTGTTTCAGTGCCTGTTGAAACTCTTCCAAAGGGTTGCAACTTCTTTCCTCGAAGCACTGAAGATAAGAAATGATTAGTTAATTGGATGACTATATAGAATGCGACAACAGAAAATAGGGCATTTATCACATTCCAAAAATAGCATTTTCATTTCTTTCCCAGTTGATATCCTTATATGAAATATTCAGTTTCAGCGCATTAAGTACACCACACCAAAGGTCAATTACTCAATTGTAGCAACTGAGACAAAACTGCTATCCAGGCTTAGTTGAAAGTAAGAATTATGCAAGTAACTAAAGTAGCCTTGGACTAATGGAAACACCATCAGTCCTTTCCTTGAATTTTGCACTGTACAAATTTTCAGTATTTAGCCCTACTGTGCATTAGAAGTTTAGCTAATTGAAAAGACTGCACAGAAAGTGCCGCAAAAATTACGGCTTTAATAAGTAAAAAAACTACTGAAACAATTGTTCGATGCACTGCACTTTCAACATCTGCAATCAAGCTCAAGGTTTATGGTAAAATTTGAATAGTGAATGGTAATATACATCGAAAAACCAAGTTGCCATTAGAGAAATGCATAACTTTGCGGGTAGAAATAATATAGGCACTTAAAATAATATAGGCACTTAAGAAGTGGGTTATAGTGGCCTTATAGAATACAAGATTTATACTCACCTCCTCAAACGGTGAAAGATCTCTAGTTGCATTGGCCCAACCACCGAAAAGCAATGCCAAGAGGCTTATGATTACAATTTGAAACTGTTATAAAAAATTTTGAAAGCTCGGAAAAAGCGGTGTAAGCACTAAAACAGGTTACCTCTCATCAATGTCGAAGAAATCTACTAAACCAAAGTTCCTCAGTGATTTTATTATGAGAATTAAGTGCTAGTTCTCTTATCAGGACGGCAGGACCTGAATAAGTAAGTACCATGTTGCTAGATTGTTAGTATAAAGATGAATTTGAAATTACAATTAATATAGCATGCTATGGAATACAATCTTAGAAAACCAATATTAATCTCTTCCATCGGAAAGCAAATATACATATCTAAGGAAAGTTCGAAAACTAGTAATGAAGTTGACTCCGAATGACAGGAAAAGAGGAAAAGTAGATTTGAAATAAAACACAATTGTAAAATGTGGGATATTTACGAACAGTGATACAAATTCATATCGGAAACTAAATATACATATTGATAGAAGCCACACTTCAAACGAGTGAAAGTGGAAAATAAGTACAAAATTTATCAAAATATTTCGGATAATATCAAAGAGTGGACAAAGGAGATGAACTAACTCATGATAATATTAGTCAGCAAAAAAGATATGAAGCCATTTTAAGATATTGATATATACATAGTGATTGGATGAGTACGTATGTTCTGATTCCAAAATATATTGAATTTTCCAAAATCAACTTCCATTAATAGTGTCCAAGTCAAAGAAATAACATATATTCCCACCAAGGATAATTATAATGATCAAGAGGCTTTAAAAACTTTTCAGAAATATAAAAACACTTGCTAGTTAATCGAGGAACAAAACTACATGAGGATTGAGGGTTATGCATCCTTAGAACCTGCTCCCTCAAAACATTGGATTCATATATCGGTCAAAAATTATATGCAAAATTGTAACTTTTATGTTCGTCAATCAGAAGTGAATATCATGTAACACACCTCCTTTTTTACTCCTTTACCAGGTATTTTCCACTGACATCCCTAAACTACAAATTGAATTAATCTTATCACCACTTTCGAATATTTAAAGTAACTAATTATTTGCTAAAATTTGTGTCTTTTGCTTGTAAGGGGGTTAATAGTAATAAGTGTATAAATAACGTTACCAAATTACATGTTCAATATTTTGCAATTAATAATTGCGCAAGGTTTATAGTAAATATGATACTATTATCTGTAGAATTCTGCACTGCTAGCTCCCATATATATGTATATATATATATGCTAACTAGAAGTTTAGGGTAATTGATTTTTCCAAAAAAAAAAACAGATTACATAGTCACTTGTTGAAAATGTAATTTAGATATACGGTGTAGATAGTCATTGAGGTGACTTGTTCCCCCACACTAGCAAACATATTCGGCAATTTCCCAAAAGTTTATTTATAAAAACGAAACATAACTAACTTACTTCAGCAGGCCACCACATCTGGCAATCCAGTTTGGCCCAAATGACACTCTCTGGAGTTAGGCATATATCACTACTCACTGTACTTGTGGACTTTTCAGGAACCAACTCTCTTGCTGATGTACCAGTTCTCTGAGCATCAACATTGATAGCACAGGAACTAGATTGACCCGTTGTCCCCTTCGACTTATCAAACATCAATATATTTTGGCAGAGATTTCTAAAATTAGTTGCAAATTAATTGCAATGGAAAGTTGGAGCTCTCATATACATCATACAAATAGAAGAAGAGTAGTTAGCATTTTGCACCACTTATCTTTGAACGTTTTTTCAATTTGGTCTTAAACTACGTTTCTTGGCATTTTGCATCTCTAAATTTCAAATTCGCTTCAATTTGCACCCTTTTGACCAAATTAGTAGGGGTAAAATAAGAAATGATTTATTCAAGTGTGATTTATGATAAAATGTACCCCATAATTTTATTTTATTTACAAAGTACACTATAATTTAATATTTCACTTTTTTTTAAATAAATGTTAATATTTTAGAAATAATCAATTGTAAGTTATATTAGTTAATATATTTTTTAGTGATACTTGCTAAAAGATATACTCTCTCCTTCTAAAATTAATTATCCATTTTAAATTTTACACATATTTCAAGCTGTATTGAACATAAATTTAGTTAATTACTTTTTTTTGTCAATAAAACTTTATTAGTAAGATATATTAACTAATATAAGTAATATATATATAATATTAATTAGTATTAGCTAATATATAGAGTAATTAGCATTTTTATTAGTGAAAAGGTATTAGTTAATATATAAGGTAATATATATTAGTTAATACATTTTCACTAAGAAAAATGTTAATTATTCTATATATTAGCTAATATTTTTTTAGTTAAAATGTCAAAAGAAATAAATTTATTTAAAAATTTTCATTTTAGAAGTAAAATAAAAATTAATTTTATTATATTAATCATAATTTAATACACATGCAATATTATTTCTCATTCCCTTTCTCTTTACATCTAAGTTTTATTCTCATATAATTAATTAAAAATAGGATATTTGGGAAACGAAATTTTTTTATGCATAATTTTAACGGAATAATAAAAGTTTGAAATATAAATTCTTATTGACAAAAAAATAAAAGTAATTAACTAAACTATATGTTCAATACAGTTTGAAATATGTGGAAAATTCAAAATGGATAAGTAATTTTAGATAAAGAAAATATATCTTTTAGCAAGTATCACTAAAAAATATGTTAACTAATATAACTTACAATTGGTTATTTCTAAAACATTAACATTTATTTAAAAAAAGTAAAATATTAACCTGACAAAAAAAAGTAAAATATTAAATTAAGGTGCACTTTATAAAAAATTTAAAATTATGGGGTGCATTTTGTCATAAACCATACTTAAATAAAGTATTTCCTATTTTACCCCTTCTAATTTGATCAAAAATGTGCAAAGTGAAGCTAATTTGAAATCTAAAGGTACAATATGTCAAAAAAACTTAATTTGAGACCAAATTGAAAAAAACGTTAAAAAATAAGGGGTGCAAAATGCTAATTATTCGAAGAAAAAATACACTTAAATATTTTCAATCCAAGCTAGCTACTCTTACACGTTGTCACATTCCTATTAACAGTTAGGCGACTAAGAATTGAAGATAACTTTCTCCACCAATTAACCTCACGATATCAGTCTTACTATATGTACAACGCAAACATGATGCTAATGATCAGTGTTCTAAAAAGCGGATTAAGCGGCCGATTAAGCGACCGCCTAAGTGGAATCGGGGTATAAAACGCTTCGATTTTATAGTAAGCGGGTGATTAAGCGTTTTTTAAAATTAAGCGGATTAGTAAGCGGATTAAGCGGAATATTAAAAAATTAAGCGGTTATTAAGCTAATTTTTTAATTTTTAAAAATATATTTTTAAATATATATTTTTAAATATGACTATAATTATATTAAAAAATTAAAAAAAGTATTTTATTAAGAATATTATAAGTTTAAATTCTTATTACTACATAATTTTATTTTTAAATATAATAATATTATATCTAAATATTTAAATATATATTACTAATCAGCTTAACGTCCTACTTAGAAATCCGCCTATGCGGCCACCTAGGCGCTAGAAGGTCCTCTCGCCGGTTAGAACCGCTTAGCGCTTTTTACAACACTGCTAATGATCAGTTCTGAATAACTCAAATTACTGAAAACCCTTTTCCTACGCAAGTAAATGTCACCTTTCCAGTGAGGTTGTTTGTGTGCTGAAATCAATCTAGATAACAGGTCTATTTCAATTTGGTTGTACATTGAATTAGGGTTGGAATGATTTTTAATCCATATTAGGTAATAACCTTGATACCTGATCAAGTTCAATTAATGTTTTCATTTAAACTGATATCTAGTTGAAATCTCTGATGTGTATCATGAAACTTATAAAGCATACGTATGAGACAAACCTTTCATTGCACGATTGTGCAAGAACAAGTTTGGCAAGTAAGCCAACTTTCAGAGTTGGATTTTCCGAATACACTGCTTTCCTTTTATTTCGGGATATATTTCATTGATCCAAAGGTAGGTCAAGTATATCAGCCTCTGGGTCCTTGGTCTCACCTGGACTAGACTCTTTGATTGATTGGATGATGGAAAAACCAGCAAGCTTACGGCTTCAAAGCGGACCTTATTAGAAAAAAAGGGATTGAGGCAGATTCTGGCAATAATAAGTCCACCATATAAGCTAGATACCAAGTTGTTAAAAAATAAAATAGAGAGACTACTAACAAATAAATGTTTAGTATCATTTACAACCATAAGAAAAATCAAATAAATTTGCATATTTACGTAGTTCATGCAACTTTGAAGTTTAATAGCAAAAACTTTTCGTTATATTCATCATAGCTTCTTATTTTTCTTAATGAAAAAACAGTATTTCCTGATAATATCTTTAGAGGGGTTAAATAGCAAAATTTCGATGCAATCCACTTGATAAACACCAGCAATCAAAAGACTTTAAGAAGCTTAAATATGACGAACATTTGCGAACAGAATTAATATAGCACAAAAGAAACACATTCTGATAAATACCTCTCAAGTCTCAAAATTAAAACAAAGTTCAAGTATAAAACACAAGTAAACTCAAATGTATATACAATTAAGCTTAGATCAGACCACATAATTTTAGTCAACCTCAAAGAATTATATCAAGAATAATTGTATAAAACAGATTACGAAAACAAGCCTCTTCGAATTCAATCAAGTGTACAATTGTAAAGAAAAAGACCTTTTAGATGATCAATTTCAATGACCCTTTTATCCCTATTCCCTCTTTTAACATAAGTCTTCATCTTTTGCTTGTAAAAATTTGATCTTTATGATTTTCACCAATCAAGAAGGAAAGGGAAATTGAGTTAGAATCGAGTTTTGAGATGGAATGTAATGGGTCACACTCGATCTCCACAAGTTCTGTTTGTTAATGTGTGTGTATAATGCATATATCTACTACTTCCAATTGGATGCTTATGACAGCGCTTTGGAGTGTTTTCAATTGCTATTTATAAATTATACATGCACGGATCAACAAATTTTTAAAATTTTATTTATATTAAAATAAATATTTCTGCATTTCTCCGATAATTAACACAACTAACACAATTCGAATTATTAACGTATTGAAAAACATGTGAAATTAATTATCATAATATGTGCATAAAAATATTGCATAAAAAAGATTGTTATAGTATTATTTTAAATTATAATGACAATTATTAAAATTTTAATATAAATATTGAAATTAGTGATATTATTAAAAAAAGTGATTTATATATTATTAATATTTTATAATTTTGGTATATATCTCTATATCTATTTAATTAGAAAATATAAGAAATTTAAATAAGTTCGAAAATAAAATATTTTTTTGAATTTGTTCTTAAAGTGGTTTTAATTTTAAATATTATTTGATTTAATATTTTATTATTTTATTATTTATATTATAAAATTATCTTAAATAATTTACATCTATTATAATTATACATTTTTAGGTTTATATGATTAGTAATATATTATAAATTTAATAGTATTTAAGGAATTTGAGTACGGATGAAATTGAGATATGTTGCAATTGTATTAGATCTATACTACTATATTATTATATTATAATGAAATAAATTATATGTATTTAGTTTTTTTCAAATTTTAATAGGATTTTATAATAAATAACATGTTTGCCGAGATGATAATATATTATAGAAGGAGGGTTGAATATAATAGACACCAAATAATCGATCAGGAATACAAGTATATAAAAGAAACACTGTTTTGTATTAATAATAATGAACTTGAATACAAAAATCTCTCAAGAAATTCAATGTTCTTAAGAGCTGCTAGATTGAGAAAAATATAACTCGAATGAATAATGTTAACCTATCTTTGTGTTTATATAGACACAATTACAAATCCAACTACAAAACAGATAATGAAAATAGTAGCTTCAATAAGGTAATTTAGACTTGCATTTGAATTCCTTCTTCACTATCCAAATCAAATTCTGATTTGTCGTTTTCTTCACAAACTCTGATTGATAAACTCTATCGGTTGATAATCTCTGATAGAACATTCTCTGTTAGAGTAAGCTCTGAAAGGCATAGGTGTACTAACTTGTAACACTTAATTACTATGTAACTCAACTAGAGAAAAGATAAAACAACAGCAAAACAAGAGAAACTGAAGAAGCACATGGAATCAATCAACTGAAGAAATGGTAATGATACTTGGTAACTACAAGTAACTAATTTGGTTAATCAAGGATGCATAAGTGAGAAGAAGTTCAATCTCAGTATTGCTCATGCCCTAACTTATCTAATGGAGAATCAAATTAATGTCAAAGAAGTATCAAGAAGACCAAAGTGATTTCATGTAATGTATATCAACATCTGGATAATGTAAAAGGTTAATCAACAAATGAGAACTGACATTCAGAAGCAAGAACCCCTACAAGACTAGTCACTTATGAACCAGACCATTGCATCAAGTGTCAGGACATTGGAGGCAAGTTCATGTCAGTAATAGAAGATCTCATTTGAATTGAGTGAGGAAAAAAAATTGAAGAAGCTAGGGAAACTTGCTCATAAAGGTTAATCCTCAATTAGTCACTAAAGAAAGTCAACATTCGATGAGTGCATATTTGCCAAGACAAATGTCGATCCACGGCAGATCGAGATCGAGATCGAGATCTTCATAGATTGAGATCGAGATTCTCCCAGATCGAGATCGAGATCTTCATAGATCGAGATCGAGATTCTCCCAGATCGAGATCGAGATCTTCACAGATCGAGATCGAGATTCTCCCAGATCGAGATCGAGATTTTCATAGATCGAGATCGAGATGGGTCCAGGCGAAGATCGAGATGCGGGTGGATATGTAACATTTAATGTTCAAGGGACAAGTGGCTTATTGTGAACGGTTGATCCAGAGTTGTTGGGAAAGTACTTTTTGTTGTCGAAGTCCTGATTGGGCCACGTACACAAAAAGGACAAGATCAAGACTACATGACATTATAAAAGCAGCACTTTGTTTTTATTAGTAGACAGACTTTTTATCTCTATAATTCAATGATATTTTTAAGAGAGAGCATTTACTGTAAAACAAAAAGTGAGAGAGAGGATCAGTTGAATCTAGCTTTAATTGCTGTATTTATTGTTCAACTGATCATGATGCTTTTATGAATGTTGTAGCAAATCCATCAATGAATATAATGATATATTCTTGAAATTCTGTGTCATCATTTATTACCTGAAGATAGTTTATTCTCTCATTAATTTTAAACAGTTGTATTCACCCCCCCCTCTACAACACTTTGGACCTAACAATTGGTATCAGAGCTCCTGTTAAACACATCTAACAGAGATCCTACTGTGTTGTTTGAGTTGGTTCTTGAAAATCCCAGATCTAATTTTTCTTGAAGTTTGTGCCGAAAGTTTTTATTTGTTTCTTCCTGGAAAAGTCATAGATCTAAAAAGTTCTAAGTAATGGTGTAAGGAATATTTGTACAAAATTCCAAAATATTGTTCTTTAGAGCTTTGTGGGTTTTCTTGTGGTCAAAACTGGAATCAACTGATTGACTAAACAAAAAGGACATTTTCGAACTTCTGTCAACTAGGAAGTGGACAACTTTTTGTTTGGACTTGAGAAAGTGGTGGACCCTGCTACTGTTCCTGTGATTAAAACTAACCTGCTTGAATCTTAAGTGCAAAATCCGTTGGATATTAAGTGTTGAATATTTAAAGTGAGATAATTAATTTTTCAAGAAAATACAATTTATTGTAATTTGAAAAGTGTATTATCTTAATTTTAAATTTTATTAAAATGGCCGCCGCACACAGATTTAAGATACCTCCGTTTGATGCACAACATTATGACGAATGGACCGGAAGGATGAGAGCTTACCTTGAATCAATAAACAAGGTATACTTGAGAATATTGGAAAACGGTCCATACATACCCATGAAAATTGAGCCAGAGCGAATGGAAGGAGGGATACTAATACCATCCCGGTCTGTTCCTAAAGAGGAAATGGAGTTTTCAGACGCAGATAAAGAATTGGTCGGTATGGATGCGTCGTTACGCAACGTCATAATTGAATCCCTAAACTCAGAGTACTATGTTCAAATAAAGGGATTAAAAACAGCTAAAGCCATGTGGGATAAACTGGCTGTAGTGATGGAGGGGACCAAGGAAGTTAGAGATAATCACAAACGCATTCTGATATCTGAATATGAATCGTTCAGATGCGAACGAGGAGAAAGCGTAGCGGATGTTTACAAACGTTACAGTAAATTGCTTATCGAGCTGAGTATAAGAGATAAAGTCTATCCACTAGCAGATTCAAATATCAAGTTTCTCTTGAATTTGCCTAAACATCTGGAACACAGGATCACTGCCATTCGAGAGTCAAGAGACTTGAAAAATACTTCTCTCGAAAAGCTGTATGGTGTTTTAAAGACCTACGAGCTGGAGCAGGAACAAAATGACAGAAGAAGATCCTACAATAGTGGAGAAAACAAAGCGGTAAGTGAGTCTGGACTTGTAGCTGAAGAGTCTGCTGTAAAGGCACTTGCAGCTGTCTCATTAAAAACTGCTAATCCTGAAAGGGTGGTATTAGACATCGAAGATCCATCCGAAGAAAGTGAGGATGAATACTATACCCTTGAAGAGCTGGACAAATTAGAAGACAAGTCATATGCTTGTATTGCTCGAGAATTTGCTCATATCAGCTTCAGGAAGCAAAGAAGTGGTAAAGGACGATTTGGTAGTTCTTTCAGCCGAAGAGGCAGCAGTAGCAGCAGAGGCAGTAGTGTAAGTGGTCGTGGAAGTTACAGTGGTCGAGGTAGCACATCTAGTAGTGGCTACAGACCTAACCTGGTAGACAAGAACAAGTTCAAATGCTACAACTGCAATGAATTGGGGCACTTCGCAACAGAGTGCAAGAAACCCAAGTACGTTCATCCCAAGGAATCCTATGCTGATCTGAAAAAGAAATATGATGCCTTGGTTAGCAAGCAACAGAAGGGAAGCCGGGCGTATGTTGTGACTGAAGGGAAGGGTTGGGACGAGTCTGATGAAGATGAAGATCAGGAGCTATGCAATTTCGCTTTAATGGCAAAATCTTCAGAACAATCAGAGGTACCAATTCTAACCGTAAATGAAATGTCTATTTCTGAGTACCAAAATGAATTAGCTGTCATGACTAAAGATATGTACAATCTCCAACTAAATCTAATTGCTGTTAATGAGGAAAATGCTAAACTCTCCCTTAAGAATAGACTTCTCGAGGCCAGGGTAGAGGAATTAGAATCAGGAGAAAGTAAAGAAAGGCAGTTAATGAATCAGGTAGACGTTTTAGAACACAAGCTTAAGATTAGGGAAGACCTTAACGAAGAACTTAAAAATGAATTAGCTGAGCTTAAAATAACATGTCAATCTTTTAAAGAAGCCGCTAATAAAGTTTTCGTAGAAAGGGACATGTACATGAAGCTGGCAGGCAAGAGTAAAAATGAAAAGGTAAACATAGGACTTGACTACACACAGAAAAAGAAAAATAGGGCTGCTGAGTTGTTAGAGCCAGTGTTAGTCAAAGAAAATGTGCCTGAGGTTTTAATGGATGTTAGAAAACCTATCTTTAAGCAGTTTGAGCCCAGGACCATAGATCCTGTTACTACTAAAATTGAACAAGAAATTAAAATTGAAAGAGATTCAGAAGAAAAAGTAGTAGAACCTACAACTTCTAAGAGAGCGAGTAAGATTGCTTATGCTAAGAGAGGTGTAGGAACCAAGGAGGCTAAGACGGTGTCATATAAACAATGGGTAGCAGGGTCAGACCAAATGAAAGCACCTGTAAAGGCAGTTAAAACTGAACCTGCATCTGTATCTACATCTACACGAGCTAGAAAGGCATGCTATATCTGTAATCAAACTGATCATTTGTCTTACTATTGCCCGTTCTATGTAGAGGAAGAAAAATCTGTTGGTTGTAATACCATGCCTGCAACTACTGCTTTGCCTAACATGCATGCAAATCATGTCAAGTGCAATAATCCTAATTGTATGCCATGTGCTGTAAACATCATGCATGCTTATTTTAATTTGATGAATACTGCTAGTGCATCTGTTGAACATACATCTAGTAGTGGTAAGAAAAAGCATGCGGGGTCAAAGACTAAGACTTCAAGTCCTCCTAAAGTTAGGAGTGACCAGTCTACTCCCAAACCTGACAAACCAGTCAAGGTTGACAAGGGAAAAGACAAAGTCAAGATGAATGCCCCTGATGGCAACAAGGCAAAGCCTTCTGTATCTGAAAAGAGAAAGGAAATTATTGATGCCGGGCCCAAACATCATTGGGTTCCGAAGAACACCTAACCTTTCTGGATTTGCAGGGCAGTGAACAGGAAAAGAGTAAAGTCATATGGGTGCTGGACAGTGGAGCATCGAGGCATATGACCGGTAATAAGTCCCTGCTAACAGATTTGGTGTTGAGAGCCGGCTCCGTGGTTACTTTTGGAGATAACAGCAAAGGTTACACCAGGGGATATGGCAAGATCATTTGTGGAAATGTTATCATTGAGGACGTGTCTTTTGTGGAAGGATTGCGACATAATCTTCTCAGCGTTAGTCAGTTCACCGACAGGGGTTTTGACGTCAACTTTGGGAAGCATGATTGTTCGATTCGAAGCAAAAAGGATGGAAGCCTTGCTCTCAAAGGAGTAAGGAAGTCAAATTTGTTCATAGCTGACATGAATTCTGCTGATCAGTCTGAAGTCACGTGTTTCTACAGCAAGGCTTCTGCTGATGAAAGTTGGCTATGGCATAAAAGATTATCTCACCTGAACTTTAAAGCAATGAATAATCTCGTAAGGAGAGAATTGGTGAGAGGGCTGCCGCAGATGGAGTTCACCCCAGATGGACTCTGCGAAGCATGTGAGATGGGAAAATCAAAAAGAGCCTCGCATAAGGATAAACAAGTGAATAGCATTACCGAGCCCCTACAACTCCTTCACATGGATTTGTTTGGACCTGTTAATGTTATGTCAATGTCAAGGAAAAGATATGCGCTGGTAATTGTCGATGACTTTTCCAAATACACATGGGTGAAGTTTGTGACATCGAAAGATGAAGTGCCACATGAGATCATTAGACATGTTCTGGTAATTGAAAACGTGGCAAGTCTGACTGTGAAGACTATCCGATCCGACAACGGGACAGAATTCAAGAACTCAGTGTTAATGGATTTCTGCATATCTAAAGGGATCAGACGACAGTATTCAGCACCGAGAACACCGCAGCAGAACGGGGTGGTAGAAAGGAAGAACAGGACACTGGTTGAAGCAGCTAGGACAATGCTGTATGAGTCAAAACTTCCTTTATATTTTTGGGCTGAAGCAGTTAGCACGGCTTGTTATACACAGAACAGAACCCTGATTATAAAGGACCATAATGAGACGCCGTATTACATGATGAATAAACGAAAACCATCTATCAAGTACTTTCACGTATTTGGTGCCAAATGCTTTGTGTTAAGAGAAAATGCACAACTTGGAAAGTTTGATGCCAAAACAGATGAAGGGGTTTTCATTGGATATTCTCTTGAAGCAGTAGCAACGTACAGGGTGTTTGTGCTTAATGATCGCAAGGTGGTTGAAAGCCTTAATGTCACATTCGACGACTCAAAGCTCCCTTCTATACAAAAAGAAGATAGTGAGCCCACTTCCCTAAGATTTGAGAATATGGATATTGATGAAGTGGATACAGTTCCTGAGTCTGTAGTGCAGGGTAGTGATCCAACTATAAATAATGAAATTAATCAAGAGTCTAGTGTTTCGCAAATTCAAAACACTAGGGCTGAGGGATCACCTTCCGTCAGACCTGATACTAACTCAGGGGGAGTCAGTATGCACTCAGGGGGAGCAGCTCACTCAGGGGGAGCCAGTACTAGCTCAAGGGAAGCTAGTGAAAATGTTTCTAGACTAAGTCACCTTCACTTACAAGATCAAGCTGAATCATCAAGAACATTTGCTAGGGATCGCACTTGGAACAAGGACCATCCGTTTGAGCTAATTATTGGTGATCCAGAAGCCGGAGTGACTACTAGAGGAAAAGTTAGAGCTGAAATCGCCACTGAGAATGAATGTCTATACTCAGTGTTCCTTTCCTAGATGGAACCTAAAGTGGTGGAAGAAGCTCTAGATGACGCTGATTGGGTGATTGCTATGCAAGAGGAACTCAATCAGTTTGAAAGGCAGAAGGTGTGGAAGCTGGTACCCAGACCAAAGAATAGATCTGTTGTTGGGACAAAATGGGTATTCAGAAACAAGCTGGATGAAGACGGACTTGTAACACGAAATAAAGCTCGCCTGGTTGCTAAGGGTTATACTCAAAGAGAAGGAATTGATTATGATGAAACCTATGCACCGGTAGCAAGGCTAGAGGCAGTGAGGATGTTCTTGGCATTCGCAGCACATCATGGTTTTAAAGTCTATCAAATGGATGTCAAGAGTGCATTCTTAAACGGTGAACTGGATGAAGAGGTGTATGTCGAGCAACCTCCCGGGTTTATCGACATCAAATATTGTGATTATGTTTATCGACTCTTCAAATCAGTATATGGCCTTAAGCAGTCTCCGCGGAAGTGGTATGAAACTCTGTCAGACTTCTTAATAGGAAGTGGTTTCACTAGAGGAGTAATCGACAAGACGCTTTTCTACAAGAAATGCAAAGATGATCTAATAATGGTGCAGGTATATGTGGATGACATTATCTTTGGGTCTGCAAATGAGAAGCTGTGTGCTAAATTCGCTAAGTTAATGCAATCAAGGTATGAAATGAGCATGATGGGAGAGCTGACGTTCTTTCTGGGCATTCAAGTTAGTCAGAAGAAGGATGGGATATTTATCTGCCAGATCAAGTACATTCATGATCTATTGAAGAAGTATGGTCTCCAAGATGTATCACAAGCTAAGACTCCTATGGCAACAGCCACGAAACTTGACGAGGACAAATCGGGTAAACCTGTAGACATCTCAAGCTATCGAGGTATGATCGGCTCACTTTTGTATTTAACTGCTAGCAGACCTGATATTATGTTCTCTACGTGCCTATGTGCAAGGTTCCAAGCGGATCCTAGAGAGTCACATCTCATAGCCGTAAAGCGTATTTTTAGGTATCTCAAGGGAACATCAAATCTCGGGATTTGGTACCCAAGAGATACAGGGTTTAATCTTGTTGGCCATTCGGATTCAGATTACGCAGGTTGTAGAATAGATAGGAAGAGCACTTCAGGAAGCTGTCAGTTCCTTGGAAGAAGGTTGGTGTCTTGACAAAGCAAGAAACAACACACAATATCTACCTCGACAGCTGAAGCAGAATATATTGCTGCTGGAAGCTGTGTGGCCCAGATACTGTGGATGAAGAACCAACTCAGGGACTACGGTGTGGAAGTATCTAAGATTCCTATCATGTGTGATAACACAAGTGCTATTGCAATGACCAACAATCCTGTGGATCACTCCAGGACCAAACACATTGACATCAGGTATCATTTTATTAGAGAGCATGTAGAAAATGGAACTGTAGAGTTACATTTTGTGTCTACTGAACGTCAAATAGCAGATATATTCACTAAACCTCTAGACGAATCAACATTTTCTAGATTGGTTGGTGAATTAGGGTTGCTTAACACTTTTTAGTTTTGCTACCTATCTGTTATAATTCAGTTTGTGTACATATTATTGTTGTTCATGAATATTCATAATTAATAATGTGTACTTAACTTTATAAATGTATGTATTACATCTCATAAATGGAAGTTAGAAAGTTTCATGAAATTAATCTTGTGCTGATCTGTGTATCTAAATGATTAATGTCTAATGATGTGATAGGATTTAATGCTATACTTCATTTTGTAATGCATGATTTATTTGCTAAATTCCCTGTCGTTTCAAAATTGTAAGTTTCTTAAATGGTGTGAAAATTTGTGGTGAAATCTTGTGAATTTTACATATAAATGTTTAATTCACATAATTTCATTAAAATTTTCTAAGGCAAATCTCGATCTAGTTCTAGATCGAGATCGAGAACGACTTGTGAAAATTGGTTTAAACACTGTCAAGGTACATCTCGATCTATCCACATAGAGATCGACATCGAGATGTAGATCGAGATGCGGATCGAGATCGACATCGAGATCGACATCGAGATGTAGATCGAGATGCGGATCGAGATCGACATCGAGATCGACATCGAGATGTAGATCGAGATGCGGATCGAGATCGACATCAAGATCGACATCTAGATGAGGATCGAGATGCGGATCTTGAGATCGAGATGTGACTTGTCTTTACAGTTACTTCTTTTTAGGCATGCAAGTATATATTATAGCATTAAAAAGGCTGTTCATTATTTACATTAACTTTCTTTCTCTCTTTCAAAAGCTTAAGCTCTTCATATACACACGTGTATACATACATTACCAGAGTTCTTTTCCCTGCCATTACATCAAGTTTTCTTGTGATTTTCTTAAACAAAAATCACTAACTGTTACTTAAAAGCATCAATAACTAAAACGAAACTCTGCTAAAATTTTGTTTAAAACTGTTGTACTTCTTGTGTTGTTTTTAACGTCATTACTGTTCTTGCAAATAGTTCTTTAGTTTTATTTTCATTCGAGTGAGTTTGTTTTTGTTTCGTGCTTTCTTATTCTTAAGTTCTTTTGTGTTCTTGAGCGAAATAGTTGTGGGTACTATTGTTTAATCCTTAAAGTGCAACTTTACCACCGTGTTTTGTGTTTTTCCGAAAAATAAGTTTTTTTAACATAAACGGCTGTTCACTTTAATTTTCGAAAACTCAACCGTCAATCATTAGTGGGGAGTTAAGTGGTCATTAGTGGGCAGTTAATTTGTTTCAATTTGTGTCACTAATTACGTGGGGTAATTAGTGGGGTTCGTGTACGTTTTTTTTTTGTTTAAATTTAGAACTTGTTCTCTAAAAATTTCCATTGTCAAACCATTTCAGAACATTTCTTTTCTCAAACACAAATTTAAAATGGCAAACCCAAATTTCACAATTCCCAAGACCAACTTTGTTAATCTCTCTGCTGATCGAGCAACTGGTAGATTTATTCACTATCAGTTCTGGATTGAATCCCTCAACAACACTTCAATAATAAGTCATGCTTTAACCGCCTCTCCCATCCTGAATGTCGAAGCCCTTCAAGCTGCTTACTCAACATTAGAGATTCAGGGTGGTAAAGCAAATCCAACAGGCCTATCCTTTACTATTGGTGGTGCCAAATATGAAGTCAGTCTGCAGAAGTTCAATGAGATTCTTGGGCTTCCTACAGAAGATTATGCTCCGGAACCCACTATGGAGGATATGTTGCAATTATTCACGGAGATAGGTTGTCGCCCTCCGACAGGTCCTATCAAGGTAACAAAGGTTAACACCGGTATGCTACCAGCTGAGTGGGATTATGTAGTTCAGGCCATTCAGCGCTGCATGTTCCCAAAGGACAAAGACTACAGACTAATGAACAACAGCTGCCGGGTAATACTATATGGAGTGGCAAACAACAGGAGAGTGAATGTGGGCAAACATCTGTTGATTCAGTTGCTTGAGAGGTGGGCATTGGAGAAGAATGCATCTAGGAATCCAGAAGATGGTCCAGTCAAATGCTGGATGCCAAGATTTCTTCAGATGGTTCTGGATGACGTTCTTTCAGAGGAACACAGAAGAGTATTTCAAGGCTCTGAAAGGATGGCATGTTTTGATATGACTCTAAAGAGTATCTCCACCATGGAAACCCAGCAAAAGTCAAGACTTTTTGAGTTGCGCCTGACTCCGTACTTCCAGGATCTGCAAGATGAGTATGCTAGGAGGCATGCTTCTCAGTTTACTGCAGTAGAAGCTGAGAGTAGCGGTAACAAAGCTGAAGGTGGAGATCAAGTGCCTAGAAATTTGGAAGAAGCAGGTATAGATGTTGACATGGCCAAGGCAAATGTTGCAGAAGCTGGAGCTGACAAGGAGGACGATCTTCTGAGTCAGGTACCTATTCTTGCTGATCTTGATCAATCATCAATTCAACCTGTTTTCTACAGCCGTGGGCCTGAAAACCCCCAGGCTCTATCCCAGGCTGCAAGCCCTTCTGTTCATAAACGTTCAGCCAGCCCTAAAACCGGTGATAAAAGGAAGGCAAGCTTATCTGAGTAGAGTGATTCGAGTGGAGGGAGTGTAGGAGTTGAGAGAGTAGTCACTTCAGCAGCTCTGCCACCCTCAAAGAAGTAAAAGGTGGATTCTATTCCAGTGGCAGCTGCACAATCTGTTAGAGATAGTTCACCTCTCACAGCCACCACACCTTACGCTGGTGGCTCTCCTCTCCAAAACATTTCAACACATTCGCACTCGCCTAGGCATGTTGGTGAGAGTCAAGGAGGGGGTCCAGCTCAACAGCCAATAGGAGCTGGCCCTACCTCCCCTGAGTTGTCCGCTCAGGGCTCTTTGAGCAATTTCTCGGAAGGGGAATGGAAAACTGAGACTAACACTTCTGATACTAGTATCTCAGGAAGTTTTAATGAGGAAGAGTCTGTCGAATCCAGTACGGATGACGCTTCCTCATCTAAATCAGAAAACAAGTTGCTCGCAGAGCAACGACATCTGGTGACTGGTGGGTCTACGCCTCCAAAACAGCGCAGCGAACCAGAAAAGGTTCTAAGTGAACAAGGGGATGACATGGTCATAACGCCATCTCCTGTCGTAGACACAGCGCTTAAAGGCTCAGTCTCACTGACCAATATCGCCGACCAACTCACCGCTAGTCCCCAGCGATTAGTGGATGAGGCTCTAGTACTGGTAGGCTCTAAACACGAGGGAGAGACAGGGAGAGTAGATCCCTTCTTTTTAGGGATCTTGAGTGAAACAGAACCCGGCGAGAGTAAACAGTTTAACCCAAGCCAAACACCGTCCCCCAAATTGCAGGATCTAGTGAAGAAAGTGGAGGCTTTGGAGGCTGGAGTTGCTGGTGTTACTGCTGCTGTCTCTTCTCACTCTAGAAGATTGGAGGTTGGAGCTCAGTTCATGGAGAACCTGATTGCCGTCCAAAATCATATGATTGACAAGATAAACAATCTTGGATTGGCACAGGTGGAGGTTGGGAGGTCAGTAGATGATGTCACTTATGGCATGTCTCAGGTTTGGACGAAGCTGAATGAACTACTTGATGCTGTCTTTGGACGTAATAGGGCTGGACCTGGTCCTTCAACCGGTGGTGGTGGTGACGATAATAATGATGATGATGCTCCTGATGAGGATAACACACCTAAGGGGGAGAAGGAGGATCAGGGTCTGAAAAAGCTGACTAGTAAGGGACCGGTGATCGAGTCCTCAAACAAATCTGGTGAAAAGGTGGAGGAGGCTCAACCGGCTCTTAAGGATAAAGGCAAGCAGAAGATGGTAGTTGAAGAAGAAGCTGAGAAAGAAACACCTCTTGTCGATGCATTTATGGGAGACTTTATTGAAGATTCTGATGATGACGAGATGGATGTAGAAGCCTTAGTGGCAAGGAGGTCGAGACTCGAGCAACGGGCAAAAGAGTGGGAACAAGAAAGAGGTCTAAATCCTGGCGGATCCGGCGCAGGAGTTGCAGGTGATGCAGGAGACCACTCGGTTGCTGACGAACATGTGCCAGAAGAAGTAGTTGATGAAGCGGAGATGCAAGGAGAGATTTTCAGGGAAGCCAGAGAAAGAGTAAATGAAGAAGTGCTATAAGGGATAGTTGAAAAAGAACTAATGGCAAAGGAGAAGAGAGCGGCTCAGAAAACTCAGCATGAGTTTGAAATGAAAAAGATCAAAGATCCTAAGGTCCAGGCTGACATAAGGAGGGAAGGTCCCGAGTGGGACAAGGCTAGAGAAGCCTTAGCTGGACCAAGAGCCTATGCTCATGACTCAGAAAGATTGAGCTTTCTTCTTCATAAGCTAGAAAATCTAAAACCTGGGCTGCTGAATTATCTAAATTGTATAAGACAGGGATGCACCTCCGTACAAGTCATATTCAAGGAGAAGGCATGGAATCTGATGATCACTTGGACACCCATAACAAAAATCGGGCCGTGTATGGTCGATGAAGCTTTCTTCCATGAAAGGGGTGCAAGTGAACTGATAGAATTCGCTCACAAGGTAGACACCTCTGTCAAGACTGGAGTGCTATTTAAGGAGAAATTGTTGAAAATGGCTGAAGACAGAGGGGTTGACATTATTCTAAATCCCTACCAGATCAGATATGTCCATGACAAGGTCTTGACGATCGTAAATCTGCATGACTCGAAACTAACTCTGAGCGGAAATGTGCTGAAGGCAGTTGCAAAGCTAGTCCTCTCTAAGGGTTTTCTAACAAAGGAAAAGAAGCTGGTGGCTAAGGACTTGGAGAAGCTGATAAGAAGGCAAGACGCTAGATACAAGTTGCCTGAAGCTACACTACCAGTGGTTAAGAAGGAACCTGAAGACTATGCATTCGAGCAGCAAGACGAGGCAATAAGAGAGCATGTGCAAAGATACAGAGATCCAAGAATAGACATTCCAGAAGAAGGGGAAATAAGGGAGGAAGCTAGTGCAGTGGTTAGTGCAAATGTCAAGTTTGTCAAGAGCAAAGCTGAGAATGAGAATGATCTGCTGATCTATACAGACAAGCATCAGGTGGAAACCGTCATTGAAATCAAGTACGACATCTTTGCAGAACACAGTCATGAAACACTGTGTATCATAAGGGAATTGATTGATGAGATGGATGATGTTGACGAGTTTGATCAGGATTATCTAAGGGTCACATTTGATAATTTCTGTAAGAGAAGAAAACAGCTTGACATTCAGAGGCTACAGCAATGCACCACCGCTATTGTCATTGGATACCCTAAGCAGCTGGTTATAAGGAAGAAAGGGGAAAAGGGGTACCCTGACAAAGTCACGAAGCTGAGGTTTGAAGACATTCCCACGAAGCTTACCACTCGCAGCATGGTTGAAAGGTGGTTGAGGTTGTTTCGAAATTACAAGATCAAAAATCATGTGGAAGCAGAAGGACTTAATCTTCTCAAGAAAAGAATGGATGAAGTCTGCAACCCTGAGTTCATGAAGAAAGAAAAAGCAGCCAAGAAGAAAGCTCGTGAGGAAGAGGAGCGCGAGAAATCAAAGTTTTAATGTATTATGCTTGTAATGTTTCTTTGCGTTGTAATTTGTTTTCTTGTTTTCCTGCATTGTAAAAATATATTATCTGTTTTCTTGTGTAGTGTAAGGTAGAAGTTAGTTAGCTAAGTGTCTTGAAACTGGTTTATATTAGGCGTCAATTATTTCGCGAAGTTCGGCGGTGGTAATACTGCTAAAAGGACTTCAGAAGGATAATTGAAGATTGAGTGGACCGTTCTCTTAAAGTACTTAGAGAAAATCTCTAGAAGAGCATGAAGCCATTTGATCGAGCCAACAGGTGTCCAGTTTTGGCACTTGAAGTATCAGTAATAGACATGAAGTTAATTAATCAAGCCAAGCATTATGTAAGTTGACATGATCTTTTATGAATATTATTTTATCTTTTTCAGTCCCTGTTTAGTTGAGTTATCCTCATTGTGAATTTGGTTGTCATTGTTAGACAATCAAATAGGGGGAGATTGAAAGGCATAGGTGTACTAACTTGTAACACTTAATTACTATGTAACTCAACTAGAGAAAAGATAAAACAACAGCAAAACAAGAGAAACTGAAGAAGCACATGGAATCAATCAACTGAAGAAATGGTAATGATACTTGGTAACTACAAGTAACTAATTTGGTTAATCAAGGATGCATAAGTGAGAAGAAGTTCAATCTCAGTATTGCTCATGCCCTAACTTATCTAATGGAGAATCAAATTAATGTCAAAGAAGTATCAAGAAGACCAAAGTGATTTCATGTAATGTATATCAACATCTGGATAATGTAAAAGGTTAATCAACAAATGAGAACTGACATTCAGAAGCAAGAACCCCTACAAGACTAGTCACTTATGAACCAGACCATTGCATCAAGTGTCAGGACATTGGAGGCAAGTTCATGTCAGTAATAGAAGATCTCATTTGAATTGAGTGAGGAAAAGAAATTGAAGAAGCTAGGGAAACTTGCTCATAAAGGTTAATCCTCAATTAGTCACTAAAGAAAGTCAACATTCGATGAGTGCATATTTGCCAAGGCAAATGTCGATCCACGGCAGATCGAGATCGAGATCGAGATCTTCATAGATCGAGATCGAGATTCTCCCAGATCGAGATCGAGATCTTCATAGATCGAGATCGAGATTCTCCCAGATCGAGATCGAGATCTTCAGAGATCGAGATCGAGATTCTCCCAGATCGAGATCGAGATTTTCACAGATCGAGATCGAGATGGGTCCAGGCGAAGATCGAGATGCAGGTGGATATGTAACATTTAATGTTCAAGGGACAAGTGGCTTATTGTGAACGGTTGATCCAGAGTTGTTGGGAAAGTACTTTTTGTTGTCGAAGTCCTGATTGGGCCACGTACACAAAAAGGACAAGATGAAGACTACATGACATTATAAAAGCAGCACTTTGTTTTTATTAGTAGACAGACTTTTTATCTCTGTAATTCAACGATATTTTTAAGAGAGAGCATTTACTGTAAAACAAAAAGTGAGAGAGAGGATCAGTTGAATCTAGCTTTAATTGCTGTATTTATTGTTCAACTGATCATGATGCTTTTATGAATGTTGTAGCAAATCCATCAATGAATATAATGATATATTCTTGAAATTCTGTGTCATCATTTATTACCTGAAGATAGTTTATTCTCTCATTAATTTTAAACAGTTGTATTCACCCCCCCCCCCCTCTACAACACTTTGGACTTAACAAGCTCTGATTGAGTATTCTCTGATAGAGTAAACTCTGACCGATAACTTCTTATTCTTTGATGACGTCAGCAACATAAACTCTATTATGATATTCTCTGACAGCATCAGTGTTTATTTTTCTAACATAACAATTTATAATATTACCTAGTAGATAAACTATTATAGAAGGGGGTTGAATATAATAGTACCAAACAATCGAAACTAGACCATAAAAAATATATGAAAATAAGTACTGTTTGTATTAACTTTGATAAACTTAATACAAATCTCTCTAAAAAAAACCAGACGTTCTTAAGAGTTGTTAGGTTATGAGAATAATATTTTCTGAACGATACATCAATATAAACCCAATCCTGTGTTTATATAGTACACAAATACCTATCTAAATAATGCAAATATAATAATTAATAAACATAGAGATACAATTTCTATCATTATCTTCAGAATAGATAGATCCAACAAGGTAGTTGTCATTCACAGAAACACTTCAATATTTATCTCTAATCAAGTCCTGATTTGTCGAACATCTGTCAAACTCTTATCAGTAAACTCTGTCGGTTGAGTAAACACTTACTCCATAAACTCTGATCAGCTTGCCCATAGACTCTGATTGTGATATACTCTAACAACATCATTTCTTTATCTCCAACAATCTCTCCCAATTTATACTTTGTGAAATAAAGCATAAATTATAATGATGATATTAAAAACTAGTAGACAAATGCATCAGTGTTTAACTGTTTACCTTGTTTCATATTCTCTGATAAGAAAAGCTTCCTACTAGAAAATATTCAAGTAACTTCTTTTCAACAGTCCTCAACAATTTTGTCAACTTCTCTTTCAACTCCTTCATATCTTTACTTGAATCTTCTATCTGAAAAATTGTAGCTCTCAAGTTATAGATTGATGCTCTATCCATTCTTTCATCTAGAGCAATACATCAGACCTTTTAACCACCAGGATTGAGCATTAAGGTTTGACAACACCATTTTTACCTTTGCATCCCCTTTGTTCATATTCTCTTCAGTATCATCTTCAAGCATGTATCTTGATCTGTATTCCTCATCAGAGCTTAATTTCATCATTTTTTTCATTCTTCCTTCCCCTGCTATTACTCGTTCCAATGTCTTTACCCATTTTGTAGTGATATCATCTTCTCCATTCAGCAAGTAAAAAATATACTCCAGTTCTTTAGATGACTTGTGAGCTAAATCCTCTTTAGCCAATTTCATTATTCCGCCATCATCCAGAAAATACACCAACATCTTCTTTGGTTCAGCACCCTCAAACAAATCTTTCACCAGGAGTGTGAGATACAACCTTTGAAAGTGTTTGACATAAAACCAATCATGTATGATGAGTTAGGAAAAACTTTCTGCTACTCTTATTTAATTTCATTTGATAATAATAATGTATTTATTTGTTATGTTACGGGCTTAATCTATTTGAAGTGTATTAAATAAGATGTTCCATAGTTTAGAGCAAAGCTTCTAGAATTATAATGAGATTGTAATAATGAGATCTAGAAGATAATAGCTTTAGACTTAAACAGTTCCTGATCATAGGATAACTAATTGGAAATTGGTAAATCCGTAAAGATCAGTACATACTATGCTAGCTCTCTTAGGAGGATGTCTGTTCTCATAGACATTTGTTTGGTGACACTATATCTAGTATGTAGGTGCTTATTAAGGAATAAGTTCACTGAACATGACTCGATAAGTAGAACAACTAATGGAGTTTACTCACGTGTCGATAGTTGTTTATTAAGTAAATAGTTGTACAAGTATCCTTAGATTTGAGATCGTTAGAGTAATCTCGTACACAATAATTTATGCTTTGGTTTAGTCCTTAGTCTCTAAGACATTCATTAGGTCCATTCCGGGCATAGTGATTTGTGTATGGAGATAGTTAATGGATCAATAAAGGATATGCCCCTTCTAGTAAATGAAGTGAATATCCTATGTTATTCTTAGATATGCAAGTTCAGGAATTTCTGGCCAGAGTGAATGAAATTAGAAAGAGTTTCTAATTTGCATTAAAAGGAACTTTGCATTATGAATAAGAAATCATATGATTAAATTAGATAGGCTTGACACGAGTTCCATGCCTTGTATTTAATCGGGATATTGAAGGGTAGAAGGAATTAATTGTACGGTAACTAATTACTGACAGGTTCTAAGTATTCTAAGCAATGATTTCGTATTATCTGGATAGTCGCGATATGTTGAGAAGCATAACTCACGATGTAGAATAAATATAATTAATCAGATTAATTATATTTAGTGAATTAATAGAATTCATATAAATAATAAATAAAATGTTTATTATTATTTATTTCTACTACCGGCTTAATATTGAACCTAAAGAGTCACACCATAAAAGAGATTAAATTATAGATGAATGAATAATTAATAATAGCTAGTCATTATTTATTAATAAAATAAATAATTACTTAGCAAATTTTATAAATTAATTAAATGAGATTTAATTGATTATAAATTATTTAAGATAAGATCTTAATATTATTAATTAAATATTTAATTAAAGTAATTAAATATGAAGATAGAATAATTTTCTAAAAGAGTTTAGAAAAAGGAATTAATGATTAAAATAGTTTTAATCATTAGCTAATTAATTAATAAGATTAATTAACTAAAAAGGGAATTAATAATAAGATATTTATAGAAAATATCTCAGTTGAGATATTTGCCTATAAATATAGGATTATAAACCCTAATACTTTAACCCTAATATTTGTGAGAAATATTTTAAAAGGGAGACAACCCTAATTTCCTCTCTAGCCTCCTCATTCATCTTTTAGTTTGATTCTTGGTGGATATCTTTAGAGCACTCAACACTTGAGGGGTGATTGCAAGGATTGAAGAACAAGATCTTCTCTAGCTGTTGCTGGAAAGCAATCGAGGTATTCTTCAATTTATAAAATAGTTTTTGTATCTATATGTATGTATACATAGGAATATATGCAAATAAATGTTATTCAATGCTTCCGCTGCTTCATAAATTCCTTCAATGGTATCAGAGCATAGGTTGTATGCATATAGATTCGTGGTCAAGTTTCAGAATTTTATGAGCATGTATGTATTTATTATGATTTATACAAGCAATATCATATTTTAATTATGATTAATATGATACTATTCGTTAAAATTGTTTTGATAACTTTCTTGGGTTCTATAAGTGTTGTAGATCGTCTAGTTAATTTTTCATAATTTTCTGATGCATAGAATATTTATTATGAATTTTGAAAGCAATAATAATGATTTAATTATGATTAATTCATTACTGTTCCTCAAAATTTATTTTATATTTTTCATGTGTTCTACAAGTGTTGTAGATCGTCCAGGTATTTTTAGAATTTTCTGAGCAATAGATTATTTATTATGGATTTTTAAAGTTATTTTTAATTAATTCGTAATTAAATAATAATATCTAGAAGAAAAAAAAGGTGTAACGCATTCTGCGCATGCTTTACAAGCTAAAAAAGGGGTTTTTGGCTTGTAACGCATACCCGAGATGCGTGACAGGGTGTCTTGCACGCGCCTGAAGCGCGTGCGAGCATGGGGATGCGTCAGAAACTTCTCGGGACGGGTGCGAGCGCGTGGGAGCTCAGAATGGGGCGTGTAATATACCGTTGGATTCGTTTTTCCGAGACGGTTCTAATGGTATATTACAATAATTTTTCTGAAATTGTTTCGAACTGTTTAGAGCTTCCAAAAGTGTTTTAAAACAAGTTTAACTGTTTTAAGTTGCTTTTAAATACACCATGTGATACATAGAGATGTATAATGCTTATATGTTGTAATATATGATTTAACATGCCTACCTTATGTTTATTCGTGATTATATATATGTGATATATGCTTGAATTATCATGAGATGATAGATTTAGGTGAACTTAATTAACATAAGGCGTATGTTAGACAATCTAGAATAGTGAAATTGTTTCGTGACCTTTATTTACATATTATGAATACAATCATGCGATTTTTGTGTTTATGAAACACGTGATTGAATATGAATTTTCAACTTAAGTGAAAGGATGATTCTGTCAAACAACAGATGTTCTATCTGTAAGAAAGGGGGTTATTAAGAGACTCCTCTTGACAATGCTCCACCCCTGGCCTGGGATGACTCCAAGTATCAATAGTTGATTTGAAATATTTAATCCAATCTAAAATAATCTCTTTATAATATGATTATGATTGGAACATAATATAATCCCCTAAAATATAAAGAATATCAAATAGTAATTGGCCATAAAACACAAAGGGCTTGTGTTGGTCATAGCCTTCCAACATAATAGAAAGTATTTCTTGTTTTTGAAACTCTATCGTTTCGTGCTACAGCCGAGGGCGTTGTTTCCGAAAGAAGAGATACTTGTCTATAACATGAGATGTATATGATGAATTGGAATCTTATGGTCGTTACGTGCTACAGCCGTGGGCTATTTGAAACTAGTTTAATTATACGAGATGTTGGGATTGACTTGACTTATAATATTGAGTTTGTCGTGCCACAGCCGTGACTCAAGTATTCAAGACGCTAAAGTAAGATTAGGGAATAACATGAGATGTAGCTAACAAGAGTTGTCTGCCTATTAAACGTTACATGGCGTTTTGTGCTACAGCCGAGGTTGTGTGATGGAATGTAGGATCCCTATCCCACTATCATTATGAATGCTTAATTTCAATAAGGGATGTAGAAATTAGATAGAATAGTGGGAGGCACTTATGAATAAAGACTCGATTCATATGGTGTTTTAGATAATGAAATAGAGTATTTGCTAAATGTTGTTATGTGTTTATTATTTGCAGATTTACTATATACATAATATCTTCTGCACTATCACTTCGTTGCATGCTCGATACACACAAATTAACTGGTCCCAACTATGCTGATTGGCTTCGAAACCTGAGAATTGTTCTCAGGATTGAGAAGAAGGAATATTTACTAGACTCACCTAAACCTGCTGAACCTGCTCAGGATGCACATAATGATGAACATATTGTGAATCGTAATTGGATAGATGATGCAAGAGTTGCACAGTGTGTTATGCTGGGATCCATGAATGATGAGCTCCAAAAGCAACACGAGCATATGGATACTCACTCTATCCTTATGCATCTACAAGATTTATATGATATGGCAGGAAGGACAGCTCGATATGAGATATCGAAGGAGCTGTTCCGTTGTAGGATGACTGAGGGATCATTTGTGAATGTTCATGTGCTAAAGATGATCAATTTGATTGAGTGTCTTGGACAACTTGGATTTGTCATGGATGGGGAGCTGAATCAAGTTCTGGTCTTGCAATCACTTCTAGATTCATTCTCGCAGTTCGTTGTGAACTTTCACATGAACAAGTTGAAGGAATTTATGCAGCAGCGGAAGCATTGAATAACATTTATTTGCATATATTCCTATGTATACATACATATAGATATAAAAACTATTTTATAAATTGAAGAATACCTCGATTGCTTTCCGGCAACAGCTAGAGAAGATCTTGTTCTTCAATCCTTGCAATCACCCCTCAAGTGTGGAGTGCTCTAAAGATATCCACCAAGAATCAAACTAAAAGATGAAGGAGGAGGCTAGAGAGGAAATTAGGGTTGCCTCCCTTTTAAAATATTTCTCACAAATATTAGGGTTAAAGTATTAGGGTTTATAATCCTATATTTATAGGCAAATATCTCAGCTGAGATATTTTCTATAAATATCTTATTATTAATTCCTTTTTTAATTAATTAATCTTATTAATTAATTAGTTAATGATTAAAACTATTTTAATCATTAATTCCTTTTTCTAAACTTTTTAAAAAAATTATTTTCTCTTCATATTTAATTACTTTAATTAAATATTTAATTAATAATATTAAGATCTTGTCTTAAATAATTTATAATCAATTAAATCTCATTTAATTAATTTATAAAATTTGCTAAGTAATTATTTATTTCATAAATAAATAATGACTAGCTATTATTAATTATTCCTTCATCTATAATTTAATCACTTTTATGGTGTGACTCTTTAGGTTCAATATTAAGCTGGTAGTAGAAATAAAAAATAATAAACATTTTATTTATTATTTATATGAATTCTATTAATTCATTAAATATAATTAATATGATTAATTATATTTATTCTACATCGTGAGTGATGCTTCTCAACATATCGCGACTATCCAGATAATACGAAATCATTACTTAGAATACTTAGAACCTGTCAGTAATTAGTTACCGTACAATTAATTCCTTCCACCCTTCAATATCCCGATTAAATACAAGGCATGGAACTCGTGTCAAGCCTATCTAATTTAATCATATGATTTCTTATTCATAATGCAAAGTTCTTTTTAATGCAAATTAGAAACTCTTTCTAATTTCATTCACTCTGGCCAGAGATTCTTGAACTTGCATATCTAAGAATAACATAGGATATTCACTTCCTTTACTGGAAGGGCCAGATCCTTTATTCATCCGTTAACTATCTCCATACACAAATCATTATGTCCAGAATGGACCTAATGAATGTCCTAGAGACTAAGGACTAAACCAAAGCATAAATCATTGTGTACGAGATTACTCTAACGATCTCAAGTCTAAGGATACTTGTACAACTATTTACTTAATAAACAACTATCGACACGTGAGTAAACTCCATTAGTTGTTCTACTTATCGAGTCATGTTCAGTGAACTTATTCCTTAATAAACACCTACATACTAGATATAGTGTCACCACATAAATGTCTATGAGAATAAACATCCTCCTAAGAGAGCTAGCATAGTATGTACTGATCTTTACGGATTTACCAATTTCCAATTAGTTATCCTATGATCAGGAATTGTTTAAGTCTAAAGGTATTATCTTCTAGATCTAATTATTACAATCTCATTATAATTCTAGAAGTTTTGCTCTAGATTATGGAACATCTTATTTAATACACTTCAAATAGATTAAGCCCGTAACATAAATACTTTATTATTATCAAATGAAATCAAATAAGAGTAGAAAAAAGTTTTTCCTAACTCATCATACATGATTAGTTTTAGGTCAAACACTTTCATAAGTTAAATGTCAGCTTGCCTGAACTCCATAACATGCTGAAAACTGCTGAGTCGAATTTTCCCACAAAGAAGAGTTATGTTCTTCTAATTGGTGAAGGCTCTAACCCTAAGAAGAGGAAGAGGAGCCCTCCTAAGAAGAAGAAGAAGGTAGGTGAGAAAAGGCCAGTTCCTCCAAAAGCTGAAGATCCCAAAAGCAAAGCTGTTTGCTTTCACTGCAAGAAAGTGGGGCACTAGAAGAGAAATTGTAAGGCTTACCTTGCAGAATTGAAGAAGAAGAAGGGTGGTGAGACTACCGCTTCTGCTTCAGGTATGTTCATGATCGAACTAAATATATCACTTAATCAAACTTCTACTTGGGTATTAGATACAGCCTATGGTTCTCACATTTGCAATTCGTTGCAGGGACTAAGGAGAAGTAAGACTCTTGAAGAAGAGGAGGTGATCCTACGTATGGGCAATGGAGCAAGAGTTGCTGCTGTAGCTGTAGGATCGTTTGATTTACTTATGCCTACGGGCAAGACTATTATTTTGGATAATTGTTATTTTGTTCCCTCAATTGTGAGGAATATTATTTCTATTCCCATGTTAGACTTAGATGGTTTTTCGTTTGTTATTGAGAATAATAAATGTTCAATTTTTAAAAATAATGTTCTTTATGGTGTTGGTATTTTAAATAATGGTTTGTATGTATGTGACGTAGAACATAGTTTACTTCAAATTGAACATAATAATAAAAGAAAAGAGATGATGAAAATCCCACCTACTTGTGGCACTGCAGACTTGGTCATATTAGTGAAAATAGACTTAAGACATTGCATAAGGAAGGTTTACTAGAACCTTTTGATTTTGAATCATATCCTACATGCGAGTCTTGTCTGTTAGGCAAAATGAGCAAATCTCCATTTAGTGGACATGGAGAAAGAGCTGCGGAGTTGCTTGGATTGGTACATACAGATGTGTGTGGGCCGATGTCCACGCAAGCCATGGGTGGATTTTCATACTTCATTATTTTTACAGATGATCGATCTAGATTTGGATATGTGTATTTAATGAAATACAAATCCGAAGCCTTTGAAAAGTTCAAAGAATATAAGTATGAAGTAGAGAAACAAACCAAGTATAGTATTAAAACCCTTCGATCAGATCAATGAGGTGAATACTTAAGTGGCGAGTTTCTAAATTATCTCAAAGAAAATGGTATAGTCTCTCAATGGACTCCTTCGGCCACTCCCCAGTTGAATGGAGTATCCGAAAGGAGAAATCGAACTTTGTTGGACATGGTTCGATCCATGATGAGCTATACAGATCTTCCAGTATCATGTTGGGGTTATACATTGGAAACATCAGCATATATATTGAACAAGGTGCCTTCCAAATCTGTTCCTCAAACTCCGTATGAGATATGGAAAGAAAGGAAACCGAGTCTTAAGCACGTTAAGATTTGGGGATGTCCGGCTTATGTCAAGAAAGTTGACCCCGATAAGCTAGAATCTCGATCCGTGAAATGTAGGTTTGTAGGATATCCTAAAGAGACTTTAGGGTATTACGTTTACACCGAACAAAGGGTGTTTGTCTCCCGACATGCTACCTTCCTGGAAAAATAGTTTATCTTTGAAGGGAATAGTGGGAGCAAGATTGAACTTAATGAAGTTCATGAAGAACAAACTACTACGGTTCAAGAGGAAACACCTGTTCATATTGAACAACCTTCCGTAGAACAGCCCATCGGTAGATCACAAAGGGTGTCTCACCAACCTGAGAGGTATTATGACCTCGTTATTGAGAATGACAATGAATTGGCGGTCATTGATGGAGACGACCCTATGACCTTCAACGAGGATGTGAGTAGCGTTGACTTAGAGAAATCCGAAATGGATTCCATGTATGCCAACCAAGTATGGACTTTGGTAGAGGCACCCAAGGAAATGAAGCCTATAGGGTGCAAGTGGGTATACAAGAGAAATATTGGAGCAAATGGCCAGGTAGAGACCTACAAGGCCAGGCTCGTGGCAAAAGGATTCAAACAAAGACAAGGGATTGACTTTGATGAAACTTTTTCGCCTGTCGCCTTGCTCAAATCAATTCGGATTTTGCTTGCTATTGCAACTTACTATGACTATGAGATCTGGCAAATGGACGTAAAAACGGCCTTCCTCAATGGGGAACTTGAAGAAGAAGTGTATATGACACAGCTAGAGGGTTTTATTTCCAAAGGAAATGAACATCTAGTATGTAAGCTACTACGAACCATATATGGGTTAAGGCAAGCTTCTCGAAGATGGAACATCCGTTTTGATGAGACAATCAAAGAGTTTGATTTTATCAAAAATATAGATGAACCATGTGTCTACAAGAAGGTTAGTGGGAGCGCAGTAACATTTCTTATTTTGTATGTAGATGATATACTCTTAATAGGAAATGACATACCAATGCTTCAATCAATAAAAATGTAGCTATCAAAGAACTCACCATGAAGGACTAGGGAGAAGCGTCCTACATTCTTGGTATGAAGATCTATAGAGATAGATCAAGAAGAATGATAGGTCTAACCCAAGGTACGTACATCGATAAGGTGCTTAAAAGGTTTAGCATGGAAAACTCCAAGAGAGGTCACATACCGATGAGCCATGGAGTCTCCCTTTCTGACAAGATGTCTCCTAAGACACCTGAAGAAAGAGAGCGTATGAGTGGGATTCCTTATACGTCGGCAATATGATCTATCATATACGCGATGTTATGTACTAGACCTGATGTTGCTCACTCAATTAGTGTGACTAGCACATATCATTCAAATCCAGGTGAAGACCACTAGAAAGCAGTGAAGAACATCCTTAAGTACTTGAGAAGGACTAAGGATATTTTTCTTGTTTTTGGTGGGTCTGAGTTGAAAATAGAGGGTTACACTGACTCTAGTTTTCAGTCAGAGTATGATGATAGTACATCCATGTCAGGATATGTGTTTACTCTAAATGGTGGGGCGATTAGTTAGAGAAGTCGTAAGCAATCTACGACGGCTGACTCCACAGCAGAAGTAGAGTATATAGCTGCAAGTGAGGCTGCAAAGGAAGCTCTTTGGATGAAGAACTTTGTTTCTGAGTTGGGAGTAGTTCCTGGCATAGAGGGATCTATTGTGTTATATTGTGACAATAACGCTGCAATAGCTCAAGCCAAGGACCCGAGATCTCACAAGAATACCAAACATATATTGCGGCGGTTTCATTTGATTAGGGAGATCATTGAAAGAAGAGATGTCAAGATCGAAAGAGTTGACACACATAACAACATAGCAGACCCGTTCACGAAGCCGCTGTCTCAGTTAAATTTTGATCGTCATAAGGATCGGATGGGTATTAGATACCAGAGTTATTGGCTTTAGGCCAAGTGGGAGATTGAAAGTGTTTGACCTAAAACCAATCATGTATGATGAGTTAGGAAAAACTTTATGCTACTCTTATTTAATTTCATTTGATAATAATAAAGTATTTATTTGTTATGTTACGGGCTTAATCTATTTGAAGTGTATTAAATAAAATATTTCATAGTTTAGAGCAAAGCTTCTAGAATTATAATTAGATTGTAATAATGAGATCTAGAAGATAATAGCTTTAGACTTAAACAGTTCCTGATCATAGGATAACTAATTGGAAATTGGTAAATCCGTAAAGATCAGTACATACTATGCTAGCTCTCTTAGGAGGATGTCTGTTCTCCTGCTTGTGCTTGAAATGAAGAGTTGAATAGGTAGCTGTATAGTGTTTTGACCACATCCTGTGCAGACAGTTGTAGCTCCTATTCCATTCTCTTCCTTAGGGATTCATAGGTTGTAAGAAAATCCAAGACTTGAGATTTAGTCTGATATTGCCCTGGATCTTCAACTGATTTCACCAAAGGATATAAGAATAGCAGTACCTCATCACTTGGAGTAATGATCTCATCAATCATACTTGAGGCTGGATCCAATGGCATTCCTTCCCAAAATATTTCATGATCAGAGTCTAAAGGCAGTCTAGACTCTGACTCAACATTAGACTCTGGTTCAGGAGTTTTCTTGCTTTCAGAGTCTGGCTCTGCAGGAGCCTTGGGAGCTCTGTTTCCTGCAAAATAGGGTTAGTAATAATAAGAGGCTTGTGTGTGTGTGCAGAATAAGCCTTCCTTAACCTTCTGTACTTCTGATCAAAAGATTTTTCGGGAGATTCAATTTGAGAATCCTGAGGTGCATTCCTAGGTTTTTCAGAGTCTGTAGCCTTTTCAAAGACTACAGACTTGGATTTAAGGTTAGAATCAAGTGTATCATGACCTTCTTTTAGCAAAGAAAGACCTTCAACAACTTGTTTCTCTAGAGGGTTGAGCTCCTCATCACTGTGCTCATCTATAAGCCTGGTTTGAACCAATTTTCTCCTCTTTACAACTGGTGTCTATTGAGAGACACCAGAGGTTGGTTTCTTTTTGGATTTTGGTTTGGAAGAATGTGTAATTAAAGGGGATTGGGTGACTTGGGTAGGTGCAGGGGGACTCTCCATAACTTGTTCCTGCACCATGTCACCACCAAAAAAAGAATCATTGTAGATAGAAGGTTTGTAGGTTGAGAGTTTTACCTTCATTACCTGTGGATATGTCATTGCAGGTAGACTCTTCTTCTTGTCATCAATTCTCTTAATGTCAGAGAATATTCTCATTTGCTGTTTGTATGCCTGCACACAACAATCATCTGCCAACTTGGTTGACATGTCAGGAATGAAGTGATTGAGGAGAATCATAAGAAATCTATGATAGTAGACTTTCTTCCTCCCCTCATGCACATTGTTTAATTTTGCTCCCATTTGAGTGAGCAACATATCACCAATGTTGATTACTCTATCAAATAGAAGACTGTGGCCAATTTGAAAAGTAATAGCAGTAATAGCATCAAATCCACTACACTTACCAGTAAAACACTTAGCAATTTGATCAAAGAAAAAAGACCATTCTTTTCTCAAATAAGGCCTAGTTAACTTACTCATGTTTTCTAAACTACCAGAATAACCTAGTGATTTAAACATATCTTTAATATCAGCATCAAAAACAGTTTCATCAAAAGGTTGTTTAACAGGTAATTTAAACACAGAATTAATAACATCAGCAGTAACATCAAATGTAAAATTACCAAAGGTAAACATTATTTTACCTGGTTGATCCTGAGAAGGATCAACGACCTGTGCAGAACTCCAAGCTTTTGAGACAACATCCATATGAATCACTGGAGATGCCTTGAGAATGTAGTGTAGCTCGGATTGCTCCAAGAAATCCATCATAGGGTAGTAGTCAGCGTCTACCCCTTTCTTTTCTCCAAGGGCAGCAACATGATTTATGGTCATGAACTCGAAATCCCCAAATGTGAAAGCAATCGCCTTGGGTCCCCTCATGACAGTAGAAACGGCAGCCATTGGAGTTGTTGAGTGGAAAGTGATGGAAAAGCTTGAAGAAATTAGTTAGGGTTCGTAAAAAGCTCTGTGATTAATTCTGCCTTAGAAAAAATAGCAATAAACAAGTGAGTAGAATGTATGAAATTTTCTATTTTGATTGAATTGTATACAATACACATGAGTCTACAGCCTATTTCTAGTCAAAAATAATTGTTACCGCTTATTTCAAGTCATTTGAACAATTTAAACGCAATCAGAGTCTGCAGGCGCGAATTTTAACCGATTCAGAGTCTACTGACTCTCAGAGTCTACACACTCGTCAGAGTCTACCACTAGATTCTGTCAAGGTAAAATACCAATTTTTTTTTTACAATAATAATTAATCACAGTGTGTCAAGACAGGGACTATAATTAAAGTACATACCCTGCTTCTTGTAATTTTTGATCACTTACATATTCAACATACCTAATTCACCTACCAGTCTGAGAAAGGTACACTCATCAAGTGGTTTTGTCAAAATGTCTGCAATCTGTCTGTTAGTTGGAACATAGTGAAGTGTCACAGTACCATTTTCAACATGTTCTCTAATAAAGTGATACCTGACATCAATGTGCTTTGTTCTGGAGTGTTGGACTGGATTCTCTGCAATTTTAATAGCACTAATATTATCACAATATAGAGGAATATTTGAGAATTTTAGTCCATAATCAAGTAATTGATTTCTCATCCACAGAATTTGAGCACAGCAACTTCCAGCTGCAATGTATTCAGCCTCAGCTGTTGAGGTGGATACAGTTTGTTGTTTCTTACTAAGCCAAGAAATTAATCTGTTGCCAAGAAACTAGCATTGTCCTGTTGTGCTTTTCCTGTCTACTTTGCATCTTGCATAGTCAGAATCTGAATAGCCAATTAGTGAAAAATCTGACTCTCTAGGATACCAAAGTCCAAGAGTTTGTGCCCCCTTGAGATATCTAAAAATTCTTTTCACAGCTATTAAATGTGATTCTCTAGGGTCAGCTTGAAATCTAGCACATAGACAAGTTGCAAACATTATATCTGGTCTATTAGCAGTTAAATATAGCAATGAGCCAATCATACCTTTGTAGTTAGTGTTGTCAACTTTCTTACCCTTTGGGTTAGAGTCTAGCTTAGTGGCTGTTGACATGGGAGTTTTAGCAGATGCTGAGTCTTGCATATCAAACTTCTTTAATAGTTCTTTTACATACTTTGTTTGATTGATGAAAATTCCATCATCATTTTGTTTGACTTGAAGTCCCAAAAAGAAGTTTAACTCTCCCATCATGCTCATTTCATAATTTGACTGCATTAGTTGACCAAATTTTTCACAGAGTTTGTCATTAGTAGATCCAAATATAATATCATCAACATAGATTTGGACAAGCAAAATATCACCTTTATATTTTCTAATAAAGAGAGTTTTGTCAATGGTACCTCTTATGAATCCATTTTCAAGAAGAAATTTTGAAAGAGTTTCATACCATGCTCTAGGTGCTTGCTTCAATCCATATAGTGCCTTGTCTAACTTGTAAACATGATCAGGAAACTTTGAATTAACAAATCCTGGTGGTTGCTCCACATAGACTTCTTCTTCCAATTCTCCATTTAAGAAGGCACTTTTTACATCCATCTGGTACACCTTGAATTTTGAATGAACTGCAAAGGCCAGAAACATTCTGATAGCTTCCAATCTTGCTACTGGTGCAAAAGTTTCATCATAGTCATTTCCTTCCTCCTATGAGTATCCTTTTGCAACTAGCCTTGTTTTGTTTCTGATTACAGTTCCATTCTCATCAAGTTTGTTTCTGTACACCCATTTTGTACCAACCAATGATCTATCTCTAGGTCTTGGTACAAGTTTCCACACTTTATTTCTCTCAAATTCATTCAATTCTTCTTGCATTGCAATAATCCAATCAGGGTCTTGCAAGGCTTCCTCAATTTTCTTGGGTTCATTCTTTGAGAGAAAACAGCTATAAAGACATTCATTTTGAGTGGTTGTTCTTGTTTGTACACCACTCTCAGGATCACCAATTATCAAGTCAGGAGTGTGATTCCTTGTCCATTTTCTAGCAGGTGGAAGATTGGTTCTTGAACTTGAAGCTCCCCCTAAGTCATTTGCATCTTCTGTATTTGAGTGAAATTCAAATGAAAAGGCTCCCCCTAAATTGCTTGACTCTGACAAGGGTTCAAAGTTGCTTGATCCAGACCCTGATGAGTTAGACTCTGTCTGTCTAGACTCTGTCTGGATAGACTCTGTCTGGGTAGACCCTGACCTGTTAGACTCTGAATTATTTGGAGTTGAATTTTCTGGCTCCCCCTCAGAGTGTGCAGGTTTCTGTGTTGGTTCAGGATTTATTTGAGGGTCTTCATCCTCTTCTTCTTCATTTATCTCAGAACTTTTTAGATTTTTAAATTCTAGTGTAGTAGACTCTGACTCATCCTGCAATCATGTACACTTTTTATCATCAAATGCAATATGAATAGATTCTATAACAATTTTGGTTCTGAGATTAAATACTCTGAATGCTTTTGTGTTCGATGCATATCCAAGAAAAATTGATTCATCTGCCTTGGCTTCAAATTTGCTTAGATTTTCAGGATGTACTTTCAGTACATAACACTTGCATCCAAATATGTGAAAGTGTTTCACACTTGGCTTCTTGTCCTTTATCATTTCATAGGGAGTCTTTCCATGCATGTTTATTAGAGTGCAGTTTTGAGTTAAACATGCTGTATTGACTGCCTCAGCCCAAAAATATACTGGCAGCTTAGACTCTGCCAACATTGTTCTGGCAGCTTCTATGAGTGTCCTATTCTTTCTTTCCACAACTCCATTTTGTTGAGGAGTTCCTGGCGCAGAAAATTGTTGAGTAATTCCCTTTGATGCACAGTAGTCCTCCATGATTGAATTCTTGAATTCAGTACCATTGTCACACCTTAGAACTCTAACTGTTTTCTTTGATTTTCTTTCCAGAAAAGAGATATGGTCTATTATGTGTTGTGGGGCTTCATCCTTTGAATGTAGAAAGAAAACCCATGTGAATCTTGTAAAATCATCTACAATAACAAGAGTATATTTCTTTTTGTTAATTGACATAACATTTACTGGACCAAATAAATCAAGATGCAATAAATAAAAGGGTTCAGAAATGGTGTTTATTGTCTTGCTCTTGAAGGATGATTTCATTTATTTTCCAAGTTGACATGCTTCACAAAGTCCATCTTGCACAAAATCAACCTGTGGTAATCCTCTTACAAGATTCTGTTTAACCAACTTGTTGAGTGTTTTGAAGTTGATGTGTGACAGTTTCTTGTGCCATTTCCATCTTTCTTCAGTTGAGGCCTTGCTATATAGACATGTGACTTCACTGTGTATGAAATCCTCCAAGCTGGCTTCATAAATGTTACCATGTCTGTGTCCTTTGAAAACTAAAATGCCTGTTTCTATGTGAGTCACAAGACACTCTTTGTTGTCAAAGCCAGTATGGTAACCTTTATTTCCAAGTTGACTTATGCTTATCAAATTATGCCTTAAGCCATCAACTAGAGCTACTTGATCAATGATGACATTCCCAAATACAATCTTGCCATATCCCAGTGTTTGTCCTTTGTTGCCATCTCCAAAGGATACTTCTGGGCCAGCCATTTCCACAAAGTCTATAAGCAGGGATTTCTTTCCAGTCATGTGTCCTGAGAATCCACTGTCCAGGATTAGGGTTACTTTCTTTACCCTGGTTCCCTGCATACATAAAGCAACTAGTTAGATGTTTTGAGGACCCAAATAGTTTTGGATCCTTTTCTACTAACTTTAGAAGAAACAGGCTTAACAATTTTCACCTTTGGTTTACCTGTCTCTTTTGTTGCTCTAGACTCTGGTGGAGTCTTAACAGTGTCATACCAACTTTTATCAATAGAAGATTTTAGCTCATAAAAATTGTAATACAAATCATGATAGTCCCTACACATATAAATAGAATGAAATATGCTACCACAGTGATAACAAGGTTTTTGTGGTATGTAGTGACTTTTTAGAGTTTGAGAAGGGCTAGACTCTGATTTCATCTCAATTTTTGTTTTACAATCTATAGCTAAGTGGTTGTGGTTGCCACATCTATAACACTTCTTTCTAGGAGCATTATGATCTTTTTGATAATTATTAGCCTTATTAATGCCTTCCTTACCATTCCTATTTCTCCTAGTTTTGGTGGACTCTGATATGTTTTCTAGCCTTTCTTTCAACTTAGACTTTGTTGGGTTCCGAGGCATAAAACGCCGCTGATTAAACGTAAATATAACGAAAATTTCGGAACCCTAAACGCAGGATCATGTATAAGCGGACTGATTATTGTGAAACGGAATCATACCTTTACTTGGTCTTGACTTTCACGAACTCAACGGAGATCCTAGCTTTCACGACTTGTGTCTTCCTCTCGAAAACACCTCTATGGTATCCACACGAGCACCTTCAAGAACGTCTCACGATCTTGATTACGGAATGGATGTACTAGCCTCCTTTGATGATTTTGAATTTTGCCTTTGCTCTGCCTTTTCTCTCTGCCTTTGCTGCTGCTAGGGTTTTGTTTTTCTCAAAACGTAATCCTTATTAACCCTACATTATCTATTTATAATGGTTGGTTAATAGGCCCATAATAGCAACCCATAACAGTAAAGCCTAACCCATGTAGGTTTAGGATTAAATAATAAAACTGAATTTTATTATTTAATTAATAACTAAGTCACACTTAATTATTAATGGCAGAATTCAAATTCGAATTTATATTATTTCAATTAATTAAGTCTCACTTAATTAATATAATAAAATTCAAATAATCATCAATTAATTTAAATCTATAATTTAAATTAATTATTCCTTTAAGTACTCTATGTGTGTGACCCTATAGGCTATTATTTAATTAGCAATAATTTTATTCTCCAATAAAATTATAAACAATGAGCGGTATCTAGTAATACATCATTGCTACCCAATTAAATAATAATTAAATCGTGATTCGATAAAACCTTTCGTGATTAATGTTTCAGTGTAATATAATCCCTTTAACCATATATATTATAGATTAAACTCGAGGCATGTATTTAGTCATCCTCTTCAACATTTAATCCGGGTTTACTTGATCCATGAGTAGACTATGAAAATAAATCATTATTTGAGCACGACCATGCATTTTATAGTCTTACTCAATCAAGAGGCCAATAATATCTCTCCTAATTATAGGAGGGTTAAATCCTTTATCTATCATTCATATTTCTCATACGACTCATGATATACCCGATGTCCATTTTTATCATCACCCGGTCAAAGGTAACTTTTAATGTAGTCAAAGTATATTAATCCTCGTATAGAAATATAATGATCTCAAGTCAAAGGATCATTATACCATTATCACTGTAAGTCTTTCTTATGACTTTATTAAACATGAAGAATCTCACTGTGGGTCTGTCCAGTATCATGTACTCCTACATGTACCTATGTATTGACTTTAGTATCCCCATACTTATAACCAATGAGATGTGGTTATCAGTCAAACAACATACTAGTCTATTTATGTATTATTATTGTCCTATAATAATAATACTCGACTATGGACATTTAAGAATATGATATATTATATAATCTCAAGTTCAAGTCATGTACTAAACTATACAATGTGTATCATGATTCTAAGGACATTTATTATGCTAACAAATATATCGCAGTAATTAAAGTCATAATAAATACGTTTATTGAATAATCAATTGACATAAAGGTTTATCAAAATAAACATTGTATTGCCTCTAGGGCACCTACACCAACAGACTTAGACAAGTACCCTATGTTAATATTTTTCTTAGAGTTATTTTCTCCTATTTCATCTGTCTTCTTGTCAACAACAGGGGGACTATTGACAGATGAGTATGTGGTTTCAGATTTTTCTTCAGGGATCACAAACTTAACAAGAACAAATGTACTTTTGTCTTTAGTCTTATTAAATTGGCTAGCTTCTTCATTGTTATCATTCTCAACAATAGGTCTTTTGTCTTGACTCTTGTCATAGCCTAGACCAGCAGTTTGACACATGTTTTGATTATTGAGAATTTCTTGAACTTTTCTTCCAGAGTCTGTCCAAACTTTAAACTTAAGCCTTTCTTCTTCTAGTTCTTTCTTAACATAGTCATAGGCTTTCAAAATTTCAGTGTAGTTATGACTATATTTCTTAGAATCCTTTTTGTATTGTTCCATTAATAATAACTCAGACTCTAAATGACCATTCCTTTTAGTTACGGTTAAATTTTCTTCTCTCAACCTTTCACTTTCACTAGTGAGAGACCTACATGTTGTCATTATTTTATTAACCTCACTTTGCACAATTTCTATACCATCAGAGTCTAAATTAATTAAGGATTCAGGAGTAAAGATTGATACCTGAGTTTTAGGAGATGAGGGTTCTTTGGGAGATTGTGATTTTCTTGAGGAGGATGCCATCAATGCTAGATTTTCATAATCAATTTTATCCTCTGAGCTTGAATCTGCCCAATCCTTTCCTGTTGATAGAAGTGCTTTTCCTTTTTCTTGACTTTTTGACTTTCTGCATTCACTGGCAAAGTGCCCCAATATTCCACAGTTGAAACATTTGACCTTTGCTTTGTCAAGTTTGATTATAGTACTCTTGCTCTTCTCAACCTTCTCATCTTCCTTCTTGAATGATGGCCTCTTGCTAAATTTGCCAGTTCTTTTGTTGAATTTCATTCGTTTGAAATTTTTAGCAAACATAGTCATCATTTGACTTAGATCAATCTCTTCATCAGAATCAGAGTCTGTGTCAGTAGACTCTGACTCCATAACAGCTTTACCCTTCTTTCTTGAATCCTTGATTCTAGCTTCTGTGGGTTGTTTCTATTGTTCTTTCTCAGACTCCATCAAGAGTGCCACAAATTTTGTCTTTACAGACTTCTTATTCTTTCTCTGTTGCATCTCCAAATCATATGTCTTGAGTCTGCCATACAATTCTTCTAGAGTTAGTTCATCCAAATCTTTAGCTTCCCTTATGGTTGTAGTTTATTGTCTCACTCTTCAGGAAGTGCTCTCAGAAACTTGGTGTTTGTATCTTCAGAATCATAGACCTTACCAAGCATAGCCATCTCATTCAAGAGTTTTGTAAACCTATCATACATCTCAGTGATAGATTCTCCAGATTTTGCTTTAAAATACTCATACTCTTGAATTAGCAAAGACCTAGCATTCTTTTTGACATCTTTAGTCCCTTGACAGTGCACTTCAAGTTTTGTCCACATCTCATTAGCAGTTTGACATGATATAACACAGTTTGTAAGAACAGAATCCATACTGTTGAAGAGTATGTTTTTGACCTTTGCCTCCTTAAGGACATTCTCCTTGTCCTCTTTTGTCCATTCAGCCTTTGGTTTCTCAATGAAGTGTTCTTCAGTTACTTTGCCTTCTTCATTGATTTGAGGCACGAGCTTTAAGGGCACATAGGGTCCTTCATGAATTCTTTCAAGATAGTCAGGGTCTGTTGCTTCCAGATGGTGCAGCATCTTAACCTTCCAGTGGGTGAACTCGTTTCTCTTAAGAATAAGAATCTTAGAATTGCCATCTTTGTTTCCAGACATCTTTGATCGATTTTAAACATTAGGCTCTGATACCAATTGTTTTCCCAGTTGCACAAGTAGAAGGGGGGGTTGAATACTTGTGTTACTTTTATGCCTGATTTAAAACCAACTCGATATAAATTAAGAACAAAGATCAAACACAAAGATATGAATAAGTACTGTTTGTATTATTGATGATTGAATACAAAACTCTCCTAGGTGTACACAAACCCTAGCAGCTTCTCTGTGTTATTCACAGCAACTCTCTCTATCTCTATGCTCTCACAAAAATATCACTCGGACAAATTATGCTTCGACTTTTTTCCACACCTTTACAATTAGGTTACATAGAGTTTATATAGAGAGCTGCCTATCAACTGATAATAGAAAGTAAAATTACAATAGGAATAAAATCCCTAATTATTAGTTGACAGTTTCCTTCTAGAATTCTTTTTCTTTCCCATAGCATATCTGCAATATATTTATCTTGATCTTCGAAGACTTTCCATTCCTGTGATCTTCTTCCAAATTTATCCTCAACTGTATAGACTCTGAAATCTTCAGACTCTGAAATCTTCAGACTCTGATGATCTTCAGACTCTGATCACATGTAGACTCTGATAGATCATAGACTTTGATAGTCTATAGACTCTGATCACCTTCCAGACTCTGATCTTCATGCAGACTTTGGTTTCACTTTCTACAGAAATTCTTCTAAGTACAAGTAACATGAATGTTGACCATCTAGACTCTGATTATACATTTCAGACACTAGAAAGACTTATTACAGATAAACTGAGCTAGACCCTGTTCTAGTATTTTGTCCATCATCAAATGAATATATTCCTAACAATGATTGAGGTTGAGACAATGTTGAGATCTAAAGGGTTCAGAACTGAAGATAAAACAGATGTGGCTGAAAAGATCTGGAAATAATTCTTATAAGAAGGTATCCCATCTTACATCCAAAAAATGTCGAAAATAGATTCAAGTCAGCTGTATGATATGCAAGAAGAGACAGAAGATCCAGAGCAACAAGTGCAATGACAATTGGCACATGCTAAACATAGAAGGTTATATGGAGAACCTCAACAATCAGCCATTGAAGATGTACCAAGGACACTTGTGCACAAGAGTTCAAATCTAGAAGAAGGTGAAGTTGATACTTCTAAAAATGGTGCAGATTGAAAACATAGATAGGTCATGTTTGCTCAAAAAGATATCTATTACAGAAGGGGGGGTTAAATGTAATAGTACTAACTAATCGAATATGAACACAAGTATGTAGAATGAAATATTGTTTTGTATTAATAATGAACATGATTACAAAACTCTCTGAAGAAATTCTTTGTTCTCAAGAGCTGCTAGGTTATGAAAAATAAGACTTGAAAGTTACATTAATCGATTCTCAATGTTAACCTATTTCTGTGTTTATATAGACACAATTACAAAATAGATTATGATAAGAATAGCTTCCATAAAGTAATTAGACTTGTATTTGAATTCCTTCTTCACAATCCAAATCAAATTCTGATTTGTATGTTTCTTCACAAACTCTGATAGTAAATTCTGTCAGTTTATCATTCTCTGTTAGAGTAAACTCTGATTGAGTATTCTCTGATAGAGTAAACTCTGGAGACAGCTTTCTAAACTCTGATGACGTCAGCAACATAAATTGAAATATAGCAGCCCTCAGAGCATAAATTGATGATCTTTCCATTCTTTCATCTAAGGAAATGCAACATGCCTTTTTACCATCAGGATTTAAAATTAGTGTAGAAATGCCTAAAACCATCTTGACCTTTGCATCTCCCTTTGTCATTATTTTCTCAGTGTCATCTTCAAGTACATATCTTGGTCTGTATTCTTCAGTGTTTATCATCAACAGTCTTTCATTCTTCTTCTTCTCATTTATCACTCCTTCAAGGATCTTTACCCATCTAGAAGTGACTTCATTTTCATCATTAATAAGATACAGAACATGTTCAAGTTCTTTTGATGCCTTGTGTATTAGATCTTCTTCAGCAATTTTTAAAACTCTCCCATCTTCCATGAAATAAAGTAGCTTCTCCTTGGCTTGAGCACCATCAATGTCATTCACTATGTTTACAGAGATTAACCTATCAAGATGTTCTTGTGACAAATCTTCCATAGGCTTGTCTTTTAATGAAAAAGGATCTCTGAAAATATTGGCTTCACCCCTATAGACTTTGGCATGTGAATCACCAATACCACCCTTATTATTACAAAGTCTGGCATTGAGAGTCAGAGTTTGATTTTTGGTCCACAAAAGATCAGTCTTTTTCTTTCTGATCAGAGATTGTTGTTATTCTTCTTCCTCATCATCGAAGCTAGACCCACCTGGGAGAAATATAGTTCCTGACATAGTGAGAGGAGCTTTTGGTTTAGCTGCAGCTTTTCACTGAATTCTTGAAGTTGACCTTGTTTGGATTTCAGGAGTTGGTTTTGCTTGAACAATCGTAGGTCTAGAAGCTTCAATAGATTTATCTTGAGCAGGCTTAGGAACAATTTTCTTTTATTGTGTAGGAGTTTTTCTTTGTACTGGAGCTCTCTTTACATACTTCCTTTTCTTCTGGATTTGAGCATTGTCAGTACCAGATTTCTTTAATTCCTCTTCTACAGCTACTAGATCCATTCCTGGATTTTCTTCTTCAAACATCTTTCTTGCCAGTTCTGCATCCTTTAAATTTTGCTCTTCAATCTTCTCTGGCTTCTCTTCTTCTTCAAGCCTTTTTTCAGTTCTAAGTCTTCATCTATCAGAGTTTGCTTGTCAGAGTTTAGATTAGACTTTGATGTCATCAGAGTTCAAAGGTTGTCCGAGTTTGTCCTATCAAAGTTTGTTGCATCAGAGTTTGTTTCCCATCCTTATGACTCCCTTGATCTTCATCATCAGGTTTGTCAGATTTTTGAATAGTATCCTCTTTGCATTTGTCTGTAGATACCTTCTATCAATTGTGCTCTGGAGACAATACTTTTTATATTTTAAGGAAAATATTTATTATTAAGGATTATGTTTTATTGATTATTATTTATTTATTATGTTTTATTTATTGCGTAATAAATTGAAAGCATAATAAATGTCCTTGGATTTTTGAAAAGTATTATATATCTTTAAGTATGTGACTTAAAAATGAGATTATATGAATGGTATTTTATTCCTAAAATTCCCTTGTCGAGTATTATTATTTAAGGAAAATAATAATGCACAAAGACTAGTATGTTTCTTGACAGATGACCACATCTCATTGGTCAAAGGTATGGTGATACTAAAGTCAAGAACATAAGTGCATGTATCAATGCATGGCACTGGAATGGTGTCATAAGTAATTCTCACTGTGATAATGGTGTAATGATTCTTAGACCTGAAATTATTATATTTCTATACGAGAATTAATATACTTTGATTACATTAAAAGTTACCTTTGACCGGGTGATGATAAAGTGGACATTGGGTATATTATGAATCGTATGAGAAATATGAATGATCTAGATGAGATTTAATCCTCTTAATTTTAGGAGTGATATTATTGGCATCTTGTTTGAGTGAGACTATGAAATGCACGGTCGTGCTCAAATGTTGATTTGATTTTAATAGTCTACTCATCGATCAAGAAAATAAAGATTAAATTATGAAGAGGATGACACGAGATTAAAGGGATTATATTATATGGAACATTATTCACGAAAGCTTAATCGAATCACCGATTTATTATTATTACTTGGGTAGTAATGATGTATTACTAGATGCCGCTCATTGTTTATAATTTTAACTTGATATTAAAATTGTTGCCAACGTAATAATAACCTACAGGGTCACACACAAAGAATGCTTGAAGATGAAATAATTTAAATTGTGAATTTAAATTAAATAAGTAATTTATTTTATTTATGATATTAATTAAGTATGACTTAATTAATTATATAAATAGAATAAATGAATTATTTAAACTAATTCCCAAATTAATAATTAATTGATTAAGTGAGACTTAATTAAATAATTTAGAATTTTGGATTAGTATTAATTATAATTGGATTATAATTAGAAAACTTATTTCTCCCTTTATATAATCTCTTCATGGGCTGATTTTATAAGTAAGACATATTTTTACTAAAACCCTAGCCGTTTTGAGAAAAGAGGAAGATAGAGAGAGATAAATAGTTTTCGAGTACTAGTACACATCAATCCTTCATAAAAAGTGTTCGTGTGGATACCGTAGAGCGTAGATCGCGAGAGCGGGATACGTGGTGATTAAACAAGCTTTGGACCTCCATTAATCTTCCATTAATGAACTGTTAAAGCTTCTAAAGGTATTTATTCTTTATCTCCGAATTAAATCTTTTGTTTTCGCATGGATCCTGCGGAGAGTTTCGCTATTTTGATTTATTTTTCGCATTTAATCCGCTGCGTTTGTGCCTCGAAACCCTTCAATGGCATCAGAGCTACTTGCGAAACGTTTTAATTCGGTTATGTGCTTAATAGTTTTCGATATGTAAGCATGTATGCGATCTATCATGATTTTGTATTGATACAATATGTATATGTTTTTATATATTATGAATATATGATATTCATATGATGAATAATCATGTGCTGATTGTGTGTATTGATGTATGTATATGATACATGTTTGTTCTTATTATGGGAATCGTATTCGATACGAATTCTGAAACGGTTGCCCTAGATTTACTGAAATCTGTGTCCGTTGTCCGATTTTCTCAAACGATATATGTTTTTTGACTAGAAATCTGCGTCTGTAAGCCATTAGATGTCGTTACAGGCCCCAAAACGGTGATTTATTATTTTTTGAAAATTATTTGATTTTTTAAAATTTTGAATATATGTATGTATATATTATGAATATATGATATTCATGTGATGTTAATCATGTGATGATTGTATGTATCATTGTGTATATATATATATGATATATTCTTATACTTGTTATAGGGATTGTATATGATACAATTTCTAAAACACCGTCAGATTTGGTGAAATCTGATTGCCGTATCTGATTTTCACAAACGATATGTGTTTTCTGACTGTAATCAGGCCAACGAACATAATGGATAGTTAGGCTATCATTTACGGGTCTGTAAGGCGTTTGACATCGTTAAGGGCCTCGAAACAATGAGTTATTATCTTCAAATTTTTTTTAATTTCTTGAAATTTTGAAATTTGTTATATATGATTATATGATATGTTTATATAATCTGAGATATATTATATGTGTTATGTGATAGCATGGTGGACGGTTGTGGCCTAAAGATCCATAGTATAGTGGTTTTGATTTATGGTTTTGGTTTCTAAATACGACTTACATGTCGTTTATTCATTGTAATTTAATTATCTCGAATGTAACTCGAGTTCTTCTTGTAATTTCATTAGAATAGTTTTATTTTTATTATTCAATGTAATTATCAATGAAGACTTGCAAGCAAGGAGGTGATCCAAAAGGGGATGATGGAGCATTGAAGAAAGAAGACATGTAATAGATAGTATTTTTAAAACCCCATAGACTGACATTGATATTTCCATTAGCTTGGAAAGATCACATAGGATGGGGTCATAACCAAACACTTTTAATTTACGCACATTACATATATGTGTATGATTTCGTGTATTGGTACGTATGCGTAGATATAATCGAGATGCATGCTTAATATTGATTAATTATGTATGTATTAGATACGACACCCATGCCATGTTTGCTTAAGAAAGATAAAATCTGTAACGATTAAAAATTTTAAAATTGAACAAACGATCATGAGATTCTTGTATTTATGAAACACGGTATTAAATATGAATTTTCTTTTTCTGATATGGGGAGATTTTATCAAAAGCGGATTATTAGTTTAATTCGTAAGGAAGTTGCGTTTTAAGTGAGACCGTTTGTGACTTCTCCGACGACCTGGAAATCAATCCATTGACGAATATTGAAATGAATTATTTGATCAAGGAAAAATTGATAATCTCTTTATGATGGGATCATGATCGTTCATATAAACAATAAAAATTCCTAAATACATATTAAGTTAATCGGATGCCTTTCAATGTTTAATACTCGTCAAGATCTAGATTGAGAATGAGTGGGTTTACCAAAGCAAGGTGCTTTTATCAATCATGGGAAGACGTGATAAGTAAGTGTACTTAGTTTGTTGAAACATTGAGTCTAACTTAACTAAATCATCACAATAGGATTGTGGGTTTAGAGGCATAGAATTTGGTAAGATTTATTGGATAAATATGTACAAAGGGTTGTTCCACCAAACTTTCCAAGAGTTATATTTGATATAATCGACAAATTTTGTCTACCTAAATAGTCATGTTTTGAGTGTATTAGCCAACGCTATCTTAAAACATGGATGAAAATGGATCTTGGCTCACTAGAAAGATTTAAAGAAATATTTTCCGAATTAATAGTTAGGGCTATTAGTTTGATAAAAATAGTGGGAGGTATATGGTGATATACCATAATCACTTAAACATAATTAATATTAAATTTGCAATCTATTTTATTTTATACACTTTAATATTGTAGATATCAAATGATAAACACAAACAACTTCTTTATGTGATCAGTTCTTGAGAAGGACAAGTTGACGAGAATATATTTCCTTGACTGACATAGGAGCTTGAGGATCGTCCTCGGACACCACGATGTTAGTCAAATCTCTTCCCCTGCTCTTAAAGTTGAGAATGTAACATGTGCAAATCATAGTGCTTATTGGAAGCAAATTGATGTTGCGACTGATGTTTCATGTCTCATGCTCGCAAATATGTGTGCTGAACTTAAGAAGCAACACGAGCATATAGATGCTTATGAGACGATTGAGCACAAGATATATTTGAAAATAAAAGGGCACTATACACTTACAAGTAGGGAGAGTGAGACCCGGTTACACCATATGTTCTAAAGATTATTGGGTATAATGAGTACCTTTGATATTTTGGGTTTCCAGATTGGTCTGGAGACTTAGTTAGATTTGGTCTTATAATCCTTGGAAAAATATTATTCTTAGTTTGTTATGAACAATAAAATAACTAAGATTGGTAAAACACCCATTGAGTTGATAAGTATGTTGAGAACTGCTGAAAGCAATATGATAAATGCATGAACTACTATTATATTGATGGTAAACATAGGGAATGCAAAAGGGAAAGGAAAATGGAAAGGCAAGGAGAAGATTTGATCTAATTCTGTTGTCAAACCAAAGTCCAATCCCTAAAGCAGACTCTAAAGTCTGAATGAGGTGTTGATAAAGAAGACGATTGTTGCTTCTTTGGAAAATTGGGAGACTGGAAATTAAACTGTCATGCTTATTTGGAAGATCTGAAAAAGATGATCAATAACGGTCAAGCTTCAAGTATTGGGTTAGAATTTGAGTAAAAGTAGTTGTTCTGGTTAGAGGAACTCGTTACTTAACTTTTAGCCTATAAGGAAAATTTAGAACTTGATAATTGTTATAACGTGCTTGCAATTGGCAGAGACATTATTTCAGTTTCTTGTTTGGACAAGAAAGGTTTTTTCATGTTAATTAAATAACAATAGTTGTTTATTCTATTTTGATGATGAGGTTTATAATGTTGCACAAGTAATTAACAATTTATATGTTCTAAAGTGACTCAAATCAAATATTACCTTTGGCACTGTTGTTGAGGCCATATTAATGAGAAATGCATTTACAAAATACATAAGGATGCATTCATGGATAAGTTTGATTATGAATTATACAAAAGGATGTGAAACTTGGTTTATTTGGCAAAATGACTAAAGCTCCTTTTACCGGACATGGTGAAGGGGTAATTGAACGGGTATGACTTATACATAGTGATGTATGTGGTCATATGTGTACGATGACAAAAGGTAGATTTTATTAACTTCATAAAATTTACTAATTATTTTAGTAGATACAGATATATGTATATTTTGAAGAACTAATCCGTATCATTTGAAAAGTTCAAAGACTATAAAGATGAAGTAGAAAATATCAAAGAAAAGTTTTTTTTGATGGAAGGGATCACACCTTGTTGGACATGGTGCGATCAATGTTGAGTCAATGAATCTTCCAATTAGTTTCTAGGGTTGCACCCTGGAAACGGATCCACATACACTTAACCGTGTTTCTACTAAAATGGTTCAAAAGACTCTTTATGAGATATGGACTGAAAAACGTCACAGCATGTCATTTATGAAAATTTAGGGATATGAAGCGTTTGTGAAACGTCTAATCTCTAACAAGCTAGGACAAAAATCAGACAAATATAATTTTATGGGATATCCAACTGAAACAAGGGGTTATTCTTTCTACAATCCTTCCGAGAACAAAGTATTTGTTGCTTGAACTGCTATGTTCCTTGAGAGAGTTGTTCTCTACGAAAGACAGTGGGAGGATAATAGATCTCGATGAAGTTCGAGACCCACGTGAAAACATTGAACCAATGGAGGAACCTAAGCAGAATGTACAAGAAAATAATACTTCTCAATAAATACAGGTTATTCGTGGGTCTAGTAGGATTCGTCATGAGACCGAGAGATATTATGGATTTCTCTTGACTCAAGATGGTGATGTGATGCTTGTCGAAAAAGATGAGCCTCTCACCTACCTAGACACTATAAACACTCTGGATTTTAAGAGATGGCTGGATGCCATTAAATCTGAGATGGAATCCATGTATACTAATCAAGTATGGACTTTTGTTGATCCACCTGAAGGGGTAAAACCTATAGGGTGCAAGTGGGTTTTCAAGAATAAGACCGACATGGGTGGTAATGTACAGACCTATAAGGCACGATTGGTGGCAAAAGGTTTCAAGAAAATTCATGGTATTGACTATGATGAGATCTTTTCACCAGTAGTTATGGTCAAGTCCATCAGGATTTTGCTTGCTATAGCTGCTTACTATGACTATAAAATCTGGCAAATGGATGTCAAAACTACTTTCTTAAATGAGAGCCTTGAAGAAGATGTGGGTGTGTACATGACATACCCTGAGGGTTTTGTTGATCCAAAGGATGCTGGAAAGGTAGTAAGTTGCGTCGATCAATTTATGGATTAAAGCAGGCCTCGAGGAGATGGAAGATTCATTTTGATGAAATAGTAAAAAAGAGTTTGACTTTATTCAGAATGAAGATGAAACTTGTGTTTACAAGAAGTTTAATGGGAGCCATGTGGCATTTCTAGTATTATATGTTGATGATATATTACTAATAGGGAATGACATTCCTTCTCCATAGACTGTGAGACTTGGTTGAGAAATAATTTCTCAATAAAAGACTTAGGCGATGCGACCTATATATTAGGGATCAGATCTATAGAGATAGATCAAGGAGATTGATCGGCCTAAGTTAGAGTACATAAATTGACAAAGTTTTACATCGATTTTGAATGCAAAGAGGCTAAAATGGATATGTCCCAATGTCTCATGGGATAGTGATCTCAAAATAAAATTTGTCCTAAATCATTGGATGATAAGGACCGCATGAGTAAAGTTCCATATGCGTCAGCAATTAGTTTTATAATGTATGCAATGATATGTACTCGTCTTGATGTCTCGTATGCTTTAAGCATGACGAGTAGATACCGGTCTAATCCAGGTGAAGGTCACTGGACGACAGTCAAGAATATTCTTAAGTATTTAAAGAGGACTAAAGATTCATTCTTGTTATATGGAGGAGATGTGAAACTAGTTGTAAGAGGTTTCAGTGATGCTTGTTTCTAGACAGACAATGATGATTTAATGTTTCTGTCTGGCTTTGTGTTTTATCTATTTTTATTGAGATGTTGTATACTGGAATGGTTCACAACAGAGACAGTTGTTGATTCTATAATAGAGCCTGAGTATATTGATGCTTGCGAAGCAACCAAGGAGGCTGTTTGAGCATGTACTTAGGAGATATCACCTAATTAATGAGATTAATGATCAAGGAGATATACATATATGTAAAGTGTATACTAATAATATTATTGCAGACCTACTGACTAAGGCTTTGTCGCAACAGCAGCACGAAAGTCACACTAGTTCTATGAATATTGGATACTTGGGTAATTGGCTCTAGTGCAAGTGGGAGATTGTTAGTACTTGTGCTCTAGAGACAATACTTTTTATATTTTAAGGAAAATATTTATTATTAAGGATTATGTTTTATTGATTATTATTTATTTATTATGTTTTATTTACTGCGTAATAAATTGAAAACATAATAAATGTCCTTGAAATTTTGATACGTATTATATATCTTTAAGTATGTGACTTAAAAATGAGATTATATGAATAGTATCTTATTCCTAAAATTCCCTAGTCGGGTATTATTATTTAAGGACAATAATAATGCACAAAGACTAGTATGTTTCTTGACAGATGACCACATCTCATTGGTCATAGGTATGGTGATACTAAAGTCAAGAACATAAGTGCATGTATCAATGCATGGCACTGAAATGACCCCCCGTGAGATTCTACATGTTAAATAAGTGTCATAAGTAATTCTCACTGTGATAATGGTGTAATGATCCTTAGACCTGAAATCATTATATTTCTATACGAGAATTAATATACTTTGATTACATTAAAAGTTACATTTGATCGGGTGATGATAAAAGTGGACATTGGGTATATTATGAATCGTATGAGAAATATGAATGATCTAGATGAGATTTAATCCTCCTAATTTTAGGAGTGATATTGAAAGTCATATGACTAGTCTTATTTGTAATAAGTAGATGACAACTCAACTCAGATAAGAAAGTGAAGTAAATAATAAATATTGAATATAGAGGAAGAACAAAAAGAAGCCAAGACATGACAAGAGAAGACACAAAGACCACTACAGCAGAAATGAGAATCAACATTGTAGTTAGTCATCCGTGAACTAGACCAGTGCACAGGGTGTCAATAATGTCAGTGAAGATTCGTCATCAAAAAGTTCAAGTGGTTAAAAAGGTTATTGTTGAAGAACAAAAGAGTCTTATCTACATCAACAATAGTCAAGGCTTTAATTTAATTCTCTATTAATTAATTAAATTAATTAGTTAATTTAATTATTAAATTAATTCACTCAGAATTAATTTATTTCTTAAATTAATTAAAGGATTAATTAATTTAGAATTATTTTAGAATGACAGAAGACAGAAGCTGGAAGCTCAAAGGGATACAGGTTTGTTTGGAATGCAGTGTACAAGAGTCAGAATCCAAAATTTGAATATTTGACTAGGTACATGTAGTGGTGAAAAGAAGTATTGTCTACTTTAAAGAGTCAGATTATTTCAGTAACAAAGGTACTTCTAATTGCAACTGTAGAAACAGCCAAACATGCCTGACAGTACTGACTTGAAGAATAGAGGGAAAAAGAATTGACACGGAAGAAATGCAGAGTCATATATTCTTAAAGGAGGAACCCCGGTTGGAATTGATTTATCATTTCCAAGTTAAAAGGAGTTCGGTTCCAGACGATCAGGAGACTGCAGCTTAGAGCGTAAAGATTTATTTTAATTAATATATATTTTATTTAATTAGTAAATTATATTTATAAATATCAAAATAATATTAGATATTTATTTTTATAATTTCGGAATTAAATTTATTATTTATTAATCAAAGATTATAAGTTGTGCGGGTCGAAAAGTATTTCTACGGAGCCTATCCACTAAAATACAAAATAGGCCCCTTTCTTTTGCAATTTATTTGGCAGATTTTTAAAGAAACCAATGAGAGCATGACACTTGTCCAATCAAGTGGAAAAGAATTGAATTGGCAGTAGAAAAGAAAGTCATACCGAAGAAATCAAGAGTCATACCGAATATGCTTTTAAGAAGAGTCATACCGAGCTTTGAATTTTAGAAAGTCATGCTGAAATGATTTTATTTAATTAAAATAAGTCATACCGATTTATTTAATTAAAAGAAAATTCGAATATGACTTTAAGATAAGTCATACCGAATTTTGAAGAGTCATACCGACAGAAATAAGTCATGCCCAGCTTTTTCAAGACTCATACAAGGCTTAATTTGATGATAAAAAGAGTTATAATGGAAGAGTCATGCTAGCTTTTCCACCTCTATAAATATGAGGCCTTTGCTTCATTTTTCAGTAGTAGAAAAACAATCAAATTCAGCAATTTTTCTGCAACGTCATATTCACAGACATTCTGTGCTGGTTTGATTTTAATTCCTTAAGTAGAACAATTCATGTCAAATTTGTTCTAGGAATTAAATGTTTATTCTACCGAATGTTGTAACACCCGTTCAAGTTTAATATACGTATTTAACTTGAATCTTGTTTACTTATGTTGAACTTAAATCAAACCTAGCCTATTTAATTATCTGTCTTGCTGTAACTCAGTTTGTACTTCTGTAATAGACTAGTGACTTAGTTATTCATGTGTAATTTGCAAATAGAAGTTTTCTCTGTTTACCTTCAAATTGTAAATAAAGTCAGAAATAAAGTCAGTTAGAAGATTCAAGTTGAATCATGCAACCAGACAAAGAAGACTGTGAAGAAATAAGAGAAGTTATCTGAGAATTCTACTAAGGCAAATTACTTGGTCGAGAAGTCATCTATTCGAGAAGTCAGAACTATGGAAACATTTCGAGAAGTCTCAAAACTTTTATCTGCTCAGTACTCGATCGAGAAGTCAGTCATTCGACAAGTCAAGTATTGAAGCCAATCGAGAAGTGTAAATTATGAGTCATTCGAGAAGTGAAAACAAACAATTCGAGAAGCTAGCAAATGAAGCATTCGAGAAGTAATAAGGCTGAGTCATTCGAGAAGTCAATATCAAGCATGTATTCGAGAAGTCTAGTCTCATCGAGAAGTTATCAAGCTGAGTATGCGATCGAGAAGTCTAGTCATTCGAGAAATCAAGTATTCAGGACCAATCGAGAAGTCACAGCTGTTCGAGAAGTCAATCTCCTTGACTTATCGAATCAATTTCAAGAAGTGTACTCGATTGCAAAAGAAGCTAGTTTCATGGAAGAATTGCAGAACAAGACAGATGAAGTTGCAGCTCTGTTTATGCAGGATAAGTTAAACCTGCACAGATAGAGACAAGTCTACAATGCAGCTGGGAAGATAAGTCAAGAAAAGTGACAGAAGAGATAAGGCAGGATGGAGTACACTGTCACAGCAGTGTTAGCTAGAAATAGTCATTAGTCAAATGTAAAGTAGTCTCTGTCTATTTCTAGTTTTAGCTAAAACTGTCTCATGTGAGTATGTGCACAGGACATGTTGTCTATATACTTTATGCACAACCACATTTGATAGTGTCTTGAGCATTTTTACAATTGTAAGAATCCCAGAACAAGAAGTTGAAATTCAAACTGAATTTCAGATTGTAGCAAAGTTCATTCTAATACAAATTAGATTGAAAGTTACATCTGTGTCTATATTATTTACTGTTATATGTCTTGATAAACACTATCGTAATTCCATCAGTTCTTCAAGCCTCGACCAAGTTCATCTTCTAATCAAGAAAATTTTGAAGTATACATTCACCCCCCCCCTCTGTAACTTCTGGGTCTCTAAATTCCTAACAAGTGGTATCAGAGCCAGGCTGTAAACAAACATACAGACTAAAGATCAAGATGAGTTCTCAGAAGTTAAGCAGCATAAAGATTCCTACATTTGACAGAGAAAATTACAACCTATGGAAGAAGAAGATGCTGATGTTCATAAAGGCTGCAAACCCCATGTATCCAGAAATATTAAAGAATGGTCCTTTCATGCCAGTAACTCTAGTTCCTGAAACTACTAGTGAGTCTGAAGTTATTCCTGCAACATGGATACCTAAAGATCCATCTCAGTACACAGACTCAGAGAAGGAAAAGGTGTCTCTTGACAATAGCTTAATGCTAATATTAATTGAGTCACTGGATCTTATGATGTACAACAATATTGTCAATTGTACATCTGCCAAACACATATGGGAGACAATAGAAATTCTGTGTGAGGGAACTGAGGAAGTAAGAGAGAATCAAAGGCAGCTTCTTGTTTCCCAATATGAAGCATTCATGTCAAAATCAAATGAGGGCATAACTGAAGTATTTGAAAGGTTTAATAAACTGATCAATGATCTTCAACTTCATGGGAAATATTATGAAACAAAGGAGAAAAACATGAAGTTTCTGTTAACTCTCCCAGAGCACCTGGAGCATAAAATCTCTGCAATAAGAGAAGGAAGAGATTTGACAAAGCTTCCACTTGAGACACTTTATGGAATACTGAAAACATATGAGCTGGAATTTTATCAAAAGAAGGCCATTTTAGCAAATAGAGGAAAAATGGCAAATGTCTCAAATGCCCTGGTTGCTAAGGAACCATCAACAATTGAAAAGACTGGTACAAGCAGGAAGTTGAAATCTGAGGTGATTGAAGATCAGGAACAAGAAGACAAAGACTCCATCAAGAGTGAGTCAAAAGAAGATGACTTTTACACCATTGAAGAACTTGAAGGCATGGACAACAAAACAATGGCCTTCATGGCAAAGAAGTTTGGAAATTTGAGATTCAAAAGAAACAAAAGTTTCAAACCAAAACCAACCTTCAAGTCTTCAAGCAAAGAAAGGAATCCACAGAGAAGCTCAAATAATGGAGGATACAAGACTGGAACAGTTGATAGATCCAAGATAAGATGCTATAACTGTAATGATCTTGGACACTTTGCAACAGAGTGCAGAAAACCTAAGTCAATCAAGAAGGATAAAGACTACTTGGAGTTGGAAGCCAAGTATGAAGCTCTTCTCAAAAAGCAGACAGGAAAAGCTTATATTGCTGAAGGAAAATGCTGGGATGATACAGATGAAGATGAGGAGGAGGAATATGGGAATCTGGCACTCATGGCCAACTCACATGATGGAGCTTCATCATCAAATTCTCAGGTACCTTCCTTAATCTCTCTTGATATGTCAAATTCTCAATACAAGAAAACTGTGGAAGATTTAAGCATTGAGATGTTTAACATTCACACCAGTATGACTGCTGCTTATGAGGAGATTGCTAGGTTAGTAAAAGCTAATGAGGAACTAATTGCAAGAAATGAGACTCTAGAATTGTCTGTTATAAACATGGAAAACTTGAAACAGGAAAATGAGTATCTCAAGAACAAAATAGTATGTTCTGAACAAATTGAGAAGTTTCTTAAAGAACAAATTTCTGAAAATGAGTTGAAAATTACATCTTATCAAAACTCAGCAACTATTGTTAAAGAGTTTCATGAGAAGAACAAGGAAAGCACTAGGATTGGAGTTGGTTTTGATTATGAGAATCTTAAAAAGAAAAAATCCGTTTTAACAAAAGACAAAAAGATTGAAATCCAAGGTAATCCTCATATTTTGAAAAATGTCAAAGAACCAATTTTTAAGAAAGCTACTGTTGAACTAGATGAAGCCAGTATGGTTATCAAACAACAGTTAGATGATGAGGATAAGGAAGCTATTGAAAGAAAAGTGGCCTCTGTTGAGAAAGAAGAACCCACAATCAAAACCAAGTCCACTCCTGTTCAAACTGAAACTAAACAGGATGCTCAGAAAAATGATGCTATGCATGCTAAAAAGAAAAAGGCTAATAGAAATGGAAAAATAGGCATTAACAAACACAACAACTATGCACCTGTTCATAATGCACCAAGAAAGATTTGTAAAAACTGTGGTTCAACAAATCATCTTACTCACTTGTGCAAGAAACCTGTTGTGGGAAATGATAAGTTTGCCTGTGGTTATGTTAAGCCTTTAATGCATGATAATCATAAATTTTGTGACAAATTTGATTGTATGCCATGTAACATGAATATCATGAATACCTTCTTTAGGCTTAGAAAACAGTTTGTTGATGGATGCATAAGTCAGAATTTGTATATCAACAGTCCTAGGCCTAAATCTGCTAGTCCTGTGAAACACAGAAAGCACTCCATGTCACCTAAGCATGTATCTAGTTCTGGAAGCACTAATCAAGCAAAAAATCATAACAAGAAAAATGAAAATGTGCATGTGCAAGTGACTGAGACTGTTAAGAACAGGAATGACATTCATGTGACTAAGCATAAAGGACCCAACCTTGTTTGGGTACCAAAGAAAACTTGATTTGTGTTTGATTGCAGGGCACAGGTAAGAAGAAGGTCATGTGGATTTTGGACAGTGGCTGTTCAAGGCATATGACTGGTGACAAGGCCCTGCTGTCACAGTTCAAGGATGAGGCTGGCCCAATGGTAACCTTTGGAGACAACAGCACTGGTTTCACCATGGGATATGGCAAATTGATTAATGGAAATGTTGTCATTGAAGATGTAGCCCTAGTCAGTGGTTTGAAGCATAATCTTCTCAGCATCACTCAATTCTGCAACAAAGATTTGAAGGTGGAGTTTGATAAGGAACTGTGTCTCATATCACACAGGAAGACAAAGGAAATTGCTCTGCAAGGAGTAAGAAAAGGAAGCCTGTTTGTAGCAGATTTGGACTCTGCAAACAAGGAAAAGATTTGTTGTTTCTACACAAAGGCCTCAGAAAATGAAAGTATGCTTTGGCATAAGAGGTTATCTCACCTAAATCTCAAAAACATTAATTCTTTAGTCAAAAGAGAATTAGTGAAGGACCTGCCCACACTTGAATTCTGCATAGAAGGATTATGTGAGGCATGTCAAAAAGGAAAAATGAAGAGATCAAGTCACAACAGTAAGGAATTCACTTCAATCACCAAACCACTACAATTAATTCATATGGATCTGTTTGGACCAGTAAATGTAATGTCCATGTCTAAGAAAAGATTTGCTCTAGTCATGGTTGATGACTTTTCAAAATACACTTGGGTGGAATTCTTGCACTCAAAAGATGAAGCTCCTGAGATCATCATTGAAAATTTGAGAAGATTGGATAAAGGCCCTACACCAGTAGTTGCCATAAGGAGTGATAATGGTACAGAATTCAAAAATGCTATACTCAATGAATTCTGCAAGGAAAAAGGAATCACTCACCAATTTTCAGCCCCAAGAACTCCACAACAAAATGGAGTGGTTGAGAGAAAGAACAGGACTCTCATTGAAGCTGCAAGAACAATGTTAGCAGAAGCAAGTCTACCAACTAGCTTTTGGGCTGAAGCTGTTAGAACTGCATGCTATACTCAAAACAGAACACTCATCACAAAACCAGTTGGAAAGACTCCTTATCACATCATGACAAATAGAAGACCATCTGTAAAATACATGCATGTGTTGGGAACCAAGTGCTTTGTTCTCAAAGATGATGTCAACAACCTTGGGAAGTTTGAAGCCAAGGCTTATGAAGGAATTTTTGTGGGATACTCTTTGGACAAAACTGTCTATAGAGTATATGTGATTGATCAACAGAAGATTATGGAAAGCACAAATGTGACATTTGATGATTTCAAGTTCCCTACCATGAATTTGGAAGGTGAAAACTGTGACACTTTGAGGTTTGAAAATGAAATAGAGTCTGAAACATTTGCAACTGAAAATGCTATCAATACTCATGAAGAGTCACATGTAGACATCTCACATGGAACAAATGTGGAAAGAGAAAATGAAGATTATAGTCATATTCAACTTGAGAATTCTCCACACAACCCTAGCATTCACTCAGGGGGAGATTCTCAAGGATCTGCAACTATTGGCAATCACTTCAATCAGGAAGAAACAAGTTCAAATGATAGAGATGGAGCTCATCAAACTAAATGGAGTAGAGCCCACACAGCTGATCAAATCATTGGAAATCTTGATGAAGGTGTAAGGACAAGAAGAGCAACTATGAATGAATGCCTATTTGCTTGCTTTCTGTCTCAAAATGAACCAAAAAGGATTGAAGAAGCCATGTTAGATCCAGACTGGATAATTGCCATGCAAGAGGAATTGAATCAATTTTTGAGAAACAATGTTTGGGAACTAGTGCCACCTCCAAAGGACAGGTCAGTAATTGGCACTAAGTGGGTCTACAGGAATAAAATGGATGAACATGGAATAGTAATAAGAAACAAAGCAAGGATGGTTGCAAAAGGCTATTCCCAGGAAGAAGGCATTGACTATGATGAGACTTTTGCTCCTGTTGCAAGATTGGAAGCAATTAGAATTTTTCTAGCCTTTGCAGCACACTCAAATTTTAAGGTATATCAAATGGATGTGAAAAGTGCATTTCTCAATGGTGAATTAGAAGAGGAAGTTTATGTGCAACAACCTCCTGGCTTTGAAGATCCAAATTTTCCAGACTTTATTTACAGACTCATTAAAGCATTGTATGGACTCAAACAAGCCCCTAGAGCATGGTATGACACCTTGTCAAAATTTCTTCTAAAAAATCATTTTACTAGAGGAACTATTGACAAAACTCTTTTCTACAAAAAGCATGGTGAAGATATCATACTTGTTCAAATCTATGTAGATGATATCATTTTTGGGTCTACAAATGAAAAACTGTGTCAAAGGTTCTCTAAGCTAATGCAAAGTGAATATGAGATGAGCATGATGGGAGAGCTCAATTATTTTTTAGGCCTTCAAATAAGTCAAAGGGATGATGGCATTTTCATAAGTCAAACAAAGTACATCAATGACTTACTCAAAAGGTTTGACATGCAAGACTGTTCTACTGCCAAGACTCCAATGTCTACAGCTACAAAACTTGATGAAGATAAGAAAGGAAAAAGTGTAGACATGAAGACCTACAGAGGAATGATTGGATCTCTCCTCTATCTCACAGCTAGTAGACCTGACATAATGTTTTCTACATGTCTATGTGCAAGGTTCCAGGTAAATCCCAAAGAATCTCATCTCATTGCTGTCAAAAGAATTCTGAGGTATCTAAAAGGAACATCATTCATGGGGTTATGGTACCCTAAAGAAACAGGATTCAACTTAGTTGGATATTCAGATGCTGATTTTGCTGGGTGCAGAGTGGATAGAAAGAGCACCTCAGGAAGCTGTCAATTTCTTGGACAGAGATTGGTGTCTTGGTTTAGTAAGAAGCAACAATCAGTCTCTACTTCCACAGCTGAGGCTGAATATATTGCTGCTGGAAGTTGCTGTGCTCAAGTGCTTTGGATCAGGAATCAATTAAGGGACTATGGACTGGTGTTGGAAGGAATTCCTATCATGTGTGACAATACTAGTGCCATATCAATTGTTGCAAATCCAGTCAACCATTCCAAGACAAAGCATATTGATGTAAGGTACCATTTCATAAGGGAACATGCAGAAAATGGAGTAATTAAATTGTTCTATGTTCCTACACAAAAACAGTTGGCTGATATATTTACCAAACCACTTGATGAAGCCACCTTTAACAGGTTGGTTAGTGAAATAGGAATGCTAAATTCTTCAGGATAAGTGGCCCAATAAATATATCTCTCCAACTATTGCAACAATTGTTTCACAGACATGAACCTAAATGATCTATCTAAGTGAAACAAAACTGGTGTATATTTTTAAATATATTAGTTATATTGTTGTACATATGAGTAAACAAATGTTTTAAAAACTAACTTAGAACTATTTCTTTGTTCTGAGAAAACCTGAATCAAATAGTTATACTTGTGCATTATTAAATAACAAGTGTGACAATTAAAAGTTTCAGGAACATTAATTAATCACATTTCTTACTTCAAGATGAATAAATAAATTTTATTTGTCCAAGAAATAATGATTGTAAATTGTTACTTTACTTTCAAGTGAAGGTAAAATAATTTCTTAAAAAACTGGAGTTTGTAGTTAAGTTTGCCATCCTTTCTGACTTCTCGAATAGTTCAACTCTGTGAGTTCTCGAATAGTTCAACTCTGTCAGTTCTCAAATAGTTCAACTCTGTGAGTTCTCGAATAGTTCAACTCTGTGAGTTCTCGAATAGTTCAACTCTGTGAGTTCTCGAATAGTTCAATTTTGTGAGTTCTCGAATAGTTCAATTATGTGAGTTCTCGAATAGTTCATAGTGTGAGTTCTCGAACCATTCAATTCCGTGAGTTCTCGAATCGTTCATTTTGTGAGGTCTCGAACAAGATTTATTAAGAGTTCTCGATTGTCTTAGTTCTCGATTGAATTCTGACAGTTCTCTACTGAAACAGCTTTAGGGTTCTCGATCACTAAAATCGATTATTATTCTAGTCGAGTTGTCTGTGTCATTTAAATAGCAAAGTAGATCTAACATTTCATTTCTACGTTTAACTACAAACTCAAAGAAATCCCTGCATTCCAACTGTTCATCTTTAACTCTTACTTTCTCTCTAAAACCTTCGCTTCTTCCTTTCTCTATTTCTATACACTGATTCAATGGCGTCCTCAAGCTCAGCTTCAACCGAAGTTTTTGTCATTCCAGAAACCAATTTCTTAGCGATATCCAGAGATGCAGATGCAAAACCCCAGTACAAATGTTTCACTAGGTTTCTCATCGATTCCTACCTAAAAGAAGCTCTATTGGCAAACCCCACTCTATACCTGGACATTCTTGAGCAGTTTTGGGCAACTGCAGATTGGGAAAACATAGCCTTGGAGAATGGGAGCTCGAAAGTGGTTGTTACTTGCAAAATCCAAGGAAAGGACATTAGTTTTGATGAAAATGATGTGAACAAAAGCTTGAAAATTTCAACTGAAGAGTTTAATGAGGAACCAACTGAAGATGATCTTCTAGACTTCCTGGAGATTATTAGGTATTCTGACACTATGAACCAAGAAAATAAGAAGTTCAAACTTGGGAAGATAAACAAGAAGTTTATGATGAAGGAGTGGTCTTTCATGTTCGACACTATCTTGAGAGTATTCACCTGCAGGAAGACAGGATTTGACCAAGTAAGCCTCATTGCCATGAAGCTGGTCTACTCATTGGCCTACAACCTAAGGCTAAATGTTGGAAAGCTAGTTCTTGGGGAGCTCATAACCAGGATTCCCAGAAAAGGTAATGAGATTTTCTTCCCTCGTTTCATTCAATTAATTCTCAACAATAAGTATGCTAGTTTAATTGAATTGCCTGGGATGAACAAACAGAGAATTGGCTATTCCAAATCCATGTTAAAAATTATTTTTGCTACATTGGATAGGAGAAACTCAGTGAATGTACCCCTTCAAACTACACCTCACATGTTGAGTGTATTTAAGGGATACCCACTTGAGCAGCCTAAATATGGTTCCCTTGATGTAGTAGGGGGTCCTAAGGTTGCAGAAGAACCAAATGCACCTAACCCAAGGACCTCTAACCCAAATGCTAGCCCTTCTTTGAAATCCCTAGATGTTAGCAAACCAACCTCTACATCCTCTCAACAGGGTGTAGTTGCAAAGAAGAAGAAGGAGAAAGCTGTTAAGAAAAGAACATTAGAAACTGTTGTAGAAAGTGATGACATTTCAGATGAGTCACCTGTGGAACCTTTAACCAGGAGAAAGAAAATCAAAAAGGCCACAACAGACCACTCTACATCCTCTCAACAGGATGTAGGGATAAACAAGGGATTAAACCTACTTCTAGGTGCACTTTCTCAACAAGGTGCATCTATTGAAGTTGAGAGTCAGCCCACTCCACCCTGTACAGAGTCTGCACCATTGCAGGAATTCACTCCTGTCAATGAAGAAGTTTTAGTTGAAAAAGAGACACACTGTGCACCAGTAGGATCTTCTATTGAAACTTCCCCATCTTCTCAGGGGGAGTTGCCAATACTCAGTGCTACTCACACTCTCCCTGCTATCTTTCAAATTTCATCTCAACCAAATGTGTCCAGCCAAACACATGAAGTTGTTGATCATCAGGATTCTTGTTTCCCTAGTGAGCCCCATTCAAGTGACTTGGTGCATGACACCTTGTTCACCACTCAGGACACTCCTTTAGATGGTGAGGGAATGCATGCTGAGGCATATCCTGATGACACCATCAAAACCACAGAGGTTCCAGAAGTCTTTACTTCAGACTCTGTGGGGGCTCAGGCATATCACAGCCAAGTGTCTTCACAGACATTGGGTAATCTAGGGGACCTCCACACCATGCAAATGGCATCCCCTGGACACTCCCCAGTCATTCAAAGACTGTCTCCTCAGGAGAATTCACCTATCCATCCAGTGTCTAATGAATCATCTGAGAAATTGGATGAGGAAATAGATGCTGAGGGGACTACTGTCACAAGTGGCCCTAGCTCTCACTCTCTGTCACAATGGCTGGAACCTGTGCAACAAGACAGGGAACCAGGACCATCATCTCTTGGTGGGTCCATTACTGATGAGAAACTTAAAGAACTATATGGAGATCAATTGGAAGGATTTTATCATATTGCACAGCAGCTACTCACCTCTCATTTGCCTAATAAGGACTATGCTGCAATTCTACTAGAGTATGCCAAAGACCAGGAAGAATTGAAGGAGAAAAATGCAAACTTGGCTGAAGATGGAGAAGTCAATGTAGATGCCTGGCTGGATGGTAGTTCTGAAGTTAGCATGAAGAAAGTATTGGAATGGACCAGACAGAAGTATCTTACTTCACTTGGATCCTGTGAGAAGATATTTACACCAAGTGCTATGTATGATGCAATTCATGAAGCTGCTAAGGTTCAACTTCAGTCAAACCACTACCTTGCCAAAGGTGTGCAATCTGAGATATATGATCACAGATCCAAGGTAGAAACTACTTTGAAAGCCATGGAAGACAAGATGAAGCCTGGTGGTCCCTATGGAAACACATCAAGAGGAGATTCAGGAAAGTCCTCAATTCTCCACTCCAAGATAGATTCCATGGAAAAGGTGTTCACAGAAATGGTCCAAAGTAACTCAGCTATTATGTAAAATCAAAGGAGAATCAACAATATGGTTGAGGTTTTGTACAAAAACAGGCATGCAGACAGGCTGCCTGAGGATGTGTCAATTCACAACTTGTCTCCATTTCAAGTGGATCTGTTCTATCAGTCTAAGGCCAAAGATGAAGCTGCAAAGGCCTCTACCATTGATACTTTAAATGCTAGAGTGGATTATCTCACATCCACAGTTTCTCAAGTTGTCTCAGATGTTCATAGCCTGAAAAATGAGTTTGTCTCTACTTCTGCAAATCAAGGGACTTCACTTGCCAGCATTTCAGCACAACTCACCTCTCTACAATCACTCATTTCCAACCTAGGCACAACTAGTCAGGCTCCTCCAGCACCTTTGCCAACTCAGAGCTGGACTCAAATTAAGCCAAGTCATTCTTCCTTTCTCCAAAGACAAGATATCAACCCTAAGGGGGAGAAAGAAAGGAGAGAAGAGATAGAGGCTGAAAGGCAAAAGGCAGTTATGAGAAAGCTCAGGAGTGAAATTTTAAAGCCCAACTCTGACAAGGATTTTCTTGAACTTCTGCATCATATCAAACAGCAAGTCAAGGGAAATCATTGGAAGTATAAGAAGATGCTTGACAATGCTATTGTTGCAGTGAGGGGAGTTAAGTTTGAACAGAATGGACAAATGTTCAGAGAGCCACTCATTCAAATGGAGTCTGGTTACTTTAAAGTCTCAGTTACTCTATTCCAAAGGCTCTCATATACTGAACTGGAATGTCTGTACAAGGCAGTGGAGTTGGTAACCCAGGAAGATGAAGAATTGAAGAATAAAATATTGGGGCCTCTCCTACCTCATGCTCTACCTGAATCCTACTGTAGTCCAGATGGTGTGATGTATATGGCTAGAGAAGAAAAACTTGCTCATTTCAGGATCCCTCCACATCTCAATTCAAGTAACAGAAGTCAAATTATTAACCTAATTGAGTTGATTGAAAAGAAGAAGGTGAAGCAGATGGAGGACAATGAAATTATAGAGAAAATGAAAAAGTTTATCTCTGGACAAATCTCTGAATTTGCAAGAGAAGAATTGAAGAACAAAAAGAAAGATGATGACAATGAGGATCAGGACAAGAAGGATAAAAAGCCTAAATCCAGGAGTGATAAGGAGGGAAAGAAAGAAGACAAGAAGAAGAAGGATGAAGACAAGAAGAAAAGAGACAACTCTGAGAAAAATAAACAATATCAAAGAAGAAATCCCTCTAAGCAGCAAGCTGCTGGCACTCACTATAGTTCACCTACCAAATCTCAGGGTACTAGTGTGATGTCAACAGTTTCTGAAACTGCAACAGCCATCAAAACCAAATCTCCAAGAAGGATGTTCATGAAAGTTACTGCACATGGAGTGATAAGGAGGGAAATTAAAAAGGAACAGTCAAGGAAACTGAAGCCAAGCCAACATCTCAAAGTCAACACTGCCACAACAACTAAATTCAAGAACTCTACTAGCTCTTTGCTAGTAAGATATCCTAAGTGGAGAAAACAACTCATTGTTCCTGATAAAGGTCTACCTATTAAACCTATTCAAGAAATTGTTGAAACTGACAAGGTGAGGATCAAACTGTGGAAGGCTAACAGAATTGTCAAGGTAGAAGTCAGAGACAAGAGGATGTTTATTACTAATGTTGATGGAGAAGAAAGAGGATTTCATCATGACAACAGTGATGCTACCACTCATGACATTAGGAGAGTGATTAGCCTGTTTGACAAGAAATGCATGATTAACAAGCTGAGAATGATGGAAATGGCAAGTATCAGAAAAAGATTGACAAGGTAAGGTACATGGAGGAGATGATTGAGAAGAAAAGGAAGGAGGAGGAGAGAGTAGAGAAGTTGTCTGAAGAATTGAGAAGACAGGGTAAAAGTAGAGTGTTCAAAGATCCTGACAGAGTTGAATTCAAACTGAAAGGTGGAATCACTGTCAAAATTAGACTCAAGTTTGTTCAAGACTATCCAATGCTCACTCTACAGATTGCTGCAGACATACTGAAAGATGCAATTTTGATTGAGGAAATCATGGCCAGGCAAATGATACTGCAGGCAATTAAAGAAAACAAGGCCAGGGAAGAAAAGGAAAGAAAAGAAAAATATGATCAGGCTGCTCATCAACAACAACAATATAGGTAGGCTTGATATCTTGTTTTTAATTTGTGAAAATTCATCATTTTTCCAAATTGGGGGAGATTGTTGGACTTAAATCAAGCCTAGCCTATTTAATTATCTGTCTTGCTGTAACTCAGTTTGTACTTCTGTAATAGACTAGTGACTTAGTTATTCATGTGTAATTTGCAAATAGAAGTTTTCTCTGTTTACCTTCAAATTGTAAATAAAGTCAGAAATAAAGTCAGTTAGAAGATTCAAGTTGAATCATGCAACCAGACAAAGAAGACTGTGAAGAAATAAGAGAAGTTATCTGAGAATTCTACTAAGGCAAATTACTTGGTCGAGAAGTCATCTATTCGAGAAGTCAGAACTATGGAAACATTTCGAGAAGTCTCAAAACTTTTATCTGCTCAGTACTCGATCGAGAAGTCAGTCATTCGACAAGTCAAGTATTGAAGCCAATCGAGAAGTGTAAATTATGAGTCATTCGAGAAGTGAAAACAAACAATTCGAGAAGCTAGCAAATGAAGCATTCGAGAAGTAATAAGGCTGAGTCATTCGAGAAGTCAATATCAAGCATGTATTCGAGAAGTCTAGTCTGATCGAGAAGTTATCAAGCTGAGTATGCGATCGAGAAGTCTAGTCATTCGAGAAATCAAGTATTCAGGACCAATCGAGAAGTCACAGCTGTTCGAGAAGTCAATCTCCTTGACTTATCGAATCAATTTCAAGAAGAGTACTCGACTGCAAAAGAAGCTAGTTTCAAGGAAGAATTGCAGAACAAGACAGATGAAGTTGCAGCTCTGTTTATGCAGGATAAGTTAAACCTGCACAGATAGAGACAAGTCTACAATGCAGCTGGGAAGATAAGTAAAGAAAAGTGACAGAAGAGATAAGGCAGGATGGAGCAGACTATCACAGCAGTGTTAGCTAGAAATAGTCATTAGTCAAATGTAAAGCAGTCTCTGTCTATTTCTAGTTTTAGCTAAAACTGTCTCATGTGAGTATGTGCACAGGACATGTTGTCTATATACTTTATGCACAACCACATTTGATAGTGTCTTGAGCATTTTTACAATTGTAAGAATCCCAGAACAAGAAGCTGAAATTCAAACTGAATTTCAGATTGTAGCAAAGTTCATTCTAATACAAATTAGATTGAAAGTTACATCTGTGTCTATATTATTTACTGTTATATGTCTTGATAAACACTATCGTAATTCCATCAGTTCTTCAAGCCTCGACCAAGTTCATCTTCTAATCAAGAAAATTTTAAAGTATACATTCACCCCCCCTGTAACATCTGGGTCTCTAAATTCCTAACAACTTACTTGCTAATTTTCTATATCTTAAATGTTATATCATAAAAATAGAAAGCTAGTAAGTCAGCCTCCCAAACACTACAACGACTCGAACCCTCAGCTTAAGTAATAATTTAATTCTGCAAATTCCGAAATGAATTTTAAATTGTTGTCAGTATTGCATTCAACCCCCCTTCTACGATACTTCCGGGACCCAATAATTGGTATCAGAGCAAGCTGATTGATATACAAATCAAGATCCGCAGTTCAGTGAAGCTCAGGGTACCGAAGCTGTTTGAACTCTAAATGTCTAGAGGCCATGTTAAATAAATTTATTTTATAAATTTAAATTTAGAGAAATTTATTTTATAAATTTTATTTAAAATAAATTTATTTTGTGAATTTATTTTAAATGAGTTTTTTATTTAAACTTGAAAAAGTTTGTTTTATAAACTTAATTTAAATAAGTTTAATTTATAAATTTAAATTAAATAAATTTATTCTGTAAATTTAAATAGATTTACTTTTATAATTTAAATTTGTTTAGATAATTTTATTTTATAAATTTAAATTTAGATAAATTTATTTTATAAATTTTATTTAAAATAAATTTATTTTGTGAATTTAATTTAAATGAGTTTATTATTTATAACTTGAAATTTTTTTTTTATAAACTTAAATTAAATAAATTTACTTTATAAATTTTAAATTAAACAAATTTATTCTTTAAATTTAAATAGATTTACTTTTATAATTTCAATTGGTTTAGATAATTTTATTTTATAAATTTAAATTTAGATAAATTTATTTTATAAATTTTATTTACAAGAAATTTATTTTGTGAATTTAATTTAAATGATTTTATTATTTAAACTTGAAAAAGTTTGTTTTATAAACTTAATTTAAATAAGTTTACTTTTATAATTTAAATTTGTTTATGTCATTTTATTTTATAAATTTAAATTTAAATAAATTTATTTTATAAATTTTATTTAAAATAAATTTATTTTATGAATTTAATTTAAATGAGTTTATTATTTAAACTTGAAAAAGTTTGTTTAATAAACTTAATTTAAATAAGTTTACTTTATAAATTTTAAATTAAATAAATTTATTCCTTAAATTTAAATATATTTACTTTTATAATTTAAATTTGTTTAGATAATTTTATTTTATACATTGAAATTTAAATAAATTTACTTCATAAATTTTATTTAAATAAATTTATTTTCTGAATTTAATTTAAATGAGTTTATTATTTAAACTTGAAAAAGTTTATTTTATAAACTTAATTTAAATAAGTTTATTTTATAAATTTAAAATAAATAAATTTATTCTCTAAATTTAAATAGATTTATTTTTATTATTTAAATTTGTTTAAATAAATTTATTTTATGAAATCAAATTTAGATAATTTTATTTTATAAATTTTATTTAAATAATTTTATTTTTTAAATTTAATTTAAATTAGTTTATTATTTAAACTTGAAAAGGTTTATTTTATAAACTTAATTTAAATAAATTTATTTTAAAATTTTAATGTAACTAAATTTATTAGTTAAATTTATATAGATTTATTTATAATCTAAAGTTATTAAAAATCTTGGTCCATTTTTCCAAAAGGGTTTGTAGTTGAAAAATTCTCCGGTTTGGCTCAGAATTAATTCGCAGAGTATATGACCCGGTTTCGAGGAAAGTGGTCATTTCGTATTAGTAGGTTTATTCTGGAGCATTTGGATTTTATTGTGGATGATATGACTGTTTATGTTATAGTTCCACAAACTGCTCAAATGTAAAGATATGATAGATTTATTAGTGGGGAACTCTGAAGATTTTTTTCTGACTCTAATGATCATTCTAGTTTTTGTACTTATACAAAACGGATTTAAGAATCGTTAAAGGTCACAACTGAAGAAACATATGAGGCTACATGTAGTAAGACAAGATCAGGGCTGTGTTACACTATTCAAGGAGCTCCCAAGCATTCAAATAAAAATCTATTCTGAATCTGTGAAGCTTGACATCTAGTCAGAGTCATATTCAGATATTGATGATGAAACTGAGGTTGCAGAAGGAATAAATGTTAATGATGATGATTCAGATCCTAGTAGTGGAAATGGTAGTGAATCTACACAATTGATGGACATTAACAGAATCCACTCAACAAGGTGAAAGATCTTCAACACATCCTAGCAGCAACTCAGGGGGAGCAAATAAAAGAAGGATCTACTAGTCATACTCAACACAATGAAGATCAAGAAATACATTAAGAACATATCTGCTGAGACAAAGGGTTTGGAGTCAAAGTCATTCCTGGAGTCTAGTTCTTAGTGATCCAGATACTAGAGTAAAGACTAGAAGTGCTATGAAAAGTAAATGGTTATTCTTCGGGAAAGAACAATTGTTAAACAGTTGGAATCCTAAAGAAGATTGAAGAAGCATTGATTGATCCAGATTGGGTGATTGCAAATGCAAGATGATCTCAATCAGTTCGAAGGCAGAATCTACTGAATCTGGAACCCAGGCCACAAGACAAAGTTGTAATTGGTATTGTAAGGGTTTTCAGAGACTGGATGATTTTTGGCATTGTTATGAGGGACAAAGCCAAACTAGTTGCTACAGAAGGTATCGACGATGATGGTAACAGAATCTTTGGGACTTTCAAGATCTAACTAAAGCACCAGAGACGAGATTTGATACTATTAGGGCTGAACAAGTTGATGTACAACAACTCCTGGACTTTAAAGTTTCATATCCACTGGAATTTGTATATCATTCTCTTCACAAAGCTCTCTATGACGGAGGTAAGAGATCAAGCAATCGTCAAGGACATAGTATGGCACTCTAACTGATAATTACTTGAAAATGATTTTATATTAGAGTCGTTATACAGATATCTCTCTAGAATACAAGGCACACACACATATTGTAATATTAGTGCAAGTATACCATGATTATATTATATATGGGTATACTGTGCATAAAGACCATATATTTTATTCTCATTATGCCTATGTGCAAGTTTCCACGTGGATACTAGAGAATCTAATCTTATAGCTAAGATATGAATTGTTAGATATCTTAAGGGATCATCAATTCTAAGAATCAGATATCCTAAAGATACTAGGTTTAACCTAATTGGCTATATAGATATAGAAAATGCAGGTTGAAAGAAAGACATGGAAGTAATTACTAGAAGCTGTCAAACTCCATCAACTCTGCTGGATAATCTCTTCACCACTCATGGAACAAGCGCATGGACACCAGGTATCATCTATATCGAGAGTAGTCCTTAGTAGAATAACTTGCAGATATTTGCTAAACAGCTTGATAAATTCATTTTGTCTAAGTTGGTTAGTGAAGTTGAGATATTATTTATGTGCATATTTGTTGGAAATCCCATCTGTAAGGAATTCTTAAATGAGTTCACAAGTATTAAATGTTCCATATTTAAAGGACTTGCGAATTTATTTGAAATCCAGAACCTCGTGCTTATTCCTACTACTTTAATTATCATGTTTACAATATTATATGCATATGTGGTAATTAGGTGTTCTAGCATAAGTTTGTATATTATTTTAGTTGATTTAAATTTTGATGTCAGACAATTCAATGTCAGATCAGTCTCATGATTTAAATAAATTAAAATAATATGCAGCATAATTGTTTGTATGTTAAATATTTTATGAGTATCAATTAATGATATCTTGCTTAATTGTTTTGATATTTTTCTCTGATATTTTTAAATGTTTTGTTACAAATGATTGTGACACTTTTAATATTAGTGACATTATTTAGAATTACCGATCTAAGTAATCAATGCATATTTCAAAAATTACTAATATTGAAGGGGAAGTATTTTATATATATGTGTATAAAATTCTCAATATTTTATATACATAGAAATATTTCCTAAATTTTATTTTTTTCAGTTTTATTTAATTGTCATCTTTACTGTAAATAAATTTTATTTTCAAAATTTGTTTTAACTTCGAGGTATCAACCATTTGTAAAATGATTTATTTTCAAACAGTTGTTTCAATGTATGTTTCACATTGATTCAAAGTACCTAAACAGTGGTTGTTGCTTTGAAGGCCTTATACTGTATTGCTAAGAATACATCCACCCCTATTTTCATGATATTTTTTTTATTTTAAGTTAGTGATAATATCAGGTGGACGAAAATGATGAAAATCATAATTGCATTATGAGTCAGAAAGTCATATTCCTCTATCTGATAAGGATGGTTTGCAAAACTGTTTTCAAATAGTACAGTATTAAGGTATAACGGAAAAGAGTCATTTTATCGAGATATAATTTATTAAGAGAGTTGAATTTCTTCTTTGGTACAAATTCTCGCTTTTTATCATGGGAAGTTTGCCTTATATGAAATTCATAATGGATAGAAACTTTCTTCTCAGATACAATTTTTCCCGCGTTTTATGAAGGGATATGTATCTTAAAGAAAATTTCGTTATATGTGTGTAAGTTTATTTTTATTTTGTGTTTATTTTTTTCCTATTAAATTAGCATATTTTATTTATTTATTTTTATTTCATTTTATTTTTAAAAAATTATTTTTGTCTACGAGAAATTGTTCTAAGAATCATAAGTATTAAATGTCAATGTTTAAAGGACTTGTGAATTTCTTTACATCTACTTTCTCGAGCTTACATATATCACTGATAATTGTTATGAGTATAATTGTCATATGCTTGAATAATAATTATTAGATATAATGTATAAAGTTAAATGCTAATTTTCATTCCTATGATTATTTAGTATTTAGCAAGATTATTTTATCTTATTAAAATTATGAATTGAAGCAATTAAATGTTTATTAGCTTCATAGTTTTAATACGATGAGATATTAGGAGCATAATTACTTTCTTTTTGAAATTATTATTAATTATCATATTTTGATAATTTGTTATTGTTTCATTGCAATTAATTATGATTTTTATTGTTAGTGATAATATATATATATATATATATATATATATATATATATATATATATATATATATTGTTTATCTGAAAATCACTAATAATAAAAGCATATATGTGTCCTGCCGAACAAGAGCAATAGACTCTAGGTAAAGCAGGTAATCTCGATCTTGATATATTATCTAATCAATTGATATAAAAATATATACAATTGATATATTGAGCCCTCAGTGGCTATAGGACAAGATCAAGGGATTCAAAACCTACAATCTCTAACACAGATCATAGAACCACAAACACTCAAACAGATATGTTGGTCTCTGATATTGTAGAAGGGGGGTTGAATACAATATCTTAATTTAATCGCTGAATATTGGATTTAAAAATATTACTTTAATTTCTCGTGAAATATTAATTTTAATGAAATACTGTTCAAGTAGAAGATATGATTTTAACTTGAAAAGTATTACAAAATTAATATAATGATAGTTTATATAACTGATTAAATGTCTAGAACGATTTTGACATGAATTGTTCTGATTTAACAATTATATCCAAACCTGCACAGAAATCTGTGAATATTACAATGTAGACAAATTTCTGAATTTGAACTGTTTTTCTCTAACTCTGAAAAATGAAGACAACTCCTCATATTTATAGAGGTTGAAAGCTAGCATGACTCATCCCAAAATGACCTTTTTCCTAATTGATTTAACACTTGTATGACTCATAAAAAGGCTGGGCAAGACTTGTTTCCTTCGGTATGACTCAGTCAAAATTCGGTATGACTTATTGTAAGTCATGCTGGATTTTATTTTAAATTAAATAAATCAGAATGACTTAATTAATTAAAATTAAAATCAGCATGACTCAATAAAGAAATCCTTCGGTATGACTCATTAGATTGAAGCTCGGTATGACTTGGAATTGGGCTTCGATATGACTTGAATTTAAACACTCGGTATGACTTCTTGAAACCACCTGCCAATTCTTTTCTTTTCAATTGGTTGGACATGTGGCGTGGCCTGATTGGCTGCTTTTAAACCACATAAAACCACCTGACCATTTCTTTGTTTGATTAGTCGTAGGTTCTTTAAATAGTCCCGTAGAAATGCTTTTAGACCCGCACAACTTATAATCTTTGATTAATAAATAATAAATTTAATTCAGAAATTATAAAAATAAATATCTAATATTATTTAGATATTTATAAATATAATTTACTAAATAAATAAAATATTTATTAATTAAAATAAATCCTTACGCTCTATGCTGCGGTCTCCTAAACGTCTGGAACCGAACTCCTTTTCACTTGGGAATGATAAATCAATTCCAACCGGGGTTCCACTTTTACGAATATATTACTCTGCATTTCTTCCGTGTCAATACTTTTACCGTCTTGTCTTCAAGTCTGTACCGTCGGACATGTTTGGCTGTTTCTACAGTTGCAATTAGAAGTACCTCTGTTCCTTAAATAATTTGACTCTTTAAACTAGCCAATACTTCTTTTCACCACTGCATGTACCCAGTCAAATATTCAATCTTGGATTCTGACTCTTGTACACTGCATTCCAAACAAACCTGTATCCCTTTGAGCTTCCAGCTTCTGTCTTCTGTCATTCTAAAATAATTCTAAATTAATTAATCCTTTAATTAATTTAAGAAATAAATTAATTCTGAGTGACTTAATTTACTAATTAAATTAACTAATTAATTTAATTAATTAATAGAGAATTAAATTAAAGGCTTGACTATTGTTGATGTAGATAAAACTCTTCTGTTCTTCAACAATAACCTTTCTAACCACTTGAACGTTTTGATGACGAATCTTCACTGACACTGTTGACACCCTGTGCACTGGTCTGGTTCATGGATGACTAACTACAATGTTGATTCTAATTTCTTCTGTAGTGGTCTTTGTGTCTTGTCTTGCTTCTAGCTTTGTCTTCAATATTTCTTTTCTTGGAATCTCTTTGTAGTAGGCACTTGGAATCTTCTGTATCTTCTGAACTCTTCTGAAATACTACTCCTTTATTTTTCCCCGACGCTTGAACATATTAATGAACTTCTTCCGGTGTAGAGTAGCAGCTTCATTAGAACACTTCTGATATTAGGATTCTTTGTGTCTAGTTGACTTTCTTCGTCTTGATTCCTTCCTCAGTATTTACTACTTACTTCACTTTCTTATCTTAGTTGAGTTGTCATCTATTTATTACAAATAGTTCTAGTCATATGCCTTTCAATCTCCCCCTATTTGTTGTTAAGCATTTAACATACAAATCCCTAGAGGATAACTCAACTAACAACTAAGAAAATAATATGACATTTAAGAACTGTAAATAATAAATTGTTCTTTGGATTATATAATACATTTCCAGATTTCCTGAGTTAACTGAAATGAAAGATGTTTGTTCCTCTAGCACGGAACATATTATACATGTAGTATTATCTTCACTTCTCAGACTCATCACTACTCCCCCTTAGGATGGCAGAGATGATGTTTGTTTTCTTCTGACCACTTTTCCTTTGAATTTCCAACTTCTGTTTTTACTTCTCACCCAAGGTAGATTCATTTTCCCTTTTCGTAAATTATCTAACTTTTCTTGTTCAACATTTAAGTAATCCTCTTCTGGCAAAAGTCTTTGTTTACTCCTCCCCTTTTGATCTACTCCCCCTTAGTTGAACACTTTAACACTTTGGAGTAATCCTCTTAGTAATTCTCCCCCTTAGTTGAGTAATCCTCTTAATAATTTTAACAGTACTTTTCTAGAGAAATTTCCACCTTGGTCCAGTAACATTTGAAATCTGTAACAGGGAATTGGGAAAGGGATTCGGTAAGTGTGCTAGTGTGTGATTTTACTTTGTGTTCCTCACAAGTGTTTCACTCATATACTCTCTAAGTGTTTCACTCATAGAATATATATTTTCACTCTTCCTTACTTGTGTTTCATTCTTTTCTCACATCACTATTTTTCTCTCTCAGTATGGATGACATAATCTTTTGTACCTGCAAGAAAGATCACCATAGCCCCTTCAAGAGAGGTCACTAGTGGTGCAATGGGGTTTCGTAAATCCCCGTCCTCAATTTAATCTATTAAAATATTTGATTTTATAAACTGAATTGCTTCAGGAATAGATTCAGTGAGTTGCTGATCATCTAAGATGATCTATTCCATTAGGAATCCAGATATGTTCCATTTGGGGAGGGAGACAAGGATCTAAAATGTAGCACATGATCCAAGTTTTCTCCTGACGCTTGTGAAGGCATGTTGATTCAGTCAGAATCATCATTCATTCTTCCTTCCTTGATATGGAAGTTTAGAATAATTGCTACCGTCAATTCATCCTTCCTGTGACATTTCAATTGCTCCATCTTGGTCCCTTGTGGTCCCAAGTTGGTCCCTTTTGGTCCCAAGTTGGTCCTTAAATTTTTGGTCCCTTGATGGTCCCTAAAAAAAACAATATTTGTGGTTTCTTGAAAAATGTCAGATGAAATTAACTCTTTGCTGGTAGCCTTGGCTGACAGGATGAATTCAATAGACTCACTCTGTTAAGAGAATGAACCTAGTAACAGTTTTGCCTTTTCCAAGTCTGTATCCTTTTGAGAGAACACAGATGAGCTAACAGTTATCTCAGTTTTTATATATATTTGAACCACCTTTCTAAAGACAGAGCTGTTGATTCACTCACATCACCAACCTTATCAAATGCACTTAAGGCATTGACTCCCTCATTCTTAATAATTAGGTATTCTGTTTAATGGTTAGAGAGACGGATGTGATAGTGTTTGTGTGTTTGGTTCTAAGATCTTGGATAGAGATTGATGCCAATGATTAGGATCTTACTATTAGAAACAATTGGATGATCAAGCTCATAGATCTTTCCTACTTCTCAAAAGAGCCGTGAAATAATCAGCGCATATTTATATATAAATAAAAATATAAAAACATAAATAAAAATAAGGATACCAATGTTGAAAAACAACTAAAACTATACATACTTATATATATAAATAATATATGCCAATTATTGGAAAACAACAATAATATAAAATATTTACAGTAGAGATGCCAAATAAATAAAACTGTACAAAAATAAGGAAAATCTTTTTGAGTTTTCTTTTTCATTTTGTTTGTTTGTTTTTGATATCTTTTAAGGAATATATACAGTATATTTATAAGGATTGCTTAAAATTAAATATGCAATTTAAAACATCATGCAATAATTAGTTCATGTTTAACATCCTTAACTCACTAACCAACTTAGAGAAAGTGGATTCATCAAGTGGTTTCGTGAAGATGTTGGCAATTTGATCTTCTGTGGGTACAAAATGTAACACCACGGTTCCAATCATGACATCATCTCGGATAAAATGATACCTTATGTCTATGTGCTTGGTTCTTAAATGTTGTACAGGATTGTTGGAAATTGCTATAGCACTTGTGTTATCACAAAGTATTGGAATTTTAGTTAGCGCAAGTCCATAATCATTCAGTTGATTCCTTATCCACAAGATATGTGCACAACAACTACCTGCCGCAATGTATTCTGCTTCGGTTGTCGAGGTAGATACTGAGTGTTGTTTCTTGCTGTACCAGGAGATCAACCATTGTCCTAGAAACTGACAGCTTCTAGAAGTACTTTTCATGTCCATCCTGCATCCTGCATAATCTGAATTTGTATAGCCTATTAGTTCAAAACCGGTATCTTTAGGGTACCAAATTTCGAGATTTGGTGTACCCTATAGATATCTAAAAATTCTTTTAACAACTATAAGATGAGATTCCCTAGGGTCAGATTGAAACCTTGCACATAAGCATGTTGCAAACATTATATCGGGTCTACTAGCAGTTAGATATAATAATGAGCCTATCATACCTCGGTAGCTTGTGATGTCAACCTTCTTACCAGTTTCTTCTTTGTCAAGCTTTGTGGCTGTTGGCATAGGGGTTTTTGCCGGTGAAGAATCTTCGAGACTGTATTTTCTTAGAAGATCCCTTACGTACTTTGATTGGAAAATAAAAATCCCTTCTTCCTTTTGCTTTACTTGCAATCCTAGGAAGAATGACAGCTCACCTATCATGCTCATTTCATACCTGCTCTGCATTAACTTAGCAAATCTTTTGCACAAGTTTTCGTTAGTAGAACCAAATATAATATCGTCAACATATACTTGAACAAATATCATATCTTTATCATGTATTTTATAAAAGAGAGTTTTATCTATGACACCTCTAATAAAACCGTTTTCAAGTAAAAACTGAGATAGAGTGTCATACCATGTCCTCGGTGCTTGTTGAGCCCATAGAGAGCTTTGAATAGAAAATACACAAAATCAGCAAACTCTGGATTTTCAAAGCCAGGAGGTTGTTCTACATATACTTCCTCTTCTAATTCTCCAATCAGAAAAGCACTCTTCACATCCATTTGATAGACTTTAAAATTGGAATGTGCTGCGAATGCCAGAAATATCCTGATGGCTTCAAGTCTTGCAACTGGTGCGTAGGTCTCGTCATAATCAATTCCCTCTTCTTGGGAGTAACCCTTTGCAACCAGTCTGGCCTTGTTCCTTGTAACAATGCCATCACCGTCTAACTTGTTCCTGTATACCCATTTGGTTCCAATTACAGATCTGTCTTTTGGCCTGGGTACCAGTGTCCACACTTCTTGCCTTTCGAACTGATTGAGTTCTTCTTGCATGGCAAGAACCCAATCTGGATCAGTTAGTGCATCTTCAATTTTCTTTGTTTCTTCTTGAGATAGAAAAACCGAAAATAGACATTCATTTGAAGTTGCACTTCTGGTTCTGACTCCAACATCTGGATCCTCTATGATCAATTCGAAAGGATGATCTTTTCTCCATATCCTTTCCCTTGGTAGGTTTGATCTTGATGATTCACCTCGAAATTCATTGTGATGTTGTGTACTGCCAGTTGATCCATCATCTCCCCCTGAGTTGCTGCCAGGATGACTTGTTGATCCACCACTGGTATTAGTAGTATCTCCAGTGTTACCATTGTTTCCACCACTATTACCTGGATCATTATCATCATTATTTCCATTACTATCTCCTGTTGCAGCTTCAGGTTCTTATTCACTATCCGAATATGAGTCTGGATGATTATTAAATTTTAAAGACTCAGAAGGATCTTCAGTTTGGATACTTGGGAGTTTAGTGTCATCAAAAGTTACATTGACACTTTCTTTTACTTGGTGTTGATCAATTATGTACACCCTATATGCTCTTCTTGAATATCCGATAAAAATAGCTTCATGTGCCTTGGCCTCAAACTTGCCACGATGTTCATCTCCATCTTTTAGCACAAAGCATTTGGCTCCAAATACATGAAAGTACTTGAGAGTTTCATAGGGAGTTTTCATATGATCTTTGTTTATCAGAGTTCGATTCTGGGTATAACAAGCTGTATTTACTGCTTCAGCCCAGAAGTAGATAGGTAACCTTGATTCACTTAGCATAGTCCTTGCAGCTTCAATCAGGGTTCTATTTTTCCTTTCTACAACTCCATTCTGTTACGGAGTTCTTGGCGCTGAATATTGTCTTGTTATCCCCTTGTCTGAGATGAAGTTATTCAGAACTTCATTTCTGAATTCTGTTCCATTATCTGATCTGATTACCCGGACAAGTAACTTTGAATCTAACTCAATCAGCTTTACATGATCAATCACCAAATGTGGAGTTTCATCCTTAGAGTTCAAGAATAAAACCCACGTATACTTTGTGAAGTCATCTACAATCACTAAGGCGAATTTCTTCCTTGACATAGACAGAATATTTACTGGACCAAATAAATCCATGTGTAGGAGTTGAAGTGGTTCAGTGATGTTTGTGGTGTCTGTGCCTCTGTGAGTTGCTTTCTTTGACTTCCCTTTCTAACATGCCTCACACAACCCTTCTTGTGTAAATTCCATCGGAGGCAGTCCTCTCACCAAATCCCTCTTGACTAAAGAGTTCATTGTTTTGAAGTTTAGATGTGAGAGTTTCTTGTGTCATAGCCAGCTTTCTTCTGACGAAGCCTTTGAATAGAAACAGTTTGCTTCATTTTCAGTTCCTGAGTTGAGATCGGCTACGTACAAGTTTCATTTCCTTACTCCACGCAGGGCCAGTTTGTCATCTTTAGAATGAGCTATTAAGCATCTTTCTTTGATAAAGTTTACTTTGTAACCTTTATCACAAAATTGACTGATGCTGAGTAGATTGTGCTTAAGTCCTTCCACTAAAGAGACATTTTCAATGATAACATTTCCAGTATTTAACTTGCCATATCCCGTAGTTATTCCTTTGCTGTTATCTCCAAAGGTGACGATTGGGCCAGCTCTCTCAACCACGTCTGATAGCAGGGCTCTATCTCCGGTCATATGCCTTGAAGATCCGTTGTCCAGGATCCATATAACCCGGTTTACCTGTTTAACTCCCTGCACATACCAAATGGATTAATTCGTCTTCGGAACCCAAAATTGATTGGGCCCGGCATACTTAAAGAATTGACCTTTGTCAGCTTTGATAACAGATCCTTTTCGAATAACATCATTATCTTCCTTGACTGTTCCTACCTTCCTATAAATAGTCTTAACAACTTTCTGTTTAGACTTAGGAGTATAGGCTTCCTTCTTGGGAGATGAAGGAATTGCAGTCTTGGATTTTGCATATTTATTATTGATGTGTTGTCTAGGCGTCATGTTATCTTTATTACCAGTCATGTGTTTGAAATAAGCAGTCATAGCATTAAACGCACATAACATACAATTTAAAATACCACATGGTTTATGGCAAACATTAATTATAGGCATGTTATTCATAACAGTAGGTGACTTAACAGTTTGTGTCTTAACAGTTTCTACTTTAATTTTTTCAGCAAATTTAAAGTTTTCAGTAGAATGAAATCTGTAGTTACTATTCCTACTATTCATAAAGGAATTGGGTCTGTTAGGTTTGTTCTTTAAGTCTTTTGCACCTATACCAGGATTGGGCGACTTAGAAGTTCCCACATCTTTCACTAGTGTCTCCGGTGCAATTATCTCTTCTTGGACATTTACTCCTTTTATGTCCCTCGCTTGTTCCTCTCTTTTCTTCTCTTCCTCAAGATCCTCTAAATTCATTTCATAGGCAATCATTATAGAGCTCTCAAGGATTGGTTCTGCTACAGGTGTTATGAAAAGAGGTTTACGTGCGTCCTTAACAACATGAGGAATACCCCTTTCTTTAGCACTTTGCTTGAATGAGGTAATGTTGCTTGCCTTTCCTACAGATTCATTATACTCAAACCCTATTCCAACTTTTCGTTTTATCACCTGTTGGTCAACTAGGTTTTTTACAATGTAAGACGAGTTTTCATAGGATAGACACCTTTTCTTTTCTTCCACTATCTGGTTTCTGAGATAAGTTTCAACATCAATATAACACGTGACTCTATTGACTTGAAAAGCTAAGTCTTTAGTCAACTGATCAGTCAACTCGTCACTTTTCCTTTTAGCCAAAGTTAAAGCATTTTTCTCATCAGTTAGAACTTTGATTTCGAGTCTTAGTTTTTTAACCTTATCTCTTTCACCATCTAGTTCTTTACCTAGCAAAGCAAACATTCTAGGGCAAGAAGGATTTACATTTATTCCTCATTGATGAGTTGGAGACCGTGATTCTTCGGATGAAGCCATAAGAGCAAGATTTCCCAGCTCTTCCTCATCATCATCGTCTGAGTCATCCCAACTTTTTCCCTTTGCCAGATAAGACTTTCCTTGATGCTTCTTCACAAGTGCATCATATTTTTTCTGGAGATCTTCATAAGACTCTCTCATTTTCCCTTGCTTTGGCTTTTTGCATTCAGTTGCAAAGTGGCCTAGCTCATTGCAGTTGAAGCAACGAAACTTGCTTCTATCAATTAAGCCGGTCTTGTAGCCGCTTCTTGATTCAGCTGTTGAAGACCCTCCTTTTTGGTAACTTCTAAAATTAGATTTTACTTTGTAGGAAGAGTTCCTTCGAAATCTCATTTTGCCAAACCTCCTGGCAACCATAGCTAGAGACTCATCTTCCAGCTGATCCAGTTCTTCAAGAGAGTAGAACTCACCATTTTCCTGGTTATTTGAAGTATGTCCAAGTTCTGGAACCATATACTTCATTGAACTGTTCGAAGGTTCAACAGCCTTCACTTCCTTCTTCTCTGGTGCTTCTACTAACAGTGCTTTAGAAGAACTCAGAACCTTACCTCTCCCATACATCTCTCTGGTCTGGATCTGCTCCAATTCATATATCTTTAACACTCCGTAGAGTCTTTCTAGGGTTACCTCCTTCATATCCCTAGACTCCTGGATAGCTGCTATCCTATGTTCTAGATGCTCCAGCAAGGTTAGCAAAAACTTCCTGTTTACCTCCTGATTCTGATAGTACTTTCCATTCATGTTGAGCTCGTTTATCAGTTTGTTCAATCTCTGAAACACCTCAGAGATACCCTCACCAGGGTTGGATCTGAATTGCTCATACTGGGAGATCAGGATTTCCAGTCTATTCTCTTTCACTTCCTCCGTCCCCTCATTGATAATCTCTATTGTTTCCCAGATCTGTTTTGCATTTTTGCAATTGACTACATGATTGTACATGACGTAGTCTAGAGATTCAATCAAAATCAATTTGAGGTTGTTGTCCAGGGACACAGCTTCTTTTTCTGCAGGTGTGTAGTCAGCTAGACTTTTTGGAAACTGTCTGTGAGGAATTACGACCCCATCTATCTCATGTTCTAGAATGACTGTTATAGGGTGTTCAACGCCTTTGGCCAATACTAATGCATACTTGGGATTGGCAATCCCAATAAATAGTAACATTTTGTGTTTCCACAGGTTGTAGTGTTCTCTGTCAAATTGTGAAATTTTTATGCTCGCCACTTTCTGGGTACTCATCTTTAATAAGATTAAAAATTAAGTGTTTCAAAAAATATTTTTAATTTTTGACTGAAAATATTTTTTGATCAAAAATAATTTTTTTTTAAAAAAGTATTTCGAAAAAAAATATTTTGAATTAAAAATAATTTTTGAGATTTGTATGAGTCGCGGAATATTTGGTTCGGATCTGATATTATAAATATCAACCTGCTCTGATGCCAATTGTTGGTCCCTGATATTGTAGAAGGGGGGTTGAATACAATATCTTAATTTAATCGCAGAATATTGGATTTAAAAATATTACTTTAATTTCTCGCGAAATATTAATTTTAATGAAATACTGTTCAAGTAGAAGATATGATTTTAACTTGAAAAGTATTACAAAATTAATATAATGATAGCTTATATAACTGATTAAATGTCTAGAACGATTTTGACATGAATTGTTCTGATTTAACAATTATATCCAAACTTGCACAGAAATCTGTGAATATTACAATGTAGACAAATTTCTGAATTTGAACTGTTTTTCTCTAACTCTGAAAAATGAAGACAACTCCTCATATTTATAGAGGTTGAAAGCTAGCATGACTCATCTCAAAATGACCTTTTTCCTAATTGATTTAACACTTGTATGACTCATAAAAAGGCTGGGCAAGACTTGTTTCCTTCGGTATGACTCAGTCAAAATTCGGTATGACTTATTGTAAGTCATGCTGGATTTTCTTTTAAATTAAATAAATCAGAATGACTTAATTAATTAAAATTAAAATCAGCATGACTCAATAAAAAAATCCTTCGGTATGACTCATTAGATTGAAGCTCGGTATGACTTGGAATTGGGCTTCGGTATGACTTCTTGAAACCACCTGCCAATTCTTTTCTTTTCAATTGGTTGGACATGTGGCGTGGCCTGATTGGCTGCTTTTAAACCACATAAAACCACCTGACCATTTCTTTATTTGATTAGTCGTAGGTTCTTTAAATAGTCCCGTAGAAATGCTTTTAGACCCGCACAACTTATAATCTTTGATTAATAAATAATAAATTTAATTCAGAAATTATAAAAATAAATATCTAATATTATTTAGATATTTATAAATATAATTTACTAAATAAATAAAATATTTATTAATTAAAATAAATCATTACGCTCTAAGCTGCGGTCTCCTGAACTGAAAGGCATATGTCAAGGCCTATTTGTAATAAGTAGATGACAACTCAACTCAAGTAAGAAAATAAAGTAAGTAATAAATACTGAGGAAGGAATCTAGATGAAGACAGTCAACTAGACACAAAGAATCCTAATATCAGAAGTATTCTAATGAAGCTGCTACTCTACACCGGAAGAAGTTCATTTATATGTTCAAGCGTCGGAGAAAAATAGAGAAGTAGTTGTTCAGAAGATTCAGAAGATTCTAAGTGGCTACTACAGAAGATTCCAGAAGAAGAATGAAGACAGTGAAGTAGAAGAAGAACAGAAGACCACAGCTTAATGTTAAAGATGAAGAATATTTATTATAGTATGACACAAATGAACCAGACAGTACATTTGTGTGTCAACTAATATAATATTTATTCTTCATTTAATTCAAGAGGTTTCAAGATTAGAAGACGAAGAAAAGACAGGAAGATTTCAAGAGCTTGTTGAAGAATATTGAAGAAGCTAGGGAAACTTGCTCATAAAGGTTAATCCACAATTAGTCACTAAAGAAAGTCAACATTCGATGAGTGCATATTTGCCTTGGCAAATGTCGATCCACAGCAGATCGAGATGCGGATCGAGATTGATTATTAAAGGTAAAACATTGCAAGGCAAATGTCGATCCACGGCAGATCGAGATGCGGATCAAGATTGATTGTTAAAGATAAGTCATACCGAGCAGGCTGATTCCAAAAGTCATACCGAGCTTATTCCAAAAGTCATACCGAGCAAAATGAAGAAAAGGTCATGCTGGAGTTGAAGTTTAAAAGGTCATACTGATTTTATTTAATTAAAAAGTCATACCGACCTTTTTAATTAATTAAAATAAGTCATACCGAGCTTCTGCCGACCTAAAGTCATACCAGGATAAGTCATACCGAGATTTCTGTGCTCAAAAGGTCATACTGAACCTATTTTGATTAATTAAAATAAGTCATACCGATTTGTTTTAATTAGATAAAATCTGAATATGACTTTAAATAAGTCATACCGAGATTCAGTAAGTCATACCGACCATTCAGAAGTCATACCCAGTTTTTAAATGTCTTACAAGGGTTAAAATAAGTCATACAGACTTATTTTCTTGAAATTAAGTCATACGGAAAAAGGTCATACCAGCCTTTTTCATTCTCTATAAATATGAGAATCAGCCTTCACTTTTTCAGTAGTTCAGTTGTTGAGAAGTTAGAAAATCAGATCAAATTCAGTAATTTATCTGCATTGTAATATTCACAGATTTCTGTGCTGAGTTTGGAATATAATTGTTAAACACGAACACTTCATGTCGAATTCGTTCTAGACTTTTTATCAATTATATAACAGTTTTCTAAATATTAATTTTGTAATACTAATCAAGTTAAAATAATATCTTTCACTTGAACAGTATTTCATTCCAATTAATATTTCGCGAGTAATTAAAATAATATTTTTAATTCAAATTATTCCGCGATAATTTTCAGATATTGTATTCAACCCCCCTTCTACAATATCAGGGACCAACAATTGGTATCAAAGCAAGGTTGATATTTTTCATATCAGATCCAAATCAAATTCCGCGAACTCATACAGATCTCAAAAATTATTTTAAATTCGAAATAATTTTTTATTCGAAATAATTTTTTTTCTGAAAAATTATTTTTGATCAAAAATTATTTTAAGTCAAAAATTAAAATATTTTTTGAAACAATTAATTTTTAATCTTATTTAAAGATGAGTACTCAAAGAGTTAGTAGCATTAAAATTCCACAATTTGATAAAGACAATTATAATCTGTGGAAGAGAAAGATGACCTTGTTTCTTCGAGCTGCAAATCCCAAGTACAAGGATATTTTAAAAACTGGTGTTGCTGTTCCAATAAATATCTTTCCTGAGCATATGGAAGATGGTGTACTCATTCCGCACAGACAATTTGAAAAAGATATTTCTGAGTACACTGAGACAGAAAAGGAACTGGATACATTGGACACCAGTCTGCAGTTAATTTTAGTGGAATCTCTTGATCCCGGAATGTACAATCATGTTGTTAATTGTAAAAATGCTAAACACATCTGGGAAACGATAGAGATACTAAATGAAGGAACAGAAGAAGTAAGGGAGAACAGATTGGAAATCTTAACGTCTCAATATGAGCATTTTAGATCAAATCCTGGAGAAGGTATCTCTGAAGTTTTTGAGAGATACAACAAGCTGATAAATGATCTAAATCTCAATGGCAAACAATATACGAAGAAGGAGATTAGTAGGAAGTTTTTGCTGACAATGCCAGTACACCTAGAGCACAGGATAACAGCCATCAGAGAGTCAAGGGACATGAATGAAATTTCTTTGGAAAGACTTTATGGCATTCTGAAGACCTATGAGCTAGAGCAGATTCAACAGAATGAAATATATGGTACAGGCAAGGTGGTCAGCAAGTCTACAGCTCTTGTAGCAGAAGAACCAGAGTACAGAAAAGTTAAGACTGAATCTTCTTCAGTCAACCTCATTGATCAGGGTATTGTTGCAGAAGTTGGTGCAACTCTAGTGAATTCAACTGGTGAATTCTACTCAATGGAAGAACTCGATCAACTTGAGGATGAATCTCTGGCTCTGATTGCTAGAAAATTTGGAAATACAAGATTCAGGAGGAACCCTAGTTTCAAATTCAAGCCTATGGCAAACAGATTTCAGACAGGTGGTTCTTCTAGCTCATCCAACACAAAAGGTGGATACAAGACAGGGATGGTAGACAGAAGCAAGATCCGTTGCTTCAACTGCAATGAAATGGGACACTTTGCTACTGATTGTAGAAAGGCCAAGCAGGAAAGAAAGAAGGATTCATATGACGAGCTCAAACAGAAATATGACGCTCTACTGAAGAAGCATCAGGGAAAATCATACTTAGCAGCAGGAAAAAACTGGGATGATTCCGACAATGATGAAGAAGATCAAATGGGAAATCTTGCTCTAATGGCCTCTTCTTCTGAAGGATCACAATCTCCACCTCGACAAGGAATTGAGGTAAACCCTAGCTGTCCTAAAATGTTTAAATTGATAGGTGAGAATTTAACTGATGCTAGAGATCGAATAAAAGTCTTAATTCTCGAAAACAAAGTTTTATCAGAAGAGAATTATGAACTGAAAAAGCTGAAACTTATTAATGATAAATTAACTGAAGATGTTGCATTTCAAGTTAATAGAGTCAACTGCTATGTTCAGATTGAAGCTTTTTTAAGGAATAAAATTGAAGAAGAAAAGCAAAGGTGTCTAGCTTATAAAAATTCCTCTTATATTGTAAAGAACCTAGTTGACCAACAGGAAATAAACCGAAAAGTTGGAATAGGTTTCGAGTACAATAAATCTGTAGGAAAGCCAAGCAACATTACCCCGTTCAAGCAAAGCGCTGAAGAAAGGGGTATTCCTCATGTTGTTAAAAACGCACGCAAACCTCTTTTCATTACACTTGTAGCTGAACCCATCCTCGAGAGCTCTATACTGATCGCTTATGAGATGCAGTTAGAGGATGAAGAGGAAGAGAAGAAAAGAGGAGAACAAGCAAGGGACATAAAAGGAGTAAATGTCCAAGAAGAGAAAGTTACACCCAAGACACCAGTGAAAGTTGTGGGAACTTCTGATTTCCACAAACCTGGTATAGGTGCTAAAAACTTAAAGAATAAAATGAACAGACCTAACAATAATTTTGTTCGAAGTAGGGATAGTAACAATAGATGTCATTCTACTGAAAACTTTAAATCTGATGAAAAAGTTAAAGTAGAAACTGTCAAAATGCCTACTGTTGTGAATAACATGCCTGCTATTGATGTATGCCTTAAACCTTGTGGTATGTTAAATTGTATGTTATGTGCTTTTAATGCAATGACTGCTTATTTCAAACGCATGACTGCTAATAAAAAGAACATGACACCGAGACAACACATCAATAATAAATTTGCAAAATCCAAGACTGCTATTCCTTCACCTGTCAAGAAGGAAAAATATATTCCTAAGTCTAAACAAAAAGTTGTTAAGACTATTTATAGGAAAGTAAGTACAGTCAAGGAGGATGCGGCTGTTGTTCGAAAAGGATCTGTTGTCAAAGCTGACAAAGGTCAATTCTTTAAGTATGCCGGGCCCAATCAATTTTGGGCTCCGAAGTCGATCTAATCCGTTTGATATGTGCAGGGAGTTAAACAGGTAAACCGGGTTGTATGGATCCTAGACAGTGGATCGTCAAGGCATATGACCGGAGATAGAGCCCTGCTATCAGACGTGGTTGAAAGAGCTGGCCCAATTGTCACCTTTGGAGATAACAGCAAAGGAATGACTACGGGATATGGCAAGTTAGATACTGGAAATGTTATCGTTGAAAACGTCTCTTTGGTAGAAGGACTTAAGCACAATCTACTCAGCGTCAGTCAATTCTGTGATAGAGGTTACAAAGTAAACTTTATCAAGGAGAAGTGCTTAATAGCTCATTCTAAAGAAGACAGACTAGCCTTGCGTGGAGTAAGGAAAGGAAACTTGTACGTAGCTGATTTCAACTCAGGACCTGAAGCTGAAGCAAACTGTTATTATTCAAAAGCTTCAACAGAAGAAAGTTGGCTATGGCACAAGAAACTCTCACATTTCAACTTCAAAACAATGAACTCTTTAGTCAAGAGGGATTTGGTGAGAGGACTGCCTCCGATGGAATTTACACAAGAAGGATTGTGTGAGGCATGTCAGAAAGGGAAGTCAAAGAAAGCAACTCACAGAGGCACAGACACTACAAATATTACTGAACCACTGCAGCTGCTTCATATGGATTTATTTGGTCCAGTCAATATCATGTCTATGTCAAGGAAGAAATATGCCTTAGTGATTATAGATGACTTCACAAAGTACACGTGGGTTTTATTCTTGAACTCTAAGGATGAAACTCCACAGTTGGTGATTGATCATGTAAAGTTGATTGAGTTAGATTCAAAGCTACCTGTCCGGGCAATCAGATCAGATAATGGAACAGAATTCAAGAATGAAATTCTGAATAGCTTCTGCTCAGACAAAGGGATAACAAGACAATTCTCAGCGCCAAGAACTCCGCAACAGAATGGAGTAGTAGAAAGGAAGAATCGAACCTTGATTGAAGCTGCAAGAACAATGTTAAGTGAATCAAGGTTGCCTATCTACTTCTGGGCTGAAGCAGTGAACACAGCTTGTTATACCCAGAATCGAACCTTAATCAACAAGGATCATATGAAGACACCCTACGAATTAATGACTGGCAAGAAACCAACACTCAAATACTTTCATGTATTTGGAGCCAAATGTTTTGTGCTAAAAGATGGAGATGAACATCGTGGCAAATTCGAGGCCAAGGCACATGAAGCAATTTTTGTCGGCTACTCAAAAAGAGCATATAGGGTGTACATAATTGATCAGCACCAAGTAAAAGAAAGTGTCAATGTATCATTTGACGACACTAAACTCCCGAGCATCCAAACTGAAGATCCTTCTGAGTCATTAAAATTTGACAATCATCCAGACTCAGATTCGGATAACGAAGAAGAACCTGAGGTTGCAGCAGGAAATGATGACAATAATGATGGTAATGATCCAGGTAATAGTGGTGGAAACAATGGAAACACTGGAGATACTACTAATACCAGTGGTGGATCAACAAGTCATCCAGGCAGCAACTCAGGGGGAGATAAAGGATCAACTGGCACAACACAACATCACAATGAATATAGAGGCGAATCATCAAGATCAAACCTACCAAGGGAAAGGATATGGAGCAAAGATCATCCCTTTGAATTGATCATAGGTGATCCAGATGTTGGTGTTAGAACCAGAAGTGCAACTTCAAATGAATGTTTATTTTCAATTTTTCTATCTCAAGAAGAGCCAAAGAAAATTGAAGATGCTCTAACTGATCCAGATTGGGTTCTTGCCATGCAAGAAGAACTCAATCAGTTCGAAAGGCAAGAAGTATGGACACTGGTACCCAGGCCTAAAGATAGATCTGTTATTGGCACGAAATGGGTATACAGGAACAAGTTAGACGGTGATGGCATTGTTACAAGGAACAAGGCCAGACTGGTTGCAAAGGGTTACTCCCAGGAAGAGGGAATTGATTATGACAAGACCTACGCACCAGTTGCAAGACTTGAAGCCATCAGGATATTTCTGGCATTCGCAGCACATTCCAATTTTAAAGTCTATCAAATGGATGTGAAGAGTGCATTTCTGAATGGAAAGTTAGAAGAGGAAGTATATGTGGAACAGCCTCCTGGCTTTGAAAATCCAGAGTTTGCTGAATTTGTATACTTCTTATTCAAAGCCCTCTATGGACTCAAGCAAGCACCGAGGACATGGTATGACACACTCTCTCAGTTTTTACTTGAAAACGGTTTTAATAGAGGTGTCATAGATAAAACTCTCTTTTACAAATTATATGATAAAGATATGATATTTGTCCAAGTTTATGTTGACGATATTATATTTGGTTCTACTAACGAAAACTTGTGCAAGAGATTTGCTAAGTTAATGCAAAGTAGGTATGAAATGAGCATGATGGGTGAGCTGTCATTCTTCCTTGGTCTGCAAGTGAAGCAGATGGAAGATGGGATTTTTATTTGCCAATCAAAGTACATAAGGGATCTTCTAAGGAAATACAATCTAGAAGATTCTACATCGGCAAAAACCCCTATGCCAACAGCCACCAAGCTTGACAAAGATGAAACTGGTAAGAAAGTTGACATCACAAGCTATAGAGGTATGATAGGCTCTTTATTATATCTAACTGCTAGTAGACCCGATATAATGTTTGCAACATGCTTATGTGCAAGGTTTCAAACTGACCCTAGAGAATCTCATCTTATAGCTGTTAAAAGAATTTTTAGATATCTGCAGGGTACACCGAATCTTGGAATTTGGTACCCTAAAGGTACATGTTATGAACTAATAGGCTATACAGATTCAGATTATGCAGGATGCAGGATGGACAGGAAAAGTACATCTGGAAGTTGTCAGTTTCTAGGACGACGGTTGATTTCCTGGTACAGTAAGAAACAGCACTCAGTATCTACCTCGACAGCCGAAGCAGAATATATTGCGGCAGGTAGTTGTTGTGCACAAATCTTGTGGATAAGGAATCAGCTGAATGATTATGGACTTGCGTTATCTAAAATTCCAATACTTTGCGACAACACAAGTGCCATAGCTATTTCCAATAATCCTGTACAACATTCAAGGACCAAGCACATAGACATAAGGTATCATTTTATCCGAGAGCATGTCATGAACGGAACTGTGGTGTTACATTTTGTACCCACAGAAGATCAAATTGCTGACATCTTCACGAAACCACTTGATGAATCCACTTTCTCTAAGTTGGTTAGTGAGTTAGGGATGTTAAACATGAACTAATTATTGCATGATGTTTTAAATTGCATATTTATTTTCAAGCATTGTAAATACACTGTATATATTCCTTAAAATATTTCAAAAACAAACAAACAAATTGAAAAAGAAAACTCAAAAAGATTTTCCTTTTTTTTTGTACAGTTGTTATTTCATTGGCATCTTTACTGTAAATATATTTTATATTATGTTTATTATTTCCAACAATTGGTATCAACAATTGTTTAGTATATATGTATGTATAGTTTTATTTGTTTTTCAACTTTGGCATCCTTATTTTTATTATTTTTATGTTTATTTCTATATAAATATAAGCTGATTATTCTCAAGTCTCTTTTGAGAAGTAGGAAAGATCTATGAGCTTGATCATCCAATAGTTTCTAAAAGTGAGATCCTAATCATTGGCATCAATCTCGAACCAAGATCTTAGAACCAAACACACAAACACTATCACATCCATCTCTCTAACCATTAAACAGAATACCTATTTGTTCAAAATGAGGGAGTCAATGCCTTGAGTGCATTTGATAAGGTTGGTAATGTAAGTGAACCAACAGCTCTGTCTCCAGAAAGGTGTTTCATATAAATAAACTGAGACAACTGTTAGCTCATCTGTGTTCTCTCAAAAGGATATAGACTTGGAAAAGGCAAAACTGTTACTAGGTTCATTCTCTCAACAGAGTGAGTCTATTGAATTCAGCCTGTCAGCCAAGGCTATCAGCAAAGAGTTAATTTCATCTGACATTTTTCAAGAAACCACAAATATTGTCTTATTTTTAGGGACCAACAATGGACCAATTCAATTGGCATTTTGGACCAACAATTGGTGAACTTACTTGGGACCAAAATGGACCAAGAAAGAACAATTGAAATGTCACAGGAAGGATGAATTGACGGAAGCAATTTTTTCTAAACTTCCATATCAAGGAAGGAAGAATAATTGATGATTCTGACTGAATCAACATGCCTTCACAGGCGTCAGGAGGAAACTTGGATCATGTGCTACATTTTAGATCCTTGTCTCCCTCCCCAGATGGAACATATCTGGATTCCTAATGGAATAGATCATCTTAGATGATCAGCAACTCATTGAATCTATTCCTGAAGCAATTCAGTTTTCAAATTAAACTATTTTAATAGATTCAGTTGAGGACGGGGATTTATGAAACCCCATTGCACCACCAGTGACCTCTCTTGAAGGGGCTATGGTGATCTTTCTTGCAGGTACAAAAGACTGAGTCATCCGTACTGAGAGAGATATAGTGATGTGAGAAAAGAGTGAAACACAAGTAAGGAAGAGTGAAAATATATATTCTATGAGTGAAACACTTAGAGAGTATATGAGCGAAACACTTGTGAGGAACACAAAGTAAAATCACACACTAACACACTTACCGAATCCTTTTCCCAATTCCCTGTTACAGATTTCAAATGTTACTCAACCAGGTGGAAATTTCTCCAGAAAAGGACTTTTAAATGAATAAGAGGATTACTCAACTAAGGGGGAGAATTATTAGGAGAATGGAGAATGAGAATTATTAAGAGGATTACTCCAAAGTGTTCAACTAAGGGGGAGTAGATCCAAAGGGGAGAATTGTTGAACAAGATCCAAAGGGGAAATAACAACATGCTTGGATTGGATCCATTTGATTTTAGAAAATTCTTGTATATAGGAATTAACCGGATTTTCTAAAATGCATAACATGTCATAGTTTGCATTTTTTATATTTGCGATGGTTTAATGCTGTATGTATGCCATGTCTGTTGTTACCTCTATTAAATTGGTTGGAGAATTCAAGTAAGGGGAGAATGAATTCACTTGGAAGAGAAGTAAAGACAGAAGTTGAAGAAGAGGTTATATGGTAAGAAGAGAACAAGACTTCATCTCTGACATCCTAAGGGGGAGTAGTGATGAGTCTGAGAAATGAAGATAATACTACATGTATAATATGTTCAGTGCTAGAGGAACAAACATCTTTCATTTCAGTTACTCAAGAAATCTGGAAATGTATTATATGATCCAGAGAACAATTTATTTACTTACAGTTCTTAAATGTCATATTATTTTCTTAGTTGTTAGTTGAGTTATCCTCTAGGAATTTGTATGTTAAATGCTTAACAACAAATAGGGGGAGATTGAAAGGCATATGTCAAGGCCTATTTGTAATAAGTAGATGACAACTCAACTCAAGTAAGAAAATAAAGTAAGTAATAAATACTGAGGAAGGAATCTAGATGAAGACAGTCAACTAGACACAAAGAATCCTAATATCAGAAGTATTCTAATGAAGCTGCTACTCTACACCGGAAGAAGTTCATTTATATGTTCAAGCGTCGGAGAAAAATAGAGAAGTAGTTGTTCAGAAGATTCAGAAGATTCTAAGTGGCTACTACAGAAGATTCCAGAAGAAGAATGAAGACAGTGAAGTAGAAGAAGAACAGAAGACCACAGCTTCATGTTAAAGATGAAGAATATTTATTATAGTATGACACAAATGAACCAGACAGTACATTTGTGTGTCAACTAATATAATATTTATTCTTCATTTAATTCAAGAGGTTTCAAGATTAGAAGACGAAGAAAAGACAGGAAGATTTCAAGAGCTTGTTGAAGAATATTGAAGAAGCTAGGGAAACTTGCTCATAAAGGTTAATCCACAATTAGTCACTAAAGAAAGTCAACATTCGATGAGTGCATATTTGCCTTGGCAAATGTCGATCCACAGCAGATCGAGATGCGGATTGAGATTGATTATTAAAGGTAAAACATTGCAAGGCAAATGTCGATCCACGGCAGATCGAGATGCGGATCAAGATTGATTGTTAAAGATAAGTCATACCGAGCAGGCTGATTCCAAAAGTCATACCGAGCTTATTCCAAAAGTCATACCGAGCAAAATGAAGAAAAGGTCATGCTGGAGTTGAAGTTTAAAAGGTCATACTGATTTTATTTAATTAAAAAGTCATACCGACCTTTTTAATTAATTAAAATAAGTCATACCGAGCTTCTGCCGACCTAAAGTCATACCAGGATAAGTCATACCGAGATTTCTGTGCTCAAAAGGTCATACTGAACCTATTTTGATTAATTAAAATAAGTCATACCGATTTGTTTTAATTAGATAAAATCTGAATATGACTTTAAATAAGTCATACCGAGATTCAGTAAGTCATACCGACCATTCAGAAGTCATACCCAGTTTTTAAATGTCTTACAAGGGTTAAAATAAGTCATACAGACTTATTTTCTTGAAATTAAGTCATACGGAAAAAGGTCATACCAGCCTTTTTCATTCTCTATAAATATGAGAATCAGCCTTCACTTTTTCAGTAGTTCAGTTGTTGAGAAGTTAGAAAATCAGATCAAATTCAGTAATTTATCTGCATTGTAATATTCACAGATTTCTGTGCTGAGTTTGGAATATAATTGTTAAACACGAACACTTCATGTCGAATTCGTTCTAGACTTTTTATCAATTATATAACAGTTTTCTAAATATTAATTTTGTAATACTAATCAAGTTAAAATAATATCTTTCACTTGAACAGTATTTCATTCCAATTAATATTTCGCGAGTAATTAAAATAATATTTTTAATTCAAATTATTCCGCGATAATTTTCAGATATTGTATTCAACCCCCCTTCTACAATATCAGGGACCAACATGAACGTCTGGAACCGAACACCTTTTCACTTGGGAATGATAAATCAATTCCAACCGGGGTTCCACTTTTACGAATATATTACTCTGCATTTCTTCCGTATCAATACTTTTACCGTCTTGTCTTCAAGTCTGTACCGTCAGACATGTTTGGCTGTTTCTACAGTTGCAATTAGAAATACCTATGTTCCTTAAATAATTTGACTCTTTAAACTAGCCAATACTTCTTTTCACCACTGCATGTACCCAGTCAAATATTCAATCTTGGATTCTGACTCTTGTACACTGCATTCCAAACAAACCTGTATCCCTTTGAGCTTCCAGCTTCTGTCTTCTGTCATTCTAAAATAATTCTAAATTAATTAATCCTTTAATTAATTTAAGAAATAAATTAATTCTGAGTGAATTAATTTACTAATTAAATAAACTAATTAATTTAATTAATTAATAGAGAATTAAATTAAAGGCTTGACTATTGTTGATGCAGATAAAACTCTTCTGTTCTTCAACGATAACCTTTCTAACCACTTGAACTTTTTGATGACGAATCTTCACTGACACTGTTGACACCATGTGCACTGGTCTGGTTCACGGATGACTAACTACAATGTTGATTCTAATTTCTTCTGTAGTGGTCTTTGTGTCTTGTCTTGCTTCTAGCTTTGTCTTCAATATTTCTTTTCTTGGAATCTCTTTGTAATAGGCACTTGGAATCTTCTGTATCTTCTGAACTCTTCTGAAATACTACTCCTTTATTTTTCGCCGATGCTTGAACATATTAATGAACTTCTTCCGGTGTAGAGTAGCAGCTTCATTAGAACACTTCTGATATTAGGATTCTTTGTGTCTAGTTGACTTTCTTCGTCTTGATTCCTTCCTCAGTATTTACTACTTACTTCACTTTCTTATCTTAGTTGAGTTGTCATCTATTTATTACAAATAGGTCTAGTCATATGCCTTTCAAGATAGAACTTCATCTACTAAACCCCTGAAAAGAAAAGTTTTATCAACTAAAGAGGGTGAGAGAGTAAGTGCCTCTAGTGCACTAGAAAAGAGAAGTATCTATGAGTGTTCCAACAGATCTGCCTCTAGTTAGAAAATGAAATTGAAACCAAGGCAACTGCTAACTAATTTATATCCTCTCAAAAAGGTATAGATTTGCGAATGACAAAACTGTTACTAGGTTCGTCATCTTAACATGATGAGTCTATTGAATTCGGCCTGTCAGCCAAGGCCATTTGTAAAGAGTCAACTTCATCTGGACACATTCAAACACTGTCGACCATAAATGTATATATTCAAATGCACTGTAAGGATTGTCACACACTAAGGATGAATTGACGGAAGTAATTATTCTAAACTTCCATATCAAGGAAGGAAGAATGATTGATGATTCTGACTGAATCAACATGCCTTCACAGGCGTCAGGAGGAAACTTGGATCATTTGCTACATTATAGATCCTTATCACCCTCCCCAGATGGAACATATCTGGATTCCTAACGGAATAGATCATCTTAGATGATCAGCAACTCATTGAATCTATTCCTGAAGCAATTCAGTTTTCAAAGTCAAATATTTTAATAGAATCAATTGAGGACGGGGATTTACGAAACCCCATTGCACCACCAGTGACCTCTCTTGAAGGGGCTATGGTGATCTTTCTTGCAGGTACAAAAGACTGTGTCATCAGTACTGAGAGAGAAATAGTGTTGTGAGAAAAGTGTGAAACACAAGTGAGAAAGAGTGAAAATATATATTCTATGAGTGAAACACTTAGAGAGTATATGAGCGAATCACTTGTCAGAAACACAAAGGAAAATCACACACTACCACAATTACCAAATCCCATTCCCAATTCCCTGTTACAGATTTCTAATGTTACTCAATTAAGGGGGATGAAATTTCTTCTGATATTATGGATTTTGAAGAGGATTACTCAACTAAAGGGGATAAATTTGAACAAGATCCAAAGGGGAGAATTGTTCAACAAGAGATCTAAAGGGGAGAATTGTTCAACAAGATCCAAATAGGGGGATATTTGTTGAAAAAGACTTTTACTAGAAGAGGATTACTCCTTTATTGAATAAGAAAAGAGGGTATATAATAACATGCTTGGATTGGAAAGAACTAATGATTATTTATTAATTCTTCTATTCCATTTGATTTTAGAAGATTCTTGTATATAGGATTAACCGGATTTTCTAAAATGCATAACATGTCATAGTTTGCATTTTTTAGATCTGAGATGGTTTAATGATGTATGTATGCCATGTCTGTTGTTACCTCTATTAAATTGGTTGGATAATTCAAGTAAGGGGAGAATGAATTCACCTTGGGAGAGAAGTGAAGACAGAAGTTGGAGAAATAGAGGAGAAGTGGTAATAAGAAGAGAACAAGACTTCATCCCTAACATCCTAAGGGGGAGTAGTGATGAATCTTAGAAATGAAGATAATACTACTTGTATAATATGTTCAGTGCTAGAGGAACAAACATCTTTCATTTCAGTTTCTCAAGAAATCTGGAAATGCAGAATCTGATCTAGAGAAACCAGCCGTTGAAGATCTACCAATGACACCTGATCACAAAAGTTAAACTCTAGAAGAAGGTGAATTTGATACTTCTGAAGCTAGTAATGATATGTAAGTCAAGATAGAACTTTTTTAAATGTGTTCAATCTAGAGGAACATTTATCTTATTTATCTTTCATGATTGAAATCTGGAAATGTATTATATTTACAGTTCTTAAATGTCGTATTATTTTCTTAGTTGTTAGATAAGTTATCCTCTAGGAATTTGTGTGTTAAATGTTTAACAACAAATAAGGGGAGATTGAAAGTCATATGACTAGTCTTATTTGTCATAAGTAGATGACAACTCAACTCAGATAAGAAAGTGAAGTAAATAATAAATATTGAATATAGAGGAAGAACAAAAAGAAGCCAAGACATGACAAGACAAGACACAAAGACCACTACAGCAGAAATGAGAATCAACATTGTAGTTAGTCATCCGTGAACCAGACCAGTGCACAGGGTGTCAACAATGTCAGTGAAGATTCGTCATCAAAAAGTTCAAGTGGTTAAAAAGGTTATTGTTGAAGAACAGAAGAGTCTTATCTACATCAACAATAGTCAAGCCTTTAATTTAATTCTCTATTAATTAATTAAATTAATTAGTTAATTTAATTTGTAAATTAATTCACTCAGAATTAATTTATTTCTTAAATTAATTAAAGGATTAATTAATTTAGAATTATTTTAGAATGACAGAAGACATAAGTTGGAAGCTCAAAGGGATACAGGTTTGTTTGGAATGCAGTGTACAAGAGTCAGAATCCAAGATTGAATATTTGACTAGGTACATGCAGTGGTGAAAAGAAGTATTGTCTACTTTAAAGAGTCAGATTATTTCAGTAACAAAAGTACTTCTAATTGTAACTGTAGAAACAGCCAAACATGTCTGACAGTACTGACTTGAAGAATAGACGAAAAAAGAATTGACACGGAAGAAATGCAGAGTCATATATTCTTAAAGGAGGAACCCCGGTTGGAATTGATTTATCATTTCCAAGTCAAAAGGAGTTCGGTCCAGACGATCAGGAGACCGCAACTTAGAGCGTAAATATTTATTTAATTAATAAATATTTTATTTAATTAGTAAATTATATTTATAAATATCTAAATAATATTAGATATTTATTTTTATAATTTCTGAATTAAATTTATTATTTATTAATCAAAGATTATAAGTTGTGCGGGTCGAAAAACATTTCTACGGAGCATATCAACTAAAAGACAAAATAGGCCCCTTTCTTTTGCAATTTGATTTGGCAGGTTTTTAAAGAAACCAATGAGAGCATGACACTTGTCCAATCAAGTGGAAAAGAATTGAATTGGTAGTAGAAAAGAAAGTCATACCGAAGAAATCAAGAGTCATACCGAATATGCTTTTAAGAAGAGTCATACTGAGCTTTGAATTTTAGAAAGTTAAGCTGAAATGATTTTATTTAATTAAAATAAGTCATACCGATTTATTTAATTAAAAGAAAATTCGAATATGACTTTAAGATAAGTTATACCGAATTTTGAAGAGTCATACCGACAGAAATAAGTCATGCCCAACATTTTTAAGAGTCATACAAGGCTTAATTTGATGATAAAAAGAGTCATAATGGAAGAGTCATGCTAGCTTTTTCACCTCTATAAATATGAGGCCTTTGCTTCATTTTTCAGTAGTAGAAAAACAGTCAAATTCAGCCATTTGTCTGCAATGTCATATTCACAGACTTTCTGTGCTGGTTTGATTTTAATTCTTTAAGTAGAACAATTCATGTCAAATTTGTTCTAGGAATTAAATGTTTATTCTACTGAATGTTGTAACACCCGTTCAAGTTTAATATACGTATTTAACTTGAATCTTGTTTACTTACTTGCTAATTTTCTATATCTTAAATGTTGTTGGTCCCTGATATTGTAGAAGGGGGGGGTTGAATACAATATCTAAATTAATCGCGGAATATTTGAATTAAAAATATTATTTTAATTGCTCGCGAAATATTAATTATAATGAAATACTGTTCAAGTGAAAGATATAATTTTAACTTGATTAGTATTATAAAATTAATATTTAGAAAATTGAATATATAATTGATAAGAGGATCTAGAATAAATTTGACATGAACTGTTCGTGTTTAACAATTATATTCCAAACTCAGCACAGAAATCTGTGAATATTACAATGCAGACAAATTACTGAATTTGAGCTGTTTTTCTAACTCTGAAAAAGTGAAGCACAATTCTCATATTTATAGAGGTTGAAAATGCTTAGAATGACCTTTATCAATATGACTTAATTTATTCAAATTAAGCCTTGTATGACTTAGTAAAAGACTGGGCATGACTTAAGAAATTCGGTGTGACTTATTCTGAGCTCGGTATGACTTTTTGTAAGTCATATTCGAATTTTCCTTATTTAAAATAAATCAGAATGACTTATTTAAAAAGAAAAAACTCGGTATGACTTTTTCCCACTTGCTCCAGCATGACCTTTTTCATATAAAATTCGGTATGACTTATTCTTAAGTCATATTCGAATTTTCCTAATTAATATAAATCAGAATGACTTGTATTAAAAAGAAAATTCTCGGTATGACTCTTCAACAGTCTTTAAGAATTTTCTCGGTATGACATATGAATTCTCGGTATGACTTCTTTATCACCTGCCATTTCTTTTCTTTTCTTCTTGTTTTGACAAGTGGCAACCTTTGATTGGTTGCTTTAACAAAAAATCACCTGCCATTTCAATTTTAAAAGAAATGGGGCTTATTTCGTCCTGTAGTGAATAGGCTCCGTAGAAATGCTTTTCGACTCGTACAGCTTATACTATTTGATTAATAAATAATAAATTTAATTCAGAAATTATAAAAATAAATATTTAATATTATTTAGATATTTATAAATATAATTTATTAAATAAATAAAATATTTATTAATTAAATAAATCCTTACGGTCTAAGCTGCGGTCTCCTGATCGTCTGGAACCGAACTCCTTTTGACTTGGAAATAATAAATCAATTCCAACCGGGGTTCCACTTTTATGAATATATGACTCTGCATTTCTTCCGTGTCAATACTTTTTCTATCTTGTCTTAAAGTCAGTACTGTCAGGCTTGTTTAGCTGTTTCTGTATCCCTTTGAGCTTCCAGCTTCTTTCTTCTGTCATTCTAAAATAATTTTAAATTAATTAATCCTTTAATTAATTTAAGAAATAAATTTAATTCTGAGTGAATTAATTTACTAATTAAATTAACTAATTAAATTAACTAATTAATTAATAGAGAATTAAATTAAAGGCTTGACTATTGTTGATGTAGATAAAACTCTTCTGTTCTTCAACAATAACCTTTCTAACCACTTGAACTTTTTGATGACGAATCTTCACTGACATTGTTAACACCCTGTGCACTGGTCTGGTTCACGAATGACTAACTACAATGTCGATTCTCATTTCTACTGTAGTGGTCTTTGTGTCTTCTCTTGGCTTCTAGCTTTGTCTTCACTATTTCTTTTCTTGGAATCTCTTTGTAGTAGGCACTTGAAATCTTCTGTATCTTCTGAACTCTTCTGAAATACTACTCCTTTATTTTTCGCCGATGCTTGGCAGCTTCATTAGAACACTTCTGATATTAGAATTCTTTGCGTCTAGTTGACTGTCTTCATCTTGATTCCTTCCTCGGTATTTATTACTTACTTAATTTTCTTAATTGAGTTGAGTTGTCATCTACTTATTACAAATAGGCCTTGTCATATGCCTTTCAATCTCCCCCTATTTGTTGTTAAACATTTAACACACAAATTCCTAGAGGATAACTCAACTAACAACTAAGAAACTAATATGACATTTAAGAACTGTAAGTAAATAAATTGTTCTCTGGATCATATAATACATTTCCAGATTTCTTTGAGTAACTGAAATGAAAGATGTTTGTTCCTCAAGTACTGAACATATTATACATGTAGTATTATCTTCATTTCTCAGACTCATCACTACTCCCCCTTAGGATGACAGAGATGAAGTCTGTTCTCTTCTTACCACTTTTTCTTTAAATTTCCAACTTCTGTTTTTACTTCTCACCCAAGGTAGATTCATTTTCCCTTTTCGTAAATTATACAACTTTTCTTGTTCAACAATTGAGTAATTCTCTTCTGGCAAAAGTCTTTGATTACTTCTCTTCTTTTGATCTACTCCCCCTTAGTTGAACACTTTAACATTTTGGAGTAATCCTCTTAATAATTCTCCCCCTTAGTTGAGTAATCCTCTTAATAATTCTCCCCCAATTGTTGGTCCTTTTTTGAAGAAATTTCCACCTTGGTTAAGTAACATTTGAAATCTGTAACAGGGAATTGGGAAAGGGATTCGGTAATTGTGCTAGTGTGTGATTTTACTTTGTGTTCTTCACAAGTGTTTCGCCCATATACTCTCGAAGTGTTTCACTCATAGAATATATATTTTCACTCTTCCTTACTTGTGTTTCACTCTTTTCTCACATCACTATATCTCTCTCAGTACGGATGACTCAGTCTTTTGTACCTGCAAGAAAGATCACCATAGCCCCTTCAAGAGAGGTCACTGGTGGTGCAATGGGGTTTCGTAAATCCCCGTCCTCAATTGAATCTATTAAAATATTTGATTTTTATAAACTGAATTGCTTCAGGAATAGATTCAGTGAGTTGTTGATCATCTAAGATGATCTATTCCGTTAGGAATCCAGATATGTTCCATCTGGGGAGAGAGACAAGGATCTATAATGTAGCAAATGATCCAAGTTTCCTCCTGACGCCTGTGAAGGCATGTTGATTCAGTCAGAATCATCAATCATCCTTCCTTCCTTGATATGTAGAGAGCTACTGCCATAGTCGGAGCAAGAGATATAATTTATACACATCCATACCTTGCTCCCGGTCAGATATTAGGACCCGGTTCTTTAATGAAAAATGCTCAGGGCTCCTAGATATCACTCCCTACGGACTCAGTTTTTCTTTGTACTAATTTAGATATATTTGTATAGGAACTGAGCCTTATATTTTTGTGTAAGTAGCAAAGAACTAATTTGTTCTTTGGAAGCCAGTTATATTTTTAACTGGGTGTAGCACCCCTCTGAGTTTATATATGAAAGATATATTCCCGGAAACTTGTCTCATTTATTTTACTTGCTAATTTTCTTAAACCTAATTGATTTATCCGGACACATAGAAAATTAGTAGGCAGCTCACCTAAACACTACAAATGGCCAAACCCACTCTGAAGCAATAATTTATTTATCCGCAAATTCTGAAAAGAATTTAAATTATTGTGAGTATCGTATTCAACCCCCCTTCTACGATACTTCGGGACCCAACAATTGGTATCAGAGCTCGCTGATTGATATACAAATCAGGATCCGTAGCCCAGTGAAGCTCACCGTGTCGAAGCTGTCTAGACTCAGAAGGATGCCTTGTTAAATAAGTTTAATAATAAATTTTTTAATAAAATTTATTTTATAAACTTTTATAAAATTTATTTTATAAACTTTTATAAAATTTATTTTATAAACTTTTATTAGTTTATGGTATAAATTTTAATTAGTTTATTTTATAAATTTTAAATAAAATTTGTTTTATAAACTTTTATAAAATTTATTTTATAAACTTTTATTAGTTTATATTATAAGTTTTAATTAGTTTATTTTATAAATTTTATAAAAGTTTTTTTTAAACTATTTAAATATAAAACTTGGTCTAGTATTGAAATGCTTCGACCATATTTATCAAGTGATTTGGTGGCCATGTTTTGTAAAACAAGGAAGTGAGATTGGCTTGGCAGAAGTTGAAGTCCACGCGCGTACATGTCTCAGTTTTCAAAAGCAAATGATTTGCTATGTGTCGAATTTGTACATCATATAATTCGACACCTAGTTTTTCAGGAGCTGAAATATTCTAAGGCATTGAAGCACTAAAAGTCGACATCTAAGTCCCTGTGTTAAAGAATCGACACCTAATTTTTTTTTACTTGTTAAATAAGTTTAATTATAAACTTTTAATAAGTTTATTTTATAAACTTTTATAAAATTTGTTTTATAAACTTTTATTAGTTTATATTATAAATTTTAATTAGTTTATGTTATAAACTTAATATTAAAGTTATTTTATAAACTTTTATAAAATTTGTTTTATAAACTTTTATTAGTTTATATTATAAATTTTAATTAGTTTATTTTATAAACTTAATATTAAACTTATTTTATAAACTTTTATAAAATTTATTTTATAAACTTTTATTAGTTTATGTTATAAATTTTAATTAGTTTATTTTATAAATCTAATAAAGTTTAAGTTTTAAATTTATTAAACAAAAAAAAAAATCGACACACAGTTCCTGCTAATGTATAAAATCGACAACAAGTCACATGATTAGAAAACTCGACCATTGACGACCAGCTGATCATTGTACACAGAATGTGAGTGTCGATTTTGAAGACCTTGAATCAGTTGGCAATTCTTTTTCGACACCTAAGCCTTGGTCAAGAAATTCGACACATGCTTATGCTAGATGATCAAAAATATTCTAAGTAAAGTAAGAGCTTGGTAAAGTCGACACAAGTTCCTACATTGAAAATAGAATTCGACACATGTGTTGGACAACTTCAAAATGGCTAAGGCAAGCATATATGGGGCATAGTATTCGACACCTACACCAACTGCAGTTTGGTATCCCAAGTTTTTTACCCTTTAATTTTTTATTTTAGATTTATTTATTTTTCCAGAAAAATTAAAATTCTTGAAAACTAAAATTTTTCTTAAAATATTAATTTATGGATTTTTAATTTTTTAAGAAATTTCAAATATTCTTAAAAATTAATTATTTGTAAATTTTTATTTTTGATTAATTTATTTTCTAAGAAAATTAAAAATTCTGTAAATTTAAATTATTCTTAAATATTAATTCGAGGGTGCTCAAGGAGGTAGTAGTTGAAGATTTTTCCGGGTATTGAAGACAACTGAGATTGACTGAAGATTATCCAATGAAGTTAATTCTGGATCAGGTTGAAGAAATAGTGGTATTAATTTCCTCAAAGGTTTACTCCATAGGATCCCACTAATATTTTGGAAGCTGCAAAAGGAGAGATTAATTTGGGTACAGGTTTTGGTTAATTTGAGTTGTATTTTTGGATGAAAAATCTTAGGGGTTGAAGTAGTGAAGGAGAACAGACTGGACAACCTGGAATCTCAGTACAAGCCTTAAAGACTATTCAACAGGGAGATTACAGGAAGTTCGTGCTAACACTGCAGATCATCTGGAACACAGGATACAACCAACAGAGATTTAAGGATACAACCACATTGTCTGTAAAAGACCTGTATGTGCTGAAGGCCTATGAACTAGAACAAGAGTTGAAAAAGATAATATTTGGTAAAGCAGGTTGTTAGCATATCCACTGTATTTGTGACCCAGGAACCAAATTTGATTGAAGTCAAGGTTGAGAACCTCTGAACAGAAGTGAATTGATCCTAGAAGCTGAATTGAAGATGTTGAAGCTCGGGCTAGTGGTCAAGGTGTTATATGTAAATTTGACACTTTGGAATAACCTGAGAACTAGACGACCAATCAAGCCTGCAGGACAACTGGAAGTTCAGTGACGTCAGATTCAGATGGAATCCCAATTCAATATCTAAGGTCTTTACCTATAGATTCCGTAAAGGAGATTTTCAAGATCAGTTCAAGAGGTGGTTGCAAGACAGGGATGGTTTTAAGTGGACAGACAAGTTTGGGTTTGCTACACAAAATGAAGAAGCATGTACAAGCAAATGATGACAGACACTATGTTAGGTTAAAGCAGGAATCTCAAGCATTAGTGAGGATGCAGCAAGGGAAAACATTTGTTGATGAAGTTAAATGCAATGTTGATTCTATCAGTGACAGTGATGAACCAAATGGATATCTAGCATCAATGACCAACACTGGAGATGAATCACTAAGCACTTCACAGGTATACATTCTAACTAGTATACGTTTATCTAATTCAGAACTGTATGTTTATTAAGTTTTGGAATGTATTATATTCATGAAAGCATGTTAGCATCTTAGGACTTAAATGCTTAATTGATTGTTAAGAATAAGATTGCATGCTAGGTTTCATGAGTTTAATTAGTACATTTCATATTTGATTTTATATGCAGTAAAATGAATATCTAGAATTAGATAGGGTGTTCTAGACGGTTAGGTGTATCCCTAAACATTTGTTGGAACTTGATTCAAATCTTCTGTGATTTAATACCTCTGCTAATGTTGTGAAAATTGTAAAATAGACAAACAAGTCATAGATCAGATATTTTATATTTGTTCTTATTGTGATAAATGACTTGATAAGTGTATGTAGAATTTGATATTGCTCATAATGTCTTATTCAAATATTCTGCATGTCCTTGAATTGTTTATGTGCTTATTTTCATATGATTTGCTCGCACTCACATAGTTGCACTTAAATGTCATATCATTTCATGTATTGCTTGTTAAGGAATAAAAGACGGTAGAATTATCTAAGTAGTCAGTAATTGTAGATTCGAAACTTAATCTAAAACTGACTTAGGTAATTAGAGATAGTTAAAAATGTTAAACAACGAAAGAAATGGATTAGACAGAATTATTAATTAATTTGTTAGTTCTTCTATCCATGTGCTTTTGCATATTGAAGCTGTTGTTATTGCTATATAAAGCAATATCTCTAACCCATCTAGACTCAATTGAAATTGAGTACCAAGAAGCTTAATCATTTGTGATTGCAGAGTAGGTAACAAAAGTTAAAAGTTATGTGACTTCGTGACATTTATTGTTCGAGGCATATGATTTAGATTAAAGCTCTACTATCACAATTGATCGAGAAAGCCTACTCAACGGTAACCTTTGGAGATGACAGCAAAGGATGTACAAGGGATATGACTATCATGAGTTAAGAACTGTCATCAGTGGAAGCATCTTTCTTGTTGAAAGGAGTTAAGCACTATCTAAAGTGCACTAGGGAATTCTTCGTCAAGGGTTTTCTGGAGAAGTGTTTGATCTCAAGCAAGAAGGTTGGAAGCTCACTCAACTGAGAGTGAGGAAGTTTGTTCGTAGCTGACATGGAATTTCGATGCAAAGGTGAAGTGAACTTTTCAGTAAAGCTTCATCAATGAAGAGTTAGCTATGGCAAAAGAAGCTCTCATACTTGTTAGTCAGCAAGGCAATGGATTCTTTGATAAAGAAGAAGTTGGTGAGAGGACTGCTTCATATGGAATTCTATCTAGAAGGACATTTTGAAGTATGTGACATAGGGAAGTCAAAGAAAACATCACACTGAAGAAAAGTCATAGTTTAGTGGTGATTGAAATTGATAACCCTAATTATAAATTGGTGATGTTCAAGCATTCAACAGACAAAATGTCATAAATGGTGATTGATTAAATAAGGAAGATCAAGTTGGAAACAATTGGCAAGCTGTGAGAACTTTGAAGTCAGATATTGGAACTGCATTTCGCGAGTGAAGTTCTAAATGAAGTCTGCACTGCAAAAGGTACTTTGAAGCTGAAGCAATTAACACAGCATGCTGCTTTAATCAACAAGATCGTGAAAAGACATCATTTGAGTTAATGGCCAACCAGAAGCAAACACTGAAGCTCTTTCGTGTGCTTGGAGGGAATTGATTTTTAATGAAGATCTATTTGAGTATCTTGACAAGAAGTTAAGGCTCATGGAACAATTCTCCTCGGCTACTCTTAAGTGATTAAAAGTCTTAATGTGACGACCAACTACACCAAGCTCCCAAGCATTCAAGTGAACGACTATTCTGAATCTTTGACAAATTTAGATACTGATGTAGAAGCTGAGGTTGCAGAAGGAATTAATGTTTAGCAGCAACTCAGGGGAGCACATGAAAGAAGGATCTACTAGTCATGCTCAACAATGAAGATCAAAGGATTTCATTAAGAACATTTCTGCCAAGACAAAAGGTTTGAAGTCAAATTCTATCCTGGAGTCTCGTTCTTAGTGATCCGGATTCTTATGCAGAGGCTAGGAGTGATAATCGAAATGATCATATATTTTTCGGGACCAAGTTGGGAAAGAGAAATTGTCAACGTACAATTGGTATCAACAATTGGTATCACCCATCAATTGGTATCCCAAAGAATACTGAAGAAGCACAGATTGATCCAGATTGGGTGATTGCAATGCAAGATGATCTCAATCAGTTCGAAGGCAGAAAACAACTGAAGCTGGAACCCAGACCACAGACCACTAAAGTCGAAGCTGAAATTGGTACAGTAGGGGTTCTCAGAAACTGGATGACTATTGGCATTGTTATGAGGGACAAAGCCAAACTGGTTGCTACAGGTTACTTTAAAGTAGAAGGTATCGACGATGATGGAAACAGAATCTTCGGGACTTTCAAGATCAAGCAGTAAACACCAGTGACGAGACTTGATCCTACGGGGACCCAACAAATAGGACCAAACAAGTTGAAGACCTAATCATAGGATATCCCTAGCACAAGTGGAGCATTCAAGCATGAAGATCTATCAGAAGAATGTGAACAAGTACACTCCTGAATGGTGAGCTAGAAGATGAAGTTGCAGATCCATTACAATTTGTATATCATTCTCTCCCCAAGCTTTTCCATGACGGAGGTAGGGATTCAAGCAAACGTCAAGGACATGGTATGACACTCTAACTTGTGCATTACTTAAAAATGATTTTACATTAGAGTTGTTATGCATATATCTCTCTAGAATGCAAGGCACACACAATGTAATAAATGTGCAAGTATACCATGATTATATTATATGTGGGTCTACTAACGAAAATTTGGCAAGATATATTTTTGCTAAATGAATCCAGAGTAGGTACAAAATTAGCATGTTGAAAGAGTTGCAATTCTTTCTGGATTTTAATTAATTCGAAAGAACAATGGCAATTAAAGGAAGTCGAGGATCTTTTGAAGATGCGCAATTTGGAAGATTCTAGACCAGCCAAGACTACTTTTCAACAGACCACTAAGCTTGATCAGAGCAAATCAGGTAGATGAACAGAAGTGACAAGCTATAGAGGTATGACCAGCTCATTACTTATTCAAGTGCATAAAGACCATATATTTTATTCTAGATATGTCTATGTGCAAGTTTCCAAGTGGGAACTAGAGAATCTTATCTTATAGCTAAGTTATGAATTGTTAGATATCTTAGGGGATCACCAATTCTTGGAATCTGGGACCCTCAAGATACTAGGTTTAACCTAATTGGCTCTATAGATATAGATAATGCAGGTTGTACGAAAGACAGGGAAGTAATTCCTAGAAGCTGTCAATTTCCAGCAACTCTGTTGATCTCTTCACACCACTGAAGGAACAAGCTCATGGACACCAAGTATCGTTTTTTTTTGTCCTAAGTCGAATAACTTGCGGATTTTTGCTAAATAACTTGATGAATTTATTTTATCTAAGTTGGTTAGTAAATTTGGGATATTATTTATATGCATAATTATTAGAAATCCCATCTGCAAGGAATTCTTAAATAAGTTCACAAGTATTAAATTTTCAATATTTAAAGGACTTGTGAATTTGTTTAAAATCCAGAACCTCATACTTTTTGCTATTAGTTTAATTATCATGCTTACAATGTATTATGCATAAGTGGTAGTTAAATTATTTAGCATAAGTATTTAATTTGTTTTGATTTATTTAAACCATGATGATATAAAACAATTCAGTGAAATATCTGTTCCATGATTTAAGTAAATTAAAATAAATACGAAGCATAATTATTTGTAGTATTATTATTATCTTTTATTACTCTGTGATAATTGAATAATATTTTATTACAAAATAATTGTGATATATTGATACTAATGGATTTGCTTAGTTTTTATTCTAAGTAAAAATTGGTTTTTGAAAAAGCCGTTAGTATTAATATATTTAGTTTTCTTTCTTTGACTGGTTTACGATCCTGAATGTATTTAAAAGAATTTTTTGTCTATTTCTTTTTCAAAATATTTTATGCAAAGATACATTCATTTGTCTATCAGTTTTAGTTAAGAAAACTTAAGAATTCTTTTTCAAAACTTCTCTTTTGAAAAACTTTTCTTAAGGATAATCTTTCTTTTATCTCGAAACTCTATCCTCTCCCAAAAGCTTGTTTTAATTGTTTTATCTTTAAAAAGCTTTTTCTCTCTTTTTAAAAATTTGTTTTAACTTCGAGGTATCAATCACTTGTAAAATTATTTGTTTTCAAATACTTGTTTCAATGTATGTTTCACATTGATTCATAGTACCAAAACAGTGGTTGTTACTTTGAAAGCCTAGTACTGTATTGTTAAGCATTCATCCAACCCCAATTGTCATGTTTTATTTTAAGACGGGGATATTATCAGGCAAACAAAAATGATGTAAATCATAATTGTATTATGAGTCAGAAAATCATTGTCTTCTATCTGATAAGGATGTTTTGCAAAACTGTTTTCAAAACATACAGTGCTTAGGTTTAATGGAAAAGAGTCATTTTATTGAGATAAAATTTAGTAAGAGAGTTGAGTTTCTTATTTGTTGTAAATTCCCGCGTTTTATAATGGGAAGTTTGCCTTATAAGAAATTTATAAGGAATAGATTTTTTTCTCTGATACACATTCCCGCATTTTATTATGGGATAAATATTTTAAAGAAAATTTCTATTGATGTCATGCTCCTAAATGATAAATCTTCAGAACCGACAAAACTCTTTTATTAAAAGTGCTTTAATGCAATCCATTACCATTCCTTCTTATATTTTTCTTTCTCCTTGAGATGAAAAATATGTTTTGGAATGTTAAAGTGATTATCTTTTTATCTTCTTTTAATGATTTTATCCGTTTAGCCCCAGTGGCTATAGAAACTGACCAGGAGGTTGAAAACCCATCAATCTCTTACCCAGGCCTTAATACCAAACACTCATTTCATCCACTTCCATATATTAACCCTTGGAGTTATAAGGAACAAATGTGAGTTAGAGGTTGATAAGGGAGAAACTGCACTTGATGCAGCAAATAAGGATGAAGTCGGAAGTGCACCCACAGCTCTACCTCCAGCGAAGTAAAGAAGTATATAAACTGAGGTATCTGTAAGCTCATCTGTATCTTCTCAAAAAGATGCAGAGCTGAAAAGGCAATAAAACTGTCTCTGGAATCATTCTCTCAACAGGGTGAGTCCATTGAAATTCGCTCGTCAGCCAGAGCATCTTGTAATGAGTCAAGCATACCACCGGCACTCACGCTGATGTTAAGCCTAAACAAATAAATTCTAAGTACACATTGCAAGAAGTGCACAGTGAGAGGTATAGGCATGTTAACAAATACCCGTCATTGGGTTACGAGGGAAACGTAGACTCTAATTTGCCATTCATTACATTGTCTACTACGTCGCCCCTCCTGGAAGGAACATTTCCAGATCCTGAAAAGGAATGTCCACCTCCCGTTTACGGAGAAGGTGTGAGGCAACTCCTTGATAGAACAAGGCAGGATTCCCAAAAAGATTTTAAAATCTTGGGATAACCCATCTCAAAGAGGTGAGGCTCCACTAGACAGTGATTTAGCAATTGCTATTGAGTCTGGTGTGAGACAGTGCTTATGCATGAAAGATCAAGAACACCTCAATGAGGCAATTCTCCACTTGATAGTGATTCAGTTCATTTTGATGAATCAGGTGATGAGAATATGAATGAATTGACGGATTTCACTTGCAGGTACAGAAGGCTATATTTGGAGTGCAGAGTGAAGTGAGAGAGAGAAACACTTAAGTGAAAGTGAGGGAGAGATACACTTGAGTGAGAGATAGGGAGAGAAAGAGTGAAACACTTCAAAGTGCTCGACACTTAAGTCTAAACACCTACAGAACGTAGTAGAAGTGAGGAAACCATAAGCCAAACACTTACCCTTGCTACTTGCTACTTCTGAAAGAAAAGTTACTATATTTTTCCCGATCAACGACAGATGAGAACCTTCTTTGGAAGACAAACCATTCAAAAGTGGGCCACTGGAGGATTCCTCAACTAAGGGGGAGAAGTTATAGTAAGAAAAAGGAGAAGTTACAAGTCTTATCTTCGTACTTGGGAAAAGTTAATTTCCTAAAGGGGTTCGTATCCTTGGGAGAAGTTAATATCCTTAGGGGGAGATTTTAGACAAGAAAAAGAAAATCTTCTCTTCTAATCCTGAGGGGAAACAACAGAAATATGGGAGAATCAAGAAACTGTATCCTATACTTGAAAGGAGTTGTCAAAAGAGGATTCCTCATCCAAGTGGGAAGAACAGAGAAGAATTGACACTTCCATTGATTTTCTAAAAGGAGAAGGAGAATCACATTCTTAGGGGGAGAACATTATTTGAGCTATGTTCTGTATTCTATTGAAGACGTTCCCAGGAATATTGATTCTTATGAAGCTCTGTTCATGATAAGTTCTTTAAGTTCAAACTGAAGGATTTTCAAATGGAGAGAGCTCAAACAGACAGAAATGAAGAAGATACAACTTGAATATCAGTTCAGTGTCAGAGTAACAAACATCTTTCATTTCAGTTACTCAAGAATTCTGGAAATGCAGTATCTGATCCAGAAAAACCAGTAGCATTATTTACAAGTCTCGGACAATTACTTTTTCTAGTTGTTAATTGAGTTATCCTCTCTATGAGATTTGTTTGCTAAGTTTAACAATCAAATAGGGGGAGATTGTTGGAGATTACGAAGCTGTATGAATAGTAATCATGATAACTCAACACTAGAACATGACAAGTAAATAATACTATGCGTACACAGAAATCAGGAAGAAATGAAAACAAGGCAAATACAGTGAATCAAGACATTAGAAGAAGTTTTGAAGTCTACTACAGGTCACTGAAAGAAGTACATTAATATGTTCATGCCTCAGTGAAGAATAATGTGTAAAGACTTTCAGGGTTTCAGAAGTGTTGAAGATTCAGTATAAAAGTGCCACTAGAAGATTTCAGTGTACCAACATTGATTGAAGATAGACGGTATTCGAAGCATAGGAATCTAGAAGAATTGAAGACATGGTATGTCTAAGTACCAGAAAAGATTCCAGTGAAAGTACTATGTTTATTGACGGTCAGTGTTCAAAGCAATGAAGTTGCTGCAAACTTAACAATGTACGTAAGGCAATAATACGAAGACCTGGATTGAAGTTAGTCGTCTGTGAACCAGACCAGTTGCACTAGGCGTCATCAGTTTGTGAAAGGAATCTAAGTATTACCTATAGAATAATTGTTAAGTTGAAGAACGTACTTGGAAAGAACGGTTATTTATTAAGGTACGAAAAGTGATTTGTAGAGGCTACAGCCAAACAGCTAAACAGCTAAATAGTTAAACAGCCAAATAGCTAAACAGCTAACAGCCAAACAGCCAAACAGCTCAAAGGGTGTAGGGTGTAAAGCGTCACAACTTTGGTATGAAAAGTTAAAGTTTCTAAACTACAGTCGAAGAACGGAAATAGCTCAATAGCCAAACCGCAAGTGACCAAGTGCAAGAATTATAAAATGTTGGTGATTAAACTTTAATTTGACCAAGTCAAATTAAACTCAACACAGGGTGTTAGAGAAAAAACTCAACACCTAGCTTTTACATGCCTAAAAGAAATTAAGTGTTATATCCATTGCATAGAAATTCGACACATAGTTTTGGTAAATTTCTAAGTCATATGCAAAGGAGTAAACTCGACACCAAGCCATACAGAGTATTTCAAATTCGACACATAGACATCTTGGCTCATCCAAATATTTCTAAGGCATATACAAGGGGATTTAATTCGACACAAAGGTTACACAGGGCAACACAATTCGACACTCAGCCCCTCAGCCAATCAAATCACAGCAGCCTACTTTATTGATTTAAAGACTACACAAATAAGAAGATGTGAGCCACTCATTTCAAGGGTCGTCTTCTTCAACAAAAATATGTAGAGAGCTACTGCCATAGCCGGAGCAAGAGATATAATTTATACACATCCATACCTTGCTCCCGGTCAGATATTAGGACCCGGTTCTTTAATGAAAAATGCTCAGGGCTCCTAGATATCACTCCCTACGGACTCAGTTTTTCTTTGTACTAATTTAGATATATTTGTATAGGAACTGAGCCTTATATTTTTGTGTAAGTAGCAAAGAACTAATTTGTTCTTTGGAAGCCAGTTATATTTTTAACTGGGTGTAGCACCCCTCTGGACATATATGAAAGATATATTCCCGGAAACTTGTCTCATTTATTTTACTTGCTAATTTTCTTAAACCTAATTGATTTATCCGGACACATAGAAAATTAGTAGGCAGCTCACCTAAACACTACAAATGGCCAAACCCACTCTGAAGCAATAATTTATTTATCCGCAAATTCTGAAAAGAATTTAAATTATTGTGAGTATCGTATTCAACCCCCCTTCTACGATACTTCGGGACCCAACAAATAATCAATTCATGTTTAACATCCCTAACTCACTAACCAACTTTGAGAAAGTGGATTCATCAAGTGGTTTCGTGAAGATGTCAGTAATTTGATCTTCTGTGGGTACAAAATGTAACACCACAGTTCCATTCATGACATGCTCTCGGATGAAATGATACCTTATGTCTATGTGCTTGGTTCTTGAATGTTGTACAGGATTGTTGGAAATTGCTATGGCACTTGTGTTATCGCAAAGTATTGGAATTTTAGTTAACGCAAATCCATAATCATTCAGTTGATTCCTTATCCACAAGATCTGTGCACAACAACTACCTGCCGCAATATATTCTGCTTCGGCTGTCGAGGTAGATACTGAGTGCTGTTTCTTGCTGTACCAGGAAATCAACCGTTGTCCTAGAAACTGATAGCTTCAAGAAGTACTTTTCCTGTCCATCCTGCATCCTGCATAATCTGAATCTGTATAGCCTATTAGTTCAAAACCTGTACCTTTAGGGTACCAAATTCCAAGATTCGGTGTACCCTTCAGATATCTAAAAATTCTTTTAACAGCTATAAGATGAGATTCTCTAGGATCAGATTGAAACCTTGCAGATAAGCATGTTGCAAACATTATATCGGGTCTACTAGCAGTTAGATATAATAATGAGCCTATCATACCTCTGTAGCTTGTGATGTCAACTTTCTTACCAGTTTCATCTTTGTCAAGCTTGGTGGCTGTTGGCATAGGGGTTTTTGCCGGTGTAGAATCTTCTAGATTGTATTTCCTTAGAAGATCCCTTACGTACTTTGATTGGCAAATAAAAATCCCATCTTCCTTTTGCTTCACTTGCAATCCAAGGAAGAATGACAGCTCACCCATCATGCTCATTTCATACCTACTCTGTATTAACTTAGCAAATCTCTTGCACAAGTTTTCATTAGTAGAACCAAATATAATATCGTCAACATAAACTTGGACAAATACCATATCTTCATCATGTAATTTATAAAAGAGAGTTTTATCTATGACACCTCTAGTAAAACCGTTTTCAAGTAAAAACTGAGAGAGAGTGTCATACCATGTCCTCGGTGCTTGCTTGAGTCCATAGAGGGCTTTGAATAAGAAATATACAAAATCAGCAAACTCTGGATTTTCAAAGCCAGGAGGTTGTTTGACATATACTTCCTCTTCTAACTTTCCATTCAGAAATGCACTCTTCACATCCATTTGATAGACTTTAAAATTGGAATGTGCTGCGAATGCCAGAAATATCCTGATGGCTTCAAGTCTTGCAAATGGTGCGTAGGTCTCATCATAATCGATTCCCTCTTCCTGGGAGTAACCCTTTGCAACCAGTCTGGCCTTGTTCCTTGTAACAATGCCATCACCGTCTAGCTTGTTCCTGTATACCCATTTCGTGCCAATAACAGATCTATCTTTAGGCCTGGGTACCAGTGTCCATACTTCTTGCCTTTCGAACTGATTGAGTTCTTCTTGCATGGAAAGAACCCAATCTGGATCAGTTAGAGCATCTTCAATTTTCTTTGGTTCTTCTTGAGATAGAATAACTGAAAATAAACATTCATTTGAAGTTGTACTTCTGGTTCTAACACCAACATCTGGATCACCTATGATCAATTCAAAGGGATGATCTTTGCTCCATATCCTTTCCCTTGGTAGGTTTGATCTTGATGATTCGCCTCTATATTCATTGTGATGTTGTGTTGTGCCAGTTGATCCTTCATCTCCCCCTGAGTTGCTGCCTGGATGACTTGTTGATCTACCACTGGTATTAGTAGTATCTCCAGTGTTTCCATTGTTTCCACCACTATTACCTGGATCATTACCATCATTATTGTCATCATCATTTTCTGCTGCAACCTCAGGCTCTTCTTCATTATCCGAATCTGAGTCTGGATGATTGTCAAATTTTAATGACTCAGAAGGATCTTCATTTTGGATGCTTGGGAGTTTAGTGTCGTCAAATGATACGTTGACACTTTCTTTTACTTGGTGCTGATCAATTATGTACACCCTATATGCTCTTTTTGAGTAGCCGATAAAAATTGCTTCATGTGCCTTGGCCTCAAATTTGCCACGATGTTCATCTCCATCTTTTAGCACAAAACATTTGGCTCCAAATACATGAAAGTATTTGAGTGTTGGTTTCTTGCCAGCCATTAATTCGTAGGGCGTCTTCATATGATCCTTGTTGATTAAAGTTCGATTCTGGGTATAACAAGCTGTGTTCACTGCTTCAGCCCAGAAGTAGATAGGCAACCTTGATTCACTTAACATTGTTCTTGCAGCTTCAATCAAGGTTCGATTCTTCCTTTCTACTACTCCATTCTGTTGCGGAGTTCTTGGCGCTGAGAATTGTCTTGTTATCCCTTTGTCTGAGCAGAAGCTATTCAGAATTTCATTCTTGAATTCTGTTCCATTATCTGATCTGATTACCCGGATAGGTAGCTTTGAATCTAACTCAATCAACTTTACATGATCAATCACCAACTGTGGAGTTTCATCCTTAGAGTTCAAGAATAAAACCCACGTGTACTTTGTGAAGTCATCTACAATCACTAAGGCAAATTTCTTCCTTGACATAGACATGATATTGACTGGACCAAATAAATCCATATGAAGCAGCTGCAGTGGTTCAGTAATATTTGTAGTGTCTGTGCCTTTATGAGTTGCTCTTTTTGACTTCCCTTTCTGACATGCCTCACACAATCCTTTTTGTGTAAATTCCATCAGAGGCAGTCCTCTCACCAAATCCCTCTTGACTAGAGAGTTCATTGTTTTGAAATTCAGGTGTGAAAGCTTCTTGTGCCATAGCCAACTTTCTTCTGTTGAAGCTTTTGAATAAAAACAGTTTGCTTCAGTTTCAGTTCCCGAGTTGAAATCAGCTACGTACAAGTTTCCTTTCCTTACTCCACGCAAGGCTAGTCTGTCTTCTTTAGAATGAGCTATTAAGCACTTCTCCATGATAAAGTTTACTTTGTAACCTTTATCACAGAATTCACTAACGCTGGGTAGATTGTGCTTAAGTCCTTCCACCAAAGAGATGTTTTCAATGATAACATTCCCAGTATTTAACTTGCTATATCCCGTAGTCATTCCATTACTGTTATCTCCAAAGGTGACGATTGGGCCAGCTCTTTCAACCACGTCTGATAGCAGGGGTCTATCTCCGGTCATATGCCTTGACGATCCGCTGTCTAGGATCCATACAACCCGGTTTTCCTGTTTAACTCCCTGCACATATCAAACGGATTAATTCGTCTTCGGAGCCCAAAATTGATTGGGCCCGGCATACTTAAAGAATTGACCTTTGTCAGCTTTGACAACAGATCCTTTTCGAACAACAGCCGCATCCTCCTTGACTGTACTTACTTTCCTATAAACAGTCTTAATAACTTTTTGTTTAGACTTAGGAATATATTTTTCCTTCTTGACAGGTGAAGGAATAGCAGTCTTGGATTTAGCAAATTTATTATTGATGTATTGTCTAGGTGTCATGTTCTTTTTATTAGCAGTCATGCGTTTGAAATAAGCAGTCATAGCATTAAAAGCACATAACATACAATTTAACATACCACAAGGTTTATGGCATACATCAATAGCAGGCATGTTATTCACAGCAGTAGGAGTTTTAACAATTTCTACTTTAACTTTTTCAGCAGATTTAAAGTTTTCAGTAGAATGGCATATGTTGTTACTATCCCTACTTCTAACAAACTTATTGTTAGGTCTGTTCAAATCATTCTTTAAGTTCTTAGCACCTAAACCAGGAGTGGATGAACTAGCAGAGTTCACATTTTCTATTGGTCTTTTAGGTACATATTTCGCTTTCTGGACATTTACTCCTTTTATGTCCCTAGTCTGTTCTTCTCTTTTCTTCTCTTCCTCGAGATCCTCTAACTGCATCTCATAAGCTATCAGTATAGAGCTCTTAAGGATAGGTTCAGCAATAGGTGTTATGAAAAGAGGTTTGGGTGTGTTTTAACAACATGAGGAATACCCATTTCTTCAGCGCTTTGCTTGAACGGGGTAATGTTGCTTGGCTTTCCTACAGATTTATTGTACTCGAAACCTATTCCAACTTTTCGGTTTATTTCCTGTTGGTCAACTAGGTTCTTTACAATATAAGAGGAATTTTTATAAGCTAGACACCTTTGCTTTTTTTCTTCAATTTTATTCTTTAAAAAAGCTTCAATCTCAACATAGCAGTTGACTCTATTAACTTGAAATGCAACATCTTCAGTTAATTTAACATTAATAAGTTTCAGCTTTTTCAATTCATAATTCTCATTTGATAAAACTTTGTTTTCGAGAATTAAGACTTTTATTCGATCTCTAGCATCAGTTAAATTCTCACCTAGCAATTTAAACATTTTAGGACAGCTAGGGTTTACCTCAATTCCTTGTCGAGGTGGAGATTGTGATCCTTCAGAAGAAGAGGCCATTAGAGCAAGATTTCCCATTTGGTCTTCTTCATCATTGTCGGAATCATCCCAGCTTTTTCCTGCTGCTAAGTATGATTTTCCCTGATGCTTCTTCAGTAGAGCGTCATATTTCTGTTTGAGCTCGTCATATGAATCCTTCTTTCTTTCCTGCTTGGGTTTTCTACAATCAGTTGCAAAGTGTCCCATTTCATTGCAGTTGAAGCAACGGATCTTGCTTCTGTCTACCATCCCTGTCTTGTATCCACCTTTTGTGTTGGATGTGCTAGAAGAGCCAGCTGTCTGAAATCTGTTTGCCATAGGCTTGAATTTGAAACTAGGGTTCCTCCTGAATCTTGTATTTCCAAATTTTCTAGCAATCAGAGCCAGAGATTCATCCTCAAGTTGATCGAGTTCTTCCATTGAGTAGAATTCACTATCAACTGAATTCATTAAAGTTGCACCAACTTCTGCAACAATACCCTGATCAATGATGTTGACTGAAGAAGATTCAGTCTTAGTTTTTCTGTACTCTGGTTCTTCTGCTACAAGAGCTGTAGACTTGCTGACCACCTTGCTTGTACCATATATTTCTTTCTGTTGAGTCTGCTCTAGCTCATAGGTCTTCAGAATGCCATAAAGTCTTTCCAAAGAAATTTCATTCATATCCCTTGACTCTCTGATGGCTGTTATCCTATGCTCTAGGTGTACTGGCATTGTCAGCAAAAACTTCCTACTGATCTCCTTCTTCGTATATTGTTTGCCATTGAGATTTAGATCATTTATCAGCTTGTTGTATCTCTCAAAAACTTCAGAGATACCTTCTCCAGGATTTGATCTAAAATGCTCATGTTGAGACGTTAAGATTTCCAATATGTTCTCCCTTACTTCTTCTGTTCCTTCATTTAGTATCTCTATCATTTCCCAGATGTGTTTGGCATTTTTTCAATTAACAACATGATTATACATTCCGGGATCAAGAGATTCCACTAAAATTAACTGCAGATTGGTGTCCAATGTATCCAGTTCCTTTTCTGTCTCAGTGTACTCAGAAATATCTTTTTCAAATTGTCTGTGCGGAATGAGTACACCATCTTCCATATGCTCAGGAAAGATATTTATTGGAACAACAACACCAGTTTTTAAAATATCCTTGTACTTAGGATTTGCAGCTCGAAGAAACAAGGTCATCTTTCTCTTCCACAGATTATAATTGTCTTTATCAAATTGTGGAATTTTAATGCTACTAACTCTTTGAGTACTCATCTTTAAATAAGATTAAAAATTAAGTGTTTCAAAAAAATATTTTAATTTTTGACTTAAAATAATTTTTGATCAAAAATAATTTTTCGGGAAAAAAAATTATTTCGAATAAAAAATTATTTCGTATTTAAAATAATTTTTGAGATCTGTATTAGTTCGCGGAATTTGATTTGGATATGATATTAAAAATATCAACCAGCTTTGATACCAATTGTTGGTCCCTGATATTGTAGAAGGGGGGTTGAATACAATATCTAAATTAATCGCGGAATATTTGAATTAAAAATATTATTTTAATTGCTCGCGAAATATTAATTATAATGAGATACTGTTCAAGTGAAAGATATAATTTTAACTTGATTAGTATTACAAAATTAATATTTAGAAAACTGATATATAATTGATAAGAGGATCTAGAACAAATTTGACATGAACTGTTCGTGTTTAACAATTTTATTCCAAACTCAGCACAGAAATTTGTGAATATTACAATGCAGACAAATTACTGAATTTGAGCTGTTTTTCTAACTCTGAAAAAGTGAAGCACAATCCTCATATTTATAGAGGTTGAAAATGCTTAGAATGACCTTTATCAATATGACTTAATTTATTCAAATTAAGCCTTGTATGACTTAGTAAAAGACTGGGCATGACTTAAGAAATTCGGTATGACTTATTATGAGCTCGGTATGACTTTTTATAAGTCATATTCGAATTTTCCTTATTTAAAATAAATCAGAATGACTTATTTTAAAAGAAAAAACTCGGTATGACTTTTTACCACTTGCTCTAGCATGACCTTTTTCATATAAAATTCGATATGACTTATTCTTAAGTCATATTCGAATTTTCCTAATTAATAAAAATCAGAATGACTTATATTAAAAAGAAAATTCTCGATATGACATTCTTCAACAACCTTTAAGAATTTTCTCGGTATGACATGAATTCTCGGTATGACTTCTTTATCACCTGCCATTTCTTTTCTTTTCTTCTTGTTTTGACAAGTGGCAACCTTTGATTGGTTGCTTTAACAAAAAATCACCTGCCATTTCAATTGTAAAAGAAATAGGGCTTATTTCGTCCTGTAGTGAATAGGCTCCGTAGAAATGCTTTTCGACCATCACAGCTTATACTATTTGATTAATAAATAATAAATTTAATTCAGAAATTATAAAAATAAATATCTAATATTATTTAGATATTTATAAATATAATTTACTAAATAAATAAAATATTTATTAATTAAATAAATCCTTACGCTCTAAGCTGCGGTCTCTTGATCGTCTGGAACCGAACTCCTTTTGACTTGGAAATAATAAATCAATTCCAACCGGGGTTCCACTTTTATGAATATATGACTCTGCATTTCTTCCGTGTCAATACTTTTTCCATCTTGTCTTAAAGTCAGTACTGTCAGGCCTGTTTAGCTGTTTCTGTATCCCTTTGAGCTTCCAGCTTCTTTCTTCTATCATTCTAAAATAATTCTAAATTAATTAATCCTTTAATTAATTTAAGAAATAAATTTAATTCTGAGTGAATTAATTTACTAATTAAATTAACTAATTAATTTAATTAATTAATAGAGAATTAAATTAATGGCTTGACTATTGTTGATGTAGATAAAACTCTTTTGTTCTTCAACAATAACCTTTCTAACCACTTGAACTTTTTGATGACGAATCTTCACTGACATTGTTAACACCCTGTGCACTGGTCTGGTTCACGGATGACTAACTACAATGTCGATTCTCATTTCTACTGTAGTGGTCTTTGTGTCTTGTCTTAGCTTCTAGCTTTGTCTTCACTATTTCTTTTCTTGGAATCTCTTTGTAGTAGGTACTTGAAATCTTCTGTATCTTCTGAACTCTTCTGAAATACTACTCCTTTATTTTTCGCCGACGCTTGAACATATTAATGAACTTCTTCTGGTGTAGAGTAGCAGCTTCATTAGAACACTTCTGATATTAGGATTCTTTGTGTCTAGTTGATTGTCTTCATCTTGATTCCTTCCTCGGTTTTTATTACTTACTTAATTTTCTTAATTGAGTTGAGTTGTCATCTACTTATTACAAATAGGCCTTGTCATATGTCTTTCAAATGTTATATCATAAAAATAGAAAGCTAGTAAGTCAGCCTCCCAAACACTACAAGGACTCGAACCCTCAGTATCGCATTCAACCCCCCTTCTACGATACTTCCGGGACCCAACAGATATTATTGGCCTCTTGTTTGAGTGAGACTATGAAATGCACAGCCGTGCTCAAATGTTGATTTGATTTTAATAGTCTACTCATCGATCAAGAAAATAAAGATTAAATTATGAAAAGGATGATACGAGACATGCCTTGAGTTTAATCTATAATATCAAGATTAAAGGGATTATATTATATGGAACATTATTCACGAAACGCTTAATTGAATCACCGATTTATTATTATTACTTGGGAAGCAATGATGTATTACTAGATGCCGCTCATCGTTTACAATTTTAATTAGATATTAAAATTGTTGCCAACGTAATAATAACCTACATGGTCACACACAAAGAACGCTTGAAGGAGAAATAATTTAAATTGTGAATTTAAATTAAATTAGTAATTTATTTTATTTATGATATTAATTAAGTATGACTTAATTAATTATATAAATAGAATAAATGAATTATTTAAACTAATTCCAAAATTAATAATTAAGTGATTAAGTGAGACTTAATTAAATAATTTAGAATTTTGGATTAGTATTAATTATAATTGGATTATAATTAGAAAACTTATTTCTCTCTCTATATAATCTCTTTATGGGTTGATTTAATGAGTGAGACATATTTTTACTAAAACCCTAGCCGTTTTGAGAAAAGAGGAAGATAGAGAGAGAGAAGCAGTTTTCGGGTGCTAGTACACATCAATCCTTCATGAAAAGTATTCGTGTGGATACCGTAGAGCGTAGATCGCGAGAGCGGGATACGTGGTGATTAAACAAACTTTAGACCTCCATTAATCTTCCATTAATGAACTATTAAAGCTTCTAAAGGTATTTATTCTTTATCTCCGAATTAAATCTTTTATTTTCGCATGGATCCTCCGGAGGGTTTCGCTATTTTGATTTATTTTTCGCGTTTATTCCACTGCGTTTGTGCCTCGAAACCCTTCACCTTCTCCCCCTTTCTGACATCATTCCCTTTTTTTACTGTGAGAATTTCAATAATTGTATGTAGCATACTCTGCATAGAATTGACAGAAGTGGAAAGATTATCCACCTTGGCTTCTAAAGCATCATGTTTTGCAGAAACATTCTTTAATTTCAACTCTAAAGCATGTTGAGAAGTCATAACTGCAGTTTGAACATATATAATGGTTTGTTCACAGATTCTTTAAGATCACAGACTTCATTGTGAAGTCCCTTGAAAAACACAGTAGTAGCCTTCAAAATAGTCTACATTTCATCAGAGTTTAATTTTTTGTCTGCCTTGTTGATCAATTCATGAACATGGGACCATGATATCTCCTCGTTAGGGTATTTCCAAGACATATCCCAGATGGATTGTCTGTGAGAGTTGAGCAATTCTTCATTTGATGGTCCTACTTTTGAGCTAAAATCTCTTTTAACACCTTTTATATCTAGGGCAGCTTCGATTTCATCCTTGAGGGTTTTTACAATCATATAATCAGGATAATCCATCCTTAATCTTTCATGTGCATCACGTGCATTGACAAGCCACCTTATTGAGTTGTACCTTTGTGTGTAGGGGATTGAAAGATCTATAACTTCTTCATTAGCAAAAATTGGTTTATCAGAGTTTGTGTCCTCCTCATCAGAGTTTATGGCTTGATCAGAGTTTGGCAAAGCATCATAGTTTGCAGTGACAGATAAACTCTGAGTATCTGCAAAAGTAACAGAACATCTTAAATCACTATTTTCTTTTAAAGTAATTTCATTACTTCTCACATCACACATATCATAACTTTTAATAGTTAGATTTTTCTCACTAGAAGTAATTAACTTCTTTCCCATTTCTACCTCTCCTTTTGCCAGATTCAGTATCTGCCTCTCATTATTAATTCTATTTTTCCACACATTTTATCTCATTCTCACATGAAAAGCTCAAATCACATTGTCCTACAGAAATAAAAGGTGGCTGAGAAAGGAGGTCTGTAGTCACATGAATAGGGGTATCCTTTTCAGGACTATTCATGATCATTCCAGCAGTTAAAACAGGAAAGGTAAAATCTGAACTTATACTATCAGAGAATGCAAATTCTAAAGAAAAGTCAGAGTTTATACCTTGAGTATTTGTGCATGTGGATGGAGTCTCTATAGGCTGTGCAGAAAGAGGTCATGATTGCATCAGAGATTGCCAAAGGAGCTTCATCAGAGTCTTTCATCTTAGCATCAGCAACAACAAAATCTTCAATTATTGCAGTTGTAGTGCTTGCATCCAAACTTTGATTGAATGGTTCTTGTGGGGCAGGGGCATTAACAACTTCTTTAACCCTTTGAGTTGAAGGTTCTTGTGGTTTGTACCCCTGATTCATGCTGACTTCATTTACTTCATCTTCATTGGCTGCTGTTGAACTTTGATCAACAGGTTCTTGTGTGCCTTGCCCTTCAAGGACTGCTACCTCACTTTGAGAGACAAGTTCTTATGTGTCATGGCTAAAATAGACTGACATTATAAATTGTTTTGTACTAGGAGAAGCTGGAATGGATTTTGTCTTTTTCTCTTGCATCTCCTTCCTTACTTCTTCTGCAAGCTCCCTTACTCTTTCATATGATATCTCCTTGATAATTTGTTTGGGAGATTGAACAGGAGAATCAGATATGAGAATTGCAGCAGCTTCACCTTCATCAACATTACCAACAGTTGTATTACCACCAGCCAACTCAGGTTGTACCAACTCATCAGAGTTTATCAAGGCATCAGAGTTTATTAGATTCTCAGAGAATATGGTCTTAGAGTTTATTACTGCATCAGAGTTTAAGATAAAATTGATCAGAGTTTGGCTGATCAGAGTTTATTACTTCAGTGTTTGCCAGATTATCAATTTCCAGATTATCAGAAAGTGCAGCCTTTACCAATCTTCTCCTTTTCTTTTTAGCTTCTAAAATAGGATTGATAATGAATTGCTTCATATATGGAGCTGGAGGAATCTCAGAATCCTTCTTTACACTTTCTTTACTGAAAAAACCAAACCTTCATTACTGTCCTCAGAATCAGTCTTTTCATCAATCGGCTTCATTTTCTTTGGAGATGACTCATTTATTGATTTTTCTTTCTTTTTGTTACTTAGGCCTTGTTGAGAGATGTGTTTTTCAACTACAATATTTTGGGAGATTGCAGAGGTTGGCTTCAGTGTTTGAGTATCTGTGTTTGGTTAGTGGCTTGGGTTAGAATCAGAGGGTGCTAAACTCTAATCCATAGCCACAGATAAAAAATCCCTTCCATATATGGTAGGCATTCTCTGATTTCTAATTTAACAGAAGCCTGACTCATGTAGGATAAAATATGTTACAGAGATTACCTGGAGATTCTTTCTTTCTATCCTTCCTAGCTAAGTCAGTAAAAATTCTTTTATTCATACAAAAACTAGCTAGACTCTGATCATGCTCAAAAGTTACATCAAGCAGTAAATAGCTAAAGATTAACTATAAAAATCTAGCAAAATAAACAGTATGTACATCATCCTCTATTTTACTAACTAACTACTTAATTATTAAACATGGAAAATTAAAATTAAAATTGTGGGTCAGAGAATACCTAATTTGATGAGATAATTGAGGGATGGCATCAAAGTTGGTGCATTTTCCTGTGAAGTCCCTCGTGATGCAATCAAAGAAGAAACACCATTCTTTTCTTACATGAGGTCTTGTGAGACTCTCTAGCTTTGACAGGCTTCCTTCATAGCCTATTGACCTGGAAAAATCTTTGACTTGCTCATCTCCAACTATGTCATCATACATAGCCACTTCTGGAAGATGAATAGCTTGACGAACCACAGCAGGAGTAATTGAATGTTTCCCATTGCATTAAAAAGTGATTGCCGGTTCTTCATCATCACCAACATTCTTAAATTTTACAAAAGACCAGATTCTGATCAGAGATTGAGCAGAGAAATTTGATGGTTCCTAAAGCGCATACCCAATGTAGCTTTGTTGTAGAAAATCCTGAATAACATGAATAACATGAAAATATGAATTAAACTATTCCCTCTCAATTACATATTATGTTTAGTGGGACACGTGGCATAAAATTATTGGAAGAGTAATGAGTAGTACAAGTCTCAAAATACAGCAAGTGTGTGTGTATTTGTGTCTAAAAAATGAAACGATTTACGTGAGATACACGCGCCCTAATGATTAGTCAAATCAGAGAATAACTCATAATTTAATCATGTAACAGAGTTTAGAGTAAACAGAGTTTAGAAAACAGAGTTTAACATGTAGACTTAAATTAGAGTTTTGAGGAATCAGAGTTTAGAACAATCATAGTTTAATATATGCAATATTAATCAGAGTTTGCATTATCTGTCAGGTTTTACCATATGCTCTGACAGAGATTACCATAAACACTGATAACTTGTGATCAGAGATTATATGTTCCAAAGAACATATTTTGCTCCATTTTCCATCAGAGTTTACCATATACTATGAGAGAGTTTATCATATACTCTGATTGACAGTTACTTGCCATCTGGAGTTGAGCCACTTGTCACCATTCCTAATTCAGAAACCAATCTTGTAAAAGTTGCTTCACACAGGGGCTTGGTGAATATGTCTGCTAACTGTTGATCTGAAGGAACAAAATGCATTTCAATTATTCCTTCCATGACATTTTCCCTTATGAAGTGATATCTGATATTGATGTGCTTTGTCAGAGAATGTTGAACTAGATTTCCTATCATTGTAATAGCACTTTGAATATCACAATAAATAGGAATTTTGGAAAAGTTCAAACCATAGTCTAACAGTTGATTTCTCATCCATAAGATTTGTGTACAACAGCTTCCTGCAGCTATATATTCAGCATCTGCTGTTGATGTTGAGATATATTTCTGTTTCTTACTAAACCATGAGACAATTCTTCCTTCTAAGAATTGCCAACTGCCACTTGTGTTTTTCCTGTCATTTTTGCATCCTGTAAAGTCAGCATTTGAATAGCCTATTAATTTAAAATCAGACTCTCTAGGATACCATAAGCCAAGATTATTGGTGCCTTTGAGATATCTGAAAATTCTCCTGACATCAATCAAATGAGGATCCCTTGGATTTGCCTGAAATCTAGCACATAGACAGGTTGCAAACATGATGTCTGGTCTACTTTTAGTCAAATAGAGTAGAGATCTAATCATGCCTCTGTATGCTATAATATCTACAGGTTCTTCAGTGTCTTGATCAAGCTTGGTTGCAGTGGCCATTGGAGTTGTAGCAGATGCAGAGTCTTGCATTTAAAATTTAGTGAGTAGATTCTTTTTATATTTAGACTGATTTATGAAAATACCTTCTTCAGTCTGTTTCACTTGTAACCTTAGAAAATAACTCAATTCTCCCATCATGCTCATTTGATACCAAGACTACATTAGCTTTGAAAATCTTTTACAGAGTTTCTCATTAGTGGAACCAAATATAATATCATCAATAAATATTTGTACCAATAATAAGTCCTTACCTTGAGTTCTATAAAATAAAGTTTTATCAATTGTACCTTTAATAAAACCACTTTCAAGTAAAAATTTAGCCAGAGTTTCATACCATGCTCTTGGTGCTTTATTGAGTCCATATAAGGTTTTATCCAGTATGTAGACATGATTTGGATATTTTGGATTGACAAAGCCAGGTGGTTGTTCAACATAAACTTCTTCTTCAAGTTCTCCATTTAAAAATGCACTTTTAACATCCATCTAGTAAACCTTGAATTTCTTGTGTACATCATAAGCAAGAAAAATTCTGATTGCTTCAAGTCTAGCTACAGGTGCAAATGTTTCATCATAATCAATACCTTCTTGTTGAGAGTAACCTTTGGCAACTAGTCTTGCTTTGTTTCTTGTAATAATTCCATCAGAGTCTGTCTTGTTTCTAAAAATCCACTTTATGCCAACAATTGATCTGTTCTTTGGCCTTGGAACTAGGGTCCAAACTTCATTTCTTTCAAACTTATTTAATTCTTCCTGCATTTTAGTAATCCAATCTGCATCCTTCAAAGCATCTTCAACCTTCTTTGGTTTTTATTTGAGAAAGAAAACTATGAAATAGACATTCATTCTGAGTAGCTTTTCTTGTTTGTACTCCACTTTCTAGATCACCAATAATCAAGTCAGGTGTGTGATCTTTGGTCCATTTTCTTTGATGTGGAAAATTTCTTGAACTAGATGTTCCCCCATGATTTGTCCCTTCATAGAATGATTCTTCTGTAAATGCTAATCATCCCCCTGAAGTTGTGCTTCCATCAGTGTTTGATGTCTCAGAGTTTATGTACTTAGAGTTTGAATGATCAGAGTTTGAGTGATCAGAGTTTGTGGTTGATTGATCAAAGTTTAGGGTTTCAGAGTTTGTGTTTGTCAGAGTTTGGTCAGACTCTGATATTTCAATAATTGTGGTTTGTTCTCCAATATCAGTATTTAATTGATGTTGCTCCCTCTCAACATGTGCAGAATCTTCAATTTCTATTTCAATCATTTCTGAATCAGAGTTTAAGGGATCAGAGTTTAACTTACCAGAGTTTGGTTGAACAGAGTTTATTTCATCAAAGTTTGGTTCAACAGTTTTTATGTTCTGCAATTCATTCTCAAATTTCAGAGTTTCTTGAGCATCTTCATCATGTAATCCAGATATTTTTCCTTCATCAAAAGAGACATTAATTGATTCCATGACTGTCCTTTTCCTTAGATTAAACACTTTGAATTCCCTTGAAGAGGTTTTAGAAGTTGTTGCATAACCAATAAAAATTCCTTCATCTACTTTAAGTTCAAACTTCTTCAATTGTTCAGGATGTGTTTTGAGAATAAAACACTTGCTTCCAAAGATGTGAAAGTATTTAACATTTGGCTTTCTTCCCTTCAAGGTTTCATATGGAGTCATTTCATGTTTGTTTATCAAAGTGCAATTCTGAGTAATGCATGCAGTATTCACAGCTTCTACCCAAAAATAAGTAGGTAGTTTTACCCTTTCTAGCATTGTTCAGGCAGCTTCAATTAGAGTTCTGTTCTTTCTTTCAACTACACCATTTTGTTGAGGTGTGTCAGGTGCTGAGAATTTTTGAATAATTCCTGAAAGGCAGAGTGTCTAAACTTGTAACACTATATCTAATGTAACTCAACAAAAGAAAAGATACTTAACCGGAAGACAATCAACAACAAGAAGTCACAGAAGACAAGGTAATTGATACAATTTAACATAGTTAATTATGATCAATCAAAGATGAAATCACTGGAAGAGGTTCAAGTCAAAGTTGTTCATGCCTCAGTGATGTGTAACTTAAAAGAATCAAGATCATAACAATCAGTATCAATAAGACTAATTGATTTCAAGTGAAGAAGCAGGAAAGCGACAATTGGAAAGACACATTACTAATTGAATATGGTAATCTATTCAGAAGCAAGAATCCTATCAAGACTAGTCACCTATGAACCAGACCGTTGCATCAAGTGTCAGGACATTGATAGCAAGTTTATATCAGTAATAGAGATCCATGTTCAAGAGCTTGTTGAAGAATATAGAAGAAAAGAAGAAATCACAAGTTCAAGATGTTGCATTGAAGTTTCTAGTTGAAGCCCAGAATTTCTCTAAGTACTTACAAGGGAACCTAAGTAGAAATTTCCATCTAGAAATTCTAGATAAGTTTCTACTTAGAGCCAAGTAGAAATTCTGCAAGTAGAACATTTCTATCTCGAAATTCCTATGTAGAAGTTCTACTTAGAATATTCGATATAGAGCCTATGTAGAAATTCCTATGTAGAAGTTCTACTTAAATGTTCTAGATGACAAGTAGAAAATTCCTATGTAGAAGTTCTACTTAAATGTTCGAGATGACAAGTAGAAATTCCTAAGTAGAAGTTCTACATAGAGGATAATTTTAACATGACACATGACATCATCTGGTTGGCTATTTCCAAGCTTTCAAGACAAGATAACATTTATGTGGACAACATTGGACCACTCATATCTTATCTGTTGAAGACTACAAGTCATAGATTACAAGTAGTATAAATAGAATTACTCGTGTAACATTTTAGAAAGAGCAATATATTGAAAGAAACACTTGTAAAAGAGAGAGAGAGAGAGAGTATTCACAGAGCTTAGTATCATTTACTACCCTCTTTACTTCTGTTGTACTAGTGTAATGAATGTTGTAGCAACCCCTTCAAGTTATATATAAAACATATATTCCTTGAATCATTGTGTTCATTTATTACAAAGTATTTATTGCTTCATTAATTTGAAAAAGTTGTATTCACCCCCCCACTCTACAACACATTTGGACCTAACAATTGATATCAGAACTTCATGTTTAACATACAAAACATAGATCCTTGTGTTTGGTAGAAGATTTGTGAGTTTTTCATTAACAGATCTACTTTTCAAGTTTTTCTTGAAAAGTGTGCTTTAATTCGTTTATCAGTGAAAACTCATCCTAAAAATTATTTAAATACTCCTGGTGTGATTATTTAGCTTGGGTGGATTTTAGATAATTTTTGCGAATTATTCTGGGTACTTTGATTCTTGGTGTTCTTCAAAAAGTCATCACTGTTCTTGATAAAGAAGACAAACCCAGCAACTTTTGATTTCCTTTTTCAAAAGATAAAAAGTGAAAAAGGTGTTATTGGCTTTTGATTGGACAACTTTCTCGCTGCATAAAAAGATATTAAAGGTAACTCTGTACCTGTCACGTGGTTGGTAGGTGCGTTAGGTGAGAAAAGACACAAAAGTCAAAAAGTGTGAAAAGTGACCTGCAACAAAAATTTTTTTAAGGACAAAAAGTTCTACTTGACAGATTTTCTACTTAGTGAAAATTTCGACTTAGTGAGAATTTCTACTTGACAGATTTTCTACTTAGTGAAAATTTCGACTTAGTGAGAACTTCTACTTGACAGATTTTCTACTTGGTGAAATTTCGACTTAGGCAAAAGTTCTACATAGATTTTTCTACATAGCCTAGTCCTGAGTACTTAGAAATTTTTGGTGACCAGAATTTGAACTTTGATTTATTCTGAGATAATTCGATTTTCTTTCAATTACTAATCAAGTAATAAGAAAAGTTTATTATCTCTACTTTAAATCTACATAAAGATGGCACCTAAAAATAATTTCAAAATTCCAATGTTCGAGCGAGATCACTATGAAGAATGGGTGTTGAGAATGAAACTTTACCTTGAGTCCAACAATCCTGAATATCTGGAAGTCCTTGACAAAGGTAAATTTGTACCAATGGTTGTTGTTCTTGAGCATATGGAAGGAGATGTGATTATTCCACAACGGTCTGAGCCTAAGAAGGCAGTGGACTTTTCAGATGCTGATAAGGAGCAAATAGCTTTCGATACATCCGTTCGACAAACATTAATGGAATCCCTAGATCATGAGATGTTTAATGTAGTAAAAGGACTAACTACAGCGAAGAAAATTTGGGATAAAATAGAGGTCGTCATGGAAGGTACCGCTGAGGTCAGAAACAACAAAACAGTTATACTCAAGATGGAGAATGACACCTTCAGAATAAGAAAGGAGAAAGCATAACATATGTCTATCTAAGATTCAGTCAGTTAGTGTTGGATTTGAATCTGAGAGGTGTAACTCTCCCCGTGGTTGAAGTCAGCACGAGATATCTAAGGAACCAGCTAAATAGCATTGAACATAGAGTCTACGCTGTTAGAGAAACCAGAGATTTGCATACAACTTCTCTGGAAGAATATTATGGAATTTTAAAGACCTATGAGCTAGAGATCCTTCAAGATCAAGCATGGGATAATGATTCAAGAGGAAAGGAAGCGGCATCAGGATTAATTGCTGATGAGGAAGAGTCTAAAAAGGCAATGACTGCAGAAAAACCTAGATCATCACCTGCACCACATCAAGTTGAAAATAATGATGAGTGCACATCAAATAGTGATGATGACTACTTCACCCAAGAAGAGCTGGACAACATGGATGATAGTGTCGTGGCATACATGGCAAGGAAGTTCAGCAACATAAGATTCAAAAAAAGTAACCGTCCACAAAGAAAATCTTCATCTTACTATCGGGTTACTAAGGGTGGTGGTAGTTCTCAAGGTTATAAAGGGAAAGGCAAGAGTACCAGCTACAAGTCACCTTGGATTTCAAAATGAAGTTCAAATGCTATAACTGTGGTGAAGTTGGACATTTTGCTACAGACTACAAGAAGCCGAAACAGACATACCCCAAAGAAACTTATGAAGCCCTCAAAAGCAAGTATGAAGCCCTGGTGAAGGAAAGACATGGAAAGAGAGCTTTGGTTGTAACAGAAGACAGAGCTTGGGATGATTCAGATGAGGAAGAAGTTACCCATGCAGCAAACTTTGCCCTCATGGCTGAGACATCAGATGAACCAGAGGTACTAGTTCTAACCCTTAAAGAAGAAATGTCTATTGATGATTATAAGGTGCAGAACGGGGTTCTTAGCGAAGAGATCTATATGTTGTGCAAAAGCCTAAATACTTCTCAAAAAGAACAGAAAACACTTGTTGCCAAATGCAGAATGCTTGAGGCAAAAGTAGAAGAATTAGAGGCTGTTTGCACTATAGATACTTCCCTAAGAGACTCTATTAAATCTTTGGAACACAAGCTCAACCTTAAAGATGAAATAGAAGCATGTCTAAGGAATAAACTAGCTGAGGTATAAACTAAATGCGAAGCTTATAAACTAGCAGCTAGTAAAGTGAATGTTGATAGTGACACATTTAAGAAGATAACTAGAGTAGGTGTAGGACTTGACTATTCTAAATTATCTAAGAAAGAAGGAAAAAGGCCTGTAGACACTAATTCCAGTGAGATTAATAAGGAAATACCAACAATTCTTAAATCTGCTGTCAAACCTATCTTTAAACACTTCGTTCCTCGTGAAGAAGGAGAGACTGAATTGTTAGTTAGATATGAGATTGAAATAGAAGATCGGAAGAAAGAACAACCTATAAATCCTACTAAATCAGTTAAAATCAATTCCCCTAATTAAATATGATAATTCTCGATCTTATAGAAAAGTCGGGCCCAATCAATCTTGGGTTCCGAAGAACGCCTAATTAATCTGTTATTGCAGGGCATTAAGCAGAAAAGAAATAAAGTTATATGGGTGCTAGATAGTGGAGCAACAAGGCATATGACAGGAAACAAGTCCCTGCTTACAGAGTTGGTTATGAAGGCTGACTCTTATGTCACCTTTGGAGATGACAGCATAGGTGTCACAAAGGGATATGGCAGATTGAAAACTGGTAATGTCATCATTGAAGATATTTCCTATGTTGAGGGATTGAAACACAATCTATTGAGTATCAGTCAATTCTGTGACAAAGGATACGAAATTGTCTTCAATAAGAAAGGTGTATCAATCACTCACATTAAGGAAGGTTCGTTGGCTTTAAGAGGAGTTCGAAAGGCAGATCTTTTTGTTACTGATATGGATTCGGCAAACCAGAATGAAGTCACCTGTTTCTACAGTAAAGCTTCAGATGATGAAAGCTGGTTATGGCATAAAAAGCTATCTCACTTAAACTTCAAAACGATGAATGCTCTCGCCAGACGAGAATTGGTGAAAGATCTACCTCAAATGGAGTTTGCTCCTAAAGGACTCTGCGAAGCCTGTGAAATGGGAAAGTCAAAGCAAGCATCGCATAAGTCTAAAGAAATTTCTAGTATCATTGAGCCACTGCAACTTCTACATATGGATTTATTTGGCCCAGTGAATGTCTTATCTTTGTCTAGGAAAAGATATGCATTGGTAATCGTGGATGACTTCTCCAAGTATACATGGGTATTGTTCGTTATGACAAAAGACGAAGTACCTTTCCAAATCATTGATCACATCACTAAAATTGAGAATGTTTCAACACTCACTGTGAAGACGATTAGATCAGACAACGACACTGAATTTAAAAATGCAATACTGAATGATTTCTGCGTTTTGAAAGGAATACGTCGTCAGTACTCTGCTCTGAGAACTCCACAACAAAATGGAGTAGTTGAAAGGAAGAACAGAACATTGGTTGAAGCAGTAAGAACTTTGTTGTATGAATCAAAACTTCCTCTATACTTTTGGGCCGAAGCTGTGAGTACAGTGTGTTACACTCAGAACAGAACCTTGATTATAAAAGATAAAGAAAAGACACCATGTGAACTAATGAATAACAGAAGACCAACAATCAAATACTTTCATGTCTTTGGAGCTAAATGTTATGTGCTAATAGATGATGAAAATCTAGGCAAGTTCGAAGCAAAAGCTCATGAAGGGATATTTGTTGGGTATTCTTAGTGAATGATCGAAAAGTGATTGAAAGCTACAATGTCAGATTCGACGATACCAAACTCCCATCAATTTCTAAAGATAATAGTGAACCTGAGTTCCTAAAATTTCAGAATCTGGACTTGGATGAAGTTGAGGATGAACCTGAGTTGATTGTTACTTCAAATATACCAAGTGTTCGTGAAGAAATACCTGAGTCTAGTGGACAATCGATTTCTACAAGATCATAAGAAACTTCTTCAGCACAGTCCGGCAACAACTCAGGGGGAGTAAATAGCAACTCAAGGACAAGTGCTCAAAACTCATGAAGAAATGACACTAGTTCTACAGGAGCTGGCACTAACTCAGGGGGAGTTAGTAGAAATAACACAAGTAGTCAACACAACAATTCAGAAAGTCAAACTGAATCATCAAGACATTTACCAAAAGAACGAGTTTGGAATAGAGACCATCCGTTTGAGTTAATAATTGGTGATCCAGACGCCGGTGTGACTACTAGAAGATCTACAAGAGCTAACATGGCTAATATCTGCTTGTACTCTGGGTTCTTGTCTAAACTTGAACCTAAAGAAATAGAAGAAGCTCTTGGTGATGCTGATTTGGTAATTGCAATGCAAGAGGAGCTCAATCAGTTTGAAAGGCAGAATGTTTGAAAACTGGTACCCCGACCAAAGAACAGATCAGTAATTGGAACTAAGTGGGTATTCAAAAATAAACTGGATGAAGACGGACTTGTAACACGAAACAAGGCTCGTTTGGTAGCGAAGGGTTCTTCTCAAAAAGAAGGTATCGATTATGATGAGACCTACGCTCCAGTTGCAAGACTTGAGGCAGTCAGAATGTTCTTGGCCTTTGTAACACACAAGAACTTCAAGGTTTTTCAGATGGATGTGAAAAGTGCCTTCCTTAATGAAGAACTAGAAGAAGAAGTATATCTAGAACAACCATCTGGCTTTATTGATCTAGAACTTGTAGATTTTGTATACTTTCTCTTCAAAGTTGTCTATGGCCTCAGGCAATCCCCAAGACGATGGTATGAAACCCTATCTTTGTTCTTAATTGAAAGTGGTTTTACTAGGGGAGTAATTGATAAAACATTGTTCTATAAAAATGTAAAGGGTGATTTAATACTTGTTCAAGTCTATGTGGACGAAATTATTTTTGGGTCATCTAATGAGCGCTTGTGCGAGAAATTTGCTAAGTTAATGCAGGATAAGTATGAGATGAGCATGATGGGGGAGCTGTCATTCTTCCTTGGATTACAGATCAGTCAGAGAAAAGAAGGAATCTTTATCTGTCAGTCCAAGTATGTCAAAGATTTACTCAAGAAGTATAATCTAGAAGATGCGTCAGCAGCTAAAACTCCCATGGCAACTGCCGCGAAGCTTGATGAAGACAAATCAGGTAAACCAGTTGACATCACAAGCTATCGAGGTATGATTAGCTCACTTTTTTATTTAACTGCAAGTAAACCCGATATAATGTTCCCAACTTGTTTATGTGCAAGGTTCCAAACGGATCCTAGAGAGTCACATCTCATAGCCGTCAAACAAATCTTTAGGTATCTCAAGGGAACATCAAATCTAGGGATTTGGTACCCAAGAGATACAGGTTTTAATCTAATAGGCTATTCGGATTCAGACTATGCAGGTTGCAGGATTGATAGGAAAAGAACATCTGGTGCCTGTCAATTCCTAGGAAGAAGATTGGTGTCCTGGCAGAGTAAAAAGCAACATACAGTATCTACTTCTACTGCTGAAGCTAAGTACATCACTGCTGGAAGCTGTGTAGCTTAAATACTGTGGATGAGGAACCAATTGAAAGATTATGGCATGGAGCACAAGAAGATTCATATCATGTGTGACAACACTAGTGCCATTGCCATGACCAACAATCCTGTGGATCACTCCAGAACCAAGCACATAGATATAAGATATCACTTCATAAAAGAACATGTTGAGGAGGGGACTGTGGAGTTACATTTTGTACCCACAATGCAACAAATTGCAGATATATTCACTAAACCTCTTGATGAAGTCACATTCAATAGGTTGGTTGACGAATTGGGAATGCTTAAAACAAGTTAGTAAATCCTCTTATCTGTAAAAACCTAGTTTTGATCAAGTACATATGTTTTTCTTCTTAAAATTTCTCAATTTTAATTGTGCCTAGTTGAAAACATATGTAAATAATCAAGAAAGTTGCTAAAAATATCACTTCTGCATGCTACTTAACCATTCTAGACTTAGACTTTAAAATGCTTTATTAATGATTATTTTATGTGTATGTTGTGTTATTTTTCATAAATTCATTGTGCATTGAGTGAAATTATTTGTAAAATCTTTGAATTTATGCTCATTTAATTGCATAAACATAGGGGGAGTTAAATCCATAGATTTTTAAATTTGTCATGATTTTTAAATGGATTTTTCTATGTTTTTCATGTAATTTTTATGCTTGGAATTGTCAAGGAATGTTTTTAGTATTGTTTATTTTAAAAATCCTTGAATTGATATTTATTTTAATTTGGCAAAATTTAATTATTGTTTTTCATGAAAAATTGCCAAATTTTACTATATATCTTCAAAATTTCGAGATATGTTCTATCTCGAAACTCATCTCGAAATTCGACTTGAGGCTTCCAGGAGTGAAGTTTTGAAAATTCTAAGTCTGGGAAGAAATTTGACTTGATGTTCGACTTGAGGTCTATCTCGAACATTATCTCGAAATTCGACTTGATGTTCGACTTGGGTTCTATCTCGAACATTATCTCGAAATTCGACTTGATGTTCGACTTGGGTTCTATCTCGAACATTATCTCGAAATTTGACTTGATGTTCGACTTGGGTTTTATCTCGAAATTCGACTTGATGTTCGACTTGGGTCCTATCTCGAACATTATCTCGAAATTCGACTTGATGTTCGACTTAGGTTCTATCTCGAACATTATCTCGAAATTCGACTTAATGTTCGACTTAGGTTCTATCTCGAACCTTATCTCGAATATCGACTTGATGTTCGAGATAGGTTTCCCTTGAGGGTTTTGACTCTAAATTGTTTTAAGTGACTAAAACTTCGAGTTAGCACCTATGTCGAAACTCAAGTCGAAGTTCGACTTGATGTTCGACATAGTGTTCGACTTAAATTACCCTGTATGTACTTAAGTTTTTTTTCATTTTTACAGGGATATTTTTGTCATTTCCCAATAATGCCTATATATAGATCACTAACCTGATTTTATTTTCACTTTTTACCCATTGTTTAAAACCTAATTTTTACAGCCCCCACCCTCCCTCCTAGGTGATTTCTTTTTCACAGCAGTTTCTGTGTTAATATTCATACATACCACGAACTACTGTCAAAATTGTGTCTGAATCTATTGTTTGCATCTCTGATCACTCTGTGTTTTTGTGTTTTGCATCGTGTCTGTTAATCTTCAATCTCGATATATACATACGCCTATACACACACTTTCACACACATATTGTCATCACAATAACGTAGTTTGTTTGGTATTGCTGTGTTTGATTTCGTATCGTTGATTTCAATTCCGTAGTTTATTTTCCAGTTACGACTCTGTGTCTTCTCTGCTAATTAAAAGGAATTTGTTAGGTCCCAAAATATCGTAGAAGGGGGGTTGAATACGATATTCACAATAATTTAAATTCTTTTCTGAATTTGCGGATAAATAAATTATTGCTTCAGAGTGGGTTTGGCCATTTGTAGTGTTTAGGTGAGCTGCCTACTAATTTTCTGTGTATCCGGATAAATCAATTAGGTTCAAGAAAATTAGCAGGTAAATTATGGAGACAAGTTTCCGGGAATATTACTCTCGTATTAATCCCAGAGGGTTTTGCTACACCCAGTTAAAAATATAACTGGCTTCCAAAGAACAAATTAGTTCTTTGCTACTAACACAAAAATATTAGGCTCAGTTCCTATACAAATATATCTAAATTAGTACAAGGAAAAACTGAGTCCGTAGGGAGTGATATCTAGGAGCCCTGAGCATTTTTCATTAAAGAACCGGGTCCTAATATCTGACCAGGAGCAAGGTATGGGTGTGTATAATTTATTTCTTCTTGCTCCGGCCATGGCAGTAGCTCTCTACATTTTATTTGTGTTGGAGAAGACGACTCCTCGAATGAGTGGCTGACTTCTCTTTAATTGTGTAGACTTTAAATCAATAAAGTAGGCTGCTGTAATTTAATTGGCTAAGGGCTGAGTGGCGCCTGTAGAGTGTATCCTCTGTGTAGCTTCAAGTGGCGCCTTTAATTACTTAACAAAAATTCTTCAAGTAAGTAATATTATGTTGCGCCTGTCACATTGAATACCCTGTGTAAGTTCAAGTGGCGCCATTTACTTGGAATTTTACTGAGCAAATATGAGTGGCGCCTCACACATTGATTTCCCTGTAACAACTCAAGTGGCGCCATTCAAGTTGATTAATCAAAGGAAGGAAAGTGAAGTTGCGCGTGTAATATACTTTCATGGTCAAAGTGCAGTTTGGTCACTGCACTTTGACCCTCTTTTCATTCCTTAATTGAAGTTTACCAATTTCCATTTCTTGTATCAAAGTCTTGACGCATTACACCCTGTACCCTGAGCTGTTCCTGTTCTTCGACTGAAGTTCAGAAACTTTCACTTTTCGTACCAAGGTTGTGACACTTTGCACCCTGCACCCTTTGAGCTGTTTAGCTGTTTGCCTGTTAGCTGTTTAGCTGTTTGGCTGTAGCCTCTACAAATTACTTTTCGTACCTTAATCAATAAACGTTCTTTCCAAGTACGTTCTTCAACTTAACAATTCTTCTATAGGTATTACTCAGATTCCTTTCACAAACTGCTGAAGCCTAGTGCAACTGGTCTGGTTCACAGACGACTAACTTCGATCCAGGTCTTCGTATTATCGCCTTACGTACATTGTTAAGTTTGCAGCAACTTCATTGCTTCGAACACTGACTGTCAATAAACACTGTAACTTCACTGGAATCTTTTCTGGTACTTAGACACTTGTCTTTACCATGTCTTCAATTCTTCTAGATTCCTATGCTTCGAACACTGTCTATCTTCAATCAATGCTTTTACACTGAAATCTTCTAGTGGCACTTCTATACTGAATCTTCAACACTTCTAAAACCCTGAAAGTCTTTACACATTATTCTTCACTAAAGCATGAACATATTAATGAACTTCTTTCAGTGACCTGTAGTAGACTTCAAAACTTCTTCTAATGTCTTGATTCACTGTATCTGCCTTGTCTTCATTTCTTCCTGATTTCTGTGTAGGTGTAGTATTATTTACTTGTCCTGTTCTAGTGTTGAGTTATCATGATTACTATTCATACAGCTTCGTAATCTCCAACAATCTCCCCCTATTTGATTGTTAAACTTTAGCAAACAAATCACCTAGGGAGGATAACTCAACTAACAACTAGAAAAAGTAATCGTCCGAGACTTGTAAATAATGCTACTGGTTTTTCTGGATCAGATACTGCACTTCCAGATTTCTTGTGTGACTGAAACGAAAGATGTTTGTTCCTCTGAAGTCGAACTGATATCCAAATTGTATCATCTTCATTTCTGTCTGTTTGAGCTTTCTCCGTTTCAAAATCCTTCACAGTTTTGAACTTAAAGAATTTATCATGAACAGAGCTTCATAAGAATCATTATTCCTGGGTACGTCTTCAATAGAATACTGAACATAGCTCAAATATTGTTCTCCCCCTACGAATGTGATTCTCCTTCTTATTCTTCTTCTCCCTTTAGAAAATCAATGGAATAGTCATCTCTGTTCTTCCTACTTAGATTAGGAATCCTCTTCTGACAACTCCTTTCAAGTATAGGATACAGCTTCTTGGTTCTCCCATATTTCTGTTATTTCCCCTCAGGATCAGAAGATAAGATTTTCTTTTTCGTGTCTAAAATCTCCCCCTAAGGATATTAACTTCTCCCAAGGATACGAACCCCTTTTTCCCAAGGATCTTCCAGGATACTAACACCTTAATAACACCAGGATCCAGGAACTTACCTTAAGAGTCCAGGATACGAACCCCTTTAGGATATTAACTTTTCCGAAGTACGAAGATAAGACTTATTAACTTCACCTTTTTCTTGTTATAGCTATAACATTAAAACTTCTCCCCCTATCCTTTTTCTTGTTATAACTATAACACTATAACTTCTCCCCCTTAGTTGAGGAATCCTCCAATGGCCCACTTTTAAAGATAACACTATATTGTTAGGTCCACTTTTGAATGGTTTGTCTTCCAAAGAAGGTTCTCGTCTTTCGATGAACGGGAAAAATATAGTAACTTTTCTTCCAGAAGTAGCAAGTAGCAAGGGTAAGTGTTTGGCTTATGGTTTCCTCACTTCTACTACGTTCTGTTGGTGTTTACACTTAAGTGTCGAGCACTTAGAAGTGTTTCACTCTTTCTCTCCCTATCTCTCACTCAAGTGTATCTCTCCCTCACTTTCACTTAAGTGTTTCTCTCTCTCACTTTCACTCTGCATTCCAAATATAGCCTTCTGTACCTGCAAGTGAAAACCGTCAATTCATTCCTATTCTCATCACCTGATTCATCAATATGAACTGAATCACTATCAAGTGGAGAATTGCCTCGTAGAGGTGTTCTTGATCTTTCATGCATAAGCACTGTCTCAGCACCAGACTCAATAGCAATTGCTAAATCACTGTCTAGTGGAGCCTCACCTCTTTGAGATGGGTTATCCCAAGATTTAAATCTTTTAGGGAATCCTACCTTGTTCTATCAAGGAGTTACCTCACACCTTCTCCGTACATGGGAGGTGGACATTCCTTTTCAGGATCTGGAAATGTTCCTTCCAGGAGGGTCAACGTAGTAGACAATGTAATGAATGGCAATTTAGAGTCTACGTTTCCCTCGTAACCCAATGACGGGTGTTTGTTAACATGCCTATACCTCACATTGTGCACGTCTTGCAATGTGTCCCTAAAATATATCTGTTTAGGCTTACCATCAGCGTGAGTGCCAGTGGTGTGCTTGACTCATTACAAGATGCTCTGGCTGACGAGCGAATTTCAATGGACTCATCCTGTTGAGAGAATAATTCCAGAGACAGTTTTATTGCCTTTTCAGCTCTGCATCTTTTTGAGAAGATACAGATGAGCTTACAGTTACCTCAGTTTATATACTTCTTTACTTCGCTGGAGGTAGAGCTGTGGGTGCACTTCCGACTTCATCCTTATTTGCTGCATCTAGTGCAGTTTCTCCCTTATCAACCTCTAACTAACATGTGTTCCTTATTTCTCCAAGGGTTAATATATGGAAGTGGAGGAAATGAGTGTTTGGTATTAAGGCCTGGGTAAGAGATTGATGGGTTTTCAACCTCCTGGCCAGCTTCTGTAGCCACTGGGGGCTAAACGGATAAAATCAATTTAAAGAAGATAAAAAGATAATCACTTTAACATTCCAAAACATATTTTTCATCTCAAGGAGAAAGAAAAATATAAGAAGGAATGGAAAAAGATTGCATTAAAGCACTTTTAATAAAAGAGTTTTGTCATATCAAAAAATTTATCATTTAAGAGCATGACACCAATAGAAATTTTCTTTAAAATACTTATCCCATAATAAAACGCGGGAATGTGTATTAGAGAAAAAGTCTATCCCTTATGAATTTCTTATAAGGCAAACTTCCCATAATAAAATGCGGGAATTTACACCAAAGAAGAAATTCAACTCTTCTACCAAATTATATCTTAATAAAATGACTCTTTTCCTTTAAAACCTAAGTACTGTAAGTTTTGAAAATAATTTTGTAAAATATCCTTATCAGATAGAGGACTATGATTTCTGACTCATAATGCAATTATGATTTACATCATTTTCATCCGCCTGATAGTATCCCCGACTTTAAATAAACACATGACAATTGGGGTTGAATGAATGCTTAACAATACAGTACTAGGCCTTCAAAGCAACAACCACTGTTTAGGTACTATGAATCAATGTGAAACATACACTGAAACAAGTATTTGAAAACAAATAATTTTACAAGTGATTGGTACCTTGAAGTTAAAACAAAGAGAGAAAAAGCTTTTTAACGATAAAACAATTAAAACAAGCTTTTGGGAGAGGATAAAATTTCGAGAGAAAAGAAAGATTATCCTTAAGAAAAGTTTTTCAAAAGAGAAGTTTTGAAAAAGAATTCTTAAGTTTTCTTAACTAAAACTGATAGACAAATGAATGTATCTTTGAATAAAACATTTTGAAAAAGAAATAGACAAAAATTTCTTTTTAAATACATTCAGGATCGTAAACCAGTCAAAGAAAGAAAACTATATATAACAATTATTTTGTAATAAAATATTATTCAATTATCACAAAGTAATAAAAGAGAATATTTATACTACGAATAATTATGCTTCTTATTTATTTTAATTTATTTAAATCATGGAACAGATATTCCACTGAATTGTTTTATATCATCATGATTTAAACAAATCAAAATAAATTAAATACTTATGCTGTACTAAGCAATTGTCAATCACATGCATATATATCAACTAAACATGGCAATCATTTAGTAGAACAATAAGTATTGTAATATATTTTTATTATTAGAGATTTTAAATAAACATTAAGTTGTATTATCACTAATATTAAAAATATCACAGTTAAGTGCACGAATGCAAGAAACTATGCTTCTGTTATTTTATCAAGTCAAAATTATGAAACTGATAATCATTGAATTGCTTCAATCCATAATTTCAATAAGATAAAACGAATTCGCTAAATACTAAAATATTCATTAGATTGAATATTAGCATCTAACTTCCTACGCCATATCTAATAATTGTCACTTTGCACATTGTAAGCATGCTCATAACAATTATTAATTGATATACATAAGCTCGAGGTAATAGTTGAAAAGAAATTCACAAGTCCTTTGAATTGGGAAAAAGTAATACTTGTGATCCTAATTGCAACTCCTCGCTGACAAACTTAATTTTAGAAATATTTTCTAAGTATATAAAATATTGAGAATTTTATACACATAACTTAGAAAATACTTCATTTTCCAATATTAGTGAGTTTTGAAATTTGCATTAATTATTTAGAACAAAAATTCTAAATACCGTCACTAATATCAAAAGTATCACAATTATTTGTAATAAAATATTTAAGAATATGAGAGCAAAATATCAGAGCAATTAAGCAAGATATCATTGACTAATACTCATCAAATATTTAAGACATACAAATAATTATGCTTCTTACTTATGCTAAGTAATTTAACTACCACTCATGCATAAAACATTGTGAGCATGATAATTAAACTAATAGCAAAAAGTATGAGGATCTGGATTTCAAATAAATTCACAAGTCCTTTGGATAGGGAAAAAGTAATACTTGTGAACTCATTTGAGAATTCCTTGCAGATGGGATTTTCAACAAATAAGCATACTAATAATATCCCAAGTTTACTAACCAACTTAGATAAAATAAATTCATCAAGTTATTTAGCAAAAATCTGCAAGTTATTCGACTAAGGACACCTCAAAAGAAATGATACCTGGTGTCCATGCGCTTGTTCTTTCAATGATGTGAAGAGATCAACAGTGTTGGTGGAAATTGACAGCTTCTAGGAATGACTTCCTTGTCTTTCGTACAACCTGCATTATCTATATCTATATAGCCAATTAGGTTAAACTTATTATCTTAAGGGTCCCAGATTCCAAGAATTGGTCATCCCCTAAGATATCTAGCAGTTCATAACTTAGCTATAAGATACGATTCTCTAGATTCCACTTGGAAACTTGCACATAGGCATATCGAGAATTAAGGTATACTTGCACATATATAAGTCATTGTGTGTGCCTAGCATTTCTAGAGAGATATGTATAACAACTCAAATGTAAACTTACTTTTAAGTAATTCACAGTTAGAGTGTCATACCATGTCCTTGACGTTTTGCTTGAATCCTTACCTCCGTCATAGAAAAGCCTGCGAAGAGAATGATATACAAATTGTAATGGATCTGCACCTTCATCTTCTAGCTCACCATTCAGGAGTGCACTTGTTCACATTCATCTGATAGATCTTCATGTTGAATGTTCCACATGTGCTAGATGTTAGGTCCTAATCGTTGGGTTCCTGAAAATTGTTAGGTCCCCATTGATGAGTCCCAAAGGATCAAGTCTCGTCACTGGTGCTTACTGCTTGATCTAGAAAGTCCCGAAGATTCTGTTTCCATCATCGTCGATACCTTCTGCTTTAAAGTCCTATAGAAACCAGTTTGGCTTTGCCCCTCATAATAATGCCAATAGTCATCCAGTTTCTGTGAACCCTTACTGTACCAGTTTCAGCTTAGACTTTAGTGGTCTGGGTTCCAGCTTCAGTGGTTTCTGCCTTTGAACTGATTGAGATCATCTTCCATTGCAATCACCCAATCTGGATCAATTTGTGCTTCTTCAGTATTCTTTGGGATACCAATTGATGGGTGATACCAATTGTTAAATGTTGACAATTGCTCTTTCCCAACTGTTAGGTTCCGAAGAATATATGTTCATCTTGATTAGCACTTCTAGCCACTACACAAGAATCCGGATCACTAAGAACGAGACTCCAGGATAGAATTTGACTTCAAACCTTTTGTCTTGGCAAAAATATTCTTAATGAAATCCTTTGATCTTCATTGTTGAGTATGACTAGTAGATCCTTCTTTTATTTGCTCCCCCTGAGTTGCTGCTAGGAAGTGTTGAAGATTCTTCACCTTTTTCAGTGGATTCTGTTAACGTTCACGAGTTGTGTAGTTTCACTACCATTTCCACTAATAGGGTCTGAATCATCATCGTTGTCATTGATTCCTTCTGCAACCTCAGCTTCTACATCAGTATCTGAATTTGTCAAAGATTCAGAATAGTCGTTCATTTGAATGTCTGGGAGCTTGGTGTAGTTGGTCGTCACATTCAGACTTTTAATCACCTATGAGTAGCCGAGGAGAATTGTTCCATGAGCCCTAACTTCTTGTCAAGTTACTCAAATAAATCTTCATTAAAAATCAATTCCCTCCAAACACACGAAAGAGCTTCAGTGTTTGCTTTTGGTTGGCTATTTACTCAAATGATGTCTTTTCACGATCTTGTTGAATAAAGCAGCATGCTGTGTTAATTGCTTCAGCTTCCAAATACCTTTTCAGTGCAGACTTCATTTAGAACTTCACTCGCGAAATGTAGTTCCAATATCTGACTTCAAAGTTCTCACAGCTTACCAATTGTTTCCAACTTGATCTTCCTTATTAGATCAATCACCATTTGTGACATTTTGTCTGTTGAATGCACGAACATCACCAACTTGTAATTAGGGTTACCAATTTCAATCACCACTAAGCATATGACTATCCTTCAGTGTGATGTTTTCATTGACTTCCCTATGTGACACACTTCAAAATGTCCTTCTGAATAGAATTCCAAATGAAGCAGTCCTCTCACCAATTTCATCTTTTAACAAAGAATCCATTGCCTTGTAGACTGACAAGTGTGAGAGCTTCCTTTGCCATAGCTAACTCTTCATTGATGAAGCTTTACTGAAAAGTTGACTTCACCTTTGCATCGAAATTCCATGTCAGCTACGAACAAACTTCCTCACTCTCAGTTGAGCGAGCTTCCAACCTTCTTGCTTGAGATCAAACACCTTTCCAGAAAACCCTTGAAAAAGAATTCTCTAGTGCCCTTTAGTGCTTAACTCCCTCCACAAGTAAGTTGCTTCCAGTGATGACAGTTCTTAACACATGATTGCCATATCCCTTGTACATCCTTTGCTGTCATCTCCAAAGGTTACCATCGGGGAGGCCTTCTCAATCAACTGTGATAGTAGAGCTTTAATCTTAATCATATGCTTCGAACAGTAAATGTCACGAAGTCACATAACTTTTAACTTTTGTTACCTACTCTGCAATCACAAATGATTAAGCTTCTTGGTACTCAATTTAAATTGAGTCCAGATGGGTTAGAGATATTATCGGTGTTAACAACAGCTTCAATATGCATAAAAGCACATGGATAGAAGAACTAACAAATTAATTACTAATTCTTTCTAATCTATTTCTGTCGTTGTCTAACATTTTTAACTATCTCTAATTACCTAAGTCAGTTTTAGATTAAGCTTCGAATCTACATGTCTTACTGACTACTTAGATAATTCTACCATCTTTTAACCATTTATCCTTAACAAGCAATACATGATATGATATGACATTTAAGTGCAATTATGTGAGTGCGAGCAAATCATGTGAAAATAAGCACATAAACAAATTAAGAATATGCAGAATATTTGAATAAAACATTATTAGCAATATCAAATTCCACATACACTTAACAAGTCATTTATCACAATAAGAACAAATATAAAATATCTGATCTATGACTTGTTTGTCTATTTAGCAATTTTCACAACATTAGCAGAGGTATTAAATCACAGAAGATTTAACTCAAGTTTCAGCAAATATTCAGGGATACACCTAACCGTCTAGAACACCCTATCTAATTCTAGATATTCATTTTACTGCATATAAAATCAAGTATGAAATGTATTAATTAAACTCATGAAACCTAGCATGCAATCTTATTCTTAGCAATCAATTAAGCATTTAAGTCCTAAGATGCTAACATGCTGTCATGAATATAATACATTTCAAAACTTAATAAACATACAGTTCTGAATTAGATAAACGTATACTAGTTAGAATGTGTACCTGTGAAGTGCATAGTGATTCATCTCCAGTGTTGGTCATTGATGCCAGATATCCATTTGGTTTATCACTGTCACTGATAGAATCAGCTTTGCATTTAACTTCATCAACAAGTGCTTTCCCTTGCTGCATCCTCACTAATGCTTAAGATTCCTGCTTCAACCCAACATAGTGTTTGTCATCTTTTGCTTGTATAGGCTTCTTCAAACTGTGTAGCAAACCCTAAACTTGTCTTTCAAATATAAACCATCCCTGTCTTGCAACCGCCTCTTGAACTGTTCTTGAAAATCTCCTTCATGGAATCTATAGGTAAGGACCTTAGATTTAGAATTAGGATTCCATCTGAATCTGATGTCACTGAACTTCCTGTTGCCCTGCAGGCTTGACTTGCAGTCCAGTTCTCAAGTTATTCCAAAGTGTCAAATTTACATACAACACCTTGACCACTACCTCGAGCTACAACATCTTCAATTCAGCTTCTAGGATCAATTCGTTTCTGTTCAGAGGTTTTCAACCTTGACGTCAATCAACTTTGGTTCCTGGGTCACAAATACAGTGGATATGCTAACAACCTGCTTTACCAAATATTATCTTCTTCAGCTCTTGTTCTAGTTCATAGGCTTTCAGCACATACAGGTCTTTTACAGACAATGTGGTTGTATCCTTAAATCCCTGTTGACTGTATCCTGTGTTCCAGATGATCTGCAGTGTTAGCACGAACTTCCTGTAATCTTCCTGTAGAATAAACTTTAAGGCTTGTACTGAGATTCCAGGTTGTCCAGTCTGTTTTCCTTCACTACTTCAACCCCTAAGATTTTTCATCAAAAAATACAACTCAAATTAACCAAAACCTGTATCCAAATTAATCTCTTCTTTTGCAGCTTCCAAAATATTTATGGGATCCTATGGAGTAAACCTCTGAGGAAATTAAAACCACTATTTCTTCAGTCTGTTCCAGAATAATCTTCATTGGATAACCTTCGGTCAATCTCTGTTGTCTTCAATACCCGGAAAAATCTTCAACTACGAACCCTTTAAGCACCCTCGAATTAATATTTAAGAAAAATTTAGATTTACAGAATTTTTAATTTTCTTAGAAAATAAATTAATCAAAAATAAAAATATACAATAAATTAATTTTCAAGAATTTCGAATTTTCTTAAAAATTAAAATATCGTAAATTAATATTTAAGAAAAATTTTAATTTTCAAGAATTTTAAATTTTCTGGAAAAATAAATATATCTAAAATAAAAATTAAAGAGTACAAAACTTGAGGTACCAAACTGATATTTTTGGGTGAGTGGCGCCTGGACATTGTGTGGCGCCTATACAAGGAATTACCCTGTATAAGCGCAACACAACCTGTACTCTGTGAAATTTGCCGCGCGTGCACATACTCGAAAATCAAGTGGCGCCTCGCACAGGGAGAGCCTGTACGAGCGCAACTCAACACTTGAAACAATTCAAGTACTGAAACATTGCAGCGCGTGAGGTCACAAATTTCTCAACTGCTTGGCGCGTGCATTTCAGCATATACAAGTGGGCTGCACGTACTCCAATTACTCTCCTGAACATGGTCGAGTGTAGAAAAACAAATTGGTCACCCATTTTGTTAATTAAAAAGTTTAAAAAATCTTTTATAAAATCTATAGAATAAACTTATTAAAATTTATAACATAAACTAATAAAAGTTTATATAATAAATCTTATAAAAGTTTATAAAATAAATTTAATATAAAATTTATAAAATAAACTAATTCAAATTTATAACATAAACTAATAAAAGATTATAAAATAAATTTCATAAAAGTTTATAAAATAAATTTAATATTAAGTTTATAAAATAAACTAATTAAAATTTATAATATAAACTAATAAAAGTTTATAAAACAAATTTTATAAAAGTTTATAAAATAAATTTAATATTAAGTTTATAAAATAAACTGATTAAAATTTATAATATAAATTTATAAAAGTTTATAAAATAAACTTATTAAAAGTTTATAATTAAACTTATTTAATAAGGCCTCCATTTTAAGTCCAATCAGCTTCGGCACGGTGAGCTTCACTGGGTTACGGATCCTGATTTGTATATCAATCAGCGAGCTCTGATACCAATTGTTAGGTCCCAAAATATCGTAGAAGGGGGGTTGAATACGATATTCACAATAATTTAAATTCTTTTCTGAATTTGCGGATAAATAAATTATTGCTTCAGAGTGGGTTTGGCCATTTGTGGTGTTTAGGTGAGCTGCCTACTAATTTTCTGTGTATCCGGATAAATCAATTAGGTTCAAGAAAATTAGCAGGTAAATTATGGAGACAAGTTTCCGGGAATATTACTCTCGTATTAATCCCAGAGGGTTTTGCTACACCCAGTTAAAAATATAACTGGCTTCCAAAGAACAAATTAGTTCTTTGCTACTAACACAAAAATATTAGGCTCAGTTCCTATACAAATATATCTAAATTAGTACAAGGAAAAACTGAGTCCGTAGGGAGTGATATCTAGGAGCCCTGGGCATTTTTCATTAAAGAACCGGGTCCTAATATCTGACCAGGAGCAAGGTATGGGTGTGTATAATTTATTTCTTCTTGCTCCGGCCATGGCAGTAGCTCTCTACATTTTATTTGTGTTGGAGAAGACGACTCCTCGAATGAGTGGCTGACTTCTCTTTAATTGTGTAGACTTTAAATCAATAAAGTAGGCTGCTGTAATTTAATTGGCTAAGGGCTGAGTGGCGCCTGTAGAGTGTATCCTCTGTGTAGCTTCAAGTGGCGCCTTTAATTACTTAACAAAAATTCTTCAAGTAAGTAATATTATGTTGCGCCTGTCACATTGAATACCCTGTGTAAGTTCAAGTGGCGCCATTTACTTGGAATTTTACTGAGCAAATATGAGTGGCGCCTCACACATTGATTTCCCTGTAACAACTCAAGTGGCGCCATTCAAGTTGATTAATCAAAGGAAGGAAAGTGAAGTTGCGCGTGTAATATACTTTCATGGTCAAAGTGCAGTTTGGTCACTGCACTTTGACCCTCTTTTCATTCCTTAATTGAAGTTTACCAATTTCCATTTCTTGTATCAAAGTCTTGACGCATTACACCCTGTACCCTGAGCTGTTCCTGTTCTTCGACTGAAGTTCAGAAACTTTCACTTTTCGTACCAAGGTTGTGACACTTTGCACCCTGCACCCTTTGAGCTGTTTAGCTGTTTGCCTGTTAGCTGTTTAGCTGTTTGGCTGTAGCCTCTACAAATTACTTTTCGTACCTTAATCAATAAACGTTCTTTCCAAGTACGTTCTTCAACTTAACAATTCTTCTATAGGTATTACTCAGATTCCTTTCACAAATTGCTGACGCCTAGTGCAACTGGTCTGGTTCACAGACGACTAACTTCGATCCAGGTCTTCGTATTATCGCCTTACGTACATTGTTAAGTTTGCAGCAACTTCATTGCTTCGAACACTGACTGTCAATAAACACTGTAACTTCACTGGAATCTTTTCTGGTACTTAGACACTTGTCTTTACCATGTCTTCAATTCTTCTAGATTCCTATGCTTTGAACACTGTCTATCTTCAATCAATGCTTTTACACTGAAATCTTCTAGTGGCACTTCTATACTGAATCTTCAACACTTCTGAAACCCTGAAAGTCTTTACACATTATTCTTCACTAAAGCATGAACATATTAATGAACTTCTTTCAGTGACCTGTAGTAGACTTCAAAACTTCTTCTAATGTCTTGATTCACTGTATCTGCCTTGTCTTCATTTCTTCCTGATTTCTGTGTAGGTGTAGTATTATTTACTTGTCCTGTTCTAGTGTTGAGTTATCATGATTACTATTCATACAGCTTCGTAATCTCCAACAGAATTGTTTTCGGTTTTTTCTCTACTTTAATTGTGTGCACTTTTTATATACGAAAATCCAATTAATTCACGAAGAAAATTTTTTTTACTAACAAAATGTCTCACCAATTTTCACTTGCTAAAAATAACTTTTATAATATTTCTACGGAAATTGGTGATCAACTCCCGCGATTCAAGTTTTGGGTACGATTTCTCAATTTGTACTCCAAAGCTAGTACTGCCTTCACTGCAAAACCAACACTGGTTCACGACGCTTTGCAGCAATTATGGACCAGTGCGGTTCCTTATGGGAGTAAATCGACCCCCTATGGTTTTAAGTTTTCCATAGAAGGTCAAGAATTTGAGGTTACAGAGGCAGTTTTTAATAGAATTCTTGGTTGCCCAGTCAGGGATTCTTATGACCCTGTACCTACAGCGGCCGAGCGCCTACAATTTTTTGAGGAAATTGAATGTTATCCTCCCACTGGCAAAATATCCACTTCATCTATTCAAAAATAATTTTTTCATGTGGAATGGAATTACTTTCATCAAATTCTCATTCCCATGCAAATCTTTGGTGTTTCCCTGGCCCGTGAACTAAACATCAATTATAGAAGAATTGTTCTTTCTGAAATTGTGGCCATGATGGGATTACCAAATACCAGGGACATTCCAACCGATGATGTTGTCTGCTGGTATCCCTGTTTTTTACAAATGCTAATTAATAATCTTGTACCCTCTAATGCATTATCAATTAGGCAGGCATTTGTTAGGAGTCCCACTTCTGCATCTCTTGGTATGGGAACTAAGTCACTAACCACAATTGCTAACCAGGATAAGCATTAGGGTAAACCTATGTCTATTCCTGAGAATATTCGAGTGTGGCTTTCTTATGATGCAGGTGTCACTACTCTAGCGGGGACTTCACAGCTTTCATCACATGCTTAGAATCCATCTGCTCATACTGACGCATTTCAAGGGATTCCTGACGAGCAACTTGATGACGAACCTGAAGAGGGTCATTCTCTCAGTCAGTACTCTACCGGGCAAAGGGAGCAGCAACCGTCTCCAAGGACACCTCCTGCTGAATCTGACCCCTTTGCTGACCAAGGTAATGAAGGAGGTAATTTCTTTGAACATGAGGTACCCTCTGTTCACACTACCAATACTTCCTCTTCATCTAATTCTGCTTCCGTGGCCCAAGATTCTGCTAACCCGCAGGATCTATCCCACGGTGATAGCCATATTTCTGAGTCTGATTCCCTGACTTTTTCACTTTCACCCTTGTTGACGGGAGTTAAAAGGCCGACACCTGTAGAATTAGGTGAGAGTTCTGATGAGAGTAACCCTGAAGTGCAGCCACTAATAAGGAAGCGAACCAAAATTTCTCAAGCTGCTACTTCACAAGCCCAGTCCAAACCTAGTGTGTCTATCACAACCACTCCACCTCACGTGAGTGGTTCTCCTCTTGCACATTCTACACATAAGACTTTTGGTGAGGATTTTGTGCCCTCTGAGGAGCCTGTCGCTTCAGAGAGGCTGGAAGTTTTATTTACTTCCACAGTACCTTCACCGGTACATACTGATGCTGCCGAGAGGATCGGTTCAGATGTTGTACTTGAACACTTTGCAGCCTCTCAGCTTGAGATTCCACCTCAAGAACAGACAGAATCTTTAGATCCCATAATTGCTCTTCACTTTTCTTATCCAGTTTTTGCAGGTACTGCTTTTACTCTTGGTGATATTGTTGAAGATATACACGAGCGTGAGACAGGGAGTGTGTGTGAGCGTTTAGGGAGTGAGGGACCTTCATTTTTAAGGCCCGAAACTGAGTGACAAACACTGACAAAACGATTTTTAGAGCGAGAACACCTAAGCCAAACACCGTCCCTTATTCTTGATAATCTTGATACTCGTATGACAGCAATTGAAAATCAGGTGAAGCAGTTCGGGCAGACAATGGAGCAGTTAGGGGTAAATGTTGGAGACAACCGGAGAGCTGTTGATGACTACGCAACACGAATGGCAAGTCAATCGGAAGCATTAAACGATGTCACAAACAAAGTGAATGACTTGGGCCATGCTGGTGGCGTATTGGGAAGTACTCTGTATGAACGGATGGGGAGCGTAGAAAGTGTTATGCATACCAAGGCAACGGAGATCAGTCGAATGATGTATGCAATTCGCCATTTGTTACCCCCGGAGTGCTTTGACGAACAGTACAATCAACCTCCCCTAGATGATGATGGTGCTGGTGGAGCTGGTGGCGCTGGTACTGGACCTTCTGAATCTGCGCATGGTGGTTCTCAGCATGCTGCATGAACTACGGTTCAGGGTGATGTTCCGGATAACTCACCTAAGGGGGAGAGAGAGCCTGAGACGAGACAACAGTTAACTCTGGTTGAAGAAGAGCAAATGAAGGAAAGTTATCCAATGACTGATGAGGAGGCTCAAAGAAAGAGAAAGGGTAAAGCAGTGGTGGTTGAAGAAGAAGAACCATTCGCTGACTTTGGCGGTCGACATGAAGAAGTACATGTTGTTGATTCAGACTCTGATATGGAAGACGTGCCCCTAGCACATGCTATTAAAAGATCTTTGAAGGAACAAGGTGGAGGTGCTGGGATGTCTACTGGAGAGACTGAAGAGATACATGTTGATGAAGAAACCCTGAAAGCTCAACAGTTGGCTTTGGAACAAGCTCAGTTCTTTAAAACAAAAATGATGCAAGAAGGGGTTGTTTTCTTAGAGAAGAAAGTGGAACTCAAGGAGAAGCAGTATGAATATGAGCATGCAAGGTTAGCTGATCCACAAACCGAATTGGACAAATGGAGGATTGGACAGAAATGGGATGATGCAAGGAAGATATTAATGGGGACTTGTACAAATGGAGTTCATAACAAGGAGGCAGATGATCTTTTCTATAACTTAAACCTGAAAACTCCAATGACGGTGGACTACATAAATGCTTTGAAAAGAATGATCTCAAAAGTCCGTGTTGGATATAAACCAGTGGTAAATGAGTGGCAAGTCATACTAACCTTAGTTGAAGGAGCCCCAATGTCTTTCCTATACGTGGATGATCAATTTATCTCAAGAAGATCTGCGTCAGAGTTGTTCTTGCTAGCAACTAAAATTCAATACTCTCAAGCTGAGGAACTTAGCATTCTGTATAGAGATCAGTTAATGCAGCTAGCAGAGGACAATGGACCAGAATTCTCAGCCAATCCAGATGTTGCTCGTATGGTAGTTGATGGAAAAATGAAGAGGGTTAGTATGGAGGAAGAAGGTCTGATGGCTCTATCAGTGGAATCCTTGAAAGCAATATGTAGACAAATGATGAGCAAGGGATTCACTTCTGATGTTAAAGAAAAATCAGTGGAGTTTATTGAGAAGATAATATTCAAGAAAAGCAACGAAATATGGAAATGTGATATTATCGCTCCAAATCCTCTAGACAACGTGAAGATTGAGCCAAAGCTAATGGAGAGAAAATGGAATATTTTACAAGCTGTAAAAAGTGTAGATGAAGCTCTGACTCTTCCTTCTAGACCGCTGGAACAAGGAGAAATAAGGGAGGCAATTGGTGTTCCAGGAAGAGAAAGTGTATACTGGATTCACTCCTATGCTGATGATACAGTTGATGCCTTGGTATTCATTGATGCAGATCAGAAACAGACATTCTTGCATATGAGTAGGAAATGGCTGTTACAGACTCAAGATGCTGCATTTCTAGACAAAGTACCGGAAGAGTTCAAATGGGGTGATGTAGAGGATACGTTTGTTGATGAGAAGCAGAGACTACTGAAGTACTTGTCTGAGATAGTCCTGGAGAAAAGAAGAATGGAGTTAGATGCGGCTAGTGTCTACAATACTAACCGTGTCAAGGGCTACCCCAAAATGATCTACTGTCAGTTTAAGGCTGATAAAACACACTGGAAATCACAGCTCATCATGAAGAAATTTGAGGATATTCCAAAGATTAGGACTACTCAAGAGGTGGAAAAACTCAGAAGACTTTTCAGACATCCTTATCCAGAACCCAAGAATCCTCTAGAAATGGAAACAGTAAGTCTGTTGAATGCTCGATGGGCACAGTTACATGACCCAGTCTATAAAAGAGAAAAACAAAAGAAAGAGAGGCGCAGAAAACAAAGAGAAGATAGGCGCGATGCTGAGAAAGAAATTAGGAAGGGGAAACGGAATTAGAATGAAAGCTCGGAGGAATGTGAACTTGAAGTTGGAAAAACTTCATATCTTTTGGTTGCTCTAACTCACTTGAGGAAAATTCACCTGACCACAGTATGCGAGATAGGCTAATTTACCATACTGTAACCGTGAATCAGAGTGGATCCAATAAGGTGATATGAGTTTGACTGAAAAACATGAAATAATCCAGGTGATAGAAATCATTCCAAAGATCTTTGATTCGAGGTTCGAATTCTCTTTCTAGTTTAAGTTACTTATTAAGTTCTTTGTATTGTTTTTCAATTTTCATTTCAGTTATAATTTGAATAAGACTTTAATGTTACTTATCTTTTCTCGTCTCATTTATTTAGTTGAGTTATCATTCTTTAATTTGAATGTCATTGTTAGACAATCAAATAGGGGGAGATTGAAAGGCAGAGTGTCTAAACTTGTAACACTGTATCTAATGTAACTCAACTAAAGAAAAGATACTTAACCGGAAGACAATCAAGAACAAGAAGTCACAAAGAAATCAACTCAAATTGAAGACCAGGTAATTGATACAATTTAACATAGTTAATTATGATCAATCAAAGATGAAATCACTGGAAGAAGTTCAAGTCAAAGTTGTTCATGCCTCAGTGATGTGTAACTTAAAAGAATCAAGATCATAACAATCAGTATCAATAAGACTAATTGATTTCAAGTGAAGAAGCAGGAAAGTGACAATTGGAAAGCCACATTACTAATTGAATATGGTAATCTATTCAGAAGCAAGAATCCTATCAAGACTAGTCACTTATGAATCAGACCATTGCATCAAGTATCAGGACATTGATAGCAAGTTTATGTCAGTAATAGAGATCCATGTTCAAGAGCTTGTTGAAGAATATAGAAGACAAGAAGAAATCACAAGTTCAAGATGTTGCATTGAAGTTTCTAATTGAAGCCCAGAATTTCTCTAAGTACTTACAAGGGAACCTAAGTAGAAATTTCTATCTAGAAATTCTAGATAAGTTTCTACTTAGAGCCAAGTAGAAATTCTGCAAGTAGAACATTTCTATCTCGAAATTCCTATGTAGAAGTTCTACTTAGAATATTCGAGATAGAGCCTATGTAGAAATTCCTATGTAGAAGTTCTACTTAAATGTTCTAGATGACAAGTAGAAAATTCCTATGTAGAAGTTCTACTTAAATGTTCGAGATGACAAGTAGAAATTCCTAAGTAGAAGTTCTACATAGAGGACAGTTTCAACATGACACATGGCATCATCTGGTTGGCTATTTCCAAGCTTTCAAGACAAGATAAGATTTATGTGGACAACATTGGACCACTCATATCTTATCTGTTGAAGACTACAAGTCATAGATTACAAGTAGTATAAATAGAATTACTCGTGTAACATTTTAGACAGAGCAATATTGAAAGAAACACTTGTAAAAGAGAGAGAGAGTATTCACAGAGCTTAGTATCATTTACTACCCTCTTTACTTCTGTTGTACTATTGTAATGAATGTTGTAGCAACCCCTTCAAGTTATATATAAAACATATATTCCTTGAATCATTGTGTTCATTTATTACAAAGTATTTATTGCTTCATTAATTTGAAAAAGTTGTATTCACCCCCCCCCCCCTCTACAACACATTTGGACCTAACAATTTCTTTTGTTGAGCAGAATTCATCCATTGCAGAGTTCTTAAACTCTGTTCCATTGTCACTCCTTAGATTCTTTACCTTTTAAGGTGATCCATTTTTAATCATTGCAATATGATAAAAAATTATCTCTGTAGTTTCATCCTTCTTATGCAAAAAGTACACCTAGGTAAATCTAGTGTAATCATCAACTATCACCAGAGTATATTTCTTCTTTCCAATGGACATAATGTTGACATGACCAAATAAATCAAGATGCAATAGATGAAATGGTTGATTAATAGAATTTTCAGTTTTGCTCTTGAAAGATGTCTTCTTTTGTTTGGCCTTTTGACATGAATCACAGAGTTCATCAGGATGAAATTGAACTTTTGGAAGACCTCTAACTAGATCCTTTTTTCACAAATTCATTAATGTTTCTAAAGTTCAAATGACACATCTTTTTGTGTCAATTCCAGCTTTTCAAAGATTATGCCTTTTCAAGTATACAAGTTAAAGGACCATCAGAGTTTACATCTAAGCCAGCTTCAAATAAGTTGTTATGTCTGTGACTAATAAGAACTACTTTACCATCCTTCTTGCTTTTCACTTCACAATGAGTTCTATAAAATTCCACAGAATAACCTCTGTCTGTAATTTGACTCACACTTAACAAATTATGCTTAAGTCCTTCAACTAGATCTACATTCTCAATGATGACATTTCCGATAACAATATTGTGATATCTCAGTGTTCTTCCTATGTTGCCATCTCAATAAGATACTGCTGGGCTAGCCTTATTCTCAAACTCTAAAAGCAGGGATTTGTTTCCAGTCATATGTACAGAATATCCACTATCAATAATTAGGATGTTTTTCATGTTTCCCTGCATCAGTTAATTCAAATTAATTAGTAGGTTTGGGGACCCAAACTAGTTTGGGTCCTTTTCTTTTGAAACTTGTTAACTCTTGCAGTAGAAGTATTTTTATCAGAGTTTATGTTAACAGAGTTTACATTATCAGAGTTTATACTGTCAAAGTTTACTTTTCTTTTATCAGATTTTATCACATAAATTTGTTTGACAACATGTTTTGGAGATTTATTTAGTTGAGGCAATGGTTCATAATAAGTGTAATACAAACTATGATATTCTTTGCATGTATAAATGGAATGCCCTAAACTACCACAGTGAAAACATGGATTTTGTGGTCTAGGTCTATTTTGTTTTCTAGCCTCTGAATTATGTCTTTTAGGATCCTTCTTTTTGTTTTGTTTGCAGTCAATGACAAGGTGATTTGAATTTCCACAAGTAAAGTAGGTTTTTTTAGGAGCATCAGGGATATATTTATAGTTATTCTCCTTAATAATTCCTACTTTGCCATTTCTATTTCTTTTCACCTTTTTAGGTTTGTCTTTATTAGTGACTGTCTTCAACTTTTTTTTAAGTTGCTTCTGAGAAAGTAATCCTATATTGACATGTTTATTCTATGACACACTATTCTTTTTACTTTTGTCATTATTAGAGCATTCACCAGATGTAGTTTTCTTGTCATTACTAGCTCTAACAAATTTCACAGATTCACTCAATGTTCCTTTTGTGTATGCTTTAGTGTGTGTTTCTTTATCAGATTCATAACCTAAGGCAGATGTTCAATTCTTCTCAGAAAGCATTTGTTGGACTTTCTTGCCAGAGTTTGTCCAAACTCTGAAAGTCTCATTTTCCTTAGTTATCTCAGATTTCAAATATTCAACTTGAATTTCTAATTGAGTTTGCATGTGGATTGCATTTTCATAGTCATTCTTAATGTTAAGCATGTTAGAATTTTCAGATTCAAGAGAGTTATTCCTAGCAGTCAGAGTTTTATATCAGATTTTATTCTTTCATTTTCAAGAGATTGTGATTTAAAACTACCATGAAATGATCTAAGGAAAGACTTTGATTTTGAATGAGAAACGCATATCCAAATTACATAAGGATGGATACTTGGATAAGTTTGATTTTGAATCATACCAAGAATGCGAATCTTGTTTGCTTGGTAAAATGACTAAAGCCCCTTTCACTGGTAAGGGTCAAAGGGCCACCGAATGTCTGGAGCTAATACATAGTGATGTATGTGGCCCAATGCGTGTGATGGCTAGAGGAGGCTACTACTACTTCATAACATTTACTGATGATTTCAGTAGATATGGATATGTATATCTTATGAAGAATAAATCCGATTATTTTGAAAAGTTTAAAGAATACAAGGCTGAAGTAGAGAAGCAAATTGGCGGAGGTGCAAGTATTAAAATCTTACGATCTGATCGTGGAGGAGAATACTTGAGCACATAATTTAAAGATTATTTAAAGGAGTGTGGTATTGTATCACAACTCACTCCGCCAGGTACACCTCAATGGAATGGAGTTTCAGAGAGGAGAAATCGCACCTTGTTGGACATGGTGCGATCGATGATGAGTCATGCAGATCTTCCAATTAGTTTCTGGGGTTACGCTCTAGAAACAGCGGCTTTCACACTTAACCGTGTTCCTACTAAGAAGGTTCAAAAGACTCCATATGAGATATGGGAGAAGAAACGGTCAGGCATGAACTTTATGAAAGTTTGGGGATGCAAGGCGTTTGTGAAACGTCAAGTATCTGACAAGCTTGGACCTAAATCTGAAGAGTGCAATTTTGTGGGATACCCTAAAGAAACAAAGGCGTATTATTTTTATAGTCCTTCTGAGCAGAAGGTGTTTATTGCTCGAGACGCTGTTTTCATGGAAAGAGATTTTGTTTGCAAAAGAAACAGTGGGAGAACTATAGACCTCGATGAAGATCGTGAACCACAAAATAGCATTGAACCTGAAGTGGAACAGGAGTAGGATAATGATAATGCTCAACAAACACAGGTTGTTCGTAGAACTGGTAGAATTCGCCATGAGCTAGAGAGATATGGATTTCTCTTGACTCAATGTGGTGATTTGATGTTCATAGATGAAGATGAGCCTCTCACATACCAAGATGCTATGAACAGTACAGACTCTAAGAGATGGCTAGAAGCCATGAAATCCGAGATTGATTCCATGTACGAAAACCGAGTATGGATTTTGGTTGATCCACCTGAAGGGGTAAAACCCATAGGGTGCAAATGGGTTTTCAAGAAGAAAACTAACATGGATGGAAATGTTCAGACCTATAAAGTAAGGTTGGTTGCAAAAGGTTTCAAACAAATTCATGGTATTGACTATGATGAAACTTTATCACCAGTGGCTATGGTCAAGTCCATAAGGATTTTGCTTGCTATTGCAGCATTCCATGATTATGAAATCTGGCAAATAGATGTCAAAACAGTCTTCCTTAATGGAAGCCTTGAAGAGGATGTGGATATGTACATGACACAACCTGCATGTTTTGTCGATCCAAGGAATGTTAGTAAGGTATGTAAATTACGTCGATCCATTTATGGATTGAAGCAAGCCTCTAGGATATGGAACATCCGTTTTGATGAAACAGTCAAAGAGTATGGCTTTGTTCAAAACGAAGATGAACCTTGTGTTTACAAGAAGGTTAGTGGGAGCCATGTGGCATTCATAGTACTGTATGTTGATGACATACTACTAATGGGGAATGACATACCTTCTCTCAAGGCTGTTAAGATTTGGTTAGGGAGCAACTTCTCTATGAAAGACTTAGGTGAAGCATCCTACATTCTAGGAATGAGGATCTATAGGGATAGATCTAAAAGGATGATCGGTCTAAGTCAGAGTACATACATCGATAAGGTTTTGCATCGTTTTGGTATGCAAAATGCAAAAAGGGGATATGTCCCCGTGTCTCAAGGGATAACGATCTCTAAAGATCAGTGTCCGAAATCATTGGATGAGAAGGACCACATGAGTAAGGTTCCATATGCCTCAGCAATTGGATCCATTATGTATGCAATGGTATGTACTCGCCCAGATGTTTCGTATGCTTTAAGCATGACGAGCAGATACCAATCTAATCCAGGTGAAGGTCATTGGACGGCTGTCAAGAATATTCTAAAGTACTTGAAAAGGACTAAAGATTCATTCTTGGTGTATGGAGGAGAGGAGAAACTGGTTGTAAAGGGTTACTCCGATGCAAGTTTCCAAACAGACAGGGATGATATTGTATCACAGTCTGGTTTTGTGTTTTGTCTAAACGGAGGTGCTGTAAGTTGGAAGAGTTCAAAGTAAGAAACAGTAGCTGATTCTACAATGGAGGCTGAGTACATTGCAGCTTATGAAGCGGCTAAGGAAGCTGTTTGGATTCGAAAATTCATTACTGATTTGGGAGTGGTTCCATCGATCGCAGATCCCATTGATCTATACTGCGATAATAATGGAGCCATTGCACATGCTAAAGAACCTAGATCTCACTCCCGAACCAAACACATACTCAGGAGATATCACCTCATTCGAGAGATTAATGAAAGGGGTGACATACATATATGTAAAGTGCACACAAATGATAACATTGCAGACCCACTGACCAAAGGCTTGTCGCAGACGAAGCATGACGGTCACACTAGTTCCATGGGTATTAGATACATGGGTGATTGGGTCTAGTGCAAGTGGGAGATTGTTAGTGTAGGTGCCCTAGAGGCAATACAATAGACTTTTATGTCATTTGATTATTCAATAAACATATTTATTATGACTTTAATTACAGCGATATATTTGTTAGCATAATAAATGTCCTTAGAATCATGATACACATTGTATAGTTTAGTACATGACTTGAACTTGAGATTATATAATAGATCATATTCTTAAATGTCCCTAGTCGAGTATTATTATTATAGGACAATAATAATACATAAATAGACTAGTATGTTGTTTGACTGATAACCACATCTCATTGGTTATAAGTATGGGGATACTAAAGTCAACACATAGGTACATGCAGGAGTACATGGTACTGGACAGACCCACAGTGAGATTCTTCATGTTTAATAAAGTCATAAGAAAGACTCACAGTGATAATGGTGTAATGATCCTCTGACTTGAGATCATTATATTTCTGTACGAGGATTAATATACTTTGACTATATTAAAAGTTACCTTTGACCGGGTAATGATAAAAGTGGACATCAGGTATATCATGAGTCGTATGAGAAATATGAATGATAGATAAAGGATTTAACCCTCCTATAATTAGGAGAGATATTATTGGCCTCTTGATTGAGTGAGACTATAAAATGCATGGCCGTGCTCAAATAATGATTTGTTTTCATAGTCTACTCATGGATCAAGTAAACCCGGATTAAATGTTGTAGAGGATGACTAAATACATGCCTCGAATTTTATCTATAATATATATGGTTAAAGGGATTATATTACACGGAAACATTAATCATGAAAGGTTTTATCGAATCATGATTTAATTATTATTTAATTGGGTAGCAATGATGTATTACTAGATACCGCTCATTGTTTATAATTTTATTAGAGAATAAAATTATTGCTAATTAAATAATAGCCTATAGGGTCACACACATAGAGCACTTAAAGGAATAGTTAATTTAAATTATAGATTTAAATTAATTGATGATTATTTGAATTTTATTATATTAATTAAGTGAGACTTAATTAATTGAAATAATAAAATTCGAATTTGAATTCTGCCCTTAATAATTAAGTATGACTTAGTTATTAATTAAATAATAGAAATTCGGTTTTATTATTTATTCTAAACCTACATGGGTTAGGTTTTGCTGATTGGGCCTCTTAACCAACATTATAAATAGATAATGATAGGGTTAAGAGGGATTACGTTTTTGAGAAACAAAATCCCTAGAGGCAGCAGCAAGCACAGCAAGGCAGAAACAAATTCGAAATCATCAAAGGAGCTAGTACAATCCATTCCGTAATCAAGATCGTGGGACGTTCTTGAAGGTGCTCGTGTGGATACCATAGAGGTGTTTTCGAGAGGAAGACACAAGTCGTGAAAGCTAGGATCTCCGTTGAGTTCGTGTAAACCAAGACCAGACAAAGGTATGATTCCGTTTCACAATAATCAGTCTAGGCTTACACATGATCCTGTGTTTAGGGTTCCGAATTTTTATTATATTTACGTTTAATCCGCTGCGTTTTATGCCTCGGAACCCAACAGTAGCATCAAGATTAAATTCAATCTCCTTATCCACCTCTATGTGGGCATCTGCAACTCCTGCAGGAACTCCATACTCTCCATTTCCTCCATCTCCCCCTAACTCCAATCCCAACTCCTGGGTGAGTTCTGCTGCAATCTGCTCAGTTTTAAAAGTTAATGCATCATAAGATGGTGAAATTGGTTTCTCTCTGTTCTTTTCTCTCTCACTCTCTTCTCTCTGTTTTTGCATCAGGATCTCATCATGGATTCTCACATCTCCATTACTATCCTCTCCTTTTGCATCACCTGCTAAGTTGGAACTCTCTTTGCTCACACCCTCTCATTTTGCCACCTCAGAAGAAATTGAGGGCCTCTCATTCACACACTCTTATTTTGCCAAGGTATGCAAACCTTGCCTCTCACACACCTCACCCACCCCACTCAATCCTAGTATAGTATTGGCCACTTGAATTGTTTCGATGGATGATTCATGAATTGAAAGAGAAGTTTCAATCGATGGATGAGAAATATCCATTGATTGATGAATATCCGTTGATTGGAGCTCATCGATGGATGTATGGATATCCATCGATGGATGTGAACTAGTCGATGGATCTTGAAAATTATCAGTTGATTGAGTAATATCCATTGACTTGTGAGAATTATCAGTATTTTCCTGATCAACCAAGGTATTAACCTTATTTGGTGATACAGGTGAGAGTGTTGGCTCTACCCTGAGTTGTAAAGAGGGTGAATTTGAAACATTGAAGTTGTCAATCAATAAAGTTTCTGTAGAAATAGATCTTAAAGGAGATTGAGGGGATGGATAGAGAGTGAATGGGGTTGTGCCTCAGGAAGATTCTTAGACACATCAAAAGAAGAAGCTGAAGGCTCCACCAAATTTTCATTTGGCTCTGCAGGTGTGTGTTTTCCCTGTGCATTATTATTGTCCTTCTTTCTCCTTTTGTATGGTTGAATTGTTTTGTGTTCCTCACCCCCATCAATTGGTCCTGATTGTGACCTTTTTTCAATACCTACACCTTGTTGAGAAGGTGCAATTAGGGATGTGTTTAAATCCTTTATCGTAGCCTCAATCTTTTGAGAGATTGGGCTGGTGGCTGGATGGACAATCTCAAACTCTCCTTCCTTATTCCTCTGGCTTTCTTGATGTTGGCCAGTTCCCTCACCCTTATCAACCACCTTCACACTCCCCTAAATTGTTTTTCTTTTCTTAGTTTTTGCAACAGTAGTATTTTGGGAAACTACTGAGCTGGTGTGTTTTGATTTGGATTTAGAAGGTTGTGAAACTTGGGTAGGAGGGATGGGGGCATTTCCATCTCCCTCCATTTTGCAGAAAGAAAAGAAATTGGGATACTAGAGGAAGTAAAAGAGAAATTGAGTTTCTTGAGATATACCTGCACAAAAGGAGGATAAATAAGGCACAACATAAGGTGTAAGTTGATTCTCACCAAGTCCTTGAAGACCCTTTTGTTCTATGTCCAAGCCTCCAGTGTTTTCATCTTTGCTGTAATCTCATAATCTCCAATAGTAGCATTAATCAACAGCATAAAAAATCTAGCAAAATAGATATTATTTTTCCTAGATACCTTATTTCCTAATTTAGTAGTTAATTCATTTAAGAGCAATGTGCTAAAATCAAGGTACTTATCAAATAGGATAGAATAAGCAATTTCTAGCATACTTGTGGTAATTGCATCAAAATTACTTATTTTCTAGAAAACACTTTAATAATAGCATCAAAGAAGTAACTCCATTCTTTTTTAAGATTTTTCCTAACAACTTCATCTAATCCAGTTTCAGTATTAGCATAGTTAACAGCTTCTAATATATCCCTAATGTCAGTCTTAGTAGGTGACTTATCACAATTATTTTTCGGCAATTCTAAGCATTCAGAAGGAGTAGTACTTGTAATGGTGTAGGGATTACCTTTGCAAGTATAATAAATTACCTTCCCATCTTGTGAGACTTCTGCAGTGTTCCATAGCTCTTCAACAAATGAACATACTATTGTTGGTGCTTCACTGAGAGCCTTGGACACTTTGCAATCTCCCAGAAACTTCATCAATGGATGAAATCTATGGGAGCATCATCCATGGTTAGACATGCTGCAAAATTGCTTTGTTCATAGGTGAACCTGGTTGAGGAAATAATCTTCTTTTAAGGTGACATCGATGTTCTTAGAGAGATTGGAGAGAAAGCTTGAAAACAAGTGAGTGAATTTGACTTAAAAGTTCTTGAGAGGAAGAGATAGAGATACAAAGATTAGAGTTAGAGAATAAAATAGCAAGTAAGAGTGTAATGAGAATTGAAACTACTATTTATATTTTTGAGATTAAAATGACTTAAAAAGTCAGTTTAATTAAGAATATAATCGTTGAAAGATAAAAAGAATTAAAGTAAATTACTCAAAATGGCAATCGATGAATTTATTCATCTGTTGACAAATAAATTAAAGAATCAACGGCTATAATTTGATCAATGGATGTGTAAAACTATAGAAATTCTATTACCATCGATGGGTAATTACATCCATTGAGTCAGGAAAAAAAACTTATTCATCGATCGATAAACAATTACCAGGGTAATTATCCATCGACAGATAAATATCCATTGATAGGTATATATCAGTTCAGAACAACTTATCAGAGTTTATCCATCGAACTGCAATATATCCATCGATGACTAAAGAATATCTATTGATGATTAACACAGTTATCAATTGATTACTTTGTTTCAACAGACAATTGTGAACAATGGCTACAAAAATATAACTTAGCAAACATTTAGGATTGTGCAAAATTAAGCATACCTAATTCACAGACTAATATATTAAAAGTAGATTCATCAAGAGGTTTGGTAAAAATGTCTGTAAGTTATTGTTCACTAGGGACAAAGTGTAATTCAACTGTACCATTCATTACATGTTCCCTAATGAAATGATACCTTATGTCAATGTGTTTGGTTCTGGAATGTTATACATGATTTTCTGTTATTATAATGGCACTTTTGTTATCACGGAAAATAGGAATATTTTTCATGTTGAACCCATAGTCAAATAATTGATTCCTCATCCATAATATTTGTGCACAGTAACTTCTAGCAGCAATGTACTCAGCTTCTGCAATTGAAGTTGATACTGAGTATTGCTTTTTGCTAAACCATGAAACAAGTTTATTTCCTAGAAATTGACAGGTGCATGTAGTACTTTTCCTGTCTATTTTACAACCTGCATAATTTGCATCTGAGTAGCCTATTAGATTAAAACCAGAATCTCTAGGATACCAAATACCTAAATTTGATGTACCCTTGAGATATCTAAAAATCCTCTTAATAGCCACTAAATGAGATTCTTTAGGATCATCCTGAAACTTAGCACACAAACATGTAGAAAACATTATGTCTGGTCTGCTAGCAGTTAAATATAAAAGTGAGCCTACCATGCCTCTATAACTTGAAATGTCCACTTTAGCTTCCTTAATGTTCAATTCAAGTTTGGTGGCAGTGGCCATGGGAGTTTTTGTAGAAGAACATTCACTAAGTCAAATTTCTTTAACAAGTCATGAATGTACTTTGTTTGATTTATAAAAATATCATCCTTAACTTGTTTGACTTACAAACCAAGAAAGTAGATAAGTTCTCCCATCATGCTCATTTCATATTTACTCTGCATTAATTTGGCAAATTTTTTACAAAGTCCCTCATTAGTTGAGCAAAAAATAATGTCATCCACATATATTTGGACAAGAATGATAGAGCCATTAACATTCCTACTAAATAGAGTTTTATCAACAATACCTCTTGTGAAGTGATTCTCAATAAGGAACTGAGATAAAGTATCATACCAGGCCCTTGGTGTTTGCTTCAAGCCATAGAGTGCTTTGAGTAGATAATAGACAAAGTCAGTGAAATTTGGATCTTCAAAGCCTAGAGGTTGTTCCACATAGACTTCCTCTTCTAACACTCCATTCAAAAATGCACTCTTCACATCCATCTGGTAGAACTTGAAATTAGCATGTGCAGCATAAGCTAGAAAGATTCTTATTGCTTCCAGCCTTGCAACTGGTGCAAAAGTTTCATCAAAATCAATTCCTTCTTCTTGTGAATACCCCTTTACCACAAGCCTTGCTTTGTTTCTAGTCACAATACCAATTTCATCCATTTTGTTTCTGAATACCCATTTTGTACCAATTACCGATTTGTCTTTTGGTTTGGGCACCAGCTTCCATACTTTATTTCTTTCAAATTGATTGAGTTCCTCTTGCATAGCTAAAACCCAATCAGGATCTATGAGAGCATCTTCAACTCTTTTGGGTTCTTCTTAAGATAGGAAGCTACTATGCAGACACTCATTTTGAGTACCACTTATTGTCCTGACACCATCTTCTGCATTTCCAATGATTAGTCCAAATGGATGGCTTTTTGTCCATTTTCTTTGAGGAGGAAAATTTTGCCTTGATGATGAAGTTTCATGATCACTGGTATTATGCTCAAATTGATTTGAATTTGTGTACGGATTTTAAAACCCTCCCCCTGAATTGGATACCCTAGATATAGAGTTTCGATTATCCATTGAAGAGTTATTAGTTGATACATTATCAACTGATGGATGTATGTCAACTGATAAATTATCCATTGATGTTGTAACATCAACTGATATTGGGTTTCTGAGTACTTATAATTTTATAATTTATGTTTCTTCATCATCATCTACATCATTTGATTCATTCTCAAAATGAAGTATGTCATGATTTCCTTCATCAAACAGGCCTTGAATCTTTTTATCATCAAATACTACATGTACAGATTCCATAACAATGTGTAGTCTAAGATTATAGACTCTATAGGCAATGCTTGATAGTGCATACCCCAAAAATATAGCTTCATCAGCCTTGGCTTCAAATTTTAATAGGTTTTCACCTTGATTCCTTAGCACATAGCATTTGCAGCCAAAGACATAAAGAAATCCCACTTTTGCCTTTTTGTCTTTATTGATCAATTGATAAGGTGTATTTCCTTGAGTTTGATTCACTATAGAGATGTTTTGAGTATAACATGTTGTATTAATGGCCTCATCCCAGAAGTATGCTGGTAATTTGGCATCTTCCAACATAGTTCTAGTTGCTTCAATCAATGTCCTGTTTTTCCTCTCAACTACCCCATTTTGTTGAGGTATTCTTGGCACAGAGAAAGAGTGTATGATTCCTTTAGATTCATAGAACTCCTTCATTATGGAATTTTTAAATTCTGTTCCATTGTCACTCCTTATTTTATTTACATCCAATTCAAGATTTTTCTCAACTTCTATTATATGCTTGATGATTAGACCTCTAGCTTCATCTTTTGAATGTAGAAAATAAGTCCATGATAATCTTGAAAAGTTATCTACAGTAACTAGAGCATACTTCTTCTTTGCAATAGACATGATATTCATAGGACCAAACAAATCCATGTGTAGTAACTCAAGTGGCTTCTCAATTATTGATTCCAATTTTGACTTGAATGATGTTTTTCTATATTTTCCTTTCTGGCAGGCATCACATAGTCCATCCTTGACAAATTCCATTTATGGTAATTCTTTCACTTGATTTTTCTTGACCAACTGATTCATGGCTTTGAAATTTAAGTGAGCTAATTTCTTGTGCCATGGCCAACTTTCATTTGTACTTGCCTTGGAGAAAAGACAAGTTATTGAGTTTGTACTTGTTGAGTTGAATTCAGCTATGTACATATTTCTTTTTTTATTCCCAGTCATAACTAGGCTTCCATCTTTCTTGTTAAATATTATGAATGCTTCAGTTGTGAAACAAACTTTATTTCCATTGTCACATACTTGACTTATGCTTAACAGATTGTGCCTTAAGCCTTCAACTAATGCAACAGGTTTAATGATGACATTCTCTTTTGAAATCAAGTCATATCCCATGGTGTACCATTTACTGTCATCTTCAAAAGTTACTCTAGGGCCAGCTTTCTCCTCAAACGTTTTGAGCAGGGATCTATCTCCAGTCATATGTCCTGAACACCTACTGTCCAAGTACCAAATATTTCTTCTTTTTCCCTGCACACATCCAAAAACAATCAAGTTGATTTCGGTACCCAAATTGCCTTGAGTCCTTTCTTATTAGTTGCTACCTTTGGTTTGGTTTCCAATTTTTATACCTTTGGTTTAGGTGGTTTTACTTCCACTTCAACCTTAGGTGTTGGTTTCCTCACCTCAGGATTCTCAATGCTAATAATTGGAATATTCATGCTTACAGAATTAGAGAAATTTGGAGCATGAAAATTGTTGTGCATATTCCAGGGCATAGCAGCCATATTTATGTTGGTAAATGCAAGATATGGATTAAACATATAAGGCATTGATGCATATTGAGCATGAATAGCATGAGGTTCAACTAAATGAGGATAAATAGAATTAGAATGCATGTTAGGTATAACAGGCACATTGGTTGTTGCAGGCATATTGGACTTTCATTGCACAGATAAATGATTTTTACTACCACATTTAGCACATATCTTTCTAGGAGCATACTTGTCAGGTGTGTAATTATTGTGCTTATTTATGACTACTTTACCATTTCTGTTCTTTTTCTTCTTTTTATTTGACTTAATATTAGGCTCTATCTTTTTCTTCAATTGGTCCTTAGATAAGAAGCCTATATTTGCCTTTTCAACTTTGACTTGAGATTTAGATGAGCTACTTTCTTTTAAAAAATTAACAGATCTGTTAAGCTTGGTTTTTAAAACAGATTGTTTAGCAGTTGATGACTCCTCAATCGATGGATAATTATCCTTTGAGATATCATTATCAATCGATGGATAATCCTTATCAGTTAATTTAGGATTAGAAATCAATTGCTTCTTTTCCAAAGATTGATTTTCATTAATAGCTAACTTCTCAAGAGTCTCAGACAGCACGGTGAAAGAATTTATTCCATGAATGTCATTCATCTTCTTACTAGCTTTACTAGACCTGTTCCATTTGTCAATGGTTCTTAGTTCTTCTTCCAAATTTTTCTTTCAAATTTTTTATTTCCTTTTTACACTCAACTAGTTCTTTTCTAGCATCTCTGTTTTCTACATTGAGTCTGTCCATTTGCACTAGCTCACTCTCTAGAAAATTGTTTCTTTCAATGAGAGATTCTAAGGTGCTTTTGAGCCTAGTGTTCTCTTTGTTTAAGGACTTAAGAGTGACATGCAAATTATACAATTCATTTGACATTTCAATAATGGTAATATTGCATTCATCTTTGGATAACTCATATAGATTTGTAGAAATTACCTGATTGCTAGAAGAACTAACTTCCTAGTCATCATGATTGGTCATTAGTGCAAGGTTGATGTATTTTTCTTCTTCTGAATTATCCTCAGCAGCCCAGTCTTTTTCTTCTGTTACAAAAGCCTTCTCTTTTTGTTTGAGCAAGTCAAAGTACTTCTTCTTATAGTCAATACCATCACTAAACTTTGACTTCTTCTCCATTTTTGGCTTTCTGCATTCATTAGAAAAATGACCAGCCAATCCACAGTTAAAGAATTTGAATTGATTCATGTCAACAAGATTTTTTCCTTGTTGATTGTCTCTCTTAAACTGAGAACCAGGCCTTTGCATAGAATTCCTCTTGAATTTGAGCTTTGAAAATTTCCTTGATAGAAAAGCCAAATGCTCATCTATTTCATCCATTTCATCTTTGGTGAATGACTCATCATCAACTATTTCTTTCCTCTTGCTAGTTGAAGATTCATTATATCTAACACCACTTACACTATTGCCATGACTTTACTTCTTCCCTTCTTTAACAACAACATCTTCACAAGATTCTGCAACTTGCTTATCCTTTACCACTAATGCAACAGACTTGTCTTTCTTCTAACTTTTCTCAATTTCCTCATCTTGATGTAGTTCCAACTCATAGGTTTTCAAGATTCCATACATCTTGTCAAGAGTATATTCTTTAAAGTCAGGAGATTGTCTTATAAAAACAGTTATTGGTTTCCATTCCTTGGGTAAGGACATCAAGAATTTGAGGTTGGTATCTTCAACAACATATACTCTTTCGTGTAGTTTTAGCTCATTCAATAGCTTTTGAAACCTACTATATGTGTCATTGATTGCTTCACCACTCTTGAAGTGAAAGGCCTCATATTTCTGAATCAAGAGTTGCATCTTATGTTTTCTTACTTGTTAAATGCCTTCACATAGAGTTTGAAGAGTATCTCAGACTTCCTTGGAGGTTGTACAGTTGATAACATTGTCAAACATATCATTGTCAAGATCATTAACCAAAATATTCATAGCCTTTTTATCATTGTTTACTTCTTTCTCATCTTCATCTGTGTATTCACTCACATGTTTTGGAATGAGTTTGTCTGGTGCTTGAGTATCATCTGCATTCACACTTGCAACTATCTTCATAGACACATGTGGACCTTTCTCTATGCAGTTGACATAAGAATGATCAATGGATAGCAGATGCAAGTGAATTTTTACTTTTCAGGGAAAGTACTCATCTTTCTCTAGAACTGGAATCTTCACTCATGTGTCTTTTTTACCCATACCTGATGTACTTTAGATCTTAACTTTCTGTATGTTGAAAGCTAGGCTCTGATACCAATTGTTAATTGCCCTTGAGTACAATAAGTTTGGAGAAGGGGGGGTTGAATATAAACTTAAGAAATAATTCAGATTCTTGCAGATTTAAGTTTGTTCAAAAAAAGTGTTTGAGTTTATGGTAAAAGAGAACTAATTGAACTAAGAATGTAATACTTATAAATTGAAAATAAGACAAACAATATAAAAATTACTAGTAGATTGGTTTTTCCACTAGTTTATTTTTGCTTTCAATTAATCTTGGTAAAATTACCAAGCCGCTTACAAAGTGTTATGTTTTTCACAATAATGCTTACATTCGCACACTTTGCTACAATAAACTGCTAACTACTATATAATAGTTTTCTTCTAATTCTATTTTCTATAGACTGATAACATAATAGAATACACATTACAATGTTTACATGAAAATAGAAATTAGTTACTTTCACAGTCTTCATTAGACTTTGTCTAGTCCTGGAAATATCTTTGTCTTGATCCATTCCTTGAAGACTGCGTTTTCTTGAAAGTCTTCACAGTTCTGACATGACTGTCTTCTGTTGATTTAGTTTTGGCAAAGTTCTCATTCCTTTTGTCTTTAACTAATTTAGGAAACCTTGATCAACTGATAATTGATGTTAGGCTTATAGTTGATTCTCCTTTGCTCATCCATCGATGGATAGATTATCCATCGATCAATTGATGTATAGATGGATAGTTAGATTATTTATCGACTCCTTATCCATTGATGGTCATTTATGCATTGATTACCTTTATCCGTCGATAGCCTTTATTCGTTGATAGTCTTTATCTGTTGATTCCAATCTCTGTTGATCACTTCATTTGTGAGAATTTTGACTTAAAGTATTTACAATTAATCAGTCATTCTTCACATCAGTTGATAAGCTATTAATTAAAGTCAATAATATCAGTCGACTACTTCACAGAATCCATTGAGGCAATACAATCAATTGATAATGAAACATAAATCAAATGTTACAATCCAATTTATCATTTGATTAACAAGCTTCAACTGATAACTGGTTTCCTAGTCAATGGATATTTATAAGTCATATATCCATCGACTAGTTACAATGAAATTTAAATCTCTATTGTAATTCTAAGTAATTTTTTATCATTAAGTCTCATAATTCCTAACAAGCATTCTCTGTTAGAGTAAACTCTGATTGAGTATTCTCTGATAGAGTAAACTCTAATCGACAGCTTCCTAAACTCTGATGATGTCAGCAACATAAACTATGTTATGATATTCTCTGACAGCATCAGTGTTTTTTTTAACAAGTCAAGATAGAAATTTGTAATACATGTTCAGTCTAGAGGAACATATATCTTGTATTTATCTTTCATGTATAAATCTGGAAAATTGTTAAATATAATACCAAAACTTTTTGTTATTTATAGTTGTTAAATGTCATATTATTTTCTTAGTTATTAGTTGAGTTATCCTCTATAAATTTGTGTGTTAAATGTGTAACAACAAATAGGGGGAGATTGAAAGGCATATGACTAGATATATTTGTAATAATTAGATGACAACTCAACTCATATAATAAAAAAAAGTAAATAATAAATATGATAACAAGACTCCAGACGAAAAATTCCAACTAGATATGAAAAATCGGACTATCAGAAGTATTTTGAAGAGGTTGTTAATCTACACTGGAAGAAGTTCATTAATATGTTCAAGCGTCAGTGAAAAATAAAGAAGTAGTAATTCATAAAATTTCAAAAGATAAAGAAGATTTCAAGTGGCTACTACAGAAAGATTCCAAGAAAAGAATATTACAGAGATAAAGCTAGAAGCGAGAACAAGACAGAAGATCACAGTTTTTAAAGTTAAAAGGTGAAGAATATTTATTTTAGTATGGCACAAATGAATTAGACATTACATTTGTGTGTCAACTAATTTAATAAATATTTATCACCTAGCTCAAGTGATTTTTAGACAGAAAGACTCAAGTCAAATCTACAAAGGTTGTGCCGTAAAGAAACTAATTAATTCTCCTATCAAAAGTTAATTAATTATTTAATTTATCTACTTAAATTAATTTATCTTTAATTGATTTAATTTATAAATTAATTAATTAAAGTTGGTGGAATTAATTAAGTTAAAAAGGACATTTTATTTAATAAATAAAATAAGTATTGATGCACTAATATCAAAAGTCTTGCCGAATTTTCTTTAAGACTATTAAAAAGTCTTACTTAATTATCTTTAAGACTATTAAAAGGTTTTACCGAATTGATCTAAGGAAAGTTCTTGCAGCTAATTAGAAAAGTCTTACCGAGCTTATTTTAAAAAGTCTTACCGAGTAAACTTATTAAAACGTATTACCGAGCAGATCAAAAGACTTGCAGGTCCTTTTAAAAGTCCTACCGATTTTGAAAAGTCTTGCATAACTTATTTAAAAAGTCTTAAAGGCTATTTTATAAAGTCTTATTATATTTTTTAATAAGATTTATTAGAAAGTCTTGCTAGCTTCTACCTCTAATAATATGAGGTCATTGGATTTTTAATTCACGTTGTTGAAAACATTCAAATTCAGTCATTTTTCTGCATTTTAATATTCACAGACTTTTTGTGCTGTTTTGAAATATAATTGTTAAATTAGAACAATTCATGTAAAAATCGTTCTAGAATACTTTATCAGTTATATACACTTTCATCATATTAATTTTGTAATACTTTTCAAGTTAAAAATCATATCTTATACTTGAATAGTATTTCATTAAAATTATTATTTCGTGATTAATTAAAATAATATTTTTAAATCCAAAATTCAGAGATTAAATATAGATATTGTATTCAACCCACGTTCTACAATATCAGGGACCAACATGATGACTTTTTAATGAAATGAAAGTCATGCCGAATTTTTAGAATAAAAAGTCACAGAGTTATGCAGAAAAAAAATAAAAAGTCATACTAAACTAAAATTCATACTCGGATATATATATATATATATATATATATATATATATATATATATATATAGAGAGAGAGAGAGAGAGAGAGAGAGAGAGTTGGGTTCAATGAGACTACTATTTAATTGGAGACCTTAAAAATCATATATGTACTGTTTGCAGAACATTAAAATACATATTATTATTGTAACACCCACTTCCCAAAACGAGACAAGGGGTTACTTAACAAACCTCAAACCTATATATAGAGTACTAAAATTCACCTCATAATAATTAAATAAATCTAACGAATCTCTAATATAATATTAAAACCTCCAGAATAATTCAAAATGATAAATACGAATAATCTCAAAATCTTTAATAATAAATAATGTCTAAATAATAACTAGAAACCCAACTTCCTAATCAATTGTATTAAGGGTAGCTCTCCATCACACAGCCGAAGATCCCCCTATGTACCTACCAGAAGAAAGAATACGGCATGAGCTAAATTCCTAGTACGGATTGGAATACAGTTTATAAAACAGAAAAAAGATATATAGTTTGACAGTTATAAATAAACATTATTTTTTTTTAAAATAAGGCTGAAACAAAGAGGGGTTAGGATAATTCATATCGATACAAAACAGATAACAGATACACACATCATAGGGTACCTAATGCGTGCAACAAACCGGACAACGAGTACGACATATACAACATCACCGTCAAATATCAAATCACAAATCAAATCAGATTGGGTGCACCCACGTATCCTCAAACAAATATCAAAATGCGCGAAGCTCGCCACCTGAGCTATCAGAAGGATACGCCGTGACTAATCACACTGCCACGAAAGTGTCATGTCACTGGTGCCGCAATGACATGGCTGTAGTACCCCTACAGCTGGTTAACTCGGTATACCCTATATCACTCTAAGGGTTTAAAAAAAATAATTTTCACAATTTTAAAATCACCTGAACAGATATTTCAAATATTATACGCAGATATGTAACATACATAATTTTCAAAAATCGCAGAGATAAATATTTAAATATTTCAAAACATACTTTAAAATAACTTCCGAAGAATTAAAACAGTTAAAACGAATAACGGAAGGAACAGATTTACGAACGGAACGAATTAAATATAACTAATCCTAAAAAGGGGAGCGCTGAAGAGAAAGGGGACGAAATCTGTACCTCAAAATAGTGATCACTTAACACTAACAATATCCGTAGATGACCCGATAAGCTCCGAGTTCCCGATCTAAGTACATAAATAAATTATAATTACCTATGTAATTTAACATTATAATTAATCCTTAACAATATTAATGACATACAGAATATAACAAAATACTAATAATATATATAATTAATGACCTTATAAAACCGTAACCAGTGTCATGCTAGACGAGCCAATTTGAAAACTCAAAACCATGACTTTCAGATTTTTTCCATTGTGATAAAATCGTGCACATGAGCTATACTAGTAAACTTAAGTATATATAAATCACTAATAATATATTTTAATACAACTTTGTTAAAATCAAATTGGTACAGTGGTTCAGTCTGCATAACCAGGATCTTTGAAATAAATCTTATAAACCTAATATATTAATAAAAAAAATTATATGCTAAGGTATATAATGAAAACTTACGTCTCTACATTAGGATGATTTCCCACATCTTCGTCTTCTCTATGCTTTTTACGGTCCTCTGTCTTCTCATTGAGTCCGCCTATTTTAGGGTTTAATAATAAATAACTCATATATTTATATGTATATATAGACTCTTAATAATTATCCTTCTTCTAATCTAATTACTATTTTATTACAAATTCTATTTCTAATCAAATTCAATATAATAAATATTATGTTTAAAGAAAACAATCTTCACAAATTCTAATCCAATTCTAATTATTATTACTAATATCTAAATAAATAAATTACGGATATTACATATATACCCCCTTAAAAAAGATTCTGTCCCCGGAATCTAACGAAACTAAAACTCATTCCTGAATCAAATAAGTGCGGATATTTACCACGAATAGATTCTTCTAGTTCTCAAGTAACCTCTCTTTCAGAATGATTCTTCCACAAAACTTTAACAAACAGAATGGTTCTCTTCCTCATAAGTCGCTCCTCTCAAACTAAGATAGTTCCGGTCTCTTCCTCACAAGAAAGATCTTCCCTAATCTTATGTAACGAATATTGAACTACGTGCAACAGATGATACTTATAGCCTCTTAAAACAGACATATGAAACACATTATACACATGGGATAACTGTGGTGGCAATGCTACTCTATAAGCAACTCCCCACACTCTCTTTATAACATCAAAAGGACCAACATATCTTGGACTAAGCATCCCTTTCATACCAAAATGTTTAACACCCTTCCAATGAGACACCTATAAAAACACATGATCACCAGGCTCAAATCCACCAAGTTTCCTCTTTTTATCTGCATATCTCTTTTGACGCGATTGAGCTTCCTTTAAGTTTTCTTTACCCTGCTCTATCTTCTCGTTAGTTACCCGAACTAACTCTGATCCTTCAATGACTCTATCTCCAACCTCATTCCAACAAGTCTTGTAGTTATTCTTTTAATTCTTATAACTCTACTAATGTCATCGTATACAATCATTTTAAATAACTTTATCCCTGGTGACAAATCCAAGAATAACATATACATGCTTTTATGAAATAACATATCTTTCATGTCTCTCGAGTATTCTCAAACCTACAATTATAAAGTTCATCCACTACTTTCTTTTTATACTCCAACATCTCTAGTTATATGGAACCACTTAGGTTAGATCTCAATTCATATTTAAATCTCTCATTACTTTAAAGATGTCTCACGAACCCTTCGAGCAATCAAACCTAACAAATATTTTTTTTATGTAATTTAAAATATTCTCATCATCATCCTACCTAATGAAATATAACATCCAAAGGTAAATTTCTTTATACACACTTGAGAAATATTGCATGATGAACACATTAATAAATCAATTTCAATCCATTATCATCTTGAAATCTTTTCATCTAATCACATTCATATTCCCGCACCACATTTCAAATTTTATATATCTGATTTCACATCTTACCATGGTAGCGAACATAGTATCTCTTTGCATTTAACTCATTGGTAAACAATAATCCTTAATATGTAGATCATCTCCCTAGTTGAAGTCTAAAAGTCATACAATCCTTAGCAAAAAGTTATCTTACTCATAAAGCCAAAATAATTCTAAATACATCTTTCATTTAAAAATATTGATCTACAGTTACTAACATACTTGCATCCTCATAGATTGTTCACTTTCCTTTTCAATCAATTTCTCCAAAATGTTAAATCAATAAATCCTTAAGATTTCATCAAGGTCATGCATCACTATCGGTAATAAGTTTGCCTAGATAAGTATATTCTACAGATTCTAAACACTCTTGATAATTATCACGAAGGCACATAAAATGATCCATTTACGAAGACTAAAAGGAAAGATTCTAAAGAGATGAGAAAGAGGCAACAAAATGAGTCAAAATATATTCAAATAATGCAAAAGCTCAATGTCTAAAAAGGATTCACAATATCAAATACAGATACGAATGAATTCGCAGAAAGAGGCAAGCTGAAGTATTTTATAAAAAAAAATTGTGACATAATGTTGAAATGAACGCAACTACATGAAGTCTCAAAATAGAATACCCATCCTAATGTCTACCCAAACTCACAGGTCAAACCTAAATAGGTTTTCTATAAGAAAGAACATGAGCTCTGATGCCATTTCTGTAACACCCCCTTCCCAAAACGAGACGAGGGGTTACTTAACAAACCTCAAACCTGTATACAGAGTACTAAAATTCACCTCATAATAATTAAATAAATCCAACGAATCTCTAAAATAATATTAAAACCTCCAGAATAATTCAAAATGATAAATACGAATAATCTCAAAATCTCTAATAATAAATCATGTCTAAATAATAGCTAGAAGCCCAACTTCCTAATCAATTGTATTAAGAGTAGCTCTCAATCACACAGCCCAAGATCCCCCTAAATATCTGCCAGAAGAAAGAATACGGCATGAGCCAAATGCCCAGTACGGATTGGAATACAATTTATAAAACAGAAACAAGATATATAGTTTGACAGTTATAAATAAACATTATTTTTTTTTTAAATAAAGCTGAAGCAAAGAGGGGTTAGGATATTTCATACCGATACAAAACAGATAACAGATACACACATCATAGGGTACCTAATGCGTGCAACAAACCGGACAACGTGTACAGCATATACAACGTCACCGTCAAATATCAAATCACAAATCAAATCAGATTGGGTGCACCCACGTATCCTCAAACAAATATCAAAATGCGCAAAGCTCACCACCTGAGCTATCAGAAGGATACGCCGTGACTAATCACACTGCCACGGAAGTGTCATGCCACTGGTGCCGCGATGACATGGTTGTAGTACCCCTACAGCTGGTTAACTCGGTATACCCTATATCACTCTAAGGGTTCAAATAAATAATTTTCACAATTTTAAAATCACCTGAACAGATTTTTCAAATATTCTACGCAGATATGTAACATACATAATTTTCGAAAATCACAGAGACAAATATTTAAGTATTTCGAAACAGACTTTAAAATAACTTTCAGAGAATTAAAACAGTTAAAACGAATAATAACGGAAGGAACAGATTTACGAACGGAACGAATTAAATATAAATAATCTTAAAAAGAGTAGCGCTGAAGAGAAAGGGGACGAAATCCGTACCTCAAAATAGTGATCACATAACACTAACAATATCCGTAGATGACCCGATAAGCTCCGAGTTCCCGATCTAAGTACATAAACAAATTATAATTACCTATGTAATTTAACATTATAATTAATCCTTAACAATATTAATGACATACAGAATATAACAAAATACTAATAATATATATAATTAATGACCTTATAAAACCGTAACCAGTGTCATGCTAGACGAGCCAATTTGAAAACTCAAAACCAATGACTTTCATATTTTTTTTCCATTGTGATAAAAACATGCACATGAGCTATACTATTAAACTTAAGTATATATAAATCACTAATAATATATTTTAATACAAATTTGTTAAAATCAAATTGGTACAGTGGTTCAGTCTGCATAACCAGGATCTTTGAAATAAATCTTATAAACCTAATATATTAATAAAAAAATTATATGCTAAGGTATATAATGAAAACTTACGTCTCTACATTAGGATGATTTCCCACATCTTCGTCTTCTCCATGCTTTTTATGGTCCTCTGTCTTCTCATTGAGTCCGCCTATTTTAGGGTTTAACAATAAATAACTCATATATTTATATGTATATATAGACTCTTAATAATTATCATTCTTCTAATCTAATTACTATTTTATTACAAATTCTATTTCTAATCAAATTCAATATAATAAATATTATGGTTAAAGAAAATAATCTTCACAAATTCTAATCTAATTCTAATTATTATTACTAATATCTAAATAAATAAATTACGGATATTACAATTATACTACACATTTTATACTATCATTTTCTGCATGCAGTACATACATGCTCTTCGGGTCTCCATTTAACTTTTCCCTATATATATAATCAAAATACAACCAATTAAAGATTGAAAAACTTATAAACTAAAATTTCTTTCACAAACAAGAAAAAATGAACTATTTGCAGAAAATAAAAAACATAATACACTAGACAGTGGATAGAAAATAACATATAGTACACACTGGAATGATCCATTAAACTAAATTTGAACAAGTTTTGGCCTAAATTATATTCAGTCCACAAATTAAACTTATATATATTTAATTATTTACTTATATATGTTAATTTTAAAAGATTATATAATTATATATAATAAATTTACTTATTTTAATAATCGATTCGATTCCATATTTTCCATTCGATTTAAACTTATAACTTTATAATAGGAACCGGAATCAAAATAACTAAATAATTCAGTTTTTAATATTCTATTTTTAGTTTCGATTTGGATTTGATCCGAATTAATTTTTATCGATTTTTATCGATTTTTACCGATTTTGAATTTATTTCCGTTTTAGCGGGGCCCTTCTCAGGACAGAGGTCTATGTCGCGCCAGTTTTCTCACCTATATCTATACTGTTAGTAATTGTGCTCTAGAGACAATATTTTTTATATTTTAAGGAAAATATTTATTATTAAGGATTATGTTTTATTGATTATTATTTATTTATTATGTTTTGTTTACTGCGTAATAAATTGAAAGCATAGTAAATGTCCTTGGAATTTTGATACGTATTCTATATCTTTAAGTATGTGACTTAAAAATGAGATTATATGAATAGTATCTTATTCCTAAAATTCCCTAGTCGAGTATTATTATTTAAGGACAATAATAATGCACAAAGACTAGTATGTTTCTTGACAGATGACCACATCTATTTGGTCATAGGTATGGGGATACTAAAGTCAAGAACATAAGTGCATGTATCAATGCATGGCACTGGAATGACCCGCCGTGAGATTCTACATGTTAAGTAAGTGTCATAAGTAATTCTCACTGTGATAATGGTGTAATGATCCTTAGACCTGAAATCATTATATTTCTATACGAGAATTAATATACTTTGATTACATTAAAAGTTACCTTTGACCGGGTGATGATAAAAGTGGACATTGGGTATATTATGAATCGTATGAGAAATATGAATGATCTAGATGGGATTTAATCCTCCTAATTTTAGGAGTGATATTATTGGCCTCTTGTTTGAGTGAGACTATGAAATGCACGGCCGTGCTCAAATGTTGATTTGATTTTAATAGTCTACTCATCGATCAAGAAAATAAAGATTAAATTATGAAGAGGATGACACGAGACATGCCTTGAGTTTAATCTATAATATCAAGATTAAAGGGATTATATTACATGGAACATTATTCACGAAAGGCTTAATCGAATCACCGATTTATTATTATTACTTGGGTAGCAATGATGTATTACTAGATGCCGCTCATTGTTTACAATTTTAATTAGATATTAAAATTGTTGCCAACGTAATAATAACCTACAGGGTCACACACAAAGAACGCTTGAAGGAGAAATAATTTAAATTATGAATTTAAATTAAATAAGTAATTTATTTTATTTATGATATTAATTAAGTATGACTTAATTAATTATATAAATAGAATAAATGAATTACTTAAACTAATTCCAAAATTAATAATTAATTAATTAAGTGAGACTTAATTAAATAATTTAGAATTTTGGATTAGTATTAATTATAATTGGATTATAATTAGAAAACTTATTCCTCTCTCTATATAATCTCTTTATGGGCTGATTTAAGAAAATAGAGATTTTACAAAAACCCTAGCCGCTCTGAGAGAGGAGGAAGATAGAGAGAGAAGAAGTTTTCGGGTGCTAGTACACATCAATCCTTCATGAAAAGTGTTCGTGTGGATACCGTAGAGCGTAGATCGCGAGAGCGGGATACGTGGTGATTAAACAAGCTTTGGACCTCCATTAATCTTCCATTAATGAACTGTTAAAGCTTCTAAAGGTATTTATTCTTTACCTCCGAATTAAATCTTTTGTTTTCGCATGGATCCTGCGGAGGGTTTCGCTATTTTGATTTATTTTTCGCGTTTATTCCGCTGCGTTTGTGTCACGAAACCCTTCAATGGCATCAGAGCTACTTGCGAAACGTTTTAATTCGGTTATGTGCTTAACAGTTTTTGATATATAAGTATGTATGCGATCTATCATGATTTTATATTGATATAATATGTATATATTTATATATATTATGAATATATGATATTTTATGATATATAATCATGTGATGATTATGTGTGTTGATGTATGTATATGATACATGTTTGTTCTTATTATGGGAATCGTATTCGATACGAATTCTGAAACGGCTGCCGTTGATTTTCTGAAATCTATGTCCGTTGTCCGATTTTTGCAAACGATATGTGTTTTCTGACTGGAATCGGGTCACTGAGCAATACTGACATAGTCAGCTCTGCGTCTGTAAGCCATTAGATGTCTTTACAGCCTCCAAAACGGTGATTTATGATTTTCTGAAAATTATTTGATTTTCTACAATTTTGAGTATATGTATGTATATATTATGAATATATGATATTCATGTAATGTATAATCATATGATGATTGTATGTATCTCTGTATATATATATATGATATATGCTTGTTTTTGTTATGAGAATTGTATATGATACGATTTCTGAAACACCGTCAGATTTGGAGAAATCTGACTGCTGTATCCGATTTTCGTAAACGATATGTGTTTTCTGACTGGAATCGGGCCAATGAACAAAACTGATAGAAAATCTATCACCGACGGGTCTGTAAGGCGTTTGACGTCGTTAAGGGCCTCGAAATAGCGATTTATTGTCTTCAGAAATCTGTTTTTAATTTTCTGAAATTTCGAAATTTGTTATATATGATTATATGATATGATTATATAATATGAGATATATTATATGTGTTATATGATAGCATGGTGGATGGTTATGGCCTAAAGACCCATAGGATAGTGGTTTTGATTTATGGTTTTGGTTTCTAAATACGACTTGCATGTCGTTTATTCATTGTAATTTAATTATCTCGAATGTAACTCGAGTTCTTCTTGTAATTTCATTAGAATAGTTTTATTTTTATTATTCAATGTAATTATCAATGAAGACTTGCAAGCAAGGAGGCGATCCAAAAGGGGATGATGGAGCAATGAAGAAAGAAGACATGTAATAGATAGTATTTTTAAAACCACCATAGACTGACCTTGATATTTCCATTAGCTTGGAAATATCATATAGGATGGGGCCATAACCAAACACGTTTAATTTACGCACATTACATATATGTATATGATTGCATGTATTGGTATGTATGCGTAGATATAATTGAAATGCATGCTTAATATTGATTAATCATGTATGTATTAGATACGACACCCATGCCATGTTTGCTTAAACAAGATAAAATCTGTAACGATTCAAGATTTTAAAATTAACAAACGATCATGAGATTCTTGTGTTTATGAAATATGGATTTTAAAACACGGAATTAAATATGGATTTTTGATATCTATAATTGGGATTTTCTGACAAAAGCGGATATGCGTATTCGTAAGGCTGATGGGTTTTAAGTGTGACCATTGGTATCCTCCATCTACCTGGGAAATGAACAATTTAAGATGTCGATTTGAAATATTTGGTTCAAGGAAAAATTGAGGATCTCTTTATGATGAGATCATGATCGTTATAAATTTTCTAAAACCCCTTAACAAAATATTAAGTTTTACTCGGATGCTTTCCAATGAATGAACACTCATCGAATCCTAGATCGATAAGGGGAAGGACTGTCAGTGGCAGGGGACTCCTATCTATTGTGGTGAGATGCGACGAATATAAACGGTTATATTCGGCCGTTGTATCATTGGGTCTAACTTAACTGAGTCGTCATAATAAGTGAAAATAAACGGTTATATTCAACTATTATGAACTTAGAAGCATAGAGTTTGGTTAAAAGTCTATTAGATAGATAAGATCAATCGTTGTTCACCAAACTATCCAAGAATTATATATGATATAATTGACAACTGTTGTATAACTAAATAATCATTTTCTAAGGACTTCCAGTGGTTGACTTAGGACATGACGAAATATGGATCTTGGCTCACTAGAAAGAATTATGGGATATACTTTCCAAATTAATAGTAAGGGCTATTAGTTTGATAAAAATAGTGGGAGGTATATGATGATATACCATAATCACTTAAACATAATTAATATTAAATTTGCAACCTAGTTTATTTTATGCACTTTAATATTGTAGATATCAAATGATAAACACAAACAACTTCTCTATGCGATCAGTTCTTGAGAAGGACAAGTTGACGAGAATATATTTCCTTGACTGACATAGGAACTTGAGGATCGTCCTCGGGCACCACGATATTAGTCAAATCTCTTCCCCTACTCTTAAAGTTGAGAATGTAACATGTGCAAATCATAGTGCTTATTGGAAGCAAATTGATGTTGCGACTGATGTTTCATGTCTCATGCTCGCAAATATATGTGCTGAGCTTAAGAAGCAATACGAGCATATAGATGCTTATGAGACGATTGAGCACAAGATATATTTAAAAGGGCACTATACACTTACAAGTAGGGAGAGTAAGACCCGGTTACACCACATGTTCTAAAGATTATAGGGTATAATGAATACCATTGATATTTTGGGTTTCCAGATTGGTCTGGAGACAGTTAGATTTGATCTTACAATCTCTGGACAAATATTATTCTTATTTTGTTATGAATAATAAAGTGAATAAGATTGGTAAAACACCCATTGAGTTGCTAAGCATGTTGAGAACTGCTGAAAGTAATATGATAAATGCATGAACTACTACTATATTGATGATAAACATAGGGAATGCAAAAGGGAAAGGAAAATGGAAAGGCAAGGAGAAGATTTGATCTAGTTCCGTTGTCAAACCAAAGTCCAATCCCTAAAGCAGACTCTAAAGTATGAATGAGGTGTTGATAAAGAAGACGATTGTCACTTCTGTGGAAAGTTGGGAGACTGGAAATTAAACTGTCATGCTTAATTGGAAGATCGGAAGATGATGATCAATAAGGGTCAAGCTTAAGGTATCGGGTTGGAATTGGAGTAAAGATAGTTGCTCTGGTTCGAGGAACTCGTTACTTAATTTTTGGCCTATAAGGAAAATTTAGAACTTAATAATTGTTATAGCGTGCTTGCAATTGGCAGAGACATTATTTCAGTTTCTTGTTTGGACAAGAAAGGCTTTTTCATTTTATAACAATAGTTGTTTATTCTATTTTGATGATGAGCCTTATAATGTTGCACATCTAATTAACAATTTATATGTTCTAAAGTGACTCAAATCAAATATTACCTTTGGCACTGTTGTTGAGACCGTATTAATAAGAAACGCATTTTCAGAATACATAAGGATGCATTCATGGATAAGTTTGATTATGAATCATACAAAAGGATGTGAATCTTGGTTTATTTGGTAAAATGACTAAAGCTCCTTTTACCGGACATGGTGAAGGGATCATTGAATGGGTATGACTTATACATAGTGATGTATGTGGTCATATGTGTACGATGACAAAAGGTAGTGTTAGGTCCAAAGTGTTGTAGAGGGGGGGGGGGGTGAATACAACTGTTTAAAAATAATAAGAGAATAAACAATGTGCAGGTAATAAATGATGACACAGAATTTCAAGAATATATCATTATATTCATTGATGGATTTGCTACAACATTCATAAAAGCATCATGATCAGTTGAACAATAAATACAGCAATTAAAGCTAGATTCAACTGATCCTCTCTCTCACTTTTTGTTTTACAGTAAATGCTCTCTCTTAAAAATTATCGTTTTAAAATACAGAGATACAAGTTTCTACTAAATAAAAACAAAGTGCTGCTTTTATAATGTCATGTAGTCTTGATCTTGTCCTTTTTGTGTACGTGGCCCAATAAGGATTTTGACAACAAAAAGTACTTTAACAACAACTCTGGATCAACCGTTCACAATAAGCCACTTGTCCCTTGAACATTAAATGTTACATTTCTACCCGCATCTCGATCTTCGCCTGGACCCATCTCGATCTCGATCTGTGAAAATCTCGATCTCGATCTGGGAGAATCTCGATCTCGATCTGTGAAGATCTCGATCTCGATCTGTCGCCTGGATCGAGATTTGCCTTTGCAGTGTTTTACTTCACTTGTAAATCTCGACCCGCATCTCGATCTGCTGTGGATCGACATTTGCCTTAGCAAATATGCACACATCCAATGTTGACCTTCTTTAGTGACTAATTGAGAATTAACCTTTATGAGCAAGTTTCCTTAGCTTCTTCAATTTCTTTCCCTCACTCAATTCAAATGAGATCTTCTATTACTGACATGAACTTGCCTCCAATGTCCTGACACTTGATGCAATGGTCTGATTCATAAGTGACTAGTCTTGTAGGGGTTCTTGCTTCTGAATGTCAGTTCTCATTTGTTGATTAACCTTTACATTATCCAGATGTTGATATACATTACATGAAATCACTTTGGTCTTCTTGATACTTCTTTGACATTAATTTGATTCTCCATTAGATAAGTTAGGGCATGAGCAATACTCAGATTGAACTTCTTCTCACTTATGCATCCTTGATTAACCAAATTAGTTACTTGTAGTTACCAAGTATCATTACCATATCTTCAGTTGATTGATTCCATGTGCTTCTTCGGTTTCTCTTGTTTTGCTATTGTTTTATCTTTTACTTAGTTGAGTTACATAGTAATTAAGTGTTACAAGTTAGTACACCTATGCCTTTCAATCTCCCCCTATTTGATTGTCTAACAATGACAACCAAATTCACAATGAGGATAACTCAACTAACCAGGGACTGAAAAAGATAAAATAACATTCATAAAAGATCATGTCAACTTGCATAATGCTTGGCTTGATTAATTAACTTCATGTCTATTACTGATACTTCAAGTGCCAAAATTGGACACCTGTTGGCTCGATTAAATGGCTTCATGCTCTTCTAGAGATTTTCTCTAAGTACTTTAAGAGCACGGTCCACTCAATCTTCAATTATCCTTCTGAAGTCCTTTTAGCAGTATTACCACCGCCGAACTTCGCGAAATAATATAAACCAGTTTCAAGACACTTAGCTAATTAACTTCTACCTTACACTACACAAGAAAACAGATAATATATTTTTACAATGCAGGAAAACAAGAAAACAAATTACAACGCAAAGAAACATTACAAGCATGATACATTAAAACTTTTATTTCTTGCGCTCCTCTTCCTCACGAGCTTTCTTCTTGGCTGCTTTTTCTTTCTTCATGAACTCAAGGTTGCAGACTTCATCCATTCTTTTCTTGAGAAGATTAAGTCCTTCTGCTTCCACATGATTTCTGATCTTGTAATTTCGAAACAACCTCAACCACCTTTCAACCATGCTGCGAGTGGTAAGCTTCGTGGGAATGTCTTCAAACCTCAGCTTCGTGACTTTGTCAGGGTACCCCTTTTCCCCTTTCTTCCTTATAACCAGCTGCTTAGGGTATCCAATGACAATAGCGGTGGTGCATTGCTGTAGCCTCTGAATATCAAGCTGTTGTCTTCTCTTACAGAAGTTATCAAACGTGACCCTCAGATAATCCTTATCAAACTCGTCAACATCATCCGTCTCCTCAATCAATTCCCTTATAATACACAGTGTTTCATGACTGTGTTCTGCAAAGATGTCGTACTTGATTTCAATGATGGTTTCCACCTGATGCTTGTCTGTATAGATCAGTAGATCATTCTCATTCTCAGCTTTGCTTTTGACAAACTTGACATTTGCACCAGCCACTGCACCAGCTTCCTCCCTTATTTCCCCTTCTTCTGGAATGTCTATTCTTGGATCTCCGTATCTCTGCACATGTTCCCTTATTGCCTCGTCTTGCTGCTCGAATGCATAGTCTTCAGGTTCCTTCTTAACCACTGGTAGTGTAGCTTCAGGCAACTTGTATCGAGCGTCTTGCCTTCTTATCAGCTTCTCCAAGTCCTTAGCCACCAGCTTCTTTTCCTTTGTTAGAAAACCCTTAGAGAGGACTAGCTTTGCAACTGCCTTCAGCACATTTCCGCTCGGAGTTAGTTTCGAGTCATGCAGATTTACGATCCTCAAGACTTTGTCATGGACATATCTGATCTGGTAGGGATTTAGAATAATGTCAACCCCTCTGTCTTCAGCCATCTTCAACAATTTTTCCTTAAATAGCACTCCAGTCTTGACAGAGGTGTCTACCTTGTGAGCGAATTCTACCAGTTCACTTGCACCCCTTTCTTGGAAGAAAGCTTCATCCACCATACACGGCCCGATTTTTGTTATGGGTGTCCAAGTGATCATCAGATTCCATGCCTTCTCCTTGAATATGACTTGTACGGAGGTGCATCCCTGTCTTATGCAATTTAGATAATTCAGCAGCCCAGGGTTTAGATTTTCTAGCTTATGAAGAAGAAAGCTCAATCTTCCTGAGTCATGAGCATAGGCTCTTGGTCCAGCTAAGGCTTCTCTAGCCTTGTCCCACTCGGGACCTTCCCTCCTTATGTCAGCCTGGACCTTAGGATCTTTGATCTTTTTCATTTCATACTCATGCTGAGTTTTCTGAGCCGCTCTCTTCTCCTTTGCCATTACTTCTTTTTCAACTATCCCTTGTAGTACTTCTTCATTTACTCTTTTTCTGGCTTCCCTGAAAATCTCTCCTTGCATCTCCGCTTCATCAACTTCTTCTTCTGGGACATGCTCGTCAGCAACCGAGTGGTCTCCTGCATCACCTGCAACTCCTGCGCCAGATCCGCCAGGATTTAGACCTCTTTCTTGTTCCCATTCTCTTGCCCGTTGCTCGAGTCTCGACCTCCTTGCCACTAAGGCTTCTACATCCATCTCATCCTCATCAGAATCTTCAATAAAGTCTCCCATAAATGCATCGACGAGAGGTGTTTCTTTCTCAGCTTCTTCTTCAACTACCATCTTCTGCTTGCCTTTGTCCTTAAGAGCCGGTTGAGTCTCCTCCACCTTTTCACCAGATTTGTTTGAGGACTCGATCACCAGACCCTTACTAGTCAGCTTTTTCAGACCCTGATCCTCCTTCTCCCCCTTAGGTGTGTTATCCTCATCAGGAGCATCATCATCATTATTATTGTCACCACCACCACCAGTTGAAGGACCAGGTCCATCCTTGTTACGTCCAAAGACAGCATCAAGTAGTTCATTCAGTTTCGTCCAAACCTGAGACATGCCATAAGTGACATCATCTACTGACCTCCCAACCTCCACCTGTGCCAATCCAAGATTATTTATCTTGTCAATCATTTGATTTTGGACAGCAATCAGGTTCTCCATGAACTGAGCTCCAACCTCCAACCTTCCAGAGTGAGAAGAGACAGCAGCAGTAACACCAGCAACTCCAGCCTCCAAAGCCTCCACTTTCTTCACTAAATCCTGCAATTTGGGGGACGGTGTTTGGCTTGGGTTAGACTGTTTACTCTCGCCGGGTTCTGTTTCACTCAAGATCCCTAAAAAGAAGGGATCTACTCTCCCTGTCTCTCCCTCGTGTTTAGAGTCTAACAGTACTAGAGCCTCATCCACTAATCGCTGGGGACTAGCGGTGAGTTGGTCGGCGATATCGGTTAGTGAGACTGAGCCTTTAAGCGCTGTGTCTACGATAGGAGATGGCGTTATGACCATGTCATCCCCTTGTTCACTTAGAACCTTTTCTGGTTCGCTGGGCTGTTCTGGAGGCGTAGACCCACCAGTCACCAGATGTCGTTGCTCTGCGAGCAACTTGTTTTCTGATTTAGATGAGGAAGCGTCATCCGTACTGGATTCGACAGACTCTTCCTCATTAAAACTTCCTGAGATACTAGTATCAGAAGTGCTAGTCTCAGTTTGCCATTCCCCTTCCGAGAAATTGCTCAAAGAGCCCTGAGCGGACAACTCAGGGGAGGTAGGGCCAGCTCCTATTGGCTGTTGAGCTGGACCCCCTCCTTGACTCTCACCAACATGCCTAGGCGAGTGCGAATGTGTTGACATGATTTGGAGAGGAGAGCCACCAGCGTGAGGTGTGGTGGCTGTGAGAGATGAACTAGCCTTAACAGGTTGTGCAGTTGCCACTGGGTTTGAATCCACCTTTTACTTCTTTGGAGGTGGCAGAGCTGCTGAAGTGACTACTCTCTCAACTCCTACACTCCTTCCACTCGAATCACTCGACTCAGATAAGCTTGCCTTCCTTTTATCACCAGTTTTAGGGCTGGCTGAACGTTTATGAACAGAAGGGCTTGCAGCCTGGGATAGAGCCTGGGGGTTTTCAGGCCCACGACTGTAGAAAACAGGTTGAATTGATTATTGATCAAGATCAGCAAGAATAGGTACCTGACTAAGAAGATCGTCATCCTTGTCAGCTCCAGCTTCTGCAACATTTGCCTCGGCCATGTCAACATCCATTCCTGCTTGTTCCAAATTTCTAGGCACTTGATCTCCACCTTCAGCTTCGTTACCGCTACTCTCAGCTTCTACTGCAGTAAACTGAGAAGCATGCCTCCTAGCATACTCATCTTGCAGATCCTGGAAGTATGGAGTCAGGCGCAACTCAAAAAATCTTGACTTTTGTTGGGTTTCCATGGTGGAGATACTCTTTAGAGTCATATCAAAACATGCCATCCTTTCAAAGCCTTGAAATACTCTTCTGTGTTCCTCTGAAAAGACGCCATCCAGAACCATCTGAAGAAATCTTGGCATCCAGCATTTGACTGGACCATCTTCCGGATTCCTTGATGCATTTTTCTCCAATGCCCACCTCTCATGCAACTGAATCAACAGATGTTTGCCCACATTCACTCTCCTGTTGTTTGCCACTCCATATAGTATTACCCGGCAGCTGTTGTTCATTGGCCTGTAGTCTTTGTCCTTTGGGAACATGCAGCGCTGAATGGCCTGAACTACATAATCCCACTCAGCTGGTAGCATACCGGTGTTAACCTTTGTTACCTTGATAGGACCCGTGGGAGGGCGACAACCTATCTCCGTGAATAATTGCAACATATCCTCCATAGTGGGTTCCGGAGCATAATCTTCTGTAGGAAGCCCGAGTAACTCATTGAACTTCCGCAGACTGACTTCATATTTGACACCACCAATAGTAAAGGATAGGCCTGTTGGATTGGCTTTTCCACCCTGAATCTCTAGTGTAGAGTAAGCAGCTTGAAGGGCTTCGACATTCAGGATGGGAGAGGCAGTTAAAGCATGACTTATGATTGATGTGTTGTTGAGGGATTCAATCCAGAACTGATAGTGAATAAATCTACCAGTTGCTCGATCAGCAGAGAGATTAACAAAGTTGGTCTTGGGAATTGTGAAATTTGGGTTTGCCATTTTAAATTAGTGTTTGAGAAAAGAGATGTTCTAAAATGGTTTTGCAATGGAATTTTTAGAGAACAAGTTCTAAATTTAAACAAAATAAAACGTACACGAACCCCACTAATTACCCCACGTAATTAGTGACACAAATTAAAACAAATTAACTGCCCACTAATGACCACTTAACTTCCCACAAATGATTGACGGTTGAGTTTTCGAAAATTAAAGTGAACAGCCGTTACAAAATAAATTATTTTTCCAGAAAACCACAAACACGGCGGTAAAGTTGCACTTTAAGGATTAACCAGTAGTACTCACAACTATTTTGCTCAAGAACACAAAGAACTTAAGAATAAGAAAGCACGAAACAAAAACAAACTCATTCGAATGAAAAAGAAAACTAAAGAACTAATTGCAAGAACAGTAATGACGTTAAAACAACACAAGAAGTTCAATAGTTTTAAATAAAATTTTGGCAGAGTTTCGTTTTAGTTATTGATGCTTTTAAGTAACAGTTAGTGATTTTTGTTTAAGAAAATCACAAGAAAACTTGATGTAATGTATGTATACGCGTGTGTATATGAAGAGCTTAAGCTTTTGGAGAGAAAGAAAGTTAATATAAATAATGAACAGCCTTTTTAATGCTATAATATATACTTGCACGCCTAAAAAGAAGTGACTGAAAAGACAAGTCACATCTCGATCTCGAGATCCGCATCTCGATCCTCATCTAGATGTCGATCTGGATGTCGATCTCGATCCGCATCTCGATCTACATCTCGATGTCGATCTTGATGTCGATCTCGATCCGCATCTCGATCTACATCTCGATGTCGATCTTGATGTCGATCTCGATCCGCATCTCGATCCACATCTCGATGTCGATCTCGATGTGGATAGATCGAGATTTGCCATAGAAAATTTATCATTACTTCATTTAGACACTAACCATAAAGATATACAGATCAGCACAAGATTAATATCATGAAACTTTCTAACCCCTTATGATATGCAACACATACATTTTTGAAATTAAGGACACATTATTAATTAAGACTATTCATGAACAACAATAATATGTACACAAACTGAATTCTAACAGATAGGTAGCAAAACTAACTGGTGTTAAGCATCCCTAATTCACCAACCAATTTAGAAAATGTTGATTCGTCTAGAGGTTTAGTGAATATATCTGCTATTTGACGTTCAGTAGACACAAAATGCAATTCTACAGTTCCATTTTCTACATGCTCTCTAATAAAGTGATACCTGATGTCAATGTGCTTGGTTCTGGAGTGATCCACAGGGTTGTTGGTCATTGCAATAGCACTTGTGTTGTCACACATGACAGGAATCTTAGATACTTCCACACCGTAGTCCTTGAGTTGGTTCTTCATCCACAGTATCTGGGCCACACAGCTTCCAGCAGCAATATATTCTGCTTCAGCTATCGAGGTGGATACTGTGTGTTGTTTCTTGCTTTGCCAAGACACCAACCTTCTTCCAAGGAATTGACAGCTTCCTGAAGTGCTCTTCCTATCTATTCTACAACCTGCGTAATCTGAATCCGAATAGCCAACAAGATTAAACCCTGTATCTCTTGGGTACCAAATCCCGAGATTTGATGTTCCCTTGAGATACCTAAAAATACGCTTTACGGCTATGAGATGTGACTCTCTAGGATCCGCTTGGAACCTTGCACATAAGCATGTAGAGAACATAATATCAGGTCTGCTAGCAGTTAAATACAAAAGTGAGCCGATCATACCTCGATAGCTTGAGATGTCTACAGGTTTACCCGATTTGTCCTCGTCAAGTTTCGTGGCTGTTGCCATAGGAGTCTTAGCTTGTGATACATCTTGAAGACCATACTTTTTCAATAGATCATGAATGTACTTGGTCTGGCAGATAAATATCCCGTCCTTCTTCTGACTAACTTGAATGCCCAGAAAGAACGTCAGCTCTCCCATCATGCTCATCTCATACCTTGATTGCATTAACTTAGCGAATTTAGCACACAGCTTCTCATTTGCAGACCCAAAGATAATGTCATCCACATATACTTGCACCATTATTAGATCATCTTTGCATTTCTTGTAGAAAAGCGTCTTGTCGATTACTCCTCTTGTAAAACCACTTTCTAGTGAGAAGTCTGACAGAGTTTCATACCACTTCCGCGGAGACTGCTTAAGGCCATATACTGATTTGAAGAGTCGATAAACATAATCACAATATTTGATATCGATAAACCCGGGAGGTTGCTCGACATACACCTCTTCATCCAGTTCACCGTTTAAGAATGCACTTTTGACATCCATTTGATAGACTTTAAAACCATGATGTGCTGCGAATGCCAAGAACATCCGCACTGCCTCTAGCCTTGCTACTGGTGCATAGGTTTCATCATAATCAATTCCTTCTCTTTGAGTATAACCCTTAGCAACCAGGCGAACTTTATTTCGTGTTACACGTCCGTCTTCATCCAGCTTGTTTCTGAATACCCATTTTGTCCCAACAACAGATCTATTCTTTGGTCTGGGTACCAGCTTCCACACCTTCTGCCTTTCAAACTGATTGAGTTCCTCTTGCATAGCAATCACCCAATCAGCGTCATCTAGAGCTTCTTCCACCACTTTAGGTTCCATCTGGGAAAGGAACACTGAATATAGACATTCATTCTCAATGGCAACTTCAGCTCTAGCTTTTCCTCTAGTAGTCACTCCGGCTTCTGGATCACCAATAATTAGCTCGTACGGATGGTCCTTGTTCCAAGTGCGATCCCTAGCAAATGTTCTTGATGATTCAGCTTGATCTTGTAAGTGAAGATGACTTAGCCTAGAAGCACTTTCACTAGCTTCTCTTGAGCTAGTACTAGCTCCCCCTGAGTGAGCTGCTCCCCCTGAGTGCATACTGACTCCCCCTGAGTTAGTACCAGGTCTGACGTAAGGTGATCCCTCAGCCCTAGTGTTTTGAATTTGCGAAACACTAGACTCTTGATTAATTCCATTATTTATCGTTGGATCACTACCCTGCACTACAGACTCAGGAACTGTATCCACTTCATCAATATCCATATTCTCAAATCTTAGGGAAGTGGGCTCACTATCTTCTTTTTGTATAGAAGGGAGCTTTGAGTCGTCGAATGTGACATTAAGGCTTTCAACCACCTTGCGATCATTAAGCACAAACACCCTGTACGCTGCTACTACTTCAAGAGAATATCCAATGAAAACTTGGTTTGTGAAACGTCTAATCTCTGACAAGCTAGGACCAAAATCAGACAAATGTAATTTTGTGGAATACCCAACTGAAACAAGGGGTTATTCTTTCTATAATCCTTCCGAGAACAAAGTGTTTGTTGCTCGAACTGCTGAGAGACAGTGGGAGGATAATAGATCTCCATGAAGTTTGAGACCCACATGATAACGTTGAACCAGTGGAGGAACCTGAGTAGAATGTACAAGAAAAATAATACTGCTCAAGAAACACAGGTGTTCGTAGGTTTAGTAGGATTCGCCATGAGCTCGAGAGATAATATGGATTTCTCTTGACTCAAGATGGTGATGTGATGCTTATGGATGAAGATGAGCCTCTCACCTACCAAGACGCTATGAACACTCCAGATTCTAAGAGATGGCTGGATGCTATTAAATCTGAGATGGAATCCATGTATACTAATCAAGTATGGACTTTGGTTGATCCACCTGAAGGGGTAAAACCTATAGGGTGCAAGTGGGTTTTCAAGAAGAAGACCGACATGGATGCTAATGTACAGACCTATAAGGCACGATTGGTGGCAAAAGGTTTCAAGAAAATTCATGGTATTGACTATGATGAGACCTTTTCACCAGTTGTTATGGTCATGTCCATCAGGATTTTGCTTGCTATAGCTGCTTACTATGACTATGAAATCTGGCAAATGGATGTCAAAACCGCTTTCTTAAATGAGAGCCTTGAAGAAGATATAGATGTGTACATGACACACCCTAAGGGTTTTGTTGATCTAAAGGATGCTGGAAATGTATGTAAGTTGCGTCGATCCATTTATGGATTAAAGCAGGCCTCGAGGAGATGGAACATTTGTTTTCATGAAACAGTCAAAAAGAGTTTGACTTTATTCAGAATGAAGATGAAACTTGTGTTTACAAGAAGTTTAGTGGGAGCCATGTGGCATTCCTAGTATTATATGTTGATGATATATTACTAATAGGGAATGACATTCCTTCTCTACAGACTGTGAAGACTTGGTTGAGAAATAATTTCTCAATGAAAGACTTAGGCGATGTGACATATATATTAGGGATCGAGATCTATAGAGATAGATCAAGGTGATTGATCGGCCTAATTTAGAGTACATACATTGACAAAGTTTTGCATCGATTTCAAATGCAAAGAGACTAAAATGGATATGTCCCAATGTCTCATGGGATAGTGATCTCAAAATAAAATTTGTCCTAAATCATTGGATGATAGGGACTGCATGAGTAAAATTCCATATGCGTCAGCAATTGGTTTTATAATGTATGCAATGATATGTACTTGTCCTGATGTCTCGTATGCTTTAACCATGATGAGTAGATACCGATCTAATCCAGGTGAAGGTCACTGGACGACAGTCAAGAATATTCTTAAGTACTTAAAGAGGACTAAAGATTCATTCTTGTTATATGGAGGAGATGTGAAGCTAGTTGTAAGAGGTTTCAGTGATACTGGTTTCTAGACAGATAACGATAATTTAATGTTTCTGTCTGGCTTTGTGTTTTATTGAGATGTTGTATGCTGGAATGGTTCACAGCAAAGACAATTGTTGATTTTACAATAGAACCTGAGTATATTGATGCTTGTGAAGTAGCCAAGGAGGCTGTTTGGGCATGTACTTAGGAGATATCACCTAATTAATGAGATTAATGATCAAGGAGATATACATATATGTAAAGTGCATACTAATAATAATATTGCAGACCCACTGACTAAGGCTTTGTCGCAGCAGAAGCATGAAAGTCACACTAGTTTCATGAGTATTGGATACTTGGGTAATTGGCTCTAGTGCAAGTGGGAGATTGTTAGTAATTGTGCTCTAGAGACAATACTTTTTATATTTTAAGAAAAATATTTATTATTAAGGATTATGTTTTATTGATTATTATTTATTTATTATGTTTTGTTTACTGCGTAATAAATTGAAAGCATAGTAAATGTCCTTGGAATTTTGATACGTATTCTATATCTTTAAGTATGTGACTTAAAAATGAGATTATATGAATAGTATCTTATTCCTAAAATTCCCTAGTCGAGTATTATTATTTAAGGACAATAATAATGCACAAAGACTAGTATGTTTCTTGACAGATGACCACATCTCATTGGTCATAGGTATGGGGATACTAAAGTCAAGAACATAAGTGCATGTATCAATGCATGGCACTGGAATGACCCGCCGTGAGATTCTACATGTTAAGTAAGTGTCATAAGTAATTCTCACTGTGATAATGGTGTAATGATCCTTAGACCTGAAATCATTATATTTCTATACGAGAATTAATATACTTTGATTACATTAAAAGTTACCTTTGACCGGGTGATGATAAAAGTGGACATTGGGTATATTATGAATCGTATGAGAAATATGAATGATCTAGATGGGATTTAATCCTCCTAATTTTAGGAGTGATATTATTGGCCTCTTGTTTGAGTGAGACTATGAAATGCACGGCCGTGCTCAAATGTTGATTTGATTTTAATAGTCTACTCATCGATCAAGAAAATAAAGATTAAATTATGAAGAGGATGACACGAAACATGCCTTGAGTTTAATCTATAATATCAAGATTAAAGGGATTATATTACATGGAACATTATTCACGAAAGGCTTAATCGAATCACCGATTTATTATTATTACTTGGGTAGCAATGATGTATTACTAGATGCCGCTCATTGTTTACAATTTTAATTAGATATTAAAATTGTTGCCAACGTAATAATAACCTACAGGGTCACACACAAAGAACGCTTGAAGGAGAAATAATTTAAATTATGAATTTAAATTAAATAAGTAATTTATTTTATTTATGATATTAATTAAGTATGACTTAATTAATTATATAAATAGAATAAATGAATTACTTAAACTAATTCCAAAATTAATAATTAATTAATTAAGTGAGACTTAATTAAATAATTTAGAATTTTGGATTAGTATTAATTATAATTGGATTATAATTAGAAAACTTATTCCTCTCTCTATATAATTTCTTTATGGGCTGATTTAAGAAAATAGAGATTTTACAAAAACCCTAGCCGCTCTGAGAGAGGAGGAAGATAGAGAGAGAAGAAGTTTTCGGGTGCTAGTACACATCAATCCTTCATGAAAAGTGTTCGTGTGGATACCGTAGAGCGTAGATCGCGAGAGCGGGATACGTGGTGATTAAACAAGCTTTGGACCTCCATTAATCTTCCATTAATGAACTGTTAAAGCTTCTAAAGGTATTTATTCTTTACCTCCGAATTAAATCTTTTGTTTTCGCATGGATCCTGCGGAGGGTTTCGCTATTTTGATTTATTTTTCGCGTTTATTCCGCTGCGTTTGTGTCACGAAACCCTTCATATACTATATTATTATAACCAGAATAGGGGATAATTGGTGATTTGGTTTCGATCAATGCCTTCCAAAAATATTTAAACACCTTTCAAAAAAATATCTATATAATTTATTGCAAGAAGTATAGGGATTTGTAGCGTACCTGAAATCAAGAAATCAAGAGTGAAATACAAAAAATAGTTCGAGACACGTGAAAACATGATATCCTTAAAACAGATAAGCCCATTCTGTATGGTACTTAAAGGTGTATTGGCCTCTGTCTCCCAGGATACAACAAACAAAGGTGATTTGAAGCACTTACAAACCCGCATTCTACAAACCAAACAAACACGGCTTCTATCTCACAAAAACTGATCCTAAATCTCTAAGAGGAGTATACAAGAAAATAGGCAACACTTGTGAGTATTTTTTTTGTGTGCCAAACAATGATGTCAATGCCTCCGTATATACGAGTACAAAATATGCAACTTTTCTTGTAATAAATTTTTTAACTGATACATAATAATGAGCAATACACTAATACACAATTATTGTGAGGAGTTACAAATCAAAACAATAAGTTACAAAATAATAAAAATAAAGTCATGCAATTTCAAATTTATTTAAATTTCTAACAATCCCCCACATGAATAAAAATTGACATTGCAAATTGATTTTTTGACACGAATATAGAAGCACACGGTAAAAACCAGCATATGATAGGTAGTTGTTACCCACTAAACCTTCCCTTGTAAAAATATATTTACATTTATGGAAAACCAGTAGTCGCGTTGATGTTGAAATGATTTTCTGTATTAAGAAATGATGATACATTCCTCACTAAATTCTTTCTTATATTTGTTCAGTTCTCACTGTTAAGCTCATTTTGGTCTTGAGTTTTAGCCTGGTGCTGTGAGTTTTACCAAGAAATAGCCTTACAATTCTTTCTTGAAGCGACCCCACTTCACTCACATAGGTGATCTCTTTAAATAATACCATTGTATTATTTTGTTCAACTTATCGACACACAAGGATAATTAAAAGCATAGCTTAGCCTTACCCATATTTTATCACTATTTTTCATCACAGAAATGGACCCGGGAACAGAACCCCACAGAGATCTCACTAAATCTTTATAGATAGGTTGTCCCATTGAACCAAGAACTTGGGATCTCCAATCAACATGGTTGGGTTTCCTTTGTATCGACTTTTATTATGGGCATTAGTCGCATTCCTCTCAATGATTTATCAACCAAATCTCTTGTTAACCTTTTATTTAGTGGATCCGCAATGTTATCCTTTGACCTGATAAAATCAATAGTGATAACTCCAATTGAGAGTAGTTGTACAATGGAGTTGTGTCGACGACGAATATGCCTCGACATTCCTTTATAAAGTATACGCGCAGTTGTACCTATTGTTGTCATACTATAACAATGTATACAAAGTGGTGGTACATGCATTTCTCATATCAAAATATCCTCTATTTCAATTTATTTCATGTTTTCTTGTTCGTCTCATCATTAGTATCATTTTCGGATATGGTTTCACGTGATTTTTTGATGAACTTGAACTTTCTTTGGGTTTACGTGGAAACACATACGATTTTTACCCTTTTTAGTTCTGGTATTAGAACCTTTGCAAGGAACCCCCACACCCGTAAGAATTCATAGGAAGCCTTCTTTCGTTTCCATAATTCAAAGGGTGTCTCCTCTTGATTTTTTCGGGGTATATTATTAAATAGAAAATTTGCTGACAATATAACATTTCCCCACATATTTTCAAGTAACCCTGAACTTAGCAACATTGCATTGCTCATTTCTTTCAAGGTCCTATTTTAATGTCAACAATCCCATTTGATTGAGGCGAATGCGGTACAATGACATCATGAATAATTCCATATTCGTATAAAATTCACCAAACGGTGATACATATTCACCTCTTCGGTCTCTTTTTATCACCTTAATTTTTTTCATTTGAGTTGAGTTTCAACTTCTTTTTTATAAAGTTTAAACTTCTCTATAACTTCATCTTTGCTTTTTAGTAAATAGACATAACAAAATCTTGTACTGTCATCCACAAATGTGACAAAGTACTTGTTATTGTCTCTCTTCTTATTTTTTCCCCTTTTCTTTTGTTCACCTCTCGAAATTTAGCCCACTGAATTTCTCCAATTTTTCCGCGTGAGCGGTTATCGTTACAACCGTATTAGGCACCACAAAGGTCATCGCATTAGGCACTCACACTGCCTTACCAGTCACATGGCCATCACCACACATGAAATATCTCAATTAATCCATTTACATTAATAAACAATTATAATGAATTAATCACTTTATTCATTATTTTATGTACAATCATAATCAAATTATAAAAGGTTTTTTGTCCTTGAATTAAATACATCATTTTGATATATTGATGAATAATTTCCAGGTTTTGGAGGGGTCACAATGGTCCCGCTTAAAACCCAAAGTCCTAAACAGAATTTATCATCTTCAATATCAAAATAATATTTTATTCTTAAAAAAATCATGATTGTATACATAATTAATAAATCCTGAATTATAAAATTGTAATTATATAAACATGCTAAATAATACAAATTCAATAATTAACAATTTGAAATTATATAAACTAGGACTTACGGAAATAATTTTGATGCTTCAAGATTAATATGAGCAATTAATCAAATAATTACATATTGTTAATGAAGGAATTTGGTGATAACAAATTTCGGAGGGTGCTGGAATAATAAAAATAATTTAATGGGGGATTAGGAGTTTTTAGATATTGGGAGATGAACTTGAGAGGTGTTTCGACTTGTTAGATGTGTCGGATACTTTTCCAAGACGCTTGCGTACTCTGATTATATAGATATCAAGTTCACACAGTTCTGTTAGGATTAGGATTTATCTCCATGATTGTTTAGAGATATATTTGGAATTGATTGATTTTATCTATTAAAATCATATTAGCGTTAAGATACCTTCCTGATTTGAAGGATATCGTTGAGAGAAATATTATGTAATTAAGTAGACATTATTCCTCGTTTCTGGGAGAGGATAATTAACTTGAGATTAAGTTAATTATTAATGAATATTAGGAAATTTGGGAAATTATTGAGCCTAATAAAAATATGCGGTAACAACAACCTCCAACTCTTCAATGTTGCTTGCTGCAGTAGAGAATTAGTGTTCTTTGATCTTCAAAATTTTCTGAGTCACTGAAACAACTAGAAGTGAAAGATTAGTAAATAATATGGAGCACATAGGTGCCCGTAATATGCATGCAGATGTAGATATGATATGTAAATGTGCAAGAATGAGTGATTTCGATTTTATCCTCAAAATCAGTAATACCCCTGGGGCCTTCAAAATCAGCTACATCCCTGAGGGCCTTCAAAATCAGCAATACCCCTGAGAGCCTTCAATATTATTTGAGTCAACGCTTTAAGTGCTCCCAAGTATCAACCTTTGAGGCTTAACTCTTTTTACGGAATGTGGCGGCCTCGACCTGTCATATCATTAACCATAATGAGCTTTAATGATCAGTCTTCCTAGAAGTGGCACTAAGATGCGAGGCTACTAGACCCCCTAACTGGGTTAGAACCCAATTAGCCTTGGTGGAGTCCAACTTTCAATAGCAACAAGTCTTTGGCATATTAATGTTGTGAAATTTAACCCGGTATGCCTTTGATCTCACCTAGTTCATAAGCCAGGTCTTCAAACAAATATCTGGGGGACCCGAAGGCCTTCCCTTGTTTATATTTTCATTTTTTAGTTTAGAATTTTATTTATTTTCTTTTTTAACTTTGCATATATTTGTATTCTAAAAAACATTAGAAAATTAATATATGTATAATGTTTTCATTTTAACTTTGTCTATATTTATATTTTTATTAATTTTTTTAAAATCGGTATATACAACAAATATGCTTTAATGGCTAGTTTTCCTGGAAGTGCCATTGAGAGGCGAGGCGAGGCTACTAGACCCTCTAACTGGGTCAGAATCCAATTAGCTTGGATGGAGCTCAACCTTCAATAATAACAAGTCTTCGGCATATTAATGTTGTAAAATTTAATCGGGTAGGCCTTTGATCTCGCCTAGTTCATCCAACCAGTTTTTCAAACAAACATCCGAGGGACCGGAGGCCTTCCCTTATTTATAAGACAAAGGATCTCATCATAGTGATCCAACCTGGCCTTCTATATCTTTTCTATGTGATGATATTGTAGCTCGCAAATTTGAAAATAATATTTGACATATATATGATGCAACAATATATATGACAATTTAAACATGCATAAAAATATTTGATTTAAAATATAAATCTCGCATAAATCTTAATAATTAAATAATATGCATGAATTTACGAATATTAAAAAGAAAACTCATCTCAATTTTTAGGAACGGATGCACGGTAAATTTCCAGTCACGCATGAATATGGAAACGGGTTGGATCACTTTTGTATAATGAAAGTCCATCGCTCCTTTGAAAATAATATTATTATTATTTTAATATTCATAAAATTTATATTCATAGAATATAATTTAAATATAATATAATATTATTCTATCCGTGATGAGTTGCATAAAAGGAGAACTATCGGGGTTAGAATTGTATATAGGATGTTGATATCAGTCTTCTAATTTGAACATACAGGTATTTGATGGGAACGAGAGTTTGATCAAAGTTCTTCTAATTTGAGTAGAACTCGTGTTTTGATAAATAACTTGTGTTATACGATTAAAATAGATAAATAGATGGAAACAAAAAAAATGCATATTAAACATATCATAAACTTTAATGATATATTAAATAAAAATTATAGGATAAACTTTAATGATATGTTAAATAAAAATTATAGAATAAGTAGGATTCGTAAAAAAAATATAGAATATAATTTAAATATAATATAATATTATCATATCTTGTATAAAAGGAGAACTACCGGGGTTAAAGTTGTATGTATGATTATATTCTTTTTAAATTATATTTTATTAAAATTCGTTAAAATTGTTTCTATGGTTCACATAAAATTGGATGGTTAAGATTTTTTTTATAGTTCACCCAGTACCATACTGACGACCAAAATTTTTAATCTTTCGGTTATAATAATATAGTATAGTATAGATGTATCTGTTAATAATATTATAATATAATTATTCAATTGAATAAATTTTTTTATGTTATTAGATTTTCAGTAGTATAGTATTAATTGTAATTTATAAATAATTATATAATATATATAATTTAAACATTGCATCGATAAATAATATATATTACTATATTGATAATGAGATTTAAACTTTAAGTTAATATTAAAAAAATAAAACGATATATAATAATTACCATCATAATAATTTTTACATTCCACTTTTTCATAATAATATTTATTTCATTTAATTCCCATCCAAAGAAGAAGAAAAAGATTGAACAATCATTCTATGATGAAAAAGGCCGCCCGTTCCTAGGAGTAACATATTGAGCATGTCCCTATTTTGTTATTATTTTATAATGGAATTTCAACTTTATTAGGGTTTCAAGCATTAACATTTTATGATGTTTAATTTTTTATTATATTTATTCTCTTTTAAAATCTGAAAAAGTGTCAACCAATTGATTGGGCCGGAATTGATAGAAACATATGTTTGTCAATTGATCTTATTTAACCAAATATATTACTCCATATTAATACTTATGTGTGTTATGACAATTCAACATGTGTAATAATATTCTTTTAGAAATATAAATGACTTTTGATTATAAAAATAATTCACAGTAGTCATCCGTTATTAAAAATTAATTCAATATAATTTTCTCATATATAAATTGATTAAATTTTAAAAATGCATTAATATTATTAATTTATATTATTTTAATTTTAATTTAATTTATTTTATTTATCAAATAACATGATTCAAAGTATGTGATAACATTTTTTTGATATAGTATTATATATAATATAGTAACAAAATAGAATGTATATTTTATATCTTTGGCTAAGGTTGAAATCTTAACCAGGGAATTCAAATAATTATTTTTTTAAAAAAAACTTAATTTCTTCAAATTGATCCAAACCAATGAATTAATAAGGTTTCCGAGTTCTCAATATAATAATTTCTCCAATAAGTGTAATTGGCTCTTCATATAAAGTTACTCTAATATCTTATATAATATATTAAATATTTTTATAGAAAAGATTTTAATAAGATAAACTTTAATCCTCTCTCGTAAGGAAAATTCACGATCTCCCTTCATGTCTTTATATGTAAAACCCTAACACTATCACTACTGTAATCTAATAATAATGTCTGATATATAATATGCATCTATATAAATATAATATAAAAGAATTTTAATGTTATAAATCAATTATAAAAAAGTTTCATAAACGGAATAGAATTCTCAAACAAAAATTCGTAATTGTGTTTTCTATCTAGATTACGGGTTGCTCCAGTTAAATTTTGGATGTTGGGCCATCCCATAATTAAAGATAATTTTGTAAGTTTCGTGTGGGCTATAAAATCGTCCAATTCTGACTTCTGAAACTCAAAATACAGCACAAACAATATATGTCATATATGTAGCATAATAATTATGAATTTTCTTTTTAATTTAACTCCAAAATAGCTATTTAAATTCAAATTTATGTGTTACTAAGATATCTAATAGAGTTTGAGTTATAATCTAAAGCGAGATAAAAAAATATTATATTTGTTAAGAATCTTAATAATAATTATAACTTATAAATAATTATTATATAATATTACGTAATTGTTAACAATCGATCATTTGACTTTTGATAGTATTCAGATAAGACTCATCTTACTCTTATTATATATATGATATAAATTAAATCTCGACATGTATATAATACTATATGTCCAAGCATATTCTATGACAAAGGCATGGCATTAGAGAAATCAAATGACCATGTCAAAAAATCTAATTAAAGATTAATATAGTACATCCACATACAGAACTTATAATATTAAAAAAAACTGAACAACATTTAATTAAGCAATTAATATTATAACATATACACATCTTAGAAATAATAAATTATAATAAATGACAACAGCTTATGCTAGCATGCAAAATGGTTTTTTTAATAATAAATCTAAAACCCACTAAAAAATAATTAACACGAATATCACATAAACAGAGACATGTAGCCGTAACATGTTACACAATAAAATAATGTGAATTGCATAAAATATAACTCTAGGACAACAAATATATAATGGCACAACCATAAATTATATATACTAACTTATATTCCGTGCGATGCACAGATTGAGTTTTTTTAAATATTTTATTATTTTAATTTTAATATTTTTATTAATAACAATTTAAATTTTATTTAATGTTGTACATATGTATTTTATATAATTTTCATATACTTTATTTGTATTTAAATTTTTATAAGATAATATTTACGTGTTTTGGATATATTTTAGTTTAGAATATTTATATTTTAATAGGATAGTTTTGTGTGTTTTGTTTAGGGATGTGTGTTTTAGTTAGAAAACTAATGTGATGTTCTTTTAATTAAGAGATTAATATTAAAAAAATTAAGTTCAACAATAACTATCCAGCGCAAATACCGACCGACTACTAAATTTTTAATGTTTCAGATTTAATAATATAGTATAGGTATAATAAAATTACCAAAACGTACACGCACGTAGCAGATGAGTTTAACTCTTATTAAAATTAAAAATTAAAGAAACAAATAGATCTAAGAGTCGCGCATGCATGTATAAAACTGTAAATAGTATGACATACACACATGGCAATAAAATTCTTTTATAACAAATCACATACAAGACATACTAGCTTATAATATGTGTCATACATGAATTAAATTATTTTAATATTTCTAATAATTTTTATTTTAACATTTTTTTATATGATTTGAATTTAAAATCTTATATTAATAACTTAAACTTTATTTAATATTATATGTATATATTTTTATAAAAAAATTCATATACTTTTGTATTTTTATTTTAATAAGATAATTTTTGTGTATTTTATTTAGAGATGTGTATTAGTTAAAAAATTAATGTGAGATATGTTTTAGTTAGGAGATTAATGTTTAATAAGATAATATCTGTATGTTTTGTTTAGAGATATGTATTAGTTATGAGATTAATTTGAGATTTGTTTTAGTTATGAGATTAATATTCAATAAGATAATATTTTAATATTTGTGTGTTTTATTTAGAAGATGTGTATTAGTTAGGAAATTAATTTGTGATTTTTTTAGATAAGAGATTAATTTTTAAAAATTACACCCAATAAGAATTATTCGGTCCAAACATCGATCGACTACCAACTACCAAACTTTTAATATTTCGATTTTAAAAATACTAGATTTTAACCCGTGCGATGCACAGATTTTTTTTATTAATTAAATTATATATTTTAAAATTATTAATATTTTTATAATTTTAAAATGTTTTAAAATATTATAATTATATTAGTTTTTTAAACTTATTTAAATTATATATTTTTACATCTATCGAATTAAATATAAATAAGAATATTATTGAATGTTAAAAATAAATATGCATATCGCACAAAATATAAATTTATATTATTGATACATAAATACGTAAAATTTTGTAATTCAAAATATTATGAACATGATTTTTTAATATATCAAACAAATTTTTAATATATTTAAAATTATACATATTAAATTTAAATATATTTTTGATAAGATCTATATTATGTTTATTTTATACAAAATTTAATAGTTATTATGGTATATGAGATATAATATATATGTATATGTTAATAATATGATAATATAATTATTAATTTGGATAAGTTTTTTTTATGTTATTTGATTTTCAATAATATAATATTAATTACAATTTATAAATAATTATATAACATATATAATTTAAACCTTGCATCAATAAATAATAGATGTTGTTATATTGCTAATTAGATTTAAACTTTAAGTTAATATTAAAAAATAAAACGATACATAGCAATTACCGTAATAATGGTTTTTATATCCTATTTTTTCATACTAATATATGACAGGTTCTTTATTGAACCAAATATTTTTTCTCATATATAAATTGATTAAATTTAAAAAATGTATTAATATTTATTAATTAATATTATTTTAATTTTAATTTTATTTATTTTATTTATAAAAAAACATGATTCAAAATATGTGATAACATATTTTTGATATGACCTATATATATAATATAGTAACAAAATAGAATGTGTATTTAATATTTTAGACTAAGGTTGTACTTTTAGCAGATTAACTCAAATAATTATTTTTTTAAAAAAACCTAATTTCTTCGATTCGATCCAAACCAATGAATTAATAAGGTTTCTGAATTGTCAATATAATAATTTCTCTTGTAAGTGTAACTGATTCTCCATATAAAGTTACCCTTATATCTTATATATTATTTTAAATATTTTTATAAAAAAAATTAGATAAAAAAATAATTTAATCATCCATCTCATAAAGAAAATTCACGCCTCCCTCTGTCTCCCTGTATGTAAAACCCTAATATTATCTCTACTCTAATCTAATAATAATACATAATAAATGTGTGATATATGACATGTCTCTATATAAATCTAATATAAAAAGAATTTTAATATTTTAAATCAATTATAAAAAAAACTTCTTAAATGGAATAGAGTTCTCCCATAAAAATTCATAACTTTCTTTTCTCTCTAGATTGCGGGCTGCTGCATTTAGATTTTGGATGTTGGACCACCTCAGAATTAGATAATTTTGTAAGTTTCGTGTGGACTGTAAAATCGCCAAATTCTGACTTCTGAAAATCAAAATATTGCCCAAACAATGTCTGATGTTTAATGAGTACAATAATTATAAATTTTTTTTTTAATTTAAGTCCAAAATAGATCTTTAAGTTTAAATTTATATATTACGAAGATATCTAATAGAGTTTGAGTTATAATATAAAGTGGGGTAAGAAAAATTATAGTTGTTAGGAATCTTATTAATAATAGTAACTTATAAATAATTAGTACATAATATTATATTATATAGTTATTAAGAATCGATACTTTGACCTCTGGTAGTATTTGGATAAAATATGTCTCACTCTTAGATATAATAATATAGATAAGGCATAAGGTTTATACCGGCTGGTAATACAACCAATCACGAATTAACTAAATCATTTTTTTAGGAAAAAACAAACCCAAATACAAATATAGCCTAAATATTATACGCAAGCCAATAACTGATTATAGCAGACCAAAGTACAGAATCATACTGTTATGGATTAAAAACTAGGGTGTATTAATTGCGATGTGTATCGGAGTTTATCGAGATTTAATGGCTGCACTTATGTTTTATAGCTTAGTTCTGTCATCACAAGATGCCTACGTATCTCAGTGCGTATGAGAATCAAGCCAGACGTAGTTCTAAGAATGAGAGGTTATACCTTTTATATAAACGTAGAAAATCTAAGAATTAGAGCAGGTTTAGGAATCTTGGTGGGTAAGGCACCTCTTTGAAGGATTCTGGATCATTCTTGTGATAGAAGTAGTTTCCATGTAGGAATATGTTTCCTTGTTGATTGAGGTGTCTTGGGGGCTACTCCTTGGAGTATTTTCCTTGTACTTGGACATAATTAATTAGCTGTATATTTAGCTAATTAATTACGAATTTATTCAATAATTAGGGTTTCGAGCCTCATTAAATGAGCCTCCCTTTTGGACCAAACTATGTCTAATTAATGTTACATTAATTGTGTCTTTAGTGCTTATTTTTAGCCCATATCATTTGCCCCCCAACTTCTATAAAGTGTGTAATAATTTGTAGGAGTTAAGGTTCATGAATTTTGCCGTTGAAGTTCTATGTCTTCTAGAATTATGCTAAATTCTATTTTGTCCTCTAGGATTTTCCTTTATTTATGGAGAATTTTCCACAATTCTTCCTTTGTACCCACGAGTATTTTTTCCTTAATTTCTAGGAATGTTTCTCTAATTTTAGAGAATTTTCCATAATTTATTTGCCTTTTAAATCATTTTTAATGATTTTCTTACAATTTGTAATATTATTTTCGACCAGGAATTCTAGTCAAATTCGACCAGGATCCTGGTCGTTTGTTGCTTCCCTGTCGAACCCTGGTCAACAGGGATTCCTGGTCGGCCAAGGTTCCTTCCTTGACTCTTAGTCGTGTATGACGAGGATTCCTGGTCGGTCATGGTCTACGTTTTGGCACCTAGTCTTTGGAGATTCCTAGTCGTTCATTCAACCAGGATCCTAGTCGTTCATAGAGTTATTCTTGATCCTGGTCGTTGAGAAATCCTGGTCGCTCATTCGACCAGGATCCTAGTCATATGTTGGGCTCTTTTTGAAAAGCCTAACCGTGGAGGGTTCCTGGTCATTCATTCGACCAGGGTCTCAGTCGCTCGTGATTTCAATTGTGGCACCTGATCGTTGAGGATTCCTGGTCATTTGTTCGACCAAGATTCTAATTGTTTGAAATGTCAACTGAGGTACCTGCTCGTTAAGGATTCCTGGTCGTTTGTAGGCCATTTATTGACCTCTAGTAGGCGGGGAATCCTAGTCATTTTTTAGGCCATTTATTGGCTTCTAGTCGACAAGGATCCCTAATCGTTTTGTCCTTCGAGGATTTTAGTAGTGATAACCATTGAGCCTTGACCCATAGGTCTTTGGGCTTTTTCTATGGCCCAAATTTTCACATTTGCTTGTTTTATTCGAAACAAAGTTCCAGGCCTCCTCGGTTTGTGGGCCGTATGTTAGCGTGGACTAAATTACTTTGTGGGCTTTTTACCGGCCATGGGAAGTTTAACTGGTTGAGCTACGGCTTTTCTTGGCTATAAATCATTGAAGTGAGAATTTCATTTTTCACTTCTCACTTCTCACTGCCTTAGTAAAACTCTCTCGGAATTTCACTCTATAGCTATTTAGCCAAGGCGATTTCCTGTGAATCTTTTCCGATCAATCTTCATCTTTCTCACTTTTCAATCTTTTATCCTTTCAAGATCCATGGCTGATTCCCAGGATGTTGTTCAACAAAGATTTCTTGCCTGTGCGGCAAAAAGAGGTAACGTCGTTACCGTGAATTCTACTTTTTTTTTTATTTCTGAATTGCTCGAAGTTATGGGTGATGAATTTCCTTCAATAGCCGAACTAGAAGCCTTTAATTATCAAATTATTTTCACAAATCAAGTACATTGTTATACGTGCACCAAATTGTACAAATTGCCTCCTGGTTTCAAATTTATTTTAGCTGAACAGGGGGATCAGGCTTGTCATTGGCAGCCCAATATGCTGTGTGTGTTTAGGGATGCCCTCATTGGTGGGCTTAGGTTTCCGTTTCATGAGTTTAGAGTTAGACTGTTAGTTGAAACTAGGGTCAGCCCATGCCAGTTAAGCCCAAATTCGTGACGGACCCTTATTTGCTTTATAGTTATTTGTCTTAGGAAAAATTATCCCCTCTCAGTTACTGTTTTTAGGAGCATTTTTCAATTAAAAAACAGCCCATCAAACATATTGGGCTGGATTTATATAAATCATAGGCAAGGGATAAGCCCAATTTTCTGCAACAAATCTTTGCCCGACACCAACCCAGATTGGCGGAGGTACTTCTTGTATTTGGAATGGGAAGGCGGTGACTGGGGCACCCTATTCAAATCCTCGTTTTGCAAGGTTAAGGATGGAAATCTGAGCCTGATCCAGTTGACCCTAGAGGAAAAGCTAATAATTAATGATTTGGGCCAAGATAAAGCCCAAAACCATTACAGGAAGCTTCCTAAAGAATTTTCTTTGGGTAAGTCACTTAGAGACAAAGACGAACCACTCGAAAGGGTAAGTCACTTAATCAAAAGGACGAACCACATGTTGTGTACTAACGTATATGCAAGAAATTAAGTGTGTATGCTAAACTAAGGTGCGGAAATTAAAGCGTATGAATGCACGAAATTAAATGCGTATGCTAAAGTAAATTGTGATATGTAAAGCATATGATGCAATGCAAGTATGGAATGTAAATATATATATGTATATATATACATATATATGTATGTATGTATGTATATATATATACATACACACACACACACACATATATATATATAAGAAATATAAGGTCAAGATATAGATTAAATATTTTTGACTTGAATGGGATCAAGTACGTTTTCTAACTACTTTGTTTATAAGGCCTTACTAACTACAACTACACTATGGCCTTAAAAAACAATCAAGAACAAATCCACAAATATTCAACGAGTTTACTTCAATTTACTCGGAATGTATGTTGGTTTCTTTCACTATGTAATTCAACAAGAAGTATTTATGTTTATGTCGTACCTCGACTTATACACAAAACTCAACTCGGAATTGAAGTGAGCTACCTAGCAAATATTCGAAGAGCCTTTAGTTTCTATCTCTATATGAGATTTATACTATTCGGCTTAAACCCGGAATATGAGCTTGGTTTAGATACTAAAACTCAACAAGGAAGCCTTTTGTTTATGTCGTATATATATCAACTTATACAACTAGCCTCGATTTGTAGTTAAAGTAAATGGTCATTGTATCTAACCCTTAAATTATAAGTTTAAGGATATTAACAACTATTTAGTTCACTCTTTATATATACGAGAATAGAAAAGAAGATTAAAGCTCGTGCATATATAAAAATGAGGAACAAGGCCAAATATATATACTTGCAACAAATCAAACAAATCAAGCTCTTGTATATATTATTAGGGCCGAATATTATATTTATAATATAGACAAGAAATAACTAACTTATGACCCTTGTGCTCTATAGTGAGAGACAACAATATTTCTTACAAAATCAAGGGATACAAGTTAGGATCTTGTACAAGAGTTCGTGTACACACTTAAAAATCAAGAAAGCAAGGTGTATACACTACTAAACATGTACCAACTGATATTATATATATAATCTATAGAACCAACTTATAACCCTTGAGATCTAGAAAGAAATCAAGAGAAAAAGCTAGTTTGAAGCCTAAAACACACAAAAAGGGTCACCGGAAAATGGCCGGAATAAAAACTTTTGGTACAACTTTGGTGGCAGCAAAACAAGTCTAGGGGTTGCTAAGATATGGTAGATGGGTAGCCAAAAGATACTTGTGTGATGTTTGTGTTATATGAGCATGTAAATGTGTTTATAAGCTTGGTAGGGGTTAGATCTATGAAAGAACTAAGCTTATAACTCAAGAATTCTAAGAGATGAAATATTTCTGGACTAGAGAGTTTCTTGGAGAGAAAAATACAGCATTTACTTGGCTCAAATGGCTTGGAGAAAAGTGTGGGGGTTGGGGGTATTTAAAGAGAAAAATTAGGGTTTTGGGTGGGGGATGAGGGGACAAGGCTTCTTTAAAATAAGGGAAATGTACACAATTTGAATTTTGTGTTCCCTCATTAGTACTAGTCCACTTGCAAGCATGTAAAAACATACAAACACTATTCAGTTAAATAATAAAGCTAATAAATGTAAAACTGAACGATACAATGACGAATATGATATTTTTTAAAACATGCTCCAAAAATTATGAAAATTGTTGGTGTATGTGCCCTAGAGGCAATACAATGTTTCTTTTGATAAACTTTTATGTCAATTGATTATTCAATAAACGTATTTATTATGACTTTAATTACTGCGATATATTTGTTAGCATAATAAACGTCCTTAGAATCATGATACACATTGTATAGTTTAGTAAATGACTTGAACTTGAGATTATATAATATATCATATTCTTAAATGTCCCTAGTCGAGTATTATTATTATAGGACAATAATAATACATAAATAGACTAGTATGTTGTTTGACAGATAACCACATCTCATTGGTTATAAGTATGGGGATACTAAAGTCAACACATAGGTACATGCAGGAGTACATGGTACTGGACAGACCCACAGTGAGATTCTTCATGTTTAATAAAGTCATAAGAAAGACTCACAGTGATAATGGTGTAATGATCCTCTGACTTGAGATCATTATATTTCTGTACGAGGATTAATATACTTTGACTACATTAAAAGTTACCTTTGACCGGGTAATGATAAAAGTGGACATCAGGTATGTCATGAGTCGTATGAGAAATATGAATGATAGATAAATGATTTAACCCTCCTATAATTAGAAGAGATATTATAAGGCCTCTTGATTGAGTGAGACTATAAAATGCATGACCATGCTCAAATAATGATTTGTTTTCATAGTCTACTCATGGATCAAGTAAACCCGGATTAAATATAGTAGAGGATGCTAAATACATGCCTCGAGTTTAATCTATAATATATATGGTTAAAGGGATTATATTACACGGAAACATTAATCACGAAAGGTTTTATCGAATCACGATTTAATTATTGTTTAATTGGGTAGCAATGATGTATTACTAGATACCGCTCATTGTCTATAATTTTATTGGAGAATAAAATTATTGCTAATTAAATAATAGCCTATCGGGTCACACACATAGAGCACTTAGAGGAATAGTTAATTTAAATTATAGATTTAAATTAATTGATGATTATTTGAATTTTATTATATTAATTAAGTGAGACTTAATTAATTGAAATAATATAAATTCGAATTTGAAGAGGATTTCTGCCCATAATAATTAAGTATGACTTAGTTATTAATTAAATAATAGAAAATCGTTTTATTATTTAATCCTATACCTACATGGGTTAGGTTTTGCTGATTGGGCCTCTTAACCAGCATTATAAATAGATAATGATAGGGTTAAGAGGGATTACATTTTTGAGAAACAAAATCCCTAGAGGTAGCAGCAAGCACAGCAAGGCAGAAACAAATTCGAAATCATCAAAAGGAGGCTAGTACATCCATTCCGTAATCAAGATCGTGAGACGTTCTTGAAGGTGCTCGTGTGGATAACATAGAGGTGTTTTCGAGAGGAAGACACAAGTCGTGAAATCTAGGATCTCCGTTGAGTTCGAGAAAGACAAGACCAGAAAAGGTATAATTCTGTTTCACAATAATCAGTCTAGGCTTATACATGATCCTGAGTTAGGGTTCCGAAATTTTGTTATATTTACGTTTAATCCGCTGCGTTTTATGCCTCGGAACCCAACAATGGCATCAGAGCTACGTGTATAAGGGACTGATTTGGTTACGTGTTTTATGTATTTGATGCATACATGCTTGTTTTGATGACTGCCATAAAACTGCCATGCTACTGCAATGCTACTGCTATGATTCTGCCATGCCTGTTATGATGCCTATATGTGATCTGCAATGTCATAATCTGTTGTGGAATGATATGTGTGATGCACTGTATGTATGTGATACGAGATACGGTCATACGAAGGTCGTCGGAATCGTTCTGAAACGTTTGAAAACACAACCGCATAAGATGTAGTTTGCTGTGAATAGTGATTCTGCAGTGAATAGTGTTTTTCGACGGAGTCAGAATGAGTCGAATTTACTCTTTCTGAAAAGGGAAAATCGCCACGAGCAAAAATCACGGTTTTTCCGTGACCTATGGTGTTTTTTGGCCATTTGACATCGTTAAGGACCTCAAAAACGCATTTTTCTGTTTTCAGATCATAATTTTGAATTTTTTGAAAATTTTTGATCATGATATATTTGATGCATGATGATATGATTATGCATTCTGGGATTCCAGTAATTGTTATGTGAGCATGGTGCTGGTTGTGGCCTTCTAGACCCTAGATTAATGGTTTTTGGTTTTGGTTTTATAAATACGACTTGCATGTCGTTTTCTTTATTCTTGTAATTGTTGAACCTCGAATGTAACTCGAGCCTTTCTATGTAAGTACATTAGCTTAGGTTGTATTCAATTATTCCATGTAATGTAATTGAAGACTGAAGGATGATCCAAGAAGCTATGAAGGCAGCCATGGATGCAAGAAGAATCAAAGACAAGCAACTGTATTTATATTTTTCCACCACCATAGATTGACTTTGATCCTTTCATTAGCTCGAAAGGATCACATAGGAAAGGGGCCATAACCAAGCACGTTTACATACTGCACTTTACATATTGATGTATGAATGTATGTGTAGAGTAGAAGATGCATGCTTTAATTAGATTAATGATGTATGCATGTATTAGATACGTCACCCATGCCATGCTTGTCATGCTAAACAAGATAAAATCTGTAACGATTTAAGATTTTAAAATTAACAAACGATCATGAGATTCTTGTGTTTATGAAATATGGATTTTTAAAACACGGAATTGAATATGGATTTTGATATCTATAAACGGTTATAAACGGTCGTTGTATCATTGGGTCTAACTTAACTGAGTCGTCATAATAAGGTGAAAAGAAACGGTTACATTCAACCATTATGAACTTAGAAGCATAGAGTTTGGTTAAAAGTCTATTAGATAGATAAGATCAATCGTTGTTCACCAAACTATCCAAGAGTTATATATGATATAAATGACAATTGTTGTCTACCTAAATAATCATTTTTAAGGACTTCCAGTGGTTGTCTTTGGACATGACGAAATATGGATCTTGGCTCACTAGAAAGAATTATGGGATATACTTTCTAAATTAATAGTAAGGGCTATTAATTTGACAAAAATAGTGGGAGATATATTATGAATATATCATAATCATTTGAACATAATAAATAACTCAGACAATCTAATGTTTATTTTGTGCTTTTATCATTGTAGATACCAAGTAATGACAAACAACACAAACACACTATCCGTACAATCAGTCCTTGAGAATGATAAGCTAACAGGAGGAAACAACTTCCTAGACTGGCAGAGGAATTTGAGGATCGTCCTTAGAGAGGAGCGCAAGCTTCATGTCATTGATATTCCTCCGGCAAGTCCCCTTCCTGAGGGCGCTACTGTTGAGGAACGAGCGGCCCACACAAAGGATGAGAATGAAGCAAATGATGTTGCATATCTTATGTTGGCAAGTATGAGTGCTAAGCTTCAAAGACAGCATGTGCATATGGATGCATATACTATCAATGAGCACTTGCAAAGCATGTTTACAAGCCAAACTCGTCAAGAAAGGTTCAACACGAGTAAGTCACTCTTTAATTGCAAACAAGGGGCAAGTGAACCAGTTGGCCCACATGTTCTGAAGATGATTGGTTACATTGAGTACCTTGAAACTTTGGGTTTCCCGATTATTCAGGAAATTGGTATTGACCTAATCATGAATTCTTTGAACAACAAATTCACCCAGTTTATCATAAACTACAATATGAATGAATTTGACAAAACACCTACTGAATTGTTGGCTATGTTGAGAACATATGAGACCAACATGAAGACGGCTGAACCTGCTCCCATACTGATAAAGTGGGCAATAAAGGTAAGGCCAAAGGGAAAGGCAAGTGGAAGGGTAAGAAGAAGACAGGTTCTGATTCTACACCCAAGCCAAAGTCAGGTCCCAAACAGGCTTTAAAGCCTAAAGGTGGGGTCGCTAAGGGTGAATGTCACCACTGTAAGAAAACTGGTCACTGGAAGAGAAACTGTTCAGTTTATTTGGAGGATCTGAAGAAGAAGAGGGCTGAGCAAGCTTCTACTTCAGGTATATATGTTATAGAAGTCAATCTGTCTATTTCTACATCTTGGGTATTGGATACTGGATGTGCTACTCACATTTGTATAAATGTGCAGGAAATGCAGAGAAGTAGGACATTGGCTAAAGGAGAAGTGGACCTACGAGTTGGCAATGGAGCAAGAGTTGCTGCTTTAGCTGTAGGAACCTATTATTTATCTTTGCCCTCAGGGCTTGTTTTAGAACTGGAGAATTGGTTTTACGTGCCTGTGATTCGCAGAAACATTATTTCTGTTTCTTGTTTGGACAAGAAAGGTTTTTCGTTTACGATAAAGAACAATTGTTGCTCTTTTGCTTTGAATGATTTAACCTATGGTGTTGCGCGTTTGTTTAATGGTTTATATGTTCTTGACTTAGATAATCCTGTCTATAATATAGAAAACAAACGACTTAAAGTTAATGACTCAAATCAAACATACCTCTGGCATTGTCGTCTAGGCCATATAAATGAGAAACACATATCCAAATTACATAAGGATGGATACTTGGATAAGTTTGATTTTGAATCATACCAAGAATGTGAATCTTGTTTTCTTGGTAAAATGACTAAAGCCCCTTTCACTGGTAAAGGTCAAAGGGCCACCGAACGTCTGGAGCTAATACATAGTGATGTATGTGGCCCAATGCGTGTGATGGCTAGAGGAGGCTACTACTACTTCATAACATTTACTGATGATTTCAGTAGATATGGATATGTATATCTTGTGAAGAATAAATCCGATTCTTTTGAAAAGTTTAAAGAATACAAGGCTGAAGTAGAGAAGCAAATTGGCGGAGGTGCAAGTATTAAAATCTTACAATCTGATCGTGGAGGAGAATACTTGAGCACAGAATTTAAAGATTATTTAAAGGAGTGTGGTATTGTATCACAACTCACTCCGCCAGGTACACCTCAATGGAATGGAGTTTCAGAGAGGAGAAATCGCACCTTGTTGGACATGGTGCGATCGATGATGAGTCATGCAGATCTTCCAATTAGTTTCTGGGGTTACGCTCTAGAAACAGCAGCTTTCACACTTAACTGTGTTCCTACTAAGAAGGTTCAAAAGACTCCATATGAGATATGGGAGAAGAAACGGTCAGGCATGAACTTTATGAAAGTTTGGGGATGCAAGGCGTTTGTGAAACGTCAAGTATCTGACAAGCTTGGACCTAAATCTGAAGAGTGCAATTTTATGGGATACCCTAAAGAAACAAAGGCGTATTATTTTTATAGTCCTTCTGAGCAGAAAGTGTTTATTGCTCGAGATGCTGTTTTCATGGAAAGAGATTTTGTTTCCAAAAGAAACAGTGGGAGAACTATAGACCTCGATGAAGATCGAGAACCACAAAATAGCATTGAACCTGAAGTGGAACATGAACAGGATAATGATAATGCTCAACAAACACAGGTTGTTCGTAGAACTGGTAGAATTCGCCATGAGCCAGAGAGATATGGATTTCTCTTGACTCAATGTAGTGATTTGATGCTCATAGATGAAGATGAGCCTCTCACATACCAAGATGCTATGAACAGTCTAGACTCTAAGAGATGGCTAGAAGCCATGAAATCCGAGATGGATTCCATGTACGAAAACCGAGTATGGACTTTGGTTGATCCACCTGAAGGGGTAAAACCCATAGGGTGCAAATGGGTTTTCAAGAAGAAAACTGACATGGATGGAAATGTTCAGACCTATAAAGAAAGGCTGGTTGCAAAAGGTTTCAAACAAATTCATGGTATTGACTATGATGAAACTTTCTCACCAGTGGCTATGGTCAAGTCCATAAGGATTTTGCTTGCTATTGCAGCATTCCATGATTATGAAATCTGGCAAATGGATGTCAAAATAGCCTTCCTTAATGGAAGCCTTGAAGAGGATGTGGATGTGTACATGACACAACCTGAAGGTTTTGTTGATCCAAAGAATGTTAGCAAGGTATATAAATTACGTCGATCCATTTATGGATTGAAACAAGACTCTAGGAGATGGAATATCCGTTTTGATGAAACAGTCAAAGAGTATGGCTTTGTTCAAAATGAAGATGAACCTTGTGTTTACAAGAAGGTTAGTGGGAGCCATGTGACATTCATAATACTGTATGTTGATGACATACTAATAATGGGGAATGACATACCTTCTCTCAAGGCTGTTAAGATTTGGTTAGGGAGCAACTTCTCTATGAATGACTTAGGTGAAGCATCCTACATTCTAGGAATGAGGATCTATAGGGATAGATCTAGAAGGATGATCGGTCTAAGTCAGAGTACATACATCGATAAGGTTTTGCATCGTTTTAGTATGCAAAATGCAAAAAGGGGATATGTCCCCGTGTCTCAAGGGATAACGATCTCTAAAGATCAGTGTCCGAAATCATTGGATGAGAAGGACCACATGAGTAAGGTTCCATATGCCTCAGCAATTGGATCCATCATGTATGCAATGGTATGTACTCGCCCAGATGTTTCGTATGCTTTAAGCATGACGAGCAGATACCAATCTAATCCAGGTGAAGGTCATTGGACGGCTGTCAAGAATATTCTAAAGTACTTGAAAAGGACTAAAGATTCATTCTTGGTGTATGGAGGAGAGAAAAAACTGGTTATAAAGGGTTACACCGATGCAAGTTTCCAAACAGACAGGGATGATACTGTATCACAGTCTGGTTTTGTGTTTTGTCTAAACGGAGGTGCTGTAAGTTGGAAGAGTTCAAAGCAAGAAACAGTAGTTGATTCTACAATGGAGGCTGAGTACATTGCAGCTTGTGAAGAGGCTAAGGAAGCTGTTTGGATTCGAAAATTCATTACTGATTTGGGAGTGGTTCCATCGATCGCAGATCCCATTGATCTATACTGCGATAATAATGGAGCCATTGCACAGGCTAAAGAACCTAGAGCTCACTCCCGAACCAAACATATACTCAGGAAATATCACCTCATTCGAGAGATTAATGAAAAGGGTGACATACACATATGTAAAGTGCACACAAACGATAACATTGCAGACCCACTGACCAAAGGCTTGTCGCAGAAGAAGCACGACGGTCACACTAGTTCCATGGGTATTAGACACATGGGTGATTGGCACTAGTGCAAGTGGGAGATTGTTGGTGTAGGTGCCCTAGAGACAATACAATGTTTCTTTTGATAAACTTTTATGTCAATTGATTATTCGATAAACGTATTTATTATGACTTTAATTACTGCGATATATTTGTTAGCATAATAAATGTCATTAAAATCATGATACACATTGTATAGTTTAGTAAATGACTTGAACTTGAGATTATATAATATATCAAATTCTTAAATGTCCCTAGTCGAGTATTATTTTTATAGGGCAATAATAATACATAAATAGACTAGTATATTATTTGACAGATAACCACATCTCATTGGTTATAAGTATGAGGATACTAAAGTCAACACATAGGTACATGCAGGAGTACATGGTACTGGACAGACCCACAGTGAGATTCTTCATGTTTAATAAAGTCATAAGAAAGACTCACAGTGATAATGGTGTAATGATCCTCTGACTTGAGATCATTATATTTCTGTACGAGGATTAATATACTTTGACTACTGTTACGGATTAAAAACGAGGTGTCTTTAATACGTAATTAATGCTAGGGTTTGGGAGAGCTTCAAGCTTTAATGGCTGCGCTAACGTTTCGTGACTAAACACAGGTCTTCATTAACTGCCTACGTATCTCAGTTCGTATGAGAATCAAGCCAAAAACGTAGTTCTAATGTTGAGGGGTTAGGCCCTTTAAATAGGCACATGAAGGCCTTGGAATTAGATTAGGGTTAGGAGACTTGGGGGCCAAGTCTCCTAGCAGCAAGGGTATCCAAAACCTTATAGGAATGAGAGTCCTTGTCGGACTCTTCCCACGTTTGGGCTCCTAGATCCTTCTAGGGTGAAGGCCTTCAACAGGCTTTTTGGGCCTTTCCTGGGCCTTTATTAAATAATTACGAAATTAATTAATAACAAAGGCTTAATGGGCCTATGGCTTCAACAGAGCTTGTGGGCTGGACTTACAAATCCAATTGATCCTATGATTTATTTTCCTAGTTCGTTTTGAGGGTCTTAAGCCTTTGGACCATAACAGGTCTAATTAAAGGAATGATAAATGCTATATTTATTACTTCTTTTAGGGCTATTTTTACCCATATCATTTGCCCCCCAACTTTTTGGGAAAACTTCAAGAGTTTTCATAAAAGTTTTACAAAGGGTTTTCAGTGCCTTATCGGGCTTTTGACTCGCTTCAATTAATTGTATCTCGACTTTTGGGCTCAGGCCTTCTATTATTAATTCTTTTAAAGAATCAATATTACATAAGTCGATCTTCTAAAAACTTTACTTATAATATTTTCCAAAAGATAAGAATTTCAAAATTTAGTCCATTTCGACCTGAAATGAGGTCGAAAAAGACCTCAAATATGACCCCAGGTCGAAACCAAGGATCAGGGTTGAAATCGACTTCGATTGGAGTCGAACAAATCTTCAAATACAGCCCCAGGTCGAAACCAGGGATTGAGGTCGAAATCGACTTCGATTGGAGTCGAACTAGGCCTCAAATTCTTTTGAAGCCGAAGACTTCGATTGGGGTCGACATCGACTTCGATTGGAGTCGACTTAGACTTCAAAAATCCTTGGAGTCGAAATGTTTGTCTGAGATCGATTTTGACTAGGATTGGAATTGAAATTTCTTTGGGCCTCAAGGCTTCATAATTTTCGACTAAAATTGGAGTCAAATTAGACTCCAAAACCCTTTGAAGTCGAAATTTCTTGGGGCCTCAAGGCTTCATAATTTTCGACTAGAATTAGAGTCGAATTAGACTCCAAAACCCTTTTAAGTCGAAATTTCTTGGGGCCTCAAGGCTTCATAATTTTCGACTAGAATTGGAGTCGAATTAGACTCCAAAACCCTTTGAAGTCGAAATTTCTTGGGGCCTCAAGGCTTCATAATTTTCGACTAGAATTGGAGTCGAATTAGACTCCAAAACCCTTTGAAGTCGAAATTTCTTGGGGCCTCAAGGCTTTATAATTTTCGACTAGAATTGGAGTCGAATTAGACTCCAAAACCCTTTGAAGTCGAAATTTCTTGGGGCCTCAAGGCTTCATAATTTTCGACTAGAATTGGAGTCGAATTAGACTCCAAAACCCTTTGAAGTCGAAATTTCTGGGGCCTCAAGGCTTCATAATTTTCGACTAGAATTGGAGTCGAATTAGACTCCAAAACCCTTTGAAGTCAAAATTTCTTGGGGCCTCAAGGCTTCATAATTTTCGACTAGAATTAGAGTCGAATTAGACTCCAAAACTCTTTGAAGTCGAAATTTCTTGGGGCCTCAAGGCTTCATAATTTTCGACTAGAATTGGAGTCGAATTAGACTCCAAAACCCTTTGAAGTCGAAATTTCTCGGGGCCTCAAGGCTTCATAATTTTCGACTAGAATTAGAGTCGAATTAGACTCCAAAACCCTTTGAAGTTGAAATTTCTTGGGGCCTCAAGGCTTCATAATTTTTGACTAGAATTGGAGTCGAATTAGACTCCAAAACCCTTTGAAGTCGAAATTTCTTGGGGCCTCAAGGCTTCATAATTTTCGACTAGAATTGGAGTCGAATTAGACTCCAAAACCCTTTGAAGTCGAAATTTCTTGGGGCCTCAAGGCTTCATAATTTTCGACTAGAATTGGAGTCGAATTAGACTCTAAAACCCTTTGAAGTCGAAATTTCTTGGGGCCTCAAGGCTTTATGGGCTTTACCCAAAGTGGGCTATACTGTGGACCATAAACAAAGAGTTCAACATATTTTGCAACATAAAAGGTCTTCAAGGCATTTGGTCCACGGCTTGCTATTAATTGATTTCTGGGCCTTTCATTTTTATTGGGCCTTGGGCTTTCCATGTTATAGGCCTTCGAGGCTTTCAACATTATATAGTAGGCCTTTATGGCTTTTTAGGATCATGGGCCTTGCTGGCTTAAGTTGTGGATTTTTCTCGGTTCTCGGGTAGCAGGCATTTGGGCCTTGAAGTATGGGCTTTTAAGCCCGTTTACCGGCCATACCGGTTGCCTTACCCTCCAATGGCCGAGTAACCTAGAAACACCTGTAAAAGGGTGAGTTTAAACGGATAGGTGACCTGTTGGGGGCTGTATATATGAGTGGTGTGAGGGTCTCATTTCTCACAATTCTCATTTCTCACTTCTCGAATTTCTTCTCGGTCGTATTTGAGCTCTCAAGCTTCTAAGCAACTCCAGTCGTTAATTTTCTCGAAGATAAACATCAAATCGAAAACCAGATGGCAGATAAGAGAGCTTCGAGATTGGCAGCTATGAATGTGGGGTCGGCCAAGAGAGGTAAACCCCTAAACCGAATCCCCATTTTTTTCAACTTACATGTCTTTGATGGATATGAACAACCAAAGGGGGGATGAGTATCCCAGCCAGTCTCATTTAGATTCATATAGCCGTAGCAGTAAGTTTTTCGATAATGATGTAATAGAGGAGTACAATAAACTTTTTAATTTCCCCCCTAGATTTACCATTTCTTTGGTGGAACCTGGTGACAGGACCTGCCATTGGAATCCTAGTCGTTTGTTTGTTTATGTAGATGCCCTATTAGTAGGGCTTAGGTTTCCTTTACATGAGTTTATCCCCATTCTTTTAGCCGACGTCCAAATCAACCCCTGCCAACTGGTGCCCAATGCATGGAGGCTTATTCACTGCTTTATGGTTTTATGTTTAGAAAATAAAATAAAAATGACCGTCCCGCTCTTCCGCAAAATTTTTCAATTTAAAAACTCTTCGAGTCTTTCCTTGGGTTGGGTTCAAATAGCACACAGGCCTAACAAACCCCACATCTTCGATACCACTTCAATTCCTGACAACAACCTTCACTGGAAGGAGAACTTCGTTCAAGTGAAGTGGGAAGGGGGATATTGGGGGACTTTCTTTAGAACCACATTTGGCCAGGTTTCGGATGGGAGTGTTGATTCCATCAAACTCTCAGATGAGGAGCAGGCCGCCTATGTCAAGCTTACTTAGGCGGAAACCAAGCAAGTTGCTTGGGCTCTTCTTGATGAGTTTAAGTTGAAAGTTGTGGGCCTGTCCAGGGCCTCTAACAAAGGCATGTGTCTTGCTTTACCTCATTTACCTTGTCGATTTAGTGTCTTTCTGACGTACTTGTGTTTTCTTTTCAGCTGCAGCGTTGATCAACGAGTGGACTATTCCCCCCACAGAAGAAACAGGTCGGATGAAGCGGCTAAAACTGATGCATGACCATAGGCATGGGAAGGAACTTCCGGCCTTCTTGCAGCCACACTCCAGGCCAAGCGAGGCTGAGGGCAGCGAGCCTGTCAAAGCGCCTAAATCTCAAGTGTACAGGCCAGGTTGGGGCTTTAGGAAGTCGGACACCGTTGTTGGCTGCACAGATCATGCAAGGGATTGGTCCCTTCACTCCCTTACCCCTTGTGATTACAAGGACATTGTTTTGGGAAGCGACAAGGAGGGCATCAAAACCTTGGGCGCGCAGGCTTTGGCATCGGTAAGTTTCTTTACTTGGTTAATTCGTATTTCACAGTGCCTCCATTTATGTTTTAGGTTCTTAACTGGTTTCGTTCCCTTCCAGGTTAATGCCTATTTTCAGGCCTCTCTGCATCAAGCAGAATCGTGGAAGACCCTGGCGGGGAAGCACAAGAAGGAGCTGACCACGACCCACGCCAAAATCAAGTACTTGGAGGAGCAGTTGGCCGAGAAGGAGGGGCTTCTAAAGCAGGCTCAGGCTGAAGTGGTTGAGCTGCGGGCAGACAAAAATGCCATTATTGATAAATATATGGCTTCGGACGAGTATCGAGATTTGATTGAGGCCCACGACGACCTGATCTTCCCAGCCAACTATACCATTGGGTGGAATGATGCTTTGCAGGAAGTGCTGGACAAACATGCAGGCTTATTCGACCCAAGGGTGGACTTGAAATGCCCCCAATCGGCCGATGCCTTGAAGAAGCTTCTCGAGGAGCATGAGGAGGCGGATGAGGAAGATAGCCCTGATGTTAGGAATCGTGCGCCTTCTCTTACTCCTTCACTAGCCCCTTCTCCTCCCAGAACTACCCTAGGGAAGACTGCCACAGAAGCAACTCCAACAGAAAAAAGCTCTTCTGGGGAAGAAGGTTCATCTTCGTCTGGAACTTCTTCTTCGGGTGAGGAGGAGTCTGAAGAGGAGGAGGAATCCCCTAAATAGTTTATTTTTATTTATGTTGGCCTTGGGGGCCTTGTAAAAACATTTAGCCATCGGGCTTTTATTTATGCATTTTACTTTCCTGCCTTCTCTCTTTGTGCCTTAGTTTTGCTTTGTTTTTCGTGTTTATATTGAACATAAACAACAACTACTCTCGAGGCTTGTAAAAAGACTAAGTAAAAAATGACAAGTGTCATATAAGGAAAATTGGAAGCATTTCTCGAAACTTATAATTTAGTATAAAAAGAAACAACTTATGCCTTCGAGGCTTAAACAAGTCATTAATTAAATGTTCTCAAAAATAAAAACTAACAATTTAAACATAATAAATTCTCAAGTTGGCAGCATTCCAGCTTCTAGGGACTTCAATCCCTTCAAGGGTCTGGAGTTTGTATGCTCCTTGCCCGGTGACTTCCTTTACTTGGTACGGTCCTTCCCAGTTTGGGGCTAACTTGCCCTTGGGACCAACTCCAGATGCCTCGATCTTTCGCAGGACTAAGTCTCCTTCGCGGAAGAACCTTTCTTTGACTCTCAGGTTGTAGTAGAACGAAGCTTTCTTCTGGCTTTCTACTATTCTGACATTAGCTTCGTCACGCAGCTCATCTATTAGGTCTAGAGCCAGCTTCATGCCTTCTTCATTGGTGTCAACTTGAAATTCTTGAATCCTTGGAGATGTCTGAGCAACTTCAACGGGCACCACTGCCTCGGCTCCATAGGCTAGTTGAAATGGAGTAGCTCTTGTTGATGTTCTGCAAGTAGTTCTATATGCCCATAAGATTGGGAGTAACTCATCAACCCAAGTCCCTTGGGAGCGTTCTATCCTTTTCTTGAGTCCATCTAGGATAATTCTGTTAGCAACTTCAGCTTGCCCATTTGACTGCGGATGAGCTACTGAAGTAAAGCGTAGTTCAATGTTATAATTCCCACAGTATTCCATAAAGTCCTTATTGTTGAACTGAGTTCCGTTGTCCGTCACTAGGATTCGGGGAAGCCCGTATCTGCATATAACATTCTCCCAGAAAAACTGAGTTACGTTCTTAGTGTCGATCTTGGCCAAGGGCTTGGCTTCTATCCATTTAGTAAAGTAGTCAATGGCAACAATGAGAAACTTTCTTTGCGCGTTGGCCATAGGGAACGAGCCTAATATATCCATTCCCCACATGGCAAAGGGGATTGGAGAACTTACTGATGTCAGCATCTCAGGGGGCTGCCTGACGATGGATGCAAACCTTTGGTAGCGATCGCATTTCTTAACATATGCTTTTGCATCTTTAAGCATCTCAGGCCAATAGAATCCTAGCCTTATAACTTTATGAGCCAAGGCCCTGCTTTCAAGGTGTTGGCCACATACTCCATCATGAACTTCTTTCAGGGCAGCTTCAGCCTCATGGGGTCTCAGGCACTTCAAATAGGGTATCACGTATGATTTTTTGTAGAGTATTCCTTCTATGAGGGCATACCTCGAGGCCCTAACCGACAGTTTGCGAGCTTCCACGGGGTCGGCAGGTGTTTTTTCCTGTTTCCAAGTAGAGTTTGATGGGATCCATCCAACACGTTCCCGGCCCAATAGGAGCTATTAGTTTTGCATCAATGCTTGGGGTCTTCAAGACTTGAAAATAAACACTGCCCGAGTAGCTTTCAATTTCTGATGATGCAAATTTGGACAAGGCATCAGCCTTCATGTTTTCCTCTCTCGGGATGTACTCAAAGTGACATTCTTCGAACTGTGTGGCTTGAGCTTTAACGATTCTCAAATACCTGGCCATAGTCACGTCTCGGGTCTCGAAATCCCCATTTACTTGAGAGATTACTAACCTTGAGTCACCACATAATTTCATATTTTTCACCCTTAGGGTTCTGGCCAGACCAAGTCCAGCTATCAAAGCTTCGTATTCCGCCTCGTTGTTTGTAGTTGGAAAGTCCAATTTGATTGCATATTCGACAATGAAGCCATCCGGGCTTTGTAAAACTAGACCAACTCCACTAATTTTTGTTTTTGAAGCTCCGTAAAAAAAGAGCAACCAGTATTCTTTGAGTTCTTCCTTTTTTTCCTCTTTCTCCTTATTACCTTCTTTATCCTCTCCTTGCCCCCCGACTTCTTGGTTTAGAATGGTACATTCAACCACGAAGTCAGCTAGAGCCTGGGCTTTGATGGCTGTCCTTGGCTTGTATCTGATTTCGAACTCTCCAAGTTCAATGGCCCATTTGATTAGCCTTCCACTGGCCTTGGGGCTATGCAGTATGTTTCTTAGGGGTTGGTCTGTCAGGACTTCAATAACATGCGCCTGGAAGTACGGGCGTAACTTCCTCGAAGCCATTATTAATGCTAATGCAAACTTTCAATCTTTGAATAGTTCAGTTCTGCACCATGCAGAATCTTGCTAACGTAATAGATGGGCTTCTGAACTTTAGCTTCCTCTTTCACAAGTACTGCACTCAGGGCTAAGTTTGAGACAGCCAGATACATGAATAGCACCTCTCCTGGTTTTGGTTTGGCAAGCAAGGGCGGCTCAGCCATGTACTTCTTTAGTTCTTCAAATGCTGCTTGGCTCTCCTCATTCCATTCAAAGTTCTTGACCTTCTTGAGGGCCTTGAAGAATGGAAGACACTTCTCTCCAGATTTGGATATGAAACGCCCCAGGGCTGCTATCCTTCCAGTGAGCTTTTGGACCTCCTTAACAGTCTTGGGGGGCTCCATGTTCAAGATTGCTTGAATCTTATCGGGATTGGCCTCAATGCCTCTTTTGGAGACCATTAGGCCTAGAAATTTTCCAGACCCTACACCAAAGGCACACTTGGCCGGGTTCAACATCATTTTGTGGGTTCTCAGAATTTCAAATGCCTCACTCAGGTGCTCAAGATGATCGGCTTTGTCTAAGCTTTTGACTAACATGTCATCTACGTAGACCTCCATGGTCGCACCAATGAGATGTTTAAAGATCTTATTCACAAGCCTTTGATATGTGGCTCCTGCATTCTTAAGTCCAAAAGCCATAACCAGATAACAAAAAACACCAAAGTCAGTGATGAATGATACCTTAGGAATGTCATCGGGGTGCATTTTAATTTGGTTGTAGCCACTGAAACCATCCATGAAGCTAAGCATCTCGTGCCCAGCTGTGGCATCTATTAACGTGTCTATCCTTGGTAAGGGGAAAGAGTCCTTGGGACGTGCATCATTCAAGTCAGTGAAGTCCACACACATTCTCCACTTCCCATTGCTCTTTTTAACCATCACAGGGTTGGCCAGCCATTCAGGAAATTGGATTTCTTCAATAAATCTAGCTTCTAGCAATTTTTCCACTTCCTGCTTAATGGCCTCCTGTCTTTCAGGGGCAAAACTTCTTTTCTTCTGTTTGATCGCTGTCCTTCCAGGATTTACATTCAACTGATGTGTTATAAGCTCGGGGTCTATTCCTGGCATGTCAGCTGCTGTCCAAGCGAAAACATCCCTGTTATCTTGCAGGAACTGTACCAGTTGTTGTTTCAGGTCCTTGGGGAGTGAAGCCCTAACATATGTCACTCTCTTAGGATATGAAGGATCCAGGGGGATGGACTCCAAGTCCTCCGCAGGTTTCCCCCTACTCTCTTCGTGATCTCTGACATCCATATCTTCAATGGGGAGAACCTGCCCCCCAGTGCCATCAGGCTTCAAAGCAGCCACATAACAGCTTCTGGCCATCTTCTGATCTCCTCTTTCTTCCCCCACTCCATTCCTAGTCGGGAACTTGAGTTTCAAGTGGTATGTAGAAGCTATTGCTTTGAAGGCATGCAACCCTGTCCTCCCAAGGATTGCATTATAGGTAGTGCTTGCCTTAATAACTAAGAAATTCAGCATTTGAGTGGAAAGTCGAGGTTCTTCACCCATAGTCATTGGTAGTTGTATGATCCCCTCGATCCGAGACTCCACTCCATTAAAACCGTATATGGGCATGTTGGAGGGGGTTAGTTGCGAATCACTGAATCCCATTTTTACATAGGCCTCATAAAAAAGGATGTCAACAGAAGAACCATTGTCTACCAAGACTCTTTTCATAGGAGAATTCCCTATGGTGGGGGTGATTACTAAGGGATCATCGTGGGGAAACCTCACCCCTTCTAGGTCGGAGTCGTCGAAGGTCAACGAGACCTCAGTCCTTGCCCTCTTAGGAGGTTCTCCTACAATGCTCATTACCTCCCGGGCATACGCCTTTCTGGAGTTTCGGGAGTTGCCTGCTGCAGTTGGCCCTCCTGATATTACGTTAATCACATGCCCTTTTGGCTGATTGTTTATTTCCTTGGGGTCTGAGTCCCTTCGTTTGTCGTTCCTTCTATCGTCTCTAGCACCATCCTTGGTGTATTTTTCCAACTTCCCTCTTCTAATCAGAAATTCGATCTCGTCTTTCAACTGACGACAGTCGTTAGTGTCGTGTCCCACATCCCTATGGAACCGGCAGTATGCGCTCTTATTTCTCTTTTCAGGATCAGTCCTCAGTGGCTTCGGCCATCGAAGATCTTTACCTTTCTCAATGTCCATTAGTATCTAGCTACGGGCGGTGTTTAGCCTTGCATACTCGGTGAACCTGGCACCTCCTTTCTTCTTGGAGTCATTGGCGTCACCATTCTTTGGATACTTTTTATCAACAGTGTACTCGGTATCGCTGGATCGTTTTTTAGAATAGGCGTTCGAGGCCTGAAACCCTTGAGCTTTCCTCATACTTTCCTCAGCCATGATATACTTTCCTGCTCTCTCTTGGAGCTCATTCATAGTTTCAGGGGCCCTCTTGGCTAACGATCTCCTGAAATTTTCGTCAGAAGTCCCTTGCTGCAAGGCTATCATAGCTACCTTCTGATCTAGATCAGGGACCTTCAAGGCTTCCTTTGTGAACCTATTCATGTAATCCCTCAAGGTTCGTTCTTCCCCTAGTGCATGTTCATTAGCGAAGATGAGCTCTTTTCATGAGTCTTGCTGCTAATGAATTGACCAATGAAGGCCCTGCTCAAATCCTTGAATGACCCAACAGAGTTGGGTGGTAGACGACTAAACCACCGCTGAGCCATGCCACTCAGGGTTTGGGGAAACGCCCTACACTTGATGGCATCGTTTACAGGCTGCAGCAACAGTGCATTAGAGAACGTGAAAATATGATTTGAGGGATCTCCCGTTCCATCATAGGCCTGATTGTTGGCATCTTAAACTTCCTTGATATCTTTTCATTCATAATATTCTCTGTGAAGGGGGGTGTGGGATCATCAGGATCTCCAAGCGGCAATAAGTCTTGGGGATCAGCCCTGACATGACTTGTCCTTATTTGCCTCGGAGGCTCATCCAAATCTATTACAGAGGTGTTTCTCATCAACTCTCCAGCACCCTCCACTCTGGGGCGCTGTCGCCTTGCCAATGCCTTCTCCAGGTCTTTCCTTAGTCGTTGAGCTTCAGCCTCATGAGCTCGTATTCTTTCCTGAAGGTTCAGGGAGTCATTACTTTGAGGCCCTCGGGGCTGGGTACTCCTCCCTCCAAGGGGCTCCTTACCAGGTCGCCTCCTTCGTGGGTTAACATCTTCGTCAGATGACTTCTCGTCATCAGTTGAGTAAGGTCTAGAGAAGTCCCGACTTCTTCATTGTGAGGTATAGTGGGGCAACAGCCCTTGCTCATAAGGGGGCTCATAGTTCCTTGGGAGCCCATAACGAGGGTCGGGAGTTATAGCAGACAGGACCTGCATAGTAGGAGGAGCAACAAAAGTAGTATGAAGGGGTGGAATTACCTGGAGCGGAGGAGCTGAAGCATGAATTGACACATCGGGGTTGGAAGGATGAACGACGATGCTGAGGGGTCCAGCACGCCGGGTGCTTACTTCAGGGTCCTCAACGGAGGTGGTTGAAACAATAGCTTGTTGCCCCTGAGTTGTAATAGGGGAAACAGTGGTGTCGACAGCGGCGCCAGGGATCTCTCCTTCAAGGGTGCTTGCAGTACTTCGTGATCTTGCCATGGTTATTATTCGGTTCCCACAGACGGCGCCAATTGTTACGGTTTAAAAACGAGGTGTCTTTAATACGTAATTAATGCTAGGGTTTGGGAGAGCTTCAAGCTTTAATGGCTGCGCTAACGTTTCGTGACTAAAGACAGGTCTTCGTTAACTGCCTACGTATCTCAGTTCGTATGAGAATCAAGCCAAAAACGTAGTTCTAATGTTGAGGGGTTAGGCCCTTTAAATAGGCACATGAAGGCCTTGGAATTAGATTAGGGTTAGGAGACTTGGGGGCCAAGTCTCCTAGCAGCAGGGGTATCCAAAACCTTATAGGAATGAGAGTCCTTGTCGGACTCTTCCCACGTTTGGGCTCCTAGATCCTTCTAGGGTGAAGGCCTTCAACAGGCTTTTTAGACCTTTCCTGGGCCTTTATTAAATAATTACGAAATTAATTAATAACAAAGGCTTAATGGGCCTATGGCTTCAACAGAGCTTGTGGGCTGGACTTACAAATCCAATTGATCCTAGGATTTATTTTCCTAGTTCGTTTTGAGGGCCTTAAGCCTTTGGACCATAACAGGTCTAATTAACGGAATGATAAATGCTATATTTATTACTTCTTTTAGGGCTATTTTTACCCATATCAACTACATTAAAAGTTACCTTTGACCGGGTAATGATAAAAGTGGACATCGGGTATATCATGAGTCGTATGAGAAATATGAATGATTGATAAAGGATTTAACCCTCCTATAATTAGGAGAGATATTATAAGGCCTCTTGATTGAGTGAGACTATAAAATGCATGGCCGTGCTCAAATAATGATTTGTTTTCATAGTCTACTCATGGATCAAGTAAACCCGGATTAAATGTAGTAGAGGATGACTAAATACATGCCTTGAGTTTAATCTATAATATATATGGTTAAAGGGATTATATTACACGGAAACATTAATCACGAAAGGTTTTATCGAATCACGATTTAATTATTGTTTAATTGGGTAGCAATGATGTATTACTAGATACCGCTCATTGTTTATAATTTTATTGGAGAATAAAATTATTGCTAATTAAATAATAGCCTATAGGGTCACACACATAGACCACTTAGAGGAATAGTTAATTTAAATTATAGATTTAAATTAATTGATGATTATTTGAATTTTATTATATTAATTAAGTGAGACTTAATTAATTGAAATAATATAAATTCGAATTTGAAGAGGATTTCTGCCCATAATAATTAAGTATGACTTAGTTATTAATTAAATAATAGAAAACCGTTTTATTATTTAATCCTATACCTACATGGGTTAGGTTTTGCTGATTGGGCCTCGTAACCAACATTATAAATAGATAATGATAGGGTTAAGAGGGATTACGTTTTTGAGAAACAAAATTCCTAGAGGCAGCAGCAAGCACAACAAGGCAGAAACAAATTCGAAATCATCAAAAGGAGGATAGTACATCCATTCCGTAATCAAGATCGTGAGACGTTCTTGAAGGTGCTCGTGTGGATACCATAGAGGTGTTTTCGAGTGGAAGACACAAGTCGTGAAAGCTAGGATCTCCGTTGAGTTCGAGAAAGACAAGACCAGAAAAGGTATAATTTCGTTTCACAATAATCAGTCTAGGCTTATACATGATCCTGAGTTAGGGTTCCGAAATTTTGTTATATTTACGTTTAATCCGCTGCGTTTTATGCCTCGGAACCCAACAAAAATTTGGGAACCATCTGGAAATATTCCAAGTAGGTCATGGTGAAAATTCTACTCAATTTAGAGTTGAACTTCATTGACGTTTAATTAACCGAATAATCAATTATGTATCGAAAGTATAAGCCAAAAATAAAAGTCACCCAAAAATTATGAAACAATTTCTAAAATTCTTTTTAAACATTCTAGTGAAATTTCCTAAATTTCAAGTCAATTGGACATGTGTAGCTATTATTTCGAGTAAAGGATCATTTCATTGTTCCTATACCTCGAAATAATATTCGATAGCCATTTGTCGGAACTTGTCGATGTTTGGACTAAAGTTTCGAATTGAAATATATTCAAACATAATATTCCTCAAATAATAATGACTATGAAGTCCAAGGAATATTTATGCTTGAATTAAAATGCATTTTATCTGAATGAATAAGACAGTAAGGGACTACCGGGATAAAATATGCGATTTACATCTAGGCAGAACTATGTTGAAGATAAATTGAATAAATATATTTAGAAAATATATTCAAAATATGTTCCCTTGAAAACCTTTAAAACAGACACTCTTTTAATTTAATAAAGCATTTTCAGTCTCGTAAAAGCAGTGTCAAAAATATAGTATTTGTTCATCTTCAGTCCTTGCCTCAAAATATCACATATGTAAATTAGATTTGATTTTATCATTTGATAAATCTTATCTAATTATATGTCGAGAGAAAATCATTTTATTTTATTTATAAAACAGTTTGACCAAATTTGACTTTCCACTCGTTGACTGTCACTTCGAATAACCTAAGGGAGGATTGCTATATTAATTAGTAACTTCTTAACCCTAATTTAATTTACACTTAACGTTAAGACAAAATTAAATTTGTTTGTGACATCCAAGAACTTCCCCTACGTGTATGAAACTATCTAATTTATGCATTTTTATATTTATTAAAATCTAATTAACACTTCCCCTATAGTGTTGAAAATCTTTTCCAGTTTTAAATGCATAACAGATAAGCATACCCCTTGATAAGTGAACACTTATCATTTTTCCAATTCCAGTTTGGTATACTCCATTTTCATATTTTCCAAGTGCATTCCAATATATCAAGTTTCCATTGTTTCCATATAGGCTGCAAGATATTTACGGAAGTAAGATTTCTAAAAATAAAATTTTTTAACTCTTTTTACAAAAATCTCTTCCCTGTTTACACTCTCTTTCCCTTTTTAGAAATTAATTTTACCACTCTCACTCTCTCTACCACTCTTTCCCTTTTTGACAAACTATAAAAATGATTTGAAATAGTAATTGATTTTTGAACATTTATTTGCTAATAGAGAAACAATTAAGATTAAAATGAGTAGAGTGAGAGATCTTCCCTTTTTAATTCCAAATATAAAATTTAAAATTATTTGAAAGTGGAACTTTCTCGATGCAACTTGATTTCTCATTTCTCATGTCATGAGTCAAATTGGTACCTGGTTTAGACTTTAAGAGTTCTAAAATTTGAGTACTTAAAACATTGTACAACTGTTAAGCCAAGTAGTTTCGAAAAAAAATTGAGTGACAAGAGTAATTATTAGACTACCTGTTTAACTATTAGGCCCATTATTTAAGCAACTTCTACTGTTAGGCCTAAAATTTAACACCAAGGTTCACACAAATTAAATTAATAGCCCTATTGTATTAAAGAATATTCTGAGAATAAGGATCTGTAGCTGTTCTAAAAAAAATAAAGTGTATGTTCACACTTTACAAAGTAAATTGCAAATCAGTACTAAAAATTAGCACTAAAGATCATCTATCCCATCCTTGCAAGCAACTTGCCACCTGCAAGATTTTTAACCATTAGTACCATAGTCATGATTCAAGATCTGTAGTAATTGAATGTAGAAAAATATGAAGTTTTGTGGTAATATATTTAAACTACTATATCCAGCAAATTACTATAGCCACTAATATCCTCAAAAGATTAAGCTTTTCCATGAATGCAATTTATATTAGATTTAATCATAAAGTGTTAGTTTTTGTATCATAAAAATATGAGTCAGCAGTATTAAAAGCAATTCTCATTCCATTAATCATAAACTACAGCTAGTCCAACAACTAATGCAGATAACATAAAACATAGTGTTGTTAGAGTGACCACTACTACAACAACTTTGTCAACCTACACACTAGAATTAGATATTCAAAAGATAAGCAGATAAAACAACAAACATATACTTAAAGAACATCTATGAGTAGGTTTGATGCAAACACAAACAAAAACAATCTAGCAAGATTGTAAACAGTCAAATAGATGCATATTCTAGACCTAATACCCCAAGGTCTTCATACCAAAAATAGAAATCAGATTCAAATCAAAACAAACTAATCCATAGCATCATAATCAGTGTTGTTAATTACTGGATTAGTTCCCAAATTAGTGTCCATGTCCCTTATCCCTTATCATAGGGTTTGGTTGAAGCTCAGGCACCATAGGTAGTGAAGAACTATTTGTCATTGCCATTTGAAGATAGATGTAGTGAGAAAAACCAGTCTCAACTTGGTTGGCTCTTTGCATTATGTTGCTAAAAATATTTAAGAGAACACCAAGCTTAGCCTCAGTAACTTGATGCTTTTCCACCAACACCTTGAACGAATCTTGAAGTTCTTTAAAAAGAGCTTCAAGTTCATTACGTTTGTCAATGAGGGTAGTGAACTCTTTGTTAAAATCAAATTTAGGACCAGGTTCAAGAGGTGGCATCACAGGAGCTATGGGGTCCAAATCAATCACAGGAGGGCCAGTGTAACTAGGTAATGGAATCACAACCCTAGGTGTTTTGTCAGTTATGGTTGAGGCCACTTGAAAGTGAGGTATTTGGTTAGTGTTTAGCTTGAAGTGATCAAATACCCTAGTAAGCAACAGTCCATATGACATATATCCCTTTTTAAAGGAATGAATCATATGTGTTAGAATCATATAGGGCAGATTGAAGGCAATTTTATGACTTGCAAGCTTATACATAAGCTTTATTTCAGAAAAATACATCAGTTTATCATCAGAGAAGTTTGGGAGGATGTTTCCTCTCAAGATTAGAGCTAGTGTTTGAAAGACAAGAGTGGAATGTTCATAATTGATGTCACTATCAGTAGTGAACAGATTTTATGGTACCTCATAGCCACACAACACATAAATGTATAGTTTAAGTTCACTAGGGTTGAATACAAAAGTTTGAGAGATGTCAAGGTTAGGCAGATTTAACATTTTAGGTGTAAGTCTCAAGGCTTAGCCTAACTCAATGTGGTCCAGTAGCAATGGTTTTCCATTAACCATACTAGTGATGAACACAAACCCATGCACACCATTTCTGACTTCCATATTGTTATAGAAATCAGTGACCATGTTAGAAAGTACTCTTCTATTAGTATAATACAGGAGTGGTTCCCAGTTAGCCTTACTAAACATATTGTAAAGCTCAGATTTCTTCTTAATATGAATGAGACACCCTAGTTGCAGTTTGTGTTTGACAGTCCTAAGTGAAGGAGGTGGAAGAGGGTTAGACACAAGATCAGTCATTTTTCTTTGATTCTTCCTATTTTTGTTTCTTTGGTATGTGAGAATTGGGATAGGTTTAGGTTGTCCTAGACACAAAGTAGTGCTAACAATTTCATTCTCCATTTCTGGAAATGGAAATGAATGCAGTAAACAACGAGTTATGAACGAGAAGACATACAACTTTATGAGTATAGAACTCAAACCAAGAATGCAGACACAAGGAATAAACTAAAAGAACTCAGAGAATGTATTTAAGGCACACAGGGACTTAATGCACAAATATGTTACAAATATAGCCAAGAAAAAGAAAATATGCAGTACCAAAAATCCATATACTGCAGTTTCTGCACCTAGAAAATATAAATTTAAGCACACAGTTGCAGTAAGCACAAGATAAGTACAAACAGTGCATAAAGGTAGTAGTTAAGGATAGGCAAACAATGTAGAAAAGTCTCAGATTTAAGTGTAGATGAGCAGTGCACAACATTCCTCTTATGCAGGTCTATCTCATAGCAAGTACACACAAGCACCATACTCATTTAATGATATGATCAGCTCCTTATCAATTAACAAAAACAAGTACTGATTAATTTTGCCAGCACACTATATCTATATATTAATCTATGCATGCAACAGACTAAATTATATAAATATAATCAAAAGCAAATCAGATCAAGCAAGGTTAATTACAGGGTCTGCCATCTACCTTATACAAACATATATATTTTAATCATAGTACTCAATTGCACAGATAAATATTATCAGGCATGGCAATTATGATACTATTAATCTAACATTTATATAGTAAGTAGATCAGATTTTGCAGATAAACAAGCAATCATATTAGCAGATTTCACAGATTTTTCAGTACTCAGTTATGCATGCTACTTATTTCTACACTTCATATCTTGGTGGATACAAACATGATATATTATATTTATGAATAATAATCTCATAATTTTGACAAACAGTATGTTAAGAAATTCTCATGTTATCAAAATTAAGCAATTTTTCAATTTTATTGAAACACATAAGTACCAAGAAATATTCTTAATAAATATGAATCAATTTAGATAGAAAAATTATATCATGCTTGTCTTACCAAGTAATACAATATTTAGATAATCATGCAGATTGGTAAATAATGTCACTAAGCATAGGCATCTTAACAATTTGCAGGCATGCTTTATTGTACTCAAATAAGATCAATGTGGGCATATTAACAAGCATGTATACATTTCAAATTAGAATTAAAGCTACTGGCAACTTATTTCCTTAAGGCACTAATATGCTTTACTATAAATGCATTCTTAGAACATTGAAGATACATAACATTGCAAATATATTAGCAAGATAGAGCACTTAAGTACATAGAAATCCTACAATTTATCATATATGATCAAGCAATTTGTCACTGTAGTTGTGAGTAAAAAATACATAATTACATTAAGAGCAATTTCTAAAGAACAAAGTTTTAAATCATGCATTCTTAGACACACAAACCATGATGACATACTTTCTCATTTAATATAAGTAGAAAGAGACAGGGTCAATTTAGCCAATTAAACTATGAGGAGTAGTGATATCAACAACAACTAACTCACAAAATTACCATATCATTTAACTGAGATCACAAATTTGCATCCTCTAACACATTGCAATTTTATCAACACAAACAGAAGTTTGAATCACATATCACTAAATTTGAAACCAGTCGGAATTACATCATCGTTCTCTACTAAAAAACACTAACCATGAATCCAATCAAATAAGAAAACTCAAGATTACTCATTTATTATTTAAAAAATAACATTCACTATCTAAATGATAGAGTTTCAGTTTGTACCTCAGTCATGGCCCCAAAATGGACCATGATCTTACCTGTATACACCTTCACGGAAGGTGCATAAACCTGCAATTCCTTCTATTACTTCTTTCCATTACTTCAGTCCCATTGGACTCCATGTACCAGTGAAATTATATACTCCCTTAATTGATTCATGCAAATAATTAGTGTTAGTATAACTAATCGATTGAAAGATAATGATGAAACTCAATGAAAAGGTGATATATCATTGAGAGGGTTTAGATACGCTATATCCATGAAAATTTTGATACTAAATTTCCATGAACAAAGCATAATTATCCTGATTATATACATCATCTATCATCTTTCATCACGCATAAGACACAATCGAAGCTTGACTGACATCATTGAATTCCGTAGCTCTCAACTTGATTGTGTGACATAGGAATTGAGAGATTTAAACTAAGAAGAGCAATAGTAAATGGAAGAAACAATCAACAACTCAGTCAGCTAATCGAGATTGAAGATGCTTTAATTAGGGTTTCGATTGAAGTGGGTTTGAGATCGACTTGACCAACTCAACAAAGGAAAATTAATGAAACTGATATTAATCGAAGGCTTGGGATGTGTATAATAATGTTTCATCATCAAATCAGGCCAAACAATCAAGAATCGAAGTGAATTTGAGTTGGAGTTATTACGGTTTCAAGGAACAGGGGAATGTGGAGTTTACTATGCGGTTGAGTCAAAAAACAATGAGGAAAATTGATTTTTATTTTCCTTTATGTATTTCTAGAGAGAACGGTCAGGATTAAAGCCCTAAATGATCAAGCGGCTGTGATTAATCTGCTCAAAAAATTGAATTAAAAAATGACTATACATATAAAAAGAATAATATATATATATTTCACCATTAATTTTATATTTTATATTTTAATTACAATTAAATTGTAATCAATTTATATAAAACATCTCTCATTTTTATAAATTATTTTATATTTTTTAATTACAAGAGAAAATGCAATTAAATTTTATAGAATAATATTCAACCAAGAAAAAATATTTTCCAAATTTTGGACTTTATTTCTAAATTTCCACAAATTTATTTTGAAAATAATTCTTGGGATAGTTTAATTAACACTCACTATTTTCCCGAGTTTTGAAATACATAATATTCCAAGGCCAATAAATAGCTGTGTTAATTAAAAATATTTTATTGAGCTTAATTTCACAATAAAGCTTGAACAACTTATAATTAACGTCATTATTGACAAATCTGAATTTCACTTCGAAATCTGATCAAATAATAACCTAAACTACAAGCGGAGTAAATTTTATTGAAAATTAATTCAACAAAATTAAAGACACTTAGTGTCTCACTTTGAGCACTCAAGCATACCTAACTCCAAACAGAGTTTGTTGAATCTTTCCGAGCTCAAAGGTTTTCTAAAAATATCGGTGATATTATGTTCGGTATCTATGTATACCATTTTAATATTGCCCTTCGAGACATGGTCTCGTAGAAAATGATGTCTTATATTAATATGTTTTGATAATGAGTGTAATACAGGGTTTTTACTCAAATTGATTGCACTTATATCATCACATTGAATTGATACTACATCAAATTTCACAATATAGTCAGCTAGTTTTTGCTTCATCCAAAGGATTTGAGCACAACATTTTGCAGCTGCTATATACACAGCTTCTGTAATGGATATGGACACAGAATTTTGTTTCTTAGAAAACCAAGAAATTAGACATCCACCAAGAAACTGACACGTACCACTTGTGCTTTTTCTATCAATTATATGACCGACATAATCCGAATCAGAAAAGCACACTAAATCAAATGGTTGTCCTTTAGGATACCATAGACCCATTTCAGTGGTTCCCTCGAGGTATCTAAATATTCGCTTTATAGCGGCTACATGAGATTCCTTAGGGTTTACTTGAAAGCGGACACACTTACATACACTAAATTGTATGTCAGGCCTACTTGCAGTGATATAGAGAAGACTTCTGATCATTCCTCGATATTTCTTCGTATCTATAGAAATACAACTAGGATCTTCAATCATCTTTAAGGCAGGTGACATAGGAGTACTAATTGTTTTACAATTTTCCATATCAAATTTCTTAAGCATTTCTTTACAATATTTCGATTGCGAAATATGAATGCCTTCATCAGATTGCTTAATTTGCAACCCTAAAAAGAAATTTAATTCCTCCATCATGCTCATTTCAAATTTTTTATTCATAATATCTGAGAATTCCTTACATAGAGATTCCTTGGTAGAATCAAAGATAATATCGTCTACGTAAATTTGAACGAGTAGGATATCATCACCTTCATACTTCGTAAAGAGAGTTGTATCAACAACTCCTATTTTGAAACCATTTTCAATTAAGAATTTGCTTAACCTCTCATATCAAGCTCTAGGAGCTTGCTTTAGTCTGTATAAAGCCTTGTATAACTTGTATACATACTCAGGATGTAAGTGATCTTCAAATCCCGGTGGTTGTCTTACATATACTTCTTCTTCTAAGACACCATTTAGGAAAGCAGATTTAACATCCATTTGATAGACTTTGAAACCCTTATGACAAGTGTAGGCTAAAAACATTCAAATTGATTCAATTCGATCCACGGGAGCATAGGTTTCATCAAAATCTATTCCTTCCATTTGAGTATAGCCTTGAGAAACTAAACGTGCTTTATTCCTTACCACTGTTCCACTTTCATCTAATTTGTTACGAAAGACCCACTGTGTTCCAATAACGGAAGTATCAAGGGGTTGTGGAACTAGCTCTCAAACTTTATTATGAGTGAATTGGTTTAACTCTTCTTGCATAGCAAAGATACAATCCTCATCTAATAACGCTTCCTTTGTGATTTTGGGTTCTATTTGTGATAGAAAGGGCAAGTGACTCACAATGTTTTGAACTTGAGCACGAGTCTGAACACCTTTAGTTAGATCCCCTAAGACACAATCAATAGGATTACCTTTAAGCAACGGTATTTCCGTAGGTAATTCAAGTTCGTTCTCAACTTTTTCAAGAGGATTCTTTAGAATTACAAGTCCAAGATTCATGTCTCCAATTTGTTCAATAACATTTTCAACATCACTTGGAATTTGACCATTTGAATCTGGTTCCTCCTTTATTAGATCTTTATACTTTGAGTTTGGTTTAGATTCATCGAATACTACATTCATTGATTCTTCCACAACTAAAGTATTAATATTGAAAACTCGATAAGTATTGCTATTACTAGAATATCCTAGAAAGACACCCTCACTAGATTTAGGGTCGAATTTCATTAGATAATCCTTAGTATTTATAATATAGCACTTACTTCCAAAAACTTTGAAGTAACTAAGTTTAGGAGTTTTACCAAAATAAAGATCATCAGGAGTCATCATTTTGATAGGTCGTAGTAATACTCTATTAAGAACATGGCATACAGTAGACAAAGCTTTGGCACAAAAATATTTTGGTCGACGATATTCATTAAGCATAGTCATTGCCATTTCTTGTAAAGTTCTTTTTTTCCTTTCAACTACCCCATTTGATTGAGGTGTATAAGGAGCAGAAAAGTTATGAGTAATAGCATACGCCTCATAAAAATCAACAAATTTTGCATTTTCAAACTCTTTTCCATGATCCGTCCGGATATAGATAATCGAGTTATTGTATTGATTTTTTATGTGTTTGCAAAGAGCCTAAAAAGATTCAAATGTGTCACTCTTTGACATTAGGAACTCAGTCCACATATAATGAGAGTAGTCATCAACTACCATTAGGGTGTATTGACTTCCTCCTAGGCTTTGCATGGGAAAAGGTCCAATAAGATCCATATGTAATAGCTCAAGTGGTCGAAACGTAGACACCATGAATTTGGCTTTATGAGTTGGTCTTATTTGTTTACCAATTTCACAAGCTTCACATATGTGATCTTTAATGAAATTGAGTTTCGGTAATCCTCATATTTTTTTTTTGAACATATAGTCTTAATGAGTTTCATGTTTATATGACCCAACCTTCGGTGCCATAACCATGGATCATCATTAAAGGATACCAAACATACGTTCTCATATTTCATAGTGTCACACGTATATACATTTTTGTTACGTGGAAAATTTAAGGCTAGTCTTCCGTCTACATTGTAAATAGAACAATGTGTTGACCGAAAGACTACTTTGCAACCATTATCACATAGTTGACTTATTGAAAAAAAGTTGTACTTTTGTCCCGTAACTAATTGTACATTTGTTATTTTGAAGCTTTCATTTACAATATCCCCAATGCCAATGATGTTGCCTTTACTGCTATCTCCGAAGGTTATAATTTCGGCGGCTACCTTTTTAATGTTGTTCAATAATGACTTATTACCAGTCATATGACGTGAATATCCACTATAAAGATACCATACATCTTTCGTAGCAGTAAGGCATACCTACACATAAAATTAGTTAAACTTTTTGGTACCTATTTGTCTTAAGGGTCCTTCGGTTAGTACATTATATGGCATATATGAACTATCATGAACAAATCTAGGCATGGGATAAGTTTGCATATAATCATATATGTTTCTAGATGTTTCATCCCTAGTAGATATATGATAAGGGTTTCTCCTAGGAGTATATTTGTTACATCTAGCATATTCATGATTCTTTCTAGGGGAAAAATGGTAATAATCGAATATCTAGAATTAACATTGGCATTGTATTTCGAATTATTACTTCTAACATGAGCATTTGAAGTACTAGGGTAAGCATGATGACTCATATTAGCATGATGACTCGATCTAGTTTGATAACACACATTCATAGGCATAAGAGCATTTATGTTACGAGTTTGACCATAATAGTTAGGATTATGGGTCATAGTGCCTTCTCTTGTTCCATATGGAATTGGTTCTTGATGATACCAAAATCATGATTGATTTTGAACATTCACTTTGGAATCATTCTTCTTTTGAGATATTTTCTTTCCATTTCTATTTTTAGAAGTTGATCATTTAGGAACCCATTTGTACTTCCCCTTAAATTCACCTTCTTTAGCTTTGCAATATAGATGAATATGTCCACTTATATTGCAATACGTACACTTAGATATAGGTGATTTAGGTGGAGTACTAATCGGAGAGTTAGGTTTATGATCTTCCTTTTTACTAGGAGATTTGTGTTCATAACCCAAACCTTCACGATTAAATGATTCCAGAGAGTTAAACACCATTATTTCATAAATGGTATTACTCTTAGTGAATTGTTTCAAGGTGGATTCGAGATCTTCCTTTTCTTTAATCAAGATATTAATCTTATTAGTTAGGAATGTCTCTTTATCCATAATTTGAGATAAGAGCCTTTGGTTTTCATCTTTAAGCCTTTGACTTTCCAAATTCATCGTTTCTAAATCTGATACAAGTTTTTGAAAACTTTTTGAATCGATATCAAACTTACTTTTAAGTTTAGTAAATTTTCTATCTTTTTCGGATATTTGAATTTGGTAGTCAAGATTTTGTTCTATAAAGGCTTGATGAAGCTCTTCCTTTACATCTCCCGTGAGGGATTGTTCGAGGTCTTTTATACGTTCGCATTTTGTCAAATTCTCTTGAATCAAAGATTCATTTTAAATTTTCAAATTCAATAGTTCAACATGGAGCTCTTGATTGCGTTCGTTAAAAAGAATCTTTTCATTCTCAATCTCTTCAGCTTGCATAATTAGAGACACATTTTCGACTTCAAGAGTACGAATTTGGTCATCCTTTCCGTTCGTCTCGATTTTCAAGCTTTCATTTTGAGAGAGAATATTGGTAACGTATTCCATGTCTTTGAAATGTATGTTGGTCAAACTAGTGACCTTTTTTTGAAGTTCGAGACAAAAATCCTCATATTTATCTTTTTTGGATTTTGTCTTAACATAACTTCGATTCAATTCATCATAACCAATTTTCAAATGTTTGACCAAGTTTCTAAGCTCAGAAATATCCATACTATAATGATCTACTCTAGACAAGCTAACATCACTACTATCACATGATGAAATAAGGATTGGTTTAGATGTTACCTCTTGTAGAGAAGTGGAGCCTTCCGTTGGAGTAGCATCGTCTCCGATTGCCATTAAAGCAAGGTTTAAAGTTTCCTTATTCTGTTCAGGAGCTTCCTCATCCTCACTTAAATCCCATCCACTTTCAGCTACAGGGATTCGTCCCTTAGACAAATTTGGACATTCCCTTTTAAAATGATATGGTTGTTTACATTCAAAGCAAACAATCTCGGTCTCTTCAGGAACTGCCTCTTTAGGCTTAGGTGCATAATTACTCGTAAATTTCGAGTTATTTTAAGCATTGTTTACTTGTAATTATTGCACACCTTTGCCTTTAGCATAGCTCGTAGTAGTAAAGTTTCTCTTCTAATTTGGCCTACCATTAGAGTTAAAAACTCGTTATTGGTTACCCGATTTAAGGAAGCCCTTTCCGTATCTTTGAGCTTTGCTTTGTAAAACGCGACGGAGTTGTCTTGATAATAAAGCAATTTCATGTTCATCAAGATTTTCTAACTCTTCGTTCAAATTGTCGTCGTTTTCATCTTCATCGATAAATATTGCCTTAAAGGCCATACTTTTTCTCTTCTCTTCAACTTTAGGAAGAGGTTTATCCAGAGCATTATCTTCTTCGTATGCACGAAGGTTGCCGAATAAACTATCGATGGTATATGCATTTAAGTTATGCATTTCTTTTATAGTGGTAACTTTAACTTTCCAACTCGGAGGTAAGGATTTTAAGACCCTTCGATTTTTCTCATTAATAGAGTATATCTTTCCGAGTTGAGCAAGTTCATCGATAATACGAGTAAATCTCGTTTCCATATCGATGATGGTTTCATCGTCGAAGAGTTTAAAGTTATTGTATTCTTGGATCAATGTATCCATTCGAGAGTCTTTAATATCCATTGTTCCCTCATAGGTGATAACCAATTTGTTCCACATATCTTGTGCAGACTTGCAGTTATTAACATGTTTGTATTCTTTTTTTGCAAGTGCACTAGTTAAGACCATTTCTGCCTTAGCGGCTATGTTCATTAACTCTTCCTCTTCACAGGTGTATTTACTGACTTTCTTTTCAATGACTAAATCGTCAACTACTTTTGTCGGAACTACAACACCATCTTCGATACCCATCCATACTTTGACACCTTGAGATTTAGCATAAATTCTAAATTTTGTTTTCCAAGTAGCAAAGTTGGTGCCATCGAATAGAGGGGGACTCGAACTCGAGAGACATTTACCACACCCAATGGTACTCAAGTACACCATTAAAGATCTACTTTTTATTGTGTTCGTAGGCACTGAAAAAGGTCACATAACATGATTTAAGAGAACTGCTCTGATACCAACTATTAGGCTCGAAATGGGGGGTATAAGCTAGAAAGGGGTTGAATAGCTTAATACTGTTTTAAAAATTGAGCTTGGAATTTTAAAATTTTCTTTTCTCTTTTTAAAATATTACCAGTTAACTAGTAATATAAGTGCAGAAAATAAAAGCAAAGAAAAGAAATACAGTACACAACAGAATTTTTATCCTGGTTTGCGATGACGCAATCTCCTAACGGATCCGCTCACCCCTAGTTCAGTCCCCGAGTCCCTCCCTGAACTTGAGATTTTATACTATAAAAAGATGTACTCCTTATAGTGGTGGAGAAGCCTTTTACAACACTTAGTATTTATCTTGGACCTTAACTACCCGTTAACCCCTCAAAATATAAAGAAAAACCTACTTGATTTATCTTGGAACGTAACTCCCCATTACTTCCTTACAATCAAAGTAGAACCCCTACAAGCTGGTCTTAGAGTGTAATTCCCCGTTACCTCTTCACAGACAAGTAGTACCCCTACGAGCTGGTCTTAGAGCATAACTCTCCCTTACCTCTTCACAGGCACGTAGTATCCCTTACGATCTTATCTTGGAGCGTAACTTCCCCTTTACCTCCTCAAAGATACGTAAAAATCCCTACGTAGACTATGTTCCTCTACAACAATGTAGGTCTTTGATCTGGGTCTTGGGTCTTTCCTTTTCCTTATGGTACAAAGACACCCAACTCCCCGTCGACGTGTCTAAGACTTGGGTCTTAGAACAAGGATCACCTCACTTCACTTTCACCTCACTAAAAAAGTCTAGAAAAAAATTACTAAGACTTTAATATCCCTGTTTCAGAAAGAAAGGTTATGGACTAGTATGTTATAGTACTAGACCAATGTGACAAACAAATATATATAAAATAGTCGAAGCAATAATATATATAAATGTGAGTCGGGGTAAGTTACTTAGAGACAAAGACGAACTACTTGAAAGGGTAAGTCACTTAGTCAAAAGGACGAACCACACGTTTTGTGCTAACGTGTATGCAAGAAATTAAGTGCATATGCTAAAGTAAGGTGTGAAAATTAAAGCGTATGAATGCACGAAATGAAATACGTATGCTAAAGTAAATTGCAATATGTAAAGCGTATGATGCAATGCAAGTACGGAATGTAAATATATATATATATATATATATATATATATATATATATATATATATATATATATATATATATATATATATATATATATATATATATATATATATATATATATAGGAAATATAAGGTCAAGATATAGACCAAATATTTTTTACTTGAATGAGATCAAGTAAGTTTTCTAACTACTTTGTTTATAAGGCCTTACTAACTACAACTACACTATGGCCTTAAAACAATCAAGAACAAACCCACAAATATTCAATGAGTTTACTTTGATTTACTCGGAATGTGTGTTGATTTCTTTCACTATGTAATTCAACAAGAAGTATTTATGTTTATGTTGTACCTCGACTTATACACAAAACTCAACTCAGAATTGAAGTGATCTACCTAGAAAATATTCGAAAACCTTTAGTTTCTATCTCTATATGAGATTTATACTATTCGGCTCAAACCCGGAATAGGAGCCTGGTTTAGATACTAAAACTCAACAAGGAAGCCTTTTGTTTATGTCGTATATATATATCAACTTATATAACTAGCCTCGATTCAGAGTCATTGTATCTAACCCTTGAATTATAAGTTTAAGGATGTTAACAACTATTTAGTTCACTCTTTATATATACGAGAATAGAAGAGAAGATTAAAGCTCGTGTATATATAAAAATGAGGAACAAGGCCAAATATATATACTTGCAACAAATCAAACAAAGCAAGCTCTTGTATATATTATTAGGGCCAAATATTATATATATAATATAGACAAGAAATAACTAAATTATGACCCTTGTGCTCTATGGTGAGAGACAACAATATTTCTTACGAAATTAAGGGATACGAGTTAGGATCTTGTACAAGAGTTCGTGTACACACTTAAAAATCAAGCAAGCAAGGTGTATACATTACTAAACATGTACCATCTGATATTATATATATAATCTATAGAACCAACTTATAAACCTTGAGATCTAGAAAGAAATCAAGGGAAAAAAACTAGTTTGAAGCCTAATACACACAAAAAGGGCCGCCGGAAAAAGTCACCGGAAAATGGCCTGAATAACAACTTTTGGTAAAATTTTTGGGGGCAACAAAACAAGTCTAGGGGCTGCTATGATATGGTAAATGGGTAGCCAAAAGATACTTGTGTGATGCGTGTGTTATATGAACATGTAAATGTGTTTATAAGCTTGGTAGGGGTTAGATCTATGAAAGAACTAAGCTTATAACTCAAGAAAAATGTAGCATTTACTTGGCTCAAATGATTTGGGGAGAAGTGTGGGGGTTGGGGGGTATTTAAAGAGAAAAATTAGGGTCTTGGGTGGGGATGAGGGGACAAGGCTTCCTTAAAATAAGGGAAAGGTACACTGTTGGGTCCTGAAGTATCGTAGAAGGGGGGTTGAATATGATACTCACAATAATTTAAATTCTTTTTAGAATTTGCGGATAAATAAATTATTGCTTAAGAGTGGGTTTGACCATTTATAGTATTTAGGTGAGCTGCATACTAATCTTCTGTGTGACCGGATAAATCAATTAGGTTCAAGAAAATTAGCAAGTAAAATAAACGAGACAAGTTTCCGGGAATATATCTTTCGTATATAAACCCAGAAGGGTGCTACACCCAGTTAAAAATATAACTGGCTTCCAAAGAACAAATTAATTCTTTGTTACTAACACAAAAATATTAGGCTTAGTTCCTATACAAATATATCTAAATTAGTACAAGGAAAAACTGAGTCCGTAGGGAGTGATATCTAGGAGCCCTGATCATTTTTCATTAAAGAACCGTATCCTAATATCAGACTGGGAGCAAGGTATGGGTGTGTATAAATTATTCCTTCTTGCCCCGGCCATGGCAATAGCTCTCTACATATTATTTTTGTTGAAGAAGACGACCCTTTTTTTATGAATGTGTAGACTTTAAGTCAATAAAATAGGCTGCTGTAATTTGATTGGCTGAGGGTTAAGTGGGGTCAAGAAATATGTTGTTGCGCCTGTATATTTTTATTGTGCCTATAGAGTGTATCTCCTGTGTAGATTTATGTGGTGCCTTGAAAATACCTTGAGCTATTTGGAATGTTTGTTGCGCATATACTCTTACTGCCTTGTATAGGCGCTACCAAATGAGTTAAATATATTGCCTTAGCTTCTTTAACCAAGTCATATTTTATTGCGCCTGTCACATTGGATACACTGTGAAAACTCAAGTGGCGCTTCCAAGTTGATTAATCAAAGGAATGTTTGTGGCGCGTGTATTACCTACATGGTCAAAGTGCTATTTAGTCACTGCAATTTGACCCTCTATCCATTCCCTGACTTAAGTTCACCAACTTTTATTTCTTGTACCAAAGTCTTGTCACATTACACCCTGTACCCTGAGCTATTTCCGTTCTTCGACTGTAGTTCAGAAACTTTCACTTTTTGTGCCAAGGTTGTGACACTTTACACCCTGCACCCTTTGAGTTGTTTAGCTGTTTGCTTGTAGCCTCTACAAATCACTTTTCGTACCTTAATAAATAATCCTTATTCCCAAGTACGTTCTTCAACTTAACAATTCTTCTATAGTTAATACTCAGATTCCTTTCACAAACTGCTAACGCCTAGTGCAACTGGTCTGGTTCACAGACGACTAACTCTGATCCAGGTCTTCGTATTATAGCCATACGTACATTGTTAAGTTTGCAGTAACTTCATTACTTCGAACACTGACTATCAATAAACACTGTAACTTCATTGGAATCTTTTCTGGTACTTAGACAACGTCTCCATTACTACCACTATCTTGAATACTTCATTCTCAGTTCTTCACTGATGCTTGAACATTTAAATGAACTTCTTTCAGTGAGTATAACTTCGAGACTGCAGTTGTCTTCTTAATCCTTTGTCTTTACCATTTCTTCAATTCTTCTAGATTCCTATGCTTCGAACACTGTCTATCTTCAATCAATGCCTTTACACTGAAATCTTCTAGTGGCACTTCTATAATGAATCTTCAACAGTTCTGAAACCCTGAAAGTCTTCAACCATTATTCTCCACTAAGGCTTGAACATATTAATGAACTTCTTTTAGTGACTTGTAGTAGACTTCAAAACTTCTTCTAATGTCTTGATTCACTGTATTTGCCTTGTCCTCATTTCTTCCTGATTTCTGTGTAGGCATATTATTTTTTACCTGTACTGTTCTAGTGTTGAGTTATCATGATTACTATTTATACAACTTCATAATCTCACTAACAATCTCCCCCTATTTGATTGTTAAACTTAGTAAACAAATCCCAAAAAGAGGATAATTCAACTAACAACTAGAAAAAGTAATGGTCCGGGACTTGTAAATAATGCTACTAGTTTTTCTGGATCAGATTCTGCATTTTCAGATTTCTTGTGTAACTGAAATGTAAGATGTTTGTTCCTCTAGCACTGAATTGATATTCATGTAGTATCATCTTCATTTATGTCTGTGTTTGATCTTTCTCTGATTCAAAATCCTTCATAGTTGAACTTAAAGAATTTGTCATAAACAGAGCTTCATAAGAATTAAAATTCTTGGGAACGTCTTCAATGGAATATAAAACATAGCTCCAGTAATGTTCTCCCCCTGAGAATGTAATTCTTCTTCTTTTTCTTGTCTAAATTCTCCCCCTAAGGATATTAACTTCTCCCAAGTACGAAGATAAGACTTTATTAACTTCTTTTTTCTTCCTATAAATTCTCCCCCTGAGGAATTCTCCCCCTAAGAAGGTTCTCGTCTGTCATTGATTGGGAAAATATAGTAGTTTTTCTTTCAAAGTAGTAAGTAGCAAGGGTAAATGTTTAGTTTATGGTTTCCTCACTTCTACTATGTTCTGTTAGTGTTTACACTCAAGTGTCGAGCACTTAGAAGTGTTTGACTCTTTCTCTCCCTATCTCTCACTCAAGTGTATCTCTCCCTCACTTTCACTTAAGTGTTTCTCTCCCTCACTTTTACTCTGCATTCCAAATATAGCCTTCTGTACCTGCAAGTGAAATCCGTCAATTCAGCTATATTCCCAACACCTGATTCATCAGAATGAACTAAATCACTATCAAGTGGAGAATTGCCTCATAGAGGTGTTCTTGATCTATCATGCATAAGCACTGTCTCAGCACCAGACTGAATAGCTTTTATCAAATCACTGTCTAGTGGATCCTCACCTCTTTGAGATGGGTTATCCCAAGATATTAAAATCTGTTAGGGAATCCTGCCTTGTTCTATCAAGAAGTTGCCTCACACCTTCTCCATAAATGGGAGGTGGACATTCCTTTTCAGGATCTGGAAATGTTCCTTCCATGAGGGTCAACGTAGTAGACAATGTAATGAATGGAAATTTAGAGTCTACGTTTTCCTCGTAACCCTGTGATGGAAATTCGTGTAAAATACCCTACTTGACTCATCCGAAGAATTCTTGTCAAGTAGTTGCCTCTCAAGCCCAGATAAATCTGAACAAGAGATCTCCCTTTCGGGATACATAAGATTAACTTCTGTTTGAGGTAGATACTTGGACAATGTAATGTATGGCTAGAGTCCGTATCTCCCCTAAATGCCTATACTTCTCACTATACACGCCTTACAATGTATACATATAATTTATCTGTTTAGGCTTACCATCAACGTGAGTGTTAGTGGTGTGCTTGACTCATTACAAGATGCTCTAGCTGATGAGCGAATTTCAATGGACTCACCCTATTGAGAGAATGATTCCAGAGACAGTTTTATTGCCTTTTCAGCTCTGCATCCTTTTGAGAAGATGCAGATGAGCTTACAGTTACCTCAATTTTATACTACTTTACTTCTCTGGAGGTAGAGTTGTGAGTGCACTTCTAACTTCATCCTTATTTGTTGCATCAAGTACAGTTTCTCCCTTATCAACCTCTAACTTACATATGTTCCTTGTATCTCCAGGGGTTAATATATGGAAGTGGATGAATGAGTGTCTGATACTAAGGTCTGGGTAAGACATTGATGGGTTTTTAACCTCTTGGCCAGCTTCTGAAGCCACTGTGGGCTAATCGGATAGAATCAATCAAGATTAAAAGATAATCAACTTAACATTCCAAAACATATTTTTCATCTCAAAGAGAAGGAAAAATATAAGAAAGAATGTTAATTGATTGCATTAAAGAATTTTTAGTAAAAGAGTTTTGTTGGATCTAAAGATTTATCATCTAAGAACATGATACCAATAGAAATTTTCTTTAAGATACTTATCCCATAATAAAATGTAGGAAATTGTATCAGAGAAAAATTATATCCCTTATGAATTTCTTATAAGTCAAACTTCCAATAATAAAACGCGGGAATTTATACCAAAGAAGAAATTTAACTCTCCTACCAAATTATATCTTAATAAAATGAAAACCTAAGTACTATAAGTTTTGAAAATAGTTTTGCAAAACATCCTTATCAGATAGAGGACTATGATTTTCCGACTCATAATGCAATCATGATTTACATCATTTTCGTCCACCTGGTAGTATCCCCGGCTTAAAATAAAACATCACAATTGGGGTGAATGAATTCTTAACAATACAACACTGGGCATTCAAAGAAACAACCACTGTTTAGGTACTTTTAATAGATGTGAAACATACATTGAAACAAGTGTTTAAAAACAAATCACTTTACAAGTGATTGGTACCTCGAAGTTAAAATAATTTCTCCAAATAAAATAGCAATCACAAAGTTTCTGCCACTTTAAATAGAAAAATTAAGAGAGAAAGAGTTTTGTAAGATAAAACTTTTAAAACTAGCTTTTGGGAAAGGATAAAATATTTTGAGATTTAAAGAAAAATTATCCTCAAGAAAAGTTTAATTCACACCCTAGGATTTAGAAATCAAAGTAGGGCTGTAAATCAAATGATTTTCAAAAAAGAAGTTTTGAAAAAGAATTTTAATGTTTTCTTCTTTAAAATTGATAGAAAAATGAATGTATCTTTGAATAAAATGTTTTGAAAAAGAATCAGGCAAGAAATTCTTTTTAATCCATTCAAGTTTAAAATTCAGTCAAAGAAAGAAAACTAAATATACTAATACTAACGGCTTTTTAAAAAATTAATTTTTACTTAGAATAAAGACTAAGTAAATCCATTAGTATCAATATATCACAATTATTTTGTAATAAAATATTAGTCAATTATCACAAAGTAATAAAAGAAAATATTTATACTACGAATAATTATACTGCAAATTTGTTTTAATTTACTTAAATCATGGAACCAATATATCACTGAATTGTTTTATATCATCATAATTTAAATAAATCAAAATAAATTGAATACTTATATTGTACTAAACAATTACCAATAACATGCATATATATATAAATCAAATAGGCATGGCAATCATTCAGTAGAACAATAAGCATTAAGACATATTTTTATTATTAGTGATTTCAGATAAACAACTTGTATTATCACTAATATTAAAAATATCACAATTAATTGCACGGAAATATTAACAAAATATCATTACTTGATATTTATCAATAATTTCAAAATGCAAGAAATTATGCTTCTAATATTTTATCAAATCAAAATTATGAAACTAATAAACATTGAGTTGCTTCAATCCATAATTTTAATAAGATAAAATAATTTTGTTAAATACTAAAATATTCATAGGATTGAATATTAGTATCTAACTTTCTACGCTATATCTAATAATTATTACTCTAGCATATTACAATTATACTCAAAATAATTATTATTGATATACGTAAGCTCGAGAAAATAGTTTAATTGAAATTCACAAGTCCTTTAAATATTGACATTTAATACTTATGATCCTAATTACAACTCCTCGCAAATAAAATCAAATTTTAGAAATATTTTCTAAGTATATAAAATATTGAGAGTTTTATACACATGTTAGAAAATATTTCATCTTCCAATATTAGTGAGTTTTGAAATATGTATTATTTATTTAGAACAGAAATTATAAATAGTGTCACTAATATCAAAAGTATCACAATTATTTGTAATAAAATATTTAAAAATATCAGAGTAAAATATCAGAGCAATTAAGCAAGATATCATTGACTAATATTTATCAAATATTTAACATACAAATAATTATACTGCTAACTTATGCTAAATCATTTAACTACCACATATGCATATAACATTGTAAGCATGATAATTAAACTAATAGCAAAAAGTATGAGGTACTGGATTTAAAAATAAATTCACAAGTCCTTTAAATGAGGACGATTTAATACTTGTGAACTCATTTGAGAATTCCTTGCAGATTGGATTTCCAACAGATATGCACATAAATAATATCCCAAGTTCACTAACAAACTTAGATAAAATAAATTCATCAAGTTATTTAGCAAATATCTGCAAGTGAATCTACTAAGGACAATCTCGAAAGAAATGATACCTAGTGTCCATGTGCTTGTTCCATACGTGGAGTAGAGAATATCCAGCAGAGTTGTTGGAGTTGAGGTGGTTTCCTTGTCTAGAATATTAGAGCATCACATTCACTAGTTGCTTTAAGTTTAGCCTTTGTTGCAACTATGTGTGTTAAATGCTTTCTCTCATTTCAACAAGAATCCAACTTCTTCCACGAAATTGACAGCTTCTAGGAATGACTTCCCTGTCTTTCGTACAACCTGCATCATCTATATCTATATAGACAATTAGGTTAAACCTATTATCTTCAGGGTACCTGATTCTAAGAATTGGTGATCCCCTAAGATATCTAACAATTGATAACTTAGATATAAGATAAGATTCTCTATTATCCACTTGGAAACTTGCGCATATGCATATCGAGAATAAAATATATGGTCTTTATGCACTTAAATAAGTAATGAGTTAATCTTACCTCTATAGCTTGTCACTTCAGTTCATATACCTGATTTGCCCTTATGAAGCTTAGTAGTTTGCTGGCAAGAAGTCTTGGCAGGTCTAGAATCTTCTAAATTGTGCATCTTTAAAAGATCTTCGACTTACTTTAATTGCCATCATTCTTTCGAATTACTTGTAATCCAAAAAGAATTGCAACTCTTCCAACATGCTCATCTTGTACCTACTCTGCGTTTACTTAGTAAAATATCTCTTACACAAGTTTTGTTAGTAGACCCACATATAATATAATCAGGGTATACTAGCACATATTTTACATAACGTGTGTGCCTTGTATTCTAGAGAGATATGTGTAAAACGACTCTACCAAAATCATTTTCAGGTAATTAGTAGTTAGAGTGTCATACCATGTCCTTGATGATTTACTTGAATCCCTAACTCTATTAGGTCCTCATCTTGTTAGGCCCAATTGATAGGTCCTAAAAGGATCAAGTCTTGTCACTGGTGCTTATTGTTTGATCTTGAAAGTCCCAAATATTCAGTTTCCATCATCGTCGATACCTTCTACTTGATATTAACCTGTAGCAACCAGTTTGGCTTTGTCCCTCATAATAATGCTAATTATTATCCAGTTTATGTGAACCCTTACTGTACCAATTTCAACTTCGACTTTAGTGGTCTGGGTTCCAGCTTCAGTAGATTCTGCCTTTAAACTGATTGAGTTCATCTTGCAATGCAATCACCCAATCTGGATCAATTAGTGCATCTTTAGTATTCTTTGGGATTCTAGATGTTAGATCCCAAAAAATATATGTTCATTTTGATTAACACTTCTAGCCTTTACTCAATAATTCGGATTACTAAGAACTAGACTCCATGATTGACTTTGACTTCAAACCTTTTGTCTTGGCATATATGTTCTTGATGTATTCCTTTGATCTTTATTGTGTTGAGTACGACTAGTAGATCCTTCTTTTATTTGCTCCACCTGAGTTGCTGCTAGGATGTGTTGAAGATCCTTCACCTTTTTCAGTGGATTATGTTAAAGTTCACGAGTTATGTAGTTTCACTACCATTTCCACTAACAGGATCTGAATCATCATCATTTTCATTGTTTCCTTCTACAACCTCAGTTTCATCATTAGTATCTGAATTTGACTCTGAATGGATGTCAAACTTCAAAGATTCAGAATAGTCATTCATTTGAATATTTGGGAGCTTGGTGTAGTAAAACGAAACATTCAGACTTTCAATCACTTTCTGGTTTTCATCATAAATGCCTTGAAAGCTTTTGACTTCAATGAGTAGCCGAGGAAATTGTTCCATGAGCCTTAACTTCAAACTTGCCAAGATGCTCATCTAGATCTTCAATAAATATCAATTTCCTCCAAACACACGAAAGAGCTTCAGTGTTTGCTTCTGATTGGCCATTTACTCCTATAATGTATTTTCACGATCTTGTTAATTAAAGCAACATGTTGTGTTAATTGCTTCAGCTTCAAAGTACCTTTTTTAGTGCAGAATTCATATAGAACTTCATTTATGAAATTGAGTTCCACTATCTGACTTCAAAGTTCTCACAACTTACTTTACTTCCAACTTGATCTACCTGATGTGATCAATCACCATCTATGACATTTTGTCTGTTGAATGCACGAACATCACCAACTTATAACTAGGGTTGTCATTCATTGACTTCCCTATATGACATACTTCAAAATGTCCTTCTTGAAAGAATTCCATTAGAAGAAATCCTCTCACCAATTTCATCTTTAGCGGAGAATCCATTGTCTTGTTCACCAATTGTGAGAGCTTCTTATGCCATATCTAACTCTTTACTGATGAAGCTTTACTGAAAAGTTCATTTCACCTTTGCATACAAATTTCATGTCAGCTACGAATAAATTTCCTCACTCTCAGTTGAGCGAGCTTCCAACCTTCTTGTTTGAGATCAAACACTTTTCCTTTTCAATGTTATTCCAGAAAACCCTTGACAAAGAATTCCCCAGTGCCCTATAGATAGTGTTTAAGTCCTTCAACAAGAAAGATGCTTCAATTGATGACAATTCCAAAAATAGCCAAATCCCTTGTACATCCTTTGCTTTCATCTCCAAAGGTTACCGTTGGGTAGGCTTTCTGAACCAACTGTGATGTCAGAACTTCAATCTTAATCATATGCCTCATGTAATTCACGAAATAACATAAATTTTGACTTTTGTTACATAATCTGCAATCACAAATGATTAAGTTTCTTGGTACTCGACTTTAATTGAGTCCAGATGGGTTAGAGATATCACTTTCAATAGTGGTAACAACAGCTTCAATATGCATAAAAGCACATGGATAGAAGAACTAACAAATTAATTACTAATTCTTTCTAGTCCATTTCTGTTGTTGTCTAACATTTTTAACTATCTCTAACTACCTAAGTCAGTTTTAGATTAACCCTCGAATCAACAAATGTTACTGACTACTTAGATAATTCTATCATCTTTTATTATTCTATCCCTAACAAGCAATACATGATATGATATGACATTTAAGTGCAACTATGTGAGTGAGAGCAAATCATATGAAAATAAGAACATAAACAATTCAAGAATATGCAGAATATTTGAATAAAACATTATAAGCAATATCAAATTCCACATATACTTATCAACTTATTTATCACAATAAGAACAAATTTAAAATATCTGATCTATGACCTGTTTGTCTATTTAGCAATTTTCACAACATTAGCAGAGGTATTAAATCTTAGAAGATTTAAATCAAGTTCCAGCAAATATTTTAGGGATACACATAACCGTCTAGAACACCCTATCTAATTCTCCAGATATTCACTTTACTGCATATAAAATCAAATATGAAATGTACTTATTTTTAAACTCATGAATCCTAGCATGCAATCTTATTCTTAGCAATCAATTAAGCATTTAAGTCCTAAGATGCTAACATGCTGACATGAATATAATACATTTCAATACCTAATAATCATACAGTTCTAAATTAGATAAACGTATACCAGTTAGAATGTGTACATGTGAAGTGCTTAGTGATTCATCTCTAGTGTTGGTCATTGATGCCAGATATCCATTTGGTTCATCACTGTCACCGATAGAATCATCCTTGCATTTAACTTCACCAATAAATGCTTTCCCTTGCTGCATCCTCACTAATGCCTGAGATTCCTTCTTCAACCCAACACACTATATGCCATTATTTGTTTGTACAGGCTTCTTCAAACTATGTAGCAAACCTCTGATCTTGTCTTCTATAATCAACCATCCCTGTCTTGCAACCGCCTCTTGAACTGTACTTGAAAATCTCATTCATGGAATCTATAGGTAAAGACCTTAGATTTAGAATTGGGATTCCGTCTCAATCTGATGTTACTGAACTTCTTGTTGCCCTGCAGGCTTGACTTGCAGTCCAGTTCTCAAGATATTCCAAAGTGTCAAACTCACATACAACACCTTGACCACTACCCCAAGTTACAACTTTTTCAATTCAGATTCTTAGATCATTTCATTTCTGTTAAAAGGTTCTGAACATTGACTTCAATCAAATTTGGTTCCTGGGTCACAAATACAGTGGATATGCTAACAACCTACTTTACCAAATATTATCTTCTTCAGCTCTTGTTCTAGTTCATAGGCCTTCAGCACATACAGTTCTTCTACGGACAATGTGGTTGTATCCTTAAATCCCTGTTGGCTGTAACCTTGTGTTCCAGATGATCTGCAGTATTAGCACGTACTTCCTATAATCTCCCTGTAGAATAATCTTTAAGGCTTGTACAGAGATGACAGGTAATCCAGTATATTCTCCTTCACTACTTCAATGCCTTAGATTTTTCATCCAAAAATACAACTCAAATTAACCGAAATTTGTACCCAAATAATTTCTTCTTTTGCAGCTTCTAAAATATTAGTGGGATCCTATGGAGTAGACCTCTGAAGAAATTAATACCACATATTCTTCAACCTATTCCAGAATTAACTTCATTAGATAATCTTCAGTCAATTTTTATTGCCTTCAATACCCGGAAAAATCTTCATCTACAAACCCTTGAGCACACTCGAATTAATATTTAAAAAAATTTAAATTTATAGAATTTTGAATTTTCTTAGAAAATAAATTAATCAAAAATAAAAATTTACAAATAATTAATTTTCAAGAATATTTGAAATTTCTTAAAAATTAAAAATCCGTAAATTAATATTTTAAGAAAAATTTTAGTTTTCAAGAATTTTAAATTTTCTGGAAAAATAAATAAATCTAAAATAAAAATTAAAAATTAAAGGGTACAAAACTTGGGGTACCAAACTCTATTTTCGGTGTTAAGTGGGGCTTAGCTAATTTGTTGTGCTAACAGAGGGCGCAACAAAAAGTCAGTCATATGTGGTGCCAAAATCAAGTAGTTGTGCTGCACGTGTTGCATGGCTCGTGCAATAACATGTTAGGTTGAGTAAACACCAAATCTGCTGCCGAGAAGAAAAAAATTGGTCACCCATGAACATGTTTAATAAATTTAAATTTAAACCTTAAATTTTATTAAATTTATAAAATAAACTAATTAAAATTTGTAATATAAACTAACAAAAGTTTATAAACTAAATTTTATAAAAGTTTATAAAATAAATTTAACATAAGTTTATAAAATAAATTAATTATAATTTATAATATAAACTAATAACCATTTATAAAACAAATTTTCTAAATTTTCTAAAATAAATTTAATACTAAGTTTACAAAATAAACTAATTAAAATTTATTATATAAACTAATAAAGTTTATAAAACAAATTTTATAAAAGTTTATAAAATAAATTTAATATTAAGTTTATAAAATAAACTAATTAAATTTTTTTATATAAATTTATAAAAGTTTATAAAACAAATTATATAAGAGTTTATAAAATAATCTTATTAAAAGTTTATAATTAAACCTATTTAACAGAGCCTCTAAACATTTGACACCCTGAGCTTCACTAGGTTACGGATCCTGATTTGTATATCAATCAACAAGTTCTGATACCAATTGTTGGGTCTCGAAATATCTAGAAGGAGGGTTGAATACGATACTCACAATAATTTAAATTCTTTTCCGAATTTGCGGATAAATAAATTATTGCTTCAGAGTGTGTTTGACCATTTGTAGTGTTTAGGTGAGCTGCCTACTAATTTTCTGTGTGACAGGATAAATCAATTAGGTTCAAGAAAATTAGCAAGTAAAATAAACGAGACAAGTTTCCGGGATTATATCTTTTGCATATAAACCCAGAGGGGTGCTACACCCAGTTAAAAATATAATTGGCTTCCAAATAACAAATTAGTTCTTTGCTACTAACATAAAAATATTAGGCTCAGTTCCTATACAAATATATCTAAATTAGTATAAAGAAAAATTGAGTCCGTAGGGAGTGATATCTAGGAGCCCTGAGCATTTTTCGTTAAAGAACCGGGTCATAATATCTGATCGGGAGCAAGTTATGGGTGTGTATAAATTATTCCTTCTTGCCCCGACCATGGCAGTAGCTCTCTACATATTTTTTTTTTGAAGAAGACGACCATTTTTTTATGAGTGTGTAGACTTTAAGTCAATAAAGTAGGCTGCTGTTATTTGATTGGCTAGGGGTTAAGTGGGGCCAAGAAATATGTTATTGTGCCTGTATATTTTTGTTGCGCCTGTAGAGTGTATCTCCTATGTAGATTTATGTGGAGCCTTGAAAATGCCTTGAGCTATTTGGAATGTTTGTTGCGCCTATACTCTTACTGCCTTGTATAGGCGCCACCAAATGAGTTGAATATATTGCCTTAGCTTCTTTAACCAAGTCATGTTTTTATTACGTCTGTCACATTGGATACACTGTGAGAACTCAAGTGGTGCTTCCAAGTTGATTAATCAAAGGAATGTTTGTGGTGCGTGTATTACCTACATGGTCAAATTGTTGTTTAGTCACTGCACTTTGACCCTATATTCATTCCCTAACTTAAGTTCAACAACTTTCATTTCTTGTACCAAAGTCTCGTCACATTACACCTTGTACCATGAGCTGTTTCCGTTCTTCGACTGTAGTTCAGAAACTTTCACTTTTCGTACCAAGATTGTGACACTTTGCACCGTACACCCTTTGAGTTATTTAGCTGTTTGGCTGTAGCCTCTACAAATCACTTTTCGAATCTTAATAAATAATTGTTCTTTACAAGTACATTCTTCAACTTAACAATTCTTCTATAGTTAATACTAGACCTGGCAATTCGTCCGTGTCGTGTAATTTCGTGTCGTGTACTTTCGTGTTTCGTGTACTTAAATACCAAACACAAAACCGACCCATTTAAAATCCGTGTACTTTCGTGTTCGTGTACCTTGTTTTCGTGTCGTTCTCGTGTCGTGTTTCGTGTAAAATTGAATATAAATAAAAATAAATAAAAATAAATAAAATAATAAAAATAAATAAAAATAAAAGTTTTTAAGATAATTTTTTTATAAAATATATATATTTAAATCATATTTACATACAATATTATAAAATCATGTATTATTTTAACAATAAATATACATATATTTATTATAAATATACATATATTCATTATAAATATTAAAATTTAATTATAAATTTATTTATGTCGTGTACTTCGTGTCGTGTCGTGTACTCGAAGGGTAAACACAAAACCGACACTAAATTTCGGTCGTGTACATTCGTGTTCGTGTACTTTCGTGTCGTGTACTGAAAATGTAAACACAAACACTAAATTTTCGTGTCGTTCCGTGTCGTGTAAATCGTGTCGTGTCCAAAATTGCCGGGTCTAGTTAATACTCAGATTCCTTTCACAAACTGATGACGCCTAGTGCAACTGGTCTGGTTCACAAACGACTAACTTTGATCCAGGTCTTCGTATTATAGCCTTACGTACATTGTTAAGCTTACAGCAACTTCATTGCTTCGAACACTAACTACCAATAAACATTGTAACTTCACTGGAATCTTTTCTGGTACTTAGACAACGTCTCCATTACTACCACAATCTTGAATACTTCATTCTCTGTTCTTCACTGACGCTTGAACATTTAAATGAAATTCTTTCAGTGAGTATAACTTCAAGACTGCAGTTGTCTTCTTAATCCTTTATTTTTACCATGTCTTCAGTTATCCTAGATTCCTATGCTTCGAACACTGTCTATCTTCAATCAATGCCTTTACACTGAAATCTTCTAGTGGCACTTCTATACTGAATCTTCAACACTTCTGAAACCCTGAAAGTCTTCAACCATTATTCTCCACTAGGGCTTGAACATATAAATGAACTTCTTTCAGTGACATGCAGTAGACTTCAAAACTTCTTCTAATGTCTTGATTCACTGTATTTGCCTTGTCTTTATTTCTTCCTGATTTCTATATAGGCGTAGTATTATTTACTGTCATGTTCTTGTGTTGAGTTATCACGATTACTATTCATACAACTTTGTAATCTCACCAACATACACAATTTGAATTTTGTATTCCCTCATCAGTGCTAGCTCACTTGCAAGCACGGAAAAATGTGCAAACACTATTCAGTTAAATATTAAAGATAATAAATGTGAAACTGAACGATACAATGACGAATATGAAGTTTTTCAAAATATGCTCCAAAAATTATGAAAATTCGGGAACCATCTGGAAATATTCCAAGTAGGTCATGGTCAAAATCCTACTCAATTTTGAGTTGACCTTCATTTACTTTTAATTAATCAAACAATCAATTATGTATCGAAAGTACATGCCAAAAATAAAAGTCACCCAAAAATTATGAAAACATTCCTAAAATTCTTTTTAAATATTCTAATGACATTTCCCAAGTTTTATGTTAATTGGATATGTGTAGTTATTAATTCGAGTAAAGGATCATTTCATTATTCCTACAGCTCGGAATAATATTCGATAGCCATTTATCGGAACTTGTCGACGTTTGGACTAAAGTTTTGACTTGAAATATATTAAAGCATAATATTCCTAAAATAATAATGACTATGAAGTCCAAGGAATATTTATGCTTGAATTAAAATGTATTTTATTCGAATGAATAACACAGTTAGGGACTACCGGGATAAAATATGCGTTTTACATCTAGGCAGGACTATGTTGAAGATAAATTGAACAAATATATTTAGAAAATATATTCAAAATATTTTCCCTTGAAAACCTTTAAAACATACACTCTTTTAATTTAATAAAATATTTCCAGTCTCGTAAAATCAGTGTCAAAAATATAGTATTTGTTCATCTTCAGTTCTTGCCTCAAAATATCACATATGTAAATTAGATTTGATTTTATCATTTGATAATTCTTATCTAATTATATGTCGAGAGAAAATCATTTTGTTTTATTTATAAAACAGTTTGACCAAAATTGGCTTTTCACTCGTTGACTGTCACTTCGAATAACCTAATGGAGGATTACTATATTAATTAATAACTTCCTAAACCTAATTTAATTTACACTTAGCGTTAAGACAAAATTAATTATAACATAAAGAAAAGGTTGAAGGAATTTATGCACTAGCGGAAGCATTGAATAACATTTATTTGCATATATTCCTATGTATACATACATATAGATGCAAAATCTATTTTATAAATTGAAGAATATCTCGATTGCTTTCCAGCAACAGCTAGAGAAGATCTTGTTCTTCAAAACTTGCAATCACCCCTCAAGTGTGGAGTGCTCTAAAGATATCCACCAAGAATCAAACTAAAAGATGAAGGAGGAGGCTAGAGAGGAAATTAAGGTTGCTTCCCTTTTAAAATATTTCTCACAAATATTAGGGTTAAAGTATTAGGGTTTATAATCCTATATTTATAGGCAAATATCTCAGCTGAGATATTTTCTATAAATATCTTATTATTAATTCCCTTTTTAGTAAATTAATCTTATTAATTAATTAGTTAATGATTAAAACTATTTTAATCATTAATTCCTTTTTCTAAACTCTTTTAGAAAATTATTCTCTCTTCATATTTAATTACTTTAATTAATAATATTAAGATCTTATCTTAAATAATTTATAATTAATTAAATCTCATTTAATTAATTTATAAAATTTGCTAAGTAATTATTTATTTCATAAATAAATAATGACTAGCTATTATTAATTATTCCTTCATCTATAATTTAATCTCTTTTATGGTGTGACTCTTTAGGTTCAATATTAAGCCGGTAGTAGAAATAAATAATAATAAACATTTTATTTATTATTTATATGAATTCTATTAATTCATTAAATATAATTAATCTGATTAATTATATTTATTCTACATCGTGAGTGATGCTTCTCAACATATCGCGACTATCCAGATAATACGAAATCATTGCTTAGAATACTTAGAACCTGTCAGTAATTAGTTACCCTACAATTAATTCCTTCTACCCTTCAATATCCCGATTAAATACAAGGCATGGAACTCGTGTCAAGCCTATCTAATTTAATCATATGATTTCTTATTCATAATGCAAAGTTCCTTTTAATGCAAATTAGAAACTCTTTCTAATTTCATTCATTCTGGCCAGAAATTCCTGAACTTGCATATCTAAGAATAACATAGGATATTCACTTCATTTACTAGAAGGGGCATATCCTTTATTGATCCGTTAACTATCTCCATACACAAATCACTATGCCCGGAATGGACCTAATGAATGTCCTAGAGACTAAGGACTAAACCAAAGCATAAATTATTGTGTACGAGATTACTCTAACGATCTCAAATCTAAGGATACTTGTACAACTATTTACTTAATAAACAACTATCGACACGTGAGTAAACTCCATTAGTTGTTCTACTTATCGAGTCATGTTCAGTGAACTTATTCCTTAATAAGCACCTACATACTAGATATAGTGTCACCAAACAAATGTCTATGAGAACAGACATCCTCCTAAGAGAGCTAGCATAGTATGTACTGATCTTTACAGATTTACCAATTTCCAATTAGTTATCATATGATCAGGAACTATTTAAGTCTAAAGCTATTATCTTCTAGATCTCATTATTACAATCTCATTATAATTCTAGAAGCTTTGCTCTAAATTATGGAACATCTTATTTAATACACTTCAAATAGATTAAGCCCGTAACATAAATACTTTATTATTATCAAATGAAATCAAATAAAAGTAGCAGAAAGTTTTTCCTAACTCATCATACATGATTGGTTTTAGGTCAAACACTTTCACAAGTTGGATGTCAGCTTGCCTGAACTCCATAACATGCTGAAAACTGTTGAGTCTAATTTTCCCACAAAGAAGAGTTCTGTTCTTCTAATTGGTGAAGGCTCTAACCCTAAGAAGAGGAAGAGGAGCCCTCCTAAGAAGAAGAAGAAGGTAGGTGAGAAAAGGCCAGTTCCTCCAAAAGCTGAAGATCCCAAAAGCAAAGTTGTTTGCTTTCACTGCAACAAAGTGGGGCACTGGAAGAGAAACTGTAAGGCTTACCTTGCAGAATTGAAGAAGAAGAAGGGTGGTGAGACTACCGCTTCTGCTTCAGATATGTTCATGATCGAACTAAATATGTCACTTAATCAAACTTCTACTTGGGTATTAGATACCGCCTATGGTTTTCAAATTTGCAATTCGTTGCAGGGACTAAGGAGAAGTAAGACTCTTGAAGAAGGGGAGGTGATCCTACGTATGGGCAATGGAGCTCTCTTTAATTATCCAAAGAAGTAGCTTTTAAAGATGCTCTAGCTGCTATCACTACAACTCAAGCCTCTCTTCAATCTACAGTCTCTGATTTGACCACCAAGGTTGATTCCGTCATTGCAGCACATGCCAACATTTCTACAGTTCTTGAGTAGATTCTTTTGGCTGTCACCAGTAATAAGGATGATGATGTCAAAAAGGGGGAGAAGGAGAGGCAAGGTGAATCCTCTAGGAGATATAAGGATGATGGATGCAAAGATAGGTCAAAGGGAGTTAAAAGGAGGAGAGATGGTGATGATGGTGATGATGGTGATAGTTCTCATGGTCTTAGGGGTCTTGATGATGTGTAACAAAAGCAATCTGGAGTAGCAAAAACTCAAACACATCAGTCAGGGACTAGACATAGGAAATCAGAGTCTAAGTCAGACTCTGATAAGCAAAGAAAGAAGTCAGACTTTGATCAAACTCAAGAACCTTCATACTGGAAGTGCAGTCAATCAAATCTGACCCTTAGAGCTAAAAAGAAGATAGGTCTTGGAGGATTTGAAGAATCTGACATTGACAGAACATCTACTCTAACCAGGGATCCTCAATCCTTGACAGATAGGCAGTTTGAGAAGATCACTCAGAAGCACTTAAATAAAGTGGTGTCTGCTCAAATTGTTTATAATGTTTTTGAAACAAAGATACAAGGAGGTCAGGGAGGTACAGAAAAGGTGAAAAATGAAATGCTGGTTTACTTCTTAGAAGGTGGAAGTGTAAGATGGATTAGTCAATCAAATTTTATCTTTTTCAAACAGGCTGAGGAACTACAGTATATCAGATTTCTTCTTCAAATTGCTTATGAAGTTAACAAGAGCAAAGAAGCTGTCACACACAAATGGTTCAAGGAGATTGATAGGAAGCTGACTTTGCACAGACAGGCAAATCGACAAATGGGCAAATTTTCTTTAAAATATGTTGATACTGAAGGAAATGATCAAGTCATGCCATTGGAAGAAAAACAGATTAAATTTCAAGAAGGTGTGGGTCATTACTTTGGGTTTCAGCCTATGAGTGGGAAAATTAGTGTTCTGATGTTGAAGGACTTAAAAGATCAAGAAAGCAGTGCAAATGATCTGAGAGCAGCTTACTATTAAATCAAATGTTCAAATGAAGAAAAGAAGAAATTAAAGAAGTTTGTTGGTGAAGCTCTTGCAATTGTGGAAGAAAATATGTTGAACTCATTTTTGAAGAATAATCCAGCCTTTGAGAAGATTAAATAAGAAGTAATTCTTTTTCTTTTTTAATTTTTTTATATTGTTCTAGATTATTAGTTTTATTCTTTAGTTTTGACATCATCAAACCTTGATTTATGCTTACATTTTATAAAGCATAAATAGGGGGAGATTGTTAAGAATATATTCATTTGATGATGGACAAAATACTAGAACAGGGTCTAGCTCAGTTTATCTGTAATAAGTCTTTCTAGTCTCTGAAATGTATAATCAGAGTCTAGATGGTCAACATTCATGTTACTTGTACTTAGAAGAATTTATGTAGAAAGTGAAACCAGAGTCTACATGAAGATCAGAGTCTGGAAGGTGATCAGAGTCTATAGACTATCAGAGTCTATGATCTATCAGAGTCTACATGTGATCAGAGTCTGAAGATCATCAGAGTCTGAAGATTTCAGAGTCTATACAGTTGAGGATAAATTTGGAAGAAGATCACATGAATGGAAAGTCTTCGAAGATCAAGATAAATATATTGCAGATATGCTATGGGAAAGAAAGAGAATTCTAGAAGGAAACTGTCAACTAATAATTAGGGATTTTATTCCTATTATAATTTTACTTTCTGTTATCAGTTGATAGGCAGCTCTCTATATAAACTCTATGTAACCTAATTGTAAAGGTGTGGAAAAAAGTCGAAGCATAATTTGTCTGAGTGATATTTTTGTGAGAGCATAGAGATAGAGAGAGTTGCTGTGAATAACACAGAGAAGTTGCTAGGGTTTGTGTACACCCTAAGAGAGTTTTGTATTCAATCATCAATAATACAAACAATACTTATTCATATCTTTGTGTTTGATCTTTGTTCTTAATTTATATCGAGTTGGTTTTAAATCAGGCATAAAAGTAACACAAGTATTCAACCCCCCCTTCTACTTGTGCAACTGGGAAAACAATCATATACTTGACTGTATAACCTTTCAGTGAATTCTCATCTAACTTCATGATCTGATAAAACTTGTTAGTGAAAAACCTTAACTCATGAGGATCATAATTGATTTGAGGACGAACCACTTTTGTAAAATATCCGAGTCTATCTCTTAGAAGCTCATTTTCTTCTGAAATCCTTTTCACTTTGTTCAACAAGGTCCATAATACAGATAATGATCTTTGACGAAAGAAGTCCAAAGAGATTCTGAATGTGCCATTTCTGTGAGTGTAGACTAAGATATGCCAATCTTCAAGAAGGTGATCAACTATTACAGTGATATAATCGACTTCTTCATTCAGGGCCTTCATAAAATTATCAATGTCGTTATTTAAACTTTCCAGGTGTTCGATAATTGACTTTAACAACCTGTCTTCAAATGGACCCTTCTGAAGTTTTTCCATGATTTTTCTGGCAGTGTCCCACTTGTACCTATCTTTAGTTGCACATCTCTCTTATTCTCTTTCATAGCAATAGCCTATAAATTCTTTTTTTCTAGGCTTTCTTTCCTTTTAGCCTGTGTTTTCTCCTTGACTAGAGCTTTCAATTGCTTAGATTTAGCATTGTTTACCTTGATATCTTCTTTCAATTTCCTCGTGGCCTTTTCATAGGCAGGATCAGACTGTTATTCTCTGGAAACAATAATTCTTCATCAAAGGCAATTTCTTCTTCAACTCTACAGTAGTCAGGATTAAACGTGTCATCTTGAGCACTATCCTCAACAAATTGATCTTCTGGAAAGTATTGGTCTTCTTGAATATTTGACTCAAACAGATCTTGATCTTCATAATATGGCTTGGCTTTGTCTATTTCTATAGTAGCTCATTCTCCTCCAGCTACTCTTTCTTTCTCCCCCTTAGTTGAGTGATCCTCTACTGCCTTTAAAGCTTCAAAAGATTTGAGTAATTTCCCCATGGTTTCATAAACCTACTTCATTCCTTCATTTAAGTGAATCATACCTTCGTCTAGCTTGTTGAATCTTTTGATTGAAATCTCTTCATTTTCAATGATACACAGATTCAAGCTCTTCTCAACATCATCAATTCTTTCATTTATAGTGATTATTTCTTTCATATCCTCAGCAATGAGACTTTATACATTTTGGATATCTTTTGTCTTCAAGAGAATGTTGTACTTTACATCATTCACTTTTTCTCTCATGATCGTCAGCTGTTCTGTTACAGAGGCAGAAGTAGGCTTGATTTCTGCTTGTACTTTAACTTGGGCTAACTCAGCTTGAACAATCTGCATTTCCTTCTGGAGGGCTTCCATCTTTGATAAAAGTACACCGTGCGTGCACTCACCTCACTTGCACTCTTGCTTATTTCACTATCACTACGTGTATGTGTTTCACTCAGTGTTTGCCTCACACCACTCATGTTTTGCTCCTATCCAGATTCCGTTGTTATACCTGTATTTACTATTAAAGCATTTGAAGACTCATAATGTTCTTCTGAAACCTGTGAAGACATGTCCTCAACATGATTATCCTGAAGTGGCTCCGCTACTGACATAGTTACTCTGTGAATGGAGATCCAGTTCCCTCTATGGAATGGCTGCCTCTCACTTGATCCACTAGTGGATGGTAGAACTTCCTTTTCAAGAACTAGATATGAGAAATCCAGTAGTCCACCACCTTAGACAATGTATTGAGTGGCTCGTTAGAGTCTGTGGTGCCCCTCAAATCCTGTAAAGGCATATGATGCCGCATTGCATCTAAGATGTCTTGGTCCACTGTAAATGTGGGATCTGACAGATTTATATCCAAAACATATTCTTCATCAATTGGTGTGCCCTCATTTATGTGTTTTTCTATAAGTGGAGGTCCTGCTAGAGTGAGCGCTAGCAGTGTGCATGTTTTTTCCCAAGGTGTCGTGGCCAGATGACGAATTTCAATAGAATCACCCGGTTGATCGAGTGAGTCCAGAGACTGTTGAATTTCCATTTCATAGTCAAAATCCCAATGAGAGGATTAAGATGGGTCTGCAGTTGCCTCAGGTTCAATTGTTGATCTTTTCTGAGGTGGAGACAGAGTTGCGAGTTCACTCACAGAACTACCTTGACCTCTTCCTTTACTTTCCTAACAGGTTTCTTCCTTTTTCTGACTTGACTCAAAGAAGATGAAGAAGAAGAAACTGTTTGAGGTTCTAACTGAACTTATGATTGAGCCTGTGTGTTTTTAGGTTCATAGCCGAAGTCCTGAAGTATAAGACCACAATTATAGTCCGCCACAGATATATTTATGTTAGTAATTGTGCCATAGAGACAATACTTTTATACTTTAAGGAAAATATTTTATTATTAAGGATTATATTTTATTGATTATTATTTATTTATTATATTTTATTTACTGTGTAGTAAATTGAAATCATAATAAATGTCCTTGGTAATTTGATACGTATTATATATCTTTAAGTATGTGACTTAAAAATGAGATTATATGAATAATATCCTATTCTTAAAATTCCCTAGTCGAATATTATTATTCAAGGACAATAATAATGCACAAAAACTAGTATGTTTGTTGACAGATGACCACATCTCATTGGTCATAGGTATGGTGATGCCAAAGTCAAGAACATAAGTGCATATCTCAAAGTATGGCACTGGAATGACCCGCCATGAGATTCTACATGTTAAATAAGTGTCATAAGTAATTCTCATTGTGATAATGGTGTAATGATCCTTCAACCTGAAATCATTATATTTCTATACGAGAATTAATATACTTTGATTACATTAAAAGTTACCTTTGACCAGGTGATGATAAAAGTGGACATTGGGTATATTATGAATCGTATGAGGAATATGAATGATCTAGATGGAATTTAATCCTCCTAATTTTAGGAGTGATATTATTGGCCTCTTATTTGCATGAGACTGAGAAACGCACTGCCGTGCTCAAATGTTGATTTGATTTTAATAGTCTACTCTAAGATTAAATTATGAAGAAGATGACACGAGACATGCCTTGAGTTTAATCTATAATATCAAGATTAAAGGGATTATATTACATGGAATATTATTAACGAAAGACTTAATCAAATCACCAATTTTATTATTATTACTTGGCTAGCAATGATGTATTACTAGATGCCGCTCATTGTTTACAATTTTAATTAGATATTAAAATTGTTGCCAATGTAATAATAACCTACATTGTCACACACAAAGAACGCTTGAAGATGAAATAATTTAAATTATGAATTTAAATTAAATAAGTAATTTATTTTATTTATGATATTAATTAATTATTTATATAAATAGAATAAATGAATTACTTAAACTAATTCCAAAATTAATAATTAATTAATTATGTGAGACTTAATTAAATAATTTGAAATTTTGTTTTAGTTTTAATTATAATTGGATTATAATTAGAAAACATATTCCTCTCTCAATATAGTGGAGAGCGTTCTCTGGTTCTCATCCCTAGTAATCTCTTTATGTGCTGATTTAATAAGTCAGACATATTTTACTAAAATTCTAGTCATTTTGAGAAAGGATGAAGATAGAGAGAGAAACAGTTTTCGGGTGCTAGTACACATCAATCATTCATGAAAAATGTTCGTGTGGATACCGTAGAGCGTAGATCGCAAGAGCGGGATACGTGATGATTAAACAAGCTTTGGACTTCCATTAATCTTCTATTAATGAACTGTTTAAGCTTTTAAAGGTATTTGTTCTTTATCTCAGAATTAAATATTTTATTTTCGCATGGATCCTACTGAGGGTTTCGATTTATATTACGTTTTGTATTTATTTTTCATATTTTTCCGCTACGTTTGTGCCTCGAAACCCTTCAATTTAAAGGTAAGAAATTAGAAACTAAGGTGTGGGATATTACCTGTTATACCTGTGCCTCTTGGTCTGCAAGTTGAACAGCTTCAAGTAGTAGCTGCGCGGGAAAAATCCTGTGCAGCTACTACTTGAAGCTGCTCAAAATGTAGACCAAGAGGGACATGTAAATCAGGTAATAACACAAATCTTAGAGTCTAATTTCTTACCTTTAAATATATCTATGACAGACTATGATTGTGGTCTTACACTTCAGGATTTCAGCTATGAACCTGAAAACACACATGTTCAATCCCAAGCTGAGTTAAAGCCACAAACAGTTTCTTCTTCTTCAACCTCATTGAGTCAAATCAGAAAAAGGAAAACACCTATTAGAAAGACTAGAGGAAGAAGTCAAGGTAGTTCAGTGAGTGAACCCGTAGCTCTGTCTCCACCTCAGAAAATATCCAGAATTAAACCTGAGACAACTGCAGATCCATCTTTATCCTCTCAATGGGATTTGGACTTTGATATGGCCATTCAATAGTCTCTGGACTCACTCTATCAAGAGGGTGACTGTATTGAAATTCTCCGTGCGGCCGTGACATCTTGTGAAGAGTCAAGCACACTGCTAGCACTCACTCTAGCAGGACCTCCAACAATACAAGATACACACAGAGGCGATGGCACAACAAATGTAGAAGAAATTTTTTTGGATACAAATTTGTTCTATGCCATATTCATGGTGTAACAAAACATTTTAGATGCTGTAAAGTATCAAGTGCCTTTACAGGTTTTGAGGGGCACCACAGACTCTAATAAGCCAATCACTACATTGTCTAAGGTGGTGATCCCCCTGGATTTAACATATCCAATTCCTTGAGAGAAAGTTCTCCAATCCACTTGGGGATTAGGTGATAGGCAACCACTCCATAGAGGGAATTGGGGCTCTATTCACGGAGTAGCTACGTTAGTAGCGGAGCCACTTCAGGTTAATCCTGTCGTGGACATGCCTTCACAGGCTTTAGAAGAACAATTTGATTCTTCAATTGCTATAGTAGTATATACTGGTACAATAACGGAATCTGGAAAGGATCAAAATATTAGTGGTGTGAGGCAAACACTGAGAGAAACACATGCAGCTAGTCACAGTGAAATAAACAAGAGTGCAAATGAGGTGAGTGCACACACACACATTGAATTATTATAAAAAATGGAAGATCTCCAGAAAGAAATGCAGACTGTTTAGGCTGATTTAGCCCAAGTCAAAGCACATGCAGAAATTAAGTCTACATCTGCCTCTGTAACAGAACAGCTAACAATCGTGCGCAAAGAAGTTATTGATGTAAAGTCCAGCATTCTCCTGAAGACACAAGATATCCAACAAGTACAAAGTCTAATTACTGAGGATATGAAGGAGATAATGAGAGAATTGATGATGTTAAAAAGAGCTTGAATCTACGAATTATTGAGAATGAAGAAATATCCACTAAAAGATTCAACAAGATAGACGAATGTATGGTTCATTTGAATGAAGGGATGAAACAGGTCTACGAGACCATGTGAAAGGCATATGACTAGGCTTATTTGTAATAATTAGATGACAAATCAACTTAGAGAATAAAGAGAAGTAAATAATAAATATGATAACAAGAATCAAGACGAATAAAGTCAACTAGACACGAAGAATCAGATTATAAAAAAGATTTTAATGAGATTACTACTCTACAATGGAAGAAGTTCATTAATATGATTAAGCGTCGGTGCAAAATAAAAGAAATAGTATTTCATAAGAGTTCAAAAGATACAAAATATTTTAAGTGATTACTACAAAAAGATTCCAAGAAAAGAAAATTATAGAGATAAAACTAGAAGCGAAGACAAGATAGAAGATCACAAATTTTAATGTTAAAAGGTGAAGAACATTTATTTTGGTGTGATGAAAATGAACTAGACAATACATTGTGTGGAAACTATCTAGATGATGGTTTGACATCAAGTAAAAGAGATGTTCAGACAAACGGTATGGTGAAGATAGAAAGCCTCAAGTCAAATCTACAATAGTTGTGCTGTGAAGAAACTAATTAATTCTACTATCAAAAGTTAATTAAATATTTAATTTATCTACTTAAATTAATTCATCTTGAGTTGATTTCATTTATAAATTAATTAATTAAAATTGGTGAAATTAATTAAGTTAAAAAGAAAATTTTATTTAATTAATAAAATAAGTCTTTTTGTACCTATTTAGAAAGTCTTACCGAATTTCTATTAAGACTTTAGAAAAAGTCTTACTGAATACCAGTCTTAAAGGTCTTACCGAAAAGAGGATAAAGAAAGGTCCTGCAAGCTACTATCAAATGTCTTACCGAGCTTGGATAAAGGTCTTACCGATTCTACATGTGAAAAAGGTTTTGCCTTGGAAAAGGTCTTACCGAATTTTCAGAAGGTCTTACCGAATTGGAAAAGTCTTGCCCACTAATTTTAGAAAAGTCTGAAGGTTTAATTAAGTGTCTTATAAAAGTCTTGTTCGAAAAGTCTTGCTAGCTTACATCTCTATAAATATGAGGCCAAGTGCTTCATTATTTTTGTTGTTGAAAACTGCTAAACATACAAATTCAGTAATTTGTCTATATTGTAACATTCACAGATTTTCTGTGCTAGTTTGAAATATAATTGTTAAATTAGAAAAATTCATGTCGAAATCGTTCTAGAATATTTTATCAGTTATATACACTTTCATCATTTTAATTTTGTAATACTTTTTAAGTTAAAAATCATATCTTCTACTTGAATAGTATTTCATTAAAATTAATATTCCGTGATTACTTAAAATAATATTTTAAATCCGAAATGCCATGATTAAATATTGATATTGTATTGAACCCCCTTCTACAATATTAGGGACCAATAATTGGTATCAGAGCTGGTTGATATTATTAATATCAGATCTGAACCAAATATTTCGCAACTCATACAGAACTCAAAAATTATTTTTAATTCAAAATACTTTTTACCCAAAAATTATTTTTGATCAAAAATTATTTGAAGTCAAAAATTATATTTTGAAACACTTAATTTTTAATCTTATTAAAGATGAGTACACAAAAAGTGACGAGCATTAAAATTCCACTACTTGATAAAGACCACTATAACTTGTGGAAGCATAAGATGCTATTATTTTTAGGGAATGCCAATACTAAATATGTAAGGATTTTGGCTAATGGTATTGAGCCCCTGATTATAGTTATTCTTGAGCATGGGTTAGATGGGGTCGTAATTCCTCATAGACCGTTTCCTAAAGACCGTATGATTATACGGAGGACGAAAAAGAAAATATGGCTCTATATAATAATCTCAAACTTATACTGGTAGAATCCCTAGATTATGTTATGTACAAGCACGTTGTCAATTATAAAAATGCCAAACAAATTTGGGATACTATTGTGATAATCAATGAGAGGACTGAAGAAGTCAAAGAGAATAAATTGGAGATCCTGACCTCCAAATATGAGCAGTTTAGATATAACCCTAGTGATGGTATCTCTGAGGTTTTTCAAAGATTCAATAAACTGATAAACGAGCTGAACCTCAATGGGAAATATTATAAGAACCATGAGGTCAACAGGAATTTTTTCTAACCTTACCTGAGCATTTGGAACAAAGGATCACAACTATCCGGGAGTCTAGGGACATGAAAGAGGTAACACTAGAAAGACTCTATGGAGTATTGAAGACCTATGAATTGGAATAGATCAGGCCAGAGAAATGTATGGAAGAGGTAAGGTTCTTAGTTCTTCTAAAGTACTGATAGTGGAAGCACTAGATAAGAAGAAAATGAAGGTTGTTGTACCTTCAATCAGTTCAATGGATTATGTGGTTCCAGAATTTGGACATACTTTAGATAACCCGGAAGATGGTGAGTTCTACTCATTAGAAAAACTGGATTAGTTGGAAGATGAATTTATAGCTTTAGTTACCAGGAGGTTTGGCAACATGAGATTCTGAAGGAACTCCTCCTACAAAGTTAAACCTAATTTTGGAAGGTTCCAGAAAGGAGGTTCTTCAACAGTTATATCAAGAAGTAGCTATAAGACTTGCTTAGTTGACAGAAGCAAGTTTCGTTGCTTCAACTATAATGAGCTAGATCACTTTGCAACTAAATGCAAGAAGCCGAAGCAAGGGAAGAAGCAGCTATAAATGTGATAACATGAATCAAGTCAAAAAATGTCAACTAGACATGAAGAATCAGAATATCAGAAGAATTCTGACAAGACTGCTACTCAATACTGGAAGAAGTTCATTTATATGTTCAAGCATCGGTGTAAAATAAAAGAGTAGTATCTCAAGGAGTTTAGAAGATACAGAAGGTTTTAAGTGCCTACTACAGAAATATTCTAGAAGAAGAAAATTATAGACGAAGAAAAAAAAGAAGACAAGATATAAAGACCACTACATCAGAAATGAGAATCAACATTTTAGTTAGTCGTCCGTGAACCAGACCAGTGCATAGGATGTCAACAATGTCAGTGAAGATTCATCGTAAAAAAGTTTAAGTGATTAGAAAGGTTATTGTTGAAGAATAGAAGAGTTTGATCTACATCAACAATAGTCTTACAGTCAAGACTTTAATTTAATTCTCTATCAATTAATTTAATTAATTAATCTAATTAGTAAATTAATTCACTTAGAATTAATTTACTTCTTAATTAATTAATGGATTAATTAATTTGGAATTATTTTAGAATGAAAAAGATAAAAGTTGGAAGCTCAAAGGGATACGGGTTTGTTTGGAATGTAGTGTACAAGAGATAGAATCCAAGGTTGAAGATTTGACTGGGTACATACAGTGGTGAAAAGAAGTATTGTCTAGTTTAAAGATTAAGATTATTTCAGTAATAGAGGTACTTCTAATTACAAATATAGATACAGGTAAACAGGCCTAACGGTACTGACTTGAAGACAAGACGGAAAAAGAATTGACGTAATAGAAATGCAAATTCATATATTCTTAATAGTGGAACCCTGGTTGAAATTGATTTATCATTTCCAAATCAAAAGGAGTTCGGTTCCAGACGTTCAGAAGACCGCAGCTTAGAACGCTAGGTTTTATTTTTATTAATAAATTTTTTATTTATGTAGTAAATTATATTTATAAATATCTAAATAATATTAGATATTTATTTTTATAATTTCTGAATTAAAAGAATTATTTATTAATCAAGGATTATAAACTGTGCGGGTCTAAAAGCATTTCTACGGAGCATGTCTATAATAAGACAAAATAGGCCCCTTTTCTTTTCAAATTAAAATTGGCAGGTGATATTTTTAAAAGTAACCAAAAAGCTGCCACGTGTCCAATCAAATGGAAAGAAATGAAAAGTCTTACCGAGTAGACAATTCAAAAACTCTTACTGAGAGCAATAATCAAAACCAAATTATTTCTTTAAGACTATTAGAAAGTCTTACCGAATTATTTCTTTAAGACTATTAAAAAGTCTTACCGAAAATTCAAATAAAAAAGGTCTTGCTGGGCTTTTTAAAAATGTCTTACCGGGTTTTTTAAAGGCCTTATCGAGTAAAAAAACTCTTGCCCACTTATTTAAAAAGTCTTAAAGACTAATTTATAAAGTCTTGTTAGATTTTTTAATAAATTTTATTCAAATATCTTGTTAGTTTCCACCTCTAGAAATATGAGGCAATTGGCTTTGTTTTTCAAGTAAAGTCAGAAAACATTCAAATTCAGTAATTTGTCTGCAAAGTTATTTTCACAGACTTTCTGTGCTGGTTTGAATTATTAATTCCTTAAGTATAATAGTTTATATCATATTTGTTCTAAGGAATTAAGAAATATTCTATGGAATATTTTAACACCCTTTCAAGTTTAATATACGTATTTAACTTGAATTTTGTTTAAATAATTTTAATTATTCTTGATAATTAAAATATTATTTTAAATCAGAATAATCTACGAGAAAATCTTAATATTGTATTCAACCCCCCTTCTACAATCTTATGTTTCATCTTTTTCAAGGTTTGTGGCTGTTGGCATTGGGGTTTTTGTCGGTGAAGAATCTTCTAGACTGTATTTTCTCAAAAGATCCTTTACGTACTTTGATTGGCAAATAAAAATCTCATCTTCCTTTTGCTTCATTGGTTGTTGGTCCCTATATAAGATTGTAGAAGGGAGATTGAATACAATCTTAATATTTTAATTATGAAGAATAATTAAAATTATTTAAATAAGATTAAAGTTAAATAGGTATATTAAACTTGAAAGGGTGTTACAATATTCCGTAGAATATTTCTTAATTCCTTAGAACAAATTAAAATAAATTATTCTACTTAAGGAATTAAGAATTCAAACCAGCACAGAAAGTCTGTGAATATAATTTTGCAGACAAATTACTGAATTTGAATGTTTTCTGACTAACTCAAAATATGAAGTGGTCACATAGAGGATTTGTAAAGCTTGTATGACTTTCTAGAACAAAACATTTTTCAGACTTTATTTAAGCCTGTATAAATTTCATTAACACTTGTATGACTTTTTAAATATCTCAGTATGACTTTTAGAAAATCGGTATGATTTTTCTAAAATCATATTCGGTATGAGTTTTTAAATAAACAGTCGGTATGACTTTTTAATTAATAGTCGGTATGACTTTTTAATTAAAAAATCAGTATGACTTTTTAAATAAACAAATCATTGGCTCGATATGACTTTCTTCAATGCAGCTCGGTATGACCTTTTAATTAAAAGTTTCGATATGACTTTTGCTTCAAGGCTTCAGTATGACCATTGAATTTGCTCGATATGACTTTTCTTCTCTGTCAATTCAATTTGAAAAAAACAAGGGCCTATTTCACCTTATTATAGACAGACTCCGTAGAAATGTTTTTAGACCCGCACAACTTATACTCTTTGATTAATAAATAATAAATTTAATTCAAAAATTATAAAAATAAATATCTAATATTATTTAGATATTTATAAATATAATTTACTAAATAAATAAAATATTTATTAATAAAAATAAATCCTTACGCTCTAAGTTGCGGTCTTCTGAACGTCTGGAACCGAACTCCTTTTGACTTAAAAATGATAAATCAATTCCAACCGGAGTTCCACTTTTACGAATATATTAATCTGCATTTCTTCCGTGTCAATTCTTTTTCCGTCTTGTCTTCATGTCACTACCGTCAGACTTGTTTAGTTGTATCTACAGTTGCAATTCGAAGTACCTCTATTACTAAAATAATCTGAATCTTTAAACTAGACAATACTTCTTCTCACCACTATGTACCCATTCAAATATTAAATCTTGGATTATGACTCTTGTACACTGCATTGCAAACAAACTTGTATCTCTTTGAGCTTCCAGCTTCTGTCTTCTTCATTCTAAAATAATTCTAAATTAATTAATCCTTTAATTAATTTAAGAAATAAATTAATTCTAAGTGAATTAATTTACTAATTAAATTAACTAATTAATTTAATTAATTAATAGAGAATTAAATAAAGTTTTGACTGTAAGACCATTGTTGATGTAGATCAAACTCTCTTGTTCTTCAACAATAACCTTTCTAACCACTTAAACTTTTTGATGACGAATCTTCACTAAAATTGTTGACACCCTATGCACTGGTCTGGTTCACGGATGACTAACTACAATATTGTTATTTCCCAGAACAATGCCAATATAATTTGTAAAAGGGGAGATTGAATACAATTTATTTAAAAAATTTATTTTAATAATTATTCTTGGAGTTTGTGTGTTTAAGAGAAATATATGAACAATGAAACTGAAACTAAATTGAACAAAAATATTTGAAAATTATTGATGGATTGTTCTTTCCATCAGTGTATATATTGCTCAATTTTTCTAGGTTAATAATGAAGGGTTTCGGGCATCAAAATGCAGCGGAATTAACGTAAAAATAATAAAAAATCGAAACCCAATCGCAGGATCCATGTATAACGTTGGATGATTATGGTGAAGAAGTATGTACCTTAACAAAGCTTTCGTATGTTGTTTAATGGAGGTCCAGAAAGATGAATCACAGCAGTCCTTTGTTGCAAAGATTTGCTCTCTAAAGAAGTCCACACGAACGCCCGATCGTCTTACGATCACCGGAGTCGGTACTAGCCGAATTGTTTGCCTCTCTCTCTCTCTTTCTCTAGCCTCTCTTGATGTTGAGCAGCTAGGGTTTTTCTCTAAAAACGAAATTTGATGATTAAACCCTAATATTATACATCATTATGTATATATAAGGGATATAGAGATTTTGGGCCTAACCCTAATCCATGTGGTTTCCAAAACCCATTATGACTTTGGGTTATTATTATTATTATATCTGAATTCTAATATAATTAATCAAGTCCCACTTAATTAATTCAATAATTAAATTCGAATAATAATAATACTTATTAAATCCGAATTCTAATATAATTAATCAAGTCCCACTTAATTAATTCAATAATTAAATTCGAATAAACAATAATATATTTAAATTCGTAATTTAAATAAACCTCCGTTTTGACGTTCTTTGTGTGTGACCCTTTAGGTTATTATTACGTTGGCAATAATTAATAATAATATTATAAACAATGTGCGGCATCTAGTAATACATCATTGCTACCCAAGTAACAATAATAATTGGTGATTCAATTAAACCTTTCGTGAATAATGTTCTATGTAATATAATCCATTTAACCTTATATTATAGATCAACCTCGAGGCATGTATAGTGTCATCCTCTTCACGTTTAATCTCGGTTTCCTTGATCAATGAGTAGACTATTTAAACAAATCAATATTTGAGCATGGCCATGCATTTCATAGTCTCACTCAATCAAGAGGCCAATAATGAGTAACGGGTCTGTAAGGCGTTTGACGTCGTTAAGGGCCTCGAAATAGCGATTTATTGTCTTCAGAAATCTGTTTTTAATTTTCTGAAATTTCGAAATTTGTTATATATGATTATATGATATGATTATATAATATGAGATATATTATATGTGTTATATGATAGCATGGTGGATGGTTATGGCCTAAAGACCCATAGGATAGTGGTTTTGATTTATGGTTTTGGTTTCTAAATATGGCTTGCATGTCGTTTATTCATTGTAATTTAATTATCTCGAATGTAACTCGAGTTCTTCTTGTAATTTCATTAGAATAGTTTTACTTTTTATTATTCAATGTAATTATCAATGAAGACTTGCAAGTAAGGAGGCGATCCAAAAGAGGATGATGAAGTAATGAAGAAAGAAGACATGTAATAGATAGTATTTTTAAAACCACTATAGACTGACCTTGATATTTCCATTAGCTTGGAAATATCATATAGGATGGGGCCATAACCAAACACGTTTAATTTACGCACATTACATATATGTATATGATTGCATGTATTGGTATGTATGCGTAGATATAATTGAGATGCATGCTTAATATTGATTAATCATGTATGTATTAGATACGACACCCATGCCATGTTTGCTTAAACAAGATAAAATCTGTAACGATTCAAGATTTTAAAATTAACAAACGATCATGAGATTCTTGTGTTTATGAAATATGGATTTTTAAAACACGGAATTAAATATGGATTTTTGATATCTATAATTGGGATTTTCTGACAAAAGCGGATATGCGTATTCGTAAGGCTGATGGGTTTTAAGTGTGACCATTGGTATCCTCCATCTACCTGGGAAATGAACAATTTAAGATGTCGATTTGAAATATTTGGTTCAAGGAAAAATTGAGGATCTCTTTATGATGTGATCATGATCGTTATAAATTTTCTAAAAACCCCTTAACAAAATATTAAGTTTTACTCGAATGCTTTCCAATGAATGAACACTCATCGAATCCTAGATCGATAAGGGGAAGGACTGTCAGTGGCAGGGGACTCCTATCTATCGTGGTGAGATGCGACGAATATAAACGGTTATATTCGGCCGTTGTATCATTGGGTCTAACTTAACTGAGTCGTCATAATAAGTGAAAATAAACGGTTATATTCAACTATTATGAACTTAGAAGCATAGAGTTTGGTTAAAAGTCTATTAGATAGATAAGATCAATCGTTGTTCACCAAACTATCCAAGAATTATATATGATATAATTGACAACTGTTGTCTACCTAAATAATCATTTTCTAAGGACTTCCAGTGGTTGACTTAGGACATGACGAAATATGGATCTTGGCTCACTAGAAAGAATTATGGGATATACTTTCCAAATTAATAGTAAGGGCTATTAGTTTGATAAAAATAGTGGGAGGTATATGATGATATACCATAATCACTTAAACATAATTAATATTAAAATTGCAATCTAGTTTATTTTATGCACTTTAATATTGTAGATATCAAATGATAAACACAAACAACTTCTCTATGCGATCAGTTCTTGAGAAGGACAAGTTGACGAGAATATATTTCCTTGACTGACATAGAAGCTTGAGGATCGTCCTCGGGCACCACGATATTAGTCAAATCTCTTCCCCTGCTCTTAAAGTTGAGAATGTAACATGTGCAAATCATAGTGCTTATTGGAAGCAAATTGATGTTACGACTGATGTTTCATGTCTCATGCTCGCAAATATATGTGCTGAGCTTAAGAAGCAATACAAGCATATAGATGCTTATGAAACGATTGAGCACAAGATATATTTGAAAGGGCACTATACACTTACAAGTAGGGAGAGTGAGACCCGGTTATACCACATGTTCTAAAGATTATAGGGTATAATGAATACCATTGATATTTTGGGTTTCCAGATTGGTCTGGAGACAGTTAGATTTGATCTTACAATCTTTGGACAAATATTATTCTTATTTTGTTATGAACAATAAAGTGAATAAGATTGGTAAAACACCCATTGAGTTGCTGAGCATGTTGAGAACTGCTGAAAGTAATATGATAAATGCATGAACTACTACTATATTGATGGTAAACATAGGGAATGCAAAAGGGAAAGGAAAATGGAAACGCAAGGAGAAGATTTGATCTAGTTCCGTTGTCAAACCAAAGTCCAATCCCTAAAGCAGACTCTAAAGTCTGAATGAGGTGTTGATAAAGAAGACGATTGTCACTTCTGTGGAAAGTTGGGAGACTGGAAATTAAACTGTCATGCTTAATTGGAAGATCGGAAGATGATGATCAATAAGGGTTAAGCTTAAGGTATCGGGTTGGAATTGGAGTAAAGATAGTTGCTCTGGTTCGAGGAACTCGTTACTTAATTTTTGGCCTATAAGGAAAATTTAGAACTTGATAATTGTTATAACGTGCTTGCAATTGGCAGGGACATTATTTCAGTTTCTTGTTTGGACAAGAAAGGCTTTTTCATTTTAATTAAATAACAATAGTTGTTTATTCTATTTTGATGATGAGCCTTATAATGTTGCACAACTAATTAACAATTTATATGTTCTAAAGTGACTCAAATAAAATATTACCTTTGGCACTGTTGTTGAGGCCATATTAATGAGAAACGCATTTTCAGAATACATAAGGATGCATTCATGGAAAAGTTTGATTATGAATTATACAAAAGGATGCGAATCTTGGCTTATTTGGCAAAATGACTAAAGCTCCTTTTACCGGACATGGTGAAGGGATCATTGAATGGGTATGACTTATACATAGTGATGTATGTGGTCATATGTGTACGATGACAAAAGGTAGATTTTATTAACTTCATAAAATTTACTAATTATTTTAGTAGATACGGATATATGTATCTTTTGAAGAACTAATCCGAATCATTTGAAAAGTTCAAAGACTATAAAGATGAAGTAGAAAATATCAAAGAAAGGTTTTTGATAGGAGGGATCACACCTTGTTGGACATGGTACGATCAATGTTGAGTCAATAAATCTTCCAATTAGTTTCTGGGGTTGCACTCTGGAAACGGCTCCACATACACTTAACATTGTTCCTACTAAAATGGTTCAAAAGAATCCTTATGAGATATGGACTGAGAAACGTCACAGCATGTCATTTATGAAAATTTGGGGATGTGAAGCGTTTGTGAAACGTCTAATCTATGACAAGCTAGGACCAAAATCAGATAAACGTAATTTTGTGGAATACCCAACTGAAACAAGGGGTTATTCTTTCTATAATCCTTCCGAGAATAAAGTGTTTGTTGCTCGAACTGCTGAGAGACAGTGGGCGGATAATAGATCTCAATGAAGTTTGAGACCCACATGATAATGTTGAACCAATGGAGGAACCTGAGCAGAATATACAAGAAAAATAATACTGCTCAAGAAACACAGGTATTCGTAGGTCTAGTAGGATTCGCCATGAGCTCGAGAGATAATATGGATTTCTCTTGACTCAAGATAGTGATGTGATGCTTATGGATGAAGATGAGCCTCTCATCTACCAAGACACTATGAACACTCTAGATTCTAAGAGATGGCTGGATGCTATTAAATCTGAGATGGAATCCATGTATACTAATCAAGTATGGACTTTGGTTGATCCACCTGAAGGGGTAAAACCTATAGGGTGCAAGTGGGTTTTCAAGAAGAAGACCGACATGGATGCTAATGTACAGACCTATAAGGCACGATTGGTTGCAAAAGGTTTCAAGAAAATTCATGGTATTGACTATGATGAGACCTTTTCACCAGTTGTTATGGTCATGTCCATCAGGATTTTGCTTGCTATAGCTGCTTACTATGACTATGAAATCTGGCAAATGGATGTCAAAATCGCTTTCTTAAATGAGAGCCTTGAAGAAGATATGGATGTGTACATGACACACCCTAAGGGTTTTGTTGATCTAAAGGATGCTGGAAATGTATGTAAGTTGCGTCGATCCATTTATGGATTAAAGCAGGCCTCGAGGAGATGGAACATTTGTTTTCATGAAACAGTCAAAAAGAGTTTGACTTTATTCAGAATGAAGATGAAACTTGTGTTTACAAGAAGTTTAGTGGGAGCCATGTGGCATTCCTAGTATTATATGTTGATGATATATTACTAATAGGGAATGACATTCCTTCTCTACAGACTGTGAAGACTTGGTTGAGAAATAATTTCTCAATTAAAGACTTAGGCGATGTGACATATATATTAGGGATCGAGATCTATAGAGATAGATCAAGGTGATCTCATGGGATAGTGATCTCAAAATAAAATTTGTCCTAAATCATTGGATGATAGGGACTGCATGAGTAAAATTCCATATGCGTCAGCAATTGGTTTTATAATGTATGCAATGATATGTACTTGTCCTGATGTCTCGTATGCTTTAACCATGATGAGTAGATACCGATCTAATCCAGGTGAAGGTCACTGGACGACAGTCAAGAATATTCTTAAGTACTTAAAGAGGACTAAAGATTCATTCTTGTTATATGGAGGAGATGTGAAGCTAGTTGTAAGAGGTTTCAGTGATACTGGTTTTTAGACAGATTACGATAATTTAATGTTTCTGTCTGGCTTTGTGTTTTATTGAGATGTTGTATGCTGGAATGGTTCACAGCAAAGACAATTGTTGATTTTACAATAAAACCTGAGTATATTGATGCTTGTGAAGCAGCCAAGGAGGCTGTTTGGGCATGTACTTAGGAGATATCACCTAATTAATGAGATTAATGATCAAGGAGATATACATATTTGTAAAGTGTATACTAATAATAATATTGCAGACACACTGACTAAGGCTTTGTCACAGCAGAAGCACGAAAGTCACACTAGTTCCATGAGTATTGGATACTTGGGTAATTGGCTCTAGTGCAAGTGGGAGATTGTTAGTAATTGTGCTCTAGAGACAATACTTTTTATATTTTAAGGAAAATATTTATTATTAAGGATTATGTTTTATTGATTATTATTTATTTATTATGTTTTATTTACTGCGTAATAAATTGAAAGCGTAATAAATGTCCTTGGAATTTTGATACGTATTATATATCTTTAAGTATGTGACTTAAAAAATGAGATTATATGAATAGTATCTTATTCCTAAAATTCCCTAGTCGAGTATTATTATTTAAGGACAATAATAATGCACAAAGACTAGTATATTTCTTGACAGATGACCACATCTCATTGGTCATAGGTATGGGGATACTAAAGTCAAGAACATAAGTGCATGTATCAATGCATGGCACTGGAATGACCCGCCGTGAGATTCTACATGTTAAGTAAGTGTCATAAGTAATTCTCACTGTGATAATGGTGTATTGATCCTTAGACCTGAAATCATTATATTTCTATACGAGAATTAATATACTTTGATTACATTAAAAGTTACCTTTGACCGGGTGATGATAAAAGTGGACATTGGGTATATTATGAATCGTATGAGAAATATGAATGATCTAGATGGGATTTAATCCTCCTAATTTTAGGAGTGATATTATTGGCCTCTTGTTTGAGTGAGACTATGAAATGCACGGCCGTGCTTAAATGTTGATTTGATTTTAATAGTGTACTCATCGATCAAGAAAATAAAGATTAAATTATGAAGAGGATGATACGAGACATGCCTTGAGTTTAATCTATAATATCAAGATTAAAGGGATTATATTACATGGAACATTATTCACGAAAGGCTTAATCGAATCACCTATTTATTATTATTACTTGGGTAGCAATGATGTATTACTAGATGCCGCTCATTGTTTACAATTTTAATTAGATATTAAAATTGTTGCCAACGTAATAATAACCTACAGGGTCACACACAAAGAACGCTTGAAGGAGAAATAATTTAAATTATGAATTTAAATTAAATAAGTAATTTATTTTATTTATGATATTAATTAAGTATGACTTAATTAATTATATAAATAGAATAAATGAATTACTTAAACTAATTCCAAAATTAATAATTAATTAATTAAGTGAGACTTAATTAAATAATTTAGAATTTTGGATTAGTATTAATTATAATTGGATTATAATTAGAAAACTTATTCCTCTCTCTATATAATCTCTTTATGGGCTGATTTAATAATATAGAGATTTTACAAAAACCCTAGCCGCTCTGAGAGAGGAGGAAGATAGAGAGAGAAGAAGTTTTCGGGTGCTAGTACACATCAATCCTTCATGAAAAGTGTTTGTGTGGATACCGTAGAGCGTAAATCGCGAGAGCGGGATACGTGGTGATTAAACAAGCTTTGGACCTCCATTAATCTTCCATTAATGAACTGCTAAAGTTTCTAAAGGTATTTATTCTTTATCTCCGAATTAAATCTTTTGTTTTCGCATGGATCCTGCGGAGGGTTTCGCTATTTTGATTTATTTTTCACGTTTATTCTGCTGCGTTTGTGTCACGAAACCCTACATATTGTAGAATCAACAACTGTCTCAGCTGTGAACCATTCCAGCATACAACATCTCCATTTAGACAAAACACAAATCCAGACTGAGAAATCGAATCATCCTTGTCGTCTAGAAACTAGCGTCGGTGTAACCTTTTACTACCAGCTTATCTTCTCCTCCATATACCAAGAATTAATCTTTAGTCCTCTTCAAGTACTTAAGAATATTCTTGACTGCTGTCCAGTGACCTTCACTTGGATTAGACTAGTATCTACTCTGACTTAGGCCGATCATTCTTCTTGATCTATCTCTATAGATCTTGATACCTAAAATATAGGTCGCTTCGCCTAAGTCTTTCATTGAGAAATTCTTACTCAACCAAGTCTTAACAGCCTGTAAAGAAGGAATGTCATTTCCTATTATTAATATATCATCAACATATAATTATAGGAATGCCACATTGCTCCCACTTACCTTCTTGTAAACACATGGTTCATCTTCATTTTGAATAAACCCAAACTCTTTGACAGTTTCATCAAAACGAATGTTCCATCTCTTTGAGGCTTGTTTCAATCCATAAATGGATCAATGCAGCTTACATACCTTTACATCATTCTTTTGATCAACAAAACCTTCAGGTTGTGTCATATACACATTCATATCTTCTTCAAGGCTCCCATTTAAGAAAGCGGTTTTGACATCCATCTGTCAGATTTCATAATCATAGTAAGCAGCTATAGCAAGCAAAATCCTGATGGACTTGACCATTGCCACTGGTGAAAAAGTCTCATCATAGTCAATACCATGAATTTGCTTGAAACCTTTTGCCACCAATCGTGCCTTATAGGTCTGTACATTACCATCCATGTCGGTCTTCTTCTTGAAAACCCACTTGCACCCTATAGGTTTTACCCCTTTAGGTGGATCAACCAAAATCCATACTTGATTAGTATACATGGATTCCATCTCAGATTTCATGGCATCCATCCATCTCTTGGATTCTGGAGTGTTCATAGTATCTTAGTAGGTGAGAGGCTCATCTTCGTCAATAAGCATCACATCACCATCTTGAGTTAAGAGAAATCCATAATATCTCTCAGGCTCATGGCGAATCCTACTAGACCTACGAATAACCTGTGTTTCTTGAGCAGTGTTGTGGTCTTGTACATCCTGCTCAAGTTCCTCCATTGGTTCAATGTTATCTTGTGGGCCTCGAACTTCATCGAGATCTATTATCCTCCCACTATTTTTCTTCGAAAGCATTTCTCTTTCAAGAAAAACTGAAGTTCGAGCAACAAACACTTTGTTCTCGGAAGGATTATAGAATGAATAACCCTTTGTTTCAATTGGGTATCCCACAAAATTATATTTGTCTTATTTAGGTCCTAGCTTGTCAGAAGTTAAACATTTCATAAACGCTTCACATCCCCATATTTTCATAAATGACATGCTATGACGTTTCTTAGTCCATATCTCATATGGAGTCTTCTGAACCGTTTTAGTAGGAACTCGGTTAAGTGTATAAGCAGCCGTCTCCAGGGCGTAGCCCCAGAAACTAATTGGAAGATCTGTATGACTCATCATCGATCGTACCATGTCCAACAAAGTACGATTCCTCCTTTCAGAAACTCCATTCCATTGTGGTGTTCCGGGAGGAGTGAGTTGTGATACAATACCACACTCTTTTAATAAACTCTTAAATTCATGGCTTAAGTATTCACCTCCACGATCAGATCGTAGAGTCTTAATACTTCCGCCAGTTTGCTTTTCTACTTCAGCTTTGTTTCTTTGAACTTTTCAAAAGAATCGGATTTGTTCTTCATAAGATACACATATCTACTGAAATTATCAGTAAACGTGATAAAGTAGTAAAAGCCACCTCTTGTCATAGTACGCATAGGACCACATACATCACTATGTATAAGTTCTAATCGTTCAGTGGCCCTTTCACCTTTTCCAGTAAAAGGAGATTTAGTCATTTTTCCAATGAGACAAGGTTCGCATGCTTCGTATGATTCAAAGTCAAACTTATCCAAGTATCCATCCTTATGTCACTTGGAAATGCGCTTTTCATTTATATGGCCTAAACGACAGTGCCAGAGGTATGTTTAATTTGAGTCATTTATTTTAAGACGTTTGTTATTCACAATATAGATAGGAGTGTCTAAATCAAGAACATATAAACTGTTAAATAAATGTGCAATCTCATAGGTAACATTGTTCAAAGAAAAGGAACAACTATTGTTCTGAATTAAAATGCAAAACCTTTCTTGTCTAAACAAGAAACCGAAATAATGTTTCTGCAAATTGCAGGCACGTAAAAACAGTTCTCAAGTTCTAAAATAAGCCCAGTGGGCAATGATAAATAATAAGTCCCTACAGCTAAAACAACAACCTTTGCTCCATTGCCAACTCGTAGGTCGACCTCTCCTTTAGCCAAAGTCCTACTCCTTTGTAGTTCATGTACATTTATACAAATGTGAGAACCACATCCAGTATCCAATACCCATGATGTAGAAGTTGACAAATTGACCTCTATAACATAAATACCTGAATCAGAAGCTTGACTAGCCTTCTTCTTCTTCAGATCCTCCAAATAAGCATGACAGTTTCTCTTCCAATGACCTGGTTTACCATAGTAGTGACAATCACCCTTTGCAACAACACCCTTAGGCTTTAAAGCCTGTTTGGGATTAGCCTTTGGCTTGGGACCAGAAGCAGATCCAATCTTCTTCTTTCCCTTCCATTTGCCTTTCTTATTAGCCTTACCTTTGTTATCTACCATCAACATGGCAGCAGGTTCAGCCTTTTCATGTTGGTTTCAGTAGTTCGTAACATGGCCAACAATTCAGTGGGTGTTTTGTCTATCTCATTCATATTGTAGTTCATAACAAAATGAGTATAGTTGCGGTTCAAAGATTGCAAGATTAAGTCAATCTGAGCTTCCAAACCAATCGGGAAACCCAAAGTATCAAGATACTCAATATAACCTATCATCTTCAGAACATGTGGTTCAACAGGTTCACGCTCTCCCTGTTTGCAAGCATACAGTGCTTTGCTCGTGTCGAACCTTTCTTGACGAGCTTGTCCCTTAAACATTCTTTGAAGGTGTTCAATCATCTCATAAGCATCCATATGCTCATGTTGTTTTTGAAGCTCAACACTCATGGTTGCCAGCATGAGACATGCAATATCATTCACATCATCAATATGCTTCTGATAAGCATTTTGCTGAACGCGAGTTGCATTCTCAGCAGGAGGAGCAGGTGAAGGAATTTCAATGACATGGAGCTTACGCTCTTGCCTGAGGACAATCCTCAAATTCCTATACCAATCCAGGAAGTTAGTTCCTGTCAGCTTGTCCTTCTCAAGGGTTGCTCGTACGGAGAAAGTATTTGTATTGTTTGCCATTTAAATATCTACAATGTTTAAAATGCATAAAATAAACATTAGATTGTCTGAGTTATTTATTATGTTCAAATGATTATGATATATTCATAATATATCTCCCACTATTTTTATCAAATTAATAGCCCTTACTATTAATTTGGAAAGTATATCCCATAATTCTTTCTAGTGAGCCAAGATCCATATTTCGTCATGTCCTAAGTCAACCACTGGAAGTCCTTAAAAAATGATTATTTAGGTAGACAACAGTTGTCAATTATATCATATATAATTCTTGGATAGTTTGGTGAACAACGATTGATCTTATCTATCTAATAGACTTTTAACCAAACTCTATGCTTCTAAGTTCATAATGGTTGAATATAACCGTTTATTTTCACCTTATTATGACGACTCAGTTAAGTTAGACCCAATGATACAACGGCCGAATATAACCGTTTATATTCGTCGCATCTCACCACGATAGATAGGAGTCCCCTGCCACTGACAGTCCTTCCCCTAATCGATCTAGGATTCGATGAGTGTTCATTCATTGGAAAGCATCCGAGTAAAACTTAATATTTTATTAAGGGGTTTAGAAAATTTATAACGATCATGATCACATCATAAAGAGATCCTCAATTTTTCCTTGAACCAAATATTTCAAATTGACATCTTAAATTGTTCATTTCCTAAGTAGATGGAGGATACCAGTGGTCACACTTAAAACCCATCAGCCTTACGAATACGCATATCCGTTTTTGTCAGAAAATCCCAGTTATAGATATCAAAAATCAATATTTAATTCCGTGTTTTAAAAATCCATATTTCATAAACACAAGAATCTCATGATCGTTTGTTAATTTTAAAATCTTGAATCGTTACATATTTTATCTTTCTTAAGTAGATATGGCATGGGTGTCGTATCTAATACATACATCATTCCAACACATATATATCTACACATGCATTCATATACATATATGTATTATGCATAAATTAAACGTGTTTGGTTATGGCCCCATCCTATGTGATATTTCCAAGCTAATGGAATTATCAAGGTCAATCTATGGTGGTTTCAAATACTACACTATTACATGTCTTTATCTTCTTCATTGCTCCATCATTTGGATTGCCTCCTAGCTTCCTTGCTTCCAAGTCTCCATTGAACAATTACATTGAATAATAAATAAATCTATTCTAATGAAATTACAAGAAGAACTCGAATTACATTCGAGATTAATAATTACAATGAATAAACGACTTGCAAGTCGTATTTAGAAACCAAAACCATAAAACAAAACCACTATCCTATGGGTCTTTAGGCCATAACCATCCACCATGTTATCACATAACACATGTAATATATCTCAGATTATATAAACATATCATATAATCATATATAATAAATTTCAAAATTTCAGAAAATCAAATAAATTTCAGAAAATAATAAATCTCCGTTTCGGGGCCTGTAACGTCGTCAAATGGCTTACCGACGCGAAGCTAACTATGTTAGTATTTCTCAGTGACACGATTCCAGTCAGAAAGCACATATCGTTTGCGAAAATCGGACACTGGACACAGATTTCAGAAAATCTACCGAAGCCGTTTCAGAATTCGTATCGAATACGATTTCCATAACAAGAACAAACATGTATCATATACATACAGCAATACACACAATCATCCCATGATTATACAACACATGAATATCATATATTCAAAATCATATAGAACATATATATCAATATATAGTCATGGCATATCATATATATGTTTACATACATCGAAAAACTGTTAAACACATAACCAAATCATCCCATTATACACGTAGCTCTGATGCCATTGAAGGGTTTCGGGCATGAAAACGCAGCGGAATTAACGTAAAAACAATAAAAAATCGAAACCCAATCACAGGATCCATGTATAACGTTGGATGATTATGGTGAAGAAGTATGTACCTTAACAAAGCTTTCGTATGTTGTTTAATGGAGGTCCAGAAAGATGAATCACAGCAGTCCTTTGTTGCAAAGATTTGCTCTCTAAAGAAGTCCACACGAACGCCCGATCGTCCTACGATCACCGGAGTCGGTACTAGCCGAATTGTTTGCCTCTCTCTCTCTTTCTCTAGCCTCTCTTGATGTTGAGCAGCTAGGGTTTTTCTCTAAAAACGAAATTTGATGATTAAACCATAATATTATACATCATTATGTATATATAGGGGATATAGAGATTTTGGGCCTAACCCTAATCCATGTGGTTTTCAAAACCCATTATGACTTTGGGTTATTATTATTATTAAATCTGAATTCTAATATAATTAATCAAGTCCCACTTAATTAATTCAATAATTAAATTCGAATAATAATAATACTTATTAAATCCGAATTCTAATATAATTAATCAAGTCCCACTTAATTAATTCAATAATTAAATTCGAATAAACAATAATATATTTAAATTCGTAATTTAAATAAACCTCCGTTTTGACGTTCTTTGTGTGTGACCCTTTAGGTTATTATTACGTTGGCAATAATTTTATTATCTAATAATAAAATTATAAACAATGAGCGGCATCTAGTAATACATCATTGCTACCCAAGTAACAATAATAATTGGTGATTCAATTAAACATTTCGTGAATAATGTTCTATGTAATATAATCCCTTTAACCTTATATTATAGATCAAACTCGAGGCATGTATAGTGTCATCCTCTTCAACGTTTAATCTCGGTTTCCTTAATCAATGAGTAGACTATTTAAACAAATCAATATTTGAGCATGGCCATGCATTTCATAGTCTCACTCAATCAAGAGGCCAATAATATCACTCCTAGAATTGGAGGGTTAAATCCTATATCTACCATTCATATTCCCCATACGATTCATAGTATACCCAATGTCCACCTTTATCATTACCCGGTTAAAGGTAACTTTGAGTGTAATTAAAGTATATTAATTCTCGTATAGAAATATAATGATTTCAAGTCAGAGGATCATTACATCATTATCACTGTGAGATTTCTTATGACACTTATTAACATGTAGAATCTCACGGCGGGTCTTTCCAGTGTCATGTATTGATACATACACTTATGTTCTTGACTTTAGTATCACCATACCTATGACCAATGAGATGTGGTCATCTGTCAACAAACATACTAGTCTTATTGCATTATTACTGTCCTTAAATAATAATACTTGACTAAGGAATTTTAGGAATAAAATACTATTCATATAATCTCATTTTTAAGTCACATACTTAAAGATATATATTACTTATTAATATTCCAAGGACATTTATTATCCTTTCAATTTATAACGCACTAAATAAAGACATAATAAATAATAATTAAATAATCACATAAAACATAATCCTTAATTGTTTTCAATAAAACATTAAAAGTATTGTCTCTAGGACACCAATACTAACAAATAAAACCCAACTACATTTTCAAGGTTAGAAAATAAAGAAACTATTCTTACAAAGTACTCCAAGGCTTAACAGTTGATTCAAGAATATTATTTCACTTGTTTATTTTCTAACGATGCTACCACCCCTTCTACAAGTGTATTTACAATACCTATATAGATAGAGTAAAATACAATTTATATATTCTAGGATTGTTTCAATTCTCTCTTTCATTCTGTCTTTTTCTATTAAAAAAATCTTCAGACTTGGAAAGACAGCTTCAAGTTGAGTCTTCACAGTCATCATAGATTATCTTCCATAGGCATGCTTTTGTCCTTAGATTTCTGACATATTACCTTTTTGTGCTGTTCCAATCAATTGATAATTTGCCGTTGAGCATATCAATTGATTCTTCCTTTTATCCGTCAACTGATGTTCTTCTTCGATTGATCTTGATATCCATCGATCGATAAAGATTATTGAATTATCGATTGATAAATAATATCAATCGATATATCAATCGATGGGCCTTCATATCAGTAGATGGTCTTCAATTCTTTGACTTGGTTTTTTCAATTAATCTTCTATCCATTGATACTTCAATATCAACTGATCATCCTTCACTTGTATAATTTTCCTGTCTTTAAATAATTACAATTTGACAGTCTAAGTTACACATCAATTAAAGACCTATATCAATCGACTCAAACATCAATTGATGAGAATAATATCAATTGACTTACACCTTATCAATTGAAATAGACTAAGTATACCTATGCTACACTCCATATTATCAGTTGATTCAGATAAACATTTCAACTGATAAATGGTTTCCTGATCAATCGATATTTATAAACTCTATATCAATTGATCAGTTACATCAATTGAAATGTCTATGATTCTAAGATTAAAATTATCATCAATTTACATGTAGATTCCTAACATTCTCTCCCTATTTGTGTCTATGACATGAATATGCATAAATCTACTTGATGATAATAAAAATCATTAACTATAATCATTCAAATAGAATCAAGAAATTTACTTAGCACCTTGAGTTTGGAAGTACCAGTTGATGAGTAATTTCTGCAAGCTGCTCCAATGTCTTCTACTATTCATGATCTTCATTCTCCACTCACTTCTTCTTCTTTTTCTTCTCAGCATTTTCATTTAGGTGTCTCATAAAGGAACTCCTCAATATTGCTTCATCTTCATCAGTTTCTCCAAGTTACTTCATTAGATAATGAATTTCTTCATCTGGATTTTGTCCAGATATTTGCAGATATCAAAGAACTTTGTATTGCCTTCCACATCTATAAAAATCATAGTATACTTTGGTTCCAACACCACCTTCTTGACTTGAGATTTCCATAGCTTAAGAGGTGAATTAGGTTCAACTTCAGCTTTTGCTCTTCTTAGCTTTGAGATTTGTTGTTGAATTTCCTGAGCAATTGTAACATTGAGTTTTACCTTTTGTTGAGAAGAGGTAGAATGGTTTTCAGGAAATTGTAATTTTGCTTCATTATCATCTTCATTGAGTAAGTGATTTTTGATCTATTCTCATACTCCAACCTCATTGACTCTTCTTGGCTAGAGGTTGCAATGTGGGTCCTTACACCTATCAGCCCTTTTTCACTCACCACTGGAATTCCTTTCATTTTATACCCTTCAATTGTCACTTCCTCCTTGATTTCTTCTTGATTGACTTGAGAGTTTTCCTGAACCACTGTATTTTGAGTTGAATTTGTCTTTTTCTTAACCATCACAATTTTCCTCCTTTTTCTTAATGGTTTTTCTGCCAATTGCTCTTCCACATGCCATTGCATTTCCATCTGTCTAATAGTCTATTCATTCTCCTTTTATCTCCTTGCAGCATCTGAGATTCCTGTAGTGATGGCTCCTTGAAGTAGCTTCTGGCCAACTGGTTCATTTTTATTTTTCTTTTCTTCTTCAATCATTATTTCTTTACCCTTTTTCTTCTTTTAAGGGCTTCAACATTTATTTGAAGAAAAGCTTCTACATTTGAATTGGTTTCTTTGACAGCCTCCTTTTCACTTTCATTGATAACCTTTGTTTGAGCAACGAAATCATCCAAATTTCCTTTTTATGCAGCCTTTATCACTAACTCAGTATTTTTCCTTAGATCTTCAATCTTATTCCTTTCCCTCTCAATCATTGCTTGAGTTTCCTTTTCTCTAGAAAGTCTTCTAGTTTCTAGCTCATCTTCAAATTTCTTTACATCTCTATTTTTCTTTTCTAAGTCATCTTTGGGTGATTTAGATAACTTTGAAGACTGGCCTCTATCTCTTTTGCTTCCACTTCCACTAGCACCAGCCACATTGCTCCTACTAGCTCCACGTTGACCAAAAACACCACCACTGTCATCACTGTCGCCATCCTTATCCTTATCCTTCTTTCCATTCTCCACCTTTTTCTTATCATCACAGGAAAGAGGTGATGGCATTCTATCTAAAAACCTTTGAAAAATTGAGGCATGTAGAACTTGGTCTTTAATGATTTCATCCATTTTCTTTTCCATAAACTCCACTCTTGTGTCCAAGGATGTAAAATTCTTGGACTCTTTGAATAATTTGTCCTTGATTTGAGCCAGAGTGTTCATTGGAAGTTTCTCATCCAATCGTCTTTCCAATGCATCCTTGTTTGAGACAATAGAACCTTTGATGATCTCTAACTCCCTTTTTACTCCTATTATTGTCACTTTCTGCAACTTTAATTGCTCCTTCAAACAGTTAGCAATCCTCCATTGAGTTAAGTCTTCAATGTTTATCTCCATCATTGCCCTTCTGTATTGAGAGAGAATCTCAGTTTCAGCAGCCTCTAGAGATCCTTTAATTGTACTCATCCAAGGTTCCTCATCAGATTCATCCTCCAAGTCTTCAAATGCCATATGACAAACATCTATTGTATTGGAAATACTTTCCCTGTTCTTTGCTTAGTGTGCTCAATCCCCAATAATTGTTCTACATCCCTGTTACTTGAAGTAGCCAAACCTTGATATCTTGGATCAGGATGAATAAAATTTCTTAGATCCAAGACACCATCATCAACCTCCTCATCTTCAACAGTAACATCATCTAAATTCTCATTACCTCTCATTCATTCTAAAATAATTCTAAATTAATTAATCCTTTAATTAATTTAAGAAATAAATTAATTCTAAGTGAATTAATTTTCTAATTAAATTAACTAATTAATTTAATTAATTAATAGAAAATTAAATTAAAGTCTTGAATGTAGGACTATTGTTGATGTAGATAAAACTCTTCTATTCTTCAAAAATAACCTTTCTAACCACTTGAACTTTTTGATGACGAATCTTCACTAACATTGTTGACACCTTGTGTACTGGTCTGGTTCACGGATGACTAACTACAATGTTGATTCTCATTTCTGCTGTAGTGGTCTTTATATCTCGTCTTCTTTTTGTTCTTCCTCTATAATTTTCTTCCTATGGAATCTTTCTATAGTAGGCACTTAAAGCCTTCTGTATGTTCTGAACTCCTTGAGATACTACTCTTTTATTTTATACCAACGCTTGATCATATAAATGAACTTCTTTCAGTATTGAGTAACAGTCTTGTCAGACTTCTTCTGATATTCTGATTCTTCGTGTCTAGTTGACATTCTTCGTCTTGATTCCTTATTCCATATTTATTATTTACTTCGCTTTCTTATCTGAGTTGAATTGTCATCTACTAATTAAAAATAGGTCTAGTCATATGACTTTCAATCTCCCCCTATTTGTTGTTAAATATTTAACACACAAATTCCTAGAGGATGACTCAACTAACAAATAAGAAAATAGATAAAACTTTAAACTATGTAAATAATAAATTATTTTCTGGATCATATAATACATTTTCAGATTTCAATTGTGATAGATAAATAAGATAGATGTTCCTCTAGACTGGACATATTTAACAATGTTTTATCTTGACTTACCTATCATTACCAGATTCAAAAGTATCAACTTCACCTTCTTTTAGAGTTTAACTTTTGTGAACAGGTGTCATTGGTACATCTTCAGCGGCTGGATTCTCTGGTTCAGATTCTACATTTCCAGATTTCTTTAGTAACTAAAATGAAAGATGTTTGTTCCTCTAGCACTGAACATATTTTACAAGTAGTATTATCTTCCTTTCTCAGACTCATCACTACTCCCCCTTAGGATGGCAGAGATGAAGTCTTGTTCTCTTATTACCACTTCTCCTCTGTTTCTCCAACTTCTGTCTTCACTTCTCATCAAAGGTGAATTCATTCTCCCCTTACGTGAATTATCCAGCTATATTAATATAGGTAACAATATACATAACATACAAACAATATTAAACCATCGCATATATAAAAAATGAAAACTATGACATGTTATACATTTTAGAAAATCTGGTTAATCCTATATACAATAATCTTCTAACATCAAATGGAATAGAAGAACTAATAAATAATCATTAGTTCTATCCAATCAAATCATGTTGTTATATAAGCTTTTTTCTTGTTCAACCATTCTCCCCCTATTTAGATCTTGTTGAACAATTCTCCCCTTTGGATCTCTTGTTGAACAATTCTCCCCTTTGGATCTTGTTCAAACTTCTCCACCTTAGTTGAGTAATCCTCTTCAGAAGAAATTTCCTCCCCTTAGTTGAGTAACATTAGAAATCTGTAATAGGGAATTGAGAATGAGATTTGGTAATTGTGCTAGTGTGTGATTTTACTTTTTGTTTCTGACAATTATTTCGCTCATATACTCTCTAAGTATTTCACTCATAGAATATATATTTTCACTCTTTCTCACTTGTGTTTTACACTCTTCTCACAACACTATTTCTCTTTTAGTACAGATGACACTGGTGGTACAATGGGGTTTAGTAAATCCCCATCCTCAATTGATTCTATTAAAATATTTGACTTTGAAAACTGAATTGCTTCAGGAATAGATTCACTGAGTTGCTGATCAAGTAAGATGATCTATTCCGTTAGAAATCTAGATATATTCCATCTGGGGAGGGAGACAAGGATTTATAATGTAGCAAATGATCCAAGTTTCCTCCTAACGCCTGTAAAGGCATGTTGATTCAGCCAGAATCATCAATCATCCTTCATTCCTTGATATGGAAGTTTAGAATAATTGCTTCCGTCAATTCATCATTAGTTTATGACAATCCTTACAGTGCATTTGAATATATACATTTATGGTTTGCAGTGTTATAGAGTGTCCAGATGAAGTTGACTCTTTACAAACAACCTTGGCTGACAAGCCGAATTCAATAGACTCATCATGTTAAGATGACGAACCTAGTAACAGTTTTTCCATTTTCAAATCTATACCCTTTTGGGAGGATATAAATTAGTTAATATTTGCCTTGGTTTCAATTTCACATTCTAACTAGATGTAGATCTACTCGAATACTCATAGATACTTCTCTTTTCTAATGCACTAGAGTCACTTACTCATTCACACTCTTTAGTTTATAAAACTTTTTATTTCAGGGGTTTAGTAGATGAAGTTGTATCTGTTTGAGTGTTTGGTTCTATGATCTATGTTAGAGATTGTTGGTTTTCAATCCCTTGATCTTCTGCGATAGCCATTAAGGGCTCAATATATCAATTGAATATATATATATATATATATATATATATATATATATATATATATATATATATATATATATATATATATATATATATATATATATATATATATATATATATATATATATATTTGATACCAATTGATTAGAGAATATATCAAGATCGAGATTACCTCCTTTTATCTCGAGTCGATTGCTCTTGTTCAGCATGACATAGATATACTTTTATTATTAATGATTTTCAGGTTTTATATATATATATATATATAATCACTAACAACAAAAATTATAATTAATTGCAATGAAACAATAACAAACTATCAATTCATGATAATTAATAATAATTTCAAAAAGCAAGTAATTATGCTGATAATATCTCATCCTATTAAAATTCTGAAACTAATAAACATTTAATTGCTTCAATTCATAATTTTAATAAGATAAAATATCATCGCTAAATACTAAATAATTATAGGAATGAAAATTAACATTTAACTTCATACAGTATATATAATAATTGTTACTCAATCATATGACGATTATACTCATAACAATTATCAATGATATATGTAAGCTTGAGAAAGTAGATGTAAAGAAATTCAAAAATCCTTTAAATATTGATATTTAATATTTATGATTCTTAGAACAATTTCTCGTAGATAAAAATAAATTTTAAAAATAAAATGAAATAAAAATAACTATAAAATAAAAATATGCCAATAAAAAAAATAAAAATAAACTTACACACACACATATATATATATATATAGAAATAATAAGGAATTGCATATATATGCCATTAAAGCACTATCAATAAAAGATTTTTCGGATCTAAAGATTTATCATTTATGAACATGATACAAAATTTTCTTTAAGATACATATCCCATAATAAAATGTAGGAAAGTTGTATCAGAGAAAAAAGTTTATGTTCCTTATGAATTTCCTATAAGGCAAACTTTCCATAATAAAATGCAGAAATTTATACCAAAGAATAAATTCAACTCTCTTACTAAATTATATATCGATAAAATGATTCTTTTCCTTTATACCTTAATACTGTATGATTAGAAAACAGTTTTGCAAACAATCCTTATCAGATAGAGGACTGTGATTTTTCGACTCATAATTCAATTATGATCTTCATCATTTTAGTCCACCTGAAATTATCCCTAACTTAAAATAGAAAATTTCATGACAATAGGGGTAGATGTATTCTTAGCAATACAGTACAAGGCCTTCAAAGAAACAACCACTATTTAGGTACTTTGTTAGGAATCTACATGTAATTTTATGATAATATTAATCTTAGAATCATAGAAATTTTATTTGATGTAACTGATCAATTGATATGAAAGTTATAAATATCAATTGATCAGGAAACCATTTATCAGTTGAAATGTTTATCTGAATCAACTGATAATTTGGATAGTAGCATAGGTGTACTAAGTCTGTTTCAATCGATAAGGTATAAATCAATTGATATTTTATTCATCAATTGATGTTAGAGTCGATTGATATAGATCATCAATTGATGTGTAAATTAAATTGTCAAATTGTAATTATGTGAAGACAGGAAATTACACAAGTGAAAGATGATCAATTGATATTGAAGCATCGATGGATGAGAGATCAATCGAAGAAACCAAGTCAAGAGTTGAAGACCATCAACTGATGTGAAGACCCATTGATTGATATATCGATTGATATCATTTATCAATCGATAAGGCAACTTACGTATCAATCGATGGATATCAAGATCAATCGAAGAACATTATCAGTTGATGAATTAAGGAAGAGTCAATTGATATGCTTAACAACAAATTATCAATTGACTATGACAAAAAGGCAATCTGTCATAAATCCAAAAAGGCAAAAGAACACCTATGGAAGACAGTCTATGATGACTGTGAAGACTCAATCAGAAGCTGTCTTTCAAGCCTTTATTCTAAAATAGAAAAAGGTAAAAGGAAGGTAGGTAGAAACAATCCTAGAATAGGAAGTGTAAAAGCACACTTGTGGTATATAAACAAGTGTAGCAACATTATTAGAAAACAGACAAGTTTAGACAATATTTCTTAATCAACTGTTCTAGTTTGATAGCATATTTGTAAAAACAGTTGATTTGTTTTCTAATCTTGTAAAAGTTCATCTAGGTTTCTTTTAACCTAGGATCATTGAGCAAAAATATACACTGATGGAAAAATCAATCCATCAGTAATTTTAAATCTGTTTTATTCAGTTTATTTTTCAGTCGAAATTTGTTTGAACATATTATCTCTAATTCTCAAACATTAAGAGTAAATATTAGAACAATCAAAAAGTTTTAATATTTGTATTCAACCCCCTTCTACAAATATTGACATTGTTCTAGGGAATTACATACTTTGAATTAATGTGAAACATACATTAAAACAAGTGTTTGAAAACAAATCATTTTACAAATGGTTGATAGCTCGAAGTAAAAATAAATTTTGGAAATATTTATAAGTATATAAAATATTGAGAATTTTATACACATATATATAAAATACTTCCCTTTTGAATATTAGTGAATTTTGAAATATGCATTGATTATTTAGATCACTAATTATAAATAATGTCACTAATATTAAAAGTATCATAATTATTTGTAACAAAACATTTAAAAATATCAGAGAAAAATATCAAAACAATTATGTAAGACATCATTGACTAATACTCATCAAATATTTAACATACAAATAATTATGCTGCTAACTTATGCTAGAAAATTTAACTACCACATATGCATATAACATTGTAAGCATGATAATTAAAGTAGTAGCAATAAGTACGAGGTATTGGATTATAAATAAATTCATAAATCCTTTAAATATCGACGATTTAATACTTGTGAACTCATTTAAGAATTCCTTACAGATGGAATTTCATATATCTGCAAGTTATTCTACTAAGGACTACTCTCGGAATAAATGATACCTGGTGTCCATGCGTTTTATTCCGTGAGCGGTGTAGAGATTATCCAGCAGAGTTGATGGAGTTTGATAGCTTCTAGTAATTACTTGTATGTCCGTCTTACAGCCTGCATTATCTATATCTATATAGCCAATTAGATTAAACCTAGTATCTTTAAGGTACTTGATTCTAAGAATTGGTAATCCCTTAAGATATCTAACAATTCATATCTTAGCTATAACATTAGATTATCTAGTATCCACTTGGAATCTTGCACATAGGCATATTGAGAATATGATATATGGTCTTTATGCACTTGAATAAGTAATGAGCTGATCATGTACCTATTCTGCATTAACTTAGCAAAAGTCTCTTGCCAAATTTTTGTTAGTAGACCCACATATAATATAATCATGGTATACTTACACTAATATTACCTTGTGTGTGCCTTGTATTCCATATATATATATATATATATATATACATAACAATCCTAATAAAATCATTTTCAAGTAATTATCAGTTAGAGTGTCATAATATGTCCTTGACGATTGCTTGATCTCTTACCTCCGTCATAAAGAGCTTTGCGAAGAGAATGATATACAAATTCCAATGGATATTAAACTTCAAAGTCCAGGAGTTGTTGTACATCAACTTGTTCATCCCTAATAGTACCAAGTCTCGTCTCTGGTGCTTAGTTAGATCTTAAATGTCCCAAAGATTCTGTTTCCATCATCTTCAATAACTTTTGTAGCAATCAGTTTGGCTTTGTCCCTCATAACAATGCCAATAATAATCTAGTCTTTGAAAACCCTTACTGTACCAATTAGAACTTTTTCTTGTGGTCTGGGTTCTAAACTCAGTAGATTCTGCCTTCATCCTGCATTTTCTATATATATATAACCAAGTAGGTTAAACCTAGTATCTTTAGGATATCTGATTCTTAGAATTGATGATCCCTTAAGATATCTAACAATTCATATCTTAGCTATAAGATTAGATTCTCTAGTATCCACGTGGAAACTTGCACATAGGCATATTGAGAATAAAATATATGGTCTTTATGCACAGTAGACCCACATATAATATAATCATGGTATACTTTCACTAATATTACATTATGTATGTGTGCCTTGTATTCTAGAGAGATATCTGTATAACGACTCTAATATAAAATCATTTTCAAGTAATTATCAGTTAGAGTGTCATACTATGTCCTTGACGATTGCTTGATCTCTTACCTCCGTCATAGAAAGCTTTGTGAAGAGAATGATATACAAATTCCAGTGGATATGAAACTTTAAAGTCCAGGAGTTGTTGTACATCAACTTGTTCAGCCCTAATAGTATCAAGTCTCATCTCTGGTGCTTTAGTTAGATCTTGAAAGTCCCAAAGATTCTGTTACCATCATCGTCGATACCTTCTGTAGCAACCAGTTTGGCTTTGTCCCTCATAACAATGCCAAAAATCATCCAGTCTCTGAAAACCCTTACAGTACCAATTACAACTTTGTCTTGTGGCCAGGGTTCCAGATTCAGTAGATTCTGCCTTCGAACTGATTGAGATCATCTTGCATTTGCAATCACCCAATCTGGATCAATCAGTATTTCTTCAATCTTCTTTATGATTCCAACTATTTAACAATTGTTCTTTCCCGAAGAGTAATTATTTACTTTGCATAGCACTTCTAGTCTTTACTCTAGCTAAGAACTAGACTCCTGGAATGACTTAGACTCTAAACCCTTTGTCTCGGCATATATGTTCTTAATGTATACCTTTGATCTTCATTGTGTTGAGTACGACTAGTAGATCCTTCTTTTATTTGCTCCCCCTAAGTTGCTACTAGGATGTGTTGAAGATCCTTCACCTAGATGAGTGGATTATGTTAAAGTCAACGAGTTGTGTAGATTCACTACCATTTATACTACTAGGATCTAAATCATCATCATTAATATTGATTCCTTCTCTAACCTCAGTTTCATCATCAATATCTGAATATTAGTCTGACAAGATATCAAGCTTTAAAGATTCAGAATAGACATTCTTCTGAATGCTCGGGAGCTTGGTGTAATAGGACGACACATTCAGACTTTCAATCACCTTCTGATTTTACATCACATGTTACTTTGAAAGCTTTCGAATTCAATTAGTAGCCGAGGAAAATTGTTTCATGAGCCTTAATTTTAAACTTGCCAAGATACTCATATAAGTCTTCAATAATTATCAATTTCCTCCAAACACACGAAAGAACTTCAGTGTTTGCTTCTGGTTGGCCATTAACTCATATGATGTATTTCACAATCTTTGTTGAATAAAGAAGCATGCTGTGTTAATCGCTTTCAAAGTAACTTTATAAGTGCAGACTTCATTTAGAACTTCATTCATGAAATTCAGTTCCAATATCTGACTTCAAAGTTCTCAAAGCTTACTTTACTTCCAACTTGATCTACCTGATGTGATCAATCACCATGCGTGATATATTATCTGTTGATGCATGAGCATCGCCAATTCACTCTAAGTTGTGTGTGCTTCCATATTTCTTACTCGAAAATAAAAACTTTTCCTTTTCACTACTTTTCCAGAAAACCTTTGAAAAATAATTCCCTAGTGCCCAACAGATAATGCTTAAGTCCATCGGCAATAAAAATATTTCCTGTGATGAAAATTCTAAAATCATGATAGCAATGTCCCTTGTACATCCTTTGCTGTCATCTCCAAAGGTTACTGTTGGGTAGGCTTTCTTAATCAATTGTGATAGTAGAGCTTCAATGCTAGTAATATGCCTCGAACAATAAATGTCATGAAATCACATAACTTTTGACTTTTGTTTCATACTCTGTAATCACAAATGATTAAGCTTCTTGCTATTCATCTTCAATTGAGTCCAAATGGGTTAGAGATGTTACCTTCAATAGTGGTAACAACAGCTTCAATCTTAACATGCACAAACTTATCTTATACTGATCACTTCTCATTCACAGCAACCTTGACAATGTAGTCTTAAGGCTATGAGATTAGTGATTCCAACCTATCTTAAGGTAGACTAGCAGTCTTTATCCTATTGTGATTATTATAGATGTTTTGCCTAAGATTATGCAAGTCCTAAGATAAGTATTTTCAACTTTAAACAAACAAGCATGAAAATAAGAACACAAGGTAACATTCAACTTTAATGCATCATAGATAAGAATTATGCATTTCAGGCATGTTATGCATATTAGAAAATTCAGTACTATCTACTTTAACCATTTTACACAAATGTGACAGGTGTCAAGCAGATTTACAGATATTCAATAATTTTCTAAGAGCACATGAGATAGAAGAACTATGAAATTGATTACTAATTCTGTCTAATTCATTTCTGTTGTCTAACATTTTAATTATCTCTAATTACCTAGGTTAGTTTTAGATTAAGCATCGAATCTACAAATTTTACTGACTACTTAGATAATTCTACCATATTTTAATCTTCTATATCTTAACCAATAATTCGTGATAAGATTTGACATTTAAGTGCAACTATATGAGTGTGAGCAATTCATATGAAAACAAGCATATAAATAATTTCAAGAATATGCAGAATATTTGAATAAGACATGCAATATCAAATTCCACATATACTTAACAAGTCATTTAACACAATAAGAATAAATATAAAATATATGTTCTATGACCTATTTGTCTATTAGTAAATTTTCAAAACATTAGTAGAGTTATTAAATCACATAAGATTTAAATCAAGTTCAAGCAAATGTTCATGATACACCTAATCGTCTAGAATAATCATATATAATTCTAGATATACATTTTACTGCATTGAAAATTAAGTATGAAATGTACTAACTGTAACTCATAAGTCCTAGCATACAATATCTGGGAGTTAATCAATCATTTGGTGTTGAAATCTAAGAAGAGAATGAGATGTGTTTTTGGACTGAATTCAATTTCCTTCCAATCAAATTATTCAATCAGACTGGAGTACTGGTGAAAGTCGACGTGCTTGCACGGCGCATTATGTGGACGAAGTGTAAGAGCTGCTAGACGGGTATGCCATCATGTATACTTTGGCCCGAATGCGGTCAGGGTGACGCATTTCGGCGGATCATCCACAACTAGTAGAAGAGTAGAAAAATAGAGATGTCCCTCAGAGAGGCAATTGTGGGCGACTAATCACTGACCTACATTATCACTATAAATTACTCCAATGAAAGTCCATTCTTCCCAATTGGGATTTGACATTAACACTGTAATAAAAGCCTATGTGCTAAGTTACCAATACTATTAATGGGAATTGCCGAATTTTCACTGTTCTTACACTATAACGAAAGCCAATGTGTTAAGTTACCAATAGTGTTAATGGGAACTACTGAACTTTCACTATTCTTACACTATAACGAAAGCCAAGGTTCTAAGTTACCGATAGTGTTAATGTGAGCTGTTGAGCATTGATTTTCTTTTCGCGATATCTTGAACTTCTTTCTTAGTGATTCTTAAATGAATAGTAACTCTGTAACTGATCCCATCGTGGTAAGTTATCAATAGTGTTGATGAGAGTTGAGAAATTGCGTTGAACATTCTATGGTGTTGTTCAGAGTTGAGAAATTGTTTTGTGCATTCCATAAGGGTTTTGAGCTATCTATTTATTTAAACATATAGTGTATAATAAATATCAGATTTATATACTGTCTTTTATATTGAGATAAATTGCAGGTTATTATTGATAAACTGCTATGGTGTTTATATTATTGATGGGCTATAGTAGCTCACTCTTGCATTGTTTTAAATTTCCAAATAGAACAGATAGGTGTGATGACTCTCACATTTCGGATTGCCCGCCAAAGAACAAGGGCAAGGGGTCCCTATGAGAGAGGGATGTCTAGTATTCCAGAGTTAGACATTATCAGCTTGATAGGATTTTAGATTTTGATTGTCAGAATTATTTATAAGTACCATCTTTGTTAAGACATGTAAATTAAGTGCCTTTTGACCTTCCAATACAATTTCAAGTAGAAACTGCTATAGGAATATAGACTGATGTGTGATATTCTGGGAATGTAAATATCTAGTAATTATCAACTATTAATGTATATGTTTCATTTTCTAAGACTATGGCATGAGTAAGTGTTGTGTTTAAGGGGGTCACTATAGTTGATAATTTTATTGTGGATCAGATATATATGTGATTGTGAACAGGGATTGGACTGTGACGGCCTAGATCTCCAACCCCAGGTCTGGGGGTGTCACAAAGATGGTATCAGAGCCTAATTTATAGTACTCAGAAATGAGAGAGTTATGAGGATAACTATAAATGATATAATAAAGAATTCTCATCGAGTTCTATGTCAGACTATCGGATGTAGTTTTGACAAGTGATAATAAAAGAGTTAAAACCCTCAAGGGAATTATAAGAGTATACTGATACGAGTTCTTGTCTATATTGAGGCGTCAGTGTTTGAGGATTTTGAGGCACGACCTGACCAGGAGATGTTAGAGAAAAAGAGAGAGAGAGCACTACCTGAGGATGAGACCGCTCACATAACACTGATTTATAGAGTAATATTAAACTATTTATGTAAGAATAGTTACGACAAGTTAATAAAGGATCTTTAATGAGAAGTTATCGGATACTAGCCTGAGGAGACGCATCTAGGAGGGAGGAGTTATGATTCAGACTGTGATGTTGAATGGAGAATTTTGGAGCCCCCATTGAGGAAGAGAGAGAAGTACAATCATTGTAGTACTAAATATGCTAGCAACCCCAGAGATAGGGAAAGCGTTATTGAGCGGAGATGGCCACATCGTTCTTAACACGATAGCCAGGTTGGCCAAGTTAGAGCCAACGACGCGTAAAAGCCTAACTAATCTTTCATCATTTGGCAATAAGCCGAAGAGATAGTGTGCATTTCACAAGACCCTATTAATGTTATGGAGCGAATGAGATTGATGGTCCAAGGAAATGACTATCGATATTGTAGTTGATTGACTTTATGGATTGATTGTGAATGTCGTGGGATTGTAATTGAGGTGTTTTTACACTGGGTATAATCCATTTTATGAATAGTTCATGCCCAATTTTCTGTAGAAAGTTCATCCGCTTGAGTTCAATAAACGTTTATAATTAACGAGACTTGCAAACGAAATGTCTAAATTTAAAATAGAGTAGCATGGCCTAAAGGATATGATCATCTATATACGAGTAATTATTGAGGAATTAGATGGATTAAAATCTGTAATAAAGTGGACATGCATGGGGACTTAAGAAATATGAAAGTCTATAATGAGATAATATCGAGGAACATTTGTAATGAGATGTCGTGAGTTCCCCAAAGGGGATTAGTTTGGTTGAGTTTGATATTGGGTTTTAATAACCAAATGTGTAGTCAGATTGTGTCTGATTGAGATATGAGATTGAGCTGATATATGTTTTTGTTCAGTTAAAACGTTACTGAGTCAGAGTAATGTGAATCTTAAAGAAATTTTGTTTCATACGTACAATAGTATTATCAAAAATTTATGGAGAATCATATAGAGAAAAAGTTTTTAGGCCTAGACAAGAGAATTTTTCTGTGGCAGAGTATGAGGTAAATTTTACGGAATTGTCGAGATTCGTGTTAGATTTTGTAAATTCGGACGAGAAGAGAGTACGGAGGTTTCAACAAGGGCTAAAACCATGGAATAACGGTATTGAAATTGACCAACTACGTGTAATTAGTGCAGAAAGTTATTATTAAGGAGACGAGAAGTGAACAGACTTAAAAGGAGAGAGAGGGAACAAAGAGAAAGGCGGAAAGCCAGAAAAAGAGTGCAGGGAGCATTAGTGTTCTTAGAAAAATTAATAAGATCCAGGAATCCCAGGCTGGGAGAAGGTCGGGATTCCGAAGAACTGGGAATGAGACTGTTTACCCGGGTGGTATGCAGACATGAGTGCCACCCCCAACCAATCCGGACCTCACTACCAGAGTGCAATACATACAAGAGGAAACATACAGGACATAAAATTCTATAAGTGCAACGTCTATCTGTTTCAGTGGCAGGAAACCAGAGTGTATAGGATTAAGAATCTAAGTCGACAGAATTATCAAGATTTCCCAATAGGGTAAGTGAGTTAAAAAGAGATTTGAGGTGCTTGAAAGAACTAACTATGCTGCTTTGGTTCAAGAAGCATCCAAGTTTGTGGAAATTCAAATAGACCAATTGATAAGGGACCAGAGTTCTATTTCAGTGAAAAATAAATGGATTTAAGAACCCGAACTTAGATGGTAGTCAAGTGTGCCCATAATATGAAACTTAGATACTAGAGTACCGATCTTACGAAGATCTAATTCCTTTTCAGTTAAGAAATTTAGTTGCTCTATTGAGAATATATTAATTGACGAGATGTGACGCTTATATTGATAGTGAGAGTAAGTATGTAAAATTAAGCAAGCCCAATGAGAATGAGAATGTGTTCGAAGGCAGACATTAAATCAAAGAAGATTTAAATCAAGTTCCAGCAAATGTTCAGGGATACACCTAACCGTCTAGAACACCCTATCTAATTCTAGATATTCATTTTACTGCATATAAAATCAAGTATGAAATGTACTTATTTAAACTCATGAATCCTAGCATGCAATCTTATTCTTAGCAATCAATTAAGCATTTAAGTCCTAAGCTGCTAACATGCTGCATGAATATAATACATTTCAATACCTAATAATCATACAGTTTTGGATTAGATAAAAGTATACTAGTTAGAATGTGTACCTGTGAAGTGCTTGGTGATTCATCTCCAGTGTTGGTCATTGATGCAAGATATTCATGTGGTTCATCACTTTTACTGATAGAATCAACCTTGCATTCAACAAATGCTTTCCCTTGCTGCATCCTCACTAATGCCTGAGATTCCTGCTTCACCCCAACATAGTGTCTGTCATCATTTGCTTGTACGGGCTTCTTCAAACTGTGTAGCAAACCCCTGATCTTGTCTTTCTATTTTAAACCATCTCTGTCTTGCTACCACCTTTTGAACTGGTCTTGAAAATTTCTTTTACGGAATCTATAGGTAATGACCTTAGATTTAGAATTGGGATTTCGTCTGAATCTGATGTCACTGAACTTCCATTTGCCCTGCAGGCTTGACTTGTAGTCCAGTTCTCAAGTTATTCTAAAGTGTCAAATTCACATGCAACATCTTGACCACTACCTCGAGCTACTACATCTTCAATTCAGCTTCTAGGATCATTTCGTTTCTGTTCAGAGGTTCTCAACCTTGACGTCAATCAAATTTGGTTCCTGGGTCACAAATACAGTGGATATGCTAACAACCTGCTTTACCAAATATTATCTTCTTCAGCTCTTGTTCTAGTTCATAGGCCTTCAGCACATACAGGTCTTTTACAGACAATGTGGTTGTATCATTAAATCCCTGTTGGCTGTAACCTGTGTTCCAGATGATCTGCAGTATTAACACGAACTCCCGGTAATCTCCCTGTAGAATAAACTTTAAAGTTTGTACTAAGATTCCAGGTTGTCCAGTATGTTCTCCTTCACAACTTTAACCTCTAAGATTTTTCATCCAAAAATTCAACTCAAATTAACCAAAAGCTGTACCCAAATTGATCTCTTATTTTCCAGCATCCGAATAACCAGTGGGATCTTTTGGAGTAGACCTCTGAGGAAATTAGAACCACCTATTCTTCAACCTGTTCTAGAATTAACTTCATTGGATAATCTTTAGTCAATTTGCATTGTCATTAATACCCGGAAAAATCTTCATCTTCTAGCCCTTGAGCACCCCAATAACATGTTAGGTTCTTGTGTCGACTGGTCAATTGTTGCCTTTTGTTATAATAAATTCAAATTTTAAACTTTATTAAATTTATGAAATAAACTAATTAAAATTTATAACATAAACTAATGAAAGTTTATAGAACAAATTTTATAAGAGTTTATAAAATAAATTTAATATATCAAAATTTATAAAATAAACTAATTAAAATTTCTAACATAAACTAATAAAAGTTTATAAAACAAATTTTATAGAAGTTTATAAAATAAATTTAATATATCAAAATTTATAAAATAAACTAATTAAAATTTATAACATAAACTAATAAAAGTTTATAAAATAAATTTTATAAAAGTTTATAAAATAAATTTTATAAAAGTTTATAAAATAAATTTTAATTAAAAGTTTATATTTAAATTTATTCAACTAGGCCTCCTCGTTCTGAGCCCAACCAGCTTCGGCACGGTGAGCTTTACTGAACTACGAATCATGATTTGTATATCAACCAGTCAGCTCTGATACCAATTGTTAGGTCCCGAAAGTATCGTAGAAGGGGGGTTGAATACGATACTCACTAAATTAAAAAATTCTTTCGAATCTTTTGCGGATATGTAATTTAGAGTTCGGTTAGTGGTTCGAGTTCAGATGTGTTTAGGAGGCTGGCTTACTAATTTTCTGTGTTAGTGAATGAACAAAAATGTTCTAGAAAATTAGCAAGTAATTTAAACGAGACAAGTTTCGGGGAATATTACTTTCGTATATAATCCCTGAGGTTGCTACACCCAGTTAAAAATATAACTGGCTTCCAAAGAACAGATTAGTTTTTTGCTTCTACAAAGAAATAAAGCTTAATCCCTATACAATATTTGACTGTGTGTTTGTACTAATGGAATCCCTACACTGTCAATGCCTTGTGTAGGCGCCACTAAACCCTTAATAATACTTAGGAGTTGTTTCTTGCGCCTCTTTTGATATTTGTTGCGCCTACACTCTTGTTGCAGAGTGTAGGCGCCACAATGTCTCCCTTAATCTTTGTTGCGCCTTTAACTCCACAAAACCTAAGGCAAACATTATGTTGCGCCTACACTCTACATCCCCTGTGTAGGCGCCACAAAATACTTCATTTGGCCTTGGTTGATTTTGGTGCGTCTCTCCATTGCTTCAAGTGTGTAAGAACAACTAAAATGATATTACTTCCTTTAAACATATTCTTGAGATGCTTGAAGTATTTACCACTTGGTTTTCACTCTTCTGGCTTGGCTTGATCAACTGATTTTCATCTGATTAATCAAGGTAATTCTCTTCTTGTTGTGCTGACGCTTAGTGCACTGGTCTGGTTCACAAATGACTAACACTGAATTAAATTCCCTTGATTTCTTTTCTGTTTCAGCTGAGTAACCTTGGACTGTTGCATTGCTTCAAACACTAACTGTTGATAAACACTATAACTTCACTAGAATCTTTTCTGGTACTTAGACAACATCTCCATTATTACCACAATCTTGAATACTTCATTCACTGTTCTTCACTGACGCTTGAACATTTAAATGAACTTCTTTCAGTGAGTATAACTCCAAGACTGTAGCTGTCTTCTTTAACCTTTGTCTTTACCCTTCTAGATTCCTATGCTTCGAACACTGTCTATCTTCAATCAATGCTGGTACACTGAAATCTTCTTGTGGCACTTCTATACTGAATCTTAAACACTTCTGAAACCCTGAAAGTCTTTACACATTATTCTTCACTGAGGCTTGAACATATTAATGAACTTCTCTCAATGACCTGTAGTAGACTTCAAAACTTCTTCTAATGTCTTGATTCACTGTATTTGCCTTGTCTTTATTTTTTCCTGATTTCTGTGTAGACGTAGTATTATTTACTTGTCCTGTTCTAGTGTTGAGTTATCACGATTACTATTCATACGGCTTCGTAATCTCACCAACAAATTTGGATTCTAAATTTCCTAGAGCTGAAATATCAGATTTTGCAACAGGGAAATAATTTGATATTTTCCATCCACCCTGGAATCATCGAAATGTTAGAGACCTTAAAGTGTATTATTGGTGGCCAAACATGAAAAGAGATATGGTAGATTAGGTAAGTAAATGTTTAACTTGCCAAAGAGTGAAAGCAGAACACTAGAGACCAAGAGGGCTTTTATAATCCTTAGAGATTCCTCAATGGAAATGAGAGCATATTGTGATGGATTTCGTAGTAGGGATACCGAAAACTAAAGCAAACCATAATGCTATATGGGTTATAATAGACTGGATAACTAAGTCAACGCACTTTCTACTGATCAACAAGAGATACACCATTGACCAACTAGTCGAGATGTACCTCAAAGAGATTGTGGTGAGACGTGGAGTTCCAGTGACCATTGTGTCAGATAGAGATCCAAGATTTAATTCTAGATTCTGGAGAAGCTTTCAAGACTGTCTAGGCATTAAGTTGAACATGATTACCACTTACATCCCTAAATAGAAGGCAAGTGAAAGGACTATTCAGACCATAGAAGATAGGATGAGGGTTTTTGCAATAGATTTTAAGGGAAATTGGGATGATCATTTATCACTAATTGAGTTTTCCCACAATAACAGTTAACACGCGAATATAAGAATGCCTCATTATGAAGCCTTATATGGAAGAAAATGTCGATCTCCCCTATGCTAGGAAGAGGTTGGCGAGCGAAAAATATTAGGACCCGAGGTGGTTCAGCAAACGAAGGAGACAATTAAGCTTAGCGATTGGAAGCAGACCAGGACAGACAGCGCAAGTATACAAACCATTCTAGAAAAGACTGAGAATTTGAAGTTGGAGACTTAGTGTTACTTAAAGTGTCCCCATGGAATGGATTGATTAGGTTTGGTAAAAAGGGAAAGTTAAGTACCAGATTTATTGGACCATTTAAGATCTTGAAGCGTGTTGGGAAAGTAGCTTATGAGTTAGCTTTGCCTCCAAACCTTCATCAGGTGTATAATGTGTTCTATGTGTCTATGTTATGGCAATATAATGCGGATGCTAGACATGTGATATAGTATGAGCGTATAGAGATCCAACCTGACCTATCCTATATGGAGCAACCGATAGAGATTCTTGATCGGAAGGAACAGGTTCTGAGAAATAAAGTTGTCAAACTAATGAGAGTGCTGTGGAGAAACCAGAAGGTCGAAGAGTCGACCTGGGAATTAGAAAGCGCAATGATATAGAAATATCATCACTTTTTTAAATGAGATTCCAGGACGAAATCCTTTTAAAGAGGAGGGACTGTAATAACCTAAAATTTTAATACTATGAAAAAGTTTTCGGTGAATAGTGAATAGTGTTTTCTATAAATTTCAAAACTTAAAATTTTGAAGCCGTATTATTATTATATAGCATAAATAACTATGTAAATCACATTAGTTTTTCAAAACTCCTAATTCTTTTATTTGATTTAGAATTTACGAGTTATTAGAGTATACGTTAATTGTGACGGTTTTCGGAGACTCGAAACCTGAGGATTATTCGTCGTACTTGTGTTTACGGTAACATAGATATTAAATATAAAATTTAAGATGACATTAGTCCAATAAAATAAATTTGAAGTTCTTTCAGAAACTAGAACAGAGTTTGAGAAACGGAGAAGTGAATAGTGTTTCTGCGGGAAAATAGTTTCGTAAATTCTCGAAATAATAAAAGAGTATTAATTTAATCATTCTAAAATATATTAGAATTATAAAATGAGATTCTAAGTTTTTAAAACTTAGGTGGGACGAAAGAAAAGAGAACGAGGACAAGAGATTAAATCATTGTTGGGAAATTGCGCGATTACCGGGGAAAACCTTATTAAATATCAAGCTTCCACCACACACCACATATAGCACTTTTTAATTTTTTTTTCTATTCTTCATCAAGAGCATAGCCGAGATCTTCATTGTGTAGGGGATTTAACCATTGCTTGATCAATTCTAGCTTGAATCTAACGTTCTATAGCTTAAATCGAAGGTACAAATGCAACCTTTCTTGTTCTTAACTCTTGAAATAGACCCATTCACTTGATCTCTATCTATGATTCAAAGAAGATAAGAGTGAATAGTAATTTAAAAAATGAAAATTTTTATTTCATGGATTCTAGCTTTGATATGGCTTAGTTGATCGTTATAGAGTATACATGTTGTCAGTAGTGTGATTTAAGCTTGAGGTGAGTCCTAGAAACATATTCTTTGATCCATTAATATATAAGATTTATTTTTCATGCTTGGCTAATATTTGGAGCTTGAGATTGTGTTATGTTGTAGTATAAAGTTGGTTGAGTAGTAGTGTTACTTGGTTGGTTGATTTGAAGTAGTTAGAAATGAAAAATGTTGAAGTATCTAGGTTGCTTACTTTCATGTGGAACTTTTATCTAAGATACTAGAGATGGTAAGGAAGAGACCTCAGAGAAAGATTTGAGTTAAACGGATTAAAAATCAATTTACTAAAAATGTTAGAAATTGGGCATTTAAATTGAGAATTACTAAAACATGGTTAAGTGTTTAATGTCACTAGAAAACATAGAGATAAGTGGAACTTTGAGACTTAATTCCTATACAAATTATATATGAAAGTTGTTAAGGAATGATATGAGAACATAACAAGATAGAGAAATAGTTTAAATCTTGTAATTACAAGGTACTTGTGAAGTCACGAAAATGAGTTTAAGTTAATAACGAGAATAGAATTCTAAGTACTAATTTGAGATTTTGTGCTTAATTCTTAGAGTATCATCGAGGAACGGAAACTAACCAAACCTTGTAAGAATACCAAACAAGTTTTCGAACCTTTTTACCTTTTGACGATTTCTGTTCATAAAGAGGTTCTGTTGCGGTATGGAATTTACTTTCTTACAAACATACATATATGTCTGTGTTGTTTACTATACATTACTTGTGATTATTTATCAACTCTGTATCTTATAAAGTTAGAGTGTATATAAGTAGAAAATGAGGAGCATTCTCAGAGTTGAGTTTCAGAGTTCGTGTTCAAGGTTTTGACCGGGAGATAGTGTGTGAGTTTCTGATATTTTGTCAACAGAGTCTGAAGAACTTTTCTTCGAAAATATTTTGGATATTATCAAATACTAAAGAAATATTTTGTTAAATATCCATTAAATCTTTAAATTTTATTTATTTGTTGAAATATTTTTAATGAGAGGTTAAATATTATTCAAATAATTACTTAACCTTCGGAAAATTATTTAGAGTTATTCAAAATGGATCTAAAATCTTCGGAAAATGATTTAGCTATCCAACAATCATTCTGAGAACATTGGTGATTTTAAAACAACTTCCTGGTCGTGTGATTTTGAAAACTTCTTGTGTGAGAAATATTTGAGCAAAAAGAGATTATTTGACTATAAGTCAACATGTGCATATAAGATTACTTCCTCATAATTCTGGGAGTTAATCAATCATCTGGTGTTAAAATCTGAGAAGAGAATGAGATGTATTTTTGGACTGAATTCAATTTCCTACCAATCAAATTATTCAATCGGACAGGAGTACTGGTGAAAGTCAACGTACTTGCATGGCGCATTATGTGTATGAAGTGTAAGAGCTGCCAGACGGATATGCCTTCAAGTATACTTTGGCCCGAATGCGGTCAGGGTGACGCCTTTCGACGGATCATCCACTACTAGTAGAAGAGTAGAAAAATAGAGATATCCCTCGGAGAGGCAATTATGGGCGATTGATCACCGAACTACATTGTCACTATAAATTACTCCAATGAAAGTCCATTCTTTCCAATTGGGATTTGACATTAACACTGTAATAAAAGCTTATGTGCTAAGTTACCAATAGTGTTAATGGGAACTGCTGAATTTTCACTGTTATTACACTATAACGAAAGCCATTGTGCAAAGTTACCAATAGTGTTAATGGGAACTGCTGAACTTTCATTGTTCTTACACTATAACGAAAGTCAAGGTGCTAAGTTACCAATAGTTTTCTTTTTGCGATATGTTGAACTTTTTTCTTAGTGTTTCTTAAATGAATAGTAACCATGTAACTGATGCCATCATTGTAAGTTATCAATAGTGTTGATGAAAGTTGAGAAATTGTATTTAGCATTCTATGGTGTTGTTGAGATTTGAAAAATTGTGTTATGCATTAGATAAGTGTTTTGAGTTATTTATTTAAATATATGGTGTATATTAAATTTCAGATTTATATACTGTCTTTTATATTGAGATAAATTACAGGTTATTATTGTTAAACTGCTATGGTGTTTTAAATTATTGTTGGGCTATAGTAGCTCACTCTTGCATTGTTTGAAATTTTCAAACACAATAGATAGGTGTGATTGCTCGCATATTTCCGATTGCCCGCCAAAGCACAAGGGCAAGGGGCCCCTATGAGAGAGGGATGTCTAGTATTCTAGAGTTAGACATGATCAGTTTGATAGGATTTCAGTTTTTGATTGTCAGAATTATTTATAAGTACTACCTATGTTAAGACATGTAAATTAAGTGCCTTTTGACCTTCCAATACAGTTTCAAGTAGAAACTGCTATAGGGGCATAAACTGATGTGTGATATTCTGGGAATGTAAATATCTAGTAATTATCAACTATTAATGTATATGTTTCATTTTCTGAGACTATGGCTCGAGTAAGTGTTGTGTTTAAGGGGTCACTATAGTTGATAATTTTATTGTGGATCAGAGATATATGTGATTATGAACAGGGATTGAATTGTGACGGCCTAGATCTCCGACCGCGGGTCTGGGGTGTCACCGTCAGGATCTCCAGTCTATTCTCCCTGACTTCTCCAATCCCTTCGTTTATTATCTCTATTGTATCTCAGATTTTCTTGGCATTTTTATAATTGACCACGTGATTGTACATAACGTAATCTAGGGATTCTATCAATATGATTTTGAGATTGTTATCCAGTGATATAACTTCATTTTCTTCATCTGTGTAATCAGACATACTTTTTAGAAACTGTCTATGAGTAATTATGACCCCATTTATCTCGTGCTCGAGAATAACTGTTATTGGAGGTTCAATGTCGTTAGCCAAAATTAATGCATACTTGGGATTGACAATACCAATAAATAGTAACATCTTATTCTTCCACAGGTTGTAGTGATCTTTATAAACGGTGGAATTTTAATGCTCGTCACTTTTTGTGTACTCATCTTTAAATAAGATTAAAAATTAATTGTTTCGAAAAATAATTTTTGACTTAAAATAATTTCTGATCAAAAATAATTTTTGGATAAAAATTATTTCGAATAAAAAATAATTTTTGAGATCTTTACGAGTTGCGGAATATTTTGTTCAAATTTGATATTAGAAATATCAATCAGCTCTGATACCAATTGTTGGTCCGTGATATTGTAGAAGGGGGGGTTGAATACCATATCTATATTTAATCACAGAACTTCGTATTTAAAATATTATTTTAATTAATCACAAAATATTAATTATTATGAAATACTATTCAAGTAGAAAATATGATTTTTAACTTGAAAAGTATTACAAAAATTAATATGATGAAAGTGTTTATAATTGATAAAATATTCTAGAACGATTTCAACATGAATTATTATTGTTTAACAATTATATTTTAAATCAGCACAGAAAGTCTGTGAATATTACAATGCAGACAAATTACTGAATTTGAATGTTTTTAGCAACGAAAATAATGAAGCTAATGACCTCATATTTATAGAGGTTGAAGCTAGCAAGACATTTGAATAAAACTTATTAAAAAATCAAAAGGAATTTATAAATTAGCCTTCAAGACTTTTTAAATAAGCTGAGAAAGACTTTTAAAACTCGGTAAGATTTTTTAAAGAAACTCGGTAAGATTTTTACTTGGTTACTCGGTAAGACTTTTGGAAAGTAGCTTGATAAGACTTTCTTAAATTCTTAATTTGTTAACACTTTTGATAGTCTTACCGATTTAATTCGGTAAGACTTTTTATAAAAGTCTTTTAAACTGAAATTCAATAAGACTATTGAGAAAGACTTATTTGAAATTCGGTAAGACTTTTCTAATTACTGCGGCAAGACTTTCTTTAAATGTTAAATAAAATATCCTTTTTAACTTAATTAATTCCACCAATTTTATTTAAATAATTTATAAATTAAATCAATTCAAGATGAATTAATTTAATAAATAATTAATTAACTTTTGATAGTATAATTAATTAGTTTCTTCACTACACAATCATTGTAGATTTGATATGAGTCTTTCTTTCTTCAATATCTTCTGTCTGAAAATCACTTAAGCTAGGTGATAAATATTTATTAAATTAGTTGACACACAAATATACTCTCTGGTTCATTTCTGTCATACTAAAATAAATATTCTTCACCTTTTAATTTTAAAAGTTGTGATCTTTTGTCTTGTTCTCGTTTCTAGCTTTGTCTCTAATATTATTTTCTTGGAATCTTTTTATAGTAGCCACTTGGAATCCTCTTTGTCTTATGAACTATTCTGAAATACTACTTCTTTATTTTTCACCGATGCTTGAACATATTAATGAACTTTTTCCTGTGTAAAGTAACAACCTCATAAAAATACTTCTAACAATCTGATTCTTTGTGTCTAGTTTACTTTCTTCATTTTGATTCATGTTTTCATAATTATTATTTACTGCCTTTTTTATCTAAGTTGAGTTGTCATCTAATTATTATAAATAGGCCTAGTCATATGCCTTTCACTAAGGCAACAAAGAAGACAGGTAAATCCAAAGTGCAAATTACTAAGCCTGATTCACTTACAGTTAATAAGAAAGGATCCAAAACTATTTGGGTTCTCAAAACATCTAACTAGTTACTATCTGTTTGCAGGGTACAAGGGTATGGAAAGTGTCCCTAGTCCTGGATAGTGGACGCTCAAGACACATGACTGGAAAGAAATCCCTGCTTACAGACTTTGTGGAGATGGCTAGCCCAAAAGTATCCTTTGGAGATGGCAACAAAGGAAAAATACTAGGATATGCCAAAACTGTATTCGGAAATGTCATCATTGAAGAAGTAACCCTAGTTGATGGTTTGAAACACAACATGATAAACATTAGTCTACTTGGACACAAAGGTCATCATACTGGATTTGACAACAAAGAGTGTCTTGTGATTCATAAAGAAACATGCATTTTAGTTTTCAAAGGACTTAGACATGGTAACATATATGAAACCAACTTGGAGGATTGCACAAACAAAGAAGTTACATGTTTATATAGCAATGCCTCAATTGAAGAAAGCTGGAAATGACACAAGAAACTGTCTCACATCAACTTCAAAACACTCAACAAGTTGGTGAAGCAAAATCTTGTGAAAGGACTAGCATAGTTTAATTTTGTTCAAGATGGACTTTGTGAAGAATGTCAACTTAGAAAGCAAAGGAAAACATCTTTCAAGAGCAAAACTATGAACACCATTTCTGAACCTTTTTTTCTTCTATATTTTGATTTATTTGGTCCAGTAAATGTGATGTTAATTAACAAAAAGAAATATGATCTTGTTAATGTAGATGATTTTACAACATTCACATGGGTTTTCTTCTTGCACTCAAAGGATGAAGCTTCCCAACTCATAATAGAACATGTCACTTTTTTGGAAACTCAATCAAAGAAGACTGTGAGAATTCTTAGGAGTAACAATGGAACTGATTTCAAAAATGCAATTATAGAGGAATAATGTGCAATAAAAGGAATTACTAAACAGTTCTCTGAACTGGGAACACCTTAGCAAAATGGAGTTGTGGAAAGGAAAAATAGAACACTCATAGAAGTAGCCAGGACAATATTGGTAGAGCCTAAACTGCCAATCTATTTCTGGGATGAGGCTGTCAATACATCATGTTTCATTCAAAACTGTACCATAATAAATATTCATGAAATGACTCCTTATGAGATGGTGAAAAACAAGAAGCCAAGTGTGAAATACTTTCACATATTTGGATGCAAATGCTTTGTGTTGAAAGTACATCCTGAGAATCTAAACAAATTTGAAGCTAAGGCATATGAAGCTATTTTTCTTGGATATGCACCAAATACAAAGGCACTCAGAGTCTTCAATCTCAGAAAAGAATTGTTATAGAATCTATTCATGTTGCATTTAATGATAAAAAGCTTACAGGTTTACAGGATGAGTTAGAGTCTATAACACTGGAATTTGAAAATCTCAAGAATTCTGAGATAAATGAAGATTACAGGGATGAAGAGCCTCATGTATCTCCTGAAACCACACAAGATAATGCACACTCTAAGGGTGAACCTAAAACTAATCTCCAAACAACTCAGAGTCTAATAATTCAGGATCAAGCTAGACAGAGTCTACATAGTCAGAATAAAACTCTTTAGAGTCTAACTCATCAGGGTCTGGATCAAGCAACTCTAAATCATTTTCAGAGTCAAGCAACACATGGGGAGCCTTTTCATTTAAATTTAACTCACAAACAGGAAATATCAATGATTTAGGGGGAGCCTCAAGTTCAAGTATCAATCTTCCACCAACTAGAAAATGGGAAAAGGGATCACACTCCTGACTTGATAATTGGTGATCTTGATAGTGGTGTGCAGACAAGGAAAGTCACTCAAAATAAATGTTTCTACAATTATTTTCTGTCAAAGAATGAACCTAAGAAAATTGAAGAAGCATTACAAGACCCTGATTGGATCATAGCAATGTAAGAGGAACTAAATGAGTTTGAAAGAAACAAGGTGTGGAAACTTGTACCAAGACCAAGAAATAGATCAATTTTTGGTGCAAAATGTGTACTCACAAGAGGAATGAATAAATTATGATAAAACCTTTGCACATATAACTAGATTGAAAGTAATCATAATGTTCCTTTCATTTGTAGCTCATTCCAAATTCAAGGTATATTAGATGGATGTGAAAAGTAACTTCTTGAATAGAAAACTAGAAGAAGAAGTCTATGTGGAACAACCCCAGGATTTGTTGATCCTAAATTTCCTGATCATGTTTACAAATTAGACAAGGCACTTTATGGATTAAAGCAAGTAGCTAGAGCATGGTATGGAACTCTATCTAAATTTCTTCTTAAAAATGACTTCACAACAAATACCATTAACAAAACTCTCTTTATTAGAATATAAAAGTGATATATTTCTTGTCCAAATTTATGTTAATGATATTATATTTGGCTCTACTAATGAAAAACTCTGTGAAAAGTTTAGTAAACTAATGCAATCTAAATATGAAATAAGCATGTTGGGAGAATTGAACTTGTTTTTGGGACTTGGAAAAGAACTGTTGAAGAAGTTTAATTTACAAGATTATGCATCTGCCAAAACTCCCATGTCAACTGCCACTAAGCTGTTCTCTGACCCCAAGGGTAAGAAGGTTGATAACACTAGCTATAGAGGTATGATAGACTCATTATTATATTTAACTACTAGTAGACCAGATATATTGTTTACAACATGCCTGTGTGCTAGATTTCAAGCTGACCCTAGAGAATCATATTTAATTGATGTACAAAGATTTTTCAGATATCTCAAGGGTGCACAGACTCTTGGACTTTGGTATCCAAGAGAGTATGATTTTTCAATAATTGGCTACTCAGACTCTGATTATGCAGGATGCAAAATAGACAGGAAAAGCACAATAGGTCAATGTCAATTTCTAGGCAACATGATAATCTATTGGTTTAGCAAGAAACAACAGACGGTATCAACCTCAACAGCTGAGGCTGAATACATTGCAGCTGGAAGTTGTTGTGCTCAAATTCTGTGGATGAGAAATCAATTACTTGATTATGGACTAATTTTTTCAAATATTTTTATGTATTGTAATAATACCAGTGCTATTAAAATTATAGAGAATCCAGTCCAACACTCCAGAACAAAGCACATTGATGTCATGTATCATTTTCTTGGAGAACATGTTGAAAATGTTACTGTTAAACTTCATTTTATTTTAACTGATAATTAGATTGTACACATTTTAACAAAGCCACTTGATATATCTACTTTTATGAGATTGGTAGGTCAGTTAGGTTTGTTCAATATGTAGTTACAAATCAATAAAAATAGTAAGATATGTACTTTAACTATAGTCCCTGATTTGCACGAACTATAGTTTCTCATCGAAAATCTCTTGAAGTATGTTACTTTGTCAGAGTCTACCATCTAGACTCTGAAGGTTCACTACACCCTGAGAGGTCTGTAGACTCTGAAACAATTAGAATTCGTGCTTGCAGACTCTGATTATTTTTTAACCGTTCAATTGACAGGAAATAGGCGGTAACGGTTATTTTTTACTGGTTACAGGCTGTAGACTCGTGTGTATTGTATGTGATTCTAACAAAATAGAAAATTTACAAACAATTTACTCACTTGATTATTGCTAATTATTTTTTAAGGCAAAAATACTCTCAGAGCTCTTCAAGAACCCTAGATAATTTCTTCAAGTTCATCTAAACTACTCAATGGCTGCTCAATCTACCGTAATGAGGGGACCCAAAGTAATTGCTTTCACATTTGGCGACATTGAGTTCATGATAAGAAACCATGTTGGAGCCCTAGGTGACAAGAAGGGTTTAGATACTGACTACTAACATGTGATGGACTTTTTGGAACAAAGTGAACTCAGTTACATCATCAAAGCATCCCCTATCATCCATCAAGAGGTTGCCTCACAAGCATGGAACTCTGCAAAGGTAGTTCATCCTTCTCAAGATCAATCAAATAAAATCATGTTTGTCTTTGGTTTCATAACTTTTAATGTTACTGCTGATGTGATAAACTCTGTGTTTAAGTTTCCTGTTAAACAACCTTTTGATGAAAATGTATCCGATGATGAGATTAAGAGCATGTTTAAGTCATTAGGTTATACTACTAGTTTAGATAACATGAGTAAAATTACTAGGCCCTATTTTAGAAAAGAGTGGTCCTTCTTTTTTAATCAAATTGCTAAGTGTTTTACTGGAAAATACAGTGGATTTGATGCTTTAACTTTCATTACATTTCAGATTGGTCACAATCTCTTGTTTGATAGTGTGATCAATATTGGTGATATATTGCTCATTCAAATGAGAGCAAAATTGTACATTGTGTAAGAGGGAAGGAAGAAAGTTTATTATCATAGATTTCACATGCTTCTCTTAAACCACTTTGTTCCTAAAATGTCTGTCAAGCTTGCAAATGATTGTTATGTGCAGGTTTATAAGCAACAAAGAAGAATTTTCTCTGACATAAAGAGAATAGATGAAAAGAATAAAAATTTGCCTGCAATGGTATATGGTGCTGGAACAAGTAATGGAGAGTCCCCATACACCTACCAAGTAGCCAAATCACCAATTACAAAACCCTTTCAAAAACTCAAATCCAAAAAGAAACCAACCTCTGATGTCTCTCAACAGGCACCAGTTGTAAAGAGAAGAAAATTGATTCAAACTAGGCTTATAGATGAACATGATGATTAAGAAGTCAACCCTCTAGAGAAATAGGTTGTTGAAGGGCTTTCTTTACTCAAAGAAGGTCATGATGCACCTGATTCTAGCCCTCAAGCCCGGTCTGTAGTCTCTCAAATGGCTAAAAACTCTGAAAAACTAAGGGATGCACCTCAGGATTCTCAAATTGAGTCTCTTAAAAAATCTTTTGCAAAGAAGTATAAGATATTGATGAAGGCTTTTTCATCACACACACACAAGCCTGTTACTATTATTAACCCTGTTTTATAGGAAACAAATGCTCCCAAGGCTCCTGCAGAGCTAGACTCTGAAAGTCAAAAATTTATTGAACTAGAGTCTAATGTTGAGTCAGAGTCTGGACTACCTTTAGACTCTGATCATGAAAATATTTGAAAAGGAATGTCAATGGATGCAACCTCATGTCTTATAGAGTCCATTATCACTCCAACTGATTAGGTGGTGCTGTTTATTATCCATTGGTGAAACTGTTGAAGATCCAACATCATATAAGACTCAATCTTATGTATTGGATCTTCTTTCTACCTATGATGTCATAAAAACAAAATGGAGATGAAGCTACAAATATCTGAACCGGATGTAGTCACAAATCTATATAGATACCTCTTCAATTCTTCACTTCAAAATCAAGTAGCTGGAGTCATAGAAGGCAGGACAAATGAAGTTGTCAAAGCACTTGGTATGCCAGACTCTGAAAAGCCAAAAACTAAAAAAGTCAAAAAGACCAAAGCCCTCCAAAGGAGAGAATCAGAGTCTGTTCCTGAGTTAGAAACTGAGAATGAGCCACCAGTTTTTAACTATGAAGAAATTTGGGAAAATAGAATTACCTACAAGACAATCATTCAATGGATTTCCAACTTTCAACATCTGTCTAGACAGGTGGTTGACTATCTTGTCCACAATGTAGGAACAATTTCCAATAAATACATTTATCCAACCTACCATAGTTGATTGGATCAATTCAAGGGCTTATATTTTCAAAGGATTAGGAAGGATTTGCAAGTTCTTTGCAATCTCATAGATGCCCAGAAATCAATGCAATCCATACAAGGGATTTTCATCACAATTTAGATGCATTCATCATTGAAGGACAACAGGTGGAAGAAGGTGATAGAAGGAAGTTGGGAAAAGGTACTAGTGCACCAGTGGTGACTAGTAATATAGGTGTTCGGCCTGTCTCACCCATATAAGAACTACCTAGTCAAAGGTTGGGTGATAGTGGGACATGGGAACATGCTGATAGGCCTTCTTTGCCAACTCAAACATTTAATAATGAGAACCCCAATCGTATGGGAGGACAAACTCTGATGGATGTTTATGAAGAAAATCATCAATCTATTCTGTCAGAATCTATCCACTTTGAGGGGGAGTCTCATTTACAAACAGTTCAAGAAGGTGACACTCAGATTTTAGCTTCTAATGAAGTCACATTGAAGCAGTCAGATTATAGAGTAGACCTTGAGACTGCGATACTGGAGCCAGCCAATAGACTATGAAAAGAAAGAAGAGTATAAGGATTTCAAGTCTGTTGTTGCTCACCTCTTGGTAGAAATCCCTAGCCTTCAGATAATTGAAGGGATTCCCCTCCATCAAGGAGCTTTAGGTATTGACGCATCTTCATTTTCTTTCAATCCCTCTTCTGTAGGTTTTATGAGTGCACCTTCCCAAATGAGTGAAAAATTACTAATGAGGGACTGACACAGGACCAAGCAAAATCGGAGGCAGAAAAAGCCTTAGAAGGTCAGAGTGAGGATGAGAAAATGGGTGTCCAACCCTACTATGAGAATGAGATATTAGGGTTCATTCCTGAACTTAGCTTCACTTATTGGGACCATGAATTTTCCAAGAGTTGGTAAAGTGAGTTGGAACAGGGGATGGATAAGAAATCTTTTCTCTTGATTTTTCAGATTGGTAAGAAGGAGGAGGGCCCTGCTACCCAGGAATCATTCACACAGAGACCACTACTTCACCTGGTGGATTCTCTAGCAAGGAGAGTAGATAAAGCCTTGGAGGCTATGGTGGATGACAACCAAATGCAACTTGAGTGTGCATAATTGAAGCCAAATATACCTCTTTTAATCATGCCTATCCAGGCAAGGCTTCTAGAATCTACAGATCCTGATCACTCTAAGGAGGAGTCAGGTTCTATAGTTCCTTTTACAGGTTTAGAGTCTACACATCCATCAGAGTCTACCCCTCTTCTAACTAAAATTGAAGTGGCTGACATTGATCTAAGTGATGATTCTTTTTCTAAAGATGATGAGGAGAAGGGTCCTTCCTTCACATATTTTCAACAAATTTTTCCTCAACTATAGGAAATAGCTCTTTCTCTTGGCATAACAGATAGATCCACTTTTGAATAAATCATTGACATTTACAAATCTGAAAAGCACAATGCCATAATCAAGAGGAATTTATTGGCTGATCATGGTTATTAGCCTCATGAGCAGCCTGATGCTTCTCAATTTCAAGAAAGTCAAGCAATTCTAGAGGTTGATAATGCTGAAAAGGAAAATTTTGTGTCCCAGCTAGACAAAGTGGTTAAGGATATCTCCCACATTCACACTAAACTCTCAAAGTTGATACTGCCACATCAAAAATTGTTACACAATTTGAGGTGGTCCAAGTTTCAATCAAGAATAAAGAAAATTTTAATCAAGGAACTCTATCCGACATCAAGAATGAACATGCCACTCTCAAGACTTCTGTTGATGCCCTCACTGGCATGGTTAATTAGGTCATTGCTATACAAGCCAACATCAATTATGTCTTGGAAAATATTCTTTTTGCTGTTGCAGGGTGTGATGATGTCAAAAAGGGGGAGAAAGGCGATAGTTCAAGAGTAATAAGGATTATAAATGCAAAGATGAATTAAAGGGAGCTAAAAGGAAGAGAGAGGATGGTGATGAAGTAGATGGTGGTTCTCATGGTCCTAGGGGACCTGGTGGTATGCAAAAGCCTATGTATGGAGTCTTTATTAAATCACAATCACACTAGCCAAGGACTGGACATTGGACATCAGAGTCTAGGTCAGACTCTAGTAAGAGAAGACAGAGTTCAGACTTTGATGAACACAAGATTGATGAAAACAAGGAACCTAGTTCCTAGAAGTGCAATCAAAGTAATCTAATGTTAAAAGCTATATTAACTAAGAGACCGAGAGGCATTTCTTCAACTGGCCTGGAAAGAACTACAACTATAATTATAGATCCTCATTTACTCACAGATAAACGGTATCAAAAGACTACCCAAAAGCATTTGAACAAATTGTTTATAACATCACAGAGAAAAGGTTTCCAAGAGAACAATATATAGTTGAAAAGTTAACGAATGAAATGCTGGTATACTTTATGTAGGGAGGGTCTGTAAGGTGGATAAGTTAGACAAACTTCATTTTCTTCAAACAGGTTGAGGAGCTGCAATACGTCAAATTCATGTTGACTACAGTAGAGGAAATGAATAAAATCAAAGAAAGAGTAACAAAGGATTGGATGCTAAAAATTGATAGGAAGTTGACCTTGCACAGACAGGCAAATAAGCAAATGGTCAAATTTACCTTGAAGTATGTTGATGTTGAGGGGTTTGATCAAGGCATGCCTCTAGAAGTTAGGGAAATCAAACTACAAGAAGGTGTGGGTCATTACTTTGGATCTCATCCTATGAAAGGAAAGATGAGTGTTCTATTGCTTAAGGACATAAAAGATCAAGAGTGCAGTGCAAATGATTTGAGAACATCTTATTGTCAAATCAAATGTGATACTGAAGAAATGAAGAAGTTGAAGAAGTTTGTTGGAGAAGCTTTGGCAGATATTGAAGTGAAGATGATGAATTCATTCTTGTCTAAAAATTCATCTTTTCAAAGGATAGATTAAGAGTAATTTTCCCCCTATATATTTATACTGTTCTAGATTAAAATTTTAAATTCTTTAGTTTTGACATTATCAAATCTTGATTTATGCTTAAATTTAATAAAACATAAATAGGGGTTGATTGTTAGGAATATTTTTATTTGATGATGTACAAAATACTACTCCCTCCGTTTCATATTAATAGTCCACTTTCAAAAAAAAATTGTTTCAAAATAATTGTTCATTTCAACTTTCAATGTAAAATTTAATTTAGTTTATATTTTTAAAATCAACTCTATTCCACAAATCTCTAATTTATATTTCCAAGTTCAATTACATACCATATATTATATTCATTCAGTGCAATAAATATGAGTACAATCAATCAACAATAATTTTTCTTAATATGCATTATATTTTGAAAGTGGACTACTAATATGAAACGGAGGGAGTAGAACAGAGTTTAACATAAGTGTATCTATAATAGAATAAGTCTTTTTAGTCTCTGATCAAGTCAATGTTATCAGAGTTTAGCTAGACCCTATAGAGGTTTCAAGTTAATTGTACTTGGAAGATTTTCAGAAGAACAAAGTCAGAGTCTGAAGTCAATCAGAGTCTGTAGACTATCAGAGTCTATAGACTATTAGAGTCTGAAGATCATTAGATTCAGTAAAGCTGAAGACGAATTTGGAAGGTGATGATTATAAAGGAAAGTCTTTGAAGATAAAGGGAAAGATATTGCAGATATACTATGGGAAGGAAGAAGAGTTATAGAAGAAAACTATCAACTAATAGATAGGAATTTATTCCTGATTAATTGTAATTGCATTATTAGTTGATAGGCAACTCTCTATATAAACACTCTATGTAACCTAATGTAATTGTCGAGTTTTGAGAGTGTTGTTTTGATAAACACAGAATAGCTGTTAGGGTTTGTGTACACCCTAGGAGAGTTTGTATTCATTCATTAATAATACAAAAACAAATTCTTCATAAATTTATGTTTTGATCTTTGTTCTTTATTCGAAACTTGAATTTATATCATGTTGATTTTAAACAGACAAAAAGTAAATAAAAGTATTTAACCCCCCTTCTACTTGTATAACTGGAAAACAGTAATTGTAAATAAATAATTTATTTAATGATATACACTAAAATTATATCAACCACATAAATTTTATTTTGTAAAACAAAATATTTAATGTACTGTTAAATTTAAATTAATATATAAAAGTTGTAGGGATTATATATTAGATCTATATAATCGAAATATAATTTCATCTTTTTGTAACTTGTGTAAAATAAATTATATATATTAATTATGTCGGTCGAGTATATACTTTTGTGGTACAACTCTATATCAAATTCCCTCTTCGTTCAATTTAACACTTATTCCTTTAATTTTATATCTAGACTATTTTTCCATGTATGTTTTAGGTATATTCTTCATCTTCTTTCTCAATTATTAGAATTTTCATATTGGTTATCTCTCAATCAGCTTACCAAGTTTTTTCCTCAATTAATGAATTGTTTATACCATTAATTTTTTTTCCCTTTATGAACTATAAAATCCTAGGTTATAGAGTTATGGATTAAAAAAATTAAGATCAGTATCGTCTATTTAGGGCTGTAATTCTAGTCGAACAGAGTCGAGTTCGCACTTTTCACAATCGAGCTCGAGCTTTTTTTTTATCTAGTCGAGCCAAGCCTAAAAATAATCGAGCCTGAAATATATGTTCGATCTCGGCTCGTGTAATATGGAAGTCGAGTTCGAGCCATTTACGAGTTTTTGAACTTAATGAGTATTTTAACTAGTTTTAAAGCTTAAGAGTTTTTTAACTAGTTGCCGAGCTTATCATGTTTTAGGATTCTTATTAAGCCTATCGAGCTTTAACTTGATATTCATAAAAATTATCCGATTATTATTTTTTAAATCTAACCTAAAAATATTTTTTTTATTTCTATTAAAACTGACAAATAAAATTTTAAAATAACACACTTATGTTTGTGAAATGACATATATTCAAATACAATTTGATTGTACTTGTCACTTAATGTCTTTAGTACTGAGATTTAACTTTTCAAAATATTTTCAATAATCTTTTCTCGTATTCATGTTTGTTTATACTTAATGTCACTCTATTTTTATAAGTTATGTATCTTAAATATATGATAACAAATAATAATAATTAAATTCTATTTGTCGTGCATGTATTTATTTTACAATACACTCTTAAAGAAAAATTTATAATGATTAGCCGTTAAAATGTCTTATGAGAATTAATCAATTGCATTGGAGATTTTTTAAAACATTACTATTAAGTATGTCAATATGTAATTAATATTATGTGATGTTAGTGTATACCCATGTAAATTAAAAAATTTTAAATTTATAAAAGATCATATGTATATATATATATAAGGTTACTACAATGAGAACCCTCTTATAATTAGAAATGAGAATCTAAACAGAATCACCAAATTAAAATTCAAATCACCATCACACGCAGAATCACTGAATTTCAAACCAAATGCCCAGAAATTTAGCACAAATCACCAAAATTCCCATAGCTAAAAATCTGAAAAGGAACAGATCTGAGTGAGTCATGATACTATAAATTTGAGTGTAAATCGTGCATTCCTTTAATCATCGTGGTATAACATTTCCATTTAATTTTCTTGTTCAACACATGTATGTATGTGTGTATGTATGTATGTATGTATAGTCAAAAGTTAAAATCACATATAAATAAAAAACAAGTTCAATATCTTACAATTTTATAATAACATTCTGCAACCGGAATTTGTGTTATGCATTTGTTTTTGCAGTATGTTCTGCATCATTATGCTAAATGATAGACGTTCATCAGAAATAACAACAATTATTCTTCGAAAACTAGATAGAATTAATAAGATAAATATATTAAACTAAATAATGTGTTATACAAATAGGAACACGATGTTCTGCAACTTAAACATAGTGTACTGCAAAAATAAATATGTTATGAAATATAGAAAAAAATATTATTTAAATATAAAATAATAATTATTATACAAAATGGATTGATTTGAAATTGAAGTTTCAACTCATTTTTCTTTGTAATCCCGTCCAACACTATATGCTCTACACCCACGATACTTCTAACACCAATTTCATGCTCAGTATTAAAATTTAAAACATTTATGATTTGAACTTTCCCCGCGGCTTATCTTGCATAAGTATCATATGCACCACAATTATCTTCATCCAACATCCATGACAAAAACTATCAGCCATAACATAATTACTCGTATATAAATTGTCACTGTCAATATATATCATTGTTATAAAGTATGTCCCCATGTTCATCACTTCTAGTCATATAAACATAATTTGTCTTCTTCTTCGACTAGTTGTAAAATTACGGACTTGCAATCAGGCGACTAATTCATATACGTCCTGCAAAAACTCACAAACTTTTAACATTATTATAAATTCAAAAAAATAAAAAATAAAAGAAACAAAACATCTAACAATCAAATGTAATATATATATATATATATATATAATTAAATCGTCAAATGCAATACAAATAATATCTCATCCAAAAAAAATATAAACTTTTGCTACCCCCAACTTTAGATCATTGCAATTGCATATATTAGTTTCTAAAATGTGCACAATAGAGCTACATGTTGCAGTACAAATAATATCACATCCCAAAAAAATAAAAACTCTTACTACTCCTAACTTTACATCATCACAATCACATCTTTAAGTTTCTAAAAAGTGCAAAACATAACTAATATTTACAATACACACATTATCAGACCAAAACAATAAATTCAAATTTCCACAAGTTGCAGTACACATAGTAATACTCATATATTTTAATTATGAGATGTTGCTTTTCAATTTTATAGATGAAATTGTTGTTTATTGCACTTTGTTCTCTTTACGTACTTCATCACTTCCCGTCATATCAACGTACTCTGCCTTCTTCTTATGCTAGTTATATAACCAATGGCTTGAAATCAGGCGATTACTTCGTTGGCGTCCTACAAAAGTTCATAAATATTTAACATATTTAAAAACCATGGCACACTCTACTATACTACAATTTAACAAGTGTGCACGACATATATGATAACATAGTATTTCTAACACAATCACATATAAGTATGTCCAAAGTACAGAACACAAGTAGTTAGTAAAAAACATTATAGTGAAAATTAGTAGCCATAATATCACATCCCTAAAAGTTGAGATAGTAAGTATACACAATACCTCAATTGCAGTACACACAATACTACTTTATTTTCAATACCAAATAGATGATTCAAAATACCTACTTAATTAGATGATTCACAATACCTGGCAATTAATTATAGTACACACAAAACCACACTATAAAAATTGAAGTACACACAATATCTCAATTGCAGTACACACTATATCACTTGATTTTCAATACCATATAAATGATTCACAATACCTAGTATGAAAATTTAATATATAGCTTGAAAACAATGATTTAAATTACATACATTCACTTATATTATCGATATTTGATGCATTAATTTGTGATTATATAAGATATTGCAAACCCTAACTTCTCCACGATTCACGACCGGATGATATCTTCCGTCAAGATTTTAATTTTTTCAGACCGCTTTTTCAATTAATATATGTTATTGTACTGTGTATTGCAAGCGGAGTATATGAGATTTGATTTGCAGAACATTAGTACGCATGCAGAAATCAATATGTATAATCATATACTATCTTTATAAGTTAATGAAATATATTATCATATAACTATTTATTAAATTACTAGTTTGTCCATTTTAAAATTGTAAAATGTGTTTTAATCCAACTATTAATATCTAGTCTTAGGGGTTTCCAATATTATTAAGTCTCCATATAACTCAACTCGTATATATATTAAGATTAATAAGAAATGGAGAGATTGAGATGGATGTATATGTATGTATATTATTTTTAAAGAGATTGAGTAGATTTGATGGAGTAAATCCTTGACAAATCAGAAGAGTAGACAAATCAGATGAATAAATTGGAGATGCAGCTTCTAGGAAAATGAGTTGGCGATGGCAGATAGGAGAATATGAGAGAGGTGCGATCGAAGATACATTTGGGTGGTGGCTACTGATGGTGGTAGACTAGTGGGTAGAGTATTTGGGGGAGAAATTTCAGATTTGTATTTGGTAGTGGCGATATATACATATTTGTATGTATATAATTAATTGTATTGTGTAGATTAAAGGAAATAGATGACTGAGATTAGATCTTACTTCTCATTTTAAACTGTGTTCTCATCTGAGCACTTGACTATATATTTATCATAAAATTTAAAATAAGATAATTTTAATCAAATATGTTAACATATTATATTGAGGGATATTAGACACATTACTTCATGAACATTTTTTTAGTTACAGAGTTATTTATAATATTTTATAGTAGAATATGTTACATGCCTATAAATATGATTACAAGGGGGCTATAAAAATTTGTTATAAATTTTCACTATATTAAAAATCTATGTAATAAAATTTTTAAAATTAAATAATATATATATATATATATATTGCTAAAATATAAAATTAAAAATATAATCGAGTTCGAGCCGAGCCGAGTTCGAGTCTTATTGAGTCGAGCCCGAAAAAACTCGACTCAAAATTTTAATATAGCCTGAAAACCTGTTCGAATTTGAGCTCGATAACGAGTTCGAGCCGAATCGAGCCAGGTTAATCGAGTCGAACTCGGTCTCGAGTTCGAGCCTAGTCGAGTCGGGTTAATCAAGCCGAGTTCGAGCCGTTCCAAATAAAGCTCGACTCGAATTACAACCCTACATCTACTTGAACTATTATTCACATAATGAGAAATGATAGCATGTAAGGCCCCGTTTGGTATTACTATTGCAAACAGCTACAACAGTTTTTTGCTGAAAACCTGTTAGAAAAGTATTTGGTAAATTCTAAAAACTGCTGCATGGAAAAGCGTTTTTGGTCTAAAAGCTGTTGTTAGCAAAAACATGTTGTCCCCCATGATTTTGAAAAAAGACTTTTGCAAGAGTTTTTTCAGGAAATAGCTATTAACACAGAAGAAAGGATCCCGTCGTTTAAGAAAATTTGGCTAATGAGAAGTCTCATGATAGAGAACTAGGAAGAAAGATAGAAGGTTTCAAAAACTAAAATATTTTTAAGTCATAGAAAACTTAGTGATACATTAGTCACCCATCTGTTGGAGACTTGAAAATATTTTACTCTCTTTGTCCTAAATTAACGGTCATGTTCAACCTTTTTGTAGTCAATTTGACTAAATTTAAAAAAAAAATTATTTTTTTACAATTTGAAAAAATTAAGAAATACATTTTTAATTAAATTAAATATACTTTTAAATGATATACTTTTTATAAGTTTTTAAAATTATATATTATATGTAATTTTTGACAAAAGAAATGTGATGGTTAATTTGCAACTTCACAAGTAATAACACTCACTCACTAGGCGCCAAGATTTGAAAGGCAAGGCAAAGCATAACACAAAAAGCCTGGTGAAAATGAAAATCTATTAGCGTATACTATATTAAACATATACTATATATTAGCATATAAAACAACTTGCTTATGGATGGGATATATATAAAACATATACTATATATTAGCATCATTAAAATCTGTTTACAATAAACGAGCCTGTAATATAGAGGAATTGTCTAGTCATCACCTTCTTCGTAAACATATGAATAGAACCTCTATCTTTTAATAATTTGTTATAAAATCAAGGAATCATTCTTATGATTAACTGTACGTTTGTAGAGCCATTCTGATTAGTCCAGACTAGAAGAAACACCCGTAGGTGTGACAACTTAGACTTCTTTAGTCTAGCAAAAGATGAAGGAATTGAAGGTCTCGATAGTCAAAACCCTGAATTAATAAAGTCATCCCTTTCGGGACTAGACAAGATTAAAGAATTCTACAATAATAACTCTGTAGAAATACAAAGTTTAATTAGAGTTCTAAACAGAGCTATAGAAAGATTAGAAAGTTACCTAATCCGAGTGTTTAAATGAACCCAGCTTTGATTTCCAACAACTCTAGTTGTTGGAACGAATTCTGGTTCGATTTTCATCACTTCCACCCTTTTAAGAAACGAAACATTTATGTGTACTAAAAATTAATTTGGGAATTCAAGTTACTGTTATGTATTCCTTAATTGTATGGTCAGACAATCTTTTATTCTCGATAAAGATTAATACACAGACTATACATAGATAAGATCAAGTCCAAAAGGAACATCGACAAAGAACACAAAAAGCCTGGTGAAAATGAAAATCTATTTGCGTATACTATATAAAACATATACTATATATTAGCACATAAAACAACTTCCTTATGGATGGGATATATATAAAACATATACTATATATTAGCATCATTAAAATCTGTTTACAATAAACGGGATATATATAAAACATATACTATATATTAGCATCATTAAAATCTGTTTACAATAAACGAGCCTGTGAATTGTCTAGTCATCATCTTCATCGTCTTCATAGTTAAATGGTAGGGGAACTGACTTAAATGCACGGTACTTGCCCACATTGTTCAAGTGCTCATTCTCCAACCTTCACAAAACATGTACTATATATTATCATCATTAAAATGTGTTTCTGTACTATAGAGGAAGCCATATATCGTTCATATTATGTACAATTTATTACTTTACCTGAAGAAATTCCAAACCCCTCGACGAGTAATTTCCAGCATAGCTATAACTGCAATCATACTTTGCTCATGCTGCAGGAATGGAACTTTCAAGTCCAAAACCATTTGAATCCATGAAAACCTCAGTAATACATTCAATACCTATCATACATACAGAATGAATTAATTTGTTTGATCGAACTCCAACAATTTGTTAATATATCATGAAAAATTGAAATCATGAATATGTACTTACAATGGCTGCATAGTAAACACTTTTGTAGGGAACGATGAGTTTGTCTCTTAGCCAAGGGTTGATGGATTTTCTGTTGAGAAGACCCCAGTCGAAAACAATGTCCCAATATGTAGCAACTATTCCGGCAACTACAGAGGTAACCCAGGCTATGATATACCACTCGTTGCTTTTATTTTTACCGTATGCTGTTCTTGTAACAAATGATACAACTATAGCAAAATACTTCAATGAGTTCCATCCCTGAATAGCATCTTTTTCTTCGAAGAATCGCCTCACACACTAGGAACAGGGAACATGAAAGGAAAAATATTCAATTTTTTTCTTCAACTTTACTTAGAACAGAATACATGTACAATTAAGAATAGAATTGTATGTGTTTAATACCTGAAGCATGCGCCACCAAAATGGAAGCGGGGCTAATATGTAAGTGAAAACATTGTAAGCGGTATTTTTATTGCATCCATTTTCTCTAAGTTTATAGTCACCCGAACTGTAGTAACAGATGTAAAACTGGATGCTTCTGAAAGATTGAACCTGGCTGGTAAGTTGATCTGCCACGAAAAAATCTGAAAGCACAACCTGCATTGTGTTCATACATGAGTATATATCGGTTTTAATCATATCTCCTATTGTAGAGTAAATCCAGTTATTAATGCTCCTTTGTCCTTACCTTGTATAGAAGAGCAAAGAAAGTGTGAATTGCACAGGTAAGAAAGAAGTAACGACTGGAGCGATATATGATGTTGAATGGGCAGATCATTATCACAAAAACAAGCTGCAAGTGGAAACAATGCAAGGAAATATAATATTAGGGAACTGTATATGTTTATTAAATCAATAAACATCAAAGGGTTGAAAAATGATAATTAGTGAACCTACAATTACTAAAAGCAGAGGAAGAAGCTCCGTAAGTTGTTTGTAGTCGTTGGTTTTAGGGTTGATTTCCATATCAAGATTTGCATGAATACTTGCCAATGCCAGCACAGAGAGACCAAAACTCAGTAGGAGAACTTCTCGATACCCTAATTCAGTTCCTGCCTTGAACCCAAATATGAACTGATAATTTATTTTATATTTCTTCCAGAAGTATATATTTCCCGCATAGAACAGCATGTGCAAGATGATGAACCCGAAGAAGCTGCATTTCAAAAATATACATTTTAATGACATGTGAGTATGTCATATAAGCATGCATGTTTAGTACATGCCTATGATGATAAATTAAGTCTCTCAGTATACCTGTACAGAGGAAACAAGGTTTCCATAAAATGTTCATGGCCTTCCTTTTTAAAAAATTTATGGGTTCGTACAGCCAAAATGAGGGCGAAAATAAGAGCCACTGTGCAACCAGCAAAGAAACCTGATCATTCAATTCCAATGGATAAAAGGACATTAGGAATTGTTAAAACAAATTAGACATGAATTAAGATTACATTGTATTAAACCTGATCGTATTAAAGATTTTGGGAGGAAATCATCAAATTGTATGCACGGATAACAAGTTAAGGGAGTTTGTTAGTGTACCTAAAGAAGCAGTCACTTTATGTTTTTCTTTTTTAACTCTTGGTCTGAGTGCTTTGAGTCCTGTCTTGCGATTCGCATTAGCAAAATGCTTAATGAATGTAGCCTCAACTCTGTCCAGGAGATTCGAAATTACCTGTGGTCCATTACCGACAAATTATTTAGTAAAATTGATTTACTCTTTTTTTCCTCGACTTATCCCTGTGTCCAGCAAATTAGCGGACCTTGGGGTGGTAGGCCCAAAGTTCTTAGCCTCAACCAACTAGACACCAGTACGGGACAAATTGATTTACTCTTGATATTGAAATATGCAAGGTTAGCAGTTCTACTAGCTAACACTGCTAAATATTCTAAAATGTTTAAGTAATGAACAGATTAATATTTAAGAGTAGTTATAATTCATTGATCCTCGAAGCGTCATTGCTCAAGTTCGCATTAAATTAAAGAATAATATAAGAAGTTATAGTAAAATATAATTAGTCAATAAGTAAATCATACATAAATATTTATTAAGTTAATCCTAATTTAATTTGGGGGTAATTAAGGTTAATTACATGAATAGGACATGTTTTGGATCTGAGTTGCATACATGGTATCAAGCTAACTACCTTGTATTTAATTTATTTGAATTGATACAATAAAATATATGTACTAAATAAGTGAATGGTTAAATCACCTCATCAGAGCTGCCTATATACGAGTTGTCAACCATCTTTAGGTAGGACTTGGAAGCATTTCTAGAAGTGATCTGTAATTTAATTGATCAAATTTGATATCAGAAGATCGAACCACCCAAAACCAGAGTCCAACCTTGATACAAGTAACTATAAAATTGGAGGAGGCCAAAATATTCAAGAAACTAGCTGGACTAGTTGATCGTTAGGTTACGTACCTTGTCATACTTCTTTATGATCTTGGAGAAGGCCAAAATATTCAAGAAGCTGTGACATCAATTCGATCAGGAAATAAAACAGAGTTAATTAGTTGAAGAAACTTATTTTTTAAAAATAAGTGCTTATTTTATTTTAAAAAAGTACACATTTACCTATTTTTTCTGGAAATAAGTGCTTATTTTTGAAAATTAAACCAAATATTAAATTTATTTTTGAAAAATAAGTACTTATCTATAAAAAAAAAAGACTTAAAGTACTTATTTCCATAATTTAAGTGGAAACAAACACCCATGCGTATGATAAAGACAACTATCATATGAATTTATAATTATAGGAGCTGGATTCAACTTAATTATGTACCTATAGCTTTTGAGATGTCTAAGCTTGTGGTAAAACTCAGTGAAAGCCTTTTTGAGTTGATCTTCAACTTTACTGAGATTTTCTGTAGTGAATTTCATGTTTGTCTCAACTGGAATATTAAGGACGTTTTTTATTGTTGGAAGAGGCGTATCAGCTGGTTTGTTAATTGTCACACGATTTAGTATCTCCAGTGAGGGTGGTCTACCAGTAATCAACTTACTGTCTGTGTTAGTAATTGAAGTGCTGCTGATTGTTACTTCTGGAACAACTTGTCTTGATGAATGTTTTACATCTTTAGTACAATGATCACCTGACGCTAATTCGTATGGCTCTTCTGGTTCTTCTGATTCTTGTGTTCTCGTCCCTCTTAGCGATCTATCTTCGTCTATTTTATCCATGTGCTCAGCCATTCTTTCTGCACATTAGTCACAAAAATATATTAATTTCAATGGCACGTAAAATTTCAAAGAATGTATGTTTTAGTCTGGACAGTATAAGCATGGACCAGGTATCAAATATGTTTGTGCACTTATTTAACTTTGTACTTACTGCTTGGCCTCCTCCCAGGCGAAGAAATTGAAGTTGATAATGCTTCGGCTGAAGATGCAACAGCAGAAGCAAGATGATCAATAGCAACAGCAGTCTCAAACCAAGCATGTTTCGGATTATCAACCTTGATCCGAAAAGCAATCAAAGCATTCATTTGTTTATCCAACTCATCAGCTCGTTTCAACACCTCTTCAACTTTAACCTCGTAGAATTTATTAACTTTGTTAAATTCAACATCAAGCCTATTAAAGAAAAGAAGCTCCTGCTCGCCATCATCCTCACCAGTTCTAAGATACGTCGTCACATAGCCATCTTGCCCGTCAACTCCCTTCACATTGTTCACCACAATTGGGTGGTTCTCAATGTCATCATCATGATGACTACTGCTAGTACTCCGCATAGAAATGCTTCTTTGTACTGTCAAACCGCTAAAAGCTCTGTAGTGTGACAGAGTTCTCGTTAATCCGGATGGATAATTATTAGCCGGTGGAGGGTTAGTTCCTTTTCTAGAATGATGAATATCTTTTAAGAGATTTTTAAGAACTTCATAATCCATATATGCTTCTTGCCATTCTGGCACCATTTGTGACTTGAATTCTTTTCCGAATTTCATCGACTTATTGGTACAGGACACGAAAAGGTATACTACACGAAATTAACACGACACCAATGAATTTAGTTATCAGTAAGAAAGTTAAATATAAATGTGCATGAGATAAGTTGTAAGAAGAGATTATAAGTGATCAAAGAGATCGAGATTATAAGTAATAGGTAGAAGTATTGGAAGAAGAAGAGAGAAGAGCTGTATACAATTTTGCATGGAAGATCACTTAACTTAGATGTAATATATATAGAACTACAAGACTTAACTAGGGAACATGTACTGCTACGCAATGTACTGTTTTTTTTATGCGCAAGTGCTACGGGAGTACAAATCCTCTACACCTTAATTATGCTGACACCTTAATTATGCTGAGTTAGATTCTGTTCACATTAGTTTGTACTAAAATATTTAAAATATTTTATTAGTTATTGTATCAAAAAATTTCTTAACATCATATTATAATAATTTTTGAATAATACATATATATAATTATTTTATTAATAAAATAATTAATATATTATATCTTAAAAATAATTAATATAATTTATAATTTATCTTTTCATAATACATATATAATATATTTAAATAAATATATTATTTTTTAATAATATATATTAGTATATAAAAATATTGCATACTCAGTGTCTTTCAGTGAAAAGGTCCAAGTGCTCCTGGCTTCACTGCTTCGTAGTGCATGAGCAAGTGAAACATCAAAGTTTTTTTTTTTTGCCAAAATCAAAGTTTTATTTTAGATACATGCATACAATCACAAATTAAAGAGCTCTACCTGAAGCGAAAACTAGGGTTTAATTTATCGACTAGCTTATTAATATTAATCAGCAACATATTATATAATACAGTAAAATTTAGAGAAAGTAATGGTGAATATTTTTAATCAGCAACATATATATTTTTTCACTGAAATATTTTTATATACTAATACATATTATTAAAAAATAATATATTTATCTAAATATATTAAATATGTAAATTTTATTATTATGAAGAGATAAATTATAAATTATATAAATTAGTATAAATTATTTTTAAGAGATAATATATTAATTATTTTATTAATAAAATAATTATATATATGTATTATTCAAATATTATTATAATATTATGTTTAAGAATTTTTTTGATACAATAACTAAGAAAATGCTTTAAATATGTTTCTAGTACAAACTACTGTTAGTTAGAATCAAACTCAACATAATTAACCAATCAAAAAAGTGAAACATTGATGATACACCAAAAATCGGGTGTAGAGGATTTAGACTCGTAGCAGGGGACTTCTCGCATATATTTGCTGAATGTATAATTAGTCAGTTTTGTAGCTAGATCGATCTGCATCTTTTTATTTTTTTTCATTTTTCATTTTATTTTATTTTAGGTCTCTTGCCGTGTTTCGTTTTTCTTAAAAAGAAAAATTATTTATGTTTCTGTGTCGATCTGACTTTTGAATAAGGGTGTAATTAACTTAGAGTAGAAATATTATATGTAATTAAAATAAATTATTTCTCTCTACTAATGAATAATGATACATATATGGAAAGATATTTTGTATATTTTTCTAACGAAATTGTTTATACAAAAAATTATTCCAAATTAGTACCTATTCTAATTTTATACACATATTTTAATATGCATATAAGTTTCATTTTATAAATATTTTCAGTTTATAAATTTGTACATTAACTGAATAAAAAATAATATTTGTCTTTCAAAACGTAATTTTCAATATATTTTGACTATCTCACAACTCATATTTATTTATTTATACATCTATTTATCTGTTACTATATATTAAAACTCGACACAAGGGTAAAAAATGCCAAAAAATAATGGTTGTTAAATTACTAATATACCCATATTTGATAAAAATGTCTTTGTTATTTAATGCCAGATTACATTATTTTTTATTACCAAAATCACTTTTCATGAATCAGCTGATCAAATCTTATACGATTTTGAATTTTCATTTTAACATTTAACTATAATATGGTGGTGATTTATGTAACTAATTAATATAACTTAATGTTATTAGTTTTAATTATTAATAATACCTTTTGTGATGAACATGTATCTTCATTTCAATTAATTGTTTTTTATTAAATATGATATTAAGTATTATATTTCATATTTTTATGTTATATTATATCTCTTATTGTACTCTATTTGTATTAATTAGAAATTAATATATAAAAAATAATATTAGAATTTGATTTAATATAAGTAATGTATTTACATATATCTATATAACCAAAACAAACCAAACATACTCAGTATATCCCCCTCAAAGCAGGGTCTAGATACGGTAAGATGTACGCAGACCATGCCCCTACTCCAAAAGGCTTAGGGAGACTATTTCCGTGAAGACCCACAGTTTAGTGTAGGCTTAGTGTACAGTAATATAGTGAGTGATAAACATAAATATAAGAATACCATGAAGACAATTATAAATAGTCCCTACACATTAATATTCAATATGCAAAAAACATTAAACTACGAAGACCCAACTTCAACCACACGAATGCGTAGTCGCCAACTAACTCTATCTAAAGTCAAGGCACCTGTAAGGTTTAATGCTTCCATATCCATCTTTAATTGATCTATCCATGTCCTTTTTGGTCTATCCCGTTTTCTCTTCCCTAGGATGGAAATACTTTCAACCCGTCTAACTACAGCCAATGACCGTCTACGTCGGACGTGTCCAAACCAACGCAGACGCCCCTCCCAAATTTTTTTAGAGATAGACTCCACTCTTAATAGTTGTCGAAAAACATCATTCAGTACATGATCCACCATTGTGTGGCTACATATCCATCTCAACATTCGCATTTCTGCAGTCTCCAACCTACGTTCTTGAGCCTTCCTCAAAGACCAACACTCAAAACCATATAATAATGTAGGTCTGACTACTACCCTATAGAATCTACCCTTCAATTTTCAAGGGCACACTTTTATAACACAACACTCTTGTTCTAGCCCGTCATCTACGCCAACCTGCTTTAATACAATTCGTAACATCTACAGTAATATCCCGTTAATCTGTATAATAGAACTAAGTATTTGAAACTATTAGTCTGCAGCACCCTATTATTTGCAATGTAAACTACAAAATCATTTTCAGTATACTCTCCGCTAAAATTGGCATAGAGATATTCTGTCTTAGAACGGCTCAGACGCAATCCTTTAGTCCTCGATAACCTCACTCCTCGATTCCGCAACTAGGACAATGTCATCAGCAAAAAACATACGCCAGGGAACATTATCTTGAATGTCATGAGTAAGTTCATCTAGAATAACTACAAATAGAAAAGGACTTAAAACCAAACCTTGATGTAGTCCTATCTCAACCAGAAAATAATTAGTATCTCCTATTGGGGTCCTGACACACGTCCCTACTCCTGAGTACATATCTTGTATAACATGAATATATATTGGCGGTACCCCCTTATCTTCCAAACATCTCCAAATAACCTCCCGTGATACACTGTCATAAGCCTTTTCAAGATCGATAAACACCATATGCAGATCTCTACGACGCTAGCGATATTTCTCCATAAGACTCTGAATTAGATAAACTGCCTCAATTATCGACCTGCCAGGCATGAAACCAAATTGATTCGTTGAAATTTCAATTGCCCTTCTAATCCTGCTGTCAATAACTCGTTCCCAAAGTTTCATTGTGTGACTAAGTAATTTGATTCCACGGTAGATACTACAACTTAGAGCATCACATTTATTCTTGTAAAGAGGCACCGCAACACTCAATCGCCACTCTTTCAACATCTTGGTGGAACTGAGTATGACATTAAAAAGTTTCATCAACCATCGTCCACCAGCCTCTCTTAAGCACTGCCAGACCTTAATAGGAATCTCATCTAAACCTACAGCCTTACCTCTTCTCATGAGCCTCAAAACAGCTTTAACCTCTTCTATACTAATACACCGACTTAGACTAGAATCATCTTGAGTAATCTGAATCTCCCGTTGTTCGAACATAATTTCTCTCCCTCTAGCCGCGTAAAATAAGTCAAAGAAATACCAACCCCATCTCACTTTAATATCGTCATCCCTCAGCAATACATTTTCACCCTCGTCCTTAATATACCTAACTGAACCCAAATCTTGACGTCTCCTATTGTATACCGATATTAAAACTACCAACCCGTAACCCTCCCCTCAGCAATGATCCCCTCCCTTGTTGTCTTACTCCCCACATGCCTAGTTGGTCCATCCTAATAACCAATAATGTACGCACAAATAACCAAATTGTAGAACAAATATAAATTAAAACATAAATGTAACTAATATACTACGCATAAAGAGAATAAAAATGAAGAATGATAGGATACCCGAGACGACCGTCGATGGTCGTCCTTACAAAACCTCGCAGTTGTTCGGTTTGGAAATGGGCACAGAATTCGATCAGAATTGTATTGGCAACCCGCACACACATACACCAGGCACAAGCATTGACAAAAATGATAGAATATATCGATTAACTGCAAAATCAGAGAAATAACATGTCGTCTTCTCAAAAGACATTGATCTGAATCTTCTCTTAACCCAAATAACGTGGTATGTATATATTTTGGGGGGGGGGGGGGGGGGGTTGTCAAACAAACTGTTAATGTTGGTTGTGGGTTTGGTTATGTTTGATGTTGTAGTGCATTCACAAATCACAATAAAGATGATAATAATGAGAGTTTTGAGAGAGAGATCGGAGCGGTTAGTAGTTCATCTATGCAAATTAAAATAGACCTGATACTTTTACATTTACATATATCTATATAATTTAACAAAATTAGTATTAAATAAGAAATATTAGATAGTATAAAATCTAAGCATAACATAAATCTCTGTTATTTTCCGGATACGAATACAGATTTTTAGGACGTATATCGGATTTTTCAGATTTTTTTGCTAACCATATCTAATATTAAGGGTATCAATTTTAAATAATAGGTCAGGTTGATGTCGATTTATATAAAAAATATTAAAAATTCTGAATTTTTAATTTATACATATAACATGAAAATTATTAACATGAAAATTATTAAAAATTCGGTATTTTATATATATATATATATATAAGAGGGTTAAAAGTGACCCCTCATTGGCGAAAGAACCAGAGACCCTATATATCTACTGTTGACTTATTTTTAATCCAACGGATTAGATTTTATTTAAGAGAATCTTAGTTTAAAAATTAAAAAAATCTTAGTTTAATAGAATCTATGACTACGCTTAAAAGAATCTAGGGTTAGGATTGGGATCTCTAGTTCTTTCGATAAGGAGTATCTCTCTTGAACTTTACTAATATATAATATTATATATATATAATATTATAATAAGAACTTTATTTGGTAATATGTTAATCAAAATTATTAAAAAATAATATAAATGGATACATCTTATACTATAAAATTTTGGTTCGGTTCGTGTTTTATTAAATCAAATCAAAATTGAGCCGATTTTCCCTATATATTTGTACCCGATCCAAAGCCGACACGGAAGTCAAAATTGCCAACCTAATTTTTACATTTTTGTGCCGGATTTGAGTTCGTGATAAATTTTGCTACATAATAATTTAAGTTATTATTTTTTATAATTGAAGATAAATATTAGAGTTTAAAAAATTTAAAATTCAAATTATAAATATCCGAATATCTCTAAATATGTGAGTATTCGACATGCGGGTATTCGAATATTCGGGGATACATGACGGATCACAAAATTTATACTTCTCCATGTATATCTATCAAATAAATTAATATATTTATATATTGATTTAGAAACTATTAAATTTGAAAAATAGCACCAAACAAGTAACTGATTCAAAACTAAACTCATTTATTTATTAAATATTTTTTAATATTAAAATTGTATCAATTAATAAATAAACCCCAACCGACAAACATAAGTTCAAATTCAATTTTTTTCACAAATGTCTCTGTACCTGAAACATAAACGAGGTAGTAAGATACTTTCTCCATTTTATTTTATTTTAATTTTCTGTACATATTTTAAAATGCATAATTAAAAAAACAGTTCTATAATTTATTTTTAAAATTTTGTTTTTTAAATATTAAGCTTATATATAACTAAAATTTTAGAAACAAATTATAAAAATAATTTTATTTACATATTAAAATATGTTAAAAAAATTAAAAGATATGTATTTTGCAACAGAGGGAATATGCCCTTCCATAAGAGCATAGAAGAGAATAATAAGTTATTTGAGTAACCATGTACTCCCTACTGACCGGGCTGTACGGAACATGGTTTTCTTCACTCATCTCTTTATTCTATGCGTAACTATACGACTTTTGATTTTTTTTTTTTTTTAAAGTTATATACTATTGTGACTAGATCACATGGGTGAGGGTGACCAGCGGAAACATACGTTTATGTTCAAAAGTGGCTCCGTTTCATAACGGGTACATTGACGAGGTTGGTATTTCAAAAATGGGACAGCAGTTCAACTTCTTTCAGAAATGATACAGCAAACTCTCCTTTTTTACGAACATACTTAGTTGAACACAATTAACATCAGTTTATATATATACAATCTTCAACGGCGTACACAACTATCAATTTTTTTTCTTACTAGTCTACATTCTCCAGTGACGAACACAAGCCGATTTTTTTCCTAACTTGTCTACAATCTGCAGTGGCGAACAGTAAAGAAATAAACCTATTTTTCAGCTGCACAGCCTCACTCGACTATCACATCTGAATCCCTCTCTACCTGCTCTCTCCCGCACAGCCTCACTCGACTACCCACGGCACCCCACTGCAAACACACTCTCCCATGGCGAATATGTAATCAACTCCTTTTTATTATCTTCTTATTTTTCCTGTTTTTGTTGTCTTCCTCTTCTGATTGTTTGTTATGTTCAATTAACCGAATTTTTTGCTATGTTCTTGTTATCCTATTAACTTTATATAATTGATTAAGGTCAATTAGTGTTAGTAAATTATTGTAAATTCGAACCTAATATATTGACCAGTGAGTAATTAGTGCGTTGATTAGTGAAAAATTAGTATGTTGTTTAGGGAATATAATTTATTAATTTCATTTGTTTGAATTAATATTTTAATAAAGTGCTTAGGGAATATTTTAATATGTCTTTATGTGCTTGTCCATTATTTTACTAATTTAGCTTCTAATTTAGTTTGATAAAAATGTAAAATAGTGTAAAATTTAACCGAGCCCATGAATTAGTGAATTATTAGTAAGTAATTAGTGGTTAATTATAATATAATTTTATAGTATATTTGTAATTAGTATGTAATTTCATAATATGTTTTCATTTAGTTGGTAATTAGTATGTTGATTAGAGAATAATTAGGTAATTTATGCGTAATTAGTGGTTAATTTATAAGTATGTTTGTTCGATAATATCGATTAGAGAATAATTAGGTAATTTATGCGTAATTAGTGCATAATATCACTGCTCCATAAATCCATTCCTCATGTCCCTCATTGCTGCAAGAATACTTGGTGCACGATCTGATATTATGCACACACCCTGTCTTTCCTTGCAAACATGTTTATGGAGCAGCTTCAAAAACCAAGACTAATTCTCATATGTCTCCTCTTCAACCAAGGCATAACAAATGGGATATTGGTGATTGTTCAAATCAACTCACATGGCAATAAGGAGTTTTCCCTTGTACCTCCCCTTCAAAAACGTTCCATCTATTGAAATTACGGGACGTGCATACTGCCAACTATCATTCATTGCTTTCAAATACCAAAAAATTCTCTTGCATACAGAAGTGCCCTAGAATGTTTCATGAGGGACAATAGCAATCTTAACTACACTGCCTGGATTAGCATGTAACAATGTCGTCAAGAACATGGGGAGTGCAAAAATGTCATGCTCTTAGGTAACTAACACGATGGTAGTATTCATCGTTTACCATGGTCATAACAGTCATGATTGGCAAATTTGGCCTCTCCATCACCTGTTACATGATTTAATAACATCAAATCAACATAACTAGTTTATCTATAATCAAATATTCCAAGTAAATATTGGTAACTTATAAAACTTACATGGGGTTTCACAAGTCTTGAAATTAATTTTGCTGAAATACGGCGGTGATCCTGCAACGACTCGTTGTTAACACATGTGTGCATTTCTCTCACCTTTGTGATTTCCCACAGTCCATGTTTCTTCATCAAAGCAGCTCGCAACCTCCAAGGACAGTCATCACTAAATTCACACTCTGCAATGAACTGAGTACGATTACTCCTCATAGCTTTATAGTTCCTGTCACTGTTGATGTGAACCTCTCTAACTGCTGCAACTAAGGTGTCCTTGTCACGGAATAATGTTCCCATCGTGAAAATTTCATTCCGAGGATAAAAAATAGTCAACATCTCACCCGGATTTGTCACTGTAATTGGTGTAAACTCCTCAGTCTCAAAGAAGGCTACCATTGGAACATGGGGTCCTGCCATTATAACATGGTCTTTTTGCTCAATACTCAACGAATCCAGTCCCAAATCGACCTCATCATCTGAATCATCTTCGTTGTCAGCTTTTAAAAATTCCTCATCACTGGAACTGTACTGCTCATATTCTTTATTTTCATTGATGAGGGCCAAATTTCAACCAGCCGTCGATGTAAATGGATCACGTGGGGGAGACAATATCACACCAGCATTTTGTCCATAAGAATGTTCAGCTACATCTTTATTAGTGATAAACACATTCCTACTTGAACCACCACTATATCCCTCAAATGCATTACTGATAGAACCGCCAACATACGGCTCACTATTACCTCATCCACTAAAATAATAATTTGACTAACCCGTCATACCATAATCTGGTAACCGACTCCTCTCATACATTGTGTCGTAACTTGATTATGTGGGTTGGCTAGGCTGTGAGTAACTGCCCTGATAATATGAAAATACATCATCTTGTACTATTTTTTTAGCATCCACAAATAGAGATACATCACCCATCCCCATCTGCATCTGCCTAGGAACACTCAACATCCTCCTCACATCATCATCACAATTAACACTAGCAATGTAATACCCACTTACTACATTACCAAGACCTAATTGAGGATATTTAAACCTCATCTTCACATTCCAATGTGAACTGCTAATCTGCATTATTCGATACACAATCGCCTTCAACTCATCATAAGAGGTTCCCCATTTAATATACTACATTTTCTGGAGATCTATAGAATATCTGATATCATCATCCAGTCTAATTATTTCACAACCCCAGAAAAAAATTACATTCACTAAATCTTCCATTAGCCTACATTTTAAACAATATTTTTAATTATTTAAAAATAAACATATATTAAAAAATAACTAATAATTTATCAAAAACCGTTTTTTCTTATAAGTAAACATATATTAATATATCTTTAACAACTTATTGATAACAAACTAACAAATTAAATTACTAACAATTTATATCATTAACAGATCTATTCACTAAAAAGTTAGACTAACTATTTAATGTATATACATTTTAATCTCAAAATTAGTCTAATTATGAACTATTTATAATTAACATCTCAATTATCACTAGAGCAGTACGTATGAAAATGATAATGCAGATAATAGGTTAAAAACAAAGACACAAATGACAGTAAACTCCTAAAAATATCGAATCTAACAATCCATTTATTGTATAAATCGAAACAAATAATATGGAAGATATAAATTACTGAAGAAAGAAGAGAGAATGTACCTTATAATTGTGGACGTAGGAAATGAAATGAAATGGATTGGTGTATAATATAGGCACAGCTGCCTTGAAATGTGTAGAATTGTAGATTTCATTTAGATAAGATAAGATTACAAGCTTGTGAATGGCGAACACGTTTGTTAATTAACTTTGTTATTTACATTATCTAATGGCGAATACAATTCAACTAGAATTATGTGTCAATTTTTTTTTAGTGTTCGCCAGTGGAGATGGTAAACACTTTATAAAAAAAAATGAAACTTCTTTGTTCGCCACTGGAGATTGTGGACTAGTAAGGAAAATTAGGTTTTAAAACTATAGATTAAAACGACGTCGTTTTATTTTTATTTTTTTTCTTTACTGTTCGCCGTTCAAGACTACGAACATTCTATTATTCCTTATTTACTGTTCGCCACTGCAGATTGTAGACAAGTTAGGAAAAAAATCGGCTTGTGTTCGCCACCGGAGAGTGTAGACTAGTAAGAAAAAAAATATTTTGTTAGTTGTGTACGCCGTTGAAGATTGTATACATATAAACTAATGTTAATTGTGTTCAACTAAGTATGTTCGCCAAAAAGGGGAGTTTGCTGTACCATTTCTGAAAGAAGTTGAACTGCTATCCCATTTTTGAAATACCAATCTCGTCAATGTACCTGTTATGACACGGAGCCCCATTTGTGCTTGATTACTTAATATAGGATGTCCGCAATAAGAGATTGTTCATGATAATTTATTTACGGATAACACAAAATTCTAGAAGTGTAGTTGGATGACTTGACTTCCCTGTATTCGCAAATTTTTTAATACTATCCGTAAAAAAAACGTGGATGGAAGATGACTCATTACTTAATTATTAGGTTGCCTTCTTTTACAAAGTAGTAGTACATTTGATTTTTATATTTATTTTAAAATTTATTAAAATGATAGTTATATAATATTTTTTATTTTTTTTCTAATTCAAATTTTATATTTATATTTATATTTAAAAAAGATTTTTAATTTTTTTATAAACCTACTCATTGTCAATCAATATATATATATATATATATATATATATATATATATATATATAAAGGAGAAGACGGAGATGGTTAGGTGTCGCTCCCCAATCGTCCCAATGTATTTTCTAATTTTCTAGAATTTTTGAATTAGAAAATATTAAGAATTATAAAAAAAAATCTAAGTTACTTTTTATTCTCTTAAACTTTCTCCAAATTATGTAAAATCTAAGTTACATTATATTTTCCTAAACTTTCTCCTCAAGTCAAGTAATTTATTATTATCCATAAGATAAGTTTCGAAATTTTAGAAAAGACATTGTTATACGTAAGGTAATTAGAAATTTTAGAAAAAGTATCAATATATATATATATATATATATATATATATGAGAAGACGGGTGCGTTTAGGTGGCGCTCTCAAATCATACCAATGTATTTTTCTAATTTCCTCGAATTTTTGAATTAGTAAATATTAAAAATTATAAAAAAAATCTAAGTTACTTTATATTTTCCTAAACTTTCTCCAAAAAAATCTAAGTTATTTTATATTTACCTAAACTTTCTCCAAATTATGAAAAATCTAAGTTAGGTTATATTCTCTTAAACTTTCTCCTCAATTCAAGTAAATTATTATCCATAAGATACGTTTTGAAATTTTAGAAAAAACATTATTATACGTAAGGTAATTAGAAATTTTAGAAAAGACATTAAATTATTAAAAATTGAAATTATTTTGATTTTTCAAAAAGATACTATCGATAATAAAAAAGTTAATTTATTCTTTTACCTAAATTGAATGTGGTTCCATCTAAAAAAATAATAGACCATCACTTATATAAACTAAAGATCAAGCATCAAAAAATAAATCATAATAAATTTATCAGAGAGGTATTTACATTCAACGTCTAATACATCATGGATTATAATATTTATAAATTTAATACTACTATTTTGGTTTAATATAATTTTATTATATCAAATTTTATCATATGCAGTTTAGTCATCAATAATGTAATTTTGTCAGAAAATTTTAATAAATTTAAAATTTATTATGAGGCCGCCGCGAAACACGATTTTTTTCACTAGTATAACTTAAAATACATGTAAAGACCGAGCTTACTGTTTTTGAGGGATACTACATGAGATTAAGTGAAAAATAATAGCAGTAAAAGGCTATCAGACCAGTGCACTAGGCATCAGCACAACAAGAAAATAATTATCTTTACAATAGTCAAGGTGTCAGTTAGCTGTAAGATGAACCAATAATGGACAAATAAATAATTACATGGATCAATTCAAAAGGTATTTTTGAAGGCATGTCAAGCCAAGTCAAAGTCAAGGTCAAGATAAAGTCAAATCGAACGAAGTGATTCTTGAAAATGTTCTAAGTGCTTTTGGAGCCTCCAAGGATTGCAGATAGTAAGGCGCCCTCAAGAATTAATAGAGGAAATTCTAAGTAAATAGAATTTTAGCTAAAGGCGTCATCAAGCCTCTTGTACATAAGGCGCCACCAAGATGTGTTATTTCAAGGTGCCTTCAATGCTTTATCTCATTATGCCTTCAAAGTTAATACACAAGGCGCCTCTAAGAATATCCTCATGCCGCCCTCAAGTATAGCTTCATGGCACCTCTAGGGCAAAGTCATGAAGCGCCTCCTAGGTTTCACTATAAGCGCCTCCAAACAGTTCTTTGTTGAAGTCTATACTATAAATAGAATTCATTTATATCTGAATTAATTCAAGAGTACATCGTCTTCAATATTCTCAACAACCTGCGAAACTCCATTAAAGTTGTATCATAAACACATTGCATCTTGTTGAGTGAATTGATTGTAAACTCAATGTAGCTAATCATTTGATTGGAGTGTAGCACCCTAGAGATTTATTAAAATACCAATATTTTCCTGAATCATTTGTGTTACCATTATCTAAATCTCAAGAACACAAATCTTAGTCCGCAATTACAAGATAAAAACTACCAAAATCATATTCAACCCCCCCTTCTATGATGATTTGGGACCTAACTACTAGTGTCATTGCCATCACTGAGAATCGTATACAACATTCCAGACAATATACGTTGACATTTGATATCATTTTATTAGGGAACATGTTATGATTAGTATAATTGAATTACATTTTGTTCATAGTGAAAAACAATTGGCATACATATTTACCAAGCCACTTGATGAATCTACATTTTCAAGATTAGTAAGTGAGCTAGGTATGTTGAATTTGACTTAATTTAAATACTTAATCAGTTGAAATTGTTTAATTCATCAACTGATAAATTTATCAACTAAAAAATATTATCTATCGATGGATAAATATTGTCTCGATGGATATTCTTTATCAATTGATGGAGAATTTTTATAGTCCAATTCTTTATTTATTGAAGCACATCATTTCTTATCTGTTGGTACTGTTAATTATCCATCGAGTTATACTTACATATCTTTATGTATAAAGTCGATTGCTACTTATAGTAACTCTTTATTTACTAACCGCCATTTTATCACCAATTAGAGTAAGAGAGATCGATATATTTTGGAAAATATAAATAGCAAGTCATTTCATTTCAATAATTTCTTACTTGCAATTTCTATTCTCAATTCTCTCTGAATCTCACACTCTCTATTTCGGTGATATTTTGCTCAAGAATCCTAACTCTTTCTTTCAGTAGTTTTTATCTTCTAATAAATTTCATCCAATTCTAAAGCATTAATGGCACCTCAAAAGAAGATCGTCTCATCACATGGATTTACATATGATTAGAACAACTTATTTCCCTGTGTAGTAGTTGAGGAGGCACCTACGGAGTTTCATCCCATGATGAAGTTTCTTTAAGATTGCAAACTCTCAAAGCCCCTACTCAGTGCTCCTACAATTATCTGTGACTTAGTTGAGGAATTCTGGACAACTGTTGATGTTTCCAATAACTTCTCCTAAATCACTTTTAAATGCAGAGGTACTTAATATGTTCTTTATTCTATAATCTTGAGTGAATGTTTAGAACTACCTGCAAACACTAATCCATCCAATTTTATTTTTCAACCCTTGGAGATATAAAGAACTCATGTAAGTTAGAGGTTAATAAGGGAGAAACTGCACTTGATTCAGTAAATAAAGATGAAGTCAAAAGTTCACCCACAGCTCTACCTCTAGAGAAGAAAAGTAATATATAAACTGAGGTAACTGTAAGCTCATGTGCATCTTCTCAAAAGGATGCAGAGTTGAAAAGACAATTAAACTGTGTATGGGGTCATTCTCTCAACAGAGTGAGTCCATTAAAATTCACTCGTCAGCAAGAGCACCTTGTAATAAGTCAAGCAAACCACCAACATTCACGATGATGGTATGCCGGAAAAAAATAATTCTAGGAACACATTGCAATGAGTGCATAGTGAGAGGTACATGCATCTGTCTTCACAGGCATTCAGAGGAGCTACAGCTCTAATCAACTATTCATTACATTGTCCAAGCCTCCTAGGTATCTACCTCATCAGAAGTAATATCTTTGGATCCTATAAGGGAGGTCCCTCGCCTAGATTTATCTAGTGAGGTGAGACAACTTTTTGGTAAGAGTTTTATAGATGAGCTAGAAAGGGTATTTAATACAAAATTTCTGTCACCGAGTTACGAGGGAAACATAGGCTCTAATCTGACATTCATTACATTGCCTACTACGTCACCCCTCTTGGGAGGAACATTTTCAGATCCTGAAAAATAATGTCTACCTCCCATTTATGGAGAACATATGTGGCAACCCCTTGAGAGAACAAGACAGGATTCCTAACAAGATTTAATATCTTGGGATAACCCATCTCAAAGAGGTGAGGCTCCACTAGACGATGAATTAGCAATCGCTAAAGAGGCTGGTACTGAGACAATGCTTATGCATGATAGATCAAGAATTCTTCTACGAGACAATTCTCCCCTTGATAGTGATTCAGTTCATTCTGATGAATCAAGTGATGAGAATATAAATGAACTGACAGATTTTACTTGCAGGTACAGAAGGCTCTATTTGGAATGCAGAGTGAAAGTGAGGGAGAGATACACCTGAGTGAGAGATAGGGAGAGAAAGAGTGAAACACTTCCAAGTGCTAGACACTAAAGTGTAAACACCAACAGAACGTAGTAGAAGTGAGGAAACCATAGACCAAACAATTACCCATACTACATGTTACTTTTGAAAGAAAAGCTACTATGTTTTTCCAATCAATGACAAACAAGAACCTTCTTTGGAAGACAAACCATTTGAAAGATTATGGTCCATTGGAGGATTCATCAAATAAGGAAGAGAATTTAGTATACAAGGAAAAGAAAAAGATCTGATCTTTTGATCCTTGTGGGAGAATTAAGAAAGAACATGGGAGAATCAAGAAAATGTATCTTATACTTAGAAGGAGTTATTAGTGGAGGATTCCTCAACCAAGGGGGATATATAAAAGAAAAGAGAAGACACTTTCATTTTTCATCTAGAGAGGAGAAGAAGAAAAAGAAGAAAAATCACATTCTCAGGGGGAGAACATAATTTGAGCTATGTTATATGTTCTACTAAAGAGGTTCCCAGGAATTTTTATTCTTTTGAAGCTCTGTTTATGATAAGTTCTTTAAAGTTTAAGTTATGAAGGATTTTGAAGCAGAGAGAGCTCAAACATAGAGGAATGAAGATGATATTTATTGAAGATGTGTTCAGTGCTAAAGGAACAATCATTTTTATTTTTCTGTAACTTATAAAAATCTGAAAATGTATTATATGATATGATCTAAAACCCAAGTTGAGTTATCTTGTAGTCAGCTGAGTTATCTTCTAGGGATTTTCTTGTTAATCTCTAACAAACAAATATGGGGAGATTGAAATGATGTATGTATAGATCTATATGTAACATAGGGTTATAACTCAACACGTACAAGAACAAGATGTGTAAATAATATGAAGGTATTACCAGAATCATGAAGACGGGGTAAAGAGAAAGGACAAAGAAGGCATCTATAAACTTGAAGGATTAAATCACTAAAAGATGTTCATTAATATGTTCATGCCTCAGTGAAGAATAAAGGTTGAAGTATTCAAGAATGTGGAAGCAGTGAAGCAGTTGTTTGAGTACCAGAAAGATTCTAGTGATCCAATAATGATTATTCTTAATCATTGTTTTCGAATTAGTCAAGTAATAATTTACAGAGTTCAAGTACATGAATAAAAAAGATTTAAATATACAGGAAATACAAAGAATCAAAATATTACATGAAATCTTGGAGTCTACTATAGATTGTTGGAATAAGTTCATTTATATGTTCACACTTCGGTAAAGGATAAAGTTCGAAGACATTCAGGGTTTCAGATATGTTCTTCGTTCATCATAAGTGCCAAAAGATTTCAATGTACTTACAATCAAACCATATTCCATAAAAAAGGAACAAAGTCAATTATATAGTCAAGAAGATGTGAAGATTAAGATCGTGTTAGTCATTTGTGAACCAGACCAGTTATAGTAAACGTCAAAATAAAAGAGATTGAGAATTACATTTGTGTATCAGAAGAATTGGTTTCCTGTTGAAGTTAATTTCAAATTGGAAGCTATGGTGTAAGAGAACGGCAAAGAAAAGAAACACTTGTAATGGTTTTAAGAACACAAAGGTTAAAAATGGTTGTATAACTCAAACTTCAAAATAGCCTAAAAGTCATACAACCAACCACAAAACTGCAAGTGTCTAAGGTGAAAATGGTGGATAAGTTGATGTCTTAAACTGCAATTAGCCTATTAAATCTACATTCCGATTGTTAAGGGTTTTGCCGATTGCTATGACACAAACAATGGAGCCGATTGTTAAGGCGCTATCAAGGTTGCTCTGATTGTTATGGAAAAAGAATGCCCATAGCCCACTAACTTCTCCATTCGATGGTTATGAATCAATTAAGTCAAAATGATTTAATTGATTTATTCATATTCCGATTGTTATTTCAAGACTCTTCGATGGTTAAGTTTAATTTCCCCGATGTTTAGTAAATCAGAAGTGTGAAGTAGCTCGATTTAGTTGGCACACAGCAAGCCACATATACAGGTTGAAAATGTCTACACACAAAAAGAAGAAGAGCCATTCATTTTGGAGTCATCTTTTACACAAACACAAAATAGATACAGAGAAAAGCCATTATCGGAGAAGAGAGAAATATACAGACATACATACACCTCTTCACCGGATATATATTAATGGTCAGTCCCTTAACGGAAAATGTTCAGAGCCACTATATATCACTTTCTACGGTCTTAGTTTCCTTTGTACTGATTTAGATATATATGTATAGGAAACTGAGTTTATATTTGTGTTAGAAGCGAAGAACAAATTTGTTCTTCGGGATCTGGTTTATTTACCGGGTATAGGATCCATACCTCAGGGTTTATATACGAAATATAAATTCCCCAAATCATGTTGAAAGGATGAGTGTCTAAACTTGTAACACTATAACTTATGTAACTCAACTAAAAGAAAAGATACTTAATCAGAAGACAATCAAGAATATGAAGCCACAAAGAAATTAATGTTATCTATGAAGACAATGTAATTGATACAATTCAACATGTTAATTATGATCAAACAAATAAGAAATCATTGAAAGAAGTTCAAGACAAAGTTGTTCATGCCTCAGTGATTTGTAACTTAATGATTCAAGATCATAACTATCAGTATCAATAAGACTAATTGATTTCAAGTGAACAAGAAGGAAAGCAATAATTGGAAAGCCACATTACTAATTAAAAATGGTTATCTATTCAAGAAGCAGAAACACTATCAAGACTAGTCACTTATGAATCAGACCATTGCATCAAGTGTCAGGACATTGATAGCAAGTTTATGTCAGTAATAGAAATCCAGGTTCAAGAGCTTCTCGAAGAATTTGGAAGACATAAAGAAATCGCAAGTTCAAGATGTTGCAAGTTGAAGCCCAGAATTTTTCTAAGTATAAAATCTTCGAGATGGCCAAGTAGAATATTCCTATGTAGAATATTCTACTTAAATGTTCGAGATGGCCAAGTAGAATATTCCTATGTAGAATATTCGACTTAGATATTCGAGATGGCTAAGTAGAAGTTCTCAAGTAGATATTCTACATGGAGGGCAGTTTCAACATGACACATGGCATCATCTAATTGGCAGATTTCCAAGCTTTCAAGATAAGATAAGATTCGTGTGGACATCATTGGGCCACGTATATCTTAATCTTTGAAGACTACAAGACATAGATTATAAGTAGTATAAATAGAAGTACTTGTGTAATTTTTTATGAGGGCAATATTTTCAAGAAAAACACTTGTAAAAGAGAGAGAGAGTATTCACAGAGCTTAGTATCATTTACTACCCTCTTTACTTCTGGTGTACTTTGTAATGAATGTTGTAGCAACCCTTTCAAGTTATATATAAGACATATATTCCTTGAATCCTTGTGTTCATTTATTACATGGTATTTATTGCTTCATTAATTCGAAAAGTTGTATTCACCCCCCCCCCCATCTACAACACATTTGGACCTAACAATTGGTATCAGAGCTATCTGTTTAACATACAAAACATAGATCCTTGTGTTTGGTAGAAGATTTGTGAGTTTTTATCTACAGATATACTTTTCAAGTTCTTCTCGAAAAGTGTGCTTTAATTTGTTTAACAGAGAAAACTCAGTCTAAAAATTATTTAAATACTCCAGGTATGATTATTTAGCTTTGGTGGACTTTAGATAATTTTTGTGAATTATTCTGGGTACTTTGATTTTTGGTGTTCTTCAAGAAGTCATCACTGTTCTTGATAAAGAAGACAAACCCAGCAACTTTTGATTACCTTTTCAAGAGACATAAAGTTAAAAAGGTGTTATTGGCTTTTGATTTGACATAAATCTCACAGCAAAATGTTTTACAGAACATATTTAGTACCTAGCACGTGGGTTAGGTGAATTAGGTGAGAAAAGCCATAAAAGTCAAAAAGTGTGAAAAGTAATATTGTTTATTCAATATTAAAGTGACCTGCAGCAAATTTCTTCTAAGGACAAAAGTTCTACATAGAATATTCTACTTGGAAAATTCGACTTGGACAAAAGCTCTACTTAGAGAATTTTGACTTGGGCAGTTGTTCTACATAGATATTCTACTTAGCCTAGTCTTGGGTACTTAGAAATTTTTGGTGTCCAGAATTTGAACTTTGATTTATTTTAAGATAATTTAATTTTCTTTTAATTACTACTCAAGTAATAAGAAAAGTTTATTATCTTTACTTTAAATCCACATTAAAATTAAGGGTGTAAACCGGATAATTCGGATATGGATCTGTCAATATCCGTATCCGAATCCGAATCCGAAAATCCGTATCCGTATCCGTATCCGAATCCGGAAAATTTTAAAGGTTAATATCCGAATCCGGATCCGACGGATACTATCCGGATACGGATAATATCCGGATCCGAATCCGATTTTTAATAATTTTTTTAAATTTATATTAAAAATTCAAAAAAAATTAAAAAAAAAATTAAAAAATTTAATTTTTTTTTAATTGAGTTAAAGGGATTTAAGCCTATTTTATTTTTTAAAAAATTAATTTTTATTTATCTTTTCAATCTAATTTTGTTATCTTAATAATATTAAACTCAAATGATATTTTTATATATGTCTATTATATTTTTACAATTATATAAAATTTGTATCATCGGTTTAACACAAACATGTACATTCATTCAGGCCAAAATTTTTTTAAAATAAAACAACATCACAAATGTCTTCTACGAGTCTTCAAATAATAAACAAAAGCAAAATAGTATTTCTTTGCCCACAAATCAGAATCCTCTCTTCCAATTTTCCCAAAAAAGGTAGAACCTGAAAAATCCATTAAAACAAAATTAGTATCTGCAAAATACATGTATACATAATATAATTAATTCGGAAATACAGAACCAAACTAATTGACTAAAGAAAATTAAGAAAATGACTAGAATCCACCTTTAGTTTTTAGACTTCTCAGAAGTCTGCATCCCAGTCAATGTAGCTAGAACATGATCCATCCTCGACAACTTTTTCAGATTGACCTATAACATATTTAAAGAGTAAAAATACTATCAAACTTGTGTACCAGAACGTACATATAATGTAGATAACAAACCCTTAATTAAACACATAAATTATTAAAAACATACCATCTTTGATGTCCGGGAGCCAATCTTTCACACACATTAAGGTTTCAACTGACTCATAATGTAAAGAAGATCGAGTGTCTGTGATAATTCTTCGACACTTACTAAAAGAACTCTCGGATGCAACAAAAGAAGTTGGAGTAGCTAGAATATCTTGAGCCATCCGTGCAAGTACTGGAAATTTAGGACCATTGAGCTTCCACCACTGAAGAATATCAAATTCAGTTTCCTTATCCATTGGAAACAAACCTTCTTTCAAGTATTCATCCAGCTCATTCTTCCTTGTGTGTTCCCCTAAATTACTACTTGCAACAAAATCTTAAAAACCACCCAACCATTCTCCATCAGCTGAACTTCCAACTACTCCGCTGCCCGAATGCAAACTATTCCCCAGCCCACTATCTTTTCCAAAATTTTCAGAATATTCATTAAAAATCTGCATTAAAAACTCACGCATCTCGTCTATATAAAACTCAGCATGAAAATCATAGATTCCCTTGTATGCATATGAGACTATGGCCATCTTATATCTAGGATCTAGAATAACAGCAACTGTTAATAACTTATTGCATTCATCCCAATACTTGTCAAATTTAAGTTGCATTTTTGAAGCCATCATACTAACCCAATCATCACTAGACTCAACCCACGTCTTAATGCTTTTACGAATTTGAATCACATCAATAAAATACAAATTTGCAGTTGGATATTTGACCCCTGAATGTTTCTTTGTTATATCCGAAAAGATCTTCAAACACTCACACACTTTCTTTCCATTTTCCCACTCAATTTCTGAAGGTAAACATTTGAATTCAGAGTCTAATTCTTTTAGACGTTCAATAGCAGGACGAAGTTCAAGAGATGCTACAATCATTTCATAAGTTGAGTTCCAACGAGTGTCAACATCTAAGGGAATGCGTCGCTTAGTGTTGAGTTTAGTTTGAGACAAGGCAAGGGTAAACTTTTCATCTCTTAAGGAAGAAGATCCAATATACTTTGCAGTTTTTTGAATTTTTACAATCAAGTGATCTAGCAATTCTAACCCACTCTTCACAATCAAATTAAGAATATGTGATACACAACGCATGTGGAACGTGTCACCATTATGAACAAGTGCCTTTTTTCCATTTAACCATGTTTTAATACCCGAAAGCATCCCTAAATTATTAGAAGCATTATCAACAACAACCGAAGATAGCTTGTTATCAATATTCCACTCTAATATTCTCTCTTTCAACCACTCACTTAGATTAACACCATAATGTGGGTATGGAACTACACGAAAAGAGATAATCCGTTTGTGCAAAACCCAATCATCATCAATATAGTGACAAGTGACACAAAAGTAGGATCGATTATGATGCTTAGGCTTCCATCCATCAGTAGTAAGACTAACTCTAGAATTCAGATTTTCAATTTCTTTATAAATCCGCTCTTTCTCAGCCGTATACACACTTACCAAATCAGATTTTACTGTATTTCTAGACCGATACTTGTAAGAAGGCATTATGTAAGAGATCCAAAGACGAAAGTAATCATATTCAGCCATTAAAAATGGCAAATCGTGTTTAGCAACCATTTTAGCATACAAAGCTCTTTCCATTGCTTGTTCAAACTTATGAACTCCTAATTTGGGTTGAGAATCCTCACTACTAACTTGTTTTCCTAAAAGCTTTTGAGATATAGGAACCTTTATTAATCTCATTCTACACTTTTCTGTATGATTCTTCAAATGAGTTGTTCCGTTATTACTTGCCCCATTGAAACTAGCATGACAATACTTACAAATAGCTTCAATTTTTTGCGTACCTTCTTTAGTGTCACTTTTAATGCGATCAAAGTGTTCCCAAACAACTGATGTCAAAATCTTCTGTTTTTTCGCTGACTGCTCCTTTTTTTTGCTAGCCAAATCATCTTCTTCTGAAATTATAGTGCAATCTTGATCACTCCCGGAAATATTTGCAGCACATTTTGTCGATACCATGCCAACGGAATTTGATGATGCCGAACCTGAAGCATTTCCTATAATTTTAAAGAACAAACATATTGTTTATAATCTAAAATAACCTTAAACTGAAAACTCAAAGATGGTACAAAGAAAAAAGAATTAAGATATACCTTGTTCCATTATTCAAAGATTTAGTAAGGGCGGACAGATTGAGAAACTCAGATTAATCTGCAAATCGAATATGAAATACCCACTTAAACTCGTGTTAAATTAAAAGATAAGAATCATTATATGATTAAATATTTGATTTACCTTATATGAACAAATCGAAATCCAATATAAGAATTAGATTTGGCTTTTGGGGTTTAGGGCTAGATCGAGAAGTGAGGCGGCTGAATAAGGTTAAGGGCTTGAGTTGAGGACTTGAGGCTGTGCGTGGAAGATGAAAAATTGAAAATTGATTAAAGTTAGATATTTAGATGCATGTATAGTATATTTATTATTTTATTTGTATTGTATTTCAGTATTTGTATAGAATAGTAAATACCGTAGTCCGTAGATACCATACTAGTCACTAGATAGTACTATACATCATATCAAAAATTATTTTTAAAGTAAATTATAAAATATAAATATTTTATTAATTTAACATGATTAAATAATTTATTAAAATTTTAAGAAATATATATATATATATATATATATATATATTATACGCTTATTTTCGGATACGGATACTTTCGGATACGGATATGCCTATATCCATATTCGTATCCGCAAGTGTCGGATACAGATACGGATAATATCCGCTTTTCTCCGGATACGGATAATATCCGCTTTTTCCCGAATACGAATACAGATATTTCGAACGGATATCGGATATTTCGGATTTTTTTGACAGCCCTAATTAAAATGGCACCTAAAAATAACTTCAAAATTCCAATGTTCGACCGAGATCATTATGAAGAATGGGTGTTGAAAATGAAACTTTGCCTTGAGTCCATCAATCCTGAATATATGGAAGTCCTTGACAAAGGTAAATTTGTCCCAATGGTTGTTGGTCCTGAGCATATGGAAGGAGATGTGGTAGTACCACAACGGTCTGAGTCTAAAAAGGCAGTAGACTTTTCAGATGCTGATAAGGAGCAGATAGCTTTCGATACATCCGTTCGACAAACACTGATGGAATCCCTAGATCATGAGATGTTTAATGTAGTTAAAGGATTAACTACAACAAAGAAGATTTGGGATAAGCTAGAGGTCGTCATGGAAGGTACCACTGAGGTCAGAAGCAACAAAACACTTATACTCAAGATGGAGTATGATACCTTCAGAATAAGAAAAGGCGAAAGCATAACAGATGTCTATCTAAGATTCAGTCAGTTAGTTTTGGATTTGAATCTGAGAGGTGTAAATCTCCCTGTGGTTGAAGTCAACACGAGATATCTCAGGAACCAGCCAAAAAGCATAGAACATAGAGTCTACGCTGTTAGAGAAACCAAATATTTGCACACAACTACTCTGGAAGAATATTATGGAATTCTAAAGACCTATGAGCTGGAAACACTTCAAGATCAAGCATGGGACAATGATTCAAGAGGAAAAGAAGTTGCATCAGGGTTAGTTGCTGATGAGGTAGAGTCTAAGAAGGCAATGGTTGCAGAAAAGCCTAGATCATCACCTGCATCACATCAAGTTGAAAATGATGATGAGTGCACATCAAACAGTGATGATGACTACTTCACCCAAGAAAAGCTGGACAACATAGATGATAGTGTCGTGGCATACATGGCAAGGAAGTTCAGCAATATAAGATTCAGAAAGAGTAACCGACCGCAGAGTAAATCTTCATCTTACTATCGGGTTACTAGGGGTGGTGGTAGCTCTCAAGGCTATAAAGGGAAAGACAAGAGTACCAGCTATAAATCTCGTTTGGATTTTAAAATGAAGTTCAAATGCTATAACTGTGGTAAAGCTGGACATTTTGCTACAGACAGCAAGAAGCCTAAACAGACATATCCCAAAGAAACTTATGAATCCCTCAAAAGCAAGTATGAGGCCCTGGTAAAGGAATGACATGGAAAGAGAGCTTTAGTTGTTACAGAAGGTAGAGCTTGGGATGATTCAGATGAGGAAGAAGTTACTCAAGCAGCAAACTTTGCCCTCATGGCTGAAACATCAGATGAACCAGAGGTACCAGTTCTAACCCTTAAAGAAGAAATGTCTATTGATGATTATAAGGTGCAGAACGGGGATCTTAGCGAAGAAATCTATATGTTGTGCAAAAGCCTAAATACTTCTCAAAAGGAACAGAAAACACTTGTTGCCAAATGCAGAATGTTTGAGGCAAAAGTGGAAGAATTAGAGGCTGCTTGCACTATAGATACTTCCCTAAGAGACTCTATTAAAACTTTGGAACAGAAGCTCAACCTTAAGAATGAAATAGAAGCATGTCTTAGGAATAAACTAGCTGAGTTAGAAACTAAATGCGAAGCTTACAAACTAGTAGCTAGTAAAGTGAATGTTGATAGTTGCACATTTAAGAAGATAACTGGAGTTGGTGTAGGACTTGACTATTCTAACTTATCTAAGAAAGAAGGGAAAAGGCCTGTAGACACTAGTTCCAGTGAGATTAAAAAGGAAATACCTACAATTCTTAAATCTGCTATCAAACCTATCTTTAAACACTTTGTTCCTCGTGAAGAAGAAGAGATTGAATTGTTAGTTAGATATGAGATAGAGATGGAAGATCGCCAGAGAGAACTACCAGTAACTCCTATTAAACAAGTTAAAATCAAATCCCCTAGAGAAGAATCTAGACCAGGATTAGGAGCTAAGGCTGTTAAGAAACAGAGTAAAATGGAGAAAGGCATAAAAGAGGTTAAGGCAGAACGAGTAAAGAAAGCATGTTATCACTGTAAATCTACTAAACATCTTTCTTATGCATGTAAATCAAACATGAATATTCCTGTTGCACATGCCATGCCTATACCACACACAATGAATAACATGGATCAGAGTCATGCACAATGTGGTCAACCTAATTGTATGCCATGCACTTTTAACGTCATGCAAACGTTTGTGAATTTGATGAATGCAACTAGCCAATCATGTCTAAATTCTTCTGCTAGTTCTAATGTCAAAAAGAAGCATGTAAGAGCTAAGACTGCCAGTCCTCCTATAGTTAGGAATGACAAACCTTCTCCTAAGACTAACAAATCTGTTAAGTCTGAAAAGGGAAAAGACCAAGTCGAAAGCTCTAAAAATGTTAAAGAAAGTGCATCTCCTGTTGTTAAATCTGATAATTCTCGATCTTATAGAAAAGCCGGGCCCAATCAATCTTGGGTTCCGAAGAACGTCTAATCAATCTGTAATTGCAGGGCATTAAGCGGAACAGAAATAAAGTTATATGGGTGCTAGATAGTGGAGCATCAAGGCATATGACAGGAAACAAGTCCCTGCTTACAGAGTTAGTTATGAAGGCTGGCCCTTATGTTACCTTTGGAGATGACAGCAAAGGAATGACAAAGGGATATGGAAAACTGAAGACTGGAAATGTCATCATTGAAGATATTTCTTATGTTGAGGGATTGAAGCACAATCTGTTGAGTATCAGTCAATTTTGTGACAAAGGATATGAAATTGTCTTCAATAAGAAAGGTGTATCAATCACTCACATTAAGGAAGGTTCATTGGCTTTAAGAGGAGTTTGAAAGGCAGATCTTTTCGTTGCCGACATGGATTCTGCAAACCAGAATGAAGTGACCTGTTTCTATAGCAAAGCTTCAGATGATGAAAGCTGGTTATGGCATAAAAAGCTATCACACCTAAACTTCAAAACGATGAATGCTCTCGCAAGGTGAAAATTGGTGAAAGATCTACCTCAAATGGAGTTTGCTCCTAAAGGACTCTGTGAAGCTTGTGAAATGGGAAAGTCAAAGCGAGCATCGCATAAAATTAAAGAAATTTCTAGTATCACTGAGCCTCTACAACTTCTATATATGGACTTATTTGGCCCAGTGAATGTACTATCCTTTTCAAGGAAAAGATATGCATTGGTAATCGTGGATGACTTCTCCAAATATACATGGGTATTGTTCGTTATGACAAAAAACGAAGTACCTTTCCAAATCATTGATCATATCACTCAAATTGATAATGTTTCAACACTCACTGTGAAGACGATTAGATCAGACAATGGCACGGAATTTAAGAATGCAATCTTGAATGATTTCTGTGTTTCTAAAGGAATACGTCGTCAGTACTCTGCCCCGAGAACTCCACAGCAAAATGGAGTAGTTGAAAGAAATAACCGAACATTGGTTGAAGCAGCAAGAACTTTGTTGTTTGATTCAAAACTTCCTCTATACTTTTGGGCTGAAGCAGTGAGTACAACATGTTACAATCAAAATAGAACCTTGATTATAAAAGATAAAGAAAAGACACCATGTGAACTAATGAATAACAGAAGACCAACAATCAAATACTTTCATGTCTTTGGAGCCAAATGCTATGTACTAATAGATGATGAAAATTTAGGCAAATTTGAAGCAAAAGCACGTGAAGGGATATTTGTGGGTTATTCTACAGATGTGGTGGCAGCTTATCGGGTATTCTTAGTGAATGATCGGAAAGTGATTGAAAGCTACAATGTCAGATTCGACGTTACCAAACTCCCATCAATTTCTAAAGATAATAGTGAACCTGAGTCCCTAAAATTTCAAAATCTGGACTTAGATGAAATTGAAGATGAACCTGAGTTAGTTATTACTTCAAATATGCCAAGTGTTCGAGAAGAAATACTTGAGTCTAGTGAAAGATCAGTGGAAACCTCTTCAGCACAATCCGGCAACAACTCAGGGGGAGTAAATAGCAGCTCAAGGACAAGTGTTCAAAGCTCCATAAGAGAGGACACTAGTTCTATAGGAGCTGGCACTAACTCAGGGGGAGTTAGTAGAAATAACGCAAGTAGTCAACACAACAATTCAGAAAGTCATGTTGCATCATCAAGACAATTTCCAAGAGAACGTGTATGGAGTAGAGACCATCCATTTGAATTAATTATTGGTGATCCAGATGCTGGTGTGACTATTAGAAGAATTGCAAGAGCTGACATGGCTAATATCTGTTTATTCTCTGGGTTTGTGTCCAAGCTGGAACCTAAAGAAATAGAAGAAGCTCTTAGTGATGCTGATTGGGTAATTGCAATGCAAAAGGAGCTCAATCAGTTTGAAAGACAGAAAGTTTGGAAACTGGTACCCCGACCGAAGAACAGATCAGTAATTGGAACTAAGTGGGTATTCAGAAATAAATTGGATGAAAACGGACTTGTAACACGAAACAAGGCTCGTTTGGTAGCGAAGGGTTATTCTCAAAAAGAAGGTATTGATTATGATGAGACCTACGCTCCAGTTGCAAGAATTGAGGCAGTCAGGATGTTCTTGGCCTTTGCAGCACACAAGAACTTCAAGGTTTTTCAGATGGATGTGAAAAGTACCTTCCTGAATGGAGAGCTAGAAGAAGAAGTATATCTGGAACAGCCACCTGGTTTTGCTGATCCAGAACATGTGGATTTTGTGTACTTTCTCTTCAAAGCTGTCTATGGCCTAAAACAATCCCCAAGACGATGGTATGAAACCCTATCCTTGTTCTTAATTAAAAGTGGTTTTACTAGGGGAGTAATTGATAAAACATTGTTCTATAAAAATGTAAAAGGTGATTTAATGCTTGTTCAAGTCTATGTGGACGATATTATTTTTGGGTCATCTAATGAGCGCTTGTGTGAGAAATTTGCCAAGTTAATGCAGGATAAGTATGAGATGAGCATGATGGGGGAGCTGTCATTCTTCCTTGGATTACAGATCAGTTAGAGAAAAGAAGGAATCTTTATCTGTCAGTCCAAGTACATCAAAGATTAACTCAAGAAGTATAATCTAGAAGATGCATCAACAGCTAAAACTCCCATGGCAACAACCACGAAGCTTGATGAAGACAAATAAGGTAAATCAGTTGACATCACAAGCTATCAAGGTATGATTGGCTCACTTCTCTATTTAACTGCAAGTAGACCCTATATAATGTTCGCAACTTGTTTATGTGCAAGGTTCCAAGTGGATCCTAGATAATCACATCTCATAGCCGTCAAACGAATCTTTAGGTATCTCAAAGGAACATCAAATCTAGGGATTTGGTACCCAAGAGATACAGGTTTTAATCTCATTGGCTATTCGGATTCAGACTATGCATGCTGCAGGATTGATAGGAAAAGCACATCTGGTGCATGTCAATTTCTTGGCAGAAGATTGGTTTCCTGGCAAAGTAAAAAGCAACACCAGTATCTACTTCTACTGCTGAAGCTGAGTACATTGCTGCTGGAAGCGGTGTAGCTCAAATACTGTGGATGAGAAACCAATTGAAAGATTATGAGATGGAACACAAAAAGATTCCAATCATGTGTGACAACACAAGTGTCATTGCCATGACCAACAATCCTGTAGACCACTCAAGAACCAAGCACATAGATATCAGGTATCATTTCATTAGAGAACATGTCGAGGAGGGGACTGTGGAGCTACATTTTGTGCCCATAATGCAATAAATTGCAGATATATTCACTAAACCTCTTGATGAAGTAACATTTAATAGGTTAGTTGGTGAACTGGGGATGCTTAACACAAGTTAGTGGTTTCTCCTATCTGCAAAATCCCAGTTTTAATCATGTACATATGTTTTTAGTCTTGATAATTGCTCATTTTGCTCATGCATAGTTGAAAACATATGTAAATAATCTCTACAATTTCTCAAAATATCACTTCTGCATGCTAAATAATCATTATGAACTTGGACTTTAAAATGGTTAATTAATGAGTATTTTAGGATGCCTGTTGTGTTAATTTACATAAATTCATTGTGCTTTTTGCATAATTATTAGTTAAATCTTTGAATTTATGATATTTAAATTGCATGATTATAGGGGGAGTTAAATTCATATTTTTCTCAATCTTTCATGATTTTTAGATGAATTTACCTGTGTTTTTCATCTATTTAGAGGCCTTAGAATTGTCAATGAATGTTTTTAATTTTTTGCTTTGCTAAAAACAATCCTTGAATTGATACTTATATTAATTTGGCAAAATTTATTTGTTCTTTTGATTACAAATATTGCCAAATTATTCTATCTGTCTTCAAAATTCGAAATTTTGAAAATTCTAAGTCTAGGATATCATTCGAGTTCATCTATCTCGAATATTCGACTTGATGTTCGAGATAGACCCTATCTCGAACACTATCTCGAATATTCGACTTGATGTTCGAGATAGACCTATCTCGAACACTATCTCGAATATTCGACTTGATGTTCGAGATAGACCATATCTCGAACACTATCTCGAATATTTGACTTGATGTTCAAGATAAACCTATCTCGAACACTATCTCGAATATTCGACTTGATGTTCGAGATAGACCCTATCTCGAACACTATCTCAAATATTCGACTTGATGTTCGACATAGACCTATCTCGAACACTATCTCGAATATTCGACTTATTATTCGAATTAGACCTTAAACTCCAATTTTATCTCACCTCTTTATCTTGAAATTTCGAGTTGGGATTCCTAGGTGGGTTTTTATGCTGTTTTAATTGATTCTAAGTGATTAACTGTTCGAGTTAGTGTCATCTCGAACACTATCTCGAATATTCGACTTGATGTTCGAGATAGACCCTATCTCGAACACTATCTCGAATATTCGACTTGATGTTCGAGTTAGTGTTCGACTTGATGTTCCCCAGTGCGTACTTAACATTCTTTTTTTATTTTCACAGGGGTATTTTTGTCTTTGCTCATATATGCCTATATATATACATCTCTAACTCGTCTCTATTTTCACTTTTACCTAATTGTTTTAACCCTAGATTTTTACAGCCCCCACCCTCCCTCCCTGTGATTTCAAAACCTTATTGCCCTGTTCATTCGATTTGTGTTCAATCTCTTACATATCTCGAATTGCTGCCAGTTTTTAATCTGCCATTACTATTTGCAACCATTATTGTGTATTTCTGTGCATCTGTTCTTCATTAATTGTGTTTACTCTACACACACATCTTTACACGCATATTCACACACACATACGTACATCGGTAATATTGATCGCATCATAGTAGGCACTTTCATTAATCACTGTGTTCTTAATTACATCGTGTTCTGAGTTATTTGTGATTAAATAGTGGTTGGTGTGTTTGATTAAATAATTGGTTGGAGTGTTGATTTCACATATTTCATTGAGAATAGTTCCGTAGTTTAATTACACAGTAATTTCTTTGTTTAATTAAAAGGGATTGTTCTGTGCTTAATTTTTTTTTTAAAAAAATCTACTTAATTCACAGATTTTTTTTTTGCAAACATGGCTCACAAATTTTCACTTGCCAGAAACAATTTTTATAATATTTCTACGAAAATTGGTGATCAACTCCCGCGCTTCAAGTTTTGGGTACGATTCCTTAATTTGTACTCCAAGGCTAGTGTTGCTTTTACTGCTAAACCAACACTAGTCCATGATGCTTTACAGCAATTATGGACTAGTGCGGTTACATTCGGGAGTAAATCTACCCCCTATGGTTTCAGGTTTACCTTGGCGGGTCAGGAATTTCAAGTGACGGAGGAAGTATTCAACAGGGTTCTGGGGTTCCCAATCAAAGATGTTTATGACCCCGAACCTACAACGACCGAGCGTATCAAGTTCTTCGAGGACATTGGATGTTACCCTCCTTCTGGACGGATCTCAACTGGCGCCATCCAGAAACAATACTTTCATGTGGAATGGAACTACTTTTTCGAGGCCATCACAAGATGTTTTCGGGCACGTGAAAAAGATTTTCATCAGATTCCAATCCCCATGCAGGTCTTTGCAGTTTCCCTAGCCCATGAATTGGATATTAATTATGGCAGGATCGTTCTTTCAGAAATCGTGACTGCAATGGGATCACCTGCAAGCAGAGACCTTACAACTACTGATATTGTATGCAGGTATCCTCGATTTTTGCAAATGCTTATTAATCACTTAGTACCAATTGATGCTTTATCTGTGAGATAGGCATTTGCAACAAGTGCGACATCTGCATCGCTGGGCATGGGCACCAAGTCCCTCACGACGATTGCTAATCAAGATCGACATCACGGTAAGGCGATGTCTATTCCTGATAACATTCAAGTGTGGATTAAGTATGATGCAGGTATTACTTCCATGGCGGGGACCTCCCACATTTCATCACATGCTCAGAATCCCTCTGCCCATGCTGACGCATTCCATGGGATTCCTGACGACAATCTTGGTGATGACGATGATGATTGGCGTTCTCAGGGTCAATCCTCTGTCGGTCAAAGGGACATACAACCTACTCTGCATGCTGATTCTGCTTCCTTTGCTGGACAAGGTAATGAAGAAGGTAATTTCTTTGAACAAGAGCAAATCTCTGTTCACACTACTAATACTTCTTCATCTAAATCTGATTCCGTGGCCCAAGATTCTGCTAACCCGCAGGATCTATCCCAGGGCAAGAGCTATATTTCTGATTCTGAGTCTGATACTCTTGCTTCCTCTCTTTCCCCCTCGCTGACGGGAGTCAAAAGGCAGGCACCTGTAGATTTAAGTGAGGGTTCTGAGAGTGACCCCGAAATGCAGCCTCTTATTCGGAAGAAAGCCAAATTTTCACATGCTGCAACTTCCCAAGCCCGGTCTAAACCTAGTGTGTCTATCACAACCACTCCACCTCACGTGAGTGGTTCGCCCATTGCACATTCTACACCTAGGGATTTTGGTGAGGATTTTATGCCCTCTGAAGAGCCTGTTACTTCAGAAAGGCAAGAAGCTTTTATTGCTTTCGAAGTACCTTCACCGGTACATACTGATCCTGCGAAGAGGATCGGTTCTGATGTTGTACTAGAACACTCTGCAGCCTCTCAGCCTGAGATTCCACCTCAGGACCTGACAGGAACAGATCACATAACTGCTACTTACTTTGCTTATCCAGTTTCTGCAAGTACTGCTTTCACTTTCAGGACTATTGTTGAAGACATACACGAGCGTGAGACAGGGAGTGTGTGTGAGCGTTTAGGGAGTGAGGGACCTTCATTTTTAAGGCCCGAAACTGAGCGACAAACACTAACAGAACGATTTTTAGAGTGAGGACACCCCGACCAAACAACGTCCCTTAATCTTGAAAATCTTGGCACGCGTATGGCAGCAGTTGAAAATGAAATAAAGCAGTTCGGGCAGTCTATGGGGCAGTTAGGGATCAATGTTGGAGACAACCAAAGAGCTCTTGATGACTACGCAGCACGGATGGCCAGTCAAGCGACAACAATCGATGAGTTGACAAACAAGGTGAATGACTTGGGCCATGCTGGTGGTGTCTTGGGCAGCACTCTTAATGATTGGATGGGAGCAGTGGAAAGCATAATGCATACAATGGCAACGGAGATAAGCAGAATGATGTATGCAGTTAAAAGCTTTGTTCCCCCAGAATGTTTTGAAGATCAACATACTCAACCTCCACCTGCGAATGATGGTGCTGGTAGTGCTGGCGGTACTGGTCGAGCTGGACCCTCAGGTTCCGGTTTTGGTGGTTCCTATGCTACTGGTGGATCAGGAGAGCAAGGTGGTGCAGGGGATAACTCACCTAAGGGGGAGAGTGGAAAGGAGACGAGACAGCAGTCGCTAGTTATTGAAGAAATTGAAGAACAGACTACTGATTTTGTCAAAGAAAATGAGCCAGTAAATGAAGAAGAGGCTCAGAGAAAGAGGAAGGGTAAGGCAGTGGTGGCTGAGCAAGATGAGCCATTCATTGACTTGAGTCATCATCAGGAAGAACTACATAAGGTACTTGATTCAGATTCTGATATGGAGGACGTTCCTCTAAAACATGCAATTAGACGATCTTTGAAGGAACAAGGTGGAGGTGTTGGAATGTCTTCTGGAAAGCCTGAAGAAATACCTGTTGATAAGGAGACTCTGGAAGCTCAACAGTTGGCCTTGGAACAAGCTCAGTTCTATAAAATGAAGATGATGCAGGATGAAGCTGTTTTCCTTGAAAAGCAAGCGGAACTCAAGGAGAAACAGTATGATCATGAGCTTGCAAGGTTAGCTGATCCTCAAGTAGATCTGGATAAGAGAAGGATCGGACAGAAATGGGATGATGCAAGGAAGATTTTATCGGGAGTATGTGCGAAAGGAACTCATAACAAAGAGGCGGAAGACTTGTTCTACAACTTGAACTTGCAGAATCCACTGATTGTTGACTATATAAATGCTTTGAAAAGGTTGATCTCAAAAGTCAGAGTTGGATTCAATGCGATGGTTAAGGAGTGGCAGGTCATCTTGTCTTTAGTCGAAGGAGTCCCGACATCTTTCTTGTATGTGGATGATCAATTCATCTCGAGAAGATCTGCGTCAGAGTTGTTCTTGCTAGCAACGAAAATTCAATATTCACAAGCGGGGGAGCTTAGCATTCTGTATAGAGATCAGTTAATGCAGCTAGTAGAGAACAAGGGACCAGAATTCTCAGCGAATCCTTATATTGTTCGGATGGTTATTGATGGAAAGATGAAGAGGGTTAGTTTAGAAGAAAATGACCTAATGAGTAAGGGATTCACTTCTGACATTAAGGAGAAGTCAGTGGAGTTTATTGAAATGGTCATATTCAAGATGAGCAATGAAATCTGGAAGTGTGATATTATTGCTCCAAATCCTCTAGACAATGTAAAGATTGAGCCGGAGCTAATTGAAAGAAAATGGAACATTCTACAAGCTGTTAAGAATGTAGATGAAGCTCTGACTCTTCCTTCTGGATCATTGGAACAAGGAGAAATAAGGGAGGCAGTTGGTGTTCCAGGGAGAGATAGTGTATACTGGATACACTCATATGACGATGACACAGCTGATGCTTTGGCATTCATAGATGCAGACCAGAATCAAATTTTATTGCACATGAGTAGGAAATGGCTGCTGCAGACTCAAGATGCCGCATTTCTGGAAAGAGTTGTAGAAGTGTTCAAATGGGGCGAAGTAGAAAATGAGAATGTGGATGAGAAGTAGAGACTTTTGAAGTACCTGTCCGAAGTAGTGGTGGAAAAGAAGCGGATGGAGCGAGATGCGGCTAGTATCCACAATACTAACCATGTTAAAGGCTACCCCAAAATGATCTATTGTCAGTTCAAGGCTGATAAATCTCATTAGAAGTCACAGCTCATAATGAAAAATTTTGAGGACATCCCAAAAATCAGAACTACTCAGGAGGTGGACAAACTCAGAAGGCTTTTCAGGCATCCTTGTCCAGAGCCCAGAAATCCTCTAAAAATGGAAGCGGTAAGTCTATTAAATGCAAGGTGGAAGCAGCTTCATGATCCAGTTTACAAGAAAGAACAGCAGCAGAAGGAAAGGCGCAAAAAGCTGAAGGATGAGAAGCGCCAAGCTGAAGAAGCTAGGAAGAGGAGACAGAATTAAAACTAACGGTCAGAGTGGTGTGAACTTGAAGTTGGAAAAACTTCATATATGTTGGTTGCTTTAACTCACTTGAGGAAAATTCACCTGATCACGGTATGCGAGATAGGCTAACTTACCGTACTGTAACCGTGAATCAGAGTGGATCCAATAAGGTGATATAAGTTTGACTGAAAGGTATGAAATAATCCAGGTGATAGGAATCACTCAAATGATCTTTAATTCGAAGTTCGAATTTTCTCTCTAGCTTAAGTTTTATTTATTCTAGTTCTTTGAATTGTTTTCAAGTTTATTTCAGTTGTAATTTAAACAAGACATTAATGTTATTTATCTTTTTCTCGTCTCATTGTTTAGTTGAGTTATCCCTTGTTAATTTGAATGTCATTGTTAGACTATCAAGTAGGGGGAGATTGAAAGGAAGAGTGTCTAAACTTGTAACACTATAACTTATGTAACTCAACTAAAAGAAAAGATACTTAATCAGAAGACAATCAAGAACATGAAGCCAAAAAGAAATCAATGTTATCTATGAAGACAAGGTAATTGATACAATTCAACATGTTAACTATGATCAAACAAAGAAGAAATCATTGAAAGAAGTTCAAGACAAAGTTGTTCATGCCTCAGTGATTTGTAACTTAAGGATTCAAGATCATAACTATCAGTATCAATAAGACTAATTGATTTCAAGTGAACAAGAAGGAAAGCAATAATTGGAAAGCCACATTACTAATTGAAAATGGTTATCTATTCAAGAAGCAGAAACACTATCAAGACTAGTCACTTATGAATCAGACCATTGCATCAAGTGTCAGGACATTGATAGCAAGTTTATGTCAGTAATAGAGATCCAGGTTAAAGAGCTTGTCGAAGAATTTGGAAGACATAAAGAAATCACAAGTTCAAGATGTTGCATTGAAGTTGCAAGTTGAAGCCCAGAATTTTTCTAAGTACAAAATGTTCGAGATGGCCAAGTAGAATATTCCTATGTAGAATATTCGACTTAAATGTTCGAGATGGCCAAGTACAATATTCCTATGTAGAATATTCGACTTAGATATTCGAGATGGCTAAGTAGAAGTTCTCAAGTAGATGTTCTACATGGAGGGCAGTTTCAACATGACACATGGCATCATCTAATTGGCAGATTTCCAAGCTTTCAAGATAAGATAAGATTCGTGTGGACATCATTGGACCATGTATATCTTAATCTTTGAAGACTACAAGACATAGATTACAAGTAGTATAAATAGAAGTACTTGTGTAATTTTTTATGAGAGCAATATTTTCAAGAAAAACACTTGTAAAAGAGAGAGAGTATTCACAGAGCTTAGTATCATTTACTACCCTCTTTACTTCTGGTGTACTTTGTAATGAATGTTGTAGCAACCCTTTCAAGTTATATATAAGACATATATTCCTTGAATCCTTGTGTTCATTTATTACATGGTATTTATTGCTTCATTAATTCGAAAAGTTGTATTCACCCCCCCCCCTCTACAACACATTTGGACTTAACACATGTCTCATTAATTACTTGCTAATTTTCTAGAACCGAAATGATTATTCCTAAATACATAAAATTAGTAAGCAACTCCTTTAAACACTACAAGCACTCAAACCCACTATGAACCAATAATTTAATTATTCATAAATTTTGAAAAGAATTTTAAATTATTGTGAGTAACGTATTCAAGATGATCTTAATTAATTCGAAGGCAGAAACTGCTGAAGCTGGAACCCAGACCACAAGACGAAGCTGAAATTGGTACAATAAGGGTTCTCAGAAACTGGAAGATTATTGGCATTATTATGAGGGACAAAGCCAAACTGGTTGTTATAGGTTACTATAAAGTAGAAGGTATCGACGATGATGGAAACAGAATCTTCGAGACTTTCAAGATCAAACAGTAAGCACCAGTGACGAGACATGATCCTTTTAGGGCCTAACAAGATGAGGACCTAATAACAGGACATCTCTAGCACCTGTTGAGCATTCAAGCATGAATATCTATCAGATGAATGTGAACAAGGGCACTCTAGAATGGTGATCTAGAAGTTGAAGTTGATGTACAACATTTCCTGGACTTTGAAGTTGCAGATACATTGGAACTTGTATATCATTCTCTTCCCAAGCTCTCCACGAACGAAGGTAGGGATTCAAGGAAATCGTCAAGGACATGGTATGACACTCTAACAAGTTTATTACTTGAAAATGATTTTGGTAGAGTAGTTATACACATATATCTCTCTAGAATACATGGCACACACAATGACATATATGTGTTAGTATACCATGATTATATTATATATGGGTCTACTAACAAAACTTGTGCAAGATATATTTTGCTAAGTTAATGCAGAGTAGGTAACATGAGCATGTTGAAAGAGTTGCAATTCTTTTTGGATTATAAGTAATTCGAAAGAATGATGGCAATTAAAGTAAGTCAAGGATCTTTTGAAAATGCGCAATTTTGAAGATTCTAGACCTGCCAAGACTTCTTACCAACAAACCACTAAGCTTGATCAGGGAAAATCATGTATATGAACTGAAGTGACAAGCTATAGAGGTATGATCAGCTCAGTACTTATTCAAGTACATAAAGACCATATATTTTATTTTTGATATGCCTATGTGCAAGTTTTCAAGTGGATACTAGAGAATCTAATCTTATAGCTAAGTTATGAATTGTTAGATATCTTAAGGGATTACCAATTCTTAGAATCAGGTACCTAAAGATACTAGGTTTAACCTAATGGGCTATATAGATATAATGTAGGTTGTAAGAAAGACAGGGAAGTCATTCCTAGAAGCTTTCAATTTCATGGAAAAAGTTGATTTCTTGTTGAAATAAGAGGAAGCATTCAACAGACATAGCTGCAGTAAAGGCAAAATTTAAAGCAGCTAGTGAATGTGATGCTTTGATCTTCTGGACAAGGAAACTTCTTCAACTCCAACAACTCTGTTGAACACTCTATACACCACTCATGGAACAAGCACAAGGATATCAGGTATCATTTCTTTCAAGATTGTCCTTAGTAGAATAACTTACTGATATTTGCTGAACAACTTGATAAATTTATTTTGTCTAAGTTGGTTAGTGAACTTGGTATATTATTTATGTGCATATTTGTTGGAAATCCAATCTGCAAGGAATTTTTAAATGAGTTCACAAGTATTAAATTGTCTATATTTAAAGGACTTGTGAATTTATTTTTAAATCTAGTACCTCATACATTTTGCTATTAGTTTAATTATCAGGCTTACAATGTTATATGCATATGTGGTAGTTAAATTTTCTAGCATAAGTTAGCAGGATAATTATTTGTTTGTTAAATATTTGATGAATATTAGTCAATGATATCTTGCTTAATTGCTCTGATATTTTGCTCTGATATTTTTAAATATTTTATTACAAATAATTGTGATACTTTTGATATTAGTGACATTATTTAGAATTTCTATTCTAAATAAATAATACATATTTCAAAACTCATTAATATTGGAAGACAAAGTATTTTTTAAGTCATGTGTATAAAACTCTCAATATTTTATATACTTAGAAAATATTTCTAAAATTTGATTTTATTTGCGAGAAGTTGTAATTAGGATCACAAGTATTAAATGCCAATATTTAATGGACTTGTGAATTTTTATTGAACTATTTTCTCGAGCTTACGTATATGAATAATAATTGTTATGAGTATAATAGTAATATGCTAGAGTGACAATTATTAGATATAGCGTAGGAAGTTAGATGCTAATATTCAATCTTATGAATATTTTAGTATTTAGCGAAATTATTTTATCTTATTCAAATTATGGATTGAAGCAACGCAATGGTTATTAGTTTAATAATTTTGATTTGATAAAAGATTAGAAGCATAATTTCTTGCATTTTGATATTATTGATAAATATCAAATAATGATATTTTGTTAATGTTTCCGTGTAATTAATTGTGATATTTTTAATATTAGTGATAATACAAGTTGTTTATCTGAAATCACTATTAATAAAAATATGTCTCAATGCTTATTGTTCTACTGAATGATTGTCATGCCTATTTGATTTATATATATGCATGTTATTGGTAATTGTTTAGTACAATATAAGTATTTAATTTATTTTGATTTATTTAAATTATGATGATATAAAACAATTCAGTGATATATTGGTTCCATGATTTAAGTACATTAAAATAAATTTGCAGCATAATTATTCGTAGTATAAATATTTTCATTTATTACTTTGTGATAATTGATTAATATTTTATTACAAAATAATTATGATATATTGATACTAATGGATTTGCTTAGACTTTATTCTAAGTAAAAATTGGTTTTAAAAAAAAGCTGTTAGTATTAATATATTTAGTTTTCTTTATTTAACTGAATTTTAAACTTGAATGTATTAAAAAGAATTTATTGTCCGATTCTTTTTCAAAACGTTTCATTCAAAAATACATTCATTTTTCTATCAGTTTTAAAGAAAAAAACATTAAAAGTCTTTTTCAAAACTTCTCTTTTGAAAATTATTTGATTTACAACCCTACTTTGATTTTTAAATCCTAGGGTGTGAATTAAACTTTTCTTGAGGATAATCTTTCTTTAAATCTCAAAATCTTTTATCCTCTCCCAAAAGCTAGTTTTAAAAGTTTTATCTTACAAAACTTTTTCTCTTTTAATTTTCCTTTTTAAAGTGGCAGATACTTTGTGACTGCTATTTTATTTGGAGAAATTATTTTTAACTTCGAGGTATCAATCACTTGTAAAATAATTTGTTTTTAAACACTTATTTCAATGTGTGTTTCACATTGATTCATTGTACTAAAATAGTGGTTGTTGCTTTGAAGGCCTAGTACTGCATTGTTAAGCATTCATTCACCCCAATTATCATGTTTTTATTTGATGTCGGGGATACTATCAGGTGGACGAAAATGATGTAAATCATAATTGCATTATGAGTCCGAAAATCATAGTCCTCTATCTGATAAGGATGTTTTGCAAAACTATTTTCAAAACTTACAGTATTTAGGTTATAAAGGAAATGAGTCATTTTATTAAGATATAATTTGGTAGAAGAGTTGAATTTCTTCTTTGGTATAAATTTCCGCATTTTATTATGGGAACTTTGCCTTATAAGGAATTCATAAGGGATAGAATTTTTCTCTGATACACTTTCCCGCGTTTTATTATGGGATAGGTATCTTAAAGAAAATTTCTATTGGTATCATATTCTTAAATGATAAATCTTTAGAAACGACAAAACACTTTTACTAAAAGTGCTTTAATGCAATCATTTACCATTCCTTCATATATTTTTCCTTCTCTTTAGGATGAAAAATATATTTTGGAATGTTAAGGTGATTATCTTTTAATCTTGATTGATTCTTTCCGCTTAGCCCCCAATGGCTTCAGAAGCTGGCCAAGAGGTTGAAAACCCATCAATCTCTTACCCAGGTCTTAGTACTAAACACTGATTCATCCACTTCTATATATTAACCCTTGGAAATATAAGGAAACTTTTTAAGTTAGAGGTTGATAAGGGAGAAACTGCACTTGATGCAACAAATAAGGATGAAGTCGGAAGTGCACCTATAGCTCTACCTCCAGAGAAGCAAAGTAGTATATAACAGAGGTAACTGTAAGCTCATCTGCATCTTCTCAAAAGGATGCAGAGATGAAAATGCAATTAAACTGTCTCTGGAATCATTCTCTCAACAAGGTGAGTCCATTGAAATTCGCTCGTCAGCCAGAGCATCTTGTAATGAGTTAATGTAACGATTGTGATATTTATATATATTTAATTAATATGAGTTATATTATTTTGTGCTCCAATGTGATAAGATGTGGTATGTGGTCATTTTATATGTCTAGTTGACTTCCTGTTTGACCACAAGGTGTTTAAGTGATTTATTAAAGTGATTAATTAATTTTTATGCTAAATTAAGGTACTATTTGATATTTATAAATTTATTGGTGTGTCCAATAATTATGAAATTTTATATGTAGCTTCTTTGTAATTTTAGAGACTTTCAAAAAATAGTTGTGTGACTAAATTCAGTCCCAATATTTTTATATAATTTTCTCAGTCCTGTTTTCTCTTGAAAATGTTTATCTTCTAAATTCCATATTTAATTATTGGAATGTCCAAAAATTATGAAATCTTTTCCAAAATGCTTCTTGGACAATCAGAAAGTTTTTAAAAATAAAAGTTTATTTTATTCGAACCCCAAATTAGTTTTAAAGAATTTTCTATTCTTAATTCCATTTAAAGTGTTTAAACTTTCATGATTTTTAATTAATTGTGTGTTCATCAGAAAAATATTTTAAAAATATGGGTGAGCTTATAAAATAATGTTCTAAATTTTCAAAAAATAAAAATTATTTTTGTATTCTTTTTCTATCAAAATTCGAATATTAAATTGTTTTAAATCAGATTTCAGCAATTGTGAAACTACCTTTCTGCCACTAGCCTTATATAACATTCTACCGCCACTTCCTTTTTCTTGTTCTGCATTTTATTTCCTCATGTCTGGTTCTTCTTTCCCTTTTTGCGATTTTTCTTGTTTCCATTCAATTTACAAGTGGTTATCTTGTTCCTTTAGTGATTTCATACTAATAATCAAGAAAAGTAAGTTTGTAACTTTAATTTCTAGTTTTGTGTGTTTATTTATATAAGTGCCGTATGCATATATGATTAAAAGTTGAGCTGTGCTTGCATGCAAGGATTAAAAATATCCTACCCATACTATTGAGCTTGGTTTTGTTATTTATCGGTGAAAAGGAGGCAATTTTCGGTGTGCTAGGAGGACCATAATCGGCCTCCACCGGAGTTGCCACCTTCGACAGTGACCTCCGGGGAGCCGACGGAGTGGGTTTAAGTTGAAGATAGTGTAAAGCAAGATGATTATGATATCATGAACTTAATTATGTAGTTAATTAGCATTGCATGTCCTTGTTTCTTTTTTTCAACTATGGCTAGGATTTTCCGATTGGTAGTGAAATATACATGCTTGTTTGTGTATTCTGAGCATCATTATGTGATGAATTTAATTTAGTTAATGGTCAAATTAAGATGTTATAGTCAGTTGCTCGTTGTTTTCTATATTATTAGTTAAATTCCGAATATATATATATATATTTTTATTATTATTATTTGAAAACAATATGATATATGAGTATTATATGAAGTTTGATGTTAATTACCAAATGTTTGTAGATATTCGAATGATATATGGGAATTGGAGATGTATTTGCTTGAGCACTTGAATTTTTGAATTATAGTAGTATATTTTCGAATATATAATAATAATATATTCGAATTCTTATAATTAAATGGCAATAGTAACGTTAATTATATAATTTTTATAGACATTGCTTTGTATGACATAGATTTGGAATAATATGTGATTGGCTGTGTATATATATGATTGGATGATTGTTTGTGTCGGTTGTATTCCGACGGGTAGTCCTATTTATAAGGGAAGTGCTGCCGAAATTTTCCAAAATGTGAATGCCTTCATTATTAAAATTAGCACTTTAACCTGTATAAATAGGATTACTAGTAGAGAATAGTATTAGTATTGTTCAATACTGAAGAATCATATATGTTGCCTGCTTATGTGCTAAAGTGTTTATACTATTAATATAGTACTATGGTTTCGAAGGGGTAGATTGAGTCAGACGTTACAGAGAACGTCGAGTTTGATTCAGTTACTGAAATAGTATTATTACGTGTGCAGATTCGAAGGAAAGAGAAGTGAAAGATAAAAGAAAGGCAAAAGTAGAGAGTTAGAGTCGGTGATAGTGAGATCTACCTGTTCAGCAGCTGTAGCATTCCTTTTTTAGGCAAGTAACTATTGCCTAATCTCTTTAAACTTATGAAGTGTTTTATCAACTGTTGTATAATCCTGCGACTGTTTTACTTTATCTCAACTGTTTTAAGATACATCATGCCTTATTTTAACTATTTTACTTAAACTGCAAGGCCAATGGCAATAAGTGCCTTTATGAGTACTTCTTATGTCTAGAGGGACTTCGGTCCGTTATGGGGACTTTACGTGGCTGATCACCCGTATTGTCCGGGCGTTGTGAGAAAACTCCAATCAAAATGATTTGGTTTTATAAGTAAAAGTCCTAATGAAAGGACTGTTTTGTCAAATGATTTGGAAAACAAAGTCCTAATGAAAGGACAGTTTTATGAAATAATTTGGAAAACAATATCCTAATGAAAGGATAGTTTTACAAGAATGATTTTTGAAATGATTAGTAATGAATTTTGAAATGCCTTACAATACCCTGCTTTATATAGCATAGAACTGTCATATATATCTTGATTCTGACTTCATTTCATTTATTGTACATTGCTTCCTGTTATCCATCTAACCCCTGTGAAGTATTCATAAACCTTGAAATGATTAATTTTTTAGAAGTTTCTTAAAACCTTTCACCCCAGACAACTAGAAACATTAAACCTGAACTAAACTCTTCAAATACCTGTGCTTCTATCAATGAAAGCCGTGAAAGACAGTTTTTCGTGTAATGAATACCAAGATTAGAAATTGTGGAGTATAATTATGGGACAATGATGTCCAGAAATGATTTTAAGTATGATTATGAGAAAGGATTTCTAAATTTTATATAATACTGTAGAACTATTTTAACCTGTATGGTTACTTGCTGAGCTTTTGTGGCTCATTCTTTTATTTTCTAACCTCTACAGCTTTTGAAAATCATGGTACGTCGTAAGAAGACTGCCATGAAGAACATGTCTTTCATTAACTATGCTAGGTTGGCTGTCAGTGAACAGGTAGGATCGAGGACCAGTTAGCAGGAAAGACTTTGTTAAGTCTTATACTTTTGTTATTAGATTTTGAGATGTGGCAGAAGTTGTAATAATATTATTTTGTTTTTATAAATGTAAATGAAGGTAGATGTGTGCTTGTTTCATACCATTACCTTGAAAGGTCCAGGGTAGTAGTCGGGGTCGTGTATATGGTATTTTCTGTTATTGTTATTTATGGTGCATGCATATAGAGTGTTAGTGACTCCCCGATCTAGACCCCGGGTCGGGAGGGCGTCACAGGTTGGTATCAGAGCAAAGGTTTTGGTCACTGAACAAGCCATGATTAGGTTAACGAAGTAGTTCACTAAATAAAAGATATACGAGTGATATTAAGATATGATTAGATAACGAAGAGTGGTATAAACGTTAGGATTTCAACTTTAGATTTAAGATAATCTTTATCTCATTTTTGCACTACATACTATTTTATATTATTGCAGGCTCGTGGCATTTATGAGTTACCACCACCCTCTCCTGGTACTTCTTCGGATTCTACTGTGGATTCTGATGATACTATCGTCATTTCTAGTTCCGAGAGTGAGGAGGAGCTGACTCCTGAGCCCCCTGTTCAGACTGATCTACCATCAGGGAGTGCCCCACCGTCAGAGAGTGCACGTGCCCTTATACGCTGTAGGATCTATAGGCCAGCCATTACCCGATCCCAGTTGCGAGTTTCTGAGCACCCCATTGAGTGGTGGGAGGAGCGGATTAGAGCCGTGGAGGAGGAAGGTCGTCGGCAGATGGCAGCAAGAGCCTTCACTGATGATGTGGTGGAGCTGGCGAGAGAGTTGACTCGAGTGGTTAGCAGATTGTTGGTTGGACTCAGGGCTGCCCGAGACCGGGACCACCGGGGCGACTAGATGTTAGGGTGTTTGGGTGCTTAGATGCGACATCTGTTAGAGCCCTCTAGCACACTCGATCAGACTTTATCTCCGATTTTCATCTCGTACTTTTATTTCTTGTTGTTGTACTTTGACTTGAACTTGTTCTGCACTTTAATGTTGATATTCCTCGTATTTATTTATGGTTATTCTTCAGTTTCCAGTGCCTTCTTATATACCTGTTATTTACCCTTCGCACATCTATCCATAAATGTTTCTTACCTTTATCAGTACCTTGTTTATACCTGTTGTTAACCTTTATGATTGCCTTATTCATACCTGTTGTGCTAACCTGTTTTCTATATAACCTTTATACCCTTGTTGTACAGGCAATTTATATAGTAATGATGCTATAAGGTTGATTTTAAATGGTAATTTTAATTTCCAAATGGTTTTAAAAGTAGTTGAACTGTTTATGATATGATGTAGTGTATTGCTTAATAAGTTGTTTGTTTTCCCTATAGTAAAATGCCGCCAAAGACCAGAAACACATCAAATTCATCCCAAAATCGTGATACACAAGATCAACCCCCTATGGATCCCACTGTCGCCCAACTTATCCAGTTGTTACAACAACAAACGGCTATTTTGACCCAGCAACAACAAAGACCCCCAGTACCCCCAGCGGTCACTTTCAAATCTTTTCAAGCGGTTAAACCTCCTGAGTTTAGAGGATCAGTAGACCCGATAGAAGCCAAGTCATGGCTTAAAGAGATTGAGAAAGCTTTCTAGTTAGTAAATGTAAGTGAAGACAAGAAGACAGAATATGCAAGTTATTTTCTAAAAGCTGAAGCTAGTTATTGGTGGGAGTCTACAAGGGTACTACAAGGCGAAGGTGTGATTACATGGGCCCAGTTCACAGAGTTGTTCTTAGAGAAGTATTTTCCTAGTTTTATGAAGGATCAAATGGAGATCAAATTTTTAGAATTAAAACAAGGAAGCATGAGTGTGGCAGAATATGAAGCCAAGTTCTCCGAAATGGCCAGGTTTGTACCGGAGTTTTTAAATACTGATGTGAAAAAGGCCAAAAGATTTCAGCAGGGCTTGAGGCCATGGATTCGAAGCAGAGTGGCAGTTTTTGAGCTACAGAGCTTTGCCGCAATGGTTCAGAAGGCAATGATTGTGGAAAATGAAAGCAAGAAGAGGAAGTTTGGGGCTAAAGAAGAAGGCCAAGGACAAAGTAATTTCAGAAGCAAGTTCAACAGAAGATCAGAAGTTAGAAGAGTGACTTTCAGCAGTCTAAGAATGGTAACGGAGGACGAGGAGGACATAATAGTAGAGCCTAAGGTTTCAATCAGCAGAAGGCAATAAGACAATATGTTCCTGAATGTAAGATTGTGGAAGGAAGCATTCCGGAGTGTGTAATAAGCCAAATGTTACTTGTTTCAAGTGCAACAAGAAGGGAAACTATGCTGTAGCATGTAATAATCAGACTTAGAGTCCAATTCAGAAGTCTGGAATCAAGTGTTACAAGTGTGGCAAGCTAGGCAATATAGCAAGAGAGTGCAAGGAGCCTACTCAGACTACAAATGTTCTCAGGATAGCCGGAACTCCATCGCAATCTTCAGTACCACAAACCAGAGCAAGAACTTTTAATATGACCTAGAGAGAAGCTGTCCAAGATGTAGATGTGATTTCAGGTACACTTCCTGTTAATTCAGTTCAAGCTAGTGTGTTGATTGATTCTGGAGCTACTAAGTCTTTTATATCTCAAGAATTTATTGGTAAATTACAATGTGAAGTTCAACATTTGGAACAAGCCTTGGTTATAGAAGTAGCCAATCAGGCAAAGATCCCAGTGAGTCAAGTTTGTCCTAAGTGTGATATTGAAATAGTCAGTTGTCATTTTCTCGCTAACAGATACCTTTTAAGTTAGGTGAATTTGATGTAATCCTAGGAATGGATTGGTTATCAGAGTATGAGGCTCAGATAGATTGTGGAAATAAGAAGTTAAAAGTGAAAACCCTAGAAGGTAAGGAAGTTAAATTTCGAGGCACCAGACAAGTTAAGAAGTTTCTGAATATCATTCAGGCGAAGAGATTTTTGCGTCAAGGATGTGAGGCTTACTTAGCCTATGTAGTAGATATTGAGAAGAAGTCAACACAATTAGAGGATGTTCCCATAGTCAATGAATTTTTTGACATGTTTCCAGACGAATTGCCAGGTTTACCTCCTGATAGAGAAATCGAATTTTCTATTGATTTAGCCCCAGGCACCGAGCCAGTTTCTAAAGCTCCATATAGGATGACACCTGTTGAGATGAAAGAGTTGGCAAGTCAAATACAAGATTTTTTAGATAAGGGAGTTATAAGGCCTAATGTGTCCCCATGGGGAGTACCAGTGTTGTTTATAAAGAATAAAGATGGAAGTATGAGATTGTGTATAGATTATCGAGAGTTAAACAAGTTGACTATCAAGAACAAGTACCCGTTGCCAAGAATCGATGATCTATTTGACCAGTTAAAAGGAGCCGTATGTTTTTCCAAAATTGACTTAAGGTCCGGATACCATCAACTCAAGATTAAACCCGAGGATATATCTAAAACAGCGTTCAGAACGAGGTATGGACACTACGAATTTTTGGTTATGGCTTTTGGATTGACGAATGCTCCAGCGGCGTTTATGGATTTGATGAACAGAGTTTTTAAGAAGTATTTGGACAAATTTGTGATTGTATTTATCAACGACATCATGATATATTCAAAGTCGGAGGAAGAACATGCTGAACACTTGAGAATTGCTTTAGAGATTTTAAGAAAGGAAAAGATGTATGCAAAGTTTTCTAAATGTGAATTTTGGCTAAAGGAAGTACAATTCCTAGGACATGTTGTCAGCAACGAAGGCATCAAAGTTGATCCTGCAAAGATAGAAGCAATAGTGAATTGGGAAAGACCAAGAACTCCAACAGAAGTAAGAAGTTTTCTAGGATTAATGGGATACTATCGAAGATTTGTTCAAGATTTTTCGAAGATAGCTACCCATATGACCAAGTTGACCAGGAAGAATGAAAAGTTTGTGTGGAATGAAAAGTGTGAAGAAAGTTTCAAAGAACTAAAATGAAGATTAGTGTTTGCACCAGTGTTGGTATTACCTAACGATCAAGGGAATTTTATTATCTATAGTGACGCTTCTCACAAAGGCTTGGGATGTGTTTTGATGCAACACGAAAAGGTAATTGCGTATGCTTCCAGGCAGTTAAGACCTCATGAATTGAAGTATCCTACACATGATCTAGAATTAGCTGCTATTGTGTTTGCACTGAAGATATGGAGGCACTACTTGTATGGAGAAAAGTGTGAGATTTACACTGATCACAAAAGTTTGAAGTATATCTTTACTCAAAAAGAGCTGAACATGAGACAGAGAAGATGGTTGGAATTGATTAAAGACTACGACTGCACGATTAACTATCGTCCAGGCAAAGCGAATGTTGTGGCAGATGCTTTAAGTAGAAAGGAGAGATTGTATATAATGATCTCATCTGAAGAGTTAATCAAAAATTTGAAAGGTTGGAAATAGAAGTATGTGGTTCTGATTCAGTAGAAGAAATGGTGTATACAGTGACTTTCCAACCAGAGTTGTTAGAGAAGATCAAGCGATGTCAGGAACAAGTATTGATACAAGACAGAGCTCAATTGATGGGAGAAGAGTTAAGAAGTCAAAAGGACGATAAAGGCATTTTAAGATATTCTTCAAGTGTATGGATTCCCGATATTAAGGAATTGAAGGAAGAAATTTTGCGCGATGCGCACAGTTCAAGATTCTCAATCCATCCAGGAAGTACAAAAATGTATAAGGATTTGAAAGAAAATTTTTGGTGGCCAGCATGAAAAGAGATGTAGCGGATTGGATTAACAAGTGTTATACGTGCTAGAGAGTCAAAGCTGAACATCAGAGACCCAGTGGATTACTTCAACCGTTAAAAATTCCAGAATGGAAATGGGAAAATCTTGCTATGGACTTTGTAGTGGGATTGCCAATGACAAAGGCTAATCATGATGCTATTTGGGTGATAATTGATAGATTAACCAAATCAGCGCACTTTCTACCGATTAACGAGAGATTTTCACTAGACAAGTTGGTTCATTTGTACCTGAAAGAGATTGTTATGCGACATGGCGTTCCTGTATCGATTGTGTCCGAAAGAGACCCGAGATTTAACTCGAGATTCTGGAAAAAGTTTCAAGAATGTTTGGGAACGAAGTTGAATATGAGTACTGCATATCATCCTCAGACAGATGGCCAGAGTGAAAGGACAATTCAGACCATTGAAGACATGCTGAGAGTATGTGCACTGGATTTTGAAAGAAGTTGGGACGAGCTTCTACCGTTAGTGGAGTTTTCATATAACAACAGCTATCATGCCAGTATTGGAATGCCTCCGTATGAAGCTTTGTATGGAAGAAAGTGCAGATCACCTGTGTGTTGGAATGAAGTTGGTGAACGTAAGATTTTGGGTCCAGAGTTAGTTAAAAAAAACTAGAGAAAAGATCGAATTGATTCAGAAAAGGTTGTTAGCTGCTCAAGATAGGCAAAAGAAGTATGCTGATCAGTCAAGGAAGGATATGAGTTTTGCAGAAGGTGACCAAGTATTATTAAAGATTTCTCCATGGAAAGGTGTTAGCAGATTTGGCAAGAAAGGAAAGCTTAGTCCAAGATATATAGGACCTTTTGAAGTTTTGAAGCGAGTTGGAAAAGTCGCGTATGAATTGGCACTACCACCGCAAATGCAGCATATTCACAATGTTTTTCACATATCTATGCTTAGAAAGTATAACCCTGATATGAGTCATGTAATAGAGTATGAACCCCTGGAGATTCAACCTGATTTGTCTTATGTAGAACAGCCTGTAGCGATTCAGGATCGTAAGGATAAGGTTTTAAGGAATGAATCTGTTAGGCTTGTTAAGGTTTTGTGGATAAATCCTCGAGTTGAGGAATCCACATGGGAACTTGAGAGTGAAATGCTCGAAAAGTATCCCTACTTGTTTACTTAGGCTGATTCTGGGGACAGAATCCTTATAGGGGGGAGAATGTAACGATTGTGATATTTATATATATTTAATTAATATGAGTTATATTATTTTGTGCTCCAATGTGATAAGATGAGGTCATTTTATATGTCTAGTTGACTGCCTGTTTGACCACAAGGTATTTAAGTGATTTATTAAAGTGATTAATTGATTTTTATGCTAAATTGAGATACTGTTTGATTTTTATAAATTTATTGGTGTGTCCAATAATTATGAAATTTTATATGTAGCTTATTTGTGATTTTAGAGACTTTCAAAAAATAGTTGTGTGATTAAATTCAGTCCCAATATTTTTATATAATTTTCTCAGTCCTGTTTTCTCTTGAAAATGTTTATCTTCTAAATTCCATATTTAATTATTGGAATGTCCAAAAATCATGAAATCTTTTCCAAACTGCTTCTTGGACATTCAGAAAGTTTTTAAAAATAAAATTTTATTTTATTCGTACCCCAAATTAGTTTTAAAGAATTTTCTACTCTTAATTCCATTTAAAGTGTTTAAACTTTAATGATTTTTAATTAATTGTGTGTTCATCAGAAAAATATTTTAAAAATATGGGTGAGCTTCTAAAATCTGTTCTAAATTTTAAAAATATAAAACTTATTTTTGTATTCTTTTTCTATTAAAATCCGAATATTAAATTATTTTAAATCAGATTTCAGCAATTGTGAAACTACCTTTCTGCCACTAGCCTTATATAACATTCCACCGCCACTTCCTTTTTCTTGTTCTGCATTTTATTTCCTCAGGTCTGGTTCTTCTTTCCCTTTTTGCAATTTTTCTTGTTTCCATTCAATTTACAAGTGGTTATCTTGTTCCTTTAGTGATTTCATACTAATAATCAAGATAAGTAAGTTTGTAACTTTAATTTCTAGTTTTGTGTGTTTATTTATACAAGTGCCGTATGCATATATGATTAAAAGTTGAGATGTGCTTGCATGCAAGGATTAAAAATATCCTACCCATACTATTGAGCTTGGTTTTGTTATTTATCGGTGAAAAGGAGGCAATTTTCGGTGTGATAGGACCATAATCGGCCTCCATCGGAGTTGCCACCGTCGACAGTGACCTCTGGGGAGCCGACGGAGTGGGTTTAAGTTGAAGATGGTGTAAAGCAAGATGATTATAATATCATGAACTTAATTATGTAGTTAATTAGCATTGCATGTCCTTGTTTCTGTTTTTCAACTATGGCTAGGATTTTCCGATTAGTAGTGAAATATACATGCTTGTTTGTGTATTCTGAGCATCATTATGTGATGAATTTAATTTAGTTAATGGTCAAATTAAGATGTTATAGTCAGTTGCTCGTTGTTTTCTATATTATTAGTTAAATTCCGAATATATATATATATATATATTTTTTATTATTTGAAAACAATATGATATATGAGTATTATATGAAGTTTGATGTTAATTATCAAATGTTTGTAGATATTCGAATGATATATGGGAATTGGAGATGTATTTTCTTGAGCACTTGAAAGTTTTGAATTATAGTAGTATATTTTTGAATATATAATAATAATATATTCGAATTCTTATAATTAAATGACAATAGTAATGTTAATTATATAATTTTTATAGACATTGCTTTGTATGACATAGATTTGGAATAATATGTGATTGGCTGTGTATATATATGATTGGATGATTGTTTGTGTCGGTTGTATTCCGACGGGTAGTCCTATTTACAAGGGAAGTGCTGCCGAAATTTTCCAAAATGTGAATGTCTTCATTATTAAAATTGGCACCTTAACCTGTATAAATAGGATTACTAGTAGAGAATAGTATTAATATTGTTCAATACTGAAGTATCATATATGTTGCCTGCTTATGTGCTAAAGTGTTTATACTATTAATATAGTACTATGGTTTCGAAGGGGTAGATTGAGTCAGACGTTACAGAGAACGTCGAGTTTGATTCAGTTACTGAAATAGTATTATTACGTGTGTAGATTCGAAGGAAAGGGAAGTGAAAGATAAAAGAAAGGCAAAAGTAGAGAGTTAGAGTCGGTGATAGTGAGATCTACCTGTTCAGCAGCTGTAGCATTCCTTTTTTAGGCAAGTAACTATTGCCTAATCTCTTTAAACTCATGAAGTGTTTTATGAACTGTTGTATAATCCTGCGACTGTTTTACTTTATCTCAACTGTTTTAAGATACAACATGCCTTATTTTAACTGTTTTACTTAAACTGCAACCTTATACAAGTTTTGACTATACCTTAACCTTTTCAATCTCTGAACTGCTACTGATAACTTATAAACTAGTTTTAAATTCTTAAACCATCAACCTTAACTGTGACTTGTGTTTTTCACCATTTCCTTAACCTTGTTTAGTTGTACTTTAACCATGATGAGTACCCTATTGCTATTACCTAATCACTATTTTAAATCAGATGCTTTATAATTGTTTTAAAACCTCTTGTTATACCTGTGAAATTGACCCTACAACCTGACTTTACTCCTATAACATGATTTTGATCCCTATGTCATGATTCCTGCTTACTTTACTGCAAAAAGAGACTTGTATATAAATTTGTCTTCGAATAAAATTTACCTCTGTCTCTTAACTTTTAAAAGATGGATTTAAATATGAAAGCCGACTTTCAAGAAATCTTTTTCATCAAATGATTTGGTAATTATAAAAGAAATGGTGTTGATATTATAGGAATTCCGATCAAAATGGTTTCTGCGGATTCCTATAGGTTGGAGGCGTAAGAGGCCGAGTGACGCCGGTCCAGCACTTTTATGTGAAGATTATAATGAGATAGTCAATGGCTATAATGAGATAGCCCAAGGCCAATGGCAATAAGTGCCTTTATGAGTACTCCTTATGTCCAGAGGGACTTCGGTCCGTTATGGGGATTTTACGTGGCTGATCACCCGTATTGTCCGGGCGTTGTGAGAAAACTCCAATAAAAATGATTTGGTTTTATAAGTAAAAGTCCTAATGAAAGGACAGTTTTATCAAATGATTTGGAAAACAAAGTCCTAATGAAAGGACAGTTTTATGAAATAATTTGGAAAACAATATCCTAATGAAAGGATAGTTTTACAAGAATGATTTTTGAAATGATTAGTAATGAATTTTGAAATGCCTTACAATACCTTGCTTTATATAGCATAGAACTGTCAGATATATCTTGATTTTGACTTCGTTTCATTTATTGTACATTGCTTCCTGTTTTCCATCTAACCCCTGTGAAGTATTCCTAAACCTTGAAATGATTAATTTTTTAGAAGTTTCTTAAAACCTTTCACCCCAGACAACTAGAAACATTAAACCTGAACTAAACTCTTCAAATACCTGTGCTTCTATCAGTGAAAGCCGTGAAAGACAGTTTTTCGTGTAATGAATACCAAGATTAGAAATTGTGGAGTATAATTATGGGACAATGATGTCCAGAAATGATATTAAGTATGATTATGAGAAAGGATTTCTCAATTTTATATAATACTGTAGAATTGTTTTAACCTGTATGGGTACTTGCTGAGCTTTTGTGGCTCATTCTTTTATTTTCTAACCTCTACAGCTTTTGAGAATTATGGTACGTCGTAAGCAGACTGCCAGGAAGAACATGTCTTTCATTAACTATGCTAGGCTGGCTGCCAGTGAACAGGTAGGATCAAGGACGAGTTAGCATGAAAGACTTTGTTAAGTCTTATACTTTTGTTATTAGATTTTGAGATGTGGCAGAAGTTGTAATAATATTATTTTGTTATTATAAATGTAAATATAAATGAAGGTAGATGTGTGCTTGTTTCATACCATTACCTTGAAAGGTCCAGGGTAGTAGTCGGGGTCGTGTATATGCGTATTTTCTGTTATTGTTATTTATGGTGCATGCATATAGAGTGTTAGTGACTCCCCGATCTAGACCCCGGGTCGGGAGGGCATCACAGTTAAGTACACCACTAGCACTCACGCTGATGGTAAGCCTAAACAGATAAATTCTAGGAACACATTGCAAGGCGTGCATAGTGAGAGGTATAGGCATTCAGAGGAGATACGGACTATAACCATACATTACATTGTCCAAGGTATCTACCTCAAATAGAAGTTAATCTTCTGCATCCCGAAAGGGAGATCTCTTGTTCAGATTTATCTGGGCTTGAGAGGCAACTGCTTGACAAGAATTCTTTGGATGAGTCAAGTAGGGTATTTTACACAAATTATCGTCACAGGGTTACGAGGGAAACGTAGGCTCTAATTTTCCATTTATTACATTGCCTACTACGTCGCCCCTCCTAGAAGGAACATTTCAAGATCCTGAAAAGGATGTCCACCTCCCATTTATGGAGAGGTGTGAGGCAAATCCTTGATAGAACAAGGCAGGATTCTCTAACAGATATTAATATCTTAGGATAACCCATCTCAAAGAGTTGAGGCTCCACTAGACAGTGATTTAGAAAAATCTATTGAGTCTGGTGCTGAGACAGTGCTTATGCATGATAGATCAAGAACACCTCAACGAGGCAATTCTCCACTTGATAGTGATTCAGTTCATTGTGATGAATCAGGAGTTGGGAATATATGAATTGATGGATTTCACTTGCTGGTACAAAATGCCAAATTTGGAATGCAGAGTGAAAGTGAGAGAGAGAAACACTTGAGTGAAAGTGAGGGAGAGATACACTTGAGTGAGAGATAGGGAGAGAAAGAGTGAAACACTTCAAAGTGCTCGACACTTTAGTGTAAACACCAACAGAACGTAGTAGAAGTGAGGAAACCATAGACCAAACACTTACCCTTGCTACATACTACTTCTGAAAGAAAAGCTGTTATTTTTTCCCAATCAATGACAGACGAGAACCTTTCTTGGAAGATAAACCATTCAAAAGATGGGCCATTAGAGGATTCCTCAACTAAGGGAGAGAATTTAGTAAGAAAAAGAGAAAAAGGAGAAGTTAATAAAGTCTTATCTTCGTACTTGGGAGAAGTTAATATCCTTAGGGGGAGATTTTAGACAAGAAAATTCCGATCCTTATGGGAAACAACAAAATATGGGAAAATCAAGAAACTGTATCCTATACTTGAAATGAGGTATCAGTAGAAGATTCCTCATCCAGGTGGGATGTACAAAAAAGAATTGACACTTCCATTGTTCATCTAAAGGGAGAAGAAGAAAGAGAAGAAGAATCACATTCTTAGGGGGTGAACATTACTTGAGCTATGTTCTATGTTCTATTGAAGACCTTCCCAGGAATTTTAATTCTTATGAAGCTCTATTTATGATAAGTTCTTTAAGTTCAACTATGAAGGATTTTGAAGTAGAGAAAACTCAAACTCAGACAGAAATGAAGATGATACTACATGAATATCAGTTAAGTGCTAGATGAACAAACATCTTTTATTTCAGTTACACAAGAAATCTGGAAATGCAGAATCTGATCCAGAAAAACTAGTAGCATTATTTACAAGTTCCGGACCATTACTTTTTCTTGTTAGTTGAGTTATCCTCTCAATGGGATTTATTTGCTAAGTTTAACAATCAAATAGGGGGAGATTGTTGGTGAGATTACGAAGCTGTATGAATAGTAATCGTGATAACTCAACACTAGAACATGACAAGTAAATAATACTATGCCTACACAGAAATCAGGAAGAAATGAAGACAAGGCAGATACAGTGAATCAAGACATTAGAAGAAGTTTTGAAGTCTACTATAGGTCACTGAAAGAAGTTCATTAATATGTTCAAGCCTCAGTGAAGAATAATGTGTAAAGACTTTCAGGGTTTCAGAAGTGTTGAAGATTCAATATAGAAGTTCCACAAAAAGATTTCAGTGTAAAGGCATTGAATGAAGATAGACAGTGTTCGAAGCATAGGAATCTAGAAGAATTGAAGACATGGTAAAGACAAAGGATTAAGAAGACAACTGCAGTCTTGGAGTTATACTCACTGAAAGAAGTTCATTTGTATGTTCAAGAATCAGTGAAGAACAGAGAATGAAGCATTCAAGATTGTGGTAGTAATGGAGACGTTGTCTAAGTACCAGAAAAGATTCCAGTGAAGTTACAGTATTTATTGACAGTCAGCATTCGAAGCAATGAAGTTGCTGTAAACTTAACAATGCATGAAAGGCTATAATACGAAGACCTGGATCAAAGTTAATCGTCTGTGAAAGGAATGTAATTGGAAATAATGGTTATTTCTTAAGGTACGAAAAGTGATTTGTAGAGGCTACAACCAAATAGCTAAACAGCTAACTGCTAAACAGCTCAAAGGGTGCAGGGTGTAAAGTGTCACAACCTTGGTACGAAAAGTGAATGTCTCTGAACTATATTCGAAGAACGGAAACAGCTCAGGGTACAGGGTGTCATGTGATAAGACTTTGGTACAAGAAATGAAAGTTGGGGAACTTCAATCAAGGAATGAATAGAGTCAAAGTGCAGTGACTAAACCGCACTTTGACTATGAAAATCAAATTTAAGCGCAACTAAAATTTTCAGGCGCAACATAATTCTAAGGTGCCACAGAGTTACCTGGCATAACAAATAAAATATTTCTTGGCCCCACTTAATTATCATCAGCCAATCAAATTCAAGAAGCTACTTTAATTGATTTAAAAGACTACACCAATTAAAGAAGAGGGTCTTCTTCTTAAACAAAAATATGTAGAGAGTCACTGCCATGGCCGGAGCAAGTGAGTTAATTTATACACACCCATACATTGCTTCCGGTCAAATATTAGGACCCGGTTCTTTAACGAAAAATACTCAGGGCTCCTAGATATCACTCTCTACGGACTCAGTTTTTCATTGTACTAATTTAGATATATTTGTATAGGAACTGAGCCTAATATTTTTGTGTTAGTAGCAAAGAACTAATTTATTTTTTGGAAACCAGTTATATTTTTAACTGGGTGTAGCACCCCTCTGGGTTTATATATGAAAGATATATTCCCGGAAACTTGTCTTCATTAACTTGCTAATTTTCTTGAACCTAATTGATTTATCCGAACACACAGAAAATTAGTAGGCAGCTCACCTAAACACTACAAATGACCAAACCCACTCTAAAGCAATAATTTATTTATCCATAAATTCCGAAAAGAATTTAAATTATTGTGAGTATCGTATTCAATCCCCCTTCTACGATACTTCGGGACATAACATTATTGATTCTCCCAAATTTTGTTGTTTCCTATAAGGATCAGAATATAAGATTTTCTTCTTTTTCTTGTCTAAATTCTCCCCCTAAGGATATTAACTTCTCCCATAAGGATACGAATATAAGACCTTCTCCTTTTTTCTTTTTCATACTAAATTCTCCCCATTAGTTGAGTAATCGTCCAATGGCCTATGATCATTCAAATGGCTTGTCTTTCAAAGAAGGTTCTCGTCTGTCATTGATTGGGAAAACATAGTAGTTTTTCTTTCAGAAGTAGTATGTAGCAAGGGTGAGTGTTTGGTCTATGGTTTCCTCACTTCTACTACGTTCTTTTAGTGTTTACACTAAAGTGTCGAGCACTTTGAAGTGTTTCACTCTTTCTCTCCCTATCTCTCACTCAAGTGTATCTCTCCCTCACTTTCACTCAAGTGTTTCTCTCCCTTACTTTTACTCTGCATTTCAAATATAGCTTTGTGTACCTGCAAGTGAAATCCATCAATTCATTTATATTCCCAACACTTGATTCATCAGAATGAACTAAATCACTATCAAATGGAGAATTTCCTTGTAGAGGTGTTCTTGATCCATCATGCATAAGCACTGTTTCAGCACTAGACTCAATAGTGTTTGCTAAATCATTGTCTAGTGGAGCCTCACCTCTTTGAGATGGGTTATCCCAAGATATTAATATCTGTTAAGGAATCTTGCCTTGTTCTAACAAGGAGTAGCCTCACCCCTTCTCCGCAAACAGGAGGTGGACATTCCTTTTCAGGATCTGGAAATGTTACTTTCTAGGAGGGACGACATAGTAGGAAATGTAATAAATGGAAATTTAGAGCCTAAGTTTCCTTCGTAACCCTATGACGGGAATTTTGTGTAAAATACCCAACTTGACTCATCCGAAGAATTCTTGCCAAGCAGTTGCCTATCAAGCCCAGATAAATCTGAACAAGAGATCTCCTTTTTGGGATACAGAAGATTAATTTTTGTTTGAGCTAGATACCTGGACAATGTAATGTATGGCTAGAGTCCGTATCTCCTCTAAATGCCTCTACCTGTCACTGTACACGCCTTGCAATGTGTTCCTAGAATTTATCTATTTAGGCTTACCATCAGCGTGAGTGCAAGTGGTGTGCTTGACTCATTACAAGATGCTCTGGCTGACGAGCGAATTTCAATGGACTCACCCTGTTGAGAGGATGATTCTAGAGACAGTTTTATTTCCTTTTCAGTTCTGAATCCTTTTGAGAAAATGCAGATGATCTTATAGTTACCTCAGTTATATAATACTTTACTTCTCTAGAGGTAGAGCTGTGGGTGCACTTCTGACTTCATCCTTATTTGCTGCATCAAGTGCAGTTTCTCTATTATCAACCTCTAACCTACACGAGTTCCTTATATCTCTAAGGGTTAATATATGGAAGTAGATGAATCAGTGTTTGGTACTAAGGCCTGGGTAAAAGATTGATGGGTTTTCAACCTCTTAGTCAGCTTCTAAAGCCACTGGGGGCTAAATCGGACAAAGTCAATCAAGATAAAGATATAATCACCTTAACATTCCAAAACGTATTTTTCATCTCAAGGAGAAGGAAAAATATAAGAAGGAATGGTAATGGATTGCATTAAAGCACTTTTAGTAAAAGAGTTTTGTCAGATCTAAAGATTTATCATTAAGAGCTTGATACGAAATTTTCTTTAAAATACTTATCCCATAATAAAATGCGGGAAAGTGTATCAGAGAAAAATTCTATCCCTTATGAATTTCTTATAAGGCAAACTTCCCATAATAAAATGCGGAAATTTATACCAAAGAAGAAATTTAACTCTCTTACCAAATTATATCTTAATAAAATGTCTCTTTTCCTTTAAAACCTAAGCAATGTATATTTTGAAAACAGTTTCGCAAAACATCCTTATCAGATAGAGAACTATGATTTTCCGACTCATAATGCAATTATGATTTACATCATTTTCGTCCACCTAATAGTATCCAATAGAGTTGTTAGAGTTAAAGAAGTTTCCTTGTCTAGAAAATCAGAGCATCACATTCACATGTTGCTTTAATTTTAGCCTTTGCTTCAACTGTGTGTTGAGTGTTTCTTCTCATTTCAGCAAGAAATCAACTTCTTCCACGAAATTGACAGCTTATAGGAATGACTTCCCTGTCTTTCTTACAACCTGCATCATCTATATCTATATAGCCAATTAGGTTAAACCTAGTATCTTTAGGGTATCTGATTCTAAGAATTAGTAATCCATTAAGATATCTAACAATTATAACTTAGCTATAAGATAAGATTATCTAGTATCCACTTGGAAATTTACACATAGGCATATCGAAAATAAAAGATATGGTCTTTATGCACTTGAATAAGTAATGAGCTGATCATACCTCTATAGCTTGTCACTTCAGTTCATATACCTGATTTGCCCTGATCAAGCTTAGTGGTTTTTTGGCAAGAAGTGTTGGCAGGTCTAGAATCTTCCAAATTACGCATCTTCAAAAGATCTTTGACTTACTTTAATTTCCATCATTCTTTTGAATTACTTATAATCTAAAAAGAATTGCAACTCTTCCAACATGCTCATCTTGTACCTACTCTGCATTAACTTAGCAAAATATCTCTTGCACAAGTTTTGTTAGTAGACCCACATATAATACAATCATGGTATTCTAGCACTACTATTGAATTGTGTGTGCTTTGTATTCTAAAGATATATATATGTATATAATGACTCTACCAAAATCCTTTTCAAGTAATAAACTAGTTAGAGTGTCATACCATGTCCTTGACGATTTGCTTGAATCCCTAACTTCATTCATAGAAAGCTTGTGAATAGGATGATATACAAATTCTAATGATCTGTAACTTCAAAGTCCAAGAAATGTTGTACATCAACTTCAACTTCTAGCTCACCATTCAAGAGTGCACTTGTTCACATTCATCTGATAGATCTTCATGTTTGAATGTATAACAGGTGCTAGGGATATCCTATTGTTAGGTCATCAATTTGTTCAGCCCTAATAGGATCAAGTCTCGTCACTGGTACTTATTGTTTGATCTTGAGAGTCCCAAAGATTCTGTTTCAATCATCATCGATACATTTTACTTTATAGTAACATGTAACAACCAGTTTAGCTTTGTCCCTCCTAACAATGTCAATAATCATCCAGTTTCTGAAAACCCTTATTATCCTAATTTCAGTCTTGTCTTGTGGTCTGGGTTCCAGCTTCATTATATTCTGCCTTCAAACTGATTGTGATTATCTTGTATTACAATCACCCAATCTGGATCAATCAGTGCAACTTCAGTATTCTTTAGGATTCTAGATGTTATGTCCCGAAAAATATATGTTCATCTTGATTAGCACTTCTAGCATTTACTCAATAATCCGGTTTACTAAGAACTAGACTCTAGGAATGACTTTGACTTCAAACCTTTTGTCTTGGCAAATATGTTCTTGATGTATTCCTTTGATCTTCATTGTGTTGAGTACGACTAGTAAATCCTTCTTTTATTTGCTCCCCCTAAGTTGCTGCTAGGATGTGTTGAAGATCCTTCACCTTGTTAAGTGGATTCTGTTAAAGTTCACGAGTTTTGTAGATTAACTACCATTTCCACTAATAGGATCTAAATCATCATCATTATCATTGATTCCTTCTACAACCTCAGTTTCAACATCAGTATCTGAATTTGACTTTGACGAGATGTCAAACTTCAAAGATTCAGAATAGTCTTTCATTTGAATGCTTGGGAGCTTGGTGTAGTTGGACGATACATTCATATATTCAATCACCTTCTGGTTTTACATCATTTAGGCCTCATAAGCTTTCGACTTCAATGAGTAGCCTAGGAAATTGTTCCATGAGCCTTAACTTCAAACTTGCCAAGATACTCATATAAATCTTCAATAAATATCAATTTCCTCCAAACACACGAAAGAGCTTCAGTGTTTGCTTCTGGTTGACCATTAACTCATATGATGTCTTTTCTCGATCTTTTTTTATTAAAGTAGCATGCTTTGTTAATTGCTTCAGTTTTAAAGTACCTTTATCAGTGCAGAATTCATATAGAACTTCATTGGCGAAATTCAGTTCCATTATCTGACTTCAAAGTTCTCACAACTTACTTTGCTACCAACTTGATCTGCCTGATGTGATCAATTACCGTCTGTGATATATTATCTGTTGAATGCACGAACATCACTAACTTGTAACTAGGATTGTCATCAACCACCACTAAATATATTTCTTCTATGACATAATTTGCTTCGGTGTGATGTTTTCATTGACTTCCCTATATGACATACTTCAAAATGCCCTTCTTCATAGAATTCCATATGAAGCAGTCCCTCACCAATTTCTTCTTTATCAAAGAATTTATTGTCTTGTTCACCAAGTGTGAGAGCTTCTTTTTCCATAACTAACTCTTTACTGATGAAGCTATACTGAAAAGTTCACTTCAACTTTGCATACAAATTCATGTCAGCTACGAACAAAATTCCTGACTCTTAGTTTGAGTGAGCTTTCAACCTTCTTGTTTGAGATCAAACACTTTACCTTTCCAATACTTTTCCAGAAAACCCTTGACAAAGAATTTCCTAGTGCTCTGTAAATAGTGCTTAAGTCCTTCCACAAGAAAGATGCTTCCAATGATGACAATTCCAAAAACATGATAGCCAAATCCCTTGTACATCCTTTGTTGTCATCTCCAAAGGTTACCGTTGGGTAGGCTTTCTCAACCAACTGTGATAAAAGAGCTTTAATCTTAATCATATGCCTCGAACAATAAATGTCATGAAGTCACATAACTTTTGTTCTTGTTACATACTCTACAATCACAAATGATTAAGTTTCTTGGTAGTCAACTTCAATTGAGTCCAGATGGGTTAGTGTAACGCCCCCAAATCCGGGGTCAGGGATTTGAGTCGTCACATCACCATCCAATCATTTAAAACTTGCATTACTCAATAATTCAATGAAATCACATCATAAACCCCTCTCTCTCACACATACAAGTTATAGCCTTAGAAACGATATACAACAATTATCATTAGTTATTACAAACCAAAGGTACTTATCCAGGATCTCACGCTATCAATGATAACCTCTACATGAAGTGACATTAATAACTAAATCAATACTAAAAACCTTTCAACTTACTTCTGCAGAATAGTTCTGAACTGAACCAGCTCAAAGGTGAATCTCCTACTTTCCTTCCCCGAAGTACGGAGCCAAATGAATGTACCATCACTTTTCCTGAAAATTTAATATAAAGCAAGAATGAGCGAAAGAATACTCAGCAAATTATCCACCCAATTATCTATGTGACTCTCATTCAAGAACATGATAATCACTACTATCTCAATAGTATAACATAGGTTACCGGTCTAGGGTAAGCATTTATACTCAACATAAAGTTTAGAAGAATATAATCCAAGCAATTTAGTTCATTATATAAAATTAGACACTATCGAATATAGTATTACCACTCTTTCATACTTCCTCTGAAGCCTTTGAGAGAAAACCCAATGAACTTATTACGTTCACAGTTTTGATATAATATTATCATTAACTTAGCAAAATAGCATCAATTATAGCTCTGCTAGACTCTCATAATTATAATAAATACCCAGTTCAAGATACTGTAATAATAGTTGCTTCTCATTATAAGCAAATCAAACCACTTTGAACCATACTACTTGTAAGGTTTAAAATCCAGTAAAACAATTTAAAGATTTACAAACTATTTGGTGTACATCATGTACCCGCTTAAGTTTCCAAAATAACTTTTCGTCAAAACATCTCGGCTGACTTGTTGTCTTGTGATATATATAAAGAAAGTAAGAGTGAGCAATATAGCTCAGCAAGAACATATACAACTGTAAATATACTCTTTTTAAACATCGTTTAAAACTTCAATATTATGCACCCCTTACGTACTCTACGAGTTTGTAAAATAATCTTTTTTGTCAAAGTAGTTTGAATGAGTACGAAGATCTCAACATATCAACCACTGTCAACACCCTCGGTACATCAGCTCATAGGCTTTCATTACGATGTTGCAGCAAAATTCCAATTGGAAGATAGGACCTTAACTGGAGCATCATCACGTTTCTACCGTACATTCACGATGATCAGTCGTAACATATGGCAGCTCTCGTCATTTCTCAACATGTAGAAGGGGGAGCCACGACATTCTCTACCATTATTGGGAATTACCCTAGACCGCATATGGGCCAAAGTGTTGGACCGTGCGTCACTCGGCCTTTTACGCTAACTCCAAGTCCATTGAAATGATCCATACCTTGGAACCAGAATTTAATCCTAGTTCCCCAAGTATATAATACTTGTTAATAAATCATCATAGCTATGAGTAGGTACTGTCAGAATAATCGGGGCAGTCATCTCACCACACAGGTGTGTTGACTTCCGCCAACAGATCTCTTTCATCAAGGAATGAAAACCATTTAAGACCACGACCCGGGAGTTAGTCGAAAAACCTCTTTGATTTTGATAAGTTGAACACCCTACTATAATAGGCCAGTCATGTCAAAATATAACATCTTTTTTTTGTGAAAGCAAAACACCTTTTATTTCTTAGACCGAGTTCCCTATTTTTGATAAGTCCGAGAATATTTTATTCTTATTAAAAGAATAAAATAAAATATAAATAGATATTATGGAACCCTCACTATATTTAAATCAATTTTCTGAAGGTTAGAATTTTTTTAAAATAATTATTAAAGACCTTCACTAATTTTTAAATCAATTTAGAATATTTAATAAATATTTAAATAATATTTATTAAATAATAAATAATTAATAGATCCCTTTTTAAATGAATATTCAGAATAAAATTCATTCCTTAAATAAATATTCAAATAATATTTATTAACTCTATTTAATACCTTTATAGAAAAGATATCAAAATATATTTATTGTAATATTCATAATTGTTATTTTAAAATAATCTGTCTCTCACATCTCCCGGATTACAACAGTATTTAAAATAACATTCCGACTCCCGATCTACGTTTGAAAATATGAAAACTGCTCTGCTCTTAAAGCCTCTATACAACACCGGTATATATCTATAATGCTTTATAGCATATAACCAAAATATTTGCGAAAGATTAACAGCAGTTAAATCAATTCGTAATTTAATCAACAGTTATATCATAATAACAACAGTTTTTTAATGTAATATGAGTACATAAAGTACGGTTTCGAAAACTTGCATAAACATATTTTAACTTCATATGCAAGATCAAGAATATAAGATTTTGATATTAAAAGTATAAGGTTAGGAAAACTTGCCTGGAGTCCAAGATACGTTCTTAGAGTCCCACTCGTTCCAGATTTTCTATCAATAGATATCATAATCCTGATTAGTACTCTTAATCCCATCAACTAATTATGTTACTAATAAGTATAATCACATAACGAGTCCAATTATGATAACTTCAAATTGGTAGTTAGTCCATTTACTAATACTTATTTTACCCGGCATTCACCTCCTCGGGTCTATCTTGACCATTCATAAACCATTTCGTCAACGGTTTTTAATCTAATCTTTTTACTCCAATAAATAGTCATGTTATTCTTCATCATCTTTCGTTTAACCGACTCGAAATTATCCTATTATCTTGGCCAAAATGGCTCATCAAAACAATGCCCTTAGAGTTGACTTTCTTGAGAATTACTATTACTCGACTCGCACTTCAACAATTTTAATAAATCATAAAACCCATAATTAAATGTGAAACCACCTCAATGAGCTTCTAGAGTATTTTAAATATTTTTCAAAATATTTTGATTTGGAACACATGAGTTTACCTTGGTGAATTGCATTTTAAAAGTCGAGTCAACTACGGGGTTTTACTATTTACATCGCTTCTACTAAAACGCTCATAACTCATTAACCGTTAACTCAAATGACGCACCATGTTCGCGTGCACGATTTAGAGAATGCCTAAAATAAAATCCATCAAAAATTTGTCCCTGGACAGAGGACTGATTTTCCCAAATATCCAGAACATGAAATTTCGACATTTTTATAAACTCGCAAATTCAACATCTATGCATGAAATTTTACAGAGGCCTTAACCACTGTACAAATTATGTATCCTCCAAATTTCAAGATTTTTGACAACTGTTAAAGGGTCTGTTTATATTTACAAATGTAGCAATTCGCAGCAGTTTGAACATTTTAGTCGTCTCCACTAAAACTAGCTTTTCTCATAAATCATAAATCGGAATAACAAAATTCAAGTGTTAAAACAAACTATGGAACAAGAACTATATATTCATAGTTAGTGGTGTACAAAAATATTTTATTTAGAGTTCATAAATCTTGTTCAAAATAGGCCTATAAGCAAATGGACATTACGACGGCTATAATCATAGCGTTTTTCGGATTTAACTATGTTAAATCCATTTAATCATCAACCAAATCATCAACTCAACTATTTTTAACAACAAAATAAACTTATATACTTCATGAATACATCACCAACATCAACCCATAACAAACAACCATCAAGATCCAAGCATTTGAAATCTAAACTCCATGAACTAACATGTACTTGAATAAAACTCAAACTCAAGCTTATAACTTAAAGTAAATCAAAGGGTGGGTGATGTTTATACCTTTCTTGGATCCTTAAACATACTAAAAAGATCTTGTAAGCCTTAAGGGAGCCTTGATCTATGCTTATCATCCTTAAACTTGCAAGAGAAATCAAGAAATAAGTTAGTAAATTTTTGGAGTTACTATTCACCCTCATTTTCTACATTTTCTTTACTCAACCAAAACACCTCAAAAAATTATGACATTAAATAAGTACCTTCTATATATAATGAAGGAGATATGGTCAAAATTTGGTGATTTTTGGATAAGTAGAACTTGAGTTATTTAATTTGCTTTCCTCGCTTCTCTTGAAAATCCGAATTGAAGAAAAGAAATGGGGGAGAGTTTTTCTACTTTGCTTTACTTGCTCTCTAGCTTTTTGAAAAGTGTTGGCTGATTTTGAAAGGTCAAGTATGGCTTTGCTAGGTTTGTCAAAGAACTATGGTGGCTATGTCCTTGTTCCTTTATTTAAGGAACTATGTTCATAACTATTTAGTTACTAGTTTGGTAGGCTTTACTAGCTTAGTCCCACTTCTAGTTGCATGGTTATTCATCCCATTTGGTTCCCACCAATTCTAGTTTTCAAGGGAATTCTCATTAGCCACATATCATCCAACACTTAACCATTAATCCTCCACGTAAGTTCGATTAATTTCCGAAAGCTTTTCGTCGTAGGAATTCTATAGCGTAAATCCTTAATATTCTAAATGCTTATTCTCAAAACAAACCCTTAGGTTTCTAAATTTTAATCCTTCTTGTTGTAATATAATTCTCGTATTCTTAATATTTTGTAAATTATGAAACAAATAGTAAAACGAAAAATCTTCAGATTCTGACGGCTTTTGCATTCACTCAATTTCTTCATACAACAATAACACATCTTCGGTTTTTCAATATTCCACCACTTACCTTGTGTGGGCTAAAAAGTTTTTCATAATCCATAGAATCACTATTCATCAGAGCCGTTTATAAATAAAATAAAAAAATGCGTCAAAAATACGGGTTATTACAGTCTACCCTCATTAAAAGGATTTCGTCCTCGGAATCTAAACAAAAGTAACTAAGAGTTGTCTCTTTCAACCTTCTGATTTATCCATACACTCTTTCTGGAGCTATAGTTTTGTTTCTCCACACTTGTTCTTTTTTTTTTTTCCGGTCATTGATCCCTACCGGTCGTAAGACACATTTGGTTACCATCTCTACGATTTCTTATTGTAACACATGCCTAGCATTCACACTGTTCTCTCGTAATATAGACGTAAGGCACGCGAGAGTTTTATATTATAAATATTACGAAACAACGCCAACATATATGCGTTTTCCTATCATGCTTCAGGACCTACCAGCTTTAATACCCACGAGTTTAACTCCTCTCTTTTACCATAATGTTTTTAGAAATGAGAAGTCTCTAACTTCATGCTTTCTGTCTTCTCTGGTTTATTTAGTGTACCTTTAGGTTCCTCCTCGACATCTAAACATTTCCTCGCTCTTTGACTTACTCCTAATGTGAGGGAGATCGACATTTTTCTTCCATACAAAACTTCATAAGGTAGCGTGGCTAAATTCTGAATGTAACTATTCTCGAATGAAAACTATATCCATGGTACGTTATTTTCCCAACTCCTTTCGATACCCAAGGCATAAACCTTTTATCATGAAGTGCTAACTTTTCACAAGATTTTAATTAAAGATCCTTTTATCGAATATCATTACAACAAAATGATCAGAGTGATTCAAAGATGAATAAACTCACTTCCAAATGTATATGAGAATATAAATTTTTTGATATAAATCATAACAACCATATATGTACTTATGATGGAAAGTCTTTAGTATGATTTGGCTTTTCAACACATAATTGGGCGGCGTCCCATCAGACTTTTGTCATACAGACAAGAAGTCACACCATATGTATTGTCAATCCCGATCGGATGACGAATTGTCAAATATAGGAAGAAGAAGAAAATGATTTTGAAAAGATGTGAGGAGTTTTCCTTCCTTGAGGTGTTACAGAACCTTAACATAAAACAAGTTCGTACTTATCTAGGAATCAATTTTACAAGGTCCCAAACCCATCATCCCAATTTTAGACTTTCAGCTTGAATATCTCTATGAAACTCATGTTCCTCATAACTCCTAAACTCTCATCTGTGCAATTTGTTGCTTTTATATCTCATGTTAGGTCCCGGAGATCGTAGAGGGGGGGTGAATACGATTCCCAAATAAAAATTATGACTTTTAAATATTTTTGGGACAACATAAAAATTACTTTGGTTCAAACCCAGGTACTGTTCATCATCTTCTTCAACCTCAAGAACACCATTAAAATAACCAAGATAATGAACGGAAAATCACCCAAAACACACAACACAACAAGATTCACAAATATAGATTTATATTCATGAAGTGGGGTAGATGCTACAACAAGTTCAAGAACAAAAGCTCATGAACACAACAAAGAAATGATTCTTGGCTCCTCTAAAAATATTACAAATTCTAGATCTAGGAGACAAAAATCAAACCTATCTTCTAAACAAGATTTAGCAATGTTTACAATAGAAGAATAGATGAGTGGTGTAGATAAAGAAAATCATGGCACCAAAATATATTCAAGAAATTGTTCGGCCATGGGGGAGAGAAAAATAATTTTTCTCTCTCTCCCCTTTTCAATCCTCCTGTACCCACCACTCAAAAATGAAGACTTGAGTTTTTTTTCTTTTTATATTGAAAAAGGTGTTGCTTTTTGCTTTTCCACCTTTTACTCTTGTCCACTCAAATCATATCTTTAAAGTCATGTGTCAAGCATGCCTTTGGAAATATTTAATATAAAAGTAATATTTAATATTTATATAAAATATAAATAAAGAATATCTTTATTTATAAAATATATAAATAATTAAATAAGTACTTTATTTAATTAAATTAAATAAATACTTTATTTAATTAAATTAAATATTTCCATTCCACTCTTCAATTTTTGTAGACTTCCTCATCCAAATACATGGCCCCGTATACGTGACTCCACCACGTCCAAGTATTTGGCCTTCTATTCTGTGAAGCATTAGTAAAGGTCCAATCAGGTTGTGCCACTAATTCTTCGTACATTTAATTCTCGTTCCTTAAACATTGAATACTGTATCTCGACCCGTATCTCGATCTTCCAATACAACTCCAATGCATATTCTGGAACTTTGGCACTTCAACACTAATTTACCTCCTGTGTTGATCCTTCACATGACTTAAGAAGATCAACAACTTTAGAATGATTAAAACCATATTAACTGACGAGAGCTTGCCTCCAATGTCCTGACACTTGATGCAACGGTCTGGTTCATAAGTGACTAGTCTTGATATGGGCTCTTGTTTCCGAATATGATTCCACACTCTTCTATTTAAACCTTACTGCAGCTTCGATTGTGGTACCCTGAAATCTTCTGACACTAAGACAATCTTCTATAGCTTCCACATTCTTGATTAGATGTTACCATCCTTTATTCTTCACTGAGGCCTGAACATATTAATGAACTTCTTCCAGTGAGCTTCAAGTCTGTAGATGATCCTTTGATACTTTGTCTTAACTGAACTCTTTGTTCCAAGATTCCTGTGCACCTGTATATTATTACATGTCCTGTTCTATTGTTGAGTTATCGTCAACCATTACATAGAGGTTACATTTAACATTTCTAGTACACATGAAAGTGCAGTGAGTTACTTCCCTTCACTCCTATCTCTCCTTTCAATCTCCCCTTTCAATCTCCCCCTATTTGGTTGATATGGAATAGCAATCAAATACTATTTCCAAACAATCTCCCCCAATAGCAATTAAATAAAATCAACTACTAGAGGATAACTCAACTAACATACAAGAAACAATTAAAGTACTGGACATGAAAATAATATACAAAGAGTTCTGGAAAGATATAATCAGTTTAATCCAGATTTCCTGAGTTGCTGAAAATGAATGATGAATTTCTGAATTTCATTTTCCTTTAGCTTCCTCCACTTCAATGTTCTTCAAAGATGGGGTTCTTTCAATAAAGAAACAAATCATTAGTAAAGACTTCTGAACAATCATTCTCGTTCATCTTGCAATTCGAACTAGAACATACAGCTCTCTATGTTCCCCATAAGAGGTCAACTCAATCTCCCCTTAAGGTTGTTCTCTCTTAGAATGAAAGTCACTTCTTCTTTTTCTTCAGGATGTTCTATTTCCAGGAAACATATTTTTCTTTCTTCCTTGCACTACTCCACTGACTTCATCTATCACTGAAACAAGAAATAGAACACACTTGGACACTTCTCAGATGCCCCTTGAAAATCTCCCTCAACATTCTTCTTTTCCCAGAAAACTTCTACTTAGCAAAAACTCCCCCTGAGTTGATACTCTTCATATAAATCTTCATTTTCATTCATTGATCGTGCTAGAAAGAATTCTTCTGCCGAACCTCTCCTAAGAATGTTTCAAGTACAGATCTTCAAACAAACAGAGCAAAATCCCTTAGATATCTTTTCAGAATAAGATATAGCATTTTAAAATCAAGATGTTAAGATTCTCCATAACTTCTCCCCCTTTGTGCATCAAGTAACTTCTCCCATTTGACAAAAAGTAACTTCTACACTTCAGATGAAAAGACAGTTAAATCTACAACACCTTTAGGAATTAGACTCCAACAAATTACTAAGACTTTCCCCCTTAGTAATTTCTCCCCTAAGCTCTTGCATCACTAAGCTTTAAATGTTATCTAATTCTCCCCCTTAGTTCATGCAAGCTCCAATCCAATCTTGTGTCATTAGATATCCTCTATTTAACCTCCACAAGATATGTTCCAAGTTTCTTCAAATTTTCCCTTGGTATCAATTTATATTTCTTGATACCAAACTATATTTCTTGTTTCTTGTATCACCAAATTCTCCCCCTTAGTTGAGAATATCCTCTAAGACAATAAAAGTATCATCTACATCCAATCGAATAAGAAACTCTCCTCCAATTGAACATAAAATCCTCCTTAGGCCTAAAAATCAATGTCTCCTCCTTTGAGATTGAGAACAACACGGATTAATACACCCAAAGGTAATAGCTTGGACATTCCCACTAAGCTTCAGCTAGACTCCTCTTTGGCTTGTCTTCCAGAAAAGAATCTCTTCAACATTTTTGAGCAGGAAAATTTAGTTACAGGATTCAGACATAGTAGCAAGGTTAGTGTTTGGTCTATGGTTTCCTCACATCTACTACGTTCTGTTGGTGTTTGCACTTTCAAGCGTAAGTGCTCCACTCATTTCTCTCCCTATTTCTCACTCAAGTGTATCACTCTCTCACTTCACTCAAGTGTTTCTCTCCCTTACTTGCACTCATTCAATTTAGCAATTTGTACCTGCAAGTAAATCCATGCTAGTCTCACCAAGATATTATGGATCGTTGACTATAGCTTGTTGTCGATCACTGAACAGAGTTTCAGTTAGGCCGTCACCCAACTCACCATGAGCAAATCCATGCACACGTGGCTCGTCGTCGGGGAATAACCCTTCCGAAATTGGAATCTCCTCCATTCCAGGAGTGACTGAAATTCCAAAACCCTGATCCTCAAAAGACTCATCAAATTGGTAAACCAACTGAATCATAGTCAATGAGTTGTTGCTCAGCTACTTTCTGCATCAACAAACTCCCCATATGCAAATCCATGCACTGGATCGTTGAATGTGATATGCGTTTAAGCTTTGAGCATTCCATGTGTTCCAGAATTTGAATTTCTGGGAGAGTAGACGTGTACAAACATCTCTCTCAATCACCTGTGAAGGTGAATTAACTCACTATTTTCAGTCATGGAAAACTGTTGGTGATTGCCTCTCAACATCAACAGATTGCTCTGCGGATGTGAAATCCCAATAGGGAACTAGGACTATTTCTCCTAGGAGGATTGACAAGGATTCTAATATATGGCAAGAAATCCAAGTGTACCTCAAATGCCTGTGAAGGCGGCTCAACAACTTCATTCACCATGAATGGTAAACAAAGAAGTTTAGGGGTTCCACCTATACCTCACAAAGTGCACTCCTCGCAATGAAAAAAAATGTTAGTCCTTTAGGCTTACCATCAGCGTGAATGCTTTTGGTGTACTTGACCCATTACAAGGTGCTCTGGCTGACGAGCGAATCTTCAATGGAATCACCCTGTTGAGAGAGTTCATCCAGAAACAGTTGAATTGCCTTTTCAGCTCTGCATCCTTTTGAGAGAATACAGATGAGCTACAGTTACCTCAGTTTGTATACTACTTTACTTCTCGAGAGGTAGAGCTGTGGGTGCACTTCCGACACATCCTTATTTGCTGCAACTAATGCAGTTTCTCCCTTAACAACCACTAACTTACAAAAGTTCCTTATATCACCAAGGGTTGAAAGTTTGAATTAGAATGACGGTGTTTGGTACTAAGGTCTTGGTTAGAAATTGATGGGTTAATCAACTTCACGACCTTCCCCTATAGCCACTGAGGCTAAGCCATTTCGGCTAAACAGAAAGAGTTAATCAGAGCTATATAATAGCTAAATAAAATTTTGACAAAGAGTTTAACAGATTTCCAAAAGTGTTCTTCTGAATTTCTCTTAGACAAAAATATCCAATTGAAATTCAACTCTTTTAACAAAAACATTTTGATTAATAACTCAAATCTATTTCATCTTGCTCATTGTATGTTTTTCAGAAATCGTTTTGCAATTCATTCTTATCAGATAGATGACTATGATTTCCAATATATACTTAGGTATTATATGCATCATATTCGTCTATCTGATATTATCTCCGACTTAAAACATAGATCATTTATGACAATGGGAGATCGAATGAATGCTTTAGTCATACAGTCCAAGGCACTAATTTTTAAGACAACAACCATTGTTAAGATATTACGAGTCAATGTGAAACAGACACCGACAAGAATTTTGAAAAATGAGTTGCCAATGGTTGCTACCTTAAAAATTAAAATAATTTACTCAAATAAAATAGCCTGATACCGTGCAACCTAAGTTACAAGTTATCAAGTAACTTTACTTAAACAAATCGTGGAGAGCAAACATTTTGCATTACAAAATATTTAGAGAGAGAGAGGATATATGATTTTGAAATAGAAAGATAATCCTCAAGAAACTTTTCAAGGAGAATTTTGAAAAAGTCTTTTCGTTGCTTTTCATTCTCTAGCAAATGAATGCATGTTTAGATAAAACATTTTTCATAAGAAATAGACAAGAAATTTCTTTATGCATTCAAGTTCTAAAGAATGAAACGCACATATTAATACTAATGAATTATCAAGGGTATGAATTCCAACTACATGGTCTTAACCAAGCAATGACTACCAAAACGGATGGAATTCATATCTAAGAGTGACAAAACATTCATAAGTACTAACATCATTCAATCATTTTGTAATAAAACGCATCTTACTTCAAAACAATTAAGCACATAAGACACTTACATTTTGCTTGACAATTACCACTTGTCGCTTGAGACAAACACATAATGCAATACCATAGATCATGGTAATTCTAAAGCATAAAATATAAGCATCCGCCAAACACTGAATATACATTTACCGAATAACAGTGTTTAACTTCTTACACTACATCTCAACAATTATCACATAAGCATATTGAAAATGCTCATGACAATCATAATGTATGTAAGCTCGAGGTACTAGTTGCATCAGAGATCAAATACCTTTAAATATTCATACTAAAACTTATGATCTTTGACAACCCCTCGCGATGTAGTATATCACTTTCAATATTAGTGTTTTTGAAATAATCTTTTTGTCACTTAGTGCAGAAATTCTAAGTGATATCACTAATATCAAAAGAATGACAACTAAAATTAATGGATTTTGCAAAAGACATTAATTGCTTCACTTAAACTACATATTAAGTGATTCCATTAATATTAGCATTAAACAATCAGAAGTAAATAAAATTACGACTAACTACCATTAACTGGTATAAGTCAATAACCTTACATACAACTAATGAAAACATATAAATACTTATGCTGAAACACTTAACATATAGCATGAATAACATACAACAGCATGAAGTATAAAGTTCTGGATATACATTGACTATACAAGGAGATGCTACATTGTTAGGTTTCTAATGGTCATGTAAGGTCCTGGGAGCTCCTAATTTATCACATAGATATAATATCGGGTCCCGGGTAAACACAATCCAAACATTAACCAGAGCCTAAAGAAAATAGACATCTAAATAGCATGAACACTCTATTAACATTGCATTTAGATAAGTCAATACTAGACTAGAGTGACATACCTTAGTCAATGAAGCTTTACTGGTGTATGATCGTTGAATAACCAATTACTCCCTTTTTGAGTCCAAGAGATCGAACGTTTACTCCTTTTGAGATCGAACATTTACTCTATTTGGACAGGAATAACCCTCTAGTTACCAGTTGACATTGGTCCTCGAAGCAATGTCTTGCTAATCCAGATGGAAACTTCATTACCTTCAACACCCAAATGTTTCCTTGTAGAAATTGGTCTTGGTGGCAGCTTCACCGAACTCAGCACACTAGAAACCAACAGTCTTGATACTAGCAGAGTAGAACCTTCAGAATTTTCGAACTACCCTTCAACTTCTGTATCACTACCAAGTCTTCATGTGGATTGATTCCTTGTGCTAAGTGTATCTGCCTCTGGTTCAATTGAGTTAGTCCCTTGATTCGAACCCTAAATAATTTCTTAGGATCGAACTTTAACGAACTCAACTCAATCTTGATTAGTTAGTGCATCTTCAGTCTTCATTGAATTCACTCAGAACCACCAATGAAACACTCTCATTCAAGCACTACACTACTAATCACTACTCTACTTCCCAGATTCATTAAGAACTGACTCTAGGAAATGTTGTTACACAAAACCCTTTGTCATGACAGAAATGTCCTTAATGTTTCCTTAGATTTTCCAGTGGGTAGAGTAGTCTTCTTTCAATTTAGTTGAGATCATCTTGCATTGAATTTAAACTGGCAAATTCATTTCCAATATGCAATCACTCAATACGGATCACTCAGTGCTCCTAAGAATCTTTAACTCTTGCCCAATGAGCACTACTAGCCTCAGAACCATCAACCTCGACTAGTTGATCCATCTTGTTAATGCCCCCCCTGCGATGTTGCTTGCAACTTTTCTTCATCTAGTGTCATCTGATCTCGAGCCCTAAACAGGATGTCAACCTTTAGGAATTCAGAGCTAAAATCAAACGAGTGCTAGGGAGCTTGATGATGATGATGTTCACTGCATCTAAGACCTCCTCAATTCAATCACAACTTCTTTGTAAGTTCTTAACTCCAAATAAGATAACCCTCTATCACACCATGTGACTTCAGGCATGATTAATCTTACTTGATGTCTTCTCTTTATAATTGCTGATTAGACTTGTTATATTAACTGATTCAGCCGTAGTAGATAGGAAACCTTAAGTCCATCCATTATCCTCGTAATTCCACTCAAGTTCTGGATTTTCCTATCAACTCCTCCATTTGGTCATGAAGTCCGGAAACTGAACATTACTCTAGAATGCTCCTTTAAGTGCAGACAAACTATAGAACTTCATTCGTCAATCAAATTCTATTACCTGCCCTCAAAGTGTTCTTACAACAATCTGTCTAATCCTTTTAATGTGATTAATCATTGAGATGCTTCATCTAAAGAATGCATGAACAACCATCAAACTTAACCAGGGTAGCCTTTGACTTGACTTCCCTTAAACTGACATACTTCACTAATGTCCTTCTTTAAAAGAATTTCACTAGAAGTAGTCCTTTCTCACCAACTTCATCTTTACCATCGAATCCATTGTCTTGATAAACCAAGTATTTGTTGATAAACCAAGTGTGAGAGCATCACTTGTTGTTGCGGCTAACTCCATTCTGACAAAATTCAACGAATAGTTGACTTCATCATAAGCTTTACATTTCGTGTCAGCAACAACCTCACTTCCAGCTTAGTGAGCTTCCATTTCTCTTGACCCTGATCAACACTGTTCAACCTCGAACTGATACTAGGAAACCCTTCGCAAATAATTCCCTAGGTCTTCATTAATGTTGTGCTTCAGATCATTCAAGAAAAATTGGTATCCTTGCTTAACCATTTGAATACCAGAGTAAAAGTAGTTATATGCCTTGAACATGAAAATGTCATAGATATATAACTTATACCTGTATAAAGATACTCTGCATTCACAAATGATTAAGATATGTGGTCCTCAATTTAATTGAGTCCAATAGGGTTAGAGATTTTTATAAACATAGTTAACAACAAAGCATTTAAGTTCAACATGTTCATTCTTATTTGACTGATCACTCCTCATCTATATCAGCCTTAACTCGCAGTTTTGGCTATGAGCTCAGTGATTCCAACCTACCATGAGGTGGACTAGCAGTCTGTAAGAATCATGTCTTACAAATATGTAGAAATAGAAGAATTAATCACTCAGATTATTAAGCCTCCTAAATCACCTTTGTTGTTCACTAACCATTATGTCATCTCTAATTATCTAAGTCAGTTTAGATTTAAACATTTAATCCATGATTTATTATACTGACCTTTAGGTAATTCCCAAAATAAAAATAAACTCATCTTAACAAGCACATGATCAGATATAGCATTTAACACAACTATGCGAGTATAAGCAGATTATAGACAATGTAAACATCAAGGCACTTAACATGCAACACATACTCTTTCTGGTAAATGCACCCTTACAATTACCTAAGACTCTATATGTTGACATGATCAATTGTCGTGAAGCAAGCATTAAATCACATAAGATCTAATCATGAAGTCAAATACTGATTAACAAGCAACACTAACAAACTAGCACGAGTTATCTAATTCATATGGAAATCAAGGTGAGACATGCATTACATCAATCTTATAATATAATGCAGTTCAACACTTAATATTTCTATAATTGAATCAAACAAGTATAACTAGTTAGAGTGTTTACCTGAACGATGATTAGCATTCCATCTCCAGTGATAATCAATTGATCCCAATCAATTTCCATTCCACTGACACTCATGAAAGTATCTTTGCATTTGACCTCAACAGTTCCTGCTTCAACCCAAACTGATGCCTGACTGTTCTGCTTAAAAACCCGACATAAAATGTCTTCATGTTTTGCTTGAAAAGATAACTCTTCTTTGTGTGTGTAGCAATAACCCCTTGACTATCATATGTCAGTGATAATCAAACCTTGTGTGTTTCTGATACAGCCACTGTTGTCCTTTAACCAAATCTTCAAGTGTTTTGGTTCTTGACAGATAAACTGAATTTCTTTTCAAATCCCAGACCTTCAAATATTGATTCAAAAACCACTGATCGAAGACTCTTCCCTAAACGAACTAATTCCCTTTCAATAACCAGAAAGTCCACTAAGTAGACCGATGTAGAAATACATCTCCAATGGTAAGATCAGGTTTCAGTTCCAATAGAATGTTCTCCAGCCAGTTCGTTTGTCCTCAACGAACGAAGAATCAACTCCTGTTGTTTCGCTTAATAAAATATTTTGTTCAAACAGAAGTATTTAATTTCTTAGGAATTTAAACAACCAAAATAAGTTGAAAATATATTTTTGATAAATAATAATAAACTTTTCAATTTCAAATTATAAATAAGATAAAATAATTCGAAAATGAAATTTGATATAGAAATAATAAATTTTCCAAGCTATATAAAGTAGACCTGAAAAAGAAATTATTTCAACCAAAGTTAATTTCCAAATAATTTTATATAATTTATAATCTAGAACAGTTCAAATTATAATTAAAATAAAACAATTCGAAAACATAATTTTGATATGGAAATAATAAATTTTTCAAGTCATCTAAGATATTCCTGAAAAATAAATTATTGCAACCAAAATAATTTTTCAAAGAGTTTTATAAGATTTATAATTAAAACTATATAAAAAATAAATTATTAAAACTCAAAAATAATTCTCAAAATATTTTCAAGAAATTTGAACTCAAAAGAAATTAAATTGGGTTTTAAAAAGATCAAATTAATAAAATCCTTAAATAAGAATATTAAGAATATAAAATATTTGACTCTAAAATTTAAAAGAAAATAAAATATTTTCAAGATATAAAATAACCTTGAGAAATAAATTATTTAAATTTAAAAATTATTTTCAAAATATTTCATATAATTAAATTCAAAATTTAATTATTAAATTAATTATTAAATCAGCCACCCAGATGATGCCATGTGTCAACTTCCAGAATTTTCTACTTGGCTCCAAGTCGAATATTTGTACTTAGAAAAATTTTCAGCTTCCAAAATATTCTACTTGGGCTCAAGTCGAAACTCAAGTCGAAATTTTGTACTTAGAAAAATTTTCAGCTTCCAAAATATTCTACTTGGGCTCAAGTCGAAACTCAAGTCGAAATTTTGTACTTAGAAAAATTTTCAGCTTCCAAAATATTCTACTTGGGCTCAAGTCGAAACTCAAGTCGAAATTTTGTACTTAGAAAAATTTCCAGCTTCCAAAATACACAGCACACCACTGGGAGCTGCTATCTCGAACACCAACTCGAAACTCGAGTTGATGTTCGACTTAGCACTCAAGTCGAAATCCACTGTAGCACTACTTCATTTTGTCATTACTGTTGGCTGATATATATATATATATATATATATGTAGACACACACCATCTTCACTGTACCAACATGCTACTGCGCTCTCCAGGTACATGTTACGGATGATGCCCACGGCATTGCAGCAACACTTGCGGGATATCTTGCCTGGAATGTCTTCCCTGGAGACTGCATGCGTGGCATGTTAGGACTGTACGTTGTAAATGCATTTTTGCTTTGCTTCCTTCTACTCGACGTAGGCAAGAAGAACATGCAGTCATCTCAGTCTGGGGAGTCTCGAAAATGTATGCACCAGTTCCTTGTCCATCGCCATGCTGTTCTACATGTTGCCGTTCGATCATATATATGCAACATGCAGTCTATGTGGCAGAGAGTGTACTCAGAGTACTGCAGAATAACACCTGCAGAACCCGTAGTTTCCACCTGCTTCTTCTTTGATCCTCTCCACCTGCACACACAGAGACGCTGCACACACGAACTCCCGTAGCTGTCACGGCAACTGCAGCACCTCATATGTTTGTTGCATTCTTTAAGAGCTGCCTTGTTTCCAGCACAAAATGCCACGACAGCATACATATTAGTAACAGCATCCGACTCATTCTGAGAAGCACATGTGAATCCTGCAAGCAAGTCTGGGATTCCTTCCGATATATCTTGTTGCACAGCAGCTGCAGAAGATCTTTGGCTTGCACTTAACAGTATCAGCATAGACGACGTTGCATCTGCATGTATGTGGCAAAACAAAGTGCTACAGTAGCTGGGTTTATGTATATGTATGTAAACAAAACAAAGAAGATGATGCTACAGTGCTGCTACAGTGCTGGGTTTGTATGTGTTTGCTACAGTGTCTCTAAGTCGAAAATCAACTCGAAATTACTGTTGCCAACACTAGATGCAGTCACTGTTCCTATCTCGAAAGTCACTGTTAATAACACAATAGCTACTGCCTCTTTCTCTTACACTCTTTTGAGCCAAAATAAAATTTTATTTTCGTACCCTCTTTAATCTCAAAAATAAATATAGGATCCAATCGATTTGTATGTCAATCGAAAAGCTCTGATACCAATTGTTAGGTCCCGGAGATCGTAGAGGGGGGGTGAATACGATTCCCAAATAAAAATTATGACTTTTAAATATTTTTGGGACAACATAAAAATTACTTTGGTTCAAACCCAGGTACTGTTCATCATCTTCTTCAACCTCAAGAACACCATTAAAATAACCAAGATAATGAACGGAAAATCACCCAAAACACACAACACAACAAGATTCACAAATATAGATTTATATTCATGAAGTGGGGTAGATGCTACAACAAGTTCAAGAACAAAAGCTCATGAACACAACAAAGAAATGATTCTTGGCTCCTCTAAAAATATTACAAATTCTAGATCTAGGAGACAAAAATCAAACCTATCTTCTAAACAAGATTTAGCAATGTTTACAATAGAAGAATAGATGAGTGGTGTAGATAAAGAAAATCATGGCACCAAAATATATTCAAGAAATTGTTCGGCCATGGGGGAGAGAAAAATAATTTTTCTCTCTCTCCCCTTTTCAATCCTCCTGTACCCACCACTCAAAAATGAAGACTTGAGTTTTTTTTCTTTTTATATTGAAAAAGGTGTTGCTTTTTGCTTTTCCACCTTTTACTCTTGTCCACTCAAATCATATCTTTAAAGTCATGTGTCAAGCAAGCCTTTGGAAATATTTAATATAAAAGTAATATTTAATATTTATATAAAATATAAATAAAGAATATCTTTATTTATAAAATATATAAATAATTAAATAAGTACTTTATTTAATTAAATTAAATAAATACTTTATTTAATTAAATTAAATATTTCCATTCCACTCTTCAATTTTTGTAGACTTCCTCATCCAAATACATGGCCCCGTATACGTGACTCCACCACGTCCAAGTATTTGGCCTTCTATTCTGTGAAGCTTTAGTAAAGGTCCAATCAGGTTGTGCCACTAATTCTTCGTACATTTAATTCTCGTTCCTTAAACATTGAATACTGTATCTCGACCCGTATCTCGATCTTCCAATACAACTCCAATGCATATTCTGGAACTTTGGCACTTCAACACTAATTTACCTCCTGTGTTGATCCTTCACATGACTTAAGAAGATCAACAACTTTAGAATGATTAAAACCATATTAACTGACGAGAGCTTGCCTCCAATGTCCTGACACTTGATGCAACGGTCTGGTTCATAAGTGACTAGTCTTGATAGGGGCTCTTGTTTCCGAATATGATTCCACACTCTTCTATTTAAACCTTACTGCAGCTTCGATTGTGGTACCCTGAAATCTTCTGACACTAAGACAATCTTCTATAGCTTCCACATTCTTGATTAGATGTTACCATCCTTTATTCTTCACTGAGGCCTGAACATATTAATGAACTTCTTCCAGTGAGCTTCAAGTCTGTAGATGATCCTTTGATACTTTGTCTTAACTGAACTCTTTGTTCCAAGATTCCTGTGCACCTGTATATTATTACATGTCCTGTTCTATTGTTGAGTTATCGTCAACCATTACATAGAGGTTACATTTAACATTTCTAGTACACATGAAAGTGCAGTGAGTTACTTCCCTTCACTCCTATCTCTCCTTTCAATCTCCCCTGTCATCTCAGGTACAGATACTATATTTATCGGCTGCGATCATGAGTCACATACCATAACAAACATTTATAACGACCTCTAGTCCACAAGTTCTCACCTCCTTTAGTACATTGGGTCTTTCCCAATTCCCAACAATTTCAAAACGTCAACACATTTCCTTTTCTACTCATTAATTTCCCAAGATTTAACTTTTTCAACCGAAACTCTCATTTTAGAGAAAATGTCACACAATCTTTTTTCTCTTTCTAAGGCTAATTACACTTGCTCTTCGTTCTCTTTCTTCATCTTTTGGTAGATCAAAATATCATTTATGAAAACTATGGCCATTTGTTCAATCATTTCTTATAATTCTATTGATTAATTCCATAAAAGTTATAGGTGTATTCATTGATCAAATTGACATCCTAGAGCTCATAATGTCCATAACTCTTGTTGAATGTATCTTTTGGCAAATCATCTAGGTCAATCTTTATTTTATGATATCTGATCCTCAAATCTATCCTCGAAAGGTAAATTATGTCTCCAAATGGTCGGATAATCTTTATCCATGATTAGGATATTCATTCCTGATTGTATTCGTAATCAATTTTGGCAATTAACACACTGAGTCACGACCCTATCCTTTCCTTTAACAATCAAAACAGGTGCACCTCATGGTAGCACTTTCAATCTCTTCATGCCTTTCTCTAATACTCCTTATAATTGAGTAATTAATCCTTTTTATCTTGGTAGGTGCAAACTTCTAATATGACTCTGATACTAATGTTGTTCCAAACACTAAATCAATGGTTATTTCTAAAACTCTATTAGGTAGTACCTCATATGGTCACTAATAATTACATCAACTACTACATAATTCTTTTTTTCTATGTATTTCCTCTATGGTACCAATCACGGTTGCCCAACAACCTATCCTCCAAAGTGAAATAGACCTTTCACTTCTATCTTAATTAAAATCCCTCAGTTTGTATCTTTATCCTTGAACACAGCTTCATCATTATCGTGTAATCTTAACTTTCACTATTTTATCGCCATCGTTAGTTTTATCATCCTTATGCAGACAATATTTTTATCTCGACATTACATCTCTTCTCTTTTCTCAAAAGAAATCAAATCTCCATTGAATGACACTAGTAAATATCCGTACAATATTACTCTTCATGTCTCAATCTAACATTCTCGAATCACCATTCCTAATGCTTCCACTTTTATTTTTATAGCAATTTCTTGAATCATCACCAATTAATAATTTATATCCATCACGATAATTTTATTTTGTCACAGCATACGAGACACCCACTCACCAACTATTGTAAACTTTAATTCATAATATTCTATACTTAGGTTATATCATACTAGTCCCAAATTTTTAACTTCATCCATCTTCTCAATCATTTAGGAAAGTATTTACAAGATATAAAACCTAGTTCTGGTAACAAACAAATTCACTTAAGCAGTTCATAATTACTCTTGTGAAAGCAACAATTGCTAGGCTTGACTATACACAATGATCATTCCACCGACTCTGGTTTAGACTCATCTCTGGGGTATACCCTTCTTGGATTTTCTCCTCAATCGCGGGTGTTTGATGAATTGAACTTATGAGTGGCACTTTTCATTCCAAGGTGCAGTACTCAGGGATTAGTAAGAAACGAATAGTCTATGTGCTAAGGTAGAACAACAGGTAGGTTCCAAAATAGGTTGACACTCATCAAACATATCTTTATCATTGTTCATATAAGCAGGATGATCATATTACTGAACAGGGTATCAAACACGATATGTGAGATATGTCGGATCAATTTGCTAGCTAAGGGGAGATACCTCACAACTTGTACAAATTTCATGTTCATACATTTATCGTCTGGTCCTTCTAACCGTCATTTTTCAAAACTCATGGTCTACACGACCTATGGTATATTATCAAAAGAACGAAACATATTGTCCATTATGTAGTCTCAATCAATTCACGCCTAAGGATCTATAACTGTATTACGGGATCTCTTTCCCCTTGACCATTTATCTCAACTAAACCATTAAATTCTCAATGAATGCTCGGACCCCCTTTCTAGCCGGAGTCCCGCCATTAGCAGAAGGAGCTTTGTACCAACATCTACATACTAGGTCATTCATATATTTCATCCTGACCACAATATTCAGAATGCGTGGGTCACTACACTAAGGGGATACTTTTATTAGAAAATACTTAACATACTTAGAAGATACAACAAATGTGTGTCTTAACTCCTCATTGCAACTCTATAATGTATCAGTAGCACACATCGTCTTAACAATTATCCTTGATTTCTTATGCTCAATTGAATCCTTAAAATCTTTATACTTATCAGCTTTGTACAAAATACCTCATTGCCTCTTCCAGAACGGTCTCGTCCATTTCCCGTCCAAAATCTATATCCCAAAAGTCATTCATAAATCTTCTCACTACTAACTCCAAGTAGATGGCTCATTCGTTGGTACTACATCCGGTAGTCCAATTGCAAACAATACATGAGTTCTCAAGTTATCCTCTTATATATGAATAACTCTTAACACTCTCGTATCTAAGTACTATAACTCATGCTCTGATACCACTTCTATAACGCCCCTAAATCCAGGGTAAGGGATTTGGGTCGTCACATCACCATCCAATCATTTAAAACCTGCAATACTCAATAATCCAACGAAATCACATCATAGACCCCTCTCTCACATATATAAGTTATAGCCTTAGAAACGATATACAACCAGTATCATTAGTTATTACAAACCAAATGTACTTATCCAGGATCTCACGCTATCAATGATAACCTCTACATGAAGTGACATTAATAACTAGATCAATACTAAAAACCTATTCAACTTACTTCTGCAGAATAGTTCTGAACTGAACCATCTCAAAGGTGAATCTCCTACTTTCCTTCCCTGAAGTATGGATCCAAATGAATGTACCATAACTTTCTCTGAAAATTTAATATAAAGCAAGAATGAGCGAAAGAATGCTCAGCAAATTATTCACCCAATTATCTATGTGACTCTCATCCAAGAACATGATAATCACTACTATCTCAATAGTATAACATAGGTTACCGGTCTATGGTAAGCATAACAAAGTATCTCTCGACGATACATATAGTCGGAGTTTTCTGATAAAAGCTTTTATACTCAACATAAAGTTTAGAAGAATATAATCCGAGCAATTTAGTTCATTATATAAAATTAGACACTATCGAATATAGTATTACCACTCTATCATGCTTCCCTTGAAGCCTTTGAGAGAAAACCCAATGAACTTATTACGTTCATAGTTTTGATATAATATTATCATTAACTTAGAAAAATAGCATCAATTATTGCTCTGCTAGACTTTCATAATTATAATAAATACCCAGTTCAAGATACTGTAATAATAGTTGCTTCTCATTATAAGAAAATCAAACCACTTTGAACCATACCACTTGTAAGGTTTAAAATCCAGTAAAATAATTTAAAGATTTACAAACTGTTTGGAGTACATCATGTACCCGCTTAAGTTTCCAAAATAACTTTTCATCAAAACAACTCGGCTGACTTCTTGTGTTGTGATATATATAAAGAAAGTAAGAGTAAGCAATATAGCTCAGCAAGAACATATACAACTGTAAATATACTCTTTTTAAACATCATTTAAAATTGCATTATTATGCACCCCTTACATACTCTACGAGTTTGTAAAATAAACTTTTTGGCAAAGTAGTTTGAATGAGTACGAAGATCTCAACATATCAACCACTGTCAACACCCTCGGTAAATTAGCTCATAGGCTTTCATTACGATGTTGTAGCATAATTTAAATTGGAAGACGGGACCGTAACTAGAGCATCATCATGCTTCTACCGTACATCCACGATGATCAATCGTAATATATAGCATCTCTCGTCGTCTCTCTATATGCAGAAGGGGGAGCCATGACGTTCTCTACCGTTATTGGGAATCACCCTAGACCGCATATGGGCCAAAGTGCTGGACCGTGCGTCACTCGGCCTCTTACGCTAACTCCAAGTCCACTGAAATGATTCATACCTTGGAACCAGAATTTAATCCTAGTTACCCAAGTATATAATACTTGTCAATAGATCATCATAGCTATGAGTAGGTACTGCCAGAATAATCGGGACAATCATCTCACCATACGGGTGTGTTGACTTCCGCCAACAGATCTCTTTCATCAAGGAATGAAAACCATTTAAGACCACGACCCGGGAGTTAGTCGAAAAACCTCTTTGATTTTGATAAGTTGAACACCCTACTAAAGTATACCAGTGATGTTAAAACATAACCTCTTTTTTTTGTGAAAGCAAAACACCTTTTATTCCTTAGACTGAGTTCCCTATTTTTTATAAGTCCGAGAATATTTTATTCTTATTAAAAAAATAAAATAAAATAAAAATAGATATTAGGGAACCCTCAATATTTAAATCAATTTTCTGAAGGTCAAAAATATTTTAAATAATTATTAAAGACCTTCACTAATTTTTAAATCAATTTAGAATATTTAATAAATATTTCAATAATATTTATTAAATAGTAAATAATTAATAAATCCCTTTTTAAATGAATATTTTGAATAATATTCATTCCTTAAATAAATATTCAAATAATATTTATTAACTCTATTTAATACCTTTATCGAAAAGATATCAAAATATATTTATTGGAATATAATCGTTATTTTAAAATAATCTGTCTCCGGCATCTCCCGAATTACAACAGTATTTAAAATAACCTTCCGACTCCCGATCTACGTTTGAAAATATGAAAATTGCTCTGCTCTTAAAGCCTCTATACAACACCGGTATATATCTATAATGCTTTATAGCATATAACCAAAATATTTGCGAAAGATTAACACTAGTTAAATCAATTTGTAATTTAATCAACAGTTATATCACAACAACAACAGTTTTTGAATATAATATCAGTACATAAAGTACGGTTTCCAAAACTTGCATAAACATACTTTAACTTCATATGCAAGATCAAGAATATAACATTTTGATATTAAAATTATAAGGTTAGGAAAACTTGCCTGGAGTACAAGATACGTTCTCAGAGTCTCACTCGTTTCAGATTTTCTATCAATAGATATCATAATCCTGATTAGTACTCTTAATCCCATTAACTACTTATATTACTAATAAGTATAATCACATAACGAGTCCAATTATGATAACTTCAAATTGGTACTTGGTCTTTTTACTAATACTTATTTTACCCGGCATTCACCTCCTCGAGTCTATCTTGACCATTCGTAAACCATTTCGTGAACGATTTTTAATCTAATCTTTTTACTCCAATACATAGTCATGTTATTCCTTATCATCTTTCGTATTTTAACTGACTCGAAATTATCCTATTATCTTGACCAAAGTGGCTCGTCAAAACAATGTCCTTAGAGTTGACTTTCCTGAGAATTACTATTACGTGACTCGCACTTCAACAATTTTAATAAATCATAAAAGAATAATTAAATGGGAAACCACCTCAAGGAGCTTCTTGAGTATTTTAAATATTTGTCAAAATATTTTGATTTGGAACACATGAGTTTAACTTGGTGAAATGCATTTTAAAAATCGAGTTAACTACGGGGTTTTACTATTTACACCGCTTTCACTAAAACGCTAATAACTCATTAACCGTTAACTCTAATGACGCACCGTATTCTCGTGCACGATCTAGAGAATGCCTAGAATAAAATCCAATAAAAATTTGGCCCTGGACAGAGGACTCATTTTCCCGAATGTCCATAACAGGGCAGCAGCTTCTCAATGAATAGTGTCATCGTGCAATTTTGGTTTTAATATTTTTATAAAATTGCAAATTCAACATATATGCATGAAAATTTGCAAAGACCTTAAACACTGTCCAAATTATGTATCCTCCAAATGTTATGATTTTTGACAACTGGTAAAGGGTCCGTTTATATTTAGAAATGGAGCAATTCGCAGCAGTTTGAACATTTTAGTCATCTCCACTAAAACTAGCTTTTCTCCTAAACCGTAATTCGGAATAACATGATTCAAGTGTCAAAATAAACTATGGAACAAGAAATATGTATTCATGGTTAATGGTATCAATAAATATTTTATTGACAGTTCATAAATCTTGTTCAAAATAGGCCTATAAGCAAACGGACATTACGACGACTATAATCATAGCGTTTTCTAGATTTAACTATGTTAAATCCATTTAATCATCAACCAAATCATTAAACCAATTATTTTCAACAACCAAATCAGCTTTACTTAAAGAATACACCACCAACATCAACCCATAACAAACAACCATCAAGATCCAAGCATTTGAAATCCAAACTCCATGAACTAACATGTACTTGAACAAAACTCAAACTCAAGCATATAACTTAAAGTAAATCAAAGGGTGGGTGGTGTTTATACCTTTCATGGTTCCTAAACATACTAACAAGAGCTTGTAAGCCTTAAGGGAGCCTTGATCTATGCTTATCATCCTTAAACTTGCAAGAGAAATCAAGAAACAAGTTAGTAAATTTTTGGAGTTACTATTTACCCTCATTTTCTACATTTTCTTTACCCAACCAAAACACCCCCAAAAATTATGAACTTAACTACGTACCTTCTATATATAATGAAGGAGCTATGGTCAAAATTTGGTGAGTTTTGGATGAGTAGAACTTGAGTTATGAAATTTTCTTTTCTTGCTTCTCTTGAAAATCCGAATTGAAGAAAAGAAATGGGGGAGAGCTTTTCTACTTTGCTTTACTTGCTCTCTAGCTTTTTGAAAAGGTTGGCTGATTTTGAAAGGTCAAGTATGGCTTCACTAGGTTTGTCAAAGAACTATGGTGGCTGTGTCCTTGTTCCATTATTTAAGGAACTATGTTCATAACTATTTAGTTGCTAGTTTGGTTAGCTTTACTAGCTTAGTCCCACTTCTAGTTGCATGGTTAGTCATCCCATTTGGTTCCCACCAATTCTAGTTTGCATGGGAATTCTCATTAGCCACATATCATCCAACACTTAACCAATAATCCTCCACATAAGTTTGATTAATTTTCGAAAGTTTTTCATCGTAGGAATTCCATAGCGTAAATCCTTAATATTCTAAGTGCTTATTCTAAAAACAAATCCTTGGGTTCTAAATTGTAATCCTTCTTGTTGTAATATAATTCTCGTATTCTTAATATTTCTTAAATTACGAAACAAATAGTAAAACGAAAAATCTTCAGATTCTGACGGCTTTTGCATTTACTCATTTTCTTCATACAACAATAACACATCTTGGGTTTTTCAAAATATTCCACCACTTACCTAGTGTGGGCTAAAAAGTTTTTCATAATCCGTAGAATCATTATTCATCAGAGCCGTTTATAAATAAAATAAAAAAATGCGTCAAAAATACGGATTATTACAGTTAGAGATATTACTTTCCATAGTGGTAACAACAACTTCAATATGCATATTAGAAAATTCACTACTCTCTACTTTAATCATTCCACACAAGTGTAACAGATGCAAAGTAGATTTACAGATATTTAATAATTTTCTAAAAGTATATGGATTGAAAAATTAACAATTAGATTACCAATTCTTTTTAACCCATTTCTGTGGTTGTCTAACATTTTAACTATCTCTAACTACCTAAGTCAGTTTTTGATTAATCCTCGAATCAACAAGTTTTACTGACAATTTAGATAATTCTACCATCTTTTAATTATCTTATCCCTAGCAAGCAATACATGATCTAATATGGCATTTAAGTGAAAATATGTGAGTGGAAACAAATCATATGAAAATAAGCACATAAATTTTTTTAAGAACATGCAGAATATTTGAATAAAACATTATGAGCAATATCAAATTCCACATACACTTAACAAGTCATTTATCATAATAAGAATAAATATAAAATATTTGATCTATGACCTGTTTGTCTATTAGTAATTTTTACAATATTAGCAGAGGTATTAAATCACAGAAGATTTAAATCAAGTTTAAGCAAATATTTAGGGATACACCTAACCATCTAGAATACCTTATCTAATTCTAGATATTCATTTTACTGCATATAAAATCAAGTATGAAATGTACTAATTAAACTCATGAATCCTAGCATGCAAATCTCATTCTTAACAATCAATTAAGCATTTAAGTCCTAAGATGCTAACATGCTGCATTGAATATAATACATTTTAAAACTTAGTAATCATACAGTTTTGAATTAGATAAACGTATACTAGTTAGAATGTGTACCTGTGAAGTGCTTAATGATTCATCTCCAGTGTTGGTCATTGATGCCAGATATCCATTTGGTTCATCACTGTCACTGATAGAATCAGCCTTGCATTTAACTTCACCAACAAACCTGCTCTACCAAATATTATATTCTTTAGTTCTTGTTCTAGTTCATAGGCCTTCAGCACACAAATAGTTCCTCTAATGATAATGTAAAGCATAATGTAACATAATATATAATAGTGATAACGATAACTCAACTAAGAAACAAATATAGATAAATAGTACTAATATGGAGCAGAGAAATCCAGAAGGACATATAAACAAGAATTATACATACATCATTGCAGAACACTCAAGATGTAAAGTTTACTGAATGACAGCGAGAGAAGTTCATTAATATGTTCAGGCCTCAACAACAAATAAGTGTTCAGTAGATTTCAGACTAAAGACAGTGCAATGACTCAAGTATAGTTGTCAAAGAGTTTCAGTGATCAGAAGCAATGGAACAGTCCAAAGTTAATCAGCTGAAACAGAACAGAAGTCAAGGGAATTCAATTCAGTGTTAGTCGTTTGTGAACCAGACCAGTGCACTAAGCGTGAACACAACAAGGAGAGAATTACTTTGATTTATCAGAAGAAATTTAGTTGATCAAGCTAGAAGAGTAAAAGCCAAGTGGTAAATACTTCAAGCATGACAAGAAATTGATTAAGGCAAGTATTACCACATTTGGTGGATCTTACACTCTTGAAGCAATGTAGTAGGCGCAACAAAGTAATATTGGCACAACAAAATCATTCCAAGACATCAAATCTCTAAGGGGAGAAGTTTGTGGCACCTGCACTAGGAACTCTGTGTGCAGGCACAACAAAACTTTAAGGGCACAAGGAAAGTCTAAGGGAAGGATTCTAAGGCATTTGTGGCGCCTACACTCTGCATCAAGAGTGTAGGCACAACAAACACTTAGTGGCGCAACAAACAATTTGGTGGTGCCTATACATTATGAATGGTGTAGAGGCGCAACTAAAGTATCATGGTGCAACAAAGGCTTTTGGTAACCCCTACACTCTGTAAACACTCTACAGGCTCTACAAAGGACTTAAGAATTGTTGGAAATCATTTTCCAAAAAGTCTACAAATTATATATGGGTGAAAATCAATATGGACAGTAAGGTATTCATTCATCTTTAACAAAAGAGATACAGACGGGAGCTCCATTAAAGACAGTCATTTATATCACTTAACTGTATTTCTATTATAACCTTGATTAAACCCATTGAAGCTAATCATTTGATTAGAAGTGTAGCACCTCAGGGATTTAATAATACATTTTTATTTCCCCGAATCTTTGTGTTTCATTTATTGCCATTTTCATATCTTAAAAACACAAACACTTAATCCACAATTAAACCAAAAATCTACCATATCATATTCAACCCCCGCTTCTATGATGATTTTGGACCTAACAATTGGTATCAAAGCTTGTTGATTGAAGTTACAAATCAAGATCCAAAAATAATTTTTCAAAAAAGTGCATTTTTAGATCTAGAAAAATTTATATTGAATTTTTTTATTAAATAAAATTCAATTTTGAAATTTTCAAAGATTTTAAGTTCACTAATTTTAAGAAGACTATCAATCATCAAGAATTCGAATTAAAATTTTATTTATCAAAATTTAATTTTTATTCGAATTGATTTTAATTTTTAAGAAATTAGTTATTTCTTAAGATTTAAAATTCTTTACAACCATGAGTACCCAAAAACTTAGTAGCATCAAAATCTCAGCCTTTGATAAAAATGAATACATTTCATGGAAGAAGAAGATGTCCACTTTCATCAAATCAGCTAATTCTCAATACATGGGAATTTTGGAAAATGAACCCTATGTACCTCAGAAGCTGACACTAGAAACAGTCTCAGATGACGGCGAACGAATTCCTCAAGGATTTACCCCAAAGGAGCCTTCAGAGTACACTAACACTGACAAAGATCGAGTTGCATGGGATAATCATCTTCAATGTATCCTAATGGATTCATTGGACATTACAATACTGAATCAAGCGATTAATTGCACCAGTGCCAAACAAATATAAGATACAATTGATCTGCTAATGGAAGGTACAACAGAAGTGAAGGAGAACAGGCTGGATATTCTTACATCTTAGTATGAAGCGTTCAAGTCACTACTAGGAGAAAGTATCACTCAAGTCTTTGAGAGATACAACAAATTGTTGAATTACTTATCACTGCATGGGAAGGCTTATTCACGTAGGGAGATCAACAGGAAATTCATGTTGACATTATCAGCACACCTGGAACACAAAATCTCTACCATCAGAGAGAGAAGTGACATAAATGACATGTCCATTGAAATTCTATATGGGAAGCTCAAGACTCATAAAATGGAGCAAGATCAGAGATAAATCATTTATGGGTCAGGTACAGTGGACAGTAAGAATACAACATTGGTACAGACTACCGCACTTGTAGCCAAGGATTTGGCTGTGATAGAGACAAGCTTAGTAAAGCCTGTAATTGAGATAGAAGAGATTCTAGAAGCTAAAATTTCAGAGAATGCTCAAGCAGGTGATGAAGATGACTTCTACTCAATGAAAGAACTTGAACACTTGGAAAACAAGACAATGGCCTATATGGAAGGAAAGTTCAAGAAGCTCAGGTTTAGGAGGAACCCTAAGTACAAATTCAAGAGTAACTCAAGTAACAGTGGTTCCAGTTTCTGAAACAGCAACCGAGGTGGTTCGTCTTCAGGGTCTTATAGTAAAAGAGGTTACAAGACGGGGATGGTAGACCGCAGTAAGTTCAAGAGCTATAACTGTGATGAACCCGGGCATTTTGCTACAGAATGCCGGAAGCCTAAGCAAGGAAAAGAAAGAAAGGAGTCGTATGACGAACTTAAGCAAAAGTATGATGCACTGGTAAAGAAGCATCAGGTTAGAGCTTATATAGTCGAGGGAAAGAGCTGGGATGACTCAGACAATGATGAAGATGAGACATATGGAAATGTTGCACTAATGTCAGACTCTTCAGAGGCATCACCTCAGTCATTCAAGGTATCATTTCTTTCCATAGTTGATATGTCTAATTCTGATTATAATAAAACTGTAAAAGATCTTAGTGTAAAAATGTTTAACATTCACACAAGCATGCTAGCATCTGAAGAAGAAAATACTAAACTAGTTCTAAAGAATAAAATGCTAGAAACTAGAAATGAAGAACTAGAGCTTGCATGTGTTAACCTAGAAGATCTGAAATAGAAGATAGAATACCTACAGAATAGAGACAAATGCAACAAGGAAGTAGAAACTGCACTTAGGAATAAAATTTTTGAGTTAGAGTTAAAACTTCAGGCTTATAAGAAATCTGCTAATCTTGTTAAGGAGGTAATAGATAAACAAGTCATAGGTCAGAAAACATGAATAGGATTTGACTATGATAAAATGAAAGGAAAGAGACATGTGGAATCAATTACTGAGGAAAGTCCTGTGAAGCAAGATATTCCACATGTGTTAAAAAAATGTTCCTAAGCCTCTATATGAACCCCTAGATGAAGAATAGATGTTAATGAAAGAAGAAATTCTTGCTGAGAATCAAAAGAAAGAGGAAGTAAGTAAAGAGGAGTTGCCTAAGAAATCTGTATAAATTTTAGAACCTAAGGAACAGATTAAAAGTAATTTAGGCAACAAGGATGAAAAGAAGAAAGCTAACAGAAATGGCAAGATAGGTGTTAACAAGAAAAATGATTATGCCAATTCTCCCAAAGCAATTAGGAAAGTTTGTAATAATTGTAATTCTACTGGTCATCTTACACATGCATGAAAAAAGATAAAAGTAGTAAAAGAAGAAACTCCTAATGTGCCTGCCATGTCTGCCATGTCTGCCATGTCTATCCCACATCGATCATGTGGTAAAGTAGGATGCATGCCATGTTCTTTCAACATCATGTTTGCATACATAAACTTAATGAATTCATCATCTAGTACTTGCATGAATACAAATGTGAACATGAATAGAAAGCATGTTAGGGCAAAGACTGCTAGTCCTCCTAAGTCTAGGAAGGAAGCCCCTGTCCCTAAGCCTAAAGACATTTCTGTCATAGATAAACCAAAGGGCAAGGGCACAGTCGATGAGAAAGACAAGGACTAGAAAATTTCTGCAGCTAAATCCGTTTACTTATCTAAGCTTCTTGGACCCAATCAAATTTGGGTGCCAAAGAAGAAGTAATCAATCTGTGGTTGCAGGGCATAGAAAAGAACAAGCGTGTCATGTGGATTCTCGACAGCGGTTGTTCAAGGTATATTACTGGTGATAGGGCCCTGCTATACGATGTGATTGAGAAAGATGGCCCGATAGTGACCTTTGGAGATAACAACAAGGGGTTCACAACGCGATATGGCAATCTGGAAATTGGAAATGTTATCATAAAAAATATCTCTCTTTTGGATGGATTAAAACACAACCTTCTAAGTATCAATCAGTTCACTGAAAAGGGCTACAAAGTACCTTTTGAAAAAGGAAGATGCGCAATCCAAAATAGGAAAGATGCGAAGCTTGCTCTTCAAGGAGTGAGAAAGGGGAATCTTATTGGGGCTGACTTATTCTCTGCAAGCAAAGGCGAAGCTCAATGTTTCTACCGCAAAGCTTCAACAGAGGACAGTTGGTTATGGCACAAGAAACTTTCACACCTAAACTTTAAAGCAATTAACTCTTTAGTCAACAGGGAATTGGTTAAAGGATTACCTGAGATGGAATTCTGTCAAGAAGGTTTGTGCGAAGCATGTGAAAAAGGAAGTCAAAGAAAGCATCTCACCGAAGCAAAGATTCTTCAGACATTACTGAACCACTGCAACTTTTGCATATGGATTTATTTGGCCCAGAAAATGTCATGTCTATATCAAGGAAGAAATATGCACTAGTAATCGTAGATGACTACTCCAAGTACACATGGATGTTGTTTCTAGCCTCGAAGGATGAAGCCCCTCAAACAATCGTTGATCACATAAAGAAGATAGAAGTAGAAGTTGGTTTACCTGTCAGAAAAATAAGGTCTGACAATGGAACAGAATTCAGAAATGTAACCTTGAATGAATTCTGTGTTGAAGAAGGGATTTCAAGACAATACTCAGCGCCCAGAACTCCACAACAAAATAGAGTAGTAGAAAGGAAGAACAGAACTTTGGTTGAAGCAACAAGAACAATGTTGAATGAAGCTAAGTTACCTCTATACTTTTGGGCTAAAGCAGTCAACACAGCTTGCTACACTCAGAATCATACCCTGATTAATAAAGATCATGATAAGACACCGTACGAGATAATGGCAAACAAGAAACAAACACTGAAATAATTTCTTGTGTTTGGAGCAAAGTGCTTTGTATTGAAAGATGATGAGCATATAGGAAAGTTCGAATCCAAGGCTCATGAAGGCATATTTCTTGGCTATTTTCTGGAATCTAAGGCGTACAGGGTTTATGTGATTGAACACAAGAAGGTCATTGAAAGCATGAATGTAACTTTCGATGATCTCAAGCTCCTAAGTCTACAAAGAACAGAAGACACTGAAACTCTGCAGTTTGAAAACTTGAACTCAGATGTAGGTGAAATAAAACCTGAAGCTGCATAAAAATACAAGTACCAAATGAGAATATCAGCAATGATGATTCTGACCCTAGTAGTGGAAACAGTGGAAGATTCATAGAAACTACTAGTAGTGGCAGAGAATCTCATTCTCAACCAAGTAGCAGCTCAAGGGGAATAACTGAAGGATCTACTAGTAGGACTCAGCACGTCAATGACAATCAAGCTGAATCATCTAGGACACTTTTGCCTAGACATAGGGTGTGGAGTAGAGATCACCCCTTTGAGTTGATTCTAGGAAATTCAGATGCTGGAGTTCAAACTAGACGTGCTTCTCAGAATGAATGTTTATTATCTGGTTTTATCTCTGAAATAGATCCAAAGAAAGTGGAAGAAGCGTTGCAAGATCCAGATTGGGTAATAGCTATGCAAGAAGAACTCAATCAGTTTCAGAGACAAAAGGTTTGGAAGCTGGTACCAAGGCCAAATAACAAGTCTATAATTGACACGAAGTGGGTATTCAGAAATAAACTGAATGAAGATGGCATTGTTATGAGGAACAAAGCTAGACTGGTTGCTAAAGGTTATTCTCAAGAAGAAGGAATAGATTATGATGAAACATATGCACCAGTGGCAAGGCTTGAAGCTATCAGGATGTTTCTGGCTTTCGCAGCACATTCCAACTTTAAAGTTTATCAAATGGATGTGAAGAGTGCATTCTTGAATTGAGAGCTTGAAGAAGAAGTGTATGTGGAACAACCCCCTGGGTTTGAAGATCCAGAATTTGCAGATTTTGTATACTTCCTCTTCAAGGCACTCTATGGCCTAAAGCAAGCACCTCGGGCATGGTATGACACTCTATCTATATTCCTACTTGAAAAATGTTTCACTAGAGGTGTCATGGATAAGACTCTGTTACATAAAATGCATAAAAATGACATAATATTAGTACAAGTATATGTGGATGATATTATATTTGGTTCAACTAACGATCAGTTGTGTAGTAGATTTACTAAGCTAATGCAGAGTAGGTATAAAATGAGCATGATGGGAGAGCTGAATTACTTCCTTGGACTCCAAGTAAGTGAAAGGAAATATGGAATCTTCATTTGCCAGACCAAGTACATCAAAGATCTTTTAAAGAAGTATGGTCTTGAAGATGCATCAACAGCTAAAACTCCAATGGCAACGACCACTAAGCTTGATCAAGATGAACCTAAACGGCAGCCGTTTCAGAATTCGTATCGAATACGATTCCCATAATAAGAACAAACATGTATCATATACATACATCAACACACAAAATCATCACATGATTATATATCATAAAATATCATATATTCATAATATATATAAACATATACATATTGTATCAATATAAAATCATGATAGATCGCATACATGCTTATATATCAAAAACTGTTAAGCACATAACCGAATTAAAACGTTTCGCAAGTAGCTCTGATGCCATTGAAGGGTTTCGTGACACAAACGTAGCGGAATAAACGCGAAAAATAAATCAAAATAGCGAAACCCTCCGCAGGATCCATGCGAAAACAAAAGATTTAATTCGGAGATAAAGAATAAATACCTTTAGAAGCTTTAACAGTTCATTAATGGAAGATTAATGGAGGTCCAAAGCTTGTTTAATCACCACGTATCCCGCTCTCGCGATCTACGCTCTACGGTATCCACACGAACACTTTTCATGAAGGATTGATGTGTACTAGCACCCGAAAACTTCTTCTCTCTCTATCTTCCTCCTCTCTCAGAGCGGCTAGGGTTTTTGTAAAATCTCTATTTTATTAAATCAGCCCATAAAGAGATTATATAGAGAGAGGAATAAGTTTTCTAATTATAATCCAATTATAATTAATACTAATCCAAAATTCTAAATTATTTAATTAAGTTTTACTTAATTAATTAATTATTAATTTTGGAATTAGTTTAAGTAATTCATTTATTCTATTTATATAATTAATTAAGTCATACTTAATTAATATCATAAATAAAATAAATTACTTATTTAATTTAAATTCATAATTTAAATTATTTCTCCTTCAAGCGTTCTTTGTGTGTGACCCTGTAGGTTATTATTACGTTGGCAACAATTTTAATATCTAATTAAAATTGTAAACAATGAGCGGCATCTAGTAATACATCATTGCTACCCAAGTAATAATAATAAATCGGTGATTCGATTAAGCCTTTCGTGAATAATGTTCCATGTAATATAATCCCTTTAATCTTGATATTATAGATTAAACTCAAGGCATGTCTCGTGTCATCCTCTTCATAATTTAATCTTTATTTTCTTGATCGATGAGTAGACTATTAAAATCAAATCAACATTTGAGCACGGCCGTGCATTTCATAGTCTCACTCAAACAAGAGGCCAATAATATCACTCCTAAAATTAGGAGGATTAAATCCCATCTAGATCATTCATAATATACCCAATGTCCACTTTTATCATCACCCGGTCAAAGGTAACTTTTAATGTAATCAAAGTATATTAATTTTCGTATAGAAATATAATGATTTCAGGTCTAAGGATCATTACACCATTATCACAGTGAGAATTACTTATGACACTTACTTAACATGTAGAATCTCACGGCGGGTCATTCCAGTGCCATGCATTGATACATGCACTTATGTTCTTGACTTTAGTATCCCCATACCTATGACCAATGAGATGTGGTCATCTGTCAAGAAACATACTAGTCTTTGTGCATTATTATTGTCCTTAAATAATAATACTCGACTAGGGAATTTTAGGAATAAGATACTATTAATATAATCTCATTTTTAAGTCACATACTTAAAGATATATAATACGTATCAAAATTCCAAGGACATTTATTATGCTTTCAATTTATTACGCAGTAAATAAAACATAATAAATAATAATCAATAAAACATAATCCTTAATAATAAATATTTTCCTTAAAATATAAAAAGTATTGTCTCTAGAGCACAATTACTAACATTTTGTAGGATTGCTACTCAACACTGGAAGAAGTTCATTTTTATATGTTCAAGCGTCAGTGAAAATAATATTGTGGTAGTACTTCTATAGAAGACAGAAAATATGGAAGATTTCAAGTGATTACTACAAGTAGATTCCAAAAGAAGAATGAAAACAGTGAAGAAGAAAATATGACAGAAGTCCTCTAGTTAAAAGTTATTTAAATGGAAAATATTTATTAGGATGACACAAATGAACCAGACAGTACATTTGTGTGTCAACTAATATAATACTTATTCTTCATTTAATTCAAGAGGTTTCAAGATCAGAAGACAAAGAAAAGACGGAAAGATTTCAAGACTGACAACACAACTATGCGACTAAAGATAATATTTTAATTCTACTATCAATTGTTAATTAATTATTTAATTTATCTAATTAAATTAATTCAAGTTGAATTTAATTTAATTTATAAATTAACTAATTAAATTAAGTAGAATTAATTTTCTATAAAAGGAATGACTTAAAATGACTTATATATATATAATAAAACAGTTAGTATGACTTATTAAATAAGTCATACCGAGTTTCTTATATATATATATATATATATATATATATATATATATATATATATATATATATATATATATATTCAATTAAGTCATACCGAGCTTGTATAAGCATAAGTCATACCGAGCTCATTGAATAAGTCATACCGAGAGTTCTGTGTGTTAGTGTAGGTGCCCTAGAGGCAATACAATTTTTTCTTTTAATAAACATTTATGTCATTTGATTATTCAATAAACGTATTTATTATGACTTTAATTACTGCGATATATTTGTTAGCATAATAAATGTCCTTAGAATCATGATACTCGTTATATAGTTTAAGTACATGACTTGAACTTGAGATTATATAATATATCATATTCTTAAAGGTTCCCTAGTCGAGTATTATTATGATAGGACAATAATAATACATAAATAGACTAGTATGTTGTTTGACAGATAACCACATCTCATTGGTTATAAGTATGGGGATACTAAAGTCAATACATAGGTACATGTAGGGGTACATGGTACTGGACAGACCCACAGTGAGATTATTCATGTTTAATTAAGTCATAAGAAAGACTCACAGTGATAATGGTGTAATGATCCTCTGACTTGAGATCATTATATTTCTATACGAGGATTGATATACTTTGACTACATTAAAAGTTACCTTTGACCGGGTGATGATAAAAGTGGACATCGGGTATATCATGAGTCGTATGAGAAATATGAATGATAGATAAAGGATTTAACCCTCCTATAATTAGGAGAGATATTATTGGCCTCTTGATTGAGTGAGACTATAAAATGCATGGCCGTGCTCAAATAATGATTTGTTTTTCATAGTCTACTCATGGATCAAGTAAACCCGGATTAAATGTTGAAGAGGATGACTAAATACATGCCTCGAGTTTAATCTATAATATATATGGTTAAAGGGATTATATTACACGGAAACATTAATCACGAAAGGTTTTATCGAATCACGATTTAATTATTGTTTAATTAGGTAGCAATGATGTATTACTAGATACCGCTCATTGTTTATAATTTTATTGGAGAATAAAATTATTGCTAATTAAATAATAGCCTATAGGGTCACACACATAGAGCACCTAGAGGAATAGTTAATTTAAATTATAGATTTAAATTAATTGATGATTAATTCGAATTTATTATATTAATTAAGTGAGACTTAATTAATTGAAATAAATTCGAATTTGAAGAATTGTATTTCTGCCAATAATAATTAAGTGTGACTTAATTATTAATTAAATAATAGAAGCATGTTTTATTATTTAATCCTATGCCTACATGGGTTATGTTTTTGCTAAAAAGGCCCATTAACCAATCATTATAAATAGATAATGATAGGTTAAATGGCTTGCACGTTTTTGCATAAACCCTAGCAGAAGAGGCAGCATAGGAAGAGGCAGAGAGAATTCGAAACCTATCAAAGGAGGCTAGTACTTCCGTTCCGTGTTCAAGATCGTGAGACGTTCTTGAAGGTGCTCGTGTGGATACCATAGAGGTGCTTTCGAGAGGAAGACACAAATCGTGATAGCAAGGATCTCCGTTGAGTTCGTGGCATTCAAAATCTTAATAGGTATGATTCGATTATCACCATAATCCGTCAATTCTTATACATGATCCTGCGTTTGGGTTCCGAAAATTTTCGTTATATTTACGTTTATCCGCTGCGTTTTATGCCTCGGAACCCAACAATGGCATCAGAGCTACGTGTATAAGGGACTGATTTGGTTACGTGTTAACTGTATTTGATGCAAATATGCCTGTTTTGGTGACTGCCATGCTACTGCTTTGTTATTGCCATGCTTCTGCCATGCTATGTTCTTCATGTATATTCGAATTGTAATATGTGGTGATGATACTAGCATGTTAATGATTTGTCATGACTGATTTATATGCCATATTGCGATTTGTATATTATGCATGAGGGTCTGCCGCCCCCGGACCCCCGCCCAGGGGCTGCCGCCCCCGGACCCCCGCAATATTTTATTTTGTGTACTTGAGCATGGTGCTGGTTATGGCCCTTAGACCCCTAGATTAATGGTTTTTGGTTTTGGTTTTATAAATACGACTTGCATGTCATTTTCTTCATTCTTGTAATTGTTTAACCTCGAATGTAACTCGAGTTTTCTTATGTAAGTACATTAGCTTAGGTTGTATTCAATTATTCCATGTAATGTACTTGAAGACTGAAAGATGATCCAAGAAGAGGAGCAGGCACTAGTGGATACAAGAAGAATGAAGACATGTAATTGTATTTATATTTTACCACCATAGATTGACTTTGATCCTTTCATTAGCTCGAAAGGATCACATAGGAAAGGGGCCATAACCAAGCACGTTTACATACTGCACTTTACATATTGATGTATGAATGATGCATGCTTTAATTAGATTAATCATGTATGTATGTATGTATGTATTAGATACGACACCCATGCCATGCTTGTTTAAACAAGATAAAATCTGTAACGACTCAAGATAAAATCTGTAACGATTCAAGATTTTAAAATCAACAAACGATCATGAGATTCTTGTGTTTATGAAATATGGATTTTTAAAACACGGAATTGAATATGGATTTTGATATCTATAATTGGGATTTTCTGACAAAAACGGATATGCGTATTCGTAAGGCTGATGGGTTTTAAGTGTGACCACTGGTATCCTCCATCTACCTGGGAAATGAACAATTTAAGATGTCAATTTGAAATATTTAGTTCAAGGAAAAATTGAGGATCTCTTCATGATGTGATCATGATCGTCGTAAAATTTTCTAAACCCCTTAACAAAATATTAAGTTTTAATCAGATGCTTTCCAATGAATGAACACTCATCGAATCCTAGATCGATTAGGGGAAAGACTGTCAGTGGCAGGGGACTCCTGTCTATCGTGGTGAGATGCGACGAATATAAACGGTTATATTCGGCCGTTGTATCATTGGGTCAAACTTAACTGAGTCGTCATAATAAGGTGAAAGTAAATGGTTATATTCAACCATTATGAACTTAGAAGCATAGAGTTTGGTTAAAAATCTATTAGATAGATAAGATCAATCGTTGCTCACCAAACTATCCAAGAATTATATATGATATAATTGCCAAATGTTGTCTACCTAAATAATCATTCTTAAGGACTTCCGGTGGTTGACTTGAGACATGACGAAATATGGATCTTGGCTCACTAGAAAGGATTATGGGATATACTTTCCAAATTAATAGTAAGGGCTATTGATTTGATAAAAATAGTGGGAGATATATTATGAATGTATCATAATCATTTGAACATAATAAATAACTCAGACAATCTAATGTTTAATTTTGTGCTTTTATCATTGTAGATACCAAGTAATGACAAACAACACAAACACACTATCCGTACGATCTGTCCTTGAGAAGGATAAGCTGACAGGAGGAAACAACTTCCTAGACTGGCAGAGGAATTTGAGGATTGTCCTCAGGCAGGAGCGCAAGCTTCATGTCATTGATATTCCTCCGGCAGGTCCCCTTCCTGAGGGCGCTACTGTTGAGGAACGAGCGGCCCACACAAAGGATGAGAATGATGCAACTGATGTTGCGTGTCTTATGTTAGCAACTATGAGTGCTGAGCTTCAAAGACAGCATGTGCATATGGATGCATATACTATCAATGAGCACTTGCAAAGCATGTTTGCAAGCCAAACTCGTCAAGAAAGGTTCAACACGAGCAAGTCACTCTTTAACTGCAAACAAGGGGCAAATGAACCAGTTGGCCCACATGTTCTGAAGATGATTGGTTACATTGAGTATCTTGATACTTTGGGTTTCCCGATTGGTCCGGAAACTGGTATTGACCTAATCTTGAATTCTTTGAACAACAAATTCACTCAGTTTGTTATGAACTACAATATGAATGAGTTTGACAAAACACCTACTGAATTGTTGGCTATGTTGAGAACATATGAGACCAACATGAAGACGGCTGAACCTGCTCCCATACTGATGGTGGGCAATAAAGGTAAGGCCAAAGGGAAAGGCAAGTGGAAGGGTAAGAAGAAGACAGGTTCTGATTCTACACCCAAGCCAAAGTCAGGTCCTAAACAGGCTTTAAAGCCTAAAGGTGGGGTCGCTAAGGGTGAATGTCACTACTGTAAGAAAACTGGTCACTGGAAGAGAAACTGTTCAGTTTACTTGGAGGATCTGAAGAAGAAGAGGGCTGAGCAAGCTTCTAATTCAGGTATATATGTTATAGAAGTCAATCTGTCTATTTCTACATCTTGGGTATTGGATACCGGATGTGCTTCTCACATTTGTATAAATGTGCAGGAAATGCAGAGAAGTAGGACATTGGCTAAAGGAGAAATGGACCTACGAGTTGGCAACGGAGCAAGAGTTGCTGCTTTAGCTGTAGGAACCTATTATTTATCTTTGCCCTCTGGGCTAGTTTTAGAACTGGAGAATTGTTATTACGTGCCTGCGATTCGCAGAAACATTATTTCTGTTTCTTGTTTGGACAAGAAAGGTTTTTCGTTTACAATAAAGGACAACAGTTGCTCTTTTGCTTTGAATGATTTAACCTATGGTGTTGCGCGTTTGTTTAATGGTTTATATGTTCTTGACTTAGATAATCCTGTCTGTAATATAGAAAACAAACGACTTAAAGTTAATGACTCAAATCAAACATACCTCTGGCATTGTCGTCTAGGCCATATAAATGAGAAACGCATATCCAAATTACATAAGGATGGATATTTGGATAAGTTTGATTTTGAATCATACCAAGAATGCGAATCTTGTTTGCTTGGTAAAATGACTAAAGCCCCTTTCACTGGTAAGGGTCAAAGGGCCACTGAACGTTTGGAGCTAATACATAGTGATGTATGTGGCCCAATGCGTGTGATGGCTAGAGGAGGCTACTACTACTTCATAACATTTACTGATGATTTCAGTAGATATGGATATGTATATCTTATGAAGAATAAATCCGATTCTTTTGAAAAGTTCAAAGAATACAAGGCTGAAGTAGAGAAGCAAATTGGCGGAGGTGCAAGTATTAAAATCTTACGATCTGATCGTGGAGGAGAATACTTGAGCACTGAATTTAAAGATTATTTAAAGGAGTGTGGTATTGTATCACAACTCACTCCGCCAGGTACACCTCAATGGAATGGAGTTTCAGATAGGAGAAATCGCACCTTGTTGGACATGGTGCGATCGATGATGAGTCATGCAGATCTTCCAATTAGTTTCTGGGGTTATGCTCTAGAAACAGCGGCTTTCACACTTAACCGTGTTCCTACTAAGAAGGTTCAAAAGACTCCATATAAGATATGGGAGAAGAAACGGTCAGGCATGAGCTTTATGAAAGTTTGGGGATGCAAGGCGTTTGTGAAGCGTCAAGTATCTGACAAGCTTGGACCTAAATCTGAAGAGTGCAATTTTGTGGGATACCCTAAAGAAACAAAGGCGTATTATTTCTATAGTCCTTCTGAGCAAAAAGTGTTTATTGCTCGAGATGCTGTCTTCATGGAAAGGGATTTTGTTTCCAAAAGAAACAGTGGGAGAACTATAGACCTCGATGAAGATCGAGAACCACAAAATAGCATTGAACCTGAAGTGGAACAAGAGCAGGATAATAATAACGCTCAACAAACACAGGTTGTTCGTAGAACTGGTAGAATTCGCCATGAGCCAGAGAGATATGGATTTCTTTTGACTCAATGTGGTGATTTGATGCTCATAGATGAAGATGAGCCTCTCACATACCAAGATGCTATGAGCAGTCCAGAATCTAAGAGATGGCTAGAAGCCATGAAATCCGAGATGGAATCCATATATAAAAACCAAGTATGGACTTTGGTTGATCCACCTGAAGGGGTAAAACCCATAGGGTGCAAATGGGTTTTCAAGAAGAAAACTGACATGGATGGAAATGTTCAGACCTATAAAGCAAGGCTAGTTGCAAAAGGTTTCAAGCAAATTCATGGTATTGACTATGATGAAACCTTCTCACCAGTGGCTATGGTCAAATCCATAAGGATTTTGCTTGCTATTGCAGCATTCCATGATTATGAAATCTGGCAAATGGATGTCAAAACAGCCTTCCTTAATGGAAGCCTTGAAGAAGATGTGGATGTGTACATGACACAACCTGAAGGTTTTGTCAGTCCAGGGAATGTTGGCAAGATATGTAAATTACGTCGATCCATTTATGGATTAAAGCAAGCCTCTAGGAGATGGAACATCCGTTTTGATGAAACTATCAAAGAGTATGGATTTGTTCAAAACGAGGATGAACCTTGTGTTTACAAGAAGGTTAGTGGGAGCCATGTGGCATTCATAGTACTATATGTTGATGACATACTACTAATGGGGAATGACATACCTTCTCTCAAGGTTGTTAAGATTTGGTTAGGGAGTAATTTCTCTATGAAAGACTTAGGAGATGCATCCTACATTCTAGGAATGAGGATCTATAGGGATAGATCTAGAAGGATGATCGGTCTAAGTCAGAGTACATACATCGATAAGGTTTTGCACCGTTTTGGTATGCAAAATGCAAAAAGGGGATATGTCCCCGTATCTCAAGGGATAACGATCTCTAAAGATCAGTGTCCGAAATCATTGGATGACAAGGACCGCATGAGTAAGGTTCCATATGCCTCAGCAATTGGATCCATCATGTATGCGATGGTATGTACTCGCCCAGATGTTTCGTATGCTTTAAGCATGACGAGCAGATACCAATCTAATCCAGGTGAAGGTCACTGGACGGCTGTCAAGAATATTCTAAAGTACTTGAAAAGGACTAAAGATTCATTCTTGGTGTATGGAGGAGAGGAGAAACTAGTAGTAAAAGGTTACACCGATGCAAGTTTCCAAACAGACAGGGATGATACTGTATCACAGTCTGGTTTTGTGTTTTGTCTAAACGGAGGTGCTGTAAGTTGGAAGAGTTCAAAACAAGAAACAGTAGCTGATTCTACAATGGAGGCTGAGTACATTGCAGCTTGTGAAGCGGCTAAGGAAGCAGTTTGGATTCGAAAATTCATTACTGAATTGGGAGTGGTTCCATCAATCGCAGATCCCATTGATCTATACTGCGATAATAATGGAGCCATTGCACAAGCTAAAGAGCCTAGAGCTCACTCCCGAACCAAACATATACTCAGGAGATATCACCTCATTCGAGAGATTAATGAGAGGGGTGACATACACATATGTAAAGTGCACACAAATGATAACATTGCAGACCCACTGACCAAAGGCTTGTCGCAGCAGAAGCACGACGGTCACACTAGTTCCATGGGTATTAGATACATGGGTGATTGGCTCTAGTGCAAGTGGGAGATTGTTAGTGTAGGTGCCCTAGAGGCAATACAATTTTTCCTTTTAATAAACATTTATGTCATTTGATTATTCAATAAACGTATTTATTATGACTTTAATTACTGCGATATATTTGTTAGCATAATAAATGTCCTTAGAATCATGATACTCGTTATATAGTTTAAGTACATGACTTGAACTTGAGATTATATAATATATCATATTCTTAAAGGTTCCCTAGTCGAGTATTATTATGATAGGACAATAATAATACATAAATAGACTAGTATGTTGTTTGACAGATAACCACATCTCATTGGTTATAAGTATGGGGATACTAAAGTCAATACATAGGTACATGTAGGGGTACATGGTACTGGACAGACCCACAGTGAGATTATTCATGTTTAATTAAGTCATAAGAAAGACTCACAGTGATAATGGTGTAATGATCCTCTGACTTGAGATCATTATATTTCTATACGAGGATTGATATACTTTGACTACATTAAAAGTTACCTTTGACCGGGTGATGATAAAAGTGGACATCGGGTATATCATGAGTCGTATGAGAAATATGAATGATAGATAAAGGATTTAACCCTCCTATAATTAGGAGAGATATTATTGGCCTCTTGATTGAGTGAGACTATAAAATGCATGGCCGTGCTCAAATAATGATTTGTTTTTCATAGTCTACTCATGGATCAAGTAAACCCGGATTAAATGTTGAAGAGGATGACTAAATACATGCCTCGAGTTTAATCTATAATATATAATGGTTAAAGGGATTATATTACACGGAAACATTAATCACGAAAGGTTTTATCGAATCACGATTTAATTATTGTTTAATTAGGTAGCAATGATGTATTACTAGATACCGCTCATTGTTTATAATTTTATTGGAGAATAAAATTATTGCTAATTAAATAATAGCCTATAGGGTCACACACATAGAGCACCTAGAGGAATAGTTAATTTAAATTATAGATTTAAATTAATTGATGATTAATTCGAATTTATTATATTAATTAAGTGAGACTTAATTAATTGAAATAAATTCGAATTTGAAGAATTGTATTTCTGCCAATAATAATTAAGTGTGACTTAATTATTAATTAAATAATAGAAGCATGTTTTATTATTTAATCCTATGCCTACATGGGTTATGTTTTTGCTAAAAAGGCCCATTAACCAATCATTATAAATAGATAATGATAGGTTAAATGGCTTGCACGTTTTTGCATAAACCCTAGCAGAAGAGGCAGCATAGGAAGAGGCAGAGAGAATTCGAAACCTATCAAAGGAGGCTAGTACTTCCGTTCCGTGTTCAAGATCGTGAGACGTTCTTGAAGGTGCTCGTGTGGATACCATAGAGGTGCTTTCGAGAGGAAGACACAAATCGTGATAGCAAGGATCTCCGTTGAGTTCGTGGCATTCAAAATCTTAATAGGTATGATTCGATTATCACCATAATCCGTCAATTCTTATACATGATCCTGCGTTTGGGTTCCGAAAATTTTCGTTATATTTACGTTTATCCGCTGCGTTTTATGCCTCGGAACCCAACACTGTGCTCAAAAGGTCATACTGAACCAATTTTGTTTAATTAAAATAAGTCATACTGATTTATTTTAATTAGATAAAATCCTAATATGACTTTGGATAAGTCATACTGAACTTTCAAAAGGTCATACCGAGCTTCAGTAAGTCATACCGACCAAAATATGTCATGCCCAGTCTTTTATAAGTCATACAAGTGTTAAAATAAGTCATACAGACTTATTTTCTTGAAATAAAGTCATACTGAAAAAAGTCATAGCAGCCTTTTTCAAATCTCTATAAATATGAGATCAGCCCTTCATTGTTTGTTGTTCAATTGTTAAGAAGTTAGAAAATCAGATCAAATTCAGTAATTTATCTGCATTGTAATATTCACAGATTTCTGTGCTGAGTTTGGAATATAATTGTTAAACACGAACAGTTCATGTCTAAATTGTTCTAAGCTTTTTAACAGTTATATAATCTTTCTACTTATTAATTTTTGTAATACTAATCAAGTTTAAATTATATCTTTCACTTGAACAGTATTTCATTATAATTAATATTTCGCGAGCAATTAAAATAATATTTTAAATCCAATTATTCCGCGATTATTTTCAGATATTGTATTCAACCCCCCTTCTACAATATCAGGGACCAACAATTGGTATCAGAGCTGGTTGATATAGTTAATATCAGATCCAAATCAAATTCCGCGAACTCATTCAGATCACAAAAATTATTTTAAATTCGAAATAATTTTTTTTCTGAAAAATTATTTTTGATCAAAAATTGTTTTAAGTCAAAAATTAAAATATTTTTGAAACACTTAATTTTTAATCTTATTAAAGATGAGTACCCAGAAAGTGACTAGTATTAAAATTTCACAGTTCGACAGAGAACACTACAACTTGTGGAAACAAAAAATGCTACTGTTTATCGGGATTGCAAATCCCAAGTACGCATTAATAATGGCCAAAGGTGTTGAGCTCCCTATATCAGTTATTCTCGAACATACAGTAGATGGGGTCGTAATTCCCCACAGACAGTTTCCGAAAAGTCCGGCAGACTATACAGATGAGGAAACAAAAGCTGTGTCCCTCGATAATAACCTGAAGCTCATATTAATTGAATCCCTAGACTACATCATGTACAACCAAGTAGTCAATTGCAAGAATGCAAAACAGATCTGGGAAACAATTGAAATTATCAATGAGGGAACTGAAGAAATTAAGGAGAATAGACTAGAGATCCTGACCACCCAATATGAGCAGTTAAGATCCAACCCTGGTGAGGGTATCTCTGAGGTGTTTCAGAGACTAAACAAATTGATAAACGAGCTAAACATGAATGGAAAGTTTTATCAGAACCAAGAGGTGAACATGAAGTTTTTGCTGACCTTACCAGAGCATCTGGAACACAGGATTGCAGCCATCCGGGAATCTAGGGACATGAAAGAGGTAACCCTAGAAAGACTCTACGGAGTTTTAAAAACTTATGAGCTGGAACAGATCCAAACCAGAGAGATGTACGGAAGAGGTAAGGTACTGAGTTCCTCCAAGGCTTTAATGGTAGAAGCACCAGAGAAAGAAGAAGTGAAGGCTGTTGCACCTTTTAACAGTTCAACAGAGTATGTGGTTCCAGAACTTGGACATACTTCTGACAAACAAGAAGACGGTGATTTCTACTCACTGGAAGAACTAGATCAGCTAGAAGATGAATCTCTAGCTATGGTTGCCAGGAAGTTTGGCAACATGAGATTCCGAAGAAACTCCTCATTCAGAAGTAAGCCTAATTTTGGAAGATTCCAAAGAGGAGGTTCTTCGACAACAGTATCAAAAAGCGGCTACAAGACCGGCTTAGTTGATAGAAGCAAGTTTCGTTGCTTCAACTGTAATGAGCTAGGCCACTTTGCAACTGAGTGCAAGAAGCCTAAGCAAGGGAAGAAGAGAGAGTCTTACGAAGAGCTCAAGGAGAAATATGATGCGCTCATGAAAAAGCATCAAGGAAAGTCTTATCTAGCAGCAGGCAAAAGCCGGGATGACTCAGATAACGATGATGAGGAAGAGCTGGGAAATCTTGCTCTTATGGCTTCATCAGAGGAATCACTGTCTCCCACCCGTGACAGAGGAATAGAGGTAAATCCTTCTTGTCCTAAGATGTTTGCTTTGCTAGGTAAAGAACTAGATGGTGAAAGAGATAAAGTTAAGAAACTCAGACTCAAAGTCAAAAAGTTAATTGATGAGACTGAAGTTCTTAAACAATTAAAAAGAAATCATGACAAGTTGACTGTTAAGTTGACTGAAGACTTAGTTGTTCAAGTCAGCAAAGTCAGTTGTCATGTTGTAGTATAAACTAATCTCAGAAACCAAATTGAAGAAGAAAAGAAGAAGTGTCTTGCATATAAGAATTCCTCATATATTGTTAAGAACCTAGTTGACCAACAAGAAATAAATCGTAAAGTTAGAATAGGCTTCGAGTATAACAAATCTATAGGAAAGCCAAGCAACATAACCCTCTTTAGAAAAAGTGCTGTAGCAAGGGGTATCCCACATGTTGTTAAAGACACACCGAAACCTCTCTTCATAACACCGATAGCTGAACCCATCCTTGAGAGCTCTGTACTAATTGCATATGAAATGCAGTTGGAAGATCTTGAGGAAGAGAAGAAGAGAGGAGAACAGGTTAAGGACATAAAAGGAGTTAATGTCCAGAAAGAAAAATGTGCACTAGAGACACCAGTGAAAGATGTGGGAACTTCTGATTCCCCCAGACCTGGTGTAGGTGCAAAAGACTTAAAGAATAAAATGAACAGACCCAACACGTTTGTGAACAGTAGGAACAGTAACAATAAATTTCATTTTACTGAAAACTTCAAATCTGTTGATAAAAATGAAGTAGAATCTGTTAAGCCCCCTACTGTATTAAATAACATGCCTACTATTGATGTTTTCCATAAACCATGTGGTATAATGAATTGCATGTTATGTGCTTTTAATGCTATGACTACTTACTTTAAACGCATGATAGCTAAGAAAGATAACATGACACCTAGATAGCACATCAATAGTAAATTTGTTAAATCCAAGATTGCAACTCCTTCACCTGAGAAGAAGGAATCATATATTCCAAAGTCTAAACAGAAAATTGTTAAGACTGTTTATAGGAAGGTAGGAACAGTCAAGGAAGAAAATGATGTTATTCGAAAAGGATCTGTTGTCAAAGCAAACAAAGGTCAATTCTTTAAGTATGCCGGACCCAATCAATTTTGGGCTCCGAAGACGAATTAATCTATTTGATAATTGCAGGGAGTTAAACAGGTAAACCGAGTTATATGGATCCTGGACAGCGGATCGTCAAGGCATATGACCGGAGATAGAGCCCTGCTATCAGACGTGGTTGAGAGAGCTGGCCCAGTTGTCACCTTTGGAGATAACAGCAAAGGAATGACTACGGGATATGGCAAGTTAAATACTGGAAATGTTATCATTGAAAACGTCTCTTTGGTGGAAGGACTTAAGCACAATCTACTCAGCGTCAGTCAATTCTGTGATAGAGGTTACAAAGTAAACTTTATCAAGGAGAAATGCTTAATAGCTCATTCTAAAGAAGACAGACTAGCCTTGCATGGAGTAAGGAAAGGTAACTTGTACGTAACTGATTTCAACTCAGGAACTGAAGCTGAAGCAAACTGTTTCTACTCAAAGGCTTCATCAGAAGAAAGTTGGCTATGGCACAAGAAGCTCTCACACCTGAATTTCAAAACAATGAACTCTCTAGTCAAGAGGGATTTGGTGAGAGGACTGCCTCCGATGGAATTTACACAAGAGGGATTGTGTGAGGCATGTCAGAAAGGGAAGTCAAAGAAAGCAACTCACAGAGGCACAGACACTACAAACATCACTGAACCACTTCAACTCCTTCACATGGATTTATTTGGTCCAGTAAATATTCTGTCTATGTCAAGGAAGAAATATGTCTTAGTGGTTGTGGATGACTTCACAAAATATACATGGGTTTTATTCTTGAACTCTAAGGATGAAACTCCACATATGGTGATTGATCATATAAAGCTGATTGAGTTAGATTCAAAGTTACCTGTCCGGGCAATCAGATCAGATAATGGAACAGAATTCAAAAATGAAGTTCTGAATAATTTCTGCTCAGACAAGGGAATAGCTAGGCAATTTTCAGCACCAAGAATTCCGCAACAAAATGGAGTTGTAGAAAGGAAAAATAGAACCCTGATTGAAGCTGCAAGAACTATGCTAAGTGAATCAAGGTTACCTATCTACTTCTGGGCTGAAGCAGTAAATACAGCCTGTTATACTCAGAATCGAACTCTGATCAACCAAGATCATATGAAAACACCCTATGAGTTAATGGCTGGCAAGAAACCTACTCTCAAGTACTTTCATGTATTTGGAGCCAAATGCTTTGTGCTAAAAGATGGAGATGAACATCGTGGCAAATTTGAGGCCAAGGCACATGAAGCTATTTTTATCGGATATTCAAAAAGAGCATATAGGGTATACATAATTGATCAGCACCAAGTAAAGGAAAGTGTCAATGTAACTTTTGATGACACTAAACTCCCAAGTATCCAAACTGAAGATTCTTCTGAGTTATTAAAATTTGATAATTATCCAGACTCACATTCTGATGACGAAGAAGAACCTGAGGTTGCAGTAGGAAATAATGACAACAATGATGGTAATGATCCAGGTAACGGTGGTGGAAACAGTGGTAACACTGGAGATACCACTAATATTAGTGGTGTATCAATAAGTCATCCTGGCAGCAACTCAGAGGGAGATGAAAGATCAACTAGCACAACACAACATCACAATGAATTTCAAGGCGAATCATCAAGATCAAACCTTTCGAGGGAAAGGATATGGAGTAAAGATCATCCCTTTGAATTGATCATAGGTGATCCATATGTTGGAGTAAGAACCAGAAGTGCAACTTCAAATGAGTGTTTATTTTCAGTTTTTCTATCTCAAGAAGAACCAAAGAAGATTGAAGAGGCACTAATTGATCCAGATTGGGTTCTTGCCATGCAAGAAGAACTCAATCAGTTCGAAAGACAAGAAGTCTGGACACTGGTACCCAGGCCTAAAGATAGATCTGTTATTGGCACGAAATGGGTATACAGGAACAAGTTAGACGGTGATGGCATTGTTACAAGAAACAAAGCCAGGCTGGTGGCAAAGGGTTACTCCTAGGAAGAGGGAATTGATTATGACGAGACCTACGCACCAGTTGCAAGACTTGAAGCCTTCAGGATATTTCTGGCATTCGCAGCACATTCCAATTTTAAAGTCTATCAAATGGATGTGAAGAGTGCATTTCTGAACGGAAAGCTAGAAGAGGAAGTTTATATGGAACAGCCCCCTGGCTTTGAAAATCCAGAGTTTGCTGATTTTGTGTACTTTCTTTTCAAAGCTCTCTATGGACTCAAGCAAGCACCGAGGACATGGTATGACACTCTCTCTGAGTTTTTACTTGAAAATGGTTTCACTAGAGGTGTCATAGATAAAACTCTCTTTTACAAATTACATAATAAAGATATGATATTTGTCCAAGTTTATGTTGACGATATTATATTTGGTTCTTCTAACGAAAACTTGTGCAAGAGATTTGCTAAGTTAATGCAGAGTAGATATGAGATGAGTATGATGGGTGAGCTGTCATTCTTCCTTGGATTGCAAGTAAAGCAAAAGGAAGATGGGATTTTTATTTGCCAATCAAAGTACGTAAGAGATCTTCTCAGAAAATACAGTCTAGAAGATTCTTCACCAGCAAAAACCCCAATGCCAACAGCCACGAAGCTTGACAAAGATGAAACTGGTAAAAAAGTTGACATCACAAGCTATAGAGGTATGATAGGCTCATTATTATATCTAACTGCTAGTAGACCCGACATAATGTTTGCAACATGCTTATGTGCAAGGTTTCAATCTGACCCAAGAGAAGCTCATCTAATAGCTGTTAAACGAATTTTTAGATATGTAAAGGGTACACCAGATCTTGGAATTTGGTACCCTAAGGATACAGGTTTTGACCTAATTGGCTATACAGATTCAGACTATGCAGGGTGCAGGATGGACAGGAAAAGTACTTCTGGAAGCTGTCAGTTTCTAGGACGACGGTTGATCTCCTGGTACAGCAAGAAACAGCATTCAGTATCTACCTCGACAGCCGAAGCAGAATACATTGCGGCAGGTAGTTGTTGTGCACAAATCTTGTGGATTAGGAATCAGCTAAATGACTATGGACTTGCGTTGAACAAAATTCCAATTTTCTACGACAACACAAGTGCGATAGCAATTTCCAACAATCCTGTTCAACATTCGCGAACCAAGCACATTGACATAAGGTATCACTTTATAAGAGAACATGTCATGAACGGAACTGTGGTGTTACAATTCGTACCCACAGAAAATCAATTAGCCGACATCTTTACGAAACCATGGCTAAATTTTTGGTTGCTAGGAATTAATTTAAGCTAATAAATATTAAATGTTAATATTTAAAGAGTTTATGAGACTTGAATTAATAAAATCCTAGGGCTTATGAATTTTTGGAAAATTATCTTAAGTTTAAATCAATATTCTTAGAAGATAATTATTTCAATTAGAGCATAAGTAATTTTGTTTAAATTTAAGCATTAATAAGCATTTATGTAAATCAATGTATATATTTTTTCTAATTTGTAGTGTACTTATATATAAATAATTATGTTATTAATTATTCAATTAATTTGCTTATTAAATTAATTCAAACATGAGTAAATTTAATTCTTAAATTAATTAAAATAAATTAATAATGTAAATATTTATTATATGTCTATAATAAGTTATTAGTATGTAATTTATTGTTAGTTAACTATTTACTAAGTATATTTTTTTTTTCCAGAATGACTTATTTTGATAAAATTTCGGTATGACATTTAATTTAAATGAAATTCGGCATGACTTTTTATTCTTAATAATAAGTCATACCGAGAATTCATTTAAAAGTTTTCCTTAAGTCATACCGAGACCTGCTATTAATAAAAACTCGGTATGACTTTTGAAAAAGTCATACCGAGACAAGTCATAGCAGGCTTTTCAAATAAGTCATACCGAGAATAATTTGATTCTCTTTCTTTAATTAATTAAATCATACACAGCTTTACATATACACACACAGTGCTATACACATAGAAATCGAACAGTTTATCTTCCTATCAAAAAAAATCGATCGATTCTTGTTCAAAATCAACTGCTTTCAGTTGCTAAGTTACGTTTACAAGCATCTGTGCTTGCTAGATTGTGGAAATCGATTAAATCAAAGGAACCTCTGCCCGATTTTTGTTTAAATTCGACTGACTGTTCTTTTTTTTAAGAAATTCGAAACATTCAAGTGTTGATTATAACTAAAGGACTGATTGTAGTGACTTGGTGTATTAAAGACAATTTGGGGATTATTAGAAATTAGGGTTTAATTTTTAAAGTGTAATTTTTGAATTATTGGCTTGTAAATTGTTAATTTTAATTTGTAATCGCACTTTGTAATTTTATTACTTGTAATAGCTTAAATCTACAACAAAAATGGCAGGTTTTTGCGAATTAGTAAAAACTAATTTTGTAGGATATTTTAATCCGGTGAATTGTTCAGTCGAGAGGTTTCGACCGTGGATCATATTTATGAATGAACATTCACTTGTAAGAACTGCAATTACTCTGGACGCCCCGTTGCAAGTGTTAGCACTTAGGGCTCTGTATTCCACTGCTAGGAATAGGAGTACTGCAGGCAGAGTTCAATTCTCATTCAGCATAGGAGATCATGAATATATGGTGACTGAAGAGGACGTGAACAGGATTTTGGGCTTCCCAACTGACAATTTCGTGGATCCACCCACTCTACCAGATATACTAGAATTTTTCTATACCATTCAATATCAGGGTGAGATCAACTTAGTAAGGATGACAAAGTCCATATTGGTAAGCGAGTGGGACTACTTCTTTGGGACATTAGCCAAAGTGTTTGCTCCCACTACAAAGAACAACTTCAACAATATATCTTCACTATTGCAAATAATAGGGTTTTCTGTGGCCCACAACAGGAGGATAAATTTTGGGAAGTTGATTCTAAAAGAAATAATAAGGAAAATGGGGAAACCAGAAAGCAGGGAACATGACATTCAAGTCTACTATCCGAGGTTCCTGATGCTGTTCATGAATGATTTGTTGATGGAAGAAGACAAAGCCTTATTTCATAATAGTCCTGTAGAAGAATCTCCTACTTCTCAGAACAACTTATTTGCAAGGCTCCACAACAACCCCAAGTACGAAGATGTGCCAGTGGAAAGAACAGATTACATGGATGAGATATTAGATCTTATTGCTAATCCTGTGCAGGAACAAGAGCCAGAGCAAGTGCCAATGCAAATGGATCATCCTGTGCACCTTCTACTTGAAGCTGATCAGCATGTCGATCAAATGGCACAAGATCAACAGGTAATATCTCACTCACAATCTTCTAGTTCAATACCTATAGATATATCCACTGCACTGTTAGATTTATCTGTGGCGGACTATGATGGTGTTCTTACACTCCAGGATATCAGCTACGAACCTGAAAACACACAGGTTCTGCCCCCAGCTGAATTAGAGCCTCAAACAGTTTCTCCTTCATCCTCTTCTTCACAAAAAGTCAGAAAAAGAAAGAAACCTGTCAGAATAGTTAGGGGTCTTGGTGCTGATGTGAGTGAACCCGCAGTTCTGTCTCCTCCCTCAAAAATTTCTAGAGTTGAACCTGAGACAACTGCAGCCTCAACCTATTCCGATCTATGGGATATGGATTTTGACATGGCCATCCAAAGTTCTCTAGATACACTTGCTCAACCAGGTGATCTAATTCGCTGCTCGGCCACAGCATCAGATATTGAGGAAAACACACTGCTAGCAATCACTCTAGCAGGACCTTCACTTGAAGAAATACCAACACAGGAGGGCACATTAGTTGAAGAAAATGTTTTTAATAAAAATTCATCAGATACCACCTATTTTGTGGACCATGACATTTTCGATGCAGTGCAGCATCAGATACCCTCCGCGGTACTAAGGAGCACCACAGACTCTCAAGAGCCTGTCATTACATTGTCTAAGGTGGTGACTCCCCTGGATTTCTTACATCCAGTTCTCATTAGAGAAGGTCTCGAATCCACTGGTGGATTTGAGAGGCAATCACTCCATAGAGGGAGATGGGACTCCATTCACGGAGTAGCTACGTCAGTAGCGGAGCCTCCTCAAGTTAACCTTGTTGAGGACGCGCCTTCACAGGCATCAGAAGAGCATTTTGACTCTTCAAAAGCTATTATTATATATGCAGGTACAGCTTCAGGATCTGGAAAGGAGCTAAACACGAGTGATGTGAGGTAAACACAGAGTGAAACACATGCACAGAGTGATAGTGAGATAAACAGGAGTGCAAGTGAGCTGAGTGCACACACACACAGTGAACTTTTATCCAAAATGGAAGCTCTCCAGAATGAAATGAAAATTGTTCAAGCTGAGTTATTAAAAGTTAAAGCACAAGCAGAAGAAAAATCTACATCTGCCTCTGTAACACAGCAGCTGACAATAGTACGAAAAGATGTTGATGATGTCAAAACCTCCATTCTTCTAAAAACTCAAGACATCCAGAGTGACCCTTTAGGTTATTATTACGTTGACAATAATTTTATTATCTAATAATAAAATTGTAAACAATGAGCGACATCTATTAATACATCATTGTTACCTAAGTAACAATAATAATTGGTGATTCGATTAAACCTTTCGTGAATAATGTTCAATGTAATATAATCCCTTTAAACTTATATTATAGATCAAACTCGAGGCATGTATAGTGTCATCCTCTTCAATATTTAATCTTGGTTACCTGGATCAATGAGTAGACTATTTAAACAAATCAATATTTGAGCATGACCATGCATTTCATAGTCTCACTCAATCAAGAGGCCAATAATATCACTCCTAGAATTGGATGGTTAAATCCTATATCTATCACTCATATTCCTCATACGATTCATAGCATACCCAATGTCCACCTTTATCATTACCCGGTTAAAGGTAACTTTGAGTGTAATCAAAGTATATCAATTCTCTTATAGAAATATAATGATTTCAAGTCAGAGGATCATTACATCATTATCACAATGAGATTTCTTATGACACTTATTAACATGTAGAATCTCATGGCGGGTCTATCCAGTATCATGTATTGATACATACACTTATGTTCTTGAATTTAGTATCACCATACCTATGACCAATGAGATGTGGTCATCTGTCAACAAACATACTAGTCTTATTGCATTATTATTGTCCTTAAATAATAATAATACTTGACTATGGAATTTTTGGAATAAAATACTATTCATATAATCTCATTTTTAAGTCACATACTTAAAGGTATATAATGCGTATTAACATTCCAAGGACATTTATTATGCTTTCAATTTATAATGCAGTAAATAAAGACATAATAAATATTAATTAAATGATCACATAAAACATAATCCTTAATTGTTTTCAATAAAACATTAAAAGCATTGTCTCTAGGACACCAATACTAACAATCTCCCACTTGTACTAGAGCCAATCTCTCATGTATCTAATACCCATGGAACTAGTATGACCTTCGTGCTTCTGCTGGGACAAAGCCTTGGTTAGTGGATCTGCAATATTATTATTTCTATGCACTTTACATATATGTATATCCCCTCGATTATTAATCTCTCAAAGATGATGATATCATCTGAGTATATGCTTTGTTCAGGAATGAGACCTTGGTTCCTTAGCCTGCGAAATGGCTCAATTATTATCGCAGTATAAATCTATCAGATCTGCGACTGAAGGAACCACACCAAGCCCTGTAATAAATTTCCAAATCCAAACAACCTCATTGGCTGCTTCACAGGCAGCAATATACTCAACTTCTATTATAGAATCGACAACCGTCTCTTGCTTTGAACTTTTCCAGCTTACAACACCTCCATTTAGACAAAACATAATCCAGACTGAAAAATCGAATCATCCTTGTCTGTCTGGAAGTTAGCATCAGTGTAACCTTTTACAACCAGCTTATCTTCTCCTCCATATACCAAGAATTGATCTTTAGTCATCTTCAAGTACTTAAGAATATTCTTGACTTCTGTCCAATGACCTTCACCTGGATTAGTCTGGTATCTACTCGTCAAGCTCAAAGCATACGAGACATCAGGATGAATACATATCATTGCATACATTATGAAACCAATTGCTGAAGTATATGGAACTTTACTCATACAGTCCTTATCATCCAATGATTTAGGACTGTTATCTTTTGAGATCGATATCCCATGAGACATCAGGATACATCCCCTTTTAGCATCTTGCATCCCAAATCGATGCAAAACTTTGTCAATGTATGTACTCTAACTTAGGCCGATCATTCTTCTTGATCTATATCTATAGATCTTGATACCTAAAATATAGGTCGCGTCACCTAAGTCTTTCATTGAGAAATTCTTACTCAACCAAGTCTTAACAGCCTGTAAAGAAGGAATGTCATTCCCTATTATTAATATATCATCAACATATAATACTAGGAATGCCACATTGCTCCCATTAACCTTCTTATAAACACATGGTTCATCTTCATTTTGAATAAATCCAAACTAATTGACAGTTTTATCAAAACGAATGTTCCATCTCCTCGAGGCTTGTTTCAATCTATAAATGGATCGATGCAACTTACATACCTTTCCAGCATTCTATGGATCAACAAAACCTTCAAGCTGTGTCATGTACACATCCACATCTTCTTCAAGGCTCTCATTTAAGAAATCGGTTTTGACATCCATTTGCCAGATTTCATAGTCATGGTAAGCAGCTATAGCAAGCAAAATCCTGATGCACTTGACCATAGCCACTAGTGAAAAGGTTTCATCATAGTCAATACCATGAATTTGCTTGAAACCTTTTGCCACCAATCGTGTTTTATAGGTCTGTACGTTTCCATCCATGTCGGTCTTCTTTTTGAAAACCCACTTGCACCCTATAGGTTTTACCCCTTTAGGTGGATCAACCAAAGTCCATACTTGATTGGTATACATGAATTCCATCTCAGATTTCATGGCATCCAGCCATCTCTTAGATTCTGGAGTGTTCATAGCGTCTTGGTACGTGAGAGGCTCATCTTCATCCACAAGCATCACATCACCATCTTGAGTCAAGAGAAATCCATAATATCTCTCGGGCTCATAGTGAATCCTACCAGACCTACGAACAACCTATGTTTCCTGAGCAGTATTGTTTTCTTGTACATTCTGCTCAGGTTCCTCCACTGGTTCAATGTTATCATGCGGGTCAAGAATTTCATCGAGATCTGTTATCCTCCCACTATCTTTCTTAGACGGCATTTCTCTTTCAAGGAACACTGCAGTTCGAGCAACAAACACTTTGTTCTCTGATGGATTATAGAGAGAATAACCCTTTGTTTCAATTGGGTATCCCATAAAATTACATTTTTCTAATTTAGGTCCTTGTTTGTCAGAAGTTAGATATTTCACAAACGCCTCACATCCCCAAATTTTCATAAATGACATGCTATTACGTTTTTCAGTCCATATCTCATACGGAGTCTTCTGAACCATTTTAGTAGGAACTCGGTTAAGTGTATAAGCAGCCGACTCCAGGGCGTAGCCCCAGAAACTAATTGGAAGATCTGTATGACTCATCATCGATCGTACTATGTCCAACAAAGTACGATTCCTCCTTTCAGAAACTCCGTTCCATTGTGGTATTCCGGGAGGAGTAAGTTGTGACACAATACCACACTCTTTTAATAAACTCTTTAATTCATGGCTTAAGTATCCACCTCCACGATCAGATCGTAGAGCCTTAATACTTCAGCTAGTTTGCTTTTCTACTTCAGCTTTGTATTCTTTGAACTTTTCAAAAGAATCGGATTTGTTCTTCATAAGATACACATATCCATATCTACTGAAATCATCAGTAAACGTGATAAAGTAGTAAAAGCCACCTCTTGCATAGTATGCATAGGGCCACATACATCACTATGTACAAGTTCTAATCGTTCATTGGCCCTTTCACCTTGTCCAGTAAAAGGAGCTTTAGTCATTTTTCCAATGAGACAAGGTTCACATGCTTCGTATGATTCAAAGTCAAACTTTTCCAAGTATCCATCCTTATGTAACTTGGAAATGCGCTTCTCATTTATATGGCCTAAACGACAGTGCTAGAGGTATGTTTGATTTGATTCATTAGTTTTAATACGTTTGTTATTCACATTATAGATATAAGTGTCTAAATCAAGAACATATAAATCGTTAAATAAATGTGCAACCCCAAAGGTAACATCATTCAAAGAAAAGGAACAACTACTGTTCTGAATTGAAAATGCAAAACCTTTCTTGTCCAAACAAGAAACCGAAATAATGTGTCTGCAAATTGCAGGCACATAAAAAACAGTTATCAAGTTCTAAAATAAGCCTAGTGGGCAACGATAAATAATAAGTCCCTACAGCTAATGTTTTTCCAGTTGCACAAGTAGAAGGGGGGGTTGAATACTTGTGTGTCTTTTCTGCCTGATTTAAAATCAACTCAATAGCAATAAATAGATATAAATTCAGAACAAAGATCAAACACAAAGATATGAAAAAGTACTATTTGTATTATTGATTTATAAATACAAAACTCTCCTAGGGTGTACACAAACCCTAGCAGCTTCTCTGTGTTTATCACAGCAACTCTCTCTATTTCTATGCATTCATAAAATTTCACTCCGACAAATTTTTACTTCGAATTTTTCACACTTTACAATTAGGTTACATAGCATTTATATAGAGAGCTACCTATCAGCTAATAACAGAAAGATAAATTACAATAGGAATAGAATTCCTAATTATTAGTTGACAGTTTCCTCCTGCAATTCTTCTTCCTTGTTTTCATAGCATATCTGCAATATCTTTGGCTTTATCTTCGAAGACTTCCCTTATCTGTGATCATCTTCCAAATTTAGCTTTAACTTTATAGACTCTGAATTCTTCAGACTCTGCCAGACTATAGACTTTAATCATTTGTAGACTCTGACAGATCTTAGACTCCGATAGTCTATAGACACTGATCACCTTCCAGACTCTGATCTTCATGCAGACTCTGGTTTTACTTTCTGTAGAAATTTTTCTAAGTACAAGTAACTTGGGTAGTGACTACCTAGACTCTGATTATACATTTCAAAGACTAGAAAGATATATTGCAAATAAACTAAGCTAATTTTTGTTCTAGTATTTTATACATCATCAAATGAATATATTCCTAACAATCCCCCCTATTTATGCTTTATAAAATGTAAGCATAAATTCAGGTTTGATGATGTCAAAACTAAAGAATAAAACACCTAGTCTAGAACAATATGAAAGAATTATAAAGGAAAAAGAATTACTTCTTAATTGATCCTCTCAAAGGCAGGATTATTCTTCAAAAATGAATTGAGCATATTGTCCTCCACAATTGCAAGAGCTCACCAACAAATTTCTTCAATTTCTTCATTTCTTCACTTGAACATTTGATTTGACAGTAAGCTGCTCTCAGATCATTTGCACTGCTTTCTTGATCTTTCAAGTCCTTCAACATTAAAACACTAACTTTCCCACTCATAGGCTGAAACCCAAAGTATTGACCCACACCTTCTTGAAATTTAATCTGTTTTTCTTCCAATGGCATGACTTGATCATTTCCCTCAGTATCAACATATTTTAAGGAAAATTTGCCCATTTGTCGATTTGCATATTTGTGCAAAGTCAGCTTTCTATCAATCTCCTTGAACCATTTGTGTGTGACAACCTCTTTGCTCTTTGCTCTTGTTAACCTCTCAGATATTTTTTCACTCATGTGGAAAGGTGCACTCTTGAATCCTATAGAAGAGGGGTTGAGAGATAAGTAATGTGCTTCAATACCTGAACCACCTTGATGGAGGGGAACCCCTTCAAAAGTCTGAAGGCTAGGGGTTTCCACCAAGGGGTGAGCAACAACAGATTCTGAAACCTTACTATCATCTTCTTTCTTTTCAGAGTCTGTTGGCTCCAGTATTCCAGTCTCAGGTAATTTCTTGCTTTCAGAGTATGGCCCTGCAGGAGCCTTGGGAGCATCTGTTTCCTGCAAAACAGGGTTAGTAATAGTAGTAGGCTTGTGTGTGTGTGCAGAATAAGCCTTCCTTAACCATCTGTATTTTTGAGAAAAAGATTTCTCAAGAGATGCAGTTTGAGCATCCTGAGGTCCATTCCTAGGTTGGTCAGAGTCTGTAGCCTTTTCAGAGACTACATACTTGGCTTGAAGGGTAGAATCAAGTGTATCATGACCTTCCTTTAACAAAGAAAGTCCTTCAACAACTTGCTTCTCTAGAGGGTTGAGATCCTCATCACTGTGCTCATCTATAAGCCTTGTTTGAATCAACTTTCTCCTCTTTACAACTGGTGCCTGTTGAGAGACACCAGAGGTTGGTTTCTTTTTGGATTTTGGTTTTGAAGATTATTTCTTTGAAGGTGATTGGGTGACTTGGGTAGGTGCAGGGGGACTCTCCATTACTTGCTCCTGCACCATTTCACCACCAAAAAATGAAGCATTGTAGATAGAAGGTTTGTAGGTTGAGAGTTTTACCTTCATTACCTGTGGATAAGTCATGGCAGGTAGACTCTTCTTCTTGTCATCAATTCTCTTAATATCAGAGAATATCCTCCTTTGCTGTTTGTATGCCTAAACACATCAATCATCTTCCAACTTGGTTGACATGTCAGGAATGAAGTGATTGAGGAGAATCATAAGAAATCTATGATAGTAGACTTTCTTCCTCCCCTCATGCACATTGTTTAATTTTGCTCCCATTTGAGTGAGCAACATATCACCAATGTTGATTACTCTATCAAATAGGAGACTGTGTCCAATTTGATAAGTAATAGCAATAATAGCATCAAATCCACTACACTTACCAGTAAAACACTTAGCAATTTGATCAAAGAAAAAGGACCATTGAAAGGTTGTATGTATAGACCTATATGTAACATAGGGTTATAACTCAACATAAGAACAGGACGTGTAAATAATATGAAGTTATCACTGGAATCAGGAAGACATGCAGACTTGGTAAAGACAAAGGATAAAGAAGAAATCTACAGACTTGAAGCATTAGCTCCTGGAAGAAGTTCATTAATATGTTCATGCCTCAGTGAAGAATAAAGGTTGAAGTATTCAAGGATGTGGAAGCAGTGAAGCAGTTGTCAAAGTACCAGAAAGATTCTAGTGATCCAAATCTGCAAATTAGTCAAGCAATGAATTGCAGAGCTCAAGTACAGGAATCGAGAAGATAGAATATACAACAAATACAAAGAATCAAAATATTAGATGGAATCTTGGAGTCTACTATAGATTGCTGGAGGAAGTTCATTCATATGTTCAGACTTCAGTGAAGGATAAAGTTCGAAGATGTTCAGGGTTTCAGATATGTTTGTGGTTCAGCATAAGTGCCAGATGATTCCAATGTACTTACAATAGAAGCACTTTTTAACAGCTAGAGAAACAGGGCCAATTGAATAGTCAAGAAGGTGTGGAGATCAAGTTCGTGTTTTTCGTTTGTGAACCAGACCAGTTACACTAAACGTCAGCACAAAAGGAATTGAGAACTGCATCTACGTTAGAAAAGAATTGGCTGTATAACCGTTGTGTGCTAAAGCTCAGAGAAATCAAGTTCAAGTAGTAAAGGTAGATTTATTAACTTGGTTGCAGTGAAAAGAAATATTACAGAGCTTTGAATCGTTGGAAAAACGGCTAAGGTGAACTACCGATAGTTGATTTTAGCTGTTTGACTGTTTTGTCTTATTTACCGACGGTTGGGTTTCAGCTGTTTGGCTATTTCGTCTTATTTACCGACGGTTAGCACATCTCGACGGTTACCATTTTGGATATATTATTAATTTCATTTCACTCGACGGTTATGGTTTAATAATTTATTTTGAGTCGATAGTTATTGGGTTTGACTGTTTCGTCTTAATTGACCGACGGTTACAACATCTTGATAGTTAATGTACTCAGATAAACATCCAGATTATTTATTCCATTGACGGTTAAGTCATTCGATAGTTATGGCACTTCGATAGTTGAGGTTTAAGATTGTTTAATCTACAGCCAGCCACAGCATGCCACCTATCATTGATATCCTTGAGCAGAATTTTATTAAGTGATTTATTTCAGTCTCGATGGTTATAAATTAAATGTCTCAACGGATGTTAATTCAAGAAGTGAGAAGCAGCTCAGTTACTTGGGCCACATGAAGCCAGCTGTACTCAAAAAGCCTAAACATAAATTGAAGCAGAGCCATTCATTTGGAGAAGTCTTCTACCAGAAAATTTAATATTCTTGTTAATTAATTTTTTCTTAAATATTAATTTATAATATTTTAATTTTTTAGAAAATTTGAAATTCTTGAAAACTAAGTTTTGTAAATTTTTATTTTTAATTAATTTATTTTCTAAGAAAATTAAAAATTCTGTAAATTTATATTTTTCTTAAGTACTTATTCGAGGATGCTCAGAAGTTAGTAGTTGAAGATTTTTACGGGTTATTGAAGACAATAAAGATCGACTGAAGATTATCCAGAGAAGTTGATTCTGGTTATGAAAAGATTATTTGGGTACAGTTTTTAGTTGGTTTGAGTTGAATTTGAAGATGAAAAATCTTAGGGGTTTAAGTAGTGTGAAGGAGAACAAACTGGACATCCTAGCATCTCAGTACAGAAGCCTTAAAGATTATTCTACAAGGAGATTACATGAAGTTCGTGCTAACATTGCAGATCATCTAGAACATAGGATTACAGCTATAAGGGATTCTAAGGATATAACCACATTATCTTTAGAAGATCTATATGTTGTGCTGAAGGCCTATGAACTAGAACAAGAGCTGAAGAAGATAATATTTGGTAAAGCAGAAGTTGTTAGCATATCCACTATTTTTGTGACCCAGGAACCAAATTTGATTGAAGTCAAGGTTAAGAACCTCTGAACAGAAATGAAATGATCCAAGAAGCTGAATTAAAGATGTAGTAGCTCGAGGTAGTGGTTAAGGTGTTATATGTGAATTTGACACTTTGGAATATCTCTAGAACTGGACTGCAAGTCAAGCCTGCAAGGCAAATAGAAGTTCAGTAACATCAGATTCAGATGGAATCCTAATTCTTAATCTAAGGTCCTTACCTATAGATTCCATAAAGGAGATTTTCAAGATCAGTTCAAGAGGCGGTTATAAGACCTGGATGGTTTGAAATAGAAAGACAAGATTGAGGTTTTCCTACATAGTTTGAAGAAGCCTGTACAAGCAAATGATGACAGAGACTATGTTGGGTTATAGTAGGAATTAGGCATTAGTGAGGATGCAGCAAGGGAAAGCATTTGTTGATGAAGTTAAATGCAAGGATGATTCTATCAATGACAGTGATGAACCAAATGAATATATGGCATCAATGACCAACACTAGAGATGAATCACTAAGCACTTCACAGGTACACTGTGGCGCCCCCAGATCCGGGGTCGGAGACCTGGGCTGCCACGGTTCCCGTCCTTCCTGTTATTAACACTATTATCTCAATCTTTAATGCTAGTACTTCACCTGCAACAACCCCACAATTCATATACACACATACACTACTGATTATAGTTTCAGAATGAATACATATCTAATACATAAATCCATCAGAGTAAATATTACAATCCCAAAGTAGTTTCTTGTCTTATGAAAACAATACGGTTTCTATTCAAAACAGTACTGAATGCTACTGCATGCTCTTGTTTATTAACTTACATAGATCATATTTATAGATAAGGCATACCATCAATTGTAGCCCTATCCTACTTCTACTCCGACTCCCTATCTGGGGTAGGTTGGCGAAGAATCTACGGAATGCGCGGGTGTTTCCCACGCGCTTCCTGGCTGTGCGGCGCATTCGCGGCATCCTGCTGTCCTGTTGTGTTGTGATATATAAAGAAAGCAATGGTGAGCAATATAGCTCAGCAATAATTAATATACTTCTGAAAACATGCTGTAATCTGTAAGCTTTCTTTCTTTATCAATATTTTCTGAAAACATGCTGTAAGTTATTTGTAAAAGCATTATGAACAAATAACTGAAGTTTAAAATAACTTTCGTCAAAACATGATAAGTAAGCTGAATCTTTCAGAATGGTTCACTGCTAATCAACACCATCGGTAACTCAGCTCCTAGGCTTTTGTTACGGTGCGTAGCACAATTCCAATTGGAAGAAAGGACTGTAATTGGAGCATCAACACGCCCGCTACCACACATCCACGATGATCAGTCGTAGCATGTGGCAGCCTTCATCAACAACCTATGAAAGCCTTCCGTTTCTCTACATGTAGAAGAGGGAGCCCCGGTACTCGCTACCGTTAATGGGTAATCACCCTAGACCGTATACGGGTCAAAGTGCTGGACCTTGCGTCACTCGGCTTCTTACGCTATCTCCAAGTCCGCTGAATCAATCTATAAGTCTGGAACTGGAACATTAATCCAAGCTCCCCAAGTATATAATACTTGTTAATAGATTTGTCTATCTAACCTGGAATCGGAAATAATCCTAGTTCCCCAAGTATATCGTACTTGTTGATAGACCCTCATAGCTATGAGTAGTCATTGATTAGATTAGTCGGGTTGTCCTCTCACCACACAGGTAAGTGACCTTCACCAACTAATCTCTTTCATCAAGGAATGAATTCATTTTGAAAACCATGACTCGGGAGTTTGTCGGAAACCTCTCTGCTTTTGATAAGTTGAAAAGCTCTTGCTACTGTGGAAACTAGTTCCAAAACTTGATTGCTTTCGAGAAGTAAATAGGTATTCACTTCCTAGACCGAGTTCCCTATTTTTGATAAGTCTGAACGTATTTTATTTTTATTAAAAGAATAAAATTAAAATATTAGGGAGCTCTCACTATCTTTAAATCATTTTCTGAAGGTCGGAAAGTATTTAAAATAATTATCGAAAGCTTGGAATAATTATTAGAGACCTAGAATAATTTGTAAATGAATTTTCAATAATTAATAAATATTTAAATAATATTTATTAATTAAAATTAATAAATAATCCTCAATAAATGAATATTCAAAATAATATTCATTAATTAAATAAATATTAAAATAATATTTATTATCTCCTTTTAATTCTTTTATCAAAATAATTTCAAAATATAAATATCGAAATATTTATAATCGTTATTTCAAAATAATCTGTCTCCGGCTTCCTCCGGATTACGACAACACTTAACTTAACCTTCCGACTCCCGGTCTACGTTCGAAAATACATACTTGCTCTACGTTTAGAGCCTTTACTTTTACCCGCTTATATCTATAATACTTTGTAGCATATAACCGTAACATTTACGAAATTTGTAACAATACATAAAACAGTTCGTAATTTTCAATATACAGTTATATCACAACAACAACAGTCTTTCGACAAAACATTAGTACATTAGATACGAGTTTTGAAAACTTGCTTGTGGTCCTGGGGTTCGTCGAGGTGCGGGGGTTTGACGGACGATCTATATAAATCAAATAGAACGCTTCGTTAGTTATTAGTTATCTTAACCACTAATGTCACGCACGCACAAACCATAAGCTTGGCATAAGTTAGACCTCTCATTCTAGAGTTACTTAACCTTAATGACATATGTTGATTACTTAAGTCAATTCATGGGTCAATGACACCTTCCTACTTGTCACTTTGCATAGACACTTAAGTTTCTTTTATTCATTCTTTTTTCTTTAAGGTTTGTCAAAGAATCTGCCCGGCTTCAACAATTTTATAAAATCAAAATTTTCTCCTCTGGTCATGAAATTTTTTCAGTGGCCTTGACCGCTGTCCCAACTATGTTCCCTTAAAATTTCATGACTTTTGGTGACTTTAAGTGGTCCATTTATATTTTACAAAAGGGCGTCCCGAAACAGTTTTGTTGGTTTAGTTGTTTTCACTAAATTTGACTTATCTCCTAAACCGTATATCGGAATAACATGATTAAAGCGTCAAAACGATATATGAGACAAGGCCTAACCAACTATGGTCAGAGGCCTTAGGGGCCAGGAGCTTGACATTACTATTTTCACAGTTTAAAAGAGTGCTTACGAAAATTGGGCATTACGACGGCTATAAACGTAACGTTTATAAACGTAATGTTTTCTGGATTCAACCAACGTGAATCCATTCCAACCAACACTCATCCTCACTCCTTCCATCATGGTTACAACACTAAGCTACTCATTTCACCATTACACTACTAACATCATTTCAAGAACTTAACCAAAAGCTTAACATCATCATATCTTTACCATACTAGCTCATGACTTCACTTACTAACACTTTCATGGCATATTACTCACATAAAACACAAGGGTTAGAGGTTGTCCATACCTTCACAAAGCTCAAACAACAACTAGATAGTGCTTGGTGTCCTTAGAGAAGCTTGATCTACCTTTATTCTTAACTAAACATCAAGAAAACAAGCTTTAAAATTTCTAGAGTTTACTATTCATTGTCATCTTTGATGAATTATTTGAAAATGCTAGACATGGAGAATGGACTTGAGATTTTTACCATACCTTATCTATGAAATATAGAAGCTTGGGAATTAATTTGAGGATTTATGAAGCAAGGAAGCTTGGACTTTGACTTTTTATTTCTTCCTCTTTCTTGAAAAAGTCGAATGGAACAATGGTGGGGGAGAGAAGAAAATTTTCTGCTTGGCTACTTGCTTTTGCTGATTTGTGTTTGTTTTTGTGGGAATAAAATCTATGAAAAGGTTAATCATGGCTTTGTTGAATTTGTGCCAAGTGATAAGGTTGCTTTATGGATTTTTTTCCCTAAATTAGGGAACCATGTTTCCTAATCCTAGTTTGTCATTTGGTTAACTTGCTAGCTTAGTTACTTGACTAGTTACTTGACTCCACCCACGCAAGTACTTGCTTGCATGGCTCCCCTTGTGGTGCATTTCACTTATCATTCTTTAATTACTCTTAATCCTACATAAACATAATTTGTGATAACACCTCTTATTTCTATCTTTGTAATGTGAACATTTACTAGTCACACTACCTTAATGTGTCTAGGATATAATTTCTTTGAATTATAATCCCTTATTTCGAAACCTACTCCTCTATTCATCAGTATCTCGTAAATTACGAAACAATTAGTAAATGACAAAATCCTCGGATTCTAACGACGTTTACATACACTTATTTACTTAGTATTATCGCAATAAAATCTCGGATTTATAATCCTACACCTTATATATAGTGTGGGCTATCATGGTTTTCGTAAAACTGAAAAGTTACTATTCATTCATAGTTCAGATTTTACAAAGGTTCGGGCTCTTACATACACTTACTAACCAGTATATCTTTATCTAATTCATAATTGTATGATTATTATGTTTTGAAATGTATTAGACTCGTGTCAACATGTTAGCATCTTAGAACTTAAATGCTTAATTGTTTGCTAAGAATAAGATTTCATGCTTAGTTATATGAGTTTAGTGAGTACATTTCATACTTGATTTTCTATACAGTAAAATGAATATCAAGAATTAGATAGTTGTTAGACTGTTAAGTGTGTCCCTAAAACATTTGTTTGAACTTGATTTTAAATCTTATGTGATTTAATTTCTCTACAAATGTTGTGAAAATTGCTAATAGACAAACAAGTCATAGATCAGATATTTTATATTTGCTCTTACTTGAAATTGTTTATGTGCTTATTTTCATATGATTTGCTCCTACTCACATAGTTGAACTTAAATGTCATATCACATCATGTATTGCTTGTTAAGGAGTAGAATATTAAAAGATGGTAGAATTATCTAAGTAGCCAGTAAAACTTGTAGAGACGAGGATTAATCTAAAACTTACTTAGGTAATTAGAGATAGTTAAAATGTTAGACAATAATAGAATGGATTAGACAAAATCGATAATTAATTTGTTAGTTCTTCTATTCCATGTGCTTTTAGAAAATTATTGAATATTTGTAAATCTGCTTGAAACCTGTCACTTATGTGTTTAATGGTTAAAGTATATAGTACTGAATTTTCTATTATGCATAATTGAATATGTTGTTACCTTTATTATAAGAAATATCTCTAACCCATCTGGCCTCAATTGAGATTGAGGACCAAGAAGCTTAATCATTTGTGATTGCAGAGTACGTAAAAAGAAGCCAAAGTTATGTGTTTTCTTGACAGTTATTGTTCGAGGCATATGACTAACATTAAAGCTCTTTTATCACTGTTGGTTGAGAAAGCCTGTCCAATGGTAACCTTTGGAGATGACAGCAAAGGATTTACAAGGGATTTGGCTATCATGATTTTTGTATTGTCATCACTGGAAGCATCTTTCTTGTGGAAAGACTTAAGCACTATTAACATGGCACTAAGGAATTCTTTTCAAGGGTTTTCTGGAATAGCATTGAAAAGGAAACGTGTTTAATATCAAACAAGAAGGTTGGAAGCTCGCTCAACTAAGAGTGGGAAATTTGTTCGTAGCTGACATGGATTCTATATTCAAAGGTGAAGTGAGTTTCTTAGTAAAGCTTCATCAGTAAAGAGTTGGTTATAGCATAGGAAGCTCTCACTCTTGATTGTCAAGACAATGGATTCTCTGAGAAAGAAGAAATTGGTGAGAGGACTGCTTCATATGAAATTCTATCCAGAAGGACATTTTGAAGTATGTCACATTTAGGGAAGTCATAGAAGCATCACACTGAAGCAAATCAAGTCATGGAAGAAATATGCTTAGTGGTGATTGATGACCCTAGTTATAATTTGGTGATGTTCGTGCATTCAACATATATTGAAGCATCACAGATGGTGATTGATCACATCAGAAAGATCAGTTGGAAATAAAGTAAGCTGTAAGAACTTTGAAGTCAAATAATGGAACTGAGTTTCACGAATGAAGTTCTAAGTGAAGTCTGCACTTTAAGGGGATTATGAAACTGAAGCAATTAACACAGCATGCTACTGTATTCAACAAAGATCGTGAAAAGACTTAGTCGAAAGCTATCAAGGCATTTGTGATTAAAATCTAGAAGGTGATTGAAAGACTGAATGTTTCGTTCTACTACACCAAGCTCCCAAGCATTCAAATGAAAGACTATTATGAATCTTTGAAGTTTGATATCTTGTTAGAGTCATATTCAGATACTATTGATGAAGCTGAGGTTGCAGAAGAAAACAATGATAATGTTGGTGATTCAGATCCTAGCAATGAAAATGGTAGTAAATCTACATAATTCATGGACTTTAAAAGAAACCACTGAAAAAGGTGAAGGATCTTCAACACATCCTAGCAGCAACTCAGGGGGAGCAAAACAATAGAAGGATCTACTAGTCGTACTCAACACAATGAAGATCAAAGGAATACATTAAGAACATATCTGCCAAGACAAAGGGTTTGAAGTCAAATTCATTCCTGGAGTCTAGTTCTTAGTGATCCGGATTTTGGTGTAAAGGCTAGAAGTGCTATGCAAAGTAAATGGTTATTCTTCGGGAAAGAACAATTGGTAACAGTTGGTAGCCCAAAGAAGATTTTAGAAGCACTGATTGATCCAGATTGGGTGATTGCATTGCAAGATGATCTCAATCAGTTCGAAGGCAGAATCTACTGAAGCTGGAACCTATACCATAAAAAGAGATGGTATTTGGTATTGTAAGGGTTTTCATAGACTGGATGATTACTGGCATTGTTACGAGGGACAAAGATAAACTGGTTGCTACAGGTTACTATCAAGTAGAAGGTAACGATGATGTTGGAAACAGAATCTTCGAGACTTTCAAGATCTAACAGCAAGCACCAGTGACGAGACTTGATTCTATTAGGACTAACAAGATAAGGACCTAATATGATATTCCTAGCACCTGTTAAGAATTCAACCATGAATATCTATCAGATGAATGTGAACAAGTGCACTCATGAAGGACGAGTTAGAAGAAGAAGTTGATGTACAATAACTCCTGAACTTTGAAATTGCAGATCCATTGGAATTTGTATATCATCCTCTTCACAAGCTCTCTATGACGGAGGTAGGAAATCAAGAAGTCGTCAAGGACATGGTATGACACTCTAACTACTAATTACTTGAAAATGATTTTTATTAGTGTCATTATACATACATCTCTCTAGAATACAAGGCACACACATAATGTAATATTAGTGCTAGTATACCATGATTATATTATATGTGGGTCTACTAATGAAAACTTGTGCAAGAGACATTTTGCTAAGTTAATGCAGAGTAGGTACAAAATGAACATGTTGGAAGAGTTACAATTCTTTTTGGATTATAAGTAATTCAAAATAATGATGGCAATTAAAGTAAGTCAAAGATCTTTTGAAGATGCTCAATTTAGAAGATTCTAGACCTGCCAAGACTTCTTGTCAACAGACCACTAAGCTTGATCAGGGCAAATCAGGTATATGAACTGAAGTGACGAGCTATAGAGGTATGATCAGTTGAATACTTATTCAAGTACAAATAGACCATATATTTTATTCTCGATATGCCTATGTGCAAGTTTCCAAGTGAATACTAGAGAATCTTATCTTATAGCTAAGTTATGAATTGTTAGATATCTTAAGGGATTACCAATTCTTGGAATCTGGTACCCTGAAGATAATAGGTTTAACCTAATTGGCTATATAGATATAAATGATGCAGGTTGTAAGAAAGACAGGGAAGTAATTCCTAGAAGCTGTCAATTTTGTGGAAGAAGTTGATTTCTTGTTGAAATCAGAGGAAGCATTCAACACACATAGCTACAACAAAGGTGAAATTTAAAGCAGCTAGTGAATGTGATGCTCTGATCTTCTGTACAAGGAAACTACTTCAACTCCAACAACTCTGTTGGATACTCTTTACACCACTTATGAAACAAGCGCATGGACACCAGGTATCATTTCTTTCGAGAGTTGTTCTTAAGTGAATTACTTATAGATATTTGCTAAATAACTTGATGAATTCATTTTGTCTAAGTTGGTTGGTGAACTTGGGATATTATTTAATGTGCATATTTGTTGGAAATCCCATCTGCAAAGAATTCTTAAATGAGCTCACAAGTATTAAATTTTCCATATTTAAAGGACTTGTGAATTTATTTATAATCCAGTACCTCGTGCTTTTGCTATTAGTTTAATTATCATGATTAGAATGTTATATGCATATGTGGTAGTTAAATCTTATAGCATTAGTTTGTAGCATAAGTATTTATTTTATAAATATTTGATGAGTATCAGTCATGATATCTTGCTTAATAGCTCTGATATTTTACTCTGAGAATATTAAATATTTTATTACAAATAATTGTGATACTTTTGATATTAGTGACAATATTTAGAATTTCTGTTCTAAGTAAGTAATGCATATTTCAAAAATCACTAATATTGGAAGGTGAAGTATTTTCTAAGTCATGTGTATAAAATTCTCATTATTTTATATACTTAGGAAATATTTCTAAATTTTGATTTATGTTTGTGAGAAGTTGAATGGATTCACAAGTTATTGAATGTTAATATCCAAAGGATTTGTGAATTCCAGTCTAACTATTAATCTCGGGCTTATGAATATCTATGCTATTTATCTTAAGTATATCAGTTATGCTTTATGGTAAGTAGTTGATATAGCATAAGTGGTTGGCTACTGCATCATTGTTTGTAGTTAACAATTGCATGACTGTCTGTGGTTTAGACTACTTGGTTAATTTCAGTTCATGAAATGTAATTAAGGAAATCTATATCAGACTAATTATGTTTGTTTGTTGAAAATAATTGTACTGAATGAGTTGATTATATGTTATATTATTTTCACAAAGCATGTGCAGCAATTACATTTCAATAGTTTTAATATGCATATCTGATTGTATGATTCTTAGTATGCTGTTATTATTATTTGAATTGTGATTGGGTTGGTTTTAATTTTTTTCAAATACAACAAAAGTGAAATTATTTTATCTTATTAAAATTAAGAATTAAAGCAATTAAATGTTTATTAGTTTTATAATTTTAATTTGATAAAATATTAGAAGCATAATTTCTTGCATTTTGAAATTATTGATAAATATCAAGTAATGATATTTTGTTAACGTTTCCGTGTAATTAATTGTGATATTTTTAATATTAGTGATAATATATGTTGTTTATCTGAAATCACTAATAATAAAAATATGTCTTAATGCTTATTGTTCTACTGAATAATTGCCACATGTTATTTGATTTATATATGCAGGTATGTGGTAACTGTTTAGTATTACATGAGTATTTATATTAGTTTACATTCTTCGACTGAATTTTAAACTTGAATGTATTAAAAAGAAACTCTTGTCTATTTCTTTTTCAAAATGCTTTATTCAAAGATGCATTCATTTTTCTATCAGTCTTAGAGAAGAAAACATCATATTCTTTTTCAAAACTTCTCTTTTGAAAATCTTTTGATTTACAGCCCTACTTTATTTTGCCAAACCTAGGTTGTGAATTAAATTTTTCTTGAGGATAATCTTTCTTTAAATCTCAAAATCTTTTATCCTCTCTCAAAAGCTGATTTTAAAATTTTTATTTTTAAAAGCTTTTTCTCTCTTAAATTTTTCCTTTTAAAGTGGTAGAAACTTTGTGACTATTATTTTATTCGGAGAAATTATTTTTAACTTCGAGGTACCAACCATTTGTAAAATTATTTGTTTTCAAACTTGTTTCAATGTATGTTCCACATTGATTCATAGTACCAAAACAGTGGTTGTTGCTTTGAAGGCCTAGTACTGTATTGCTAAAGCAAACATCCGTCCCTCTTTGTCATATTTTTATATTTTAGTCGGGGATAATATTAGGTGGAAGAAAATGATGTAAATCATATTTGCTGTATGAGTCGGAAAATCATTGTCTTCTATCTGATAAGGTTGTTTTACAAAACAAATTTCTAAACATATAGTACTTAGGTTTAATAAAAGTGAGTCATTATTTCGAGATATAATTTGGTAAGAGAGTTGAATTTCTTCTTTGGTGTAAATTCCCGCGTTTTATTATGGGAAGTTTTGCCTTATAAGAAATTCGTAAGGGATATAAACTTTCTTCTCTGATACACTTTCCTGCGTTTTATTATGGGATATGTATCTTAAAGAAAATTTTGTATCTTACTCTTAATGATAAATCTTTAGTTCCGATAAAACTCTTTTACTAAAAAGCGCTTTAATGCAATCTATTACCATTCCTGCTCATATTTTTCCTTATCTTTGAGATGAAAAATAAGTTTGGGAATGTTAAGATGATTATCTGTCTTGTTGACTCTATCGATTTAGCCCCTAGTGGCTTTTGAAGTTGGCCAAGAGGTTGAAAACCCATCAATCTCTTACCCAGGCCATAGTACCAAGCACTGATTCATCTACTTCCATATATTAACCCCTGGAGATATAAAGAACATATGTAAGTTAGAGGTTGATAAGGGAGAAACTGCACTTGATGCAGCAAATAAGGATGAAGTAGGAAGTGCACCCACAGCTCTACCTCCAGAGAAGAAAAGTAGTATACAAACTGAGGTAACTGTAAGCTCATCTGCATTTTCTCAAAAGGATGCAGAGCTGAAAAGGCAATTCAACTGTCTCTGGAATCATTCTCTCAACAGGGTGAGTCCATTGATATTCGCTCGTCAGCCAGAGCACCTTGTAATGAGTCATGCACACCATTGGTACTCATGCTAATGGTAAGCCTAAATAGATAAATTCTAGGGACACATTGCAAGGAGAGCACAGTGAGAGGTACATGCAACACCCCTTACCTTCTTTATTTACCATTTGTTACGGTAGATGAAGTTGTTGAGACAGGAGAGCCTTCACAGGTAGATCCTGTGCAGGATATGCCTTCACAGGCTATTGAGGGAATCACGGGTTCTCAACTGCCATTCATTACAGAATCCAACGTGATGACCCTCCTAGAAAGAACATTTCTAGACCCTAAAAAGGGAAATCGACCTCCCGTTTACGGAGAAAGTGTGAGGCAACCCCTTGATAGAACAAGGCGGGATTCCCTAATAGATTTTATATCTTGGGATAACCCATCTCAAAGAGGTGAGGCTCCACTAGACAGTGATTTAGCAATAACTATTAAGTCTGGTGCTGAGACAGTGCTTATGCATAATAGATCAAGAACACCTCTATGAGGCAATTCTCCACTTGATAGTGATTCAGTTTATTATGATGAATTAGGTGATGAGAATATAAATGAATTGACAGATTTCACTTGCAGGTACAGAAGGCTATATTTGGAATGCAGAGTGAAAGTAAGGGAGAGAAACACTTAAGTGAAAGTGAGGGAGAGATACACTTGAGTGAGAGATAGGGAGAGAAAGAGTAAAACACTTCAAAGTGCTCCACAGTTAAGTGTAAACACCAACAGAACGTAGTAGAAGTGAGGAAACCATAGACCAAACACTTACCCTTGCTACTTGCTACTTCTGGAAGAAAAGCTACTATGTTTTCCCAATCAATGACATACGAGAACCTTCTTTGGAAGATAAGCCATTCGAAAGATCACGGGCCATTGGAGGATTCCTCAACTAAGGGGGAGAATTTAGTATACAAGAAAAGGGAGAAGGTCTTCTTATCTTCATATCCTTAGGGGAGAAGTTAATATCCTTAGGGGGAGAAGAATTTAGTAGACAAGAAAAAGAAGAAAATCTTACTCTCCAGTGTGCAGCATTGAATAACTAAGAGGGAGAGCAAGATGAAGAAGAAGCAGAATCACATTCTCAGGGGGAGAACATTATTTGAGCAATGTTCTATATTTTATTGAAGATGTTCCCAAGAATTTTGATTCTTATGAAGCTCAGTTTATGATAAGTTCTTTATAGGTCAAGCAATGAAGGATTTTGAAGTAGAGAAAAGCTCAAACACAGAGGAATGAAGATGATATCTATTGAAGATGTGTTCAGTGCTAAAGGAACACTAATTTTCTATTTCTCTTTACTTTATAGAAATCTGGAAATGTATTATATGATCCAGAACCCAAGTAGTATTATTTACAAGTCTAGAGCATTAATATTTTCTTGTAGTTAGTTGAATTATCCTCTAGGGATTTGCTTGTTAATCTCTACCAAACAAATAGGGGGAGATGGAAAGGCTGTATGTATAGACCTATATGTAACATAGGGTTATAACTCAACACAAGAACAGGACGTGTAAATAATATGAAGTTATCACCGGAATCAAGAAGACATGAAGACTTTGTAAAGACAAAGGATAAAGAAGAAATCTACAGACTTGAAGCATTAACTCACTGGAAGAAGTTCATTAATATGTTCATGCCTCAGTGAAGAATAAAGGTTGAAGTATTCAAGGATGTGGAAGCAGTGAAGCAGTTGTCAAAGTACCAGAAAGATTCTAGTGATCCAAATCTGCAAATTAGTCAAGCAATGAATTGCAGAGCTCAAGTACAGGAATCGAGAAGATAAAATATACAGCAAATACAAAGAATCAAAATATTAGATGGAATCTTGGAGTCTACTATAGATTGCTGGAGGAAGTTCATTCATATGTTCAGACTTCAGTGAAGGATAAAGTTCGAAGATGTTCAGGGTTTCAGATATGTTTGTGGTTCAGCATAAGTGCCAGAGGATTCCAATGTACTTACAATAGAAGCACTTCTTAACAGCTAGAGAAACAGGGCCAATTGAATAGTCAAGAAGGTGTGGAGATCAAGTTCGTGTTTTTCGTTTATGAATCAGACTAGTTGCACTAAACATCAGCACAAAAGGAATTGAGAACTGCATCTACGTTAGAAAAGAATTGGCTGTATAACTGTTGTGTGCTAAAGCTCAGAGAAATCAAGTTTAAGTAGTAAAGGTAAATTTATTAACTTGGTTGCAGTGAAAAAAAATATTACAGAGCTTTGAATCGTTGGAAAAATGGCTAAGGTGAACTACCGATAGTTGATTTTAGCTGTTTGACTGTTTTGTCTTATTTACCGACGATTGGGTTTCAGCTGCTTGGCTATTTCGTCTTATTTACCGACGGTTAGCACATCTCGACGGTTACCATTTTGGATATATTATTAATTTCATTTCACTCGACGGTTATGGTTTAATAATTTATTTTGAGTCGATAGTTATTGGGTTTGACTGTTTCGTCTTAATTGACCGACGGTTACATCATCTCGATAGTTAAGGTACTCAGATAAATATCCAGATTATTTATTCCATCGACGGTTAAGTCATTCGATAGTTATGGCACTTCGATAGTTGAGGTTTAAGATTGTTTAATCTGCAGCCAACCACCTATCATTGATATCCTTGAGCAGAATTTTATTAAGTGATTTATTTCAGTCTCGATGGTTATCAACAGACTCACCGATGATTATAAATCAAATGTCTCGACGGTTGTTAATTCAAGAAGTGAGAAGCAGCTCAGTTACTTGGACCATATGAAGCCACGTAGCTGTACTAAAAAAGCCTACACATAAATTGAAGCAGAGCCATTCATTTGGAGAAGTTTTCTACAACACAACAAAAATATCCAGAGAGAGAGAAGGCAAAGCCGGAGAGGAGAGAACACCTAGAAAAATCTATACCTCTTCACCGGAGATGTATTAGTGGCCGGTCCCTTAACGAAAAATGTTCAGGGTCACTATATATCACTCTCTACGGTCTTAGTTTCCTTTGTACTGATTTAGAAATACTTGTATAGGAAATTGAAAGTTATATTTTTATTAAGCAGCGAAGAACTTGTTCTCCGGACCGGATTTGTTGGCCGGGTGTAGCAACCTAAGGGTTTATATTTATCAAATGATATATTCCCCGAATCTTGTGTTGTTTATTTACCTGCTAATTTTCTAGAACCGAACTGATTAATCCTAAACATAGAAAATTAGTAAGCAGCTCCGTAAACACTATTCACCTCAAGAACACGAGCCCACTAACCGAACTCTAAATTATTTATCCCAAAAGATTTGAAAGAATTTTTTATTTGAGTGAGTATCATATTCAACCCCCCTTCTACGATACTTCCGGGGCCTAACAACCATTCTTTTCTCAAATAAGGCCTAGTTAACTTATGTTTTCTAAACTACCAGAATAACCTAGTGATTTAAACATTTCTTTAATTTCAGCATCAGAAACAGTTTCATGAAAAGGTTGTTTAACAGGTAATTTAAACATAGAATTAATAGCATCAACAGTGACATCAAATGTAAAATCACCAAAAGTAAATATTATTTTACCTGGTTGATCCTGAGAAGGATCAACTACCTTTGTAGAGCTCCAGACTTGTGACACAGCATCCATGTGAATGACTGGTGATGCCTTGAGAATATAGTGTAGCTCGGATTGCTCCAAGAAGTCCATCACAGGGTAGTAGTCAGCGTCTACCCCTTTCTTTTCTCCAAGAGCGGCAACATGATTTGTGGTCATGAACTCGAAATCCCCAAATGTGAAAGCAATTGCCTTGGGTCCCCTCATGACAGTTGAGATAGCAGCCATTGAAGTTGTTGTTAATTGAAAGTGATGAATACGCTTGAAGAAAGTTGTTAGGGTTCGTAAAGAGCTCTGTGAATAGTTCTGCCTTAGAAATTAATTGCAATAAACAAGTGAGTAAAATATATGAAAAACTAAACTCTATCAAGATAAAGTACCAATAAAATTTTTGCAAAAATAATTAATTATAATGTGTTACAACCAGAATTATAATTAAAGTACATACCTTGTTGCTTGTAATTTCTAATCACTTACATGTTTAACATACCTAATTCACCTACCAGTCTGAGAAAGGTAGACTCATCAAGTGGTTTTGTCAAAATGTATGCAATCTGTTTGTCAGTTGGAACATAGTGAAGCGTCACAGTACCATTTTCAACATGTTCTCTAATAAAATGATACCTGACATCAATGTGCTTTGTTCTGGAATGTTGGACTGGATTCTCTGCAATTTTAATAGCACTGGTATTATCACAATACATAGGAATATTTGAGAATGTTAGTCCACAATCAAGTAATTGATTTCTTATCCACAAAATTTGAGCACAACAACTTCCATCGGCAATGTATTCAGCTTCAGCTGTTGAGGTTGATACAGTCTGTTATTTCTTGCTAAACCAAAAAATTAATATGTTGCCAAGAAACTGGCACTGACCTGTTATGCTTTTCCTGTCTACTTTGCATCCTGCATAGTCAGAATCTGAATAACCAATTAATGAAAAATCTGACTCTCTAAGATACCAAAGTCCAAGAGTTTGTGCCCCCTTGAGATATCTAAAAATTCATTTTACAGCTATTAAATGTGATTCTCCGGGGTCAGATTGAAGTCTAGCACACAGACAAGTTGCAAACATTATATCCAGTCTACTAGCAGTTAAATATAATAATGAGCCAATCATACCTCTGCAGCTAGTGTTGTCAACTTTCTTACCCTTTGGGTCAGAGTCTAGCTTAGTGGCTGTTCACATGGGAGTTTTAGCAGTTGCAAAATCTTGTATATCAAACTTCTTCAGTAGTTCTTTTACATACTTTGTTTGATTGATGAAAATTCCATCATCATTCGGTTTGACTTGAAGCACCAAAAAGAAGTTTAATTCTCCCATCATGCTCATTTCATAATTAGACTGCATTAGTTTACTAAATTTTCACAGAGTTTGTCATTAGTAGAACCAAATATAATATCATCAACATAAATTTGGACAAGCAAGATGTCACCTTTATACTTTTTAATAAAGAGAGTTTTGTCAATGGTACCTCTTATGAATCCATTTTCAAGAAGAAATTTTGAAAGAGTTTCATACTATGCTCTAGGTGCTTGCTTCAATCCATAAAGTGCCTTATCTAATCTGTAAACAAGATCAGGATATTTTGGATCAACAAATCATGGTGGTTGCTCCACATAGACTTCTTCTTCCAATTTTCCATTCAAAAAGGCACTTTTTACATCCATCTGATACACCTTGAATTTTGAATGAGCTGCAAAGGCAAGAAACATTCTTATGGCTTCCAATCTTGCTACTGGTGCAAAAGTTTCATCATAATCACTTCCTTCCTCCTGTGAGTATCCTTTTGCAACTAGCCTTGCTTTGTTTCTTATTACAGTTCCACTCTCATCAAGTTTATTTCTGTACACCCATTTTGCACCAACAACTGATCTATCTCTAGGTCTTGGTACAAGTTTCCACACTTTGTTTCACTCAAATTCATTCAATTCCTCTTGCATTGCAATTATCCAATCAGGGTCTTGCAAGACTTCCTCAATTTTCTTGGGTTCATTCTTTGAGAGAAAACAACTATAAAGACATTCATTTTGAATGGTTGTTCTACTTTGACACCACTCTCAGGGTCACCAATTTTTAAGTCAGGAGTGTGACCTCTTGTCCATTTTCTAGCTGGTGGAAGATTGATTCTTGAACTTGAAGCTCTGAAAGGCTGTATGTATAGACCTATATGTAACATAGGGTTATAACTCAACACAAGAACAGGAGGTGTAAATAATATGAAGTTATCACCGGAATCAGGAAGACATGAAGACTTGGTAAAGACAAAGGATAAAGAAGAAATCTACAGACTTGAAGCATTAGCTCACTGGAAGAAGTTCATTAATATGTTCATGCCTCGGTGAAGAATAAAGGTTGAAGTATTTAAGGATGTGGAAGCAATGAAGCAGTTGTCAAAGTACTAGAAAGATTCTAGTGATCCAAATCTGCAAATTAGTCAAGCAATGAATTGCAGAGCACAAGTACAGGAATCGATAAGATAGAATATACGGCAAATACAAAGAATCAAAATATTAGATGGAATCTTGGAGTCTACTATAAATTGCTGGAGGAAGTTCATTCATATGTTCAGACTTCAGGGAAGGATAAAGTTTGAAGATGTTTAGGGTTTCAGATATGTTTATGGTTCAGCATAAGTGCCAGAGGATTCCAATGTACTTACAATTGAAGCACTTCTAATCAACAAGGAACAAAGTCAATTGTATTGAAAAGAAGATGTGAAGATCAAGATCGTGTTAGTCGTTTGTGAACCAGACCAGTTGCACCAAATGTCAGCACAAAAGAGATTAAGAATTGCATCTATGGATGAGAAGAATTGGTCAGATACGGAAATGGGTAACAAGTGAAGTGGTATATGATGAAGCTCATAATAAATCAAGTTCGAATAATCAAGGAAATATTTATTATACTTGGTTGCAGTGGAAGAAAATATATTAAGGGCTTATCAGGTTCGAAATTGGCTAAGTAAAGAGACTACAGAAGCTGTATCCAGAAGTCAACTTAGTCAAGCTATTTCATCTCATTCACCAATGGTGAACAAGTATTTTTGTCTTATTCACCTATGGTTATTAACCATCGGGTGAGATAAACAAATGAACAAAGAATTGGTGAAATGAAAGGGTTTATTTTGTCCTATTAGCCGATAGTTACTAACTATCGGAAAAGAAACAAAAGCAATCTAGCCACTTGCCGATGGTTACTAATGTTTGAAGTAATTGATTTTATTTCAGGAATTGTTTTAAGTCTCCGATGGTTATTCTACAGACTCATCGATACTTAAACAATTACTCAGTAAATTGTTCCCGATACTTAAGGATAAAAAAAAGTGAGAAGCAGCTCAGTTACTTGGACCACATGAAGCCACGCAGCTGTACTGAAAAAGTCTACACATAAATTGAAGTAGAGCCATTCATTTGGAGAGTCTTCTACAACACTACAAAAATATCCAGAGAGAGAGAAGACGAAGCCGGAGAGGAGAGAATACTAGAAAAATCTATACCTCCTCACCGGAGATGTATCAGTGGTCGGTCCCTTAACGGAAAATGTTCAGAGCCACTATATATTACTTTCTACGGTCTTAGTTTCCTTTGTACTGATCTAGAAATACTTGTATAGGAAATTAAGAGTTATATTTTTGTTAAGCAGCGAAGAACTTGTTCTTCGGACCGGATTTGTTGGCCAGGTGTAGCAACCTCAGGGTTTATATTTATCAAATGATATATTCCCCGAATCTTGTGTTGTTTATTTTACTGCTAATTTTCTAGAACCGAACTGATTAATCCTAAACACAGAAAATTAGGAAGCAGCTCTGTAAACACTATTCACCTCAAGAACACGAGCCCACTAACCGAACTCTAAATTATTTATCCGTAAAAGATTCGAAATAATTTTTTGGATTTAGTGAGTATCGTATTCAACCCCCCTTCTACGATACTTCCGGGGCCTAACAAGCTCCCCCTAAGTCATTTACATCTTCTTTATTTAAGTGAAATTCAAATGAAGAGGCTCCCCCTAAATTGCTTGACTCTGTCAAGGGTTCAGAGTTACTTGATCCAGACCCTGATGAGTTAGATTCTGAGGAATTTGACTCAGTCTGTCTAGGTAGACCCTGACATATTAGACTCTGAATCATTTGGGGTTGTATTTCCTAGCTCCCCCTCAGAATGTGCAGGTTCATGTGTTGGATTAGGAGTTACTTGAGGGTCTTCATCCTCTTCTTCTTCATTTATCTCAGAACCTTTTAGATTTTCAAATTCCAGTGTAGTAGACTCTGAATCATCTTGTAATTCTGTAAACTTTTTATCATCAAATGCAACATGAATAGATTCCATAAAAATTTTGGTTCTGAGATTAAACACTCTGAATGCTTTTGTGTTTGATACATATCCAAGAAAAATTGATTCATCTGCTTTGGCTTCAAATTTGCTCAGATTTTCAGGATGTACTTTCAGTACATAACACTTGCATCCAAATACGTGAAAATGTTTCACACTTGGCTTCTTGTCCTTTATCATTTCATAGGGAGTCTTTCCATGCATATTTATTAAAGTACAGTTTTGAGTGAAACATGCTATATTGACTGCCTCTGCCCAAAAATATACTGGTAGCTTAGACTCTGCCGGCATTATTCTGGCAGCTTCTATTAGGATTCTATTCTTTCTCTCCACAACTCCATTTTATTGAGAAGTTCCTGGTGCAGAAAATTGTTGAGAAATTCCTTTTAATATACAGTAGTCATCCATGATTGAATTCTTGAATTTAGTACCATTGTCACTCCTTAGAACTCTAACTATTTTCTTTGAATTTCTTTTCAAAAAAGTGATATGGTCTATTATGTGTTGTGGAGCTTCATCCTTTGAATGTAGAAAGAAAACCCATATGAATCTTATAAAATCATCTACAATAACAAGAGCATATTTCTTTTTATTAATAGACATAACATTTACTGGACCAAATAAATCAAGGTGCAATAAATAAAAGGGTTCAGAAATGGTGTTTATTGTCTTGCTCTTGAAGGATGATTTCTTTTGCTTTCCAAGTTGACATGCTTCACAGAGTCCATCTTGCACAAAATCAACATGTGGTAATCCTCTTACAAGATTTTGTTTAACTAACTTGTTAAGTGTTTTAAAGTTGATGTGTGACAGTTTCTTGTGCCATTTCTAGTTTTCTTCAATTGAGGCCTTGCTATATAGATATGTGAGTTCACTGTGTATGCAATGCTCCAAGCTGGCTTCATAAATGTTACCATGTCTATGTCCTTTAAAAACCAGAATACCTGTTTCTTTGTGAGTCACAAGACACTCTTTGTTGTCAAAGCCAGTATGGTAACCTTTATCTCCTAGTTGACTTATGCTTATCAAATTGTGTCTTAAGCCATCAACTAGAGCTACTTGTTCAATGATGACATTCCCAAGTACAATCTTTCCATATCCTAGTGTTTGTCCTTTGTTGCCATCTCCAAAGGACACTTCTGGGCCAGCCATTTCCACAAAGTCTGTAAGCAGGGATTTCTTTCAAGTCATGTGTCCTGAGCATCCACTGTCCAGGATTAGGGTTACATTCTTTACCCTTATTCCCTGCATACATAAAGAAAATAGTTAGTTGTTTTGGGGATCTAAACAGTTTTGGATCATTTTCCTCTAACTTTTGGTGAAACAGATTTAGTAATTTTCACCTTTGGTTTACCTGTCTCCTTTGTTGCTTTTGACTCTGGTGGAGTCTTAACAATGTCATACCAGCTTTTGTTAATAGATGATTTTAGCTCATAAAAATTGAAATACAATTCATGATAGTCTCTACACATATAAATAGAGTGAAATATGCTACCATAGTGATAACAATGTTTTTGTGGAATGTAGTGACTTTTCAGAGTCGGTGGAAGACTAAACTCTGATTCTTTTTCAATTTTTGCTTTACAATCTATAGCTAAATGGTTGTGGTTGCCACATCTAAAACACTTCTTTCTAGGAGCATTAGGATCCTTTTGGTAATTATTTGCTTTATTAACGCCTTCTTTACCATTCCTATTTCTCCTAGTTTTGGTAGACTCTGATAAGTTCTCTAACCTTTTTTTTTAACTTAGACTTAGACAAGTACTCAATGTTAATATTTTTCTTAGAGTTATTTATTCCAGTTTCATCTGCCTTTTTGTCAACAATAAGGGGACTATTGACAGATGAGTTTGTGGTTTCAGTCTTTTCTTTAGGAGTCACAAACTTAACAGGAACAAATGTACTTTTGTCTTTAGTTTTATTAGCTTGGCTAGCTTCTTCATTGTTATCATTCTCAACAATAGGTCTTTCGCCTTGACTATTTTCATAGCCTAGACTAGCAGTTTGACAAACATTTTGATTATTGAGAATTTCTTGAACTTTTCTGCCAGAGTCTGTCCAGACTTTAAACTTAAGTCTTTTTTCTTCTAGTTCATTCTTAACATAGTCATAGGCTTTCAAAATTTCAGAGTAATTATGACTATTTTTCTCAGACTCTAAATGATCATTAATATTAACTCAGACTCTAAATGATCATTCCTTTTAGTTAAGGTTAAATTTTCTTCTCTCAACCTTTCACTTTCACTAGTGAGAGACCTACATGTTGTCATTATTTTATTAACCTCACTTTGCACAATTTCTATGCCATTAGAGTCTAAGTTAATTAAGGATTCAGGAGTAAAGATTGATACCTGAGTTTTAGGAGATGAGGGTTCTTTGGGAGATTGTGATTTTCTTGAGGTGGATGCCATCAATGCTAGATTTTCATAATCAATTTCATCATCTGAGCTTGAATCTGCCCAATCCTTTCTTGTTGATAAAAGTGCTTTTCCTTTTCCTTGACTTTTTGACTTTCTGCATTCACTGGCAAAGTGCCCCAATATTCCACAGTTGAAACATTTGACCTTTACTTTGTCAAGTTTGATTATAGTACTCTTGCTCTTCTCAGTCTTCTCATCTTCCTTCTTGAATGATGACCTTTTGCTAAATTTGCCAGTTCTTTTGTTAAATTTCATTCTTTTGAAGGTTTTGGCAAACATAGCCATCATTTGACTTAGATCAATCTCTTCATCAGAATCAGAGTCTGTGTCAGTAGACTCTGACTCCACAACAGTTTTACCCTTCTTCCTTGAATCCTTGATTCTTGTTTCAGTGGGTTGTTCCTATTGTTCTTTTTCAGACTCCATTAAGAGTGCTACAGATTTTGTCTTCACATACTTCTTATTCTTCCTCTATTGCATCTCTGAATCATATGTCTTGAGCCTTCCATACAATTCTTCTAGAGTTAGTTCATCCAAATCTCTAGCTTCCCTTATGGTTGTAGTCTTATTGTCCCACTCTTCAGGAAGTGCTCTCAGAAACTTGGTGTTGGTATCTTCAGAATCATAAACCTTACCAAGCATAACCATCTCATTCAAGAGTTTAGTAAACCTATCATACATCTCAGTAATAGATTCTCCAGATTTTGCTTCAAAATACTCATACTCTTGAATCAGCAAAGACCTTGCATTTTTCTTTAGATCTTTAGTTCCTTGACAGTGCACTTCAAGTTTTGTCCACATCTCCTTAGCAGTTTGACATGATATAACACAGTTTGTAAGAATAGAATCCAAACTATTAAAGAGTATTTTTTTGACCTTTGCCTCCATAAGAACATTCTCCTTGTCCTCTTTTGTCCATTCAGCCTTTGGTTTTTCAATGTAGTGTTCTTCAGTTACTTTGCCTTCTTCATTGATTTGAGGCACTAGCTTTAAGGGCACATAGGGTCCTTCATGAATTCTTTCAAGATAGTCAGGGTCTGTTGCTTCCAGGTGGTGCAGCATCTTAACCTTCCAGTGGGTAAACTCGTTTCTTTTAAGCATAGGAATCTTAGAATTGCCATCTTTGTTTCCAGACATCTTTGATCGATTTTAAACGTTAGGCTCTGATACCAATTATTTTCCCAGTTGCACAAATAGAAGGGGGGGTTGAATACATGTGTGTCTTTTCTGCCTGATTTAAAATCAACTCAATAGCAATAAACATATATGAATTCAGAACAAAGATCAAACACAAAGATATGAAAAAGTACTGTTTGTATTATTGATTTGTAAATACAAAACTCTCATAGGGTGTACACAAACCCTAGCAGCTTCTCTGTGTTTATCACAGCAACTCTATCTATTTCTATGCACTCACAAAATTTCACTCAAACAAATTTTTGCATCAAATTTTCCACACTTTACAATTAGGTTACATAGCATTTATATAGAGAGCTACCTATCAGCTAAAAACAGAAAGATAAATTACAATATGAATAGAATTCCTAATTATTAGTTGACAGTTTCCTCCTGCAATTCTTCTTCCTTGTTTTCATAGCATATTTACAATATCTTTGGCTTTATCTTCGAAGACTTCCCTTATCTGTGATCATCTTCCAAATTTAGCTTTAACTTTATAGACTCTGAATTCTTCAGACTCTGCCAGACTATAGACTCTGATCATTTGTAGACTCTAACAGATCTTAGACTCCGATAGTCTATAGACACTGATCACCTTCCAGACTCTGATCTTCATGCAGACTCTGGTTTTACTTTCTGCAGAAATTCTTCTAAGTACAAGTAACTTGGGTAGTGACTACCTAGACTCTGATTATACATTTCAGAGACTAGAAAGATATATTGCAAATAAACTAAGCTAATTTTTGTTCTAGTATTTTATACATCATTAAATGAATATATTCCTAACAGCTAAGGCATCAACCTTTGCTCCATTGCCAACTCGTTGGTCGACCTCTCCTTTTGCCAAAGTCCTACTCCTTTGCAGCTCCTGCACATTTATACAAATGTGAGAACCACATCCAGTATCCAATACCTATGATGTAGAAGTAGACAAATTGACCTCTATAACATAAATACCTGAATCAAAAGCTTGACCAGCCTTCTTCTTCTTCAGATCCTCCAAATAAGCATGACAGTTTCTCTTCCAATGACCCGGTTTACCACCGTAGTGACAATCACCCTTTGCAACAGCAACATTAGGCTTTAAAGCCTGTTTGGGATTGGCCTTTGGCTTGGGACCAGAAGTAGATCCAATCTTCTTCTTTCCCTTCCATTTGCCTTTCCTATTAGCCTTACCTTTGTTATTTACCATCCACATGGCAGCAGGTTCAGCCTTTTTCATGTTGGTTTCAGCAGTTCGTAACATGGCCAACAATTCAGTGGGTGTTTTTTCTATCTTATTCATATTGAAGTTCATAACAAAATGAGTATAGTTGTGGTTCAAAGATTGCAAGATCAAGTCAATCTGAGATTCCGGACCAATCGGGAAATCCAAAGTATCAAAATACTCAATATAACCTATCATCTTTAGAACATGTGGTTGAACAGGTTCACGCTCTCCCTGTTTACAAGCATACAGTGCTTTGCTCTTATCAAACCTTTCTTGACGAGCCTGTCCCTCAAACATTCTTTGAAGGTGTTCAATCATCTTATAAGCATCCATATGCTCATGTTGTTTTTGAAGCTCAGCACTCATGAGACATGCAACATCATTCGCATCATCGATATGCTTCTGATAAGCATTTTGTTGAACACGAGTTGCATTCTCAGCAGGAGGATCAGGTGAAGGAATTTCAATGATGTGAAGCTTTCGCTCCTGCCTGAGGACAATCCTCAAATTCCTATACCAATCAAGGAAGTTAGTTCTTGTCAGCTTGTCCTTCTCAAGAGTTGCTCTCACAGAGAAGTTATTTGTGTTATTTGCCATTAAATATCTACAATGTTTAAAATGCATATTAGTTAGTCTGCAGAAGTTTAATTATATTCAAGTGATTATCATATACATTCATAATATATATCTCCCACTATTTTTATCAAATCAATAGCCCTAACTATTAATTCAGAAAGCATTTCATTAAATCTTTCTAGTGAGCCAAGAACCATATTTCATCTGTGTTTTAAGATAGCGTTGGCTAATTCACCCAAAACACCTATTTAAATAGACAACATTTGTCTATTATATCAAATATAACTCTTGGATAGTTTGGTGGAACAACCTTTTGTACATATTTATCCAATAAATCTCACCAAACTCTATGTTTCTAAACCCACAATCCTATTGTGATGATTTAGTTAAGTTAGACACAACGTTTCAACAAACTAAGTCACTTACTTATCACGTCTTCCCATGATTGATAAAAGTACCTTGCCTTGGCAAACCCACTCATTCTCAATCTAGATCTTGACGAGTATTAAATATTGGAAGGCATCCGATTAACTTAATATATATTTAGGGATTATAATGTTTATATGAACGATCATGATCCCATCATAAAGAGATTCTCAATTTTTCCTTGATCAAATAAACTATTTCAATATTCGTCAATGGTTCGATTTCCAGATCTTCGGAGAAGTCACAAGCAGTCTCACTTAAAACGCAACTTTCTTACGAATAATGATTCGTTTTTGACAAAATCTCCCCGTATCAGAAAAAGAAAATTCATATTCAATACCGTATTTCATAAACACAAGAATATCATAATCGTTTGTTTAATTTGAAAATCTTGAATCGTTACAGATTTTATCTTTCTTAAGCAGGCATGGCATGGGTGTCGTATCTAATACATACATCATTCCAACACATACATATCTACACATGCATTCATATACGTATATGTATAGTGCATAAATTAAACATGTTTGGTTATGGCCCCATCCTATGTGATATTTCCAAGCTAATGAAAATATCATGGTCAATCTATGGTGGTTTCAAATACTATACTATTACATGTCTTTATCTATAATCTTCATTGCTCCATCATCTGAATTGCCTACAAGCTTCCTTGCTTGCAAGTCTCCATTGACAATTACATTGAATGATAAAATAAATCTATTCTAATAATATTACAAGAAGAACTCGAGTTACATTCGAGATTAAAGATTATAATGAATAAACGACATGCAAGTCGTATTTAAAACCAAAACCATAAAACAAAACCACCATCCTATGGATCATTGGGCCATAACCATCCACTATGCTCACATACCAACTAGTGACATATCAGAACGTATAATCATATCATCATGCATCATATATATCAAAATCATAAAATCACAAAAAAATAAAAAATTGATGTCAAATGGCCAAAAAACACCATAGATCACAGCGAAGCAGTGATTTTTGCTCATGACAATTTTCCCTTTCTAGAAAGAGTAAATTCGACTCATTTTGACTCCGTCGAAAAACACTATTCACCTGCAGAATCACTATTCACAAAAAACTGCATATTATGCAATTGTGTTTTTAAACGGTTCAAAAAAATTCCGATGACCTTCGTATGACTGTATCTCATATCACATACATACAGTACATCACACATATCATGTCATAATAGTTTATAACATTGCAGATCATATATATTCATCATAATAGATTACAATTCGAGTACATATGAAAAACTAGACATGGCAGTAGCATGGCAGTCATTCAAACATGCATACATGCATCAAATACAGAAAACACATAACAAAATCATCCCATTATACACGTAGCTCTGATGCCATTGAAGGGTTTTGGGCATGAAAACGCAGCGGAATTAATGAAAAAAATAATAAAAACCGAAACTCTATCTCAGGATCCATATATAACGTTGGATGATTATGGTGAAGAAGTCTGCACCTTAACGAAGCTTTACGTATGCTATTTTAATTGAAGTCCAGAATTGGTGAATCACAGCAGCCCTTTGTTGTAAAGATCTGCTCTTCAAAGAAGTCCACACGAACGCCCGATTGTCCAACGATCACCGGAGTCAGTACTAACCGAATAGCTTACCTCTCTCTATCTCTCTTTTTCTAGTCTCTCAAAACTGTTGAGCAGCTAGGTTTTATGTGAAAAATGAATTATTACTTGTAACCCTAGAACTATATATCATTATGTATATAGGGAGGGAGAGATTTTGGGCCTAACCCTAATCCACGTGGTTTCCAAAACCCATTATAATTTTGGGTTATTATTATTATTAAATCGGAATTCAAATATAATTAATCAAGTCCAACTTAATTAATTCAGTGATTAAATTTGAATTAATAATAATATATCTAAATCCGAATTCTAATATAATTAATCAAGTCCCATATAATTAATTCAATAATTAAATTCAAATTAATAATAATATATTTAAATTTGTAATTTAAATAAAGCTCCGTTTTGACGTTCTTTGTGTGTGACCCTTTAGGTTATTATTACATTGACAATAATTTTATTATCTAATAATAAAATTATAAACAATGAGCGGCATCTAGTAATACATCATTGTTATCCAAGTAACAATAATAATTGGTGATTCAATTAAACCTTTCGTGAATAATGTTCAATGTAATATAATCCCTTTAACCTTGTATTATAGATCAAACTCGAGGCATGCATAGTGTCATCCTCTTCAACGTTTAATCTTGGTTTCCTTGATCAATGAGTAGACTATTTAAATAAATCAATATTTGAGCATGGTCATGCATTTCATAGTCTCACTCAATCAAGAGGCCAATAATATCATTCCTAGAATTGGAGGGTTAAATCATATATCTATCACTCATATTCCTCATACGATTCATAGTATACCCAATGTCCACCTTTATCATTACCCGGTTAAAAGTAACTTTGAGTGTAATCAAAGTATATTAAACCTCGTATAGAAATATAATGATTTCAAGTCAGATGATCATTACATCATTATCACAATGAGATTTCTTATGACACTTATTAACATGTAGAATCTCATTGCGGGTCTTTCCAGTATCATATATTGATACATACACTTATGTTCTTGACTTTAGTATCACCATACATATGACCAATGAGATGTGGTCATCTGTCAATAAACATACTAGTCTTATTGCATTATTATTGTCTTTAAATAATAATAATACTTGACTACGGAATTTTAGGAATAAAATACTATTCATATAATATCATTTTTAAGTCACATACTTAAAGATATATAATGCGTATTAACATTACAAGGACATTTATTATGCTTTCAATTTATAATGCAGTAAATAAAGACACAATAAATATTAATTAAATGATCACATAAAACATAATCCTTAATTGTTTTCAATAAAACATTAAAAGTATTGTCTCTAGGACACCAATACTACCACCATAGTCTTAGGTAACAGAATTACATTAATTTACACATTTAAGTTTTTGTCATTACATTCCAAGTTATAACATTCTTGAGTTCGTGCTACTGATTATAGCTTCTGCAAGAAACTATAACAACAGCCAAAAGTTGATTAATTTGCATAAGGTTACATATATTTACATAAACAATACTTATAGATAAATATGACTATCAATAGCTGAATGACTAGTCTGCTCATTTTCCCTACCTCGGGAATGGGACTGTGAGGCCTATCATATGGAGTCCTTGCCCTTGACATCCTCTTTCGGAGGGTACGGTGCACGAGGCGTGACATGATCTTCAGCTATTATGTTTGGAAAGGTAAAAAAAGCAAGAATGAGCTACGAATGCTCAACAAGTATATAATCAACAATATAACATGATAGGGAGACAACGGTAATATGTGTATCAGAGTAATAAATGTAACATAGAATGATTTTCTTGAATCTAAACTTGTACACATGCTTAGCACTAAGAAAAACTATGAGAATGTTATTCACATGCAAACTCAGCTAGAAATACAGGTCGCTTATTTAAAAGTCGAGGTAGCTAAAGAATAGGAGACTTTCAGAGTTTGAACAAACTCTGGCAAGAAAGTCCAAGAAATTCTTTCTGACAAGAATTGGACATTTGCTCTAGGTTATGAATCTGGTAAGGAGATAAATGCTAAGAATGATAAGACACACACAAGAACAAAATAAAAGTTGGGTAAAGCTATGAATTTTGTTAGAGCCGGTAATGAAAAGGACACTTCTGATAAATGCTCTAATAATCAAAAAAGCAAAGAGAATAATGTGTCTGAGAATAAACCTGTCAATGTTGGGTTACTCTCTCAAAGACAACTTAAGGAAACATTGAAGTCTGTCACCAACAAGAATAAGCCTAAAAAGGTCAACAAGAATTGAAATGGCAAAGTAGGAATTTTTAAGGAGAATGACAATAAGAATATCCCTGATGCTCCTAGAAAAACCCGTTTCACATGTGGAAATACTAATCATCTTGCTATTGACTGCAGGCAGAATAAAAATAAGGAACCTGAAAGACCTAGATCAAGAGATAGGAAATAAATTAGATATAGACCACAAAATCCTTGTTTTCAGCGTGGAAGTTTATGGCATTCTATTTACACATGTAAAGAATATCATAGTCTGTATTTCAATTACTATGAACTTTTGCCTCATTTGAATAAAACGCCAACTTCTTCTAATTATTCTTCCAAACGAAAGTATGTGGTAAAAGCTGATAGAAGAAAGACAAACTCTGAAAATGCAAACTCTGTTAACTTAAACTCTGATAAAGTTGCTTCTGCTGGAAAAGTTAATAATTTTAAAAAGAAATGATCCAAACTTGTTTGGGTCATAAAAGCCTCTAATTAAGTTGCATATATGATTGCAGGGAAACAGGAAAAATATCCTAGTAATTGATAGTGGATGTTTTGCACAAATGACTGGAAACAAATCCCTGCTTTCAGAGTTTGAGGAGAAGGTTGGTCCAGCGGTATCTTATTGAATTGGCAACATAGGAAGAACACGGGATATGGAAATATTGTGATTGGAAATTTCATTATTGAAAATGTAGCTCTGGTTGAAGAACTCAAACACGATCTTTTGAGTGTGAGTCAAATGACAGATATAGGTTATTTTGTGGAGTTTCATGAAACACATTGTGAAGTCAAAAGTAAAAATGCTAGAAAAGTGGTTCTAATTGGTCACAGACATAATAATCTATTTCAAGCAAGAATGGAGGTAAAATCTGATGGTCCATTAACTTGCTTACTTGGAAAAACATCATCTTTGAAAAGCTAGAATTGCCACAAAAAGCTATGTGACTTGAACTTTGGAAATATAAATGAGTTGGTGAGGAAGGATCTAGTGAAAGGTCTTCCAAAAGTTCAATTTCATCCCGATGGACTCTATGATTCTTGTCAAAAGGCAAAACAAAAAAAGACATCTTTCAAGAGCAAGACTGAAAATTCTATTGAAGAACCTTTTCATCTATTACATCTTGACCTGTTTGGCCCAATCAACATAATGTTTATTGGAAAGGAGAAATATACTCTGGTGATTGTAGATGAATACACAAGATTTACTAGGTGTACTTCTTACACAAAAAGGATGAAACATCTGAGATCATTTTTTATCATATTTCCAAGATTGAGAATGGATCACCACTCAAGGTAAATATTATGTGGAGTGACAAAGGAACAAAGTTTAAGAACTCTATAATAGAGGAATTCTGTTCAACCAAAGGAATCACTCAGCAATTCTCAGCACCTGGTACACCTCAACAAAATATTATAGTTGAGAGAAAGAACAAAACTCTCATTGAAGTTGCTAGAACAATGTTGGAAGGAGCAAAGATTCCTACTTAGTTTTGGGCAGAAGCTGTGAATACTGCATGCATCCCTCAGAAGTGTACCTTGATAAATAAGCATGGAGTGACTCCATATGAAATGATGAAATGAAGGAAACTATAACGATCGAGACATTGATATCTATTTGATTAATATGAGATATAGTATTTATGTGTTCTAATGTGACAATAGGTGATATATGATCTTTTTATATATCTAGTTGACTGCATGTTTGACCGCATTATGCTTAAGTGTTTTAATTAAGTGATTAATTGATTTTCCATGCTTAATTGAGTAACTGTTTGATTTTTATAAAATTATTGGTGTGTCCAAAAATTATAAAATTTTATATGTAGCTTCTATGTGATTTTAGAGACTTTCTAAAAATAGTGGTGTAATTTATTTCAGTCTCAATATTTTGTATGATTTTCTCAAACTTGTTTTATCTTGAAAATATTTCCCTTCTAAATTCCATATTTAATTATGGGAATGTCCAAAAAAAAATCATGAAATATTTTCAAAAATGTTCCTTATATATTCTAGGACTTTTTAAAAATAAAATTTTATTTTATTTGAGCCCAAAAATTATTTTTATGATTTTCCTACTCTTATTTTCTATTTCTATGCTAAAACTTCAAAGATTTTTAGTTAATTATTTATTCATCAGAAAAATATTTCAAAAATATGGGGAAGCTTCTAAATTCATATTCTTTGTTTTAAAAATATAAAATTATTTTTATAACCCTTTTTCCTCAAAATTCGAATTGTTGATTTGTTTTAATTTAAAAACTGGCAATTGTGAAATTACCAAACTACCCTTGCTGTTATAAAACATTAGCACAGCCCATTTCTTCCCCTGTTCTGCAGTTGTTGCTTCAGGTCGTGTTCTCTCTCTAGTTTATGGCGATTTCTTCTTGATTTTCATAGTTTGTGCTCTGATTGATGTTGTGTGTTGATTTGGGGACTAGTACCTGACCCTTAATCTTGTACGGGTTGTTCCCAAGCCTTGCATGCAGCTGTATATATATATATATATATATATATATATATATATATATATATATATATATATATATATATGTGTGTGTGTGTGTGTGTGTGTGTGTGTGTGTGTGTGTGTGTGTGTGCGCGCGCGCGCGCGGAGAGTGTGTGTGTTGAAGGGGAGAGTTACATGCAATGGTTTATAGTGACATAATCTTGTTCCTAGACTTGAATGTGAGTTGTAAATGAGTTTTGGTGAAGCTTCGTGGAAGGACACTCGGGAACAAGTATCATCGAGGACCTCCGAGCTTTACCCCACCTCCGGTGAACCTCCGGTGAGCCGGTGGAGGGCTAAGATGGCAAACCTGAGCCTACCACACCTTAATTGTTATGTTAATATTATGTTTGTGTTGCCAATTCGCTTAGATTGAATTGCATGTTAAGTACTTAAATTGTCCGACCATGATTTCTAATTTCCGTCCATTAGCTTCGGTTGTTCTTGCATGTAATGTGATCGAGTAGCTTATGCCGTGATGGGTTGATAGTCTACTTGAGTTGCATGATATATTCCAGTTGGTTCTTGAGTCTCCGTTAGTATTAATTAATTTTTCTGGGCAAAAATATATATATATATATATATGTGTGTGAATTTGATGTGAAGTATGTGAAGGTGTAGCAATGTAATGATTATGATTATCAATTGCCTAGAGTAATGAGGAATTTACTGAAATGCTATATGATCTTGTCCTCATCACATTTTTGAATATATTGTTTATATACATGCTTATTTTTGAATTGTATGTTTAATTCTTCGGCAAAATTAAAATGGCAATAGTATTATTAATGTTTATAGATATTGTTTGATTGACATGGATTTGGTACTAAATAGGATTGTCTAATTAAGTATGATTGACATTGATGTTGTTTGTGTCGGTTGTATTCCGACAGGTAGCTCCAATTACAGGGGAGGTGCTGCCAAAATTTTCTAAAAACTCAACTGACTTTTATAAAACACTATTGGCACACCACTTCTGTATAGGAAAGACTATCAGTCATGAATGCTGTGGATAATGTGACTGTTTATGTGCTATTTGCTTGCTAGAGTAGAAGTGATTAAATAGTGGAGTATGTCTACAGTAGATTATACATGCGTTAAGGGGTGGCAGTAACGAAAGGGTAGAATAGTTAGACGTTAAATAGAACGTCGAGAATATATAAGATACTGATATAGTAGTATTTATGTGTAGCTACGAAGGACTTTGAGGTAAAGGACAAAGGAAAAGCTAAAGTAGAAAGTTAGTGTGGTGTAGGGAGATCTACCTGTTCAGCAGCTGTAGCATTCCTTTTTAAGGCAAGTAACTACTGCCTGATCTCTTTAAACTTACGCTCTGTTTATGAACTGTTTTATGACCCTGCAACTATGTTATCTTATTCCAACTGTTTTAAATTACATCCTGTCTTATTTTAATTGTTTTACTTAAAATGCAACCTTATACTAGTTTTCAATTGTACTTTAAAACTTTTCAACCCTTGAACTGCTAATGACAACTTATAAACTGTTTTTAAAATCTTAAACCATCAACCTTAATTGTGACTTATGTTTTCACCATTTCCTTAACTGTGTTTACTTGAACTTTAATCATGAAAGTACCCTATTGTTATTGCCCCACTACTACCTTAATCAGATACCTTACAATTGTTTTCAAAACATCTTGTTATACCTGTGAATTGACCCTGCAACCTGACTTTGCTACTATAACCTGATTTTGTCCCCTATGTCATGATTTCTGCTTACTTTACTGCAACAGAGACCTGTTTTAAAACTTACCTTGGAATAAAATTTACCTCTGTCTATTTATCTTTTAAAAAAAATGGATTTAAATATGAAATCCGACTTCCAAGAAGTCTTTTTCATCAAATGATTTGGTAACTTTTAAAAGAAAGATTTTGGTTATTTTAGGAATTCCGATCAAAATGGTTTCTACAGATTCCTATAGGTTGGAGGCGTAAGAGGCCGAGTGACGCCGGTCCAGCACTTTTATGTGAAGACTATAATGAGATAGTCAATGGCTATAATGAGATAGCCCAAGGCCAATGGCAATAAGTGCCTTTATGAGTACTCCTTATGTCTAGAGGGACTTCGGTCTGTTATGGAGACTTTACGTGGCTGATCACCCGTATTGTCCGGCGATGTGAGAAAACTCCAATCAAAATGATTTGTTTTTAATAAGTAAAGGTCCCAATGAAAGTACAGTTTTATAAAATGATTTGGAAAATTCAGTCCTAATGAAATGATAGTTTTACAAGAATGTTTATTGAAATGATTAGTAATAATATTGAAATGCCTTATAATACCCTGCTTTATATAGCATAGAACTGTCAGTTACATTTTGATTCTTACTTCGTTTCATTATTGCACATTACTTCCTGTTATCCATCTAACCTCTGCAAAGTGTTCCTAAACCTTGTAATGATTATTACTTACCAGTTTCGTAATACCTTACACCCCAGTTATTACAACCATTAACTCTGAACTAAAATTTTCAAATATCTTGTGCTTCTACCAGTGAAGCCATAAAAGAAAGTTTTTCGTATAATGAATACCCTGACTGGAATTTTTGGATTATAATTATGGGACAATGAGGTCCAGTAATGATTTTAAAGTATGATTATGAGAAAAGATTTCTAAACTTTATATAACTCTGTAGAACTGTTTTTAACCAGTATGGTTACTTGCTGAGCTTTTGTGGCTCATTCTTTTATTTTCTAAGATCTACAGCTTTTGAGAATCATGATACGTACTAAGCAGACTACCAGGAAGAACATGTCTTATATGAACAATGCTAGGTTGCCTGCTATTGAACAGGTAGGATTAAGGCGGAGTTGGAAGGAAATGACCTTGATTAGTCTCGTATTTTATTAGTAGATTTTGAGATGTTGCAGGAGTTGTAATAATATTATTTTGTTAATGTAAATGTAAGTATAAATGAATGTAGTTGTGTGCTTGTTTCATACCATTACCTTGAAAGGTCCAGGCTTGTAGTCGGGGTCATATTTATGAGTATTTTCTGTTATTATTATTTAGGGTGCATGCATTTAGAGTTATAGTGACTCCCCGATCTAGACCCCGGATCGGGAGGGCGCTACAGGTTGGTATCAGAGCTAAGGTTTTGGTCACTGAAACAAGCCAGGATTAAGTTAAACAAGTAGATCATTTAATAGAAGAAGAGAGAGTAATGGTAAGATAGGATTAGATAACGAAGAGTGGTATAGACGTTAGAGTTTCAACTGTAGATTTAAGGTGATCTTATCTCCTTTTGCACTGCATATTATATTATATTATTGCAGGCTCATGGCATTTACGAGTTACCACCACCCTCTCTTGGTACTTCTTCGGATTCTTCTACGGATTCTGACGATGATGCTATAGTCATATCTAGTTCCGAGAGTGAGGAGGAGCTGATTCCTGAGCCCCCTGTTCATCCTGACCTACCCTCAGGGAGTGCCCCACAGTCAGGGAGTGCCTGTGCCCCTATACGCCGTAGGGTCTATAGGCTAGCCATTACCCGAGGCCAGCTGCGAGTTCCTGAGCATCCTGTTGAGTGGTGAGAGGAGCGGATTAGAGCTGTGGAGGAGGAAGGTCGTCGGCAGATAGCGGCTAGAGCCTTCACTGATGATGTGGTGGAGCAGGCGAGAGAGTTGACCCGATTGGTTAGCAGTTTGTTGGTTGGACTGAGGGCTGCCCGAGACCGGGATCACCGGGGTGATTAGATATTAGGATGTTTGGGTGTTAGATGGGACATCTGTTAGAGCCCTCTAGCACACTTGATCAGATTTTATCTCTGCTTTCTATTCAGCACTTTTATTTCTTGTGGTTGTATTTTGACTTAAACTTATCCTGCACTTTAGTATTTTTCGTAATTATTTCTGATTGCTCTTCAGTTTTCAGTACCTTCTGATATACCTGTTATTTACCCTTCGTACATCTGTCCATAACTGTTTCTTACCTTTATCAATACCTTATTTATACCTTTTGCTAACCTTTATGATTGTTTTATTCATACCTGTTGTGCTAACCTGTTTTCTATAGAACCTTTATACCATTGTTGTACAGGCAACTTATATAGTAATAATGCTACAAGGTTGATTTTTAAATAGTGTTTTTAATTCCCAAATGGTTTTAAAAGTACTTGAACTGTTTACAATATGGTGTAGTGTATTGCTTAATAAGTTGTTTGTTTCTCTATAGTAAATGCCGCCAAAGAAAAGAAACACCTCAAATTCGTCTCAGAACCGTAATATACAAGATTAAAACCCCATGGACCCTACAGTTGCCCAACTCATTCAGTTGCTACAACAGCAAACAGCTCTTTTAACCCAGCAACAGCAAAGACCTTCCGCACCCCCAGCAGTTACCTTTAAATCTTTTCAAGCAGTGAAACCACCTAAATTCAGAGGATCCACAGACCCAGTAGAAGCCCAGACATGGCTTAAGGAGATGGAAAAAACTTTTCAGCTGGTAGACGTAAGTGAAGATAAGAAGACTGAGTATGCCAGTTATTTTCTTAAAGCTGAAGCTGGTTACTGGTGGGAGTCTACGAAGATGCTTCAGGGTGAAGGTGTGATTTCTTGGGATCAGTTTACAGAATTGTTTTTAGAAAAGTACTTTCCTAGTTTCATGAAGGACCAGATGGAGATTAAATTTCTAGAACTGAAGCAAGGAGGTATGAGTGTGGCAGAGTACGAAGCCAAGTTTTCTGAGATGGCCAGGTTTGTGCCAGAATTTGTCAATACTGATGTTAAGAAGGCCAAGAGGTTTCAGCAAGGCCTAAGGCCATGGATTAGAAGTAGGGTGGCAGTTTTTGAGCTGCAAAGCTTTGCTGCGATAGTTCAGAAAGCAATGATCGTGGAAGGTGAAAGTGATATGTCCCAGAAGGAGAAGGATACCAAAAAGAGAAAGTTTGGAGCTAGAGAAGATAATCAAGGACATGGTAGTTTCAAAAATAAGTTCCACAGAAGGCCAGAAGGTCAGAGAGGTGATTTCCAGCAGTTTAAGAATGGTAATGAAGGAAGAGGAAGACAAAACAGTAAAGCTCAAGGTTTCAACCAGCCAAAGGCCATCAGACAGTTTGTCCCTGAGTGCAAGATTTGTGGAAAGAAGCACTCTGGAGTTTGTAATAAGCCCAATGTTACCTGCTTCAAATGCAACAGGAAGGGACATTATGCAGTGGAATGCAACAGTCAAATTCAGAATTCAAATCAAAAGTCTGGGATCAAGTGCTACAAGTGTGGCAAGCTAGGCCACATGGCAAGGGAATGCAAGGAACCTACTCAGCCTACCAATGTTCTCAGAATAGCTGGAACTCCGTCACAATCTTCAGCACATCAATCTAGAGCAAGAACCTTCAACATGACTCAGAGAGAGGCTATCCAAGATGTGGATGTGATATCAGGTACACTTCCTGTTAATTCAGTGCAAGCTAGTGTATTGATTGATTCTGGAGCTACTATGTAGCGCCCTCCCGATCCGGGGTCTAGATCGGGGAGTCACTATCACTCTAAATGCATGCACCCTAAATAACAATAACAGAAAATACACATAAATATGACCACGACTACTAGCCTGGACCTTTCAAGGTAATGGTATGAAACAAGCACACAACTACATTCATTTATATTTACATTTATAGTAACAAAATAATATTATTACAACTCCTGCAACATCTCAAAATCTACTAATAAAATACGAGACTAATCAAAGTCATTTCCTTCCAACTCCGCCTTGATCCTACCTGTTCAATGGCAGCCAACCTAGCATAGTTCATATAAGACATGTTCTTCCTGGTAGTCTGCTTAGTACGTACCATGATTCTCAAAAGCTGTAGATGTTAGAAAATAAAAGAATGAGCCACAAAAGCTCAGCAAGTAACCATACTAGTTAAAAACAGTTCTATAGAGTTATATAAAGTTTAGAAATCTTTTCTCATAATCATACTTTAAAATCATTACTGGACCTCATTGTCCCATAATTATAATCCAAAAATTCCAGTCAGGGTATTCATTATACGAAAAACTTTCTTTTATGGCTTCACTGGTAGAAGCACAAGATATTTGAAAATTTTAGTTCAGAGTTAATGTTTGTAATAACTGGGGTATAAGGTATTAAGAAACTGGTAAGTAATAATCATTACAAGGTTTAGGAACACTTTGTAGAGGTTAGATGGATAACAGGAAGTAATGTTCAATAATGAAACGAAGTAAGAATCAAAGTGTAACTGTCAGTTCTATGCTATATAAAGCAGGGTATTATAAGGCATTTCAATATTATTACTAATCATTTCAATAAACATTCTTGTAAAACTATCATTTCATTAGGACTGAATTTTCCAAATCATTTTATAAAACTGTCCTTTCATTAGGACCTTTACTAAACAAATCATTTTGATTGGAGTTTTCTCACAACGCCGGACAATACGTGTGATCAGCCACGTAAAGTCCCCATAACGGACCGAAGTCCCCCTGGACATAAGGAGTACTCATAAAGGCACTTATTGCCATTGGCCTTGAGCTATCTCATTATAGCCATTGACTATCTCATTATAGTCTTCACATAAAAGTGCTAGACCGGCGTCACTCGGCCTCTTACGCCTCCAACCTATAGGAATCCGCAGAAACCATTTTGATCGGAATTCCTAAAATAACCAAAAATTTTCTTTTAAAAGTTACCAAATCATTTGATGAAAAAGACTTCTTGAAAGTCGGATTTCATATTTAAATCCATTTTTAAAAGATAAATAGACAGAGGTAAATTTTATTCCAAGGTAAGTTTTAAAACAGGTCTCTGTTGCAGTAAAGTAAGCAGAAATCATGACATAGGGGTCAAAATTAGGTTATAGTAGCAAAGTCAGGTTGCAGGGTCAATTCACAGGTATAACAAGATGTTTTGAAAACAATTGTAAGGCATCTGATTAAGGTAGTAGTGGGGCAATAGTAATATGATACTTTCATGGTTAAAGTTCAAGTAACACAGTTAAGAAAATGGTGAAAACATAAGTCACAATTAAGGTTGATGGTTTAAGATTTTAAAAACAGTTTATAAGTTGTCATTAGCAGTTCAGGGGTTGAAAAGTTTTAAAGTACAATTGAAAACTGGTATAAGGTTGCATTTTAAGTAAAACAATTAAAGTAAGACATGCTGTAATTTAAAACAGTTGGAATAAGATAACATAGTTGCAGGGTCATAAAACAGTTCATAAACAGAGCTTAAGTTTAAAGAGATCAGGCAGTAGTTACTTGCCTTAAAAAAGAATGCTACAGTTGCTGAACAGGTAGATCTCCCTACACCACACTAACTTTCTACTTTAGCTTTTCCTTTGTCCTTTACCTCAAAGTCCTTCGTAGCTACACATAAATAGTACTATATCAGTATCTTATATACTCTCGATGTTCTCTTTAACGTCTAACTATTCTACCCTTTCGTTACTGCCACCCCTTAACGCATGTATAATCTACTGTAGACATACTCCACTATTTAATCACTTCTACTCTGGCAAGCAAATAGCACATAAACAGTCACATTATCCATAGCATTCCTGACTGATAGTCTTTCCTATACACAAGTGGTGTGCCAATAGTGTTTTATAAAAGTCAGTTTAGTTTTTAAAAAAATTTGGCAGCACCTCCCCTGTAATTGGAGCTACCTGTCGGAATACAACCGACACAAACAACATCAATGTCAATCATACTTAATTAGACAATCCTATTTAGTACCAAATCCATGTCAATCAAACAATATCTATAAACATTAATAATACTATTGCCATTTCAATTTTGCCGAAGAATTAAACATACAATTCGAAAATAAGCATGTATGTAAACAATATATTCGGAAATGTGATGAGTACAAGATCATATAGCATTTCAGTAAATTCCTCATTACTCTAGGCAATTGATAATCATAATCATTACATTGCTACACCTTCACATACTTCACATCAAATTCACACACACATATATATATATATATATATATATATATATATATTTTTGCCCGGAAAAATTAATTAATACTAACGGAGACTCAAGAACCAACTGGAATATATCATGCAACTCAAGTAGACTATCAACCCATCACGGCATAAGCTACTCGATCACATTACATGCAAGAACAACTGAAGCTAATGGACGGAAATTAGAAATCATGGCCGGACAATTTAAATACTTAACATGGAATTCAATCTAAGCGAATTGGCAGCACAAACATAATATTAACATAACAATTAAGGTGTGGTAGGCTCAGGTTTGCCATCTTAGCCCTCCACCGGCTCACCGGAGGTTCACCGCCGGTGGGGTAAAGCTCGGAGGTCCTCAATGATGCTTGTTCCCGAGTGTCCTTCCACGAAGCTTCACCAAAACTCATTTACAACTCACATTCAAGTCTAGGAACAAGATTATGTCACTATAAACCATTGCATGTAACTCTCCCCTTCAACACACACACTCGCCGCGCGCGCGCGCACACACACACACACACACACACACACACACACACACACATATATATATATATATATATATATACAGCTGCATGCAAGGCTTGGGAACAACCCGTACAAGATTAAGGGTCGGGTACTAGTCCCCAAATCAACACACAACATCAATCGGAGCACAAACTATGAAAATCAAGAAGAAATCGCCATAAACTAGAGAGAGAACACGACCTGAAGCAACAACTGCAGAACAGGGGAAGAAATGGGCTGTGCTAATGTTTTATAACAGCAAGGGTAGTTTGGTAATTTCACAATTGCCAGTTTTTAAATTAAAACAAATCAACAATTCGAATTTTGAGGAAAAAGGTTATAAAAATAATTTTTATATTTTTAAAACAAAGAATATGAATTTAGAAGCTTCCCCATATTTTTGAAATATTTTTCTGATGAATAAATAATTAACTAAAAATCTTTGAAGTTTTAGCACAGAAATAGAAAATAAGAGTAGGAAAATCATAAAAATAATTTTTGGCCTCAAATAAAATAAACTTTTATTTTTTAAAAGTCCTAGAATATATAAGGAACATTTTGGAAAAGATTTCATGATTTTTTTTTTGGACATTCCCATAATTAAATATGGAATTTAGAAGGGAAATATTTTCAGGATAAAACAAGTTTGAGAAAATCATACAAAAATATTGAGACTGAAATAAATTACACCACTATTTTTAGAAAGTCTCTAAAATCACATAGAAGCTACATATAAAATTTCATAATTATTGGACACACCAATAAGTTTATAAAAATCAAACAGTTACTCAATTAAGCATGGAAAATCAATTAATCACTTAATTAAAACACTTAAGCATAATGCGGTCAAACAGGCAGTCAACTAGATATATAAAAAGATCATATATCACCTATTGTCACATTAGAACACATAAATACTATATCTCATATTAATCAAATAGATATCAATGTCTCGATGGTTACATTCTCCCCCCTTAAAAAGGATTTTGTCTCCAGAATCAGCCTAAGTAAACAAATAGGGATACTTTTTGAGCATTTCACTCTCAAGTTCCCAGGTGGATTCCTCAACTCGAGGATTTCTCCACAAAACCTTAACAAGCCTAACAGACTTATTCCTTAAAACCTTATCCTTATGATCCTGAATCTCTATAGGCTGTTCTACATAGGACAAGTCGGGTTGAATCTCTATAAACTTTATTAACATTTTTAAAGTTCTCAGTAGCATGGAATATGTTGTTACTATTCCTACTATTAACAAACTTATTAGGTCTGTTATGATTTTTCTTAAGCTCATTAGCACCTAAACCAGGAGTGGATGAACTAGCAGTGTTCGCATTTTCTATTGGCCTTTTAGGTACATATTTAGCTTTCTGGACATTTATTCCTTTTAGGTCCCTAACAGGTTTTTCCTGTACTTTCTCTTTCTCTTTAATATCTTCAAGTTTAATTTCATAATCCACTATTACACAACTATCAAGAACTAGTTCTGCAATAGGAGTTATGAAAAAAGGTTTTTTAGTGTCCTTAATAACATGTGGAATACCCCTCTCTATAGCAGTCTCTTTAAAATGGTTGATGTTGCTAGCCTTTCCTACAGATTCATTATATTCAAAACATATCCCAACTTTCTGTTTAATTTCTTGTTGGTCAACTAGGTCTTTCATAAAAATGAAGCAGTTCTATAGGCTTGACACCTGACTTTCTCTTTTTCCATTTTATCCTTGAAAAAAGGTTCAATTTCAACATAGCAGTTGACTCTATTAACTTGAAATGCAACATCTTCAGTTAATTTCTCATTTATAAGTTTCAGCTTTTTCAATTCAAAATTATCTTTTGATAAAACTTTGTTCTTGAGAATTAAGACTTTTATTTGATCTCTAGCATTAATTAAATTCTCACCTAGCAATTTAAACATTTTAGGACATCTAGGGTTTACCTCAATTCCTTGTCGAGGAGGAGATTTTGATCCTTCAGAAGAAGAGGCCATTAGAGCAAGATTTCCCATATCTTCTTCTTCATCATTGTCAGAATCATCCCAACTTTTTCCTTCTGCTAAGTATGATATTCCCTGATGCTTCTTCAGTAGAGCTTCATATTTCTGTTTACGCTCGTCATATGAATCCTTCTTTCTTTCCTGCTTGGGCTTTCTAAAATCCGTAGTAAAGTTTCCCATTTCATTGCAGTTGAAGCAACGTATCTTGCTTCTGTCTACCATCCATGTCTTGTATCCAGCTCTTGTATTGCATGAGCTAGAAGAACCACCTCTCTGAAATTTGTCTTCTATAGGCTTGAATTTGAAATTAGGGTTCCTCCTGAATCTTGTATTTCCAAATTTTCTAGCAATCAGTGCAAGAGATTCATCCTCAAGTTGATCAAGTTCTTCCATTGAGTAGAGTTCACTTTCTGATGAATTCATTTGAGTTGCACCAACTTCTGCAACAATACCCTGATCAATGACTTTGACTGAAAAAAATTCAGTCATAGCTTCTCTGTATTCTGGTACTTCTGCTATAAGAGCTGTAGACTTGCTGACCACCTTGCCTGTACCATATATTTCCTTCTGTTGAATCTACTCTAGCTCATAGGTCTTCAGTATGCCATAAAGTCTTTCCAATAAAATTTCATTCATGTCCCTTGACTCCATGATGGCAGTAATCTTATGCTCTAAGTGAACTGGCATTGTCAGCAAAAACTTCCTATTGATCTCCTTCTTTGTATAGTGTTTGCCATTGAGATTTAAATCATTTATCAGTTTGTTGTATCTCTAAAAAACATCAGAGATACCTTCTCCAGGATTTGATCTAAAATGCTTATATTGAGACGTTAAGATTTCCAATTTGTTCTCCTTCACTTCTTCTGTTCCTTCATTCAGTATCTCTATCGTTTTCCAGATGTATTTAGCATCTTTGCAATTAATAACATGATTGTACGTTCCGGGATCAAGAGATTCCACCAAAATTAACTACAGGCCGGTGTCAAGGAATCCAGTTCCTTTTCTGTTTCAGTGTACTCAAAAATATCTTTTTCAAATTGTCTGTGCGGAATAAGTACACCATCTTTCATACGCTCAGGAATGATTGTTATTGGAACAGCAACAGCAGTCTTCAAAATATCCTTGTACTTAGTGTTTACAGTTCAAAGAAACAAGGTCATCTTCCTCTTCCAAAAATTATAATTATCTTTATCAAATGGAGGAATTTTAATGCTACTCACTCTTTGAGTACTCATTTTAAAATAATTGAAGATTAAAAAGATTTGAGATTTTTAGGAATTAAAGAGATTTCGAATTTCTAAGAAATTAAAATTTTCAAATTTTTAATGAATTAAAAATTTTGAATTTTTAATGAATTAAAAGTTTTGAATATTTTTAAAAGTAAAAATATTAGGATCTTGATTTTTATGTCAATCAGATGGCTCAAATACCAATTGTTTGGTCCAAATGATTGTAGAAGGGGGCGGGGTTGAATACAATCTCTAATAAATATTAAATTCTGTTTCAAATAATTTTTAATTAAACAATCTTAATTTTTATCATGAAATAATAATCAAAGAAACACACTTCGAGTAAAATACTTATATTAAACTTGACGTTGGTTACAAGATTAAATCAGAAAATATTCACTAATTAGCTCTGAAAATTCTAGAGTGATTTTGACATGAAATGCTCTTCGAATTTTGTTTTTAGTCAAAATAGAAAGTGATTAGAATTATATTTAAACTGCTGATCTATTCTTGTATTTATAGGCAAATTCAGACGTGGGAGACTTTTTCTTGTCGAAGAGACTGTTTCTGCTCGGGAAGACTTTTTCTTCTCAGGGAGACTTTATCTTGGGAGACTTTTCTTCAAAACCTCGGAAAGACTTTTTAATCTACGAGAGACTTTTGAACTCGGGGAGACTTTAAGAACTCGGGGAGACTTTAAGAACTCGGGCAGACTTTTGAAATGTATTCCCGAGAAATGATTCTGCCGACCTGCATGATATTTGACATGTATATTCTTTATTTTAATTCAAATTCTATTTCTTTTATTATATATCTTATAAATTAAATTAATTCTTTTTGAATTAATCTAAGTAAATAGGATACATAATAAATTATCTTTTTGATAATATAATTAAATTAAAGTCTTCTTCATTCTAAAATAATTCTAAATTAATTAATTTCTTAATTAATTTAAGGAATAAATTAATTCTGATTGAATTAATTTAACAATTAAATTAACTAAATAATTTAATCAATTAATAGAGAATTAAATTAAAGTCTTGACTGCACAACCATTGTTGATATATTTCCAAGTATTCCGTCTTCACACCAATGTCTGTAGCTGACCACTTCTTCTGTAATAAAGAACCTGCTCTGTATTTTGTCAACACTCTGTGTACTGTCTGGTTCACGAGTGATTCACAACAAATAGAATTCTTCACTTGACTTTTATAATGTGGTTCACTTCTGCTCCTTCTGACTTGACTATTTCTGATGTCACACAAATTGAAATCTTCTAGCACTGTAGTTTCTTCAAACTTAAATACTCCACTGAGGCATGATCAAATAAATTGAGCTTCCTTCAATGTAGTACTACTTCAAGTCTGTAGATTGACTTTGATCTTCTTTTTCTTGTCAAATAATACCTGTGACATATAATATATTTATATACAAATTATCTATGTTTGTGTTGAGTTGTCATTCAGCTAAACAAATAGGCTTCTAAACATATGCCTTTCGAAGACCCATCAATTGTTATATCAATTGCTAACATCTATCAATCGATAAGTCATCATTTATCAATCGATGAATATAAAGATCAATTGAAGAATATCATTAGTTGATGGATTAAAGGATGGATCAATTGATATGCTTAACAACAAATTATCAATTGATTGAGACAACACAGAAGGACTATTTGTTGTAGATTCAGAAGACAAAAGTAAACCTATGGAAGACAGTCTATGATGACTATGAAGACTCAATCAGTAGCTGTCTTTAAAAGATGCTTTCTAGAAATGGAAAAAGGTAAAGGGAAGGTAGATAGAAACAATCCAAAAATAGGAATTGTAAAAACACACTTGTAATATATAAACAAGTGTGGTAGCATTGTTAGAAGAGTAGATGTTAGACTATTTCTCTGAGAATCAACTGTTCATCCTTAAAGCACTTTGTAAGAACAATTGGTTTATATTCTAACTTTGTAAAAATGAAGCTAGGTTTATTTTAACCTAGAAACATTGAGCAAAAATATACATTGATGGAAAAACCAATCCATCAGTAATTTTAAATCTCTATGTTATATTTAATTTTTCAGTTTTAATTTATTCAAACACATTCTCCTTAATTATCAAACATCAGTAACAAATATTAAAATAAGCAAAAGTTTTAATATTTGTATTCAACCCCCCATTTCTATAAATATTGGCATAGTTCTGGGAAATAACAATTGGTATCAGAACTGAGGCTTTCAACATACAGAAATTTTAAAGATCAAGAACAATCAATATGGGCCAAGAAGATTCAGGTGTGAAAATTCCAGTGCTAGAAAAAGATGAATATTTTACATGGAAGGTGAAAATGCATCTGCATCTACTCTCTCTTGACCCTTCCTATGTTCACTGCATAGAGAAAGGTCCTCATGTTCCCATGAAGCTAGTCACAGGTGTAAACCCTGATGGAACTCCTGCACTTGACAAACATGTTCCAAAACGCATCATTGACTTCACAGAAGAGGATGAAAAAGAAGTACTTAAAGACAAGAAGGCCATGAACATTATGTTTAATGGCCTAAATAAAGATATGTTTGACAATGTGATAAACTGTAATTCATCAAAAGAAGTATGGGACACTCTTCAAATTCTGTGTGAAGGAACTGAACAAGTAAGGAAAAACAAGATGCAATTCTTGATTCAAAAATATGAATAATTTCATTTCAAGAGTGGAGAATCTATCAATGACACCTATAGCAGATTCCAGAAGTTGTTAAATGGACTAAAGCTATATGGTAGGGTTTATTCAACTGAGGATACAAATCTGAAATTTCTTAGATCTCTTCTAAAAGAATAGAAACTAATGACTGTTTCCATTAGGCAATTTCAAAACTTTAAAGACTTTACTCTTAAGAAACTTTATGGAATTCTCAAGACATATGATTTAGAAATCCAACAAGATGAGGAGATTGCGAAGAATCAAAGAAAGGAGAAAATTGTGGCTTTGATGGTCAAGGAAAATGAAGAGAAGAAGGAATATGGCTGTGTAGAAGTTTCTGTCATGGTGGCTAATGATGCTGTTGAGGAATCATCCAAGGGAAAAGGAAAGGGCAAGTGTGAAGAAGTTGAAACATGTTCACAGGATGATTTTGATGAGATTGATGAGCACCTTGCATTTATAACAAGGAAGTTTTCATAGCTTAAATTCAAGAGGAATCCAAATGCTCAAAGGCCTGGATCCCAATTTAGAAGTAATAATAAAAAAAATTGGTTGATAGATCTAAATTCAAATGCTTTAACTGTGGATTGGCTGGTCATTTCTCAAATGAGTGCAGAAAGCCAAAACAAGAAAAGGAAAAGTCATATGAGGGTATTAATTACAAAAAGAAATACTTTGACCTTTTGAAATAGAAAGAAAAGGCTTTTATTACTGAGGAGAAGGACTGGGCTGCTGAGGACAGTGATTCTGAAGAGTTTATCAATCTAGCTCTAATGGCCAACCATGAAGAAGAAGAAGCTAGTTCATTATCAAATCAGGTACTAGCTACTAACTTTTCCAAACTTACAAAGATGAATGCAATAGTACTATTAATGAAATGTCTAATGAATTGTACAATTTGCATGTCACTCTAAAATCTCTAAACAAAGAAAACCTCAAGTTAAATAACACCATTGATGCCTTAGCTGAGAGGAATGCTTTTCTTGAAAATGAACTTGTTTGTTTAGATAGATTCATGCAGGAAAGTAAAGATGTTAGAGATGAACTAGTGAATAGTTTGAGAAGAGAAGAATTGTTAAAAGAATAATTAGCTGGAGAAATTGAAACCATTAACAGATGGAATAGGTCTGCTAAAACTGCCAAACAAATCATTGATGTTCCGGGTGTAGATACTCTAGGAGAACCCCCCAAATCAATAGGCAAGCGATTGGATGATACTTCAATGTATAAAGATCAATCGACTTCTAATCCTTCATCGACTGATTAGGATTATCAATCGATTGATGCTGAATCAATCGATAAGCATCCATCGACAAGTAAATCATCAATGGCTAATAAGAAGAACAAATTTAGCACTCCTATCAATTTTGTTAAGGAAACCAAAAATCAAGTTGAGGCTGAGGTTGAGAAAATTAACATAGGTAGCTTATCCAAGAAACAATTAAAAGCAAAATTAGAAGAGATAGCACCTGTGGAAATTATCTAACCCAAGTTTGAGAAAAAGAAGAAGAATAGGAATGGAAAAGTAGACATAAATAAGCACAATAATTACACTCCTGATATGTATGCCCCTAGAAAGGTATGTTCTAAATGTGGTAGTGTAAATTATTTGTCTATGCAATGCAAGAATGAAAAGAACTCTATATCTTCAAATGATTTAAATGCACATGTCATGTCTATAAATACCATGCTTACCAATCCTATGCTCATGAATGCCATGTCTTCTAATTTAGTTACACCAAATGTCCATATGCCTTATGCACAAGTTCCGTACATGTATAATCCCTTCTTTGCATATACAAATATAAACATGCCTGGAATGACATAGAACATGCCTAACTTAGATAATGAAATGTATGGAAATTCTGCCATGTGTTCCAAGGTGTCTAAGCCCCAAAAGCCAACTCTCAAAGTTAAAGTGGATCTAAATCCACTAAAACAAAAGGAGTCAAAGTTGGCAACCAAGGCTCAGGCTACAACTAATAAAAGAGGACCCAAGGCAACTTAGGTACCAAAAGAAACATGATTGTTTTAAATGTGTGTAGGGAAATAGGAGAAGAAATCTCTAGTATCTGGATAGTGGATGTTCTATGCACATGACTGGAGATTTGTCTCTACTCATAAAGTTTGTGGAAAAGGTTGACCCAGGAGTTACTTTTGGAGATAACAATAAAGGTTTTACTCTGGGATATGGCTCAATTGAAAAAGAGAATGTTATCATTAAACCTATAGCATTAGTTGATGGTTTGAAGCACAATTTATTAAACATTAGTCAGCTGTCTGATAATGGAATGGTGTATGGTTTTCAACTGGATCATGCATCATATCCAACAGAGAATCTGGTGAAAATCTCTTAAGTGGTGAAAGAAAAGGAAATGTCTATGTGGCTGATTTCAACTCTGTAAAGGCAAACTCAATGACATGCCTACTTAGCAAAGCCAATACAGATGAAAGTGGGATTTGGCACAAGAAGCTAGCCCATTTGAATTTCAAAGCCATGAATCAATTGGTTAGAAAGAATATGGTTAGAGGCATTCCACAGATGGAATTGATTCAGATGGATATCAAAAGAGAAAAGAAAGGAAAACATCATTCAAGTAAAAGTCTGAATCATCAATAGATAAGCCTTTAGAATTGATTCACATGGATTTATGTGGTCCAGTCAACATCATGTCGATTGCCAAAAAGAAATATGCATTAGTCTTTGTGGATGACTTCACAAGATATACATGGGTATATTTCTTACACTCTAAGGATGAGGCAAGCAAATTTATTTTTAATCCTGTGAAGAATGCTGAAAATGGCACTGAATAGAAGGTCAAGAAAACTAGAAGTAATAAGGGTACTGAATTCAATAATACAACAATGAAAGAATTCTGTGAAGAAAAGGGTATCACTCATCATTTCTTTGCACCAAGAACTCCACAGCAAAATGGAGTAGTTGAAAGGAAAAATAGGACCTTGATTGAAGCTGCTAGAACTATGTTAGAAGAAGTAAAACTTCCTACATATTTCTGGGCAGAAGCAATTAATACTGCTTGCTACATTCAAAATATTTCCATGATCAATCAACTTCAAGGAAAACTCCATATCAGTTGATGAAGAAAGACAAGAAGCCAACAGTTAATTTTCTTCATGTTTTTGGCTGCAAATGCTTTGTACTAAGAAATCAAGGTAAAAATATGGGAAAATTTGAAGCCAAGACTGATGAAGCTATATTTGTTGGATATTGAATAACAACCAAAGCATACAGAGTCTACAACCTAAGATTGCACATTGTTATGGAATCTATGCATGTAGTCTTTGATGACAAGAAGATTCAAGGGTTGTTTGATGAAGGATTTCATGAACTATTTGTTAAACGAAAAGAGTCTTGCAGAAGGGGGGGTTGAATGCAACTTGACAATTTATCGCTAATCTTTCTTAACAAAAAACAAGAAATGATAATGTCAAATTAAGAGAGCATACAACAGTAAGCAAATGAAAGACACAAGATGATTTACTTCAAAAATTAATTTTATTAATTTTTTATTTTGCTACAACTAACTGGAAATAATTTTCCAGCTTCAATAGATACAATAACAAGAGAATGCTAATGTTTCTATGCTTGAGAAAAGTTAAGCTCAGTTGCATAAGGGAAAGTGTTTGGGAGATGTGTGTATTTAAACTAAAACACATATCTCACTTACAAGTGTACTTTTCCTTGTTTTCTGGACAACACTCGAAATAGAAACTTCACTTTTTCTTCTCAAGTCTTGTCTTCATTCCATTTGTAGATAAAGGTATTCTGAGAAGATTTGACATTTTTGACTCCATGAGCATGCTTCATCTTTTTGCTTGATTTTTCTCAAGTTGCAGTAGTAGACTTGATAGACTAGGTACAGTTGTCAAGATCAATCAGTGAATGAACTTTATCTAGTCTGCTACTTGAAACAGACTGTCAGCTTCACCAAAAGGTTACTGTCAATCTTTAGCTTCTCTTTGGTGACAACATCTTTGATTCCGCATACTTTACTATCAGGCTCATCAGTCTTCTAAAACATTTTGTCGCCCCAAAGGTACTGTCAACTATTCTGCAAAACATGATGTCGACTATTCCGCCAAACATGTTGTCAACTCTCCCCGCTAAAGCTACTGTCAGGAAACTTGTTGTCTTTGATTCTTCAATCTCTGCCAAGTTTACTGTCAAGGATAGATGCTGTCAGTAAAACTTGTTGTCATAGAGTCTTCATTCTCCGCCAAGTTTACTGTCAAGGAATAATTACTGTCGTCAGCTCCAAAAGTTGTTGTCACTTGAATGTGCTGTCATAGGCTCTAGTTTTTAGAATGTTACTGTCAATGAATTGATCTATTTTGTGCATGAACACTTTGTGAACTTCTACTTCATGGATCATTTATTATATTTGTACAAAACAGTAACTATTGCTACTTACTTTCACCTACTTGACTGATTTGTGCAACCAAATACAAGTGGCATTGTAAACATACTGTCAATGTATATATGACAATATGATTTACTTAGTTAATGACTAATTAAACTAAGTATTAGTTGATTACATTGATAGACCACAATCCCTAACAATCTCCCCCAATTTGTTTTTATGATAAATAAAGACAAATTTAAGGAAAATTGCAGATGCTAACTCAACTAATAAAAAGTAAAAGTGTTTGTAAAGAAAATAAATGAAATTATAAGTACAATCCTATTTAAATTTATCTCCTCTAGACTGATCAGATTTTCAATTTTGACTTGAGCTTCATCTTCACTTCTTTTCTGCTATCATCCTTCCATATAACCCCTCAAGAGCTTTCAGTTCTTTCTTCTCTTCATCTGTCTTGGCATGATCAGAGACACAATCTAAGACTAGCTTCACTATCTTGTAAGAAAGATTCCTCAACTCCTTGAAGTTGTATTAGTTCTTAGTTGGCCCTTTGGTTATGCATAGAAATTTCATCCCAAACATGTCTTTGACAAATCTTTTTTTTGCAAAAGAGTAGACTTGCTTCACCCTGAGTTTATCTATGGATTCATCCTCTTCTTCTGTTGATTCAATGATCTCCCAGACTATCTTGCTCAAATCTCTTTCAAATTCCAGGAATGAACCTGTAGTCAGTCTGAAGATCTTCATTAACTTTTCATTGTTGAGCACCCTGAAATTGACAGCCTCCACTTCAATGTTATCAACAATTATTCTTAGTGGCCTAAAAAGAACTGGAGAATCATAGTTAGGCCATTTTGAGAATTGATCATTCAGCATTGCATGCTTCATGTCAATTTCTGCCTTTTTGATCCTTTTTAAAATTTGATCCACCTTCTTCTTTGCAGCTTCAACTTCTTCTTTAAATTTCTTTCTCTTCTCCTTCTCCTCTTTCCTCATAGAGTCACATATCTCCAGTGCTCTGTTCTTCAGATCAAAAATCTCATAATTTGTGATGTTGAGCAGTTCCTTCTTGATTAGCTCTGTGATGTGAGGGTCATTCACAACCAGATTTTTCAACTCTTCAAAAGTGATTTCTTCAGCAAAACCACCAGAATTGTAGAAGATAATTCTGTCAGGATTTCTAAGAAGACATTGTTGTGTCCTCTCATACTCAAACTTCTTTTCAATTTCCCTCTTCTTCTTGGCTTGAATAATTCTCATAACACTTGATATGTACTTGCATTCCTCAGGATAAGGATATCCCTCCAACTGCTTCACCAAACTTTCAAGTAGATCCAGATTTTTGTCCTGAAGAAACTCTGTGCTCCAAAGCTCCTTGATTTCATCTTCACCTTCAAACATTACTCCTCTGAGTAGAAAATAGTCTCAGGCTCTTCAATATCAGTGAAATTCAAGGGGTGAGGCTTGAAGGAATCCATCATCTCCATAAACTTCTTTATCAACATACCTCTCACCACCTGTGTCATGTCCTCATGTCTGTTCCTTGAGTTAAGAGTAGCATTTTTCTGACCAGAAAATAATTCACATCTTTCATCTCATAACTCAATTCTTTTGTTGCTCCATTTGAATAAAAGAGAATCATCTTGTTGAGAGAATTTACTTCAGACCATTCAACCTTCACCTTAACCAGAGATTCTGGCTTTGATTCTGCTATGTTGTTTATTATTGGTCTTCTAACAACTAGACAATCCTCATAAAGCACCTCAGACTTGAGTTTCCATCCTTTCCTACTAGCCCTCCTACTAGAATGTGGTTTAGGCCTTTCTGCCCTTGCCTTCACATACTTCTTTGGAATAGATATCTTCTTTGACAGTAAGTTTTGAGAGGTTACTGTCAATTCAGGTTCGACAACAGGTTTTGTGATAGTATGTTTCACCTTATCACTCATGACAACATCTTTTTCATCAATTTCAAATCCAAGTACTACTGTTTTCATTACCTTCCCTTCAACACCGTCACTATACTCCTTCTCATCCTTCTTTTTGTCTTCCTCCACCTTATTTCAAGCTCCATATGACCCTTCACCAATTTTGTGATGGCTGGAACTACCTACACCTCCATTAGGCTTTTCATTATCATCTCCATCTCTTCTCTCCTGGGTCTTCTTCTCATTCTTCTTCAATCTCAATTCTCCAAGCCTCCTCAATTATCCTTCCAACACCGTCAACACTTCATCTCTCTCTTCATTTCTTGGAATCTGTTTGAAGTAGTCAAAAGCTTCTTTAACTGATCTTGGCCTACACATGCTCACCCTTTCAAGGTTCATATATCTGTATTTACCATCTGTGGAGCTACTGAATTTGATGCCCAATGGATCCTTAGTTACTTCTGGCAATTTCTCAGCTATCAACTTCTCCAAAGTCCTCTTCAGATTTTCATTGAGCCATGACTTATCTATTTTGATTTTGAGTTTGATTGCTTCTATAACTGTAATTTCTTGTCTGCTCAGATAGGCCATGCTCAAACACCAACTGAAACCTCCTTCAGTTCTGACAGAGATTACCCATTTGTTACTCTTAGACACTATTACAGCTGCTCCCACTGTTGACTGTCTCATTGAATCAGAAAACGTCTTGGGGTCTCTATTAGATGAGGCTCTTAGATCATTAATCCTCTTGTTGAACTTTGCATCCTCAAACTGTTTTCAATATCATCTATCATCAGGATTGCAGCCTGCTCATCATCAAGATCTTCTCTTTCTTCTATTATCAAATCATCACTTCCATCTTGAAAGAGCTTCTCCTTCCCTTTTCCAGTTATATGAACCACTGAATCCTTTTTCATTGCACCTTCCTTAATCACAACACCTTATTCCTTTGGTCTCGCCACCTTATCACCTCCAAGTTTTGTAGCAACCTTAGCAGCCACACTAGACAACAATGCTAATTGACTCTCCCCCTGAGATGCAGCTTGAGTTATCTCCTTATCACTCCTTTCTGCAAACACTTCAGTTTTATCACTTTTCTCCCCCTTAGGTAGCAACTTCAGGGTTTGAAAACTTTGCATTAAACTCCTGAAGCTTGTCAAAGATGGCCTTGAAACCTGCATTCATTGTATTCTCCAGACTGGCCATTCTGTTCACCGACTTTACTTGATTCCTACCCACTGTATCCAGATTCTTTGACAATTTTATGACCTTATGTGAAAGGGATTTCAACCTTTCATCAGCTTGTTTAGTGTATTTGGAGGCTGTGATGTTTTCACACTTTTTTTTCCTGAGTGATCTCATCACTCCTCACCAACTCACTCTCAAGGCCTATTACCTTAGATGTTTGGGCTCCCACATTTTGTTTTTTAATTTGGCCTTGCTCATGGACCTCTCCTTTTGCCTGGGATTTTCCCAGCCCCTCATTTTTATACTCACTTCTATTTTCTTTTATCTCTTTTTCTTTTCACACCCTCACTCATCCTAGGTGCAAGAGACTGAGCAACTACATCTTGCACAAGAGTTTTAGATTTTACCTTTAGCAGGGTAGAGATAAGAGCAGAGACATCATCTTCATTCTGTAGAGAAGTAGTGGCCATTGGAGAGCTTCTGTCTAGATTTTAGAGGTTGACATCTTCTGTGACAGCTTCTGTAGGAAAGTTACTGTCAGGAGGATTGACAGTAACTTTGTCATTAACAGCTACTGAGGCTGTGACAACAATCTCTTCTACTCTTTGAGTAGAAGGTTCTTGTGGATTGCTATGATCAGTCTCATCCAATAGTTGAAATAGTGCATCAATAGTTTTATCTTCAAAATTAGCAAAATGTGATGCACTATAATTGAATGAGTTGTGTTCCACATTTTCTAGCCCTATAATGTGAGTATCTTCAAGTGTGGGCTCAGGTTGAGTGTGTTCAACCTGTTGTGTAGACTCTTTACAGAATGCCATGGGAGACTGGCCAAGTTCAATAGATGCCTCATGTTGAGAGGAGACATCTAGAGATGTGCTTTTGTCCCTTTTAAGAGATGTGCCATTTTGAGAGGACACACCCTAGCTAATAGAGGTTGATACCCTTGCCTTCTTTCTCCTAGGCTCACTAGGGCCCTCTGTGGGTTCTGTGGACTTACTACCACCCTTATTTGCTACATCTAGTGTAGTTTCACCACCTACTTGTGGAAAGGCTTTTATCCTAGGTTGAGTGGTTCTCATCCTTTTAGAACCTTGGTCCTTTTGAGAGGAACCAGACCCTTGGCTTACAAACTTGGTGACTCTAGAAGGTCGGCTCCTTCAAAAGGTTTAGAGTGTAGGTTAGGAATGGAGAGGTCAACACTATTCTCATCACTAAAAAAAATACATGGTAATCCCCAAAATTTTTAAATTCAATCTATTTATTGTAGAAATCATGAAATCTGTTATAAACAAACTCAATTCAATGTTAAGAGGTTTGCTGGTTAACAAGGAATGAGTATTTTTCTTTGGAGTTGGGGACTCCATGCATTGAACACTATCTAAATTAATTATGCCTACAACAGAGTTAATTATAAGGATAAAGAATCCAGGATAGTAAATTACCGATTTCCTGGCTTCTTTCTTTCCCAGTACCAGCTTGAATAGAGGCATCAGGAGCTTTCCGACGTCAATTCTGTAATTGTGCACCTTGGAATGCACAATCCTCCTGATGTATGCTGGCACTTCATTCCAGCCACTTATTTTGCTGGACATGGACCTTGAGACTGCATCCAGCATCATGCTCCATTTTTTGTTTATATATTTCATGTCCATGCCTTCCGAAGGATACCATTCATCACTATTAGCATTTAGCTTGGGTCCAGCATACCCAACCATCTTGAAGAACTTGGCGAGTTATTTTTCACTTGCAGGCTCCTCAAAAAGCAAGCCTTCAACCTCTTCCACATGAAGAGTTTCATTGATGTGAGAGGAATCAATGGTGTAAGAGGTACCATTGATTTGAAAAGAGATAGAGCTAGCATCTTCCTCCCCCTCACATACTGCAGAGGTCCTGAATTGAGACAGTCATGGGATTTTTAGATGATGACTTGCGGTTAGGGCATAGGTAAGATATGAGTTGTTCATAAAGCCAACAAAGGGTTTGAAGTCATCACCAGCTTTACCCACTGAAGCCATGGCGGTGAAGTTGGTTTGAGCAAGAGTGCAGAGAATTTGAGGTCCAGACATGGTTAAAAGTTGTTTAAGGTTAAGAATGAAAGAAGGATTTAAGAATTTGAAGAATAGTTTAGAGAAAGAAGTTACAAAGAAAATGGAGAGTTTTTAGGATGTAAGAGAGTAAAGAAGTTATGAGAGAAATAAAGTAAAGTAAAAAATGAGAGAAATTTTAGCTATGTTTATATATGATGTGAAAAAGACACTGTCAAGAAAGAATTTTAAATGATTTGAATTGAAAGTTGTCTTCAAGTTCCATTCCTTGATAGTAACTCATGCGCTAGAAATGACAAACACTCTTGAAAGTAACATTAGCAGTTAAAGAATATAAAATAAATTAATAACCCTAATGTTCATTGTTGACAGTATGTTATGCGGGGATTTTAGAAATCAATGTTGTCAAAAGATACAGACAGTAAGTTTCAATCCTGCATACTATGTTGACTATTTCTCAATCCTTTGACAGTAGATTCATAGGTTTTGACAGTAAGTCTCAATCCCGTGAAACATACTGTCAAGAATTCTCAGCCTTATGAAGATTCCTTCAAGTGCCTTGGTATCAAATTTTCCTTTAATCTCAGCTGAATCTTTCATGAAGTAGCACTTGCTTCCAAAGACATGAAAATAGTTGACAGTTGGTTTCCTTCCTGTGAGAAATTCATAGGGTGTTTTCCATAGTATTTGTTGACTACGGTCCTATTTTAAGTGTAACAGGCTGTATTGATTGCTTCACCCTAGAAATAGGTACGAAGTTTTGCTTCACTGAACATTGTTCTTGCAGCCTCAATGAGAGTTTTATTTTTCCTTTCCACAACATTTTACTGTCATGTTGTTGTTGACAGTAGGTTTAGATGGAGTTGGCTTGACAGAAAGTTTGGATCTTACAGTCTTGACAGAAGCTTCTGAACTCGCTGTCTTGCCAGTGTTGACAACATCTTTTAAACCCAAGTTTCTGTCAAGTCAAAACTAACTGTCTTGGGGATTTTGATAGTTTCTTTTGCCTTAAGGGATTTACTGCCAACATCATTGTCCTCATCATCTATCTCTTGTTTGATCACTAATGCTTCTTCGTCAAATTCAAATTCAGCCTTTTTGAATAAGGGATTCTTAACTTTCTTTAAAATGGAAGGTTTGAAAGTATGTTTGACTTCTTCTTCTATAGCATGTTTCTTTCCATTTTTCTTCTCATAGTTAAAACCTATACCTACCTTTTAGATGGAGGTATTTTTGTTGGTTATTCAACAACCTCCAAAACTTCTTCAAAAGCATTCAAAGTGTTTAATCTGAGAACCAAGATAGTCATGGAATCTATACATGTCTCTTTTGATGAAACAAAAATAACATGATTACATGATGAAGAAGTTCAGGAATATCTGAGTTTTGAAAATGAATTGCTCAAAGGTCAACAATACACAGACTCTGACCCTCTAAACTCTGATGAAACTAACACAGTACTTGAAGATTCTGCACATGTTGAGGGGGATCAACATCAACCTTCTACTGAAATTATAGAACTAACCTCAATCATTGAAATCTCAGAGTCTGACCAACCTCTGAAAGAGACAAAATCTGAGACGTCAAACTCTAATCAGTCAAATTCTAAAGTAAGCACAACTTCAGGGGGATGCATTCACTGAGGAATCATACTTTCATGGGAGAGCATCTAGCTCAAGAAATCTTCATCATCCAAGGAAATGGACCAAAGATCATACACATGACTTGATAATTGGTGATCTAGAAAGTGGAGTGTAGACAAGGAAAACTACTCAGAATGAATGTCTCTATCATAGTTTTATTTCTCAAACAGAGCCAAAGAAAGTTGAAGATGCTCTGAAGGATGCAGACTAGGTTACTATAATACAGGAAGAACTGAATGAGTTTGAAAGAAATAAGGTTTGGACTCTTATTCCAAGACCAAAGAACAGATCCATTGTTGGCACAAAATGGGTGTTCAGAAATAAGACAGACTCTGATGGAATCATAACAAAGAACAAAACAAGACTAGTTGCCAAAAGCTACTCACAATAGGAAGGTATTGACTGTGATGAAACCTTTGCACCTGCAGCTAGACTTGAAATAATTAGAATCTTTCTTGCTTATGCTGCACATAAGAAGTTCGAAGTATACGAGATGGATGTTAAAAGTGCATTTCTAAATTGTGAGCTTGAGGATGAGGTATATTGTTGGTGAGATTATGAAGTTGTATGAATAGTAATCGTGATAACTCAACACTAGAATAGGACAAGTAAATAATACTACGCCTACAAAGAAATTAAGAAGAAATGAAGACAAGGCAGATACAGTGAATCAAGACATTAGAAGAAGTTTTGAAGTCTACTACAGGTCACTGAAAGAAGTACATTAATATGTTCATGCCTCAGTGAAGAATAATGTGTAAAGACTTTCAGGGTTTCAGAAGTATTGGAGATTCAGTACAGAAATGCCACAAGAAGATTTCAGTGTAATAGCATTGATTGAAGATAGACATTGTTCGAAGCATAGGAATCTAGAAGGATTGAAGACAAGGTAAAGACAAAGGTTAAAGAAGACAGCTACAGTCCTGGAGTTATACTCACTGAAAGAAGTTCATTTATATGTTCAATCGTCAGTGAAGAACAAAGAATGAAGTATTCAAGGTTGTGGTAGTAATGAAGACGTTGTCTAAGTACAAGAAAAGATTCTAGTGAAAGTACAGTGTTTATTGACAGTCAGTATTCGAAGCAATGCAACAGTCCAAGGTTAATTAGCTGAAACAGAAAAGAAATCAAGGAAATTTAATTCAGTGTTAGTCATTTGTGAACCAGACCAGTGCACTAAGTGTCAGCACAACAAGAAGAGAATTACCTTGATGTATCAGAAGAAAATCAGTTGATCAAGCTAGAAGAGTGAAAACCAAGTGGTAAATACTTCAAACATTTCAAGAAATTGGTTAAGGTAAGTATTACTACATTTCGTGGCTCTTGTACTCTGCAAGCAATGTGTGAGGCGCGACTAAACACCCTAGGCACAACAAAATACTTATGAATTAGTTTCTATGTACTTTTGTTGTTCCTACACACAGCAAGCAATGTGTGAGGCGCAACAAAACTCTCAGGCGTAACGAAATACTACACACTGCAAGCAACGTGTGAGGCGCAACAAAACCCTCAGGCGCAACGAAATACTTGTGAATAAGTTTCTAAGTACTTTCGTGGCTCCTACACATTGCAAGCACTCTAGAGGCGCAACAAAACTCTCAGGCACAACAAAATACTTATGAATAATTTTCTAAGTACTTTCGTGGCTCCTACACACTGCAAGCACTCTAGAGGCACAACAAAAGTTTGCCTTAGCAGCAACAAAAGAGTTTAAGGCAAAACAAAGAGTTTCGTGGCTCCTCTACAAGGGATACAGAGTGTAGGCACAACAAAACTTTCCCTAGGCGCAACAAAAGTTTTGTGGCTCCTATACACTGCACTCATTCTACAAGCGGAACAAAAGGACTTAGCATTGTGAAGAACAAATCAATTTTAATTGATTTGAAAAGTCTACATCATATATAAACAAAATGACGTGCTCATTTTAAAAAGTGTTCTGGTTCGTCTCTTCCAATCAAAATTGCTAGAGAAGAACACAGCAAAAATATACAGAGGGGTCAAAACAAATCAAAGCACTATCCGTTACTCCTTACCGGAGTCTTTTGTTAATGGCCGGATAAACCTTGTAATATTTTAAGGGCCATTATAAAATACTCCCGGTAGTTAAATCCTTAGACAAAATTATAAATATAAATATTGTATTGGATTTGACTTGTATATTTTTGTAGAAGCAAAGAACTAATTTGTTCTTTAGAAACCAGTTATATTTTTAACTGGGTGTAGCAACCTCAGGGTTTATATACGAAAGATATATTCCCCGAAACTTGTCTCGTTAACATTAGTTGTTAATTTTCTAGAACATTAATGATTATTCATAAATACAGAAAATTAGTAAGACAGCCTCCTAAACACTATTCACCTCATAAACTCGAATCCACTAACCGAACTCTAAATTATTTATCAGCAAAAGATTCAAAAGAATTATTTTAATTTAGTGAGTATCGTATTCAACCCCCCTTCAACGATACTTTGGGACCCAACATATATGTTGAATAACCTCCTAGCTTTGTGAATCCCAAATATCCAAATCATGTCTACAAGTCTATAGGTTGGATAAAGCCTTGTATAGACTCAAGAAAGCTCCTAGAGCCTGGTATGAAACACTGGCTCATTTTCTTCTTAAAAGTGGTTTCACAAGAAGTACCATTGATAAAACCTTATTTTATAGAAATCGGGATAAGGACTTATTACTAGTTAAAATATATGTTGATGATATTATATTTGAATCTACTAATGAGAAACTATGCGAAAGATTTTCAAAGTTAATGCAGTCCAGGTATCAAATGAGTATGATGGGAAAGATGAGCTATTTCTTGGGCTTGCAAGTGAAGCAGACCTATGAAGGAATTTTCATAAGTCAGTCAAAATATACATGAAATCTACTCATAAAGTTTCGAATGCAAGACTCTACATCTGCTACAACTTCTATGACTACTGCAACCATGCTGGATCAAGATGTTAGTGAGCCTGTAGAGAAAACAACATACAGAGGTATGATTGATTCACTTCTTTATTTGACTGCTAGCAGACCATAAATTATGTTTGCAACCTGTCTATGTGCGAGATTTCAGGCAAATCCAAGGGAACCACATTTGATTGCTGTTAAGCGAATTTTTAGATATCTCAAGGGAACCATAAATCTTGATTTATAGTATCCTAGAGAGTCTTACTTTAAACTTATAGGCTATTCATATGTCGATTTTGCAGGAGGTAAAATAGACAAGAAAAGCACAAGTGGAAGCTGCCAATTTCTAGGTGGAAGAATTGTCTAATGGTTTAGCAAGAAGCAGAAATCAATCTCAACATCAACAGCAGAGGCAGAATATATAGCTACAGGAAGTTATTGTGCTTAGATCTTATGGATGAGAAATCAGTTGTTAGACTATGGTTTGAACTTCACAAAAATTCCTATTTATTGTGATAACCAAAGTGCTATTGCAATGACAGGAAATCCAGTTCAACATTCTCTGACAAAACATATCAACATCAGATACTATTTCATAAGGGAACATGTCATAGAAGGGACAATCGAAGTGCATTTTGTTCCAACAGATCAATAGTTAGCATACATATTCACAAAACCTCTGTATGAAACAACTTTTACAAGATTGGTTTCTGAATTGGGAATGGTGACAAGTGGTTCAACTCCAAAAAGCAAGTAGCAAGCATTATCAGTATTTAATCTCCAAGAAGTGTCTCAGAATTTGCAAACTCCGATGACCTCAAATATAAGTATTTATGGTAAAATCTGTCAGAGAATGTAGTAAACTCTATCAGAGAATACAATAAACTCTGATCCATGGTGAGTCTAATCTCTGATCTCAGTCTACATGTCAAACTCTGAATTATTGTTATTTATTTTCCAAATAAACAAGTATTATTGATTATTTTATATATGACATTAGTTTTAATTCAGTAACGTCATATTTGTTAATCTATGATTGGAGTAACAATGACTGTGTGTGTCTATCATGAAAAACGTTTCATCATTATACACAGATACACACATATATGCTATATTTTTCGACTGACATTACTCATTACTTATCCTATCAGATTATGCCACATGTCCTACTAAGGGTTAAAAGTTAATTGTGAGGGAATGGTTAATTCAATCGTATTCGTACTTTGAATTATCATCTACATCTTATTCTCTCTATCTCTCTCTCTCGTAATCTCAAAACCCTAATCTTTTCACACCTTCATATTACTGTATCAATGACATCTAAGGGTATTTCTTTCAAGAACTATATCTTTGCTACTATTAATTTCTCTGCTATTTTTGATAAAGCAGATGCACCACGAGATTTCTATGTTCTCCAGGATTTTCTTACCAACAGCAGCATTGGGTATGCTCTACAAGCACCCACTGAGATCTCCGCATAAACTCTGATGCGAATATGGTCCACAACCAAGTTCAATGATGCAAGTGATGAATAGGAGCACATCATCTCCTTCAAATGCAATGGTGATCACCTCATCACCCCTGAGGTAGTCAGACATGCCCTTCATATTCCTGAAGTGGCTGTTTATGATGATTTGGTGGAAGACTCCGTAATGAGGGAGTTCTTTCAAGAGATTGGCTAAATTGGGAGGCGAACAAAATTGGGGAGTCTGACCAGGCCACATCTGAGAAAGGAGTGGAGTTTCTTCTTCGATTATATCACCAGGGCCTTCACTCCAAAATGTACCAATTTTGATGTTATTCCTCAACTCTCTCAATAAATTGGGTATTTTCTAGCCCATAATCTCAATTTTAATTTTCCTTGTCTATTAATTAGGAAAATAGCTGCTAAACTTAGAGATGATGAGCATACTATATATTATGGTAGATTCTTACAGTTAATCATTTTTTGTTGAATGTTAGTTTTGCTGACGATCAAGCTTTATTTGTTTTTAAAATGAACAAAAGATTTTTTGCTGACTTGACAAGAAGGGATATCAAGAAAGAAAAAGATGGCATCTTACCAAGATTTTTTTATCCTACACGGGTCAGGCTTCCTCTAAATCAGAGAATGCCTACTGTGTATGGGAGGGAATTTCTTTTAGTGACTATGAATCAGAGTTTAGCTCAATCCCCCTTTGATTTTAACCCATGTCATCCACTAAACACTAATCCACACACTCTGCCAACCTTTGTTGTCTCCCATAAGACCTCAGTAGCAAAACACATCTCTCAGGCACAGAGCTCAGGCCTAGAAAAGAAGGGCGAATCAGTGTCACAGTCTCCTCCCAGAAAAAGGAAATTAATTGATGAGAAAATAGACTCTAATGACAGTGATGAAGGTTTAGTATTTCCAATGAAGATATCTGTTCAACCAGCCTCTGATGTTCCTCTTGCTTCTTACATGAAGCCATTTTCATGTTAATCCTGTCTCAGAGCCTACAAAGAAGAGGAGAAGACTGGTTAAGGCAAAAATCTCAGAATATTTTTCTCTAGTTAAAGCCTTAGACTCTGTTCCACTAAACCCTAATTCTGTTATGACATCTGGTGACTCTGCATTGCCTGACCAAATAAATAGTAACATCGGTGGAATTGAGGTAGATGGTGATGATGAAATTACCACTCGAGAAGAAAATGATGAATTGGCTAAAATGAATGGTAAACCACTTACTGTTATTCCTTTTACCAGTCCTATAATCACATTGGAGGTTACTTCGAATGAGGTACCAAGTAAAGATAAAAGGGGAACATGGGATGGTAATGAAATTATTGATGAGAAATGCTGGGATAAAAATGATGATGACAATCCTAGTATTCAAGATGATCCGGCATCTTCTCCTGTCAAGTCCCCTCAACCTATAATCAAGGAGATCTCCTATGAACGAGCTAGAGAGTTAGCTGAGGAAGTTAAAAGAGAGATGGCTGCTCAAAAAGCTCAACAGTCTCCAGTCACTGGAACTGCCAAGCTCTTCTCCAGAAGGAAAAAGAAGAAAGTCTCATTTGGCCTAGACACACAAGGACCTTTGATCAAAGTTCAACATAAGCAACTGCACCAGCAACTGAAGTCAACTTGGATCAGGGGTACAACCCATAAGAACCTTCAACTCAAAGGGTTGAAGAAGTTGTTAAGGCCCCAACTATACAAGAACCATCCAATCAAAGTTTGGATGCAAGCACTCTAACTCTGACCGTAGATCCTGTTGTTGCTGATGCTGAAGGCCAAACTCTGGCAGAGTCTAGTACACAAGAACCTTCACCTCAAAGTGGTGAAGCAGCTACTGAAAAGACTCTGGTCACACAAGAACCAATCACCAACTTTGTGATTGCATACCAAAATATGGAGATGAAGCTAAACTCTGAATCACATGCTGCAAATGTTGAGAACTCAAGCTCTGATGTTAATCCTTTGGCACTATCAGATGCAATACTTGTTCAACCATTATCTACAAAGCCAATGGACACTACATCAGACTCTACAAAATCACAAGGTATAAACTCTAACTTTTCTTCAGAATTTACGTACTGTGATGGTATAAGTTCAGACTTTATATTTCCCTCTTTTACTGTTGGGATGACCACGTATATTCCTAAAAGGGTACCTCCTATTCATGTAACCACAAACCTCTCTTCTCAGCTACCTTTTATTTCTGTAGATCATTGTGATTTGAGCCTTTCTTGTGAGACTGGGGTAAAATGTGTGAAAAATAGAACTGAAAATGAGAGACAGACACTGGTTCTGGTAAAAGGAGAGTTAGATATAATAAGGAGTTAGTTAATTTTAATGAGAAAACTCTGACTCTCAAAAGTCATGAGATGTGTGATGTGAGAAGTAATGAGATTACTTTAAAAGAAAAGAGTGTCTTAGGGTGTTTTGTTCTTTGTCAAGTACTCAGAGTATCAATGAGACAGGCTCTGATGTTCATATTATCCCTCACTCTCTAAACGCTGAGGTACCCAACTCTGATGATATTGCAGATGGAGAAGTTGCAAACTCTAAGGATTCCACTCCTATCTTTGAGGATGAAGAAATCACTGATCTTTCTATTCCTTACACTCAGAGATACAGCTCCAAAAGATGGCCTCTAGATGCTTTTGATGCTCATGAAAGATTGAGGATGAAATATCTTGATTATTATGTTGTTGCATAGTTGGAGGGTGAAATTGAACCTGCCCTTATTGCAGAAGGTGTACGGAGGATTAAAATCTGGAGTGAGCCATCTTGTGCAGATATCTTGAAATCTAAAGGGAAATCCATCTAGGACATGACCTGGAAAGATGAACACATTTCTTGGCCACATGTTCATGATCTGATCCAGGAAGCAGACTCTGAGATAAACTCTATTTAAATGAAGGTTGTTCTCAAGGAAACCACTGTGTTGACTAAGGGTCTTCACAGTGAAGTTCAAATCTTCAAAAGCATGTTGATAAACAAAGTGCTTCTGTTCAGGGTGTTGTTTCCAAATATCAACAATCAATGGTGTCTAAAATTAAAGTTGTTTCCACCAAACAGGATTCTTTGGAGTCCAAAGTTGACAAAATTGCTACTGTTGTGACATCTATGCAGTCTATGTTGCATACAATTGTAGACATACTGACTATTTCTTCTGATGTCAGAAAGGGGGAGAAAGTAGCTAAGGACAAATGCAAAGTGGACGTTGTCTTAAACTCTGAACACAAACCTCAAGGTGGTGGTGGTGGTTTAGTTGATAAATGCCAAGGGAGTTATAAGGATGGTAAAACTAATCAAACTCAAACTCTGACAGTTCAAACACTGATTCCCACAGGATCTGGAAAAGCTCAAGAAAATTAGCAAACTCTGACTGATATAGATCATGTTGCTCAATTGGAGAAATTCAAGAAAGATGAAGAGTTTGCAAGGCAGTTGGCTGAAAAAGAAAAGCCAGAAGAAACTGCCATGGATATAGAACTTGAACTGAAACTACATGAAGAAGAAAATCCAGGTATTGATCCGCTACTACAGAATATGAAATGAAGAAGATGATTACTGGTACTGATAATGCTCAAGTCTAGTCAAAGAAAATGAAACTTCATATTCTAAAGAAAACTCTGATCAAGAAGAAACCTGTTGTATCTGCACATGTCAAAATTCAGTCAAAGCCTGAAACAAGATCTAATAAAGGGATGAGTGCAGATGTTGCAAAGGCTCGGTCATCACAATCATCTCAAACTATTCAACAGAAAACTTCATCAAAACTGAAAACTCCACTTATTATGCAGGGAACTACATTTCTTCCTGGAGGAACTAGTTTTGAAGATGAGGAAGAGGAACAACAAACTCTGGTCAGGAAGAAAACTTCTAACTTGTTATGGACAAGATATGAAACTCTGACTCTGGATGCTAGAGTTGGAAGAGATAAGGGAGGAATTGGAAGTTCAAAAGCCAAGTTCTATAAGGAGAAACAAATACTTTCAGAGATCCTTATTTTCTGAAGGACAAACTTGAAGAAGAACTGACTCAAGATCACTTGGATAAGCTCATTGTTGTTCATTTGGTTAAGGATGCTTTTGATGGTAATGTCCCTAAAGAAAAGATTTTGTATTTTCTAGAAGATGAAACAGTCTTGAAATTGGATGAAGAAGATCTGGCTCATAAGTCATCAAAGGAACTTGAATATGTTCTTTGGTTGTTAAATGATGAGAATGAGTTCACAGCTAAATGTGTGAAAATTCTAGAAGGTGCAATTTTTAGCAAAAGAAAGACTAAAAGGCTGATGATGATAGACTCTGATGAAGAGTACAAGCCAATGTACATGTTTGAGGATGAAACTGAAAAGGAAATGAGCAAAGGAGATGGAAAAATCAAAATGATAGTTGGTATTCCTACTCTTGTTCTGAATCCAGGTGGTCAAAAAGCTTGTTGCATTGTTATGGATGAAAGAATGGAGAGGTCACCAATCTACAACTTAAGTGCCGTTATATATCAAATTGATGACTCTAGTGAACAGATGAAAGAAGTAAAATCTCAACTGATGAAATTGTTGAAGGCAACTGAAAATAAGTTACTTGATGACTTTCTAGCCGAAAACCTTTTCTACAGTAGGGTATAAAAAGGCAGGTTGGATAAACTCTGATACATTTGTCTTAGAAGTTTCTGACATCATAAGTTCAAATTTATATTTTACTGCATAAAGCATAAATTGGGGGAGATTGTTAGATATGAAGAACTTATGATATCAGAGAATGTTGAATCAGAGTTTACGAAAGCTGATCAGAATTTAGCTGATGTCATCAGAGACTAGAAGTGATCGACAGAGTTTAGTCTATCAGAGTTTGACAGATAGAAATTGATAAATCAGGAGATGATTGAAGACAGAAAAAGAAGTGATTGTGTGAAATACAATCTCATTGGAAGCTATCTTTTAGGAAGATAATGATGGAAATTGTATATTTGTATTTATTGATCATTATCTTTGCTCTAATTAGATATGTAGTTGTGTACTATATAAACACAAGATTAGGATTACATTGAAGTATCGTTCAAATTATATTATTCTCATAACCTAGCAGCTCTTAAGAACATCTGGTTTCTTGAAAGAGTTTTGTATTAAGTTTATCAAAGTTAATACAAACAGTTCATCTTTTACATACTTGTGTTCTAAAGTCAATTTTTTGGAACTATTATATTCAACCCCCTTCTATAATAGTTCGTTATCTGGGTAACATGAAGAGTCTCGCCTATTTAGCAAGGTTCGGCCCATGAAGATAGTTAAATATTGATAAGTGGTCCAAACCCATGTTTGAAGTATCTCGCCCGCTTTGGAGTAATTAAAGGAACTGTTCAGAAGGCCCAATATTTTCAGTCCAGGTACATCAGCTTCGCCTGCTTGAGGTCCAGAATGCTAGAATCATTACTTGAAGCCCATTTGAAGATATCAGCCCAATCCACATTACTTGAAGATGTCCAGGACCCGTTGTTGCTGAAGGCTGAGCTCTACCTAGGCTAATTGGGTTTTCACCCAGTTAGGGGGGTCTAGTAACCTCGCCTCTTAATGACACTTCCAAGAAGGCTAGCCCACAAAGCTCATATGGTTAACGATGGGACTGGACTAGGCTGACACCGACATACTCGGGTCATTGACTTAGCCACCACGTTTCATACACAAAGCTGGGCCTCAAAGGCCTACACAATGTGGTGGCCCAATCATCCTAAGAGGGGAAACATAATCCTATTAGGTTCCTTACTCCGCAAGAATTACATTTGGCTTGATTCTTATAAAAAGGGTACGTATAAACATTGTTTGGTTACAATCTGTCTTTGGCTCTTAAGAACCCTAATTCTTGTATGCTAAGCTTTTCAATCAAACAGTTTCAGCCTCCCCAAAACATCACACCTCCATCCACCTAGGTTGTTTAACGTCGTCAACCACCACTATAATTCCAACAACCCTCCCCAAAATTTGTTTTCACAGATTCCTCCATTAATAGACCTTTTACAGTAATATATAATCAGCTTTGAGGAATTTTAATACAACTCATTGTTTCGAGGATCCAAAAAGATTTTCCCCCTATTTTTTATGCTTTACCATGGATGTTTTGCTCTGTTAATTCCTTAAAAAATGTCCTTTCCTCATGGATGAGTCCTTGAGTATCACTAGTTTTACTATAGTCAAAAACACTAATATGCTTCCTCATTGTTGAGAATTCCTACCTGTGTAACTGGGCACAAAGGTGTTAACAAACTCCGAGCTTCTCTTTGAAACTGGTCTGTTAATAAATCTCAAGCATTACATTATTGGCGAGTCCAACTCTTCCTAGACAAAAGTTTTTGTGTGCTTCATTTCATGAATTTAACAATCACTCTAGTTAGCTTACTATGAATGATAAGGAAACATGGGAATATATGTTGCTCTGATGGTCTTTACTTCCTTTATATTTGAATTCATGTGATGCAATCGCATCCTTCGTTGGAAAGATAATTGTGCAACTTGTCACTCATAATCTTTGCATTGAACAATTTAGTTAAATAGCCAACTAAACTCTTCTCTTTTTATCTGATTAAGAAAGTGACAGAGCAGCAAGGTGAGAGGTAGAAAATAATTAGGAGATATAGAGAGGTGAGGCTCTGGAGAAAGAGAGAGTAGGAAAAATAATAAGCGAAAGGTATTGAAAATGAATGATACTAGTTCGATATAGAAATATCATTACACTGAAAAAGGGTCAAAGCTGTTGAAATTGTATTTCGAGTTCGATTATCTAAAAATTTGATTAAATCAAGTCCTCCATTGATATTTTAAAATTTCTTTTTATCCTGGATGAACTCTGGAAATTTAGTTTTTGATAACCAAATGATATTCATACATAGTGACGATGATCATAGATGACCCTAATGGTAGGGAGGTAATCCGAGTGTTTAAATGAACCCAGCTTTGATTTCCAACAATTAGAGTTGTTGGAACGAACTCTGGTTCGATTTTCATCACTTCCACCCTTATAAGAAACGAAACATTTATGTATACTAAAAATTAATTTGGGAATCCAAGTTACTATTATGTATTCCTTAATTGTATGGTCAGACAATCTTTTATTCTCGATAAAGATTAATACACAGACTATACATAGATAAGATCAAGTCCAAAATGAACATCGACAAAGAACTCAAAAAGCCTGGTGAAAATGAAAATCATGTATCCTTCTTGACCGTCAAACAACTTGCTTATGGATGGGATATGTGTAAAACATATTTCGGGCACCAAACAGTAGAACAAATGGCAAGAATAAATACACTTTACATAGAACTCTCTGTAACTCTAAATACTCTTTACACGAGCCTGTAAGAATTGTCTAGTCATCAGTCTTCCTCGTCTTCATAGTTAAATGGTAGGGGCACTGACTTAAATGCACGGTACTTGCCCACATTGTTCAGGTGCTCATTCTCCAACCTTCACAAAACATGTACTATATGTTAGCATCATTAAAATGTGTTTCTGTACTATAAAGGAAGCCATATATCGTTCATATTATGTATAATTTATTACTTTACCTGAAGAAATTCCAAACCCCTCGACGAGTAATTTCCAGGATAGCTATAACTGCAATCATACTTTGTTCATGGTGCAGGAATGGAACTTCCAAGTCCAAAACCATTTGAATCCATGAAAACCTCAGTAATACATTCAATACCTATCATACATACAGAATGAATTAATTTGTTTGATCGAACTCCAACAATTTGTTAATATATCATGAAAAATTGAAATCATGAATATGTACTTACAATGGCTGCATAGTAAACACTTTTGTAGGGAACGATGAGTTTGTCTCTTAGCCAAGGGTTGATGGATTTTCTGTTGAGAAGACCCCAGTCGAAAACAATGTCCCAATACGTAGCAACTATGCCGGCAACTACAGAGGTAACCCAGGCTATGATATACCACTCGTTGCTTTTATTTTTACCGTATGCTGTTCTTGTAACAAACGATACAACTATAGCAAAATACTTCAATGAGTTCCATCCCTGAATAGCATCTTTTTCTTCAAAAAATCGCCTCACACACTAGAAACAGTGAACATGAAAGGAAAAATAATCAATTTTTTTCTTCAACTTTAAGTAGAAGTTGTAAAAATACATGTACAATGTACATATTATTAAATATAATATAAGATCATGATAAGTTAGTCGCCTAACACCTTGAGGTTTTAGATGAGTTAGTTACTCAACATTCTATGGTATCAGCGCTCAGGTTGGCAAGAGTCACAAGTTTATTGCCCTAAAAGATGGGTGCCCGTGATCCACTCTTCAACCCAAACCGAATGTTAGAATATAATATAAGATCGTGGTAAGTCAGTCTATGTAAGTGAAGACATTGTAAGCAGTATTTTTATTGCATCCATGTTCTCTAAGTTTATAGTCACCTGAACTGTAGTAACAGATGAAAAACTGGTTGCTTCTGGACGATACACATATGACTAATTAAGAATAGAATTGTATGTGTTTAATACCTGAAGCATGCGCCACCAAAATGGAAGCGGGGCTAATATGTAAGTGAAGACATTGTAAGCGGTATTTGTATTGCATCCATGTTCTCTAAGTTTATAGTCACCCGAACTGTAGTAACAGATGTAAAACTGGATGCTTCTGAACGATTGAACCTGGCTGGTAAGTTGATCTGCCACGAAAAAATCCGAAAGCACGACCTGTATTGTGTTCATACATGAGTATATATTGGTTTTAATCATATCTCCCATTGTAGAGTAAAGCCAATTATTAATGCTCCTTTGTCCTTACCTTATATAGAAGAGCAAAGAAAGTGTGAATTGCACAGGTAAGAAAGAAGTAACGACTGGAGCGATATATGATGTTGAATGGGCAGATCATTATCACAAAAATAAGCTGCAAGTGGAAACAATGCAAGGAAATATAATATTAGGGAAATGTATATGTTTATTAAAACAATAAAAATCAAGGGCTGAAATTTGAAAAATGATAATTAGTGAACTTACAATTACTAAAAGCAGAGGAAGAAGCTCCGTAAGTTGTTTGTAGTCGTTGGTTTTAGGGTTGATTTCCATATCAAGATTTGCATGAATACTTGCTAATGCCAGCACAGAGAGACCAAAACTCAGTAGGAGGACTTCTCGATACCCTAATTCAGTTCCTGCCTTGAACCCAAATATGAACTGATAATTTATTTTATATTTCTTCCAGAAATATATATTTCCCGCATAGAACAGCATGTGCAAGATGATGAACCCGAAGAAGCTGCATTTCAAAAATATACATTTTAATGACATGTCAGTATGTCATATAAGAATGCATGTTTAGTATATGCCTATGATGATAAATTAAGTCTACCAGTATACCTGTACAGAGGAAACAAGGTTTCCATATACTGTTCATGACCTTCCTTTTTAAAAATTTTACGGGTTCGTACAGCCAAAATGAGGGCGAATATAAGAGCCACTGTGCAACCAGCAAAGAAACCTGATCGAATTGGTTTCCAATGGATAAAAGGACATTAGGAATTGTCAAAACAAATTAGACATGAATTAAGATTACATTTTACAGTTTCAGAATATCGAAATTGTTAACAGTTTCATATTTATATTCGTATTAAAGATTTTGGGAGGGAATCATCAAATTGTATGCACGGATAACCAGTTAAGGGAGTATGTTAGTGTACCTAAAGAAGCAGTCACTTTATGTTTTTCTTTTTTAACTCTTGGTCTGAGTGCGTTGAGTCCTGTCTTGCGATTCGCATTAGCAAAATGCTTAATGAATGTAGCCTCAACTCTGTCCAGGAGCTTCGAAATTACCTGTGGTCCATTATCGACAAATTATTTAGCAAAATTGATTCTCTTAATTATTGAAATATGCAAGGTTTGCAATTCTACTAGCTAATATTGCTAAATATTCTAAAATGTTCAAGTAATGAATAGATTATGATTTAAGAGTAGGTATAATTCATTGATCCTCGAAGCTTCATTGCTCAAGTTGGCATTAAATTAAAGAATAATATAAGAAGTTATAGTAAAATATAATTAGTCAATAAGTAAATCATACATAAATATTAAGTTAATCCTAATTCAATTTGGAGGTAATTAAGGTTAATCACATGAATAGGACATGTTTTGGATCTGAGTAACATGCATGGTATCAAGCTAACTACCTTGTATTTAATTTATTTGAATTGATACAATAAAATATATGTACTAAATAAGTGAATGGTTAAATCACCTCATCAGAGCTGCCTATATACGAGTTGTCAACCATCTGTAGGTAGGACTTAGAAGCATTTCTAGAAGTGATCTGTAATTTAATTGATCAAATTTGATGTCAGAAGATCGAACCACCCAAAACCAGAGTCCAACCTTGATACAAGTAACTATAAAATTGGAGGAGGCTTAAATATATTAATGTGTATGTGCAAATATAACAAAACTAGCTGGACTAGTCGATCGTTAGGTTACGTACCTTGTCATACTTCTTTATGATCTTGGAGAAGGCCAAAATATTCAAGAAGCTGTTACATCAATTCGATCAGGAAATAAAACAGAGTTAATTATCTAAAGAAAATTATAATTCATCTGATAAAGACTAAACTATCAAATGAATTTGTAATTATAGGAGCTGGATTCAAGTTCGTTATTTACCTATAGCTTTTGAGATGTCTAAGCTTGTGGTAAAACTCAGTGAAAGCTTTTTTGAGTTGATCTTCAACTTTACTGAGATTTTCTGTAGTGAATTTCATGTTTGTCTCAACTGGAATATTAAGGACGTTTTTGATTGTTGGAAGAGGCGTATCAGCTGGTTTGTTAATTGTCACATGATTTAGTATCTCGAGTGAGGGTGGTCTACCAGTAATCAACCTACTGTCTGTGGTAGTAATTGAAGTGCTGCTGATTTTTACTTCTGGAACAACTTGTCTTGATGAATGTTTTACATCTTTAGTACAATGATCACCTGACGCTAATTCGTCTGGCTCTTCTGGTTCTTCTGATTCTTGTGTTCTCGTCCCTCTTAGCGATCTATCTTCGTCTATTTTATCCATGGGCTCAGCCATTCTTTCTGCACATTAATCACATAAAATTATTAATTTCAATGGCACGTAAAATTTCAAAGAATGTATGTTTTAGTCTGGACAGTATAAGCATGGAGCAGGTATCAAATATGTGTGTGCACTTATTTAACTTTGTACTTACTGCTTGGCCTCCTCCCAGGCGAAGAAATTGAAGTTGATAATGCTTTGGTTGAAGATGCAACAGCAGAAGCAAGATGATCAATATCAACAGCAGTCTCAAACCAAGCATGTTTCGGATTATCAACCTTGATCCGAAAAGCAATCAAAGCATTCATTTGTTTATCCAGCTCATCAGCTCGTTTCATCACCTCTTGAACTTTAACCTTGTAGAATTTATTAACTTTGTTAAATTCAACATCAAGTCTATTAAAGAAAAGAAGCTCCTGCTCGCGATCATCCTCACCAGCTCTAAGATACGTCGTCACATAGCCATCTTGCCCATCAACTCCCTTCACATTGTTCACCACAATCGGGTGGTTCTCAATGTCATCATGATGACTACTGCCAGTACTCCGCATAGAAATGCTTCTTTGTACTGTCAGACCGCTAAAAGCTCTGTAGTGTGACAGAGTTCTTGTTAATCCGGATGGATAATTATTAGCCGGTGGAGGGTTAGTTCCTTTTCTAGAATGATGAATATCTTTTAAGAGATTTTTAAGAACTTCATAATCTATATATGCTTCTTGCCATTCTGGCACCATTTGTGACTTGAATTCTTTTTCGAATTTCATCGACTTATTGGTACAGGACACGAAAAGGTACACTACACGAAATTAACACGACACCAATGAATTTAGTTATCGGTAAGAAAGTTAAATATAAATGTGCATGAGATAAGTTGTAAGAAGAGATTGTAAGTGATCAAAGAGATCGAGATTATAAGTAATAGGTAGAAGTATTGGAGGAAGAAGAGAGAAGAGCTGTATACAATTTTGCATGGAAGATCACTTAACTAAGATGTACTCCCTCCGTCCCACCCAATTGTTATCACTTTTTTTTCACTTTCTGGCACGTATTTTAAGGTGAATTTTAAGGATAGTTCCATAACTTATTTTTAAAATTTTCTTTTTTTGTATAAAAATAGGATTGTTCTATTTTTATACAAAAAAGGAAAATTTCAAAAATAAATTATGGAACTATCCTTAAAATTCACCTTAAAATGCGTGCCAGACACCCCATTTTGAAATGATAACAACTCAACGGGACGGAGGGAGTAATATATATACAACTATAAAACTAACTAGGGAACATGTACTGTTACGCAATGTACTGTTTTTTCTCTGCACAAGTGCTACCGGAGTACAAATCCTGCACACCTTAATTATGCTGACACCTTAATTATGCTGAGTTAGATTCTATTCACATTCGTTTGTACTAAAATATTTAAAATATTTTAATTAACTGAGTGGGGAAATATTATCAGGCCCGTCGGGAGGCGACGGCCCAAGCCCAAAAAATTTAGGGGTACATTTTTTCAAAAAATAATTACTATATATATTATTTAATTAAAAAAATTATAAACCAATAATTTCATAATATATAAATTAATAATTTTAAAAATATATATTATTATAGGGTTTATAAAACTAAAAATAAGTACTAATTCATTATAATATATATAATATATACGTATGTATTCTAAAAAACTAGATAATTGATTATTAAAAAAGAAAAAGAAAATTAGAGTTGAATTGGTATTCATATATATATATATATAGAGGAAAAAGTTATACGAAGACCGCATTTTTATTGGAAAGGTAGGAGACCATATATGTACGATAAGTAAAACATATTTTGCAGTAAAATATATTTTACAATGTTCTACAAGTAGTACATGTATGGTCTCCTACGTTTTCAACAAAAACACGGTCTCCATATAACCCCAACATATATATATATATATATATATATATATATATATATATATATATATATATATATATATATATATATATATAAAACAATACCAATCTACTAATTTAGGGTTAGTGGGAAGATTTTGCAAGAATCAAAACCCTAATCAGGTAAAATTGTCTTTAACTTATATTTTATGGCTCAATACTCATATAGACATATATATTTTGTCTTTTTTTGATATAAAAATTCATTCTTTTTTAAACTTCCGGTGAGAATTTTGAACTCAAACTATCTATTTGAGGTGTCATTACTTCTTTATAAGTCAATTGTTTAATTTTTGATTTATACGATGTTACCTAAAAACAATTTTTTGAATGTGAAAAGAGAAAAAATACGAGTTGATCAAGTTAGAAGAGTCACATAGATGAGTTATGGATAATTTTGTTATCGGAAAAGTAGACTTTTCAAACAAATTTCATAAAAATAAGTGAAAATTTGGAAATATTTACTGTCAACTTCTGTTATATTATATGATTTTTTATAATTATGTTGGAAAAAAAATTTTAGGGGCGCATTTAAAATTTTCGTCTCGAGGCCCCTGATAAGTCAGTAACATCCTAGAATATTAGATGTAATTAAAATAAATCACTTGTCTCTACTAATGAATAATGATACATATATAGAAAGATATGTTGTATATTTTTCTAACGAAATTTTTATAAAAAAAATTATTCCAAATTAGTACCTAATCTAATTTTATACAGATATTTTAATATGCTGTTAGAAAAGCAAACACTGATGCTGTTAGAGACTATCAAGAACAGAGTTTATGTTGCTAACGTCATCATAGTTTACGAATCTGTCAACAGAGTTTATTCTATCACAGAATACTCAATCAGAGTTTACTCTAACAGAATTTAACAACTGACAGAGTTTAACAACCGACAGAGTTTATCATCAGAGTTTATCTAAGAAGGAAACATACAAATCAGAATTTGATTTGAATAGTGTAGAAGGAATTCAAATACAATTCTATTACCTTATAGAATCTATTCTTATCATTATTTGTTTTGTAATTGGATTTGTAAATATATCTATATAAACACAGAATTAGGTTTACATTAAGTGTTGAATTCATTCAAGTTCTATCTTTCTCATAACCTAGTAGCTCTTAAGAATAGTGAATTTCTTGAGAGGGTTTTGTATACAGTTTATTATTAATACAAAGTTGTTCATCTTTTACATACTTGTGTCAATTATTTGATACTATTATATCCAACCCCCCTTCTATAATAGACTTTTATCTAGGCAACAATTGGTACAGAGCCAGGTTATTAATTACAACTAAAAGATCATATAAACATGTCTAGAAACAAGTATGAAAACATCATAATTCTAATCTTGAAGAAGGCTGAATACCCTACATGGAGGGTAAAGATGATGATGTTCTTAGAAACAACTGATCCTGATTATATAGATAAAATCATTGAAGGTCAGTACCTCCCAACCAAACTAGTGTCATCAACAATTGTGGAAGGAAGACAAGACCCTGAATATTATACTCTGAAGAACAAAAATGAGTGGACTAATGAAGAAAAACAAGAAGTCCTCAAAGATGCTAAGGTAAGAAATATTTTGCATAATAGTCTTGACTCTGTGATGTCTAACAGAGTAATAGCATGCAAAACTGACAAAGAAATATGGGATGCACTAGAGGTTCAATGCCAATGAACTAATGAGATAAAGAAAAATAGAAGATCTGTGCTAATTCAAGAATATGAATATTTTGAGGCAAAACAGAATGAGTCTCTCACAGATATCTATGACATATTTCTAACTTTGTTGAATAATTTAGCTTTGGTGGATAAGGTGTATGATAATGAGTATTCAAACACCAAGTTTTTAAGGGCTCTTCCTGAAGAATGGGACCTAGATGAAGTTTATGGAAGATTGAAAACTCATGATCTGGAATTACAATAAAGAAATAATAAGAAAAGTAACAAGGCAAAATCTGTTGCCTTGAATGTTAAAACTAAAATTGAAGAACCAAAAGAGAAAGCTTTAAAAGTTTCAACTAGAAAAGGAAAAGCTATAATGATCAAGGAAAGCAGTGAACTAGAGTCTGAGACAAACTCTGATGTAAACTCTGATGACTCCACATACTCTGACATGATGGAGATAGTTGTTATGATTGTCAAAGGATTTAAGAAGATGAAGTATAGGAATAACAGAAAGCAAGGGAACTTCTAGAAGAAGTTTAGAGAATCAGACAAGAAAGATAGATTCAGAAAAAGAGAAGATAGAGATGGAAAATCAAAAACTCTTGACAAATCAAAGGTCAAGTGCTACAAGTGTAACAAGATGGGGAACTTTGCTACTGAATGCCAAAGAAATGAATCTGGAAAAACACTAATCACATCAAAGAAAGATTGGATGGATTCCTCAGACTCTGAAGAGAAAACAAATTATGCCCTCATGGCAAGCATTGAAGCTCCCATCTTAAACTCTGATAAGATACCGGACTCTATATTTAACATTGATACTGACAATATCTGTGAATTAAAGTCTTTCCTTAGATCCTTGCATGTTAGTTTTAAATCACAGTCTCTTGAGAATGAAAGATTAAAATTTGAAATACAAACTCTAACTACTAGGAATGACTTTCTTGAATCTGAAAACTCACACATGCTTAACACTAAGAAAGACTGTGAGAATGCTATACACATGCAACTCAGTTAGAAATACAAGTGGAATATTTAAAATCTGAGATAGCTAAAGAAAAAGAGACTTTCAGAGTTTGGACAAACTCTGGAAAAAGAGTCCAACAAATGCTTTCTAACAAGAATTGGACTTCTTCCTTAGGTTATGAATATGACAAGGAAACACACACTAAAACACACATAAAAAGAACATTGAGTGAACCTATGAAATTTGTTAGAGCTAGTGATGACAAGAAGAATATCTCTGATGAATGCTCTAATAATAACAAAGGTAAAAAAATACCAGTGTCAAAGAATAAAACAAAAAATATATGATTACTCTCACAGAAGCAACTAAAGGAAAAGTTGAAGGAAGTCACAAACAAAAACAAACATAAAAAGGTGAAAAGAAATTAAAAATGGCAAAGTAGGAATTTCCAAGGAGAATAGCTATAACTATATCCCTGATGCTCCTAGAAAAACATGTTTTACTTGTGGTAATTCAAATCACCTTGCTATAGACTATAAATAAAATAAAAAGAAGGAATCTGAGAGACCTGGTTCAGAAGCTAGAAAACAAACTAGATATAGACCACAAAATCCCTGTTTTCACTGTGGTAGTTTATGTCATTCAATTTACACATGCAAAGAATATTATAGTTTTTATTTCAATTATTATGAACTATTGGCTCAATTGAATAAAACTCCTATCTTTTCTAATCATGATGTTAAACAAAAATATGTGATAAAAGATGGTAAAATAAAAGTAAACTCTGACAGTATAAACTCTGAAAATGCAAACTCTGATAATGCAAACTCTGTTAACAAAAACTCTGATAAAAATACTTCAGCTGAAAGAATTAACAAGTTTACAAAAAAAGACCCAAACTTGTTTGAGTCCCTAAAACTACTAATTAATTTGCATTAATTAATTGTAGGGAAACAGGAAAAACATCCTTGTGATTGATAGTGGATGTTCTGCATATATGACTAGAAAGAAATCCTTGTTTTCAGAGTTTGAGGAGAAGGCTGGCCCAACAGTATCTTATGGAGATGACAACAAAGGAAGAACATTGGGATATAGCAATATTGTTATTGGAAATGTCATCATTTAGATTGTAGCTCTGGTTGAAGGACTCAAGCATAATCTATTAAGTGTGAGTCAAATGACAGACAAAGGTTATTCTATAAAATTTCATGTAACTCATTGTGAAGTGAAAAGTAAAAAGGATGGCAAAGTGGTTCTTATTGATCACAGACATAACAACTTATTTGAAGCTAGCTTGGAGGTAAACTCTAATGGTCCCTTAACTTGTTTACTTGGAAAGACATCATCTTTGGAAAGCTGGAATTGGCACAAAAAGCCGTGTCACTTGAACTTTGGAAACATAAATGAATTGGTAAAAAAGGATCTAGTCAGAGGTCTTCCAAAAATTCAATTTCATCATGATGGACTTTGTGATTCATGTCAAAAGGCCAAACAAAAGAAGACATCGTTCAAGATCAAAACAGAAAATTCTATTGACCAACATTTTCATCTATTGCATCTTGATTTATTTGGTCCTGTCAATATTATATCCATTAGAAAGAAGAAATATACTTTGGTGATAGTGGATGATTACACAAGATTTACCTGGGTATACTTTTTGCATAAAAAAAGATGAAACAACTAAGATAATCTTTGATCATATTGCTATGATTGAAAATGGATCACCACACAAGGTAAAGAATTTAAGGAGTGATAATGGAACAGAGTTTAAGAACTCTGCAATGGAGGAATTCTGCTAAAAAAAAGAACCATTCAACAATTTTCAGCACCTGGCACACCTCAACAAAATGGTGTAGTTGAAAGAAAGAACAGAACTCTTATTGAAGCTTCCAGAACAATGTTAGAAAGAGAAAAGCTACCTACTTATTTTTGGGCAGAAGCTGTGAATACTGCATGCATTACTCAGAATTGCACTTTGATAAATAAACATGGAATGGCTCCATGCGAAACTATGAAGGGAAGGAAGCCAAATGTGAAATACTTTCACATATTTGGAAGCAAGTGTTTTATTCTCAAAACACATCCTGAACAATTGAAGAAGTTTAAACTCAAAGCAGATGAAGGTATTTTTGTTGGTTATGCAACAACTTCTAAAATCTCTTCAAGGGCATTCAAAGTGTTTAATCTAAGGACCAGAACAGTCATGGAATCTATTAATGTCTCTTTTGATGAAGGAAAAATAACAGGGTTACATGATGAAGATGCTCAGGAATCTCTGAGTTTTAAAAATAAATTGCAAAACACAAACTCTGAAGAGGTAAACTCTGATGAGATAAACACTGATGAGGTAAACTCTGATGAGTTAAACATAGACTCCTTAATCACTGATTCAGACATAATTGAAACAGAAATTAAAAATTATGCACATGTTGAGGGGGAGCAACATCAATCATTTACTAAAATTGGAGAACCAACCTCAATTATCGAAATATCAGAGTCTGACCAAGCTCTAACAAATACATACTCTAAAACCCTAAACTCTGATCAATCAAACTCTAAAACTACAAGCATTGATCACTCAAACTTTGAGTACTTAAACTCTGAGTCATCAAATAGTGATGGAAGCACAACTTCAGGGGGATGATTAGCATTTATAGAGGAATCATACTATGAAGGCACAAATCATGGGGGAACATCTAGTTCAAGAAATTTTCCATATCTAAGAAAATGGACCAAAGACCACACACCTGATTTGATTATTGATGATCTTGAAAGTGGAGTACAGACAAGGAAAGCTACTCAAAATGAATGTCTATTTCATAGTTTTGTTTCTCAAACAGAACCAAAGAAGGTTGAAGATGCTTTGAAGGATGCATATTGGGTTACGGCAATGCAGGATGAATTAAATGAGTTTGAAACAAATAAATTTTGGACCCTTGTTTTAAGGCCAAAGAATAGATCAATTGTTGGCACAAAGTGGTTATTTAGAAATAAGATAGACTCTGATGGAATTATAACAAGGAATAAAGCAAGACTAATTGCCAAAGGCTACTCTCAATAAGAAGGTATTGATTATGATGAAACCTTTGCACCTGTAGCTAGACTTGAAGCTATCAAAATCTTTCTTGCTTATGTTGCACACAAGAAATTCAAGGTCTACCAAATGGATGTTAAAAGTGCATTTTTAAATGGAGAACATGAAGAAAAGGTATATGTTGAACAACCACCTGGTTTTGTTAATCCAAAATATCCAAATCATTTCTATAGATTGGATAAAGCCTTATATGGACTCAAGCAAGCACCAAGAGCCTGGTATGAAACTCTGGCTCAATTTTTACTTGAAAGTGGTTTTACAAGAGATACAATTGATAAAACCTTATTTTATAGAACTCAAGAAAAAGATTTATTATTGGTTCAAATATATGTTCACGATATTATATTTGGTTCCACTAATGAGAAACTCTGTAAAAGATTTTCAAAGCTAATGCAGTCCGGGTATCAAATGAGCATGATGGGAGAAATGAGTTATTTTCTAGGCTTGCAAGTAAAACAAACTGATGAAGGTATTTTCATATCAGTCTAAATACATAAAGAATCTACTTACAAAGTTTCAAATGCAAGACTATGCATCTACTACAACCTAAATGACTATTGCAACCAAGATTGATCAAGACACTGGAGAGCCTGTAGATATTATAACATACAGAGGAATGATTGGATCACTTCTGTATTTGACTGCTAGTAAAACAGATATCATGTTTTTAACTTGTCTATGTTCTAGATTTCAGGAAAATCCAAAGGAACCTCATTTAATTGCTATTAAAAGAATTTTTAGATATCTCAAGGGCACCATCAATCTTGGCTTATGGTATCCTAGAGAGTCTGACTTTAAATTAATAGGATTTTCAGATGCTTCTTTTGCAGGATGCAAAATTGAAAGGAAAAACACTAGTAGAAGTTGTCAATTTCTAGGTGAATGAATTGTCTCATGGTTTAGCAAGAAACAGAAATCTATCTCAACTTCTACAGCAAAGGCTGAATATATAGCTGTAGGAAGATGTTGTGCACATATTTTATGGATGAGAAATTAATTGTTTGATTATGGCTTGAACTTTTCAGAGATTCCTATTTATTATGATAATCAAAGTGCTATTGCAATGACATGAAATCAAGTCCAACATTCTCTGACAAAGCACATCAGTATCAGATACCATTTCCTAAGGGAACATGTCATGGAAGGAACAATTGAAATGAATTTTGTTCCCACAGATCAACAATTAACAGATATATTCACTAAGCCTCTGTGTGAAGCAACATTTACAAGATTGATTTCGGAATTAGGAATGGTGACAAGTAACTCAACTCCAGATGGCAAGTAGTTGACAAACATAGTTTATGATAAACTCTGTCAGAGTCTATGGTAAACTCTGGTGGAAAATGAAGTAAACTCTGATCATTGGAACATCTAATCTCTGATCATCAACTATCAGTGTTTATGGTAAACTCTATCAGAGTATGTGGTAAACTCTGACAGTAAATGTTAAACTCTGATTTCCATAAACTCTGATCTACTAAACTCTGAGATAATATATATGATATCATATTTAATTCTATGACATCATATTTATTATTCTTTGATTGGAGTAATCATTAGGATGCGTGTATTTTACGTAAATCGATTCATATTTGGACACAAATACACACACACTTCCTGTATTTTGAGAATTGTACTACTCATTACTCTACCACTTAGAAATTGCCACATGTACCACTACAGAGTATATGAAAATGAGAAGGAATATATATTAATTCTTATTTTCACTTTGAATTATTCACATGCATCTTATTATTCTTATTTTTTCACTCTCATTTTCTATAAACTCTAATTCTTAATAACTACTAGTCTATGTTCTTCAATGGCATCCAAGGGACTCTCTTTTAAATACTACACATTCGTTGTTACTAATTACATCTCTCTTTTGAATAAGACAGAAATACCACAGGATTTTCATGTTATTCAAGAATTTTTACAGAACAACTATATTGGGTATGCACTTCAGGAACCCAATAATCTCTCTGCTCAATCTCTGATAAAAGTATGGTCAATGGCTAAGTTCAATAATGCTGGTGATGATGAAGAACCAGTAATAAAATTCAAATGCAATGGCACTCATTCAGTTACTCCTGCAGTAGTTCAACAATCCTTTCATCTTCTAGACCTGGCTGTGTATAATGACCTTGTCAATGATGAGTAAATCAAGGCATTCTTCAAAGAAATAGGCTATGAAGGTAGTCTATCAAAGTTAGGGAGTCTAACAAGGCCCCATTTGAGACGAGAATGGAGTTTCTTCTTTGACTGCATTACAAGGGCTATCACTGCCAAATAAACAAATTTTGATTCCATTCCATAAGTAGCTCAACAAATTGGGTATTCTCTGACCCATAACTTGTAATTTAATTTTCCTTGTTTAATAATTAGGCAGTTAGCTAGCAAAATTAGTGATGATAAGCATACTATATACTTTGCTAGATTTTTATAGTTGATTTTTAGCTCTTTATTGCCCAATGTAAATTTTGAGGTGGATCAAAGTTTAGTTAGTTTTTGTATGAATAAGAGAATATTTGCTAATCTAACAAGGAAGGATGAAAAGAAAGAATCTGAAGGTAAACTCTATAATCTCTTTTATCCAACATGGGTAAGGCTTCTCTTAAATCAGAGAATGCCTACTATGTATGGGAAGGATTTTCTTTCTGTGGCTATGGATCAGAGTTTGGCACCCTCTGATTCTAATCCAAGTCACACACTAAACATTGATCCACAAACACTGATTCCAACCTCTACAATCTCCCAAAAGACTGTAGTTATAACAAAAATTTCTCAACACCAAGACACAAGCAAAAGAAAGGGAAAATCAATAATTGAGTCATCTCCAAAGAAAAGAAAATTGATAGATGAACACACTGATTCTAAAGATAGTGGTGAAGGTCTGGTCTTTCCTATGAAGAAAACTGTCAAGAAGGCTTCTGAGATTCCTCATGCACCATTCATGAAGCCATTTTCTGTCAATCCAATGCCTGAGACTAAAAAGAAAAAGAGAAGATTTGTAAAGGTATCATACACTGAAGTAATAAACTCTGATGTCTTAACTTTGATCAGACAAACTCTAATCAACTTCAAGTGTTAAACTCTGTTGGGTCCTAAAGTATCGTAGAAGGGGGGTTGAATATGATACTCACTAAATTAAAAAATTCTTTCGAATCTTTTATGGATAAATAATTTAGAGTTCGGTTAGTGGGTTCGAGTTCATTATGTGAATAGTGTTTAGGAGGCTGGCTTACTAATTTTCTATATTTATGAATAAACATTAATGTTCTAGAAAATTAGCAAGTAATTTAACGAGACAAGTTTCGGGGAATATATCTTTCGTATATAAACTCTGAGGTTACTACACCCAGTTAAAAATATAACTGATTTCTAAAGAACAAATTAGTTATTTGCTTCTATAAAAAATAAGCCAAATCCTATACAATATTTGTATATATAATTTTGTCTAAGGATTTAACTACCTGGAGTATTTTGTAATGGCCCTTAAAATATTGCAAGGTCTATCTGACCATTAACAAAAGACTCCAGTAAGGAGTAATGGATATAGCTTTTATTTGTTTTGACCCCTCTATATATTATTTGTTGTGTTCTTCTCTAGCACTTGATTGGAAGAGACGAACCAGAACACCCACTTCAAAATAAGCACTTCATTTTCTTTATATGTGTAGACTTTTCAAATTAATTAAAATTGATTTCCATCACAATTCCTTAAGTCCTTTCCTGCGCTTGTAGAGTGTGAATGGTGTATAAGCGCCACTAAATAGCTTTTTTGCGCCTATAGATGTTTGTTGCGCCAAGGCATCTCTTTTTGTTGCGCCTCTACTCTTATTGCACTATATAGGCGCCACTAAGTGCCTTAGAATATTCAACAAGTTTCCTTGCGCCTGAGTTTGATGTTTGTTGTGCCTCTACACTTGATCCACTGTGTAGGAGCCATAAAATCTTCACTTAAACTTTCCTTGCGCCTTGGACAAGTTTAATTGCGCCTCTACACTACATCCCTTATGCAGGCACCACTAAATCTTCACTTAAACTTTCCTTGCACCTTGGAAAAGTTTAGTTGCACCTGGGATGAGATTTTTGCGCCTATACACTTAATTCAATGTGTAGGCACCACAAAATTATCCCTTAAAATTTTTAAATCTTTTTGGCGCCTTGAACTTGTTTTGTTGCGCCTCTACATATCTTCAAGAGTATAAGAGCCACCAAATGTAGTAATACTTGCTTTAAACAATTTTTTGAAATGCTTGAAGTATTTACCACTTGGTTTTCACTCTTCTATCTTGATCAACTGAATTTCTTCTGATAAATCAAAGTAATTATCTCCTTGTTATACTGACGCTTAGTGCACCGGTCTGGTTCACAAATTACTAACACTGAATTGAATTCCTAAGACTGTTGTTCTGTTTCAGTTGATTAACCTTAGACTGTTGCATTACTTCAAACATTGACTGTTAATAAACGCTGTAACTTTCACTAGAATCTTTTCTTGTACTTCGATATCATCTCCATTATTACCACACTCTTGAATACTTCATTCTCTGTTCTTCACTGACGCTTGAACATATAAATGAACTTCTTTCAGTGAGTATAGCTTCAAGACTGCAGCTGTCTTCTTTAACCTTTGTATTTACCCTTCTAGATTCCTATACCTCAAACACTGTCTATCTTCAATCAATGCTGCTACACTGAAATCTTCTAGTGACACTTTTATACTAAATCTTCAACACTTTTGAAACCCTGGAAGTCTTTACACATTATTCTTCACTGAGGCTTGAACCTATTATTGAACTTCTCTCAGTGACCTGTAGTAGACTTCAAAACTTCTTCTTCTGTTTTGATTCACTGTATTTGCCTTGTCTTCATTTCTTCCTGATTTCCATGTAGACGCAGTATTATTTACCTGTCATGCTCTAGTGTTGAGTTATCATGATTATTTATTCATATAGCTTCATAATCTCACCAACAATCTCCCCTTGTTTGATTGTTAAACTTAGCAAACAAATCCCATAGAGAGGATAAATCAACTAACAACTATAAAAAGTAATGGTTCGGGACTTGTAAATAATACTACTAGTTTTCTGGATCTGATTCAGCATTTGCAGATTGCTTGTGTAACTGAAATGAAAGATGTTTGTTCCTTTACCACTGAACTAATATTCATGTAGTATCATTTTCATTTCTGTCTATGTTTGAGCCTTCTCTGCTTCAAAATCCTTCATAGTTGAACTTAAAGAACTTGTCATAAATAGAGGTTTATAAGAATTAAAATTCCTTGGAACGTCTTCAATAGAACATAGAACATAGCTCAAGTAATGTTCTCCCTCTGAGAATGTGATTCTTCTTCTTTATCTTCTTCTCATCTTTAGATGATCAATGGAAGTATCAATTCTTTTCCGTAAATCCCACTTAGATGATGAATCCTCTACTAATAACTCCTTTCAAGTACATGATATAGTTTCTTGATTCTCCCAAATTCTGTTGTTTCCCATGAGGATCAGAAGATAAGATTTTCTTCTTTTTCTTGTCTAAATTTTACTCCTAAGGATATTAACTTCTCCCATAAGGATACGAATATAAGTCCTTCTTATTTTTCTTATATTTCTTGTATACTAAATTCTCCCCCTTAGTTGAGGAATCTTCCAATGGCCAATGATCTTTCAAATGGCTTCTCTTCCAAAAAATGTTCTCGTCTGTCAGTGATTGGGAAAACATAGTAGCTTTTCTTTCAGAAGTAGCAAGTAACAAGGGTAAGTGTTTGGTGTATGGTTTCCTCACTTCTACTACGTTCTGTTGGTGTTTACACTCAAGTGTCGATCATTTAGAAGTGTTTCACTATTTCTCTTCCTATCTCTGACTCAAGTGTATCTCTCCCTCACTTTCACTCAAGTGTTTCTCTCTCTCACTTTCAATCTGCATTCCAAATATAGCCTTCGGTACCTGCAAGTGAAATCTATCAATTCATTTATATTCTCATCACCTGATTCATATGAATTAACTAAATCACTATCAAGCGGATATTTGCCTCGTAGAGGTGTTCTTGATCTATCATGCATAAGCACTGTCTCAGCACTAGACTCAATAGCGTTTGCTAAATCACTGTCTAATGGAGGCTCACCTCTTTGAGATGGGTCATCCTAAGTTATTAATATCTGTTACGGAATCCTGCCTTGTTCTATCAAGGAGTTGCCTCACACCTTCTCCGTAAATGGGAGGTGGACATTCCTTTTCAGGATCTTGAAATGTTCTTTCCAGGAGGGGCTGAAGGGTTTCGGGGCACAAACGCAATGGAAAAACATGAAAAATAAATAAAAACACTGAAACCCTACTGCTGGATCCATGTATAACTTTGGATAATTATGGTGAAGAAGTCTGTACCTTAACAAAGCTTTCTGTATGATGTTTAATGGTGGTCTAGAAAAATGAATCATAGCAGCCCTTCCATGTAGTTTTCATGTGGGAGAGAGCGATTTTGGGCCTAACCCTAATCCATGTGGTTTCCAAAAACTCATTCTGATTTTGGGTTATTATTATTATTAAATCTTTATTCTAATATAATTAATCAAGTCCCACTTAATTAATTCAATATATAAAATTTGAATAAATAAAAATACTTATTATTAAATCCGAATTCTAATACAATTAATTAAGTCTCACTTAATTAATTCAATAATTAAATTCGAATAAACAATAATATATCTAAATTCATAATTTAAATAAACCTCCATTTTGACGTTTTTTGTGTGTGACCCTTTAGGTTATTATTACGTTGACAATAATTTTATTATCTAATAATAAAATTATAAACAATGAGTGGCATCTAGTAATACATCATTGTTACCCAAGTAATAATGATAATTGGTGATTCAATTAAACCTTTCGTGAATAATGTTCCATGTAATATAATTCCTTTAACCTTATATTATAGATCAAACGGGGCATGTATAGTGTCATCCTCTTCAACGTTTAATCTTGGTTTCCTTGATCAATTAGTAGACTATTTAAACAAATCAATATTTAAGCATGGCCATGCATTTCATAGTCTCACTCAATCAGGAGGCCAATAATATCATTCCTAGAATTGGAGGGTTAAATCCTATATCTATCATTCATATTCCTCATACGATTCATAGCATACCCAATGTCCACCTTTATCATTACCCGGTTAAAGGTAACTTTGAGTGTAATCGAAGTATATTAATTCTGGTATAGAAATATAATGATTTCAAGTGAGAGGATCATTACATCATTATCACTGTGAGATTTCTTATGACACTTATTAATATGTAGAATCTCACGACAGGTCTTTCTAGTGTCATGTATTGATACATACACTTATGTTCTTGACTTTAGTATCACCATACCTATATGACCAAAGAGATGTGGTCATCTGTCAACAATGACATTTATTATTCTTTCAATTTATGATGCAGTAAATAAAGACATAATAAATATTAATTAAATAATTATATAACATAATTCTTAATTGTTTTCAATAAAACATTAAAAGTATTGTCTCTAAGACACCAATACTAACAATCTCCCACTAGCACTAGAGTCAATCTCTCATGTATCTAATACCCATGAAACTAGTATGACCTTCGTGCTTCTGCTGCGACAAAGCCTTGGTTAGTGGATCCGCAATGTTATCATTTGTATGCACTTTACATATATGTATATCCCCTCGATTATTAATCTCTCGAAGAAGATGATATCGTCTGAGTATATGCTTTGTTCAGGAATGAGACCTTGGTTCCTTAGCCTGCGAAATGGCTTCATTATTATTGTAGTATAAATCTATCGAATCTACGACTGAAGGAACCACACCAAGACCTGCAATAAATTTCCGAATCCAAACAGCCTCCTTGGCTACTTCACAGGACAAATATTATGGAACCAATTACTGAAGCATATGGAACTTTACTCATACGGTCCTTATCATCCAATGATTTAGGACTATTATCTTTTGAGATCGATATCCCATTAGAGATAGGGACAAATCCCTTTTTAGTATTTTGCATCCCAAATTGATGTAAATCTTTATCAATGTATGTACTCTGACTTAGGCCGATCATTCTTCTTGATCTATCTCTATAGGTCTTGATACCTAAAATATAGGTCACTTTGTCTAAGTCTTTGAATGAGAAATTTTTACTCAACCAAGTCTTAACAGCCTGTAAAGAAGGAATGTCATTTCCTATTATTAATATATCATCAACATATAATACTAGGAATGCTACATTGCTCCCACTTACCTTCTTGTAAACAAATGGTTCATCTTCATTTTGAATAAACCCAAACTCTTTGATAGTTTCATCAAAATGAATGTTCCATCTCATTGAGGCTTGTTTCAATCCATAAATGGATCGACGCAGCTTACACACCTTTCCAGCATTCTTTGGATCAACAAAACCTTCAGGCTGTGTCGTATACACACCCACATCTCCTTCAAGACTCCCATTTAAGAAAGAGATTTTGACATCCATTTACCAGATTTCATAGTCATGGTAAACATCTATAGCTAGCCAAATCCTGATGGACTTGACCATAGCCACTAGTGAAAAGGTTTCATCATAGTTAATACCATGAATTTGCTCGAAACCTTTTACCATCACTCATGCTTTATAGGTCTGTACATTACCATCCATATCGGTCTTCTTTTTGAAAACTCACTTGCACCCTATAGGTTTTACTCCTTCAGGTAGATCAACTGAAGTCCATACTTGATTAATATACATGGATTTCATCTCAGATTTCATGGCATCCCGCCATCTCTTAGATTCTGGAGTGTTCATAGTGTCTTGGTACGTGAGAGGCTCATCTTCATCCACAAGCATCTCATCACCATCTTGAGTCAAGAGAAATCCATAATATCTCCCAGGCTCATGGTGAATCCTACTAGACCTACGAACAACCTGTGTTTCCTGAGCAATATTATTTTCTTATACATTCTGCTCAGGTTCCTCCATTGGTTCAATGTTATCATGTGGATCTTGAATTTCATCGAGATCTATTATCCTCCCACTGTCTTTCTTAGACAGCATTTCTCTTTCATGGAATATTGTAGTTTGAGCAACAAACACTTTGTTCTCTGAAGGATTATAGAAAGAATAACCCTTTGTTTCAGTTGGGTATCCCAAAAAATTATATTTTTTTGATTTAGGTCCTAGCTTGTCAGAAGTTAGACATTTCAAAAATGCCTCACATTCCCAAATTTTCATAAATGACATGATATGACGTTTCTCAGTCCATATCTCATACAGAGTCTTCTGAACCGTTTTAGTAGGAACTCGGTTAAGTGTATAAGCAGCCTTCTCCAGGGCGTAGCCCCAGAAACTAATTGGAAGATCTGCATGACTCATCATTGACCGTACCATGTCCAATAAAGTACGATTCCTCCTTTCAGAAACTCCATTCCATTGTGGTGTTTTGGGAGGAGTGAGTTGTGATACAATACCACACTCTTTTAATAAACTCTTAAATTCATTGCTCAAGTATTCACCTCCACGATCAGATCGTAGATTCTTAATACTTTCGCAACTTGCTTTTCTACTTCAACTTTGTATTGATTGAACTTTTCAAAAGAATCGGATTTGTTCTTCATAACATACACATATCTACTGAAATCATCAGTAAACGTGATAAAGTAGTAAAAGCCACATCTTGCCATAGTACGCATAGAACCACAGACATCATTATATATAAGTTATAATCGTTCAGTGGCCCTTTCACCTTGTCCAGTAAAAGGAGCTTTAGTCATTTTTTCAATGAGACAAAGTTCGCATGCTTCGTATGATTCAAAGTCAAACTTATCCAAGTATCCATCCTTATGTAACTTGGAAATGTGCTTCTCATTTATATGGCCTAAATGAAAGTGCCAGGGGTATGTTTGATTTGAGTCATTTGTTTTAAAACTTTGTTATTCACATTATAGATAGGAGTGTCTAAATCAAGAACATATAAACTGTTAAATAAATGTGCAACCCCATAGGTAACATTATTCAAAGAAAAGAAACAACTATTATTCTGAATTGAAAATGCAAAACCTTTCTTGTCCAAACAAGAAACCGAAATAATGCTTCTGCAAATTACAGGCACGTAAAAACAGTTCTCAAGGTCTAAAATAAGCCCAGTGGGCAATGATAAATAATAAGTCCCTACAGCTAAAGCAGCAACCTTTGCTCCATTGCTAAATCATAGGTCAACCTCTCCCTTTGCCAAAGTCATACTCCTTTGCAGCTTATGCACATTTATACAAATATGAGAACCACATCTAGTATCCAATACCCATGAAGTAGAAGTAGACAAATTGACCTCTATAACATAAATACCTGAATCAGAAGCTTGACCAGCCTTCTTCTTCTTTAGATCCTCCAAATAAGCATGACAGTTTCTCTTCCAATGACCTGGTTTACCACACTAGTGACAATCATCCTTTGCAATAGCACCCTTGGGCTTTAAAGCCTGTTTGGGATTAGCCTTTGGCTTGGGACCAGAAGCAGATCCAATCTTCTTCTTTCCTTTCCATTTGCCTTTCCTTTTTGCCTTACCTTTGTTGTCTACCATCAGAATGGCAGCAGGTTCAGCCTTTTTCATGTTGGTTTCAGTAGTTCGTAACATGGCCAACAATTCAGTGGGTGTTTTGTCTATCTCATTCATATTGTAGTTCATAACAAAATGAGTATAGTTGTTGTTCAAAGATTGCAAGATCAAGTCAATCTGAGCTTCCGGACCAATCGGGAAACCCAAAGTATTAAGATACTCAATATAACCTATCATCTTTAGAACATGTGGTTGAAAAGGTTCACGCTCTCCATTTTTGCAAGTATACGATTCTTTTCTCATGTCGAACCTTTCTTGACGATCCTGTCCCTCAAACATTCTTTGAAGGTGTTCAATCATCTCATAAGCATCCATATGCTCATGTTGTTTTTGAAGCTCAGCACTCATGGTTACCAGCATGAGACACACAACATCATTCGCATCATCAATATGCTTCTGATAAGCATTTGCTTGAACGCGAGGTGCATTCTCAGCAGGAGGAGCAGGTGAAGGAATTTCAATGACATGAAGCTTTTGCTCCTGCCTGAGGACAGTCCTCAAATTCCTATACCAATCAAGGAAGTTAGTTCATGTCATCTTGTCCTTCTCAAGGGTTGCTCTCACAGAGAAGATATTTGTGTTGTTTGCCATTAAATATCTACAATGTTTAAAATGCATATTAGTTAGTTGCAGAAGTTTAACTATGTTCAAGTGATTATCATATACATTCATAATATATATCTCCCACTATTTTTATCAAATCAATAGCTCTAACTATTAATTCGGAAAGCATTTCATTAAATATTTCTAGTGAGCCAAGATCCATATTTCATCCATGTTTTTAGATAGTGTTGGCTAATACACCCAAAACACAACTATTTAGGTAGTCAACATTTGTCGATTATATCAAATATAACTCTTGGATAGTTTGGTAGAACAACACTTTGTACACATGTATCCAATAAAACTCACCAAACTCTATGCCTCTAAACCCACGATCTTATTGTGATGATTTAGTTAAGTTAGACCCAACGTTTCAACAAACTAAGTCACTTACTTATCACGTCTTCCCATGATTGATAAAAACACCTTCTTTTAGCAAACCCACTCATTCTCAATCTAGATCTTGACGAGTATTAAACATTGGAAGGTATCCAATTAACTTAATATGTATTTAGGGATTTTAATGTTTATATGAACGATCATGATCCCATCATAAAGAGATTCTCAATTTTTTCTTGATCAAATAATCCATTTCAATATTCGTCAATGGTTCGATTTCCAGATTGTCGAAGAAGTCACAAGCGATCTCACTTAAAACCCAACTTTCTTATGAATAATGATTCGTTTTTGACAAAATCTCCCCATATCAGAAAAAGAAAACTCATATTAAATACGGTGTTTCATAAACACAAGAATCTCATGATCATTTGTTTAATTTTAAAATCTTGAATCATTACAGATTTTATCTTTCTTAAGCATGCATGGCATATGTGTCGTATCTAATACATACATTATTCCAAGCATACATATCTACACATGCATTCATATACATATATGTATTGTGCATAAAGTAAACTTGTTTGGTTATAGCCCAGTCTATGTGATATTTCCAAGCTAATGAAAATATCAAGGTCAATCTATAGGGGTTTTAAATACTATACTATTACATGTCTTTATCTTCGATCTTCATTGCTCCATCATCTGAATTGCCTTCAAGCTTCCTTGCTTCCAAGTCTCTATTGACAGTTATATAGAATGATAAAACAAATCTATTCTAATGATATTACAAGAAAAATTCGAGTTACATTCGAGATTAACGATTACAAAGAATAAATGACATGCAAGTCATATTTAAAACCAGAACCATAAAACAAAACCACTATCATATGGATCATTGGGCTATAACCATTCACCATGCTCACATAACAACTAGTGACATATCAGAACGCATAATCATATCATCATGCATCATATATGTCAAAATCACAAAAAAAAATCAGAAATTGATTTCAAAACAGTAAATCACATTTTTGTGGCCCTAAACAATGTCAAATGGCCAAAAAACTCCATAGGTCATGGTAAAACGATGATTTTTGCTCGTGGTGATTTTCCCTTTCCAGAAAGAGTAAATTCTACCCATTCTGACTTCGTCAAAAAACACTATTTACCTACAGAATCACTATTCACAGAAAACTGCATCTTATGCAATTGTGTTTTTAAACGCTTCAGAACGATTCTGACGACCTTCGTCTGACTGTATCTCATATCACATACATACAGTGCATCACACATATCATGTCATAACAGTTTATAACATTGCAGATCATATATAGTCACTATAACAGATTACAATTCGAGTATATATGAAAAACGAAACATGGCAGTAGCATGGCAGAAGCATGACAGTCATCCAAACAGGCATATATGCATTAAATACAGAAAACACATAACCAAATCATCTAATTATACACGTAGCTCTGATACTATTGACGGGTTTCGGAGAACAAACGCAACGAAAAAATGTGAAAAATTAATAAAAAACTGAAACCCTACCGCATGATCCATGTATAACTTTGGATGATTATGGTGAAGAAGTCTATACTTTAACAAAGCTTTTTGTATGATGTTTAATGGAGGTCCAGAAAAACGAATCACAGCAGCCCTTTGTTGCAAAGATATGTTGTCTAAAGATGTCCACACGAATACCTGATCGTCCAACGATCACCGGAGTCAGTACTAGCCGAATCGCTTGTCTCCTCCTCTCTCTCTCTCTTCTTTTCTCTAGCTTCTCTTGATGTTGAGCAGCTAGGGTTTTTTTCTAAAAACGAAATCTGATGATTAATCCTAATACTATACATCATTATGTATATATAGGGGAGAGAGAGATTTGGGGCCTAACCCTAATACATGTGGTTTCCAAAACCCATTCTTATTTTGGGTTATTATTATTATTAAATCTGAATTCTAATATAATTAATCAAGTCTCACTTAATTAATTCAATATACTAAATTCAAATAAATAATAATACTTATTATTAAATTCGAATTATAATATAATTAATTAAGTTTCACTTAATTAATTCAATAATTAAATTCGAATAAATAATAATATATCTAAATTCGTAATTTAAATAAACCTCCATTTTGACGTTCTTTGTGTGTGACCCTTTAGGTTATTATTACGTTGATAATAAATTTATTATCTAATAATAAAATTATAAATAATGAGTGGCATCTAGTAATACATCATTGTTACCCAAGTAACAATAATAATTGGTGATTCAATTAAACATTTCATGAATAATGTTCTATGTAATGTAATCCCTTTAACCTTATATTATAGATCAAACTCGAGACATATATAGTGTCATCCTCTTCAACGTTTAATCTTGGTTTCCTTGATCAATGAGTAGACTATTTAAACAAATCAATATTTGAGCATGGTCATACATTTCATAGTCTCACTCAATCAAGAGACCAATAATATCACTCCTAGAATTGGAGGGTTAAATCTTATATCTATCATTCATATTCCTCAAAAGATTCATAGCATACCCAATGTTTACCTTTATCATTACCCAATTAAAGGTAACTTTTAGTATAATCAAAGTATATTAATTCTCATATAGAAATATAATGATTTCAAGTCAGAGGATCATTACATCATTATCACTGTGAGGTTTCTTATGACACTTATTAACATATAGAATCTCAAGACGGGTGTTTCCAGTGTCATGTATTGATACATACACTTATATTCTTGACTGTAGTATCACCGTACCTATGACGAATGAGATGTGTCATCTGTCAACAAATATACTAGTCTTATTGCATTATTATTGTCCTTAAATAATAATACATGACTAGGGAATTTTAGGAATAAAATACTATTCATATAATCTCATTCTTAAGTCACATACTTAAAGACATATATTACGAATTAATATTCCAAGGACATTTATTATTCTTTCAATTTACGACGCAGTAAATAAAGATATAATAAATATTAATTAAATAATCACATAACATAATTCTTAATTGTTTTCAATAAAATATTAAAAGTATTGTCTCTAGGACACCAATATTAACAGGGGCAACGTAGTAGACAATGTAATGAATGACAATTTGGAGCCTATGTTTCCCTCGTAACCTGGTTATGGGAATTTTGTATAAAATACCCTACTTGACTCATCCGAAGAATTCTTGTCAAGCAGTTGCCTCTCAAGCTTAGATAAATCTGAAAAAGAGATATCCCTTTCGGGATGCAGAAGATTAACTTCTGTTTGAGGTAGATGTTGGGATTCGGGCACACACGCAGCGGAAAAACGTGAAAAATAAATACAAAAAACGAATCCCAAACATAGGTTTCGTGTATAATAAGCGGATGATTATGGAGAATCAGATGTGTACCTTATTAAAGCTTTCCTTATGATGATTATAGAGGTCCAGAAGCGATGAATCACAGCAGCCCTTCGTGAAGATCTACTCTCTATCGGTATCCACACGAACGTGGTATCGTCTAACGATCACCGGATTTAGGTACTAGCATGTTTCTGCCTCTTTGTCTCTCTCTTTTTCTAGCCTCTCAAATAACGTAGAACTTCTAGGGTTTTATTAAAAACAAAATTAAAAAACTATTAACCCTAAACTATACATCTTTATGTATATATATAGGGAAGAGACGGACTTGGGCCAAAATCATAATCTGATTAGACCTTTTAAAACCCATTCAGATTTCGGATTTATATTATTAATAAATTCGAATTCTAATATGTATATAATTAATCAAGTCCCACTTAATTAATTAAATAAATAAATTTGAATTAATAATAATAACAGTATTTAAATTAATAATTTAAATAACACTCCGTTTAAACATTCTTTGTGTGTGACCCTATAGGTTATTATTACGTTGGCAATAATTTTATTTTCTAATAATAAAATTATAAACAATGAGCGGCATCTAGTAATACATCATTGCTACCCAATGAATAATAATAATTAGTGATTCAATTAAACCTTTCGTGAGTAATATACAATGTAATATAATCACTTTAACCTTATATTATATATCAAACTCGAGGCATGTAATGTGTCATCGTCTTCAACGTTTAATCTGGGTTTCCTTGATCAATGTGTAGACTATTAATCAAATCAACATTTGAGCATGACCATGCATTTTATAGTTGAAAGGCAGAGTGTCTAAACTTGTAACACTATATCTAATGTAACTCAACTAAAGAAAAGATACTTAACCGGAAGACAATCAAGAACAAGAAGTCACAAAGAAATCAATACAAATTGAAGACAAGGTAATTGATACAATTTAACATGGTTAATTATGATCAATCAAATATGAAATCACTGGAAGAAGTTTAAGTCAAAGTTTTTCATGCCTTAGTGATGTGTAACTTAAAAGAATCAAGATCATAAAAATCAGTGTCAATAAGACTGATTGATTTCAAGTGAAGAAGCAGGAAAGTGACAATTGGAAAGCCACATTACTAATTGAATATGGTAATCTATTCAGAAGCAAGAACCCTATCAAGACTAGTCACTTATGAACCAGACCATTGCATCAAGTGTCAGGACATTGATAGCAAGTTTATGTCAGTAATAGAGATCCATGTTCAAGAGCTTGTTGAAGAATATAGAAAACAAGAAGAAATCACAAGTTCAAGATGTTGCATTGAAGTTTCTAGTTGAAGCCCAGAAGTTCTCTAAGTACTTACAAGGGAACCTAAGTAGAAATTTCTATCTAGAAATTCTAGGTAAGTTTCTACTTAGAGCCAAGTAGAAATTCTACAAGTAGAACATTTCTATCTCGAAATTCCTATGTAGAAGTTCTACTTAGAATATTCGAGATAGAGCCTATGTAGAAATTCCTATGTAGAAGTTCTACTTAAATGTTCGAGATGACAAGTAGAAAATTCCTACGTAGAAGTTCTACTTAAATGTTCGAGATGACAAGTAGAAATTCTACATAGAGGACAGTTTCAACATGACACATGGCATCGTCTGGTTGGCTATTTCCAAGCTTTCAAGACAAGATAAGATTTACGTGGACAACATTAGACCACTCATATCTTATCTATTGAAGACTACAAGTCATAGATTACAAGTAGTATAAATAGAAGTACTTGTGTAACATTTTAGTAGTGAGCAATATTGAAAGAAACACTTGTAAAAGAGAGAGAGAGTATTCACAGAGCTTAGTATCATTTACTACCCTCTTTACTTCTGTTATACTATTGTAATGAATGTTGTAGCAGCCCCTTCAAGTTATATATAAAACATATATTCCTTAAATCATTGTGTTCATTTATTACAAAATATTTATTTCTTCACTAATTTGAAAAGTTGTATTCACCCCCCCTCTACAACACATTTGGACCTAACAATTGGTATCAGAGCCTCATGTTTAATATACAAAACATAGATCCTTGTGTTTGGTAGAAGATTTATGAGTTTTCATTAACAGATGTACTTTTTCAGTTTTTCTTGAAAAGTGTGCTTTAATTCGTTTATCAGTGAAAAATCATCCTAAAAATTATTTAAATACTCCAGGTGTGATTATTTAGCTTGGGTGGATTTTAGATAATTTTTGTGAAATATTCTGGGTACTTTGATTCTTGGTGTTCTTCTAAAAGTCATCATTGTTCTTGATAAAGAAGACAAACCCATCAACTTTTGATTTCCTTTTTTAAAAGACAAAAAGTGAAAAAGGTGTTATTGGCTTTTGATTGGACAACTTTCTCACTACACAAAAAGATATTAAAGATTACTCTGTACCTATCACGTGGTTGGTAGGTGAGTTAGGTGAGAAAAGACACAAAAGTCAAAAAGTGTGAAAAGTGACCTGCAACAAAGTTTTTTTTTTAAGGACAAAAAGTTCTACATAGAATTTCTACTTGAGATTTTCTACTTGGTGAAAATTTCAACTTGGTGAGAATTTCTACTTGACAGATTTTCTACTTAGTAAAAATTTCGACTTAGTGAGAATTTCTACTTGATAGATTTTCTACCTGGTGAAATTTCAACTTAGGCAAAAGTTCTACATAGATTTTCTACAAAGCCAAGTCTTGAGTACTTAGAAATTTTTGGTGACCAGAATTTGAACTTTGATTTATTCTGAGATAATTCGATTTTCTTTCAATTACTAATCAAGTAATAAGAAAAGTTTATTATCTCTACTTTAAATCTACATTAAGATGGCACCTAAAAATAATTTCAAAATTCCAATGTTCGAACGAGATCACTATGAAGAATGGGTGTTGATAATGAAACTTTACCTTGAGTCCATCAATCCTGAATATCTGGAAGTCCTTGACAAAGGTAAATTTGTACCAATGGTTGTTGTTCTTGAGCATATGGAAGGAGATGTGATTATTCCACAACAGTCTGAGCCTAAGAAGGCAGTGGACTTTTCAGATGCTGATAAGGAGTAAATAGCTTTCGATACATCCGTTTGACAAACATTAATGGAATCCCTAGATCATGAGATGTTTAATGTAGTAAAAGGACTAACTACAGCGAAGAAGATTTGGGATAAAATAGAGGTCGTCATGGAAGGTACCGCTGAGGTCAGAAACAACAAAACACTTACACTCAAGATGGAGTATGACACCTTCAGAATAAGAAAAGGAGAAAGCATAACATATGTCTATCTAAGATTCAGTTAGTTAGTGTTGGATTTGAATTTGAGAGATGTAACTCTCCCCGTGGTTGAAGTCAACACGAGATATCTAAGGAACCAGCCAAAGAGCATTGAACATAGAGTCTACGCTATTAGAGAAACCATAGATTTGCATAAAACTTCTCTGGAACAATATTATGGAATTTTAAAGACCTATGAGCTCGAGACCCTTCAAGATCAAGCATGGGATAATGATTCAAGAGGAAAGGAAGCAGCATCATGATTAATTGCTGATGAGGAAGAGTCTAAAAAGGCAATGACTGCAGAAAAATCTAGATCATCACCTGCACCACATCAAGTTGAAAATGATGATGAGTGCAAATCAAATAGTGATGATGACTACTTCACCCAAGAAGAGCTGGACAACATGGATGATAGTGTCGTGGCATACATGGCAAGGAAGTTCAGAAATATAAGGTTCAGAAAGAGTAACCGTCCACAAAGAAAATCTTCATCTTACTATCGGGTTACTAAGGGTGGTGGTAGTTTTCAAGGTTATAAAGGGAAAGGAAAGAGTACCAGCTACAAATCACCTTTTGAATTAATAATTAGTGATCCAGATGCCGGTGTGACTACTAGAAGATCTACAAGAGCTGACATGGCTAATATCTACTTGTACCCGGGGTTCTTGTCTAAACTTGAACCTAAAGAAATAGAAGAAGCTCTTGGTGATGCTGATTGGGTAATTGCAATGCAAGAGGAGCTCAATTAGTTTGAAAGGAAGAATGTTTGGAAATTGGTACCCCGACCAAAGAACAGATCAGTAATTGGACCTAAGTGGGTATTCAGAAATAAACTGGATGAAGACGGACTTGTAACATGAAACAAGGCTCGTTTGGTAGCGAAGGGTTATTCGCAAAAAGAAGGTATCGATTATGATGAGACCTACTCTCCAGTTGCAAGACTTGAGGCAGTCAGGATGTTCTTGGCCTTTGCAGCACACAAGAACTTCAAGGTTTTTCAGATGGATGTGAAAAGTGCCTTCCTGAATGGAGAGCTATAAGAAGAAGTATATCTAGAACAGCCACCTGGCTTTATTGATCCAGAACTTGTAGATTTTGTATACTTTCTCTTCAAGGCTGTCTATGGCCTTAGGCAATCCCCAAGATGATGGTATGAAACCCTATCTTTGTTCTTAATTGAAAGTGGTTTTACTATGGGAGTAATCGATAAAACATTGTTCTATAAAAATGTAAAGGGTGATTTAATACTTGTTCAAGTCTATGTGGACGATATTATTTTTGGGTCATCTAATGAGCGCTTGTGCGAGAAATTTGCTAAGTTAATACAGGATAAGTATGAGATGAACATGATGGGGGAGCTGTCATTCTTCCTTGGATTACAGATCAGTCAGAGAAAAGAAGGAATCTTTATCTGTTAGTCCAAGTATGTCAAAGATTTACTCAAGAAGTATAATCTAGAAGATGCGTCAGCAGCTAAAACTCCCATGGCAATTGCCACGAAGCTTGATGAAGACAAATCAGGTAAACCAGTTGACATCACAAGCTATCGATGTATGATTAGCTCACTTCTTTATTTAACTGCAAGTAGACCCGATATAATGTTCACAACTTGTTTATGTGCAAGGTTCCAAACGGATCCTAGAGAGTCACATCTCATAGCCGTCAAACGAATCTTTAGGTATATCAAGGGAACATCAAATCTTGGGATTTGGTACCCAAGAGATACAGGTTTTAATCTAATAGGCTATTCGAATTCAGACTATGCGGGTTGCAGGATTGATAGGAAAAGCACATCTGGTGCCTGTCAATTCCTAGGAAGAAGATTGGTGTCCTGGCAAAGTAAAAAGCAACACACAGTATTTACTTCTACTGCTGAAGCTGAGTACATCGCTGTTGGAAGCTGTGTAGATCAAATACTGTGGATGAAGAACCTGTTAGTGTAGGTGCCCTAGAGGCAATACAATTTTTCCTTTTAATAAACATTTATGTCATTTGATTATTCAATAAACGTATTTATTATGACTTTAATTACTGCGATATATTTGTTAGCATAATAAATGTCCTTAGAATCATGATACTCGTTATATAGTTTAAGTACATGACTTGAACTTGAGATTATATAATATATCATATTCTTAAAGGTTCCCTAGTCGAGTATTATTATGATAGGACAATAATAATACATAAATAGACTAGTATGTTGTTTGACAGATAACCACATCTCATTGGTTATAAGTATGGGGATACTAAAGTCAATACATAGGTACATGTAGGGGTACATGGTACTGGACAGACCCACAGTGAGATTCTTCATGTTTAATTAAGTCATAAGAAAGACTCACAGTGATAATGGTGTAATGATCCTCTGACTTGAGATCATTATATTTCTATACGAGGATTGATATACTTTGACTACATTAAAAGTTACCTTTAACCGGGTGATGATAAAAGTGGACATCGGGTATATCATGAGTCGTATGAGAAATATGAATGATAGATAAAGGATTTAACCCTCCTATAATTAGGAGAGATATTATTGGCCTCTTGATTGAGTGAGACTATAAAATGCATGGCCGTGCTCAAATAATGATTTGTTTTTCATAGTCTACTCATGGATCAAGTAAACCCGGATTAAATGTTGAAGAGGATGACTAAATACATGCCTCGAGTTTAATCTATAATATATATGGTTAAAGGGATTATATTACACGGAAACATTAATCACGAAAGGTTTTATCGAATCACGATTTAATTATTGTTTAATTAGGTAGCAATGATGTATTACTAGATACCGCTCATTGTTTATAATTTTATTGGAGAATAAAATTATTGCTAATTAAATAATAGCCTATAGGGTCACACACATAGAGCACCTAGAGGAATAGTTAATTTAAATTATAGATTTAAATTAATTGATGATTAATTCGAATTTATTATATTAATTAAGTGAGACTTAATTAATTGAAATAAATTCGAATTTGAAGAATTATATTTCTGCCAATAATAATTAAGTGTGACTTAATTATTAATTAAATAATAGAAGCATGTTTTATTATTTAATCCTATGCCTACATGGGTTAGGTTTTTGCTAAAAAGGCCCATTAACCAATCATTATAAATAGATAATGATAGGTTAAATGGCTTGCACGTTTTTGTGAAAACCCTAGCAGAAGAGGCAGCATAGGAAGAGGCAGAGAGAATTCGAAACCTATCAAAGGAGGCTAGTACTTCCGTTCCGTGTTCAAGATCGTGAGACGTTCTTGAAGGTGCTCGTGTGGATACCATAGAGGTGCTTTCGAGAGGAAGACACAAATCGTGATAGCAAGGATCTCCGTTGAGTTCGTGGCATTCAAAATCTTAATAGGTATGATTCGATTATCACCATAATCCGTCAATTCTTATACATGATCCTGCGTTTGGGTTCCGAAATTTTCGTTATATTTACGTTTATCCGCTGCGTTTTATGCCTCGGAACCCAACAATGGCATCAGAGCTACGTGTATAAGGGACTGATTTGGTTACGTGTTAACTGTATTTGATGCAAATATGCCTGTTTTGTTACTGCCATGCTTCTGCCATGCTATGTTCTTCATGTATATTCGAATTGTAATATGTGGTGATGATACTAGCATGTTAATGATTTGTCATGACTGATTTATATGCCATATTGCGATTTGTATATTATGCATGAGGGTCAGTTTGTATAGTGATATAAACTGGTGGACAGATTATGTTGGACATGATCTGTTAACTGGGATATGATAAGTATGTATATGATACATGCTTCTGAAACTGTATAAGATGCAGTGGGAAAAAGGGCCAACAGATATGATCTGTAGTTCAGAAATTGATGATTTCTGAATAGGACTGGTCTTCGAAAATAAAAAAAATTTCTGATTTCGAGCTGACCTGGCAGCTCGACCCCAGCCGGGGGCTGCCGCCCCCAGACCCCGCCCGGGGCTGCCGCCCCGGACCCCCGCCCAGGGGCTGCCGCCCCCGGACCCCCGCAATATTTTATTTTGTGTACTTGAGCATGGTGCTGGTTATGGCCCTTAGACCCCTAGATTAATGGTTTTTGGTTTTTGTTTTATAAATACGACTTGCATGTCGTTTTCTTCATTCTTGTAATTGTTTAACCTCGAATGTAACTCGAGTTTTCTTATGTAAGTACATTAGCTTAGGTTGTATTCAATTATTCCATGTAATGTACTTGAAGACTGAAAGATGATCCAAGAAGAGGAGCAGGCACTAGTGGATACAAGAAGAATGAAGACATGTAATTGTATTTATATTTTACCACCATAGATTGACTTTGATCCTTTCATTAGCTCGAAAGGATCACATAGGAAAGGGGCCATAACCAAGCACGTTTACATACTGCACTTTACATATTGATGTATGAATGATGCATGCTTTAATTAGATTAATCATGTATGTATGTATGTATGTATTAGATACGACACCCATGCCATGCTTGTTTAAACAAGATAAAATCTGTAACGACTCAAGATAAAATCTGTAACGATTCAAGATTTTAAAATCAACAAACGATCATGAGATTCTTGTGTTTATGAAATATGGATTTTTAAAACACGGAATTGAATATGGATTTTGATATCTATAATTGGGATTTTCTGACAAAAACGGATATGCGTATTCGTAAGGCTGATGGGTTTTAAGTGTGACCACTGGTATCCTCCATCTACCTGGGAAATGAACAATTTAAGATGTCAATTTGAAATATTTAGTTCAAGGAAAAATTGAGGATCTCTTCATGATGTGATCATGATCGTCGTAAAATTTTCTAAACCCCTTAACAAAATATTAAGTTTTAATCAGATGCTTTCCAATGAATGAACACTCATCGAATCCTAGATCGATTAGGGGAAAGACTGTCAGTGGCAGGGGACTCCTGTCTATCGTGGTGAGATGCGACGAATATAAACGGTTATATTCGGCCGTTGTATCATTGGGTCAAACTTAACTGAGTTGTCATAATAAGGTGAAAGTAAACGGTTATATTCAACCATTATGAACTTAGAAGCATAGAGTTTGGTTAAAAATCTATTAGATAGATAAGATCAATCGTTGCTCACCAAACTATCCAAGAATTATATATGATATAATTGACAAATGTTGTCTACCTAAATAATCATTCTTAAGGACTTCCAGTGGTTGACTTGAGACATGACGAAATATGGATCTTGGCTCACTAGAAAGGATTATGGGATATACTTTCCAAATTAATAGTAAGGGCTATTGATTTGATAAAAATAGTGGGAGATATATTATGAATGTATCATAATCATTTGAACATAATAAATAACTCAGACAATCTAATGTTTAATTTTGTGCTTTTATCATTGTAGATTCCAAGTAATGACAAACAACACAAACACACTATCCGTACGATCTGTCCTTGAGAAGGATAAGCTGACAGGAGGAAACGACTTCCTAGACTGGCAGAGGAATTTGAGGATTGTCCTCAGGCAGGAGCGCAAGCTTCATGTCATTGATATTCCTCCGGCAGGTCCCCTTCCTGAGGGCGCTACTGTTGAGGAACGAGCGGCCCACACAAAGGATGAGAATGATGCAACTGATGTTGCGTGTCTTATGTTAGCAACTATGAGTCCTGAGCTTCAAAGACAGCATGTGCATATGGATGCATATACTATCAATGAGCACTTGCAAAGCATGTTTGCAAGCCAAACTCGTCAAGAAAGGTTCAACACGAGCAAGTCACTCTTTAACTGCAAACAAGGGGCAAATGAACCAGTTGGCCCACATGTTCTGAAGATGATTGGTTACATTGAGTATCTTGATACTTTGGGTTTCCCGATTGGTCCGGAAACTGGTATTGACCTAATCTTGAATTCTTTGAACAACAAATTCACTCAGTTTGTTATGAACTACAATATGAATGAGTTTGACAAAACACCTACTGAATTGTTGGCTATGTTGAGAACATATGAGACCAACATGAAGACGGCTGAACCTGCTCCCATACTGATGGTGGGCAATAAAGGTAAGGCCAAAGGGAAAGGCAAGTGGAAGGGTAAGAAGAAGACAGGTTCTGATTCTACACCCAAGCCAAAGTCAGGTCCTAAACAGGCTTTAAAGCCTAAAGGTGGGGTCGCTAAGGGTGAATGTCACTACTGTAAGAAAACTGGTCACTGGAAGAGAAACTGTTCAGTTTACTTGGAGGATCTGAAGAAGAAGAGGGCTGAGCAAGCTTCTAATTCAGGTATATATGTTATAGAAGTCAATCTGTCTATTTCTACATCTTGGGTATTGGATACCGGATGTGCTTCTCACATTTGTATAAATGTGCAGGAAATGCAGAGAAGTAGGACATTGGCTAAAGGAGAAATGGACCTACGAGTTGGCAACGGAGCAAGAGTTGCTGCTTTAGCTGTAGGAACCTATTATTTATCTTTGCCCTCTGGGCTAGTTTTAGAACTGGAGAATTGTTATTACGTGCCTGCAATTCGCAGAAACATTATTTCTGTTTCTTGTTTGGACAAGAAAGGTTTTTCGTTTACAATAAAGGACAACAGTTGCTCTTTTGCTTTGAATGATTTAACCTATGGTGTTGCGCGTTTGTTTAATGGTTTATATGTTCTTGACTTAGATAATCCTGTGTGTAATATAGAAAACAAACGACTTAAAGTTAATGACTCAAATCAAACATACCTCTGGCATTGTCGTCTAGGCCATATAAATGAGAAACGCATATCCAAATTACATAAGGATGGATATTTGGATAAGTTTGATTTTGAATCATACCAAGAATGCGAATCTTGTTTGCTTGGTAAAATGACTAAAGCCCCTTTCACTGGTAAGGGTCAAAGGGCCACTGAACGTTTGGAGCTAATACATAGTGATGTATGTGGCCCAATGCGTGTGATGGCTAGAGGAGGCTACTACTACTTCATAACATTTACTGATGATTTCAGTAGATATGGATATGTATATCTTATGAAGAATAAATCCGATTCTTTTGAAAAGTTCAAAGAATACAAGGCTGAAGTAGAGAAGCAAATTGGCGGAGGTGCAAGTATTAAAATCTTACGATCTGATCGTGGAGGAGAATACTTGAGCACTGAATTTAAAGATTATTTAAAGGAGTGTGGTATTGTATCACAACTCACTCCGCCAGGTACACCTCAATGGAATGGAGTTTCAGAGAGGAGAAATCGCACCTTGTTGGACATGGTGCGATCGATGATGAGTCATGCAGATCTTCCAATTAGTTTCTGGGGTTATGCTCTAGAAACAGCGGCTTTCACACTTAACCGTGTTCCTACTAAGAAGGTTCAAAAGACTCCATATGAGATATGGGAGAAGAAACGGTCAGGCATGAGCTTTATGAAAGTTTGGGGATGCAAGGCGTTTGTGAAGCGTCAAGTATCTGACAAGCTTGGACCTAAATCTGAAGAGTGCAATTTTGTGGGATACCCTAAAGAAACAAAGGCGTATTATTTCTATAGTCCTTCTGAGCAAAAAGTGTTTATTGCTCGAGATGCTGTCTTCATGGAAAGGGATTTTGTTTCCAAAAGAAACAGTGGGAGAACTATAGACCTCGATGAAGATCGAGAACCACAAAATAGCATTGAACCTGAAGTGGAACAAGAGCAGGATAATAATAACGCTCAACAAACACAGGTTGTTCGTAGAACTGGTAGAATTCGCCATGAGCCAGAGAGATATGGATTTCTTTTGACTCAATGTGGTGATTTGATGCTCATAGATGAAGATGAGCCTCTCACATACCAAGATGCTATGAGCAGTCCAGAATCTAAGAGATGGCTAGAAGCCATGAAATCCGAGATGGAATCCATATATGAAAACCAAGTATGGACTTTGGTTGATCCACCTGAAGGGGTAAAACCCATAGGGTGCAAATGGGTTTTCAAGAAGAAAACTGACATGGATGGAAATGTTCAGACCTATAAAGCAAGGCTAGTTGCAAAAGGTTTCAAGCAAATTCATGGTATTGACTATGATGAAACCTTCTCACCAGTGGCTATGGTCAAATCCATAAGGATTTTGCTTGCTATTGCAGCATTCCATGATTATGAAATCTGGCAAATGGATGTCAAAACAGCCTTCCTTAATGGAAGCCTTGAAGAAGATGTGGATGTGTACATGACACAACCTGAAGGTTTTGTCAGTCCAGGGAATGTTAGCAAGATATGTAAATTACGTCGATCCATTTATGGATTAAAGCAAGCCTCTAGGAGATGGAACATCCGTTTTGATGAAACTATCAAAGAGTATGGATTTGTTCAAAACGAGGATGAACCTTGTGTTTACAAGAAGGTTAGTGGGAGCCATGTGGCATTCATAGTACTATATGTTGATGACATACTACTAATGGGGAATGACATACCTTCTCTCAAGGCTGTTAAGATTTGGTTAGGGAGTAATTTCTCTATGAAAGACTTAGGAGATGCATCCTACATTCTAGGAATGAGGATCTATAGGGATAGATCTAGAAGGATGATCGGTCTAAGTCAGAGTACATACATCGATAAGGTTTTGCACCGTTTTGGTATGCAAAATGCAAAAAGGGGATATGTCCCCGTATCTCAAGGGATAACGATCTCTAAAGATCAGTGTCCGAAATCATTGGATGACAAGGACCGCATGAGTAAGGTTCCATATGCCTCAGCAATTGGATCCATCATGTATGCGATGGTATGTACTCGCCCAGATGTTTCGTATGCTTTAAGCATGACGAGCAGATACCAATCTAATCCAGGTGAAGGTCACTGGACGGCTGTCAAGAATATTCTAAAGTACTTGAAAAGGACTAAAGATTCATTCTTGGTGTATGGAGGAGAGGAGAAACTAGTAGTAAAAGGTTACACCGATGCAAGTTTCCAAACAGACAGGGATGATACTGTATCACAGTCTGGTTTTGTGTTTTGTCTAAACGGAGGTGCTGTAAGTTGGAAGAGTTCAAAACAAGAAACAGTAGCTGATTCTACAATGGAGGCTGAGTACATTGCAGCTTGTGAAGCGGCTAAGGAAGCAGTTTGGATTCGAAAATTCATTACTGAATTGGGAGTGGTTCCATCAATCGCAGATCCCATTGATCTATACTGCGATAATAATGGAGCCATTGCACAAGCTAAAGAACCTAGAGCTCACTCCCGAACCAAACATATACTCAGGAGATATCACCTCATTCGAGAGATTAATGAGAGGGGTGACATACACATATGTAAAGTGCACACAAATGATAACATTGCAGACCCACTGACCAAAGGCTTGTCGCAGCAGAAGCACGACGGTCACACTAGTTCCATGGGTATTAGATACATGGGTGATTGGCTCTAGTGCAAGTGGGAGATTGTTAGTGTAGGTGCCCTAGAGGCAATACAATTTTTCCTTTTAATAAACATTTATGTCATTTGATTATTCAATAAACGTATTTATTATGACTTTAATTACTGCGATATATTTGTTAGCATAATAAATGTCCTTAGAATCATGATACTCGTTATATAGTTTAAGTACATGACTTGAACTTGAGATTATATAATATATCATATTCTTAAAGGTTCCCTAGTCGAGTATTATTATGATAGGACAATAATAATACATAAATAGACTAGTATGTTGTTTGACAGATAACCACATCTCATTGGTTATAAGTATGGGGATACTAAAGTCAATACATAGGTACATGTAGGGGTACATGGTACTGGACAGACCCACAGTGAGATTCTTCATGTTTAATTAAGTCATAAGAAAGACTCACAGTGATAATGGTGTAATGATCCTCTGACTTGAGATCATTATATTTCTATACGAGGATTGATATACTTTGACTACATTAAAAGTTACCTTTAACCGGGTGATGATAAAAGTGGACATCGGGTATATCATGAGTCGTATGAGAAATATGAATGATAGATAAAGGATTTAACCCTCCTATAATTAGGAGAGATATTATTGGCCTCTTGATTGAGTGAGACTATAAAATGCATGGCCGTGCTCAAATAATGATTTGTTTTTCATAGTCTACTCATGGATCAAGTAAACCCGGATTAAATGTTGAAGAGGATGACTAAATACATGCCTCGAGTTTAATCTATAATATATATGGTTAAAGGGATTATATTACACGGAAACATTAATCACGAAAGGTTTTATCGAATCACGATTTAATTATTGTTTAATTAGGTAGCAATGATGTATTACTAGATACCGCTCATTGTTTATAATTTTATTGGAGAATAAAATTATTGCTAATTAAATAATAGCCTATAGGGTCACACACATAGAGCACCTAGAGGAATAGTTAATTTAAATTATAGATTTAAATTAATTGATGATTAATTCGAATTTATTATATTAATTAAGTGAGACTTAATTAATTGAAATAAATTCGAATTTGAAGAATTATATTTCTGCCAATAATAATTAAGTGTGACTTAATTATTAATTAAATAATAGAAGCATGTTTTATTATTTAATCCTATGCCTACATGGGTTAGGTTTTTGCTAAAAGGCCCATTAACCAATCATTATAAATAGATAATGATAGGTTAAATGGCTTGCACGTTTTTGTGAAAACCCTAGCAGAAGAGGCAGCATAGGAAGAGGCAGAGAGAATTCGAAACCTATCAAAGGAGGCTAGTACTTCCGTTCCGTGTTCAAGATCGTGAGACGTTCTTGAAGGTGCTCGTGTGGATACCATAGAGGTGCTTTCGAGAGGAAGACACAAATCGTGATAGCAAGGATCTCCGTTGAGTTCGTGGCATTCAAAATCTTAATAGTTATGATTCGATTATCACCATAATCCGTCAATTCTTATACATGATCCTGCGTTTGGGTTCCGAAATTTTCGTTATATTTACGTTTATCCGCTGCGTTTTATGCCTCGGAACCCAACAGAACCAATTGAAAGATTATGGCATGGAGCACAAGAAGATTCCTATCATGTGTGACAACACTACTGCCATTGCCATGACCAACAATCCTGTGGATCACTCCAGAACGAAGCACATAGATATAAGATATCACTTCATAAGAAAACATGTTGAGGAGGGGACTGTAGAGTTACATTTTGTTCCCACAATGCAACAAATTGCAGATATATTCACTAAACCTTTTGATGAAGTCACATTCAATAGGTTGGTTGGTGAATTGGGGATGCTTAACACAAGTTAGTAAATCCTCTTATCTGTAAAATCCCAGTTTTGATCAAGTACATATGTTTTCTTCTTGAAATATCCCAATTTTAATTGTGCCTAGTTGAAAACATATGTAAATAATCCAGAAAGTTGCTAAAAATATCACTTCTCCATGCCATTTAATCATTACAGACTTAGAATTTAAAATGTTTCATAAATGATTATTTTATGTGTATGTTGTGTTATATTTCATAAATTCATTATGCATTGAGTGAAATTATTTATAAAAACCTTGAATTTATGCTCATTTAATTGCATGAACATAGGGGGAGTTAAATCCATATATCTTTAAATTTGTCATGATTTTAAATGGATTTTTCTATGTTTTTCATGTAATTTTTATGCAATGAGAGGCCTTAGAATTGTCAAGGAATATTTTTAATTTTCTTTATTTTAAAAATCCTTGAATTGGTATTTATTTTAATTAGGCAAAATTTAATTATTGTTTTTCATGAAAAATTGCTAACTTTTACTAAGTATCTTCAAAATTTCGAGATATGTTCTATCTCGAAACTCATCTTGAAATTTGACATGAGGTTTCCAAGAGTGAAGTTTTGAAAATTATAAGTCTGGGAAGAAATTCGACTTGATGTTCGACTTAGGATCTATCTCGAACATTATCTCGAATATTGACTTGATGTTCGACTTGAGATCTATCTCGAACATTATCTCGAATATCGACTTGATGTTTGACTTGAGGTCTATCTTGAACATTATCTCAAATATCGACTTGATGTTCGACTTGAGATCTATCTCGAACATTATCTCGAATATCGACTTGATGTTCGACTTGAGGTCTATCTCGAACATTATCTCGAATATCGACTTGATGTTCGAGATAGGTGTTCCCTGAGGGTTTTGACTGTAAATTGTTTCAAGTGACTAAACTTCGAGTTAGCACCTATGTCAAAACTCAAGTCAAAGTTCGACTTGATGTTCGACATAGTGTTCGACTTAGATTTACCCTGTACGTACTTAAGTTTTTTTCAATTTCACAGGGATATTTTTGTCATTTCACAATAATGCCTATATATACATAGCTAACCCAATTTTATTTTCACTTTTACCCATTGTTTAAAACCTAATTTTTACAGCCCCCACCCTCCCTCCCAGGCGATTTCTTAACCCACAGCATTGTTCTTAATTATTGTGTCTAATCTCATACACATCATGAACTACTGCCCATTTTTTTTCCTTCCTACTTTGTCTGCATCAGTTATATTGTGTGTTTCAGTGCTGTCATTATTCATCTTCGATTTGCTATATATATATGTACACGCGACTATACATACACTTTCACGCAGTGGTTTGATTATAGGTTGTGATTGATTTCGTCTTATTGCGTTTAATTCCGTAGTTTAATTTGCTTAATTAAAAGGGATTAGTCTGCTTACGTTTAATTTCCTTGCTTATATGTCTGCCTTGTTTGTTTATTTTTCACGAAATATTCACTTAATTCAAGGAAAATTATTTTTCATAAATGGCTCACCAATTTTCACTTACTAAAAACAATTTTTATAATATCTCTACGAAAATTGGTGATCAACTCCCGCGATTCAAGTTTTGGGTACGATTTCTCAATTTGTACTCCGAAGCTAGTACTGCCTTCACTACAAAACCAACACTGGTTCATGATGCTTTGCAGCAATTATGGACCAGTGTGGTTCCTTATGGGAGTAAATCGACCCCCTATGGTTTTAAGTTTACCATAGAAGGTCAAGAATTTGAGGTTACAGAGGCCGTTTTTAATAGAGTTCTTAGTTTCCCAGTCAGGGATTCTTATGACCCTGTACCTACCGCGGCCGAGCGCCTACAGTTTTTTGAGGAAATTGGATGTTATCCTCCAACTGGTAAAATATCCACTTCCTCTATTCAAAACAATTTTTTCATGTGGAATGGAATTACTTTTTCGAAGCTATCACTAGATGTTTTCGTGCACGCAAAAGAGATTTTCATCAAATTCCTATTCCCATGCAAATCTTTGGTGTTTCCCTGGCCCGTGAACTAAACATCAATTATGGAAGAATTGATCTTTCTGAAATTATGCCCATGATGGGATCTCCGGATACCAGGGACATTACAACCAATGATGTTGTCTGCTGGTATCCCCGTTTTTTACAAATGCTAATTAATAATCTTGTACCATCTAATGCTTTATCAATTAGGCAGGCATTTGTTTGGAGTCCAACCTCTGCATCTCTTGGTATGGGAACTAAGTCACTAACCACAATTGCTAACCAGGATAAGGATCAGGGTAAACCTATGTCTATTCCTGAGAATATTCGAGAGTGGATTTCTTATGATGCAGGTGTCACTACTCTGGCGGGGACTTCACAACTATCATCACATGCTCAGAATCCATCTGCTCATACTGACGCATTTCAAGGGATTTCTGACGAGCAACTTCATGATGAAGAAGAAGAGGGTCATTCTCTCAGTCAGTACTCTACCGGGCAAAGGGAGCTGCAACCGTCTCCTAGGTCACCTCCTGCTGAATCTGACCCCTTTGCTGACCAAGGTAATGAAGGAGGTAATTTCTTTGATCATGAGGTACCCTCTGTTCACACTACCAATACTTCCTCTTCATCTAATTATGATTCTATGGCCCAAGATTCTGCTAACCCGCAGGACCTATTCCAGGGTAATAGCCATATTTCTGAGTCTGATTCCCTGACTTCTTCAATTTCACCCTTGTTGACGGGAGTTAAAAGGCCGGCACCTGTAGAATTAGGTGAGAGTTCTTATGAGAGTAACCCTGAAGTGCAACCACTAATAAGGAAGCGAGCCAAAATTTCTCACGTTGCTACTTCACAAGCCCAGTCCAAACCTAGTGTGTCAATCACAACCACTCCATCTCACGTGAGTGGTTCTCCCCTTGCACATTCTACACATAGGACTTTTGGTGAGGATTTTGTCTCCTCTGAGGAGCCTGTTGCTTCAGAGAGGCCGGAAGTTTTTTTTACTTCCACTGTACCTTCACCAGTACATACTGATGCTGCAGAGAGGATCGGTTCAGATGTTGTACTTGAACACTTTGCAGCCTCTCAGCCTGAGATTCTACCTCAGGAACAAACAGAATCTTTAGATCCCATAACTGCTCTTCACTTTTCTTATCCAGTTTCTGCAGGTACTGCTTTTACTCTTGGTGCTATTGTTGAAGACATACATGAGCATGAGACAGGGAGTGTGTGTGAGCGTTTAGGGAGTGAGGGACCTTCATTTTTAAGGCCCGAATCTGAGCGACAAACACTAACAGAACAATTTTTAGAGCGAGAACACGTAAGCCAAACACCGTCCCTTATTCTTGTAAATCTTGATGCTCGTATGACAGCAATCGAAAATCAGGTGAAGCAGTTCGGGTAGACAATGGAGCAGTTAGGGATAAATGTTGGAGACAATCGGAGAGCTCTTGATGACTACGCCGCACGAATGGCAAGTCAATCAGAAGCATTAAACGATGTCACAAACAAGGTGAATGACTTGGGCCATGCTGGTGGCGTATTGGGCAGTACTCTGTACGAACGGATGGGGAGCGTGGAAAGTGTGATGCATACCATGGCAACGGAGATCAGTCAAATGATGTATGCAATTCACCATTTGGTGCCCCCGGAGTGCTTTGACGAACAGTATAGTCAACCTCCCCCAGATGATGGTGGTGCTGGTAGAGCTGGTACTGGACCTTCTGAATCTGCACATAGTGGTTCTCAGCATGCTGCAGGAACTACGGCTCAGGGTGATGTTCCGGATAACTCACCTAAGTGGGAGAGAGAGCTTGAGACGAGACAACAGTCAACTATGGTTGAAGAAGAGCAAATGAAGGAAAGTGAGCCAGTGACTGATGAGGAGGCTCAAAGGAAGAGAAAGGGTAAAGCAGTGGTGGTTGAAGAAGAAGAACCATTCGCTGACTTTGGCGGTCGACTGGAAGAAGTACATGTTATTGATTCAGACTCTGATATGGAAGATGTGCCCCTAGCACATGCAATTAAAAGATCTTTGAAGGAACAAGGAGGTGTTGGGATATCTACTGGAGAGACTGAAGAGATACTTGTTGATGAAGAGACCCTGAGAGTTCAACAGTTGGCCTTGGAACAAGCTCAGTTCTTCAAAATGAAAATGATGCAAGAAGAGGTTGTTTTCTATGAGAAGAAACTGGAACTCAAGGAGAAGCAGTATGACTATGAGCTTGCAAGGTTAGCTGATCCACAAACGGAGGATTGGACAGAAATGGGATGATGCAAGGAAGATACTAATGGGGACTTATACAAATGGAGTTCATAACAAAGGAGGCAGATGATCTTTTCTATAATTTGAACCTGAAAAATCCAATGACGGTGGACTACATAAATGCTTTGAAAAGAATGATCTCAAAAGTCCGTGTTGTATATAAACCAGTGGTAAAGGAGTGGCAAGTCATTCTGACCTTAGTTGAAGGAGCCCCAATGTCTTTTCTATACGTGGATGATCAATTTATCTCGAGAAGTTCTGCGTCAGAGTTGTTCTTGCTAGCAACTAAAATTCAATACTCTCAAGCTGAGGAACTTAACATTCTGTATAGAGATCAGTTAATGCAGCTAGCAGAGGACAAGGGACCAAAATTCTTAGCCAATCCAGATGTTGTTCGTATGGTAGTGGATGGAAAAATGAAGAGGGTTAGTATGGAGGAAGAAGATCTGATGGCTCTATAAGGGGAATCCTTAAAAGCGATATGTAGACAAATGATGAGCAAGGGATTCACTTCTGATGTTAAAGAAAAATCAGTGGAGTTCATTGAGAAGATAATATTCAAGAAAAGCAACGAAATATAGAAATGTGATATTATCGCTCCAAATCCTCTAGACAATGTGAAGATTGAGCCAGAGCTAATGGAGAGAAAATGGAATATTCTACAAGCTGTAAAAAGTGTAGATGAAGCTCTGACTCTTCCTTCTGGACCGCTAGAACAAGGAGAAATAAGGGAGGCAATTGGTGTTCCAGGAAGAGAAAATGTATACTGGATTCACTCATATGCTGATGATACAGCTGATGCCTTGGTATTCATTGATGCAGATCATAAACAGACATTCTTGCATATGAGTAGGAAATGGCTGCTACATGTTAGTAATTGTGCTCTAGAGACAATACTTTTTATATTTTAAGGAAAATATTTATTATTAAGGATTATGTTTTATTGATTATTATTTATTTATTATGTTTTATTTACTGCGTAATAAATTGAAAGCATAATAAATGTCCTTGGAATTTTGATACGTATTCTATATCTTTAAGTATGTGACTTAAAAATGAGATTATATGAATAGTATCTTATTCCTAAAATTCCCTAGTCGAGTATTATTATTTAAGGACAATAATAATGCACAAAGACTAGTATGTTTCTTGACAGATGACCACATCTCATTGGTCATAGGTATGGGGATACTAAAGTCAAGAACATAAGTGCATGTATCAATGCATGGCACTGGAATGACCCGCCGTGAGATTCTACATGTTAAGTAAGTGTCATAAGTAATTCTCACTGTGATAATGGTGTAATGATCCTTAGACCTGAAATCATTATATTTCTATACGAGAATTAATATACTTTGATTACATTAAAAGTTACCTTTGACCGGGTGATGATAAAAGTGGACATTGGGTATATTATGAATCGTATGAGAAATATGAATGATCTAGATGGGATTTAATCCTCCTAATTTTAGGAGTGATATTATTGGCCTCTTGTTTGAGTGAGACTATGAAATGCACGGCCGTGCTCAAATGTTGATTTGATTTTAATAGTCTACTCATCGATCAAGAAAATAAAGATTAAATTATGAAGAGGATGACACGAGACATGCCTTGAGTTTAATCTATAATATCAAGATTAAAGGGATTATATTACATGGAACATTATTCACGAAAGGCTTAATCGAATCACCGATTTATTATTATTACTTGGGTAGCAATGATGTATTACTAGATGCCGCTCATTGTTTACAATTTTAATTAGATATTAAAATTGTTGCCAACGTAATAATAACCTACAGGGTCACACACAAAGAACGCTTGAAGGAGAAATAATTTAAATTATGAATTTAAATTAAATAAGTAATTTATTTTATTTATGATATTAATTAAGTATGACTTAATTAATTATATAAATAGAATAAATGAATTACTTAAACTAATTCCAAAATTAATAATTAATTATTTAAGTGAGACTTAATTAAATAATTTAGAATTTTGGATTAGTATTAATTATAATTGGATTATAATTAGAAAACTTATTCTTCTCTCTATATAATCTCTTTATGGGCTGATTTAATAAAATAGAGATTTAAAAAAAAACCCTAGCCGCTCTAAGAGAGGAGGAAGATAGAGAGAGAAGAAGTTTTCGGGTGCTAGTACACATCAATCCTTCATGAAAAGTGTTCGTGTGGATACCGTAGAGCGTAGATCGCGAGAGCGGGATACGTGGTGATTAAACAAGCTTTGGACCTCCATTAATCTTCCATTAATGAATTGTTAAAGCTTCTAAAGGTATTTATTCTTTATCTCCGAATTAAATCTTTTGTTTTCGCATGGATCCTGCGGAGGGTTTCCCTATTTTGATTTATTTTTCGCGTTTATTCCGCTGCGTTTGTGTCACGAAACCCTTCAATGGCATCAGAGCTACTTGCGAAACGTTTTAATTCGGTTATGTGCTTAACAGTTTTTGATATATAAGCATGTATGCGATCTATCATTATTTTATATTGATATAATATTTATATGTTTATATATATTATGAATATATGATATTCATATGATGTATAATCATATGATGATTATGTGTGTTGATGTATGTATATGATACATGTTTGTTCTTATTATGGGAATCGTATTCGATACGAATTCTGAAACGGCTGCCGTTGATTTTCTGAAATCTGTGTCCGTTGTCCGATTTTCGCAAACGATATGTGTTTTCTGACTGGAATCGGGTCACTGAGCAATACTGACAAAGTCAGCTCTGAGTCTGTAAGCCATTAGATGTCGTTACAGCCTCCAAAACGGTGATTTATGATTTTCTGAAAATTATTTGATTTTCTAAAATTTTGAGTATATGTATGTATATATTATGAATATATGATATTCATGTAATGTATAATCATATGATGATTGTATGTATCTCTGTATATGTATATATGGTATATGCTTGTTTTTGTTACGGGATTTGTATATGATACGATTTCTGAAATACCGTCAGATTTGGAGAAATCTGACTGCCGTATCCGATTTTCGCAAACGATATGTGTTTTCTGACTGTAATCGGGCCAATGAACAAAACTGATAGCTTTGCTATCATCGACGGGTCTGTAAGGCGTTTGACGTCGTTAAGGGCCTCGAAATAGCGATTTATTGTCTTCAGAAATCTGTTTTTTAATTTTCTGAAATTTCAAAATTTGTTATATATGATTATATGATATGATTATATAATATGAGATATATTATATGTGTTATATGATAGCATGGTGGATGGTTATGGCCTAAAGACCCATAGGATAGTGGTTTTGATTTATGGTTTTGGTTTCTAAATACGACTTGCATGTCGTTTATTCATTGTAATTTAATTATCTCGAATGTAACTCGAGTTCTTCTTGTAATTTCATTAGAATAGTTTTATTTTTATTATTTAATGTAATTATCAATGAAGACTTGCAAGCAAGGAGACGATCCAAAAGGGGATGATGGAGCAATGAAGAAAGAAGACATGTAATAGATTGTATTTTTAAAACCACCATAGACTGACCTTGATATTTCCATTAGCTTGGAAATATCACATAGGATGGGGCCATAACCAAACACGTTTAATTTACGCACATTACATATATGTATATGATTGCATGTATTGGTATGTATGCGTAGATATAATTGAGATGCATGCGTAATATTGATTAATCATGTATGTATTAGATACGACACCCATGCCATGTTTGCTTAAACAAGATAAAATCTGTAACGATTCAAGATTTTAAAATTAACAAACGATCATGAGATTCTTGTGTTTATGAAATATGGATTTTTAAAACACGGAATTAAATATGGATTTTTGATATCTATAATTGGGATTTTCTGACAAAAGCGGATATGCGTATTCGTAAGGCTGATGGGTTTTAAGTGTGACCATTGGTATCCTCCATCTACCTGGGAAATGAACAATTTAAGATGTCGATTTGAAATATTTGGTTCAAGGAAAAATTGAGGATCTCTTTATGATGTGATCATGATCGTTATAAATTTTCTAAAACCCCTTAACAAAATATTAAGTTTTATTCGGATGCTTTCCAATGAATGAACACTCATCGAATCCTAGATCGATAAGGGGAAGGACTGTCAGTGGCAGGGGACTCCTATCTATCGTGGTGAGATGCGACGAATATAAACGGTTATATTCGGCCGTTGTATCATTGGGTCTAACTTAACTGAGTCGTCATAATAAGTGAAAATAAACGGTTATATTCAACTATTATGAACTTAGAAGCATAGAGTTTGGTTAAAAGTCTATTAGATAGATAAGATCAATCGTTGTTCACCAAACTATCCAAGAATTATATATGATATAATTGACAACTGTTGTCTACCTAAATAATCATTTTCTAAGGACTTCCAGTGGTTGACTTAGGACATGACGAAATATGGATCTTGGCTCACTAGAAAGAATTATGGGATATACTTTCCAAATTAATAGTAAGGGCTATTAGTTTGATAAAAATAGTGGGAGGTATATGATGATATACCATAATCACTTAAACATAATTAATATTAAATTTGCAACCTAGTTTATTTTATGCACTTTAATATTGTAGATATCAAATGATAAACACAAACAACTTCTCTATGCGATCAGTTCTTGAGAAGGACAAGTTGACGAGAATATATTTCCTTGACTGACATAGGAGCTTGAGGATCGTCCTCGGGCACCACGATATTAGTCAAATCTCTTCCCCTGCTCTTAAAGTTGAGAATGTAACATGTGCAAATCATAGTGCTTATTGGAAGCAAATTGATGTTGCGATTGATGTTTCATGTCTCATGCTCGCAAATATATGTGCTGAGCTTAAGAAGCAATACAAGCATATAGATGCTTATGAAACGATTGAGCACAAGATATATTTGAAAGGGCACTATACACTTACAAGTAGGGAGAGTGAGACCCGGTTACACCACATGTTCTAAAGATTATAGGGTATAATGAATATCATTGATATTTTGGGTTTCCAGATTGGTCTGGAGACAGTTAGATTTGATCTTACAATCTTTGGACAAATATTATTCTTATTTTGTTATGAACAATAAAGTGAATAAGATTGGTAAAACACCCATTGAGTTGCTAAGCATGTTGAGAACTGCTGAAAGTAATATGATAAATGCATGAACTACTACTATATTGATGGTAAACATAGGGAATGCAAAAGGGAAAGGAAAATAGAAAGGCAAGGAGAAGATTTGATCTAGTTCCGTTGTCAAACCAAAGTCCAATCCCTAAAGCAGACTCTAAAGTCTGAATGAGGTGTTGATAAAGAAGACGATTGTCACTTCTGTGGAAAGTTGGGAGACTGGAAATTAAACTGTCATGCTTAATTGGAAGATCGGAAGATGATGATCAATAAGGGTCAAGCTTAAGGTATCGGGTTGGAATTGGAGTAAAGATAGTTGCTCTGGTTCGAGGAACTCGTTACTTAATTTTTGGCCTATAAGGAAAATTTAGAACTTAATAATTGTTATAGCGTGCTTGCAATTAGCAGAGACATTATTTCAGTTTCTTGTTTGGACAAGAAAGGCTTTTTCATTTTATAACAATAGTTGTTTATTCTATTTTGATGATGAGCCTTATAATGTTGCACATCTAATTAACAATTTATATGTTCTGAAGTGACTCAAATCAAATATTACCTTTGGCACTATTGTTGAGGCCGTATTAATAAGAAACGCATTTTCAGAATACATAAGGATGCATTCATGGATAAGTTTGATTATGAATCATACAAAAGGATGCGAATCTTGGTTTATTTGGTAAAATGACTAAAGCTCCTTTTACCGGACATGGTGAAGGGATCATTGAATGGGTATGACTTATACATAGTGATGTATGTGGTCATATGTGTACGATGACAAAAGGTAGATTTTATTAACTTCATAAAATTTACTAATTATTTTAGTAGATACGGATATATGTATCTTTTGAAGAACTAATCCGAATCATTTGAAAAGTTCAAAGACTATAAAGATGAAGTAGAAAATATCAAAGAAAAGTTTTTTGATAGGAGAGATCACACCTTGTTGGACATGGTGCGATCAATGTTGAGTCAATGAATCTTCCAATTAGTTTCTGGGGTTGCACCCTGGAAACGGCTCCACATACACTTAACTGTGTTCCTACTAAATTGGTTCAAAAGACTCCTTATGAGATATGGACTGAGCAACGTCACAACATGTCATTTATAAAATTTTGGGGATGTGAAGCGTTTGTGAAACGTCTAATCTCTGACAAGCTAGGACCAAAATCAGACAAATGTAATTTTGTGGAATACCCAACTGAAACAAGGGGTTATTCTTTCTATAATCCTTCCGAGAACAAAGTGTTTGTTGCTCGAACTGCTGAGAGACAGTGGGAGGATAATAGATCTCAATGAAGTTTGAGACCCACATGATAACGTTGAACCAGTGGAGGAACCTGAGTAGAATGTACAAGAAAAATAATACTGCTCAAGAAACACAAGTGTTCGTAGGTTTAGTAGGATTCGCCATGAGCCCGAGAGATAATATGGATTTCTCTTGACTCAAGATGGTGATGTGATGCTTATGGATGAAGATGAGCCTCTCACCTACCAAGACGCTATGAACACTCCAGATTCTAAGAGATGGCTGGATGCTATTAAATCTGAGATGGAATCCATGTATACTAATCAAGTATGGACTTTGGTTGATCCACCTGAAGGGGTAAAACCTATAGGGTGCAAGTGGGTTTTCAAGAAGAAGACCGACATGGATGCTAATGTACAGACCTATAAGGCACGATTGGTGGCAAAAGGTTTCAAGAAAATTCATGGTATTGACTATGATGAGACCTTTTCACCAGTTGTTATGGTCATGTCCATCAGGATTTTGCTTGCTATAGCTGCTTACTATGACTATGAAATCTGGCAAATGGATGTCAAAACCGCTTTCTTAAATGAGAGCCTTGAAGAAGATATGGATGTGTACATGACACACCCTAAGGGTTTTGTTGATCTAAAGGATGCTGGAAATGTATGTAAGTTGCGTCGATCCATTTATGGATTAAAGCAGGCCTCGAGGAGATGGAACATTTGTTTTCATGAAACAGTCAAAAAGAGTTTGACTTTATTCAGAATGAAGATGAAACTTGTGTTTACAAGAAGTTTAGTGGGAGCCATGTGGCATTCCTAGTATTATATGTTGATGATATATTACTAATAGGGAATGACATTCCTTCTCTACAGACTGTGAAGACTTGGTTGAGAAATAATTTCTCAATGAAAGACTTAGGCAATGTGACATATATATTAGGGATCGAGATCTATAGAGATAGATCAAGGTGATTGATCGGCCTAATTTAGAGTACATACATTGACAAAGTTTTGCATCGATTTCAAATGCAAAGAGACTAAAATGGATATGTCCCAATGTCTCATGGGATAGTGATCTCAAAATAAAATTTGTCCTAAATCATTGGATGATAGGGACTGCATGAGTAAAATTCCATATGCGTCAGCAGTTGGTTTTATAATGTATGCAATGATATGTACTTGTCCTGATGTCTCGTATGCTTTAACCATGATGAGTAGATACCGATCTAATCCAAGTGAATGTCATTGGACGACAGTCAAGAATATTCTTAAGTACTTAAAGAGGACTAAAGATTCATTCTTGTTATATGGAGGAGATGTGAAGCTAGTTGTAAGAGGTTTCAGTGATACTGGTTTCTAGACAGATAACGATAATTTAATGTTTCTGTCTGGCTTTGTGTTTTATTGCTGGAATGGTTCACAGCAAAGACAATTGTTGATTCTACAATAGAGCCTGAGTATATTGATGCTTGCGAAGCAGCCAAGGAGGCTGTTTGGGCATGTACTTAGGAGATATCACCTAATTAATGAGATTAATGATCAAGGAGATATACATATATGTAAAGTGCATACTAATAATAATATTGCAGACCCACTGACTAAGGCTTTGTCGCAGCAGAAGCATGAAAGTCACACTAGTTTCATGAGTATTGGATACTTGGGTAATTGGCTCTAGTGCAAGTGGGAGATTGTTAGTAATTGTGCTCTAGAGACAATACTTTTTATATTTTAAGGAAAATATTTATTATTAAGGATTATGTTTTATTGATTATTATTTATTTATTATGTTTTATTTACTGCGTAATAAATTGAAAGCATAATAAATGTCCTTGGAATTTTGATACGTATTCTATATCTTTAAGTATGTGACTTAAAAATGAGATTATATGAATAGTATCTTATTCCTAAAATTCCCTAGTCGAGTATTATTATTTAAGGACAATAATAATGCACAAAGACTAGTATGTTTCTTGACAGATGACCACATCTCATTGGTCATAGGTATGGGGATACTAAAGTCAAAAACATAAGTGCATGTATCAATGCATGGCACTGGAATGACCCGCCGTGAGATTCTACATGTTAAGTAAGTGTCATAAGTAATTCTCACTGTGATAATGGTGTAATGATCCTTAGACCTGAAATCATTATATTTCTATACGAGAATTAATATACTTTGATTACATTAAAAGTTACCTTTGACCGGGTGATGATAAAAGTGGACATTGGGTATATTATGAATCGTATGAGAAATATGAATGATCTAGATGGGATTTAATCCTCCTAATTTTAGGAGTGATATTATTGGCCTCTTGTTTGAGTGAGACTATAAAATGCACGGCCGTGCTCAAATGTTGATTTGATTTTAATAGTCTACTCATCGATCAAGAAAATAAAGATTAAATTATGAAGAGGATGACACGAGACATGCCTTGAGTTTAATCTATAATATCAAGATTAAAGGGATTATATTACATGGAACATTATTCACGAAAGGCTTAATCGAATCACCGATTTATTATTATTACTTGGGTAGCAATGATGTATTACTAGATGCCGCTCATTGTTTACAATTTTAATTAGATATTAAAATTGTTGCCAACGTAATAATAACCTACAGGGTCACACACAAAGAACGCTTGAAGGAGAAATAATTTAAATTATGAATTTAAATTAAATAAGTAATTTATTTTATTTATGATATTAATTAAGTATGAATTAATTAATTATATAAATAGAATAAATGAATTACTTAAACTAATTCCAAAATTAATAATTAATTAATTAAGTGAGACTTAATTAAATAATTTAGAATTTTGGATTAGTATTAATTATAATTGGATTATAATTAGAAAACTTATTCTTCTCTCTATATAATCTCTTTATGGGCTGATTTAATAAAATAGAGATTTAAAAAAAAACCCTAGCCGCTCTAAGAGAGGAGGAAGATAGAGAGAGAAGAAGTTTTCGGGTGCTAGTACACATCAATCCTTCATGAAAAGTGTTCGTGTGGATACCGTAGAGCGTAGATCGCGAGAGCGGGATACGTGGTGATTAAACAAGCTTTGGACCTCCATTAATCTTCCATTAATGAATTGTTAAAGCTTCTAAAGGTATTTATTCTTTATCTCCGAATTAAATCTTTTGTTTTCGCATGGATCCTGCGGAGGGTTTCCCTATTTTGATTTATTTTTCGCGTTTATTCCGCTGCGTTTGTGTCACGAAACCCTTCACTACAGACTCAAGATGCTGCATTTCTAGACAAAGTACTGGAAGAGTTCAAATGGGGTGATGTAGAGGATACGTTTGTTGATGAGAAGCAGAGACTACTGAAGTACTTGTCTGAGATAGTCCAGGAGAAAAGAAGAATGGAGTTAGATGCGGCTAGTGTCTACAATACGAACCGTGTCAAGTGTTACCCCAAAATGATCTACTGTCAGTTTAAGGCTGATAAAACTCACTGGAAATCGCAGTTCATCATGAAGAATTTTAAGGATATTCCAAAGATCAGGACTACTCAGGAGGTGAAAAAACTCAGAAGATTTTTCAGACATCCATATCCAGAACCCAAGAATCCTCTAGAAATGGAAGCAGTAAGTCTGTTGAATGCTCGATGGGCACAGTTACATGATCCAGTCTACAAAAGAGAACAGCAAAAGAAAGAGAGGCGCAGAAAACAAAAAGAAGATAGGCGCAATGCTGAGAAAGAAATTAAGAAGGGGAAACGAAATTAGAATGAAAGCTCGGAGGAATGTGAACTTGAAGTTGGAAAAACTTCATATCCTTTGGTTGCTCTAACTCACTTGAGGAAAATTCACCTGACCACGGTATGCGAGATAGGCTAATTCACCATATTGTAACCGTGAATCACAGTAGATCCAACAAAGTGATATGAGTTTGACTGAAAGACATGAAATAATCCAAGTGATAGAAATCATTCCAAAGATCTTAGATTCGAGGTTCAAATTCTCTTTCTAGTTTAAGAATATTATTAAGTTCTTTGTATTATTTTTCAATTTTCATTTCAGTTGTAATTTGAACAAGACTTTAATGTTACTTATCTTTTCTCGTCTCATTTATTTAGTTGAGTTATCCTTCTTTAATTTGAATGTCATTTTTAGACAATCAAATAGGGGGAGATTGAAAGGCAGAGTGTCTAAACTTGTAACACTATATCTAATGTAACTCAACTAAAGAACAGATACTTAACCGGAAGACAATCAAGAACAAGAAGTCACAAAGAAATCAATACAAATTGATGACAAGGTAATTGATACAATTTAACATGGTTAATTATGACCAATCAAAGATGAAATCACTGGAAGAAGTTCAAGTCAAAGTTGTTCATGCCTCAGTGATGTGTAACTTAAAAGAATCAAGATCAATACAATCAGTATCAATAAGACTGATTGATTTCAAGTCATTTTCTGTTATTCGCACATTTTATCGCTGAATTTTGCAAGTGAAAGCTGATATCTCATCTGCAGATATGTTTTGAGCAGACTTGTACACCTGTCTTAAAAGATTTCTATTCAAAGGAACATTAGTTGTTAGAGCATAATGGACCATAGAACTTTCATTTAAAAATCGGGCCCATTTACCTAACTCCCATTCTTCAGTCCAGTCATCTATTAAAATGGATAAATAATTAGTCTTTTTAATCTCAAAATGACCTGCCATTTAATTAAAGTGAAAGGTAATCTTTACGAATTAAAAATACTAATTAAAGTTGAATTAAATTAATAAATTATGGACTAAACCCTAATTTTAAAATTACTTGGATTGACTTGAAAGAAAAATATGATAAACTCCTAGTAATTCTAAGCACACTACAAATTTTATTATAATTTTTTTAATCGATTAAAACCTTAACAAACCCTAGCTTGTAGTTCGAGTAATTTGAAATATGAAGTTTCTAATTACTTAACCAAATCAGATAAAGTAATTAGCAAATGATAGACAATCTTTTGGGTGTTACAGAACTGGTCTTGGATTTAAATTTGGACAGAGATTCGTTAAGATATTAACAATAAAAAAAACTAGATCTTCTTGTGGCTCTTAAGGTGTATGTACTGTGTAAGTATATATGAATCGTAACAAAATAATGAAAATGAAATGAGTACAGATAGATATATATAGGCGCAACAAAACATTACAAAATTTGTCTAAGGCAGTTTATTGCGTCTGTACAATGCTCACACTATATATGGCACCACAAACTCAAACACAACAGATAGACATTTTGTTGCGCTAACACAGTAAGTACCCTGTGGTGGTGCCACAAAATCTATTTAAACAAGTCATTTTGTTGCGCCTACACGGTGAGTACACTGTGGTGGCGCCACAAAATGGCTCATCGCAATAAATTTTGTTCCAAGTATTTCGTTGCGCATGTACAGTGTAACCACTGTATGGACGTAATAAAATTTCTGGCGCAACAAAATCACTTAGTGAGTTTTGTTGTTCCACAAAATTTTGTTACTAAACTATATTTATATATATGTGAATAATTCATAACAAATTAGCAATGAAATAATTATTCACTAATACAAATATATCACAAATTATTAATAAGTTATAAGAATAACAATAAATTGTCATAATTATAAATATTTATAATTTATGCTACATTTTAATATTAACGATTATGGCATTTAAAATATTAACAATAATAAGGTCCATGATTATTAAAACTCACAAAATATTCATTAATAATAATAATAACATTAATTGTTAAAATTATCAAAATAAATAAATTATGCTTCTTATTATTTTACTTTTATTTTAAATATGAGAACAAATATAAATATTTATCCTTTATATTTAAGATAATTTCAAATAATATTTAAATATATAAGTGCCAAGAATTTATTATTTAAACACAAGCACTTAAATATTTTTAAGATCAAAATTAAATAAATACCAGATCAATAAAATTAGCAGACATGTAAAAGGTATTTATCTAATATTTAATCTTAAGAACAAGAAAATAATTTGGTAGATAAATTCACAATTCCTAAAAATATTGCAATTAATTAACTAGTGAATTTATCAGCTTCAAATTGTAGTTATTGATTACTAACTAATTAGTTAGTAGAATTTAACATCCCAAGTTCACAAACCAGTCTAGTGAGAGTGATTTCATCCAGTGGTTTAGTGAAGATGTCTGCAATTTGCTGCTCTGTAGGCACAAAATATAACTCTACAGTACCATTCATGACATGCTCTCTTATGAAATGATACCTGATATCAATGTGCTTGGTCCTTGAGTGCTGAACTGGATTGTTTGTGATTGTGAATGCCAAAAATATCCTGATAGCTTCAAGCCTTGCCACTGGTGCGTATGTTTCATCATAATCTATTCTTTCTTCTTGGGAATAACCTTTAGCAACCAGTCTGGCTTTGTTCCTCGTAATAATGTCATCTTCATCCAGTTTATTTCTGAATACCCACTTTGCGCTAATAATAAACTTGTTCTTTGGCCTGGGTACTAGTTTCCAGAATATTTATCTTGCAAATTGATTGAGTTCTTCTTGCATAGTAATAATCCAATCTGGATCTTCTAGTGCTTCTTCAACTTTCTTTGGCTCTATCTCAGAGAGAAAACCAGATAATAAACATTCATTAGGTGAAGCACGTCTTATTTGAACTCCAGCATTTGGATCTCCTAGAATCAACTCAAAGGGGTGATCTCTACTTCACACCCTATGCCTAGGCAGATTTGCCCTAGATGATTATGCATGATTATCATTAAAGTGCTGAGTCCTTTTAGTAGATCCTTCAGTTACTCCCCCTGAGCTGTTGCTTGGTTGAGAATGAGATTCTCTGTCACTACTAGTAGTTTCTGTGAATCTTCCACTGTTTCCACTACTAGGGTTAGAATCATCATTGTTGTTATTCTCATTTGGTGCTTGATTTTCTGTTGCAGCTTCAGGTTCTATTTCACCTTCATTTGAGTTCATATTTCCAAACTACAGAGTTTCAGTGTTATATATTCTTTACAGACTTGGGAGCTTGAGATCATTGAAAGTTACATTCATGCTTTCAATGACCTTTATGTGTTCAATCACATAAATCCTGTATGTCTTAGATTCGAGAGAGTAGCCAAGAAATATGCCTTCATGAGCCTTGGATTCAAAATTTCCTAGATACTCATCATCTTTCACTACAAAACACTTTGCTCCAAACATATGAAAGTATTTCAGTGTTGGATTCTTGTTAGCCATCAACTCGTATGGAGTGTAGTCATGATCTTTATTAACCAAGGTACGGTTCTGCGTATAGCAAGCTGTGTTGACTACTTCAGCCCAGAAGTATAGAAGTAACTTAGCTTCATTCAGCATTGTTCTTGCTACTTCAACTAGAGTTATGTTCTTCCTTTCTACTACTACACTTTGTTGTGGAGTTCTGGGCGCTGAATATTGTCTTGAAATCCCTTTCTCAATACAGAAATCATTCAGGGTTACATTCCTGAATTCTGTTCCATTGTCAGACCTTATTTTCTTGACAGGTAAATCAACTTCTAACTTTATCTTCTTTATGTGATCAATAATTATGTGAGGGGCTTCATCCTTTGAGGCTAGAAATAACACCCACGTGTACTTGGGGAAGTCATCTACAATTACTAGTGCATATCTCTTCCTTGACATAGACATGACGTTGACTGGAACAAATAAATCCATATGTAGAAGTTGCAGTGGTTCAATAATGTCTAATGAATCTTTGCTTCAGTGAGATGATTTCTTTGACTTCTCCTTTTCACATGTTTCACATAAACCTTTGTTGGTCCCTGATATTGTAGAAGGGGGGGGGTTGAATACAATATCAGAAATTAATCGCGGAATAATTTGGATTAAAAATATTATTTTAATTACTCGCGAAATATTAATTATAATGAAATACTGTTCAAGTGAAAGATATAATTTTAACTTGATTAGTATTACAAAATTAATATTTAGAAAACAGATATATAATTGAAAAAAAAAAGTCTAGAATAAATTCGACATGAAGTGTTCGTGTTTAATCAATTATATTCAAACTCAGCACAGAAATCTGTGAATATTACAATGCAGATAAATTACTGAATTTGATCTGATTTTCTAACTTCTCAACAACTGAACAACTGAAAAAGTGAAGGCTGATTCTCATATTTATAGAGAATGAAAAAGGCTGCTATGACCTTTTTCATTATGACTTAATTTCAAGAAAATAAGTCTGTATGACTTATTTTAACACTTGTATGACTTATAAAAACTGGGCATGACTTTTTTTCACTCGGTATGACTTACAGAAATTCGGTATGACTTATTTTATTAATTAAAAAAAATCGGTATGACTTTTTTTAATTAAATAAAAAATCAATCCACTTGCTCCAGCATGACCTTTTGAACTAAGAAAATTCGGTATGACTTATTCTTAAGTCATATTCGAATTTTCCTAATTAATATAAATCAGAATGACTTATATTAAAAAGAAAATTCTCGGTATGACTTATTAAATCAAAGCTCGGTATGACTTTTGATTTTCTCAGTATGACATTTAAATTCTCGGTATGACTTCTTCAACCAACTGCCAATTCATTTCTCTTTCTCTTGAATGGACACATGGCATGCTCTGATTGGCTCCTTTAGAAATAAAGCTCCTGCCATTTCAAATTGCAATTCAAAGGGGCTTATTTCGTCCTGTAGTGACTGGCTCCGTAGAAATGCTTTTCGACCCGCACAGCTTATAATCTTTGATTAATAAATAATAAATTTAATTCATAAATTATAAAAATAAATATCTAATATTATTTAGATATTTATAAATATAATTTACTAAGTAAATAAAATATTTATTAATTAAATAAATCCTTACGCTCTAAGCTGCGGTCTTCTGATGGTCTGGAACCAAACTCCTTTTGACTTGGAAATGATAAATCAATTCCAACCGGGGTTCCACCTTTACGAATATATGACTCTGCATTTCTTCCGTGTCAATACTTTTTCCGTCTTGTCTTAAAGTCAGTACTGTCAGGCCTGTTTAGCTGTTTCTGCATCCCTTGAGCTTCCAGCTTCTTTCTTCTGTCATTCTAAAATAATTCTAAATTAATTAATCCTTTAATTAATTTAAGAAATAAATTAATTCTGAGTGAATTAATTTACTAATTAAATTAACTAATTAATTTAATTAATTAACAGAGAATTAAATTAAAGGCTTGACTATTGTTGATGTAGATAAAACTCTTATGTTCTTCAACAATAACCTTTTTTTTTAACCACTTAAACTTTTTGATGACGAATCTTCACTGACACTGTTGACACCCTGTGCACTGGTCTGGTTCACGGATGACTAACTACAATGTTGATTCTCATTTCTTCTGTAGTGGTCTTTGTGTCTTGTCTTGCTTCTAGCTTTGTCTTCACTATTTCTTTTCTTGGAATCTCTTTGTAGTAGGCACTTGAAATCTTTTGTGTCTTCTGAACTCTTCTGAAATACTACTCCTTTATTTTTCGCCGACGCTTGAACATATTAATGAACTTCTTCCGGTGTAGAGTAGCAGCTTCATTAGAATACTTCTGATATTAGGATTCTTTGTGTCTAGTTGACTGTCTTCATCTTGATTCCTTCCTCAGTATTTATTACTTACTTGAGTTGAGTTGTCATCTACTTATTACAAATAGGCCTTGACATATGCCTTTCAATCTCCCCCTATTTGTTGTTAAGCATTTAACATACAAATTCTTAGAGGATAACTCAACTAACAACTAAGAAAATAATATGACATTTAAGAACTGTAAGTAAATAAATTGTTCTCTGGATCATATAATACATTTCCAGATTTCTTGAGTAACTGAAATGAAAGATGTTTGTTCCTCTAGCACTGAACATATTATACATGTAGTATTATCTTCATTTCTCAGACTCATCACTACTCCCCCTTAGGATGTCAGAGATGAAGTCTTGTTCTCTTCTTACCATATAACCTCTTCTTCAACTTCTGTCTTTACTTCTCTTCCAAGGTGAATTCATTCTCCCCTTACTTGAATTCTCCAACCAATTTAATAGAGGTAACAACAGACATGGCATACATACAGTATTAAACCATCGCAAATATAAAAAATGCAAACTATGACATGTTATGCATTTTAGAAAATCCGGTTAATTCCTATATAGAAGAATTTTCTAAAATCAAATGGATCCAATCCAAGCATGTTGTTATTTCCCCTTTGGATCTTGTTCAACAATTCTCCCCTTTGGATCTACTCCCCCTTAGTTGAACACTTTGGAGTAATCCTCTTAATAATTCTCATTCTCCATTCTCCTAATAATTCTCCCCCTTAGTTGAGTAATCCTCTTATTCATTTAAAAGTCCTTTTCTGGAGAAATTTCCACCTGGTTGAGTAACATTTGAAATCTGTAACAGGGAATTGGGAAAGGGATTCGATAAGTGTGTTAGTGTGTGATTTTACTTTGTGTTCCTCACAAGTGTTTCGCTCATATACTCTCTAAGTGTTTCACTCATAGAATATATATTTTCACTCTTCCTTACTTGTGTTTCACTCTTTTCTCACATCACTATATCTCTCTCAGTACGGATGACTCAGTCTTTTGTACCTGCAAGAAAGATCACCATAGCCCCTTCAAGAGAGGTCACTGGTGGTGCAATGGGGTTTCGTAAATCCCCGTCCTCAACTGAATCTATTAAAATAGTTTAATTTGAAAACTGAATTGCTTCAGGAATAGATTCAATGAGTTGCTGATCATCTAAGATGATCTATTCCATTAGGAATCCAGATATGTTCCATCTGGGGAGGGAGACAATGATCTAAAATGTAGCACATGATCCAAGTTTCCTCCTGACGCCTGTGAAGGCATGTTGATTCAGTCAGAATCATCAATTATTCTTCCTTCCTTGATATGGAAGTTTAGAAAAAATTGCTTCCGTCAATTCATCCTTCCTGTGACATTTCAACTGCTCCCTCTTGGTCCCTTTTGGTCCCAAGTATGTCCTTAATTTGTTGGTCCAAAATGCCAATTGAATTGGTCCATTGTTGGTCCCTAAAAATAAGACAATATTTGTGGTTTCTTGAAAAATGTCAGATGAAATTAACTCTTTGCTGATAGCCTTGGCTGACAGGCTGAATTCAATAGACTCACTCTGTTGAGAGAATGAACCTAGTAACAGTTTTGCCTTTTCCAAGTCTATATCCTTTTGAGAGAACACAGATGAGCTAACAGTTGTCTCAGTTTATTTATATGAAACACCTTTCTGGAGACAGAGCTGTTGGTTCACTTACATTACCAACCTTATCAAATGCACTCAAGGCATTGACTCCCTCATTTTGAACAAATAGGTATTCTGTTTAATGGTTAGAGAGATGGATGTGATAGTGTTTGTGTGTTTGGTTCTAAGATCTTGGTTAGAGATTGATGCCAATGATTAGGATCTCACTTTTAGAAACTATTGGATGATCAAGCTCATAGATCTTTCCTACTTCTCAAAAGAGACTTGAGAATAATCAGCTTATATTTATATAGAAATAAACATAAAAATAATAAAAATAAGGATGCCAAAGTTGAAAAACAAATAAAACTATACATACATATATACTAAATAATTGTTGATACCAATTGTTGGAAATAATAAACATAATATAAAATATATTTACAGTAAAGATGCCAATGAAATAACAACTGTACAAAAATAAGGAAAATCTTTTTGAGTTTTCTTTTTCAATTTGTTTGTTTGTTTTTGAAATATTTTAAGGAATATATACAGTGTATTTACAATGCTTGAAAATAAATATGCAATTTAAAACATCATGCAATAATTAGTTCATGTTTAACATCCCTAACTCACTAACCAACTTAGAGAAAGTGGATTCATCAAGTGGTTTCGTGAAGATGTCGGCAATTTGATCTTCTGTGGGTACAAAATGTAACACCACAGTTCCGTTCATGACATGCTCTCGGATAAAATGATACCTTATGTCTATGTGCTTTGTCCTTGAATGTTGTACAGGATTATTGGAAATAGCTATGGCACTTGTGTTGTCGCAAAGTATTGGAATTTTAGATAGCGCAAGTCCATAATCATTCAGCTGATTCCTTATCCACAAGATTTGTGCACAACAACTACCTGCCGCAATATATTCTGCTTCGGCTGTCGAGGTAGATACTGAGTGCTGTTTCTTACTGTACCAGGAAATCAACCGTCGTCCTAGAAACTGACAACTTCCAGATGTACTTTTCCTGTCCATCCTGCATCCTGCATAATCTGAATCTGTATAGCCTATTAGTTCAAAACCTGTACCTTTAGGGTACCAAATTCCAAGATTCGGTGTACCCTTCAGATATCTAAAAATTCTTTTAACAGCTATAAGATGAGATTCTCTAGGATCAGATTGAAACCTTGCACATAAGCATGTTGCAAACATTATATCGGGTCTACTAGCAGTTAGATATAATAAAGAGCCTATCATACCTCTATAGCTTGTGATGTCAACTTTCTTACCAGTTTCATCTTTGTCAAGCTTGGTGGCTGTTGGCATAGGGGTTTTTGCCGATGTAGAATCTTCTAGATTGTATTTCCTTAGAAGATCCCTTATGTACTTTGATTGGCAAATAAAAATCCCATCTTCCATCTGCTTCACTTGCAGACCAAGGAAGAATGACAGCTCACCCATCATGCTCATTTCATACCTACTCTGCATTAACTTAGCAAATCTCTTGCACAAGTTTTCGTTAGTAGAACCAAATATAATATCGTCAACATAAACTTGGACAAATATCATATCTTTATCATATAATTTGTAAAAGAGAGTTTTATCTATGACACCTCTATTAAAACCGCTTTCAAGTAAAAACTGAGAGAGAGTGTCATACCATGTCCTCGGTGCTTGCTTGAGTCCATAGAGGGCTTTGAATAAGAAATATACAAAATCAGCAAACTCTGGATTTTCAAAGCCAGGAGGCTGTTCCACATATACTTCCTCTTCTAACTTTCCATTCAGAAATGCACTCTTCACATCCATTTGATAGACTTTAAAATTGGAATGTGCTGCGAATGCCAGAAATATCCTGATGGCTTCAAGTCTTGCAACTGGTGCGTAGGTCTCGTCATAATCAATTCCCTCTTCCTGGGAGTAACCCTTTGCAACCAGTCTGGCCTTGTTCCTTGTAACAATGCCATCACCGTCTAACTTGTTCCTGTATACCCATTTCGTGCCAATAACAGATCTATCTTTAGGCCTGGGTACCAGTGTCCATACTTCTTGCCTTTCAAACTGATTGAGTTCTTCTTGCATGGCAAGAACCCAATCTGGATCGGTTAGAGCATCTTCAATTTTCTTTGGTTCTTCTTGAGATAGAAAAACCGAAAATAAACATTCATTTGAAGTTGCACTTCTGGTTCTAACACCAACATCTGGATCACCTATGATCAATTCAAAGGGATGATCTTTGCTCCATATCCTTTCCCTTGGTAGGTTTGATCTTGATGATTCGCCTCTATATTCATTGTGATGTTGTGTTGTGCCAGTTGATCCTTTATCTCCCCCTGAGTTGCTGCCTGGATGACTTGTTGATCCACCACTGGTATTAGTAGTAACTCCAGTGTTTCCATTGTTTCCACCACTATTACCTGGATCATTACCATCATTATTGTCATCATTTCCTGCTGCAACCTCAGGTTCTTCTTCGTCATCAGAATGTGAGTCAGGATAATTGTCGAATTTTAATGACTCAGAAGAATCTTCAGTTTGGATACTTGGGAGTTTAGTGTCGTCAAATGATACATTGACACTTTCTTTTACTTGGTGCTGATCAATTATGTACACCCTATATGCTCTTTTTGAGTAGCCGATAAAAATTGCTTCATGTGCCTTGGCCTCAAATTTGCCACGATGATCATCTCCATCTTTTAGCACAAAACATTTGGCTCCAAATACATGAAAGTATTTAAGTGTTGGTTTCTTGCCAGCCATTAATTCGTAGGGTGTCTTCATATGATCCTTGTTGATTAATGTTCGATTCTGGGTATAACAAGCTGTGTTTACTGCTTCAGCCCAGAAGTAGATAGGCAACCTTGATTCACTTAACATTGTTCTTGCGGCTTCAATCAAGGTTCGATTCTTCCTTTCTACTACTCCATTCTGTTGCGGAGTTCTTGGCGCTGAGAATTGTCTTGTTATCCCTTTGTCTGAGCAGAAGCTATTCAGAATTTCATTCTTGAATTCTGTTCTATTATCTGATCTGATTGCCCGGACAGGTAGCTTTGAATCTAACTCAATCAACTTTACATGATCAATCACCAACTGTGGAGTTTCATCCTTAGAGTTCAAGAATAAAACCCACGTGTACTTTGTGAAGTCATCTATAATCACTAAGGCATATTTCTTCCTTGACATAGACATGATATTGACTGGACCAAATAAATCCATATGAAGCAGCTGCAGTGGTTCAGTAATATTTGTAGTGTCTGTGCCTTTGTGAGTTGCTTTCTTTGACTTCCCTTTCTGACATGCCTCACACAATCCTTCTTGTGTAAATTCCATCGGAGGCAGTCCTCTCACCAAATCCCTCTTGACTAAAGAGTTCATTGTTTTGAAGTTGAGATGTGAGAGTTTCTTGTGCCATAGCCAACTTTCTTCTGTTGAAGCTTTTGAATAATAACAGTTTGCTTCAGCTTCAGGTCCTGAGTTGAAATCAGCTACGTACAAGTTTCCTTTCCTTACTCCACGCAAGGCTAGTCTGTCTTCTTTAGAATGAGCTATTAAGCACTTCTCCTTGATAAAGTTTACTTTGTAACCTCTATCACAGAATTGACTGACGCTGAGTAGATTGTGCTTAAGTCCTTCTACCAAAGAGACGTTTTCAATGATAACATTTCCAGTATCTAACTTGCCATATCCCGTAGTCATTCCTTTGCTGTTATCTCCAAAGGTGACGATCGGGCCAGCTCTTTCAACCACGTCTGATAGCAGGGCTCTATCTCCGGTCATATGCCTTGACGATCCACTGTCTAGGATTCATACAACCCGGTTTACCTGTTTAACTCCCTGCACATATCAAACGGATTAGATCGACTTCGGAGCCCAAAATTGATTGGGCCCGGCATACTTAAAGAATTGACCTTTGTCAGCTTTGACAACAGATCCTTTTCGAACAACAGCCGCATCCTCCTTGACTGTACTTACTTTCCTATAAATAGTCTTAACAACTTTTTGTTTAGACTTAGGAATATATTTTTCCTTCTTGACAGGTGAAGGAATAGCAGTCTTGGATTTTGCAAATTTATTATTGATGTGTTGTCTCGGTGTCATGTTCTTTTTATTAGCAGTCATGCGTTTGAAATAAGCAGTCATAGCATTAAAAGCACATAACATACAATTTAACATACCACAAGGTTTATGGCATACATCAATAGCAGGCATGTTATTCACAGCAGTAGGCATTTTAATAGTTTCTACTTTAACTTTTTCATCAGATTTAAAGTTTTCAGTAGAATGACATCTATTGTTACTATCCCTACTTCGAACAAAATTATTGTTAGGTCTGTTCATTTTATTCTTTAAGTTTTTAGCACCTATACCAGGTTTGTGGAAATCAGAAGTTCCCACAACTTTCACTGGTGTCTTCGGTGTAACTTTCTCTTCTTGGACATTTACTCCTTTTATGTCCCTTGCTTGTTCTCCTATTTTCTTCTCTTCCTCTTCATCCTCTAACTGCATCTCATAAGCGATCAGTATAGAGCTCTCGAGGATGGGTTCAGCTACAGGTGTAATGAAAAGAGGTTTGCGTGCGTCTTTAACAACATGAGGAATACCCCTTTCTTCAGCGCTTTGCTTGAACGGGGTAATGTTGCTTGGCTTTCCTACAGATTTATTGTACTCGAAACCTATTCCAACTTTTCGGTTTATTTCCTGTTGGTCAACTAGGTTCTTTACAATATAAGAGGAATTTTTATAAGCTAGACACCTTTGCTTTTCTTCTTCAATTTTATTCCTTAAAAAAGCTTCAATCTGAACATAGCAGTTGACTCTATTAACTTGAAATGCAACATCTTCAGTTAATTTATCATTAATAAGTTTCAGCTTTTTCAGTTCATAATTCTCTTCTGATAAAACTTTGTTTTCGAGAATTAAGACTTTTATTCGATCTCTAGCATCAGTTAAATTCTCACCTATCAATTTAAACATTTTAGGACAGCTAGGGTTTACCTCAATTCCTTGTCGAGGTGGAGATTGTGATCCTTCAGAAGAAGAGGCCATTAGAGCAAGATTTCCCATTTGATCTTCTTCATCATTGTCGGAATCATCCCAGCTTTTTCCTGCTGCTAAGTATGATTTTCCCTGATGCTTCTTCAGTAGAGCGTCATATTTCTGTTTGAGCTCGTCATATGAATCCTTCTTTCTTTCCTGCCTGGGCTTTCTACAATCAGTAGCAAAGTGTCCCATTTCATTGCAGTTGAAGCAACGGATCTTGCTTCTGTCTACCATCCCTGTCTTGTATCCACCTCTTGTATTGGATGAGCTAGAAGAACCACTTGTCTGAAATCTATTTGCCATAGGCTTGAATTTGAAACTAGGATTCCTCCTGAATCTTGTATTTCCAAATTTTCTAGCAATCAGAGCCAGAGATTCATCCTCAAGTTGATCGAGTTCTTCCATTGAGTAGAATTCACTATCAGCTGAATTCATTAGAGTTGCACCAACTTCTGCAACAATACCCTGATCAATGATGTTGACTGAAGAAGATTCAGTCTTAGCTTTTCTGTATTCTGGTTCTTCTGCTACAAGAGCTGTAGACTTGCTAACCACCTTGCCTGTACCATATATTTCTTTCTGTTGAATCTGCTCTAGCTCATAGGTCTTCAGTACGCCATAAAGTCTTTCCAATGAAATTTCATTCATGTCCCTTGACTCCCTGATGGCAGTAATCCTATGCTCCAAGTGTACTGGCATTGTCAGTAAAAACTTCCTACTGATCTCTTTGTTCGTATAGTGTTTGCCATTGAGATTTAGATCATTTATCAGTTTGTTGTATCTCTCAAAAACCTCAGAGATACCTTCTCCAGGATTTGATCTAAAATGCTCATATTGAGACGTTAAGATTTCCAATCTATTCTCCCTTACTTCTTCTGTTCCTTCATTTAGTATCTCTATCGTTTCCCAGATGTGTTTAGCATTTTTGCAATTAACAACATGATTGTACATTCCGGGATCAAGAGATTCCACTAAAATTAACTGCAGACTGGTGTCCAATGTATCCAGTTCCTTCTCTGTCTCAGTGTACTCAGAAATATCTTTTTCAAATTGTCTGTGCGGAATGAGTACACCATCTTCCATATGCTCAGGAAAGATATTTATTGGAACAGCAACACCAGTTTTTAAAATATCCCTATACTTAGGATTTGCAGCTCGAAGAAACAAGGTCATCTTCCTCTTCCAAAGATTATAATTTTCTTTATCAAATTGTGGAATTTTAATGCTACTAACTCTTTGAGTACTCATCTTTAAATAAGATTAAAAATTAATTGTTTCAAAAAATATTTTAATTTTTGACTTAAAATAATTTTTGATCAAAAATAATTTTTCGGAAAAAAAATTATTTCGAATAAAAATTATTTCGAATTTAAAATAATTTTTGAGATCTGAATGAGTTCGCGGAATTTGATTTGGATCTGATATGAAAATATATCAACCGGCTCTGATGCCAATTGTTGGTCCCTGATATTGTAGAAGGGGGGGTTGAATACAATATCAGAAATTAATCGCGGAATAATTTGGATTAAAAATATTATTTTAATTACTCGCGAAATATTAATTATAATGAAATACTGTTCAAGTGAAAGATATAATTTTAACTTGATTAGTATTACAAAATTAATATTTAGAAAACAGATATATAATTGAAAAAAAAAAGTCTAGAATAAATTCGACATGAAGTGTTCGTGTTTAATCAATTATATTCAAACTCAGCACAGAAATCTGTGAATATTACAATGCAGATAAATTACTGAATTTGATCTGATTTTCTAACTTCTCAACAACTGAACAACTGAAAAAGTGAAGGCTGATTCTCATATTTATAGAGAATGAAAAAGGCTGCTATGACCTTTTTCAGTATGACTTAATTTCAAGAAAATAAGTCTGTATGACTTATTTTAACACTTGTATGACTTATAAAAACTGGGCATGACTTTTTTTCACTCGGTATGACTTACAGAAATTCGGTATGACTTATTTTATTAATTAAAAAAAATCGGTATGACTTTTTTTAATTAAATAAAAAATCAATCCACTTGCTCCAGCATGACCTTTTGAACTAAGAAAATTCGGTATGACTTATTCTTAAGTCATATTCGAATTTTCCTAATTAATATAAATCAGAATGACTTATATTAAAAAGAAAATTCTCGGTATGACTTATTAAATCAAAGCTCGGTATGACTTTTGATTTTCTCAGTATGACATTTAAATTCTCGGTATGACTTCTTCAACCAACTGCCAATTCATTTCTCTTTCTCTTGAATGGACACATGGCATGCTCTGATTGGCTCCTTTAGAAATAAAGCTCCTGCCATTTCAAATTGCAATTCAAAGGGGCTTATTTCGTCCTGTAGTGACTGGCTCCGTAGAAATGCTTTTCGACCCGCACAGCTTATAATCTTTGATTAATAAATAATAAATTTAATTCATAAATTATAAAAATAAATATCTAATATTATTTAGATATTTATAAATATAATTTACTAAGTAAATAAAATATTTATTAATTAAATAAATCCTTACGCTCTAAGCTGCGGTCTTCTGATGGTCTGGAACCAAACTCCTTTTGACTTGGAAATGATAAATCAATTCCAACCGGGGTTCCACCTTTACGAATATATGACTCTGCATTTCTTCCGTGTCAATACTTTTTCCGTCTTGTCTTAAAGTCAGTACTGTCAGGCCTGTTTAGCTGTTTCTGCATCCCTTGAGCTTCCAGCTTCTTTCTTCTGTCATTCTAAAATAATTCTAAATTAATTAATCCTTTAATTAATTTAAGAAATAAATTAATTCTGAGTGAATTAATTTACTAATTAAATTAACTAATTAATTTAATTAATTAACAGAGAATTAAATTAAAGGCTTGACTATTGTTGATGTAGATAAAACTCTTATGTTCTTCAACAATAACCTTTTTTTTAACCACTTAAACTTTTTGATGACGAATCTTCACTGACACTGTTGACACCCTGTGCACTGGTCTGGTTCACGGATGACTAACTACAATGTTGATTCTCATTTCTTCTGTAGTGGTCTTTGTGTCTTGTCTTGCTTCTAGCTTTGTCTTCACTATTTCTTTTCTTGGAATCTCTTTGTAGTAGGCACTTGAAATCTTTTGTGTCTTCTGAACTCTTCTGAAATACTACTCCTTTATTTTTCGCCGACGCTTGAACATATTAATGAACTTCTTCCGGTGTAGAGTAGCAGCTTCATTAGAATACTTCTGATATTAGGATTCTTTGTGTCTAGTTGACTGTCTTCATCTTGATTCCTTCCTCAGTATTTATTACTTACTTGAGTTGAGTTGTCATCTACTTATTACAAATAGGCCTTGACATATGCCTTTCAACCTTCTTGATATAATTCCATCTCAGGTAAACCTCTAACCAATTCCCTCTTAGCTAAAGAGTTCATTGCCTTAAAGTTCAGGTGTGAAAATTTCTTATGCCATAAACAATTGTTCTCTATTGAAGCTTTGCTGTTAAAACATTGAACTTCGCCTTTGCTTGCAAAGAATATGTCAGCCACAAAGATATTCCCCTTTCTCACTCCTTGAAGATTTTGCTTCACATTTTTCCTATTTTGGATTTCACATCTTTCCCCTTTGAAAGTTACTTTGTAGCCCTTGTCAGTGAACTGACTGATACTTAAAAGGTTGTACTTTAATCCATCCACAAGAGAGATATTTTCTATGATAACATTTCCAATTTCCAGATTTCCATATCCCGTTATGAATCCCTTGTTGTTATCTCCAAAGGTCGCTATCGGGCCAGCTTTCTCAATCATAATTGATAGTAGGGTTTTATCACCAGTTATATGCCTAGAATAGCCATTGTCGAGAATCCACATGACACGCTTGTTCTTTGCTATGCCCTACAACCACAGATTGATTACTTATTCTTTGGCACCCAAATTTGATTGGGTCCAAGAGGCTTAGATAAGTAAACAGATTTAGCTACGGAAATTTTCTGGTCCTTGTCTTTCTCATCGACTGTGTCCTTGCCCTTTGGTTTAGCCATGACATTTGTGTCTTTAGGCTTAGGGACAGGGACTTCCTTCCTAGACTTAGGAGGACTAGCAGTCTTTGCACTAACATGCTTTCTATTCATGTTAACATCTGCATTAATGCAAGTACTAGATGATGCATTCATCAAGTTTATATATTCAGACATGATGTCTAAAGCACATGGCATGCATCCTATTTTACCACATGGTTGATGAGAGATAGACATGCAGGCATTACAGGCATATTAGAAGTTTCTATTTTTAATACTTTTATCTTTTTGCATGCATGTGTAAGATGACCAGTAGAATTACAATTGTTTCAAACTTTTTTAATAGCTTTAGGAGAATAGTTATAATCATTCTTCTTATTAACACCTATCTTGCCATTTCTGTTAGCTTTCTTCTTTTCATCTTTGTTGCCTATTTCAGTTTTAATCTGTTTCTTAGGTTCTTTATTTTTTACAGATTTCTTCTTTCATTAAGATATGTTCTTCATCTAAGGGCTCGATGACAAACTTCTTGTATAGGTGCTTAGTGACATTTTTTAATACATGTGGAATGTCTTGCTTCATAGGACTTTTCTCAGCAATTAATTCCTCATGTCTTTTTGCTGCCTTTTTTATCATAGTCAAATCCTATTCCAGTTTTCTGACCTATGACCTGTTTATCTATTTCCTCCTTAACAAGATTAACAGATTTCTTATAAGCCTGAAGTTTTAACTCTAACTCAGAAATTTTATTCTTAAGTGCAGTTTCTACTTCTTGGTTGCATTTGTCTCTATTCTTTAGATATTCTATCTTTTGTTTCAGATCTTCTAAGTTAACACATGCAAGCTCTAGTTCTTCATTGCTAGATTCTAGCATTTTATTTTTTAGAACTAGTTTAGGATTTTCTTCTTCAGATGCTAGCATGGTTGCGTGAATGCTAAACATTTCTACGCTTAGATCTTCGACAGTTTTCTTATAATCAGAATAAGACATGTCAACCGTGGAAAGAAATGATACATTCGATGACTGAGGTGATGCCTCTGAAGAGTCTTCCATTAGAGCAACATTTCCATAAGTCTCTTCTTTATTGTTGTCTGAATCATCCCAGCTCTTTCCCTTGTCTATATAAGCTCTTCCCTGATGCTTCTTTACCAGTGCATTATACTTTTGCTTGAGTTCGTCATACGACTCCTTTCTTTCTTTCCCTTGTTTAGGCTTTCGGCATTCTGTAGCAAAATGTCCGGGTTCATCACAGTTGTAGCACTTGAACTTACTGTGGTGTACCATTCCCGTCTCATAACCTCTTTTGCTAGAAGACCCTAAAGACCTTAGCTATTTTTTCTGAAGCTGAAACCACTATAACTGGTGTTACTCCTAAATTTGTACTTAGGGTTCCTTCTAAACCTGAGGTTCTTGAACTTCCCTGCCATATAGGCCATTGTCTTGTTTTTCAACTGTTTAAGTTCTTTCATTGAGTAGAAGTCATCTTCATCACCTGGTTGAGTATTTTCTGTAAATTCAGTTTCCAGAATTTTTTCTCTCTCAACTACAGGCTTAACTGTGCTGGTCTCTGTGACAGCAAAATCTTTGGCTACAAGTGCTGTAGTTTTCAACAGTGTTGTATTTTTATTGTTTACTATTCTTGAACCATAAATGATCTGTCTTTGTTCTTCCTCCATTTCATGAGTTTCGAGCTTTCCATATAGAATTTCAATGGACATGTCATTTATGTCACTTTTTTCTTTGATGGCAGAGATTTTGTGTTCAAGATGCGCTGGCAGTTTCAACATAAATTTTATTTTGATCTCTCTACATGAGTAGGCCTTTCCATGCAGTGACAAGTCATTCAACAATTTATTGTATCTCTAAAAAACTTGAGTGATACTTTCTCCAGGTAGTGATTTGAAGGCTTCGTACTGGGATGTAAGAATATCCAACATGTTCTCCTTTACTTCTGTTGTATCTTCCATTAGCAGATCAATCGTATCCCACATTAGTTTGGCACTGGTGAAATTAATCACTTGATTCAACATTGTAGTGTCCAATGAATCCATTAAGATATATTGAAGATGATTATCCCATGCAACTATATCTTTATCAGTGTCAGGGTACTCTGAATGCCCCTTTAGGGTAAATCCTTGAGGAATCTGTTCTCCGTCATCTGAAATTGTTTCTGGTGTTAGCTTTTGAGGTACATAGGTTCCATTTTCCAAAATTCCCATATATTGAGAATTAGCTGATTTGATGAAAGTGAACTTCTTCTTCTTCCATAAAATGTATTCATTTTTATCAAAGGCTGAGATTTTGATGCTACTAAGTTTTTGGGTACTTATGGTTATGAAGAATTTTAAATCTCAAGATATAATTAATTTAAAAAAAATTAAATTAATTTGAATAAAAATTAAATTTTGTGAATTTTTTTTTTAATTTGAATTCTTGATGATTGATAGCTTTTTAAAATTAGTGGATTTAAAATCTTTTAAAATTTTGAAATTGATTTTTTTTAAAAATAAAGAAATTTCAATATAAATTTTTCTAGATCTAAAAATGCACTTTTTCGTAAAACTATTTTTGGATCTTGATTTGTAACTTCAATCAACAAGCTCTGATACCAATTGTTAGGTCCTAAATCATCATAGAAGGGGAGGTTGAATATGATGTTGGTAGATTTTTATTTAAATGCGGATTAAGTGTTTGTGTTCTTGAGATATGAAAATGATAGTGAATGTAATACAATGATTCGGGGAAATAAAGATATATTATTAAATTCCTGAGGTGTTACGCTTCTAATCAAGAGATTAGCTTATGTGGGTTCAATCAATATTACAATAACAATACAGGTGTATGTTTAATGCTAGGCGTTAATATAGCTCCCGTAAGTTTGTTGTGTTTACTGAAGATGATGCACACTGATTCTTTCAAATTAAACTCATATATATTTGTGTAGACTTTTTGGAAATCAAAAGAATTGATTTTCCAATAATGTAAGTCCTTTGTTGCACCTTGAAGAGTGATTGTAGTGTGTAGGCGCCACATAATAGCTTTGTAGCGCCTTGGAACTTTGTTGCGCTTGCAAGAGTAGTTTTGTTGTGCCTATATAGTTGTTCCCCTATATAGGCGCAACAAATGCCTTAGGATCTTTAACATAAGTTTCCTTGCGTCTTTATAGATTTATGTGCACCACTCACCTTGTGTATGCACCACAAGAATACACCATATTTGTTTGTTGCGCCTCAAGTTGCTTATTGTCATCTTTTGTTGCACCTACACTAGGGGATACCTTGTGTAGGCGCCATGAAAACTCTTAGAATCATTTCCTTGCACCAATACACTTTCCTTGCGCTAATTAATTGTTTGTTGCGCCTGCACACTGAGTTCCTAGTGCAGGCGCCACAAAACACTTAGATTCCATGACAAGTTGTTTCCTTGCGCCTTGAATGATGTTTGTTGCGCCACTTGGTTTTCACTCTTCTGGCTTGATCAACTGATTTTCTTCCTATATATCAAGACAATCCTTTTCTTATTGTGCTGACACTTAGTACACTAGTCTGGTTCATAAATGACTAATACTGAATTGAATTCCCTTGACTTCTATTCTGTTTTAGCTAATTAACCTTGGACTGTTGTATTACTTCTGATCACTAAAACCCTTTGACATTTATACTCAAATCATTACACTATCTTTAGTATGAAATCTTCTGAACTCTTATTTTTGTTGAGGCCTGAACATATTAATGAACTTCTCTCGCTGACGGTCAGTAACCCTTTCATCTTGAATGCTCTGCAATGATGTATGTATGATTCCTGTTTACATGTCCTTCTGGATTGATGTATTGCATATTAGTATTATTTGACTGTCTTTATTTCTTAGTTGAGTTATCGTTATCACTATTACATATTACGTTACATTATGCTTTACAAATAGATTAAAATGTGATATTTAATATAAGATTAATTATATTATATAAAATAATTGGATTAAAATATAGAGTTCATATAACAAAACTATTATTTGATAATGGAATAATTGATACTATATGATGATATCAAATATATTACATTATCGATTAGATATAATTCAAACCACTTAAAATCATCTAATTTCGAACACATAATTTAAGAAATAAATTTTATATTATCTATAAAAGTTATTTGAATTTAATTAAGGAAATAGAAATTTCAAATCAAAACCTAAATAATGTATATAAAAATTTATTGAATTAAAATTTAGATATTGAATTTATGATAAAATAATATGCAATTTTCAATTTAGTAGTTTGCATAATATATATGTTATGTATGTATTATAAAAATATATTTAAAATATTTAAAAGTTGTTTATGTACAAAGTCAAATTAATAATTTTTTATCATAAATAAGCACATTATACAAAAATTCAATTATATAATTTGTTACCTTGTAAATAAATTATTATAGAAGAGGGTTAAATATAATAATACCAAACAATCGATTCTAGAACACAAGTATATAAAAGATGAACTGTTTGTATTAACTTTAACAAATTTAATACAAAACTCTCTCAAGAAACAAGATGTTCTTAAGAGCTGCTAGGTTATGTAAATGATATGTTATGAACGATACATCAAAGTAAACCTAAATCTGTATTTTTATAGTACACAACAAACTATCTAATTACAACAAAGATAATGATTAATAAATACAAAAATACGATTTTCATCATTATTTCCCTAAAAGATAGCTTCCAACAAGGTAATTGTCTTCTACTCGAACACTTCAATTGTTTTCTTTAATCAGTTCCTGATTTATCGAACACCAACTGTCAAACTTTGTTACGACTGAACTTTGTGGTTGAGTAACTCTAGTTTCTAATGACATCATACAAACTCTGATCAGCTTCTGTAAACTCTATTTGAAGCATTCTCTCACAACATCAGTTCTTCATATCTAACAATCTCCCCCAATTTATACTTTATCAGTAAAACATAAATTTGAACTTATGATGTCAGAAACCTCATAGACAAAAGCATCACTATTTAAGTTTCCTACCTTGCCTTCTACTCTCTTGTAAGAAAAATCCTCAGCCAGAAAAGTATCAAACAACTTATTTTCATCCATCTTTAACAATTCCACCAGTTTCTCCTTCAACTCCTTCATCTGATCACTATAATCATCAATTGAAAAATTGCAGCTCTCAAGTTATAGATTGATGTTCTTTGCATACTTTCATCTAAAATATTGCAGATTTTTTGTCCATCAGGATTAAGCATCAATATTGGAGTTCCCAATACCATTTTTATCTTAGCATCTCCCTTGCTCATCCCCTTCTCTGTATCACCCTCCATCATATACCTAGGTATGTACTCCTCAGAGTCTAACTTCATAAACTTTTCATTCTTTCTTGCCCCTGCTATTGCTCCTTCTAGAAATCTCACCCACTTTGCAGTAGTGTCATCTTCTCCTTTTAGCAAATAAAAAACATATTCCAGTTCTTTTGATGACTTGTGAGCTATATCTTCTTCAGATAGTTTCATCACTCCTCCATTTTCTAGAAAATACAACAGCTTCTCTTTAGGTACAACACCATTAAAGGTATATTTCACCAAATGAACAGCAACAAGCTTGTCCAAGTGATCTTGAGTCAACTATTCTTCAAGTTTGTCTTTCAGAGAGTAAGGATCTCTAAATTCATTTGCTTCTGCTCTGTAGACTTTGGCTTTTGAATCACCAATTCCCCCTTTATCATTTCCAAGTCTAGCATTGAGAGTTAGAGACTCAGTTTTTGTCCACGGAAGATCAGGATTCTTTTTTTTACACAGAGTTTGTTGTTCCTCTTCCTCGTCTTCAAACCTAGTTCCTCCTGGAAGAAATATAGTTTCTTGTATGATGAGTGGAGCCTTTGGTTTTAGTAGAGCTTTTTGTTGAACCGTTTGAGATGACCGAGATAAGAGAGGTGATTGCTTCTTTTCAATATTTGCACTTATCCCTCTGTTTGACTTTGTCATAGGCTTGGATATTTGTTAAGGCTTGACAGGAGCAGATGTAGCAGGTTTTCTTTGAGTTTGATTTTTCTTTTGAATATGAGTTTTCTTTGGAATATGAGTTTTCTTTGGGGCATGATTTCTCTTTTTCTTTGACTGGACTTGAGCATTGTCAGTACCAGTGCCTAATTGTTTGAAAACTTCATGTTCAATGGAAATAGGATCCATTCCTTGATTCTCTTCTTCATAAATATTATTTTCCAATTCTACATCCTTATTGATTTGCTCCAACTGAGCTACTGCATCTATCTCCATCAGAGTTTGCTGACTTTCTTCTATTTTGCCAGATCCTGAAAGAATTAGAGTTTGATCTGTCAGAGTTTGAGCCTGAACATTGTTATTACCACCCTTATCACTCCCTTGTATTTTATCATCTAAACCACTTCCATCACCATCAGGCTTATCAGAATTTTTTTAATTAAGTTCTTCTTTGCATTTGTCTTTAGAAACTTTATCCCAATTTCTGACATCATGTGGTATAGAAAAGTGACCCAAGTGTGTATTTAAGGTGTCTTGAATGGAAGAGACAATAGCAGTACGAGTATCCACCTTGGTTTCTAAAGCATCATGTTGTTTAAAGACAACCTGTATCTTCTTCTCATTTGTAGTTTGTGAAATCTTCACAGCACTTTGAATCGAGGCACTCTGTTTGACCAAATTTTCTTAATGAGAGGAAATTTCACTATAAAGACCTTTAGTCAACATAGTAGTTGCCTTGAGCATTGTCTTCATTTCGTCAGAGTTTAACTCAGAGTTTGCCTTGTTAACCAGATCATGCACATGAGTCCAGGATATTTCTTCATGAGAAAACTTTCAAGACATATCCCAGATAATTTGCCTTTTAGAGTTCAAAACCGCTTCATTTAAAGGCTCTCCCTTATCCACTGTTTCTAAAAATACCTTCTTGAGTAAGAGTAGGTTCAATTTCATCCTTAAAATTGAGAAACTATACAATAATCCAGGTAGTCCATCTTCAATGTATCTAGAGCATCATGAGCATTTACAGGCCAATGTTTGGAACTATATCTTGCAGCATAAAGAATGGATAAATCAGCAGGCTCTTCATCAGCAAAAATAGGAGAATCCTCAAAGTCTGCATCAAATCATGAAAACATGAATCAGAATGAAGAAAGTAAACTAGACATAAAGAATCAGATTGTCAGTAGTATTTTTATGAGGTTGCTACTTTACACCGGAAGAATTTCATTAATATATTCAAGCGTCTGTGAAAAATAAAGAAGTAGTATTTCAGAAGAGCTCAGAAGTCAAAGAAGATTCCAAGTAGCTACTACAAAAAAATTTCAAGAAAAGAAATATTAGAGACAAAGCTAGAAGTGAGAACAAGACAGATGATCACAGTTTTTAAAGTTAAAAGGTGAAGAATATTTATTTTAGTATGACACAAATGAACCATACAATACATTTTTGTGTCAACTAATTTAATAAATATTTATCACCTAGCTTAAGTGATTTTCAGACAGAAGACAGAAAGACTCAAGTCAAATCTACAAAAGTTGTGCAGTGAAGAATCTAATTAATTATACTATCAAAAGTTAATTAACTATTTAATTTATCTACTTAAATTAATTCATCTTGAATTGATTTAATTTGTAAATTAATTAATTAAAATTGGTGGAATTAATTAAGTTAAAAGAGCATTTTATTTAACATTTAAAGAAAGTCTTGGTGCACCTCATTTGAAAGTCTTACCGAATTAATATAAAAAGACTATTAAAAAGTCTTACCGAATTAATTCAACAAAACTAATAAAAAGTCTTACCGGTTTTCTGATTAAGACTTTAATTAAAATATCTTACTGAATTAATTCAACAATACTTATAAAATGTCTTACCGAATTTTGATTTTAATCAAAACTTTCAAAAGTCTTACCGAGCTATTTTAAAGTCTTACCGAGTTCCAAAAGTCTTGCCCAGCTTATTTAAAAGTCTTGAAGGCTAATTTATAAAGTCTTTGTGATTTTTTAAATAAGTTTTATTCAAAAAAAATTCTAGCTTTCACCTCTATAAATGAGGTCTTTGGCTTCATAATTCATGTTGTTGAAAAACATTCAAATTTAGAAATTTGTATGCATTGTAATATTCACAGATATCTGTGCAAGTTTGGATTATAATTGTTAAACAAGAACAATTCATGTCGAAATCTTTCTAGAACACTTTATCAATTATAAAAACTTTCATCATATTAATTTTGTAAAACTTTTCAAGTTAAAATTATATCTTCTACTTGAACATGATTTCATTAAAATTAATATTTTGTGATTAATTAAAATAATATTTTAAAAATTAAAATTTCGTGATTAAATTTAGATATTGTATTCAACCCCCCTTCTAAAATATCAGGGACCAACATAAGTGCTTCAAAGTTTGGAATATTATGGACAAGTAGATCAGTAGAGCCTGCTTTTTGTATACTTTGAGCACCTGCACAAAGAACAGAACCACATAAGACACTCTTTTCTTTTAAAGTAATCTCACTACTTCTCACACCACACTTCTCATGACTTTTAATAGTCAGAGTTTCCTCACTAAAAGTAACTAACTTCTTTTTCATATCTAACTCTCCTTTTGCCAGAACCAGTGTCTGCCTCTCTATGTCATTTCTGTTTTCCACACATTTTACCTAAGTCTCACTAAAAAGGCTTAAGACACCTTGTCCTACAAAAATAAGAGGTAGCTGAGAAGAGGTGTCTGTGGTCACATGAATAGAGGGTACCCTTCTAGGACTATCCATGGTCATTCCATCAGCGTTATGAATATATTTATTTGATGATGTATAAAATTCTAAAACAGGACTTAGCATAGCTTATTTGTAATAAGTCTTTCTAGTCTCTGAAATTTTATGATCAGAGTCTAGTTAGTCAACATTCTTGTACTTAGAAGATTTTCTGTAGAAAGTGAAACCAGCGTTGAGATGAAGATCAACGTCTGAGAGGTGATCAGAGTTTATAGACTATCGGAGTCTACAATCTGTCAGAGTCTATAAATGATCAGAGTCTATAGACTATCAAAATCTATAGTCTGGCAAAGTCTGAAGATTTCAGAGTCTGTGAAGTCAAAGCTGAATTTGGTAGATGGTCATTGAAAAGGGAAGTCTTCGAAGATAAAGCCAAATATATTACAGATATGCTAGGGGGAGGAAGGAGAATTACAGAAGGAAACTGTCAACTAATAATTAGGAATTATATTCCTATTATAATTTGATTTTCTGTTATTAGTTGATAGGAAGCTCTCTATATAAACACTCTATGTAACCTAATTAAAGTGTGTGAAATAAGTTGAAGTTTTTGAGAGAATAGAGATAGAGAGAGTTGTTATGAGAAATAGAGAAGTTGCTAGGGTTTGTGTACACCTTAGGAGAGTTTGTTTTCATACATCAATAAAACAAACAGTGGTTATTCATATCTTTGTGTTTCATCTTTGTTTTGTATTCAAGTCTTTAATTCTTATTGAGTTGATTTTAATCAGGCAGAAAAATCACAAAATTATTCAACCCCCCCCCCTTTTACTTGTGCAACTAGGAAAATAATTCGTATCAGAGCCTAATGTTTAAAATTGATCAAAGATGTCTGGAAACAAATATGGAAATTCTAAGATTCATATGCTCAAGAGAAACGAGTACACCCACTGGAAGGTTAAGATGTTGCACCATCTAGAGGCTACAGACCCTGACTATCTTGAAAGAATCCATGAAGGACCCTATGTGCCCTTAAAGCTTGAGCCACAAATCATTTATGAAGGTAAAATAAATGAAGAACACTTCATTGAAAAGCCATAGGCTGAATGGACAAGAGAGGACAAGGAGAATGTCCTTAAAGAGGCCAAGGTCAAAAACATTCTCTTTAACAATTTGGATTCTATTCTTACAAACTGTGTTATATCATGCAAGACTGCTAAGGAGATGTGGACAAAACTTGAAGTGCACTGTCAAGGGACTAAAGATGTGAAGAAGAATGCTAGGTCTTTTCTAATTCAGGAGTATGAGTATTTCGAAGCTAAATCTGGAGAATCTATTACTGAGATGTATGATAGGTTTACAAAACTCTTGAATGAGATGGTTATACTTGGTAAGGTTTATGATTATGAAGATACAAATACCAAGTTTCCTAGAGAACTTCTTGAAGAGTGGGACAACAAAACAACAGCCATAAGGGAAGCTAGAGATTTGGATGATAAAACTCTAGAAGAATTGTATGGCAGACTCAAGACATATGATTTAGAGATGTAACAGAGGAAGAATAAGAAATCTGTAAAGAAAAAATCTGTGGCACTCTTAATGGAGTTTGATAAAGAATAACAGAAACAATCCATAAAAGCTAGAATCAAGGATTCAAGGAAGAAGGGTAAACCTGTTGAGGAGTCAGAGTCTATTGACACATACTCTGATTCTGATGAAGAGATTGATCTAAGTCAAATGATGGCTATATTTATAAAAAATTCAAAAGAATGAAATTTAACAAAACAATTAGCAAATTTAGAAAGAGGCCATCATTCAAGAAGGAAGATGAGAAGGTGGAGAAGAGCAAGGGTACTATAATCAAACTTGATAAAGCAAAGGTCAAGTGTTTCGAATGTGGAATATTGGGGCACTTTGCTAGTGAATGAAGAAAGTTAAAGAGTCAAGGAAAAGGGAAAGCACTTCTATCAGCAGGAAAGGATTTGGCAGATTCAAGCTCAGGGGATGAAATTGACTATGAAAATATAGCATTGATGGCACCCTTCTCAAGAAAATCACAATCTCCCAAAGAACCCTCATCTCCTAAAATTCAGGTAACAATCTTCACTCCTGAATCCTTACTTAATTTAGACTCTAATGGTATACAAATTGTGCAAAGTGAGTCTAATAAAATAATGATGAATTGTAGATCTCTCACTAGTGAAAGTGAAAGGTTAAGAGAAGAAAATTCAACCTTGACAAACAGGAATGACCATTTAGATTCTGAGTTAAAATTAATGGAACAATACAAGAAGGATTCTGAGAAATATAGTCACAACTACACTGAAATCTTAAAAGCCTTTGAGTATGATAAGAAAGAACTAGATGAAGAAAGACTTAAATTAAGAGTTTGGACAGACTCTAGAAGAAGAGTTCAGGAAATTCTCAATAATCAACATGTGTGCCAAACTGTTGGTCTAGGATATGACAAGAGTCAAGGCAAAAGTCCTATTGTTGAGAGTGATAACATTGATGAAGCTGGTCAAATTGATAAGACTAAGGACAAAAGTACCTTTATCCCTGTTAAGTTTGTGACTTCTGAATTAAAGAATGATTTGCCTAATGAAACCACAAACTCATCTGTCAATGTTCCCCTTGTTGTTGATAAAAATACAGATGAAACAGGAGTAAATAAGACTAAGAAAAACACTAACATAGGATACTTGTCTAAGTCTAAGTTAAAAGAAAGGCTAAAGAATTTGTCAGAGTTTACCAAAACTAGGAGAAATATGAATGGTAAGGAAGGCATTAACAAGACCAATAACTATCAAAATGATCATAATGCTCCTAGAAAGAAGTGTTATGGATGTGGTCATTGTAACATCCCACATCGAATAGAATGTGTGTGTTTGGGCCCTTTACAAGGAAAGTCAATAACTAATGTATACCGAATTGCTAGCTCTTTTGGGTTGACTTGTGGTGGGTTGTTGGACCCGGAATACATTAAGTTATGGGCTTGGGTTATCACAAATGGTATCAAAGCTATACCCGGCTGGAAGTGCAAAGGCACTGCCCGAGTTCCGTAAGTTTGTCCGTGGGCTCGACGAGGATGTCGACCCAATAAGGTGGGGTGTTTGTAACATCCCACATCGAATAGAATGTGTGTGTTTGGGCCCTTTACAAGAACAAGTAAATAACTAATGTATACCAAATTACTAGCTCTTTTGGGCTGACTTGTGGTGGGTTTTGGACCCAGTATGCATTAAGTTATGGGCTTAGGTTGTTATAGTAACAACAACCATTTAGCTCTAGATTGTAAAACAAAAATTGAGAATATATCAGAGTTTATTTTTCACAGACTCTGAAAAGTCACTACATTCCACAGAAGCCTTGCTATCACTATGGAAGAATATTTCATTATATTTATATGTGTAGAGACTATCATGATTTGTATTACAACTTTTATGAGTTAAAATCTTCTATTGATAAAAGTTGGTATGACACTGTCAAGACTTCACCAGAGTCTAAAGTAACAAAGGAGACATGTAAGACAAAAGTGAAGAAATCTAAACCTGTTTCACCCAAAGTTAGTAGAAAAGTATCCAAAACTGTTTAGATCCCCAAAACATCTAACTAGTTATTTTATGTATGCAAGGAACTAGGGAAAAGAAAGTAACCCTAATCCTGGACAGTGGATGCTCAGGACACATGACTGGAAAGAAATACCTGCTTACAGATTTTATGGAGATGGTTGACCCAGAAGTATCCTTTGGAGATGGCAACAAAGGACAAACACTGGGATATGGAAAGATTGTACTTGGAAATGTCATCATTGAAGAAGTAGCTCTAATTGACGGCTTAAAGCACAACCTAATAACCATTAGTCAACTTAGAGAAAAAGGTTACCATACTGGCTTTGACAACAAAGAGTGTCTTGTAACTCACAATGAAACATGAATTTTGGTTTTCAAAGGACACAGACATGGTAATATAAATGAAGATAGCTTGGAGGATTGGATTTACAATGAAGTCAAATGTTTATACAGCAAGGCCTTAACTGAAGAAAGCTGGAAATTGAACAAGAAACTGTCATATATCAAGTTCAAAACACTCAATAAGTTGGTTAAACAGAATCTTGTGAGAGGATTACCATAGGTTAATTTTGTGCAAGATGGACTTTGTGAAGCATGTCAACATGGAAAGTAAAAGAAAACATCCTTCAAGAGCAAGACATTAAATATAATTTCTGAACCCTTTTATTTATTACATCTTGATTTATTTGGTCCAGTAAATGTGATGTCAATTAACAAAAAGAAATATGCTCTTGTCATTGTAGATGATTTTACAAGATTCACATGCGTTTTCTTTCTACATTCAAAGGATAAAGTTTCACAACACATAATAGACCATATCACTTTTCTAGAAAAAAAATCAAAGAAAACAATTAGAGTTATAAGAAGTGGCAATGGAACCTAATTTAAGAATGAAACCATGGAGGAATACTGTGAATCAAAGGGAATTACTCAATAATTCTCTACACCAGGAACACCCCAAAAAAATGGAGTTGTGGAGAGAGAATAGAACACTCATAGAAGCTGTCAGAACAATGTTGACAGAGTTTAAACTACCAGTATATTTTTGGGCTGAGGCTGTAAGTACAACATGTTTCACTCAAAATTGTACATTGATTAATATACATGGAATGACTCCATATGAGATGGTAAAGAGCAAGAAGCCAAGTGTGAAGCATTTTCACATATTTGGATGCAAGTGTTTTGTACAAAAGGTACATCCAGAAAATCTAAGAAAATTTGAACTCAAGGCTGATGAAGCAATTTTTCTTGGATATGCATCAAACACAAAGGCATTTAGAGTATTTAATCTCAGAACCAGAATTGTTATGGAATTTATTCATGTTGCATTTGATGATAGAAAGATTACAGGATTGCAGGATGAATCAGAGTCTACAACATTGGAATTTAAAAATTTGAAAAGTTCTGTGTTGGTGAGATTATGAAGTTGTATGAATAGTAATCATGATAACTCAACACTAGAACATGACAAGTAAATAATACTACGCCTACACAGATATTAAGAAGAAATGAAGACAAGACAGATACAGTGAATCAAGACATTAGAAGAAGTTTTAAAGTCTACTACAGGTTACTGCTAAGAAGTTCATTAATATGTTCATGCAACATGTAGGGTATTTTACACAAAATCCCGTCAAGTAGGGTATTTTACACAAAATCCCGTCACAAGGTTACGAGGGAAACGTAGACTCTAAATTGCCATTCATTACATTGTCTACTACGTTGACCTCATGGAAGGAACATTTCCAGGTCCTGAAAAGGAATGTCCACCTCCCGTTTACGGAGAAGGTGTGAGGCAACTCCTTGATAGAACAAGGAAAGATTCCCTAACAGATATTAATATCTTGGGATAACCCATCTCAAAGAGGTGAGGCACCACTAGACAGTGATTTAGCAATTGTTATTGAGTCTGGTGCTGAGACAGTGCTTATGCATGATAGATCAAGAACATCTCTACGAGGCAATTCTCCACCTGAAAGTGATTCAGTTCATTCTGATGAATCAGGTGTTGGGAATATAACTGAATTGACGGATTTCACTTGTAGATACAGAAGGCTATATTTTAAATGCAGAGTGAAAGTAAGGGAGAGAAACACTTGAGTGATAGTGAGGGAGAGATACACGTGAGTGAGAGATAGGGAGAGAAAGAGTGAAACACTTCAAAGTGCTCGACACTTTAGTGTAAACACCAACAGAACGTAGTAGAAGTGAGGAAACTATAGACCAAACACTTACCCTTGCTACTTGCTACTTCTGAAAGAAAAGCTACAATATTTTCCCAATCATTGACAGACGAGAACCTTCCTTGGAAGACAAACCATTCAAAAGATGGGCCATTGGAGGATTCCTCAACTAAGGGGGAGAATTTATAGGAGATGAAAAAGGAAGTTAATAAAGTCTTATCTTCGTACTTGAGAGAAGTTAATATCCTTAGGGGGGAAATTTAGACAAGAAAAAAAAGAAGAATTACATTCTCAGGGGGAGAACATTACTTAAGCTATGTTCTATATTCTATTGAAGACGTTCCCAGGAATTTTAATTCTTATGAAGCTTTGTTCATGATAAGTTCTTTAAGTTCAACTATGAAGGATTTTGAAGAAGAGAAATCTCAAACACCAACAGAAATGAAGATGATACTATATGAATATCAGTTCAATGCTAGAGGAACAAACATCTTTTATTTCAGTTACACAAGAAATCTGGAAATGCATAATCTGATCCAGAAAAACCAGTAGCATTATTTACAAGTCCCGGACCATTACTTTTTCTAGTTGTTAGTTGAGTTATCCTCTCTATGGGATTTTTTTGCTAAGTTTAACAATCAAATAGGGGGAGATTGTTGGTGATATTACGAAGCTGTATGAATAGTAATCGTGATAACTCAACACTAGAATAGGACAAGTAAACAATACTACGCCTACACAGAAATCAAGAAGAAATGAAGACAAGGCAGATACAATGAATCAAGACATTAGAAGAAGTTTTAAAGTCGACTACAGGTCACTGAAAGAAGTTCATTAATATGTTCATCTCTCAGTGAAGAATAATGTGTAAAGACTTTCAGGGTTTCAGAAGTGTTGACGATTCTGTATAGAAGTGTCACGAGAAGATTTCAGTGTATTAGCATTGATTAAAGATATACAGTGTTCGAAGCATAGGAATCTAGAAGGATTGAAGACAAGGTAAAGACAAAGGTTAAAGAAGACAGGTGCAGTCTTGGAGTTATACTCATTGAAAGAAGTTCATTTATATGTTCAAGCGTCAGTGAAGAATAGAGAATGAAGTATTCAAGGTTGTGGTAATAATGAAGATGTTATCTAAGTACCAGAAAAGATTCTAGTGAAAGTACAGTGTTTGTTGACAGTCAGTGTTCGAAGCAATGCAATAGTCCAAGGTTAATCACCTGAAACAAAAAAGAAATCAAGGGAATTTAATTCAGTGTTAGTCGTTTGTGAACTAGACCAGTGCATTAAGTGTCAGCACAACATGAAGAGAATTATCTTGATGTATCAGAAGAAAATCAGTTGATCAAGCTAGAAGAGTGAAAACCAAGTGATAAATACTTAAAACATTTCAAGAAATTGGTTAAGGCAAGTATTACTACATTTGGTGGCTCTTGTACTCTGCAAGCAATGTGTGAGGCGCAACAAAACACCCTAGGCGCAACAAAATACTTATGAATTAGTTTCTAAGTACTTTTGTTGTTCCTACACACTGCAAGCAATGTGTGAGGTGCAACAAAACTCTCAGGCGTAACGAAATACTTGTGGATAAGTTTCTAAGTACTTGCGTGGCTCCTACACACTGCAAGCAATGTGTGAGGCGCAACAAAACTCTCAAGTAAAACGATATACTTGTGAATAAGTTTATAAGTACTTTCGTGGCTCTTACACACTGCAAGCACTCTAGAGGCGCAACAAAACTCTCAGGCGCAACGAAATACTTATGAATAATTTTCTAAGTACTTTTGTGGCTCCTATACACTGCAAGCACTCTAGAGGCGCAAAAAAAGTTTGCCTTAGGAGCAACAAAAGAGTTTAAGGCAAAACCAAGAGTTTCGTGGCTCCGCTATAAGGGACATAGAGTGTAGGCGCAATAAAACTTTCCCTTAGGCGCAACAAAAGTTTTGTGGCTCCTATACACTGCACTCACTCTACAAGCGTAACAAAAGGACTTAACATTGTGAAGGACAAGTCAATTTTAATTGATTTGAAAAGTCTACACCATATATAAAAAAATGACGTGCTCATTTTGAAGCGTGTTCTGGTTCGTCTCTTCCAATTAAATTGCTAGAGAAGAACATAGCAAAAATATATAGAGGGGTCAAAACAAATCAAAGCTCTATCCATTACTCCTTATCGGGATAAACCTTGTAATATTTTAAGGGCCATTACAAAATACTCCTGGTAGTTAAATCCTTAGACAAAATTATAGATACATATATTGTATAGGATTTGACTTGTATATTTTTGTAGAAGCAAAGAACTAATTTATTCTTTGGAAACCAGTTATATTTTTAACTGGGTGTAGCAACCTCAGGGTTTATATACGAAAGATATATTCCCCGAGACTTGTCTCGTTAAAATTACTTATTAATATTCTAGAACATTAATGATTATTCATAAATACAGAAAATTAGTAAGCCAACCTCCTAAACACTATTCACCTCATGAACTCGAACCCACTAACCGAACTCTAAATTATTTATCCGCAAAAGATTCGAAAGAATTTTTTAATTTAGTGAGTATCGTATTCAACCCCCCTTCTACGATACTTCGAGACCCAACATTCTGAGATAGATGAAGATGATGAGGATGAAGGGATTCAAATAAATCTTGAAATAACACAGAATCTTGCACACTCTGAGAGGGGGCCAGAATATTTAACTCCAAATATTTCAGAGTTTAACCATTCAGAGTCTACCTAGATAGAGTCTAGAAAGACAGAATCAAGTTTTCCAGAGTCTAACTCTTCAGGGTCAGGATTAGGAAACTCTGAATTCTTCTCAGAGACAAACAATTCAGGGGGAACCTCTTCATTTGATTTTCACTCACACACAAGAAATGCCAATGATTTAGGGGGAGCTTCAAGTTTAAGAACCACTCCTGATTTGATAATTGGGGATCCTGAGAGTGGTATACAAACTACTTGATGAATCTACCTTTCTCAGACTCGTAGGTGAGTTAGGTATGTTAAATATATAAGTGTTCTATAATGAAGGAAGCAAGGTATGTACTTTAATTTTAGTTCCTGATTTCTCAAACTATGATTTGCTCTAAAAAAATTTTTGAGGTACTGTATCTTGACAGAGTCTAACTCCTAGACTCTGCTGAGTCTGTAGACTCTGACGATTCTGTAGACTCTGAGAATGTATTGAGCGCCTAAACCCTGAAAAGGTTAACATTCGCGCCTACAGACTCTGATTACATTTAAACTATTCAAATGACTTGAAATATGTGGTAACTTTTGACTGGTGACAGGCTGTAAACTCGTGTGTATTGTATGCAAACAAAATAGAAAATTCTCATACATTTTACTCACTTATTTATTACAAATTATTTCCTAAGACAGAAATATTCATAAAACTTGTCACAAACCCTAGCTAATCTTCTCAAGCATTTTCATCACTCTCAACTCAACAATTTCAATGGCTGTTATCTCAACTGTCATGAGGGGACCCAAGGCGATTGCATTCACTTTTGGGGATTTCAAATTCATGACCACGGACCATGTTGTAGCTCTTGGAGATAAGAAAGGGATAGACCTTGACTACTATCCTATGATGGATTTCTTGGAACAATCTGAGCTCAATTATATACTGAAAGCATCACTAGTCATTCACATGGATGTTGTCTCTCAAGCTTGGAGTTCAGCAAAAGTAGTTGATCCTTCTCAGGATCAACCAAGTAAGATTATGTTGACCTTTGATGACTTCACTTTTGATGTCACTGCTGATGTAATAAATTCTGTGTTTTAATTTCCTGTGAAGTCTTCTTTTGATAATACAGTGTCTGATTATGAAATAAAAAGCATGTTTAAGGCAATAGGTTATTCTACTAGCTTAGAAAATATGAGTAAAATAACTAGGCCTTACTTAAGGAAAGAATGGTCCTTTTTCTTTGACCAAATTGCTAAGTACTTCACTAGTAAGTGTAGTGGTTTTGATGCTATTACATTTATTACTTATCAAATTGGTTACAGTCTCCTGTTTGACAAGATGATCAATATTGGTGATATGTTGCCCACTCAAATGGGAGAAAAATTAAACAATGTGCAAGAGGGTAGAAAGAAAGTCTACTATCATAGATTTTTTATGCTTCTCATGAATCACTTCATTCTTGACATGTCTGCCAAGCTTGCAGATGATTGTTGTATGCATCCCTATAAGAAATAAAGGAGGATTTTCTCTGACATCAAAAGAATTGATGACAAAAAGAAGAGTCTACCTACCATGACTTATCCACATGTAATGCAGGTAAAATTCTCTAACTACAAACCTTCTATCTACAATGCTTCATTTTTTGGTGGTGATATGGTGCAGGAATAAGTTATGGAGAGTCCATCTGCACCTACCCAAGTAACCAAATCTTATTCCACTAAAAATTCTTTAAAACCAAAATCTAAAAAGAAACCAACCTCTGGTGTCCCTCAGCAGGCACCAGTTATAAATAGAAGGAGACTCGTTCAAACAAGGCTAATAGATGAGCCAAGTGATGAGGAGCTCAACCCTCTAGAGAAACAAGTTGTTGAAGGACTTTCTTTGCTAAAAGAAGCTCATGATACACTTGATTCCAACCTTCAAGCCCAGTCTGTGGACACTCAAAAGGCTACAGACTCTGATAAATCTAGGGATGCACCTCAGGATTCTCAAATTGAGTCTCCTCGGAAATCTTTTGCTAAGAAGTACAAGAGGTTGATGAAGGCTTATTCTACACACATACAAGACTATTATTGTTACTAACCCTGTTTTTCAGGAAATAGATGCTCCCAAGGCTCCTGCAGGGCCAGACTCTAAAAGCAAGAAAACTCTTGAACCAGAGTCTAATGTTGAGTCAGAGTCTAGCCTACCTTTAGACTCTGATCATGAAACATTTTGGGAAGGAATGCCATTATGAAAAGATTATGACTAGGCATATTTGTAATAATTAGATGACAACTCAACTCAATCTAGAAACAGTGGTAAATATTAAATATCTAACAGGAATCAAGACGAAGACAGTCAACTAGTCACAGAGAATCAAAAGAATCAGAAGTACTCAGTTGAACCTGCTACTCAACACTGAAGAAGTTCATTAATATGTTCAAGCGTCAGTGGAAAATAATGAAGTAGTAATTTCATAAGAATTCAGAAGATTCAGAAGATTTTAAGTGACTACTACACGAAGATTCCAGAAGAAGAAGAACAGAAAAAGAAGACAGAAAAGCTAAGCAAAGACAGAAGGCCACTAATTCTAAATGTTAAAAGACATGAAGAATATTTATTAGAGTATGGCACAAATGAACCAGACAGTACATTTGTGTGTCAATTTCAATTAATAAATATTCAACATCAAGTTGAAGTGGTTCCATGACAGAAGACTGAAACGGAATACAGAGTTAAATAAGTCCTAATAGTATTTTAATTCTACAATTAAAATTAAGTTAATTATTTAATTTATTTAATTAAATTAATTCAAGTCTGAATTTAATTTAATTCATAAATTATTTAATTAAATTAAGTAGAATTGATTTACTATAAAAGATATGAGTCATACCGAGCTGTTTAATATGAGTCATACCGAGCTGTTTAAAATGAGTCATATCGAGCTGTTTAATATGAGTCATACCGAGCTGTTTAAAATGAGTCATACCGAGCTATTTAATATGAGTCATACCGAGCTGTTTAATATGATTCATACTGAGCTGCTAATCAGTGAGTCATACCGACCATTATAAGTCTTGCCCAGCCTTTTTATGAGTCATACAAGTGTTAATTTTCTGTGAAAAATGTCATATTGGGATAAGTCATGCTGGCTTTCCACCTCTATAAATATGAGGAGATTGCCTTCATTTTTCGTTGTCGTTCAAACATTCAAATTCAGAAATTTGTATGCATTGTAATATTCACAGATTTCTGTGCTCAGTTTGGAATATAAATTGTTAAATCCGAACAAGTCATGTCAAAATCATTCTAGACAATTTATCAGATATAAACACTATTCACTATATTAATTCTGTAATAGTTTTCAAGTTAAAATCAAATATTCTACTTGAACAGTATTTCACCTATTAATATTTCAGGATTAAAATTAACTTTTTATTCTTAATCCGAATTCACGAATTATTTCAGATATTGTATTCAACCCCCCCTTCTACAATATCAGGGACCAACAATTGGCATCAGAGATGGTTGATATATTAAATATCAAATCCGAACCAAATATTCGGCAACTCATATAGATCTCAAAAATTATTTTTAATTAGAAATAATTTTTTATTCGAAATATTAAAATTTTATTTCTGATCAAAAATTGTTTTAAGTCAAAAATTAAAAAAAAAATTGAAACACTTAACCTTTAATCTTATTTAAAGATGAGTATACAAAATGTAACGAGCATCAAAATTTCATAATTCGACAAAGATCATTATAACCTATGGAAGCACAAGATGCAGTTATTTATTGGGATCGCTAATCCCAAATATGCCTTGATCTTAGAAAAAGGCATTGAACCTCCAATAACAGTTGTTCTCGAACACGAGGTAGATGGGGTCGTAATTCCTCATAGACAGGTTCCAAAAAGTCCGGCAGACTACAACGATGAAGAAAAGGAAGCTGTATCCCTGGACAATAACCTCAAGTTTATATTGATAGAATCCCTAGACTACGTCATGTACAATCATGTGGTCAACTGCAAGACAGCCAAGCAAATCTGGGATACTATAGAGGTTATAAATGAAGGGACTGAAGAAGTCAAAGAGAATAAACTGGAGATCTTGACCTCCCAGTATGAGCAGTTTAGATCCAACCCTGGTGAGGGTATCTCTGAGGTGTTTCAGAGATTGAACAAACTAATAAACGAGCTCAACCTCAACGAGAAATATTACTTAAACCAGGAGGTCAACAGGAAGTTTCTATTAACCTTGCCAGGGCATCTAGAGCACAGGATCGCGGCCATCCGAGAGTCTAGGGACATGAAAGAGATAACCCTAGAAAGACCCTACGGAGTTCTGAAGACATATGAATTGGAGCAGATCCAGACAAGAGATATGTATGGCAGAGGCAAAGTTTCGAGCTCTTCTAAAGCACTGATAGTGGAAGCACCAGAGAAAGAGGAAGTGAAGGCTGTTGCACCTTCAAAAAGTTCAGAGGAGTATGTTGTTCCAGAATATGGTCATACTCCAGAAAAATAGGAAAGTGGTGAATTCTATTCTCTAGAAGAATTGGATCATCTGGAAGATGAATCTCTAGCTATGTTTGCCAGGAAGTTTGGAAACATGAGATTCAGAAGAAATTCCTCAATTAAATCTAAACCTACCTTGGGAAGGTTTCAAAAAGGAAGTTCTTCATCAGCTGTATCTAGAGGCGGCTACAAGACCGGCTTGGTTGACAGAAGCAAGATCTGTTGCTTCAACTGCAATGAGCTTGGTCATTTTGCAACTGAATGCAAGAAGCCGAAGTAAGGACATAAGAGAGACTCTTATCAAGAGTTGAAAGAGAAATATGATGCCTTAGTGAAAAAGTATCAAGGGAAGTCCTATCTAGCAGAGGGCAAGAGCTGGGATGACTCAGACAATGATGAGGAAGAAGAGCTAGGAAATCTTACTCTTATGGCTTCATCAGATGGATCAGTGTCTCCACCTCGGACAGAAGGAAAAGTGGTAGATCCCTCATGCCCTAAAATGTTCAAACTGTTAGGAAAAGAATTGGACGACACCAGAGATAGGGTTAACAAACTGCGTCTCAGAATTAAAGAATTAACTGATGAGAATGATAGTTTAAAATTGTTAAATATCAGAAATATAAAACTGGTTGATGACCTAGTTTTTCAGGTTAATAGAGTCAGTTGTTATGTCAAGGTTGAGACCTATCTCAGAAACCAGATTGTAGAGGAACAGAAAAAGTGTCTTGCCTATAAACATTCCTCTTACATTGTAAAATATCTAGTTGACCAACAGGAAATAAAACATAAAGTTGAAATAGGTTATGAATATAATCAATCTATAGGAAAGGCGAGCAACATAACCCCTTTCAGAAAAAGTGCTGAAGAAAGGGGAATCCCACATGTTAAGGACACACCTAAACCTCTTTTCATAACCCCTATAGCAGAACCAATCCTGGAGAGCTCTATACTTATTCAATATGAAATGAAGTTAGAGGATCTCGAGGAAGAAAAGAAAAGAGAGGAACTTGCCAAGGACATAAAAAGAGTTAATGTCCAATAAGAAATGACTGCACCTAAGACATCAGTGAAAGATATGGGAACCTCTGCTTTTCCCAATCCTGGTATAGGTATTAAAGACTTAAAGAACAAACCTAACAGACCCAATTCATTTATGAATAGTAGGAACAGTAACAACAGATTTCATTCTACTGAAAACTTTAAATTTGCTGAAAAAGTTGAAGTAGAAACTGTTAAGACACAAACTGTTAAGTCACCTACTGTTATGAATAACATGTCTATAATTGATGTTTGCCATAAACCATGTGGTATTTTAAATTGTATGTTATGTGCGTTTAATGCTATGACTGCTTATTTCAAACGCATGATTGGTAATAAAGATAACATGACGCCTAGACAACACATCAATAATAAATATGCAAATTCCAAGACTGCAAGTCCTTCATCTCCCAAGAAGGAAGCCTATATTCCTAAGTCTAAACAGAAAGCTATTGAGACTATCTATAAGAAGGTAGGAACAGTCAAGGAAGATAATATTGTTATTCGAAAAAGATATGTTATCAAAGCTGACAAAGATCAATTCTTTAAGTATGCTGGGCTCAATCAATTTTGGGCTCCGAAGACGAATTAATCCGTTTGATATGTGCAGGGAGTTAAACAGGTAAACCGAGTTATATGGATCCTGGATAGTGGATCTTCAAGGCATATGACCGGAGATAGAGCCCTGCTATCAGACGTGGTTGAAAGAGCTGGCCCAATTGTCACCTTTGGAGATAACAACAAAGTAATGACTACGGGATATGGCAAGTTAAATACTGGAAATGTTATCATTGAAAACGTCTCTTTAGTGGAAGGACTTAAGCACAATCTACTCAGCGTCAGTCAATTTTGTGATAAAGGTTACAAAGTAAACTTCATCAAAGAAAGGTGTTTAATAGCTCATTCTAAAGACGACAGACTAGCCTTGCGTCGAGTAAGGAAAAGAAACTTGTACGTAGCAGATCTTAACTCAGGAACTGAAGATGAAGCAAACAGTTTTTATTCAAAGGCTTCATCAGAAGAAAGCTGGCTATGGTACAAGAAACTCTCACACCTGAACTTCAAAACAATGAACTCTCTAGTCAAGAGGGATTTGGTGAGAGGACTGCCTTCGATGGAATTTACACAAGAAGGCTTGTGTGAGGCATGTCAGAAAGGGAAGTCAAAGAAAGCAACTCATAAAGGAACAGACACTACGAATATCACTGAACCTCTACAACTGCTTCACATGGATTTATTTGGTACAGTAAATATTCTGTCTATGTCAAGGAAGAAATTCGCCTTAGTGATTGTGGATGACTTCACAAAATATACATGGGTTTTATTCTTGAACTCTAAGGATGAAACTCCACATTTGGTGATTGATCATATAAAGCTGATTGAGTTAGATTCAAAGTTACTTGTGCGGGCAATCAGATCAGATAATGGCACAGAATTCAAAAATGAAGTTCTGAATTACTTCTGCTCAGATAAGGGGATAACAAGGCAATATTCAGCACCACCGACTCCACAACAAAATGGAGTTATAGAAAGGAAAAATAGAACCCTGATTGAAGTTACAAGGACAATGCTAAGTGAATCAAGGTTACTCATCTACTTCTGGGCTGAAGCAGTTAATACAGCTTGTTATACTCAGAATCGAACTCTGATCAATAAAGATCATATGAAAACACCCTATGAATTAATGGCTGGCAAGAAACCAACTCTCAAGTACTTTCATGTATTTGGAGCCAAATGCTTTGTGCTAAAAGATGGAGATGATCATCGTGGCAAGTTTGAGACAAAAGCACATGAAGCTATTTTTGTCGGGTATTCAAGAAGAGCATATAGGGTGTACATAATTGATCAGCACCAAGTAAAGGAAAGTGTCAATGTAACTTTTAATGACACTAAGCTCCCAAGTATCCAAACTGGAGATTCTTCTGAGTCATTAAAATTCGACAATTATCCAGACTCACATTCTGATGACGAAGAAGAACCTGAGGTTGTAACAGGAAATGATGATGACAATAATAATGATGATCCAGGTAACAGTGGTGGAAACAATGGTAACACTGGAGATACTACTAATACCAGTGGTGGATCAACAAGTCATCCTGGCAGCAACTCAAGGGGAGATGAAGGATCAACTGGTAGAACACAACATCACAATGAATTTCGAGGCGAATCTTCAAGATCAAACCTACCAAGAGAAAGGATATGGAGCAGAGATCATCATTTTGAATTGATCATAGGTGATCCAGATGTTGGAGTAAGAACCAGAAGTGCAACTTCAAATGAATGTTTATTTTCAGTTTTTCTATCTCAAGAAGTACCAAAGAAGATTGAAGATGCATTAATTGATCCAGATTGGGTTCTTGCCATGCAAGAAGAGCTCAATCAGTTCGAGAGACAAGAAGTCTGGACACTGGTACCCAGGCCTAAAGATAGATCTGTTATTGGCACGAAATGGGTATACAGGAACAAGTTAGACGGTGATGGCAATGTTACAAGGAACAAGGCCAGACTGGTGGCAAAGGGTTACTCCCAAGAAGAGGGAATTGATTATGACAAGACCTACCCACCAGTTGCAAGACTTCAAGCCATCAGGATATTTCTAACATTCGCAACACATTCCAATTTCAAAGTTTATCAAATGGATGTGAAGAGTGCATTTCTGAATGGAGAGTTAGAAGAAGAAGTATATGTGGAACAGCCCCTTGGCTTTGAAAATCCAGAGTTTGCTGATTTTGTGTATTTTCTATTCAAAGCCCTCTATGGACTCAAGCAAGCACCGAGGACATGGTATGACACTCTCTCTGTGTTTTTACTTGAAAATGGTTTCATTAGAGGTGTCAGAGATAAAACTCTCTTTTACAAATTACATGAAAAAGATATGATATTTGTCCAAGTCTGTGTTGACGATATTATATTTGGTTCTACTACCAAAAACTTGTGCAAAAGGTTTGCTAAGTTAATGCAGAGCAGGTATGAAATGAGCATGATGGGTGAACTGTCATTCTTCCTTGGATTGCAAGTAAAGAAAAAGGAAGATGGGATTTTTATTTGCCAATCAAAATACGTAAGGGATCTTCTGAGAAAATACAGTCTAGAAGATTCTTCACCGGCAAAATCCCCAATGCCAACAGCCACAAAGCTTGATAAGGATGAAACTGGTAAGAAAATTGACATCACAAGCTATAGAGGTATGATAGGCTCATTATTATACTTAACTGCTAGTAGACTTAATATAATGTTTGCAACATGCTTATGTGCTAGATTTCAATCAGATCCTAGGGAATCTCATCTTATAGCTGTTAAAAGAATTTTTAGATATCTTAAGGTACACCAAATCTTGGAATTTGGTACCCTAAAGATACAGGTTTTGACCTAATCGGCTATACAGATTCAGATTATACAAGTTGTAGGATGGATAGGAAAAGTACTTCTGAAAGCTATCAGTTTCTAGGACGTCGTCTGATTTCCTGGTATAGCAAGAAACAGAACTCAGTGTCTACCTCGACAGCCGAAGCAGAATACATTGTGCCAGGTAGTGTTGTGCACAGATCTTGTGGATAAGGAATCAGCTAAATGACTATGGACTTGCATTGAACAAAATTCCAATTTTCTGCGACAACACAAGTGCTATAGTTATTTCCAACAATCATATACAACACTCAAGAACCAAGCACATTGACATCAGTTATCATTTCATCCGAGAGCATGTCATGAATGAAACTGTGGTATTACAATTTGTACCCACAGAAGATCAAATAGCCGACATCTTTACGAAACCACTTGATGAATCCACTTTCTCTAAGTTGGTTAGTGAATTAGGGATGTTAAATAATGACTACATTTTTTGTTGCTAGGAATTAATTTAAGCTCATAAATATTAAATGTTAATATTTAAAGAATTTGTGAGACTTGAATTAATAAAATCCTAGGGCTTACGAATTTTTGGAAAATTATCTTAAGATTAAATTAATATTCTTAAAAGATAATTATTTCAATTAGAGCATAAGTACTTATTTTTGTTTATTATATTTTTTTCTTATTATTTTATTTTAAGCATTTTTAAGCATTAATTATGTAAATTAATGTATATTTTCTCTAATTATTATTGTACATAAAATTAAATAATTATGTTATTAATTAAGTAATTAATTTACTCATTAAATTAATTCAAGCTTGAGTTAATTTAATTCCTAACTTAATTAGAACAAATTAATAATTTAAATATTTATTATATGTCTTTAATAATTTATTAGTATGTAAATTATTGATATTTATCTTAAAGTTTCTTAATAATAATTGTTTATTAATATTTATTTTATCATTATTAATTTTTTCTAAAATTCGAATGAGAATTTTATTATTTTATTTCGAATTTAGAAATAATTAATAATATAAGTATTTATTAATTGTACATTATTCTATTTTATTACTCTAATAGTTCAGCATGACTTATTTATAACATAAGTCATACCGACCTATGTTATCATAAGTCATACCGACTATTTTTCCTTTTGTTTTTGTTTCATTTTCAAATAAAACTCAGTATGACTCTTTGTAAGTCATACCGACCGTTTCTGACTTTGTTTTAATTCTTTAAACAAGTCATACCGACTTATGTTTAACCAGAAGTCATACTGAGCCTTCAACAGTCATATACATACACGATATACAGTTCAACTACTGATCTTTGTGAAAATCGATCGTCTTTTCCTTCAAAACAACTGCAACAGTTGCTAATTCTTGAGTGATTACAAGCTTGTGCTTGCTTAGTACTGAGAAAATAGATTAAAAGCAACGAATTGCTGCTCGATTTTCATTAAAATCGAATTGACTGTTGGTTTTCTTGACAAAATCAAAGCTATTAGTGTTCTTACTAATTAAAGGACTGAAGTGTAGTACTATTGTGACAGATTTTAATCGACTTGGCAGATTAATAGCAATTAGAGTTTTAATTTTTCTGTATAATTTTCGTAATTTTGGACTTGTAATTTTACTGTTTTATTTCAAGTTGTATTTGCACTTTATAATTTATTTATTGTAATAGTTTAAGTTAAACAAAAAAAAGGCTGGTTTTTGAGAGATTATTAAGTCTAATTTTGTCGGATTTTTTAATCCGGAGATTTGTACAGTGGAAAAGTTTAGACCCTGGATTATTTTTATGAACGAACACTCATTGGTCGGGACTGCCATTACCCTAGACACTCCATTATAGACTCTAGCATTAAGTACAGCACTGTTAGAAATAGATCAACTGAAGCCAGAGTGCAATTCTCATTCACCATTGGGGAACATGAATATATGGTAACTGAAGATGATGTGAATAGAATTCTGCAATTCCCTTTGGACAACTTTGTTGACCCACCTACAGTTCCAGAAATTCTTGAGTTCTTTAATGCTATACAATACCAGGGTGAAATCAATTTGGTAAGACTGACTAAGTCAAAGTTAGTACATGAGTGGGACTATTTCTTCGACACACTGGCTAAGGTGTTTGCACCTACAACAAAGAGCAACTTCAACAATATTTCTTCTTTGCTACAAATCATAGGATTTTCAGTGGCTCACAATAGAAGAATAAATTTTGGGAAGTTGGTGCTGAAAGAAATGATCAGGAAAATGGGTAAGCCAGAAAGCAGGGAACAGAATATACAAGTCTATTATCCAAGGTTCCTAATGCTGTTCATGAATGACTTGTTGTTGGATGAAGACAAAGCCTTATTTCATAACAGTCCAGTACAAGCATCTCCATCCACACAGAATGCTCTGTTTGCAAGGCTCAACAACAATCCCAGATTTGAGAATGTGCCAGTGGTAAGACCAAACTACATGGGTCAGATCTTGGATCTAATTGTCAACCCAGAACAGGCTCAGCAAGTACCAGAATAAGAATCGGAGCAAGTGCCAATGGAAACTGTGATGCCCTCCCGACCCGGGGTCTAGATCGAGGAGTCACTCTAACACTCTATATGCATGCACCCTAAATAACAATAACAGAATATACGCATATACACGACCCCGACTACTACCCTGGACCTTTCAAGGTAATGGTATGAAACAAGCACACATCTACATTCATTTACATTTACATTTATAATAACAAAATAATATTATTACAACTTCTGCAACATCTCAAAATCTACTAACAAAAGTACAAGACTAAACAAAGTGTTTCCTGCTAACTCGTCCTCGATCCTACCTGTTCACTGGCAACCAGCCTAGCATAGTTAATGAAAGACATGTTCTTCATGGCAGTATGCTTACGACGTACCATGATTCTCAAAAGCTTTAGAGGTTAGAAAATAAAAGAATGAGCCACAAAAGCTCAGCAAGTAACCATACAAGTTAAAACAGTTCTACAGTATTATATAAAATTTAGAAATCCTATCTCATAATCATACTTAAAAATCATTCATGGACATCATTGTCCCAATTATACTCCAAAATTTCCAATCTTGGTATTCATTATACGAAAAAATTTCTTTCATGGCTTTCACTGATAGAAGCACAGGTATTTGAATAGTTCAGTTCAGGGTTAATGTTTCTAATTGTCTGGGGTAAAAGGTTTTAAGAAACTTCTAAATAAAATAATCATTTCAAGGTTTAGGAATACTTCACAGGGGTTAGATGGATTAGAGGAAGCAATGTACAATAAGTGAAACGAGGTCAAAATCAAGATATATCTGACAGTTCTATGCTATATAAAACAGGGTATTGTAAGGCATTTTAAAATTCATTACTAATCATTTCAAAAATCATTCTTGTAAAACTATCCTTTCATTAGGATATTATTTTCCAAATTATTTCATAAAACTGACTTTCATTAGGACTTTGTTTTCCAAATCATTTCATAAAACTGTCCTTTCATTAGGACTTTTACTTATAAAACCAAATCATTTTGATTCGAGTTTTCTCACAATGTCCGGACAATACGAGTGATCAGCCACGTAAAGTCCCCATAACGGACCGAAGTCCCTCTGGACATAAGGAGTACTCATAAAGGCACTTATTTCCATTGGCATTGGGCTATCTCATTATAGCCATTGACTATCTCATTATAGTCTTCACATAAAAGTGCTGGACCGGCGTCACTCGGTCTCTTACGCCTCCAACCTATAGGAATCCGCAGAAACCATTTTGATCGGAATTTCTATAATATCAACACCATTTCTTTTAAAATTACCAAATCATTTGATGAAAAAGACTTCTTGAAAGTCGGCTTTCATATTTAAATCCATCTTTTAAAAGTTAAGAGACAGAGGTAAATTTTATTCGAATACAAATCTATATACAAGTCTCTTTTGCACTAAAGTAAACAGGAATCATGTCATAGGGATCAAAATCATGTTATAGGAGTAAAGTCAGGTTGTAGGATCAATTTCACAGGTATAACAAGAGGTTTTAAAACAATTATAAAGCATCTGATTTAAAATAGTGATTAGGTAATAGCAATAGGGTACTCATCATGGTTAAAGTACAAGTAAACAAGGTTAAGGAAAATGGTGAAAAACACAAGTCACAGTTAAGGTTGATGGTTTAAGAATTTAAAACTAGTTTATAAGTTATCAGTAGCAGTTCAGGGATTGAAAAGTTTAAGGTATAGTCAAAACTTGTGTAAGGTTGCAGTTTAAGTAAAACAGTTAAAGTAAGGCATGTTGTATCTTAAAACAGTTGAGATAAAGTAAAATAGTTGCAGGATTATACAACAGTTCATAAAACACTTCATGAGTTTAAAGAGGTTTGGCAATAGTTACTTGCCTAAAAAAGGAATGCTACAGCTGCTGAACAGGTAGATCTCACTATCACCGACTCTAACTCTCTACTTTTGCCTTTCCTCTATCTTTCACCTCAACGTCCTTTATAGCTACACATAAATAGTACCATATTAGTATCCTATATACTCTCGACGTTCTCTTTAACGTCTAACTCAATCTACCATTTCGAAACCATAGTACTATATTAATAGTATAAACACTTAAGCACATAAGCAGGCAACATATATGATACTTTAGTATTGAACAATACTATTACTATTCTCTACTAGTAATCCTATTTATACAGGTTAAGGTGCCAATTTAATAATAAAGGCATTTACATTTTAGAAAAATTCGGCAGCACTTCCCCTATAAATAGGACTACCCGTCGGAATACAACCGACACAAACAATCAATAATACTACTCATAACCACTCAGTTACATACTGTATCGATTATAAATCATACAAAATCATGCTTTCATGAATCACAAAATGCAACCCACCTTGCCAATTTAATATATACATATGTATTCAAAATTACCCAATTATAATACTTATAATTCAAACATTTAGAAAACCAAATCGTAATTTTTTGAAATTCAACCTAAAAAAAATCCATACACCAACTCAACCATATTGAAACGTAGCAACTAGCATCAACTTTGGATCAAAGATCACATAACACACTATAATCAATCATTGTTATCATTATATAATTCGAATTCATCATTTTATTTACATGACAATTATGAAAATTTGCATAAAAAATAATCAATAAGTATATCGACTAATTATCCCTATACAAAGTAACTTGTAACCATAATATTACATAATCACACATCTGCATGTCTCGAATGCAACCATACATACATGAACTGCCCGAAAATTTGATTATAAATTCGGAAAAATTCGAAAAACAAACATGCAATCACAACAGCCCTTAGATTAATACTCATACTCGTCATTATAAATGAAAACAACAAGAATCGGGGCTAAACAAAACCAACCGAGTCGCCGACTCGCTGGATTTCATCGCCGGCGACGGCAATGAGTGTTTAAAGGCTCGATTTTGAGTCATCGCTACTCAATTTGCTCCAAGACTCTAATTCTAGCTTCGTAACAACATCACAGACTCGATTACTAGCATTAGGAGGCTTGCATGTCAAGAATTAATCACCAACACACACACACCATACATACACATACGGCATAGCACACACACATATATGAATGAAGATTACAACTTATCATAATGGGTTGCTAGCATAGAATCAATCAAATACAAGTAGACTTCATACAAATCGATTGAAATCAAAGAAATCGCTAGGAAGGAAGAGAAAATAAGACCTGCGGGAATGATAGTGCAGAGCAAGGGAAGAAAGAAATGCTGTTGGGTTCTTATAAAAAGGCAGGGGTAAATCCGTAATTTCACAATTGTTGATTTCTGAATTAAAACAATTAATAATTCGAATTTTGATGGAAAATGGGTACAAAAATAAGTTTTATATTTTTAAAATAAAGATATTGAATTTAGAAGCTTACCCATATTTTTAAAATATTTTTCTGATACACAAATAATTAAATAAAAATCATTGAAGATAAAGCATCTTAAATGGAAATAAGAGTAGAAAATTCTTTAAAACTATTTTTGGGTTCGAATAAAATAAACTTTTATTTTTCAATAGTCTCTGAATGTTCAAGGAGCATTTTGGAAAAGATTTTATGATTTTTAGACATTCCAATAATTAAATATGGAATTTAGAAGATAAATATTTTCAGGATAAAACAGGACTGAGAAAATTATATAAACATATTAGGACTTAATTTAATCACACAACTATTTTTGGAAAGTCTCTAAAATCACATAGAAGCTATATATAAAATTTCATAATTATTGGACACACCAATAAATTTATAAAAATACCTCAATTTAGCATAAAAATCAATTAATCACTTTAATAAATTACTTAAACACCTTGTGGTCAAATAGGCAGTCAACTAGACATATAAAATGACTACATACCACATCTTATCACATTGGAGCACAAAATAATATAACTCATATTAATTAAATATATATAAATATCACAATCGTTACATTCTCCCCCCTCCCCTTATAAGGATTCTGTCCCCAGAATCAGCCTAAGTAAACAAATAGGGATACTTTTCCAGCATTTCACTCTCAAGTTCCCATGTGGATTCCTCAACTCGAGGATTCCTCCAGAAAACCTTTACAAGCCTAACAGATTTATTCCTTAAAACCTTATCCTTACGATCCTGAATCGCTACAAGTTGTTCTACATAAGACAAATCGGGTTGAATCTCCAGGGGTTCATACTCTATTACATGACTCATATCAGGGTTATACTTTCTAAGCATAGATATGTGAAAAACATTGTGGATATGCTGCATATGCGGCGGTAGAGCTAATTCATACGCGACTTTTCCAACTCGCTTCAAAACTTCAAAAGGTCCTATATATCTTGGACTAAAATTTCCTTTCTTGCCAAATCTGCTAACACCTTTCCATGGAGAAATCTTTAATAATACTTGGTCACCTTCTGCAAAACTCATATCATTCCTTGACTGATCAACATACTTCTTTTGCCTATCTTGAGCAGCTAACAACCTTTTCTGAATCAATTCGATCTTTTCTCTGGTTTGTTGAACTAACTCTGGAACCAAAATTTTACGTTCACCGACTTCATTCCAACACACAGGTGATCTGCACTTTCTTCCATACAAAGCTTTATACGGAGGCATTCCAATACTGGCATGATAGCTGTTGTTATATGAAAACTCCACTAACGGTAGATGCTCATCCCAACTTCTTTCAAAATCCAATGCACATACTCTCATCATGTCTTCGATTGTCTGAATTGTTCATTCACTCTGGCCATCTGTCTGAGGATGATATGCAGTACTCATATTCAACTTCGTTCCTAAATAATCTTGAAACTTCCGCCAAAATCTTGAATTAAACCTTGGATCTCTATCGGACACAATCGATACAAGAACGCCATATCGCATAAAAATCTCTTTCAGGTACAAATGAACCAACTTGTCTAGTGAAAATCTCTCGTTAATTGGTAGAAAGTGCGCTGATTTGGTTAATCTATCAATTATCACCCAAATAGCATCATGATTAGCCTTTGTTCTTGGCAATCCCACTACAAAGTCCATAGCAAGATTTTCCCATTTCCATTCTGGAATTTCTAACGGTTGAAGTAATCCACTGGGTCTCTGATGTTCAGCTTTGACTATCTGGCACATATAACACTTGCTAATCCAATCCGCTACATCTCTTTTCATGCTGGGTCACCAAAAATTTTCTTTTAAATCCTTATACATTTTTGTACTTCCTGGATGGATTGAAAATCTTGAACTGTGTGCATCGTGCAAAATTTCATCCTTCAATTCCTTAATATCGGGAATCCATACACGTGAAGAATATCTTAAAATGCCTTTATCGTCCTTTTGACTTCTTAACTCTTCTCCCGTCAATTGAGTTCTGTCTTGTATCAGTACTTGTTCCTGACATCGCTTGATCTTTTCTAACAACTCTGGCTGGAAGGTCATTGAATATACCATCTCTTCTACTGAATTAGAACTACATACTTCTATTTCCAACCTTTTAAATTCTTTGATTAACTCTTTAGATGAAATCATTATATTCAATCTCTCCTTTCTACTTAAAGCATCTGCCACAACATTCGCTTTGCCTGGATTATAGTTAATCGAGCATTCGTAGTCTTTAATCAATTCCAACCATCTTCTCTGTCTCATGTTCAGCTCTTTTTGAGTAAAGATATACTTCAAACTTTTGTGATCAGTGTCAATCTCACACTTTTCTCTATACAAGTAGTGCCTCCATATCTTCAGTGCAAACACAATAGCAGCTAATTCCATATCATGTGTAGGATACTTCAATTCATGAGGTCTTAACTGCCAGGAAGCATACGCAATTACCTTTCCATGTTGCATCAAAACACATCCCAAGCCTTTGTGAGAAGCGTCACTGTAGATAACAAAATTCCCTTGATCGTCAGGTAATACCAACACTGGTGTAGACACTAATCTTCTCTTTAGTTCTTTGAAACTTTCTTCACACTTTTCATTCCACACAAACTTTTCATTCTTCCTGGTTAACTTGGTCATAGGGGTAGCTATCTTCGAAAAATCTTGAACAAATCTTCGATAGTATCCCGCTAATCCCAGAAAACTTCTTACTTCTGTTAGAGTTCTTGGTCTTTCCCACTTCATTACTGCTTCTATCTTTGCAGGATCAACTTTGATGCCTTCGTTGTTGACAACATGTCCTAGGAATTGTACTTCCTTTAGCCAAAATTCATATTTAGAAAACTTTGCATACAACTTTTCCTTTCTTAAAATCTCTAAAGCAATTATCAAGTGTTCAGCATGATCTTTCTCCGATTTTCAATATATCAGGATGTCGTCAATAAATACAATCACAAATTTGTCCAAATACTTCTTAAAAACTCTGTTCATCAAATCCATAAACGCCGCTGGAGCATTCGTCAATCCAAAAGCCATAACCAAAAATTCGTAGTGTCCATACCTCGTTCTGAACGCTGTTTTAGATATATCCTCGGGTTTAATCTTGAGTTGATGGTATCCGGACCTTAAGTCAATTTTGGAAAAACATACGGCTCCTTTCAACTGGTCAAATAGATCGTCGATTCTTGGCAACGGGTACTTGTTCTTGATCGTCAACTTGTTTAACTCTCGATAATCTATACACAATTTCATGCTTCCATCTTTCTTCTTTACGAACAACATTGGTGCTCCCCATGGGGACACACTAGGCTTTATAACTCCCTTATCCAAAAGATCTTGTGTTTGACTTGCCAACTCTTTCATCTCAACAGGTGCCATCCTATATGGAGCTTTAGAAACTGGCTCGGTGTCTGGGGCTAAATTAATAGAAAATTCGATTTCTCTATCGGGAGGTAAACCTGGCAATTCGTCTGGAAACACGTCGAGAAATTCATTAACTATGGGAACATCCTCTAATTGTATTGGCTTCTTCTCAGTATCTACTACATAGGCTAAGTAAGCCTCACATCCTTGACGCAAAAATCTCTTCGCCTGAATGATATTCAGAAACTTCTTAACTTGTTTGGTGCCTCGAAATTCAACTTCCTTACCTTCTGGGGTTTTCACTTTTAACTTCTTATTTCTACAATCTATCTGAGCCTCATACTCTGATAACGAATCCATTCCTAGGATTACATCAAATTCACCTAACTTAAAAGGTATCAAGTTAGCGAGAAAATGACAACTGCCTATTTCAATATCACACTTAGGACAAACTTGACTCACTGGGATCTTTGCCTGATTGGCTACTTCTATAACCAAGGCTTGTTCCAAAGGTTGAACTTCACTTTGTAATTTATCAACAAATTCTTGAGATATAAAAGACTTAGTAGCTCCAGAATCAATCAACACACTAGCTTGAACTGAATTAACAGGAAGTGTACCTGAAATCACATCCACATCTTAGACAGCTTCTCTCTGGGTCATATTAAAATTTCTTGCTCTGGTTCGTGGTACTGAAGACTGCGATGGAGTTCCAGCTATCCTGAGAACATTTGTAGTCTGAGTAGGCTCCTTGCACTCTCTTGCTATATGGCCTAGCTTGCCACACTTGTAACACTTGATTCCAGACTTCTGAATTTGACTCTGAGTCTGACTATTACATTCTACAGCATAGTGTCCCTTCTTGTTGCACTTGAAACAAGTAACATTTGGCTTATTACACACTCCGGAATGCTTCCTTCCACAAGTCTTACATTCAGGAACATATTGTCTTATTGCCTTCTGCTGATTGAAACCTTGGGCTCTACTATTCTGTCATCCTCGTCCCCCGTTACCATTCTTAGACTGCTGAAAGTCACTCTTCTGACCTTTTGATCTTCTGTTGAACTTGCTTCTGAAATTACTTTGTCCTTGGCCTTCTTCTCTAGCCCCAAACTTCCTCTTCTTGTTATCCTTTTCTTTTTGAGACATATCACTTTCATTTTCCACAATCATTGCCTTCTGAACCATTACGGCAAAGCTCTATAGCTCAAAAACTGCCACTCTACTTCGAATCCATGGCCTTAAGCCCTTTTGAAATCTTTTGGCCTTCTTCACATCAGTATTTACAAACTCCGGTACAAACTTGGCCATTTCGGAGAACTTGGCTTCATATTCTTCCACGCTCATGCTTCCTTGTTTTAATTCTAAAAATTTGATCTCCATTTGATCCTTCATAAAACTAGGAAAATACTTTTCTAAGAACAACTCTGTGAACTGGGCCCATGTAATCACACCTTCACCTTGTAGTACCTTTGTAGACTCCCACCAATAACTGGCTTCAGCTTTTAGAAAATAACTTGCATATTCTGTCTTCTTGTCTTCACTTACATTTACTAACTGGAAAGCTTTCTCAATCTCTTTAAGCCATGACTTGCCTTCTATCGGGTCTGCCGATCCTCTAAACTCAGGAGGTTTAACCGCTTGAAATGATTTGAAAGTGACCGCTGGGGGTACTGGGGGTCTTTGTTGTTGCTGGGTCAAAATAACTGTTTGTTGTTGTAACAACTGGATAAGTTGGGTAACAGTGGGGTCCATAGGGGGTTGATCTTGTGTATCACGATTTTGGGATGAATTTGATGTGTTTCTGGTCTTTGGCGGCATTTTACTATAGGGAAAACAAGCAACTTATTAAGCAATACACTACATCATATCATAAACAGTTCAAATACTTTTTAAAACCATTTGGAAATTAAAAACACCATTTAAAATCAACCTTATAGCATCATTACTACATAAGTTGCCTGTACAACAAGGGTATAAAGGTTCTATAGAAAACAAGTTAGCACAACAGGTATGAATGAGGTAATCAAAAAGGTTAACAACAGGTATAAACAAGGTACTGATAAAGGTAAGAAACAGTTATGGACAGATGTGCGAAGGGTAAATAATAAGTATATAAGAAGGTACTGGAAACTGAAGAACAACCATAAATAAATACGAGGAATATCAACATTAAAGTGCAGAACAAGTTCAAGTCAAAGTACAACAACAAGAAATAAAAGTATGAGATGAAAAGCGGGGATAAAATCAGATCGAGTGTGCTAGAAGGCTCTAACAGATGTCCCATCTAAGCACCCAAACACCCTAACATCTAGTCATCCCGGTAGTCCCGGTCTCGGGCAACCCTGAGTCCAACCAACAATCTGCTAACCACTCGAGTCAACTCTCTCTCCTGCTCCACCACATCATAAGTGAAGGCTCTCGTTACCATCTGCTGACGACCTTCCTCCTCCAAGGCTCTAATCCGCTCCTCCCACCACTCAACGGGGTGCTCAGGAACTCGCAACTGGGATCGGGTAATGGCTGGCCTATAGATCCTACGGCGTATAAGGACACGCGCACTCTCTGACGGTGGGGCACTCCCTGATGGTAGATCAGTTTGAACAGGGGGCTCAGGAGTCAGTTCCTCCTCACTCTCGGAACTAGAAATGATGATAGTATCATCAGAATCCGCAGTAGAATCCGAAGAAGTACCAGGAGAGGGTGGTGGTAACTCATAAATGCCACGAGCCTGCAATAATATAAAATAGTATGTAGTGCAAAAAGGAGATAAAGATTACCTTAAATCTAAAGTTGAAATCCTAACGTCTATACCACTCTTCGTTATCTAATCCTATCTTAATATCACTCGTATATCTTTTATTTAGTTAACTACTTCGTTAACCTAATCCTGGCTTGTTCAGTGACCAAAACCTTTGCTCTGATACCAACCTGTGACGCCCTCCCGACCCGGGGTCTAGATCGGGGAGTCACTCTAACACTCTATATGCATGCACCTTAAATAACAATAACAGAATATACGAATATACACGACCCCGACTACTACTTTGGACCTTTCAAGGTAATGGTATGAAACAAGCACACATCTACATTCATTTATATTTATATTTATAATAACAAAATAATATTATTATAACCTCTGCAACATCTCAAAATCAACTAACAAAAGTACAAGACTTAACAAAGTCTTTCCTGCTAACTCGTCCTCGATCCTACCTATTCACTGGCAGCCAACCTAGCATAGTTAATGAAAGACATGTTCTTCCTGGCAGTCTGCTTACGACGTACCATGATTCTCAAAAGCTGTAGAGGTTAGAAAATAAAAGAATGAGCCACAAAAGCTCAGCAAGTAACCATACATGTTAAAACAGTTCTACAGTATTATATAAAATTTAGAAATCCTTTCTCATAATCATACTTAAAAATCATTCCTGGACATCATTGTCCCAATTATACTCCAAAATTTCCAATCTTGGTATTCATTATACGAAAAACTTTCTTTCATGGCTTTCACTGATAAAAGCACAGGTATTTGAATAGTTCATTTCAGGGTTAATGTTTCTAATTGTCTGGGGTAAAAGGTTTTAAGAAACTTCAAAAAAAATATCATTTCAAGGTTTAGGAATATTTCACAGGGTTAGATGGATAACAGGAAGCAATGTACAATAAGTGAAACGAGGTCAAAATCAAGATATATCTGACAGTTCTATGCTATATAAAACAGGGTATTGTAAGGCATTTCAAAATTCATTACTAATCATTTCAAAAATCATTCTTGTAAAACTATCCTTTCATTAGGATATTGTTTTCCAAATTATTTTATAAAACTGTCCTTTCATTAGGACTTTGTTTTCCAAATCATTTTATAAAACTGTCCTTTCATTAGGACTTTTACTTATAAAACCAAATCATTTTGATTCGAGTTTTCTCACAATGCCCGGATAATACGGGTGATCAGCCACGTAAAGTCCCCATAACAGACCGAAGTCCCTCTGGACATAAGGAGTACTCATAAAGGCACTTATTGCCATTGGCCTTGGGCTATCTCATTATAGCCATTGACTATCTCATTATAGTCTTCACATAAAAGTGCTGGACCGACGTCACTCGGTCTCTTACGCCTCCAACCTATAGGAATCCGCAGAAACCATTTTGATCGGAATTCCTATAATATCAACACCATTTCTTTTAAAATTACCAAATCATTTGATGAAAAAGACTTCTTGAAAGTCGGCTTTCATATTTAAATCCATCTTTTAAAAGTTAAGAGACAGAGGTAAATTTTATTCGAAGACAAATCTATATACAAGTCTCTTTTGCAGTAAAGTAAACAGGAATCATGTCATAGGGATCAAAATCATGTTATAGGAGTAAAGTCAGGTTGTAGGATCAATGTCACAGGTATAACAAGAGGTTTTAAAACAATTATAAAGCATCTGATTTAAAATAGTGATTAGGTAATAGCAATAGGGTACTCATCATGGTTAAAGTACAAGTAAACAAGGTTAAGGAAAATGGTGAAAAACACAAGTCACAGTTAAGGTTGATGGTTTAAGAATTTAAAACTAGTTTATAAGTTATCAGTAGCAGTTCAGAGATTGAAAAGTTTAAGGTATAGTCAAAACTTGTGTAAGGTTGCAGTTTAAGTAAAACAGTTAAAGTAAGGCATGATGTATCTTAAAACAGTTGAGATAAAGTAAAACAGTTGCAGGATTATACAACAGTTCATAAAACACTTCATGAGTTTAAAGAGATTTGGCAATAGTTATTTGCCTAAAAAAGGAATGCTACAGCTGCTGAACAGGTAGATCTCTCTATCACTGACTCTAACTCTCTACTTTTGCCTTTCCTTTATCTTTCACCTCAACGTCCTTTATAGCTACACATAAATAGTACCATATTAGTATCCTATATACTCTCGACGTTCTCTTTAACGTCTAACTCAATCTTCCATTTCGAAACCATAGTACTATATTAATAGTATAAACACCTAAGCACATAAGCAGGCAACATATATGATACTTTAATATTGAACAATACTATTACTATTCTCTACTAGTAATCCTATTTATACAGGTTAAGGTGCCAATTTAATAATAAAGGCATTTACATTTTAGAAAATTTCGGCAGCACTTCCCCTATAAATAGGACTACCCGTCGGAATACAACCGACACAAACAATCAATAATACTACTCATAACCACTCAGTTACATACTGTATCGATTATAAATCATACAAAATCATGCTTTCATGAATCACAAAATGCAACCCACCTTGCCAATTTAATATATACATATGTATTCGAAATTACCCAATTATAATACTTATAATTCAAACATTTAGAAAACCAAATCATAACTATTCGAAATTGTACCTAAAAAAAATCCATACACCAACTCAACCATATTGAAACGTAGCAACTAGGATCAACTTTGCTTCAAAGATCACATACCACACCAACTCAACCACTCTTTAGAGGGAGATGGGGCTCCATTCACGGAGCAGCTACGTCAGTAGCGGAGCCACTTCAAGTAAAACTTGTTGAGGGCATGCCTTCACAGGCTTCAAAAGAGCATTTCGACTCTTCAACTACTTTAGTGGTGTATACAGGTACAATATCAGGATCTGGAGAAGATAAAGAGCTAAACACGAGTGATGTGAGGCAAACACTGAGCGATACACATGCACGTAGTGATAGTCCAAACAGGAGTGCAAGCGAGGTGAGTGCACACACACACACACAGTGAACTCATGTTAAAAATGGAAACGCTCTAGAAACAGATGCAGATTGTTCAAGCTGAAATAAACAAAGGGAAAGAAGAAGCAGAAATCAAGTCTGCCTCTGTAACTGCACATCTGTCAATTATAAGAAAGGATGTTGATAATGTCAAGACAAATGTAATAATCAAAACTCAAAACATCCAGGATGCTCAGAAGTTGATTGCTGATGACATGAAAGAGATTTCCAATTTAAATGAAAGAATTGATAATGTGGAAAGAAATTTAACCGAAAGAATTCGTATAAATGAAGAAATCTCATCAGCAAGATTCAACAAGTTAGATGATGGAATGGAACATCTCAATGAAGGTATGAAGCAGGTCTACTAGGCCATTGCAAATCTCAGTAAATTTTTAGATGCTTCAAAACCTGTAGAGGATTCCTCAACTAAGGGGGAGAAAGGAATAGCTGAAGAAGAGGTAGGGGCAAGAAGAAAGGCTGTAGCTGAAGAAGAAGGGGCTACTAGCAAAGGTAAAGAAAAACTGTACTCTAAGGAAGATCAATTTCAGACATATATTCCAGAGGAACAGTACTATCAAAAAGAGCAACTCATTGATGAGGTAAGTATTGAAAATCAAGGTTTCAATCCTGACTACTGCAGAGCTGAAGATGAAGATGTCTTTGATGATGAATTTCTATTTCCAAAAGAAAAAGAGTATGATCCTGCCTATGAAAAGGCAATAAAGAAGCTGAAAGAAGACATCAAGGCAAGCCATGCCAAAACTATAAATTTAAAAGCTATAGTCAAGGAAAGAACCCATGTTGAAAGAGAAGCAAGCTTAGAAAAACAGAAGCTTTGGGCCATAGTAGTAAAGAAGAAAAAGCAAGATATTGAGATGAAGATAGGGAACAGATGGGATGCAGTAAGGAAAGTCCTAGATAAAATTCAGCAAGGTCCTTTTAAAGACAGACAAATGCTTTCAGTTATCAAAGGTCTTGAAGATTCAAATAATAATCTGGATAACTTCATGAAGGCATTAAAGGAAGAAGTTGATTATATCACTGTCCTAGTGGATCACATTCTTGAAGACTGGCAACTTCTAGTCTACACTCACAGGAATGGAACAATCAGAGTATCGTTGGAATTCTTCCGAAAGAGATCACTATTAGCGATATGGGTTCAGTTAAACAAAGTAAAGAGAAGCTCAGAAGAAAATGAACTACTCAGGGACAGACTCAGAGAAATAGCAACAACTACTAGTCCTCAGATCTTATATAATCCTCATGAAGTGAGATTTTTCTCAAAAAAGTTGCATCAAATCATGAAGCTAGATGAGGAGTCATTTAAGGGCTACACGGTGAGGTATATGATCCAAGTTGAAAGGATGTTGAGATCAAAAGGATTCAGATCCCAAGACAAGATAGATGCTGCATAGAAAATCAGGAACTACTGTTTATCCAGAAACATCAAATCCTACATCAGGCAAATGCCAAAGATAGATTCCACACGGCCATATAATGTGCAAAAAGAAACAGTAGATCCTATTGAAGAAGAAGTCATGTTTCAGCTAGCAAAGGCTGAACAAAGAAGATTGTATGGAGAGTCAACCGTAACTCCGACTGAAGCTGAAGAGGTACCCAGAACACCTGTGCACAAGAGTTCTAATCTAGAAGAAGGTGAATTGGATACCACTGAAGACTGAAGTCTTAGATAGGTCAAGATAGAAACTATTTTATATTTGTTCAGTACTAGAGGAACAACTATCTTGTACTTATCTTTTATGTATGAATCTGGAAAATTGTTAAATATAAAACCAGAAATTTTGTTTATTATTTACAAGCTCTTACATGTCGTATTTACTTTCTTAGTTGTTAGATGAGTTATCCTCTAGGAATTTGTGTGTTAAAAGTTTAACAATAAATAGGGGGAGATTGAAAGGCATATGACTATGCCTATTTGTAATAATTAGATGACAAATCAACTCAATCTAGAAACAGTGGTAAATATTAAATATCTAACAGGAATCAAGAAGAAGACAGTCAACTAGTCACAGAGAATCAAAAGAATCAGAAGTACTCAGTTGAACCTGCTACTCAACACTGAAGAAGTTCATTAATATGTTCAAGCGTCAGTGGAAAATAATGAAGTAGTAATTTCATAAGAATTCAGAAGATTCAGAAGATTTTAAGTGACTACTACACGAAGATTCCAGAAGAAGAAGAACAGAAAAAGAAGACAGAAAAGCTAAGCAAAGACAGAAGGCCACTAATTCTAAATGTTAAAAGACATGAAGAATATTTATTAGAGTATGGCACAAATGAACCAGACAGTACATTTGTGTGTCAACTTCAATTAATAAATATTCAACATCAAGTTGAAGTGGTTCCATGACAGAAGACTGAAACGGAATACAGAGTTAAATAAGTCCTAATAGTATTTTAATTCTACAATTAAAATTAAGTTAATTATTTAATTTATTTAATTAAATTAATTCAAGTCTGAATTTAATTTAATTCATAAATTATTTAATTAAATTAAGTAGAATTGATTTACTATAAAAGATATGAGTCATACCGAGCTGTTTAATATGAGTCATACCGAGCTGTTTAAAATGAGTCATACCGAGCTGTTTAAAATGAGTCATACTGAGCTGTTTAATATGAGTCATACCGAGCTGTTTAATATGAGTCATACCGAGCTGCTAATCGGTGAGTCATACCAACCATTATAAGTTTTGCCCAGCCTTTTTATGAGTCATACAAGTGTTAATTTTCTGTGAAAAAGGTCATATTGGGATAAGTCATGCTGGCTTTCCACCTCTATAAATATGAGGAGATTGCCTTCATTTTTCGTTGTCATTCAAACATTCAAATTCAGAAATTTGTATGCATTGTAATATTCACAGATTTCTGTGCTCAGTTTGGAATATAAATTGTTAAACCCGAACAAGTCATGTCAAAATCATTCTAGACAATTTATCAGATATAAACACTATTCACTATATTAATTATGTAATACTTTTCAAGTTAAAATCAAATATTCTACTTGAATAGTATTTCACCTATTAATATTTCAGGATTAAAATTAACTTTTTATTCTTAATCCGAATTCGTGAATTATTTCAGATATTGTATTCAACCCCCCCCTTCTACAATATCAGTGACCAACACATTAGATGCAGCCTCAAGTCTCATTGATGAAATCATTACTCTAAATGATGAGGTACTGTTATTTCTATATCCTTTGGTAGAATCACTAGAAGATCCTCAAATCTATAAGACACAACAACAGTTCTTGGATCTTCTCACAACATATGCATCCCTTAGAAAGAGAATGGAGATGGAGCTACAAATGTCTGCACAAGATGTGGTCATAAATCTCTACAACTACCTGTTCAACTCTTCATTACAAGTTAAATCATTTGGGCTCATAGAAGGAAGGACAAATGAAGTTCTCAAAGCACTTGGTGTGCTAGACTTTGAAAAGCCAAAAACAAATAAGCCTAAAAAGCTTAAGGTCCATGATAAGAGAGAATCAGAGTCTGTTGCTGAGCTGGAAACTGAGACTGAGCAGTCAGTTTTTAACTATGAAGCAATTTGGGATAATGGAATTACTTATAGGACAGTCATTCAATGGATTTCTCACTTTCAACCTCTGTCAAGACAGGTGGCTGACTATCTTATCCACAATATAGGTACAATTGCCAATAAATACATCTATCCAACCTACCAGAGTAGATTGGATCAATTCAAGGGCATATATTTCCAAAAAGTAAGAAGGGAACTGCAGGAACTCTTCAATATCACATATGTCCTTGTAATCAATGCAATCCATTTAAGGGCCTTTCATCACAATTTGGATGCATTTATTATTGAAGAACAACAGGAGGTAGCAGGAGATACAAGGAAGTTGGAAGATGGGACTAGTGCACCAGTGGTGAATAGTTATAAAGATGCTCAGTCTGCCTCACCTACACAAGAACTACCTAGTCAGAGGTTGGGTGATAGTGGGGTAGGGGAGCATGCTATTAGGCCCACCTTGGAAACTCTAAAATATGTTGTTGAGAACCCTAGTGATATGGGAAGACAGACTTTGATGGATGCTCATGAAGAATTTCCACAATCTATTCTATTAGAGTCTATCCACCTTGAGGGGTAGTCTCATCCACCAACAGTCAAAGATGATGACACTCAGACTCTGGCTTCTAATTAAGTCATACTGAAGTAGTCAGAGTCTAGAGTAGACCTTGAGACTGAAATACTATAGCTAACAGACTCTGGAAATAAAGAAGATGCTTGTAAGGGTTCAGAGTCTTTTGATGCTCACCCCTTGGTGGAAACCCCTAGCCTTCAAACATTTGAAGGGCTTCCCCTCCATCAAGGTGGTTTAGGTTTTGAAGAAAACCTTACTTCTCTCACCCCCACTTTTGTAGGATTTTTTATTGCACCCTCCAAATTGAGTGAAAAAATTATTGAGAGGATGGCACTGGTCCAAGTAAAAGGAGAGGTAGAAAAGACTGTAGAGAACATGAGTGATAAAGAGAGGGTGGGTGCCCAACCCCACTGTGAGGATGAGAGATTAGGGTATCATGAACCTAGCTTCACTTATTGGGATCAAGATTTTCCTAAGAGTTGGTCAAATGATTTGAGGCAGGGGATGGATGAAAATTCTTTTGTTCTAATTATGCATATTGGCAAAAAGGAGGAGGTTCTAGCTGCTTAAAAATCATTTACATAGAGGCCACAACAGCATTTGGTGGATTCTCTAGCAAAGAGAACAGACAGAGTCATGGAGGCTTTGGTGGATACAATAAACATTCAACCTGAGATTACAAAATTGAAGTCAGAAGAACCACTAATGATCATGCCTATAAGGGCTAGGCTTCTACAGTCTACAAACTCTGATCACTCTAAGGAGGAGTCAGGGTCTATAGTCCCTTTTGAAATTTTAGAGTCTATACCACCACCAGAGTCTACACCTCTAGTTACCAAAATTGAACCTATTGATGATGATTGCACTTCTGAGGATGATGGACCTTTTATTCCATCTTTTGTTTATTTTGATCAAGTGTTTCCTCAGTCTTGGGAGTCTACACAATTAAATGGGATAGATGATAAAGCAACATTTGACTGCATTTTGAATATTCATCAGTCTGAGAGACTTAAGGCCTTTCAGAAAAAATCTTTTCTACAAGAACATGGTCACTATCCTGGTGAAGAAGATCAAGCAATTGATGGAGATATTAAAATTGAGACAGAGAATGTTTCTGCCCAATTGGCTAGTGTGGTCAAAGATATATCTCATATTCAATCCAAACTTACTGGTGTTGATAATACAACTTCTCTGCTAACTACCAGATTTGACAGAATTCACTCCCTTCAATTATCCAAAGAAGTTACATTCAAGGATGTTATTACTGATATCACTGCAAACCAAGCTCAACTTCAATCTACAGTATATGCTTTAAACACTAAGGTTGATTCAGTCATTACAGAACAAGCCAATCTTTCCAAAGTGCTTGAGCAGATTCTTTTGGCTGTCATAAGTGGCGATGATGTCAAAAAGGGGGAGAAGAAAGTTGGTGATTCTTCCAGGAGAAATAAGGATGAGGTGTGCTAGGAAGCTAAAAAGGGAGTTAAAAGGAGAATAGATGATGATGATGAAGCTGGTAATAGTTCTCATGGTCCTAGGGGTCCTGGTGGTGTGCAACAAAAGCTATCTGGAATGGCTGGAATAGAAAAAACTCAAACACACTAGTCAGGGACTGGACATGGGAAGTCAGAGTCTAAGCCAGACTCTGATAAGCAAAAGAAAAGGTCAGACTCTGATGAGGTCAAAGAACCTACTTACTACCAATGTAGTCAATCAAATCTACAACTGAGAGCCAAGAAGAAACAGTACTTGGAAGCTTTGAAGAATCAGATATTGATAGAACATCAACTCTATCTAGGGATCCTCAATCCTTGACAGATAGACAATTTGAAAATATCACACAAAAGCACTTAAATAAAGTGGTGTATGCTCAAATTATTTATAATGTTTTTGAAAGAAAGATGTCAGAAGGTACATAAAAAGTAAAAAATGAGATGCTGGTATACTTTGTTGGTGAGATTACGAAGTTGTATGAACAGTAATCGTGATAACTCAACACTAGAATAGTACAAGTAAATAATACTACGCCTACACAGAAATTAGGAAGAAATGAAGACAAGGCAGATATAGTGAATCAAGACATTAGAAGAAGTTTTGAAGTCTACTACAGGTCATTGAGAGAAGTACATTAATATGTTCATGCCTCAGTGAAGAGTAATGGTTGAAGACTTTCAGGGTTTCAGAAGTATTGAAGATTCAGTATAAAAGTGCCACTAGAAGATTTCAGTGTAAAGGCATTGATTCAAGATAGACAGTGTTCGAAGCATAGGAATCTAGAAGAATTGAAGACATGGTAAAGACAAAGGTTTAAGAAGACAACTGCAGTCTTGGAGTTATACTCACTGAAAGAAGTTCATTTGTATGTTCAAGCGTCGGTGAAGAACAAATAATGAAGCATTCAAGTTTGTGGTAGTAATGGAGACGTTTTCTAAGTACCAGAAAAGATTCAAGTAAAGTTACAGTGTTTATTGACAGTCAGTGTTCGAAGCAATGAAGTTGCTACAAACTTAACAATGTAAGTAAGGCTATAATACGAAGACCTGGATCGAAGTTAGTCATCTGTGAACCAGACTAGTTGTAATAGGTGTCAGCAGTTTGTGAAAGAAATATGAGTATTAACTATAGAAGAATTGTTAAGTTGAACAACGTACTTGGAAAGAACGATTATTATTTTAGGTACGAAAAGTGATTTATAAAGGCTACAGCTAAACAGCTCAAAGGGTGCAGGGTGCAAATTGTCATAACCTTGGTACGAAAAGTGAAAGTTTCTGAACTATAGTCGAAGAACGGAAACAACTCAGGGTACAGATTGTAATGTGGCAAGACTTTGAAATAAGAAATGGAAGTTGGGGAACTTCAGTCAAGCAATGAAAAGAGGGTCAAAGTGCAATGATCAAATTACACTTTGACCATGTAAATGAATATTCAGGCACAATAAAAGAAATCAAAGGCGCAAGGAAACTTTTTGTGGCACCACTACAGGGTTATCACAGTAGCTGGCGCAACAAAAGTATGACTTGACTTGGTCAATATTTCCATTTCTATCAAAGAAACTAAGGCAGTGTATTAAATATTTTAATGGTGCCAGTACAGGGGTAATGGAGTACAGGTGCAACAAAACAAGCCTGGCGTAACAAAATATTTTGGTACAACAAAATATTACTTGACCCCACTCATCCCTCAGCCAATCAAATTATAGCAGCTACTTTGATTGATTTAAAGTCTACACCAATAAAAGAAGAGGTTGTCTTCTTAAACAAAAATAATATGTAGGGAGCTTCTGCCATGGTCGAGGCAAGAAGGAATAATTTATACACACTCATACCTTGCTCCTGGTCAGATATTAGGACCCGGTTCCTTAACAAAAAATGCTCAGGGTTCCTAGATATCACTCCCACGGACTCAGTTTTTTCTTGTACTAATTTAGATATATTTGTATAGGAACTGAGCCTAGTATTTTTGTGTTAGTAGCAAAGAACTAATTTGTTCTTTGAAAACCAGTTATATTTTTAACTGGGTGTAGAACCCCTCTGGGTTTATATACAAAAAATATATTTCTGGAAATTTGTCTCATTTAATTACTTGCTAATTTTCTTGAACCAAATTGAATTTTCCGAACACACAGAAAATTAGCAGACAGCTCACATAAACACTACAAATGGCAAAACCCACTCTGAAGCAATAATTTATTTATCCACAAATTCCTAAAAGAATTTAAATTATTGTGAGTATCGTATTTAACCCCCTTCTACGATACTTCGGGACCCAACATATTTCTTAAAAGGTGGATCTACAAGATGGATTAGTCAATCAAACTTTATATTTTTTCAAACAGGCTGAGGAATTGCAGTATATTAGATTTCTCCTACAAATTTCTTATGAAGTAAATAGAAGTAAAGAGACTGTCACTCACAAATGGTTCAAAGAGATTGACAGGAAGCTGACTCTGCACAGACAGACAAATCGATAGATGGGCAAGTTTTCTTTAAAATATGTTGATGTTGAAGGAAATGATCAAGTCATGCCAGTGGAAGAAAAGAAAATTAAATTTCAAGAAGGTGTGGGTCATTACTTTGGATTTCAACCTATGAGTGAGAAAGGTAGTTTTCTGATGTTGAAGGATTTGAAAGAACAAGAAAACAGTGTAAATGATATGAGAACAGTTTATTGTCAAATCAAATGCTCAAGCGAAGAAATGAAAAAACTGAAGAAATTTGTTGGTGAAGCTCTTGCCATTGTGGAATAAAATATGTTGAATTCATTTTTAAATAATAATCCAGCCTTTGAGAAGATTAAGTGATAAGTGATTCTTTTTTCTTATACATTTATTTTTGTTCTAGATTAATTGTTTCATTATTTAGTTTTGACATCATCAAACATTGATTTATGCTTACATTTTATAAAGCATAAATAGGAGGAGATTGTTAGGAATATATTCATTTGATGATGTACAAAATACTAGAACATGACTTACCATAGCTTATTTGTAATAAGTCTTTCTAGTCTCTGAAATTTTATAATCAAGGTCTATTTAGTCAACATTCCTGTACTTAGAAGATTTTCTGTAAAAAGTGAAACCAGAGTCTAGATGAAGATCAGAGTCTGAGAGGTGATCAGAGTCTATAGACTATCGGAGTCTACAATCTGTCATAGTCTATAAATTATCAGAGTCTATAGTCTATCAGAGTCTATAGTCTGGCAGAGTATGAAGATTTCAGAGTCTATGAAGTCAAAGCTAAATTTGGAAGATGATGACAGAAAAGGGAAGTCTTCGAAGACAAAGCCAAATATATTGCAGATATGTTATGGGAAGGAAGGAGAATTACAGAAGGAAACTGTCAACTAATAATTAGGAATTATATTCCTATTGTAATTTGATTTTCTGTTATTAGTTAATAGGCAACTCTCTATATAACACTCTATGTAACCTAATTAAAGTGTGAAATAAGTCAAAGTTTTTTAGAGCATAGAGATAGAGAGAGTTGCTGTGAGAAACACAGAGAAGCTGCTAGGGTTTATTTACACATTAGGAGAGTTTGTTTTCATACATCAATAAAACAAACAGTTGTTATTCATATCTTTGTGTTTCATCTTTGATCTGTATTCAAGTCTTTAATTCTTATTGAGTTGATTTTAATCAGGCAGAAAAATCACACAAGTATTCAACCCCCTCTTCTACTTGTGCAACTGGGAAAAAAAATAGTAAAAGATGGAAATATAAATTCTGAACTTATACTATCAGAGTATGTAAATTCTGAAGAGAAGTCAGAGTTTATACCTTGAACATTTGTAGAGTCTGATGAAGTGTCCAATGAGTGGTTGCACCAGAATTGCATCAGAGAGTGCCAAAAGAGAAGCATTAGAGTATGATTTCACAGTATTTGCAGCACTAGATTCAGAGTTTAGCTTATGTTCCTTGGGTTGGTCTGTAATCAAAGATTGAGTGACTGATTCTTATGGGACCGGAGTATGTTCAATAGTTAATTCACCACTTTGAGGTGAAGTTTCTTGTGTGCTAGACTCTGCCAGTGTTTGGCCTTTAACATTAGCAACAACAGGATCTGTAATCATAGTTTTAGTGCCTACATGAAAACTTTGATTGAATGGTTCTTGTGTGGCTGGAGCCTTAACAACTTCTTCATCCCTTTGAGTTGAAGGTTCTTTTGGGTTGTACCCCTAATCCAAATTGGCTTCATTTGCTGGAAATATGACTTCTGTTGAACTTTGATCAACAGGTTCTTGTGGGTCTGGCCTTGCAGAGACTGCTACCTCACTTTGAGAAGTTAGTTCTTATGTGTCGAGGCTAAAAGAGACTCTTAGTTTCTTCTTCCTGGAGAAAATAAGGGAATCAGTCTGTCTTTCATCAATGACAGCATTGTCCTTAGCCTTTTAAGCAGCCAAATCTCTTGCAACTTGATCAACTAATTCTCTCACCCTTTCATAAGATAGTTCAAGTATTCTCTTAGATGGATAGTTTGTTGGGGAATCAGAGACTACTACTGGGCTTGATGATGTAGCAAGATCAACATTTTGCATATTAGGATTGTCATCATCATTTTTATCTCAGTATTTCTCATCAAAAATTTTAATATCAGCCCATGTTCCATTTTTATCTTTACTTGGTACCTCTTTTGAAACACCTTCTAAAATAATGATAGGATTCTTAGAACTGTATGGTTCAAGTTATTCACTAACATCCATTTCAGCCAATTCATCATTTTCTTCTCGATTGGCATTTTTATCATCACTATCTACCTCAATTCCACCGATGTTGTTGTTTATTTGGTCAGGCAATGTAGAATTGTCAGACTTTATAACAACATCAGAGTGTAGTAGATCAGAGTGTAGAACTTCAACTAGAGAGAAATATTATGTGATTTATCCTTTAACTAGTCTCCTTCTTTTCTTAGCAGGCTTTGACACAAGATTGCCATGAAATGGCTTCATAAAAGAAGCAGGAGTAATATCTGAAGCAGGTTTGACAGATTTCTTAATAGGAAATACCATGCCCTCGGCACTTTCATCAGAGTCTATTGGTTTATCAATCAGCTTCCTTTCTCTAGGAGGAGACTTGGACACTGATTTTCCCTTCCTTTTGAGGCCTAATTCATGTGCCTAAGAGGTGTGTTTTGTAACTGAAGTCTTTTGGAAGACAATAGAGGTTTGCAGAGTTTGTGTATCAGTGTTTGGTGGGTGACTTGGAGTAGAATTGGAGTAGGTTGTTGATAAACTCTTATCCATTTTCATAGAAAGATACTCCCTCTCATACATAGTAAGCATTCTCTGATTCAGTAAAAGCCAGAGCCATGTGGGATAAAATAATCTAGGCAAAATGCCTTCATTTTCTTTCTTGACATATTTCCTTGTCAAGTCAGCAAAATCCTTTTATTCATTTTAAAAATAGTCAAAACCTTATCATTTTCAAAACTGACATTAGGCGACAGAAGGCCAAAAATCAACTATAAAAATCTAACATAGTAGATAATATGCTCATCATCACTAAGTTTAATAGCTAATTGCCTAATCAATACTCATGGAAAATTAAAATTCAAGTTATGGGTCAGAAAGTACCCAATTTGTTGAGAGATTTGAAGGATTGCATAATAGTTGGTGTATTTGACACTAAAAGCCCTAGTGACACAATCAAAGAAGAAACTTCATTCTCTTCATAGATTTGGCCTTGTGAGGCTGCCCAGCTTCATCTTACTCCCAACATAGCCAATATCCCTAAAGAAGTCCCTAATGATTTCATCACTTACCAAATCATCATACTCAGCCACTTCAGGAAGTCGAAGAACCTGTCGAACCACTTCAGGAGTGATTGAATGATGACCATTACATTTAAACGTAATGATGGAATCCTCTTCATCACCTGTATTATTAAACTGTGCAGTAGACCACAGCTTCACTAGAGTCTGAGCAGGGATTTCATTGGGTGCTTGTAGGGCATACCCAATGCTGTTATTGGAGAGAAAATCCTGAATAACATGAAAATCATCAGGTGCATATGCTTTAGCAAGAATAGCAAAGTAGTTAGTAGTTGCAAAGGTATAGTTTTTAAAAGAGACGCATTTGGATGCCATTGATACAGACGAGCCGTGATTTGAGAGACTAGGGTTTTAGAGAGAAACGAGAGAGAAGAGTGTTTTAATTCAAAGTGTAGAATACAAATGAGTTTAACAATTCCCTCTTAATTAGTCTTGTAACCTGTAGTGGGACACGTGGTAGTATGTGATTGGATGTGTAATAATATGTGCAAGTCTCAAAATACATCATATATGTGTATCTTTTTTAAAATATGAACCATTTTTTGTGAGACACCCGTGCAGTCATAGTAACTCCAATAAGAGTTTGGAAATTATGACGTCATAAATGTAAATATGATGTCATAGAAATAAATCAATAACAATTATTTATTTAAAAATAAATAACTGTTAAAAGTTTGACTTATTGACTTTGGATCAGAGAATACACTATCTTACGATCAGAGTTTACCACACATACTCTGATAGAGTTTACCACATACTCCGATTCAATGATCAGAGTTTAATGGATGATGCTAATCTGCTTGATGTCCTTGAACTCATGTTACCATTCCCAACTTATTGACTAATCTTGTAAATATTGCTTCACACAAAGGCTTGGTGAAGATGTCTGCTAGCTGTTGATCAGTTGGCATAAAATGCATTTCAATTGTTCCTTTCATGACATGTTCTCTTATAAAGTTTTATCTGATACTGATAGGCTTTGTCATAGAGTGCTGAATTGGATTCCATGTCATTACAACATCACTTTGATTATCACAATAAATAAGGATTTTTGTGAAATTTAAACCATAGTCCAACAGCTGATTTCTCATCCTAGAATTTGAGCACAGCAGCTTCCTGCAGCAATATAATATGCCTCTATAGTTCATGTAGAGATGAATTTATGCTTTTTACTGAACCAAAAAACAATTCCTCTTCCTAAAAATTGACAACTGTCGTTTGTCTTTTCCTGTCTATTTTGCACCCTATAAAATCAGCATCTGAATAGCCTATAATTTTAAAATTAGATTACCTAGGATACCATAAACCAAGATTAATGGTGCCTTTGAGATATTTGAAAATCCTCTTCACAGCAATCAAATAAGGTTCCCTTGGATTTTCCTGAAATCTAGCACAAAGACAAGTTGCAAACATGATATCTGGCCTGCTTGTTGTTAAGTAAAGGAGTGAGCCAATCATACCTCTATAGGGTGTCATATCAATAGGCTCACCAGTATCTTGATCTAACTTAGTTGTTGTGGCCATAAGAGTAGTTGCAGTTGCAGATTCTAGCATGTTGAATTTTGTTAACAGATTTCTTGTATACTTGGAATGATTTATGAAGATGCCCTCTTTTGTTTGTTTAACTTGTAGCCCCAAGAAATAACTCATCTCTCCCATCATGCTCATATGATACCTGGACTGCATTAACTTGGAAAACCTTTTACATAGTTTCTCATTAGTAGACCCTAAGGATATCATCAACATATATTTGAATTAATAGCAAGTCCTTACCTTGATTTCTCTAAAACAAGGTTTTATCAATTTTAACTCTAGTAAATCCACTTTCCAGTAGAAATTGAGCCAGAGTTTCATACCATGCCCTTGGAGCTTACTTCAGACTATATAATGCCTTGTCTGGTCCTTAGACATGATTTGGATACTTTGGATCTATAAAGCCAAGAGGTTGTTCAACATAGACTTCTTCTTCAAATTCACCATTGAGAAATGCACTTTCGATATCCATTTGTTAAATCTTGAATTTTTTATGAGCAGCATAAGCAAGAAAAATTCTTATTGCTTCAAGTCTTGTACAGGTGTAAAGGTTTCATCATAGTCAATGCCCTCTTGTTGAGAATACCCATTGGCAACTAGTCTTGCTTTATTTCTTATAATGATTCCATCAAAGTCTGTCTTGTTTCTGAAGACACACTTGGTGCCTACAATTGATCTGTTATTTGGTCTTGGAACTAGAGTCCACACTTCATTTCTCTAAAATTCATTTAATTCCTCTTGCATTACAGTAACCCAATCTGTATCTTTAAGAGCTTCTTCTATTTTCTTTGGTTTTTTCTTAGATAGAAAGTTACAGTACATACATTCATTTTGAGTAAATTTTCTTGTTTGAATCCCAGTATTAAGATCACCAATTATTAAGTCAGGTGTATGATCCTTGGTCCATTTCCTTGCATGAGGAATATTCCTTGAACTAGATGATCCCCATGATCTGTGCCATCATAGTAAGCTTCCTCAGTAACTGCTGATCCTCCCCCTGAATTTGTCCTAACTTCAGAGTTTACATTTCCAGTGTTTGAGTTTTCAGAGTTTGTTTCAATCAGAGATCCATCAGAGTCTGATATCTCAATTATAGATTGTTCATAAGTGTTTGTAGAAGATTGAAGTTGCTCTCCCTCAACATGTGCAGAATCTTCATTTATGGTTTCAATCTCATCAGAATTTGAAGGATCAAAGTTTAACATATCAGAGTTTGGGTCATCAATGTTTGTTTCCCATTGACCTTTGAGCAATTCATTTTTAAATCTCAGATATTCCTGAGATTCTTCATCATGTAGTCCTGTTATTTTTGTTTCATCAAATGAGACATTTATGGATTCTATGACTACCTTGGTTCTCAGGTTGAATACTTTAAATGCCTTTGAAGAGGTTTTGGAGGTTGTAGAATAAACAACAAAAATTCTTTTATATGCTTTAAGGTTAAACTTTTTCAGCTGTTCAGGATGTGTTTTAAGAATATAACACTTGCTTTCAAATATGTGAAAGTACTTTACATTTGGCTTCCTTTCTTTCATCATTTCATAAGGAGTTTTTCATTGCTTGTTGATCAATATGCATTTCTGAGTGATACAAGCAGTGTTTACAACATTTGTCCAGAAGTAAGTGGGAAGTTTTGCAGTTCCAGCATTGTTCTTGTAGTTTCAATGAGGGTTCTGTTCTTTCTCTTAACTACACCATTTTGCTGAGGTGTACCAGGTGCTGAGAATTGCTGAGTTATTCATTTGTTTGAACAGAATTCCTCCATTGCAGAGTTCTTAAACTCAGTTCCATTGTCACTCCTCAGAATTTTTACTTTGAGTGTTGATGCATTTTCAATCATAGTAATATGATCAAAAATTATCTTAGTTGTTTCATCCTTCTTGTGTAAGAAGTACACCCAAGTAAATCTGGTATATTCATCAACAATCACAAGGGCATACTTCTTCTTTCCCATTGACATGATGTTGACAGGACTAAATAGATCAAGATGTAGCAGGTGAAAATGTTCTTCAATTGATGACTCTACTTTGCCTTTTGGCAGGAATTACATAGTCCATCAGGTTTAAACTGAACCTTAGGGAGACCACTCACTAAATCCTTTCTTGCCAGTTCATTTATGTTACCAAAGTTTAAATGACATAGTTTCTTATGCCAGTTCCAGCTTTCCGATGAAGTTTCTTTGCCAAGAAGACAAGTCAAAGGTCCTTCAGAGTTTACCTCCAATCTTGCTTCAAATAGGTTGTTATGTATGTGACCAATTAGAACCACTTTTCCAGTCTTTTTACTTTTGACTTCACAATGTGTTCCATAAAATTCAAAGAATAACCTTTGTCTGTCATTTGACTCATACTTAACAGATTGTGCTTGGGTCCTTCAACTAGAGCTACATTTTTTATGATGACATTTCCGATCATAAAATTGTCATATCCCAGTGTTCTTTCTATGTTTTCATGTCCATAAGATACTGTTGGACCAGCCTTCTCCTCAAACTCTAAAAGTAGAGATTTGTTTTCAGTCATGTGTGCAGAACATCTACTATCAATTACTATGATATTTTTCATATTTCCCTACAATCATATATACAACTTAATTAGAGTTTTCGAGGACCCAAACAAGTTTGGATCATTTCTTTTTAACATTGTTAACTTTTGCAGTAGAAATAACTTTATCAGAGTTTAAGTTAACAGAGTTTGCATATTCAGAGATTGACTTTCTTCTCTCAGCTTTTACAAAAACTCTTGTTTTAAAACACATGTAGCAGAAATAAGAGTCTTTTTCAAAAAAAGCAACAGTTCATAATAATTGAAATACAGACTATGATATTCTTTACAAGTGTAAATAGAATGCCATAAACTACCACAATGAAAACAAGGACTTTGTGGCCCATATCTAGTCTATTTCCTAACTCCTGATCTAGGACTCTTAGGTTCCTTATTTTTATTCTACCTGTAGTCAATATCAAGATGATTAGAATTACCACAAGTAAAATAGGTCTTTATCGACGCATCAGGAATATTTTTAAAATCAGTCTCCCTGGATATTCATACTTTTCCATTCCTATTCCTTTTTACTCTTTTAGGCTTATTCTTGTTTATGACAGATCTTATCTTTTCCTTTACAAAGAGAAGAAGTTGGTCTTAACTTCAATAAGAATGATAAATCTCTTAATTATCAAGGAAGAAAAGGCAAGCCATGCAATTATGTTATGCCCTGGAACAAGTGCAACAATTATGGAAGAAAAGGCGACTTAACTCAGAATTGCAAAGTTCATATCTTCAAAACAGCCTACCAGAATAAAGCTGCCACCAGTCCAGCTTACCAGAAGAGCAAAACAACTTACCAGAATAAAGCTAACAAACATGCCAACTTATCAGAAGAGCAAAACAACTTAGCAGAATAAAGCTGCCAATAAGCCAGAGAACCAGAAAAATAAAACAGCCTACCAGAATGGATCTAGCAGAAAGTAGAACAACAAGAAATTAGTTTTAATGTCGTCCAATAATGGATCAAGAAATATGATTTACATTCTTATTATATTCTTACTACTGACCATTCTAGACCCAAACCTATTTGGGTACCAAAATGTTAAGTTTTGGTTTTGTTTATTTTGTAGATGTGTCTTGTTGTAAAGATCAAATCAAAACAATGGATTATTGATAGCAGATGCACTAGGCACATGTGTGGAGACAAATCATAATTTATAAGTCTCAAACCTAAGAAAGGAGGAGGAGTAACTATTAGAGATAACAAGTCTCTTCTTATCCTTGGTCAAGGTAAAGTTGGAAATGATACTATTTCTATCAACAGTGTCCGATATGTAAAAAGTTTGAAATATAATTTGCTTAGTTTGAGTCAATTTCAGGATGACGGACATAAATTTGAGTTTGATAAGGATGAATTTATTATTACTATTGGTACTAACCAAACTCCTCTAGTTTCTAGAAGGGATGGAAATATATATACTAGACTTTGATTTGAAGAAAACAACATGATGTTTAGATGCTATAGACAGTTATCCATCCATATGGCATAGAAGATTGGGACATGCACACATGGATTTGTTAAATAGGTTGTCAAACAAGAAGCTAGTAAGAGGGCTACCTAAATTGAAGTATGCTAAAACTGAAATATGCTCAACATGTCAATTAGGCAAGCAAATCAGAAGCACCCACAAGGCTAAAAAGGTGGTATCAACCTCGACACATCTAGAACTCTTGCATCTCGGTCTCTTTGGTCTAGAAGCCTACAAAATCTTGGGAGGTAAACATTATAGGTTTGTCATTGTTGATGATTACTCGAGGTTTACCTGGGTCTTATTTCTTAAAACTAAAGATTGTGCTTTTGGTGAGTTTGAGTAACTAATCAAGTTGCCTGAGAATAAGCTTAAAACAAGATTTGTAGGTATTCGAAGTGATAGAGGTGGAGAATTCTAAAAGGACTTCATTACTTATTATGAAGAAAGAGGAATTACTCATGAATTCTCAGCTCCGAGTACACCATAACAGAATGGAGTTGTGGAATGCAAGAACAGGTCATTAGAGGAGATTGCTAGAACATTACTGCAGGAAAGCAACTTGCCAAGAAGTTTCTGGGCAGAAGCAGTCAATACAGCCTGCTATGTTCTGAACAGATTAATAATCTGGCCTATCTTGGATAAAATTCCATATGAATTGTTGAGGAACAAAAAGCCAAACATTGGATACTTTAAGGTTTTTGGATCCAAGTGTTTTGTGCTCAGAAAGTTCGAAAGGGATGGTAAATTCGATGCCAAATCATATGAATCTATTTTTGTTGGTTATTCTTTAACTAGTCATGCTTATCGTGTTTATAATTTAAAAAAGAATGTTGTTGAAGACTCTATTGATGTTGTCTTTAAGGAACCTAATAATGATCTTCCAAGAGACGAGAGTGATGAAGATGCAGGTGTTAAAGACAATAAATGAAAGAAAAAGAAAGCTGTTGTAGAGTCTGGAAACAAGCAAGCTGAAATCCCAAAAGAACAAGCTACTACAGACACTACAGTAACACAGTCAGAAAATCGGCAAGTTGACACATCATCTCAGCCTGCTATTACTGAAGTCTCAGTTGATCATGCTATTGACAAACTCTCAAGACTGAATCTAGGAGGGACATAAAATCCTGATGTGAGGACCTCAGTACCTGTTGGAGTTGATCAAGAGGAATTAGTTCAACACAATCTGCCTAAGTCATCTAGAATAATGAAGAACTATCTATCAGAATTATTAATTGGTGATATTACAGATGGTATCAAGACAAGGAGAGGAAAAACAAATTTATATGCTTATACTTCTTTACTAGCTCAAGAGGAACCCAAAAATGTTGAAGAAGAACTCGAAGATATAAATTGGACAATGGCCATGCAAGAAGAACTCAACCAATTTGAAAGGTGTGATGTTTGGGAATTGGTCAAACCTCCAAACAATGTTTCAATCATTGGAACAAAATAGATATTTAAAAATAAGCTTGATGAAGAAGGAGTAGTCACTCGCAATAAAGCAAGATTAGTGGCTCAAAGATACAACCAGCAAAAGGGAATTGATTTTGATCATACATATGCTCTTGTTGCTCGTTTGGAATCCATCAGAATGCTACTTGCCTATGCATGTTACAAGAAGATCAAACTATTTCCTATGGATGCCAAAAGTGCATTTCTGAATGGCATGCTAGAAGAGGAAGTTTACATAAAACAGCCTCATGGATTCGAACATGAACAATATCCAGATTACGTCTACAAATTCAAGAAAGCTAGTTATGGCTTAAAGCAAGCTCCAAGATCATGGTATAAAAGGCTCAGTAAGTTTCTCATTAAGAATGGTTTTGTACTAGGTAAAATCTATCTTACTCTATTTACAAAATCTCTTAATGGTGATATCTTAGTAGTTCAAATATTTGTAGATGATATTATTTTTGGATCTACTAATGATGAACTTTGTGAGTGATTTTCTAAGTGTATGCACGGTGAGTTTAATATAAATATGATGGAAAAACTCAATTACTTCTTGAGTCTTCAAATCAAGCAAACTAAAGATGGTATCTATGTGCATTAAATCAAATATGTGAAACAGCTACAGAAAAGATTTGGATTTGAATCTGTCAAGCCAAAATCTACACTAATGACTCACAACAGCAAGCTATTTTTAAATGAATCAGGTAAAAGTGTAGAAATCACAAAATACAGAGGTATAATTGGATCCTTGTTATATTTAATAGCTTCTATACCTGATATAATGTATAGTGTATGTGTTTGTGCTAGATTTCAAGCTAACCCCAAGGAATCACACTTGAATGTTGTTAAAAGAATTTTTAAGTATTTAAGTGGAACTATTTCTAGTGGCTTGTTCTTTCCTATCACAAATATATTTGATCTTGTGGAGTATAGTGATGCAGATTATGCAGGTTCACAAACTGATAGAAAAAGTACAAGTGGGGTTTATAATTTTCTGGGCCAAAGCTTAGTGTGTTGGCAAAGAAAAAAGCAAAATTTTGTGGCTCTATCTACAACTGAGGGAGAATATCTAGCCGCTGGAAGCTGTTGTTCTCAAATATTGTGGATGATATAAACAGTCAGGGATTTTGGAATTAAATGTGAGCAAGTTCCTACCTATTGTGACAACACAAGAACAATAAACATCTCAGAAAATCCCGTACTACATTCAAGAACAAAGCATATAGATGTGAGACATCACTTCTTGAGAGACAATGTGGTTAAAGGCAAGATCAATCTAGTCTATGTGCCTACTGAATATCAATTGGTTGATATTTTTACAATGCCTCTACTTGAAGAAATATTTATTATTCTTCGAAGAGAATTGGGTATGTGCAATATGTAAATTGCAAGCTATTCTGGTACGTAGCTTCATGTTGTATCTTTCTTATACTTTAGCAATCTGGCATAACATATTTGGTATTTGTGTGTTTTATTTTGAAATTTAAATTTCAAAATTAACATGCAACTATACATAGATGTTAAATGCCTTAGTAGTTATTTTAATTTTATTAGTATGCTAGAATTATGTGCTTAATTGATATACAAGCAGTTAGTTTAATAATTTGAGTTGTTCAAATTATCATATACCTTAATTGTCTCACCTCTTTATGTGCATAATTTGAATTTCATATTTTTTTAATTGTGATATATTTGGGGTTGGTTAGATAATTATTTACTCCTAAATATTTCCACCCGAAATTATCGAAACGTGGTACAATTTTCAGAGGACTCTTGGATATCAATTTGATATATACAATATTTGAAAGCTCCATTGGTTAGACGCCTCACATCTCACTATACCAAATTTCAAAACTCTCTCTCAACGAAACCCTAGCGATGGCAAACACTCGATAAAAGACACCCGCAACTATTTCGAAAGAGAAAGGGAAGAACATTAACGATGAACCAGTCCATGTTGATGTTGAATCAGAGGAATAGATCGACTCATTAGATGAAGTAAGTGATGAAAATGTGTCTGAAGATGAACTTTTTCGGTCGCTGATGTTGAAGAAGCTTCGTATAGCAGTCAAGTTTTCATCTAAGTTCTTTGAGGCTCGATATCACAAGTTCAACATGAAGGGTTTCGAGGCACAAACGTAACGGATTAAACGCGAAAAATAAATCAAAATAGAGAAACCCTCCGCAGGATCCATGCGAAAACAAAAGATTTAATTCGGAGATAGAATAAATACCTTTATAAGCTTTACCAGTTCATTAATGGAAGATTAATGGAAGTCCAAAGTTTGTTTAATCACCACGTATCTCGCTCTCGCGATCTACGCTCTACGGTATCCACACGAACAATTTTCATGAATGATTGATGTGTACTAGCACCCGCAAACTGATTCTCTCACTCTATCTTCCTCTTTTCTCAAAACGGCTAGAGTTTTAGTAAAAATATGTCTCACTAATTAAATCAGCCCATAAAGAGATTATATAGAGAGAGGAATAAGTTTTCTAAATATAATCCAATTATTTAAACCGATTCCAAAATTAATAATTAATTAATTAAGTGAGACTTAATTAAATAATTTAGAATTTTGGATTAGTATTAATTATGATTGGATTATAATTAAGAAACTTATTCCTCTCTCTATATAATCTCTTATGGGCTGATTTAATTAGTGAGACATATTTTTACTAAAACCCTAGCCATTTTGAGAAAAGAGGAAGATAGAGAGAGAGAAATAATTTTCGGGTGCTAGTACACATCAATCCTTCATGAAAATTGTTCGTGTGGATACCGTAGAGCGTAGATTGCGAGAGCGGGATACGTGGTGATTAAAAAAGCTTTGGACCTCCATTAATCTTCCATTAATGAACTTTTAAAGTTTCTAAAGGTATTTATTCTTTATCTCCGAATTAAATCTTTTCTTTTCGCATGGATCCTGCGGAGGGTTTCGCTATTTTGATTTATTTTTCGCGTTTATTCCGCTGCGTTTGTACCTTAAAACCCTTCAATGACATCAGAGCTACTTGCGAAACGTTTTAATTCGATTATGTGCTTAATAGTTTTCGATATGTAAGCATGTATGTGATTTATCATGATTTTGTATTGATACAATATGTATTTATTTTTATATATTATGAATATATGATATTCATATGATGTATAATCATGTGATGATTGTGTGTATTGATGTATTTATATAATACGTATTTGTTCTTATTATGGGAATCGTATTCGATACGAATTCTGAAACGGCTACCGTAGATTTTCTGAAATCTGTGTCCGTTGTCCGATTTTCGCAAATGATATATATTTTCTGACTGGAATCAGGTCACGGAGAAATACTGACTATGTCAACTCTGCGTCTGTAAGCCATTAGAGGTCGTTACAGGCCCCAAAATGGTGATTTATTATTTTCTGAAAATTATTTAATTTTCTAAACTTTTGAGTATATGTATGTATATATTATGAATATATGATATTCATGTAATGTATAATCATGTGATGATTGTATGTATCACTTTTTATGTATATATGATATATTCTTGTTCTTGTTATGCGGATTGTATATGATACGATTTCCGAAACATCGTTAGATTTGGTGAAATCTGATTGCCGAATCCGATTTTTGCAAACGATATATGTTTTTTGACTGGAATCGGGCCAATGAACAAAACTGATAGCTACGCTATCAACGACGGGTCCGTAAGGCGTTTGACGTCGGTAAGATCCTCGAAACAGTGATTTATTATCTTCATAAATCTATTTTTAATTTTCTGAAATTTCGAAATTTGTTATATATGATTATATGATATGTTTATATAATCTGAGATATATTATATGTGTTATGTGATAGGATGGTGGATGGTTATGGCCTAAAGACTCATAGTATAGTGGTTTTGATTTATGGTTTTGGTTTCTAAATACGACTTGCATGTCGTTTATTCATTGTAATTTAATTATCTCGAATGTAACTCGAGTTCTTCTTGTAATTTCATTAGAATAGTTTTATTTTTATTATTCAATGTAATTATCAATGAAGACTTGCAAGCAAGGAGGCGATCCAAAAGGGGATGATGGAGCAATGAAGAAAGAAGACATGTAATATATAGTATTTTTAAAACCACCATAGATTGACCTTGATATTTCTATTAGCTTGGAAAGATCAAATATGATGGGGCCATAACGAAACACGTTTAATTTATGCACATTACATAAATGTATATGATTGCATGTATTGGTATATATGCGTAGATATAATCGAGATGCATGCATAATATTGATTAATCATGTATATATTAGATACGACACCCATGCCATGTTTGCTTAAGAAAGATAAAATCTATAATGATTTAAGATTTTAAAATTGAACAAACGATCATGAGATTCTTGTGTTTATGAAACATGGTATTAAATATGAATTTTCTTTTTCTGATATGGGGAGATTTTGTCAAAAGCGAATTATTAGTTTAATTCGTAAGGAAGTTGGGTTTTAAGTGAGACCGCTTGTGACTTCTCCGACGACCTAGAAATCATTCCATTGAAGAATATTGAAATAAATTATTTGATCAAGGAAAAATTGAGAATCTCTTTATGATGGGATCATGATCGTTCATATAAACAATAAAAATACATATTAAGTTAATCGGATGCCTTCCAATGTTTAATACTCTTCAAGATTTAAATTGAGAAGGAGTAGGTTTGCCAAAGCAAGGTGCTTTTATCAATCATGCGAAGACATGATAAGTAAGTATACTTATTTTGTTGAAACATTAGGTCTAACTTAACTAAATCATCACAACAGGATTGTGGGTTTTGAGGCATAGAGTTTGGTGAGATTTATTGGATAAATGTGTACAAAGGGTTGTTCCACCAAACTTTCCAAGAGCTATATTTGATATAATCGACAAATGTTGTTTACCTAAATAGTCATGTTTTGAGTGTATTAGCCAACGCTATCTTAAAACATGGATGAAATATGGATCTTGGCTCACTAGAAAGATTTAAAGAAATGTTTTCCGAATTAATAGTTAGGGCTATTAGTTTGATAAAAATAGTGGGAGGTATATGTTGATATATCATAATCACTTAAACATATTTAATATTAAATTTTCAATCTAGTTTATTTTATACACTTTAATATTGTAGATATCAAATGATAAACACAAACAACTTCTCTATGCGATCAGTTCTTGAGAAGGACAAATTGACGAGAATATATTTCCTTGACTGACATAGGAGCTTGAGGATCGTCCTCAGACACCACGATGTTAGTCAAATCATTTCCCCTGCTCTTAAAGTTGAGAATGTAACATGTGCAAATCATAGTGCTTATTGGAAGCAAATTGATATTGTGACTGATGTTTCATGTCTAATGCTCGCAAATATGGGTGCTGAGCTTAAGAAGCAACACGAGCAGATAGATGCTTGTGAGACGATTGAGCACAAAATATATTTGAAAATAAAAGGGCACTATACACTTACAAGTAGGGAGAGTGAGACCCGGTTATACCACATGTTCTAAAGATTATAGGGTATAATGAGTACCTTTGATATTTTGGGTTTCCAGATTGGTCTGGAGACTTAGTTAGATTTGATCTTACAATCTCTGGACAAATATTATTCTTAGTTTGTTATGAACAATAAAATGAATAAGATTGGTAAAACCCCCATTGAGTTGCTAAGCATGTTGAGAACTACTGAAAGCAATATGATAAATGCATGAACTACTATATTAATGGTAAACATAGGGAATGCAAAAGGGAAAGGAAAATGGAAAGGCAAGGAGAAGATTTGATCTAGTTCCATTGTCAAACCAAAGTCCAATCCCTAAAGAAGACTCTAAATCTGAATGAGGTGTTGATAAAGAAGACGATTGTCGCTTCTGTGGAAAATTGGGAGACTGGAAATTAAACTGTCATGCTTATTTGGAAGATCTGAAAAATATGATCAATAAGGGTCAAGCTTCAGGTATCGGGTTGGGATTGGAGTAAAAGTAGTTTCTCTGGTTAGAGGAACTCGTTACTTAACTTTTAGCCTATAAGGAAAATTTAGAACTTGATAATTGTTATAACGTGCTTGCAATTGGCAGAGACATTATTTCAGTTTCTTGTTTGGACAAGAAAGGCTTTTTCATTTTAATTAAATAACAATAGTTGTTTATTCTATTTTGATGATGAGGCTTATACTGTTGCATAACTAATTAACAATTTATATGTTTTAAAGTGACTTAAATCAAATATTACCTTTGGCACTGTTGTTGAGGTCATATTAATGAGAAACGCATTTCCAGAATACATAAGGATGCATTCATGGATAAGTTTGATTATGAATCATACAAAAGGATGCGAATCTTGGTTTATTTGGTAAAATGACTAAAGCTCCTTTTACCGGACATGTTGAAGGGGTCATTGAACGGGTATGACTTATACATAGTGATGTATGTGGTCATATGTGTACGATGACAAAAGGTAGATTTTATTAACTTCATAAAATTTACTAATTATTTTAGTAGATACAGATATATGTATTTTTTGAAGAACTAATCTGAATCATTTAAAAAGTTCAAAGACTATAAAGATGAAATAGAAAATATCAAAGAAAAGTTTTTCTTGATAGGAGGGATCACACCTTGTTGGACATGGTGCGATCAATGTTGAGTCAATGGATCTTCCAATTAGTTTCTGGGGTTGCACCCTGGAAACGGCTCCAAATACACTTAACCGTGTTCCTACTAAAACGGTTCAAAAGACTCCTTATGAGATATGGACTGAGAAACGTCACAACATGTCATTTATGAAAATTTAGGGATGTGAAGCATTTGTGAAACGTCTAATCTCTGACAAGCTACGACCAAAATTAGACAAATATAATTTTGTGGGATACCCAACTAAAATAAGGGGTTATTCTTTCTATAATCCTTCCGAGAACAAAGTGTTTGTTGCTTGAACTGCTATGTTCCTTGAGAGAGTTGCTCTCTAAGAAAGACAGTGGGAGGATAATAGATCTCGATGAAGTTCGAGACCCACATGATAACATTGAACCAATGGAGGAACCTAATGTTGGGTTCCGAGGCATAAAACGCAGCGGATTAAACGTAAATATAACGAAAATTTCGGAACCCTAAACGCAGGATCATGTATAAGCGGACTGATTATTGTGAAACGGAATCATACCTTTACGTGGTCTTGACTTTCACGAACTCAACGGAGATCCTAGCTTTCACGACTTGTGTCTTCCTCTCGAAAACACCTCTATGGTATCCACACGAGCACCTTCAAGAACGTCTCACGATCTTGATTACGGAATGGATGTACTAGCCTCCTTTGATGATTTCGAATTCTGCCTTTTCTCTCTGCCTTTGCTGCTGCTAGGGTTTTGTTTTTCTCAAAAACATAATCCTTATTAACCCTACATTATCTATTTATAATGGTTGGTTAATAGGCCCATAATAGCAACCCATAACAGCAAAGCCTAACCCATGTAGGTTTAGGATTAAATAATAAAACTGAATTTTATTATTTAATTAATAACTAAGTCACACTTAATTATTAATGGCAGAATTCAAATTCGAATTTATATTATTTCAATTAATTAAGTCTCACTTAATTAATATAATAAAATTCAAATAATCATCAATTAATTTAAATCTATAATTTAAATTAATTATTCCTTTAAGTACTCTATGTGTGTGATCCTATAGGCTATTATTTAATTAGCAATAATTTTATTCTCCAATAAAATTATAAACAATGAGCGGTATCTAGTAATACATTATTGCTACCCAATTTTACCAAGCAAACAAGATTCGCATTCTTGGTATGATTCAAAATCAAACTTATCCAAATATCCATCCTTATGTAATTTGGATATGCGTTTCTCATTTATATGGCCTAGACGACAATGCCAGAGGTATGTTTGATTTGAGTCATTAACTTTAAGTCGTTTGTTTTCTATATTACAGACATGATTATCTAAGTCAAGAACATATAAACCATTAAACAAACGCGCAACACCATAGGTTAAATCATTCAAAGCAAAAGAGCAACTGTTGTTCTTTATTGTAAACGAAAAACCTTTCTTGTCCAAACAAGAAACAGAAATAATGTTTCTGCGAATTGCAGGCACGTAATAACAATTTTCCAGTTCTAAAACTAGCCCAGAGGGCAAAGATAAATAATATGTTCCTACAGCTAAAGCAGCAACTCTTGCTCCATTGGCAACTCGTAGGTCCATTTCTCCTTTAGCCAATGTCCTACTTCTCTGCATTTCCTGCACATTTATACAAATGTGAGAAGCACAACCAGTATCCAATACCCAAGATGTAGAAATAGACAGATTGACTTCTATAACATATATACCTGAAGTAGAAGCTTGCTCAGCCCTCTTCTTCTTCAGATTCTCCAAGTAAACTGAACAGTTTCTCTTCCAGTGACCGGTTTTCTTACAGTAGTGACATTCACCCTTAGCGACCCCACCTTTAGGCTTTAAAGCCTGTTTGGGACCTGACTTTGGCTTGGGTGTAGAATCAGAACCTGTCTTCTTCTTACCCTTCCACTTGCCTTTCCCTTTGGCCTTACCTTTATTGCCCACCATCAGTATGAGAGCAGGTTCAGCCGTCTTCATGTTGGTCTCATATGTTCTCAACATAGCCAACAATTCAGTAGGTGTTTTGTCAAATTCATTCATGTTGTAGTTTATGATAAACTGGGTGAATTTGTTGTTCAAAGAATTCATGATTAGGTCAATACCAATTTCCTGAATAATCGGGAAACCCAAAGTATCAAGATACTCAATGTAACCAATCATCTTCAGAACATGTGGGCCAACTGGTTCACTTGCCCCTTGTTTGCAATTAAAAAGTGACTTGCTCGTGTTGAACCTTTCTTGACGAGTTTGGCTTGCAAACATGCTTTGCAAGTGCTCATAGATAGTATATGCATCCATATGCACATGCTGTCTTTGAAGCTCAGCACTCATAGTTGCCAACATAAGACATGCAACATCAGTTGCATCATTCTCATCCTTTGTGTGGGCCGCTCGTTCCTCAACAGTAGCGCCCTCAGGAAGGGGACCTGCCGGAGGAATATCAGTGACATGAAGCTTGCGCTCCTGCCTGAGGACAATCCTCAAATTCCTCTGCCAGTCTAGGAAGTTGTTTCCTCCTGTCAGCTTATCCTTCTCAAGGACAGATCGTACGGATAGTGTGTTTGTGTTGTTTGTCATTATTTGGTATCTACAATGATAAAAGCGCAAAATAAACATTAGATTGTCTGAGTTATTTATTATGTTCAAATGATTATGATACATTCATAATATATCTCCCACTATTTTTATCAAATCAATAGCCCTTACTATTAATTTGGAAAGTATATCCCATAATTCTTTCTAGTGAGCCAAGATCCATATTTCGTCATGTCTCAAGTCAACCACTGGAAGTCCTTAAGAATGATTATTTAGGTAGACAACATTTGTCAATTATATCATATATAATTCTTGGATAGTTTGGTGAGCAATGATTGATCTTATCTATCTAATAGATTTTTAACCAAACTCTATGCTTCTAAGTTCATAATGGTTGAATATAACCGTTTACTTTCACCTTATTATGACGACTCAGTTAAGTTTGACCCAATGATACAACGGCCGAATATAACCGTTTATATTCGTCGCATCTCACCATGATAGATAGGAGTCCCCTGCCACTGACAGTCTTTCCCCTAATCGATCTAGGATTCGATGAGTGTTCATTCATTGGAAAGCATCCGATGAAAACTTAATATTTTGTTAAGGGGTTTAGAAAATTTACGACGATCATGATCACATCATGAAGAGATCCTCAATTTTTCCTTGAACTAAATATTTCAAATTGACATCTTAAATTGTTCATTTCCCAGGTAGATGGAGGATACCAGTGGTCACACTTAAAACCCATCAACCTTATGAATACGCATATCCGTTTTTGTCAGAAAATCCCAATTATAGACATCAAAATCCATATTCAATTCCGTGTTTTAAAAATCCATATTTCATAAACACAAGAATCTCATGATCGTTTGTTAATTTTAAAATCTTAAATCGTTACAGATTTTATCTTGTTTAGCATGGCAAGCATGGCATGGGTGACGTATCTAATACATGCATACATCATTAATCTAATTAAAGCATGCATCTTCTACTCTACACATACATTCATACATCAATATGTAAAGTGTAGTATGTAAACGTGCTTGGTTATGGCCCCTTTCCTATGTGATCCTTTCGAGCTAATGAAAGGATCAAAGTCAATCTATGGTGGTGAAATATAAATACAATTACATGTCTTCATTCTTCTTGTATCCATGGGTGCTTGCTCCTCTTCTTGGATCATCCTTCAATCTTCAAGTACATTACATGGAATAATTGAATACAACCTATACTAATGTACTTACATAAGAAAACTCGAGTTACATTCGAGGTTAAACAATTACAAGAATGAAGAAAATGACATGCAAGTCGTATTTATAAAACCAAAACCAAAACCATTAATCTAGGGGTCTAAGGGCCATAACCAGCACCATGCTCAAGTACACAAAATAAAATATTGCGGGGGTCCGGGGGCGGCAGCCCCTGGGCGGGGGTTCGGGGGCGGCAGCCCGCCCGTCTGGGGGTGGCAGCCCCCAGCTGGGGTCAGCTTGGAAATTTTTTATTTTCGAAGACCAGTCCTATTCAGAAATCATCAATTTCTGAACTACAGATCATATCTGTTGGCCTTTTTCCCCACTGCAATTTATACAGTTTCAGAAGCATGTATCATATACATACTTATCATATCCCAGTTAACAAATCATGTCCAACACAATATGTCCACCAGTTTATATCACTATATAAACTGACCCTCATGCATAATATACAAATCGCAATAAGGCATATAAATCATTCATGGCAAATCATTAACATGCTAGTATCATCAACCATGTACTCATTATACGAATAACCAGATACTCATCATATAACAGTTTTTAATCATACATATCATGTCATGGCAGAAGCATAGCAGTCTCATAATAGGCATGGCAGTCTCATAACAGAAGCATGGCAGTGGCATAACAGATTATGACAAAGCAGTAGCATGGCATGGCAGTCACCAAAACAGGCATGTATGCATCAAATACATAAAACACGTAACCAAATCAGTCCCTTATACACGTAGCTCTGATACCATTGTTGGGTTCCGAGGCATAAAACGCAGCGGATTAAACGTAAATATAACGAAAATTTCAGAACCCTAAACGCAGGATCATGTATAAGCGGACTGATTATTGTGAAACGGAATCATACCTTTACGTGGTCTTGACTTTCACGAACTCAACGGAGATCCTAGCTTTCACGACTTGTGTCTTCCTCTCGAAAACACCTCTATGGTATCCACACGAGCACCTTCAAGAACGTCTCACGATCTTGATTACGGAATGGATGTACTAGCCTCCTTTGATGATTTCGAATTCTGCCTTTTCTCTCTGTCTTTGCTGCTGCTAGGGTTTTGTTTTTCTCAAAAACATAATCCTTATTAACCCTACATTATCTATTTATATTGGTTGGTTAATAGGCCCATAATAGCAACCCATAACAGCAAAGCCTAACTCATGTAGGTTTAGGATTAAATAATAAAACTGAATTTTATTATTTAATTAATAACTAAGTCACACTTAATTATTAATGGCAAAATTCAAATTCGAATTTATATTATTTCAATTAATTAAGTCTCACTTAATTAATATAATAAAATTCAAATAATCATCAATTAATTTAAATCTATAATTTAAATTAATTATTCCTTTAAGTACTCTATGTGTGTGACCCTATAGGCTATTATTTAATTAGCAATAATTTTATTCTCCAATAAAATTATAAACAATGAGCGGTATCTAGTAATACATTATTGCTACCCAATTAAATAATAATTAAATCGTGATTCGATAAAACCTTTCGTGATTAATGTTTCAGTGTAATATAATCCCTTTAACCATATATATTATAGATTAAACTCGAGGCATGTATTTAGTCATCCTCTTCAACATTTAATCCGGGTTTACTTGATCCATGAGTAGACTATGAAAACAAATCATTATTTGAGCACGGCCATGCATTTTATAGTCTCACTCCATCAAGAGGCCAATAATATCTCTCCTAATTATAGGAGGGTTAAATCCTTTATCTATCATTCATATTTCTCATACGACTCATGATATACCCGATGTCCACTTTTATCATCACCCGGTCAAAGGTAACTTTTAATGTAGTCAAAGTATATTAATCCTCGTATAGAAATATAATGATCTCAAGTCAAAGGATCATTACACCATTATCACTGTGAGTCTTTCTTATGACTTTATTAAACATGAAGAATCTCACTGTGGGTCAGTCCAGTATCATGTACTCCTACATGTACCTATGTATTGACTTTAGTATCCCCATACTTATAACCAATGAGATGTGGTTATCAGTCAAATAACATACTAGTCTATTTATGTATTATTATTGTCCTATAATAATAATACTCGACTAGGGACATTTAAGAATATGATATATTATATAATCTCAAGTTCAAGTCATGTACTAAACTATACAATGTGTATCATGATTCTAAGGACATTTATTATGCTAACAAATATATCGCAGTAATTAAAGTCATAATAAATACGTTTATTGAATAATCAATTGACATAAAGGTTTATCAAAATAAACATTGTATTGCCTCTAGGGCACCTACACCAACACCTAAGCAAAATGTACAAGAAAATAATACTTCTCAAGAAACACATGTTATTCGTAGGTCTAGTAGGATTCGCCATGAGCCCGAGAGATATTATGGATTTCTCTTGACTCAAGATGGTGATGTGATGCTTGTGGAAAAAGATGAGCCTCTCACCTACCTACACACTATAAACACTCCAGATTCTAAGAGATGGCTATATGCCATTAAATCTGAGATGGAATCCATGTATACTAATCAAATATGGACTTTGGTTGATCCACCTAAAGGGGTAAAACCTATAGGGTGCAAATGGGTTTTCAAGAAGAAGACTGACATGGATGGTAATGTACAGACCTATAAGGAACGATTGGTGGCAAAAGGTTTCAAGAAAATTCATGGTATTTACTATGATGAGACCTTTTCACCAGTGGTTATGGTCAAGTCCATCAGGATTTTGCTTGCTATAGTTGCTTACTATGACTATAAAATCTGGCAAACGGATGTCAAAACTGCTTTCGGAAATGAGAGCCTTGAAGAAGATGTGGATGTGTACATGACATACCTTGAGGGTTTTGTTGATCCAAAGGATGCTAGAAAGGTATGTAAGTTGCGTCGATCCATTTATGGATTAAAGCAGGCCTCGAGGAGATGGGAGATTCATTTTGATGAAATAGTCAAAAAGAGTTTGACTTTATTCAGAATGAAAATGAAAGTTGTATTTACAAGAAGTTTAGTGGGAGCCATGTGGCATTCCTAGTATTATATGTTGATGATATATTACTAATAAGGAATGACATTCCTTCTTTATAAACTGTGGAGACTTGGTTGAGAAATAATTTCTCAATGAAATACTTAGGCGATGCGAACTGTATATTAGGGATCAAGATCTATAGAGATAGATCAAGGAGATTGATCGGCCGAAGTTAGAGTACATACATTGACAAAGTTTTACATCAATTTCGAATGCAAAGAGGCTAAAAAGATATGTCCCAATGTCTCATGGGATAGTGATCTCAAAATAAAATTTGTCCTAAATTATTGGATGATAATGACCGCATGAGTAAAGTTCCATATGCATCAGCAATTGGTTTTATAATGTATGCAATGATATGTACTCGTCCTGATGTCTCGTATGCTTTAAGCATGACGAGTAGATACCGGTCTAATCCAGGTGAAGGTCACTGGACGACAGTTAAGAATATTCTTAAGTACTTGAAGAAGACTAAAGATTCATTCTTGTTATATGGAGGAGATGTGAAGGTAATTGTAAGAGGTTTCAGTGATGCTGGTTTCTAGACAGACAACGATGATTTAATATTTTTGTCTAGTTTTGTGTTTTATCTATTTTTATTGAGATGTTGTATGCTGGAATGGTTCACAGCAGAGACAGTTATTGATTCTACAATAAAGCCTGAGTATATTGATGCTTGCGAAGCAGCTAAGGAGGCTGTTTGGGCATGTACTTAGGAGATATCACCTAATTAATGAGATTAATAATCAAGGAGATATACATATATGTAAAGTGCATACTAATAATAATATTACAGACCCACTGACTAAGGCTTTGTCGCAGTAGAAGCACGAAAGTCACACTAGTTCCATGAATATTGGATACTTGGGTAATTGGCTCTAGTGCAAGTGGGAGATTGTTAGTAATTGTGCTCTAGAGACAATACTTTTTATATTTTAAGAAAAATATTTATTATTAAGGATTATGTTTTATTGATTATTATTTATTTATTATGTTTTATTTACTGCGTAATAAATTGAAAGCATAATAAATGTCCTTGGAATTTTGATACGTATTATATATCTTTAAGTATGTGACTTAAAAATGAGATTATATGAATAGTATCTTATTCCTAAAATTCCTTAGTCGAGTATTATTATTTAAGGACAATAATAATGCACAAAGACTAGTATGTTTCTTGACAGATGACCACATCTCATTGGTCATAGGTATGGTGATACGAAAGTCAAGAACATAAGTGCATGTCTCAATGCATGGCACTGGAATGACCCGCTGTGAGATTCTACATGTTAAGACATGCATTGAGACATGCAATGCATAGGCGATTGTGAATCTCACGGCGGGTCATTCTAGTGCCATGCATTGAGACATGCACTTATGTTCTTGACTTTAGTATCACCATACCTATGATCAATGAGATGTGGTCATCTGTCAAGAAACATACTAGTCTTTGTGCATTATTATTGTCCTTAAATAATAATACTCGACTAGGGAATTCTAGAAATAAGATATTATTCATATAATCTCATTTTTAAGTCACATACTTAAAGATATATAATACGTATCAAAATTCCAAGGACATTTATTATGCTTTCAATTTATTACGTAGTAAATAAAATATAATAAATAAATAATAATCAATAAAACATAATCCTTAATAATAAATATTTTCCTTAAAATATAAAAAGTATTGTCTCTAGAGCACAATTACTAACACAACATTGGGCATCGCTCAATAATTTTTGGTAAGCCTCTGTCTTGTATCATTATTTAGAAGTCACCTATTGTCGATTTTTTTTATGCTATTAGGATTTTACCCATTATCGATTTACCAACTGCATGATATCCGTCTTTGGTTCAAGAATTGTATGCTAACCTAGTTCTTGAGGGTGATGATTATTATGTGAGTGATGTGCGTGGTCAACGGATCTATTTTAATTATATTGTGTTTAATGGTATGGTCAAGTTTAAAGGTCTGTTTAATTGTGATTTTGTTCCTTGACTAAGAAAGGAGTTTTCTCTGTTGATATCTTGACTGAGAGTACCCAACATAAGCTTTTTAGGGCTGATAAGGACAGTTTAGACACCAACTTACCTAATACTACAGTCCTTGATCCTCTGGTTCATTTGATTTTTAAGATTTCTCAGGCAAATATTTGTCCTATACTTGGAAACTGGTCTATTATTACTTATCAGGATTTGTTGGTGTGTTCTTTGATTTTATCTAGGAAAAGTTTAACTGTGCCGGTTTGCTTTTAAAGACCATGTATGATGTTGTTAAGAAGAAAAAGGCAGGGTTGCTTTATGGTCTATTTTTGACAAAAGTTTTCAAGTTTGCTGGTGCCAAGTTGGATGACAGAGATAGAGTTGACATCATAGATTGTTTTGACTCTGTGAATCTAGCTCAGTCTAGTTTGGTTATGCTTGAGGATAGTACTATTGCCAATATTCCCACCCCTACTGCTACTGTGGTTCACATGCTCTAGCTATCCAGATACATTGAATGATTTAGGCTCTGCACTGTTTGAGGGTATAGTGGATAACAAGAAAGATATGGTGGACCTCAAAGGTGAAGTGAAGCTGCTTAAGGAGATGGTGCTTTAGTTGATAAACAGGGATGTTTCTACTCTTGCTGCTTCAGCATCAAGTGTTGTAAACTCTCCTGCTAATTCTGATGCTGATGATGTTACTGCCAAGGCTGATGTTACTGGGCACAAAGACAAGAGCTCAACAATGGACTCCCTTTTTGATAACTAAGGGGGAGAAATTTCAGGAGTTAAGATCTGTGGTTGGGTTGTTTTTAGTTTTTATGCATGATATCTGGACATGTTAATTTGCTAAGTACTTAATATGGTTATGGGTTGGATAATTGTTATTTTGTGCTTCTTTGGATGGTTAACCAAAGCTTGAATATTTGTGTTGGATGTTTAAGTTGGTATTTTGGATATTTATGCCAAGGTTGGCAATTTATGATATTATCCTGGTGTGCTAAATATGTATATGTTAGTACTTGGATAAAATGTATATGCCATTTAGTACTAACCACTTATACAGGATTAATAGATTAAGGGGGAGCATTTTTTTCGCCTCCTGAAACAAGTGTGTAATAATCAAAAAGGGGGAGATTGTAACCCTCAAGATTTTGATGATCACACAAGTTAAGCAAGCTAGATTGCATGTGGTAAAATGTACAAAAATTATTATGCTTGTTTATCTATTATAGCCTGTTGTATTGCATGTACTATTAATGTCTTACATGATATATATTTAATAACATGTTGTATCTTGATTATAGCAAGCTGGAACGGAATCCTATAGGATGCAGATTTCTATCAGCTCGAGCACAATAAAATTATATTTTGGGTAGGATTAATTTAATTAAAAACGTTTTTCCAAAACTTTAGGAAGTAGTTGTTTTGATTTCTATTTCCTTTTATAAACTGTAACTACTTTCCTATCGTATGAATAATTAAGGGAGAAATTCAAATTCAAATTCGATTTTACATTAGCTCTTTTAGTTAGGCCTTTGAAATATTTTCTGATCTCACAACTCTTTCCTTGCCTGATTTATTTCAAAGAACCGTTGTATACTTTTAATATATTAACGGATTAAAGCTTTCTTTTGGTGGTGATACACCAATACTCTACAACTCGTATTCTGAAAAACTTTATTCCTCTTTCTCCAAATATGAGCTTAGTTCTATATTGAAGATTTAATATTTAGAGAATATAGTTTTAGTTTTAAACACTTTCATTCGTTGTATTGATTCGAAGTGTATTTCTAATCACTAAGTGGCTAGGGTTCTAGGTATAGAATAAGGGAGCATTTGATTCAATTGTATTGTTTCTACAAGTCAAAGGGTTCGAGGAACAGAATGCAAAAGTGGGACTCAAGGAATTCAAGGTTCAAGAACGGATTGCATGGCAGAGAACAATAGCAAGCTGGAATCATTCTGCTCAGGATTGCTGAGATTGTAGCAAATCACTGTAGTGATTGGGAACAAGGAGATATATTACTACTCTTGTAATTTGTTGATTATTGATTAATAATATATTCTCTTACCAAGTTGGTAAGGGACCAAGACGTAGACCATTAGACATAGGGTCGAACCTGGTTAAACATCGTGTGCCTCCTTTACATATTATTTTTATCTACTTTTCCGCATTGCATTCATTCTATCCTGCTACAATTATTTACAGATTGAAAACAGTAAGTCAGTATATTAAGGCTCAACAGTCTGTTCACATTACACTCAGCTATAACGGCTTGATAATATTTAAAATTGGATATAGTCAGTTAAATCACCTATTTACCCCCTCTAGTTGCATTCACACGATGAACATGTATCTTTCTTTCAATTAATTTTCTTTTTATTAGGTATTACATTTCATATTTTTATGTTATATTATACGTCTTATTGTACTCTATTTGTATTAATTAGAAATTGATATATAAAATGTAATACTAAAATTTGATTTAATATAAGTAATGTATTTGCATATATTTATATAATTTAACAAAATTAGTATTAAATATTAAATATTAAATAGTATAAAATCTAAGCATAACATAAATATCTAATATTAGAGGTGTCAATTTTAAATAATAGGTCGGGTTCATGTCGATTTTATCGTTAGTCAATTTGAACTCAAACTACTCGTACCTAATTTATTACGTACTTCATCAATTCAAAAATGACCTGTTTTGAATTTTGACCTGAAAATTATTAAAAATTAAATATTTTTTAGTTATATAATAGTATATATATATATATAATATTATAATCAAAATTTTATTTGGAAATATTGTAATTGAAATTATTTAAATAATATTTTAATATATCTCCACCCACACATATATATAACTGTGTAATATAAATGAATATATTGTATATTATAAAATTTTGGTTCCGGTTCAGATTTTTTAAAATTAAATCAAAATTGACCCAATTTTTCCTGTATATTTATACCGAATCCAAAACCGACACGGAAGTCAAAATTGCCAACCTAATTTCTACATTTTCGTGCGGATTTCGATTCGTGATAAATTTTACTACACTTATGTAATACATAATCATTTAAGTTAATTCTTTTTTTATAATTGAAGATAAATATTAGTTTAAAATTTTTAAAATTCGAATTATAAATATCTGAATATCTTTAAATATGTGAGTATTCGACATGCGGGTATTCGAGTATTCGGGGATATATCGGTGATCACAAAATTTATACTTCTCCGTGTATATCTATCAAATAATTAATATATATAAATTTATTTAGAAACCATTAAATTTGAAAAATAGGACCAGACAAGTAACTGATTCAAATTTAAACAAATCAAGTTTGAATTAAATATGTAAAAAATTCGACTCAACTCATTTATTCATTAAATATTTTTTAATATTTAAAATTGTATCAATTAATAAATAAACCCGAACTGACAAACATAAGTTCAAATTCAACTTTTTTTACAAATGGCTCTGTACCTGAAACATAAACGAGCTAGCAAAATACTTTCTGTCTTTCTCCATTTTAAAATATATGTCTTTTTACCTAAAAGATAAAAGAGCTACTAAAATATTTTCTCTATTTTAAAAAATATATCTTTTTAACTTTCTGTACATATTTTAAGGTCTACAATATAAAAATAGTTCTACAAATTGTTTTTAAAATTTACTTTTTCCAATATATATTTAAATATTAAATTGATATATGACTAAAATTTTAGAAATAAATTATAAAAATAATTTAAATACACTTTAAAATATGTAAAAAAAAATAGAAAGATATAAAAATTAGAAAGATATGTATTTTGCTACGGAGGGAATATGCCCTTCTACAAGAGCACGAAGAGATAAGGACTCAACAAGAGAATAATAAGTTAGAAGACTAGTCAGGGAAGTAGATAAGAGTTAACACTTTACACAACATGACAAAATGCATGTGAGAATTAAATGAAATGGTTATTTTTAATTTTTATATTATAGATACCAAGTACTACCTACCGAGCGGGCTGTACGGTGCCCAAGTCAACGGAGTATTTTCCTCCACTCATCTTTTTTTCCTATACGTAAATGTACGACTTTTGAAATTAAAATATACTCCCTCGGATTTTTGTTATTTAACTTTTGATTCTACACACACTTTTCTAGAATGTTTGACCGTATAATTAAAATTATTATTTTTAAAAATTTCTTTTTTTCAAATAAAAATATATAATCAAAATTTTAATTTATAAAAACTAATCAAAAGTAATAATTTTTACTATACAATCAAAATATTTCAATATTTATGTCTAAAGTCAAAACAACAACAAAAATAAAAATAGAGGGAGTATACAGATCACATGGGTGACCAGTCAGGTTTTAATTGAAACGTACGTTTATGTTCAGAAGTTAGTGCTTAATTACTTTGACGGAGCGATTTCAGAATCGGTGATTGTTGACACCAATTTATATACGATTTTTTTCACGGATAACAGAAAATTCTAGAAGCCATATAAGAAGTGTGGATAGATAATGTGAATCTATATATTCATAAAAATTTCTCGTATTAATATTATTCAAGAAAAAAAGAAGCGCTAATGGATAGTTGTAATAATCGCTTATCAGAATCAGGACCCATTACTTAATTAGGCCGCTTCCGTTTACAAATTAGTAGTATATTTGATCTTTAAATTTATTTAAAATGAATTACAAATATAGTTATATAATATTTTTTATTTTTTTCTAATTAAAATTTTATATTTATATTTAAAAAAGATTTTAAATTTTTTTATAAACCTACTAATTGTCAATATAACTTAAAATACATGTAAAAATCAAATTAGTATATTAATTTGAAAAAGGAAGAAATATTTAATTTTCTTCATATTCTAGTTTAAGTATTAATTTTTTTTATCTTTTAGATGATCATCAATCATTTAAATTATCTAATATTTATTATACATTCTAAATATAAAGACTGAGCTTGCTGTTTTTGAGAGATACTACATGAGATTAATTGAAAAATAATAGTGATAAAAGGGTATTTATGTGAATACGAGGGTGATGATTATATTTACAAATTTACTATTTCATTTTTATCATATTTCATGTTACTGTAGTAGACACACTAACTACACGATCAATCTGAGATTATTATTTAAAAATATAGTATTATGAAAAAAGTTTATTAAAAAAATATTGTCAGAAAAGTCAAATAATTATTTAATAATATTTTCTATTTTTGTATTGTTTTTAACTATAATTAAAAAATAATTTTAGTAAAACACTTTTCATTTTTATATGTTTTCAGATATAATATAAAAATAATATTTTTAAAAAGTTTGATATACTTTCCGTAAAAGTTAAAAAACTGTTTTTCAAAAAGTACGGGAAAACCTACTTTCTCATAAACAACTTTTAAATCAAAAATTTTTTACAAAAAATTGCTTTTAAATTTTATCAAACAATTTTTTTAATCTATTTTTAAGAACAATCAATAACAACAATCCCAAATACATTCTAAATTTTAATCCAAAAAAGATTTTTTTTTTTATTGTCACGGTTTAAATTAGAGTTCAAATCTCAATATAAGAAGTAATGCTTCTATTTTGCATAACTTATTGAAAAATAATTTTAAATATAAAAACTTTGTATTCACTATTTTCTTTAATCTTCACTCAAATCACCATTATTTTTTCTTAATTTAATTAATTTCATTTCTCCAACCAAACACAACACACTCCATCATAAATTAAAGCCACGCACTTTTTGATAATTTATAGGTTTGGCGATTTAAACCTAAAATTGTTTGTATATTATAAATTAAAGCCACACACTTTTTGAATGCATATTTTAACATTGTTTGTATATTATATATTGTGGATAATCTAGTATCAAATGGGATACCAGAAGATTAGATTGTTAGTGTTTATATATAATATAATAAATGTTCACAATTTAAGTGGAGTTAAACAAACCACTGGAATGACTGAAGTATTATTTAAAAACAATCTATCTTGATTATTGAATAATACTTGTATGCTTTGTGTATATTGAACAAGATTAAAATATTAGAATTGTTCTTCTATTCTGACAATAAAGAAAAACTAAGATTCTATAATATTATTATTGCTTAGGTTCTTAATCCGGATACAATGATTGACACTTGTATGCAATGCACATGTTTTGATTCATATGTGATGTGATTTTGTATTAATCACAATATTATGTTTTGGACAATGACATTGCATACAGAGTGGGATATTGACTATAAAAGGAAACCGTGTCCGAAAATATTCGGGTGATTATGTTCTCTTGAAAGCTCATAAAGATAATTATGCTTTAGTCCTGCAGGCAGATTTGTTCTTGCATAATTATAAGGTTGAGTGGATGATCAAGGATAAAAGATATTGATTAAATTAATTATCAGAAATTAATTTAATTAATGGACATTCGATATCTAAACATGGGGAATTTAATAAGCAAATAATATTGGAGCCGAATTAAATAATTAAATTACGGCATTATGAGAGGTAGTGCAAATATTAATTCTTTAGTGGATTGAATTAATATTTAATGACATTGGGCTTGACCCAGAATGTCATTGGAAGCCCCGACCTAATTATCCAGGATCCCTACTGTAGCCTATATATTTGTTTTCCCAGTCGTACAAGTAGAAGGGGGGGTTGAATACTTGTATGTCTTTTCTGCCTGATTTAAAATCAAATTAAGAACAAACTCAAACACAAAAATATGAATAAGTACTGTTTTGTATTATTGATTTGTGAATACAAAACTCTCCTAGGGTGTACACAAACCCTAGCAGCTTCTCTGTGTTTATCACAGCAACTCTCTCTATTTCTATGCTCTCACAAAATTTCACTCAGATGATTATGTTTCGACTTTCACACCTTTACAATTAGGTTACATAGAGTTTATATAGAGAGCTGCCTATCAACTAATAACAGAAAGATAAATTACAATAGGAATAGAATTCCTAATTATTAGTTGACAGTTTCCTTCTAGAATTCTCTTTCTTTCCCATAGCATATCTGCAATATATTTATCTTGATCTTCGAAGACTTTCCATTCCTGTGATCTTCTTCCAAATTTAACCTCAACTGTATAGACTCTGAAATCTTCAGACTCTGATGATCTTCAGACTCTGATGATCTTCAGACTCTGATCACATGTAGACTCTGATAGATCACAGACTCTGATAGTCTATAGACTCTGATCACCTTCCAGACTCTGATCTTCATGCAGACTCTGGTTTCACTTTCTACAGAAATTCTTCTAAGTACAAGTAACATGAATGTTGACCATCTAGACTCTGATTATTCATTTCAGAGACTAGAAAGACTTATTACAGATAAACTAATCTAGACCCTGTTCTAGTATTTTGTACATCATCAAATGAATATATCCCTAACAATCTCCCCTATTTATGCTTTATAAAATGTAAGAATAAATCAAGGTTTGATGATGTCAAAACTAAAGAATAAAACTAATAATCTAGAACAGTATAAAAGAATTAAAAAAGAAAAAGAATTACTTCTCATTTAATCTTCTCAAAGGCTGGACTGTTCTTCAAAAATGAGTTTAGCATATTTTCTTCCACAATTGCAAGAGCTTCACCAACAAACTTCTTTAATTTCTTCATTTCTTCATTTGAACATTTAATTTGACAGTAAGCGGCTCTCAGATCATTTGCACTGCCTTCTTGATCTTTTAAGTCCTTCAACATCAGAACACTAACTTTCCCACTCATAGGCTGAAACCCAAAGTAATGACCCACACCTTCTTGAAATTTAATCTGTTTTTCCTCCAATGGCATGACTTGATCATTTCCCTCAGTATCAACATATTTTAAAGAAAATTTGCCCATTTGTCGATTTGCCTGTCTGTGCAAAATCAGCTTCCTATCAATCTCCTTGAACCATTTGTGTGTGACAGCTTCTTTGCTCTTGTTAACTTCATAAGCAATTTGAAGTAGGAATCTAATATACTGTAGTTCCTCAGCCTGTTTGAAAAAGATAAAATTTGACTGACTAATCCATCTTACACTTCCACCTTCTAAGAAGTAAACCAGCATCTCATTCTTCACCTTTTCTGTACCTCCCTGACCTCCTTGTATCTTCGTTTCAAAAACATTATACACAATTTGAGCAGACACCACTTTATTTAAGTGCTTCTGAGTGATCTTCTCAAACTGCCTATCTGTCAAGGATTGAGGATCCCTGGTTAGAGTAGATGTTCTGTCAATGTCAGATTCTTCAAATCCTCCAAGACCTATCTTCTTTTTAGCTCTAAGTTGCAGATTTGATTGACTGCACTTCCAGTATGAAGGTTCTTGAGTTTGATCAGAGTCTGACTTCTTTCTTTGCTTATCAGAGTCTGACTTAGACTCTGATTTCCCATGTCTAGTCCCTGACTGATGTGTTGGAGTTCTTACTACTCCAGATTGCTTTTGTTGCACACCATCAGGACCCTTAGAACCATGAGAACTATCTCCATCATCACCATCTCTCCTCCTTTTAACTCCCCTTGATGTATTCTTGCATCCCTCATCCTTATGTCTCCTGGAGGACTCACCTTGCTTCACCTTCTCCCCCTTTTTGACATCATCATTACTGGTGACAGCCAAAAGAATCTGCTCAAGAACAGTGGAGATATTTTCCTGGGCTGCAATAACTGAATCAACCTTAGTGGTCAAATCAGAAACTGTAGTTTGAAGAGAGGCTTGAGTGGTAGTGATAGCAGCTAGAGCATCTTTAAAAGCGACCTCTTTGGATAATTGAAGATAGTGAATTCTGTCAAATCTTGTATTGAGCAGAGAAGTTGTATTATCAACACCAGTGAGCTTTGTTTTAATATGAGAAATGTCCTGGACCACACTGGATAATTGAGCAGCAACATCAGGCAGCTTAGCTTTAACAGCTCCATCTAAGACTTGATCTTCTTCACCAGGATAGTAACCATGTTCCTGTTGAAAAGATTTTTTCTGAAAAGCCTTAAGTCTCTCAGAAAGATGAATATCCAAAATACACTCAAATCTTTATCATTGATGCCTCTTTGCTGTGCAAACTCCCAAGACTGAGGAAACACCTGATCAAAATAGATAAAAGAAGGAGTAACAAGATCATCATCTGCAGAAGTGCATTCCTCAGCAACAGGCTCTAGCTTTGTGAATGGAGGTGTAGACTCTGGTGGTGGTGTAGACTCCGAAACTGCAAACGGGACTATAGACCCTGACTCCTCCTGAGAGTGATCAGAGACTGTAGACTCTGGAAGTCTAGCCCTTATATGCATAATTAAAAGAGGTTCTTCTGACTTCAATGTTGCAGCCTCAGTGAAAATGACAGGGTTATCCACCAAAGCCTCCATGACTCTATCTGCTCTCCTTGCTAGAGAATCCACCAGGTGAAGTTGGGGTCTCTATGTAAATGATTTCTGAGCAGCAAGAGCCTCCTCCTGTTTGCCAATCTGCACAATCAGACATAGTGAATTGTCATCCATCCCCTGCTCCAACTCATTGGACCAACTCTTTGGAAAATCTTGATCCCAATAAGTAAAGCTAGGTTCAGGATACCCTAATCTCTCATGCTCACAGTGGGGTTGGACACCCACTTTCTCAATCTCACTCAGGCTCTCTACAGCCTTATCTACCTCTCCTTTTGCCTGGTCCAGTGCCAGCCTCTCAGAATTTTTGTCACTCAATTTGGAGGGTGCACTCAGTAAACCTACAGAAGAGGGGTTGAGAGATAAAAATGGTGCTTCAATACCTGAACCACCTTGATGGAGGGGAACCCCTTCAAATGTCTGAAGGCTAGGGGTTTCCACCAAGGGGTGAGCATCAACAGATTCTGAACCCTTACTAGCATCTTCTTTCTTTTCAGAGTCTGTTGGCTCCAGTATTCCAGTCTCAGGGTTTACGCTAGACTCTGACTGCTTCAGCATGACTTCATTAGAAGCCAGAGTCTGAGTGTCACCATCTTTGACTGTTGGTGCATGAGACTCCCCCTCAAGGTGGATAGACTCTGATAGAATAGATTGGGAAATCACTTCATGAGCATCCATCAGAGTCTGTCCTCCCATATCACTGGGGTTCTCATCAGCTCTTTGATGAGTTGGCAAGGAGGGCCCAACAGCATACTCTCCTGCCCCACTATCACCCAACCTCTAACTAGGTGGTTCTTGTGTGGGTGAGGCAGACTGAGCATCTTTACCACTAGTCACCACTGGTGCACTAGTCCCATCCTCCAACTGCCTTGCACCACCTGCTACCTCATGTTGTTCTTCAAGAATAAATGCATCCAACTTGTGATGAAAGGCCCTGAGATGGATTGCATTGATTGCCTGGGCATCTGTGAGATTGAAGAGGTCCTGCAGTTCCCTTCTTACTCTTTGAAAATAAGTGCCCTTGAATTGATCCAGTCTACTTTGGTAGGTTGGATAGATGTATTTGTTGGCAATTGTACCTATATTATGGACAAGATAGTCAGCCACCTGTCTTGACAGAGGTTGAATGTGAGAGATCCATTGAATGGCTGTCCTGTAGGTAACTCCATTATCCCAAATTGCTTCATAGTTAAAAACTGGTTGCTCAATCTCAGTTTCCAACTCAGCAACAGACTCTGTTGCTCTCCTTTTATGGACCTTAAGCTTTTTAGGCTTCTTTGAAATGTACTGTTCAGAGTCTGGCACACCTTGTGGTTTGAGAACTGCATTTGTTCTGCCTTCTATGAGCCCAGCTGCTTGTACTTGGAATGAGAAGTTGAATAGGTAGCTGTAGAGATTTTTGACCACATCCTGTGCAGACATTTGTAGCTCCTGTTCCATTCTCTTCCTTAGGGCTTCATAGGTTGAAAGAAAATCCAAGACTTGAGATTTAGTCTGATATTGTTCTGGATCTTCAACTGATTCCACCAAAGGATATAAGAATAGCAGTGCCTCATCACTTGGAGTAATGATCTCATCAATTAGGCATGAGGCTGCATCCAATGGCATTCCTTCCCAAAATGTGTCATGATCAGAGTCTAAAGGCAGTCTAGACTCTGACTCAACATTAGACTCTGGTTCAGGTATTTTCTTGATTTCAGAGTCTGGCTCTGCAGGAGCCTTGGGAGCATCTGTTTCCTGCAAAATAGGGTTAGTAATAATAACAGGCTTGTGTGTGTGTGTGTGCAGAATAAGCCTTCCTTAACCTTCTGTACTTCTTAGCAAAAGATTTCTCAGGAGACTCAATATGAGAATCCTGAGGTGCTTCCCTAGGTTTTTCAGAGTCTGTAGCCTTTTGAGAGTCTACAGACTTGGATTGAAGGTTAGAATCAAGTGTATCATGACCTTCCTTTAGCAAAGAAAGTCCTTCAACAACTTGCTTCTCTAGTGGATTGAGCTCCGCATCACTGTGCTCATCTATAAGCCTAGATTGAATCAATTTTCTTCTCTTTACAACTGGTGCCTGTTGAGAGACACCAGAGGTTGGTTTCTTTTTGGATTTTGGTTTGGAAGATAGTATAATTGAAGGGGATTGGGTGACTTGGGTAGGTGCAGGGGGACTCTCCATTACTTGTTCCTGCACCATTTCACCACCAAAAAATGAAGCATTGTAGATAGAAGGTTTGTAGGATGAGAGCTTTACCTGCATTACCTGTGGATATGTCATTGCAGGTAGACTCTTCTTTTTGTCATCAATTCTCTTAATGTCAGAGAATATCCTCCTTTGCTGTTTGTATGCCTGCACATAGCAATAATCTGCCAACTTGGTTGACATGTCAGGAATGAAGTGATTGAGGAGGATCATAAGAAATCTATGATAGTAGACTTTCTTTCTCCCCTCATGCACATTATTTAATTTTGCTCCCATTTGAGTGAGCAACATATCACCGATGTTGATTATTCTATCAAATAGGAGACTATGACCAATTTGATAAGTAATAGCAGTAATAGCATCAAATCCACTACACTTACCTGTAAAACACTTAGCAATTTGATCGAAGAAAAATGACCATTCTTTCCTTAAGTAAGGCCTAGTTATCTTGCTCATGTTATCTAAGCTAGCAGAATAACCTATTGCCTTAAACATGCTTTTAATGTCATCATCAGATACAATTTCATCAAAAGTAGACTTAACAGGTAGTTTAAACACAGAATTAAGCACATCTGCAGTGACATCAAATGTAGTCGAACCAAAGGTAAACATTATTTTACCTGGTTGATCCTGAGAAGGATAAACTACCTTTGCAGTGCTCCATGCTTGTGATACAGCATCCATGTGAATGACTGGTGATGCCTTGAGAATGTAGTGTAGCTCGGATTGTTCCAAGAAATCCATCACAGGGTAGTAGTCAGCGTCTACCCCTTTCTTATCTCCAAGAGCAGCAACATGATTTGTGGTCATGAACTCGAAATCCCCAAATGTGAACGCAATCGCCTTGGGTCCTCTCATGACAGTAGAAACGACAGTCATTAAAGTTGTTGAGTTGAAAGTGATGGAGAAGCTTGAAGAATTTAGCTAGGGTTCGTAAAAAGCTCTGTGAATATTTTTGCCTTAGAAATCAATTGCAATAAACAAGTGAGTAAATTGTATGAAAAATTCTATTTTGTTCAAGTTGCATACAATACACACGAGTCTACAGCCTGTCGCCGGTCAAAAAATAACTGTTACCGCCTATTTCAAGTCATTTGAACATTTTAAATGCAATCAGAGTCTGCAGGCGCGAATTTTAACCGTTTCAGAGTCTAGGCGATAATTTTCTCAGAGTCTACTGACTTTCAGAGTCTACAGACTCGTCAGAGTCTAGACTCTGTCAAGGGAAAATACCAAACAAAATGTTGCACTAACAATTAATCACAGTGTGTTAAGACATGGACTATAATTAAAGTACATACCTTGCTTCTTGTAATTTTTGATCACTTATATATTTAACATACCTAATTCACCTACCAGTCTGAGAAAGGTAGACTCATCAAGTGGTTTTGTTAAAATGTCTGCAATCTGTCTGTCAGTTGGAACATAGTGAAGTGTCACAGTACCATTTTCAACATGTTCTCTAATAAAGTGCTACCTGACATCAATGTGCTTTGTTCTGGAGTGTTGGACTGGATTCTCTGCAATTTTAATAGCACTAGTATTATCACAATACATAGGAATATTTGAGAATGTTAGTCCATAATCAAGTAATTGATTTCTCATCCACAGGATTTGAGCACAGCAACTTCCAGCTGCAATGTATTCAGCCTCAGTTGTTGAGGTTGATACAGTCTGTTATTTCTTGCTAAACCAGGAAATTAATCTGTTGCCAAGAAACTGGCACTGTCCTGTTGTGCTTTTCCTATCTACTTTGCATCCTGCATAGTCAGAATCTGAATAGCCAATTAGTAAAAAATCTGACTCTCTAGGATACCAAAGTCCAAGAGTTTGTGCCCCCTTGAGATATCTAAAAATTCTTTTCACAGCTATTAAGTGTGATTCTCTAGGGTCAGTTTGAAATCTAGCACACAGACAAGTTGCAAACTTTATATCTGGTCTACTAGCAGTTAAATATAACAATGAGCCAATCATACCTCTGTAACTAGTGTTGTCAACTTTCTTACCCTTTGGGTCAGAGTCTAGCTTAGTAGCTGTTGACATGGGAGTTTTAGCAGATGCAGAATCTTGCATATCAAACTTTTTCAACAGTTCTTTTACATACTTTGTTTGATTGATGAAAATTCCATCATCATTCTGTTTGACTTGAAGCCCCAAAAAGAAGTTTAATTTTCCCATCATGCTCATTTCATAATTTGACTGCATTAGTTGACTAAACTTTTCACAGAGATTATCATTAGTAGATCCAAATATAATATCATCAACATAAATTTGGACAAGCAAAATATCACCTTTATATTTTCTAATAAAGAGAGTTTTGTCAATGGTACCTCTTGTGAATCCATTTTCGAGAAAGAATTTTGAAAGAGTTTCATACCATGCTCTAGGTGCTTGCTTTAATCCATATAGTGCCTTGTCTAACCTGTAAACATGATCAGGAAACTTTGGATCAACAAATCCTGGTGGTTGCTCCACATAAACTTCTTCTTCCAATTCTCCATTTAAGAAAGCACTTTTCACATCCATCTGATACACCTTGAATTTTGAATGAGCTGCAAAGGCTAGAAACATTCGAATAGCTTCCAATCTTGCTACTGGTGCAAAAGTTTCATCATAGTCAATTCCTTCCTCCTGTGAGTATCCTTTTGCAACTAGCCTTGCTTTATTTCTTACTACAGTTCCATTCTCATCAAGTTTATTTCTATACACCCATTTTGCACCAACCACTGATCTATTTCTAGGTCTTGGTACAAGTTTCCACACTTTATTTCTCTCAAATTCATTCAATTCTTCTTGCATTGCAATAATCCAATCAGGGTCTTGCAAGGCTTCCTCAATTTTCTTGGGTTCATTCTTTGAGAGAAAACAGATATAAAGACATTCATTTTGAGTGGTTCTTGTTTGTACACCACTCTCAGGACCACTAATTATCAAGTCAGGAGTGTGATTCCTTGTCCATTTTCTAGCAGGTGGAAGATTGGTTCTTGAACTTGAAACTCCCTCTAAGTCATTTGCATCTTCTGTATTTGAGTGAAATTCAAATGAAGAGGCTCCCCCTAAATTGCTTGACTCTGACAAGAGTTTAGAGTTGCTTGATCCAGACCCTGATGAGTTAGACTCTGTCTGTCTAGACTCTATCTGGATAGACTCTGTCTGGGTAGACCCTGACCTGTTAGACTCTGAATTATTTGGAGTTGAATTTTTTGGCTCCCCCTCAGAATGTGCAGGTTCCTGTGTTAGTTCAGGATTTATTCTAGGGTCTTCATCCTCTTCTTCTTCATTTATCTCAGAACTTTTTAGATTTTCAAATTCCAGTGTTGTAGACTCTGACTCATCCTGCAATTCTGTAAACTTTTTATCATCAAATGCAACATGAATAGATTCCATAACAATTTTGGTTCTGAGATTAAACACTCTGAATGCTTTTGTGTTCGATGCCAAGAAAGATTTATTCATCTGCCTTGGCTTCGAATTTGCTTAGATTTTCAGGATGTACTTTCAGTACATAACACTTGCATCCAAATATGTGAAAGTGTTTTACACTTGACTTCTTGTCCTTTATCATTTCATAGGGAGTCTTTCCATGCATGTTTATTAGAGTGCAGTTTTGAGTGAAACATGCTGTATTGACTGCCTCAGCCCAAAAATATACTGGCAGCTTAGACTCTGCCAACATTGTTCTGGCAGCTTCTATGAGTGTCCTATTCTTTCTTTCCACAACTCCATTTTGTTGAGGAGTTCCTGGTGCAGAAAATTGTTGAGTAATTCCCTTTGATGCACAGTGGTTCTCCATGATTGAATTCTTGAATTCAGTACCATTGTCACTCCTCAGAATTCTTACTATTTTCTTTGATTTTCTTTCCAGAAAAGTGATATGATCTATTATGTGTTGAGAAGCTTCATCCTTTGAATGTAGAAAGAAAACCCATGTGAATCTTGTAAAATCATCTACAATAACAAGAGTATATTTATTTTTGTTAATTGACATAACATTTACTGGACCAAATAAATCAAGATGTAGTAAATAAAAGGGTTCAGAAATGGTATTTATTGTCTTGCTCTTGAAGGATGATTTCCTTTGTTTTCCAAGTTGACATGCTTCACAAAGTCCATCTTGTACAAAATCAACCTGTGGTAATCCTCTTACAAGATTCTGTTTAACCAACTTGTTGAGTGTTTTGAAGTTGATGTGTGACAGTTTCTTGTGCCATTTCTAGCTTTCTTCAGTTGAGGCCTTGCTGTATAGACATGTGACTTCACTGTTTATGCAATCCTCCAAGCTGGCTTCATAAATGTTACCATGTCTGTGTCCTTTGAAAACCACAATGCCTGTTTCTTTGTGAGTCACAAGACACTCTTTGTTGTCAAAGCCAGTATGGTAACCTTTGTCTCCAAGTTGACTTATGCTTATTAAATTGTGCCTTAAGCCATCAACTAGAGCTACTTGTTCAATGATGACATTCCCAAGTACAATCTTGCCATATCCCAGTGTTTGTCCTTTGTTGCCATCTCCAAAGGATACTTATGGGCCAGCCATTTCCTCAAAGTCTGTAAGCAGGGATTTCTTTCCAGTCATATGTCCTGAGCATCCACTGTCCAGGATTAGGGTTACTTTCTTTACCCTAGTTCCCTGCATACATAAAGCAACTAGTTAGATGTTTTGAGGACCCAAATAGTTTTGGATCCTTTTCTACTAATTTTAGGAGAAACAGGCTTAATAATTTTCACATTTGGCTTACCTGTCTCTTTTGTTGCTCTAGACTGTGGTGGAGTCTTAACAGTGTCATACCAACTTTTATCAATAGAAGATTTTAGCTCATAAAAATTGTAATACAAATCATGATAGTCCCTACACATATATATAGAATGAAATATGCTACCACAGTGATAACATGGTTTCTGTGGTATATAGTGACTTTTCAGAGTCTGAGAAGGACTAGACTCTGATTTCTTCTCAATTTTTGTTTTACAATCTATGGCTAAATGGTTTTGGTTGCCACATCTATAACACTTCTTTCTAGGAGCATTAGGATCTTTTTGATAATTATTAGCCTTATTGATGCCTTCCTTACCATTCCTATTTCTCCTAGTTTTGATGGACTCTGATAAGTTATCTAGCCTTTCTTTCAACTTAGACTTAGACAAGTACCCTATGTTTATAATTTTCTTAGAGTTATTTGCCCCTATTTCATCTGTCTTTTTGTCAACAACAGGGGGACTATTGACAGATGAGTTTGTGGGTTCAGTTTTTTCTTTAGGGATCACAAACTTAACAGGAACAAATGTACTTTTGTCTTTAGTCTTATTGATTTTGCTAGCTTCTTCATTGTTATCATTCTCAACAATAGATCTTTTGTCTTGACTCTTGTCAGAGCCTAGACCAGCAGTTTGACACACGTTTTGATTATTGAGAATTTCTTGAACTTTTCTTCCAGAGTCTGTCCAAACTTTAAACTTAAACCTTTCTTCTTCTAGTTCTTTCCTGACATAGTTATAGGCTTTCAAAATTTCAGTGTAGTTATGACTATATTTCTCAGAATCCTTTTTGTATTGTTCCATTAATAATAACTCAGATTCTACATGACAATTCCTTTTAGTTAAGGTTAAATTTTCTTCTCTCAACCTTTCACTTTCACTAGTGAGAGACCTACATGTTGTCATTATTTTATTAACCTCACTTTTCACAATCTCTATGCCATCAGAGTCTAAATTAATTAAGGATTCAGGAGTAAAGATTGATACCTGAGTTTTAGGAGATGAGGATTCTTTGGGAGACTGTGATTTTCTTGAGGAGGATGCCATTAGTGCTAGATTTTCATAATCAATTTCATCCTCTGAGCTTGAGTCTGCCCAGTCCTTTCCTGTTGATAGAAGTGCTTTTCCTTGACTTTTTGACTTTCTGCATTCAATGGCAAAGTGCCCCAATATTCCACAGTTGAAACATTTGACCTTTGCTTTGTCAAGTTTGATAATTGTACTCTTGCTCTTCTCAACCTTTTCATCTTCCTTCTTGAATGATGGCCTTTTACTAAATTTGCCAGTTCTTTTGTTGAATTTCATTCTTTTGAAATTTTTAGCAAACATAGCCATCATTTGACTAAGATCAACCTCTTCATCAGAATCAGAGTCTGTGTCAGTAGACTCTGACTCCACAGCAGCTTTACCCTTCTTTCTTGAATCCTTGATTCTTGCTTCTGTGGATGGTTCCTGTTGTTCTTTCTCAGACTCCATCAAGAGTGCCACAGATTTTGTCTTTACAGACTTCTTATTCTTTCTCTGTTGCATCTCCAAATCATATGTCTTGAGTCTGCCATACAATTATTCTAGAGTTAGTTCATCCAAATCTCTAGCTTCTCTTATGGCTGTAGTCTTATTGTCCCACTCTTCAGGAAGTGCTCTCAGAAACTTGGTATTCGTATCTTCAGAATCATAAACCTTACCAAGCATAGCCATCTCATTCAAGAGTTTTATAAACCTATCATACATCTCAGTGATAGATTCTCCAGATTTTGCTTCAAAGTACTCATACTCTTGAATGAGCAAAGACCTAGCATTCTTCATGACATCTTTAGTCCCTTGACAGTGCACCTCAAGTTTTGTCCACATCTCCTTAGCAGTCTTGCATGATATGACACAGTTAGTTAGAACAGAATCTAAACTGTTAAAGAGAATGTTCTTTACTTTTGTCTCCTTAAGGACATTTTCTTTGTCCTATTTTGTCCATTCAGCCTTTGGTTTCTCAACGAGGTGTTCTTCAGTTATTTTGCCTTCCTCATTGATTTGAGGCACAATTTTTAAGGGCACAAAGGGTCCTTCATTAATCCTGTCAAGATAGTCAGGGTCTGTTGCTTCCAGATGGTGCAGCATCTTAACCTTCCAGTGGGTGAACTCGTTTCTCTTAAGCATAGGAATCTTAGAATTGCCATCTTTGTTTCCAGACATCTTTGATCGATTTTAAACGTTAGGCTCTGATACCAATTGTTTTCCCAGTCGTACAAGTAGAAGGGGGGGTTGAATACTTGTATGTCTTTTCTGCCCGATTTAAAATCAAATTAAGAACAAACTCAAACACAAAAATATGAATAAGTACTGTTTTGTATTATTGATTTGTGAATACAAAACTCTCATAGGGTGTACACAAACCCTAGCAGCTTCTCTGTGTTTATCACAGCAACTCTCTCTATTTCTATGCTCTCACAAAATTTCACTCAGATGATTATGTTTCGACTTTCACACCTTTACAATTAGGTTACATAGAGTTTATATAGAGAGCTGCCTATCAACTAATAACAGAAAGATAAATTACAATAGGAATAGAATTCCTAATTATTAGTTGACAGTTTCCTTCTAGAATTCTCTTTCTTTCCCATAGCATATCTGCAATATATTTATCTTGATCTTCGAAGACTTTCCATTCCTGTGATCTTCTTCCAAATTTAACCTCAACTGTATAGACTCTGAAATCTTCAGACTCTGATGATCTTCAGACTCTGATCACATGTAGACTCTGATAGATCACAGACTCTGATAGTCTATAGACTCTGATCACCTTCCAGACTCTGATCTTCATGCAGACTCTGGTTTCACTTTCTACAGAAATTCTTCTAAGTACAAGTAACATGAATGTTGACCATCTAGACTCTGATTATTCATTTCAGAGACTAGAAAGACTTATTACAGATAAACTAATCTAGACCCTGTTCTAGTATTTTGTACATCATCAAATGAATATATCCCTAACAATATTCATCTTATTCTCTTCTAGCTAAGGGTTGGAAAAACTAGGGTTTTTGTGAGCAGCCGTTCAAGGAGGCAACCAAAAACTAGGGTTCCAAGATCTCAAACCTAGAAGGGAGGCAACCTTGGGAGGATCGAAGGCCACACTTCGCTCAAGGTGAATACGGGAATACAGTAGAAGACGTGGATTTGAATCGCTTGCGTCGTAGTGATTAAGGTTAACTTTCTATTCAAACTCGTTTGTTTTCATATCATAAAACGCAACATCAATGTTTGATTGTCCCAACAATTGGCATCAAGAGCCATGTTCTAGGATTCTGCGTTATATGATATGATGTCCATGTCGTAATTATGTATATATATAGTGGTGGGTTTTATTATTTTTTGATGCAGGTTGTTATCCACTATTATGGCCATGGTTGTAATTATGTTTTTGGATCCCACGTGGTTTATCGTGGTTGTAAATTAAATCATGAGGGTTGATCATGATTAGTTTTAAATTTTGATTGTAATCATGTAATTCAAATTGTATTCAATTTAGATTATGATCTGATGTAATAGAATATATTTTTCTGTTGTATTTGTCGTATGTAATTGTTTGATCAACAAAGATGCGAGAAACAGAGTTCTTCCGCTGCTATATGCTGTTTTCGTGGCTGCTTCGCTGTTCTGGTTACAGATTTTGCATACGATATCTAATTGGGGCGAATAATACCTTTTCAAAAATGGCGGAACGAGACCTACAGGCTAAGATGGAAACCATTTCCAGATTTTTCAGGCCATTCTGAGCTCGTTTAGGCAGTCAAACAGGCGCCTGAAGATTTTCGAAAATTTTCAAGGGATGAATTTGAAGATTATTTTCGGGGCCATAATAGTGGATGTAATTTTATTATGTTTGACATAATTTTTACTTATCTTGATTATTGCTACTATGTGTTCCATGTTTGTGTTGTTATGCCATGTGATACTAACCCTTCGCAAGCTAGAACGACATGGACATAGGGTTGTTTTATTATGCTTTGATCATGATGAGTGCATATGTTATGTGTTATATGTATTGTTATTATGACACATGTAGACTGCGAAAAAATGACATAGGGCGATGTATCTAGATAAAATCCTCATAGTAAAATACTAAGTGGGAGATGGAATTAATTTGGTATTAAATCTCATGGTCTCCATTATTGTTTGTATGTAATTTAATACTAAGGTGAATATAAATTATGTATACGTCACCCATCGTGGCATGTAATTTATGGTGTCTAGAGTGTTATGGAAATTACTAGAATAAACTTCTAAAATTAATTATGAATATTATAAGGTACATATGTCACCCAACGTGGCGTACTAAGTTTCATAGAATTCAAATAATAAAAAGATACCCTCTTTTTGATAGATTTCACGCTCAACTAGGAAGAGAATCTAAAATAACACAGTTTTGAGTATTCTTGCGTTGGTGTCTAGGAAAGTATGCAGCTTACCTGGCCATTTAGATTGGTGTCTAGAAAAGTGGTTAGCCTCTTGGCAATGCTTCCACCGGCCTGGCCAGTCAGTCTGAATACTCTTTAAATTTGTAATTTTAGTAGTATCTTATTGTTAGGAGCAAGAATTTATCATAGTCAAAAGGCGCATCTGGTATTATTATTATTATTAATTTAAGATTTAATAATGATATACACTTAGCTATGAAAAATAATATAGATCACCCTAACGTGGCTAATTATTTAGTAGTAGGACCGAAGTAACATTTAAATAAATTTAGGTGGTATATAAGTTACCCAACGTGGCATACCAGAAACCTATAGTGTTTAAGTGTTGATATCTTAATTTTAAATAATTGTTAGATGAATCAATTTTTTTAAACACCCTCTAATTATGTGTTATATGTATGATTCTCAGGATATAATGGGCTTTAATCCACTTTTTACCATACTTAAGGATAACAAACTTACTGGACCTAACTATATTGAATAGAAACGTAATTTGGACATTGTGTTGACTACTGAGGAGTACAAATTTTGCATTAATGAACCCAAGCCAGAGGAGCCTGATGAGAATGCTTCTGAAGTTGAGAAGGAGTATTATAAGAAGTGGACTAAGGCTGATGAGATGTCGCGATGTTACATTCTGGCAGCAATGTCAGGTGTTTTGCAGCATCAGCATCAGGCTATGACCACTGCTTCAGATATGCTCTTTAATCTCAAAGAACTTTTTGGAGATCAGAATAGGGCTGCAAGGCAAGTAGCAATGAAAGCTTTAATAAACACTCAGATGACTGAAGGGACACCTGTAAGGGATTATGTTCTCAGGATGATGTCACATCTGAATGAGATGGAGATCCTTGGTGCTGAGGTTGATGGGGAAACCCAGATCGATATCATCCTTATGAGTTTACCCAAAAGTTTTGAGCAGTTCTGCTTGAATTACACCATGAACAAGAGGATGTATAGTCTTGCGGAACTTCTGACAGAACTTCAGGCAGCTGAAGGACTTTTTCAGCAGAGTGTTCAAGTCAATGTGGCTGAGAAACCTTCTTCTTCTAAGCTGAAAGCCAAGAAGAAGAAAAAGGCTCAGACACAGAAAGTTGTGAAAGCTGTGGGAGTTCAAAGTGGTGCTGTGAAAAAGCCTAAGGGCAAGTGCTTCAGGTGCAAGCAGTCGGGTCACTGGAAACAAGATTGTCTTCTTCCTAAGAAGAAAAATAATACTGGTATGTCTCTTTCTCTAGTTACAGAAACATATATAGCGGCTATATCTACGAGCACTTAGTGTGTAGATACAGGAGCCACTGATCATGTTTGTAATTCTATGCAGGGTTCCAGCAATCCAGAATGCTTAGAGATGGCGAGATATATGTGTTCATGGGAGATGCTACAAAAGTAGTAGTAGTTGCAGTGGGAGATGTTAATTTATCTTTAGGTGATGATAAGAGTTTGGTTTTGAACAATTGTCTTTATGTACCTTCGTTTAGAAGGAATTTAATTTTGGTTTCTAAACTTGCTTTGGATGGTTATAATATTTGTTTGGATCATAATGTTTCTATTATGAGGAATAAACTAGTTATATGTTCTGGTACATTGCAAGACTATTTATACATAATCACTCCCAATCAACCTGCACTGCAACTACAACATAGGGTGTTAAATAACACATCTTCTATCACTACTAAAAGAAAGGAACCTTCTTCTTTGAACCAAACATATCTTTGGCATTTAAGATTAGGTCATATTAACTTGAGGAGGATTCAAAGATTGGTAGTAGATGGGCCTTTAGGCTCGTTGGCAGTGGAGCCATTTCCAGTCTCTGAATCATGTTTGGAAGGTAAAATGACCACTAGGCCTTTTAAGGCAAAGGGGAATAGAGCCAAAGAAGTGTTAGAACTGATTCATACTGACTTATGTGGACTCATGAATATTCAGGCAAGAGGTGGTTATGAATATTTTGTCACTTTTATTGATGATTATTCTAGATATGGATACATTTATTTATTGCGCCGTAAATCAGAGTGCTTTGACAAGTTCAAGGAGTACAAAACTGTAACGGAGAAGCGACATGGAAAATGTATCAAGTCACTACGATCAGATCGTGGTGGCGAATACTTGCTTGGAGAATTTAGGGATTACTTATCAAAGAATGGGATCATGTCTCAGTTGACTGCACCTGGAACACCCCAACAGAATGGTGTAGTGGAGAGAAGGAATCGTACTCTTTTGGAGAGTGTTAGATCGATGATGAGTTATTCAGAATTACCCAAGTCATTTTGGGGACATGCTTTAGAAACAGCAACTTATCTTTTGAATTTAGTTCCTTCTAAGTCAGTTCCTAAGACTCCAAAAGAAATGTGGACTGGTTCAAAACGTAGTCTAAGACATATTCGGATATGGGGTTGTCCAGCACATGTGTTGAACAAGAACGTGACTAAGTTGGAATCTCGTATAGAAGTAAGGCTTTTTGTAGGCTATCCCATGGGAACGAAAGGATATTTATTTTATAGTCCTAAGGATCGGGATGTCATTTTTAGTACCAATGGTAGATTCCTAAAGGAGGACTATATGATGAACCATAAACCCATGAGTAGTGTCGTTTTAGAGAAACTCGTGGGAGAGACAAATAATGAACAATAGTACAAGTAGAACAGCCACAAGAGAACACACAACCAATCACTAATACCACACTGGTGTCTCGTCGTAGTGAGAGGGTTATTCGTAAACACAAAAGATTCATGTTATTGGGAGAGTCTTCGGATTGGTTTCTGAGGAACATGATGAGGATCCCATGACATACGAGGAAGCACTGCATGACAAAGATGCAAATCTATGGCAAAAAGTAATGAAATCTGAGATGGAATCTATGTATTCAAATCAAGTCTAGGAGCTCGTGGAACCACCCAAAGGTGTAAAACCCATTGGATGTAAGTGGATCTACAAGAGAAAAAGAGGATCTGACAAAAGGTAAAAGCTTGGAAAGCAAGACTTGTTGCGAAAGGGTATACTCAGAAAGAAGGGATCGATTATGAGGAAATCTTTTCACCAGTAGTCATGCTAAATTCGATCCGGATTCTTTTATCTATAGCAGCTCATCTCGATTAGAAGGGAGGCAACCTTGGGAGGATCGAAGGCCACACTTCACTCAAGGTGAATACGGGAATACAGTAGAAGACGTGGATTTGAATCGCTTGCGCCGTAGCTATTAAGGTTAACTTTCTATTCAAACTCGTTCGTTTTCATATCATAAAACGCAACATCAATGTTCGATTGTCCCAACACTTCTCATCCATGAAAAATGGAAAGCAATTAGCTTTTTATAAGAAAAGTGCATTCCTGTTGATTTTATGATCTGCAATATTTGATTTGGAGTAAACTGGAAGTATTGTGGCAATTAAGGACTTGAGGTCTTGAGCCGTGAAAGTTTAAAATTTTAACGCTATACCGTAGCAGACTAGGAGGTAGGGTGACGAAAACCAAACCCAAACAGAAAAACCTAAACGATGGGATCACCTGCTACCAGGGACATTGCAACTACCGATGTTGTCTGCTGGTATCGTCGTTTCTTACAAATGCTTATTAATCATTTAGTACCGAATAATGCTTTATCTGTTAGGCATGCATTTGTTAGGAGTCCCACCTCTGCATCTCTTGGTATGGGTACTAAATCACTAAATACTATTGCTAACCAGGATAAACATCAGGGTAAACCCATGTCTATTCCTGAGAATATTCGAGTGTGGCTTTCTTATGATGTAGGTGTTACTTATCTTGCGGGAACTTCAAAAATATCATCACATGCTCAGAATCCATCTGCTCATACTAACGCATTTCAGGGGATTCCTGACGAGCATCTTGATGACGACCAAGATGATGGCCAATCTCACAGTCAATTCACAGCCGGGCAAAGGGAGCAGCAACCATCTCCTAGGTCAACCCATGTTGATTCTGATCCCTTTGCTGGACAAGGTAATGAAGGAGGTACTTTCTTTGAACATGAACAACTCTCTGTTCATACTTTTAATACTTCTTCTTCCTCTAATTCTGATTCCGTGGCCCAAGATTCTGCTAACCCGCAGGATCTATCCCAGGGTGATAGCCAAATTTCTGAGTCTAATTCCCTAGCTTCTTCCCTTTCACCCCTATTTACGGGAGCTAAAAGGCCGGCATCTGTAGAATTAAGTGAGAATTCTGATGAGAGTGACCTCGAAATGAAGCCAGTAATAAGGAAGCGAGCCAAAATTTCCTAAGCTACTACTTCAACAGCCAAGTCCAAACCTAGAGTGTCTCTCACAACCACTCCACCTCACGTGAGTGGTTCTCGCATTGCACATTCAACACCTAGGACTATTGGTGAGTATTTGGTGCCTTCTGAAGAGCCTGCTGCTTCAGTTGGGCCGGAAGTTTCAACTGCTTCTAAAGTACCTTCACCGGTACGTACTGATACTGTAGAGAGGATCGGTTCTCCTATTGTACATGAACACTCTACAGCCTCTCAGCCTGAGATTCAACCTCAGGACGAGACAGGAACCATAGATCCCATAACTGCTACTAATGTTACTTATCCAGTTTCTGTCGGTACTCCTTTTAATCTTATTCATGTTGTTGAAGACATACACGAGCGTGAGACAGGGAGTGTGTGTGAGCATTTAGGGAGTGAGGGACCTTCATTTTTAAGGCCCGAAACCGAGCGACAAACACAAACAGAACGATCTTTAGAGCGAGAACACCTAAGCCAAACACCATCCCTCATTCTTGATACTCGTATGACAGCAATTGAGACTCAGATGAAGCAGTTCAGGCAGTCGATGGGATAGTTGGGGGTCCATGTTGGAGATAACAGGAGAGCTCTTGATGACTACGCGGCACGAATAGCAAGTCAAGCTGAAGCTTTAAACGAAATGATGAACACAGTGAATGACTTGGGCCATGCTGGTGGTGTCTTGGGCAGTACACTGTATGACAGAATGGGGAGCGTAGAAAACGTTCTGCATACCATGGCAACGGAGGTCAGCAGAATAATGTATGCAGTTCGGCATTTAGTTCCCCTAGAGTGCTTTGATAAACAATACAATCAACCTCCCCCGGATGATGGTGGTGCTGGTGATGCTAGTGGAGCTGGTACTAGACCTTTTGGATTTGCTTTTGGTGGTTCCTATACTGCTGAAGGATCTTGTGCTCAAGGTGGTGTTCCGGATAAGTCACCTAAGGGGGAGAGAGGAAAGTGAGCTAGTGACTGATGAGGAGGCTCAGAGGAAGAGAAAGGTTAAAGTAGTGGTAGTTGAACAAGAAGAGCCATTCACTGACTTTGGTGCTCGACAGGAAGAAGTATATGATGATTCTGATTCTGATATGGAGGACGTACCTCTAGCACATGCAATTAAAAGATCCTTGGATGAACAAGGTGGAGGTGCTGGGGCGTCTACTGAAGAGATTCCTGTTGACGAGGAGACCCTGAAAGCTCAACAGTTAGCCTTGGATCAAGCTCAGTTCTTTAAAATGAAGATGATGCAAGATAAGGTTGTTTTTCTTGAGAAGCAAGTAGAACTCAAGGAAAAGCAGTATGATCATGAGCTTGCCAGACTAGCTGATCCTCATATTGATTTGGATAAATGAAGGATTGGACAAAAATGGGACGATGCAAGGAAGATATTAATGGGGACTTGTGCGAATGGAATTCATAACAAGGAGGCAGATGAGTTGTTCTACAACTTGAACTTGAAGAATCCACTGACTGTGGACTACATAAGTGCTTGAAAGAGGATGATTTCTAAAGTCCGTGTTGGATATAAGACGGTAGTCAAGGAGTGGCAAGTCATCTTGTCCTTATTTGATGGAACCCCAATGTCTTTCATGTACGTGGATGATCAATTCATGTCGAGAAGATCTACATCAGAGTTGTTCTTGCTAGCAACTAAAATTCAATACTCTCAAGCTGAGGAACTTAGCATTCTGTACAGAGATCAGTTAATGCAGCTAGCAGAGGACAAGGGACCAGAATTCTCAGCAAATCCAGATGTTTTTCGAATGGTGGTAGATGGAAGGATGAAGAGGGTTATTATGAAGGAAAATGATCTAATGGCTCTATCGGTGGAATCTCTAAAAGCTGTCTGTAGACAAATGATGAGTAAGGGATTTACATCTGATATTAAGGAAAAATCAGTGGAGTTCATTGAGAAAATAATATTCAAGAAGTGCAACGAGATATGGAAATGTGATGTCGTTGCTCCAAATCCTCTAGATAATGTAAAGATTGAGCCAGAGCTTATGGAGAGAAAATGGAATATCCTACAAGCTGTGAAAAGTGTAGATGAAGCTCTGACTCTTCCTTTTGGACCACTAGAACAAGGAAAAATAAGGGTGACAGTTGGTGTTCCAGGCAGAGATAGTGTATACTGGATTCACTCTTACGCTGATGATACAGCTGATGCTTTGGTATTCATTGATGCAGACCAGAAACAGACCTTCTTGTATATGAGTAGGAAATGGCTGCTACAGACTCAAAATGTTGCATTTCTAGATGAAGTCAGAGAAGAATTCAAATGGGGTGATGTAGAGGATATGTTTGTGGATGAGAAGCAGAGACTACTGAAGTACTTATCTGAGATAGTGCAGGAGAAGAGACGAATGGAGTTAGATGCGGCTAGTGTTTTCAATACCAACCGTGTCAAGGGCTACCCTAAGATGATCTACTGTCAGTTTAAAGCTGATAAAACTCACTGGAAGTCTCAGCTCATCATGAAGAATTTTGAAGATATTTCAAAGATCAGGACTACTCAGGAAGTGGACAAACTCAAAAGGCTTTTCAGACATCCGTATCCAGAACCCAAGAATCCTCTAGAGATGGAAGCGGTAAGCCTGTTGAATGCTAGATGGGCACAGTTACATGATCCAGCATTCAAGAAAGAACAACAAAAGAAAGAAAGGTGCAGAAAACAGAAAGAAGATGAACGCGGAGCTGGAAAAGAAGTTAGGAAGGGGAAACGAAATTAGAATTAAAGTTCAGAGGGATGTGAACTTGAAGTTGGAAAAACTTCATATCTTTTGGTTGCTCTAACTCACTTGATGAAAATTCACCTGACCACGGTATGCGAGATCGGCTAATTTACCATACTGTAACCGTGAATCAGAGTGGATCCAATAAAGTGATATGAGTTTGACTGAAAGGTATGAAATAATCCAGGTGATAGAAATCATTCCAATGATCTTTGATTCGAGGTTCGAATTCTCTGTCTAGCTTATGTTTTACTTACCAAGTTCTTTGTATAGCTTTCAAATTTTCATTCAGTTGTAACATGAACAAGACATTAATGTTACTTATCTTTTCTCGTCTCATTATTTAGTTGAGTTATCCTTCTTTAATTTGAATGTCATTGTTAGACAATCAAATAGGGGGAGATTGAAAGGCAGAGTGTCTAAACTTGTAACACTGTAACTTATGTAACTCAACTAAAGAAAAGATACTTAACCGGAAAATAATCAAGAACAAGAAGTCACAAGTAAATCAATACAAAATGAAGACAAGGTAATTGATACAATTCAACATGTTAATTATGATCAATCAAAGAGGAAATCATTGGAAGAAGTTCAAGTCAAAGTTGTTCATGCCTCAGTGATTTGTAACTTAAAGAATCAAGATCACAACTATCAGTATCAATAAGGCTAATTGATTTCAAGTGAAGAAGAAATAAAGCAACTGTTGGAAAGCCACATTACTAATTGAATATGGTAATCTATTCAGAAGCAAGAACCCTATCAAGACTAGTCACTTATGAACCAGACCATTGCATCAAGTGTCAGGACATTGATAACAAGTTTATGTCAGTAGTAGAGTTCCAGATTCAAGAGTTTGTTGAAGAATATAGAAGACAAGAAGAAATCACAAGTTCAAGATGTTGCATTGAAATTTCAAGTTGAAGCCCAGAATTTCTCTAAGTACTTACTAGGGAACCTATGTAGAAATTCATATCTAGAAATTCTAGATAAGTTTCTACTTAGAGCCAAGTAGAAATTCTGGAGGTGGAAATATTTTCTAAGTACACAAGGAAGCTATCTCAAATTTCCTATGTAGAAGTTCTACTTAAACTTTGAGATAGAATCTAAGTAGAAATTCCTATGTAGAAGTTCTACTTGAATTTCGAGATAGAGCAAGTAGAAATTTTCATGTAGAAGTTCTACATAGAGGATAGTTTCAACATGACACATTACATCATCTGGTTGGCAGATTTCCAAGCTTTCAAGGAAAGATAAGATTTACGTGGACAACATTGGGTCACTCATATCTTATCTTTTGAAGACTACAAGTCATAGATTACAAGTAGTATAAATAGAAGTACTTGTGTAATGTTTTAAACAAAGAGTAATATTAAGAGAAACACTTGTAAAAGAGAGAGAGAGTATTCACAGAGCTTAGTATCATTTACTACCCTCTTTACTTCTGTTGTACTATTGTAATGAATGTTGTAGCAACCCTTTCAAGTGATATATAAGACATATATTCCTTGAATCATTGTGTTCACTTATTACATAGTATTTATTGCTTCATAAATATAAAAAGTTGTATTCACCCCCCCCCCCTCTACAACACATTTGGACCTAACAAAGGCTGTACTAGGGTAGTATAGTGCTTAGAGGGAAGATTAGTTCAGTGAAACAGGGGTTTCAGTAAGCTAGAATCAGTTGCAAGTGATAAATGGTGGAATATTATTATAATCTGTAATCATGGTTTGATTTGATTAATAATATTCTCTCTTACCAGTTGGTAGAGGACCTGGACGTAGACGATGGGGGATTATGGGTCGAATCTGGCTAAAAGATCTCGTGTTAATTACTTTTTATGTACTGCATTGCATATAGCAGCTAGCTGACAGTGTCTGTTAATCAATCTTAACTAGCTGACAGATTTAATAACTCGGTAAAATTAAAATCGGTCATTGTTAGTCATAACACCTATTCACCCCCCTCTAGGTGTGCATTTTCATTTGAGATGAGGTATGATGAATCAAATCAAAAAAAATCTTATTTTTATCTTTGTTTATAAAATTATATATTAATTTTTAAAATAAAAAATTTATAATGATGTTGTTTAATATTTAATAAATTATAATAATTTATTTTTAATATTAACTGTATATATATTTTTATTTATATTAAATTAATAAATTTATTCAACCATTTAATCAAACACATGATATCGAAAATGATACTACATCTCCGTATCGCCTTAACCTGATATCTGATTTCATCCCGACATTACTTCATGAACCAAACGACCACTAATATATATATATATATATATATATATATATATATATATATATATATATATATATATATATATATATATATATAATTGCCTGCAAAAAAATGATGTGTTAATTATTTAAATATGTACAAAAGGAAGATCGAAGAGATAAGCGATCAAGAAAAGAACAATAAGTCAGAGTAGTCGAAGATATGAGCTGTGAACATGCAGCACGCAGCGTGAAGCCGTGAATAGGTGAAATGATTATTTATATAACATAGGTACCAAATACAACCACTAATTTTGTTGGTGAGCGGATTGTACGGCTTTTAAGTCAACCAAACACATTTTTTAAACTTCTTTTTAATGATTTTTTTTCATGTGTACGACCTCTGTAGTTAAATATATATGTTACCGACGGTATGACATGAGTGTTTCCCATGAAATAATTATATAGATAAAATCCAACAACTGCAGTCAAGAAAATAAAAATAAAATAAAATTCAACAACTCGAATTGGTCCAATGGTTTAGATCTTGATTAATTTAGTGGTCTACACATCGAAATTAGAATTAATCGATAAATATATCTTGCAATGATTAATTAATTTAAACATATATTAAACATATATTAAACATATGTTAAACATATATTATATATACATTATTTAATTTAATATAGTATTTATTTTATTACTAATTTTTTATATATTATTATATTATATTAAATTTTTATTTTAATATTCATGACATATAATTAATAGGTTGTAATTTAAAATAAATTAAAAAGAGGTGATAAATTTGAGTTAAATGTTAATACAACTATATTAGATAAAAATTATATTATAATATTATTTCTAAAATGAAAATTATATTCTACAATTTAAGTATAAAATAATATTACTCGTGAACACTTGTATAAAAAGAGCATTATACCGATGATAGAGTTGTATATATAATATATACAATATAAAATAATTATATTATATGGTTTAAATATTTAATTTAATATAATAATTTATTTCATTTTATTATTAAGAAAGAGAACTCCACTGATGATACAGTTGTATGTATAATATATCTGTTTGATATCGTATATTCTAATTGAAAATTAAAAAAGTGTGTCTGATATTGTGTAAAAGAAATATAGTATAGATATTATTTTAATATTCAAAAAAGTTAACTATAAAATTATAATTTTAAATAAATTAAAATGTTTGAACGATGATGAAATTAAAACATGTTAATTAGTAGATCATAAGCACAACTCTATATTTTAATTCAATTTTTAATTAAAATTTAATTAAAAAAGTTTATTTGATGTTGCGTGAGACACAAATAGACTATACGAGACGGATGACCGACCGACCAAACATTTGCCACAACGGCATTAATAATATAGTATAGTTTAGGAAATTTTTACTAATAAAAAGAGTTCAAATGTGTTAAAAGTATTTTATTTAAAATTTAAATAAAAGAGTATCTTTTAATATGGATAAAATATTATTATAATTTTAATATTCAAAAATATTATTTATAAAAAAATTGAAACATGCTAGTAGATTGTGAGTATAACTCTACATAAGAGAAGTTCGTTTAGAATAATATAATATAAAAATATAGATAATATAAATATAACATAGTAATAAAATTTAATATTAATCTAAATAAAATATTATTATCATTTCAATATTCATATAATTTAATTAATAAGTTAAGATTTTAAATAAATGAAAGAGGTTGAAGAATGAAGAAATTGAAACATTTTAGTATATTATAAGTATAACTATATATTTTAATTAAAAGAGTTTATTTTAAATTGAGTAGGAGACAAACACATTTATTTGAAGTTGAGTGAAAGACAAAATGACCAGACCCGACAATAAACTAGATGACGGACCAAACATTTGTCTTTGCTGTTTTAATAATATACTAGCTTGTATCCCGTGCGATGCACAGATGAATTTTTTTAGTTTTTTAATATTTTTATTTTAATATTTTTTAATTATTTGAATTTATTTGTATTTGTATAATAATAATTTAAATTTTATTTAATATTATATGCATATGTTTTTATATAATTTATTTGTATTTATATTTTAATAGGATAATTTTTGTTTGTTTTGTATAGAGATATATTTTACTTAAGAGATTAATGTGAGATATTTTAGTTAGAAGATTAATATGAGATTGTATTTTAGTTAGAAGATTAGTATTTTAAAATTAAGCCCAATAATTAATCAATTATCCGGCCCAAATATCGACCGACTATCAAACTTTCAATGTTATCATAAATTTTAATGATATATTAAATTAAAATTATAGGATAGACTTTAATGATATATTAAATAAAAATTATAGGATAAGTGGGATTCCTAAAATAAAAAATAAAAAATAAAATTTAAATATAATATAATATTATCATATCAACGAAATTATATTCTTATATAAAAGTAATGTTTATATTCTTTAGAATTATAATGTTTATGAATTATTTGCATAAAAGGAGGACTACTGGTGTTAGAATTGTATGTATGACTATACTTTTTTAAAATTATATTTTATTAAAATTGGACGGTCAAAATTGTTTATATGGTTTAATAAAATTGGACGGTCAAGATCTTTTCTATGGTTCACCCAGTACCAAACCAACCGACGACCAAAACTTTTAATCTTTCGGCTTTAATAATATAGTATAGATATACATATGTGTTTTAAAATTTTAACTTTTTAAAATTTCAAAGGAAAGAAACATCATTTTAAAATTTCGTTTAGGACACCAGGTCTTTGGGGCAGACCCTATATACTCAATTTCGCCATGCTCAAACCTTTTAGTTTATTTAAAATATTAGTCAATTAATTAAATCTCATAAATAATATGATATTATTATCTTCTCTCTATATTAAAATTTGTTAAAATTGTATACCAAATATAATCTAAATAACTCAATTTAATCACCATTCAAATTATTTAATTCATTTAAAAAATATTAAAACATTAAAAGACATCAGTACATCGCACTGTACATATAATATTAAATAATTTGATTTTTGTAGGTTGAGATCCCAGAACTAACTTGGAAGCGATAGAATTTTGAGAAGAGATGGTTCCAACTGATGAGCCTAAATTAAAGTTGGGACAACGTGATACAACTTGAACGTAAATTGGCAAATTAGATTATATGAATATGATCTTAAAAGATTGAATTTAGAAACTGTTGGTGGGATTATCTGAAACCTGGCTCTATGGTTTTAGTGAGAAAGTAAGTTAAGAGTGCTGGAAACAGCATCAGAAAACTGAATGGTAAGAACAAACCTGGCAGCTGTTTGAGCATCACTTAAGTTGGAGTAGTAAATGGATTCTTCGTGCAATTTTTTTAATTGTAAAACTCATGCAAAGATTTAGAAGCCTGTCAGCAACTCAATCTGCCTGGATAGCGCAAAGTTGCATTTCATACAACCACGACAAGACTCAGCCCAAGAAAGGCTGCAAGGCACAATTCTACTACTGGACATCAAATTAACATAAAAGAGTGGTCAAACAAACCAGCCTCCAATCAGCCTTCAGAAGTACTCCGGTTAGTCCTCGGATAATCAGGCTACAGAAGTACTCCTGTCAGTCCTCGGATAATCAGGCTTCAGAAGTACTCCTGTCAGTCCTCGGATTATATAGTTGCCGGTCGGAGCTCTGTCACATCACACGGATGACTACAGTGCACAGATTAGTCCACATACTCGCGCCTAGTCTGAATTAGTACCGGGTACTTGGGTCACCAAGGATAAGGTTTCACATATTGTAACTCACAATTCTATTTAGTTATTGAATTTTTACCAGAATCTTTTTCCTAAGCCTGAAGTGTCTCCAGACGAACAAATTCCATTAGGCATTTTTTTCAAGTACCCGGAATCTGGATTGACCGCATTCTGATGCTCATCCCAACTTATTAATAAAAACTCGATCCCAGAACCAGAGGCTTATCATTATCATTGTATGAATTTATAATAGTAAAACTGTGTCTTCATCCAGCACAAGCCAGCCGCCCACTCGCCCAGCCTAAGAGGCAGGGGCTTCTACACCCCCAATTCTTCAAACCCAACTCTGTATCTCTCCTAACATCAAACACACATTTTCAATTGCTCTTTTTCGCTGATCCACTCAATGCAAGAAGAGTCTTAATTCCTAAAGAACAAACTGTTTCAATCATTACTCAGTGTGTAATTTAAGGCCAAATCAAGTGTTACAATACACCAATTTCAAAAAAATCCAATTCCTGAATCATAACATAGGTCATATAGTACTTAAAGTATTTAGATGCAGGTCTAATTACATGCTTCTACAAATTTCAGGCTACAAATTCATTGCAAAAATATTAGTCCTTATTAAAATTCATAATAACCAGACCTGTTGACAAAAGTATTTAGCACTTTCTGGAAGCCGTCTTCTTCTTTTTCCCGTTTTTCCCTATATTCCCCGCTCCTGTCTCAGCTTGAGAGAATCCATGAGGATCAATTGCTGCCAATCTAGCCTCCCTTTCCCTAACCTTTTCGATAAAGGGAGCTTTTTGAAGATCACTCATTTGTCTCCATTCTGCCTGTGCAGCACAGTCGGCCTCAAGTGATATGAATCTTTCATTTGGGCCCAGTGGTTGTCGGACCATACAGGCTCCGTTTGTCTGGACTTATAAGCAGCTTATAAGCTGGAAAAGTTGTTATATATGTATTTTTTCTGAAAATAAGTAACTTATTTTCAAATTTGAAAATAAGATTTGGTCTTAAATTTTTAAAATAAATATTAATTTAAAAAAAAATGAAAATATTTTTTTTAAAAAAATAACTTATTACTTATAAGCTAAGTCAAACGCCTCCATAGTCCTTCCCAATGAAAATGACCCGAGCATCGTCATCTATTGTTCGGGGTCTCAAGTAGCACTTTCTGGAAGTCGTCTTCTTTTTCCCTATATTCCCCGTTGCTCTTTCGTGAGTCCTCTTAGACATAGATCTAGTTTGCACCATTGTGAACTCCTGCAATATGAAATTAATCAATCATGTCATTTGAAAGTTGAAACCACAAATATTACTATCACTTTATGGCTCTGAAATTAAAGAAGTACTCAGCAATTTAACAATTTCAAAATAATGTCGAACCAACTCATCAACATCCTACAATAATTAGTTAGTTAAACTATTGCTAATCCTACTCATTTACTCCGCACCACATTTATACAGAAAATAACCTAGAAGCAAAGCATATAGGAGTGCATCTTCTAAGCATACAAGAACAAGAAAAGAAACACAAAGTGACAACAAGTAACAATATAACAAGAATTCTAAAATGAAGGCAGAAAATCAATCCTACTGCCATGCCTTCCCAAATTCAAATCTAGCTTCATTTTGTTATTAATTACAAAGTTTTATATATATGTAGCAATTAGCATTATGTTCTAGTGTACTAACAGCATAACAGTGGCTTTATTTCTCAAAGAAATGGATATGCAACAAAGTTAATAGGATACGTCTTCTTCTACAAGGTGCATGCCAAACATAAATTTTACCTAAAGAAAAACGATGTTTGAAAGTTGGTATTGTTGGGTTCCGAGGCATAAAACGCAGCGGATTAACGTAAATATAACAAAAAAAATTCGGAACCCTAACGCAGGATCATGTATAAGCTTGACAGATTATGGTGAAACAGAATTCTACCTTTTCTGGTCTTGACTTTCACGAACTCAACGGAGATCCTAACTTTCACGACTTGTGTCTTTCTCTCGAAAAACACCTCTATGGTATCCACACGAGCACCTTCAAGTACTAGCCTCTTTTTGATGATTTCGAATTTGCTCTTCCTGCCTCCTTGCTGTTGCTGCCTTTAGGGTTTTATTTCCCAAAACGTACCAGCCATTTAACCTATCATTATCTATTTATAATGACTGGTTAACGGGCCTATTCAGCAAAACCAAACCCATGTAGGTATAAGATTAAATAATAAAAACGTATTTCTATTATTTAATTAATAACTAAGCATACTTAATTATTATGGGCATAAATCCTCTTCAAATTCGAATTTATATTATTTCAATTAATTAAGTCTCACTTAATTAATATAATAAAATTCAAATAATCATCAATTAATTTAAATCTATAATTTAAATTAACTATTCCTCTAAGTGCTCTATGTGTGTGATCCTATAGGCTATTATTTAATTAACAATAATTTTATTCTCCAATAAAATTATAAATAATGAGCGGTATCTAGTAATACATCATTGCTACCCAATTAAACAATAATTAAATCGTGATTCGATAAAACCTTTCATGATTAATGTTTCCGTGTAATATAATCCCTTTAACCATATATATTATAGATTAAACTCGAGGCATGTATTTGGTCATCCTCTACAACATTTAATCCGGGTTTACTTGATCCATGAGTAGACTATGAAAACAAATCATTATTTGAGCACGGCCATGCATTTTATAGTCTTACTCAATCAAGAGGCCAATAATATCTCTCCTAATTATAGGAGGGTTAAATCCTTTATCTATCATTCATATTTCTCATACGACTCATGATATACCCGATGTCCTATCATCACCCGGTCAAAGGTAACTTTTAATGTAGTCAAAGCATATTAATCTTCGTATAGAAATATAATGATCTCAAGTCAAAGGATCATTACACCATTATCACTATGAGTCTTTCTTATGACTTTATTAAACATGAAGAATCTCACTGTGGGTCAGTCCAGTATCATGTACTCCTACATGTACCTATGTATTGACTTTAGTATCCCCATACTTATAACCAATGAGATGTGGTTATCAGTCAAACAACATACTAGTCTATTTATGTATTATTATTGTCCTATAATAATACTCGACTAGGGACCTTTTAAGAATATGATATATTATATAATCTCAAGTTCAAGTCATGTACTTAAACTATACAATGTGTATCATGATTCTAAGGACATTTATTATGCAAACAAATATATCGCAGTAATTAAAGTCATAATAAATACGTTTATTGAATAATCAAATGACATAAAGGTTTATAAAAAGGAAACATTGTATTGCCTCTAGGGCACCTACACTAACAATCTCCCACTTGCACTAGAGCCAATCACCCATGTATCTAATACCCATGGAACTAATATGACCGTCATGCTTCGTCTGCGACAAGCCTTTGGTCAGTGGGTCTGCAATGTTATCATTTGTGCGCACTTTACATATGTGTATGTCACCCCTTTCATTAATCTCTCGAATGAGGTAAAATCTCCTGAGTATATGTTTGGATCGGGAGTGAGATCTAGGTTCTTTAGCCTGTGTAATGGCTCCATTATTATCGCAGTATAGATCAATGGGATCTGCGATCGATGGAACCACTCCCAAATCAGTAATGAATTTTCGAATCCAAACAGCTTCCTTAGCCGCTTCACAAGTTGCAATGTACTCAGCCTCCATTGTAGAATCAGCTACTGTTTCTTGCTTTGAACTCTTCCAACTTACAGCACCTCCGTTTAGACAAAACACAAAACCAGACTGTGATACAGTATCATCCCTGTTTGTTTAGAAACTTGCATCGGTGTAACCTTTTACAACCAGTTTTTCCTCTCCTCCATACACCACGAATGAATCTTTAGTCATTTTCAAGTACTTTAGAATATTCTTGACAGCCGTCCAGTGACCTTCACCTGGATTAGATTGGTATCTACTCGTCATGCTTAAAGCATACGAAACATCTGAGCGAGTACATACCATTGCATACATGATGGATCCAATTGCTGAGGCATATGGAACCTTACTCATGTGGTCCTTCTCATCCAATGATTTCGGACACTGGTCTTTAGAGATCGTTATCCCTTGAGACACGGGGACATATCCCTTTTTTGCATTTTGCATACCAAAACGATGCAAAACCTTATCGATGTATGTACTCTGACTTAGACCGATCATCCTTCTAGATCTATCCTTATAGATCCTCATTCCTAGAATGTAGGATGCATCTCCTAAGTCCTTCATAGAGAAGTTACTCCCTAACCAAGTCTTAACAGCCTTAAGAGAAGGTATGTCATTCCCCATTAGTAGTATGTCATCAACATATAATACTATGAATGCCACATGGCTCCCACTAACCTTCTTGTAAACACAAGGTTCATCTTCATTTTGAACAAAGCTATACTCTTTGACTGTTTCATCAAAACGGATGTTCCATCTCCTAGAGGCTTGCTTCAATCCATAAATGGATCGACGTAATTTACATACCTTGCTAACATTCCTTGGATCGACAATACCTTCAGGTTGTGTCATGTACACATCCACATCCTCTTCAAGGCTTCCATTAAGGAAGGCTGTTTTGACATCCATTTGCCAGATTTCATAATCATGGAATGCTGCAATAGCAAGCAAAATCCTTATGGACTTGACCATAGCCACTGGTGAGAAAGTTTCATCATAGTCAATACCATGAATTTGTTTGAAACCTTTTGCAACCAGCCTTGCTTTATAGGTCTGAACATTTCAATCCATGTCAGTTTTCTTCTTGAAAACCCATTTGCACCCTATGGGTTTTACCCCTTCAGGTGGATCAACCAAAGTCCATACTTGGTTTTCGTACATGGAATCCATCTCGGATTTCATGGCTTCTAGCCATCTCTTAGAGTCTAGACTGTTCATAGTATCTTGGTATGTGAGAGGCTCATCTTCATCTATGAGCATCAAATCACCACATTGAGTCAAGAGAAATCCATATCTCTCTGGCTCATGGCGAATTCTGCCAGTTCTATGAACAACCTGTGTTTGTTGAGAATTATCATTATCCTGCTCATGTTCCACTTCAGGTTAAATGCTATTTTGTGGTTCTCGATCTTCATTGAGGTCTATAGTTCTCCCACTGTTTCTTTTGGAAACAAAATCTCTTTCCATGAAAACAGCATCTCGAGCAATAAACACTTTCTGCTCAGAAGGACTATAAAAATAATACGCCTTTGTTTCTTTAGGGTATCCCACAAAATTGCACTCTTCAGATTTAGGTCCAAGCTTGTCAGATACTTGACGTTTCACAAACGCCTTGCATCCCCAAACTTTCATAAAGTTCATGCCTGACTGTTTCTTCTCCCATATCTCATATGGAGTCTTTTGAACCTTCTTAGTAGGAACACGGTTAAGTGTGAAAGCCGCTGTTTCTAGAGCGTAACCCCAGAAACTAATTGGAAGATCTGCATGACTCATCATCGATAGCACCATGTCCAACAAGGTGTGATTTCTCCTCTCTAAAACTCCATTCCATTGAGGTGTACCTGGCGGAGTGAGTTGTGATACAATACCACACTCCTTTAAATAATCTTTAAATTCTGTGCTCAAGTATTCTCCTCCACGATCAGATCGTAAGATTTTAATACTTGTACCTCCGCCAATTTGCTTCTCTACTTCAGCCTTGTATTCTTTGAACTTTTCAAAAGAATCGGATTTATTCTTCATAAGATATACATATCCATATCTACTGAAATCATCAATAAATGTTAAGAAGTAGTAGTAGCCTCTTCTAGCCATCATACGCATTGGGCCACAGACATCACTATGTATTAGCTCCATACGTTCGGTGGCCCTTTGACCCTTACCAGTGAAAGGGGCTTTAGTCATTTTACCAAGCAAACAAGATTCACATTCTTGGTATGATTCAAAATCAAACTTATCCAAGTATCCATCCTTATGTAATTTGGATATGCGTTTCTCATTTATATGGCCTAGACGACGATGCCAGAGGTATGTTTGATTTTAGTCATTAACTTTAAGTCGTTTGTTTTCTATATTATAGACAGGATTATCCAAGTCAAGAACATATAAACCATTAAACAAACGCGCAACACCATAGGTTAAATCATTCAAAGCAAAAGAGCAACAATTGTTCTTTATCGTAAACGAAAAACCTTTCTTGTCCAAACAAGAAACAGAAATAATGTTTCTACGAATCGCAGACACGTAAAAACAATTCTCCAGTTCTAAAACTAGCCCTGAGGGCAAAGATAAATAATAGGTTCCTACAGCTAAAGTAGTAACTCTTGCTCCATTGCCAACTCGTAGGTCCACTTCTCCTTTAGCCAATGTCCTACTTCTCTGCATTTCCTACACATTTATACAAATGTGAGTAGCACATCCAGTATCCAATACCCAAGATGTAGAAATAGACAGATTGACTTCTATAACATATATACCTGAAGTAGAAGCTTGCTCAACATTATTCTTCTTCAGATCCTCCAAGTAAACTGAACAGTTTCTCTTCCAGTGACCAGTTTTCTTACAGTAGTGACATTCACCCTTAGCGACCCCACCTTTAGGCTTTAAAGCTTGTTTAGGACCTGACTTTGGCTTGGGTGTAGAATCAGATCCAGTCTTCTTCTTACCCTTCCACTTGCCTTTCCGTTTGGCCTTACCTTTATTGCCCACCATCAGTATGAGAGCAGGTTCAGCCGTCTTCATGTTGGTCTCATATGTCCTCAACATAGCCAACAATTCAGTAGGTGTTTTGTCAATTTCATTCATATTGTAGTTTATGACAAACTGGGTGAATTTGTTGTTCAAAGAATTCGTGAATAGGTCAATACCAATTTCCTGAATAATCGGGAAACCCAAAGTTTCTAGGTACTCAATGTAACCAATCATCTTCAGAACATGTGGGCCAACTGGTTCACTTGCCCCTTATTTGCAATTAAAGAGTGACTTACTCGTGTTGAACCTTTCTTGACGAGTTTGGCTTGCAAACATGCTTTGCAAGTGCTCATTGATAGTATATGCATCCATATGCACATGCTTTCTTTGAAGTTCAGCACTCATATTTACCAACATAAGACATGCAACATCATTTGCATCATTCTCATCCTTTGTGTGGGCTGCTCATTCCTCAACAGTAGCGCCCTCAAGAAGGGGACCTGCCGGAGGAATATCAATGACATGAAGCTTGCGCTCCTGTCTGAGGACGATCATCAAATTCCTCTGCCAGTCTAGGAAGTTGTTTCCTCCTGTCAGCTTATCCTTCTCAAGGACTGATCGTACGGATAATGTGTTTGTGTTGTTTGCCATTATTTGGTATCTATAATGATAAAAGCACAAAATAAACATTAGATTGTCTGAGTTATTTATTATGTTCAAATGATTTTGATATATTCATAATATATCTCCCACTATTTTTATCAAATTAATAGCCCTTACTATTAATTTGGAAAGCATATCCCATAATTCTTTCTAGTGAGCCAAGATCCATATTTCGTCATGTCCAAAGACAACCACTGGAAGTCCTTAAAAATGATTATTTAGGTAGACAACAATTGTCAATTATATCATATATAATTCTTGGATAGTTTGGTGAACAACGATTGATCTTATCTATCTAATAGACTTTTAACCAAACTTTATGCTTCTAAGTTCATAATGGTTGAATATAACCGTTTGTTTTCACCTTATTATGACGACTCAGTTAAGTTAGACCCAATGATACAACGGCTGAATATAACCGTTTATATTCGTCGCATCTCACCACGATAGATAGGAGTCCCCTGCCACTGACAGTCTTTCCCCTAATCGATCTAGGATTCGATGAGTGTTCATTCATTGAAAAGCATCCGAGTAAAACTTAATATTTTATTAAGGGGTTTAGAAAATTTACGGCGATCATGATCACATCATGAAGAGATCCTCAATTTTTCCTTGAACCAAATATTTCAAATTGACATCTTAAATTGTTCATTTCCCAGGTAGATGGAGGATACTAGTGGTCACACTTAAAACCCATCAGCCTTACGAATACGCATATCCGATTTTGTCAGAAAATCCCAATTGTAGATATCAAAATCCATATTTAATTCCGTGTTTTAAAAATCCATATTTCATAAACACAAGAATCTCATGATCGTTTGTTAATTTTAAAATCTTAAATCATTACAGATTTTATCTTGTTTAGCATGATAAGCATGGCATGGGTGACGTATCTAATACATGCATACATCATTAATCTAATTAAAGCATGCATCTTCTACTTTACACATACATTCATACATCAATATGTAAAGTGCAGTATGTAAACGTGCTTGGTTATGGCCCCTTTCCTATGTGATCATTTCGAGCTAATGAAAGGATCAAAGTCAATCTATGGTGGTGGTTAAACATAAATACAGTTGCTTGTCTTCATTCTTCTTGCATACATGGCTGCCTTCAATTCTTCTTGGATCATCCTTTGTCTTCAAGTACATTACATGGAATAATTGAATACAACCTAAGCTAATGTACTTACGTAAGAAAACTCGAGTTACATTCGAGGTTCAGCAATTACAAGAATGAAGAAAATGACATGCAAGTCGTATTTATAAAACCAAAACCAAAAACCAAAACCATTAATCTAGGGTCTAAGGCCATAACCAGCACCATGCCCACATAACAATTACTGACATCTCAGAATGCATAATCATATCAGCATGCATCATATATGTCATGATCAAAGCATCATAAAAAAATTATCAAAAATTTAAAATTATGATCTAAAAACAGAAAACTGCGTTTTTGAGGCACTTAACGATGTCAAATGGCCAAAAAATACCATAGGTCACGACAAAGACGTGATTTTTGCTCGTGACGATTTTCCCTTTCCAGAAAGAGTAAATTCGACCCATTCTGACTCCGTCGAAAAACACTATTCACTGCAGAATCACTATTTACAGAAAACTGCATCTTATGCAGTTGTGTTTTTAAACGTCTCAGAATGATTCCGACGACCTTCGTATGACCGTATCTCGTATCACATACATACAGTGCATCACACATATCATGTCATAACTGTTTATAACATTGAAGATCACATATAACCTTTATAACAGTTTATAAATCGAATATACATGAACACGAAACAGGGCAGTAGCATGGCAGTCACATGACAGTCACCAAAAAGGCATGTATGCATCAAATACAGTTAACACGTAACCAAATCAGTCCCTTATACACGTAGCACTGATACCATTGTTGGGTTCCGGGGCATAAAACGCAGCGGATTAACGTAAATATAACAAAAAAAATTCGGAACCCTAACGCAGGATCATGTATAAGATTGACAGTTTATGGTGAAACAAAATTCTACCTTTTCTGGTCTTGACTTTCACGAACTCAACGGAGATCCTAGCTTTTACGACTTGTGTCTTCCTCTCGAAAAACACCTCTATGGTATCCACACGAGCACCTTCAAGAACGTCTCACGATCTTGATTACGGAATGGATGTACTAGCCTCCTTTTGATGATTTCGAATTTGTTCTTCCTGCCTCCTTGATGCTGCTGCCTATAGGGTTTTATTTCCCAAAACGTACCAGCCATTTAACCTATCATTATTTATTTATAATGACTGGTTAACGGGCCTATTCAGCAAAACCTAACCCATGTAGGTATATGATTAAATAATAAAAACGTATTTCTATTATTTAATTAATAACTAAGTCATACTTAATTATTATGGGCAGAAATCATTTTCAAATTCGAATTTATATTATTTCAATTAATTAAGTCTCACTTAATTAATATAATAAAATTCAAATAATCATCAATTAATTTAAATCTATAATTTAAATTAACTATTCATCTAAATGCTCTATGTGTGTGACCCTATAAGCTATTATTTAATTAACAATAATTTTATTCTCCAATAAAATTATAAACAATGAGCGGTATCTAGTAATACATCATTGCTACCCAATTAAACAATAATTAAATCGTGATTCGATAAAACCTTTCGTGATTAATGTTTCCGTGTAATATAATCCCTTTAACCATATATATTATAGATTAAACTCGAGGCATGTATTTAGTCATCCTCTACAACATTTAATCCGGGTTTACTTGATCCATGAGTAGACTATGAAAACAAATCATTATTTGAGCACGGCCATGCATTTTATAGTCTTACTCAATCAAGAGGCCAATAATATCTCTCCTAATTATAGGAGGGTTAAATCCTTTATCTATCATTCATATTTCTCATACGACTCATGATATACCCGATGTCCACTTTTATCATCACCCGGTCAAAGGTAACTTTTATTGTAGTCAAAGTATATTAATCTTCGTATAGAAATATAATGATCTCAAGTCAAAGGATCATTACACCATTATCACTATGAGTCTTTCTTATGACTTTATTAAACATGAAGAATCTCACTGTGGGTCAGTCCAGTATCATGTACTCCTACATGTACCTATGTATTGACTTTAGTATCCCCATACTTATAACCAATGAGATGTGGTTATCAGTCAAACAACATACTAGTCTATTTATGTATTATTATTGTCCTATAATAATAATACTCGACTAGGGACCTTTTATGATTATGATATATTATATAATCTCAAGTTCAAGTCATGTACTTAAACTATACAATGTGTATCATGATTCTAAGGACATTTATTATGCTAACAAATATATCGCAGTAATTAAAGTCATAATAAATACGTTTATTGAATAATCAAATGACATAAAGGTCTATCAAAAGGAAACATTGTATTGCCTCTAGGGCACCTACACTAATAGGTATTACGAAAGAGTATAATTTTTTCAATATTACGGTGACCTCAAATTTACTTGTTTATTGAAAGATTAACTGACCACCATGTCCATGGTGAATACTAGAATGTACCAATTGGAAATCGAGGGGTGCCTCTTCTATTTTAAAAAATGCCATTATTTGTGTATTAATCTATTACAACCTTTGGATTAGGTGTGAAGTCGGAATTCGAGAGCTTCCTAAAGAATCTGCATTGGGTAGGCTAATGACGTGGTGTGATTATGAACCCTCTTTGTGAGCCTTAGATTTTTCTTTTTGTTGTTTGCTACTTGCATATCTCCTTCTATCTTCTCTCTTCGGGAGTGCAATTTTTGTTTTTTCTTGATGAGTAATAAAAGTCATCCAGTTCATTACTTGCGTTATTCTTTGCATCAACAGTGTCGAACTTAATAGTGCATTCAGTAGAAATGTTTCCCAGATAATCAATCTATTACAGAAGGGGGGGGGGTTGAATGTAATAGTACCAATTAATCGAAGATGAACACAAGTATGTAGAATGGAATACTGTTTTGTATTAATAATGACCTTGAACTATTAATAATGTTTTGTATTAATAAGACCTCTAACTAGGTCCTTCTTTACCAATTCATTAATGTTTCCAAAGTTCAAGTGACACGGCTTTTTGTGCCAATTCCAGCTATGATATTCTTTGCATGTATAAATGGAATGTCATAAACTACCACAATTAAAACATGGATTATATCTTGTTTGTTTTCTAGCCTCAAAATTAGGTCTTTCAGGTTCTTTCTTTTTCCTTTGTTTGCAGTCAATAGCAAGGTGATTAGAATTACCACAAGTAAAACAGGTTTTCCTAGGAGCATCAGGAATATTCATGTAATTATTCTCCTTAGTAATTCCTACTTTACCATTCCAATTTATTTTCACCTTTTTAGTTTTAATAGTGACTGCCTTCAACTTTTCTGTAAGTTGCTTCTGTGAAAGTAACCCTATATTTACCTTTTTAGAATCTGACACACTATTGTTTTTAGAGCTTTCAGCAGATTTAGTTTTCTTGAAATCACTAGCTCTAACATATTTCACAGGTTCACTCAGTGTTCTTTTTGTATGTGCTTTAGTGTGTGTTTCTTTAATAGATTCATAACCTAAGGCAGATGTCCAATTCTTTTCAGAAAGCATTTGTTGGACCTTCTTGCCAGAGTTTGTCCAAACTCTGAAGGTCTCTTTTTCCTTAGCTATCTCAGATTTTAAATAGGTGACTTGTATTTCTAGCTGAGTTTGCATGTGTATAGCATTATCATGGTCTTTCTTAACGTTTAACATATTAGAGTTTTCATATTCAAGCTTGTTATTCCTAGTAGTCAGAGTTTGTATCTCAGATTTTAATCTCTCATTTTCTAGAGTCTGGGATTTAAAACTAACATGCAAAGTTCTAAGAAAAGACTTTAATTCACAGATATTATCAGTTTGAAAATTGAAAACAGAGTCTGGTACCTTTTCAGAGTTTAAGATGGTAGCATCAGAGTTTGCCATGAGAGCATAGTTAGTTTCTTCTTCAGAGTCTGAGGAATCCATCCAGTCTTTCTTTGATGTGATGAGAGCTTTCCCAGATTCCTTGCTTCTGCACTCAATAGCAAAGTGCCCTATCTTATTGCACTTGTAACACTTGATCTTTGATTTATCAAGAGTTTTTGATTTTCCATCTCTATCTTCTCTCTTTCTGAATGTGTCTTTCTTGTCTGACTCACCATGCTTTTTCTGAAAGTTTCCTTGCTTCTTAAATTTTCTGTATTTCTTAAAGTTTTTGACAAACATAGCAAACATCTCCATCATGTCAATGTCTGAAGAGACATAAGAGTTTATATCAGAGTTTGCTTCAAACTCTGATTCACTGCTTTCCTTGATTACATCTTTTCTTTTTCTTGTTGAGGCTTTAAGGACTTTTTCTATAGGTTCTTCAATCTGGGCCTCAACATTCAAGGCAATAGATTTTGCCTTGCTGCTTTTCCTGTTTCTTCTTTGCTGTAACTCTAAGTCATGAGTCTTCAGTTTTCCATAGACCTCATCTAAAGACATCTCATCTAAATCAGCTCTGTCTCTAATCAAAGATGTTTGCAGATCCTATTCTTCTGGAAGAGCCCTAAGAAACTTCGTGTTTGAATCTTCATTATCATACACTTTATATACTAATGCCAAGTTGTTCAACAGAGTTAAAAATTTGTCATAGATATCTGTGAGAGACTCATTCTGTTTAGCCTCAAAGTATTCATACTCTTGTATAAGTACAGATCTCCTATTTTTCTTGATTTCCCTAGTTCCTTGGCATTGAACCTCTAGTGCATCCTAGATTTCTTTTGCTGTCTTGCATGCTATTACCCTGTTGGACATTACAGAGTCAAGACTGTTATGCAATATGTTTCTTACCTTGGCATATTTGACGACTTCTTGCTTTTCCTCAATGGTCCATTCTTTCTTATCCTTTAATGTATAATATTCAAGAACTTGTCTTCCTTCTACAATAGTTGCAGGCACCAGTTTTGTTGGAAGATACTGACCTTCATTGATCCTGTCCAGATAGTCAGGGTCTGAGCTTCTAGGAACATTAACATCTTCACCCTCCATGTAGGGTACTCAACCTTCTTCAATATTGGAATCCTGATGCTTTCATACTTGTTACCAGACATGATTATTTGATCTTTTGAGTTGAAATTAAATGCCTGCTCTGATACCAATTGTTTCCCAGATAATCAATCTATTACAGAAGGGGGGTTGAATGTAATAGTACCAATTAATCGAAGATGAACACAAGTATGTAGAATGGAATACTGGTTTGTATTAATAATGACCTTGAATACAAAACTCTCTCAAGAAATAATGTTCTTAAGAGCTGCTAGGTTACAATAATAATGCTTGAAACAAAACGTGTTTTGATTATAACCTATCTCTGTGTTTATATAGACACAACTACAAATACAATTACAAATCAGATTGGAAATAAAATAGATTTAATAAGGTAATTTAGACTTGCACTCGAATTCCTTCTTACTATCCAAATCAGACTCTGATTTGTTTGTTTCCTTTTCAGTTAAACTCTGAAGCTAAACTCTGTCGGTTTGTCATTCTCTGATTTAAGCATTCTCTGTTAGAGTAAACTCTTATTGAGTATTCTCTGATAGAGTAAACTCTGTCCGACAGCTTCATAAACTCTGATGACGTTAGCATAAACTCTGATCTGATATTCTCTGACAATCATCAGTGTTTTCATTCCTAACAATCTCCCCCAATTTATGCTTTAAGAAATAAAACATAAATTTTACTTATGATGTCAGAAATACAAGACAAATGCATCAGAGTTTGTGTACCCTTTGTAGATTCAGATTCTTCTATAAGAAAAGTCATCTTTCAGAAATTGACTCAGGAGTTTTTCTTCAGCATTTTTCAACAGCTCAACCAGCTTCTCCTTCAATTCCTTCATTTGTTCAGACGAACCATCTATTTGGAATATTGCAGCCCTTAGAGCATAAACTGATGATCTCTCCATTCTTTCATCCAGGACAATGCTACAGGCCTTCACACCATCAGGATTTAAGATTAGTGTAGGAATCCCTAACACCATCTTGACTTTTGCATCTCCCTTTCTCATTGCTCTTCTTGATCCATCTTCATGTAAGTATCCAGGCTCATACTCCACAGAGTTTATCATCATTAATCTTTCACTTTTCTTCTTTTCAGCTATTGCTCCTTCAAGAATTTTTACCCATCTAGAAGTCACCTCATTTTCATCATTTAGGAGGAACAAAACATGTTCAAGTTCTTTAGATGCTTTCTGAATTAAATCTTCTTGAGCAATCTTCATAACTCTTCCATCCTCCAAGAAATAAATGAGCTTCTCCTTAGCTTGAGCACCATCAAAGATATCCTTCACAATATTAACAGATATTAGCTTATCCAAATGTTCTTGAGACAGCTCTTCTTCAGGTTTGTTTTTCAATGAATAAGGATCTTTGAAAATGTTTGCTTCACCCCTGTAGACCTTAGCATGTGAATCACCAATACCACCTTTATATTTTCCAAGTCTGGCATTGAGAGTCAGTGTTTGAGTATTTGTCCACAGAAGATCAGACCTTTTCTTCCTTATCAGAGATTGTAGTTGTTGTTCTTCTTCATCATCAAAACTTGAACCACCGGGAAGAAAAGTTGTTCCAGACATAGTGAGAGGATTCTTTGGCTTAGCTGGAGCTTTTTGTTGAATTCTAGAAGATGATCTTGTTTGAATTTCTGAGACTGGTTTTGGTTGAGCAACTGGTTTGACTAGCTTAGGAATTTCAACATTTTTGGTTTGAATAGGCTTAGCTTCTGGCTTCTTCTGTTGAATAGATACCTTCTTCTGAATTGGACCTTTTCTTATATATCTTTTTTTTTCTGGACTTGAGCAATGTTAGTACCAGACTTCTTCAATTCAGCTTCTACTGCAACTGGATCCATTCCTGGATGTTCTTCTTCAAACATTTTCTTTGCCAGTTCAGCATCCTTTAAGTTTTGTTCTTCAATCTTCTCTGGCTTATCTTCTTCTTCAAGTGTCTTTGCTAATTCTAAATCAGCATCTATCAGAGTTTGCTTGTCAGAGTTTGCAACAGCCTTTGATGTCATCAGAGTTTGTAAGGTTGTTAGAGTTTGTCCAATCGGAGTTTACTTCCCATCCTTATGACTCCCATGATCTTCATCATCAAGTTTGTTAGATTTGAGAATCACATCCTCCTTGCATTTGTCGGAACCCTTCTCCCCCTTTCTGACATCACTTCTAACAATAAGAAGTTCAACTATAGTATGTAGCATCCCCTGCATGGAACTAATAGAAGCAGAAAGTGTATCCACTTTACCTTCCAATGCAACCTGTTTAGTGGAGACAGATGGGAGTTTTGCTTCCAGAGAATGTTGAGAAGCGAAAACAGCAGTTCTGAGACGGACATAATCCTTGGTGACAGATGCCTTCAGATTATGAACTTCATGTTGAAGTCCCTTGGACATAATAGTAGAAGCTTTCAAAATTGTCTTCAGTTCATCAGAGGATATTTCCTTGTCAGCTTTATTTATTAAAGCGAGAACATGAGGCCAAGAAATTTCTCTCTCAGGAAACTTCCAAGAGGAATCCCAAATGGATTGCCTTTGAGAAGAAAGAAAATCTTCATCAGATGACTTTGCTTGGAAACTAAAATCCCTTCTAATACCCTCTGCATCTAGATCAACTTCAATTTGGCCTTTAAGATCTTCCATCACCACATAATCAGTATAATCCATCCTTAATCTCCCATGAGCATCATGTGCATTAATAGGCCATCTCTTAGTGTTATATCTTTGTGTGAAGGGAATGCAGAGATCTGTGACTTCTTCATCAGCAAAAAGCACATCATCAGAATCTATGTCCATCCCATCAGAGTTTAAAACTTCATCAGTGTTTGGCACAACATCAGAGTTTGCAGAAATAGGTAAACTCTGAGGACCTGCAAAAGTAATAGAACAACCTAAATCACTCTGATTTTGTAAAGTAATCTCATTACTTCTCACATCACACATATCATAACTTTTAAGAGTTAGATGTTGCTCACAAGAAGTAACTAACTTCTCTCTCAATTCTACCTCTCCTTTTTCCAGATCTTGTGTCTGCCTCTCAGTAATTCTGTTTTTCACACATTTTACCTCAGACTCACTAGAAAGGCCCAACACACAATGTCCTATAGAAATAAGAGATGGCTGAGAAAGGAAATTTGTGGTCACATGAATAGGGGTATCCTTTTCAGGACTATCCATGATCATCCCAGCAGTAAATGTAGGAAATATAAACTCTGAACTAATACAATCAGAGATTGTAAATTCTGAAGTAGAGTCAGAGTTTATACCTTGAGCATTTGTAGATAGATTCTCCATGGGCAGTGCAGAACTTGATTGCACTAAGATAGCATTAGAGATTGCCTTTGGAGCTTCATCAGAGTTTGTCTGTCCAATAGAATGTTCTTGGTCTGCAATCATAAAATGGATGATTGGTTCTTGTGGAACCTGAGTCAGATCAGCAGTTGCTTCACCATTTTGAGGTGAAGGTTCTTGTGGGTTGGACTCTGCCAGAGATTGGCCTTCAGCATCAGCAACAGCAAGATCTTCTAAATTTGGGTAGATGCCTGCATCCAAATTTGATTGGATGGTTCTTGTGTGGCTGGAGCATTAACAACTTCTTCAACCCCTTGAGCAGAAGGTTCTTGTGGGTTGTACTCCTGATCCTTATTGGCTTCATCTGCTGGAACTGTGGCTTCTGTTGAACTTTGATCAACAGGTTTTTGTGGGCATGGCCCTACAATGACTGTTACTTCACTTTGAGAAGTAGGTTCTTGTGTGTCTTGGCCAAAATTGACAGACTTCTTCTTCCTTCTAGAAAAGAGTTTGAAACTTGGAGAGGCTGAAGTTGATTTTGATTTGTTTGCCTCCATTTCTTTTCTGACTTGTTCAGCCAGCTCCCTCACTGTTTTCCCAGTCGTACAAGTAGAAGGGGGGGGGGTTGAATACTTGTATGTCTTTTCTGCCCGATTTAAAATCAAATTAAGAACAAACTCAAACACAAAAATATGAATAAGTACTATTTTGTATTATTGATTTGTGAATACAAAACTCTCCTAGGGTGTACACAAACCCTAGCAGCTTCTCTGTGTTTGTTACAGCAACTCTCTCTATTTCTATGCTCTCACAAAATTTCACTCAGATAATTATGCTTCGACTTCCACACTTTTACAATTAGGTTACATAGAGTTTATATAGAGAGCTTCCTATCAACTAATAACAGAAAGATAAATTACAATAGGAATAGAATTCCTAATTATTAGTTGACAGTTTCCTTCTAGAATTCTCTTTCTTTCCCATAGCATATCTGTAATATATTTATCTTGATCTTCGAAGACTTTCCATTCCTGTGATCTTCTTCCAAATTTAACCTCAACTGTATAGACTCTGAAATCTTCAGACTCTGATCACATGTAGACCCTGATAGATCATAGACTCTGATAGTCTATAGACTCTGATCACCTTCCAGACTCTGATCTTCATGCAGACTCTGGTTTCACTTTCTACAGAAATTCTTCTAAGTACAAGTAACATGAATGTTGACCATCTAGACTCTGATTATACATTTCAGAGACTAGAAAGACTTATTACAGATAAACTAATCTAGACACTGTTCTAGTATTTTGTACATCATCAAATGAATATATCCCTAACAATCTCCCCCTATTTATGCTTTATAAAATGTAAGCATAAATCAAGGTTTGATGATGTCAAAACTAAAGAATAAAACTATTAATCTAGAACAGTATAAAAGAATTATAAAGGAAAAAGAATTACTTTTTATTTAATCTTTTCAAAGGCTGGATTGTTCTTCAAAAATGAATTTAGCATATTTTCTTCCACAATTGCAAGAGCTTCACCAACAAACTTCTTTAATTTCTTCATTTCTTCATTTGAACATTTGATTTGACAGTAAGCTGCTCTCAGATCATTTGCACTGCTTTCTTGATCTTTTAAGTCCTTCAACATCAGAACACTAACTTTCCCACTCATAGGCTGAAACCCAAAGTAATGACCCACACCTTCTTGAAATTTAATCTGTTTTTCTTTCAATGGCATGACTTGATCATTTCCCTCAGTATCAACATATTTTAAAGAAAATTTTCCCATTTGTCGATTTGCCTGTCTGTGCAAAGTCAACTTCCTGTCAATTTCCTTGAACCATTTGTGAGTGATAGCCTCTTTGCTTTTGTTAACTTCATAAGCAATTTGAAGTAGGAATCTAATATACTATAATTCCTCAGCCTGTTTGAAAAAGATAAAATTTGACTGACTAATCCATCTTACACTTCCACCTTCTAAGAAGTAAACCAGCATCTCATTCTTCACCTTTTCTGTACCTCCCTGACCTCTTTGTATCTTCGTTTCAAAAACATTATAAACAATTTGAGCAGACACCACTTTATTTAAGTGCTTCTGAGTGATCTTCTCAAACTGCCTATCTGTTAAGGATTGAGGATCCCTGGTTAGAGTAAATGTTCTGTCAATGTCAGATTCTTCAAATCCTCCAAGACCTATCTTCTTTTTAGCTCTAAGTTGCAGATTTGATTGACTGCACTTCCAGTATGAAGGTTCTTGAGTTTAATCAGAGTCTGACTTCTTTCTTTGCTTAATAGAGTCTGACTTAGACTCTGATTTCCCATGTCTAGTCCCTGACTGATATGTTTGAGTTCTTGCTACTCCAGATTGCTTTTGTTGCACACCATCAGGACCCTTAGAACCATGAGAACTATCTCCATCATCACCATCTCTCCTCTTTTTAACTCCCCTTGATTTATCCTTGCATCCCTCACCCTTATGTCTTCTGGAGGACTCACCTTGCTTCATCTTCTCCCCCTTTTTGACATCATCATCACTGGTGACAGCCAAAAGAATCTGCTCAAGAACAGTGGAGATATTTGCCTGGGCTGCAATAACTGAATCAACCTTAGTGGTCAAATCAGAAACTATAGTTTGAAGAGAGGCTTGAGTGGTAGTGATAGCAGCTAGAGCATCTTTAAAAGCGACCTCTTTGGATAATTGAAGGGAGTGAATTCTGTCAAATCTTGTATTAAGCAGAGAAGTTGTGTTATCAACACCAGTGAGCTTTGTTTTAATATGAGAAATGTCCTGGACCACACTGGATAATTGAGCAGCAACATCAGGTAGCTTAGCTTTAACAGCTTCATCTAAGACTTGATCTTCTTCACCAGGATAGTAACCATGTTCTTGGTGAAAAGATTTTTTCTGAAAAGCCTCAAGTCTCTCAGAAAGCTGAATATCCAAAATACACTCAAAAGAATCTTGATCATTGATGCCTCTTTGCTGTGCAGACTCCCAAGACTGAGGAAACACCTGATCAAAATAGATAAAAGAAGGAGTAATAGGATCATCATCTGCAGAAGTGCAGTCCTCAGCAACAGGCTCTAGCTTTGTGAAAGGAGGTGTAGACTCTGGTGGTGGTGTAGACTCCGAAACTGCAAACGGGACTATAGACCCTCACTCCTCCTGAGATTGATCAGAGACTGTAGACTCTGGAAGTCTAGCCCTTATAGGCATTATTAAAAGAGGGTCTTCTGACTTCAATGTTGCAGCCTCAGTGAAAATGACAGGGTTATCCACCAAAGCCTCCATGACTCTATCTGCTCTCCTTGCTAGAGAATCCACCAGGTGAAGTTGGGGTCTCTGTGTAAATGATTTCTGAGCAGCAAGAGCCTCCTCCTGTTTGCCAATCTGCACAATCAGACATAGTGAATTGTCATCCATCCCCTCCTCCAACTCATTGGACCAACTCTTTGGAAAATCTTGATCCCAATAAGTAAAGCTAGGTTTAGGATACCCTAATCTCTCATGCTCACAGTGGGGTTAGGCACCCACTTTCTCAATCTCACTCAGGCTCTCTACAGCCTTATCTACCTCTCCTTTTGCCTGGTCCAGTGCCAGCCTCTCATATATTTTTTCACTCAATTTGGAGGGTGCACTCAAGAAACCTACAGAAGAGGGGTTGAGAGATAAAAATGGTGCTTCAATACCTGAACCACCTTGATGGAGGGGAACCCCTTCAAATGTCTGAAGGCTAGGGGTGTCCACCAAGGGGTGAGCATCAACAGATTCTGAACCCTTACTAGCATCTTCTCTCTTTTCAGAGTCTGTTGGCTCCAGTGTTCCAGTCTCAGGGTCTACTCTAGACTCTGACTACTTCAGCATGACTTCATTAGAAGCCAGAGTCTGAGTGTTACCATCTTTGACTGTTGGTGCATGAGACTCCCCCTCAAGGTGGATAGACTCTGATAGAATAGATTGGGAAATCACTTCATGAGCATCCATCAGAGTCTGTCCTCCCATATCACTGGGGTTCTCATCAGCTCTTTGATGAGTTGTCAAGGAGGGCCCAACAGCATACTCCCCTGCCCCACTATCACCCAACCTCTGACTAGGTGGTTCTTGTGTTGGTGAGGCAGACTGAGCATCTTTATCACTAGTCACCACTGGTGCACTAGTCCCATCCTCCAACTGCCTTGCACCATCGGCTACCTCCTGTTGTTCTTCAAGAATAAATGCATCCAACTTGTGATGAAAGGCCCTGAGATGGATTACATTGATTGCCTGGGCATCTTTGAGATTGAAGAGGTCCTGCAGTTCCCTTCTTACTCTTTGAAAATAAGTGCCCTTGAATTGATCCAGTCTACTTTGGTAGGTTGGATAGATGTATTTGTTGGCAATTGTACCTATATTATGGACAAGATAGTCAGCCACCTGTCTTGACAGAGGTTGAATTTAAGAGATCCATTGAATGGCTGTCCTGTAGGTAACTCCATTATCCCAAATTGCTTCATAGTTAAAAACTGGTTGCTCAATCTCAGTTTCCAACTCAGCAACAGACTCTGATGCTCTCCTTTTGTGGACCTTAAGCTTTTTAGGCTTCTTTGTAATTTTCTGTTCAGAGTCTGGCACACCTAGTGCTTTGAGAACTTCATTAGTTCTGCCTTCTATGAGCCCAGCTGCTTGCTCTTGGAATGAAGAGTTGAATAGGTAACTGTAGAGATTTTTGACCACATCCTGTGCAGACATTTGTAGCTCCTGTTCCATTCTCTTCCTTAGGGCTTCATAGGTTGAAAGAAAATCCAAGACTTGAGATTTAGTCTGATATTGCTCTGGATCTTCAACTGATTCCACCAAAGGATATAAGAGTAGTAGTGCCTCATCACTTGGAGTAATGATCTCATCAATTACGCATGAGGCTGCATCCAATGGCATTCCTTCCCAAAATGTGTCATGATCAGAGTCTAAACGCAGTCTAGACTCTGACTCAACATTAGACTCTGGTTCAGGTGTTTTCTTGATTTCAGAGTCTGGCTCTGCAGGAGCCTTGGGAGCATCTGTTTCCTGCCAAAACAGGGTTAGTAATAATAACAGGCTTGTGTGTGTGTGTGCATAATAAGCCTTCCTTAACCTTCTGTACTTCTTAGCAAAAGATTTCTCAGGAGACTCAATGTGAGAATCCTGAGGTGCTTCCCTAGGTTTTTCAGAGTCTGTATCCTTTTGAGAGTCTACAGACTTGGCTTGAAGGTTAGAATCAAGTGCATCATGACCTTCCTTTAGCAAAGAAAGTCCTTCAAGAACTTGCTTCTCTAGTGGATTGAGCTCTTCATCACTGTGCTCATCTATAAGCCTAGATTGAATCAATTTTCTCCTCTTTACAACTGGTGCCTGTTGAGAGACACCAGAGGTTGGTTTCTTTTTGGATTTTGGTCTGGAAGATTGTATAATTGAAGGGGATTTGGTGACTTGGGTAGGTGCAGGGGGACTCTCCATTACTTGTTCCTGCACCATTTCACCACCAAAAAATGAAGCATTGTAGATAGAAGGTTTGTAGGATGAGAGTTTTACCTGCATTACCTGTGGATATGTCATTACAAGTAGACTCTTCTTCTTGTCATCAATTCTCTTAATGTCAGAGAATATCCTCATTTGCTGTTTGTATGCCTGCACACAGCAATCATCTTCCAACTTGGTTGACATGTCAGGAATGAAGTGATTGAGGAGAATCATAAGAAATCTATGATAGTAGACTATCTTTCTCCCCTCATGCACATTATTTAATTTTGCTCCCATTTGAGTAAGCAACATATCACCAATGTTGATTATTCTATCAAATAGGAGACTATGACCAATTTGATAAGTAATAGCAGTAATAGCATTAAATCCACTACACTTACCAGTAAAACACTTAGCAATTTGATCGAAGAAAAATGACCATTCTTTCCTTAAGTAAGGCCTAGTTATCTTGCTCATGTTATCTAAGCTAGCAGAATAACCTATTGCCTTAAACATGCTTTTAATGTCATCATCAGATACAATTTCATCAAAAGAAGACTTAACAGGCAGTTTAAACACAGAATTAAGCACATCTGCAGTGACATCAAATGTAGTCGAATCAAAGGTAAACATTATTTTACCTGGTTGATCCTGAGAAGGATCAACTACCTTTGCAGTGCTCCATGCTTGTGATACAGCATCCATGTGAATGACTGGTGATGCCTTGAGAATGTAGTGTAGCTCGGATTGCTCCAAGAAATCCATCACAGGGTAGTAGTCAGCGTCTACCCCTTTCTTATCTCCAAGAGCAGCAACATGATTTGTGGTCATGAACTCGAAATCCCCAAATGTGAACGCAATCGCCTTGGGTGCCCTTATGACAGTAGAAACAGTAGCCATTGAAGTTGTTGAGTTGAAAGTGATGGAGAAGCCTGAAGAATTTAGCTAGGGTTCGTAAAAAGCTCTGTGAATATTTTTGCCTTAGAAATCAATTGCAATAAACAAGTGAGTAAATTGTATGAAAAATTCTATTTTGTTCAAGTTGCATACAATACACACAAGTCTACAGTCTGTCTCCGGTCAAAAAATAACTGTTACCGCCTATTTCAAGTCATTTGAACATTTTAAATGTAATCAGAGTCTGCAGGCGCGAATTTTAACCGTTTCAGAGTCTAGGCGATAATTTTCTCAGAGTCTACTGACTTTCAGAGTCTATAGACTCGTCAGAGTCTACAGACTCGTCAGAGTCTAAAAACTAGACTCTGTCAAGGTACAATACCAAACAAAATGTTGCACTAATAATTAATCACAGTGTGTTAAGACAGGGACTATAATTAAAGTACATACCTTGCTTCTTGTAATTTTTGATCACTTATATATTTAACATACCTAATTCACCTACCAGTCTGAGAAAGGTAGACTCATCAAGTGGTTTTGTTAAAATGTCTGCAATCTGTCTGTCAGTTGGAACATAGTGAAGTGTCACAGTACCATTTTTAACATGTTCTCTAATAAAGTGATACCTGACATCAATGTGCTTTGTTCTGGAGTGTTGGACTGGATTCTCTGCAATTTTAATAGCACTAGTATTATCACAATACATAGGAATATTTGAGAATGTTAGTCCATAATCAAGTAATTGATTTCTCATCCACAGAATTTGAGCACATCAACTTCCAGCTGCAATGTATTCAGCCTCAGCTGTTGAGGTTGATACAGTCTGTTGTTTCTTGCTAAACCAAGAAATTAATCTATTGCCAAGAAACTGGCACTGTCCTGTTATGCTTTTCCTATCTACTTTGCATCCTGCATAGTCAGAATCTGAATAGCCAATTAGTAAAAAATCTGACTCTCTAGGATACCAAAGTCCAAGAGTTTGTGCCCCCTTGAGATATCTAAAAATTCTTTTCACAGCTATTAAGTGTGATTCTCTAGGGTCACCTTGAAATCTGGCACACAGACAAGTTACAAACATTATATCTGGTCTACTAGCAGTTAAATATAACAATGAGCCAATCATACCTCTGTAACTAGTGTTGTCAACTTTCTTACCCTTTGGGTCAGAGTCTAGCTTAGTAGCTGTTGACATGGGAGTTTTAGCAGATGCAGAATCTTGCATATCAAACTTCTTCAACAGTTCTTTTATATACTTTGTTTGATTGATGAAAATTCCATCATCATTCTGTTTGACTTGAAGCCCCAAAAAGAAGTTTAATTCTCCCATCATGCTCATTTCATAATTTGACTGCATTAGTTGACTAAACTTTTCACAGAGATTATCATTAGTAGATCCAAATATAATATCATCAACATAAATTTGGACAAGCAAAATGTCACCTTTATATTTTCTAATAAAGAGAGTTTTGTCAATGGTACCTCTTGTGAATCCATTTTCAAGATGGAATTTTGAAAGAGTTTCATACCATGCTCTAGGTGCTTGCTTCAATCTATATAGTGCCTTGTCTAACCTGTAAACATGATCAGGAAACTTTGGATCAACAAATCCTGGTGGTTGCTCCACATAGACTTCTTCTTCCAATTCTCCATTTAAGAAAGCACTTTTCACATCCATCTGATACACCATGAATTTTGAATGAGCTGCAAAGGCTAGAAACATTCTAATAGCTTCCAATCTTGCTACTGGTGCAAAAGTTTCATCATAGTCAATTCCTTCCTCCTGTGAGTATCCTTTTGCAACTAGCCTTGCTTTATTTCTTACTACAGTTCCATTCTCATCAAGTTTATTTCTATACACCCATTTTGCACCAACCACTGATCTATTTCTAGGTCTTGGTACAAGTTTCCACACTTTATTTCTCTCAAATTCATTCAATTCTTCTTGCATTGCAATAATCCAATCAGGGTCTTGCAAGGCTTCCTCAATTTTCTTGGGTTCATTCTTTGAGAGAAAACAGCTATAAAGACATTCATTTTGAGTGGTTGTTCTTGTTTGTACACCACTCTCAGGATCACCAATTATCAAGTCAGGAGTGTGATTCCTTGTCCATTTTTTAGCAGGTGGAAGATTGGTTCTTGAACTTGAAACTCCCCCTAAGTCATTTGCATCTTCTGTATTTGAGTGAAATTCAAATGAAGAGGCTCCCCCTAAATTGCTTGACTCTGACAAAAGTTTAGAGTTGCTTGATCCAGACCCTGATGAGTTAGACTCTGTCTGTCTAGACTCTGTCTGGATAGACTCTGTCTGGATAGACTCTGTCTGGGTAGACCCTGACCTGTTAGACTCTGAATTATTTGGAGTTGAATTTTCTGGCTCCCCCTCAGAATGTGCAGGTTCCTGTGTTAGTTCAGGATTTATTCTAGGGTCTTCATCCTCTTCTTGTTCATTTATCTCAGAACTTTTTAGATTTTCAAATTCCAGTGTTGTAGACTCTGACTCATCCTGCAATTCTATAAACTTTTTATCATCAAATGCAACATGAATAGATTCCATAACAATTTTGGTTCTGAGATTAAACACTCTGAATGCTTTTGTGTTCGATGCATATCCAAGAAAGATTGATTCATCTGCCTTGGCTTCGAATTTGCTTAGATTTTCAGGATGTACTTTCAGTACATAACACTTGCATCCAAATATGTGAAAGTGTTTTACACTTGGCTTCTTGTCCTTTATCATTTCATAGGGAGTCTTTCCATGCATGTTTATTAGAGTGCAGTTTTGAGTGAAACATGCTGTATTGACTGCCTCAGCCCAAAAATATACTGGCAGCTTAGACTCTGCCAACATTGTTCTGGCAGCTTTTATGAGTGTCCTATTCTTTCTTTCCACAACTCCATTTTTTTGAGGAGTTCCTGGGGCAGAAAATTGTTGAGTAATTCCCTTTGATGCACAGTGGTTCTCCATGATTGAATTCTTGAATTCAGTACCATTGTCACTCCTCAGAATTCTTACTGTTTACTTTGATTTTCTTTCCAGAAAAGTGATATGATCTATTATGTGTTGTGAAGCTTCATCCTTTGAATGTAGAAAGAAAACCCATGTGAATCTTGTAAAATCATCTACAATAACAAGAGTATATTTATTTTTGTTAATTGACATAACATTTACTGGACCAAATAGATCAAGATGCAGTAAATAAAAGGGTTCAGAAATGGTATTTATTGTCTTGCTCTTGAAGGATGATTTCCTTTGTTTTCAAGTTGACATGCTTCACAAAGTCCAGTGTACAAAATCAACCTGTGGTAATCCTCTTACAAGATTCTGTTTAACCAACTTGTTGAGTGTTTTGAAGTTGATGTGTGACAGTTTCTTGTGCCATTTCCAGCTTTCTTCAGTTGAGGCCTTGCTGTATAGACATGTGACGTCACTTTTTATGCAATCCTCCAAGCTGGCTTCATAAATGTTACCATGTCTGTGTCCTTTGAAAACCACAATGCCTGTTTCTTCGTGAGTCACAAGACACTCTTTGTTGTCAAAGCCAGTATGGTAACATTTGTCTCCAAGTTGACTTATGCTTATTAAATTGTGCCTTATTGATTCCTTCCTTACCATTCCTATTTCTCCTAGTTTTGGTGGACTCTGATAAGTTCTCTAGCCTTTCTTTCAACTTAGACTTAGACAAGTACCCTATGTTTATAATTTTCTTAGAGTTATTTGCCCCTGTTTCATCTGTCTTTTTGTCAACAACAGGGGGACTATTGACCGATGAGTTTGTGGCTTCAGTTTTTTCTTTAGGGATCACAAACTTAACAGGAACAAATGTACTTTTGTCTTTAGTCTTATTAATTTTGCTAGCTTCTTCATTGTTATCATTCTCAACAATAGGTCTTTTATCTTGACTCTTGTCATAGCCTAGACCAGCAGTTTGACACACGTTTTGATTATTGAGAATTTCTTGAACTTTTCTTCCAGAGTCTGTCCAAACTTTAAACTTAAGCCTTTCTTCTTCTAGTTCTTTCCTAACATAGTCATAGGCTTTCAAAATTTCAGTGTAGTTATGACTATATTTCTCAGAATCCTTTTTGTATTGTTCCATTAATAATAACTCAGATTCTACATGACAATTCCTTTTAGTTAAGGTTAAATTTTCTTCTCTCAACCTTTCACTTTCACTAGTGAGAGACCTACATGTTGTCATTATTTTATTAACCTCACTTTTCACAATCTCTATGCCATCAGAGTCTAAATTAATTAAGGATTCAGGAGTAAAGATTGATACCTGAGTTTTAGGAGATGAGGATTCTTTGGGAGACTGTGATTTTCTTGAGGAGGATGCCATTAGTGCTAGATTTTCATAATCAATTTCATCCTCTGAGCTTGAGTCTGCCCAGTCCTTTCCTGTTGATAGAAGTGCTTTTCCTTGACTTTTTGACTTTCTGCATTCACTGGCAAAGTGCCCCAATATTCCACAGTTGAAACATTTGACCTTTGCTTTGTCAAGTTTGATAATTGTACTCTTGCTCTTCTCAACCTTTTCATCTTCCTTCTTGAATGATGGCCTTTTGCTAAATTTGCCAGTTCTTTTGTTGAATTTCATTCTTTTGAAATTTTTAGCAAACATAGCCATCATTTGACTAAGATCAACCTCTTCATCAGAATCAGAGTCTGTGTCAGTAGACTCTGACTCCACAGCAGCTTTACCCTTCTTTCTTGAATCCTTGATTCTTGCTTCTGTGGATGGTTCCTGTTGTTCTTTCTCAGACTCCATCAAGAGTGCCACAGATTTTGTCTTTACAGACTTCTTATTCTTTCTCTGTTGCATCTCCAAATCATATGTCTTGAGTCTGCCATACAATTATTCTAGAGTTAGTTCATCCAAATCTCTAGCTTCTCTTATGGCTGTAGTCTTATTGTCCCACTCTTCAGGAAGTGCTCTCAGAAACTTGGTATTCGTATCTTCAGAATCATAAACCTTACCAAGCATAGCCATCTCATTCAAGAGTTTTATAAACCTATCATACATCTCAGTGATAGATTCTCCAGATTTTGCTTCAAAGTACTCATACTCTTGAATGAGCAAAGACCTAGCATTCTTCATGACATCTTTAGTCCCTTGACAGTGCACCTCAAGTTTTGTCCACATCTCCTTAGCAGTCTTGCATGATATGACACAGTTAGTTAGAACAGAATCTAAACTGTTAAAGAGAATGTTCTTTACTTTTGCCTCCTTAAGGACATTTTCTTTGTCCTATTTTGTCCATTCAGCCTTTGGTTTCTCAACGAGGTGTTCTTCAGTTATTTTGCCTTCCTCATTGATTTGAGGCACAATTTTTAAGGGCACAAAGGGTCCTTCATTAATCCTGTCAAGATAGTCAGGGTCTGTTGCTTCCAGATGGTGCAGCATCTTAACCTTCCAGTGGGTGAACTCGTTTCTCTTAAGCATAGGAATCTTAGAATTGCCATCTTTGTTTCCAGACATCTTTGATCGATTTTAAACGTTAGGCTCTGATACCAATTGTTTTCCCAGTCGTACAAGTAGAAGGGGGGGTTGAATACTTGTATGTCTTTTCTGCCCGATTTAAAATCAAATTAAGAACAAACTCAAACACAAAAATATGAATAAGTACTGTTTTGTATTATTGATTTGTGAATACAAAACTCTCATAGGGTGTACACAAACCCTAGCAGCTTCTCTGTGTTTATCACAGCAACTCTCTCTATTTCTATGCTCTCACAAAATTTCACTCAGATGATTATGTTTCGACTTGCACACCTTTACAATTAGGTTACATAGAGTTTATATAGAGAGCTGCCTATCAACTAATAACAGAAAGATAAATTACAATAGGAATAGAATTCCTAATTATTAGTTGACAGTTTCCTTCTAGAATTCTCTTTCTTTCCCATAGCATATCTGTAATATATTTATCTTGATCTTTGAAGACTTTCCATTCCTGTGATCTTCTTCCAAATTTAACCTCAACTGTACGGACTCTGATGATCTTCAGACTCTGATCACATGTAGACCCTGATAGATCATAGACTCTGATAGTCTATAGACTCTGATCACCTTCCAGACTTTGATCTTCATGCAGACTCTAGTTTCACTTTCTACAGAAATTCTTCTAAGTACAAGTAACATGAATGTTGACCATCTAGACTCTGATTATACATTTCAGAGACTAGAAAGACTTATTACAGATAAACTAATCTAGACACTGTTCTAGTATTTTGTACATCATCAAATGAATATATCCCTAACACTCACTCTTTCATAAGACATCTCCTTTATAATTTGCTTAGGTGAGTTTGTTGGAGAATCTGAGATATGAACTGGAGCAGCTTCACTAGATTTTGTCAAATCATCAGAGTTTATCGCGTCAGTGTTTAGAGGTTGAGTTGTTGGCTGATCAGAGATAAGAGCGTCAGAGTTTATGACTGTATCAGAGTTTAGGTCTTCAATAATTGTAGTCTCGGAGTGTACAGCCTTGACCAATCTTCGTCTTTTATTCTTCTTCTTAGAAACTGGAATCACTGTTTCTGTCTGAGGAGAAATATTAGAATCCTGTTCAACATTTGTTCTCTTTAGAAAAACAAAACCATCATCAGAATCTGTATTTTCATCAATCAATTTTCTCTTTTTAGGAGAAGATTTCTTCACTGATTTCCCTTTCTTTTTGTTTGGACCATGCTGTTGAGAGGTGTGTGTTGCAACTACAGTCTTTTGAGAGACTGCAGAGGTTGGCAAAGGTGTTTAGGTGTCAGTGTTTGGAGGGTGGCTTGGGTTTGAATCAGAGGGTGCTAAACTCTAATTCACAGCCACTGAGAAAAAATCCCTTCCATACATGATAAACATTCTCTGATGTAAGAAAAGCCTGACCCGTGTGGGATAAAATAAGTTACAGAGTTTACCTGCATCATTTTTCTTGGCATCTTTCCTTATAAGATCAACAAATATTCTTTTATTCATTGAAAAACTAACTAAACTCTGGTCATTCTCAAAAGATACATCAGGCACAAGATAAGAGAAAATTAACTGTAAAAATCTAGCAAAGTAAACTGTATGTGCATCATCATCTATTTTGCTAGCTATCTGCCTAATTATCAAACATGAAAAATCAAAAGACAAGTTGTGGGTCAGAGAATACCCAATTTGCTGTGACAACTGTGGAATTGCATCAAAGTTGGTGCATTTTCCTGTGAAAGCTCTAGTGATACAATCAAAGAAGAAGCTCCACTCTCTTCTTAGATTAGGTCTGGTCAAGCTTCCTAGCTTTGACAAGTTTCCACCATAACCAATAGACCTGAAAAATTCCTTAATTTGTTCATCTCCAACTAAATCATCATACACAGCTACTTCTGGAAGATGAAGGGCTTGTCGAACAATAGCAGGAGTAATTGAGTGTTCTCCATTACATTGAAATGTGAGAATGGGTTTTTCATTATCACCAGCATTATTGAATTTTGCAGTTGACCAGATTTTGAGTAATGATTGGGCAGAGAAATTTGAAGGTTTTTGAAGCGCATAACCAATGTAACTTTGAGCTAGAAAATCCTGAACGAAATGAAAATCTTCGGGTGCATCGGATTTATTCAACAAAGAGATATAGTTTGTGGCAGCAAAAGTATAGTTTAGGAAGGATTGACCTTTGGATGCCATTGAAATAATAAAGATTTGCAGGTTGGAGCAGTTAGGGTTCATGTGAAGCGAGAGTGCAAAAGAAGAATGATAGATACAAATGATTAATTCAAAATAACAATAAGAATTAAACTGTTCCCTTTCAATTGCATAAAACCTGTAGTGGGACACGTGGCAAAAGCTGATTGGAAAAGCAATTATTAGTACAAGTCTCAAAATACAGCAAGTGTGTGTGTACTGTGTAATAATAGGAACCGTCAATCGTGAGATACACGCGCCTTATTACAAGCCCAATCAGAGAATGATAAATATGATGTCAAAAATATAAAATATGATGTCATAAATATAATCTCATAGTTTACCACTTAATCAGAGTTTACAGATCATAGTTTAAATGAGTCAGAGTTTAGTATATACTATCAGAGTTTACCACACACTCTAACAGTGTTTACTATAAACACTGATAACTTGTGATCATAGATTAGATGCTTCAATGATCAGGGTTTACTCCATTGACATCAGAGTTTACCCCATACTCTGACATATACTCTGAGTGTCTGAAACTTGCTAATTTGAGCCACTTGTCACCATCCCTAATTCAGAGACCAGTCTGTTAAATGTGGCTTCAGGCAAAGATTTATTGAATATATCTGCTATTTGTTGATCTGTAGCAACAAAATGTAATTCAATTGTGCCTTCTTCCACATGTTCCCTTATGAAGTGATATCTGATACTAATGTGCTTTGTCAGAGAATGTTGAACTGGATTTCCTGTCATTGCAATAGCACTTTGGTTATCACAATAAATAAGAATTTTTGAAAATTTCAAACCATAGTCAAGCAATTAATTTCTCATCCATAAAATCTGTGCACAGCAGCTTCCAGCAGCAATATATTCAGCCTCTGCAGTTGATGTTGAAATTGATTTCTGCTTTTTGCTGAACCATGATACAAGTCTTCCACCTAAAAATTGACAACTGCCACTTGTGCTTTTCCTGTCAATTTTGCATCCTGCAAAGTCAGCATCTGAATAGCCTATTAATTTAAAATCAGACTCCCTAGGATACCATAAGCCAAGATTAACAGTGCCCTTGAGATATCTGAATATTCTCTTCACAACAATTAAATGAGGTGCTCTTGGATTTGCTTGAAATCTAGCACATAGACATGTGGCAAACATGATGTTTGGCCTACTAGCAGTCAAATAAAGTAGAGAACCAATCATTCCTCTGTATGCTGTAACATCAACAGGTTCTCCAGTGTCTTGATCAAGCTTTGTTGCAGTAGCCATAGGAGTTGTAGCAGATGCAGAATCTTCCATTTGAAACTTAGTGAGTAGATTCTTTGTATATTTAGACTGATTAATGAAAATACCTTCTTCAGATTATTTCACTTGTAAGCCTAAAAAATAACTCAATTCTCCCATCATGCTCATTTGATACCTGGACTGCATTAACTTTGAAAATCTTTCACAGAGTTTCTCATTAGTGGAACCAAATATAATATCATCAACATATATTTGTACCAATAATAAATCCTTACCTTGAGTTCTATAAAACAAGGTTTTATCAATTGTTCCTCTAGTGAAATTATTTTCAAGTAAGAATAGAGCCAGTGTTTCATACCAGGCCCTTGGTGCTTGTTTTAGTCCATATAAAGCTTTATCCAGTCTATAGACATGATTTGGATATTTTGGATTTATAAAGCCAGGTGGTTGTTCAACATAGACTTCTTCTTCAAGTTCACCATTTAAAAATGTACTTTTAACATCCATCTGGTAAACATTAAATTTCTTATGTGCAGCATAAGCAAGAAAAATTCTGATTGCCTCAAGTCTAGCTACAGGTGCATATGTTTCATCATAATCAATCCCCTCCTGTTGAGAATAACCTTTGGCTACCAGTCTTGCTTTGTTCCTTGTAATTATTCCATCAGAGTCTGTCTTGTTCCTGAATACCCATTTTATGCCAACAATGGATATGTTCTTTGGCCTTGGAACTAGGGTCCAAACTTCATTTCTTTCAAACTCATTCAATTCTTCCTGCATAGCAGTGACCCAATCAGCATCCTTCAAAGCATCTTCAACCTTTTTTGGTTCTATTTGAGAAAGGAAACTATGAAATAGACATTCATTCTGAGTAGCTTTTCTTGTTTTTACTCCACTTTCCAGATCACCAATAATTAAATCAGGTGTGTGATCTTTGGTCCAATTCCTGGGATGTGGAAAAGTCCTTGAACTAGATGCTCTCCCATGATTCCTGCCTTCATAGAATGATTCCTCTGTAAATGCTGATCCTCCCCCTGAAGTTGTGCTTCCTTCAGAGTTTAAGTACTCAGAGTTTGAGTTATCAGAGATTGAGGTCTCAGAGTTTGAATGATCAGAGTTTAGGGTTTCAGTGTTTGTGTTGTTCAGTGTTTGATCAGATTCTGATATCTCATTTATTGTGTTTTGATCTCTAACGTCAGTATTTGATTGATGTTGCTCCCCCTCAACATGTGCAGAATCTTCAATTTCTATTTCAATTAATTCTGAATCAGAGTTTAAAGAATCAGAGTTTTCCTCACCAGATTTTAGTTGAACATAGTTTATCTCATCAGAGTTTGGTTCAACAGAGTTTATTTTCTACAGTTCATTCTCAAATCTCAGAGTTTCCTGTGCATCTTTATCATGTAACACAGCTATCTTCCCTTCATCAAAGGAGACATTAATTGATTCCATGACTGTCCTTGTCCTTAAGTTGAATACTTTGAATGCTCTTGAAGAGGTTTTAGAAGTTGTTGCATATCCAATAAAAATTCCTTCATCTGCTTTAAGTTCAAACTTCTTCAATTGTTCAGGATGTGTTTTGAGAATAAAACACTTGCTTCCAAAGATGTGAAATTATTTGACATTTGGCTTTCTTCCTTTCAAAGATTCATATGGAGTCATTCCATATTTGTTTATTAAAGAACAATTCTGAGTGATGCATGCAGTGTTCACAGCTTCTGCCCAAAAATAAGTAGGTAGTTTTGCTCCTTCTAGCATTGTTCTGGCAGCTTCTATTAAAGTTCTGTTCTTTCTTTCAACTACACCATTTTGTTGAGGTGTGCCAGGTGCTGAGAACTGTTGAATAATACCTCTTGTTGAGCAGAATTTCTCCATTGCAGAGTTCTTAAACTCTGTTCCATTGTCACTCCTTAGATTTTTTACTTTGTGAGTTGATCCATTCTCAATCATTGCAATATGATCAAAAATTATCTCTGCAGTTTCATCCTTCTTATGCATAAAGTACACCCAGATAAATCTAGTGAAATCATCAACTATTACCAGAGTGTATTTCTTCTTTCCAATGGACATGATGTTTACTGGACCAAATAAATCAAGATGTAGTAGATGTAAAGGTTGATCAATAGAGTTTTCAGTTTTGCTCTTGAAAGTTGTCTTCTTTTGTTTGGCCTTTTGACATGAATCACAGAGTCCATCAGGATGAAATTGAACTTTTGGAAGACCTCTAACTAGGTCCTTCTTTACCAATTCATTAATGTTTCCAAAGTTCAAGTGACACAGCTTTTTGTGCCAATTCCAGCTTTCCATTGGTGATGCCTTTCCAAGTAGACAGGTTAAGGGACCATTAGAATTAACATCCAAGCTAGCTTCAAATAAATTGTTATGTCTGTGGCCAATAAGAATTATTTTCCCATTTTTCTTGCTTTTCACTTCACAATGAGTTCCATGAAATTCCACAGAATAACCTATGTCTGTCATTTGACTCACACTTAGCAGATTATGTTTGAGTCCTTCAACCAGAGCTACTTTCTCAATGATGACATTTCCAATCACAATGTTGCCATATCCCAGTGTTCTTCCTATGTTGCCATCTCCATAAGATACTGCTGGGCCAGCCTTCTCCTTAAACTCTGAAAGCAGGAATTTATTTCCAGTCATATGTGCAGAACATCCACTATCAATCACTAGGATGTTTTTCTTGTTTCCCTGCAATCAGTAAATGCAATTTAATTAGTAGTTTTGGGGACCCAAACTCTTTTGGGTCCTTTCTTTGAAAACTTGTTAACTTTTGCAGCAGAAGTTCTTTTATCAGAGTTTAAGTTAACAGAATTTGCATTCACAGAGTTTGTACTGTCAGAGTTTAGATTCCTTTTATCAGACTTTATTACATATATTTGTTTGACAGTATGTTTTGGAGAATTATTTATTTGAGGCTGTGGTTCATAACAGTTGTAATACAACCTATGATATTCTTTGCATGTATAAATGGAATGTCATAAACTACCACAATTAAAACATGGATTATATCTTGTTTGTTTTCTAGCCTCAAAATTAGGTCTTTCAGGTTCTTTCTTTTTCCTTTGTTTGCAGTCAATAGCAAGGTGATTAGAATTACCACAAGTAAAACAGGTTTTCCTAGGAGCATCAGGGATATTCATGTAATTATTCTCCTTAGTAATTCCTACTTTACCATTCCAATTTATTTTCACCTTTTTAGTTTTAATAGTGACTGCCTTCAACTTTTCTGTAAGTTGCTTCTGTGAAAGTAACCCTATATTTACCTTTTTAGAATCTGACACACTATTGTTTTTAGAGCTTTCAGCAGATTTAGTTTTCTTGAAATCACTAGCTCTAACATATTTCACAGGTTCACTCAGTGTTCTTTTTGTATGTGCTTTAGTGTGTGTTTCTTTAATAGATTCATAACCTAAGGCAGATGTCCAATTCTTTTCAGAAAGCATTTGTTGGACCTTCTTGCCAGAGTTTGTCCAAACTCTGAAGGTCTCTTTTTCCTTAGCTATCTCAGATTTTAAATAGGTGACTTGTATTTCTAGCTGAGTTTGCATGTGTATAGCATTATCATGGTCTTTCTTAACGTTTAACATATTAGAGTTTTCATATTCAAGCTTGTTATTCCTAGTAGTCAGAGTTTGTATCTCAGATTTTAATCTCTCATTTTCTAGAGTCTGGGATTTAAAACTAACATGCAAAGTTCTAAGAAAAGACTTTAATTCACAGATATTATCAGTTTGAAAATTGAAAACAGAGTCTGGTACCTTTTCAGAGTTTAAGATGGTAGCATCAGAGTTTGCCATGAGAGCATAGTTAGTTTTTTCTTCAGAGTCTGAGGAATCCATCCAGTCTTTCTTTGATGTGATGAGAGCTTTCCCAGATTCCTTGCTTCTGCACTCAATAGCAAAGTGCCCCATCTTATTGCACTTGTAACACTTGATCTTTGATTTATCAAGAGTTTTTTATTTTCCATCTCTATCTTCTCTCTTTCTGAATGTGTCTTTCTTGTCTGACTCACCATGCTTTTTCTGAAAGTTTCCTTGCTTCTTAAATTTTCTGTATTTCTTAAAGCTTTTGACAAACATAGCAAACATCTCCATCATGTCAGTGTCTGAAGAGACATCAGAGTTTATATCAGAGTTTGCTTCAAACTCTGATTCACTGCTTTCCTTGATTACAACTTTTCTTTTTCTTGTTGAGGCTTTAAGGACTTTTTCTATAGGTTCTCCAATCTGGGCCTCAACATTCAAGGCAATAGATTTTGCCTTGCTGCTTTTCCTGTTTCTTCTTTGCTGTAACTCCAAGTCATGAGTCTTCAGTTTTCCATAGACCTCATCTAAAGACATCTCATCTAAATCAGCTCTGTCTCTAATCAAAGATGTTTGCAGATCCTATTCTTCTGGAAGAGCCCTAAGAAACTTCGTGTTTGAATCTTCATTATCATACACTTTATCTACTAATGCCAAGTTGTTCAACAGAGTTAAAAATCTGTCATAGATATCTGTGAGAGACTCATTCTGTTTAGCCTCAAAGTATTCATACTCTTGTATAAGTACATATCTCCTATTTTTCTTGATTTCCCTGGTTCCTTGGCATTGAACCTCTAGTGCATCCCAGATTTCTTTTGCTGTCTTGCATGCTATTACCCTGTTGGACATTACAGAGTCAAGACTGTTATGCAATATGTTTCTTACCTTGGCATATTTGAGGACTTCTTGCTTTTCCTCATTAGTCCATTCTTTCTTATCCTTTAATGTATAATATTCAGGAACTTGTCTTCCTTCTACAATAGTTGTAGGCACCAGTTTTGTTAGAAGATACTGACCTTCATTGATCCTGTCCAGATAGTCAGGGTCTGTAGCTTCTAGGAACATCAACATCTTCACCCTCCATGTAGGGTACTCAGCCTTCTTCAATATTGGAATCCTGATGCTTTCATACTTGTTACCAGACATGATTATTTGATCTTTTGAGTTGAAATTAACTGCCTGCTCTGATACCAATTGTTTCCCAGATAATCAATCTATTACAGAAGGGGGTTGAATGTAATAGTACCAATTAATCGAAGATGAACACAAGTATGTAGAATGGAATACTGGTTTGTATTAATAATGACCTTGAATACAAAACTCTCTCAAGAAATAATGTTCTTAAGAGCTGCTAGGTTACAATAATAATGCTTGAAACAAAACGTGTTTTGATTATAACCTATCTCTGTGTTTATATAGACACATCTACAAATACAATTACAAATTAGATTGGAAATAGAATAGCTTTAATAAGGTAATTTAGACTTGCACTCGAATTCCTTCTTACTATCCAAATCAGACTCTGATTTGTCTGTTTCCTTTTCAGTTAAACTCTGAAGCTAAACTCTGTCGGTTTGTCATTTTCTTATTTAAGCATTCTCTGTTAGAGTAAACTCTGATTGAGTATTCTCTGATAGAGTAAACTCTGTCCGACAGCTTCATAAACTCTGATGACATCAACATAAACTCTGATCTGATATTCTCTGACAATAATTAGTGTTTGCATTCCTAACAAGAAATTTTTAATGAAGCGCCTTTTCACATATTTCGTTTTCCTTCTACCGACTTATATGACGATTGAGACATTCATTTCCCATGAACTCTTAATTAAAGGTTTGAACTAGGATATTTGTTTAAACTCTTGTATGTACTTCAGTTGGAAATATACAGCTGATGCTACAATCAACAACCATTAGTTCTACAAGTCGCTGGAGCAGGCAATGATACTACAGCAACAGGAGTCCTTGCAGATATACTTGATATGCAGGATTTGTTTCCTCAACTCAACTTACTTCAAGTGTTGTTAGTTTTAAGGGAGTCTCATGCATAGTTCAAGTTGCTCAGTGTCATTAGCAATACTCAAGAGATTTTTCATTACATGAAAAAAGAACTTATTGTTCTTAATAGAGTTATTCTTAAATTTTGTAAACCTACATATTTTTTTTCCCAACAATATTAAATATGTAGAAATTTATAGTAGACATTTAACATGGATTTTATACTTAGTTTGCCGTGTATATTAAATGCTCCAATGGGTCTCTTTCGAGGAGGCGAAAGAATGTATACTTCTGTTGCTCGGAGTAGCTTAATGAGATATATTTCTAAGAGCATGACAGTAAGATATGCTAAACATTTTGTATTAGAACCAATTACCATTTCCTGATCGGTTAGAAAAGTTATTTATTTTGTGAAAGAATGACTCTGATGTTGTAAGTATCTACACAGCATGCTATTACAATGAGAAAAGCAATGTTATTAAGAAGATTCCAATGTATATTATTTTATACACACTCATTTTGTATGGGTTGTAATGCTCCATGATGCTATATGCCGCATCAAGGAGGATATGTAGCATCAAGGAGGATTTGCTTCAGCCTGTGAAGCTTATTACCAAGTGATTTCACTGTTGTCCTAAGTATATATGGTAATTTCAGTTTGAGCTTATGAAGATAACAAACAGGCCACACACACGCATACCAGATTACCAGCATTGTGTTATAGTGAACTACTTTCTTGAAACCACACATATATACATTGCCTCACAAATTTCTCCACAAGTCGCCAGCTTTCAGTGCAGACAACACATACTGAAGTATTCTTGTAGCTTACATATTGAAAGAAGTCTCTGTATATGTAATATATTGTTGATTTATATGAGATCAAAGTGAGGTAAGGGAGCTAGTAATTATTTATTTATACAAAACAAATCATTTATTAAAAAAGAATTTCTATCAAATTAAGTTGAGCAGCAATAATGGTGGTTCATGCAAGTGAGGCAACTGAAAGGTACACAGTAGAATCTCTAAAGATTACTGTTGTATATGTAGGTATGCAGTGGTGACAGGAGCTAATAAGGGGATTGGATTTGAGACAGTGAGGCAGCTAGAAGCAGCAGGGGTGACAGTTATTTTAACAGCCAGGGATGAGAAGAGAGGCACTGATGCAGTGGCATCTTTGGCTTTGCCTAATGTTATTTTTCACCAGCCTGATGTTTAAGATCCCAACAGCATCCACTCTTTGGTTGATTTTATCACTGCAAAATCCCGAAGATTTGATATTTTAGTATGATATTCTTTCTTTTCTAGTAGGTGTTTCGGAAGGGTCCAAAAACTTTCATGGATAGTAATGTTATGACTCCAGGTCTATGGATGTAGTCTTTTAAAGGGGTTGGTCATGTCATCCAGCAAGGGATGGTGGTGCAACTTGTTGTTCACTTTCCTTCCATATTCTTGTAATCATTACTTTATGTAACTTGTCTTTATAAGAATGATGGTTAAATTAATGTAAAGCTCCAAATCCTTGTCAAATCAGTAGTACCAATAATCTGCAAGTCATATCAAGAAAGAGCTGTGAACTAGTTCAGATTATGCCCCCTACTACAGTTTTATGAATATATAATTTTTGCAGGTAAACAACGCAGGCGCTTCTGTAGTGATAGTTGATGAAGATAGCCTAAGAGCAATGAAACTAGATCCTGCATCTTAGGTAACTACATAATGCTATTGAAATTAATTAATCAGTATTTTTTAGAGTATTATACACATATATTACAGGCACGAACTGATACGTGATTGCTCTGTTGCATTTCTAAACAGCTCTCAGGCCAAGCGATGAGTATGATTCAAGGTGTGATTAAAACAAGCTATGATAAGGCAAAAGAATGCCTGAACACTAACTACTATGGTGTGAAAAGAGTTACAGAAGGACTTCTGCCACTCCTAAAGCTTTCTACTTATGGAGCAAGGATAGTTAATGTTTCTTCCCTCTGGAGTGAATTAAGGGTAAGCATATAAGTTACATAATTATAAAATTAAAAACTTCCCCAGTATGAGTTTCAAACTGTAGATTTACCAAGATTTTTCACTCTACATATGAGAAATTTCATTATAAAAATTGTTGGATCAAATCAAGGCTACTCTATATAATTACTTGTCTTGTTGTAACACATTTAAAGCTTCTGTATTAGGTTGGTGACTTAGATACTTTAATGTACTATTGCATATAGAAATATGATCAAAGTGTAATTCCAAGTTGTAATTAAAGTCAAATAATAAAGTCAGTTAGAAGATTCAAGTTGAATTATGCATCTAGACAAAGAAGACTTCTTAAAGAATAAGGAATGCAGTCTGAGAATTCTTTTAAGGTAAATAACTGGTCGAGAAGTCACTACAATCGAGAAGTCAGAATGTGTAATTGGTCGAGAAGTCTCAAAACACTCATCGACTCAGTATTCGATCGAGAAGTGCTCATTCGAGAAGTCAAGGAATTAAAGCCAATAGAGTAGTGTGAAAATGTTATACATTCGAGAAGTCCAAAAAATAAATCGAGAAGTAAGCTATTGAACCATTCGAGAAGTATGAGGAATTGGATCAATCGAGAAGTCTGTGATGATAGTTCATTCAAGAAGTCTAGTTCATTCGAGAAGTCTAATCCGATCAAGAAATCAACAAAGCCATATCTAATCGAGAAGTCTAAGGCATTCGAGAAGTATCAAGACAAGACTAATCAAGAAGTCTCAGAAGTACTTGATCGAGAAGTCAATATCATGACTTCTCGAAGTGCAATGAAGCTGAGTATTTGAATGATTTAAAAGGCTAAATTCTAGGAGATTTGCAGAAGAATAAGACAAGTGATTCTGAAGCTCTGTCATTATAAGGTCAGTCAAACCTGTGATGATAGAGACAAGTCTACAATAAAGCTTGGAGGATACACAAGACAAATGACTAAAGAGATAAGGTTGAAAGCAACAAACTGTCAACATAATGTATTAGCTAGAAATAGATAGTAGTCAAATGTAAAGTTGTGTTTGTCTATTTCTAGTTTTATCTTAACTGACTGGTGAGAACATGTGCCAAAAGACATGTTGTCTATATAGTTTATGCACTGCCTCATTAGTTAGAAATCTTTGAAAAATTATCAAGTATTTACACACCTTGTATCTTCCAAGAACAATAAGCTGAAATTCACTTTGAATTTCAGATTGTAGCTGATTCATTCTAATACACAATTAGATTGAAAGTTAATTCACCGTTTTCTTACATTTTCGCATATGTATTTAAGTAAGCATCTGTGAATTGACAAAGCTACAAACACTCTCAAACAGTTCATCAAAATTAAGGAAGTGAAAACAAAACCAAAAGAATTTGAAGTTATACATTCACCCCCCTCTGTAAACTTTGGTAACTCTAATTCCTAACAAGTGGTATCAGAGCTCGGGTTGTTAACATACATACATTTTGAAGATCAAAATGAGTACTCGGAAGTTGAGCAGTATAGAGATTCCCCCTTTTGATAGAAAAACTACAACATATGGAAAAGGAAAATGTTAATGTTCATAAGGGCTGCTAACTCCATATATCCAGAAATCTTGAAGAATGGTCCCTTTATGCCAGTTACATTGGTTCCTGAAACTACCAGTGGCTCTGAGGTAATACTTGCAACATGGATACTCAAAGATCCATCTCAGTACACAGACACAGAGAAAGATAAGGTGTCTCTTGACAATAGTCTATTGCTCATACTCATAGAATCTTTAGACATTGTTATGTATAACAACATTGTTAAGTGCACCTCTACAAACCACATATGAGAAACCATAGAGATTCTGTGTGAAGGAACTGAAGAGGTAAGAGACAACCAGAGGCAACTCCTTCTCTCACAATATGAGGCTTTCATTTCAAAACAAAATGAAGGCATAACTGAGGTGTTTGAAAGATTCAAGAAACTCATCAATGACCTTCAACTCCATGAAAAGTACTATGAAACAAATGAGGAGAACATGAAGTTTTTGTTGACTCTCCCAGAACATTTGGAGCACAAAATCTTTGCAATTAGAGAAGGGAGAGATCTAACAAAACTTCTACTTGAAACCCTCTATGGAATTTTAAAGACATATGAACTGGAGTTCTACCAGAAGAAGTCCATTTTAGCAAATAGAGGAAAGATGGAAAATGTTTCAAATGCCTTGGTTGCAAATGAACCATCAAGAAATGAGAAGACGAGTACAAATAAGAAATTGAAGAACTTGAAGAATAGAAACAAGAAGAAAAGGACGATGTCAAGAATGAATCAGGTGAAGAAGAGTTCTACACTATTGAAGAGCTTGAAGGAATGAACAACAAAACCATGGCCTTCATGGCAAAGAAATTTGGAAACTTAAGATTCAAGAAAAATAAAAGTTTTAAATCAAAACCAAATTTCAAATCTTCAAGCAAAGGAAAGACTCCAACAAGAAGCAACACCAATGAAGGGTATAAAACTGGAACAATTGATAGATCTAAAATAAGAGGCTATAACTGTAATGAGCTTGGACACTTTGTAACAAAGTGTAAAAAACCTAAAGCAATCAAGAAGGACAAAGATTACTTGGAACTAGAAGCCAAGTATGAGGCACTCCTCAAAAAGCAGACAGGAAAGGCTTACATAGTTGAAGGAAAATGTTGGGATGACAGAGATGAAGATGATGAAGAGGAATAATGAAATCTAGCACTTATGGCTAACTCACATGATGGAGCATCATCCTAAAACACTCAAGTACCCTCATTAGTCTCACTTGACATGTCAAAATCTCAGTATAAGAAAATTATTGAAGAATTGAGCATTGGAATGTTTAATATTCATACTAGTATGGCTGCTGCATATGAGGAAATTGCTAGATTACTAAAGACTAATGATGAACTGACTGCTTAGAATGAGACATTAGAATTATCCTTGATAAATCTGGAAAATTTGAAACAAGAAAATGAGTATCTCAAGAACAAAGTCACTTGTCAAGAACAAATTGAAAAAGTCCTAAGAGATCAAATCTATGAAAATGAATTGAAGATAAAGGCCTATCACAACTCATCCATGACACTGCAAGAATTTCATGAGAAGCTTCAAGAGAATTCCAAAGTTGGAATTGGGTTTGACTATGACACTCTTAAGAAGAAAAATTATATGTCAATAAAAGACAAGAAAACTGAATTTGTTGGAAATCCTCACATTTTGAAAAATGTTAAGGCACCAATTTTTAAGAAAGTAACTATTGAACTTGATGTCAGTATGGTCATCAAACAACAGTTGAATGATGAGGATAAGATAATAACTAAGAGTGATGTGCCTTCTGTTGAAATAGAAGAACCAGTAGTCAAGGCCAAGTCCATCCCTGTTGAAATAGAATCAAAATAAAAAGTCCTGAAAAATGACACCATGCATGCTAAGAAGAAAAAGGTAAATAAAAATGGTAATGTAGGCATTAACAAACACAATAACTATGCACCTATTCTAAATGCTCCTAGGAAGATTTGTAAAAACTGTGGATCAATAAATCACCTTACACATATGTGTAAGAAACTGTTAGTATTGGTGTCCTAGAGACAATACTTTTAATATTTTATTGAAAATAATGAAGGATTATGTTTTATGTGATTATTTAATTAATATTTATTATGTCTTTATTTACTACATCATAAATTGAAAGAATAATAAATGTCCTTGGATTATTAATACGTAATATATATCTTTAAGTATGTGACTTAAAAATGAGATTATATGAATAGTATTTTATTCCTAAAATTCCCTAGTCAAGTATTATTATTTAAGGACAGTAATAATGCAATAAGACTAGTATGTTTGTTGACAGATGACCACATCTCATTGGTCATAGGTATGGTGATACTAAAGTCAAGAACATAAGTGTATGTATCAATACATGACACTGGAAAGACCCGCCGTGAGATTCTACATGTTAATAAGTGTCATAAGAAATCTCACAGTGATAATGATGTAATGATCCTCTGACTTGAAATCATTATATTTCTATACGAGAATTAATATACTTTGATTACACTCAAAGTTACCTTTAACCGGGTAATGATAAAGGTGGACATTGGGTATGCTATGAATCGTATGAGGAATATGAATGATAGATATAGGATTTAACCCTCCAATTCTAGGAGTGATATTATTGGCCTCTTGATTGAGTGAGACTATGAAATGCATGGCCATGCTCAAATATTGATTTGTTTAAATAGTCTACTCATTGATCAAGGAAACCAAGATTAAACGTTGAAGAGGATGACACTATACATGCCTCGAGTTTTATCTATAATATAAGGTTAAAGGGATTATATTACATTGCACATTATTCACGAAAGGTTTAATTGAATCACCAATTATTATTGTTACTTGGGTAGCAATGATGTATTACTAAATGCCGCTCATTGTTTATAATTTTATTATTAGATAATAAAATTTTTGCCAACGTAATAATAACCTAAAGGGTCACACACAAAGAACGTCAAAACGGAGGTTTATTTAAATTACGAATTTAAATATATTATTGTTTATTCGAATTTAATTATTAAATTAATTAAGCGGGACTTGATTAATTATATTAGAATTCGGATTTAATAAGTATTATTATTATTCAAATTTAATTATTAAATTAATTAAGTGGGACTTGATTAATTATATTAGAATTCAGATTTAATAATAATAATAACCCAAAGTCATAATGGGTTTTGGAAACCACATGGATTAGAGTTAGGCCCAAAATCTCTCTCCCCCCTATATATACATAATGATGTATAGTATTAGGGTTTAATCATCAAATTTCATTTTATAGAAAAACCCTAACTGCTCAACATCAAGAGAGGCTAGAGAAAGAGAGATAGAGAGGCAAACAATTCGGCTAGTACCGACTCCGGTGATCGTAGAACGATTGGGCGTTCGTGTGGACTTCTTTAGAGAGCAAATCTTTGCAACAAAGGACTGCTGTGATTCATCTTTCTGGACCTCCATTAAACAGCATACGAAAGCTTTGTTAAGGTACAAACTTCTTCACCATAATCATCCAACGTTATACACGGATCCTGCGATTGGGTTTCGATTTTTTTTATATTTTTTTACGTTAATTCCGCTGCGTTTTCATGCCCGAAACCCTTCAGAAACCACCCGTTGTTAATAATGCCAAATTTGCCTGTGGCTATGTGAAACCCTTGATGCATGATAATCATAAATTCTGTGACAAATTTGATTGTGTGCCATGTAACATGAATATCATGAATAATTTCTTTAGGCTCATAAAACAGTTTATTGATGGATGCATAAGTCAAAACTTAAACATCAACACCTCTAGGCCTAAGACTGCTAGTCCCATTAAACAGAGAAAACACTCCAGGTCACCTAGACATACATCTAGCTCTAGAAATACTAATTAAGCTAAAAATTAAAACCAGAAAAATGAAAGTATGCATGATCAAGTGACTAAGACTGTTAAGAATAGGAATGACATTCATGTGACTAAACATAAAGGACCCAACCTTGTTTGGGTACCAAAGAAAACTTGATTTTTTTGTGTTTGCAAGGCATAGGTAAAAAGAAGGTCACGTAGATCTTGGACAGTGGATGTTCGAGGCATATGACTGGTGACAAAGCCCTGCTATCATAATTCAAAGATGAGGCTGACCCAATGGTAACATTTGGAGACAATAACATTGGTTTCACAATGGGATATGGCAAATTGATTCATGAAAATGTTATTATTGAAGATGTAGCTTTGGTCAGTGGTTTGAAGCATAATCTACTCAACATCACTCAATTCTGTAACAAAGATTTAAAGGTAGAGTTTGACAAATAATTGTGCCTCTTATCACACAGAAAGACCAAAGAGATTGCTCTACAAGGAGTAAGAAAAGAAAGCCTATTTGTAGGAGATTTGGACTCTACAAACAAGGAGAAAATCTGTTGTTTCTACACCAAGGCCTTAGAAAATGAAAGTTGGCTTTGGCACAAGAAACTTTCTCATTTAAATTTCAAGAACCTTAATTTTATAGTCAAAAGAGAATTAGTGAAGGACCTGCCCTCACTTGAATTCTGCATATAAGGATTGTGTGAGGCATGTCAAAAAGGAAAAATGAAGAGATCAAGTCACATGAGTAAGGAATTTACATCAATAACTAAACCACTACAATTGATTCATATAGATCTCTTTGGACCAGTAAATGTCATGTCCATGTCCAAGAAAAGATATGCACTAGTCATGGTTGATGACTTCTCCAAATACACTTAGGTGGAATTCTTGCATTCAAAAGATGAAGCTCATGAAATTATTATTGAAAATTTGAGAAGATTGGACAAAGGCCCAACACCTGTTGTAGCCATACGAAGTGACAATGGAATAGAATTAAAAAAAGTTACACTAAATGAATTCTACAAAGAAAATGGAATCATTCACCAATTCCCAGCTCCAAGAACTCCACAACAAAATGGAATTATTGAGAGAAAGAACAGGACTCTGATTGAAGCTGCTAGAACCATGTTAGCAAAAGCAAATCTTTCAACCAGTTTTTGGGCTGAAGTTGTTAGGATTACATGCTATACTCAAAACATAACACTCATCACAAAACCAGTAGGAAAAACTCATTACCATATCGTGACAAATTGAAGTCCATCTGTGAAGTACATGCATGTGTTTGGAACAAAATGCTTTGTTCTCAAGGATGCTGCTGACAACTTTGGGAAGTTTGAAACCAAGGAATATGAAGGAATATTTGTGGGATACTCTTTAGACAAAATTGTCTACAGAGTATATGCGATTGATAATCAGAAGTTAATGGAAAGTACAAATGTGACATTTGATGACTTCAAGTTTCCTACAATGAATTTAGAAGATGAAAACTGACACATTTAGATTTAAAAATGAAATGGAGCCTGAAACATTTGCAACTGAAAAGGTTATCAATACTCATAAAGACTCACATGTTGACATCTCAAATGGAACAAATGAGGAAAGAGAAAATGATGATTTCAGTCATATTCAGCTTGAGAATTCTCCACACAACCCTAGCATCAATTCAGGGGGAGCTTCTCAAGATCTGTAACAAATTGCACCAACTTCAATCAGGAAGAAGTATGTTCAAGTGATAGAGATGTAGCTCATTAAACTAAATGGAATAGAGCTCATACATCTGATCAAATCGTTAGAAATCCTGATGAAGGTGTAAGGACAAGGAGAACAACTATGAATGAATGCTTATTTGCTTCCTTTCTGTCTCAAATTGAGCCAAAAAGAGTTGAAGAAGCCATGTTGGACCCAGACTGGATAATTGTCATGCAAGAGGAATTGAATCAATTTCTGAGAAATAATGTTTGGGAATTAGTGCCACCTCCAAAGGATAGATCAGGAATTGACACTAATTCGGTCTACAGGAACAAAATTGATGAACATGGAATTGTGATAAGGAACAAAACAAGGTTGGTTGCAAAAGGCTACTCACAACAAGAAGGCATTGACTATGATGAGACTTTTTCTCCTGTTGCAAGACTAGAAGCCATTAAAATTTTTCTAGCCTTTGCAGCACACTCAAACTTCAAGATCTATTAAATGGATATCAAAAGTGCATTTCTTAAAGGTGAATTAGAAGAAGTATATGTGCAACAACCACCTGGCTTTGAGGATCCAAATTTACTAAATTTTATTTACAGACTCATCAAGGCATTGTGTGGACTCAAACAATCTCCTAGAGCATGGTATGAAACTTTTTCAAAATTTCTTCTAGAAAATCGATTCACGAGAGGAACAATTGACAAAACTCTTTTCTACAAGAAGCATGGTGAGTATATGATAATGGTTCAAATTTATGTGGATGATATCATTTTTGGGTCTACAAATAAAAAATTATGTCAAAGGTTCTCTAAGCTAATGCAAAGTAAATATGAAATAAGCATGATGAGAGAGCTCAATTATTTTCTAGGCCTTCAAATAAGCCAAAGAACAGATGACATATTCATAAGTCAAAATAAATACATCAATGACTTACTCAAAAGTTTCGACATTCAAGATTGCTCACCTGTCAAAACTCCAATGTCTTTAGCTATAAAACTTGATGAATGTAAGAAAGGAAAAATTGTAGACATAAAGACCTACAGAGGAATGATTGGATCTCTTCTCTATATCACAGCTAGCAGACCTGACATTATGTTCTCTACTTGTCTATGTACAAGATTTCAGGCAAATCCCAAGGAATCTCATCTCATTGCTGTCAAAAGGATTTTGAGATATCTCAAAGGAACACCTTTCATGGGTTTATGGTACCCTAAAGAAACAGGATTCAACTTAATTGGATATTCATATGCTGATTTTGCTGGGTGTAGAGTGGATAGGAAAAGCACCTTAAGAAGCTGTCAATTTCTTGGACATAGGCTTGTGTCTTAGTTTAGCAAGAAGCAACAATCAGTTTCTACTTCCACAGCTGAGGCTGAATACATAGCTGCTGGAAGATGTTGTGCTCAAGTACTTTGGATCAGAAATCAACTAAGGGACTATGTAGTAATGTTGGGAAGAATTCTTATCATATGTGATAACACTAGTGTCATCTCAATTGTTGCCAATCCAGTCAACCATTCCAAGACAAAGCATACTGATGTAAGGTACTATTTTATAAGAGAACATGCATAAAATGGAGTGATTGAATTATTCCATGTTCCTACACAAAAAAAGTTGGCTGATATATTTACTAAAACACTTGATGAAGCCACCTTCAACAGGTTGGTTAGTAGAAATTGGAATGATAAATTCTTCAGGATAACTGGCCAAATAAATATATCTTCCCAACAGTTACAACAATTATTTCATAGACATGAAGTTAATGATTTTCTAAATGAAACAAAATTGGTGTATATTTATAAATATATCAGGTATATTGTTATACATTATTGTGCTTAAAAATATTTCTGTAAAAATTAACTTGGAACTATTTCTTTGTTCTAAGAAAGCCTGAAGAGAGTTATTATACTTGTGCATTGTTAAACAACAAGTGTGATAATTAAAATTTTAGGAATATTGATGAAACACATTTCTTACTTTAAAAATGAATAAATAAAATTTATTTGTTTAAGAAATGAGGTTTTAAAATTATTATTTTGTTTTCCAAGTGAAAATAGAATAATCTTTCAAAACTGGAGTTTGTGATTAAGTTGCCATCTTTTGTGACTTCTCGACAATGTTTCATGAGTTCTCGAACAGTTCATTTCTACAGTTCTTGATCGAGTATTATTTAGAGTTCTCGAATCACCTGACTTATCGAACAATTCATTTCTAGAGTTCTCGATCGAGTATTATTGAGAGTTCTCGAATCACTAGAGTTCTGGACTACAGTTTTGGGTGAGGTCTCAATTGACTTAGTTCTCGAATCAATAAACAAACACAATCTGAGTTCTCGATCAAAATTAAACAATTCTCTACTAAAAGTAACTTTATTCATTTTTGAGTTCTCGATCACTAAAATCGATTACAATTCTAGTCGAGTTGTCTAAGTCATATAAATAGCAAATTAGATCTAACATTTCATTTCTACACTTAATCATAAACTCAAAAAACCTTTTGTTCTCAACAGTTACGTTCAAACTCCTATATCTATTATCTCTAAAACCTTCGTTTCTTCTTTTTTCTCTTTCTATACATAACTCAATGGCATTTTCTAGCTCTAAATCTGCAACTAAAATGTATGTAATTCCTGAAACAAATTTCCTGGCCATTGCAAGAGATGCAGATGCAAAGGTGCAGTATAAGTGTTTCACTAGATTTCTCATTGACTCCTATCTGAATGAAACTTTTTTGGCAAACTCCACCTTGTACCTTGACATTCTTGAGCAGTTCTAAAGACTATAGACTGGGAAAACATATTATTGGAGGATGGTAGCTCGAAAGTGGTTGTAACCTGCAAATTCCAAGGAGAAGACATCAGTTTTGATGAAGATGATGTGAACAAAAGTTTGAAAGTGCCAACAGAGGATTTTGATGATGAACCTACTGAAAATGATCTTCTAGACTTTCTATAGTTCATTAGGTACTCTGACACTGTGGAGAAAGGAACTGATTATAATAAGTAAGTTAAATCAATAAGAAGTACATGAGGAAGAAGTGGTCATTCCTGTTTGACACCATACCTAGAGTGTTCACCTGCAGAAAAACAGGGTTTGACCAGATTAGCTCAATTGCCTTAAAGTTGGCCTACTCATTGGCTTACAATCAAAAGTTAAATGTTGGAAAACTAGTTCTTGGGGAGCTCGTAACCAGGATTCCCAAGAGAGGTAATGAGATTTTCTTCCCTCGCTTTATTCAATTAATTCTCAATTATAAAAATACTAGTTTAATTGAATTTCCTGGGATGAAAAAAAATAAAATTGGCTATTCCAAATCCATGTCAAAAATCATTTTTGCCACATTGTATAAGAGAAGCACAGTGAATGTACCTCTTCAAATCACACCTCATATGAGAAGTGTATTTGAAGTGTATCCACTTGTGTAACCTACATATGGTTATCTTGAAATAGTATGAGGCCCTAAGGCTGCCGTAGAACCAAATGCACCTAACCCAATGACCTCTAACCCAAGTGTAAACCCATCTTCAAAATCCATAGATGATAGTGAACCAACCTCCACATCCTCTCAACAGGGTGTGGTTGAACAGATGAAAAGGAAGAAACCATCTAGCAAGAAAAGAAATTTGGATGTAATAGTAGAAAATATAGAAGAAATAGATGAGTCACCTGTAGAACCTTTAAAGAGGAGAAAAAAATCAAAAGGCCACAACAGCCCACTCCACATCCTCCCAACAGGATGTAGAGGTACATAAGGGATTAAACTTACTTCTAGGTGCACTTTCTCAATAATGTGTATCTATTGAATTTAGGAGCCATCTCACTCCACCCTGTATAGAGTCTGCACCATCACAAGAACATACTCTTGTTGATGCCAGGTGTGAAGTTGAAAAGGAGACATAATAGCACATAAGACTCTCTATTGAAACTTCCCAATTTTCTTAGGGGGAGTTGCCAACACTCACAACTACTCACAATCTCTCTTCTATTCCCAATATTTCTTCACAACCAAATGTGTCTAGCCAAACACATGAGCCCCATTCAAGTGGCTTAGTGCATGATATCTTTTTCACCACTCAGGAACCACATTTAGATGGTAAGAGAATGCATGATGAGGCATATCCTTATGACACCATCAAAACCACAAATGATCGAGGAGTTTTTACTTCAGGCTCTGTGGTGGCTAAGGAGTTTGTACCAACAACCTTTGATCTCATTAATGAGTCATTGGAGCACCAGGTGTCTTCACAGACATTGGGAAATCTAGGAGATCTCTACACCATGCAAATGGCTTCTCCTGGACAATCCCCAGTCATTCAAAGACTTTCTCCTATGGAGAGATCACATATCCATCCAGTATCAAAGGATTCATGTGAGTAATTCGATGATGAAGGGACCACTATAACAAGTGGCCCTAGCTCAAAATTCATATCACAATGGCTAAAACCTATGCAATATGGCAGGGAATTAGGACCATCATCTCATGGTGGGTCACTATCAGATGAACAATTAAAGGAAATTTATAGTGATCAATTTGATGGTTGGTACCACATAGCACAACAACTTCTTGCTTCTCATCTACCTAACAAGGATTATGCTGCAATCATGTTGGAATATGCCAAAGATCAGTAGGAATTTAAGGATAAAAATGCTGAAATGGATGAATATAGAGAAGCCAATATGGATGCTTAGTTGGACACCAAGAACACTGTGAGAATGAAGGTGATGATATAGTGGATGAGATAGAAGTATTTAGCATCTCTTGGATCTTGTGATAAGACCTTCACTCCAACTGCCATCTATGATGCCATACATGACGCAGCCAAAGTCCAACTTCAATCCAATCAGTATCTTGCAAGGGGATTCCAATCAAAAATTGCAGAGCATAGAGCTAAAATGGAAGGGTTTTTGAAAGCTATTGAAGATGAATTAAAGCCTGGTGGTCTTTATCTCATGCTACCTCTAGATCATATTCTTCATTTTCAAGGCATAAGGTTCAAGAAATGAATGATAAATTGGAGAAGATGGAGAAAACTTTTAAAGAAATGATTGATATACAAACAACAACTCAGCAAAAACAGGCCCAAATCAACAACTGTGTTGAGGTTCTGTACAAAAATAGACATGCAGACAGGCTGCCTGAAGATGTTCAAATTCATGACCTGGCTCCATTGCAAGTAGATCTCTTCTATTAATCCAAAGCCAAGGAAGAAAAGAATGAAGTTGTCACCTTGTCCAAACTCAAAGAGAAAGTGAATACATTGACAAATGCTCAATCTACACTCTCAACCACAGTTTCAGAAGTAGTGGCTACTGTTGATTATCTCAAGAAAGAATTTGAAACCTCTAGCTTCACTCAAGGCACTACACTTCAACAAATCCTGACTCAACTTGCCTCAATTCAAACTTTGCTCTCAACAATGATTGTGTCTGGCCAAGCACCTCAGGTTCAAGTTCCTACTCAACTCCAGCCAACTTATTCTTCATTCTTACCCCTGCACCAAGATATCAACCCTAAGGGGGAGAAGAGAAGGGAGGATATTGAAAGGCAAAGGGATGAGATAGAAGCTGAAAGACAAAAAGCTGTAATGGCAATATTAAGGGAGGAGGCCAGGAAACCACTTACAGACAAAGATTTCATGCTAAATTTGAAAGCAATAAAGGAAAATATAAAGGAAAATCATTGGAACTACAGGAAAATGCTACAAAACAGTATCTACATGGGGAGAGGTGTGAAGATATAAGTAAATGGTGAAGAGGTCAAAGTGACAGTAGTGCAGATCAAATCTGGCTACTACAGGGTATCTCTAGGTCTGTTTCATGGACTTTCATATACATAACTAGAGTGTCTCTAGAAAGCAATAGAGAATATCACAAAGGAAGACAATGATAGAAAAACATGTTAGGCCTCTTACTGCCCAAAGCACTTCCTGAAGCCTACTGCAACCCTGATGGAATTCTCTACATGACCAAGTCAACACTCTCTCTCACTTCAAAATTCCTCAGCATTTAAATCCTGACAACAAAAGCCAAATCATCAGTCTCTTGGATCTGTTAAAGAATAAGCCAATCATTAGAAAAGAAGACAAGTTGATTATGGAAAATTGAGAAAATTCATCAATGGTCAAGTGTCAACTTTTGCAAATGATGAGTTGAAAAAGAAAAGGAAGGATGATGAAGACAAGAGATAGGGAAAGAGAGACAAGAAACTTGATTCCAGGAGGGATAAGGATGGAAAGAAAGATGAAAAGAAGAAAGAAAATGATGGCAAGAAAAGGAGAGAAGACTCAAGAAAAGAAAAGACATATGAAAGGAAGAAACCGTCAAAGCAAAAAGCAGTTGGTGGTCATATTAGTACACCTACCAAAATTCAGGGTGCTAATATGGCTTTAACAGTTTTAGAAATTGCTATAATCCTAAAATCCAAATCACATAGAAGACATTTTGTCAAAGTGACAACAAATGGAGTAATAAAGAAGGAGATAAAGAAAGATCAAGTCAAAAACCTAAAGCCATTCCAGTAAATCAAAGTCAACTCAGTCACTGGGACAAATTTCAAGAAGCCTGCTAGCTCATTGCTAGTAACGTGTCTAAAATAGAAGAAGCAGCGTTGTACCTAATAAAGGTCTACTTATCCATCCCATCCAAGAAGAAGTTGTAATTGATAAGGTAAGACTCAAACAGTGGAAAGCAGGCATGATCTGTAAAGTTGAGATAAGGGACAAGAAGGTGTTTGTGACAAATGTTGATGGAGAAGAAAGAGAATTCTACCATAATAGCTCAAAGTCTACTACTCATGACATCAAAAGGGTAATCAACCTTTATGATAATAAGAGCATGGTAAATAAATTGAAGATGGTTCAATTAGCTGAGTATTTGACAGGAAAATATTAGAAAAAGATTGACAAGGTGAAGGAGGGGAAGGAAATGGAAGAGAGGAAAATCAAGGAGAAAGAGGAGTTGGAAAGAAAGTCTAAAGAGTTGAGGAGATTAGAAAAGTGCAGAGTTTTCAAAGATTCAGACAGAGTTGAGTTCAAACAGAGAGATGGAGTAACTTCAAGAATAAGACTCAAATTTATCAAAGACTATCCCATTATAACTCTACAAGTTGCAGTTGATATTCTGAAAAATAAAATCTTGATTGAAGAAGTCATAGGTAGGCAATAAATTCTTCAAGCCATTGAAGAAATCAAAGCCAGGGAAGAAAAAGAAAAAAAGGCAAAATATGATCTATTCATGCAACAACTTCAACAGCAGAAATAGGTAGGCTTGATATCTTGTATCTATATATTCTTAATAGTTGCTAATAATTTTCCCTTAAATTCCTATTTTATCCTTTTAAATTTTTAAACTCTTCTTTTAACTCTTGGATATTATAGTCATTTACTATTTCTATAATACTCACATATTCAAATTTTTACCCATGGGTCAGAATTTATGCTAGCTTTCCATACATTTGAGACGACCCACGGACTATCCATATGTTTTACACATGGATCAAAATATTTATCCATGACATTCAAATTTTTATCCACTTTTCATATTTTCTATAGCTAATAATTAAATTCAAAATGCAAAACTTACTATAATATGTGGATCAATCAACTAACAATATATCTCTCATCTTAATTAATCAACCCACAATTTATCACTCATCTTAATTAGTAATCTCCCTCTTCTAATAACTAATATTATAATTTAATATATTTATAATTATAATGAAAAATTGGCGTTAATTATGTTTAGAACAATCACATTAATTCAAATTTTGAAAACACACATATTTTCCTGATTAATTTTTATCTTATACTCTTGATATAATTTGGTTGTTACTGCATATGGATTTATCAATTCTCAAACAATTTTAATTATAAGTGTTTTCCTAGGAATTTCATTACTAAATCCCTTTTTTCTTCTGTATCAAACTGTTTTATTTATTATACCTCACCCGTTTTGGATGCTTTTGATGTTTGTATTGATTATGTAGATTTGTGTTTGGCTTTTACATGTGTTTTGCTTATTTGTCGTCCTTATATGAGAGCGCTCTGACTACCGCAGAAAATAGAGGCAAGCGCAAAAAGTATTAACATTAGATCGTAAGTGGATTCACTAGGTTTGGTCTCTCCACCTTAAATATGAAATTGTAAGTTTTACTCTACATAATATGATGTGTTGAAATACTGCAAACGCACAATGGTTAATTGTAGCAATCACAGGTCGATCCTCAGAGACTATGAAATTTCCAAACCCTAATAAATAAATCAGGCAAACTAGACAAATAATGTTGAGATGAGATTTGTTTAACCTAATAAGTAAATACAATCAAATAAATATGAAAAACCTAGGAATCTGAATCCATCAATTAATCACAGTTAATTTCCAACTTTCCCTAAAAATCAATTCTCTTTCTTCAACAAATAAATATCAATTAACGAAACAAGCATATACTATGAAACTTATTATCTAACAATAACCCATCAAAACTTCATGGAGCAATCATAGGCTATGAAAAATAAATTCGGTAACAATAATATATCAAAATCACTTTGTTAATCAAACAATTAAGCACCAAGAAAAATTATGAGAATCAAATAATAGGAACAAACAAATACTAAAAATAATCAACTAACTTCACCTTCATCCTAGGGCAAGAGAATTAGCTAGACATGATTAAAGAATAAAACAATGCAACTAATATAAGACATGTAAATAATGAAAAATATAAAAAGTGTTTGAGAGATAAAAACTTGTTTGTATTGAAAGAGCAAGAAAATAAAAGTACTCTACTCATACTCCTATTGAAAACTAAAGTTAAAATTAAGGTACAAGGTTAAGGTCTTGAAATAAAAGAGAGGAGACCCATATATATAGGGGAAATAATGTAGGTTTTCTATATCGATTATAAATTGAATTCTAAATATTTCCTTCTATTCCTTTTTCTTCTCCAACAAGCATTCGATTTTATCTCCTTTTTCTGTTACAATTCTGATTTTAATTAATTTCCTACAAAATAAAATAAAATTAATTAATTAACTAATAAAATTACAAAAACAAACATAAAATAGGTATTAAAGATGTACTAAATTATGGACCTATCATAATATCATTATCATATATCTATTAAACACGCGTATTGATCGTCCTCACTTCGTTAGGCCAAAAATGATGGTCTGCAACTAACTCTCTCGATGAGACTTATGCCAGTATGATTCTTCTTAACCATCATGCTAATACTCAAAACATACATCCTAATATTCAAAATACCAATATATGGAACAAATTGGTAAAAAAATTTAGTTTTTTAATGTTGCCTGTTGTATAGGCTTTTATATTTTACTGCTATGTGTTTACCTTGTACAAAGACAACCTGAGAGACAATAATCTCATGTCACGCCATCACAAAGGAAGTTTACTTCTTTTATTTTCCTTGAAACCCCTTTTTAGGTTATGCTGCAAACAGGTTTGATTGCATGTTTTAATTGGTAGTCGGTACAGGTCTGGGTCTAATTTGCGTGTTTAGGTTGCTTATTACATATGATGTCTATGTTTTTAATGAATTGTATGATTGTTCATTGAGAACTTGGTATGTCCATGGTTGTGAATTTGTAGAAACTTTGTTATAAGATTAATTTTTTCTAATAGAATTGGTACATATTAACACATTAGGAAGTTACTTGATGTTGATGTTAATGCTTTGAGATTAGAATTAGTTCTTATGCACAACCTTCTTAACATTAATGCTCCGTATTAGAATTACTCCTGGGCTATAACAAGCTATACGGATCTCAATATCGAGGCATCCCATGTCTAAGTCTAAAGACCTCAGACCCATTTTACAACTAAAGGACTAGATAGCAAGGTATGCTCCATTACAATGTAATTAAGATGTTGTTACTCTTTACAATCGCAAGCTCAAATACTTCACTTTAGTTTATTTTTACTCTAATTCTCTGCCTTACATTATCTTAAATGGATGCATGTGCTGCAGGCAGCTAAATTCATTGCATTACGTTATAATTTTATAGACTATAGTGCTATATTATTATATTTGTTAACAAGATTGCAAATGTTTTCGCTTGGCCTACTTATTTTCTTGACCTGATGGTGTCCTGTTCCTGTTTAACTGTTATTGTGATATACTTTTTTGCTTAGAGATAAGCTGCCAAGGCATCATATCACATGGTTTTATTGATGTATGGGGCTTTATTTCTTTTATATAACTAGATTTTTATTATCTAAATAATTGTAACTTTATCATAGCTGCCTGTTATCGGTGGATTGAAGGAAACACAAGAAATGCATGATTTTACAACCTAGCATAACATAACTCTTGATGCTAATGTTATCCCTGTAGACTACGTGAACACTACAACGGAGAGGCTACCGAAATCGGATGTCTGTTACAGGTTCGTCGTTGACATTGGGAATACACTGAATATTGGGTGAATGTAATGGTCCTCTGTATGAGAATCACTGTATATTACACACACAATTCATTATATCCTAATTCATATCTTAAATAGTCTATGCTAGCTTCTGGTGATTCCTAATTGCTATGTCAAATTTAGGTAGTATAGTGGTCAGTTTATTCAAATCCTAATTCCTATCGTCGCGAGGGGAGAATCCATTTTGGGGGTCATGACACCGATATTTAGAATGTAATGTTGCTTCTTAATTTTGGATACTTTTCTTTTACAAGATTGTTATTCTCTATCTATTATATTTGGATGCCAAAGCAGCATGACTACTACTACTGCTGCTAAATAAGAATACATTTAGAGTACGTGCATCAACATAACCCAAGTGATCTGTTAACAAGTGTTGTGTTTTTGTTGTTCTCTGCTATGTTAATGAATATTGTTTTTATTATTGTTCTGTTGGTATTCATTAGTGTTTTTGTAGTGTTGGTTGAAAACATGAGGAGTTAGAGGCTTTTGAAGTTGTTAAGCATTGTGTTGATGTTAAAAAACACTAATAAAATGTATGCTTAATTAGTTACATTTGTTGAGATTCGCTGTTATTGTCTATCTGAGTGTTTTTTTTGCATTTTTTCTCTCAGTTTTCTCTGGAATTCTGTGATTGCTTTATCTATTCTCAAGTTTCTAATCAGCATCATTCATCTAAATGACAGGTTACTGATACATATGAACAGACTTATTTGGTGCACAAGGAGTATAAAATGGTATGAACAATCTAAGAAATATGAGCCTGCCATTATGAATATTTTTTTCCATCTGATTACAACATAGTGTGCAGTTCTTCATTGCATTCTCAAGATCCACAATCATATGAATAAGGTCAAGAAAGTAACAGTTGATGAATATACATGCACATGTTACATGTCGTATTAATATATAATTTATCTGTTTCCAATTTATTAGCCAGTATGTACTAAATATATGAAATTAGGAAGGCAAGAATGTATAAACAAAAGGACGAACAGGCAGGAAAAAGTGAGCCAACAAAATTACTGTTGTACAGTGTTCTTAAAATATTGTTTGATTACCTTTGTAGGATGTTAACATTGATGGCGGAGTCAACACAGGCTAATAAGTTATATCTTACTATTCCCAGAGAGCCTAATCTTAAAACAGCTCAAAGGGCACGAAGGATGAAGTCTGTTTTACAGATTCCTGTTCATTGCTTTTAGGAACATGGTCTTTCCTACTAAACTAACAAGTTTTTCTAATTTCAGAACAAAAGTTGGTGAAGAACTTGAACAAGTCACATCTACCACCCATATATTTAGAGCTCTTCCGATAAACAAAAGGGTGAGTTATAATGAGAACTGGATATCAAGGTCTGGTGATCATAGTCCTGATGCTGTAATTATGCAAAAGGAGATCGAAAGTTGTGTGGATGTTCATTAACTGACGGTATAGTTGTAAACAATTTGGATTCGGAAACTGGGGATTGCAAGCAAAAGAAAGGTGCTAAAAGCAATTTGGATTAACAATCTGGGGATTGTGTAAGCAAGTCAGGCTGGGATTGTTCCAATTACACTTAGGCAGGACACCGTTGGGTGAGTAAAGTTATTTTTCCTTAACAAACCTGCCTCTTCTAAATTTGGTTCCAAATGAAAGTTATTTAAAATTTCTCAATGTTGATAGGTTCAAAGGGAAGAGATTATTAATACCATATATTCAGGGTTTAAATTTTCAAATGATTCCGATGTTCTTAATGCTTTTAAAACATATTTATGCAATTTAAGGTAAGCTGTATATGGTTCAAGGCTTCTAGCATCTAAAACCTTTTTTATGGTAGTATGAAATGCATGCTACTTCAATTTGAAATGTTTAAAGATCTCTTACTTATATTGAGGCAAATGATTTGCATTAAACTAATTACGATGAGGAGCTAGCAATGGTAATACAAGAGGATGATATGCATCTGGTTCTCTGTCTAAACAAGGTGTTGGGTCCCAGAAGTATCGCATTCAACCCCGCTTCTACGATACTTCCGGGACCCAACAATTGGCATCAGAGCAAGCTGATTGATATACAAATCAAGATCCGCAGTCCAGTGAAGCTCAGGGTACCGAAGCTGTTTGAACTCTGAATGTCTAGAGGCCTTGTTAAATAATTTATTTTATAAATTTAAATTTAGATAAATTTATTTTATCAATTTTATTTAAAATAAATTTATTTTGTGACTTTAATTTAAATGAGTTTATTATTTAAACTTGAAAAAGTTTGTTTTATAAAATTAATTTAAATAAGTTTATTTTATAAATTTAAATTAAATAAATTTATTCTTTAAATTTAAATAGATTTACTTTTATAATTTAAATTTGTTTAGATACTTTTATTTGATAAATTCAAATTTAGATAAATTTATTTTATAAATTTTATTTAAAATAAATTTATTTTGTGAATTTAATTTAAATGAGTTTATTATTTAAACTTGAAAAAGTTTATTTTATAAACTTAATTTAAATACATTTATTTTATAAATTTAATTTAAGTAAATTTATTAGTTAAATTTATATAGATTTAATTTATAATCTAAAGATATAAAAACTTGGTCCATTTTTTAAAAAGGGCTTGTAGTTGGAAAATTCTTTATTTCGACTCAGAATTAATTCCCAGAGTATATGACACAATTTCGAGGAAATTGGTCATTTCGTATCAATATGTTTATTCCGGAGCATTTAGATGTTATTGTGGATGTTACGACTGTTCATGTTATTAGTAGGGAACTCTGAAGAATTTTTCTCTCACTCTAATGATCATTCTAGTTTTTGTACTTATACAAAACGGATTTAAGAATCGTTAGAGGTCACAACTGAAGAAATATATAAGGCTAAAAGTAGCAAGACAAGATCAGGGCTGTGTTACACTATTCAAGAAGCTCTTGAGCATACAAATAAAAGTCTATTCTGAATCTGTGAAGCTTGACATCTTGTCAGAGTCATATTCAGATATTGATGATGAAACTGAGATTGCAGAAGGAATCAATGTTAATGATGATGATTCAGATCCTAGTAGTGGAAATTGTAGTGAATCTACACAACTTATGGACTTTAACAAAATCCACTCAACAAGGTGAAGGATCTTCAACACATCCTATCAGCAACTCAGGGGGAGCAAATAAAAGAAGGATCTACTAGTCGTACTCAACACAATGAAGATCAAAGGAATACATTAAGAACATATATGCCGAGACAAAGGGTTTGGAGTCAAAGTCATTTATGGAGTCTAGTTCTTAGTGATCCCGATACTGGAGTAAAGACTAGAAGTGCTATGCAAAGTAAATGTTTATTCTTCGGGAAAGAACAATTGTTAAACAGTTGGTATCCTAAAGAAGATTGAAGAAGCACTGATTGATCCAGATTGGGTGATTGCAAATGCAAGATGATCTCAATAAGTTCGAAGGCAGAATCTATTGAATCTGAAACCCAGACCACAAGACAAAGTTGTAATTAGTACTGTAAGGGTTTTCAGAGACTGGATTATTATTGGCATTGTTATGAGGGACAAAGCAAAACTGGTTGCTATAGAAGGTATCGACGATAATGGAAACAGAATCTTCGGGACTTTCAAGATCTAACTAAAGCACCAGAGATGAGACTTGATACTATCTAGGGCTGAACAAGTTGATGTACAACAACTCCTGGACTTTGAAGTTTCATGTCCACTGGAATTTGTATATCATTCTCTTCACAAGCTTTCTATGACGGAGGTAAGAGATCAAACAATCGTTAAGGACATAGTATGACACTCTAACTGATAATTACTTGAATATGATTTTATATTAGAGTCGTTATACATATCTCTCTCTAGAATACAAGGCACATACACATAATGTTTAGTGCAAGTATACCATGATTATATTATATGTGGGTCTACTGTGCATAAAGACCATATATTTTATTCTCTATATGCCTATGTGCAAGTTTCCACGTGGATACTAGAGAATCTAATCTTATAGCTAAGATATGAATTGTTAGATATCTTAAGGGATTGCCAATTCTAAGAATCAGGTACCCTAAAGATACCAGGTTTAACCTAATTGGCTATATAGATATAGATAATGCAGGTTATAAGAAAGACAGGGAGGTAATTACCAGAAGCTGTCAAACTCCATCAACACTGCTGGATAATCTCTTCACCACTCACGGAACAAGCGCATAGACACCATGTATCATTTATATCGAGAGTAGTCCTTAGTAGAATAACTTGCAGATATTTGCTAAACAGCTTGATAAATTCATTTTGTCTAAGTTGGTTAGTGAAGTTGGGATATTATTTATGTGCATATTTATTGAAAATCTCATCTGTAAAGAATTCTTAAATGAGTTCACAAGTATTAAATTTTCCATATTTAAAGGACTTGTGAATTTATCTGAAATCCAGTACCCCGTGCTTATTGCTACTACTTTAATTATCATGTTTACAATGTAATATGTATATGTGATAATTAGGTGTTCTAACATAAGTTTGTATATCATCTTAATTGATTTAAATTATGATGTTAGACAATTCAATGTCATATCAGTCTCATAATTTAAATGAATTAAAATAATATGCAGCATAATTATTTGTATGATAAATATTTTATGAGTATCAGTTAATGATATCTTGCTTAATTGTTTTGATATTTTTCTCTGATATTTTTTAAATATTCTGTTACAAATAATTGTGACACTTTTAATATTAGTGACATTATTTAGAATTACTGATCTAAGTAATCAATGCATATTTCAAAAATCACTAATATTGGAAAAGTGGAAGTATTTTATATATATGTGTATAAAATTCTCAATATTCTATATACTTAGAAATATTTCCTAAATTTTATTTTTGTACAATTTTATTTATCTCAATATTGTGACACTTTTGGTTATTTTTATTTCATTTTATTTTTAAAATTTATTTTTGTCTACGAGAAATTGTTCTAAGAATCATAAGTATTAAATGTCTATATTTAAAGGACTTGTGAATTTCTTTTACATCTACTTTCTCGAGCTTACATATACTACTGATAATTGTTATGAGTATAATTGTCATATGCTTGAGTAACAATTATTAGATATAATGTATAAAGTTAAATGCTAATTTTCATTCCTATGATTATTTAGTATTTAGCAAGAGTATTTTATCTTATTAAAATTATGAATTGAAACAATTCATCGTTTATTAGTTTCATAGTTTTAATACGATGAGATATTAGAAGCATAATTACTTGCTTTTTGAAATTATTATTAATTATCATTTTGATAATTTTTTATTGTTTCATTGCAATTAATTGTGATTTTTGTTGTTAGTGATAATATATATATTGTGGTATCTAAAAATCACTAATAATAAAATTAAATTTGTGTCCTGCCGAACAAGAGCAATCGACTCGAGGTAAAAGCAAGTAATCTCGATCTTGATATATTCTCTAATCAATTGATATAAAAATATATATATAATTGATATATTGAGCCCTCAGTGGCTATAGGACAAGATCAAGGGATTGAAAACTTACAATCTTTAACACAGATCATAGACACAAACACTCAAACAGATACAACTTCATCTACTAAACCCCTGAAAAGAAAAGTTTTATCAACTAAAGAGGGTGAGAGAGTAAGTGCCACTAGTGCACTAGAAAAGAGAAGTATCTATGAGTGTTCCAGCAGCTCTGCCTCTAGTTAGAATATGAAATTGAAACCAAGGCAACTGCTAACTAATTTATATCCTCCCAAAAGGGTATAGATTTGCAAATGGCAAAATTTTTACTAGGTTCGTCATCTTAACATGATGAGTCTATTGAATCCGGCCTGTCAGCCAAGGCCATTTGTAAAGAGTCAACTTCATCTGAACACATTCAAACACTGCCGATGATGAATGTATATATTCAAATGCACTGTAAGGATTGTCACATACTAAGGATGAATTGACGGAAGCAACTATTCTAAACTTCCATATCAAGGAAGGAAGAATGATTGATGATTCTGACTGAATCAACATGCCTTCACAGGCGTTAGGAGGAAACTTGGATCATTTGCTAAATTATAGATCCTTGTCTCCCTCCCCAAATGGAACATATCTAGATTCCTAACGGAATAGATCATGTTAGATGATTAGCAACTCATTGAATCTATTACTGAAGCAATTCAGTTTTCAAAGTCAAATATTTTAATGGATTCAATTGAGCACGGGGATTTACGAAACCCCATTACACCACCAGTGACCTCTCTTGAAGGGGCTAAGGTGATCTTTCTTGCAGGTACAAAAGACTGTGTCATCCGTACTGAGAGAGAAATAGTGTTGTGAGAAAAGAGTGAAACACAAGTGAGAAAGAGTGAAAAATATATATTCTATGAGTGAAACACTTAGAGAGTATATGAGCGAAACACTTGTCAGAAACACAAAGTAAAATCACACACTAACACAATTACCAAATCTCATTCCCAATTCCCTGAAAGATTTCTAATGTTACTCAACTAAGGGGGATGAAATTTCTTCTGATATTAAGGATTCTGAAGAGGATTACTCAACTAAGGGGGAGAAGTTTGAACAAGATCCAAAGGGGAGAATTGTTTAACAAGAGATCCAAAGGGGAGAATTGTTGAACCAGATCCAAATAGGGGGATAATTGTTTTTGAACAAGATCCAAAGGGGGTATATAACAACATGCTTGGATTGGAAAGAATCTAATGATTATTTATTAATTCTTCTATTCCATTTAATTTTAGAAGATTCTTGTAAGTAGGATTAACCGGATTTTCTAAAATGCATAACATGTCATAGTTTGCATTTTTTATATATGCGATGGTTTAATGTTGTATGTATGCCATGTCTGTTGTTACCTCAATTAAATTGGTTGGATAATTCACGTAAGGGGAGAATGAATTCACCTTGGGAGAGAAGTGAAGACAGAAGTTGGAGAAACAGTGGATAGATGGTAAGAAGAGAACAAGACTTCATCCCTGCCATCCTAAAGGGAGTAGTGATGAGTCTGAGAAATGAAGATAATACTACTTGTACAATATGTTTAGTGCTAGAGGTCCAAATATCTTTCATTTCAGTTACTCAAGAAATCTGAAAATGCAGAATCTGATCCAGGGAAACCAGCCACTGAAGATCTACCAATGACACCTGGTCATAAAAGTTAAACTCTAGAAGAAGGTGAAGTTGATACTTCTAAAGCTGGTAATGATAAGTAAATCAAGTAGAACATTGTTAAATATGTTCAGTCTAGAGGAACATTTATCTTTCATGATTGAAATCTGGAAATGTATTATATGATCCAGAAAATAATTTATTATTTACAGTTCTTAAATGTCGTATTATTTTCTTAGTTGTTAGTTGAGTTATCCTCTAGGAATTTGTGTGTTAAATGTTTAACAACAAATAGGGGGAGATTAAAAGTCATATGACTAGTCCTATTTGTAATAAGTAGATGACAACTCAACTTAGATAAGAAAGCGAAGTAAATAATAAATATTGAGTATAGAGGAAAAACAGAAAGAAGCCAAGACAGGACAAGACAAGACACAAAGACCATTACAGCAGAAATGAGAATTAACAATGTAGTTAGTCATCCGTGAACCAGACCAGTGCACAGGGTGTCAACAATGTCATTGAAGATTTGTCATCAAAAAGTTCAAGTTTCTCCCTTAATTCTGGATATGGAAGGAGCCCCTTAAGTATGACTCGATAAGGCAAAGATATTGGGGGGTCCGAGGATAGTCTAATTTCATCATATATTTCCATTGCCTTTGAAGGCAAACCATTATCTAAGAATACTCTAATAATATCACCAAATGTATGCTGATCAAAGTGAACTTCTTCCCTCTTTAGATCTTCCCATACTTTGTTCACTTCGTCAACCTTTTTATTCCTTGCAAGCATCATGAGCATATCCCTATAAAAGAACATATCTGGGCGGTACCATATCTCCTTCCGGACCACTTCATACAGCTGTACAATAAATACAAGCAAGTTGCTTTAGATTACAAAACTTATAGGACGGAGAATTTAATTTCGTACTTTTTAACCATCCAACCTTGCAGTGAGCAGTTTAATAATTACGAAGGCAAGGTTCTCTCAATCCAATAACCATACCAAACCAACAATTTTCAGTATGACTATTAGTTATGTCCAGTGCAATTTGTATTATACACTGCCTAGATTAGTTGGTAAGTTTTCGTTCCTCGTGAAGAAGGACATACTGAATTGTTAGTTAGATATGAGATTGAAATGGAAGATCAGAAGAAATAACAACCTATAACTCATACTAAATCAGTTAAAATCAATTCCCCTAGAGATGAGTCTAGACTAGGATTAGGAGCTAAGGCTGTTAAACAACAGAGTAAAAAGGAAAAAGGCTTAAAAGAGGTTAAGACAGAACGAATAAAGAAAACATGTTATCACTATAAATCAACCGAACATCTTTCTTATGCATGTAAATCTAACATGAATATTCCTGTTGCACATGCCATGCCTGTACCACACATAATGAATAACATGCATCAGAATCATGCACAATGTGGTCAACCAAATTGTATGCCATGCACTTTTAACGTCATGCAAACGTTTTTGAACTTGATGAATACAACTAGCCAATCATGTCTAAATTCTTCTGCTAGTTCTAATGTCAAAAAGAAGCATGTAAGAGCTAAGACTGCCAGTTCTCCTAAAGTTAGGAGTGACGAGCCTTCTCCTAAGACTAACAAAACTGTTAAGTCTGAAAAAGGAAAAGACAAAGTCGAAAGCTCTAGGAATGTTAAAGAAGGTGCATCTCCTGTTGTTAAATCTGATAATTCTCGATCTTATTGAAATGGTGCCAGTTCTCCTAAAGTTAGGAGTGACGAGCCTTCTCCTAAGGCTAATCAATCTATTATTGCAGGGCATTAAGCAGAAAAGAAATAAATTTATATGGGTGCTAGATATTGGAACATCAAGGCATATGACAGGAAACAAGTCCCTGCTTATAGAATTAGTTATGAAGGATGGCCCTTATGTCACCTTTGGAGATGACAGCATAGGTATGACAAAGGGATATGGCAAATTGAAAATGGTAATGTCATCATTGAAGATATTTCCTATGTTGAGGGATTAAGACACAATCTATTGAGTATCAGTCAATTATGTGACAAAGGATACAAAATTGTCTTCAATAAGAAAGGTGTATCAATCACTCACATTAAGGAAGGTTCGTTGGCTTTAAGAGGAGTTCAAAAGGCAGATCTTTTTGTCGCTAATATGGATTCGGCAAACCAGAATGAAGTCACCTATTTCTACAGTAAAGCTTCAGATGATGAAAGCTGGTTATGGCATAAAAAGTTATCTCACCTAAACTTCAAAATGCTGAATGCTCTCGCTAGACGAGAATTGGTGAAAGATCTACCTTAAATGGAGTTTTCTCCTAAAGGACTCTGTGAAGCCTATGAAATGGGAAAGTCAAAGCGAGCATCGCATAAGTCTAAAGAAATTTCTAGTATCACTGAGCCTCTGCAACTTTTACATATGGATTTATTTGGCCTAGTGAATGTCCTATCATTATTTAGAAAAAGATATGCGTTAGTTATCGTGGATGACTTCTCCAAGTATACATGGGTATTGTTCGCTATGACAAAAGATGAAGTACCTTTCCAAATAATTGATCACATCACTGAAATTGAAAATGTTTCAACACTCACTGTGAAGACGATTAGATCAGACAACAGCACTGAATTTAAAAATGCAACACTGAATGATTTCTGTGTTTCTAAAGGAATACGTCGTCAGTACTCTGCCCCGAGAACTCCACAACAAAATGGAGTAGTTGAAAGGAAGAACAGAACATTGGTTGAAGCAGCAAGAACTTTGTTGTATAAATCAAAACTTCCTCTATACTTTTGGGCCGAAGCAGTGAGTACAGTGTGTTACACTCAGAATAGAACCTTGATTATAAAAGATAAAGAAAAGACACCATGTGAACTAATGAATAACAGAAGACCAACAATCAAATACTTTCATGTCTTTGGAGCTAAATGTTACGTACTTATAGACAATGAAAATCTAGGCAAGTTTGAAAGAAAAGCACGTGAAGGGATATTTGTGGGTTATTCTACAGATGTGGTGGCAGCTTATCGGGTATTCTTAGTGAACGATCGAAAAGTGATTGAGAGTTACAATGTCAGATTCAAAGATACCAAACTCCCATCAATTTCTAAAGATAATTATAAACCTGAGTCCCTAAAATTTCAGAATCTGGACTTGGATGAAGTTGAGGATGAACCTAAGTTGGTTGTTACAATAAATATACCAAGTGTTCGAGAAGAAATACCTGAGTCTAATTAAAGATCAGAAGAAACTTTTTCAGCACAGTCTGGCAACAACTCAGGGGGAGTAAATAGCAGCTCAAGGACAAGTGCTCAAAACTCAAGAAGAGATGACACTAGTTCTGCAGGAGCTGACACTAACTCAGGGGGAGTTAGTAGAAATAACACAAGTAGTCAACACAACAATTCAGAAAATCAAACTGAATCATCAAGACATTTACCAAAAGAACGGGTATAGAGTAGAGACCATCCGTTTGAATTAATCATTGGTGATCCAGACGTCGGTGTGACTACTAGAAGAACTACAAGAGCTGACATGGCTAATATTTTCTTGTACTCTTGGTTCTTGTCTAAACTTGAACCTAAAGAAATAGAAGAAGTTCTTGGTGATGTTGATTGGGTAATTGCAATGCAAGAGGAGCTCAATCAGATTAAAAGGCAGAAAGTTTGGAAACTGGTACCCCGACCAAAGAACAGATCAGTAATTAGAAGTGGGTATTCAGAAATAAACTGGATGAAGACGGACTTGTAACACGAAACAAGGCTCGTTTGGTAGCGAAGGGTTATTCTCAAAAAGAAGGTATTGATTATGATGAGACCTACGCTCCAGTTGCAAGACTTGAGGCAGTCAGGATGTTCTTGGCCTTTGCAGCATACAAGAACTTCAAGGTTTTTCAAATGGATGTGAAAAGTGCCTTCCTGAATGGAGAGCTAGAAGAAGAAGTATATCTGGAACAACCACCTGGTTTTATTGATCCAGAACTTGTAGATTTTGTATACTTTCTCTTCAAAGCTGTCTATGGCCTCAGGCAATCCCCAAGACGATGGTATGAAACCCTATCCTTGTTTTAATTGAAAGTGGTTTTACTAGGGGAGTAATTGATAAAACATTGTTCTATAAAAATGTAAAGGGTGATTTAATACTTGTTCAAGTCTATGTGGATGATATTATTTTTGGGTCATCTAATGAGCGCTTGTGCGAAAAATTTGCCAAGTTAATGCAGGATAAGTATGAGATGAGCATGATGGGGGAGCTGTCATTCTTCCTTGGATTACAGATCAGTCAGAGAAAAGAAGGAATCTTTATCTGTCAGTCCAAGTACATCAAAGATTTACTCAAGAAGTACAATCTAGAAGATGCGTCAGCACCTAAAACTCCCATGGCAACTGCCACGAAGCTTGATGAAGATAAATCAGGTAAACCAGTTGACATCACAAGCTTTCGAAGTATAATTGGCTCACTTCTTTATTTAACTGCAAGTAGACTCGATATAATGTTCGCAACTTGTTTGTGTGCAAGGTTCCAAATGGATCCTAAAGAGTCACATCTCATAGTCGTCAAACGAATCTTTAGGTATCTCAAGGGAACATCAAATCTAGGGATTTGGTACCCAAGTGATACAGGTTTTAATCTAATAGGCTATTCGGATTTAGACTATGCAGGTTGCAGGATTGATAGGAAAAGCATATCTGGTGCCTATCAATTCCTAGGAAGAAGATTGGTGTCCGGCAAAGTAAAAAGCAACATACAGTATCTACTTCTACTGCTGAAGCTGAGTACATCGCTGCTGGAAGCTGTGTAGCTCAAATACTGTGGATGTTAGGTCCTGGAGATCGTAGAGGGGGGGTGAATACGATTCCCAAATAAAAATCTTTCTTTTATTTATTTTTGGGACAACATAAAAATTACTTTGGTTCAAACCCAGGTACTGTTCATCATCTTCTTCAACCTCAAGAACACCATTAAAATAACCAAGATAATGAACGGTAAATCATCTAAAATACACAACACAACAAGATCCAAGAATATAACTTTATATTCATTGAAGTGGGGTAGATGCTACAACAAGTTCAAGAACAAAAGCTCAAGAACACAACAAAGAAATGATTTTTGGCTCCTTTAAAAATATTACAAATTCTAGATCTAGGAGACCAAAATCAAACCTATCTTCTAAACAAGATTTAGCAATGTTTACAATAGAAGAATAGATGAGTGGTATGACAAAGAAATTCATGGCCCCATAATATTAAAGTATGAGTTCGGCCATGGGGGAGAGAGAAAATAATTTTCTCTCTCTCTCCCCATTTCTTTTTCATCCGAATACTCTCTCCAAATGATGACTTGGGTTTCTTCTTTATATATTGAAAAAGGTGTTACTTTGTTTTTCCACCTTTTACTTTTGTCCACTCAAATCATATCTTCAAAGTCATGTGCCAAGCATGCCTTTGGAAATATTTAATGTAAAAGTAATATTTAATAAATATATAAAATATAAATAAAGAATATCTTTATTTATAAAATATATAAATAATTAAATAAATACTTTATTTAATTAATTTAAATATTTCCATTCCACTCTTCAATTTGTGTAGACTTCCTTATCCAAATACTTGGCCCCGTATACGTGACTCCACCACGTCCAAGTATTTGGCCTTCTAATCTGTGAAGCTTTAGTAAGATCCAATCAGGTTGTGCCGTCTGTCCCTTATCCATTAGGCTGGCATTTCTCCAACACTGATTTACCACCTTTGTTGATCCTCCACTTGACTCAAGAAAACCAACAACTTTAGAATGATTAAAACCATATTAACCGACGAGAGCTTGCCTCCAATGTCCTGACACTTGATGCAACGGTCTGGTTCATAAGTGACTAGTCTTGATAGGGGCTCTTGATTCCGAACATGATTCCACATTCTTCTTTGCAAACATTACTTGTTGCTTCGATTGTAATGCACTAAAATCTTCATAGACTAAGACAATCTTCTATAGTTTCCACATCCTTGAATAGATATCAATATCTTTTATTCTCCACTGAGGCATGAACATGTTAATGAACTTCTTCCAATGGGCTTCAAGTCTGTAGATGATCCTTTGATACTTTGTCTTAACTGAACTCTGTGATCCAAGATTTCTGTGCACCTGCATATTATTACATGTCCTATTCTATTGTTGAGTTATCATCAACCATTACATAGAGATTACATTTAGCATTTCTAGTACACATGAAAGTGCAGTGAGTTACTTCCCTTCACTCCTATCTCCCCTTTCAATCTCCCCCTATTTGGTTGATATGGAATAGCAATCAAATACTATTTCCCTTTACAATCTCCCCCAAAAGCAATTAAATAAAATTAACTACTAGAGGATAACTCAACTAACATACAAGAAACAATTAAAGTACTGGACATGAAAATAATATACAAAAGGTTCTGGAAAGATATAATCAGTTAAATCCAGATTTCCTGAGTTGCTGAAAATGAATGATGAATTTCTGAATTTCATTTTCCTTTAGCTTCCTCCACTTCAATGTTCTTCAAAGATGGGGTTCTTTCAATAAAGAAACAAATCATTAGTAAAGACTTCTGAACAATCATTCTTGTTCATCTTGCAATTCGAACTAGAACATACAACTCTCTATGTTCCCCATAAGAGGTCAACTCAATCTCCCCTTAAGGTTGTTCTTTCTTAGAATGAAAGTCACTTCCTCTTTTTCTTCAGGATGTTCTATTTCCAGGAAACATATTTTTCTTTCTTCCCTGCACTATTCCACTGACTCCATCTATCACTGAAACAAGAAATAGAACATACTTGGACACTTCTCAGATGCCCCTTGAAAATCTCTTTCACATTCTTCTTTACCCAGAAAACTTTTAATTAGCAAAAACTCCCCCTGAGTTGATACTCTTCAAAGAAATCTTCATTTTCATTCATTGATCGTGCTAGAAAGAATTCTTCTGCCGAACCTCTCCTAAGAATGTTCCAAGGACAGATCTTCAAACAAATAGAGCAAAATCCCTTAGATATCTTTTCAGAATAAGATATAGCACTGCAAACCAAGATGTTAAGATTCTCCATAACTTCTCCCCCTTAGTACGACAAGTAACTTCTTCCCAATTGACAAAAAGTAACTTCTCCACTTCAGACAAAAAATTAGTTAAATCTACAACACCTTTAGGGATTAGGCTTCAACCAATTACTAAGAAACTCCCCCTTAGTAATTTCTCCCTTGCATCACTAAGGTTTCAATTTTATCTAATTCTCCCCCTTAGTTCATGCAATCTCCAATCCACCCTTGTGTCTTTAGATATCATCTAAGTAACCTCCACAAGATAGGATTGACAGATCTCATTTCTTGTATCACCAAGAGATCTCGTTTCTTGTATCACCAAATTCTCCCCCTTAGTTGAGAATATCCTTTAAAATAATAAAAGTATCATTTACATCCAATCGAATAAGAAACTCTCTTTCAATTGAACATAAAATCCTCCTTAGGCCTAAAAATTAATGTCTCCCCCTTTGAGATTGAGAACAACATGAATTAATAGACCCAAAGGTAATAGTTTGTACATTCCCACTAAGCTTCAGCTAGACTCTTCTTCAGCTTGTCTTCCAGAAAAGAATCTCTTCAACATTTCAGAGCTGAAAAATTCAGTTACAAGATTCAAGCATAGTAGCAAGGTTAGTGTTTGGTCTATGGTTTCCTCACTTCTACTACGTTCTGTTGGTATTTACACTTTCAAGCGTAAGTGTTCCACTCATTTCTCTCCCTATTTCTCTCACTCAAGTGTATCACTCCCTCACTTCACTCAAGTTTTCTCTCCCTTACTAGCACTCATTCCATTTATAGCAATTTGTACCTGCAAGTAAATCCATGCTAGTCTCACCAAGATATTGTGGATCGTTGACTATAGCATGTTGTCGATCACTAAAGATCTAGGTTCTGAGATGGAATCTCAGACAGGGTTTCAGTTAGGCCGTCACCCAACTCACCATGAGCAAATCCATGCACACGTGGCTCGTCGTCGGGGAATAACCCTTCTGAAATTGGAATCTCCTCCAGTCCAGGAGTGACTGAAATCCCAACACCCTGATCCTCAAAAGACTCATCAAATTGGTAAACCAACTGAATCATAGTCTACGAGTTATTGCTCAGCTACTTTCAGCATCAACAATCTCCCCATATGCAAATCCATGCACTGGATCGTTGAATGTGGTATGCGTACTAGCAGCTATCTAAGCATCAACCGACTCCCCATATGCAAATCCATGCACTGGATCGTTGACGGTGATATGCTTTTAAGCTTTGAGCGATCCATTTATTCCAGAATTTGAATTCCTGGGAGAGTAGACGTGTAAAACATCTCTCTCAATCACCTGTGAAGATGAATTAACTCACTATTTTCAGTCATGGAAAACTGTTAGTGATTGCCTCTCAACATCAACAGATTGCTCTGTGAATGTGAAATCCCGTTAGGGAACTAGGACTGTTCCTCCTAGGAAGGTTGACAAGGATTCTAATATATGGCAAGAAATCCAAGTTTCCCTCAAATACCTGTGAAGGTGGCTCAACAACTTCATTCACCATGAATGGTAAACAAAGAAGTTTAGGGGTTTTACCTATACCTCATAATGTGCACTTCTTGCAATGTGTCCTCACAATTGTTAGTCCCAAGAGAGGCTAGAGAACTGTTAGGTCCTATAACAACCCTTAGAAGCAAAAACTTTAGGATTACCATCAGCGTGAATGCTTTTGGTGTGCTTGACTCATTACAAGGTGCTCTGGCTGACGAGCGAATTTTCAATGAAATCACCCTGTTGAGAGAGTTCATTCAGAAACGGTTGAATTGCCTTTTCAGCTCTGCATCCTTTTGAGAGAATACAGATGAGCTACAGATACCTCAATTTGTATACTTCTTTCCTTCTCGAGAGGTAGAGCTGTGGGTGCACTTCCGACTTCATCCTTAGTTGCTGCATCAAGTGCAGTTTCTCCCTTAACAACCGCTAATCTATATAAGTTCCTTATATCACCAAGGGTTGAAAGTTTGAATTAGAATGATAGTGTTTGGTACTAAGGCCTTGGTTAGAAATTGATGGATTATTCAACTTCTTGACCTTCCCCTATAGCCACTAAGGCCAAGCCATTACGGCTAAATAGATAGAGTTGATCAGAGCTATATAAAATTTGGTAGAGTATGATTAAACTTATTCTCTATTCCTTCTCAGAAATATAGCATCGGAGCAATGTGTCCTCAAGAAACAATGCACCAGAGCTAAAATGTGGGAATTAATAAAGAATAGGTAAAAGAATATTAAGCCAAATTTCATAAACTCACAATTTTGAAAAAAAAAGTTTAACAGATTAACAAAAGTGTTCTTTTGAATTTCTCTTAGACAAATATCCAATTGAAATTCAACTCTTTTAACAAAAACATTTTGATTAATTACTCAAATCTATTTCATCTTGCTCACTGTATGTTTTCATAAATTGTTTTGCAATTCATTCTTATCGGATATTATCTCCGACTTAAAACATAAATCATTTTTTTAAAAAATCGAATGAATGCTTTAGTCATACAGTCCAAGGCACTAATCCCAAAGCAAACAACCATTGTTTTAATACTACAGGTCAATGTAAAACAGACATTAACAAGAGTTTTGAAAAATGTTTTACCAATGGTTGATACCTCAAGATCAAAACAATTTACTCAAATAAAATAGCCTGATAATATGCAACCTAAGTTATAAGTTATCAAGTAACTTTATTTAAACAAATCGTGGAGAGAAAACAGTTTTCATTACAAAACATTTAGAGAGAGAGAGGATATATGATTTTGAAATAGAAAGATAATCCTCAAGAAATGTTCTCTTTCAAAGAAAACTTTTAGTGGCTTTTCATTCTCTGGTAAATGAATGCATGTTTAGATAAAACATTTTTCACAAGAAATAGACAAGAAATTTCTTTATGCATTCAAGTTCTAAAGAATGAAAAACATATGTTAATACTAATGAATTATCAAAGATATGAGTGACAATACATTCAAAAGTACTAACATCATTCAATCATTTTGTAATAAAATGCATCTTACTACAAAATAATCAAGCACATAAGATACTTACATTATGCTAGACAATTACCATTTGTCGCTTGAAACAAACACATATTGCAATATAGATCATGGTAATTATAAAGCATAAAACATAAGCATCCGCTAAACACTGAACACACATTGACCGAATGACAGCATTTAACTTCTTACACTACATCTCAACAATTATCACATAAGCATATTGAAAATACTCATGACAATCAGAATGTATGTAAGCTCGAGGTACTAGTTGCATCAGAGATCAAATACCTTTAAATATTAATGCTAAAATTTATGATCTTTGACAACCCCTCGCGATGTAGTAACTTACTTTCAATATTAGTGTTTTTTTTTTTGAAATAATCTTTTAATCACTTAGTGCAGAAATTCTAAGTGACATCACTAATATCAAAAGAATGACAACTAATATTAATGGATTTTGCAAAAGACATGAATTACATCACTTAAACTACATATTAAGTGGTTCCATTAATATTAGCATTAAACAATTAAAAGTAAATAAAATTACAATTAATTAATATATACAAATACTTATGCTGAAACATTTGATACATATAGCATGAATAATATATGACAGCACAAAGTACGAGATCCTGGATATAAATTGACTATACAAAGAGATGCTACATTGTTAGGTCCCTAGGTCCCGGGTAATCATAGGTAATCTCATAATGATAATATTGAGTCCCGGGTGGTCACACGCCAAACATTAATCAGTTCCTAGAGATCGTAGACATCTAAATAGCATGAACACTCTCTATAAACATTATGTTTAAATAAATCAATATTAGACTAGAGTGACATACCTTAGTCAATAGAGCTTTTACTGGTGTATGATCGTTGAATGAACAATTACTCCTCTTTGCCCTAGAGATCGAACGTTTACTCCTTTTGGACAGGAATAACTTTTCAGCTACCAGTTAACATTGTTCCTCGAAACAATACCACGCTCATCCAGAAGGAAACTGCATTACCTTCAACACCCAAATATTTCCTTGTAGATATTGGTCTTGGCAGCAGCTTCACTAAACTCAGCACTCTAGAAACCAGTAGTCTTGACACTAGCAGAGTAGAACCTTCAAAAAAACTCTGAACTACCATTCAGCTTCTGTATCAATACCAAGTCTTCATGTGGATTGATTCCTTGTGCTAAGTGTATCTGCCTCTGGTTCAATTGAGTTAGTTCCTTGATTCGAACCCTACTCAATCTTGATTAGTTAGTGCATCTTCAATCTTCATTGAATTCACTCAGAAAAACTAATGAAATACTCTTATACATGCACGGCACTACCAATCACTACTCTACTACCCAGATTCATCAAGAACTGACTCTAGGAAATGTTGTTACACAAAACCCTTTGTCATGACAGATGTGTCCTTAATGTTTCCTTAGATATTCAGTGGGTAGAGTAGTCTTCTTCAAATATGATTGAGATCATCTTGCATTATTTTTAAATTGACAATTTCCTTTCTAATATGCAATCACTCAATCTGGATCACTCAGTGCTCCTAAGAATCTCAACTCTTACTCAATGAGCACTGCTAGCCTTTGAGCATCAAACACGACTAATTGATCCAACTTACTGATGCTCCCCCTGTGATGCTGCTTGCAGCTTTTATTCATCTGGTGTCATCTGATCTTGAGCCCTAAACAGGATGTCAACCTTTAGAAATTCAGAGCTAAAATCAAACGAATGCTAGGGAGCTTGATGATGATGTTCACTGCATCTAGATCATCTTAAATCAATCACAGACTCTGTGTAAGCTCTTAACCCCAAATAAGATAGCCTTCCATCACACCATGTGACTTCAAGCATGATTAATCTTACTTGATGTCTTCTATTTACATTTGCTGATTAGACTTGCTGTGTCAACTGATTCAGCCGTAGTGAATAGGAAACCTTAAGTCTATCCATTATCCTTGTAATTTCACTCAAGGTCTGGATTTCCCTATTAACTCCTCCATTTGGTCATGAAGTCCGAAAACTGAACTTTACTCTAGAATACTCCTTTCAGTGCAGACATAACATAGAACTTCGTTCGTCAACAAATTCCATTACCTGCCCTCAAAGTGTTCTTACAGCAATCTGCCTAATCCTTTGAATGTGATTAATCACTGAGATGCTTCATCTATCGAATGCATGACCAACCACCAAAACTAAACAGGGTAGCCTTTGACTTGACTTCCCTTCAACTGACATACTTCACTAATGTCCTTCTTAAAAGAATTTCATTAGAAGTAGTCCTTTCTCACCAACTTCATCTTTACCGTCGAATCCGTTATCTTGATAAACCAAGTATTAGTTGATAAACCAAGTGTGAGAGCATCACTTGTTGTTGCAGCTAACTCCATTCTGATAAACTTCAACGAATAGTTGACTTCATCATAAGCATTAAATTTCGTGTCAGCAATAACCTCACTTCCAGTAGAGTGAGCTTCTATTTCTCTTGACCCCGATCAATACTGTTCATCGTCGAACTGATATTAGGAAACCCTTCACAAAGAATCCCCTATGTCTTCCTTAATATTGTGCTTCAGATCATTCAAGAAAAATAGGTAACCTTGCTTAACCATTTGAATACCAAAGCAAAAGTAGTTACATGCCTCGAACATGAAAATGTCAGAGATATATAACTTCTACATGTTGAAAGATACTCTGCATTCACAAATGATTAAGACACGTGGTCCTCAATTTGATTGAGTCCAAGGGTTAGAGATATTTCTAAACATTGTTAAAAACAAAGCATTCAAGTTCAACATGCTCATTCTTATCTGACTGATCACTCCTCATCTATATCAGCCTTATCAAGTAGTCTTGGCTATGAGCTCAGTGATCCCAACCTTACTTAAGGTGGACTAGCAGTCTATAAGAATCATGTCGTACATATATGTAGTCATAGAAGAATCAATCACTCAGATTCCTAATTCTTCTAAATCACCTTTGTTGTTCACTTTAACATTATTTTATCTCTAATTACCTGAGTCAATTTAGATTTAAAAATTTAATTCATGGTTTATTATACTGACCCCTAGGCAATTCCCAAATTAGAAACAAACTCATCTTAACAAGCACATGATCAGATATAGCATTTAATACAACCATGCGAGTATAAACAGATTATTGACAATGTAAACATCAAGGCACTTAGCATGCAGCAAATACTCTTTCCGGTAAATGTACCCCTACAAATACCTAAGACTCTATATGCTAACATGATCAATTATCGTAAAGCAAGCATTAAATCACACAAGATCTAATCATGAAGTCAAATACTGATAAACAAGCAACACTAACAAACTAGCATAAGTTATCTAATTTATATAGAAATCAAGGTGAGACATGCATTACATCAAACTTATAATATAATGTAGTTCAACACTTAATACTCTATAATTAAATCAAACAAGTATAAACTAGTTAGAAAGTATACCTGAACGATGCTTAGCATTCCATCTCGAGTGATAATCAATTGATCCAAATCAATTTCCATTCTACTGACACTCATGGAAGTATCCTTGCATTTGACCTCAATAACAAATGATGTTCCTGCTTCAACCCAAACTGATACCTGATTGTTCTGCTTAAAGACCCCGACATAGAATGTCTCATGTTCTGCTTGAAAAGATCACTCTTCTTTGTATGTGTAGCAATAACCTCTTGATTATCATATGTCAGTGATAATCAAACCTTGTGTATTTCTGCCACTGATGTCCTTTAACCAAATCTTCAATTGTTGTTTTGGTTCTTTGACCGATAAACTGAATTCCTTTTCAAAATCCCAAATTCTTCAGATGTTGATTCGAAAACCACTGATCGAAGACTTTTCCCTAAATGAACTAATCCCCTTTCAATAACCAAATGATCCACTGAGTAGACCGATGTAGAAATACATCTCCAATGGTAAGATCAGGTCTCAACTCCATTAGAATGTTCTTCAGTCAGTTCGTTTGTCCTCAACGAACGAAGAATCAACTCCTGTTGTTTCGTTTAATAAAACATTTTGTTCAAACAGAAGTATTTAATTTTTTTTTTAGGAATTTAAATAATCAAAATAAATTGAAAATGCATTTTTGATAAATAATAATAAATTTCTCAATTTCAAATTATAAATAAAATAAAATTCGAAAAGAAAGTTTTGATATAGAGATAACAAAATTTTCAAGGTATATTAAATAATCCCGAAAAAGAAATTATTTCAAATCAAAATTAATTTCCAAAGAATTTTATAGAATTTATAATCCAAAGCAGTTTCAATTATAATTAAAATAAAACAGATTGAAAATATAAGTTTGATATAAAAATAATAAATTTTCAAGTCATCTTAGATATTCTTGAAAATAAATTATTTCAACCAAAATGATTTTCCAAAAAGTTTTATGAGATTTATAATTAAAACTTCTATAAAAAATAAATTATTAAACCTCAAAAATAATTCTCAAAATATTTTTAAGAATGTTAAACTCAAAAGAAATTAAATTGGATTTTAAGATTAATTTTAGTTTTTAAATTAATAAAATTCTTAACTAAGAATATTAAAAATATAAAATATTTGACTCTAAAATTTAAAAGAAAATAAAATATTTTCCAAGATGTAAAATAAACTTGAAAAATAAATTATTTAAATTCAAAAATTATTTTCAAAATATTTTATATAATTAAATTCAAATTTAATTATTAAATTAATTATTAAACTAAAAATAATTTGAGAGAAAAACAAATTTTGTTTTAAATAAAAGTTAAGCTATGTAGCCATGTGTCATGTTGAAACAGCCCTCTATGTAGAACTTCTACATAGAATTTCTACTTGGGTCCTATCTCGAACATCAAGTCGAACTTCTACATAGAATTTCTACTTGGGTCCTATCTCGAACATCAAGTCGAATTTCTACATAGAATTTCTACTTGGGTCCTATCTCGAACATCAAGTCGAATTTCTACATAGAATTTCTACTTGGGTCCTATCTCGAACATCAAGTCGAATTTCTACATAGAATTTCTACTTGGGTCCTATCTCGAACATCAAGTCGAATTTCTACATAGAATTTCTACTTGGGTCCTATCTCGAACATCAAGTCGAATTTCTACATAGAATTTCTACTTGGGTCATATCTCGAACATCAAGTCGAATTTCTACATAGAATTTCTACTTGGGTCCTATCTCGAACATCAAGTCGAATTTCTACATAGAATTTCTACTTGGGTCCTATCTAGAACATCAAGTCGAATTTCTACATAGGAATTTCTACATAGGTTCTATCTCGAACTTTAAGTAGAAATTCTTACTTAGAAAATATTTCTAACTCCAGAATTTCTACTTGGGTTCTATCTCGAACTTTAAGTAGAAATTCTACATAGGAATTTCTACTTAGGTTCTATCTCGAACTTCAAGTAGAAATTCTTACTTAGAAAATATTTTCACCTCCAGAATTTCTACTTAGGTTCTATCTCGAACTTTAAGTAGAAATTCTTACTTAGAAAATATTTTCACCTCCAGAATTTCTACTTAGGTTCTATCTCGAACTTTAAGTAGAAATTCTACATAGGAATTTCTACTTAGGTTCTATCTAGAACATTAAGTAGAACTTCTGACTTAGAAAATTTTTCCACTTCCAGAATTTCTACTTGGCTCTAAGTAGAAACTTATCTAGAATTTCTAGATAGGAATTTCTACTTAGGTTCCCTTGTAAGTACTTAGAGAAATCCTGGGCTTCAACAATTAACACAACACCTACTGCTTCCTTTCTGGATGTCCAGTTAACCAAAATAAATAATAATTTTTTTTTAATTTTCGTACCCTCTTTAATCTCAAAAATAAAAAAAAATCCAATCGATTTGTATGTCAATCGAGTAGCTCTGATACCAATTGTTAGGTCCTGGAAATCGTAGAGGGGGGGTGAATACGATTCCCAAATAAAAATCTGACTTTTATTTATTTTTGGGACAACATAAAAATTACTTTGGTTCAAACCCAGGTACTGTTCATCATCTTCTTCAACCTCAAGAACACCATTAAAATAACCAAGATAATGAACGGTAAATCATCTAAAATACACAACACAACAAGATCCAAGAATATAACTTTATATTCATTGAAGTGGGGTAGATGCTACAACAAGTTCAAGAACAAAAGCTCAAGAACACAACAAAGAAATGATTTTTGGCTCCTTTAAAAATATTACAAATTCTAGATCTAGGAGACAAAAATCAAACCTATCTTCTAAACAAGATTTAGCAATGTTTACAATAGAAGAATAGATGAGTGGTATGACAAAGAAATTCATGGCCCCATAATATTAAAGTATGAGTTCGGCCATGGGGGAGAGAGAAAATAATTTTCTCTCTCTCTCCCCATTTCTTTTTCATCCGAATACTCTCTCCAAATGATGACTTGGGTTTCTTCTTTATATATTGAAAAAGGTGTTACTTTGTTTTTCCACCTTTTACTTTTATCCACTCAAATCATATCTTCAAAGTCATGTGCCAAGCATGCCTTTGGAAATATTTAATGTAAAAGTAATATTTAATAAATATATAAAATATAAATAAAGAATATCTTTATTTATAAAATATATAAATAATTAAATAAATACTTTATTTAATTAATTTAAATATTTCCATTCCACTCTTCAATTTGTATAGACTTCCTTATCCAAATACTTGGCCCCGTATACGTGACTCCACCACGTCCAAGTATTTGGCCTTCTAATCTGTGAAGCTTTAGTAAGATCCAATCAGGTTGTGCCGTCTGTCCCTTATCCATTAGGCTGGCATTTCTCCAACACTGATTTACCACCTTTGTTGATCCTCCACTTGACTCAAGAAAACCAACAACTTTAGAATGATTAAAACCATATTAACCGACGAGAGCTTGCCTCCAATGTCCTGACACTTGATGCAACGGTCTGGTTCATAAGTGACTAGTCTTGATAGGGGCTCTTGATTCCGAACATGATTCCACATTCTTCTTTGCAAACATTACTTGTTGCTTCGATTGTAATGCACTAAAATCTTCATAGACTAAGACAATCTTCTATAGTTTCCACATCCTTGAATAGATATCAATATCTTTTATTCTCCACTGAGGCATGAACATGTTAATGAACTTCTTCCAATGGGCTTCAAGTCTGTAGATGATCCTTTGATACTTTGTCTTAACTGAACTCTGTGATCCAAGATTTCTGTGCACCTGCATATTATTACATGTCCTATTCTATTGTTGAGTTATCATCAACCATTACATAGAGATTACATTTAGCATTTCTAGTACACATGAAAGTGCAGTGAGTTACTTCCCTTCACTCCTATCTCCCCTTTCAGTGGATGAGGAACCAACTGAAAGATTATGTCATGGAGCACAAGAAGATTCCTATCATGTGTGACAACACTAGTGCCATTGCCATGACCAACAATCATGTGAATCACTCCAGAACCAAGCACATAGATATAAGATATCACTTCATAAGAGAACATGTTGAGGAGGGGACTGTGGAGTTACATTTTGTACCCACAATGCAACAAATTGCAGATATATTCACTAAACTTCTTGATGGAGTCACATTTAATAGGTTGGTTAGTGAATTGGGGATGCTTAACACAAGTTAGTAAATCCTCTTATCTGTAAAATCCCAGTTTTGATCAAGTACATATATTTTTCTTCTTGTAATTTGCCTATTTTAATTGTGCCTAGTTGAAAACATATGTAAATAATCTAGAAAATTGCTAAAAATATCACTTTTGCATGCTATTTAATCATTATAGACTTAGACTTTAAAATGTTTCATTAATGATTATTATATATTGTATGTAGTGTTATTTTTCATGAATTCATTGTGCATTGGGTGAAATTATTTGTAAAAATTTTGAATTTATGCTCATTTAATTGCATGAACATAGGGGGAGTTAAATCCATATATCTCTAAATTTGTCATGATTTTTAAATGGATTTTTCTATGTTTTTCATGAAATTTTTATTCAATGAGAGGCCTTAGAATTGTCAAAGAATGTTTCTATTACTGGTTATGATTAAAAATCCTTGAATTGGTATTTATTTTAATTTGGCAAAATTTAATTATTGCTTTTCATGAAAAATTGCCAAATTTTACTAAGTATCTTCAAAACTTCGAGATATGTTCTATCTCGAAACTCATCTTGAAATTTGACTTGAATTTCGAAAATGAGGCTTCCAGGAGTGAAGTTTTGAAAATTCTAAGTCTGGGAAGAAATTCGACTTGAGTTCTATCTCAAACATTATCTCGAATATCGACTTGATGTTCGACATAAGTTCTATCTCGAACATTATCTCGAATACAGACTTGATGTTCGAGATAGGTTCTATCTCGAATATTATCTCAAATATCGACTTGATGTTCGACATAAGTTCTATTTCGAACATTATCTCGAATATCGACTTGATGTTCAACATAGGTTCTATCTCGAATATCGACTTAATATTCAAGATAGTTTTCCCTGGTGGAACTTGAATTTGTTTAAGGGTTAAGGAAATTTCGAGATAGTCTCTATCTCGAACCTTATCTCGAATATCGACTTGATATTCGAGATAGGTTTTCCTTGAGGGTTTTGACTGTTTAAATTGTTTGACTAAACTTCGAGTTAGCACCTATGTCGAAACTCAAGTCGAAGTTCGACTTGATGTTCGACATAGTATTCAACTTAGATTACCCTGTAAGTACTTAAGTTTTTTTATTTTCACAGGGGTATTTTTGTCATTTAACAATAAATGCCTATATATACATCTCTAACCCGATTTTATTTTCACTTTTACCCATTTGTTTTAAAACCTAATTTTTACAGCCCCCACCTCCCTCTCAGGCGATTTCTTCTTCACAGCGATTTCTGTGTTAATATTCATACATGATACGAACTACTATCAAAATTGTGTCTAAATCTCTTGTTTGCATCTCTGATCACTGTGTGTTTCTGTATTCTGCATCGTGTCTGTTTTTCTGTTCATCTTCACTCTCGATATATACACACGCCTATACACACACTTTCTCACATACGTATTGTCATTACAGTTAAGTAGTTTGTTTGGTATTGCTGTGTTTGATTTCGTATCATTGATTTAAATTATGTAGTTTAATTTCCACTTAGGCCTATTCGTCTTCTTTGTTAATTAAAAGGAATTTACTTGCATTTGTTTAATTTCCTTGCTTGGTTGTCTGCATTGTTTGTTTATTTTCCAAAAATATCCAATTAATTCAAGGAAATTTTTCTTAAAAATGGCTCACCAATTTTCACTTGCTAAATATAATTTTTATAATATTACTACGAAAATTGGTGATCAACTCCCGCGTTTCAAGTTTTGGATACGATTTCTCAATTTGTACTCCAAAGATAGTACTGCCTTCATTGCAAAACCAACACTGGTTCATGATGCTTTGCAGCAATTATGGACCAGTGTGGTTACTTATGGGAGTAAATCGACCCCCTATGGTTTTAAGTTTACCTTAGAAGGTCAAGAATATGAGGTTATAAAGGCAGTTTTTAATAGAGTTCTTGGTTTCCCAGTCAAGGATTCTTATGACCCTATACCAACAGCGGCCGAGCGCCTAAAGTTTTTTGAGGAAATTGGATGTTATCCTCCCACTGGTAAAATATCCACTTCCACTATTCAAAAATAATTTTTTCACGTGAAATGGATTTACTTTTTCGAAGCTATTACAAGATTTTTTCGTGAACGCGAAAGAGATTTTCATCAAATTCCTATTCCCATGCAAATCTTTAATATTTCCCTGGACCGTGAACTCAACATCAATTATGGAAGGATCGTTCTTTCTGAAATTGTGGCCATGATGGGATCACCTGATACCAGGGACATTGCAACCACTGATGTTATATGCTGGTATCCCCGTTTCTTACAAATACTACTTAATCATCTTGTACCATCTAATGCTTTATCAGTTAGGCAGGCATTTTTTAGGAGTCCAACCTCTGCATCTCTCGGTATGGGAACTAAGTCACTAACAACAATTGCTAACCAGGATAAGCATCAGGTAAACCTATGTCTATTCCTGAGAATATTCGAGTGTGGCTTTCTTATGATGCAGGTGTCACTCCTCTAGCGGGGACTTCACAACTATCATCACATGCTCAGAATCCATCTGCTCATACAGACGCATTTCAAGGGATTCCTGACGAGCAACTTGATGATGACGTAGAAGAGGGTCATTCTCTCAGTCAGTACTCTACCGGGCAAAGGGAACAGCAACCGTCTCCTTGGTCAACTCCTGCTGAATCTGACCCCTTTGCTGAACAAGGTAACCAAGGAGGTAATTTCTTTGAACATGAGGCACCCTATGTTCACACTACAAATACTTCCTCTTCATCTAATTCTGATTCCGTGTCCCAAGATTCTGCTAACCCGTAGGATCTATCACAACCAAAACCTAGTGTGTCTATCACAACCACTCCACCTCACGTGAGTGGTTCTCCCCTTGCACATTCTACACCTAGGACATTTTATGAGCATTTTGTGCCTTCTGAGGAGCCTATTGCTTCAGCTAGGCCGGAAGTTTTATTTGCTTCCAAAGTACCATCACTGGTACGTACTGATGCTGCAGAGAAGATCGGTTCTCCTGTTGTACATGAACACTCTGCAGCCTCTCAGCCTGAGTTTCCAGCTCAGGATCAGACAGGATCCTTAGATCCCATTACTGCCACTAATGTTACTTATCCAGTTTCTGCAGGAACTGTTTTTCATCTTAGTCATATTGTTGAAGATATACACGAGCGTGAGACAGGGAGTGTGTGTGAGCATTTAGGGAGTGAGGGACCTTCATTTTTAAGGCCCGAAACTGAGCGACAAACACTAACAGAACGATTTTTAGAGCAAGAACACTTAAGCCAAACACCGTCCCTTATTCTTGAAAATCTTGATACTCATATGACAGCAATTGAAAATCAGGTGAAGCAGTTCGGGCAGACGATGGGGCAGTTAGGGATAAATGTTGGAGATAACCGGAGAGCTCTTGATGACTACGCAGCACGAATGACAAGTCAGGCGGAAGCTTTAAACGATGTAACGAACAAAGTGAATGACTTGGGGCATAATGGTGGAGTCTTGGGCAGTACTCTGTACGAATGGATGGGGAGCGTAGAAAGTGTAATGCATACCATGGCAACGGAGATCAGTCGAATGATGTATGCAATTCGCCATTTGGTGCCCCCGGAGTGCTTTGACGAACAGTACAATCAACCTCCCCCAAATGATGGTGGTGTTGGTGGAACTGGTGGAGCTGGTGCTGGACCTTCTGGATCTGGCTATGGTGGTTCACAGCAAGCTGCAGGATCTACTGCTCAGGGTGGTGTTCTGGATAACTCACCTAAGGGGGAGAGGGAGCCTGAGATGAGACAACAATCAACTCTGGTTGAAGAGGAGCAAATGAAGAAAAGTGAGCCAGTGACTGATGAGGAGGCTCAGAGGAAGAGAAAGGGTAAAGCAGTGGTGGTTGAAGAAGAAGAGCCATTCACTGACTTTGGTGGTCGACAAGAAGAAGTACATGTTGTTGATTCAGACTCTGATATGGAGGACATACCCCTAGCACATGCTATTAAAAGATCTTTGAAGGAACAAGGTGGAGGTGCTAGGATGTCTACTGGAGAGACTGAAGATATCCCTGTTGATGAAGAGACCCTGAGAGCTCAACAGTTGGCCTTGGAACATGCTCAGTTCTTTAAAATGATAATGATGCAAGAAGAGGCTGTTTTCTTTGAGAAGAAAGGGGAACTCAAGGAGAAACAGTATGACTATGAGCTTTCAAGGTTAGCTGATCCTCAGATTGATTTGGACAAACGGAGGATTGGACATAAATGGGATGATGCAAGGAAGATAATAATGGGGACTTGTACAAATGGAGTTCATAACAAGGAGGCAGATGATCTTTTCTATAACTTGAACCTGAAGAATCCAATGACGGTCGACTACATAAATGCTTTGAAAAGGATGATTTCAAAAGTCCGTGTTGGATATAAACCAGTGGTAAAGGAGTGGCAAGTCATTCCGACCTTAGTTGAAGGAGCCCCAATGTCTTTCATGTACGTGGATGATCAATTTATCTCGAGAAGATCTGCGTCAGAGTTGTTCTTGCTAGCAACTAAAATTCAATACTCTCAAGCTGAGGAACTTAGCATTCTGTACAAAGATCAGTTAATGTAGCTAGTAGAGGACAAGGGACCAGAATTCTCTGCCAATCCAGATGTTGTTCATATGGTAGTAGATGGAAGTATGAAGAGGGTTAGTTTGGAGGAAGAAGATCTAATGGATCTATTAGAGGAATCCTTAAAATCGATATGTAGACAAATGATGAGCAATGGATTCACTTCTGATGTCAAAGAAAAATCAGTGGAGTTCATTGAGAAGATAATATTCAAGAAAAGCAACGAGATATGGAAATGTGATATTGTTGCTCCAAATCCTCTAGACAACGTGAAGATTGAGCCAGAGCTAATGGAGAGAAAATGGAATATTCTACAAGCTGTGAAAAGTGTAGATGAAGCTCTGACTCTTCCTTCTGGACCACTAAAACAAGAAGAAATAAGGGAGGCAGTTGGTGTTCCAGGAAGAGATAGTGTATACTGGATTCACTCTTACGCTGATGATACAGCTGATGCCTTGGTATTCATTGATGCAGACCAGAAATAGACCTTCTTGCATATGAGTAGGAAATGGCTTCTACAGACTCAAGATTCTGCATTTCTAGATAAAGTATTGGAAGAATTCAAATGGGGTGATGTAGATGATACGTTTGTTGGTGAGAAGCAGAGACTAATGAAGTACTTGTCTGAGATAGTTCAGGAGAAAAGACGAATGGAGTTAGATACGGTAGTGTCTTCAATACTAACCGTGTCAAGGGCTACCCCAAGATGATCTACTGTCAGTTTAAAGCTGATAAAACTCACTGGAAATCACAGCTCATCATGAAGAATTTTGAGGATATTCCAAAGATCAGGACTACTTAGGAGGTGGAAAAACTCAGAAGACTTTTCAGACATCCATATCCAAAACCCAAGAATCCTCGAGAGATGGAAGCAATAAGTTTATTGAATGCTAGATGGGCACAGTTACATGATCCAGTATACAAGAGAGAACAACAAAAGAAAGAAAGGTGCATAAAATAAAGAGAAGATAGGCGCGATGCTGAGAAAGAAATTAGGAAGGGGAAACGGAATTATAATGAAAGCTCGGAGGAATGTGAACTTGAAGTTGGAAAAACTTCATATCTTTTGGTTGCTCTAACTCACTTGAGGAAAATTCACCTGACCATGGTATGCGAGATAGGCTAATTTACCATATTGTAACCGTGAATCAGAGTGGATCCAACAAGGTGATATGAGTTTGACTGAAAGACATGAAATAATCCAGGTGATAGAAATCATTCCAAAGATCTTTGATTCGAGGTTCGAATTCTCTTTCTAGTTTAAGTTAATTATTAAGTTCTTTGTATTGTTTTTCAATTTTCATTTCAGTTGTAACATGAACAAGACTTTAATGTTATTTATCTTTTCTCGTCTCATTTATTTAGTTGAGTTATCCTTCTTTAATTTGAATGTCATTGTTAGACAATCAAATAGGGGGAGATTGAAAGGCAGAGTGTCTAAACTTGTAACACTGTAACTAATGTAACTCAACTAAAGAAAAGATACTTAACCGGAAGACAATCAAGAACAAGAAGTCACAAAGAAATCAATACAAATTGAAGACAAGGTAATTAATACAATTTAACATGGTTAATTATGATCAATCAAAGATGAAATCACTGGAAGAAGTTCAAGTCAAAGTTATTCATGCCTCAGTGATATGTAACTTAAAAAATCAAGATCATAACAATCAGTATCAATAAGACTAATTGATTTCAAGTGAAGAAGCAGGAAAGCGACAATTGGAAAGCCACATTACTAACTGAATATGGTGATCTATTCAGAAGCAAGAACCCTATCAAGACTAGTCACTTATGAACCAGACCATTGCATCAAGTGTCAGGGCATTGATAGCAAGTTTATGTCAGTAGTAGAGATCCATGTTCAAGAGCTTATTGAAGAATATAGAAGACAAGAAAAAATCACAAGTTCAAGATGTTGCATTGAAGTTTCTAGTTGAAGCCCAGAATTTCTCTAAGTACTTATTGGGGAACCTATGTAGAAATTTCTATATAGAAATTCTAGATAAGTTTCTACTTAGAGCCAAGTAGAAATTCTGGAAGTGGAATATTTTCCAAGTACACAAGAAGGAAGCTATCTCGAAATTCCTATGTAGAAGTTCTACTTAAATATTCGAGATAGAGTGTAAGTAGAAAATTCCTATGTAGAAGTTCTACTTAAATGTTCGAGATAGTAAGTAGAAATTCCTATGTAGAAATTCTACATAGAGGACAATTTCAACATGACACATGGCATCATCTGGTTGGCTATTTCCAAGCTTTCAAGACAAGATAAGATTTACGTGGACAACATTGGACCACTCATATCTTATCTGTTGAAGACTACAAGTCATAGATTACAAGTAGTATAAATAGAAGTACTCGTGTAACATTTGAAAAAGAGCAATATTGAGAGAAATACTTGTAAAAGAGAGAGAGAGTATTCATAGAGCTTAGTATCATTTACTACCCTCTTTACTTCTGTTGTACTATTATAATGAATGTTGTAGCAACCCTTTCAAGTTATATATAAGACATATATTCCTTGAATCATTGTATTCATTTATTACATAGTATTTATTGCTTCATAAAGTTAAAAAGTTTTATTCACCCCCCCCCCTCTACAACACATTTGGACCTAACATATGCTAACAACCTGCTTTACCAAATATTATCTTCTTCAGCTTTTATTCTAGTTCATAGGCCTTCAGCACATACAGTTTTTCTGTAGACAATGTGGTTGTATCCTTAGATCCCTGTTGGCTGTAATCATATGTTCTAGATGATCTGCAGTGTTAGCACGAACTTCCTCTAATCTCCCTGTAGAATAAACTTTAAAGCTTGTACTGAGATTCCAGGCAGTCCAGTCTGTTCTCCTTCACTACTATAGCCCCTAAGATTTTTCATCCAAAAATACAACTCAAATCAACAAAAAACTGTACCCAAATTAATTTCTTTTTTTGCAGCTTCCAAAATATTAGTGGGATCCTATGGAGTAAACCTCTGAGGAAATTAATACCACTATTTCTTCAACTGTTCCAAAATTAACTTCATTGGATAATCTTCAGTCAATTTTGGTTGCCTTCAATACCCAGAAAAATCTTCATCTACTACTCCTTGAGCATACCAATCAGCTTCCGAGTTCTGCTGCTTCCTTTTGTGGTTTTTGTTATAATAAATTTAAATTATTAAACTTTATTAAATTTATAAAATAAACTAATTAAAATTTATAACATAAACTAATGAAAGTTTATGAAACAAATTTTATAGAAGTTTAAAGAATAAATTTACTATTAAGTTTATAAAATAAACTAATTAAGATTTATAACATAACTTGATACAAGTTTATAAAACAAATTTTATAAAAGTTTATAAAATAAATATAATATAAACTTTATAAGATAAACTAATTAAAATTTATAACATAAACTAATGAAAGTTTATAAAATAAATTTTATAAAAGTTTTAAAAATAAATTTAACATATAAAAATTATAAAATAAACTAATTAAAATTTATAACATAAACTAATAAAGGTTTATAAAACAAATTTTATAAAAGTTTATAAAATAAATTTAATATAAAATTTATAAGATAAACTAATTAAAATTTATAACATAAACTAATGAAAGTTTATAAAATAAATTTTGTAAAAGTTTATAAAATAAATTTAATATATAAAATTTATAAAATAGACTAATTAAAATTTATAACATAAACTAATAAAAGTTTATAAAACAAATTTTATAAAAGTTTATAAAATAAATTTAACATATAAATTTTATAAAATAAACTAATTAAAATTTATAACATAAACTAATAAAAGTTTATAAAACAAATTTTATAAATGTTTATAAAATAAATTTAATATATAAAACTTATAAAATAAACTAATTAAAATTTATAATATAAACTAATAAAAGTTTATAAAACAAATTTTATAAAAGTTTATAAAATAAATTTAACATATAAATTTTATAAAATAAACTAATTAAAATTTATAACATAAACTAATAAAAGTTTATAAAACAAATTTTATAAAAGTTTATAAAATAAATTTGATATAAAATTTATAAAATAAACTAATTAAAATTTAAAACATAAACTAAAAAAAGTTTATAAAATAAATTTTATAAAGTTTATAAAATAAATTTTATAAAGTTTATAAAATAAACTTATTAAAAGTTTATAATTAAATTTATTTAACAATGCTTCATCTTGCTTCCAGACAGCTTCGGCACGGTGAGCTTCACTGAGTTGTGGATCTTGATTTATATATCAATCAGTCTGCTCTGATACCAATTGTTGGGTCCCGGAGAATCGTAGAAGGGGGGTTGAATACAATACTCACAACAATTTAAATTATTTTCAGAATTTGCGGATAAATAAATTATTGCTTCAGAGTGGGTTTGGTCATTTGTAGTGTTTAGGTGAGCTGCTTACTAATTTTCTGTGTGTCCGGATAAATCAATTAGGTTCAAGAAAATTATCAAGTAATTTAATGAGACAAGTTTCGGGGAATATATCTTTCGTATATAAATCCTGAGGTTGCTATACCTAGTTAAAAATATAACTGGTTTCCAAAGAAAAAATTAGTTCTTTGCTTCTACAAAAATATACAAGCCAAATCCTATACAATATTTGTATCTATAATTTTGTCTAAGAATTTAACTACCGGGAGTATTTTGTAATGACCCTTAAAATATTACAAGGTTTATACGGCCATTAACAAAAGACTCTGGTATGGAGTAATGGATATAGCTTTGATTTGTTTTGTCCCCTCTGTATATTTTTGTTGTATTCTTCCCCGACAATTTTGATTGGAAGAAACGAACCAGAACACTCTTCAAAATGAGCACGTCATTTTATGTATATATGGTGTAGACATTTTAAATCAATTAAAATTGATTTGTTCTTCACAATGCTAAGTCCTTTATTTTGCCTATAGAGTGAGTGCAGTGTATAGGAACCACGAAAGTTTTGTTGCGCCTAAGGGAAAGTTTTGTTGCGTCTACACTCTGTGTCCCTTGTAGAGGAGCCACAAAACTCTTGGTTTTGCCTTAAACTGTTTTGTTGCTCCTAAGACAGTTTTGTTGCGCCACGTAGAGTGCTTGCAGTGTGTAGGAACAATAAAAGTACTTAGAAACTTATTCATAAGTATTTTGTTGCGCCTAAGGTATTTCGTTGCGCCTCATACATTGCTTGTAGAGTACAAGAGCCACCAATTGTAGTAATACTTGCCATAACCAATTTCTTAAAATGTTTGAAGTATTTACCACTTGGTTTTCACTCTTCTGGCTTGATCAACTGATTTTCTTCTGATACATCAAGGTAATTCTCTTCTTGTTGTGCTGACCCTTAGTGCACTGGTCTGGTCCACAAATGACTAACACTGAATTAAATTACCTTGATTTCTTTTCTATTTCAGCTGATTAATCTTGGACTGTTGCATTACTTCGAACACTGACTGTCAAAAAACATTGTACTTTCACTAGAATCTTTTCTGGTACTTAGACAACGTCTTCATTATTACCACAACCTTGAATACTTCATTCTATGTTCTTCACTGACGCTTGAACATATAAATGAACTTCTTTCAGTGAGTATAACTCCAAGAATGAAGCTGTCTTCTTAGTCCTTTGTCTTTACCATGTCTTCAATTCTTCTAGATTCTCATGCTTCGAACACTGTCTATCTTCAATCAATGCCTTTACACTGAAATCTTCTAGTGACACTTTTATACTGAATCTTCAACACTTCTGAAACCCTGAAAGTCTTTACACATTATTCTTCACTGAGGCATGAACATATTAATGTATTTCTTCTAATGACCTGTAGTAGACGTAAAACTTCTTCTAATGTCTTGATTAACCATATCTGCCTTGTCTTCATTTCTTCCTAATGTCTGTGTAGGCGTAGTATTATTTACCTGTCCTGTTCTAGTGTTGAGTTATCACGATTACTATTCATACGACATCGTAATCTCACCAACATCTCTAGCTTCCACTTCAAGAGTATTGACTGGACGTGGTTATTCTAACTTCTTTAAAACTTCAGTGAGAAAAGCGGTTGAGTTTATCTTAGAGATTGACTCGAAGGCCAGAGATTGTCTTTTTGAAAACACGAACACTGTTATCCTTTTTGGAAAGCCCTTTACTCGGTCAGTGTCATGCATCGACTCTTCTGCCAATTTCTCCACCAGGACATCTTTAATCATCATTAAAGCCTTTTTATCTGATTTGACTGTGGATCTCTTCATCCTTGAAAGGACTTTTCGGATAATTTATGAATTGTTTCTCCTTAGTTTTGATAGCTCCTTCTTTTTATCCACTCCATTCTTCTTGAAAAGGAAGTATTTTGTTCCATTTGGCTCCGTCTGAATGAAAGGTTCATAATCTCTTATGGTTTCTAGTACTCCTGTGTCATCCTCTCTTCTTACATACACTGGGTATTGATAATATCTTGTCATTTCCATTAGATATCTTCCTAATGTTTTAATTGCTCTGTTCATTTTGAATGCGTAGATCAACTCAGCAGCCTTTAAATCTTCTTCTGCTTTATTCTTCTTGCTCGTGAGTCTCCCTTCTACATATTGCATGAACATTATATGGCTTGAATCCAGACATTCATCTGACAAGGTTAAGTTATGAAGTGTTGTCGCTTTGTAGTACTTGACCACCGTAGGCTTTTCAAATGCTTCGAGAGCGATCTCCATAATCTTTTTCTCAATCATATCTCTCAGTATCTCATTTGTTTTATGCCCACCAAAGATGACTTTCCTCTTCAGCACATATAACTCCACAATATTCATCTTTTCAAAACTCTTTGTCGATAAAATCTTTGACCCCATTGATGTTGAATTTATAAACATTTTCCACCCGTAGTTGGACGCACTTACCGACACGTTTGTAATCTCTTCCGATAGCATAGCATAGAGTTCATGAACATCTTCAAATTTTTCCCTCATTGTCCTGAAGAGATCAAGGACTTCTCTGTCTTTCTTCTGAGTAAGGGTTAACTCCTTCTTCTTCAGTAGACTCCTTGCTTCATCCCAATCAGGACCAACTTTTGCTTCTATGTCATTGACTCTATTCCTTCTTTCCATTGCATTTTGTACTGTCTTCCACTTTCTCTTCATTAATTCTTGAGGCTGAACTATGTCTTGAGTAACAACTTCGTCTACACCAACCAGAAAACAGTCATTATCAAAAGCATGTTCTTCTACAAACTCCTCCTCAACATCTATTCCTGCAGCTTTTGTAGTTTCCTCTATTTCAATCTCGGTTGGAATCTTCAGTGGCACATAGGGTTCAAAAATTTCTCCTTCTTCAATTTGCCTAGCTCCAGGTCTATAGAAGATATCTGACTCCCCCTGAGCTGTGTATTCCAAGAACATTTCAGCTCCAACTTTTTATTATGCTAACATCTCCCCATCAGTTGGGTTATCCTCCCTTCTGATTGGAGGAATCTGAGTTGTTGAAGTTGATTGGGAACCTTCTGAGCCAGCAGTTGTTTGACCAAATATTTGATTTCTTTCATTTCTGCTCTCTGTTGCTCCTACACCTCCAAGATCTTTCTTATTGAGTAGTGAATTTCTGTTACTTGGGCCTCTAGATTTAGAATCCTTTGGTTGTGTGCAGTGTGTGCAATGTGTGGGGTGTTTTTTGGTTAGTGGGTGTCTCACTCCTCACTGTTTCTGTTTGAGCATGACCCTCAACACTCACACTCGGATAATCAGAGTCAGGGAACTGAAGATCGCTTAGGTTTAGTGTTTCACTCATGTCCTGAATAACATCCAGATCTTCAGTACTTTCATTAAAATCCCTATCCCTTCTATGGGTAGGTTGCCTCTCCGCCTGACTACTATGGGTGGGGAGAACTCCTTTTTCAGGAATTAGGGGTTGAGACCCAGTGTGGTCACCACTATGGATTCTGTAATGATTGGCAAGAGTGTAGAATCCGTGATGCCAACTGAAGCCATTGAAGGCCTAACCTGCTCAAAGACACCCTGAACAGGTTCTACTACCGAAGCAACAGATACTCTATGAATAGAGTCCACATCCCCTCTATGGGTGTGTTGTCCCTCCGACTGGCCTGATAAGGTGGAGAGGACCTCCACTGTAGGAGCTGGAATTTGAATCTCCAGGGGGGTCACCACCTCAGGCAATGTAATGTATGACAATTGAGACCATGTGGTGCCCCACGAAGCCTGTGAAGGCATTTCCACTTAAAGTGGTGATGCTGCTGATGCAGCTACTCCGTGAATGGAGACCTCTTCCCTTCTATGGGAGAGTTGCCTTTCTACTTCACCCACTTGGGGAGGGAAAACATCCTGAATAGGATCTGGAGATGTTAAGTCCAGGGGGGTCACCACATTTGACAATGTAATGAACGGCTCGTTAGAGTCAGTGATGCCCCCAACTGTCTGTGAAGACAGGTTTTGAATTGGATCTACCAAAATAGTACTAGCTACTGAAGTAGCGGATATAGTTACAATCTCTAGTTCTATTCCCGTACCTTTCAGGAGTTTATCAATTTGAGAATTGAGGTCACGAAGGAAGAGAAAGGTTTCAGAGATTGGAGAATCAGGTTCTTAGCTGACAGATGCCTTAGGCTTAAAATTCACTTTTTGACATTTTCGAGAAGGCAGAGCTGTGGGGGATATTTCAAAAATTTCCTGATCCAGTAGGGAGTCACTCATATCATCTAAAACAATGGTTCTTTTTCTGGTTAAGGGAGATGAAAGAAGTGTTTGTTGTTCTCTGGCAGTGGTTAGAACTGGTTGGTCTGCCAATTCATTGCCAGCTTCGATGGCCAGTGAGGGCTCTTGTGTGTGCATGGCTGTTTGAGGCACATAGTTAGATATTGTGACAAATTCATCTAGTAAAAAGGCAGAGAAGTCAAAGTCTAGAAGTGTACCATCTTCCATTTGCTCATCAGAGAGATCAGGAATGTACACCTCTGTAGTCTGAGGCTCTTCCACTTCTGCCTCAACAACTATCTCCTCTATTTGAATTTCGGGGCTATTCCTTTGTTTTTCTTCTTCAAGAATTTGTTCTTGCTCGTGTTCAGAACTAGCCTCTTCCATAATTTCATCTTCTTTTTCAGAGCTTGGTTCTTCTTCTTCTGTTGCTGCTGAGTTTCCAGACTCACTTGAGGTTTCAACTTCATTGCCCTCTTCAGAGATTGCTGCTTCTTCTTCTTCTGCAGCTTCTTCTTCTTCTTCTTCTTATTCTGCTTCTTCTTCTTCAATAACCTATCTAAGAAGATCAAAGAAATCTTTGATAGGGTCAGTCATCGGAGCAGGAGTATACCTGTTGGGATAGTCAGCCTTATTTTATAGCAAAAGAATTGTCTTGAATTGAAGTGAAGGTGACTCTTCCAATGGACTGTTCTGAAATATTTGTAGTTGATCAGCTCTCAACACTTGATTCAACACTAGATGCAAGAATCTGGGATACAAACAGAAGCTCTCCATTTTTTTCTGGTTCTTTAGAATCTCTGTCATGATTAATTTGTCAAAATTTATTCTAGACCCAGATGCCACTGCATAGCCAATCACCTTGTTGAATTGAGTGATCCCGTGAAACCTACTTGTCTTTGGTGCGAAGCCGTGAGACCAAATGTTGAAAAACAAGTTCCACTCTTTGGGTAGGTGATTTTTGTAAATCTTCTTTGGAAGATTATTGTTCACTTTGGTGCAGTGCAGGAACATGAAGAAGTTGTCCAGATCTGCTTGAGATGCCTCATCTTCAAAATTCTCAGAAGGCAGATGAAGTGCTTGATTGATGTCATTCTCAGTTATTCGCACCTTCTGTCTCTGAATCTTACAAGTGAAAACTGAGATGCCATCCGCAGATGTGTCCTGAGCAGACTTGTAACCTGTCTTAACAAATTTCTATTCAAAGGAACAGAAGTCGTTAGTGCGTACCGGACTATAGAATGTTCATTTAAAAACCTAGCCCAATTACCTAACTCCCCTACTTCAGTCCAATTATCTACTAAGATTGACAAATAATTAATCTTTTTAATCTCAAAATGACTTGCCATTTAATTAGATTAATTAAAGTGAAAGGTAATTTTTAAGAATTAAAATTACTAATTAAAATCGAATTAATCAAGTAAATTATGAACTAAAATCTAAAAATAAAAAATTACTTGGATTTTCGTAAAATAAATATATGTTTATGTCCTAGTAATTTTAAGCACACTTTTAGTTTTATTACAATTTTTAATCGATTTTATCAATTAAAAACCCTAGCCAAAATGTTCGAGATGGGAAAAATAGAGATTTTTTGAATCTTGACCAAAACTGATGGGAACACTTGCAAATGTACGATTTGAGTGTGGGTTCCACAAAAATGGTCTCAGATTTTGAATCGGACAAAAATTGACTTAGAAATGTTCGATTAAAATTGTATATTTGTGTTGCGCTTTTAATATTTAGAACAGTGTATGTATCGCCAGTAAAATGAAAATAAATATTAACCATAAATTTATAGGCCCCATAAAGCATCTCCCAATTTTGCTAAGTTTTTAGTTGCGCCTATACAATATTCACACTGTATAGGCGCCACAAACCTTTTAAGCGCAACAAAATTGGCTAGTAAACTTTTGTTGCGCCTCCACAGTGTATTCACTGTGTAGGCGCCACAAAATTCACTAGTGCCACAAACTTGGCAACAAAATCTAAGTGTTTTGTTGCGCCTCTATAGTGGTGATACTGTGTTGGCGCAACAAAACCTAAGGCGCCACTTGATTTTCAAACCAAAATGTTCCAAGTACTCTTGTAGATTTATGTTGCGCCTACACAGTGATTGCACTGTATAGGCGCCACTAAAACGTTTAAGTGCCACAAAGTACTTGTAAAAATTCAAGTGTTCCTAGATTTTGCTACATTTAATTAAATAATATTTATGAACAATTTGCATAATTAATCAATAATAATTAATTACTCACGAATATCATTTCACAAAATATTTCTTAATAACAATAATAACATTAATTGTTAAAATTATTATCATAAATAAATTGTGCTTCTTATTATTTTTACTTTTATTTTAAATATAAGAATAAATATAAATATTCATCATTTTTATTTAAAATAATTTCAAATAATATTTAAATATATAAGTGCCAAGAATTTATCAATTAAATACAAGTACTTATATATTTTCTAAGATTAAAATTAAACAAATACCAGATTAATAATATTACCAAGCATGCACAAGGTATTGTTGGTCCCTGATATTGTAGAAAGGGGGGTTGAATACAATATCTGAAAATTAATCGCTGAATAATTGGATTAAAAAAATTATTTTAATTACTCGCGAAATATTAATTATAATGAAATACTGTTCAAGTGAAAGATATAATTTTAACTTGATTAGTATTACACAATTAATATGAAGATTAGATTTTATAACTGATATATTAATCTAGAACGAATTCGACATGAAGTGTTCGAGTTTAATCAATTATATTCAAACTTGCACAGAAATCTGTGAATATTACAATGCAGACAAATTTCTGAATTTGAACTGATTTTTCTAACACTAACAAATGAAGCAAGAACCTCATATTTATAGAGGTTGGAAAGGGCTGGTATGACCTTTTTCCATATGACTTTATTTCAAGAAAATAAGTCTGTATGACTTATATTAACACTTGTATGACTTTCAAAAGACTGGGCATGACATATTTCTGGTCGGTATGACCTTTTAAAATTCGGTATGACTTATTGAAAGTCATATTCGGATTTTATTTAATTAAAACAAATCGGTATGACTTATTTTAAATAAATAAAATAATTCCAGCATGACCTTTTGATCAGCTTTGCTCGGTATGACTTATCAATATAGCTCGGTATGACTTATGCTATTATGCTCGGTATGACTTTATTTATTATATATAAGTCATTTTAAACCATTTCTTTTATAATAAATTAATTCTACTTAATTTAATTAGTTAATTTATAAATTAAATTAATTTCAACTTGAATTAATTTAATTAGATAAATTAAATAATTAATTAACAATTGATAGTAGAATTAAAATACTATCTTTAGTCGCATAGCCGTGCTGACAGTCTGAAATCTTCCTGTCTTTTCTTCGTCTTCTTATCTTGAAACCTCTTGATTTTAAATGAAGAATAAATATTATATTAGTTGACACACAAATGTACTGTCTGGTTCATTTGTGTCATCCCAATAAATATTCTCCATTTAAATAACATTTAACTAGAGGCCTTTTGTCATTAATTCTTCTCCACTGTTTGCATTCTTCTTCTGGAATCCGTTTGTAGTAACCACTTGAAATCTTCTATATCTTCTGTCTTCTATAGAAGTACTACCACATTATTAATTACACTGACGCTTGAACATAGAAATGAACTTCATCCAGTGTTGAGTAGCAATCCTACAAAATACCTCTGATACTTGGATCCTTTGTGATTAGTTGACTGTCTTCGTCTTGATTCCTGTTTAGTGTTTATTATTTAATTCTTCTTTATTAGTTGGAGTTGAGTTGCCATCTAATTATTACAAATAGGCCTAGTCATATGCCTTTCAATCTCCCCCTATTTGTTGTTAAACATTTAACACACAAATTCCTAGAGGATAACTCAACTAACAACTAAGAAAGTAGTACAACATGTAATGAATTGTAAATAATAAACAAAAGTTCTGGTTTTATATTTAACAATTTTCCAGATTCATACATAACAGATAAATACAAGATAGATGTTCCTCTAGCACTGAACAAATAATACAAAGTTTCTATCTTGTTCTATCTAATTCTTCAGTCTTCTGATGTATCAACTTCACCTTCTTCTAGGATTGAACCTTTATGAACAGGTGTCCTCGGTACTTCTTCAGATACTAATTGTTTTGTTGCAGTGGATTCTCCATACAACCTTCTTTGTTCAGCTCTTGCTAACTACCACAGCACTTCCTGTTCCACAGGATCTACTATCTCTTCTTCTACATCAGATGGTTGTGTTGAATCTATCTTTGGTATTTGCCTGATGTAAGAAGGAATTCTTTTTGATAGACAGTAGTTTCTTATCTTTTCTGCAGCATCCATTTTAGCTTGGGATTTGAAACCTTTTGACCTTAGCATCCTTTCAACTTGAATAATGTACTTAACTGTATAGCCCTTTAAAGATTCTTCATTTAACTGAAAGATTTGATATAGCTTGTTTGAGAAGAATCTTACCTCGTGAGGATCAAATAAGATCTGAGGACTAACAGCTGTGGCAAAGACTCTAAGTCTATCCCTGAGAAGTTCATTTTCTTCTGAGCTTCTCTTGACTTTGTTCAAGAACGTCCATATTACTGATAAACTTCTTTGCCTGAAAAACTCTAAGGAAATTCTGAATGTTCCATTCCTGTGAGTGTAGACTAGTATCTGCCAGTCTTCAAGAATGTGATCCACTAAGATAGTGATGTAGTCCACTTCCTCTTTCAGAGCTTTCATGAGGCTGTCAATGTTGTCGTTTGTCTTTTCTAGACGATCAATTAATGATTTCAGATGCTTGTCTTCAAATGGACCCTTCTGTTGTTTGTCCAATATTTCTCTTGCAGTATCCCATTTCTTTCCAATTTTGAGTTGAACATCTCTCTTCTTCTCTCTGACTGCTATGGCCCAGAGATTCTGCTTTTCTACATTAGCTTTCTTTTCAGCCTTAGCTTTTTCCTCGACTAGAGCTTTCAAATTTTCAGTTTTGATGTTACTCAATTTGATTTCTTCTTTTAATTTCCTCAAGGCCTCTTCATAGACAGGATCAGACTCCTTTTCTTTAGGAAATAAGAACTCTTCATCAAATGCAGTTTCTTCTTCAGCTCTGCAGTAGTCAGGAATGCTTGATTCATCATGAGCACTGTCATCAATGAATTGCTCTTGGGCATAGTACTGTTCTTCTGGTACTGGATCAAACGATTGAAATTCTTCTTCAGAAAACAGCTTGGCTTTGCCTTTTTCTTGAGCAGTAGCCCTTTCATCTACTTTCTCCTTTGCTTTCTCCCCCTTAGTTGAGGGATCCTCTTGAGTTTTGGATGCTTCAAAAGATGTCAACATTTTCTGCATAGTCTGATAGATTTGCTTCATTCCTTCATTTAAATGTGTCATGCCATCATCTAGCTTATTGAACCTTTTGGAGGTGATCTTTTCATTTTCAATAATTGTCAGAGTCAAGCTTTTCTCCACCTCATCAATTCTGTTATTTAAAGACCTTACTTCTTGCATATCCTCAGCAATTAGACTTTGAACATTCTGGATATCTTGTGTTTTCAGAAGTATAGATGCCTTGACGCTATCAACATCATTTCGAACAATTGTCAGCTGCTGTGTTACAGAGGCAGAAGTAGATTTTTCTTCTGCTTGTGCTTTTACTTTTACCAATTCAGCCTGAACAATTTGCATTTCTTTCTGGAGAGCTTCCATTTTAGATAATAGTTCACTGTGTGTGTGTGCACTCAGCTCACTTGCACTCCTGTTTAACTCACTTTCACTCGGTGCATGTGTTTCACTCTGTGTATGCCTCACATCACTAGTGTTTAACTCCTTTCCAGATCCTGAAGCTGTACCTGCATATATGATAATAGCTTTTGAAGAGTCGAAATGCTCTTTTGATGCCTGTGAAGGCGCGTCCTCAACAAGATTAACTTGAAGTGGCTCCGCTACTGACGTAGCTACTCCTTGAATGGAGTCCCATCTCCCTCTATGGAGTGGTTGCCTCTCAAATCCACCAATGGATTCAAGACCTTCTTTAAAAAGAACTGGATGTAAAGAATCCAGGGGGGTCACCACCTTAGACAATGTAGTGTATGGCTCTTTAGAGTCTGTGATGCCCCTTAATACCTCGGAGGGTGTTTGATGCTGCACTGCATCGAAAATGTCATGGTCCACAACATAGGTGGCATCCGACGAGTTTTGATTAAAAACATTTTCTTCAACAAAAGTGCCCTCATGTGTTTGTTTATCTGCAAGCGGAGGTCCTGCTAGTGTGAGAGCTAGCAGTGTGCTTTCCTCACTATCTGATGCTGTTGCCGAGCAGCGAATTAGATCACCTGGTTGAGCAAGTGAATCTAGAGATTCTTGGATGGCTTGGTCAAAATCCATATCCCATTGACTGGAATAGGTTGAGGCTGCAGTTGTCTCATGTTCAACTCTAGAAATTTTTGAAGGAGGAGACAGAGCTGCGGGTTCATCTATATCAGCACCAAGACCTCTAACTATTCTGACAGGTTTCTTCCTTTTTCTGACTTTTAATGAAGAGGAGGATGAAGGAGAAACTGTTTGAGGCTCTAATTCAGCTGGGGGCAGAACCTGTGTGATTTCAGGTTCATAGCTGATATCCTGGAGTGTAAGAACACCATCATAGTCCGCCACAGATAAATCTAACAGTGCAGTGGATATATCTATAGGTATTGAACTAGAAGATTGTGAGTGAGATATTACCTGTTGATCTTGTGCCACTTGATCGACATGCTGAGCAGCTTCAAGTAGAAGATGCACAGGATGATCCATTTGCATTGGCACTTGCTCTGGCTCTTGTTCCTGCACAGGATTAGCAATAAGATCTAATATCTCAGCCATGTAATCTGTTCTTTCCACTGGCACATCTTCGTACTTGGGGTTGTTGTGGAGCCTTGCAAAAAAAGTTGTTCTGAGAAGTAGGAGATTCTTCTACAGGACTATTCTGAAATAGAGCTTTGTCTTCTTCCATCAACAAATCATTCATGAACAGCATCAGGAACCTCGGATAGTAGACTTGTACATTCTGTTCCCTGCTTTCTGGTTTCCCCATTTTCTTGATAATTTCTTTCAGAAGCAACTTCCCAAAATTTATCCTTCTGTTGTGGGCCACAGAATACCCAAAAATTTGTAGTAGTGAAGATATGTTGTTGAAGTTGTTCTTTGTAGTGGGTGCAAAAACTTTGGCTAATGTGTCAAAGACATAGTCCCACTCGCTTACCAACTTGGACTTTGTCAATCTTACCAAATTGATCTCACCCTGATATCTAATGGAATAGAAAAATTCTAGAATTTCTGGTGCAGAGGGTGGATCCATGAAGTTGTCAGTTGGAAAGCCTAAAATTCTGTTCACGTCCTCTTCAGTCACCATATATTCATGATCTCCTATGCTGAAAGAGAATTGAACTCTGCCTGCAGTACTCCTATTCCTCGTTGTGGAATACAGAGCCCTAAGTGCTAACACTTGCAACGGGGCGTCTAGAGTAATTGCAGTTCTGACTAGCGAATGTTCATTCATAAAAATGATCCAGGGTCGAAACCTCTCGACTGAACAGTTCACCGGATTGAAAAATCCTACAAAATTAGTTTTTACTAATTCGCAATAACCAGCCATTGTTTTTTTTTTGATTTATGCTATTACAAATAATAAAGTTACAAAGTGCGATTACAAATTAAAAATAACAAATACAACTCGAAAATTACACTTTAAATTGAAAATCCTAATTTCTAATTATCCCCAAATTGACTTTAATACAGTAAATCACTACACAACTGACTTTAATCACAATCAACACCACTTGCTTCGATTATAACAATAACAAGAACAGTCACTGCGATTTGAAAAAAAATGGGCAGAGTTTCCTTTGTATTAATCAGTTTTAGCACACTAGCAAGCAACGAGCTTGTAAACAGGAGTTAGCAGCAACTGAAATCAGTTGAAAAGGGTTATAAACGATTGATTTCTAGCTAGAGCAACAAGCTGTTCGTGTGTATGTGTATCACCGTGTTTGTGTGTATATGAAATTGCTGGGTATGACTTAATTAAGGAGTCTGCTATTTCTTTGTTTTTTTTTTTTTAAAACGACTCGGTATGACCTTTTATAAAGTCATACCGAGTTTTTATTTGTTATTGACATAAAACTGTATTCAAAACACTTAGCAGATCTCGGTATGACTTTTTATTAACAATAAAAAGTCATGCCGAATTTCTATATAAAGAAAGGTCATACCGAGATAATTTGAAATACAGAATACAGTAAAGTAAAATAAATATTTAACAAGCATTTAAAGAATAGAAGTAATAATTTACATTCTAATAAATTATTAAAGATATAAAATAAATATTTACATTATTAAATTATGTTAATTAATTTAAGAATTAAATTAACTCATGTTTGAATTAATTTAATAAGCAAATTAATTGAATAATTAATAACATACTCATTTATTTTATTGTACAATAATAATTCGAAAAATAAACATTAATATACACATTCTTAAAATAAATATACTAAAAATTAGAAAAATATATATACTTAAATTTACATAATGCTTATACATGCTTAATTTAATCAAAGTTACTTATGCTTTAATTGAAACAATTATCTTCTAAGAATATTGATTTAATCTTAAGATAATTTTCCAAAAATTCATAAGCTCTAGGATTTTATTAATTCAAGTCTCATAAACTCTTTAAATATTAACATTTAATATTTATGAGCTTAAATTAATTCCTAGTAATCAAAACTTTAGCCAAAGTTTAACATCCCTAATTCACTAACCAGCTTTGAGAAAGTGGATTCATCAAGTGGTTTTGTGAAGATGTCGGCTATCTGATCTTCTGTGGGTACAAAATGTAGCACCACAGTTCCATTCATGACATGCTCTCTGATAAAATGATACCTTATGTCAATGTGCTTGGTTCGTGAATGTTGTACAGGATTGTTGGAAATGGCTATAGCACTTGTGTTGTCACAGAAAATTGGAATTTTGTTCAACGCAAGTCCATAGTCATTTAGCTGATTCCTAATCCACAAGATCTGAGCACAACAGCTACCTGCCGCAATGTATTCTGCTTCGGCTATCGAGGTAGACACTGAATGCTGTTTCTTGCTGTACCAGGAGATCAACCGTCGTCCTAGAAACTGACAGCTTCCAGAAGTACTCTTCCTGTCCATCCTGCACCCTGCATAATCTGAATCTGTATAGCCTATTAGGTCAAAACCTGTATCCTTAGGGTACCAAATTCCTAGATTTGGTGTACTCTTCAAATATCTAAAAATTCGTTTAACGGCTATGAGATGAGATTCCCTCGGGTCAGATTGAAACCTTGCACATAAGCATGTTGCAAACATTATATCGGGTCTACTAGCAGTTAGATATAATAATGAGCCTATCATACCTCTGTAGCTTGTGATGTCAACTTTCTTACCAGTTTCATCTTTGTCAAGCTTCGTGGCTGTTGGCATTGGGGTTTTTGCCGGTGAAGAATCTTCTAGACTGTATTTTCTGAGAAGATCTCTTACGTACTTTGATTGGCAAATAAAAATCCCATCTTCCTTTTGCTTTACTTGCAATCCAAGGAAGAATGACAGCTCACCCATCATGCTCATTTCATATCTGCTCTGCATTAACTTAGCAAATCTCTTGCACAAGTTTTCGTTAGTAGAACCAAATATAATATCGTCAACATAAACTTGGACAAATATCATATCTTTATTATATAATTTGTAAAAGAGAGTTTTATCTATGACACCTCTAGTGAAACCATTTTCAAGTAAAAACTCAGAGAGAGTGTCATACCATGTCCTCGGTGCTTGCTTGAGTCCATAGAGAGCTTTGAAAAGAAAGTACACAAAATCAGCAAACTCTGGATTTTCAAAGCCAGGGGGCTGTTCCACATAAACTTCCTCTTCTAGCTTTCCGTTCAGAAATGCACTCTTCACATCCATTTGATAGACTTTGAAATTGGAATGTGCTGCGAATGCCAGAAATATCCTGATGGCTTCAAGTCTTGCAACTGGTGCGTAGGTCTCGTCATAATCAATTCCCTCTTCCTGAGAGTAACCCTTTGCAACCAGTCTGGCTTTGTTCCTTGTAACAATGCCATCACCGTCTAACTTGTTCCTGTATACCCATTTCGTGCCAATAACAGATCTATCTTTAGGCCTGGGTACCAGTGTCCAGACTTCTTGTCTTTCGAACTGATTGAGCTCTTCTTGCATGGCAAGAACCCAATCTGGATCAATTAGTGCCTCTTCAATCTTCTTTGGTTCTTCTTGAGATAGAAAAACTGAAAATAAGCATTCATTTGAAGTTGCACTTCTGGTTCTTACTCCAACATCTGGATTACCTATGATCAATTCAAAGGGATGATCTTTACTCCATATTCTTTCCCTCGGAAGGTTTGATCTTGATGATTCGCCTTGAAATTCATTGTGATGTTGTGTTGTGCCAGTTGATCTTTCATCTCCCCCTGAGTTGCTGCCAGGATGACTTGTTGATCCACCACTGGTATTAGTAGAATTTCCATTGTTGCCATTGTTTCCACCACTATTACCTTGATCATTATCACCATTATTGTCATCAATTCCTGCTGCAACCTCAGGTTCTTCTTCGTCATCAGAATGTGAGTCTGGATAATTATCAAATTTTAATGACTCAGAAGAATCTTCAGTTTGGATACTTGGGAGTTTAGTGTCATCAAAAGTTACATTGACACTTTCCTTTACTTGGTGCTGATCAATTATGTATACCCTATATGCTCTTTTTGAATATCCGACAAAAATAGCTTCATGTGCCTTGGCCTCAAATTTGCCACGATGTTCATCTCCATCTTTTAGCACAAAGCTTTTGGCTCCAAATACATGAAAGTACTTGAGAGTAGGTTTCTTGCCAGCCATTAATTCATAGGGAGTTTTCATATGATCTTTGTTGATTAAGGTTCGATTCTGGGTATAACAAGCTGTGTTCACTGCTTCAGCCCAGAAGTAGATAGGCAACCTTGATTCACTTAACATTGTTCTTGCAGCTTCAATCAAGGTTCGATTCTTCCTTTCTACTACTCCATTCTGTTGCGGAGTTCTTGGTGCTGAGAATTGTCTTGTTATCCCTTTGTCTGAGCAGAAGTTATTCAGAATTTCATTCTTGAATTCTGTTCCATTATCTGATCTGATTGCTCGGACAGGTAGCTTTGAATCTAACTCAATCAACTTTACATGATCAATCACCAACTGAGGAGTTTCATCTTTAGAGTTCAAGAATAAAACCCACGTGTACTTTGTGAAGTCATCTACAATCACTAAGGCATATTTCTTCCTTGACATAGACAGAATATTTACTGGACCAAATAAATCCATGTGTAGGAGTTGAAGTGGTTCAGTGATGTTTGTAGTGTCTGTGCCTCTGTGAGTTGCTTTCTTTGACTTCCCTTTTTGACATGCCTCACACAAGCCTTCTTGAGTAAATTCCATCGGAGGCAGTCCTCTCACCAAATCCCTCTTGACTAGGGAGTTCATTGTTTTGAAATTCAGGTGTGAGAGTTTCTTGTGCCATAGCCAACTTTCTTCTGTTGAAGCTTTTGAATAAAAACAGTTTGCTTCAGCTTCAGTTCCCGGGTTGAAATCAGCTACGTACAAGTTTCCTTTCCTTACTCCACGCAAGGCTAGTCTGTCTTCTTTAGAATGAGCTATTAAGCACTTCTCCTTGATAAAGTTTACTTTGTAACCTTTATCACAAAATTGACTGACGCTGAGTAGATTATGCTTAAGTCCTTCCACCAAAGAGACGTTTTCAATGATAACATTTCCAGTGTTTAACTTGCCATATCCCGTAGTCATTCCTTTGCTGTTATCTCCAAAGGTGACGACTGGGCCAGCTCTCTCAACCACGTCTGATAGCAGGGCTCTATCTCCGGTCATATGCCTTGACGATCCGCTGTCCAGGATCCATATAACTCGGTTTACCTGTTTAACTCCCTGCAATTATCAAACGGATTAATTCGTCTTCGGAACCCAAAATTGATTGGGCCCGGCATACTTAAAGAACTGACCTTTGTCTGCTTTGACAACAGATCCTTTTCAAATAACAACATTTTCTTCCTTGACTGTTCCTACCTTCCTATAAACAGTCTTAACAACTTTCTGTTTAGACTTAGGAATATATGATTCCTTCTTTTCAGGTGAAGGAGTCGCAGTCTTGGATTTAGCAAATTTACTATTGATGTGCTGTCTAGGTGTCATGTTATCTTTCTTAGCTATCATGCGTTTAAAGTAAGCAGTCATAGCATTAAAGGCACATAACATGCAATTCATTATACCACATGGTTTATGGAAAGCATCAATAGTAGGCATGTTATTCAATACAGTAGGGGGTTTAACAGATTCTGCTTCAGTTTTATCATCATATTTGAAGTTTTCAGTAGAATGAAATTTATTGTTACTGTTCCTACTGTTCACAAACGTGTTGGGTCTGTTCATTTTATTCTTTAAGTCTTTTGCACCTACACCAGGTCTGGGGGAATTAAAAGTTCCCACATCTTCCACAGGTGTCTCTGGTGCACATTTCTCTTTCTGGACATTAACTCCTTTTATGTCCTTAACCTGTTCTCCTCTCTTCTTCTCTTCCTCGAGATCCTCTAACTGCATTTCATATGCAATCAGTATGGAGCTCTCAAGGATAGGTTCAGCTATCGGTGTTATGAAGAGAGGTTTCGGTGTGTCTTTAACAACATGTGGGATACCCCTTTCTTCAGCACTTTTTCTAAAGGGGGTTATGTTGCTTGGCTTTCCTACAGATTTGTTATACTCGAAGCCTATTCCAACTTTACGATTTATTTCTTGTTGGTCAACTAGGTTCTTAACAATATATGAGGAATTCTTATATGCAAGACACTTCTTCTTTTCTTCTTCTATCTGGTTTCTGAGATTAGTTTCTACAGCAACATGACAACTGACTTTACTGACTTCAACAGCTAAGTCTTCAGTCAGCTTAACAGTCAACTTGTCATGATTTCTTTTTAACTGTTTAAGAACTTCAGTCTCATCAATTAACTCTTTGACTTTGAGTCTGAGTTTCTTTACTTTATCTCTTTCACCATCTAATTCTTTACCTAGCAACGCAAACATCTTGGGACAAGAAGGATTTACCTCTATTCCTCTGTCACGGGTGGGAGACAGTGATTCCTGTGATGAAGCCATAAGAGCAAGATTTCCCAGCTCTTCCTCATCATCATTATCTGAGTCATCCCAGCTTTTGCCTGCTGCTAGATAGGACTTTCCTTGATGCTTTTTCACGAGTGCATCATATTTCTCCTTGAGCTCTTCATAAGACTCTCTCTTCTTCCCTTGCTTAGGCTTCTTGCACTCAGTTGCAAAGTGGCCTAGCTCACTACAGTTGAAGCAACGAAACTTGCTTCTATCAACTAAGCCGGTCTTGTAGCCGCTTTTTGATACTGCTGTTGAAGAACCTCCTTTTTGGAATCTTCCAAAGTTAGGCTTACTTCTGAATGAGGAGTTTCTTCGGAATCTCATGTTGCCAAACTTCCTGGCAACCATTGCTAGAGATTCATCTTCTAGCTGATCTAGTTCTTCCAGCGAGTAGAAATCACCGTCTTCTTGTTTGTCAGAAGTATGTCCAAGTTCTGGAACCACATACTCTGTTGAACTCTTAGAAGGTGCAACAGCCTTTACTTCTTCTTTCTCTAGTGCTTCTACCATTAATGCCTTGGAGGAACTCAGTACCTTACCTCTACCGTACATCTCTCTGGTTTGGATTTGTTCCAGCTCATAAGTTTTTAACACTCCGTAGAGTCTTTCTAGGGTTACCTCTTTCATGTCCCTAGATTCCCGGATGGCTGCAATCCTGTGCTCCAGATGCTCTGGTAAGGTCAGCAAAAACTTCCTGTTCACCTCTTGGTTCTGATAAAACTTTCCATTCATGTTGAGCTCGTTTATCAGTTTGTTTAGTCTCTGAAACACCTCAGAGATACCCTCACCAGGGTTAGATCTAAACTGCTCATATTGGGTGGTCAGGATCTCCAGTCTATTCTCTTTAACTTCTTCAGTTCCCTCATTGATAATCTCAATTGTTTCCCAGATCTGTTTTGCATTCTTGTAATTGACTACTTGGTTGTACATGATGTAGTCTAGGGATTCAATCAATATGAGCTTCAGGTTATTATCAAGGGATACAGCTTCTGTTTCCTCATCTGTATAGTCTGCCGGACTTTTCGGAAACTGTCTGTGGGGAATTACGACCCCATCTACTGTATGTTCGAGAACAACTGATATAGGGGTCTCAACACCTTTGGCCATGATTAATGCGTACTTGGGATTTGCAATCCCGATAAACAGTAGCATTTTGTGTTTCCACAAGTTGTAGTGTTCTCTATCGAACTGTGGAATTTTAATACTAGTCACTTTCTGGGTACTCATCTTTAATAAGATTAAAAATTAAGTGTTTCAAAAAATATTTTAATTTTTGACTTAAAACAATTTTTAATCAAAAATAATTTTTCAGAGAAAAAAAATTATTTCGAATAAAAAATTATTTCGAATTTAAAATAATTTTTGAGATCTGTATGAGTTCGCGGAATTTGATTTGGATCTGATATTAATTATATCAACCAGCTCTGATACCAATTGTTGGTCCCTGATATTGTAGAAGGGGGGTTGAATACAATATCTGAAAATTAATCGCTGAATAATTGGATTAAAAAAATTATTTTAATTACTCGCGAAATATTAATTATAATGAAATACTGTTCAAGTGAAAGATATAATTTTAACTTGATTAGTATTACACAATTAATATGAAGATTAGATTTTATAACTGATATATTAATCTAGAACGAATTCGACATGAAGTGTTCGAGTTTAATCAATTATATTCAAACTTGCACAGAAATCTGTGAATATTACAATGCAGACAAATTTCTGAATTTGAACTGATTTTTCTAACACTAACAAATGAAGCAAGAACCTCATATTTATAGAGGTTGGAAAGGGCTGGTATGACCTTTTTCCATATGACTTTATTTCAAGAAAATAAGTCTGTATGACTTATATTAACACTTGTATGACTTTCAAAAGACTGGGCATGACATATTTCTGGTCGGTATGACCTTTTAAAATTCGGTATGACTTATTGAAAGTCATATTCGGATTTTATTTAATTAAAACAAATCGGTATGACTTATTTTAAATAAATAAAATAATTCCAGCATGACCTTTTGATCAGCTTTGCTCGGTATGACTTATCAATATAGCTCGGTATGACTTATGCTATTATGCTCGGTATGACTTTATTTATTATATATAAGTCATTTTAAACCATTTCTTTTATAATAAATTAATTCTACTTAATTTAATTAGTTAATTTATAAATTAAATTAATTTCAACTTGAATTAATTTAATTAGATAAATTAAATAATTAATTAACAATTGATAGTAGAATTAAAATACTATCTTTAGTCGCATAGCCGTGCTGACAGTCTGAAATCTTCCTGTCTTTTCTTCGTCTTCTTATCTTGAAACCTCTTGATTTTAAATGAAGAATAAATATTATATTAGTTGACACACAAATGTACTGTCTGGTTCATTTGTGTCATCCCAATAAATATTCTCCATTTAAATAACATTTAACTAGAGGCCTTTTGTCATTAATTCTTCTCCACTGTTTGCATTCTTCTTCTGGAATCCGTTTGTAGTAACCACTTGAAATCTTCTATATCTTCTGTCTTCTATAGAAGTACTACCACATTATTAATTACACTGACGCTTGAACATAGAAATGAACTTCATCCAGTGTTGAGTAGCAATCCTACAAAATACCTCTGATACTTGGATCCTTTGTGATTAGTTGACTGTCTTCGTCTTGATTCCTGTTTAGTGTTTATTATTTAATTCTTCTTTATTAGCTGGAGTTGAGTTGCCATCTAATTATTACAAATAGGCCTAGTCATATGCCTTTCAGGTATTTATCTAATATTTAATCCTATTAACTAGAAAATAATTTGGTAGATAAATTCACAAGTCCTAAAAATGTTAACATTAATTAATTAGTGAATTTTTCAGCTTCAAATTGCAGTTTTAGATTACTAACTAATTAGTTAGTAGAATTTAACATCTCAAGTTCACAAACTAGTCTAGTAAAAGTGATTTCATCCAGTGGTTTAGTGAAGATGTCTGCAATTTTTTGCTCTGTAGGTACAAAATGTAACTCTACAGTACCATTTATGACATGCTCTCTAATGAAATGATATCTGATATCAATGTGCTTGGTCCTTGAATGTTGAACAGGATTGTTTGTGATGGTTATGGCACTTGTGTTGTCACAGAATATTGAAATTTTGTTCAGCAACAGTCCATAGTCTTGAAGTTAGTTCATTATCCATAGTATTTGTGCATAGCAACTTCTAGCAACAACATATTCAGCTTCAGTTGTCGACATTGCAACTGAGTGCTGCTTCTTCCTGTACCAGGACACCAATCTTCTACCAAGGAATTGACAACTTCCTGATGTACTTTTTCTATCAATCCTATAACCTGCATAATCGAAATCTGTATAGCCAATAAGGTCAAAATCTATATCTTTAGGGTACCAAATTCCAAGATTCAGACTTCCCTTAAGATACCTAAAAATCCGTTTAATAGCTATAAGATGTGATTCTTTAAGGTTAGACTGGAACCTAGCACACAAGCATGTAGAAAACATAATATCTGGCTTACTTGTAGTTAAGTAAATTAATGAGCCGATCATACCTCTATAGCTTGTGATGTCTACCTTCTTACCAGGTTCATCTTGATCAAGCTTAGTGGTAGTTGCCATAGGAGTTTTAGCTGTTGATGCATCTTCAAGACCATACTTCTTCAAAAGATCTTTGATGTACTTGGTCTGGCAAATGAAGATTCCATCTTTCCTTTGTCTTACTTGGAGTCCAAGGAAGTAATTCAGCTCTCTCATCATGCTCATTTCATAACTACTCTGCATTAGCTTAACAAATCTACTACACAACTGATTGTTAGTAGAACAAAATATAATGTCATCCACATATACTTGTACTAATATCATGTCATTTTTATGCATTTTATGAAATAGAGTATTATCTATGACACCTCTAGTGAAACCATTTTAAAGTAGGAATATAGATAGAGTGTCATACCATGTCCAAGGTGCTTGCTTTAGGCCATAGAGTGCCTTGAAGATGAAGTATACAAAATCTGCAAATTCTGGATTTTCAAACCTTGGGGGTTGTTTCACATACACTTCTTCTTCAAGCTCTCCATTCAGGAATGCACTCTTCACATCCATTTGATAAACTTTAAGTTGGAGTGTGCTGTGAATGCCAGAAATATCCTGATAGCTTCAAGCCTTGCCACTGGTGCATATGTTTCATCATAATCTATTCCTTCATCTTGAGAATAACCTTTACCAACCAGTCTGTCTTTGTTCCTCGTAAAAATTTCATTTTCATCCAGTTTATTTCTGAATACCCACTTTGTGCCAATTATTGACTTGTTCTTTGGCCTGGGTACCAGCTTCCATACTTTTTGTCTCCGAAATTGATTGAGTTCTTCTTGCATAGCTATTACCCAATCTGGATCTTCCAATGCTTCTTCCACTTTCTTTGGCTCTATTTCAGAGATGAAACGAGAGAATAAACATTCATTCTGAGAAGCACGTCTAGTTTGGACTCCAATATCTGGATCTCCTAGAATCAACTCAAAGGGATGAGCTCTACTCCATACCCTATGTCTAAGCAGATTTGCCCTAGAAGATTCAGCCTGATTATCATTAAAGTGCTGAGTCCTGCTAGTAGATCCATCTGTTGCTCCCCCTGAGCTGTTGTTTGGTTGAGAATGAGATTCTCTGCCACAACTAGTAGTTTCTGTGAATCTTCCACTGTTTCCACTATTAGGGTTAGAATCATCATAGTTGATATTCCCATTTGGTGCATGATTTTCTGTTGCAGCTTCAGGTTCTTCTACACCTCCATCTGAGTTCAAATTTTCAAACTGCAGAGTTTCAGTGTCATCTGATCTTTGTAGACTTGGGAGCTTGAGATCATCGAAAGTTACATTCATGCTTTCAATGACCTTCTTGTGATCAATCACATAAACCCTGTATGCCTTAGATTCCAGAGAGTAGTCAAGAAATATGCCTTCATGAGCCTTGGATTCAAACTTTCCTAGATGCTCATCATCTTTCAGTACAAAGCACTTTGCTCTAAACGCATGAAAATATTTCAGTGTTGGTTTCTTGTTTGCCATCGACTCATACGGAGTCTTATCATGACCTTCATTTACCAGGATACGATTCTGAGTGTAACAAGCTGTGTTGACTACTTCAGCCCAGAAGTATAGAGGTAATTAGCTTCATTCAACATTATTCTTGCTGCTTCAACTAGAGTTTTGTTCTTCCTTTCTACCACTCCATTTTGTTGTGGAGTTCTGGGCACTGAGTATTGTCTCGAAATCCCTTTTTCAATACAGAAATCATTTAGGGTTATATTCCTGAATTATGTTCCATTGTCAAACCTAATTTTCCAGACAGGCAAACCAGCTTCTAACTCTATCTTCTTTATGTGATCAATGATTGTTTGAGGGGTTTCATCCTTTGAGGCTACAAACAACACCCACGTGTACTTGGATTTGAACTTTCCTATATGTTCATCATCTTTTAGTACAAAGCACTTTGCTCCAAACACATGAAAATATTTTAGTGTTGGCTTCTTGTTTGCCATCAACTCATACTGAGTCTTATCATGATATTTATTTACCAGGGTACGATTCTGAGTGTAATAAGCTGTGTTGACTGCTTCAGCCCAGAAGTATAGAGGTAACTTAGCTTCATTCAGCATTGTTCTTGCTGCTTCAACTAGAGTTCTGTTCTTCCTTTCTATAACTCCATTTCGTTGTGGAGTTATGGGCGCTAAGTATTGTCTTAAAATCCCTTTCTCAATACAGAAATCATTCAGGGTTATATTCCTGAATTCTATTCCATTGTCAGACCTAATTTTCCTTACAGGCAAACCAGTTTCTAACTCTATCTTCTTTATGTGATCAATGATTGTTTGAGGGGCTTCATCCTTTGAGGCTAGAAATAACACCCACATGTACTTGGAGTAGTCGTCTAAAATTATTAGAGCATATCTCTTCCTTGACATAGGCATGACATTGACTGGAGCAAATAAATCCATATGCAAAAGTTTCAGTGATTCGGTAATGTTTGTAGAATATTTGCTTCGGTGAGATGCTTTCTTTGACTTCCCTTTTTCACATGCTTCACATAACCCTTCTTGACAGAATTCCATCTCAGGTAAACCTCTAACCAATTCCCTCTTAACTAAAGAGTTCATTGACTTGAAGTACAGGTGTGAAAATTTCTTATGCCATAACCAACTGTCCTCTGTTGAAGCTTTGCTGTAAAACATTGAACTTCACATTTGCTTGCAGAGAATAAGTCAGCTACAAAGAGATTCCCATTTCTCACTCCTTGAAGAGCAAGCTTCGTATCTTTCCTATTTTGGATTGCACATCTTTCTTTCTCAAATTTTACTTTGAAGCCCTTGTCAGTGAACTGACTGATACTTAGAAGGTTGTGCTTTAATTCATCTATAAGAGAGATATTTTCAATGATAACATTGCCAACTTCTAGATTGCCATATCCCGTTGTGAATCCCTTGTTGTTATCTTCAAAGGTGACAACCGGGCCAGCTTTCTCAATCACATCTGATAGCAGGGCCCTATCACCAGTCATATGCCTTGAACAACCGCTGTCCAGAATCCACATGACACGCTTGTTCTTTGCTATGCCTTGCAACCACATATTGATTACTTCTTCTTTGGCACCCAAATTTGATTGGGTCCAAGAGGCTTAGATAAGTAAACAGATTTAGCTGCAGAAATTTTCTGGTCCTTGTCTTTCTCATTAACTGTGCCCTTACCCTTTGTTTAGCCTTGACATGAGTGTCTTTAGGCTTAGGGACATGGGCTTCCTTCCTAGACTTAGGAGGACTAGTAGTCTTTGCCCTAATATATTTTCTATTTATGTTCACATTTGTATTCATGCAGGTGCTAGATGATGTATTCATTAAGTGTATGTATGCAGACATGATGTTGAAAGCACATGACATGCATACTACTTTACCACATGGTTGATGAGGGATAGACATGGCAGGCATATTAGAAGTTTCTTCTTTTACTACTTTTATCTTTTTGCATGCATGCATAAGATGACCAGTAGAATTGCAATTATTACAATCTTTTCTAATAGCTTTAGGAGAGTAGGCATAATCATTTTTCTTGTTAACACCTATCTTGCCATTTCTGTTAGCTTTCTTCTTTTCATTCTTGTTGCCTAAATCACTTTTAATATGTTCCTTAGGTTCTACAATTTTTACAGATTTCTTAGGCAACTCCTTTTTACTTACTTCCTTTTTCTTTTGATCCTCAGCAAGATTTTCTTCTTTCATTAAAATTTGTTCTTCATCTAGGGGTTCGAAGACAAACTTCTTGTATAGGGGCTTAGCGACATTTTTTAACACATGTGGAATGTCTTGCTTCATAGGACTTTCCTCAGAAATTGATTCCACATGTCTCCTGTCTTTTTATCATAGTCAAATCATATTCCTGTTTTCTGACCTATGACCTGTTTATCTATTGCCTCCTTAACAAGATTAGCAGATTTCTTATAAGCCAGAAGTTTTAACTCTAACTCAGAAATTTTATTCCTAAGCACGGTTTCTACTTCCTGGTTGCATTTGTCTCTATTCTGGAGATATTCTATCTTTTGTTTCAGATTTTCTAAGTTAACACATGCAAACTCTAGTTCTTCATTTCTAGTTTCTAGCATTTTATTCTTTAGAACTAGTTTAGCATTTTCTTCTTCAGATGTTAGCATGCTTGTGTGAATGTTAAACATTTCTACACTAAGATCTTCTACGGTTTTCTTATAATCAGAATTAGACATATCAACTGTGGAAAGAAATGATACCTTAGATGACTGAGGTGATGCCTCTAAAGAGTCTTCCATTAGAGCAACATTTCCATATGTTTCATCTTCATCATTGTCTGAGTCATCCTAGCTCTTTCCCTCGGCTATATAAGCTCTGCCCTGATGCTTCTTTACCCGTACATCATATTTTTGCTTGAGTTCTTCATACGACTCATTTATTTCTTTTCCTTACTTAGGCTTTCAGCATTCTGTAGCAAAATGACCGGGTTCATCACAGTTATAGAACTTGAACTTACTGCGATCTACCATCCCCGTCTTATAACCTCCTTTGCTGTAAGACCCTGAAGACGAACCACCTCTGTTGCTGTTTCTAAAACTGGAACCACTGTAACTTGAGTTACTCTTGAACTTGTACTTAGGGTTCCTCCTAAACCTGAGGTTCTTGAACTTCCCTGTTATATAGGCCATTGTCTTGTTTTCCAATTGTTCAAGTTCTTCCATTGAATAGAAGTCATCTTCATCACCTGTTTGAGCATTCTCTGAAATTTTAGCTTTTAGAATCTCTTCTTTCTCAACAATAGGCTTCACTGAGCTGGTCTCTATGACAGCAAAATCCTTGGCTACAAGTGATGTAGTCTTCAACAGTGATGTATTCTTACTGTCCAGTATACCTGACCCATAAATGATTTGTCTTTGCTCTTGCTCCATTTCATAAGTCTTGAGCTTCCCATATAGAATTTCAGTGGACATGTCATTTATGTCACTCCTCTCTCTGATGGCGGAGATTTTGTGTTCCAGTGTGCTGCAGTGTCAACATGAATTTCCTGTTGATCTCCCTACGTGAATAGGCCTTCCCATGCAGTGATAAGTCATTCAATAATTTGTTGTATCTCTCAAAGACTTGAGTGATACTTTCTCCTGATAGTGACTTGAATGCTTCATACTAGAAGGTAAGAATATCCAGCCTGTTCTCCTTCACTTCTACTGTACATTCCATTAGCAGATCAATCGTATCCCACATTTATTTGGCACTGGTGCAATTAATCACTTGATTCAACATTGTAGTGTCCAGTGAATCCATTAGGATACATTGAAGATGATTATCCCATGTAACTCGATCTTTGTCAGTGTTAGTGTACTCTAAAGGCTCCTTTGGAATCCGTGAGGAATCCGTTCGTCGTCATCTGAGCTGTTTCTGGTGTCAGCTTCTGAGGTACATAGGGTCCATTTTCCAAAATTCCCTTGTATTGAGAATTAGCCAATTTAATGAAAGTGGACATCTTCTTCTTCTATAAAATGTAATCATTTTTATCAAAGACTGGGATTTTGATACTACTAAGTTTTTTAGGTACTCATGGTTGTGAAGAATTTTAAATCTCAAGAAATAATTAATTTCTCAAAAAAATAAAATTAATTCGAATAAAAATTGAATTTTGTAAAATAATTTTTTTGTTCGAATTCTTGATGATTGATAGCTTTTTAAAATTAGTGTATTTAAAATCTTTAAAAATTCGAAATTGAATTTTTTTTTTAAAAAAAATTAATATAAATTTTTCTAGATCTAAAAATGCAGTTTTTCGTAAAACTATTTTTGGATCTTGATTTGTAACTTCAATCAACAAGCTCTGATACCAATTGTTAGGTCCAAAATCATCATAGAAGGGGGGGTTGAATATGATATGGTAGAATTTTTGTTTAATTGCGGAATATGTATTTGTGTTTTTGAGATATGAAAATGACAATAAATGAAACACAATGATTCGGAGAAATAAAAGTATATTATTAAATCCCTGAGTGCTACACTTCTAATTAGTATGATTAGCTTCAATGGGTTCAATCAATGTTACAATAAAAATACAGTTGGGTGTGTTTAATGTAGAGCTTTAATGGAGTTCCCGTCTGTATGTCTTTTGTTGAAGATGAATGAATTCCTTTTTTTCCATATTGATTTTCACCCATATATAATCTGTAGTCTTTTTAGAAATTGATTTCCAACAATATAAGTCCTTTGTTGCGCATGCAAGAGTGTTGGTGCTGTGTAAGCGCCACAAAGAAGTTTGTTGCGCCTCTAGTAGCTTTTTGTTGCGCCTTGTATTAAGTTTAGTTGCGCCTATACAGTTGATACCTTGTATAGGCGCCACCAATGAATTAGAAACATCACAAGTTTTTGTTACGCCTATTGAATATTTAGTTGCGCCTGCACACTTTTTGTAGTGTGTAGGCGCCACAAAACCTTCCAATAACTTCTGTTACGCCTATAACATATTTGTTGCGCCTACACTCTATATGCAGTGTATATGCGCCACAAACATGTCCAAATTCTTCCTTGTGCCTTGAACTTGTTTTGATGCGCCTAAGCCTTTTTGTTACGCCTCTATAGTACTTCAAGAGTACAAGAGCCGCCAAATACAATACTACTTGTCTTAGTATATTCCTTGAATTCTTGAAGTAAATATTACTTGGTCTTCACTCTTCTGGCTTGATCAACTGATTTTCTTCTGATTTACCAAGACAATTCTTTTCTTGTTGTGCTAACGCTTAGTACACTAGTCTGGTTCACAAACGACTAACACCGAATTGAATTACATTGACTTCTGTTTTGTTTCAGCTGATTAACTTTGGACTGTTGCATTGATTCTTATCACTGAAACCCTCTGACATCTATACTTAAATCATTACATTGTCTTTAGTCTGAAATCTTCTGAACACTTATTTGTTACCGAGGCCTGAACATATTAATGAACTTCTCTCGCTGTCGTTCAGTTAACTTTACATCTTGAATGCTCTGCAATGACGTATGTCCTTTTGGATTCCTGTGCTGCACATTAGTATTATTTATCTGTCTTTTTTTCTTAGTTGAGTTATCATTATCACTATTATATACTACGTTACATTATGCTTTACATGAGAGGTTCCTCGCCACCATTCCCGAGGTAGAAGGGATGAGTAGGATAGGCTATCAGCTTATCATTGTCAAAATTACTTATAAGTATTTTTGGCTATTGTTATAGTTTCATGTAGGAGCTATAATCAGTGGTATGAATTCCAGTATGTTATAACTGGGATGGTAATGACGAATAACTTAATTATGTAAATTAATGTATTCCGTTTCCTGAGACTATGACTCAAGTGTATAAAAGTTATTTGGGGGTTACCGGCATGTTATTTATTTTAGGTTTATTAAACTATTAGGATGTTACTATTAAGTCAGAAATTCACATATTTATTTGAAATTTGACCGTGTTGTCTAGAATATAAATTCTTAGCATAAATTTTTTAAGATGCTACACGTAGTAATATTTATATATGATAGATAGAAAGTAAGTAAAATAAATTTTTTAAGATGCTACACGTAGTAATATTTATATATGATAGATAGAAAGTAAGTAAAATTCTTTTATTTTTGAAGGTTTAATGATGCACAAAAACACATCTTAATTATTTAAATATAAACTTCAAAATAGATAAACAAGACCAAGTCCAAAATGAGCATGAACAAATTACAACTCAAAAGGCCAGGTGAAATTTCTTCGGTTCCCTAGACATATATTGATTTTCATTACCTATACTAAATCCAAATCGTTTTTTCCCCTTACAAGTAGCTTATAAATTGAAAAATAAATATATTTTTCAACTTATAAGTAACTTATAAGAAATCTCAAACAGTATAAATCAACTTGTTATGAAGGATATATATGTCAAAAACACATGTCAACACAAAAAAGTTGGCAAATGGCAAGGATAGATGCATTTTATTTGCAACTCTCTTTATTCATATGTTTTGTACTCCTTGCAAGAAAGAACCTCTAAATTTATTTAGTCATCATCTTCATCGTCTTCGTAGTTGAAGGGTAGGGGTACTGACTTAAAAGCACGGTATTTGCCTACATTGTTGAGGTGTTCATTCTCCAACCTTCACAACATGTGTGCCATACTTAGAATCACCAAAATGTGTATGTGTGTGATTGAGTGTCTTGTTACAAATTATCAATAAAAGCCATACAGATGCAATGGGAGATTATTATTTTACCTGAAGAAATTCCAAACCCCGCGACGGATAATCTCCAGAATTGCTATAAGTGCAATCATACTTTGTTCATGTAGGAATGGAACTTCCAAGTCTATAACCATTTGAATCCACGAAAACCTCAGTAACACATTCAAGGCCTGTCACGTACGACGAATGAATTATTATTTTATTTTTTTAACTCTAAGAGGTTATTAAAATTGTTATTAAAATTTCATGAAAAGTTATAAAAGTTAAAATCTTGATTTTATACTTACAATGGCAGCATAATAAACACTTTTGTAGGGAACAATGAGTTTGTCTCTCAGCCAAGGGTTAGAGGATTTCCTGTTGAGAAGACCCCAATCGAAAACAATGTCCCAATATGTAGCAACTATGCCTGCAACTACAGAGGTAATCCAAGCTATTATGTACCACTCGTTGCTGTTGTTTTTACCATAAGCTGTTCTTGTGACAAATGATACAACTATAGCAAAATATTTCAATGAGTTCCATCCTTGAATAGCATCTTTTTCTTCGAAGAATCGCCTCACACACTTGAAACAGCAAAGGTGAAAGAAAAAAATGGTAAACATTTATTAATTTAATTACTTATACAATTATATCTATAAATTTGAGTATTTAAGAAAAATATTGTGTACCTGAAGCATGCGCCACCAAAATGGAAGCGGGGCTAAAATGTAAGAAAAGACATTGAAAGTAATATTTTTATTGCAGGAATGTTCTCTAAGTTTGTAGCCACCCGAACTGTAGTAACAGACGTAAAATGCAATACTTCTGAAAGACTGAACCTGGCTGGTAAATTGATCTGCCACGAAAAAATCCGAAAGCACAACCTGCGTTTCATCAATTCATGAGAAAAAAGATATATAAAAGGTCAAATCTGAGACACATGCACATATATTGTAGTTCTTTGGGACTACCTTGTACAAAAGAGCGAAGAAAGTGTGTATTGCACATGTAAGAAAGAAGTAGCGGCTGGATCGATATATGATGTTGAATGGGCAGATCATTATCATAAAAATCAGCTGCAGAAAATCATGCAAATGTATAATGAGTGATAGATATGTTGATTATTGCAAAAATCTCAGTGAATGGGCAGATCATTATCACAAAAAAATTGGATGAATCGTTGAACTTACAATTACTAAAATTAGAGGAACAAGCTCAGTAAATTGTTTATAGTCGTTGGTTTTAGGATCGATGTCCATGTCAAGATTTGCATGAATACTTGCTAATGCCAGCACAGAGAGACCAAAACTCAGTAGGAGAACTTCTCGATACCCTAATTCAGTTCCTGCCTTGAACCCAAATATGAACTGATAATTTATTTTATATTTCTTCCAGAAATATATATTTCCCGCATAGAACAGCATGTGCAAGATGATGAACCCAAAGAAGCTGCATTTTAAGTACATTTACAATTAATTATGACATGTCACAATATATAGAAATTTGCAAGCTATTTATCTACCTGTATAGCGGAAACAGGGTTTCCATATACTGTCCATGGCCATCTTTCTCAACAATTTTACGGGTTCGGACACTCATAATGAGGGAGAAAATAAGAGCTACTGTGCAACCAGCAAAGAAACCTGGTAGAATTGTTTTTCAGTAGGTAAAAGAACATTTGAAATTGTTAAGATATATTTTATTCTGTTTCAACATATCGGAAGTTACTAAAAATAGTTCTCATTTATATACTTTGGGTGAAGGAAAAATCAAATTGTGTGTATGGGGAATCACTAAAAACAGTCTGCAGGTAGTGTACCTAAAGAAGCAGTAACTCTATGTCTTTCCTTTTTAGCTTTTGGTTGGAGTGTATTGAGTCCTTTCTTGCGATTTGCATTAGCAAAATGCTTGATGAATGTCGCCTCGACCCTGTCCAGGAGCTTTGAAATTACCTGTGGTTGATTTTACAAGTTGATTAGCAAAACTTGATTACAGAAATTGCAAGTTGTTCCGATCTTACATTACAGCTCAAAATTTAAAATCTTAAGTAATGACACTTGAGTCATCCCGAAATGTTCATTGCTGATCAGTCTAGCATTTAAAACAAAATTAATTACTCAATCTGTAAAATTAAGCACATCACATGGCTCTGCTGCTGCTTAAAATCGGCATACTAAACCAATGGACCAACATAACACTTATTATCTAACACTGTACAATATATAAATTGAAATTTCAGGGTTGGCGAAGACATATGCTCGGCCCAGTGTAGGGCACTAATTATATAAATGAATCGTATTATAAGAGTTGTGATTTTGACCAAAGAGTCGAAAACACATAAATTGGGTTATTTGAATATATATTGGATAAAAAAAATAAATGCATGTATAAAATAGATGAGTTAAAGGTGAAATCACCTCATCGGAGCTTCCTACATATGAGTTGTCAATCATTTTTAGGTAGGATTTCGAAGCATTTCTTGAAGTGATCTGCAAATTGATTGATCATCAAGAAAACTGCCAAAAAACCAGAGTTCTACCAAGATACAAGGCTTAGGTGTGCCGCTGTGTGTGTGTGGGGGGGGGATTAATTGATAGTTGCGTACCTTGTCATATTTTTTCATGATCTTGGAGAAGGCCAAAATATTCAAGAAGCTGTTACATTAATTATTAAATAGAAAATACACAATATTAAGTAAAAGTAAATAAAGTAGTTTTGAAAGACTAAACTCATATGTAAATATATAACTAAAGAAGCTTACCTGTAGCTTTTTAGATGTCGAAGCTTGTGATAAAACTCAGCGAAAGCCTTTTTGAGTTGATCTTCAACTTTTCTGAGATTTTCTATAGTGAATTTCAAGTTTGTGTCAACTGGAACGTTAAGGACGTTTTTTATTGTCAGGAGAGGAGTATCAGCTGGTTTGTTGACTGTCACACGTTTTAGTATCTCAAGTGAAGGTGGTCCAGCAGTAATCAACTCGGTATCTGTGCTACTGACTGAACAACTGCTGATCGTCGCTTCTGGAACAACTTGATGTGATGAATGTTTTATTTCGTCTGTGGTACAATGATCATCTGACGATAATTCTTCTGATTCTTCAGATCTCATTCCTCTAAGCGATCTATCTTCGTCTATTTTATCCATTTGCTCAACCATTCTTTCTGCACATTAAAAATTCCTAATTTAGTTTAATTTAAACGTTCATAATATCTGCAGCTATTGACCAGATATCTAATATATGTGTGTTTGTGTGTGTGCACGTAATATAAGTTTTGTACTTACTGCTTGGCCTCCTCCCAGGTGAAGAAATTGAAGTTGTTGATAATGAGGTGGTGGAAGCAAGATGATCGATATCAACAGCAGTCTCAAACCAAGCATGTTTCGGATTATCAACTTTGATCCGAAAAGCAATCAAAGCATTCATTTGTTTATCCAACTCATCAGCTTGCTTCAGCACCTCTTCAACTTTTGCCTTGTAGAATTTATTAACTTTGTTAAATTCAACATCAAGCCTCTTAAAGAAAAGAAGCTCCTGCTCCCCATCTTCCTCTCTAGCCCCAAGATAAGTGGTCACGTATCCATCTCCCCCGTCCAATCCCTTCACATTGTTCACCACAATGGGGTGGTTGTCAATGTCTTCGTGATGACTGCTGCTAGTACTGCGCATAGAAATGCTTCTTTGTACTGATGTCAAACCGCTAAAAGCTCTGTAGTGTGAAAGAGTTCGCGTTAATCCGGATGGATAATCAGAGGCTGGAGGGCTAATTTCCGTTTTATGATGAAGGATGTCTTTTATTAGGTTCTTAAGAAACTCATAATCCATATATGCTTCTTGCCACTCGGGCACCATTTGTGCCTGCAATTCTTTTCCAAATTTCATGTTGTACACCTCAAAAAACTAATGACTCGTGAGAAACTAAAATATTTATATATATAATATAAGACGTAAGAAGAGATGAGCTTAATCACTGGACAATCTAGATTAAGTTCCAAGTGAAAAGCAAGCAAAGCTTCTGAACAATGTGATTTAAAATTGCAATTTGTTGCAGCTGATGCTTATAGTACTTGGGAATATTTGAACATTTGGTTTGTAGACTAACTATTTCACTTTTGGTTGGCTCCTGAGCCATGAACTCTTCTACTTTTTGAGTACTTGCTCTGTTTCGCACAGAGTTCACGCAGAGTTGAGCCTAGACCTTATTACTTGTAGCATATTATTATTTAGCGAAAAGTAAAGAAAAGAGAAGAAATTATTGAAGTAGAGAGAGATCGAGAGATAAGAAACTAAGAGAGAAAAGAAAATATCAGAAGATATAAGTGGTGCATACAATTTGCATGTGAAGAAGAGGAACTTTCATATATTATATAAATAGAGAAATGAAAGTACATAGTTGTACGGTGGGCTTGTAGTCAACTGAGCAAATTTTTCTAATGTCAGTTAAGAAATTATGCACAAGTTGTACGACTTTTGTAATAAGCAATTAAGGATTTGTATTAGTATCTGAGTTGATGATCACATGTACGATCAGTCAGTTATCTTATAAAATAGAATATTCATACGGATCAAGTACGCATTGCTTAATTTACAGCTAGCTTGATAGTTACTGTATCTATTATCTAACTTTTTAACTTTTCTCCGTCTCGAATTAAATCATATAAATTTTTCGTTTAATTTTTAACAATTGGTTATCATTGTCATAGTGCAGAATCACGGAATTGGTAAACCTTGCATAAACGGAGGATGATGAACTAGTAACTTAACATAATATCATAATTTAATATTGGTAGAAATTTCAAATTCGATTTCTTGTAGTCCTTAAATTTTAGCATTTTTGTAAATTTATTTGGAATACATGATATTAAAATATAATACATGATATTTGGAAAAATATTTTAATAACAAATTTATACCTATAATATTACTCTTCGTAAAAATTTTACTTTAAAAAAAATCAAAACATGAGCATGAAGTCGCAGTTCTTAGAAACTCTCCCACATTTTACATGTATGAAAGTGGAGATAAGGAAAGTCAGAGAAGCACTCGAGTATGAGCAGCTCCGATTCGTGAGCAGTTTATACATCGGGACTCGAAATGTCAAAATGGGTGGATAAAATATAAAGGTCTTGCATTGAACAAAACTTGAAAAAGTGACCTCGGCCACTATCTGGCCAAGGCCATTTCTGCGCATGCCATGTACTTTATATTTTTTATTATAATTTTTTACAATGAACCAAGCAAGTTGTGTTCATCTTTTTTTTTTAAATTTAAACAATAGCATTTTAACGTTTAAATTCATAACGTTAATATTAACGGTAATATTTGACCCCTGTATATGCATGATCTTTAAACTTTATTATTCATATTCTTACATTTTAAAAAAATTCCTCTCAAAAAATGAATCCAAATAATCTCCCATCTTCAAATTCTCACAATTCAAACTCTCAATTTTCATATCCGTATCCAAATTCCTATTTTCCAAACACACAAAATTTTAATTTTAATTCTCAAATTCCGAATTCTCAATACTAATTTTCACATTCTCAGAATTCTCAATTTTCATTTTCATATCCTCAAAATTCTTCATATCAATTTCCATTTCCTCCATTTCAAAATCCACAATTTGAAACCCAACAATCACCTATCAGTTTCCAAAATTCACCAAATTCACAAGTGACTGCCTTTAATAACACAAATATTATTGATCTAAATGATGATTGTGAGGAAAGTGAAAATGTACGTGAAATTACTGGTCAGTGGAAGTGGGTTGAAGATAAACTCTTAATAAGTGCATAGTTGAATGTGTCAATTGATCCATTGTTTGGTACTGATCAAAAAGCCGAAGTATTTTGGGACCGAATTCAGCAATATTGTGAAGAAGATAATCCATGTGTCATCAAGAGGGGAGTAGTGGCTATGAGAAAAAGGTGGCAACGAATAAACAAAGGTGCTCAGAAATTTGGATCGTGTTATGAAGAGGCGCAGAAAAGAGTCGGGAGCGGTTTAAACTTGGACGACATAAATGAGAGAGCTCATATACTTCATTAAGCTAAATACAAAAAAAAGTCTAATTTTGACAAACAATGGTTTGAGCTTTGTAGGCAACCCAAGTGGAGAATTCATTCAACCACTGAAAGTTTAAAAAAGAACTAAATTAAGCAATTCTGGAAATTATTCATCATCGAGAAACAACGATACACCAACAAATGAAAATTTTGCTGAATCTCCGATTCGTCCTAAAGGTACAAAAGCAGCTAAAAGGAAGGGAAATTATATTATCAATGGAACAATTATAATATGTGCTATTACTTAATCGATGAAATATATAATGAATGAGCAACATTTGTTAAAACAATACCACGTCCGCAAGGTGAAAAAAGAAAAATTATTTTCAAAATATCAAGAAAGCCAGCGAAAAGACGTTGAACGCGCGTTTGGTATGCTACAGTCCCGTTTCTCAATTGTACGTGGTCCTACACTCTTTAGATCTTGGGAAAATTGTGAGAGCATGCATCATAATATGATTGTTGAAGACGAGTGGGACACATACACCACTCAATTTGGTCCCCTACCAACTTATGGTGATGCAACAAATGGTTTATCACAACCTAATTTAGGTGAAGAACGTCCAGTCCAGTCTAGTCCAGTATGAAACGTATATTCAAAAGACTATACAGATACGTGATAAATGTACACATCGCCAGCTACAAAATGACTTGGTTGAGCATATCTCCCAATTCCATAATAATCATTAATTTTTCATATAGCAATGTTTTAAATTTAATACTTTGTGTGATGTTTTTAATATAATATTTTCTCATATATTTTTTTAAATAATATGATGCATTTTAATTATGAGATATGTCTTTTATTTTAATAATATTTTAAAAAATTTAATCATTTTAATTTGAATTATTAAAATTTAAATATTATTAAATTAAATTAAAATTGAATTATAAAATATCACATAATTATAGTTATAATACAATAAGAATAAACTGAGTTCAACAAAATCTGATAAATGAGCGATATTGGACGAGTTTGACTACTTTTTAATTGTGGCCACTTTACAATGAAGTGACATAAAATAGGTCCCAAAAAAGTGAAAAATGGGCTCTTCACATTGTAGATGCTCTAAGGAGATAAGAGCTGTAGTATGCGTGGATAGATGAAATTATTAAAAATATAATTTATGCTCCCACAATCTCAAAATAATTGTCTTATTTTAAATTTTGTTAGTTAAATTGACTAATTTTTGATCGAATATTACACATAATATATAATTAAAAAAATAAAAATTATATCATTCGAAAATATATCTAATAAACTTTAAAATATATTTTTCAAATTTTAAAAAATGTACAAAAATAATTTTTAATTTAGTATCAAAATTGAATTAACTTGACCGCACACTCATCGTGAGATGCAGGCATCAACTGCTATTATTTTGTACAACTAATTTCCTTGCTACGCGGATTCTACGGTTGTTAATCAGCCAAACATATATACTATTATATTATAATATTATAATAATTTTGGGGCGACTTTCTTGTTCAAGATATGTACCTTGACCACATGGGTGATCAGTCGATTTTAGACAGAATAAAATATTTAATTTGTATCATCAAGTTGTTAATTATTATATTAATTATTTAATTATAAGTATTTTCTTTTTATTGGGTGTGCTGGGGATGTCCAACACCTATCTATATTGAGTAAATAAAAGAAAATTTATTTAAAATATAATAATATCATGTTAACGTGGAATTAAGAAATGACATGTAGTTTATAAGTAGTATAAAGTTTTAAAAAAATTAATCGTAAGGTTACGATTATGATAACGTGAAATGTTTTCTTTTACATAAATTGTATTTAGAAATCTTATTTATTACTTATATTTTAAACTCCCGAACTTATTCACTTAAATAAAATTATTCAAAAATCCAATAAAAACATTACAATTCCTTTTTATCCAACATCTTACAATCCAAAATTGAAAAGTACAAGTCAACTATTCAAATTCAAATCTAATTCCTTATTTAACAACTCTAATAGATAAACCTAAGAATTAAACAAACCCCTCAAAATCAGCAACTCGCACTATTCTAAAAAATAGTCCACCTAGTTATGATTACCTGCCATGGGAAACAAAGAAACATAGATCGGTAGTGAGCGAAAAACTCATATACGGATATACAATAGTTGGGTACAAAACACAATTCTACCCAAATGATCAAAACACACATACACAATAGTTATGACTCTACATGTCACATAACTCTACCGACACGCACATACTATTTAAATACACCGTATAAGTGGTGCCAAGCACGAGATTATTCACTCATAACAGAGATCTTACAAAATCTCTCAAATCATACATGTATCACAAATAAACCGAAAATATTTTACTCAAAATATCACACACGTCAAATATCATAGACTATTACAAATAAAACTAGACTTGTCTATAAAATTGACAATTTACTCTGTAATGATGTCAAATGAAAACGTACAAAACATGAAACTTGTAGACAATTTCGAAACCTTTATAAAATAATAATACTCGTAAAAAATGGAAAAGTAACGAGTACAGAAAATAAACAAACAAGGGCTTGGAACATAATCAGCACATAATCACAGTGGTATTTTGAGATTTAAGGCCTCGAGATCACATAATTTGTAGGAGAAATGTAAACAAAAAATGAAGCTCTCGAAAAGGCATTTCCAGAATGCTATTACTCATAATTATTGAACAAATAATCAATTTACTATGAATTTTCGAAATTACAAGATAAACAATTCAAACTTTCAACCAGATTGCATAAAAGGCAGAGTTTACCATATTTACGAACCGAATTTCAGAAAATGCAAAGAACGAAAGTTTTAGATAATTGAAATACCTTTCCAGATAGTATAGAATAGTAGCAGTCCGACAAAAAACGAATAAGATATGAATTTCATAAGATTCAGAATGGATACAAACTACTACACATGAATATACAATATAGATACAATTTTGAAGCAATAATACGAATTTCGATTAATGATACGAATACGAAGAAAGAAAGTAAAGTAAAGATATTTGTACCGTAAAAATAAAAGAATATGAATGATTATAAAGAAATCCGGATGTCTCCATTAGATAAACCCTAGTTCAACGCCATAAATTATCCTCTAAAACCCTTTCATCTTCTTCTCTTTTATCATTCTTCCTCTCTTTCTCCTTTTTATCATTCTTCATCTCTTTCTCTTTTTCTCTCTCTCTTAGATGTAACGTAAGTTCCCCTTATCCAGAACCCGAACATTTTTTTTCTTTCTATTTTTTCCCTTTTTTTCTCCTTTTATTTTTCTCTTGTTGACAAATAATATATTAAAATAAAATCCTAATATGAAAAAAAACTATATTCATAAAAATAAAATAATAATAACTCACTAATATTATTCTTAATTCTAAATAATATAACTAAATAAATGAATAAAAATACAGGATGTTACATATATATAAAAAATTATAAGTCACTTTGACTTTTGGCACACTTTTAAGTGATTTGACCGTATAGTAAAAGTTATGATTTTAAAATTTTTCTTTTTTTGAATTAAAATATGTAATCTATATTTTAATTTAAAAATAGAAAATTTTAAAATTAATAATTTTTACTATGCGGTCAAAATACATAAAAATGTGCGTCAAAAGTCAAAATGAATTATAAAAAAAAATAGAAGGAGTACTATTATTGTCGTGTAATATAGGTCTCTTAAATGTACTTCATTGTTTTGGCAAAAAGAAATGTACTTCATTGAATTACTGAATTACACCGTACATGCATATATATATATATATAGGCAAATGCTCAAATAGAAACCAAGTCAAATCTAGAAACTAGAAACTAATCTAAGCCACATATTTAATCTAATCTAATGGCACCTAGAGGGCACCTCACACAATTAAAATACACCATCTCATACACAATATCATCTAATCCCTTCCGTTTTTAGTTTGAATTTTCCCGCCAATTGGTGAATCTTTTTTTAAATCTAACTTCACCACATTTTTTCTTATCTCCCAACGATCAGTTTGCATACCATATGTGCTATATTCCGGCGACTTTCATTTTTCCGGCGATCTTCATATATATTTATTTAACAAAACTGGTTATTTTGGTGATTCTTATAATACAAATTAGTGATTCTTATTGTACAAATTAGTGATTTATCTAATATAAATTAGTGATTGCATTTTTTCTGGTAACATATATAATATAAATTTGTGATTAATTTTGAAGTCGGCGGAATATAGCACATATGGTATGCAAATTGATCGTTGGGAGATGGAGAAAAATGTGGTGAAGTTAGATTTGAAAAAAAGTTTACCAATTGACGGGAAAATGGAATTAAAAATGGAGGAATAAAGTTAGTTTCTAGTTTCTAGTCAAATTTAGTTTCTATTGGAGTAACACCCTATATATATATATATATATATATATATGTGTATATATATATATATATATATATATATTAGTAAAATGTATATGGAGAATCTTAGTTGAAGTACTAATTACAGAACGTATATGTTCTGCGTCATATTCGGTTAATTATATGTGACATAATTTAATGCAGGACATATATGTCTCCAATTTATACTCCATTAATTGTTAAAAATTTATAGTATGTGTCCTACAGTGATTTGTAATTATTTCTAGATGTGTGCAAAACAGGTAATTAAATCATATTTAAAATATTAGTCGATAAATAAAAATGAGTTCCTTTTAGTTAATTTTTATTCGTAAAAACTATAGGGGAGATCGATAATATCATATTGAATAAGACGATACATTATATATGGATCAGATTACATGTACTTGCATTATTATAAATTGTCTTTGACCTTAGAATCGGGAAGTCTTTGCCTATTTTCACTACAAATAAACTATTTATGTATTATCTTAAAAGATTATCAATATGTCATCGTCAAAATTTAGAGAGTTTCAAATCACATCCTCCAAGAAATTCAAACCTTTTTAACTTCAACAGATAGTTTCGAAAAACTAACCCTATCATGATGGAACCTTTTCCATCGTTTCATAATCCTTGTGAAATAGACCTCATAATAACATTGGACCTAATTCTAGCTCATATGAGATTTTCGGCATGATCCAGTTGAAGTTACATTTACAACTAACAATATATTTAATCATGTAAAGATAATATTGGGAAATATAAATTTAGTGTTGATCAATGTCATTACATTTCAGAGATTTTTTGAATTTTAAAGTTGTAGTGATCTGAGAAAGATATCATTCTTATCTATATTGTTTGATATTGTATGATATTTTTCCTATTCAGCACTAGCCCACTCATTTAACGTAACGAATGTGTATCAAGAAAAAAAATAATTTGTAGCTAAATATATAACAAAAACTTTATAAAATTTCTTATAATTCCACCTCAAAATATATACATGTGTGTATATAAATAAAGGTTTGAATGTTATGCCCCTGACACAGTTCCATAGCAATAAAACATTGTTCCACCTTATTTAGATAAAAAAGTAGCTATGGAGAGAAAATAATTTATAAAATTTATTATTTATGGGATTATCTATCTAATGCTCGGAACAAGTAACGATAAGAAAGAGGTTAAATGAGGAGCGGTACTTCATGAATTTTGTGTCAATTGTTACATAAAATGTCGACAAATGTTTGGTTCTGTAAACAAAATATGTCTGAGACATTGTCAACGGGATTGTCCTATTTATTGTCCATATCTACACATGGTATCATCTTTCATATCTACACACACTCTCTCTCTCTCTCTCTCTATATATATATATATGAATTTTTATGTAAATACACACGTATATCAGTGATATTTTCGAGGTGAGTCAGAATCGAAACTAGAGGACATGAGACAAAATATGATAAGTTTTTATCATTAAACTATACCATCATTCCCTGTTCTATTTTTTCATATATATATATATATATATATATTAGCATTCTATGGAGAATTTATTTTATAAAGTTAAAAAGAGAATTACAATATATACACACAAGATACATATATTTATCTCATTATTTATCAAATATAAGTATAATGTATATATTATACTTTAACGAAGTTATATAATTTTTCCAAGAAAAAATATTAAAAATCACTCATAAAATTAAAAAATATTTTAAACTGATTCTATAGTAGAATCAAATCCCCCAAAATAATTTTACAGTAGAATTAAATTTAAAATTAATTGTTTTCATACTTTTTAAGTATTATTTTTTTTAAAATTATATATGGTTAATATTTTATTGTAGCATCAAATTTTCTATTTTATTAAGCTTGAATATGGTTAATTTTAAAATTATTTATAAGATTTTACATTAGATCAAATGATAGTCTCTGTAACTCTATATAACAATGTTCTCTCTAGAATAATAACCTATATATAGAGGAGAATTCTCATATAAGACTAGAGAACACATATGTATCATTTATTAGATATTCTAATCCTCCACTGTTTAGTTGTTGAAAAATATCACATTGTAATGAAAAACACACTGTATTTTATAAATAAAAATAGAATTATAGGAAATAAATTATGTATTTGAAACACAATAGAGAGAAAAGATTTTATATATAAGTACAAAACATGTATATAAGTTCTTATACGAAGTACTTCTCATTTGAGATTCAGCCCATACATATATATAGTAAAGTGTTATGGGAAAATCGGGAAAATATGTAATAATTAGTATTTTATATAATATAAGTATGTTATGTATTATATTTTGTACTATATATTCAACATATGTTCTGCAATCTATTTTTTAATATGTTTTAAAATATATATTTTCTAATATATTCTCTATTACTACAATTTTACAAAACATACTTTTATTATTGTTATAAAATTATTAACATATATTATCATTCAATTAAACATCTAGTTTAGATAATTAAACCTTAATAATTTGTTAGGTCCCAAGTAATGGGCGGTATTAGCTAGAAAGGGGGGGGGGGTTGAATAACTTAATACCCTTTTTAAAATTTAGAGATTGACATTTTAAAATTTTCTTTTCTCTTTTTAAAATTATCACTAGTCAACTAGTAAATCAAGCGCGGAAAGTAAAAAGAGAGAAAAGAAACAAAGTACACACATAATTTTTATCCTGCTTTGCGATGGCGCATTCCCTAACGGATCGGCTCACCCCTAGTCCAGTTCTCGAGTCCCTCTTTGAACTTGAGATTTTGCACTATAAAAAGAAGTACTCCTTATAGCGGTGGAGAAGTCTTTTACAACAATATGTATTTATCTTGAACCTTAACTAACCGTTAACCTCGCAAAATATAATAGCCAAACCTAATTGACTTATTTTGGAACATAACTCCCCACTACCTCCTCACAATCAAAGTAGAACCCATACAAGCTGGTCTTAGAGCGTAACTTCCCGTTACCTTTTCACAGGCAAGTAGTAACCCTTACTTAGAGCGTAACTTCCAGCTACCTCCTCAAAGATACATAAAACCTTGCGTAGACTATGTTCCTCAACAACTTGATAGGACTTGATACTTAGATCTTAGATCTTGGGTCTTTTCTTTTACTCAAGGTGCAAAGACACCCAACTTTTTGTGGGTGTGCCTAAGGCTTGGGTCTTAGAACAAGGATCACCTCACCTCACTTCACCTTACTAACAAAGTTTAGATAACAAGTACTACGACTTTAAATCTATGTTTAAGAAAATAAAAGTGGTGGACTAGTATATTACAATAGTAGACCGAGAACAAACAATTATATATAAAATAGCCGAAGCAACAACATATATAAAAGTGAGTCGGGGTAAGTCATTTCGTTAGAAGGATGAACCACACGTAGTGTGTATACGTGTATGCAATAATTTAAGTGTGTTTGCTAAAGTAAAGAGCGAAAAGTAAAGTGTATGAACGCAATCACTTAAATTATATATATATATATATATATAATATAATATTTATATTTATATAAGTCTCATTTATATCTCTAAATAATAATATGAGATTTATACGAGTAAATCTTAACTCGGTGTTCGAAGTTAATTAAACTTACAAATATTCTACGAGTTTACTTTATTTATATCTCTTAATAAATATATGAAATTTATATAAAATAATATAACTCGGAATTTAAGTTAATTTCTTTCACTAATAATTCAAACAAGGAGTATTTTTGTTTATGTCTAAATATATTGACTTATATAAAAATTCTCGACTCAGAATTAAAGTGAGTTTAAACTTACAAATATTCTAAGAGAGAGATTCAATTATATCTCTAAGTATTATATGAGATTTATATGAATATTCTTATCTCGGAATATAAAGTTTATGCCACTATTTATTTCAAATAAGGGGATATTCATTTATGTCTAATTACATTGACTTACACGAATTTTATCTCAACTCGGAAATCAAATGAGTTAACTTGCAAATATTCAACAAGAAACCTCTTGTTTATATCTCTATACGAAACTTATACAAATCGGTTCTAACTCGGAATAATAGCTAGTTTTAAATACAAAAATTCAACAAGGAGTCCTTTTTTTTATGTCGTAGTATCGACTTATACAAATTGGTCTCGACTCAGGATTAAAGTAGTAGGCATTGTCTTTAATTCCGGAAATATAACCCAAGGATATTAACAACTAATTTAGGAGAGAGAGAGATGAAAATAAGCTCTCCTAAATTAAATTACAATATATATAGGAGTTGAAAAAATAAACAACTAAGGCTCTTGTATATATAAATCATAAAAAAGACCAAATATATATTTATGCTAAAAATCGAACTATATTAGCACTATAAATATATATAGCAAAATATTATATATATAATATTAAATAAAATATATATTACACAAAATTACCTAACTTATGACCATTGTGCTCTATAGTTAGAGACAAAAATATTTCTTTCGAAATCAAGTGATACGAGTTAGGTTCGGGAACGAAGGTTCGTTTTTGTATCCTAAAATTAACCAAACAAGCAAGATGATACAAACACTACTAAATTCGAACCAAGATGATTATATATATATAGGGAAAAGTTATATGGAGACCGTATTTTTGCTAGAGACATCGGACACCATATATGTACTGCTTGCAGAACAATATATTTTATATTGTTCTGCAAGCAGTACATATATGGTCTCCGACATCTCCAACAAATAGGCGGTCTCCATATAACTTAACTCTCTCTCTCTCTCTCTCTCTCTCTATATATATATATATATATATAACTAACTTATAACCTATGAGATCTAGGAATAAATCAAGAGAAAAAGGTAAGAACGCAGCCAAAATACACAAAAATGACTCGCTAGAAAAAGTAATCAGAAAATCGTCGGAATATGAACTGTTGTGCTCCAAATTTAGCATGGGTACATTTGGACCTCTCAAGAAATAACCTGGAACCTCAACAATTGGAGGTTCAATGACATACAGATGTTCTGCTTTAAAATCCCTGTGGATGCCCAAAGCATGAGGTTCTAACTTGTAGGAGGTACAGTCGTGGAGGAGGTTCCACAGTACTAAATTACAAAAGGTACATGTTCATCAATAATTGTGGTTCGAGCTTCCACCATTTGAGCTTCGGGAGTCGAGGTTCAAGGTTCATATAGCGAATAACAGACAACTTAACAGGATAAAGATCAGCTCCTAAACTTTAGGAGCACGTTATTTGCTCATTATCAGGCTTCTATTATAATAATTCCAGGCTAATGATAATGATATATCAATTATAATATATATCTATGATCATAGACAGATTCTACATCAAATCTTCCGCTTGAGAGAGGTTCACCTGCAGTAGGTCTCTTCATGGAAGCTCCTAGCAGACTCCTAATCCGTATCTACAGCTACAAACAAGCATTCTAATGGCATTGTACTACTACAAACGTGGCTGATATCCATAAATCGTAAGCCCACAGCCCAATAACTACGTACATACTTTATTCCCTATAAATACGGGATATATAGGCCATTTGTCGGGGATGATCATTCGAGTAAGGACAAGGGCACCCTAAATTCTTGTGTGATCTATATTCCGGTAATCTAGAGAGGCTTTCACGGAGCTTCACCATCCCTACTTCATCAAGACACCGACAAATTCAGTACAAACACCATAAATATTCACCTTCCCACGCACTAGGGATGCTCAGCTGTGAACCTGTTTCGTAGCTGAAGGAACCGCTATCAACGTCATATATTTCTGAGGGTGCTGGTCAAATTCCTTCATAAAACTTTTTGGTGCTAGAAGGAGGAGATTTGATTCTTTGAAGGAAAAAATGTCAGATAAGACCGATAGCGATCGAACGCGGTGTAATGGGCGCAAGGATGAGCCCAAGACTGAAATCACTAATGAGGATCTGTTGAACGCTGTCAAAAAAATTGGTGTTCGAGTCAGAGGGCTAGAAAAATCTTCTAAAAGAATGAAATGAATGAGAAAGAAGCAACGAGCTTCAATGGAAGGTAGGCAGCAGAAAAGGGACGTTACCCCTGTCCGCCTTGATTTCAATTCTGACGAAAAAGGGCTAGACAAGAACATCCCCAAACCAAGTTTTGATGATGTGATAACTGACCAGGAGGATCCAAATGCGAGGTTCCAGGATGAGGAATCAACGGTTCAGAGTTCAGGTGACCCTAGAGGTTCCCTTGTCAGAAGCGCTAGTGTTTTTGACAGAATGGGGCAGAAATGAGAGGTCGGAGCTTCGAGGTTCTCGAAGTCACACTGCTAGGACCCCTCCTAGAGCTTCCAGGAGCAATAGACCGGACGGAACCCGTTCCAGCAGAACTCCATCTGTGAGTCTAGACCATGGAAGGGTACGTGATTCAAGCTCAATCCGGGATTGACTGTAACCTCCCCATTCACTAAGAAGGTACGTGATTCACCTTTACCTGGTAAGTACAGAGGTTTGGGGGACTTGAAGTTTGATAGAACGGCTGATCCTGTGGAGTATATCAGTAAGTTCAACACTGAGATGTAGGTCTATCAAGTTAAGGACATCACCAAATTCCGCCTATTGGCTGCCTTTTTGAGGGAAGGAGCCCATCAGTGGTTCAAGGTGTTCATGCCAATTCAATAAGGACTTGGCGTCAAATGGTGGAGCTCTTTGTGTCCTAATTCAGATCTACGGTTGCCTATACACCTCTTGTCAATACTTTAGAAAATATCAAGCAAAGGGAGAACGAAACTCTAAGATAATATTTCAAGAGGTTCAATGCTAAGGTACCTCGAGTCAGAGAAGCTTCTGATGAGACGCTCAAGTACTTCTTGATAGCAGGAGTTAGACTTGGAACTGACTTCTGAAAAGAGCTTCAAGGTAGGTAATATGGGAAAAAAATAGCCCTAAGGAAATAATAAATATAGCTTTTATTATTTCATTTATTAGACCTAGCATGGTCCATAGGCTTGGGCCCATGAAATGAACAAGGAAAATAAATCCAAGGATCAACTGGATTAGTAAGTCCAGCCCACAAGCTCTGTTGAAGCCATAGGCCCATTAAACCTTTGTTATTAATTAATTTCATAATTAATTAATAAAGGCTCAGTAAAGTCCTAAGAAGCCTGTTGAAGGCCCTCATCCTATAAGGATCTAGAAACCCTATTTATTAATTAATTTTGTAATTAATTAATAAAGTCTCAATAAAAGGCTTGAAGAGTCCTACGAGACCCCTCATCTGTGGAAGGCTCTAGAAGCCCAATCTCGAAGATAAACCTCACCTGCTAGAGTCCAACGATGGATCTCATTCCTAAGAGGTTTCAACAACCTTTTCACTAGGAGACTTGGCCACCAAATCTCCAATTTCTAATCTAATTCCAAGGCCCTCGTGCACCTATATAAATGGCCTAACCCCTCAACATTAGAACTACGTTATTGGCTTGATTCTCACACACATTGAGATATGTAGGCAGTTAACGAGGACCCGAGATAGTCACGAAATGTTAACGTAACCATTAAATCTTGAAGCTCTCCCAAACCTTAGCATTAATTGCGTATTAAATACACCTCGTTTTTAATCCATAACAGTAGGGAACCTGAGATCCTATGTAATTTCTATGCTAGAGCCGAATCATACAAAGTGGTGGAGGAATCACTCCAGAAGCTCGCTAAGGAGAAGAATGACGGGGGGTTAAAATAAGAGAAACCGATCTTACATCCCTAAGAATGGAGGTTCGAGCAAGAGAACCTCTAACATCAGAACCTCAGGTTCCAAGGCTGAAGCTCGAGATGATAAGACAGCTCCTATCACAGTGAATACCGCTGAAGCTCGTACCTCGAATTGGGGTAGAAGCCCTCCCCGCAGAAGCCTTAACAGGTATGAGGAATATACTCCCTTAACGGCTTCAGTTCAATATATCTTTGAGGTTGTGGACAAGACTGGAGTATTTAGGAATCCTGTTAGGCTTGGACCTCCTAGGAGGAAGGATATGACGAGGTACTGTGCCTTCTATGACACTAATAGGCATGAAACGGCTGATTGTCGCCGCCTCAAGGACTAGATTGAGGACCTAATATGGAGAGGATACTTAACAGTGTTTATGGCCCATGAAGCTCAGAGTTACAAGGAGAAGAAACCTAAAAGCGAAACTAATAAGGAGAAGCAGACTAACACCACTAGAGTTGGGAGCATCAGAACCATAATTGGAGGATCGTATGTCGGTGGGGATACCCATAATGCGAGGTCCATGTATGCTCGTGAAGCTCGGGGCCGGCTTCTGACTAATGTTTTTAATCTGTTTGAGAGACCTCTCAAGCTCTTTAAAGGGGAATCTATGGACATTACCTTCACCGAGGAAGACGCTAAGTGGGTTCATCACCCACACAGTGGTGCTCAAGTGGTCACCATTTTTATTCGAGGTTTGAATGTGCACAAGGTTCTTGTGGACAATGGAAGCTCAGTCAATGTGCTCGCATATAGCTCCTATCAGAAGATGGGTTACTTGGACAAAGAGATGAAATCTGCCTACAATGAGCTCTATGGTTTTACTGGAAAATATGTCCAGATTGTGGGACATGTGAACCTCTCAGTCATGTTGAGAGTTGAACCTCAATCAATAATGTAATTTGCAGAGTTTATGGTGGAGAACGAAGATATCTTCTATAATGCAATAATGGGAATCCCCTATTGAAGGATATGCGTGTTATTACCTCGATTTATCACTTGGCAATGTAGTTTCCAACTCCGAATGGGATTGGTTGCGTATGTGGTTCATAGGTCGACTCGAGGGAGTGTTATAACAATGCTCTACACTCTGCAGAGAAGGCATGCAAGCACCTGCAACTAACGTACAGTGATGATAGGGAACCTCAAGATTAGGAGGTTCCGAGGAGAGATTTTTGTAATATAGTCATGTATGTATAACATCTAGGTGAAGAACCTTACCTAGATGTTGTTGTTTTTCCAGGAGAGGATGCCCATGTACCAGCTGCACCAGTATTGATGCTGGAAGCTCCAAGAAATGAGGAGCTCGAAAACTTAAAAACCCTCCAAAGAGGTCTAGAGGTTGTCATGCCAGAAGTTCAAAACAACGAGGTCCAGGTGGAAATTGACTTGGATCAACGAATGCCAGAAACTAAAGAAAAGGCTGGAGCTGCCGATGATATTATCCCGATCCTTGTAGATGAAGCTGATCTAATCAAGAACCTCAAGGTTGGGAAATAGTTAAAGCCCGAGATAAGAGAAGCTCTGGTTATATTCCTGAGGGCCAACCTTGATGTGTTCGCGTGGAGACACTCTAACATGATAGGCATAGATCCGAAGGTCATGTGCCATAAAATCAACATTGATCAAGAGAAAAGAGCAGTAAGACAGAAGCGCCGAGCAATCAGTGGGGAAAGAGCTTATGCACTCAAATAGGAGGTTGAAAGGTTGCTTGAAGCTAGACTGGTTCGCGAATCTTTTATCCACAATGGCTAGTGAACCCCATTATAGTCAAGAAGCCTAATGGGAAGTGGCGAACCTATGTGGACTTCACAGATCTGAATAAAGCATGCTCGAAGGACAGCTTCCCACTACCACGAATCGATCAACTCATGGATTCAACTGTTGGGCATGAGCTCCTAAGCATCATGGACTTGTATTACAGGAATAAACAAATCCCTATGTATGGACCTGATCAAGGAGATACTTATTTGATCACTGATAGAGGATTATACTATGAACCATATGTTTAAGGATCAGATTGGTATGACCATTGAGGTCTACGTACAGGATATGCTGGTTAAGTCAAAGAGTGCAGCCAGTCATGTTGCTCACCTATCAGAAATATTTGATATCTTGAGGAGGTTCTACTTGAAGATCAAGCCTAAAAAATGTGTCTTTGGGGTTGAATCAGGGAAGCTCTTAGGTTTCATTGTTAACCACAGGGGTATCGAAGCTAACCCCGTGAAAATCAAAGCTATAGTCAAAATGAGGTCCCCTCGTACGGTGATGAAGGTTCAATGCTTAACCGGAAGGGTAGCTGCCTTGAATAGGTTCGTGTCTCGGTCCTGAAATAAGTGCCGAGAATTCTTCAAGGCCATCAAGAAGGGGAAAGACTTCAATTGGACCTCAGAATTCCCCTTCTCTGAAATGAATGTGAGGTCGCCTTCTAGAAGTTCAAGGAGCACTTCGGAAGCCAAACATTGCTTTCCAAACCTGTTGATGGGGAAGCTCTAATAGTCTACCTAGTTGTGTCTGAGTATTCAATCAGTTTTGTCATAGTAAGAGAAGAAGAACAGGCTCAATACCCCATCTATTATGTGAGCAAGAGGTTACTCGATGCTGAAACTCGGTACACCAACATGGAGAAGCTCGCCTACTCTCTAGTCCTGGCATCCAGAAAGTGCAGACTATACTTTCAAGCTCATAAGGTCGAGGTACGAACCTCATACCCTCTCAGGCAGGGTATGAAATGGGTCGTTGAACTCAGACAATTTGATATTGATTCTAAGCCAAGGACTGCGATCAAGGGGCAGGCTTTAACTGATTTTTTACTAGAATTCTCTCCCTGTATAGAGCTTGATTCGGCAGAAGAAGCTCCTAAACTTCCCAGGGGATAGGTTCATGAAGAAAATTATGCTCCATGGTGGAACCTGTATATTGATGGAGCTGTCAATGACAATGGACCATGTGCTGGTATTGAGCTCATAAGCCCTGAAGGGCATTGATTACAAAGCTCAATTCACTTCTCCTTCAATCCTACCAATAATGATGCTGAGTATGAAGCTCTAATAGCGGGCCTGAAGCTCACAAAACAAATGAAGGTAGAAAACATTCATGTGGTTATTGATTCAATGCTAGTTGTTTGGCATTTTGAGGAAGCTATCAAGCTAGTGGTGAATGCATAGAGTTGTACCTCAGGTATGTTCAAGGCCTTATGTCAAGATTTAGGAACGCAAAGCTCGAGCATATACCAAGAGAAAAGAATGCCAACGTTGATGCGAACCTCCTGGGTATCATTCCTCTAGAGTTTCAAGAATGACCCAGTATCGATCAGATGTTACAGGAAAAGAAGGTCAATTTCTTGGTTGGAACCACTCTCCAAATTCAAGAATGGCAGAAGAAATATACAGTGCAAGTCATTGGGGGAGTGTTGGAGATCACATATGTGACAGAGAACCTATGGACCTTTCCAATTCAATAATACATAGAGAAATGAACTCTCATAAAGGACAAGCATGAAGCTCGAAAGCTAAAATATAAGGCTGCGAGGTACGCAATTTCCGATGTGGTACTTTACAAAAAAGGTTTCAATCAATCTCTACTTAAGTGTATTACTGGAGTCAAATGCAGTACATCATGCGAGAGGATCATGAAGGAATCTGTGGGAACCATTCTGAAGGAGGTTCCATAGCCCACAAGATCCTCCAACAAGGGTATTACTGGACAACCTTGAGGTCAGACTGTCATATGTTCTCCAAGGCATGCGACCGATGTTAGATGTTCGCAATCTTTTATAGTAACCCAGCTGCATCTCTCAAACCTCTATCGAGTCCTTGGACCTTTGTCGTTTGGTGAATAGATCTAATTGGAGAGCTTCCTAAAGGGAAAAACGGAGTTAAATATGTTGTCGTAGTTGTAGATTACTTCACAAAATGGGCTGAAGCTGAACCTCTAGCTTCTATCACGACAAGTAAATTAAAGGAATTTGTCTATAGAGCTATTGCCTGCAGGTACAGAGTTTCATACCAGCTCATATCAGATAATGGCAAATAATTTGATAGCAAGAAATGAGAGGTCTATGTGAGGACCTCAGAATCAAAAAGAGCTCCTTATAATACCACTTCTCGAACTACTACTGGAGAGTTTCCTTTCAATCTCACATATGGTTGTGAAGCTATGGTTCCCATTGAGATTGGAGCAGTGTCCTATCGAAGAACAAACTTTTAAGTTGAAAATAATGAGGTTGCTCATCGTTTAACCATAGACCTAGTAGAAGAGGTTCAAGCTTCTTCACAAATGAAGCTCGCGACTTATCAACAGCGAACCTGTAGGTACTATGATAAGAAGGTTCGTGATAGACCTATCAAAGTAGGTGACTTGGTTCTCTGACGAATGATGCCCAACATGAGGGTACCTGGTCATGGTGTATTTGGGGCAATTTGGGAAGGCCCATATCTGTTAGGAATATATTCATTTGATGAGGTATAAAATACTTGAACAGAGTCTAGCATAGTTTATATGTAACAAGTCTTTCTAGTCTCTGAACGTTTTCTATAATCAGAATCTATATAGTCAACATTCATTTATAGATGTGATTTATACTTAGAAGATTTCTAAAAGAATTGAAACCAGAGTGTGATGAAAATCAGAGTCTGAGAGTTGATCGGAGTCTATAGACTACTAGAGTCTATAGTCTATCAGAGACTGAAGATCATCAGAGTCTGAAGTTTTTCAGAGTCTAAAAAGCTGAATCTATATTTGGAAGGTGATCAATAAAAAGGGAAAGCTTCGAAGATAAAGAAAATTATATTGCAGATATACTATGGGAAAGAAAGAGAATTTCAGAAGGAAACTATCAACTAATAATCCGGAATTTTATTCCTATTGTAATTTGATTTTCTGTTATTAGTTGATATGCAGCTATTTATGTAAATAGTCTATGTAACATAATATTATTGTCGAATTTTATGAGAGCATAAAGATAGAGAGAGTTGCTGTGAAAACATAGAGAAACTGCTAGAATTTGTGTACACCTTAGGAGAGTTTGTATTCAATATTCTTTAATACAAACACTGATATTTTTATTCTCTGCGTTTTGATCTTTGTTAAAATAATTTAAGTTTGATTCATCTGTAATTGATTGAAACTAAGACAAAAAGATAACACAAGTATTCAACTCCCATTCTACTTGTGTAACTGGAAAAATAATTGGTATCAGAGCCTACGTTTTAAAATAGATCAAAGATGTCTGGAAACAAAGATGGAAAATCTAAGATTCATATGTTTAACCCACTGGAAGGTTAAAATGATACACCATCTGAAAGCTACACACCCTGACTATCTTGACAGGATTCATGATGGACCATATATGCCATTAAGGCTTTTGCACTAGTAGCAAGATTGTAAGCTATCAGAATGTTTCTTGCATTTGCAGCTCATTCAAAATTCAAGGTGTATTAGATGGATGTGAAAAGTGCCTTCTTGAATGGAAAATTGGAAGAAGAATTCTATGTGGAGCAACCACCAGGATTTGTTGATTCAAAGTTTCTTGATCATGTTTACAGGTTAGACAAGGCACTATATGGATTGATGCAAACACCTAGAGCATGGTATGAAACTCTATTAAAATTTCTTCTTAAAAATGGTTTCATTAGAGGTACCATTGACAAAACTCTCTTTATTAGAAAACATAAAGGTGATGTTAGGAATTATGAGATTTGATGATAACAAATTACTTAGAATTACAAGAAAGATTTAAGTTTTATTGTACCTGGTCAATGGTTATATGACTTATAAATATCCATTGACTAGGAAACTAGTTATCAGTTGAAACCTGTTACTCAACTGATAAATTGGATTGTAACATTTGATTCATGTTTCATTATCAATTGATGGTAATATGTCGATGGATGCTGTGAAGTAGTCAACTGATGTTTATTGACTTCAATTTATAGCTCTTTAATGGATGTGAAGAAAGGCTGATCAATTGTAAATATTTAAAGTTAGAATTCTCACAAATGAAGTGATCAACGGATATTGGAGTCGATGGATATGGGAACTGCTCAATGGATAAAGGTCAACTAAGGTCAAATCAATGGATCTCAATCAACGGATGAAAGCATCAAGGCACTCAACGGATAAAGGACCATCAATAGATAAGGAGTCGATGGATAACCTAATTATTCATTGATACATCAATTGATCAATGGATAACCTATCCATCGATGGATAAGCAAATGAAGATCAACTGATAATCTTTACATCAATTATCAGTTGAACAAAATTTCCCAAATTAGTTAAAGACAAATGAAATGGGATCTTTGCAGAAACTTAATCAATGGAATATAGTCTTGCCAGGATTGTGAAGACTTTCAAGGCAACACAGTATTCAAGGAAAAGATCAAGACAAAGATTTTTCTAGAACAAGAAAAATGCAAAGAAGACTGTGAAAAGTAGCTGCAATCTATTTTAGTGAATACATTGTAAAATGTAATTTTCAATTTGCATTTTTATCAGTTGATAGAAAAATAGATGTAGAATGTGAACTGCTATATATATAGTTGTTAGGTCCAAATGTGTTGTAGAGGGGGGGTGAATACAACTTTTCGAATTTAAGAAGCAATAAATACCATGTAATAAATGAACACAATGATTCAAGGAATATATGTCTTATATATAACTTGAAAAGGTTGCTATAACATTCATTACAAAGTACACCAGAAGTAAAGAGGGTAGTAAATGATACTAAGCTCTGTGAATACTCTCTCTCTCTCTTTTACAAGTGTTTATCTTGAAAATATTGCTCCTCTTAAAATAATGCACAAGTACTTCTATTTATACTACTTGTAATCTATGTCTTGTAGTCTTCAAAGACTAAGATATATGTGGCCCAATGATGTCCATATAAATCTTATCTTATCTTGAAAGCTTAGAAATCTGCCAATTAGATGATGCCATGTGTCATGTTGAAACTGCCCTTTATGTAGAACATCTACTTGGCCATCTCGAACATTTAAGTCGAATATTCTACATAGGAATATTCTACTTGGCCATCTCGAACATTTAAGTCAAATATTCTACATAGGAATATTCTACTTGGCCATCTCGAACATTTTGTACTTAGAGAAATTCTGGGCTTCAACTTGAAACTTCAATGCAACATCTTGAACTTGTGATTTCTTTATGTCTTCCATATTCTTCAACAATCTCTTGAACCTGGATCTCTATTACTGACATAAACTTGCTATCAATGTCCTGACACTTGATGCAATGGTCTGATTCATAAGTGACTAGTCTTGATAGTGTCTCTGCTTCTTGAATAGATTACCATATTCAATTAGTAATATGACTTTCCAATTATTGCTTTCCTTCTTGTTCACTTGAAATCAATTAGTCTTATTGATACTGATAGTTATGATCTTGAACCTTTAAGTTATAAATCACTGAGGCATGAACAACTCTGTCTTGAACTTCTTTCAATGATTTCTTCTTTGTTTGATCATAGTTAACATGTTAAATTGTATCAATTACCTTGTCTTCATTTAATATTGATTTCTTTGTGGCTTCATGTTCTTGATTGTCTTCCAGTTAAGTATCTTTTCTTTTAGTTGAGTTACATAAGTTATAGTGTTACAAGTTTAGACACTCTGTCTTTCAATAGTCTTAGCAGTTCATTGTAACAAAGAGAGTGTGAGAAAGAACAAAAACTAGAAAAGCATAGAAAATTTAGAAACTATTTTTGTATTTGTTTTTCTTTTGTTCAGTTTCATATCTTTTAAGCATCTTGGTAATATTACCAAGGTTAATTAAAAGCAAAAACTCACTTGTGGAAAAACTAATCCACTAGTAATTTTTAAATTGCCTTGTTTTGTTTTCAACATATCCGACTTCAATCCATAGTTTAAATAGTTTCTTCACTATATCTTTCCAAACACCAAATCTATCAAAGTACAAACTTAAATCCACAAGAATTCCTTAAAAGTTTTAAATTTGTATTCAACCCCCCTCTACAAACTTGTACTTACAGGAAATAACAATTGGTATTAGAGCCTAGATTTCAACATACTGAAAGTTAAAATCTAAGTAAATCAAATATGGGTCAAAAAAATACAAGGGTGAAGATTCCAGTTCTGGAAAAAGTTGAGTACTTTTCCTGGAAAGTCAAAATGCACTTGCACCTGCTATCCATTGATCCTTCCTATGTTAACAGGATAGAGAAAGGTCCACATGTGCCTATGAAAATAGTCACAAGTGTGAATGTAGATGGTACTCAAGAACCAGACAAACTTATTCCAAAACTTGTGAGTAAATACACAGATGAGGATGAAAAGGAAGAACACAAGGATAAAAAGGCTATGAAATTTTTTTTTAATGGTCTTGACAATGATATGTTTGACAATGTTATCAACTGTACAACCTCCAAAGAAGTCTGGGATACTCTTCAAACTCTATGTGAAGGCATTGAGCAAGTAAGAAAGAACAAGATGCAACTCTTGATTCAGAAATATGATGCCTTTCACTTCAAGAGTGGTGAAGCAATCAATGACACATATAGTAGGTTTCAAAAGCTATTGAATGAGCTAAAACTATATGGAAGAGTATATGCTGTTGAAGATACCAACCTCAAATTCTTGAGGTCCTTACCCAAGGAATGGAAACCAATGACTGTTTCTATAAGACAATCTCCTAACTTTAAAGAATATACGCTTGACATGCTGAATGGAATCTTGAAAACCTATGAGTTGGAACTACAGCAAGATGATGAGATTGAGAAAAGTCAGAAGAAGGAAAAGTCTGTTACCTTGGTGGTCAAGGATAAGCAAGTTGCACAACCCTGTGAAGATGATGCCGTTAAAGAAGGGAAGAAAGAAAGACATGGTAAAGCTACAAGTGACATTAAATATGATGAATCTTCAATTAACAAAAGAAAAGAAATAGTTGAAGATGATGAGTCTTATACTAAGAATGAAATGGATGAAATAGATGAGCATTTGGCTTTTCTATCAAGGAAATTTTCAAAACTCAAATTCAAGAGAAATCCTATGCAAAGGCTTGGATATCAGTTTAAGAGAGATAATCAACATGGCAAAATTCTTGTTGACATGACTCAATTCAAATGCTTTAACTATGGATTGGTTGGTCATTTTTCTAATGAATGCATAAAGCCAAAAATAGAGAAGAAATCAAAGTTCAGTGATGGTATTGACTATAAAAAGAAGTAATTTGATTTTCTCAAATAGAAAGAAAAGGCTCTGTGACAGAAGAAAATGACTGGGCTGCTGAGGATGATTATGAAGAAGAAGAATTCATCAACCTTGCACTTATGGCCAACCATGATGAGCAAGAGGCTAATTCCTCTAGCAATCAGGTAATTTCAATAAATTTATCTGAGTTGTCCAAAGATGAATGAAATATTACAATTACTAAAATGTCTAATGAATTGTATAATTTTCTTGTCACTATCAAGTCATTAAACAAAGACAACACTAAGCTCAAGAGCACCTTAAAATCTCTTACTGAAAGAAATATTCATCTAGAGAGTGAGCTAGTGCAAATGGACAGACTCAACGTAGAAAACAGAGATGCTAGAGAGGAATTAGTTAAGTGTAAAAAGGAAATGGAAACCTTCAAAGAAAAATTAGAAGAAGAACTAAGAACCATTGACAAGTGGAATAGGTCAAGTAAAGCTAGTAAAAAGATGAGTGACATTCATGGAACAAATTTTTTCACCATGCTGTCTAAGACTCTTGAGAAATTAGCCAGTGATGAAAATCAATCCTTGGAAAAGAAGCAATCTATTGCTAATATTGAATCAACTGATAAGGATTATCCATCGATTGATAATTTTATATCAACGGATAATTACCCATTGATTGAGGAATCATTAACTGTTAGACAATCTGTTTTAAAAACCAAGCTTAATAGACCTATTAAATTTGTAAAAAAAGGTAGTTCCTCTAAACCTCAAATCAAAGTTGAAAAGGTCAACATAGGGTTCTTATCTAAAGACCAATTGAAGGAAAGATTAGAAAAGATAAAACCTGATATGGAACCTAATGAAAGGAAGAAAAAGAACAGAAATTGTAAAGTAGGCATAAACAAGCAAAATAACTACACACTTGAGAAGTATGCTCCTAGAAAGATATGTGTTACGTGTGGTAGTAAGAATCACTTATCTGTGCCACGCAAATCCAATATGCCTGCAACATCCAATGTGTTATCATACCTAACATGCATCCTAATTCTGTTTATCCTCATGTTATTCATGCTCAATATGCATCAATGCCTTATATGTTTAATCCATATCTTTCATTTGTCAACATGAATATGCCTGATATTCCCTGGAATATGCACAATAATTTTCATGCTCCAAATTTCTCTAATTCTGCAAGCATGGATATTCCAAGTATTAACACTGAGAATCCTGAGGTGAGGAAACCAACACCTAAGCTTGAAGTTGAAGTAAAACCACCTAAATCAAAGGCACAAAAGTTGGAAACTAAACCAAAGGTGACAACTAATAAAAAAGGACCCAAGGCAACTTGGGTACCAAAATCAACTTGATTGTTCTTGGATGTGTACAGGGAAAAAGAAGAAATCTTTAGTACTTGGATAGTGGGTGTACAAGACATATGACTGAAGATAAATCACTGCTCACAAAGTTTGAGGAGAAAACTTGCCCTAGAGTCAATATTGGAGATGACAACAAAGGATACACCATGGGATATGGCTTGATTTCAAAAGAAAATGTCATCATTGAACCACTTGCATTAGTTGATGGCTTAAGACACAATTAGTTAAGCATAAGTCAACTATGTGACAATGGAAGTAAATTTTGCTTCACAACTGAAGCATGCATAATTTCCAGCAAGAAAGAGGGAAGCCTAGTTATGATTGGGAATAGAAAAGGAAATGTGTACATAGGTGACTTCAACTCAACAAGTGCAGATTCAATGATTTGTCTTCTCTCTAAGGCAAATATAGATGAGAGTTGGCTATGCCATAAGAAATTAAATCACTTAAATTTCAAAGCTATGAATCAGTTGGTCACGAAAAATCAAGTGAGAGGTTTACCACAGATGGAATTTATCAAGGATGGACTATGTGATGCTTGTTAGAAAGGAAAATAAATGAAGGCATCATTCAAGTCAAAATTGAAATCATCAATTGAGAATCTACTTGAGCTATTACACATGGATTTGTTTGGTCCTATGAACATCATGTCCATTGCAAAGAAGAAGTATGATCTAGTCATTATGGATGACTTTTAAAGATTCTCATGGACTTATTTTCTGCATTCAAAATATGAAGCAAGTGATATCATCATCAAGCACATCAAAGAAGTTGAGAAAGGTCTTGGATTGGTTGTAAAGAAAATAAGAAGTGACAATGGAATATAATTTAAGAATTCCACAATGAAGGAGTTCTGTGAATCTAAAGGAATCATACACATCTTCTCTGCACCAAGAACACCTCAACAAAATGAGGTAGTTGAGAGGAAAAATAGGACATTGATTGAAGCAGCTAGAACTATGTTGGAAGATAGTAAATTACCAACATACTTCTGGGCTGAGGCCATTAATACAACATGCTATATTTAAAACATCTCCATAGCGAATCAAACTCAAGGAAAGACACCTTATCAATTGATCAAGAAAGAGAAAAAGCCAAAAGTGAGATTTCTTCATGTCTTTGGCTGCAAATGTTATGTTATAAGGAATCAAGGTGAAAACCTAGGAAAATTTGAGGTCAAGGCTGATGAAGCTATATTTTTTGGGTATGCACTATCAAGCATAACTTATAGAGTCTATAATCTTAGACTACACATTATTATGAAATTTATACATGTAGTATTTGATGATAAAAAGATTCAAGGCTTGTTTGATGAAGGAAATCATGACACACTGCATTTTGAGAATGAATTAAATGGTGTAGATGATGATGAAGAAGTGGAAATCATAAATTCACAAGTACTCAAAAACCCAATATCAGTTGATGTCACATCATCAATGGATAATTTTTCAGTTGACAGACATCCGTCGACTGATAATGGATCAACTAATAATTCTTCAATGGATAATCAACACTCTACATCTAGGGTATCCAATTCAGGAGGAGGGTTTCAAGATCAATCCTCAAATTCAAATCAGTTTGAGTACAATACCAATGATTATGAAGCCCCATCATTAAGGAAAAATTTTCCTCCACAAAGAAAATGGACAAAAAGCCACCCATTTGAATTAATTATTGGAAATACAGAAGATGGTGTTAATACAAGAAGTGTTACTCAAAATGAGTGTCTATATAGCAGCTTCCTATCTCAAAAAGAACTAAAAGAGTTAAAGATGCTCTCAAGGATCTTGATTGGATTTTAACTATGCAAGATGAACTCAATAAATTTGAAAGGAATAAAGTCTAGAAGCTGGTGCCCAAACTAAAAGACAGATCAGTAATTGGTACAAAATAGGTATTCAGGAACAAGATGGATGAAACTAGTACTATGACTAGAAACAAGGCAAGGCTTATGGCAAAGGGCTAATCACAAGAAGAAGAAATTGATTTTAATGAGACTTTTGCTCAAGTTGCAAGGCTGGAAGCAAACAGAATCTTTCTAGCTTATGTTGCACATGCTAATTTCAAGGTCTACCAGATGGATATGAAGAGTGCATTTTTGAATGGAGTATTAGAAGAGGATGTCTATGTGGAACAACCTCTTGGTTTTGAAGATCCAAATTTCCCTGACTTTGTCTACTATATGTTCAAAGCACTATATGGCTTGAAACAAGCACCAAGAGCCTGGTATGACACCTTATCTCAGTTTCTCATTAATAATCACTTCACAAGAGGTACTATTGATGAAACTCTATTTTTTAGAAATGTTAATGGCTCGATTATTCTTGTCCAAATATATGTGTATGACATTATATTTGACTCAACTAATGAGGGACTTTGCAAAAAGTTTGCCAAATTAATGCAAAGAAAGTATGAAATGAGTATGATGGAAGAACGAACTTACTTTCTTGGTTTGCAAGTCAAACAAGTTAATGATGGTATTTTTATAAATCAAACAAAGTACATTCATGACTTGTTGAAGAAATTTGACTTAAGTGAATGTTCTTCTTCAAAAACTCTCATGGCCACTACCACTAAACTTGAATTGAATACTAAGGAAGCTAAAGTGGACATTTCAAGTTATAGAGGCATGATAGACTCACTTCTGTATTTAACTACTAGTAGGCCAGACATAATGTTCTCTACATGTTTGTGTGTTAGGTTTCAGGCTGATCCTAGAGAATCTCATTTAGTGGCTATTAAGAGGATTTTTAGATATCTCAAGGGTACATAAAATTTAGGTATTTGGTATCTTAGAGACACTGGTTTTAATCTACTAGGCTACTCAAATGCAGATTATGCAGGTTGCAAAATAGATAGGAAAATTACTACAGGCACCTGTCAATTTCTAAGAAACAAACTTGTGTCATGGTTTAGCAAAAAGAAATACTCAGTATCAATTTCAACTACAGAAGCTGAGTACTTTGCTGCTGGAAGTTGTTGTGCACAAATATTATGGACGAGGAATCAATTATTTGACTATGGGTTCAACATGAACAAGATTCCTATTTTTTGTGATAACACAAGTGCCATTGCAATAACAGAAAATCATGTGCAACATTCTAGAACCAAACACATTGACATAAGGTATCATTTCATTAGGGAACATGTAATGTATGGTACAGTTGAATTACATTTTGTCCCTAGTGAACAATAACTTACAGACATTTTTACCAAACCTCTAGATGAATCTACTTTTAATAGATTAGTCTGTGAATTAGGTATGTTTAATTTTGCTTAACCCTAAATGTTTGCCAAGTCACTTATTTTTCTCAATGTAGCCATTGTTCACATTTATCTGTTGAAACAAAGTGATCAATTGATAATTGTGTTAATTATCAATGGATATTCTGCAGCCATTGATGGACCTATCGATGGATATTTATCTATCGACGGATAATTATCCTGGTAATTGCTTATCGATTGATAAATTAATTATTCTGAATCAATGGATGTAATTACCCATCAATGGTAATAGAATTTCTACAGTTGTACACATCCGTAGATCAAATTATAGCCGTTGATTCTTTACTTTATCCATCAACATATGCATATATCCATTTGTATATATCAATCGATTTCCATTTAGAGTAATTTACTTTAATTCTTTTTATCTCTCAACGGTTATATTCTTAATTAAACTAACTATTCAAGTCATTTTAATCTCAAAAATATAAATAACAATTTATTCTCTCATTTTATTTTTCACATGCTATTTCATTCTCTATCTTTGAACTCTGTATCTCTATTTCTCTCTCTCTCAAGAACTCTAAAGGCGATTTTACTCATTTTTCTTTAAGTTTCTTTCTAACTCAATCAATGACACCCCAAAAGAAGATCTCTTTATCAACGGGATTCATCTATGAGCAGAACAATTTCACAACATGCTTGACAATTGATGATGCTCCTACTGACTTCCATCCACTGATGAGATTTTTGAGGGAATGCAAGGTATCTAAGGCTCTCAGTGAAACACCCACCATCGTGTGCTCCCTTGTTGAAGAGTTATGGAACTCTGCAGAAGTATCACATGATGGTAAGGTAATCTCTTATACCTGTAAAGGTAATTCTTACACCATCTCTAATGCCACAATTTCAGAATATCTAGATATTCCTGCTAATAACTGTGAAAACCCCCCAACTAATGAAGAAATTATAAATATGCAAGCCACTGTTAATTATGCTAAAAATGAAGCCAGTTTAGGTGAAATTGTTAGAAATAATCTTAGGAAAGAATAGAGCTACTTCTTTGATGCAATTATTAAAGTATTTTCTGGAAAGCTAAGTAATTTTGATGCAATTACTACAAGTATGCTAGAAGTTGCTTATTCTATTCTATTTGATAAGTACATTAATTTTAGCACATTGCTCCTAAATGAGTTAAATGCAAAATTAGGAAATAAGGCATCTAGGAAGAACAACATCTACTTTGATAGATTCTTTATGTTGTTTATAAATGCTGCTATTGGAGAATATGAGATCACATGTGAAATGGAGACATTAGAAGCATGGACTCAAAACAAAAGGATCTTCAAAGATTTGGTGAGAACAACTTACATAGTAGGTTGTGTCTCATCTATCCTCCTTTTGTATATGTATTTCTCAAAACTCATGATATTCCTTATCTACATGTAGAAATGCCTACTTTGCCTTCTGCAACAATGGAAGGAGTTGGAAATATCCTCATCCCTCTTACCCAAGTTGCACAACCTTCTAAATCCAAATCTAAACAAACCACCTCAGTAGTATCCCAAAAGATTGTTGTTGTAAAATCCAAGAAAAGAAAAATAACTGATGGGAATATAAAAGTGGTTGATAAGGGTGAGGGAACTAGCCAACATCAAGAAAGATAGAAGGATAAGGTGGGTGATGGTGAGATTGTCCAGCCAGCCTCCAGCCCAATCTCTCAAATGATTGATGCTGTGATAAAGGATTTAAGCTCCTCCCTAGTATCACCTTCTCAATAAGGTGTAGCTATTGAAAAGAGGTCTCAACCAGGACTAACTGATTGGGATAAGGGACATAAAGCAGTTCAACCTTATAAAAGAAGAAAGAATGGCAGTAGCAATGCACAAGGATCACACACATTTGCAAAGCCAAATAAAAATTTGGCGGAGCCTTCAACTTCTTCAATTGATGTGTCTCAGAATCTTCCTGAGGCATAACCCCATTCATTATCTATTCCTTCTCCACAATCTCCTTCAAAATCTATTTCTTCAAAAACTTTAATGATTGATAACTTCAATGTTTCAAATTCACCCTCTTTGCAACTCAGGGTGGAGCCAACACTCTCACTTGTTTCACCGCAAAAGGATAACACCTTGGATGAACAAGTTGAAACTGAAAATTTTCCTAAGTCAATGGATATTTTCCAATCAACCGATAATATCCAACATCCATTGTCTATCTCTCATCCATAGATGGATATCCTTACATCCATCGACGAGCTCCAATCAACTGATATTCATCAATCGATGGATATTCCTCATCCATCGATTGACACTTCCATTCCACTTAATGAACCATCTGTTGAAACAATTCAAGTGGCCAATACACTTTTAGGATTGAGTGGAGTAGGTGAGGTGTGTGAGATGTAAGGTTTGCATACCTTGGCAAAAGAAGATAATGAATATGAGAGGTCCTCAATTTCTTGTGAGGTGGCAAAAGGAGAGGGGGGGAGCAAAGAGAGTTTCACCTTAGTAGGTGATGCAAAAGGAGAGCATTGTGAGGGAGAGGTGAGAATCCAGGATGATATCTTGATGCAAGAAAAGAGAGAAGAGAGTGAAAGAGAAAATAATAGAGAGAAACCAAGTTCTTCATATAATGAAGCATCAACTTCTAAAACTGAGCATTTTGCAGCTGAACTCACCCAACAGTTGGGGTTGGAGTTAGGGGGAGATGGAGGTGATGAAGAGCATGAATTTCCTGTAGGAGTTTCAGATACCCACAAGAAGATGGATGATGAGATTAAATTTAACCTTGACGCTGATAGTTTTCAACACAATGATCTTCATTACAAAGAATAGGTAGCAACCACAAATCAAGAGGCTGAGAAGATGTTAGGCTTGGTATAGACAAAAGAGCAATTTAAGAGTGGCAAGGAGAATTTGGCAAGGCAATCTGTTAATGTGTCTCATTTGAATCTTGAGGATTTTGAAGTTGATTCTGATGATGATCTGTTGGAGCCTGCATTGGCTAGTGATGAAACTAATTTAACTGATACTGAAAGAGCAATAGTTTCCCACTATAGAAGATCCATGGATGAAGTGAATGTAGAAGACCTTATTCAAAGAAAAATTCTTAATTATTACAAGGATAACCTCAAGCTACAGAAGATGTAGGTGAAAGGGTCTAGAAATGAATTAAAATAGATAAATTATGAAATTGAGAGTGCCAGGACTCATTTTAATACACCAATAGACTCTAGGCTCAGTTTAACCATGTAGTCAAGAATTAAGCAAAGACTTGACACTGAGTTTACAGCCAAGGATAAGGTGATAGAGTTGGAGAAAAAGGTGCATGTCATGGAAGTGAACATGCAACAAATCCTATCCAATCAAGTCACCCAAATTAAGTTGATGAGCAGACTCTTGAAATCTCCTTTAATTTCTCAATCCTTGGAGCAAGAGCCTGTTGCTGATAACAAAAAGGGGGAGAAGCATGAGGAGTCAAGGTGAGAGATTGAAGTTGTGGTCAAGAACACAAATAATGTTATTCAAAAGAAAGATCCAAAGAAGGAATTGACTCAACAGATTGTAAGGCAGTTTGATACCATTGCCAGCAAAAACAAGGAAATTGATGCACAAAAACCAATTGCCTTAATGCCAGAAATTCTTGAGGCTGTGAAGAAAGGAGAAATAAGGGTGGAAGAAGGTAACTTCCAAATTGATGACAGAAAAGGAAAGGGCATTTTAATTGAAGAAGGAAAGAAGAAGAAATTTGTCATAAGTAGAGGTGAAAAACTATTGAGCAAAGCAATAATTTTTGGTATGAAAGAAAGGGAGCAACAAGAAAAAGCTCAAGAGGAACTAATCATTCAACTGCAAAAACAATTTGATGAAGAGAATGAAAGAATCTTAGAAGCTAAAAGAAAAGAGGCTGAGAGAAAGCCATGGGCAAAACAAAGAGCAAACAAAACTTCTGGTGCAAAGAGGAAGATGAATGTTGATGAGTTCAAGGAAAGACAGAGATCAAAGAATAAGCCTCTGGTAGCAATCAACCAAAGGAAATTGAAGTATTCAAAGCCAAGCCAATCAACTTTGAGTCAATCAAAATTGAGGGAATGATTGTAGTAAAAGGTCAAAGGAAGAAGAATGTTGATCTACTTCACATTGACTATGAAGATGAGACACATTCAACTTTCACATTTAATTAAGTCATGGAAAAAGGCTATGGAACCCTAAGGAAGATTTATACCATGCTAAACATGAAGTATTATTTAACTGAAGAGCTAGGTAAAGCCATCTTGGAAAAGATAAAGAAGATAAGGGAGACACTTACTCAAGAAGATATGGATGATAAAATCAAAATCTGAAACCCTGAAGGAAAGAAGGTACTTCATGAACCATTCTACATGATGATTTAGAAAGACATAGAAGGCAGGGAAAAATGTATTAATATCTGTCAAGAGTTGGACAAATTGCCCAATCTAGAATTAAATTATCTTGCAAGTCAACTAGACTATATGGTTGAGGATGAGTAGATTTTGAAGTGATCCCTATATAGAAAGATGAAGGAGAATAAGGATAATATGAATGATTCAATGGGAAGAAGAAGAAGGTAGAAGATTCAGACTCAACATCAAAGTTATCAGAACTCATCTATCACTGGTATTTGGTTATTCTGTCTCAAAATTACATTTGTCAATATTGTAATTCCTGCTAGAATGAAAATGTTTAGGAGTTTTGTTATCATCAACAAAAAATTTATGCATATTTCACATATTCATAAATAGAGGGAGATTATTAGGAATTATGAGATTTGTTGATAACAAATTACTTAGAATTACAATAAAGATTTATGTTTCATTGTAACTAGTTAATGGATATATAACTTATAAATATCCATTGACTAGGAAACCAATTATCAATTGAAACCTATTACTCAACTGATAAATTAGATTGTAACATTTGATTCATGTTTCATTCTCAATTGATGGTAATATGTCGATGGATGCTGTAAAGTAGTCGACTGATATTTATTGACTTCAATTTATAGCTCTTCAACGGATGTGAAGAATGTCTGATCAACAGATATTGGAGTCGATGGATATGGGAACTGCTCGATGGATAAAGGTCAACTAAGGTCAAATCAATGGATCATAATAAACGGATGAAAGTATTAAGGCAATCAACGGATAAAGGACCGTCAATGGATAAGGAGTCGATGGATAACCTAATTATTCATTGATACATCAATTGATCAATGGATAACCTATCCATCGATGGATAAGCAAATGAAGATCAACTGATAATCTTTACAACAATTATCACTTGAACAAAATTTCCCAAATTAGTTAAAGACAAATGAAATGGGATCTTTGTAGAAACTGAATCAATGGAAGACAGTCCTACCAGGATTGTGAAGACTTTCAAGGCAACACAGTCTTCAAGGAAAAGATCAAGACAAAGATTTTTCCAGAACAAGAAAAATGCAAAGAAGACTGTGAAAAGTAGCTATAATCTATTTTAGTGAATACATTGTAAAATATAATTTTCAATTTGCATTTTTATCAGTTGATAGAAAAATAGACGTAGAATGTGAAATGCTATATATATAGTCTTAACAGTTCATTGTAACAAAGAGAGTGTGAGAAAGAACAAAAACTAGAAAAGCATAGAAAAATTATAAACCATTTTTGTATTTGCTTTTCTTTTATTCAGTTTCATATCTTGTAAGCAGCTTGGTAATCTTACCAAGGTTAATTGAAAGCAAAAACTCACTAGTGAAAAAACCAATCCACTAGTAATTTTTAAATTGCATTGTTTTGTTTTCAACATATCTGTCTTCAATCCATAGTTTTAATTGTTTCTTCACTATATCTTTCCAAATACTAAATCTATCAAAGTACAAACTTAAATATGTAAGAATTCCTTAAAATTCTTAAGTTTGTATTCAACTCCCCTTTTATAAACTTGTACTTAAGGGAAATAACAGGTGATATTTTGCTTGTCCAAATTTGTGTTGATGATATTATATTTGGTTTTACTAATGAAAAACTCAGTGAAAAGTTTAGCAAACTAATGTAGTCAAATTATGAAATGAGCATGATGAGAGAGTTAAACTTCTTTTTGGGACTTCAAATCAAACAGACTGATGATGGAATTTTCATCAATCAATCAAAGTATGTAAAAGAACTATTGAAGAAGTTTGATATACAAGATTGTGTAACTGCCAAAACTCTCATGTCAATTGCCACTAAGCTAGACTCTGACCCAAATGGTAAGAAAGTTGACAACACTAGCTATAGAGGTATGATTGGATCATTGTTATATTTAACTGCTAGTAGACCAGATATAATGTTTGCAACATGCCTGTGTGCTAGATTTCTGGCTGACCCTAGAGAATCATATTTTATAGCTGTAAAAAGAATTTTCAGATATCTCAAAGGTGAATAGACTCTTGGACTTTGGTATCCTAGAGAGTCTAATTTTTCATTAATTGGCTATTCAGAATCTGATTATGCAGGATGTGAGGTTGACATGAAATGCACAACAGGCAAATGCCAATTTCTTGGTAACATGTTGATTTCTTGGTTTAGCAAGAAACAATTGACAGTCTGAACCTCAATAGTTGAGACTGAATACATAGCAGCTGAAAGTTATTGTGCTCAAATTTTGTGGATGAGAAATCAGTTACTTGATTATGGACTAATATTTTCAAATATACCTATGTATTGTGATATTACTAGTGCTATTAAAATTGTAGAGAATCCAGTACAACATTCCAGAATAAAGCACATTTATGTCAAGTATCATTTTATTAGAGAACATGTTGAAAATGGTACTATTGAAATTCATTATGTTTCAACTAACAGACAGATTGTAGACATTTTAATAAAACCACTTGATGAGTCTACCTTTCTCAAACTGGTAGGTGAATTAGGGATGTTAAATATGTAAGTAATCAATCATTAAAAGAAGCAAGGTATGTACTTTAATTATAATTCCTGATTTATCAAACTATAATTTATTATTGCAAAAATTTTAAGGTACTTTATCTTGACAGAGTCTAACTTCTAGAATCTGATGGGTCTATAGACTCTGAGAGACTATAAACTCTGATGGTTTAGACACATAGACTCTGAAATTATTAGAATTCGCGCCTGCAGACTCTGAATATTTTTAAACCATTCAAATGACTGGAAATAGGTGGTAACGGTTACGTTGTACTGGATAAAGCTATAGACTCGTGTGTATTATGTATAAGTTTAATAAAATATAAAATTTACATACATTTTATTCACTTGTTTATTATAATTTATTTTCTAAAGAAAAAATATTTCCAGAGCTTTTTCATGAACCCTAATCTTTTTCTTCAAGAATTTTCATCTTCTTCACTTCAACAAATTGAATGGTTGCTCAATCAACTGTCATGAGAGGACCCAAGGCAATTGCATTCACTTTTGGGGATTTTGAATTCATGACCATGAATCATGTTGCAGCTCTTGGAGACAAGAAATGGGTAGACGTTGATTACTACCTAGTGATGGATTTCTTGGAGCAAAGTGAGCTCAAATATATTCTCAAAGCATCTCCTGTCATTCACATAGATGTTGTTTCACAAGCATGAAGCCCTGCAAAGGTAGTTGATCCTTCTCAGGATCAACCAGGTAAAATTATGTTCACCTTTGGCTTCACTACTTTTGATGTTACTGTTGATGTGATTAACTCTGTGTTTAAACTATTTGTTAAACAAACTTTTGATGAAAATGTTGATGATTTTTAAATCAAAAGCATGCTTAAGTCACTAGGTTATACTGCTAGTTTAGATAACATGAGTAAGTTAACAAGGCCCTATTTGACGAAAGAATGGTCTTTCTTTTTAGATCAAATTACTAAGTGTTTCACTGGTAAGTGCAGTGGATTTGATGTTTTAACTTTTATCACTTACCAAATTGGTCATAGTCTCTTATTTGACAAAGTGATTAAAATTGGTGATATGTTACTCACTCAAATGGGAGCCAAATTGAAAAATGTGCAGGAGGGGAGGAAGAAAATCTAATATCATAGCTATCTTATGATTCTTCTCAATCACTTCATTCATGACATGTCAACTAGGTTGGCAGATGATTGCTGTGTGCAGGCCTACAAATAGCAAATGAGAATTTTCTCTGACATCAAGAGAATTGATGAGAAGAAGGGAACTAACCTGCCTGCCATAGTGTATCCACAGGTAATGCAGGTAAAACTATCTACCTATAAACCTTCTATCTATAATTCTTCTTTCTTTGGAGGTGAAATGGTGCAGGAAAAAATTATGGAGAGTCCCCCTGTACCTACCCAAGTAGCCAAATTCTCTTCCACCACATAATCTCAAAAACTAAAATCTAAAAAGAACCCAACCTCTATTGTCTCTCAAAAGACACCAGTTGTAAAGAGGAGGAGATTGATCCAAACCAGGCTGGTAGATGATCAAAGAGATGATGAGATCAATCCCCTAGAGAAACAGGTTGTTGAAGGGTTTTCTTTACTAAAAGAAGGTCATGATGCACCTGATTCTAGCCCAACAGCTAAGATTATAGACTCTCCAAAGGCTACAGTCTCTGAAAAACCTAGGGATGCACCTCAGGATTCTCAACTAGAGTCTCCTGAAAAATCTTTTGCTAAGAAATACAAGAGGTTGATGAAAGTTTTTTCTGCACACACACATGCCTATTGTTATTATTAATCATGTTTTACCGGAAACAAATACTCCCTAGGCTCCTGTATAGCCAGACTTTGAAAGCAAGAAATCTCCTGAACCAGAGTCTAGACTGCCTTCAGACTCTGATCATGACACATGTTTAGAAGGAATGCCAAAGGAAGCAGCCTCAAGTCTTATAGACTCTATAATTGTTCCAACTGATGAGTTGTTTATCTTTCTATATCCTTTGGTAAAATCAATTGAAGATCCAGAATCATACAAGACACATCAGCAGGTCTTATATCTTCTCAAAACATATGATACCCTAAGAAAGAGAATGGAGATGGAACTACATATGTTTATATAAGTTGCAGTCACCAATCTATACAACTACCTCTTTAACTCTTCATTACAAAGTCAAGCAGCTGGCATCATAGAAGACATGACAAGTGAAGTTCTCAAAGCACTTGGTGTGTCAGACTCTGATAAACCAAAAATGAAAAAATTCAAGAAGACAAAAGCCCTTAAAAGGAGACAATCAGAGTCTGTTGCTGAGTCAGAGACTGAGATTGAGCAACCAGTCTTTGATTATGAAGCAATTTGGGATAATGGAGTTATCTACAGGACATCCATTCAATGGATTTATCAGTCCGCCTCACCCACACAAGAATAACCTAGTCAGAGGTTTGGTGATAGTGGGGCAGGTGAGCATGCTGATAGGCCCTCTTTGACAACTCAACAAACTGCTGATGAGAACCCCAATGATATGGGAGGATAGACTCTGATGGATGCTCATAAAGAAATTCCACAATCTATTCTATCAGAGTCTATCCACTTTGAGGGGGAGTCTCATGCACTAACAATTAAAGATGGTGACACTCAGACTCTGGCTTCTAATGAAGTCATACCGAAGCAGTCAGAGTTTAGAGTAGACCCTGAGACTGGAATATTGGAGCCAACAGACTCTGGAAAGAAAGAAGAAGCTAGTAAGGGTTTAGAGTCTGTTGCTGCTCACCCCTTGGTGGAAACTCCTAGCCTTCAGACAATAGAAGGGGTTCCCCTCCATCAATGTGGTTTAGGTATTGAAACATCTATTACTTCTCTCACACCCTCTTCAATAGGATTTTTGAGTGCACCCTCCCAAATGAGTGAAAAAGATGAAAATGAGAGGTTGGCACTGGTCTAGGCAAAAGGAGAGGCTGAAAAGGCTGTAGAGAGCCAATGTGAGGATGAGAAAGTGGGTGCCCAACCCCACTGTGAGAATGAGAGACTAGTGTATCCTGAACCTAGCTTTACTTATTGGGATCAAGAATTTTCTCAAAGTTGGTCCAATGAGTTGAGGCAGAGGATGGATGAAAATTCATTTGTACTTATCTTGCAGATTGGCTAGAAGGAGGAAGCTCTAGCTGTTCAGAAATCATTCACACAGAGACCAGAACTTCATTTAGTTGATTCTCTAGCTGGGAGATCAAACAAAGTTATGGAGGCATGTGTGGCTGCACCACGTATTCAATTTCAGACTATAATATTGAAATTAGAAGAACCAATTCTTATCATGCCTATCCAGGCTAGGCTTCCAGAATCTACAGAGTTTGATCACTCTAAGGAGGAGTCAGGGTCTATAGTTGTAATAACCCATATTTTTTTATGCATTATTATTATTATTATTTAAGACCTTGATGAATAATGATTCTACGGATTTATGAAAAACTTTTTAGCCCACACTAGGTAAGTGATAGAATATCAGAAATCCAAAGATGTGATATTGTTTTATGAAGCAAATGAGTGAATACAAAAGCCGTCAAAATCTAAAGATTTTTCATTTTACTATTTGTTTTATAATTTACGAAATATTAAGAATACGAGAATTATATTACAACAAGGAGGATTATAATTTCAAAACCCAATGATTTATTTTGAATATAAGCACTTAGAATATTAAGGATTTACGCTATGGAATTCCTATGATGAAATGCTTTCGGAAATTAATCGAACTTACATGGAGGATTAAGTGATAAATGTTGGATAACAAGTAAATACACCAAGGTCATGCAAACCCCATACAAACTAGGAGAGTTGGCAACCAAATGAGAGTAACCAAGCAATGAACTAGTTAGTTACAACCAAACCAAGCAAAGGGAGCATGGTTCCTTAAAACAAGGAAGATGTACACTATTAGCCTAGGCCATCCTTTGAAAATGCAAGCCAAGGACTAAGTCCATACCTTGGAAATACTAACACATAACATCACACTTAATTTTAATTTAGCCAAACAAGTATTCAAGCAAGAGAAAGAAAATCTCTCTCCCCCATTTCTTCTTCCCCATTCAGTTATTCAAGAAAAGCAAGGAAATAGAAATTCAAGCCCAAGTTCTACTCATCCATAAATCACCAAATTTTGACCATAGCTTCCATAATTCAGAACTAAGGTATGTTCAAAATTCATGGCCATCCAACTAGTACAGCATAACCAAATCTTTGTTCAAAGTTGAGGGTGAATAGTAACTCTGAAAATGACTAACTTGTTTCTTGATTTCTCTTGCAAGTTTAAGGATGATAAGCATAGATCAAGGCACCTTTAAGGATTACAAGCTCTTGTTAGTATGTTTAAGGATTCAATAAAGGTATAAACATTCTCTACCCTTTGATTTATATTGAGATATAAGTATAGTTTAAATTTATGTTCAAGTACATGTTAGTTCATGGAGTTTGGATTTCAAATGTTTAGATCATGATGGTTGATTGTTATGGGTTGAGGTCGGTGGTGTATTCATGAATTTTATGAACTGATTTTGTAGTAAAGATGGTTGAGTTGATGATGGGTTGATATTAAAAGGATTTAACATAGTTAAATTCAGGAATCGTTACGATTATAGTCATCGTAATGTCCATTCACATATATACCTATTTTAAATAAGATTTACGAAATGTCAATAAATTATTTCTGGACATCATTAAATGGTAGATCTTGTTTTTTAGTTTGTTTTGGTATAAAAATCATGTCGATACGATTTACGGTTTAAGAGAAACACCCGATTTAGTGAAAGTAGTTCGATTGAACCAAATTTCTCTTTTAATATAACTTCGGGACTATTATTGGACTATTTAAGTATTGATTAAAATTGTGAAACTTGGATGATATATACCTTGGAAGTTAATAATATCACCAAAAAGGTGTCGTATTAAAACGTTAATATTTCGATTTTATAAAAATGTCCAAACTAAAGTTGCATGATGACACTATTCACTAAAGAAGCTATTGCCTTGTTCACTAAATTCGGGAAAATGAGTCCTCTATCCAGGGACAAAATTTGAATGGATTGTATTCTAGAATTCTCTATATTGTCCACGAGAAAAGGTGTATCGATTGAATTAACGGTTCGGGAGAAATCAAGGTTTTAGTGAAAGCGATGTAAATAGTAAAACCACGCAGTTGACTCGACTTTTAAAATGCTTTTCACCAAGTTAACACATGTGTTCCAAATCCAAATATTTTTGATAATTATTAAAAATACTCAAGAAGCTCCTTGAGGTGGTTTCGTATTTAATTATGAATTTTCTGATTTACTAAAAATGTTGGAGTACGAGTCACGTAATAGTAATCCGAAGAAAAGTCAACTCTAGAGGCACTATTTTGACGAGCCACTTTGGCCAGGATAAAAGGATAATTTTGAGTCGGTTAAAACACGAAAGATGTTGAGGAATAATATGACGATGTATTCGAGTAATGCATTAGATTAAAATTTATTGACAAGGCAGTTTACGAATGGTCAAGAATGACCCGAGGAGGTGAATGTCGGGTAAGATAAGTGTTAAGGAAAAGGACGAAGTACCAATTTGACTTTGTCATAATTGGACTCGTTATGCGATTGTATTTATTAGTAATATAAGTAGTTGATGGGATTAAGAATACTAATCAGGATTATGATATCTATTGATAGAGAATCCGGAATGAGTGGGACTCTGAGAGTGTATCCTGGACTTCATGCAAGTTTTCTAACCCTACATTTTTACATATTAATATACTTGTATTACTACGTATATAAGTTTTCTCATCCTGATACTTTTATTTTCAAAATGTTATATTCTTGATCTTGCATATGAAATTAAAGTATTCTTAGGAAATTTTTTGAAACCTGTGCTTTATACATTACTGTTGATGTTGTGATACAACTGTTTACTGAATTTACGAACTGGTTTAGCTGCTGTTTAATCTTTAGTCAAATTTTTTGGTTTATGTGCTATAAGATATTATATTTATATACTGGTGTATATATAAAGGATCTAAGAGTAGAGTGGACTTTCATATTTTCGAACGTAGACAGAGAGTCAGAAGTGTTATTTTAAATACCATCGTAACCCGGAAGTTGCCGGAGACAGATTATTTTAAGTAGCGATTAAAAATATTCCAATATTTATATTTTGGATATTTTTGTTGATAAATAATTTAAATGATATTAATAAATATTATCTGAATATTTATTTAATTAATAAATATTATTCTGAATATTCATTTAAAAAGGGTTTATTAATTGTTTATTATTTATTAAATATTATTTAAATATTCTAAATTGATTAAAATTTATTCAAGGTCTTTGATAATTATTTAAAATATTTTTTGAGCTTTAGAAAATTGATTTAAATATAGTGGGGGTTCTCAAATATTTATTTTATATTTTATTAAGTCTTTAAATATGAATAAATATTCTCTGACTTATCAAAATTGAGAATCCAGTATAGGAAGTAATAAATGATTACTTTCCTCAAATACAGTTATGTTTTGGGATCACTGCCCTACTGTAGTTAGGGTTTTTCAACTTATCAAAATTAAAAAGATTTTCCGACTAACTCTCAGGTCGTGGTTTTAAATGATTTTCATCCCTTGATAAATGAGATCAGTTGACGGAGGTCAATACACACATTATGGTGGTATTGTTGTCCCAAATATTCTGGAAGTAACCGTTTAGAGATATGTAAATCTATTATTATATACTTGGGGGACTGGGATTAAATTCCAGTTCCAGGTTACAGATTGTTCCAGTGGACTAGGAGATATGGCGTAAGTGGCCGAGTGACGCACGACCCATCACTTTGGCCCATATGAAGTTTATGGTGATTCCCAATAACGGTAGAGAACATCGTGGCTCCCCCTTCTATATGTAGAGAAACAACAAGAGCTGCCATATGCCACGACTGATCATCGGGTACGTACGGTAGAAGCGTGGTATAATGCTCCAGATACAATCTCATCTTCCAATTGGAATTGTGTTGCAATATCGTAATGAAAGCCTATGAGCTGAGTTACCGATGGTGTTGTTAGTGATTGATATCTTGATATTTCTCCTTACTCATCCGAGATGTTTTGGAAGAAAAGTTATTTTGAAAATTTAAGTGGGTACATGATGTAAACCATACGTTTTATAAATCTTTAAAATGTTTCACTGGATTTTAAACCTTATAAGTGATTTGGTTCAAAGTGATTTGATTTGCTTATGATGAGAAACAACTATTATTATAGTATCTTGAACTGATTACTTATTATATTTTATGGGAGTTTAACAAAGCTATAGTTGATGCTATTTTGCTAAGTTATTGATAAATTATTTCAAAACTGTGAACGTAATAAGTTCATTGGGTTTTATCTCAAACGCTTCAGAGGAAGTATGAAAGAGTGGTAACATTATATTTGATAGTGTCTTATTTTATATACTGAACTTAATTGTACGAATTATATTATTTAAAGTATAAATACTTTTAACAGAAATCTCTGAATGTATGTATCATCGAAAGATACTTTGTTATGCTTACCATATACCGGTAACCTTATGTTATACTATTGAGATAGTAGTGATTATCATATTCTTGGATGAGAGTCACATATATACTTGGGTGGATAATTTGTTGAGCATTCTTTCGCTCACTCTTGCTTTATATTAATTTTTTTAGAGAAAGTGATAATGCATTTGATTGGTTCCATACTTCAAGGAAAGAAAGTAGGAGATTCACCTTTGAGATGGTTCAGTTCAACATTACGCTACAAAACTAAGTTGGATAGGTTTTCATTATTGATCTATTATTAATGTCACTTCATGTAGAGGTAATCATTGATAGCGTGGGATCCTGGATAAATACATTTGGTTTGTAATAACTAATGATTCCGGTTGTATATCTTTTCTAAGGCTATAACTTGTATGTGTGAGAGAGAGGGGTCTATGATATGATTTCGTTGGATTATTGAGTATTGCATGTTTTAAATGATTGGATGGTGACGTGATGGTTCAAATCCCTGACCCCGGGTTTGGAGCCGTTATAAAAGTGGTATTAGAGCATGAGTTATAGTACTTAGATACGAGAGTGTTAAGAGTTATTCATATATAAGATGGTAACATGATAACCTATGTAGAGTTCGTTATTGGACCACCAGATGTAGTACAACGAAGGAGTTAAGAAAAGGTCACCTACTTGGAGTTAGTAGTGAGGAGATTGATGAATGACATTTAGGATATAGATTTTGGATGGGAAACTAACGAGACCGTTCTGAAGAGGCAACAATATATTTTGTACAAATATGATAAATATAAAGATTTTGAGGATTCCATTGAGGATAAGAAGTCAAGGATAATTGTTAAGACGATGTGTGGTACTGATACGGTATAGAGTCGCAATGAGGAGTTAAAACACACATTTGTTGTATCTTCTAGGTATGTTAAATATTTTTTGATAAAAGTGAGCCCCTTAGTGTAGGTGACCCACTCATTCCGAATATTATGGTCAGGATGAAAAGTATGAATGACCCACAGTGTAGGTGTTGGTACGAAGCTCTTTCTGGTAGTGGCGGGACTCCGGCCAGAAACGGGGTCCGAGCATTCATTGAGAATTTAATGGTTTAGTTGAGATAAATGGTTCAGAGAAAGAGGTCCCGTAATACAATTATAGACCCTTATGTGTGAATTGATTGAGACTACATAATGGACAATATGTCTCATCCTTTTGGTAATAAACCATATGTCATGTGGACCATGAGTTTTGAAAAGTGATTGTCGGAAGGACTAGACGATAAATGTATAAACATGAAATTGGAACAAGTTATGAGGAATCTCCCCTTAGCTAGCAACCTGATAGGTAATATTGATCTGACATACCTCAGGTGTTGTGTTTGATATCATGTCGAGTAACAAGATAGTCCTGTTGATATGAATAGTGATAATGATATATATGATATGCGTCAACCTATTTTGACACCTAGATATTGTTTCACCCTCAGAAACTGCCACCCATGAGTTCAATTCAATAAAGGCCCGTGATTGAGGGGAAACCTAGAAAGAGTATAACCTAGAGTTGAGTCTAAACTAGAGCCAGTGGAATAATCATGATGTATAGTCAATCCTAGCAATTGTTGCTTTCACGAGAGTAAGTATGAACTTCTTATGTAAATCTGTTTATTACCAGAACTAGGTTGTGTATCTTGCAAATACTTTCCTAAATATTTAGGAAGCTGGATGAAGTTGAAATGGGGACTAGGACGAAATAACCTAAGTATGGAATATTATGAATTAAAGTTTACAACGGTTGTTGAGCGGTTGACTCATATGCTATGACCAAATAAAATTGTCATGATGGATATAACTTCATAACTGATGATGATTCATGAAATTGCTATAATAATAAAAAAGTGGAAGCGTAAGGAGTGGTGATTTGAGAAAGCAAAACTGAGGCAGGAAGAGTAATATTGTACCAATATTTACTAGTGCCATTCAAAAGAGATTTAATTTCTTTTGAGAAAACAGAATAGATATAATGTCAAGATAAAAATATCATATGCATAAGGATGTTCAAACTAACGATAGAGATAAAATAGTGAAAGTTAAGATTACACGATAATGATGATGTTGTGTTCAAGGACAGAGAGACAAACTGAGGGATTTTGATTACACTGGAAGTGAAAGGTCTATTACACTTTGGATGATAGGTTGTTGGATAACCGTGATTAGTACAAAAGAGGAAATACTTGAAAAAAGGAGTATGTAGTAGTTAATGGGTTGATGATGTAATTATCGGCGACCTTATGAGGTACTACCTAATAGAGTTATAGAATTCACCATCGATCTAATGTTAGGAACATCAATAGCGTCATAATCATATTAGAAGTTTGCATCTACCAAGATAAAAAGGATTAATCACTCAATTATAAGAAGTATTAGAAAAAGGCATGATTAGACTGAAAGTGTCACCATGAGGTGCAGCTGTTTTAATTGTCAAAGAAAAGGATAACAACATGAGTCAGTGTGTTGATTTCCAAAATTGATTAAGATTAAGATTATAATTAGGAATGAATATCTTAATCATGGATAGAGATTATCCGACCCTTCGGAGTCATAATTTACCATTCGAGGATAGATTTGAGGATCAAGTATTATGAAATAAAGATTGACCTAGATGATTTGCCCAAAATTGCATTCGACAAGAATTATGAACATTATGGTTCTAGGATGTCAATTGGATAAAAGAATGCACCTATAACTTTTATGGGTTTAATCAATAAAATTTTAAAAAAATGATTGGAAATAGTTTTCATAAATAATATTTTGATCTACCAAAAGATGAAGAGAGAGAACAAAGAGCAAGTGTAATTAGCCTTAGAAAGAGAAAAGAGATTGTATTCCATTCTCTCTAAATTTTGAGTTTTGGTGGAGTAAAGTTAAATTTTGGGATATTAATGAGTAACAAAGGAGATGTGTTGATGTATTGAAATTGTTTGGAATTGAGAAAGACCCAATGTACTAAAGGAGGTGATGACTTGTGGACTATTAGTCGTTATAAATGTTCGTTAAGGTATCTGACTCATGATCTCAGCCGATAGCTATGGTATCCGCACTTGAGATATAAAAGCATTAAATTGCATATATGAGAGTTTAGGATTTTTGAGAAACATGAGTGTCATAGAGATATTCAAGCCGGAAGTCTAGAGTTGGGATGATGAGTTTGAGACCTTGTAAAATGGATTCCAAGATAAATACAGACTTGTTTTATATTAAAGTTTCGTAACACATTAAGGAAGGAAAACTCCTCACATCTTTTCAACATCATTTTCTCCTTCTTCCTATATTTGAGAATTCGTCATCTGATTGAGATTGACAATACAAATGGTGTGACTTATTGTTTGTGTGACAAAATTCTGGTGGGACACCATCCAATTATGTGTTGAAAAGCCAAATAATACTAAAGACTTTACATCACAAGTACATATATGGTTGTTCTCATTCATATCAAAGTTTCTTCTTCTCTTATACATTTGGAAGTGAGTTAATTTATCTTTGAATCACTCTAATTATTTTGTTGCAATGATATTCGACAAAAAGATCTCCGATTAAAATCTCTTGCAAAGTTATCTCTTCATAAAAGGTTTACGCCTTGGGTATCGAAAGGTGTTAGGAAAATCACTTACTATGGATAGGGATTTCATACGAGAATAGTTCCCATTCAGAGAGTAGCCACGCCACCTTACGAAGTTTTGTATGGAAGAAAAATATCGATCTCTCCCAAATTAGTACTAAGTCAAAGAATAAGGAAATATTTAGGTATCGAGAAGGAACCCGCAGGGATGCTAATCAAATCAGAAAGGAAAGAAAGCATGGAATGAGAGACTTCACATTTCTAGAAACATTATCGCGGAAATTGATAACGAGATTTGGCTAATGAGAGAAGTTAATCTTGAGGGTATTAAATATTATAGGTCCTGAAGCATGTTGGGAAAATACATATACATTGGCGCTATTTCGCAATATTTATAATACGAAAACCTCGCGTGCTTTACGTCTATATTACGAAAGAATAATGTGAATTCTAGACACGTGTTAGAATAGGAAATCGTAGAGATGGTAACCAAATGTGTCTTACGACCGGTAAAGATCAATGACCGAAAATAGAAAGTGTGGAGAGACAAAACCATAGCATCAGAAAGAGTGTATGAATGAATTAAAAGGTTGAAGAGACAACCCTTAGTTACTTTTATTTAGATTCCGAGAACATAATCCTTTTAAAGAAGGTAGACTATAATAACCCATATTTTTGATATTTTTTTTATTATTGTTTAAGAGCTTGATGAATAGTGATTCTACGGATTTATGAAAAACTTTTTTGCCCACACTAGGTAAGTGATGGAATATCGGAAATTCGAAGATGTAATATTATTTTATGAAGCAAATGAGTGAATTCAAAAGCCGTCAAAATATGAAGATTTTTCATTTTACTATTTGTTTCATAATTTAAGAAATATTAAGAATACGAGAATTATAATACAACAAGGAGGATTACAATTTAGAAACCCAAATGTTTGTTTTGAATATAAGAACTTAGAATATTAAGGATTTACGCTACGGAATTCCTACGACGAAATGCTTTCGGAAATTAATCGAACTTACGTGGAGGATTAAGTGATAAATGTTGGATAACAAGTAAATACACCAAGGTCATGCAAACCCCATACAAACTAGAAGAGTTGGCAACTAAATGGGAGTAACTAAACAAGGAACTAGTTAGTTACAACTAAACCAAGCAAATGGAGCATGGTTCCTTAAAACAAGGAAGATGTACACTATTCTAGCCTAGGCCATCCTTTGAAAATGCAAGCCAATGACTAAGGCCATACCTTGGAAATACTACCACATAACATCGTACTTGATTTCACTTTAGCCAAAAAAGTATTCAAACAAGAGAAAGAAAATCTTTCTCACCCATTTCTTCTTCCCCATTCGGTTATTCAAGAAAAGAAAGGAAATAGAAATTCAAAACCCAAGTTCTACTCATCCATAAATCACCACCTTTTGACCATAGCTTCCATAATTCATAACTAAGGTGTTAAATAGTATAAGTGTTGCAGAAGGGGGGAGCGGTTGAATGTAACTTGATAATTTATCATTTATCTGGCTAATAACAAACAAGAAGCAATAAACTCAAGTAACAAATGCAAGCAACAGTAAGCAATTGAATGAAGAAAGATGTTTAACTACAAAAATTAATTTTATTAATTTTTGTTTTGCTACAACTGACTGAAAGATGTTTCCAGCTTCAATAGATACAATAAAAAGAGATTTCTAGTATTCTATGCTTGAGAAAAGTTAAGCTCAGTTACATAAGGGAAAGTGTTGTGAGATATATGTATTTTGCTCAAACACATATCCCACTTACAAGTGTACTTTCCCTTGTTCCTAGGACAATGCTTTAAATAGAAACTTCACTTTTCCTATTCAAATTTGTCTTCATTCCATTTATAGATAAAGTTGCTCTGAGATGATTTGATATCCTTGACTCCTTGAGCACACTTTATCTTTTTGCTTGCCTTTTCTCAAGTTGCAGTAGTAGACTTGACAGACTAGATAGAATTTTCAAGATCAATCTTTGAATTTTCACTACCTAGTCTGCTACTTGAAACAGACTATCAGCTTCACCAAAAGATTACTGTCATCCTTTAGCTTCTCTTTGGTGATAGCATCTTCGACTCCGCATACTTTACTATCAAGTTTGTCAGTCTTCTAAAACATGATGTCGGCCAAAGCTACTGTCAACTATCCCGCCAAATATGCTTTCAACTATCCCTGCCAAAGTTACTGTCAGAGAAACTTGTTGTCTTCGATTCTTCAATCTTTGCCAAGTTTACTGTCGATGAATAGTTGCTGTCAATAAAACTTGTTGTCTTAGAATCTTCATTCTCCGCCAAGTTTACTGTCAAGGAATAGTTGATGTCAGTAAAACTTGCTGTCTTAGAATCTTCATTCTCTGCCAAGTTTACTGTCAAAGGAATAGTTATTGTCAGTTGTTTCAAAAGGAGCTGTCACTTGAATATGTTGTCGTAGACTTCAGTTTGCAGAATGTTACTGTCAATGATTTGATCCATGCTGTGCATGAACACTTTGTGAATTTCTACTTCATAGATCATTCATTACATTTGTACAAGATAGTAACTATTGATACTTATTGTCACCTACTTGGCTTTAATACATACTGTTACAAGTGACATTTAAACATACTATCAATATGTATATGACAGTATATTTTACTTAGTTAATTTCTAATTAATCTAAGTAAAATATTAGTTGATTACATTATTAACACCACAATCCCTAACAATCTCCCCCAATTTGTTTTTATGAAAAATAAAGACAAATTCAAAGAAAATTGCAGATGCTAACTCAACTAATAAAAATAGAAGTGTCTGTACAGGAAAATATTCAAGAAAAATTACAAGTACAATTCTATCTAAAACTAGGCTCCTCTAGCCCGAGCAAATCTTCAACATTAGCTTGAGCTTCATCTTCACTTCTTTACTGCTGACATTCTTCCATACAAACCTTCAAGAACTTTCAGTTCCTGTTTTTCTTCATCTGTCTTGGCATGATCAGAGACACAATCTAAGACTAGCTTCACCATCTTGTAAGAAAGATTTTTCAATTCTCTGTAGGTGTAGTAGTTCTCAGTTGGCCTTTTTGAGATACACAGATATTTCATACCAAGCATGTCTTTTGCAAATTTTCCTTTGTAGAAGAGAAAATCTGCTTCATTCTGAGTGTGTCAATGACTTCATCTTCTTCTTCTCTGGACTCAACAATTTCCCAGACAATCTTACTAAAATCTCTTTCAAATTCTAGGAATGAATCTGTAATGAGTCTGAAGATCTTCATCAAATTTTCATTGTTAAGTACCCTAAAATTGACAGTCTCCACTTCAATGCAATGAATAATGATTCTCAGGGGCCCAAAAAGAACATGGGACACATATGTAGCTCTTTTTGAGAATTGATCATTTAGCATTGCATGTTTCATGTCAATATCAGCCTCCTTAATTCTTCTAGAAATCTTTTCTACCTTTTTCTTAGCAGCTTCCACCTCACTTTCAAACTTTCTTCTCTTCTCCATTTCTTCTTTCTTTTTAGAGTCACATATATCCAGTGCTCTATTCTTTAGATAAAAAATCTCAAGGTTGGTGATGTTGAGCAGTTGCTTCTTGATTAACTCAGTCATATAAGGATCATTCTTAGCCATACTTTTCAATTCCTCAAAGGTGATTTCCTCAGCGAATCTACCAGAATTGTAGAAAATTATTTTGTCAGGGTTTCTGAGAAGACATTGTTGTGTCCTCTCATACTCAATCTTTTTCTCAAATTTCTTCTTCTTCTTGGCTTCAATTAATCTCATAACACTTGATATGAGATTTCTTTCCTCAGGACAAGGATACTCTTTCAAATGCTTTACCAATTCTTCAAGTAGATCCAGATTCTTTTCTTGTAGAGATTCCATGCTCCAAAACTCCTTAATTCCATCTTCAATTACAGCTCTCAGATTATAGATCGATGATCTCTCCATTCTTTCATCTAAGAGAATGCAACATGCCTTCATTCCATTAGGGTTTAGAATTAGTGTAGGAATGCCTAACACCATCTTGACCTTTGCATCTCCTTTTGTCATGGCTTTCTCAGAATCATTCTTAAGTACATATCCTGGTTCATACTCCTCAAAGTTTATCATTAGCAGTCTCCCACTCTTCTTCTTTTCATTTATTACTCCTTCAAGAATCTTTGCCCATCTGGAAGTAGTTTTATTTTCATCATCAAGAAGATAAAGGACATGTTCAAGTTCTTTAGATGATTTGTGAATTAAGTCATCTTCAGCAATTTTCAAAACTTTCCCATCTTCTAAGAAATAAAGCAGCTTCTCCTTTGCTTGAGCAACATCAAAAATTTCCTTCACTATGTTTTACAGAGATTAGTTTGTCCAAATTTTCTTGAAATAATTCTTCCTCGGGTTTATCTTTCAATGATAAGGGATCTCTGAAAATATTGGCTTCACCCCTGTAGACTTTGGAATGTGAATCTCCAATACCACCCTTGTTTTTACCAAGTCTGGCATTGAGAGTAAGAGTTTGAGTTTTGGTCCACAGAAGATCAGAACTTTTCTTTTTGATCAGATATTGTTGTTGCTCTTCTTCCTCATCATCAAAGCTAAACCCACCTGGGAGAAATGTAGTTCCTGACACAGTAAGAGGAGTTTCTGATTTTGCTGGAGTTTTCTTCTGAATTGAAGTTGACTTTATTTTGATTGAAGGAGTTGGATTTGACTGAGCAATTTACTTAGGAGTATTAAGAGGTTTAGCTTGGACAACCATAGATGTAATCTTCTTTTGAATAGGTGTCTTCCTTTGAACTGGAGCTTTCTTCACATATTTTCTTTTCTTCTGGACTTGAGCATTGTCAGTACCATACTTCTTTAATTCCTCTTCTACAATAACTGGATCCATTCTTGGATTTTCTTCTTCAATAAGTTTTCTTGCCAGTTCTGCATCTTTCAAATTTTGTTCTTCAATCTTCTCAGGCTTCTCTTCTTCTTTAAGACTTTTTGTCAATTCCAACTCTGCATCTATCAGAGTTTGCTTGTCAGAGTTTAGCTCAGACTTTGATGTCATCAGAGTTTGAGAGGTTGTCAGAGTTTGTCCAATCAGAGTTTGCTTCCCATCCTAATGACTCCCTTGAACTTCATCATCATGTTTGTCATCTATTTGAACAACATCCTCCTTGCATTTGTCTGTAGATACCTTCTCCCCCTTTCTGACATTATTGCCTTTTCTGAATGTAAGAATTTTAACAATTGTATGTAGCATGTTCTACATATAATTGACAGTAGTAGAAAGATTATCAACTTTGGCTTCTAATGCATCCTGTTTTGCAGAAAAAATTTTCAGCTTCAGTTCGAATTCATGTTGAGAAGTACTGACATAAGTCTGTTCAAATCACAAACTTCATTTTGGAGTCCCTTGGACAACACAGTAGTAGGCTTCAAAATTGATTTCATCTCCTCAGAGTTTATTTCCTTGTCAACTTTATTGATTAATTCATGAACATGGGGCCAAGATATTTCTTCATTTGAATATTTCCAAGACATATCCCAGACCTTGTGTTTGTGAGAAGTGAGAAGATCTTCATTTGATAGCTCTGCTTTTGAGTTGAAATCCCTCTTGACACCTTCTGCATTTAAGGAAACTTCAATTTCTCCTTTTAGCTTTTCCACCACCACATAGTCAGGATAATCTATCATCAACCTTTCATGAGCATCAAAGGAGTCAATAGGCCATTTCTTCATGTCAACCTTTGAGTGAAGGGGATTGACAGATCTGTAATTTCTTCATCATCAAAAATTGGCTCATCAGAGTCTATGTTCTCCCCATAAGAATTTATGGCTTTATCAGAGATTGGTAAGTCAGAGTTTATGGTGACTGATAAACTCTGAGTACCTGCAAAAGTAATAGAACATCCTAAATCACTCTTTTCTTTTAAATTAATCACATTACTTCTCACATCACACATATCATAATTGTTAATAGTTAGATTTTGCTAATTAGAAGTAATTAACTTCTTTCTCAATTCTATCTATCCTTTTGCCAAATTCAGTATCTGTCTCTCATTATTAATTCTATTTTTCCACACATTTTACCTCATTCTCACATGAAAAACTCAAATCACAGTGTCTTACAGAAATAAGAGGTGGTTGAGAAAGGATATTTGTAGTCACATGAATACGGGTTTCCTTTTTCAGGACTATTCATGATCATCCCAACAGTTAGAATTAGAAAAGTAAAATCTGAACTTATGCTATCAGAGAATGCAAATTCCAAAGAAAAGTCAGATTTTATACCTTGAGTATTTTTAGATGTGGATGGAGTCTCTATAGGATGTGCAGAAATTGGTTGCACCAAGATAGCATCAGAGATTGCCATAGGAACTGCATCAGATTAAATTTTCTCAGCATTAGCAACAACAAGATCTTCATTGATTGATTGTGTGACTGCATCAAAACTTTGATTGGATGGTTCTTGTGGGGCAGGGGCCTTAACAACTTCTTCAACCCTTTGAGTTGAAGGTTCTTGTGGGTTGTACCCCTGATCTCTGCTGGCTTCACTTGCTTAATCTTCAATGGTTCTTCTGTGCCTGGCCTTGAAATGACTATTACCTCACTTTGAGAGGCAGGTTCTTGTGGGTCTTGGCCAAAAGAGACTAACTTCTTCTTCTTCCTTGTAAATTGTTTTGAACTATGAGAGACTGCAGGTGATTTAGATTTCTTCTTAGTCATCTCTTTTCTAACTTCTTCTGCCAATTCCCATACTCTTTCATATGATATCTCCTTGATAATTTGTTTTGGATATTGAACAGGAGAATCATAGATTGTCACATGAACAGCTTCAATTTGCATTTCTTCACTATTACAGGCTTTCCCCAGTTTATTGTCACTTAGTAAAAGAGTCTTGATTTGATTTATATGCAAGTTTGTCGTATCTATCTATTTTTCATACTTGTTTCCATTATTTATTGCAGAACTTTTAAAACTATGTGGTTAAGGTTGTTCATCAACATTCATTTCAGCGAATTTATCATTTTATTCTCTATTGGCATTTTCATCATCACCATCAACCACAATTCCACTAATGTTACTATTTATTTGGTCATGCAATGCAGATTCACCAGACTTCATAACAGAATCAAAGATTAGCATTGCATCAGAGAATAGATCTTGAGGATTTGGTTGATCAGAGATTAGGACATCAGAGTTTAACAATTTGTCAGATTTTATTGCTGCATCAGAGTTTAACTCTTTAGTATTTGCAGCATCAGAGATTGCAGCCTTGATCAATCTTCTTCTCTTCTTTTTTATTTCAGGCATTGGATTAAATGTAAATGGCTTCATGAATGGCGCAGGAGGAATATCAGAAGCCTTTTTAATAACAGTCTTTACAGGAAAAACCAACCCTTCATCAGAATCTGTATCTTCATCAATCAATTTCCTTTTCTTGGGAGAAGATTGCTTCACTGATTTTCCCTTCCTTTTGTTGCTTGGCCCTTGTTGAGAGGTGGTTGTTACAACTACAGTCTTTTAGGAGACTATAGAGGTGGGCAAAAGTGTTTGGGTATTAGTGTTTAGAGGTTGACTTGGGTTAGAATCAGAGATTGCTAAACTCTGATTCTCAGTCACTGATAGAAAATCCCTTCCATACATGGTAGGCATTCTCTGATTTAAGAGAAGCCTAGCCCATGTGGGATAAAACAAGTTAGCCAATTTACCTTCTTTTTCTTTCTTGACATCCTTCCTTGTCAAGTCAGCAAAGATCCTCTTATTCATACAAAACTAACTAAACTCTGATCTTCCTCAAAATTTATATTAGGCAATAAAAAGCTAAAAATCAACTGTAAAAATCTAGCAAAATATACAGTATGAAGATCATCATTAATTTTGCTAGTTAATAGCCTAATAATTAAGCAGAGAAAATTAAAATTTAGATTATGGGTTAAAGAATACTCAATCTGCCGTGAAAGCTGTGGAATTCCATCCAAATTGATGCTTTTAGCAGTGAAGGCCCTTGTGATGCAATCAAAGAAGAAGTTTCATTCTCTTCTTAGATTTGGCCTTGTGAGACTCCCCATCTTTGATAGGCTTCCTTCATAGCCTATTGATCTGAAAAACTCTTTAATATGTTCATCCCCAACAAGGTTGTCATACACATCCACTTCTGGGAGTTGAAGGACTTTTACTCACCACAGCAAAAGTAATGGAGTGCTTTCCATTGCATTGAAATGTAATAACTAGTTCTTCATAATCACCAACATTATTAAACTTGGTCATTGACTATACTCTTATCAGTGATTGAGCAGAGAAATTAGATGGTTCCTGAAGAGCATACCCTATTTGGCTATGCTATAGAAAATCTTGAATGACATTAAAATTTTATGGTGCTTCAGTTTTATTTAAAAGAGAGATGAAGTTAGTAGTAACGAAGGTATAGTTTTGGAAAGTAAGACCTTTAGATGCCATTAAAATACAGAGATTTGCAATTTGAAGAAATTAGGGTTTAGAGAGAACGAGAGATAATACAAGATGCAGATAGTGAAAATGTGAAAATAATCTATTCCCTCTCAATTGCATATTATGTTTAGTGTGACACGTGGCATAAAATTATTAGAACAGTAATGAGTAAAACAATTCTAAAAATACAGCAAGTGTGTGTGTATCTGTGTATAAATCTGAAACATTTTCCGTGACAAATACGCCCCCTATGATTAGTCCAATCAGAGAATAATAATTATGATGTCACAAAATAAAATATGATATCATAAATAAATCTCAGAGTTTAATCATGTAACAGAGTTTAGAGTAAATAGAGTTTAAAGAAAATAAATTTTAATCAAGTACACTGAAATCAGAGTTGTTATTCCTTAGAACAATGTCAATATTTGTAGAAGGGGGAGGGTTGAATACAAATATTAAAACTTTTTACTTCTTTTAATATTTGTTCTTGATATTTGAGAGTTTGAGAGAATATGTTTGAACAAATAATAACTGAAAATTAAACTGAACAAAGAGATTAAAAATTACTGATGGATTGGTTTTTCCATCAGTTTATATTTCTGCTCAATGTTCCTACGTTAAAAGAAACCTAGTTGCGTTCTTACAAGGTTAGAAAAATAAATCAACTACTCATACAATGTGCTCTAAAGCTTGAACAGTTGATTAAGAAATATTGTCTAACTTGTCTTCTTCACTTTTTTTTTTCCTCTAACAATGCTACTACACTTGTTTATATACTACACGTGTATTTTTACAATTCTTATTCTAGGATTGTTCCTATCTACCTTTTTTTTTCCTTTTTCCTTTTTAGGAAAATAGGCTTGAAAGACAGCTACAGATTGAGTCTTCACAGCCATCCTAAGTTGTCTTCCATATGTGTGCTTTTGTTCTGTGGATCTACAACAGATAGACTTTCTGTGTTGTCATAATCAATTAATAACTTGCTGTTAAGCATATCAATTGATTCATCCTTTAATCCATCAACTGATGTTCTTCTTCGATTGATCTTTATATCCATCGATTGATAAGGAATGACTTATCGATTGACAAATGTTATCAATTGATTTATCAATCGATGGGTCTTCACATCAGTTGATAGTCTTCAATTCTTGACTTGGCTTCTTCGATTGATCTCTCATCCATTGATGCTTCAATATCAATCGATCATCCTTCACTTGTGCAATTTCTTGTTATCACATAATTACAATTTGACAGTTTAATTTACACATCAATTGATGACTTGTATCAATCGACTCAAACATCAATTGATAAGTATAATATCAATTGATTTACACCTTATCGATTGAAATAGACTAAGTATACCTATGCTACAATCCATTTATCAGTTGATTCATATAAACACTTCAACTGATAACTGGTTTCCTGACCAACTGATATTTATAACTTTCATATCAATTTATCAGTTACATTTAAATAAGATTTATATGATTCTAAGATTAATGTTATCATCAAATTACTTGTGGATTCCTAACAAGAGTCTAGAGCAATCATAGTTGAGATCAATCAGAGTTTAACATATGTAATATGAATCAGAGTTTATAGTAATCAGAGTTTGCATTATCTGTCAGAGTTTACCATATTCTCTGACAGAGTGTACCATAAACATTGATAAATTGTGATCGGAGAATAGATGTTCTAAAGATCAGAGTTTACTCCATTTCCATCAGACTTTACCACATACTCTGACAGAGTTTATCAATATACTTTGATTGTCTGCTACTTGCCATCTGGAGTTGATCCACTTGTTACCATCTCTAATTCAAAAACCAATCTGGTAAAAGTTGCTTCACACAGGGGATTGGTGAATATGTCTGCTAACTGTTAATCTGAGAGAACAAAATGCATTTCAATTGTTCAATCCATGACATGTTCCCTTATGAAGTGATATATGATACTGATGAGCTTTATCAGAGAATGTTGAACTGAATTTCCTGTCATTGCAATAGCACTTTAATTATCACAATAAATAGGAATTTTGGAAAAGTTTAAACCATAATCTAACAGTTGATTTCTCATCCATAAGATTTATGCACAACAGCTTCCCGCAGCTATATATTCAGCCTCTACTATTGATGTTGAGATAGATTTCTTTTTCTTACTGAACTATGACATAATTCTTTCTCTTAAGAATTGACAACTACTACTTGTACTTTTCCTATCAATTTTTTATCCTACAAAGTCAGCATCTGAATAGCCTATTAATATAAAATCAAACTCTCTAGGATACCATAAGTCAAGATTAATAGTGCCTTTGAGATATCTGAAAATTCTCTTAACAGCAATCAAATGAGGTTCCCTTGGATTTGCCTGAAATCTAGCACATAGACAGTTTGCAAACATGATGTCTGGTCTACTTGCAGTTAAATAGAGTAGAGATCCAATCATGCCTCTGTATGTTGTAATATCTACAGGTTCTCCAGTGTCTTGATCAAGCTTTGTTGCAGTGGCCATTGGAGTTGTAGCATATAGAGAGTCTTGCATTTGAAATTTAGTGAGTAGATTTTTTGTATATTTAGACTAATTTATAAAAATACCTTCATCATCCTGTTTTACTTGTAACCCTAGAAAATAACTCAATTCTCCCACCATGCTCATTTGATACCTAGACTGCATTAGCTTTGAAAATCTTTTATAGAGTTTCTCATTAGTGGAACCAAATATAATATCATCAACATATATTTGTACCAATAATAAATCCTTACCTTGAGTTCTATAAAATAAGGTTTTATCAATTATACCTCTTGTAAAACCACTTTCAAGTAAAAATTGAGCCAGAGTTTCATACCAAGCTCTTGGTGCTTGCTTGAGTCCATATAAAGCTTTATCCAGTCTGTAGACATGATTTGGATATTTTGGATTGACAAAGCCAGGTGGTTGTTCAACATAAACTTCTTCTTCAAGTTCTCCATTTAAAAATGCACTTTTAACATCCATCTGGTAGACTTCAATTTTTTTTTGTGCAGCATAAACAAGAAAAATTATGATTGCTTCAAGTCTAGTTACAGGTGCAAAGGTTTCATCATAGTCAATACCTTCCTGTTGATAATAACCTTTGGTAACTAGTCTTGCTTTGTTCCTTGTAATAATTCCATCAGAGTCTGTCTTGTTTCTAAAAATCCACTTTATGCCAATAATTGATCTGTTCTTTGGCCTTAGAACTAGGGTCCAAACTTCATTTCTCTCAAACTCATTTAATTCTTTCTGCATTGCGGTAACCCAATCTGCATCCTTCAAAGCATCTTCAACCTTCTTTGGTTCTATTTGAGAAAGAAAACTATAAAATAGACATTCATTCTGAGTAGCTTTTCTTGTCTGAACTCCACTTTCTAGATCACCAATAATCAAGTCAGGTGTGTGATCTCTGGTCCATTTTCTTGGATGTGGAAAATTTCTTGATCTAGATGCTCCCCCATGATTTGTGGCTTCATAGAATGATTCTTCTATAAATGTTGATCATCCCCTGAAGTTGTGCTTCCATCAGTGTTTGATGTCTCAGAGTTTATATACTCAGAGTATGAATGATTAGAGTTTGATTGTTCAGAATTTGTGGTTTCAGAGTTTAGGGTTTCAGAGTTTGTGTTTGTCAGAGGTTGGTCAGACTATGATATTTCAATAACTGTGGTTTGTTCTATAATATCAGTATTTGATTTATGTTGCTCCCCCTCAACATGTGCAGAATCTTCAATTTCTATTTCCATTATTTCTGAATCAGAGTTTAAGGATTCATAGTTTAAGTCACCAGAGTTTGGTTCATCACTATTTAACTCATCAGAGTTTGGTTCAACAGTGTTTAACTCATCAGAGTTTGATTCAACAGGGTTTATTTCAACAGAGTTTGTGTTCTGCAATTCATTCTCAAATATCAGAGTTTCCTGAGCATCTTTATCATATAATCCAGCTATTTTTCATTCATCAAAAGAGACATTAATTGATTTCATGACTGTCATTGTCCTTAGATTAAACACTTTGAATGCCCTTGAAGAGGTTTTAGAAGTTGTTGCATAACTAACGAAAATTCCTTCATCTACTTTAAGTTCAAAATTCTTCAATTGTTCAGGATGTGTTTTGAAAATAAAATACTTGCTTCCAAAGATGTGAAAGTATTTAACATTTGGCATTCTTCCCTTCAAAGTTTCATATGGATTCATTCCATGTTTGTTTATCAAAGTGCAATTCTGAGTAATGCATGTAGTATTCACATCTTCTGCCAAAAAATAAGTAGGTAGCTTTGCTCCTTCTAATATTGTTCTAGCAGCTTCAATTAGAATTCTCTTCTTTCTTTCAACTACACCATTTTGTTGAGGTGTGCCAGGTGCTGAGAATTGATGAATATTTCCTTTTATTGAGCAGAATTCCTCTATTGCAGAGTTCTTAAACTATGTTCCATTATCACTCCTTAAATTCTTTTTCTTTGTGGTGATCCATTTTCAATCATTGCAATGTGATCAAAAATTATCTCTGCAGTTTCATTCTTCTTATGCAAAAATTATACCTAGGTAATTCTAGTGTAATCATTAACTATCACCAGAGTATATTTCTTCTTTCCAATGGACATATGTTGACAGGACCAAATAAATCAAGATGTAATAGATGAAAATGTTAATCAATAGAATTTTCAGTTTTGCTCTTAAAAGATGTCTTCTTTTGTTTAGCCTTTTGACATGAATCACAAAGTCCATCAGGATGAAATTGAACTTTTGGAAGACCTCTAACTAGATCCTTTTTCACTAATTCATTAATGTTTTCAAAGTTTAAATGACACAGCTTTTTGTGCCAATTCCAGCTTTCCAAAGATGATGCCTTTCCAAGTAGACAAGTTAAAGGACCATTACAGTTTATATCCAAGCTAGCTTTAAATAAGTTGTTATGTTTGTGACCAATAAGAACTACTTTGCCATCCTTCTTACTTTTTACTTCACAATGAGTGCCATAAAATTCCACAGAATAACCTCTGTTTGTCATTTGACTCACACTTAACAGATTATGCTTGAATCCTTTAACCAAAGCTACATTTTCAATGATGACATTTCCAGTAACAATATTTACATATCCCAGTGTTCTTCCTATGTTGCCATCATCATAAGATACTACTGGGACCGCCTTTTCCTCAAGCTCTGAAAGCAGAGATTTGTTTTCAGTCATATGTGCAGAGCATCTACTATCAATCACTAGGATGTTTTTCCTGTTTCCCTGCAATCAATTAATGCAAATTAATTAGTAGGTTTGGGGACCCAAACAAGTTTGGGTCCTTTCTTTTGAAACTTATTAACTCTTGCAGCAGAAGTATTTTTATCAGAGTTTATGCTAATAGAGTTTACTTGATCAGACTTTGCATTATCAGAGTTTATACTGTCAGAGTTTACTTTTCTTGTATCAGATTTTATCACATAAATTTGTTTGACAGTATGTTTTGGAGATATATTTAGTTGAGGCAATGGTTCATAATAATTGTAAAACAAACTATGATATTCTCTGCATGTATAAATTTAATGTCATAGACTACCATAGTGAAAAAAGGGATTTTGTGGTCTATATCTAGTTTGTTTTCTAGCCTCTGAACTATGTCGTTCATATTCCTTCTTTTTGTTTTGTTTGCAGTCAATAGCAAGGTGATTTGAATTACCACAAGTAAAGCAGGTTTTTCTAGAAGCATCAGGGATAAACTTATAGTTATTCTCCTTAGTAATTCCTACTTTGTCATTTCTATTTCTTTTCACCTTTTTAGATTTGTCTTTATTAGTGATTGCCTTCAACTTTTCTTTAAGTTGGTTCTGTGAAAGTAATCCTATATTGAAAGGTTTATTTTCTGACACACTATTCTTTTTACCTTTGTTATTATTAGAGCATTCACCAGATGTAGATTTCTTATCATTACTAGCTCTAACAAATTTCACAGGTTCACTTAATGTTCCTTTTGTGTGTGCTTTAATGTGTGTTTCTTTATCAGATTTATAACCTAAGGCAGATGTCCAATTCTTTTCAGAAAGCATTTGTTGGACTTTCTTGGCAGAGTTTGTCCAAACTCTGAAAGTCTCATTTTTCTTAGCTATCTCAGATTTCAAATATTCAACTTGAATTTCTAATTGAGTTTGCATGTGTATTGCATTTTCACAGTCTTTCTTAATGCTAAGCATGTTAGAATTTTAAGATTCAAGAGAGTTATTCCTAGATGTCAGAGTTTGTATCTTAGATTTTAATCCTTCATTTTCAAGTGACTATGATTTAAAACTAACATGCAATGATCTAAGGAAAGATTTTAATTCACATATATTTTCAATGTCAAAATTAAAGACAGAGTTTGGTACCTTGTCAGAGTTTAGGATGAGAGCATCAGAGTTTGCCATGAGAGCATAATTTATTTCCTCTTCAGAATCTGAGGAATACATCCAATCTTTCTTTGATATGATGAGTACTCTTCCAGATTCCTTGCTTCTGCACTCAGTAGCAAAGTGCCCCTCTTATTACACTTGACCTTTGATTTGTCAAGAGTTTTTGATTTTCCATCTCTGTCTTCTCTTTTTCTGAATCTATCTTTCTTGTCTGATTCTCCTTGCTTCTTTTGGAAGTTCCCTTGCTTTTTGTACTTCCTATACTTCATTTTCTTGAAGCCTTTGACAATCATAACAACCATCTCCATTATGTCAGAATCTGAAGAATCATTAGAGTTTACATCAGAGTTTGCCTTAAACTCTGATTCACTATTTTCTTTGATCACATCTTTTCCTTTTCTTGTTAAGTCTTTTAGGACTTGTTCTTTTGATTCTTCAACTTTGGCCTCAACATTCAGGGTAACAGATTTTTCCTTGCTACTTTTCCTATTCTTCCTTTGCTGTAATTCTAAATCACGAGTCTTCAATCTTCCATAGACTTCATCAAGGGGCATCTCATCTAGATCAGCCATATCTCTTATTAAAGATGTTTGTAGATCCCATTCTTCAAGAAGAGCCCTTAAAAACTTGGTGTTTGAATCTTCATTGTCATACACCTTATCCACCAAAGCCAGGTTATTCAATAGAGTTAGAAATCTATCATAAATATCTGTGAGGGATTCATTTTATTTTGCCTCAAAATATTCATATTCTTGAATTAACACTGATATTCTGTTCTTCTTTATTTCCTTGGTTTCTTGGCATTGAACCTCTAGTGCATCCTAAATTTCTTTCACAGTTTTGCATGCAATTACCATGTTAGACATCACAGAGTCAAGACTATTATGCAGAATATTCCTTACCTTTGCATCTTTGAGGACTTCTAGGTTTTCTTCATTGGTCCATTCTTTCTTGTCTTTCAAGGTGTAATATTCAGAAACTTGTCTTCCTTCCACAATTGTATATGACACTAGTTTGGTTGGTAGATACTGACCTGTATGGATTCTGTCTAAATAATAAGGACCAGTTGCTTCCAGGAACATCATTTTCACCCTCCATGTAGGGTATTCAGCCTTCTTCAATATTGGTATCTTGATGCTTTCATACTTGTTTCCAGACATGTTTATATGATCTTTGAGTTATAATTAACTGTCTGCTCTGATACCAATTATTTGCCCAGATAAATAACTATTACAGAAGGGGGGTTGAATGTAATATTACCAACTAATTGATTATGAACACAAGAATGAAGAATAAAATAATGTTTTGTATTAATAATGAACTTGAATACAAAACTCTCTCAAGAAATTCTTTGTTCTCAAGAGCTGCTAGGTTATGAAAAATAAGACTTGAAAGTTACCTATGTGTTAACCTATTTATGTGTTTATATAGACACAGTTACAATTCAATTACAAAACATATTATGAAAAGAATAGCTTCATTAAGGCAATTAGACTTGTATTTGGATTCTTTCTTCTCTATCCTAATTATACTCTGATTTGATTGCTTCTTCACAAACTCTGATAGTAAACCCTGTCGGTTGTTTATTCTCTGATTTGAACATTCTCTGTTAGAGTAAACTCTGATTGAGTATTCTCTGATAGGGTAAATTCTGACCGACAGTTTCCTTATCTTCTGATGACGTCAGCAATGTAAACTCTGATTTTTATTCTTTGATAGCATCAGTATTTATTTTCTAACACATATCTCATGAATATTAAAATAAGAAAATTAATATGACATAATAATATATAAAAAATTAGTAATAAAATAAATTACTATATTAAATTAAATAATAATATAAATTAATTAATATAAAATTTATTAATGTAGTCCGTGCTTTGCACATGTTATAAGCTAATATATATAATTTATTATATAAAACAAATGTATACGGTCCGGTCCGGTCCGGTCCAGATTAACCACTAACTATTTTCAGTAAACTATAACCAAATTATTTAAATCCTCTGTTTTTAAGGTTATTAACCTACTTATTTTTTAAAAAAATTATTCAAATCGACACGGTCCAATTAATGATTTTCCTTGTTGCGGTGACTTATTTTTAAAAAATAAAAATAATTATTTAAGTCGACACGGTTCAAAATAATGATTTTTCCTATTACGGTTTAAAATGATTTGGACAATTTCGGTACGGTGTAGGACCAGTTTGATGGATGAACATCCCTAAAATTAGTGTCTGATAGCGTTCTATTCATTGAAAGGTATATAATATGAATAGCATTTGGTTCATGATTAACTGTTAACAACTTTAATTAAGTATGCATAAAGTATAGTTCTTTCCTATTCAAGCAGCTTGAATTATATAGTAAACAGGTAGATAGGCAAATAAGCACCAACGGGTCCAATCATCTGTTTGTCATTAGGGTAGTAATTTAAAAATTGACTTTCCTGCATAGTTGCACTGCTTCCTACAATTTTTTTTTTTTGTTTGTATGTAGCTTAATAGCATATACTAAATTCGACAATCATGACGTATGATATATGACTTGTATATGATTCAACATTTGGTTGGTTCAGTTCTGTAAATACGTATGCATGGTCGTATGCATGATATGACTTATCATTCAATATTTGGTTAGTTCAGACCGGTTTATAAAAAGTTTAAAAATAAATAACTAATAATAGTAATAAATAACTTACTAATGTAATGTTTGTACCAATTTAAGTGATTTAAATAATATCGTGCTAAAATTGATGATAAAAATAATGTTATACACTTATACTTCCACTTCGCTGACAAGTTTAATATTTAACTCCAGCACTTAATAACCGTGGTTACTGTTATAACCAGATTTTTACACGTCCAGATTTGTATTGACGAGTAAGAATTCTGTGGACGAGCATATAGACAAACATGACGGGTGGAGATTGTTCGACGTCCGGCGAGCTGATTAATTGCCTTAATTAATAAGTGTTTATTAATTATTGCAATATCAGTTATATAAAACAATATTGCAAATATTAAATTTTGATTATATTAGTAATTCATTGTAAGTCCTAAAAAATAGGGGATAGTAACAACCGACGAGTAGACCAAGTCTCGACGGATAATGTTGAAAATACTTGACGGGCGAAATTTTAGGAAAGGATAAGAAGTCAGTTTCAACTACAATTCAAATACAGAAAAAGATAAGGAAGCAATCTCATAATTCAAGGAACGTGATCAGAGGTTGTAGCATGGAAATAGGATCGTGGAGAAGAAGGAAAAACGGATTATAAATATGATTAAAGAGATGGATAAAAGGTGGAGACATCCAGAATATGATACACACAATACACACATCCGACGGGTAGCTGCTGCATAGTCGACGAGTAGAACTTTTATGTATTTTTATTCATTCCAAACACTTGTAATCGATCTTGAACAACATTGTAGTGGATATTCTTGGCTGAGCACACCCCACCCGCGGTTTTTATCCCTTTACTAGGGTTTTTCGCGTCACCAAAATTTTCTCTTGTCTTTTTTTATTTTCATTTGTCGAATAGTTTTTTCTTATTTTTTCTACCCGTCCAAATACTAAATTGCATATTTTAAACAAACACACAATTAAAGAACTTAGTTTTTTACCCTACAAAATCTGGACAAAACAGTTGGCGCCGTCTATGAGAAATTTGCTAATAGTTCTACACGATTTCCACGGTCATGGCAACGAATCTTGAACAAGGCGGTAACAAAGAGCAAACTACGAACCCAACGAATGATGAAGTACTTACTGTCGTGAAGAGGTTACAAACAGATGTTGAAACCTTGCATGCAGAAAATAAGACACTCAAAACTACATTGAGCACGGTGAGATCAAGTGCAACGACAGTTTCAAAACAAACGGTGGTAAGTGTGGTTCGAAGGCTGGATTATGATGATGAGGGTCAGGAGGAAAGACGAAAAGGGGATGATGAAATGCTTGTGTTAGGCACAAACAGGGCTGAGGTTGAAGCTACGCACAATAACACTAACACAACATCTCAATGGCAGAAAGATACGACGGGCAGGCACGACAACGAAGAAGAAAGGTCGAATAGGAGGTCAAGACATAGAAGTTCAGGATTAGAAAGTAACACGATGGATGTCATGAAGCTGGAGTTGAAGGAGATGAAAGAAATGATACAACGTATACCGGGTGTACCAAAGCCGTTGGAAAAGGCTACACCGACAAGCTATGCGGATTCTCCCTTCACTGATGATATTGCCTTGGTGGACATTCTGAAATGATTTAACATACCACATATGAGGTTGTATGATGGTGAGACTGACCCACAAGAATATATCGCTCAGTATAAACAACGAATATTTACGGTACCAATTACTAAAGAATTGAGGGAACCTTGTATGTTCAAGGGATTTGGCTCAACACTCACAGGACCTGCCCTCCAATGGTTCACCGGACTGCCAAACAGAACCATATCATCGTTTGCGGACCTCGTTGATGTGTTCAATCTATAATTTGCTAGTAGTAGACGATTTGAAAAGACGACGAGTGACTTATACCGAATTGTGCAAAGGTATAGAGAGCCCTTGAGAGAATACCTTTCCAGATTCAACAAAGAAAATGTGACAATAACAAATTATGACGTACCAACGACTATTGAAGCTTTCCGCCGTGGACTAGTAAGGGATACACCATTGTACGACGAGCTGACGAAATACCCATGCAGAACCATGGACGACGTACAAGCCAAAGCTATGGGCCAAGTCAGGTTGGAAGAAGACAAAAAAGACGACGAGGACAACTATTATCGCCCTAATAGAAAAATTGTTATGAGAAAGGCACGAGACAACAGGCCTTATTCAAGGAACAATCATAAGGATGCACGTGTTAGTGCTGTACAAGGAAGGTTGGACTGGAGAAAAGACCCAAATCTTCTACCGACATTTGACAGTTACGGATTCCGTATCAGCCTGTCATCCTTGGAGAGAGAATTCAATAAATTTGGGAATGTTATCAATTGGCCGTCAAAGTCAAACAAACCTAAAGCGAATTCCGAATCAAAGTTGTGGTGTGAATTCCAAAGTGACTATGGTCATAGAGCATATGATTGTGTGGCATTAAGAAGAGAAATACATATACTCGTCAAGAAAGGCTACTTGACGGAGTACATAACGGGAAAAAACAGGGTTAGAAAGTCGTCACCACCAAGACAGCCTCCCCCTCCACCACATCACAAGGTTATCAACTTTATAGCTGGAGGATCTAAGGTATGTAGAGCTACATATTCACAAGCAAAGAGGGCAGCAAGAGAGCCTGGAATGAGGGTCATGCAAGTAGACATCATGGAAACAAAGTTGCCAGCAATTCAGTTCGATGAGTCAGATAGGGAACACGTGACAGAGCCACAACACGATAGTTTAGTTATCTCACTGCCCGTCAAAAATTGCCTGGTCAAGAGAATCTTGGTAGATAACGGTAGTGCAGTGAATATTATGATGTTAGATGCATTACGAGAAATGGGCTTGAATGAACATGATATGACAAAGAAATGCACTGTACTCGTTCGAAAGGCAGAGTGTCTAAACTTGTAACACTATAACTTATGTAACTCAACTAAAAGAAAAGATACTTAACTAGAAGACAATCAAGAACATGAAGCCACAAAGAAATCAATACTAAATGAAGACAAGGTAATTGATACAATTCAACATGTTAACTATGATCAAACAAAGAAGAAATCATTGAAAGAAGTTCAAGACAGAGTTGTTCATGCCTCAGTGATTTGTAACTTAAAGGTTCAAGATCATAACTATCAGTATCAATAAGACTAATTGATTCCAAGTGAACAAGAAGGAAAGCAATAATTGGAAAGCCACATTACTAATTGAATATGGTAATCTATTCAAGAAGCAGAGACAGTATCAAGACTAGTCACTTATGAATCAGACCATTGCATCAAGTGTCAGGACATTGATAGCAAGTTTATGTCAGTAATAGAGATCCAGGTTCAAGAGCTTGTTGAAGAATATGGAAGACATAAAGAAATCACAAGTTCAAGATGTTGCATTGAAGTTTCAAGTTGAAGCCCAGAATTTCTCTAAGTACAAAATGTTCGAGATGGCCAAGTAGAATATTCCTATATAGAAATTCTACTTAAATGTTCGAGATGGCCAAGTAGAATATTGCTATGTAGAAATTCTACTTAAATGTTCGAGATAGCCAAGTAGAATATTCCTATGTAGAAATTCTACTTAAATGTTCGAGATAACCAAGTAGAATATTCCTATGTAGAAATTCTACTTAAATGTTCGAGATGGCCAAGTAGAAATTCTCAAGTAGATGTTCTACATAGAGGACAGTTTCAACATGACACATGACATCATTTAATTGGCAGATTTCCAAGTTTTCAAGATAAGATAAGATTTATGTGGACATCATTGGGCCACGTATATCTTAGTCTTTGAAGACTACAGGACATAGATTACAAGTAGTATAAATAGAAGTACTTGTGTATTATTTTAAAAAGAGCAATATTTTCGAGATAAACACTTGTAAAAGAGAGAGAGAGAGTATTCACAGAGCTTAGTATCATTTACTACCCTCTTTATTTCTGGTGTACTTTGTAATGAATGTTGTAGCAACCCTTTCAAGTTATATATAAGACATATATTCCTTGAATCATTGTGTTCATTTATTACATGGTATTTATTGCTTCTTAAATTCGAAAAGTTATATTTACCCCCCCCCCCTCTACAACACTTTTGGACCTAACAATTGGTATCAGAGCTTCATGCTTAACATACAAAACATAGATCTTTCTGTTTGGTAGAAGATTCGTGAGTTTTCTTTTACAGATCTATTTTTCAATATTTTCTTGGAAAGTGTGCTTTAATTTGTTTGACAGAGAAAACTCAGTCTAAAAATTATTTAAATAATCCAGGTGTGATTATTTAGCTTGGGTGGACTTTAGATAATTTTTGTGAATTATTCTGGGTACTTTGATTTTTGGTGTTCTTCAACAAGTCATCACTATTCTTGATAAAGAAGACAAACCCAGCAACTTTTGATTACCTTTTCAAAAGACAAAAAGTGAAAAAGGTGTTATTGGCTTTTGATTTGACATATATCTCATAACAAAAAGTATTACAGAAGATATTCAGTACCTAGCACGTGGCTTAGGTGAGTTAGGTGAGAAAAGCCACAAAAGTCAAAGTGTGAAAAGTAATATTGTTTATTCAATATTATAGTGACCTGCAACAAATTTCTTTTAAGAACAAAAGTTCTACATAGAATATTCTACTTGAATATTCGACTTCAATATTCTACTTGAATATTCGACTTGAATATTCTACTTGAATATTTGACTTGCAGTTCTACTTAGAGAATTTCGACTTAGGCAGTAGTTCTACATAGATATTCTACATAGCCTAGTCTTGGGTACTTAGAAATTTTTGGTGTCCAGAACTTGAACCTTGATTTATTTTGAGATAATTTAATTTTCTTTTAATTAGTACTCAAGTAATAAGAAAAGTTTATTATCTTTACTTTAAATCCACATTAAGATGGCACCTAAAAATAATTTCAAGATTCGAATGTTCGACCGAGATCATTATGAAGAATGGGTGTTGAGAATGAAACTTTACCTTGAGTCCGTCAATCCTGAATATCTGGAAGTCCTTGACAAATGTAAATTTGTACCAATGGTTGTTGTTCCTGAGCATATGGAAGGAGATATGGTAGTACCACAACGGTCTGAGCCTAAGAATGCAGTAGACTTTTCAGATGCTGATAAGGAGCAGATAGCTTTCGATACATCCGTTCGACAAACACTGATGGAATCCCTAGATCATGAGATGTTTAATGTAGTTAAAGGACTAACTACAGCGAATAAGATTTTGGATAAGCTAGAGGTCGTCATGGAAGGTACCGCTGAGGTCAGAAGCAACAAAACACTTATACTCAAGATGGAGTATGATACCTTCAGAATAAGAAAAGGTTAAAGCATAACAGATGTCTATCTAAGATCCAGTCAGTTAGTTTTGGATTTGAATCTGAGAGGTGTAAGGTTGAAGTCAACACGAGATATCTAAAGAACCAGCCAAAAAGCATTGAACATAGAGTCTACGCTGTTAGAGAAACCAGAGATTTGCACACAACTTCTCTGGAAGAATATTATGGAATTTTTAAAGACCTATGAGCTGGAGACCCTTCAAGATCAAGCATGGGATAATGATTCAAAAGGAAAGGAAGCGACATCAGGATTAATTGCTGACGAGGAAGAGTCTAAAAAGGCAATGATTGCAGAGAAACCTAGATCATCACCTGCACCACATCAAGTTGAAAATGATGACGAGTGCACATCAAATAGTGATGATGACTACTTCACACAAGAAGAGCTGGACAACATGGATGATAGTGTCGTGGCATACATGGCAAGGAAGTTCAGCAACATAAAATTCAGAAAGAGTAACCGTCCATAAAGAAAATCTTCATCTTACTATCGGGTTACTAAGGGTGGTGGTAGTTTTCAAGGTTACAAAGGGAAAGCCAAGAGTGCCAGCTACAAATCACCGTTGGATTTCAAAATGAAGTTCAAATGCTATAACTGTGGTGAAGCTGGACATTTTGCTAAAGACTGCAAGAAGCCGAAACAGACATATCCCAAAGAAACTTATGAAGCCCTCAAAAGCAAGTATGAAGCCCTGGTGAAGGAAATACATGGAAAGAGAGCTTTAGTTGTAAGAAAAGGCAGAGCTTGAGATGATTCAGATGAGGAAGAATTTACTCATACAACAAACTTTGCCCTCATGGCTGAGACATTAGATGAACCAGAGGTACCAGTTCTAACCCTTAAAGAGAAAATGTCTATCGATGATTATAAGGTGCAGAACGGGGCTCTTAGCGAAGAGATCTATATGTTGTGCAAAAGCCTAAATGCTTCTCAAAAAGAACAGAAAACACTTGTTGCCAAATGCAGAATGTTTGAGGCAAAAGTGGAAGAATTAGAGGCTGCTTGAACTATAGATACTTCCCTAAGAGACTCTATTAACACTTTGGAACACAAGTTCAACCTTAAGGATGAAATAGAAGCATGTCTTAGGAATAAACTAGCTGAGTTAGAAACTAAATGTGAAGCTTATAAACTAGCAGCTAGTAAAGTGAATGTTGATAGTGACACATTTAAGAAGATAACTGGAGTCGGTGTAGGACTTGACTATTCTAACTTATCTAAGAAAGAATGAAAAAGGCCTGTAGACACTAGTTCCAGTGAGATTAATAAGAAAATACCTACTATTCTTAAATCTACTGTCAAACCTATCTTTAAACACTTCGTTCCTCGTGAAGAAGGAGAGACTGAATTATTAGTTAGATATGAGATAGAGATGGAAGATCGCAAGAGAGAACAACCTGTAACTCCTACTAAATCAGTTAGAATCAAATCCCCTAGAGAAGAATCTAGACCAGGATTAGGAGTTAAGGTTGTTAAACAACAGAGTAAAAAGGAAAAAGGCTTAAAAGAGGTTAAGGCAGAACGAATAAAGAAAGCATGTTATCACTGTAAATCAACTGAACATCTTTCTTATTCATGTAAATCTAACATGAATATTCCTGTTGCACATGCCATGCCTGTACCACACACAATGAATAATATGCATCAGAATCATGCACAATGTGGTTAACCAAATTATATGTCATGCACTTTTAACGTCATGCAAACATTTGTGAACTTGATGAATGCAACTAGCCAATCATGTCTAAATTCTTCTGCTAGTTCTAATGTCAAAAAGAAGCATGTAAGAGCTAAGACTGTTAGTCCTCCTAAAGTTAGGAGTGACAAGGCCTCTCCTAAGACTGACAAATCCTTCAAGTCTGAAAAAGGAAAAGACAAAGTCAAAAGCTCTAGTAATGTTAAAAAGAGTGCATCTCCTGTTGTTAAATCTGATAATTCTCGATCTTATAGAAAAGCCGGGCCCAATCAATCTTGGGTTCCGAAGAACGCCTAATCAATATGTTATTGCAGGGCATTAAGCAGAAAAGAAATAAAGTTATATGGGTGCTAGATAGTGGAGCATCAAGGCATATGACAGGAAACAAGTCCCTGCTTACAGAGTTGGTTATGAAGGATGGCCCTTATGTCACCTTTGGAGATGACAGCAAAGGAATGACGAAGGGATATGGCAAACTGAAGACTGGTAATGTCATCATTGAAGATATTTCTTATGTTGAGGGATTGAAGCACAATCTGTTGAGTATCAGTCAATTATGTGACAAAGGTTATGAAATTGTCTTCAATAAGAAAGGTGTATCAATAACTCACATCAAGGAAGGTTCGTTGGCTTTAAGAGGAGTTCGGAAGGCAGATCTCTTTGTTGCTGAGATGGATTCAGCAAACCAGAATGAAGTCACCTGTTTCTACAGTAAAGCTTCAGATGATGAAAGCTGGTTATGGCATAAAAAGCTATCTCACCTAAACTTCAAAATGATGAATGCTCTCGCGAGGCGAGAATTGGTGAAAGATCTACCTCAAATGGAGTTTGCTCCTAAAGGACTCTGCGAAGCATGTGAAATGGGAAAGTCAAAGCGAGCATCGCATAAGAGTAAAGAAATTTCTAGTATCACTGAGCCTCTGCAACTTCTACATATGGACTTATTTGGCCCAGTGAATGTACTATCGTTACAAGAAAAAGATATGCATTGGTAATCGTGGATGACTTCTCCAAGTATACATGGGTATTGTTCGTTATGACAAAAGACGAAGTACCTTTCCAAATCATTGATCACATCACTCAAATTGAGAATGTTTCAACACTCATTGTGAAGACGATTAGATTAGACAACGGCACAGAATTTAAAAATGCAATATTGAATGATTTCTGTGTTTCTAAAGGAATACGTCGTCAGTACTCTGCCCCGAGAACTCCATGGCAAAATGGAGTAGTTGAAAGAAAGAACCGAACATTGGTTGAAGCAGCAATAACTTTGTTGTTTGAATCAAAACTTCCCCTATACTTTTGGGCCGAAGCAGTGAGTACAGTGTGTTACACTCAGAATAGAACCCTGATCATAAAAGAAAAAGAAAAGACACCATGTGAACTAATGAATAACAGAAGACCTACAATCAAATACTTTCATGTCTTTGGGGCTAAATGCTATGTACTAATAGACGATGAAAATTTAGGCAAGTTTGAAGCAAAAGCACGTGAAGGGATATTTGTCGGTTATTCTACAGATGTGGTGGCAACTTATAGGGTATTCTTAGTGAGTGATCGAAAAGTGATTGAAAGTTACAATGTCAGATTCGACGATACCAAACTCCCATCAATTTCTAAAGATAATAGTGAACCTGAGTCCCTAAAGTTTCAAAATCTGGACTTAGATGAAATTGAAGATGAACCTGAGTTGGTTGTTATTTCAAATATGCCAAGTGTTCGAGAAGAAATACCTGAGTCTAGTGCAAGATCAGAAGAAACTTTTTCAGCACAGTCCGACAACAACTCAGGGGGAGTAAACAGCAGCTCAAGGACAAGTGTTCAAGGCTCAAGAAGAGATAACACTAGTTCTGTAGGAGCTGGTACTAACTCAGGGGGAGTTAGTGGAAATAACACAAGTAGTCAACACAACAATTCAGAAAGTCAAGCTGAATCATCAAGACAATTTCCAAGAGAACGTGAATGGAGTAGAGACCATCCGTTTGAATTAATTATTGGTGATCCAGATGCTGGTGTGACTACTAGAAGAACTGCAAGAGCTGACATGGCTAATATCTGTTTATACTCTGGGTTCTTGTGACGCCCCCAAATCCGGGGTAAGGGATTTGAATCGCCACGTCCCCATCCAATCATTTTAAACCTGCAATAACTCCATAATCTAACAAAAATCATACCATAGACCCCTCTCACACACACACATACGAGTTATAGTCTTAGAAACGATATACAACAAGTATAATTAGTTATTATAAACCAAATATACTTAACCAGGATCTCACAATATTAATGATAATCCCCACATGAATTAACATTAATAACTAGATCAATACTGAAACCTATTCAACTTACTCCTGCGGAATAATTCTGAACTGAACCACCTCAAAGGTGAATCTCTTACTTCCCTTCCTTGAAGTGTGGAGCCAATAAAACATGTTATCACTTTCTCTGAAAAATATAATATAAGCAAGAATGAGCGAAAGAATGCTCAGCAAGTTATTCACCCAATTAGCTATGTGACTCTCATTCATGATTATGATAGTCACTACTATCTCAATAGTATAATCATAAGGTTTAACAGTATATGGTAAGCATAATACAGTATCTTTCAACGATACACATGATCATAGTTTTTCTGCTAAAAACATTTGTACTAAACATAAAGTTTAGAAAATATCATACGAACAATTTGGTTCGGTATATAACATAAAACACTATCAAATATAGTGTTACCACGCTTTCATATCTCCTCTAAAGCTTTTTAAGATAAAGTTCAATGAACTTATTACGTTCATAGTTTTGAAATAGTCTTTCCATAACTTAGCAAAATAGATTCAACTATAGTTTTGCTAAACTCCCCTAATATACGGGGTACACCATTCAAGATACAATAATCATAGTTGCTTATCTTTGAGAAAATTAACTCACTTTGAACCATACCATTTATAGGGTTTAAACTCCCATAAAATATCTTTAAAGATCCTGTTGTGTTGTGATATATAAAGAAAACAAGAGTGAGCAATATAGCTCAGCAATAAACAATATACTTCTGAAAATATGCTGTAAATCTGTAAGCTTTCTCCTTTATCAATATATTCTGAAAACATGCTGTAAATCTATAAGCTTTTCTCCTTTATCATTATATTCTGAAAACATGCTGTAAGTTATTTGTAAAAGCATTATGAACAAATAACTGAAGTTATAAAATAACTTTCGTCAAATCATGATGGGTAAGATGAATCTTTCAGAATATTTCACTGCTAACAACACCTTCGGTAACTCAGCTCCTAGGCTTTCGTTACGGTGTGAAGCACAATTCCAATTGGAAGAATAGACTGTAACTGGAGCATCAACACGCCCGCTACCACACATCCACGATGATCAGTCATAGCACGTGGCAGCCTTCATCAGCAACCTATGGAAGCCTTCCGTTTCTCTACATGTAGAAGGGGGAGCCCCGGTACTCGCTACCGTTAATGGGTAATCACCCTAGACCACATACGGGTCAAAGTGTTGGACCGTGCGTCACTCGGCTTCTTACGCTATCTCCAAGTTCGCTGAATCAATCTATAAGTCTGGAACTGGAACATTAATCCAAGCTCCCCAAGTATATAATACTTGTTAATAGATTTGTCTATCTAACCTAGAACCAGAAGTAATCCTAGTTCCCCAAGTATATCGTACTTGTTGATAGACCCTCATAGCTATGAGTAGTTACTGAATAGATTAGTCGGGCTGTCCTCTCACCACACATGTAAGTGACCTTCACCCACTAATCTCTTTCATCATGGAATGAATTCATTTTATAAAACCATGACCAGGGAGTTAACTGAAAACTTTTTTTTATTTTGATTAGTAAAACTCTACTTTTGATAAGTTGAAAAGCTCTTTCTACTGTGTAAACTGGTTCCAAAACTTGACTGCTTTCGAGAAGTAAATAGGTATTCCCTTCCTATACCGAGTTCCCTATTTTTGATAAGTCTGAACGTATTTTACTCTTATTAAAAGAATAAAATAAACTAATTAAATTAAAATATTAGGGAGCTCTCACTATCTTTAAATCATTTTCTGAAGGTCGGAAAGTATTTAAAATAATTATCGAAAGCTTCGAATAATTATTAAAGACCTAAAATAATTTATAAATAAATTTTAAATAATTAATAAATATTTAAATAATATTTATTAATTATAATTAATTAATAATCCTCAATAAATGAATATTCAAAATAATATTCGTTAATGAAATAAATATTAAAATAATATTTATTATCTCCTTCTTAAATGAATATTCAAAATAATATTCATTAATTAAATAAATATTAAAAATAATATTTATTATCAATATTTAATTCTTTTATCAAAAGAATATCAAAATATAAATATCGAAATATTTATATCGTCATTTCAAAATAATCTGTCTCCGGCTTCTTCCGGATTACGACAGTACTTAACATAACCTTCCGACTCCCGGTCTACGTTCGAAAATACATAACTCGCTATACACTTAGAGCCTTTTACCTTCACCGTCTTATATCTATATTTCTTATAACATATAACTGAAACATTTACGAAAGCTTTAATAATACATAAAATAATTCGTACTTTTCAATATACAGTTATATCACAACAACAACAGTCTTTCGATCATAATAGTAGTACATTAAGTACAGGCGTTTAAAAAAATGCATACGTAGCCTTACATATATTTTGATATGTAAAAACGTAGGTTAGAAAACTTGCTTGGAGTCCAAGGTACGTTCTCGGAGTCCCACTCGCTCCGGATTTTCTATCAATAGATATCACAATCCTCATTAGTACTCTTACTCCCATCAACTACTTATATTACTCATAAGTATAATCATATATTGATTCCAATTATGGCAACCTCAAATTAGTTCTTAGTCCCTTTTTACTTAACACTTGTCTTACCCCATATTCATCTCCTTGGGTCTATCTTGACCGTTCATAAACCATCTCGTCAACGGCTTTTAATCTAATTTTTTTACTCCAATACATAGTCATGTTGTTTCTCAACATCTTTCATGTTTTAACCGACTCGAAGTTATCCTTTTATCCTAGCCAAAACGGCTCGTCAAAACCGTGTCTCTGTAGTTGACTTTCCTACGAATTACTATTACGTGACTCGCACTTTAATATTTTTAGTAAATCAGAAAATTCTTAATTAAATACGAAATCACCTCAAGGATCTTCTTGAGTACTTGAAATATTTATCAAAAATATTTTTATTTGAAACACTTGAGTTTAACTGATCGAAAAGCATTTTAGAAATCGAGTCAACTACGAGGTTTTGCTATTTGCACCGCTTTTACTAATGAATCATTTTTCCGAATTTACTGAAGAAGGCAGTAGCCTCTTATGTGAATAGTGTCATCGTGCAACTTTGGTTCCGATATTTTTATAAAATCGAAAAATTAACTTTTTAATACAAAACCTTTTTGGTGATCTTACTAACTATCCAAGGTATATATTATCCAATTTTCATAATTTTAGTCCACCCTTAACTAGTTCGTTTATAGCATCAAAGTGAGTACAAGGCAGCAGTTTTGTCTCCTTGCGCGACTTTCACTAAAACGAACTTATCTCCTAAACCGTAAATCGTATCGATATGATTTTTATACCAAAACAAACTACAAAGGAAGGCCTACACATACATGGTTCAAAAACATCATTTTGACAGTTCGTAAAACTTGGTTAAAACAGGCCTATATGCAAACGGGCATTACGACGGCTATAATCGTAACGTTTTCCGGATTCAATCAATTGAAATCCATTCACAACCAAGATAAATCATCAACATACTAATATGGTCATATCATTTAACTACTCATTTCATAACTTTTAACCAACACCACTTCACAAAATCATCCAACAACACTCAACCATTTACATCCAAACTCCTTAATCCACATATGCTTAAACATAACTCAACTCAAGCTTTTAACTTCAAAGTAAATCAAAGGGTGGATAGAGTTTATACCTTCCTTGGATACTTAAACATACTAACAAGAGCTTGTAATCCTTAAAGGAGCCTTGATCTATGCTTAACATCCTTAAACTTGCAAGAGAAATCAAGAAACAAGTTAGTAAATTTTCGGAGTTACTATTCAGCCTCAACTTCTACAATTTATTTACCCAATCAAACCACTTCCAAAATTTATGAAATTAAATAATTACCTTCTGCATATAGTGAATAAGCTATGGTTAAAATTTGGTGATTTTTGGATGAGTAGAACTGGAGTTATAAAATTATATTTGCACCTTGCTCAAACTGGGCAGAAAATGGAGAAAGAGGTGGGAGAGAGCTTTTTCTACTTTATCAAATTGTGTTGGCTGATTTTTTATGTTTGTATAATTTGTATGTATTATTACTCACATCTTCCAAGTCTAGTTTCTAGCTTGAATACACCTTTATCATGAATTTAGGGAACTTGTTTCCTTCTTTTCCATGTTTTGTGGAACCATGTTTCTAACTAGCACTTGGTCACTTGGTTGGCTTGACTTGTTGACTTGGTTCCTCATTAACCAACTTGGTTGCATGGTTCTTAAGTGTATTTAACTTACCTTTCCATGATTAACACTTAATCCTCCACGTAAGTTCGATTAATTTCCGAAAGCATTTCGTCGTAGGAATTCCGTAGCGTAAATCCTTAATATTCCAAATACTCTAATTCGATTATAAACATTAACTTTCTAAATTATAATCCTCCTGGTCATAACATAATTCTCTTATTCCTCGATATCTCGTAAATTACAAAACAAATCATAAAAGTAAAAATCTTCGAATTCTGACGACTTTTACATTCACTCATTTTCATCATACAACAATACCACATATTCGGTTTTCTAATATTCCAACACTTACTTAGTGTGGGCTAAAAAAAATTTCATAATCCGTAGAATCACTATTCATCAGGGTCATTTATCAATAAAAAAATTCATCCAAAAATCTGGGTTATTATAGTCTACCCTCCTTAAAAGGATTCCGTCCTCGGAATCTAAATAAAAGTCACTAAAGGTTGTCTCTTCACCCTTTTTGATTCACCCATACACCCTTTCTGGTGCTATAGTTTTACTTCTCCACACTTTCTCTTTTCGGTCATTGATCTTTATCGGTCGTAAGACACATTTGATTACCATCTCTACGATTTCTTATTCTAACACGTGCTTATCTTCCCCATTGATCTTTCATAATATAGGCGTAGGGCACACAAGTTTTCCTATTATAAATATTGTGAAATAACGTTAACGTATATGCATTTTCCTATCATGCTTCAGGACCTGCCAATTTTAATACCCTCGAGCTTAATTGCTCTCTTTTACCAAATCTCGTTACCACTTTATGTGATAATGTTTCTAGGAATATGAAGTCTCTCACTCCATGCTTTTTTTCTTTCCTCATTTCATTAACGTACCTGCGGGTTCCTTCTGGATACCCAACATTTCCTTATTCTTTATCTTAGTCCTAATGTGTGGGAGATCGACACTTTTCTTCCATACAAACTTTGTAAGGTGGCGTGCCTACTCTCTGAATGGAAACCATTCTCGTACAAAATCACTATCCGTAGTAAGTGATTCTCCCGACTCCTCTCGATATCCAAGGTATAAATCTTTTATAAAGAGCTAACTTTACACGAGATTTTAATCAAAGATCCTTTTTATCGAACCTCATTGCAACAAAATGATCAGAGTAATTCAAAGATAAATAAACTTTCTTCTAAATGTATATGAGAAGAGGAAAATTTTGATATGAATGAGAACAACCATATATGTACTTGTGATGGAAAGTCTTTAGTATGATTTGGCTTTTCAACACATAATTGGGCGACGTCCCACCAGACTTTTGTCACACAGACAAGAAGTCACACCATATGTATTGTCAATCCCAATCAGATGATGAATTGTCAAATATAGGAAGAAGGAGAAAATGATGTTGAAAAGATGTGAGGAGTTTTCTTTCCTTAATGTGTTACAGAACTTTAACATAAAACAAGTCTATACTTATCTAGGAGTCGATTTTACAAGGTCTCAAACCCATCATCCCAACTCTAGACTTCCGGCTTGAATATTTCTATGACACTCATGTTCTTCATAATTCTTAAACTCTCATCTGCACAATATAATGCTCTTATATCTCATGTACGGATACTATAGTTATCGGTTGTGATTATGAGTCAGATACCATAGCAATCATTTTATAAAAACCTGTAGTCCACAAGTTCTCACCTCCTTTAGCACATCGGGTCTTACCCAATTCTCAACAATTTCAATATGTCAACACATTTCTTTTGCTACTCATTAATCCAATTGACATCCCAAAACTCATAATGTTCATAACTTTTGTCGAATGCACCTTTGGGCAAATCATCTAGGTCAATTCTTATTTCATGGTATCTGATCCTCAAATCTATCCTCAAAGGGTAAATTATGTCTCCAAATGGTCGGATAATCTTTATCCATGTTTAGGATATTCATTCCTAATTGTAATCTTAATCTTAATCAATTTTGGCAATCAACACATTGACTCATGCCTTTATCTTTTTCTTTAACAATCAAACAAGGTGCACCTCATGGTGACACTTTCAACCTCATCATGCCTTTCTCTAATACTCCTTATAATTGAGTGACTAATCCTTTTCATTTTGGTAGGTGTAAACTTTTAAATGCCTCTGATGCTAGTGTTATTTCTGACACTAGATCGATGGCGAATTCTATAACTCCATTAGGTAGTACCTCAGAAGGTCGCTAATAATTACATCCTCAACCCATTAACTACTACATACACTTTTTGTTTTCCATGTATTTCCTCTTTGGTACCAATCATGGTTGCCTAACAACCTATCCTCCAAAGTGTAATAGACCTTTTCACTTCCATCATAACCAAAATACCTCAATTTATGTTTATGTCCTTTAACACAACTTCATCATTATCGTGTAATCTTAACTTTCACCACTTTATCTCTATCATTACTTTAAACATCCTCATGTAAATGATATTTTTCTCTCGACATTACATCTCTTCTCTTTCCTCAAAGAATTAAATCTCCATTGAATGGCACTAGTAAATATTCGTACAATATTACTCTTTCTGCCTCAGTCTTTACTTATAGAATCATTACCCCTTGCGAATCCACTTTTTATTATAACGATTTCTGAATCATCATCTGCTAATCATTTATATCCATCACAACCATTTTATTTGGTCACAGCATACGAGACAACCACTCAATAACTGTTGTAAACTTTAATTCATAATACTCCATACTTAGGCTCTTTTGACCTAGTCTTAAATTCCAACTTCATCTAGCTTCCCAAATACTTCGGAAAGTATAAAAAAACACAACCTAGTTCTGGTAACAAATAGATTCACTTAAGAATCTCATACTTACTCTCGTGAAAGCAACAATTGCTAGTCTTGACCATTCACAATGATCATTCCGCTAGCTCTGGTTTAGCCTCATCTCTGGGTTATACCCTTCATGAATTCCCCCCATCTCATGGGACTTTGATGAACTTAACTCCTGGGTGATATATTTTGAGGTTAAAACAATAACTTTTATTTAAAACTTTTCGTAAAGATTTTTTTTTTCAAAACATACTTCTTTCCACCACCTTGGTTTACTAACCACAAAGGGATTCATTCTGTCATTCATTTCAAGCTCAACGGCTTCATACTAAAACTTTTTCTAAAAATATTTGAAAGTACCTTGTAGGTGAAATTTTTTAATCCAAAAAAAAAAAATTCCTTAAAACCACTATTTTAAAATCATTTGGCTTTCCTTGTGTCACTGGTTATATGGAAGGATCCTTTTCATCCCAATGGGCAGTACTTAGGGGCTAATAAAAATGAATAGTTTATGTGCTAAGGTAAAGCAATAGGTACGTGTCAAACTAGGTTGACGCTCATAAAATATATCCGTAACATTGTTCATATCAGTAGGACTGTCATATTACTCAATAGGCTATCAAACACAATACATTTGATGTGCCGGATCAATATTACCTATCAGGTTACTAGCTAAGGGAAGATTCCTCACAACTTGTACCACTTTCATATTTATACATTTATCGTTTGGTCCTTCCGACCGTCATCTTTCGAAAACTCATGGTCTACATGCCATAGGGTATATTATCAAAAGAACGAGATATACCATCCATTATGTACTCTCAACCAATTTATACCAAAGAATCTATAACTGTATTACGGGACCTCTTTCCCTGGATCATTTACCTCAACTAAACCATTAACTCCTCAATGACTGCTCAGACCCTTTTTTTTGCTAGTCGGAGACCTACTATTAACAGAAGGAACTTTGTACCAACACTTATATACTGGGTCATTCATACTTCTCACCTGATAAAATATCCAGAATATGTGGGCTACTTATATTAAGGGATCACTTCGATCAGAAAAAACTTAACATACTTCGAAGATACAACAATTGTGCATCTTAACTCCTCATTGTGACTCTATATCATAGCAATACCACGCGTCGTCTTAACAATTATCCTTGACTTCTTATCCTCAATAGAAACCTCAAAATCTTCATACCTTTCAGCTTGTTATAAGATATATCATTGCCTCTTCCAGGATGGCCTTGCCAATTTCCCGTCCAAAATCTATATCCCAAATGTCATTCATCAATCTCCTCACTACTAAGTCCAAGTAGACGACCTATTCTTACTCATTCCTTGGTAATAAATCCGGTAGTCCAATTATGAACTATACATGAGTTCTCAAATTATCCTCTTATACATGAATAGCTCTTAACACTCTCGTATCTAAGGGATTTGAGTAGTCACGTCACCATCCAATCATTTAAAACCTGCAATAACTCCATAATCTAACAAAAATCATACCATAGCCCCTCTCACACACATACATACGAGTTATAGTCTTAGAAACGATATACAACAAGTATAATTAGTTATTATAAACCAAATATACTTAACCAGGATCTCACGCTATTAATGATAATCCCTACATGAATTAACATTAATAATTAGATCAATACTGAAAACCTATTCAACTTACTCCTGCGGAATAATTCTGAACTGAACTACCTCAAAGGTGAATCTCTTACTTCCCTTCCTTGAAGTGTGGAGCCAATCAAACATGTTATTACTTTCTCTGAAAAATATAATATAAGCAAGAATGAGCGAAAGAATGCTCATCAAGTTATTCACCCAATTAGCTATGTGACTCTCATTCATGATTATGATAGTCACTACTATCTCAATAGTATAATCATAAGGTTTAACAGTATATGGTAAGCATAATACAGTATCTTTCAACGATACACATGATCAGAGTTTTTCTGCTAAAAACATTTGTACTAAACATAAAGTTTAGAAAATATCATACGAACAATTTGGTTCGGTATATAACATAAGACACTATCAAATATAGTGTTACCACGCTTTCATATCTCCTCTAAAGCTTTTTAAGATAAAGCTCAATGAACTTATTACGTTCATAGTTTTGAAATAGTCTTTCCATAACTTAGCAAAATAGATTCAACTATAGTTTTGCTAAACTCCCCTAATATACGGGGTACACCATTCAAGATACAATAATCATAGTTGCTTATCTTTGAGAAAATTAACTCACTTTGAACCATACCATTTATAGGGTTTAAACTCCCATAAAATATCTTTAAAGATCCTGTTGTGTTGTGATATATAAAGAAAACAAGAGTGAGCAATATAGCTCAACAATAAACAATATACTTATGAAAATATGCTGTAAATCTGTAAGCTTTCTCCTTTATCAATATATTCTGAAAACATGCTGTAAATCTATAAGCTTTTCTCCTTTATCATTATATTCTGAAAACATGCTGTAAGATATTTGTAAAAGCATTATGAACAAATAACTGAAGTTTTAAAATAACTTTCGTCAAATCATGATGAGTAAGATGAATCTTTCAGAATATTTCACTGCTAACAACACCGTCGGTAACTCAGCTCCTAGGCTTTCGTTACGGTGTGAAGCACAATTCCAATTGGAAGAATGGACTGTAACTGGAGCATCAACACGCCCGCTACCACACATCCTTGAGGATCAGTCGTAGCACGTGGCAGCCTTCATCAGCAACCTATGGAAGCCTTCCGTTTCTCTACATGTAGAAGGGGGAGCCCCGGTACTCGCTACCATTAATGGGTAATCACCCTAGACCGCATACGGGTCAAAGTGCTGGACCGTGCGTCACTCGGCTTCTTACGCTATCTCCAAGTCCGCTGAATCAATCTATAAGTCTGGAACTGGAACATTAATCCAAGCTCCCCAAGTATATAATACTTGTTAATAGATTTATCTATCTAACCTGGAACCGGAAGTAATCCTAGTTCTCCAAGTATATCGTACTTGTTGATAGACCCTCATAGCTATGAGTAGTCACTGAATAGATTAGTCGAGCTGTCCTCTCACCACACAGGTAAGTGACCTTCACCCACTAAACTCTTTCATCAAGGAATGAATTCATTTTATAAAACCATGACCAGGGAGTTAACTGAAAACTTTTCTTTATTTTGATTAGTAAAACTCTGCTTTTGATAAGTTGAAAAGCTCTTTCTACTGTGGAAACTGGTTCCAAAACTTGACTGCTTTCGAGAAGTAAATAGGTATTCACTTCCTATACCGAGTTCCCTATTTTTGATAAGTCTGAACGTATTTTACTCTTATTAAAAGAATAAAATAAAATAATTAAATTAAAATATTAGGGTGCTCTCACTATCTTTAAATCATTTTTGGAAGGTCGGAAAGTATTTAAAATAATTATCGAAAGCTTCGAATAATTATTAAGGCCTAAAATAATTTATAAATAAATTTTAAATAGTTAATAAATATTTAAATAATATTTATTAATTATAATTAATTAATAATCCTCAATAAATGAATATTCAAAATAATATTCGTTAATTAAATAAATATTAAAATAATATTTATTATCTCCTTCTTAAATGAATATTCAAAATAATATTCATTAATTAAATAAATATTAAAAATAATATTTATTATCCTCATTTAATTCTTTCCTGCGAATTACTATTACGTGACTCGCACTTTAATATTTTTAGTAAATCAGAAAATTCTTAATTAAATACGAAATCACCTCAAGGATCTTCTTGAGTACTTGAAATATTTATCAAAAATATTTTCATTTGAAACACTTGAGTTTAACTGATCGAAAAGCTTTTTAGAAATCGAGTCAACTATGAGGTTTTGCTATTTGCACCGCTTTTACTAAAACGCTCATAACTTATTAACCGTTAACTCAAATGACGCATCGTTTTTGCGTGCACGATCTAGAGAATGTCTAGAATATAATCCATGAAAATTTTGGCCCTGAACAGATGACTCATTTTTCCGAATTTACTGAAGAAGGCAGTAGCCTCTTATGTGAATAGTGTCATCGTGCAACTTTTGTTCCGATATTTTTATAAAATCGAAAAATTAACTTTTTAATACAAAACCTTTTTGGTGATCTTACTAACTGTCCAAGGTATATATTATCCAAGTTTCATAATTTTTGACCACGCTTAACTAGTTCGTTTATAGCATCAAAGTGAGTACAAGGCAGCAGTTTGGTCTCCTTGCGCGACTTTCACTAAAACGAACTTATCTCCTAAACCGTAAATCGTATCGATATGATTTTTATACCAAAACAAACTAAAAAGGAAGGCCTACACATACATGGCCAGTGGTGTTCAAAAACATTATTTTGACAGTTCGTAAATCTTGGTTAAAACAGGCCTATATGCAAACGGGCATTACGACGGCTATAATCGTAACGTTTTCCGGATTCAATCAATTGAAATCCATTCACAACCAAGATAAATCATCAACATACTAATATGGTCATATCATTCAACTACTCATTTCATAACTTTTAACCAATACCTCCAAAATTTATGAAATTAAATAAGTACCTTCTGCATATAGTGAAGAAGCTATTGTTAAAATTTGGTGATTTTTGGATGAGTAGAACTGGAGTTATAAAATCATATTTGCACCTTGCTCAAACTGGGCAGAAAATGGAGAAAGAGGTGGGAGAGAGCTTTTTCTACTTTATCAAATTGTGTTGGCTGATTTTTTATATTTGTATAACTTGTAGGTATTATTACTCACATCTTCCAAGTCTAGTTGCTAGCTTGAGTACACCTTTATCATGAATTTAGGGAACTTGTTTCCTTCTTTTCCATGTTTTGTGGAACCATGTTTCTAACTAGCACTTGGTCACTTGGTTAGCTTGACTTTTTGACTTGGTTCCTCATTAACCAACTTTGTTGCATGGTTCTTAAGTGTATTTAACTTACCTTTCCATGATTAACACTTAATCCTCCACGTAAGTTCGATTAATTTCTGAAAGCATTTCTTCGTAGGAATTCCGTAGCGTAAATCCTTAATATTCCAAATACTCTAATTCGGTTATAAACATTTACTTTCTAAATTATAATCCTCCCGGTCATAACATAATTCTCTTATTCCTCGATATCTCGTAAATTACAAAACAAATCGTAAAAGTAAAAATCTTCGAATTCTGACGGCTTTTACATTCACTCATTTTCTTCATACAACAATACCACATATTCGGTTTTCTAATATTCCAACACTTACTTAGTGTGGGCTAAAAAAAAATTCATAATCCGTAGAATCACTATTCAGCAGGGTCGTTTATCAATAAAAAAATTCATCCAAAAATCTGGGTTATTACAGTTCTTGTCCAAGCTGGAACCTAAAGAAATAGAAGAATCTCTTGGTGATGCTGATTGGGTGGTTGCAATGCAAGAGGAGCTCAATCAGTTTGAAAGGCAGAAAGTTTGGAAACTGGTACCCCGACCGAAGAACAGATCAGTAATTGGAACTAAATGGGTATTCAGAAATAAACTGGATAAAGACAGACTTGTAACACGAAACAAGGCTCGTTTGGTAGCGAAGGGTTATTCTCAAAAAGAAGGTATTGATTATGATGAGACCTACGCTCCAGTTGTAAGACTTGAGGCAGTTAGGATGTTCTTGGCCTTTGCAGCACACAAGAACTTCAAGTTTTTTCAGATGGATGTGAAAAGTGCCTTCCTGAATGGAGAGCTAGAAGAAGAAGTATATCTGGAACAGCCACCTGGCTTTGTTGATCCAGAACTTGTAGATTTTGTGTACTTTCTCTTCAAAGCTGTCTATGGCCTCAAACAATCCCCAAGACGATGGTATGAAACTCTATCCTTGTTCTTAATTGAAAGTGGTTTTACTAGGGGAGTAATTGATAAAACATTGTTCTATAAGAATGTAAAGGGTGATTTAATATTTGTTCAAGTCTATGTGGACGATATTATTTTTGGGTCATCTAATGAGCGCTTGTGCGAGAAATTTGCTAAGTTAATGCAGGATAAGTATGAGATGAGCATGATGGGAGAGCTGTCCTTCTTCCTTGGATTACAGATCAGTCAGAGAAAAGATGGAATCTTTATCTGTCAGTCTAAGTACATCAAAGATTTACTCAAGAAGTATAATTTAGAAGATGCATCAACAACTAAGACTCCCATGGCAACAGCCACGAAGCTTGATGAAGACAAATAAGGTAAACCAGTTGACATCACAAGCTATCGAGGTATGATTGGCTCACTCCTCTATTTAACTGCAAGTAGACCCGATATTATGTTCACAACTTGTTTGTGTGCAAGGTTCCAAGTGGATCCTAGAGAATCACATCTCATAGCCGTCAAACGAATCTTTAGGTATCTCAAGGGCACATCAAATCTAGGGATTCGGTACCCAAGAGATACATGTTTTAATCTAATTGGCTATTCGGATTCAGACTATGCAGGTTGCAGGATTGATAGGAAAAGCACACCTAGTGTCTGTCAATTTCTAGGAAGAAGATTGGTGTCCTGGCAAAGTAAAAAGCAACATACAGTATCTACTTCTACTGCTGAAGCTGAGTACATTGCTGCTGGAAGCTGTGTAGCTCAAATACAGTGGATGAGGAACCAATTGAAAGATTATGGCATGGAGCACAAAAAGATTCCAATCATGTGTGACAACACAAGTGCCATTGCCATGACCAACAATCCTGTAGACCACTAAAGAACCAAGCACATAGATATCAGGTATCACTTCATTAGAGAACATGTCGAGGAGGGGACTGTGGAGTTACATTTTGTGCCCACAATGCAACAAATTGCAGATATTTTCACTAAACCTCTTGATGAAGTAACATTCAATAGGTTAGTTAGTGAATTGGGGATGCTTAACACAAGTTAGTGATTTTTCCTATCTGTAAAATTCCAGTTTTAATCATGTTCATATGTTTTTAGTCTTGACAATTTCCAATTTTGTTTGTGCATAGTTGAAAACATATGTAAATAATTTCTACAACTGCTCAAAATATCACCTCTGCATGCTAATTAATCATTATGGACTTGGACTTTAAAATGGTTAATTAATGAGTATTATAGGATGCATGTGGTGTTATTTTTACATAAATTCATTGTGCTTTATGTGTAATTATTGGTTAAATCTTTGAATTTATGTTGGTTAGATTGCATGATCATTGGGGGAGTTAAATTCATATTATTCTAAATTTTTCATGATTTTTTAAAGATGAATTTACCTGTGTTTTTCATGTAATTTTTATTAATTTAGAGGCCTTAGAATTATAAAGGAATGTTTTTAATTATTTGCTTTGTTAAAAATCCTTGAATTGATATTTATATTAATTTGGAAAAATTTAATTGTTGTTTTTATTGCAAAAATTGCCAAATTATTCCAAGTATCTTCAAAATTTCGAGTTAGAGTCTATCTCGAAACTCATCTCAAAATTCGACTTGAATTTCGAGTTGGGCTTCCAGGAGTGAAGTTTTGAAAATTCTAAGTCTGAGAAGAATATTCGAGATAAGTTCTATCTCGAAATTCGACTTGAATTTCGAGTTACAGTTCCCCGTAGGCCTGTTCAAAATTCTAAGTCTGGGAAATCGTTCGAGTTAGTCTCTATCTCGAATATTATCTCGAATTTCGACTTGATGTTTGAGTTAGTCTCTATCTCGAATATTATCTCGAATTTCAACTTGATGTTCGAGTTAGTCTCTATCTCGAATTTCGACTTGATGTTCGAGTTAGTCTCTATCTCGAATATTATCTCGAAATTCGACTTGATGTTCGAGTTAGTCTCTATCTCGAATATTATCTCGAAATTCGACTTGATGTTCGAGTTAGTCTCTATCTCAAAATTCGACTTGATGTTCGAGATAGAGTTCCCAGGATTGTACTTGGAATTTTATTGAGTTTTTAAGGGATTTTTCGAGTTAACTCCTAACTCGAAACTCATCTCGAATTTTGTCTTGATATTCGAGATGGGATTCCCTGGTGGGTTATTATGCTGTTTTAATTGATTAAGTGATTATTTGTTCGAGTTAGTTTCTATCTCGAACTTTATCTTGAATTTCGACTTGATGTTCGTGATATTCTCTATCTCGAAACTCATCTCGAATTTCGACTTAAATGTTCGAGATAGTATTCGACTTAGGTTCCCCAGTGGGTACTTAGCATTTTTTTTCTTGTTTTCACAGGGGTATTTTTGTCTTTGCTCATTCATGCCTATATATACATCTCTAACTCGTGTAAATTTTTCACTTTTACCTAATTGTTTTTAACCCTAATCTTTTACAGCCTCCACCCTCCCTCCCTGCGATTTCAAACATTCAAAGACTTGTTCATTCGATTGTGTCAAATCTCTTACATACCACGAATTGCTGCCCGATTTTAGTTTACTATTCTCTGTTTGCGTTCCTAATTGCCTATGTTTGTGTATTTGATCGTGTCTGTTACTCTACTACGTTTCCTATATACACACGCATATACACACAACTATCACGGTTCATTGCATACATAGTTTAGTTTTTATACCGCTTATTTGGGTTGCAGAAATTAGTGGATTGGGTTGCGTTTGATGTCGTATTTGCAGTAATTAATTCCCCGATCTTCTTCTCGGTTCTCTAAAAGGAATTAATTACTTTATGTGTTTTATTTTTCCTTGATTAATTGCTAGCTTTATTTGTTTTTCTCAACTCAAACTTTAACTCAAGGAAAATATTTTTCTTAAAAATGGCTCACCAATTTTCACTTGCGAAAAATAATTTTTTTTAACATTACTACGGAAATTGGTGATCATCTCCCGCGTTTCAAGTTTTGGGTACCATTTCTCAATTTGTACTCCAAGGCTAGTGTTGCTTTTACTGTTAAACCAACACTAGTCCATGATGCTTTACAACAATTATGGACTAGTGCGGTTACTTTTGGCAGAAAATCTACCCTCTATGGTTTCAGGTTTACCTTGGCGGGTCAGGAATATGAAGTTACGGAGGAAGTGTTCAACAGGGTTCTGGGATTCCCAGTCAAAGATGTTTATGACCCTGAACCTAAAACGACAGATCGTATCAAGTTCTTTGAGGAGATTGGATGTTATCCTCCTTCTGGACAGATCTCAACTGGCACCATCCAGAAACAATACTTCCATGTGGAATGGAATTATTTTTTCGAGGCCATCACAAGATGTTTTCGGGCGCGCGAAAAAGATTATCATCAGATTCCAATTCCCATGCAAGCCTTTGCAGTTTCCCTAGCCCGTGAACTGGACATTAATTATGGCAGAATCGTTCTTTCAGAAATAATGGCTACAATGGGATCATCTGCAAGTAGAGACCTTACAACTACTGATGTTGTATGCTGGTATCCTCGTTTCTTACAAATGCTTATTAATCACTTAGTACCACCTGATGCTTTCTCTGTAAGACAGGCATTTGCAACGAGTGCAACATCTGCATCATTGGACATGGGCACCAAGTCACTCACAACAATTGTTAATCAGGATAAACATCATGGTAAAACGATGACTATTCCTGCTAATATTCAAGTGTGGCTTCAATATGATGCAGGTATTACTTCAATGGCGGGGACCTCGCACATATCATCACATGCTCAGAATCCATCTGCACATGCTGACGCATTTCAAGGGATTCCTGACGAGCCTCTTAGTGATGACGATGATGATGGCCATTCTCACGGTCAAACCTCTATCGGTCAAAGGGAAAGACAACCTACTCTACATGTTGATTCTGATCCCTTTACTAGACAAGGTAATGAAGTAGGTAATTTCTTTGAACAAGAGCAACTCTCTGTTCACACTACTGATACTTCTTCTTCATCTAAATCTGATTCAATGGCCCTAGATTTTGCTAGCCCGCAGGATCTATCCCAGGGCAAGAGCTACATTTCTGATTCTGAGTGATACTCTTGTTTTTTCTCTTTCACCCTCGCTGACGGGAGTTAAAAGGCCGGCACCTGTAGATTTAGGTGAGGGTTCTGAGAGTGACCCCGAAGTGTAGCCACTTATTCGGAAGAAAGCCAAATTTTCACATGCTGCAACTTCAAAAGCCCAGTCCAAACCTAGTGTGTCTATCACAACCACTCCACCACACGTGAGTGGTTCACCCATTGCACATTCTACACATAGAGATTTTGGTAAGGATTTTGTCCCTTCTGAAGAGCATGTTGCTTCAGAAAGGCCAGAAGCTTTCATTGCTTCAGAAGTACCTTCACCGGTACATACTAATGCTGCAGAGAGGATCGGTTCTGATGTTGCACTAGAACACTCTGCAGCCTCTCAGCCTGAGATTCCACCTCAGGATATGACAGGAACAGATCCCATAACTGCTACTCATTTTGCTTATCCAGTTTCTGCAGGTACTGCTTTCGCTTTCAGGAATATTGTTGAAGACATACACGAGCATGAGACAGGGAGTGTGTGTGAGCGTTTAAGGAGTAAGGGACCTTCATTTTCAAGGCCCGAAACCGAGCGACAAACAGTAACAGAACGATTTTTAGAGCGAGGACACCCAAGCCAAACACCGTCCCTTAATCTTGAAAATCTTGACACTCGTATGACAGCAATTGAAAATGAAATAAAGCAGTTCGGACAGTCGATGGGGCAGTTAGGGATCAATGTTGCAGACAACAAGAGAGCTCTTGATGACTACGCAACACGAATGGCCAGTCAAACAACAACATTCGATGAATTGGAAAACAAGATGAATGACTTGGGCCACGCTGGTGGTGTCTTGGGCATCACTCTTTATGATAGAATAGGAGTAGTGGAAAGCCTAATGCATACAATGGCAACGGAGATAAGCAGACTGATGTATGCAGTTAGGAGCTTTGTTCCCCCAGAGTGCTTTGACGATCAATATAACCAACCTCCCCCTGTTAATGATGGTGTTGGTGGTGCTGGAGGTGCTGGTGGAGTTGGACCCTCGGGTTCGGGTTTTGGTGGTTCCTATACTACTGGTGGATTTGGAGAGAAGGGTGGTGTTCAGGATAACTCACCTAAGGGGGAGAGTACAAAGGAGACAAGACAGTAGTCGCTAATTATTGAGGAGGTTGAAGAATAGACTACTGATTTTGTCAAAGAAAATGAGCCAGTAATTGAAGAGGAGGCTCAGAGGAAGAGAAAGGGTAAGGCAGTGGTGGCTGAGCAAGAAGAGCCATTCATTGACTAGAGTTATCATCAGGAAGAAGGACATAAGGTACTTGATTCAGATTCTGATATGGAGGATGTACCTTTAGCACATGCAATTAAAAGATCTTTGATGGAACAAGGTGGAGGTGCTGGAATGTCTTCCGGAAAGCCTGAAGAAATACCAGTTGATAAAGAGACCCTGGAAGCTCAACAGTTGGCCTTGGAACAAGCTCAGTTCTATAAAATGAAGATGATGCAGGATGAGGTTGTTTTCCTTGAAAAGCAAGCGGAGCTCAAGGAGAAACAGTATGATCATGAGCTTGCAAGGTTAGCTGATCCTCAAGTTGATCTGGACAAGAGAAGGATCAGACAGAAATGGGATGATGCAAGGAAGATTCTATTGGGAGTTTGTGCGAAAGGAACTCATAACAAAGAGGCGGAAGACTTATTCTACAACTTGAACTTGCAGAATCCACTGACTGTTGACTATATAAGTGCTTTGAAAAGGTTGATCTCTAAAGTCAGAGTTGGATACAATGTGATGGTTAAGGAGTGGCAGGTCATCTTGTCTTTAGTCGAAGGAGTCCTGACATCTTTCTTGTATGTGGATGATCAATTCATCTCGAGAAGATCTGCGTCAGAGTTGTTCTTGCTAGCAACAAAAATTCAATATTCTCAAGCTGAGGAGCTTAGCATTCTGTACAGAGATCAGTTAATGCAGCTAGCAAAGGACAAGGGACTAGAATTCTCAGCAAATCTTGATGTTGTTCGGATGTTTGTTGATGGAAAAATGAAAAGGGTTAGTTTAGAAGAAAATGACCTAATGGCTTTATCGGTAGAATCCTTAAAAGCTGTCTGTAGGCAAATGATGAGTAAGGGATTCACCTCTGACATTAAGGAGAAGTCAGTGGAGTTTATTGAGAGGATCATATTCAAGATGAGCAATGAGATTTGGAAGTGTGATATTATTGCTCCAAACCCTCTAGACAATGTAAAGGTTGAGCCGGAGCTAATTGAAAGAAAATGGAATATTCTACAAGCTGTTAAAAATGTAGATGAAGCTTTGACTCTTCCTTCTGGATCACTGGAACAAGGAGAAATAAGGGAGGTAATTGGTGTTCCATGAAGATATAGTGTATACTGGATACACTCGTATGACAATGACACAGCTGATGCTTTGGCGTTCATAGATGCAGACCAGAATCAAACATTATTGCATATGAGTAGAAAATGGCTGCTGCAGACTCAAGATGCCGCATTTCTGGAAAAAGTTTTAGAAGTATTCAAATGGGGACAAGTGGAGAATGAGAATGTGGATGAGAATCAGAGACTTCTGAAGTACTTATCTGGAATAGTGGTGGAGAAGAAGCGAATGTAGCGAGATGCAGCTAGTGTCCATAATACTAACCGTGTCAAGGGCTACCCCAAAATGATCTATTGTCAGTTCAAGGCTGATAAATCACATTGGAAATCTCAGCTCATAATGAAGAATTTTGAGGATATTCCAAAGATCAGAACTACTCAGGAGGTGGACAAACTCAGAAGGCTTTTCAGGCATCCTTATCCAGAGCCCAAGAACCCTCTAGAAATGGAAGCGGTAAGTCTGTTGAATGCAAGGTGGAAGCAGCTTCATGATCCAGTCTACAAGAGAGAACAGCAGCAGAAGGAAAGGTGCAGAAAGTTAAAAGAAGAGAAGCGCCAAGCTGAAGAAGCTAGGAAGAGGAGACAGAATTAGAATTAAAGGTCAGAGTGGTGTGAACTTGAAGTTGGAAAAACTTCATATCTGTTGGTTGCTTTAACTCACTTGAGGAAAATTCACCTGATCACGGTATGCGAGATAGGCTAACTTACCATACTGTAACCGTGAATCAGAGTGGATCCAATAAGGTGATATAAGTTTGACTGAAAGGTATGAAATAATCCAGGTGATAGGAATCACTCAAATGGTCTTTAATTCGAAGTTCGAATTCTTTGCCTAGCTTAAGTTTTATTTATTCTAGTTCTTTGAATTGTTTTCCAAGTTTATTTCAGTTGTAATTTAAACAAGACAGTAATGTTATTTATCTTTTTCTCGTCTCATTGTTTAGATGAGTTATCCCTTGTTAATTTGAATGTCGTTGTTAGACTATCAAATAGGGGAAGATTGAAGGGCAGAGTGTCTAAACTTGTAACACTATAACTTATGTAACTCAACTAAAAGAAAAGATACTTAATTGGAAGACAATCAAGAACATGAAGCCACAAAGAAATCAATGCTAAATGAAGACAAGGTAATTGATACAATTCAACATGTTAACTATGATCAAACAAAGAAGAAATCATTGAAAGAAGTTCAAGACAAAGTTGTTCATGCCTCAGTGATTTGTAACTTAAAGGTTCAAGATCATAACTATCAGTATCAATAAGACTAATTGATTCCAAGTGAATAAGAAGGAAAGTAATAATTGGAAAGCCAAATTACTAATTGAATATGGTAATCTATTCAAGAAGCAGAGACACTATCAAGACTAGTCACTTATGAATCAGACCATTGCATCAAGTGTCAGGACATTGATAGCAAGTTTATGTCAGTAATAGAGATCCAGGTTCAAGAGCTTGTTGAAGAATATGGAAGACATAAAGAAATCACAAGTTCAAGATGTTGCATTGAAGTTTCAAGTTGAAGCCTAGAATTTCTCTAAGTACAAAATGTTCGAGATGGCCAAGTAGAATATTCCTATGTAGAAATTCTACTTAAATGTTCGAGATGGCCAAGTAGAATATTCATATGTATAAATTCTACTTAAATGTTTGAGATAGCCAAGTAGAATATTCTTATGTAGAAATTCTACTTAAATGTTCGAGATAGCCAAGTAGAATATTCCTATGTAGAAATTCTACTTAAATGTTCGAGATGGCCAAGTAGAAATTCTCAAATAGATGTTCTACATAGAGGACAGTTTCAACATGACACATGGCATCATCTAATTGGCAGATTTCCAAGCTTTCAAGATAAGATAAGATTTATGTGGACATCATTGGGCCACGTATATCTTAGTCTTTGAAGACTACAGGACATAGATTACAAGTAGTATAAATAGAAGTAATTGTGTATTATTTTAAAAAGAGCAATATTTTCGAGATAAATACTTGTAAAAGAGAGAGAGAGTATTCACAGAGCTTAGTATCATTTACTACCCTCTTTACTTCTGGTGTACTTTATAATGAATGTTGTAGCAACCCTTTCAAGTTATATATAAGACATATATTCCTTGAATCATTGTGTTCATTTATTACATGGTATTTATTGCTTCTTAAATTCGAAAAGTTGTATTCACCCTCCCTCTACAACACTTTTGGACCTAACATCGTCGGATTCAGTGACGAGACTAAAAGGACGATTGGCGAAATTTCATTACCTACATACGCTCAAGGGGTGAATTTGTTACAGAAGTTTCTTATTATAGATTACCAGTCATCCTACAACATAATCCTTGGAAGGCCGTGGATACATGACTTAAAAGCTATCCCGTCAACATATTATCAAGTAGTAAAATTCCCAACACCCTGGGGAGTCTAACAGATTCAAGGAGATCAGGTTCAAGCAAGGCAGTGCTACAAGACATGTTTGAGACCAACTATTTGACACCAAGGGAAGGACGTTTCTCAAGTTATGAGTATGGACATGAAGAAACTGACAGAGGTGAGCCTGTCGATGGGAGAAAAGAAAGTGCTAGTCGAACAGGATGTACCGCTGGAGGACTAAGCCAATTTAGTTGAATTCTTGACATAACGTATGGATGCTTTCGCGTGGGAACACGACGACATAACAGGCATTAGTGAATAAGTCATCACACTCAAACTCAATGTTGACCCAAACTACGTGCCCGTCTAGCAAAAGAGAAGAAAATTTATGCCCGACAGGAATCAAATTATCAATGACGAAGTCAGTAGACTCTTGAAGACTTGGATGATTCGAGAAGTGGACTACCCCGTATTGTTGGCAAATGTGGTGATTGTTTAAAAAAAGAATGGGAAGTGGCGAGTATGCATCGACTACACGGATCTGAATAAGGCATGTCCAAAGGACCCGTATCCATTGTCACATATCGATGCAATGGTCGACGCGATAGTTGGACATGAGTTGCTAACATTCTTGGTCGCGTCGAGTGGATTTAATCATATTAAGATGCACCCGTCAGACACTGAGAAGACAACATTTGTGACTGATAGGGGAATATAGTACTATTTGGTAATGCCCTTTGGCTTGAGGAATGCTGGTGCGACCTTCCAACGCCTAGTTAACAAAATGTTCAAAGAACAAATAGGTAAAATAATGGAAGTCTACATCGATGATATGGTGGTGAAATCGAAATGCGCATCAGACTACGTTAGGGACTTGACGAAGACATTCGACATCCTGCGAAATTATAACATGAATCTCAATCCGTCAAAATGCCACTTTGCAATAACGTCAGGGAAGTTTTTAGGGCACATGGTGACAAGAAGAGGAATAAAAGCCAGCCCTGAACAAATTAAAGCAATATTCGAATTGACATCACCAACATCCGTCAAGGAAGTGCAAAAATTGATAGGACGAGTGGCTGCCTTGAACAGATTTATTTCAAGGTCGTCCGACAGGTGCAAGTTATTTTATGACGTCCTGAAGAAAAATAAAGGGTTCTGTTGGACGGAAAGACATGAAGAAGTGTTCAGGGAATTAAAACAATACTTGACGACATCCCCACTATTGTCAAAACCTGATCCTGGAGAGATATTGTTTATATATCTGTTAGTCACAGAACAAGCGGTTAGTGGAGTTCTAGTAAGAGAAGAAAACAATATGCAGTCTCCAATATACTACGTTAGCAAGAGTTTGGTCGACGCTGAGACAAGATACTCGTCTTTAGAGAAACTAGTGTTGGCTTTAGCTGTCACATTGATCGAACCACGACATTATTTTGAAGCACACAAAATATGTGTCAGGACAAACTATCCGTTGAAGGTGGTGTTGAGAAGAACAGAACTGACAGGAAGGATGGCGAAATGGTCCGTCAGACTAAGCATGTATGACATAGTCTATGAACCTCGCACGACTATCAAATCACAAGCATTAGCTGATTTTATGGTAGATTTCAGCCCAAGTCAGTTAATAAAAAATGATGATGAGTTACAATGGATGATGTCAGAAACAAGGATTGATCTTTGAACAATATACACCGACGGGGCGTCAAATGTCAATGGCACGGGTCTGGGACTTGTGCTTAAATCACCACAGGAGGATATCATAGCACATTCAATATGTTGTGATTTCATAGCTACTAATAACAAGGCGGAATACGAGGCGTTGATTATCGGCCTGATGACGGAAAAAGAATTGAAGATAAGTCACATTGAGGTATGTTGTGATTCCCTATTAATTGTTAATCATGTAAATGGGTCTTATGAAGCTAGGGACCAGAAGATGTCGGCATATCTGGGAATCGTCAAGGAGTTACAAGCAGGTTTTATGAGTTTCAATATTCGTCAAGTACCAAGAGAAATGAATACACAAGCTGGCACTCTGGCAGGACTGGGTGCTGCCTTTTGACGGGAAAGCTTGAAGACCATACCCATTATACACGTCCTGAATCCAGTTATAGAAAGAGGTGAAGAATTAAAAGGTGTAATGACTTTGGAAAACGTGACTGATGATCAACCTGCCCAACTAACGAGTTGGACTACTGAAATAAAGGAATACCTGTCGAATGATACTCGACCAAGCAATAACAATGAGGCAAGACAACTCAAGATGAGTGCGTCAAGATTTCTGCTAATAGATGAAATTATGTTCAAAACTTCTGCTACGGGTTTACTACAAAGATATTTGGAGGACGAAAAGGCCCGACGGGTGCTGAAAGACGTACATGAATGTGATTGTGGAAATCATTCAGGAGGTAGAAGTTTATCATACAAGGTACTACGTATGGGGTATTAGTGGCTCACTATCAAGCAAGATGCAATTGATTATGTCAAAAGGTGTGATGCCTGTCAGAAGCATACGCCCGTCCTGCATCAACCATCAGAATACTTGCACCCGTCGATTCCATCATGTCCGTTCATGAAGTGGGGGATGGACATCGTGGGGAAAATGCCACCAGTACCAGGTCAGAGAGTATTCATGTTGGTCATGACAGATTATTTCTCTAAGTAGATAGAGGCAGAAGCATTCCGACAAGTTAAGTCAAAAGAGATAATATCTTTTATCAAACGTAATATTTTGTGCAAATTTGGCATGCCATCCGAGATTGTTTGCGATAACGTCTCACACTTCATAAGTGAAAAGACGGAATCCTTCTATCGTCAATGGAACATAACACTTAATAGATTATGCTTGAATCCTTCAACCAGAGCTACATTTTCAATGATGACATTTTCAGTAACAATATTGCCATATCCGAGTATTCTTCCTATATTGCCATCTCCATAAGATACTATAGGGCCGACCTTTTCCTCAAACTCTGAAAGTAGAGATTTGTTTTCAGTCATATGTGCAGAGCATCCACTATCAATCACTAGGATGTTTTTCTGGTTTCCCTGCAATCAATTAATGCAAATTAATTAGTAGGTTTGGGGACCCAAACAAGTTTGGGTCCTTTCTTTTGAAACTTGTTAACTCTTGCAGCAGAAGTATTTTTATCAGAGTTTATGCTAATAGAGTTTACTTGATCAGACTTTGCATTATTAGAGTTTATACTGTCAGAGTTTACTTTTCTTGTATTAGATTTTATCACATAAATTTGTTTGACAGTATGTTTTGGAGATATATTTAGTTGAGGCAATGGTTCATAATAATTGTAAAAAAAACTATGATATTCTTTGCATGTATAAATTTAATGCCATAGACTACCACAGTGAAAGCAGGGATTTTGTGGTCTATATCTAGTTTGTTTTCTAGCCTCTGAACTATGTCGTTCAGGTTCCTTCTTTTTGTTTTATTTGCAGTCAATAGCAAGGTGATTTGAATCATCACAAGTAAAGCAGGTTTTTCTAGAAGCATCAGGGATAAACTTATAGTTATTCTCCTTAGTAATTCCTACTTTGTCATTTCTATTTCTTTTCACCTTTTTAGGTTTGTCATTATTAGTGACTGCCTTCAAAAAAATTTGAAGTTACTTCTGTGAAAGTAATCCTATATTGAAAGGTTTATTTTCTGACACACTATTCTTTTTACCTTTGTTATTATTAGAGCATTCACCAGATGTAGATTTCTTGTCATTACTAGCTCTAACAAATTTCACAGGTTCACTCAATGTTCCTTTTGTGTGTGCTTTAGTGTGTGTTCCTTTATCAGATTCATAACCTAAGGCAGATGTCCAATTCTTTTCAGAAAGCATTTGTTGGACTTTCTTGGCAGAGTTTGTCCAAACTTTGATAGTCTCATTTTTCTTAGTTATCTCAGATTTCAAATATTCAACTTGAATTTCTAATTGAGTTTGCATGTGTATTGCATTTTCACAGTCTTTCTTAATGCTAAGCATGTTAGAATTTTCAGATTCAAGAGAGTAATTCCTAGCTGTCAGAGTTTGTATCTTAGATTTTAATCCTTTATTTTCAAGTGACTATGATTTAAAACTAACATGCAATGATCTAAAGAAAGATTTTAATTCACAGATATTTTTATTATCAAAATTAAAGACAGGGTTTGGTACCTTGTCAGAGTTTAGGATTAGAGCATCAGAGTTTTCCATGAGAGCATAATTTGTTTCCTCTTCAGAATCTGAGGAATACATCCAATCTTTCTTTGATGTGATGAGTACTTTTCCAGATTCCTTGCTTCTGTACTCAGTAGTAAAGTGCCCCTCTTATTATACTTTTAACACTTGACCTTTGATTTGTCAAGAGTTTTTGATTTTCTATCTCTGTCTTTCTTGTCTGATTCCCCTTGCTTCTTTTGGAAGTTCCCTTGCTTTCTGTACTTCCTATACTTCATTTTCTTGAAGCCTTTGACAGTCATAGCAACCATCTTCATCATGTCAGAATCTGAAGAATCATTAGAGTTTACATCAGAGTTTGCCTTACACTCTGATTAACTATTTTTTTTGATCGCATCTTTTCCTTTTCTTGTTAAGGCTTTTAGGACTTGTTCTTTTGATTCTTCAACTTTGGCCTCAACATTCAGGGTAACAGATTTTGCCTTGCTACTTTTCCTATTCTTCCTCTGCTATAATTCTAAATCATGAATCTTCAATCTTTCAAAGACTTCATCAAGAAACATCTCATCTAGATCAGCTCTATCTCTTATTAAAGATGTTTGTAGATCTCATTCTTCAGGAAGAGCCCTTAAAAACTTGGTGTTTGAATCTTCATTGTCATACACCTTATCCACCAAAGCCAGGTTATTCAATAGAGTTAGAAATCTGTCATAAATATCTGTGAGGGATTCATTCTGTTTTGCCTCAAAATATTCATATTCTTGAATTAGCACAGATCTTCTGTTCTTCTTTATTTTCTTGGTTTCTTGGCATTGAACCTCTAGTGCATCCCAAATTTCTTTCACAGTTTTGCATGAAATTACCCTGTTAGACATCACAGAGTCAAAACTATTATGCAGAATATTCCTTACCGTTGCATCTTTAAGGACTTCTAGGTTTTCTTCATTGGTCCATTCTTTCTTTTCCTTCAAGGTGTAATATTCAGGAACTTGTCTTCCTTCCACAATTGTATATGACACTAGTTTGGTTGGTAGATACTGACCTGTATGGATTCTGTCTAAATAATTAGGACCAGTTGCTTCCAGGAACATCATCATCTTCACCCTCCATGTAGGGTATTCAGCCTTCTTCTATATTGGGATCCTGATGCTTTCATACTTGTTTCCAGACATGTTTATATGATCTTTGAGTTATAATTAACTACTTGCTTTGATACCAATTGTTTGCCCAGATAAATAACTATTATAGAAGGGGGGTTGAATGTAATAGTACCAACTAATCGATTATGAACACAAGTATGAAGAATAAAATTAATGTTTTGTATTAATAGTGAACTTGAATACAAAACTCTCTCAAAAAATTTTTGTTCTCAAGAGTTGCTAGGTTATGAAAAATAAGACTTGAAAGTTACCTATGTGTTAACCTATTTCTGTGTTTATATAAATTCTGATAGTAAACTCTGTCGGTTGTTTATTATCTGATTTGAACATTCTCTGTTAGAGTGAACTCTGATTGAGTATTCTCTAATAGAGTAAATTCTGACCGACAGTTTCCTTATCATCTGATGACGCCAGCAATGTAAACTCTGATTTTTATTCTCTGATAGTATCAATATTTGTTTTCTAACACATATCTCATGAATATTAAAATAAGAAAATTAATATAACATAATAATATATATAAAAAAATAGTAATAAAATAAATTAATTAATATAAAATTTATTAATGTAGTCCGTGCTTTGCACGGGATATAAGCTAATATATATAATTTATAATATAAAATAAATGTATACGGTCCGGTCCAAATTAACCACCAACTATTTTCAGTAAACTATAAACAAATTATTTAAATCCTCTGTTTTTAAGGTTATTAACCTATTTATTTTTTAAAAAAATTATTCAAATCGACACGGTCCAATTAATGATTTTCCTTGTTGCGGTGAATTATTTTTTAAAAATAATTATTTAAATCGACACGGTTCAAAATAATGATTTTTCCTATTACGGTTTAAATTGATTTGGACAATTTCGGTACGGTGTAGGACCAGTTTGATGGATGAACATCCCTAAAATTAGTGTCTGACAGCGTTCGATTCATTGAAAGGTATATAATATGAATAGCATTTGGTTCATGATTAATTGTTAACAACTTTAATTAAGTATGCATAAAGTATAGTTCTTTCCTATTCAAGCAGCTTGAATTATTTAGTAAACAGGTAGATAGGCAAATAAGCAGCAACGGTTCAATCATCTGTTTGTCATTAGGGTAATTTAAAAATTGACTTTCCTGCATAGTTGCACCGCTTCCTACAAATATTTTTTGTTTGTTTGTATGTAGCTTAATAGCATATATTAAATTCGACAATCATGAGGTATGATATATGACTTGTATATGATTCAACATTGGTTGGTTCAGTTTTGTAAAAACGTATGCATGGCCGTATGCATGATATGACTTATCATTCAATATTTGGTTAGTTCAGGCCGGTTTATAAAAAATTTCAAAATAAATAACTAATAATCGTAAAAATAACTTAATAATGCAATATTTGTACAAATTTAAGTGATTTAAATAATATTGCGCTAAAATTGATGATAAAAATAATGTTATACACTTATACTTCCACTTCGGTAACCAGTTTAATATTAACTCCGGCACTTAATAATTGTGGTTATCGAAATGCTGGAGTTAAATACGTAAATATTGGTTCTGAGCCCTTAATCTAGAGTTTCAATGGCCTATTTTAGCAATATCTCTAATGTAAAGATTTGAAACGCCACTCTGTTTCCATATGACACCGTTGGTTGTAGAGTTCAGACACCGAAATTTTAGACTTGACCAGAATAAGAGGTTGTCTCGGCCATTTTTTTTAACTCTGCAAAAATTAATCCTACAGAACATTCGAAATTATTTCACTCTCTAATCACCATGATACTTCTTTCATGTATATAACGATTCAAAAATAGTTTAACGAGTTCATTCAATTAGTTTTGCTTTGAAGCTCAATATTTTTTGGTCATCGTCGAAATTTTCAGCATGAACTGCTCAAAGTTAACCAAAACCAAGGTCTTGCGACTTTGAATGCAGCTGCTTTAAGATTTGATAGTGTGAAATTCACCATAATCCAGCCTGGCTCTAATCCGAACTCTGCACTGCTATGAACAACTACTTACATGTGTCTCCGAAGATAGAAATGATGTGGTAATCTTTTAATTACCTGCAGAAATTTATCTTTGATATATTATCCGTACAACATTATTGGCAAAATGATTATAAGATGGGACAAGGCTACGTATTCCCCACACAGGACTTGCATTTTTACAGTATTTTCTAAGAAACTTGTTATATATGTGTCCATTAAAAGACTTCTTCTGCACTCTTCCTAGATCAATTGTTTCTCAGTTGGCCCTATTAATCTAAGCACTCCAGAGATGTAAAACAGCCTCCAAGTATTGGAACCTTCAATCTAAAAATTAGTATTTCCCTGGTTTCTTCACTGAGGCATGATCATTTCAATACAACTGATTGCTTAAACGATATCATCTCCAGCAATGTGGCTTACCAATAATTTGCACTTGGTTTTACACATAGGCACTCATGTGGATTTGCGTAGAAATATTCTTCTTCTTTGGGCTTCTTTTTCATTACTTTACAATGAGAGGGCTTTCCTACCTAGTGTATTGTTATGTAAATCGATTAATTTTACAATCTTTCTTCGATTAAGTTGGAGGGTCTTTTTGAACCCGAGGTATCTGCATGTTGTATCATTATCATTATCTTAAGATCAAGTGGTATAAATTACCTTCCTCTTTTTCTTAATAAACATAAATATATTGCTCCTGGAAAATTCACATTTTGTACCTGCAGTGACCAACGATATTTGCCATGTCACCAACATATGTAGGTACAGCATTGACAATCATTCTAATTTGGTCTGTTTTCTTAAAAAGTCAATATATGGTCTGAAACAGGCTCCAAGAGAGTGGCATTCTAAGTTGGTTGAGGAACCTCTAGGAAAGATTATAGCCTACTTCTCAAGAAGTCAGGTGATAAAATTTGTATTATAGCTGTTTATGTAGATGATGTACGGTAATGATTCTTTAGCCATTCAAGAGCTCAAGTCTCACTTGAATGACAAATTTGGTATCAAAGATCTTGGCTTGTTGCATTACTTTCTAGATATATTGAGGTTACTCATACCTCTACTGGTATTATCTTAGGCCAGCAAAAGTTTGCTAAAGAGGTTCTTCATGCCTCGGGTTTTGAATTGTCTTCCCCAGCCTGTATTCCTCTTCCTATGCATTTGAAGCTGTGTCAGGATGAGGGTGAGCTTCTATCTAATCCTGAACACTATAGGTCCTTGCTTGGTAAGTTAAATTACCTTAATAATACCGGACCTGACTTGTCCTACGTGGTTCAAACTCTCAGTTAGTATATGCATGCTCCAAGAACTCCACATCTTTCTGCCCTTCATCATACATTGAGATACTTGGTTGCAACTATCATGCAGGGCATTTTACTTCATGCTTCAGATACGCTTACTTTACAAGCATTTTCGGATGCAGATTAGGCTTCTAGCATTGTTTCTCGTCGTTCTGTTACTGGTTACATTTTGTTGTTTGGTAATTCTCTTATTACATGGAAATCAAAGAAGCAGGGTACCATTTCTCATTCCTCAGCCGAAGATGAGTATCGTGCCATGGCTTCTGCTGCTACAAAAGTCACTTGGGTAGTTCGTTTATGTTGGGACAATCGAATCATGATGCTGCGTTTTATGATATGAAAACGAACGAGTTTGAATAGAAAATTAACCTTAATTGCTACGGCGCAAGCGATTCAAATCCACGTCTTCTACTATATTCCCGTATTTACCTTGAGCGAAGTGTGGCCTTCGATCCTCCCAAGGTTGCCTCCCTTCTAACTTTGAGATCTTGGAACCCTAGTTCTTGGTTGCCTCCTTGAACGGCTGCTCACAAAAACCATAGTATTTTCCAACTCATAGCTAGAAGAGAATAAGATGAATATATAGGCTACAGTAGGGATCCTGAATAATTAGTTCGGGCCTTCCAATGACATTCTGGGTCAAGCCCAATGTCATTAAATATTAATTCAATCCACTAAAGAATTAATATTTGCACTACCTCTCCTAATGCCGTAATTTAATTATTTAATTCGGCTCCAATATTATTTGCTTATTAAATTCCCCATGTTTAAGATATCGAATGTCCATTAATTAAATTAATTTCTGATAATTAATTTAATCAACATCTTTTATCCTTGATCATCCACTCAACCTTATAATTATGCAAGAACAAATCTGCCTGCAGGACTTAAGCATAATTATCTTTATGAGCTTTCAAGATGACATCATCACCCGAATATTTTCGGACACGGTTTCCTTTTATAGTCAATATCCCACTCTGTATGCAATGTCATTGTCCAATACATAATATTGTGATTAACAAAAAATCACATCACATATGAATCAAAACATGTGCATTGCATACAAGTGTCAATCACTGTATCCGGATTAAGAACCTAAGCAATAATAATATTATAGAATCTTAGTTCTTCTTTATTATCAGAATAGAAGAACAATTCTAATATTTTAATCCCGTTCAATATACACAAAGCATACAAGTATTATTCAATAATCAAGATAGATTATTTCCAAATAATACTTCAGTCATTCCAGTGGTTTGTTTAACTCCACTTAAATTGTGAACATTTATTATATTATATATAGACACTGACAATCTAATCTTTTGTTATCCCATTTGATACTAGATTATCCACAATATATAATATACAAACAGTGTTAAAATACGCATTCAAGATTCTCAATAAAAAAAGACAATGTCATATACTTCAAACGAATAGTTCAGTATACTCCCTAACAATCTCCCACTTATACTCAAGCTATTCTTTGAGTATATCAGTGTTATATTACAAGCAATCCACTACCAATTAAATAACTATTATGTGACCATACATCTGACTCCTATCGCCTCCACATGCTGCTCAAAAGCCTTAGCTGGTAAGCTCTTTGTGAAAGGATCTGCCCGGTTGTCCTTTGATGCTATATCAGTCACAATAATATCTCCTCGCTTAACGAATTGTCGTATAAGGTGATACTTACGCTCGATGTGTTTTGCTGCCTTATGGTCTCGCGGTTCCTTTGCATTTGCCACAGCACCAGTGTTATCACAATACACTGTCAAGCTCCTAGGCAAATTAGGTACCACATCTATGTCCAAAAGAAAGTTTCTGAACCATATTGCCTCTTTGGCTGCCTCCGAAGCTGCCACATATTCGGCTTCCATGGTAGAGTCAACAACGCATTTCTGCTTTACACTCCTCCATATTACAGCTCCACCTCCTAAGGTAAACACATATCCCGAGGTTGATTTCCTCTTATCTCTATCTGCTTGGAAATCTGAATCGGTATATCCTAGAGGTAACAAATCTGAGGCCTTGTAAATTAGCATATACTCCTTAGTCCTTCTCAGGTACTTGAGTATAGCCTTTACTGCACTCCAATGTTCCTGTCCTGGGTTTGACTGATATCTGCTAACCATGCCCACGGCAAAACAAATATCAGGTCTCGTACATAACATTGCATACATTAAGCTTCCGCATGCCGAAGCATAGGGAACCGCTTTCATGCTCTCTATCGCCTCTGGTGTCTTAGGACACTGTTTCTTTGATAGAGCAATTCCATGTTTATAAGGTAGGTTACCCTTCTTGGAGTCCTGCATGTTAAAACGAGCCAATACCTCATCAATATAGGGCTCTTGGGATAAAGCCAACATCCTTTTCTTGCGATCCCTTATAACTTTGATCCCAAGGATGTATGCCGCTTCACCTAAGTCCTTCATTTCGAACTGTTTGAACAACCATGCCTTTACCGCTGATAACATCCCAACATTGTTTCCAATGAGTAAAATATCATCTACGTATAGCACTAGAAAAGTCACTGAACTACCCTCACATTTCTTGTACACACACGACTCGCTTGGACATTGATCAAATCCGTATGACTGGATTACCTGATCAAAGCGAATATTCCAATACCTAGAAGCTTGTTTAAGTCCATAAATGGACTTCTTAAGCTTACATACCAGATGCTCTTGGCCTTCCTTAATGAATCCTTCTGGTTATTGCATATAGATGATCTCATCATCAAGACTCCCATTTAGGAAAGCTGTCTTGACATCCATTTGCCAAATCTCATAATCGAGATGAGCTGCTATAGATAAAAGAATCCGAATCGACTTTAGCATGACTACTGGCGAAAAGGTTTCCTCATAATCGATCCCTTCTTTCTGAGTATACCCTTTCGCAACAAGTCTTGCTTTCCAAGCTTTTACCTTTTTGTCAGATCCTCTTTTTCTCTTGTAGATCCACTTACATCCAATGGGTTTTACACCTTTGGGTGGTTCCACGAGCTCCCAGACTTGATTTGAATACATAGATTCCATCTCAGATTTCATTGCTTTTTGCCATAGATCTGCACCTTTGTCTTGCAGTGCTTCCTCGTATGTCATGGGATCCTCATCATGTTCCTCAGAGACCAAGTCCGAAGACTCTCCCAATAATATGAATCTGCTGGGTTTACGAATAACCCTCCCACTACGACGAGACACCGGTGTGGTATTAGTGATAGGTTGTGTGTTCTCTTGTGGCTGTTCTACTTGTACTATTGGCACTTGTTCATTATTTGTCTCTCCCACTAGTTCCTCTAAAACGACACTGCTCATGGGTTTATGGTTCATCATATAGTCCTCCTCTAGGAATCTAGCATTGGTACTAACAATGACATCCCGATCCTTAGGACTATAAAATAAATATCCTTTCGTTCCCATGGAATAGCCTACAAAAAGCCTTACTTCTGTACGAGATTCTAACTTAGTCACGTTCTTGTTCAACACATGTGCTGGACAACCCCATATCCGAATATGTCTTAGACTAGGTTTTGAACCAGTCCACAATTCTTTTGGAGTCTTAGGAACTGACTTAGAAGGAACTAAATTCAAAAGATAAGCTGCTGTTTCTAAAGCATGTCCCCAAACCGACTTGGGTAATTCTGAATAACTCATCATCGATCTAACACTCTCCAAAAGAGTACGATTCCTTCTCTCCGCTACACCATTCTGTTGGGGTGTTCCAGGTGCAGTCAACTGAGACATGATCCCATTCTTTGATAAGTAATCCCTAAATTCTCCAAGCAAGTATTCGCCACCACGATCTGATCGTAGTGACTTGATACATTTTCCATGTCGCTTCTCCGTTACAGTTTTGTACTCCTTGAACTTGTCAAAGCACTCTGATTTACGGCGCAACAAATAAATGTATCAATATCTAGAATAATCATCAATAAAAGTGACAAAATATTCATAACCACCTCTTGCTTGAATATTCATGGGTCCACATAAATCAGTATGAACCAATTCTAACACTTCTTTGGCTCTATTCCCCTTTGCCTTAAAAGGCCTAGTGGTCATTTTACCTTCCAAACAGGATTCACAGACTGGAAATGGCTCCACTGCCAATGAGACTAAAGGCCCATCTACTACCAGTCTTTGAATCCTCCTCAAGTTAATATGACCTAATCTTAAGTGCCAAAGATATGTTTGGTTCAAAGAAGAAGGTTCCTTTCTTTTAGTAGTGATAGAAGATGTGTTATTTAATACCCTATGTTGTAGTTGCAGTGCAGGTTGATTAGGAGTGATTATGTATAAATTGTCTTGCAATGTACCAAAACATATAACTAGTTTATTCCTCATAATTGAAACATTATGATCCAAACAAACATTATAACCATCCAAAGCAAGTTTAGAAACCGAAATTAAATTCCTTCTAAACGAAGGTACATAAAGACAATTGTTCAAAACCAAATTCCTATCATCACCAAAAGATAAATTAACATCTCCCACTGCAACTACTGCTACTTTCGTAGCATCTCCCATGAACACATATATCTCGCCATCTCTAAGCATTCTGGATTGCTGGAACCCCTGCATAGAATTACAAACATGATCAGTGGCTCCTGTATCTACACACCAAGTGCTCGTAGATATAGCCGCTATATATGTTTCTGTAACTAGAGAAAGAGACATACCAGTATTGTTTTTCTTCTTAGGAAGAGGACAATCCTGTTTCCAGTGACCCGACTGCTTGCACCTGAAGCACTTGCCCTTGGGCTTTTTCACAGCACCACCTTGAACTCCCACAGCTTTCACAACTTTCTGTGTCTGAGCCTTTTTCTTCTTCTTGGCTTTCGGCTTAGAAGAAGAAGTTTTCTCAGCCACATTGACTTGAACACTCTGCTGAAAAAGTCCTTCAGCTGCCTGAAGTTCTGTCAGAAGTTCCGCAAGACTATACATCCTTTTGTTCATGGTGTAATTCAAGCGGAACTGCTCAAAACTTTTGGGTAAACTCATAAGGATGATATCGATCCGGGTTTCCCCATCAACCTCAGCACCAAGGATCTCCATCTCATTCAGATGTGACATCATCCTGAGAACATGATCCCTTACAGGTGTCCCTTCAGCCATCTGAGTGTTCATTAAAGCTTTCATTGCTACTTGCCTTGCAGCCCTATTCTGATCTCCAAAAAGTTCTTTGAGATTAAAGAGCATATCTGAAGCAGTGGCCATAGCCTGATGCTGATGCTGCAAAACACCTGACATTGCTGCCAGAATGTAACATCGCGACATCTCATCAGCCTTAATCCACTTCTTATAATACTCCTTCTCAACTTCAGAAGCATTCTCAGCAGGCTCCTCTGGCTTGGGTTCATTAATGCAAAATTTGTACTCCTCAGCAGTCAACACAATGTCCAAATTACGTTTCCATTCAATATAGTTAGGTCTAGTAAGTTTGTTATCCTTAAGTATGGTAAAAAGTGGATTAAAGCCCATTATATCCTGAGAATCATACATATAACACATAATTAGAGGGTGTTTAAAAAAATTGGTTCCTCTAACAATTATTTAAAATTAAAACACCAACACTTAAACACCATAGGTTTCCGGTATGCCACGTTGGGTGACTTATATACCACCTAAATTTATTTAAATGTTACTTCGGTCCTACTACTAAATAATTAGTCACGTTAGGGTGATCTATATTATTTTTCATAGCTAAGTGTATACCATTATTAAATCTTAAATTAATAATAATAATACCAGATGCGCCTTTTGACTATGATAAATTCTTGCTCCTAACAATAAGATACTATTAAAATTACAAATCTAAAGAGTATTCAGACTGACTGGCCAGGCCGGTGGAAGCATTGCCAAGAGGCTAACCACTTTTCTAGACACCAATCTAAATGGCCAGGTAAGTTGCACGCTTTCCTAGACACCAACGCAAGAATACTCAAAGATGTGTTATTTTAGATTCTCTTCCTAGTTGAGCGTGAAAGCTATCAAAAAATAGGGTATCCTTTTATTATTTGAATTCTATGAAACTTAGTACGCCACGTTGGGTGACATATGTACCTTCCAATATTCATAATTAATTTTAGAAGTTTGTTCTAGTAATTTCCATAACACTCTAGACACCATAAATTACATGCCACGATGGGTGACGTATACATAATTTATATTCGACTTAGTGTTAAATTACATACAAACAATAATGGAGACCATGGGATTTAATACCAAATTAATTCCCTCTCCCACTTAGTATTTTACTATGAGGATTTTATCTAGATGCATCGTCCTATGTTATTTTTTCGCAGTCCACATGTATCATAATAACAATACATATAACACATAACATAGCAGCATACTCATCATGATTAAAGCATAATAAAACAGCCATATGTCCATGTCGTTCTAGCATGCGAAGGGTTAGTATCACATGGCATAACAAACAAACATGGAACACATAGTAGTAATAATCAAGATCAGCAAACATTATGTAAAACATAATAAAATACATCCACTATTATGGCCCCGAAGAATAATCTTCAAAATCATCCATCGATAAATTTTCGAAAATCTTCAGCCGCCTGTTTGACTGCCTAAACGAGCTCAGAATAGCTTGAAAAATCTGGAGATGGTTCCCATCTCAGCCTGTAGGTCTCGTTCTGCCGTTTCCGAAAAGGTATTATTCGCCCCAATCGGATATCGTATGCAAAATCTGTAGCCAGAACAGCGAAGCAGCCACGAAAACAGCATATAGCAGCGGAAGAACTCTGTTTCTCGCATCTTCGTTGATCAAACAATTACATACGACAAATACAACAGAAAAATCTATTCTATTACATCAGATCATAATCTAAATTGAATACAATTCGAATTACAAGATTACAATCAAAATAGAAATCAAAAATTAAAACTAATCATGATCAACCCTCATGATTTAATTTACAACCACGATAAACCACGTGGGATCCAAAAACATAATTACAACCATGGCCATAATAGTGGATAACAACCTGCATCAAAAAAACAATACAAACCCACCACTATATACATACATAATTACGACATGGACATCATATCATATAACGCAGAACCCTAGAACCTGGCTCTTGATGCCAATTGTTGGGACAATCGAATCATGATGCTGCGTTTTATGATATGAAAACGAACGAGTTTGAATAGAAAATTAACCTTAATCGCTACGGCGCAAGCGATTCAAATCCACGTCTTCTACTATATTCTCGTATTCACCTCGAGCGAAGTGTGGCCTTCGATCCTCCCAAGGTTGCCTCCCTTCTAACTTTGAGATCTTGGAACCCTAGTTCTTGGTTGCCTCCTTGAACGGCTGCTCACAAAAACCCTAGTATTTTCCAACTCATAGCTAGAAGAGAATAAGATGAATATATAGGCTACAGTAGGGATCCTGGATAATTAGTTCGGGCCTTCCAATGACATTCTGGGTCAAGCCCAATGTCATTAAATATTAATTCAATCCACTAAAGAATTAATATTTGCACTACCTCTCCTAATGCCGTAATTTAATTATTTAATTCGGCTCCAATATTATTTGCTTATTAAATTCCCCATGTTTAAGATATCGAATGTCCATTAATTAAATTAATTTCTGATAATTAATTTAATCAACATCTTTTATCCTTGATCATCCACTCAACCTTATAATTATGCAAGAACAAATCTGCCTGCAGGACTTAAGCATAATTATCTTTATGAGCTTTCAAGAGGACATCATCACCCGAATATTTTCGGACACGGTTTCCTTTTATAGTCAATATCCCACTCTGTATGCAATGTCATTGTCCAATACATAATATTGTGATTAACAAAAAATCACATCACATATGAATCAAAACATGTGCATTGCATACAAGTGTCAATCACTGTATCCGGATTAAGAACCTAAGCAATAATAATATTATAGAATCTTAGTTCTTCTTTATTATCAGAATAGAAGAAAAATTCTAATATTTTAATCCCGTTCAATATACACAAAGCATACAAGTATTATTCAATAATCAAGATAGATTATTTCCAAATAATACTTCAGTCATTCCAGTGGTTTGTTTAACTCCACTTAAACTGTGAACATTTATTATATTATATATAGACACTGACAATCTAATATTTTGTTATCCCATTTGATACTAGATTATCCACAATATATAATATACAAACAGTGTTAAAATACGCATTCAAGATTCTCAATAAAAAAAGACAATGTCATATACTTCAAACGAATAGTTCAGTATACTCCCTAACAGTTTACACTATGATAACCAGTCTGCATTGCATATTGCCAAGAACCCTGTCTTTCATGAGTGGACGAAACATATTGAACTTGACTGCCACTTCACTCATGACAAGGTTCTTGAAGGGTTACTACAACTTACTTACTTACCTACTCGTTCTCAGTTGGCTGATGTTCTCAAAAAGATTGCACCGTCTTCTTACTTCAGTTCTTTGTAAGTTGGGGATGTTCCCCCCTTAATTATGTTTTCTTTTATTTCTTGTTGCCATCTCAGCTTGATTAGCTGGTAGTTAGTTACAGCAACTAGCTAGAGTAGTATATATAACAGTATCTTGTACTTTCTTAATAACGAAGCAATCCTAATCTTCTTCTACACATTTCTACATACTATGACTATCTCTTCTACATACTGTATCTACATATTATGTTTGTGTGCATAACAATGGAGATCACCTGAATTAACACTAGCTATATCTGATAAATTATAACTTTAGAGGTTTCAACAATAACAACATGAAAAAAAATTACAAGATCAAATACTTGCGCAAATTAATACCTAGATGTGCAGATTACATGTTAAAATAAGCATCAGACCTGTTGCAGCTAGTAATTAATTTTTTTTAAGTTGAAAAGGATTTTATTTATTTTTTATTATTTTTTTAAATGGAAATATGATAAATATTAGAATAATAGTATTAATTAGAAATAGTATTTATGGAATATTTATAGTTGTTAATGTCAGTAATTGTAACTGTTAGTACATAGATAATATATTATACATACACATGGAGAATACGAAAGAGAATCAGAAACAAAAAGAACAAGAACTGACTAAGGGTAGAAAGGAAGAACGATTGCAGAGTAGGTTGTGAGCCATCAAAATTACTCTTTGAATCAGTAATCACCTGCTCATATGTGTGTGTAGGTACTCATATGATAATATGTATAAGTGATACTTTACATGTTTATAGAGTTATTGCTATCAAAACCCCTATTTATAGTATAATCTATGTGTATATGATTTTGTATGAGTCTCTACATGATATTGTATAAATATTTACATGGCTTATTGTTTTGAATTGTGTGGATATATGTTTATATATAGATAATTTTGATTATCGGATATAGTTAACGATTTTAGTGTTCGGATCATCGTATGTATATTCTGTAGTGCTTTGTGTCCTTGCTGAGTTCTTACAAAATTTGTATTTAATTCGTTATTTTTCATATTGTCGTAATTTTACTATCCTTGAAAAGATATTTTAATTATCTAAAACTTTTATTCTTTGAGATTTTTGAAATTCGGCTTTTAAGTATGTCAAAATATACCGTTTATCAAATTTGTTCGTGTTAAAATGAGTTGTTGTGTTACAACTTTGTAAATTCATATTAAATTGATTCTTCATCTAAAAATTATGCATAATATTATTCTGGAAAGGTATTTTCAAAATCTACATCTCTCGTTTACATCCTGTTAACAAACGTGATATTGAGGTCCAAACCATTAAAATACAGGTCTGACTATAGGCTGATTCTGCTCTAGAAGCCCGTGTTTATTTATTTTATGTATTATTACTTGTCTGTTTTTGACTAATTTTACCTTTCCGGAAAGATCTCTGAATTTTCTACAATCATCTTGTTTTGGGTTTTTCCATATAAAGTTATCTTTGTAGAGTAAATTGGCATTTTTCCGGACTGCTCAAGTCTGAAATTATTTAAATGGTCCAGTTTGTATGATATTTGAGTTGTGTAACCTTAGAGCTAGTTATTTTCGGATATTATAAGTTTTCGATGTAGTAACTGAAGTGCAAATTAACTCATAAGAGTCTAATTGTGATTTTATTTGCAGGGTACAATATCGGTATCGAGTTAAGTGACTTTTCAATGTACTTTCATGTTCAGAAAAATGCTATTACCTCAACTAGTTTTAAAGAGCATGTTATTGTTTATTGTTCAAAGATTTACCGTGATTATGAGTTTCTCTTTTAGAAGTGTTTTTAATATATTTTAGGTTATGCAAATGACACGAATAAAGGGACTTAAGCATGCTATATAGTTGGAATTGTTATTTCATATTGGATTTCTTTTGTTTAGCATGCTACATAGTTGGATTGTTTATTTCGCATTCAGACTTTTATTTTCGTATGGGAGTTGCATCTCCAATATTAGTAGTTTACGTTTTGAATTGACTTTTTGTGTTTAGATTTTAAGGATATCAAGATTGTTGACTTTAAATTTGAATTATTATATTTTAGTATACACTTACAAAGGAAATGACAAAGATAGCGTTCGCACATCAATACATCAATATGTATAGCATAATGCAAAGAGTGGCATGAATTAATAGTTCTTTATATATTACTCCTTTTTTGCTATGAACAATATCTTATGCACAGGTACTTATTAGATTTAGTTTACTAGCCTAGGGTAACTAATCATGAAGTACTATTGTCATCGTCTCCTAGGCAAACATCCAGTTTCACTCTCTTTGTACAATGATTGTAAAATCTTAGAATATAGTTTGCACAATTATCTGCTATTATGTCAAGTTAAGAACAATGTCATTGTTATGAAAACTTATACAGTACTTAAGCACAATATAGATAATAGATCAAACAAGATTCATATTAAAGTTATAATTTAGGATTAGAATTTAATATGAAACTCCTCTTATCATTATCATTTTGTATAAGAAAAGAACTTTGATCTTATGAGACAGAGTAATTTACGCTCACAAAGTAGAATTCTGTAGCTGATCAGAATCGGAAAAATAAACAATCACAGACACCACAAACCAAACTTCAATAATTTTCAAAGAAATAAATTCAAGAAAACTCACCTGAAGGAAGAAAAGGAGGTGGAGACTAAACCATGTTTTCTTATATAAATAGCATATTAGACTTATTTCTATTTTTCGATACCCAAATAAACAAGTGTGGATGCCAAAGACCACCAATTGTTACCAACTCAACAAGAAGTGTCCATATCAAAATGCAGAAACAAATCTGAATGAACCACACTCGTAATCTGGTCCTCCGAATCAACTGACCTGAGAACTTATCACACTTTATCTCTAAACTCTCATGTCTAACTTCCATTTCTTTCCCCTACCTCATTCCAAGTGCAACATACCCCATATATACCACTATATATTTCACAACAGATATAGTCACAAAATGATCACAATTCACCTTAAATTAAGAAAATTGCAACAATAGATATAATCTCTGCAGTAACAAACAATAATGTGGTTTTCGCACAAAGCATAAGTATACACAATTACACACTACTGCATGTAATTGAAAACTGTTGGAAAATGTGGGTAGAAGTCCCACATTGTCAAGTTATTTTGAGCCTAAGTTTGAATGCTTCTTAGGTGCGCGCGCGCAACAAGTTATGGTTGGAGTACGTTCTTCTTCAAGAGAGCTTTCCAATGCATATTTAAGTATTCAAAATGATCAAGGAATGGATGAGATATAACTATCCATAGTTAGTATCTTAAAAGTGGAAATTTATAAATGAGAACTTGAATCCCACATTGAATTGGAAAAGAGTTTTTCATGACTTTATATAGTAGAACACTTATGTAGTGTTTAAAATGTGTTAGTATGGTGTTGCTCCACCACCCACGTGCGCGCAGGGGGGGATGCAAATCATGGGATTTCGAGGGAAAATTCGTGGCTTCGCAAGCCTTCGGGCTTTCAACCGTGGGCGACCTGCGGACACGGATGAAAAAAAAATTGGGCCCTAAAATAAAGCGTGGTAATTAAGGCAATTGTGTAGCGCACAAGTTTTTCCCCACTATATATTCATCTTATTCGATGATACTGGGGATAGAAAACTTGGGAAGAGAATGATATACAAATTCCAATGATCTACAACTTCAAAGTCCAGGAGTTATTGTACATCAACTTCAACTTCTAGCTCACCATTCAGGAGTGCACTTGTTCACATTCATCTGATAGATATTCATGCTTGAATGCTCAACATGTTCTAGGGATATCCTATTATTAGGTCATTAACTTTTCCAGCCCTAATAGGATCAAGTCTCATCACTGGTGCTTATTGTTCGATCTTGAAAGTCCCAAAGATTTTGTTTCCATCATCATCGATACCTTCTACTTGATAGTTGTTAGTAATTGTGCCCTAGATACAATTACTTTTATATTTTAAAGAAAATATTTTATTATATAAGGATTATGTTTTATTGATTATTATTTATTTATTATGTTTTATTTACTGTGTAATAAATTGAAAGCATAATAAACGACCTTGGAATTTTGATACGTATTATATATCTTTAAGTATGTGACTTAAAAATGAGATTATATGAATAGTAACTTATTCCTAAAACTCCCTAGTCGAGTATTATTATATAAGGATAATAATAATGCAATAAGACTAGTATGTTTGTTGACAGATGATCACATATCAGTGGTCATTTGTATGGTGATACTAAAGTCAAGAACATAAGTGCATGTCTCAATGAATGGCACTGGAATGACCCACCGTGAGATTCTACATATTAATAAGTGTCATAAGAAATTCTCACTGTGATAATGATGTAATGATTTTCTGACTTGAAATCATCATATTTCTATACGATAATTAATATACTTTCATTACACTAAAAGTTACCTTTAACTGAGTGATGATAAAAGTGGACCGATGTGTTGAAATACTGCAAGCGCACAGTGGTTAATTGTAGCAATCATAGATCGATCCTCAGAGACTATGAAATTTCCAAACCCTAATAAATAAATCAGGCAGACTAAACAAATAATGTTGAGATGAGATTTGTTTAACCTAATAAGCAAATAAAATCAAATAAATATGAAAAACCTAGGAATCTGAATCCATCAATTAATATCCAACTTGTCCTAAAAATCAATTCTCTTTCTTCAATAAATAAATATCAATTAACGAGACAAACATATACTATGAAACTTATTATCTAACAATAACCCATCAAAACTTCATGGAGCAAGCATAGGCTATGAAAAATAAATTCGGTAACAATAATATATCAAAATTACTTTGTTAATTAAACAATTAAGCACCAAGAAAAATCATGACAATCAAATAATAGGAACAAATAAATACTAAAAATAATCAAATAACTTCACCTTCATCCTAGGGCTAGAGAATTAGCTAGACATGATTGAAGAACAAAACAAAGTAACTAATATAAGACATGCAAATAACAAATAACATAAAAAGTGTTTGAGAGATAAAAACTTGTTTGTATTGAAAGAGCAAGAAAATAAAAGTACTCTACTCCTACTCCAAATTATTGAAAACTAAAATTAAAGTTAAGGTGCAAGGTCTAGGTCAATGTCTTGAAATACAAGAGAGGAGACCCATATATATATGGGAAATAATATAGGTCTTCTATATCGATTACAAATTGAATTCTAAATATTTCCTTCTATTACTTTTTCTTCTCCAACAAGCATTCAATTTTTTCTCTAATTGCTTTGCCTCCAAGTAATCTCCACCTCCTTCCTTGTATTTTCCTTTTTCTGCTACAATTCTGATTTTAATTAATTTCCTACAAAACAAAATAAAAATAATTAAATAACTAATAAAATTACGAAAATAAACATAAAATAGGTATTAAAGATGTATTAATTATGGACCTATCAAATGCCCCCATACCTATCTTTTGCTCGTCCTCGAGAAAAATCAAAAGAAAAAATATATTATAAAAGTCCTATGCTCCTTTTCGTAGGCTTGACGGATAATTTTAGGTTTACCAACCCGTTAAACACGTAGACGATCTCTACCAGATGAGTGTTGTCTCCTAAGGGTTTATAGAAGATATACCCATAAAATCCATGAAATATTCTAACAAGCATCCCACTCTATCAATAACGTTCATCAATGGCAACAAAAGAAGATTTTTAGGAAAATACATGCCTTAAAGACTCCTCTAATAGATAAGATGTAGGTATCTAAAATCCACTTATATTGACGCAAACGTTTGCAAAAACTCCCAAGGTGTGTCGTGAAAATAGGTCTCTGAAAAATCAATTGAATAAGTACATTTCCTCGTTTTCAACCAATATTGAACTAACCCAATCTCTATCAAAACAAGTATCTAGCCAAATTTCACAGTTTTTTTTCCCAATTGACTTTGCAATGTCCGTTTTCTTAGGCTTTTTATGTTTTCCATGTAGCGAGCTTTGGGTCAATGACTCCCAAACCAGTTGGTCTTAGGGCACTAGGTTTCAAAATACCCCTACAGACTTAATTACTCGAGTAACAAAGGCCACAAAACAAGACTAGTCAATTATTACTTTTATCTTAGCTCGTCAAGTAATTCTCCAATAACCAAGGGCAGTGAAAAGTCACCAAGAAATATTTATTTCTCATACAATCGCACTTAATACCAGCACATGTACATGGATCGTCCTTTTCATATAACATTGTATTTGCCACCCATTGATCTCAAAGGAGTACTTGATGCTTTATATATTTTTCCACAAACATTTGATTCGACATTGTTTTAACATGTGGGCTCTCTCTTAGGTATCGAAAACTTCCCTAGATAATCTTTCCAACAAAGACCTTATGCAATAAGTGCCATCTTGGACTTTTAAGCAAAAATTTGTTCGACACAAGTTTCATGAAGAAAACCTTACTCAACTACGTTCGAATTATCTCAAGGCATTACATATATATAATTTTATAAAAAATTGTTAACACCAACTAGCATCAAAGTACAAGAGTGGAAAACTTAGCTAAAACATCTCTATTTTTGGATTTTCTAATTTTTTAATTTTTTTGGATTTTTGAATATTTTATAATACTACTAATTCCCTCCCCCATACCTAAATCATGCATTGTCCTCAATGTATGCAAAGAAGAGATAAATGACAAAGTAAAAGGACGAGAATACCTGATAAAAGCATGATGGAGGAAGCAAAAAGAACTACCATACAACACACACACATAGTTACTCCCCCATACCTACACTGGACTATGGGAGACAATCAAGAAGAAAACTTACTAACCAGCACCACATCGAGGAAAAACTTCTTTCATCGTAGAGTAAGCACACTGTTGAAACACATTCTCAAGAACAACATTATCCACTAGAAATATACGATCTCGCATCAAGATAAAACTCATATCACTAACATAATCCATAAACCAATTAGACGCTTCTTTAAATTGTTTAAGCAGATTGATTACTTGATATTTGTGATCATGGACTAAGTCATTAGAAATAAAAGAATGATGAGTTTCATTAAAACCTACAAAGGACTGACCAAAACTGGATAGAAAAGGTTTTGAATCAAGTGGGGGTGGTTCACCTACAGAAGTCTTAACAATGGTCCTAGGCTCAAACGCAATATCTTTCAATTGGGTTTCATGTTTAGAACAAATGATATTCAATTCATCTAACATCTCATCAGAAGTGAAATTTTGGTATAACTCATGAAGTTCTCTATTACTCTCATACTCTAACACAACATCATGTTCAAGAAAAGACTCAATCAAATTTTTCTCAAGATTCGACCAAGACACAACGTCATTAATGAAACTAATTCCTACAGGTTGGTCATAAAGATCATTGGATTGACTTCCCACATTAAAAATATTAAGATCTAGAGTCATGTTTCTAAAAGTTAGTTTCATCGAACCATTCCTATAGTTAATCAAAGCATTGGAAGTAGCAAGAAAAGGTCTTCCTAAAATGATAGGAATTTGATTTTTGAAATCTTTGACAGGTTCGGTCTCGAGAACAACAAAATCCACGGGAAAGACAAAATCACCAACCTAAATTAACACATCCTCCACTATGCCCTTAGGAGTTTTGATAGAACGATCAGCTAACTGAAAAGTGACATTAGTCTTTTTAAGCTCACCTAAACCCAAAGTTTGATAGACAGATAATGGAAGAAGATTCACACTAGCTCCTAGATCAAGTAACGCTTTGTCAATGAAAGTATCACCTATGACACAAGAGATTGTAGGACAACCAGGATCCTTATACTTCACAGGGATTTGATGTGATATGATAGAACTAACAAAAGACGTTAGGAAAGCTTTTTTAGGAACATGAGTGGTTCTTTTACGAGTACACAAATCTTTTAGACACTTCGCATAAGAGGAAATTTGTTGAATTGCATCTAAAAGAGGAATGTTGATCTTGACTTGTTTAAAGACTTCCAAAATCTTATCTAATTGAGCAGATTCTTTGTTTGAAGTAAGCCTTTGAGGAAATGGGGCTTTTGGCTTGAAGACTTTTTCAGAGATGGGTTTTGAAGGTGGTTCATCAGATTTGAAAGGTTCACTAGATTTTACTACTACTTCAGAATTCTTGGGAGACAAGGATTGGTCAAGACTAGGATTTAAGAGTAAAGGATTTGGTTTAGAAGTGAGTTTTTCTTCCTCTTTAGTATTGAGACCAGCATGATTGTTGAATTGATTACCGGACCTAAGAGAGATGATGGAATTCACATTTTCATGAGCTTTTTGGTTTGGATGAGATTAAGGATTAACCTCAGGTTGACCAGGAAATCGGTTTCTGTCTCTCTCACTGATTGTGTTGGCTAACTGACTGATTTGGACCTCTAGTTTAGATATAACTTGAGTATTGGAATTTAGTAACTGCCTATCTTGGGTCATAGTTTGCATGAAAGCCTGTTGAGATTGAGTTATATTAGCTTGGGATTTCAATAACGCCTCAATACTCTTTTCTAAGAAATTCATTTTCTTATCAGTTTCATTAAAACCAGGAGGATTCGAAGGAATTGAAACAAAAGTTGGATATGGGCCAAAGTTTTGAGAAGGACATGAGTTGGGATTTTGAGTTGGAAATGGACCATGATTGAAATTTTGAAAAGCAGGTTGAGATGGTTGGTTATACTGATTGTATTGACCTTGGTTCCATGAGAAATTTGGGTGATTTTTCCAACCAGGGTTGTATGTGGGTGAAAAGTGATCATTCATAACTCTCGCTTGAAACATGGCATTAGTTTGTTGAATTTCAGGGCAATTTTCTGTCACATGATTAGATGAGTTACAGTTTGCAGAGACAGACACTTGTGAAGACACGTTGTTGGTTTCTAAGGCTTCTAATCTTCTTGTGAGTGTAGCTAATTTAGCTTTAGTTGCAATAGAATTACCAATTACATGTATGCCTTTAGATGAGCTAGGTTTTTCAATTTCCTAACTTGGTTCCCTAGTTGACTCCCACAACATCATTTTTTCAGCTAACTCTTCAAAAAATTGCCAAGCTTCTTCCTCATTTTTATCCATGAATTTACCTTGACACATTGACTCTAACAAAGAAGTGGTTGGGCTATCTAAGGCTTCATAAAGAATTTTACAAAGTCTCCATTGTTCTATACCATGTTGAGGACATTGGGACAACAGATTTTTAAATCTATCAAAATATTTCCAAAAAGACTCATTTTGGTTTTGTTGAAATTGGTTGATTTCATTACTAAGTTTGTTGGCCTTATGGTTTGGAAAATATTTTTTTAGAAATATGCCTACAAATCCCTCCCAAGTTGAAATAGAATTAATGGGTAGACTATATAACCATTTTTTAGCATTTTCTTTAAGAGTAAAGTTGATAAGTCTCAATTTAATGGAGTCATCAGTCAATTGTTGAATTTTCTGTAAGGCACGGACTTCCTCAAACTCTCGGATGAAAAGATATGGATCCTCTCCCTCTACCCCAGTAAACCTAGGTAACATGCTAATGTGGCGAGATTTGATTTCAAAATTATAACTATTTATTGTTGGTAGGACTATGCATGAGGGTTGGGTGGAACGAGTGGGATAACAACGGTCTCTAAGTGGAATAGACATGACTTACAAGTAAGCAAGTAAGCACGTAGCAGATAAGAGATAGAAGTAAAGACCTTAAAAAATACAAAACAAAAATCCTATGTCTATGTTAACCTAGAGAAATTCTAGACCTGCTCCTAACTTTAAGATAATATTAAGAGTCACAAATCTAAAAATATTCAAACCGATTGGCCAGGCAGATGGAAGCATTGCCAAGAGGCTAACCACCTTTCTAGACACCAATCCAAATTGGCAAGGTAAGCTCTCGCTTTCCTATACACCAAAAGTAAGAATACGTAAATATTTGTCTCGTCTTAGGTTTTCTTCCTAAATGAGCGCGAAATCGTAGGGGCCAACGTCTAATTGATTTTATTAAGGTAAGGGAAATGCAAGATGAACGTATTAGTGATTTGTGGGTCAAGGAAAGGGTGATGAAATCCCTTACATTATCTTGTAATAGGGTGGCACCCTTAAGATTGATTGAATGAATGCTACACAAAAAGAACGAGAAAATAAACAACTATGGATGCACTACACTACGTGAATTAATAATCTAAATTGTACGTACCTCTTTCCTTCAGCAATCACCACAATTATAAGATAGAAAGAAATAAAATACTATAAAGAAAAACTAGATGATGTGCTCCTATGTGAGATATGAATGATGCATCAAATTGGTTTTTAACAAGACAAATAACTAACTAAATTTTTTTTTTTGATTTTTTTTAATATTTTTTTTTGGATTTTTTTAATATTTGTGAGAAAAAACAAAATTTAGATTGGTGATACGGAATACCGAAAAGTATTTTCCAAAAATTTCTAAGGAGACAACGATGCCTTCTAACGATCTTCTTGTCCAAACTTTTCTCCGCTTCACAAATCCCTAAAAAAATACAAAGAAAAACAAGAAACTAATCCGAAGAATTAGATATTAAGGAGTAAAAATTACCAATAGTCCCCGACAGCAGCGCCAAAAACTTGATGTGTAAAAATACTGCAAGCGCACAGTGGTTAATTGTAGCAATCACAGATCGATCCTCAGAGACTATGAAATTTCCAAACCCTAATAAATAAATCAGGCAGACTAAACAAATAATGTTGAGATGAGATTTGTTTAACCTAATAAGCAAATAAAATCAAATAAATATGAAAAACCTAGGAATCTGAATCCATCAATTAATCACAATTAATATCCAACTTGTCCTAAAAATCAATTCTCTTTCTTCAACAAATAAATATCAATTAACAAGACAAGCATATACTATGAAACTTATTATCTAACAATAACCCATCAAAACTTCATGGAGCAAGCATAGGCTATGAAAAATAAATTCGGTAACAATAATATATCAAAATTACTTTGTTAATTAAACAATTAAGCACCAAGAAAAATCACGAGAATCAAATAATATGAACAAATAAATACTAAAAATAATCAACTAACTTCACCTTCATCCTAGGGCTAGAGAATTAGCTAGACATGATTGAAGAACAAAACAAAGCAACTAATATAAGACATACAAATAACAAATAACATAAAAAGTGTTTGAGAGATAAAAACTTGTTTGTATTGAAAGAGCAAGAAAATAAAAGTACTCTACTCTTATTCCTAATTATTGAAAACTAAAATTAAAGTTAAGGTGCAAGGTCCATGTCAATGTCTTGAAATACAAGAGAGGAGACCCATATATAGGGGAAATAATATAGGTCTTCTATATCGATTACAAATTGAATTCTAAATATTTCCTTCTATTACTTTCTCTTCTCCAACAAGCATTCGATTTTTTCTCTAATTGCTTTGCCTCCAAGTAATCTCCACCTCCTTCCTTGTATTTTCCTTTTTCTGCTACAATTCTGATTTTAATTAATTTCCTACAAAACAAAATAAAAATAATTAAATAACTAATAAAATTACGAAAATAAACATAAAATAGGTATTAAAGATGTATTAATTATGGACCTATCATGGACATTGGGTATACTATGAATCGTATGAGAAATATGAATGATAGATAAAAGAATTAACCTTCCTATTTAGGAGAGATATTATTGGCCTCTTGATTGAGTGAGACTATAAAATGCATGGCCCTGCTCAAATGTTGATTTGTTTAATAGTCTACTCATTGATCAAAGAAACCCGGATTAAACGTTGAAGAGAATGACACGATACATGCCTCGAGTTTGATCTATAATATAAGGTTAAAGTGATTATTTTACATGAAACATTATTCACGAAAGGCTTAATCAAATAACTGATTTTATTATTATTACTTGTGTAGCAATGATGTATTACTAGATGTCGCTCATTGTTTATAATTTTAATTAGATATTAAAATTGTTGCCAACGTAATAATAACCTACAGGGTCAGACACAAAGAATGTTTGAAGGAGAAATAATTTAAATTATAAATTTAAATTATATAAGTAATTTATTTTATTAATGATATTAATTAAGTATGACTTAATTAATTATATAAATAGAATAAATGAATTACTTAAACTAATTCCAAAATTAGTAATTAATTAATTAAGTGAGACTTATTTAAATAATTTAGAATTTTTTATTAGTATTAATTATAATTAGATTATAATTAGAAAACTTATTCATCTCTCTATATAATATCTTTATGGGCTGATTTAATGAAAGACACATATTTTCTAAAACCCTAGCCATTTTGAGAAAAGAAGAAGATAGAGAGAGAGAAGCAGTTTTCGGGTGCTAGTACACATCAATCCTTCATGAAAAGTGTTCGTGTGGATATCGTAGAGCGTAGATCGAGTGAGCGGGATACGTGGTGATTAAATAAGCTTTGGACCTCCATTAATCTTCCATTGATGAACTGTTAAAGCTTTTTAAGTTATTTGTTCTTAATCTCTGTATTAAATCTTTTGTTTTCGCATGGATCCTGCGGAGGGTTTCGATTTATATTATGTTTTATATTTATTTTTTGCATTTTTCCGTTGCGTTTGTGCCTTGAAACCCTTCAATAGTAACCTTTAGCAAACAGTTTGGCTTTGTCCCTCATAACAATGTCAATAATCATCCAGTTTCTGAAAACGCTTACAATACCAAATACTGTCTTGTCTTGTGGTCTAGGTTCTAGCTTCAGTAAATTTCTGCCTTTGAACTGATTGAGATCATCTTGCATTGCAATCACTCAATCTGGATCAATCAGTGCTTCTTCAGTATTCTTTGGAATTCCATATATTAGATCCCAAAAAATATATGTTTATCTTGATTAGTACTTTTAGCCTTTACTCAATAATTCGGTTTACTAAGAACTAGACTCTAGGAATGAATTGGAATTCAACCATTTTATCTTGGAAGATATGTTCTTGATGTATTCATTTGATCTTCATTGTGTTGAGTGCGACTAGTAGATCCTTCTTTTATTTGCTCCCCTTGAGTTGCTGCTAGGATGTGTTGAAGATCTTTCACCTTTTTCAGTAGATTCTGTTAAAGTTCATGAGTTGTGTAGTTTAACTACTATTTCCACTAATAGGATCTAAATCATAATCATTATCATTGTTTCCTTCTATAACCTCAATTTCATCATCAGTATCTGAATTTGACTCTAACAAGATGAAATTTCAAAGATTCATAATAGTATTTCATTTGAAGGCTTGGGAGTTTGGTGTAGTTGAACGATACATTCAGACTTTCAATCACCTTCTAGTTTTACATCATTTATGCCTTGAAAGCTTTCGACTTCAATGAGTAGCCGAAGAAAGTTGTTCTATGAGCCTTAACTTCAAACTTGCCAAGATACTCATATACATCTTCAATAAATATCAATTTCCTCCAAACACACGAAAGAGCTTCAGTGTTTGCTTCTGGTTGGCCATTAACTCATATGATGTCTTTTCTCAATCTTTATTGAATAAAGCAACATGCTGTGTTAATTGCTTCAGCTTCAAAGTACCTTTATCAGTGCAGACTTCATTTAGAACTTCATTCACAAAATTGAGTTCAAATATCTGACTTCAAGATTCTCACAGCTTACTTTGCTTCCAACTTGATCTTCCTGATGTGATCAATCACCATCTGTGACATTTATCTATTAAATGCACGAACATCACTAACTAGTAACTAGGGTTGTCATCAACCACCACTATGCATATTTCTTTCATGCCATAATTTGCTTCAGTGTGATGTTTTTATTGGCTTCCCTATATGACATGCTTCAAAATGTCCTTCTGGATAGAATTCCAAATGAAGCAGTCCTCTCACCAATTTCTTCTTTATTAAAGAATCCATTGTCTTGTTCACCAACTGTGAGAGCTTCTTATGCCATGGTCAACTCTTTACTGATGAAGCTTTACTAAGAACCTCACTTCACCTTTTCATATCAAATCTATGTCAGGTACGAACAAACTTCCTCCTCTTAGTTTGAGTGAGCTTCCAACCTTCTTGTTTGAGATCAAACACTTTTCTTTTTTAATGCTTTTCCAGACCCTTGACAAAGAATTCCCTAGTGCCCTATAGATAGTGCTTAAGTCCGTCCACAAGAACTATGGTTCCACTGATGACAATTCCAAAAACATGATAGCAAAATCCCTTATACATCATTTGCTATCATCTCCAAAGGTTACCGTTGGGTAGGCTTTCTCAACCAACTGTGATGTCAGAGCTTCAATCTTAATCATATGCCTCGAACAATAATTGTCATGAAATCACATAAATTTTGTCTTTTGTTACATATTCTGCAATCACACATGATTAAGCTTCTTGGTACTCAACTTCAATTGAGTCCAGATGGGTTAGAGATATTACTATCAACAGTGGTAACAACAACTTCAATATGCATATTAGAAAATAAAGTACTATCTACTTTAATCATTCTACACAAGTGTAACATATGTCAAGTAAATTTATAGATATTCAATAATTTTCTAAAAGCACATGGAATAGAAGAACTAACAAATTACTTACTAATTCTGTCTAATCTATTTTTGTTGTTGTCTAACAATTTTAACTATCTCTAATTACCTAAGTCAGTTTTAGATTAAGCTTCGAATCTACAAATGTTACTGACTACTTAGATAATTCTACCATCTTTTTATATTCTACTCCTTAACAAGCAATACATGAAGTGATTTGACATTTAAGTGCAACTATGTGAATGCGAACAAATCATATGAAAATAAGCACATAAAAAATTCAAGAATATGCAGAATTTTTAAATAAAATATTATGAGCAATATCTAATTCCACATACACTTTTCAAGTCATTTATCACAATAAAAACAAATATAAAATATCTAATCTATGACATGTCTGTCTATTAGCAATTTTCACAACATTAGCAGAGGTATTAAATCACATAAGATTTAAATCAAGTTTTAGTAAAAGTTCAAGGATACACCTAACTGTCTAGAACACCCTATTTAATTCTAGATATTCATTTTACTGCATATAAAATCAAGTATGAAATGTACTTATTTAAACTCATGAATCCTAGCATGCAAATCTCATTCTTAGCAATCAATTAATCATTTAAGTCCTAAGATGCTAACATGCTGATATGAATATAATACATTTCAAAACTTAATAATCATACAGTTCTGAATTAGATAAATGTATACTAGTTAGAATGTGTACCTTTGAAGTCCTTAGTGATTCATCTCCAGTGTTGGTCATTGATGCCAAATATCCATTTAGTTTATCACTGTCACTAATAGAATCAGGCTTGCATTTAACTTCACCAATAAATGATTTCCCTTGCTGCATCCTTACTAATGCCTGATATTCCTACTTCAACCTAACATAGTGTCTATCATCTTTTACTTGTAAAGGCTTTTTCAAACTGTGTAGCAAACCCCTGATCTCGTCTTTCAAATATAAACCATCCATGTCTTGTAACTACCTCTTGAACTGATCTTGAAAATCTCCTCAATGGAATCTATATGTAAGGACCTTTGATTAAGAATTAGGATTTCATCTGAATCTGATGTCACTGAACTTCCTGTTGCCCTGTAGGCTTGACTTGCAGTCCAGTTCTCAAGTTATTCCAAAGTGTAAGATTCACTTATAACACCTTGACCACTACCTTGAGCTATTACATCTTCAATTCAGCTTCTAGGATTAATTCGTTTCTGTACAGAGGTTCTCAACCTTGATTTCAATCAAATTTGGTTACTGGGTCATAAATACAGTGGATATGCTAACAACCTATTTACTAAATATTATATTTTTCAGCTCTTGTTCTAGTTCATAGGCCTTCAATGCATATTGTTCTTCTACTGACAATGTGGTTGTATCCTTAAATCCATGTTGGCTGTAATCCCTGTGTTCCAGATGATCTGCAGTGTTAGCACAAACTTCCTATAATCTCCATGTTTAATAATCTATAAGGCTTGTAATGAGATGCCAGGTAGTCCAGTCTGTTCTCCTTCACTATTTTAACCCCTAAGATTTTTCATCCAAAAATTCAACTCAAATTAACCAAAAATTGTACCCAAATTAATCTCTTCTTCTGCAGCTTTCAAAATATTAGTGGGATCCTATGGAGTAAACCTCTGAGAAAATTAATACCACTTTTTCTACAACATGTTTCAGAATTAACTTCATTGGATATCCTTCAGTCAATTTTAGTTGTCTTTAATACCAGGAAAAATCATTTTGTGGCTCTTGTTATAATAAATTTAAATTTTAAATAATAAAATTTGTTTTATAAACTTTTATTAGCTTATGTTATAAATTTTAATTAGTTCATTTTATAAATTTATATAGTAAATTTATTTTATAAACTTTTGATATGGGCAAAAATAACCCTGAGTAAATAATAATAAATATAGCATTAGACCTGTTATGGTTCAAAGGCTTGGGCCCTCAAAACGAACTAGGAAAATAAATCCTCGGATCAACTGAACTTGTAAGTCTAGCCCACAAGCTCTGTTGAAGCCATAGGCCCATTAAGCCTTTGTTATTAATTAATTTTGTAATTAATAAATAAAGGCTCAGTAAAGGCCCAAGAAGTCTGTTGAAGGCCTTCATCCTAGAAGGATCTAGAAACCCAAACGTGGGAAGAGTCCAACAAGGACTCTCATTCCTATAAGGTTTTGGATACCCCTGCTGCTAGGAGACTTGGCCCCCAAGTCTCCTAACCCTAATTTGATTCCAAGGCCTTCATGTGCCTATTTAAAGGGCCTAACCCCTCAAAATTAGAACTACGTTTTTGGCTTGATTCTCATACGAACTGAGATACGTAGGCAGTTAACGAGGACCTGAGTTTAGTCACGAAATGTTAGTGCAGCCATTAAAGCTGGAAGCTCTCCCAAACCCTAGCATTAATTACGTATTAAAGACACCTCGTTTTTGATCCGTAACATCTGGCGCCGTCTGTGGGAACTGAATAATAACCATGGCAAGAACACGAAGTACTGCAAGCACCCTTGAAGGAGAGATCCCTGGAGCCGCTGTCGACACCACTGTTCCCCCTATTACAACTCAGGGGCAACAAGCTGTTGTTCCAACCACCTCTGTTGAGGACCCTGAAGCAAGCACCCGGCGTGCTGGACCCCTCAGCATCGTCGTTCATCCTTCCAACCCCGATGTGTCAATTCATGCTTCAGCTCCTCCGCTCCAGGTAATTCCACCCCTTCATACTAATTTTGTTGCTCCTCCTACTATGCAGGTCCCGTCTGCTATAACTCCCGACCCTCGTTATGGGCTCCCAAGGAACTATGAGCCCCCTTATGAGCAAGGGCTGTTGCCCCACTATACCTCACAACGAAGAAGTCGGGACTTCTCTGGACCTTACTCAACTGATGACGAGAACTCATCTGACGAAGATGTTAACCCACGAAGGAGGCGACCTGGTAAGGAGCCCCTTGGAGGGAGGAGTACCCAGCCCCGAGGGCCTCAAAGTAATGACTCCCTGAACCTTCAGGAAAGAATACGCGCTCATGAAGCCGAAGCTCAACGACTAAGGAAAGACCTGGAAAAGGCATTGGCAAGGCGACAACACCCCAGAATGGAGGGTGCTGGAGAGTTGATGAGAAACACCTCTGTAATAGATTTGGATGAGCCCCCGAGGCAAATAAGGACAAGTCATGTTAGGGCTGATCCCCAAGACTTACTGCCGCTTGGAGATCCTGATGATCCTACGCCCCCCTTCACAGGGAATATTATGAATGAAAAGATATCAAGGAAGTTTAAGATGCCAACAATCAGGGCCTATGATGGAACGGGAGATCCCTCAAATCATGTGCTCACGTTCTCTAATCCACTGTTGCTGCAGCCTGTAAACGATGCCATTAAGTGTAGGGCGTTTCCCCAAACCCTGAGTGGCATGGCTCATCGGTGGTTCAGTCGTCTACCACCAAACTCTGTTGGGTCATTCAAGGATCTGAGCAGGGCCTTCATTGGTCAATTCATTAGCAGCAAAACTCATGAAAAGAGCTCAGCTTCGCTAATGAACATGCACCAGGGGAAGAACGAATCCTTGAGGGATTACATGAATGGGTTCACAAAGGAAGCCTTGAAGGTCCCTGATCTAGATCAGAAGGTCGCTATGATAGCCTTGCAGCAAGGAACTTCTGACGAAAATTTCAGAAGGTCGTTAGCTAAGAGGGCCCCTGAAACTATGAATGAGCTCCAAGAGAGAGCAGGAAAGTATATCAAGGCTGAGGAAAGTATGAGGAAAGCTCAAGGGTTTCAGGCCTCGAACGCCTATCCTAAAAAACGATCCAGCGATACCGAGTACACTATTGATACCAAGTATGCGAAGAATGGTGACGCCAATGACTCCAAGAAGAAAGGAGGTGCCAGGTTCACCGAGTATGCAAGGCTAAACACCGCCCGTAGCCAGATACTAATGGACATTGAGAAGGGTAAAGATCTTCGATGGCCGAAGCCATGAGGACTGATCCTGAAAAGAGAAATAAGAGCGCATAGTGCCGGTTCCATAGGGGTGTGGGACACGACACTGACGACTGTCGTCAGTTGAAAGACGAGATTGAATTTCTGATTAGAGGAGGGAAGTTGGAAAAATACACCAAGGATGGTGCTGGAGACGATAGAAGGAACGACAAACGAAGGGACTCAGACCCCAAGGAAAGAAACAATCAGCCCAGAGGGCCTGTGATTAACGTAATATCAGGAGGGCCAACTGCAGCAGGCAACTCCAGAAACTCCATGAAAGCGTATGCACGGGAGGTAATGAGCATTGTAGGAGAACCTCCTAAGAGGGCAAGGACTGAAGTCTCGTTGACCTTCGACGACTCCGACCTAGAAGGGGTGAGGTTCCCCCACGATGATCCCTTAGTAATCACCCCCACCATAGGGAATTCTCCTGTGAAAAGAGTCTTGGTAGACAATGGTTCTTCCGTTGACATCCTATTTTATGATGCCTATGTAAAAATGGGATACAGTGATTCACAGCTAACCCCCTCCAACATGCCCATATACGGTTTTAATGGAGTGGAGTCTCGGATCGAGGGGATCATAAAACTACCAATGACTATAGGCGAAGAACCTCGACTATCCACTCAGATGCTGAATTTCTTAGTTATTAAGGCAAGCACTACCTATAATGCAATCCTTGGGAGGACAAGGTTGCATGCCTTCAAAGCAATAGCTTCTACATACCACTTGAAACTCAAGTTCCCGACCAGGAATGGAGTGGGGGAAGAAAGAGGAGATCAGAAGATGGCCAGAAGCTGTTATGTGGCTGCTTTGAAGCCTGATGGCACTGGGGGGGCAGGTTCTCCCCATTGAAGATATGGATGTTAGAGATCACGAAGAGAGGAGGGGGAAACCTGCGGAGGACTTGGAGTCCATTCCCCTGGATCCTTCATATCCTGAGAGAGTGACATATGTTGGGGCTTCACTCCCCAAGGACCTGAAACAACAACTGATACAGTTCCTACAAGATAACAAAGATGTTTTCGCTTGGACAACAGCTGACATGCCAGGAATAGACCCCGAGCTTATAACACATCAGTTGAATGTAAATCCTGGAAGGACAGCGGTCAAACAGAAGAAAAGAAGTTTTGCCCCTGAAATACAGGAGGCCATTAAGCAGGAAGTGGAAAAATTGCTAGAAGCTGGATTTATTGAAGAAATCCAATTTCCTGAATGGCTGGCCAACCCTGTGATGGTTAAAAAAAGCAATGGGAAGTGGAGAATGTGTGTGGACTTCACTGACTTGAATGATGCGTGTCCCAAGGACTGTTTCCCCTTACCAAGGATAGACACGTTAATAGATGCCACAGCTGGGCACGAGATGCTTAGCTTCATGGATGGTTTTAGTGGCTACAACCAAATTAAAATGCACCCCGGAGACATTCCTAAGGTATCGTTTGTTACTGACTTTGGTGTTTTTTGTTATCTGGTTATGGCTTTTGGACTTAAGAACGCAGGAGCCACATATCAAAGGCTTGTGAATAAAATTTTCAAGCACCTCATTGGAAAGACTATGGAAGTTTATGTTGATGACATGATAGTCAAAAGCTTGGACAAGGCCGATCATCTTGTTCACCTGAGTGAGGCATTCGAAGTTCTGAGAACCCACAAGATGATGTTAAACCCATCCAAGTGTGCCTTCGGCGTAGGTTCTGGAAAATTTCTGGGCCTGATGGTCTCGAAGAGAGGCATTGAGGCCAATCCTGACAAAATCAAAGCAATTCTGGACATGGAGCCTCCCAAGACTGTAAAGGAAGTCCAAAAGCTTACTGGAAGGGTAGCGGCCCTGGGACGTTTCATATCCAAGTCTGGAGAAAAATGTCTACCATTCTTCAAGGCCCTCAAGAAGGTCAAGAACTTTGAGTGGAATGACGAGAGTCAAGCAGCATTCGAAGAGCTGAAAAAGTATATGGCCGAGCCACCCTTGCTTGCCAAACCAAAACCTGAGGAAATACTATTCCTGTATCTTGCTGTCTCAAACTCTGCCCTGAGTGCAGTTCTTGTGAAAGAGGAAGCTAAAGTTCAAAAGCCTATCTACTACGTTAGCAAAATACTGCATGGTGCAGAGCTGAACTACTCAAAAGTTGAGAAGTTTGCCTTAGCATTAATCATGGCTTCAAGAAAGCTACGTCCGTACTTCCAGGCGCATGTTATCAATGTCTTGACAGACCAACCCCTGAGAAACATACTGCATAGCCCCAAGGCCAGTGGAAGGTTAATCAAATGGGCGGTTGAACTGGGAGAGTTCGAAGTCAAATACAAGCCCAGGACGGCCATCAAAGCTTAGGCTCTAGCTGACTTCGTGGTTGAATGCACCATTCCAAACCAAGAAGTCGGGGGGCAAGAAGAGAATAAAGATAAAGAAGTTGAAGAAAAGAAAGAAAAAGAGGAAGAACTCAAAGAATACTGGTTGCTCTTTTTTGACGGAGCTTCAAAAATAAAAACTAGTGGAGCTGGTCTAGTTTTACAAAGCCCGGATGGCTTCATTGTCGAATATGCAATCAAATTGGACTTTCCGACTACAAACAACGAGGCGGAATACGAAGCTTTGATAGCTAGACTTGGTCTGGCCAGAACCCTGAGGGTGAAAAACATGAAAGTATGTGGTGACTCAAGGTTAGTAATCTCTCAAGTAAATGGGGAGTTTGAGACCCGAGACGTGACTATGGCCAGGTATTTGAGAATCGTTAAAGCTCAAGCCACACAGTTCGAAGAATGTCACTTTGAGTACATCCCGAGAGAGGAAAACATGAAGGCCGATGCCTTGTCCAAATTTGCATCATCAGAAATTGAAAGCTACTCGGGCAGTGTTTATTTTCAAGTCTTGAAGACCCCAAGCATTGATGCGAAACTGATAGCTCTTATTGGGCCGGGAACATGTTGGATGGATCCCATTAAACTCTACTTTGAAACAGGAAAAACACCTGCCGACCCCTTGGAAGCTCGCAAACTGTCAGTAAGGGCCCTGAGGTATGCCCTCATAGAAGGGATACTCTACAAAAAATCATACGTGATACCCTACTTGAAGTGTTTGAGACCCCATGAAGCTGAAGCTGCCCTAAGGGAAGTTCACGAAGGAGTATGTGGTCAGCACCTAGGAAGCAGAGCTCTTGCTCACAAAGTCGTGAGACTGGGGTTTTATTGGCCTGAGATGCTTAAAGATGCCAAGGCATATGTTAAGAAATGCGATCGTTGCCAAAAGTTTGCACCCCTTGTGAGGCAGCCCCCTGAGATGCTGACATCCATCAACTCTCCGCTCCCTTTTGCCATGTGGGGAATGGATATTCTAGGCCCGTTTCCTATGGCCAGTGCACAAAGGAAGTTCCTCATTGTTGCCATCGACTACTTCACTAAGTGGATAGAAGCCAAGCCCTTGGCCAAAATTGACACTAAGAACGTAACTCAGTTCTTCTGGGAGAACGTCATATGCAGGTATGGGCTACCTCAAATCCTGGTAACGGACAATGGAACTCAATTCAACAGTAAGGACTTCATAGAATACTGTGGGAATTATAACATTGAACTACGCTTTACTTCAGTAGCTCATCCGCAGTCAAATGGGCAAGCTGAAGTTGCTAACAGAATTATCCTAGATGGACTCAAGAAAAGGATAGAACGCTCCCAAGGGACTTGGGTTGATGAGTTACTCCCAATCTTATGGGCATATAGAACTACTTGCAGAACATCAACAGGAGCTACTCCATTTCAACTAGCCTATGGAGCCGAGGCAGTGGTGCCCGTTGAAGTTGCTCAGACATCACCAAGGATTCAAGAATTTCAAGTTGACACCAATGAAGAAGGCATGAAACTGGCTCTAGACCTAATAGATGAGCTGCGCGACGAAGCTAATGCCAGAATAGTAGAAAGCCAGAAGAAAGCTTCGTTCTACTACAACCTGAGAGTCAAAGAAAGGTTCTTCCGCGAAGGAGACTTAGTCCTGCGAAAGATCGAGGCATCTGGAGTTGGTCCCAAAGGCAAGTTAGCTCCAAACTGGGAAGGGCCATACCAAGTAAAGGAAGTCACAGGGCAAGGAGCGTACAAACTCCAAACCCTTGAACGGATTGAAGTCCCTAGAAGCTGGAATGCAGCCAACTTAAGAATTTATTATGTTTAGGTTTTCAACTTTAAATGTTTAAATATCGGTTTATTAGCCTTGAAAGGCATGACATTTATTAAGCCTTGGTGGCATCTTTTTAAGTTATTAAGCCTTGATGGCATCTTTTTAAGTTATTAAGCCTTGATGGCATCTTTTTAAGTTACTTTGGAAAACTTAATGTTTCCGTTATCTTTATATAATTTGTACCAAGTCCTTTACAAAGCCATGCAAGTAGTTGTTGTTTATGTTCAGATTAAGCACGAAAAACAAATAAAACTAAGGCGGAAAGTAAAGAGACGGGAATATGAAAAACATAACTGCATAAATAAGAGCCCCGGGGGGCAAAAATTCTTTACACAGCCACTGAGGGCCAACATAAATAAAAACCTAACTACTACTCTGAGGACTCCTCCTCACCGGAAGAAGACGAGCCTTCTTTGCCTTCACCAGATTCTTTGTCATCTTCATCGGACTCTTCTTCCTCCCCAGAAGAGCTCTCCTCTACTGGCTTTTGAGGGATAGCCTCTGGAACAATCTTCTTGGGAGTAACTCGAACTGGGGAAGGAGTAAGAGAAGGCGCACGATTTCTGACATCCGGGCTGTCCTCCCCATCGGTTTCCTCGTGCTCCTCGAACAACCGCTTCAACGCATCGGCCGATTGAGGGCATTTGAAGTCTACCTTTGGGTTAAACAAACCCGGGTGTTTGCCCAACACTTCCTTGAGGGCGTCATTCCACCCGATAGTGTAATTAGCCGGGAAGATTAGGTCGTCATGAGCCTCGATTAAATCCCGGTACTCGTCAGAGGCCATATATTGATCAATTATAGCATTTCTATCTGCCCGTAGCTCGACCACCTCAGCTTGGGCCTGTTTAAGCTGCCCCTCCTTCTCAGCCAGCTTTTCTTCAAGATTTTTGAGCTTGGCATGAGCCACTGTCAGATCCTTCTTATGTTTTCCTGCCCGGGCTTTCCAAGCCTCCGTCTGGTGCAAAGAAGCTTGGAAATAGGCGTTGGCCTGAAAAAGCACCAAAACAAGTTAATACATATAGAAAGGCCCAGACCGTGAACGGAAGAAGTGTGAACTACAAGGTAAGCAGGTAAATAAGCTTACCGATGTCAATGCCTGCGCACCCAAAGCCTTGGTGCTTTCCTCGTCCCGTCCCAAGTCAATATCCTTGTAATCGCAAGGAGTGAGGGAGTGAAGGGACCAGTCCCTTGCGTGATCTGTGCATCCGACCACCGTATCCGACTTCCTGATACCCCAGCCAGGCTTGTATGCCAGGGATTTGGGCGCCTTGACCGGCTCGCTGCTCCCAGCTTCGATTGGCCCAGTGTGCGGCTGTAAGAAAGCCGGAGGTTCCTTTACCTGCCTGGGGTCGTTCATCAGTCTTAGCCGTTTCATACGGCCAGTTTCTTCTACGGGTGGAATAGTCCACTCGTTTATCAATGCAACAGCTGAAAAAGAAAACATGGAAACATTAGTAAGGCAATCAACGAGTAGAACGAGAACAGAGTCGAGTAAAATAGTATACCTTTGCTAGAGGCCCTTGATAGGCCCACGGCTCTCAACCTGTGTTCGTCAAGAAGAACCCAAGCAAGCTGTTTGGTTTCAACCTGAGTAAGCTTGGCATAAGCCTCTTCTTCTTCCCCTGAGAGCCTAATAGCGTCAAAGCTCCCGTCTGACACTTTGCTAAACATGGGCCTAAAAAGGGTACCCCAGTCTCCCCCTTCCCACTTTACTTGGACAAAATTTTCCTTCCAGTGAAGGTTGTTGTCAGGGATCGAAGAGGTATCAAAGATATGGGGTTTGTTAGGCCTGTGAGCTATGTGAACCTAGCCCTGGGAAATGCTAGAAGAGTTTTTGAATTGAAAGATTTTGTGAAAAAGAGGGACTGTCATTTTTATCTTATTCTCCAAACATAAGACCATGAAACAATGGATGAGCCTCCATCCATTGGGCACGAGTTGACATGGATTTATTTGAACATCAGCTAAGAGAGTGGGGATGAAGTCGTGCAAAGGAAACCTAAGCCCCGATAAGAGGGCATCTACGTAAACAAATAAACGACTAGGATGCCAATGGCAGGTCCTGTCGCCAGGTTCAACTAAGGAAATGGAAAACCTAGGTGGAAAATTAAAAAGCTTGTTATACTCTTCTACTATGTCGGCTTCGAAAAATTTACTACTACGACTATAAGAATCTAGATGGGATTGACTAGGGTATTCATCCCCCCGTTGGTTGATCATATCTATCAAGGACATGTATGTAGAAAAAATGGGGATTCGATTTAGGGATTTACCTCTCTTGGCTGATCCCGCGTTCATGGCTGCCAATCTAGAAGCTCTCTTATCCGCCATCCGATTTTCGACTTTATGTAATTCTTTGAGGAAACTAACGATTTAAATTACTTGGCAGCTTGAGAGCTCGAATATAGAAGGGAGAAGTGAGGAGTAAAAAATGAGAAGTGTGAGAAATGAAGCCCACACCACTCATATATGCAACCCCAGCCGGTCACCTGACCGTTTAAATTCAACTTTTGACAGGCATCTCTAGGTCGAACAACCGTCGAAAGGTAAGTCAACCGGTATCACCGGTGAAGGGGCTTGAAAGCCCATATTCTAAGGCCCAAAACCTCTACAACCCATAAACTGGGAAAGATCTAAAACAAGGGCCTGCCAAGCCCGTAGTCGTAAAACCTCACAGGCCCATTGTATAAAGTCGAAAATAAAAGGCCATGAGGCCCACAAGGAATTTCGACCTCAAAGAGTTTTGAGGTCTATTTCGACTTCAATCCAAGTCGAAAATAAAAGGCCATGAGGCCCTCAAGGAATTTCGACCTCAAAGAGTTTTGAGGTCTATTTCAACTTCAATCTAAGTCGAAAATAAAAGGCCATGAGGCCCTCGAGGAATTTCGACCTCAAAGAGTTTTGAGGTCTATTTCGACTTCAATCCAAGTCGAAAATAAAAGGTCATGAGGTCCTCAAGGAATTTCGACCTCAAAGAGTTTTGAGGACTATTTCGACTTCAATCCAAGTCGAAAATAAAAGGCCATGAGGCCCTCAAGGAATTTCGACCTCAAAGAGTTTAGAGGACTATTTCGACTTCAATCCAAGTCGAAAATAAAAGGCCATGAGGCCCTCAAGGAATTTCGACCTCAAAGAGTTTTGAGGACTATTTCGACTTCAATCCAAGTCGAAAATAAAAGGCCATGAGGCCCTCAAGGAATTTCGACCTCAAAGAGTTTTGAGGTCTATTTCAACTTCAATCTAAGTCGAAAATAAAAGGCCATGAGGCCCTCGAGGAATTTCGACTTCAAAGAGTTTTGAGGTCTATTTCGACTTCAATCCAAGTCGAAAATAAAAGGCCATGAGGCCCTCAAGGAATTTCGACCTCAAAGAGTTTTGAGGACTATTTCGACTTCAATCCAAGTCGAAAATAAAAGGCCATGAGGCCCTCAAGGAATTTCGACCTCAAAGAGTTTTGAGGTCTATTTTGACTTCAATCCAAGTCGAAAATAAAAGGCCATGAGGCCCTCAAGGGATTTTAAGCCCTTGTTCGACCTCGATCCAGGTCGAAATCGACCTCAAACACTATGTTCGACCTCGAGGCGTTTTGAAGTCCTGTTCGACCTCGATCCAGGTCGAAATCGACCTCAATCACTATGTTCGACCTCGAGGCGTTTTGAAGTCCTGTTCGACCTCGATCCAGGTCGAAATCGACCTCAATCACTATGTTCGACCTCGAGGCGTTTTGAAGTCCTGTTCGACCTCGATCCAGGTCAAAATCGACCTCAATCACTATGTTCGACCTCGAGGCATTTTGAAGTCCTGTTCGACCTCGATCCAGGTCGAAGTCGACCTCAATCACTATGTTCGACCTCGAGGCGTTTTGAAGTCTTGTTCGACCTCGATCCAGGTCGAAATCGACCTCAAACTACTATTTCGACTTCAAGATATTTTGAGGCCTATTTCGACCTCAAACGAGGTCGAAATCAACCTCGGCCCTCCAATCCTGGTCGAAATCAACTCCAATCCAGGACGATATTGACCCCGATCCAGGTCGACTTAGGGGAGAAATGCAGAAAAAAGCATCCTTGGCGACTTAGCTACAAATAAAGTCCTTTGGGGACCAATTTATATAATATTGATTCTTTAAAAGAATTAATAATAGAAGGCCTGAGTCCGAAAGTCAAGAAAAAATTGACTGAAACGAGTCAAATGCCCGATAAGGCACTGAAGACCCTTTATAAAACTTTTACGAAAACTCACCAAGTTTTCCCAAAAGTTGGGGGGCAAATGATATGGGCAAAAATAACCCTGAGTAAATAATAATAAATATAGCATTAGACCTGTTATGGTCCAAAGGCTTGGGCCCTCAAAACGAACTAGGAAAATAAATCCTCGGATCAACTGAACTTGTAAGTCTAGCCCACAAGCTCTGTTGAAGCCATAGGCCCATTAAGCCTTTGTTATTAATTAATTTCGTAATTAATAAATAAAGGCTCAGTAAAGGCCCAAGAAGTCTGTTGAAGGCCTTCATCCTAGAAGGATCTAGAAACCCAAACGTGGGAAGAGTCCAACAAGGACTCTCATTCCTATAAGGTTTTGGATACCCCTGCTGCTAGGAGACTTGGCCCCCAAGTCTCCTAACCCTAATTTGATTCCAAGGCCTTCATGTGCCTATTTAAAGGGCCTAACCCCTCAAAATTAGAACTACGTTTTTGGCTTGATTCTCATACGAACTGAGATACGTAGGCAGTTAACGAGGACCTGAGTTTAGTCACGAAACGTTAGTGCAGCCATTAAAGCTGGAAGCTCTCCCAAACCCTAGCATTAATTACGTATTAAAGACACCTCGTTTTTGATCCGTAACAACTTTTATAAAATTTGTTTTATAAACTTTTATTAGCTTATGTTATAAATTTTAATTAATTTATTTTATAAATTTTATATACTAAATTTATTCTATAAATTTTATAAATTTTTTTTATAAACTTTTATCAATTTATGTTATAAATTTTAGTTGTCTTTATTACCAGGAAAATCATATTGTGGCTCTTGTTATAATAAATTTAAATTTTAAACTTTGTTAAATTTATAAAATAAACTAATTAAAATTTATAACATAAACTAATAAAAGTTTATAAAAAATTTTTATAAAATTTATAGAATAAATTTAGTATATAAAATTTATTAAATAAACTAATTAAAATTTATAACATAAACTAAAAAAAAGTTTATAAATTTTTTTTTATAAAAGTTTATAAAATAAATTTAATATATAAAATTTATAAAATAAACTAATTAAAATTTATAACATAAGCTAATAAAAGTTTATAAAACAAATTTTATAAAAGTTTATAAAATAAAATAAACTAATTAAAATTTATAACATAAACTAGTTAAAAGTTTATAAAATAAACTTATTAATAGTTTATAATTAATTTTATTTAACAAGGCCTCCTCATTCTTCCAGACAACTCCGACCCGGTGAGCTTCACTGAGTTGTGGATCTTGATTTGTATATCAATCAGTCTGCTCAGATACCAATTATTGGGTCCTGAAGTATCGTAGAGGGGGGGTTGAATACGATACTCACTAAATTAAAAAAAAAATTCGAATGTTTTGCGGATAAATAATTTAGAGTTCGGTTAGTGGGTTTGAATTCATGAGGTGAATAGTGTTTAGGAGGCTGACTTACTAATTTTTTGTATTTATGAATAAACAATAAGGTTCTAGAAAATTAGTAAGTAATTTAACGAGACAAGTTTCGGGGAATATATCTTTCTTATATAAACCTAGAGGGGTGCTACACCCGGTTTTAAATGAACCGGTTTCCGAAGAATAAATTAGTTCTTCGCTACAACAAAGAGATATGACTGATTCCTATTACAATGTTTGACTATGTGTTTGTACAAAAGGAAATCAATCTCACAGAGAGTGTTTTATAATAGCCCTATATGTTTGCAATATAATGGACCAGCTATATTATAAAACTCCGGTGAAGAAGGTATGTATATAGCTTTGTATCTCTTCTTCTCTGGCTTCTATTTCTCTCAATATCTATGTGTGGTTGTATATGGCTTCTGTTACTCTCTCCGTATCTCTATGTGTGGTTATATTTCTCAACTCTTCAAAATGAGCAAGTCATTTTGTTTATATAGTATAGACTTTAACAAAGGGATTGCTGAGGGGTGATTTTGGCTATAGACAATCTAATGGGCGATTTTGGCTATAGATGTCCAATGGACGATTTTGGCTATAGATGTCCAATGGGCGATTTTAGTTATAGATGTTCAATGGGTGATTTTGGTTACAGATGTCCAATGTGCAATTTGAGCTATAGATAATCTATTGGGCGATTTTAGCTATAGATGTCCAATGGGTGATTTTGGATATAGATGTCCAATGGGCGATTTCCTTATTGAAGTCCAATGGGCGATTTCCTTATTGAAGTCCAATGGGTGATTTCTGCATTGAATTCCAATGGGTGATTTCTGCATTGAATTCCAATGGGCGATTTCTACTCTAGATAAAGCTTATAGATGATTTCTAGTCTTGATCAACTTTAACTTTGACTTGCCCTTGACTTTGCTTGACTTGACTTCAGAAATAACTTTAAATTATTCTTTGTAATTATTTCTTTGTCAGTCATCAATTCCTCCTGCAGTTAATTGTTTCCTTGATTATGTAGACTCAATTCTTCTCATGTTGTGCTGACGCCTAGTGCACTGGTGAGGTTCATAGACGACTTGAAGGGCTTCGGGCATGAAAACGCAGCGGAATTAACGTAAAAATAATAAAAAAATCGAAACCCAATCGCAGGATCCATGTATAACGTTGGATGATTATGGTGAAGAAGTATGTACCTTAACAAAGCTTTCGTATGCTGTTTAATGGAGGTCCAGAAAGATGAATCACAGCAGTCCTTTGTTGCAAAGATTTGCTCTCTAAAGAAGTCCACACGAACGCCTGATCGTCCTACGATCACCGGAGTCGGTACTAGCCGAATTGTTTGCCTCTCTCTCTCTCTCTTTCAATAGCCTCTCTTGATGTTGAGCAGCTAGGGTTTTTCTCTAAAAACGAAATTTGATGATTCAACCCTAATACTATACATCATTATGTATATATAGGGGAAAGAGAGATTTTGGGTATAACCCTAATCCATGTGGTTTCCAAAACCCATTATGACTTTGGGTTATTATTATTATTAAATCTGAATTCTAATATAATTAATCAAGTCACACTTAATTAATTCAATAATTAAATTCGAATAATAATAATACTTATTAAATCCGAATTCTAATATAATTAATCAAGTCCCACTTAATTAATTCAATAATTAAATTCAAATAAACAATAATATATTTAAATTCATAATTTAAATAAACCTCCGTTTTGACGTTCTTTGTGTGTGACCCTTTAGGTTATTATTACGTTGGCAATAATTTTATTATCTAATAATAAAATTATAAACAATGAGCGGCATCTAGTAATACATCATTGCTACCCAAATAACAATAATAATTGGTGATTCAATTAAACCTTTCGTGAATAATGTTCCATATAATATAATCCCTTTAACCTTATATTATAGATCAAACTCGAGGCATGTATAGTGTCATCCTCTTCAACGTTTAATCTCGGTTTCCTTGATCAATGAGTAGACTATTTAAACAAATCAATATTTGAGCATGGCCATGCATTTCATAGTCTCACTCAATCAAGAGGCCAATAATATCACTCCTAGAATTGGAGGGTTAAATCATATATCTATCATTCATATACCTCATACGATTCATAGCATACCCAATGTACACCTTTATCATTACCCGGTTAAAGGTAACTTTGAGTGTAATCAAAGTATATTAATTCTCGTATAGAAATATAATGATTTCAAGTCAGAGGATCATTACATCATTATCACAGTGAGATTTCTTATGACACTTATTAACATGTAGAATCTCACGGCGGGTCTTTCCAGTGTCATGTATTGATACATACACTTATGTTCTTGACTTTAGTATCACCATACCTATGACCAATGAGATGTGGTCATCCGTCAACAAACATACTAGTATTATTGCATTATTATTGTCCTTAAATAATAATACTTAACTAGGGAGTTTTAGGAATAAAATACTATTCATATAATCTCATTTTTAAGTCACATACTTAAAGATATATATTACGTATTAATATTCCAAGGACATTTATTATCCTTTCAATTTATAACGCAGTAAATAAAGACATAATAAATAATAATTAAATAATCACATAAAACATAATCCTTAATTGTTTTCAATAAAACATTAAAAGTATAGTCTCTAGGACACCAATACTAACAATCTCCTACTTGTACTAGAGCCAATCTTTCATGTATCTAATACCCATGGAACTAGTATGACCTTCGTGCTTCTGCTGCGACAAAGCCTTAGTCAGTGGATCTGTAATGTTATCATTTATATGCACTTTACATATATGTATATCCCCTCGATTATTAATCTTATTAATTAGGTGATATCTCCTAAGTACATCCCCAAACAGCCTCCTTGGCTGCTTCGCAAGCATCAATATACTCAGGCTCTATTGTAGAATCAACAACTGTCTCAGCTGTGAACCATTCTAGCATACAACATCTCCATTTAGACAAAATACAAATCCAGACTGAGAAATTTTATCACCCTTGTCTGTCTAGAAACTAGCGTCGGTGTAACCTTTTACTACCAGCTTATCTTCTCCTCCATATACCAAGAATTAATCTTTAGTCCTCTTCAAGTACTTAAAAATATTCTTGACTGCTGTCCAGTGACCTTCACCTGGATTAGACTAGTATCTACTCTGACTTAGGCCGATCATTCTTCTTGATCTATCTCTATAGATCTTGATACCTAAAATATAGGTTGCTTCGCCTAAGTCTTTTATTGAGAAATTGTTACTCAACCAAGTCTTAAAAGCCTTAAGAGAAGGTATGTCATTCCCCATTAGTAGTATGTCATCAACATATAATACTATGAATGCCACATGGCTCCCACTAACCTTCTTGTAAACACAAGGTTCATCTTCATTTTGAACAAAGCCATACTCTTTGACTGTTTCATCAAAACGGATGTTCCATCTCCTAGAGGCTTGCTTCAATCCATAAATGGATCGACGTAATTTACATACCTTGCTAACATTCCTTGGATCGACAAAACCTTCAGGTTGTGTCATGTACACATCCACATCCTCTTCAAGGCTTCCATTAAGGAAGGCTGTTTTGACATCCATTTGCCAGATTTCATAATCATGGAATGCTGCAATAGCAAGCAAAATCCTTATGGACTTGACCATAGCCACTGATGAGAAAGTTTTATCATAGTCAATACCATGAATTTGTTTGAATCCTTTTGCAACAAGCCTTGCTTTATAGGTCTGAACATTTCCATCCATGTCAGTTTTCTTCTTGAAAACCCATTTGTACCCTATCGGTTTTACCCCTTCAGGTGGATCAACCAAAGTCCATACTCGGTTTTCGTACATGGAATCCATCTCGGATTTCATGGCTTCTAGCCATCTCTTAGAGTCTGGATTGTTCATAGCATCTTGGTATATGAGAGGCTCATCTTCATCTATGAGCATCAAATCACCACATTGAGTCAAGAGAAATCCATATCTCTCTGGCTCATGGCGAATTCTACCAGTTCTACAAACAACCTGTGTTTGTTGAGCATTATCATTATCCTGCTCATGTTCCACTTCAGGTTCAATGCTATTTTGTGGTTCTCAATCTTCATCGAGGTCTATAGTTCTCCCACTGTTTCTTTTGGAAACAAAATCTCTTTCCATGAAAACAGCATCTCGAGCAATAAACACTTTCTGCTCAGAAGGACTATAAAAATAATACGCCTTTGTTTCTTTAGGGTATCCCACAAAATTGCACTCTTCATATTTAGGTCCAAGCTTGTCAGATACTTGACGTTTCACAAACGCCTTGCATCCCCAAACTTTCATAAAGTTCATGCCTGACCGTGTCTTCTCCCATATCTCATATGGAGTCTTTTGAATCTTCTTAGTAGGAACACGGTTAAGTGTGAAAGCCGTTGTTTCTAGAGCGTAACCCCAGAAACTAATTGGAAGATCTGCATGACTCATCATCGATCGTACCATGTCCAACAAAGTACGATTCCTCCTTTTAGAAACTCCATTCCATTGTGGTGTTCCGGGAGGAGTGAGTTGTGATACAATACCACACTCTTTTAATAAACTCTTAAATTCATGGCTTAAGTATTCACCTCCACGATCAGATCGTAGAGTCTTAATACTTCCGCTAGTTTGCTTTTCTACTTCAGCTTTGTTTCTTTGAACTTTTCAAAAGAATCGGATTTGTTTTTCATAAGATACACATATCTATTGAAATTATCAGTAAACATGATAAAGTAGTAAAAGCCACCTCTTGTCATAGTACGCATAGGACCACATACATCACTATGTATAAGTTCTAATCGTTCAGTGGCCCTTTCACCTTGTCCAGTAAAAGGAGATTTAGTCATTTTTCCAATGAGACAAGGTTCGCATGCTTCGTATGATTCAAAGTCAAACTTATCCAAGTATCCATCCTTATGTAACTTGGAAATGCGCTTCTCATTTACATGGCCTAAACGACAGTGCCAGAGGTATGTTTAATTTGAGTCATTTATTTTAAGACGTTTGTTATTCACATTATAGATAGGAGTGTCTAAATCAAGAACATATAAACTGTTAAATAAACGTGCAACCTCATAGGTAACATTATTCAAAGAAAAGGAACAACTATTGTTCTGAATTAAAATGCAAAACCTTTCTTGTCTAAACAAGAAACCGAAATAATGTTTCTGCAAATTGCAGGCACGTAAAAACAGTTCTCAAGTTCTAAAATAAGCCCAGTGGGCAATGATAAATAATAAGTCCCTACAGCTAAAGCAGCAACCTTTGCTCCATTGCCAACTCGTAGGTCGACCTCTCCTTTAGCCAAAGTTCTACTCCTTTGTAGTTCATGTACATTTATACAAATGTGAGAACCACATCCAGTATCCAATACCCATGATGTAGAAGTTGACAAATTGACCTCTATAACATAAATACCTGAATCAGAAGCTTGATCAGCCTTCTTCTTCTTCAGATCCTCCAAATAAGCATGACAGTTTCTCTTCCAATGACCTGGTTTACCATAGTAGTGACAATCACCCTTTGCAACAACACCCTTAGGCTTTAAAGCCTGTTTGGGATTAGCCTTTCGCTTGGGACCAGAAGCAGATCCAATCTTTTTCTTTCCCTTCCATTTGCCTTTCCTATTAGCCTTACCTTTGTTATCTACCATCAACATGGCAGCAGGTTCAGCCTTTTCATGTTGGTTTCAGTAGTTCGTAACATGGCCAACAATTCAGTGGGTGTTTTGTCTATCTCATTCATATTGTAGTTCATAACAAAATGAGTATAGTTGCGGTTCAAAGATTGCAAGATTAAGTCAATCTGAGCTTCCAAACCAATCGGGAAACCCAAAGTATCAAGATACTCAATATAACCTATCATCTTCAGAACATGTGGTTCAACAGGTTCACGCTCTCCCTGTTTGCAAGCATACAGTGCTTTGCTCGTGTCGAACCTTTCTTGACGAGCTTGTCCCTCAAACATTCTTTGAAGGTGTTCAATCATCTCATAAGCATCCATATGCTCATGTTGTTTTTGAAGCTCAACACTCATGGTTGCCAGCATGAGACATGCAATATCATTCACATCATCAATATGCTTCTGATAAGCATTTTGCTGAATGCGAGTTGCATTCTCAGCAGGAGGAGCAGGTGAAGGAATTTCAATGACATGGAGCTTACGCTCTTGCCTGAGGACAATCCTCAAATTCCTATACCAATCCAGGAAGTTAGTTATTGTCAGCTTGTCCTTCTCAAGGGTTGCTCGTACGGAGAAAGTATTTGTATTGTTTGCCATTTAAATATCTACAATGTTTAAAATGCATAAAATAAACATTAGATTGTCTGAGTTATTTATTATGTTCAAATGATTATGATATATTCATAATATATCTCCCACTATTTTTATCAAATTAATAGCCCTTACTATTAATTTGGAAAGTATATCCCATAATTCTTTCTAGTGAGCCAAGATCCATATTTCGTCATGTCCTAAGTCAACCACTGGAAGTCCTTAAAAAATGATTATTGTTAGTAATTGTGCTCTAGAGACAATACTTTTTATATTTTAAGGAAACTATTTATTATTAAGGTTTATGTTTTATTGATTATTATTTATTTATTATGTTTTATTTACTGCGTAATAAATTGAAAGCATAATAAATGTCCTTGGAATTTTGATACGTATTATATATCTTTAAGTATGTGACTTAAAAATGAGATTATATGAATAGTATCTTATTCCTAAAATTTCCTAGTCGAGTATTATTATTTAAGGACAATAATAATGCACAAAGACTAGTATGTTTCTTGACAGATGACCACATCTCATTGGTCATAGGTATGGGGATACTAAAGTCAAGAACATAAGTGCATGTATCAATGCATGGCACTGGAATGACCCGCCGTGAGATTCTACATGTTAAGTAAGTGTCATAAGTAATTCTCACTGTGATAATGGTGTAATGATCCTTAGACCTGAAATCATTATATTTCTATACGAGGATTAATATACTTTGATTACATTAAAAGTTACCTTTGACCGGGTGATGATAAAAGTGGACATTGGGTATATTATGAATCGTATGAGAAATATGAATGATCTAGATGGGATTTAATCCTCCTAATTTTAGGAGTGATATTATTGGCCTCTTGTTTGAGTGAGACTATGAAATGCACGGCCGTGCTCAAATGTTGATTTGATTTTAATAGTCTACTCATCGATCAAGAAAATAAAGATTAAATTATGAAGAGGATGACACGAGACATGCCTTGAGTTTAATCTATAATATCAAGATTAAAGGGATTATATTACATGGAACATTATTCACGAAAGGCTTAATCGAATCACCGATTTATTATTATTACTTGGGTAGCAATGATGTATTACTAGATGCCGCTCATTATTTACAATTTTAATTAGATATTAAAATTGTTGCCAACGTAATAATAACCTACAGGGTCACACACAAAGAACGCTTGAAGGAGAAATAATTTAAATTAAATAAGTAATTTATTTTATTTATGATATTAATTAAGTATGACTTAATTAATTATATAAATAGAATAAATGAATTACTTAAACTAATTCCAAAATTAATAATTAATTAATTAAGTGAGACTTAATTAAATAATTTAGAATTTTGGATTAGTATTAATTATAATTGGATTATAATTAGAAAACTTATTCCTCTCTCTATATAATCTCTTTATGGGCTGATTTAATAAAATAGAGATTTTACAAAAACCCTAGCCGCTCTGAGAGAGGAGGAAGATAGAGAGAGAAGAAGTTTTCGGGTGCTAGTACACATCAATCCTTCATGAAAAGTGTTCGTGTGGATACCGTAGAGCGTAGATCGCGAGAGCGGGATACGTGGTGATTAAACAAGCTTTGGACCTCCATTAATCTTCCATTAATGAACTGTTAAAGCTTCTAAAGGTATTTATTCTTTATCTCCGAATTAAATATTTTATTTTCGCATGGATCCTGCGGAGGGTTTCGCTATTTTGATTTATTTTTTGCGTTTATTTTGCTGCGTTTGTGTCACGAAACCCTATAATGATATCAGAGCTACTTGCGAAACGTTTTAATTCGGTTATATGCTTAACAGTTTTTGATATATAAGCATGTATGCGATCTATCATGATTTTATATTGATATAATATGTATATGTTTATATATATTATGAATATATGATATTTTATGATATATAATCATGTGATGATTATGTGTGTTGATGTATGTATATGATACATGTTTGTTCTTATTATGGGAATCGTATTCGATACGAATTCTGAAACGGCTGCCGTTGATTTTCTGAAATCTGTGTCCGTTGTCCGATTTTCGCAAACGATATGTATTTTCTGACTGGAATCGGGTCACTGAGCAATACTGACAAAGTCAGCTCTGCGTCTGTAAGCCATTAGATGTCGTTAAAGCCTCCAAAACGGTGATTTATGATTTTCTGAAAATTATTTGATTTTCTAAAATTTTGAGTATATGTATGTATATATTATGAATATATGATATTCATGTAATGTATAATCATATGATGATTGTATGTATCTCTGTATATGTATATATGATATATGTTTATTTTTGTTATGGGAATTGTATATGATACGATTTCTGAAACACCGTCAGATTTGGAGAAATCTGACTGTTGTATCCGATTTTCGTAAACGATATGTGTTTTCTGACTGTAATCGGGCCAATGAACAAAACTGATAGCTATGCTATCATCGACGGGTCTGTAAGGCGTTTGACGTCGTTAAGGGCCTCGAAATAGCGATTTATTGTCTTCAGAAATCTGTTTTTAATTTTCTGAAATTTCGAAATTTGTTATATATGATTATATGATATGATTATATAATATGAGATATATTATATGTGTTATATGATAGCATGGTGGATGGTTATGGCCTAAAGACCCATAGGATAGTGGTTTTGATTTATGGTTTTGGTTTCTAAATACGACTTACATGTCGTTTATTCATTGTAATTTAATTATCTCGAATGTAACTCGAGTTCTTCTTGTAATTTCATTAGAATAGTTTTATTTTTATTATTCAATGTAATTATCGATGAAGACTTGCAAGCAAGGAGGCGATCCAAAAGGGGATGATTGAGCAATGAAGAAAGAAGACATGTAATAGATAGTATTTTTAAAACCACCATAGACTGACCTTGATATTTCCATTAGCTTGGAAATATCATATAGGATGGGGCCATAACCAAACACGTTTAATTTACGCACATTACATATATGTATATGATTGCATGTATTGGTATGTATGCGTAGATATAATTGAGATGCATGCTTAATATTGATTAATCATGTATGTATTAGATACGACACCCATGCCATGTTTGCTTAAACAAGATAAAATCTGTAATGATTCAAGATTTTAAAATTAACAAACGATCATGAGATTCTTGTGTTTATGAAATATGGATTTTTAAAACACGGAATTAAATATGGATTTTTGATATCTATAATTGGGATTTTCTAACAAAAGCGGATATGCGTATTCGTAAGGCTGATGGGGTTTAAGTGTGACCATTGGTATCCTCCATCTACCTGGGAAATGAACAACTTAAGATGTCGATTTGAAATATTTGGTTCAAGGAAAAATTGAGGATCTCTTTATGATGTGATCATGATCATTATAAATTTTCTAAAACCCCTTAACAAAATATTAAGTTTTACTCGGATGCTTTCCAATGAATGAACACTCATCGAATCCTAGATCGATAAGGGGAAGGACTGTCAGTGGCAGGGGACTCCTATCTATCGTGGTGAGATGCGACGAATATAAACGGTTATATTCGGCCGTTGTATCATTGGGTCTAACTTAACTGAGTCATCATAATAAGTGAAAATAAACGGTTATATTCAACTATTATGAACTTAGAAGCATAGAGTTTGGTTAAAAGTCTATTAGATAGATAAGATCAATCGTTGTTCACCAAACTATCCAAGAATTATATATGATATAATTGACAACTGTTGTCTACCTAAATAATCATTTTCTAAGGACTTCCAGTGGTTGACTTAGGACATGACGAAAAATGGATCTTGGCTCACTAGAAAGAATTATGGGATATACTTTCCAAATTAATAGTAAGGGCTATTAGTTTGATAAAAATAGTGGGAGGTATATGATGATATACCATAATCACTTAAACATAATTAATATTAAATTTGTAATCTAGTTTATTTTATGCACTTTAATATTGTAGATATCAAATGATAAACACAAATAACTTCTCTATGCGATCAGTTCTTGAGAAGGACAAGTTGACGAGAATATATTTCCTTGACTGACATAGGAGCTTGAGGATCGTCCTCGGGCACCACGATATTAGTCAAATCTCTTCCCCTGCTTTTAAAGTAGAGAATGTAACATGTGCAAATCATAGTGCTTATTGGAAGCAAATTGATGTTGCGACTGATGTTTCATGTCTCATGCTCGCAAATATATGTGCTGAGCTTAAGAAGCAATACAAGCATATAGATGCTTATGAAATGATTGAGCACAAGATATATTTGAAAGGGCACTATACACTTACAAGTAGGGAGAGTGAGACCCGGTTACACCACATGTTCTAAAGATTATAGGGTATAATGAATACCATTGATATTTTGGGTTTCCAGATTGGTCTGGAGACAGTTAGATTTGATCTTACAATCTTTGGACAAATATTATTCTTATTTTGTTATGAACAATAAAGTGAATAAGATTGGTAAAACACCCATTGAGTTGCTAATCATGTTGAGAACTGCTGAAATTAATATGATAAATGCATGAACTACTACTATATTGATGGTAAACATAGGGAAAGGAAAATGGAAAGGCAAGGAGAAGATTTGATCTAGTTCCGTTGTCAAACCAAAGTCCAATCCCTAAAGCAGACTCTAAAGTCTGAATGAGGTGTTGATAAAGAAGACGATTGTCACTTCTTTGGAAAGTTGGGAGACTGGAAATTAAACTGTCATGCTTAATTGGAAGATCGGAAGATGATGATCAATAAGGGTCAAGCTTAAGGTATCGGTTTGGAATTGGAGTAAAGATAGTTGCTCTGGTTCGAGGAACTCGTTACTTAATTTTTGGCCTATAAGGAAAATTTAGAACTTAATAATTGTTATAGCGTGCTTGCAATTGGCAGAGACATTATTTCAGTTTCTTGTTTGGACAAGAAAGGCTTTTTCATTTTATAACAATAGTTGTTTATTCTATTTTGATGATGAGCCTTATAATGTTGCACATCTAATTAACAATTTATATGTTCTAAAGTGACTCAAATCAAATATTACCTTTGGCACTGTCGCTGAGGCCATATTAATGAGAAACGCATTTCCAGAATACATAAGGATGCATTCATGGATAAGTTTGATTATGAATCATACAAAAGGATGCGAATCTTGGTTTATTTGGTAAAATGACTAAAGCTCCTTTTACCGGACATGGTGAAGGGATCATTGAATGGGTATGACTTATACATAGTGATGTATGTGGTCATATGTGTACGATGACAAAAGGTAGATTTTATTAACTTCATAAAATTTACTAATTATTTTAGTAGATACGGATATATGTATCTTTTGAAGAACTAATCCGAATCATTTGAAAAGTTCAAAGACTATAAAGATGAAGTAGAAAATATCAAAGAAAAGTTTTTTTTGATAGGAGAGATCACATCTTGTTGGACATGGTGCGATCAATGTTGAGTCAATGAATCTTCCAATTAGTTTCTGGGGTTGCACCCTGGAAACGGCTCCACATACACTTAACTGTGTTCCTACTAAATTGGTTCAAAAGACTCCTTATGAGATATGGACTGAGCAACGTCACAGCATGTCATTTATAAAATTTTGGGGATGTGAAGCGTTTGTGAAACGTCTAATCTCTGACAAGCTAGGACCAAAATCAGACAAATGTAATTTTGTGGAATACCCAACTGAAACAAGGGGTTATTCTTTCTATAATCCTTCCGAGAACAAAGTGTTTGTTGCTCGAACTGCTGAGAGACAGTGGGAGGATAATAGATCTCAATGAAGTTTGAGACCCACATGATAACGTTGAACCAGTGGAGGAACCTGAGTAGAATGTACAAAAAAAAAAATACTGCTCAAGAAACACAGGTGTTCGTAGGTTTAGTAGGATTCGCCATGAGCCCGAGAGATAATATGGATTTCTCTTGACTCAAGATGGTGATGTGATGCTTGTGGATGAAGATGAGCCTCTCACCTACCTAGATACTATAAACACTCCAGATTCTAAGAGATGGTTGGATGCCATTAAATCTGAGATGGAATCCATGTATACTAATCAAGTATGGACTTTGGTTGATCCACCTGAAGGGGTAAAACCTATAGGGTGCAAGTGGGTTTTCAAGAAGAAGACCGACATGGATGCTAATGTACAGACCTATAAGGCACGATTGGTGGCAAAAGGTTTCAAGAAAATTCATGGTATTGACTATAATGACCTTTTCACCAGTTGTTATGGTCATGTCCATCAAGATTTTGCTTGCTATAGCTGCTTACTATGACTATGAAATCTGGCAAATGGATGTCAAAACCGCTTTCTTAAATGAGAGCCTTGAAGAAGATATGGATGTGTACATGACACACCCTAAGGGTTTTGTTGATCTAAAGGATGCTGGAAATGTATGTAAGTTGCGTCGATCCATTTATGGATTAAAGCAGGCCTCGAGGAGATGGAACATTTGTTTTCATGAAACAGTCAAAAAGAGTTTGACTTTATTCAGAATGAAGATGAAACTTGTGTTTACAAGAAGTTTAGTGGGAGCCATGTGGCATTCCTAGTATTATATGTTGATGATATATTACTAATAGGGAATGACATTCCTTCTCTACAGACTGTGAAGACTTGGTTGAGAAATAATTTCTCAATGAAAGACTTAGGCGATGTGACATATATATTAGGGATCGAGATCTATAGAGATAGATCAAGGTGATTGATCGGCCTAATTTAGAGTACATACATTGACAAAGTTTTGCATCAATTTCAAATGCAAAGAGACTAAAATGGATATGTCCCAATGTCTCATGGGATAGTGATCTCAAAATTTATCCTAAATCATTGGATGATAGGGACTGCATGAGTAAAATTCCATATGCGTCAGCAATTGGTTTTATAATGTATGCAATGATATGTACTTGTCCTGATGTCTCGTATGCTTTAACCATGATGAGTAGATACCGATCTAATCCAGGTGAAGGTCATTGGACGACAGTCAAGAATATTCTTAAGTACTTAAAGAGGACTAAAGATTCATTCTTGTTATATGGAGGAGATGTGAAGCTAGTTGTAAGAGGTTTCAGTGATACTGGTTTCTAGACAGATAATGATAATTTAATGTTTCTGTCTGGTTTTGTGTTTTATTGAGATGTTGTATGCTGGAATGGTTCACAGCAAAGACAATTGTTGATTTTACAATAGAACCTGAGTATATTGATGCTTGTGAAGCAGCCAAGGAGGCTGTTTGGGCATGTACTTAGGAGATATCACCTAATTAATGAGATTAATGATCAAGGAGATATACATATATCTAAAGTGTATACTAATAATAATATTGCAGACACACTGACTAAGACTTTGTCGCAGCAGAAGTACGAAAGTCACACTAGTTCCATGAGTATTGGATACTTGGGTAATTGGCTCTAGTGCAAGTGGGAGATTGTTAGTAATTGTGCTTTAGAGACAATACTTTTTATATTTTAAGGAAAATATTTATTATTAAGGATTATGTTTTATTGATTATTATTTATTTATTATGTTTTATTTACTGCGTAATAAATTGAAAGCATAATAAATGTCCTTAGAATTTTGATACGTATTATATATCTTTAAGTATGTGACTTAAAAATGAGATTATATGAATAGTATCTTATTCCTAAAATTTCCTAGTCGAGTATTATTATTTAAGGACAATAATAATGCACAAAGACTAGTATGTTTCTTGACAGATGACCACATCTCATTGGTCATAGGTATGGGGATACTAAAGTCAAGAACATAAGTGCATGTATCAATGCATGGCACTGGAATGACCCGCCGTGAGATTCTACATGTTAAGTAAGTGTCATAAGTAATTCTCACTGTGATAATGGTGTAATGATCCTTAGACCTGAAATCATTATATTTCTATACGAGGATTAATATACTTTGATTACATTAAAAGTTACCTTTGACCGGGTGATGATAAAAGTGGACATTGGGTATATTATGAATCGTATGAGAAATATGAATGATCTAGATGGGAGTTAATCCTCCTAATTTTAGGAGTGATATTATTGGCCTCTTGTTTGAGTGAGACTATGAAATGCACGGCTGTGCTCAAATGTTGATTTGATTTTAATAGTCTACTCATCGATCAAGAAAATAAAGATTAAATTATGAAGAGGATGACACGAGACATGCCTTGAGTTTAATCTATAATATCAAGATTAAAGGGATTATATTACATGGAACATTATTCACGAAAGGCTTAATCGAATCACCGATTTATTATTATTACTTGGGTAGCAATGATGTATTACTAGATGCCGCTCATTGTTTACAATTTTAATTAGATATTAAAATTGTTGCCAACGTAATAATAACCTACAGGGTCACACACAAAGAACGCTTGAAGGAGAAATAATTTAAATTATGAATTTAAATTAAATAAGTAATTTATTTTATTTATGATATTAATTAAGTATGACTTAATTAATTATATAAATAGAATAAATGAATTACTTAAACTAATTCCAAAATTAATAATTAATTAATTAAGTGAGACTTAATTAAATAATTTAGAATTTTGGATTAGTATTAATTATAATTGGATTATAATTAGAAAACTTATTCCTCTCTCTATATAATCTCTTTATGGGCTGATTTAATAAAATAGAGATTTTACAAAAACCCTAGCCGCTCTGAGAGAGGAGGAAGATAGAGAGAGAAGAAGTTTTCGGGTGCTAGTACACATCAATCCTGTGTGGATACCGTAGAGCGTAGATCGCGAGAGCGGGATACGTGGTGATTAAACAAGCTTTGGACCTCCATTAATCTTCCATTAATGAACTGTTAAAGCTTCTAAAGGTATTTATTCTTTATCTCCGAATTAAATCTTTTGTTTTCGCATGGATCCTGCGGAGGGTTTCGCTATTTTGATTTATTTTTCGCGTTTATTCTGCTGCGTTTGTGTCACGAAACCCTACAATTATTTAGGTAGACAACAGTTGTCAATTATATCATATATAATTCTTGGATAGTTTGGTGAACAACGATTGATCTTATCTATCTAATAGACTTTTAACCAAACTCTATGCTTCTAAGTTCATAATGGTTGAATATAACCGTTTATTTTCACCTTATTATGACGACTCAGTTAAGTTAGACCCAATGATACAACGGCCGAATATAACCGTTTATATTCGTCGCATCTCACCACGATAGATAGGAGTCCCCTGCCACTGACAGTCCTTCCCCTAATCGATCTAGGATTCGATGAGTGTTCATTCATTGGAAAGCATCCGAGTAAAACTTAATATTTTGTTATGGGGTTTAGAAAATTTATAACGATCATGATCACATCATAAAGAGATCCTCAATTTTTCCTTGAACCAAATATTTCAAATTGACATCTTAAATTGTTCATTTCCCAGGTAGATGGAGGATATCAGTGGTCACACTTAAAACCCATCAGCCTTACGAATACGCATATCCGTTTTTGTCAGAAAATCCCAGTTATAGATATCAAAAATCAATATTTAATTCCGTGTTTTAAAAATCCATATTTCATAAACACAAGAATCTCATGATCGTTTGTTAATTTTAAAATCTTGAATCGTTACAGATTTTATCTTTTTTAAGCAGACATGGCATGAGTGTCGTATCTAATACATACATCATTCCAACACATACATATCTACACATGCATTCATATACATATATGTATTGTGCATAAATTAAACGTGTTTGGTTATGGCCCCATCCTATGTGATATTTCCAAGCTAATGGAATTATCAAGGTCAATCTATGGTGGTTTCAAATACTACACTATTACATGTCTTTATCTTCTTCATTGCTCCATCATCTGGATTGCCTCCTAGCTTCCTTGCTTCCAAGTCTCCATTGAACAATTACATTGAATAATAAATAAATCTATTCTAATGAAATTACAAGAAGAACTCGAGTTACATTCGAGATTAACAATTACAATGAATAAACGACATGCAAGTCGTATTTAGAAACCAAAACCATAAAACAAAACCACTATCCTAAGGGTCTTTAGGCCATAACCATCCACCACGTTATCACATAATACATGTAATATATCTCAGATTATATAAACATATCATATAATCATACATAATAAATTTCAAAATTTTAGAAAATCAAATAAATTTCAGAAAATAATAAATCGCCGTTTCGCGGCCTGTAACGTCCTCAAACGGCTTACAGATACGAACCTGACTATGTCAGTATTGCTCAGTGACACGATTCCAGTCAAAAAATACATATCGTTTGCGAAAATCGGACACTGGACACAGATTTCAGAAAATCTACCGAAGCCGTTTCAGAATTCGTATCGAATACGATTTCCATAACAAGAACAAACATGTATCATATACATACAGCAATACACACAATCATCCCATGATTATAAAACACATGAATATCATATATTCAAAATTATATAAAACATATATATCAATTTATAGTCATGGCATATCATATATATGTTTATATACATCGAAAAACTGTTAAACACATAACCAAATCATCCCATTATACACGTAGCTCTGATGCCATTGAAGGATTTCGGGCATGAAAACGCAGCGGAATTAACGTAAAAACAATAAAAAAATCGAAACCCAATCGCAGGATCCATGTATAACGTTGGATGATTATGGTGAAGAAGTATGTACCTTAACAAAGCTTTCGTATGCTGTTTAATGGAGGTCCAGAAAGATGAATCACAGCAGTCCTTTGTTGCAAAGATTTGCTCTCTAAAGAAGTACACACGAACGCCCGATCGTCCTACGATCACCGGAGTCGGTACTAGCCGAATTGTTTGCCTCTCTCTCTCTCTTTCAATAGCCTCTCTTGATGTTGAGCAGCTAGGGTTTTTCTCAAAAAACGAAATTTGATGATTCAACCCTAATACTATACATCATTATGTATATATAGGGGAAAGAGAGATTTTGGGCTTAACCCTAATCCATGTGGTTTCCAAAACCCATTATGACTTTGGGTTATTATTATTATTAAATCTGAATTCTAATATAATTAATCAAATCACACTTAATTAATTCAATAATTAAATTCGAATAATAATAATAATACTTATTAAATCCGAATTCTAATATAATTAATCAAGTCCCACTTAATTAATTCAATAATTAAATTCGAATAAACAATAATATATTTAAATTCATAATTTAAATAAACCTCCGTTTTGACGTTCTTTGTGTGTGACCCTTTAGGTTATTATTACGTTGGCAATAATTTTATTATCTAATAATAAAATTATAAACAATGAGCGGCATCTAGTAATACATCATTGCTACCCAAGTAACAATAATAATTGGTGATTCAATTAAACCTTTCGTGAATAATGTTCCATGTAATATAATCCCTTTAACCTTATATTATAGATCAAACTCGAGGCATGTATAGTGTCATCCTCTTCAACGTTTAATCTCGGTTTCCTTGATCAATGAGTAGACTATTTAAACAAATCAATATTTGAGCATGGCCATGCATTTCATAGTCTCACTCAATCAAGAGACCAACAATATCACTCCGAGAATTGGAGGGTTAAATCCTATATCTATCATTCATATTCCTCATACGATTCATAGCATACCCAATGTACACCTTTATCATTACCCGGTTAAAGGCAACTTTGAGTGTAATCAAAGTATATTAATTCTCGTATAGAAATATAATGATTTCAAGTCAGAGGATCATTACATCATTATCACAGTGAGATTTCTTATGACACTTATTAACATGTAGAATCTCACGGCGGGTCTTTCCAGTGTCATGTATTGATACATACACTTATGTTCTTGACTTTAGTATCACCATACCTATGACCAATGAGATGTGGTCATCCGTCAACAAACATACTAGTATTATTGCATTATTATTGTCCTTAAATAATAATACTTAACTAGGGAATTTTAGGAATAAAATACTATTCATATAATCTCATTTTTAAGTCACATACTTAAAGATATATATTACGTATTAATATTCCAAGGACATTTATTATCCTTTCAATTTATAACGCAATAAATAAAGACATAATAAATAATAATTAAATAATCACATAAAACATAATCCTTAATTGTTTTCAATAAAACATTAAAAGTATAGTCTCTAGGACACCAATACTAACACGATTAACACTGATTAGAATTATCTTCACTTGCAATTTATGTCTAGTTAACATTTCCCCATCTGTTCCTTTTCTTCGAGCGCTGTCTATCAATAAACACTGTACTTTCACTAGAATCTCTTCTAGTACTTAGACAATGTCTTCATTACTACCACAATCTTGAATACTTCATTCTTTGTTCTTCACTGATGCTTGAACATATAAATGAACTTCTTTCAATGAGTATAGATTCAAGACTACAACTGTCTTCTTTATCCTTTGTCTTTACCTAGTCTTCAATACTTCTAGATTCATATGCTTCAAACAATGTCTATCTTCAATCAATGCTAATGCACTGAAATATTTTAGTGGCACTTTATACTGAATCTTCAACACTTCTGAAACTCTGAAAGTCTTTACACATTATTCTTCACTAAGGCTTGAACATATAACTGAACTTCTTTCAGTGACCTGTAATAAACTTCAAAACTTCTTCTAATGTCTTGATTCACTGTATCTGCCTTATCTTCATTTCTTCTTAATTTCTGTGTAGACGTAGTATTATTTACCTGTCATGTTCTAGTGTTGAGTTATCATGATTACTATTCATACGGCTTCGTAATCTCACCAACAGAATCTTTAACACTTCTAAAACCCTGAAAGTCTTTACACATTATTCTTCACTGAGGCATTAATATATTAATGAAATTCTTTCAGTGACCTTAGTAGACTTCAAAACTTCTTCTAATGTCTTGATTCACTATATTGAATTCCCTTTACTTCTGTTCTATTTCAGCTGATTAACCTTGGACTTTTTTATTGATTCTGATCACTGAAACCCTTTGACATTTATACTCAAATCATTACACTTTCTTTAATATGAAATCTTCTGAACTCTTAATTGTTGCCGAGGCCTAAACATATTAATGAACTTCTCTCGCTGATGTTCAGTAACCCTTTCATCTTGAATGCTCTGCAATAATGTATGTATGATTCATGTTTACATGTCCTTCTGGAATCCTGTGCTGCATATTAGTATTATTTGATTGTCTTTGTTTATTAGTTAAGTTATTGTTATCACTATTACATATTACATTACATTATGCTTTAGAATCTCCCCTTATTTGGTTGTTAGAGTTCAACAAACAAATCATGTGAGAGGATAACTCAACGGATACTTACAAAAAGAAGTAAAGTGCGGAAAGACAGGAAGTAATATTAATTACATTCTGGATTGGATTTTACATTTCCAGATTTCTTTACAAGTATAAAAGAAGTTTGTTCGTCTATCCTGAACATATATTTCTAGAATCTTCTGCTTGCTTGAACTGTATCTTGCTTCTTTTTAGATATTGTCTCGGAGTAATGTTTCGTCAGCTCTTCTTCCTTCTCTTCTAATCTTGTTTTTACCAAATCCCTTGCTTCAACTTCAAGAGTGTTGACAGAAGGTGGATCTTCTAGTTTCTTCAGAACTTCTGTGAGAAATGCAATTGAATTTATCTTTGAGATAAACTCGAAGGCCAATGATTGTCTTTTTAAAAACACGAACATAGTTATTCTTTTTGGAAAGCCTTTCACTCTTTCAATGTCATGCATAGACTCTTCTACTAATTTCTCCATCAGTACATCTTGTATGATCCTCAAAGCCTTCTTATCTGATTTGAAAGTGGATCTCTTAACTCTAGAAAAGATTTTTCTGATGATATCAAAATTGTTCCTTTTCAGCTTTGTCAGTTCCTTTCTCTTCTGCACTTCATTTTTCTTGAACAAGAAGTACTTTGTTCCATTTGGCTCAGTTTGTATGCAAGGCTCAGAATCCTTAATGGTTTTAATTTCTTCAGTGCCATCATCCTTTCTCATATACACTAGATCCTGATAATATCTAGTTGTCTCCATAAGATATCTTCCAAATGTTTTGATAGCTCTATTCAGCCTGAATGCATAGATTAACTAAGTAGCTTTAAGATCTTTTTCTATTCTGTTCTTATTGCTTCTAAGTCTTCCCTCTATATACTGCATGAACATCACTTGGCTTGACTCCAGACCTTCATCAGACAACGTCAGATTGTGTAAAGTTGTTGCTTTATAGTAGTTGATCACAAGAGGCTTCTCAAATGCTTCGACACCGATCTCAATAATCTTCTTTTCAATTAGATCTCTCAATATCTCATTCGACTTGTGTCCCCCAAAGATGACTTTCCTCTTCAGCACATACAACTCCACTATATTCATTTTCTCGAAGCTCTTTGTCAACAAGATTCTCGATCCCAGTGTTATTGAATTGATATACATTTTCTAACCGGATTTGAATGCACTGACTGACACGCTTGTTATTTCTTCTGACATCACAACATTTATTTCTTCTATCAGCACAACATAGAACTCACGAACATCTTGAAAATTTTCCTTTATGGTTCTGAATAGGTCAAGGACTTCTTTGTCTTTCTTCTGGCTTAGAGTTAGTTCTTTCTTCTCCGATAGACTCATTCTTTCATCCCATTCAGGACCAACTTTAGTTTCGATGTCCTTGATTCCATTTCTTCTTTCCATTGCTTGTTGAACTCTTCTCCACTTTTTTTCCATTAACTCTTGAGCTTGAACTATATCTTGAGTAACAACTTCATCTACACCAACTAGAAGACAGTCATTATCAAATGCATACTCCTCAACAAATTCCTCCTCGACATCTATACATGCAGCCTTTGTTGTTTCCTCTATCTCATTCTCAGTAGGAATATCCATTGGCACATAAGGTTCAAAGATTTCTCCTTCCTCTATTTGCCTCGCTCCAGGCCTATAAATGATATATGTCTCCCCCTAAGCTGTGTATTCCATATTCATTTTAGCTCCAACTTTTTCTTGCTCTCTTCTCTCCCCCTCAGTTGGGTTATCCTCCCTTTTTAATGGAGTTATCTGAGCTGTTGAAATTGATTGATGAGTAATAGGATATTTCTGAGCCAACAAATGTTGCACTAAATCTTTAATTTCTTTCATTTCATTGCGCTGCTGCTCTTGCACTTCCAAAATTTTCCTTATAGAGTAATGAATTTCAGTGACTTGGGCCTCCAGATTTAGAATCGTTTGGCTGTGTGTTGTGTGTGCATTGTGTGGGGTCTTTATTTGGTCAGTGGGTGTCTCACTATTACTGTTTTTGCACATCCCTCAACACTCACACTCGGCTGTTCAGGGTCAGGGAATTGAAGATCACTCAGGTTAAGTATTTCGCTCATCTCCTTCAAAGCATCCTGATCTTCTGTACTTGCAAGAAAATCCATATCCCTTCTATGAGTAGGTTGCCTCTCCGCCGGACCACTTTGGGTGGGAGAATTCTTTTTTCAGGAATTGGGGGGATTGAGACCCAGTGTTGTCTTCACTATGGATTCTGTAATGATTGGCAGAGTTGAAGAATCCATGATGCCAGCTGAAGCTATTGAAAGCCTTACCTGCTCAGAGGCACCCTGAACAGGTTCTACTACCGAAGTAGCAGATACTCTAAGTATAGAGTCCACATCCCTTATATGGGTGTGTTGTCCCTCCGCCTGACCTGTAAAGGTAGGGAGGACCTCCTTTGAAGGAGCTGGATTTCTAATCGGCCGGGGGGTCACCACCTCAGGCAATGTAATAAGTGACAAATGAGAGCCTGTGGTTCCCCGCAACACTTGTGAAGGCAATACTACTTGAAGTGGTGATGCTGCTGATGCAGTTTCTCCATGAATGGAGACATCTTCCCTTCTAAAGGAGAGTTTCCTTTCCACTTCACCCACTTGGGGAGGGAAAACATCCTCATTAAGATCTGGAGATGTTAAGTCCATGGGGGTCACCACATTTGAATTTGTAATGAATGGCTCGTGAGAGTCAGTGATGCCCCCTTCTATGTGTGAAGACAGGTTCTGAATTAGATTTACCAAGATAGTACTGGCTACTGAAGTAGCTGATTGTGTTTCCATCTCTGTTTCTATTCCCGCACCTTTCAGGAGTTTGTCAATTTCAGAATTGAGATTATGAAGAAACAGAAAGGTCTCAGAGTAGCTAATTTATAATAATAATATTAAATTGTTATAAATATAAATATTTATAATTTATGGTACATTTATAATATTAACAATTATTACCTCTAAAATATTAACAATAATAAGGTCCATATTTATTAAAGCTCACAAAATATTTAATAATAATAATAATAACATTAATTGTCAAAATTATCAAAATAAATAAATTATACTTTTTTATTAGTTTACTTTTATTTTAAATATGAGAACAAATATAAATATTTATCCTTTCTATTTCAAATAATTTCAAATAATATTTAAATATATAATTGCTGAGAATTTATTATTTAAACACAAGCACTTAAATGGTTTTCTAAGATCAAAATCAAATAAATATCAGATTAATAAACTTAGCAGGCATGCACAAGGTATTTATCTAATATTTAATCTTAATAGTGGAAAATAATTTGGTAAATAAATTCACAAGTCCTAAAAATATTACAATTAATTAAGCAGTGAATTTATCAGCTTCAAATTACATTTATTGATTACTAACTAATTAGTTAGTAGAATTTAACATCCCGAGTTCACAAACCAGTCTAGTGAAAGTGATTTCATCAAGTGGTTTAGTGAAGATGTCGACAATTTACTGCTTTGTAGGTACAAAATGTAACTCTATATGACCACACATGACATGCTCTCTTATGAAATGATACCTGATATCAATGTGCTTGGTCCTTGACTGTTGTACAGGATTGTTTGTGATTGCTATGGCACTTGTGTTGTCACAGAATATTGGAATTTTGCTCAGTAATAGTCCACAGTCTTGAAGTTGGTTCCTTATCCATAAAATTTGTGCATAGCATCTTCCAGTAACAACAATTCAGCTTCAGCTATTGACATTACAACTGAGTGTTGCTTCTTGCTATACCAGGATACCAGTCTTCTACCAAGGAATTGACAACTCCCTGATGTACTCTTTCGATCAATCTTACAACATGTATAATCAGAATCTGTATAGTCAACAAGGTCAAAACATGTATCTTTAGGGTACCAAATTCCAAGATTCAGACTTCCCTTAAAATACCTAAAAATATGTTTAACAGCTATAAGTTGTGATTCTTTAGGGACAGACTGAAACCTAGCACACAAGCATGTAGCAAACATAATATCTGACCTACTTGCAATTAAGTAAAGTAATGAGCCGATCATACTTCTGTAGCTTGTGATGTCTACACTCTTACCATGTTCATCTTTATCAAGCTTAGTGGTAGTTGTCATAGGGGTTTTGGCTGATGTTACATCTTCAAGATCATACTTCTTCAATAGATCTCTGATGTACTTGGTCTGGTAAATGAAGATTTCATCTTTCTTTTGGCTTACTTGGAGTCCCAGGAAGTAATTCAGTTCACCCATCATGCTCATTTCATACCTACTCTGCATTAACTTAGCGAATCTAGTACACAACTGATAGTTAGTAGAACCAAATATAATGTCATCCACATATATTTGTACTAATATCATGTCATTTTTGTGCATTTTATGTAAAGATTACTATCTATGACACCTCTAGTGAAACCATTTTCAAGTAAGAATATAGATAGAGTGTCATACCATGTCTGAGGTGTTTGCTTTAAGTTACAGAGTGCCTTGAAGAGAAAGTACACAAAATCAGCAAATTATGGATCTTCAAACCCTGGGGGTTGTTTCACATACACTTCTTCTTCAAGTTCTCCATTCAGGAATGCACTATTCACATCCATTTGATATACTTTAAAGTTGGAATGTGCTGCGAATGCCAGAAACATCCTAATAGCTTTAAGCCTTGCCACTGGTTCATATGTTTCATCATAATCTATTCCTTCTTCTTGGGAATAACCTTTAGTAACCAGTCTGGCTTTGTTCCTCGTAAGAATGCCATCTTCATCCAGTTTATTTCTGAATACCCACTTTGTGCCTATAATAAACTTGTTCTTTGGCCTGGGTACCAGCTTCCAGACTTTCTGTCTTTCGAATTGATTATGTTCTTCTTACATAACAATAACCCAATCTGGATCTTGTAGTGCTTCTTCAACTTTCTTTGGCTCTATCTCATAGAGAAAACCAGAGAATAAACATTCATTCTGTGAAGCACATTTTGTTTGAACTCCAGCATCTGGATCTCCTAGAATCAGCTCAAAACGGTTATCTTTAATCCACACCCTATGCCTAGGTAGATTTTCCCTAGATGATTCATCTTGATTATCACTAAAGTGATGAATCCTATTAGTAGATCCTTCAGTTGCTCCCCCTGAGCTACTGCTTGGTTGAGAATGAGATTCTCTGCCACTACTAGTAGTTTCTGTAAATCTTCCACTATTTCCACTACTAGGGTCAGAATCATCATTGTTGTTATTCTCATATGGCGCTTGATTTTCTGTTGCAGCTTCAGGTTCTACCTCACCTTCATCTGAGTTCATATTTTCAAACTGCAGAGTTTCAGTGTTTTTTGTTCTTTGCAAACTTGGGAGCTGGAGATCATCGAAAGTTACATGTATGCATTCAATGACCTTTTTGTATTCAATCACATAATCCCTGTATGTTTTATATTACAGAGAGTAGCCAAGAAATATGCCTTCATGAGCCTTGGATTCAAACTTTCATAGATGTTCATCATCTTTCAGTACAAAGCACTTTGCTCCAAACACATGAAAGTATTTCAGTGTTGGTTTCTTGTTAGTCATTAACTCGTATGGAGTCTTGTCATGATCTTTATTAACCAGGGTATGATTCTGAGTGTAACAAGCTGTTTTGACTGCTTCAGCCCAAAAGTATAGAGGTAGGTTAGCTTCATTCAACATTGTTCTTGCTGCTTCAACTAGAGCTCTGTTCTTCCTTTCTACTACTCCATTTTGTTGTGGAGTTCTGGGCGCTGAATATTGTATTGATACCTTTTTCTCAATACAAAAATCATTCAGGGTTACATTCCTGAATTCTGTTCAATTGTCAGACCTTATTTTCCTGACAGAAAAATCAGCTTCTAACTCTATCTTCTTTATGTGATCAATAATTGTTTGAGGGGCTTCAACCTTTGAGGCTAAAAACAACACCCACGTGTACTTAAAGTAGTCATATACAATTACTAGTGCATATCTCTTCCTTGACATTGACTGGACCAAATAAATCCATATGCAGAAGTTGCAGTGGTTCAGTAATGTCTGATGAATCTTTGCTTCAGTGAGATGATTTCTTTGACTTCCCCTTTTCACATGCTTCACATAAACCCTCTTAACATAATTCCATCTCAGGAAAACCTCTAATATATTCCATCTTAACTAAAGAGTTCATTTCCTTAAAGTTCAGGTGTGGAAGTTTCTTATGCCATAATCAATTGTCCTCTATTGAAGCTTTGCTGTAAAAATATTAAACTTCGTCTTTGCTTGTTTTGACTTCCCCTTTTCACATGCTTCACATAAACCCTCTTAACATAATTCCATCTCAGGTAAACCTCTAATATATTCCATCTTAACTAAAGAGTTCATTTCCTTAAAGTTCAGGTGTGGAAGTTTCTTATGCCATAATCAATTGTCCTCTATTGAAGCTTTGCTGTAAAAATATTAAACTTCGCCTTTGCTTGCAGAGAATAAGTTAGCCACAAAAAGATTCCTCTTTCTCACTCCTTGAAGGGAAAACTTCACATCTTTCCTGTTTTGAATTGCACATCTTTCTTTTTCAAAAGTTACTTTGTAGCCCTTGTCAGTGAACTGACTAATACTTAGAAGGTTGTGTTTTAATCCTTCCATAAGAGAGATATTTTCTATGATATCACTTCCAATTTCCAAATTGTCATACCCCCTTGTGAAACCTTTGTTGTTATCTCCAAAGGTCACTATCGGGCTAGCTTTCTCAATCACATCTGATAACAGGGATTTATCACCAGTTATATGCCTAGAACAACCGATGTCAAGAATCCACAAGACACGCTTGTTTTTTATTATGCCCTGCAACCACAGATTGATTACTTCTTATTTGGCACCCAAATTTGATTGGGTCCAAGAGGCTTAGATAAGTAAACAAATTTAGCTGTAGAAATTTTTTGATCCTTGTCTTTCCCATCGACTGTGCCCTTGCCCTTTGTTTTATCCTTGACAGACGTGTCTTTAGGCTTAGGGAAAGGGGCTTCCTTCCTAGGCTTAGGAGGACTAGCAGTTTTGCCCTGACATGCTTTCTATTCCTGTTCATATCTGTATTAATGAAGGTACTAGATGATGCATTCATCAAGTTTATGTATGCAAACATGATGTTGAAAGCACATGGCATGCATCCTACTTTACCACATGGTTGATGAGGGTTAGACATGGCAGGCATGTCAGGCATATTAGAAGTTTCTATTTTTACTACTTCTATCTTTTTACAAGCATCAGTAGAATTATAATTGTTATAAACATTTCTAATAGCTTTGGGAGAATAGGCATAATCATTTTTCTTATTAACACGTATCTTGCCATTTCTGTTAGCTTTCTTCTTTTGATCTTTGTTGCCTATTTCAGTTTTAATCTGTTTCTTAGGTTCTTCAATTTTTACAGATTTCTTAGGCATCTTTTCTTTATTTTCTTCCTCTTTCTTTTTATCATCAACAAGGATTTCTTCTTTCATTAAGATATGCTCTTCATCTAAGGGTTCGATGACAAACTTCTTGTATAGGAGCTTATGGACATTCCAATTCACGACAGTAACATTCAACACTCAAGCTTATGACAGCATATTCAAGTGACATCACAAAGGAACAAATGACAACAACTATTTCCTCGACAGTAAACTTGGCGGAGAATGAAGATTTGAAGACAACAAGTTTTACTAATAGCAATATTGGCAGGGATAGTTGACAGCAACTTTGGAGACATCTTGTTTCAATGGACTATCAAAGATTGACATCAAAGTTTGCGGAGCCATAGATACTGTCATCATAGAGGAGCTAAAAGTTCATAGTATACTTTTAGTGAAACTGATAGTCTGTTCCTGGTAGCAGAGTAGATAGGGAAAACACAAGGAATGCTTTTGATATCTCAATCTACTCTGTCAAGTCTTTTACTACAACTTGGGAGAAGACAAGTAAAAAGATAAAGAGTTTTTAAGGAGTCAAAGATTTTTGTACATCTCCTAACAACTTTATCTATAAAGGGAATGAAGTCAAGGTTGAATAGGAAAAGTAATGTTTATATTTCAAGATTTATTCTAGGACAAAGAAAAAGTGTACTTGTAAGTGAAATATGTGTTTCAATATAAATATACATATCCCACAAGTACTTTTCAAAAAATACAACTGAGCTAGATTTTCTCTCAAGCATAGAAATATTAGCACATTCATTGTTATTATTTTCTTCGAAGCTGGATTTTATTTCCAGTCAGTTGTAGCAAACAAAAATAATAATATATTATATTTGAAGTTTAAAGGCCATGCCTTTATTTATCTGCTTTGTTTGTTTGCATTCATAACTTGTTAAATATTATTCTTGTTTGTTGTTAGCAAGAATTTGAGATATTTAAACAAGTTGCATTCAACCCCCCCCCCTTCTGCAACACTCATCTTACTTAACAACTAGTATCAGAGGCAGGTTTTACATATCTAACCTGAAAAAATCCAAGATAAGTGCGCAGAAAGTAAGCAGTATAAAATACCCACCTTTGACAAAGAAAACTATAACCTCTGGAAAAGAAAAATGATGTTGTTCATAAAAACAACCAATTTGTACCCAAAACATACATTCCAGAAACCACAATAGAAGGGGAAACCATACCTGCCTACTGGTTCCAAAAAAGATCACAAAATATACTAACACTGAAAAGGAAAAAGTTGCACACCATGCTGAACACAACTCATTCAACTTTGATGCTTCTCACTTTGACACTTTTGAGGAGCCAGATGTCAATTCTTTATTTCAAAGTTTGGATGAGTCTGCTATAAATAATCCATAAGAACCTTCTACTCAAAGGGTAGAAGACATTACTATCACAGCCTCAGTTGCTGTTAAGGACACAGGAAAAGTTGTTGTCACAACTAACAGTAACATTCCTTTAAAGGAATTTGTCACAACATCAATTGTTGTTAATGACACAGTTGTTGTTCTCCTCCTCACAGTAACTTTCAAGCTCAGGATGCTGTCAACACTCAAAATCTAGACAGTACCTATCATACTCTTGTAGCTCAACAAATGGATGAGGCATAAGGAAGTGATTTTAATCTTCTCTTCATAGTTTACAAGGTAAAATCTAAATTCATTGTGCAAGGTGTACCTGCTCAATCCCTTGCACATAGGTTGAGTGAGGGGAGTAAAAGAAAATAGAGAAGTGAGACTAAAAGAAAAGAGTGGCAGGAAAAGACCCTGGCAAAAGGAGAGAGTCTTGAGCATGGCCAAGAAAAATTAAAAGAGGGAACCACATCATCTAAGGCATTAGGCCTTGAGAGTGATAATGTGAGGGATGATGAGACCATCCAGAAAAAATAAGAGAGTTTGAGAACCCTCAAAGCCCCAAAATCCAAAACTAAACAAGCTGATGGAAGGTTGAAATACCTTTCAAAGAAGATCTCAAAATTGTCAAAAAAGTGTTGCAACTGTAGTGAGAAATCAACTGAAGCTGGTGGATATGATGATGAGCTTTGAAAGATCCATGAATGAAGGCTTTCAGGCAGTATTTGAAAAATTAAAGGAGTTTGTGAAGGGTTTCGGGCATGAAAACACAGTGGATATAACGTAAAAACAATAAAAAAACCGAAACCCTATCTCATGATCCATGTATAACGTTGGATGATTCTGGTGAAAGAAGTCCGTACCTTTATAAAGCTTTCTGTATGATGTTTAACGGAGGTCCAAAAACAATGAATCACAGCAGCCCTTTGTTGCAAAGATCTGCACTCTAAAGAAGTCCACACGAATGCCCGATCGTCTAACGATCACCGGAGTCGGTACTAGCCGAATTGCTTGCCTCTCTCTCTCTCTCTTTTTCTAGCCTCTCAAGAGTTGAGTAGCTAGGGTTCTATCTTAAAACCGAATTATTTCAGTTAACCCTAAACTATACATCATTATATATATATAGGGAAAATAGAGATTTTGGGCCTAACTCTAATCCATGTGGTTTCCAAAACCCATTATGATTTTGGGTTATCATTACTATTAAATCCGAATTCTAATATAATTAATCAAGTCCCACTTAATTAATTCATTAATTAAATTCAAACTAATAATAATATATCTAAATTCTATTTAAATTTGAATTCTAATATAATTAATCAAGTCCCACTTAATTAATTCAATAATTAAATATGAACTAATAATAATATATATCTAAATTCGTAATTTAAATAAAGCTCCGTTTAGACGTTTTTTGTGTGTGACACTTTAGGTTTTTATTACGTTGACAATAATTTTATTATCTAATAATAAAATTATAAACAATGAGCGGAATCTAGTAATACATCATTGTTACCCTATTAACAATAATAATTGGTGATTCAATTAAATCTTTCGTGAATAATGTGCAATGTAATATAATCCATTTAACCTTATATTATAGATCAAACTCGAGGCATGTATAGTGTCATCATCTTCAACATTTAATCTTGGTTTCCTTGATCAATGAGTAGACTATTTAAACAAATCAATATTTGAGCATGACCATGCATTTCACAGTCTCACTCAATCAAGAGGCCAATTGTAATAACCCTAACTTTGTAAGATTTTCAAAGCCTTGAGGAATAATAATTCTACGGGATTTTGGAACTCATGTTAGCCCACGCTATATAAATGGTGGAAAATTAAGAATCCGAAGATACATTACGGATGTGCAAGAAAAATAAGTGAATGCAAACATCGTCAGAATTCACTAATTTCTATTTCTACGAATTTAGTTGTAACCTATGAAACACAAGAGAATACGAGTACCCTAACATGACCTAATATACACGACATGGAAATATTAAACCAAGACATCCCAAACGATAAAGAGTTATGATAAGAAATTTCCACGCTAAAACATTTTCGAGAATTTTCGAACATCGAAATAAGGATTATGCAAGCAAATGATTACATTTTTGGGGATAATACAAAGGTGGCCATGCAAGGAAGCAAGAAACTAAGTAGTTAGCATCTAACCAAACCAAACTAGAAAGAAAACTAGAAGTAGAAGCATGGTTCCATGAAAAATGGAACAAGGACATGAAAAGTCAATATGACTATTCCACTTTTTGACATTTCTAGCCACTTTATTACATATAACACACATATATATCATGGCCTAGCTGATTATATGTCTGCATATCAGTATATATAAGATAGATATACAAAATAAATAGCATAAAACGTTTTCAAGTAAGGTAACCAAGCAAAGGAGCCAAACCAGCCAAAGAAAGTTCCATTCGGCTACAAGGAAGAATTGATTTTTCATCACCACTCAAACAAGCTCCATAAATCATAACAAAAATTCCGAATGCTCTCCACATCAGAATAGAGGTAAGGATTTTTTTTTCATAATTTTTGGAGTTGTTTTATGTAGTCAAAGAAATTGTGAAAGTGAAGCATGAATAGTAATTGTGTTCTTGGTTATGTTGTTTCAATGGAAGATTCAAGCAAGTTAAGGCAACCCAAGCCATCCCTAGGAGTTGTGAAGTATATTTAGTGATCTCAAGGTTACATACAAGGTATACATATCTTCATTCCCTTTAAACCTTGTGATTTCATACGGATAATGCTAAGTAATGCAAGCATGTTAAGTTACTAGCACTAATGACTAAGTTAAGCATGATTGTGTTGGTTGTGATGAAATGAGGTTGGTTATAAAACTTGAGCTTATGACTGATTTTGTGAGTTCATAACCGTGTAATGATATTGGTTGTGTTGGTTTTGGATGTTGGTAATATGATCAAATCCGGGAAACGTTCCGTGTATAGCCGTTGTAATGCCCGTTTGAAACTAGGGTTAATTGGACAGGTGATTTCGAACCATTAAAATGTCATTTTTGAAAACCACTGACCAGGGTAGAATAGTTCTTGTCTTAAGCTTTGTATTGACATAAAAATCATGTCGATATGATTTACGGTTTAGAAGTTACGTCCGTTTTAGTAAAAGTCGCGCAAGTAATCTAACTGCAGTTTTGTCACCACTTTGAAGAGATAAATAGCCCACTTAAGAATTGGTAAAAATGGTGAATTTTGGATGGTAGATGCCTCAGACAGTTGGTAGTGCGACCAAAAAGTTTTGTATAAAAATAAGAAATTTTCGATTTTATAAAAATGTTACAGTCAAAACTGCGCAAGTGGAAAACCCCTTAAGGGGATGGTTCGCTAAGAAATTTGGTTATATGCACACGACTTGGTTTTGAAACTCGTACGAAGCAAGATATTGGCATAAGTACTAGACGAAAGATATAAGAGTATAAAGGACCCTAAAGGAGTCATATAAAACATTTGCAGGATTTCATAAAGTTGTGTCATTAACGCGTAATTCGGGGTTTAAGGGAAATCTAACCTAGCGTTCTGTTTGGTTATAATAGATCACCGGACGTCCACGAGCACACCTAGAAATCTCCGAACCACAGGCAAGTTTTCGAAAACCAAGTTTTAAGTATTTTGTAAACTGCTGATGTTATGATATAACTGTATTGAAAGTTTTTTTATTGGTTTACTGTGTAATAAACGTGCAACGCTTGTTACGACTTATATATTACGAACTAAAGTTGGATATAAGTCGATGTATGAATAGAGGCTCTAAGACAGGGCAAAATCGTATCTGGATATTTAAATCGGGAGTCGGAGCTATTTTACTAGAACGCTGTCATAAAAAAAAAAACCCGGAAATTGCCGGAGACAGTGATTTTCAGAAATATCGATTACCAATATTTCATAAAAACATACATGGGATAACTATTCAAAATATCCTGAATCATTTTATAGATATTATTTAAATTTTTATTTAATTAAATGGATATTAATTTGAATATTCATTTAATAATATGTGATCAATGATTTATTATTTAATACATGTTATTTTAATATTTATTGAACAGTCCAAAATTCTTTAAAAATAATTGATTAATCATTTACTATTTGATAAATATTATTTAAATATTTATTAAATATTCTAAGATTATTTAAAAAATAAATGGGATAATGATTTACTATTTAATAAATATTATTTAAATATTTATTAAATATTCCAAAATTTTCTAAGAATAATTAAACCTTTCCCAGAATACAATTTGAGGACCTACAAATTTCTTAAAATATTTTCTGGCCTTCAGAATATCTAATAAGGTTCCCAAATATTATTCCAATAATATCAAGTCCCTTAAAACAAGGGCTCACATTTTCTGACTGATCAAAATTGGGAATCAAGTCTAAGAAATGAGCCAATGGTCTCGCTTTCTTTTTATACTCTGATATTACAATCACTTCCCTATTCAATTAGAGATTTCCAAACTCAACATCTTATTGAAAAAAAAAAAAAACCCGACTACTCCCAAGTTATGTTATAGCAGGCAGACTTCTAAAACAAATGAAATCTATTGACTAACGTCAACCCACATAATGAGTTTACTTCCTCAACCCTTCCGGAAGTAAGGATATGATGATTAAAGTAAACCTATCAACAAGCCGGTTGCTTGGGGGACTTGGATTAAATTCCATTCCAGACATGGATAGGGTTCTTCCAGGGATTGGAGTAGCCGACACTAGGGGTCGGAAAGAGTGTAAGAGGCTGTGGGACAGTCCATCCAAGCGTAAGAGGCTGTGGGACAGTCCAGCATAAAGGCTCATATGTGGCCTGGGTGCAGGCCCGGTTAGGGTAGTCATCCATCTACTAGTAGAAAAGAATTCGGTACATACGGCTGATCACCGGGTACCGTGGTACTCCAGTATATCCTCATTCTTCCAATTGGAATTGTACTGTAATATTGTAACGAAAGCCTAGGTGCTGAGTTACCGATAATATTGACAGTGGTTAAACAAAATTTATTTGAAGCAACATGATGCACTATTAGCTGTTTGCCGAAAATAAATGAATGTATTTTCTCCCATAATTACTAAGATGGCTAAATGATGAGATTACAATTACAACGCTTTAAAAACTACTTATACTATTGCTGAGCTATTGCTCACTCTTGCTTTTCTTTATATATCATAACACAGCAGCTGCCAGTTATGCCGCGCCGTCGGACGACCGTCAGAAAGAGGGTGGGCAATACCCGAGACTTCCGTAGGCTTTTCTCTGTTTTGCCACAGGTAGAAGATCGAGGTCGGATTGGCGTACAGCTAGTGATTGTGCGCCTTATATATAAGTATGATCTATGTAAATTAATGATGAAGAACAAACGTAGGTCAGCCTATTGACTTCATGTAGAGGTCGTCTAGGTGACCATTCTGTTATTTTGGAAATCGGTTGTAATAACTCGAACTTTCTTTTGGGTACTAGCTAATGTATATATAAGTATCGTTCCTGAGACTATAACCTGTGTGTGTGTGAAGGTGTATGTGCATATATATGGATTGTTGGGTCATTGCAGGTGAAAACGACGAGTCGAGAAATAAGTGTAAGTGTTAATAAATGGAAACAGGGTAACGTGGCAACCTAGATCCCGGACCCCGGATCTTGGGGTGTCACAGAAATGGTATCAGAGCCTAGGGTTATAACTCTCAGAAATGATAACGAGTTAAGAACTATAAATCCACTTATAATAATAATAAGAACTCTCATCGAGTTATTGTCGGGCTATCGGATATAGCGCTGGCATTAAAACCCGTAAGGGGACTCTTAACCTCACAAGTAGTAACACGGTTTTGTCTTATCTCAGATACTGGAGGATGAGGAGGGAGAGGCCTATGAGCGGCAACATGACGAGGCCCTGTTAGCGGCCGGTGAGGACAGGACTGATCATTCCGTGGGGACTCCCACTGATGTTCCGACAGATGACACGGTAGAGGAGGAGGACCCCGTTGAGGATCCGACAGATGCTGATGATATCTTTTCCCCATCCACCGAGACCGAGGAGCCGGTAGATGATGACACCGTATGGATTGACATTTAGATGCACCCACTCCCTATGCTGAGATCCCCTACTCCACCAGTGCTATGGAGTCCTGTGCCTACCGATGAAAGTATTGAGGAGGTGACTCCTGAGACCCCTGAGCCAGATGAGCTTGTACCGAGCGATTCAGCCACTCCACCACCGCCACCAGCTCCCCCCAGTGTGTCGGTGGCCTACCATGAGTGGATGACGGGATTCTTGAACACGGAGCTGATTGTTGCCGAAGCTAGGATTGATGAGCTGCGTAGGCAGCTAGCGGCGGAGCGTGATGCGAGGCGCGCACGTCAGGAGGGTATGTGGGGTGCTTCCCCTAGAGCCACCAGGAAGGAGATCTCCAGGATTGAGAGGAGGGCCAGGCGTAGAGTACGAGGTCTTTCGGCCGTTGACGGTGAGTACATCTCCCGGAGAGATGCAGAGGCTATTTGGGCTAGGGCGATGTCCCGCGTGAGGGGCTTAACCCTTCAGGATGATGATCTGTGATGTAGATGATAGTCTAGAGATGCAGACGAGTGTACTACTATAGTTTTACATGATAGGTTCCCTTGTACTATTAAGAACTTGAATTGTTCAGAACTTTATGTATTTTGTTTTGGGTAAGAAGGACCTAACTGTTGTATTTTGTGATTCGTATGACAATGGATATAAGGACTCGAAGTTTCAGTTCTCAATTGGTTAGTCTTAAAAAAAAAAAAAAAAATTTGCACCTCGTAATTCAATCAACTGTGTGTGGCTGTTTATTTATACCAGAGCTATGGCACTAAAGATTTATGTAATATGATTTTAAGAGTTACGATTAAGTAACCAAATTGACTAGTTTTCCCAGCCTTACGAGGCAATATGTCTGATAATGAAATTTCTTGTCCAAATTCAGTAAAATGCCGCCCAGACGTGTAGGAACTAGGGCAAGACCAGCTAACTCTACAGCCCAAGGTAGCAACCACCGAGAAGATGAAGGTCAGAACCTCCATCATGAGGAAGAGGACGAGGTGAGTTATAATGAGTTCGACGAACAAGGGTCTGAAGAAGAAGAGGAGGTAGAGACATTTGCAGAAGGAGGTCAGGCAGAGAACCCAATGGACCAGTTTATGCACCTGCTAAGGCAGAACTTGGCCCGCCAACCACCACCACCACCTCGTGGTCCCAACAATGCTATAGCAAATGCCTTCAGGGCTTTCAAGTCACTCAAGCCCCCAGAGTTTCACGGGACCGCAGATCCAGTTGAGGCGAAAGCCTGGTTGAGGGAAATAGAGAAGTCCTTCGAGATCATGGGAACTGAAGAAGCTCAAAAGACAATTTTTGCCACCTATCTGCTAAAAGGAGAGGCAAACTATTGGTGGGAAGCCAAGAAGAATATGGAACCAAATGGAGCGATTGCATGGGAAAGATTTTCCGAATTGTTTTTGGACAAGTACTTTCCAAGGTTCATGGAGGCTCAGATGGAAGTAAAGTTTTTGGAGTTAAAACAGGAAAATATGACCGTGGCGGAATATGAAGCTAAGTTTACGGAGTTATCCCGATTTGTACCCGAATATGTCAACACTGAGGCAAAGAAAGCAAGGAGGTTTCAACTAGGACTGAAACAATGGATACAAAATCGAGTTGCTATACTGGAACTAACCGACTATGCCACCTTGGTACAAAAAGCATCTATTGCGGAAGCAGGTAGCGAACAGATCCAGAAAAACAAAGAAGCGAAAAAGAGAAAATTTCATAGTCAGGGAGGAGGACCGGCGGTTAGAAATTTCCCAAGCAAGTTCAGCAGAGGTGCAATGTCACAACCGGTAAGGAGTACAGGATTCAGAAAGGCTGAAAGTAGTAGTGTCGTTCAGAGGGGGAGGCCAGTCGGTGTGTCGCAATTCAGTCAGCCCCGACCGCCTCTACCAGAATGCAAAAACTGTGGAAGGAGGCATTTGGGAGTATGTACTAAGAAAGTTGTCACCTGTTATAAATGCAAGCAGCCAGGGCATTACTCAAATGTTTGTCCCCGAAGCAACTTGACATGTTACCAGTGCGGTGGAGTTGGACATGTGAGGAAAGACTGTAAGGTATTGAAGCCGGCTATATCAGGGTTAAGCAAGGCAGCCTCTAACCATCCTCCGACGGTCAGGACATTCAATATGACAGTGAAGGATGCAGTGAAAGACACGGATGTGATAGCAGGTACACTTCTGCTAAATTCCAACCATGCCAATGTTTTATTTGATTCCGGAGCTACCAAGTCTTTTATATCTAAAAATTTTGCATGCAAGTTAAATCTCAAGGTTGAAACATTAAAAGAATCACTGCAAGTAGAGATAGCCAATCGGGAAATAATTTCCGTTAGACAAGTGCACCCAAACTGTAACCTAGACATAGAGGGGCATAATTTCAGTGTAGATTTGATTCCCTTTAAATTAGGGGAGTTTGACGTCATTTTGGGAATGGATTGGTTATCGAGCAACGGTGCTCAAATCGATTGCGAAGGGAAAAAGGTTAGGGTAAAAACACCGGGAGGAAAAAGAGTTGTGTTCAGAAGACAACGACAAGTCAAGAAATTCTTGACCATGGCCTAGACCAAGAAATTGTTGCAAAAAGGATGTGAAGCTTATTTAGCCCACGTAATAGACACAAACCGAGAGGTGCCCAATTTACGAAGCATACCAGTGGTCGCGGAGTTCGAGGATGTGTTCCCAGATGATCTTCCCGGGTTACCCCCTGACAGAGAGATAGAATTTGCAATTGACTTAGCTCCTGGGACGGCACCAGTTTCGAAGGCCCCGTATCGATTAGCCCCAATTGAAATGAAGGAGCTGGCCAACCAATTACAAGAACTTTTAGATAAAGGGATGATAAGACCAAGTGTGTCACCGTGGGGTGCACCAGTGTTATTCGTAAAGAAGAAGGATGGCAGCATGAGGTTATGCATAGACTATCGAGAGCTGAATAAGCTGACTATCAAAAATAGATACCCCCTACCCAGGATTGATGATTTGTTTGATCAATTGAAGGATGCCATATGTTTCTCTAAGATAGACCTGAGAACCGGGTACCACCAGTTAAAAATTAAACCAGAGGATATACCAAAGACTGCATTTCGGACCCGATATGGGCACTACGTGTTTCTGGTAATGTCATTTGGACTAACCAATGCTCCAGCAGCCTTTATGGACTTGATGAACCGAGTTTTCAAGAAGTACCTAGATAAATTTGTTATTGTTTTCATTGACGATATCCTAATTTATTCAAAGACGAAAGGAGAACACGCAGAACATTTGAGGATAGTTCTAGAGATCCTGAGAAAGGAAAAGCTGTATGTCAAATTCTCAAAATGTGAATTTTGGCTCACCGAGGTACAATTCTTAGGGCATGTAATTAGTAGTGAAGGAGTGTTGGTCGATCCTGCCAAGATTGAAGCAATTTCAAATTGGGAAAGACCGACTACACCCACGGAGGTGAGAAGTTTCGTAGGACTAGCCGGATATTACCGGAGGTTCGTACAAGATTTTGCAAAAATTGCAGCTCCGTTGACCCGACTTACACGAAAAACCGAAAGGTTTGTATGGACTGAGAAATGTGAAGAAAGCTTCCAAGAGCTAAAGAAGAGATTGGTAACAGCCCCTGTACTAGCATTGCCAGACGGGAAGGGAGACTTTGTCATTTACAGTGATGCCTCACACAAGGGGTTGGGGTGCGTACTCATGCAGCATGGAAAAGTAATCGCATATGCGTCCCGACAATTGAAGGAATACGAACTGAGATACCCCACCCACGACTTAGAATTGGCAGCAATAGTCTTCGCACTGAAAATCTGGAGGCACTATTTGTATGGTGAGAAATGCGAGATTTATACAGATCATAAAAGCCTAAAATACATTTTTACACAAAAGGAACTGAATATGAGGCAGAGGAGATGGCTGGAATTAATCAAGGATTATGATTGTGAGATTCTCTATCACCCGGGAAAGGCTAATGTGGTAGCAGACGCCCTTAGTAGAAAGGAAAGGCTCAAGATGATAGTTTCATCGGAAGTATTGATCCAGGAATTTGAAAGGTTAGGAATCGAAGTGTCAGTGATCGGCGGGAACACCGAAAGATTATTTAACATCAGCATGTATCCCGCTTTAACAGAAAAGATCAAGTTGTGCCAAGAAAGGAAGAAGGAAGAAGAATGGGAATCCTTAACAGGAGAAGAAATGAAGTGCGAAAAGGATAGTAAAGGGATAATGAGATATGCTTCTCGAATTTGGGTACCAAACGTTCAAGAGCTAAAAGATGAAATCTTACAGGAAGGACACAACACGAGGTATTCAATCCACCCCGGAAGTACCAAGATGTATAGAGACCTGAAGGAATACTATTGGTGGCCGAATATGAAGAGAGATGTGGCGGAATGGGTAAGTAAGTGCTTGACCTGTCAAAGGGTGAAGGCGGAGCATCAGCAACCAAGTGGTCTTCTACAACCTCTGGAAATTCCCGAATGGAAGTGGGAACATATAGCCATGGATTTCGTAGTAGGGTTGCCAAGAACTAGAACAAACCACGACGCAATCTGGGTTGTCGTAGATCGGCTAACCAAATCGGCTCATTTTCTCCCAATTAATGAGCGGTACCCGATTGACAAGTTAGTGGACCTATATCTCAAGGAAATTGTGATGCGACATGGAGTCCCTGTGACCATAGTATCGGATCGGGACCCAAGGTTTAACTCCAGATTTTGGAGGAGCTTTCAGGAGAGTGTTGGTACTAAGCTAAGTATGAGCACAGCCTATCACCCCCAGACAGACGGTCAAAGTGAAAGAACCATCCAAACCATAGAGGATATGTTGAGGGTCTGCGCAATAGATTTCAAAGGAAGCTGGGATGACCACTTACCTTTAATTGAGTTCTCCTACAACAATAGCTATCACGCGAGCATAGGAATGCCCCCTTACGAGGCATTATATGGTAGAAGATGTCGCTCTCCCTTATGTTGGGATGAAGTGGGCGAGCGAAGGATACTAGGACCTGAGTTGGTGCAACAAACAAAGGAAGCAATAGAACTGATCAGGACTCGGTTAGAAGCTGCTCAGGATAGACAATGCAAGTACGCCGACAAGGCCCGGAAGGACAAAGAGTATGAAGTGGGAGATATGGTGTTGTTAAAAGTATCACCGTGGAAAGGCCTGATGAGGTTTGGGAAGAAGGGAAAACTGAGCCCAAGGTATATCGGCCCATTTGAGATATTAAAAAGAATCGGAAAGGTGGCCTATGAACTAGCCTTACCCCCAAACTTGCAACAAGTCCACAATGTATTTCATGTGTCCATGTTAAGAAGATATTTTGCTGATGCCAAGCATGTGATTGAATATGAAAGCGTAAAACTTCAACCAGACCTGACGTACGTGGAGCAACCAATGCAGATCATGGATCGAAAGGATCAGGTGCTCAGAAACAAGACGGTCAAACTAGTCAGAGTATTGTGGAAGAATCAAAATGTTGAAGAATCAACTTGGGAATTAGAAAATGAAATGCTAGAGAAATACCCTCATCTATTCTTAACTTGATTCCGGGACGGAATCCAAATAAGGAAGGGGGACTGTAATAACCCTAACTTTGTAAGATTTTCAAAGCCTTGAGGAATAATAATTCTACGGGATTTTGGAACTCATGTTAGCCCACGCTATATAAATGGTGGAAAATTAAGAATCCGAAGATACATTACGGATGTGCAAGGAAAATAAGTGAATGCAAACATCGTCAGAATTCACTAATTTCTATTTCTACGAATTTAGTTGTAACCTATGAAACACAAGAGAATACGAGAACCCTAACATGACCTAATATACACGACATGGAAATATTAAACCAAGACATCCCAAACGATAAAGAGTTATGATAAGAAATTTCCACGCTAAAACATTTTCAAGAATTTTCGAACATCGAAATAAGGATTATGCAAGCAAATGATTACATTTTTGGGGATAATACAAAGGTGGCCATGCAAGGAAGCAAGAAACTAAGTAGTTAGCATCTAACCAAACCAAACTAGAAAGAAAACTAGAAGTAGAAGCATGGTTCCATGAAAAATGGAACAAGGACATGAAAAGTCAATATGACTATTCCACTTTTTGACATTTCTAGCCACTTTATTACATATAACACGCATATATATCATGGCCTAGCTGATTATATGTCTGCATATCAGTATATATAAGATAGATATACAAAATAAATAGCATAAAACGTTTTCAAGTAAGGTAACCAAGCAAAGGAGCCAAACCAGCCAAAGAAAGTTCCATTCGGCTACAAGGAAGAATTGATTTTTCATCACCACTCAAACAAGCTCCATAAATCATAACAAAAATTCCGAATGCTCTCCACATCAGAATAGAGGTAAGGATTTGTTTTCATAATTTTTGGAGTTGTTTTAGGTAGTCAAAGAAATTGTGAAAGTGAAGCATGAATAGTAATTGTGTTCTTGGTTATGTTGTTTCAATGGAAGATTCAAGCAAGTTAAGGCAACCCAAGCCATCCCTAGGAGTTGTGAAGCATATTTAGTGATCTCAAGGTTACATACAAGGTATACATATCTTCATTCCCTTTAAACCTTGTGATTTCATACGGATAATGCTAAGTAATGCAAGCATGTTAAGTTACTAGCACTAATGACTAAGTTAAGCATGATTGTGTTGGTTGTGATGAAATGAGGTTGGTTATAAAACTTGAGCTTATGACTGATTTTGTGAGTTCATAACCGTGTAATGATATTGGTTGTGTTGGTTTTGGATGTTGGTAATATGATCAAATCCGGGAAACGTTCCGTGTATAGCCGTTGTAATGCCCGTTTGAAACTAGGGTTAATTGGACAGGTGATTTCGAACCATTAAAATGTCATTTTTGAAAACCACTGACCAGGGTAGAATAGTTCTTGTCTTAAGCTTTGTATTGACATAAAAATCATGTCGATATGATTTACGGTTTAGAAGTTACGTCCGTTTTAGTAAAAGTCGCGCAAGTAATCTAACTGCAGTTTTGTCACCACTTTGAAGAGATAAATAGCCCACTTAAGAATTGGTAAAAATGGTGAATTTTGGATGGTAGATGCCTCGGACAGTTGGTAGTGCGACCAAAAAGTTTTGTATAAAAATAAGAAATTTTCGATTTTATAAAAATGTTACAGTCAAAACTGCGCAAGTGGAAAACCCCTTAAGGGGATGGTTCGCTAAGAAATTTGGTTATATGCACACGACTTGGTTTTGAAACTCGTACGAAGCAAGATATTGGCATAAGTACTAGACGAAAGATATAAGAGTATAAAGGACCCTAAAGGAGTCATATAAAACATTTGCAGGATTTCATAAAGTTGTGTCATTAACGCGTAATTCGGGGTTTAAGGGAAATCTAACCTAGCGTTCTGTTTGGTTATAATAGATCACCGGACGTCCACGAGCACACCTAGAAATCTCCGAACCACAGGCAAGTTTTCGAAAACCAAGTTTTAAGTATTTTGTAAACTGCTGATGTTATGATATAACTGTATTGAAAGTTTTTTTATTGGTTTACTGTGTAATAAACGTGCAACGCTTGTTACGACTTATATATTACGAACTAAAGTTGGATATAAGTCGATGTATGAATAGAGGCTCTAAGACAGGGCAAAATCGTATCTGGATATTTAAATCGGGAGTCGGAGCTATTTTACTAGAACGCTGTCATAAAAAAAAAAAAACCCGGAAATTGCCGGAGACAGTGATTTTCAGAAATATCGATTACCAATATTTCATAAAAACATACATGGGATAACTATTCAAAATATCCTGAATCATTTTATAGATATTATTTAAATTTTTATTTAATTAAATGGATATTAATTTGAATATTCATTTAATAATATGTGATCAATGATTTATTATTTAATACATGTTATTTTAATATTTATTGAACAGTCCAAAATTCTTTAAAAATAATTGATTAATCATTTACTATTTGATAAATATTATTTAAATATTTATTAAATATTCTAAGATTATTTAAAAAATAAATGGGATAATGATTTACTATTTAATAAATATTATTTAAATATTTATTAAATATTCCAAAATTTTCTAAGAATAATTAAACCTTTCTCAGAATACAATTTGAGGACCTACAAATTTCTTAAAATATTTTCTGGCCTTCAGAATATCTAATAAGGTTCCCAAATATTATTCCAATAATATCAAGTCCCTTAAAACAAGGGCTCACATTTTCTGACTGATCAAAATTGGGAATCAAGTCTAAGAAATGAGCCAATGGTCTCGCTTTCTTTTTATACTCTGATATTACAATCACTTCCCTATTCAATTAGAGATTTCCAAACTCAACATCTTATTGAAAAAAAAAAAAACCCGACTACTCCCAAGTTATGTTATAGCAGGCAGACTTCTAAAACAAATGAAATCTATTGACTAACGTCAACCCACATAATGAGTTTACTTCCTCAACCCTTCCGGAAGTAAGGATATGATGATTAAAGTAAACCTATCAACAAGCCGGTTGCTTGGGGGACTTGGATTAAATTCCATTCCAGACATGGATAGGGTTCTTCCAGGGATTGGAGTAGCCGACACTAGGGGTCGGAAAGAGTGTAAGAGGCTGTAGGACAGTCCATCCAAGCGTAAGAGGCTGTGGGACAGTCCAGCATAAAGGCTCATATGTGGCCTGGGTGCAGGCCCGGTTAGGGTAGTCATCCATCTACTAGTAGAAAAGAATTCGGTACATACGGCTGATCACCGGGTACCGTGGTACTCCAGTATATCCTCATTCTTCCAATTGGAATTGTACTGTAATATTGTAACGAAAGCCTAGGTGCTGAGTTACCGATAATATTGACAGTGGTTAAACAAAATTTATTTGAAGCAACATGATGCACTATTAGCTGTTTGCCGAAAATAAATGAATGTATTTTCTCCCATAATTACTAAGATGGCTAAATGATGAGATTACAATTACAACGCTTTAAAAACTACTTATACTATTGCTGAGCTATTGCTCACTCTTGCTTTTCTTTATATATCATAACACAGCAGCTGCCAGTTATGCCGCGCCGTCGGACGACCGTCAGAAAGAGGGTGGGCAATACCCGAGACTTCCGTAGGCTTTTCTCTGTTTTGCCACAGGTAGAAGATCGAGGTCGGATTGGCGTACAGCTAGTGATTGTGCGCCTTATATATAAGTATGATCTATGTAAATTAATGATGAAGAACAAACGTAGGTCAGCCTATTGACTTCATGTAGAGGTCGTCTAGGTGACCATTCTGTTATTTTGGAAATCGGTTGTAATAACTCGAACTTTCTTTTGGGTACTAGCTAATGTATATATAAGTATCGTTCCTGAGACTATAACCTGTGTGTGTGTGAAGGTGTATGTGCATATATATGGATTGTTGGGTCATTGCAGGTGAAAACGACGAGTCGAGAAATAAGTGTAAGTGTTAATAAATGGAAACAGGGTAACGTGGCAACCTAGATCCCGGACCCCGGATCTTGGGGTGTCACACCAATAATATCATTCCAAAAATCAGAGGGTTAAATCATATATCTATCATTCATATTCATCATATGATTCATAGCATACCCAATGTCCACCTTTATCATTACCCGGTTAAAGGTAACTTTGAGTGTAATCAAAGTATATTAATTCTCGTATAGAAATATAATGATTTCAAGTCAGAGGATCATTACATCATTTTCACAGTGAGATTTCTTATGACATTTATTAGCATGTAGAATCTCATGACGGGTCTTTCCAGTGTCATGTATTAATACATACACTTATGTTCTTGACTTTAGTATCACCATACCTATGACCAATGAGATGTGGTCATCTGTCAACAAACATACTAATCTTATTGCATTACTATTGTCCTAAAATAATAATTCTTGACTAGGGAGTTTTAAGAATAAAATACTATTCATATAATCTCATTTTTAAGTCACATACTTAAGAATATATATTATGTATTAATATTCCAAGAATATTTATTATTCTTTCAATTTATGACGCATTAAATAAAGACATAATAAATATTAATTAAATAATCTCATAAAACATAACCCTTAATTATTTTCAATAAAACATTAAAAGTATTGTCTCTAGGACACCAATACTAACAATCTCTCACTTGTACTAGAACCAATCTCTCATGTATCTAATACCAATGGAACTAGTATGACTTCGTGCTTCTGCTGCGACAAAGCCTTGGTCAATCGATCTGCAATGTTATAATTTGTATGCACTTTACATATATGTATATCCCCTCAATTATTAATCTCTCGAAGAAGATGATATCGTCTGAGTATATGTTTTGTTCGGGAATGAGACCTTGGTTCCTTAGCCTGCGAAATGGCACCATTTTTTTCGCAGTATAAATCTATCGGATCTGCGACTGAAGGAACCACACCAAGACTTGCAACAAATTTCTGAATCCAAACAGCCTCATTGGCTGCTTCACAGGCAGCAATATACTCAGCTTCCATTGTAGAATCGGTAACCGTCTCTTGCTTCAAACTTTTCCAGCTTACAGCACCTCCATTTAGACAAAACACAAATCCAGACTGAGAAATCAAATCATCCTTGTCTGTCTGGAAACTAGCGTCGGTGTAACCTTTTACAATTAGTTTATCTTCTCCTTCATATACCAAGAATTGATCTTTAGTCCTCTTCAAGTATTTAAGAATATTCTTGACTGATGTCTAGTGACCTTCACCTGGATTAGACTGGTATCTATTCGTCATGCTCAAAGCATACGAGATATCAGGATGAGTACATATCATTGCATACATTATGGAACCAATTGCTAAAGCATATGGAACTTTACTCATACGGTCCTTATCATCCAATGATTTAGGACTGTTATTTTTTGAGATCGATATCCCATGTGACATCGGGACAAATCCCCTTTTAGCATCTTGCATCCCAAATCGTTGCAAAACTTTGTCAATATATGTAATTTGACTTAGGTCGATCATTCTTCTTGATCTATCTTTATAGATCTTGATACCTAAAATATAGGTCGTTTCGCCTAATTCTTTCCTTAAGATATTCTTGCTCAACTAAGTCTTAACAGCCTGTAAAGAAGGAATGTCATTCCCTATTATTAATATATCATCAACATATAATACTAGGAATGCCACATTGCTCCCACTAACCTTCTTGTAAACACATGGTTCATCTTCATTTTGAATAAACCCAAACTCTTTGACAGTTTCATCAAAACGAATGTTCCATCTCCTCGAGACTTATTTTAATCCATAAATGGATCGACGCAACTTATATACCTTTCCAGCATTCTTTGGATCAACAAAACCTTCAGGCTGTGTCATGTACACATCCACTTCTTCTTCAAGGCTCCCATTTAAGAAAGCGGTTTTGACATCCATTTGCCAGATTTCATAGTCATGGTAAGTAGCTTAGCAAGAAAAATCCTGATGGACTTGATCATAGCCACTAGTGAAAAGGTTTCATCATAGTCAATACCATGAATTTGTTTGAAGCCTTTTGCCACCAATTGTGCTTTATAGGTCTGTACGTTACCATCCATCTCGGTCTTTTTTTTGAAAACCCATTTGCACCCTATAAGTTTTACCCCTTCATGTGGATCAACCAAAGTCCATACTTGATTAGTATACATGTATTCCATCTCAGATTTCATGGCATCCAGCCATCTCTTAGATTCTGGAGTGTTCATAGCGTCTTGGTACGTGAGAGGCTCATCTTCATCTACAAGCATCACAGCACCATCTTGAGTCAAGAGAAATCCATAATATCTCTCGGGCTCATGGCGAATCCTACTAGACCTACGAACAACCTGTGTTTCTTGAGTAGTATTGTTTCCTTGTACATTTTGCTCAAGTTATTCCATTGGTTCAATGTTATCATGTGGGTCTCGAATTTCATTGAGATCTATTATCCTCCCACAGTCTTTCTTCTTAGACAAAATTTCTCTTTCGAGGAACACTGCAGTTCGAGCAACAAACACTTTGTTCTCTGAAGGATTATAGAAAGAATAACCCTTTGTTTCAATTGGATATCCCACAAAATTACATTTTTCTGATTTAGGTCCTAGCTTGTCAGAAGTTATACGTTTCACAAATGTCTCACATCCCAAAATTTTCATAAATGACATGCTATGACGTTTCTCAGTCCATATCTCATACGGAGTCTTCTGAACCGTTTTAGTAGGAACTCGATTAAGTGTATAAGCAGTCGTCTCCAGGTCGTAGCCCCAGAAACTAATTGGAAGATCTGCATGACTCATCATCGATCGCACCATGTCCAACAAAGTACGATTCCTCCTTTTAGAAACTCCATTCCATTATGGTGTTCCGGGAGGAGTGAGTTGTGATACAATACCACACTCTTTTAATAAACTCTTAAATTCATGGCTTAAGTATTCACCTCCACGATCAAATCGTAAAGTCTTAATACTTCCGCCAGTTTGTTTTTCTACATCAGCTTTGTATTCTTTGAACTTTTTAAAAGAATCGGATTTGTTCTTCATAAGATACACATATCTATATCTACTGAAATCATCACTAAACGTGATAAAGTAGTAAAAGCCACCTCTTATCATAGTACACATAGGACCACATACATCACTATGTATAAGTTTTAATCGTTCAATAGCCCTTTCACCTTGTCCAGTAAAAGGAGCTTTAGTCATTTTTCCAATGAGACAAGGTTCGCATACGTCGTATGATTCAAAGTCAAATTTATCCAAGTATCCATCCTTATGTAACTTGGAAATGCGCTTCTCATTTATATGGCCTAAACGATAGTGCTAGAGGTATGTTTGATTTGAGTCATTAGTTTTAAGACATTTGTTATTCACATTATATATAGGAGTGTCTAAATCAAGAACATATAAACTGTTAAATAAACGTGCAATCCCATAGGTAACATTATTCAAAGAAAAGGAACAACTATTGTTCTAAATTGAAAATGTAAAACTTTTCTTGTCCAAACAAGAAACAGAAATAATGTTTCTGCAAATTGCAGGCACATAAAAACAGTTCTCAAGTTCTAAAATAAGCCCAGTGGGCAATGATAAATAATAAGTCCTTACAGCTAAAGCAGCAACCTTTTCTCCATTGCCAACTCATAGGTCGACCTCTCCCTTTGCCAAAGTCCTACTCATTTGTAGCTCTTGTACATTTATACAAATTTGAGAACTACATCCAGTATCTAATACCCATGATGTAGAAGTAGACAAATTGACCTCTATAACATAAATACCTAAATCAGAAGCTTGACCAGCCTTCTTCTTCTTCAGATCCTCCAAATAAGCATGACAGTTTCTCTTCCAATGACCCGGTTTACCACAGTAGTGACAATCACCCTTCGCAACAACACCCTTAGGCTTTAAAGCCTGTTTGGGATTAGCCTTTGGCTTGGGACCAGAAGCAGATCCAATCTTCTTCTTTCCCTTCCATTTTCCTTTCCTTTTAGCCTTACCTTTATTGTCTACCATCAACATGGCAGCAAGTTCAGCCTTTTTCATTTTGGTTTCAACAGTTCGTAACATGGTCAACAATCCAGTGAGTGTTTTTTCTATCTCATTCATATTGTAGTTCATAACAAAATGAGTATAGTTGATGTTCAAAGATTGCAAGATCAAGTCAATCTGAGCTTCTGGACCAATCGGGAAACCCAAAGTATCAAGATACTCAATATAACTTATTATCTTTTGAACATGTGGTTGAACAAGTTCACGCTCTCCCTGTGTGCAAGTATGCAGTGCTTTGCTTGTGTCGAACCTTTCTTGACAAGCCTGTCCTTCAAACATTCTTTGAAGGTGTTCAATCATCTCATAGGCATCCATATTCTCATGTTATTTTTGAAGCTCAGCACTCATGGTTTTCAGCATGAGACATGCAACATCATTCGCATCATCGATATGCTTCTGATAAGCATTTTGTTAAACGCGAGTTGCATTCTTAGTAGGAGGAGAAGGTGAAGGAATTTCAATGACGTGAAGCTTTCACTCCTGCCTGAGGACAATCCCCAAATTTATATACCAATCAAGGAAGTTAGTTCTTCTCAGCTTATCTTTCTCAAGGGTTGCTCTCACAGAGAAGTTATTTGTGTTGTTTGCCATTAAATATCTTCAATGTTTAAAATGCATATTAGTTAGTCTGCGGAAGTTTAATTATGTTCAAGTGATTATCATATACATTCATAATATATATCTCCCACTATTTTTATCAAATCAATAGCCCTAACTATTAATTCAGAAATCATTTCATTAAATCTTTATAGTGAGACAAGATCCATATTTCATCCATGTTTTAAGATAGCGTTGGCTAATACACCCAAAACATGACTATTTAGGTAAACAACATTTGTTGATTATATCAAATATAACTCTTGGATAGTTTGGTGGAACAACCCTTTAACAAATCATATACATACTGATCATATCCCAGTTAACAAATCATGTCCAACACAATCTGTCCACCAGTTTATATCACTATACAAACTGACCCACATGAATAATATATATACAAATCGCAATAAAGCATATAAATCAGTCATGACAAATCATTAACATGCTAGTATCATCATCTATGTAATCATTATATGAATAACCAGATACACATATGTAACAGTTTTAATCATACATCAACATGACAACATGCATATTAAATATCATACAAAGGCAGTAACAATATACATGCATGGCAGATCATATACACACTGGAATATATTAAAAAACTATTAAACACGTAACCAAATCATCTTATTTATACATGTAGCTCTGATACAATTGTTAGGATTCGGGCACATATACGCAGCGGAATTACGCTAAATAATAAAAAAAATAACGAATCCCAAACGCAGGATCCGTGTATAATTGACGGATGATTATGGAGAATCGGATGTGTACCTTATTAAAGCTTTCTTATGATGATTATAGAGATCTAGAAGCGATGAATCACAGCAGCTCTTCACAGAAATCTGTTCTCTATCGGTATCCACACGAACGTCGTATCATCTAACGATCACCGAAGTTAGGTACTAGCCTGTTTTCTGCCTCTTTGTCTCTCTCTTTCTCTAGCCTCTCAGAAACGTAGAGCTGCTAGGGTTTTATTAAAAATAAATTATCTTAACTGTTAACCCTAAACTATACATCTTTATGTATATAAAGGGGAGAGAGAGACTTGGGCCAAAACCCTATTCTGATTGGACTTCTTAAAACCCATTCAGATTTCAGATTTATATTATTATTAAATTCGAATTCTAATATATATATAATTAATCAAGTCTTACTTAATTAATTAAATAAATAAATTCGAATTAATAATAATAACAGTATTTAAATTCAGAATTTAAATAACACTCCATTTAAACGTTCTTTGTGTGTGACCCTTTAGGTTATTATTACGTTGACAATAATTAGAAAATAAAATTATAAACAATGAGCGGCATCTAGTAATACATCATTGCTACCCAAGTAATAATAATAATTGGTGATTCAATTAAACCTTTCATGAATAATGTACAATGTAATATAATCACTTTAACCTTATATTATAGATCAAATTCGAGGCATGTATTGTGTCATCCTCTTCAACGTTTAATCTGGGTTTCCTTGATCAAGGAGTAGACTATTAATCAAATCAATATTTGAGCATGTCCATGAATTTTATAGTCTCACTCAATTAAGAGGCCAATAATATCACTCCTAAAATAGGAGGGTTAAATCATATATCTATCATTCATATTTCTCATACGATTCATAACATACCCAATGTCCACTTTATCATTACCCGATTTAAGGTAACTTTGAGTGTAATCAAAGTATATTAATTCTCGTATAAAATATAATAATTTCAAGTCAAAGGTTCATTACATCATTATCACAGTGAGAATTTCTTATAACACTTATTAACATGTAGATTCTCATAACGGGTCTGTCCAGTGTCATGCATTGAGACATGCACTTATGTTCTTTATTTTAGTATCACCATACCTATGACCAATGAGATGTGGTCATCAGTCAACAAAAAAGTTAGACTTATTGCATTATTATTGTCCTTAAATAATAATACTCGACTAGGGACTTTTAAGAATATAATACTGTTCATATAATCTCATTTTTAAGTCAAATACTTAAAGATATATAATTTGCATTAATATTTCAAGGACATTTATTATGCTTTCAATTTATAACACAGTAAATAAAGACATAATAAATATTAATTAAATAATCAAGTAAACATAGTCTTTAATTGTTTTTCATAAAGTATATTGTCTCTAGGACACCAACACTAACATATTGTTGTATGTATATGATACATGTTTGTTCTTGTTATGGAAATCGTATTCGATACGAATTCTGAAATGGCTTCGGTAGATTTTCTGAAATCTGTGCCCAATGTCTGATTTTTGCAAACGATATGTGTTTTCTGACTGGAATCGTGTCACTGAGAAATACTGCTATAATCAGCTTCGCGTCAGTAAGTCGTTTGACGACGTTAGAGGCCCCGAAACGGCAATTTATTATTTTCCGAAATTTATTTGATTTTCTGAAATTTCGAAATTTATTATATATGATTATATGATATGTTTATATAATCTGAGATATATTGTGTCACTGGATATATGGAAGGATCCTTTTCATCCCAATGGGCAGTACTTAGGGGTTAATAAAAATGAATAGTCTATGTGCTAAGGTAAAACAATAGGTAGGTGTCAAACTAGGTTGACGCTCATAAAATATATCCTTAGCACTATTCATATCAGTAGGACTGTCATATTACTCAACAGGCTATCAAACACAACACGTTTGATGTGCCGGATCAATATTACTTATCAGGTTACTAGCTAAGGGGAGATTCCTCACAACTTGTACCACTTTCATATTCATACATCTATCGTCTGGTCCTTTCGATCGTCATCATTCAAAAATTCATGGTCTACACGACATATTGTTTATTACCAAAAGGATGAGACATACTGTCCATTATGTAGTCTCGATCAATTCACACCTAAGGATCTATAGTTGTATTACGGGACCTCTTTCCCCGAACCATTTATCTCAACTAAACAATTAAATTCTCAGTGAAAGCTCGGAACCCCTTCTAGCCGTAGTCCCACCACTACCAGAAGGAGCTCTGTACCAACACCAACACACTGGGTCATTCATACTTTTCATTCGGACGACAATATCTGGAATATATGGGTCACTACACTAAGGGCCCACTTTGATCTGAAAATACTTAACATACTTATAAGATACAACAAATGTGTGTTTTAACTCTTCGTTGTGCTTTATACCGTCTCAATAACACGCATAATCTTAACAATTATCCTTGACTTTTTTTTGTCCTCAATATCATCCTCAAAATCCTCATACCTTTCAGCTTGGTATAAGATATATCATTGCCTCTTCCGGGATGGCCTTGCCAATTTCCCGTCTAAAAATCTATATCCCAAAAGTCATTCATAAATCTCCTCACTACTAACTCTAAGTAGATGACCTTTTCTTAACTCATTCATTGGTACTACATCCGGTAGTCCAATTATGAACTCTACATGAGTTCTCACGTTATCCTCTTATATATGAATAACTCTTAACACTCTCGTATCTAAGTACTATAACTCATGCTCTGATACCATCTCTGTAACGCCCCCAAATCCGGGGTCAGGGATTTGAGCCGCCACATCATCATTCAATCATTTACAACCTGCAATAACTCAATAATCCAATGTAATCACATCGTAGACCCTTCTCTCTCACATACACATAAGTTATAATCTTAGAAACGATATACAACAAGTATCATTAGTTATTACAAACCAAATGTACTTATCCAGGATCTCATACTATCAATGCTAACCTCTTCACGAAGTAACATTAATAATTAGCTCAATACTGAAACTTATCCAACTTACTTTCGTAGAATATAGTTGAACTGAACCATCTCAAAGGTGAATCTTCTACTTTCCTCTCTCTAGGCATGAAGCCAATCAAACATGTTATCACTTTCTTTTCGTCAAAACATTTCAACATTTCATTGCAATCAACACCATCGGTAACTCTGCTCATAGGATTTCATTACGGTGTGAAGCACAATTTCAATTGGAAGAAAGGACTGTAACTAGTGCATCAACACGCCCGCTACCACACATCCATGATGATCAGTCGTAGTACATGGCAGCCTTCATCAGCACCCTATGGAAGCCTTCCGTTTCTCTACATGTAGAAGGGGGAGCCCTGGTACTCGCTACTGTTAATGGGTAATCACCCTTGACCGCATACGGGTCAAAGTGCTGGACCGTGCGTCACTCGGCCTCTTACGCTATCTCCAAGTCCGCTGAATCAATCCATAAGTCTGGAACTGGAACATTAATCCAAGCTCCCTAAGTATATAATACTTGTTAATAGATTTGTCTATCTAACCTGGAACCGGAAGTAATCCTAGTTCCCCAAGTATATCGTACTTGTTGATAGACCCTCATAGCTATGAGTAGTCACTGATTAGATTAGTCGAGCTGTCCTCTTACCACACAGGGAAGTGACCTTCACCCACTAATCTCTTTCATCGAGGAATGATAACTTTTGTAAAACCATAACCAAGAAGTTAACTGAAAACTTTTCTTTATTTTGATTAGTAAAGCTCTCACTACTATAAGCCATTAATGTTAAATCATAAACTCTTTTAGGAAGCAAATCGCTATTTGACAACCTTACCTCGAGTTCCCTATTTTTGATAAGTCGGAACGTATTTTATTCTTATTAAAAGAATAAAATACAATATGATTAAATACTCGGGAACCTTTACTATTTGTAAATCAATTTCCTGAAGGTCGAAAAATATTTTAAATAATTATTGAAGGCTTTAAATAATTATTAAAGACCCTTAATAATTTCTAAATCAATCTAAAATAATTAATAAATATTTATTAATTATAAATAATTAATAAATCCTTTATAAATGAATATTCAAAATAATATTCATTAATTTAAAAAATATTCAAATAATATTTATTGACACCATTTAATTCTTTTATCAAAAGAATAACAAAATTTAAATAACGAAATATTTATAATCATCATTTCAAAATAATCCCTCTCCGGCTTCTTCCGGATTACGATAGTACTTAACATAACCTTCTGAATCCCGGTGTACGTTCGAAAATACATAACTCGCTATACACTTAGAGCCTTTTACCTTCACCGGCTTATATCTATATTTCTTATAGCATATAACCGAAACATTTACGAAAGCTTTAATAATACATAAAACAATTCGTATTTTTCAATATACAGTTTATATCACAACAACAACAGTCTTTCGACAAAACAATAGTGCATTAAGTACAGGTGTTTGAAAACGTGCATACGTAGCAATACATATATTTGGATATGTAAAAACGTAGGTTAGAAAACTTGCCTGGAGTCCAAGATACGTTCTCAGAGTCCCACTCGTTCCGAATTTTCTATCAAAAAATATTATAATCCCGATTAGTACTCATAATCCCATCAACTACTTATATTACAATTAGGTATAATCATATATCGATTCCAATTATGACAACCTCAAATTAGTTCTTAGTCCATTTTACTTAACACTTGTCTTACCCGGTATTCACCTCATTGGGTCTATCTTGACCGTTCGTAAACCATTTCGTCAACGGATTTTAATCTAATCCCTTACTCCAATACGTAGTCATGTTATTTCTCAACATCTTCCGTGTTTTAACCGACTCGAAATTATACTATTATCTTGGCCCATGTGGCTCGTCAAAATAGTTCCCTAAGAGTTGACTTTCCTGTGAATCACTATTACGCGACTCGCACTCCAACAATTTTTAATAAATCAGAAAACGCATAATTAAATACAAAACCACCTCAAGGAGCTTCTTGAGTAATTGAAATATTTATCCAAAAATATTTTGATTTGGAACACATGAGTGTAACTTGGTGAAAACATTTTTAAAAGTCCAGTCAACTACGAGGTTTTACTATTTGCGCTAGTTTCACTAAAACGCTCATAACTCATTAACCGTTAACTCAAATGATACACCGTTTTCGCGTGCACGATATAGAGAATGTCTAGAATACAATCCATCAAAATTTTGTCCCTGGACAGAGGGACCCTTTTCCTGAATGTCCAGAACAGGGCAGTAGCTTCTTAATGAATAGTGTCATCGTACAACTTTGGTTCCGACATTTTTATAAAATCGAAAAATTAACTTTTTAATACGAAACCTTTTTGGTGATCTTACTAACTGTCCAAGGTATATATCACCCAAGTTTCCTAATTTTAATTCACACTTAACTAGTTCGTTATAGCATCAAAGTGAGTACAAGGCAGCAGTTTGGTCTCCTTGCGCGACTTTCACTAAAACGAACTTAACTCCTAAACCGTAAATCGTATCGACATGATTCAAGTGTCAAAACAAACTATAAAATAAGGTCTACACATCAATGGTCAGTGGTGTCCAGAAATATTGCATTGAAAGTCCGTAAATCATGTTCAAAACAGTCCTTAATCGAACGGGCATTACGACGGCTATAAACTTAACATTTTCCGAATTTAACTATGTTAAATCCATTAACCAACAACCCAATCATCAAACCTATGTATTTAACAACCAAATCAGTTTATAAAATTTATGAATACACCACCAACATCAATTCATAACAAACAACCATCAAGATCCAAATATTTGACATCCAAACTCCATGAACTAACATGTACTTAAACAAAATTCAAACTCAAGCTTATAACTGAAAGTAAATCAAAGGGTGGATGGAGTTTATACCTTTATTGAATCCTTAAACATACTAACAAGAGCTTGTAAGCCTTAAGGGAGCCTTGATCTATGTTTATCATCCTGAAACTTGCAAGAGAACATCAAGAACAAGTTAGTAATTTTCAGAATTACTATTCAGCCTCAACTTCTACGATTTATTTACCCAATCAAAACACCTCCAAAAATTATGGAATTAAATACCTTCTACATATAGTGAAGAAGCTATGGTTAAAATTTGGTGATTTTTGGATGAGTAGAAATGAAGTTATGAATTTTTCTTTCTCTACCTCTCTTGAAACTCCGAACTGAAGATAAAGAAATGGGGGAGAGCTTTTACTTGCTTTACTTGCTCTCTAGCTTTTTGAAAAGTGTTGGCTGATTTCTCACACAAGTATGACTTGGTGGAGTGAAGGGTCAAGGTCAAGTGCAACTAAAGCCATGAATCAAAGAACTTGTTTTCTACTTTTCCACCATTTATGGAACCATGTTTCTAACCAATACTTGGTTACTTGGTTGGATTTCAATTCCTAGTTAGGCATGCATGACACTTGCATGGGACTTCTCATTAGTCACTTATCATCCAATACTTAACCATTAATCCTCCACGTAAGTTCGATTAATTTCTGAAAGTGTTTCGTCATAGGAATTTCATAGCGTAAATCCTTAATATTCCAAATACTCTAATTTGATTATAACCATGAACTTTCTAAATTATAATCCTCTTGGTCATAACATAATTCCCTTATTCCTTGATACCTTATAAATTATGAAGAAATCGTAAAAGTGAAAATCTTCAAATTCTGATGACTTTTACATACACTCATTTTCTTCATACAACAATATCACATCTCCGATTTTCCAATATTCCACCACTTACTTAGTGTGGGCTAAAAAAAAAAATCCTAATCCGTACAATCACTATTCATCAGGGTCGTTTATAAATAAATTAAAAAAATGTGTCAAAAATACGGGTTATTACAGTCTATCCTCCTTAAAAAGATTCCATCCTCGGAATCTAAACAAAAGTAACTAAGGGTTGTCTCTTCAACCTTCTAATTTATCCATACACTCTTTCTAGTGCTATGGTTTTACTTCTCCATACTTTCTCTTTTCGGTCATTGATCTTTATCGGTCGTAAGACACATTTGGTTACCATCTCTACGATTTCTTATTATAACACATGCATAACATTCACATTATTCTCTCGTAATATAGACGTAGGGCACACGAAGTTTTCGTATTATAACTATTGCGAAACAGCGCCAACGTATATGCATTTTCGTATCATGCTTCAGAAACTACCAGCTTTAATACCCTCGAGATTAACTTCTTTCATTTGCCAAATCTCATTACCACTTTCTATAATAACGTTTCTAGAAAGGTGAAGTCTCCCACTCCATGCTTTCTTTCTTTTCTGATTTGATTAGTGTACCTTTAGGTTCCTCCTCAATATCTAAACGTTTCCTCGTTCTTTGACTTAGTCCTAATATGAGGGAGATCGACATTTTTCATCCGTACCAACTTCATAAGGTGGCGTGGCTATTTTCTGAATGAGAACTATTCTCAAATGAAAACTCTATCCGTAGTACGTTATTTCCCCGACTCCTCTCGATATCCAAGGCATAAACCTTTTATGAAGATCTAACTTTGCACGATATTTTAATCGGAGATCCTTTTGTCGAGTCTCATTGCAACAAAATGATCCGAGTGATTTAAAGATAAATAAACTCACTTGCAATAAAAACAAGTCTGTACTTTTCTACGAATCAATTTTACCAGGTCTCAAACTCACCATCACAATTCTAGACTTTCATCTTGAATATTTCTATGACACTCATGTTCCTCATAAATCCTAAACTCTCATATGCGCAATTTAATGCTTTTATATCTCATGTGCAGATATTATATCTATCGGCTATGATCATGAGTCGGATACCATAACAAACATTTTTAACGACCTCTAGTCCATAAGTTCTCGCCTCCTTTAGTACATTAGGTCTTTCCCAATTCTTAACAATTTCAAAACGTCAATACATTTCATTTGCTACTCATTAATTTTCTAAAATTTAATTTACTCGACCAAATCTCACACTGTAGAGAGAATGGCATACAATCTCTTTTCTCTTTCTAAGGCTACTTACACTTGCTCTTCATTTTCTCTCTTCATCTTTTGGTAGATCAAATATCATTTATACAAACCCTGGCCATCGGTCCAATCATTTCTTAAAATTCTATTGATTAAATCCATAAAAGTTATAGGTGTATTCATTGATCCAATTGACATCCTAGAACTCATAATGTTCATAACTCTTGTCGAATGCACCTTTTGGCAAATCATCTAGGTCCATATCTATTTCATGATATCTGATCCTCAAATATATCCTCGAAGGGTAAATTATGATTTCAAAGGGTCGGATAATCTCTATCCATGGTTAGGATATTCATTCCTAATTGTAATCTTAATCCTAATCAATTTTGGCAATCAACACACTGATTCATGCCGTTATCCTTTTCTTTAACAATCAAACACGGTGCACCTCATGGTGACACATTCAATCTCATCATGCCTTTCTCTAATACTCCTTATAATTTAGTAATTAATCATTTTTATCTTGGTAGATGCAAACTTCTAAATGGCTCTGATGCTAGTGTTATTCCTGTCACTAGATCGATGTTGAATTATATAATTCTATTAGGTAGTACCTCATAAGGTCGCTAATAATTACATCCTCAACCCATTAACTACTGCATACTCTTTTTGTTTTCCATGTATTTCCTCTATGGTACCAATCACGGTTGCCCAACAACCTATCCTCCAAAGTGTAATAGACCTTTCACTTCCATCGTAACCAAAATACCTCAATTTATCTCTATGTCCTTTAACACAACTTCATCATTATCGTGTAATCTTAAATTTCACCACTTTATCTCTATCGTTAGTTTGAACATCCTTATGCAAACGATATTTTTCTCTCAACATTACATCTCTTCTCTTTTCTCGAAAGAAATCAAATCTCCATTGAATGGCACTAGTAAATATTCGTACAATATTACTCTTTCTGCCTCAGTTTTTACTTATCGAATCATTACCCCTTACGAATCCACTTTTTATTATAACAATTTCTGAATCATTATCCGCTAATAATTTATATTCATCATGACCATTTTATTTGGTCACAGCATACGAGACAACCACTCGATAACTGTTGTAAACTTTAATTCCTAATATTCCATACTTAGGTTATTTCATCCTAATCCCAAATTTTAACTTTAGCTAGCTTCCCAAATACTTTGGAAAGTATAAAAAAATACACAACCTAGTTTTGGTAACAAATAGATTCACTTAAGAATCCCATACTTACTCTCGTGAAAGCAATAATTGCTAGTCTTGACCATTCACAATGATCATTCTGCCGGCTCTGGTTTAGCCTCATCTCTGGGTTATACCCTTCATGAATTCCCCCCATCTCATGGGACTTTGATGAACTTAACTCCTGGGTGATATATTTTGAGGTTAAAACAATAGCTTTTATTTAAAACTTTTCGTAAAGAGAATTTTCTCAAAACATACTTCTTTCCACCACCTTGGTTTACTAACCCCAAAGGGATTCATTCTGTCATTCGTTTCAAGCTCAACGGCTTCATACTAAAACTTTTTCTAAAAATATTTGAAAATACCTTGTAGGTGAAATTTTTAAATCCATATAAATATTGAGTTCATAAAAAAATTCCTTAAAACCACTATTTTAAAATCATTTGGCTTTCCTTGTGTCACTAGTTATATGGAAGGATCATTTTCATCCCAATGGGCAGTACTTAGGGGCTAATAAAAATGAATAGTCTATGTGCTAAGGTAAAACAATAGGTAGGTGTCAAACTAGGTCGACGCTCATAAAATATATCCTTAACACTGTTCATATCAGTAGGACTGTCATATTACTCAACAGGCTATCAAACACAACACGTTTGATGTGCCGGATCAATATTACTTATCAGGTTACTAGCTAAGGGGAGATTCATCACAACTTGTAACACTTTCATATTCATACATCTATCGTCTAGTCCTTTCGATCGTCATCTTTCGAAAACTCATGGTCTACACGACATATGGTTTATTACCAAAAGGATGAGACATATTGTCCATTATGTAGTCTCAATCAATTCACACCTAAGGATCTATAGTTATATTACGGGACCTCTTTCCCCGAACCATTTATCTCAACTAAACAATTAAATTCTCAGTGAAAGCTCGGAACCCCCTTCTAGCCGTAGTCCCACCACTACCAGAAGGAGCTCTGTTCCAACACCTACACACTAGGTCATTCATACTTTTCATTCGGATGACAATATCCAGAATATGTGGGTCACTACACTAAGGGCCCACTTTGATCTGAAAATACTTAACATACTTAGAAGATACAACAAATGTGTGTCTTAACTCCTCGTTGTGACTTTATACCGTCTCAATAGCACGCATAATCTTAACAATTATCCTTGATTCTATTTTTGTCCTCAATATCATCCTCAAAATCCTCATACCTTTCAGCTTGGTATAAGATATATCATTGCCTCTTCCGGGATGGCCTTGCCAATTTCCCGTCCAAAAATCTATATCTCAAAAGTCATTCATAAATCTCCTCATTACTAATTCCAATTAGATGACGTTTTCTTAACTCATTCATTGGTACTACATCCGGTAGTCCAATAACAAACTCTACATGAGTTCTCATGTTATCCTCTTATATATGAATAACTCTTAACACTCTCGTATCTAAGTACTATAACTCATGCTCTGATACCATCTCTGTAACGCCCCCAAATCCGGGGTCAGGGATTTGAGTCTCCACGTCATCATCCAATCATTTACAACCTGCAATAACTCAATAATCCAATGTAATCACATCGTAGACCCATCTCTCTCACATACACATAAATTATAGTCTTAGAAACGATATACAACAAGTATCATTAGTTATTACAAACCAAATGTACTTATCCAGGATCTCATACTATCAATGCTAACCTCTTCACGAAGTAACATTAATAACTAGCTCAATACTTGAAACTTATCCAACTTACTTTCGTAGAATATAGTTGAACTGAACCATCTCAAAGGTAAATCTTCTACTTTCCTCTCTCTAGGCATGAAGTCAATCAAACATGTTATCACTTTCTCTGAAAAATATAATATAAGCAAGAATGAGCGAAAGAATGCTCAGCAAGTTATTCACCCAATTAGCTATGTGACTCTCATTCAATAATATGATAATCACTACTATCTCAATAGTATAATCATAAGGTTTAACAGTATATGGTAAGCATAATGAAGTATCTTTCAACGATACACATGATCAGAGTTTTTCTGTTAAAAACATTTATACTCAACATAAAGTTTAGAAAATATCATATGAACAATTTGGTTCGGTATATAACATAAGACACTATCAAATATAGTGTTACCACGCTTTCATATCTCCTCTAAAACTTTTTAAGATAAAACTCAATGAACTTATTACGTTCATGGTTTTGAAATAATCTTTCCATAACTTAGCAAATTAGCTTCAACTATAGTTTTGCTAAACTCCCCTAATATACGGGGTACACCATTCAAGATACAACAATCATAGTTGCTTATCTTTGAGAAAATTAACTCACTTTGAACCATACCATTTATAAGTTTTAAAATCCCATAAAATATCTTTAAAGATCCTGTTGTGTTGTGATATATAAAGAAAAAAAGAGTGAGCAATATAGCCCCACTATAATCATAACTTCTATAAATATACTTTCTAATAAACATTTCAAAAGTTTGTAAGCTTTTCATACATCAGTTACCTTCTGAAGTTTTCATATAACTATTCGTTAAATCATACGAATAACAAGATGACATTTCAAATTGTTAAAAACTTTTTCTCAACAGATCCCATCTGAAGTTTTCTTTTCTTTTCGTCAAAGCATTTCAATATTTTATTGCAATCAACACCATCGATAACTCAGCTCATAGGCTTTCATTACGGTGTGAAGCACAATTCCAATTGGAAGAAGGGACTGTAACTGGAGCATCAACACGCCCGCTACCACACATCCACGATGATCAGTCGTAGCGCGTGGCAGCCTTCATCAGCAACCTATCGAAGCCTTCTATTTCTCTACATGTAGAAGGGGGAGCCCCGGTACTCTCTACCGTTAATAGGTAATCACCCTTGACCGCATACGGGTCAAAGTGCTGGACCGTGCGTCACTCGGCCTCTTACGCTATCTCCAAGTCCGCTGAATCAATCTATAAGTCTAGAACTGGAACATTAATCCAAGCTCCCCAAGTATATAATACTTGTTAATAGATTTGTCTATCTAACCTGGAACCGGAAGTAATCCTAGTTCCCCAAGTATATCATACTTGTTGATAGACCCTCATAGCTATGAGTAGTCACTGATTAGATTAGTCGGGCTGTCCTCTCACCACACAGGTAAGTGACATTCACCCACTAATCTCTTTCATCGAGGAATGATAACTTTTGTAAAACCATGACCAGGGAGTTAACTGAAAACTTTTCTTTATTTTGATTAGTAAAGCTCTGACTACTCTAAGCCATTAATGTTAAATCAAAAACTCTTTTAGGAAGCAAATCGCTATTTGATTCCCTTACCTCGAGTTCTCTATTTTTGATAAGTCGGAACGTATTTTATTCTTATTAAAAGAATAAAATACAATATAATTAAATACTAGGGAACCCTTACTATTTGTAAATCAATTTTTTGAAGGTCGGAAAATATTTTAAATAATTATTGAAGGCTTTAAATAATTATTAAAGACCCTTAATAATTTCTAAATCGATCTAAAATAAATAATAAATATTTATTAATTATAAATAATTAATAAATCCTTTATAAATGAATATTCAAAATAATATTAATTAATTAAATAAATATTCAAATAATATTTATTGACTCCATTTAATTCTTTTATCAAAAGAATAACAAAATATAAATATCGAAATATTTATAATCGTCATTTCAAAATAATCTGTCTCCGGCTTCTTCCGGATTACGATAGTACTTAAAATAACCTTCCGACTCCCGGTCTACGTTCGAAAATACATAACTCGCTATACATTTATAGCCTTTTACCTTCACCGGCTTATATCTATATTTCTTATAGCATATAACCGAAACATTTACGAAAGCTTTAATAATACATAAAACAATTCGTACTTTTCAATGTAGAGTTTATATCACAACAACAACTGTCTTTCGACAAAACATTAGTACATTAAGTACAGGTGTTTGTAAACGTGCATACGTTGCAATACATATATTTGGATATGTAAAAACGTAGGTTAGAAAACTTTCCTGGAGTCCAAGATACGTTCTCAGAATCCCACTCGCTCTGGATTTTCTATTAATAGATATTATAATCCCGATTAGTACTCATAATCCCATCAATTACTTATATTACAATTAAGTATAATCATATATCGATTCCAATTATGACAACCTCAAATTAGTTCTTAGTCCCTTTTACTTAACACTTGTCTTACCCGGTATTCACCTCCTTGGGTCTATCTTGCCCGTTCGTAAACCATTTCGTCAACGGATTTTAATCTAATCATTTACTCCAATACGTAGTCATGTTATTCCTCAACATCTTCCGTGTTTGAACCGACTCGAAATTATCCTACTATCTTGGCCAAAGTGGCTCGTCAAAACAATTCCCTAAGAGTTGACTTTCCTGTGAATCACTATTACGCGACTCGCACTCCAACAATTTTTAATAAATCAGAAAACGCATAATTAAATGCAAAACCACCTCAAGGAGCTTCTTGAGTAATTGAAATATTTATCCAAAAATATTTTCATTTGGAACACATGAGTGTAACTTGGTGAAAGCATTTTTAAAAGTCGAGTCAACTACGAGGTTTTTCTATATGCGCTAGTTTCACTAAAATATTCATAACTCATTAACCGTTAACTCAAATGATGCACCGTTTTCACGTCTACGATCTAGAGAATGTCTATAATACAATCCATCAAAAGTTTGTCCCTGGACAGAGGAACCCTTTTTTCGAATTTCCAGAACAGGGTAGTAGCTTCTTAATGAATAGTGTCATCGTACAACTTTGGTTCCGACATTTTTATAAAATCGAAAAATTAACTTTTTAATACGAAACCTTTTTGGTGATCTTATGATCTTACTAACTGTCCAAGGTATATATCATCCAAGTTTCATAATTTTAATTCACTCTTAACTAGTTCGTTTATAGCATCAAAATGAGAATAAGGTAGCAGTTTGGTCTGATTGCGCGACTTTCACTAAAATGAACTTAACTCCTAAACCGTAAATCGTATCGACATTATTCAAGTGTCAAAACAAACTATGAAATAATATCTACACATCCATGGTCAGTGGTGTCCATAAATATTGCATTGACAGTCCATAAATCTTGTTCAAAACAGTCCGTAAATCTTGGTGATTTTTGGATGAGTAGAAATGAAGTTATGAATTTTTCTTTCTCTGCCTCTCTTGAAACTCCGAACTGAAGATAAAGAAATGGGGGAGAGATTTTACTTGCTTTACTTGCTCTCTAGCTTTTTGAAAAGTGTTAGCTGATTTCTCACACAAGTATGACTTGGTGGAGTGAAGGGTCAAGGTCAAGTGTAACTAAAGCCATGAATCAAGGAACTCGCTTTCTACTTTTCCACCATTTATTGAACCATGTTTCTAACCAATACTTGGGTACTTGGTTGGATTTGAATTCCTAGTTAAGCATGCATGACACTTGCATGGGACTTCTCATTAGTCACTTATCATCCAATACTTAACCATTAATCCTCCACGTAAGTTCGATTAATTTCGGAAAGCGTTTCGTCGTAGGAATTCCATAGCGTAAATCCTTAATATTCCAAATACTCTAATTTAATTATAACCATGAACTTTATAAATTATAATCCTCTTGGTCATAACATAATTCTCTTATTCCTTGATACCTCGTAAATTATGAAAGAAATCGTAAAAGTGAAAATCTTCAAATTCTGATGACTTTTACATACACTCATTTTCTTCATACAACAATATCACATCTTCGGTTTTCCAATATTCCACCACTTACTTAGTGTGGGCTAAAAAGTTTTTTTTTTCCTAATCCGTACAATCACTATTCATCAGGGTTGTTTATAAATAAATAAAAAAAATGTGTAAAAAATACGGGTTATTACAAAGATTGGATCTGTTTCTGGTCTCAAGCCAAAGACTAATCCCAAACAGGCTTTAAAGCCTAAGGGTGCTGTTGCAAAGGGTGATTGTCACTACTGTGGTAAACCAGGTCATTGGAAGAAAAACTGTCATGCTTATTTAGAGGATCTGAAGAAGATGGCTGGTCAAGCTTCTGATTCAGATATTTATGTTATAGAGGTCAATTTGTCTACTTCTATATCATGGGTATTGGATACTGGATGTGGTTCTCACATTTGTATAAATGTACAGGAACTACAAAGGAGTAGGACTTTGGCTAAAGGAGAGGTCGACCTATGAGTTGGCAATGGAGCAAAGGTTGCTGCTTTAGCTGTAGGGACTTATTATTTATCATTGCCCACTGGTCTTATTTTAGAACTTGAGAACTGTTTTACGTGCCTGCAATTTGTAGAAACATTATTTCGGTTTCTTGTTTGGACAAGAAAGGTTAATTCAGAACAATAGTTGTTCCTTTTCTTTGAATAATGTTACCTATGGGGTTGCACGTTTATTTAACGGTTTATATGTTCTTGATTTAGACACTCATATCTATAATGTGAATAACAAACGTCTTAAAAATAATGACTCAAATCAAACATACCTCTGGCACTGTCGTTTAGGCCATATAAATTAGAAGCGCATTTCCAAGGTACATAAAGATGGATACTTGGATAAGTTTGACTTTGAATCATACGAAGCATGCGAACCTTGTCTCAATGGAAAAATGACTAAAGCTCCTTTTACTTGACAAGGTGAAAGGATCACTGAATGATTAGAACTTATACATAGTGATATATGTGGTCCTATGCGTACTATGGCAAGAGGTGACTTTTACTACTTTATCACGTATACTGATGATTTTAGTAGATATGGATATGTGTATCTTATGAAGAATAAATCTGATTCTTTTGAAAAGTTCAAAGAATACAAAGCTGAAGTAGAAAAGCAAACTGGCGGAAGTATTAAGACTCTACGATTTGATCATGGAGGTGAATACTTAAGCCATGAATTTAAAAGTTTATTAAAAGAGTGTGGTATTGTAACACAACTCATTCCTCCCGGAACCCCACAATGGAACGGAGTGTTTGAGAGGAGGAATCGTACTTTGTTGGACATGGTGTGATCGATGACGAGTCATGCAGATCTTTCAATTAGTTTCTGGGGCTACGCCCTGGAGACGGCTGCTTATACACTTAACTGAGTTCCTACTAAAACGGTTTAGAAGACTCCATATGAGATATGGACTGAGAAACGTCATAGCATGTCATTTATGAAAATTTGGTGATGTGAGGCATTTGTGAAACGTCTAACTTCTGACAAGCTAGGACCTAAATCAGAAAACTGTAATTTTGTGGGATACCCAATTGAAATAAAGGGTTATTCTTTCTATAATCCTTCAGAGAACAAAGTGTTTATAGCTCGAACTGCAGTGTTCCTTGAAAGAGAAATGCTGTCTAAGAAATACAGTGGGAGGATAATAGATCTCGATGAAATTTGAGACCCACATAATAACAATGAATCAATGGAGGAACCCGAGCAGAATGTACAAGAAAATAATACTGCTCAGGAAACACAGGTTGTTCGTAGGTCTGGTAGGATTCGTCATGAACCCGAGAGATATTATGGATTTTTCTTGACTCAAGATGGTGATGTGATGCTTGTGGATGAAGATGAACTTGTCACGTACCAAGACACTATGAACACTCCAGAATCTAAGAGATGGTTGGATGCCATGAAATCTGAGATGGAATCCATGTATACTAATCAAGTGTGGACTTTGATTGATCAACCTGAAGGGGTAAAACCTATAGGGTGCAAGTGGGTTTTCAAAAGGAAGACTGACATGGATGGTTCTTGAGAAGATGGAATATTTGTTTTGATGAAACTGTCAAAGAGTTTGGGTTTATTAAAAATGAAGATGAACCATGTGTTTACAAGAAGGTTAGTGGGAGCAATGTGACATTCCTAGTATTATATGTGGATAATATATTAATAATAAGGAATGATATTCCTTCTTTACAGATTGTTAAGACTTGGTTGAGTAAGAATTTCTCAATGAAAGACTTAGGCGAAGCGACCTATATTTTAGGTATCAGGATCTATAGAGATAGATCAAGAAGAATGATCGGCCTAAGTCAGAGTATATACATTGACAAAGTTTTGCATCGATTTGGGATGTAAGATGCAAAAAGGGGATTTGTCCCGATGTCTCAAGGGATATCGATCTCAAAAGATAACTGTCCTAAATCATTGGATGATAAGGACCGTATGAGTAAAGTTCCATATGCTTCAGCAATTGGTTCTATAATGTATGCAATGATATGTACTCGTCTTGATGTCTCGTATGCTTTGAGCATGACGAGTAGATACTAGTCTAATCCAGGTGAAGGTCACTGGACATCAGTCAAGAATATTCTTAAGTACTTGAAGAGGACTAAAGATCAATTCTTGGTATATGGAGGAGAAGATAAGCTGGTTGTAAAATGTTACACCGACGCTAGTTTCCAGACAGACAAGGATGATTCAATTTCTCAGTCTAGGTTTGTGTTTTGTCTAAATGGAGGTGCTGTAAGCTGGAAAAGTTCGAAACAAGAGACAGTTGTTGATTCTACAATAGAGCCTGAGTATATTGATGCTTGTGAAGTAGCCAATGAGGCCGTTTGGGATGTACTTAGGAGATATCACCTAATTAATGAGATTAATGATCAAGGAGATATACATATATGTAAAGTGCATACTAATAAGTATAATGCAGACCCACTAACTAAGACTTTGTCACAGTAGAAGCATGAAGGTCATACTAATTCCATGGGTATTAGATACATGAGAGATTGGCTCTAGTACAAGTGGGAGATTGTTAGTATTGGTGTCCTAGAGACAATACTTTTAATGTTTTATTGAAAACATTACGTTATGTGATTATTTAATTAATATTTATTATGTCTTTATTTACTGCGTCATAAATTGAAAGAATAATAAATGTCCTTGGAATATTAATACGTAATATATATCTTTAAGTATGTGACTTAAAAATGAGATTATATGAATAATATTTTATTCCTAAAATTCCCTAGTCAAGTATTATTATTTAAGGACAGTAATAATACAATAAGACTAGTATGTTAGTTGACAGATGACCACATCTCATTGGTCATAGGTATGGTGATACTAAAGTCAAGAACATAAGTGTATGTATCAATACATGACACTGGAAAGACCCACCGTGAGATTCTACATGTTAATAAGTGTCATAAGAAATCTCACAGTGATAATGATGTAATGATCCTCTGACTTGAAATCATTATATTTCTATACGAGAATTAATATACTTTGATTACACTCAAAGTTACCTTTAACCGGGTAATGATAAAGGTGGACATTGGGTATGTTATGAATCGTATGGGGAATATGAATGATAGATATAGGATTTAACCCTCCAATTCTAGGAGTGATATTATTGGTCTCTTGATTGAGTGAGACTATGAAATGCATGGTCATGCTCAAATATTGATTTGTTTAAATAGTCTACTCATTGATCAAGGAAACCAAGATTAAACGTTGAAGAGGATGACACTATACATGCCTCGAGTTTGATCTATAATATAAGGTTAAAGAGATTATATTACATTGCACATTATTCATGAAAGGTTTAATTGAATCACCAATTATTATTGTTACTTGGGTAGCAATGATGTATTACTAGATGCCGCTCATTGTTTATAATTTTATTATTAGATAATAAAATTATTGCCAACGTAATAATAACCTATAGGGTCACACACAAAAAACGTCAAAACGGAAGTTTATTTAAATTATGAATTTAAATATATTATTGTTTATTCGAATTTAATTATTGAATTAATTAAGTGGGACTTAATTAATCATATTAGAATTTGGATTTAATAAGTATTATTATTATTCGAATTTAATTATTGAATTAATTAAGTGGGACTTGATTAATTATATTAGAATTCAGATTTAATAATAATAATAACTCAAAGTCATAATGTGTTTTGGAAACCACATGGATTAGGGTTAGTCCCAAAATCTCTCTCTCCCCTATATATACATAATGATGTATAGTATTAGGGTTTAATCATCAGACTTCGTTTTTAGAGAAAAACCCTAGCTGCTCAACATCAAGAGAGGCTAGAGAAAGAGAGAGAGATAAACAATTCGGCTAGTACCGACTCCGGTGATTGTAGGACGATCGAGCATTCGTGTGGACTTCTTTGGAGAGCAGATCTTTGCACAAAGGGCTGTTGTGATTCATCTTTCTGGACCTCCATTAAACAGCATACGAAAGCTTTATTAAGGTACAGACTTCTTCATCATAATCATCCAACGTTATACATGGATCTTGCGATTGGGTTTCAATTTTTATTGTTTTTACGTTAATTCCGCTGCGTTTTCATGTCCGAAACCCTTAATCTTATACTCATTTGTAACTATTATAGATGGCCCCCCATAAACACAATTCATTCTCGTATATAGAACTTTTTATTCTCTTTATCACTTTCAGAAAATCAAGAGAAGGAGATGAGTCTTCCATTGTCATCAAATGGCCCTCTTTTTAATTAATTTTTTTGATATTTGTATATTATTTTTGGACCGGGGAAAAACTTTGGGCCTACTATTTTCTCTAATGGGTCTGGATTTAAAATCCATCGCCTCGTATTTATAGTCCATTTATTTAAACTATCTGATTCTTAATCACAGTCCATAGAGTGAGCACAATATTAGTCAACTCAAATGACAGTTATCGTTGATATGATTAAAGGCAAATTAGTTTTTACAGTTCCTTGTTAATTTGAAATAGGTTTGACATTATTGCCACCCCACTAAAGTCTTAAACTTTCACAGTTTCACTTGCTGATCAATATTAATATCATCAATTGATGATTTAAAACTCAATCATCAAATATCTCAGTGAAATCCAAAACATCATCATGCATGCAGACTCCAAACATTAATATAAAACTAGAATGTCTTTTTATTTTCATGAATATCAGTTTACGAATTACAGAGTCTGGGTCAGGCTTGACACGACATTTGTTAATGGGAAAGTGGTATCTTTATATGAGTACCAGAGAATGCCCACAACTTGTTATCAAGAGAGCATGTTATAAACTGATGCGTCTTCTTGTCCATGCAAATCAGCAGTTCATTCAACAACTGGCTTTTCTGGAAAGATATATAAATATTCTCAACACCAAGCTAAGCATGCACAATTGTCACAATATCTTGCTTGGTATAATTCTGTTTAAATTCAATCCACCCTTCTACAATATCGAAAGCAGATTGATGTTCTGCCTCACCTTAATCACGTCAAAAAGTAGGCCTCTCCTACACTGTCGCCCTCCCCCAATAGCCCCAGTTGGCCATGTTTGATCCACTCATTTTCCTAGAAGTCCTTTTTTCCCTCCATTGTTGGTCAATTACTGCCCACCAGATGTCCAATTTTTCTTCTAGGTTTTCAAATTGCATATATACAAAGGTATAGTCAGTATCGGATGATGATGATGATGATTATGATGAATGATGATGATGAAGTTCAATGCGGTTCACATCCCTTATCTCTACTTCATTTGAATTTCATAACAATTAACTCTAAAAAACATCTAAGCATACTTATCACTTCATCAAAAATTGGCGGGGTTTTTTTATGTTGGGGAATAGGTAAAGTATCTTCATTACTCTTTGTTGGCCAAAGGCCATGCATGAAAAATTATTAAAGTAGTATTGGGGGATATGATATATACAAGTTATGCGTCCTATAGGTCTGCAACCGATAGGTGACCATGTCTAGACGAATTAGAGATGATGGTATTGGCTTTCGACGGCTGGTGGCGGGGGAACAAAGGATAGGCACAGGAAGAGGAGGGCGATAGTTAATATATAAGTTATCAACATTTTTATGATTGGTGAATAGTGAGTGCAATTTGCAAAGATAAGTGTGATTCTCAAATGTCAATCATTGACCCCTTTATATAAGGCGCCAAATCATAGTTTAAAATTTGCATATTAGCAACCGGAAATACACCCCGCAATCTATCACATGACATAACAACACGACACGAAAACGACACGAAAATTCAGTTTTTGTGTTTACATTTTGAGTACACAACACGAAAGTACACGAACACGAATGTACATGACCGAGATTTAGTATTAATTTTGTGTTTAACTTTTAAATACATGACATGACATGAGCTACACGAAATAAAATAAATAAATATTATATATAAGTATATATATATATATATATAATATTTTATAATATAATTTATAATTTTATATACTAGTATATACATTTTATTTAGAATTTTTAATTTTAAAATTAACAACATAAGTAATAACAATAATTAATATTCATTCATTCTAGTCTCAAAGTCAACCACTCAATAAATATTATAATTTGAAGATGTAATTTAAATTTTTTAAAATTTCGTGTACAATTTGTGCACAATTTGTGTAAATTTCGTGTTATTTTCATTTTGTTTTAGTTTTGTTTCATGTACACAACTAAATTTCGTATCACTTCTTGTCAGGTCATTTCGTATTAGTGTCCAGATTTTAAGTACACAACTCGATTTCGTATAATTTTTGTGTCAACCCTCCAAATAGACATAATACGAAAGTATACGATACGAATATATACATCACAAATGATATGCCAAGTCAAACTAGAAATAGTGTATTCTGTTGGTGAGTGTATTTACATTATGTTCGTGGCGTAATCAAACATTTTCATTTATAAATTCTTTCCATTTTTCGAGACCAATGAATGTAAAGTTGGTTAATATTATATTTAAGGATTAGTTGCAATTTACAAACACCAAATTCAATATCCTCATGCAAAACATTCCAGCTTAAAAGAATTATTCTTTCCAAACACTTGAACAATGAAAGAAAAACATATTTATTTGACTTCTTAGCAAAGAAAAATATTATTTTTAGAACAATGTATGTCAATACTTTTAATGTTATATAACAATTTTAGTACAGTTTATGCTACAAATGAAAATTTGTGAAAAAAATAATATTTCTCGCTCTTACAACCCATCAGCGTATATATACAATCCATCCACCAAATACTCTTTATATTTGGACTATATAAAAAACTGATTCTCACACCCTAAGTCCCAAAATATTCCAACTTTAATAAGTAATTATGTGCTTAAGTTGTTTAAATATTAAATGTATTATAACCGTAAATTCAAAGTTTTAATTTCTTAAGAAATAATGTAATTATCTTTCAAAATACAGTAGAACCTCGATAAACGAATGTTTGATAAATAAATAACCACAATAAATGAATAATTTTTTCCGGTCCCGACTTGGGCAAATGGGTTTAATAAATAACATCACTAAATGCATTAACGAATAAAAAAAATTAAATCTTTATAGACCCTATTTAAATATAAATAAAAAATTACTATATTTAGAATAATATATTTATATTTATATAAATATATGAATACATTTAATCCAATAAATACTTTTCATACACATTAATAAATCATATTTTCTCGAAAAATTCTTCTAAAGTTGATTGTTTTTCTGCCACAAAAATGTATTTGATCCTTAATTTTGTGTAATGCATGCACAACTTCTGGAATGTTCTGTTCATGCTGCAACAGGTAATTTTTTATGGTCATAATAGCTTGAAAGACTTTTTTTGAGGACACGTATGGCATGACTATGTTATCATCCGGTTCAGGATCAATCTCATTATTTAGCACGGTTTCGATGATTTCTTCGTCTGTAGGACTTTCCATAACAGAATTATTCTCTTCATGATAGTTCAATAAATGTTCAATGTCCATAACATTTCTATAAAAAAATTTAGAAATGACCTCAGTTAAACCTTGGATCTTTTGTTCTAGTTGACCAACTTCTGCTTCAGGAACATCAATGTCTTCAGATCGAATTTTATAGTGTCGGAAACAATTTGCTATTGTTTTTGTTGTCACGTCAAAATTCCAAGCCATGATAGCAAAATTAATTGTTAGAAATATATATTATTTGATGATGTACAAAAATACTAGAACAGAGTCTAGCATAGTTTATCTGTAACAAGTCTTTCTAGTCTCTGAACTTTTCTATAATTAGAGTCTAGATAGTCCATCTATTTATAGATGTCATTTATACTTAGAAGATTTTCAAGAGAATTGAAACCAGAGTCTAGATGCAAATCAGAGTCTGTGAGTTGATCGAATCTATAGATGTTACAGATTAAAAATGAGATGTATTTAATACGCAATTAATGTTAGGGTTTGAGAGAACTTTGAACTTTAATGGATGCACTAACGTTTCATGACTACCTTGGGTCCTCTTTAACTACCTACATATCTCAATGGATGTGAAAATCAAGCCAATAAAATGTAGTTCTAATGTTGAGGGGTTAGGCCCTTTATATAGGAGACTTGGAATCCGATTAGAATTAGGAGACTTGGTGGCCAAGTCTCCTAGTAACAAGGTTGTCTAAACCTTTTAGGAATGAGGGTCCTCGTTGGACACTTCCCACGTTTGGGTTTCTAGATCCTTCTAGGATGAGGGCCTTCAATAGGCTTCTTGGGCATTTACCGAGCCTTTATTAATTAATTATGAAATTAATTAATAACAAAGGCTTAATGGGCCGATGGCTTCAACAGAGCTAGTGGGCTGGATTTACAAATCCAGTTGATCCTTGGATTTATTTTCCTAGTTCGTTTCAAGGGCCTAAGCCTTTGGACCATACCATGTCTACTAAATGAAATAATAAATGCTACATTTATTATTTTCTCAGGGCTATTTTTACCCATATCATTTGCTCCCCAATTTTTGGGAAAACTTCGTGAGTTTTCGTAAAAGTTTCACAAATAGTTTTAAGTGCTTTACCGGGCTTTTGACTCGTTTCAGTCAATTTTATCTCGACTTCTGGGCTCAAACCTTGTCATCATTAATCCTTTTTTAAAGAATTAATATTACATAAATTGGTCCCCAAATAACTTTATTTATAACAATTTAAAAAATAGAAATTTTTTGAAACCCTGAGCAATTCGACCTGGAATGAGGTCGAATTAGGGCTCATTTCCCATTCCAGGTCGATTCTGGAATCGAGGTCGAAGGGCTCCAATGCCTTGGTTTCTATCAACCTGTATCGAGGTAGAAAATAACCTCAAATACACCCCTAGGTCAATTTGGGGGATCGAGGTCAAACTCGACTTCCATTGAGGTCAAACATGGGGCCAAAATACCTTGAGGTCGAAACATGATACTGAGATCGATTTCGACCTCGATTGAGGTCGAACTAGGCATCAATGGCTCCTTGAGGTTGAAACATGATACTGAGATCGATTTTGACCTCGATTGAGATCGAACTAGGCCTTAATAGCTCCTTGAGGTCAAAACATGAGACTGAGGTCGATTTTGACCTCGATTGAGGTCGAACAAGGCCTCAATGGCTCCTTGAAGTCGAAACCTGATACTAAGATCGATTTTGACCTCGATTGAGGTCGAAGTAGGCCTTCATGGCTCTTTGATGTCGAGACAAGGAATGAGGTCGATTTCGACCTCGATTGAGGTCGAAGTAAGATTCAATTTTCCATTGTAGTCGAATGGTAGTCGAGATCGATATTCGACCTCATTCGAAGTCGAATAAGACTTTGAAGTCGAATATGCCTTCTAGGCTTGGGCTTCGAATTCGACCTCGATTGAGGTCGAACTATGCATTAGTTTTACACTGAGGTCGATGGAGAATCGAGGTCGATTATCAATCTGGGATGAGGTCGATTTTACTTTCGTAAATGAAAGTCATATGACTAGTCCTATTTGTAAAAAGTAGATGACAACTCAACTCAGATAAGAAAGCGAAGTAAATAATAAATATTGAATATAGAGGAAGAACAAAAAGAAGCCAAGATAGGACATGACAAGACACAAAGACCACTACAGCAGAAATGAGAATCAACATTGTAGTTAGTCATCCGCCAACCAGACCAGTGCACAGGGTGTCAACAATGTCAATGAAGATTCGTCATCAAAAAGTTCAAGTGCTTAAAAAGAATGACAGAAGACAGAAGCTGAAAGCTCAAAGGGATACATGTTTGTTTGGAATGCAGTGTATAAGAGTCAGAATCCAAGATTGAATATTTGACTGGGTACATGCAGTGGTGAAAAGAAGTATTGGCTAGTTTAAAGAGTCAAATTATTTAAGGAACAGAGGTACTTCTAATTGCAACTGTAGATACAGCTAAACAGGCCTAACGGTACAGACTTTAAGACAAGACAAAAAAGTATTGACACGGAAGAAATGCAGATTCATATATTCTTAAAAGTGGAACCCCGGTTGGAATTGATTTATCATTTCCAAGTCAAAATGAGTTCGGTTCCAGAAGATCAAGAGACCGCAGCTCAGAGCCTAAAGAGTTATTTAATTAATAAATATTTTATTTATTTAGTAAATTATATTTATAAATATCTAAATAATATTATATATTTATTTTTATAATTTCTGAATTAAATTTATTATTTATTAATCAAAGATTATAAGCTGTGCGAGTTGAAAAGCATTTCTACGGAGCCTATCCACTACAGGACGAAATAGGCCCCTTCTTTTTACAATTTGATTTGGCAGGTTTTTCAAGCATCCAATGGGAGCATGCCAAGTGTCCAATCAATTTAAAAGAAATGAAGAGCCTGCAGTTGAAGAAAGTCATACCGAACAATTCAAATAAAGTCATACCGAGAGAATTGATTCAAAGGTCATACCGAGCAGAATAGAAAATGTCATACCGAGCAGAATTTCTAAAGGTCATGCTGAAATGATTTTATTTAATTAAAATAAGTCATACTGATTTTTTTAATTAAATAAAATCCTAATATGACTTTAAAAAAGGTCATATCGAATTTTCAGAAAGTCATACCGAATTTCTGAAAGTTCATACCGAGTGAAAAAAGTCATATCCAGCTATTTCAAATGTCATACAAGGCTTAATTTCATTAAATAAAGTCATAGTGAAAAAGGTCATGCTAGCTTTTCCACCTCTATAAATATGAGGCTTGAGCTTCATAATTTGAAGTAGAAAAACAGTCAAATTCAGCAATTTGTCTGCAACGTCATATTCACAGACTTTCTGTGCTGGTTTGAGTTTAATTCCTTAAGTAGAATAATTCATGTCAAATTTGTTCTAGGAATTAAATGTTTATTCTACCGCATATTGTAACACCCGTTCAAGTTTAATATACGTATTTAACTTGAATCTTGTTTACTTACTTGCTAATTTCTATATCTTAATTGTTATATCATAAAAATAGAAAGCTAGTAAGTAAGCCTCCCAAACACTACAAGGACTCGAACCCTCAGCTAAAGTAATAATTTAATTCCGCAAATTCTGAAAAGAATTTTAAATTATTGTAAGTATCGCATTTAACCCCCCTTTTACGATACTTCCGGGACCCAACAATTGGTATCAAAGCAAGTTGATTGATATACAAATCAAGATCCGCAGTCCAGTGAAGCTCAGGGTACCAAAGCTGTTTTAACTCTGAATGTTTAGAGGCCTTGTTAAATAATTTTATTTTATAAATTTAGATAAATTTATTTTATAAATTTTATTTAAAATAAATTTATTTTGTGAATTTAATTTAAATGAGTTTATTATTTAAACTTGAAAAAGTTTATTTTATAAACTTAATTTAAATAAGTGTACTTTTTAAATTTAAATTAAAATAAATTTATTCTTTAAATTTAAATAGATTTACTTTTATAATTTAAATTTGTTTAAATAATTTTATTTTATAAATTTAAATTTAGATAAATTTATTTTATAAATTTTATTTAAAATAAATTTATTTTGTGAATTTAATTTAAATGAGTTTATTATTTAAACTTGAAAAAGTTTGTTTTATAAACTTAATTTAAATAATTTTACTTTATAAATTTAAATTAAAATAAATTTATTCCTTAAATTAAATAGATTTACGTTTATAATTTAAATTTGTTTAAATAATTTTATTTTATAAATTTAAATTTAGATAAAAAATTTTATAAATTTTTTTGAAAATAAATTTATTTTGTGAATTTAATTTAAATGAGTTTATTATTTAAACTTGAAAAAGTGTGTTTTATAAACTTAATTTAAATAAGTTTACTTTATAAATTTTAATTTAAATAAATTTATTCTTTAAATTTAAATAGATTTCCTTTTATAATTTAAATTTGTTTAGATAATTTTATTTTATAAATTTAAATTTAGATAAATTTATTTTATAAATTTTATTTAAAATAAATTTATTTTGTGAATTTAATTTAAATGAGTTTATTATTTAAACTTGAAAAAGTTTATTTTATAAACTTAATTTAAATAAGTTTATTTTATAAATTTAAATTAAATAAATATATTCTTTAAATTTAAATATATTTACTTTTATTATTTAAATTTGTTTAAATAAATTTATTTTATGAATTCAAATATAGATAAATTTATTTTATAAATTTTATTTAAATAAATTTAGTTTATAAATTTAGTTTAAATTAATTTCTTTTTTAAACTTGAAAAGGTTTATTTTGTAAACTTAATTTAAATAAATTTATTTTATAAATTTAATTTAAGTAAATTTATTATTTAAATTTATATAGATTTAATTTATAATCTAAAGTTATTAAAAATCTTGGTCCATTTTTCCAAAAGGGTTTGTAGTTGGAAAATTCTCCGGTTTGGCTCAGAATTAATTCGCAGAGCATATGACTCGGTTTCGAGGAAAGTGGTCATTTCGTATTAGTAGGTTTATTCCGGAGCATTTGAATTTTATTGTGGATGCTAAGATCGTTTATGTTATAGTTCCACAAACTGCTCAAATGTAAAGATAGGATAGATTTATTAGTGTGGAACTCTGAAATTTTTTTTTCTGACTCTACTGATCATTCTAGTTTTTGTACTTGTACAAAACGGATTTAAGAATTGTTAGAGGTCACAACTGAAGAAACATATGAGGCTAAAAGTAGCAAGACAAGATCAGGGCTATGCTACAATATTCAAGAAGCCTGAACAAGCAAATGATGACAGAGACTGTGTTGAGTTAAAAGCAGGTGCGTATTTTCAGATGAATTGCTCACACTCACATAGTTGTACTTAAATGTCAGATCTTATCATGTATTGTTTGTTAAGGTGTAGAAGTATAAGAGAGGGTAGAATTATCTAAGTAGTCAGTAAAATTTGTAGATTCGAGACTTAATCTAAAACTGACTTAGGTAATTAGAGATAGTTAAAATGTTAGACAATAACATAAATGGATTAGAAAGAATTAGTAATTAAATTGTTAGTTCTTCTATTCCATGTGCTTTTAGAAAATTATTGAATATCTGTAAATCTATTTGACACCTGTCACAATTGTGTAGAATGGTTAAAGTAGATAGTACTGAATTTTTTAATATGCATAACATGCCAGAAATGCATAATTCTTATCTATAATGCATTGAAGCTGAATGTTACCTTGTATTCTTATTTTTCATGCTTGTTCGTTTAAATCTGAAAATGCATATCTTAGGACTTGCATAATCTTAGGCAAAGCATCAATAAGAATCACAATAGGGTAAAGACTGCTAGTCCACCTTAAGATAGGTTGGAATCACTAATCCCATAGCCTTAAGACTACCTTGTCAAGGCTGCTGTGAATGAGAAGTGATCAGTCAAAGATAAGTTTGTGTATGTTAAGGTTGAAGATGTTGTTACCACTATTGAAAGTAATATCTCTAACCCATTTGGACTCAATTGAAGTTGAGTACCGAGAAGCTTAATCATTTGTGATTGCAGAGAATAAACAAAAGTCAAAAGTTATGTGATTTCATGACATTTATTGAAAGGATGTATGTATAGACCTATATGTAACATAGGGTTATAACTCAACACAAGAACAGGACGTGTAAATAATATGAAGTTATCACCGGAATCAGGAAAACATGAAGACTTGGTAAAGACAAAGGATAAAGAAAAAATCTACAGACTTGAAGCATTAGCTCACTGGAAGAAGTTCATTAATATGTTCATGCCTTAGTGAAGAATAAATGACGAAGTATTCAAGGATGTGGAAGCAGTGAAGCAGTTGTCAAAGTACCAGAAAGATTCTAGTGATCCAAATCTGCAAGTTAGTCAAGCAATGAATTGCAGAGCTCAAGTACAGGAATCGATAAGATAGAATATACGGCAAATACAAAGAATCAAAATATTAGATGGAATCTTGGAGTCTATTATAGATTGATGGAGGAAGTTCATTCATATGTTCAGACTTCAGTGAAGGATAAAGTTCGAAGATGTTCAGGGTTTCAGATAATTTTGTGGTTCAGCATAAGTGCCATAGGATTCCAATGTACTTACAATCGAAGCACTTCTAATCAACAAGGAACAAAGTCAATTGTATTGTAAAGAAGATGTGAAGATCAAGATCGTGTTAGTCGTTTGTGAACCAGACCAGTTGCACCAAACGTCAGCACAAAAGAGATTGAGAATTGCATCTATGAATGAGAAGAATTGACTATTTACTGAAATGGGTAACAAGTGAAGTGGTATATGATAAAGCTCAGAATAAATCAAGTTCGAATAATCAAGGAAATATTTATTAGACTTGGTTGTAGTGGAAGAAAATATATTAAGGGCTTATCAGGTTCGAATTTGGTTAAGTAAAGAAGACTACAGAAGCTGTATCCAGAAGTCAACTTGGTCAAGCTATTTCGTCTTATTCACCAATGGTTATAAAGCTATTTTGTCTCATTCACAGATGGTTAACAACCATCGGGTGAAATCAAAGAATTGGTGAAAACAAATAAAAAGAACTTAGCCACTAGCCGATAGTTACTAACTATCGGAAAAGAAATAAAAAGAAAAAGAATTTCCGATAGTTGCTAAAAAGATTAATTCCGATAGTTAATGAATGTTGGAATTTCCGATGGTTATTAACTGAAGGATTAATTCCGATAGTTGCTAAAGCTGGAATAATTCCGATGGTTACTCAGCCTAAATTAATTGATTTTATTTCAGGAATTGTTTTAAGTCTCCGATGGTTATTCTACAGACTCATCTATACTTAAACAATTAATCAGCAAATTGTTCCCGATACTTATGAAGAAACAGAAGTGAGAAGCAGCTCAGTTACTTGGACCACATGAAGCCACGTAGCTGTACTAAAAAAGTCTACACATAAATTGAAGCAGAGCCATTCATTTGAGTCAGTCTTCAACAACACAACAAAAAATAACCAGAGAGAGAGAAGGCAAGCTGGAGAGGAGAGAACAGTCAGAAAATCTATACCTCTTCACCGGAGATGTATTAGTGGCCGGTCTCTTAACGGAAAATGTTCAGAGCCACTATATATCACTCTCTACGGTCTTAGTTTCCTTTGTACTGATCTAGAAATACTTGTATAGGAAATTGAGAGTTATGTTTTTGTTAAGCAGCGAAGAACTTGTTCTTCGGACCGGATTTATTGACCGGGTGTAGCAACCTCAAGGTTTATATTTATCAAATGATATATTCCCCGAATCTTGTGTTGTTTATTTTATTGCTGATTTTCTAGAACCGAAATGATTAATCCTAAACACAGAAAATTAGAAAGCAGCTCCGTAAACACTATTCACCTCAAGAACACGAGCCCACTAACCGAACTCTAAATTACTTATCCGCAAAAGATTCGAAAGAATTTTTTTGATTTAGTGAGTACCGTATTCAACCCCCCTTCTACGATACTTCCGGGGCCTAACATTTATTGTTCGAGACATATTACTAGCATTGAAGCTCTACTATCACAGTTGGTTGAGAAGGCCTCCCCGATGGTAACCTTTGGAGATGACAGCAAAGGATGTACAAGGGATATGGCTATCATGATTTAAGAACTGTCATCAGTGGAAGCATCTTTCTTGTTAACGGACTTAAACACTAAGCACTATCTATAGGGCACTAGGGAATTCTTTGTCAAAGGTTTTCTAGAAAAGCCTTGAAATAGAAAAGTGTTTGATTTCAAGCAAGAAAGATGGAAGATCACTCAACTAAGAGTGAATTGGTGATGTTCGTGCATTCAACAGATAATATATCACATATGGTGATTGATTACATCAAGCAGATCAAGTTGGAAGCAAAGTACTTTGAAATTGAAACGATTAACAAATCATGCTTCTTTATTCAACAAGATCGTGAAAAGACATCATATGAGTCAATGGCCAACCAGAAGCAAACACTAAATTTCTTTCGTGTGTTTGGAGGAAATTGTTATTTATTGAAGATTTATATGAGCATATTGGCAAGTTTGAAATTAAGGCTCAAGGAACATGTGACGCCCCCAGATCCGGGGTCAGGAATCCAGGTTGTCACTATCCAATTTTCACCACAATAACATCACTCACCTACTTTAACCATTATAATAACCAAACATAAAAGCAGTGACCCCAAACCAAATACACAACTCAAGTTATAGTCTCAGGAAACGAACTTAAAATAGTAACAGTTATTACAAACCAACGTATCCTCAAGATCTCACACTACTAATATAACTTCCACATGATGTTACATTAGAAGTAAATACTAATCCAAGATCTATTGTCACATTACATATTTTTCAACAAATCTAGGATTCTAATATGAAATTCCATCTTTCTTGCACCATTTATCGAAGTCCTGAACCTGACTAGCTCAAGCTCGAATCTTCCTGTTCCTTAACATAATGCTCGAGGTAGACAATTCATAGTCATCTCTTTCTGCAAGATATAAGATTTACAAAAAGCAAGAATGAGTCAAAGAATGCTCAGCAAGTTATTTATCAGAATATTTCAAGGAAAAGGTGATAGCCATAATTATCCCAACTGGATATTCCACAATAAAGTACATAACTAGCAATCTGATTGAAGATGTATAGCCAGTTATATCTCGACAATAAATGACTCAAGGTTCACGATACAAGAAGATATTCACAATAATAATGCAGTTCACATTACTGCAATACAACAATTTAAGTTCATGATTTTTGAGACTGACATTATCAATAACTTAGCACAATGGTCTCAATCACCGAGTACCATTAGTTTGAGTATCAATAAGCAAGCAGTTCAATATACTGCGAAAAGAATGAATGCAAGTTCATCAATTCCCATGAACACTATCAGTAACTTAGCACTATGGCTTTCGTTATAGTGTAGGAACAGTGAAACTGATATATGCGAATAAAACAGTACTCAAAACAACCAACCAACTCAGAGTGGATTACATTCCCGTTGACACTATCGGTAACTCAGCACCTAGGCTTTCGTTACAGTGCAACGTCAAATTCCAATTGGAAGAAACGGGATTAACTGGAGATTTTTCAACGCTTTATTGTACTCGATGATCAGTCGCATGTACAATCGACATCTCGTCATTTTCTCTACTAGTAGAAGGACAACCCCTTATCGGGACGTCACCCTAGGCAACTCATGGGCCTTTAATTACGGCTGGGTCGTGCGTCCCCGACCTCTTACGCAACTTTTACTCCAGTCCCTGATGAATACTTTAAAAATCATCAAACCTAGAAGGAAATTTAATCAAACCCTCTAGAATAACAACAATCCACTCTAGGATTTCAATCAACTGTTAAGGAAGGGAATTCAATACCACCTTCCAGAACAACAACAATCCATCATAGGATTTCATCAACAGATAAGGAAGGGAATTTAATACAACCTTCCAAAACAACAACAATCCACTCTAGGATTTCAATCAACAAATAAGAAAGGGAATTTAATACAACCTTCCAGAACAACAACAACAATCCATCACAGGATTTCAATCAACAGATAAGGAAGGGAATTTACTACAACCTTCCAGAACAACACCACAATCCCTCACAGGATTTCAATCAACAGATAAGGAAGGGAATTTAATACAACCTTCCAGAACAACACAACGACCTATTATAAGATTTCAATATCTGACAATAGCTTGGCTCCCGAAACGAGGTGGGAGTACTCTAGAAACATCTGGGTTGACTCTCAGTCAACGAATTTAACAAGACAGAAACCCTTGAATCAAGGAGACTCAAGAACGCGACCGGGGAGCCACTAATACGAGTGAATATAGACTCCACAAAATATTACATTTTTGGAGTGAAACAATGGGCCATAAGGCACCAATACAACTGGGAGGAATATCGGAGCCGGATGTTACCTCCCTAACCTGGAGTTATCGACTTAGAATGAATACAAAATATCTGAGTCATCGCTCATTATTTATTATTTAATGAAAAATAATATTTAAAGAAGTTTAGACAACTCCAGTATATTTTTAAAGAACAAATAAATATTTTATTAATATTTAGGAGGCCCAGAATAGTCCTCGAAAAATATTAAAAGGATTTAAAAGAATTAAAATATTTAATTCAAATACAATCAGGATTATTTAATATTTAAATAATCTTAAATGATTCAACATATTTAAATAATATTAAATAATATTTAAATAAACCAAAACGAGTTGAAAGTATTTAATCAGTAGTTAAATACTTTTAAATGTCCTAAAATATTTAAATAATATTTAATCAATATTAAATAATATTTAAATGATTTCAAATGCCTTGAAAGTATATAATTAACCTTTAAACACTTTCTATATTCTTTAAATAATATTTAATAAACTAAATATTATTTAAAACATTGAACCTCGACTAACCGTCGAGACACGCTAAACTACTCCCGGTCGACCATCGAGCACCAAAAAGATATGCTCAACACCAGATTCAGTTATACAAAACTGAAGAATAAACGTCCTCTAACTTTTTAAGAAGTTTGGAGGCGTGAACACACAGTATATAGTTCCATCTGAATGGAACTTCAAACACCACAAAGCTTTATAACCAATAAACCGTTATAAAGTCTAGAGTTTAGAAAGCTGCTATACGAACTCTGACTTTTCAAGAAGTTCAGAGTCGTCTCAGAATTAGGTTGAAAGAGATTCGAAACAACTCACGATAAGCAATCTTAACAACCTATGCATACTCTTTTCATAAATCAGAATTAAAATGACAAAGCGTCGGATACTTGCATACACTAACTTTTCGAGAAGTTCAGAGTAGCAGAAGAATCAAGTTATATATGAACAAGACAGTTCAAGGTGAAATGCCGACGTGCATTTTTAATAACAACAATGAGCTAAGTAGTTCCAAACACAACAAAAATGTATAATCAAAGAACTTATCATCAAGTCAAAGATTTCAAAAGTTTTGGCATCACCATGAATCAATAATATTCTGATATGGAATAAAACGATAGAGTTGGAAACTTGCCTGTATGTTCCTGCGGAAGTAAGCTCCTTCCTGGCTTCGTCCGAGTATCTACGAATCGGAAACGAAACACGTTTAGCTATACGAGCATATCTTAATCGCTCTATTAAACATACTCGTATAACTACCTTCACCTTTCCAAACAACATACAATAAACAAGCCCATTAGCTTATAGCATTCTTATGTCATCACATGACATTTTTCGTTGAGGTTTCGTTTTCTAGTTTAGCCTCAAGTGTCGTTTCATAATAAGGAATAGCTAGGACTAAAACATTAGCATTTCCCTGAACTTTTCATTTACACCACTTGGATTCAAACATTTTTCATAAATCAGGTTTTACTCTTTTTAACCCAATTCTTCTTTCCAAGTCTTCACATATGTGCCTACTAATTAAAATAAAAGGCTCAAGATTTATGAAGTAGCTTAACTAGGCTGATCACCTACTCCAAGTCAGTCAAAAACAGAGCAGCTGAGTTTTCTGCCTAACCTGACTATTTTGGCCATAACTTTTAGCTCATAACTCCGTTTGACGCAAAATTAGCGCGCAAACGATCTAGAGACCGATATCTATCCAACCATATAAAGAAATCATCAAGCAAGGCAGGGTAGACCCTTCGGGTTTTATGAACAGTTGGTAGGCAGAAACAATTTTGCATGGTTCCGTTTGTACGCTCATCGTTTACCTCATTTTAACCTTCTTCAAATCAACCAAACAACCTCCATAAATTTTATACCACTACTTGGGAATGTACACAAGACATCCCAAGCCCAAACACAATTTATTAATACTCCAAACATTGCCAATAAATCATAGAAATCAGCTAACAATTCAATCATGTTCTTATAAGCTAGTGTTCAACTACTCATAACTCTTTCAATCAAAGCTCAAAAATTACTAAACTTTGCAAACTTCTAGTAAAGATATTTATGAACAACTTTCATCATTTGACCCACATCAAATAAGGTCTTTAACCTTTTCAAAACAATTCTCCAAAACAGGACAACCAATTCAAAAACATAAAACGTTACTGCGCACCCTTTACTCAAACATTTTTAATAAATTTAAACATAATCATTTTAATACCAAATTTTGCAGACATATTCTTGGATATCTGGCAAAGCTCTCATAAAAATTTCATCTCAAAATAATTTTATTCAAGCCAAAAACGAACTGAACAACTCTAAAAACCGAACACAGAAAACACTGTTCCGCACTACCTTCGCTAAAACACTCATAACTTTTTACTCGTTTATCCAAATGACACAAGGTTTGCGCGTAAATAAACTAGAAACTAAATAGAACAACTTTCATCAAGACATCAATCGAAGAAAATAATGAAACTGGTCCGAATCAGTGCTTCAAAACAGGGCAGTAGCTAGCTTAAACTGAAACCATAGTTGTAAGGAAAGAGTTTATACCTCTTTAGTCAAACCCATCAAGAATCAAGCAACCAAGCATTCTCTCCCTCCACTTTTCCTCTTCAATCAGCTGGAATGGAAAGGGAAAGTAGCTCCTTTCTCTTCTTCCTCTTTCTTTCTTCATCTCTTCTCTCTTTGATTTCTAGACCATAACTTTCCAAAATCTGAAACTATCAGTTCATACAAACTAAGAAACGAACTAGAGAAGATAGGAGGTGAGGAGAGTTCTTACCATTGCCGCATAGAGCTCGAGAAGGGCTTCGTTTTGAGTGGTAGAACGCGCAAAACGGACATGGCAATCCAAAGTTACAAGCTTTTCTTCTTCTCCCTTTTTCATCTCTTTTCTACTCGGGATTTCATCCCCCAAATAAGGAGATGGAAGTGTTTTGGTGGAAATGGGTGCTGATGTGTGTATATGTATAATTAGTTATTTAGTCTTGGCTTTTAACAAGTAAAAAAAGGTCAAGTCAACATTGACTTCTTTGACTTTGATCAATACTACTTGCTAGCTTTCTCTTTATATAACTAAGGCAAGTATTTCCATTCCTTTTCTTTTTAACAAAAATCGGTTCCTATATATATACAAGATAGTGTTTTGATCTTCGTCTCCGTAGCGATTCACTACAACGCAATTGACCGCTAACTCGTTCCGGGAGTTCTAATAAAATTATCCTCCACCAAAATCACTACTCACTAAATATTAGTCGATACGTACTATTTTATAAACTTTACCCTATTTATTCCAAGGGTTCGGATGCGACTCGCCGGATAAAATATTAAGAGAAAGTACTTCGTATTTTACGTATACTCACTTAAAAATGCGAGCCATGAAATATTCTCAAATTACCCGTCTCTGAATTCTGACGAGTCCTACTACGATGATATATTCTCTAGGTTAATAACATAGCTTCAAAACTAATTTCTGAGGAAATAAATACTCCTTCACATTAAAATACGACTTCATATCTTAAGTTCCTTATGACAATATAACCATAAAATCATTTATTCATAAAACGAAAAATTTTATCCAAAAATCTTAATAACCCAAAGTGTCAAAATTTCGGGTTATTAAGTCTCCCTTCCTTAAAAGGATTTCGTCCTCGGAATTCATACGAGAACAACCACGGTTACTATTTTCACGCCTCGCTTTCTAATTTCTAGGTTGAGACTCCAACCTTCTTGGTTTCGTACAACCTCCTTAGCATTATTACTTCACTTTCCTCAGACTTTCTTCGCCACTTACTGTATGTCTCCCAATTTAGACTCATTTTACCCAAACTCATTCATATGGGATTTGTCACCCAACCTCTTTTCTCTTAAGATTTTCCAGTGATATATATTTTACCTTCGGTTCTTCCTTCACCTTTAGACCGATCAGGATATCCTTTGTGAAGATTATGACAACTTGTCCAAATATTTCTTACCACTCTAATTAATCCTTAGAAGGTACAGGTGCATACATTAATATAACCTACCTCATCAAAGACTCATACTGTCCTTATCACGTTCTCAATGCCATCCTTGGCATATTATCTAGGTAATTCTGTAGTTGGCGATAACTTATCCTCAATATATTTTCTCCAGTAGACTAATTTCTTTGAGTGGTCTATCCATATTATGGATAACCAATATTGATTGTTAAATTAATCAATTCACTTAATCCATCCTCACCAATGAATGCGCGGTCTCATACCGCTATCCGTTTCCTTTACAAACAAACCATGTGCACCTCATAGTAACAATTTCAATCTTATGATACCTTTATATATAACAATTTTTATAACTGAGTGACTAACTCTTTTACGCTGACAGGTGCCATCTTCTAAAATGCCTCCAATGCTGAAGTTGCTCATAACACTAGGTCAATGATAAATGACGTGATCTCTAATAGTGGTAACCCCAAAATATCACTAAGGGTTACTTTTCCCAATTCTTTAACTACTCTCTTTATTGAATAGTTCCTTTTTCATATCCATTACCGGTGCCCCATAACTTAGCATCCAACGCGTAATACACTTTTCATTCGAATCTTAATTTAAACCTTCTCAATTTATCTCTCCATATTTAAAACATGGCATCCCTTCTTTTAGGGCAACCATTAATGTAACATCTAGACTTTACAATTATAGCTACTTGCTGTCCATTTTACATATTCTCCCATATCAGGCTCACTGTTTAGTAAGTGAGGCCTCGATTGGCTTGGGTGAACCATAATTAACAGTACACCAACCCACCCATATTTCTTAATCCACTGCTCTTCCTGAAGTAGAACTCTGGTCCCTTATTAAAAGTTCATGGTATTTCCATATATGTAGCCACTTCATTTTTCATATTCTGTCATAGTTGATTATTTCCAACACTGTGACTTTATTCTCAATTCACTACTTTTGGGACAATCTTGGCAATTCCCATAGACTTTGATTCATGATCTGAAACACTCTTGTTTCAGGTCTAGAACTTTAATTACATCTTAATTTCCAGATACTTAGGAAACAGTTGCATAATGCAAGAAATAGTTATGGCTAAAGAATTCTTTGTTCAACCAAGTTCATAAGGATTCTTGCTGAATCAACGACCTTATTAGGCCTCGACCAAATACTTTTCAGAAATTTAGGATCATCAATGACTACTCGGACCGCTCTCTAGTCCGGAATTCCACTATTAAAACAAGTAACTTCATACCAGCATTCATGCCAACCACCGTATTTGCAATGTGGCAGTCACTTCTATCCCAAGGCTTACTTTAATCCAACATCCTTAATATATTCAAGAATTATATCAAGTGCGTATCTCATCTCTTTGTTACGACTCTACATTGTATGCATACCATACACCATTTAAATTAAGGCTTTACTTTTTACTCTCAGAGAATCCTCAACAAAATCCTCAATATTCCTCATATATAGATGGCCATATTCTTTAAGCCATACTACTCCATTTTACCCTGAAACATTCCATTTACACGTCCTCTTATTTCTAAATTTCATTAAACTAATGGGAACATATTTTCCACAGAAAATTGGGCATGACCTATTCATATGTCGGACTATGCCCGGTGTAAAACACCTCAATTATAATCCCAAAACATTCACAGTTCCCAAACATCAACATCTCATCAATCACTTATAACATAATGTATACCACAAGGGGAAATAACTATGAGTCACTATATCTATATACCTAATCTCGAGTATCCACAAGTCAGTCAACAACAATATCAATGGTCACTATCATGGACCATCAATCACATTCGCTCCATAACATTAATAAGAGTTTGCTGAAATGCATACTATCTCTTTGGCTTATTGCCAATAGATGAAAGATTGGTGAAGATTTGACATGCCATCAATTTGAACATGGTCATCTTAACGATTGTGCCAAGAATAAAGTGGTTCTCTTCGCTCAGTAATGCTCCCCTCGGTCCTGAGGTACTAGCATACCTTGTGCTACAATTATAGCATATCTGGACTCTTTTATAAGTGCTCCATAATTCTCAAGCTCTCCTTCTCAATCATAAATCCTCTTACTCAGATGAGTCTCCTCGGCTAGTGTTCGACATCCTTGAAAGGAAAGTTCTTATTATCTTTCCTAGCTATCCTTATATGAGTATATTAGTCTCATAATATAAATCACTGCTACATCCGATAGCCCGATTATGAACTCGATCTGAGCTCACTCTTTCTTAATCTTATTCAAACATAAATCTTAACTCTCTCGTTCCTGAGTACTATAACCTAGAGCTCTGATACCACTTCTGTGACGCCCCCAGATCCGGGGTCAGGAATCCAGGTTGTCACTATCCAATTTTCACCACAATAACATCACTCACCTGCTTTAACCATTATAATAACCAAACATAAAAGCAGTGACCCCAAACCAAATACACAACTCAAGTTATAGTCTCAGGAAACGAACTTAAAATAATAACAGTTATTACAAACCAACGTATCCTCAGGATCTCACACTACTAATATAACTTCCACATGATGTTACATTAGAAGTAAATACTAATCCAAGATCTATTGTCACATTACATATTTTTCAACAAATCTAGGATTCTAATATGAAATTCCATCTTTCTTGCACCATTTATCGAAGTCCTGAACCTGACTAGCTCAAGCTCGAATCTTCCTGTTCCTTAACATAATGCTCGAGGTAGACAATTCATAATCATCTCTTTCTGCAAGATATAAGATTTACAAAAAGCAAGAATGAGTCAAAGAATGCTCAGCAAGTTATTTATCAGAATATTTCAAGGAAAAGGTGATAGCCATAATTATCCCAACTGGATATTCCACAATAAAGTACATAACTAGCAATCTGATTGAAGATGTATAGCCAGTTATATCTCGACAATAAATGACTCAAGGTTCACGATACAAGAAGATATTCACAATAATAATGCAGTTCACATTACTGCAATACAACAATTTAAGTTCATGATTTTTGAGACTGACATTATCAATAACTTAGCACAATGGTCTCAATCACCGAGTACCATTAGTTTGAGTATCAATAAGCAAGCAGTTCAATATACTGCGAAAAGAATGAATGAAAGTTCATCAATTCCCATTAACACTATCAGTAACTTAGCACCATGGCTTTCGTTATAGTGTAGGAACAGTGAAACTGATATATGCGAATAAAACAGTACTCAAAACAACCAACCAACTCAGAGTGGATTACATTCCCGTTGACACTATCGGTAACTCAGCACCTAGGCTTTCGTTACAGTGCAACGTCAAATTCCAATTGGAAGAAACGGGATTAACTGGAGATTTTTCAACGCCTTATTGTACTCGATGATCAGTCGCATGTACAATCGACATCTCGTCATTTTCTCTACTAGTAGAAGGACAACCCCTTATCGGGACGTCACCCTAGGCAACTCATGGGCCTTTAATTACGGCTGGGTCGTGCGTCCCCGACCTCTTACGCAACTTTTACTCCAGTCCCTGATGAATACTTTAAAAATCATCAAACCTAGAAGGAAATTTAATCAAACCCTCTAGAATAACAACAATCCACTCTAGGATTTCAATCAACTGTTAAGGAAGGGAATTCAATACCACCTTCCAGAACAACAATAATCCATCATAGGATTTCATCAACAGATAAGGAAGGGAATTTAATACAACCTTCCAAAACAACAACAATCCACTCTAGGATTTCAATCAACAAATAAGGAAGGGAATTTAATACAACCTTCCAGAACAACAACAACAATCCATCACAGGATTTCAATCAACAGATAAGGAAGGGAATTTAATACAACCTTCCAGAACAACACAACAATCCATCACAGGATTTCAATCAACAGATAAGGAATGGAATTTACTACAACCTTCCAGAACAACACCACAATCCCTCACAGGATTTCAATCAACAGATAAGGAAGGGAATTTAATACAACCTTCCAGAACAACACAACGACCTATTGTAAGATTTCAATATCTGACAATAGCTTGGCTCCCGAAACGAGGTGGGAGTACTCTAGAAACATCTGGGTTGACTCTCAGTCAACGAATTTAACAAGACAGAAACCATTGAATCAAGGAGACTCAAGAACGCGACCGGGGAGCCACTAATACGAGTGAAAATAGACTCCATAAAATATTACATTTTTGGAGTGAAACAATGGGCCATAAGGCACCAATACAACTGGGAGGAATATCGGAGCCGGATGTTACCTCCCTAACCTGGAGTTATCGACTCAGAATGAATACAAAATATCTGAGTCATCGCTCATTATTTATTATTTAATGAAAAATAATATTTAAAGAAGTTTAGACAACTCCAGTATATTTTTAAAGAACAAATAAATATTTTATTAATATTTAGGAGGCCCAGAATAGTCCTCGAAAAATATTAAAAAGATTTAAAAGAATTAAAATATTTAATTCAAATACAATCAGGATTATTTAATATTTAAATAATCTTAAATGATTCAACATATTTAAATAATATTTAATCAATATTAAATAATATTTAAATAAACCAAAACGAGTTGAAAGTATTTAATCAGTAGTTAAATACTTTTAAATGTCCCAAAATATTTAAATAATATTTAATCAATATTAAATAATATTTAAATGATTTCAAATGCCCTGAAAGTATATAATTAATCTTTAAATACTTTCTATATTCTTTAAATAATATTTAATAAACTAAATATTATTTAAAACATTGAACCTTGACTAACCGTCGAGACACGCTAAACTACTCCCGGTCGACCATCGAGCACCAAAAAGATATGCTCAACACCAGATTCAGTTATACAAAACTGAAGAATAAACGTCCTCTAACTTTTTAAGAAGTTCGGAGGCGTGAACACACAGTATATAGTTCCATCTGAATGGAACTTCAAACACCACAAAGCTTTATAACCAATAAACCGTTATAAAGTCTAGAGTTTAGAAAGCTGCTATACGAACTCTGACTTTTCAAGAAGTTCAGAGTCGTCTCAGAATTAGGTTGAAAGAGATTCGAAACAACTCACGATAAGCAATCTTAACAACCTATGCATACTCTTTTCATAAATCAGAATTAAAATGACAAAGCGTCGGATACTTGCATACTCTAACTTTTCGAGAAGTTCAGAGTAGCAGAAGAATCAAGTTATATATGAACAAGACAGTTCAAGGTGAAATGCCGACGTGCATTTCTAATAACAACAATGAGCTAAGTAGTTCCAAACACAACAAAAATGTATAATCAAAGAACTTATCATCAAGTCAAAGATTTCAAAAGTTTTGGCATCACCATGAATCAATAATATTCTGATATGGAATAAAACGATAGAGTTGGAAACTTGCCTGTATGTTCCTGCGGAAGTAAGCTCCTTCCTGGCTTCGTCCGAGTATCTACGAATCGGAAACGAAACACGTTTAGCTATACGAGCATATCTTAATCGCTCTATTAAACATACTCGTATAACTACCTTAACCTTTCCAAACAACATACAATAAACAAGCCCATTAGCTTATAGCATTCTTATGTCATCACATGACATTTTTCGTTGAGGTTTCGTTTTCTAGTTTAGCCTCAAGTGTCGTTTCATAATAAGGAATAGCTAGGACTAAAACATTAGCATTTCCCTGAACTTTTCATTTGCACCACTTGGATTCAAACATTTTTCATAAATCAGGTTTTACTCTTTTTAACCCAATTCTTCTTTCCAAGTCTTCACATATGTGCCTACTATTTAAAATAAAAGGCTCAAGATTTATGAAATAGCTTAACTAGGCTGATCACCTACTCCAAGTCAGTCAAAAACAGAGCAGCTGAGTTTTCTGCCTAACCTGACTATTTTGGCCATAACTTTTAGCTCATAACTCCGTTTGACGCAAAATTAGCGCGCAAACGATCTAGAGACCGATATCTATCCAACCATATAAAGAAATCATCAAGCAAGGCAGGGTAAACCCTTCGGGTTTTATGAACAGTTGGTAGGCAGAAACAATTTTGCATGGTTCCGTTTGTACGCTCATCGTTTACCTCATTTTAACCTTCTTCAAATCAACCAAACAACCTCCATAAATTTTATACCACTACTTGGGAATGTACTCAAGACATCCCAAGCCCAAACACAATTTATTAATACTCCAAACATTGCCAATAAATCATAGAAATCAGCTAACAAATCAATCATGTTCTTACAAGCTAGTGTTCAACTACTCATAACTCTTTCAATCAAAGCTCAACAATTACTAAACTTTGCAAACTTCTAGTAAAGATATTTATGAACAACTTTCATCATTTGACCCACATCAAATAAGGTCTTTAACCTTTTCAAAACAATTCTCCAAAACAGGACAACCAATTCAAAAACATAAAACGTTACTGCGCACCCTTTACTCAAACATTTTTAATAAATTTAAACATAATCATTTTAATACCAAATTTTGCAGACATATTCTTGGATATCTGGCAAAGCTCTCATAAAAATTTCATCTCAAAATAATTTTATTCAAGCCAAAAACGAACTGAACAACTCTAAAAACCGAACACAGAAAACACTGCTCCGCACTACCTTCGCTAAAACACTCATAACTTTTTACTCGTTTATCCAAACGACACAAGGTTTGCGCGTAAATAAACTAGAAACTAAATAGAATAACTTTCATCAATACATAAATCGAAGAAAATAATGAAACTGGTTCGAATCAGTGCTTCAAAACAGGGCAGTAGCTAGCTTAAACTGAAACCATAGTTGTAAGGAAAGAGTTTATACCTCTTTAGTCAAACCCATCAAGAATCAAGCAACCAAGCATTCTCTCCCTCCACTTTTCCTCTTCAATCAGCTGGAATGGAAAGGGAAAGTAGCTCCTTTCTCTTCTTCCTCTTTCTTTCTTCATCTCTTCTCTCTTTGATTTCTAGACCATAACTTTCCAAAATCTGAAACTATCAGTTCATACAAACTAAGAAACGAACTAGAGAAGATAGGAGGTGAGGAGAGTTCTTACCATTTCCGCATAGAGCTCGAGAAGGGCTTCGTTTTGAGTGGTAGAACGCGCAAAACGGACATGGCAATCCAAAGTTACAAGCTTTTCTTCTTCTCCCTTTTTCATCTCTTTTCTACTCGGGATTTCATCCCCCAAATAAGGAGATGGAAGTGTTTTGGTGGAAATGGGTGCTGATGTGTGTATATGTATAATTAGTTATTTAGTCTTGGCTTTTAACAAGTAAAAAAAGGTCAAGTCAACATTGACTTCTTTGACTTTGATCAATACTACTTGCTAGCTTTCTCTTTATATAACTAAGGCAAGTATTTCCATTCATTTTCTTTTTAACAAAAATCGGTTCCTATATATATACAAGGTAGTGTTTTGATCTTCGTCTCCGTAGCGATTCACTACAACGCAATTGACCGCTAACTCGTTCCGGGAGTTCTAATAAAATTATCCTCCACCAAAATCACTACTCACTAAATATTAGTCAATACGTACTATTTTATAAACTTTACCCTATTTATTCCAAGGGTTCGGATGCGACTCACCGGATAAAATATTAAGAGAAAGTACTTCGTATTTTACGTGTACTCACTTAAAAATACGAGCCATGAAATATTCTCAAATTACCCGTCTCTGAATTCTGACGAGTCCTACTACGATGATATATTCTCTAGGTTAATAACATAGCTTCAAAACTAATTTCTGAGGAAATAAATACTCCTTCACATTAAAATACGACTTCATATCTTAAGTTCCTTATGACAATATAACCATAAAATCGTTTATTCATAAAACGAAAAATTTTATCCAAAAATCTTAATAACCCAAAGTGTCAAAATTTCGGGTTATTACAGAACAATTGTCCTCGGCTACTCATTGAAGTCGAAAGCTTTCAAAGTAAGATGTGATGTAAAACTAGAAGGTGATTGAAAGTCTGAATGTGTCGTCCTATTACACCAAGCTCCCGAGCATTAAAATAAAAGTCTATTCTGAATCTGTGAAACTTGACATCTTGTCAGAGTCATATTCAGATATTGATGATGAAACTGAGGTTGCAGAAGGAATCAATGTTAATGATGATGATTCAGATCCTAGAAGTGAAAATGGTAGTGAATCTACACAACTCATGGACTTTAACAGAATCCACTCAACAAGGTGAAGGATCTTCAACACATCCTAGCAGCAACTCAGGAGGAGCAAATAAAAGAAGGATCTACTAGTCATACTCAACACAATGAAGATCAAAGGAATACATTAAGAACATATCTGCCGAGACAAAGGGTTTGGAGTCAAATTCATTCCTGGAGTCTAGTTCTTAGTGATCCGGATACTAGAGTAAAGACTAGAAGTGCTATGCAAAGTAAATGGTTACTCTTCGGGAAAGAAAAATTGTTAAACAGTTGGAATCCTAAAGAAGATTGAAGAAGCACTGATTGATCCAGATTGGGTGATTGCAATGCAAGATGATCTCAATTAGTTCGAAGGTAGAATCTACTGAATCTGGAACCCAGGCCACAAGACAAAGTTGTAATTGGTACTGTAGGGGTTTTCAGAGACTGGATGAATTTTGGCATTGTTATGAGGGACAAAGCTAAACTGGTTGATACAGAAGGTATCGACGATGATGGCAACAGAATCTTCGGGACTTTCAAGATCTAACTAAAGCACCAGAGACGAGACTTGATACTATTAGGGCTGAAGAAGTTGATGTACAACAACTCCTGGACTTTGAAGTTTCATATCCACTGGAATTTGTATATCATTCTCTTCACAAAGCTCTCTATGACGGAGGTAAGAAATCAAGCAATCGTCAAGGAAATGGTATGACACTCTAACTGTTAATTACTTGAAAAATGATTTTATAATAGAGTCGTTATACACATATCTCTCTAGAATACAAGGCACACACACATAATGTAATATTAGTGCAAGTATACCATGATTATATTATATGTGGGTCTACTGTGCATAAAGACCATATATTTTATTCTCAATATGCCTATGTGCAGGTTTTCACGTGGATACTAGAGAATATAATCTTATAGCTAAGATATGAATTGATTAGATATCTTAAGGGATTACCAATTCTAAGAATCAGGTACCCTAAAGATACCAGGTTTAACCTAATTGGCTATATAGATATAGATAATGCAGGTTATAAGAAAGACATGGAGGTAATTACCAGAAGCTGTCAAACTCCATCAACTCTGCTGGATAATCTCTTCACCACTCACGGAACAAGCGCATGGACACCAGGTATCATCTATATCGAGAGTAGTCCTTAGTATAATAACTTGCAGATATTTGTTAAACAGCTTGATAAATTCATTTTGTCTAAGTTGGTTAGTGAAGTTGGGATATTATTTATGTTCATATTTGTTGGAAATCTCATCTGCAAAGAATTCTTAAATGAGTTCACAAGTATTAAATTTTCCATATTTAAAGGACTTGTGAATTTATCTTAAATCCAGAACCTCGTACTTATTGCTACTACTTTAATTATCATGTTTACAATTCTACATGCATATGTGGTAATTAGTTGTTCTAGCATAAGTTTGAATATTATCTTAATTGATTTAAATTATGATGTCAGACAATTCGATGTCATATCAGTCTCATGATTTAAATGAATTAAAATAATATGCAGCATAATTGTTTGTATGATAAATATTTTATGAGTATCAGTTAATGATATCTTGCTTAATTGTTTTGATATTTTTCTCTGATATTTTTTAAATGTTTTGTTACAAATAATTGTGACACTTTTAATATTAGTAACATTATTTAGAATTACTGATCTAAGTAAACAATGCATATTTCAAAAATCACTAATATTGAAGAGCGGAAGTATTTTCTAAGTTATGTGTATATAAAATTCTCAATATTTTATATACTTAGAAATATTTCCAAAATTGTTTTTACTTCGAGGTATCAACCATTTGTAAAATGATTTGTTTTCAAACACTTGTTTCAATGTTTGTTGCACATTGATTCAAAGTACCTAAACAATGGTTGTTATTTTGAAGGTCTTATACTGTATTGCTAAGAATACATTCACCCTTATTGTCATGAAATTTTCTATTTTAAGTTAGGGATAATATCAGGTGGACGAAAATGATGAATATCATAATTGCATTATGAGTCGGAAAATCATAGTCCTCTATCTGATAAGGATTGTTTTCAAATAGTACAGTATTGAGGTATAAAGGAAAAGAGTTATTTTATCGAGATATAATTTGGTAAGAGAGTTGAATTTCTTCTTTGGTATAAATTCCCGCGTTTTATTATGGGAAGTTTGCCTTATAGGAAATTCATAAAGGATAAAAACTTTCTTCTATGATACAACTTTCCCGCGTTTTATTATGGGATATGTATCTTAAAGAAAATTTTGTATCATGCTTTTAAATGATAAATCTTTAGTTCTGGAAAAAAAAACTCTTTTATTAAAAGTGTTTTAATGCAATCTATTACCATTCCTTATTATATTTTTCCTTCTCTTTGGGATGAAAAATATGTTTTGGAATGTTAAGGTGATTATCTTTTTATCTCGATTGGTTCTTTCCAGTTAGCCCCTAGTGGCTTTAGAAATTGGCCAAGAGGTTGAAAACCCATCAATCTCTTACCATAGTACCAAACACCAATTCATCCACTTCCATATATTAACCCCTGGAGATATAAGGAACTCATGTAAGTTAGAGGTTGATAAGGGAGAAACTGCACTTGATGCAACAAATAAGGATGATGTCGGAAGTGCACCCACAGCTCTACCTCCAGAGAAGAAAAGGAGTATATAACTGAGGTAACTGTAAGCTCATCTGCATCTTCTCAAAAGGATGCAGAGCTGAAAAGGCAATAAAACTGTCTCTGGAATCATTCTCTCTACAGGATGAGTCCATTGAAATTCGCTCGTCAGCCAGAGCACTTTGTAATGAGTCAAGCACACCACCGGAACTCACGCTGATGGTAAGCCTAAATAGATAAATTCTAGGAACACATTGCAAGGCGTGCACAGTGAGAGGTACATGCAACATTTTTATTTTTGTACAATTTTATTTAATTGGCATCCATACTATAAATATATATTTTTTCCTTAAGAGAATTGAATTTCTTCTTTGTACAAATTCCCGCATTTTATTATGAAAAATTTGTCTTATAGGAAATTCATAAGTGATAGAAACTTTCTTCTCAGATACAATTTTCCCGCATTTTACTAAGGGACATGTATCTTAAAGAAAATTTCGTATCATGCTCTTATATAATAATATTTTTTTCAATAATTAGTACATATTGTTTTTGTTTTCAACCTTTTAATATTATTATTTCTATAGATATACATGTGTGTAAGTTTATTTTTTATTTTATTTTATTTTATTTTTCTTATAAATTGGCATATTTTATTTTTTATAGTTATTTTTATTTTTTTTGTTGGCATATTTTATAGTTATTTTTATTTCATTTTATTTTTAAAATTTTATTTTTGTATACGAGAAATTGTTCTAAGAATCATAAGTATTAAATGTCAATATTTAAAGGACTTGTGAATTTCTTTACATATACTTTCTCGAACTTACATATATCACTGATAATTGTTATGAGTATAATTGTCATATGCCTGAGTAACAATTATTAGATATAATGTATGAAGTTAAATGCTAATTTTCATTCCTATGATTATTTAGTATTTAGCAAGAGTATTTTATCTTATTAAAATTATGAATTGAAGCAATTCATCGTTTATTAGTTTCATAGTTTTAATGCGATGGGATATTAGGAGCATAATTACTTGTTTTTTTGAAATTATTATTAATTATCATATTTTGATAATTTGTTATTGTTTCATTGCAATTAATTATGATTTTTGTTGTTAGTGATAATATATATTATTTATCTGATAATCACTAATAATAAAAATATATCTGTGTTCTGTCGAATAAGAGCAATCGACTCGAGGTAAAAGTAGGTAATCTCAATCTTGATATATTATCTAATCAATTGGTATAAATATATATATATATATATATATATATATATATATATATATATATATATATATATATAATTGTATATATATATATACAATTGATATATTGAACCCTCAGTGGCTATAGGACAAGATCAAGGGATTGAAAACCTACAATCTCTAACACAGATTATAGAACCAAACACTCAAACAGATACAACTTCATCTACTAAACCCCTGAAAAGAAAATGTTTATCAATGGAAGAGGGTGAGAGAGAAAGTGCCTCTAGTGCACTAGAAAAGAGAAGTATATATGAGTGTTCTAGTAGCTCTGCCTCTAGTTAGAATGTGAAATTGAAATCAAGGCAACTGCTAACTAATTTATATCCTCCCAAAAGGGTATAGATATGCAAATGGCAAAACTGTTATTAGGTTCGTCATCTTAACATGATGAGTCTATTGAACTCGGCATGTCAGCCAAGGCCATTTGTAAAGAGTCAACTTCATCTGGACACATTCAAACACTGTCGACCATAAATGTATATATTCAAATGCACTGCAAGGATTGTCACACACTAAAGATGAATTGACGGAAGCAATTATTCTAAACTTCCATATCAAGGAAGGAAGGATGATTGCTGATTCTGACTGAATCAACATGCCTTCACAGGCGTCAGGAGGAAACTTGGATCTTTTGCTACATTATAGATCCTTGTCTCCCTCCCCAGATGGAACATATCTGGATTCATAACGGAATAGATCATCTTAGATGATCAGGAACTCATTGAATCTATTCCTGAAGCAATTCAGTTATTAAAATCAAATATTTTGATAGATTCAATTGAGGACGGGGATTTACGAAACCCCATTGCACCACCAGTGACCTCTCTTGAAGAGGCTATGGTGATCTTTCTTGCAGGTACAAACGATTGTGTCATCCGTACTGAGAGAGAGAAATAGTGTTGTGAGGAAAGAGTGAAACACAAGTGAGAAAGAGTGAAAATATATATTCTATGAGTGAATTACTTAGAGAGTATATGAGCGAAACACTTGTCAGAAACACAAAGGAAAATCACACACTAGCACAATTACCAAATCCCATTCCCAATTTCCTGTTACAGATTTATAATGTTACTCAACTAAGGGGGATGAAATTTCTTCTGATATTAAGGATTCTGAAGAGGATTACTCAACTAAGGGGGAGAAGTGTTGAATAGTTCGAACTATTGAACAAGATCCAAAAAGGGAGAAGTAGATCCAAAAAAGGAGAAGTGTTGAACAAGTTCCAAAGGGGAGAATTGTTGAACAAAAACTTTTACTAGAAGAGGATTACTCCTTTGTTGAATAAGAAAAGGGGGTATATAACAACATGCTTGGATCGGATCCATTTGATTTTAGAAAATTCTTGTATATAGGATTAACTGGATTTTCTAAAATGCATAACATGTCATAGTTTGCATTTTTTATATCTGCGATGGGTTAATGCTGTATGTATGCCATGTCTGTTGTTACCTCTATTAAATTGGTTGGATAATTCAAGTAAGGGGAGAATGAATTCACCTTGGGAGAGAAGTGAAGACAGAAGTTGGAGAAACAGAAGATATATGGTAAGAAGAGAACAAGACTTCATCCCTGCCCTCCTAAGGGGGAGTAGTGATGAGTCTGAGAAATGAAGATAATACTACTTGTATAATATGTTCAGTGCTAGAGAAACAAACATCTTTCATTTCAGTTTCTCAAGAAATCTGGAAATGCAGAATCTGATCCAGAGAAACCAGCCACTAAAGATCTACCAATGACACTTGGTCACAAAAGTTAAACTCTAGAAGAAGGTGAAGTTGATACTTCTGAAGCTGGTAATGATAGGTAAGTCAGGATAGAACTTTGTTAAATGTGTTCAGTCTAAAGGAACATCTATCTTATATTTATCTTTCATAATTGAAATCTGGAAATGTATTATATGATCCAGAAAATAATTTATTATTTACAGTTCTTAAATGTTGTATTATTTTCTTAGTTGTTAGTTGAGTTATCCTCTAGGAATTTGTGTGTTAAATGTTTAACAACAAATAGGGGGAGATTGAAAGTCATATGACTAGTCCTATTTGTAATAAGTAGATGACAACTCAACTCAGATAAGAAAGCGAAGTAAATAATAAATATTGAATATAGAGGAAGAACAAAAAGAAGCCAAGATAGGACATGACAAGACACAAATACCACTACAGCAGAAATGAGAATCAACATTGTAGTTAGTCATCCGTGAACCAGACCAGTGCACAGGGTGTCAACAATGTCAGTGAAGATTCGTCATCAAAAAGTTCAAGTGGTTAAAAAAAATGACAGAAGATAGAAGCTGAAAGCTCAAAGGGATACATGTTTGTTTGGAATGCAGTGTACAAGAGTCAGAATCCAAGATTGAATATTTGACTGGGTACATGCAGTGGTGAAAAGAAGTATTGGTTAGTTTAAAGAGTCAAATTATTTAAGGAATAGAGGTACTTCTAATTGCAACTGTAGATACAGCTAAACAGGCCTGACGGTACAGACTTTAAGACAAGACATAAAAAGTATTGACACGGAAGAAATGCAGAGTCATATATTCTTAAAAGTGGAACCCCGGTTGGAATTGATTTATCATTTCCAAGTCAAAATGAGTTCGGTTCCAGACGATCAAGAGACCGCAGCTTAGAGCGTAAAGAGTTATTTAATTAATAAATATTTTATTTATTTAGTAAATTATATTTATAAATATCTAAATAATATTAGATATTTATTTTTATAATTTCTGAATTAAATTTATTATTTATTAATCAAAGATTATAAGCTGTGCGAGTCGAAAAGCATTTCTACGGAGCCTATCCACTACAGGACGAAATAGGCCCCTTCTTTTTACAATTTGATTTGGCAGGTTTTTCAAGCATCCAATGGGAGCATGTCAAGTGTACAATCAATTTAAAAGAAATGAAGAGCCTGCAGTTGAAGAAAGTCATACCGAATAATTCAAATAAAGTCATACCGAGATAATTGATTCAAAGGTCATACCGAGCAGAATAGAAAATGTCATACCGAGCAGAATTTCTAAAGGTCATGCTGAAATGATTTTATTTAATTAAAATTAGTTATACTGATTTTTTTAATTAAATAAAATCCTAATATGACTTAAAAAAAGGTCATACCGAATTTTCAGAAAGTCATACCGAATTTCTGAAAGGTCATACCGAGTGAAAAAAGTCATACCCAGCTATTTCAAATGTCATACAAGGCTTAATTTCATTAAATAAAGTCATAGTAAAAAAGGTCATGCTAGCTTTTCCACCTCTATAAATATGAGGCTTGAGCTTCATAATTTGAAGTAGAAAAACAGTCAAATTCAGCAATTTGTCTGCAACGTCATATTCACAGACTTTCTGTGCTGGTTTGAGTTTAATTCCTTATGTAGAACAATTCATGTCAAATTTGTTCTAGGAATTAAATGTTTATTCTACCGCATATTGTAACACCCGTTCAAGTTTAATATACGTATTTAACTTGAATCTTGTTTATTTACTTGCTAATTTCTATATCTTAATTGTTATATCATAAAAATAGAAAGCTAGTAAGTCAGCCTCCCAAACACTACAAGGACTCGAACCATCAGCTAAAGCAATAATTTAATTCCGCAAATTCTGAAAAGAATTTTAAATTATTGTAAGTATCGCATTTAACCCCCCTTCTACGATACTTCCGGGACCCAACAGTAAACTATCCCAGTTCGTCCTTAGAATGAAGTTAGTTGGCCTTTTGGCTATGATTTATCTCGATTTCGATTGAGGTCGAGTTATAGCTTTAATTCATGCCCAAGTAGATTGATATTTGAGGTCGACTGTCGACTTGAAACGAGGCCAAATTACTCCTCAAATTTACATTGAGATCGATTTGAGATTGTGGTTGGATATCGATCTCATTTAAAGTCTATCTTGACTTTTAAAGTTGGACAGACCTTCTAGGCTACATCTTTGTTTTCGACCTTGATTGAGGTCGAACTATACCTCAAAAGTGCATCCAAGTCGATTCTTTTTATTTTTCAATGTTTGGTGATTTTCGGCTTGGTTTGAGGTCGATCAAAACTTTGTTATTCATATTCACATTTTTAAAGCATCTTGGTTTTGCATACTTATCAATAACCCAAAGGGATACTTTGTCTGAACCATTACCATTACAACAAATAGAAATAGTGATTATCTCCTTGTCTTTCTTTCGTCCTTCAAGTTGCTTTGTGGCAAGTGAATGGTCAGCCTCCAAGCGGTAAAATAGTCTGGTTTCATCCATATTGTAAATATCCTTCTGCTTATATTAATCTAGTTTTGACTATATTACAGCTAAAACATTTTCAATGTCCTCCATGTTAACAGAACCACTTTCATCAAATCGTCGGTAAGACTTGATTGAATATCTTGCCTTAAAATGTTCCAACCGCCCACTAGAAAAGCTAAATTCTGAATTTACTTCTCCATACATTTTTTGCATAAACTCTTTTGCTTTACCTTGAATCATTTCTCCCTACATATTCCATTTCTCTTGTCTTTGAAGAAACCATTCTTATAAAGCTTTCTCTAGTTCTGGATACTTAGCTGGCATGTGCCCCTTGACATTGGTATTTTTCTTATCATCGGACAAATATTCTGATGATCTTTTGAGAGTATTTGATATTGTGGTTTGGCTGGTAACCAAATCATATTTTTCTTTCACCCACGCTTGAATATATTTTTGGTTAACACTTGGGTGCTCTTTTTTGTACTCACATATGGCCCTCCTAATCTGGTGTGTTAAACTGGTTTTTGTGACTGGTTTCGCTTGCTCGTTGGAAGCCATTTGACTGATCACTAATAGTTTATGATTATGCTATTAAAATAAAATTTAGAATATATAGTTGGTTATGAGTGACTTTATAACTATCTTACCTTTAATATTCTACATAACAGTGAATGTATTTTCTCATATGCATTGTACCTAGTGAATACACATGTAGTTGTACCTATTCCATGCATGCACGCATGTAAAATTAATTTAGAATATTAAAAAATGAATGTAATTAAACATCACATAAATATTATAACCATGATAAATTTTAGGTACATTTGAATATAAAATGTATAAAAATAAAACAATTATAGGAAAAAAACTTAAAATAATATCTAAATGAATATGTTATTCATTTATCGATAAATAAATAATATTTGTAAATGAATATATATTTTCAGTCTCAAGGGTATTCATTTATCGATGTTCTACTGTATATACTATCTTCCTGTCATAAAAAGGAATAATTATGAAATTTAAAAATCATAATGATTCAACTTTGGATAATAACTAGCATTACAGGTCATCTTCTAACACCATAAATAAATGTTCTAGTAATATTGTTTAGAATAATATATTGACGGGTGTCGGCATTGTACTATATTTCATTCGAAGATTATTTGACCTTATGTTATGTATGAAAAGTACACTAAAAAATTATTACAACTCTTACATCCATCGAGTATATGAGATGACTGCAATTCATAAGTGAATGAACAGTCAATTATATTTTAAGACATGAAATCTAGTACCAGACAAGTATTTGCTAAAAAATTGTAGAAATATTATAGACTTACATTTCCTTCCACACCACAAATGCCAACAACAATTTCAGCCTCTCGAATCATTCCAATATCATACTGCATAACAATTTGACAATGCGAACCTTTTAGTTTCTTTTTTGTTAATCTTGTTAACTAAAAGTTCATATAAGAATAAAATAGACATAATGTATTAATCAACAATAAATTATATATATAAAGTCTATTAGCGGAGGTGAGAAAAGGTAGATGACCAATTTCTGATAAACAGAAGTATTTATCAAGGCCCTTGAAGCGTTGTTTCCCAAACTCAGCTATCCAACAACAAACAATTATAATTCAATAATTACAAGTGAATAAATATTTACAACACAATCTTATGGACTTTCTCACGTGTATATATATAAATATATAATACATAGAGTTCGAATATAAGAAATTATTTGAGTTGAGAGTATTTGTAAGTATGTAGCAAATCAGTTCGTACTTCACTTGGTGAAGATAAAAGATAACACACACGAGTGTATATATATAACAAACCTGCAACGTTATTGAAAACAACGTTCATATTTGTTTAAGTAATTCAAATATTACTTGTTCAAACCATACGAATATTGAAGTAAAGATAGAATAAAAACGTTTAAAACTAACACTCAATATAAGTTTGAAAAACCGTAAATAGAGTTTGTTTAGAATAATAATTTCAGTAAAAAAACAAACTCCTATTTAATTATGAAAACTATTTTGAATATAAAATTCGTTTGGATAAAATATATTTGAGCTCAAATATATTATATAAATATGAATATATTAAATAATTCCTTACAATTATAGATTCTAAAAGATCTATAATAAAGATTCAAACAATTTATGTCTTTCTCATGCTAACTTACTGATATTCTGTTTCACTGTTCTTATGTTGCTGAAAACCTGTTCTACTGATACAAAATACGAGTAAGCTATAACCCTACAAGCCTAAGTTAATTAAGCATGTTTAAAATACATCACAATAAGTTTATTAGATTATTAACAATGCAATCATCAAAATTAAAACGGTTCGCGCACACATGCATATGTATAATTCTCCATAATTCTCTAGTGACATAAAAAAGATTTTATTTATTATTATCAATTTTAAGGAGCTCATATTTGATTTGTTTTGAACAATTAATTTCAAATAACATAAATATTTTAGTTTAAATAAAAAGGTTCATTTATATCTTATAAAAAAAAAGGTTCATTTATATATTTACCGGTCACATTATAAAATAATATTTTAATTATTTATTTGGTATTATAATTATTTTTTATTAGATTATATAAATTTTAAAATCCAATTCAAATTTTTTTTCATTAAACATATAATTTAATCAAATTTCAAATTTCAAATGAAATTTATATGGGTAAAATGTTCCTAAAATGGTAACCTACCTAAAGCCACTAATATAAAAAATGGATAACATTTTTATAATAATAGAAAATGTCACCTTCTATTTATAAAAATAACTTTTATATTGCATTATAATAAATGTGAATATTAAATAATTATCAAAAAGTAATTTTAGTAACATTAAACCCAACTTATATTTGAAACCGATCGTAATATTAATGTGTTGAGGAAAAAATTATATACTATCTATTTAAGAAATAAATAAAAGAGTATATTGCAAATCGAATAAAATCCCAGAAAAAAATAATATTTCTTTTACTGTATTAAATAAAAATCTTTCGACTCTTTGTTTACCATCTGCAACCTGATATTCCTGTCTCTCAGCAATTCATTCCTAATCTCTTACCAAAACACACACACACACACACAGCAGATATAGTAAAGATGGCATATAGAAGCTGCATGCTTGTATTTGTAATCTTGGGGGCTTTTATAACAATATCAGAATCACTGAGATTTGATCTTGAATCAGGTCACTCTAAATGTATATCTGAAGATATAAGAGTGAATTCCATGACTGTTGGCAAGTACTCAATCATCAATCCCAATGATAATCATTTTCTCCCTGATTCTCATAAACTCATTGTCAGGGTATTTTTCTTAACACTTGCTTTTTTTAAGACCCTTGAAAATTTTAAATTTTAACTGTTGAATCAAGAAAGTTTTCACCTTTGATTGAATTTAACAAATGGGGTTCTTAAAGATCTTGTTGGGTCATCCTAAAAAGGTGGATAATGATTTTTGGAAAAGAAAAGAAGTGAATTTGTGATAAAGATTTGATCTTTTTGGTGGTAAATGGTGAATTTTTTTCTTCAGAACCCCAAAATTTACACAATTTTAACTGTTGAATTTAGATATTTTGTCACCTCTGATTAGATTAAACAGAAGAATAAAAATGTTGTTTTTATGTGTGTTTTCAAGAAAATGAAAATGTGATCAATATTTGATTTTTCTGGTGATAAATAAGGATTTTCTGTGTTGAGTGCAGGTATCATCTGAACATGGGAGAAGCTATCACACTGCAGACCATGTAGAATCGGGGCAGTTTAGTTTTCAGGCAGTGGAATCTGGTGACTATGTTGCTTGCTTTTTGGCTGTTGATCATAAGCCTGCTACGGCAATGACTGTTGATTTTGAATGGAAATCGGGTATTGCTGCTAAGGATTGGTCTAATGTTGCTAAGAAAGGCTCGGTTGATGTAAGTCTTCGTTTATTTCTATCTGACTCAGACGTGCACACATTTACAATTGGAATGAATACTATGTTCGGTTTGCAATGTTTAAGAATAAATAAATAATTTTTTTTCTAATTTAGGACTGGGGTCAGGCTATGTAACAACTCGCTTATCTTGAGGATGATGTGTTATCTGCATTGTAATATGTTTTAGAAGTCTTGGAATGTGTATGCATTTCGTGTGAAGTAGCCCCTAGTAGGACTGTTTGCATGTTTTAGTGCAACTTGTTAATGAATTTATGGCATAAGTTTTGTTTGGTCTTTTAATGAAAATAATGTTCAGTTTGCTGAAAGATTTGGATTTCCAACAAAGCCCGAATGGTTGCCCCACTTTGATACCCCTGAAGCAAATCTTGTGTTTCTACTATGAATTTTGGGTTCGCATTATTTCTTTAATAATTAGATCTATATTTTTACTATGCCAACTATTAATTATTTAATGACCTTAGTACTTCAAGGTTCGTTTTAAGGCGATTATAGCACCATTAATAATGAGCTACAACTGTGATATCTTTTATTTGGCTTGTGAGTTGGGATCTTTAAATATTTCAGGAACATTATACACACGATGGTGATGCCTGAGAAAAGGGGTGTATTAGTCGTAAATTTTGATTCCTAGCAAATTTTGATCTCAAATACCTCTTGTAAATAGATAGACCTTGGTGTCTTTGACTTGAAAATAAGATTATCTTCATTTCAAGACTGTTTAGCGACTACAATGCTCGTAAACTGACATCGCAAAAGTACTGCAGATAGGTTCTCGACTTCTCTCGGTTCGTTCTGTCAGTTTTTGTGCTGAAAGCTTATTTACCTACCCTGATTATCTATTAATGTGTTTCTTATATTTTTGTAGTAATGGTATCTCAAAGTGGTATAACCAAACCGCCAACTTTAAGTTAAATCATTCTATCTAATCAATTCATTGTTTTTCTTGTTTACTAGGCCATGGAATTAGAGGTGAAAAAACTCCTTGAAACTATCACATCTATTAATGAAGAAATGTTTTATCTTCGTGAAAGGTAATGATAATTGCCCCTTTAGGCATCTTCATATTCCCCCTTCACTTAGTTTGACTAGTGTCCAATCCTTGTTGCAGGGAACAAGAGATGCAGAAACTTAACACAGCAACCAACTCTAGTATGAGTTGGCTGAGTTTGCTTTCACTTCTGATTTGCTTATCAGTCTCGGGTCTGCAGCTGTGGCATCTAAAATCATTTTTCGAGAAGAAGAAGATTATTTAACTCTCCTTTTTTTTAATCTTGTATAAATTTAATCAAGCATCATATCTTCAAAGGTTACGATCTTTATGCCAACATATTGGATTTGAAGAACATTTACATGGTAATATTGGGATGATAAGTTTCAAAGTTCCTGGTGCATGATCGAGATATGGAAAACTAGGGGTCAAACAGACAAACTCGATGTTTTAAATTTCCAGGTTAAATTACATGTTATGCAAAATAGCAAAACATTTTACAATTATCCTGTGTTTTGCCAGAGGGTACATCTCTAATGGTCAATGGGGGTGTAATGCCAGCATTAACAGCGCAAAATAACCAGAGCCACATCTTGAGAAACGAATGTAAACAAAATAATAGGTTTGATTATCTGGTTATTACACGCATTCTTCTGCAATGTGGCACCTAGGAATGAAGAAAACAGCTGCTACTTTTAATATACAGATGAAACACCAGATTACAAGCGAAGATTCAAAGGCCAGTTGTTGAATGCCAACAATGTTGATACATTTGCCAGTTGCGACATGCTTCCGGGAGACCATTATATAGATTTAAATGAGACTAAAGACATTCAGAATTGAGGATTATCTGGAATCAATACCTTGACACTTAAGTAAGAAGTGGTCGTGAAAACAACTACCGGAGGACCAGAATTTACCAATTTGGGTATATATAAAATTCTATACATCAAACAAAATCCCGGCATTGGCCTATGCTAAGTCGTATCAAGAAAATAAGCTCCAGTGATGATCTGAAGGGATGGCGTCCCTAATTCTTTCTAGCCTCTTTATAATCTCGATAAAAGTTGGTCTTTTGTTCATATCGGGTGCCCAGCAGTTGTCCGTCAGGCTGAAAAAGTTGACATCGGAAACATTTAAACATTAGAACTAACGGTAAAAGGCAGATTGGGTGGTTTTGGGGGGTGTGGGGGGTGCATGGACAAATGTTTAGTAGATAAGAAAATATCTTCAATGTTTTCACTGCAGGTGGTTATCAATCAAGAATGTGTTGTGGAATTACCATGAAGTTGTGGACACAAGAATACCATTTACTTACTCTTTCAGCTCGGGACTATAACCTTTAGCCTTAAACGTAGGTCTGTGTCCTTCAGCTACATATTTGGCTGCTTCATACGGTTCATAGCTTGCTAATGGTGGTTCACCTTCCAACATCTTCAACAAATTTTGTAATCAGTGGAAATTTGACACGAGTATGACATTTCTTTCATGATTTTAAAGAATAGAATAATACCTCGTACAATATCATTGCGAAAGAGAAAACATCGACCTTCTTATCATATTTACGGTGCTTAAAGACTTCAGGGGCCATGTACCGATCTTTTGATTTGGAAAAGAAGAAAGAGTCACTAAGAAGAGTAAAAAAGTTACCTAACTGCAATGGAATAATGAAGTACACACTCACAACTTCCTGTTTCGCCAGTCATTTTGTATACATCATGAGAATGTTGAACCCGTATAAGCTTGCTTAGTCCGAAGTCCCCAACTTTCAGATGCTCGGCACTGGAGTTTACCAGAAGTACATTTCTGAATAATTCATTAAAGTCAGTCGGTATGGTTTGAAAACAACATAATGCATATATCTATTCTACTTCACATCAAGGCGAAAGCTACTAACCTTGGTTTTAAGTCTCTGTGAATTATAACATTAGGCTCCTTATGGAGATAAGCCATACCTCTGCAACATCAGATTTACAATTCTCAAATTTCAACAATCAGTTTTCAGAAACAAAGATGCGGAACTGAAACAGCTACCACAAAATTGTCAAGCTATGCCAAATATCAAAAAAATCTGAAAAAAATCTACAATTGATGGTAATTTTAGCAATGTTTTCTCGACGACGCCCTCAAATTGTCCTGGAAACTGAAAGCTCATCACATATGTGTGTACTGAAAACTGATATAAAGAAACGCATCATCTTGTTATCACTACACTAATCTTATTCCAATGAAATAAAACATATTTTTCTGTATAATAGGAGAGATATTGTACGATCAAAATAATGTTTAGATACATGTGACTGAATTATTTTAGTAAAATAGGAAGACAGTGCAGAGTACTGTATTACTGAGTCGAAAGAAGAGCCAAGAATAATACCTGGCAATGTCCAATGCAAAGCTTACTGCTACTGCTGGACTAAGCGCACCCTTCTCCTTTAGATATTGATGAAGATCGCCCTATAACGTTATAGAGGAATAAAAAATGCTAATTACTTACAAGGGGAATTCTTGATTTGGATTTTAAAGATTTTACACTCCAAGTTGGGTAAGCTAAGATAATTATTATAGATTGTAACATTTAAAAATGACATTAAACATGATGGATCTGCTGCAATATCATTTTCTGGATTACTTACAATAGAGACTAGTATATAAAAATAATAATAAAAATGCATTGATTTACCCCTCGTAAGTATTCAGTAATTAACATTAGCGGTTTCCTATCTGTAACTGCTCCAAGAAATTGCACTACATTAGGGTGGCGAAGCTTCACAAGCAAGTTCACCTCGTGCCTGAAGTCCTGACTGAATATCAGGAAAAAACAAAAGATCACAAACCCCTATACCAAAGATAAGGGAGACTACAAATGGAGGAGTTGCACATATCACTGACAAATCTTATCAGCCGGTGGCAATAATTCATAAATCCACAACCTTAAGAAGACTGTAATTTCAAAAAAAAAAGGTTGCTTTTCAAATGAAGAATAATCTAATATCCTTGTTTCATTAAAACTCATTCGTAGTATTTGATTTTTGGTGTAAAACTCTACAAGCAAGGTATTTTGAGGGGAGGTGGTGAAATTAAACTTCAATATTCCATATCCAATTTAAGCAGATAATCGAAATAAAACATAATATTAGAATGCATCACACATTTGCACACATAGGCTCATGTGATATAAGAGGTAGATATTTACATCACCAATCTATCATCTGATAGACTCGGAAGAATTCTCTTGACAGCTACAGGTGTTCCACGCCAAAAAGCTTTCAAAATCTCACCAAAGGACCCCTAAAACAGTAAAAAAAAAATAAGTTAAAAGAACGGCCCTAACTGTAATTACATTTAATCGGTATCTTGAGTAACATAACTTTAAGGAATTAATTACAGTACATTCACATTTTAAACTTGGAGATTTAAATCGGTGATACTTTCGACAAAATAACTACCTAGATACCGAATTGCGTGATTTTAGCTCAAAGTGCTAATTGTGATACAGATACTAACTAATGTATTTATTTATTTATTTATTTTCGCAGATATTGGAATTCAGAAAAATTACAATCAAGGATCTTCACTGAAAAAAATAGACCTTTCCAATAATGATCGCAGTTGAGAAGTCCAGCTCAGTTGGCTCAACTTCCCAGTCACATTTGTTAGGTAAAGGAGGTGCAACAGGCTTCGGTTCAAAATGGCTGCCATTCTGACCCTGCAGCATACCGATAGATCTCAGCCAAAATGCATAAGAAACACATACCAAAAGAATAGTAGCAACCCAGCAAAGTGTTTTGAACAGATGCTTAATAAAAGTTATCAACACGTAAACAGCCAAAACCTATTTTAAAGACAAACGCAAGACTAGTCAAAAATTAATATAACAGTACAGTAAAGTTTATATTCTTGCTACGCGTCGTTGCCTAGTATGAAGGTTTCAAGCTCATAGCTCAGTTTTAGGAAATGTAGGGTAGCCTCGATCAATGTACATATTGATGATAAATAAAAATTATCCCTTTAGTATGAAGTATTAAAAAGTGAAGATGGAAAGACAATGGAGGTTTCTACCTGAGAAGTGTCTTTCGAGCAAGTCAGTAGTCACTATTACAAAAACAAAAGGGACGTTCCAGTTTCCACAAGATTCAAGAGGAAAACACCGGATAACTCCTGGCTACATACTAAAATGACAAAAATCCTGCTACATACAACTACATCAATGACAAGCTCTCAAGTGCTTAACAAGAGACCACTCTAACAAAACAATTTCAAAGGATGTGGAATGCGCTGAAGTAAAGCTCAGAAAGAGGTTCACTTCTACACCAAATTTCTAGAATATCCTTCTAATTTAATTCCAATAACTATAAGCAAACCACGTTTTTCATAACATGCTATAATCAAACAATGAAAGCAAATAGTACAGTTTGACAACAGACACCAAACTTACATAGGACAGACCACCGTAGGACTTCAATAACTCAATCATCTGATGCTTTTTAGCTCCTTCTGCATCCGCTAAAGGCTGTCACGATAATTAGGTATTTTCAAAGATTAATCCTTATATAACCAGCTAGATGGGACAACTAGAGTGAGAAATTATATAGCAGACTTAGCAGTCACATCAAAAGAAGACAAATAATAGCATATATAAGTATTGCACTAGCAATTAGATTACTTCACGACAATAACATTTATAATCAATAATCACCTAAAACTAACAACATTTCATCATGAAACCGGTTGATGGAGTTTAGTAATGCAGCTGTTCTTTATTGGTCTATCAATAAAATCAAAGTCCTTGATGTTCTTTGACTACTACATCAAAAATTGGAGGAGTTGATGTTTTTGATGGAGTAGTTAACGGATTGATGGTCATCAATTTGATTGACGGTAATAAATGGTTGTTGCATTGATAAAAGTCCATCAATTCGTTGAACTGATCAACTACTTTGATTTATAACTGCTACATAAAAAATAACAAAATAGTTAACTTTGTTGGCATAGTATAACAAACTCCATCAAGTTAATTGACGAAGTAACTAATTGATGGAGTTTGATGGGGGGAGATGCTCACAGAAGCATTACATTAGCAATTAGATTATTCCCTGGCAATATACACCACATAATCACTAATTACTTAAACTAACAACATTTCCCAAGTTATAGATTTATTTGACACTCAAATATTAGAAACTTAGAAATCTCTATCTCTATTATACATATACAAGCATTACATTAGCAACTAGGTGTGAAGATTACTCCCTGGCAAAAAACTCCACGACATAATCAACAATCACAACATTGCTTAAGTATTAAAAACAAAATAAAATTTTTACTCTCAATTTCTCAAATATTAGAACACTAGCATTATATACAAATTACATAATATACACTCAGGTTGTAATGAGAAACGAAGAACCACAGAACCAAAAGTTTTGCAGGACCACAACATAGAAAAAGTGCAGAGTAAAAAGATTCTGACGGTTTTCTCATCTTCACTAAATCCTACTCATATATATATCATAAATGTGTGCATAAATGAAAAATAATGAAGAAGATTACGGTGTTTTTCCAGCGGTCCTGACAATTAACATCAGCGCCAAATTCAAGTAAGCATTTGGCAACATCAATCCAACCGTGAAGAGAAGCTACATGCAGAGGAGTACGATGATCATAATCTCTAGCAAGAACAAGAGTCCTATCTTCCTGCAACAGCTTTCTCACTGCTGATGCATCATTTTGATGAGCATGCCATAATATCATCGACGTTCTGCTCACTTTTGCCTTGCCTTTTTTCTTCGCGGCAGCTGCTGCTGCTGCGTTTCCATCGCCTGAGGTTCCACTCATTTGTGATACAGGCTAGAACCAAGGGGAAATGAAGGCGAGGAAATGGAATGCAACTAAAAATTGTATGTATACGTATGTTAGAGTGTCTGTATAGAATTAGTTTTTCTTATGGTTTGGTTACCTATTATTGGCATTTTGGATTTGGATTTTGGTAATAATTATTTGGATGGCTGAGCATGAGCTATGTTTATTACATTCTGACACTGTTTAAAACAATGATTAATTGATTGATTGGCAATTTGGCATTGTTGGTTCTCATTTTAAAGGCAGTTTCTGCATCCTCCCATGGTAGAGAAAATTATGGTTTGGTTCGTGTCTATGTAACCTGTAGAGTTTATTATTGTACTGAAACTTAATTATTTTGTTTAGTTGGATAATTTTAAATTAGAAAATAACTTGTACTTCCATAGGAATCAAGTTATCACCACACATTACATGTTAATATCATAGTAGTGAGAAGTTAGATAACATATAATTACTAAATATATGTAATTTACCAATATTAATACAAATTTATGAATCATGCAATCTAAGACATCGAGAACGAAAATAATACAAGCCTTGATTTATTTAAACAAAAAATATTATATAATCAAAGACATTGAGAAGATCATCTTATGTTTAAATCGGATGCTTTTTCACACAGTAATTTGTTGAAATTTTCTATCAGTTCATACAAGAATAGAGAATTAACAATGGTTTAACAATCATTGAAAATCACAAATTTAACATTATGGTCCATCAAAGCTTGAATGTAATACAGAGACGTGAGAAGTGCAAATTGCATGGTTAAAATTATATGTACAACAATCCAAATCAAATTGGTGGCACCTAGTGTGAGAGCTTGAAGTAGAGAATCAATATAATTGCAAAGACAAGGGCTGCGATAACAGAGCCGACAATCCACTTGTTTCTGCTCATCCTTTTAGACATTGCACTCAATATCTTTTTACTCTTGTCAATCGCATCATCTACACCATGAAGCTGCACATAGAAAAGAAAACAAAAAACTGAATGATTAAGTTTGAGCAAGAGAATGCTAGGAAAAAACTCTTTCACAAATTTGTTTGCAAGAACTCCTTAGTGCCATAAACAACATGAATAAAAAAACAAAAGACTTGTGATAAACATACCTTTGTATGGGAATGTAGGAGAGTTTCCCTTTGTTGATGCAAATCCTCAAGGATTGATACCCCAAGCTGTTCAGTCTCCAGCACAGCTCTTCTACTCTCCCTTAGTCTATCACTTGATTGGTTCAGTCTTTCAGTCGACATTGCCAATCTTTCTCTCTGATCTACAGAAATCTATACCAAAATTAATCAATTAGAGCAACAGCTGCATGGCATTCAACATAAACTCAAAACACAGCCTTAAACTTAACACAGCCCCTCCACCCCTTCCCCAAAAAAAAACGCACACCCGCAGAAAAAACAGCAGAGCATGGAATGCTGTAAAGATATAGACAGGATTTAAGTCAAATAACACATCAGGTTATGTATCATAAATAGTTTCCATCTTAGTTATTGGAAAAATTAGAAGGAAAATGTTGCAATGGATTAGAGACATCCTTTAAAGAATATTATTGTGAATTTAAATACAATGGTGGTTGGAACAAGAAGACTTGGGACTAGAAAGTAATGGTTTAAGCTATGTCAATTTGTTTTAAATCAATCGAGGCATGAATTTCAATTCTATACTAATAAAATCAGCACAGAATTCCCAAAACATATGCACATATCTATATTGCGAGACATACCGCATGTGCATCTGCAATTCCAGAGTCCAACAATTCTTCATGTGCAGCTAGATCAGACTTGGCTGACGTGAGTTTCTTAACTTCCCTTTTCAGCTTATTCAGATCAGATTTGTATTCCCTGAGCTTAGCAAGAAGCATAGCTTTCAAACTTGGCTGCAAGCTTCTTGCCTCGAGATCCATTTTTCTTATCTGGCACAATACTAGCATAAATATCAGAAACAAAAACTAAAAGACTTATTAATACAATATAATTAAAGAGATACATTACCACAACATCAGCCTCATCCAATCCAGCATGTAGTTCTGAAATCTGCTTGTTCTTCTGCTCTTCAAATTGTAACCAGCACAATAATAAGTTGAAGCTCATACCACCAGTTAAACAATTTTTTTGCCCAAAATGACAACATATAGATAAGTATTTTAAAAACAGACCAAGCTCAAAGAAAATAGAAAGGTTCTCCCAAAAAACTGTGGATACTAGCTTGCTACGAAGATTTTAAACAAACAGATACCATCACTGATGGCAACCTACTTTTAACAACATTTTTTACATCAGTATTTTTAAATTTAATGGACTACCAGTATCTGTAGTATAATTACTCTTTCGAGAAATTTAGTTATTTAAATCAAGCAATATATACCACATTAATGTTTTATGCTATTGGTCCTATCTTGACCTATGTTACTCTGACTCGGGTATGGAGTGTCGGACACGACACATATCCGAGTGTCTGACTCGAAAAATCTAAAAATTGGGGATACGGGGACACTGTCCGGCGGGGACACGATACAATATATTAATAAATATGTATGGTAGGCAAGACACCTTAACAAATAGAAACAATAAAACTCATATTAAACACTATTTTGTAAAAGACTTTGCAAATTAGGCGTATTCTCTACTTATATCTCATTTTTGTTCTTTTCTTTTTTCTCATATATATATCTTGAATCATTAGATTGACTCATATGTGGTCTTGAAGTTAGTCAAAGTGTCCACATTTCAGTCAAAGGATCCGACACAAAATAAGTGTCGTGTCCGAGTGTCCAAGTATCCGACACGGGTACGGCGACTGAAACAGAAGAGTTGGAGTAACATAGATCTTGACCCAAGAGGTGGAATGCAGGATAAAATTTCTCTCTCAGTAATATCAACTCCAAAGGTCTTGGGGCTCTCCTTACAATGTGACCAGCTCCCTGTAACGCACCAAGAACAAGCCCGCAACCCAACATGCACCGGATCATTCAACAACCCACCACAAGCCGATCCAAAATAGCTAGCACCTTTTTCCACATTAGTTGTAGACTTGTGCTGAAGGCATTCAAATATATAATTGTCTGACCGATGCCGGCTGTTACTCACCCTAATGCAAGATGATGCTTCAAGAAGCCCAAAGAAACTATTTGGGATCAAAATAAAGAAGATAATTATAGAGAAAGGTTGGATCATTGTAATTAAAACAGATTATTGACACTGAAAATATTATTTGTGTTAATTGTTGTCAGTAAGAGTCTAAGAGAAGTAATCTGGGATTTGATCCCATGACCCCATTACTTCCCCCCCCCCCCCCCCACCCACCCCAACCCAAGGCCCACTGGAAATCGTTGTGACTTGAGTTTTGGAAACCGTTATTGGGTTCGATTGGGCACCAGAAGCTAGCTTGTAATTCCCTAATGCTTACTATTCAGCTACTGCCCTTTCAGGGATAACACATTAATTAACACTATCCTACCTTGAACAACAAACATAGCCACACAAATCACCCAAAGAACACGTATATCTTTCTTAAATAGTTGTATTGACAAAATACTGCAATGTAACCCATAAATTGGCGGTACATTCAAATATCTCAAGTAGATCATCGAAAAGTTTTCGTTCTCATTCGATGTACTTCATACAAAAGCAATATCGTCTATTATGTTATATACATTTTTCTGTTAAAATTAACATTTCCATTTTCAAGCGGCAAGAAAATGATGTAGCTCTGATGTGTCAAAATGAAGTGGCAAGTGTAAGATACAAGCTGAAACAAAAAGGAAAAAGAATTTAAAATAACAAAAAGTACAAATAATACCTAAGGGCGTGTGTGTGTGTGTGTCTACAATATTTATCTATTGACCACCTACAACTATCAGTCTGAAAAATCTAATATTTGTGATGGAAGTCTGACAACCATTTACAGAAATCGGTTTCCATTTTATTCAGCTCAAGAAACCCCAAGTTTATAATAATCATAATAAAAAAGAGGTTAAGCATCAATTGGCTCATTCCGGACATTCAAATACTTCAACTTGATGATCAACAAAATATGTATGATCTTATATGACTCACTGGTTTGCAAACAAATACTCCCTCCATCCCTCCCAATTCTTTACATTTGGGTTAGGCATGAAGGTTAAGAAATGAGAAGAAAATGGATAAAAAGTGAGTAAAATTGTGGGTCCAACGAATAAAATATGATAAATTAGAAAGGTGGAGGGAAGTAGTGGGTCCATTTGGATTATTTTTTAGGGCAAATTAATTCTACGGTCCCTGAACTATTAGTCATTTTTTATCTAAGTCCCTGAACTAAAAAAGTAAATTGATAGGTAATTAAACTTTTAAATTTTTCTCATCTAAGTCCTTCCGTTAAATTTTAATAAGTGTCTGTTAACTTTTCCTGACGTGGCATTCTAAATATTAGAAATTTCTTATATAAGTCCCTGAACTACTAGAAATTTCTTATGTAAGTGCCTGAACAGAAAATTTAAATTTAAATCTAAATTTTATATTAAAAATCACATTTATTACTCTTTTATTTTTTATTTACTTTCATTCTTAATTTTTAGTTTAGAATTTTACTTATTTTCTTTTTTAATTTTGCATATATTTTTGTTTATTTTTAAAAATCACATTTATTACTCTCTTTTTTTACTTTCATTCCTTTTAGTTTAAAATTTTATTTATTTCCTTTTTTAACTTTGCATATATTTGTCCTTTAAAAAATATTAGAAAATCAAACTTTGGTGAATGAATTTTATATTTATTTCTGACATGTAAATTATATGTATACAAGATAAAAAATTATTTTATATTTGTTTCTGACATCTAAATTTTGATGTATGTCACACTTTGGTAAATGAATTTTTTTATATAATTTCAATAAATTAGAATATATAAAATTATAAATTTATTAAAAAAGGAAATAAATAAAATTCTAAACTAAAAGGAATGAAAGTAAAAAAAGAGCAATAACTGTGATTTTTAAACATAAACACAAATATATGCAAAGTTAAAAAAGAAAATAAGTAAAATTCTAAACCTAAAAGAATGGAAGTAAATAAAAATAAAAGAGTAATAAATTTGATTTTTAATATAAAATTGAGATTTAAATTTTCTGTTCAGGGACTTACATAAGAAATTCTTAATAATTCAGGGACTTACATAAGAAATTCCTAATATTTAGAATGCCACATCAGCAAAAGTTAACAGACGTTTATTAAATTTTAACCTAAGGACTTAGATGAGAAAAATTTAAAAATTTAATTACCTATCAATTTACTTTTTTAGTTTAGAGACTTAGATAAAAAATGACTAATAGTTCAGGGACCTTAGAATTAATTTACCCATTTTTTATTTATTAATACTTTACTACTTCTGAAAAGTTTAGAAATGTAAAGAATTGGGAGGGACATCCCAAAATAGAAAATGTAACGAATTGGGAGGGATGGAGGGAGTATCATTTTGTTATGTTATTAACATTTTGTCATTAATTTTAACATTTTACGTTAATGAGTAGCAAGAAAATGATGTGGAAACTGTAAGATATAGAGGCTGAAACAAAAAGGGGGGGGGGAAATAAAATTATAAAAATACTGATAAAACCTGAACATATAAATCGATCAAATCAATAATTGACCTGTCATTTTGTTTATTAATTTATTATTCAACCTCTACATTTGACATGCCATTTTTTGTACCTGTTAGATGAAAAATCACAATTTTGTTTTCAGAATTCTAATTCAAAAAATAACATTGTCTCGAGTGGAAAGTGGTAACTTATTTTAATTTGATAATTTTATTTCAACTGTTTTTGGATGTACGCAATAGATTGAAAAGATTGATTATATGTATGTATGTATGTATGTATAATTTTTATGAGTCGTATATTGTTTTTTTAATTTATTATTAAACCTTTCTACAGTAGAAACCCTCTAAAGTGATATCCATGGGACGAGAGAAAATTGAAAACTATCACTTTAAATAGATGTTATCACATAAGAGAGGTTGTTTTCTCATTCAAAGTGATTTAAATTATATTTTTAGCCACTTATGCATGTAATATACATAATTTCTTCGTTTTAAAAAGATATATACTAACATTTATATACATTAACACTTTCATTCCAATTAAATTACTTAAAAATTAGATAACATTCATTAATTTATGGACATTTTATATAAATAAACATGTTAGAGATTACGACTACTTGAATACATTTTAGATGATAATGAATGGTGTAAAAGTTATTACACAAGAAAACTTAGAACAAATTAGTATCCTATATATTTTTAAATTCGTAAATTATATTAAATGTGTATTTAATTGAAAATATCACTTTATGCGAAAGCTGGGACCAAAATTTAACACTAAAATCTTCTTACAGAAATATTAATTATCACGATAGATGGGTTATTAGATGTTATATTTTTATTACTGGTCCAAAGCTGGGACCGAGACTTTTTATAAGTTTAGATAGGTTATCACTTTAGAGGGGATCAATATAGACAGGTTCTACTGTAATTGACATGTCATTTGTACATGTTCGATGCCAAATCACAATTTTCCATCCAATTTCTATATCGAAAACTAATGGATAATATCTATTTTGTATCAAGTGAGCTGAGGGACCAAAAACTTTGGGCAACTTACTTGAGATATTTTAATGTACTATGTATGTAGTGATCCACTTAATAATTAATCCATTAATTTATATAGCACGCACCACAAACAAGTAACAATATCATAATAGAATTATCTACGAACAATGCACACTCAATTGGAGTATCATAATAAAATTATTCAAAAACAACGTGCGTAAATTAAACAAAAACATAGGGGCATAAATTGTAATACCTCCATCAAGAAGAGCAGCAGAACTACATTTTCTCGACAAATTGGCAGAGAGCTCGCAATACTGCCTCTCATATCCTTCAAATACCTCACTCATATCTCTTTCCAAACACCAAAAACCAACACAATCACTATAAAACTGATCATCACAAACTCATCAAATTAACAATCTTTTACTTTAAAAATCAAAACTTTTGACACCCCTTTACATCTAAATGGCAAACCCAATTTTCTTTTTATGCATAAATTGTGGAGTGATGAGTATAGATACAGGTGTGGCATGTATATGTTTTGGATATGAATCTTGATCATTATATAAGATCGAAGCTTACCTTGAGTCAAAGTGAAGATCTGGAGGAAAGTAGGTTGAAGTTACAAGAAACTAGATCGCTTCAATTTTGTGTGTGTGTGTGTGTGTGTGAGAGAGAGAGAGAGAGAGACAGCTCTGTATCTATCTATGTATGTTGCATTGTTGGTGGAGAGAAGATTCATGTAATTGGATTAACGGGTCAGGTATAGTTATTTCCGAACTCGCCCCAATTTTGTTATACTTTTTTCTTTTAAATTTAATAATTAAATTTCTAATTTCTAATAAATCTTGAAATTAGCGGGATTCGAAACCAACGTACAATTTAGGGGGCGTTTGGGTAGCTTAAATTTAAAATAAATAACTTATTTTTAAAAAAAAATTACATATTTTGAAGAAAAAAAATTTGATACATATCTATTTTAGAATTTTAAAACCAAATATGATTTCCAAAACTGAAAATAAGTTACTTATTTTCAGGAAAAGTATATACATATTAACTTTTTTTGGAAATAAGCACTTATTTTCAGAAAAAAAGTTAAACCATACAGGCTCTTAAGTTATTCATTCACCCCTAATTATTATATTCTTTTCATTACATGATGAGAGATAGTTATTTCCGAATTGGCCCCAATTTAATTATATCTTTTTTATTAAATTTCATGTCTCAACTACTTCCTTTATCCTAAATTATTAATTTATTTTGACTTTTATATACGTAATTTAAAATATATTGACCGGTTATTTCTATTAAATATTTTTTTAATTTTTTTTCATAAATAATAGTTTAAATTTTAAATTTTTATTTATAAAAAAATAGAAAAATAATTTAGAATGGTGAGATTAATACAGATCTTCCTGTTTTTTAACATAAAAAAGAAAACACGCAAGTCGGATTTTTAGGATGAAACAAAAAGAAAGTTAATTAAAATTATTTGGTTGATCTTTTGTAGAGATTTAGATATTTATTATTTATTTTTTATATTTAAATATATTTACTTTTTCTTGAACGCCTCTTATATTGCGTGAATAAATTATAAATGTATTTATTTGTCATGTGTTACTACATTTTTACAAGAGAGAAAATATAATAGAAACAATGAGTAGATCTTATTCCAAATTTTTCTTTCAAAAAATGAACAGGTTTGAGAAATAAATAATTTACAGATATGAAATTAATAATCAGATTATTATATTAAAAATTTGTCTGCAATTTCATTTTATTTCAAAATTCAAATTTGTTTAATGTTTGTCCCCAAGTTCACATCTTACTTGAACTTTAGTTAGTACGTACTTCAAATGTCTTTTTACTTTTTAGAAAATTCTAATCAATACTTGTTTTGATTTGCACTCTGCACTGACCATCTAATCGACAAGAGAAAATACAATAAATTGTTGGCAAGACAATTAAAATAAAAGCTATCTATATGAACATCACAATTCACAGGTTATAATTCGCAACCCATATAAGAAACAACAGCTCCCGGACTTCAGAAAAAAACTCTGATTGCATTGGCCATTGCATTCTACAACTATTAAACCACAAACTTTCAAGAACTATAAGAACCCACAATAATTATAAATGCTTAAAAATTCTTGGAAGTCAATCACAAAGGTCTTTCCTTGAAGCTTCATGTTGAACAGATAACATAAGAATTGAACTTTCTAAGATCAACATGCTTAGATTTTGGTCCGAGAATTCAACGATAAAAGTAAACTCAAGTCTCCTAAAGCAACATTATAAGAACAATCTGGAAGTAATACGTTTGAGCAAGCCAATGTTGCACCAAATAAGAAAGAAACCGCTGGGGCAAGAAAGTATTCATTAAACTAGTACATTTACGCCATAATTTTGGCAGACCTCGTGAAGAGGCTATCGACAACCTTGGCCACATTAGAAATGGTTTCTAATGTTGCAGGGTAGATTGCATCAGACTTGGGGTCATCAAAAATCACGAGGCATCCAGCACCCTGGTCTAACGTACCTGCAAACTTCTTATCAAGGATCATCTGTGACAATTTCTTCTCTACGTGTTCTTCAGGCAACTCAATTAACTCAGCAATATGAGCAATCTCGACCCTTGAAAAAGGCTCAATCAACCTGCAGAGGTTCTGCTCCAGCAAAGTATCATAGAGGGAGGATAGGTGCCTATGGACAATAGGATCTTCCTCTAGCTGTGCCTTGAAATCCCGAAGAGCGGACTCAAAAAGCTTAAGAGAACGCTTTGAATGAGCATCAGCAACAGCTTTCATTGCATCAAGTTCTGGACCCTGGTAGTGCAATCCCACCTTTTGTGATGATATTATTCCAGCTACATCATCAGCCTGATTCACCATTATTTTGCACAAAAGCATATACTTGAGACTATAAACAGCCTGAGGGTCTTCAAGTGCATTAAAAGCTTCAAAAGCTTCAAAGAAATAGCTGTAACCAGTTTTATAGTCCTTCTCTTCTGCATGAAGGATCCCGCTTTGCAAATCTATGATTCCCTGTTGAGCTGGAGGCACATATATTGCATTGGCAGCTGTTCTTGCTGCTGTGAGAGCAGCCTTTGCTTTGGGAAGGTTTCTCAAAGAGAAATGGAGCTTACTCTCCAACAAGTCTATCTCCACAAGCAGTAGTTTGTCATCCAACCTTCTTACCTCTTTAATCAGACCAGACAGAAGGTTTAGTGCCTCAGAGTACTCCTTGCTTTCCATCAAAAGAGCTGCAAGCCTAGCCTCAATCCGTTGACGAAGGAATGTACGCTTCTCAACACGTGTCCACTCAACAATTTCTTTGCAAAGAGACACCTGAAGATCAGATGTACCAGGTATTTTAGCTACCGTATCAACAATCCCACGAACAATTTTTGCAGTTTTGGCCTTGGGAATCTTGGAAAAGAATGGCCTTAATTGAGTCAGAAGGTTCCGTAGTTCCTCTGCTCTACTTTGTTCTCTAAGAAGATCTGAAAGACTAGAAACTGCCTGTTCTTTGATTCTTAGGGCTTCAGAAGTCGATGAAGGGTCATCAAGTACGCGGTAGAGAATTGCTATGGCTTCAGGTGCAGCTTTGGCTTCTGTAGCCTGAATCAAGGATTCAGTGGTTGCTGGTAGATATGATGCCATGGACCCCTATTGAGATTCAAAGTCTGTAAAAGTACAATCAAGTGATCAATATCGAGCAAACAATTTTTTCCGCAAACTCAATTAAATTTTACAGTCAAACTTCGCAAAAAAAAATAAAAATTACAGTCTTATATATCTAATGTGAAGATTACTTCTAATATGAAGTTACGAAGTTCATGCTTTCTGAAATTTAATTTGAAGTCGCAACAGTCTGTTATGTTTTACTGTATATCTACCAATAGAATGATATATCAATACATAGGTTTGTTTGTAATGTAGCCAAAATACCAAGCTAACAATTTCAACGTATAAGCAAACGATATTTTCAATTTCGTGTTCGTGATTATAAACCTAATAGTATAAACTTGGAACTGTAAACTCTTTACCTGGAGTCTTCAGAAATGTATTAATAATAATTAGAAATGTAACAAAATTACAAATTATAGAAAAGTTAATTTAAAATATTAGAACTTGGCAGAGAGGGGGAGGAAGCTTTGTACAATAGTTCCCAACAATCTTAGCACAATGGCAAAGTAACATCAAACTTTCAAAGAAAGATCATAAACTTAAAAGAAAATATATAATTTGATCAAAATTTGAGCCTCAAGTATCAGTTACAAGGTTCACTGAAGAATAGATACCAATGGCACCTGAAAGTACTAATCCACTTTCAGTTTAAGTTACTGTACACTTTGCAGCTTCGAAGAATATCTCTCTTCCTTTACCTTGTCCTCGGACTTGACTCGGACTTGACTCGGACCAACTTAACTTACGGCTCACTTTCTGCAAACTGACATTCTAGTTTATATGTTTGATATTTTCCTACTTTGAACGAGATGAGTACCTAATTACCCATACAGATCAACCTCAGCAACTGGGAGGCTCTAGTCCCTGGGACTGGTTTTTTTGATGTTTAATAGAGGAAAGCCTAGACAAAAGTCTTTAAGGTATTGTTTTCGGATGGCAGTCCAATAGTCCGTTTCGTGTCAATGTTAAAAGGGAAGTAAACATTATTTAGTGGTTTAGGCATCAATGTGTGGTTGGGTAAAAATTTAGTTTGAAACTGAATACTGATAATACTGTCTACATTGTTACAGAAGGTAAAGGATCGCAATAGGCACACCAGCTAGGAGAAGATTCACTAGCATGCCTTTTGTTAAATCAGAAGATTGCTTATAATGATTAAAAAGGTACACACCAGCACTTAAAATTAAGTTGATGCCTTAAAATTAAGGGGTATTCCAAAATTTTGTACTCATATACATTCCACGATAAATAAGTTGTCCACCTTTTTTGCATTTTTCAGTTAAACATCCACCTCTTTGGGGTACATAATATATTATTAACTTTATTCGGGCATTTAGAACACGGGATTCCAACCTTGAACGGGAATGAGATTTCAATACAAAAATGTATTAAAATCTCATTCCCTTTGTATTAAAATCTCATTCCCCTAGCAATTAACCAGCTTGGAATCCCCCGATCCAAATGCCAACTTAACACTACGATTTATGACCCTTTCGAGGGGGAGTCTAAGCTATCGATAAATCTTTATACACTTGTGTTTTAATCACAAGACCTCATATCTAAGCAAACTACACCAATAACTCCAATAATTTTCCCAATTAAAACATCGAAAACTGGTACTCAATCACAATCACTTCTAAAAAATTACTAGTATTACAATACAAAACGAAAATTATATCATCCTCTAACAAAAAACAAGTAGTAATTAGAAGCTTAAAATGAAATTACAAAATCTAGGGTTTGCTGCGAAGCAACATTCAGAGCTTGAAACAAAATAGATACATACATAAATACATACAATTTCTTGTATATATATATCGAAAACCATGGAAGACGCACCTTTGAGTATTAGATCGGGAAGAAGATAACGAGTAAATGAGGTCTCACTGCTTTGAGTACTAGTTTATATTCCTTGTTTGCTCAAATATGTTTATATTTTCGTTTTCTTTTTCTTCAAGTTTGCAAAACATTTTAATAAAAAGTAAATTTGGAGACATCAGTATAAATGATCACTAAATTTATACTTATTTTCAATCTTTTCACTGAATTTAATTTTTTCACTAATTTATAGTCATTGTCGGAAAATTAAATTTTCAATTAAATAAAAAGTAATTATATTATATATATTAGTTTAAAATTACTAACTTGTATATTTTTTAAAAATTAATTTTACGATTTGTATATGTTACAGATTAAAAACTAGGCCGCTTTTAATCCGCAACTAATATTAGGGTTCGGGGGAGTTTCAAGTTTTAATGACTGCGTTAACATTTCGTGAGTATATCGTGTTCTCGTTAATTGATTACGTATCTCGTATCTCATATGTGTATGAGAATCAAATCAATAACGTAGTTCTAATGTTGAGGGATTAGACCCTTTATATAGGTGCATGACGGTCTTGAAAGTGCGTTACGGTTAGGAGACTTGGAGTTTCTGGAACTTTCCAGGAATGAGAGTCATCATTGGACTCTTGCATATGAGGTCGTTCCTTGTGATAGGATTTCTAGTTCCATGGATGAGGCCTCAACGGACTTCTCTAGCCTTTATTGAGCCTTTATTAATTAATTACAAAATTGGTTAATAAAAAAGGTTTCGGGCCTCATTAATTGGGCAATCTCTTTGGACCAAGGTAGGTTTAATTAATGCAATATTAATTATATTTCTAGGGTATTTTTTAGCCCGTATCATTTGCCCCCCAACTTCTAGGAAAACTCTTGAGTTTTCATTGAAGTTATAATTAGTCATCTTTAGACTTGGGGTTTATTATTACAGTCCTTTTATCTAGGATTATCTTTTTGGTTTAAAAGTGTGGAGCGACCTACACTTTTACAACGATCTCTTGGCCTTTTATAAGGCTAAAACTCTTTGTTTGTCCTTTCGAGTACGAATTTATCGTAAACTTATTGTGTCTACAGACATCCAATCATTGGGTATTTATCTCACAATTTTTTTTTAATTTATCCTAATAATTTACGAATTTTTGTGTACTCACATGTATTTTCCTTAATTATTCCTAATATTTTAGGAATTTTTGTGTATCCACAGGTATTTTTCATAATTTTTCCTAATAATTTAGGAATTTTTATATACCCACAGGTATTTTTTTAATTATTCATAATATTTTAGGAATTTTTTGTGTACCCACATGTATTTTTTGTAATTTTGCAGGGTCTAATTTATTAATTTACAAAGGATAAGGGTTTTTTCGTGAGTTTACAAACTTCATGGGCCTTTTTGTGATTGTTGCGTAACTTGGGTGACTATTTTGTCGTTTGGCCACCCAAACCTCCCAGGACGACGACCTCGAATGAAGTCGAATTACTGCTTGTTTTGAGGGGTAGGTCGATTACTTTTGATCTTGTTCGGTCGAGCTTATTTGGTTTTTTTTTTCACTTTCTTCTTCTTTCAAATATTATTAATAAATAATAATATTTATTTTGGGAGAATAGGATTTTGAATTTGGAGGTGTCCCACTCGGATAAAATTTTATTCGAATAAAATCTAACCCGAAATTTATTATTATTATTAAATAATAATTTCTATTTTTGCCCGATTAATTTTTGGATAAATATTTCCTCAATTCAGAGGTGTCCTACTCGGATAAAATGAGGTGTCCTACTCGGATAAAATTTTGTACGGATAAAGTCCAACCCTTATTTTATTATCATTATTAAATAATAATAATTTCTATTTATATTCTTGTAGACTCGGATTGAGGTCGAATTGGGGCTCATTCTACCCCCAGGTCGAAATGGATTGAGGTCGAAAGGCCTCAATGTTTGGGCTCCCCTCGACCTAGATCGAGGTTGAATTGAGGCTCGATCCCTCACCCAGGTCGAAATGGGATTGAGGTCGAAGGGTCTCAATGCTTTGTACTCCAATCGACCTGGGTTGAGGTCGATTTAGACCTCAATTGTACACCCAGGTCTAAAATAACTCATTTCGGCCATTAGCTCGAATTGTGCTTCCAAGGGGCTGGATTGAGATCTAAAAGAGCTCATTTCGGCCCTAAGATTTAATTGTGCTTTCAAGGGGTTGGATTGATGTCTAAAAGAGCTCATTTCGGCCCTGAGCTTGAATTGTGCTTTTAGGGGGCTGGATTGAGGTTGACTAAATATGCAAAGCTGCAGCCATGATAAAAGGTTTCGACCGCATTTTAGGTTTCATGGACCTAATTCCAGGTCTTACGGACTTCATTTCAGGTATTAGGGTCTTTATTTCAAGTATAACGGGCTCGAGTTGGATTACCATTCTTTTTCACTTTCGAGTTTAGTATTGGGCTTCTCAATGGACCTCTTGGTAGATTGTGCCTTAGCTAGCATGAGCAACATAATCTCTAGAGATCTCTCAACGATCTTTAATGATGATCCTTTTACATATTCTTTAAACCGACTAGTATTCTTTGTTTATCGGTGCTTCCAGAATGTAGCCATGTCGATACTAGTCTTTGTGAGGTCAAACATACAAGAATAAGGCCTCTACGGGGCTTGCTGATAACAAAAATAAATATATCCACGGAATTCCGATCAAGGATTAATAAATCTTGTTGGTGTGATTACGAAACTGTATGAATAGTAATCGTGATAACTCAACACTAGAACATGACAACTAAATAATAATACACCTACACAGAAATTAGGAAGAAATGAAGATAAGACAAATACAGTGAATCAAGACATTAGAAGAAGTTTTGAAGTCTACTACAGGTCACTGAAAGAAGTTCATTAATATGTTCATGCCTCAGTGATGAATAATGGTTAAAGTCTTTCAAGGTTTCAGAACCGTTAAAGATTCAGTATAGAAGTGTCACTAGAAGATTTCAGTGTAAAGACATTGATTAAAAATAGACAGTGTTCGAAGCATAGGAATCTAGAAGAATTGAAGACAGGGTAAAAACAAAGATTAAAGAAGACAACTACAGTCTTGAAGTTATACTCACTGAAAGAAGTTCATTTATATGTTCAAGCATCAGCGAAGAACAAATAATGAAGTATTCAAGATTGTAATAGTAATGAAGATTTTGTCTAAGTACTAGAAAAGATTTCGGTGAAAGTACTATGTTTATTGACAGTCGGTGTTTGAAACAATGAAGTTGCTGCAAACTTAACTATGTATGTAAGGCAATAATACGAAGACCTGGATCAAAGTTAGTCGTTTGTGAACCAGACTAGACGTCAGCGATTTGTGAAAGGAATCTGAGTATTATCTATATAAAAATTGTTAAGTTGAAGAACGTCCTTGGAAAGAACGTTTATTTATTAAGGTACGAAAAGTGATTTGTAGAGGCTACAACCAAACAAATAAATAGCTCAAAGGGTGCAGGGTGTAAATCGTCACAAGTTTGGTACGAAAAGTTAAAGTTTCTGAACTACAGTCGAAGAACGAAAACAGCTCAACAGCCAAACCGCAAGTGACCAAACGCAAGAGGTATAAAAGGTTGGTGATCAAATGGTAATTTGACCTAGTCAAATTAAAACTTGACAACTTTTGAATATCGACACATACCTTTTAAATAGGCCTAAAAGAATATAAGTGATGTATACATGGTGGAAGAAATCGACACATGCTATACAAGGCTAATGAATTCGTCACATGGGTTATACATGGAAGAAAAAGTCGACACTTAGATTTCTTGCTTCAAAAGAATTATTCTAAGGCATGTATAAGGGGATTTAATTCAACATAAAGGTCATACAGGGCAACACAATTCGATACTTAGCCCCTCAGCCAATCAAATTACAGCAGCCTACTTTATTGATTTAAAGACTACACAAATAAGAAGATGTGAGCCACTCATTCAAGGGTCATCTTCTTCAACACAAAAATGCAGAGAGCTACTGTCATGGCTAGAGCAAGAAGATACAATTTATACACACCCATACCTTGCTCCGGGTCAGATATTAGGACTCGGTTCTTTAATGAAAAATGCTCAGGGCTCTTAGATATCACTATCTACGAACTCAGTTTTTCCTTGCACTAATTTAGATATATTTGTATAAGAACTGAGCCTTATATTTTTGTGTTAGTAGCGAAGAACTCATTTTATTATTCGGGAACGAGTTATATTTTTAACTGGGTGTAGCAACCTCTGGGTTTATATACGAAAGATATATTCCCCGAAACTTGTTTCCATAATTTACTTGCTAATTTTATAGATCTTAATTGTTTATTCATAAAAATAGAAAATTAGTAAGCTAGCATCCTAAATACTCAAGGACTCGAACCACTAACCGAACTCTAAATTATTTATCCGCAAAAGATTTGAAAGAATTTTTTAATTTAGTGAGTATCGTATTCAACCCCCACTTCTACGATACTTCAGGACCCAACAAATCCCATGTTAGAGTTATTTTAAATCCTTGGTATCTCTAAGCCTTCATAGTTAGAGCTTTAAATCTCTAGGTCTTCATGTGATGTTAAGTGGGAACACCCATGATGGGGCTAGCTCATCTTCATTGACCTTTGAGCTTCTTCCTCCGATGTTTAATTTCTTGGGCAATCCTTCATCCTTACCCAGGGCCCTCAAGGCTTTGTCGTTTACTATCCATGTTGGCCATGCGTGGCTTTTATTTTTTATTCTCGTACCTTGAATCCCTTCAGTACTCGGCACTTTTATTACATTTATGCATTCTCCTTTGCATTTTTATATTATGTGGATTGGTACAAAGTTGTTTTAGTGTTTAATAATAACATAAGAAGAGAGTTCAAGGGTACTAAATAGATTTTCATTAAAATATCTTGAAGTATATCTTTAAGTCAAAGAGGGTTCTATCCTTACATAATAACAAGTTATTTCCCGCTTGGAGTAACAATTTCTTGCTTCCTAGTGGTTTCATAGAACCTTATTTCTTATTAATAATCCTACTAAATATAACTCCTGAACAAGTTGCCTACTACTTCCAAGTATCCACGCCTTCGATCGGGAGTACTTTCCCCCGACTTCATCGGACTTAACGAGGCTGTATAATAACTCTTTGCCATCTTCTAATCTCCTTTCTCCTCACCAACTTCATTCCTAGTTGGAAATTTAAGTTTGAGGTGGTAAGTTGAGGCAACAGCCTTGAACGCATGTATCCATGTTCGTCCGAGGATCCTATTGTAAGATGACACAACCTTGATCACGAGGAAGTTTAACATCTAAGTGGCCTCACAGGGCTTTTGTCCAATAGTCACGAACAATCGAATTATTCCTTCCACCTTAGACTCGACTCCATTGAACCCGTATATAGGCGTGTCAGAGGGAGTCAGTTGAGAGTCGGTGCCCCATTTTGAGATATGCATCATGGAGTTTGATGCCTATTGAAGCTCCATTATCCACCAGAACTCGTTTCACCGAAGATTTGCCTATCATAGATATTATGACCAACGGGTCATCATGGGGGAAGTTCACCCCTTTGAAATCATAATCATCAAAAGAAATTGATACTTCGCTCCTTGCACTTTTTGGTGTTTCGCCCACAATTTGTAGAACTTGTCGGGCATAAGCCTTTCTCGAGTTACTTGAAGTCCCGACTGTTGTTGGACCTCCAGAGATCACATTTATTACCGGGCCTCGAGGCTGTAACTTCTTATCACGATCATCATAATCTCTTCGTCGTTCATTATAGTCTCGATTATCATTGTTGTTTCTATCATATTCTTTGATAAACTTTCTGAGTTTTCCCCTTCTGATCAAGAACTCAATCTCATCTTTCAACTACCTATAATTATTTGTGTCGTGCCCAACATCCTTGTGAAACTTGCAATACAAATTATGATTCATCTTCTTAGGATCAGTCTTTAGTGGCTTCGGCCATTAAAGTTCCATGTCTTTCTCAATGTCCAACAAGATCTCACTTCTTGGCAAGTTTAGCCTTGCATACTCGGTAAACCTTGGCCCCTGGCCAGCCATCCTCGAGGTATAGTCGGAGTCTTTGTTAGTTCTAGAATACTTATCCTCAATATCGTACTCATCCTCGACATCATACTGATCTTGCTTACGTTTTTTGCTACTCCACTCGTTTCCGAACGAGTTGGTAGTCTTCTTCGAGCGTTCCTCGACATTGATATAGTTTTCAGCTCTCTCCTGGAGCTCATTCATACTTTCTGGAGCCCTCTTGGCTAAAGACCTTCTGAAGTTCTCGTCTGAGGTCCCTTGTTGTAGGGCTATCATAGCTACCTTCTGGTCTAGATCAGGGACCTTCAAGGCTTTTTTGGTAAACCTGAAATACATATGACTAGGCCTATTTGTAATAATTAGATGTCAACTCAACTCAGATAAGAAAAAGTAGTAAATAATAAATATGATAACAGGAATCAGAACGAAGAAAGTAAACTAGACACAAAGAATCATATTATCAGAAGTATTTTTATGAGGTTACTACTTTTCACCGGAAGAAGTTCATTAATATGTTCAAGCATCGACGAAAAATAAAGAAGTAATATTTCAGAAGAGTTCGGAAGATACAGAAGATTCCAAGTGGCTACTACAAAGAGATTCTAAGAAAAAGAAATATTAGAGAAAAACTAGAAGCGAGAACAAGACAGAAGATCATAACTTTTAAAGTTAAAAGAGTGAAGATTATTTATTTTAGTATGGCATAAATGAACGAGACGGTACATTTGTGCTAATTTAATAAATATTTATCACCTAGCTCAAGTGATTTTCAGACAGAAGACAATGAATACAGGAAGACTCAAGTCTAATCTACAGTGGTTGTGCAGTGAAGAAACTAAATTAATTCTACTATCAAAAGTTAATTTATTATTTAATTTATCTACTTAAATTAATTCATCTTCAATTGATTTAATTCATAAATTATTTAATTAATATTTGTGGAATTAATTAAGTTAAAAAGAGCTTTTAATTTATCTTTTAAAAAAAGTCTTGCTGCAATTATTTAGAAAGTTCTACCGAATTAAATTGATAAGACCTTTTAAAAGTCTTACCGAATTAAATCGGTAAGACCTTTTAAAAAGTCTTATCGACCAGAATCTGGAAGACCTTTTAAAAGTCTTACCGAGTAGAACCTTTAAGACCTTTATAGAAAGTCTTACCGAGCGTTTTTTATAAGAAAATCTTGTCGAGATTTCTTGTAAGACTTTCTGAAAAGTCTTACCGAAAATAAAAAGTCTTACCTAGTGAAAAAGAATCTTACCCAACTTATTTCAAAAGTCTTGAAGGGTAATTTATAAACTCTTTTGATTTTTTAAATAAATTTTATTCAAAAGTCTTGCTAGCTTCCACCTCTATAAATATGAGGTTCTTGACTTCATTATTTACGTTGTTGAAAACATTTAAATTTAGTAATTTGTCTACATTGCAAAATTCACAGACTTTTTGTGCTGGTTTGAAATATAATTGTTAAACAACAACAAATCATGTCAAAATCGTTCTAGAATATTTTATCAATTATAACACTTTTCATCATATTAATTTTGTAATACTTTTCAAGTTTAAAATTATATCTTCTACTTGAATAGTATTTCATTAAAATTAATATTTAGTGATTATTTACAATAATATTTTTTAATCTGAAATTTCGCGATTAAATTCAGATATTGTATTCAACCCCCCATCTACAATATCAGGGACCAACAATTGACATCAGAGCTGGTTGATATTCTTAATATCATATCTAAACCAAATATTCCGCAACTCATACATAACTCAAAACTTATTTTTTATTCGAAATAATTTTTACCCAAAAATTAGTTTTGATCAGAAATTATTTTAAGCCAAAATTATTTTTTGAAAAACTTAATTTTTAATCTTATTTAAAGATTAGTACACAAAAAGTGACGAGCATTAAAATTCTAAAGTTTGACAAAGATCACTATAATTTGTGGAAGCATAAAATGCTACTATTAATTGGGATTGCCAATCCCAAGTATGCATTAATTTTGACAAACGGTGTTGAACCTCCAATAACAATTATTCTCGAGCATGAGATAGATGGGGTCGTAATTCTTCACAGTAAGTTTCCAAAAAGTCTGGCTAACTACACAGATGAAGAAAATGAAGCTGTGTCCCAGGATAACAATCTCAAACTTATATTGATAGAATCCCTAGACTACGTCATGTAATCACGTGGTCAATTATAAAAATGTCAAACAACTCTGGGATACAATAAAGATAATAAACGAAAGGACTGAAGAAGTCAGAGAGAATAGACTAGAGATCCTGATCTCCCAGTACGAGCAGTTTAGATCTAACCCTGGTGAGGGTATCTCTGAGGTGTTTCAGAGATTGAATAATTTAATAAACGAGCTCAACCTCAATGTGAAATATTATCATAACAAGGAGGTCAACATGATGTTAGGAATATAATAATTTGATGATGTACAAAATACTAGAACAGGATTTAGCACAGTCTATCTGCAAGAATCAATCAACGGATATCTATCTACAAGAAGCAATCGATTGATAAATATCGATCGATAAGTCATCAACTGATAATAAGCCATCGACTGATAAAGCCAATCGAGAAGTCATCGATCGAGAAGTCATCAACTGATATTTATCAATCGAGAACTCAAGTCATCAACTGATATTTATTGATCGAGAACTCATCAACGGATATATACTCATCAACGGATATTTCCTGATCGAGAACTCATCAACGGATATTTATTGATCGAGAAGTCATTAACGGATATTTACCAATCGAGAAGTCTCACAAGTACTCAATTGATTAGCTCACAGCCTGACTTCTCGAAGCTTAAAGGAGATGAGTATTCGGTTGATTCAAACAACTAGTTTCAAGGAAAGTCTTCGAATATCAAAACAAATATATTGCAGATATGCTATGGGAAAGAAAGAGAATTCTACAAGGAAACTGTCAACTAATAATTAGGAATTATATTCCTATTGTAATTTATCTTTCTGTTATTAGTTGATAGGAAGCTCTCTATATAAACTCTATGTAACCTAATTGTAAATAAGTGGGAAAATAATTGTCTTTGTAATATTTTTGTGAGAGCATAGAGATAGAGAGAGTTGCTGTGATAAACACAGAGAAGCTGCTAGGGTTTGTGTACATCCTAGGAGAGTTTTGTATTCACAAATCAATAATACAAAACAGTTCTTATTCATATCTTCGTGTTTGAGTTTGTTATTAATTTGATTTTAAATCGGGCAGAAAAGACACACAAGTATTCAACCCCCCTTCTACTTGTGCAACTGGGAAAACAATTGGTATCAGAGCCTAACGTTTAAAATCGATCAAAGATGTCTGGAAACAAATATGGCAATTCTAAGATTCATATGCTTAAGAGAAACGAGTTCACCCACTGGAAGGTTAAGATGTTGCACCATCTGGAAGCAACAGACCCTGACTATCTTGACAGGATTAATGAAGGACCCTTTGTGCCCTTAAAAATTGTGCCTCAAATCAATGAGGAAGGCAAAATAACTAAAGAACACCTCGTTGAGAAACCAAAGGCTGAATGGACAAAAGAGGACAAAGAAAATGTCCTTAAGGAGGCAAAAGTAAAGAACATTCTCTTTAACAGTTTAGATTCTGTTCTAACTAACTATGTCATATCATGCAAGACTGCTAAGGAGATGTGGACAAAACTTGAGGTGCACTGTCAAGGGACTAAAGATGTCAAGAAGAATGCTAGGTCTTTGCTCATTCAAGAGTATGAGTACTTTGAAGCAAAATCTGGAGAATCTATCACTGAGATGTATGATAGGTTTACAAAACTCTTGAATGAGATGACTATGCTTGGTAAGGTTTATGATTCTGAAGATACGAATACCAAGTTTCTGAGAGCACTTCCTGAAAAGTGGGACAATAAGACTACAACCATAAGAGAAGCTAGAGATTTGGATGAACTAACTCTAGAAGAATTGTATGGCAGACTCAAGACATATGATTTGGAGATGCAACAGAGAAAGAATAAGAAGTCTGTAAAGACAAAATCTGTGGCACTCTTGATGGAGTCTGAGAAAGAACAACTGGAACCATCCACAGAAGCAAGAATCAAGGATTCAAGAAAGAAGGGTAAATCTGCTGTGGAGTCAGAGTCTACTGACACAGACTCTGATTCTGATAAAGAGGTTGATCTTAGTCAAATGATGGCTATGTTTGCTAAAAATTTCAAAAGAATGAAATTCAACAAAAGAACTGGCAAATTTAGCAAAAGGCCATCATTCAAGAAGGAAGATGAAAAGGTTGAGAAGAGCAAGAGTACAATTATCAAACTTGACAAAACAAAGGTCAAATGTTTCAACTGTGGAATATTGGGGCACTTTGCCAGTGAATGCAGAAAGTCAAAAAGTAAAGGAAAAGCACTTCTATCAACAGGAAAGGACTGGGCAGACTCAAGCTCAGAGGATGAAATTGATTATGAAAATCTAGCACTGATGGCATCCTCCTCAAGAAAATCACAGTCTCCCAAAGAACCCTCATCTCCTAAAACTCAGGTATCAATCTTTACTCCTGAATCATTAATTAATTTAGACTCTGATGGCATAGAGATTGTGAAAAGTGAGGTTAATAAAATAATGACAACATGTAGGTCTCTCACTAGTGAAAGTGAAAGGTTGAGAGAAGAAAATTTAACCTTAACTAAAAGGAATTGTCATGTAGAATCTGAGTTATTATTAATGGAACAATACAAAAAGGATTCTGAGAAATATAGTCATAACTACACTGAAATTTTGAAAGCCTATGACTATGTCAGGAAAGAACTTGAAGAAGAAAGGTTTAAGTTTAAAGTTTGGACAGACTCTGGAAGAAAAGTTCAAGAAATTCTCAATAATCAAAACGTGTGTCAAACTGCTGGTCTAGGCTATGACAAGAGTCAAGACAAAAGATCTATTGTTGAGAATGATAACAATGAAGAATCTAGCAAAATCAATAAGACTAAAGACAAAAGTACATTTGTTCCTGTTAAGTTTGTGATCCCTAAAGAAAAAACTGAACCCACAAACTCATCTGTCAATAGTCCCCCTGTTGTTGACAAAAAGACAGATGAAACAGGGGCAAATAACTCTAAGAAAATTATAAACATAGGGTACTTGTCTAAGTCTAAGTTGAAAGAAAGGCTAGAGAACTTATCAGAGTCCATCAAAACTAGGAGAAATATGAATGGAAAGGAAGGCATCAATAAGGCTAATAATTATCAAAAAGATCCTAATGCTCCTAGAAAGAAGTGTTATAGATGTGGCAACCAAAACCATTTAGCCATAGATTGTAAAACAAAAATTGAGAAGAAATCAGAGTCTAGTCCTTCTCAGACTCTGAAAAGTCACTACATACCACAGAAACCATGTTATCACTGTGGTAGCATATTTCATTCAATATATATGTGTAGGGACTATCATGATTTGTATTACAATTTTTATGAGCTAAAATCTTCTATTGATAAAAGTTGGTATGACACTGTTAAGACTCCACCACAGTCTAGAGCAACAAAAGAGACAGGTAAGCCAAATGTGAAAATTATTAAGCCTGTTTCTCCTAAAATTAGTAGAAAAGGATCCAAAACTATTTGGGTCCTCAAAACATCTAACTAGTTGCTTTATGTATACAGGGAACTAGGGTAAAAGAAAGTAACCCTAATCCTGGACAGTGGATGCTCAGGACACATGACTGGAAAGAAATCCCTGCTTACAGACTTTGTGGAAATGGCTGGCCCAGAAGTATCCTTTGGAGATGGCAACAAAGGACAAACACTGGGATATGGCAAGATAGTACTTGGGAATGTCATCATTGAACAAGTAGCTCTAGTTGTTGGCTTAAGGCATAATTTAATAAGCATAAGTCAACTTGGAGATAAAGGTTACCATACTGGCTTTGACAACAAAGAGTGTCTTGTGACTCACAAAGAAACAGGCATTGTGGTTTTCAAAGGACTTAGGCATGGTAACATTTATGAAGCCAACTTGGAGGATTGCATACACAGTGAAATCACATGTCTATATAGCAAGGCCTCAACAGAAGAAAGCTGGAAATGGCACAAGAAACTGTCACACATCAACTTCAAAACACTCAATAAGTTGGTTAAACAGAATCTTGTAAGAGGATTACCACAGGTTGATTTTGTGCAAGATGGACTTTGTGAAGCATGTCAACTTGGGAAGCAAAGAAAATCATCCTTCAAGAGCAAGAAAATTAACACCATTTCTGAACCCTTTTATTTATTGCATCTTGATTTATTTGGTCCAGTAAATGTTATGTCAATTAACAAAAGGAAATATACTCTTGTTATTGTAGATGATTTTACAAGATTCACATGGGTTTTCTTTCTACATTCAAAGGATGAAGCTCCACAACACATAAAAGACCATATCACCTTTCTGGAAAGGAAATCAACAAAAACAGTTAAAATTCTAAGGAGTGACAATGGTACTGAATTCAAGAATTCAATCATGGAGGACTACTGTGCATCAAAGGGAATTACTCAACAATTTTCTGCACCAGGAACTCCTCAACAAAATGGAGTTGTAGAGAGAAAGAATAGAACACTCATAGAAGCTGCCAGAACAATGCTGGCAGAATCTAAGCTACCAGTCTATTTTTGGGCAGAGGCAGTCAATACAACATTTTTCACTCAAAACTGCACCTTAATAAACATGCATGGAAAGACTCCCTATGAAATGATAAAAAACAAGAAGCCAAGTGTGAAACACTTTCACATATTTGGATGCAAGTGTTATGTACTGAAAGTACATCCTGAAAATCTAAGCAAAAATTGAAGCCAAGGCAGATGAGTCAATTTTTCTTGGATATGCATCAAACACAAAAGCATTCAGAGTGTTTAATCTCAGAACCAAAATTGTTATGGAATCTATTCATGTTGCATTTGATGATAAAAAGTTTACAGGATTGCAGGATGAGTCAGAGTCTACTACACTAGAATTTGAAAATCTAAAAAGTTCTGAGATAAATGAAGAAGAAGAGGATGAAGACCCTCAAACAACTCCTGAACCAACACAGAAATCTGCACACTCTGAGGGGGAGTCAGAAAATTCAACTCCAAATAATTCAGAGTCTAACAGGTCAGGGTCTACCCAGACAGAGTCTAACTCATCAGGGTCTGGATCAAGCAACTCTGAAACCTTGTCAGAGTCAAGCAATTTAGGGGGAGCCTCTTCATTTGAATTTCACTCAAATACAGAAGATGCAAATGACTTAGGGGGAGCTTCAAGTTCAAGAACCAATCTTCCACCAGCTAGAAAATGGACAAGGGATCACACTCCTGACTTAATAATTGGTGACCCTGAGAGTGGTGTACAAACAAGAACAGCCACTCAAAATGAATGTCTTTATAGCTGTTTTCTCTCAAAGAATGAACCCAAGAAAATTGAGGAAGCCTTGCAAGACCCTGATTGGATTATTGCAATGCAAAAAGAATTGAATGAATTTGAGAGAAATAAAGTGTGGAAACTAGTACCAAGACCTAGAAATAGATCTGTTGTTGGTGCAAAATGGGTTTACAGAAACAAACTTGATGAGAATGGAACTGTAGTAAGAAACAAAGCAAGGCTAGTTGCAAAAGGATACTCACAGGAGGAAGGAATTGACTATGATGAAACTTTTGCACCAGTAGCAAGATTGGAAGCTATCAGAATGTTTCTTGCCTTTGCAGCTCATTCAAAATTCAAGGTGTATCAGATGGATGTGAAAAGTGCCTTCTTAAATGGAGAATTGGAAGAAGAAGTCTATGTGGAGCAACCACCAGGATTTGTTGATCCAAAGTTTCCTGATCATGTTTACAGGTTAGACAAGGCACTATATGGATTGAAGCAAGCACCTAGAGCATGGTATGAAACTCTTTCAAAATTTCTTCTGGAAAATGAATTCACAAGAGGTACCATTGACAAAACTCTCTTTATTAAAAAATGTAAAGGTGATATTTTGCTTGTCCAAATTTATGTTGATGATATTATATTTGGATCTACTAATGATAAACTCTGTGAAAAGTTTAGTCAACTAATGCAGTCAAACTATGAAATGAGCATGATGGGAGAATTAAACTTCTTTTTGGGGCTTCAAGTCAAACATAATGATGATGGAATTTTCATCAATCAAACAAAGTATGTAAGAGAACTGTTGAAGAAGTTTGATATGCAAGACTCTGCAACTGCTAAAACTCCCATGTCAACTGCCACTAAGCTAGACTCTGACCCAAAGGGTAAGAAAGTTAACAATACTAGCTACAGAGGTATAATTGGCTCATTGTTATATTTAACTGCTAGTAGACCAGATATAATGTTTGCAACTTGTCTGTGTGCTAGATTTCAAGCTGACCCTAGAGAATCACATTTAATAGCTGTGAAAAGAATTTTTAGATATCTCAAGGGGGCACAAACTCTTGGACTTTGGTATCCTAGAGAGTCAGATTTTTCACTAATTGGTTATTCAGATTCTGACTATGCAGGATGCAAAGTAGACAGGAAAAGCACAACAGGACAATGCCAGTTTCTTGGCAACAAATTAATTTCCTGGTTTAGCAAGAAACAACAGACTGTATCAACCTCAACAGCTGAGGCTGAATACATTGCAGCTGGAAGTTGCTGTGCTCAAATCCTGTGGATGAGAAATCAATTACTTGATTATGGACTAACATTCTCAAATATTCCTATGTATTGTGATAATACTAGTGCTATTAAAATTGCAGAGAATCCAGTCCAACACTCCAGAACAAAGCACATTGATGTCAGGTATCACTTTATTAGAGAACATGTTGAAAATGGTACTGTGACACTTCACTATGTTCCAACTGACAGACAGATTGCAGACATTTTAACAAAACCACTTGATGAGTCTACCTTTCTCAGACTGGTAGGTGAATTAGGTATGTTAAATATATAAGTGATCAAAAATTACAAGAAGCAAGGTATGTACTTTAATTATAGTCCCTGTCTTAACACACTGTGATTAATTGTTAGTGCAACATTTTGTTTGGTATTTTACCTTGACAGAGTCTAGACTCTGACGAGTCTGTAGACTCTGAAAGTCAGTAGACTCTGAGAAAATTATCGCCTAGACTCTGAAACGGTTAAAATTCGCGCCTGCAGACTCTGATTGCATTTAAAATGTTCAAATGACTTGAAATAGGCGGTAACAGTTATTTTTTTACCGGTGACTGGCTGTAGACTCGTGTGTATTGTATGCAACTTGAACAAAATAGAATTTTTCATACAATTTACTCACTTGTTTATTGCAATTGATTTCTAAGGCAAAAATATTCACAGAGCTTTTTACGAACCCTAGCTAAATTCTTCAACCTTCTCCATCACTTTCAACTCAACAACTTTAATGGCTGCAGTTTCTACTGTCATGAGAGGACCCAAGGCGATTGCGTTCACATTTGGGGATTTCGAGTTCATGACCACAAATCATGTTGCTGCTCTTGGAGATAAGAAAGGGGTAGACGCTGACTACTACCCTGTGATGGATTTCTTGGAACAATCCGAGCTACACTACATTCTCAAGGCATCACCAGTCATTCACATGGATGCTGTATCACAAGCATGGAGCACTGCAAAGGTAGTTGATCCTTCTCAGGATCAACCAGGTAAAATAATGTTTACCTTTGGTTCGACTACATTTGATGTCACTGCAGATGTGCTTAATTCTGTGTTTAAACTGCCTGTTAAGTCTACTTTTGATGAAATTGTATCCGATGATGACATTAAAAGCATGTTTAAGGCAATAGGTTATTCTGCTAGCTTAGATAACATGAGCAAGATAACTAGGCCTTACTTAAGGAAAGAATGGTCATTTTTCTTCGATCAAATTGCTAAGTGTTTTACTGGTAAGTGTAGTGGATTTGATGCTATTACTGCTATTACTTATCAAATTGGTCATAGTCTCCTATTTGATAGAATAATCAACATTGGTGATATGTTGCTCACTCAAATGGGAGCAAAATTAAATAATGTGCATGAGGGGAGAAAGAAAGTCTACTATCATAGATTTCTTATGATTCTCCTCAATCACTTCATTCCTGACATGTCAACCAAGTTGGCAGATGATTGCTGTGTGCAGGCATACAAACAGCAAAGGAGGATATTCTCTGACATTAAGAGAATTGATGACAAAAAGAAGAGTCTACCTGCAATGACATATCCACGGGTAATGCAGGTAAAACTCTCATCCTACAAACCTTCTATCTACAATGCTTCATTTTTTGGTGGTGAAATGGTGCAGGAACAAGTAATGGAGAGTCCCCCTGCACCTACCCAAGTCCCCCAATCCCCTTCAATTATACAATCTTCCAAACCAAAATCCAAAAAGAAACCAACCTCTGGTGTCTCTCAACAGGCACCAGTTGTAAAGAGGAGAAAATTGATTCAATCTAGGCTTATAGCTGAGCACAGTGATGAGGAGCTCAATCCACTAGAGAAGCAAGTTGTTGAAGGACTTTCTTTGCTAAAGGAAGGTCATGATACACTTGATTCTAACCTTCAAGCCAAGTCTGTAGACTCTCAAAAGGCTACAGACTCTGAAAAACCTAGGGAAGCACCTCAGGATTCTCATATTGAGTCTCTTGAGAAATCTTTTGCTAAGAAGTACAGAAGGTTAAGGAAGGCTTATTCTGCACACACACACAAGCCTGTTATTATTACTAACCCTTTTTTGCAGGAAACAGATGCTCCCAAGGCTCCTGCAGAGCCAGACTCTGAAATCAAGAAAACACCTGAACCAGAGTCTAATATTGAGTCAGAGTCTAGACTGCCTTTAGACTCTGATCATGACATATTTTGGGAAGGAATGCCATTGGATGCAGCCTCATGCCTAATTGATGAGATCATTACTCCAAGTGATGAGGCACTGCTATTCTTATATCCTTTGGTGGAATCAGTTGAAGATCCAGAACAATATCAGACTAAATCTCAAGTCTTGGATTTTCTTTCAACCTATGAAGCCCTAAGGAAGAGAATGGAACACGAGCTACAAATGTCTGCACAGGATGTGGTCAAAAATCTTTACAGCTACCTATTCAACTCTTCATTCCAAGAACAAGCAGCTGGGCTCATAGAAGGCAGAACAAATGCAGTTCTCAAAGCACTAGGTGTGCCAGACTCTGAACAGTACATTTCAAAGAAGCCTAAAAAGCTTAAGGTCCACAAAAGGAGAGCAACAGAGTCTGTTGCTGAGTTGGAAACTGAGATTGAGCAACCAGTTTTTAACTATGAAGCAATTTGGAATAATGGAGTTACCTACAGGACAGCCATTCAATGGATCTCTCACATTCAACCTCTGTCAAGACAGGTGGCTGACTATCTTGTCCATACTATAGGTACAATTGCCAACAAATACATCTATCCAACCTACCAAAGTAGACTGGATCAATTTATGGGCACATATTTTCAAAGAGTAAGAAGGGAACTGCAGGACCTCTTCAATCTCACAGATGCCCAGGCAATCAATGCAATCCATCTCAGGGCCTTTCATCACAAGTTGGATGCATTTATTCTTGAAGAACAACAGGAGGTCGCAGGTGGTGCATGGCAGTTGGAGGATGGGACTAGTGCACCAGTGGTGACTAGTGATAGAGATGCTCAGTCTGCCTCACCCACACAAGAACCACCTAGTCAGAGGTTGGGTGATAGTGGGGCAGGGGAGTATGCTGTTGAGCCCTCCTTGACAACTCACCAAAGAGCTGATGAGAACCCCAGTGATATGGGAGGACAGACTCTGATGGATGCTCATGAAGAAATTTCCCAATCTATTCTATCAGAGTCTATTCACCTTGAGGGGGAGTCTCATGCACCAACAGTCAAAGATGGTGACACTCAGACTCTGGCTTCTAATGAAGTCATGCTGAAGCAGTCAGAGTCTAGAGTAGACCCTGAGACTGGAATACTGGAGCCAACAGACTCTGAAAAGAGAGAAGATGCTAGTAAGGGTTCAGAATCTGTTGATGCTCACCCCTTGGTGGAAACCCCTAGCCTTCAGACATTTGAAGGGGTTTCCCTCCATCAAGGTGGTTCAGGTATTGAAGCACCATTTTTATCTCTCAACCCCTCTTCTGTAGGATTTTTGAGTGCACCCTCTAAATTGAGTAAAAAAATAATAATAATAATAATTGAGAGGCTGGCACTGGTCCAGGCAAAAGGAGAGGTAGATAAGGCTGTAGAGAGCCTGAGTGAGAATGAGAGAGTGGGTGCCCAACCCCACTGTGAAATTGAGAGATTAGGGTATCCTGAACCTAGCTTTACTTATTGGGATCAAGATTTTTCACAGAGTTGGTCCAATGAGTTGGAGCAGGGGATGGATGAAAATTCATTTCTGTTGTTTGACAGAATTCACTCCCTTCACTTATTCACAGAAGTAGCTTTCAAGGATGCTATTGCTGATATTACTGCCACTCAAGCTTCTCTCCAAACAACAGTCTCTGACTTAACCACAAAGGTTGATTCAGTAGTTGCAGCACAGACCACTTTCTCCACAGTCCTAGCACAGATTCTTTTGGTTGTCACAGGTGGTGATGATGTCAAAAAGGGGGAGAAGAAAGGTGGTCATTAAGGAAAGGGGGAGAAGAAATGTGATTCCTTCAGGAGAAACAAGGATGATATCTTCCTTGACAGATAGGCAGTAAGAAATGATTATTTTATACTGTTCTAGATTAATTGTTTCATATTTTAGTTTTGACATCATCAAATCTTGATTTATGCTTTATTGTTTATAAAGCATAAATAGGGGGAGATTGTTAGGAATATAATAATTTGATGATGTACAAAATACTAGAACAGGATTTAGCACAGTCTATCTGCAAGAATCAATCAACGGATATCTATCTACAAAAAGCAATCGACTGATAAATATCGATCGATAAGTCATCAACTGATAATAAGCCATCGACTGATAAAGCCAATCGAGAAGTCATCGATCGAGAAGTCATCAACTGATATTTATCAATCGAGAACTCAAGTCATCAACTGATATTTATTGATCGAGAACTCATCAACGGATATATACTCATCAACGGATATTTCCTGATCGAGAACTCATCAACGGATATTTATTGATCGAGAAGTCATTAACGGATATTTACCAATCGAGAAGTCTCACAAGTACTCGATTGATTAGCTCACAGCCTAACTTCTCGAAGCTTAAAGGAGATGAGTATTCGGTTGATTCAAACAACTAGTTTCAAGGAAAGTCTTCGAATATCAAAACAAATATATTGCAGATATGCTATGGGAAAGAAAGAGAATTCTACAAGGAAACTGTCAACTAATAATTAGGAATTATATTCCTATTGTAATTTATCTTTCTGTTATTAGTTGATAGGAAGCTCTCTATATAAACTCTATGTAACCTAATTGTAAACAAGTGGGAAAATAATTGTCTTTGTAATATTTTTGTAAGAGCATAGAGATAGAGAGAGTTGCTGTGATAGACACAGAGAAGCTGCTAGGGTTTGTGTACATCCTAGGAGAGTTTTGTATTCACAAATCAATAATACAAAACAGTTCTTATTCATATCTTCGTGTTTGAGTTTGTTATTAATTTGATTTTAAATCGGGCAGAAAAGACACACAAGTATTCAACCCCCCCTTCTACTTGTGCAACTGGGAAAACACATGAAGTTTTTGCTAACCTTGCCAGAGCATCTGGAACATAGGATCGCAGCTATCCGGGAGTCTAGGGACATGAATGAGGTTACCCTAGAAAGACTCTACGGAGTTTTGAAGACCTATGAATTGGAACAGATCCAGACAAGAGAAATATAACGCCCCCAAATACTGGGTCAGGGATTTGAGTCATCATGTCACCATCCAATCATGTAAAACCTGCAATAACTCAATAATCCAACGAAATCACGTCACAGACCCCTCTCTCTCACACATATGAGTTATAGCCTTAGAAATGATATACAACCAATATCATTAGTTATTACAAACTAAATGTAATTATCTAGGATCTCTTGTTATCAATGATAACCTCTACATGAAGTGACATTAATAACTAAATCAATACTGAGAACCTATCCAACTTATTTATGTAGAATAGTATTGAACTGAACCATCTCAAACGTGAATCTCCTACTTTCCTTCCTTGAAGTATGGAGCCAATCGAATGTATTAAAACTTTCTCTGAAAAATTTAATATAAAGCAAGAGTGAGCGAAAGAATGCTCAGTAAATTATCCACCCAATTATCTATGCAACTCTCATCCAAGAATATAATAATCACTACTATCTCAATAGTATAACATAAGGTTATCGGTATAGGGTAAGCATAACAAGGTATCTCTCGACGATACATATTGTCAGAGTTTTCTGTCAAAAGTATGTATACTTACCATGAAGTTTAGAATAAAGTGATACGAACAATTAAGTTCAATATATAAAATAAGACTCTATCGAATATAGTGTTACCAATTTTTCATACTTCCTCTGAAGCTTTTGAAATAAAACCCAATGAACTTATTACGTTCACAGTTTTGAAATAATATTATCAATAACTTAGCCAAATAACATCAACTATAGCTTTGATAAATTCCCATAAATATAATAAGTACCATGTTCAAGATACTACAATAATAGTTGTTTCTCATCACAAGCAAATCAAATCACTTTGAACCATACCGATTGTAATGTTTAAAATCTTGTAAATCATTTTTAAAGATTTATAAACTGTTCGGTGTACATCATGTACCCGCTTAAATTTTCAAAATAACTTTTCTTCAAAACATCTCGGATGAGTAAGGAGAAATATTTACATATCAATCACTGACAACACCATCGATAACTCAGCTCATAGGCTTTCGTTACGATGTTGCAACACAATTCCAATTAGAAGATGGAACTATATCTGGAACCTTTCACACGCTTCTACCGTATATACACGATGATTAGTCGTAACATACGACAGCTCTTGTTATTTCTCTACATGTAGAAGAGGGAGCCGACAGAAATTCTACCGCCATTGGTAATCACCCTAGACCTCATATGGGCCAAAGTGCTGGACCATGCATCACTCGGCCTCTTACGATGTATCTCCTAGTCCACCAGAACAATCTATAACCTGGAACTGGAATTTAATCCTAGTTCCCCAAGTGTATTATTTGTGTTAATAGATTCATATATCTAACCTGGAACCAGAATTTAATCTTAGTTCCCCAAGTATATTATACTTGTTAATAGATTCATCTATCTAACCTGGAACCAGAATTTAATCTTAATTTTCCAAGTATATCATACTTGTTAATAGATTCACATATCTCTGATGGGTTACTTCTGAAATATTTGGGGAAGTAAGAATATCACAATGCATGTGTTGACCTCGGTCAACTGATCTCATATTTTGAGGATTGAAAATCACGACCTAGGAGTTAGTCAGAAAATCTCTTTGATTTTGATAAGTTGGAAACCCTAACTAAAATAGGGTATTGATCCCAAAACATAATTGTATTCGAGGAAAGTAAATCATTTATTCACTTCCTAGGTTGGATTCCCAATTTTTAATAAGTCAAAGAGTATTTTATTCTTATTTAAAGAATTATAAAATAAAAAATAAATGTCTGAGAACCTTCACTATATTTAAATAAATTTTCTGAAGGTTAGAAAAATATTTTAAATAATTATTAAAGACCTTAAATAATTTTTAGATCAATTTAGAATATTTAATAAATATTTAAATAATATTTATTAATTGATAAACAATTAATAACCTTTTTAAATGAATATTTAGATTAATATTCATTTAATGATATAAATATTCAAATAATATTTATTAACATTATTAAAAAATTTAACGATTTTTTTAAAATATCCAAAATATATTTATTGGAATATTTTTAATCGATATTTAGGAATAATCTGTCTCTGACCACTTCCGGTTTATGACAGAATTTAGAATAACACTTCCGATTCCCGGTTTACGTTTGAAAATACGAATACCCGCTCTACTCCTAGAGCCTTTATATACACCGGCTTATATCTATAATACATTATAGCATATAAACTAAAACATTTGCAAAAGATTAAACAACAGTTAAATCAATTCGTAGATTTCAATAAACAGTTATAGCACATATCAACAGTTTTTAAAGACAATAAGAATATTAAAGGTCTAGGTTTCGAAAACTTGCATACGTAGTGATACAAATATTTTAATATGTAAAACCATAGGGATAGAAAACTTGCATAAGCATAATTTAATTTCATATGCAAAATCAAGAATATAACATTTTGAAAATAAAAGTATAAGATTGGGAAAACTTGCTTGAAGTCCAAGATACGTTCTTAGAGTTCCACTCGTTCCAGATTTTCTATCAATAGATATCATAATCCTGATTAGTACTCTTAATCCCATCAACTACTTATATTACTAATAAGTATAATTGCATATCGAGTCCAATTATGACAACTTCAATTTGTACTTAGTCCTTTTATTAACACTTATCTTACCCGGCATTCACCTCCTCAGGTTTATCTTAACCATCTCGTCAACGGCTTTTAATCTAATCATTTTACTCCAATACATAGTCATGTTATTCCTCAATATCTTTTGTATTTTAACTGACTCAAAATTATCATATTATCCTGGCCAAAGTGGCTCATCAAAATAGTGCTCTTAGAGTTGACTTTCCTGAGAATTACTATTACGCGACTCGCACTCCAACAATTATAATAAATCAGAAAATGCATAATTAAATACGAAACTTCCTGAAGGAGCTTCTTGAGTATTTGTAATATCTGACATAAAAGAATTGATTTGAAAAGTATTTTAGAATTTGGGTCTGTTAGGTCCCGAAGTATCGTAGAAGGGGGGTTGAATACGATACTCATAATAATTTAAATTCATTTTGGAATTTACGGATAAATAAATTATTGCTTCAGAGTGAGTTTAGCCATTTGTAGTGTTTAGGTGAGCTGCCTACTAATTTTCTATGTATCCGGATAAATCAATTAGGTTCAAGAAAATTAGCAAGTAAAATAAATGAGACAAATTTCCGAGAATATATCTTTCGTATATAAACCCAGAGGGGTGCTACACCCAGTTAAAGATATAACTAGTTTCCAAAGAACAAATTAGTTCTTTGTTACTAACACAAAAATATAAGGCTCAGTTTCTATACAAATATATCTAAATTAGTACAAGGAAAAACTTAGTCCGTAGGGAGTGATATCAAGGAGCCCTGAGCATTTTTCATTAAAGAACCAGGTCCTAATATCTGACCGGGAGCAAGGTATGGGTGTGTATTAATTGTTTCTTCTTGATCCAGCCATGGCAGTAGCTCTCTACATATTATATGTGTTGAAGAAGACGACCCTTTTGAATGACTGGCTTCATCTTTTTATCTGTGTAGACTTTAAATCAAATAAAGTTAGGCTGCTGTAATTTGATTGGCTGAGGGTTAAGTGGGGTCAAGTAATATTTTGTTGCGCCTACTGATTTTATTGCACCTACTACTCCGTTTGCCTTGTAGTGGTGCCACCAAATACTTTATAAAATTCTTCAAGTATTTCCTTGCGCCTTTGATTTTTGTTGCGCCTGTAGAGTGAATCACCTGTGTAGATTTATGTGGCGCCTTGAAAATGCCTTAAGCCATTTGGAATTTTTGTTGCGCCAAGAATAATGGTTGTACAGGGGAGGCGCAACATAACAATTGATTTAGTTGCGCTTGATATTTTTCATGGTCAAAGTGCAATTTGATCAATGCACTTTGACCCTCTTTTCATTCCTTGACTGAAGTTCGCCAACTTCTATTTTTTATACCAAAGTCTTGTCACATTACACCCTGTACCCTGAGCTGTTTCCGTTCTTCGACTGTAGTTCAGAAACTTTCACTTTTCGTACCAAGGTTGTGACACTTTGCACCCTGCACCCTTTGAGCTGTTTAGCTGTTTGGTTATAGCCTCTACAAATCATTTTTCGTACCTTAATAAATAACCGTTCTTTCCAAGTACGTTCTTCAACTTAACAATTCTTCAATAGTTAATACTCAGATTCTTTTCATAAATTGTTGATGCCTAGTGCAACTGGTCTGGTTAACAGACGACTAACTTTGATCTAGGTCTTCGTATCATAGCCTTACGTACATTGTTATGTTTCCAGCAACTTCATTGCTTCGAACATTGACTGCAATAAACACTGTAACTTCACTGGAATCTTTTCTGGTACTTAGACAATGTCTCCATTACTACCATAATCTTGAATACTTCATTCTTTGTTCTTCACTGACGCTTGAATATTTAAATAAACTTTTTTCGGTGAGTATAGCTTCAAGACTGCAGCTGTCTTCTTTAACCTTTGTATTTACCTTGTCTTCAATCCTTCTAGATTTCTATGCTTCAAACACTGTCTATCTTCAATCAATTCCTTTACACTTCAATCTTCTAGTGGCACTTCTATACTGAATCTTCAACACTTTTGAAACCCTAAAAGTCTTCAACCATTATTCTTCACTGAGGCATGAACATATTAATGTACTTCTCTCGATGACCTGTAGTAAACTTCAAAACTTCTTATAATGCCCTGATTCACTGTATCTGCCTTGTCTTCATTTCTTTCTAATTTCTGTGCAGGCGTAGTATTATTTACTTGTCATGTTCTAGTGTTTAGTTTTCACGATTACTATTCATATAGCTTCGTAATCTCACCAATAATCTCCCCCTACTTGATTGTTAAACTTAGCAAACGAATCTCATAGAGAGGATAAGTCAACTAACTAGAAAAAGTAATCGTCCAGGACTTGTAAAATAATGCTACTGGTTTTTCTGGATCAGATTCTACATTTCCAGATTTATTGTGTAACTGAAATGAAAGATGTTTGTTCTTCTAGCACTGAACTGATATTCATGTAGTATCATCTTCATTTCTGTTTGTGTTTGAGCTTTCTCTTCTTCAAAATCCTTCATAGTTGAACTTAAAGAACTTATCATAAATAGAGCTTCATAAGAATTAAAATTCCTGGGAACATCTTCAATAGAACATAGCTCAAGTAATGTTCTCCCCCTGAGAATGTGATTCTTCTTCTCTATCTTCTTCTCCTCTTTAGATGATCAATGAAAGTGTCAATTCTTTTCTGTACATCCCACTTGGGTGAGGAATCCTCTACTAACAACTCCTTTCAAGTATATGATACCATTTCTTGATTTTCCCAAATTCTGTTGTTTCCCATAAGGATCAGAAGATAAGATTTTCTTCTTTTTCTTGTCTAAATTCTCCCCCTAAGGATATTAACTTCTCCCATAAGGATACGAATATAAGACCTTCTCCTTTTTCCTGCTTTTTCTTGTATACTAAATTCTCCACCTTAGTTGAAGAATCCTCCAATGGCCCATGATCTTTCAAATGGATTGTCTTCCAAAGAAGGTTCTCGTATATCATTGATTGAGAAAATATAGTAGCTTTTCTTTCAGAAGTAGAAAGTAGCAAGAGTAAGTGTTTGATCTATGGTTTCCTCACTTCTATTACGTTCTTTTTGTGTTTACACTTAAGTGTCGTGCACTTTGAAGCGTTTCACTCTTTCTCTCCCTATCTCTCACTTAAGTGTATCTCTCCCTCACTTTCACTTAAGTGTTTATCTCTCTCACTTTCACTCTGCATTCCAAATATAGCCTTCTTTACCTGCAAGTGAAATCCTTCAATTCATTTATATTCTCATCACCTGATTCATCATAATGAACTGAATCACTATCAAGTGGAGAATTGCCTCGTAGAGGTGTTCTTGATCTATCATGCATAAGCACTGTCTCAGCACCAGACTCAATAACTTTTACTAAATCACTGTCTAGTGAAGCCTCACCTCTTTGAGATGGGTTATCCCAAGATATTAATATCTGTTAGGGAATCCTACCTTGTTCTATCAAGGAGTTACCTCACATCTTCTTCGTAAACGGGAGGTGGACATTCCTTTTCAGGATCTGGAAATGTTCCTTCCAGGAGGGATGACGTAGTAGGCAATGTAATGAATGGCAATTTACGTTTCTCTCATTACCCTATGACGGGAGTTTTGTGTAAAATACCCTACTTGACTCATCCGAAGAATTCTTGCCAAGAAGTTGCCTCTCAAGCCCAGATAAATCTGAACAAGAGATCCCCCTTTCGGGATGCAGAAGATTAACTTCTATTTGAGGTAGATACCCTGGACAATGTAATGTATGGCTAATTAGAGTCTGTATCTCGTCTGAATGCCTATACCTCTCACTATACAGGTCTTGCAATGTGTTCCTAGAATTTATCTTTTTAGGCTTACCATCAGCGTAAGTGTCGGTGGTGTGCTTGACTCATTACTAGATGCTCTGGCTGACGAGCGAATTTCAATGGTCTCATCCTGTTGAGAGAATGATTCCAGAGAAAGTTTTATTTCCTTTTCAGCCCTGCTTCCTTTTGAGAAGATACAAAGGAGCTTACAGTTACCTCAATTATGTACTACTTTTCTTCTCTAGAGGTAGAGCTGTGGGTGTACTTCCGACTTCATCCTTATTTGCTGCATCAAGTGCAGTTTCTCATTTATCAACCTCTAACTAACATAAGTTCCTTATATCTCTAGTGGTTAATATATGGAAGTGGATGAATTAGTGTTTGGTACTAAGGCCTGGGTAAGAGATTGATGGGTTTTCAACCTCTTGGCCAGCTTCTAAAGCCACTGAGGGCTAAAAGAATAAAATCAATCAAGATAAAAAGATAATCATCCTAACATTCCTAAACATATTTTTCATCTCAAAGAGAATGAAAAGTATAAGAGGGAATCGTAAACGATTGCATTAAAGCGCTTTTAGTAAAAGAGTTTTGTCGGATCTAAAGATTTATCATTTAAGAGCATGATACGAAATTTTCTTTAAGATACTTATCCCATAATAAAATGCGGGAAAGTGTATCAGAGAAGAAAATTTCTATCCCCTATGAATTTGTTATAAGGCAAACTTCCCATAATAAAATGAGGGAATTTATACCAAAGAAGAAATTCAACTCTCTTACCAATTTATATCTCAATAAAATGACTCATTTCCTTTAAAACCTAAGTACTGTAAGTTTTGAAAATAGTTTTGCAAAACATCCTTATCAGATACAAGACAATGATTTTCTGACTCATAATGCAATTATGATTTACATCATTTTCGTCTACCTGATAGTATCCCCGTCTTAAAAAGAAAATACATGACAATAAGGGTGAATGTATGCTTAACAATACAGTACATGGCCTTCAAAGCTACAACCACTGTTTAGGAACTATGAATCAATGTGAAACATACATTGAAACAACTATTTAAAAACAAATCATTTTATAAGTGATTGGTACCTCAAAGTAAAAATAATTTCTCCGAATAAGATAGCAGTCACAAATTTTCTACCACTTTAAAAGGTAAAAATAAGAAAGAAAAAGTTTTTAAAGATAAAACTTTTAAAAACAGCTTTTGAGATAGAGGATCAAAGATTTTGAGATTTAAAGAAAGATTATCCTTAAAAAAAATTAATTTACACCCTAGGATTTATAAATCAAAGTAGGGCTATTAATCAAAAGATTTTTAAAAGAGAAGTTTTGAAGAATAATTTTGAAGTTTTCTTATCTAAAACTGATAGAAAGTGAATGTATTGTAGGATAAAACATTTTGGAAAAGAAATAGACAAGATTTTTTTTTAATACATTCAGGTTTAAAATTCAGTTAAGGAAAGAAAACTAATAATAATACTCATGCAATACTAAACAGTTACCACAAACATGCATATATAAATCAAATAACATATGACAATTATTCAGTAGAACAATAAGCATTTAGACATATTTTTATTATTAGTGATTTCAGATAAACAACATGTATTATCACTAATATTAAAAATATCATAATTAATTACACGGAAACATTAACAAAATATCATTACTTGATATTTATCAACAATTTCAAAATGCAAGAAATTATGCTTCTAATATTTTATCAAATCAGAATTATGAAACTAATAATCATTGAATTGTTTCAATCCATATTTTAATAAGATAAAATAATTTCGCTAAATACTAAAATATTTATTAGATTGAATATTAGCATCTAACTTCCTACGCTATATCTGATAATCGTCACTCAAGCATATTATAATTATACTCATAACAATTATTAATGATATACGTAAGCTCAAGGAAATAGTTGAAAAGAAATTCACAAGTCCTTTAAATATAGATATTTAATACTTGTGATATTAATTACAACTCCTCGCAAATAAAATCATATTTTAAAAATATTTTCTAAGTATATAAAACATTGAGAATTTTATACATATGACTTAGAAAATACTTCGTCTTCCAATATTAGTGAGTTTTGAAATATGCATTAATTACTTAGAACAGAAATTCTAAATAGTGTCACTAATATCAAAGGTATCACAATTATTTTTAATAAAATATTTAAAAATATCAGAGCTATTAAGCAAGATATCATTGACTAATACTCATCAAATATTTAACATGCAAATAATTATGCTGCTAACTTATGCTAGAAAATCTAACTACCATATATGCATATAACATTGTAATCATGATAATTAAACTAATAGTAAAAAGTAAGAGGTACTGGATTTCAAAAAATTCATAAGTCCTTTAAATATGGAAAATTTAATACTTGTGAACTCATTTAATAATTCCTTGCAGATGGGATTTCTAACAAATATGCACATAAATAATATCCCAAGTTTACTAACCAACTTAGACAAAATAAATTCATCAAGTTATTTAACAAAGATCTTCAAGTTATTCTACTAAGGACAACTCTCGAAAGAAATGATACATGGTGTCCTTGTGCTTGTTCCATGAGTGGTGTATAGAATGTTTAGCAGAGTTGTTAGAGTTGAAGAAGTTTCCTTGTCCAGAAGATCAGAGCATCACATTCACTAGCTGCTTTAAATTTTACCTTTGCTGCAGCTATGTGTTGAGTGCTTCTTCTCATTTTTGCAAGAAATCAACTTCTTCCATGAAATTGACAGTTTCTAGGAATTACTTCCTTGTCTTTCTTACAATCTGCATCATATATATCTATATAGCCAATTAGGTTAAACCTAGTATCTTTAGGGTACCTGATTCTAAGAATTGGTGATACCCTAAGATATCTAACAATTCATAACTTAGTTATAAGATAAGATTCTCTAGAATCCACTTGAAAACTTGCACATAGGCATATTGAGAATAAAATATATGGTCTTTATGCACTTGAATAAGTTATGAGCTGATCATACCTCTAGAACTTGTCACTTAAGTTTATATACCTGATTTGCCCTGATCAAGCTTAGTGGTTTATTGACAAGAAGAAGTCTTGACAGGTCTAGAATCTTCTAAATTGCGCATCTTTAAAAGATCCTTGACTTACTTTAATTGCCATCATTCTTTTGAATTAATTGTAATCCAAAAAATATTGCAACTCTTCCAACATGCTCATGTTGTACCTACTCTGCATTTATTTGTAAATATCTCTTGCCAAATTTTCATTAGTAGACCAACATATAATATAATCATTGTTATTCCTTATAATAGTGTCAATATTTGTAGAAGGGGGGTTGAATACAAATATCAAAACTTTTTACTATTTTAATATTTGTTCTTAGTGTTTGAGTGTTAAGAGAATATGTATGAACAACAAAGATACTGAAAAATAAAATGAACAAAGAGACTTTAAAATTACTAATGGATTGGTTTTTCCATCAATGTATATTTTTGCTCAATGTTCCTAGGTTAATAAAACCTAGCTTCGTTTTTATAAAGTTAGAAAGTAAATCAACTGATCTACAAAGTGCTCTAAGGTTGAACAGTTGATTCAAGAAATATTGTCTAACTTGTTACTTTCTAACTATGTTACCACACTTGTTTATATACCACAAGTGTGTTTAATATTTATAGAAAGAGTATTAAAATAATTAAAACTAAACTAGGATTGTTTCTGATCTGCATTTCCTCTTGCCTTTTTCCATTCTGGGAAAAGTCTTCAGACTTGGAAAGACAGCTTCAACTTGAGTCTTCACAGTCATCATAGACTGTCTTCCATAGGTGTGCTTTTGTCTATCAACTTGTCAACTTGTGTTGTCTCACGCAATTGATAATTTGTTGTTAAGCATATCAATTGATTCTTCCTTTTATCCATCAACTGATGTTCTTCTTCGATTGATCTTTATATCCATCAATTGATAAATGATGACTTATCGATTGATAGATGTTATCAATCAATATATCAATTGATGGGTCTTCACATCAGTTGATGGTCTTCAATACTTGACTTGGTTTCTTCAATTGATGTTCTATCCATCGATGCTTCAATATCAACTGATCATCTTTCACTTGTATAATTTCCTGTCTTCAAATAATTATAATTTGACAGTCTAAGTTACACATCAGTTGATGACCTATATCAATCGACTCTAACATCAATTGATGAGAATAATATCAATTGACTTACACCTTATCGATTGAAATAGACTAAGTACACCTATGTTACAATCCAAATTATCAGTTGATTTATATAAACACATCAACTAATAAATGGTTTAATGATCAATTGATATTTATATTTTCTATATCAATTGATCAGTTACATCAATTAAAATTTCTATGATTCTACGTTTAAAGTTCTCATCAAATTACATGTAGATTCCTTACAATCTCTCTATATTTGTGTTTGTGACATGAACAGACATAAATCTACTTGATGATAACAAAACCCTTAATTATTTTCATTCAGATAGAATCAAGAAATTTAAATAGCACTTTTAATTTTGGAAGTACCAATTTGATGAATAATCTCTGCAAACTGCTCAAATGTTTTCATAATCCAATTTCTTTTTCTTTTTTGTCTTCTCAACATTTTCCTTTAATTGTCTCATGAATGAACTCCTCAAAATTGTTTCATCTCTGTCAGTCTCTCTAAGTTGCCTCATAAGGTAGTGAATTTCTTCATCTGTGATTTTGTCCAGATATTTACAGATATCAAAGAACTTTGTGTTGCCCTCCACATATGTAAAAATCATTGCATATTTTGGCTCCAACACCACCTTTTTGACTTGAGACTTCCATACCTTAAGGGGTGAATTAGGTTCAGCTTCAGCCTTTGATCTACTTAGCTTTGAGATTTGATGTTGAATTTCTTGAGCAATTGTTGTATTGAGTTTGTACTTTCTGTTGAGTAAAGTAAGAATAGTCTTCAGAACATTGTAGCTTTGCTTCATTATTACCTTTACTGAATAAGTGATTTTTACTCCATTTTCATACTCCAACCTCATTGATTCTTCTTGGTTAGAGGTTTCAGGGTGAGTTCTTACTCCTATCAACCCTTTTTCACTTATCACTGAAATCCCTTTCATGACATATCCTTTAATTGTTACCTCCTCATTGATTTCTTCTTGTTGAATTTGGAGATTTTCCTGAATCACTTTTTCTTGAGTAGAACTAGTCCTTTTCTTGGCCATGGCTATTTTTCTCCTTTTTCTTAGTGCTTGATCTTCTTGATCCTCTTCCATATTCCATTGAATTTCCATTTGCCTTGCAATTTCTTCATTCTCATTTTCTCTTCTTGCAACATCTGAAATTCCTGAGAAAATGGCTCCTTGAAGAAGCTTCTGGCCAACTGGATTTTTCTTTTCTTTTTTTTCTTCAATCATTATTATTTTTCCCTTTTTCTTCTCATCAAGGGCTTCATTATCAATTAGAAAGGCTTCTGTATTTGAGTTGCTTTCTTTGGCAGTCTTCTTTGCATTTTCATTTATTATTATTGTCTGAGCAATGAACTCATTCAAGTTTCCTGATTCTGCTGCTATTGACACTAACTCAGTGCTCTTCTTTAAATCTTCAATTCTCTTCCTTTCTCTCTCAATCATCAATTGAGTTTCTATTTCCCTAGAAATTCTTCTAGCTTCTAGATTATCTTCAAACTCTTTAAATTCTTTATTTTTTTTGTTCTAAGTCATCTATGGGTGACTTAGATGACTTTGCAGATTTTCTATCCATGTTGCTTCCATGTTTAGTAACCCTCTTTGTTGCAGTACCACTTGATTTACCAATACCAGAACCACCAACACTAGAACTACCACCAACACCACCACTGCCTTTGCCATCACCATCACCATCCTTCTTCTTAGCATTCTCCCCCTTTTTGTTATCATCAATTAGAGGAGGTGGTGACATTCTGTCAAGAAACTTTTGAAGAATGGAAGCATGTAGACTCTGGCCTTTAATGATGTCATCCATCGTCTTTTCTAGAGACCCCACTCTTATTTCCAAGGATGCAAAGTTCTTGGATTCCTTGAACATCTTGTCCTTAATTTGACCCATAGTATTAATTGGTAGCTTCTCAACCAATCTTCTCTCCAATGAATCCTTGTTAGAAGTGATAGAATCCTTGATAATCTCAAATTCTCTCTTTACTCCTGTCACTATGATCTTCTAAATTTTTAATGATTGCCTCATATAATGAGCAATTCTCCTTGTTTGGAATCTGCAATTTCTCCTTCCACCATTGCCCTCCTATATTGAGAAAGAATCTCAGTTTCAGCAGCTTCTAATGAATCATCAATAGTGTGCATCCATGACACTTCATCAGAATCATCTTCTAACTCTTCAGGTGCTATATAACATGTATCTATTATATTGGAAATGCTCTCCTTCAGATTCTTTGTCCTTTGTTCTGTATGCTCAATTCTCAACAATTGTTCTACATCCTTGTTACTTGAGGCAGTCAACCCTTGATATTGTGAATCAGGGTGAATGAAGTTACTTGGATCCAATTCTTCAGCATCAACCTCTACATCATCAGTTTCTTTATGAATTTCACTCCCACTTGCTTCTGCATTTGAACCTCCCCCTATTATCTTGAATCATTCCTCATCTGACATTAATTCATTATCCAGCTCCTGTATAAATAATAGAATTGTTTTATCTCTCTCACTCATCTCTCTATTTTGCATCAGGATCTCATCTTAGAATCTCACCTCTCCCTCACTCATACCTTGTGCACCTTCTAAGGTGGGGCCCTCAAGTGTTTCACTCACATTCCTGGAAGAAATAGGAATGTCCATACTGACTCCCTCTCCTTTTTCCAAGTTGCAATCCTGCCTCTCTCTCAACTCACTCAATCCTAAGAGTGTTTGTGCAACATCAATTGATTGAGCATCAATTGATGTATTGAAATTATCAGTCGAAGAGTTTGGGATATCCATCGATTGATGTATACCCGTCGATTGATCTTGAGTATCAATCGATAGCTTATCATTCAATGGTTGAATATCAATTGATGAGGAAACATCAATTGATGGAGTAGAAACATTTGAGGTTATAATTTGAGAAGTGATATTTGTAATAACATGAGAAATGGAATCCTGAATTTCCTGGGAAGAAAATTCAAGAGAGAGTGTTGGCTTCTCCCTGAATAGTAAAAAAGGAGAATTTGAAAATGCCTAATTATCTATCAGAACATTTTCTGAAGAAATTTGGTGAAGAGGGGAAAGAAGAATAGAAGGGATAGGAATTAAGAGTGAATGGGACTGCATCTCATCATTTACATGAGATATATCAAATTGACTTTGAGAAGGCTCCATCACAGTTTCCTGTGATTTTGCAGTGGTGGTTCCCCATGTGCAAAGGTGACTTTCTTCTTTCATATGATTTTGGTGTTTTGGCTTGAGTGTCCCCAATTTGGTTCTGTGCCCCTAGTTGTGAGCTCTTTTCAATATTGTCATCCTTTTGAGAGGCTGCCAATAGGGATGCGATATTCTTTATATTAACATCCATAGTCTTTTGAGAGACTATGGAGTGGCTTGACTTAGGTTGCACACCCTCACTCTCTTTATTCTTCTTGGTTCTTTTATGTTCCCCAATTCCCTCACCACCTACATCCTCCTCTAAACTATCTACCACAATAGGTGTTTTTCTTTTCTTTGATTTTGCAACAAACATGTTTTTGGGAACCTGTTGAGGTTGGCTTGTTAGATTTGGGTTAGGAAATTAGATATGTGGCTTTTGTAAGAGGGTTGGGGTCATTGCTAACACCCTCCATAGCCACAGAAGGCAAAGAAGTTTGGGGATTGGAAGAAGTTAGGGTAGAAATGAATACCTTAACAAATTCAGGGTAGATTAATTCCACCTCAAAGTGGAGATTAATTCTAACCAAGTCCTTGAAAACTATTTTGTTTTGAGTCCAACACTCAAGAGTTTCAGTTTTACTGCATATCTCAATTTCTTTGACAAAGTGGTTAATAAAAATCATATTAAATCTAGCATAGTATATGTGATTAGACCTATCATGCTTTTTTCCTAATTTAGAAACAATTTCAAATAGCAGAATAGAAGATAGATCATGATATTTGTCAAACAAGACATTATATGCTATATATTGCATGCTAGATGTTATGGCATCAAAATTACTAATTTTGCCCCTAAAGCATTTTATTATTGTGTCAAACAAATAAGACCATTTTCTCCTAAGATGGTTTCTAACTACTTGTCCTAAATTAATGTCAGGATTTGCATAATTGATAGCCCTAAGCATGTTCCTAATATCGGATTCACTAGGTACATCATCAGTATTATTAACAGGCAAATCTAAGCATTGATTTAAGATCAAAGTAGTAAGAATGTACTCTTGTCCTTTGCAGTTGAATTTGATGCTTGAGAAGTAATCAACAACTTCTGCAGAGGTCCAAAACTCTTCCACCAGATTGTAGATTATAGTTTGTGCTTCCTTCAACGCTTTTTGTACCTTGCAACTTCCCAGGAATTGCATCAATGGATGAAATTCTTCTGAAACTTCTTCAACCACAGTACAAGCCACAAAATTGTTTAGCTCGTAGATAAAACCGGCTTGAGAGATTTTTTTGGATGAAGATGCCATTTTTTTAAATAGAAGATTAGTATAACAAAAGCATTAAAGATATTAAGAAGATTGAGTACAGAGAGAAAAGGGTTAGAGATTGAGTTCGTAAATTGAGATAGAAAGAGATAGAGAAATCGATAGTAAAATTGCTACCAATTGACTGTTATACATACAGGAATATTTATCTGTTGGTAGCAATTTTACAATCAATTGATAAAATAAGTAATCAACGACTAGATTTTGTACAGGTCGATTGATGACATGGACCCCTTTACATTCCAGGTCATCGATTGATAACTAACTTATCCATCGACAGGTACTACTATCAATCGATAAATATATCATCAATTGATATATTTATCTGTTGACAGCTACAAACATCTATTGATATGTAAAGTGTTTGTCAATTGATTATGGAAAAATCAACAGATTAATACAGTCAATGGCTACCAACTAAAATAATCATAACTTGTCAGACATTTAATAGATTAAACATAGTTAAGCATACCTAAATCACATATCAATCTATTGAAAGTAGATTCATCTAATGGTTTGGTGAAAATGTCTACAAGTTATCTTTCACTAGGGACAAAATGTAATTCAACTGTACCATTCATTACATGTTCCCTAATGAAGTGATACCTTATTTCAATGTTCTCGGTTCTGAAATGTTGCACATGATTTTTTGTTATTGCAATGACACTTGTGTTATCACAGAAAATAGGAATCTTATTCATGTTGAACCCATAGTCAAATAGTTGATTCCTCATTTATAAAACTTGTGCATAGCAACTTCCAGCTGCAATATATTCAGCCTCTGCGGTAGATGTAGACACTGAATTTTATTTCTTGCTAAACCATGATACAAGCTTGTTTCCTAGAAATTGACAAGTGCCTGTAGTACTTTTTTGTTAATTCTGCAACCTGCATAGTCTGCATCTGAATAACCAATTAGATCAAATCCAGAATCTCTAGGGTACCAAATTCCAAGATTTGGAGTTCCTTTGAGATATTTGAATATTCTTTTTATTGTAATTAAATGAGATTCTCTAGGATCAGCCTGAAACCTAGCACAAAGACATATAGCAAACATTATGTCTAGCCTACTTGCAATTAAATAAAGTAATGAGCCAACCATGCCTCTATAACTTGAAATGTCCACTTTAGCCTTCTTAGTATTCAATTCAAGTTTAGTTGCAGTGGCCATGAGAGTTTTTGCAGAAGAACATTCATTTAAATCAAATCTCTTTAATAAGTCAGAAATATATTTGGTTTGACTTATTTGACTTGCAAACTAAGAAAATAGGTAAGTTCTCCCATCATGCTCATTTCATATTTACTATGCATCAACTAAGCAAACTTTTGACAAAGTTTCTCATTAGTTAAACCAAAAATAATGTCATCTACAAAGATTTGAACAAGAATCATAGAGCCACTAACATTTCTATGAAAGAGAGTTTTATCAACAATACCTCCAGTGAAGTGATTCTCAATCAAGAATTTAGATAATGTTTCATACCAGGCTCTAGATGCTTGCTTCAATCCATAAAGTGCCTTGAGAAGATAGTATACAAATCCAGGATGAACAGGATCAATAAAACCAGGAGGTTGTTCTACATATACTTCTTCATCTAGTTTTCCATTGAGAAAAGAACTTTTGACATCCATCTGATACACTTTGAAATTAGCATGAGCATCATATTCTAGAAAGATTCTAATTTCTTCCAACCTTGTAACTGGTGCAAATGTTTCATCAAAATCTATGACTTCTTCTTATGAGTAGCCCTTTGCCACTAATCTTTCTTTATTCCTTGTCACTATACCAGATTCATCCATTTTGTTTCTGAATACCCATTTTGTACCAATGACAGAATTGTTCTTTGGTTTGGGCACCAGCTTCCATACCTTGTTTCTTTCAAACTGATTCAACTCTTCTTGCATAGAAATTATCCAATCAGGATCATTCAAGGCTTCTTCAATCCTTTTTGGTTCTTCTTGAGGCAGGAATCTACTATACAAGCATTCATTTTGAGTTGCACTTCTAGTTTTGACACCATCATTTGCATCTCCAATAATCAATTCAAAGGGATGGCTTTTTGTCCATTTCCTTTGTGATGGTAAATTTGTCTTTGAAGATAACGCTTCATGATCATTGGAATTGTTATGATCATTGTGATGTGATTGATCATTTGATAACCCTCCCCTGAGATGGACACTCTACTTGAAGATTGTTGTGCAGAGTTGTTATCCATCGAATGATTATCAATTGATGTATTATCAGTCGATTGATGATTTTCAACTGATAAGTTATCTGTTGATGCATTGACATCAATTGATGGGGAGTTTCTAGGTACTTGATTTCTTGAAATTTCCACATGATCATCACTATCTTCACTATTTCTTGTAGATTCATTTTCAAAATACAATAGGTCATGAAATCATTCATCAAATAACCCTTGAATCTTCTTGTCATCAAAGACTACATGCATAGATTCCATAACAATGTGTAATCTAAGATTGTAGACTCTGTAAGCTTTGGTTGTTATTCCATATCCAATAAATATAGCTTCATCAGCCTTGGCTTCAAACTTTCCTAGATTTTCACCTTGATTCCTCAGTATAAAGCATTTGCAGCCAAAGACATGAATAAAATTAACTATTTGCTTCTTGTCTTTCTTCATCAATTGATATGGTGTTTTGCCTTGAAGTTGATTGACCATGGAAATATTTTGAGTGTAACAAGCAGTATTAATTGCTTCTGCCCATAAATATGTAGGAAGTTTTGCTTCTTCTAACATAGTTCTAGAAGCTTCAACCAAGAACCTATTTTTCCTTTCAACAACTACATTTTGCTGTGGAGTCCTTGGTGCAGAGAAATGATGAGTGTTACCTTTTTCTTCACAGAATTCTTTCATTGCTGCATTCTTGAATTCAGTACCATTATCACTTCTAATTTTCTTGACATTCCATTCAGTGCCATTGTCAACATTCTTCACATGATTGATAATGAACTTGCTTGCCTCATCCTTAGAGTGTAAGAAATATACCCATGTATATCTTGTGAAGTCATCAACAATGACTAAGGCATATTTCTTTTTGGCAATTGACATGATATTGACTGGTCCAAATAAATCCATGTGCAATAATTCCAGAGGCTTATCAATTGATGATTCAGACTTTGACTTGAATGATGTTTTCATTTGTTTTCCCTTTTGACAAGCATCACATAGTCCATCCTTGGTGAATTCCATCTGTGGAATGCCTCTAACCATATTCTTTCTAACCAATTGATTCATGGCTTTGAAATTCAAATGGGCTAGCTTCTTATTCCAAATCCAACTTCCATCTGTATTGGCTTTGTTAAGCAAACATGTCATTGAATTTGCCTTTACAGAGTTAAAATCAGCCACATAGACATTTCATTTTCTTTCACTAGTTAATAGAATTTCACTAGATTCTTTGTTGGCTATGATGCATGATCCAGTTGTAAACCACACACCATTTCCATTATCACACAATTGACTAATACTGAGCAAATTGTGCTTCAATCCATCAACTAGTGCTACAAGTTCAATGATAACATTTTGTCTTGCAATTGAGCCATATCTCAGAGTAAAACCTTTGCTGTTATCTCCAAAAGTAACTCCTGGGCCAGCCTTTTTTACAAATTTTGTGAGCAGGGACAAATCTCTAATCATATGCCTTGAACAACCACTATCCAAATACCAGAGATTTTTCTTCCTGTTTCCCTGCACACATATAAAACAATCAAGTTGCTTTTGGTAACCAAGTTGCCTTGGGTCCTCTTTTATTAGTTGCAGTCTGGGCCTTGGTTTCCAACTTTGATTCCTTTTATTTTGATGGGTTTAAGTCCACTTTAACTTTGGGAGTTGGCTTTTTAGGCTTAGACACCTTGGAACTCATGGTGGAATTTCCATGCATTTCATTATCTACATTAGGTATGTTCCATGGCATTCCAGGCATGTTCGTATTTGCATATGCAAAGAATGGATTATACATATATGGAACTTGAGAATAATGTATATGAATATTAGGTGCAACTAAATTAGAAGACATGACATTCATGAGCATAGGATTGGTAAGCATGGCATTTGCAGACATGTCATGTGCATTTAAATCATTTAAAGATATTGAGTTCTTTTCTTTCTTGCATTGCATAGACAAATGATTTACACTACCACATTTAGCACACACCTTTCTAGGTGCATACATATCAGGAGTATAATTGTTGTGCTTGTTTATGCCCATTTTTCCATTCCTAGTCCACTTCTAATTGTGCTATCTCTTCTAATTTTGCTTTCAATTGTTTCTTGGATAAGCTACCTATATTGATCTTTTCAACTTTAGCCTCAACTTGATTTTTGGTTTCCTTAACAAACTTGATAGGGGTGCTAAAGTTGTTCTTCTTATTAGCCATTGATGATTTACTTGTCGATGGATGCTTATCAATTGATTCAACATTAATCGATTGATAATCCTTATCAGTTGATGAGGGATTAGCAGTCGATTGATCTTTATCCATTGAAGTATCAGCCAATGGCTTGCCTATTGATTTAGGGAATTCTCCTAGAGTATCTAAACCCTGAACATCAATGATTTGTTTAGCAGTTTTAGTAGACCTATTCCATTTGTTGATGGTTTCAATTTCTCCATCAATTGTTCTTTTAACAATTCTTCTCTTCTCAAACTATTTACTAGTTCATCTCTAGCATCTTTACTTTCCTGCTTCAATATATCTAAACAAACAAGTTCATTTTCAAAAAAAGCATTCCTCTCAGCTAAGGCATCAATGGTGTTCTTTAACTTGAGGTTTTCTTTGTATAGAGATTTTGGAGTGACATGCAAATTGTACAATTCATTAGACATTTCATTAATAGTACTATTGCATTTATCATTTGTAAGCTCAGAAAAGTTAGTATCTAGTACATGAATTGATGATGAACTAGTTTCTTATTCTTCATGGTTTGCCATTAGAGCTAGATTGATGAATTCTTCAGAATCACTATCCTCAGCAACTCAGTCTTTCTCTTCAGTAACAAAAGCCTTTTATTTTTGTTTAAGAAGGTCAAAGTATTTCTTTTTATAGTCAATATCATCCTATGACTTTGCCTTCTCTTGTTTTGGCTTTCTACACTCATTTGAGAATTGACCACCCAATCCACAGTTAAAGCATTTGAATTTTAATCTATCAATCAAAATTTTGTTTTGATTGTTAGTTCTAAACTGGGATCCCGGCCTTTGAGCATTTGGATTCCTCTTGAATTTTAACTTTGAAAATTTCCTTGACAGAAATGCAAGGTGCTCATCAATCTCATCCAAATCATCCTGAGAGCATGCTTCATTTTCTTCACACTTGCCCTTTTCTTTTCTTTTGAATGATTCTTCAATAGCATCACTAGCCACCATGACATAGTCTTCTACACAACCATTTTCCTTCTTTTCTTCATTTCCCTTGACCATCAAAGCCACATTTTTCTCTTTTTTTGATTCTTCTCAATCTCCTCATCTTGTTGGATTTCCAATTCATATGTCTTGAGAATACCATAAAGTTTCTCAAGAGTATAATCTTTTAAGTCTTGATATTGTCTAATGGAAACAGTCATTGGTTTCCATTCCTTTGGAAGAGATCTAAGAAATTTTAGATTTGTATCCTCAGTTGCATAGACCCTACCATATAGCTTCAATCCATTTAACAACTTCTGGAATCTACTATATTTGTCATTGATGGATTCTCCACTCTTGAAGTGAAATGATTCATATTTTTGTATCAATGATTGCATCTTATTTTTCCTTACTTGTTCAATTCCTTCACACAAAGTTTAAAGAGTATCCCATACTTCTTTTGATGAAGTGCAATTTATCACATTGTCAAACATATCTTTATCTAGACCATTAAACAGAATGTTCATGGCCTTCTTGTCTTTAAGCACTTCTTTTTCATCCTCTTTAGTGAACTCATTGATGAGTTTTGGAACATGTTTGTCAAGTACAGGAATTCTATCGGGGTTTACACCCGTGACTAGCTTCATGGGAACATGAGAACCTTTCTCTATCCAGTTAACATAGGAAAGGTCGAGAGAAAGAAGATGCAGATGCATTTTTACTTTCCATAGAAAATATTCATCTTTTCTAACACTGGAATCTTCACACCTGAATCTTTTTAGCCCATATGGATTGTTCTTGATCTTTAAACTTTCTTTATGTTGAAAGTCTGCTCTGATACCAATTTTTATTCCTTAGAACAATGTCAACATTTATAGAAGGGGTGTTGAATACAAATATCAAAACTTTTTACTGTTTTAATATTTGTTCTTAGTGTTTGAATGTTAAGAGAATATGCATGAACAACAAAGATACTGTAAAATAAAATGAACAAAGAGACTTTAAAATTATTGATGGTTTGGTTTTTCCATCAGTGTATATTTTTGCTCAATGTTCCTAGGTTAATAAAACCTAGCTTCATTTTTATAAAGTTAGAAATTAAATCAACTGATCTACAAAGTGCTCTAAGGCTGAACAGTTGATTCATGAAATATTGTCTAACTTGTTACTTTCTAACTATGCTACCACACTTGTTTATATACCACAAGTGTGTTTACAATTCCTAGAAAGAGTATTAAAATAATTAAAACTAAACTAGGATTTTTTCTAATCTGCCTTTCCTCTTGCCTTTTTCCATTCTAGGAAAAGTCTTCAGACTTGGAAAGACAACTTCAACTTGAGTCTTCACAATCATCATAGACTGTCTTCCATAGGTGTGCTTTTGTCTGTCAACTTGTCAACTTATGTTGTCTCACTCAATTGATAATTTGTTGTTAAGCATATCAATTGATTCTTCCTTTTATCCATCAACTGATGTTCTTTTTTAATTGATCTTTATATCCATCAATTGATAAATGATGACTTATCGATTGATAGATGTTATCAATCGATGGGTCTTCACATTAGTTGATGGTCTTCAATACTTGACTTTGTTTCTTCAATTGATCTTCTATCCATCGATGCTTCAATATCAACTGATCATCCTTTACTTGTATAATTTCCTATCTTCAAATAATTACAATTTGACATTCTAAGTTACACATCAGTTGATGACTTATATCAATCGACTCTAACATCAACTGATGAGAATAATATCAATTGGCTTACATCTTATCGATTGAAATAAACTAAGTACACATATGTTACAATCTAAAGTATCAGTTGATTTACATAAACATTTCAACTAATAAATGGTTTTCTGATCAATTGATATTTATATTTTCCATATCAATTGATCAGTTACATCAATTAAAATTTCTATGATTCTATGTTTGAAGTTATCATCAAATTACATGTAGATTCCTAACAATCATGGTATACTTGCACATATATTACATTGTGAGTGCCTTGTATTCTATAGAGATATATGTGTATAAATATTATAATATAAAATCATTTTTAAGTAACTAGCAGTTAGAGTGCCATACCATGTCATTGACGTTTTACTTGAATCCCTAACCCAATTCATAGAGAGCTTGTGAAAAGAATGATATACAAATTCCAATGATCTGTAACTTCAAAGTTCAGGAAATGTTGTACATCAAATTCAACTTCTAACTCATCATTCAGGAGTGCACTTGTTCACATTCTTCTGATAGATATTCATACTTGAATGCTCAACATGTGCTAGAGATGTTCTACTGTTAGGTCATCAATTTGTTCAGCCCTAATAGGATCAAGTCTCATCACTAGTGCTTACTGTTTGATCTTAAAAGTCCCGAAGATTCTATTTCCATCATCGTCAATACCTTCTACTTGATAGTAACCTGTAACAACTAGTTTGGCCTTGTCCCTCATAACAATGCCAATAATCATTCAGTTTCTGTAAACCCTTACTATTACCAATTTTAGCTTCGTCTTGTGGTCTGGATTCCAACTTCAGTAGTTTCTGCCTTTTGAACTGATTGAGATCATCTTGCATTGTAATCACCCAATATGGATCACTCAGTGCATCTTCAGTATTCTTTGGGATTCCAAATGTTAGGTCCCGAAAAATATGTGTTCATTTTGATTAGCACTTCTATCATTTACTCAATAATCCGGTTTACTAAGAACTAGACTGCAAGATTGACTTTGACTTCAAACCTTTTTTCTTGGTAGATCTGTTCTTGATGTATTCCTTTGATCTTCATTATGTTGAGTACAACTAGTAGATCCTTCTTTTATTTGCTCCCCCTAAGTTGTTGCTAGGATGTGTTGAAGATCCTTCACCTTTTTTAGTGGATTTTGTTAAAGTTCACGAGTTGTGTAGATTCACTACCATTTCCACTAATAGGATCTGAATCACTATCATTATCATTATTTCCTTCTGCAATCTCAGTTTCATCATTAGTATCTGAATTTGACTCTGACGGGATGTCAAAATTCAAAGGTTCAGAATAGTCATTCATTTGAATGCTCGGGAGCTTGGTGTAGTTGGACGATACACTCAGACTTTCAATCACCTTCTGGTTTTCAATCACATATGTCTTGAAATCTTTTGACATCATTGAGTAGCCGAGGATAATTGTTACATCATTCTTAATTTTTTCCAAGATACTCATCTAAATCTTCAATAAATATTAATTTCATCCAAACACACAAAAGAGCTTCAGTATGTGCTTCTGATTGGCCATTAACTCATTCGATGTCTTTTCACGATCTTTGTTGATTAAAGCAGCATGTTGTGTTAATTTCTTCAGCTTCAAAGTACCTTTATAAGTGCAGAATTCATTTAGAACTTCATTCGCAAAATTCAGTTCCAATATTTGACTTCAAAGTTCTCACAACTTACTTTACTTCCAACTTGATCTTCCTGATGTGATCAATCACCATCGGTGATACATTATCTATTGAATGCACGAACATCACCAACTTGTAACTAGGATTATTAATAACCACCACTAAACATATTTTCTCCATGACATAATTTGCTTCAGTGTGATGTATTCATTTACTTCCCTATGTGACGTACTTCAAAATGTCCTTCAAGATAGAATTACATATGAAGCAGTCTTCCCACCAATTTCTTCTTTATCAAAGAATCCATTGTCTTGATTAACAAGTGTGAGAGCTTCATATGCCATAACTAACTCTTTACTGAGGAAGCTTTACTGAAATGTTCACTTTACCTTTGCATACAAATTCCATGTCAGCTACGAACAAATTTCATCACTCTCAGTTTGAGTGAGCTTCCATCTTTCTTGCTTCAAATCAAACACTTTTCCTTTTCATTGCTTTTCCAGAAAACCCTTGACAAAGAATTCCCTAGTTCCCTATAGATAGTGTTTAAGTCCGTAGACAAGAAAGATGTTTCTATTGATGACAATTCCAAAAATCATGATAGCCAAATCCCTTGTACATCCTTTGCTGTCATCTCCAAAGGTTACCGTTGGGTAGGCTTTCTCAACCAACTGTGATAACAAAGCTTCAATATTGATCATATGCCTCGAACAGTAAATGTCACGAAATCACATAACTTATGCCTTTTGTTATATACTCTACAATCACAAATGATTAAGCTTCTTGGTACTCAACTTCAATTAAGTCCATATGGGTTAGAGATATTGCTTTAAATAGTGGTAACAACAGCTTCAACGCATTATAGATAAGAATTATGCAATTCAAGCATGTTATGCATATTAGAAAATTCAGTACTATCTACTTTACCCATTCTACACAAGTGTAACAAATGTAAAGTAGATTTACAGATATTCAATTATTTTCTAAAAGCATATAGATAGAAGAACTAACAAATTAATTAATAATTCTGTCTAATCCATTTTTGTTGTTGTCTAAAATTTTTAACTATCTCTAATTACCTAAGTCAGTTTTAGATTAATCCTTGAATCTACAAATTTTACTGACTGATTAGATAATTCTACCATCTTTTAGTATTCTTATCCCTAATAAGCAATACATGATATGATATGACATTTAAGTACAACTATGTGAGTGTGAGCAAATCATGTGAAAATAAGCACATAAACAATTTTAAGAATATGTAGAATATTTGAATAAGTCATTATGAGCAATATCAAATTCTATATACACTTATCAAGTCATTTATCACAGTAAGAACAAATATAAAATATATGATCTATGACCTGTTTGTCTATTTAGAAATTTTCACAACATTAGCAGAGGTATTAAATCATAGAAGATTTAAATCAAGTTCCAACAAATGTTTAAGGATACACCTAACCGTCTCAAACACTCTATCTAATTCTAGATATTCATTTTACTGCATAGAAAATCAAGTTTGAAATGTACTTATTTAAAATCATGAATCCTAGCATGCAATATTATTCTTAGCAATCAATTAAGCATTTAAGTCTTAAGAGCTAACATGCTGACATGAATATAATACATTTCAATACCTAATAATCATACAGTTTTGAATTAGATAAACGTATACTAGTTAGAATGTGTACCTGTGAAGTGCTTAGTGATTCATACCAGTGTTGGTCATTGATGTCAGATATCCATTTGGTTCATCACTATCACAGATAGAATCAAACTTGCATTTAGCATCACCAATAAATGTTTTCCCTTGTTGCATCCTCACTAATGCCTGAGATTCCTGCTTTAACCCAACACAGTGTCTGTCATCATTTACTTGTACAGGCTTCTTCAAACTGTGTAGCAAACCCCAGATCTTGTCTTTCTATTTTAAACCATCCCTGTTTTACAACCGCCTCTTGAACTGATCTTGAAAATCTCCTTCATGGAATCTATAGGTAAGGACTTTAGTTTTAGAATTGGGATTCCGTCTGAATCTGATGTCACTGAACTTCCTGTTGCCCTGCAGGCTTGACTTGCAGTTCAGTTCTCAAGATATTCCAAAGTGTCAAATTCACATACAACATCTTGACCACTAACTCGAGCTACAACATCTTCAATTTACCTTCTTGGATCATTTCGTTTCTGTTCAGAGATTCTCAACCTTGAATTCAATCAAATTTGGTTCATGGGTTACAAATACAATAGATATGCTAATAATCTGTTTTACCAAATATTATCTTCTTCAGCTCTGGTTCTAGTTCATAGGCCTTCAGCACATACAGGTCTTTTACAAACAATGTGGTTGTATCCTTATATCCCTGTTGGCTGTAACCCTACGTTCCAGATGATCGGCAGTGTTAGCACGAACTTCCTGTAATCTTCTTGTAGAATAATCTGTAAGGCTTGTACTGAGATGTCAGGATATCCAGTCTGTTCTCCTTCACTACTTTAACCCCTAAGATTTTTTATCTAAAAAATTAACTCAAATTAACCAAAAATTAACCCCGAATTAATTTCTTCTTTTGTAGCTTCCAAAAAATTAGTGGGATTCTATGGAGTAAATCTCTGAGAAAATTAATACCACATTTTCTTCAGCTTGTTCCAGAATTAACCTCATCGGATAATCTTTAGTCAATTTTGGATGTCTTCAATACCCAAAAAATCTTCAACTACTTCTCCTTGAGTACCCTCAAATTAATATTTAAGAGAAATTTAAATTTACAGACTTTTTAATTTTCTTAGAAAATAAATTAATCAAAAATAAAAATATACAACAAATTAATTTTCAAGAATTTCAAATTTTCTTAAAAATTAAAATATCATAAATTAATATTTAATAAAAAAATTTAGTTTTCAAGAATTTTAAATTTTCTAGAAAAATAAATAAATCTAAAATAAAAATTAAAGGGTACAAAACTTGTGGCACCAAAATGACAATTTGCATTAGTGGCGTCTAACTATTCATTTGGTAACGCCTTTACACTGGAGCCCCTGTACAGGCGCAAGGAAAATCATCTGAACTCGTAGTGCTACTACAGCTAATCCTTTGTAGAGGCGCAACAAAAGCATTTAAAAGAAAATTCATTACTTTGTTTTGTGATAACAAGAAACTAGGCGTGTGTAATAGTCATTTAGTCAACTGCTGAAAATGGACCAAGTTAATAATAAATTTAAATTGTAAACTCTATTTAATTTATAAAATAAAATAATTAAAATTTATAATATAAACTAATAAAAGTTTATAAAATAAATTTAATATTAAGTTTTTAAAATAAACTAATTAAAATTTATAATATAAACTAATAAGAGTTTATAAAATAAATTTTATAAAGTTTATAAAATAAATTTAATATTAAATTTATAAAATAAACTAATTAAAATTTATAATATAAACTAATAAAATTTTATAAAACAAATTTTATCAAAGTCTATAAAATATCTTTAATATTAAGTTTATAAAATATACTAATGAAAATTTATAATATAAACTAATAAAAGTTTATTAAAGAAATTTTGTAAAAGTTTATAAAATAACTTTATTAAAAGTTTATAATTAAACTTATTTAACAAGGCCTCTAATCATTCTGAGTCCAAGCAGCTTCGACACCCTGAGCTTCACTGGGTTACGGGTCTTGATTTGTATATCAATCAGTCAGCTCTGATACCAATTATTGGGTCCCGAAGTATCGTAGACCGGGGGGGATTGAATACGATACTCACAATAATTTAAATTCTTTTCAAAATTTGTGGATAAATAAATTATTTCTTCAGAATGGGTTTGGCCATTTGCAGTGTTTAGGGGAGCTGCTTACTAATTTTCTATGTGTCTGGATAAATTAATTTGGTTCAAGAAAATTAGTAAGAAAATAAATGAGACAAGTTTCGGGGAATATATCTTTCATATATAAACCCTGAGGGGTGCTACATCCAGTTAAAAATATAACTGATTTCCAAATAACAAATTTGTTCTTTGCTACTAACACAAAAATATAAGACTCAGTTCCTTTAAAAATATATCTAAATTATTACAAGGAAAAACTGTGTCCGTAGGGAGTGATATCTAGGAGCCCTGAGCATTTTTCATTAAAGAACCGGGTCCTAATATCTGACCGGGAGCAAGGTATGAGTGTGTATTAATTGTTTCTTCTTGCTCCGGCCATGGCAGTAGCTCTCTACATATTATTTGTGTTGAAGAAGACGACCCTTTTGAATGAGTGGCTTCATCTTTTTATCTATGTAGACTTTAAATCAAATAAAGTTAGGCTGCTGTAATTTGATTTGCTGAGTGTTAAGTGGGGTCAAGTAATATTTTTTTGTGCCTACTGATTTTGTTGTGCGTACTACTCCGTTTGCCTTGTAGTGGCACCACAAAATACTTCACAAAAATTTTCAAGTATTTCCTTGCACCTTTGATTTTTGTTGCGCCTGTAGAGTGAATCCCATGTATAGATTTATGTGGCGCCTTGAAAATGCCTTAAGCCATTTGGAATGTTTGTTGCGCCAAGCACAATGGTTGTATAGGGGAGGGTCAACATAACAATTGATTTAGTTTCTCTTGATATTTTTAATGGTCAAAGTGTAATTTGATCACTGTACTTTGACCCTCTTTTCATTCCTTGACTAAAGTTCGCCAACTTCCATTTCTTGTACCAAAGTCTTGTCACATTACACCCTGTACCATGAGCTGTTTCTGTTCTTCGACTGTAGTTCAGAAACTTTCACTTTTCGTACCAAGGTTGTGACACTTTGCACCATGCACCCTGCACCCTTTGAGCTATTTAGTTTTTTAGCTGTTTGGCTGTAGCCTCTACAAATCACTTTTCATACCTTAATAAATAAACGTTCTTTCCAAGTACGTTCTTCAACTTAACAATTCTTCTATAGTTAATACTCAGATTCCTTTCACAAACTGCTGACGCCTAGTGCAACTGGTCTGGTTCACAGACGACAAACTTTGATCCAGGTCTTCGTATTATAGTCTTACGTACATTGTTAAGTTTGCAGCAACTTCATTGCTTCGAACACTGATAGTCAATAAACACTGTAACTTCACTGGAATCTTTTCTGGTACTTAGACAATATCACCATTACTACCACAATCTTGAATACTTCATTCTCTGTTCTTCACTGACGCTTGAACATTTAAATGAACTTCTTTCAGTGAGTATAGCTTCAAGACTGTAACTGTCTTCTTTAACTTGTCTTCAATCCTTCTAGATTCCTATGCTTCGAACACTGTCTATCTTCAATCAATGCCTTTACACTGAAATCTTCTAGTGGCACTTTCATACTGAATCTTCAACACTTCTGAAACCCTGAAAGTCTTCAACCATTATTCTTCACTGAGGCATGAACATATAAACTTCTTCTAATATCTTGATTCACTTTATCTACCTTGTTTTCATTTCTTCCTGATTTCTGTGTAGGCATTGTATTATTTACTTGTCATGTTCTAGTGTTGAGTTATCACGATTACTATTCATACAGCTTCGTAATCTCACCAACAGGGTCAATTACGGGGTTTAACTATTTACACCGCTTTCACTAAAACGTTCATAACTCACTAACCGTTAAGTCAATTGATGCACCGTTTTTGCCTGCACCATCTAGAGAATGTTTAGAATATAATTCATCCAAATTTTGGCCCTGGACAGAGGACTCAGTTTTCTGAATTTAGTGAACAAGGCAACAGCTTCTTTAGTGAATAGTGTCATCGCGCAACTTTGGTTTCGACATTTTTAGAAAATCGAAATATTAACTTTTTAACACAACTTTTTTGGTGTTCTTAATAACTATCTAAGGTATATATTATCCAAGTTTCATAATTTTAATCAACTCTTAAGTGGTTCAATAATAGTCCCAAAATGAGATTAAAGGAGCAGTTTGATTCAATCGAACTACTTTCACTAAATTGGGCTTTTCTCCTAAACCGTAAATCGTAATAACACGATTCAAGCACCAAAACAAACTATGAAACAAGATATACACAACCATTGTCAGTGGTCTTAAGGTCCTGTATATTATCATTTTGGAATTATTGGTCAACATAAGTCTAAAAGCAAATGGGTATTACGACGGTTATAAACGGAACGATTCCCGAATCTAGCTATGTTAAATCCATTAACCAATAACCCAATCATCAAACCAATGTCTTTAACAAAAAAATCAGTTTATAACTTCGTAAACTCATCAATCATCAACCCATATTATTCAACCAATAATATTCAACCATTTACATCCAAACTCCTTAAATCAACATATAGTTAAACATAACTCAAACTCAAGCTTATAGCTCAAAGTAAATCAAAGGATAGATGGTATTTATACCTTTCTTGTATCCTTAAACATACTAAAAAAACTTGTAAGCCTTAAAGGAGCCTTGATCTATGCTTATCATCCTCAAACTTGCAAGAAAAAATCAAGAAACAAGTTAGTAATTTTCGGAGTTACTATTCACCCTCATCTTTGAGAAAGGATTTGGCTATGCTATACTAATTGGATGGCCATGAAATTTTTTACATACCTTAGATATATAATGAAGGAGATATGGTCCAAATTTGATGATTTATGGATAAGTAGAACTTGGGTTTTGAAATTTTCTTTCCTTACTTTTCTTGAATGGCCAAATGGAAGAAGAATGGAGGGGAGAGCTTTTTCTACTTTGCTTGCTTTTGAGTTGGTGTATTTGTGTTTGTATAATATGTATATGGCTGATATCTATCAAGAGATATGGTTTTGATGGATGTCAAGTACATCAAATAGTAACTTGGCTAATTGTTTGACTTGTTGACTTCGTTCTTCTTTAACCAATTTGGTTGCATGATTCTTGCATGGGACTTCTCATTAGTCACTTATCATTCAACACTTAACCATTAATTCTCAACGTAAGTTCGATTAATTTCCGAAAGCGTTTCGTCGTAGGTATTATGTAGCGTAAATCTTTAATATTCTAAATACTTATATTCAAGTATAACCATGAAATTTCTAAATTATAATCCTCCTAGTCATAATATAATTCTCGTATTCCTTGATATCTTAAATTACAAAACAAATAGTAAAAGTGAAAATCTTCGAATTTCGACAGCTTTTACATTCACTCATTTGTTTCATACAATAATATTACATCCTTGGTTTTCCAATATTCCATCACTTACCTAGTGTAGGCTAAAAAGTTTTTCATAAATTAGTAGAATCACTATTTATCAAGGCCTTTCATAAATACTAAAAAAAATATGCACAAAAAATACGGGTTATTACAAGAAACATATGGCAGATGTAAGGTTCTGAGTTCCTCCAAAGCATTGATAGTGGAAGCACCAGAGAAGATAGAAGTGAAGGCTGATGTAATTTCAAATAATTCAATAGAGTATGTGGTTCCATAATTTAGACATACTTTAGATAAACAAGAAGATGGTGAATTCTACTCTTTGGAAAAATTCGATCAACTCGAAGATGAATCTCTAGCTATGGTTGCTAGGAGGTTTGGTAAAATGAGATTTTGAAGGAATACATCCTACAAAGTTAAACCTAACTTTGGAAGATTCCAGAGAGGAGGTTCTTCTACAGCTGTATCAAGAAGTGGCTATAAGACCAGCTTAGTTGATAGAAGCAAGTTTCGTTACATCAACTGCAATGAGCTAGGCCACTTTGCACTGAATGCAAAAAGCCGAAGCAAGGAAAGAAGAGAGAGTCTTATGAAGAGCTCAAGGAAAATTATGATGCACTTGTGAAAAAATATCAAGGCAAGTCTTATCTAGCAGATGGCAAAAGCTGGGATGACTCAGACAACAATGATGAGGAAGAGCTAGGAAATCTTGCTCTAATGGCTTCATCCGAAGAATCATGGTCTCCCACTCGACAAGGTGGAATAGATGTAAATCCCTCTTGCCCTAAAATGTTTAAATTACTAGGTAAAGAACTAGATGATACAAGAGATATAGTTAAGAAACTATTTCTTAAAAACAAAGTTTTAAATGATGAGAATGATGTTTTAAAATCGTTAAAAACCAGAATTGACAAGTTGACTGAGGACTTAGCTTTTCAAGTCAATAGAGTCAGCTTTTATGTTAAGGTTGAAGCCTATCTTAGAAATCAAATAGTGGAAGAACAGAAGAAGTGTCTAGCCTATAAGAATTCCTCTTATATTGTAAAAGACCTAATTGACCAACAGGAGATAAAATAAAAAGTTAGAATAGGCTTTGAGTATAATCAATCTATAGGAAAGGCAAACAACATCACCCCATTCAGAAAAAGTGCTGAAGAAAGGGGTATACCACATGTTGTTAAGGACATACATAAACCTCTTTTCATAACCCTTATAGCAGAACCAATCCTTGAGAGCTCTATATTAATTTCTTATGAAATGAAGTTAGAGGACATCGAGGAAGAAAAGAAAAGAGAGGAATAAGTTAGGGACATACAAAGAGTTAATGTCCAAGATAAGAAAAGGGCACCCAAGAATCCAGTGAAAGATGTAGGAACTTCTGATTCCCCAATCCTGGTATAGGTGCTAAAGACTTAAAGAACAAATTGAATAGACCTAATAGGGTTGTCAATAGTAGGAATAGTAATAACAAATATCATTCTACTAAGAACTTTAAAATTGCTGATAAAGTTGAAGTAGAAACTGTTAAGACACCTAATGCTTTGAATAACATGTCTATTATTGATGTATGCCATAAATCTTGTGGTGTTATATATTGTATGTTATGTGCTTTTAATGCTATGTATGCATATTTCAAACGCATGATTGCTAGTAAAGCTAACATGACACCTAGACAACACATCAATAATAAATTTACAAAATCCAAGACTGGGATTCCCTCACCTGTCAAGAATGAAGCATATATTTCCAAGTCTAAACATAAAGTTATTAAAACTATTTATAAGAATGTAAGTACAATCAAGGTAGATGCTGCTGTTGTTCGAAAAGGATCCGTTGTCAAAGCTGACAAAGGTCAATTCTTTAAGTATGTCGGGCCCAATCAATTTTGGGCTCCGAAGATGATTTAATCTATGTGATATTTGCAGGGAGTTAAACAGGTAAACCGGGTTGTATGGATCATGGATAGCAGATCTTCAAGGCATATGACCGGAGATAGAGCCCTGCTATCATACGTAGTTGAAAGAGTTGGGCCAATCGTCACCTTTGGAGATAACAACAAAGGAATGACTACGGGATATGGCAAGTTAAATGCTGAAAATGTTATCATTGAGAATGTCTCTTTAGTGGAAGGACTTAAGCACAATCTACTAAGTATCAGTCACTTCTGTGATAAAGGATACAAAGTAAAATTTATCAAAGAAAACTATTTAATAGCTCATTCTAAAGACGACAAACTGGCCTTATGTGGAGTAAGGAAAGGAAACTTGTACGTAGCCGATCTCAACTTAGGACCTGAAGATGAAGCAAACTGTTTCTGCTCAAAGGCTTCATCAGAAGAAAGCTGGTGATGGCACAAGAAACTCTTAAACCTAAATTTCAAAACAATGAACTCTCTAGTCAAGAGGAATGCCTCCGATGGAATTTACACAAGAAGGATTGTGTGTGGTATGTCAGAAAGGGAAGTCAAAGAGAGTAACTCACAAAGGCAAAGACTCTACAAACATTACTGAATCACTTCAACTCTTACACATGGATTTATTTGGTCCAGTTAATATTATGTCTATGGAAAGGAAAATATATGCCTTAGTGATTGTAGATGACTTCACAAAACACACTTGGGTTTTATTCTTGAATTCTAAGGATAAAAATCCACGATTGGTGATTGATCATGTAAAGCTGATCGAGTTAGATTCAAAGCTAGTTGTCCGGGCAATCAGGTCAGACAATGGAACAGAATTCAAGAATGAAATTCTGAATAAATTTTGCTCAGCCAAGGGGATAACAAGACAATACTCAGTACAAAGAACTCTGCAACAGAATGGAGTTGTAGAAAAGAAGAATCGAACCCTGAGTTGAAGCTGCAAGAAAAATGTTAAGTGAATCAAGGTTACCTATCTACTTCTGGGCTAAAGCAGTAAACACAGCATGTTATACCTAGAATCGAACTCTAATCAATATGAAGACTCCCTATGAATTAATGGCTGGAAAGAAACCAATACTCAAGTACTTTTACGTATTTGGATCTAAATGTTATGTGTTGAAAGATGGAGATGAACAACATGGAAAGTTCGAGGCAAAGGCACACGAAGCTATTTTTGTCGGTTATTTAAGAAGAGCATATAAGGTGTACATAATTGATCAGCACCGAGTTAAAGAAAGTGTCAATGTTACTTTTGATGACACTAAACTCCCAAGTATTTAAACTGAATATTCTTCTGACTCATTATAGTTTGATAATTATCCAGACTCACATTCTGATGATGAAGAAGAACATAAGGTTGCAGTAAGAAATAATGATGAAAAAAATGATTATAATGATCCAGGTAATAGTGGTGGAAACACGGGAACACTGGAGATACTAATAATACCGGTGGTGGATCAATAAGTCATCTTGATAGCAACTCAGGGGGAGATGATGGATCTACTGACAGAACACAACATCACAATGAATATTGAGGCGAATCATCAAGATCAAACCTTCTTAGGGAAATGATATGGAGCAGAGATTATCCTTTCGAATTGATCATATGAGATCTATATGTTGGAGTTAGAACCAGAAGTGCAACTTCAAATGAATGTCTATTTTCAGTTTTTCTATCTCAAGAAGAACCAAAGAAAATTGAAGATACACTAACTGATCCAAATTGGGTTCTTTTCATGCAAGAAGAGCTCAATCAGTTTGAGAGATAAGAAGTATGGACATTAGTACCCAGGTCAAAAGATAGATCTGTGATTGACACTAAATGGGTATACAGGAACAAATTAGACGGTGATGGCATTGGTACAAGGAACAAGACCAGACTGGTGGCAAAAGGTTACTCTCAGGAAGAGGGAATTGATTATGATGAGACCTATACACCAGTTGCAAGACTTGAAGCCATCAAGATATTTCTAGCATTCGCAGCACACTCCAATTTCAAAGTTTATCAAATGGATGTGAAGTGTGCATTTCTGAATGAAGAGTTAAAAGAGGAAGTATATGTGGAACAGTCCCCTGACTTTGAAAATCTAGAGTTTTCTAATTTTGTATATTTTCTATTCAAATCTCTCTATGGACTTAAGCAAGCACCGAGGACATGGTATAACACATTTTCTGAGTTTTTACTTGAAAATGGTTTCATTAGAGGTGTCATAGATAAAACTCCCTTTTATAAATTGCATGATAAAGATATGATATTTGTCCAAGTTTATGTTGATATTATATTTGGTTCTACTAACGAAAACTTGTGCAAGAGATTTGTTAAGTTAATACAGAGTAGGTATGAGATGAACATGATGGGTGAGTTGTCATTCTTCCTTGGATTGCAAGTAAAACAAAAGGAAGATGTGATTTTTATTTGCCAATAAAAGTACGCAAGGGATCTTCTGAGAAAATACAGTCTAGAAAACTCCTCACCGGCAAAAACTCATATGCCAACAACCACCAAGTTTGACAAAGATGAAACTGGTAAGAAAGTTGACATCACAAGCTATAGAGGTATGATAGGTTCATTATTATACTTAACTGTAATTAGACCTGATATAATGTTTACAACATGCTTCTGTGTAAGGTTTCAATCTAATCCTAGGGAATCTCAACTTATAACTGTTAATTCAATTTTAGATATCTGAAGGGTAAACCAAATCTTGGAATTTGGTACCCTAAAGATACAGGTTTTAATCTAATAGGCTATACAGATTCAGATTATGCAGGATGTAGTTTGGACAGGTAAAGTAATTTTGGAAGCTGTCAGTTTCTAGGATGTCGGTTGATCTCCTGGTACAACAAGAAACAGTACTCAATGTCTACCTTGACAACCGAAGCTGAATACATTGCGACAAGTAGCTGTTGTGCACATATCTTGTGGATAAGGAATCAGCTAAATGACTATGGACTTACGTTGAACAAAATTCCAATTTTCTATGACAACACAATTGCAATAGCCATCTCCAACAATCCTATACAACACTCTCGAACCAAGCACATTGACATAAGTTATCATTTCATTAGAGAGCATGCCATTAATGGAACTATAGCGTTACATTTTATACCCACGGAATATCAAATAGCCGACATATTCACAAAACCACTTGATGAATCCACTTTCTCTAAGTAGGTTAGTGAATTAGGGATGTTAAATAATGACTAATTTTTGGTTGCTAGGAGTTGATATGAGTTCATGAATATTAAATGTTAATATTTAAAGGATTTATGAGACTTAAATCAACAATATCCTAGGGCTTATGAATATTTGGATAAATTATCTTGAGAATAAATTAATAATCTTAATAGATAATTATTTCAATTAGAGCATAAGTACCTATTTTTATTTTAAGCATTTATAAGAATTAGTATGTTAATTATAACTGTTTTTCTAATTATTATTGCACATTAATAATGATTATGTTATTAATTTTTTAATTAATTTATTCATTAAATTAATTCAAGGCTGAATTAATTTAAATCTAAATTATTTAGAACAGTTAATAATATAAATAATTATTATATGTCTTTAATAATTTAGTTGCTTTATTATGAAAATTATTGTCTTAATTTATTAATTAATTATAGCACATATATATATATAGTTTTAGTTTTTACGTTAATACTTTTGTTTTTGTTAAATTCAGCAAGACTTCTTTTTATTGTTTTGTTTAAAACTCGGCAAGACTTTTCCAAAAGTCTTACCGAGGTTTTTTTATTAAAAAAAAATCTTACCGGGTATTTTGTTTAACCATTTTATTTTATTTTCAATTAAAAACTCGACAAGACTTTCCAAAAGTCTTACCGAATTAAGCTTTAGTTTTACTTAATTGTTTTTCTATTTTTATTAAAAGACTTAATACTTATATACACACTATTAGATACATACACGCAATACAAATTGATCAAACCTCAGACCTTTCAGAAACTTTTCAAGAATAATCGATTTTGATCCTTTTTCAACTGCTTTGTTGCTATTTCTTGTTGATTTCAAGCTTTTATGCTTGCTAGTTTGGTTTAAATCGAACATAGAGTCAAATTGATGCCCGATTTTACCCCTTTTTAGAACATATCTTGGTCTGGTTTGTTAAAATCTATTATTAGATGATTTGGTTGTTAATTAGGTGATTAAAGGACTAATGTTAGGCTGATTAATTGTTAAAAATTGAAGTAAAGATTTATTGCAGTTAGGGTTTTGATTATTGGGGCAGTTTAGTCGATTTTTTGGTGTTAAAATCGATTAATTAAGGTTAATTTAAGTACAATTATTAAAATTCATGATTAAAAATGGCAGCTATGTTTGTGATAGCAAAGACAAATTTTATTGGGTATTTTGATACGGAAAATTGCAGAGAGACTAGATTTAGGTCGTGGATTAAGTTTTTGAACGAGCATTCATTAGTAAGAAAACAATTACATTGAGTACCCTGCTGAAGATTGAACCTCTCAGAGCCATGTACTCAATTTCCAGAAATATTTTGAATTATAGGCTAGTTCAATTTTTGTTCAGAATTGGAGAGACATAATACATAATAGATGAGATTGAAGTAAACATGGTCTTAGGGTTCCCGAAAGAAAATTTTGAGACCCTACCAACGGTTGAAGATATAACCAACTTCTTCTAATCAATCCATTATCAAGGTGGGTTGGATCTTGTTAAAATGTCTAAATTCCAGTTAGTAGGTGAATGGGATTACTTATTCGACACTTTAGCTAAAGTATTCTCTCCGACAATGAAGAGCGACTTCCACAACATTTCAAATCTTCTTCAAGTTATTAGGTATTCTGTGGCCCACAACCGAAGAATCAATTTTGGGAAGCTGATCTTGACAGAAATGATAATGAAGATGGGCACAGCTGAAAGCAGAAGATTAGATGTAGATCAGAAAGTTATTTTTTTTCTATCCAAGGTTCTTAATGCTGCTGATGAATAATGTACTATCAGAGGAGGACAAAGCTAGATTTGTGAATAGCCCAGTGAAAGTTTCCCCGACGACTCAAAATAATTTTTTCACTAGACTCAGTAACATGAACAAATTTGAAGGGGTGGCCATTGATACAACTGAATACATGGGAAATATTCTCAATCAAATAGGCAATCATGCATAGGCTCAACCGCATCAGCAAGAGCCAGAACAAATACAAGAGGAAATTTAACATTCTGCGCAGCTACTACTAGAAGTTGCTCAATAAGCAGAACTGGAAGTTCAGGAACATCATGTGTAAAGCATAATGTAACGTAGTATGTGATAGTGATAACGATAACTAAACTAAGAAACAAAGACAGATAAATAATACTGTTATTCCTTAGAACAATGTCAATATTTGTAGAAGGGGGGGGGTTGAATACAAATATTAAAACTTTTTGTGTGTTTTAATATTTGTTCTTGATGATCGAAAGAATAAGAGAATAAGTTCGAACAAATTAATGCTGAAAAATAAAACTGAACAAAGAGATTTAAAATTATTGATGGATTGGTTTTTCCATCAATATATATTTTTGCTCAATGCTCCTAGGTTAGAAGAAACCTAGCTGCGTTTACAAGATTAGAAAACAAATCAACTGTTCTTACAAATGTGCTCTCAAGCTTGAACAGTTGATTAAGAAATATGTCTAACTTGTGTGTTTTCTAATAATGCTTCCACACTTGTTTATATCACACAAGTATGTTTTTACAATTCCTAGAAAGAATAAAAACATTTAATCTATTCTAGAATTGCTTTTTATCTGTCTTTTCTGTCTGCCTTTTTCTATCTTTAGAAAGTTTTTACGGCTTTGGAAAAGACAGTTTCTTTTTTAGTCTTCACAGTCTGTGCAGACTGTCTTCCATAGGTGTGCTTTTGTCTGTCAACTTGTCCACTTGCGTTGTCACAATCAACTGATATTTTATTGTTAAGCATATCGATCGATCCTTCCTTGTATTCATCAACTGATATTCTTCTTCGATTGATAAATGATGACTTATCAGTTGATGACTTCTCGATCGATAAATGATGACTTCTCGATCGGTATATGATGACTTCTCGATAGTTATATGATGACTTCTCGATTGGTGACTTATCGATCGATAGATGATGACTTCTCGATTGATGACTTATCGATCGATAGATTAATCGATGGGTCTTCATATCAGTTGATGGTCTTCAACCTTTGACTTGACTTTACATCAATTGATCCTCTATCCGTTGATGCCTCCATATCAGTTGATCATACTTCATTTGTACAATTTCCCTGTCTTCAAATAATTACAATTTGACAGCCTAAAATATACATCAGTTGATAACCAACATCAATCGACTCCAGTATCAGTCGATAGAAAATTATCAGTCGACTTAAAGCCATATCAATTGAGATAGACTAAGTACACCTATGCTACAATCCAAATTATCAGTTGATTCAAATAAACACTTCAACTGATAAATGGTTTCCTGATCAATTGATATTTATAACTTTCATATCAATTGATCAGTTACAACAAATAAAATTTCTATGATTCTAAGATTAATATTATCATCAAATCACATGTAGATTCCTAACAATCTCCCCCTATTTGTGTCTGTGTTATTAACAGGCATAAATCTACTTGATGATAACAAAAACCCCTTAAAAAAAATACATTTAGATAGAATCAAGAAACTTAATTGGCACATTAATTTTGGAAGTACCAGATTGATAGATAACTCCTGCAAGCAGCTTCAATGTCTTCATAATTTAATTTAGTTCCTCTTCCTCCTTTTCTCAGCATTTTCCTTTAGTTGCCTCATGAAAGAACTTCTCAATATTGCTTCATCCCTGTCAGTTTCTCCAAGTTGCCTCATAAGGTAGTGTATTTCTTCATCTGTGATTTTGTCCAGATATTTGCAGATATCAAAGAACTTTGTGTTGCCCTCTATATCTGTAAAAATCATAGCATACTTTGGCTCCAACACCACCTTTTTGACCTGTGACTTCCATAGCTTTAGAGGTGAATCAGGTTCAGCTTCTGCCTTGGATCTTCTTAACCTTGAAATTTGTTGTTGTATCTCCTGAGCAATTGTTGTGTTGAGTTTGTACTTTCTGTTGAGTAGAGGAAGAATAGTCTTTAAAACATTGTAGCTTTGCTTCATTATCACCTTCAATGAATAGATTGTTTTCACTCCATTTTCATACTCCAACCTCATTGATTCTTCATGGTTAGAGGTTGCAGGGTGAGTCCTTACTCCAATTAATCTTTTTTCATTGATTACTGGAATTCCCTTCAAATCATAACCTTCAATTGTGACCTCCTCCTTGATTTCTTCTTGTTGACCCTGGAGGTTTTCCTGAACCACTATTTCTTGAGTAGAACTTGACCTTTTCTTGGCCATAGAAACTTTTCTCCTTTTTCTCAAAGGTTGTTCTGCCTGTAGCTCTTCTTCCAAATGCCATTGCATTTCCATCTGTCTAGCAATCTCTTCATTCTCCCTTTCTCTCCTTGAGGCATCTGAGATTCCTGTAGTGATGGCTCCTTGAAGTAGCTTTTGACTTACTGGTTCAGTCTCTTTCTTCTTCTCTTCTTCAATCACTATTGCTTTCCCTTTCTTCTTTTCTTTAAGAGCTCCAATATCCAATTGAAGAAAAGCTTCTGTATTTGAGTTTCTTTCCTTGGCAGCCTTTTGTGCATCTTCATTTATTTTTCTTGTTTGAGCAATGAACTCATCCAAGTCTCCTTTTTCTACTGCCTCTGTTACTAACTCAGTGCTTCTCCTTAGATCTTCAATTCTTTTCTTTTCTCTCTCAATCATTGATTGAGTTTCTTTCTCCCTAGAAATTCTCATAGCTTCAAGATCATCATCAAACTTCTTGTAATCTTTCTTTTTCTGTTCTAAATTATCTTTTGGAGAATTAGATGACTTAGATTTCTTTGAAGATTGATTGTCCATGTTACTTCTGCTTTTATCTCTTCTGGGTGCAGAACCACCAATGCCACTTGACTTATCCATACCAGAACCACCTATTCCACCACTTCCACTGCCTTTGGCGAAGGCCATCGCCACCATCTTCTTTGTATTCTCCCCCTTTTTGTTATCATCAATTGGAGGGGGTGGTGGAAGTCTGTCAAGAAACCTTTGAAGAATGGAAGCATGAAGATTTTGACCTCTAATAATATCATCCATCTTCTTTTCTAGAGAACCTACTCGAGTCTCCAAAGATGTAAAATTTTTGGATTCTTTGAAAAGCTTGTCTTTGATGCTATTCATGGTGTTGAATGGTAGCTTTTCATCCAATCTCATGTCCATTGCATCCTTGTTAGATGAGATAGAGTCCTTAATCCTCTCAAGTTCCCTCCTTACTCCTGTTACTGTCATCTTTTGAATTTTCATTGATTTTCTCATATAGTGAGCAATTCTCCTTTGAGTAGGATCTTCAATTTCTCCTTTCACCATTGTTCTTCTATATTGAGAGAGAATTTCAGTCTCAGCAGCTTCTAAGGAACCATCAATAGTGCTCATCCATGGCTCTTCATCAGAATCACTCTCCAACTCTTCAGGTGCCATATAACAAGTGTCTGTTGTATTGGCGATGCTTTCCTTCAGATTCCTGGTCCTTTGATCTGTATGATCAATGCCCAAGAGTTGTTCTGCATTCCTGTTACTTGAAGTAGCCAACCCTTGATATTGTGGATCAGGATGAATGAAATTCTTTGGATCCAATTCACCAGCATCTATTTCCTCTTCAAAGTCCTTAGCAATTCCACTCCCACTAGCTTCAGCATTATTTGCTCCCCCTATCTCCTTTACTCCTTCTTCTGCCATCATTTCAATTTCCAATTCCTGTGCAAAAAGTAGACTGTTTTTATCACTTTCACTCATCTCTCTATTTTGCATCAGGATCTCATCCTGGAATCTCACCTCTCCCTCACTCATTTCTTTTGCACCTACTAAGGTGGGGCTCTCAAGTGTTTCACTCTCATTCCTGGAAGAAATAGGAATATTTTTACTCACTTCCTCTCCTTTTGCCAGGTTACAATCCTGCCTCTCACTCAACTCACTCAATCCTAAGAGTGTTTGTGCAACATCAATTGATTGAGCATCAATTGATGTATTGACATTATCAGTTGAAGTGGTGTTTGGGATATCCATCGATTGATGCATACCCATCGATTGATCTTGAGTATCGATCGATGGCTTATCAGTCGATGGCTGAATATCAATTGATGAAGGAACATCAATTGATGGAGAAGAACCAGTTGAGATAATTTGTGAAGTTATGTTTGAGATGATATTGGAAATAGAATCCTGAAAATTCTGAGAAGAAGATTCAGGAGAGAGTGTTGGCTTCTCCTTGAAAAACAAAGAAGGAGAATCTGAAAATGTTCGATAGTCTATCAAAACATTTTCTGAAGAAGTTTGAGATGGGGATAGAAGAATAGAAGAGATAGGAATTGAAAGAGAATGGGGCTGCATCTCATCATTTATATGAGATGCATCAAGCAGACTTTGTGAAGGCTCCTCCACAGTTTCCTGTGGTTTTGCAGTGTGTGATTCCCCAAGTGCAAAGGTGACTTTCTTTTCTCTTCTTTTGTATGGTGTTAGTGTTTTGGCTTTTGTGTCCCCAATTTGATTCTGTGCCCCTGGTTGTGGGCTATTTTCAATATTGTCATCCTTTTGAGAGAATGACAATAGGGATGTGGTATTTTCCATGTTAACATCCACAGTCTTTTGGGAGACTATGGAGTGGCTAGGTTGAGGTTGCACACCCTCACTCTCCTTATCCTTCTGGGTTCTTAGATGTTCCCCAGTTCCCTCACCACCTACATCCTCCTCTAATCTATCTACCACACTAGTTGATTTTCTTTTCTTGGTTTTTACAACAGCAGGTTTTTGAGAACCTGTTGAGGTTGGTTTCTTAGATTTGGATTTAGAGATTGGTTGTGTGGCCTGGGTAGGAGGGTTGGGGTCATTACTACCACCCTCCATAGTCACAGAAGGCAAAGAAGAATTAGGTTTAGAAGAGTTTAAAGTAGAGATAAATACCTGAACAAAAGGGGGATAGATCAATTCCACATTGCTGTGAAGATTGATCCTAACCAAATCTTTAAAGACCCTTTTGTTTTGAGTCCAGCAATCCAAAATTTCTATATTCCTGTCAATCTCAATATCCTTGACAAAGTGGTTAATAATAATCATAATAAATCTTGCATAATAAATATGATTAGATCTATTTATTTTATTCCCCAATTTGGCAGATATTTCATTGAGTAACAGGCTTCCTAAATTATGATATCTATCATATAAAATGCTATACCCTACTTGTTGCATACTTGTTGTTATTGCATCAAAATTACTAACCTTACCAGAAAAACACTTTATTAAAGCATCAAAGAAATATGACCATTCTTTTCTTAGATTCTTTCTAACAATACTACCTAGACTAGCATCAGGAGCAGTATAGTTGATTTCCCTAAGCATGTTTCTAATATCTGTGTCAGTGGGTGCATTTTCAGTATTATTTGCAGGAATATTTAAACACTCACCCAAGACCACAGTGGTTAGAATATACCTTTGTCCTTTGCATTCAAAGGAGATTGAAGAAAAATCATCTGCTACTTCTGCTGTTGTCCAGAATTCTTCAACTAGATTGCACACTATTTTTGGTGCTTCTGAGAGGGCCTTTGCAATTTTCGTACTCCTTAGAAATTCCATTAGGGGATGAAATTCTGTTGGGGCTTCCTCCACCATAGTGCAAGCAACGAAGTTGTTGAGCTCATAGTAGAATCCAGATTGTGAGACTTTCTTTGAAGATGCCATTATCGAGTTTGAAGATTTATAATTGAATTAACTGGCAAACTTGTTAGTAATTATAACAGAAATAATAAATAGACAGTAGTAGATTAGGGTTCTTAGCAAGAGATAGATACAGAGTAAGTTCGAAGATTGAGAAAGAGAAAGAAATAGAAAAATCGATAGTAAAAATGCAAGTAAGAATTAAAAGAAGTTTTAATCTCACTATTTATATTTACTGGTTTCCCAACCAATTTCTTACTCAAAATAGAACTAAATTGACCGTTGGAAGAGTATTGATAATTAAAAGTTACCAATTTTGGCAATCGATTGTTATACATACAGGAATGTACGTTTTAATCAATTGATAAAATAAATAATCAACGGCTAGATTTTTGTACAGGTCGATTGATGACATGGACCCCTTTAAATTCTAGGTCATCGATTGATAAATTGCTTATCCATCGACAGGTACAATTATCCATCGATAGCTAAATATATCATCAATTGATATATTTATCCGTCGATAGCTACAAACATCAATCGATAAGTAAATATATCATCAATTGATATATTTATCTGTCGACTGCTTCAGTAATATCCATTGATATGTAAAATGTTTATCAGTTGATTATTGAAGAATCAATAATTTAACATAGTCAATGGCTACATATAATATAAATACATAACTTGTCAGACATTTAAAGGATTAGATATAATTAAGCATACCTAAATCACAGACCAATCTATTGAAGGTAGATTCATCTAATGGTTTGGTAAAAATGTCTGCAAGTTGTCTTTCACTAGGGACAAAATGTAATTCAACTGTACCATTCATTACATGTTCCCTAATGAAGTGATACCTTATGTCAATGTGCTTGGTTCTGGAATGTTGTACAGGATTTTCTGTTATAGCAATGGCACTTGTATTATCACAGAAAATAGGAATCTTGTTCAAGTTGAACCCATAGTCAAGTAGTTGATTCCTCATCCATAATATTTGTGCACAGCAACTTCCAGCTGCAATGTATTCAGCCTCTGCAGTAGATGTAGACACTGAATTCTGCTTTTTGCTAAACCATGAAACAAGCTTATTTCCTAGAAATTGACAGGAGCCTGTAGTGCTTTTTCTGTCAATTCTGCAACCTGCATAATCTGCATCTGAATAACCAATTAGATCAAATCCAGAATCTCTAGGATACCAAATTCCAAGATTTGGAGTTCCTTTGAGATATCTGAATATTCTTTTTATTGCAATCAAATGAGATTCTCTAGGATCAGCTTGAAACCTAGCACAAAGACATGTAGCAAACATTATGTCTGGCCTACTTGCAGTTAAATAAAGTAATGAGCCAACCATACCTCTATAACTTGAAATGTCCACTTCTGCTTCCTTAGTGTTTAATTCAAGTTTAGTTGCAGTGGCCATGGGAGTTTTAGCAGAAGAACATTCACTTAAATCAAATCTCTTTAATAAATCAGAAATATATTTGGTTTGATTTATGAAAATACCATCTTTAACTTGCTTGATTTGCAAACCAAGAAAATAGGTTAGTTCTCCCATCATGCTCATTTCATATTTACTCTGCATCAACTTAGCAAACTTTTTACAAAGTTTTTCATTAGTTGAGCCAAAAATAATGTCATCTACATAGATTTGAACAAGAATCATAGAGCCATTTACATTTCTATGAAAGAGAGTTTTATCAACAGTACCTCTTGTGAAGTGATTTTCAATCAAGAATTTAGACAATGTGTCATACCAGGCTCTAGGTGCTTGCTTCAATCCATAAAGTGCCTTGAGAAGATAGTATACAAATCCAGGATGAACAGGATCAATAAAACCAGGAGGTTGTTCTACATATACTTCTTCTTCTAGCTCTCCATTGAGAAAAGCACTTTTCACATCCATCTGATACACCTTGAAATTAGCATGAGCAGCATATGCTAGAAAGATTCTGATTGCTTCCAATCTTGCAACTGGTGCAAAAGTTTCATCAAAATCTATGCCTTCTTCTTGTGAATAGCCCTTTGCCACTGATCTTGCTTTATTTCTTGTCACTGTACCAGATTCATCCATTTTGTTTCTGAACACCCATTTTGTACCAATGATAGACTTGTTCTTTGGTTTGGGCACCAGCTTCCATACCTTGTTTCTTTAAAAGTGATTCAACTCTTCTTGCATAGCAATTATCCAATCAGGATCATTCAAGGCTTCTTCAATCCTTTTTGGTTCTTCTTGAGACAGGAAGCTACTATACAAGCATTCATTTTGAGTTGCACTTCTAGTTTTGACACCATCATTTGCATCTCCAATTATTAATTCAAAGGGATGGCTTTTTGTCCATTTCCTTTGTGATGGTAAATTTGTCCTTGAAGATGATGCTTCATGATCATTGGAAGTGTTATGATCATTGTGATGTGATTGACTATTTGAGAACCCTCCCCCTGAGATGGACACTCTACTTGAAGATTGTTGAGCAGAGTTGTTATCCATCGAATGATTATCAATTGATGTATTATCAGTTGATTGATGATTGTCAACTGATAAGTTATCTGTTGATGCATTGACATCAATTGATGGGAGGATTCTAGGTACTTGAACTCTTGTGATTTCCACATCATCATCACTATCTTCAATATTACTTGTGGATTCATTTTCAAACTGCAATAGATTATGAAATCCTTCATCAAACAACCCTTGAATTTTCTTGTCATCAAAAACTACATGCATAGATTCCATAACAATGTGTAATCTAAGATTGTAGACTCTGTATGCTTTGGTTGTTATTCCATATCCAACAAATATAGATTCATCAGCTTTGGCTTCAAATTTTCCTAGATTTTCACCTTGATTTCTTAGTACAAAGCATTTGCAGCCAAAGACATGAAGAAAGTTAACTGTTGGCTTCTTGTCTTTCTTTATCAATTGATATGGAGTTTTGCCTTGAAGTTTATTGATCATGGAAATATTTTGAATGTAACAAGCAGTATTAATTGCTTCTGCCCAGAAGTATGTAGGAAGTTTTGCTTCTTCTAACATAGTTTTAGCAGCTTCAATCAAGGTCCTATTTTTCCTTTCAACTACTCCATTTTGTTGTGGAGTTCTTGGAGCAGAGAAATGATGAGTGATACCTTTTTCTTCACAGAATTCTCTCATGGTTGAATTCTTGAATTCAGTACCATTGTCACTTCTAAATTTCTTGACCTTCCATTCAGTGCCATTGTCAACATTCTTCACATGATTGATAATTAATTTGCTTGCTTCATCCTTAGAATGTAAGAAATATACCCATGAAAATCTTGTGAAGTCATCCACAATTACTAAGGCATATTTCTTTTTGGCAATTGACATGATGTTGACTGGACCAAATAAGTCCATGTGCAATAATTCCAGAGGCTTATCAATTGATGATTCAGACTTTGACTTGAATGATGCTTTTCTTTGTTTTCCCTTTTGACATGCATCACATAGTCCATCCTTGGTGAATTCCATCTGTGGAATGCCTCTAACCAGATTCTTTCTAACCAATAAATTCATGGCTTTGAAATTCACGTGGGCTAGTTTCTTGTGCCAAATCCAACTTTCATCTGTATTGACTTTGCTAAGTAGACATGTCATTGAATTTGCTTTTACAGAGAGAAAATCAGCCACATAGACATTCCCTTTTCTTTCTCCAGTTAAGAGAATTTCACCAGATTCTTTGTTGGCTATGATGCATGATTCAGTTGTAAACCACACACCATTACCATTATCACACAGTTGACTAATACTGAGCAAATTATGCTTCAATCCATCAACTAGTGCTACAGGTTCAATGATAACATTTTCTTTTGCAATTGAGCCATATCCCAGAGTAAAACCTTTGCTGTTATCTCCAAAAGTAACTCCTGGGCCAGCCTTTTCCACAAACTTTGTGAGCAGGGACAAATCTCCAGTCATGTGCCTTGAACATCCACTATCCAAATACCAGAGATTTTTCTTCCTGTTTCCCTGCACACACATAAAACAATCAAGTTGCTTTTGGTACCCAAGTTGCCTTGGGTCCTCTTTTATTAGTTGCAGCTTGAGCCCCTGTTGTCAACTTAGGTTCCTTTTGTTTTGGTGGGTTTAAATCCACTTTATCTTTGGGAGTTGACTTTTGGGGCTTTGACACCTTAGAACTCATGGCATAATTTCCATGGATTTCATCATTTACATTAGTCATGTTCCATGGCATACCAGGCATGTTCATATTAGGATATGCAAAGAAGGGATTATACATGTATGGAACTTGTGCATAAGGCATATGAACATTAGGTGCAACCAAATTAGAAGACATGGCATTCATGAGCATAGGATTGGTAAACATGGCATTTGCAGTCATGGCATGTATATTTAAATCATTTGCAGATATAGAATTCTTTTCACTTTTGCATTGCATGGACAAATGATTTACACTACCACATTTAGCACATACCTTTCTAGGTGCATACATATCAGGAGTGTAATTATTGTGCTTATTTATGCCTACTTTACCATTCCTATTCTTTTTCTTTTTCTCAGACTTAGATAGAGTAATTTCCACAGGTGCTATCTTTTCTAATTTTTCTTTTAATTGTTTCTTGGATAAGCTACCTATGTTGATCTTCTCAGTCTCAGTCTCAACTTGATTCTTGGTTTCCTTAACAAACTTAATAGGAGTGCTAAATTTGTTCTTTTTATTAGCCATTGATGATTTACTTGTCGATGGATGCTTATCGATTGATTCAGCATCAATCGATTGATAATCCTTATCAGTTGATAAAGGATTAGCAGTCGATTGATCTTTATCCATTGAAGTATCAACCAATGACTTGCCTATTGATTTGGGGAGATCTCCTAGAGTATCTACACCCTGAACATCAATAATTTGTTTGGCAGTTTTAGCAGACCTATTCCATTTGCTAATGGTTTCAATTTCTTCAGCTAATTGTTCTTTCAACAATTCTTCTCTTTTCAAACTGTTTACTAGTTCATTCCTAGCATCCTTTCTTTCCTGCTTAAATCTTTCTAAACAAACAAGTTCATTTTCAAGAAAAATATTTCTCTCAGTTAAGGCATCAATGGTGTTCTTTAACTTGAGATTTTCTTTGTTTAGAGATTTTAGAGTGACATGCAAATTGTACAGTTCATTAGACATTTCATTAATAGTACTATTGCATTCCTCAGATGTAAGCTCGGAAAAGTTGGTAGCTAGTACCTGATTAGATGCTGAACTAGCTTCTTCATCTTCATGATTGGCCATTAATGCAAGATTGACATATTCTTCAGAATCACTATCCTCAGCAGCCCAGTCCTTCTCCTCAGTTACAAAAGCCTTTTCTTTTTGTTTTAAAAGGTCAAAGTATTTCTTCTTATAATCAATACCCTCATATGACTTTGCCTTTTCTTGTTTTGGCTTCCTGCACTCACTTGAGAAATGACCAGCCAATCCACAGTTAAAGCATTTGAATTTAGATCTTTCAACCAGATTTTTATTTTGATTATTGTTCCTAAACTGGGATCCAGGCCTTTGAGCATATGGATTCTTCTTGAATTTTAGCTTTGAAAATTTCCTTGTCAGAAATGCAAGGTGCTCATCAATCTCATCCAAATCATCCTGAGAGCATGTTTCATCTTCTTCACACTTGCTCTTTCCTTTTCTCTTGAATGATTCTTCAACAGCATCACCAGCCATCATGACTGACTCTTCTTCATACCCATTTTCCTTCTTCTCTTCATTTCCCTTGACTACTAAAGCCACAGTTTTCTCTTTTCTTTGATTCTTCTCAATCTCTTCATCTTGTTGGATTTCCAACTCATATGTCTTGAGAATACCATAAAGTTTCTCCAGTGTAAAATCCTTGAAGTCCTGAGATTGTCTAATGGAAACAGTCATTGGTTTCCATTCTTTTGGAAGAGATCTAAGAAATTTTAGATTTGTATCCTCAGTTGCATAAACCCTACCATATAGCTTCAATCCATTTAACAACTTCTGAAATCTGCTATAGGTGTCATTGATAGATTCTCCACTCTTGAAATGGAATGATTCATATTTTTGAATCAAGAGTTGCATCTTGTTTTTCCTTACTTGTTCAGTTCCTTCACACAGAGTTTGAAGTGTATCCCATACTTCTTTTGATGAAGTACAGTTTATTACATTGTCAAACATATCTTTATCTAGACCATTAAACAAAATGTTCATGGCCTTCTTGTCTTTGAGTACTTCTTTTTCATCCTCTTCTGTGAACTCAGAAATAAGTTTTGGAACATGTCTGTCAAGTGCAGGAGTTCCATCAGGGTTTACACCTGTGACTAGCTTCATGGGAACATGAGGACCTTTTTCTATGCAGTTAACATAAGAAGGGTCAAGAGAAAGAAGATGCAGATGCATTTTGACCTTCCATGGAAAATATTCATCTTTCTCTAAAACTGGAATTTTCACACCTGAATCTTTTTGACCGATATTGACTGTTCTTGATCTTTAAACTTTCTGTATGTTGAAAGCCTGCTCTGATACCAATTGTTATTCCTTAGAACAATGTCAATATTTGTAGAAGGGGGGGTTGAATACAAATATTAAAACTTTTTGTGTGTTCTAATATTTGTTCTTGATGATCGAAAGAATAAGAGAATAAGTTCGAACAAATTAATGCTGAAAAATAAAACTGAACAAAGAGATTTAAAATTATTGATGGATTGGTTTTTCCATCAATATATATTTTTGCTCAATGCTCCTAGGTTAGAAGAAACCTAGCTGCGTTTACAAGATTAGAAAACAAATCAACTGTTCTTACAAATGTGCTCTCAAGCTTGAACAGTTGATTAAGAAATATGTCTAACTTGTGTGTTTTCTAATAATGCTTCCACACTTGTTTATATCACACAAGTATGTTTTTAGAATTCCTAGAAAGAATAAAAACATTTAATCTATTCTAGAATTGCTTTTTATCTGTCTTTTCTGTCTGCCTTTTTCTATCTTTAGAAAGTTTTTACGGCTTTGGAAAAGACAGTTTCTTTTTAGTCTTCACAGTCTGTGCAGACTGTCTTCCATAGGTGTGCTTTTGTCTGTCAACTTGTCCACTTGCGTTGTCACAATCAACTGATATTTTATTGTTAAGCATATCGATCGATCCTTCCTTGTATTCATCAACTGATATTCTTCTTCGATTGATAAATGATGACTTATCAGTTGATGACTTCTCGATCGATAAATGATGACTTCTCGATCGGTATATGATGACTTCTCGATAGTTATATGATGACTTCTCGATTGGTGACTTATCGATCGATAGATGATGACTTCTCGATTGATGACTTATCGATCGATAGATTAATCGATGGGTCTTCATATCAGTTGATGGTCTTCAACCTTTGACTTGACTTTACATCAATTGATCCTCTATCCGTTGATGCCTCCATATCAGTTGATCATACTTCATTTGTACAATTTCCCTGTCTTCAAATAATTACAATTTGACAGCCTAAAATATACATCAGTTGATAACCAACATCAATCGACTCCAGTATCAGTCGATAGAAAATTATCAGTCGACTTAAAGCCATATCAATTGAGATAGACTAAGTACACATATGCTACAATCCAAATTATCAGTTGATTCAAATAAACACTTCAACTGATAAATGGTTTCCTGATCAATTGATATTTATAACTTTCATATCAATTGATCAGTTACAACAAATAAAATTTCTATGATTCTAAGATTAATGTTATCATCAAATCACATGTAGATTCCTAACAAATACTAATATGAAGCACAGGAATCCAGAAGGACATGCAAACAGAAATCATACATACATCACTGCAGAGCATTCAAGATGTAAAGTTTACTGAATGACAACGAGAGAAGTTCATTAATATGTTCAGGCCTTAGCAACAAATAAGTGTTCAGTAGATTTCAGACTAAAGACAATGCAATGATTAAAGTATAGATGTCAAAGGGTTTCAGTGATTAGAAGCAATGAATCAGTCCAAAGTTAATCAGCTGAAATAAAACAGAAGTCAAGTGAATTCAATTCAGTGTTAGTCGTTTATGAACCAGACTAGTCCACTAAGCGTCAGCATAACAAGAAGAGAATTACCTTGATGCATCAGAAGAAATTCAGTTGATCAAGTCAGAAGAATGAAAATAAGTTAGTAACTACTTCAAGCATCTCAAGAATATGTTCAAGGGAAGTAATATCACTTTAATTGTTCTTGCACACTTGAAACCATGTATGAGGCGCAAGAAAACTAACTCCTAAGTTCTCCATGTGTTTTGTGGCGCCTACATAGGGAATGTAGAGTGTAGGCGCAACAAAATGAATTGCCTTAGTGTTATGGACATCCTCATCACTTGGTGGCGCCTACACAAGGCTCACAGTGTACAGGCGCAACTAAATTCTATACAGGCGCAAGGAAATATGTGAAACATTATAAGGCAACACTCAACAAGCAGAAAAGGCTAAGGGAAGGTGTTAGTGGCGCCTCTACAAGGCAAGTGGTGTAGTGGCGCAATATAATGAAGTTATGGCACAACAGAAGAGAAACAAAGGCGCAACTAAACTTATGGAATGTGCCTAAGTATTTAGTGGCGCCAATACAGGGAATCCACTGTATAGGCGCAACCAAACTTTCTACTTGTCACAACAAAAAGCTTCTAAAGGCGTAACAAAAATATCCAGGCGTAACAAACCTGTTAGTGACGCCTACACACCATAAACACTCTACAAGGCACAACAAAGGACTTACATTGCTGGAAATCAATTTCCAAAAAGACTACAGATTAAATATGGGTAAAATCAATATGGACAGTAATATATTCATTCATCATCAACAAAAGATATACAGACGGGAGCTCCATTAAAAACATACATTTATATCACCCAACTGGACTTCTATTGTAACATTGATTGAACCCATTGTAGCTAATCATTTGATTAGAAGTGTAGCACCTCAGGGATTTAATAATACATTGTTATTTCCCCGAATCTTTGTGTTTCATTAACTGCCATTTTAATATCTCAAGAACACAAACACTTAATCCGTAATTCAACGAAAAATCTACCACATCATATTCAACCCCCCTTCTATGATGATTTTGGACCTAACAATTGGTATCATAGCTTGTTGATTGAAGTTACAAATCAAGATCAAAAAATAGTTTTTCGAAAAAGTGCATTTTTAGATCTAGAAAAATTTATATTAAAATTTCTTTATTATTAAAATTTAATTTTTATTCGAATTGATTTTAATTTTTAAGAAATTAATTATTTCTTGAGATTTAAAATTCTTCACAACCATGAGTACCCAAAAACTTAGTAGCATCAAAATCCCAGCCTTTGATAAAAATGAATACATTTTATGGAAGAAGAAGATGTCCACTTTCATTAAATCAGCTAATTCTCAATACATGGGAATTTTGGAAAATGGACCCTATGTACCATAGAAGTTGACACCAGAAACAGTCTCAGATGATGGCAAACAGATTCCTCAAGGATTTACCCCAAATGAGCCTTCAGAGTACAATGACACTAACAAAGATCGAGTTGCATGGGATAATCATCTTCAATGTATCCTAATGGATTCACTGGACACTACAATGCTGAATCAAGTGATAAATTGCACTAGTGCCAAACAAATGTGGGATACGATTGATCTGCTAATGGAAGGTATAGCAGAAGTGAAGGAGAACAGGCTGGATATTCTTACATCCCAGTATGAAGCGTTCAAGTCACTACCAGGAGAAAGTATCACTCAAGTCTTTGAGAGGTACAACAAATTATTGAATGACTTATCACTGCATGGGAAGGCCTATTCACGTAGGGAGATCAACAGGAAATTCATGTTGACACTACTAGCACACATGGAACACAAAATCTCTGCCATTAGAGAAATGAGTGACATAAATGACATGTCCATTGAAATTCTATATGGGAAGCTCAAGACTCATAAAATGGAGCAAGAGCAGAGACAAATCATTTATGGATCAGGTACAGTGGACAGTAAGACTACAACACTTGTAGCCAAGGATTTTGCTGATACAGAGACCAGCTCAGTGAAGCCTGTTGTTGAGAAAGAAGTGATTGTAGAAGTTGAAATTTCAGAAAATGATCAAGCAGGTGATGAAGATTACTTCTACTCAATTGAAGAACTTGAACAATTGGAAAAAAGACAATGGCCTATATGGCAAGAAAGTTCAAGAACCTCAGGTTTAGAAGGAACCCTACGTACAAATTTAAGAGTAACTCAAGTTACAGTGGTTCCAGTTTCAGAAATAGAAACTGAGGTGGTTCGTCTTCAGGATCTTACAATAAGGGATATTATAAGATGGGGATAGTAGACCACAATAAGTTCAAGTGCTATAACTCTGATGAACCCGGGCATTTTGCTACAGAATGTCGGAAGCCTAAGCAAGGAAAAGAAAGAAAGGAGTCGTATGATAAACTTAAGCAAAAGTATGATGCACTGGTAAAGAAGCATCAGGGCAGATCATATATAGCCGAAGGAAAGAACTGGGATGACTCAGACAATGATGAAGAGGAGGCATATGGAAATGCTGCACTAATGGCAGACTCTTCAAAGGCATCACCTCAGTCATCCAAGTTATCATTTCTTTCCACTGTTGATATGTCTAATTTTGATTATATGAAAACTGTAGAAGATCTTAGTGTAGAAATGTTTAACATTCACACAATCATGCTAGCATCTGAAGAAGAAAATGTTAAACTAGTTCTAAAGAAGAAAATGCTAGAAGCTAGAAATGAAGAACTAGAGCATGCATGCGCTAACCTAGAAGATCTGAAACAGAAGATAGAATATCTACAGAATAAAGACAAATGCAACCAGGAAGTAGAAGCTGTGCTTAGGAATAAAATTTCTGAGTTAGAGTTAAAACTTCAGGCTTATAAGAAATCTGCTAATCTTGTTAAGGAGGAAATAGATAAACAAGTCATAGGTCAGAAAACAGGAATAAGATTTGACTATGATAAAAAAGGAAGGAAAGAGATATGTGGAATCAATTGCTGAGTAAAGTTCTGTGAAACAAGATATTCCATGTGTTAAAAAATGTTGCTAAGCCCCTATACAAGAAGTTTGTCGAACAAATGTTAATGAAAAAAGAAATTCTTGTTGATGATCAAAAGAAAGAGGAAGTAAGTAAAGAGGAGTTGCCTAAGAAATCTGTAAATATTGTAGAACCTAAGGAACAGATTAAAAGTAATTTAGGCAACAAGGATGAAAAGAAGAAAGCTAACATAAATGGAAAGATAGGTGTTAACAAGAAAAATGATTATGCCTACTCTCCTAAAGCTATTAGAAAAGTTTGTAATTATTATAATTCTACTGGTCATCTTACGCATGCATGAAAAAAGATAAAAGTAGTAAAAGAAGAAACTTCTAATATGCTTGCTATGCCTGCCATGTCTATCCCTCATCAACCATGTGGTAAAGTAGGATGCATGCCATGTGCTTCCAACATCATGTCTGCATACATAAACTTAATGAATACATCATCTAGTACTTGCATGAGTACAGATGTGAACATGAATAGAAAACATGTTAGGGCAAAGACTACTAGTCCTCCTAAGTCTAGGAAGGAAGCCCTTGTCCCTAAGCCTAAAGACACTCCTGTCAAGGCTAAACCAAAGGGCAAGGGCACAGTCGATGAGAAAGACAAGGACCAGAAAATTTCTGCAGCTAAATCTGTTTACTTATCTAAGCCTCTTGGACCCAATCAAATTTGGGTGCCAAAGAAGAAGTAATCAATCTGTGGTTGCAGGGCATAACAAAGAACAAGCGTGTCATGTGGATTCTCGACAGCGGCTGTTCAAGGCATATGACTGGTGATAGGGCCCTACTATCATATGTGATTGAGAAAGCTGGCCCGATAATGACCTTTGGAGATAACAGCAAGGGATTCATAATGGGATATGACAATCTGGAAATTAGAAATGTTATCATAGAAAATATCTCTCTTGTGGATGGATTAAAGCACAACCTTCTAAGTATCAGCAGTTCACTGACAAGGGCTTCAAAGTAACATTTGAAAAAGAAAGATGTGTAATCCAAAACAGGAAAGATGCGAAGCTTTCTCTTCAAGGAGTAAGAAAGGGGAATCTTTTTGTGGCTGACTTATTCTCTGCAAGCAAAGGCGAAGCTCAATTTTTCTACAGCAAAGCTTCAACAGATGACAGTTGGTTATGGCAAAAGAAACTTTCACACCTAAACTTTAAAGCAATGAACTCTTTAGTCAAGAGGGAATTGGTTAGAGTCTTACCTGAAATGGAATTCTGTCAAGAAGGTCTGTGTGAAGCATGTGAAAAATGGAAGTCAAAGAAAGCATCTCGTCGAAGCAAAGATTCTTCAAACATTACTGAACCACTGCAACTTTTGCATATAGATGTATTTGGCCTAGTAAATGTCATGTTTATGTCAATGAAGAGATATGCACTAATAATTGTAGATGACTACTCCAAGTACACGTGGGTGTTGTTTCTAGCCTCAAAGGATGAAGCCCCTCAAACAATCATTGATCACATAAAGAAGATAGAGGTAGAAACTTGTTCGCTTGTCAGAAAAATAAGGTCTGACAATGGAACAGAATTCAGAAATGTAACCCTGAATGAATTCTATGTTGAAAAAGGGATTTCAAGACAATACTCAGCGCCCAGAACTCCACAACAAAATGGAGTAGTAGAAAGGAAGAACAGAACTTTGGTTGAAGAAGCAATAACAATGCTGAATGAAGTTAAGTTACCTTTATACATTTGGGCTGAAGCAGTCCACACAGCTTGCTACACTCAGAATCGTACCCTGATTAATAAAGATCATGACAAGACTCCGTATGAGATAATGGCAAACAAGAAACCAACACTGAAATACTTTTACGTGTTTGGAGCAAAGTGCTTTGTATTGAAAGATGATGAGTATTTAGGAAAGTTCGAATCCAAGGCTCATGAAGGCATATTTCTTGGCCATTCTCTGGAATCTAAAGCATACAGGTTTATGTCATTAAACACAAGAAGGTCATTGAAAGCATGAATGTAACTTTCGATGATCTCAAGATCCCAAGTCTACAAAGAAACTACTAGTAGTGGCAGAGAATCTCATTCTCAACCAAGCAACAGCTCAGGGGGAGCAACTGAAGGATCTACTAGCAGGACTCAGCACTACAATGATAATCAAGCTGAATCATCTATGACAAATCTACCTAGACATAGGGTGTGGAGTAGAGATCACCCCTTTGAGTTGATTCTAGGAGATCCAGATGCTAGATTTCAAACTAGATGTGCTTCTCAGAATGAATGTTTATTCTCTGGTTTTATCTCTGAAATAGAGCCAAAGAAAGTGGAAGAAGCATTGAAAGATCTAGATTGGGTAATAGCTATGCAAGAAGAACTCAATCAGTTTCAGAGACAAAAAGTTTGGAAGATGGTACCCAGGCCAAAGAACAAGTCTATAATTGGCACAAAGTGGGTATTCAGAAATAAACTGGATGAAGATGGCATTGTTACAAGGAACAAAGCCAGACTGGTTGCGAAATGTTATTCCCAAGAAGAAGGAATAGATTATGATGAAACATATGCATCAGTGGCAAGGCTTGAAGCTATCAGGATGTTTCTAGCATTCGCAGCACATTCTAACTTTAAAGTCTATCAAATGGATGTGAAGAGTGCATTCCTGAATGGAGAGCCTGAAGAAGAAGTGTATGTGGAACAACCCCTAGGGTTTGAAGATCCAGAATTTGCAGATTTTGTATACTTCCTCTGCAAGACACTCTATGGCCTAAAGCAAGAACCTCGGACATGGTACGACACTTTATCTATATTTCTACTTGAAAATGGTTTCACTAGAGGTGGCATAGATAAGACTCTGTTTCATAAAATGCATAAAAATGACATGATATAATTACAAGTATATGTGGATTACATTATATTTGGTTCTACTAATGATCAGTTGTGTAGTAGATTTGCTAAGCTAATGTAGAGTAGGTATGAAATGAGCACGATGAGAGAGATGAATTACTTCTTTGGACTCCAAGTAAGCCAACGGAAAGATGGAATCTTCATTTGCCAGACCAAGTACATCAAAGATCTTTTGAAGAAGTATGGTCTTGAAGATGCATCAACAGCTAAAACTCCAATGGCAACTGCCACTAAGCTTGATCAAGATGAACCTGGTAAGAAGGTAGATATCACTAGCTACAGAGGTATGATCGGCTCATTACTTTACCTAACTGCAAGTAGGCCAGATATTATGTTTTCTACATGCTTGTGTGCTAGGTTCCAGTCTAACCCTAAAGAATCATATCTTATAGCTGTTAAACGGATTTTTAGGTATCTTAAGGGAAGTCTGAATCTTGGAATTTGGTACCCTAATGATACAGGTTTTGACCTTGTTGGCTATACAGATTCTGATTATGTAGGTTGTAGGATTGATAGAAAAAGTACATCAGGGAGTTGTCAATTCCTTGGTAGAAGATTGGTGTCCTGGTATAGCAAGAAGCAGCACTCAGTTGTAATGTCAACAGCTGAAGATGAATATGTTGCTGCTAGAAGTTGCTGTACACAAATTCTGTGGATAAGGAACCAACTTCAAGACTATGGACTGTTGCTGAACAAAATTCCAATATTCTATGACAACATAAGTGCCATAGCTATCACAAACAATCCTGTTCAACATTCAAGGACCAAGCACATTAATATCAGGTATCATTTCATTAGAGAGCATGTCATGAATGGTATTGTAGAGTTACATTTTTTTACCTACAGAGCAGCAAATTACAGACATCTTCACTAAACCACTAGATGAAATCACTTTCACTAGACTGGTTTGTGAACATGGGATGTTAAATTCTACTAACTAATAAATTTGTAATCAAAAACTGCAATTTGAAGCTAATAAATTCACTTGTTGATTAATTTTAATATTTTTAGGACTTGTGAATTCATCTACAAAATTATTTTCCAGTTAATAGGATTAAATATTAGATATATACATTGTGCATGCCTGCTAATGTTATTAATCTGGTATTTATTTATTTTTGATCTTAAAAATATTTAAGTGCTTGTATTTAAATGATAAATTCTTGGCACTTATATATATTTGAATATTATTTGAAATTATTTTAAATAAAAAGAATGAATATTTATATTTATTCTTATATTTAAAATAAAAGTAAAATAATAAGAAGCATAATTTATTTATGATAGTAATTTTAACAATTAATGTTATTATTGTTATTAATAAATATTTTGTGAAATAATATTTATGGGTAATTAATTATTATTGATTAATTATACAAATTAGTCATAAATATTATTTATTTTAATTGTAACAAAATCTAGGACCACTTGAATTCTTATCAAGTACTTTTGTGCCGCTTAGTAAGTTTAGATGCGCCTATACAATAGTTTAACTATATAGGCACAACATAATAAACCTCAAGTACTCATAAATTTTTGTAAACTCAAGTGGCGCTTATAGGATTTTGTTGCACCTACACAGTGATTCCACTATAAAGGCGCAACAAAATACTTGAAGATTTTGATTGCTTTCGTGGCGCTAGTAAACTTTTGTGGCGCCAACACAGTGAACACACTATGGAGGCGCTGCAAAAAGTTTAGTGATAATTTAGTTGCACCAGTTTATTTAGTGGCGCCTACACAGTGAAACCACTGTGCAAGCGTAAATAAAGTACTTAGTAACTTTTATCAGGTTAGTGGCGCCTATATATAGTGTTGTTTTGCTGCGCTTCATAATATACATACACAGTACAAACAATATAAGAGGTGCAAGAAAACGACATAGATCTACAATTTTTAATCGAACTTAATCAATCCATTTCTTGTCCGATTTTTAATCTAAGACCAGTTTTGTGAGACCCAAATTCATATCTTTCATTTGCAATCGGTCCCAATAAATTTGCGTAAGGTACTAAAATTCTCAATTTTACAAAATTCGAACAATTTGGCTAGGGTTTGTTAATTTTAAAATCGATTAAATTTTTTAATTAAATTAAAAGTATGCTAAGAATTACTAGGAGTTTATCATTTATTAATTTCAAGTCACTCCAAGTAATTTTAAATTATTAGGGTTTTAGTCCATTATTCTTGATTAATTCAATTTTAATTCGTAAAAATTATCTTTCATTTTTAATTAAATGGCAGGTCATTTTGAGATTAAAAAGACTAATTATTTATCTATTTTATTAGAGGACTGGACTGAAGCAGGGGAGTTAGGTAACTGGGTTAGGTTTCTAAATGAACACTTTATAGTCCGTTATGCACTAACTACTGATGTTCCTTTAAATAGAAATCTTCTGAGACTACAGGTCTTCTAAAGACACATCTGCAGGTGGAATATCAACCTTCACTTGCACTATCAAACGACAAAAAGTGCGCATAACAGAGAATGACATCAATCGAGCACTTCATTTGTCGTCTGAAGATTTTGAAGATGTTTCATCTCAAGCAGACCTGAAAAATTTCTTCATGTTTCTGCACTGCACCAGAATGAACAATAATCTTCCGAAAAAGATTTATAAAAATCATATACCCAAAGAATAGAACCTGTTTTTCCACATCTTGTCTCATGGCTTTGCACCATAGACAGGTGGCTTCCATGGAATTACAAACTTCAATAAGGTGATTGGATATGCAGTGGCTTCTGGGTCAAGAATCAATTTTGGGAAGATGATCATGAAGGAGATCCTATATAATCAGGAAAAAATGAAGAATTTCTGTCTGTATCCAAGATTTCTGCAGCTGGTGTTGAACCAAGTACTGATTGCTGATCAACTTTAATCTTTTCAGAACAGTGAATTGGAAAACTCACCCTCTCTACAGTTCAAAACGATAGTGTTGCTACAGAATGAGGCTGACTATCCAAACATGTTTACTCCTGCCCCATTAACTGAATCCATTCGAGATTACTTTGCTCTTCTTAGATAGGTTGTTGAAGAAGAAGAAGCTGCATCTGAAGCAGAAAGAGAAGCAACCTCTGAAGAAGATAATGTATTTAAAACTGATGAATCAGCAAATGAAAATTCAAAATAACATACATCTCAAAAGGAGAATGAAGCTGAAACCTCAGTTGATTCCGGAAGCAAAGAAGCATCAGAAGAAGAACCAAGCACTGAAAAGGAGGATGAGAATATGGAAGAAGCTGGTTCTGAACATGAACAAGAACCAATTCCTGAAGAAGATGAAGAAAGTAATAGCCCTGATAATCCAACAATGGATGTAGATGTTGAGGACACTACAGAGGAGACTCAAAACAGAGATATGTACATACCTGACCTTTCTGATGAACACATGGAAGAAGGTACACTTCTGGATTTTGAATTTTCTGCGTTTCTAACTGACGAATTTGTCACCATATCTACTATTGTGCCTCAAACGGCAATGCACACACAAGAGCCCTCAGTGGCCTTCGAAGATGGCAATGAACTTAGTCAACACCAACCAGTTCTAACGACTGCCAGAGAATAACAAACACTCCCTTCAACTCCCAAAACACGAAAAGACCCTTTGATTTAGATGATAGGGAGTCCCTACTAAATTAGGAAATTATTGAAATATCCCCTACAGCTCTGCCCTCTCGAAAATAACATAAAATGAATTTTAAACCTAAGGCAACTATGAGCCTGGAACCTGATTCTCCAATCTTTGACGACATTATCTTTCTTCGTAACCTCAATTCTGAAATTGATAAAATCCCGAAAGGTACGGGGACAGAACCAGAGGTTGTAACAAAATCTGCTACTTCAGTAGCTAGTACTGTTTTGGTTGATCCAATTCAGAACCTGTCTTCACCGACAGTTTGGGGCATCACTGACTCTCACGAACCGTTCATTATATTGTCAAATGTGGTGACCCCCTGGACTTCACATCTCAAGATCCCATTAAGGATATTTTCCCTCCCCATGTGGGTGAAATGAAAAGGCAACTCTCTCATAGAAGGGAAGAGGTCTCCATTCAAGGAGTAGTTGTGTCAACAGCATCACCATTACAAGTGGAAGTGCCTTCACAGGCGTCGCGGGGCACCACAGGCTCTCATTTGTCACTCACTACATTGCCTGATGTGGTGACCCCCCCCCAAGAGATTCAAATTCTAGCTCCTACACAGGAGGTCCTCCCCACCTTAACAGGTTAGGTGGAGGGACAACATACCCATAGAAGGGATGTGGACTCTTTTAATAGAGTATCTGCTACCTCGGTAGTAGAACCTGTTCAGCGTGTCTCTGAACAAGTAAGGCCTTCAATGGCTTCAGCTGGCATCACGGATTCTACATTCTTGCCAATCATTACAGAATCTATAGTGGTGACCACACTGGGTCTAAAACCCCCAGTTCTTGAAAAAGGAGTTCTCCCTACCTAAAGTGGTCCAGCGGAGAGGCAACCTACCCATAGAAGGGATAAGGATTTTAATACAGGTACAGAAGATTTCATTGCTATTATGGAAATGAGTGAAACACTTAACCTTAATGATCTTGTGTTCCCTAACTCTGATCTTCCGAGTGTGAGTGTTGAGGGTCGTGCTCAAATAGAAACAGTGAGGAGTAAGACACCCATTAACCAAATAAATACCCCACACATTGCACACACTGCACATAGCTAAAGGATTCTAAATCTAGAGGCCCAAGTAACTAAAATTCACTATTCATTAAGAAAGATCTTGGAGGTGCAGGAGCAGCAGAGAGCAGAAATCAAAGAAATCAAAGATTTGGTCAAATAACTGTTGGCTCAGAAAGTTCCTATTTCCAATCAATCAACTTCGACAACTCAGATTACTCCGGTAGGAAGGGAGGATAACCCAACCAAGGGGGAGAGAAGAGAAGAGCAACAAAAAGTAGTTGGAGCTGAAATGATCTTGGAGTATACAGCTTAGGGGGAGACATATTTCTTTTACAGGCCTGGAGCGAGGCAACTTGAAGAAGGAGAAATTCTTGAACCCTATGTGCCAATGGAGATTCCAACAGAGATGGAAATAGAGGAAACTGCAAAAGCTGCTGGAATAGATGTTGAGGAGGAGTTTGCAGAAGAATATGCCTTTGATAATGAATGTCTTCTAGTTGGTGTAGATGAAATTGTTACTCAAGGTATAGATCAAGCTCAATAAATGATGAAGATAAAATGGAAGAAAGTGCATCACGCAATAGAAAGAAGAAATAGAATCAAGGACATTGAAGCAAAGGTTGGTCCTGATTGAGATGAAGCAAGGAGTCTACTGAAGAAGAAGGAGTTAACCCTTACTCAGAAGAAAGACAGAGAAGTCCTTGATCTCTTCAGGACCATGACGGAAAAATTCGAAGATGTTCATGAATTCTATGCTATGCTATCAGAAGAGATTACAAGCGTGTCAGTAAGTGCATCCAAGTACGGGTGGAAAATGTTCATAAATTCTACAACACTGGGGTCAAAGGTTTTGTCGACAAAGAGTTTTGAAAAGATGAATATTGTGGAGCTGTATGTGTTGAAGAGGAAAGTCATATTTGGTGGGCATAAAACAAATGAGATACTGAGAGATATGATTGAGAAGAAAATTATAAAGGTCAGTGTCGAAGCATTTGAGAAGCCTCCGGTGGTCAAGTACTACAAAGCAACAACACTTCATAACCTTGTCTGATGAATGTCTGGACTCAAGTCATGCAATGTTCATGCAGTATATAGAAGGGAGACTCAGAAGCAAGAAGAATAGAACAGAAGAAGATCTAAAGGCTACTGAGTTGATCTACGCATTCAGGCTGAATAGAGCAATTAAAACTTCAGGTAGATATCTAATGGAGACAACCAGATATTACCAAGATCCAGTGTATATAAGAAGAGAGGATGACACTGAAATACTTGAAGCTATAAGAGATTCTGAACCTTGCATTCAGACAGAGCCAAATGGAACAAAATACTTCATTTTCAAGAAGAACGGAGTGGATAAAAAGAAAGAGCTATCTAAACTGAGGAGAAACAATTCTGAAATTATCTGAAAAGTCCTTTCAAGGGTAAAGAGATCCACTCTCAAGTCAGACAAAAAGGCTTTGAGGATGATTGAAGATGTTCTAGTGGAGAAGTTGGCAGAAGAGTTGATGCATGACACTGACAGAGTTAAAGACTTTCCAAAAAGGTTAACAGTGTTCGTGTTTTCAAAGAGACAAGATCTGGCCTTCGAGTCAATTTCTAAGATAAACTCAACCGCTTTTCTCACTGAAGTTTTGAAGAAGTTAGAAGAACCACCTCCAGTCAATACTCTTGAAGTGGAAGCTAGAGATATAGTGAAAGCAAGGTTGGAGCAGAAGGAAGAAGAGCTAAGAAAGCATAACTCCGAGACAATTTCTAAGCACAAGCAAGACTCAGTACAAAGAAGCAGAAGATCATAAAATTATATGTTCAGGCTAGAGGAACAAACTTCTATTGTACACAAGAAATATGAAAATGTAAAATCTAATCCATAATGTAATTAATATTATTTACTTTCTTTCTGCACTTTACTTTTTCTTGTAAGTATTAGTTGAGTTATCCTCTCACAGGATTTGCTTGTCGAACTCTAACAAACAAATAGGGGGAGATTGTAAAGAATAATGTAACGTAGTATGTAATAGTGATGACGATAACTCAACTAAGAAAAAAAGACAGATAAATAATACTAATATGCAGCACATGAATCTAGAAGGACATGCAAACAGAAATCATACATACATCACTGCAGAGCATTCAAGATGTAAAATTTACTGAACGACAGCGAGAGAAGTTCATTAATATGTTCAAGCCTCAGCAACAAATAAGTGTTCAGTAGATTTCAGACTAAAGACAGTGAAATGATTAAAGTATAGATGTCAAAGGGTTTCAGTGATCAGAAGCAATGAATCAGTCCAGAGTTAATCAGTTGAAACAGACCAGAAGTCAAGTGAATTCAATTCAGTGTTAGTCATTTATGAACCAGACCAGTGCACTAAGCGTCAGCACAATAAGAAGAGAATTACCTTGATGCATCAGAAGAAATTCAGTTGATCAAATCAGAAGAATGAATATAAGTTGGTAACTACTTCAAGCATCTCAGGAATATGTTCAAGGGAAGTAATATCACTTTAGTTGTTCTTTCACACTTGAAACTATGTATGAGGCGCAAGAAAACTGACTCCCAAGTTCTTCATGTGTTTTGTGGTGCCTACACAGGGAATGTAGAGTGTAGGCATAACAAAATGAATTGCCTTAGTGTTATGGACATCCTCAGCACTTGGTGGCGCCTACACAAGGCTCACAGTGTACAGACGCAACTAAATTCTATACAGGAGCAAAGAAATATATGAAACATTCTAAGGCAACACTCAATAAGCATAAAAGGCTAAGGGAAGGTGTTAATGGCGCCTCTATAAGGCAAGTGGTGTAGTGGCGCAACATAATAAAGTTATGGCGCAACAGAAGATAAACAAAGGCGTAACTAAACTTGTGGAATGTGCCTAAGTATTTAGTGGCGCCTATATAGGGAATCCACTGTATAGGCACAACCAAACTTTCTACTTGGCGCAACAAAAAGCTTCTAAAGGCGCAACAAAAATATCCAGGCGCAACAAACCTGTTAGTGGCGCCTACATACCATAAACACTCTACAAGGTGCAACAAAGGACTTACATTGTTGGAAATCAATTTCCAAAAAGACTACAGATTAAAAATGGGTAAAATCAATATGGACAATAATATATTCATTCATCGTCAACAAAAGAGATACAGACGGGAGCTCCATTAAAGACATACATTTATATCATCCAACTATACTTCTATTGTAACATTGATTGAACCCATTGTAGATAATCATTTGATTATAGGTGTATCACCTCAGGGATTTAATAATACATTGTTATTTCCCCGAATCTTTGTGTTTCATTAACTGCCATTTTAATATCTCAAGAACAAAAACACTTAATCCACAATTCAATAAAAAAATCTACCACATCATATTCAACCCCCCTTCTATGATGATTTTGGACCTAACATCATGTAATATCTCACACCTTAGCTTCTAATTTCATAAATATAAATATATTCAGTACACCTTTAAATATATCTGTGGCATACTATGATTACGATCTTACACTTTAGGATTTCGTCTATGAACCTGAAAAGACACAGGTTCAAACCCCAGCAGAGGTAGAGCCCCAAACAGTTTCTTTTTCTTCAACCTCTCTGAGTCTAATCAGAAAAAAGAAGAAACCTATAAGAAAAAAAGAGGTAGAGGTATCACAGTGAGTGAACCCGTAGCTCTATCTCCACCGTAAAAAAGATCTAGAAATGAATATGAGACAACTGCAGACCCATGCTTATCCTCTCATTAGGATATGGACTTTGAAATGGAAATACAACAGTCTCTGGGCTCACTCGATCAACATGGTGATTCTATTGAAATTCGCCATCCAGTCGCGGTACCCTGTGAAGAGTCACACACACTGCTAGCGCTCACACTAGCAGGACCTTCACTCGAAGAAACACAATCTAATAAGGGCACATAAAATGTTTTTGATAAAAACTTGTCAGATACCACATTTTCAGTGGACGAAGACATTTTTGATGCAGTGCAACATCAGTTTCCATTACAGGTATTGAGGAGCACCACAGACTCTAACGAGCCACACATTACATTGTCTGAGGTGGTGACCCCCCTGGATTTCTTACATCCAGTTCCTTCAGAGGAAGTTCTCTTATCCACTAGTGGATTTGAGAGGCAACCACTCCATAGAGGGAGTTGGGACTCCTTTCATGGAGTAGTTATGTCAGTAGCAGAGTCACTTCAAGATAAACTTGTTGTAGATATGAGTTCACAGGCATCAGAAGAGCATTTACACTCTTCAAAAGCTATAGTAGTATATGCATGTACAGTTTCGGATTCTGGAATAGGACAAAACACGAGTGAAGTGAGGCAAACACCAAGTGAAATACATGCACGTATGTAAAGCATAATGTAACGTAACATGTAATAGTGGTATCGATAACTCAACTAAGAAACAAAGACAATCAAATAATACTAATATGCAGCACAGAAATTCAGAATGACATGTGAACATGAATCATACATACATCATTATAGAGCATTCAAGATGAAAGGCTTACTGAACGTCAGCGAGAGAAGTTCATTAATATGTTCAGGTCTCAGCAACAAGTAAGAGTTCAGAAGATTTCATATTAAAGACAGTGTAATGATTTGAGTATAAATGTCAAAGGGTTTCAGTGATCAGAAGCAATACAAAGGTCAAAGATTAATTAGCTGAAACAGAATAGAAATCAAGAGAATTTAATTCAGTGTTAGTCGTTTGTGAACCAAACCAGTGCATGAAGTGTCAGCACAACAAGAAGAGAATTACTTTGATTTATCAGAAGAAAATAGTTGAACAAGCCAAAGAGTGAAAATAAGGTGGTATTTACTTGAAGCATGTCAAGAATATGGTAAAGGCAAGTAATATCACTTTAGTTGCTCTTGTACTCTAGAAATAATGCACTAGGCATAAAAAAATTTGTATTGGCATAAGTAAATACTCTCCAAGTTTTCCAAGTGCTTAGTGGTGCCTATACAAGACATTGAAAGTGCAGGCGCAATAAAAATCAAGCCAAGGTGCAACAAAAGCTTAAGCCAAGGTTTTGTGACGCCTATACAAGGGAATAAGAGTATAGGCGCAACAAACCTTGACAAGGGGGGCAAGGAAATGCCAAAAAATATTCTAAGGCATTGGTGGCGCCTATACACTGGAATAAGAGTAGAGGCGCAACAAAAAGGGATGTTTAGGCGCAATAAACATTGTTGAAAAATCAATTCAATTGATTTCCAAAAGTCTACATAATATATATGGGTGAAATCAATAAAGATAGGAATTCATTCATCTTCTACATTCAAGGCAAACAGACGGGAAGTTCCATTAAAGACCTACATTAAACATACCTATTTGTATTCTTGTTGTATTATTGATTGAACCCATAGAAGCTAATCTTTTGATTAGAAGTGTAACACCTCAGGAATTTAATAATATATCTTTATTTCCCCGAATCAATGTGTTTTATTTACAATCATTTTATATCTGAAGAACACATACATTTAATCAGCAATTAAATGAAAATCTACTAACATCATATTAAACCCCCTTCTATGATGATTTAGGACCTAACAATTGGTATCAGAGCTTGTTGATTGATGTTACAAATCAAGATCCAAAAACAGTTTTTCAAAAAAGTGTATTTTTAGATCTAAAAAAATTCATATTTAAATTTCCTTATTTTTTAAAAAAAATTCAATTTTGAATTTTTTAAAGATTTTAAATCCACTAATTTTTAAAAGGCTATCAATCGTAAAAAAATCGAATTAAAATTTTATTTCTTGAAATTTATTTTTTATTCGAATTAATTTTAATTTTTAAGAAATTAATTATTTCTTGAGATTTAAAATTCTTCGTAACCATGAGTACCCAAAAAACTTAGTAGCATCAAAATCCCAACCTTTGACAAAAATGAATACATTCTATAGAAGAAGAATATGTCTACTTTCATCAAATTAGCTAATTCTCAATGTATAGGGATTTTGGAAAATGGACCCTATGTTCCTCAGAAGCTTACACCAGAAACATTCTCAGATGATGGAAAACGGATTCCTCAAGGATTTATCCCAAAGGAGCCTTCAGAGTACATTGACACTGACAAAGAAAGAGTAACATGGGGTAATCATCTTCAATGTATCCTAATGGATTCACTGGATACTACAATGCTGAATCAAGTGATAAATTGCACTAGTGCCAAACAAATGTGGGATACGATTGATCTGCTAATGGAAGGTACTGCAGAAGTGAATGAGAACATGTTGAATATTCTTACATCCCATTACGAAGCTTTCAAGTCACTTCTTGGGGAAAGTATCACTCAAGTCTTTGAGAGAAACAATAAATTGTTGAATGATTTGTCACTGCATGGGAAGGCCTACTCACGTAGGGAGATCAACAGAAAATTTATGTTGACACTGCTAGTGCATCTTGAACACAAAATCTCTGCTATTAGAGAAAGAAGTGACATAAATGACATGTCTATCGAGAAATTCTATATGGGAAGCTCAAGACTCATGAAATGGAGCAAGAGCAAAGACATATCATTTATGGTTCAGGAATAGTGGACAGTAAGAATACAACTCTATTAAAAACAACAGCACTTGTAGCTAAAGATTTTGCTACCACAGGGACCAACAAAGAAAAACCTTTAACTGAGAAAGAAGAGATTCTAGAAGCTGAATTTACAGAAAATACTCAAGTAGGTGATGAAGATGACTTCTACTCAATGGAAGAACTTGAATAGTTGGAAAACAAGACAATGGTCTATATGGCAAGAAAGTTCAAGAACCTCAGGTTTAGAAGGAACCTTAAGTACAAATTCAAGAGTAACACTAGTTACATTGGTTTCAGCTTCAGAAATAACTACCGAGGTAGTTCGTCTTCAGAGTCTTTCAATAAAGGAGGTTATAATACTGGAATGGTAGACCACAGTAAGTTTAAGTTCTACAACTGCAATGAACCCGAATATTTTGCTACAGAATGTCAGAAGCCAAAGTAAGGGAAAGAAAGAAAGGAGTCGTATGATGAATTGAAAAAGAAGTATGATGTACTGGTAAAGAAGCATCAGGGCAGAGCTTACATAGCCAAGGGAAAAAGTTTGGATGATTTAGACAACGATGAAAAAGAGACATATGGAAATGTACCTCTAATGGCAGACTATTCAGAAGCATCACCTCAGTCATCGAATGTATCATTTCTTTCCACAGTTGACATGTCTAATTCTGATTATAAGAAAACTATAGAAGATCTTAGTGTAGAAATGTTTAATATACACATAAGCATGCTAGCATCAGAAGAAGAAAATGTTAAACTAGTTCTAAAGAATAAAATGCTAGAAGCTAGAAATGAAGAACTAGAACTTGCATGTGTTAACTTAGAAGATCTTAAACAGAAGATAGAATATCTACAAAATAGAGACAAATGCAACCAAGAAGTAGAAACTGCTCTTAGGAATAAAATTTCTGAGTTAGAGTTAAAACTTCAGGCTTATAAAAAATCTGATAATCTTGTTAATGAGGCAATAGATAAATAGGTCATAGGTCAAAAAACTAGAATATGATTTGACTATGATAAGAAGGCATGAAAGAAACATAAGGAATCAATTGCTGAGGAAAGTCCTTTGAAGCAAGACATTCCACATGTGTTAAAAATGTCCCTAAGCCCCTATACAAGAAATTTGTCATACAACCCGTAGATGAAGAACATATCTTAATGAAAGAAGAAATCATTGCTGAGGATAAAAAGAAAGAAGAAGAAGATAAAGAGAAGTTGCCTAAGAAATCTGTAAAAATTATAGAACCTAAGAAATAAATTAAAAGTGATCTAGGCAACAAGAATGAAAAAATGAAAGCTAACAGAAATGACAAGATAGGTTTTAATAAGAAAAATGACTATGCCTATTCTCCCAAAGCTATTAGGAAAGTTTGTAACAATTGTAATTCTACTTGTCATCTTACGTATGCACGTAAAAAGATAAAAGTTGTGAAAACAGAAACTTCTAATATGCCTGCCATGACTGCCATGTCTATCCCTCATCAACCACGCGGTAAAGTAGGATGCATGCATTGTGCTTTTAACATCATATCTGCATACATAAACTTGATGAATTCATCATCCAGTACCTGCAATAATACAGATATGAACATGAATAGAAATCATGTTAGGGCAAAGACTACTAGTCCTCCTAAGTCTAGGAAGGAAGCCCATGTCCCTATGCCTAAAGACACACATGTCAAGGCTAAACCAAAGGGCAAGGGCACAGTCAATGAGAAAGACAAGGACAAGGAAATTTCTGCAGCTAAATTTGTTAACTTATATAAACCTCTTGGACCCAATCAAATTTGGGTGCCAAAGAAGAAGTAATCAATCTGTGGTTGCAGGGCATAGCAAAGAATAAGCGTGTCATGTGGATTCTCGATAGCGGCTGTTCTAGGCATATGACTGGTGATAAAGCCCTGATATCATATGTGATTGAGAAAGCTGGCCTGATAGTAACCTTTGGAGATAACAGCAATGGATTTATAACGGGATATGGTAACTTGGAAATCAGAAATGTTATCATTGAAAATATCTCTCTTGTGGATGGATTAAAGCACAACCTCCTAAGTATCAGTAAGTTCACTGACAAGGGCAATAAAGTAACTTTCGAAAAGGAAAGATGTGCAATCCAAAACAGGGAATATACGAAACTGACTCTTCAGGGAGTGAGAAAGGGGAATCTTTTTGTGGCTGACGTATTCTCTGTAAGCAATGGTGAAGTTCAATGTTTTTATAGAAAAGCTTTAACAGAGGACAATTGGTTATGGCATAAGAAACTTTCACACCTGAACTTTAACTCTTTAATTAAGAGGGAATTGGTTAGAGGTTTGCCTGAGATGAAGTTCTGTCAAGAAGGTTTGTGGAAGCATGTGAAAAAGGGAAGTCAAAGAAAGCATCTCACCGAAGCAAAGACTCATCAGACATTACTGTACCACTACAACTTCTTCATATGGATTTATTTGGTCTAGTCAACATTATGTCAATGTCAAGGAAGAGATATGCTCTAGTAATTGTAGATGACTACTCTAAGTACACTTGGGTGTTGTTTCTAGCCTCAAAGGATGAATCCCCACAAATAATTATTGATCACGTAAAAAAGATAGAGTTAGAAGCTGATTTTCCTGTCAGGAAAATAAGGTCTAACAATGGAACAGAACTTAGAAATGTAACCCTGAATGATTTCTGTATTGAGAAAATGATATCAAGACAATATTTAGCGCCCAAAACTCCACAACAAAATGGATTAGTAGAAAGGAAGAACAAAACTCTAGTTGAAGCAACAAGAATAATGTTGAATGAAGCTAAGTTACCTCTATACTTTTGGGCTGAAGAAGTCAACATAACTTGCTACACTCAAAACTGTACCCTGATTAATAAAGATCATGACAAGACTCCATACGAGTTAATGGCAAACAAGAAACCAACACTGAAATACTTTCATGTGTTTGGAGCAAAGTGCTTTGTATTGAAAGATGATGAGCATCTAGGAAAGTTTGAACCCAAGGCTCATGAAGGTATATTTCTTGGCTACTCTGGAATCTAAAGTGTACAGGGTTTATATGATTGAACACAAAAAAGGTCATTGAAAGCATGAATGTGACTTTCGATGATCTCAAGCTCCCAAGTCTGCAAAGAACAGATAACACTGAATCTCTGCAGTTTGAAAATATGAACTCAGATGAAGGTGTAGTAGAACCTGAAGCTGCAATAAAAAATCAAACACCAATTGAGAATAATAACAATGATGATTCTGACCCTAGTAGTGGAAACAGTGGAAGATTTACAGAAACTACTAGTAGTGGCAGAGAATCTCATTCTCAACCAAGTAGCAGCTCAGGGGGAGCAAATGAAGGATCTACTAACAGGAATCAGTACTCTAATGATAATCAGGCTGAATCATACAGGGAAAATCTACCTAGACATAGGGTATGTAGTAGAGATCACCCCTTTGAGTTGATTCTATGAGATCCAGATGCTGGAGTTCAAACAAGACGCGCTTCACAGAATTAATGTTTATTTTCTAGTTTTCTCTCTGAGATAGAGGCTAAGAAAGTAGAAGAAGCACTAGAAGATCCAGATTGATTTATTGCTATGCAAGAAGAACTCAATCAATTCGAAAGACAAAAATTCTGGAAGCCGGTACCCAAGCCAAAGAACAAGTCGATTATTGACATAAAGTGGGTATTTAGAAATAAACTGGATGAAGATGACATAGTTACGAGGAACAAAGCCAGACTGGTTGCTAAAGGTTATTCTCAAGAAGAAGGAATAGATTATGATGAAACATATGGACCAGTGGCAAGGCTTGAAGCTATTAGGATGTTTCTGGCATTCATAGCACACTTCAACTTTAAAGTATATCAAATGGATGTGAAGAGTGCATTCCTGAATGGAGAGCTTGAAGAAGAAGTGTATGTGGAATAACACCCAGGGTTTGAAGATCCAGAATTTGCTGATTTTGTGTACTTTTTCTTCAAGGCACTCTATGGCTTAAAGCAAACACCTCGAACATGGTATGACACCCTATCTGTATTCTTACTTGAAAATGGTTTTACTAGATGTGTCATAGATAAGACTCTATTTCATAAAATGCATAAAAATGACATGATAATAGTACAAGTATATGTGGATGACATTATATTTCGTTCTACTAACGATCAGTTGTGTAGAGATTTGCTTAGTTAATGCATAGTAGGTATGAAATGAGCATGATGGGGGAGCTGAATTACTTCCTTGGACTCCAAATAAGCCAAAGGAAACACGAAATCTTCATTTTCCAGACCAAGTACATCAGAGACCTTTTGAAGAAGTATGGTCTTGAAGATGCATCACCAGCCAAAACCCCAATGACAACTACCACTAAGCTTGATAAAGATAAACCTAGTAAGAGGATAAACATCACACGCTACAGAGGTATGATCGGCTCATTACTTTACTTAACTGCAAGTAGACCAAATATTATGTTTTCCATTTACTTGTTTGCTAGGTTTCAGTCTGACCTTAAAGAATCACATCTTATAGCTGTTAAACACATTTTTAGGTATCTTAAGGGAAGTCTGAATCTTGGAATTTGGTACCGTAAAGATATATGTTTTGACCTTATTGGCTATACAGATTCTGATTATGCAGGTTTTAGGATTGATTGGAAAAGTATATCAGGGATTTGTCAATTCTTCGGTAGAAGATTGGTATCCTGGTATAATAAGAAGCAGCACTCAGTTGCAATGTCAACAACTGAAGCTGAATATGTTACTACTGGAAGCTGTTGTGCTCAAATATTGTGGATAAGGAACCAACTTCAAGACTATGGACTGTTGCTGAGAAAAATTCCAATATTACGTGACAATACAAGTGTCATAGCAATCACAAACAATCCAGTTCAGCACTCAAGGACAAAGCACATTGATATCAGGTATAATTTCATAAGAGAGCATGTCATGAGTGGTACTGTAGAGTTACATTTTATATCTACAGAGCAGCAAATTGCAGACATCTTTACTAAACCACTGGATGAAATCACTTTTACTAGACTGGTTTGTGAATCGGGGATGTTAAATTCTACTAACTAGTTAGTAATCAAAAACTGCAATTTGAAGCTGATAAATTCACTAGTTTATTAATTTCAATATTTTTAAAACTTGTGAATTTATTTACCAAATTATATTCCAGTTCTTAATATTATATATTAGATAAATACCTTATGCATGACTGCTAATTTTGTTAATCTAGTATTTATTTAATTCTGATCTTAGAAAAGATTTAAGTACTTGTGTTTAATTAAAAAATTCTTAGTACTTATATATTTAAATATTATTTTAAATTATTTTAAATAGAAAGGATGAATATTTATATTTGATCTCATATTTAATGTAAAATTAAAATAATAAGAAGCATAATTTATTTATTTTGATAATTTTATCAATTAATGTTATTATTATTATTGATAAATATTTTGTGAGTTTTAATAATTATGGACCTTATTATAGTTAATATTTTAAAGGCCATAATTGTTAATATAAAAAATGTAGCATAAATTATAAATATTTATAATTATAACAACTTATTGTTATTTTTATAAATTATTAATAATTTGTGATATATTTGTATTAGTGAATAGTTATTTTATTACTGATTTGTTTCTAATTATTCATAAATATATTTTAGTGAAAAAATTTTGTGGAACAATAAAATTCACTAAGTGATTTTGTTGCGCCACTTGTTTTTGTTGCACCACACAGGGGAACGACTGTGTAGGCGTAACAAAAGTGGCCAACACTTGGTGAAATTTTGTTGCACCAAGAGTTTTGTTGCGCCCATACAGTGGTTCCACTGTTCAGGCACAACGAAACCACTGTACATGCACAATGAAACACGGCTTCCAACTTGATCTTCCTGATGTGATCAATCATCATCTGTGACATTTTGTCTATTGAATGCACGAACATCACCAACTTGTAACTAGGGTTGTCATCGACCACCACTAAGCATATTTCTTCCATGACATAATTTGCTTCAGTGTGATGTTTTCATTGAATTCCCTATATGACATACTTCAAAATGTTCTTCTAGATAGAATTCCATACGAAGCAGTCCTCTCACCAATTTCATCTTTATTGGAGAATCCATTGTCTTGTTGACCAAGTGTGAGAGCTTCCTATGCCATGTCTAACTCTTTATTGATGAAGCTTTACAAAAAAGTTCACTTCACCTTTGCATACAAACTCCATGTAAGCCATGAACAAACTTTCTCACTCACTGTTGAGTGAGTTTCCTTCTTTCATGCTTGAAATCAAACACATTTCCTTTTCAATGCTTTTCCAGAAAACCCTTGACAAAGAATTTCATAGTTCCCCGTAAATAGTGCTTAAGTCCGTTGACAAGAAAGATACTTCCAGTGATGACAATTCCAAAATCTCCAAATCCATTGTACATCATTTGGTGTCATCTCCAAAGTTTACCGTTGGGTAGGCTTTCTCAATCAACTGTGATATTAGAGCTTCAATCTTAATCATATGCCTCGAATAGTAAATGTCACGAAATCACATAACTTTTACCTTTTGTTACATACTCTGTAATCATAGATGATTAAGCTTCTTGGTACTCAACTTCAATTGAGTCCAGATGGGTTAGAGATATTACTTTCAAAAGTGATAACAACAGCTTCAACTTTAACATGCACAAACTTGTCTTTGACTGACCACTTCTCATATACATCATCATTGACAAACTAGTCTTAAGGTTATGAGATTAGTGCTTCCAACCTAACTTAAGGTGGACTAGAAGTCTGTACCCTATTGTGATTCTTATACATGATTTGCCTAAGATAATGCAAATCCTAAGATATGCATTTACAAATTTAAACGAGCAAGCATGAAAATAAGAACACATGGTAAGCATTCAGCTTCAATGTATCAGATAAGAATTATGCAATTCAGGCATGTTGTGCATATTAGAGAATTCAGTACTATCTATTTTAATCATTCTACACGAGTGTAACAGATGTAAAGCAGATTTATAAATATTCAATAATTTTTTTAAAGTACATGGATAGAACTAACAAATTAATTACTAATTCTGTCTAACTCATTTCTATCGTTGTCTAACATTTTTAACTATCCTAATTACCTAAGTCAGTTTTAGATGAAGCTTCGAGTCTACAAATATTACTGACTACTTAAATAATTCTACCATCTTTTAGTATTCTACTCATTAACAAGCAATACATGAAATTATATTACATTTAAGTGCAACTATGTGAGTGGGAACAAATCATATGAAAATAAGCACATAAACAATTTCAAGAATATGCAGAATATTTGAATAAAACATTATGAGCAATATCTAATTCTACATACACTTAACAAGTCATTTATCACAATAAAAACAAATATAAAATATCTAATCTATGACATGTTTGTCTATTTAGTAATTTTCACAATATTAGTAGAGGTATTAAATCACAAAAGATTTAAATCAAGTTCCAGCAAATGTTTATGGATACACCTAACCGTCCAGAACACCCTATCTAATTCTAGATATACATTTTACTGCATATATAAAATCAAGTATGAAATGTACTAATTAAATTCATGAATCCTAGCATGCAATCTTATTCTTAGCAATCAATTAAGCATTTAAGTCCTAAGATGCTAACATGCTAACATGAATATAATACATTTTAAAACTTAATAATAATACAGTTCTGAATTAGATAAACGTATACTAGTTAGAATGTGTACCTGTGAAGTGCTTAATTATTCATCTCCAGTGTTGGTCATTGATGTCAGATATCCATTTGGTTCATCAATATCACTGATAGAATCAACCTTCCATTTAACTTCATCAATAAATGATTTCCCTTGCTGCATCCTCACTAATGCTTGAGATTCCTGCTACAACCCAACATAGTGTTTGTCATCATTTTCTTGTACATGCTTATTCAAACTGTATAACACAACCCTGATCTTGTCTTCTATAATCAACCATCCATGTCTTGTGACCACCTTTTGAACTGGTCTTGAAAATTTCCTTTATGGAATCTATAGGTAACGACCTTAGATTTAGAATTGGGATTCCGTCTGAATCTGATGTCACTGAATTTCCTATTGCCCTGCAGGCTTGACTTGCAGTCCAGCTCTCAAGATATTCCAAAGTGTCAAACTCACATTCAACACCTTGACCGCTACCTCGAGTTACTACATATTCAATTCAGATTCTAGGATCAATTCATTTCTGTTCAGAGGTTCTCAACCTTGACTTCAATCAAATTTGGTTCCTGGGTCACAAATACAGTGGATATGCTAACAACTGGTTTTACCAAATATTATCTTCTTCAGCCCTTGTTCTAGTTCATAGGCCTTCAGCACACAAATAGTTCCTCTAAAGATAATGTGGTTATATCCTTAGATCCCTGTTGGCTGTAATCCTGTATTCCAGATGATCTGCAGTGTTAACACGAACTGCCTGTAATCTCCCTGTAGAATAAACTTTAAGGTTTGTACTGAGATGTCAGGTAGTCCAGTTTGTTTTCCTTCACTACTTCAACCCCTAAGATTTTTCATCCAAAAATTTAGCCCAAACCAACCAAAAATTGTACCCAAATTAATCTCTTCTTTTTCAGCGTCCGAATAAACAGTGGGATCCTATGGAGTAAACCTTTGAGGAAATTAATATCACCTCTTCTTCAATCTTTTCCAGAATTAACCTTATTGGGTTTTCTTCAATCAATTTTAGTTAAAATCTTCAACTACAAACCCCTTGAGCACCCTCGAATTAATATTTAAGAAAAATTTAAATTTACAGAATTTTTAATTTTTTAAAAAAAATAAATTAATCAAAAATAAAAATTTATAACAAATTAATTTTCAAGAATTTTGAATTTTCTTAAAAATTAAAATATCGTAAAATAATACTTAAGAAAAATTTTAGTTTTCAAGAATTTTAAATTTTCTAGAAAAATAAATAAATCTAAAAAAAAATTAAAGGGTACAAAACTTGGATGTACCAAGCTGCATTTTGGTAAAAAGTGGCGCTTAGCTTGATCTGATTTTCATGAATATAAGTTGCGCCAAAATCAAGTTACGCTAGGACTTAAAACAAGTAAGTTGCGCTGCTTACATGTACTTGTAAGTTGCGCTGCTATGTACTTGTTAGAATTTGAATAAGTGGCGCGTGTACTTCAACTCGCTGGCCACCTTAATCAAAATCATGCTGCTGAATTGGACCAACAAAATTGTTTAATGAAATTAAATTGTAAACTTTATTTAATTTATAAGATAAACTAATTAAAATTTAGGCTTAAATGTAATTTAAACCATGTGTTATTAACAATATACAATTCAAACCCTCTTTTAATATATTTAGTAAATTTAACCCTACGTTTTTTAACTATTTACAATTGAAACCTTTTTACAATAATTACTAAATTTTTAAAATCATTAGTAAATTTAACCCTATATTTTTTAACTATGTACAATTGAAACCTTTTTAAAATAAATAGTAAATTTAACCCTACGTTTTAAAATATTTAGTAAATTTAACATTGACTTTTTAATTTCGGAATAAAATAAATTTTATATCGAAAAAGTATTTTCGAGAATATATTCACCGAAGAGTATTTTTGAAAATAAATTAAATTCGGTGATGAACATTCATGAATATATTGAGCGGGAAGTGTGATGACAAGATGGAATAATATAAACACATATTAAAATTTTATTGAACATATATAATATATTATACATATAGATATATTAATATAGAAAAGAACATCTAAATATCCATTTTATAAGAAAAAAATCCTAATAATTGTAAATATCTATTATGCTTAGATAATATCTATACAAAAAAATTATCAATAGTGCATTTGACGAATATTTATTCAAAATTTTGTTGTAAGATTTATTTTATTCCGAAATTAAAAAATCAAGGTTAAATTTGCTAAATATTTTAAAACGTAGGGTTAAATTTACTATTTATTTTAAAAAAGGTTTCAATTGTACATAGTTCAAAAACATAGGGTGAAATTTACTAAAATTTACTAATTATTTTAAAAAAGGTTTCAATTGTAAATAGTTAAAAAACGTAGGGTTAAATTTACTAAATATATTAAAAGAGGGTTTGAATTGTATATTGTTAATAACACAGGGTTTAAATTACATTTAAGCCTAAGATTTATTTTATTCCGAAATTAAAAAATCAAGGTTAAATTTACTAAATATTTTAAAACGTAGGGTTAAATTTACTATTTATTTTAAAAAAGGTTTCAATTGTACATAGTTCAAAAACATAGGGTTAAATTTACTAAAATTTACTAATTATTTTAAAAAAGGTTTCAATTGTAAATCGTTAAAAAACATAGGGTTAAATTTACTAAATATATTAAAAGAGGGTTTGAATTGTATATTGTTAATAACACAGGGTTTAAATTATATTTAAGCCTCTTTTATATATATACCCGGAGGTTGCTACATTCAGTTAAAAATATAACTTGTTCCCGATGAACAAAATGAGTTCTTCGCTACTAACACAAAAATATAAGGCTCAGTTCCTATACAAATATATCTATATTAGTACAAGGAAAAACTGAGTCTTCGGGAGCGATATCTAGGAGCCCTGAGCATTTTTCATTAAAGAATCGGGTCCTAATATCTGACCGGGAGCAAGGTATGAATGTGTATAAATTATATCTCTTGTTCCGGCCATGGCAATATGTCTGTACATATTTTGTGTTTTAAGAAGACGACCCTTTTTTTTAGTGCCTTACATCTTCTTGTCTGTGTAGTCTTTTAAATCAATAAAGTAGACTGTTGTAATTTGATTGGCTGAGGGCTATGTGGGGCCAATGAATATTTTGTTGCGCTAAGACATTTTTGTTGCGTCAAGAGCTTTTTCCCTTGTGTAGATTCAAGTGGCGCCATTTACTTGTCTTCTTCGCACTTCATCTACATGTTACGCCAATCACATTGTCTCTGTTGGGACAATCGAACATTGATGCTGCGTTTTATGATATGAAAACGAACGAGTTTGAATAGAAAGTTAACCTTAATCGCTACGGCGCAAGCGATTCAAATCCACGTCTTCTACTGTATTCCCGTATTCACCTTGAGTGAAGTGTGGCCTTCGATTCTCCCAAAGTTGCCTCCTTTTTAGCTTTGAGATCTTAGAACCCTAGTTCTTGGTTGCCTCCTTGAACGACTGCTCACAAAAACCCTAGTTTTTTCAATTCTTAGCTAGAAGAGAATAAGATGAATATATAGGCTACAGTAGGGATTCTGGATAATTAGGTCGGGCATTCCAATGACATTCTGGGTCAAGGCCAATGTCATTAAATATTAATTCAATCCACTAAAGAATTAATATTTACACTATCTCTCCTAATGCCGTAATTTAATTATTTAATTCGGCTCCAATATTATTTGCTTATTAAATTCCCCATGTTTAAGATATCAAATGTCCATTAATTAAATTAATTTCTGATAATTAATTTAATCAATATCTTTTATCCTTGATCATCCACTCAACCTTATAATTATGCAAGAACAAATCTGCCTGCAGGACTAAAGTATAATTATCTTTATGAGCTTTTAAGAGGACATCATCACCCGAATATTTTCGGACAGGATTTCCTTTTATAGTCAATATCCCACTCTGTATGCAATGTCATTGTCCAAAACATAATATTGTGATTAATAAAAAATCACATCACATATGAATCAAAACATGTGCATTGCATACAAGTGTCAATCACTGTATCCGGATTAAGAACCTAAGCAATAATAATATTATAGAATCTGAGTTCTTCTTTATTGTCAGAATAGAAGAACAATTCTAATATTTTAATCCCGTTCAATATACACAAAGCATACAAGTATTATTCAATAATCAAGATAGATTATTTCCAAATAATACTTCATTCATTCCAGTGGTTTGTTTAACTCCACTTAAACTGTGAACATTTATTATATTATATGTAGACACTGACAATCTAATCTTCTGATATCCCATTTGATACTAGATTATCCACAATATATAATATACAAACAGTGTTAAAATATGCATTCAAGATTCTCAATAAAAAGGATAATGTCATATACTTCAAACGAATAGTTCAGTATACTCCCTAACAGTCTCGCCCTGTATAAATATATGTAGCGCCTTGAAAACTTGAATAAGAAACAAACATATATGTTGCGTTTGATCACTTTTGTTGCGCTTCTTAATTTACATGGTCAAAGTGCAATTTGATCACTGCACTTTGACCCTCTTTTCATTCCTTAACTGAAGTTTACCAACTTATATTTCTTGTTTCAAAGTCTTGTCACATTACACCATGTACCCTGAGCTATTTCCGTTCTTCTACTGTAGTTCAGAAACTTTCACTTTTTGTACCAAGGTTGTGACACTTTGCACCCTGCACCCTTTGATCTGTTTAGCTGTTTGGCTGTAGTTTCTACAAATCACTTTTCATACCTTAATAAATAACTGTTCTTTCCAAGTACGTTCTTCCACTTAACAATTCTTCTATAGTTAATACTCAGATTCCTTTCACAAACTGCTGACGCCTAGTGCAACTGGTCTGGTTCACAGACGATTAACTATGATCCAGGTCTTCGTATTATAGCCTTACGTACATTGTTAAGTTTGCAGCAACTTCATTATTCCGAACACTGACTGTCAATAAACATAGTACTTTCACTGGAACCTTTCCTGATACTGAGACAACGTCTCCATTATGACCACAATCTTGAATACGTCATTCTGTTCTTCACTGACAAATGAACTTCTTTCAGTGAGTATAACTCCAAGACTACAACTGTCTTCTTAATCCTTTGTCTTTACCATGTCTTCAATTCTTTTAGATTCCTATGCTTCGAACACTGTTTAACTTCAATCAATGCTGGTACACTGAAATCTTTTAGTGGCACTTTTATACTGAATCTTCAACACTTCTAAAACCCTGAAAGTGTTTACACATTATTCTTCACTAACGCTTGAACATATTAATGAACTTTTTTCAGTGACCTTTAGTAGATTTCAAAACTTCTTCTAATGTCTTGATTCACTGTATTTGCCTTGTCTTCATTTCTTCCTGATTTCCGTGTAGACGTATTATTATTTACCTGTCATGTTCTAGTGTTGAGTTATCACGATTACTATTCATACAGTTTCGTAATCTCACCAACACATTACAAGAAGTTGTGGGTAAATTTTAATCTTCAAGGTCCAATAGGTGGACATGAAAAAAGATCGAGATTGTGATCAAGAACGAGACAATAATTCCTGTTTTGAAAGAGACCCTAAAAAGAATACTCATTCGTCATCCCCTAAAAAATGAAAAGTAGGGATCGTTTCCCCAAAGATACTCGAATTTGGCGGCCTCGAGAGTGGAGCACGAGAAGAAAAAGAGTACACCAAGTTAAATACAAGCAAGAAGCAATGAAAGTATATTGGTTGTCGATGAGTGGATTTTGTAACAACTTTTGAAAGGTTTCCGGTGAGCTATAAGGCTAATGATTATCTTAATTTATGGAGAATATGATTTGTTTGTGGAGGGTAGAGGTGGCCAAACGGGCGGGTCAGCTCGCCCCGACTCGCCAGTTTAGCTCGTGTCAGACGCCTCGAACCGGGCCGGGTCATGAACCGACACGAACCGTCTTAATAAACGTGCCATATACGAGTTAGCAGGACAGGAACCGTACTCGGCTTGCCCCGGCTCGCCAACCCGCGAGGAGCTCGGAATCGTAACCGCCAACTCGGCACGGCACGGTGACCCGCGAACTCGGCACCGCAGAGGAGTTTGTAACTTGTAAGCATGCAGAGAATATAAATATATAATGCAGAAATTGCACATTTGCACAGAGCCACAGAGTTTGAAGGATTGTTTAAAGCTTTAAGCACAAACATGCATGTATGAATGATTGTTTAATAGTTTAAGCACAGTCGCACAAACAATGAGACAAATAGTCTGTAAGTCTGCTGTTATATATGGAGTTGTGTAACTTGTGTTTATGGAAGATTGGAAGAGAATATATATATATATATATATATATGTATATATATATACTATACTATAATACTAGGCACTAGCTCAATGGACCACATCCTACACTGCTAGTCTGCTACACATAGACTTTGCTGGTCGCAGGCTCGCAGCTTGGGCAGCAGGCAACAGCAGGTCAGCAGATAGCAACAATACTCGACGTCCAGACAAGAAACGAACTCGGCACGGCTCGCGAACTCGGCACGGCTCGGCACTACTGTGATTACTGCATGTCTGTCGTCCCCAACGGCTCTCCCAACGGCTACCTGCTCTCATAACAGATCCTCCCAATGGCCCTCTTGATCTCTCCCTATAAATTGAACCCTTCATTCTATACTCTCACTCACCTCTCCTCTCTCGATCTCTCCCTCACTCTTTACTCTCTCTCTCTCAGCCTCTACCTCTCAAATCTCAACTGCTAGTCTGCTGCTGCTGCTAGTTAAAAAATTCCGGCAAACTATTATAAAATTCCGGCGAGCTTCGTATAAATTTCGGCTAGCTTCATATAATTACAAAATGGATCCAAACAATTCATAAGATTCGAGCCAAGGCAATTTACAAGGTTCAATGTTACCACCTCCACCGATCGAACCCGGTCAGTCTTCAATTTTTTTCATTTTTTAAATATTCGAATTATTTAAAAAAATCATTTTTTAAAAAATATTTAGTTGTTATATTTTTAAAATTATTTGGAATATTCGAATTATTAAAAAATTTAATTTTTTTATTTTTTAAAATATTTGTTTGTTATATTTTTAAAATTATTTGGAATATTAGAATTATTAAAAAATTCATTTTTTTTGTTTTTGAAAATATTTGTTTGTTATGTTTTTAAAATTATTTGGAATATTCGAATTATTAAAAAAATCAATTTTTTTGTTTTTTAAAATATTTGTTTGTTATGTTTTTAAAATTATTTGGAATATTCGAATTATTAAAAAATTTAATTTTTTTTGTTTTTTATAATATTTAGTTGTTATATTTTTAAAATTATTTGGAATATTACAATTATTAAAAAAATCAATTTTTTTGTTTTTTAAAATATTTGTTTGTTATGTTTTTAAAATTATTTGGAATATTCGAATTATTAAAAAATTCAATTTTTTTTAAAATATTTGTTTGTTATGTTTTTAAAATTATTTGGAATATTCGAATTATTAAAAAATTTAATTTTTTTGTTTTTTAAAATATTTAGTTGTTATGTTTTTAAAATTATTTGGAATATTCGAATTATTAAAAAATTTAATTTTTTTGTTTTTTAAAATATTTGTTTGTTATATTTTTAAAATTATTTGGAATATTAGAATTATTAAAAAATTCAATTTTTTTGTTTTTTAAAATATTTGTTTGTTATATTTTTAAAATTATTTGGAATATTCGAATTATTAAAAAATTCAATTTTTTTGTTTTTTAAAATATTTGTTTGTTATGTTTTTAAAATTATTTGGAATATTCGAATTATTAAAAACTTTAATTTTTTTATTTTTTAAAATATTTAGTTGTTATATTTTTAAAATTATTTGGAATATTCGAATTATTAAAAAATTTAAATTTTTTGTTTTTTAAAATATTTGTTTGTTATGTTTTTAAAATTATTTAGAATATTAGAATTATTAAAAAAATCAATTTTTTTGTTTTTTAAAATATTTGTTTGTTATGTTTTTAAAATTATTTAGAATATTCGAATTATTAAAAAATTCAAATTTTTTGTTTTTTAAAATATTCGTTTGTTATGTGGTTTGAATTATTCGAAATATTCAAATTTTTAAAAAAATTCAATTTTTTTTCATATTTTTAAATATTCGTCTGTTATGTTTGTTGAATTATTCGAATTAATCCGGTTACAGTTTATTTTTACAGGTTCTTCTAGTAGTACTAGACATTCATCACACGTTTGGAATTATTTTTCGAGGCAAGCAACGGAAGATCCGAATAAATTTAAAGTTTTTTGTTTACTTTGCATTCAAAGTGGTCGACACCAAGACCCTTTTATTCACGCTAAGGGAACTGGTACGGGTACACTTGATCGACACTTAAAAAATCATCACGGAATAACGAAGCAAAGTCATGAAAGTGGAGAGGCACGTGGGGAATCACAACAAACACAAATGAGTGGTTTCATGTCTCCTGGTGGAGGTATGCCTTTCTCCTATAATAGAGATAGAATGATTGAAGATTTTGCTACTTATGTTACATTAGATGAGTTACCTTTCTCCCACGGTGAGAGTCCCAATTTAGAGTACATGATGAAACATTCAATAAACCCGGCATTTAAAAAAATTCCTAGGAACACACTTAAGCGTCACACACAAAAACAATATTATAGTCAACGAATAAAATTAATTAATTATTTTGGTAATTTTGATGGTATGGTTTCTTTAACTAGTGATTGTTGGACTTCGAGTTGTGGTGAGCCCTTTATTTGTGTTACAACTCATTGGATTGATATTGACTACTTATTACAAAAACGAATTATTGCATTTGATGTTATGGACGAGTCACACACCGGTTTTAATATAAAATAAAGAATATTAGACACGATAAAGGAATTTAATTTGTTGCATAAGGTGTTTACAATATCTTTAGATAATGCCTCTGCAAATAATAAAGCCATGGACTATATTAAGCCTGATATTCCCACTATATTAGATGGTACTTTCTTGCATGTTAGATGTTGTGCGCACATAATTAATTTATCGGCTCAAAAGGGAATTGCACAAATAACTATATTATTAGAACCCATTAGAAAAATAGTTAAGTATTTACGTATAGCACACACATTACGGTCTAGGTATAAAAAATTATGTAAAGATAATGGGTTAAGGCCGAAAAAATGGGCTATCGATTGTCCTACGAGATGGAATTCAACTTATAAATTATTAAATGAGGCAATTAAATATAAGGTAGTTATCACTGAGTTATATAATTCAGACCCAAAAAACCAATATGACGGTGGACTAATTACCGATATTCAGTGGGATTTGGCAAATAGTGTACGTAATATACTTGAATGTTATCATTATGCTACTATGGTTTTTTCTTATGTTTACGAACCAAATGTACATCATGTTATCATTGAGTGTGTTAATATTGTTACTACTTTACGTGAATTTGAAGAAAATGATTATTTTAGTGCAATTATTCATGACATGAAAATTAAATGGATAGAATACTTTACAGATTTATTTATGGTGTTGCATGTCTTCTTGATCCTGCTGTTAGAAAAGAAGGTTTAGAAAATATTTTAGAACATTATTATGAGGTGTTAGGAGTTTCGTATAATCATGTTCTTTATGTACAAAATTGTTTAGATTTATTATATCGTCTTGTAGATATATATACTCCTAAAACTCAAAATATTATACCACCTAAGACTAATATTGTTAGTAGGTTTAATAGTACTATTTTATCTATCCTAGCCAAAAAACAAAAATGTAGAATTTCCACTACGTCTTCTGTACCTACTTCTTCTTCTAGTATGATTAGAGAGTTTTTTTTCTTATAATTATGAGTTAGATGATAATTTTTCCATACTAACGTGGTGGAAGAATCATGAGAACCAATTTCCGGTTTTAGCTAAAATCGCAAGGGACATATTAGTAGTTCATGCCTCTACAATTGCGTCCGAGTCTGCTTTTAGTGCAGGTAGAAGAGTGTTGGACGAGAAGAGATCAAGTCTTTCACCAGATGCGGTGAAAATATGTGTTTGCAAAAAGGACTGGGATCAAGCCACAAAAAGACAACAAGGAAGAAAAGAAGATGACTCGGACGGAGAAGAAGATCCGTGGATGATAATGGATAGTTCATCCGAATCAGGTACGTCAACTAGCGAACAACAAGATTTTGTATAAATTAAATAGTGGATAGAATATTTTTATTTTATATTTTTAAAATTTATTTGTTTTGTATTTTTTTAAAATTTTTTATTATGTACAAGCGGTTTGTTCCGTTTTTCAGAGAGGAGTCCTCTCAAATAATTTGTAAAATATTTTATATTAATAAAATTTATAGAGGTACCGTCCTCTTTTTTTCCAAAAATATTCGTAAAAAATATGAAATAAATGAGTTAACATATTCTTTTTAAAAAAATAAAAATTAAAAAAATAAAGAATTCAATGTATTAATAAATGCAGGCCGTGCAACTGTGCAGAATTCAATATAAAAATAAATCATTTGCTCAATGATTAGCTTACAAGTCACATCACTTGTTCTGTGCTTTGGTCAATGAGACAATGACTCATTCACACAAAATCATCAACTCGGCCCGGCACTAACTCGCCCCGCAACAAATAATATAATTAAGTAACACAAAAAAATATAATACAGAAAATTATTGAATATTATTCCGTATTAATATTCTGCGAGTTTGTAATCTATATTTTTTATTATGTACAAGCGGTTTGTTCCGTTTTTTTAGAGAGGAGTCCTCTCAAATTATTTGTAAAATATTTTTCTAATTAATAAAATTTGTAGAGATACCGCCCTATTTTATTTCAAAAATATTCGTATGAAATATGTATTTTTTTAATGAAATAAAAAAAATCCAAAAATATTCGTATGAAATAAATATTAAAAAAATGAAATTTAATTTAAAAAATAAAATAAAATAATAAACCCGCCTAATCCGCGAGCCGTACACGAGTCAGCCTATCCGCGAACCGGCACGACTCGGCACGGCCCGGGATTCGAGGCGGGCCATTTACGAGTCATTTCCTGGCCAAACCGGCACGCCGGCGAACCGGCCCGGTTCACCCGGCACGCTCGTTTGGTCAGGTCTAGTGGAGGGTTAAACTGAATTTAGGGTGCAGTATTTCTTACTCACGCTCCCCAACTCTCAAGAATCAATATGTGTTTTATATATCTCATGTGCTGCAATATATATAAATTAATTATATAAAAAATTAATAAATGTGATTAATAATAAAATAATTGTTTTACACTTAATATTATATAAAATTAAGAATACTAAAATATAAAATAAATTAATATAAATATATATTTTAATAAAGTATAAGGGTAGTTCCTAAATAAAAAAGAAAAGAATAATTTTTATAAAAGAGAGAGCTAACTCCAGAAAATCCATTAAAATTTTCTCTAATTTACAAAGTAACCAATTATATTTGTTTTTCACACATTTAACGAACAAATTTTATAAAATCATGCAAATATTAACCGTTGTTATATTAAAATCATGTTACTATAATATTATCAGAAATTGATACTCGATCCACACAATTCAATGAGTAAAATTGATGCTAATAAAATACATATTTTATTATTTATCAAAAGAAAAATTTGTACAAAATAATATACGTTTGTGCTATGTGTCAAGTAATAATATGACAAATAGAGTTCACATTAGATTTTAACTTAATTACAATTAAAATTTTACATAATTTTATAAAATTTATTAATTAAACATATGAAAAATAAACATGATTAATTAATTTATAAATTGGAGAGAAGATTTATGAGTTTTTTTGGCACTTAAAAACGACCAGTATAACTAAAAGTGGTTAAAAACAGTGTATCCTTGAGTACGATACATACAATACACATACAACCTGAAAAATCAAAGCAAGAAGCCGTCTTCCGTGAATGGGGAGATGGAGAGCTTCCCTAATCATATCTACCCTTGCCAGATTATCTTCTAAATCTTTTCATAACTCTATTATAACAAGAACAAAAACCCCAATTCTTTTTAAAAATAATAACCCTTTTGATACTCAACCCAGATTTCATTTTTACAATCTGAGGTCATTTTCTGCTCTCCCTTGTCCAAACCCTCTCTTTGAAGATGATTTTGAGGAAAATGGCTCTGACCCATCTCATAATCTTGATCACAATGACTCAATTAAAGATGAAAACTTTGAAAAGATCCCTGTTAGAGCTTTCTTTCTCTCTACTAGGTGACCCCTTTTTCTTTGACTTCAAATAGTTCAAGATTCATGCTTTATATATGTGTGTGTATAGATAAAATGCATGTGTATTGTGGGTTTATTTTGGTGTTTTTGTTTATGCTAGTTATGGTTTTTGAAGAGCTGCTGGATTGTTTAACTAAATTTTTGTGTTTAATTAGTTTGTTTTGTGGTTTGGTTATGCTTGAAATGATGAACTGGCTGATGATGTTTTTTTTAATGTAATTAATGAATAGGATTATGGGTTTATGATTTGTTTAGTTTATTATTTCTCTGTAATGTTATAGCTGATATAATTGGAATGTGATGATAGTGAATTAATGGTATAAAAGACACAAGCTTTGTGTTTAGTAAGTACTACTATTGCTGGAAAGAATCGAAATGCATCGATTCTGAAATAAAGGGAGGATCTAGTAGCTATATACAGCTTCTGTTTATAATTCAATATAATAGTAAGATTGGACAAGTACTGTTAACTTTAAGATTGTGAATGCGGATCATGCATTCCTTTTTTTTATTTGCACTTGAGATAGAGGGAGGTTAGTATCTGAGAAGAAATATATGGGAATGCTGAACACATTGATGCATAGGTAAATAAGGCGACGTAAACAAATCCAAATATACTTAATGTATCCCTTTCGTAAAGCTGGGTCAAACCTTACCTCTACTTAAGTATAGATTTATTGATTGTGTTGGTATATACATTTTAATAGTGAAGCATTGGATTGTCCCTTGGTTACATCTTTTTATATCCTCGTCTTACAGTATGAGGCTCACTCACACCCTTTTTTTTATAAATATTTATTGCTTTATGGTTTGGATTTCTCAGATCTGTAATTTTGACAGTATTGATTTGAAGAGCATGCAGGCAGAAAATTTGAGTTATGTTGTTCCTCCAAGCTCTCGCTCATCAAATTATATTGCTCTAAGATTCTGCAATTCTTCTACAAATTCTACGGTGAGGATAGAGAAACAAAATACCCTCTTATATTAACATATTATACTTCTTTTTTGTGTTTTTAGTAGGACATCATTTTTCATCCAATTTTCTGAACAATTTTTCTTTACATAGATCACTTTACTCGTTTTTAATAATACAATCTAAACTCTTATAGTAATGTCATAACTACCTAGTGTAGACTGGAGTTTTCATCCTTGCACATGGGGGTTTATTATTGTTCAGTTAGTGGATATATGTCCAGAACAGAGGAAAATATTGGAGACTTTGCTGCATCATGCTAATTATTATACATGTAATTTCATTAACACTTAGCAGCTTAATGAAATTGTAATATGATTCTTATATCTAAAATTACCGAGAAGTCGAGTTTTACTCTATTCCATCCTTTTCTTTTAGCTGTCAAGTTTAAAAATTATATATTAAGCTCTTCATCTTTGATATCCGTTAAGTGTGTTTGGATATGAAATAATCTATCCCTAGCGTTGTAGTCAAATGGAAATATTGAACTTCTTATTGTCTTCGGAGATGAATTAATCCATCCCTAGCATTGTAGCACAGTGGATACCTCTCTTTCCTTGATAGGTCAAGCCTCAGCAGAGGCATGTGTGTAAGTATTTAAAATTTTGTAGATTACCTTAACAAAAGAAGGTATGAATTAATATGGCCTTCATTGTAGATGAAAAAACAGGATGTAATCTTTTTAGTTGTTTTGATCGTTAAAGCTCTTGGGTACAGGGAACAGGAGTAGGAGAGAAAGCGAGCTCGAGTCGTTATATGGTAGTATACCAATATGGTTCTGCTGTTCTGTTCAACATGGAGGAGCATGAAGTTGAATCCTACCTTGGCATTATCAAAAAGCATGCTTCCGGATTACTTCATGAGATGAGGAAAGATGGTCAGTGTCTTTATGCAGAGCTTCCCATTCATTCTGTATTTTTCCTTGCAAAATTGGCTTCTATGAACCTTCCCATGCTCAACTTTTTTTGTTTTTTTTTCATCTTTTATATCTGAATACACATCTACCACATGTACATAAATAATAATTGCGCCCAACATTGGACCTAGATCTGTAGGTCATGACCCGTTAACGTAGATTTTTTGACCCGCAATACTGCAGTAAATCTTCTGTGCTTCTATTTCTGTTTCAAATATCTCTAGTAATTTTTTTAATTGAACAGTTACTAGACGGCAAGCAAATACCTCTTAGTCTCTTACTTTTTGTCAAGCAAGTTGACTACGATATCCTTAATATTGTAGAGAAGTGTTTGTTAGAGTTGATGATGTCATTCTGCTAATGAAACTCTGAACTCAAGGATGCCAGGCTTTGGTTTTGGTATGGTAGAGGCTGTATGGGATGTTTACTGTCAAATAGCTATCAGATATTAGTATTGGTAGAAATTTTTGTCCAGGAAAAAGGAGTGATTTGTCGTGAAACACCAAAGTTCGCAATCAGCTTTGAAGTTCCTCCTTTTCTTTATCTCCTTTTGTTTGGTTAATGGGGGAATGGGTTTGCGAATGCAATATCTAGTTCAAGCTGCATTATCTGGTTAAGCTCACCAAGTGTGCATTTTGCTAGTATTCATGATGTTTGATGGAGTGTGTTTGACCACTTGCTGGTTGCTTTTTTCTTCTTTCTTATCATGTGTGCCTATCTGACATGACCAGCATCTGCTCTTTATTAAACACTTGTGCAATTCTGCAGATAGGTTTAAATTTCTTTATTTCCTTGGAAAAGCTTAATCCTTTCTATTCCCTTGTCCTATGTACAGATTATGCTGTACAGGAGAAGCCACACCTATCTCAGGACATGCAGGGAGGTGCAGACTTCATAGTTTTAAAAAGTCTGGACATTGATAGTATACGCATAATTGGTAGCGTGCTTGGACAAAGTATCGCTCTGGATTACTTTGTTTCACAGGTAATATACCCGAGTCATTGAGTTGAAGTAAAATAGAAAATAAACTATAGCCGGTAGCTTTGTAGTAGAGAATAATTTGGCTTATAGCCTTACAAATGAGTATCCGTTCCTTAGATTTTATTCAACTGCAGTTGGGTATTTGATTTGAAGTTATCTGTATCAATTGTGACATTACGGCAATTTGGTTATTCGCGATACTAAACTTAGTTGGGGAATCTCTCTCTCTCTCTCTCTCTCTCTCTTCTCCCTACCTACCTATTTGGCTATTTCTGTCTTACACCTCAGGTTGATGGTATGGTTGAAGAATTTGCCGACATCAATCGTGGGATGGAGAAAACTGGTACTTTTACAATGGATAGGAAGAAGCTTTTTCAACTTGTCGGGAAGGCCAATTCAAATCTTGCTGATGTCATTCTCAGAGTCGGTCTTTTTGACAGGTAATCCAATAGGAATTCAAATACTTCTATTGGATTCAACACTCTAACATGTGTTATTTCATTGAAATATATCTAAAATTAGAACCCACATAGTTAATATGGATGAGCGTGTTACGTCAATTATAATACTTCTGCTAGAAAATGTGATCAAAATTGTCTTCGTTTCATTTGAGTTGTGAAATAATTTGTGATTCATAGTACTCATTTAGTATTTTTTAAGATTTTAAGATTTTAATTGGGTGTAATTGGCTTGCATAAGTTTTGAATTGGAAAGTTGAATTGGAAAACAATGGCTTTTAGATCTTTATGATTAAACTTGTAAGTTGAAAGTAGGTATATGTTTAATTTTTCCTGGCACCTGCTTATATATTAAATCATAATTACATGTAACATGTTGTGCTTTAATTAGACCTTGATTAGTGAACATCTTAATGGCGTGCTTTCATTATTTAGATCAGAGATTGCTTGGAGAGATGCCAAATATGCTCAAATATACGAGTACCTCCGCGAGGAATATGAGGTCACGCAACGGTTTGGAAACCTTGATTTCAAACTGAAATTTGTCGAGGTATGTAAAATTATAAGTCTGAATTAGTTACTGTTCTAAATATAAATTCACAATGTCTTCCATCAGAATACATATTTAGGCTGGGGACTGAAAGCAATTCCATAGAAGATTTTATGTTTAATCTGTTTTCCTCGCCCAAAGACGCAAGTGTCGTGTTTTAGTAGCTCTAGATTATTTAAATTTTGTAATCAAAGCGAAGCAGTAATAGTGTTGAGCAATTCTTTGATCTGAAATTTGATTACCTTCTTTTGTTTCTTGATATGCTTTATTGGGCCATTAATTCATGTTACTAATTTTCGCAGCATAACATTCATTTTCTTCAAGAAGTCTTGCAAAACCGCAAGTCCGACCTGCTGGAATGGTGCATTATAGTGTTGCTGACTATCGAGAATGTTATAGGAATATATGAGATTGTTCATGAATCAACAGCGATCGCAACAGTATTTCCTCTCTGAAACAGAGATGTTTAAAGAAAAAGAAATGAGTTGCAACATATAGGTATTTTGTAGCTAGAATATGATAATATATCCGATATGTACGGGCTATAGTTTATTATACCTAGTCATTGATAGTAAGAAGTACAGTTCATTGTTTTGGGTTGTGTTGTGCATTCCTGAGAAATGAACAAATTGCATATGCAGGATTTCACTTTTGTTTTTGAAATTCGTGCATATCTCTTGCTGTGAATATCTCACATGCCGAATCTGTGATACTTCAAATATTTTTTTCTTTAATGATAGTTCAAACTCTTTATTTTCTAGATTCAAAATTTTAGGCCTTTGCTGATCGGCAATGTGATTACGGACTGGTCCTCTTTATATAAGGTAATATTTATGATAGAATCACATTAGTATTGTTGCATGTACCTCTGTTCTAGATTATTTTATATTCTAATAGTCACATGTTTAAGATAACTTTTCTTAAGGAGTTACTACATGAACTCACGGATATGTATTTTATTTGGATGAAAATGGATGAAAATGGTTATTGCTTGAAATATTTCATGATATAGAGAGAGCAATTAAGTTTTAGCTCAAGTTATCATTTGTAGCTACATTTTTTCCTCTTCCAAGCTTGCTGTAAGATATGAATACACTAGTTATGCTGGTAAACTTTTTAACAGGTGACATATTTTCCTCTTCGAATGTTGCTCTAAGATGTGAATATGTTAGTTGTGCACTTGTGTTATATTCTCCGTTCCTACTTGGTCGTCATAAGAAAATTCGGAATATAATTTGTTGAATGATGTTTTTTTTCTTCGAGAAAATTGAGTTATGTTTTTTATGTGTGTTCAATTAAAATATGTGCAAAAAGCCAGAAAGTAAGAACGGAGAGTAACTTTATAACAGGTGACCTAGATCTTTTTAACAGGAGACCTAGATGTTGATTTATATCGAAACTAGATACACTGTACATCTGGACCAATTCTGTGTTACTTTCGATTTCAGAATGTGCTCTCCAGTAAGAGAAATCCGACATATTTTTATGCACAAAATTATTCGTATTGTAGCAAGTAAATTTCAAAAAGATTGTTTGGTTAACATTAATAAAGAATAAAGAAAGTAAATCTTGGTAGAAAGTTTCAATATCCATATATTACAGAAATTTGTTTACCTTGCCTGTAACTTACGGTTCCTCCGATATAAAATCAAACACATTTTTCTATTTTCTATTAATTTTAATTTTTATAATAAGTATAACTTACATAGAAAAATGACTTCATGTTATCAATCAAACACTTATTACATAAAATGAATTTATTTATAGAGTTATCAAATATGTAAAATTTATCAAGGAAAATAAAATAAAATTACAGAATTTGATTATCATTTACTAATTTTTAAATAAAAATAATGCAAATATTAACAATGAAACATTATTTGTGTACCATTTAATATTATAAACTTTTATTATTATTATTATAAATATATTGTTATTAAAATAGAGGAGGTCCTCCGAAAAATTAACTCCGAGGCCAGGAGATCCCGGTAAATTTCGATACTCGATCTGCTATGGTCACAAGTAAACTCTCTCAAAATATATTATATTTTTTTATCGCTTTATATTTATTTTATAATTTTATTAATCGATAAGATACATTTTGATAAAAAAAATTGTCGATTCACTGTTTCTTTAATTTTTTGTGTAGTAATATTAGGAAAGAAAGAAATGTTATAATTTATTTGGTTTTATATTACAACATCGATTAAAATTACGACAAACTATTTTATTGAGAATATATATATATATATATATATATATATATATATATATATATATATATATATATATATTAGTTTTATATTACGTTATCAAATTTTATTCTGAAAAACAAAATTATTTTAAATTATTTATGTAATTTGTTCTATTCGAAATATATAGGATTGATATCGCCATCAATTTCGGAACCGCAGAGGTATGGGAACCTCCGTGCAGTTCGTGTTTTTCGGGATTTGATAACATCTCGTAACCCCGACTTCGTGTTTTTGTCTTAAACTTTAGTAGAAGCAAAGCTTAGAAAAGAGGTAGCAGAAAAGGGTAGTTTTTTCGAGTCAATTGTAATAGATAGAGTGGGAAGAGGAGGTGGTATGGCTGTTATGTGGAAGGGTATAGTAGACTGTGAGGTGGTGGAATCTTCAAACAACCATGTCAAACCGTATGAGTGTTGCAGAGGGGGGTTGAATGCAACTTAATAAATTTTAAAACTTTTGCTAACAACAAAACAAAAATAAATGTATTAAGTTACAAAACAACAAACAAGTTGTTAGAAAATGGAAAATTTGAGACATATTTTATATATGTTCTTGATGTAATTTCCGGAAACTAACGATTGGAAGTTGTTCCTTACTATGAGGACTTAAACTTTCATGTTTGGATCTAAGACATTTTCTTAGTGTAATCCATAAATAAATTGAGTAGAAGTTGCTAGTTTAAAATGGATTTATAGTGTTGTCCTACATAGAATATGTAATATGGTTGTGGGTGCTTTATATGCATATATGTGTAAGGGTAGTGTCAACTACTAAGGCATGTAGTGTGCATGGTGTAAAAGTGTGCCATCGCCTCGGGTCGGGTCGGGTCGAAGGGCGAATGTCTCCGCGTCTCGCGTACGCGAGGCGACCTGGGCGAGAAATTTTATTACATGATTAATTAATTTAATTATGACTTTAATATTATTTTAATATGAATATTGAGTCAGTATGTAACTGTCAGAGAATATATATTCTGTGTCTGATCAGAGGTTGCAAAATTGGAGCTGGGTCAGAGTTTAACAAACTCTGATGGTCAGATCAGAATATAGAGCATGGTCAGAGTTTATCAGTAAACTCTGATGGACTGTGCTGGTCAGAGTTTAGCAATAAACTCTGATGGACTGTGCTGGTCAGACTTTAGCAGTAAACTCTGATAGACTGTGCTGGTCAGAGTTTAGCAATAAACTCTGATGGACTGGCAGAGCTTATAAACTCTGATGACTGTTACTGATTCTGATATATATTCTATTAAATGTTTTTCAAGTCAGAATAATTATTTTAATTAATGTTTTATCTGCTGTTACGTTTTATTGTATTATAAATACATAAAAACGTTATAGATAGATGGGACGAAGGTCTTAACACAAATCTGAGAAAACCCTAGCGGCCGCTATAGAGGTATTACCTAAAAATATATTCATACAGTCTGTGCATAGGTTTTCTGGGCGAACTGAGGTGCAGGTCGCTGTTGAGTGCTACGAATCTGTGGACGAAGTACTCTGTGCTGTTTTATCCTGGAAGTGATATTGCTGCAACCCAACACAGTGTAGTGGGGCAATAATCTCTTCAAGAACAATCAAGACTTCTAGCAAGGCTTGGCGACTCAGCTGTTCAATTAGTTCTTTCAGTGTATGCGAATAAATCTTCTGTTAGAGCTAAGACTTCTATCTTTTTTCTTGTCCTTGCAGTTACTAATTTACATATCTTATTTCTACCTTCGTGATTTGTTTTGTTAATTGGTTTAATCTGCCTGTTCTTGTTTAATTATTTATATAACTGCCCCATTGTTGTGTGTAGTTTTTAATTACGATCCAACAATCTTGATGAGATTATCTGTTATATATTGTTAATTAACAAGATGGTTAACGAAACTGAAACTCCGATTATTGGTGCTACTAGTTCTGGGTCTGGGGTTATTGCATCTGCCATTGATTGGACCACGTACCGTTTCCCACAGCCCATTGATTTGTCGGGCATGCCTGATAAATTCAATGAGGGTGTTGGTTTTTCTCGTTGGCAGAAAAAGATGAAACTGTGGCTAACGGTAAAGGGTCTATGGCCGGTGGTGCAGTATGCTTCACCAGTTGTTGATCAAGAAAAGGCTGACTCTGTTAAGGCTTATGCTATGTGGGAAGAAAAGGATGGGGTGGCTAGGGCTGCAATATTGGCAGCTTTAGCGAACACTCTGTTCGATGTTTATTCATCAGATTCCTACACTACTAAGCTCTTATGGGAGAAGTTGGACCAGATACATAATACTGACTCACAAGGTCTGGAAAAGTATTCTGTGGCTCGGTTCCTTGATTTCAAACTGGTGGATACTAAATCCATGACGGAGCAAGTGCATGAATTTGAGATGTTGATACATGCTTTGAAGGAGTCTGGGATGGACCTTCCTGAGAAATTTCAGGTTATGTCGGTGATTGAAAAGCTCCCGAAGTCTTGGGAAGAGTTTGCTCTCTCCTTGAAAAGACAGAAAGGAGAGATCACCTGGACTAACTTGATGTTGGACATCTCTGTGCAAGAACAACACAAGTCCAAACAGGAACATGTGATGCCTGCTGAACATGGGAGTTCGAAGGTGAACGTAGTGACTGTAGGACAGAAAAGAAAGTCTGTCACTAAGAAGGAAAATACTAAGCCTAAAAATGACAAGAACAAGGCTAAGAAACCAAAGACAAACAAACCATGTTGGTCTTGTGGACAAGTTGGTCACTGGAGCAAGGACTGTCTTGCTAAGAAAGCGAAGAAACCTAATGTGGTAGCACAATTTAATACTGTGCTTGCAACCACTGAAGGGCTTGTGGTTAACATGGTTGTTGGCGAGGCTGTTACTTCTGAAACCAATGACGGGTATGTTACCTACAACCCAACACTACTTTTCACTTATCTGTCAAATGAATGGTTGATTGATACTGGAGCTAATGTACATATTTGTATTGATATTACTCTGTTTGTATCTTATCAACAGATTCAAGGAATGACAGTGACGATGGGGAATGTTAGTCCTGCTCAAGTACTTGGAGTAGGAAACGTGGACCTGAAGTTTGCTTCTAGGCGTGTTCTATCCCTTACTAGAGTGCATCATGTTCCTGGCATTCGTAGAAATATAATAAGTGGAAGATGTTTAGTTAGAAATGATTTCGAACTTTTTTTGAAGTGTAATAAAGTAGTGATTACACATACTGGTGTATTTTTTGGCAAATGTTACTTGTCTGATGGTTTATTTTTAATAAATGTTGAGCCTGTTTTGGGCAGTTTTATTAATGAAAATATTATTCCTTCTGTGAATTGTGTTGAATCATCCGAATTATGGCACTCATGACTTGGTCATCTTAATTTTGGTGCTCTAAAAAATATGATGAATTTAGAGTTGATTCCAAAGCATGCCATTGAAAAGAAATCTAAATGTCAAGTATGTGTGACTGCTAAACTAACTAGGAAACCCTTTCATAACGTTGTTAGGGATTCAGAAGTTTTAGAATTAGTACACACAGATATATGTGAATTTGGTGGTGTTTTGACTAAGGATAATAAAAGATATTTCATTACCTTTATTGATGATTGTAGTAGATATTGCCATGTTTATTTAATTAAACATAAAAATGAAGCACTTGATAAATTCATTATGTATAAAAATGAAGCTGAAACACAAACTGGTAAAGTACTTAAACGTTTGAGGTCTGATAGAGGTGGAGAGTATACAGGTACCTCGTTTAATGAATTTTGCAGCAATAATGGTATAGTTCATGAGGTGACACCACCATACACTCCTGAGTCTAATGGGGTGGCAGAACGAAAGAACAGAACCTTTAAAGATATGATTAACAGTATGCTAATTAATTCAGGGTTGCCTAAGTACATGTGGGGAGAGGCTCTGAATACGGCTTGCCATATTCTGAACAGAGTCCCTCTGAAACATATGGACAAAACACCTTATGAATTATGGAAAGGCAGAAAGACTAGTTTAAAGTATCTACGTGTGTGGGGCTGCCTTGCAAAGGTACTTGTCCCTGAACACAAGAGAAAGAAACTGAGGCCGAAAACTGTTGATTGCATCTTTCTGGGCTATATTGAAACCACTACCGCTATGAGAATTTTAGTGTTAAAATCTGACATAGATGGGATAGTGGCAAACACAATAGTTGAGTTTCGTGATGCAACATTCTTTGAGAATGTGTTCCCTATGAAGACTGGTATACCTCAGGATATTTCTGATGATGATCCCACTCGCACATCGAGTTCCATTCCTGATCATGTGAAAAGGATGACAAATGTGGGGGCGGATCCTGCTAGTAGCTCTACTCCTAATGAAGTAGAGGAACCTAGAATGAGTAAGCGTGCAAAGGTGGTTAAGGACTTTGGAAGTGATTTTATCACTTACAATGTCGAGGACGAACCTTTAACTTTTCGACAGGCCATAGATTCTGCGGAGTCAAGGCACTGGAAAGGCACTGTAAAGAGTGAGATTGACTCTATTGTTTCTAATGGAACATGGGAGTTGGTTGATCTCCCTCCTGGGTGTACTACTATAGGATGTAAGTGGATCTTCAAAAGAAAAATGAACCCGGATGGCTCAATAGATAAGTATAAGGCTAGGCTGGTAGCTAAGGGTTTTAGGCAGATGGAAGGCATTGACTATTTTGATACATACTCTTCTGTTTCAAGAATGACAAAAATTCGAATGCTTATAGCATTGGCTTCCGTACATGGTCTTATCATCCATCAAATGGATGTAAAGACAGCTTGTCTTCATGGTGATCTTGAAGAAGAGATTTATATGGATCATCCTGAGGGATTTGTTGCTTCTGGCAACGAGAGGAAAGTTTGTAAATTAGTCAAGGCTATCTATGACTTGAAACAAGCTCCTAGAGACTGGCACAAAAAGTTTGATGAAACTGTTTTGACTTCAGAATTTTTGGTTAATGAAAGTGACAAGTGTGTCTACTATAAGGTTAAAGGAAATGAAAAAGTAATCTTGTGCTTGTATGTGGATGACATACTGTTGTTTGGAACCAATATTGAGATTATTAACGAGACAAAAAGTTTCTTGAAAAGGCATTTTGAAATGAAAGATATGGGTGCAGCTAATGTGATTCTTGGTATCAAGCTGACTCAGTCAGCTGATGGAATAACCTTGTCACAATCTCATTATATAGAGAAATCTATACTTGAGAAGTATGGTTATTCAAATTGTAGAATCGCAAGCACGCCATATGATTCAAAAGTTGCTCTTGTCAAGAATAAGTTAGGAGTTCCTATGTCTCAGTTAAGATATTCTCAGATTATTGGGAGTTTACAATATCTTGCTAATGGTACTAGACCAGATATTTCATTTTCTGTGTCTAAGTTAGCTAGATATACAAGCTGTCCAAACAAGACTCATTGGGATGCTCTTGATAGAGTGCTTAGATATCTGAAAGGCACCATCTACCTTGATTTGCACTACAGGAGGTTTTCTGGAGTGCTAGAGGGATATAGTGATGCAAGTTGGATAGCTAAGAAATCTGGTTCCAATAGAGTGACTGAATATGTATTTACCCTTGCGGGTGGAGCTATATCCTGGAAGTCTGCTAGACAGACTATTGTAACTCGGTCTACCTTTGAGGCTGAGTTGTGTGCACTAGATGCCACGGGAACCGAGGCTGAATGGTTGCATGGACTTATGTCTGTGATTCCTGTAGTAAGACAATCACTTCCTGCTCTTGCCGTTCATTGTGATAGCCGTACAACTATCGACAAGATAAACAGTAAGAAATATAATGTGAAAACCAAGAGACACGTCCAAGTTAGACTAAAGTCTATAAGGGGTTTAGTGTCTGACATGATCATTGCTATTGAGTTTATTGGAACTCAAGATAACCTGACTGATCCTTTGACTAAGGGACTTGAGCATGCTGTTGTCCTTAAGTCGAGGTTGGGGATGGGACTGACAACCCATTTTGAGTCATCAACAACGAGAACCCAATACACCTGAGAGGAGATCCCTTAAAGTGTATTCAATGAGGTAATAACAAGTTGTGAGGGTGATTCGGTAGTACCTCTACTACAATTATATAGATACTCACGTATCTGAGTCTTTCCCCTGTAAACCTCAAGAGGTACAGTAACTGCTAGTTAGCAAGAGTTTTAAGAACTCTGAATGGGGTCAAGTCGTGAGACGAGATGTTGGCAGTACATCTTTGGAGATGCCCAGCTAAGCGAATGTTATTGTGTGGTCGCAATTAGAGGATAGGGTTATTCCTCGAAGCATTCGACGAACAAGATCGAGACATGACCATTAACGTCTCAAAGCCGTAGATCGGCACCATAGCCTTTGACTTGTCGTCGTTTATGGAGTGTGGTTACACACCAACGGATAAAGATTCAAGGTGAAACATTCCATCTATATCCGGTAGCCATCGAAGTAGAGGACTTAGGAGGGTTCAAACCTTGACTGGTACCAACTCTGAAAAGCAAGTCATGAGTAGAACCTGATATACATTTCTGTATGGATTTGTGGGGGATTGTTAGAAAATGGAAAATTTGAGACATATTTTATATATGTTCTTGATGTAATTTTCGGAAACTAACGATTGGAAGTTGTTCCTTGCTATGAGGACTTAAACTTTCATGTTTGGATCTAAGACATTTTCTTAGTGTAATCCATAAATAAATTGAGTAGAAGTTGCTAGTTTAAAATGGGTTTATAGTGTTGTCCCACATAGAATATGTAATATGGGTGTGGGTGCTTTATATGCATATATGTGCAAGGGTAGTGTCAACTACTAAGGCATGTAGTGTGCATGGTGTAAAAGTGTGCCCTCGCGCGCACACACACGCGCACCGCCGCCGCCTCGCCTAGCCACGCCACGCCACGCCTCGCCTGGCCTCGCCTCGGGTCGGGTCGAGTTGAAGGGTGATTTGGGCGAATGTCTCGGCGTCTCGCGTACGCGAGGCGACCTGGGCGAGAAATTTTATTACATGATTAATTAATTTAATTATGACTTTAATATTATTTTAATATGAATATTGAGTCAGTATGTAACTGTTAGAGAATATATATTCTGTGTCTGATCAAAGGTTGCAAAATTGGAGCTGGGTCAGAGTTTAACAAACTCTGATGGACTAGCTCAGAGTTTAACAAACTCTGATGGTCAGATCAGAGTATAGAGCATGGTCAGAGTTTATCAGTAAACTCTGATGGACTGTGCTGGTCAGGGTTTAGCAGTAAACTCTGATAGACTGTGCTGGTTAGAGTTTAGTAGTAAACTCTGATAGACTATGCTGAGAATTTAACAATAAACTCTGATGGACTGGCAGAGTTTATAAACCCTGATGACTATTACTGATTCTGATATATATTCTATTAAATGTTTTTTAAGTCAGAATAATTATTTTAATTAATGTTTTATTTGCTGTTACGTTTCATTGTATTATAAATACATAAAAACGTTGTAGATAGATGGGACGGAGGTCTTAACACAAATCTGAAAAAACCCTAGCGGCCACTATACTCTGTATTACCTAAAAATATATTCATACAGTCTGTGCATATGTTTTTTAGGTGAACAGAGGTGCAGGTCGCTGTTGAGTGCTACGAATCTGTGGACGAAGTACTCTGTGCTGTCTTATCCTGGAAGTGATATTGCTGTAACCCAACACAGCGTAGTGGGGCAATAATCTCTTCAAGAATAGTCAAGACTTCTAGCAAGGCTTGGCGACTCAGCTGTTCAATTAGTTCTTTCAGTGTATGCGAATAAAGCTTCTGTTAGAGCTAAAACTTCTATCTTTTTTCTTGTCCTTGCAGTTACTAATTTACATATCTTATTTCTACCTTCGTGATTTGTTTTGTTAATTGGTTTAATCTGCCTGTTCTTGTTTAATTATTTATATAACTGCCCCATTGTTGTGTGTAGTTTTTAATTACGATCCAACACAAGTAAGCTATGGACACACAGTGTTTTACTTCAAAAATTAATTTTATTAATTTTTATTGCTACAACTGACTGGAAAGGATTTCCAGCTTCAATAGATACATTAACAAAAGATTGCTAGAGTTTCTATGCTTGAGAAAAATTAAGCTCAGTTGTGTGTGTTAAGAAAGTGCTTGTGAGATTTGTGTATTTAAACTACATCACATATCTTACTTACAATACACTTTCTCTTGTTTACTGGACAATACTCAAAATGGTAATGTCACTTTTTCTTCATGAGTCTTGTCTTCATTCCAAATGTAGATAAATGTACTCTGTGAGGATTTGACTTTCTTGACACCACGAGCACGCTTCACCTTTTTGCTTACTTTATCTCAAGTTGTAATTGTAGACTTGATAGACTAGGTATAAATGTCAAGATCAATCTGTGAATGACTTAACCTAGTCTGCTACTTGAAACAAACTGTCAGCTTCCATGAAAGTTACTGTCAACCTTCAGCTTCACTTTGGTGATAGCGTCTTTGTTACCGCAAACTTTACTGTCAGAAACATCAGTCTTCTAAAACATGCTGTCATCCAAAGGTACTGTCAACTATTCCGCCAAACATGTTATCGATCATTCCGCCAAACATGCTGTCAACTCTCCCCGCCAAAGCTACTGTCAGAAAACTTGCTGTCTTGAATCTTCAGTCTCCGCCAAGTTTACTGTCAGGGGATAGTTGCTGTCAATAAAACTTGTTGTCATAGAATCTTCATTCTCTGCCAAGTTTACTGTCAAGGAATAGTTGTTGTCGTCTGTTTCCAAAAGGTGTTGTCACTCGAACATGCTATCATAGGCTCCAGAATGTAGAATGTTACTATCAGAAATTTGATCTATGCTGTGCATGAACACTTTGTGAACTTCTACCTCATTGATCATTTATTCTATTTACATATGACAGTAACTGTTGATACTTACTGTCACCTATTTGACTATTTGAGCATCTTTATTACAAGTGCCATTTTAAACATACTGTCAAACTATATATGCCAGTATATTTTTACTTAATTAATTATTAATTAATCTAAGTAAATATAATTGATTACATTGATATAACCACAATCCCTAACAATCCCCCTCAATTTGTTTTTATGATGAATAAAGACAAATTCAAAGAAAACTGCAGATGCTATCTCAACTAACAAAAATAGAAGTGTTTGTACAGGAAATAAAAGAAATTACAAGTACACTCCTATCTCAAATTTAGCTCCTCTAGACTGAGCAAATCTTCAATTTTAACTTGAGCTGCAGTAACTACTTCTTCTCTGCTATCATCCTTCCATACAGTCCATCAAGGGCTTTCAGTTCCCTCTTCTCTTCTTCTGTCTTGGCATGATCAGCAACACAATCTAAGACTAACTTCACCATTTTGTGAGAAAGACTCCTCAGCTCCTTATAGGTGTAGTAGTTCTCAGATGGCCCCTTGGATATGCATAAGAACTTCATCCTAAACATGTCTTTGACAAATCTTTCCTTTGTAGAAGAGTAGATCTGTTTCACCCTGAGCTTGTCAATGGACTCATCCTCTTCTTCTCTGGACTTAATGATCTCCCAAAGAACTTTACTTAGATCTCTTTCAAACTCAAGGAATGAGTCTGTAATCATTCTGAATATCTTCCTTAAATTTTCATTATTGAGAACCCTGAAATCGACAGCCTCCACTTCAATGCTATCAACAATGATTCTCAGGGGCCCAAACAGTACTGGAGAAACATAGCTGGACCTTTTAGAGAATTGATCATTCAGCAAAGCATTCTTCATGTCAATCTCAGCCTCCTTGATTCTCTTGGAAATCTGTTCAACTTTCCTCTTTGCAGCTTCAACTTCATCATCAAACTTCTTTCTTTTCTCCTTCTCCTCCTTCCTCTTAGAGTCACAGATCTCCAGTGCTCTATTTTTCAGATCAAAAATCTCATAGTTTGTGATATTTAGCAGTTGCTTCTTGATGAGCTCAATGATGTGAGGGTCATTGACAGCCAAACATTACTCCATCAGAGTAAACAATTGTTTTAGGTTCTTCAACAGCATTGAAATCTAAAGGATGAGGTTTGAAAGAATCCATTAACTCCATGAGCTTCTTTATCAACATACTCTTTATTAACTATGTTCTCATGTCTGATCCTTGTGTTATAATCAGCATTCTTCTGACCAGAAAGTAGTTTACTTCTTTCATCTCATAACTCAATTCTTCAATTGTTCCATTTGAATACAAGAGAATTATCTTGCTTAGAGTATTCATCCCAGACCACTCAACTTTCACATTCACCAATGATTCTGCTTTTGCTTCTGCTATGTTGTTGATGGTTGGCCTCCTAACATCCAGACAATCCTAATGTAGAATTTCAGACATAAGCTTCCACCCTTTCCTGATAGGCCTCCTACTTGAATGAGGCTTAGGTCTCTCTGCCCTTGATTTCATATACTTTTTGGAAAATGATACTTTCTTTGACAATAACGTTTGAGAGGTTACTGTCAAGTCATGTTTGACAGCAGGTTCTTTGACAACAAGTTTTTCCTTATTACTTCTGACAGCATCTTTTTCATCCATTTCAAAGCCAAGAACTACTGTCTTCATCACTTTCCCTTCAACACCATTTTGTACTCCTTCTATTTCTTCTCCTCTTCCAACTCCACCTTATTTCCAGTTCCAGAAGGTCCTTCACCAGTGTGGTGTTGGCTGGAACTACTTGCACCTCCATCAGGCTTTTCATTATTATATCCATCATTCTTCTCTTGAGTTTTCGTCTCACTCTTTTTCAATATCAAACCTTCAAGTCTCCTCAATTCTCCCTCCAGCACTCTCAACACTTCATCCCTTTCTTCATTCCTTGGAAGTTGCTGAAGGGTTTCGAGGAACAAACGCAGCGGAATAAACGTGAAAAATAAATAAAAATAGCGAAACCCTCCGCAGGATCCATGCGAAAACAAAAGATTTAATTCGGAGATAAAGAATAATTACCTTTAGAAGCTTTAACAGTTTATTAATGGAAGCTTAATGGAGGTCCCAAGCTTGTTTAATCACCACGTATCCCGCTCTCGCAATTTACGCTCTACGGTATCCACATGAATACTTTTCATGAAAGATTGATGTGTACTAGCACCCGAAAACTGCTTCTCTCTCTATCTTCCTCTTTTCTCAAAACGGCTAGGGTTTTAGTAAAAATATATCTCTATTATTAAATCAGCCCATAAAGAGATTATATAGAGAGATGAATAAGTTTTCTAATTATAATCCAATTATAATTAATACTAATCCAAAATTCTAAATTATTTAATTAAGTCTCACTTAATTAATTAATTATTAATTTTGGAATTAGTTTAAATAATTCATTTATTCTATTTATATAATTAATTAAGTCATACTGAATTAATATCATAAATAAAATAAATTACTTATTTAATTTAAATTCACAATTTAAATTATTTCTCCTTCAAGCGTTCTTTGTGTGTGACCCTGTAGGTTATTATTACGTTGGCAACAATTTTAATATCTAATTAAAATTGTAAACAATGAGCGGCATCTAGTAATGCATCATTGCTACCAAATAATAATAATAAATCGGTGATTCGATTAAGTCTTTCGTGAATAATGTTCCATGTAATATAATCCCTTTAATCTTGATATTATAGATTAAACTAAAGGCATGTCTCGTGTCATCCTCTTCATAATTTAATCTTTATTTTCTTGATCGATGAGTAAACTTTTAAAATCAAATCAATATTTGAGCACGGCTGTGCATTTCATAGTCACACTCAAACAAGAGGCCAATAATATCACTCCTAAAATTAGGAGGATTAAATCCCATCTAGATCATTCATATTTCTCATACGATTAATAATATACCCAATGTCCACTTTTATTTCTCATACGATTAATAATATACCCAATGTCCAATTTTATTATCATCCGGTCAAATGTAACTTCTAATGTAATCAAAGTATATAAATTCTCGTATAGAAATATAATGTTTTCAGGTCTAAGGATCATTACACCATTATCACAGTCAGAATTATTTATGACACTTATTTAACATGTAGAATCTCACAGCGGGTCATTCCAGTGCCATGCATTGAGACATGCACTTATGTTCTTGACTTAAGTATCACCATACCTATGACCAATGAGATGTGGTCATCTGTCAAGAAACATACTAGTCTTTGTGCATTATTATTGTCCTTAAATAATAATACTCGACTAGGGAATTTTAGGAATAAGATACTATTCATATAATCTCATTTTTAAGTCACATACTTAAAGATATATAATACGTATCAAAATTCCAAGGACATTTATTATGCTTTCAATTTATTACGCAGTAAATAAAACATAATAAATAAATAATAATCAATAAAACATAATCCTTAATAATAAATATTTTCCTTAAAATATAAAAAGTATTGTCTCTAGAGTACAATTAATAACAGTTGCTTGAAGTAGTCAAAAGCTTCTTTCACAGACCTTGGCCTACACATGCTCACTCTCTCCAAATTCATAGATCTGTACTTTCCATCTGTGGAGCTACTGAACTTGATTCCCAAAGGATCCTGAGTTACTTCTTGGAGCTTCTCAACAATCAACTTCTGCAGAGTCCTTTTCAGATTTTCATTCAGCCATGACTTATCTGTTTTAATTTTGAGTTTAATTGCTTCTATAACTGCAATCTCCTGCCTACTCAGATAAGCCTTGCTTACACACCAACTAAAACCTCCTTCAATTCTAACTGAGATTACCCATTTGTTTCTCCTAGAGACCATCACAGCTGCTCTCACTATTGATTGTCTCATTGAATCAGAAAATTTCTTGGGGTCCCTGCTCGATGAGGCTCTTAGATTATTTATCCTCTTGTTAAACTTAGCATCTTCAAACACTCTGTTGTTTTCATTATCATCCACCATCAGGATTGTAGCTTATTTATCATCAAGATCTTCTCTTTCTTCTAAAATGAAATCATCACCTTCATCTTGAAAAAGCTTTTCCTTCCCGTTTCCAGCAACACTTACCACATAATCTTTCTTCACAACTCCCTCATTTATCACTACTCCTTTCTCCTTTGGTCTCTCCACCATATTTCCTCCAAGCTATGTAGCAATCTCAGCAGCCACACTAGACAACAATGCTAGTTGACTCTCCCCCTGAGATGCAGCTTGAGTTGCCTCCTCAACAGCCACCTTATCACTCCTTCCTTCATCTGTAACAAACACTTCATCCTTACCACTCTTCTCCCCCATAGTTGAGGTAGCAACTGTAGGGGTTGAAAATCTTGCTTGAAATTCCTGAAGCTTATCAAAGATAGCCTTGAACTCTTCATTCATGGTCTGCTCCAAACTGGACATCCTGTTCACCAGTTTCACCTGATTTCTGACCACTGTCCAAATTCTTTGATAATTTAGTAACCTTGTGTGAAAGGGATTTCAACCTTTCATCAGCTTGTTTGGATGATTTGGAGGCTGTGGTGGTTCTCACACTCTCTGGTTTTTTTATGAGTGATCTCATCACTCCTCATCAACACACTATTCAGGCCTAATGCCTTTGATTTTTGGGCACCCATATCTTGTTTTTTATTTTGGCCTTACTCTGGGCCCTCTCCTTTTGCCTGAGATTTTCCCAGCCCCTCATTTTTAGGCTCACTTTTCTTTTCTTTTATCTCTCTTTTTCTTTTCACACCCTCAATCATCCTAGGTGCAAGAGACTGAGCAGGTACATCTTGCACAAGAGTTGTAGATTTTACCTTGAGTAGGGAAGAAATGAGAGCAGAGTCATCATCACTGAATTATTGGGATGAGCCAGTCACTGGAGAGGTTCTGTCTTGACTAAGAGTGTTGACAGCAACTGTGGATATGGCATCTTCTTCAGAGAAGTTACTGTCATGAGGATTGATAGTAACTTTGTCATTAACAGCTACAGAGGCTGTGACAGCAATCTCTTATACCCTGTAAGCAGAAGGTTCTTGTGGATTGCTATGATCAGTTTCATCCAACTGTTGAAATAGTGCATCAACATTTTGATCTTCAATGTCGGCAAAGTGTGATGCACTATAGTTGAATGAACTGTGTTCCACATTTTCTAGTCCTATAGTGTGAATATCTTTAAGTGGGGGATCAGGTTGAGTGAGTTCAACCTGTTGTGCAGACTCTGTACAGGGTTCCATGGGAGATTGGCCAAGTTCAATAGATGCCTCCTTTTGAGAGGGGACATCTAGAGATGAGTTTTTGTCCCTTTTAAAAGATGTGCCCTTTTGAGAGGACACGCCCTGGCTTACAGAGGTTAATACCCTTGTCTTCTTTCTCCTAGGCTCACCAGGGCCCTCTGTGGGTTCTGTGATCTTACTACCACCCTTATTTGCTGCATCTAGTGCAGTTTCACCACCTACCTGTGGAAAGGTTTCTACCATAGGTTTATTGGTTCTCATCCTTTTAGAGACCTGGTCCTTTTGAGAGGAACCACATCCTTGGTTTATAGACTTGGAGACTCTAGAAGGCCGGACTCCTTCAAAAGGTTTAGAGTGTGGGTTAGGAATGGAGAGGTCAACACCATTCTCATCACTCAAAGAAAATACATGGTAGTCCCCAATAATTTTTAAATTTAAACTTTTAATGGTTGCAAGCATGAAATCAGTTATGTACAGACTCAATTCAGTGTTAAAGGGTTTACTGGTTAACAAAGAATGAGTATTTTTCTTGAGAGTTGGGGACTCCATGCATTGAACACTATCTAAATCAATTATGCCTACAACAAAGTTAAATATTACCGGTTTTCTTGCTTCTTTCTTTCCCAGCACCAGCTTGAATAGAGGCATCAGGAGCTTTCCAACATCTATTATGTAATTGTGCACCATGGAATGAACAATCCTCCTGATGTACGTTGGTACTTCATTCCATCTACTTGTTTTGCATCAAGAATCATGCTCCATTCTTTGTTGAGGTACTTTCTATGCATGCCTCCCGAAGGATACCATTCATCATTGTTCGCAGTTAGTTTGGGTCCAGCATACCCAATCAACTTGAAGAACTTGGTGAATTGTTCTTCACTTGCAGGCTCCTCAAGCAGCAAGACTTTTCTAGTGCTATACGTAGATGATATTTTACTCATTGGAAACAATGTAGGGATGTTATCAGCGGTAAAGGCATGGTTGTTCAAACAGTTCGAAATGAAGGACTTAGGTGAAGCGGCATACATCCTTGGGATCAAAGTTATAAGGGATCGCAAGAAAAGGATGTTGGCTTTATCCCAAGAGCCCTATATTGATGAGGTATTGGCTCGTTTTAACATGCAGGACTCCAAGAAGGGTAACCTACCTTATAAACATGGAGTTGCTCTATCAAAGAAACAATGTCCTAAGACACCAGAGGCGATAGAGAGCATGAAAGCGGTTCCCTATGCTTTGGCATGCGGAAGCTTAATGTATGCAATGTTATGTACGAGACCTGATATTTGTTTTGCCGTGGGCATGGTTAGCAGATATCAGTCAAACCCAGGACAGGAACATTGGAGTGCAGTAAAGGCTATACTCAAGTACCTGAGAAGGACTAAGGAGTATATGCTAATTTACAAGGCCTCAGATTTGTTACCTCTAGGATATACCGATTCAGATTTCCAAGCAGATAGAGATAAGAGGAAATCAACCTCGGGATATGTGTTTACCTTAGGAGGTGGAGCTGTAATATGGAGGAGTGTAAAGCAGAAATGCGTTGCTGACTCTACCATGGAAGCCGAATATGTGGCAGCTTCGGAGGCAGCCAAAGAGGCAATATGGTTCAGAAACTTTCTTTTGGACATAGATGTGGTACCTAATTTGCCTAGGAGCTTGACAGTGTATTGTGATAACACTGGTGCTGTGGCAAATGCAAAGGAACCGCGAGACCATAAGGCAGCAAAACACATCGAGCGTAAGTATCACCTTATACGACAATTCGTTAAGCGAGGAGATATTATTGTGACTGATATAGCATCAAAGGACAACCGGGCATATCCTTTCACAAAGAGCTTACCAGCTAAGGCTTTTGAGCAGCACGTGGAGGCGATAGGAGTCAGATGTATGGTCACATAATAGTTATTTAATTGGTAGTGGATTGCTTGTAATAAAACACTGATATACTCAAAGAATAGCTTGAGTATAAGTGGGAGATTGTTAGGGAGTATACTGAACTATTCGTTTGAAGTATATGACATTGTCTTTTTTTATTGAGAATCTTGAATGCGTATTTTAACACTGTTTGTATATTATATATTGTGGATAATCTAGTATCAAATGGGATAACAGAAGATTAGATTGTCAGTGTCTATATATAATATAATAAATGTTCACAGTTTAAGTGGAGTTAAACAAACCACTGGAATGACTGAAGTATTATTTGGAAATAATCTATCTTGATTATTGAATAATACTTGTATGCTTTGTGTATATTGAACGGGATTAAAATATTAGAATTGTTCTTCTATTCTGATAATAAAGAAGAACTAAGATTCTATAATATTATTATTGCTTAGGTTCTTAATCCGGATACAGTGATTGACACTTGTATGCAATGCACATGTTTTGATTCATATGTGATGTGATTTTTTGTCAATCACAATATTATGTTTTGGACAATTACATTGCATACAGAGTGGGATATTGACTATAAAAGGAAACCGTGTCCGAAAATATTCGGGTGATGATGTCCTCTTGAAAGCTCATAAAGATAATTATGCTTTAGTCCTGCAGACAGATTTGTTCTTGCATAATTATAAGGTTGAGTGGATGATCAAGGATAAAAGATATTGATTAAATTAATTATCAGAAATTAATTTAATTAATGGACATTCGATATCTTAAACATGGGGAATTTAATAAGCAAATAATATTGGAGCCGAATTAAATAATTAAATTAAGGCATTAGGAGAGGTAGTGCAAATATTAATTCTTTAGTGGATTGAATTAATATTTAATGACATTGGGCTTGACCCAGAATGTCATTGGAAGGCCCGACCTAATTATCCAGGATCCCTACTGTAGCCTATATATTCATCTTATTCTCTTCTAGCTAAGAGTTGGAAAATACTAGGGTTTTTGTGAGCAGCCGTTCAAGGAGGCAACCAAGAACTAGGGTTCCAAGATCTCAAAGTTAGAAGGGAGGCAACCTTGGGAGGATCGAAGGCCACACTTCGCTCAAGGTGAATACGGGAATACAGTAGAAGACGTGGATTTGAATCGCTTGCGCCGTAGCGATTAAGGTTAATTTTCTATTCAAACTCGTTCGTTTTCATATCATAAAACGCAGCATCATGATTCGATTGTCCCAACAATTGGCATTAAGAGCCAGGTTCTAGGGTTCTGCGTTATATGATATGATGTCCATGTCGTAATTATGTATGTATATAGTGGTGGGTTTGTATTGTTTTTTTGATGCAGGTTGTTATCCACTATTATGGCCATGGTTGTAATTATGTTTTTGGATCCCACGTGGTTTATCGTGGTTGTAAATTAAATCATGAGGGTTGATCATGATTAGTTTTAATTTTTGATTTCTATTTTGATTGTAATCTTGTAATTCGAATTGTATTCAATTTAGATTATGATCTGATGTAATAGAATAGATTTTTCTATTGTATTTGTCGTATGTAATTGTTTGATCGACGAAGATGCGAGAAACAGAGTTTTTCCGCTGCTATATGCTGTTTTTGTGGCTGCTTCGCTGTTCTGACTACAGATTTTGCATACGATATCCGATTGGGGCGAATAATATCTTTTCGGAAACGGCAGAGCGATACCTACAGGCTGAGATGAGAACCATTTCCAGATTTTTCAAGCCATTCTGAGCTCGTTTAGGCAGTCAAACAGGCGGCTGAAGATTTTCGAAAATTTATCGATAGATGATTTTGAAGATTATTCTTCGGGGCCATAATTGTGGATGTATTTTATTATGTTTTACATAATGTTTGATGATCTTGATTATTACTACTATGTGTTCCATGTTTGTTTGTTATGCCATGTGATACTAACCCTTCGCATGCTAGAACGACATGGACATAGGGCTGTTTTATTATGCTTTAATCATGATGAGTATGCTGCTATGTTATGTGTTATATGTATTATTATTATGATACATGTGGACTGCGAAAAAATAACATAGGACGATGCATCTAGATAAAATCCTCATAGTAAAATACTAAGTGGGAGAGGGAATTAATTTGGTATTAAATCCCATGGTCTCCATTATTGTTTGTATGTAATTTAACACTAAGTAGAATATAAATTATGTATACGTCACCCATCGTGGCATGTAATTTATGGTGTCTAGAGTGTTATGAAAATTACTAGAACAAACTTCTAAAATTAATTATGAATATTGGAAGGTACATATGTCACCCAACGTGGCGTACTAAGTTTCATAGAATTCAAATAATAAAAGGATACCCTATTTTTTGATAGCTTTCACGCTCAACTAGGAAGAGAATCTAAAATAACACATCTTTGAGTATTCTTGCGTTGGTGTCTAGGAAAGCGTGCAGCTTACCTGGCCATTTAGATTGGTGTCTAGAAAAGTGGTTAGCCTCTTGGCAATGCTTCCACCGGCCTGGCCAGTCAGTCTGAATACTCTTTAGATTTGTAATTTTAGTAGTATCTTATTGTTAGGAGCAAGAATTTATCATAGTCAAAAGGCGCATCTGGTATTATTATTATTAATTTAAGATTTAATAATGATATACACTTAGCTATGAAAAATAATATAGATCACCCTAACGTGACTAATTATTTAGTAGTAGGACCGAAGTAACATTTAAATAAATTTAGGTGGTATATAAGTCACCCAACGTGGCATACCGGAAACCTATGGTGTTTAAGTGTTGGTGTTTTAATTTTAAATAATTGTTTGAGGAACCAATTTTTTTAAACACCCTCTAATTATGTGTTATATGTATGATTCTCAGGATATAATGGGCTTTAATCCACTTTTTACCATACTTAAGGATAACAAACTTACTGGACCTAACTATATTGAATGGAAACGTAATTTGGACATTGTGTTGATTGCTGAGGAGTACAAATTTTGCATTAATGAACCCAAGCTAGAGGAGCCTGCTGAGAATGCTTCTGAAGTTGAGAAGGAGTATTATAAGAAGTGGATTAAGGCTGATGAGATGTCGCGATGTTACATTCTGGCAGCAATGTCAGGTGTTTTGCAGCATCAGCATCAGACTATGGCCACTGCTTCAGATATGCTCTTTAATCTCAAAGAACTTTTTGGAGATCAGAATAGGGCTGCAAGGCAAGTAGCAATGAAAGCTTTAATGAACACTCAGATGACTGAAGGGACACCTGTAAGGGATCATGTTCTCAGGATGATGTCACATCTGAATGAGATGGAGATCCTTGGTGCTGAGGTTGATGGGGAAACCCAGATCGATATCATCCTTATGAGTTTACCCAAAAGTTTTGAGCAGTTCCGCTTGAATTACACCATGAACAAAAGGATGTATAGTCTTGCGGAACTTCTGACAGAACTTCAGGCAGCTGAAGGACTTTTTCAGCAGAGTGTTCAAGTCAATGTGGCTGAGAAACCTTCTTCTTCTAAGCCGAAAGCCAAGAAGAAGAAAAAGGCTCAGACACAGAAAGTTGTGAAAGCTGTGGGAGTTCAAGGTGGTGCTGTGAAAAAGCCCAAGGGCAAGTGCTTCAGGTGCAAGCAGTCGGGTCACTGGAAACAGGATTGTCCTCTTCCTAAGAAGAAAAACAATACTGGTATGTCTCTTTCTCTAGTTACAGAAACATATATAGCGGCTATATCTACGAGCACTTGGTGTGTAGATACATGAGCCACTGATCATGTTTGTAATTCTATGCAGGGGTTCCAGCAATCCAGAATGCTTAGAGATGGCGAGATATATGTGTTCATGGGAGATGCTACGAAAGTAGCAGTAGTTGCAGTGGGAGATGTTAATTTATCTTTTGGTGATGATAGGAATTTGGTTTTGAACAATTGTCTTTATGTACCTTCGTTTAGAAGGAATTTAATTTCGGTTTCTAAATTTGCTTTGGATGGTTATAATGTTTGTTTGGATCATAATGTTTCAATTATGAGGAATAAACTAGTTATATGTTCTGGTACATTGCAAGACAATTTATACATAATCACTCCTAATCAACCTGCACTGCAACTACAACATAGGGTATTAAATAACACATCTTCTATCACTACTAAAAGAAAGGAACCTTCTTCTTTGAACCAAACATATCTTTGGCACTTAAGATTAGGTCATATTAACTTGAGGAGGATTCAAAGACTGGTAGTAGATGGGCCTTTAGGCTCATTGGCAGTGGAGCCATTTCCAGTCTGTGAATCCTGTTTGGAAGGTAAAATGACCACTATGCCTTTTAAGGCAAAGGGGAATAGAGCCAAAGAAGTGTTAGAATTGGTTCATACTGATTTATGTGGACCCATGAATATTCAAGCAAGAGGTGGTTATGAATATTTTGTCACTTTTATTGATGATTATTCTAGATATGGATACATTTATTTGTTGCGCCGTAAATCAGAGTGCTTTGACAAGTTCAAGGAGTACAAAACTGTAACGGAGAAGCGACATGGAAAATGTATCAAGTCACTACGATCAGATCGTGGTGGCGAATACTTGCTTGGAGAATTTAGGGATTACTTATCAAAGAATGGGATCATGTCTCAGTTGACTGCACCTGAAACACCCCAACAGAATGGTGTAGCGGAGAGAAGGAATCGTACTCTTTTGGAGAGTGTTAGATCGATGATGAGTTATTCAGAATTACCCAAGTCGTTTTGGGGACATGCTTTAGAAACATCAGCTTATCTTTTGAATTTAGTTCCTTCTAAGTCAGTTCCTAAGACTCCAAAAGAATTGTGGACTGGTTCAAAACCTAGTCTAAGACATATTCGGATATGGGGTTGTCCAGCACATGTGTTGAACAAGAACGTGACTAAGTTAGAATCTCGTACAGAAGTAAGGCTTTTTGTAGGCTATCCCATGGGAACGAAAGGATATTTATTTTATAGTCCTAAGGATCGGGATGTCATTGTTAGTACCAATGTTAGATTCCTAGATGAGGACTATATGATGAACCATAAACCCATGAGCAGTGTCGTTTTAGAGGAACTAGTGGGAGAGACAAATAATGAACAAGTGCCAATAGTACAAGTAGAACAGCCACAAGAGAACACACAACCTATCACTAATACCACACCGGTGTCTCGTCGTAGTGGGAGGGTTATTCGTAAACCCAGCAGATTCATGTTATTGGGAGAGTCTTCGGACTTGGTCTCTGAGGAACATGATGAGGATCCCATGACATACGAGGAAGCACTGCAAGACAAAGATGCAGATCTATGGCAAAAAGCAATGAAATCTGAGATGGAATCTATGTATTCAAATCAAGTCTGGGAGCTCGTGGAACCACCCAAAGGTGTAAAACCCATTGGATGTAAGTGGATCTACAAGAGAAAAAGAGGATCTGACAAAAAGGTAAAAGCTTGGAAAGCAAGACTTGTTGCGAAAGGGTATACTCAGAAAGAAGAGATCGATTATGAGGAAACCTTTTCGCCAGTAGTCATGCTAAAGTCGATCCGGATTCTTTTATCTATAGCAGCTCATCTCGATTATGAGATTTGGCAAATGGATGTCAAGACAGCTTTCCTAAATGGGTCTTGATGATGAGATCATCTATATGCAACAACCAGAAGGATTCATTAAGGAAGGCCAAGAGCATCTGGTATGTAAGCTTAAGAAGTCCATTTATGGACTTAAACAAGCTTCTAGGTATTGGAATATTCGCTTTGATCAGGTAATCCAGTCATACGGATTTGATCAATGTCCAAGCGAGTCGTGTGTGTACAAGAAATGTGAGGGTAGTTCAGTGACTTTTCTAGTGCTATACGTAGATGATATTTTACTCATTGGAAACAATGTAGGGATGTTATCAGCGGTAAAGGCATGGTTGTTCAAACAGTTCGAAATGAAGGACTTAGGTGAAGCGGCATACATCCTTGGGATCAAAGTTATAAGGGATCGCAAGAAAAGGATGTTGGCTTTATCCCAAGAGCCCTATATTGATGAGGTATTGGCTCGTTTTAACATGCAGGACTCCAAGAAGGGTAACCTACCTTATAAACATGGAGTTGCTCTATCAAAGAAACAGTGTCCTAAGACACCAGAGGCGATAGAGAGCATGAAAGCGGTTCCCTATGCTTCGGCATGCGGAAGCTTAATGTATGCAATGTTATGTACGAGACCTGATATTTGTTTTGCCGTGGGCATGGTTAGCAGATATCAGTCAAACCCAGGACAGGAACATTGGAGTGCAGTAAAGGCTATACTCAAGTACCTGAGAAGGACTAAGGAGTATATGCTAATTTACAAGGCCTCAGATTTGTTACCTCTAGCAGATAGAGATAAGAGGAAATCAACCTCGGGATATGTGTTTACCTTAGGAGGTAGAGCTGTAATATGGAGGAGTGTAAAGCAGAAATGCGTTGCTGACTCTACCATGGAAGCCGAATATGTGGCAGCTTCGGAGGCAGCCAAAGAGGCAATATGGTTCAGAAACTTTCTTTTGGACATAGATGTGGTACCTAATTTGCCTAGGAGCTTGACAGTGTATTGTGATAACACTGGTGCTGTGGCAAATGCAAAGGAACCGCGAGACCATAAGGCAGCAAAACACATCGAGCGTAAGTATCATCTTATACGACAATTCGTTAAGCGAGGAGATATTATTGTGACTGATATAGCATCAAAGGACAACCGGGCAGATCCTTTCACAAAGAGCTTACCAGCTAAGGCTTTTGAGCAGCACGTGGAGGCGATAGGAGTCAGATGTATGGTCACATAATAGTTATTTAATTGGTAGTGGATTGCTTGTAATAAAACACTGATATACTCAAAGAATAGCTTGAGTATAAGTGGGAGATTGTTAGGGAGTATACTGAACTATTCGTTTGAAGTATATGACATTGTCTTTTTTTATTGAGAATCTTGAATGCGTATTTTAACACTGTTTGTATATTATATATTGTGGATAATCTAGTATCAAATGGGATAACAGAAGATTAGATTGTCAGTGTTTATATATAATATAATAAATGTTCACAGTTTAAGTGGAGTTAAACAAACCACTGGAATGACTGAAGTATTATTTAGAAATAATCTATCTTGATTATTGAATAATACTTGTATGCTTTGTGTATATTGAACGGGATTAAAATATTAGAATTGTTCTTCTATTCTGATAATAAAGAAGAACTAAGATTCTATAATATTATTATTGCTTAGGTTCTTAATCCGGATACAGTGATTGACACTTGTATGCAATGCACATGTTTTGATTCATATGTGATGTGATTTTTTGTTAATCACAATATTATGTTTTGGACAATGACATTGCATACAGAGTGGGATATTGACTATAAAAGGAAACCGTGTCCGAAAATATTCGGGTGATGATGTCCTCTTGAAAGCTCATAAAGATAATTATGCTTTAGTCCTGCAGGCAGATTTGTTCTTGCATAATTATAAGGTTGAGTGGATGATCAAGGATAAAAGATATTGATTAAATTAATTATCAGAAATTAATTTAATTAATGGACATTCGATATCTTAAACATGGGAAATTTAATAAGCAAATAATATTGGAGCCGAATTAAATAATTAAATTACGGCATTAGGAGAGGTAGTGCAAATATTAATTCTTTAGTGGATTGAATTAATATTTAATGACATTGGGCTTGACCCAGAATGTCATTGGAAGGCCCGACCTAATTATCCAGGATCCCTACTGTAGCCTATATATTCATCTTATTCTCTTCTAGCTAAGAGTTGGAAAATACTAGGATTTTTGTGAGCAGCCGTTCAAGGAGGCAACCAAGAACTAGGGTTCCAAGATCTCAAAGTTAGAAGGGAGGCAACCTTGGGAGGATCGAAGGCCACACTTCGCTCAAGGTGAATACGGGAATACAGTAGAAGACGTGGATTTGAATCGCTTGCGCCGTAGCGATTAAGGTTAATTTTCTATTCAAACTCGTTCGTTTTCATATCATAAAACGCAGCATCATGATTCGATTGTCCCAACAGTAGGAGAGTGGGAAGTTATGAGAGAAATAAAGTAAAGTAAAGAGTGAGAGAAATTTCAGCTGAGTATTTATATGATTTGAAAAGGTACTGTCAAGAAAGAATTTTAAACGATTTTAAGTGACCGTTGTCTTCAAGTTTCATTCCTCGATAGTAACTTCTGCGCTAAAATGACAAACACTCTTGACAGTAACATTAGTAAATAATAGTGAGTGAATAAATCTAATGTTAATTGTTGACAGTATGTTATGCGGGTCATTGAAAAACTATACTATCAAGAGATATTGACAGTAAGTTTTAATCCCGCGAAACATACTGTCAAGTTTTCTCAGCCGTTTGACAATAAGTCCCGTTGAGTTTGACAGTAAGTTTTAATCCCGCGGACTTTACTGTCAAGACTTATCAACCATGTGACAGTAGGTTTTCACAGATTTTTGACAGTAACTTATCATTATGTGACAGTATGAATAAAACATATTGTCAAGTATTTTGACAGCATCTTTTATGGTTCACATAGAAGTTAAGTTACTTAAAAATAAATTAGTTAACCTCTCAGTTAAATATCATCATGTCTTTCCACTATAAAAAAATCAAAACACCTTTATAGGCCATTAATTCACAGTGAAATTTAGTTAACTAAAATTTCATCAACTAAACAGAATTACATTAACAGGTCAAATTTAACATACTCAATTCACTCACTAGCCTGTTGAAAGTCTTTTCATCCAATGGTTTGGTGAAAATATCTGCAAGTTGCTTATCTGTGAGCATATAGATTAGCTTGATTGTGCCTTCCTTCACATGCTCTCTAATAAAATGATGCCTAATGTCAATATGCTTAGTTTTGGAATGTTGAACATGATTCTCAGAAATTGCTATGGCACTAGTGTTGTCACAGAAAATAGGGATTCCTTGCAGAGTCAACCCATAGTCCAATAGCTGGTTCCTCATCCAAAGTAATTGAGCACAGCAACTACCAGCTGCAATATATTCAGCCTCTGCAGTTGAATTTGACACTGAATGCTGCTTCTTGCTAAACCATGACACCAATCTTTCTCCAAAAAACTAACAGCTCCCTGTTGTACTTTTTCTGTCTATTCTGCATCCTGCATAGTCTGAATCTGAGTAACCAACCAAGTCAAAACCAGATTCTTTAGGATACCAAAGCCCAAGATTTTGAGTGCCTTTTACATATCTTAGAATTCTTTTTACTGCCATTAGATGTGACTCCTTGGGGTCAGACTGAAACCTTGCACACAAACCTGTAGCAAACATAATGTCAGGTCTGCTAGCTGTTAGATAAAGAAGAGAGCCAATAATGCCTCTGTACATTTTGTTGTCTACCTTCTTTCCCCTTGGATCCTTGTTAAGTTGTGTTGCAGTAGAGATTGGAGTCTTTGCAGGAGATGAGTCTTCCATATCAAATCTTTTTAAAATATCTCTAACATACTTAGATTGACAAATAAATATTCCATCTTTCTTTTGATAGATTTGAAGTCCAAGAAAGAATACTAATTCACCCATCATGCTCATCTCATACTTGTTCTGCATCAACTCAGAAAATTTCTTGCATAGGTCTTCATTTGTTGATCCAAAGATAATGTCATCCACATACACTTGAACTAGAATGATATCCTTTCCATGCTTTTTGTAGAAAAGAGTTTTGTCCAAAATCCATCTTATAAAGCTATTATCAAGAAGAAACTTGGAAATAGTATCATCCCAAACTCTTGGTGCTTGTTTTAGTCCATACAATGCTTTGAGCAGCCTGTACACAAAGTTTCCCATTTTTGAATCTTCAAAGCCTGGAGGCTATTCAACATACACTTCTTCTTCTAACTCTCCATTAAGAAAAACACTTTTGACATCCATTTGAAATACCTTGAAGTTGTTGTATGCAACAAAGGCTAATAACAGTCTAATTGCCTCTAGTCTAGCAACAGGAGCAAATGTTTCTACATAATCAATCCCTTCCTGTTGGCAGTAACCTTTTGCCACCAGCCTTGCTTTGTTTCTTGTGACAGTGCCACACTCATCCATCTTGTTCCTATAAACCCATTTAGTGCCTATTATGGATTTGTTCTTTGGTCTAGGTATTAATTCCCAAACATAGCTTCTTTCAAATTGATTAAGCTCCTCTTGCATGGCATTAATCCAATCTGGATCAGCCAAGGCTTCTTCAAGAGTTTTAGGTTCTGTTTGAGAAAGGAAACAAGAGTACATACATTCATTGGCCACATTTCTTCTTGTCTTGACTCTAGTACCTGGATCACCAATGATTAAATCATTGGTGTGGTCCCTGCTCCATTTAGTTCCTCTTTGAGAATCACTAGAGTCTTCAACATTTTGTTGATTGACAGTAACTTTTGTTCTTTCACTTTTAACAACATCAATTTCCTCAAGTTCACTGTTCATTGGAACATTCCCAGAAAAATCAATTATTTGGGCAGTTCCTTCATTTTCTCCAGACTGATTTGGAACCATTGTTGGTCCTGAAATTGTGAGATCAATCCTTGGTGAATCTTCTTCGATCTCTTCTAAATAGCCTTGATTTTCAAAGACTAAGGGTTCTGTCTCTTGACTTCCTTCAATTTCAGGAAATTTAGTTTCATCAAAGGTGACATTCACACTCTCCTCCACAATCTTGTGATCTATGATATAGATTCTATATGTAGTTCTGTCAATTCCATATCCTATGAAAATCCCTTCAAGAGCCTTTGTATCAAACTTTTCTTTGATCTCAGTTGAATCTTTCATGAAATAGCACTTGCTTCCAAAGACATGAAAATAATTGACAGTTGGTTTCCTTCCTGTGAGCAATTCATAAGGTGTCTTTCCATAGGCCTTGTTGACTACAGTCCTGTTCTGAGTGTAACAGGCTGTATTGATTGCTTCACCCCATAAATAGGTAGGAAGTTTTGCTTCACACAACATTGTTCTTGCAGCCTCAATGAGAGTTCTGTTTTTCCTTTCAACAACACCATTTTGTTGAGGTGTCCTTGGTGCAGAGAATTATTGAGTAATTCCATTGTCTTTGCAAAACTCATTCATGACACTATTTTTGAATTCAGTGCCATTATCACTTCTTAAAATTTGTACTTTGAATTTTGGATTTTTGTCAAGGACTCTAACCAAGTCAATAATTTCTTGTGCAACTTCATCTTTAGATGCTAGAAATCTCATCTATGTGTATCTTGAGAAATCATCAACCATTACTAGAGCATATCTTTTCCTAGCAAGTGATTGCACATTCACAGGACCAAATAAGTCCACATGAATTAGTTGGAAAGCCTCATTTATTGAACCACTAGGAGTGTTTTTATGAGAAACTCTCATTAGCTTCCCTTTCTGGCAATCCTCACACAATCCTTCTTGACAAAATTCAAGTTAAGGCAACCCTTTCACCAACTCTCTCTTCATCAGATGATTCATTACTTTGAAGTTTAAATGAGAGAGCTTCTTATGTCATAGCCAGCTTTCAGATGGAGAAGCCTTACTGTAGAAACAGTAGACTTTATCTTTTCTTACAGAGTCCAAGTCAGTTATGTAGAGGCTTCCTTTCCTTACTCCTTGAAGAGATTCTTCTCTTGTCTTCTTGTTTACAATGGAGCATCTGTCTTGATCAAAACTAACTTTGAAACCTCTTTCACAAAATTGAGTGGCACTCAATAAATTGTGCTTCAATCCATTCACTAGAGCTATTTTCTCAATCTTCAGATTTTCAATCTCCAGTATGCCATATCCCATTGTGAAACCAATGCTGTTGTCACCAAAGGTTACATAAGGGCCAACCATTTCTTTAAATTGTGATAGCAGGGATTTATCACCTGTCATGTGTCCTAACCATCCACTGTCTATGATCCACATGATTATTTTATTTTTCATGTTTCCCTACAAAGCAAAGTATTTCAAGTTGCTTTTGGTACCCAACTTTCATTGGGTCCATTTGGTTTAGCTTGATCACAGTATGAAGTTGGATTTTTTGAATTTTCTTCTCTTGCTTTTAGCAAAACTCCTATAGCTACCCATTCTGATTTAATTACTGGTTTGGTAGCTTTTCTCTTGGGTTGCTTGTCCATCCTAACCTTAGGTGGACTTAGAGTCTTTGCCTTTTCAGTTTTAGTATTCTCATGCAGACATTCTTGATTAGTAACAAAAGGCATGTTAAAGCAGATGCTCATCATATTCATTTTGCAAGATATACAATCAAAACCACAGTGAGTTACTTGTCTGTTCTTTAAAGGCATATTGTGTAAGTTTCCATTGTTGGAGATACCATTCTTAACATTAGACTTAACCTTGTTGCAGACATGAGTTAGATGACTAGACAACCCATAATTGTTACACAACTTTCTAGGAGCATTATGAATGTAATCATAATTGTTCTTTTTGTTTATTCCTAATTTTCCGTTTCTGTTCTTCTTGGTCTTCATGACAGTATGTTTAGAAGTTACTGTCATGCTGGTGTTGACAGTAGGTTTAGGTGGAGTTGTCATGACAGTAAGTTAGGATCTTAAAGTCTTGACAACATCTTTTAAACTTACTGTCGAGCCAGTGTTGACAGTATCTTTTAAACAAAGGTTACTATCAGGATCAATACTAACTGTCTTGGGGATTTTGACAGTATCTTTTTCCTTAAGGGATTTATTGACAGCTTCTTTTTCCTCATCATCTATCTCTTGTTTGATTAGCAAAGCTACCTCATTAAATTCAAACTCAGCCTTTTTGAACAGTGGATTTTTCACATTCTTTAACACAGAAGGTTTGACAGTATGTTTGGTTTCTTCTTCAACAATATGTTTCTTTGTATTTTTCTTCTCATAGTTAAAACCTATACCTACTTTTTGATTTTCAGTGTTATCATCATGGAAAGATTTTAACAAGGAAGAGGAATTCTTGTAGGCCTTGATTTTTAATTCATTCTCCGAAATCTGTTTCCTAAAGAATTCCTCAATCTGAGAAGCACACACAATTTTGTTCTTAAGAATTTCATTTTCTTGTTGAAGAGACTCAAAAGCATTCTATTTTAGTTCAAGTTCATAATTTTTAAGTTTTAATGACTCATTAGCATTGGATAATCTAACTATCTATTCATTTGCAGCTAACATGCTTGTATGAATGTTAAAAATCTCTGAACTTAGACTTTCAATAGTTTTCTTATACTGGGATGTAGTCATATCAACAGCGGTAAGAAAGGGTACCTGACTTGAAGAAGTGAATGAACCTTCTCATGAACTTGCCATGAGAGCAGGATTTCCATATTCTTCATCTTCATCTTCATCTGAGTCTTCCCAGCATTTTCCTTCAGCCACAAAGGCTCTTCCCTGTTGCTTTTTCAGCAAGGCTTCAAACTTTGCTTTGAGTTCTTCATAGTCACTGTCATTTCTTCTCACTTGTTTTGGCTTTTTACATTCTGTTGCAAAATGTCCCATTTCACTGCAGTTGTAACACCTTATTTTGGATCTGTCCACCATGCCTGTCTTGTATCCACCTTTGCCACTTCCTCCATGTTTTGAGATATTTGGCTTGTTGAACCTGGAACCTTATCCTCTTGGTTTGAAGGCTTTGTTCTTCTTAAATCTCAAGTTGGAGAACTTTCTTGCCATATAGGCCATTATTTTATTCTCCATGTTGACCAGTTCCTCCAATGTATAGAACTCATCTTCTTCACCATCCTTGAGTTCCAAAGTTACTCCTTCATCTTCATCTTTGACTTCTTCAATTTTGATTTGCTGTTGATGCTGTGATTTTTTGAGTTGTATCAGCTGTGGATCCTGAGCCACTAGAGCATTAGAGGTGTTGGCCATCTTTTCTCTTTAACCAGCTTGGATGGCTCTCTTTTGTAATAGCTCTAGCTCATAGGTTTTAAGAATGCCATACAAAGTTTAAAGAGAAACTTTTGATAAATCCCTTCCTTCCCTTATGGCAGAAACCTTGTGCTCTAGGAGGTCATGAAGTGTCAACATGAATTTCATGTTTACCTCCTTTTTGTTGTAAAACTTTCCATGCAACTGTAAGTCATTATTCAGCCTATTAAACCTCTCAAACATCTCAATCAACCCTTTACTTGGTTTAGCCATAAAGGCTTCATACTGAGACACCAGAATCTGTCTTTGATTCTCCTTCACCTCATATGTCCCTTCATAGAGTATCTCAATGGTTTCCCATATTTTCTTGGCATTGGTGCAGTTGATAATGTTGTTGTACATGACATTGTCAAATGCCTCAATGATAATAAATTGTAAGCAATCATCAAGAGATACTTTTTCCTTCTCAGTATCAGTGTACTATGAAACCTTTTTAGGAACCGAGTAGGCTGGTATAGTTTCACCATCTACTGTGGTTTCAGGTACATAAGTTTGAGGGACAAAAGGACCATTCTCCAGGATTCCAGGATAGAGTAGGTTGGCCGTCTTTATGAACAGCATCATCTTTCTTTTCTAGAGGTTGTAATGTTCTTTGTCAAAGGTGGGTATTTTAATACTGCTTACTTTCTGTGCACTCTGTTAGTAATTGTGCTCTAGAGACAATACTTTTTATATTTTAAGGAAAATATTTATTATTAAGGATTATGTTTTATTGATTATTATTTATTTATTATGTTTTATTTACTGCGTAATAAATTGAAAGCATAATAAATGTCCTTGGAATTTTGATACGTATTATATATCTTTAAGTATGTGACTTAAAAATGAGATTATATGAATAGTATCTTATTCCTAAAATTCCCTAGTCGAGTATTATTATTTAAGGACAATAATAATGCACAAAGACTAGTATGTTTCTTGACAGATGACCACATCTCATTGGTCATAGGTATGGGGATACTAAAGTCAAGAACATAAGTGCATGTATCAATGCATGGCACTGGAATGACCCGCCGTGAGATTTTACATGTTAAGTAAGTGTCATAAGTAATTCTCACTGTGATAATGGTGTAATGATCCTTAGACCTGAAATCATTATATTTCTATACGAGAATTAATATACTTTGATTACATTAAAAGTTAACTTTGACCGGGTGATGATAAAAATGGACATTGGGTATATTATGAATCGTATGAGAAATATGAATGATCTAGATGAGATTTAATCCTCCTAATTTTAGGAGTGATATTATTGGCCTCTTGTTTGAGTGAGACTATGAAATGCACGGCCGTGCTCAAATGTTGATTTGATTTTAATAGTCTACTCATCGATCAAGAAAAATAAAGATTAAATTATGAAGAGGATGACACGAGACATGCCTTGAGTTTAATCTATAATATCAAGATTAAAGAGATTATATTACATGGAACATTATTCACGAAAGGCTTAATCGAATCACCGATTTATTATTATTACTTGGGTAACAATGATGTATTACTAGATGCCGCTCATTGTTTACAATTTTAATTAGATATTAAAATTGTTGCCAACGTAATAATAACCTACAGGGTCACACACAAAGAACGCTTGAAGGAGAAATAATTTAAATTATGAATTTAAATTAAATAAGTAATTTATTTTATTTATGATATTAATTAAGTATGACTTAATTAATTATATAAATAGAATAAATGAATTACCTAAACTAATTCCAAAATTAATAATTAATTAATTAAGTGAGACTTAATTAAATAATTTAGAATTTTGGATTAGTATTAATTATAATTGGATTATAATTAGAAAACTTATTCCTCTCTCTATATAATCTCTTTATGGGCTGATTTAATAATATAGAGATTTTACAAAAACCCTAGCCGCTCTGAGAGAGGAGGAAGATAGAGAGAGAAGAAGTTTTCGGGTGCTAGTACACATCAATCCTTCATGAAAAGTGTTCGTGTGGATACCGTAGAGCGTAGATCGCGAGAGCGGGATACGTGGTGATTAAACAAGCTTTGGACCTCCATTAATCTTCCATTAATGAACTGTTAAAGCTTCTAAAGGTATTTATTCTTTATCTCCGAATTAAATCTTTTGTTTTCGCATGGATCCTGCGGAGGGTTTCGCTATTTTAATTTATTTTTCGCATTTATTCCGCTGCGTTTGTGTCACGAAACCCTACAATGGCATCAAAGCTACTTGCGAAACGTTTTAATTCGGTTATGTGCTTAACAGTTTTTGATATATAAGCATGTATGCGATCTATCATGATTTTATATTGATACAATATGTATATGTTTATATATATTATGAATATATGATATTTTATGATATATAATCATGTGATGATTATGTGTGTTGATGTATGTATATGATACATGTTTGTTCTTATTATGGGAATCGTATTCGATACGAATTCTGAAACGGCTGCCGTTGATTTTCTGAAATCTGTGTCCGTTGTCCGATTTTCGCAAACGATATGTGTTTTCTGACTGTAATCGGGTCACTGAGCAATACTGAAAAAGTCAGATCTGCGTCTGTAAGCCATTAGATGTCGTTACAGCCTCCAAAACGGTGATTTATGATTTTCTTAAAATTATTTGATTTTCTAAAATTTTGAGCATATATATGTATATATTATGAATATATGATATTCATGTAATGTATAATCATATGATGATTGTATGTATCTCTGTGTATGTATATATGATATATGCTTGTTCTTGTTATGAGAATTGTATATGATACGATTTCTGAAACACCGTCAGATTTGGAGAAATCTGACTGCTGTATCCGATTTTCGTAAACGATATGTGTTTTCTGACTGGAATCGGGCCACTGAACAAAACTGATAGCTATGCTATCACCGACGGGTCTGTAAGGCGTTTGACGTCGTTAAGGGCATCGAAATAGCGATTTATTGTCTTTAGAAATCTGTTTTTAATTTTCTGAAATTTCAAAATTTGTTATATATGATTATATGATATGATTATATAATATGAGATATATTATATGTGTTATATGATAGCATGGTGGATGGTTATGGCCTAAAGACCCATAGGATAGTGGTTTTGATTTATGGTTTTGGTTTCTAAATACGACTTGCATGTCGTTTATTCATTGTAATTTAATTATCTCGAATGTAACTCGAGTTCTTCTTGTAATTTCATTAGAATAGTTTTATTTTTTATTATTCAATGTAATTATCAATGAAGACTTGCAAGTAAGGAGGCGATCCAAAAGGGGATGATGGAGCAATGAAGAAAGAAGACATGTAATAGATAGTATTTTTAAAACCACCATAGATTGACCTTGATATTTCCATTAGCTTGGAAATATCATATAGGATGGGGCCATAACCAAACACGTTTAATTTACGCACATTACATATATGTATATGATTGCATGTATTGGTATGTATGCGTAGATATAATTGAGATGCATGCTTAATATTGATTAATCATGTATGTATTAGATACGACACCCATGCCATGTTTTCTTAAACAAGATAAAATCTGTAACGATTCAAGATTTTAAAATTAACAAACGATCATGAGATTCTTGTGTTTATGAAATATGGATTTTTAAAACACGGAATTAAATATGGATTTTTGATATCTATAATTGGGATTTTCTGACAAAAGCGGATATGCGTATTCGTAAGGCTGATGGGTTTTAAGTGTGACCATTGGTATCCTCCATCTACCTGGGAAATGAACAATTTAAGATGTCGATTTGAAATATTTGGTTCAAGGAAGAATTGAGGATCTCTTTATGATGTGATCATGATCGTTATAAATTTTCTAAAACCCTTTAACAAAATATTAAGTTTTACTCGGATGCTTTCCAATGAATGAACACTCATCGAATCCTAGATCGATAAGGGGAAGGACTGTCAGTGGCAGGGGACTCCTATCTATCGTGGTGAGATGCGACGAATATAAACGGTTATATTCGGCCGTTGTATCATTGGGTCTAACTTAACTGAGTCGTCATAATAAGTGAAAATAAATGGTTATATTCAACTATTATGAACTTAGAAGCATAGAGTTTGGTTAAAAGTCTATTAGATAGATAAGATCAATCGTTGTTCACCAAACTATCCAAGAATTATATATGATATAATTGACAACTGTTGTCTACCTAAATAATCATTTTCTAAGGACTTCCAGTGGTTGACTTAGGATATGACGAAATATGGATCTTGGCTCACTAGAAAGAATTATGGGATATACTTTCCAAATTAATAGTAAGGGCTATTAGTTTGATAAAAATAGTGGGAGGTATATGATGATATACCATAATCACTTAAACATAATTAATATTAAATTTGCAATTTAGTTTATTTTATGCACTTTAATATTATAGATATCAAATGATAAACACAAACAACTTCTCTATGCGATCAGTTCTTGAGAAGGACAAGTTGACGAGAATATATTTCCTTGACTGACATAGGAGCTTGAGGATCGTCCTCGGGCACCACGATATTAGTCAAATCTCTTCCCCTGCTCTTAAAGTTGAGAATGTAACATGTGCAAATCATAGTGCTTATTGGAAGCAAATTGATGTTGCGACTGATGTTTTATGTCTCATGCTCGCAAATATATGTGCTGAGCTTAAGAAGCAATACAAGCATATAGATGCTTATGAAACGATTGAGCACAAAATATATTTGAAAGGGCACTATACACTTACAAGTAGGGAGAGTGAGACCCGGTTACACCACATGTTCTAAAGATTATAGGGTATAATGAATACCATTGATATTTTGGGTTTCCAGATTGGTCTGGAGACAGTTAGATTTGATCTTACAATCTTTGGACAAATATTATTCTTATTTTGTTATGAACAATAAAGTGAATAAGATTGGTAAAACACCCATTGAGTTGCTAAGCATGTTGAGAACTGCTGAAAGTAATATGATAAATGCATGAACTACTACTATATTGATGGTAAACATAGGGAATGCAAAAGGGAAAGGAAAATGGAAAGGCAATGAGAAGATTTGATCTAGTTCCGTTGTCAAACCAAAGTCCAATCCCTAAAGCAGACTCTAAAGTCTGAATGAGGTGTTGATAAAGAAGACGATTGTCACTTCTGTGGAAAGTTGGGAGACTGAAAATTAAACTGTCATGCTTAATTGGAAGATCGGAAGATGATGATCAATAAGGGTCAAGCTTAAGGTATCGGGTTAGAATTGGAGTAAAGATAGTTGCTCTGGTTCGAGGAACTCGTTACTTAATTTTTGGCCTATAAGGAAAATTTAGAACTTAATAATTGTTATAGCGTGCTTGCAATTGACAGAGACATTATTTCAGTTTCTTGTTTGGACAAGAAAGGCTTTTTCATTTTATAACAATAGTTGTTTATTCTATTTTGATGATGAGCCTTATAATGTTGCACATCTAATTAACAATTTATATGTTCTAAAGTGACTCAAATCAAATATTACCTTTGGCACTGTCGCTGAGGCCATATTAATGAGAAACGCATTTCCAGAATACATAAGGATGCATTCATGGATAAGTTTGATTATGAATCATACCAAAGGATACGAATCTTGGTTTATTTGGTAAAATGACTAAAGCTCCTTTTACCGGACATGGTGAAGGGATCATTGAATGGGTATGACTTATACATAGTGATGTATGTGGTCATATGTGTACGATGACAAAAGGTAGATTTTATTAACTTCATAAAATTTACTAATTATTTTAGTAGATACGGATATATGTATCTTTTGAAGAACTAATCCGAATCATTTGAAAAGTTCAAAGACTATAAAGATGAAGTAGGAAATATCAAAGAAAAGTTTTTTTGATAGGAGAGATCACACCTTGTTGGACATGGTGCGATCAATGTTGAGTCAATGAATCTTCCAATTAGTTTCTAGGGTTGCACCCTGGAAACGGCTCCACATACACTTAACTGTGTTCCTACTAAATTGGTTCAAAAGACTCCTTATGAGATATGGACTGAGCAACGTCACAGCATGTCATTTATAAAATTTTGGGGATGTGAAGCGTTTGTGAAACGTCTAATCTCTGACAAGCTAGGACCAAAATCAGACAAATGTAATTTTGTGGAATACCCAACTGAAACAAGGGGTTATTCTTTCTATAATCCTTCCGAGAACAAAGTGTTTGTTGCTCGAACTGGTGAGAGACAGTGGGAGGATAATAGATCTCAATGAAGTTTGAGACCCATATGATAACGTTGAACCAGTGGAGGAACCTGAGTAGAATGTACAAGAAAAATAATACTGCTCAAGAAACACAGGTGTTCGTAGGTTTAGTAGGATTCGCCATGAGCCCGAGAGATAATATGGATTTCTCTTGACTCAAGATGGTGATGTGATGCTTGTGGATGAAGATGAGCCTCTCACCTACCTAGATACTATAAACACTCCAGATTCTAAGAGATGGCTGGATGCCATTAAATCTGAGATGGAATCCATGTATACTAATCAAGTATGGACTTTGGTTGATCCACCTGAAGGGGTAAAACCTATAGGGTGCAAGTGGGTTTTCAAGAAGAAGACCGACATGGATGCTAATGTACAGACCTATAAGGCACGATTGGTGGCAAAAGGTTTCTAAAAAAATTCATGGTATTGACTATGATGAGACCTTTTCACCAGTTGTTATGGTCATGTCCATCAGGATTTTGCTTGCTATAGCTGCTTACTATGACTATGAAATCTGGCAAATGGATGTCAAAACCGCTTTCTTAAATGAGAGCCTTGAAGAAGATATGGATGTGTACATGACACACCCTAAGGGTTTTGTTGATCTAAAGGATGCTGGAAATGTATGTAAGTTGTGTCGATCCATTTATGGATTAAAGCAGGCCTCGAGGAGATGGAACATTTGTTTTCATGAAACAGTCAAAAAGAGTTTGACTTTATTCAGAATGAAGATGAAACTTGTGTTTACAAGAAGTTTAGTGGGAGTCATGTGGCATTCCTAGTATTATATGTTGATGATATATTACTAATAGGGAATGACATTCCTTCTCTACAGACTGTGAAGACTTGGTTGAGAAATAATTTCTCAATGAAAGACTTAGGCGATGTGACATATATATTAGGGATCGAGATCTATAGAGATAGATCAAGGTGATTTATCGGCCTAATTTAGAGTACATACATTGACAAAGTTTTGCATCGATTTCAAATGCAAAGAGACTAAAATGGATATGTCCCAATGTCTCATGGGATAGTGATCTCAAAATAAATTTTTTCCTAAATCATTGGATGATAGGGACTGCATGAGTAAAATTCCATATGCGTCAGCAATTGGTTTTATAATGTATGCAATGATATGTACTTGTCCTGATGTCTCGTATGCTTTAACCATGATGAGTAGATACCGATCTAATCCAGGTGAAGGTCACTGTACGACAGTCAAGAATATTCTTAAGTACTTAAAGAGGACTAAAGATTCATTCTTGTTATATGGAGGAGATGTGAAGCTAGTTGTAAGAGGTTTCAGTGATACTGGTTTCTAGACAGATAACGATAATTTAATGTTTCTGTCTGGCTTTGTGTTTTATTGAGATGTTGTATGCTGGAATGGTTCACAGCAAAGACAATTGTTGATTTTACAATAGAAACTGAGTATATTGATGCTTGTGAAGCAGCCAAGGAGGCTGTTTGGGCATGTACTTAGGAGATATCACCTAATTAATGAGATTAATGATCAAGAAGATATACATATATGTAAAGTGTATACTAATAATAATATTGCAGACACACTGACTAAGGCTTTGTCGCAGCAGAAGCACGAAAGTCACACTAGTTCCATGAGTATTGGATACTTGGGTAATTGGCTCTAGTGCAAGTGGGAGATTGTTAGTAATTGTGCTCTAGAGACAATACTTTTTATATTTTAAGGAAAATATTTATTATTAAGGATTATGTTTTATTGATTATTATGTTTTATTATGTTTTATTTACTGCGTAATATATTGAAAGCATAATAAATGTCCTTGGAATTTTGATACGTATTATATATCTTTAAATATGTGACTTAAAAATGAGATTATATGAATAGTATCTTATTCCTAAAATTCCCTAGTCGAGTATTATTATTTAAGGACAATAATAATGCACAAAGACTAGTATGTTTCTTGACAGATGACCACATCTCATTGGTCATAGGTATGGGGATACTAAAGTCAAGAACATAAGTGCATGTATCAATGCATGGCACTGGAATGACCCGCCGTGAGATTCTACATGTTAAGTAAGTGTCATAAGTAATTCTCACTGTGATAATGGTGTAATGATCCTTAGACCTGAAATCATTATATTTCTATACGAGAATTAATATACTTTGATTACATTAAAAGTTACCTTTGACCGGGTGATGATAAAAGTGGACATTGGGTATATTATGAATCGTATGAGAAATATGAATGATCTAGATGGGATTTAATCCTCCTAATTTTAGGAGTGATATTATTGGCCTCTTGTTTGAGTGAGACTATGAAATGCACGGCCGTGCTCAAATGTTGATTTGATTTTAATAGTCTACTCATCGATCAAGAAAAATAAAGATTAAATTATGAAGAGGATGACACGAGACATGCCTTGAGTTTAATCTATAATATCAAGATTAAAGGGATTATATTACATGGAACATTATTCACGAAAGGCTTAATCGAATCACCGATTTATTATTATTACTTGGGTAGCAATGATGTATTACTAGATGCTGCTCATTGTTTACAATTTTAATTAGATATTAAAATTGTTGCCAACGTAATAATAACCTACAGGGTCACACACAAAGAACGCTTGAAGGAGAAATAATTTAAATTATGAATTTAAATTAAATAAGTAATTTATTTTATTTATGATATTAATTAAGTATGACTTGATTAATTATATAAATAGAATAAATGAATTACCTAAAGTAATTCCAAAATTAATAATTAATTAATTAAGTGAGACTTAATTAAATAATTTAGAATTTTGGATTAGTATTAATTATAATTGGATTATAATTAGAAAACTTATTCCTCTCTCTATATAATCTCTTTATGGGCTGATTTAATAATATAGAGATTTTACAAAAACCCTAGCCGCTTTGAGAGAGGAGGAAGATAGAGAGAGAAGAAGTTTTCGGGTGCTAGTACACATCAATCCTTCATGAAAAGTGTTCGTGTGGATACCGTAGAGCGTAGATCGCGAGAGCGGGATACGTGGTGATTAAACAAGCTTTGGACCTCCATTAATCTTCCATTAATGAACTGTTAATGCTTCTAAAGGTATTTATTCTTTATCTCCGAATTAAATCTTTTGTTTTCGCATGGATCCTGCGGAGGGTTTCGCTATTTTAATTTATTTTTCGCGTTTATTCCGCTGCGTTTGTGTCACGAAACCCTACACACTCAATATTAGATCTTTTCAGGTTATATATGTCTAACCTGCTGCTCTGATACTAGTTGTTAAACAGTAAGAGTGTTGTAGAAGGGGGGGGGGGGTTGAATGCAACTTAATAAATTTTAAAACTTTTGCTAACAACAAAACAAAAACAAATGTATTAAGTTACAAAATAACAGACAAGTAAGCTATAGACACACAATGTTTTACTTTAAAAATTAATTTTATTAATTTTTGTTGCTACAACTGACTGGAAAGGATTTCCAGCTTCAATAGATATAATAACAAGAGATTGCTAGAGTTTCTATGCTTGAGAAAAGTTAAGCTCAGTTGTGTGTGTTAAGAAAGTGCTTGTGAGATGTGTGTATTTAAACTACAACACATATCTCACTTACAAGTTCACTTTTTCTTGTTTACTGGACAATACTCGAAATGGTAATCTCACTTTTTCTTCATGAGTCCTGTCTTCATTCCAAATGTAGATAAAGGTACTATGTAAGGATTTGACATTCTTGACACCAGGAGCACACTTCACCTTTTTGCTTACTTTATCTCAAGTTGCAATTATAGACTTGACAGATTAGGTAGAAATGTCAAGATTAATCTGTGAATGACTTAACCTAGTCTACTACTTGAAACAGACTGTTAGCTTCCATGAAAGTTACTGTCAACCTTCAGCTTCACTTTAGTGACTACATCTTTGTTACCGCAAACTTTACTATCAGAAACACCAGTCTTCTAAAACATGCTATCATCCAAAGGTACTGTCAACTATTCCGCCAAACATGCTGTCGATCATTCCGCCAAACATGCTGTCAACTCTCCCCGACAAAGCTATTGTCAGAAAAATTATTGTCTTGAATCTTCAGTCTCCGCCAAGTTTACTGTCAGGGGATAGTTGTTGTCAATAAAACTTGCTGTCATAGAATCTTCATTCTCCGCCAAGTTTACCGTCAAGTAATAGTTGCTGTCGTCTGTTTCCAAAAAGTGTTGTCACTCGAACAGGCTGTCATAGGCTCCAGAATGTAGAATGTTACTGTCAGAAATTTGATCTATGTTGTGCATGAACACTTTGTGAACTTCTACCTCATTGATCATTTATTCTATTTACATATGACAGTAACTGTTGATACTTATTGTCACCTATTTGACTATTTGAGCATCTTTATTACAAGTGACATTTTAAACATACTGTCAAACTATATGTGACAATATATTTTTACTTAGTTAATTATTAATTAATCTAAGTAAATATTAGTTGATTACATTGATAGAACCACAATCTCTAACAAACCACATTGATGTTCATGTTAAGGAAAGGTCGAGTATAGCTTGGCGGTTAATGTGTTTCTATGGATTTCCAGAAAGAAATAGGAAACAAGATTCATGGAATTTTTTTACGGAGTCTGGTTAGAACCAATAATATTCCTTGGTGTATCTTTGGCGACTTTAATGATATGTTGCATACGTTTGATAAAGCAGGGCCTCACCCTCATCCGAGATCTCTTTTAGAAGGGTTCAAATATGCTTTTGAAGACTATGGCCTGATGGAACTTGACTTGATGGAAGGGGAGTATACATGGGAAAAGAACAAGGGTACGACTGTAAGTTATCAGTCTCCCATACGATAGGGTGTTTGCGGATGAGCAAGGGTCAAGGAAAGGCTTGATAGGATGTTTGCGGATGAGCTTTGGTGGAGGAAGTTTCCGCTCTGTAAGTTATCAGTCTCCCATACGATTATTTCTGATCATGACCCAATTTCTCTTAAGCCAATGAATATCAATTTTTTGAGAAAACAATTCAGGTTCAAATTTAAAAATGCTTGGTTGAGTGAGCCAAATTTTAAAGATGATGTGTCGAAGCATTGGAATTCTATTCCTTATTACCTAAGTTACTATCTGTATCATCATTCATGGCGAGATGGGGGAGAAATTTCTTTCACAAATTTAGAGATAAAATAAAGAATCAAAAAGATGTTCTTTCTGGCTTAATTAATAGAAGTGATGAGGAAGGGGTTAGATGTTACTTTGACGAGAAACGAAAATTACAGGATTTATTATTGCAAGAGGAATTGTACTGGAAGCAGAGAGCCAAAACTCTTTGGTTGACTGAGGGTGATACAAATTCCAAGTTCTTTCATGCTACTGCAACCAAGAGGAAAAAGTTGAATCATATTACACATCTGATTAATAGTGAAGAGGATATCACTGATGACCATGATACTATGTGCAATATGGCACTGGAATATTTTAAAAATGTATTTCAGGGGGACAATAATATGACTAATCAACTGGTTGATGACGACAGTGATTTACGTGTTATTACAGAAGCTCAGAACGACAAGTTAACAACTGAAATTAGTTTTGCAGAATTTACTATCGCAGTCAAATAGACGCATCTTGACAAAAGTGCTGGCCCTGATGGTTTTAGCCTAGCATTCTTCCAACACTTTTGGGAGTTAATTGGTGAACAAATTTTTAAATACTGCAAAGTCTGGTTGTCTGAAAGTTCATTTCCTGCAAATTTAAATGACACAACGCTAGTGCTTATACCAAAGAAAGAAAATACAGAAAGGATGAAAGAGTTGAAGTCCCATTGCCTTATGTAACATGCTATACAAAATTTTAGCGAAAGTACTTGCTAACAGGCTCAAAGAAATTCACCCTAAGGTCATTGCTGAAAATCAATCCGCATTCGTTCCCGGGAGAAATATATCAGATAATGTATTGGTGGCTTTTGAAGTTCTCAGAAAAATAGAGGACAAGGTGGGGAGGTGGCCTTAAAACTTGACATTTCAAAGGCCTACAATCATGTGGATTGGAACTATTTGGAAAAAAGGATGCAAGTTATGGGTTTTAATAGTAAATTGATCAAGTGGATCATGTTGTGTGTCACTATAGTAAGTTATATGGTGGCGTTTAATGGTAGTTCTGTTGGGCCAATTTATCCGAGTCGTGGATTGAGGCCGAGAGATCCACTATTACCCTACATATTCCTCTTTTGTGTGGATGGATTATCACATTCCTTATCAAGATCAACTAGTGAAGGTAGTATAACAGGCTGTCAAGTATGCTCAGATGATCCCCAAGTAACACAATTGTTATTTGCTGATGATAGTTTTCTGTTTTTCAAAGCTAATCTTAACGAAGCTAGGGCTATCAAAGTTCTGTTAAATGAATGTGGTTGTAAGTCAGGACATGTGGTTAATTATCAGAAATCTGGGATCTTTTTCAGTGTGAATGTAAGTAGAAATAAATAGCAGGAGATCAAGGAGATTTTAGAGGTTCATAATGAGGTTGGGAACAACAAATACTTAGGCTTACCATCTCTTATTGGTAGATCAAAAAAGTCAGATTTCAATTTTGTTAAGGATCGAGTTTGGAGGAAAGTGCAGGATTGGAGCAACAAATTACTATCCAAAGTAGAGAAGACAATTACAGTAAAGAATGTTGCACAAACTATCCCAACTTATGCCATGTCCTTATTTTGAATCCCTAAGTATTTGTGTACTGAAATGAAGAGGCCAATGAATGGTTACTAGTGGGGTTCTAGAGGCAACAATAGTAAGGGAATAAGATGGTTAAGTTGGAAAAAGATGGTTGTCGCAAAGAGTAGAGGTGGTCTTGGATTTCGTGACAAGCATGGGTTCAATATAGCTCTCTTGGGCAAGCACATTTGGAACTTTTGTCAAAAACCAAATTACCTTGTGGCTCGTATGTTTAAAGCTCATTACATTCTAAGACAGCATGTTTTGTAAGCAAATAAGGGGGCTGACTCAAGTTTTATCTGGAAAGGTATTTGGGAGGCGAAAGAAATATTGAGGAAGGGCTTCAAGTGGGTGCTAGGAGACAGGAAAGATATAATTTTTTTTAAAGATCCTTGGTTACAAAGTTAAACTGATTTTTGTGTGGAGGACAATCACTTGAATATCAGTAGAGATGAAAATGTTTGTCAATACTTCCGTTCTGGTAGCAAAGGCTGGGATGTGCAAAAATTAGACAAGATTTTTTGGACATTAATAGTCAACTTATTCTCCAAGAAAGAGTCCCTTAGGTTTCTGTCAGGGATAGGATAGCTTGGATTGGTTCGAACAGGGGAATATATACTGTGAAAACAGCATACCAGAACTGGGTTTCTCAATATACAAGTGAAGCAGATGGGTTTGATGCTAAGGGGTGGAGCAGGTTATGGAACTTTCAGTTACTTCATAAACTCAGAATGTTTCTTTGGAAGTTTTACAAGAACAATGTGCCAATTAGGATTCTACTAAGAGGAAAAGGGGTACCTATGCCATTTTTATGTCCAATGTGTGAAGTTAACATTGAACATTTACATCATCTGTTCTGTGAATACAAATTTGCTAAAGATTATTGGCAGAGGTCCGAGTTGACTATTGATATGCAAAAGATTGAATAGCATGGATTGCTAGATATGATAAATAAGGAAGAAGCAGAAAAGGGGAAAATGGTGGCTGCTGTTTTGTCAGGTATATGGTTTTCCAGGAATAAAAAAGTGTGGGAAGAGAAAATTTTATCACATGCTATTACTATAGAGAATAGTAACAAACATGTTACTGAGTGGAAATAAGCTAATAAACTAAAAGTGCAATGCAGTGTAGGTACGAGCAACATGAATGCAGTCAATCAAGTAAGGTGGCAACCTGTAGGGGCTGGTTGTTTTAAATTGAATGTGGATACTTCAATGCAAAGCAGTGACATGACATATGCATTGGGTGTGATTATTCGCGATGACCAAGTTTGATAGGTCCCAGTCAAAACTATGAAAGTAATCTTATTAAGGCTAAGATAAAACCTGAAATAGTTTCTTTAAATTTCTGCATAATCTTTCCAACAACTGCTACTACTATATATTAGCCTTACAAATAACTGCCCACTACTAGAACATGGCTAATAAGTAGCAACACAACTTAACTGCAACCTAGATACCACTACTTCTAATACAAATATACTGATAATATTGAATTACTACCTACTACTAATTAGTACTAATATTATATATAATTAAAAAATTGTTACTCTAAGACATGTACTTAGAATTTGGAGTTGGTATTCTAGTTGAACATCTCAGCTCCCTTGAACCTGCAGATAAGGACTTATCATTATCTTCTGCTGGCATAACAACCTTGTCCTCAAGTTTATGTAATTTCGTACGCAACGTTGCAGTGTCCTCCCACGTGGCATCATCCAATGTAAGACCTTTCCACTTGACCAAACTTTGATGGATGTCTCGTCCATCTACGGACCTGCCTGGTATTAAAGATGGACTCTACCTCAGTGACAATTAATCCATCTACGTCTAATGGAGGTAGTTCAGAACTAGTGTCTGCAACACCAACATATCTTTTTAAAGCCGATACATGAAATACAGGGTGAATGGGAGAGGAAGCTGGCAAAGTTAGGTGATATGCAACAGTACCCACACGTTCACTGACTTAGTATGGCCCATAAAACTTGCAGGCAAGTTTCTGATATGCACGACGAAACACTATATGTTGTCGATAAGGATGCAGGCGCAAAAACACATCATCACTCACATTGAACTCCACATCACGTCGATGTTTATCTGCTAACTGTTTCATACAATTATTAGCAGCATGCAAGGTCAACTTAATCTTGTCAAGAATTTCATCCCTGGTACATAATTTCTGGTCAACCTCATCGACTGAAGAAGCACCCAATTTATAACATGGGATTGAAGGCGGCAAGCGACCATACAGGGCTTCAAATGGTGTCATTCCAATGGAGACATGAAAGGTAGAGTTATACCAGTATTTCGCCCAAGCTAAGAAGGACAACCAAGATCGAGGCTTCTGAAAGGCAAAATAGCGTAGGGTATTGCTCAAGTATCCGATTCACCACTTCTGTTTGTCCATCCGTTTGCGGATGATATGCAGAACTGAGCTGAAGCTTGACCCCGGACATTTTAAAGAACTCTTGCCAAAAATGAATTATAAATATGGGATCACGATCACTAATTATGGAGCAAGGCATACCATGTAATTTTACCACACCTTCAAGAAAGTTTTATGCTATGGACTTAGCTGTGTAAAGATGCGCAAGAGGTACAAAATGAGCATACTTGGTAAGACGATCCACGACAACCATGATGACACTTTTGCCAGCTGAGTGAGGCAGACCATAGATAAAGTCCATACTAATATTATCCCAAATGTCACATGGAACCGGAAGAGGTTGAAGAAGGCCATCCGGAGACAAAGTATCTGATTTGTTACGCTGACAAACTAAACAAGATGCCATAAATCCTTGAATTGTCTTACGCATCGACGACCAGTAGAAGATTGGGGCAATGCATTTATAAGTTCTCAAGACACCAGAATGCTCTCCGTACACAGTATTGTGAAATTCATATAGGATGCGGCTTATAAGTGGAGATTGGGGAGCCAGGATCACCCGATTTTTATAGCAAAGTAAACCATTTCTCCAAGTGTAAGGATCCCCTGGGTGTTGTGAAGCCTGAACACTAATCTTGTTCAGGTAGGGGCTAGTAGGAATTTCAGCCTTAATTTCGTCCCAAATAATAGACTCAGGTACATACAAGCTGTGAATACTCAGGCTCAGAATCCGCGACAATGCATTAACAATAGAATTATCTTTGCCAGACTTGTAAGAAATTTCATAATCATAACCCAATAGTTTGGAGACCTACTTCTGTTGTTCTGGAGTACCAATTCGCTGCTCCAACAAATATTTCAAACTTCGGTGATCAGTTTGAATATAAAATTTACACCCCAAGAGATACAGTCGCCATGTACGAATGGCCTCAACAATTGCTAACATCTCTTTGGCATAGATGGACCAAGATTTTTTTGAAACCCCAATTGCACGACTCATAAATGCTATAGGACGTTGGTTTTGAGTTAAGACTACACCAATGCCAAAATCACAAGCATCAGATTCAATTACAAATGGCTTTTCGAAATTAGGCATCGCTAATGTAGGTGTAGTAGCCATTGCACTTTTAAGATCGATGAAGGCAGATTGAGCATCTTGTATCCAGGAAAATTGTCCCTTACGTAGCAGATTGGTTAATGGTCGAGCCATAATCCCATAATTACGAACAAATTTTCTGTAGTAACCATTTAAGCCAAGAAACCCGTGCAACTCAGTAATATTACAAGGCAATCGCCAGTCAAGCATAGCCTTAATTTTAGATTGGTCCACCTGAACTCCTTTCCATGTGACAATGTATCCCAAATAGTCGACTTCTTGTGTTCCAAAAGTACATTTACTAAGTTTCACAAACAACTGGTTATCCCGTAAAATTTCTAAAGCAGTACGGACATGCTTTAAGTGATCAAACCAGTTCTTACTATATATTAGAATATCATCAAAAAACATCAAAATAAATTTACGCAGATAAGGGTGAAAAATTGCATTCATAAGAGCTTGAAACGTGGAAGGAGCATTGCATAATCCAAAAGCCATGACAAGATATTCGTAGTGTTCATTGTGCGTACGGAAAGCATTTTTATAGACATCATGATGGCTGTCACGTATCTGGTGATAACATGCTCAAAGATCTAACTTTGTAAAATAACATGCCCCATACAACTCATCCAACATATCATCAACAGTTGGGATAGGAAACCGATCCTTCACCGTCACTGCATTTAGAGCTCTGTAGTCCATACAAAACTGCCAAGAACCATCTTGTTTTTAACAAGTAGCACAGGTGAAGAATACGGACTAGTGCTAGGCCTAAAAATTCCTCTTTTTAACATATCTTGCACTTGTTGCTCAATCTCGGCCTTTTGAAAATAAGCGTACCGATATAGACGCACATTAACGGGTTCAGAACCTTCCTTGCGGATGATTTGTTGTTGAATTTCTCGAACTGGAGGCAGTGAAGTAGGCTCTTGGAAAATCACATTAAATTCATGTAGAATTGTTTCCATGTTGGTGGAAAGTGTAGTTGGCTGTTGTGTGATAAGTTCATCTTGTAAGCTAATAGCAAATGCAGTCCCTCCTTGCTTTCATTCATTTTCTATCTCATCAAAGTCTGCTGCTTGTATGGGTTGGTTACTAATACCACATATTTTTTTTGACATCCCTCCCAATAGAATTCCATCGTAAGATTGCGCCATTCACCCACGACACTACCCAATTGTTGTAACCACTGGATACCGAGAACCATGTCTAATCCAATTAAAGGAAGAGAATAAACCGAGAGGAAAATTTTTGTACCTTGTAGTTCAACCAATACATCATCAGCTTGTCCATGACACTGAAGCATGGTGCCATTAGCTACCCGAACATTGAATGATTGTGTGGGCATCACAGTGAGTTGCAACCTTGCCGCTATTCGAGCATCAACAAAATTATGGATTGACCCGCTATCAACCAAAACAATGATCGTCTGATTATTTACAGTGGCTTTTGAAAGTGTTTGACCTAAAACCAATCATGTATGATGAGTTAGGAAAAACTTTCTGCTACTCTTATTTGATTTCATTTGATAATAATAAAGTATTTATGTTACGGACTTAATCTATTTGAAGTGTATTAAATAAGATGTTCCATAATTTAGAGCAAAGCTTCTAGAATTATAATGAGATTGTAACAATGAAATCTAGAAGATAATAACTTTAGACTTAAACAGTTCCTGATCATAGGATAACTAATTGGAAATTGGTAAATCCGTAAAGATCAGTACATACTATGCTAGCTCTCTTAGGAGGATGTCTGTTCTCAGAGACAATTGTGTGGTGACACTATATCTAGTATGTAGGTGCTTATTAAGGAATAAGTTCACTGAACATGACTCGATAAGTAGAACAACTAATGGAGTTTACTCACGTATCGATAGTTGTTTATTAAGTAAATTGTTGTACAAGTATCCTTAGACTTGATATCATTAGAGTAATCTCATACACAATGATATATGATTTGGTTTAGTCCTTAGTCTCTAGGACATTCATTAGGTCCATTCTGGGCATAGTGATTTGTGTATGGAGATAGTTAACGGATCAATAAAGGATCTGCCCCTTCCAATAAAGGAAGTGAATATCCTTTGTTATTCTTAGATATGCAAGTTCAGGAATCTCTGGCCAGAGTGAATGAAATTAGAAAGAGTTTCTAATTTGCATTAAAAGGAACTTGGCATTATGAATAAGAAATCATATGATTAAATTAGATAGGCTTGACACGAGTTCCATGCCTTGTATTTAATCGGGATATTGAAGGGTAGAAGGAATTAATTGTACGGTAACTAATTACTGACAGGTTCTAAGTATTCTAAGCAATGATTTCGTATTATCTGGATAGTCATGATATTTTGAGAAGCATCACTCACGATGTAGAATAAATATAATTAATCAGATTAATTATATTTAATGAATTAATAGAATTCATATAAATAATAAATAAAATGTTTATTATTATTTATTTCTACTACCGACTTAATATTGAACCTAAAGTGTCACACCATAAAAGAGATTAAATTATAGATGAATGAATAATTAATAATAGCTAGTCATTATTTATTTATGAAATAAATAATTTCTTAGCAAATTTTATAATTTAATTAAATGAGATTTAATTGATTATAAATTATTTAAGATAAGATCTTAATATTATTAATTAAATATTTAATTAAAGTAATTAAATATGAAGAGAGAATAATTTTCTAAAAGAGTTTAGAAAAAGGAATTAATGATTAAAATAGTTTTAATCATTAACTAATTAATTAATAAGTTTAATTAATTAAAAAGGGAATTAATAGTAAGATATTTAAAGAAAATATCTCAGCTGAGATATTTGCTTATAAATATATGATTATAAACCCTAATACTGAAAGCTAATATTTGTGAGAAATATTTTAAAAGGGAGGTAACCCTAATTTCCTCTCTAGCCTCCTCCTTCATCTTTTAGTTTGATTCTTGATGGATATCTTTAGAGCACTCCACACTTGAGGGGTGATTGCAAGGATTGAAGAACAAGTTCTTCTCTAGCTGTTGCCGGAAAGCAATCAAGGTATTCTTCAATTTATAAAATAGTTTTTATATCTATATGTATTTATACATAGGAATATATGCAAATAAATGTTATTCAATGCTTCCGCTGGTGCATAAATTCCTTCAATGGTAACAGAGCATAGGTTGTATGCATATAGATTCGTGGTCAAGTTTCCGAATTTTATGAGCATGTATGTATTTATTATGATTTATACAAGCAATATCATGTTTTAATTATGATTAATATGATACTGTTCGTCAAAATTGTTTTGATAATTTTCCTGGGTTATATAAGTGTTGTAGATGTAGCTGACAAGAGTTGTCTGCCTATTGAACGTTACATGGCGTTTCGTGCTACAGCCGAGGTTGTGTGATGGAATGTAGGATCCCTATCCCACTAGAATTATGAATGCTTAATTTCAATAAGGGATATAGAAATTAGATAGAATAGTGGGAGGCACTTATGGATAAAGACCCGATTCATATGGTGTTTTAGATAATGAAATAGAGTATTTGCTAATTATTGTTATGTGTTTATTATTTGCAGATTTACTATATACATAATGTCTTCTGCACTATCACTCCGTTGCATGCTCGATGCACACAAATTAATTGGTCCCAACTATGCTGATTGGCTTCGAAACCTGAGAATTGTTCTCAGGATTGAGAAGAAGGAATATGTACTAGACTCACCTAAACCTGCTGAACCTGCTCAGGATGCACATAATGATGAATATATTGTGTATCGTAATTGGATAGATGATGCAAGAGTTGCACAGTGTGTTATGCTGGGATCCATGAATGATGAGCTCCAAAAGCAACACGAGCATATAGATGCCCACTCTATCCTTATGCATCTATAAGATTTGTATGATGTGGCAGGAAGGACATCTCGATATGAGATATTGAAGGAGCTGTTCCGTTGTAGGATGACTGAGGGATCATCTGTGAATGTTCATGTGCTCAAGATGATCAATTTGATTGAGCGTCTTGGACAACTTGGATTTGTCATGGATGGGGAGCTGAATCAAGATTTGGTCTTGCAATCACTTCCAGATTCATTCTCGCAGTTCGTTATGAACTTTCACATGAACAAGTTGGATGTCAGCTTGCCTGAACTCCATAACATGCTGAAAACTGCTGAGTCGAATTTTCCCACAAAGAAGAGTTTTGTTCTTCTAATTGGTGAAGGCTCTAACCCTAAGAAGAGGAAGAGGAGCCCTCCTAAGAAGAAGAAGAAGGTAGGTGAGAAAAGGCCAGTTCCTCTAAAAGCTGAAGATCCCAAAAGCAAAGCTGTTTGCTTTCACTGCAACAAAGTGGGGCACTGGAAGAGAAACTATAAGGCTTATCTTGGAGAATTTAAGAAGAAGAAGGGTGGTGAGACTACCGCTTCTGCTTCAGGTATGTTCATGATCGAACTAAATATGTCACTTAATCAAACTTCTACTTGGGTATTAGATACCGCCTGTGGTTCTCACATTTGCAATTCATTGCAGGGACTAAGGAGAAGTAAGACTCTTGAAGAAGAAGAGATGATCCTACGTATGGGCAATGGAGCAAGAGTTGCTGCTGTAGCTGTAGGATCGTTTGATTTACTTTTGCCTACGGGCAATATTTTGGATAATTGTTATTTTGTTCCCTCAATTATGAGGAATATTATTTCTATTCCCATGTTAGACTTGGATGGTTTTTCATTTGTTATTGAGAATAATAAATGTTCAATTTTTAGAAATAATGTTCTTTATGGTGTTGGTATTTTAAATAATGGTTTGTATGTATGTGACGTAGAACATAGTTTACTTCAAATTGAACATATTAATAAAAGAAAAAGAGATGATGAAAATCCCACCTACTTGTGGCACTGCAGACTTGGTCATATTAGTGAAAATAGACTTAAGACATTGCATAAGGAAGGGTTACTAGAACCTTTTGATTTTGAATCATATCCTACATGCGAGTCTTGTCTGTTAGGCAAAATGACCAAATCTCCATTTAGTTGACATGGAGAAAGAGCTGCGGAGTTGCTTGGATTGGTACATACAGATGTGTGTGGGCCGATGTCCACGCAAGGCATGGGTGGATTTTCATACTTCATTACTTTTATAGATGATCAATCTAGATTTGGATATGTGTATTTGATGAAATATAAATCCGAAGCCTTTGAAAAGTTCAAAGAATATAAGTATGAAGTAGAGAAACAAACCAAGTATAATATTAAAACCCTTCGATCAGATCGAGGAGGTGAATACTTAAGTGACGAGTTTCTAAATTATCTAAAAGAAAATGGTATAGTCTCTCAATGGACTCCTCCGGCCACTCCCCAATTGAATGGAGTATCCGAAAGGAGAAATCGAACTTTGTTGGACATGGTTCGATCCATGATGAGCTATACAGATCTTTCCAGTATCACTTTGGGGTTATGCATTGGAAACATCAGCATATATATTGAACAAGGTGCCTTCCAAATCTGTTCCTCAAACTCCGTATGAGATATGGAAAGAAAGGAAACCAAGTCTTAAGCACGTTAAGATTTGGGGATGTCCGGCTTATGTCAAGAAAGTTGACCCCGATAAGCTAGAATCTCGATCCGTGAAATGTAGGTTTGTAGGATATCCTAAAGAGACTTTAGGGTATTACTTTTACACCGAACAAAGGGTGTTTTATCTCCCAACATGCTACCTTCCTGGAAAAACAGTTTATCCTTAAAGGGAATAGTGGGAGAAAGATTGAACTTGATGAAGTTCATGAGGAACAAACTACTACGGTTCAAGAGGAAATACCTGTTCATATTGAACAACCTTCCGTAGAACAGCCCATCCGTAGATCACAAAGGGTGTCTCTCCAACCTGAGAGGTATTATGGCCTTGTCATTGAGAATGACAATGAATTGACGGTCATTGATGGAGACGACCCTATGACCTTCAACGAGGTTGTGAGTAGTGTTGACTCAGACAAATGGAAGAGTGCCATGAAATCCGAAATGGACTCCATGTATGCCAACCAAGTATGGACTTTGGTAGAGGCACCCAAGGATATGAAGCCTATAGGGTGCAAGTTGGTATACAAGAGAAAGATTGAAGCAAATGGCCAGGTAGAGACCTACAAGGCCAGGCTCGTGGCAAAAGGATTCAAACAAAGACAAGGGATTGACTTTGATGAAACTTTTTCGCCTGTAGCCTTGCTCAAATCAATTCGGATTTTTCTTGCTATTGCAGCTTACTATAACTATGAGATCTGGCAAATGGACGTAAAGACGGCCTTCCTCAATGGAGAACTTGAAGAAGAAGTGTATATGACACAGCCAGAGGGTTTTATTTCCAAAGGAAATGAACATCTAGTATGTAAGCTACTACGAACCATATATGGGTTAAGGCAAGCTTCTCGAAGATGGAACATCCGTTTTGATGAGACAATCAAAGAGTTTGATTTTATCAAAATCATAGATGAACCATGTGTCTATAAGAAGGTTAGTGGGAGCGCAGTAACATTTCTTATTTTGTATGTAGATGACATACTCTTAATAGGAAATGACATACCAATGCTGCAATCTACGAACCATATATGGGTTAAGGCAAGCTTCTCGAAGATGGAACATCCGTTTTGATGAGACAATCAAAGAGTTTGATTTTATCAAAATCATAGATGAACCATGTGTCTATCAAAGAACTTCACCATGAAGGACTTGGGAGAAGTGTCCTACATTCTTGGTATGAAGATCTATAGAGATAGATCAAGAAGAATGATAGGTCTAACCCAAGATACGTACATCGATAAGGTGCTTAAAAGGTTTAGCATGGAAAACTCCAAGAGAGGTCTCATACCGATCAGCCATGGAGTCTCCCTTTCTGACAAGATGTCTCCTAAGACACCTGAAGAAAGAGAGCGTATGAGTAGGATTCCTTATCGTCGGCAATAGAATCTATCATGTACGCGATGTTATGTACTAGACCTGATGTTGCTCACTCAATTTGTGTGTCTAGCAGATATCAGTCAAATCCAGGTGAAGACTACTAGAAAGTAGTGAAGAACATCCTTAAGTACTTGAGAAGGACTAAGGATATTTTTCTTGTTTTTGGTGGGTCTGAGTTGAAAATAGAGGGTTACACTGACTCTAGTTTTCAGTCAGAATGTGATGATAGTACATCCATGTTAGGGTATGTGTTTACTCTAAATGGAGGGGCGATTAGTTGGAGAAGTCGTAAGCAATCTACGATGGCTGACTCCATAACAGAAGCAGAGTATATAGCTGCAAGTGAGGCTGTAAAGGAAGCTGTTTGGATGAAGAAATTTGTTTCTGAGTTGGGAGTAGTTCCTGGCATAGAGGGACCTATTGTGTTATATTGTGACAATAACGCTGCAATAGCTCAAGCCAAGGAACCGAGGTCTCACAAGAATACCAAACATATATTACGGCGGTTTCATTTGATTAGAGAGATCATTGAAAGAGGAGATGTCAAGATCGAAAGAGTTGACACACATAACAACATAGCAGACCCGTTCACGAAGCCGCTATCTCAGTTAAATTTTGATCGTCATAAGGAGCGGATGGGTATTAGATACCCGAGTGATTGGCTTTAGGCCAAGTGGGAGATTGAAAGTGTTTGACCTAAAACCAATCATGTATTATGAGTTAGGAAAAACTTTCTGCTACTCTTATTTGATTTCATTTGATAATAATAAAGTATTTATGTTACAGGCTTAATCTATTTGAAGTGTATTAAATAAGATGTTCCATAATTTAGAGCAAAGTTTCTAGAATTATAATGAGATTGTAATAATGAGATCTAGAAGATAATAGCTTTAGACTTAAATAATTCCTGATCATAGGATAACTAATTGGAAATTGGTAAATCCGTAAAGATCAGTACATACTATGCTAGCTCTCTTAGGAGGATGTCTGTTCTTATAGACATTTGTGTGGTGACACTATATCTAGTATGTAGGTGCTTATTAAGGAATAAGTTCACTGAACATGACTCGATAAGTAGAACAACTAATGGAGTTTACTCACGTGTCGATAGTTGTTTATTAAGTAAATAGTTGTACAAGTATCCTTAGACTTGAGATCGTTAGAGTAATCTCGTACACAATGATTTATGCTTTGGTTTAGTCCTTAGTCTCTAGGACATTCATTAGGTCCATTCTGGGCATAGTGATTTGTGTATGGAGATAGTTAACGGATCAATAAAGGATCTGCCCCTTCCAGTAAAGGAAGTGAATATCCTATGTTATTCTTAGATATGCAAGTTCAGGAATCTCTGGCCAGAGTGAATGCAATTAGAAAGAGTTTCTAATTTGCATTAAAAGGAACTTTGCATTATGAATAAAAAATCATATGATTAAATTAGATAGGCTTGACACGAGTTCCATGCCTTGTATTTAATCGGGATATTGAAGGGTAGAAGGAATTAATTGCACGGTAACTAATTACTGACAGGTTATAAGTATTCTAAGCAATGATTTCGTATTATCTGGATAGTCGCGATATGTTGAGAAACATCACTCACGATTTAGAATAAATATAATTAATCAGATTAATTATATTTAATGAATTAATAGAATTCATATAAATAATAAATAAAATGCTTATTATTATTTATTTCTACTACCGACTTAATTTTGAACCTAAAGAGTCACACCATAAAAGAGATTAAATTATAGATGAAGGAATAATTAATAATAGCTAGTCATTATTTATTTATGAAATAAATAATTACTTAGCAAATTTTATAAATTAATTAAATGAGATTTAATTGATTATAAATTATTTAAGATAAGATCTTAATATTATTAATTAAATATTTAATTAAAGTAATTAAATCTGAAGAGAGAATAATTTTCTAAAAGAGTTTAGAAAAAGGAATTAATGATTAAAATAGTTTTAATCATTAACTAATTAATTAAAAAGATTAATTAATTAAAAAGGGAATTAATAATAAGATATTTATAGAAAATATCTCAGCTGAGATATTTGCCTATAAATATAGGATTATAAACCCTAATACTGAAAGCAAATATTTGTGAGAAATATTTTAAAAGGGAGGCAACCCTAATTTCCTCTCTAGCCTCCTCCTTCATCTTTTAGTTTGATTCTTGGTGGATATCTTTAGAGCACTCCACACTTGAGGGGTGATTGCAAGGATTGAAGAACAAGATCTTCTCTAGCTGTTGCCGGAAAGCAATCGAGGTATTCTTCAATTTATAAAATAGTTTTTGTATCTATATGTATGTATACATAGGAATATATGCAAACAAATGTTATTCAATGCTTCCGCTGGTACATAAATTCCTTCAGCTTTAAGTCGTAATGTGCTAGCTGAAGAACACCCCATAATGGCATTAATGGATATTTCTGATAAGTCTGAATCATCATTGGCAGCACCGTTTTGGGGATCATATTCAGTTTCTAACACTAGTAACTGCGATTTTCCCTTGCAGTCATGTCCGACAGTGAATTTTTGATCACAATGAAAACATAATCCTTGTGCTTTTCGTCTTTGAATTTCTTCCCAAGATAACTTCTTAAATGAAGGCTAACCCTTGTGTTTATCAGCAAGATTTTCTAGTCCGGTCTTAGACCATTTAGTACTCTTTTTTTTATTATTGAGTTGACCATCCCGCATCCGAGCTAGGCTAATGACGTCCTTGAAGGTCTTTGGTCTAAACATACGAACCTCGTCAGCAATTTAAGATTTTAAACCTCCCATAAATGCACCAACTAAAGCCTTTTGAGTCCAACCATGAACTCTATTGCCCAGCCTCTCAAACTCACGTTGATACTCTCGTAGTGAACCTGTTTGTTTGACCCGTGACAACTCCTCGTCAAAATCCTCGCATTTTGGTGGTCCAAACCTTGCTCCCAGCTCCTCTACAAACGCCTTCCAAGTAACAGTTTTTCTTTCCTGGCTATATGTTCGATGAACCCACTGCCACCACTGGTTTGCTTCACCTTGCATATGAAAAGATGCCAATGCTACCTTCTGAGTCAGAGTAATGCCTTTGTATTCAAAAAATTGTTCAGCTTTAGAGAGCCACTCATCAGGATCATCGCCGCTAAATTTTGGAAATTCCAATCTCACAGACTTTGAAATAAATGAAGGTCGGTTATCTTTAGTTGCTTCAAGTTGTGCATAGTCAGGTGTAATGGCATCAAACTCATCCTCATTGTCGACTGTTGGTCCCTGATATTGTAGAAGGGGGGTTGAATACAATATCTATTAATTATCGCGGAATATTGGATTTAAAAATATTATTTTAAATTCACACGAAATATTAATTTTAATGAAATACTGTTCAAGTAGAAGATATAATTTTAACTTGAAAACTATTACAAAATTAATAAGTAGAAAGTTTATATAACTGTTTAAAAGCTTAGAACGATTTTAACAAGAATTGTTCGAGTTTAACAATTATATTCCAAACTTGCACAGAAATCTGTGAATATTACAATGCAGACAAATTTCTGAATTTGAACTGATTTTCTAACTTGAAATAATGAAGAGATCTCGTCATATTTATAGAGGTTGTAAAAGCTTTGCATTCCTTTTCAGCATTACTTTTCAGTATGACCTTTTTAACAAGAATTAAGCCTTGTATTACTTTTCAGAAAGCTGGGCATTACCTTTGAATTTCGGTATTACCTTTTTAAATAGTAATTCGGTATTACCTTTTTCAAAAAGTAATTCTGTATTACCTTTTTCAAAAAGTAATTCGGTATTACCTTTTTTAAAAAGTAATTCGGTATTACTTTTTAAACAACCTTCGGTATTACTTTTTAGAACTCGTTCGGTATTACTTTTTAAGCATTCGGTATTACTTTCATCACCTGCCAAATAATTTACTTTGCACTTGACTGGGACACGTGGCATGCTGTGATTGGTTCTTGTAAAACATAAAAACACCTGCCCCTTTTCTTTTCTTCTTTGTCGCAGGTTCTTTTTGATTAGCCCCGTAGAAATGCTTTTAGACCCGCACAACTTATAATCTTTAATTAATAAATAATAAATTTAATTCAGAAATTATAAAAATAAATATCTAATAATATTTAGATATTTATAAATATAATTTACTAAATAAATAAAATATTTATTAATCAAAATAAATCATTACGCTCTAAGCTGCGGTCTCCTGAACATGTGGAACCGAACTCCTTTTGACTTAGAAATGATAAATCAATTCCAACCGGGGTTCCACTTTTACGAATATATTAATCTGCATTTCTTCTGTATCAATTCTTTTACCGCCTTGTCTTCTAGTCAATACCGTCAGACCTGTTTAGCTGATTCTGTATCCCTTTGAGCTTCCAGCTTCTTTCTTCTGTTAATCTAAAATAATTAATCCTTTAATTAATTTAAGAAATAAATTAATTCTGAGTGATTTAATTTACTAATTAAATTAACAAATTAATTTAATTAATTAATAGAGAATTAAATTAAAGGCTTGACTATTGTTGAGGTAGATAAAACTCTTATGTTCTTCAACAATAACCTTTCTAACCACTTGAACTTTTTGATGACGAATCTTCACTGATATTGTTAACACCCTGTGCACTGGTCTGGTTCACGGATGGCTAACTACAATGTCGATTCTCATTTCTACTATAGTGGTCTTGTGTCTTGTCTTGGCTTCTAGCTTTGTCTTCACTATTTCTTTTCTTGGAATCTCTTTGTAGTAGGCACTTGAAATCTTCTGTATCTTCTGAACTCTTTTGAAATACTACTCCTTTATTTTTCGCCGACGCTTGAACATATTAATGAACTTCTTCCGGTGTAGAGTAGCAGTTCCATTAGAACACTTCTGATATTAGGATTCTTTGTGTCTAGTTGACATTCTTTGACTTGATTCCTTCCTCATTATTTATTACTTACTTCATTTTCTTACTTGAGTTGAGTTGTCATCTACTTATTACAAATAGGCCTTGTCATATGCCTTTCAATCTCCCCCTATTTGTTGTTAAGTATTTAACATACAAATTCATAGAGGATAACTCAACTAACAACTAAGAAAATAATATGACATTTAAGAGCTGTAAATAATAAATTGTTCTCTAGATTATATAATACATTTCCAGATTTCCTGAGTTAACTGAAATGAAAGATGTTTGTTCCTCTAGCACTGAACATATTATACATGTAGTATTATCTTCATTTCTCAGACTCATCACTACTCCCCCTTAGGATGTCAGAGATGAAGTCTTGTTTTCTTCTTACCACTTTTCCTTTGATTCTCCAATTTCTGTTTTTACTTCTCACCCAAGGTGAATTCATTTTCCCTTTTCATGAATTATCCAACCAATTTAATAGAGGTAACAACAGACATGGCATACATACAGCATTAAACCATCGCAGATATAAAAAATGCAAACTATGACATGTTATGCATTTTAGAAATTCCGATTAATCCTATATACAAGAATTTTCTAAAATCAAATGGATCCAATCCAAGCATGTTGTTATGTACCCCCTTTTATTATTCAATAATGGAGTAATCCTCTTCTGGCAAAAGTCTTTGTTTACTTCTCCCCTTTTGATCTACTCCCCCTTAGTTGAACACTTTAACACTTTGGAGTAATCCTCTTAAAAATTCTCATTCTCCTAATAATTCTCCCCCCTTAGTTGAGTAATCCTCTTATTCATTTAAAAGTCCTTTTCTGGAGAAATTTCCACCTGGTTGAGTAACATTTGAAATCTGTAACAGGGAATTGGGAAAGGGATTCGGTAAGTGTGCTAGTGTGTGATTTTACTTTGTCTTCCTCACAAGTGTTTCGCTTATATACTCTCTAAGTGTTTCACTCATAGAATATATATTTTCACTCTTCCTTACTTGTGTTTCACTCTTTTCTCACATCACTATATCTCTCTCAGTACGGATGACTCAGTCTTTTTTACCTGCAAGAAAGATCACCATAGCCCGTTCAAGAGAGGTCACTGATGGTGCAATGGGGTTTCGTAAATCCCCGTCCTCAATTAAATCTATTAAAATATTTGATTTTTATAAACTGAATTGCTTCAGGAATAGATTCAGTGAGTTGCTGATCATCTAAGATGATCTATTCCGTTAGGAATCCAGATATGTTCCATCTGGGGAGGCAGACAAGGATCTAAAAATGTAGCACATGATCCAAGTTTCCTCCTTACGCCTGTGAAGGCATGTTGATTCAGTCAGAATCATCAATCATTCTTCCTTCATTGATATGAAAGTTTAGAATAATTACTTCCGTAAATCCATCCTTACTGTGACATTTCAATTGCTCCCTCTTGGTCCCTTTTGGTCCCAAGTAAGTCCTTACATTGTTGGTCCCTAAAACATAAGACAAAATATTTGGTTTCTTGAAAAATGTTAGATGAAATTGACTCTTTACAAGTGGCCTTGGCTGACAGGCCGAATTCAATAGACTCACTCTGTTGAGAGAATGAACCTAGTAACAGTTTTGCCTTTTCCAAGTCTGTATCCTTTTGAGAAAACACAGATGAGCTAACAGTTGTCTCAGTTTATATATATTTGAATCACCTTTCTGGAGACAGAGCTGTTGGTTCACTCACATCACCAACCTTATCAAATGCAATCAAAGCATTGACTCCCTCATTCTTAACAATTAGGTATTCTGTTTAATGGTTAGAGATACGGATGTGATTGTGTTTGTGTGTTTGGTTCTAAGATCTTGGATAGAGATTGATGCCAATGTTTGGGATCTAACTATTAGAAACAATTGGATGATCAAGCTCATAGATCTTTCCTACTTCTCAAAAGAGACGTGAAATAATCAGCGCATATTTATATATAAACAAAAATATAAAAACATAAATAGAAATAAGGATGTCAATGTTGAAAAACAACTAAAACTATACATACTTATATATATAAATAATATATGCTAATTATTGGAAAACAATAATAATATAAAATATTTACAGTACATATGCCAATTAAATAAAACTATACAAAAATAAGGAAAATCTTTTTGAGTTTTCTTTTTCATTTTGTTTGTTTATTTTTGATAATTTTTAAGGAATATATACAGTGTATTTACAAGGATTGCTTAAAATTAAATATGCAATTTAAAACATCATGCAATAATTAGTTCATGTTTAACATCCCTAACTCACTAACCAACTTAGAGAAAATGGATTCATTAAGTGGTTTCGTGAAGATGTCAGCAATTTGATCTTCTATGGGTACAAAATGTAACATCATAGTTCCATTCATGACATGCTCTCGGATAAAATGATACCTTCTGTCTATGTGCTTAGTTCTTGAATGTTGTACAGGATTGTTGGAAATGGCTATAGCACTTGTGTTGTCGCAGAAAATTGGGATTTTGTTCAACGCAAGTCCATAGTCATTTAGCTGATTCCTTATCCACAAGATCTGTGCACAACAGCTACCTGCCGCAATATATTCATCTTCGGCTGTTGAGGTAGACACTGAGTGCTGTTTCTTGCTGTACCAGGAGATCAACCGTCTTCCTAGAAACTGACAGCTTCCAGACGTACTTTTCATGTCCATCCTGCACCCTGCATAATCTGAATCTGTATAGCCTATTAGTTCAAAACATGTACCTTTAGGGTACCAAATTCCAAGATTCGGTGTACCCTTCAGATATCTAAAAATTCTTTTAACAGCTATAAGATGAGATTCTCTAGGATCAGATTGAAACCTTGCACATAAGCATGTTGCAAACATTATATCGGGTCTACTAACAGTTAGATATAATAATGAGCCTATCATACCTCTATAGCTTGTGATGTCAACTTTCTTACCAGTTTCATCTTTGTCAAGCTTGGTGGCTGTTGGCATAGGGGTTTTTGCCGGTGTAGAATCTTCTAGATTGTATTTCCTTAGAAGATCTCTTACGTACTTTGATTGGCAAATAAAAATCCCATCTTCCTTTTGCTTCACTTGCAATCCAAGGAAGAATGACAGCTCACCCATCATGCTCATTTCATACCTACTATGCATTAACTTAGCAAATCTCTTGCACAAGTTTTCATTAGTAGAACCAAATATAATATCATCAACATAAACTTGAACAAATATCATATCTTTATCATGTATTTTATAAAAGAGAGTTTTATCTATGACACCTCTAATAAAACCGTTTTCAAGTAAAAACTGAGATAGAGTGTCATACCATGTCCTCGGTACTTGCTTGAGCCCATAGAGAGCTTTGAATAGAAAATACACAAAATCAGCAAACTCTGGATTTTCAAAGCCAGGGGGCTGTTCCACATATACTTCCTCTTCTAACTCTCCATTCAGAAATGCACTCTTCACATCTATTTGATAGACTTTAAACTTGGAATGTGCTGCGAATGCCAGAAATATCCTGATGGCTTCAAGTCTTACAACTGGTGCGTAGGTCTCGTCATAATCAATTCCCTCTTCCTGGGAGTAACCCTTTGCAACCAGTCTGGCCTTGTTCCTTGTAACAATGCCATCACCGTCTAACTTGTTCCTGTATACCCATTTCGTGCCAATAACAGATCTATCTTTAGGCCTGGGTACCAGTGTCCATACTTCTTGTCTTTCTAACTGATTGAGTTCTTCTTGCATGGCAAGAACCCAATTTGGATCAGTTAGAGTATCTTCAATTTTCTTTGGTTCTTCTTGAGATAGAAAAACCGAAAATAAACATTCATTTGAAGTTGCACTTCTGGTTCTAACACCAACATCTGGATCACCTATGATCAATTCAAAGGGATGATCTTTGCTCCATATCCTTTCCCTTTGTAGGTTTGATCTTGATGATTCGCCTCTATATTCATTGTGATGTTGTGTTCTGTCAGTTGATCCTTCACCTCCCCCTGAGTTGCTGCCTGGATGACTTGTTGATCCACTACTGGTATTAGTAGAATCTCCAGTGTTTCCATTGTTTCCACCACTATTACCTGGATCATTACCATCATTGTTGTCATCATCATTTCCTGCTGCAACCTCAGGCTCTTCTTCATTATCCGAATCTGAGTCTGGATGATTGTCAAATTTTAATGACTCAGAAGTATCTTCATTTTGGATGCTTGGGAGTTTAGTGTCGTCAAATGATACGTTGACACTTTCTTTTACTTGGTGCTGATCAATTATGTACACCCTATATGCTCTTTTTGAATACCCGACAAAAATAGCTTCATGTGTCTTGGCCTCAAACTTTCCACGATATTCATCTCCATCTTTTAGCACAAAGCATTTGGCTCCAAATACATGAAAGTACTTGAGAGTAGGTTTCTTGCCAGCCATTAATTCATAGGGAGTTTTCATATGAACTTTGTTGATCAGAGTTCGATTCTGAGTATAACAAGCTGTATTAACTGCTTCAGCCCAGAAGTAGATAGGCAACCTTGATTCACTTAACATTGTTCTTGCAGCTTCAATCAAGGTTCGATTCTTCCTTTCTACTACTCCATTCTGTTGTGGAGTTCTTGGCACTGAGAATTGTCTTGTTATCCCTTTGTCTGAGCAGAGGCTATTCAGAATTTCATTCTTGAATTCTGTTCCATTATCTGATCTGATTGCCCGGACAGGTAGCTTTGAATCTAACTCAATCAACTTTACATGATTAATCACCAACTATGGAGTTTCATCCTTAGAGTTCAAGAATAAAACCCACGTGTACTTTGTGAAGTCATCTACAATCACTAAGGCATATTTCTTTCTTGACATAGACATGATATTTACTGAACCAAATAAATCCATGTGTAGGAGTTGAAGTGGTTCAGTAATATTTGTAGTGTCTGTGCCTTTGTGAGTTGCTCTTTTTGACTTCCCTTTCTGACATGCCTCACACAATCCTTCTTGTGTAAATTCCATCGGAGGCAGTCCTCTCACCAAATCCCTCTTGACTAGAGAGTTCATTGTTTTAAAATTCAGGTGTGAGAGCTTCTTGTGCCATAGCCAACTTTCTTCTGTTGAAGCTTTTGAATAAAAATAGTTTGCTTCAGCTTCAGTTCCCGAGTTGAAATCAGCTACGTACAAGTTTCCTTTCCTTACTCCACGCAAGGCTAGCCTGTCTTCTTTAGAATGACCTATTAAGCACTTCTCCTTGATAAAGTTTACTTTGTAACCTCTATCATAGAATTGACTGACGCTGAGTAGATTGTGCTTAAGTCCTTCCACCAAAGAGACGTTTTCAATGATAACATTTCCAGTATTTAACTTGCCATATCCCGTAGTCATTCCTTTGCTGTTATCTCCAAAGGTGACAATTGGGCCAACTCTTTCAACCACGTCTGATAACAGGGCTCTATCTCCTGTCATATGCCTTGACGATCCGCTGTCTAGGATCCATACAACCAGGTTTTCCTGTTTAACTCCCTGCAAATATCAAATGGATTAGATCATCTTCGGAGCCCAAAATTGATTGGGCCCGGCATACTTAAAGAATTAACCTTTGTCAGCTTTGACAACAGATCCTTTTCGAATAACAACATCATCCTCTTTGACTGTTCCTACCTTCTGATAAACAGTCTTAACAACTTTCTGTTTAGACTTAGGAGTATATGATTCCTTCTTTTCAGGTGAAGAAGTCGCAGTCTTGGATTTAGCAAATTTATTATTGATGCATTTTCTAGGTGTCATGTTATCTTTCTTAGCTATCATGCGTTTAAAGTAAGCAGTCATAGCATTAAAAACACATAACATACAATTTAAAACACCACAAGGTTTATGGAAAGCATCAATAGTAGGCATGTTATTCAATACAGTAGGTGGCTTAACAGATTCTACTTCAATTTTATCAGCAGATTTGAAGTTCTCAGTAGAATGAAATTTATTGTTACTGTTCCTACTGTTAACAAACGTGTTAGGTCTGTTCATTTTATTCTTTAAGTCTTTTACACCTATACCAGGTCTGGGGAAATCAGAAATTCCCACAACTTTCACTGGTGTTTTGGGTGCACTCTTCTCTTTCTGGACATTAACTCTTTTTATGTCCTCAACATGTTCTCCTCTCTTCTTTTCTTCCTCGAGATCCTCTAACTGCATCTCATATGCAATCAGTATGGAACTCTCAAGGATAGGTTCTGCTATAGGTGTTATGAAAAGAGGTTTACGTGCGTCCTTAACAACATGAGGAATACCCCTTTCTTTAGCACTTTGCTTGAATGGGGTAATGTTGCTTGCCTTTCCTACAGATTCATTATACTCAAACCCTATTCCAACTTTTCGTTTTATCACCTGTTGGTCAACTAGGTTTTTTACAATGTAAGAGGAGTTTTCATAGGCTAGACACCTCTTCTTTTCTTCCACTATCTGGTTTCTGAGATAAGTTTCAACATCAATATAACACTTGACTCTGTTGACTTGAAAAGCTAAGTCTTTAGTCAACTGGTCAGTCAACTTGTCATTATTTCTTTTTAACTGTTTAAGAACTTCAGTCTCATCAATTAACTCTTTGACTTTGAGTCTGAGTTTCTTAACCTTATCTCTTTCGCCATCTAGTTCTTTACCTAGCAATGCAAACATTTTAGGGCAAGAAGGATTTACATCTATTCCTCCTTGACGGGTGGGAGACAGTGATTCCTCGGATGAAGCCATAAGAGCAAGATTTCCCAGCTCTTCCTCATCATCATTGTCTGAGTCGTCCCAGCTTTTTCCCTTTGCTAGATAAGACTTTCCTTGATGCATCTTCACAAGTGCATCATACTTTTTCTGGATATCTTCATAAGACTCTCTCATTTTCCCTTGTTTCGGTTTTTTGCATTCAGTTGCAAAGTGGCCTAGCTCATTGCAGTTGAAGCAACGAAACTTGCTTCTATCAACTAAGCCGGTCTTGTAGCCGCTTCTTGATTCAACTGTTGAAGACCCTCTTTTTTGGTAACTTCCAAAATTAGGTTTTACTTTGTAGGAAGAGTTCCTTCAAAATCTCATGTTGCCAAATCTCCTGGCAACCATAGCTAGAGACTCATCTTCCAGCTAATCCAGTTCTTCCAAAGTGTAGAACTCACCGTCTTCTCTGTTATCTGAAGTATGTCCAAATTCTGGAACCACATACTCCATTGTACTGTTAGAAGGTGCAACAGCCTTCACTTCTTTCTTCTCTGGTGCTTCCACTATCAGTGCTTTGGATGAACTTATAACCTTACCTCTGCCGTAGGTCTCTCTGGTCTGAATCTGTTCTAATTCATAGGTCTTCAGTACTCCATAGAGTCTCTCTAAGGTAATCTCTTTCATGTCCCTAGATTCCCGGATTGCTGCAATCCTATTTTCCAGATGCTCTGGCAGGGTCAGTAAGAACTTCCTATTGACCTCTTGGTTCAAGTAATACTTCTCGTTTAGATTGAGCTCATTCATCAATTTATTCAATATCTGAAACACCTCAGAGATACCCTCACCAGGGTTGGATCTAAACTGTTCGTACTGGGAAGTCAGGATTTCCAGTCTATTCTCTTTCACTTCCTCCGTCCCCTCATTGATAATCTCTATAGTATCCCAGATTTGCTTGGCGGTCTTGCAGTTGACCACATAATTGTACATGACATAGTCTAGGGATTCTATCAGTATAAGCTTGAGGTTATTGTCCAGGGATACAGCTTCCTTTTCTTCAATTGTGTAGTCAGCTAAACTTTTTGGAAACTGTCTGTGAGGAATTACAATCCCATCTATCTCGTGTTCGAGAATAACTGTTATAGGGGGTTCAACATCGTTGGCCAAAATTAATGCATACTTGGGATTGGTAATCCTAATGAATAGTAGCATTTTGTGCTTCCACAAATTATAGTGATCTCTATCAAACTGTGGAATTTTAATGCTCGTCACATTTTGTGTACTCATCTTTAAATAAGATTAAAAATTAAGTGTTTCAAAAAATATTTTAATTTTTGACTTAAAATAATTTTTGATCAAAAATAATTTTTCAGAAAAAAAATTATTTCAAATAAAAAATTATTTCAAATTTAAAATAATTTTTGAGATCTGTATGAGTTCGCGGAATTTGATTTGGATGTGATATGAAAAATATCAACCAGCTCTGATGCCAATTGTTGGTCCCTGACATTGTAGAAAGGGGGGTTGAATACAATATCTATTAATTATCGTGGGATATTGGATTTAAAAATATTATTTTAAATTCAGACGAAATATTAATTTTAATGAAATACTGTTCAAGTAGAAGATATAATTTGAACTTGAAAAGTATTACAAAATTAATAAGTAGAAAGTTTATATAACTGTTTAAAAGCTTAGAACGATTTTGACATGAATTGTTCGAGTTTAACAATTATATTCCAAACTTGCACAGAAATCTGTGAATATTACAATGCAGACAAATTTCTGAATTTGAACTGATTTTCTAACTTGAAATAATGAAGAGATCTCCTCATATTTATAGAGGTTGTAAAAGCTTTGCATTCCTTTTCAGCATTACTTTTCAGTATGACCTTTTTAACAAGAATTAAGTCTTGTATTACTTTTCAGAAAGCTGGGCATTACCTTTGAATTTCGGTATTACCTTTTCAAATAGTAATTCGGTATTACCTTTTTCAAAAAGTAATTCTGTATTACCTTTTTCAAAAAGTAATTCGGTATTACCTTTTTTCAAAAGTAATTCGGTATTACTTTTTAAACATCCTTCGGTATTACTTTTTAGAACTCGTTCGGTATTACTTTTTAAGCATTCGGTATTACTTTCATCACCTGCCAAATCATTTACTTTGCACTTGACTGGGATACGTGGCATGCTGTGATTGGTTCTTTTAAAACATAAAAACACCTGCCCCTTTTCTTTTCTTCTTTGTCGCAGGTTCTTTTTGATTAGCCCCGTAGAAATGCTTTTAGACCCGCACAACTTATAATCTTTAATTAATAAATAATAAATTTAATTCAGAAATTATAAAAATAAATATCTAATAATATTTAGATATTTATAAATATAATTTACTAAATAAATAAAATATTTATTAATCAAAATAAATCCTTACGCTCTAAGCTGCGGTCTCCTGAACATGTGGAACCGAACTCCTTTTGACTTAGAAATGATAAATCAATTCCAACCGGGGTTCCACTTTTACGAATATATTAATCTGCATTTCTTCCGTGTCAATTCTTTTACCGCCTTGTCTTCTAGTCAATACCGTCAGACTTGTTTTGCTGATTTTGTATCCCTTTGAGCTTCTAGCTTCTTTCTTCTCTTAATCTAAAATAATTCTAAATTAATTAATCCTTTAATTAATTTAAGAAATAAATTAATTCTGAGTGAATTAATTTACTAATTAAATTAACTAATTAATTTAATTAATTAATAGAGAATTAAATTAAAGGCTTGACTATTGTTGAGGTAGATAAAACTCTTATGTTCTTCAGCAATAACCTTTCTAACCACTTGAACTTTTTGATGATGAATCTTCACTGATATTGTTAACACCCTGTGCACTGGTCTGGTTCACGGATGGCTAACTACAATGTCGATTCTCATTTCTACTATAGTGGTCTTGTGTCTTGTCTTGGCTTCTAGCTTTGTCTTCACTATTTCTTTTCTTGGAATCTCTTTGTAGTAGGCACTTGAAATCTTCTGTATCTTCTGAACTCTTTTGAAATACTACTCCTTTATTTTTCGCCGACGCTTGAACATATTAATGAACTTCTTCCGGTGTAGAGTAGCAGTTCCATTAGAACACTTCTGATATTAGGATTCTTTGTGTCTAGTTGACATTCTTTGACTTGATTCCTTCCTCGTTATTTATTACTTACTTCATTTTCTTACTTGAGTTGAATTGTCATCTACTTATTACAAATAGGCCTTGTCATATGCCTTTCATCGACGCTGGCCATGTGTACTGATAGATTGGATTTGGCGGATACAATATATGAGAGCTTACTGATGGCTTCTTCAATTGATTTCAATTTTTCAGAAACTCTGCCCTCAATCCTCTGAAGTCCCGCTTCAAGATTTTCAATTCGTTCCTTATTGGTTGCCCTGGTAGGTGGTTAGCTTTGATACCAATGATAGGTCCCAGTCAAAACTATGAAAGTAATCTTATTAAGCCTAAGATAAAACCTGAAATAGTTTCATTAAATTTTTGCATAATCTTTCCAACAACTGCTATTACTATATATTAGCCTTACAAATAACTGCCCACTACTAAAACATGGCTAATAAGTAGCAACACAACTTAACTAAAACCTAGCTACCATTACTTCTAATACAAATATACTTATAATATTGAATTACTACCAACTACTAATTAGTACTAATATTATATATAATTAAAAGGTTGTTACTCTAAGACATGTACTTAGAATTTGGAGTTGGTATTCTAGCTAAACATCTCAGCTCCCTTGAACCTACAGATAAGGACTTATAAAAGTTCACTTTGTCAAAGGAAAGATTATGAAGCTAGCAGGGGAAGTTTCAGTAATGGAAGCAGAAGCTAAAGGAATCTACGAGGCTTTTCTTTGGGTGGAAGATATTGGTCTGCAGCAATGACTATTGAATATGATTCTGAGTTGGTAGTATATGCTTTGCAGGAAAAGGAGACATATCAAGTAGAGATTGGACACGTCCTAGAAGAAAGTAAGGAGAAACTTAAGAACCGATCGGTTTATCTATTTGTCAGGGTAAAAGACAAGCAAACATGGCAGCTCATTTGATGGCTAAATTACCATATATGGTTAATTGCCATGACTGTTTTATGTCTCCTCCAAGTTTATTGTTGGAGATGTTATCCTCTGAATTTCCAAATTAATGAATTATTTCATTCCTAAAAAATAGTATTAAATAATAATAATCAACACATTACTAATCTAAAACTTGGATTTTATTAGATTTATACATTAATTAAATGTACATCCATAACTATTAAGTCACAAACCTCAACTCGAATTGTGTTTCATAATTCACATAGGATTGATGATAATTTACAATTGGATCTTTTCTAGTGCCGTAGTCGCCAAGTTTACATTCCTATGTCAATATATACTTACATTGCCTAATTCTTTTACATGCTCTCTTACATTATTTATTTCTTCGCTTTGTGTTAACATCTTCTCTCTCTCCCTCCCTATCTCTCTGTCTCTCTCCCTTGTTTTGTTTTAACATTCTCTCTCTTTCTCTCATATATATAGCAAGCTTTTCTTGTAGGGTAAATCAAAACAAATCATGGGGCGACTTGGGCAGAGCAAAGTAATGAAAAGGAGATGAGCACAGTTGGAACTCAGAGTGCACAAAGCATGCATACCTCTTTTTCACACATATTGTCAGAAACCATATGATGAGACAATTCCCATCACTTTTCTCAAACACACCATGAAGCAGTATCTACACTCTTCAACATTGTCTGTGATCAGAGATTAACTAGTTTCTACTGGACATAACACTATTCGTGTGGACCCTCTTTTTTTCGAACCCATTCATGTGTTGAACTCTTTCTTGACTATCTCAGAGTCAGTTCTTGAACCCATGAATGTTAGGGCAAATATTGTTCGTGACAAGATTATTCCTATATTCATGCGCTATGGACATAGGATGAATAGGAAGAAGAATTTTAAGGGCATGGTTGTTATTATGACTTTCATTTAAACTTTTGTTGGCGATAGAGTTTCTGTTCTTGAGGCTTTGATGGAATTGGATGGATAACGAAAGAAGTTTATTCGTCAACAAGGATTCAATGTTGTGACTGTCACTCTGTCAGATTAAGCAATAAGCATACTGTTGTGATCTTTTTTATTTTTAATAATTACTTAGTCCGGGAATAAATTATTTGTATTGCATTGTTATGGAATCTTTATATGTAATCAGTATATAGCCAGGGAATAGATTTCTAGTTTTGTTTGTCGAATGCATCATGTAATCTGATTATATATTATGTTCGTATGGATTTGATCTATTGGACATTCTTTCTTGTCTCCTCTTATCCTCCATAATTTCTGTAAATAGTATCAATTTCTCTAGTTAATCAAACACTCTATTAGTTTTCATAATTTAATTATATTTAAATCTAACCATTTTTTAGGAAATTATGATGAACAACAAATGCAAGGATATGCAACTACTATCACAACTAAGGGTTAATTACAGACAACTACAGAAATATAGTTTAGCTAAAAGACAAGTTACAGAAAAAGTAAAATAAGAAAGATAAAAAAAACATATCAATTCATCCATAACTTTTCCAATTACAGTACATCCGATTTATACGTTAGACAGTATAATTATAATAAGGGACTCGACCCAATAACTACTAGCCCAATTCAAAATAAACGCATCCCAATGCTACGCACCCAAATTCAGATTAATACTTCTGGTGCTATTACTTGTGACAAATTCCCCCCACTTAAAGTGATCATTGACCCCAAGGATCAAACCTATGAAATTTTCTGTAAATATCTTCCCAAAAATCCCAGGTAGCTTCATTTTTATCTCCATTTGTCCACTAAACCAGTACCATTGTAGCTGGGTTGTTGTCCTTCTTTACCAGTATTCTTTCCAACACAACAAGTGGTTTGACCTTCAATTCTCCTTCTTCATTCACCCCAGGAAGTTCAGTCTATACCACCTTCCATTTGCCAATTCATTTCTTTAACTGTGACACATGAAATACATTGTGCACCTTGGAGCTCGATGGTAAATCAATCTGATAGGATGCATTCACAACCCTTCTAGTGCTTTATAGGGCCCAAAGTACTTGCCCTCTAGCTTTTGATTTCTTCTCATAACCACAGAGACCTAGCGGTAAGGTTGTAATTTCAAAAACACTTCATCCCCTACTGCAAATTGCCTATTTGTTCTCTTTTTATTTGCATACCATCACATTCACACTTGTGCCTTCACCATGTTATCCTTAAGTAATTGTTGTATGTGTACCCTGTCCTGCACTAATTATTTTACACCTAGATTTGATATACCTGATGATTGATAATGAATGGAAGGTGGTTTTGATTGTATAATGCTTTGAACGGGGACATCCCAATCGATGTATGGTGGCAAATATTATATCATAGCTCAACCATAGGTAACCACTGACTCCATTGGTGGGGGTTTTGTCCTGATATGCACTGTAAGTACATCTCCAAACACTGACTAACCCTTTCTGTTTAGCCATCTGTTTATGGATGGTAAGCAGTACTGAGTTTAACTTGTGTTCCCATTGTTTTAAACAATTCTTTCTAAAATGAACTAATGAATATGGTGTCCCTATCCGAAATGACGGCCTTAGGGACACCATGTAGTTTCACCACAGTGTTGAGGACTTTTTGAGCTACAGTTGTGGCATTATAAGGGTGACTGAGAGTAACAAAATGTCCATATTTGGTTAACTTGTCAACTATAATTAATATAGTTTCCTTGCTGTTAGATTTAGGTAACCCTTCAATGAAATTGAGGGATATCGTTTTGAAGGGTTTCGAGGCACAAACGCAGCAAAATAAATGCGAAAAATAAATCAAAATAACAAAATCCTTCACAGGATCCATGCGAAATATGATATTTAATTCAGAGATTAGATGTTTACCTTAAACGAAGCTTTAATAATGGATGAATAATGGAGGTCCAAGCTTGAATCACCATGTATCCATGAGAGAAGAAGAGCATAAAACCTTCAATCACCATGTATCTCGTATATACAATTTACGTCTCTATTAGTATCCATACGAACACTTTGTATTAACACTACGGAGGGAGGTACTAGCCACCAAGAACAGATTTCTCTCTATCTCTCTCTCTTTCTCTCAAACGGCTAGGGTTTTTCACAAAAAACATCCAACCCTAATATGAGACTTGAAGAGGTTTATATAGATAGCCCAATCTATTTTGAGAAGCCTAATCCTATTGGGATTCTATTTAAATTCAAATTAATTAATTAATTAAGTCCAACTTAATTAATATCATAATTAAATTTGAATTTCTTATTTAATTTAAATTCATAATTTAAATTAATTCTCCTTAAACGTTCTCCGTAAGGTTATTATTACATTGACAATAATTTTAATATCCAATAATAAAATTATAAACAATGAGCGATATCTAGTAAGGTGCGATCAATGTTGAGTCAAGGAATCTTCCAATTAGTTTTTGGGGCTACGCCCAGGAGACAACTGCTTATACACTTAACCGAGCTCCTACTAAAATGGTTCAGAAGACTCCGTATGAGATACACTTAACGAGTCACACATAAAGAACGCTTAAGGAGAATTAATTTAAATTATGAATTTAAATTAAATAAGAAATTTAAATTTAATTATGATATTAATTAAGTTGGACTTAATTAATTAATTAATTTGAATTTAAATAGAAGCCCAATATGATTAGGTTTCTCAAAATAGATTGGGCTCTCTATATAAACATCTTCTAGTCTCATATTAGGGTTGGACGTTTTTTGTGAAAAACCCTAGCCGTTTGAGAGAAAGAGAGAGATAGAGAGAAATCTGTTCTTGGTGGCTAGTACCTCCCTCCTTAGTGTTGATACAAAGCATTCGTGTGGATATTAATAGAGATGTAAATCGTATATACGGGATACGTAATGATTGAAGGTTTTATGTTCTTCTTCTCTCATGGATACATGGTGATTCAAGCTTGGACCTCCATTATTCATCCATTATTAAAGCTTCGTTTAAGGTAAACATCTAATCTCAGAATTAAATATCATGTTTCACATGGATCCTGCGGAGGGTTTTGCTATTTTGATTTATTTTTCACGTTTATTCCGCTGCGTTTGTGCCTTGAAACCCTTCAATGGCATCAGAGCTACTTGTGAAACATTTTAATTCTATTGTATGTTTACAATTTTTCATATATATGAGCATGTAGATGACCGCCATGATTTTGTTGCGATACAATATGTATATATATGCGTGTATATATGATTTTGAATATATGATATTCATGTGATGTATAATCGTGTGATGATTGTGTGTATTTTGTATGTATATGATTTATGTTTGTTCTTATTATAAGAATCGTATTCGATACAAATTCTGAAACGGCTTCGGTAGATTTTCTGAAATCTGTGTCCAGTGTCCGATTTTTGCAAACGATATATGTTTTTTGACTAGAATCGTGTCACTGAGAAATACTGACAAGGCCAGCTTCGTGTCTGTAATCCATTTGATGACGTTACAGGCCCCAAAATGGTGATTTATTCATTACTGAAATTTAATTAATTTTCTGAAATTTCAAAAATTGTTATATATGATTATATGATATATTTATATGATCTGAGATATATTGCATGTGTTATGTGATAACATGTTAGATGATTATGGCCCAAAGACCCATAGGATAGAGGTTTTGATTTATTGGTTTGGTTTCTAAATACGACTTGCATGTCGTTTATTTATTATAATTTAATTATCTCGAATGTAACTCGAGTTCTTCTTGTAATTTCATTAGAATAGTTTTGTTTCAATATTCAATGTAATTATCAATGAAGGCTTGCAAGCAAGGAGGTGATCCAAAAGAGGATGATGGAGCAATGAAGAAAGAAGACATGTAATAGATAGTATTTTTAAACCACCGTAGATTGACTTTGATTTTTCCATTAACTTAGAAATATCACATAGGATGAGGCCATAACCAAACACGTTTATTTTATGTACATTACATATATGTATATGATTGTATGTATTGGTATGTATGCATTGATATAATCGAGATGAATGCTTAATATTGATTAATAATGTATGTATTAGATACAACACCCATGCCATGTTTGTTTAAGAAAGATAAAATCTATAATGATTCAAGATTTTAAAATTGAACAAACGATCATGAGATTCTTGTGTTTATAAAATACGGTATTAAATATGAATTTTCTTTTTCTGAGGGAGATTTTATCAAAAGCGGATTATTAGTTTAATTCGTAAGGAATTCAGTTTTTAAGAGAGACCGTTTGTGACTTCTCCGATGACCTGGAAATCAATCCATTGACGAATATTGAAATGAATTATTCGATCAAGGAAAAATTGAGAATCTCTTTATGATGGGATCATGATCATTCATATAAACATTAAAATCTCTAAATACACATTAAGTTAATTGGATGCCTTCCAGTATTTAATACTCGTCAAGATCTAGATTGAGAAGGAGTGGGTTTGCCAAAACAAGGTGCTCTTATCAATCATGTGAAGACGTGATAAGTAAGTGTACTTAGTTTGTTGAAATGTTGGGTCTAACTTAAATAAGTCATCACAATAGGATTATGGATTTAGAGGCATTGAGTTTGGTGAGATTTATTGGATAAATGTGTACAAAGAGTTGTTCCACCAGACTTTTCAAGAGTTATATTTGATATAATCGACAAATGTTGTCTACCTAATTAGTCATGTTTTGAGTGTATTGGCCAATGTTATCTTAAAACATGGATGAAATATGGATCTTGGCTCACTAGAAAGTTTTAAAGAAATGTTTTCTGAATTAATAGTTAGGGCTATTAGTTTGATAAAAAATAGTGGGAGGTATATGGTGATATATCATAATCACTTAAATATAATTAATATTAAATCTACAATCTAGTTTATTTTATACACTTTAATATTGTAGATATCAAATGATAAACACAAACAACCTCTCTATACGATCAGTTCTTGTGAAGGACAAGTTGACGAGAACAAATTTCCTCGACTGACATAGGAGCTTGAGAATGTAACATGTGCATTATTGGAAGTAAATACTGAACTTCCTTTTTTCTTTACCAGCAGAACATGCGAGGCATAAGATGAGCTACTATGTCTTACAATACCACATTCCAGCATCTCCTTCACTATCTTTTCAATCTCACTTTTATGGACGTAGGGACATTTATATGGATTGGCATTTACTGGGCCACTGTCAGCATTAAGAGGGATTTTATGATCATGGCTTCTCATTGGGGGTAATCCTTTTGGCTCTGCAAAGATATCATTAAACTTTTCTAGTAAAGCTCTTACCTCTGTAGGTGAGTCAACTTTTGATTTCTCTTCAGTTACTGCCCTCGCCTAGATGAAAAAGCACTTGTCATCTTTATGTAACCACTTAGGTTCTTTTGTCTCATGTAGTATTCTTACACTAGCAGCTTCTTCCAACACCTTTTTTAACAGAATTTTTTTGTTCTAGTTTATGTTTATACTATTATTCTGAAAATCAAAAACTACTGGACTTACTTCTTTCATCCAATGAATGCCAAGTATAACGTCATACCCTCCTATAGGCAATACAAGCAACTTGGTTTGAAATTTTTCTCCAGCCATGTCCCATTTAAATTTATTAACCTGTTGACTGCAACTTACTTTGGACCCATTGGCTATAGTAACACTTATAGGTTAACAAGGTTGAGTTCTTAAACCCAATGACTTCACTGTTGCTGGTGACACAAAATTATGCATAGAACCACTGTCAACTAACATCGTAATACTCTTAGTGCCCACACTACCCTTCAAACTCAAGGTGTGTATACCTTCGGTACCCGTTAAAGCATGGATTGAAATCTCAGACTCATGCATAACCTCTTCCTCCTTACGTTCTTGCTCCTCCCAAATAATAGAGAACTCCTCATTGTTTAGTGGTCGATCTTCAATTTCCTCCTCAGGTAATAGCATAAACAACTGCTTATTTCTACAATTATGTCCAAGGATGTATTTTTCATCACAGTAAACACATAACCCCGTGCTCATCCTATCCTTGAATTAATCGTAAGACAACTGCCTGAATGGCTTAGTATCCTGCTTTGCCCCATGTATGGTTGTTCCCTTATGCTTCTCCCCTGGAGTAGTGAACTCTTTTCTTGTAAAGGAGCTACTCGAAACAATATCTTTGGTAGAATACTTACCCCTTTTTCCATAGCTTCAATAACACACTCCTGAGCTCTCGCTTTCTCCCTTGCATCTTTGAGGGTACTAGGCTTATGCAAATATAAGGTACTAGATATCTCATCTTTTAGTCCGCTCAAGAAACTATTAACGAAATACAACTCACTGAGATTGGGGTTTTGTACTACAATATGCTTCTTCAACTCTTCAAACTGAGTTATATATGTTGGGTTCCGAGGCATAAAACGCAGCGGATAAACGTAAATATAACGAAAATTTTCGGAACCCAAACGCAGGATCATGTATAAGATTAGACGGATTATGGTGAAATAGAATCATACCTATTAAGATCTTGAATGTCACGAACTCAACGGAGATCCTTGCTATCACGACTTGTGTCTTCTTCTCGAAAACACCTCTATGGTATCCACACGAACACCTTCAAGAACGTCTCACGATCTTGAACACGGAACGGAAGTACTAGCCTCCTTTGATATGTTTCGAATTATCCCTGCCTCTTCCTGGTTGCTGCCTCTTCTTCTAGGGTTTTGTTAAAAACGTACAAGCCATTTAACCTATCATTATCTATTTATAATGATTGGTTAATGGGCCTTTTTAGCAAAAACCTAACCCATGTAGGCATAGGATTAAATAATAAAACATGCTTCTATTATTTAATTAATAACTAAGTCACACTTAATTATTATTATTGGCAGAAATATAATTCTTCAAATTCGAATTTATTTCAATTAATTAAGTCTCACTTAATTAATATAATAAAATTTAAATAATCATCAATTAATTTAAATCTATAATTTAAATTAACTATTCCTCTAGGTGCTCTATGTGTGTGACCCTATAGGCTATTATTTAATTAGCAATAATTTTATTCTCCAATAAAATTATAAACAATGAGCGGTATCTAGTAATACATCATTGCTACCCAATTAAACAATAATTAAGTCGTGATTTGATAAAACCTTTCATGATTAATGTTTCCGTGTAATATAATCCCTTTAACCAAATATATTATAGATTAAACTCGAGGCATGTGTTTAGTCATCCTCTTCAACATTTAATCCGGGTTTACTTGATCCATGAGTAGACTATGAAAAACAAATCATTATTTGAGCACGGCCATGCATTTTATAGTCTCACTCAATCAAGAGGCCAATAATATCTCTCCTAATTATAGGAGGGTTAAATCCTTTATCTATCATTCATATTTCTCATACGACTCATGATATACCCGATGTCCACTTTTATCATCACCCGGTCAAAGGTAACTTTTAATGTAGTCAGAGTATATTAATCTTCGTATAGAAATATAATGATCTCAAGTCAGAGGATCATTACACCATTATCACTGTGAGTCTTTCTTATGACTTTATTAAACATGAAGAATCTCACTATGGGTCTGTCCAGTACCATGTACTCCTACATGTACCTATGCATTGACTTTAGTATCCCCATACTTATAATCAATGAGATATGGTTATCTGTCAAACAACATACTAGTCTATTTATGTATTATTATTGTCCTATAATAATAATACTCGACTAGGGACATTTAAGAATATGATATATTATATAATCTCAAATTCAAGTCATGTACTTAAACTATATAACGTGTATCATGATTCTAAGGACATTTATTATGCTAACAAATATATCGCAGTAAATAAAGTCATAATAAATACGTTTATTGGATAATCAAATGACATAAAGGTTTATTAAAGGAAACATTGTATTGCCTCTAGGGCACCTACACTAACAATATATTCATCAACCTTTCATTTCTGTACAAGCTTGTTGAATTGGCCTTCAAGATTTTCATAACCCCCTTGTAAAATGATGAGACACCAGCTTAGCAAAATCAACCCAGAGCAAGTCCTATTATTCAAGCTACACCGACTGGTACTAAGTATCAGCCTCCCCATCTAAATGTTGTGCAACATACACCACCCTCTGTCTGTTATCTAGAGAAGGATTGAGTTGAAAAAATTTCTCACACTTGGATATCCACTCTCTAAGGTCCTTCCCTTCAAACCTTGGGAAGTCAATTTTGGGAAATTTATATGGTACAAAAGTGTGGTTGTCATGATGAAATTGATGTTGTTGATAATATTTGGGGGTGGGTACGGTGGGAAGGGCATAGTTATGTTGTTGGTTTGTTGAGGTGGGGTTTGGGTTTGGGTTTGGTGTAGAGTAGATCGGTACGCATAGTTTTGTGGTGGGTAAAAAGGTTGTGCGTACCCCGTGTGTGGCGGTGATTGTTGGTAGGTATTAAATGGGGTTGTTTCAAGTATATAAGATATTAAACCCAAGTATTGTTGTAAAGTGGGTGGTAAATTTAAGTTGTGTCCCATGTTTGGTACCATAGAACTAAAATGTAAAAGAGGGTTTGGAACAGATCTAGGTCGTACCTTGGAGTTTGGTAAAAGAATGTTCTAGGGTGTAGTGAGAGTAGATTCAAAACGTGTAGGTAGAGGCCCCAACCCAACATATTCAGTGTTCTTCAGCAATGTCACATCCTCTCATTGTTGAGAGTCCAAAGTAGCAAAGTGTGTTGTGTAGAAGGTGAGAACCCAGGTAGATATCCTGTATTTTTAGTTGTTCCTTGTTTCAGTGGTTTTGTAGAAGAATCCACCTCTGAAATCTCCACTTGCTTACCCTTGATTTTTTTTAAACATTGTCATAAGGTCACCGAATCATTTGTTGTTATCCAAACTCGTCGTAGTGAGTTGGTGCAGTTGGGTACGCATCTGCTCTATGTTGTCATGTGTTCGTTGTTTCTCTTCCTCCAAAATAATTTGCATTTGCTCAAATCTAGACTCAAGGTTTGAGATGAGTTTCTCCTGATTTTGGAGAATAGTTTTGAAATTTTGATCTGCCATGACTCAAGGATGGCTCCTGATACCACTTTGTCACTATTAAGGGTTAATTACAGACAACTACATAAATACAATTAAGATAAAAGACAAATTACAGAGAAAGTAAAATAAGAAAGATAAAAAAAGTATATCAATTCATCCATAACTTTTTCAATTGCAATACATCATATTTATACGGTAGACAGTATAATTATAATAAGGGACTCGACCCAATAACTATCAGCCCAATTCAAAAATAACCCAGCCCAATGCTACGCGCCTAAACTCAGATTAATACTTCTAGTGCTATTACTTGTGACAGCTACATACCCTGTATCTCTTATAGTATCTTTTTATACACATTATCAGTGATGTTCTTAAGAATGAAATCTAACAAGTATAAGAACAGTGAATTAAGTAAAATTAAGAGATGAAGTCGTAAAAAGGGAGGATAAATGACGATTATAGAGATGTAGCAAGTGTATTTTGTATATGCAGCAGCATTAGGTCCATTTTCGGACTGTCATTGCATTCTCTCCTTCATAGGTTTAATCTTTTGTACACATGTTCATTGTAAAATTCATGTGTGTATCTTCTGTTCATCCACATATTGATAAATATGGCATGCCTTAGAATTCTCAGCCTTGGAATTCTCAGCTAGGAGACTGTAATCTAGCCAAGTTTGAACATGTAATGCTGCTATTCAAAGGGTTTTTTTGGATTTGATTGATGCTTTCAGCCAGAGACGGATCTAGGGGGTTCTGTAGTTAATAAAACTGATACTAAAGTATATATGTATATTAACTATTTGATATAAACTGAGAAAAACAAATATGTTTGCTTGCCAAAAAGCTGTTATTGATTAAAATGAATGCTGAAAGATATAAAGAGATACAAGGAACTAAAAATCCTAAAAACCAGGACATGATCCCACGAACATGCCTGGTACAGACTCAACTACAATGACCGATTCAAACTCCTACAATTATGCTAACACTAGCTTGACTAAATCATATAGACGTTGCCAGCTTTTATTCAAATAAAACAAACTTTATTTAAGATTAATCCAACATATCCTCCCTTAATCTTAAACCTGTTCTGACAGGTTCTTGATTCCGAGTAAACTTCTCATCCTTTCAAACTTGATCGTCGTTAAAGCCTTCGTTAAGATGTCTGCTTTCTGTCTCTCGCTACTTACGTGCCTGAGTACAATCTCCCACGTTCTACGCACTCCCTTATAAAGTGATATCGAACATGAATATGCTTACTCCTTCCGTGGAACACTGGATTTTTAGCGAGATCTATCGCTGATTTGTTATCAATATACAGCACTACCGGATCAACGTACTCAGCTGTTATCTGATTCAGGACATTACGAACCCAAATTGCTTGACAAGCTGCTGCAGTAGCGGCAATAAATTCTACTTCACGTGATGAAAGAGCAACACACCTTTGTTTTTATAAAACCCACGTAATGAGACTTTCATTCAAATAAAAACACATACCTCCTGTACTCTTTCTGTCATCTAAACTTCCAGCAAGATCACTATCCGAAAAACTAGTCAACACATTATTACCACTGTCCTTGTTGTACACCAAACCAAACTGCAACGTACCTTGCACATATCGAAGAATTCTCTTAACAGCATTTCGATGCATCACTGTTGGACATTCCATAAATCTACTCGCTATACCGACTGAGTATGCAATATCCGGCCTGGTGTGCACAAGATACCTCAATCCTCCTATCATACTTTTATATTCAGTAACATCTACAGCTTTACCTCCCTCATCTTTGTCAATCATCTCTTTCGGGTCCATTGGATATTTGGTTGAATTACACCCTTCCATGCCTGCTTTACTGATAAGTTTCTTTGCATATCCCGTTTGCTTAAGTTTTATGCAGCCTTTATCTTGTTCTACCTCAATACCCAAGTAATACTTCAACTTTCCCATGTTTGTCATGTCGAAATTCTGACTCATTTCTTTCTTAAATCTTTCGATCATGGACACACTGTTTCCTGTCACCAAAAGATCATCTACATAAATTGTTACGATCAAATTATCTTCCCCTTCCTTCCTTGTGTAGACTGCATGTTCTGATGGACATCCTTTAAACCCTAAAATTTTGAGACAAGCATTCAATTTCGCATACCAAGCTCGAGGGGCTTGGCGAAGCCCATACAACGCCTTCCTTAGTTTATACACCATGTTCTCATTTCCTTTCTTTTTAAAGCCCTCAGGTTGTGCAACATAGACATCCTCACTTATCTCTCCATTTAGAAACGTAGTTTTTATGTCGAGGTGATGGACTTCCCACTCACTCTTAGCAGCCAGTGCTAGTAATAGACGTACAGTCTCAAGTCTGGTTACCGGGGCAAAGATCTCATCGAAATCTACCCCATATTCCTGTATGTAGCCTTTAGCTACAAGTCTCGCTTTGTGCTTCACGATCTTTCCCTCTGCATCTTTCTTCAATTTAAAAATCCACTTCAAACCAATTATTTTCTTTCCGGGGGGAAATTCTGTTAGCTTCCATGTGTTATTTTCTTCGATTGATTGCATCTCATTTTCCATAGCAGCTTTCCAATTCTGATCTTTGACAGCCTGTGAGAAGTTCATGGGCTCTTCGATTCCCATGAGAAACAGTTCTTCATCCAGGTGCACCTCATCAGTCTCCTCGTAAATTTCATCAATTCTTCTGATTTTCCTTGGCTCAGTGCTGTCATCGTAGTCATCTGGATTTAGTCTTTTCACTGGTGTTTGTGGTGTCATTGTATTACCAGCATCTTTTCGTGTACTTTGAGGAGTGTTGTTACCCATATTACTTCGATCATTATCACCGGCGTCTCTCAGAAACTCCCTTTCTTCGGCAACAGTCGTATCCTCTATTGTGAACACACCAGTTTTATCAACCTCTTCGCTTTGATCCCAGGGCCACGATTTTTCTTCTTCGAACATTACATCCCTGCTGACATGCACCTTATTCTTTATTGGATCGTATAGTCGATACGCCTTGGTTCCGGGTTCTTTGCCTAAGTTATCGCCTGTCTGCTTCTATCATCCAATTTTTTAATCTATTGACTAAGGATCTTCATGTGTGCAACACATCCAAAAATTATGATGTGACCAACATGCGGCTTTTTCTCATACCAAGCTTCATATGGAGTTACTATTGTCAGTGCTCGTGTTGGGAGACGATTCAACAAGTAAATCGAGTGTCTCACAGCTTCCCCCCATAAAATTGATGGGAGTTTCATTTCTTTTAAGCAGCTCCTAGCCATTTCTACCACCGTTCGATTTCGTCGTTCCACCACGCCGTTCTGCTGAGGCGTATAAGGTGTTGCGTAATGTCTTCTAATTCCAGCCCTTTCACAGTAGTTCTCGAATTCTTTTGAGACAAATTCCCCTCCTCTGTCAGTTCTGAATGTTATCACCTTCCTCTCTTGTCCCCTCTCCACCAGAGCACAGAAGTTCTTGAATGCATTCAAAGCTTCGTCTTTGGTTTTCAAGAAATAGACCCACATGTACCTACTAAAATCATCCACTAGAAATTTGATGATGATCCATCCGTATTTCTTTTGTTCGACCTTTTCAGCCATTCTTCACGAGTGAGTAACAATTTGCCTTCACTGGCTTCTCGTTTCTGCCACTGTTCTTCCGTCAGCATAAGTTGACTCTCGTTGTAGTCACTCTTACCATTTCCTTTCAATCTCTCTTCGTGAGTCTTCAGAGCACCCACGGCTTCCTCAACTGACATAGTTTCCAAATCTTCGAATTGTTCCAATGTTGAGACAATTTGAAGAAATTTGGAAGGCACTGCACGTAACAATTTCTTGACCACATAGGGTTCTTTTATCTCTTCTCCCAGGGCTCGTATATTCGTCACAAGCCCATTTAACTTCATATAAAAGTCATCCAGCTGCTCGTTATCTTTCATACTCAAAGACTCAAATTCGGTTCTGAGTGTTTGAATCTTTGCCTTCTTCGCACGGTCCGCCCCTTGACACATTGTTTTCAAAGCCTCCCAAGCTTCTTTTGCCGTTTCTTTCTGTGCAATAGTAAGCAACATGTCTTCTGGCAGTCCTTGGTACAGCATGGCCAACGCAACTTTATCTATCTTGTCTTCAACAGCCACCTTCGGATCACTCTGCTCTATCGCCGTCCAGACCCCTTGCGCCTGTATGTATACTTTCATCTTTAGCGCCCAAGAAGTGTAATTGTTATTGGTTAATATTGGATAGCTTAAGTCTATCGATCCTCTCACTTTGGCTTGGTTGATGTCCATCGTAACAACCTCTGGCTTTCACTAAGAAGTTTCCAAGCTCTGATACCAAATATAGTTAATAAAACTGATACTAAAGTATATATGTATATTAACTATTTGATATAAACTGAGAAAAACAAATATGTTTGCTTGCCAAAAAGCTGTTATTGATTAAAATGAATGCTGAAAGATATAAAGAGATACAAGGAATTGAAAATCCTAAAAACCAGGACATGATCCCACGAACATGCCTGTTACAGACTCAACTACTATGACCGATTCAAACTCCTACAATTATGCTAACACTAGCTTGACTAAATCATATAGACATTGCCAGCTTTTATTCAAACAAAACAAACTTTATTTAAGATTAATCCAACAGGTTCAGCAGGGTCCACGGACCTCCCTGGATTTTTAACTACTATCCTATATTAGTGCCTCAAACATTAGTATTATATAGCAGACATGGTCATGTACTTGGTTTTGGTCCCTGAGGTCGAGGGTTTGATCCTTTGCTTGGTCAATTTTTTTTATATTTTCTCCCAAATTCCTCATTTCTTCTCATTTCAACTCTTTCATATGCATTTTTTTCCAAGATTTCTCATTCTTTCTCTTTGAACCCTTGCTTATGCATATTTTTGTCAAAAAATTTCTTTATCTTTCTAGCAGCAACATTTCATGGCATATAAATAATTTTGAATTATAAAAATTAAATTACATTTGTTTCATTTATTTTGGACCTTCCTCAATTTTATGTCCGGCTCCGTCACTGCTTTCAGCATCTGGTAGATTGTGTCTCTGCTCTCCAAATCGCTCACCTTATGCCACTTTAATATATTTGTATGTTTAGGTGTCATTTGTTTCGATGTAACCCATGTACTAATTTCTAGTTTCTTGAAATCTATTTAAGTTACATCTTTTGGTTCTATAAATTTAAAATTAAGCTAACTAATGCATAATCTTATGGTTGGCCAGTTTGTTTCTCCATTTTTTTTAAAATAAGAGCTTATTTTCAGGAAAAGTAGGTATGTATACGTATTTTATCTTAAAATAAGTAACTTATTTTTTATTTTGAAAATAATATTTGGTTTTAAAATTTTAAAATAAATATTTATCTTTAAAAAAATGAAAATATGTAAAAAAAATATGAAATAAGTAACTTATTTTAAGTTTAAGGAACTCCAAATGACTACGATGATTATGTTCTTTTTACCATTAGTTTTTGAAGGAACGTTGGTATTATGACTATTTCACCAAAAATATAAAAAAGTGAAGTTTTTTTTAATAAACTCCTTCCTGCTATCGACAGAATTTGTACAAGTTGCACCAAGGGAGTTGACTGGTGATATTCCTAAAAATAGTGTTTGCGGTGTAATGTCAATGTAACGAATTTCATGCAGTGTCGTGCATTGCATATACTTCCTAAATTCTATTAAAAAAAAGTATACACACTGCATAACATGTTGAAATCAGTTGTTTTCTTAATAAGGGATCAAGTTTTTCTGAGCTGAGATCCATGTGGTCTCGTTGTGCATTAAAAGGCCATGATATCATATGCTTCATTTCATTATGCTGGCCAATATGTCTTCCAGTTCAATTAGCCAAGTAGCAAAGAGCTTCCCCTTCAATACCATAAACATGAGTTGTCTGGGCGATTAAACTTGGCTTGAAAAATGATATTTCCAACCCACATCAGCAGTAAGCATCAAGTAAGTCTAATGCAAACATTGCTAACAAATGTTGAAGAGATCATCTTTTCTGATTGATAGGTAGTTAGTGAAGAGGCAAAACAAAATATTGAGCAAATTTTAGATAGAATCACACGACAAAGTACAGCTGAGTGCCGCTGCTATTACAGCAGTATAATGAGTTTACGCAGTCATGATGCCTGTTAGACTGGTCAGAGCAGAATTCTTACCTCGCTGTTTGCGAGTACAAAGATTATGATGGAAGTTGAGATGCTACTGACATGAAGCTCGATTTCTATGTCACGGATTAAATTTCTTAACAATTGGAGCCTCTAAAATATTAGGATAGTGTTTACTCATTTAGGCATATGTGCAAGACATTTTTTTAGAAGCAGTAACATCTATACCTGGCATTCTGGCAATACTGGCTTTTCTGTTTTTATTATTAGCTTATGAGCTCGGGGGCAAAAAATCAGCTGTCAAATAAATGTTCTTCTGGGTATAAATGTTTCCAATATAATTTATATTTGCTCGACTTGAATAGTTGCATTGCCATCATGCTCTTGTCCTCCACTGGTTCATGCTTTAATGTTCATCTCAAAGTTCACAATACTTGAAATGCCCGGCCATGCGTTCTAAATATATATTTGCAGCAACTCCATTTCCTGCAACTTCTCACTCTCTTTCAAGATTCAATCTTTTCTAAATACATGTATTGTACATCTTCTGCTCTCCTCATCTTTAGAAATATCGGATGCCTAATTGGTATTCTTAGGTAAGAACCAATAATCTAGCCAAGTTTAGACATGTCATGTTGCTACCTGTGTTTAGCAGTTTTCACGAATTATCTGATGCTTTCGGCATCTGCTAGCTTGCAAGTTGTACTTCTGCTCTACGAATCACTGTGCATTTCTCACAGGATCTGAATTTTCCGAGTTCCTAGTAGCAGGTTTCCATGTCAGATATGAGAAGATTATTGGTCAACTATGTAACGAATTCATTGTGGAGAGCGGATGAATAACAAGGATTTTGAGGGTCCATTTGTTACATGACTGATCAAGACTTGGCTTCAGTCTTTGAGAACATGAGATTATCTTTGTTAAGGAGTTAATGTCGTTCGTATATGTAAGACGAAGTCCAGTCTTGTGATCTTGACATGCAATGTAATCACTGTTTGGCCAGGGAACAAATTACTAGCAAGTGTTGAATGCAATATGTAACCCTATTATGTTGAAAAGCATGTTGTAAACATTGTCTGCCTGCTTCTGATATAATTTTAACAGGTTGTTAGGAAGGAGTGACTGGTGATATCCTCAATTACAATTGTTGACCCCCAGAATGTCATCTGTCGAAACGGGTTTGCATCCTAACAGAATGGTTGCCATACACAGAAAAACAGAATCTTTGCCATTCACAATTGCTCTTGTAATTTGTACTACATTATTTTTGTTTTATAAAAAGCCTAGCAATTACATTACAGAAGTTTCCATCAGTCAATAGTTGCATATATAAAAAGCTACTAGATGTAGGATATAGACATATATGAGGTTTTAGGCCAGCAAAAAATGGTGTGGGGGAGCACAGCTTGCATGGATGTATGATCAACTTGACCGACAACAACAAACTTCATCGATCAATTCTTTACACTGACATGAGACTGAGATCTTGGACATGCAGCTCAGACTACATTAACCATCTTGTTCATTATCTGGTCCAAATGGCACTTCATGTCTAGGCTTCTTGTACTTCTCTCATGACTGCTTGACTGGGATGAAGCCCCCAGCTGGGTGAGCATACGGACGTTCAAATCGCTCCTGTACATTGCGAATAAGTGCTTCAGTAATATTCAGAATAAGCTCATGTACAATTATTAGCTGCAAGTTTACTCACTGTGCCTGGTTAGTCTGGAAACTGTAATACAGAACAGTTTACAAGACATCTGTTGCTTATAAACAGGGGGAAAAAAATCAAAATCATATATTTGAAGGGACCATTGTATGAGTGAAAGTATCATCTTAGCTAGTGAAATAATTGTTTCCTTGGGGTGTTAAGCTTGACTGTAATGAAGCAAAATGCTCTACTCAAGTGAATGATAGCAAATAATAAAATTATAGGAGGAGCGTTTAATCGAAATTGGGTTGACATAAACTGGAAGGAGTTTGATTCGGCATCTGCATTCCTATATACGGAGGATCACACATCATACTAATAAACAATGGGTGGAACCTTTCTGATCTCCTAGATACAAGATCAAAGCAGATAAAAATATAAGTATATAGGTATTAATATGAACACTTCATTGGGAGGTACATGCAAATAAAAACTTCAAAACACTTGAGTTACTGTAGAAAGACTGTGGAACAAGATGGCTCTCTGGAACAAAATATAGGTACTACCTAAGATGGCTGTCTGGAACAAGATATACGTATAAAAAAAACTGTATTAGGGCTCACAAAAGTATATTATCGAAGATTCTCACTTTCCAACTGAAATTAAAATGCATCGAATATCTTATCAAACCTGATAGAATGGCTGATTTGGACCATGCCTCAACTTTGCAACCAGCGCACTTTCCATCACTGAACTTGACTCGTTACATACAGGATCCATTCCACAAATCATACCTCGACATCCTACAGTCCTATCAAATTTCTGAAACATTTAGAGGAAACTTGTGACTGAAATTTCATCATGTATGAAGCTGCCTTGGCATAATTTTCACTCTGGGTTGCATACTATAGGTCTTCCCTGAAGACGCATATTAATCTTTAATGCTCCAATAAAACATATAAGAAGGAACCAGGAAAATATGCATCATAATTTACATGGAAATAAATAACACCAAGCAATTTCAAGTGCAGAATTATGTGACACTCACTGTACAGGTAAGATGCTTAGAGCTTCACTTTTTGAAGCTGATCCTCTTTTCGCTTCCTGCTACTTGAACTTCAGCATCAACCTTTTAACACAAAAACTTAATCAACATGAAACCACTTGTGCATATCACATAGTAAATCATGGAATTCATGACAAATGGAATGGTAAATAACCTTATCCCAACCATATATAGGCAATATTTGATTGATGCATATCAACTGCTTAGTTTCCATGCACCCGTTTATCAATCTCAATCTTACTCATTCCTAAGCCCTTTTTTAGACCTAAACCATTCATCAATGATCTCACCATACTAAACTCCCCCCAGTCTCCACCTTCTGCAAATACGTTGGATAGTAGAGTATAATATCCAGTGTCATCCATATCTAAACCTACAAGTTTTTCTTGAATTTTTTGAATCATGTCTACTCGTCTATGAATCCGACAACCATTCAACAGAGCACCCCAGTTGCTAGCATCAACTTGGAATGGCATTGTGCTGATAATCTTGTATGCTTCGTCTATATCGCCACCTCGGCTTAGAAGATCAATTAAACATGCAAAATGTTCTGACTGTGGTTCAGCACCAAAGTCCTTCATTAAGTTGAAGTATGATTTTCCTTCTTCCACATATCCTGCATGACTGCATGCAGATAATATATTCATAAACGTGACTTCATTTGGTTTCACCTCAGATTCTACCATTCTGTTGAAGAGGGAAATCGCAAGGTCAATTCGGCCATGCATACCATAACCACCGATCATGGCACTCCATGATACAACAGTCCTATCTGACATGGTATCAAAGATGGCCCGAGCCATGTAAAGATCTCCACACTTGGCATACATGTCTAATAAAGAGGTATTAATGTAAGTATCATCCTGTAAACAAGTTGTAATAAGCTTATGGTGAATCCATTTCCCTTTCTCTAGATATCCCAAATTCGAGCAAGCTTGGATTACACTCAAAAATGTCACTGCATCCATTTCAAGACTTTCTAAATACATCTGATCAAACAGACTAATGGCTTTGGCTGAAAAGCCATTATGACAGAATCCACATATCATTGAATTCCATGTTACAACACTTCCTTGTTGCCTGTTCTTAAATACCAAGTATGCTGAATCCACAAAACCACATTTGGCGTACATGTCAATTAGTGAATTCAGGACAAACTCGCTTGAACAGCTTGTTCTTGTAAAATGACCATGTATCTGACGTCCGTACAGCAACACACCAAACTTCCCACAGGCTGAAAGAACAGTAGCCAGTGTGAATGAATCTGGAGACATACTGTATCTTTGCATGTTCCTAAACAGAGTCAACGCCTCTTCTAACATCCCTTGCTCAACGCAATGTGATATGAGCATATTCCATGATACTATATGTCTTTCTCTCGACGCACATAAAATCTTGTGGGCATATATTATATTACCACAATTAGAATACAAATCAACTAAAGCTGGCCCTAAAAGATTATACTCAGGGTCCATAACTTTCCTAATAACAAAACCATGAACAGAGCTGCCTTTTTTTAACCAACCCAACCTACCACAAGAGCGAAGAACACCCATCATAGTAACTGCATTCGGTTCTCCATTAGACAATAGCATCTCAAAGAAAACATCTAGCACTTTCCTATAGCATCCACATTGATTATAGCATGTAATCATAGACGTCCAAGTAGCTGTTGATACATGAACAACACTGTTAAAAAGCCTCTCTGCACTATGCAAATCACCACATTTACCATACATTGTAATTAAAGAATTATCCAATGCTCCATCATTTTGAATAACCTTTCTCACTACATATCCATGAACCGACTTCCCTTCCCTCCACAAACCCAAATCCGCACACGCCTCAGCCACACTAAGCATAACCACCGAATCAGGTTCAACACCTTCCTCAACCATCTCACGAAACAAATCAACCCCTTCACTCTCCTCACCATTCTGCACATGACTCGATATAACTGAACTCCACAAAACAAGGTCCCTCACACACAATTCCTCAAATACACCCCGCGCATACCTCAAACAACCAGTTTCACCATACATACTAACCAAAGAAGTCTGAATCACAAGATCAAACTCAAGCCCACATTTAACAATCCTCCCATGAACAATTTGACCAATACCCAGAACACCAAAACCAGAACAAGCCCTCAAAATCGATGGAAATATAAAGCTACTAACTTGAGTCAATTTCCCCAACATACAATTATACAACAAAATAGCTTCTTTAAACAAACCATTCCAAACATTACACTTAATAAACACACCCCACATAAAAGAATCAGGGTAGGGGAAGCTCTCAAACACAATTCTAGCAGATTCAAGATGACCCACGTTTGCATATGATTCAATAAGTTTAGTTGAAGCAAGTTGGCTTTTTTGGTGACCATTGACTATAAGATGAGCATGAAGTTGAGCTAATGTTCTTGAAGTTAAACTTCTATTGAAAAAAGGCATGTAAAGTGTCATTTTTGTATAAATTTAGTCTAGCCCACTTGATTGTAAGTCTTTAATCTTGAGTTAAATTGTCAAAGACTTGAGCTTTATTCAAGATTCAAGCTATACAATACAGAATTATATCAAATTACAAGATATAATTATGGTGTTACAAAAACCCATTATTGGAGAGGACAATTCTTGAACATTTGAAAGTTTAGTAATAGATACGGAGCTTACCAATGTTTACAGACACGAGAGAAGAAAGAAAACAGAGAAAAGAACCCATGTGGCACGTCATGACAAATTTAACACAAACGCGAAATAAGACCCCAAATGACAGGGGTGTTTGGCTTAGTTTATAAATAATAAGTTACTTTTTTTAAAAAGTATTTTTATATTTTTTTTTGAAAACTAATATTTATTTTAGAAATTTAAGGCCAAATCTTATATCCAAATTTGAAAATAAATTACTTATTTTCAGAAAAAATACATATATACCAACTTTTTCGGCTTATAAACTGCGTCAAACGGGGCCGATGAAAACGTCAGATGAAATAGCGTGCTGTTTCGTTTCCAGTGATTTAGTGGATCCATCACAGTGTTAACATCCCGTTTCTCTCCTTCACATGCGAAGGCACAACCCACATGTGTGGCCTAGTCAAAAGTAAATATAATAAAAATTATTTTCATCGAGTATAAACGTAATTTCAGATGCCGTTTTTCGACAATTTCAGATGCCGTTTTTCGGAAACATGAGGCGATATGACGTTTCTATTCTATAAACATACGTTTTTAATATTTTTTTCAAAAAAAGAAAAAACGCTGCACGACTTTACATTTTATTATGCCATACTGGATCATATTTTCATATTATACCATTTGGGACATTAATGGTTAAAATTGTGTTATTTGGGCCAACACCCAAGAAAACATAGGTTTTAAATTTTGTTGGGAATGGGCTGGTCCCTTTTTGCCAATTTGCTGCGTGTACATGTAATTTTGTTCTATACATAAACTTTTTTTATAGTTAAATATTCAATATATAAAAATATTATTAAATGAATAAATTTGAATACTTTATTATGATTCTAATATAATAAAAAAAATATTTTATTAAATATAATAATGAGAAAATTTTGGTTTTCTGGAAATTCATTTTATTCAGATTTAACTGTTATACTATTAATGAGTACATAGAACATCCTTTTTCATATTTATGAATGTAAAAATGTAAATTTTTATATTCGATAATTAATATTTAAAATAGTTGACGATTATAAGTTAAAACCACTATCGAGAACTATAATCTAAAATAATATTCAAAAATGCTAGATGCACCTCTAAAAAATTGTCCTAGATTTTGAAGGATGAAGAACAAAATCACCATTTTTTAATAATCAGTTGACATAAATACCATTTTCCGGAAAAGTGGCCATAAATACCAGTATAATACGCATTCTCGAAATGGGTATCAACTAATACGTGTTCTTCATATACGTATCTTATGTTAATATTATTTTAAACATTTGCCTTAATACATGTTACGCATGGGTAATGAATAGATACGCATTTTCAAAGTGAGTATACTATTTAAATAGATATAAACTAAACTCATCATACACTCAAACTCTAAATTAACAACGGACTTGCATTAAAATCAATCACAGTGTGCTGAAAATCATACCATCAAGATAGTATACACAAAAAGTAGCGAGTGATTTCATGAATAAATTAGTTGATTTGGTGATTAATTTGCGTCAAGGTGTGTTGGTGATATTACGAAGATGTATGAATAGTAATCGTGATAACTCAACAATAGAACATGACAAGTAAATAATACTACGTCTACACGGAAATCATGAAAAAATGAAGATAAGGCAAATACAGTGAATCAAGACATTAGAAGAAGTTTTGAAGTTTACTACATGTCACTGAAAGAAGTTCATTAATATGATCACACTTCAGTGAAAAATAATGTGTAAAGATTTTCAGGGTTTTAGAAGTGTTGAAGATTCAGTATAAAAGTGACACTAGAAGATTTGAGTGTATTAGCATTGATTGAAGATAGACAGTGTTCGAAATATATGAATCTAGAAGAATTGAAGGCAGGGTAAAGACAAAGGTTAAAGAAGACAACTGCAGTCTTGATGTTATACTCACTTAAATAAGTTCTTTTATATGTTCAAGTGTCAGTGAAGAACAGAGAATGAAGTATGCAAGATTGTAGTAGTAATGAAAACGTTGTCTAAGTACCAGAAATGATTCCAGTGAAAGAACTATGTTTATTGACGGTCAGTGTTCAAAGCAATAAAGAACTGCTACACTCATGTCATTTGATTTAAATGAGATGTGAAGATAAAGATCGGTGTTAGTCGTTTGTGAATTAGACCAGTGCACCAAACATTAACACGAAAGATAATGGTAATTACATCTATGAAGTAGAACATTGACTAAGTGTGTGGAGTGAAGGAAATAGAAGAAAAGGGTCGAGGATTGAAGTGCTTGTAAAGGTTCAAGGGTTCAAAGAAAAAAAGCTGAACATCTCAATAGTCAAACAGCTCAACAGCCAAACCATAAGTGACCAAACCGCAAGTGACCAAGCGCAAGAAGTACAAAAGGTTGGTGATCAAATTGTAATTTGACCAAGTCAAATTAAAAGTTCGACACCTAGCTTTTACATGCCTAAAAGAAACTAAGTGTTATATCCATTACATAAGAATTCGACACATACATTTAGGATTCGACACTTAAGTCTTTTGAAATCTCTAAGGCATGTACAGGGAAGTTAAACTCGACATCAAGCCATACATTGAAGTGAAAATCGACACCAAGCTTACATGGACTTGGAATTCGACATCTACCTTATTTCTGACTAAGGCAATTACATGTGACTAAGGAATTCGACATAAAGGAATATTTTCTAAGTCCTTATACATGGAAACAATATTCGACACTTAGAAAATATCCATGGGTTTCTCAAAGTCAACACAAGTCAACATACAGGGGAGAAAAATTCGACACTCACAATTTTCAATTATTGTAAAGTCTACATAATATAAACAAATGAATTTAATTCATTTGATGTGAATACACAGAGACACAAAGAGATATAGAGAGAAATAGAAGCTGGAGAAGAAGATATACAAAACCATACACATACCTTTTTCACCGAAATTTTATAATTTAGCCGGTTCACTATGTTGTAAATATATAGGGCTATTATAAAACACTCTCTGTTAGATTGATTTCCTTTTGTATATTCACAGATCTATACATTGTAATATGAATCACTCAAATCTCTTTGTTGTAGCGAAGAACTAATTTGTTCTTCGGAAACCAGTTCATTAAAACCGGGTGTAGCACCCCTCTAGGTTTATATACGAAAGATATATTCCCTTAAACTTATCTAGTTAAATTATTTGCAAATTTTCAAAAAATTTAATGTTTATTCATAAATATGGAAAATTAGTAAGCCAGTCTTCTAAACATTATTCACCTCATGAATTCGAACCCACTAACCGAATTCTAAATTATTTATCCGCAAAAAATTTGAAAGAATTTTTTAATTTAGTGAGTATCATATTCAATTCCCCCTTCTACGATGTTTCGGGACCTAACAGTCTGTATGTATGCTATATGCTTTGTATGTATCGGGGTTTACTACGTACATGGCACAGATGATATGCATTGTGCAGCTGGGTATTGAAAGGGTAATAATGGCCATCATATGGGAAAATGATATTTTAGTTATAATAAGTTAAAAAAGTGGGGTATATATGTCATTTTTTCAAGAATACTTGATAATTTTTCTAACAATAATATGAAATCCCCACCTACAAGACAAAAAAAATTTTGAAATTATTTTTGAAGTAGACATTGTACATTTTACAATTGCTCAAAAATATTACATGAAAGTGTATATCAATTATCCGAAATATATGATCTTTGAAACGTGTGTTTGACAGACACATCGAGGACATAGGGATTTTGTTGTAAATTTAGAAAGGATTTTCAAAATACATACACATATCTTAGAAATGCATATCATCCCATGTTAGAAATTTTAAACAGGTAATTTTTTGTGGTATTTTTTACGAGAACATGTTAGAAATGCATATCAACACATGTTAGAAATTTTAAACAAATAATTTTTGTAATATTTTCTACGAAAACCTGTGACTTTGCAGAATATGGCCTTCAACCCTTCAGCCGACATTTTGAATGATTTGTTATTTTTCTCAATGAAATTGACAGATTTCAAAAGAAAGAATAGAAAAATAGAATGTTGGCCATATATAATTACTCTTTTTATTCATTGTACTATATAATTTATGTACCATAAAGGACCCAGCAATCCATTACAGAAGTTTCCATCAGTCGAGAGTAGCAAAAGCTCCTAGATATATACGAGGGTTTATGCCAGCAAATAATGGCATGATGGAGCATAGTTTCGATGGATATGGATGTATATATTATTAACTCGACCTACTATGACAAACTTGATCAATCAATTCTTTACGCGGAGATGAGACTGATGAAAACAGGAATTTTAATTATTGTCGACTTCACAAAGTTTCTGAGATCTTGAATATGAAGCTCAGATCGTCTTAACCATCTTGCCCATTTTGTTCGTCTTGGGGGCCATATGGCACTTCATGTCTAGGCTTGTTGAACTTCTCTCGCAACTGCTTGACCGGGATGAAGTCCCCAGCTGCATCCACCCCATAGAATAAAAAGGGAGCATACGGATGTTCAAACCGCTCCTGTACATTGCAGACAAGTGCTGCTGTTAAGATTCAGAATAAGTTCATGTACTATATTAGATGCAAATTTACTCACTGTGTCTGGTTGGTCCGGAGCCTGTAAATTTTCTTCTGACACTGTAATACAGAACAGTTTCCAATATAAGAAATTGCTCATAAACAGGAAGAAATACAAATCATATATATTAGAAGGGATTATTGTATGTGTGGGGTGGGAAGTTAAATCATAGCACGTGAAATAACTGTTTCCTTGAAGTGTAAAGCTCGAATGTAATGAAGTAAAATGCTCTATTAAAGTGAATAATGGCATATAATAAAATTACAGGAGGAGCATTTAATCCAAGTTGGATTAAGACAAAAACTGGAAGGAGTTAGATGAACAGATGTTGATTACCATAAGCTACTAACAGATTGGGGTCTGCATGAACATCAACCAGGACCTATAAAAGAGCGAACAAATTAGAAGGAGCTCTTTCGTTGTTGTTGGTTATAAATTACTGACAGTCAAATCTGCAACTGTGTTCTAATATATTTGGAGGAGCACAGATTATACTATACAATGGGTGGAGCTTTTCCGATTCCTAGGTACAAGTTCAGAGCAGCAAAAATATGATTACTAATATAAACACTACAATTCATTGGAAAGTTGCATGCCAATAAGAACCTCAAAATACTTCAGTTACTGTAGCAATAATGTAGCCTATGCCGTTATGAATCTCTCTCTCTCTCTCTCTCTCCCTCTCTCTCTCTCTCACACACACACATATATATATTGTAATTGCAATGCATAGCAAAACTTATGAGACCTGATAAAATGGCTGATTTGGACCATGCTTCAACTTTGTAACCTGTGCACTTTCCATCCACGAACTTGACTCAGTACATACAGGATCCATTCCACAAACCACAGCTTGATATCCTACAGGCCCATCAGAATAAGCTAATTTGAAACAACATATAGGAAATTGTGACTGAGATTCTCATATTGTACACTAATATTCAGATTTCAGATATCGCAGAAGAAGTGATATGTAACCTATTTGTTCATTCAAGTTGTGGATGATACAATTGATCATTGCACCTTAAATATGAAATTTCTAAGCCTACTTGGCCTATGGACTAAATAGGCCTGGTCAATGAACCATAACAGCACTTGGGTGAGATCAAAATTGCAAGGCCGCATAAAATTTAACAATTACCGGATTAGATATTTCCTACATAGACAAAGTACCGATTTATATATATTTAAAATTTCTTGGTAATTTTTCATCGCATTAAGAACCAGTGAAGCTTTATGGCTATTATACACTAATATTTAAGAAATGTTTGTCATGCAGTACAGAGAAATAATGATAGTGTTTTTCATCTAGTCAAACATTATGACCTAAAAGAAGAATTCGCTTTCAAATATACAAGTCTGGATATAATCAGAAATTGACATAACAGAACAAATACTTACCAAACTTCTTATGTCTAAGTTTCTGACCCAGACGAAATGCAAACTGAGTATTGATGTACGCCTGAGCTTTAATTGATACAGATAGAGACTGTGACTCTAGCTCAGAAATTTTGTCACGTAGTGAAGCTGCCTTGGCGTAATTCTCACTCTGAATTGCATCCTGTAGCTCTGCACTGAAGGGAAGAAGAATATTAATCTCTGATGCTAAAGTAAAACAAAATTGAATGCAAGGACAAAAAATATAAAGAGATCCAAGACGGAACTAGAAAAATATTGCATTATGAATACATGAAATAAGTAACTCTAAGATATTACAAGTGCATAATCATGTGACACTCACCGTAGACGTAAGATGCTTATAGCTTTGTCCTGAGCCTCACTTTTTGAAGCTGTTCCCCTTTTCGCTTCCTGCTGTTTGATAACTTCGGCATCGACCTTTTAACAGGAAAACTTAATCAAAATGTGCAGTTATCTTCAACATAATTTTAGTTAGTTTACTTCGTACGTCTATAATATGAAACGACTTGTGCATATGATATACTAAATCATGGAACCACCGTTATTGCTTCATGAAAATAACCTTATTCCAACCCCATTTGAAAAGGTAATATTTGAATCATTTTGCATAAGACGTAAACACGCTTTTGAATGAGGAAACTGTCATCTCGACAACACATAATGACGAACTTCCATAACAAAAACAGAACTCATCAAATAAGGAAACTAATTAAGCTTAATCACTATATAGTTAGATAAAAGTTTATCATCTGACCTCAGTAAGTTTGTTCCTTAGTTGCTGTGCAATTTCGTATTGCTCCACATTCAGTGCATACTGCCATTATGAAACATCATAAGCTAAACCAACTGCTTTTCTACATACATATAATCTCTAAAAGGATAGGTTCATTGTGAACCTGTACACGAGTCCCCAAGTCCAGCTGGTAAAAGAATATCATTATATCCTCCATGGCAGAATCACTGCGCTCTATGCTTGCATCAGACTCTTGATCATTTCCTTTAAATAGCCATCCAGCTCGAACCCTTAAATCTCTTTGTTTGTGAACATCATCCAATGAAGATTGGCTGTGCAAACATGGACCCCAGAAGCTACGTCTTTCAACTCCGAAAATCACATGACTTATCTTCGAAAATCTGAACTTTCTCCTCGAAACACTATCGGGTCCATGTACACTACTACTGCCTCTGGCAAGAGTGCTGACCGACATACACTGTACCATTCTTTCCAAAAAACTGTTCCTCTTAAGCTTGCTTTTTCAGGCCTAAATATCGTATATCTATGATATTAATTTAAGAATATCTACAACCACAATCAAAATCGACAGAAGCAAACCAAAAAAAGTAAAACTTTAAACACAAATCGGTATCATAAAAAGCTGTAAACACATTGCTAATAGACCTTATAACAGTTCATTAATTCTTAACTAAGAGATATAAAATTAGAAACCCATATGTAAAAATGAAAACTTTATCAAGGGTAATCAAGGCTTGTCATTTTTTTATAATCTAAATTTCCATTCTTTTCTTGAATAAGGTCAATTACGAGAAATTTAAATACTCACACACATTTGTCTCCGCTAAGACTCGAACCCTCAACCCCACCAATCTTGAACTGAAATATAGTGGCTTGAATAACTGGGGTTACAATTTGATAAAAAAAATTAAAACATACAGAAATGGAAGAGCCTTAACATACAATAAATTTTCTACTACTACCCATTAAGCAAATATTACATACAAAGCATACATGCATATATAAATACAGAGAGAGAGAGAGAGAGAGAGAGAGAGAGTATGAAGGTTAGACTGACCGAGTGGTTGAAAGAGGATTGGAACTTAGCAGAGCTATGGCGGGTGAAGTGACTAATATTAGATACAATACAACTACAATATATACAAGTCTTGGGTATTTAAGATTAATTAATTTTACATAAATTATATTTTACTATTAAATTATTATAATATGAAAAGAGTAAATGTTTTTTTCAAAAATATGTTATTCTATAAAAAAATATTTGCAAAATACTTTTTTTTATTTATTTTACAAATGTATGATTTTCGTTTTTTTTTTTTGTATACATCCAAATGAACTAAAATATAAATATTTTATGATCAACTCAATCAAATGTAAATGTGATTTTTTGTGAAAAAATAATGAAAAAGGGTTGATTTTTCTGAAAAATACAGATAAAAAAAATCACCCGAATTTTTGCACATATTTTTATGGAGGCAGTACATTTATATATAAATTTGAAAAATTAATATTTTTGTTAATATTTTAAAAATAATATATTATAATATCATTATTAATATATATGGAGGAGCATTTGTGCAAAAATTTTAAATTTAATTTTAAACATTTATATCTTATTGTATTTAATTAGATTATTCCATTTTTAAAATAATATGATGCAAAGAACTGAATTCTATCAACAATGAACATGAACTTCAAACTACAGAACAGGCACTGCATTTAACTCATTAAGCAATTACATCCACTTACCAAAAAACTAATTAACCAACTAATGCAAGGGTAATGGGTTTATACTATGTTCTTCGACTCCAGTTCGACTCCGGTTCACCCAAGAATTTTTTAAAACAAATAGTTATTTGTAAGGTTATAAACCTAGTTATTCAAAAAAAAAAATCAATAAAGAAATTTGAACATGGGAACACTTCATTAGAAGGTTACTATACAGTCTATACTGGTTTATTTCATTCTGGAGACTATAATTTCACTGACCATTTCTTTAATTCACTTCTAAAGCATTTATCCTTTAACAGAACCATCTATTATCTGGAATGTGTTGAAGATTGTCTCACAATACTTTGATGGTCACCAAAGCCAGTGCATCACATTGTAATGAATTCTAAGATCATACAGCTGCAGGTGGTAATATATTATCACTGAATACTGCATTTCCTAGAGTCTGCACTGTTATTAGAGTTGTTATCGTCGAACGCTCTCAGTGATGACTAAACATGTAGAGTAAGTTGCAGCAGCACCATATAATGCTGCTCGTCCTTCAGTTAGGAGTGTGTGATTATCGATTAATGTTCAAGGAGAACCATTTCTAGCACTAATAATTGTGTGTGCATCATGATAAGATTATAAGAATGTTTGATTTGGTAATATTGCCAACTACTTGAATAATACTATGTAGTGAGATCTTCAAATTAGACACCAGACAGTTAAAATTTACTTGGCCTTTTGGTTTCTGTCCAACTTGATAGTAAATGCAAGAATGATTTTCCTAGTTTTAATAGGTTGTGAATTTAGAAGAAAAAAATAAAACAAAAAACACTAGGAGAATTGTCAAACTTTCGCTACCAAAATAATACTGACAGAGATTTAAACAGGAAGCAACCTAGCAAGGGGCAAAGCATCTGCAATTCTTCAGACATTATGGTGTCTTTCCGAGAAGGAAGTGGTGTCTTACCGACAAAAGTCTCATTTTTCTTTACGATTCTTAAACTCACCTCTACAAATACCCGCACAACATCATATGCCCATACCCAAAGATAAACAGCTAAAATCTGAAATGCGACAACAGAAGGATTTAATTTTTGGGGTACCTTACTTGATAATTTGGTGTCCGCTGCAAAGAGAGATTGTGGTGCAAACAGCCAACATTATACATTTTCTCTTTAAAATCTACAAATGTAAGGACAAATTTATACTGCAATTGGTGACATATACTTAACAGTAAATCGCACTAGCTAGTTTCTGTGAAACCAAGTGCAGGAAATGCACCAGCATGCTATTCAAACTTTAAATTTGCTTCTATCTATTCTTAAGGATATTCGACTTAATAGAATTGCACATATCATATATAAATAAGTCATGACTAGCAATGTAGCATGTAGCAGGTTTCAGTTGGGAGTGTCCTACACCTGGGAAGCAACAAGCAACAAGCTACTGCACAAGTGATAATCCGCAAGGCTCAGCTGATGATTAGAATACAAGTTCAAGTTATGAGGTGGCTCATAGCTTAAAATGGCAGACGACAACGATGGGGTGATCGAGATTAATAGTGATGAATCGTCTCCAGGCGCAGAATAGGCAGAGGCAGAAATAGAGTAGCAGCAGCATGAATGCGCGATCAGAGGCAGAGGCCCTTCGGCAAAGAAGACAGCTTCAGAAAGAGCGTGTAGCCATGCGGACATGACTCTGAAACCTTCATTCTGAATGCACTTTTGATCTACTGGAATACTTCATGATTCAAGTAACAGTTCTTAGGCATATGTGAGTGGTGCAACACGGGTAAAGATATTATTTACAGGTACATATCAAACTCTACATAATACATAGAAGTAGAAAACTATGAATTATGGGGATTAACACAACATTCATTGCTTCAAGGAGACAGATATTCTGGACTCTGAACAATAAAGCTATAATTCAGCCTACTTATCTTTCATGTTCTTCTATCTAATTGTTGAATGGCTTCATGCTTGTTCAATCCCAAACGTCTAATATCTAGGATTTTATGTTACATTTTCCCAGGAATTTTTATTGACAATTTAGCACCAAGCCGATCCCGTTTAGCATAATCATATCAGAACAAGCAAGTGTATAGATTATAGTAGTAAGTTCCAGAATAGTGCATCATATGATTAAGTTACGGATACGTTAGCTCTGTACTGTGTAGGGAATCTGAAAGCTCTCACACCTCAGCTTCCGGCTTCGATCAATAGCAAACAAATTAATATCATAGTGCAAGGCTGCAAGCCATCAATATATTTATTATTTATACTGTGAACTTGTAAAATATATATACATTTACAGTATTAGAAACTGATAAATTATTTCAAAAATAAAAATCATACTTTGCGATGTAATAAATTTACAGAGATATTCAGTGGAAAAAAACATTTTTAACTACTATAAAAGAACTGCAAAGAAATTATACATTCAACTCCACTGTAAAACTCCACTTTAAAAAATGAAGTTTATATGGTGTCTGAATCAAGTACTTCCACAATGACTATAAACTACCAATCAATACAAATAATAAATTATCAGAATAGCAAACAAAGTTACTGAATGACTAAGCAATGGCCTTATCAGAGGAGAGTACACACTTGAGACCAGAACTTCTCAAACATTAAGTATTTGGCAATTCAAAATTGTGAATGGATAATTTTCTTATAGTATTGCTATCCCAAACTAAGAAAAAAAAATTATTATCGAGGACATGTTATGGGAGATTAGCTTTTAGCTTCCTCTGATGAAAACTATTCGTGTATTTTCGTTTCCTACGGTGGTTCTTCGTTCTGCTTGGGTGAACCATTATATTTTTCTCTTCTGTTGTTTTTCTGTGCTCTTCTGTTTGGACAGGTGGTGTCTTTTACTCTTCCTTATTGCTTTCATCTATTCTGACAAGCGACTCATCGTGTTCTTGCTCTTTGGTGGATGTATATGTACCCTCATCCTTTCTATGCTCTTCTGATGGTTCCTTGCGTTCTTCAGTTTTAGATGGAGGGCCAGAGACAACAGCGGATGGCTCAACTTGGTGTTCTTCTTTGGTCGGTGACTCCCTAGTCCTGTCTTTTGTTGGTGAATCTACAATCTCTTCCTTTTTTGCTTGACTGGTCGAGAGAACATTTCCAGAGAGAGATATTTTTTCTGATGATTCCTTGTGCTCTTCAATTTTGGTTGGAGGGTCGAGGTCCTTCATGACAATGGATGAATCAACTGGGTGTCCTTCTTTGAGCGGTGACTCCCTAGCCCCATCTTCTGTGGGTGAAGCCATAAGCTCTTCTTTTTTTGCTTGACTGCTAGAGAGATCATTTCCTGAAATAGATTTTCTATCTGATGATTCCTTGTACTCTTCAGCTTTGTCTGGAGGGTCAGGGATATCTTTTGCAACAGCAGATGACTCAACTGTGTGTCCTTCGGCTGGTGACTCCCTAGTCCTATCTTTTGTGGGTGAATCCATAATCTCAGATTTGGCTGGTGAGGTTGAGAGCTCTTTCCTTGCCACAGTAGATTCTGGTGAGTCTTTATTGTCTATAGTTGAATCAATGGTCTTATTTTCTGGTGGTGGTTTTGTGTGCACTTCCTTTGTGTTTGATGACTTCATGTGTTCTTCCTTTTTGTCTGGTAAATCGGTAGATTCTTCCTTCTGTGAAGGAATCTCTTCAGAGCTGGTAGTTTTAGACATAATTTCTAGGGGCCCGAGCTTTGCTTCAAGATTCTTGATCAGAGTAGTCAAAGATCGCACATTCTGAGCTTTTGCTAATTGTTCAGGTGAAGATAACTGTTTCATAAGAGAAATCATGAATTACAATTGAGGTCAACCAAAGACATACACCCTCTGTCCGACAATAAAGGTCCTAATTTTGTTCAGGTCAACCTAATTAGGACATTTAATATGGGACTGAGGGAGTAGTATTTTTGTTCAATTCAGATGAAAGATATAGCATGTCTTTTAGGATTCAACAGAGAATACAAAGGAATTTATCTGTCTAATAGCATGTTTTTAAAACTCAAGGAGAATACAAGGGAATTCTTCTACGTGTAAAGTTTTCGAAATTTTACAATTTAGGTTTTACACTATAAAAATATGATTGTCATCATAATCACAAGGTTTTAGCTTTCCAATGCTTTGTATCATCCACTAGATAAGTAAAACATATAACATAAAAAAAGAACCTCAAAATATATGGCTGTTTAAGTTTTTGTACAATTAAATGCTTCTGCAACATAGGAAATAAAGCATTTCTAGTTGAGTTTTCTCCAAGCTGTCCAAACAGTATATTTAAATGAATCGGAAAACACTATATACTGTTATTATCTATGTTGATAGAGATAACTGTTACTAACTCACCTCTTCAAGTTGGTGTACCCTGTGCTTCAGATCCTCTGTTGCCGCTTCCTTGTGGATGCTCTGTAAAATGCTGAGCACATGAGCATGCAAGTTCTCCAATTTGTGTTTTTCAAGCATAGATCGAGGAATAGCAGATTCACAACCTACTGAAGAAAATGGACAATTAACATGCTTCATTGGGCAAACAGTGATGCAATGCCTGTCCATGTCACGCCTCATTATGATATCTGAGCAATTCTGCTCGCATGGAAGCAATTTGAAAGGGCACACCGCATCATGAATTTCCGAGTTACCAGCACTGAACTCGTCATCACACCCCTCATTTGGACAGTGAACAGCCCTAAACCTGCATTGTGGTAAATGCTCCACAAGCTCATCTGCTGAGTTGAACTTCTTGTTGCAGTGAAAAGCATCCTTAAAATCAACATTCTTGAGCAGAGTCTGAGCAACAGTTTCCCTTCTTCCAATTATCCAAAACCCGTTTATTTCCATTTCTTGAACAAACTCATCTATTTTATCTTCCCTCCTGTCACTCAATAGCCACCCCGAGACTCTGCTAAAGAAGTTCCTCTTCGAACTTGCATAATTATCTATGAAATCCGAAATGATATCAAAAGGGTGCTCAGGCACTTCAGTTGCTGCTTCACCTTCTAAAACTAAAGCTTCTGCCACAAAAGTTTCACTTCTCTGAATCATCGAGTCAACCATCTCTTTTCTAATTTCAACTGCCACTGATCCAGGGCTTTTGAAGAGACCGCCAGTTGTGTTGTCAACACAGGCTGTTGCTAAACCAGGAAGAAAAGCTTCTGCTATCTTGCGGATGACTTCTGTATCAAAAAGATTACAATGGTGCATAGGACCTCCCTCTTTTACTTCTTCGAGCTTATCTCGTTCAATACCACCATCAGTTGGAGGATCCATGATCAAAAACTTCAACTAAATATACTTTATCATTCGGTTTTAACCTCACATCAATACATCAATAATAAGCTGATTCCATCCCTAAATCTGAAATAGTATAAAAGCATGCACAATATGATTGTTGATGAATACAAAGGTGTAACTAATATAACATAACACTTACCATACTTGGTGACTAATTCTAGTTCTCACACATAGAACTCCCAAAGTCACAGCAAACAAAAGACGATTATTAGCTCAACTCTAACATAACGCATCAAATCGATCAGACATTAACTCAAAAAAAAAGATTTCCTTGACCAAATAATCGATGGTTAACAAACCACATTTCCAAGAAATGGCTTTGCAAACTTCTCATACAACATAAGTACAATTTTCAAAACTTCATTCAAACTCATTTGCTATACAAATTCCCTAGTTACTCGATCTCTATATAGACTTTCGAAACATAACCCAGATTTTCATATATTGAGATATGCAATGATTCTTATTACATTCCCAAAATCTCTTGACTCTTAATACAAATTCAGATTTCAATCTACACACACATGATTAGAAATATTCATGACCAAATGATCACACACACACACACACACCAATGATGTATACATACAGATTCTTGATCAATGTGAAGTAAATCAAGAATTGGGTAACAACAAAATGGCTAAAAGAATGAATCTTGATCATTAACAGACAGCCCACATAACAAAACATCATAACAAAGAAAATAAATTGATGGGTGTACCTTAAAATTTAGAAATAAGACATTCCCATGACAATTGGATCATCTTTGCAACAAATGAAATGCTTTTTTTTTTGAAATTATATTTAGCTCCTTGTTTTTTGCCAAGTCCTTTGTTTCCGGTTCTAACATTTATAAGTACTTGGCTATTTCATTGGTCAACCTCAACAAATTTCTTTTGTCATTTCTTAGTTTTTGTACGGTAGTTAAATTGTTTAAATTTTAATTGAAAATTATATATATTATATAATTACAAAAATTTAATAATATATATTACTAAAAAGTATATTAATTTATTTTAAAATGTAGTTTTTAATTTTTAAATTATAAAAAGATTAATTTTTAATTTTTAATAAAATTTAATCAATTTGACTCTAAAAATGTCAAATTAACCGCTTGAACGGGATGAATAGAGTATCAAAAAATTTCTAACATGGTAAACTAACATACTACTACTTAAACAACAATTAGTTATCCTGCCATCTTCATTGCTCATAACTACTAATTAAACAACAATCAAGAGAGAAGAATGCTGTGTAAATTGTAACTTAGCACTAGTTGATGACACCATACTTGACTCAATGTCTCAACTAAATTACTCAACAGCTGCCAGACATTCCATATTAGTTGGAAAACAACTACAACTGTGTGCATTTACATTCTGATCATTCTATTCCGGTTTTCTTCTTTAACATTGCGATGAATTCATCTCTTTCGTCTGGTCTCATTCCGTCTGTTGAACAATCTCCAACGCCCCACTCTGCACCGCGCAAGCAATATTTGTCTAGAATTGCTTGTTTGTTCCTGAAAATCCATCCCCCCAACACAATTTAAATTGTAACTCACAAACATTGATGTATGAGTTTACCATTAATGTTTTCAATGCACTACTTGCAACTACACATCTTACAACAACCTAATTTATAGACCTCTTTAGTTCATCATTCAGTTATTAATGTGATTTCATAAAACTAGCCGCTCGAGTTTATTGCATTTTTTTCATGTGTAAAGTTTTAAGCTTAATATACTTAAAACAAAATTAGGTTCACTAAGGGTATGCTGAGAGAAAATTACTTCTCTTTATTTAGCTTGGATTTTTCAAGCAATTCCTTAAGCACCGGAGAGTCTTTGAATCTTGCATCATTTTCTGCATATCTTTTCTGGTTTACTTCTGCATATGCGAAGGCCAATAATTTATCAGTATCGACCTATACATAAATTGGTTAAAAGAATATGCAGAGCATTCATACCATTAAATTTGTTCAGGAATTCAATTTTTGGTAGCTCCGGGCCAGGGACAGATTCTATTCCAGTTGAACCTGAGAGTAATCCGGCATTTGCTGCAATTCAAGCAAACTCAATATCAGGGACTCAGGGTTCCAATATTTACCCAATAAATGTTAAAACCCCACCCCCATAGAATAAAAAAGTTCAAATAATATTCATAATAGCCCTGAACAAAGATTTGTTCAATCCAATATATTTTTATCATAGCGTAGTTAAGATGACTCTCGAAGTAAATTTGTATTATTTCTGGAAGTCCTTTACTAGACTGGGAGCAATGTAGAGAATAAACCTTAAAAGAATCACCATTTTTATACCATCTTTCGAAGTTCGAAAACCATTCCAAATTCACCTTCCTTAAATTGGTAACTGAACATGTTGCAGAGCTACTTTACAAAAAAAAACATGTACCAGAGCTCTTCTGGCTTACTTAGCAATTCACGCTTCTATCCCAAAGGACGGGCTTTCGAGTGAGGGGTGTTTAAACACATAAACATAATATACATGAAGGTTTTCTTCTAATACGCTAATGTTTTAGGAGAGTTGATAACTTAACAGCATTCCATCCAATGAATCGTAATGTAGGATTAAAGAAATTCAACTTAGTTATGCAAATTGTGTATGTAAAAATAAATGAACCAGTAATAATAATCTAGACAGGGAAGTATTACCTGCAGGACTGAAGAACAGGAGAACAGCAAGAGAAGCAGTTAAAGGAACAAGAGATGTTTGAAGAATAAAATCTTGTTTACATGTTGTCAGATTATGAATAAGATTCTTAGAAGAAACATTTATACAAAGTAGTTGTTTCCTTTTACTGTGCAAAGAAAGCTGAGAATTTCTGATCCATATAGCATGTGAAGGAGATAGTGTGGTGTGCTTATTATCATTGTTACTGCTGCTATTTGTTAATGTTGAAATTGTAAAACAAGCATCCAGTAAACAAGAAGATATCATGATCCTTCTCTTCCCTCCCACTGCTCAAGAGGAGATAACTAAAAGATGTGGGGAGAGAAGATAGATGGACCAATGGCTGGTATTAACTTCATTAGAATTACATATAAATTATATATCCTACTCTTTAGTCCAAGATTCCAAGTTTGCCCTTTTTACCTCTAGCTCCTTTAACAGTGGAACATTCATTGTCAAATGAGGTTTTTAGTTTGATTACCACATTTTTTTTATGGGGGGGGGGGGGGGGGGCTAATAGCCTAATACCCCCAGACTCCCCAGTCGCTAAATAGATGCACATCTTTGTAAGCAGTTTTGCAGTTTCCTGCATTCCGCAGGCATCTCACTGACACGCGCTCTGTGCAGTGGTAAAGAATATTTTTACTGCTGCCATTCATCATAGAATGCGCATTTAATACCCAAAAAAAGGTATCTGTTCTTGTGATCCAAACTCCAAACTTGTTGAAAATGCAGGATTCTGATAGTCTTTCCTATCGTATGACTGTTTACTGTCATATCACTGCAACTTCCCATAATCGATCCCAATGAACTTTTAAACAAATTAGCCACCAACTAGATCTAACACTTTAATAACTGAGTTGTTGTCTAGTGTACATCTGAGTTGCGAGTAAGCAAGGAAACATAAACAACATTGTCTTTGGAACAAAGTAATAAACAACTAAACATCAACTGTTTCTTTAGTTGATCTACAAGCTCTTCTAGACCAACCCTGACATTACTCCGTTCTTTTTTTTTTCTCTAGGTACACACATCATGACAGTTCTTTAGGCAACTTCATGCCCCCACTTATTCATCCTTCAAGCATCGCTTTGGCAGCATCAATTAATAGCGGTCTTAGATCATTTGAAGCTCGACCAAGTACAGTGTACCCTTCTTTGTCTTCTATGTCCACATCTGCTCCATGCCTTATCAGTAAGAGAGACACCTGTTAACCAGATAAAGAGCATATTTATGGATCATTAGCTTATGTTTGACAAGACCTTCAAAATAAGAGTAAAAATTAGCATATTGCTACTCTCTTGCCAAAATATACTCATACATATCATGATAAATTGCTGAGTGCAAGAGTATATGCATGAGGCGACTACTATACTGTAGCACTTTGCCAATAAAATCAACAAGCCAACAACCATAAAAAAATGGTTCACCAGATGCATGGTATTTCATGCCATTATATGCTTTGTCAAGGACTCAAGTTCAACCACAGTTGATTCAGTTTGGTTAGACCTATTAGATTGCAAATTTGTGACTAAGTGATCTATATCCACTAGTAATTTTTTCTGAGTGAATGTCATCGATATCACAACATTTTAAATTCACTTAATCCAAACTGAATATGGCAACTCAGCAATAAATTGAGTTGCAATAACAACACGACCATTTAAACACTGCCACTACCTAGTTGTAGTCAGAAGCATTACACTAGCTTTCATAGCACATGAGTGGGGCAATGCAGACTATATATCAGAAGGCTGGGATAAGGAAAGACAACAACGGTTGTAAACTGGTTCCAGAAACACCTGGTGCGTAATGTTTCAAGATCATTATCTGGTGCAGCTGTATGAAAGTGTAAAGCACAATAAAAAATATAAGACAAAAGTTTTATTTGAAAGGAGTCAAAGACACTGCGAGCCAGAGGAAAGAGTGAGGGCCCCATTTTTAAAAGAACTTGGACTTTACATTGCTGTGTCAGTTCTTATATACTCTAACACAATGAAACCCTAGTACAGTCTGATATTACCAAGTGAGTAAAAGAAAGGCCACATTGCAGACTGCAAACTACATTATACATTTGGCTAATGCTCCTCTTTCTCCGGCAGATCTTTGCGACCCGCAACCAGTATGAAGAATTGCTTAGTATATACTTCAATTCACTAGGTGCTAAAACCTATTGATAAAAATTAAAAATAACAAAACTACAATACTGAACAAGTTTTTCCCAGTACAGAGAATTCTAAATCCATACAAATGCATTGTACAAGTTTTACTGTCAGTCAGCACAGTTTGGTCAGACCTATGGGTTGTAAACTTTTATTGTTTTTTTCATTAAGTACTATGGGTTGTAAACCTGCATTTAGAAGAAACTGACAAGTACCAAGATCACTTTAATTTTCCATTCTCATTACACCCAAGCAGGGCTGCACCAACCCAACTGCATCACTATCACATTCAGTACATGTAAAGATCTGCAACCACCAAGCTCTTTTCGACATAATAAAAACAGTAGCAGGCCCAATGTGAGGATGATGTTTGAGAGAAGTGTAACCTCATTAAATCCCTAACCACCCAAGCTAGAACTCAGACCCAAAGTCCGCCACTGCACCCTAAAAGAGGTAAGCCTTGAGGGTGTTGGCCCCTTTAATAGCCTAATACCCCCAGACTCCCCAGTCGCTAAATAGATGCACATCTTTGTAAGCAGTTTTGCAGTTTCCTGCATTCCGCAGGCATCTCACTGACACGCGCTCTGTGCAGTGGTAAAGAATATTTTTACTGCTGCCATTCATCATAGAATGCGCATTTAATACCCAATAAAAGGTATCTGTTCTTGTGATCCAAACTCCAAACTTGTTGAAAATGCAGGATTCTGATAGTCTTTCCTATCGTATGACTGTTTACTGTCATATCACTGCAACTTCCCATAATCGATCCCAATGAACTTTTAAACAAATTAGCCACCAACTAGATCTAACACTTTAATAACTGAGTTGTTGTCTAGTGTACATCTGAGTTGCGAGTAAGCAAGGAAACATAAACAACATTGTCTTTGGAACAAAGTAATAAACAACTAAACATCAACTGTTTCTTTAGTTGATCTACAAGCTCTTCTAGACCAACCCTGACATTACTCCGTTCTTTTTTTTTTCTCTAGGTACACACATCATGACAGTTCTTTAGGCAACTTCATGCCCCCACTTATTCATCCTTCAAGCATCGCTTTGGCAGCATCAATTAATAGCGGTCTTAGATCATTTGAAGCTCGACCAAGTACAGTGTACCCTTCTTTGTCTTCTATGTCCACATCTGCTCCATGCCTTATCAGTAAGAGAGACACCTGTTAACCAGATAAAGAGCATATTTATGGATCATTAGCTTATGTTTGACAAGACCTTCAAAATAAGAGTAAAAATTAGCATATTGCTACTCTCTTGCCAAAATATACTCATACATATCATGATAAATTGCTGAGTGCAAGAGTATATGCATGAGGCGACTACTATACTGTAGCACTTTGCCAATAAAATCAACAAGCCAACAACCATAAAAAAATGGTTCACCAGATGCATGGTATTTCATGCCATTATATGCTTTGTCAAGGACTCAAGTTCAACCACAGTTGATTCAGTTTGGTTAGACCTATTAGATTGCAAATTTGTGACTAAGTGATCTATATCCACTAGTAATTTTTTCTGAGTGAATGTCATCGATATCACAACATTTTAAATTCACTTAATCCAAACTGAATATGGCAACTCAGCAATAAATTGAGTTGCAATAACAACACGACCATTTAAACACTGCCACTACCTAGTTGTAGTCAGAAGCATTACACTAGCTTTCATAGCACATGAGTGGGGCAATGCAGACTATATATCAGAAGGCTGGGATAAGGAAAGACAACAACGGTTGTAAACTGGTTCCAGAAACACCTGGTGCGTAATGTTTCAAGATCATTATCTGGTGCAGCTGTATGAAAGTGTAAAGCACAATAAAAAATATAAGACAAAAGTTTTATTTGAAAGGAGTCAAAGACACTGCGAGCCAGAGGAAAGAGTGAGGGCCCCATTTTTAAAAGAACTTGGACTTTACATTGCTGTGTCAGTTCTTATATACTCTAACACAATGAAACCCTAGTACAGTCTGATATTACCAAGTGAGTAAAAGAAAGGCCACATTGCAGACTGCAAACTACATTATACATTTGGCTAATGCTCCTCTTTCTCCGGCAGATCTTTGCGACCCGCAACCAGTATGAAGAATTGCTTAGTATATACTTCAATTCACTAGGTGCTAAAACCTATTGATAAAAATTAAAAATAACAAAACTACAATACTGAACAAGTTTTTCCCAGTACAGAGAATTCTAAATCCATACAAATGCATTGTACAAGTTTTACTGTCAGTCAGCACAGTTTGGTCAGACCTATGGGTTGTAAACTTTTATTGTTTTTTTCATTAAGTACTATGGGTTGTAAACCTGCATTTAGAAGAAACTGACAAGTACCAAGATCACTTTAATTTTCCATTCTCATTACACCCAAGCAGGGCTGCACCAACCCAACTGCATCACTATCACATTCAGTACATGTAAAGATCTGCAACCACCAAGCTCTTTTCGACATAATAAAAACAGTAGCAGGCCCAATGTGAGGATGATGTTTGAGAGAAGTGTAACCTCATTAAATCCCTAACCACCCAAGCTAGAACTCAGACCCAAAGTCCGCCACTGCACCCTAAAAGAGGTAAGCCTTGAGGGTGTTGGCCCCTTTAATAGCCTAATACCCCCAGACTCCCCAGTCGCTAAATAGATGCACATCTTTGTAAGCAGTTTTGCAGTTTCCTGCATTCCGCAGGCATCTCACTGACACGCGCTCTGTGCAGTGGTAAAGAATATTTTTACTGCTGCCATTCATCATAGAATGCGCATTTAATACCCAATAAAAGGTATCTGTTCTTGTGATCCAAACTCCAAACTTGTTGAAAATGCAGGATTCTGATAGTCTTTCCTATCGTATGACTGTTTACTGTCATATCACTGCAACTTCCCATAATCGATCCCAATGAACTTTTAAACAAATTAGCCACCAACTAGATCTAACACTTTAATAACTGAGTTGTTGTCTAGTGTACATCTGAGTTGCGAGTAAGCAAGGAAACATAAACAACATTGTCTTTGGAACAAAGTAATAAACAACTAAACATCAACTGTTTCTTTAGTTGATCTACAAGCTCTTCTAGACCAACCCTGACATTACTCCGTTCTTTTTTTTTTCTCTAGGTACACACATCATGACAGTTCTTTAGGCAACTTCATGCCCCCACTTATTCATCCTTCAAGCATCGCTTTGGCAGCATCAATTAATAGCGGTCTTAGATCATTTGAAGCTCGACCAAGTACAGTGTACCCTTCTTTGTCTTCTATGTCCACATCTGCTCCATGCCTTATCAGTAAGAGAGACACCTGTTAACCAGATAAAGAGCATATTTATGGATCATTAGCTTATGTTTGACAAGACCTTCAAAATAAGAGTAAAAATTAGCATATTGCTACTCTCTTGCCAAAATATACTCATACATATCATGATAAATTGCTGAGTGCAAGAGTATATGCATGAGGCGACTACTATACTGTAGCACTTTGCCAATAAAATCAACAAGCCAACAACCATAAAAAAATGGTTCACCAGATGCATGGTATTTCATGCCATTATATGCTTTGTCAAGGACTCAAGTTCAACCACAGTTGATTCAGTTTGGTTAGACCTATTAGATTGCAAATTTGTGACTAAGTGATCTATATCCACTAGTAATTTTTTCTGAGTGAATGTCATCGATATCACAACATTTTAAATTCACTTAATCCAAACTGAATATGGCAACTCAGCAATAAATTGAGTTGCAATAACAACACGACCATTTAAACACTGCCACTACCTAGTTGTAGTCAGAAGCATTACACTAGCTTTCATAGCACATGAGTGGGGCAATGCAGACTATATATCAGAAGGCTGGGATAAGGAAAGACAACAACGGTTGTAAACTGGTTCCAGAAACACCTGGTGCGTAATGTTTCAAGATCATTATCTGGTGCAGCTGTATGAAAGTGTAAAGCACAATAAAAAATATAAGACAAAAGTTTTATTTGAAAGGAGTCAAAGACACTGCGAGCCAGAGGAAAGAGTGAGGGCCCCATTTTTAAAAGAACTTGGACTTTACATTGCTGTGTCAGTTCTTATATACTCTAACACAATGAAACCCTAGTACAGTCTGATATTACCAAGTGAGTAAAAGAAAGGCCACATTGCAGACTGCAAACTACATTATACATTTGGCTAATGCTCCTCTTTCTCCGGCAGATCTTTGCGACCCGCAACCAGTATGAAGAATTGCTTAGTATATACTTCAATTCACTAGGTGCTAAAACCTATTGATAAAAATTAAAAATAACAAAACTACAATACTGAACAAGTTTTTCCCAGTACAGAGAATTCTAAATCCATACAAATGCATTGTACAAGTTTTACTGTCAGTCAGCACAGTTTGGTCAGACCTATGGGTTGTAAACTTTTATTGTTTTTTTCATTAAGTACTATGGGTTGTAAACCTGCATTTAGAAGAAACTGACAAGTACCAAGATCACTTTAATTTTCCATTCTCATTACACCCAAGCAGGGCTGCACCAACCCAACTGCATCACTATCACATTCAGTACATGTAAAGATCTGCAACCACCAAGCTCTTTTCGACATAATAAAAACAGTAGCAGGCCCAATGTGAGGATGATGTTTGAGAGAAGTGTAACCTCATTAAATCCCTAACCACCCAAGCTAGAACTCAGACCCAAAGTCCGCCACTGCACCCTAAAAGAGGTAAGCCTTGAGGGTGTTGGCCCCTTTAATCGCAATTTGGAGTAAAATGGTCCAAAATATTACAATTGAAAAAAATGGCCCTTTGTATCATGTAAAAACGCAACTTTAAGTTGCACTATTAAGAAACGTAAATTTTAAATGTGTTTTTATTAATTATTTTAATAAAAAAAATATATATTTTCCTAAAAATGCATTAGGAACTTGTGTTATATACCGACACGCATTTAAAAGATGCAACAATTCACTCCTCCTGCACATAACTTTCCTACGGCCCCACATTCTCAGCTTTAGTTCAAATTTTACATGTGATTTCAGTTCTAGATTGCATTGTATAGTACAGTATGTATATATGTATGTATCAATGAAGCTGTCAAGAAGGAAAAACAACCATAAAGAAAAGGATAATGAAAGTGTTGCTGCTCTGTCAGAAGCAAACAAGTTTATTAACATGATTTTAAAGCTCGCTTGTGAGTGATACAAAGGGCCTTAGTTTTAGATTGTGTCTTTTGGGGCCTTTTTTACTTAACTTGTGATATAGAGGGCCTTTTCCCAAGCCTTGATAGGGTTCTATAGGACAAATGAACGATGTAGAAAAGTATAAAGACCGAACTAACAAAGTAGAAAATAGCATCTTAATTAAACCATAAGTTGAATCTTTAGCATATCTAGTACAATTATGATGCATGACCAAACTACGTAGCATCTCAAAAGTTAGTTTGGTAGATCTCCTTCAATACCTCTCTTTTGTCACAGATTACTGCAGTCATAAGGGCAGTTTGACCTTCTCTATCAACAGCATCAACTTCTGCTCCTTCTTCAATCAGGAATTCACACAGCTCCGCATTCCCAGTGCTTGCTGCACGCTGGAGTGGGGTACATCCTACCTAAATTAATTGAAAAACACATACATTTAACAGACGGAAAGCCTTCTTAAAGTCTAAAAAGAAGTGAGTTAGATAGAATAGTGATTGTAGAATGAGTGTAAAATTTGAGTTAGACAAATAAATTGTTACAAGAGTCGAATCTCATTTATAGGATAACTAACCTTATCCTTCACATTCAATTTAGCATCATGTGCAACCAAAAGTTGAGCTATTTTCAACCAGCCCTTGCTAGATGCATAGTGAAGGGCAGTGCGACCACCATTATTCTTCAGATTAACATCAGCTCCTGAAGATAATAACTTTCAGTACAATGGTGTTAAATTAACCAAATATCAATACATAATTATTGCATCGAGTTTTATAAATAGCCCAAGCTTTACAATGAGTAACAGGAAAGAAACATAGGTGTTGCCAACATAAAACAAGTATTCAGATCACTAATACATCCCATTTCTTGCATAAGTTCTGACATGGTATCGAGTTCCAAGGTAGAATTGATAGTGAGTGATACCCTATTTAATATATAAATATAACTATAGAAGTGCCCAATAGGAAGCATGTGCTTGTGACACAACTGACAACACACTATTTATCAATCACTCGATAAGCACTAAAACAACTGCTGGGTTAGAATTCTCTAAGATAACTCCACCTTAATAGTTAATACTAACAAATCCTAAAGAAGCTGTAAAACCCTCACCTCTACTCAGCAGAAGCTCAACAATCTCAACATTGCCACTACTGGCAGCAGAATGTAACGGGACCCAACCTTCCTCATCCGCACTGTTTATACCACTAACTAATGGATCAGCGGCCGATAGTATCTTCACCACCTATCATCAACAAATCCAAACTTACTACTACAGTACACACACATATTAAAAAATTATATAAATTCCAAACACCACCTAACTATATGTAATGCAAAAAAACCAACATACAATTTGACTAACTTGAAAAGCTAAATTCAACATTCTAACCACAGAAAATAAACAAACTATAATAAAACGATCACTCATCCAATTTAATTTTACAATTAAAAATTACTAATTTCGGGTCAAATTAGCAGTCTAGTTTGAATTTTGCACGTATTTGAAGATACGTGTATTAAAATTTTACCTTCTTAATGCACCTGAAATACAACTACTAATTTGAAACGGAGGGTCCATCTGTCCCGGTATAATGACCACATTTCTAATTTTATTTGTCCCCAAAATCAAACTTATCGAAATTCAGATAATTCCTCAAATTATGTCTTACTCCGTAATTTTGTTATTTTATCTGACCCATACAACTTAAATGGGAGTTACTTGTATAACTAGCACTAAAAATTCATTTATGGAAATTAAAAATACAACAGTGTTATAATATACATGTATGTGATTGTCAAAGTGTTTCCACTTCATAGCTTCACATGCAAATTCAAAGATTAGATTGATGTAAATGTTAGTCTGCTTCACTCTTTCCAAAACACGTATTAGTATATTTCCAATACACGTATCGCTGTGCATTCAAAACAGTGTTCATATGTAATCCAAGTAGTAAAATTATGTCTATAAATAGCGCTCTGTATAACATACTTGATACATAGAAGAAATGAGAAAAATAACATGATCTCTCTCTAATATTTATCTCGAGTTGTATCATTATTATAAATTATTTATAACACGTTATCAGTACGAGTCTCTGCCCGAGCAAGTTTTATTTACGAAAGAGCTATTGCCAAAATAAGTTCTATTTAACAAAAGAGCAAAAATATGGGAGACATATGCATTGCTGACTGTGCGACCACTCACACTATTTTACAAAGTCCAGAATATTTCTCACAGTTGACTAAAACCAACTCACATGTTTGGACAATTTCGGGTACATCTAGTATAATAGAAGGTTTTGGGAAAACCAGTTTTATCCTACCAAACGAGACACAAATTCACATACAAAATGGTCTTTACTCTAGTAAATCCACTAGAAATCTTCCGAGTTTTAAAAATATCCGTCTTAATGGTTTTCATGTTGAACCACTAATAAGGATGAAAAAGATTATCTTCTTATCACTTCCACTATTTCAGGTCATAAGAAGATTTTAGAAAAACTACCCTCAATTTCCTCCGGATTATATACTACGAAAATTAGAGTCATCGAATCTCACACAATCACCATTCCTAAAACTGTATAGCCAAAATCATTTATCATTTGGCATGAAAGACTCGGTCATCTAGGAATATCTATGATGCGTCGCATTATAGAGAATTCTACGGGACATCCCCTTAGAAATCAAAAGGTCATACCACGTGATGAACTTCCTTGTTCAGCATGTTCCTTGGGAAAACTAATTGTCCGACCATCCCCTGTGAAACTTTAAACCGAATCTCCAAAATTCTTAGAAAGAATCCAAGGTGATATTTGTGGTCCGATTCACCCATCTTCTGGTCCATTTAGATATTTCATGGTTTTAGTTGATGCCTCAACTAGGTGGTCCCATGTTTGTCTACTTTCTACTCGAAATGTAGCCTTTGCAAGATTACTAGCCCAAATAATCAAATTACGAGCCCAATTCCCTGATCATCCCATTAAATCAATTCGATTAGATAATGCTGCTGAATTTACATCATCAACCTTCAATGATTATTGTATGTCAGTAGGAATCTCAATCGAACACCTTGTGCCTCATGTACACACACAAAATGGTCTAGCAGAGTCTTTAATTAAAAGACTTCAACTTATTGCTCGTCCTTTATTACTAAGGCCCAAATTATCTATATCTGTTTGGGGTCATGCTATATTACATGCCGGTAATATAATCAGGGTCAGACCATCTGCTTATCATAAGGAATCTTCTGCATCAGGATTGAATTCTATTGACCCGCGTACTAATCAATGTGAAAATGAGGTTAAAAGAATTATTTATATGCAAAACATTGTTAATCAAATGCCAGATGCTTTTAGTGATTCTAGACACATAATAAAATCACATATATCTGCTGTTAATGCTCCAGCGAGGGTTGAAATCCTTAAATATAAATCAATTTCTGAAGAATTGGTTGATGATTCAAAACCACGTCAGAAGCGTGGTAGACCTATTGGTGCAAAAGATATTGTACCACGAAAACGGAAATTAATTGGACTTGCCCCTGAAGTGGCAAATGTTCCAGAAAATACCCCAGAAGTGATATTACCTCCTGAAGAGGTTCGAGCCCCTGAAGTGGCTGTAACTAAAACCCCAGAAGTGGTATTGCATCCAGAAGAGGATATTGCCCCTAAAGTGGCACATGCTTCTATAGAAGCAAAGGTACCTGAAAATTATGAGATCTCAATAAGTTATGTACATAATGGGAAATTGTTGGATCGTGGTAGTACTGAAATTGATGATGTATATGCTTTTTCCGTGGCATGTGATATTCTTGAACTCCGATCCTGAACCATAAAGTACGGAAGAATGTCGACAAAGAGATGATTGGTCAAAATAGAAAGTTGTAATCCAGGAAGAATTACACTCCTTGTGCAAGAGAAATGTATTAGGACCTGCAGTCCAAACACCAGCTGGTGTGATCCCTGTTGGAAATAGATGGGTATTTATATGAAAACGAAATGAGAGAAATGAAATTGTGAGATATAAGGCTCGGTTGGTAGCCCAAGGATTCTCTCAAAGGCCTGGATTTGATTACCAAGAAACATACTCTCCTGTTATGGATGGAATTACCTTTCGTTTTCTGATGGGTATTATTTTCCCAGTCGTACAAGTAGAAGGGGGGGTTGAATACTTGTATGTCTGTTCTGGCCGATTTAAAATCAAATTAAGAACAAACTCAAACACAAAAATATGAATAAGTACTGTTTTGTATTATTGATTTGTGAATACAAAACTCTCCTAGGGTATACACAAACCCTAGCAGCTTCTCTGTGTTTATCACAGCAACTCTCTCTATTTCTATGCTCTCACAAAATTTCACTCAGATAATTATGCTTCGACTTCCACACATTTACAATTAGGTTACATAGAGTTTATATAGAGAGCTGCCTATCAACTAATAACAGAAAGATAAATTACAATAGGAATAGAATTCCTAATTATTAGTTGACAGTTTCCTTCTAGAATTCTCTTTCTTTCCCATAGCATATCTGCAATATATTTATCTTGATCTTCGAAGACTTTCCATTCCTGTGATCTTCTTCCAAATTTATCCTCAACTGTATAGACTCTGAAATCTTCAGACTCTGATGATCTTCAGACTCTGATCACATGTAGACCCTGATAGATCATAGACTCTGATAGTCGATAGACTCTGATCACCTTCCAGACTCTGATCTTCATGCAGACTCTGGTTTCACTTTCTACAGAAATTCTTCTAAGTACAAGTAACATGAATGTTGACCATCTAGACTCTGATTATACATTTCAGAGACTAGAAAGACTTATTACAGATAAACTGAGCTAGACCCTGTTCTAGTATTTTGTACATCATCAAAATGAATATATTCCTAACAATCTCCCCCTATTTATGCTTTATAAAATGTAAGCATAAATCAAGGTTTGATGATGTCAAAACTAAAGAATAAAACTAATAATCTATAACAGTATAAAAGAAAAAAAATTACTTTTCATTTAATCTTCTCAAAGGCTGGATTGTTCTTCAAAAATGAGTTTAGCATATTTTCTTCCACAATTGCAAGAGCTTCACCAACAAACTTCTTTAATTTCTTCATTTCTTCATTTGAACATTTAATTTGACAGTAAGCTGCTCTAAGATCATTTGCACTGCTTTCTTGATCTTTTAAGTCCTTCAACATCAGAACACTAACTTTCCCACTCATAGGCTGAAACCCAAAGTAATGACCCACACCTTCTTGAAATTTAATCTGTTTTTCTTCCAATGGCATGACTTGATCATTTCCCTCAGTATCAACATATTTTAAAGAAAATTTGCCCATTTGTCGATTTGCCTGTCTGTGCAAAATCAGCTTCCTATCAATCTCCTTGAACCATTTGTGTGTGACAGCTTCTTTGCTCTTGTTAACTTCATAAGCAATTTGAAGTAGGAATCTAATATACTGTAGTTCCTCAGCCTGTTTGAAAAAGATAAAATTTGACTGACTAATCCATCTTACACTTCCACCTTCTAAGAAGTAAACCAGCATCTCATTCTTCACCTTTTCTGTACCTCCCTGACCTCCTTGTATCTTCGTTTCAAAAACATTATACACAATTTGAGCATACACCACTTTATTTAAGTGTTTCTGAGTGATCTTCTCAAACTGCCTATCTATCAAGGATTGAGGATCCCTGGTTAGAGTAGATGTTCTGTCAATGTCAGATTCTTCAATCCTCCAAGACCTATCTTCTTTTTAGCTCTAAGTTGCAGATTTGATTGACTGCACTTCCAGTATGAAGGTTCTTGAGTTTGATCAGAGTCTGACTTCTTTCTTTGCTTATCAGAGTCTGACTTAGACTCTGATTTCCCATGTCTAGTCCCTGACTGATATGTTTGAGTTCTTGCTACTCCAGATTGCTTTTGTTGCATACCATCAGGACCCTTAGAACCATGAGAACTATCTCCATCATCACCATCTCTCCTCCTTTTAACTCCCCTTGATGTATTATTGCATCCCTCATCCTTATGTCTTCTGGAGGACTCACCTTGCTTCACCTTCTCCCCCTTTTTGACATCATCATTACTGGTGACAGCCAAAAGAATCTGCTCAAGAACAGTGGAGATATTTGCCTGGGCTGCAATAACTGAATCAACCTTAGTGGTCAAATCAGAAACTGTAGTTTGAAGAGAGGCTTGAGTGGTAGTGATAGCAGCTAGAGCATCTTTAAAAGCAACCTCTTTGGATAATTAAAGAGAGTGAATTCTGTCAAATCTTGTATTGAGCAGAGAAGTTGTATTATCAACACCAGTGAGCTTTGTTTTAATATGAGAAATGTCCTGGACCACACTGGATAATTGAGCAGCAACATCAGGCAGCTTAGCTTTAACAGTTCCATCTAAGACTTGATCTTCTTCACCAGGATAGTAACCATGTTCCTGTTGAAAAGATTTTTTCTGAAAAGCCTTAAGTCTCTCAGAAGGATGAATATCTAAAATACACTCAAAAGAATCTTTATCATTGATGCCTCTTTGCTGTGCAGACTCCCAAGACTGAGGAAACACCTGATCAAAATAGATAAAAGAAGGAGTAACATGATCATCATCTACAGAAGTGCATTCCTCAGCAACAAGCTCTAGCTTTGTGAATGGAGGTGTAGACTCTGGGGGTGGTGTAGACTCCGAAACTGCAAACGGGACTATAGACCCTGACTCCTCCTGAGAGTGATCAGAGACTGTAGACTCTGGAAGTCTAGCCCTTATAGGCATGATTAAGAGTGGTTCTTCAGACTTCGAATATGCAGCCTCAGTTGTAATGACAGGATTATCCACCAAGGTCTCCATGACCCTATCTGCTCTCCTTGCTAGAGAATCCACCAGGTGAAGTTGAGGTCTCTGTGTAAATGATTTCTGAGCAGCAAGAGCCTCCTCTTGTTTGCCAATCTGCACATTCAGACATAGTGAATTGTCATCCATCCCCTGCTCCAATTCATTGGACCAACTCTTTGGAAAATCTTGATCCCAATAAGTAAAGCTAGGTTCAGGATACCCTAATCTCTCATGCTCACAGTGGGGTTGGGCACCCACTTTCTCAATCTCACTCAGGCTCTCTACAGCCTTATCTACCTCTCCTTTTGCCTGGTCCAGTGCCAGCCTCTCATATATTTTGTGACTCAATTTGGAGGGTGCACTCAATAAACCTACAGAAGAGGGGTTGAGAGATAAAAATGGTGCTTCAATACCTGAACCACCTTGATGGAGGGGAACCCCTTCAAATGTCTGAAGGCTAGGGGTTTCCACCAAGGGGTGAGCATCAACAGATTCTGAACCCTTATTAGCATCTTCTCTCTTTTCAGAATCTGTTGGCTCCAGTATTCTAGTCTCAGGGTCTACTCTAGACTCTGACTGCTTCAGCATGACTTCATTAGAAGCCAGAGTCTGAGTGTTACCATCTTTGACTGTTGGTGCATGAGACTCCCCCTCAAGGTGGATAGACTCTGATAGAATAGATTGGGAAATCACTTCATGAGCATCCATCAGAGTCTGTCCTCCCATATCACTGGGGTTCTCATCAGCTCTTTGATGAGTTGTCAAGGAGGGCCCAACAGCATACTCCCCTGCCCCACTATCACCCAACCTCTGACTAGGTGGTTCTTGTGTGGGTGAGGCAGACTGAGCATCTTTATCACTAGTCACCACTGGTGCACTAGTCCCATCCTCCAACTGCCTTACACCACCTGCTACCTCCTGTTGGTCTTCAAGAATAAATGCATCCAACTTGTGATGAAAGGCCCTGAGATGGATTGCATTGATTGCCTGGGCATCTGTGAGGTTGAAGAGGTCCTGCAGTTCCCTTCTTACTCTTTGAAAATAAGTGCCCTTGAATTGATCCAGTCTACTTTGGTAGGTTGGATAGATGTATTTGTTGGCAATTGTACCTATATTATGGACAAGATAGTCAGCCACCTGTCTTGACAGAGGTTGAATTTGAGAGATCCATTGAATGGCTGTCCTGTAGGTAACTCCATTATCCCAAATTGCTTCATAGTTAAAAACTGGTTGCTCAATCTCAGTTTCCAACTTAGCAACAGACTCTGATGCTCTCATTTTGTGGACCTTAAGCTTTTTAGGCTTCTTTGTAATTTGCTGTTCAGAGTCTGGCACACCTAGTGCTTTGAGAACTTCATTAGTTCTGCCTTCTATGAGCCCAGCTGCTTGTACTTGGAATGAAGAGTTGAATAGGTAGCTGTAGAGATTTTTGACCACATCCTGTGCAGACATTTGTAGCTCCTGTTCCATTCTCTTCCTTAGGGCTTCATAGGTTGAAAGAAAATCCAAGACTTGAGATTTAGTCTGATATTGCTCTGGATCTTCAACTGATTCCACCAAAGGATTTAAGAATAGGAGTGCCTAATCACTTGGAGTAATGATCTCATCAATTAGGCATGAGGCTGCATCCAATGGCATTCCTTCCCAAAATGTGTCATGATCAGAGTCTAAAGGCAGTCTAGACTCTGACTCAACATTAGACTCTGGTTCAGGTGTTTTCTTGATTTCAGAGTCTGGCTCTGCAGAAGCCTTGGGAGCATCTGTTTCCTGCAAAATAGGGTTAGTAATAATAACAGGCTTGTGTGTGTGTGCAGAATAAGCCTTCCTTAACCTTCTGTACTTCTTAGCAAAAGATTTCTCGGGAGACTCAATGTGAGAATCCTGAGGTGCTTCCCTAGGTTTTTCAGAGTCTGTAGCCTGTTGAGAGTCTACAGACTTGGCTTGAAGGTTAGAATCAAGTGTATCATGACCTTCCTTTAGCAAAGAAAGTCCTTCAACAACTTGCTTCTCTAGTGGATTGAGCTCCTCATCACTGTGCTCATCTATAAGCCTAGATTGAATCAATTTTCTCCTCTTTACAACTGGTGCCTGTTGAGAGACACCAGAGGTTGGTTTCTTTTTGGATTTTGGTTTGGAAGATTGTATAATTGAAGGGGATTGGGTGACTTGGATAGGTGCAGGGGGACTCTCCATTACTTGTTCCTGCACCATTTCACCACCAAAAAATGAAGCATTGTAGATAGAAGGTTTGTAAGATGAGAGTTTTACCTGCATTACCTATGGATATGTCATTGCAGGTAGACTCTTCTTTTTGTCATCAATTCTCTTAATGTCAGAGAATATCCTCCTTTGCTGTTTGTATGCCTGCACACAGCAATCATCTGCCAACTTGGTTGACATGTCAGGAATGAAGTGATTGAGGAGAATCATAAGAAATCTATGATAGTAGACTTTCTTTCTCCCCTCATGCACATTGTTTAATTTTGCTCCCATTTGAGTGAGCAACATATCACCAATGTTGATTATTCTATCAAATAGGAGACTATGAATAATTTGATAAGTAATAGCAGTAATAGCATCAAATCCACTACACTTACCAGTAAAACACTTAGCAATTTGATCGAAGAAAAATGACCATTCTTTCCTTAAGTAAGGCCTAGTTATCTTGCTCATGTTATCTAAGCTAGCAGAATAACCTATTGCCTTAAACATGCTTTTAATGTCATCATCAGATACAATTTCATCAAAAGTAGACTTAACAGGCAGTTTAAACACAGAATTAAGCACATCTGCAGTGACATCAAATGTAGTCGAACCAAAGGTAAACATTATTTTACCTGGTTGATCCTGAGAAGGATCAACTACCTTTGCAGTGCTCCATGCTTGTGATACAGCATCCATGTGAATGACTGGTGATGCCTTGAGAATGTAGTGTAGCTCGGATTGTTCCAAGAAATCCATCACAGGGTAGTAGTCAGCGTCTACCCCTTTCCTATCTCCAAGAGCAGCAACATGATTTGTGGTCATGAACTCGAAATCCCCAAATGTGAACGCAATCGCCTTGGGTCCTCTCATGACAGTAGAAACAGCAGCCATTAAAGTTGTTGAGTTGAAAGTGATGGAGAAGCTTGAAGAATTTAGCTAGGGTTCGTAAAAATCTCTGTGAATATTTTTGCCTTAGAAATCAATTGCAATAAACAAGTGAGTAAATTGTATGAAAAATACTATTTTGTTCAAGTTGCATACTGTTACGGATAAAAAACGAGGTGTCTTTAATACGTAATTAATGCTAGGGTTTGGGAGAGCTTCGAGCTTTAATGGCTGCACTAACGTTTCGTGACTAAATCAGGTCCTCGTTAACTGCCTACGTATCTCTGTTCGTATGAGAATCAAGCCAAAAACGTAGTTCTAATGTTGAGGGGTTAGGCCCTTTATATAGGCACATGAGGGCCTTGAAATTAGATTAGAAGTAGGAGACTTGGGGGCCAAGTCTCCTAGTGATATGAGGTTGTTGCAACCTCTTAGGACTGAGAGTTCTTGTTAGACTCTGATAGGTGTAGTCTTATCCTTGTGATAGGATATCCATAGATGAAGGGCCTCGTGGGTCTCTTCCCATGTTTGGGCTGCTAGATACTTCTAGGATCTGGGCCTTCAATAGGCTTCTTGGGCCTTTACTGAGCTTTTATTAATTAATTACGAAATTAATTAATGGCAAAGGCTTAATGGGCCTATGACTCTAACAGAGCTTTGTGGGCCGGACTTGCAAATCCAGTTGATCCTAGGATTTATTTTCCTAGTTCATTTCTGGGGCCCAAGCTTTTGGACCATATCAAGTCTAATAATAAATGCTGTGTTTATTACTTTTTCAGGGCTATTTTTACCTATATCATTTGCCCCCCAGCTTTTGGGAAAACTTCATGAGTTTTCGTAAAAGTTTCACAAAGGGTTTTAAGTGCCTTACCGGGCTTTTGACTTATTTTAGTCAACCTTATTATCTAGGCTCAGGCCTTGTATTGTTAATTCTTCTAAAGAATCAACATCATATAAATTGGTCCCCCAAGGATATCAAACTTATAGAAAAATGAGAAAATTTTTAAGATTCACACTATTTTGACCTTGAATGAGGTCGATTTCGATCTCAATTCCACCTCCAAGTCGATCGAACTCGAGGTCGATGTGGGCTTCTATCATTCTGACCATTTCGACCTGGATTGAGGTCGAAAATGACCTCAAATTCTACTCTAGGTCGATTCTTGGAATCGAGCTCGAATTCGACTTGGATCGAAGTCGAATAACATAAATTGTGCCTCCTGGTCGATAGGAGGTATTGAAGTCGAACTCGATTTCGATTGAAGTCGAATATACCAGCAAAATTACATTGAGGTCGATCATGTGATTTGAGGTCGAATTCGACCTCGATTGAGGTCGAATTAGACTTGAAAATTCCTTGAGGTCGAAACACGAGCATGAGGTCGATTTCGACCTCGATTGAGGTCAATCATGTAATTTGGGGTCGAATGGGCCTTCATGGCTATTTGATGTTAAAAGCGAGACTGAGGTCATTTTCGACCTCGATTGACGTCGAATTAGGCCCCAAAATTCCTTGAGGTCGAAACAAATAAGGGTGTCGCTTTCGATCTCGATTGAGATTGAATAAGCCTCCATGGCTACTTGGTCAAAAATTAGACTAGGTTCGATTTCGACCTCGATTGAGGTCGAATTAGACCTCAAAAACCTTTGAGGTCGAAACACTTTAGGGCCTCAAGGCCTATTAATATTCGACTAGGAATGAAGTCGAATTAGACCTCAAACCCCTTTGAGGTCGAATCACTTTAGGGCCTCAAGGCCTGTTAATATTCGACTAGGAATGAAGTCGAATTAGACCTCAAAACTCTTTGAGGTCGAAACTCTTTTGGGCCTCAAGGCCTTATAATCTTCGACTAGGAATGAAGTCGAATTAGACCTCAAAATTCTTTGAGGTCGAAACTCTTTTGGGCCTCAAGGCCTTATAATTTTCGACTAGGAATGAAGTCGAATTAGACCTCAAAACTCTTTGAGGTCGAAACTCTTTTGGGCCTCAAGGCCTTATAATCTTCGACTAGGAATGAAGTCGAATTAGACCTCAAAACTCTTTGAGGTCGAAACTCTTTTGGGCCTCAAGGCCTTATAATTTTCGACTAGGAATGAAGTCGAATTAGACCTCAAAACTCTTTTGAGGTCGAAACTCTTTTGGGCCTCAAGGCCTTATAATCTTCGACTAGGAATGAAGTCGAATTAAACCTCAAACCCCTTTGAGGTCGAAACTCTTTTGGGCCTCAAGGCTTTATAATCTTCGACTAGGAATGAAGTCGAATTAAACCTCAAACCCCTTTGAGGTCAAAACTCTTTTGGGCCTCAAGGCCTTATATTCTTCGACTAGGAATGAAGTCGAATTAGACCTCAAACCCCTTTGAGGTCGAATCACTTTAGGGCCTCAAGGCCTTATGAGTTGTGGGCTTAGTATGCCCAAGTTCTAGATCCTTATTGGTTCATGGATTACAGAGTCTTGGGCCTTAAAACATGGGCCTTATGAGCCCACTCACCGGTCATACCGGTTGACTTACCCTTCAACGGTCGTGTGACCTAGAAACACCTGTTAAAAGGTGAATACAAACGGTCATGTGACCGGCTGGAGGGCTATATATGAGTGAGGTGAGGGGCTTCATCATTCACACTTCTCATTTCTCACTTCTCAAATCTCTTACATACTTGAGCTCTCAAGCTTCTCAGTAGTTCCAGTCCTTAGTTCTCTCAAGGATACTCAGTAGCTCGAAAATCAAATGGCTGACAAGAAGAACTCAAGACTGGCAGCTATGAACGTGGGGTCTGCTAAGCGAGGTAAACCTCTTCGACGAATCCCCATTTTCTCTCCTTATATGTCTTTAATCGATATGATAAACCAACGAGGGGACGAGTATCCTAGCTTGTCTCATTTAGATTCTTACAGTCGTAGTAATAAGTTTCTTGATTCTGATTTGGTAGAAAAGTATAATCGTCTTTTCAATTTTCCTCCTCGTTTCACCATCTCTTTGGCAGAGCCTGGCGACAGGACCTGCCATTGGCACCCTTCCAAATTATTTGTATACATAGATGCCCTGCTAGCGGGGCTTAGGTTTCCTTTGCATGAATTCATTCCCACACTTTTAGCTGACGTTCAAATTCACCCTTCTCAAATCGTTCCCAATGGATGGAGGCTCATTCATTGTTTTATGGTCCTTTGTTTAGAAAAGAAAATAAAAATGACTGTCCCCCTCTTTCGTAAAATTTTTCAATTCAAAAATTCTTCTAGCCTTTCTCTTGGCTGGGTTCACATAATAGCCCACAGGCCAAATAAACCTCATATTTTCGATAACTCTTCAATTCCCGACAATAATCTTCACTGGAAGGAAAACTTTGTTCAAATTTCATGGGAGGGGGGAGACTGGGGTACTCTCTTTAGGCCCACTTTTGGAAAAGTCGCAGATGGGAGCGCCGACTCAATCCTGCTCTCTTTGGAGTAGCAGAATGCTTATGCTGCGCTCACTCAGGCGGAGACCAAGGAAGTCTCTTGGGCTCTTCTTGATGAGTGTAGTCTAAAAGCAGTGGGCCTATCGAGGGCCTCAAATAAAGGTATGCCGCTTTTACCTAGATTTGTCTGCTTACTCTGCACATTGGATTGTTTTACTGTCATGCTCATATTCTGTTCGTTTTTTCAGCTGCTGTGCAAATCAACGAGTGGACCATTCCACCCGTGGAAGAAACTGGCCGTATGAAGCGGTTAAAGCTGATGAACGACCCCAGACAGGGGAAAGAGCCTCCAGCTTTTTTGCAGCCTCATTCTGAGCCCACTGGGGTTGGTGGCAGTGAAACTGTTAGAGCACCAAAATCCCTAGCTTACAAGCCGGGCTGGGGATTCAGGAAGTCAGATACCGTGGTTGGCTGCACGGATCATGCTAGGGATTGGACCCTCCATTCTTTGACTCCTTGTGATTACAAGGATATAGTTTTGGGGCGAGACGAGGAGAGTACCAAAGCTTTAGGTGCACAAGCACTGGCGTCGGTAAGTTTCTTTACTTATCTAATTTGCACTTTTGCTTTTCTTGCACACACTATTCCTTGGCCTTTAATGTGTTTTAACGTGGTTTGTTGGTTTTTCAGGCCAATGCCTACTTTCAGGCTTCCCTCCACCAGACAGAGTTGTGGAAGGTTCAAGCAGGAAAGCACAAAAAGGAGCTTACTAAAGCTAATGCCAAGATCATGCAACTGGAGGAGAAGTTGGCGGAGAAGGAGGACATGCTAAAGCGGGCTCAAGCTGAGATAATAGAACTCCGGGCCGATCAAAATGCAACCATTGACAAGTATTTGGGCTCGGAGGAGTATCAAGACTTGATCCAGCAGCATGACGATCTTCTTTTTCCGGCCAACTACACAATTGGTTGGAATGAGGCTTTGAAGGCAGTGTTGGCAAAGCATCCGGGGTTGTTCGACCCTAAAGTGGACTTTCAGAGTCCCCAGTCAGCTGAAGCTCTAAAGCAGTTGATTGCGGCTCAAGAAGAAGCCGAGGGGGACAGCAGTCCTGATGTTAGGCAACAAAGGGCTAACGAGCCTAACCCCACTCCATCTCCCCCGCAGTCAGTTCCCAAGACAACTCCTCCAGCCCCGACAGAAGACAGTTCCTCTGGAGAAGAAGAATCTGATGAAGGTGAAGAGGGTTCGTCTTCAAGCGGCGAGGATTCTTCGGGAGAAGAGGAGGAGGGAGAAGAGGAGGAAGAAACATAGATAGGATTTCTTTTGCCTGTATTTATGTTGCCCCCAGGGGTTTTGTAAAAACATTCAACCTTTGGGTTCTTATTTATGTATTTTACTTTCCTGTCTTTTTACTTCTTGCCTTAGTTTTGCTTTGTTTTTCGTGTTTATCTTGAACATAAACAACAACTACTCTTGAGGCTTGTAAAAAGACTAAGTAAAAATGATGAACGTCATATAAGGAAAACAGAAAGCATTTCTCGAAACTTATAATTTAGTATAAAAAGAAACAACTTATGCCTTCGAGGCTTGAACAAGTCATTAATTAAATGTTCTCAATAAAAACTAACAATTTAAACATAATAAACTCTCAAGTTGGCAGCATTCCAGCTTCTAGGGACTTCAATCCCTTCAAGGGTCTGGAGTTTGTATGCTCCTTGCCCGGTGACTTCCTTTACTTGGTACGGTCCTTCCCAGTTTGGGGCTAACTTGCCCTTGGGACCAACTCCAGATGCCTCGATCTTTCGCAGGACTAAGTCTCCTTCGCGGAAGAACCTTTCTTTGACTCTCAGGTTGTAGTAGAACGAAGCTTTCTTCTGGCTTTCTACTATTCTGGCATTAGCTTCGTCGCGCAGCTCATCTATTAGGTCTAGAGCCAGTTTCATGCCTTCTTCATTGGTGTCGACTTGAAATTCTTGAATCCTTGGTGATGTCTGAGCAACTTCAACGGGTACCACTGCCTCGGCCCCATAGGCTAGTTGGAATGGAGTGGCTCCTGTTGATGTCCTGCAAGTAGTTCTATATGCCCATAAGATTGGGAGTAGCTCATCAACCTAAGTCCCTTGGGAGCGTTCAATCCTTTTCTTGAGTCCATCTAGGATAATTCTGTTAGCAACTTCAGCTTGCCCATTTGACTGCGGATGAGCTACTGAAGTGAAGCGTAGTTCAATGTTATAATTCCCACAGTATTCCATAAAGTCCTTATTGTTGAACTGAGTTCCGTTGTCTGTCACTAGGATTCGGGGATGCCCGTATCTGCATATAACATTCTCCCAGAAAAACTGAGTTACGTTCTTGGTGTCGATCTTGGCCAAGGGCTTGGCTTCTATCCACTTAGTGAAGTAGTCAATGGCAACAATGAGAAACTTTCTTTGTGCGCTGGCCATAGGGAACGGGCCTAATATATCTATTCCCCACATAGCAAAGGGGATTGGAGAACTTATTGATGTCAACATCTCAGGGGGCTGCCTGACGATGGGCGCAAACCTTTGGCAGCGATCGCATTTCTTAACATATGCTTTTGCATCTTTAAGCATCTCAGGCCAATAGAATCCTAGCCTTATAACTTTATGAGCCAAGGCCCTGCTTCCAAGATGTTGGCCACATATACCATCATGAACTTCTTTCAGGGCAGCCTCAGCCTCATGGGGTCTCAGGCACTTCAAATAGGGTATCACGTATGATTTTTTGTAGAGTATTCCTTCTACGAGGGCATACCTCGAGGCCCTAATCGACAGTTTGCGAGCTTCCACGGGGTCGGCAGGTGTTTTTCCTGTTTCCAAGTAGAGTTTGATGGGATCCATCCAACACGTTCCTGGCCCAATAGGAGCTATTAGTTTTGCATCAATGCTTGGGGTCTTCAAGACTTGAAAATAAACACTGCCCGAGTAGCTTTCAATTTCTGATGATGCAAATTTGGTCAGGGCATCAGCCTTCGTGTTTTCCTCTCTCGGGATGTACTCAAAGTGACATTCTTCGAACTGTGTGGCTTGAGCTTTAACGATTCTCAAATACCTGGCCATAGTCATGTCTCGGGTCTCAAACTCCCCATTTACTTGAGAGATTACTAACCTTGAGTCACCACATACTTTCATGTTTTTCACCCTCAGGGTTCTGGCCAGACCAAGTCCAGCTATCAAAGCTTCGTATTCCGCCTCGTTGTTTGTAGTTGGGAAGTCCAACTTGATTGCATATTCGACAATGAAGCCATTCGGGCTTAGTAAAACTAGTCCAGCTCCACTAGTTTTTGTTTTTGAAGCTCCGTCAAAAAAGAGCAACCAGTATTCTTTGAGTTCTTCCTCTTTTCCCTCTTTCTCCTTATTACCTTCTTTATCCTCTCCTTGCCCCCCGACTTCTTGGTTTGGAATGGTACATTCAACCACGAAGTCAGCTAGAGCTTGGGCTTTGATGGCTGTCCTTGGCTTGTATCTGATTTCGAACTCTCCAAGTTCAATGGCCCATTTGATTAGCCTTCCATTGGCCTTGGGGCTATGCAGTATGTTTCTCAGGGGTTGGTCTGTTAGGATTTCAATAACGTGCGCCTGGAAGTACGGGCGTAACTTCCTCGATGCCATTATTAATGCTAATGCAAACTTTTCAATCTTTGAATAATTCAGCTCTGCACCATGCAGAATCTTGCTAACGTAATAGATGGGCTTCTGAACCTTAGCTTCTTCTTTCACAAGTACTGCACTCAGGGCTGAGTTTGAGACAGCCAGATACATGAATAGCACCTCTCCTGGTTTTGGTTTGGCAAGCAAGGGCGGCTCAGCCATGTACTTCTTTAGCTCTTCAAATGCTGCTTGGCTCTCCTCATTCCATTCAAAGTTCTTGACCTTCTTGAGGGCCTTGAAGAATGGCAGACACTTCTCTCCAGACTTGGATATGAAACGCCCCAGGGCTGCTATCCTTCCAATGAGCTTTTGGACCTCCTTAACAGTCTTGGGGGGCTCCATGTCCAAGATTGCTTGAATTTTATCGGGATTGGCCTCAATGCCTCTTTTGGAGACCATCAGGCCTAGAAATTTTCCAGACCCTACACCAAAGGCACACTTGGCCGGGTTCAACATCATTTTGTGGGTTCTCAGAATTTCAAATGCCTCACTCAGGTGCGCAAGATGATCGGCTTTGTCTAAGCTTTTGACTAACATGTCATCTACGTAGACCTCCATGGTCGTACCAATGAGATGTTTGAAGATCTTATTCACAAGCCTTTGATATGTGGCTCCTGCATTCTTAAGTCCAAAAGCCATAACCAGATAACAAAAAACACTAAAATCAGTGATGAATGATACCTTAGGAATGTCATCGGGGTGCATTTTAATTTGGTTGTAGCCACTGAAACCATCCATGAAGCTAAGCATCTCGTGCCCAGCCGTGGCATCTATTAACGTGTCTATCCTTGGTAAGGGGAAACAGTCCTTGGGACATGCATCATTCAAGTCAGTGAAGTCCACACACATTCTCCACTTCCCATTGCTCTTTTTAACCATCACAGGGTTGGCCAGCCATTCAGGAAATTGAATTTCTTCAATAAATCCAGCTTCTAGCAATTTTTCCACCTCCTACTTAATGGCCTCCTGTCTTTCTGGGGCAAAACTTCTTTTCTTCTGTTTGACCGATGTCCTTCCAGGATTTACATTCAACTGATGTCTTATAAGTTCGGGGTCTATTCCTGGCATGTCAGCTGCTGTCCAAGCGAAAACATCCCTGTTATCTTACAGGAACTGTACCAGTTGTTGTTTCAGGTCCTTGGGGAGTGAAGCCCCAACATATGTCACTCCCTCAGGATATGAAGGATCCAGGGGGATGGACTCCAAGTCCTCCGCAGGTTTCCCCCTACTCTCTTCGTGATCTCTGACATCCATATCTTCAATGGGGAGAACCTGCCCCCCAGTGCCATCAGGCTTCAAAGCAGCCACATAACAGCTTCTGGCCATCTTCTGATCTCCTCTTTCTTCCCCCACTCCATTCCTGGTCGGGAACTTGAGTTTCAAGTGGTATGTAGAAGCTATTGCTTTGAAGGCATGCAACCCTGTCCTTCCAAGGATTGCATTATAGGTAGTGCTTGCCTTAATAACTAAGAAATTCAGCATTTGAGTGGACAGTCGAGGTTCTTCGCCCATAGTCATTGGTAGTTGTATGATCCCCTCGATCCGAGACTCCACTCCATTAAAACCGTATATGGGCATGTTGGAGGGGGTTAGCTGTGAATCACTGTATCCCATTTTCACATAGGCATCATAAAATAGGATGTCAACAGAAGAACCATTGTCTACCAAGACTCTCTTCACAGGAGAATTCCCTATGGTGGGGGTGATTACTAAGGGATCATCGTGGGGGAACTTTACCCCTTCTAGGTCGGAGTCATCGAAGGACAACGAGATCTCAGTTCTTGCCCTCTTAGGAGGTTCTCCTACAATGCTCATTATCTCCCGGGCATACGCCTTCCTGGAGTTTCGGGAGTTGCCTGCTGCAGTTGGCCCTCCTGATATTACGTTAATCACAGGCCCTCTGGGCTGATTGTTTCTTTCCTTGGGGTCTGAGTCCCTTCGTTTGTCGTTCCTTCTATCGTCTCTAGCACCATCCTTGGTGTATTTTTCCAACTTCCCTCTTCTAATCAGAAATTCGATCTCGTCTTTCAACTAACGACAGTCATCAGTGTCGTGTCCCACATCTCTATGGAACCGGCAGTATGCGCTCTTATTTCTCTTTTCAGGATCAGTCCTCAGTGGCTTCGGCCATCGAAGGTCTTTACCCTTCTCAATGTCCATTAGTATCTGGCTACGGGCGGTGTTTAGTCTTGCATACTCGGTGAACCTGGCACCTCCTTTTTTCTTGGGGTCATTGGCGTCACCATTCTTTGCATACTTGGTATCAACAGTGTACTCGGTATCGCTGGATCGTTTTTTAGGATAGGCGTTCGAGGTCTGAAACCCTTGAGCTTTTTTCATACTTTCCTCAGCCTTGATATACTTTCCTGCTCTTTTTTGGAGCTCATTCATAGTTTCAGGGGCCCTCTTGGCTAACGATCTCCTGAAATTTTCGTCAGAAGTCCCTTGCTGCAAGGCTATCATAGCTACCTTCTGATCTAGATCAGGGACCTTCAAGGCTTCCTCTGTGAACCTATTCATGTAATCCCTCAAGGATTCGTTCTTCCCCTGGTGCATGTTCATTAGCGAAGCTGAGCTCTTTTCATGAGTCTTGCTGCTATTGAATTGACCAATGAAGGCCCTGCTCAGATCCTTGAATGACCCAACAGAGTTTGGTGGTAGACGGCTGAACCACCGCTGAGCCATGCCACTCAGGGTTTGGGGAAACGCCCTACACTTGATGGCATCGTTTACAGGCTGCAGCAACAGTGCATTAGAGAACGTGAGAACATGATTTGAGGGATCTCCCATTCCATCATAGGCCCTGATTGTTGGCATCTTAAACTTCCTTGATATCTTTTCATTCATAATATTCTTTGTGAAGGGGGGTGTGGGATCATCAGGATCTCCCAGCGGTAATAACTCTTGGGGATCAGCCCTGACATGATTTGTTCTTATTTGCCTCGGGGGCTCATCCAAATCTATTACAGAGGTGTTTCTCATCAACTCTCCAGCACCCTCCACTCTGGGGTGCTGTCGCCTTGCCAATGCCTTCTCTAGGTCTTTCCTTAATCGTTGAGCTTCAGTCTCATGAGCGCGTATTCTTTCCTGAAGGTTCAGGGAGTCATTACTTTGAGGCCCTCGGGGCTGGGTACTCCTCCCTCCAAGGGGCTCCTTACCAGGTCGCCTCCTTCGTGGGTTAACATCTTCGTTAGATGACTTCTCGTCATCAGTTGAGTAAGGTCCAGAGAAGTCCCGACTTCTTCGTTGTGAGGTATAGTGGGGCAACAGCCCTTGCTCATAAGGGGGCTCATAGTTCCTTGGGAGCCCATAACGAGGGTCGGGAGTTATAGAAGACGGGACCTGCATAGTAGGAGGAGCAACAAAAGTAGTATGAAGGGGTGGAATTACCTGGAGCGGAGGAGCTGAAGCATGAATTGACACATCGGGGTTGGAAGGGTTAACGACGATGCTGAGGGGTCCAGCACGCCGGGTGCTTACTTCAGGGTCCTCAACAGAGGTGGTTGGAACAACAGCTTGTTGCCCCTAAGTTGTAATAGGGGGAACAGTGGCGTCGACAGCGGCGCCAGGGATCTCTCCTTCAAGGGTGCTTGCAGTACTTCATGTTCTTGCCATGGTTATTAATCGTTCCCACAGATGGCGCCAAATGTTACGGATAAAAAACGAGGTGTCTTTAATACGTAATTAATGCTAGGGTTTGGGAGAGCTTCGAGCTTTAATGGCTACACTAACGTTTCGTGACTAAATCAGGTCCTCGTTAACTGCCTATGTATCTCTGTTCGTATGAGAATCAAGCCAAAAACGTAGTTCTAATGTGGAGGGGTTAGGCCCTTTATATAGGCACATGAGGGCCTTGAAATTAGATTAGAAGTAGGAGACTTGGGGGCCAAGTCTCCTAGTGATATGAGGTTGTTGCAACCTCTTAGGACTGAGAGTTCTTGTTAGACTCTGATAGGTGTAGTCTTATCCTTGTGATAGGATATCCATAGATGAAGGGCCTCGTGGGTCTCTTCCCATGTTTGGGCTGCTAGATACTTCTAGGATCTGGGCCTTCAATAGGCTTCTTGGGCCTTTACTGAGCTTTTATTAATTAATTACGAAATTAATTAATGGCAAAGGCTTAATGGGCCTATGACTCTAACAGAGCTTTGTGGGCCGGACTTGCAAATCCAGTTGATCCTAGGATTTATTTTCCTAGTTCGTTTCTGGGGCCCAAGCTTTTGGACCATATCAAGTCTAATAATAAATGCTGTGTTTATTACTTTTTCAGGGCTATTTTTACCTATATCACATACAATACACACGAGACTACAGCCTGTATCCGGTCAAAAAAATAACTGTTACCGCCTATTTCAAGTCATTTGAACATTTTAAATGCAATCAGAGTCTGCAGGCGCGAATTTTAACCGTTTCAGAGTCTAGGCGATAATTTTCTCAGAGTCTACTGACTTTCAGAGTCTATAGACTCGTCAGAGTCTAGACTCTGTCAAGGTAAAATACCAAACAAAATGTTGCACTAACAATTAATCACAGTGTGTTAAGACAGGGACTATAATTAAAGTACATACCTTGCTTCTTGTAATTTTTGATCACTTACATATTTAACATACCTAATTCACCTACCAGTCTGAGAAAGGTAGACTCATCAAGTGGTTTTGTTAAAATGTCTGCAATTTGTCTGTCAGTTGGAACATAGTGAAGTGTCACGGTACCATTTTCAACATGTTCTCTAATAAAGTGATACCTGACATCAATGTGCTTTGTTCTGGAGTGTTGGACTGGATTCTCTGCAATATTAATAGCACTAGTATTATCACAATACATAGGAATATTTGAGAATGTTAGTCCATAATCAAGTAATTGATTTCTCATCCACAGGATTTGAGCACAGCAACTTCCAGCTGCAATGTATTCAGCCTCAGCTGTTAAGGTTGATACAGTCTGTTGTTTCTTGCTAAACCAAGAAATTAATCTGTTGCCAAGAAACTAGCATTGTCCTGTTGTGCTTTTCCTATCTACTTTGCATCCTGCATAGTCAGAATCTGAATAGCCAATTAGTAAAAAATCTGACTCTCTAGGATACCAAAGTCCAAGAGTTTGTGCCCCCTTGAGATATCTAAAAATTCTTTTCACAGCTATTAAGTGTGATTCTCTAGGGTCAGCTTGAAATCTAGCACACAGACAAGTTGCAAACATTATATATGGTCTACTAGCAGTTAAATATAACAATGAGCCAATCATACCTCTATAACTAGTGTTGTCAACTTTCTTACCCTTTGGGTCAGAGTCTAGCTTAGTAGCTGTTGACATGGGAGTTTTAGCAGATGCAGAATCTTGCATATCAAACTTCTTCAACAGTTCTTTTACATACTTTGTTTGATTGATGAAAATTCCATCATCATTCTGTTTGACTTGAAGCCCCAAAAAGAAGTTTAATTCTCCCATCATGCTCATTTCATAATTTGACTGCATTAGTTGACTAAACTTTTCACAGAGATTATCATTAGTAGATCCAAATATAATATCATCAACATAAATTTGAACAAGCAAAATATCACCTTTATATTTTCTAATAAAGAGAGTTTTGTCAATGGTACCTCTTGTGAATCCATTTTCAAGAAGGAATTTTGAAAGAGTTTCATACCATGCTCTAGGTGCTTGCTTCAATCCATATAGTGCCTTGTGTAACCTGTAAACATGATCAGGAAACTTTGGATCAACAAATCCTGGTGGTTGCTCCACATAGACTTCTTCTTCCAATTCTCCATTTAAGAAAGCACTTTTCACATCCATCTGATACACCTTGAATTTTGAATGAGCTGCAAAGGCTAGAAACATTCTAATAGCTTCCAATCTTGCTACTGGTGCAAAAGTTTCATCATAGTCAATTCCTTCCTCCTGTGAGTATCCTTTTGCAACTAGCCTTGCTTTATTTCTTACTACAGTTCCATTCTCATCAAGTTTATTTCTATACACCCATTTTGCACCAACCACTGATCTATTTCTAGGTCTTGGTACAAGTTTCCACACTTTATTTCTCTCAAATTCATTCAATTCTTCTTGCTTTGCAATAATCCAATCAGGATCTTGCAAGGCTTCCTCAATTTTCTTGGGTTCATTCTTTGAGAGAAAACAGCTATAAAGACATTCATTTTGAGTGGTTGTTCTTGTTTGTACACCACTCTCAGGATCACCAATTATCAAGTCAGGAGTGTGATTCCTTGTCCATTTTCTAGCAGGTGGAAGATTGGTTCTTGAACTTGAAACTCCCTCTAAGTCATTTGCATCTTCTGTATTTGAGTGAAATTCAAATGAAGAGTCTCCCCCTAAATTGCTTGACTCTGACAAGAGTTTAGAGTTGCTTGATCCAGACCCTGATGAGTTAGACTCTGTCTGTCTAGACTCTGTCTGGATAGACTCTGTCTGGGTAGACCCTGACCTGTTAGACTCTGAATTATTTGGAGTTGAATTTTCTGGCTCCCCCTCAGAATGTGCAGGTTCCTGTGTTAGTTCAGGATTTACTCTAGGGTCTTCATCCTCTTCTTCTTCATTTATCTCAGAACTTTTTAGATTTTCAAATTCCAGTGTTGTAGACTCTGACTCATCCTGTAATTCTGTAAACTTTTTATCATCAAATGCAACATGAATAGATTCCATAACAATTTTGGTTCTGAGATTAAACACTCTGAATGCTTTTGTGTTCGATGCATATCCAAGAAAGATTGATTCATCTGCCTTGGCTTCGAATTTGCTTAGATTTTCAGGATGTACTTTCAGTACATAACACTTGCATCCAAATATGTGAAAGTGTTTCACACTTGGCTTCTTGTCCTTTATCATTTCTTAGGGAGTTTTTCCATGCATGTTTATTAGAGTGCAGTTTTGAGTGAAACATGCTATATTGACTGCCTCAGCCCAAAAGTATACTGGTAGCTTACACTCTGCCAACATTGTTCTGGCAGCTTCTATGAGTGTCATATTCTTTCTTTCCACAACTCCATTTTGTTGAGGAGTTCCTGGCGCAGAAAATTGTTGAGTAATTCCCTTTGATGCACAGTGGTTCTCCATGATTGAATTCTTGAATTCAGTACCATTGTCACTCCTCAGAATTCTTACTGTTTTTTGTGATTTTCTTTCCAGAAAAGTGATATGATCTATTATGTGTTGTGAAGCTTCATCCTTTGAATGTAGAAAGAAAGCCCATGTGAATCTTGTAAAATCATTTACAATAACAAGAGTATATTTATTTTTGTTAATTGACATAACATTTACTGGACCAAATAAATCAAGATGCAGTAAATAAAAGGGTTCAGAAATGGTATTTATTGTCTTGCTCTTGAAGGATGATTTCCTTTGTTTTCCAAGTTGACATGCTTCACAAAGTCCATCTTGTACAAAATCAACCTGTGGTAATCCTCTTACAAGATTCTGTTTAACCAACTTGTTGAGTGTTTTGAAGTTGATGTGTGACAGTTTCTTGTGCCATTTCCAGCTCTCTTCAGTTGAGGCCTTGCTGTATAGACATGTGACTTCACTGTTTATGCAATCCTCCAAGCTGGCTTCATAAATGTTACCATGTCTGTGTCCTTTGAAAACCACAATGCCTGTTTCTTTGTGAGTCACAAGACACTCTTTGTTGTCAAAGCTAGTATGGTAACCTTTGTCTCCAAGTTGACTTATGCTTATTAAATTGTGCCTTAAGCCGTCAACTAGAGCTACTTGTTCAATGATGACATTCCCAAGTACAATCTTGCCATATCCCAGTGTTTGTCCTTTGTTGCCATCTCCAAAGGATACTTCTGGGCCAGCCATTTCCTCAAAGTCTGTAAGCAGGGATTTCTTTCCAGTCATATGTCTTGAGCATCCACTGTCCAGGATTAGGGTTACTTTCTTTACCCTAGTTCCCTGCATACATAAAGCAACTAGTTAGATGTTTTGAGGACCCAAATAGTTTTGGATCCTTTTCTACTAATTTTAGGAGAAACAGGCTTAATAATTTTCACATTTGGCTTACCTGTCTCTTTTGTTGCTCTAGACTGTGGTGGAGTCTTAACAGTGTCATACCAACTCTTATCAATAGAAGATTTTAGCTCATAAAAATTGTAATACAAATCATGATAGTCCCTACACATATATATAGAATGAAATATGCTACCACAGTGATAACAAGGTTTCTGTGGTATGTAGTGACTTTTTAGAGTCTGAGAAGGACTAGACTCTGATTTCTTCTCAATTTTTGTTTTACAATCTATAGCTAAATGGTTTTGATTGCCACATCTATAACACTTCTTTCTAGGAGCATTAGGATCTTTTTGATAATTATTAGCCTTATTGATGCCTTCCTTACCATTCCTATTTCTCCTAGTTTTGGTGTACTCTGATAAGTTCTCTAGCCTTTCTTTTAACTTAGACTTAGACAAGTACCCTATGTTTATAATTTTCTTAGAGTTATTTGCCCCTGTTTCATCTGTCTTTTTGTCAACAACAGGGGGACTATTGACAGATGAGTTTGTGGCTTCAGTTTTTTCTTTAGGGATCACAAACTTAACAGGAACAAATGTACTTTTGTCTTTAGTCTTATTAATTTTTCTAGTTTCTTCATTGTTATCATTCTCAACAATAGGTCTTTTGTCTTGACTCTTGTCATAGCCTAGACCAGCAGTTTGACACACGTTTTGATTATTGAGAATTTCTTGAACTTTTCTTCCAGAGTCTGTCCAAACTTTAAACTTAAGCCTTTCTTCTTCTAGTTCTTTCCTAACATAGTCATAGGCTTTCAAAATTTCAGTGTAGTTATGACTATATTTCTCAGAATCCTTTTTGTATTGTTCCATTAATAATAACTCAGATTCTACATGACAATTCCTTTTAGTTAAGGCTAAATTTTCTTCTCTCAACCTTTCACTTTCACTAGTGAGAGACCTACATGTTGTCATTATTTTATTAACCTCACTTTTCACAATCTCTATGCCATCAGAGTCTAAATTAATTAAGGATTCAGGAGTAAAGATTGATACCTGAGTTTTAGGAGATGAGGGTTCTTTGGGAGACTGTGATTTTCTTGAGGAGGATGCCATCAGTTCTAAATTTTCATAATCAATTTCATCCTCTGAGCTTGAGTCTGCCCAGTCTTTTCCTGTTGATAGAAGTGCTTTTCCTTTTCCTTGACTTTTTGACTTTCTGCATTCACTGGCAAAGTGCCCCAATATTCCACAGTTGAAACATTTGACCTTTGCTTTGTCAAGTTTGATAATTGTACTCTTGCTCTTCTCAACCTTTTCATCTTCCTTCTTGAATGATGGCCTTTTGCTAAATTTGCCAGTTCTTTTGTTGAATTTCATTCTTTTGAAATTTTTAGCAAACATAGCCATCATTTGACTTAGATCAAACTCTTCATCAGAATCAGAGTCTGTGTCAGTAGACTCTGACTCCACAGCAGCTTTACCCTTCTTTCTTGAATCCTTGATTCTTGCTTCTGTGGATGGTTCCTGTTATTCTTTCTCAGACTCCATCAATAGTGCTATAGATTTTGTCTTTACAGACTTCTTATTCTTTCTCTGTTGCATCTTCAAATCATATGTCTTGAGTCTGCCATACAATTCTTCTAGAGTTAGTTCATCCAAATCTCTAGCTTCTCTTATGGCTGTAGTCTTATTGTCCCACTCTTCAGGAAGTGCTCTCAGAAACTTGGTGTTCGTATCTTCAGAATCATAAACCTTACCAAGCATAGCCATCTCATTCAAGAGTTTTGTAAACCTATCATACATCTCAGTGATAGATTCTCCAGATTTTGCTTCAAAGTACTCATACTCTTGAATAAGCAAAGACCTAGCATTCTTCTTGACATCTTTAGTCCCTTGATAGTGCACCTCAAGTTTTGTCCACATCTCCTTAGCAGTCTTGCATGATATGACCCAGTTAGTTAGAACAGAATCTAAACTATTAAAGAGAATGTTCTTTACTTTTGCCTCCTTAAGGACATTTTCTTTGTCCTCTTTTGTCCATTCAGCCTTTGGTTTCTCAACGAGGTGTTCTTCAGTTATTTTGCCTTCCTCATTGATTTGAGGCACAATTTTTAAAGGCACAAATGGTCCTTCATTAATCCTGTCAAGATAGTCAGGGTTTGTTGCTTCCAGATGGTGCAGCATCTTAACCTTCCAGTGGGTGAACTCGTTTCTCTTAAGCATAGGAATCTTAGAATTGCCATCTTTGTTTCCAGACATCTTTGATCGATTTTAAACGTTAGGCTCTGATACCAATTGTTTTCCCAGTCGTACAAGTAGAAGGGGGGGGGGGGTTGAATACTTGTATGTCTGTTCTGCCCGATTTAAAATCAAATTAAGAACAAATTCAAACACAAAAATATGAATAAGTACTGTTTTGTATTATTGATTTGTGAATACAAAACTCTCCTAGGGTGTACACAAACCCTAGCAGCTTCTCTGTGTTTATCACAACAACTCTCTCTATTTCTATGCTCTCACAAAATTTCACTCAGATAATTATGCTTCGACTTCCACACATTTACAATTAGGTTACATAGAGTTTATATAGAGAGTCGCCTATCAACTAATAACAGAAAGATAAATTACAATAGGAATAGAATTCCTAATTATTAGTTGACAGTTTCCTTCTAAAATTCTCTTTCTTTCCCATAGCATATCTGCAATATATTTATCTTGATCTTTGAAGACTTTCCATTCCTGTGATCTTCTTCCAAATTTATCCTCAACTGTATAGACTGTGAAATCTTCAGACTCTGATCACATGTAGACCCTGATAGATCATAGACTCTGATAGTCGATAGACTCTGATCACCTTCCAGACTCTGATCTTCATGCAGACTCTGGTTTCACTTTCTACAGAAATTCTTCTAAGTACAAGTAACATGAATGTTGACCATCTAGACTCTGATTATACATTTCAGAGACTAGAAAGACTTATTACAGATAAACTGAGCTAGACCCTGTTCTAGTATTTTGTACATCATCAAAATGAATATATTCCTAACAGGTATGGCTTGTATAGAAAAATTGGAAACACGTCTCATGGATGTTGTGACAGCCTACCTATATGGATCACTTAATAGTGATATTTATATGAAAATCCCTGAAGGATTAAAATTAGAAGATACTAAGCCTCGTCATTTATATTCTGTTAAATTACAACGATCATTATATGGCTTAAAATAATCGGGTCGTATGTGGTACAACAGGCTTAATGAATATTTATTGAATGCTGGGTATATTAATAATCAAGTGTGTCCATGTGTGTTTATTAAAAGGTCACAAACTGGTTTTGTTATTATTGTTGTATATGTGGATGATTTGAATCTTGTTGGTACTTCTGAAGATATTACTAACGCTACTAATTATTTGAAAAATGAGTTTGAAATGAAGGATCTTGGAAACACAAAATTTTGTTCAGGTATACAGGTGGAACATCTACCTTCAGGAATATTTGTTCATCAATCCACTTACACAGAAAAGGTTCTTGATCGATTCTATATGGACAAATCTCATCCACCAACCACACAATGGTTATCCGGTCACTTGAAGTTGAAAAAGATCCATTCCGTCCTAGAAAACCAGATGAAGATGTTCTTGGATCTGAATTTCCATATCTCAGTGCTATTGGTGCTCTCATGTATCTTGCAAACAACACTCGACCTGATATTGCATTTGCTGTAAATCTACTGGCAAGGTTCAGTTCTAATCCAACTAAAAGGCATTGGGATGGAGTTAAACATATATTGAGATATCTCCATGGGACAATTGATCTTGGACTGTTCTTTTCAAACAAATCAAAATCACAGCTGATTGGATATGCAGATGCTGGGTACATGTCAAATCCTCATTTTGGACGATCATAGACAGGTTATTTATTCACATATTGTGGAACTGCTATTTCTTGGAAATTTGTAAAGCAAACTATGATGGCAACTTCATCAAATCACGCAGAGTTATTGGCAATCCATGAAGCAAGTAGGGAATGTATTTGGCTGCGGTCTATTATTCAACATATCCGAGAATCATGTGAATTATCAAATATCTCAGATAGTCCTACAGTCATGTTTGAAGATAATTTAGCCTGCATTAAACAACTCAAAGAAGGATACATCAAAGGAGATCGAACAAAGCACATCTTGCCAAAATTCTTCTATAGTCATGAGCTCCAACAAAATGGTGACATTGATATACAACAAATTCGCTCAAGTGAAAATCTAGCAGATTTACTTACAAAGTCACTACCCACATCAACTTTTGAAAAGCTGCGAAATAATGTTGGTATGCAAAGATTGAGGAACTTGCTACAACAAGATGTCAATATGTGAGATGCTTTATTCAGGGGGAGACTGTACTCTTTTTCCTTCATCAAGGTTTTTATTCCACTGGGTTTTTCCTTGCAAGGTTTTAACGAGACAGTCAATCTTTGTAATAACTCACATTTGACAATCAAGGGAGAGTGTTATAATATACATGTATGTGATTGTCAAAGTGTTTCCACTTCACAGCTTCACATGCAAATTCAAAGATTAGATTGATATAAATGTTAGTCTGCTTCACTCTTTCCAACACACGTATTAGTATATTTCCAATACATGTATCGCTGTGCATTCAAAACAGTGTTCATATGTAATCCAGGTAGTAAAATTATGTCTATAAATAGCGCTCTGTATAACATACTTGATACATAGAAGAAATGAGAAAAATAACATGATCTCTCTCTAATATTTATCTCGAGTTGTATCATTATTATAAATTATTTATAACAAACAGGGCATTTTTTCAAAAACCTGATAATAATTTAGAAAAATGCTAGGTACCAAAAGTTGTCTCTAGTTGTGGTGTCACGTGTGTAATGATTAATTTTTCTGAGACCTCGTGTGCATGCATATGCGGACACGAATTAAAACGAACCATATGTCATGCCATGTCATTTTGGAAAAAATTGAGTACGTAACATGTCAATAATAATAAAAGTGATGGAATGAATAATTATTAGAATATATGTACCTGAGCGTTAGCAGAAGAGGCGGCGACGTGTAGGAGAGAGCGTTGATCATCGTTGCGTAGAGATAAAATATTGGGGAGATTGTATCGTTGAGAGACTAGTGATTCGAAGAGTGGTGAATCACCTGATTCAGCAGCTTTGAATAGTTGCTCAGCTGTTATTTCTGTCATTTTGTTTGGTGAATTGTCGATCTCCATTTCTATTTTTTCACTCGTATCAACTGTATTTTTTTTTGGAATTGACGTGTAATATTTTTTTTGTTGCGTATTTTTTCTGTATTGTTGATGAGCCAAAATTTAGGATGAGAATGAGGTGAGATAAGAACGCTCATTTCATTCTTTTGTTAGTTTAGTCAAATTAATTTTATTGGAAATGGAATGATCAATTTTATTAATTAATTTATTTAATATATAGATAAAGTGAATTCTAAAAAAAGTTTATTCAATAATAAATTTATTAAATAATATAGAAAATATAAGGTAAAATTAATTTACACGAGAAATAAGTTTATATATATAATTTAAATTAACAAAATTAATAATTAAAAATTTTAAACAGCTAAATAAGTTTTTTTCATTAAATATATTAAATTACAAACATAATGTATTCAAGAGCAAAAATAAAGATAAAAAATTATTGTTAGTAAGAATAAAAATGGTTATCGTATACGGAAGAGTGAGATACAAAATTGACTTATTATGAATGATAAGAATAACATGAGGATGAGTGATTTCATTCCCAATTACTCAACTGAACAACTCTTTTTTATCCCCGACGGAATGATCGTTCCATTCCCACGAAAATTCATTCTTATCCTTCCACCGAACATACCCTTAGGGTGTATTCGGTTGGAAGGATATGAATGTGTTGAGATGAGAATGAGCGAAAGGAATGGAATGAGTTGGGATGAGAACGAGGTGAGATAAGAATACTCATTCTATTCTTTTGTTCGTTTAGTAATATTAATCTTATTGGAATGAAATGATCATTTTTATTAATTTATTTGTTTAATATATAGATAAAATGAATTCTAAAAAAAGAGTTTATTCAACAATAAATTTACTGAATAATATAGAAAATATAAGGCAAAATTAATTTACATGAGAAATAAGAATATATATATATAATTTAAATTAAAAAAATTTAACGATTAAAAAATTTAAATAGCTAAAGTTTTTTTTGATTAAATGTATTGAATTATAAACATATTATATTCAAGAGCAAAAATAAAGAAAAAAATTATTGTTAGTAAGAATAAAAATGGTTATCCCGTGTGAGTGGATAAGATACAAAATTGATTTATTTGGAAGAATAGGAATGACATGAGTATGAGTGATTCCATTCCCAAATACTCAACCGAACAACTATTTTTCCATTCTCGACGGAATGGTAATTCCATTCCCACGAAAATTCATTCTTATCCTCCAACCGAACATGCCTTTAGGGTTTTTGGTTTCCTAGCTTTGAATAGGATTTTATTTATTATTTTAATAAAAAAATCTATTCGACATTAATATGGACTCCCTCTGTCCGATTCCAGTGTAATGGACATTAATAAAAAAAATCTTTTGAGATTAATTTGATTAAGTTTTGATAAAAAATTATATATATATATATATATATATATATATATATTATATTATTATAAAAAATTAAAAATATATATTATTCGAAAATATATTTGATTTAGGGTTTTTGGTTTGCTGGTTCTGAATAGGATTTTATTTATTATTTTAATGAAAAAATATCTATTTAATATTAACGTGAGTCCCGGATTCAAGTGATTTGTTTGATTTTTTAGAACTCAATTAAAAATATACGTCATTAAAAAATATATTTAATTTATTTTAAAATATAATTTTCAATTTTACAGAGTAATTACTATGCTACTTGACTTCGTTAACTTCTACTTTCATTTCATTATAGCCGTAAAGAATTTCTAAAATTCTTTTACAACTCTGTTTATCATTATTCTTTAATTTTAAACTTTAAAGTCTATATATAGAGAGTCTTCTCTTGTTGGATCAAATCAAGTCTAGTATATTAAGTTGTTTATACTTGTCATGTTGTAACATACTAATTACTTCATGTATAGGTTGGTGACTTAGTTCTTTATTTTATTTGTTTACGGATAGAAGTCTATTTCTACTGTAACTCCATTGTAATTAAGTGGTCACAAAATAAATGTACTGGTAGAAGATTCAAATAAAGGTGAATCATGCATCATAGTAATGAAGACCTCATGAAATAAGGAGTTTAGTATAAAATTGGTTTGTTTTCCCAGATGATAATCTATTATAGAAGGGGGGGTTGAATATAATAGATACCAGTTATTCAATTTAAGAACACAAGTATGGATAAAATACTTTTTGTATTAAGAATCAACTGTGTACAAAACTCTTTCAAGAAAATCAATGTTCTTAAGAGCTGCTAGGTTATGAAAAATAAGACTTGAAAGTTACAATAATGTTAACCTATGTCTGTGTTTATATAGACACAATTACAATTCAATTATAAAATAAATTATGAAAATACTAGCTTCAATAAGGCAATAGACTTGTATTTGGATTCATTCCTCACTATCCTCATCAAATTCTGATTTGACTGTTTCCTTCACAAACTTTGATTGATAAACCCTATCGGTTGTCATTCTATGATTTGAGCATTCTCTGTTAGAGTAAACTCTAATTGAGTATTCTTTGATAGAGTAAACTCTGACCGATAGCTTCCTTATTTCATCTGATGACGTCAGCAATGTAAACTCTGTTCTTTGTTATTCTCTGACAGCATCAGTGTTTGTTTTCTAACAATCTCCCCCAAGTTATGCTTTACAAAGTAAAATATAAATTTCACTTATGATATCAAAAATATGGATAAATGCATTAGAGTTTGAATCTTCATTCTTGATTTAAATCCTTTTGTAAGAGAAGTCTTCTTTCAGAAAATTGTCTAATAGCTTCTTCTCAACATTCTTTAACAACTCAACAAGCTTCTCCTTCAATTCTTTCATTTGTTTAGAAGAATCATCAATTTGGAAAATAGCAGCTCTTAAATTGTATATTGATGATCTCTCCATCCTTTAATCCAAAGGAATGCAACATGTCTTCTTTCCATCAGGATTTAAAATAAGTGTAGGAATGCCTAACACCATTTTGACCTTTGCATCTCCTTTTGTCATGGCTTTCTTTGAATCATCTTTAAGTACATACCCTGATTTGTATTCCTCAGAGTTTATCATCAGTAATCTCTCTAGGATTACTCCAGTCCCTGATGCAACTTTACGCAACTTTACTCCAGTCCCTGATGAATACTTAAACATTCATCAAACCTAGAAGGAGATTTAATCAAACCTTCTAGAATAACAACAATCCACTCTAGGATTTCAATCAACTGTTAAGGAAGGGAATTCAATACCACCTTCCAGAACAACAACAATCCATCATAGGATTTCATCAACAGATAAGGAAGAGAATTCAATACAACCTTCCAGAACAACAACAATCCACTCTAGGATTTCAATCAACAGATAAGGAAGGGAATTCAATACAACATTCCAGAACAACAACAATCTACTCTAGGATTTCAATCAACAGATAAGGAAGGGAATTCAATACAACCTTCCAGAACAACAACAATCTACTCTAGGATTTCAATCAACAGATAAGGAAGGGAATTCAATACAACCTCCCAGAACAACACAACAATCCATCACAGGATTTCAATCAACAGATAAGGAAGGGAATTTAATGCAACCTCCCAGAACAACACAACAATCCATCACATGATTTCAATCAACAAATAAGGAAGGGAATTTAATACAACCTCCCATAACAACACAACAATCCATCACAGGATTTCAATCAACAGATAAGGAAGGGAATTTAATATAACCTCCCAGAACAACACGACAATCCATCACAGGATTTCAATCAACAGATAAGGAAGGGAATTCAATACAACCTTCGAGAACAACAACAATCCACTCTAGGATTTCAATCAACAGATCAGGAAGGGAATTCAATACAACCTTCCAGAACAACAACAATCCACTCTAGGATTTCAATCAACAGATAAGGAAGGGAATTTAATACAACCTTCCAGAACAACAACAATCCACTCTAGGATTTCAATCAACAGATAAGGAAAGGAATTCAATACAACCTTCCAGAACAACAACGACCTATTGTAAGATTTCAATATCTGACAATAGCTTGGCTCCCGAAACGAGGTGGGAGTACTCTCGAAACATCTGGGTTGAGTCTCAGTCAACGAATTTAACAAGACAGAAACCCTTGAATCAATGAGACTCAAGAACGCGACCGGGGAGCCACTAATACAAGTTAAAATAGACTCCACAAAAATGTTACATTTTTGGAGTGAGATAATGGGCCTTAAAGGCACCAATACAGCTGGGAGGAATATCGGAGCCGGACGTTACCTCTCGAACCTGGAGTTATCGACTCAGAATAAATACAAAATATCCGAGTCATCGCTCACTATTTATTATTTAATGAAAAATAATAATTTAAGAAGTTTAGACAACTCCAGAATATTTTTAAAGAACAAATAAATATTTTATTAATATTTCGGAGGCCCAGAATAGTCCTCGAAAAATATTAAAAGGATTTAAAAGAATTAAAATATTTAATTTAAATACAATCAGGATTATTTAATATTTAAATAATCTTAAATGATTCAACATATTTAAATAATATTTAATCAATATTAAATAATATTTAGATAAACCAAAACGAGTTGAAAGTATTTAATCAGTAGTTAAATACTTTTAAATGTCCCAAAATATTTAAATAATATTTAATCAATATTAAATAATATTTAAATGATTTCAAATGCCCTGAAAGTATTTAATTAACCTTTAAATACTTTCTATATTCTTTAAATAATATTTAATAAGCTAAATATTATTTAAAACATTGAACCTCGACTAACCGTCGAGACACGCTAGACTACTCCCGGTCGACCATCGAACACCAAAAAGATATGCTCAACACCAGATTCAGTTATACAAAACTGAAGAATAAACGTCCTCTAACTTTTTAAGAAGTTCAGAGGAGTCGTAGGGTTAGGTTGAAAAGATCTTACTCTATACACAAGAACAATATTAAACAACCTACGCATGCTTATGTTATACATCAGAATAAAAGTGACAAATCGTTGGATACTTGCATACTCTAACTTTTCGAGAAGTTCAGAGTAGCAGAAGAATCAAGTTATATATGAACAAGACAGTTCAAGGTGAAATGCCGACGTGCATTTCCAATAACAACAATGAGCTAAGTAGTTCCAAACACAACAAAAATGTATAATCAAAGAACTTATCATCAAGTCAAAGATTTCAAAAGTTTTGGTATCACCATGAATCAATAATATTCTGATATGGAATAAAACGATAGAGTTGGAAACTTGCCTGGAGTCCAAGGAATGCTATTCCAGCTTCTCTATGCTCCGGGTACTCTATAATCATATAAGAACCCATTCTTAGTATACATATGCATGTATCAGGTTAATTGTAATTTATACAATTACTCTACATTTCGTCCGGTACTTCACCTCCTCGGGCCTACTTTAGCTATTTATAAAACTATCCTCTCAATAGTTTTTAATCAAGTTCTTTGCACCTACGTATAGTCATGATATTCCTCAACAACTTCCGTTACTGGGTCGACTCGAGACAAGTCCTCTAACTTGCTCGAATTCGACTCCCAAAATGGTTGTTTAACATTTTTCTCATGTTCATTTCACTTAACACCCTATTTTCTAGCATTTTTAATAAATTGGAAATTAATCCATTTGATACGATTTCTTTTCTGAGGTCTTCTATGACTGTCAAGGAATATCCCATAAAAGTTTCAGATTTTATTAAGCGCCGTAGCTAGTCCAATCATAGCCTCAAAGTTGGACAAAAACAGGATTTCCATTTCCTGCGCTACCGTTACTAAATCGTTCATACCTTTTGACTCATAACTTCGAATGACGCAAAATTAGCGCTCAAACGTTCTAAAGACTATCTACTATCTAACCATATCAACCATAAGCCAAGAACAGTGACCGAATATTCCCAGATTTTCAGGACAGTTGCAGCAGTAAGGTCGAGAAAAAAATTGGCATGGTTACGTTTGTAAACTCATCATTTTCCATTTTTATTCTACTCCAAATCAACCAACAACTTCCATAAATTTTATACCACTACTTGGGAATGTACTCAAGACATTCCAAGCCCAATCACAATTATCCCATACTCCAATTATTACCAACAATCCATAGAAATCAGCCAACACAATTTCATGTTCTTACAAGCTAGTGTTCAACTACTCATAACTCTTTCAATCAAAGCTCAAAAATTACTAAACTTTGCAAACTTCTAGTAAAGAGATTTATGAACAACTTTCATCACTTGACCCACATCAAATAAGGTCTTTAACCTTTCCAAAACAATTCTCCAAAACAGGACAACCAATTCAAAAACATAAAACGTTACTGCGCACCCTTTACTCAAACATTTTTAATAAATTGAAACATAATCATTTTAATACCAAAATTTGCAGACATATTCTTGGATATCTGGCAAAGCTCTCATAAAAATTTCATCTCAAAATAATTTTATTCAAGCCAAAAACGAACTGAACAACTCTAAAAACTGAACACAGAAAACACTGCTCCGCGCTACCTTCGCTAAAACACTCATAACTTTTTACTCGTTTATCCAAACGACACAAGGTTTGCGCGTAAATAAACTAGAAACTAAATAGAACAACTTTCATGAAGACATCAATCGAAGAAAATAATGAAACTGGTCCGAATCAGTGCTTCAAAACAGGGCAGTAGCTAGCTTTAACTGAAACCATAGTTGTAAGGAAAGAGTTTATACCTCTTTAGTCAAACCCATCAAGAATCAAGCAACCAAGCATTCTCTCCCTCCACTTTTCCTCTTCAATCAGCTGGAATGGAAAGGGAAAGTAGCTTGCTAACATCCTTTCTCTTCTTCCTCTTTCTTTCTTCATCTCTTCTCTCTTTGATTTCTAGACCATAACTTTCCAAAATCTGAAACTATCAGTTCATAAAAACCAAGAAACGAACTAGAGAAGATAGGAGGTGAGGAGAGTGCTTACCATTTCCGTATAGAGCTCGAGAAGAGCTTCGTTTTGAGTGGTAGAACGCGCAAAACGGACATGGCAATCCAAAGTTACGAGCTTTTCTTCTTCATTTTTCTTCTCTCCTTCTCCACTTCGATTTTCTTCAAGAAAATGGGGGAAAAACTGATTTTTTTTGTGTGGTGTGTGGTGGAAGTTAGTATTTTAAAAGGTTCGTGCGGGAGTCGCGTAATTTCCCGACAACGTTTTAATGCCTCGTTCTCGTTCTCTTTTCTTTCGTCCCACCTAAGTTTTAAAAACTTAAAATCTCATATTATGATTCTAATGTATTTTAGAATCATTAAATTAATACTCTTTAATTGTTTCGAGAATTTACGAAACAATTCTCCGAATAAATACTATTCACTTACACCGTCTCTCAAACTCTGTTACGACTTTCATCCGGACTTCAAATTTATTTTGTTGGACTAAAAATAATAATTAGTCCTACATTGATTGCGTATACTACAGTAACACCGATACGCATATTTTCGAATATCCCGTATATTAATAATACAGTCTCAAACTTCAAGTACCTTATGAAAAAAATAAATCCATAAAATCATTTATTCAAAAATGAAAAAATTTATCCAAAAATATTAATAACCCCAAGTGTCAAAATTTCGGGTTATTACAGTTCTTGTGGGTTATACCCCTGATTCCTATTGGCTTCAACTGCTCCTTCTTAAATGGCTGCTGTTGAACTTTGATCAACAGGTTCTTGTGGGACTAGCCATGAATTGACTACTACATCACTTTGAGAGGCAGATTCTTGTGGGTCCTGGCCAAAAGAAAGTTGTTTCTTCTTCTTCCTTATAAATTTCTTTGTACTAGGAAAGGCTAGAGTTGATTTTGATTTCTTTGCTTCCATCTCCTTTCTTACTTCTTCTGCCAGCTCCCTTACTCTTTCATATGATATCTCCTTGATGATTTGTTTGAGAGATTGAACAGGAGAATCAGAGATTGTCACAGGAACAACTTCACTTGTAGCATCAATATAATCTAAGGTGATTACAGGATTGGTAAAAGGATTAACATGAAGAAAATTACCATCCATTTCAGCCAATTCATCATTTTCTTTTCTATTGGCATTTTCATCATTACCATCTACCTCAATTCCACCGATGTTATTGTTTATTTGTGTTGGTGTAGGTGCCCTAGAGGCAATACAATGTTTATTTTGATAAACATTTATGTCAATTGATTATTCAATAAACATATTTATTATGACTTTAATTACTGCGATATATTTGTTAGCATAATAAATGTCCTTAGAATCATGATACACATTGTATAGTTTAGTACATGACTTGAACTTGAGATTATATAATATATCATATTCTTAAATGTCCCTAGTCGAGTATTATTATTATAGGACAATAATAATACATAAATAGACTAGTATGTTGTTTGACTGATAACCACATCTCATTGGTTATAAGTATGGGGATACTAAAGTCAATACATAGGTACATGTAGGAGTACATGATACTGGACAGACCCACAGTGAGATTCTTCATGTTTAATAAAGTCATAAGAAAGACTCACAGTGATAATGGTGTAATGATCCTTTGACTTGAGCTCATTATATTTCTATACGAGGATTAATATACTTTGACTACATTAAAAGTTACCTTTGACCGGGTGATGATAAAAGTGGACATCGGGTATATCATGAGTCGTATGAGAAATATGAATGATAGATAAAGGATTTAACCCTCCTATAATTAGGAGAGATATTATTGGCCTCTTGATTGAGTGAGACTATAAAATGCATGGCCGTGCTCAAATAATGATTTGTTTTCATAGTCTACTCATGGATCAAGTAAACCCGGATTAAATGTTGAAGAGGATGACTAAATACATGCCTCGAGTTTAATCTATAATATATATGGTTAAAGGGATTATATTACACGGAAACATTAATCACGAAAGGTTTTATCGAATCACGATTTAATTATTATTTAATTGGATAGCAATGATGTATTACTAGATACCGCTTATTGTTTATAATTTTATTGGAGAATAAAATTATTGCTAATTAAATAATAGCTTATAGGGTCACACACATAGAGTACTTAAAGGAATAATTAATTTAAATTATAGATTTAAATTAATTGATGATTATTTGAATTTTATTATATTAATTAAGTGAGACTTAATTAATTGAAATAATATAAATTCGAATTTGAATTCTGCCATTAATAATTAAGTGTGACTTAGTTATTAATTAAATAATAAAATTCGGTTTTATTATTTAATCCTAAACCTACATGGGTTAGGCTTTGCTGTTATGGGTTGCTATTATGGGTCTATTAACCAACCATTATAAATAGATAATGTAGGGTTAATAGGTAGGAAGTTTTTAAGAAAAACGAACCCTAGCAGCAGCAAAGGCAGAGAGAAAAGGCAGAGGCAGAATTCGAAATCATCAAAGGAGGCTAGTACATCCATTCCGTAATCAAGATCGTGAGACGTTCTTGAAGGTGCTCGTGTGGATACCATAGAGGTGCTTTCGAGAGGAAGACACAAGTCGTGAAAGATAGGATCTCCGTTGAGTTCGTGTAAGTCAAGACCAGACAAAGGTATGATTCCGTTTCACCATAATCTGTCAATCTTATACATGATCCTGCGTTAGGGTTCCGAAATTTTCGTTATATTTACGTTTAATCCACTGCGTTTTATGCCTCGGAACCCAACAATTTGGTCAGGCAATTCAGGTCCTTGTTCCTGGGCTATTCCTTTTTCAAATTCAGATGTAAATCCATACTTATCAACATTCTGATCCACTATATCATCCAGAGACTCTTCGTTGCTGAAAGACAGAGTGTCTAAACTTGTAACACTATAACTAATGTAACTCAACTAAAGAAAAAATACTTAACTGGAAGACAATCAAGAACAAGAAGTCACAAAGAAATCAATACAAATTGAAGACAAGGTAATTGATACAATTTAACATGGTTAATTATGATCAATCAAAGATGAAATCACTGGAAGAAGTTCAAGTCAAAGTTGTTCATGCCTCAGTGATGTGTAACTTAAAGAATCAATATCATAACAATTAGTGTCAATAAGACTAATTGATTTCAAGTGAAGAAGCAGGAAAGCGACAATTGGAAAGTCACATTACTAACTGAATATGGTAATCTATTCAGAAGCAAGAACTCTATCAAGACTAGTCACTTATGAACCGGACCATTGCATCAAGTGTCAGGGCATTGATAACAAGTTTATGTCAGTAGTAGAGATCCATGTTCAAGAGCTTGTTGAAGAATATAGAAGACAAGAAGAAATCATAAGTTCAAGATGCTGCATTGAAGTTTATAGTTGAAGCCCAGAATTTCTCTAAGTACTTACTAGGGAACTTATGTAGAAATTTCTACCTAGAAATTCTAAATAAGTTTCTACTTAGAGCCAAGTAGAAATTCTGGAAGTGGAATATTTTTTAAGTACACAGGAAGGAAGCTATCTTGAAATTCCTATATAGAAGTTCTACTTAGAATATTCGAGATAGAGCCTAAGTAGAAATTCTTATGTAGAAGTTCTACTTAAATATTCGAGATAGAGTGTAAGTAGAAAATTCCTATGTAGAAGTTCTACTTAAATGTTCGAGATGGTAATTAGAAATTCCTATGTTGAAATTCTACATAGAGGACAATTTCAACATGACACATGGCATCATCTGGTTGGCTATTTCCAAGCTTTCAAGACAAGATAAGATTTACGTAGACAACATTGGACCACTCATATCTTATCTGTTGAAGACTACAAGTCATAGATTACAAGTAGTATAAATAGAAGTACTCGTGTAACATTTGAAAGAGAGCAATATTTAAGAGAAACACTTGAAAAAGAGAGAGAGAGAGAGTATTCACAGAGCTTAGTATCATTTACTACCATCTTTACTTCTGTTATACTATTGTAATGAATGTTGTAGCAACCCTTTCAAGTTATATATAAGACATATATTCCTTGAATCATTGTGTTCATTTATTATATGGTATTTATTGCTTCATAAAGTTAAAAAGTTGTATTCACCCCCCCCCCCTACAACACATTTGGACCTAACAATTGGTATCAAAGCCTCATGTTTAACATACAAAACATAGATCCTTGTGTATGTGATGCGTTTTATTTTATAATACCGCAAGTGCACAGTGTCTGTTATTAGCAGAGACTAGCAAGTACGGGTCGAATCCACAAGGAGACGGGTTCTAAGAAATTTATTCTAATTATTGTGAATTGTTTCCAGAGAAAAATGATTATCGAGAATTTTTGCTAACTAAAGAATGCAAATTAAATTTATATGAATTCAATTAACTAAAAGTCTAGGGCAATTCAGGTTCACCATGCTTACACCAAAATTAGTTATATAAATATAGCAATTCAATGGGCCAAATAACTAGAGCAATTGTTAATCTCTCTCAAGCATTAACGCTCTCAGAAATCCAATGATGCTCTCGCACTCATATTTATTCTGCTAATCGTATGTATGCCTCTAATGAGTAAAATCTCTCGATCCATTACTCTTATTTGCATGAAATAATCTATGATATTGGCCAATTACACAAATTAAATATTTAAACATATCAATTAGAATTACCCATAACCCATTCAACTACTAATAAAAATAAAACATAGTTATGGTGCATACATGGCTTCCCTTTGCGCCCTAGAATGAAACTACTCACTCATGCTAGAAGTAAAAATAATAAAAATTATGAAGAAAGCCATGTAAAACATATATTAAAACAAGAGAATAAAAAAGTGTACCTTGAATATATTAATGGAGAATAAATGTATGCTATAGAAGAGAGATGAAGAAAAACCCTAGCTAGAAAGTGAAAGTAAAAAGGTACCTGCTTACGTATCTATTGTCTCTCCTTATAAAGACTAATTCTAATAATAAAATCTGATTCCTATTTCTAATAATAATAATATTTTAATGAATTAAACCAAATACAAATAGGCTTCCTTAATTGAATAGGATTTTTTAATTAAAATTCGTAGCTCTGTTTGCTCCTCATTTTCTGGGCTATTCCAGTTGGATTCTTCTTGTTGGACCACTTCTGAATTAAATAGAATTCAATAAGCTTCGTATGGACTGTAAGATCGTCCAATTCTGATTTCTGAAACTCGAGATATGGCCCAAATAGTGTATGCAACACGTGTAGCCTAATAAATACGAATTTTCTTCTAATTTGACTCTAAATTAGCTCTTTAAGCCCAAATCCTTCCAAATATAGGAATTCTATCTTTTCTGCAATAAAACATTAAAATCTATTAAATAAATATCCAATTAATGCAAAATACTATTAAATATGAGAATAAAATAAGATAGAATATATATAAAAATATATTCTTTCAGTTTGGTAGAAGATTTGTGAGTTTTCATTTCTAGATCTACTTTTCAAGCTTTTCTTGAAAAGTGTGCTTTAATTCGTTTATCAGTGAAAACTCATCCTAAAAATTATTTAAATACTCCAGGTGTGATTATTTAGCTTGGGTGGATTTTAGATAATTTTTGTGAATTATTCTGGGTATTTTGATTCTTGGTGTTCTTCAAGAAGTCATCACTGTTCTTGATAAAGAAGACAAACCCATCAACTTTTGATTCCCTTTTTCAAAAGACAAAAAGTGAAAAAGGTGTTATTGGCTTTTGATTGGACAACTTTCTCACTGCACGAAAAGAAATTAAAGATTACTCTATACCTGTCACGTAGGTGTTAGGTGAGTTAGGTGAGAAAAGACACAAAAGTCAAAAAGTGTGAAAATAATATTGTTTATTCAATATTAAAAGTGACCTGTAACAAATTTTCTCTAAGGACAAAAAGTTCTACATAGAATTTCTACTTGAGATTTTCTACTTAGAAATTTCGACTTGAGCAAAATCTCTATTTAGTGAAAATTTCGACATGGACTGAATTTCGACTTAGTGAGAATTTCTACTTGACAGATTTTCTACTTGGTGAAATTTTGACTTAGGCAAAAGTTCTACATAGAGTTTTTACACAGCCTAGTCTTGGGTACTTAGAAATTTTTTTTTGGTGACCAGGTTTATTATGAGATAATTCGATTTTCTTTTAATTACTACTCAAGTAATAAGAAAAGTTTATTATCTCTACTTTAAATCTACATTAAGATGGCACCTAAAAATCATTTCAAAATTCCAATGTTCGACCGAGATCACTATGAAGAATGGGTGTTGAGAATGAAACTTTATCTTGAGTCCGTCAATCATGAATATCTGGAAGTCCTTGACAAGGGTAAATTTGTACCAATAGTTGTTGTTCCTGAGCATATGGAAGGAGATGCGATTGTTCCACAACTGTCTGAACCTAAGAAGGTAGCGGACTTTTCAGATGCTGATAAGGAGCAAATAGCTTTCGATACATCCGTTCGACAAACATTGATGGAATCCCTAAATCATGAGATGTTTAATGTAGTCAAAGGACTAACTACAGCGAAAAAGATTTGGGATAAAATAGAGGTCGTCATGGAAGGTACCGCTGAGGTCAGAAGCAACAAAACATTTATACTCAAGATGGAGTATGACACCTTCAGAATAAAAAAAGGAGAAAGCATAATAGATGTCTATCTAAGATTCTGTCAGTTAGTGTTGGATTTGAATCTGAGAGGTGTAACTCTCCCCGTGGTTGAAGTCAACACGAGATATCTAAGGAACCAGCCAAAGAGCATTGAACATAGAGTCTACGCTGTTAGAGAAACCAGAGATTTGCATACAACTTCTCTGGAAGAATATTATGGAATTTTAAAGACCTATGAGCTGGAGACCCTTCAAGATCAAGCATGGGATAATGACTCAAAAGGAAAGGAAGCTGCATCAGGATTAATTGCTGATGAGGAAGAGTCTAAAAAGGCAATGATTGCAGAAAAACCTAGATCATCACCTGCACCACATCAAGTTGAAAATGATGATGAGTGCACGCCAAATAGTGATGATGACTACTTCACCCAAGAAGAGCTGGACAACATGGATGATAGTGTCGTGGTATACATGGCAAGGAAGTTCAGCAACATAAGATTCAAAAAGAGTAACCGACAATAGAGAAAATCTTCATCTTACTATCGGGTTACTAAGGGTGGTGGTAGTTCTCAAGGTTATAAAGGGAAAAACAAGAGTACCAGCTACAAATCACCTTTGGTTTTCAAAATGAAGTTCAAATGCTATAACTGTGGTGAAGCTGGACATTTTGTTACAGACTGCAAGAAGCCGAAACAGACATATCCCAAATAAACTTATGAAGCCCTCAAAAGCAAGTATGAAGCCCTGGTGAAGGAAACACATGAAAGAGAGCTTTAGTTGTAACAGAAGGCATAGCTTGGGATGATTCAGATGAGGAAGAAGTTACTCATGCAACAAACTTTGCCCTCATGGCTGAGACATCCGATGAACCAGAGGTACCAGTTCTAATCCTTAAAGAAGAAATGTCTATTGATGATTATAAGGTTCAGAACGGGGCTCTTAGCGAAGAGATCTATATGTTGTGTAAAAGCCTAAATACTTCTCAAAAAGAACAGAAAACACTTGTTGCCAAATGCAGAATGCTTGAGGAAAAAGTAGAAGAATTAGAGGTTGCTTGCACTATAGATACTTCCCTAAGAGACTCTATTAAATCTTTGGAACACAAGCTCAACCTTAAAGATGAAATAGAAGCATGTCTTAGGAATAAACTAGCAGCTAGTAAAGTGAATGTTGATAGTGACACATTTAAGAAGATAACTGGAGTCGGTGTAGGACTTGACTATTCTAACTTATCTAAGAAAGAAGTAAAAAGACCTGTAGACACTAGTTCTAGTGAGATTAAAAAGGAAATACCTACAATTCTTAAATCTACTGTCAAACCTATCTTTAAACACTTCGTTCTTCGTGAAGAAGAAGAGACTGAATTGTTAGTTAGATATGAGATTGAAATGGAAGATCGGAAGAAAGAACAACCTATAACTCCTACTAAATCAGTTAAAATCAATTCCCTAGAGATGAGTCTAGACCAAGATTAGGAGCTAAGGCTGTTAAACAAAGAGTAAAAAGGAAAAAGGCTTAAAATCGGTTAAGGCAGAACGAATAAAGAAAGCATGTTATCACTGTAAATCAATTGAACATCTTTCTTATGCATGTAAATCTAACATGAATATTCTTGTTGCACATGCCATGCCTGTACCACACACAATGAATAACATGCATCAGAATCATGCACAATGTGGTCAACCAAATTATATGCCATGCACTTTTAACGTCATGCAAACATTTGTGAACTTGATGAATGCAACTAGCCAATCATGTCTAAATTCTTCTGCTAGTTCTAATGTCAAAAAGATGCATGTAAGAGCTAAGACTGTTAGTCCTCCTAAAGTTAGGAGTGACAAGCCTTCTCCTAAGACTGACAAATCTGTCAAGTCTGAAAAAGGAAAAGACAAAGTCGAAAGCTCTAGTAATGTTAAAAAGAGTGCATCTCTTGTTGTTAAATCTGATAATTCTCGATCTTATAGAAAAGCCGGGCCCAATCAATCTTGGGTTCCGAAGAATGCCTAATCAATCTGTTATTACAGGGCATTAAGCAGAAAAGAAATAAATTTATATGAGTGCTAGATAGTGGAGCATCAAGGCATATGACAGGAAACAAGTCCCTGCTTACAGAATTGGTTATAAAGGCTAGCCCTTATGTCACCTTTGGAGATGACAGCATAGGTGTGACAAAGGGATATGGCAAATTAAAAATTGGTAATGTCATCATTAAAGATATTTCCTATGTTGAGGGATTGAGACACAATCTATTGAGTATCAGTCAATTCTGTGATAAAGAATACGAAATTGTCTTCAATAAGAAAGGTGTATCAATCACTCACATTAAGGAAGGTTCGTTGGCTTTAAGTGGAGTTCGAAAGGCAGATCTTTTTGTCACTGATATGGATTCGGAAAACCAGAATGAAGTCACATGTTTCTACAGTAAAGCTTCAGATGATGAAAGCTGGTTATGGCATAAAAAACTATCTCACCTAAACTTTAAAATGATGAATGCTCTCGCTAGACGAGAATTGGTGAAAGATCTACCTCAAATGGAGTTTGCTCCTAAAGGACTCTACGAAGCCTGTGAAATGGGAAAGTCAAAGAGAGCATCGCATAAGTCTAAAGAAATTTCTAGTATCACTGAGCCTCTGCATATGGATTTATTTGGCCCAGTGAATGTCCTATCATTATCTAGAAAAATATATGCGTTAGTAATCGTGGATGACTTCTCCAAGTATATATGGGTATTGTTCGCTATGACAAAAGACGAAGTACCTTTCCAAATCATTGATCGCATCACTGAAATTGAGAATGTTTCAACACTCACTGTGAAGACGATTAGGTCAGACAACGGCACTGAATTTAAAAATGCAATACTGAATGATTTCTACATTTCTAAAGGAATACGTCATCAGTACTCTGCCCCGAGAACTCCACAGCAAAATGGAGTAGTTGAAAGGAAGAACAAAACATTGGTTGAAGAAGCAAGAACTTTGTTGTATGAATCAAAACTTCCTCTATACTTTTGGGCCGAAGTAGTGAGTACAGTGTGTTACACTCAGAATAGAACCTTGATTATAAAAGATAAAGAAAAGACACCATGTAAACTAATGAATAACAAAAGACCAACAATCAAATATTTTCATGTCTTTGGAGCTAAATGCTACGTACTTATAGACGATGAAAATCTAGGCAAGTTTGAAGCAAAAGCACGTGAAGGGATATTTATGGGTTATTCTACAGAAACGATGGCAGCTTATCGGGTATTCTTAGTGAATGATCGAAAAGTGATTGAAAGATACAATGTCAGATTCGACGATACCAAACTCCCATCAATTTCTAAAGATACTAGTGAACCTGAGTCCCTAAATTTTCAGAATCTGGACTTGGATGAAGTTGAGGATGAACCTGAGTTGGTTGTTACTTCAAATATACCAAGTGTTCGTGAAGAAATACCTGAGTCTAGTGGACAATCGATTTCTACAAGATCAGAAGAAACTTCTTCAGCTCAATCCGGCAACAACTCAGGGGGAGTAAATAGCAGCTCAAGGACAAGTGCTCAAGACTCAAGGAGAATTGACACTAGTTCTGTAGGAGCTGGCACTAACTCAGGGGGAGTTAGTAGAAATAATATAAGTAGTCAACACAATAATTCGGAAAATCAAACTGAATCATCAAAACAGTTACCAAGAGAACGGGTATGGAATAGAGACCATCCGTTTGAATTAATTATTGGTGATCCGGATGCTAGTGTGACTACTAGAAGAACTACAAGAGCTGACATGGCTAATATCTGCTTGTACTCTGGGTTCTTGTCCAAACTTGAACCTAAAGAAATAGAAGAAGCTCTTGGTGATTCTGATTGGGTAATTACAATGCAAGAGGAGCTCAATTAGTTTGAAAGGCAGAAAGTTTAGAAACTGTTACCCCGACCAAAGAACAGATCAGTAATTGGAACTAAGTGGGTATTCAGAAATAAACTGGATGAAGACGGACTTATAACACGAAACAAGGCTCGTTTGGTAACGAAGGGTTATTCTAAAAAATAAGGTATTGATTAGGATGAGACCTACGCTCCAGTTGCAAGACTTGAGGCAGTCAGGATGTTCTTGGCCTTTGCAGCACACAAGAACTTCAAGGTTTTTCAGATGGATGTGAAAAGTGCCTTCCTGAATGGAGAGCTAGAAGAAGAAGTATATCTGGAACAGCCACCTGGCTTTATTGATCCAGAACTTGTAGATTTTGTATACTTTCTCTTCAAAGCCGTCTATGGCCTCAGGAAATTCCCAAGACGATGGTATGAAACCCTATCATTTTTCTTAATTGAAAGTGGTTTTACTAAGGGAGTAATTGATAAAACATTGTTCTATAAAAATGTAAAGGGTGATTAAATACTTGTTCAAGTCTATGTGGACGATATTATTTTTGGGTCATCTAATGAGCGCTTGTGCAAGAAATTTGCCAAGTTAATGCAGGATAAGTATGAGATGAGCATGATGGGGGAGCTGTCATTCTTCTTTGGATTACAGATCAGTTAGAGAAAAGAAGGAATCTTTATCTGTCAGTCCAAGTACATCAAAGATTTACTCAAGAAGTACAATCTAGAAGATGCGTCAGTAGCTAAAACTCCAATGGCAACTGCCACGAAGCTTGATGAAGACAAATCAGGTAAACCAGTTGACATCACAAGCTATCGAGGTATGATTGGCTCACTTCTTTATTTAACTGCAAGTAGACCCGATATAATGTTCACAACTTATTTATGTGAAAGGTTCCAAACGGATCCTAGAGAGTCACATCTCATAGCCGTCAAACGAATCTTTAGGTATCTCAAGGGAACATCAAATCTAGGGATTTGGTACCCAAGAGATACATTTTTTAATCTAATAGGCTATTCGGATTCAGACTATGCAGGTTGCAGGATTGATAGGAAAAGCACATCTGGTGCCTGTCAATTCCTAGGAAGAAGATTGGTGTCCTGACAAAGTAAAAAGCAACATACAGTATCTACTTCTACAGCTGAAGCTGAGTACATCGCTACTGGAAGCTGTGTAGCTCAAATACTGTGGATGAGGAACCAATTGAAAGATTATGGCATGGAGCACAAGAAGATTCCTATCATGTGTGACAACACTAGTGTCATTGCCATGACCAACAATCCTGTGGATCACTCAAGAACCAAGCACATAGATATAAGATATCACTTCATAAGAGAACATGTTGAGGAGGGGACTGTGGAGTTACATTTTGTACCCACAATGCAACAAATTGCAGATATATTCACTAAACCTCTTGATGAAGTCACATTCAATAGGTTGGTTGGTGAATTGGGGATGCTTAACACAATTTAGTAAATCCTCTTATCTGTAAAATCCCAGTTTTGATCAAGTACATATATTTTTCTTCTTGTAATTTGCCTATTTTAATTGTGCCTAGTTGAAAACATATGTAAATAATCTAGAAAATTGCTAAAAATATCACTTATGCGTGCTATTTAATCATTATAGACTTAGACTTTAAAATGTTTCATTAATGATTATTATATATTGTATGAAGTGTTATTTTTCATGAATTCATTTTGCTTTAAGTGAAATTATTGATAAAAACTTTGAATTTATGCTCATAATATTGCATGAACATAGGGGGAGTTAAATTCATGTTTCTCTAAATTTTTCATGATTTTTTAGATGATTTTTTCTATGTTTTTCATGTAATTTTATGATATTAAAGGCCTTAGAATTGTCAAGGAATGTTTTTAGTATTGTTTACTTTTAAAAAATCCTTGAATTGATATTTATTTTAATTTGGCAAAATTTAATTGTTGATTTTTTTTCTAAAAAGTGCCAAATTTTGTTAAGTATCTTCAAAATTTTGAGATACAATCTATCTCGAAACTCATCTCGAAATTCGACTTATATTTCGGGTTGAGGCTTCCAGGAGTGAAGTTTTGAAAATTCTAAGTCTGGGAAGAAATTCGACTTCATGTTCGACTTGAGATCTATCTCGAAAATTATCTCGAATAACGACTTGATGTTCGACATAAGTTCTATCTCGAACATTATCCCGGATATCGACTTGATGTTCGACATAGGCTCTATCTCGAACATTATCTCGAATATCGACTTGATGTTCGACATAGGCTCTATCTCGAACATTATCTCGAATATCGACTTGATGTTCGACATAAGTTCTATCTCGAACATTATCTCGAATATCGACTTAATATTCGAGATAGTTTTCCCCGGTGGGAGTTAGAATTTTTTTAAAGGTTAAGGAAATTTCGAGATAGTCTCTATCTCGAACCTTATCTCGAATATCGACTTGATATTCGAGATAGGTTTTCCTTGAGGGTTTTGACTGTTTAAATTGTTTAAGTGACTAAACTTCGAGTTAGCACCTATGTCGAAACTCAAGTCGAAGTTCGACTTGATGTTCAACATAGTGTTCGACTTAGATTACCCTGTATGTACTTAAGTTTTTTATTTTTTTTCAGGGGTATTTTTTTCATTTCTCAATAATGCCTATATATACATCGCTAACCCGATGTTATTTTCACTTTTACCCATTATTTAAAACCTAATTTTTTACAGCCCCCACCCTCCCTCCCAGGCAATTTCATAATCACAGCATTATTCCTAATTTTTGTGTCTAATCTCATACATATCACGAACTACTGTCAATTTTTTTCTCTCTATTCTCTGTCTGCATCATTAATCTTATGTGTTTCTTTGTGTTAGTGGGTCGTTTCTGTTCATCTTCAATCTCGATATATACACACGCCTATACACACACTTTCTCACATACGTATTGTCATTGCAGTTAAGTAGTTTGTTTGGTATTGCTGTGTTTGATTTCGTATCATTGATTTAAATTTCGTAGTTTAATTACCAGTTAGGCCTATTCGTCTTCTTTATTAATTAAAAGGAATTTACTTGCATTTTTTTAATTTCCTTGCTTAGTTGTCTGCATTGTTTGTTTATTTTCCACAAATATCCAATTAATTCAAGGAATTTTTTTTTAAAAAATGGCTCACCAATTTTCACTTGCTAAAAATAATTTTTATAATATTACTACGGAAATTGGTGATCAACTCCCGCGTTTCAAGTTTTGGGTATGATTTCTCAATTTGTACTCCAAAACTAGTACTGCCTTCACTGCAAAACCAACACTGGTTCATGACGGTTTGCAGTAATTATGGACCACTGCGGTTACTTATGGGAGTAAATCGACCCCATATGGTTTTAAGTTTACCTTAAAAGGTCAAGAATATGCGGTTACAGAGGCAATTTTTAATAGAGTTCTTGGTTTCCCAGTCAAGGATTCTTATGAACCTGTACCTACAGCGGCCGAGCGCCTAACGTTTTTTGAGGAAATTGGATGTTATCCTCCCACTGGTAAAATATCCACTTCCACTATTCAAATTTTTTTTTTTCATGTGGAATGGAATTACTTTTTCGAAGCTATCACAAGATGTTTTCGTGCACGCGAAAGAGATTTTCATCAAATTCCTATTCCCATGCAAATCTTTGGTGTTTCCCTGGCCCGTGAACTCAACATCAATTATGGAAGGATCGTTCTTTCTAAAATTGTGGCCATGATGGGATCACCTAATACAAGGGACATTGCAACCACTGATGTTGTCTGCTGGTATCCCCGTTTCTTACAAATGCTACTTAATCATCTTGTACCATCTACTGCTTTATCAGTTCGGCAGGCATTTGTTAGGAGTTCAACCTTTGTATCTCTCGGTATGGGAACTAAGTCACTAACAATAATTGCTAACCAGGATAAGCATCAGGGTACACCTATTTCTATTCCTGAGAATATTTGAGTGTGGCTTTCTTATGATGCAGGTGTCACTACTCTGGCGAGGACTTCACAACTATCATCACATGCTCAGAATCCATATGCTCATACTGATGCATTTCAAGGGATTCCTGACGAGCAACTTGATGATGACGAAGAAGAGGGTCATTCTCTCAATCAGTACTCTACCGGGCAAAGGGAGCAGCAACCGTCTCCTAGGTCAACTCATGCTGAATCGGACCCCTTTGCTGAACAAGGTAATGAATGAGGTAATTTCTTTGAACATGAGGGACCCTCTGTTCACACTACAAATACTTCCTCTTCATCTAATTCTGATTCCGTGGCCCAAGATTCTGCTAACCCGTCGGATCAATCCTAGGGTGATAGCCAAATTTCTGAGTCTGATTCCCTGACTTCTTCACTTTCACCCTTGTTGACGGGAGTTAAAAGGCCGGCACATGTAGAATTAGGTGAGAGTTCTGATGAGAGTAACCCTGAAGTGCAGCCCCTAATACAGAAGCTAGCCAAATTTTCTCACGCTACTACTTCAAAAGCCCAGTCAAAACCTAGTGTGTCTATCACAACCACTCCGTCTCACGTGAGTGGTTCTCCCCTTGCAAATTCTACACCTAGGACTTTTGGTGAGGATTTTGTGCCTTCTAAGGAGCCTGTTGCTTCAGCTAGGCCGGAAGTTTTATTTGCTTCCAAAGTACCTTCACCGGTACGTACTGATGCTGCAGAGAGGATCGGTTCAGAAGTTGTACATGAACACTTTGCAGCCTCTCAGCCTGAGATTCCACCTCAGAAACTGACAGGATCTTTAGATCCCATAACTACTCCTAACTTTTCTTATCCAGTTTCTGCAGGTACTGCTTCTAATCTTGGTGATATTGTTGAAGATATACACGAGCGTGAGACAGGGAATGTGTGTGAGCGTTTCGGGAGTGAGGGACCTTCATTTTTACGGCTCGAAACTGAGCGACAAACACTAACAGAACGATTTTTAGAGCGATTTTTAGAATGATTATACAGCAGTTGAAAATCAGATGAAGCAGTTCGGGCAGACAATGGGGCAGTTAGGGTAAATGTTGGAGACAACCGGAGAGCTCTTGATGACTACGCAGCACGAATGACAAGTCAGGCGGAAGCTTTAAACGACGTAACGAACAAGGTGAATGACTTGGACCATGCTGGTGGAGTCTTGGGCAGTACTCTGTACGAACGGATGGGGAGCGTAGAAAGTGTCATGCATACCATGGCAACGGAGATCAGTCGAATGATGTATGCAATTCACCATTTGGTGCCCCCGGAGTGCTTTGACGAACAGTACAATCAACCTCCCCCAGATGATAGTGGTAGATAATCTTTTCTATAACTTGAACCTGAAAAATCTAATGATGGTGGACTACATAAATGCTTTGAAAAGGATGATTTCAAAAGTCCGTGTTGGATATAAACCAGTGGTAAAGGAGTGGCAAGTCATTCTATCCTTAGTTGAAGGAGCCCCAATGTCTTTCATGTACGTGGATGATCAATTTATCTTAAAAAGATCTGTGTCAGAGTTGTTCTTGCTAGCAACTAAAATTCAATACTCTCAAGCTGAGGAACTTAGCATTCTGTATAGAGATCAGTTAATGCAGCTAGCAGAGGACAAGGGACCAGAATTCTTAGCCAATCCAGATGTTGTTCATGTGGTAGTAGATGGAAGAATGAAGAGGGTTAGTATGGAGGAAGAAGTTCTAATGGCTCTATCAGTGGAATCCTTAAAAGCGATATGTAGACAAATGATGAGCAAGGGATTCACTTCTGATGTCAAAGAAAAATTAGTGGAGTTCATTGAGAAGATAATATTCAAGAAAAGCAACGAGATATGGAAATGTGATATTGTTGCTCCAAATCCTCTAGACAACGTGAAGATTGAGCCAGAGCTAATGGAGAGAAAATGGAATATTCTACAAGCTGTGAAAAGTGTAGATGAAGCTCTAACTCTTCCTTCTGGACCACTGGAAAAAGGAGAAATAAGGGAGGCTGTTGGTGTTTCAGGAAGAGATAGTGTATACTGGATTCACTCTTACGCTGATGATACAACTGATGCCTTGGTATTCATTAATGCAGACCAGAAACAGACCTTCTTGCATATGAGTAGGAAATGGCTGCTACAGACTCAAGATGCTGCATTTCTAGATAAAGTATTGTAAGAATTCAAATGGGGTGATGTAGAGGATACGTTTGTTGATGAGAAGCAGAGACTAATGAAGTACTTGTCTGAGATAGTTCAGGAGAAAAGATGAATGGAGTTAGATTGGGCTAGTGTCTTCAATACTAACCATGTCAAGGGCTATCCCAAGATGATCTACTGTCAGTTTAAAGCTGATAAAACTCACTGGAAATCACATCTCATCATGAAGAATTTTGAGGATATTCCAAAGATTAGGACTACTCAAGAGGTGGAAAAACTCAAAAGACTTTTCAGACATCCATATCCAGAACCCAAGAATCCTCTAGAGATGGAAGCAGTAAGTCTGTTGAATGCTAGATGGGCACAGTTACATGATCCAGTATACAAGAGAGAACAACAAAAGAAAGAAAGGCGCATAAAACAAAGAGAAGATAGGCGCAATGTTGAGAAAGAAATTAGGAAGGGGAAACGGAATTAGAATGAAAGCTCGGAGGAATGTGAACTTAAATTTGGAAAAACTTCATATCTTTTGGTTGCTCTAACTCACTTGAGGAAAATTCACATGACCACGGTATGCGAGATAGGCTAATTTACCATACTGTAACCGTGAATTAGAGTGGATCCAATAAGGTGATATGAGTTTGACTGAAAGACATGAAATAATCCAGGTGATAGAAATCATTCCAAAGATCTTTGATTCGAGGTTCGAATTCTCTTTCTAGTTTAAGTTAATTATAAAGTTCTTTGTATTGTTTTTCAATTTTCATTTCAGTTGTAACATGAACAAGACTTTAATGTTACTTATCTTTTCTCGTCTCATTTCTTTAGTTGAGTTATCCTTCTTTAATTTGAATGTCATTGTTAGACAATCAAATAGGGGGAGATTGAAAGGCAGAGTGTCTAAACTTGTAACACTGTAACTAATGTAACTCAACTAAAGAAAATATACTTAACTGGAAGACAATCAAGAACAAGAAGTCACAAAGAAATCAATACAAATTGAAGAGAAGGTAATTGATACAATTTAACATGGTTAATTATGATTAATCAAAGATGAAATCACTGGAAGAAGTTCAAGTCAAAGTTGTTGTGTAACTTAAAGAATCAAGATCATAACAATCAGTATCAATAAGACTAATTGATTTCAAGTGAAGAAGCAGGAAAGTGACAATTGGAAAGCCACATTACTAACTGAATATGGTAATCTATTCAGAAGCAAGAACCCTATCAAGACTAGTCACTTATGAACCAGACCATTGCATCAAGTGTCAGGGCATTGATAGCAAGTTTATGTCAGTAGTAGAGATCCATGTTCAAGAGCTTGTTGAAGAATATAGAAGACAAGAAGAAATCACAAGTTCAAGATGTTGCATTGAAGTTTCTAGTTGAAGCCCAGAATTTCTCTAAGTACTTACTGAGGAACCCATGTAGAAATTTCTATCTAGAAATTCTAGATAAGTTTCTACTTAGAGCCAAGTAGAAATTCTGGAAGTGGAATATTTTCTAAGTACACGAGAAGGAAGCTATCTCGAAATTCCTATGTAGAAGTTCTACTTAGAATATTCAAGATAGAGCCTAAGTAGAAATTCCTATGTAGAAGTTCTACTTAAATATTCGAGATAGAGTGTAACTAGAAAATTCCTATGTAGAAGTTCTACTTAAATGTTCGATATGGTAACTAGAAATTCCTATGTAGAAATTCTACATAGAGGACAATTTCAACATGACACATGGCATCATCTGGTTGGCTATTTCCAAGCTTTCAAGACAAGATAAGATTTACGTGGACAACATTGGACCACTCATATCTTATCTGTTGAAGACTACAAGTCATAGATTACAGGTAGTATAAATAGAAGTACTCGTGTAACATTTGAAAAAGAGCAATATTTGAGAGAAACACTTGAAAAAGAGAGAGAGAGTATTCACAGAGCTTAGTATCATTTACTACCCTCTTTACTTCTGTTGTACTATTGTAATGAATGTTGTAGCAACCCTTTCAAGTTATATATAAGACATATATTCCTTGAATCATTGTGTTCAAATATTACATGGTATTTATTGCTTCATAAAGTTAAAAAGTTGTATTCACCCCCCCCCCTCTACAACACATTTGGACCTAACAGTTGCTTTCGTGAACATTACCAGAAACCTTTATAACAACATCAGAGTTTAGCACTTGAAGTTGAGAAGAGTTTGGCTGATCAGAGATTAGAACATCAGAGTTTATGATTTTTTCAGAGTTTATTCCCATGTCAGAGTTTATCTCTTCAGTGTTTGGACCTTCAGAGATTGCAGCCTTGATCAACCTTCTTTTCTTCTTCTTCATTTCAGGCATTGGATTAACTGTAAAGGGCTTCATGAAAGGTGCAGGAGGAATCTCAGAAGCCTTCTTTATAACTTTCTTCCCAGAAAAAACCAACCCTTCATTACTGTCCTCAGAATCAGTTTTCTCATCAATTAATTTCCTTTTCTTAGGAGAAGACTCCTTTATTGATTTATCCTTCCTTTTGCTAGTGCCTTATTGAGAGGTTTTTGTTACAACTACAGTCTTTTGGGAGACTGTAGAGGTTGGCAATTATGTTTGAGAATCAGTGTTTAGTGGGTGGCTTGGGGTAGAATCAGAGGGTGCTAAACTCTGATCCATAGCCACAGAAAGAAAATCCCTTCCACACATGGTAGGCATTCTATGATTTAAGAGAAGCCTGACCCATGTAGGATAAAACAAGTTGCAGAGATTACCTGCATATTCTTTCTTTCCATCCTTCCTAGCTAAGTTAGCAAATATTCTTTTGTTCATACAAAAACTAGCTAGACTCTGATCATGCTCAAAAGTTACATCAGGCAATAAATAGCTAAAGATTAACTATAAAAATCTAGCAAAATAAATAGTATGTGCACCATCCTCTATTTTACTAGCTAATTGCCTAATTATTAAACAGGGAAAATTAAAATTTAAATTGTGGGTTAGAGAATGCCCAATCTGTTGAGACAACTACGGAATGGCATCAAAATTCATGCATTTAGCTGTGAAAGCCCTTGTAATTCAATCGAAGAAGAAGCTCTATTCTCTTCTTAAACGGGGCTTTGTCAAACTCCCCAGGTTAGATAGACTATCTCTATAGTCTATTTATCTGAAAAACTCTTTAATATGTTCATCATTTACTAGATCATCATACATAGCCACTTCTGAAAGATGAAGGGCTTGACAAACCACATCAGGTGTGATTGAGTGTATGCCATTGCATTTGAATGTGATTGTAACGCCCCCAAATCCGGGGTCCGGGATTTGAGTCGACACGTCATCATCCAATCCTTTAAAACCTGCAATACTCAACGCTTCAACAAAATCACATTATAGACCCCTCTCTCTCACACATACAAGTTATAGCCTTAGAAACGATATACAACAAGTACCATTAGTTATTACAAACCAAATGTACTTAACCAGGATCTCACGCTATCAATGATAACCTCTACCTGAAGTGACCTTGATAACTAGATCAAAACTGAAACCTATCAACTTACTTCTGCGGAATAGTTCTGAACTGAACCTTCTCAAAGGTGAATCTCCTACTTCCTTCCTCGAAGTATGGAGCCAATCCAATGCGTTATCGCCTTCTCTGAAAAATTTATTATAAAGCAAGGGTGAGCGAAAGAATGCTCAGCAAATTATCCACCCAATTATATAGGTGATTCTCATCCAAGAACATGATAATCACTACTATCTCAATAGTAAATCATAAGGTTACCGGTATAGGGTAAGCATAACAAAGTATCTCTCGACGATACATATAGTCAGAGTTTTCTGTTAAAATCATTTATACTCAACCTAGAGTTTAGAGGAATATAATCCGAACAATTTAGTTCATTATATAAAATAAGACACTATCGAATATAGTGTTACCACTCTTTCATACTTACTCTGAAGCTTTTGAAATAAAACTCAATGAACTTATTATGTTCACCGTTTTGAGATAATCTTATCAATAACTTAGCAAAATAGTATCAACTATAGCTTTGCTAGATTCCCATAAATATAATAAGTACCCAGTTCAAGATACCGCAATAATAGTTGCTTCCTATCATAAGCAAATTAAACCCCTTTTTAAACCATACCCCTTGTAGGTTTAGAATCCAGTAAAATATTTTAAAGATTTATAATTTAATTAGTATATATCATATATCCACTTAAATAATTAAAATAAACCTCTTGTCAAAACCTCTTAGACAATTCCAGCATACTATGGCTGTTCGGGGTACATCATGTACCCGCTTAAGTTTTCAAAATAACTTTTCATCAAAACCTCTAAACTGACTTGTTGTGTTGTGATATATATAAAGAAAGCAAGCGTGAGCAATATAGCTCCGCAAGCACATATATAACTGTAAATGTTCTCTTTTAAAACATCGTTTAAAAAAATGCAATATTATGCACACTTTACGTACTCTACGAGTTTGCAAAATAAACTTTTTGTCAAAGTAGTTTGAATGAGTACGAAGATCTCAACATCTCAACCATTGACAAAACCCTCGGTAAATCAGCTCATAGGCTTTCATTACGATGTTGCAGCACAATTCCAATTGGAAGATGGGACTATCTCTTGGAGCATCATCACGCTTCTACCGTACATACACAATGATCAGTCGCAACATACGGCAGCTCTCGTTATTTCTCTACATGTAGAAGGGGGAGCCACGGCGTTCTCTACCGTTAATGGGAATCACCCTAGACCGCATACGGGCCAAAGTGCTGGACCGTGCATCACTCGGCCTCTTACGCTATATCTCCGAGTCCACTGGAATAATCTATAACCTGGAACTGGAATTTAATCCTAGTTCCCCAAGTGTATACTTGTTCATAGATTCATCCATCTAACCTGGAACCAGAATTTACTCTTAGTTCCCCAAGTATATCATACTTGTTAATAGATTCATCTACCTAAACCTGGAACCAGAATTTACTCTTAGTTCCCCAAGTACATCATACTTGTTAATAGATTCACAAAACCCTGAATGGGTACTGCCAGAATAATCGGGGCAGTCCTCTTACCACAACTGTGTGTTGACCTCTGTCAACTGATGTCTTTAACAAGGAATATTCAAGAAATAATATTCATTTATTAAATAAATATCCAAATGATATTTATCAGTTGATAAACAATCAATAATTTATATTTAAATGAATATTCAAGAATAATATTCATTTATTAAATAAATATCAAAATGATATTTATTAGTTGATGAACAATTAATAATTTAATTTTAAATGAATATTCAAGAATAATATTCATTTATTAAATAAATATCCAAATGATATTTATTAATAGATAAACAATTAATAATCTATTCTTAAATGAATATTCAAGAATAATATTCATTTATTAAATAAATATCCAAATGATATTTATTAATTGACAAACAATTAGTAAACAAATTTTAAATGAATATTCAAGAATAATATTCATTTATTAGATAAATATCCAAATGATATTTATTACTCCCATTTAATTCCTTTATCGTAAAATATTCCAATTTTTTTATACTTGGAATATTTACAACCCCTATTTTAAAATACACTGTCTCCGGTTTCTCCCGGATTATAACAGTATTTAAAATAACTCTCCAACTCCCGGTTTACATTTGAAAATACGAATATCTGCTCTACTTCTGGAGCCTTTATATACACCGGCTTATATCTATAATACTTTATAGCATGTAAACCAAAACATTTACGATTACTCTAAATCGTAGTTCAATAATCTCGTATTTTAAATCAATAGTTATATCACAACAACAACATCAATATATCAACAGTATATCAAGTACATTAAGTACATGTTTCAAAAACTTGCATAAGCATAATTATACAAATGTTTTAATATGTAAAACATAGGGATAGAAAACTTGCATAAGCATAATTTAATTTCATATGCAACTTAAGAATATAACCTTTTGAAAATAAAAGTATAAGGTTAGGAAAACTTGCCTAAAGTCCAAGATAAGTTCTCAGAGTCCCACTCGTTCCAGATTCTCTATCAATAGATACCATAATCCTGATTAGTACTCTTAATCCCATCAACCACTTATATTACTAATAAGTATAATCGCATATCGAGTCCAATTATGATAACTCCCATTTGTACTTAAACCTTTTTAGTCATCTCACTTTAGACACCCAACTTCTAGCATTTTTAGTAAATCGGGTTTTGATCCGATTAACTCGAATCTTTCTCTGGAGTCATCCTTGACATCCCTAGTATCTTAGGTAAAAGTTTCACATGCAAGTAAGCATCCTAGCTACTTTGATGATAGCCTCAAAGTTTGTTATTAACGTGGTTTCTAAGTTATGCGATACATTTAGTAAATCGGTCATAACTTTTGACTCATAAGTCCAAATGATGCAAAATTAGCGCGCAAACGATCTAGAGAATTGTTGGGACAATCGAATCATGATGCTGCGTTTTATGATATGAAAACGAACGAGTTTGAATAGAAAATTAACCTTAATCGCTACGGCGCAAGCGATTCAAATCCACGTCTTCTACTGTATTCCCGTATTCACCTTGAGCGAAGTGTGGCCTTCGATCCTCCCAAGGTTGCCTCCCTTCTAACTTTGAGATCTTGGAATCCTAGTTCTTGGTTGCCTCCTTGAACGGCTGCTCACAAAAACCCTAGTTCTTTCTAACTCATAGCTAGAAGAGAATAAGATGAATATATAGGCTACAGTAGGGATCCTGGATAATTAGGTCGGGCCTTCCAATGACATTCTGGGTCAAGCCCAATGTCATTAAATATTAATTCAATCCACTAAAGAATTAATATTTGCACTACCTCTCCTAATGCCGTAATTTAATTATTTAATTCGGCTCCAATATTATTTGCTTATTAAATTCCCCATGTTTAAGATATCGAATGTCCATTAATTAAATTAATTTCTGATAATTAATTTAATCAATATCTTTTATCCTTGATCATCCACTCAACCTTATAATTATGCAAGAACAAATCTGCCTGCAGGACTAAAGCATAATTATCTTTATGAGCTTTCAAGAGGACATCATCACCCGAATATTTTCGGACACGGTTTCCTTTTATAGTCAATATCCCACTCTGTATGCAATGTCATTGTCCAAAACATAATATTGTGATTAACAAAAAATCACATCACATATGAATCAAAACATGTGCATTGCATACAAGTGTCAATCACTGTATCCGGATTAAGAACCTAAGCAATAATAATATTATAGAATCTTAGTTCTTCTTTATTATCAGAATAGAAGAACAATTCTAATATTTTAATCCCGTTCAATATACACAAAGCATACAAGTATTATTCAATAATCAAGATAGATTATTTCCAAATAATACTTCAGTCATTCCAGTGGTTTGTTTAACTCCACTTAACTGTGAACATTTATTATATTATATATAGACACTGACAATCTAATCTTCTGTTATCCCATTTGATACTAGATTATCCACAATATATAATATACAAACAGTGTTAAAATACGCATTCAAGATTCTCAATAAAAAAAGACAATGTCATATACTTCAAACGAATAGTTCAGTATACTCCCTAACAAGAATACCTAGAATACAATCCACCAAAATATTGCCCCTGGACAGAGGACTCATTTTCGAATGTCCAAAACAGGGCAGTAGCTTCTCCCATGAACAGCGTCACCGCGCAACTTTGGTTTCAACATTTTTATAAAATCGAAATTTTAACATATTTGCATGAAATTTTACAGGGGCCTTAATCACTGTCCAAAATATTTATCCTCCAAATTTCATGATTTTTGAAAACTGGTAAGGGGTCCGTTTATATTTACAAAGGGAGCCATTCACAGCAGTTTAGTCGTTTTAGTCACCTCCACTAAAACTAGCTTTTCTCCTAAACCGTAAATCGTATCGACATCATTTTTATACCAAAACAAACTACAAAACAATATCTACCATTGTATGGGCAGTGGTGTTCAAAAATATTATTTTGACAGTTCGAAATGTTTGGCTAAAACAGTCCTAAATCAAACGGATATTACAACTGCTATAATCGTAACGTTTTCCGGATTTAACTTATGTTAATCCATTCAACATCAACCAAATCATCAACCCAACATTTTTACTACATAATCAGTTTATATACTTCATAAACTTATCACCATCAATAATCCATAATATTCAACCAATAATATTCAACCATATACACCCAAACTCCTTAAATCAACTTATACTTAAACATCACTTAAACTCAAGCTTAAAAATTAAAGTAAAATCAAAGGTTGGATGGAGTTTATACCTTCCTTGAATCCTTAACATACTAACAAGAGCTTGTAAGCCTTAATGAAGCCTTGATTTATGTTTAACATCCTTAAACTTGCAAGAGAACATCAAGAAACAAGTTAGAAATTTTCGGAGTTACTATTCACAGTCATTTTCAACATTTTATTTACCCAACCAAAACACCTCCAAAAATTATGAAATTTAATCCATACCTTAGAAATATCATGAAGGAGCTATGGTTAAAATTTGGTGATTTTTGGATGAGTAGAACTTGAGTTATGAATTTTTCTTCTCTTGCCTCTCATGAAAATCCGAATGGAAGGGGAAGAAAAGGGGGAGAGAATTTACTTGCTTTACTTGCTCTCTAGCTTTTTGAAAAAGTGTTGGCTGATTTTTGTGGTGTGATGTAAAGTGTGGCATGGTCACTAATGCCAAAGAAGCATGGTCCTTGAGTCCTTGTTCCTTAATTCAAGGAACTATGTCCATAACTAGTTGGTTGCTTGGTTAGTTTGTAACTAAGTAGTTCCTTGCTTGGTTACTCCCATTTGGTTGCCACCAATCTAGTTTGCATGGGGTTTGCATGGCTCCTTGGATGCACTTTACTTGTTATCCAACATTTATCACTTAATCCTCCATATAAGTTCGATTAATTTCCGAAAGCGTTTCGTCGTAGGAATTTCGTATCGTAAATCCTTAAATATTCTAAATACCTAATTCGAAACAAACCTTTGATTTTCTAAATTGTAATCCTCCCAGTCATAACATAATACTCTTAATCCTTGATATCCCATAAATTATGAAACAAATAGTAAAAGTGAAAATCCTCGGATTTTGACAACTTTTACATTCACTCATTTGTTTCATACAACAACATTACATCTTTGAATTTTCAACATTCCAACACTTACTTAGTGTGGGCTAAAAAGTTTTTCATAATCCGTAAAATCACTATTCATCAAGGTCTTTTTATAAAAAAAAAAAAAAATTACGTCAAAAATACGGGTTATTACAGTCTACCCTCCTTAAAAGGATTCCGTCCTCGGAATCTAAACAAAAGTAACTAAGGTTTGTCCCTTCAACCTTTCGATTCATCCATACACTCTTTCTGGTGCTATAGTTTCATTTATCCACACTGGCTCTTTTTGGTCATTGACCTCTACTAGTCGTATGACACGTTTGCTTACCATCTCCACGATTCCTTATTATAACACATGCCTAGCATTCACATTGTTCTCTCGTAATATAGACGTAGGGCACGCGAGGTTTTTGTATTATAAATATTGCGAAACATCGCCAACGTATATGCATTTTCTATCAGGCTTCAGAACTCAACAATATTAATATCCTCAAGCTTAACTTTCTCATAAGTCAAATCTCGTTACCACTTTTTGCGATAATATCTCAAGAAAAGTGAAGTCTCTCACTCCATGCTTTCTTTCCTCTCTGATTAGATTAGCGTACATGCGGGTTCCTTCTCGATACCCAAACATTTTCTCGTTCTTTGTCTTAGTCCTAAAGTGAGGGAGATCGACATTATTCTTTCGTACAAAACTTCGCAAGGTGGCGTGGCTACATTTGGAATGTAACTATTCTCGAATGAAAACTCTATCCGTAGTACGTGATTTTCCCGACTCTTCTCGATATCCAAGGTGTAAACCTTTTTATGAAGTGCTATCTTTGCACGAGATTTTAACTGGAGAACCCTTTTATCGGATATCATTGCAATAAAATGATCCGAGTGAATTGAAGATAAATAAACTCACTTCTGTATATGAGAAGAGGAAAATTTGATATGAATGAGAACAACCATATAAGTACTTGTGATGGAAAGTATTTAGTATGATTTGGCTTTTCAACACATAATTGGGCGGCGTCCCACCAGAATTTTGTCACACAGACAAGAAGTCACACCATATGCATTGTCAATCCGAATCAGATGACGAATTGTCAAACATAAGAAGAAGGAACAAAATGATGTTGAAAAGATATAAGCAGTTTTCCTTCCTTAATACGTTACGAAACTTTAACATAAAATAAGTCCGTACTTATCTAGGATTCGATCTTACAAGGTCTCAAACCCAACATCCCAACATTAGAACTCCGGCTTGAATATCTCTATGGCACTCAAGTTCCTCATAATTCCTAAATTCTCATCTGTGCAATTTAATGCTTTTATATCTCAGGTGCAGATACTATAGCTATCGACTGCGATCATGAGTCGGATACCTTAACAATCATTTATAACGACCTCTAGTCCACAAGTTCTCACTTCCTTTAGTACATTGGGTCTTTCCCAATTCCCAACAATTTTACTATGTCAACAAATCTCCTTTGTTACTCATTATTTTCCGAAAATTTAACTTTACTCAATCAAAACTCATCCTTTAGAGAGAATGACATACAATCTCTTTTCTCTTTCTCAGGCTAATTAGATTTGTCCTTCGTTCTCTCTCTTCATCTTTTGGTAGATCGAAATATCATTTATGAAAACTATGACCCTTTGCCCAATCATTTCTTAAAAATTCCATTGATTAAACCCATAAAAGTTATAGGTGCATTCATTGATCCAATTGACATCATATCTTAGAAATCGCAATGTTCATAACTCTTATCGAATGCAACCTTGGGCAATTCATGTAGGTCAATCTCTATTTCAGGATACCTGATCCTCAAATCTATCCTCGAAGGGTAAATTATGTCTCCAAATAGTCGAATAATCTCTATCCATGGTTAGGATATTCATTCCTAGTTGTAATCTTAATCAATTTTGGCAACCAACACACTGACTCATGGTGTTATCCTTTTCTTCAACAATTAAAACAAGTGCACCTCATGGTGACACTTTCATTCTCCTCATGCCTTTCTCTTAATACTTCTTTTACTTGAGTGATTAATCCTTTTCATCTTGGTAGGTGCAAACTTCTAATATGACTTTGATGCTAGTGCTGTCCCTCACACTAGATCAATGGTGAATTATAAAACTCTATCAGGTAGTACCTCATAAGGTCACTAATGATTACATCCTCATCCCATTAACTACTACATACTCTCTCTTCTTCCCAAGTATTCCTCTTTCGTACCAATCACGGTTGTCCAACAACCTATCATCCAAAGTGTAATATATCACTTCCATCGTAATCAAAATTTCTCAGTTTGTTTCTCTGTCCTTGAACACAACTTCATCAATATCGTGTAATCTTAACCTTCACTATTTTATCTCTATCGTTAGTTTGATCATCCTTATGCAGACGATATTTTTATCTTGACATTACATCTATTCTCTTTTCTCAACTGAACTTATATCTCCGCTGAATGGCACTAGTAAATATTCTTACAATATTACTCTTTCTGCCTCAGTCTTGCACTTTTGAATCACCACTTCTTACGCTTCCACTTTTCCTTATAACAATTTCTTGAATCATCACCAATTAATAAGTTATATCCATCACGACCATCTTATTTGGTCACAGCATACGAGACAACCACTCAACAAACATTTGTAACCTTTAATTCATAATATTCCATACCTAGGTTATTTCGTCCTTTTCCCAATTTCAACTTCATCCAGCTTCCCAAATATTTAGGAAAGTATTTGCAGGACTGTCATCTTACTCAACAGGCTATCAAGCACAACACGTGAGATATGCCAGATCAATATTACCTATTAGGTTGCTAGCTAAGGGAAATTACTCACAACTTGTACAAATTTCATGTTCATACATTTCTCGTCTGGTCCTTCCGACCGTCACTTTTCAAAACTCATGGTCTACACGACCTAGGGTATATTACCAAAAGGACGAGACATACTATCCATTATGTAGTCTCAATCAATTCACACCTAAGGGTCTATAATTGTATTACAGGACCTCTTTCCCTGAACCATTTATCTCAACTAAACCATTAAAATCTCAATGAATGCTCAGAACCTTCCTTTCTGTCCGTAGTCCCACCACTACCAGAAGGAGCTTTATACCAACATTTACACACTAGGTCATTTATACTTTTCCATCCTGACCACAATATCCCGAATGCGTGGGTCACTACACTAATAGGCTTACCTTGATCAGAAAGTACTTAATCATACTTGGAAGATACAACAAAGGTGCGTCTTAATTCCTCGTTGCGTCTATATACCGTATCAATACCACGCATCGTCTTAACAATTATCCTCGACTTCTTCTCCCCAATAGATTCCTCGAAATCGTTATACTTATCAGTTTTGTACAATATATATCATTGCCTCTCTCGGAACGGTCTTGCCAGTTCCTGTCCAAAATCTATATCCCAAATGTCATTCATAAATCTCCTCACTACTAACTCCAAGTAGATGACCTTTTCTTAACTCACTCATTGGTACTACATCCGATAATCCAATTATGAACTCTACATGAGTTCTCACATTATCCTCTTATATATGAATAACTCTTAACACTTTCGTATCTAAGTACTATAACTCATGCTCTGATACCATTTCTGTAACGCCCCCAAATCCGGGGTCCGGGATTTGAGTCGACACGTCATCATCCAATCTTGTAAAACCTGCAATACTCAACACTTCAATAAAATCACATTATAGACCCCTCTCTCTCACACATACAAGTTATAGCCTTAGAAACGATATACAACAAGTACCATTAGTTATTACAAACCAAATGTACTTAACCAGGATCTCACGCTATCAATGATAACCTCTACCTGAAGTGACCTTGATAACTAGATCAAAACTGAAACCTATCAACTTACTTCTGCGGAATAGTTCTGAACTGAACCTTCTCAAAGGTGAATCTCCTACTTCCTTCCTCGAAGTATGGAGCCAATCCAATGCGTTATCGCCTTCTCTGAAAAATTTATTATAAAGCAAGGGTGAGCGAAAGAATGCTCAGCAAATTATCCACCCAATTATATAGGTGATTCTCATCCAAGAACATGATAATCACTACTATCTCAATAGTAAATCATAAGGTTACCGGTATAGGGTAAGCATAGCAAAGTATCTCTCGACGATACATATAGTCAGAGTTTTCTGTTAAAATCATTTATACTCAACCTAGAGTTTAGAGGAATATAATCCGAACAATTTAGTTCATTATATAAAATAAGACACTATCGAATATAGTGTTACCACTCTTTCATACTTACTCTGAAGCTTTTGAAATAAAACTCAATGAACTTATTATGTTCACCGTTTTGAGATAATCTTATCAATAACTTAGCAAAATAGTATCAACTATAGCTTTGCTAGATTCCCATAAATATAATAAGTACCCAGTTCAAGATACCGCAATAATAGTTGCTTCCTATCATAAGCAAATTAAACCCCTTTTTAAACCATACCCCTTGTAGGTTTAGAATCCAGTAAAATATTTTAAAGATTTATAATTTAATTGGTATATATCATATATCCACTTAAATAATTAAAATAAACCTCTTGTCAAAACCTCTTAGACAATTCCAGCATACTATGGCTGTTCGGGGTACATCATGTACCCGCTTAAGTTTTCAAAATAACTTTTCATCAAAACCTCTAAACTGACTTGTTGTGTTGTGATATATATAAAGAAAGCAAGCGTGAGCAATATAGCTCCGCAAGCACATATATAACTGTAAATGTTCTCTTTTAAAACATCGTTTAAAAAAATGCAATATTATGCACACTTTACGTACTCTACGAGTTTGCAAAATAAACTTTTTGTCAAAGTAGTTTGAATGAGTACGAAGATCTCAACATCTCAACCATTGACAACACCCTCGGTAAATCAGCTCATAGGCTTTCATTACGATGTTGCAGCACAATTTCAATTGGAAGATGGGACTATCTCTTGGAGCATCATCACGCTTCTACCGTACATACACAATGATCAGTCGCAACATACGGCAGCTCTCGTTATTTCTCTACATGTAGAAGGGGGAGCCACGGCGTTCTCTACCGTTAATAGGAATCACCCTAGACCGCATACGGGCCAAAGTGCTGGACCGTGCGTCACTCGGCGTCTTACGCTATATCTCCGAGTCCACTGGAATAATCTATAACCTGGAACTGGAATTTAATCCTAGTTCCCCAAGTGTATACTTGTTCATAGATTCATCCATCTAACCTGAAACCAGAATTTACTCTTAGTTCCCCAAGTATATCATACTTGTTAATAGATTCATCTACCTAAACCTGGAACCAGAATTTACTCTTAGTTCCCCAAGTACATCATACTTGTTAATAGATTCACAAAACTCTGAATGGGTACTGCCAGAATAATCGGGGCAGTCCTCTTACCACAACTGTGTGTTGACCTCTGTCAACTGATGTCTTTAACAAGGAATGAAAATCTCTATAAAACCACGACCCGGGAGTTAGTTGGAAAACCTCTCATGTTTTGATAAGTTAAAAACCATACCCCAGTAGGCCAGTGATGCCAAAACATAACCTCTTTTGAGAAAGTAAATCACCCCTTTCTTCCTAGACCTCGTTTCCTATTTTTGATAAGTCTGAAACTATTTTATTCTTATTAAAATAATAAAATAGAATATAAATAAATATTAGGGAACCCTCACTATTTTTAAATAATTTTTTCGAAGGTCAAAATATTTTTAAATAAATATTAAAGACCTCCACTAATTTTTAAATCAATTTAGAATATTTAATAAATATTCAAATAATATTTATTAAATAATTAAACAATTAATAACCCCTTTTTAAATGAATATTCAAGAATAATATTCATTTAATAAATAAATATCCAAATGATATTTATTAACTGATAACCAATGAATAACTACTTTTAAATGAATATTCAAGAAATAATATTCATTTATTAAATAAATATCCAAATGATATTTATCAGTTGATAAACAATCAATAATTTATATTTAAATGAATATTCAAGAATAATATTCATTTATTAAATAAATATCAAAATGATATTTATTAGTTGATGAACAATTAATAATTTAATTTTAAATGAATATTCAAGAATAATATTCATTTATTAAATAAATATCCAAATGATATTTATTAATAGATAAACAATTAATAATCTATTCTTAAATGAATATTCAAGAATAATATTCATTTATTAAATAAATATCCAAATGATATTTATTAATTGACAAATAATTAGTAAACAAATTTTAAATGAATATTCAAGAATAATATTCATTTATTAGATAAATATCCAAATGATATTTATTACTCCCATTTAATTCCTTTATCGTAAAATATTCCAATTTTTTTATACTTGGAATATTTACAACCCCTATTTTAAAATACACTGTCTCCGGTTTCTCCCGGATTATAACAGTATTTAAAAAACTCTCCAACTCCCGGTCTATATTTGAAAATACGAATATCTGCTCTACTTCTAGAGCCTTTATATACACCGGCTTATATCTATAATACTTTATAGCATGTAAACCAAAACATTTACGATTACTCTAAATCGTAGTTCAATAATCTCGTATTTTAAATCAACAGTTATATCACAACAACAACAGCAGTATATCAACAGTATATCAAGTACATTAAGTACATGTTTCAAAAACTTGCATAAGCATAATTATACAAATGTTTTAATATGTAAAACATAGGGATAGAAAACTTGCATAAGCATAATTTAATTTCATATGCAACTTAAGAATATAACCTTTTGAAAATAAAAGTATAGGGTTAGGAAAACTTGCCTAGAGTCCAAGATACGTTCTCAGAGTCCCACTCGTTCCAGATTCTCTATCAATAGATACCATAATCCTGATTAGTACTCTTAATCCCATCAACCACTTATATTACTAATAAGTATAATCGCATATCGAGTCCAATTATGATAACTCCCATTTGTACTTAAACCTTTTTAGTCATCTCACTTTAGACACCCAACTTCTAGCATTTTTAGTAAATCGGGTTTTAATCCGATTAACTCGAATCTTTCTCTGGAGTTATCCTTGACATCCCTAGTATCTTAGGTAAAAGTTTCACATGCAAGTAAGCACCCTAGCTACTTCGATGATAGCCTCAAAGTTTGTTATTAACGTGGTTTCTAAGTTATGCGATACCTTTAGTAAATCGGTCATAACTTTTGACTCATAAGTCCAAATGACGCAAAATTAGCGCGCAAACGATCTAGAGAATACCTAAAATACAATACACCAAAATATTGCCCCTGGACAGAGGACTCATTTTCGAATGTCCAAAACAGGGCAGTAGCTTCTCCCATGAACAGCGTCACCGCGCAACTTTGGTTTCAACATTTTTATAAAATCGAAATTTTAACATCTTTGCACGAAATTTTACAGGGGCCTTAATCACTGTATAAAATATTTATCCTCCAAATTTCATGATTTTTGAAAACTGGTAAGGGGTCCGTTTATATTTACAAAGGGAGCCATTCACAGCAGTTTAGTCGTTTTAGTCACCTCCACTAAAACTAGCTTTTCTCCTAAACCGTAAATCGTATCGACATCATTTTTATACCAAAACAAACTAAAAAACAAGATCTACCATTGTATGGGCAGTGGTGTTCAAAAATATTATTTTGACAGTTCGAAATGTTTAGCTAAAACAGTCCGAAATCAAACGGACATTACGACGGCTATAATCGTAACGTTTTCCGGATTTAACTTATGTTAATCCATTCAACATCAACCAAATCATCAACCCAATATTTTTACTACATAATCAGTTTATATACTTCATAAACTTATCACCATCAATAATCCATAATATTCAACCAATAATATTCAACCATATACACCCAAACTCCTTAAATCAACTTATACTTAAACTCAAGCTTAAAACTTAAAGTAAAATCAAAGGTTGGATGGAGTTTATACCTTCTTTGAATCCTTAACATACTAACAAGAGCTTGTAAGCCTTAATGAAGCCTTGATTTATGCTTAACATCCTTAAACTTGCAAGAGAACATCAAGAAACAAGTTAGAAATTTTCGGAGTTACTATTCACAGTCATTTTCAACATTTTATTTACCCAACCAAAACACCTCCAAAAATTATGAAATTTAATCCATACCTTAGAAATATCATGAAGGAGCTATGGTTAAAATTTGGTGATTTTTGGATGAGTAGAACTTGAGTTATGAATTTTTCTTCTCTTGCCTCTCATGAAAATCCGAATGGAAGGGGAAGAAAAGGGGGAGAGAATTTTCTTGCTTTACTTGCTCTCTAGCTTTTTGAAAAAGTGTTGGCTGATTTTTGTGGTGTGATGTAAAGTGTGGCATGGTCACTAATGCCAAAGAAGCATGGTCCTTGAGTCCTTGTTCCTTAATTCAAGGAACTATGTCCATAACTAGTTGGTTGCTTGGTTAGTTTGTAACTAAGTAGTTCCTTGCTTGGTTACTCCCATTTGGTTGCCACCAATCTAGTTTGCATGGGGTTTGCATGGCTCCTTGGATGCACTTTACTTGTTATCCAACATTTATCACTTAATCCTCCATATAAGTTCGATTAATTTCCGAAAGCGTTTCGTCGTAGGAATTTCGTATCGTAAATCTTTAAATATTCTAAATACCTAATTCGAAACAAACCTTTGATTTTCTAAATTGTAATCCTCCCAGTCATAACATAATACTCTTAATCCTTGATATCCCATAAATTACGAAACAAATAGTAAAAGTGAAAATCCTCGGATTTTGACAACTTTTACATTCACTCATTTGTTTCATACAACAACATTACATCTTTGAATTTTCAACATTCCAACACTTACTTAGTGTGGGCTAAAAAGTTTTTCATAATCCGTAAAATCACTATTCATCAAGGTCTTTTTATAAATAAAATATAAAAAAAAATTACGTCAAAAATACGGGTTATTACAGTGATGATAGGCTCATCATCATCACTAGCATTATTGAACTTTGCAGTCGACCAACTTTTAAGCAGAGTTTAAGCAGAGAAATTATTGGGTTCTTGAAGAGTGTACCTAATATAGTTATTTTGTAAAAAATCTTGAATAACATGAAAATCCTTAGGAGCTTCAGTCTTATTCAACAAGGAGATGTAATTTGTAGCAGCAAATGTGTAGTTTAGAAAAGTTTGACCTTTAGATGCCATTGTAATACAGAGATTAGCAGGTTGAGAAAAATTAGAGTTTTAGAGAAAACGAGAGAGAAGACAAGATGCAGATAGTAAAAATTTGAAATAAACTATCCCCTCTTAATTAAATATAGTGTATAGTGGGACACGTGACATGAATTTTTTGGAAGAATAATGAGTAATTCAATTCTCAAAATACAGCAAATGTGTGTGTATTTGTGTATAGATATGAATCAATTTTTGTGAGAAACACGCGCCTTATGATTAGTCCAATCAGAGAATAATAATTATGATGCCATAAAATGAAATATGATATCATAAATAATATCTCAGAGTTTGTCATGTAATCAGAGTTTAGAGCAATCAGAGTTTAACATATGAAATATAGATCAGAGTTTATAGTAATAAGAGTTTGCATTGACTGTCAGAGTTTACCATATACTCTGACAGAATTTACCATAAACACTGATAGCTTGTGATCAAAGATTAGATGTTCTAATGATCAGAGTTTACTCCATTTTCCATCAGAGTTTACCACATACTCTGACAGAGTTTATCATATATTCTGATTATCTACTACTTGCCATCTGGAGTTGAGCCACTTGTCACCATTCCTAATTCAGAAATCAATCTTGTAAATGTTTCTTCACACAGGGGCTTGGTGAATATGTCTACTAAATTTTGATCTGAAGGAAAAAAATGCATTTCAATTGTTCCATCCATGACATGTTCCCTTATGAAGTGATATCTGATATTGATGCGCTTTGTCAGAGAATGTTGAACTGGATTTCCTGTAATTGCAATAGCACTTTGATTGTCACAATAAATAGGAATTTTTGAAAAGTTCAAACCATAATCTAACAGTTGATTTCTCATCCATAAGATTTGTGCACAACAACTTCCTATAACTATATATTCAGCCTCTGTTGTTGATGTTGAGATAGATTTCTGTTTCTTACTGAACAATGATACAATTCCTCCACCTAAAAATTGACAACTGCCACTTGTGCTTTTCCTATCAATTTCACATCCTGCAAAGTCAGCATCTGAATAGCCTTTTAATTTAAAGTCAGACTCTCTAGGATACCATAAGTCAAGATTAATGGTGCCTTTGAGATATCTAAAAATTCTTTTGATAACAATCAAATGAGGTTCCCTTGGATTTCCTGAAATCTAGACATAGATAGGTAGCAAACATAAATGTCTATTTTACTTGCAGTCAAATAGAGAAGTGATCCAATCATGCCTCTGTATGCTGTAGTATCTACATGTTCTCCAGTGTCTTGATCAAGCTTGGTTGCAGTAGCCATTGGAGTTGTTGCAGATGTAGAGTCTTGCATTTGAAACTTAGTGAGTATATTCTTTGTATATTTAGACTGATTTATGAAAATACATTCCTCAATCTGTTTCACTTATAACCCTTTAGCTTTGAAAATCTTTTACAGAATTTCTCATTAGTGGAACAAAATATAATATTGTTCGCACTTTATTCACGCAAGAGAACGTGGTCACAAGTAATACAGAAATAAGTAGGATTCGTTCCCACAGAGACTCAACTTGCTTACGTTTAGTTCACTTATACACCAGAGTATGATTAACTACCACTGCTAAGAAAATAATAACTGGAGTTTGATTAAACTAATGCTTAAAACTTAAAGAATTACTTATATTAAATAAACATGGGATTTTAACTTCATTAACTATCTCATCTAGAATCTTATGCCTTTTCAACCTAGCATGTGAAAGTGATGATAACTGATCAGACCCTCTAAACTGATAAACGCCAACTTTCGTTGCACGCATACCATCCTAATGAACATCCACAAAAGATAAAAGTCAAATAGTCAACCACTATACTTAGTCCCTATATGTCTATAGAGATTGAAAACATAATGGCTTAAGCACAAGAATCCTTAAAATCACATAGTCAGTGCAAGACGGTTAGAATTACACCACAAATTAATACATGCTCTTAACATGCAAAAACCTATGCTAGCATGGCATGTTCTAAACCCTAGATCCACTTTCGCATTCACGAGGATTTAACAAACAATCATAAATGTTCGCGACGCATTTACAACGAATAAGCTTAACCATACTAGGATATCCATAACATTCACACACTTAGGCATAAAAACAATCAATATCTAGAATCGATAGAAAAATCCATTAAAACCCCATGACAACGATTAGCCCATAATTGGCCTAGCCGCCATCATGGGTTCATATGAAAACATAGTAAATAAACAATTAAACATAAAAGACTGATATTAATTGCAAGAGTAAAAGAAACCACCGATAATCCACGTGTAGAAAATTACAAACGAAAAATAGCTTGACGGCTCACAAAGTACTTTGCCTCTTGACTGATAATAAAACCCTACGTGCTTACTTAATTTCCTAGATAGATAATAATAATAATCCTTATGTTTTTATACTAGGTTACATAAAATAATGATCCATGGGCTTGCTGCTTCCTGGGCTTCGAAACGGACCAAGTGCAGAAAAATCAGCAGCTGGACTCGACTAGAGGGCGGGCGCGCTTGGCAGGGCGCGGGCGCTCCTGCTTAAAAGAGCGCGGGCGCGCTTGATGAAGGGAGGGCGCGCCTGCTGCTTCTGCCCTGCAGTTGAATTCCTTGAAACTTTGCTCCTTTAGCGACTCGTCTTGCCTTCTTTCGACCTCAACTCAAGCCTTGATCTTCCTCCTTTTAATTCCTAGCTCATGTACCACCAATTTATGCAAATATTCATCAACTCTCCTTTGCTTGGGAATCTGCACACCAAAAACATAAAACACATCAAAAGACACTAAATACTTGGGCACTAGCGATCAATTTAAGCCAAATTGGAACGTATATAGTGGACAAAAAAGTCCACTAACACACCCCCAAACTTAAACCGATGCTTGTCCCCAAGCATAAACAGACTCTAAACAATCTAAGGCAATGCAATGCATGAATGCAACTACTATGAAAATGTAAGGACCCCCTCGAACTCACCAAAACCAATCGACAATCCAAAGTCTCAAAGAGATGTGATACATCCGAACAGAGCTCGACCAAGTCCCCTTATACCGATACTACATGAACAGAAACGTGTGTGTGTGCGATGCTCATCAGATATATTCTGACACTAGATCAAAATCATACCTATTTTTCGCCAAGACAATCACCTGCTTATAAACAGAATGAGTGGTAAACACTCCATAACATACAAACACCGCCGTCATTCATTTGAGTTAGACAGGGAATCACACTTTATTGCTAAACCACCACTACGACACATAACACAATACATAGGCTTATTTAACCGTGCAATGGATGAGACCCCTAAAGGCTTATACAATAATACCCATGTAGCGAGCGTTAGGTTAGTGGATCCCAGACTATAAAAAGCCTTAGGTCACTAGGCACAAAGTCCCCTCGAACTTAATTGCCCGAGTATTAAAGAGCTCACCCTGGTTAATTTTGCCTCGAATTATTCACATGACTCTTTTTTTTTTCTTTTTTTTTTTCTTTTTTTTTTTTTAAACAGAATCTGGAATGAGAATTCTCAATTCCAACCCTAGACTACTCATAAAAATATGAGCCGGCTACTAGCCATTTGACGCCTAGCCATACTTGACAAACATTAACAATCAGCATGAATCTTTGTTTTCCCCCAAACTTATACTTTGGTATTCGTACATTATCAAGGGAATAACAAACATTCTAGATATAAACATGCGATTAAATCTACAACAACTAAATAGGCATGACTCAACCTAGCCCAAAAGCAACCGACGAGACTGTGTAAATAATGTGCTTCTGAAACATGCAAATCAATTTCATAAGGACTGTAAATCATCCCTCTGCTCATCAGTACCACACTCCAATTGACATCGACTTATCAAACAGAATTAGTTCGTCCGAAGAGATCATGAAATATGCATGCTATGAAATGCAACTAACATGGATTCATATGAACAAAAATTTTCAAACAAAATGCTCTATATGGACAATTAAAACAAAACAAAATGCATGACAAACACTACAACTACATGTCCTATATGCATCTAACTACTATCTCCATTTCCTACCCCCAAACTATAAAATATTCAATGTCCCCATTGAAGGCAAGAAACGAAGAAAGTGTGCAGAAATACCTCAATCCTCAGCAGAGTCACCCTCCTCGGGTGAATCCGGTGGTGGATACACGGTGCCAGCTCCATAAATAGGCCAATCGACCTGTACACCTGTAGCCAGAAAAGCTGCACCAAGAGCCTGAGTCAGGTCAGCCGCAAACCGGCTCTGCCGATCATCAACTGCGTCCATCCGCCGTGCTAACCTCCTAAAATGAGCCTCACCCATACCAGCACTAGCCACAGCTGGCGGTGCCCTAGAAGATCCAGCCCTAGCCTCCCTCTACTGTCTTGGTGGCACTTCACCACCCACAATATACCCCAAGCCACGGGGATGCGGTACACCACCGTCCCATTCAGGGAGTCGAGCTATCGCCGCCGTGTCAATGGCACTCGCAGGAAGTTGCAACTGCTCCTCCGCCGGCCAGTGAATACCCACATCAACACACAGACGAACAACCACTGAGCCATACGGAATCGCGCCAGTGGTACTGCCCTGCAAGAATCGGATCATGTGCCTGTGGATAAGGGAGCCTAGGTCGATGTATCGCCCGCTGAGAATACCCCACAACAAAATAGCCCGATCCACTGTCACCTCATGAGTGTGTGACGATGGCACAATGTTAGCACACAGAAACAGGTTCCAGGCCTTAGCATACGGGTTCAAAGCCATGGCGGAGAAGGTAACCGGCTCAGTAGAGCCTGCCCTGCGCTTCCAAGTAGTGCCGGGAACTGTCATATCCCGCAGGATGGCCTCAAGGTCAACCTCCCCACGGGTCTTCAACCCGAAATCTTCCACTCCCTCCTGCGGTGCTGGCAAATTCAAAACCCTAGTGATGGCGGCAGGAGTATAATCCACAACATACCCTCGAACTGCAGAATACCCATTCTTCTCCTGCTTGGCATTGGCATAGAACTCCCTCACGATACTCAATGGTATCGCCTCCGCAGCCTCACACACGGTCTCCCAACCGTGCTCACTAACCATCGCGATTAGAGACCCATCAAGAACACCCGGAATAAATCCCCTTTCCTTGACCACAGATTTGGTCATCAACCGTGCAAACTCAACTTGGGCCTCCGGTGAATTGAATTGGGGCACAACTCCCCCACTCGAAGAAGAACTTGATGTCCCTGAGCGCCTAGATCTCTTGGGTGCCATTGATTGAGTTGTAGAAGTGTGAAGAGATGAGATGCAGTGCGTGTATATTTGTATGTATATGTGTGAATGAGAGATGAAAAGTAAAAATTAGGTTAGGGTTAGGGTGTGTGAAGGCTTTTAACAAGTTAGAGTGGCTGGGCTTGGGCTAAAAATTGATTTAAAACATAAAATTGCTGATTTATTTTGTTTTTATAGTTTTTTTATTTTTTTTCGTTTTTTTAACGGTTGCACTCAGGGCGCCCGCGCCTCAAGGAGCGCGCCCGCGCCTGAGGCTACTGCAATTTTTCAATTTTTTTGTGTTTTTGCTTTTTTTTTTTTTTAATTTAAATATATTTGTATAAGAATAAAAATTACCATTCAAGCCGTAGGTTGCCTCCCACGAGCGCTGTCGTTAACGTCATTTAGCCGGACGTTACTTCAGGTCCTCAATCCGAGGTTGACAGAATCGCGACTTCAGCTTCGCGATTTACTTGTTCTCCCAAATACGGCTTCAATCTCTGACCATTGACTTTAAACGCTTGATCTGGGGTCTTTTCATAAATCTCCACAGCTCCGTGTGGATACACAGTTTTCACAACAAAGGGTCCTGACCACCTTGACTTAAGTTTTCCTGGAAACAATCGCAGACGAGAGTTAAATAATAAAACTAATTGACCAGGAACCAATACCTTTGTTGTCAACCGACGATCATGCCATCTTTTCACTCTTTCCTTGTAGAGCTTGTTATTCTCATAAGCTTGTAGACGAAACTCATCCATTTCATTGATTTGTACCATCCGCTTTTCCCCTGCGGCTTGATAATCAAAATTCAGTTTCTGCAATGCCCAATAAGCCTTGTGTTCCAGTTCTGCCGGTAGATGACAAGCTTTTCCATAGACTAGTTGATATGGTGACATCCCCAAAGGAGTTTTGAACGCAGTTCGGTAGGCCCACACAGCTTCATCCAGTTTTAAAGACCAATCCTTCCGCGAAGGACTTACCACTTTTTCCAGAATGCGTTTGATCTCACGGTTTGATACTTCAGCTTGGCCATTGGTTTGAGGGTGGTATGCTGTCGCCACCCGATGGTTGATGTTGAATCGTGCCATCAGATTAGTGAACTTTCGATTGCAAAAGTGAGAACCCTCATCGCTGATAATGACCCTTGGAGTCCCAAATCTGGTGAAAATGTTCTTGTGAAGGAAGTTGAGCACTACATTGGCATCATTAGTTGGAAGTGCCTTGACCTCCACCCATTTGGAGACGTAATCCACAGCTAGCAAGATGTATTGGTTATTGCAAGATGAAATGAATGGGCCCATGAAGTCGATTCCCCATACATCAAAAATCTCCACTTCTAGCATTACATGAAGGGGCATCTCATCCCGTTTTGAAATGTTGCCTACTCGCTGGCAACGATCACATCTGGTTACAAACTGATGAGCATCCTTGAATAGTGATGGCCAATAAAATCCTGCCTGCAGAATACGAGTAGCTGTCTTTTCACCTCCATAATGGCCCCCATAAGCCGTGGCATGATAATCCCTCAGAATAGCTTCAGTCTCACTATATGGTACACACCTTCTGATAATCTGATCAGCCCCTTGTTTAAACAGATATGGCTCATCCCAACGAAACCACTTTACATCATGCATGAATTTCTTCTTTTGAGCTGACGACAATTCGGGTGGAACAATATGACTCACAAGATAATTCACAATATCCGCATACCATGGTTCTTCTTCTTGTACTCCAAACAGTTGTTCATCCGGAAATGAGTCATTGATGAGAGTACTGTCTCGTGATTTACCAGGATCTTCCAATCGTGAGAGGTGATCAGCTACCTGATTTTCGGTCCCTTTTCTATCTTTGATCTCCACGTCGAATTCTTGAAGTAGGAGAAGCCATCGAATCAGGCGGGGTTTAGAATCCTTCTTGGAGAGCAGATACCTAATAGCTGCGTGGTCAGTATACACCGTCACTTTCGTACCAAGCAAGTATGATCTGAATTTTTCAAAGCCATATACAATGGCTAGCAGCTCCTTCTCTGTGGTTGTGTAATTCAATTGCGCATCATTGAGTGTCTTGCTTGCATAGTAGATAACATGAAAAATCTTGTCTTTCTTTTGACCAAGAACAGCCCCTACTGCAAAATCGCTAGCATCACACATCATAGCAAAAGGTTCATTCCAATCTGGGGCGATGATCACAGGTGCTGAAATCAACTTCTTCTTCAATGTCTCAAAGGCTGTCATACAATCATCATCGAATTTGAAGGGAACATCCTTCTCCAACAGCTTACACAAAGGTTTGGAAATTTTGGAGAAGTCCTTGATGAATCTTCTGTAGAAACCTGCATGACCGAGGAAACTACGAATTCCTCTCACTGAAGTAGGCGGTGGAAGATTTTCAATTGTCTCTATTTTTGCTTTATCCACTTCCAGTCCTCGACGTGACACCTTGTGTCCAAGAATAGTTCCTTCTTGTACCATGAAATGGCATTTCTCCCAGTTGAGAACCAGATTAGTCTCCACGCATCTTTTCAGAACCATGCTAAGATTGTGTAGACATTCGTCAAAAGAAACCCCAAATACTGAAAAATCATCCATGAAGACTTCCACTGTCTTACCAATCATGTCTGAAAAAATTGCCATCATGCACCTCTGAAAAGTGCCAGGTGCACCACATAACCCGAATGAAACCCTTCGAAAAGCGAAGGTACCAAACGGACATGTAAATGTTGTCTTCTCCTGATCCTCTAGAGCAATGCAGATCTGATTGTAACCCGAATATCCATCCAGAAGGCAAAAGTATTCATGGCCGGCCAGTCGGTCTAGCATTTGATCAATGAAAGGAAGAGGGAAGTGATCCTTCCTAGTAGCTTTGTTCAGCTTCCTGTAATCCATGCAGATTCTCCAGCCAGTTACTGTCCGCGTAGGAATGAGCTCGTTCTTTTCGTTAGTTACCACTGTCATGCCTCCTTTCTTTGGCACACATTGAACTGGACTCACCCAAGCACTGTCAGAAATAGGATAGATAATCCCTGCATCCAACCACTTAATAATTTCCTTCTTCACTACTTCCTTCATGAGTGGATTGAGCCTTCTCTGATGTTCCACTGTTGGCTTACTACCTTCTTCCAGCGGAATCTTATGCTGGCAATAGGCAGGGCTGATTCCTTTAATGTCTGCAATAGTCCACCCAATGGCTGATTTGAATTCCCTGAGAACCCTTAACAGCTTTTCTTCTTCAGGACCTGTAAGGTTAGCAGCAATAATCACAGGTAAAGTAGATGATTCCCCAAGAGAAGCATACCTTAAGTGATTAGGCAATGGTTTGAGCTCTAGCTTTGGTGCTTCCTCGATAGATGGTTTTAACCGCTGATGTGATTCTCTCAATTCAGATAAACCCAACGATTCTGGTTTTTCAAATTTTTGTTGCCAAGGAGAAGCATTCAGATACTGTACCTGTTCTTCAACCTCTTCCTCTTCAATTGTAAAATCCCCACGTAGAGCCTTTTCCAGTGTATCATCCATAAGCATGTGTTCAATTTTTACTTGCACAGCAGATTCCACTACACCTACTTTAAAGCATTGCTCTTCTTCTGTTGGAAATTGCATTGCTTTGAACACATTGAATGTGACATTCTGATCGTGCACTCTCATGGTGAGTTCTCCCTTCTGTACGTCAATCAATGTCTTTCCCGTTGCCAAGAATGGTCTCCCAAGAATGATAGGGATTTTCTTGTCTTCTTCAAAATCAAGGATGACAAAATCTGCTGGAAAGATTAGTTTGTCGACTTTTACCAACACATCTTCGACAATTCCTCGCGGATAAGTGATTGAACGATCCGCCAACTGCAGTGACATGTTAGTTGGCTTCGGCTCAGGAAGACCAAGTTGTAAGAATATAGAGTATGGCATGAGGTTGATGCTTGCTCCCAAATCGCACAAACATTTGTCGAACGCCAAATTCCCAATTATGCATGGTATAGTGAAACTACCAGGATCCTTCAACTTTGGTGGTAACTTCTGCTGCAATACTGCACTACATTCTTCCGTCAAGGCAACAGTGTTTAACTCTTCTAGCTTCAGTTTCCTAGATAGAATGCCTTTCATGAATTTGGCGTAGCTAGGCATTTGCTCCAGCGCTTCAGCAAAAGGTAAGTTGATGTGTAGTTTCTTAAAAACTTCCAAGAATTTAGCAAACTGTTTATCTGATTTTTGCTTCTGAAGCCTTTTAGGGAATGGTGGAGGAGGAAATACTTCCTTGTGAACACTGTCTGTCTCTGAACTGCTTTTCTCTTCTGAATCAGTTCTTTTTTCCTTAATTGGTTCCTCCTGCGCAACTTTTTCTGCAGAAATTTCCCTCCCGGCAGTAAGATGAGGCGCGCCCGCGCCTGAGGAAGCGCGCCCGCCCTGCACCTCCTGCCCAGAATGCTGACGTTCTTTGTTTTGTGGAATTTCGACCTCCTGATTGTTCGTAACCCTTCCAGAACGCAATGTAATAGCGTGTATTTGTTCCTTGCTTTCTTTCTTGCCTGGGTTAGCCTCTGTGTCACTTGGTAATTGTCCTTGAGGTCTGTGTAGAAGAGCACTTGCTAGTTGACCAATTTGATTTTCCAATGTCTTCAGCGTTACAGCTTGACTCTTATACATCATTCTCAGTTCCTCCATCTCTGACTTTTCATTTGAGTGCCCAGGTCCTCCCTGAGATTGTTGATGAAAACCAGGAGGGTTGTATGATTGTCTTGGTGCATAAGATTGTTGAGGAACAAAATTGTTGAAAGGCCTTGTTCCAAATTGCTGACCCTGCGATGGTTGTGGACTGGCATTCTGATTGTTGCTCCAACTGAAGTTAGGATGATTCCTGTTGTTGGGGTGATATGTATTAGGTGCCGGTTGTGTAGGTTTCTGAAAGTTGCCGACAAAATACGCTGAATCGCTAGAAATAGCACACTGAGTTGTATCATGAGCACCTGCACATAAATCACAAACCATAGCGACTTGCTGAATTCCTGCCTTGGATAGTGCATCCACCTTTATAGATAAAGCCTGTAGTTGAGCTGTTATAGCAGTGGCAGCGTCCACTTCAAAAACACCTGCAGTTTTACTCTGCGGCAATCGCTGAGTAGGATTCTGATACTCGTTGGCAGCCATCATTTCAATCAAGTCATAAGCTTCTTCATAGCTCTTGGCCCAAAGAGCTCCTCCAGATGCTGCATCAAGCATAGGTCGTGAATGATTCAATCCATTATAGAAACCATTAATGACCATCCAATCTGGCATCCCATGATGGGGACACTTTCGAAGCATCTCTTTATACCTTTCCCAAGCCTTACACAACGTTTCTCCAGAATGTTGATTGAACTGTGTAAGAGCATTCCTCATGGCTGCCGTCTTAGCCATAGGAAAGAATTTAGTCAGAAACTTTTGTGTGAGATCCTCCCAAGTAGTTATAGAACCTGCTGGCAGCGAATGCAACTAGCTCTTTGCCTTGTCTCGTAGAGAGAATGGAAACAGCCTCAGTTTTATAGCATCTTCAGAAACCCCGTTGGTTTTAAAGGTATCACAGATCTCGATGAAGTCTCTGATATGCATATTAGGGTCCTCAGCAGGTGAACCCCCAAACTGCACAGAATTCTGAACCATTTGAATTGTGCCCGGCTTGATTTCGAAATTATTAGCTGCAATAGCCGGCCTAACAATGCTTGACTGAATGTCATTGATCTTCGGTTGAGAGTAATCCTTAAGAGCTTTCACTGGATCCCCCATTACTATTTCTGGTTCAATTTCTGGAACTGCAATTCCCTCTTCTTCGTCTAAGTGTTCTTCCAGTTTTTCCTTACTCGATTGAGAACGAGTACGCATACACGATCAATTACCTGAATTCACGTAACAAACAAGAACGATTAATAACAAATCTCAGTCAGTGATATCTAACGACCACTGATGATAAGCACATTAACTAAATAAAACAATGAACCGAGTCCCCGGCAGCGGCGCCAAAAACTTGTTCGCACTTTATTCACGCAAGAGAACGTGGTCACAAGTAATACAGAAATAAGTAGGATTCGTTCCCACAGAGACTCAACTTGCTTACGTTTAGTTCACTTATACACCAGAGTATGATTAACTACCACTGCTAAGAAAATAACAACTGGAGTTTGATTAAACTAATGCTTAAAACTTAAAGAATTACTTATATTAAATAAACATGGGATTTTAACTTCATTAACTATCTCATCTAGAATTTTATGCCTTTTCAACCTAGCATGTGAAAGTGATGATAACTGATCAGACCCTCTAAACTGATAAACGCCAACTTTCGTTGCACGCATACCATCCTAATGAACATCCACAAAAGATAGAAGTCAAATAGTCAACCACTATACTTAGTCCCTATATGTCTATAGAGATTGAAAACATAATGGCTTAAGCACAAGAATCCTTAAAATCACATAGTCAGTGCAAGACGGTTAGAATTACACCACAAATTAATACATGCTCTTAACATGCAAAAACCTATGCTAGCATGGCATGTTCTAAACCCTAGATCCACTTTCGCATTCACGAGGATTTAACAAACAATCATAAATGTTCGCGACGCATTTACAACGAATAAGCTTAACCATACTAGGATATCCATAACATTCACACACTTAGGCATAAAAACAATCAATATCTAGAATCGATAGAAAAATCCATTAAAACCCCATGACAACGATTAGCCCATAATTGGCCTAGCCGTCATCATGGGTTCATATGAAAACATAGTAAATAAACAATTAAACATAAAAGACTGATATTAATTGCAAGAGTAAAAGAAACCACCGATAATCCACGTGTAGAAAATTATAAACGAAAAATAGCTTGACGGCTCACAAAGTACTTTGCCTCTTGACTGATAATAAAACCCTACGTGCTTACTTAATTTCCTAGATAGATAATAATAATAATCCTTATGTTTTTATACTAGGTTACATAAAATAATGATCCATGGGCTTGCTGCTTCCTGGGCTTCGAAACGGACCAAGTGCAGAAAAATCAGCAGCTGGACTCGACTAGAGGGCGGGCGCGCTTGGCAGGGCGCGGGCGCTCCTGCTTAAAAGAGCGCGGGCGCGCTTGATGAAGGGAGGGCGTGCCTGCTGCTTCTGCCCTGCAGTTGAATTCCTTGAAACTTTGCTCCTTTAGCGACTCGTCTTGCCTTCTTTCGACCTCAACTCAAGCCTTGATCTTCCTCCTTTTAATTCCTAGCTCATGTACCACCAATTTATGCAAATATTCATCAACTCTCCTTTGCTTGGGAATCTGCACACCAAAAACATAAAACACATCAAAAGACACTAAATACTTGGGCACTAGCGATTAATTTAAGCCAAATTGGAACGTATATAGTGGACAAAAAAGTCCACTAACAAATATCATCAACATATATTTGAACCAATAATAAATCCTTACCTTGAGTTCTATAAAACATAGTTTTTTCAATTATACATCTTGTAAACCACTTTCAAGTAAAAAGTGAACCATAGTTTTATACCACACTGTTGGTGCTTGCTTGAGTCCATATAAGTCTTTATCCAGTCTGTAGACATGCTTTGGATATTTTGCATTGACAAAGCCAGGTGGTTGTTCAACATAAATTTCTTCTTCAAGTTCTCTATTTAAAAATGCACTTTTAACATCCATCTGGTAGACCTTGAATTTTTTGTGTGCAGCATAAGCAAGAAAAATTCTGATAGCTTCAAGTCTAACTACAGGTGCAAAGGTTTCATCATAATCAATACCTTCTTCTTGAGAGTAACCTTTGGTAACTAGTCTTGCTTTGTTCCTTGTAATAATTCCATCAGAGTCTGTCTTGTTTCTAAAAATCCACTTTGTGCCAATAATTGATCTATTCTTTGGCCTTGGAATTAGGGTCCAAACTTCATTTCTCTCAAACTCATTTAATTCTTCCTGCATTGCGATAACTGAATCTGCATCCTTCAAAGCATCTTCAACCTTCTTTGGTTCTGTTTGAGAAAGAAAACTATGAAATAAACATTCATTCTGAGTAGTTTTTCTTGTTTGTACTCAACTTTCTAGATCACCAATAATCAAATCAGGTGTGTGACCTTTGGTCCATTTTTTTGGATGTGGAAGATTTCTTGAACTAGATGCTCCACCATGATTTGTTCCTTCATAGAATGAATCTTCTATTAAATGTTGATCATCCCCCAAAAGTTGTGCTTCCATCTGTGTTTGATGTGTTAGAGTTTATGTACTCAGAGTTTGAATGATCAGAGTTTGAGTGATCAGAATTTGTGGTTTCAAAGTTTGATTGGTCAGAGTTTAGGGTGGTTTCAGAGTTTATATTAGCCAGAGTTTGATCAGACTCTGATATTTCAATAATTGAGGTTTGTTCTCCAATATCAGTAATTTGTTGATGTTGCTCCCCCTCAACATGTACAGAATTTTCAATTTCTATTTCAATTATCTCTGAATCAGAGTTTAAGGAATCAAAGTTTAACTCACCAGAGTTTGGTTCAACAGTGTTTAACTCATCAGAGTTTGGTTCAACAGAGTTTGTGTTTTACAATTCATTCTCAAATCTCAGAGTTTCCTGAGCATCTTCATCATGTAATCCAGATAATTTTCCTTCATCAAAAAAGACATTAATTGATTCCATGTCTGCCCTTGTTCTTAAATTAAACACTTTAAATACCCTTGAAGAGGTTTTAGAAGTTGTAGCATAACCAACAAAAATTCTTTCATCTGATTTGAGTTCAAATTTCTTCAATTGTTCAGGATGTATTTTGAGAATAAAACACTTGTTTCCAAAGATGTGGAAGTATTTAACATTTGGTTTTCTTTCCTTCAATGTTTCATATGGAGTCATTCCATGTTTATTTATCAAAGTGCAATTCTGAGTAATGCATACAGTATTTACAGCTTCTCCAAAAAATAAGTAGGTTGCTTTGCTCCTTCTAGCATTGTTCTAGCAACTTCAATTAGGGTTCTGTTCTTTCTTTCAAGTACATCATTTTGTTGAGGTGTTCCAGGTGCTGAAAATTGTTGAATGATTCCATTTATTGAGAAGAATTCCTCCATTGCAGAATTCTTAAACTATGTTCCATTATCACTCCTCAGATTCTTTACCTTGTGAGGTGATCCATTTTCAATCATTGCAATATGATGAAAAATTATCTCTGCAGTTTCATCCTTCTTATGCAAAAAGTAGGCCTAGGTAAATCTAGTGTAATTATCAACTATCACCAGAGTATATTTCTTCTTTCCAATGGAAATAATGTTGACAGGACCAAATAAGATGCAATAGATGAAAAGGTTGATCAATAGAATTTTCAGTTTTGCTATTGAAAGATGTCTTCTTTTGTTTAGCCTTTTGACATGAATCATAGAGTCCATCATGATTATTGAACTTTTGGAAGAACTTTAACTAGATCATTTTTCACTAATTCATTAATGTTTCCAAAGTTCAAATGATAGCTTTTTGTGCCAATTCCATCTTTTCAAAGATGATGCCTTTCCAAGTAAACAAGTTAAGGGACCATGAGAGCTTATATCCAAGCTTGCTTCAAATAAGTTGTTATGTCTGTGACCAATAAGAACTACTCTACTATCCTTCTTGATTTTTAATTCACAATAAGTTCCATGAAATTCCATAGAATAACCTCTGTAAAGCATAATGTAATGTAATATGTAATAGTGGTAACGATAACTCAACTAAGAATCAAAGACAGTCAAATAATACTAATATGTAACATATGAATCCTACATACATCATTGCAGAGCATAGAGGATGAAAGGCTTACTGAACGTCAGCGAGAGAAGTTCATTAATATATTCAAACCTCAGCAACAAATAAGATTTCAGAAGATTTCATATTAAAGACAGTGTAATGATTTGAGCATAAATGTCAAAGGGTATCAGTGATCCGAAGCAATGCAAAAGTCAAAGTCTAATCAGCTGAAACAGAACAGAAGTCAAGAGAATTCAATTCAGTATTAGTCGTTTATGAACCAGAACAATTTATTAAGCGTCAGCACAACAAGAAAAGAATTGTCTTGTTTAATCAAAAGAAAATCAGTTGATCAAGCCCAAAGAGTGAAAACCAAGTGGTAAATTCATCAAGCATTTCAAAGAATTGTTCAGGGCAAGTATTACTACAATTGGTGGTTCCTACACAGTTGAAACCTTGTATAAGGCGCAACAAAATGTCCAAGGCGCAAGAAAAAGTTTGAGTTTAGTTATACAGGATTTGGTGGAACCTCTACAAGGCATTGGGTGTACAGGCGCAACAAAACAAATCCTAGGCGCAACAAACTTCTATTGGTGCAAGGAAAAAGCTAAGAAATCATTCCAAGTACTTTATGGCGCCTTTACATGGGAACAAGTGTATAGGCCCAACAAAATGTTCATGGCGCAACAAAATCTTATTCTAAGGCAGTAGTGGCGCCTATACAAGGGAATGAGTATAGAGGCGCAACTAAACTTCTCCTTGGCGCAACAAACTTTCTAGTGGCGCCTATACTCTTTTAACATTCTTACAAGCGCAACAAAGGACTGGCATTGTTGGAAAATCAATTCATTTGATTTCTAAAAAGTCTACAGAATATATATGGGTGAAATCAATACAGACAATAATTCATTCATCTTTTACATTAAAGATAAACATATAGGAAGCTCCATTAAAGACCTTCATTAAACATACTTATATGTATTCTTATTGTAATATTGATTAAACCCATAGAAGCTAATCTTTTGATTAGAAGTGTACCATTTCATGGATTTAATAATATATCTTTATTTCCCTGAATCATTGTGTTTCATTTACTACCATTTTTATATCTCATGAACACAAACACTTAATCCGTAATTAAATGAAAATCTACCAACATCATATTCAACCCCTCCTTCTATGATGATTTAGGACCTAATAATTGGTATCAGAGCTTGTTGATTAAAGTTATAAATCAAGATCCAAAAATAGTTTTATGAAAAAATGTATTTTTAGATCTAGAAAAATTCATATTGAAATTTCCTTTTTTTTAAAGAAAATTCAATTTTAAATTTTTTAAAGATTTTAAATGCACTAATTTTTAAAAATCTATCAATCGTGAAGAATTTGAATTAAAATTATATTTCTCAAAATCTAATTTTTATTCGAATTGATTTTAATTTTTAAGAAATTAATTATTTCTTGAGATTTAAAATTCTTCGTAACCATGAGTACCCAAAAACTTAGCATAAAAAATATCAGCCTTTGATAAAAATCAATACATTTTATGGAAGAAGAAGATGTCCACTTTCATCAATAACTAATTCTCAATATATGGGAATTTTGGAAAATGGACCCTATGTTTCTCAAAAGCTTACACCGGAATCAGTATCAGATGACGGAAAATGGATTCCTCAAGGATTTACCCCAAAGGAGCCTTCAGAGTACACTGACACTGACAGAGAAAGAGTAGCATGGGATAATAATCTTCAATGTATCCTAATGGATTCACTGGACACTACAATGCTGAATCAAGTGATAAATTGCACTAGTGCCAAATAAATGTGGGATACGATTGATCTGCTTAAGAAAGGTACTGCAGAAGTGAAAGAAAACATGCTAGATATTCTTACATCCCAGTACAAAGCTTTTAAGTCACTACCAGGAGAAAGTATCACTCAAGTCTTTGAGATATATAATAAATTGTTAAATGACTTGTCACTGCATGGGAATGCATACTCACGTAGGGAGATCAACAGAAAATTTATGTTGACACTGTCAGCTCATCTTGAACACAAGATCTCTGCCATCAGAGAAAAAAGTGACATAAATGACATGTCTATCGAAATTCTATATGGGAAGCTCAAGACTCATGAAATGGAGCAAGAGCAAAGACATATCATTTATGGTTCATGAACATTAGACAGTAAGAATACAACACTGTTGAGAACTCCAACACTTGTAGCTAAAGATTTTGCTGGTACACAGACCAACAAAGAAAAATTTATAACTAAGAAAGAAGAGATTCTAGAAGCTGAATTCACAGAGAATGCTCAAGCAGGTGATGAAGATGACTTCTACTCAATGGAAGTACTTGAACAGTTGGAAAACAAGACAATGGCCTTTATGGAAGGAAAGTTCAAGAACCTCAGGTTTAGAAGGAACCCTAAGTATAAATATATGAGTAACACCAGTTATAGTGGTTCCAACTATAGAAACAACAACCGAAGTGGTTTGTCTTCAGGGTCTCACAACAAAAAAGGTTACAAGACTGGAATGATAGACATCAGTAAGTTTAAGTGTTACAACTGCAATGAACCCGGACATTTTGCCACAGAATGTCGGAAGCCTAAGCAAGGAAAAGAAAGAAAGGAGTCGTATGATGAATTGAAAGAGAAGTATGATGCACTAGTAAAGAAGCATCAGGGCAGAGCTTACATAGCCAAAGGAAAGAGTTGAGATGATTCAGACAATGATGAAGAAAAGACATATGGAAATGTTGCACTAATGGAAGACTCTTCAGAGGCATCACCTTAGTCATCGAAGGTATCATTTCTTTCCATAGTTGACATGTCTAATTCTAATTATAAGAAAACTGTAGAAGATCTTATTGTAGAAATGTTTAATATACATATAAGCATGCTAGCATTAGAAGAAGAAAATGCTAAACTAGTTCTAAAGAATAAAATGCTAGAAGCTAGAAATGAAGAACTAGAACTTGCATGTATTAACATAGAATATCTTAAACAGAAGATAGAATATCTACAGAATAGAGACAAATGCAACCAAGAAGTAGAAACTGCTCTTAGGAATAAAATTTCTGAGTTAGAGTTAAAACTTCAGGCTTATAAGAAATCTGCTAATCTTGTTAAGGGGGAAATAGATAAACAGGTCATAGGTCAAAAAACTGGAATATGATTTGACTATGATAAGAAGGCTGGAAAGAGACATGAGGAATCAATTGCTGAGGAAAGTCCTATGAAGTAAGATATTCCTCATGTGTTAAAAAAATTTCCTAAACCCCTATACAAGAAATTTGTCATACAACCCTTAGATGAAGAACTGATCTTAATGAAAAAAGAAATCATTGCTGAGGATAAAAAGAAATAGGAAGAAAATAAAGAGAAGTTTCCTAAGAAATCTGTAAAAATTGTAGAACCTAAGGAACATATTAAAAGTGATTTAGGCAACAAGAATGAAAAAAATGAAAGCTAACAGAAATGGAGGGATAGGTGTTAATAAGAAAAATGATTATGCCTATTCTCCCAAAGCTATTAGGAAAGTTTGTAACCGTTTTAATTCTACCGGTCATCTTATGCATGCATGCAAAAAGATAAAAGTAGTGGAAATAGAAACTTCTAATATGCCTACTATGCTTGCCATGTCTATCTCTCATCAACCATGTGGTAAAGTAGGATGTATGTCATGTGATTTCAACATCATGTCTGCATATATAAACTTGATGAATGCATCATCTAGTACTTTCATTAATACAGATGTGAACATGAATAGAAAGCATGTTAGGGTAAATTCTGCTAGTCCTCCTAAGTCTAGAAAGGAAGCCCCTGTCCCTAAGCATAGAGACACACCTGTCAAGGCTAAACTAAAGGGCAAGTACACAGTCAATGAGAAACACAAGGACAAGGAAATTTCTGCAGCTAAATTTATTAACTTATCTAAGCCTCTTGGACCCAATCAAATTTGGGTATCGAAGAAGAAGTAATCAATCTGTGGTTGCAGGGCATAGCAAAGAACAAGCGTGTCATGAGGATTCTCGACAGCGGCTGTTCTAGACATATGACTGGTGATAAAGCCCTGCTATCAGATGTGATTGAGAAAGCTGGCCCGATAGTGACTTTGGAGATAACAACAAGGGATTCATAATGGGATATGGCAATTTGGAGATCGAAAATTTTTCATTAAAAATATCTCTCTTGTACACGGATTAAAGCACAACCCCCTAAGTATCAGTCAGTTCACTAACAAGGGCTATAAAGTTACGTTTGAAAAGGAAAAGTGTGCAATCTAAAATAGGAAAGCTGAAAAGAATGATCTTCAAGGAGTGAGAAAGGGGAATCTCTTTGTGGCTGACTTATTCTCTACAAGGAAAGGTGAAATTCAATGTTTTTATAGCAAAGCTTTAATATATGACAATTGGTTATGACACAAGAAACTTTCACACTTGAACTTTAAGGCAATGAACTCTTTAGTTAAGAGGGAATTGGTTAGAGGTCTACCTGAGATGGAATTCTGTCAAGAAGGTTTGTGTGAAGCATATGAAAAGGGTAAGTCAAAGAAAGAATCTCATCGAAGCAAGGACTCTTCAGGCATTACTGAACCAATGCAACATCTTCATATGGATTTATTTGGTCTAATCAACGACATGTCTATGTCAAGGAAGAGATATGCACTAGTAATTGTAGATGACTACTCCAAGTACACGTGGGTGTTGTTTCTAGCCTCAAAAGATGGAGCCCCTTAAACAATTATTGATCACATAAAGAAGATAGATTTAGAAGCTGATTTGCCTGTCAGGAAAATAAGGCTGACAATGGAACAGAATTCAGGAATGTAACCCTGAATGATTTCTGTATTGAGAAAGGGATATCAAGGCAATACTCAGCGCCCAGAACCCCACAACAAAATAGAGTAGTAGATAGGAAGAACTGAACTTTAGTTGAAGCAACAAGAACAATGCTGAATGAAGCTAAGTTACCTCTATACATTTAGGCTGAAGCGGTCAACACAACTTGCTATACTCAGAACCGGACACTGGTTAATAAAGATCATGACAAATCTCCATACGAGTTGATGGCAAACAAGAAACCAACACTGAAATACTTTCATATGTTTCTAGTAAAGTGCTTTATACTGAAAGATGATGAACATCTAGAAAAGTTTGAATCCAAGGCTCATGAAGGCATATTTCTTCACTACTCTCTGGAATCAAAAGCATATGGGGTTTATGTTATTGAACACAAAAATTCTTTGAAAGCATGAATGTAACTTTCGATGACCTCAAGCTCCCAGGTCTACAAAGAATAGATAACACTGAAACTCTACAGTTTGAAAATATAAACTTAGATGAAGGTGGAGTAGAACCTGAAGCTGCAATAGAAAATCAACCACTAAATGAGAAAAAAATGATGATTCTGACCCTAGTAGTGGAAACAGTGGAAGATTCACAGAAACTACTAGTAGTGGCAGAGAATCTCATTCTCAACTAAGCAGCAACTCAAATGGAGCGACTGAAGGATCTACTAACAAGACTCAACACTTTAATGATAATTAGGCTGAATCATCTAGGGCAAATCTACTTAGGCATAGGGTGTGGAGTAGAGATGACCCCTTTGAGTTGATTCTAGGAGATCCAGATGTTGAAGTTCAAACAAGACGTGATTCAAAAAATGAAAGTTTATTCTCTAGTTTTCTCTCTGAGATAGAGTCAAAGAAAGTAGAAGAAGCCCTAGAAGATCCAGATTGAGTTATTACTATGCAAGAAGAACTCAATCAATTCGAAAGACAAAAAGTCTGGAAGCTAGTACCCATGCCAAAGAACAAGTCTATTATTGGCACAAAGTGGGTATTCAAAAATAAACTGGATGAAGATGACATTGTTACGAGGAACAAAGAAAGACTGGTTGCTAAAGGTTAATCCCAAGAAGAAGGAATAGATTATGATGAAACATGTGCACCAGTGGCAAGGGTTGAAGCTATTAGGATGTTTTTGGCATTCGCAGCACATTCCAGGTTTAAAGTATATCAAATGGATGTGAAGAGTGCATTCCTGAATGGAGAGCTTGAAGAAGATGTGTATGTGGAACAACCCCCAGGGTTTGAAAATCTAGAATTTGCTGATTTTGTGTACTTTCTCTTCAAGGCACTCTATGGCCTAAAGCAACACCTCGGACATGGTATGACACTCTATCTGTATTCTTACTTGAAAATGGTTTCAATAGAGGTGTCATAGATAAAACTCTATTTCATAAAATGCATAAAAATGACATGATATTAGTACAAATATATGTGGATGTCATTATATTTAGTTATACTAACGATCAGTTATGTAGTAGATTTGCTAAGTTAATGCAGAGTAGGTATGAGACGGGCATGATGGGAGATATGAAGTACTTCCTTGGACTCCAAGTAAGCCAAAGGAAAGATGGAATCTTCATTTTCCAGACCAAGTACATCAGAGATCTTTTGAAGAAGTATGGTCTTGAAGATGCATCACCAGCCAAAACCCCAATGGCAACTACCACTAAGCTTGATAAAGATGAACCTGGTAAGACGGTAGACATCACAAGCTACAGAGGTATGACCGGCTCATTACTTTACTTAACTGCAAGTATGCCAAATATTATGTTTGCTACATGCTTGTGTGCTAGGTTTCAGTCTGACCCTAAAGAATCACATCTTATAGCTGTTAAACAGATATTTAGGTATCTTAAAGGAATTCCGAATCTTGGAATTTGGTACCCTAAGGATACAGGTTTTGACCTTGTTGGTTATACAAATTTTGATTATGCAGGTTGTAGGATTGATCGAAAGAGTATATCAGGGAGTTGTCAATTCCTTCGTAGAAGATTGGTGTCCTGGTATAGCAAGAAGTAGAACTCAGTTGCAATGTCAATAGCTAAAGCTGAATATGTTGTTGCTGGAAGCTAGTGTGCACAAATATTGTGGATAAGGAACCAACTTCAAGACTATGGATTATTGCTGAGCAAAATTCTAATATTCTGTGAAAACACAAGTGCCATAGCAATCACAAACAATCCTATTCAACACTCAAGGACCAAGCACATTGATATCAAGTATCATTTCATAAGAGAGCATGTTATGAGTGGTACTGTATAGTTACATTTTGTACCTACAGAGCAACAAATTGCAGACATCTTCACTAAACCACTTGATGAATTCACTTTCATTAGACTGGTTTGTGAACTTGGGATGTTAAATTCTACTGACTAATTAGTTAGTAATCATTAACTGCAATTTGAAGCTGATAAATTCACTAGTTGATTAATTTCAATATTTTTAGGACTTGTGAATTTATTTACCAAATTATTTTCCTGTTTTTAAGATTATATATTGGATGAATACCTTGTGCATGCCTGCTAATTTTGTTAATCTAATATTTATTTGATTTTGATCTTAAAAAATATTTAAGTTCTTGTATTTAAATAATAAATTCTTAGGACTTATATATTTAAATATTATTTTAAATTATTTTAAATATAAAGGATGAATATTTATATTTGTTCTAATATTTAAAATAAAAGTAAAATAATAAAGAAGCATAATTTATTTATTTTGATAATTTTAACAATTAATGTTATTATTATTATTAAATATTTTGTGAGCTTTAATAATTATGGACCTTATTATTGTTGATATTTTAAAGGCCATAATTATTAATATTTATTATTATAAATTATTAATAATTTATGATATATTTGTATTAGTGGATAATTATTTTATTACTAATTTGTTACGAATTATTCACACAGACACACACACACACACATATAACAAAATTTTCTGGAACAACAAAATTCACTAAGTGAATTTGTTGCTCCAAGAATTTTGTTGCGCCTATACAGTGATTACACTTTATAGGCGCAACAAAACTCTTAAAATAAAAATATGAAGTTTTATTGCGCCAAGCCAGTTTGCGGCGCCACCACAGTGTACTCAGTGTGTAGCCATAACAAACTGACTTAAAATCTCTTGTTGCGCTATGTTAGGTCCAAAATCATCATAGAAGGGGGGTTAAATATGATATGCTAGATTTCTCGTTTAATTGCGGATTAAGTATTTGTAAACACTGAAGGTTCCATTGTTAGTGTAGGTGCCCTAGAGGCAATACAATGTTTCCTTTAATAAATCTTTATGTCATTTGATTATTCAATAAACGTATTTATTATGACTTTAATTACTGCGATATATTTGTTAGCATAATAAATGTCCTTAGAATCATGATACACGTTATATAGTTTAAGTACATGACTTGAACTTGAGATTATATAATATATCATATTCTTAAATGTCCCTAGTCGAGTATTATTATTATAGGACAATAATAATACATAAATAGACTAGTATGTTGTTTGACAGATAACCATATCTCATTGGTTATAAGTATGGGGATACTAAAGTCAATGCATAGGTACATGTAGGAGTACATGGTACTGGACAGACCCACAGTGAGATTCTTCATGTTTAATAAAGTCATAAGAAAGACTCACAGTGATAATGGTGTAATGATCCTCTGACTTGAGATCATTATATTTCTATACGAGGATTAATATACTCTGACTACATTAAAAGTTACCTTTGACCGGGTGATGATAAAAGTGGACATCGGGTATATCATGAGTCGTATGAGAAATATGAATGATAGATAAAGGATTTAACCCTCCTATAATTAGGAGAGATATTATTGGCCTCTTGATTGAGTGAGACTATAAAATGCATGGCCGTGCTCAAATAATGATTTGTTTTTCCATAGTCTACTCATGGATCAAGTAAACCCGGATTAAATGTTGAAGAGGATGACTAAACACATGCCTCGAGTTTAATCTATAATATATTTGGTTAAAGGGATTATATTACACGGAAACATTAATCATGAAAGGTTTTATCAAATCACGATTTAATTATTGTTTAATTGGATAGCAATGATGTATTACTAGATACCGCTCATTGTTTATAATTTTATTGGAGAATAAAATTATTGCTAATTAAATAATAGCCTATAGGGTCACACACATAGAGCACCTAGTGGAATAGTTAATTTAAATTATAGATTTAAATTAATTGATGATTATTTGAATTTTATTATATTAATTAAGTGAGACTTAATTAATTAAAATAATATAAATTCGAATTTGAATAATTGTATTTCTGCCAATAATAATTAAGTGTGACTTAGTTATTAATTAAATAATAAAAGCATGTTTTATTATTTAATCCTATGCCTACATGGGTTAGGTTTTGCTGAAAAGGCCCATTAACCAATCATTATAAATAGATAATGATAGGTTAAATGAATGGTACGTTTTATATGATAAAACCCTAGAGGCAGAGCAAGGAGGCAGCAAAGGCAGTCATTCGAATTCATCAAAGGAGGCTAGTACATCCATCCCGTGATCAAGATCGTGAGACGTTCTTGAAGGTGCTCGTGTGGATACCATAGAGGTGCTTTCGAGAGGAAGACACAAAATCGTGATAGCAAGGATCTCCGTTGAGTTCGTGAAAGTCAGGACAAGAATAGGTATGATTCTGTTTACCATAATCCGTCAAGTCTTATACATGATCCTGCGTTAGGGTTCCGATTTTTTTTGTTATTTTTACGTTTATCCGCTGCGTTTTATGCCTCGGAACCCAACATCCTTTGGGGTAAATCCTTGCGGAATCCGTTCGCCGTCTTCTGAAACTGTTTCTGGTGTAAGCTTCTGAGGAACATAGGGTCCATTTTCCAAAATTCCCAGATATTGAGAATTTGATGTTTTAATGAAAATGGACATCTTCTTCTTCCATAAGATGTATTCATTTTTCTCAAAGGCTGGGATTTAATGCTGCTGAGTTTTTGGGTACTCATGGTTATAATAATTTTAAATCTTAAGAAATAATTAATTTCTTACAAATTAAAATCAATTCGAATAAAAATTAAATTTCCAGAAATAAAATTTTAATACAAATTCTTGATGATTGATAGTCTTCTTAAAATTAGTGAACTTAAAATCTTTGAAAAATTCAAAATTGAATATTCTTTAAAAATAAAGAAATTTCAATATAAAATTTTCTAGATCTAAAAATGCACTTTTTCGAAAAACTATTTTTCGATCTTGATTTGTAACTTCAATCAACAAGCTCTGATACAAATTGTTAGGTCCAAAATCATCATAGAAGGGGGGGTTGAATATGATATGGTAGATTTCTCGTTTAATTGCGGATTAAGTGTTTGTGTTCTTAAGATATAAAAATGGCAATTAATGAAACACAACGATTCGGGAAAATAACAATGTATTATTAAATCCCTGAGGTGCTACACTTCTAATCAAAATGATTAGCTTCAATGGGTTCAATCAAGATTACAATAGAAATACAGTTGGGTGATATTAATGTCAAGCTTTAATGGTGCTCCTGTCTGTATCTCTTTTTGTTGAAGATGAATGAATTGCTACTGTCCATATTGATTTAACCCATATAAAATTTGTAGACTTTTGGAAAATTGAATTCCACAATTGTTCAAGTCCTTTGTTGCGCCGGAAGAGTGGGAGTGGTGTGTAGGCGCCACTTGGTAGTTTGTTGCGCCTTGTAAACTTTTGTTGCGCCTTGTGATCTTTATTGCGCCTCAAGCTTTTGTTGCGCTTGCACTATCAATCCCTTGTGCAGGCGCCACAAACTACTTGAGAACAATTCCATGTGAATTGTTGCACCTGTGAGATGTTTTATTGGGCCTACACATGGTTTGCAGTGTGTAGGCGCCATTAACATTCCTCTTTTACTTTGTGGTGCCATTAACATGTTTTGTTGCGCCTGCACACCCTTTCTCTTGTGCAGGCGCCACAAACCTTCACTTCTGCTTTGCCTTAGCTTTGAACTTGGTTTGATGTGGCTTTACAATGTTAGTGGCGCCTCTAGAGTGCTTCAAGAGTGTAGGAGCCACTAAATGCACTATAAGTTGCCTTATCATATTTCTGGAAGTGCTTGAAGTAATTACTGCTTGTTTTTCACCCTTCTGGCTTGATCAACTAATTTTCTTCTGATTAACCAAGACAATTCTTTTCTTGTTGTGCTGACGCTTAGTGCACTGGTCGTTCATAAACGACTAACACTGAATTAAATTCTCTTGACTTCTGTTCTATTTCAGTTGACTAACTTTGGACTGTTTCCTTGCTTCTGATCACTGAAACCCTTTGACGACTATACCTGAATCATTGCACTGCCTTTAGTCTGAAATCTACTGAACACTTATTTATTGCTGAGGCCTGAACATATTAATGAACTTCTCTCGCTGTCGTTCAGTAAACTTTACATCTTGAATGTTCTGCAGTGATGAATGTATGATTTCTGTTTGCATGTCCTTCTAGATTCCTGTGCTGCATATTAGTATTATTTATCTGTCTTTATTTCTTAGTTGAGTTATGGTTATCACTATTACATACTACGTTACATTATGCTTTACAATTTCCCCTTATTTGTTTGTTAGAATTCGACAAGCAAATCCTGTGAGAGGATAACTCAACTGATACTTACAAGAAAAAGTAAAGTGAAGAAAGACCGTAAATAATATTAAATACATTCTGGATTAGATTTTACATTTCCAGATTTTTTGTGTACAATAGAAGTTTGTTCCTCTAGTCTGAACATATAATTCTATGATCTTCTTCTTCTTTGAACAGAGTCTTGCCTGTGTTTAGATCTTGTTTCAGAGTAATGTTTTCTTAGCTCTTCTTCCTTTTCCTCCAACCTTGCCTTCACTAAATCCCTAGCTTCCACTTCAAGAGTATTGACTGGAGTTGGATCTTCTAATTTCTTCAAAACTTTAGTGAGAAAGGCTGTTGAATTTACCTTAGAGATTGACTTAAAGGCCAGAGATTGTCTCTTTGAAAATACGAACACTGTTATTCTCTTTGGAAAGCCTTTAACTCTGTCAGTGTCATGCATCAATTCTTCTGCCAGTTTCTCCCTTAGAACATCTTCAATCATCCTCAAAGCCTTCTTGTCTGATTTGACAGTGGATCTCCTTACCCTTGAAAAGACTTTTCGGATTGTTTCAGAATTATTTCTCCTTAGTTTTGATAGATCCTTCTTCTTATCCACTCCATTCTTCTTGAATAGGAAGTGTTTTGTTCTAAATGCAAGGTTCAGAATCTTTTATGGTTTCAAGTACTTCTGTTCCATCCTCTCTTCTCACAAACACTGGTTCTTGATAGTATCTGGTCGTTTCTATTAGGTATTTCCCTGATGTTTTAATTGCTTTGTTCAGTTTGAATGCATAGATCAACTCAGCAGCCTTCAGATCTTCTTCTGTTCTATTTTTCTTGCTTTTGAGTTTCCCTTCTACATATTGCATGAACATTGCGTGGCTTGAATCCAGACATTTGTCAGACAAATTTAGATTACAGAGAGTTGTTGCTTTGTAGTATTTGACTACTGGAGGCTTCTCAAATGCTTTGACACCGATCTCTACTATCTTCTTCTCAATCAGATCTCTCAGTATCTCATTTATTTTGTGCCCTCCAAAGATGACTTTCCTCTTCAGCACATACAACTCTACAATATTCATCTTTTCAAAACTCTTTGTCGACAAAATCTTTGACCCCAGTGATTTTGAGTTTAAGAACATTTTCCATCCTTGTTTGAATGCACTTACTGACACACTTGTTATTTCTTCTGATAGCATTGCATAGAATTCATGAACATCTTCGAATCTTTCTCTCATGGTCCTGAATAGATCAAGGACTTCTTTGTCTTTCTTTTGAGTAAGAGTTAACTCTTTCTTATTTAGAAGACTCCTTGCTTCATCCCAATCAGGACCAACCTTTGCTTCAATGTCCTTGATTCTATTTCTTCTTTCTATTGCGTGCTGTACTCTTTTCCATTTTCTCTTCATCAGTTCTTGAGCTTGATCTATACCTTGAGTCACAACTTCATCTACACTAACTAGAAGACAGTCATTATCAAAGGCATATTCTTCAGCAAACTCCTCCTCAATATCTATTCTAGCTGCTTTTGCAGTTTCCTCTATTTCATTCTCAGTTGGAATATCCATTGGCACATAAGGTTCAAAAATTTCTCCTTCTTCAAGTTGCCTTGCTCCAGGCCTGTAAAAGAAATCTTTCTCCCCTTGAGCTGTATATTCCATGATCATTTAATCCCCAACTTCTTTTTCTTGTTCTATTCTCTCCCCCTCAGTTGGGTTATCCTCCCTTCTGACCGGAGTAATTTGAGTTGTTGAAGTTGATCGAGTAGAAATAGGAACTTTCTGAGCTAGTAGTTGTTTAACCAAATCTTTGATTTTTGTCATTTCCATTCTCTACTGCTCCTGCACCTCCAAGATCTTTCTTATTGAGTAGTGAATTTCAGTTACCTGGGCCTCCGGATTTAGAATCTTTTGGCTATGTGCAGTGTGTGCAATGTGTGGGGTGTTTATCTAGGTAGTGGGTGCTCACTTCTCACTGTTTCTGTGTTTGTACGACCCTCAACACTCACACTCAGGATATCAGGGTCAGGGAATATAAGATCACCAAGGTTAAGTGTTTCACTCAATTCCATAAAAGCACTGCGATCTTCTGTACCTGCATTAAAATCCCTATCCCTTCTATGGGTAGGTTGCCTCTCCGCCGAACCACTTTGGGTGGGGAGAACTCCTTTTTCAGGACCTGGGGGATTGAGACCCAGTGTGGTCACCACTATGGATTCTGTAATGATTGGCATAGTTGTAGAATCCGTGATGCCAGCTGAAGCCATTGAAGGCCTTACTTGCTCAGAGACACCCTGAACAGGTTCTACTACCGTAGCAGCAGATGCTCTATTAATAGAGTCCACATCCCTTCTATGGGTGTGTTGTCCCTACACCTGACCTGTAAAGATGGGGATGACCTCCTGAGTAGGAGATGGAATTTGAATCTCCAGGGGGGTCACCACCTCAGGCAATGTAGTGAATGACAAATTAGAGCTTGTGGTGCCCCGCGTCGCCTGTAAAGGCACTTCCACTTAAAGTGGTGATGTTGTTGCACAACTACTCCTTTAATGGAGACCTCTTCCCTTCTATGGGAGAGTTTCCTTTCCACTTCACCCACTTGGGTAGGGAAAACATCCTGATTAGGATCTGAAGATGTTAAGTCCAAGGGGGTCACCACATTTGACAATGTAATGAATGGCTCGTGAGAGTCAGTGGTGCCCCCTTCTGTCTGTGAAGACAGGTTCTGAATTGGATCAACCAAAACTGTACTAGCTACTGAAGTAGCAGAAATTGTTGTTAACTCTGTTTCTGTTCCCTTACCTTTCAGGATTTTGTCAATTTCAGAATTCAGATTGCGAAGGAAAAGAAAAGTTTAAGAGATTGGAGAATTAGGTTCCTGGCACACAGTTACCCTAGGTTTAAAATTCATTTTACGACGTTTTCCAGAGGGCAGAGCTGTAGGGGATATTTCAATAATTTCCTGATTTGGTAGGGACTCCCTATCATCTACAATAATGGTTCTTTTTCTTGTGTTGGGAGATGAAGGGAGTGTTTGTTGATCTTTGGCATTGGTTAGAACTGGTTGGTCTTGACCAAGTTCATTGCCAGCTTCTATGGCCACTGAGGGCTCTTGTGTGTGCATTGTCGTTTCAGGCTCAGTAGGAGATAGTGTGACAAAATTTTCTGTTAGAAAAGTAGAAAAGTCAAAGTCAAGAAGGGTACCTTCATCCCTCTGTTCATCATCAAAGATAGAGATGTACACCTCTGTGGTTTGATCTTTTTCCACTATGTCCTCAATATTGTCCTCCTCTGTTGGATTTTTAGGGTGATTGTTTTCTTCTTCTTCTGGAATTGGTTCTTCCTCATGTTCAGAACCAGCTTCTTCCATACGTTCATCTTCTTTTTCAGAGCCTGGTTCTTCCTCAGATGCTTCTTCGCTTTCTGAATCAATTGATGTTTCAACTTCATTCTCCTTTTGAGATGATTGTTCTTCCGAATTTGCATGTGCTGATTCATCAGTTTCATATATGTGATCTTCTTCAGAGGTTGTCTCTCTTTCTGCCTCAGAAGCAGCTTCTTCTTCACCAACCTGTCTAAGAAGATCAAGGTAATCTCTAATAGGATCAGTCAGTGGAGCGGGAGTATACCTGTTTGGATAGTCAGCCTCATTCTGTAGCCTTAAGATTGTCTTTAACTGAAGAGAGGGTGACTCTTCCAACTCACTGTTCTGAAAGGATTGGAGTTGATCAGCAGTCAGTACATGGTTCAGCACCAGCTGTAGAAATCTTGGATACAGACAGAAATTCTCCATTTTTGCCTAATTATATAGGATCTCCTTCATGATCATCTTCCCAAAATTGATTCTTGATCCAGAAGCCACTGCATATCTAATAACCTTATTGAAGTTTGTAATTCCATGGAAGCCACCTGTCTTTGGTGCAAAGCCATGAGACAGGATGTTGAAAAATAAGTTCCATTCTTTGGGTAGGTGATTTTTGTAAATCTTTTTTGGAAGATTATTGTTCACTCTGGTGCAGTGTAGGAACATGAAGAAATTGTTTAGATCTGCTTGAGATGGATCATCTTCAAAATCTTCAGTTGGCAAGTGAAGTGCTTGATTTATGTTATTCTCTGTTATTCGCACTTTTTGCCGCTTGATTGTGCAAGTGAATGCTGATATTCCATCTGCAGATGTGTCTTTAGAAGACCTGTACACCTATCTCAGAAGATTTCTATTTAAAGGAACATCAGTAGTTAGTGCATAACGGACTATAGAATTTTCATTTAAAAACCTAGCCCAGTTACCTAACTCCCCTGCTTCAGTCCAATTATCTACTATGACAGATAAATAATTAGTCTTTTTAATCTCAAAATGACCTGCCATTTAATTAAAAAAAATTACGAATTAAAATTACTAATTAAAATTGAATTAATCAATAATAATGGACTAAAACCTTAAAACTAAAATTACTTGGATTGAATAAGAATTAAAGAACTCCTAGTAATTTTAAGCACACTTTAATTATTGCACAATTTTTTAATCAATTTTTAACAGTGATAAACCTTAGACAAATTTTTCGAATTTTGTAAACTTGAGAATTTTTAAAACTTTAACCAAATTCAATGAAACCAGTTACAAATGAAAGTACTGAATGTGGGTCTCACAAAACTAGTCTTGGATTAAAAAATTGACAAGAAATGGCTTGGTTTTGATCGATTAAAAATAGTTGATCTATGGAGTTTTCTTGCGCCTTCAAGAGTGTGTATACTGTGTAAGTATAAAATGAGGCGCAACAAAACCCTTAGTAATTATAGGTGCCTCAAAACAGAGATAAAATATGCCTAAGTACGTTTGTTGCGCCTGCACAGTGCTTGCACTGTGTAGGCGCCACAAACTATCTTAGCGCAACTAACTTGAAATGTTGTTTTGTTGCGCTTTTACAGTGAAAGTACTGTGTAGGCGCAACAAAGTCTATAGGCGCCACTTGACTTGAAAAAAAACATATACTTACTGAGATTATTTTTGTTGCGCCTATACAGTTAACACACTGTATAGGCGCCACTAAGCTCTTTTAGCGCCACAAAGTACTTGGTAAAATATCAAGTGATCCTAGATTTTGCTACAAGTAAAATAAATAACATTTATGAATAATTTGAATAATTAATCAATAATAATTAATTACCCATAAATATTATTTCACAAAATATTTATTAATAACAATAATAACATTAATTGTTAAAATTATTATCATAAATAAAGTATGCTTCTTATTATTTTACTTTTATTTTAAATGATTTAAAATAATTTCAAATAATATTTAAAGTATCTAAGTGCCAAGAATTTATTAATTAAATACAAGCACTTAAATATTGTCTAAGATCAAAATTAAATAAATAACAATATAATTAACATGTATGCACAAAATATTTATCTAATTTTAAAATCCTAATTACTGGAAAATGAATTTGGTAGATAAATTCACATGTTCTAAAAATATTGAAATTAATCAACTAGTGAATTTATCAGCTTCAAATTGCAGTTTTTTGATTACTAACTTATTAATTAGAAGAATTTAACATCCCAAGTTCACAAACCAGTCTAGTGAAAGTGATTTCATCCAGTGGTTTAGTGAAGATGTCTGCAATTTGCTGCTCTATAGGTACAAAATGTAACTCTACAGTACCATTCATGACATGCTCCCTAATGAAATGATACCTGATATCAATTTGCTTGGTCCTTGAATGTTGAACAGGATTGTTTGTGATGGCTTTGGAACTTGTGTTGTCACAGAATATTGGAATTTTGTTTAGCAACAGTCCATAGTCTTGAAGTTGGTTCCTTATCCACAGTATTTGTGCACAGCAACTTCCAGCAGCAACATATTCAGCTTTAGCTGTTGACATTGCAACTTAGTGCTTCTTCTTGCTATACCAGGACACCAATCTTCTACCAAGGAATTGACAACTCCCTGGTGTACTTTTTCTATCAATCCTACAACCTGCATAATCAGAATCTGTATAGCCAATAAGGTCAAAACCTGTATCTATAGGGTACCAAATTTCAAGATTCAGACTTCCCTTAAGATACCTAAAAATCCGTTTAACAGCTATAAGATGTGATTCTTTAGGGTTAGACTGGAACCTAGCACACAAGCATGTAGAAAACATAATATCTAGCCTATTTGCAGTTAAGTAGAGTAATGAGCCAATCATACCTCTGTAGCTTGTGATGTCTACCTTTTTACCAGGTTCATCTTGATCAAGTTTAGTGGCAGTTGCCATAGGGGTTTTAGCTGTCGATGCATCTTCAAGACCATACTTCTTCAAAAGATCTTTGATGTACTTGGTCTGGCAAATGAAGATTCCATCTTTCCTTTGACTTACTTGGAGTCCAAGGAAGTAATTCAGCTCTCTCATCATGCTCATTTCATACCTACTCTGCATTAGCTTAGCAAATCTACTACACAACTAATCGTTAGTAGAACCAAATATAAAGTCATCCACATATACCTGTTCTAATATCATGCCATTTTTATGTATTTTATGAAACAGAGTCTTATCTATGACACCTCTAGTGAAACCATTTTCTAGTAGGAATATAGATAGAGTGTCATACCATATCCAAGGTGCCTGCTTTAAGCCATAGAGTGCCTTGAAGAGAAAGTATACAAAATTTGCAAATTCTGGATCTTCAAACCCTGGGGGTTGTTCCACATACACTTCTTCTTCAAGTTCTCCATTCAGAAATGCACTCTTCACATCCATTTGATATACTTTGAAATGAGAGTGTGCTGCGAATGCTAGAAACATCCTGATAGCTTCAAGTCTTGCCACTGGTGCATATGTTTCATCATAATCTATTCCTTCTTTTTGGGAATAACCTTTAGCAACCAGTCTGGCTTTGTTCCTCGTGACTATGCCATCTTCATCCAGTTTATTTCTGAATATCCATTTTGTGCCAATTATAGACTTGTTCTTTGGCCTGGGTACCAGCTTCCAGACTTTTTATCTGTCAAATTGATTGAGTTCTGCTTGCATAGCAATGACCCAATCTGGATCTTCTAGTGCTTCTTCTAATTTCTTTGGCTCTATCTCAGAGAGAAAACCAGATAATAAAGATTCATTTCGAGAAGTACGTCTAGTTTGAACTCCAGCATCTAGATCTCCTAGAATCAACTCATAGGGGTGATCTCTACTCCACACCCTATGTCTAGGCAGATTTGCCCTTGAATATTCATCTTGATTATTATTGTAGTGCTGGGTCCTGCTAGTTGATCTTTCAGTTGCTCCCCCTGAGCTGCTGCTTGGTTGAGAATGAGAATCTTTGCCACTACTAGTAGTTTCTGTGAATCTTCCACTGTTTACACTACTAGGGTCAGAATCATCATTGTTGTTATTCTCATTTAGGGCCTGATTTCCTGTTGCAGCTTCAGGTTCTATTTCTCTTTCATCTGAGTTCATATTTTCAAACTGCAGAGTTTCAGTATTGTCTGTTCTTTGTAGACTTGGGAGCTTGAGATCATCGAAAGTTACATTCATGCTTTCAATGACCTTTTTGTGTTCAATCACATAAAACCTGTACGCCTTAGATTCCAGAGAGTAGCCAAGAGATATGCCTTCATGAGCCTTGGATTCGAATTTTCCTAGAAGCTCATCATCTTTCAATACAAAGCACTTTACTCCAAACACATGAAAGTATTTCAGTGTTGGTTTCTTATTTGCCATTATCTCGTACAGAGTCTTGTTATGTTCTTTGTTGATCAGGGTACGATTCTGAGTGTAGCAAGCTGTGTTGACTGCTTCAGCCCCAAAGTATAAAGGTAACTTAGCTTCATTCAGCATTGTTCTTGCTGCTTCAACCAAAGTCATGTTCTTCCTTTCTACTACTCCATTTTGTTGAGGAGTTCTGGGCGCTGAGTATTGTCTTGAGATACCTTTTTCAACACAGAATTCATTTAGGGTTACATTCCTGAATTCTATTCCATTGTCAGACCTGATTTTTCTGATAGGCAAACTAGCTTCTACCTCTATCTTCTTTATGTGATCAATGATTATTTGAGGGGCTTCATCCTTTGAGGCTAGAAATAACACCCACGTGTACTTAGAGTAGTCATCTACAATTACCAGGGAATATCTCTTCCTTGATATTGACATGACATTTTCTGGGCTAAATAAATCCATATGTAAAAGTTGCAGTGGTTCAATAATGTATGTAGTGTCTTTGCTTTGGTGAGATGCTTTCTTTGACTTCCCTTTTTCACATGCTTCACATAAACCTTCTTGACAGAATTCCATCTCAGGTAAACCTCTTACCAATTCCCTCTTAACTAAAGAGTTCATTGCCTTGAAGTTTAGGTGTGAAAGTTTCTTATGCCATAACCAACTATCCTCTATTGAAGATTTGTTGTAAAAACATTGAGCTTCGCCTTTGCTTGCAGAGAATAAGTCATCTACAAACAGATTCCCCTTTCTCAATCCTTGAAGAGCAAGCTTCGTATCTTTCCTATTTTGGATTGCACGTCTTTCTTTCTCAAAAGTTACTTTAAAGCCCTTGTCAGTGAACTGACTGATACTTAGAAGGTTGTGCTTTAATCCATCTATAAGAGAGATATTTTTTATGATAACATTTCCAATTTCCAGATTGCCATATCCCATTGTGAATCCCTTGCTGTTATCTCCAAAGGTCACTATTGGGCCAGCTTTTTCAATCACATCTGATAGCAGGGCTCTATCACCAGTCATATGCCTAGAACAGCCGATGTCGAGAATCCACATGACACGCTTGTTCTTTGCTATACCCTGCATCCACAGATTGATTACTTTTTCTTTGGTACCCAAACTTGATTGGGTCCAAGAGGCTTAGTTGAATAAACAAATTTAGATGCATAAACTTTCTGGTCCTTGTCTTTCTCATCGACAGTGCCCTTGTCCTTTGGTTGAGCCTTGACATGGGTGTCTTTAGGCTTAGGGATAGGGGCTTCCTTCCTAAACTTAGGAGGACTAGCAGTCTTTGCCCTAACATGTTTTCTATTCATGTTCACATCTGTATTCATGCATGTACTAGATGAATTATTCATTAAGTTTATGTATGCAGACATGATGTTGAAAGCACATGGCATGCATTCTACTTTACCACATGGTTGATGAGGGAAAGACATGGCAGACATATTAGAAGTTTCTTCTTTTACTACTTTTATCTTTTTGCATGCATGCGTAAGATAACCAGTAGAATTACAATTATTGCAAACTTTTCTAATAGCTTTGGGAGAGTAGGCATATCATTTTTCTTGTTAACACCTACTTTGCCATTTCTGTTAGCTTTCATTTTTTCATTCTTGTTACCTAAATCACTTTTAATCTGTTCTTTAGGGTCTACAATTTTTACAGATTTTTTAGGCAAATCCTTTTTACTTTCTTCGTCTTTCTTCTTTTGATCCTCAGCAAGGATTTCTTCTTTCATTAAGATCTCCTCTTCATTTAAGGGTTCCATGACAAACTTCTTATATAGGGGCTTGGTGACATTTTTCAACACATGTGGAATGTCTTGCTTCACAGGACTTTCCTCAGCAATTGATTCTACATGCATCTTTCCTGCCTTTTTATCATAGTCAAAACCTATTCCAGTTTTCTGACCTATGACCTGTTTATCTATTGCCTCCTTTACAAGATTAGCAGATTTATTATAAGCTTGAAGTTTTAAATCTAACTTAGAAATTTTATTCCTAAGAGTAGTTTCTACTTCCTGGTTGCACTTGTCTCTATTCTGAAGATATTTTATTTTCTGTTTCAGATCTTCTAGATTGACACATGCAAGCTCTAGTTCTTCATTTCTAGCTTCTAGCATTTTATTCTTTATAACTAGTTTAGCATTTTCTTCTTCAGATGCAAGCATGCTTGTATGTATGTTAAACATTTCTATACTGAGATCTTCTACAGTTTTCTTATGTTCAGATTTAGACATGTCAATGGAGGAGAGAAATGATACCTTCGATGATTGAGGGGATGCCTCTGAAGAGTCTGCCATTAAAGCAATATTTCCATAAATTTCTTCTTCATCGTTGTCTGAATCATCCCAGCTCTTTCCTTCAGCTATATAAGCTCTTCCCTGATGCTTCTTCACCAGTGCATCATATTTCTGCTTGAGTTCATCATATGAGTCCTTTCTTTCTTTCATTTGCTTCGGCTCCCGGCATTCTGTTGCAAAATGCCCAGGTTCATCACAGTTGTAGCACTTGAACTTACTGCGATATACCATTCCCATCTTATAACCTCCTTTGCTGTAAGACCCTGAAGACGATCCTCCTCGGTTGCTGTTTCTGGAATTGGAACCACTGTAACTGGAGTTACTCTTGAATTTGTACTTAGGATTCCTCCTAAACCTGAGGTTCTTGAACTTCCCTGCCATATAGGCCATTGATTTATTTTCCAATTGTTCAAGATCTTCCATTGAGTAAAAGTCATCTTCATTACCTGGTTGAGTGTTATCTGTAAATTCAGCCTCCAGAATTTCTTCTTTCTCAACATCAGGTTTTACTGTGCTGGCCTCTGTGACAGCAAAATCCTTGGCTACAAGAGCTGTAGTCTTCAACAGTGCGATATTTTTACTGTCCACTATACCTGTACCATAAATGATCTGTCTTTGATCTTGCTCCATTTCATGAGTCTTGAGCTTCCCATATAAAATTTCAATGGACATGTCATTTATGTCACTCCTTTCTCTGATGGCAGAGATTTTGTGTTCCAGGTGTGCTGGCAGTGTCAACATGAATTTCCTATTGATCTCCCTACGTGAGTAGGCCTTCCCATGCAGTGACAAGTCATTTAACAATTTGTTGTATTTCTCAAAGACTTGAGTGATACTTTCTCCTGACAGTGACTTGAAAGCTTCATATTGGGAAGTAAGAATATTAAGCCTGTTCTCCTTCACTTCTGATGTACCTTCCATCAGCAGATCAATTGTATCCCACATCTGTTTGGCACTTGTGTAGTTAATCACTTGATTTAGCATTGTAGTGTCCAAAGAATCCATCAGGATGCATTGAAGATGATTGTCCCATGCAACTCTCTCTTTATCAGTGTCAGTAAACTCTGAAGGTTCCTTTGGGGTAAATCCTTGCGGAATCCGTTCGCCATCTTCTGAAATTGTTTCTGGTGTAAGCTTCTGAGGAACATAGGGTCCATTTTCCAAAATTCCCAAATATTGAGAATTTGATGTTTTAATGAAAATGGACATCTTCTTCTTCCATAAGATGTATTCATTTTTGTCAAAGGCTGGGATTTTAAGGCTGCTGAGTTTTTGGGTACTCATGGTTATAATAATTTTATATCTTAAGAAATAATTAATTTTTTAAAAATTAAAATCAATTCGAATAAAAATTAAATTTCTAGAAACAAAATTTTAATACGAATTCTTGATGATTGATAGTCTTCTTAAAATTAGTGAACTTAAAATCTTTGAAAAATTCAAAATTGAATTTTCTTTAAAAATAAAGAAATTTCAATATAAATTTTTCTAGATCTAAAAATGCACTTTTTCGAAAAACTATTTTTGGATCTTGATTTGTAACTTCAATCAACAAGCTCTGATACAAATTGTTAGGTCCAAAATCATCATAGAAGGGGGGGGTTGAATATGATATGGTAGATTTCTCATTTAATTGCGGATTAAGTGTTTGTGTTCTTAAGATATAAAAATGGCAATTAATGAAACACAATGATTCAGGAAAATAACAATGTATTATTAAATCCCTGAGGTGCTACACTTCTAATCAAAATGATTAGCTTCAATGGTTTCAATCAAGATTACAATAGAAATACAGTTGGGTGATATTAATGTCAAGCTTTAATGGTGCTCCCGTCTGTATCTCTTTTTGTTAAAGATGAATGAATTACAACTGTCCATATTGATTTAACCCATATATAATTTGTAGACTTTTGGAAAATTGAATTCCACAATTGTTCAAGTCCGTTGTTGCGTCTGAAGAGTGGGAGTGGTGTGTAGGTGCCACTTGGTAGTTTGTTGCGCCTTGTAAACTTTTGTTGCGCCTTGTGGTATTTATTGCGCCTCAAGCTTTTGTTGCGCCTGCACTCTCAATCCCTTGTGCAGGCGCCACAAACTACTTGAGAACAATTCCATGTGAATTTTTGCGCCTGTGAGATGTTTTGTTGCGCCTACTCATGGTTTGCAGTGTGTAGGCGCCATTAACATTCCTCTTTTACTTTGTGGTGCCATTAACATGTTTTGTTGCGCTTGCACACCCATTCCCTTGTGCAGGCACCACAAACCTTCACTTCTGCTTTGCCTTAGCTTTTAACTTGGTTTGATGTGGCTTTACAATGTTAGTGGCGTCTCTAGAGTGCTTCAAGAGTGTAGGAGCCACTAAATGCACTATAACTTGCCTTATCATATTTCTTGAAGTGCTTGAAGTAATTACTGCTTGTTTTTCACTCTTCTGGCATGATCAACTGATTTTCTTCTGATTAACCAAGACCATTCTTTTCTTGTTGTGCTGACGCTTAGTGCACTGGTCTGGTTCACAAACGACTAACACTGAATTAAATTCTCTTGACTTCTGTTCTGTTTCAGTTGACTAACTTTGGACTGTTTTGTTGCTTCTGATCACTGAAACCCTTTGACGACTATACCTGATTCCTGTGCTGCATATTAGTATTATTTATCTATCTTTGTTTCTGTGCTGAGTTATCGTTATCACTATTACATACTACGTTACATTATGCTTTACAATCTCCCCCTATTTGTTTGTTAGAGTTCGACAAGAAAATCCTGTGAGAGGATAACTCAACTGATACTTACAAGAAAAAGTAAAGTGAAGAAAGGCAGTAAATAATATTAAATACATTCTGGATTAGATTTTACATTTCCAGATTTCTTGTGTACAATAGAAGTTTATTCCTCTAGTCTGAACAGATAATTTTATGATCTTCTTCTTCTTTGAACAAAGTCTTGTCTGTGTCTAGATCTTGTTTCAAAGTAATGCTTTCTTAGCTCTTCTTTCTTTTCCTCCAACCTTGCCTTCACTAAATCCCTAGCTTCCACTTCAAGAGTATTGACTGGAGTTGGATCTTTTAATTTCTTCAAAACTTTAGTGAGAAAGGCTGTTGAATTTACCTTAGAGATTGACTCAAAGGCCAGAGATTGTCTCTTTGAAAACACGAACACTGTTATTCTCTTTGGAAAGCCTTTAACTCTCTATTATCTTCTTCTCAATCAGATCTCTCAGTATCTCATTTGTTTTGTGCCCTCCAAAGATGACTTTCCTCTTCAGCACATACAACTCTACAATATTCATCTTTTCAAAACTCTTTGTCGACAAAATCTTTGACCCCAGCGATTTTGAGTTTAAGAACATTTTCCATCCTTGTTTGAATGCACTTACCGACATGCTTGTTATTTCTTCTGATAGCATTGCATAGAATTCATGAACATCTTCGAATCTTTCTCTAATGGTCCTGAATAGATCAAGGACTTCTCTGTCTTTCTTTTGAGTAAGAGTTAACTCTTTCTTCTTTAGAAGACTCCTTGCTTCATCCCAATCAGGACGAACCTTTGCTTCAATGTCCTTGATTCTATTTCTTTTTTCTATTGCGTGCTGTACTCTTTTCCATTTTCTCTTGATCAGTTCTTGAGCTTGATCTATACCTTGAGTCACAACTTCATCTACACTAACTAGAAGACAGTCATTATCAAAGGCATATTCTTCAGCAAACTCCTCCTCAATATCTATTCCAACTGCTTTTGCAGTTTCCTCTATTTCATTCTCAGTTGGAATATCCATTGGCACATAAGGTTCAAAAATTTCTCCTTCTTCAAGTTGCCTTGCTCCACGCCTTTAAAAGAAATCTTTCTCCCCTTGAGCTGTATATTCCATGATCATTTCAGCCCCAACTTCTTTTTCTTGTTCTATTCTCTCCCCCTCAGTTGGGGTATCCTCCCTTCTGACCGGAGTAATTTGAGTTGTTGAAGTTGATCGAGTAGAAATATAAACTTTCTGAGCTAGCAGTTGTTTAACGAAATATTTGATTTTTGTCATTTCCATTCTCTACTGCTCCTGCACCTCAAGAACCTGTTTAGGGTGCCTTTAGACAGGTAAGGCTTTCACTAGCTTCAGCTGGAATCATGAATTCTTCAACTCTGCCAATCATTACAGGATCCTTAGTGGTGACCACGCTGGGTCTAATTCCTCCAGTTCCTGAAAAAGGAGTTCTCCTCACCCAAAGCGGTCAGGCGAAGAGGCAATCTACCCATAGAAGGGATATGGATTTTCATGTAGGTACAGAAGACCATGATGCTTTCAATGAGATGAGTGAAATAGTTAATGTTGGGTCCCGGAAGTATTGTAGAAGGAGGGTTGAATGCGATACCGACAACAATTTAAAATTCTTTTCAGAATTTGCGGAATTAAATTATTGCTTAAGCTGAGGGTTCGAGTCATTGTAGTGTTTGGGAGGCAGACTTACTAGCTTTCTATTTTTATGATTGAACATTTAAGATATAGAAATTAGCAAGTAAGTAAACAAGATTCAAGTTATTCGGTATGACTCGGTCAAAATTCGGTATGACTTATTGTAAGTCATGCTGGATTTTCTTTTAAATTAAATAAATCAGAATGACTTAATTAATTAAAATTAAAATCAGCATGACTCAATAAAGAAATCCTTCGGTATGACTCATTAGATTGAAGCTCGGTATGACTTGGAATTGGGCTTCGGTATGACTTGAATTTAAACACTCGATATGACTTCTTGAATCAACTGCCTTTTCTTTTCTTTCCACTTGAAATGGACACATGGCAGCATATGATTGGTTCCTTGTAAAATTTCACCTGCCATTTCAATTGTAAAGAGAAAAGGGGCCTATTTCGTCCTGTAGTGGATAGGCTCCGTAGAAATGCTTTTCAACCCGCACAGCTTATAATCTTTTATTAATAAATAATAAATTTAATTTAGAAATTATAAAAATAAATATCTAATATTATTTAGATATTTATAAATATAATTTACTAAATAAATAAAATATTTATTAATTAAATAAATCCTTACGCTCTAAGCTGCGGTCTCCTGATCGTCTACAACCGAACTCCTTTTGACTTGGAAATGATAAATCAATTCCAACCGGGGTTCCACCTTTAAGAATATATGACTCTGTATTTCTTCCGTGTCAATTCTTTTTCCTTCTTTTCTTCAAGTCAGTACTGTCAGGCATGTTTAGCTGTATCTACAGTTACAATTAGAAGTACCTCTGTTACTGAAATAATCTGAATCTTTAAACTAGACAATACTTCTTTTCACCACTGCATGTACCCAGTCAAATATTCAATCTTGGATTCTGACTCTTGTACACTGCAATACAAACAAACCTGTATCCCTTTGAGCTTCCAGCTTCTATCTTCTGTCATTCTAAAATAATTCTAAATTAATTAATCATTTAATTAATTTAAAAAATAAATTAATTCTAAGTGAATTTATTTACTAATTAAATTAACTAATTAATTTAATTAATTAATAGAGAATTAAATTAAAGGCTTGACTATTGTTGATGTAGATAAGACTCTTCTGTTCTTCAACAATAACCTTTTTAACCACTTGAACTTTTTGATGACGAATCTTCAGTGACATTGTTGACACCCCGTGCACTGGTCTGGTTCACGGATGACTAACTACAATGTTGATTTTCATTTCTACTGTAGTGGTCTTTGTGTCTTGTCTTGTCATGTCATGGCTTCTTTTGTTCTTCCTCTATACTTAATATTTATTATTTACTTCGCTTTCTTATCTGAGTTGAGTTGTCATCTACTTATTACAAATAGGACTAGTAATATGACTTTCAGTTAACCTGAGTGATCTTCAGTTCCCTGACCCTGAAGAGCCGAGTGTGAGTGTTGAGGGACGTGCACAAACAATCACAGTAAGTAGAGAAATGACATGGAAGATCTAAAAAATTTAGTACAACAGCTGCTGGCTCAGAAAACTCCTACTACTCAACAATCAACTTCAACAGCTCAGGAAACTCTGGTCGAAAGAGAGGATAACCTAACTGAGGGGGAGAGAAGAGAGCAAGAAAAAGTTGGAGCAGACATGATAATGAAATATACAGCTCAGGGGGAGACAAATATCTTTTACAGGCCTAGAGCAAGGCAATTGGAGGAAGGTGAAATCTTTGAACCCTATGTACTAATGGATATTCTTACTGAAAATGAGATAGAGGAGACCGCAAAGGTTGCATGTATTGATGTTGAAGAGGAATTTGTCAAGAAGTATGCATTTGATAATGACTGTCTTCTAGTGGGTGTGGATGAAGTTGTTACTCAAGATGTAGCTCAAGCTCAAGATTTAATGAAAAGAAAGTGGACAAGAGTTCAAAATACTATGGAAAGAAGAAATAGAATCAAGGACATCGAAACTAAGGTTGGTCCTGAATATGATGAAGCAAGATGTCTATTGGAGAAGAAAGAACTAACTTTAAGTCAGAAGAAAGATAGAGAAGTCCTTGACCTGTTCAGAATCATAAGGAAAAATTTCAAGATGTTCATGGGTTCAATGCCATTCTATTAGAAGAAGTAACAAGTGTGTCAGTCAGTGCATTCAAATCCGGTTGGAAGATGTATATCAATTCAACAACACTGGGATCAAGAATCTTCTCGATAATGAGCTTCGAGAAAATGAATATAGTGGAGTTGTATGTGCTGAAAAGGAAATTTATCTTTGGGGGACACAAGTCAATTGAGATATTGAGAGATCTAATTGAAAAGAAGATTATTGAGATCGGTGTCGAAGCATTTGAGAAGCCTCCGGTGGTCAAGTACTATAAAGCAACAACTCTACACAATCTAACTTTGTCTGATGAAGGTCTAGAATCAAGCCAAGTGATGTTCATGCAGTATGTAGAGGGAAGACTTAGAAGCAAGAAGAACAAAACTAAAGAAGATCTTAAAGCTTCTGAGTTAATCTATGCATTCAGGCTGAACAGAGCTATCAAAACATTAGGAAGATATCTTATGGAGACAAACAAATACTATCAAGATCCAGTGTATTTTAGAAAGGAGGATGGCACTGAAGAACTTGAAAATATTAAGGATTCTGAACCTTGCATCCAAACTGAACCAAATGGAACAAAGTACTTCTTGTTCAAGAAAGGTGGAGTGGAGAAGAGAAAGGAACTTTCAAAGCTGAAAAGGAACAATTCTGATATCATCATAAAAGTCTTTTCTAAGGTTAAGAGATCCACGGTCAAATCAGATAAGAAGGCTTTGAGGATCATACAAGATGTTCTGGTGGAGAAATTAGCAGAAAAGTCTATGCATGACACTAACAGAGTGAAAGGCTTTCCAAAAAGAATAACAGTGTTCATGTTTTCAAAAAGACAATCAGGAGCCTTTGATTCTATCTCAAAGATAAATTCAACTGCATTTCTCACAGAAGTTTTGAAAAATTTAGAAGATCCACCTCCTGCCACCACTCTTGAAATTGAAGCGAGGGATTTGGTAAAAGCAAGATTAGAAGAAAAGGAAGAAGAGCTGAGGAAACATTATCTGAGACAAGGTCAAAAAAGAAGCAAGATTCAAGTCAAGTAAGCAGAAGACAATAGAAATTTATGTTCAGGCTAGAGGAACAAATTTCTCTTGTATTTGTAAAGAAATCCGGAAATGTATAATCCAATCTAGAATGTAATTAACATTATTTTCTGTCTTTCTGCACTTTACTTTTTCCTTGTAAGTATCAGTTGAGTTATCCTCTCATAGGATTTGCTTGTCGAACTCTAATACCCAAATATGGGGAGATTGTAAAGCATAATGTAACATAATATGTAATAGTGGTAACGATAACTTAACTAAGAATCAAAGATAGTTAAATAATACTAATATGCAGCATATGAATCCTACATACATCATTGCAGAGCATAGAGGATGAAAGGCTTATTGAACGTCAGCGAGAGAAGTTCATTAATATGTTCAGGCCTCAGCAACAAATAAGATTTCAGAAGATTTCAAATTCAAGACAATGTAATGATTTGAGTATAAATGTCAATGGGTATCAGTGATCTGAAGCAATGCAAAAGTCAAAGTCTAATCAGCTGAAACAGAACAGAAGTCAAGAGAATTCAATTCAATGTTAGTCATTTGCGAACCTGACTAGTGCACTAAGCATCAGCACAACAAGAAAAGAATTATCTTGTTTAATCAGAAGAAAATCAGTTGATCAATCCAAAAGAGTGAAAACCAAGTGGTATATTATTCAAGCGTTTCAATGAAATGTTCAAGGAAAGTATTACTACATTTGATGGTTCCTACATAGTTGTAACCTTGTATAAGGCACAATAAAATGTCCAAGGCACAAGAAAAAGTTTGAGCTTAGTTTCAATAGATTTGGTGGCGCCTCTACAAGGCATTGGGTGTGCAAGAGCAACAAAACAAATCCTAGGCGCAACAAACTTCTATTGGTGCAAAGAAAAAGCTAAGAAATCATTTCAAGTACTTTATGACGCCTATACAGGGGAACAAGTGTATAGGCGCAAAACAATTTTCATGGCGCAACAAAAGCTTATTCTAAGGCAGTAGTGGCGCCTATACAAGGGAATGAGTATAGAGGCGCAACTAAATTTTCCTTGGGGCAACAAAAATATTGAGGGGCAACAAACCTTCTAGTGGCGCCTATACTCCTTTAACAATCTTGCAGGCGCAACAAAAGACTTGCATTGTTGGAAAATCAATTCATTTGATTTCCAAAAAGTATACATAATATATATGGGTGAAATCAATAAAGACAATAATTCATTCATCTTCTATGTTAGAAATCTATATGTAATTTGATGATAACATTAATCTTAGAATCATAGAAATTTTGTTTTATGTAACTGATCAATTGATATGAAATTTATAAATATCAATTGATCAGGAAACCATTTATCAGTTGAAATGTTATATGAGTCAACTGATAATTTGGACTGTAGCATAGGTGTACTTAATCTATTTCAATCGATAAAGTGTAAATCAATTGATATTATTCTTATTAATTGATATTAGAGTCGATTGATGTTGATCATCAATTGATGTATAAATTAAACTGTCAAATTGTAATTATTTGAAGACATGAAATTGCACAAGTGAAGGATGATCAATTGATATTGAAGCCTCAATGGACGAGGAATCAATTGAAGAAGCCAAGTCAGGAATTGAAGACCATCAACTAATGTGAAGACCCATTGATTAATATATATCGATTGATATCATTTATCAGTCGATAAGTCATTCCATATCAATCGATGGATGTAAAGATCAATTGAAGAAGAACATCAGTTGATGGATTAAAGGATGAAACAATTGATATGCTTAATAGCAAATTATCAATTGATTATGACAACACAGAAAGTCTATCAGTTATAGATCCAGAGAACAAAAGCACGCCTATGGAAGACAGCCTACGGTGGCTGTGAAGACTCAATCAGTAGCTGTCTCTCAAGACTGTTTTCCTAAAAAGGAAAAAGGAAAAAGAGTGACAGATAGAAGCAATCCTAGAATAGGAATTGTAAAAATACACTTGTAGTATATAAACAAGTGTAGTAACATTGTTAGAAAAATAGAAGAGTTGGACAATATTTCTACAATCAACTGATCAAGCTCAAGAGCACATCGTAAGATCAATTGATTCTTTCTAACTTTGTAAAATCAAAGCTAGGTTATTTTTAACCTAGGAACATTGAGCAAAAATATATATATCTGATGGAAAAATCAATCCATCAGTAATTTTTAAATCTCTCTTGTTCATTTTAATTTTCAGTTGTTTGTTCAAACATATTCTGTCAATCTTTCAAACATCAAGAGCAAATATTAAATGCCCTAAAAAGTTTTAATATTTGTATTCAACCCCCCTTCTCCAAATATTGACATTGTTCTTAGGAATAACAATTGGTATCAGATCAGGCTTTCAATATACAAAAAGTTTAAAAGATCAAGAACAGTCAATATAGGCCAAAAAGATTCCAGTGTTAGAAAAGGACGAATACTTTCCATGGAAGGTAAAAATGCATCTGCATCTTCTTATGTTCACTGCATAGAGAAAGGTCCTCATATTCCCATGAAGCTAGTCACAGGTGTGAACCCTGATGGAACTCCTGCACTTGACAAACATATTCCTAAACTCATCTCTGAGTACACAGAAGAGGATGAAAAAGAAGTTCTTAAAGATAAGAAGGCTATGAACATTTTCTTTAATGGCCTATATAAAGATATGTTTGACAATGTGATAAACTGTACTTCATCAAAAGAGGTATGGGACACTCTTCAAACTCTATGTGAAGGAACTGAACAAGTAAGGAAAAACAAGATGCAACTCTTGATTCAAAAATATGAATCATTTCATTTCAAGAGTGGAGAATCCATCAATGATACTTATAGCAGATTTCAGAAGTTATTAAATGGACCGAAGCTATATGGTAGTGTTTATGCAACTGAGGATACAAATTTAAAATTTCTTAGATCTATTCCAAAAGAATGGAAACTAATGACTGTTTCTATTAGACAATCTCAGGACTTCTAGGATTATACTCTTGAGAAACTCTATGGTATTCTCAAGACATATGAGTTGGAAATACAACAAGATGAAGAGATTGAGAAGAATCAAAGAAAGGAGAAAATTGTGGCTTTGATGGTCAAAGGAAATGAAGAAAAGAAAGAAAGTGGCTGTAAAGAAGAGTCTGTCATGATGGCTGGTGATGCTGTTGAAGAATCATTCAAAAGAGGAAAAGTCAAGTGTGAAGAAAATGAAACATGCTCTCAGGATGATTTGGATGAGATTGATGAACACCTTGCATTTCTGTCAAGGAAGTTTTCAAAGAAGGCCAGGATCCCAGTTTAGAAATAACAATCAAAATAAAAATTTGGTTGATAGATCTAAATTCAAATGCTTTAACTGTGGATTGGCTGGTCATTTCTCAAATGAGTGCAGGATGCCAAAACAAGAAAAGGCAAAGTCTTTTGATGGTATTGATTATAAAAAGAAATACTTTGACCTCTTGAAACATAAAGAAAAGGCTTTTGTCACTGAAGAGAAGGACTGGGCTGCTGAGGACAGTGATTCAGAGGAATTCATCAATCTAGCTCTAATGGCCAAACATGAAGATGAAGAAGCTAGTTCATCATCAAATCAGGTACTAGCTACAAACTTTTCTGAGCTTACAACTGATGAATGCAATAGTACTATCAATGAAATGTCTAATGAGTTGTACAATTTGCATGTCACACTTAAATCTCTAAACAAGGAAAATCTCAAGTTAAAGAACACCATTGATGTCTTAACTGAGAGGAATATTTTTCTTGAAAATGAACTTGTTTGTTTAGATAGATTTAAGCAGGAAAGTAAGGATGCTATGAATGAACTAGTAAATAGTTTGAAAAGAGAAGAATGGTTAAAAGAACAATTAGCTAAAGAAATTGAAACCATTAACAAATGGAATAGGTCTGCTAAAACTGCCAAACAAATTATTGATGTTCAAGGTGTAGATACTATAGGAGAACTCCCCAAATCAATAGACAAGCCCTTGACTGGTACTTCAATGGATAAAGATCAATCGACTACTAATCCTTCATCAACTGATATGGATTATCAATCGATTGATGCTGAATCAACTAATAAGCATCCATCGACAAGTAAATCATCAATGGCTTACAAAAGGAACAAATTTAACACTCCTATCAATTTTGTTAAGGAAACCAAAATTCAAGTTGAGACTGAAGCTGAGAGGATTAACATAGGTAGCTTATCCAAGAAACAACTAAAAAAGAAATTAGAAAATATAGCACCTGTGGAAATTACTCAACCTAAGTCTGAGAAGAAGAAAAAGAATAGGAATGGTAAAGTAGGCATTAATAAGCATAATAATTACACTCCTGACATGTATGCTCCCAGAAAGGTATGTGCTAAATGTGGTAGTGTAAATCATTTGTCTATGCAGTGCAGGAATGAAAAGAAACCCATATCTTCAAATGATTTAAATGCAAATGCTATGACTGCTAATGTCATGTTTACCAATCCTATGCTTATGAATACCATGTCTTCTAATTTAGTTGCACCAAATGTTCATATGCCCTATGCACAAGTTCCATATATGTATAACCCCTTCTTTGCATATGCAAATATGAACATGCCTGGTATGCCATGGAACATGCCTAATGTAAATAATGAAATGCATGGAAATTCTTCCATGAGTTCCTAGGTGTCTAAGCCCCAAAAGCCTACTTCCAAAGTTAAAGTGGATTTAAATTCACCAAAACTAAAGGAACCAAAATTGGCAACAAAGACTCATGTTGCAACTAATGAAAGAGGACCCAGGGCAACTTGGGTACCAAAAACAACTTGATTGCTTTATTTGTGTGCAGGGAAACAGAAAGAAAAATCTCTGATATTTGGATAGTGGATGCTCAAGGCATATGACTAGAGACTTGTCCCTGCTCACAAAGTTTGTGAAAAAGGCTGGCCCAGGAGTTACTTTTGGAGATAACAGCAAAGGTTTTACTCTGGGATATGGCTCAATTGAAAAAGAAAATGTTATCATTGAACCTGTAGCACTAGTTGATGGATTGAAGCACAACCTACTAAGTATTAGTCAACTGTGTGATAATGGTAATGGTGTATGGTTTATAACTGGATCATGCATCATAGCCAATAAGGAATCTGGTGAAATTCTCTTAACTGGAGAAAGGAAAGGAAATGTCTATGTTGCTGATTTTCACTTTGTAAAGGCAAACTCAATGACATGCCTACTGAGCAAAACAAATTCAGATGAAAGTTGGTTGTGGCACAAGAAACTAGCCCATTTGAATTTCAAATCCATGAATCTATTGGTCAGAAAGAATATGGTTAGAGGCATTCCACAGATGGAATTCACCAAGGATGGACTGTGTGATGCTTGTCAAAAGGGAAAATAAAGAAAAGCATCATTTAAGTCAAAGTCTGAATCATCAATTGATAAACCTTTGGAGTTATTGCACATAGACGTATTTGGACCAATCAACATCATGTCAATTGCCAAAAAGAAATGTGACGCCCCCAGACCCGGGGTCGGAGATCCAGGTTGTCACTGTCCCATTTCCAGTATACACACACACACTTGTAATCCAACAATAGTAAATCACCATATAATAATCACAAAATAACGACATGCTGGTGACCCCATCACCTTATCACACACACACGAGCCATAGTCTCAGAAACAGAGTTTCATAATTTACATCATTATATCTTAACTGATACATAATAGAGTTATCACAAGATGGGGTTGTACTGCTAGCTAAAGCTCCTTGAGGAAACTATGCCGCAGTCAAAAGTAAATTAACTTACATCTGTTCCATATACTTACATAAGTCATATCTATAGATAAACCTGACTAGTAGAAGCTGGAAGCCTATCCTACTAAGCCTCCCTACCTCAGGTACCGTAAAGCGGAATCTCTCATAGGGGGTCCTTGCCCTGGTGAGCCGTTTGCGCAAGGTGCGGTGTACTCGACTGGGCATGATCTGCAACTGTAAGGTAGGAACAATAACAGAAAATAACAAGCAAGAATGAGCTACAAATGCTCAGCAAGTAATAGATAACAATATAACAAGGTACTGAAACAATAATAGAGTACAATATCAAGATATCAGTGAAACTGACAAGTGCAAGTAAAACAATACTCAAAGCAATCAACAAACTCAAAATTGATTATGTTCCCCGTTAACACTATCGGTAACTCAGCACCTAGGCTTTCGTTACAGTGGAACGCCAAATTCCAAGTGGAAGAAACGGGATTAACTGGAGATTTTTCAACGCCTTATTGTACTCGATGATCAGTCGCATGTACAATCGACATTTCGTCATTTTCTCTACTAGTAGAAGGACAACCCCTTATTGGGACGTCACCCTAGGCAACTCATGGGCCTTTAATTACGGCTGGGTCGTGCGTCCCCGACCTCTTACGCAACTTTTACTCCAGTCCCTGATGAATACTTTAAAAATCATCAAACCTAGAAGAAAATTTAATCAAACCTTCTAGAATAACAACAATCCACTTTAGGACTTCAATCAACTGTTAAGGAAGGGAATTTAATACAACCTCCCAGAACAACTCAACAATCCATCACAGGATTTTAATCAACAGATAAGGAAGGGAATTTAATACAACCTTCCGGAACAACTCAACAATCCATCACAGGATTTCAATCAACTGATAAGGAAGGGAATTTAATACAACCTTCCGGAACAACTCAACAATCCATCACAGGATTTCAATCAACAGATAAGGAAGGGAATTTAATACAACCTTCCGGAACAACTCAACAATCCATCACAGGATTTCAATCAATAGATAAGGAAGGGAATTTAATACAACCTTCCGGAACAACAACGACCTATTGTTAGATTTCAATATCTGACAATAGCTTGGCTCCCGAAACGAGGTGGGAGTACTCTCGAAACATCTGGGTTGACTCTCAGTCAACGAATTTGACGAGACAGAAACCCTTGAATCAAGGAGACTCAAGAAAGCGACCGGGGAGCCACTAATACGAGTTAAAATAGACTCCACAAAACATTACCGTTTTGGAGTGAAACAATGGGCCATGAGGCACCAATACAACTGGGAGGAATATCGGAGTCGGACGTTACCTCCCGAACCTGGAGTTATCGACTCAGAATAAATATAAAATATCTGAGTCATAGCTCGTTCTTTATTATTTAATGAAAAATAATATTTAAAGAAGTTCAGACCACTCCAGAATATTTTTAAAGAACAAATAAATATTTTATCAATATTTAGGAGGCCCAGAATAGTCCTCGAAAATATTAAAAAGATTTAAAAGAATTAAAATATTTAATCCCAATATAATCGAGATTATTTAATATTTAAATAATCTTAAATGTTTCAACATATTTAAATAATATTTAGTCAATATTAAATAATATTTAAATAAACCAAAATGAGTTGAAAGTATTTAATCAGTAGTTAAATACTTTTAAATATCCCAAAATATTTAAATAATATTTAATCAATATTAAATAATATTTAAATAATTTCATATGCCCTGAAAGTATTTACTTAACCTTTAAATACTTTCTATATTCTTTAAATAATATTTAATAAACTAAATATTATTTAAAATAATAAACCTCGACTAACCGTCGAGACACGCTAGACTACTCCCGGTCGACTATCGAGCACCAACAAGATATGCTCGACACCGATTCAGTTATACGAACTGAAGAATAAACGTCCTCTAACTTTTTAAGAAGTTCAGAGGAGTCTCAGGGTTAGGTTGAAAGGATCTAGTCCTACTCACAAGGATCTACCTTAAACAACCTATGCATACATATGTCATACATTAGAATCAATGTGACAAAGTGTCAGATACTTGCCTGTAGGTTTCCGCGGAAGTAAGCTCCTTCCTTGTTTCGTCCGAGTATTTACGAACAAAAATAATTCACCTTTAGTTATACGAGTATTCCTTAATCGTCCTATTAACACATACTCGTATAACTACCTGATTTATTCAAAACGACATATAATAAACAAGTCCATTAGCCCATAGTATTCTTATGTCATCATAAAACATCTTTCATTTTCTAGTTTAGCCTCAAATGTCATTTTATAAAAAGGAAGTGGCTAAATCAAAACATTAACATTTCCCTTAACTTTTCATATGCAGCACTTGTATTCAAACATTTTTCATAAATCAGGTTTTAATCTTTTTAACCCAATTCTTCTTTCCAAGTCTTCTCATATGTGCCTACTATTTAAAATAAAAGGCTCAAGATTTATGGAGTAGCTTAACTAGGCTGATCATCCATTCCAAGTTAGTCAAAAAACAGGGCAGCTGTGTTTTCTGCCTAGCCTCACTATTTTGGCCATAACTTTTAGCTCATAACTCCGTTTGACACAAAATTAGCGCGCAAACGATCTAGAGACCGATATATATCCAACCATATAAAGATATCATCAATCCAGGCAGGCTAGCCCCTTCGGTTGCTATGAAGAGTTAGTAGGCAGACAAAAATTTTGCATGGTCTCCTTTGTATGTTCATCGTTTACCCTGTTTTAAACTCATTTTATTCAACTCAAATGACTACCATATATTTTACACTACTACTTGGGAATGTACTCAAGACATCCCAAGCCCAAACACAATTTAACAACACTCTCAATATTACCAATAATTCAGCCAACTGCACCACCACTGCTAGACAGCTTTTAACATCATTTTACTACTTTCAAAACAACAAATCACTTACCCTTCTTTCAACCACAATTCTCTACCAAGACACATCCATATTACATACTTATAACTTTAACCAAATCATCACTATATTGTAAAATCATAGCCACAAAGCAAGCGCCAAAGCATATACTTAAACTCATTACATAGCATGCTTTAACCATATAAACTCACCAAGCTAGGGTTTACATATATTCAAGCTTCCCATGCTCAATAACACTACCCATAGCTTGAATAACCATTAACAAGTGCTAGAAAAGCTTAAGGATTCATAAAACAAGTGTTTAAGAATTTATTCAAAATCAAAATCACTATTCATGCACTTGAACTTTCATGAATATCACAAGCTTTCCATGGTTAACTTTGCATGTAATTAAAGTATGTTGAACACATGGAGACTACCTTTCTTTTAAGCTTCTAACCAACACAAACAAGCAAGAGATGATGGAGCTTTGAATTTTTTCTTCTCCTTTTCTCTTCACCTTGGACGAATGGTTCTTCCTTGGCTAGCCACCTTTGCTGATTTTTTTTTCTCTTTGATTACTTTATGTTAAAAACACTTGCTTGGCTCTTGGCTAAATAATACACCAAAGGTCAAGTCAAAGCTTGGTCAATGTTACTACCATTCTTAATACTTTACTAATGCAAGCATTTGCATTAATCCAATTTTATACAATATATAAAATTGGCTCCTAAATAATTCAAGGAAACTCAATTGATTTTCTTCGGTTCCGTAACGACTCGCTACGACCAATTTAATCTTTAACTCGTTCTGGCAATTTCAATAATTTAATTGCCCAACAAAATCTTATTCCATAATTATTATCCAATATATACTTTTAATAACAAGGTTTTAAAAGTACCTGGATTTTAGGGATATTACAGTCTCCCCTCCTTACAAGGATTCCGTCCCGGAATCTAGCTTGAAAACAGGTGAGGGTACTTTTCCTGCATTGCACTTTCCAGTTCCCATGTGGATTCCTCAGTATTCTGGTTTCTCCACAGGACTCTTACTAGCTTGACCACTTTGTTCCGGAGCACTTGCTCCTTTCGGTCCAAAATTTCCACCGGTCGTTCCACATAGGTCAGATCCGGTTGTAGATCTACCTGCTCATACTCTATTACGTGTCTGGAATCTGCATTATACTTCCTTAGCATTGACACGTGAAACACATTATAAACTTGCTGTAGGTTTGGAGGTAGGGCCAACTCATAGGCTACCTTCCCAATACGTCTTAGGATTTCAAATGGTCCAATAAATCTCGGACTCAACTTTCCCTTCTTACCAAACCTCATTAAACCTTTCCATGGGGATACTTTCAGAAGTACTGAATCTCCCACCGCATACTCTCTGTCTTTTCTGGCCTGATCGGCATACTTTCTTTGTCGGTCCTGGGCGGCTATCAATCGTTTCCGGATGAGCTCTATTGTCTCTCTCGTCTGCTGGACCAACTCGGGTCCCAACATCTTTCGCTCTCCTACCTCTTCCCAACACAAGGGAGATCGACACTTTCTGCCATACAAGGCTTCGTAAGGGGGCATCCCTATGCTGGCATGATAGCTATTATTGTAGGCAAACTCAATTAACGGTAAATGATCATCCCAACTGCCTTTGAAGTCTATAGCACAGACTCTCAACATATCTTCCACTGTTTGGATGGTCCGCTCACTTTGCCCATCAGTTTGTGGGTGATATGCGGTGCTCATATTCAATCTGGTTCCCAAGCATTCTTGGAAGCTTCTCCAAAATCTCGAATTGAACCTTGGGTCTCTATCAGACACAATACCCACGGGAACACCATGACGTACCACTATTTCCTTTAAATATAGCTCAACTAATCGGTCAACTGAATACCTCTCATTAATAGGAAGGAAATGTGCTGACTTCGTTAACCGATCTATTATTACCCAAATGGCATCATGGTTCGCTTTTGTTCTTGGTAGCCCTACGACAAAATCCATCGCAATGTGCTCCCATTTCCATTCCGGAATTTCCAGAGGTTGCAACAGTCCACTGGGTCTTTGGTGTTCTGCCTTCACTTTCTGACAGGTCAGACACTTGCTTACCCATTCAGCGATATCTCTTTTCATGTTCGGCCACCAATAATACTCTTTCAGATCCTTATACATTTTGGTACCTCCTGGGTGAATAGAAAATCTAGAATTGTGTGCCTCGTGCAATACTTCATCTTTTAGTTCCTGGACATCTGGAATCCAAATTCTATTATTAAATCTCAGGATTCCTTTCTCATCCTTAACGCACCTTCGTTCATCTCCATTCACCTTGGTATTTCCCTCTTCCATTACCTTCTCTTGACATACTCGTATTTTCTCAGTTAGTTCAGGCTCTACTCGGATTTCTATCAGCAATTCCGTGCCTCTCACAGGAAATTTTACTTCCAGTTCCATCCTTTCAAATTCTCGCACTAATTCTTCCGAAGAAATCATCATTTTCAGCCTTTCTTTTCTACTTAGGGCATCAGCCACCACATTGGCTTTCCCAGGGTGATAATTGATGGAACAATCATAATCCTTAATTAATTCCAACCACCTTCTCTGCCTCATGTTTAATTCCTTCTGAGTAAATATATACTTAAGGCTCTTATGGTCGGTGTAAATCTCACACCTCTCTCCATAAAGATAATGCCTCCAAATCTTTAACGCGAAAACTATCGCAGCTAATTCCAGATCATGGGTTGGATACCTTAACTCATACTCTTTCAGTTGCCTAGATGCATAAGCAATCAACTTGCCATGTTGTATCAATACACAGCCCAACCCTTTGTGCGACGCGTCGCTATAAATCACAAAATCTCCTTTCTCATCAGGTAGGGCTAGCACTGGCGCAGTGACCAATCTCTTCTTCAGTTCTTGAAAACTTGCTTCACATTTATCCGTCCATTCGAATTTCTCAATCTTGCGGGTGAGCCTTGTCAGCGGAGTAGCTATCTTGGCAAAATCCTGCACAAACCTCCGATAATATCCGGCTAGTCCCACAAAACTTCTTACTTCTGTTGGCGTTGTTGGCCTTTCCCAGTTGGAAATAGCTTCGATCTTAGCAGGGTCTACTAACACGCCTTTATTACTAATTACGTGGCCCAAGAATTGCACCTCTTTCAACCAAAACTCACACTTCGAGAACTTAGCATACAGTTTCTCTCTTCTCAATATTCCCAAAACAGTTCTCAAGTGTTCTTCATGTTCTTCCGGCGTCCTTGAATAAATCAAGATATCATCAATGAAGACTATCACAAACTTATCTAAATATTTCTTGAAGACTCGATTCATCAAGTCCATGAAGGCTGCAGGGGCGTTGGTTAATCCAAAGGACATTACCAAAAATTCATAATGCCCATATCGGGTGCGGAACGCCGTCTTTGGCACATCCTCAGGTTTGATCTTCAATTGGTGGTATCCAGTCCTTAGATCGATCTTTGAAAAGTAGACCGCATCCTTTAGCTGGTCAAACAGATCATCGATCCTGGGTAAAGGGTACTTATTCTTGATAGTTAGTTTGTTAAGCTCTCGATAGTCTATACATAACCTCATACTCCCATCCTTTTTCTTAACGAATAACACTGGTGCACCCCATGGGGACACACTTGGTCGAATCAAACCTTTATCCAACAACTCCTGTAGTTGGGTATCTAACTCCTTCATTTCCACAGGGGCTAATCGATAAGGAGCCTTTGATACCGGTGCCGTTCCTGGCGCTAATTCGATAGTAAATTCTATATCTCTGTCAGGTGGTAGCCCCGGAAGATCTTCTGGAAACACATCCTCATATTCACTAACCACGGTTATGTCATTTATACCTGGTACACTCTTTTCTTGATCTACTACATAGGCCAAATAGGCCTCACACCCTTGGCGCAACAACCTCTTAACTTGCATCCGGGTTAAGAACTTCTTGGTCTGCCTCTGCCCTCGAAATACTATCTCTTTCCGATTAGGTAACTCCATCCTTACCTTCTTTCCCTTACAATCTATGCTAGCTCCACAACTGGCCAGCCAATCCATTCCTAATATGACATCAAATTCTCCCAGCACAAAAGGAATTAAGTCAACACTGAATCGATGTCCTTCTATTTCTAGCTCGCAGTTAGCGCATATTTGACTGACAGGAATGACTTCCCGATTAGCTATTTCTACTTGTAGGGAGTCTCTTAGCGGTTGCATTCTAAGATTCCAGTTATTCACAAAATCTTGAGAAATAAAAGACTTGGTTGCTCTAGAATCAAATAAAACATTTGCATGGATGGAATTGAGTAAAAGTGTACCTGCAATTACATCTGTGTGCTTTACCGCATCCCTCACAGGCATGTTAAAAGTTCGGGCCGTAGGAGTCCTATTAGAGGCGACTCCACTTTGCTTTGACATAGTTGGCGCAGGTACCCGACAGTCCTTCTTCACATGCCCTACCTGGCCACACTTAAAACAGGTCATATTCCTTTGGGGACAATCTCTAGCATAATGCCCCTCCCGATGACACTTATAACACGTCACTTTCCCTGGGTTGCACCCGCCCAGATGCTTCTTTCCACATTTCTGGCAATCTGGCAATGGGGGTCGGGATTGGTTTGAATACCTTACCCCGGACTGTCTGCCTCCCGGGCTGACACTCACACTGTCTTCCCTCCTGGTTTCAAAACTTCTCCTAGACTGAGATCCTGGCCCACGACTAGCTTTGCTAAGATGCTTTCCCGATGATGATCCTCCCTTCAGGCTTTCCGCCTTTCTCTTATTTTCTTCTCTATTTCTTTGCACTTGATCACCACCAGCCTCCACAATCGAGGCTTTCTGTACCAACGTGGCATAATCAGTCAATTCAAATATAGCCACCCGATTCTGAATCCACTGCTTGAGCCCTTGCTGAAATCTTCTGGCTCGCTTCTCTTATGTGTTTACAAAGTCTGGTAAAAACCGGGACAACTCCGTAAACTTGGCTTCGTACTCAGCCACCGTCAGATTATTCTGTTTTAATTCCAAAAACTTCAACTCCATTTGACTTTCCATAAACTTGGGAAAATATTTCTCCAAGAACAACTGAGTGAACCTCTCCCAGGCTATCACTCCTTCTCCTTCCATACTCTTCTTAGCTTCCCACCAGAAATTGGCCTCCCCTTTTAGGAGGTAAGTGGCGAAGACTATTTTCTGTTCCTCTTCTACTTGCAATATTTCGAACGATTTTTCCATTTCTTTTAGCCAAGCCCTTGCCTCTACAGGGTCAGCACTCCCTTGAAACTCAGGCGGCCTCAAGGACTTAAAAGCACGAAAAGCATTTGCTACCACATTACGGGGAGCTGGAGGTGGTGGAGTAGGTGGCGGCGAAGGGGATACTGGTGGCAGTGGGGGCGAATCAAGGGGAGCATCCTCTGGCTCTGCCGGCTCTGGGGTCAGCTCCTCAAATCCCTCGTCCTCGGATGGTATCGGACTGAGAGGAGGTAAGGCTGGAAACACTACCTGAGGTGGCACCATAGGAATATCTATAAATACTGTACCAGAGGGTCCAGCCTGATCAGTGGGTGGAAAGGTGGGTGCTGGAACAGCAGGTGGCACTGGGGCCTCTACAGGAATCTCTGCCGGTACCTCAACTGGAATCTCGGCAGGCACTGCAACTGGAACCTCTACTGGTGCCTCTACCGGAGCCTCCTCCAGAATCTCCTCCGGATCCTCCTCAGGATCATCGTCCTCAGCATCAGCCTCACCCAGCAACTCTAAATCCCGCTGGGCCTCGTACGCCTCGGAATCAGGTATCTACAATACAACAACCACTCGTTACTACCAGATCTTAATAAGTTCCCTTTTTGTGGGTTTTACTCTTATTAAAGCTTTTAGGTTTATTTTAATAGGCGCAACGTCCTTTCACCTCTCATTTCTGAGTACTATAACTTAGCGCTCTGATACCACTTCTGTGACGCCCCCAGACCCGGGGTCGGAGATCCAGGTTGTCACTGTCCCATTTCCAGTATACACACACACACTTGTAATCCAACAATAGTAAATCACCATATAATAATCACAAAATAACGACATGCTGGTGACCCCATCACCTTATCACACACACACGAGCCATAGTCTCAGAAACAGAGTTTCATAATTTACATCATTATATCTTAACTGATACATAATAGAGTTATCACAAGATGGGGTTGTACTGCTAGCTAAAGCTCCTTGAGGAAACTATGCCGCAGTCAAAAGTAAATTAACTTACATCTGTTCCATATACTTACATAAGTCATATCTATAGATAAACCTGACTAGTAGAAGCTGGAAGCCTATCCTACTAAGCCTCCCTACCTCAGGTACCGTAAAGCGGAATCTCTCATAGGGGGTCCTTGCCCTGGTGAGCCGCTTGCGCAAGGTGCGGTGTACTCGACTGGGCATGATCTGTAACTGTAAGGTAGGAACAATAACAGAAAATAACAAGCAAGAATGAGCTACAAATGCTCAGCAAGTAATAGATAACAGTATAACAAGGTACTGAAACAATAACAGAGTACAATATCAAGATATAAGTGAAACTGACAAGTGCAAGTAAAACAATACTCAAAGCAATCAACAAACTCAAAATTGATTATGTTCCCCGTTAACACTATCGGTAACTCAGCACCTAGGCTTTCGTTACAGTGGAACGTCAAATTCCAAGTGGAAGAAACGGGATTAACTGGAGATTTTTCAACGCCTTATTGTACTCGATGATCAGTCGCATGTACAATCGACATTTCGTCATTTTCTCTACTAGTAGAAGGACAACCCCTTATCGGGACGTCACCCTAGGCAACTCATGGGCCTTTAATTACGGCTGGGTCGTGCGTCCCCGACCTCTTACGCAATTTTTACTCCAGTCCCTGATGAATACTTTAAAAATCATCAAACCTAGAAGGAAATTTAATCAAACCTTCTAGAATAACAACAATCCACTTTAGGACTTCAATCAACTGTTAAGGAAGGGAATTTAATACAACCTCCCAGAACAACTCAACAATCCATCACAGGATTTTAATCAACAGATAAGGAAGGGAATTTAATACAACCTTCCGGAACAACTCAACAATCCATCACAGGATTTCAATCAACAGATAAGGATGGGAATTTAATACAACCTTCCGGAACAACAACGACCTATTGTTAGATTTCAATATCTGACAATAGCTTGGCTCCCGAAACGAGGTGGGAGTACTCTCGAAACATCTGGGTTGTCTCTCAGTCAACGAATTTAACGAGACAGAAACCCTTGAATCAAGGAGACTCAAGAAAGCGACCGGGGAGCCACTAATACGAGTTAAAATAGACTCCACAAAACATTACCGTTTTGGAGTGAAACAATGGGCCATGAGGCACCAATACAACTGGGAGGAATATCGGAGTCAGACGTTACCTCCCGAACCTGGAGTTATCGACTCAGAATAAATATAAAATATCCGAGTCATCACTCGTTCTTTATTATTTAATGAAAAATAATATTTAAAGAAGTTCAGACCACTCCAGAATATTTTTAAAGAACAAATAAATATTTTATCAATATTTAGGAGGCCCAGAATAGTCCTCGAAAATATTAAAAGGATTTAAAAGAATTAAAATATTTAATCCCAATATAATCGAGATTATTTAATATTTAAATAATCTTAAATGTTTCAACATATTTAAATAATATTTAGTCAATATTAAATAATATTTAAATAAACCAAAATGAGTTGAAAGTATTTAATCAGTAGTTAAATACTTTTAAATATCCCAAAATATTTAAATAATATTTAATCAATATTAAATAATATTTAAATAATTTCATATGCCCTGAAAGTATTTACTTAACCTTTAAATACTTTCTATATTCTTTAAATAATATTTAATAAACTAAATATTATTTAAAATAATAAACCTCGACTAACCGTCGAGACACGCTAGACTACTCCCGGTCGACTATCGAGCACCAACAAGATATGCTCGACACCGATTCAGTTATACGAACTGAAGAATAAACGTCCTCTAACTTTTTAAGAAGTTCAGAGGAGTCTCAGGGTTAGGTTGAAAGGATCTAGTCCTACTCACAAGGATCTACCTTAAACAACCTATGTATACATATGTCATACATTAGAATCAATGTGACAAAGTGTCAGATACTTGCCTGTAGGTTTCCGTGGAAGTAAGCTCCTTCCTTGTTTCGTCCGAGTATCTACGAACAAAAACAATTCACCTTTAGTTATACGAGTATTCCTTAATCGTCCTATTAACACATACTCGTATAACTACCTGATTTATTCAAAACGACATATAATAAACAAGTCCATTAGCCCATAGTATTCTTATGTCATCATACAACATCTTTCATTTTCTAGTTTAGCCTCAAATGTCATTTTATAAAAAGGAAGTGGCTAAATCAAAACATTAACATTTCCCTTAACTTTTCATATGCAGCACTTGTATTCAAACATTTTTCATAAATCAGGTTTTAATCTTTTTAACCCAATTCTTCTTTCTAAGTCTTCTCATATGTGCCTACTATTTAAAATAAAAGGCTCAAGATTTATGGAGTAGCTTAACTAGGCTGATCATCCATTCCAAGTTAGTCAAAAAAACAGGGCAGCTGTGTTTTCTGCCTAGCCTCACTATTTTGGCCATAACTTTTAGCTCATAACTCCGTTTGACGCAAAATTAGCGCGCAAACGATCTAGAGACCGATATCTATCCAGCCATATAAAGATATCATCAATCTAGGCAGGCTAGCCCCTTCGGTTGTTATGAAGAGTTAGTAGGCAGACAAAAATTTTGCATGGTCTCCTTTGTATGTTCATCGTTTACCCTGTTTTAAACTCATTTTATTCAACTCAAATGACTACCATATATTTTACACTACTACTTGGGAATGTACTCAAGACATCCCAAGCCCAAACACAATTTAACAACACTCTCAATATTACCAATAATTCAGCCAACTGCACCACCACTGCTAGACAGCTTTTAACATCATTTTACTACTTTCAAAACAACAAATCACTTACCCTTCTTTCAACCACAATTCTCTACCAAGACACATCCATATTACATACTTATAACTTTAACCAAATCATCACTATATTGTAAAATCATAGCCACAAAGCAAGCGCCAAAGCATATACTTAAACTCATTACATAGCATGCTTTAACCATATAAACTCACCAAGCTAGGGTTTACATATATTCAAGCTTCCCATGCTCAATAACACTACCCATAGCTTGAATAACCATTAACAAGTGCTAGAAAAGCTTAAGGATTCATAAAACAAGTGTTTAAGAATTTATTCAAAATCAAAATCACTATTCATGCACTTGAACTTTCATGAATATCACAAGCTTTCCATGGTTAACTTTGCATGTAATTAAAGTATGTTGAACACATGGAGACTACCTTTCTTTTAAGCTTCTAACCAACACAAACAAGCAAGAGATGATGGAGCTTTGAATTTTTTCTTCTCCTTTTCTCTTCACCTTGGCCGAATGGTTCTTCCTTGGCTAGCCACCTTTGCTGATTTTTTTTTCTCTTTGATTACTTTATGTTAAAAACACTTGCTTGGCTCTTGGCTAAATAATACACCAAAGGTCAAGTCAAAGCTTGGTCAATGTTACTACCATTCTTAATACTTTACTAATGCAAGCATTTGCATTAATCCAATTTTATACAATATATAAAATTGGCTCCTAAATAATTCAAGGAAACTCAATTGATTTTCTTCGGTTCCGTAACGACTCGCTACGACCAATTTAATCTTTAACTCGTTCTGGAAATTTCAATAATTTAATTGCCCAACAAAATCTTATTCCATAATTATTATCCAATATATACTTTTAATAACAAGGTTTTAAAAGTACCTGGATTTTAGGGATATTACAAGAAATATGCCTTAGTCATTGTGGATGACTTTACAAGATTCTCTTGGGTATACTTCTTACATTCTAAGGATGAGGCAAGTAAATTAATTATCAATCATGTGAAGAATGTTGAAAATGGAACTGAATGGAAGGTCAAGAAAATTAGAAGTGATAATGGTACTGAATTCAAGAATGCAACAATGAAGGAATTTTGTGAAGAAAAATGTATCACTCATCATTTCTCTGCACCAAGAACTCCACAACAAAATGGAGTAATTGAAAGGAAAAATAGGACCTTGATTGAAGCTGCTAGAACTATGTTAGAAGAAGCAAAACTACATATATACTTTTGGGCAGAAGCAATTAATACTGCTTCATACATTCAGAATATTTCCATGAGCAAACAAATTCAAGGCAAAACTCCATATCAGTTGATGAAGAAAGATAAGAAGCCAACAATTAACTTTCTTCATGTATTTGGCTGCAAATGTTTTGTACTAAGAAAACAAAGTGAAAATCTAGGAAAATTTGAAGCCAAGGCTGATGAAGCTGTATTTGTTGGATATGAAATAACAACCAAAGCATACAGAGTCTAAAATCTTAGATTACACATTGTTATGGAATCTATGCATGTAGTCTTTGATGACAAGAAAATTAAAGGGTTGTTTGATGAAGGATTTCATGATCTGTTACATTTTGAAAATGAATCAACAAGCAATATTGAAGATAATGATGATGATGTGAAAATTTCAAGAAATCAAGTATCAAGAATCCTCCCATCAATTGATGTCAATACATCAACAGATAACTTATCAGTTGACAATCTTCAATCGACTTGTTATGGATTTAAAACTAGGGTGTAGTTAATGTGATGTATGTCTGAGCTTAACGAGCTTTAATGGCTGAGAGTCTAAGAATTAGAGTAGGTTTAGGAACCTTGGTGGGCAGGCCACCTCCTAGAAGAATTCTGGATTCTTCTTGTGATAGAAGTAGTTTCCAAGTAGGAATAGGTTTCCTTGTTGATTGAGGTGTCTTGGAGGCTACTCCTTGGAGTAGTTTCCATGTATTTGGACATAATTAATTATATGTATATTTAGCCAATCAATTAATTACGAATTTATTTACTAATTATGGTTTCAAGCCTCATTAATTGGGCCTCCTTTTTGGACCAGACTAGGTCCAATTAATGCCACATTAATTGTGTCTTTAGGACTTACTTTCAGCCCATATCATTTGCCCCCAACTTCTGTAAAGTGTGCAATACTTTGTAGAAGTTAAGGTTCATGACTATGTTACTCAAGTTCCCATGCAGAATTTTTATAATTCTTTTCTTGTGTCCATCACTATTTTTCATTAATTTATAGGAATTTTTCTCTATTTTTAGAGAATTTTTCATAATTTATTGGTACCCACAGGTATTTTTCCTTAATTTCGAGGAGTTTTTCTCTATTTTTAGAGAATTTTCCATAATTTATTGGTACCCACAAGTATTTTTCCTTAATTTCGAGGAATTTTTCTCTATTTTTAGAGAATTTTCCATATTTATTTGCCTTTTAAATAATTTTTTAATGATTTTCTGGCATTTTCTAGTATTATTTTCGACTAGGAATCCTAGTCGAATTCGACCAGGATCCTGGTCGTATCTTGCTTCCATGTAGAACCCTGGTCGACAGAGATTCCTGGTCGGCCAAGGCTCTTTCTTGGTTCTTGGTCGGCAAGGACTCCTAGTCGTATACGACTAGGATTCCTGGTCGGTTGTGGTGCCATTTTGACACTTAATCATCGAGGATTCCTGGTCGTTCATTCGACAAGGATCCTAGTCGTTTAAGGTGTCATTTTGACACCAAGTCGTTGAGTATTCCTGGTCGTTCATTCGACCAGGATCCTAGTCGTTTAAGGTGTCATTTTGACGCCAAGTCGTTGAGGATTCCTGGTCGTTCATTCGACCAGGATCCTAGTCGTTTGAGGTATAATTTTGACACCAAGTCGTTGAGGATTCCTAGTCGTTCATTCGACCAGGATCCTAGTCATTTGAGGTGTCATTTTGACACCTAGTCGTTGAGGATTCCTGGTCGTTCATTCGACCAGGATCCTAGTCATTTCAGGTGTCATTTTGACACCTAGTCGTTGAGGATTCCTGGTCGTTCATTCGACCAGGATCCTTAATCGTTCGTAGTCCTTCGAGGATTTTAGTGGTGATATCTATTGGGCCTCTCTTTTGGGCTTTTTTATGGCTCAACATGTTTGTCTTTTTCGAAAGAAAGTTCCAGGCCTCGTCGATTTTTGGGCCGTACATTACCAGGCCCAATTATTTTATGGGCCTTATTTTTACCGGCTACAGGAAGTTAAACCGGTTGAGTTACCGTTTCCTTTGGCTATAAAATAGTGAAGTGAGAACTTCTCTTTTCACTTACTACTTCCTCAGTAAAATTTCTCTCTCAAGTTCGTTTTGTCAGGGCGATTTCCGGCGAAGTTTTCCGATCAATCTTCATCTCCTTCATCTTTTCAAGCCTTCATCCGTAGAATATCAATGGCCGATTCTTAGGACGCAGCTCAACAGAGGCTTCTTGCAAGGGCGGCTAAAAGAGGTAACACGGTTCATTATAAACCCAGTCTTTTCATCACTTTCAGATTTGTTACAAACTATGGGTAATGAATTCTCAACTCTAGCGGAATTAGATGCCTTCAAATACTTAAGTATATTTACGAACCAGGTCCATTGTGATAGGTTTACTAAATTATATAAATTACCCCCTAGTCTAAAGTTCGTCTTAGCTGAGCCTGGGGATCGGGCTTGCCATTGACGACCCAATAGATTATGAATTTTTAGAGACGCCGTTATAGGTGGGCTTAGGTTCCCCTTTCACGAGTTTATTGTTAGGCTTTTGGCTAAAGTTAGAATCAGACCGTGTTAGTTGAGCCCAAACTCGTGGCGGACCCTCCTTTGCTTTATTATTTTATGCCTTAGGAAGAATTTCCCTCTTTCTGTAGCCATTTTTAGGACTATTTTTCAATTTAAGAATAGTCCAAACTCGATGTTGGGCTGGGTATATATTAACCACAGGCAAGGGGTAAGCCCAATTTTCTGTAACAAATCTTTACCCGACACTAACCCTGATTGGAGGAGGGACTTCCTTTATCTGGAATGGAAAGGAGGAGACTGGGGGACCCTTTTTAGGACCTCCTTTTGCAAGGTGAAAAATGGCAACTCGGGCCTAATCCAGTTGACCCCCGAGGAGAAGCTCGTAGTTGCAGACTTGGGCCATGATAAGGGCCAGACTCACTATAGAAAGCTCCTTGAGGAATTTTTTTTGAAGGTCGTGGGCCTTTCTCGTGTTTCTGATAATGGTACATTTCTTTTCTTGACTTGTCGTTCCTTTTCGATTTTTCTGAGCCCGATTTTTATTTCCTTGTTTGTTTTGCAGCTGCTGAAAATATTAATTTTCATTTGGGCGTGGGTGACCAAGAAACCCACAAAATACGCAAGGCCCGTGAGGCCCAGGAAGGCCCAATCAAAGAGCCCCACGTCCCTACATTCCTCCGACATTGTGAGGGGCCCCAAAACAATGGCAAGGGAAAAAGGCCTCGTGAGGGAGGAAGATGATCCAGCCACGGCGGCCTGGAGGCCCAGCTGGGGTATCCGGAAACAGGATATCGTGGTGGGGAGTGTCTTAAACTCCGTTGATTGGTCCCAAAACTCTATTCCCTCGGCTGACAAGGCCAAAATTGTTCTAAAGACGGATATTGAGGAGGTGGAGTCCCTTGGTTCCCAGGCCGTGGCTATGGTAAAGCCTAATCACTTCTATTTTTTTTGTACTTAGACGATTTTCGTGTCTTTGTAGGTTTTGATGTGAATGTGTTGCTTTTTCAACAGGTCAACACTTACTTTCAGACCATGGCCCATCAGGCCAAGACTTGGCGCTTTTCTGAGAAGGCCCAGAGGGCAGAAAAGGTTAAGGCGGAGGCCAAGGTTGCCAACTTGGAGAAGAAATTGCTCGAAAAGGAGCAAGAGCTGCTAGCGGCCCACGCTGAAGTTCAGGAGTTGAAGGCGGACAAAGAGGCCCAAATTGCTAGGTACATGGAGTCGGAAGAATTCTATGCTTTCAAGGATAAGCATGACGACATGGTTTTCCCGGCTACTTGTGCTCAGGCCAATGGGCCAGGCCCTGGTCTCTTTGATCCAGCCGACTTCCCTTGCCCAATGGGCCAGCCCCTGGCCTTGACTTCAACTGCTGGAGGGACAGGTTCGGAAGACTTGTCAGGGGGCGAGGCCTTGGACGAGTTCCCTTGCCCAATAAGTTATTAGTTTTGGGAAATGTTTTCTATTTTCCTTGTATAACATGCATCATTTGGTCTTTTTACAATCCCCGCAAGTATTTGTTGTTTATGTTCAATATAAACACGAAAAACAAGCAAAACTAAGGTGTAAGGTAAGAAGACAGAAAAGTAAAAAACAAGTGTACATAAATTGAAAGCCCGAAGGCCAAATGTTTTTCAAGCTACTAGGGGCCAACATAAAGGCAAGGAATAAAACCTATCTACTTCAGCGCCTCTTCATCCTCCTCTTTTTCCTCTTCCGATGACTCCTCCCTGCTAGATGAAGACGAACCCTCGTCACCTTCACCTGACCCTTCCTCATCGAAGGAGCTTTCCTCCGTTGGTTTCTGGGGAGTTGCCACAGGAACAGTTTTCTCAGGCACGACTCTGCGAGGAGGAGTAAGATTAGGCTCGCGAGCCCTTTCTCCCCTGACATCAGGACTGCTGTCCCCCTCAGTTTCTTCTTCTTGAGCCTCAATCAGTCGTTTCAAAGCTTCAGCTGAATGAGGACTTTTGAAGTTCACCTTAGGGTCGAAAAGACCCGGATGCCTCTCCAACACCGCCTTCAAGGCATCATTCCACCCAATCGTGTAATTGGCAGGGTAGATGAGGTCATCATGCTGTTGGATCAACTCTTGATATTCCTCCGATTCCATGTACTTGTCAATAATAGCATTTTTGTCACCCCGGAGCTCAACCACTTCAGCTTGGGCCCATTTCAGAAGCTCCTCCTTCTCAGCCATCTTTTCTTCCAAGCACATGACCTTGGCATTGGCCGCATTAAGCTCATTCTTGTACTTTCCTGCTTGGACCTTCCACGACTCCGTTTGGTGGAGAGATGCCTGAAAGTAGGCATTGGTCTGAAAAACCAACAAACCAAATTAAAACATATAAAAGGCCTAGTCATAAACAGTGTGTGCAGGTGAAGTGAGTTGCGAGTTTGACAAGTAAAGAAACTTACTGATGCCAGTGCTTGTGCACCCAAGGCCTTGGTGCTTTCCTCATCGCGCCCCAAAATGATATCCTTGTAATCACAAGGAGTCAAGGAATGAAGGGACCAATCCCTTGCATGGTCCGTGCAGCCGACCACGGTGTCCGACTTCCTAAATCCCCAGCCTGGTTTGTAAGCCAAGGATTTAGGTGCTTTGACAATTTCACTGCCCCTAGCCTCAGTTGGCCCAGAATGAGGTTGCAAAAAGGTCGGAGGCTCTTTCCCCTGCCTAGGATCGTTCATCAACCTTAGCCGCTTCATACGGCCTGTTTCTTCAATGGGTGGAATGGTCCACTCATTAATTAGTTTGGCAGCTGAAAAAGAAATGTTAAAAAGCACTAGCAAAGCTGAAGAACGACGAAAGCAAAAAGAAGATAAACCTAGATAAAATGATATACCTTTACTCGAGGCCCTCGATAGGCCTACGGCTTTTAATCTGCGCTCATCAAGAAGAGCCCAAGATACTTCCTTGGTCTCCCCCTGAATAAGCGCATCATAAGTACTTTGCTCCTCCGATGAGAGCATGATGGACTCGGCGCTCCCGTCTGCAACCCGACCAAAGGTGGTCCTAAAGAGGGTTCCCCAGTCTCCCCCTTCCCATGAAATTTACATAAAATTTTCCTTCCAATGAAGGATGTTGTCGGGAATAGAGGAGTTATAAAAAATATGGGGTTTATTTGGTCCATGGGCAATGTGTACCCAACCCAAGGAAAGGCTAGAAGAGTTCTTAAATTGAAAAATTTTGCGAAATAAGGGGACAGTCATTTTTACTTTCTTTTCTAAGTAAAGGACCATGAAAAAATGGATGAGCCTCCACCCATTGGGAACAATTTGAGAAGGGTGAATCTGAACGTCATCTAAAAGAGTGGGGATGAATTCATGCAAAGGAAACCTAAGCCCCGCTAACATGGTATCTATATAAACAAATAATTTAGAAGGGTTCCAATGACAGGTGCTATCACCAGGCTCTGCCAATGAAATAGTAAAACGAGGAGGAAAATTGAAAAGACGGTTGTATTCTTCTACCAAATAAAAATCTAAAAACTTATTGCTACGACTATAAGAGTCTAAATGAGAAAAGCTAGGGTACTCGTCCCCCCTTTGATTTATCATATCTAACAGGGACATATACGAAGAAAAAATGGGGATTCGTCGAAGGGGTTTACCTCTCTTAGCAGACCCCGCATTCATAGCTGTCAATCTGGAACTTTTCTTGTCGGCCATTTGATTTTCGAGCAACTGAGTATCCCTGAGAGTGTTAGAAGCTGGGATTGCTTGAAGGCTTGAGAGCTCGAAGGTGTAGAGAGATATGAGAATTGAGAAATGAGAAGTGAGGGAAGTGAATCCCCTCACACCTCTCATATATACAACCCCCAGCCGGTCACATGATCGTTTATATTCACCTTTTAACAGGTGTTTCTAGGTCACACGACCGTTGAAGGATAAGTCAACCGGTATCACCGGTGAGTGGGCTCAAAGGCCCATGTTTAAAGGCCCAAATCTCTGTAACCCATGAACCAGGAAGGATCTAGAACTTGGACATGCTAAGCCCATAACCCTTAAAGCCATAAAGGCCCATTATATAAGGTCAAAAGCCTCGAAGGCCTAGAATATGGAGAGTCCAAGGCCCAATAAAGATGAACGGCCTGTAGATTAATTGATAAACAACAGGATCCAAAAACCTTGAAGGCAAGATATTTTCAGAAATTAAGAAGACTCTTCGATAAAGGGCCTAAGTATAGCCCACGTTAAACAAAGATATAAAGCCTTGTGGCCCCAAAGTATTTCGACCTGGAAGAGATTTGAGTGTTTATTCGACTACATTCCTGGTCGAAAGATATAAAGCCTTGTGGCCCTAAAGTATTTCGACCTGGAAGAGATTTGAGTGTTTATTCAACTTCATTCCTGGTCGAAAGATATAAAGCCTTATGGCCCCAAAGTATTTCGACCTGGAAGAGATTTGAGTGTTTATTCGACTTCATTCCTGGTCGAAAGATATAAAGCCTTTTGGCCCTAAAGTATTTCGACTTGGAAGAGATTTGAGTGTTTATTCGACTTCATTCCTGGTCGAAAGATATAAAGCCTTGTGGCTCCAAAGTATTTCGACCTGGAAGAGATTTGAGTGTTTATTCGACTTCATTCCTTGTCGAAGGTTATAAAGCCATGAGGCCCTCAGATATTTCGACCTCAAAGAGTTTTGAGGTCTAATTCGACTTCATTCCTAGTCAAAAATTATAAGGCCTTGAGGCCCCAAAGTGTTTCGACCTCAAATAATTTTGAGGTCTAATTCGACTTCATTCCTAGTCGAAAATTATAAGGCCTTGAGGCCCCAAAGTGTTTCGACCTCAAAGAGTTTTGAGGTCTAATTCGACTTCGAAAGATATAAGGCCTTGAGGCCCCAAAGTATTTCGACCTCAAGGAGTTTTGAGGTCTAATTCGACCTCAGTCAAGGTTGAAATCAACATTAGTCTCATTTTTGACCAAGTAGCCATGAAGGCCTATTCGATTTCAATCAAGGTCGAAATAGACATCATTATTTGTTTCGACCTCAATGAATTTTCAGGTCTAATTTGACCTCAGTCAAGGTCGAAATCAACTTTAGTGTCATTTTTGACCAAGTAGCCATGAAGGCCTATTCGATCTCAATCGAAGTCGAAATCGACCTCGGGACATTATTTTGACCTCAAGGATAATTGAGGCCTAAATCTACCTCGATCCAAGTTGAAATCGACCTCGGGACATTATTTCGACCTCAAGGATAATTGAGGCCTAAATCAACCTCGATCCAAGTCGAAATCAATCTCAGTCACTCTGTTCGACCTCGAAGTATTTTGGAATCCTGTTCGACCTCAATCGAGGTCGAAATCGACCTCAATTCAGATCGAAATTGACCTTGAGTATGCAAATCAACCTCATGCTAGTATCGACCTCAAGGGATTTTCAACTCTTATTCAACCTCAAACGAGCTCGAATTCGACCTCAATCACATACTCGACCTCAAGGCAGTTTTCCCCTTTTAATCGACTTCAATCGAAGTCGATTTCGACCTCGATCCCCCAAATCGACTTGGGAGTGTATATGAAGTCTTGGTCGACCTCGATTTAAGTCGAATTCGAGCTCGATTCCAAGAATCGACCTGAAGTAGAATTTGAGGTCATTTTCAACCTCAATCTAAGTCGAAGGGATCAAAATGACAGAAGCCCAAATCGACCTCAAATCCCATCGACTTGGAGGGGGAATTGAAGTCGAAATCGACCTCATTCGAGGTCGAAATAGTTTGAATCTCAAAAAATTTCTCATTTTTCTATAAGTTTGTTAAAAATGATATCCTTGGGGGACCAATTTATAAAATATTGATTCTTTAAAAGAATACAAGGCCTGAGCCCAGAAAATAAGGTTGATTAAGATAAGTCAAAAGCCCGGTAAGGCACTTAAAACCCTTTGTAAAACTTTTACGAAAACTCACGAAATTTTCCCAAAAGTTGGAGGGCAAATGATATGGGTAAAAATAACCCTGAGGAAATAATAAATGAGGCATTTATTATTTCATTTATTAGGCCTGATATGGTCCAAAGGCTTGGGCCCTTGAAACGAACTAGGAAAATAAATCCAAGGATCAACTGGATTTGTAAGTCCAGCACACAAAGCTCTGTTGAAGCCATAGGCCCATTAAGCCCTTATTATTAATTTCCTAATTAATTAATAATGGTCTAATAAAGGCCCACGAAGCCTGTTGAAGGCCCTAATCCTAGAAGGATCTAGAAACCCAAACATGGGAAGAGTCCTACGAGGCCCATCATATATGGATATCCTATCACAAGGATAAGACTACACCTATCAGAGTCTGGCAAGAACTCTCAGTCCTAAGAGGTTACAACAACCTCATATCACTAGGAGACTTGGCCCCCAAGTCTCCTAACTCTAATATGATTCCAAGGCCTTCGTGCACCTATATAAAGGGCCTAACCCCTCAAAATTAGAATTACGTTTTTTGGCTTGATTCTCATACGAACTGAGATACGTAGGCAGTTAACGAAGACCTGAGTTTAGTCACGAAACGTTAGTGCAGCCATTAAAGCTTGAAGCTCCCCCAAACCTTAGTATTGATTGCGCATTAAATACACCTCATTTTTAATCCGTAAAAGCCCACTTGATCAATCTCCCACTTGCTTTAGGGTTGTGTAAGATGTTCCTTAGCGGCTGATCAGTTAGTACCTCGATTTTGTGCGCTTGAAATTAAGGACGTAATTTTCTTGAGGCCATTACCAAGGCCAGTGCAAACTTCTTAATCTTGGAGTAGTTAAATTCTGCTCCGTGCAAGATCTTGCTTACATAATACACTGGTTTCTAAATCTTCTCTTCTTTCTTTATAAGGACAGCGCTCAGGGCTTTATCAGATACAACCAAGTATAGATATAAAACGTCTTTGGGACTAGGCTTGGCCAATAATGGAGCTTCAGTTATATATTTCTTTAACTCTTCGAAAGCTGCCTGACTTTCCTCTGTCAACACGAAGTCCTTCACTTTCTTCAATGTTTGGAAGAAAGGTAGACACTTATCCCCGGACGTTGAAACGAACCTTCCTAGGGCTGTAATTCTCTCTGTTAATTTTTTGACATCCCTTACTGTCTTTGGGGATTCCATGTCGAGTATAGCTTTAATTTTGTCAGGATTGGCCTTAATCCCCCTTTTAGAGACCATCATTCCTAAGAACTTCCAGGATCCTACGCCAAAGGCGCATTTTGCAGGGTTTGACATCATTCTGTGGTCGGCCTTATCGAGGCTTTTGACTAGAATGTCATCAACGTAGACTTCCATGGTTTTTCCAATGAGATGCTTAAATATCTTGTTTACTAGCCTTTGATAGGTGGCTCCTGCATTCTTTAATCCAAAGGCCTTAACCAGATAACAAAATATGCCAAAGTCAGTGATGAAAAATACCTTGGCAATGTCATCCTCATGCATCCTGATCTGATTATATCCACTAAAGCCATCCATGAAGCTTAACATCTCATGTCCTACGGTGGCATCTATAAGCGCATCGATCCTCGGGAGGGGAAACAATCCTTTAGGCATGCGTCATTTAAATCAGTGAAGTCCACGCACATCCTCCACTTTCCATTGGATTTTTTGACCATTACAGGATTAGCAAGCCACTCAGGGTACTGAATTTCCTTGATGAATCCAGCCTCTAAGAGCTTTTCGACTTCTTGCTTTATGGCTTCTTGCCTTTCGGGGGTGAAATTCCTCTTCTTTTGTTTTATCATTTTTCACCGTGGATCCACATTAAGCTTATGAGTAATTAGATTGGGATCAATCCCTGGAATATCAGCGGCTGTCCAAGCAAATAAGTCCCCATTCTCTTGTAAGAATTTGGTCAGGTTCGCTTTCATAGGCTTTTCTAATGAGGCTCCTATGTATGTGACCTTTTCAGGCTCTCCTGGTACTAAGGGAATTGGAACCAAGTCTTCGGCTGGCTTTCCCCTTCTTTCCTCCTCTTCTCTCGAGTCCATGTCCTCTATGGGTAGGACTTGCCCCCGACTCCATCAGGTCTCAGGGCTGCCATGTAGCAACTTCTCGCCATTTTCTGGTCTCCTTTCTCTTTTCCAACACCGTTTCTGGTGAGAACTTGATCTTTAAGTGATAACTTAAGGCTACAGCCTTGAAAGCATGCAAACCTGTTCTTCCAAGTATGGCGTTATATGTAGAAGATGCTTTGACCACCAGAAAAGTTAGCATCTGAGTGACCTCTCTAGGTTCTATCCCCATTGTCACGGGTAGCTGAATGGTTCCTTCTACTTTTGACTCTACTCCATTGAAGCCATAGATGGGAACATCCGAAAGGGTTAGCTGGGAATCATTGTATCCCATCTTTATAAATGCATCATGGAACAAGATATCAACAGATGCTTCATTGTCCACCAGGACTCTCTTTACTTCTGAATTGCCTATCAAAGGGGCAATAACGAGAGGATCATCATGAGGAAATTTTATCTCTTCCAGGTCCGAGTCATCAAAGGATATGAACGCTTCCGTCCTAGCACGCTTAGGTGCTTCTCCTACGATTTGCATACTTCTCTTGCGTATGCTTTTCTTGAATTCCTGGAATTCCCTGCAGCGGTGAGTCCTCCGAAAATCATATTAATAACCAGTCCTCTAGGTTGAGGATTTCTATCCCGACCATCGTTATTTTTTCTGTTATCGTCGCGCCTTTCATGACTTCCATCCTTGGTATACTTAGAAAGTTTTCCTCTTCTGATAAGGAATTCGATTTCATCCTTTAATTGTCTGCAGTCATTCGTATCATGCCCGATATCCCTATGAAACCGGCAAAACGCGTTCTTGTTCCTTTTCTCAGGATCATATTTTAGGGGTTTAGGCCATCTCAGGTCTCGATCTCTTTTGATATCTATCAAGATTTGACTTCGAGGTGCGTTTAGTCGTGCGTATTCGGCAAACTTTTGCCCCAAATTATTTTTCTTAGGGGGAGATACTGAATTCTTCTCCATTTTGGAGTACTTATATCGGGCATCATATTTTTGATCACCTTTTCTCTTCTTATTATTATTATTCCCGTGTGTCACCACCGATATAGTGGTTTTCTTCATACTTTCCTCCGCATTAATGTATTTTCCTTCCCTGTCTTGGAGAAGAAGCATGTTCTCGGGCGGATGTTTAGCCAGAGATCTCTTAAAGTAAGGATCAGTTGTTCCCTGTTGTAGGGCTATCATGGCCACTTTCTCGTCCAAGTCTGGGACTTTCAAGGCTTCCTTCGTGAAGCGGTTCAAGTAGTCTCTTAAAGATTCGTTCTTTCCCTGTTCCAGATTTATAAGAGAAGCTGGACTTTTTTCGTGTACTCTTCCGCTTATAAACTGGCTTATGAAGGCCTTGCTGCGTTCTTTGAATGATCCAATGGAGTTAGGAGGCAATCGCCTATACCAACGTTGGGCCATGCCCCCCAGGGTTTGGGAAAACGCCCTGCACTTCACAGCATCATTGATAGGTTGTAGTAGCAATGCATTCGAGAAGGTCCTCACATGATTGGCTGGATCGCCTGCTCCATCATAAACTTTGATGGTGGGCATCTTGAACTTACTTGAGATGTGAGCGTTCATTATGGTTTCGGTGAAGGGCGGCGTGGGATCATCAGGATCCCCGAGCGGTAATAATTCGGAGGGGTCAGCCCTCGCAATTTCTGTTCTTTTCCCTCATGGGGTTTCATCCAGTTCTATGACGTCGGGGGCTTCATACCTCGAGGCTGTCCTTCTATCCTGCCGATCCAGGCTTTTCTTTAGTTCTTTGAGTTCAGCCTCGTAGGAAGCAATTTTCTGTTCTAGTGTCTTACGGGACTGTGAACGCCGGCTTCCTACGGGCTCTTTACCAGGCCTTCTTCTCCTGGGATTGACATCGGTGCCCTCTGAGCTTTCATCATCAGTTGAGTATGGTCTTGAGAAATCACGAATATCTACTCTACGCCCATAGTTTTATGGTTCCAACCCTCTGATGTAAGGAGGGGGATAGGCTTGGGAGATTCCAAGTCTTGTTTGGGCAACAGTGCTACTGGGGATAACAATAGTAGAAATTTATGTGTGAGGAGCAGTAGCCATAAAAGGAGTTTGAGTTACCTAGGATAGTGTGTTGGATCCATGGACAATCTCCTCAGGATTGGTGGAGTGAACGATCTCACTAAACGGACCAAGCTTTTGAGTATTGGGACCTTGGGTTCCAGCGGGAATAGTGGTTGTAGCGGGGACCTCAGTAGTTTGAGTTTCATCGGGAGGGATGATAGCAGTCGGATCACTTGTGGTAGGGACGATGTCTCCATCAGTTCGTCATGTTCTTGCCATGGTTGATGTCTTCTTCCCACAGATGGTGCCAAATGTTATGGATTTAAAACTAGGGTGTAGTTAATGCGATGTATGTCTGAGCTTAACGAGCTTTAATGGCTGAGCTTGTGTTTCATAGCTTAATACTGCCCTCAAAAGATGCATATGTATCTCTATTGTGTTTAAAGAATCAAGCCAAAACATAGTTCTAATAATGAGGGGTTAGGCCCTTTATATAGACGTAGAGAGTCTAAGAATTAGAGTAGGTTTAGGAACCTTGGTGGGCAGGCCACCTCCTAGAAGAATTCTGGATTCTTCTTGTAATAAAAGTAGTTTCCAAGTAGGAATAGGTTTCCTTGTTGATTGAGGTGTCTTGGGGGCTACTCCTTGGAGTAGTTTCCATGTATTTGGACATAATTAATTAGCTGTATATTTAGCCAATCAATTAATTATGAATTTATTTACTAATTAGGGTTTCAAGCCTCATTAATTGGGCCTCCCTTTTGGACCAGACTAGGTCCAATTAATGCCACATTTATTGTGTCTTTAGGGCTTACTTTCAGCCCATATCACGACTGATAATACATCAATTGATAATCATTCGATGGATAACAATTCTGCTCAACAATCTTCGAGAGGTGTATCCATCTCACGGGGAGGGTTCTCAATTAGTTAATCACATCACAATGATCAAATCACTTCCAATGATCATGAAGCATCATCATCTTCAAGAACAAATTTACCATTTCAAAGAAAATGGACAAAAAGTCATCCCTTTGAATTAATCATTGGAGATGCAAATGATGGAGTCAAAACCAGAAGTGCAACTCAAAATGAATGCTTATATAACAGTTTTCTATCTCAAGAAGAACCAAAAAGGATTGAAAAAGCCTTAAATGATCCTGATTGGATAATTGCTATGCAAGAAGAGTTGAATCAGTTTGAAAGGAACAAGGTATGGAAGCTGATGCCCAAACCAAAGAACAAGTCTGTCATTGGCACAAAATGGGTATTCAGAAACAAAATGGATGAATCTGGTACAGTGACAAGGAATAAAGCAAGATTAGTGGCAAAGGGCTATTCACAAGAAGAAGGCATAGATTTTGATGAAACATTTGCACCAGTTGCAAGGTTGGAAGCAATCAGAATCTTTTTAGCATATGCTGCTCATGCAAATTTCAAGGTGTATCAGATGGATGTAAAAAGTGCCTTTCTCAATGGAGAACTAGAAGAAGTATATGTAGAACAACCTCTTGGTTTTATTGATCCTGTTCATCCTGGATTTGTGAACTATTTTCTGAAGGCACTTTATGGATTAAAACAAGCACCTAGGGCCTGGTATGAAACTCTATCTAAATTCTTGATTGAGAATCACTTCACAAGAGGTACAGTTGACAAAACTCTCTTTCATAGAAATGTTAGTGGCTCTATGATTCTTTTTCAAATCTATGTAGATGACATTATTTTTTGCTCAACTAATGAAAAACTTTTTCAAAAGTTTGCCAAGTTGATGCAAAGTAAATATGAAATGAGCATGATGGGAGAACTTACCTACTTTCTAGGTTTGCAAGTCAAACAAGTCAAAAATGGCATTTTCATAAATCAAACCAAATATATTTCTAATTTATTAAAGAGATTTGATTTAAGTGAATGTTCTTCTGCAAAAACTCCCATGGCCAGTGCAACTAAACTTGAACTGAATACTAAAGAAGCTATGGTGGACATTTCAAGTTATAGAGGCATGGTTGGCTCATTACTTTATTTAACTGCAAGTAGGACAAACATAATGTTTGCTACATGTTTGTGTGCTAGATTTCAGGCTGATCCTAGAGAATCTCATTTGATTGCAATAAAAAGAATATTCAGATATCTCAAGGGAACTCTAAATCTTGGAATTTGGTATCCCAGAGATTCTGGATTTGATCTAATTGGTTATTCAGATGTAGACTATGCAGGTTACAGAATTGACAGAAAAAGTACAACAGGCTCCTGTCAATTTCTAGGAAACAAGCTTGTATCATGGTTCAGTAAAAAGCAGAATTCAGTGTCTACATCCACTGCAGAGGCTGAATACATTGCAGCTGGAAGTTGCCGTGCACAAATATTATGGATGAGGAATCAACTACTTGACTATGGGTTCAACATGAACAAGATTCCTATTTTCTGTGATAATACAAGTGCCATTGCAATAACAGAAAATCCTGTGCAACATTCCAGAACCAAGCACATTGACATAAGGTATCACTTCATTAAGGAACATGTAATGAATGGTACAGTTGAATTACATTTTGTTCCTAGTGAAAGACAACTTGCAGACATTTTTATCAAACCACTAGATGAATCTTCCTTCAATAGATTAGTCTGTGATTTAGGTATGCTTAATTATGTTTAATGATTTAAAATGTCTTATAAGTTATATATATATGAATATATAAACTTTAACCATTGACTATGTTTATGTATTGATTCTTCATTAATCAATTGATAAACATTTTTCCTATCGATGGATAGTTGTAGCTATCGACAGATAAATATATCAATTGATAATATATTTTCCTATCGATGGATAGGTGTGGCTATCGACAGATAAATATATCAATTGATGATATATTTGCCTATCGATGGATAGGTGTAGCTATCGACAGATAAATATATCAATTGATGATATATTTTCCTATCGATGGATAGGTGTAGCTATCGATAGATAAATATATCAATTGATGATATATTTTCCTATCGATGGATAGTGTACCTGTCGATAAACAGGATTTACCAGTTGATGACCTGGAATATTAAGAGATCCATGTAATCAATCGATCTGTACAAAAATCTAGCCGTTGATTACTAATCTTATCAATTGATTAATACATACATTCATGTATGTATAACAATCGATTGCCAAAATTGCTAATTTTACTTTTCATTTTTTTTAACGGTCGATTAAGTTCTATTTTGAGTAAGAAATTGATTGAGAAATCAGTAAATATAAATAGTGAGATTAAAACATTGTTCATTCTTACTTGCAATTTTACTAACAATTTCTCTACCTCCTTCTCTTTCTCTCAATCTACGAACTCAATCACTACTCTCTTCTCTAAGTACTCTATTCTCTTAATCTCTTCAAAGTTTTGTACTTCTATTCTTCTACATAAGGAAATGGCATCTTCATCTAAGAAAATCTCTCAAGCCGGGTTCATCTACGAATTGAATAATTTTTTGGCCTGCACTATGGTTGAAGAGGCTCCAAAGGAATTTCATCCATTGATGCAATTCCTGGGAAGTGTCAAAGTACAGAAAGCATTGAAGGAAGCACCAACAATAATTTGCAATCTGGTGGAAGAATTTTGGACCTCTACAGAAGTTGCTGATGACTTATCAAGCATCAAATTCAACTGTAAAGGACAAGAGTATATTCTTACTACTTTAGTTTTAAATGAATGTTTAGATTTGCCTGTTAATAATACTGATAATGTTCCTAGTGAATAAGATATTAGAAATATGCTTAGGGCTGTTAATTATGCAAATCCTGATATTAATTTAGGACAAGTAGTTAGAAAACACCTTAGGAGAGAATGGTCTTATTTCTTTGATGCAATAATAAAATGCTTTAGTGGTAAAATTAGTAATTTTGATGCCATAACTTCAAGCATACAACATATAACATATACTGTGTTGTTTGATGAGTATCATAATTTTTCCTCTATATTGCTGTCTGAGATCGCTGGTAAGTTAGGAAAAAAACATGATAGGTTTAATCATATATACTATGCTAGATTTATCATGATTTTTATTAACCACTTTGTCAAAGAAATTGAGATTTGCAGGGAAACTAAAACCCTTGAGTGTTGGACTCAAAACAAAAGGGTCTTCAAAGACTTGGTAAGAATCAATCTTCACAGTAATTGATTTATCCACCTTTTGGTCAGGTATTCATCTCAACCTTAATTTCTTCCAATCCCCAATCTTCTTTGCCTTCTATGGAAATGGAGGGTATTAGTAATGACCCCAACCCTCCTACCCAAGCCACACATCCAGTTTCAAAGTCCAAATCTAAAAGACCAACCTCAACAGGTTCCCAAAAACCTGTTGTTGAAAAATCCAAGAAAAGAAAAACAACTGTTGTGGTAGATAGACTAGAAGGAGATGTAGGTGGTGAGAGAACTGAGGAACATCAAAGAACCCAGAAGAATAAGGAGAGTGAGGGTGAGCAACCTCAACCAAGCTATTCCACAGTCTCCCAAAAGACCGTGGATATTAATATGTAAAATACCACATCCCTATTGCCATCCTCTCAAAAGGATGACAATATTGAAAATAACCCACAACTAGGGGCACAGAACATAATTGGGGACACACAAGCCAAAACAATAACACCATATAAAAGGAGAAAGAAGAAAGTTACCTTTGCACATGGGGAATCCCACACTGCAAAATCACAGGAAACTATGGTGGAGCCTTCACAAAGTCAGGTTGATGTGTCTCATATAAATGATGAGATGCATCCCCATTCTCTCTCAATTCCAATACCTTCCATTCTTACTTATCCATCCCAACAAATTTCTTCAGAAAATGTTTTGATAGATTATCAAACATTTTCAGATTCTCCTTCTTTATTCTTCAAGGAGAAGCCAACACTCTCTCCTGAATCTTCTTCACAGGATATTCAGGATTCCATTTCTCATATTATTAAAAAAATCTCTTCTCAAATAATTTCCTCAACAGTTTCTACTCCATCAATTGATGTTTCTTCATCAATTGATATTCAATCATCGACTGATAAGCCATTGATCGATACTCAAGATCAATCGATGGGTATGCATCAATCAATGGATATCCCAAACACCTCAACTGTCAATATCTTTACATCAATTGATGCTCAATCAATTGATGTTGTATAAACACTCTTAGGAATGAGTGAGTTGAGTGAGAGGCAGGACTGTAGCCTGGCAAAAGGAGAGGGAGTGAGTAAGGACATTCCTATTTCTTCCAGGAATGAGAGTGAAACACTTGAGGGCCCCACCTTAGAAGGTGCACAGAAAATGAGTGAGGGAGAGGTGAGATTCGAGGATGAGATCCTGATGCAAAATAGAGAGATGAGTGAGAGAGATAAAACATTTCTTTTATTTGCACATGAATTAGAAAGTGAATTGATGGCAGAAGAAGAGGAAGTCAAGGAGTTAGGGGGAGTACCTCATGCAGAAGCTAGTGGGAGGGGAGTTGCTAAAGACATTGAAGAGGAGATTGATGCTGGTGATTTGGATCCACAGAACTTCATCCATCCTAATCCACAATATCAGGGGTTGGCTACTTCTAGTAACAGGGGTGCAGAACAACTCTTGGGTATTGATCATACAGAACAGAGGACAAGAAATCTTAAGGAAAGTATTGCCAATACAACATATGTATGTTATTTGGCACCTGAGGAGCTAGGAGAAGATTTTGATGAGGAGCCATGGATGAGCACAATTGATGGTTCCTTAGAAGCTGCTGAGACTGAAATTCTCTCTCAATATGGAAGGACAATGGGGGAAGGTGAAATTGAAGATCCTACTCAGAGGAGAATTGCTCACTGTATGAGAGAATCACTGAAGTTTCAAAAGATGACAGTGACATGAGTTAAGAAGGAACTGAAGATTATGAAGGACTCTATCTCCACTACCAAGGATGTCTTGGAGAGGAGATTGGATGAAAAGCTACCATTCAACACCATGAATCACATCAAAGCAATCTCTTCAAGGAATCAAAGAACTTTGCAGCTTTGGAAACTAGAGTGGGCTCTCTAGAAAAGAAAATGGATGCTATTATTGCAGGTCAAAGTTTTCATGCATCTATTCTTCAAAAGTTCCTTGACAGAATGCCACCACCTCATCCAATTAATGATAACAAAAAGGGGGAGAATGCAAAGAAGAAGGATGATGGTGATGGTGATGGCAAAGTAAGTGGAAGTGGTGGTGTCGGTGGTTCTGGTATGGACAAGACAAGTGGCATTGGTGGTTCTGCAATAAAAAGATTCAAGTACAGAAGTAACAGGGACAATCAGTCTTCAAAGAGATCTAAGTCATCTAATTCTCCCAAAGATTACTTAGAACAGGAAAAGGAGGAATTTAGGAAATTTGAAACTGATCTAGAAGCTAGAAGGATTTCTAGGGAAAGAGAAACTCAATCAATGATTGAGAGAGAAAGGAAAAGAATTGAAGATTTGAAGAGAAGCACAGAGTTGGTGACAGAGGTAGTAGAAAAAGGAGACTTGAATGAGTTCATTGCTCAAACAAGAAAAATAAATGAAGATGCACAAAAGGCTGCCAAAGAAAGTAACTCAATTGCTAAAGCCTTTCTATCAATTGATCTTGAAGCCCTAAAAGAGAAGAAAAAGGGCAAATCCATAAAGAGAAGAAAATGAAAGAGCCAGTTGGCCAAAAACTTCTTCAGGGAGCTATTTCTACATGATTGTCAGATGCTGCAAGGAGAGAAAAGGAAAAATGAGGAAATAGCAAGGAAAATGGAAATAGAATGGATTATGGAAGATCAATCAATGGAGCAACCACTGAGGAAAAAGAGAAAAATAGTTATGGCAAGGAAAAGGTCAAATACTACTCAGTGGTTCAGGAAAACCTTCAAGTTCAACAAGAAGAAATAAGGGAGGAGATAACAATTGAAGGTTATGATATGAAGGGAATACCAGTAATCAATGAAAAAGGACTAATTGGAGTAAGGACTCATCCTACTACTTCTAATCAAGAGGAATCTATGAGATTAGAGTATGAAAATGTAGGGAAGATCACCTATTCCATGAAAGTGATAATGAAGCAGAGTTACAATGTCTTAAAGACTATTCTTTCTCTACTCAACAGAAAGTACAAACTCAACACAACAATTACTCAGGAGATTCAACAGCAAATTTCAAGATTAAGAAGATCTAAGGCAGAAGCTGAACCTGATTCACCTCTAAAGATATGGAAGTCATAGGTCAAAAAGGTAGTGTTGGAGCCAAAGTATGCTATGATTTTTACAGATGTGGAGGGCAACACAAAGTTCTTTGATATATGCAAATATCTGGACAAAATCACAGATGAAGAAATACACTACCTTATGACACAGCTTGAAGAAATTGACAGGGATGAAGCAATTTTGAGGAGTTCTTTCATGAGGCAGCTAAAGGAGAATGCTGAGAAGAGAAGAAAGAGGAGCTAATTAAATCATGAAGACATTGAAGCTATTTGCAGGAATTATCTATCAATCTGGTATTTTTCAAAATTAATGTGCAAATTAAATTTCTTGATTCTATTTGAATGTCTTGTTTTATGGGTTTTGTTATCATCAAGTAGATTTATGCTTTTTCATATCACAGACACAAATAGGGGGAGATTGTTAGGAATCTACATGTAATTTGATGATAACATTAATCTTAGAATCATAGAAATTTTGTTTTATGTAACTGATCAATTGATATGAAATTTATAAATATCAATTGATCAGGAAACCATTTATCAGTTGAAATGTTATATGAGTCAACTGATAATTTAGACTGTAGCATAGGTGTACTTAATCGATTTCAATCGATAAAGTGTAAATCAATTGATATTATTCTTATCAATTGATGTTAGAGTCGATTGATGTATATCATCAATTGATGTGTAAATTAAACTGTCAAATTGTAATTATTTGAAGACAGAAAATTGCACAAGTGAAGGATGATCAATTGATATTGAAGCCTCAATGGATGAGAGATCAATTGAAGAAGCCAAGTCAGGAATTGAAGACCATCAACTGATGTGAAGACCCATCGATTAATATATATCGATTGATATCATTTATCATTCGATAAGTCATTCCATATCAATCGATGGATGTAAAGATCAATCGAAGAAGAACATCAGTTGATGGATTAAAGGATTAATCAATTGATATGCTTAACAACAAATTATCAAATGATTGTGACAACACAGAAAGTCTATCAGTTGTAGATCCAGATAACAAAAGCACACCTATGGAAGACAGCCTAGGGTGGCTGTGAAGACTCAATCAGTAGCTGTCTCTCAAGACTATTTTCCTAAAAAGGAAAAAGGAAAAAGAGTGACAGATAGAAGCAATCCTAGAATAGGAATTGTAAAAATACACTTGTAGTATATAAACAAGTGTAGTAGCATTGTTAGAAAAATAGAAGAGTTAGACAATATTTCTAGAATCAACTGATCAAGCTCAAGAGCACATTGTAAGATTAGTTGATTATTTCTAACTTTGTAAAATTGAAGCTAGGTTATTTTTAACCTAGGAACATTGAGCAAAAATATATATCTGATGGAAAAATCAATCCATCAGTAATTTTTAAATCTCTCTTGTTCATTTTAATTTTCAGTTGTTTGTTCAAACATATTCTGTCAATCTTTCAAACATCAAGAACAAATATTAAATGCCCTAAAAAGTTTTAATATTTGTATTCAACCCCTCCTTCTCCAAATATTGACATTGTTATTAGGAATAACATTCTACATTCAAGAAAAACAGACGGAAAGCTCCATTAAAGACCTTCATTAAACATATTTATCTGTATTCTTGTTGTAATATTGATTGAACCCATAGAAACTAATCTTTTGATTAAAAGTGTAGCACCATAGGGATTTAATAATATATCTTTATTTCCCCGAATCGTTGTATTTCATTTACTACCATTTTTTTATCTCAAGAACACAAACACTTAATCCGCAATTAAACGAAAAGCTACCAACATCATATTCAACCCCCCCTTTTATGATGATTTAGGACCTAACAAACTATGTCATCATTTGACTCGCATTTAGAAAATTATGCTTGAGTCCTTCAACCAGAGCTAAATTTTCAATGATGACATTTTCAATAACAATATTGTCATATCCCAGTGTTCTTCCTATGTTGTCATCTCCATAAGATACTGCTGGGCCAGCCTTCCCCTCAAACTCTGAAAGCAGAGTTTTGTTTCCAGTCATATGTGCAGAACATCTACTATCAATTACTAAGATGTTTTTCCTGTTTCCCTGCGAATTAGTTAATGTAAATTAATTAGTAGATTTGTGAACCCAAACAAGTTTGGGTCCTTTCTTTTGAAACTTGTTAACTCTTGCAGCAGAAGTATTTTTATCAGAGTTTATGTTAACAGAGTTTATATTATCAGAGTTTGCATTTTCAGAGTTTATACTGTCATAGTTTACTTTTCTTTTATTAGATTTTATCACATAAATTTGTTTGACAACATGTTTTGGAGATTTATTTAGTTGAGGCAATGGTTCATAATAATTGTAATACAAATTATGATTTCTTTGCATATATAAATTGAATGCCATAAACTACCACAGTGAAAATAGGGATTTTGTGGTCTATATCTAGTTTGTTTTCTAGCCTCTGAATTAGGTCTCTCAGGTTCCTTCTTTTTGTTTTGTTTACAGTCAATGGCAAGGTGGTTTGAATTACCACAAGTAAAGCAAGTTTTTCTAGGAGCATCAGGGATATACTTATAGTTATTCTCCTTGGTAATTCATACTTTGCGATTTCTATTTCTTTTTACCTTTTTAGGTTTTTTTTTATTACTCACTGCCTTCAACTTTTCATTAAGTTGCTTCTGTGAAAGTAACCCTATATTCACCTTTATATTCTCTGACACACTGTTTTCTTTATTTGCAGAGCATTCACCAGGAGTTTTCTTGTCATTAGTAGGTCTAACAAATTTCACAGGTTTATTCAATATTCCTTTTATATGTGTATTCTTATCAGATTCATAACCTAAGGCAGAAGTCCATTTCTTGTTAGAAAGCATATGTTGGACTCTCTTGCCAGAGTTTGTCCAAACTATGAAAGTCTCTTTTTCTTTAGCTAACTCATATTTTAAATATTTAACTTGTATTTCTAAATGAGTTTGCATGTGTATAGCATTCTCACAGTCCTTTTTAGTGCTAAGCATATGTGAATTTTTAGATTCAAGAAAGTCATTCCTAGCAGTCATAGTTTGTATTTCAGATTTTAATCTTTCATTCTCAAGTGACTGTGATTTAAAGCTAACATGCATAGTTCTAAGAAAAGAATTTAATTCATGAATATCTTTAGTATTAAAATTGAAGACAGAGTTTGGTACCTTATCAGAGTTTAAGATGGGAGCATCAATGTTTGCCATGAGTGCATAATTGGTTTCTTATTCAGAGTCTGAGGAATCCATCCAATCCTTCTTTGATGTGATTAATACTTTTCTAGATTCCTTGCTTCTGCATTCAGTAGCAAAGTACCCCATCTTGTTACACTTGTAACATTTAACCTTTGACTTGTCAATAGTCTTTGATTTTCCATTTTTATCTTCTTATTTCCGGAATCTGTCTTTCTTTTCTAGTTCTCAATGCTTTTTCTGAAAATTACCTTGCTTCTTATACTTTCTGTACTTCATCGTTTTGAAGCCTTTAACAATCATAACAATCATCTCCATCTTGTTAGAGTTTGTGGAGTCATCAGAGTTTGTCTCAGACTCTGATTCACTACTTTCCTTGACCATTATAGCTTTTCCTTTTCTTGTTGAGGCCTTAAAGACTTTTTCTTTTGGTTCTTTAATCTTGTCTTCAACATTCAAAGAAATGGATTTTGCCCTGCTGCTTTTTCTGTTCCTTCTTTGCTATAATTCCAAGTCATGAGTCTTCAATTTTCCATAAACTTCATCTAAAGACATCTCATCTAAATCAGCCATGTCTCTTATCAAGGATGTTTGTAGATCCCATTCTTCAGGAAGAGCTCTAAAAAATTTGGTGTTTGAGTCCTCATTATCATATACCTTATCAACTAAGGCCTAATTATTTAATAGACTAAGAAATCTGTCATATATATCTGTGATAGATTCATTTTGTTTTGCCTCAAAAAATTCATACTCTTGTATTAAAACAGATCTTCTATTCTTCTTGATTTCCTTGGTTCCTTGGCATTGAACCTCTAGTGCATCCCAAATTTCTTTACCAATTTTGCATGCAATTACCCTGTTAGACATCACAGAGTCAAAACTGTTATGCATAATGTTCTTTACTTTTGCATCTTTTAGAACTTCTAGTTTTCTTCATTTTTCCACTCCTTTTTATCTTTTAAGGTGAAGTATTCAAGAACCTGTCTTCCTTCTACAATTGTAGATGGCACTAATTTGGTTAAAAGATACTGGCCTTCACTGATTCTATCTAAATAATAAAGATCTGTGGTTTCAAAGAACATCAACATCTTCACCCTCCATGTAGGGTACTCAGCTTTCTTCAAGATTAGAATTCTTATGCTTTCATACTTGTTTCCAGACATGTTTTTATGATCTTTCAGTCGAATTTAACTGCTTGCTATGATACCAATTGTTTTTCCATATGATAATCTATTATAGAAGGGGGGTTGAATATAATAGATACCAATTATTCTATTTAAGAACACAAGTATGGATGAAAAACTATTTTGTATTAAGAATCAACTGTGTACAAAACTCTCTCAAGAAAATCAATATTCTTAAGAGCTACTAGGTTATGAAAAATAAGACTTGAAAGTTACAATAATATTAACCTATGTCTGTGTTTATATAGACACAATTACAATTCAATTACAAAATAGATTATGAAAAGAATAGCTTCAATAAGGCAATATACTTGTATTTGGATTCCTTTTTCACTATCCTAATCAAATTCTAATTTTTTTATTTCCTTCACAAACTCTAATTGATAAACTCTGTCGGTTGTCATTCTCTGATTTGAGCATTCTCTGTTAGAGTAAACTCTGATTGAGTATTCTCTAATTAAGTAAACTCTGACCGACAGCTTCCTTATTCTCTGATGATGTCAGCAATGTAAACTATGTTCTTTGTTATTCTCTGACAGCATCAGGGTTTGTTTTCTAACATGGTTCTAAGGCAAATGATCAATAGAGAATTCAACCTGCTCGAGAAGTCAAGTATGAAGCTGGTAGAGAAGTCTCCAAATGGATAAGTATGGGATATGTATTTGAGAAGTGAAGGAACCTAAGCCATTCGAGAAGTGATCAAATAGAGGAGTAATCGATCGAGAAGTCCAGTAAACAACACATCGAGAAGTTAGCAATTGAGGCAGTCGAGAAGTATAAAGAATGAGGCTAATCGAGAAGTCAGTGGTAGCAAACCATTCGAGAAGCCTAGTCTGATCGAGAAGTCATCAAAGCTTAATCTATTCGAGAAGTCTAGGCCAATCGAGAAGTATCAAAGCAAACCAATCGAGAAGTTTCAAAGAGTGGTCGATCGAGAAGTCTACAACATGACTTCTCAAATGGATTTGAATGGAGTATTTGACTGAATCAACAGAACTATTTTCAAAGAAATGTGCAGAAGAACAAGACAAGTATCTGAAGCATTGTCATGATTAGGGTCAGTCAAACCTGTGAAGATAATGACAAGTCTACAATGAAGCTTGAAAGAAGAACAAGACAAAGATAGAAGATAATGAACAGATGGCATAGATTGTCAAGTCATAGAACTTAACTAGAAATAGATTGTGTACAATGTAAAGTTTTTTTTGTCTATTTCTAGTTATAGTATAACTAACTGTGAAAGCATGTGCACCAAAGATATATTGTCTATATAGCAGAATGCACAGCTTCACAAGTTAGTGTGTTGAATTGTTGGTCCCTGATATATTGTAGAAGGGGGGTTGAATACGATATATATATATATATATATATATATATATATTCTCCAGAAATTTCGGATTTAAAATAATAGTTTCATTTATCTCAAAATATTAATTTTAATAAAATACCATTCAAGTAGAAGATATAATTTTTAACTTGAAAAGTATTACAAAATCAATATGATGAAGTTTCGAATAACTGTTTAAATATCTAGAACGATTTTGACATGAACTGTTATAATTTAATAATTATAATTCAAACTAGCACAGAAAGTCTGTGAATATAATAAGCAGACAAATTACCGAATTAGAATTATTTCAACAACATAAAATATGAAGCCAATACCTCATATTTATAGAGGTAGTAAAAATTATATGACTTTTGATCAGGACATTCTCCAGACACTTCATTATGCCTTCAGACCTTTGAAAAAATCATGGGCATGAATTTTTCCGTTCGATATGACTTATCAATACACTGTATGACTTTCTGAATTAGCTCGGTATAACCTTTTGATATCTTGTTTGGTATGACATTTTGCAAGTAGCTTCAGCATGATCTTTTGACCTAAAGAATTCGGTATGACATTTTGTTTTGCTTTGTATGACTTTCTTTAAAAGCAAATTCAGTATGACTTTTAAATAAAGTCTTAGAAGACTAATTAAAAGTCATACACAGTCATTTCTTTTCTAGTAAATTCATTCTACTTAATTTAATTAAATAATTTATAAATTAAATTAATTCAACTTGAATTATTCAATTAAATAAATTAAATAATTAATTTACTTTTGATAGTAGAATTAAAATACTTTCTTGATTGTACAACCATTATTGTTAGCACCGAAATCCTTCTGTCTTTGCTCTATCGTCTTTCATAAAACCACTTAAGCTAGAAGATGAATATTTATTAATTTAGTTGACACACAATGTACTGTCTGGTTCATTTGGGTCATAATAAAATAAATATTCTCCACCTTTTAACTATAAAAGTTGTGGTCTTCTATCCTTTTCTGCTTCACTCTTTTTCCTCTAAAGTTTTCTTTTTCTTGAATCTTCGTATAGTATCCACTCAAAATCTTCAGTATCTTCTGAACTCTTCTGAAATACTACTCCTTTATTTTACACCGACGCTTGAACATAATAATGAACTTCTTCCAGTATAGAGTAACAACTTTATCAAAATTCTTCTGATATTATGATTCTTTGTGTCTAGTTGACTTTCTTCGTCTTGATTCCTGTTACAATATTTATTATTTACTTCCATTTCTAATCTGAGTTGAGTTATCATCTAATAATTATAAATAAACCTTATTATATGCCTTTCATGAATAGTTATCAAACCTTGTTTTTCTTGAAGAACAAGAAACTGAGGTTCATACTTGAAAATAATATTGTAACACATTCAAGTATAATAATACATTAGATTGAAAGTTGTGTTCTTTAGTTTCTTGTTTACTCACTGTAAAGCAAACACACACAAAAAGTTATGCTATCAATACTAGAGCAGAATGAATTCACAAAAGAGAAATTGAGAAGAGATCAATATATACATTCACCCCCCTCTGTATAAATTTCTACTACTCATTCCAAACACCTCTTATGCATTATAATTTTAAATTTGATCCTGATTCAGGGTAATTGTATGCTGGATAAACATTTTCCAGCATACACCTTCTAGGTCATTGGATCAGGATATGGACCGATATGAATGGTCCAGACTAAAAAAACAAAAAAGGACGAGCCTCGATAATTTATCGAGACTCGTGCATGGGCCTCGGTAAATTAGCACAGCTCATCCGAAACTAACTAAACACAAAAGTTGGATAACCCTAATTGCCTTGAAACATACTTATCCCTCTCTCATCTAAGCATTCAAATGCGATTTTTTTCTTTATGTAACTGTTTAGTCCACCAAACAAGATTGTTATCATCACCAAATTCAGAGGGATCTATTTAGCTCTTGTCCGATAGAACGTCACCAATAAATCTTTTTCTCGTTATCTATAATGACCGAAAAAATTACATGTATTTTATAATATTTAAATATGCTTTTAATATAATTTTTGGTAGATCAGATTATTTTTAATGCATTTATTTGTGTTGAGATTTTTATTAAATAGAAAAATTTCCCGATATGTGTTATGTGACTTCTATGTAGTCTAAAATATTTTATTCTATTTTGTTATAACTTTTGTATTGTTAAAAAAATATTATTTTGATTTGTGATTATAAAACTCAGCCCCTACAGTAGACTCGAGACATTGTTTTTGATATCTTTATTTTTATAAAAATATTAAAATCTTCAAAATGGTTTTATTTTATTATTTTTAAAATTTTCATAATTTTTGGGAAATTTTGATATATATTGTGTATATTCAAAAATATTTATTTTTATATTTTATCCCATATAAATTGTTTTTGGGCTTTTTATTTTAATTAAGGAGTGATTTATCATTTAATCAAATTAGAGCTCTTGATTTTTCCAAAAATATAAATATTTTGAAAATAATAAATTTTATTAAAGTTACTGAAAATAGTAAAAGGGGCAGTTCGGTTTTCTTGTTTTGGGGAAGAACACAACTTTTAGGGTTATTGGATTCAATAACTTGATTCAACGTGTTACTGGTGTCTGATTTTAGAGTTCTAATAGTCAAATTGAAGCTGGTAACAAGTGCTATCCATGTATACTGTCAATTGCATGTAAAAATTTGTTGATTTTGAATTCATGATTTTCGGTTCTTACTTGAATTTGTGGAATAACTTTTTGTTGATTGTTTGTTTGTTTTGATTACATGGTTAGCTTCCTCGTTGAATACTCAGTATGCTGATAATTTTAAATTTAATTTTGGTGTCAGATTTTAAGTTGGCCAGAATTTGGTCGTGAGTTACTTGCTTTGGCCGGAAAATAGGTTACAGAGCTCCGTTCTTGAATGTGTTTACATAACTGAGTTGTATATATGTACCCTTGGTAATATTAGATGTTTGTGGTGATGATTTTGATCGAGTTTTACTGCGTTATGGAGGTCATCAGAATTGTTCTAGTCATCGGATTCTATTTTCGATCGGAAAATGTGTGACAGGGAATCTCTTTGTGGCTAACTTATTCTCTGCTAGCAAAGGTGAAATTCAATGTTTTTACAGCAAAGATTCAACAGAGGATAGTTGGTTATGGCACAAAAAACTTTCACACCTGACCTTTAAGGCAATGAACTCTTTAGTTAAGAGGGAATTAGTTAGAGGTTTACCTGAGATGGAATTCTGTCAAGAAGGTTTATGTGAAGCATGTGAAAATGGGAAGTCAAAGAAAGCATCTCACCAAAGCAAAGATTCATCAGACATTACTGAACCACTGCAACTTCTGTATATGGATTTATTTGGTCCAATCAATGTCATGTCTATGTCAAGGAAGAGATATGCACTAGTAATTGTAGATGACTACTCTAAGTACACGTGGATGTAATTTCTAGCCTCAAAGGATGAAGCCCCTCAAATAATCATTGATCACATAAAGAAGATAGAGGTAGAAGCTGGTTTGCCTATCAGAAAAATCAGGTCTGACAATGGAACAGAATTCAGGAATGTAACCCTAAATGAATTCTATGTTGAAAAAGGTATCTCAAGACAATACTCAGCGCCCAGAACTCCTCAACAAAATGGAGTAGTAGAAAGGAAGAACATGACTTTGGTTGAAGCAGCAAGAACAATGCTGAATGAAGCTAAGTTACCTTTATACTTTGGGGCTGAAGCAGTCAACACAGCTTGCTACACTCAGAATCGTACCCTGATCAACAAAGAACATAACAAGACTCTGTACAAGACAATGGCAAACAAGAAACCAACACTGAAATACTTTCATGTGTTTGGAGTAAAGTGCTTTGTATTGAAAGATGATGAGCTTCTAGGAAAATTCGAATCCAAGGCTCATGAAGGCATAGTTCTTAGCTACTCTCTGGAATCTAAGGCGTACAGGGTTTATGTGATTGAACACAAAAAGGTCAATGAAAGCATGAATGTAACTTTCGATGATCTCAAGCTCCCAAGTCTACAAAGAACAGACAATACTGAAACTCTGCAGTTTGAAAATATGAACTCAAATGAAAGTGAAATAGAACCTGAAGCTGCAACAGGAAATCAGGCCCCAAATGAGAATAACAACAATGATGATTCTGACCCTAGTAGTGGAAACAGTGGAGGATTCACAGAAACTACTAGTAGTGGCAAAGATTCTCATTCTCAACCAAGCAGCAGCTCAGGGGGAGCAACTGAAGGATCAACTAGTAGGACCCAGCACTACAATAATAATCAAGATGAATATTCAAGGGCAAATCTGCCTAGACATAGGGTGTGGAGTAGAGATCACCCCTATGAGTTAATTCTAGGAGATCTAGATGCTGGAGTTCAAACTAGACGTACTTCTCGAAATGAATGTTTATTCTCTGGTTTTCTCTCTGAGATAGAGCCAAAGAAATTAGAAGAAACACTAGAAGATCCAGATTGGGTCATTGCTATGCAAGAAGAACTCAATCAATTTGACAGACAAAAAGTCTGGAAGCTGGTACCTAGGCCAAAGAACAAGTCTATAATTGGCACAAAATGGATATTCAGAAATAAACTGGATGAAGATGGCATAGTCACGAGGAACAATTCCAGGGTTTGAAGATCCATAATTTGCTGAGTTTGTGTACTTTCTCTTCAAGGCACACTATGGCTTAAATCAAGCACCTCGGACATGGTATGACACTCTATCTATATTCTTACTTGAAAATGGTTTCACTAGAGGTGTCATAGATAAGACTCTATTTCATAAAATGCATAAAATAACATGATATTAGTATAAGTATATGTGGATAATATTATATTTGGTTCTACTAATGATCAGTTGTGTAGTAGATTTGCTAAGTTAATGCAGAGTAAGTATGAAATGAGCATGATGGGTGAACTGAATTACTTCCTTGGACTCCAAGTAAGCCAAAAGAAAGATGAAATCTTTATTTGCCATACCAAGTACATCAGAGATCTATTGAAGAAGTATGGTCTTGAAGATGGATCATCAGCCAAAACCCCTATGGCAACTGCCACTAAGCTTGATAAATATGAATCCTGTAAGAGGGTAGACATCACAAGCTACAGAGGTATGATCGGCTCATTACTTTACTTAACTACAAGTAGGCTAGATATTATGTTTGCTACATGCTTGTGTGCTAGGTTTCAGTCTGACCCTAAAGAATAACATCTTATAGCTGTTAAACGTATTTTTAGTTATCTTTAGGGAAATCTGAATCTTAGAATTTGGTACCCTAAAGATACAGGTTTTGACCTTATTGGCTATATAGATTTTGATTATGCAGGTTGTAGGATTGATCGAAAGAGTACATCAGAGAGTTGTCAATTCCTTAGTAGAAGATTGATGTCCTGGTATAGCAAGAAGCAACACTCAGTTGCAATGTCAACAGCTGAATATGTTGCCACTGGAAGTTATTGTGCACAAATATTGTGGATAAGGAACCAACTTCAAGACTATGGACAGTTGTTGAGCAAAATTCCAATATTCTGTGACAACACAAGTGCCATAGCAATCACAAACAATCATGTTCAACACTCAAGGACCAAGCACATTGATATCAGGTATCATTTATAAGAGAGCATGTCATGAGTAGTACTGTAGAGTTACATTTTGTACCTACAGAGCAACAAATTACAGACATCTTCATTAAACCACTGGATGAAATCACTTTCACTAGACTAGTTTGTGAACTTGAGATATTAAATTCTACTAACTAATTAGTTAGTAATCAATAACTGCAATTTGAAGCTGATAAATTCACTAGTTAATTAATTTCAATATTTTTAGAACTTGTGAATTTATTTACCAAATTATTTTCCAGGTATTAAGATTTAATATTAGATAAATACCTTGTGTGTGCTTGCTAAGTTTATTAATCTGGTATTATTTAATTTTGATCTTAGAAAAATATTTAATTGCTTGTGTTTAAATAATAAATTCTTAGCACTTATATATTTAAATATTATTTGAAATTACTTTAAATAGAAAGAATGAATATTTATATTTGTTCTCATATTTAAAATAAAAGTAAAATAATAAGGAAGCATAATTTATTTATGATAATAATTTTAACAATTAATGTTATTATTGTTATTAATAAATATGTTGTGAAATAATATTTATGAGTAACTAGTTATTATTAATTAATTATTCATAAATATTATTATTTATTAATTAGTAGCAAAATCAAGGAGTAACTTGAAATTTTAAAACAAGTACTTTGTTGCGCTGCAATTTTTTGTGGTGCCTACACAGTGGTTTACCTGTATAGACACAACAAAAATTTAGCACAGGTACTTAGCATTGTTTTCCTAGAAAATCTTATTGCGCCTACACAGTGTTACCACTGTAGAGGCGCAACAAACGACTTAAGATTTTGTTTGTGAATTGTTGTTGTGCTAAACAATTTTGTGGTACCATCATAGTGTATCCATTGTGTAAGCGCAACAAAATAGCAGCCATTTATCTTGTTGCGGTAGTTAGTTTTGTGTCGCCATCACAGTGCATGCACTGTGTAGGCGCAACAAAATAACTTGGATTTTTTTTTATTTCCTTCACATCAGTATATATAGCTTAGAATATTCATGTTTTATTCATTTTAGTGGCGATACATACAAATTTACATACTGTGTTAGAAGTGAAGGTGCAACTAAGATCTACTATTTTTAATCGAACATTAACAAGTCAATTCTTGTCCAATTTTTAATCTAAGACCAGTTTTGTGAGACCCACGATCATATCTTTCATTTGCAAGTGGTCCCATCAATTTTGGTCGAGTTTTTAATATACTCATTTTCTTAAAATTTTGAACTGATTGGCATAGATATCTCATAGTTTTAATCGATTAAAAATTATAATAAAATTATTTGTGTGCTTAAATTTACTAGGAGTTCATCACATCTTAATTTCATGTCAATCCAAGTAATTCTAAAATTAGGGTTTAGTTCATAATTTACTAAATTAATTCAACTTTAATTAGTATTTTTAATTCATAAAAATTACCTTTCACTTTAATTAAATGGCATGTCATTTTGAGATTAAAAAGACTAATTATTTATCTATTTTAGTAGATGATTGGATTGAAGCAGGTGAGTTAGGAAAATGGGCCCGATTTTTAAATGAAAGTTCAATAGTTCGTTATACACTAACCACTAATGTGCCTTTAAATCGTAATCTTGTTAGACATGTGTACAGGGTTGCTAAAAACACCTCTGCAGATGGGATAACAGCTTTTACTTGCAAAATTCAGCGACAAAAAGTGTGAATAATAGAAAATGACATCAATTAAGCACTTAATTTGCCAACTGAAAACTTTGAAGATGAACCATCTCAGACAGACCTAAACAACTTCTTCATATTTCTATACTCCACAAGGGAATACAACAATCTCCCGAAGAAGATCTACAAGCATCATCTACCCAAGGAGTGGAATCTATTTTTCAACATCTTGTCTCATGGTTTTGCACCAAAAACATGTGGCTTCCACGGGATAACACAGTTCAATAAGGTGATCGCTTATGCAGTGGCTTCGGATGTCAGAATAAACTTTGGAAGATTGATAATGGATGGGATCTTAAAGAACCAAGCAAAAATGGAGAACTTTTGTTTATATCCAAGATTTTTGCAATTGGTGTTTAACCAAGTGCTGAATGCTGACTACCCAAACAGGTTTACTCCTGCTCCAATGACTAATTCTATTCGAGATTACTTTGCTCTTCTTAGACAGGCTGAAGAAGAAGCTGCAGAAGAAGAAGAACATGTTTCTCAAACTGATGAGTCAACAAATGAAGAAGAAGAATAAGAAAAAGCCTCTCAAGAGGAGACTGAAGCTTAAACATCAGATGACTCTGGAAGCAAAGAAGCATCTCAAGAAGAAGAACCAGAAATTGAAAGAGAAGATGAAATCATTGATGAAGCTGGTTCTGAGAATGAACAAGAACCAGATCCTGAAAAAGAACAACAAAGGTAAAGCCCTGAAAATGCACCAGAGGAGGTAGCTATTGAGAACCTAGTGGAAGAGGCTCAGACCACAGATGTGTACATCCCTAACCTATCTGATGAACAAATGGAAGAAGGTACACTTCTGGATTTCGACTTCTCTGCTTTTCTTCAAGATGAATTTGTCACACTATCTACTTCTGTGCCTCAAATGGCAATGCACACACTTGAATCCTCAGTGGCCTTCGAAGCTGGCAATGAACTTGGCGACCAACCAGTTCTAACCACTGTCATAGATCAATAAATACTCCCTATCTCTCTGAAAACCATAAAAAGAACACTTGACATAGACGATATGAGTGGATCCCTACCGAATCAGGAAATTTTTGAAATATCCCCTACAGCTCTACCTTCTCAAAAATGTCGAAAAATGAATTTAAACCTAAGGCAACTGTGAGCCAGGAACCTGATTCTCCAATCTCTAAGACATTTCTGTTTCTTCGTAATCTCAATTCTGAAATTGACCAACTCCCGAAAGGTACGGGAACTGAAATAGAGATGGAAACAAAATCAGCTACTTCAGTAGCCAATACTGTTTTGGTTAATCTAATTCAGAATCTTTCTTCATAAACAGAATGGGGAATCATTGACTCTCATGAGTCATTCATTACACTGTTAAATATGGTGACCCCCCTATAATTAACATCTCCAGATCCTAGTAAAGATGTTTTCCCTCCCTAAGTGGGTGAAGTGGAAAGGAACTCTCCTTTAGAAGGGAAGAGGTCTCCATTCATAGAGTAGCTGCGTCAGCAGCATTACCACTTCAAGTGGTATTGCCTTCACAAGTGTTGTGGGGCACCACATGCTCTAAATTGTCACTTATTACATTGCCTAGGGTGGTGACCCCCCTAGAGATTACAAATCCAGCTCCTTTAAAGGAGGTCCTCCCCACCTTTATAGGTCAGGCGGAGGGACAACACACCCATAAAAGGGATGTGGACTCTATACTTAGAGTATCTGCTGCTTCGGTAGTAGAACCTGTTCATGGTGTCTCTGAGCAGGTAAGGCTTTCAATAACTTAAGCTGGCATCACGGATTCTTCAACTCTACCAATCATTACAGAATCCATAGTGGTAACCACGCTGGGTCTAATTCCCCCAGTTCCTGAAAAAGGAGTTCTCCCCACACAAAGTGGTCCAGCGGAAAGGCAACCTACCGATAGAAGGGATATGGATTTTCTTGCAGGTACAGAAGATCAGGATGCTTTCATTGAAATGAGTGAAATAATTAACTTGAGTGATCTTCAATTCCCTAACCCTGAACAGCCGAGTGTGAGTGTTGTAGAACGTGTACAAACAATCAAAGTAAGCGGTGAGACACCTACTGAGCAAATAAACACCCCACACAATGCACACACATCACACATCCATCACACATCCAAAGGATTCTAAATCTAGAGGCCCAAGTCACTGAAATTCATTATTTTATAAGGAAAATCTTGGAAGTGCAAGAGCAGCAGCGCAATGAAATGAAAGAAATCAAAGATTTAGTGCAACAACTGCTAGCTCAGAAAACTCCTACTAATCAATCAACTTTAACAGCTCAAATAACTCCCGTCAAATGGGTGGTGGATAACCCAACCGAGGGGGAGAGAAGAGAGCAAGAAAAAATTAGAGCAGAAATGATTATGGAATACATAGTTCAGGGGGAGACATATATCTTTTACAGGCCTGGAGCGAGGCAACTGGAGGAAGGTGAAATCTTGAAACCCTATTTGCCAATGGATATTCCTGTTGAGAATCAGATAGAGGAAATAACAAAGGCTGCAGGTATAGATGTCGAGGAGGAATTTGCTGATGAGTATGCATTTGATAATGACTGTCTTCTAGTTGGGGTAGATGAAGTTTTTACTCAAAATATAGTTCAAGCTCAAGATTTAATGAAAAGAAAGTGGAGAAGAGTTCAACTTGCAATGGAAAGAAGAAATAAAATCAAGAACATCAAAACTAAAGTTGGTCCTGAATGGGATGAAGCAAGGAGTCTGTTGGAAAAGAAAGAACTAACTCTAAGCTAGAAGAAAGATAGAGAAGTCCTTGACCTGTTCAGAACCATAAAAGAAAAATTTCAAGATGTTCATGAGTTTTATGATGTTCTATCAGAAGAAATAACAAGCGTGTCAGTCAGTGCATTCAAATCCGGTTGGAAAATGTATATCAATTCAACAACACTGGGATCAAAAATCTTGTCGACAAAGAGCTTCGAGAAAATGAATATAGTGGAGTTGTATGTGCTGAAGGGGAAAGTCATCTTTGGGGGACACAAGTCGAATGAGATACTGAGAGATCTAATTGAAAAGAAGATTATTGAGATCGGTGTCGAAGCATTTGAGAAGCCTCCGGTGGTCAAATACTATAAGGCAACAACTCTACATAATCTAACTTTGTCTGATGAAGGTCTAGAGTCAAGCCAAATGATGTTTATGCAGTATGTAGAGGGAAGACTTAGAAGCAAGAAGAATAGAACTGAAGAAGAACTTAAGACTGTTGTGTTAATCTATGCATTCAGCCTTAACAGAGCTATCAAAATATCTGGAAGATATCTTATAGAGACAACCATATACTACCAGGATCCAATGTGATGGCACTGAAGAACTTGAAACCATTACGGATTCTGAACCTTGCATACAAACTGAACCAAATGGAACAAAGTACTTCTTGTTTAAGAAAAATAGAGTGGAGAAGAGAAAGGATCTGTTAAAGCTGAAAAGAAACAATTCTGACATCATCATAAAAGTCTTTTCTAGGGTTAAGAGATCCACTGTCAAATCAGATAAGAAGGCTTTGAGGATCATACAAGATGTTCTGATGGAGAAATTAGTAGAAGAGTTTATGCATGAGACTAACAGAGTGAAAGGCTTTCCAAAAAGAATAACAATGTTCATGTTTTTTAAAAAGACAATTACTAGGCTTTGAGTCTATCTCAAAGATAAATTCAACTGCATTTCTCACAGAAGTTTTGAAGAAATTAGAAGAACCCTCCTGTCAACACTCTTGAAGTTGAAGCGAGGGATTTGGTAAAAGCAAGGCTAGAAGAGAAGCAAGAAGAGTTTAGGAAACTTTACTATGAGACGAGGTCAAAGAAGAATCAAGATACAAGTCAAGCAAGCAGAAGACCATAGAAATTTGTGTTCAGACTAGAGGAACAAACTTCTCTTGTATTGTAAAGAAATCTGGAAATGTATAATCCAATCCGGAATGTACTTAATATTATTTAATATCTTTCTGCACTTTACTTTTTCCTGTAAGTATCAGTTGAGTTATCCTCTCATAGGATTTGCTTGTCGAACTCTAACAACCAAATAGGGGGAGATTGTAAAGCATAATGTAACGTAACATGTAATAGGGATATCGATAACTCAACTAAGAAATAAAGACAGTCAAATAATACTAATATGCAGCACATGAATCTAGAAGGACATGTAAACAGGAATCATACATACATCATGGCAGAGCATTCAAGATGAAAGGGTTACTGAACGTCAACGAGGGAAGTTCATTAATATGTTCAGGCCTCAGCAACAAATAAGAGTTCAGAAGATTTTATGATTAAAGAAAGTGTAATGATTTGAGTATAAATGTCAAAGGGTTTCAGTGATTAGAAGCAATGCAACTGTCAAAGATTAATCAACTAAAAGAGAACAAAAGTCAAGGGAATTCAATTCAGTATTAGTCGTTTATGAACTAGACCAGTGCACTATGCGTCAGCACAATAAGAAAAGAATTGTCTTGATTTATCAGAAGAAATTCAGTTGATCAAGCCAGAAGAGTGAAAACCAAGTAAGGCGCAACAAAACAAGTTAAAGGCGCAAAAAAGATTGATGGTTTCTAAGGGATAATTTTGTGGCGCCTACACAGTAAATTAAGTGTATAGGCACAACAAAACTCATCCCAGGCACAATTAAACTTGTCAAAGACACAAGGAAAGATTAAGTGAAGATTTAGTGGTGCCTGCACAAGGGATGCAGTGTAGAGGCGCAATTAAACTTGTCCAAGGCGCAAGGAATGTGTAAGTGAAGATTTTGTGTCGCCTACAGAGTGATCAAGTGTAGAGGCGTAACAAACATCAAACTCAGGCGCAAGGAAAATTGTTGAATATTCTAAGACACTTAGTGGCGCCTATACAGTGCAATAAGAGTAGAGGCGCAACATGAAGAGATGCCTTGGGGCAACAAACATCTATAGGCGCAAAAAAGGGAATTAGTGGCGCCTACACACTGTAGTCTCTCTACAAGCGCAAGAAAGGACTTGCATTGTTGAAAAATCAATTCATTTGATTTCCAAAAGTCTACACAAATATATATGGGTTTAATTCGAAAGAATTAGTGTGCATCTTCTTCAGAAAACTCAACAAACTTCTGGGAGCTCCATTAAAGCCAAGCATTGAACACTTACTTGTATTTTGTTGTAATATTGGTTGAACCCATAGAAGCTAATCATTTGATTAGAAGTGTAGCCCTCAGAGATTTAATAATATATCTTTATTTTCCCGAATCGTTGTGTTTCATTTGCTACCATTTTATATCTGAAGAACACAAACACTTAATCAGTAATTAAATTAAAATCTACCAACATCATATTCAACCCCCCCTTCTATGATGATTTAGGACCTAACATAGACGGACAGTGTAGTCGACCCATTCTAGCTTTAGGACAGCTGCTATATCAGGCAAGTATCTTCACCTTGATCATCCTAAACACTTTTATTTTTCAGTTTCATTTATTCATATCATGATAGATAGTTATTGTTCAGACCTATTTGTGAATCTTAAATATTTTTATTACTTTACAACAGAGCTGTCCAATATCAGTGTTCTTGATATTGGAAGTTGATTATGATAAACATATCGTATTCAATATTATAGCAGTAAATAATATTGGAATATGATATTATTTTGGGAATGTAAGCATGCCAAATACTTTGGATGCTCAATTATGGATTGAACCATCTGTTAGCGTAAGTGGTTAGGTATGAGGTCCAGCGTGATTTGGAAGCCACGGTAACCATTCTAGCTTCTGGTATACTAGAGTTTGTCTATGGTACATGTATCATATGAAATCCTTGTTATCACTATGGGTATAGAAATGTACCGATGAGCTATAAAGGGGTCCTATTGCTTTTAAACCTGAACATGGGGCAATAGTGGTTGTGGAATTTTCGTTTAATCCGTCTGCCAATTTGGCTATTATGAAATGTGATTTATCAGTTGGCTTTTATGAAATATTGTCATTGATATGATTTTTTTTCAAAATGTTTTGGTTATTGATTATTTATCATTACTCTTTCATGCTGCTATTATTTTAAAAAGTTTATTATACACTTGCTGAGCATTTCTTTGGCTCACTCTTTCTTTTTATCTATATCCTGTCAGACTGTTAGTATGAGCCATTCTAACAGTTCTAGCAGGCGTAGCGGGAGACATGTATTAGGACTGCTCGCTTCTCGGGCCTCCCGGATATTTAGTTATTTTAGTATGTTTGTAGATAGTGCTTGTAATAAAACTGAACCTAAACTTAAAACCTATGTAAACTTATGGATTTGAGTTTGTGGATTAGTAGTGGACATGTAATAAAGTATTTGGATATACTTTTAGTTTTTAGGTGCTTGATTTCATACTATAACCTGTTTGCGATCTTTGGTTTGGTGGGGTCAGAGCGCCTCTGATTTATTATTTTATTATTATTATTGGTCTTGATTGGTTGGTGACCCCCAAATCTAGACCCCGGATTTGGAGGGTGTCACATTATCACTCACCTCTTCTCTCCACATTTCGTCAGCATTCTTGAATTCCCAGCCATCAAAATTAGTGCCGACGATATGTATATTATGCAGAGCAAAACAAGGTGGGATCCACTTGTTGTGTGTATATTGTTTATGTCATTGAAAGTGTGTGAAAGTGTAGAATTGTGTGTATATTTTTTGTGTGATAGAAAGTGTGTGAAAGTGTAGAAACAGTAGGAGGCCTGGAGGGTCTGTTATAAAGGACTTGGAAATTTGTGAAAGTGTAAAAGTAGTAGGAGGATCTGTTTTAAAGGACTTGGACATTGGACTACAACATCTCAAAGTCTTAACTTGAACAAACCTGCTAGGCCAATATCTAAGGGATCTTTTCATTAGTTTGAAAAGAAAAGATATACAGATATTTTCAAAAATAATAAAAGAGCGATCAATATTTACCCCCATACAATCAAGAAAATGATTGATCCTATATGTAATATCCCGACTTTTTTTTGGGATATTAAAAATAATATTCAAATATAATAATCAAGTGTTTATTCAATAAATCCAAACAATAATCAACCAAAAGTCAAATATGCTAATTGAAATGATAAAAATTCAGAGTCGTAGCTCCATATATTAAATAACTAACAAGCACGAAATTCTTCCAACCAAACATGTCTTATTCAATAATTGCTACAAATCAAGTAGCACAAAAATCTGCTAGACTCGCATCCTTATTCAATCCAAAGTTAAATAACCTGAAATATGTAAAAAAACAATGAGCTGCAAAGTCCAACAACTAAGTATCATTCGATGACTCAAAATAATATACTTTCGAAAACAATTCTTAAACTTTCAAAACGATGCTGAAATTTAAATAATTCATTCAAATCTTAATTCCACAGTCCCAAGTTACGGTCCACTATACCAGTGACACAGCTTCTATAGTTCGATGGGGGATAGTTTACATCCCTCGTTAAGGCAAGCAAAGCCTAACTCAACAAGGTATCTATGTGTTCCGAAACGTGCATAAACTAGTTATATATGTCACAGTATCCTAGTGACCGAGTTCTATGATTTGATACGTAACTAAAAATGGGGATTCCAGAAAGTTCTTTCTATTTTCTATTTTCGATATTCAAATCAATTACATATTTCGAAAATAGTATAACTGAATCGAATAAAAACATATTTAATAATATATGCGAGCAACGAAAAATCACTTACCTCGATGTCTTGTCCTGAAAATAAAATCACAAAGAGACCTTAAGTATTACTCTATAATTAGCTACATAATTAACCACCAAACAACTCGACAATTTTACAAGTACTAATACTATAATCTTTAACAATTATAATCATAACAATAATTATACAACAAATCTTAGTCTAGACCAGCCTGAAAAACAGAAAATTACATCAAGTAAATGACATATTCTAAAAAGGTTCAAAACATGAAGGTTGTAGACAATTTTGATAGCTTTCCAGAATGGTAAGTCTCATAAAAAACGGAGAAGTAGAGAATATTGAAAATAAATAAATTCGGGCTGCCACAGCAGAATCAGCCAATAATCAGACCTGTATTTTGATGTTTTGGACCTCAATATCACAACACTTGTTAACAAGATGTAAAAGAAAGTTGTAGATTTTGAAAATACCTTTCCAGAATGATATCACTCATATTTTTTGGATAAAAACTCAATTTACTACAAATTTTCAAATTTGTTATACAACAAATCATTTTAACATAGACAGATTTGATAAACCGCAGATTTTGTCATATTTCAATACCAAAATTCAGAAAAATCAAAGAACAAAAATTGTAGATAAGTGAAATACCTTTCCAGGTACAATAAAATCATCACCATCCGACAAATAACGAATTTAATACGAATTATATAAGAACTCAACAAATACACAAACCACTACACAATATACATATGACGATACAAGAACTAAAACCATTAACCAAATCCGATAATCAAAATTATCGATATATAATATATATCCACAAAATTTAAAACAATAACCCTATTATCTTATGCAGGACCACACATGTAAAGACTTATACAAAATTATGTAGAAACTTGTACGAAATCATATACACATAGATATTCACAAAGATTCAACCCAGACAAGATTTTGATAATCATTCTATTAATATGTACTATATCAATTATACATATTATCATATATATACAAACGCATAATTACTGGTACAAAAAGTGTGTTCGATGAATCGGTTCACAATATGCTCTCATGATCTTCACATTTCCTCTTTGATTCTTCTATTCTTTTCTATGATATGTATTCTCTATAGGTTTTGTGTAATTCAAAGTCTAGGTACAACGTCAATTACAACTTGTTACGGATTAAGAACTAGGTCATCTTTAATGTGTAATTAATGCTAGGGTTTATTAATTGCACAGAGATTATCGAGCATTAATGGCTGCATTTTTATTTCGTGACTATCTCAGGTCCTCATTAACTGCCTACGTATCTCAATGTGTGTGAGAATCAAGCCAATAACGTAGTTCTAATGTTGAGGGGTTAGGCCCTTTATATAGGCGCATGAGGGCATTGAAGTTAGATTAGGGTTAGGAGACTTGATGGCCAAGTCTCCTAGTGACGTAAGGTTGTTGTAACCATCCAGGAACGAGGGTCCTTATTGGACTCTTCCCACGCCAAGGTTTCTAGATCCTTCTAGGATGAGGGCCTTCAATAGGTTTCTTGGGCCTTTACTAAGCCTCTATTAACTAGTTAAAAAGTTAATTAATAACAAAGGCTTAACGGGCCTATGGCTTCAACAGAGCTTGTGGGATGGACTTACAAATCCAATTGATCCTTGGATTATCAATCCAGTTGATCCTATGATTTATTTTTCTTGTTCGTTTCAAGGGCCCAAGCCTTTGGACCATGCTAGGTCTAATAAATGAAATAATAAATGCTATATATATTATTTCCTTAAGGTGGTTTTTACCCATATCATTTGCCCCCCAACTTTTGGGAAAACTTCGTGAGTTTTCGTAAAAGTTTCACAAAGGGTTTTCAGTGCCTTATCGGGCTTTTGACTCGTTTCAGTCAATTTTATCTTGACTTTTGGGCTTAGGCCTTACTAATTCTCTTTAAAAGAATTAATATTATTTAAATTGGCCCCCTCAAGGACTTTATTTTTAGAAATTTATGAAGGAGAATTTTTTGTGGGCCTGGCCAATTCAACCTGGAATGAGGTCAAATTTGGGCTCATTTCCATCCCCAGGTTGATTATGGGATTGATCCCCTCATCGACCTGGGTCGAGGTCGAATAGGGCCTCAAATCTTCTCTCAGGTCGATTCTTGGGATTGAGGTTGACATGTTCAATTCCTTAATTCCATCGACCTGGAATGAGGTCGAATTATACCTCAATTCCGCATCCAGGTCGATGGGATTTGAGGTCGAATAAGCCTTTTTGGCTTATTTCTCTGTCGACCTGGAATGGAGTCGAACTAGACTTCGTTTCTGCATCCAGGTCGATATTACATTGAAGATGATTATCGACCTCATTTGAAGTCGATAAATACTTCATTTCTTGCATTCCAATCGAGGTTGATGTATGTGTTGGCTTGAATGCCTGTCGACCCAATTCGAGGTTGAATTAGACCTCGTTTTACCATCCTGGTCGACGTATTTTAGGGCCTCATGGACTTGTAACTTTTGACTTGGAATGAGGTTGAATTAACACATATTTCACCTCCCAGGTCGAAATATTTTGGGGCCTCATGGCTTTATAATTTTTGACTTGAAATGAGGTCGAATTAACACTCATTTCACCTCCCAGGTCAAAATGTTTTGGGGCCTCATAGATTCATAATTTTTGACTTGAAATGAGGTCGAATTAACAGTCATTTCACCTCCCAGGTCGAAATGTTTTGGGGCTCCATGGCTTCATAATTTTTGACTTGAGATGAGGTCGAACTAACACTCATTGCATCTCCCAGGTCGAAATGTTTTGTGGCCTCATGGCTTTGTAATTTTTGACTTAAAATGAGATCGAATTAACACTCATTTCACCTCTCAGGTCGAAATGTTTTGGGGCCTCATGGCCTTGTAATTTTTGACTTAAAATGAGGTCAAACTAACACTCATTTCACTTCCCAAGTCGAAATATTTTGGGGCCTCATGGCTTTGTTGTTTTTGACTTGAAATGAGGTCGAACTAACACTCATTTCACTTCTCAAGTTGAAATGTTTTGGGGCCTCATGGCTATGTTATTTTTGACTTGGAATGAGGTCGAAATAGCTCTCAAATACCCATTTAAGTTGAAATTTTTTCATTCCTGCAGGCATGGAAATGAGTTGAGCCCTGTGGGTTTTGGGCCCTTGACAATATGGGCCTTAGTTGGGCTTCTTTGTAGAAGGTTTGAGGCTTCAATTTCGCCCTTGAGTTTAAGTGGTTCATGGGCCTTTATTTGTAGATTCATGGGCCTTTGTCCCTTTGGATGGCCTAATAGTCTGGGCCTTCAAGGCTTTTCGATTTGTGTGTTGGGCCTTTACGTCTGTGGGCCTTGTGCTTCACAGGCCCAAGTTCTAGATCCTTCTTCTGAGTTCTAGAACGTATATTTTATTTATTTATTATTTTATAACCCTTGGGCATTCAATCATGGGCCTAGTTAGATGAGCCCATTCACCTATTGTACTGGTTGATTTTCCTTTCAACGGTCATGTGACCTGGAATTGTCTGTTCATGGGGGATTCTAACGGTTGTGTGACTGGCTAGGTCACCTATATATAAGTGGTATGAGGACACTCACTATTCACACTTTCACTTCCCTCTTCTAAACTTCTCAAACATTCTCGAGCTCTCAAGCATTTTCAGAAAACCAGCTTTTAGTTTCATTAAGGGTATTAAGTGAATCGAAAGAAGTGATGGATGGCAAAAAGGCATCAAGGTTGGCTGCCATGACTGCGGGGTCTGCAAAGAGAGGTAAACCCCTTCGCCATATTCCCATTTTTTCTCATACATGCCCTTGATAGATATGATAAACCAAAGGGAAGATGAACACCCTAGTCTATCACACCTCGATTCTTGTGGCCATAGCAGTAAGTTTTTTGATACCGACCAGGTAGATGATTACAATAGGATATTTCACTTTCCCCCTCGTTTTACCGTTTCTCTAGTTGGGCCTGGTGACATAACATGTCATTGGAAACCCGATCAACTATTTGTCTACGTAAATTCCCTGTTAGCGGGGCTTAGGTTTCCTATGCATGATTTTGTCACTATTCTCTTGGCCGATGTAAAATCAATCCTTGCCAGATTGCACCGAATGGATGAAGGCGCATCCATTCTTCTAGCCTTTCTTTATGTTGGGTTCACATAGGCCATAGGCCCAACGAACCTCATATTTTTTTATAACTCCTCCATTCCTGACAACAACCCCAATTGGAAAGAAAATTCTCTGCAAATAAAATGGGAAGGGGTTGACTCTCTTTAGGCCCTCTTTTGGGAAGGTGGCCGATGGGAGTGCCGACTCTATCGTACTCTCTGAGGTGGAGCAAGCCGCATACGCTTCGCTTACTCAGGTTGAGTCCTTGGAAGTGTCTTGGGATATCCTGAATGAGCGCAGTCTAAAGGCCGTCGGTCTTTTCAGGGCCTCTAACAAAAGTACCAACTTTTAACTTAGCTTTCCTTCATAATCTTTATGCTGTCATGTTACTAATCTTTTCCGTGTTTTATTTTCAGCCACAATGCAGATCAATGGGTGGACGATTCCACCAGTTGAAGAGAAATTAAACAGTATGAGTGTTGTAGAAAGGGGGGGTGTTAGGTCCTAAATCATCATAGAAAGGGGGTTGAATATGATGTTGGTAGATTTTCGTTTAATTGCAGATTAAGTGTTTGTGTTCTTGAGATATAAAAATGATAGTAATTGAAACACAACAATTTGGGGAAATAAAGATATATTATTTAATCCCTGAGGTACTACACTTCTAATCAAAAGATTAGATTTTATGGGTTCAATTAGTATTACAACAAGAATACAAATATATGTGTTTAATGTATGTCTTTAATGGAGCTTCCCGTCTGTTTGTCTTGAATATAGAAGATGAATGAATTATTGTTGTTTGTATTGATTTCACCCATATATATTCTATAGACTTTTGGAAATCAATTGAATTGATTTTTCAACAATGCTAAGTCCTTTGTTGTGCCTGCAAGAGTGTTAATGGAGTATAGGCGCCACAAGAGGTTTTGTTGCGCCTCAATTCATTTGTTATGCCAAAGAGGTGTTTTGTTACGCCTATACACATATTCCCCTGTATAGGCGCCACAAATGCCGTAGAAACCAAGTCCAACATTTTCCTTGCAACTTGGATGTTTTGTTACGCCTGCACTCTCAATGTCTTGTATAGGCACCACAAAATCCTCCTCTTTAACTTTTGTTGCGCCACTCTTTACTTAAAATAACACACATTCATTTTATTGAGCCTGCATTCTTGATGCTTAGTGTAGGCACCACAAACCACATTATAATCGTTGTGTGTTTTTTCTTGCGCCTCTCCATTGCTTCAAGAGTGGAAGAACAACATAATTGTTATTACTTGCCTTAACCATATTCTTGAAATGCTTGAAATAATTACCACTTGGTTTTCACTCTTCTGGCTTGAACAACTGAATTTCTTCTGATTAAACAAGACAATTCTTTTCTTGTTGTGATGACGCTTAGTGCACTGGTCTGGTTCATAAACGACTAACACTGAATTGAATTTCCTTGACTTTTATTCTGTTTCAACTGATTAATCTTTGACTTTTGCATTGCTTCTTATCACTGAAACCCTTTGACATTTATACTCAAATCACTACACTGTCTTTAATATGAAATCTTCTGATCTCTTATTTCTTATTGAGGCCTGAACATATTAATGAACTTCTCTCATTGGCATTCAGTAAGCCTTTCATCTTGAATGCTCTGTAATGATGTATGTGAAAGTGTTTGACCTAAAACTAATCATGTATGATGAGTTAGGAAAAACTTTCTGCTACTCTTATTTGATTTCATTTGATAATAATAAAGTATTTATGTTACGGGCTTAATCTATTTAAAGTGTATTAAATAAGATGTTCCATAATTTAGAGCAAAGCTTCTAGAATTATAATGAGATTGTAATAATGAGATCTAGAAGATAATAGCTTTAGACTTAAACAGTTCCTGATTATAGGATAACTAATTGGAAATTGGTAAATCCGTAAAGATCAGTACATACTATGCTAGCTCTCTTAAGAGGATGTCTGTTCTCATAGACATTTGTGTGGTGACACTATAGCTAGTATGTAGGTGCTTATTAAGGAATAATTTCACTGAACATGACTCGATAAGTAGAACAACTAATAGAGTTTACTCACATGTGGATAGTTGTTTATTAAGTAAATAGTTGTACAAGTATCCTTAGACTTGAGATCGTTATAGTAATCTCGTAGACAATGATTTATGCTTTGGTTTAGTCCTTAGTCTCTAGGACATTCATTAGGTCCATTCTGGGCATAGTGATTTGTGTATGGAGATAGTTAACGGATCAATAAAGGATCTGCCCCTTCCAGTAAAGGAAGTGAATATCCTATGTTATTCTTAGATATACAAGTTCAGGAATCTCTGGCCAGAGTGAATGAAATTAGAAAGAGTTTCTAATTTGCATTAAAAGGAACTTTGCATTATGAATAAGAAATCATATGATTAAATTAGATAGGCTTGAAACGAGTTCCATGCCTTGTATTTAATCGGGATATTGAAGGGTAGAAGGAATTAATTGTACGGTAACTAATTACTGACATGTTCTAAGTATTCTAAGCAATGATTTCGTATTATCTGGATAGTCGCGATATGTTGAGAAGCATCACTCACGATGTAGAATAAAAATAATTAATCAGATTAATTATATTTAATGAATTAATAGAATTCATATAAATAATAAATAAAATATTTATTATTATTATTTCTACTACGGGCTTAATATTGAACCTAAAGAGTCACACCATAAAAGAGATTAAATTATAGATGAAGGAATAATTAATAATAGCTAGTCATTATTTATTTATAAAATAAATAATTACTTAGCAAATTTTATAAATTAATTAAATGAGATTTAATTGATTATAAATTATTTAAGATAAGATCTTAATATTATTAATTAAATATTTAATTAAAGTAATTAAATATGAAGAGAGAATAATTTTCTAAAAGAGTTTAGAAAAAGGAATTAATGATTAAAATAGTTTTAATCATTAACTGATTAATTAATAAGATTAATTAATTAAAAAGAGAAGTAGTAATAAGATATTTATAGAAAATATCTCAGCTGAGATATTTGTCTATAAATATAGAATTATAAACCCTAATACTAAAAACCCTAATATTTGTGAGAAATATTTTAAAAGGGAGGCAACCATAATTTCCTCTCTAGCCTCCTCCTTCATCTTTTAGTTTGATTCTTGGGGGATATCTTTAGAGCACTCCACACTTGAGGGGTGATTGCAAGGATTGAAGAACAAGATCTTCTCTAGCTATTGTCGGAGAGCAATCGAGGCATTCTTCAATTTATAAAATAGTGTTTGTATCTATATGTATGTATACATAGGAATATATGCAAATAAATGTTATTCAATGCTTCCGCTGGTGCATAAATTCCTTCAATGCTATCAGAGCATAGGTTGTATGCATATAGATTCGTGGTCAAGTTTCAGAATTTTATGAGCATATATGTATTTATTATGATTTATACAAGAAATATTATGTTTTAATTATGATTAATATGATACTGTTCTTCAAAATTGGTTTGATAATTTTCCTGGGTTCTATAAGTGTTGTAGATCGTCCAATTAATTTTTCAAAATTTTCTGATGCGTAGAATATTTATTATGAATTTTGAAAGCAATAATAATGATTTAATTATGATTAATTCATTACTGTTCCTCAAAATTTATTTTATATTTTTCATGTGTTCTACAAGTGTTTTAGATCGTCCAGGTATTTTTAGAATATTTTTCTGAGCAATATATTATTTATTATGGATTTTTAAAGTTGTTTTTAATTAATTCGTAATTAAATAATAATATCCGGAAAAAAACAAAGGTGTAAAGCATTCTGTGCATGCGTTACAAGCTAAAAAAGGGTTTTTGGCTTGTAACGCATACCCGAGATGCGTGACAGGGTGTCTTGCACGCGCCTGACGCGCGTACACGCATGTGGATGCGTTAGAAACTTCTCGGGGCGCGTGCGGGCGCGTGGGAGCTCAGAATGGGGCGTGTCATATACCGTTGGATTCGTTTTTCCGAGACGGTTCTAATGGTATATTACAATAATTTTTCTGAAATTTTTTCGGACTGTTTAGAGCTTCCAAAAGTATTTTAATGCAAGTTTTAACTGTTTTAAGTTGCTTTTAAATACACCATGTGATACATAGTTATGTATAATGCTTATATGTTGTAATATATGATTTAACATGCCTACCTTATGTTTATTTGTGATTATATATATGTGATATATGCTTGAATTATCATGAGATGATAGATTTAGGTGGACTTAATTAACATAAGGCGTATGTTAGACAATCTAGAGTAGTGAAATTGTTTCGTGACCTTTATTTACATATTATGAATACAATCATGAGATTTTTTTGTTTATGAAACACGTGATTGAATATGAATTTTTAACTTAAGTGAAAGGATGATTCTGTCAAACAACAAATGTTCTATCTGTAAGAAAGGGGGTTATTAAGAGACGCCTCTTGACAATGCTCCACCCTGGCCTGGGATGACTCCAAGTATCAATAGTTGATTTGAAAAATTTAATCCAATCTAAAAGAATCTCTTTATAATATGATTATGATTGTAACATAATATAATCCCCTAAAATATAAAGAATATCAAGTAGTAATTGGCCATAAAACACAAAGGGCTTGTGTTGGTCATAGCCTTCCAACATTATAGAAAGTATTTCTTGTTTTTGAAACTCTGTCGTTACGTGCTACAGCCGAGGGCGTTGTTTCCGAAAGAAGAGATACTTGTCTATAACATGAGATGTGTATGATGAATTGAAATCTTATGGTCATTACGTGCTACAGCCGTGGGCTATTTGAAACTAGTTAAATTATACGAGATGTTGGGATTGACTTGACTTAGAATATTGAGTTTGTCGTGCCACAGCCGTGACTCAAGTATTCAAGAGGCTAAAGTAAGATTAGGGAATAACATGAGATGTAGCTGACAAGAGTTGTCTGCCTATTGAACGTTACATGGCGTTTCGTGCTACAGCCGAGGTTGTGTGATGGAATGTAGGATCCCTATCCCACTATCATTATGAATGCTTAATTTCAATAAGGGATATAGAAATTAGATAGAATAGTAGAAGGCACTTATGAATAAAGACCCGATTCATATGGTGTTTTAGATAATGAAATAGAGTATTTGCTCAATGTTGTTATGTGTTTATTATTTGCAGATTTACTATATACATAATGTTTTCTGCATTATCACTCCGTTGCATGCTAGATGCACACAAATTAACTGGTCCCAACTATGCTGATTGGCTTCGAAACCTGAGAATTGTTCTCAGGATTGACAAGAAGGAATATGTACTAGACTCACCTAAACCTGTTGAACCTGCTCAGGATGCACATAATGATGAACATATTGTGTGTCGTAATTGGATAGATGATGCAAGAGTTGCACAGTGTGTTATGCTGGGATCCATGAATGATGAGCTCCAAAAGCAACACTAGCATATGGATGTTCACTCTATCCTTATGCATCTACAAGATTTGTATGATGTAGCAGGAAGGACAGCTCGATATGAGATATCGAAGGAGCTGTTCCGTTGTAGGATGACTGAGGGATCATCTGTGAATGTTCATGTGCTCAAGATAATAAATTTGATTGAGCGTCTTGGACAACTTGGATTTGTCATGGATGGGGAGCTGAATCAAGATCTGGTCTTGCAATCACTTCCAGATTCATTCTCGCAGTTCGTTGTGAACTTTCACATGAACAAGTTAGATGTCAGCTTGCCTGAACTCCATAACATGCTGAAAACTGCTGAGTCGAATTTTCCCACAAAGAAGAGTTCTCCTTCTTCTAATTGGTGAAGGCTCTAACCCTAAGAAGAGGAAGAAGAGCCCTCCTAAGAAGAAGAAGAAGGTAGGTGAGAAAAGGCCAGTTCCTCCAAATGCTGAAGATCCCAAAAGCAAAGCTGTTTGCTTTCACTGCAACAAAGTGGGGCACTGGAAGAGAAACTGTAAGGCTTACCTTACAGAATTGAAGAAGAAGAAGGGTAGTGAGACTACCGCTTCTGCTTCAGGTATGTTCATGATCGAACTAAATATGTCACTTAATCAAACTTCTACTTGGGTATTAGATACCGCCTGTGGTTCTCACATTTGCAATTCGTTGCAGGGACTAAGGAGAAGTAAGACTCTTGAAGAAGAAGAGGTGATCCTACGTATGGGCAATGGAGCAAGAGTTGATGCTGTAGCTGTATGATCGTTTGATTTACTTATGCCTACGGGCAAGACTATTATTTTGGATAATTGTTATTTTGTTCCCTCAATTATGAGGAATATTATTTCTATTCCTGTTAGACTTGGATGGTTTTTCGTTTGTTATTAAGAATAATAAATGTTCAATTTTTAGAAATAATGTTCTTTATAGTGTTCGTATTTTAAATAATGGTTTGTATGTATGTAACGTAGAACATAGTTTACTTCAAATTGAACATAGTAATAAAAGAAAAAGAGATGATGAAAATCCCACCTACTTGTGGCACTGCAGACTTGGTCATATTAGTGAAAATAGACTTAAGACATTGCATAAGGAAGGGTTACTAGAACCTTTTGATTTTGAATCATATCCTACATGCGAGTCTTGTCTGTTAGGCAAAATGACCAAATCTCCATTTAGTGGACATGGAGAAAGAGATGCGGAGTTGCTTGAATTGGTACATACAGATGTGTGTGGGCCGATGTCCACGCAAGCCATGGGTGGATTTTCATACTTCATTACTTTTACAGATGATCGATCTAGATTTGGATATGTGTATTTGATGAAATACAAATCTGAAGCCTTTGCAAAGTTTAAAGAATATAAGTATAAAGTAAAGAAACAAACCAAGTATAGTATTAAAACCCTTCGATCAGATCGAGGAGGTGAATACTTAAATGGCGAGTTTCTAAATTATTTCAAAGATAATGGTATAGTCTCTCAATGGACTCCTCCGGCCACTCCCCAGTTGAATGGAGTATCCGAAAGGAGAAATTGAACTTTGTTGGACATGGTTCGATCCATGATTAGCTATACAGATCTTCCAGTATCACTTTGGGGTTATGCATTGGAAACCTCAGCATATATGTTGAACAAGGTGCCTTCCAAATCTGTTCCTCAAACTCTGTATGAGATATGGAAAGAAAGGAAACCGAGTCTTAAGCACGTTAAGATTTGGGGATTGTTGGAAATGACGAAGCTGTATAAATAGTAATCGTGATAACTCAACACTAGAACAGGACAAGTAAATAATACTACGATTACACAGAAATCAGCAAGACATGAAAACAAGGCAAATACAGTGAATCAAGACATTAGAAGAAGTTTTGAAGTCTACTACAGGTCACTGAAAGAAGTTCATTTATATGTTCATGCCTCAGTGAAGAATAATGTTTAAAGACTTTCAGGGTTTCAGAAGTGTTGAAGATTCAGTATAGCAGTGCCACTAAAAGATTTCAGTGTAACAGCATTGATTGAAGATAGACAGTGTTTGAAGCATAGGAATCTAGAAGAATTGAAGACATGGTAAAGACAAAGGTTAAAGAAGACATCTACAGTCTTGAAGTTATACTCACTGACAATCAGTGAAGAACAGAGAATGAAGTATTCAAGATTGTAGTAGTAATGAAGACGTTGTCGAAGTACCAGAAAAGATTCTAGTGAAGTTACATTGTTTATTAACAGTTAATGTTCGAACCACTTATTGGGAAGCCACATTACCAATTGAACATGGTAATCTATTCAGAAGCAAGAACCCTATCAAGACTAGTCACTTATGAACCAGACCGTTGCATCAAGTGTCAGGACATTGATAGCAAGTTTATGTCAGTAGTAGAGATCCATGTTCAAGAGCTTGTTGAAGAATATTGAAGAAGCTAGGGAAACTTGCTCATAAAGGTTAATCCACAATTAGTCACTAAAGAAAGTCAACATTCGATGAGTGCATATTTGCCAAGGCAAATGTCGATCCACAGCAGATCGAGATGCGGATCGAGATTGATTATTAAAGGTAAAACATTGCAAGGCAAATGTCGATCCACGGCAGATCGAGATGCGGGTCGAGATTTACAATTGAAGTAAAACATTGCAAGGCAAATCTCTGTCCACGGCAGATCGAGATCGAGATCGAGATTCTCACAGATCGAGATCGAGATTCTCATAGATCGAGATCGAGATTTTCAGAGATCGAGATCGAGATTTTCACAGATCGAGATCGAGATCGAGATTGTCAACCAAGATCGAGATCGAGATGGGTCCAGGCCTAGATCGAGATGCGGGTCGATATGTAGCATTTAATGTTCAAGGGACAAGTGGCTTATTGTGAACGGTTGATCCAGAGTGGTTGGGAAAGTACTTTTTGTTAACGAGTCCTGATTGAGCCACGTACACAAAAAGGACAAGATCAAGTCTACAAGTCATAGATTACAAAGTAGTATAAATAGAAGTACTTGTGTAACATTTCAAGAGAGAGCATAGAACGCAATGTAAAGCAATATTGAGAAAAACACTTGTAATAGAGAGGGAGTATATTCACAGAGCTTAGTATCATTTACTCCTCTATCTTTACTTCTATTGTACTATTGTAATGAATGTTGTAGCAAATCCTTCAATGAATATAACGATATATTCTTGAAATTCTGTGTTGATTTATTACATAATATTTATTGCTTCTCATTGCTTCTCATATTCCTTAAATCGTAAAAAGTTGTATTCACCCCCCCTCTACAACATATTTGGACCTAACAATTGGTATCAGAGCTTAATGTTTGACATACAAAACATAGATCCTTGTGTATGGTAGAAGATTAAGGAGTTTTCAAGTCCAGATCTACTTTTTAAGATTTTCTTGAAAAGTGTACTTAAATTAATTAAACAATGAAAAGTCGTCCTAAAATTATTTAAATACTCCAGGTGTAATTATTTAGCTTGGGTGTATTTTAGATAATTGTTGTGAATTAAACTGGGTACTTTGGTTTGTGGTGTTCTTCACGTGTTCATCGCTGTTCTTGTAAAGAAGATAAACCCAGCAACTTTTTGATTACCTTTTCTAAAGACATAAAGTGAAAAGGGTGTTATTGGCTTTTGATTGGACAAACTCACTGCACAAAAAGTAATTATCAGAAGACTCTGTACCTAGCACGTGGTTGTTTGGTGAGTTAGGTGAGAAAAGACACAAAAGTCAAAAAGTGTGAAAGTGACAGGCAGCAAATTTCGACCAAGGACAAAAGTTCGACTTGAGAATATCTACTTTGAGAATTTCGACTTGGTGAAATTTTGACGCAGGCAAAAGTTTTGTAGATCGAGATCGAGATCGACTTGCGAAAATGGCTTAAAATATGCTAAGGTAAATCTCGATCTGTCGACATCGAGATCGACATCAAGATGTAGATCAAGACTGACATCGAGATCGACATAGATTTTCTACATAGCCTAGTGTCGGGTACTTAGAATTATTTTTGGTGACCAGTTTTGGAACTTTGATTTATTTGGAGATAATTCAATTTTCTTTTAATTACTACTCAAGTAATAAGAAAAGTTTATTATCTCTACACTAAATCTATATTAAGATGGCACCTTAAAATCAATTCAAGATTCCAGTGTTCGACCGAGATCACAATGAAGTATGGGTTTTGAGAATGAATTTGTTCCGATGGTTGTTGTTCCTGAGCATATGGAAGGAGATGTGATTGTACCACATCGGTCTGAGCCTAAAAAGGGAATGGACTTTTCAGTTGCTAATAAGGAGAAAATAGCTTTCGATACGTTCGTTCAACAAACCTAGAAATAAAGGTCGTCATGGAAGGTACAGCTGAGGTCAGAACAAAACACTTTTACTCAAGATGAAGTATAGCACCTACAAGATCAGAAAAGGAGCAAGCAAAAGATGAAGACACTATGTTGGGTTGAAGTATGAATCTCAAACATTAGTGAGGATGCAGCAAGGGAGAGCATTTGTTGGTGAAGTTAAATGCAAGGATGATTCTAACAGTGATGCACCAAATGGATATTTGGCATCAATGACCAACACTGAAGATGAATCAATAAGCACTTCACAGGTATACATTCTAACTAGTATACGTTTATCTAATTCAGAACTGCATGTTTATTAAGTTTTGAAATGTATTATATTCATGATAGCATGTTAGCATCTTAGGTCTTAAATGCTCAATTGATTGCTAAGAATAAGATTGCATGCTAGGATTCATGAGTTTAATTAGTACATTTTATACTTGATTTTATATGCAGTAAAATGAATATCTAGAATTAGATAGGGTGTTCTAGACGGTTAAGTGTATTCCCAAACATTTGCTGAAACTTTAGTTAAATCTGATATGATTTAATACCTCTGCTAATGTTGTGAAAATTGCTAATAGACAAACAGGTCATAGATCAGATTTTATTTGTTCTTAATAGCAAATGACTTGTTAATTGTTTATGTGCTTATTTTCATATGATTTGCTTTTACTCACATAATTGTACTTAAATGCTATATCAATTCATGTATTGCTTGTTAGGGATAATTGGATAAAAGATGGTAGAATTATCTCAAAGTCAGTAAGTCATGTAGATTCGAAGCTTAATCTAAAACTGACTTAGGTAATTAGAGATAGTTAAAAACGTTAGACAACGACAGAACGGATTAGACAGAATTAGTAATTAATTTATTAGTTCTTCTATCCATGTGCTTTTATGCAGTGAAGCTGAATATTTACCATGTGTTCTTATTTCCATGCTTGTTTAGTTAAATTTGAAAATGCATATCTTAGGACTTGCATAATCTTAGACAAAGCATGTATAAGAATAACAGTAGGGTAAAGACTGCTAGTTCACCTTAAGTTAGGTTGAAATCACTAGTCTCATAGCCTAAAGACTACTTTGTCAAGGCTGCAGAGTATGAGAAGTGATCAGTCAAAGATTAGCTTATGCATATTAAGGTTGAAGCTGTTGTTACCTCTGAAAATATCTCTAACCCATCTGGACTCAATTGAAGTTGAGTACCAAGAAGCTTAATCTTTTGTGATCGCAAAGTATGTTATGAAAGCGAAAAATTATGTGACTTCATAACATTTAATGTATGAGGCATATGATTAAGATTAAAGCTCTTCTATCACAACTGGTTGAGAAGGCCTCCCCGACGGTAACCTTTGGAGATGACAGCAAAGGATGTACAAGGGATATGGCTATCATGAGTTAAGAACTGTCATCAGTGGAAGCATCTTTCTTGTGGAAGGACTTAAGCACTTTCTAAAGGGCACTAGGGAATTCTTTGTCAAAGGTTTTCTAGAGAAGTGTTTGATCTCAAACAAGAAGGTTGGATGCTCACTCAGCTGCGGTTGAGGAAGTTTATTCGTAGCTGACATGAAATTTGGATGTAAAGATGAAGTGAACTTTTCAGTAAAGCTTTATCAGAATGGAGTTAGCTGCAACAATAAATGATGCTCTTACACTTGGTTTATCAACTAATACTTGGTTTATCAAGATAACGGATTCGACGGTAAAGATGAAGTTGGTGAGAAAGAACTACTTCTAATGAAATTCTTTTAAGAAGGACATTAGTGAAGTATGTCAGTTGAAGGGAAGTCAAGTCAAAGGCTACCCTGTTTAGTTTTGGTGTTTGGTCATGCATTCGATAGATGAAGCATCTCAGTAATTAATCACATTCAAAGGATTAGGCAGATTGTTGTAAGAACACTTTGAGGGCAGGTAATGGAATTTGTTGACGAACGAAGTTCTATGTTATGTCTGCACTGAAAGGAGTATTCTAGAGTAAAGTTCAGTTTCCGGACTTCATGACCAAATGGAGGAGTTAATAGGGAAATCCAGACCTTGAGTGAAATTACAAGGATAATGGATAGAGTTAAGGTTTCCTATTCACTATGGCTGAATCAGTTGACACAGCAAGTCTAATCAGCAAATGTAAAGAGAAGACATCAAGTAAGATTAATCATGCCTAAAGTCACATGGTGTGATGGAAGGCTATCTTATTTGGAGTTAAGAGCTTACACAGAGTCTGTGATTGATTTAAGATGATCTAGATGCAGTGAACAACATCATCAAGCTCCCTAGCATTCGTTTGATTTTAGCTCTGAATTTCTAAAGGTTGACATCCTGTTTAGGGCTCAAGATCAGATGACACCAGATAAAGAAAAGCTGCAAGCAGCATCACAGGGGGAGCATCAGTAAGTTGGATCAACTAGTCGTGTTTGATGTTCAAAGGCTAGCAGTGCTCATTGAGTAAGAGTTGAGATTCTTAGGAACACTGAGTGATCCAGATTGAGTGATTGCATATTAGAAAGGAAATTGTCAATTTAAAGATAATGCAAGATGATCTCAATCATATTTGAAGAAGACTACTCTATCCACTGAATATCTAAGGAAACATTAAGGACACATCTGTCATGACAAAGGGTTTTGTGTAACAACATTTTCTAGAGTCAGTTCTTGATGAATCTGGGTAGTAGAGTAGTGATTGGTAGTGCCGTGCATGTATAAGAATATTTCATTGGTTTTTCTGAGTGAATTCAATGAAGATTGAAGATGCACTAACTAATCAAGATTGAGTAGGGTTCGAATCAAGGAACTAACTCAATTGAACCAGAGGCAGATACACTTAGCACAAGGAATCAATCCACATGAAGACTTGGTATTGATACAGAAGCTGAAGGGTAGTTCGGAGTTTTTGAAGGTTCTACTCTGCTAGTGTCAGGACTACTGATTTCTAGAGTGCTGAGTCTAGTGAAGCTGTTGCCAAGATCAATATCTACAAGAAAATATTTGGGTGATTGAAGGTAATGCAGTTTCCGTCTGGATGACTATTGGCATTGTTATGAGGGGCAAAGCGAAACTGGTTGCTACAGGACTTTAAAGTAGAAGGTATCGACGATGATGGAAACAGAATCTTCGGGACTTTCAAGATCAAGCAGTAAGCACCAGTGACGAGACTTGATCCTTTGGGACTCATCAATGGGGACCTAACAATTTTCAGGGACTCAACGATTAGGACCTATCACATGTGGAGCATTCAAGCATGAAGATCTATCAGATGAATGTGAACAAGTGCACTCCTGAATGGTGAGCTAGAAGTTAAAGTTGATGTACATCATTTCCTGGACTTTGAAGTTGCAGATCCATTGGAATTTGTATATCATTCTCTTCGCAAGCTCTTCTATGACGGAGATAGGGGTTCAAGCAAAACGTCAAGGACATGGTATGACACTCTGACTGTTAATTACTTTAATATGATTTTACAGTAGAGTAAGTTATACACACATATCTCTCCAGAATGCAAGGCACACACAATGTTATATATGTGCTAAGTATACCATGAGTATATTATATGTGGGTCTACTAACGAAAATTTGGCAAGATATATTTTTGCTAAGTTAATGCAGAGTAGGTACAAAATGAGCATGTTGGAAGAGTTTCAATTCTTTCTGGATTATAATTAATTCGAAAGAATGATGGCAATTAAAGGAAGTCAAGGATCTTTTGAAGATGCGCAATTTGGAAGATTCTAGACCTGCCAAGACTACTTTCCAACAGACCACTAAGCTTGATCAGGGCAAATCAGGTATATGAACTGAAGTGACAAGCTATAGAGGTATGATAAGCTCATTACTTATTCAAGTGCACAAAGACCATATATTTTATTCTCGATATGCCTATGTGCAAGTTTCCAAGTGGAAATTAGAGAATCTTATCTTATAGCTAAGTTATGAATTGTTAGACATCTTAGGGGATCAACAATTCTTGGAATCTGGGACCCTTAAGATAATAGGTTTAACCTATTTGGCTATATAGATATAGATAATGCAGGTTGTACGAAAGACAGGGAAGTCATTCCTAGAAGCTGTCAATTTCCAGCAACTCTGTTGAACTCTTCATACCACTGAAGGAACAAGCTAATGGACATCAGGTATCATTTCTTTTGAGAGTTGTCCCTAGTCGAATAACTTGCAGATGTTTGCTAAATAACTTGGTGAATTTATTTTATCTAAGTTGGTTAGTAAATTTGGGATGTTACTTATATGCATATTTGTTGGAAATCCCATATGCAAGGAATTCTTAAATAAGTTCACAAGTATTAAATTTTCAATATTCAAAGACTTGTGAATTTATTTGAAATCCAGTACCTCATGCTTTTTGCTATTAGTTTAATTATCTTGCTTGCAATGTATTATGCATAAGTGATAGTTAAATTATTTAGCATAAGCATTTAATTTATTTTAATTTATTTAAATCATGATGATATATAAAACCATTCAGTAAAATATATGTTCCATAATTTAAGTAAATTAAAATAAATTAGAAGCATAATTATTTGTATATTAAATATTAGATAAGAATTAGTCAATGATATCTTGCTTAATTGCTTTGATATTTTGCTCTAAGAGTCTTAAAATATTTTATTACAAGTAATTGTGATGCTTTTGATATTAGTGACGATATTTAGAATTTCTGTTCTAAATAATTAATGCATATTTCAAAACTCACTAATATTGGAAGATGAAGTATTTTCCAAGTTACGTGTATAAAATTCTCAATGTTTTATATACTTAGAAAATATTTCTAAAATTGATTTTATTGCGAGGGGTTGTAAAAAGAATCATAACTATTACTTTTTCCCTATTTAAAGGACTTGTGAATTTCTTTTCAACTATAACCTCGAGCTTACGTATATCAATTAGTAATTGCTATGAGTACGCTTACAATGTGCAAATTGACAATTATTAGATATGGCGTAGGAAGTTAAATGCTAATATTCAATCTAATGAATATTTTAGTATTTAGCGAATTTATTTTATCTTATTGAAATTATGGATTGAAGCAATTCAATGGTTATTAGTTTCATAATTTTAATTTGATAAAATAACAGAAGCACAATTTCTTGCATCTTGAAATTATTGATAAATATCGAATAATTGGTATCAGCGTGCAATTAATTGTGATATGCTTATTGTTCTACTGAATAATTGCCATGTATAGTTTTTATAAATGCATGTGATTGGCAATTGCTTAGTACAGCATAAGTATTTAATTTATTTTGGTTTATTTAAATCATGATGATATAAAACAATTCAATGAAATATCTGTTCCATGATTTAAATAAATTAAAATAAATTCAAAGCATAATTATTAGTAGTATAAATATGTTCTTTTATTACTTTGTGATAATAGAATAATATTTTATTACAAAACAATTGTGATATATTGATACTAATGGATTTACTTAGTTTTTATTTTTAGAAACAATTGGTATCAATATATTTAGTTTTCTTTCTTTGACTGGTTTACAATCCTGAATGTATTTAAAAGAAATTTTTGTCTATTTATTTTTCAAAATATTTTATGCAAAGATACATTCATTTGTCTATCAGTTTAAGTTAAGAAAACTTAAGAATTCTTTTTCAAAACTTCTCTTTTGAAAAACTTTTCTTATGGATAATCTTTTTATTCTATCGAAACTTTATTCCCTCCCAAAAGCTTGTTTTAAATGTTTTATCTTTAAAAGCTTTTTCTCCCTTTTGAAAATGTGTTTTAACTTCGAGGTACCAATCACTTGTAAAATGATTTGTTTTCAAATACTTGTTTCAATGTATGTTTCACATTGATTCATAGTACCAAAACAGTGATTGTTGCTTTGAAGGCCTTGTACTATATTGTTAAGCATACATTCAACCCCAATTGTCATGTTTTTATTTAAAGTCGGGGATATTATCAGGCAGAAGAAAATGATGTAAATCATAATTGAATTATGAGTCGGAAAATCATTGTCTTCTATCTGATATGGATGATTTGTAAAAATGTTTTCAAAACATGCAGTGCTTAGGTTTAATGGAAAAGAATCATTTTAGTGAGATATAATTTGGTAGAAGAGTTGAATTTCTTCTTTGGTGTAAATTCCCGTGTTTTATTATGGGAAGTTTGCCTTATAAGAAATTCATAAGAGATAGAAACTTTTTCTCTGATACTCCCGCGTTTTATTATGGGATAAGCATCTGAAAGAAATTTCTATTGGTGTCATGCTCTTAAATGATAAATTTTTTTTTTTTTGATCTGACAAAACTCTTTTATTAAAGTGCTTTAATGCAATCCATTACCATTCCTTATTATATTTTTCCTTCTCCTTGAGTTGAAAAATATGTTTTGGAATGTTAAGGTGATTATTTCTTTATCTCATTTATTGATTCTATCCGTTTAGCCCCCAGTGGCTACAGAAGCTGGCCAGGAGGTTGAAAACCCATCAATCTCTGACCCAGGCCTTAATACTAAACACTCATTTCATCCACTTCCATATATTAACCCTTGGAGTTATAAGGAACACATGTTTGTTAGAGGTTGATAAGGGAGAAATAAGGATGAAGTCGGAAGTGCACCCACAGCTCTACCTCCAGCGAAGTAAAGAAGTATATAAACTGAGGTATCTGTAAGCTCATCTGTATTTTCTCAAAAAGATGCAGAGCTGAAAAGGCAATAAAACTGTCTCTGGAATCATTCTCTCAACAGGGTGAGCCCATTGAAATTCGCTCGTCAGCCAGAGCATCTTGTAATGAGTCAAGCACACCACTGGCATTCACGCTGGTGGTAAGCCTAAACAGATATATTTTAGGGACACATTGCAAGACGTGCACAGTGTGAGGTATAGGCATGTTAACAAAACACCCGTCATTGGGTTACGAGGGAAACGTAGACTCTAATTTGTCATTCATTACATTGTCTACTACGTCGCCCCTCCTGGAAGAAACATTTCCAGATCCTGAAAAGGAATGTCCACCTCCCGTTTACGGAGAAGGTGTGAGGCAACTCCTTGATAGAACAAGGCAGGATTCCCAAAAAGATTTTAAAATCTTGGGATAACCCATCTCAAAGAGGTGAGGTTCTACTAGACAGTGATTTAGCAATTGCTATTGAGTCTGGTGTGAGACAGTGCTTATGCATGATAGATCAAGAACACCTCTACGAGGCAAATTCTCCACTTGATAGTGATTCAGTTCATTCTGATGAATCAGGTGTTGGGAATATGTATGGATTGACGGATTTCACTTGCAGGTACAGAAGGCTACATTTGGAATGCAGAGTGAAAGTGAGAGAGAGAAACACTTAAGTGAAAGTGAGGGAGAGATACACTTGAGTGAGAGATAGGGAGAGAAAGAGAGAAACACTTAAAATGCTCTATGCTAAAGTGTAAACACCGACAGAACGTAGTAGAAGTAAGGAAACCATAAGCCAAACACTTACCCTTGCTACTTGCTACTTCTGGAAGAAAAGTTACTATTTTTTTCCCGATCAACGACAGACGAGAACCTTCTTTGGGAGACAAACCATCTAAAAGAGGACCTATCAATTGGTATTAACAATTGGTATCTTCAAAAGTGGGCCTTTGGAGGATTCCTCAACTAAGGGGGAGAAGTTATAGTAAGAAAAAGTTATAGTTATAACAAGTTTATAAACAGGGAGAAGTTATAGTGTTATAGTTATAACAAGAAAAAGGAGAAGTTAATAAAGTCTTATCTTCATAACCTTCGGAAAAGCTAATATCCTAAAGGAGTCACATGATTCTAAGGGAAGATCCTTGAAGAAAGGGGGTTCGTATCCTTAGGGGGAGATTTTAGACTGGAAAAAGAAAATCTTATCTTCGGATCCTGAGGGGAAACAACAGAAGATGGGAGAATCAAGAAACTGTATCCTAGACTTGAAAGGAGTTGTCAGAAGAAGATTCCTAATGCAAGTGGGAAGAACAGAAAAGAAATGACTATTCCATTGATTTTCTAAAGGGAGAAGAAGAATAAGAAGGAGAATCACATTCGTAGGGGGAGAACATTATTTGAGCTATGTTCAGTATTTGTTGAAGATGTTCCCAGGAATAATGATTCTTATGAAGCTCTGTTCATGATAAGTTCTTTAAGTTCAAACTGAAGGATTTTGAAACGGAGAAAGCTCAAATAGACAGAAATGAAAACGATACAATTTGATTATCAGTTCAGCGTCAGAGGAACAAACATCTTTCGTTTCAGTCACACAAGAATTCTGGAAATGCAATATTTGATCCAGAAAAACCAGTAGCATTATTTACAAGTCTCGGACATTCTTTTTCTAGTTGTTAGTTGAGTTATCCTCCCTAGGTTATTTGTTTGCTAAAAGTTTAACAATCAAATAGGGGGAGATTGTTGGAAATGACGAAGCTGTATAAATAGTAATCGTGATAACTCAACACTAGAACAGGACAAGTAAATAATACTACGATTACACAGAAATCAGCAAGACATGAAGACAAGGCAAATACAGTGAATCAAGACATTAGAAGAAGTTTTGAAGTCTACTACAGGTCACTGAAAGAAGTTCATTTATATGTTCATGCCTCAGTGAAGAATAATGTTTAAAGACTTTCAGGGTTTCAGAAGTGTTGAAGATTCAGTATAGCAGTGCCACTAAAAGATTTCAGTGTAACAGCATTGATTGAAGATAGACAGTGTTTGAAGCATAGGAATCTAGAAGAATTGAAGACATGGTAAAGACAAAGGTTAAAGAAGACAGCTACAGTCTTGAAGTTATACTCACTGACAATCAGTGAAGAACAGAGAATGAAGTATTCAAGATTGTAGTAGTAATGAAGACGTTGTCGAAGTACCAGAAAAGATTTTAGTGAAGTTACATTGTTTATTAACAGTTAATGTTCGAACCGCTTATTGGGAAGCCACATTACCAATTGAACATGGTAATCTATTCAGAAGCAAGAACCCTATCAAGACTAGTCACTTATGAACCAGACCGTTGCATCAAGTGTCAGGACATTGATAGCAAGTTTATGTCAGTAGTAGAGATCCATGTTCAAGAGCTTGTTGAAGAATATTGAAGAAGCTAGGGAAACTTGCTCATAAAGGTTAATCCACAATTAGTCACTAAAGAAAGTCAACATTCGATAAGTGCATATTTGCCAAGGCAAATGTCGATCCACAGCAGATCGAGATGCGGATCGAGATTGATTATTAAAGGTAAAACATTGCAAGGTAAATGTCGATCCACGACAGATCGAGATGCGGGTCGAGATTTACAATTGAAGTAAAACATTGCAAGGCAAATCTCTGTCCACGGCAGATCGAGATCGAGATCGAGATTCTCACAGATCGAGATCGAGATTCTCATAGATCGAGATCGAGATTTTCAGAGATCGAGATCGAGATCTTCACAGATCGAGATCGAGATCGAGATTGTCAACCAAGATCGAGATCGAGATGGGTCCAGGCCTAGATCGAGATGCGGGTCGATATGTAGCATTTAATGTTCAAGGGACAAGTGGCTTATTGTGAACGGTTGATCCAGAGTGGTTGGGAAAGTACTTTTTGTTAACGAGTCCTGATTGGGCCACGTACACAAAAAGGACAAGATCAAGTCTACAAGTCATAGATTATAAAGTAGTATAAATAGAAGTACTTGTGTAACATTTCAAGAGAGAGCATAGAACGCAATGTAAAGCAATATTGAGAAAAATACTTGTAATAGAGAGGGAGTATATTCACAGAGCTTAGTATCATTTACTCCTCTCTCTTTACTTCTGTTGTACTATTGTAATGAATGTTGTAGCAAATCCTTCAATGAATATAACGATATATTCTTGAAATTCTGTGTTGATTTATTACATAATATTTATTGCTTCTCATTGCTTCTCATATTCCTTAAATCGTAAAAAGTTGTATTCACCCCCCCCCCCCTCTACAACATATTTGGACCTAACAGGGATATCCAGCTTATGTCAAGAAAGTTGACCCCGATAAGCTAGAATCTCGATCCGTGAAATGTAGGTTTGTAGGATATCCTAAAGAGACTTTAGGGTATTACTTTTACACCGAACAAAGGGTGTTTGTCTCACGACATGCTACATTCCTGGAAAAACAGTTTATCCTTGAAGGGAATAGTGGGAGCAAGATTGAACTTGATGAAGTTCATGAAGAACAAACTACTACGGTTCAAGAGGAAACACCTGTTTATATTGAACAACCTTCCGTAGAACAGCCCATCCGTAGATCACAAAGGGTGTCTCGCTAACCTGAGAGGTATTATGGCCTTGTCATTGAAAATGACAATGAATTGGCGGTCATTGATGGAGATGACCCTATGACCTTCAACGAGGCTGTGAGTAGTGTTGACTCAGAGAAATGGCAGTGCCATGAAATCCGAAATGGACTCCATGTATGCCAACCAAGTATGGACTTTGGTAGAGGCACCCAAGGATATGAAGCCTATAGGGTGCAAGTGGGTATACAAGAGAGAGATTGGAGCAAATGGCCAGGTAGAGACCTACAAGCCAGGCTCGTGGCAAAAGGATTCAAACAAAGATAAGGGATTGACTTTTATGAAACTTTTTCACCTGTAGCCTTGCTCAAATCAATTCGGATTTTGCTTGCTATTGCAGCTTACTATGACAATGAGATCTGGCAAATGGACGTAAAGACGGCCTTCCTCAATGGAGAAATTAAAGAAGAAGTGTATATGACACAGCTAGAGGGTTTTATTTCTAAAGGAAATGAACATCTAGTATGTAAGCTACTACGAACCATATATGGGTTAAGGCAAGCTTCTCGAAGATGGAACATCCGTTTTGATGAGACAATCAAAGAGTTTGATTTTATTAAAAACATAGATGAACCGTGTGTCTACAAGAAGATTAGTGGGAGCGCAGTAACATTTCTTATTTTGTATGTAGATGACATACTCTTAATAGGAAATGACATACCAATGTTGCAATCAGTAAAAATGTGGCTATCAAAGAACTTCACCATGAAGGACTTGGGAGAAGCGTCCTACATTCTTGGTATGAAGATCTATAAAGATAGATCAAGAAGAATGATACGTCTAACCCAAGGTACGTACATCGATAAGGTGCTTAAAAGGTTTAGCATGGAAAACTCCAAGAGAGGTCTCATACCGATGAGCCATGGAGTCTCCCTTTCTTACAAGATGTCTCCTAAGACACCTGCAGAAAGAGAGCGTATGAGTAGGATTCCTTATGCATCGGCAATATGATCTATCATGTACGCCATGTTATGTACTAGACCTGATGTTGCTCACTCAATTAGTGTGACTAGCAGATATCAGTAAAATCCAGGTGAAGACCACTAGAAAGCAGTGAAGAACATCCTTAAGTACTTGAGAAGGACTAAGGATATTTTTCTTGTTTTTGGTGGGTCTGAGTTGAAAATAGAGGGTTACACTGACTCTAGTTTTCAGTCAGAGTGTGATGATAGTACATCCATGTCAAGGTATGTGTTTACTATAAATGGTGGGGAGATTAGTTGGAGAAGTCGTAAGCAATCTACGACGGCTGACTCCACAGCAGAAACAGAGTATATAGCTGCAAGTGAGGCTGCAAAGGAAGCTGTTTGGATGAAGAAATTTGTTTCTGAGTTGGGAGTAGTTCCTGGCATAGAGGGGCCTATTGTGTTATATTGTGACAATAACGCTGTAATAGCTCAAACCAAGGAACCGAGGTCTCACAAGAATACCAAACATATATTGCGGCGGTTTCATTTGATTAGGGAAATCATTGAAAGAAGAGATGTCAAGATTCGAAAGAGTTGACACACATAACAACATAGCAGACCCGTTCACGAAGCCGCTGTCTCAGTTAAATTTTGATCGTCATAAGGAGCGGATGGGTATTAGATACCAGAGTGATTGGCTTTAGGCCAAGTGGGAGATTGAAAGTGTTTGACCTAAAACCAATCATATATGATGAGTTAGGAAAAACTTTCTGCTACTCTTATTTGATTTCATTTGATAATAATAAATTATTTATGTTACGGGCTTAATCTATTTAAAGTGTATTAAATAAGATGTTCCATAATTTAGAGCAAAGCTTCTAGAATTATAATGAGATTGTAATAATGAGATCTTGAAGATAATAGCTTTAGACTTAAACAGTTCCTGATTATAGGATAACTAATTGGAAATTGGTAAATCCGTAAAGATCAGTACATACTATGCTAGCTCTCTTAAGAAGATGTCTGTTCTCATAGACATTTGTGTGGTGACACTATAGCTAGTATGTAGGTGCTTATTAAGGAATAATTTCACTGAACATGACTCGATAAGTAGAACAACTAATAGTTGTACAAGTATCCTTAGACTTGAGATCGTTATAGTAATCTCGTAGACAATGATTTATGCTTTGGTTTAGTCCTTAGTCTCTAGGACATTCATTAGGTCCATTCTGGGCATAGTGATTTGTGTATGGAGATAGTTAACGGATCAATAAAGGATCTGCCCCTTCCAGTAAAGGAAGTGAATATCCTATGTTATTCTTAGATATGCAAGTTCAGGAATCTCTGGCCAGAGTGAATGAAATTAGAAAGAGTTTCTAATTTGCATTAAAAGGAACTTTGCATTATGAATAAGAAATCATATGATTAAATTAGATAGACTTGACACGAGTTCCATGCCTTGTATTTAATCGGGATATTGTAGGGTAGAAGGAATTAATTGTACGGTAACTAATTACTGACATGTTCTAAGTATTCTAAGCAATGATTTCGTATTATCTGGATAGTCGCGATATGTTGAGAAGCATCACTCACGATGTAGAATAAATATAATTAATCAGATTAATTATATTTAATAAATTAATAGAATTCATATAAATAATAAATAAAATGTTTATTATTATTTATTTCTACTACCGGCTTAATATTGAACCTAAAGAGTCACACCATAAAAGAGATTAAATTATAGAAGAAGGAATAATTAATAATAGCTAGTCATTATTTATTTATAAAATAAATAATTACTTAGCAAATTTTATAAATTAATTAAATGAGATTTAATTGATTATAAATTATTTAAGATAAGATCTTAATATTATTAATTAAATATTTAATTAAAGTAATTAAATATGAAGAGAGAATAATTTTCTAAAAGAGTTTAGAAAAAAGAATTAATGATCAAAATAGTTTTAATCATTAACTAATTAATTAATAAGATTAATTAATTAAAAAGAGAATTAATAATAAGATATTTATAGAAAATATCTCAGCTGAGATATTTGCCTATAAATATAGAATTATAAACCCTAATACTAAAAACCCTAATATTTGTGAGAAATATTTTAAAAGGGAGGCAACCCTAATTTCCTCTCTAGCCTCCTCCTTCATCTTTTAGTTTGATTCTTGGTGGATATCTTTAGAGCACTCCACACTTGAGGGGTGATTGCAAGGATTGAAGAACAAGATCTTCTCTAGCTATTGCCGGAAAGCAATCGAGGCATTCTTTAATTTATAAAATAGTTTTTGTATCTATATGTATGTATACATAGGAATATATGCAAATAAATGTTATTCAATGCTTCCGCTGGTGCATAAATTCCTTTAGTATGTATGATTCATGTTCACATGTCCTTCTGGATTCATGTGCTGCATATTAGTATTATTTGACAGTCTTTATTTCTTAGTTCAGTTATCGATACCACTATTACACGTTATGTTACATTATGCTTTACAATCTCCCCCTATTTGGTTGTTAGAGTTCGACAAACAAATCCTGTGAGAGGATAACTCAACTGATACTTACAGGAAAAAGTAAAGTGCAGAAAGATATTAAATAATATTAAGTACATTCCGGATTGGATTATACATTTCCAGATTTCTTTACAAGTACAAGAGAAGTTTATTGCTCTAGTCTGAACACAAATTTCTATGGTCCTCTACTTGCTTGACTTGTATCTTGATTCTTCTTTGATCTCGTCTCATAGTAAAGTTGCCTAAAATCTTCTTGCTTTTCTTCTAGCCTTGCTTTTACCAAATCCCTCGCTTCAACTTCAAGAGTGTTAACAGGAGGTGGTTCTTCTAATTTCTTCAAAACTTCTATGAGAAATGCAGTTGAATTTATCTTTGAGATAGACTCAAAGGCTAGTAATGGTCTTTTTAAAAAACACGAACACTGTTATTTTTTGGGAAAGCCTTTCACTCTGTTGGTGTTATGCATAGACTCTTCTACTATTTTCTACACCAGAACATCTTGTATGATCCTCAAAGCCTTGAAAAGAATTTTTTGATGATGTCAGAATTGAAGGGTTTCGGGCATGAAAACGCAGCAGAATTAACGTAAAAATAATATTAAAAAAAATCGAAACCCAATCGCAGGATCCGTGTATAACGTTGGATGATTATGGTGAAGAAGTCTGTACCTTAACAAAACTTTCGTATGCTGTTTAATGGAGGTCTAGAAAGATGAATCACAACAGTCCTTTGTTGCAAAGATTTGCTCTCTAAAGAAGTCCACACGAACACCCGATCGTCCTACGATCACCGGAGTCGGCACTAGCCGAATTGTTTGCCTCTCTCTCTCTTTCTCTAGCCTCTCTTGATATTGAGCAGCTAGGGTTTTTCTCTAAAACGAAATTTGATGATTAAACCCTAATACTATACATCATTATGTATATATAGGGGAGAGAGAGATTTTGGGCCTAACCCTAATCCATGTGGTTTCCAAAACCCATTATGACTTTGAGTTATTATTATTATTAAATCTGAATTCTAAAATAATTAATCAAGTCCCACTTAATTAATTCAATAATTAAATTCGAATAATAATAGTACTTATTAAATCCGAATTCTAATATAATTAATCAAGTCCCATTTAATTAATTAATAATTAAATTCGAATAAACAATAATATATTTAAATTCGTAATTTAAATAAACCTCCGTTTTGACGTTCTTTGTGTGTGACCCTTTAGGTTATTATTACATTGGCAATAATTTTATTATCTAATAATAAAATTATAAACAATGAGCGACATCTAGTAATACATCATTGCTACCCAAGTAACAATAATAATTGATGATTCAATTAAACCTTTCGTGAATAATGTGCAATGTAATATAATCCCTTTAACCTTATATTATAGATAAAACTCGAGGCATGTATAGTGTCATCCTCTTCAACGTTTAATCTTGGTTTCCTTGATCAATGAGTAGACTATTTAAACAAATCAATATTTGAGCATGGCCATGCATTTCATAGTCTCACTCAATCAAGAGGCCAATAATATCACTCCTAGAATTGGAGGGTTAAATCCTATATCTATCATTCATATTCCCCATAAGATTCATAGCATACCCAATGTCCACATTTATCATTACCCGGTTAAAGGTAACTTTGAGTGTTATCAAAGTATATTAATTCTCGTATAGAAATATAATGATTTCAAGTCAGAGGATCATTACATCATTATCAGTGTGAGATTTCTTATGACACTTATTAACATGTAGAATCTCACGGCGGGTCTTTCCAGTGTCATGTATTGATACATACACTTATGTTCTTGACTTTAGTATCACCATACCTATGACCAATGAGATGTGGTCATCTGTCAACAAACATACTAGTCTTATTGCATTATTACTGTCCTTAAATAATAATACTTGACTAGGGAATTTTAGGAATAAAATACTATTCATATAATCTCATTGTTAAGTCACTTACTTAAAGATATATATTACGTATTAATTTTCAAGGACATTTATTATTCTTTCAATTTATGACGCAGTAAATAAAGACATAATAAATATTAATTAAATAATCACATAAAACATAATCCTTAATTGTTTTCAATAAAACATTAAAAGTATTGTCAATAGGACACCAATACTAACAATCTCCCACTTGTACTAGAGCCAATCTCTCATGTATCTAATACCCATATAACTTGTATGACCTTCGTGCTTCTGCTGCAACAAAGCCTTAGTCAGTGGGTCTGAATTATTCTTATTAGTATGCACTTTACATATATGTATATCTCCTTGATCATTAATCTCATTAATTAGGTGATATCTCCTAAGTACATCCCCAAACAATCTCCTTGGGTTCTTCATAAGCATCAATATACTCAGGCTTTATTGTAGAATCAACAACTGTCTCTGCTGTGAACAATTCCAGCATACAATATCTCCATTTAGACAAAACACAAATCCAGATTGAGAAATCGAATCATCCTTGTCTGTCTAAAAACTAGCGTCGGTGTAACCTTTTACAACTAGCTTATCTTCTCCTTCATATACCAAGAATTAATCTTTAGTCCTCTTCAAGTACTTAAGAATATTCTTGACTGCTGTCCAGAGACCTTCACCTGGATTAGACTAGTATCTACTCTGACTTAGGCCGATCATTCTTGTTGATCTATCTCTATAGATCTTGATACCTAAAATATAGGTCGCTTCGCCTAAGTCTTTCATTGAGAAATTCTTACTCAACCAAGTCTTAACAGCCTGTAAAGAAGGAATGTCATTTCCTATTATTAATATATCATCAACATATAATTATAGGAATGCCACATTGCTCCTACTTACCTTCTTGTAAACACATGGTTCATCTTCATTTTGAATAAACCCAAACTCTTTGACAGTTTTATCAAAACGAATGTTCCATCTCCTTGAGGCTTGTTTCAATCGATAAATGGATCGACGCAGCTTACATACCTTTACAGCATTCTTTGGATCAACAAAACCTTCAGGTTGTGTCATATACACATCCATATCTTCTTCAAGGCTCTCATTTAAGAAAGCGGTTTTGACATCCATCTGTCAGATTTCATAATCATAGTAAGCAGCTATAGCAAGCAAAATCCTGATGGACTTGACCATAGCCACTGGTGAAAAAGTCTCATCATAGTCAAAACCATGAATTTGCTTGAAACCTTTTGCCACCAATCGTACCTTATAGGTCTGTACATTACCATCCATGCTGGTCTTCTTCTTGAAAACCCACTTGCACCCTATAGGTTTTACCCCTTTAGGTGGATCAACCAAAGTCCATACTTGATTAGTATACATGGATTCCATCTCAGATTTCATGGCATCCATCCAACTCTTGGATTCTGGAGTGTTCATAGCATCTTAGTAGGTGAGAGGCTCATCTTCGTCGATAAGCATCACATCACCATCTTGAGTTAAGAGAAATCCATAATATCTCTCAGGCTCATGGCGAATCCTACTAGACCTACGAATAACCTGTGTTTCTTGAGCAGTGTTGTGGTCTTGTACATCCTGCTCAAGTTCCTCCATTGGTTCAATGTTATCTTGTGGGCCTCGAACTTCATCGAGATCTATTATCCTCCCACTATTTTTCTTCGAAAGCATTTCTCTTTCAAGAAAAACTGTAGTTCGAGCAACAAACACTTTGTTCTCGGAAGGATTATAGAATGAATAACCCTTTGTTTCAATTGGGTATCCCACAAAATTATATTTGTCTAATTTAGGTCCTTGCTTGTCAGAAGTTAAATGTTTCACAAACGCTTCACATCCCCATATTTTCATAAATGACATGCTATGACGTTTCTTAGTCCATATCTCATATGGAGTCTTCTGAACCGTTTTAGTAGGAACTCGGTTAAGTGTATAAGCAGCCGTCTTCAAGGCGTAGCCCCAGAAACTAATTGGAAGATCTGCATGACTCATCATCGATCGTACCATGTCCAACAAAGTACGATTCCTCCTTTCAGAAACTCCATTCCATTGTGGTGTTCAGGGAGGAGTGAGTTGTGATACAATACCACACTCTTTTAATAAACTCTTAAATTCATGGCTTAAGTATTCACCTCCACGATCAGATCGTAGACTCTTAATACTTCCGCCATTTTGCTTTTCTACTTCAGCTTTGTATTCTTTGAACTTTTTAAAAGAATCGGATTTGTTCTTCATAAGATACACATATCTACTGAAATTATCAGTAAACGTGATAAAGTAGTAAAAGCCACCTCTTGTCATAGTACGCATAGGACCACATACATCACTATGTATAAGTTTTAATCGTTTAGTGGCCCTTTCACCTTGTCTAATACAAGAAGATTTAGTCATTTTTCCAATGAGACAAGGTTCGCATGCTTCGTATGATTCAAAGTCAAACTTATCCAAGTATCCATCCTTATGTAACTTGGAAATGCGTTTCTCATTTAAATGGCCTAAACGACAGTGCCAGAGGTATGTTTGATTTGGGTCATTTATTTTAAGATGTTTGTTATTCACATTATAGATAGGAGTGTCTAAATCAAGAACATATAAACCGTTAAATAAACGTGCAACCCCATAGGTAACATTATTCAAAGAAAAGGAACAACTATTGTTCTAAATTAAAAATGCAAAACCTTTCTTGTCTAAACAAGAAACCAAAATAATGTTTCTGCAAATTGCAGGCACGTAAAAACAGTTCTCAAGTTCTAAAATAAGCCCAGTGGGCAATGATAAATAATAAGTCTCTACAGCTAAAACAGCAACCTTTGCTCCATTGCCAACTCGTAGGTCGACCTTTCCTTTAGCCAAAGTCCTACTCCTTTGTAGTTCATGTACATTTATACAAATGTGAGAACCACATCCAGTATCCAATACCCATGATGTAGAAGTTGACAAATTGATCTCTATAACATAAATACTTGAATCAGAAGCTTGACCAGCCTTCTTCTTCTTCAGATCCTCCAAATAAGCATGACAGTTTCTCTTCCAATGACCTGGTTTACCATAGTAGTGACAATCACCCTTTGCAACAACACCCTTAGGCTTTAAAGCCTATTTGGGATTAGCCTTTGGCTTGGGACCAGAAGCAGATCCAATCTTTTTCTTTCCCTTCCATTTGCCTTTCCTATTAGCCTTACCTTTGTTATCTACCATCAACATGGCAGCAGGTTCAGCCTTTTCATGTTGGTTTCAGTAGTTCGTAACATGGCCAACAATTCAGTGGATGTTTTGTCTATCTCATTCATATTGTAGTTCATAACAAAATGAGTATAGTTGTGGTTCAAAGATTGCAAGATTAAGTCAATCTGAGCTTCCAAACCAATCGGGAAACCCAAAGTATCAAGATACTCAATATAACATATCATCTTCAGAACATGTGGTTGAACAGGTTCACGCTCTCCCTGTTTGCAAGCATACAGTGCTTTGCTCGTGACGAACCTTTCTTGACGGGCTTGTCCCTCAAACATTCTTTGAAGGTGTTCAATCATCTCATAAGCATCCATATGCTCATGTTGTTTTTGAAGCTCAGCACTCATGGTTGCCAGCATGAGACATGCAATATCATTCACATCATCAATATGCTTCTGATAAGAATTTTGCTGAACGCGAGTTGTATTTTCAGCAGGAGGAGAAGGTGAAGGAATTTCAATGACATGGAGCTTACGCTCTTGCCTGAGGACAATCCTCAAATTCCTATACCAATCCAGGAAGTTAGTTCCTTTCAACTTGTCCTTCTCAAGGGTTGTTCGTACGGAGAAAGTATTTGTATTATTTGCCATTTAAATATCTACAATGTTTAAAATGCATAAAATAAACATTAGATTGTCTGAGTTATTTATTATGTTCAAATGATTATGATATATTCATAATATATCTCCCTCTATTTTTATCAAATTAATAGCCCTTACTATTAATTTGGAAAGTATATCCTATAATCATTTCTAGTGAGCCAAGATTCATATTTCGTCATATCCTAAGTCAACCACTGGAAGTCCTTAAAAAATAATTATTTAGGTAGACAACAATTGTCAATTATATCATATATAATTCTTGGATAGTTTGGTGAACAACGATTGATCTTATCTATCTAATAGACTTTTAACCAAACTCTATGCTTCTAAGTTCATAATGGTTGAATATAACCGTTTATTTTCACCTTATTATGACGACTCAGTTAAGTTAGACCCAATGATACAATGACTGAATATAACCGTTTATATTCATCGCATCTCACCACGATAGATAGGAGTCCCCTGCCACTAACAGTCCTTCTCCTAATCGATCTAGGATTCGATGAGTGTTCATTCATTGGAAAGCATCCGAGTAAAACTTAATATTTTGTTAAGGGGTTTAGAAAATTTATAACGATCATGATCACATCATAAAGAGATCCTCAATTGTTTCTTGAACCAAATATTTCAAATTGACATTTTAAATTATTCATTTCCCAGGTAGATGGAGGATACCAATGGTCACACTTAAAACCCATCAACCTTACGAATACGCATATCCGCTTTTGTCAGAAAATCCCAGTTATAGATATCAAAATCCATATTTAATTCCGTGTTTTAAAATCCATATTTCATAAACACAAGAATCTCATGATCGTTTGTTAATTTGAAAATCTTGAATCGTTACAGATTTTATCTTTCTTAAGCAGACATGGCATGGGTGTCGTATCTAATACATACATCATTCCAACACATACATATCTACACATGCATTCATATACATATATGTATTATGCGTAAATTAAACATGTTTGGTTATGACCCCATCCTATGTGATATTTCCAAGCTAATGGAATTATCAAGGTCAATCTATGGTGGTTTCAAATACTACACTATTACATGTCTTTATCTTCTTCATTGCTCCATCATCTGGATTGCCTCCTAGCTTCCTTGCTTCCAAGTCTCCATTGAACAATTACATTGAATAATAAATAAATCTATTCTAATGAAATTACAAGAAGAACTCGAGTTACATTCGAGATTAACATGTTATCACATAACACATGTAATATATCTCAGATTATATAAACATATCATATAATCATATATAATAAATTTCGAAATTTTAGAAAATCAAATAAATTTCAGAAAATAATAAATCGCCGTTTCGGGGCCTGTAACGTCGTCAAACGGCTTACAGACGCGAAGCTGATTTTATCAGTATTGCTCAGTGACACGATTCCAGTCAGCAAACACATATCGTTTGCGAAAATCGGACACTGGACACAGATTTCAGAAAATCTACCGAAGCCGTTTCAGAATTCGTATCGAATACGATTTCCATAACAAGAACAAACATGTATCATATACATACAGCAATACACACAATCATCCCATGATTATACAACACATGAATATCATATATTCAAAATCATATAAAACATATATATCAATATATAGTCATGGCATATCATATATATGTTTACATACATCGAAAAACTGTTAAACACATAACCAAATCATCCCATTATACACGTAACTCTGATGCCATTGAAGGGTTTCGGGCATGAAAACGCAGCGGAATTAACGTAAAAATAATATTAAAAAAATCGAAATCCAATCGCAGGATCCATGTATAACGTTGGATGATTATGGTGAAGAAGTATGTACCTTAACAAAACTTTCGTATGTTGTTTAATGGAGGTCCAGAAAGATGAATCACAGCAGTCCTTTGTTGCAAAGATTTCCTCTCTAAAGAAGTCCACACGAACGCCCGATCGTCCTACGATCACCTGAGTCGGTACTAGCCGAATTGTTTGCCTCTCTCTCTCTCTCTCTCTCTCTCTCTCTCTCTCTCTCTCTCTTTCTCTAGCCTCTCTTGATGTTGAGCAGCTAGAGTTTTTCTCTAAAACGAAATTTGATGATTAAACCCTAATACTATACATCATTATGTATATATAGGAGAGAGAGAGAGATTTTGGGCCTAACCCTAATCCATGTGATTTCCAAAACCCATTATGACTTTGGGTTATTATTATTATTAAATCTGAATTTTAATATAATTAATCAAGTCCCACTTAATTAATTAATAATTAAATTTGAATAAACAATAATATATTTAAATTCATAATTTAAATAAACTTCCGTTTTGACGTTCTTTGTATGTGACCCTTTAGGTTATTATTACGTTGGCAATAATTTTATTATCTAATAATAAAATTATAAACAATGAGCGGCATCTAGTAATACATCATTGCTACCCAAGTAACAATAATGATTGGTGATTCAATTAAACCTTTCGTGAATAATGTGCAATGTAATATAATCCCTTTAACCTTATATTATAGATAAAACTCGAGGCATGTATAGTGTCATCCTCTTTAACGTTTAATCTTGGTTTCCTTGATCAATGAGTAGACTATTTAAACAAATCAATATTTGAGCATGGTCATGCATTTCATAGTCTCTCTCAATCAAGAGGCCAATAATATCACTCCTAGAATTGGAGGGTTAAATCCTATATCTATCATTCATATTCCCCATACAATTCATAACATACCCAATGTCCACATTTATCATTACCCGGTTAAAGGTAACTTTGAGTGTAATCAAAGTATATTAATTCTCGTATAGAAATATAATGATTTCAAGTCAGAGGATCATTACATCATTATCACTGTGAGATTTTTTATGACACTTATTAACATGTAGAATCTCACGGCGGGTCTTTCCAGTGTCATGTATTGATACATACACTTATGTTCTTGACTTTAGTATCACCATACCTATGACCAATGAAATGTGGTCATCTGTCAACAAACATACTAGTCTTATTGCATTATTACTGTCCTTAAATAATAATACTTGACTAGGGAATTTTAGGAATAAAATACTATTCATATAATCTCATTTTTAAGTCACATACTTAAAGATATATATTACGTATTAATTTTCAAGGACATTTATTATTCTTTCAATTTATGACGCAGTAAATAAAGACATAATAAATATTAATTAAATAATCACATAAAACATAATCCTTAATTGTTTTCAATAAAACATTAAAAGTATTGTCTCTAGGACACCAATACTAACAAGAATTGTTCTGTTTCAGTTTTGACAGTTCTTTTCTCTTCTCCACTCCATCTTTCTTGTGCAAGAAGTACTTTGTTCCATTTGGTTCAGTTTGGATGCAAGGTTCAGAATCCTTAATAGTTTCAAGTTCTTCAGTTCCATCCTCCTTTCTAAAATACACTGGATCCTGATAGTATCTGGTTGTCTCCATAAGATATCTTCATGATGTTTTGATAGCTCTGTTCAGCCTGAATGCATAGATTAACTCAAAAGCTTTAAGATCTTCTTCAGTTCTGTTCTTCTTGCATCTAAGTCTTCCCTCTACATACTGCATGAACATCACTTGGCTTGACTCCAGACCTTCATCAGATAAAGTTAGATTGTGTAGAGTTGTTTCTTTATAGTACATGACCACCAGAGGCTTTTCAAATGCTTCGACACCGATCTCAATAATCTTCTTTTCAATTAGATCTCTCAGTATCTCATTCAACTTGTGTCCCCCAAAGATGTCTTTCCTCTTCAGCACATACAACTCCACTATATTCATTTTCTCGAAGCTCTTTGTCGACAAGATTCTTGATCCCAGTGTTGTTAAATTGATATACATCTTCTATCCAGATTTGAGGGCACTGACTAACACACTTGTTACTTTTTCTGATAGAGCAACATAGAACTCATGAACATCTTGAAATTTTCCCCTTTTGGTTCTGAGCAGGTCAAGGACCTCTTTCTCTTTCTTCTGGCTTAGATTTAGTTCTTTCTTCTACAACACACTCCTTGCTTCATCCCATTCAGGACTAGCTTTGGATTCAATGTCCTTGATTCTATTTCTTCTTTCCATTACATGTTGAACTCTTTTCCACTTTCTTTTCAATAAATCCTGAGCTTGAGCTACATATTGAGTAACAACTTCATCCACACCAACTAGAAGACAGTCATTATCAAATGCATACTCCTCGACAAATTCCTCTTCGACAACAATACTTGCAGCCTTTTCGGTATCCTCTATCCAAAAAGGTTCGGATGCATTTTGTCGGATAACATATCTCAAGGAAGTCCTGCATATACTACGCATACCACTTAAAATACGAACCACTGAATATTCTCAAGTTACCCGTCTCTGAATTCTGACGAGTCCTACATACGATTATATATTCCCTAGGTTAATAATATAGCTTCGAAACTAATTTCGGAGGAAATAAATACTCCTTCACATTTTTGGTACCGATATAGCCCTAAAACGGCCAAAAATCAAATTGTAAATCTTTGAATTCTGACAATTCATATATACGTTCATTTATTCCATAGATTAGGAATATCTTTTTCAAATATTTATTTTGAAACAAATAAATATTCCTTCATCGCTTCCACACAGTACGACCAGATTATGGTCAAATAAAAGTTGTCACTTTCTGAATTCTGAATTGATTTACATACACTCATTTATGTTGTATATTAATAATATGACTTCATATCTTAAGCTCTCTTCAAGCGATAATTCAGATAAAATTGTTTACTAATAAAAATGAAAAATTTTATCCAAAAATTCTTAATAATCCCAAGTGTCAAAAATACGGGTTATTACAGTCTTCCCTCCTTAAAAGGATTCCGTCCTCGGAATTTACACGAGAACAATTGAGGTAACTATTTTCACACCTCGCTTTCTAATTTCTAGGTTGAGACTTCAACCTTCTTGGTTTCGTACAATCTTCTCAACATTATTACTTCACTTTTCAATACTTGTTCTATTCAGTCGATGATCTCTATAAGTTCGTACTCTACGCGTGCTTAACGCCCACACTATAGTTTCATAACACTCGCATATAATAAGCAAGACTGATTCATTGAAAAGAGCGTCTCTTCATGTGTACCTTCTTAATATACTTCAAGACCTTAAAAGATTCGATGTTCCTCTAGCATAGATTCTCTTTCTTACCACATCTCGCTACTTCTTTCCACGATGATATATTTAGCAATACGAAGTCTTCCACTTCCTTCTCTCGACCTTTTCTGGATTGATTGCCAACTTGCTTTTCTATCTTGAGTTATCATTAATCGCTTTCAATTACTACAACTTGTATCATATGCCCTTCGAACCGACTCTTATCCTTATCACAAGGTAGATCGATATTTTTCGTCCGCACTAACTTCTTAAGATGGCATGCCTATAGGTGAGTGATAACTAGTCTCGTATGGAAAACTCTTTCCGTAAGAACTAACTACCCCAACTCATTGTTGAAATTCAAGGCGCAAACTTTTTATGAGGAGATAACCTTGTTCGTAATTTTAATAGAGATCTTTTCAATAACGATCATCGAAATAATTGATCAGAGTGATTTGGAGATCAATAAACTCATTTTCAATGTATATATGAGAGATAAGGAAGAAATTAATTTGGATATGACTGAGAACAACCATATTTGTACTCAAGATGGCCAGTCTTTAGTACTTTCTAGCTTATAACACATAATCGAGTGGTTGCCCACCAGACTTTTGTCACACAGACAAGAAGCCACACCATATGCATTGTTTATCTCAATCGGATGAAAAATAGTTAACATTTAGAAGAAAATGATTTTGAAAGGGAGAGAAAATATATTTTGGATTTTTCATCCCTTAATGCATTACGAACTCAATATACAACAGTCTCTACTCATTTAGGAACCTATTGACAAAATCCCCAAATTTTTATTTCCCATTTATATTCTTTTCTAATGAATAAATCCTTAAGGCTCTTATGGTCTTTGTACTTTCTCCACTTCTACCCATTCGAGTGATGTTTCCACAGCTTAAGTACAACCGTTATGGCTATTTCCTTCAATTCATCAGTAGGATACCTTAATTCATATTTCTCCCGTTATTCAGACGTATATAAAATTATTTCTACTATGTTGCATCCGCACACAATTAATCCCTTACAAGACATATCATCATTAATTACAAGATTAACCTTTTATCATCTGGTACTTACCACATGAGGACCATTACTCATATTTATTCTTCACTTTCCTCAAACTTCCTTCACCACTTACTATATGCCTCAAAAATTTAAACTCATTTTACCCAAAACTCTCTCTTTCAGAATTTGTCATCCAACCACTTTTCTCTTAAGATTTTCTGATGATATATATATATATATATATATATATATTACATTCGGGTTTTTCCTTCACCTTTAGCCAGATCAGGATATCCTCTGTGACAACTTGTCCAATTATTTCTTACAACTCCGATTAATCCTTAGATGGTACAGGTGCATTCATTAATACAAGCTACCTCATCAAAGGCTCATACTGTCCTTATCGCGTGCTAAATGCCATCCTTGGTATCCTATCTGGGTAATTCTTTAGTTGGTGATAACCTATCCTCCTTTGCTGCCAGGTGCCATCTTTTAAGATGCCTCCAATGCTGAAGTTGCTCATAACACTAGGTCAATGACGAATGACATGATCTCTAACGGTGGTAACCCCAAAATATCACTAAAGGTTACATCTTCCAATTCTTTAACTACTGCGTACTTCTCTTTATTGAATAGTTCATTTTTCATATCCATTACTGGTATCCCACAACTTAGCATCCAAAGCGTAATATACTTTTCATTCAATCTTAATTTAAACCTTCTTAATTTATCTCTATCTTCTAATCTCAACTTTATTCAATGTCAAGAAATCTTAACCTCACTATTTTAATGTTACCTTTAAACATCCTTATTTGGACAATCATCCATTCTCAACATTACATCAATTTTTCAATCTAGAAGGGATTTAAATCTATGTCAAACCGGTACACCAGTCAATCTTCATACCATATTACCTTTCCCTTATTCTCCATATTTAATATATGTTATTCCTTCTTTTAGGGCAATCATTAACATAACATCTAGACTTTATAATTATAGCTTCTTGCTGTCCATTTCACATATTCTCCCATATCAGGCTCACTGTTTAGTAAGTGAGGCCTTGATTGGCTTGGGTGATTCATAATTAACTATACGCCAACCTGTTCATATTTCTTAATCTACTGTTCTTACCGAAGTAGAGCTCCAATTCCTTATCAAATGATTTCTTAGAATCTCCATACATTTAGCTTCCTTTCTAGTCCTCATATTTCTTTTCCCTTTTTTTTCCAGCACTTCATTTCCACATTCTATCATAGTTAGTTATTTCCAACACTGTGACTCTATTCTCAATTCACTACTTTTGGGACAATCTTGACAATTCCTATAGACTTTAATTAATGATCTAACACACTTTTGTTTCAGGTCTAAAACTTCAATTACATCTGAATTTCCAGATACTTAGGAAAAGTTGCATAATACAAGAAATAGTTATGGCTAAAGAATTCTTTGTTCGACAAAGTTCATAAGAATTCTTGCTGAATCAGCGACCTTATTAGGCCTCAACCAAATACCTTTCAAAAATTTAGGATCATCATATATGGATATCGTCAGGGGTTTGCAACTGTCACTTTCCAACCCTAGTGTCGTGTACGATCTTTAATATAATACAAAAAGGATAATTATACTATCCATCCCATATAGTGTCAATCAAGCCACACCTATGGGTTTATATCTGGGTCACGGGACCTTTCCCCCGAACCGCCTATCTCATCCAACCCATTTCATCATCAATGACTACTCGGACCACTCTCTGGTCCGGAATTCAACTATTAAAAGAAGTAACTTCATACAAGCACTTATGCCATAACTCATTTATACTAGTTAATCCAACCACCATATTTGCAATGTGGCGGTCATCTCTACCCCAAGGTTTACTTTAATCCAACATCCTTAATATACTCCAAGATTATATCAAGTATGTATCTCATCTCTTTGTTGTGACTCTACATTGTATGCATACCATACATCATTTAACTTAAGGCTTTACTTCTTACTCTCAGAGAATCCTCAACAAAATCCTCAATATTACTCATATATAGATGGCCATATCCTTTAAGCCATACTACTCCATTTTACCCTGAAACATTCCATTTACACGTATTCTTAATTCTAAATTTTTATTAAAATTAAGCAAAGGTATTTTCTACAGAAAATTGGGCATGGCCTATTCGTACGTTGGACTATGCCCGGTATAAAAACACCTCAATTATAATCTCAACCCATTCTCAAATAATCTTGGTCCTTTAGTGATCCCCAAACCTCAACATCTCGTCAGTCACTATATATATATATATATATATATATATACTTACTCTCGAGTATCCACAAGTCAGTCAAAATAATATCAATGGTCAATATCTTGGACCATCAATCACATTCGCTCCATAACATTAATAAGGGTTTACTGAAATGTAGACTATCTCTTCGACTTATTGCCAATTGATGAAAGATTAGTGAAGAATTAACACACCATCAGTTCGAACACGATCACCTTAACTATTGTGCCAAGAATGAAGTGGTTCTCTTCGCTCAGTAATGCTCCCCACAGTCCTGGGGTACTAGCATACTTAGTGCTACACTTATAGCATATCTGGGCTCCTTTATAAGAGCTCCATAATTCTCAAACTCTCATTCTCAATCATAAGTCCTCTTACTCAGATGAGTCTTCTCGGCTAGTGTCCGACATCTTCGTAAGAAAAATTCTTATTATCTTTCCTTAACTATCCTTATATGAGTATATTAGTCTCATATTATAAATCACCGCTACTTCCGATAGCCCGAATATGAACTCAATATGAGCTCGCTCTTTATTAATCTTATCCAAACATAACTCTTAACTCTCTCGTTCCTGAGTACTATAACCTAGAGCTCTGATACCATCTTTGTGACGCCCCCAGATCCGGGGTCAGGGATCTAGGTTGTCACTGTCCAATTTCCATAATAATTAATACTCACCTGCTTTCATAATTATAACAATCCAACATACAAGCAATGACCCTAAACCAAATACACAACTCGAGTTATAGTCTCAGGAAACGAACTTAAAATAATAACAGTTATTATAATCCAACTGTAATAAACTCAGGATCTCATGCTACTAATATCACCTCTACCTGAAGCTACATTAGGAGTAAACAATGGTTTAACATTTATTAATACCTTGGATATTTTACAATAATTATTAGGATTCTAAACTGAAATCCTATCTACCTTACACCGCCTGTAGAAGCCTTGAACCTGACTAACTCAAGCTCGAGCATCTCCTTTCCTTTGCATCCCCTGGACAAGTCTTACTGCAAGATATAAGGTTTACAAAAAAACAAGAATGAGCCAAAGAATGCTCAGCAAGTTATTTATCAGAATATTTCAAGGAAAAGGTGATAGCCATAATTATCCCAACTGGATATTCAATAATAAAAGTATACAACTGCAATATGAGTGAAGATGTATAACCAATTATATCTCGACAATAAAGGAATCAGAGTTCACGAGACAAGAAGATATTCATGATAAGAATGCAGTTTAAATTACTGCAATACAACAATTTAAGTTCACAATTTTGGGAACAACAGAATCGATAATTTAGCACGATGGTATCAACCACTGAGTACCATTCATTTGAGCATCAATAAGAAAGCAATTCAAGATACAGCGAAAGAACAAATGAACGTTCAACAATTCCCATTAACACTCTCAGTAACTAGCACCTTGGCTTTTGTTATAGTGTAGGAACAATAAGGTTCAACAATTCCCATTAACATTATCCTTAACTTAGCACCTTGACTTTCGTTATAGTGTAGGACCAGTGAAAGTTCGAGAGTTCCCATTAACACTACTTTTAACTTAGCGCCTTGGCTTTCATTACAGTGTTAAGGTCAAATTCTAATTGGAAGAAATGGGACTATACTGGAGATTTTCCAATGCCCTACTATACGCGATGATCAATCGCATTGTACAATAGAAGAACCAGTCACTTTCTCTACTAGTAGAAGGGCAACCCCTTATTGGGACGTCACCCTAGGCAACTCATGGGCCTTTAATTACGTTGGGTCGTGCGTCACTCGGCCTCTTACGCAACCTTACTCCAGTCCCTGGTGAATATGTAACAACATAGCTCAGTCTGGAAGGAACAGTATATCCGAAATTTCCAGACTAACAATCATCCTCTCTAGGATTTCAATCATCAGATCATAGATTCACTTCCGAACTTTGGTGGAAGGAAATTGAATTCAAGTTCTAGAATGCCTCAATTCTCTTTCAAGATCTCAACACCAGATGTTTGATTAATATCAACAAGCCTGAAAGGGAATTTAATACCACCTTTCAGAATAACAACAATCTTCTTTTAAGATTTCAACATCAGATGATGGATTCACTTCCCAAGTTATATGGAAGTAATCCCGTAGCATGTGGGTTGACTCTTAGTCAACGAATCAACAAGACAAAGCACTCGAATCAAGAAGACCCAAGAACACAACCCGGGGAGTCGTTACTATATTTTATAATAACCTTAATAAAGGGTATTTAATTGGATCTAGATATAAGTTTCAAAAGACCCAGGTAAATACGGGAAGAATGTCAGGATTATTTATTCGTTCCCTAATGTGGGGGGGTTAACCCAAAAATAACTGCAGAATGTTTTATTGGTAATTAAATAACCAATATTAAATTAAAAATAATATTTAAAGCATTTCCTGGAAGCTCCATTATATTTTAAAACTTCACAAAATATTTTGAGTAAGGATTAGGGTTCTATACTAACCCTCAACCCTCAGTAAACTGGAATATTAGATATAATCAGAGTCAAACAATTTTTAAATATTGTTTTGCTTAAAACAATTGAATAAGCACTGGCTTTTAAAGATCCCCAGTATTTAAATTATTTTAAAATAACATTTAATATTATTTAAAAATAATCAAAGAATATAATTATAATTAAATAATTTTATTTTCCTTTATCCACATTATTTAAATAATATTTAATTAATATTAAATAATATTTAAATAATTCAAAGTAGAATTGAAAACCTTTCGTTCATAAAGAAACATGGGATCTCAGACTTTTTAAATAATATTTAATTAATAATTAAATAATATTTAATAATTAAAAGAATGGTTGAAAATAATTAAATCGATGATCTTCATTAATCATCTCATAATACTTATATAGATTTTTGAATTAACATATTCTGGTAGTACCTACTACCGTTGAAAATACTCGACTATCCCCGGTTAACCATCGAGTACCCTGAATGGTAACTCGACGCACAAAACATATATTCAATCTGGTTACATGCATACTCTAACTTTTCGAGAAGTTCAGAGTAGCAGAAGAATCAAGTTTATACGAAATAAAGCAGTTCAGAGTGAAAATGATAATATGCATTCTCAACAACTACAAGGAGATGAATAGTTCAAACCACAACCACACTTTATAATCGAAGAACTTGTTATAAAGTCAGAGATTTTAAGAAATCTTGCATCACCAGGAATTAGCAATATTCTGATATAGAAATAAATGATAAAGTTGGAAAACTTGCATGGAGTCTAAGGAATGCTATTCCAACTTCACCACGTTCTGGGTACTCTATAATCATATAAGAACTCACTCTTAGTATACATATGTATGTATTAGGTTAATTGTAAATTTATACAATTTACTCCACATTTTGTCCGGTACTTCACCTCCTCGGGCCTACTTTAGCTATTTGAAAAGTTATCTTGACAATTCTTTTTAATCATGTTCCTTACATCTACATGTAGTCATGATATTTCTCAACAACTTCCGTTACTTGACCGACTCGAGACAAGTCCTCTAACTTGCTAGAAATCGTTTCCGAAAACGGTGGTTTAACATTTTTCTTATGTTCATTTCACTTAACACCCTTTTTTCTAGCATTTTTAATAAATTGGAAATTAATCAATTTGACATGAATCTTTCTCTGGGATCATCTTTGTACCACCAAAAACATGACATAAAAATTTCAATTCGATCTAAGGTTGTTAGCTAGGTGAAATAATTCTCCAAATTCAATGTTTAAGCAATTCGTGGGTTATGAACAACGTTTACTAAAATAGCTATATCTCCTAGCTCGTTAATCCAATCAACTCACCGTTTAAGACTACGCAAACTAGACACCAATTATAACATAGAGCCAAAATACACAGTCCAGAAATAGTGATAAGTCATCCCAACAATTCATTCAAAACAGTGGCTCCAGAATTACCATTTCTGTGATTTATGGTTACATGACTTGCACTCTACCAATTTTAATAAATCAGATTTTACTCCTTTTAATCCAATTCTTCTTCCTAGGTAATCTCAGATGTTCCTAGTATTTAAAATAAAAGTTTCATGATTTATGGAATCCCTTAACTAGGGTGATCACAGCTTCAAAGTTCAAGGAAAACAGGATTTTTATTTTATGCGCTACCGTTACTAAATCAACCATAACTTTTGGCTCGTAACTCCGAATGATGCAAAATTTGCGCTCAAATGATCTAGAGACTAACTACTATCCAGTCATTTCATCAAACTGCCCAGACCAGACAAACAATGTTCCCAGATTTTCTGGACAGTGTGCAACAGACAGGGGAAGCAAAATTTTGGCATGGTAACGTTTGTTTTCTCATCGTTTTCCATTTCTATTCTACTTCAATTCAACCACAAGCAATCCCAAACTTCTCATTCAACATCAAAAATCAACATACTACCACTTTAAGCCAAAAAAATCAGCCCACATTATTATTTATAATTCAAAATCAAATGGACAATTCTTGTGTTTCTAGGATCAACCAAGCTTAATACATACTACCCACAACATATATAAACTATAACAATCATCATCCAAGTCAAAGGAACTCAAGAATCAAAGAAAATAAATATTTATTTTCGGAGTTACTATTCATGTTCTTGAGGGTTTTGATTATTGCAAGAGATTCAATCGATGGAATGCTGTAGAATCAAAGACAAAGTAAGGGGTGATTTATACCTTCGATTTAAGCTATCATCCTCAACGATCCATGAAGATTTGAAGGAGTCTTGTTTCTTAAAAAAAAGCAGCAGCTGAGCAAGAGAAATGGGGGGGGGGGAAAATAGCTTGCTTTGCTTGTATTTTCATGGAAGAAAGATGGTGGAGATTCATGGTAATGATCCTATAATGCTTTAGCAATGATTTAAGCTTATGAATTAAAGAATCCAAGTTGTAGCATGAAATCTTCTCTCCCCTCTTTATTTTCTGCCGAAGCTCTTGATGAAGAAGAGGGGGGGAAAATGAAAAAGTGATATGTGTGGTGTGTGGTGGAAGCTTGCTATTTAATAAGGTTCGTGCGGTAATCGCGTAATTTCTCGACTTCGTTTTAATCACTCGTTCTTGTTCTTTCTTCTTACATCCAATTAAATCTTAAAACTCAAAACCTTATTTTATAATTCAAGGTAGTGTTTTGATCTTCGTTTTCCTAACGATTCGCGACGACAAGTTCAACAATGATTACTTATTCAGAGAGTTTTAATAAAACTACTCTCCACCGAAACACTACCCACTAACTTTCATTTGTCATATACGATTCCTTATATCCCATTTGATTTATCCAAAAAGGTTCGGATGCATTTTGTCGGATAACATATCTCAAAGAAGTCCTGCATATACTACGCATACCACTTAAAATACGAACCACTGAATATTCTCAAGTTACCCGTATCTGAATTCTGACGAGTCCTACATACGATTATATATTCCCTAGGTTAATAATGTAGCTTCGAAACTAATTTCGGAGGAAATAAATACTCCTTCACATTTTTGGTACCGATATAGCCCTAAAACGGCCAAAAATCAAATTGTAAATCTTCGAATTTTGACAATTCATATATACGTTCATTTATTCCATAGATTAGGAATATCTTCTTCGAATATTTATTTTGAAACAAATAAATATTCCTTCACCGCTTCCACACAGTACGACCAGATTAAGGTCAAATAAAAGTTTTCGCTTTCTAAATTCTGAATTGATTTACATACACTCATTTATGTCGTATATTAATAATATGACTTCATATCTTAAGCTCTCTTCAAGCGGTAATTCAGATAAAATTGTTCACTAATAAAAATGAAAAATTTTATCCAAAAATTCTTAATAATCCCAAGCGTCAGAAATACGGGTTATTACAAGTTGCCTTGCTCCAGGCATCTAAAAGATGTTTGTCTCCCCCTAAGTTGTATATTCCATTATCATTTCTGCTCCAACTTTTTCTTGTTCTCTTCTCTCCCCCTTAGTTGGGTTATCCTCCATTTCGATCGGAGTTATCTGAGCTATAGATGTTTATTGTTGAGTAGTGGAAGTTTTCTGAGCCAGCAGCTGTTGTATCAAATCTTTAAGTTCTTTCATTTCATTTCACTGCTGCTCTTGCACTTCCAAGAACTTCTTTAGGGAATAATGAATTTTAGTGACTTGGGCCTCTAGATTTAGAATACTTTGGTAGTGTGTTGTGTGTGCATTTTGTGGGGGGTTTATTTGATCAGTGGGTGTCTCACCGCTAACTGTTACTATTTGTTCTCGTCCCTTAACACTAACACTCGGCTGATCAGGGTCAGGGAATTGAAGATCACTCATGTTAACTACTTCACTCATCTCATTGAAAGCATCTTGGTCTTCTGTACCTGCATGTAAATCCCTATCCCTTCTATGGGTAAGTTACATCTCCGTCTGATCTCTTTTGGTTGGGAGAACACCTTTTTCAGGAACTAGGGGAATTAGACCCAGTGTGGTCACCACTATGGATTGAAAACCTTACCTTTTCAGAGGCACCCTGAACAGGTTCTATTACCGAAGCAGCAATATTCTATGTATAGAGTCCACATCCCTTCTATGGGTGATATGCCCCTCTGCTTGACCTGAAAAGGTGGGGAGGACCCCTTTGAAGGAGCTAGATTTGAATATAATAGGGGGTCACCACCTCAGGCAATGTAATGATTGACAAATTAGAGCTTGTGGTGCCCTACAACACCTGTGAAGGCAATTCCACTTGAAGTGATGATACTGCTAATGAAGCCACTCCATGAATGAAGACCTCTTCCCTTCTAAAGGAGAGTAACCTTTCCAATTCACCCAATTAGGGAAGGAAAATATCCTTAATAGGATCTAGAGATGTTAAATCCAGGGGGTCACCACATTTGACAATGTAATGAATGGCTCATGAGGGTCAGTGATGCCCCCAACTGTTTGTGAAGACCGGTTCTGAATTGGATTAACCAAAACAGTACTGGCTACTGAAGTAGCTAAAAGTGTTCCTCTCTGGTTCAGTTCCTGAAAGGCATAATATCTAAACTTGTAACACTGTAACTAATGTAACTCAACTAAAAAAAAGATATTTAACCAGAAGACAATCAAGAACAAGAAGTCACAAAGAAATCAATACAAATTGAAGACAAGGTAATTGATACAATTTAACATGGTTAATTATGATCAATCAAAGATGAAATCACTGGAAGAAGTTCAAGTCAAAGTTGTTCACGCCTCAGTGATGTGTAACTTAAAGAATCAAGATCATAACAATCAGTATCAATAAGACTAATTGATTTCAAGTGAAGAAGCAGGAAAGCGACAATTGGAAAGCCACATTACTAACTGAATATGGTAATCTATTCAGAAGCAAGAACGCTATCTAGACTAGTCACTTATGAACCAGATCTTTGCATCAAGTGTCAGGGCATTGATAGCAAGTTTATGTCAGTAGTAGAGATCCATGTTCAAGAGCTTGTTGAAGAATATAGAAGACAAGAAGAAATCACAAGTTCGAGATGTTGCATTGAAGTTTCTAGTCGAAGCCCAGAATTTCTCTAAGTACTTACTAGGGAACCTATGTAGAAATTTCTATCTAGAAATTCTAGATAAGTTTCTACTTAGAGCCAAGTAGAAATTCTGGAAGTGGAATATTTTCTAAGTACACAGGAAGAAAGCTATCTCGAAATTTCTATGTAGAAGTTCTACTTAGAATATTCGAGATAGAGCCTAAGTAGAAATTCTTATGTAGAAGGTCTACTTAAATATTCGAGATAGAGTGCAAGTAGAAAATTCCTATGTAGAAGTTCTACTTAAATGTTCGAGATGGTAAGTAGAAATTCCTATGTAGAAATTCTACATAGAGGACAATTTCAACATGACACATGGCATCATCTGGTTGGCTATTTCCAAGCTTTCAAGACAAGATAAGATTTACGTGAACAACATTGGACCACTCATAATTTATCTGTTGAAGACTACAAGTCATAGATTACAAGTAGTATAAAAAGAAGTACTCGTGTAACATTTTAAAAAGAGAGCAATATTTGAGAGAAACACTTGTAAAAGAGAGAGAGTATTCACAGAGCTTAGTATCATTTACTACCCTCTTTACTTCTGTTGTACTATTGTAATGAATGTTGTAGCAACCCTTTGAAGTTATATATAAGACATATATTCCTTGAATCATTGTGTCCATTTATTACATAGTATTTATTGCTTCTTAAAGTTAAAAAGTTGTATTAACCCCCCCCCCCTCTACAACACATTTGGACCTAACAGTTCTCGTACCTTTCAAGAGATGGTCAATTTTAGAATTGAGATGACGAAGAAAAAGATAGGTCTCAGAGATTGGAGAATCAGGTTCTTGGCTCACAAATGCCTTAGGTTTAAAATCCATTTTACGACATTTTTGAGAAGGTAGAGATGTAGGGGATATTTCAATAACTTCCTGATTCGGTAGGGAAACACTCCTATCATCTATATCAAGTGATCTTTTTCTGGTTTCAGGAGAGATATGGAGTGTTTGTTAATCTCTGGAAGTGGTTAGAACTGGTTGGTCGCTATGTTCATTGCCAGCTTCGAAGGCCATTGAGGGCTCAAGTGTGTGTGCTGCCGTTTGAGGCACAGAAGTAGATATTATGATAAATTCATCTTGTAGAAAAGCAGGAAAGTCAAAATCTAGAAGTGTACCTTCTTCCATTTATTCATCAGAAAGGTTAGGAACGTACACATCAATGTTCTGAGTCTCTTCCTCAGCTACCTCTTTTGGTGCATTATTAGGGCTTTACCTTGGTTGTTCTTGTTCATGATCTAGTTCTTGGTCATTGTCTGAACCAGCTTCATCCATGATTTCATCTTCTTTTTCAGATTCTTGTTCTTCTTCTTGTGATGCTTCATCTATTCATGAGTCATCATTTTGCAAATCTAATGTTTCAGCTTCAGTCTCCTCTTGAGAGGCTGCTTCTTCTGAATCTCTGGTTGCTGACTCATCAGTTTGAGATGCTTGATCTTCTTCTTCTTCTGCATCTTCTTCTTCTGCATCTTCTTCTTCAACCTGTCTAAGAAGAGCAAAGTAATCTCTAATAGAACTAGTCATTGGGTTAGGAGTAAACCTGTTTAGGTAATCATTCTTATGTTATAGTAGTAAGATTGTTTTGAACTGCAGTGAGGGTGATTCTTCCAGAAGACTATTCTGAAACAATTGAAGTTGATCATCGTTTAGTTTATTGTTCGGCACCATTTGCTAAAATCTCGGATATAGACAGAAATTCTCCATTTTTTGCTTGGTTCTTCAAAATTTCAGCCATGATCAATCTTCCAAAGTTGAGTCTGACATCTGAAGCCACTGCATAAGCGATCACCTTGTTGAACTATTTTATCTCGTGGAAGCCACCTGTCTTTGGTCCAAAACCATGATATAAGATGTTGAAAAACAGATTCCACTCCTTGGGCAGATGATGCTTGTAGATCTTCTTAGGGAGATTGTTGTTTTCCTTTGTGCAGTGCAGCCACATGAATAAGTTATTTAAATCTGCCTGAGATGGTTCATCTTCAAAATTTTCAGTTGGCAAATGAAGTGCCTGATTGTTGTCATTTTCTATTATTTGCAATTTTTGTCACTAAATTGAAAAAGTGAAGACTGATATCCCATTTGCAGATGTGTCTTTAGAAGACCTGTACACCTGTCTAAGAAGATTTCTATACAAAGGCACATTAGTAGTTAGTGCATAACGGACCATTGAACTTTTATTTAAAAATCGGGCCCATTTACCTAACTCACCTGCTTCAGTCCAGTCATCTACTAAGATAGATAAATAATTAGTCTTTTTAATCATAAAATGACCTGCCATTTTATTAAAGTGGAAGGTAATTTTTAAGAATTAAAATTACTAATTAAAGTTGAAATTAATTTAGTAAAATACGAACTAAACCCTAATTTTAAAATTACTTGGATTGACTTGAAATTAATATATGATAAACTCCTAGTAATTTTAAGCACACAAAAATTTTTATTATAATTTTTAATCGATTAAAACTATGAGATTTCTAAGTCAAACAGTTCGAAATATTAAGAAAATGTTGATTTTAAAACCTCAACCAAAATTGATGAAACCACTTGCAATTGAAAGATATGATTGTGGGTTTCACAAAACTGGTTTTAAATTTTAAATCGGACAAGAATTGACTTGTAAAAGTTCGATTAAAAAACTAGATCTTAGTTGCGCCTCTTAAGGTGTATGTACTATGTATGTATATTGGAATCACAACAAAACAAATAAAAATGAAAAATAGCACACACACACACAAGTATTTATAGGCGCCACAAACAAAACAAAAAAATACTAAAGACTTTTGTTGCGCCTACATAGTGTATACATTGTGATGGCGCCTCAAACTTCATTAGCATAACAAGATAAAATGGCTAAGTTATTTTGTTGCACCTACACAGTGTATACACTGTGATGACGCCACAAAATTGCTTAGCACAACAAAACTAACAAACAAAATTCATTAAGTAGTTTATTGCGCCTCTACAATGGTGACACTGTGTAGGCGCAACAAAACCAGATGGCGCAATAGAATTTCAAGAAAGAATTGCTAAGTACCTGAGTTATTTTTGTTGCGCCTATAAAGTTAAACCACTATATAGGCGTCACCAATTAAAGCAGCGCAATAAAGTACTAATTTAAAATTTCAATTTGCTCATAGATTTTGCTACTACTAAATAATAATATTTATGAATAATTTGAATAATTAATCAATAATAATTAATTACTCACAAATATTATTTCATGACATATTTATTAATAACAATAATAATATTAATTGTTAAAATTATTATCATAAATAAATTATGGTTATTTATTATTTTAATTTTATTTTAAATATGAGAACAAATATAAATATTCAACCTCTATATTTAAAATAATTTAAAATAATATTTAAATATATAAGTGCTAAAAATTTATTAATTAAACACAAGCACTTAAATATTTTCTAGGATCAAAATTAAATAAATACCAGATTAACAAATGAGTAGGCATGCATAAGGTATTTATCTAACTAATAATCTTAAGAACTGGAAAATAATTTGGTAAATAAATTCATAAGTCCAAAAAAAATTGAAATTAATCAACTAGTGAATTTATCAACTTCAAATTGCAGTTATTGATTACTAACTAATTAGTTAGTGAAATTTAACATCCCAAGTTCACAAACCGGTCTAGTGAAAGTGATTTCATCCAGTGGTTTAGTGAAGGTGTCTGCAATTCGCTGCTCTGTAGGTAAAAAATGTAATTGTACAGTACCACTCATGACATTCTTTCTTATGAAATGATAACTGATATCAATCTGCTTAGTCCTAGAGTGCTGAACTGGATTGCTTGGATTGTTATGGCACTTGTGTTGTCATATAATATTGGAATTTTGTTCAGCAACAGTCCATAGTCTTGAAGTTGGTTCCTTATCCATAATATTTGCGCACATCAGCTTCCAGCAGCGACATATTCAGCTTCAGATGTTGACATTACAACTGAGTGCTGTTTCTTGTTATACTAGGACACTAATCTTCTACCAAGGAATTGACAACTCCCTGATGTACTCTTTCGATCAATCCTACATCCTGTATAATCAGAATCTGTATAGCCAATAAGGTCAAAATCTGTATCTTTAGGGTACCAAATTCCAAGATTCGGACTTCCCTTAAGATATCTAAAAATCCGTTTAACAGTTATAAGATGTGATTCTTTAGGGTTAGACTGAAACATAACAGACAAGCATGTAACAAACATAATATCTGGTCTACTTGCAGTGAAGTAAAGTAATGAGCCGATCATACCTCTATAGCTTGTGATGTCTACCCTCTTACCAGGTTCATCTTTTTCAAGCTTAGTGGCAGTTGCCATTGGGTTTTTGGGTGGAGATGTATGTTCAAGACCATACTTCTTCAAAAGATCTTTGATGTACTTGGTCTGGAAAATGAAGATTCTATCTTTCCTTTGGCTTACTTGGAGTCCAAGAAAATAATTCAACACTCTCATCATGCTCATTTCATATCTACTCTGAATTAGCTTAGCAAATCTACTACACAACTGATCGTTAGTAGAACCAAATATAATTTCACCCACATATACTTGTACTAATATCATGTCATTTTTATGCATTTTATGAAATAGAGTCTTATCTATGACAACTGTGGCGAAACCATTTTCAAGTAAGAATACAGATAGAGTGTCATATCATGTATGAGGTGCTTGCTTTAGGCCATAGAGTGCCTTGAAGAGAAAGTACATAAAATCAACAAATTCTGGATCTTAAAACCCTGGGGGGTTTCCACATAAACTTCTTCTTCAAGCTCTCCATTTAGGAATACACTCTTCACATCCATTTGATATACTTTAAAGTTGGAGTGTGCTGCGAATGCTAGAAACATCTTAATAGCTTCAAGCCTTGCCACTGGTGCATATGTTTCATCATAATATATTCCTTCTTCTTGGGAATAAACTTTAGTAACCAGTCTAGCTTTATTCCTCATAATAATTCCATCTTCATCCAGTTTATTTCTGAATACCCACTTTGTGCCAATAATAGACTTGTTCCTTGGCCTGGGTACCAGCTTCCAGCCTTTTTGTCTTTCGAATTGATTGAGTTCTTCTTGCATAGCAATAACCCAATCTTGATCTTCTAGTCCTTCTACTACTTTATTTGGCTCAATCTCAGAAAAAAGCCAAAAAATAAACATTCATTCTGTGAAGCACGTCTTGTTTGTACTCCAGCATCTGGATCTCCTAGAATCAACTCAAAGGGTGATCTCTACTCCACACCCTATGCCTAGGTAGATTTTCCCTAGATGATTCATCTTGATTATCATTAAAGTGCTGAGTCCTATTAGTAGATCCTTCAATTGCTCCCCCTGAGTTGCTGCTTGGTTGAGAATGAGATTCTCTGCCACTACTAGTAGTTTCTGTGAATCTTCCACTATATCTACTACTAGGGTCAGAATCATCATTGTTGGTATTTTCAATTGGGGTTTGATTTTCTGTTACAGCTTTAGGTTCTACTTCACCATCATCTGAGTTCATATTTTCAAACTGCAAACTTTCAGTGTTATCTGTTCTTTGCAGACTTGGGAGCTTGAGATCATCGAAAGTTATATTCATGCTTTCAATGACCTTTTTGTGTTCAATCACATAAACCCTGTATGCTTTTGATTCCAGAGAGTAGCCAAGAAATATGCCTTCATGATCCTTGGTTTCAAACTTTCCTAGATGTTTATCATCTTTCAGTATAAAGCACTTTGCTCCAGACACATGAAAGTATTTCAGTATTCGTTTCTTGTTTGTCATCAATTCGTATGGAGTCTTATCATGTTCTTTGTTAATCAGGGTACGATTCTGAGAGTAGCAAGCTGTGTTGACTGCTTCAGTCCAAAAGTATAGAGGTAACTTAGCTTCATTAAGCATTGTTCTTGCTGCTTTAACTAAAGTTATGTTCTTCCTTTCTACTACTTCATTTTGTTGTGGAGTTCTGCGCGCTGAATATTGTCTTGATATCCCTTTCTCAATACAGAAATCATTCAGGGTTACATTCCTGAATTATGTTCTATTGTCAGACCTTATTTTCCTGACAGACAAATCAGCTTCTAACTCTATCTTCTTTATGTGATCAATAATTTTTTGAGGGGCTTCATCCTTTGAGGCTAGAAACAACACCTAAGTGTACTTGGAGTAGTCACCTAAAATTACTAGTGAATATCTCTTCCTTGACATAGACATGACTAGACCAAATAAATCCATATGCAGAAGTTGTAGTGGTTCATTAATGTCTGATAAGTCTTTGCTTCGGTGAGATGCTTTCTTTGACTTTCCTTTTTCACATACTTCTCACAAACCTTTTTGACATAATTCCATCTTAGGTAGACCACTAACCAATTCCCTCTTAACTAAAGAGTTCATTGCCTTAAAGTTCAGGTGTGAAAGTTTCTTGTGCCATAACCAACTGTCCTCTGTTGAAGCTTTGCTATAAAAACATTGAACTTCACCTTTGTTTACAGAGAATAAGTCAGCCACAAAGAGATTCCCCTTTCTCACTCCTTGAAGAGCAAGCTTCGCATCTTTCCTATTTTGGATTGCACACTTTTCCTTTTTGAACGTAACTTTATAGCCCTTGTCAGTGAACTGACTGATACTTAGGAGGTTATGCTTTAATCTGTCCACAAGAGAGATATTTTCAATGATAACATTTCTGATCTCCAAATTGCCATATCCCGTTGTGAATCTCTTGTTGTTATCTCCAAAGGTCACTATTGAGCCAGCTTTCTCAATCACATGTGATAGCAGGGCTTTGTCACCAGTCATATATCTAGAATAGCTGCTGTCGAGAATCCACATGACACACTTGTTCTTTGCTATGACCTGCAACCATAGATTGATTACTTTTTCTTTGGCACCCAAACTTGATTGGGTCCAAAAGGCTTAGATAAGTTAACAAATTTAGCTGCAGAAATTTCCTTGTCCTTGTCTTTATCATTGACTGTGTCCTTGCCCTTTAGTTTAGCCTTGACAGGTGTGTCTTTAGGCTTAGGGACAGGGGCTTCCTTTCTAGACTTAGGACGACTAGCAGTCTTTGCCCTAACATGCCTTCTATTCATGTTCACATCTGTATTAATACAAGTACTAGATGATGCATTCATCAAGTTTATATATGCAGACATGATGTTGAAATCACATGGCATGCATCCTACTTTACCGCATGGTTGATGATGGATAGACATGACAAGCATGGCAGGCATATTAGAAGTTTTTGTTTTAACTACTTTTATCTTTTTGCATGCATGCGTAAGATGACCAGTAGAATTAAAATTGTTATAGACTTTCCTATTAGCTTTGGGAGAATAGGCATAATCATTTTTTTATTAACACCTATCTTGCTATTTCTGTTAGCTTTCTTCTTTTCATTCTTGTTGCCTGAATCACTTTTAATCTGTTCCTTAGGTTCTACAGTTTTTACAGATTTCTTAGGCAACTTCTCTTTATCTTCTTCCTCTTTCTTTTTATCCTCAGCAAAGATTACTTCTTTCATTAAAATTTGTTCTTCATCTAAGGGTTGTATGACAAATTTTTTGTATAGAGGCTTAGGGACATTTTTTAACACATGTGGAATGTATTGCTTTAGAGGACTTTCCTCAGCAATTGATTCCTCATGTCTCTTTCATGCCTTCTTATCATAGTCAAATCCTATTCCAGATTTTTGAACTATGACATGTTTATCTATTGCCTCCTTAACAAGATTAGCAGATTTCTTATAAGCCTGAAGTTTTAACTCTAATTAAAAAATTTTATTCCAAAGTACAAATTCTACTTCTTGATTGCATTTGTCTCTATTTTGCAGGTATTCTACCTTCTGTCAAAGATCTTATAAGTTAATACATGCAAGTTCTAGTTCTTCATTTCTAGCTTCTAGTATTTTATTCTTTAGAACAAGTTTATCATTTTCTTCTTCTGATGCTAGCATGCTTGTGTATATATTAAACATTTCTATAGTTTTCTTATAATCAGAATTAGACATGTCAATTGTGGAAAGAAATGATACATTCGATGACTGAGGTGATGCCTCTGAAGAGTCTGCCATTAGAGCAACATTTCCATATGTCTCTTCTTCATCGTTGTCTGAATCATCCCAGCTCTTTCCCTCGGCCATGTAAGCTCTGCCTTGATGCTTCTTTACTACTGCATCATACTTCTCTTTCAATTCATCATACGATTCCTTTCTTTCTTTTCCTTGCTTAGGCTTCCGACATTCTGTAGCAAAATGTCCAGGTTCATTGCATTTGTAGCACTTAAACTTACTACGGTCTACCATTCCAGTCTTATAACCGCCTTTGCTGTAAGACCTTGAAGACAAACCACCTCGGTTATTGTTTCTGAAGCTGGAACCACTCTAACTGGTGTTACTCTTATATTTTTACGTAGGGTTCCTTCTAAACCTGAGGTTCTTGAACTTTCCTACCATATAGGCCATTGTTTTGTTTTCCAACTGTTCAAGTTCTTCCATTGAGTAGAAGTCATCTTTATCACTGCTTGAGCATTCTCTGTAAATTCAACTTCTAGAATCTTTTCTTTCTCAGTTATAGGTTTTTCTTTGTTGGTCTCTGTACCATTAAAATCTTTAGCTACAAGTGCTGTTATTTTTAACAGAGCTGTATTCTTACTGTCCACTGTACCTGAACCATAAATTATCTGTCTTTGTTCTTGCTCCATTTCATGAGTCTTGAGATTCCAATATAGAATTTCGATAGACATGTCATTTATGTCACTTCTCTTTCTTATTAAAGAGATTTTGTGTTCAAGATGCGCTGGCAGTGGCAACATAAATTTTCTGTTGATCTCCATACGGGAGTAAGCCTTCCCATGCAGTGAAAAGTCATTCAAAAATTTATTGTATCTCTCAAAGACTTGAGTGATACTTTCTCCAAAAAGTGACTTAAAAGCTTCATACTAGGATGTAAGAATATCCACCCTGTTCTCCTTCACTTCTGCAGAACCTTTCATTAGCAGATCAATCGTATCCCACATTTATTTTTCACTAGTGCTATTTATCACTTGATTCAACATTGTAATGTCTAGTGAATCCATTAGGATACATTGAAGATGATTATCCCATGTTACTCTTTCTCTATCAGTGTCAGTGTACTCTGAAGGCTCATTTGGGGTAAATCCTTGAGGAATCCGTTCTCCGTCATCTGAGACTGATTCTGGTGTAATCTTTTGAGGAACATAGGGTCCATTTTTCAAAATACCCATGTATTGAGAATTAGCTGATTTGATGAAAGTGGACATCTTCTTCTTCCATAAAATGTATCCATTTTTATCAAAGGCTGAGATTTTGATGCTACAAAGTTTTTGGGTACTTATGGTTATGAAGAATTTTAAATCTCAAGAAATAATTAATTTCTTAAAAATTAAAATCAATTTGAATAAAAATAAAATTTTGAGAAATAAAATTTTAATTCGAATTCTTGAAGATTGATAGTTTTTAAAAAAAAAATTAGTGGATTTAAAATCATTAAAATATTCGAAATTGAATTTTCTTTAAAAATAAGGAAATTTCAATAAGAATTTTTCTAGATCTACAAATACACATTTTTGTAAACCTATTTTTGGATCTTGATTTGTAACTTCAATCAACAAGCTCTGATACCAATTGTTAGGTTCTAAATCATCATAAAAGGAGGGGGTTGAATATGATGTTAGTAGATTTTCGTTTAATTATGGATTAAATGTAATGCCCCCAAATCCAGGGTCAGAGATTTGAGTCATCACGTCACCATCCAATCATTTACAACCTGCAATAACTCAATACTCCAACGAACACACATCATAGACCCCTCTCTCTCTCACACACACAGGTTATAGTCTTAGAAATGATACCCAACAAGTATCATTAGTTATTACAAACCAAATGTACTTATCCAGGATCTCAAGCTATCAATGATAACCCCTACATGAAGTAACATTAATAACTAGATCAATACTGAAAACCTATTCAACTTACTCCTGCGGAATCATTCTGAACTGAACCACCTCAAAGGTAAATCTCTTACTTCCTTTCCTCGAAGTATGGAGCCAATCGGGTGTATTATCACTTTCTCTGAAAAATTTAATATAAAGCAAGAATGAGCGAAAGAATGCTAAGCAAATTATCCACCCAATTATCTATGTGACTCTCATCTAAGAACATGATAATCACTACTATCTCACTAGTATAACATAGTTTACCGGTCTAGGGTAAGTATAAAAAACTATCTCTCGACGATACAAATAGTCAGAGTTTTCTGTTAAAAGCATTTATACTCGACATGAAGTTTAGAAGAATATAATCTGAACAATTTAGTTCATTATATAAAATAAGACACTATCGAATATAGCGATACCACTCTTTCCTACTTCCTCTGAAGCTTTTAAAATAAAACCCAATGAACTTATTACGTTCACGGTTTTGAAATAATATATCAGTAACTTAGCAAAATAGCATCAACTATAGCTTTGCTAAACTCCCATAAATAATGAGTACACAGTTCAAGATACTGTAATAATACTTGCTTCTCGTCATAAGCACATCAAATCACTTTGAACCATACCACTTGTAAGGTTTAAATCTAGTAAAACATTTTGAAGATTTATAAACTGTTTGGTGTACATCATGTACCCGCTTAAGTTTTCAAAATAACTTTTCGTCAAAACATCTCAGATGAGTAGGGAGAAATATCAACAATTCAATCACTAACAACACCCTCGGTAACTCAGCTCATAGGCTTTCGTTAGATGTTGTAACACAATTCCAATTGGAAGAAATGGGACTATACTGGAGCATACCCACAGTACACGATGATCAGTCGTATAGTACCATGAAATTTTCTACTAGTAGACGGATGATCCTAACCGGTTATCACCCTGGCAACTTTGGCCATAAAATGTTTATCTGTCGGGCCGGTGTCAATCGACCTCTTACGCTAACCGGGCGTCATCAAAGGCCCTAAAATTTTCTGTTGGGCCGGTGTCAATCGACCTCTTACGCTAACCGGGCGACATCAAAGGCCCTAAAATTTTCTGCTGGGCCGGTGTCAATCGACCTCTTACGCTAACCGGGCGACATCAAAGGCACTGAAATTTTCTGCCGGGCCGGTGTCAATCGACCTCTTACGCTAACCGGGCGACATCAAAGGCCCTAAAATTTTCCTCCAGTCCTTCGAAAAACCTTATCCATATCTGGAACGGAAACTAACCCATATTCCCCAAGCATAACGCTTGTTGATAGGTGCAAGTTGGAAAGATGATAATTTGTCTGGAAGGAAATTGAATTCAAGTTCCAGACTGCCTCAATACTCTTTTAAGGTCTCAACACCAGATGTTTGATTAACTTCCAAAATTATGGGGAAGTAGTAATATCATAATGTGTGTTGACCTCCGTCAACTGATCTCATATTGAGGAATGAAAATCATTTTAAATTTCACGACCTGGGAGTCAGTCGGACATTTATTTGACTTTGATAAGTTGAAATCCCTACTACAGTAGGCCAGTGATACCAGGACATAACCGCTTTTGAAAGTAAATCACCTTTTACTTCCTAGACCGAGTTTCCTATTTTCGATAAGTCAGAGAATTTATTCTTATTAAAAGAACAAAATAAAAAAAATAGATATTAGGGAACCCTCACTATATTTAAATCAATTTGGAATATTTAATAAATATTGAAATAATATTTATTAAATAGTAAACAATTAATAAAATGCTTTTTAAATGAATATTCATAATAATATCCATTAATTAAATAAATATTCAAATAATATTTATTAACTCTATTTAAATTTTTTTATCAAAAGAATATTATAATATATTCATTGGAATATTTATAAACGTTATTTTAAAATAATCTGCCTCCGGCATCTCCCGGATTACAACAGTATTTAAAATAACTTTCCGACTCCCGGTCTATGTTCGAAAATACGAAGGCCGCTCTATTCTTAGAGCCTCTATAAAATACCGGTATATATCTATAATACCCTTATAGCATATACACCAAAACATTTAACGATTAATATAAATCACAATTCAATCAGCCTGTAATTTTAATTAGCAGTTATATCACAACAACAATAGTTTTCAACACAATAGTAGTATATCAAGTACAGGTTTCAAAAACGTGCATAAGCATAATTTAATTTCATATGCAACTCCAGAATATAACCTTTTGAAAATAAAAGTATAAGGTTAGGAAAACTTGCCTGGAGTCCAAGATACGTTCTCAGAGTCTCACTCGTTCCGGATTCTCTATTAATAGATATCATAATCCTGATTAGTACTCTTAATCCCATCAACTACTTATATTACTGATAAGTATAATCTCATATTGAGTCCATTTATGACAACTTCAATTTGTACTTAGTAATTTTACTAACACTTATTATACCCGACATTCACCTCCTCGAGTCTATCTCGACCGTTCATAAACCATCTCGTCAACGGTTTTTAATCTAATCTTTTTACTCCATTACATAGTCATGTTGTTCCTCAACATCTTTCGTATTTTAACCGACTCAAAATTATCCTATTATCTTGGCCAAAATGTCTCGTCAAAACAGTACCCTAAGAGTTGACTTTTCTGAGAATTACTATAATGCGACTCGTACTCCAACAATTTTAATAAATCATAAAACGTATAATTAAATGCGAAACCACCTCGAAAAAATCCTTGAGTATTTGAAATATTTATCAAAATATTTTGATTTGGAACACATGAGTTTAACTTGATAAAATTTATTTTAAAAGTCGAGTCAACTACGGGGTTTTACTATTTACACCGCTTTCACTAAAACGCTCATAACTCCTTAACCGTTAACTCAAATGACGCACCGTTTTCACGTGCATGATTTAGAGAATGCCTAGAATATAATCCATCAAAATTTTGTCCCTGGACAGAGGGACCATTTTCCCGAATTTACTGAGGAAGGCAGTAGCTTCTCAAAGAATAGTGTCATCGTGCAACTTTGGTTCCGACATTTTTATAAAATCGAAAAATTAAATTTTTAATACGAAACCTTTTTGGTGATCTTACTAACTGTCCAAGGTATATATCATCCAAGTTTCATAATTTTAATTCACACTTAACTAGTTCGTTTATAGCATCAAAGTGAGTACAAGGCAGCAGTTTGGTCTCCTTGCGCGACTTTCACTAAAATGAACTTAACTCCTAAACCGTAAATCGTATCGACATGATTCAAGTGTCAAAATAAACTATGAAATAAGTTATACACATCCATGGGAAGTGGTGTCCATAAATATTGTCTTGACAGTTTGTAAATCTTGTTCAAAACAGTCCTTAATTGAACGGGCATTACGACGGCTATAAACTTAACATTTTCCGAATTTAACTATGTTAAATCCATTAACCAACAACCCAATCATCAAACCTATGTCTTTAACAACCATATCAGTTTATAAACTTTATGAATATACTACCAACATCAATTCATAACAAACAACCATCAAGATCTAAACATTTGACATCCAAACTCCATGAACTAACATGTATTTTAACATAACTCAAACTCAAGCTTATAACTCAAAGTAAATCAAAGGGTAGATGGAGTTTATACCTTTCTTGAATCCTTAAACATACTAACAAGAGCTTGTAAGTCTTAAGGGAGCCTTGATCTATGCTTATCATCCTTAAACTTGCAAGAGAACATCAAGAACAAGTTAGAAATTTTCAGAGTTACTATTCAGCCTCAACTTCTACGATTTATTTACCCCATCAAAACACCTCCAAAACTTATGCAATTAAATACGTACCTTCTACATATAGTGCAGAAACTATGGTTAAAATTTGGTGATTTTTGGATGAGTAGAAATGAAGTTATGAATTTTGCTTTCTCTGCCCCTCTTGAAACTCCGAACTGAAGATAAAGAAATGGGAGAGAGCTTTTACTTGCTTTACTTGCTCTCTAGCTTTTTGAAAAGTGTTGGCTGATTTTTGTGGTGACTTGTGATGTAAAGTATGGCATGGTTACTAATGTCAAAGAAGTATGGTAGCTTGTGTCCTTCTTCCACCATTTAAGGAACTATGTTCCTAACTATTTAGTTACTAGTTTGGTTGGTTTACTAGCTTAGTCCCACTTCTAGTTGCATGGTAGTCATCCCATTTGGTTCCACCAACTCTAGTTTGCATGGGTTGCATGGCTTTGGTGCACTTCACTTTCCACCCTATGATTAACACTTAATCTTCCACATAAGTTTGATTAATTTCCGAAAGCTTTTCATCGCAGGAATTCCGTAGCGTAAATCCTTAATATTCTCAAATACTCTAATTCGATTATAACCATGAAATTTCTAAATTATAATCCTCCCGGTCATAACATAATTCTTTTATCCTTCGTTAGCTCATAAATTACGAAACAAATCGTAAAAACGAAAATCTTCGGATTCCGACGACTTTTACATACACTCATTTTCTTCATACAACAATATCACATCTTCGGTTTTCCAATATTCCACCACTTACTTAGTGTAAGCTAAAAAGTTTTTCATAATCCGTAGACTCACTATTCATTAGGGTCATTTATAAATAAAAAAAATGCGTCCAAAAAACCGGGTTATTACAATCTACCCTCCTTAAAAGGATTCCGTCCTCGGAATCTAAACAAAAGTAACTAAGGGTTGTCTCTTCACCCTTTTTGATTCACCCATACACCCTTTCTTGTGCTATGGTTTTACTTCTCCACACTTTCTCTTTTTGGTCATTAATCTTTACCGATCGTAAGACACATTTGGTTACCATCTCTACGATTTCTTATTTTAACACTTTAACACATGCCTAACATTCACATTATTCTCTCGTAATGTAGACGTAGGGCATGTGAAGTTTTCGTATTATAACTATTGCGAAACAGCGCCAATGCATATGCATTTTCCTATCATGCTTCAAGGCTTCCTTGATATAATGCCCTCAAGATTAACTTCTCTACGTTGCCAAATCTCGTTTCATTAGCGTACCCGTGGTTTCCTTCTCAATACCCAAACATTTCCTCGTTCCTTGACTTAGTCTTACTGTGAATGAGATCGACACTTTTCTTCCATACAAAACTTCGTACGGTGGCGTGGCTACATCCTGAATGTAACTATTCTCGAATGAAAACTCTATCCGTAGTACGTTATTTCCCCGACTCCTCTCGATATCCAAGGCATAAACCTTTTATGAAGATCTAACTTTGCACGAGATTTTAATCGGAGATCCTTTTGTCGAGTCTCATTGCAACAAAATGATCAGAGTGATTCAAAGATGAATAAACTCACTTCCAAATGTATATGAGAATAGAAATTTTTTGATATGAATGAGAACAACCATATATGTACTTGTGATGGAAAGACTTTAGTATGATTTGGCTTTTCAACACATTATTGGGCGGCGTCCCACCAGACTTTTGTCACACAGACAAGAAGTCACACCATATGTATTGTCAATCCCAATCAGATGACGAATTGTCAAATATAGGAAGAAGGAGAAAATGATGTTGAAAAGATGTGAGGAGTTTTCCTTCCTTAATCTGTTACGGAACTTTAACATAAAACAAGTCCGTACTTATTTAGGAATCCATTTTACAAGGTCTCAAACTCACCATCCCAACTCTAGACTTCCGGCTTGAATATTTCTATGACACTCATGTTCATCATAAATCCTAAACTCTCATATGCGCAATTTAATGCTTTTATATCTCATATGCAGATACTATAATTATCGTCTGTGATCATGAGTCGAATACCATAACATTTTATAAAAACCTGTAGTCCACAAGTTTTCACCTCCTTTAGTACATTGGATCTTACCCAATCCTCACCAATTTCAATATGTCGACACATTTCCTTTGCCACTCATTAATTTCCCAAGATTTAACTTTACTCAACCAAAACTCACATTGTAGAGAGAATGGCATACAATCTCTTTTCTCTTTCTAAGGCTACTTACACTTGCTATTCATTCTCTATCTTCATCTTTTGGTAGATCAAAATATCATTTATACAAACCTTGGCCATCGGTCCAATCATTTCTTAAAATTCTATTGATTAAATCCATAAAAGTTATAGGTGTATTCATTGATCCAATTGACATCCCAAAACTCATAATGTTCATAACTCTTGTCGAATGCACCTTTTGGCAAATCATCTAGGTTTATCTCTATTTCATGATATCTGATCCTCAAATCTATCCTCGAAGGGTAAATTATGATTCCAAAGGGTCGGATAATCTCTATCCATGGTTAGGATATTCATTCCTAATTGTAATCTTAATCCTAATCAATTTTGGCAATCAACACACTGACTCATGTCGTTATCCTTTTCTTTAACAATCAAACACGGTGCACCTCATGGTGACACTTTCAATCTCATCATGCCTTTCTCTAATACTCCTTATAATTTAGTAATTAATCATTTTTATCTTGGTAGATGTAAACTTCTAAATGCCTCTGATGCTAGTGTTATTCCTGTCACTAGATCGATGTTGAATTATATAATTTTATTAGGTAGTACCTCATAAGATCGCTAATAATTACATCCTAAACCCATTAACTACTACATATTCTCGCTTTTTTTTTTCTCCATGCATTTCCTCTATGGTATCAATCACGGTTGCCCAACAAACTATCATCCAAAGGTAATAGACCTTTCACTTCCATCATAATCAAAATACTTCAATTTGTCTCTGTGTCCTTTAACACAACTTCATCATTATCATGTAATCTTAACTTTCACTATCTTATCTCCATCGTTAGTTTGAACAGCCTTATGTAGATGATATTTTTCTCTTGACATTACATCTCTTCTCATTTTTCAAAAGAAATTAAATCTCTGTTGAATGGCACTAGTAAATATCCGTTCAATATTACTCTTCATGCCTCAGTCTAACATTCTCGAATCACCACTCCTAATGCTTCCACTTCAGTTTTTTTTATAACAATTTCCTAAATCATCTTCACTTAATAAGTTATATCCATCATGACAATTTTATTTGGTCACAGCATACGAGACAACCACTCAATTATATGTGGTAAACTTTAATTCATAATATTCCATACTTAGGCTCTTTCGTCCTAGTCTTAAATTCCAACTTCATCTAGCTTCCCAATTAATTTAGAGAAGTATTTACAAGATACACAACTTAGTCCTTGTAACAAACAGATTCACTTAAGAAGTTCATACTTATTCTCGTGAAAGCAATAATTCCTAGGCTTGACTATCTATACACATTGATTATTCCACCGGCTCTGGTTTAGAATCAACTCTGGGTTATATCATTCATAGATTCCCCCCTCAATCATAGGTCTTTGATGAATTGAACTTATGCGTGACACTTTCTGAGGGTGAAACAACATGTAGGTCCCAAAATAGGTTGACTCTCATTAAATATATCCTTATCACTGTTCATATCAGCAGGACTGTCATAATTCTCAACAGGCTATCAAACACAACACGTGAAATATGCCGGATCAATATTACCTAATAGGTTCCTAGCTAAAGGTAGATTCCTCACAACTTGTACCAATTTCATGTTCGTACATTTATCGTCTGGTCCTTCCGAACGTTACTTTTTAAAACTCATGGTCTACATGACATATAGTACATTACCAAAGGACGAGACATACTGTCCATTATGTAGTCTCAATCAATTCACACCTAAGGGTCTACAATTGTATTACGGGACCTCTTTCCCTGAACCATTTATCTCAACTAAACAATTAAATTCTCAGTAAAAGCTCGGAACCCCCTTCTAGCCGTAGTCTCACCACTACTAAAAGGAGCTTTGTACAAACACCACCACACTAGGTCATTCATTCTTTTCATTCTGACCACAATATCCTGAATATATGGGTCACTACACTAAGGGCCCACTTTGATCTAAATATATTTAACATACTTAGAAGATACAATAAATGTCCGTCTTAACTCTTCGTTGTGACTTTATATCGCCTCAATACCACACATCATCTTAACAATTATCCTTGACTTCTTATCCTCAATAGAATCCTCAAAATCTTTATACTTATCATCTTTATACAAAATATATCATTGCCTCTTCCGGAACGGTCTTACCAATTTCCGTCCAAAATCTATATCCCAAACGTCATTCATAAATCTCCTCACTACTAACTCCAAGTAGATGACCTTTTCTTAACTCATTCATTGGTACTACATCCGGTAGTCCAATTACGAACTCTACATGAGTTCTCACGTTATCCTCTTATATAGGAATAACTCTTAGCACTCTCGTATCTAAGTACTATAACTCATGCTTTGATACCATTTCTATAACGCCCCCAAATCCAGGGTCATAGATTTGAGTCGTCACGTCACCATCCAATCATTTACAACCTACAATAACTCAATACTCCAATGAACACACATCATAGACCCCTCTCTATCACACACACAGGTTATAGTCTTAGAAACGATACACAACACGTATCATTAGTTATTACAAACCAAATGTACTTATCCAGGATCTCAAGCTATCAATGATAACCCCTACATGAAGTAACATTAATAACCAGATCAATACTGAAAACCTATTCAACTTACTACTACAGAATCATTCTGAACTGAACCACCTCAAAGGTAAATTTCTTACTTCCTTTCCTCGAAGTATGGAGCCAATCGGGTGTATTATCACTTTCTCTGAAAAATTTAATATAAAGCAAGAATGAGCGAAAGAATGCTCAGCAAATTATCCACCCAATTATCTATGCGACTCTCATCTAAGAACATGATAATCACTACTATCTCACTAGTATAACATAGGTTACCGGTCTAGGGTAAGTATAGAAAATTATCTCTCGACGATACAAATAGTCGGAGTTTTCTGTTAAAAGCATTTATACTCGACATGAAGTTTAGAAGAATATAATCTGAACAATTTAGTTCATTATATAAAATAAGACATTATCGAATATAGTGATTCCACTCTTTCCTACTTCTTATGAAGCTTTTAAAATAAAACCCAATGAACTTATTACGTTCACGGTTTTAAAATAATATATCAGTAACTTAGCAAAATAGCATTAACTATAGCTTTGCTAAACTACCATAAATAATGAGTACACAGTTCAAGATACTGTAATAATAGTTGCTTCTTGTCATAAGCACATCAAATCTCTTTGAACCATACCACTTGTAAGGTTTAAATCTAGTAAAATATTTTGAAGATTTATAAACTGTTTGGTGTACATCCTGTACCCGCTTAAGTTTTCAAAATAACTTTTCGTCAAAATATCTCAGATGAGTAGGGAGAAATATCAACAATTCAATCACTAACAACACCCTCGGTAACTCAGCGCATAGGCTTTCGTTACGATGTTGTAACACAATTCCAATTGGAAGAAATGGGATTATACTGGATCACACCCACAGTACAAGATGATCAGTTGTATAGTATCGTGAAATTTTCTACTAGTAGATGGATGATCCTAACCAGTCATCACCCTGGCAACTTTGGCCATAAAATGTTTATCTGCCGGGTCGGTGTCAACCGACATCTTACGCTAACAGGGCAACATCAAAGGCCCTAAAATTTTTCTGTCGGGCCGGTGTCAATCGACCTCTTATGCTAACCGGGCGACATCAAAGGCCCTAAAATTTTCTGTTGGGCCGGTGTCAATCGACCTCTTACGCTAACCAGGCGACATCAAAGGCCCTAAAATTTTCTGCAGGGCCGGTGTCAATCGACAACTTACGCTAACCAGGCGACATCAAAGGCCTTGAAATTTTCTGTCGTGCCGGTGACAATCGACCTCTTACGCTAACCGGGCGACATCAAAGGCCCTAAAATTTTCCTCCAATCCCTTCAAAAACTCTATCCATATCTGGAACGGAAACTAATCCATGTTCCCCAAGAATAACGCTTGTTGATAGGTGCAAGTTGGAAAGATGATAATTTGTCTGGAAGGAAATTGAATTCAAGTTCCAAACTGCCTCAATACTCTATTAAGGTCTCAACACCAGATGCTTGATTAACTTCCAGAATTATGGGGAAGTAGTAATATCACAATGTGTGTTGACCTCCGTCAACTGATCTCATATTGAGGAATGGAAATCATTTTAAATTTCACGACCTGGGAGTCAGTCGGACATTTATTTGACTTTGATAAGTTGAAATCCCTACTACAATAGGCCAGTGATACCAGGACATAACCGCTTTCGAAAGTAAATCACCTTTTACTTCCTAGACCGAGTTTCCTATTTTCGATAAGTCCGAGAATTTATTCTTATTAAAAGAATGAAATAAAAAAATAGATATTAGGGAACCTTCACTATATTTAAATCAATTTGGAATATTTAATAAACATTGAAATAATATTTATTAAATAGTTAACAATTAATAAAACCCTTTTTAAATGAATATTCAGAATAATATCCATTAATTAAATAAATATTCAAATAATATTTATTAACTCTATTTCATTTTTTTATCAAAAGAATATTATAAAATATTCATTGGAATATTTATAAACGTTATTTTAAAATAATCTGCCTCCGGCATCACCCGGATTACAACAGTATTTAAAATAACTTTCCGACTCCCGGTCTACGTTCGAAAATACGAAGGCCGCTCTACTCTTAGAGCCTCTATAAAACACCGGTATATATCTATAATACCCTTATAGCATATACATCAAAACATTTAACGATTAATATAAATCACAATTCAATCAACTTGTAATTTAAATTAACAGTTATATCACAACAACAGTTTTCAACACAATAGTAATATATCAAGTACAGGTTTCGAAAACTTGCATAAGCATAATTTAATTTCATATGCAACTCAAGAATATAACCTTTTGAAAATAAAAGTATAAGGTTAGGAAAACTTGTCTGGAGTCCAAGATACGTTCTCAGAGTCCCCCTCGTTCCGGATTCTCTATTAATAGATATCATAATCCTGATTAGTACTATTAATCTCATCAACTACTTATATTACTAATAAGTATAATCTCATATTGAGTCCATTTATGACAACTTCAATTTGTACTTAGTAATTTTACTAACACTTATTATACCCGTCATTCACCTCCTCGAGTCTATCTCGACCGTTCATAAACCATCTTGTCAACGACTTTTAATCTAATCTTTTTACTCCAATACATAGTCATGTTGTTCCTCAACATCTTTCATATTTTAACCGACTCAAAATTATCATATTATCTTGGCCAAAATGGCTCGTCAAAACAATACCCTAAGAGTTGACTTTCCTGAGAATTACTGTAACGCGACTCGTACTCCAACAATTTTAATAAATCATAAAACGCATAATTAAATCCCTGAGGTGCTACATTTCTAATCAAAAGATTAGTTTCTATGGGTTCAATCAGTATTACAACAAGAATACATATAGGTGTGTTTAATGTATGTGTTTAATGGAGCTTCTCTTGTGTTTGTCTTGAATGTAGAAGAAGAATGAATTATTGCTTTCTATATTGATTTCACCCATATATATTTTGTACTCTTTTGGAAATCAATTGAATTGATTTTCCAACAATGCTAAGTCATTTGTTGCGCATGCAAGAGTGTTAATGGAGTATAGGCACCACAAGAGGTTTTGTTGCGCCTCAATTTGTTTGTTACGTCAAAGAGGTATTTTTTTACGCCTATACACTTGTTCCCCTGTATAGGCGCCACAAATGCCTTAGAAACCAAGTCCAACATTTTCCTTGTGCCTTGGATGTTTTGTTGAGCCTGCACTCTCAATGCTTTGTATAGGCGCCACAAAATCCTCCTCTTTAACTTTTGTTGCACCACTCTTTACTAAGAATAACACATATTCATTTTATTGCACCTGCACTCTTGATGATTAGTGTAGGCGCCACATACAACATTATAATCTTGGTGTGTTGTTTTCTTGCGCCTCTCCATTGCTTCAAGAGTGGAAGAACAACATAATTGATATTACTTGCCTTAACCATATTCTTGAAATACTTGAAGTAATTACCACTTGGTTTTCACTCTTCTGGCTTGATCAACTGAATTTTTTCTGATTAAACAAGACAATTCTTTTATTGTTGTGCTGACACTTAGTGCACTGGTCTGGTTCACAAACGGCTAATACTGAATTGAATTCCCTTGAGTTCTGTTCTTTTTCAGCTGATTAATCTTTGACTTTTGAATTGCTTCTTATCACTGAAACCCTTTGACATTTATACTCAAATCATTACAATGTCTTTAATATTAAATCTTTTGAACTCTTATTTGTTGCTGAGGCCTGAACATATTAATGAACTTCTCTCATTGACGTTCAGTAAGCCTTTCATCTTGAATGCTTTGTAATGATGTATGTACGATTCATGTTCACATGTCCTTCTGGATTCATGTGCTACATATTAGTATTATTTGACTGTCTTTGTTTTTTAGTTGAGTTAACGATACCACTATTACATGTTACGTTACATTATGCTTTACAGGGGGGCTGAATGCAACTTGATAATTTATCACTAATCTTGCTAACAACAAACAAGTAGTAATAATATCAAGTGAAAAATGTAAACAACAATATGCTAGAAAATGAAGAAAGGTGTTTAACTTCAAAAATTAATTTTATTAATTTTTGTTTTGCTACAACTGACTGGAAGATGTTTCCAGTTTCAATAGATACAATAACAAAGAACTTGCTAATATTTTTATGCTTGAGAAAAGTTAAGCTCATTTGTTTATCTCTTTCTATGCTCTCACACAAAGGGAAAGTGTTTGTGAGATATGTTTATTTATACTGAAACACATATCTCACTTACAAGAGTACTTTCCCTTGTTCCTAGGACAAAACTTGAAATAGAAACTTCATTTTTCTATTCAAATTTGTTGTGACACCTCCAGATCCGGGGTCAGGGATCCAGGCCATCTTGATCCACTTCCATCAATAAATTACTCACTTGCTTAACAATTATATCAACAACATATACTGGTGACCCCAATCCAATTACACAACTCGAGCCATAGTCTAAGAAAATGAACTTCAAATAAAAACGATTATTATAACTCAACTGTAAACTCAGGATCTCATGCTACTAATATAACCTCTACCTGAAGTTACATTAGAATTTAACATTATTTCAACATTTATTATTACAATATATATATATATATTACAATAAATCTTAGGATTCTTAACTAAAATCTTATTTTAACTTACGTCATCTGTAGAAGCCCTGAACCTGACTAACTCAAGCTCGAGCCTTTCCTTTTCGAACCATGGACACCTCTTACTGCAAGATTTAAAATTATAACAAGCAAGAATGAGCCAAATAATGCTGAACAAGATATATATTAGAATATTTATGTAATTTGCACCAAGAAAAGAGTGGTAACTAATATTTATACCAACCTAATGTCCAATAGTATCAATAGATAACTTGCAATATATATTTGGAGAAAGTTTGGCGAGGTATATCTCCACAATAAATGAATCAGAGTTTACGATGCAAGAAGGTATTCACGATAACAACACAGTTCAAGTTACTACGTTACAAATGATTTATGTTCAAAATTTTGGAATGACATTAACGATAACTTAACACGATGGCATCAGCTACAGTTTTTAATTCATTTAAGAATCACTAAGACAACATTTCAAGATACTGTGAAATGAATCAATAAAAGTTCAACAGTTCCCATTAACACTATCGGTAACTTAGCACCTTGAATTTCGTTATAGTGTAGGAACAGTGAAAGTTCAACAGTTCCCATTAATACTATCGGTAAATGTGAAAGCTTCTTGTGCCACAACCAACTTTCAGATGGGGAAGCCTTACTGTAGAAATAGTAGACTTTGTCTTTTCTTATTGAATCCAAGTAAGCTATGAAGAGGCTTCCTTTTCTAACTCCTTGAAGAGCTTCTTCACTTGTCTTTTTGTTGACAACTGAATATCTATCTTGGTTAAAACTAACTTCGAATCCACTTTCACAAAATTGAGTTACACTCAATAGATTATGCTTCAATCCATTTACTAGAGCAATTTTCTCTATCTTCAAGTTTCTAACTTTCAGCATGCCATATCCCATTGTGAAACCAATGTTATTGTCACCAAAGGTTACATAAGGCCCAACCATTTCCTTGAACTGTGATAACAGGGCTTTATCACCTGTCATGTGTCCTGAGCATCCATTGTCAATGATCCACATGACTCTTTTATTTTTCTTGTTACCCAGCAAAGTAAATATCTCAAGTTGCTTTTCGTACCCAACTTTGAATGGGTCCATTTTGCTTAGCTAGATCACAAATTGAAGTTGATTCAGTTATAATTCTTTCTTTTCTTTTTGTTATTCCCTAGAACAATGTCAATATTTGTAGAAGGGGGGTTGAATACAAATATTAAAACTTGTTTTTGCTTGTTCTAATATTTGTTCTAGATGTTTGAGAATTAGAGAGAATATGTTCAAACAAATTTCAACTGAAAAATAAACTGAACAAACAGATTTAAAATTACTGATGGATTTGTTTTTCCATCAGTGTATATTTTTGCTCAATGTTCCTAGATTAAAAGAAACCTAGCTGCACTTTTACAAGATTAGAAAACAAATCAACTGTTCTTACAAATCTGCTATCAAACTAGAACAGTTGATTAAGAAATATTGTCTAACTTGTCTGTTTTCTAATAATGCTGCTACACTTGTTTATGTACCACAAGTGTGCTTTTACAATTCCTATTCTAGGATTGTTTCTACCTACCTTCCTTTTACCTTTTTCTATTTTAGAATAAAGGTTTGAAAGACAGCTTCTAATTGAGTCTTCACAGCCATCATAGACTGTCTTCCATAGGTGTTCTTTTGCCTTTTTGGATCTCTGACAGAGTGCCTTTTTGTCACAGTCAATTGATAATTTGTTGTTAAGCATATCAATTGACTCTTCCTTAATTCATCAACTGATAATGTTCTTCGATCGATCTTGATATCCATCGATTGATAAGTAAGTTGCCTTATCGATTGATAAATGATATCAATCGATATATCAATCGATGGGTCTTCACAACAGTTGATGGTCTTCAACTCTTGACTTGGTTTCTTCGATTAATCTCTCATCCATCGATGCTTCAATATCAATTGATCATCCTTCACTTGTGTAATTTCCTGTCTTCACATAATTAAAATTTGATAGTTTAATTCACACATCAATTGATGATCTATATCAATCGACTCTAACATCAATTGATGAATAGAATATCAATTGATTTACACCTTATCGATTGAAATAGACTAAGTACACCTATGCTACTATCCAAATTATCAGTTGATTCAGATAAACATTTCAACTGATAAATGGTTTCCTGATTAATTGATATTTATAACTTTCATATCAATTGATCAGTTACATCAAATAAAATTTTTATGATTCTAAAATTAATGTTATCATAAAATTACATGTAGATTCCTAACAATCTCCCCCTATTTGTGTCTGTGATATGAACAGGCATAAATCTACTTGATGATAACAAAACCCTTAACTATAATCATTTAAATAGAATCAAGAAATTTTCATAGCACTTTTAGGAAATATCATTTGATGATTATTCTTTGCAGACTGTTCCAGTGTCTTCAATTCTTCATGATCTTCAATCTTCAATTACTTCTTCTTCTTCTTCTTTTCAGCATTTTCTTTTAATTGCCTCATAAAGGTGCTCCTCAATATTGCTTCATCTTCATCAGTTTCCCCAAGTTACCTCATAAGATAGTGGATTTCCTCATCTGTGATTTTGTCCAGATATTTACAGATATCAAAGAATTTTGTATTGCATTCCACATCTGTAAAAATCATGGCATACTTTGGTTCCAACACCACCTTCTTGACTTGAGATTTCCATAGCTTCAAAGGAGAATCAGGTTCAGCTTCAGCTTTGAGATTTGTTATTAGATTTCCTGAGAAATAGTAACATTGAGTTTGTACCTTTTGTTTAGAAGAGGTAGAATTGTCTTCAACACATTGTAGCCCTGCTTCATAATCACCTTCATTGAGTAAGTGAGTTTAGAACCATTTTCATACTCCAACCTCATGGATTCCTCTTGATTTGAAGTTGCAGGATGGGTTCTAACTTTAATTAATCCTTTCTCACTTACAACTGGAGTTCCTTTTAATTGGTATCCTTCAAATGTCACTTCCTCCTTGGTTTCTCCTTGAATGACTTGAGGATCCTCCTGAACCACCATCTTCTGAGATGAATCTGCCCTTTTCTGGGCCATTGTTATTTTTCTCCTTTTTCTCAATGGTTGCTCTGCCTGTAGCTCTTCCAAATGCCATTGCATTTCCATCTGTCTAGCAATCTCTTCATTCTCCTTTTCTCTCCTTGAGGCATCTGAGATTCCTGTAGTGATGGCTCCTTGAAGTAGCTTTTGGCCTACTGGTTCAGTTTTCTTCTTCTTCTCTTCTTCAATAACTATTGTTTTCCCTTTTTTCTTTTCTTTAAGTGCTTCAATATCTAATTGAAGAAAAGCTTCTGTATTTGAGTTATTTTCCTGAATGGCCCCCTTTGCACTTTCATTTACTGCTATGATTTGAGCAATAAATTCATCTAACTTTCCTGACTCTGCAGCCTTTGCAACCAACTCAATGTTCCTTTTTAGGGTTTTAAGTCTTTGACTTTCCCTCTCAATCATTAGTTGAGTTTCCTTTTCTCTAGAATTTCTTCTAGCTTCCAAATCATCTTCAAATTTCTTAGCATATCTCTTTTTGTGTTCCATGTCATCTTTGGAATATTTTGAAGATTGGCCCTTATAGCTTCCACTGCCACTTGCACCACTTTTTGAGGTCCTACTGTGACCACCCAAATTAACTCTAGGATTATCACTCCTAGCTCCTCCAACACCCCCATCACCATCTTTATCATTATTCTTCTTTGTATTCTCCCCCTTTCTGTTATCATCACAATTAGGAGGTGGTGGCATTCAGTCAAGAAACTTATGAAGAATTTCAGCATGTAGAGTCTGTCCTCTAATTATAGCTTCCATCTTAGTTTCTATGGACTCTACTCTTCTTTCCAAGGCTGAAAAATTCTTTGACTCCTTAAACAATTTATCCTTAATTTGCACCAGAGTGTTCATTGGCAGTTTCTCATCCAATCTTCTTTCCAATACATCCTTGTTTGTAGAGATTGAATCTTTGATGCTGTCCAATTCCCTTCTTATACCAGTGACTGTCATTTTCTACAATTTTAACTGATCCTTCATGCAGGTGGCAATTGTCCTGTGAGTTAAGTCCTCAATGTTCACCTCCATCATTGCCCTTCTTTATTCTGATATGATCTCTGTTTCTGCATCTTCAAGAGAACCATCAATGGTACTCATCCATGGCTCCTCATCTGAATCACTTTCTAGATCACCAGGAGTCATATGACAGACATCTGTGACATTGACCAAACTTTCCTTCAAGTTTCTAGTTCTCTATTCAGTATGATCAATGCCTAAGAGTTGTTCAGCATCCCTGTTTCTTAATGTGGCTAATCCCTGGTACCTTCGATCGGGAGGAACAAAGTTGCTTGGATCCAAGTCACTTGCATCAACTTCCATATCTTCAACAGCTACTTCCTCCAATAATTCAGCTTCTTTCTCTACACCACTTCCTCCTGCTTCATTTGCATTAGGGACTCCCCCTAACTCCTTTACTCCCTCCTCTTCAGACATCAATTCAATTTCCAACTTCTGAGCATATTCAAGAATTTTTCTGTCACTCTCACTCATCTCTCTATTTTTCATCAGGATCTCATCCTGGAACCTCACCTCCCCCTCACTCATTATTTGTGCACCTTCTAAGGTGGGACCCTCAAGTGTTTCACTCTCATTCCTGGAAGAAATAGGAATGACCTCACTCACTCCCTCTCCTTTTGCCAGGCTGCAATCCTACCTCTCATTCAACTCACTTAATCCTATAAGTGTGTGTGCAATATCAATTGATTGGGTATCAATTGATGTTAAGAAAATATCAGTTGATGAGGTGTTTAGGATATCCATCGATTGATGCATACCCATCGATTGATCTTGAGTATCGATTGATGGCTTATCAATAGATGGCTGAATATCAATTGATGTTGAGACATCGATTGATGGAGTAAAAACATTTGATGTAATTATTTGAGAAGTTACATTTGAGATGATTTGAGAAATGGAATCCTGAACTTCCTGGGAAGAAAATTCAGAATGGAGTTTTGGCTTCTCCTTGAGTAACAAAGAAGGAGAATCTGAAAATGTTTGATTGTCTAACAAAACATTTTCTGAAGAAGTTTGATGTGGAGGAGAGAAAGGAATGGAAATAGATAAAGAATGAGACTGCAACTCCACATTTATTGGAGATGCATCAAAATGAATTTGAGAAGGCTCCACCACATTTTCCTGTGATTTTGCAGTGTGTGAATCCCCTTGTGCAAAGGTTACTTTCTTCTTTCTCCTTTCATAGGATTTGGGGGTTTTGGCTTGAGTGTCCCCATCTTTGTTCTGTGCCCCTAGCTGTGGGCTCTTTTCAATATTGACATCTTTTTGAGAAGATGCCAACAGAGATGTGGTATTATCCTTGTTAACATCCACAGTCTTTTGGGAGACTGTGGAGTGGGTAGGTTTGGGTTGCACGCCCTCTCTCTCCTTATCCTTCTGGGTTCTTTGATTTTCCCTAGTTCCCTCACCAGAACCTTCTCCATCTAATCTATCACCACCTGGAGTTTTTCTTTTCTTTGGTTTTACAATAATAGATTTTTGGGAACCTGTTGAGGTTGGTTTCTTAGATTTGATTGAGGAAATAGGTAGTGTGGCTTGGGTAGGAGGGTTGGGGTTACTGTTAGCCCCCTCCAATGCCATAGAAGGCAAAGAAACTTGAGTTTCAGAAGAAGTAAGGGATGAAATAAATACTTGAACAAAAGGTGGATAGATCAATTCCATATTTCTATGAAGATTGATCCTGACCAAGTCTTTGAAGACCCTTTTATTTTGGACACAGCAGTCCAAAGTCTCCATCTCTCTTGTTATTTCAATGTCCTTCACAAAATGGTTAATAAACAGCATAATAAATCTAGCATAATATATATGATTTGATCTATTAGCCTTATTACCCAATTTTGCTGTAATTTCATTTAGTATGATGGAAGATAGATTGAAAAATTTATCAAACAAAATACTATATGCTTTCTCCTGCATACTAGTTGTTATTGCATCAAAATTGCTAATTTTACCACTAAAGCATTTAATTATGACATCAAAGAAATAAGATTATTCTCTCCTAAGATGTTTCCTAACCACATGACCTAGTCCTATTTCTAGTTCAACATAATTAACAGATTTTAGCATTAACCTAATTTCTTTATCTGTTGGGCTTTTATCAGTATTATTAGCAGGTAACTCTAAGCATTCATTAATAACAACATTATTAACAGTGTACTTATCTCCTTTACAAGTGAATGTAATTGCAGAGTTGTCACTTGTGATTTCAGCACTTGCCCAAAATTCTTCCACCAAGTTGCAGACGATCTTTGGAGCATCTTTGAGTGCCTTCCTTACCTTGCAACTTTCCAGAAATTTCATCAGATGATGGAACTCCTGGGGTGCCTCTTCTACTATTGTACCTGCTACGAAATTTGTTTGTTCATAGATGTAACCACTCTGTGAAACTTTCTTTGATGTAGAGGCCATTTCTTTGACTTTTGACTAGAAATCACTTTCTTGACAAGGATTAAGTATTTGAGAGAGATTGAAAATTGAGAGATTAGTGACTAAGTTCGCAGATTGAGAGAGAGAAATTAGTAAACAGAATGCAGGTAAGAGTAAAGAAAAATTTTAATCTCACTATTTATATTTACTAATTTCTCAATCGATTTCTTACTCAAAATAGAACTTAATTGACCGTTGAAAAAAAGTGAATAAGTGAATTACTTATTTTCGCAATCGAATGTTATACATACATGATTGTATGTATTTATCAATTGATAAGACAATTAATCAACGGCTAGATTTTGTACAGGTCGATTGATGACATGGACCCTAAAACTTCCATGCCATCGATTGATAACTAATTTATCCATCGACTGTTAGTACTATCCATCGATAGACAAATACATCATCGATTGATGTAGTTATCAGTCAGCAGATCAATATATCCATTGATATGTAAAATGCATATTAACTGATTAATGAAAAATCAACAGATTAGCATTATCAACGGCTACCTACTAGAACTAAAACTACTAACTAACTTATCAGACATTTCAAATGTTAATTAAAATTAAGCATACCTAAATCACAGACCAATCTATTAAAGGTAGATTCATTTAATGGTTTGGTAAAAATGTCTACAAGTTGTCTTTCACTAGGGACAAAATGTAATTCAATAGTACTATTCATTACATGTTCCCTAATGAAGTGATACCTTATGTCAATGTGCTTGGTTCTGGAATGTTGCACAGGATTTTCTGTTATTGCAATGGCACTTGTATTATCACAGAAAATAGGAATCTTGTTCAAGTTGAACCCATAGTCAAGTAGTTGATTCCTCATCCATAATATCTGAGCACAGCAACTTCCAGCTGCAATGTATTCAGCCTCTGCAGTAGATGTAGACACTGAATTCTGCTTCTTGCTAAACCATGAAACAAGCTTATTTCCTAGAAATTGACAGGAGCCTGTTGTACTTTTTCTGTCAATTCTGCAACCTGCATAGTCTGCATCTGAATAACCAATTAGATCAAATTCAAAATCTCTAGGATACCAAATTCCAAGATTTGGAGTTCCTTTGAGATATCTGAATATTCTTTTTATTGCAATCAAATGAGATTCTCTAGGATCAGCCTGAAACCTAGCACAAAGACATGTAGCAAACATTATGTCTGGCCTACTTGCAGTTAAGTAAAGTAATGAACCAACCATGCCTCTATAACTTGAAATGTCCACTTTAGCTTTCTTAGTGTTCAATTCAAGTTTAGTTGCAGTGGCCATGGGAGTTTTCGCAAAAGAACATTCACTTAAATCAAATCTCTTAAATAAATCAGAAATATATTTGGTTTGATTTATGAAAATGCCATTTTTGACTTGTTTGACTTGCAAACCTAGAAAATAGGTAAGTTCTCCCATCAAGCTCATTTCATATTTACTCTGCATCAACTTAGCAAACTTTTGACAAAGTTTTTCATTAGTTGAGCCAAAAATAATGTCATCTACATAGATTTGAACAAGAATCATAGAGCCATTTATATTTCTGTGAAAGAGAGTTTTATCAACAGTACCTCTTGTGAAGTGATTCTCAATCAAGAATTTAGACAAAGTGTCATACCAGGCTCTAGGTGCTTGTTTCAATCCATAAAGTTCCTTGAGAAGATAGTATACAAATCCAGGATGAACAGGATCAATAAAACCAGGAGGTTGTTCTACATATACTTCTTCTTCTAGTTCTCCATTGAGAAAGACACTTTTCACATCCATCTGATACACCTTGAAGTTAGCATAAGCAGCATATGCTAGAAAGATTCTGATTGCTTCCAATCTTGCAACTGGTGCAAAAGTTTCATCAAAATCTATGCCTTCTTCTTGTGAATAGCCTTTTGCCACTAGTCTTGCTTTATTCCTTATGACTGTACCAGATTCATCCATTTTGTTTCTGAACACCCATTTTGTTCCAATGATAGACTTGTTCTTTGGCTTAGGCACTAGCTTCCATACCTTGTTTCTTTTAAACTGATTCAACTCTTCTTGCATAGCTATTGTCCAATCAGGATCATCCAAGGCTTCTTCAATCCTTTTTTATTCTTCTTGAGACAGGAAGCCACTATACAAGCATTCATTTTGAGTTGCTCTTCTAGTTTTGACACCATCATTTGCATCTCCAATAATTAATTCAAAGGGATGGCTTTTTGTCCATTTCCTTTGAGATGGTAAATTTGTCCTTGAAGATGATGCTTCATGATCATTGGAAGTGTTATGATCATTGTGATGTGATTGACTATTTGAGAACCCTCCCCCTGAGATGGACACTCTACTTGAAGATTGTTGAGCAGAGTTGTTATCCATCGAATGATTATTAATTGATGTATTATCAGTCGATTTATGATTATCAACTGATAAGTTATCTATTGATGCATTGACATCAATTGATGGGAGGATTCTAGGTATTTGAATTCTTGAGATTTCCACATCATCACTATCTTCAATATTGCTTGTTGATTCATTTTCAAAATGTAACAGATCATGGAATCCTTCATCAACCAACCCTTGAATTTTCTTATCATCAAAGACTACATGCATAGATTCCATAACAATGTGTAATCTAAGATTATAGACTCTGTATGCTTTGGTTGTTATTCCATATCCAACAAATATAGCTTCATCAGCCTTGGCTTAAAATTTTCCTAGATTTTCACCTTGATTTCTCAGTACAAAGCATTTGCATCCAAAGACATGAAGAAAATTTACTGTTGGCTTTTTATCCTTCTTCATCAACTGATATAGAGTTTTACCTTGAATTTGATTGACCATGGAGATATTCTGAATGTAACAAGCAGTATTAATTACTTCTACCCAGAAGTATGTAGGAAGTTTTGCTTCTTCTAACATAGTTCTAGCGGCTTCAATCAAGGTCCTATTTTTCCTTTCAACTACTCCATTTTGTTGTGGAGTTCTTAGTGCAGAGAAATGATGAGTGATACCTTTTTCTTCACAGAATTCTTTCATTGTTGTATTCTTGAATTCAGTACCATTATCACTTCTAAATTTCTTGACCTTCCATTCAGTTCCATTTTCAACATTCTTCACATGATTGATAATTAATTTACTTGTCTCGTCCTTAGAATGCAAGAAGTATACCAAAGAGTATCTTGTGAAATCATCCACAATGACTAATGCATATTTCTTTTTGGCAATTGACATGATGTTGACTGGACCAAATAAGTCCATGTGCAATAATTCCAGAGGCTTATCAATTGATGATTCAAACTTAGACTTGAATGATGTTTTTCTTTGTTTTCCCTTTTGACAGGCATCACATAGTCCATCCTTGGTGAATTCCATCTGTGGAATGCCTCTAACCATATTCTTTCTAACCAATAGATTCATGGCCTTGAAATTCAAATGGGCTAGCTTCTTGTGCCAAATCCAACTTTCATCTGTATTGGCTTTGCTAAGTAGACATGTCATAGAACTTGCCTTTACAAAGTGAAAATCAGCCACATAGAAATTTCCTTTTCTTTCTCTAGTCAAGACACTACGCCATAAGTGCTCATATGCAATGCTCTCTGATGTTGCCTTATGTGCCAAATGGTGTTGCCTTAGGCCTGAAATCGAAAAAGGCAACACTTTTTGACTGTTACATCTGCGGCCATTGCCTTTGACCCCTAATGCAACGTTTTTGTTGTGTAATGCAACACCGCTGAAAGTATTGCATATTGGTCATAATGCAACACCACCATGGTATAAATGCAACAAAATTTAGTGTTGCTTTAAATGTGAAGCTGAAACAAATGTGGGCCAGGTCAGCAGTGGGGTCCACCAGTGCCACGTCAGCAGTGGGGTCCAACAGTGCCACGTCAGCAGTGGGGCCCACATGCCACGTCAGCAATGGGGTCCATTTTGCCACGTCAGCAGTGGACCCCACCAGTGCCACATTAGCAGTGGAGCCCAACAGTGCCACATCAGCAGTGGGGCCCACCAATGCCACGTCAGCAGTGGGGCCCACCAATGCCACGTCAGCAGTGGGGCCCAACTGACCTTGTGCAACACTTTTATGATATAATGCAACACTAAATTGAAAGCCTTTAGCAACACTAAATTTGTAAAATGCAACATCAATATTGACATTGGCAACAGTATATTATAATATATTGCAATACCAAATATTCATTATGCAACACTTATAAAAGCAAAAGGCAACACTTTTAATAAATTTTTTGAAATAGTCTTTTTGTACATACATCAATCCCATGAACAACCAAGGCAGATAATATAACCAAAAGATTAATAGATCTAGCTATGTTCCTCAACAAATCTATCGATGATAAAATAAACTACCAAAAACATATAAATATGACTAGTTTAAAATGTACCAAAACGAACTTCACATAATACTAGAAATAATCACATAATACGAACTCCATATCATTATCGTAACCCTGGTTTCTGACTCTTCCCTTGTCCCTCTCATGACCTATGCTCATGCATCTATCCATATCTTCGCGTTCCCTGAATTTGTTCTCTTTTTCCTTGCATCTGTCTCTGCTTTTCTCTCTTTTATCCCTATCATTCATACCTGTCAAAAATGACAGTTGTAAATAAACAAGCAAAAAAATTCCATAAGAGCAATGAATGCAATAATAGTCATGCCAGAATAAACATGGTTGTTACATGAATACATAATCCAGATTTAAATAATGTAGCAGTTTAAGAAGAGAGCTAAGTAAGCAAGCATCTGATTACATATACATATACTTGAACATAAACATCTATGGTAATTAAAAGGTTTCCGACCTATTAAATTGACAGCTGAAAGAAGACAAATACAGCAAATTGCAAAAAATTTCAATCTAAATTTGCATACTCGGCATCAATGACAAATATATATTAGAACTTAGCACGTAGGTTAGGTGGTCCGTAGGAAATTCTATATCTCCCACTATTTCTGTTTCTGGATGTAATTCAAGCCCAAGCTAAGCTCTGCATTTTCCACAAGAACCAAGTATTTATGATGATCACATCTGTTATCTAACAGCACTTTACCTATGAGCATACTGAAAAGGTGCTCCTCATGGATACAAAAAAGCAGCTTCAGGGTCTTTGGCCATTGCCAACTGCACAGCCATATATGAAGTTGTAAGATTATAGGCTGTATGATTTAGGCCTTTTAGAGATAAATTTTCTTTAAAATGGAAATGTAATTACCGCATTTACAGTTGAATCCATCCTGTATACTTGAAAATGTAAGAAATACATTCCCAGAGATGTCACTTTTCCAGCCCTTTCATATCATATCACGTATACTTGAGTAACACGTGATTAAAAAAACAAAATTCATATCATAGTGAAATAGTGGTCATTATTTACTATTTATGTATGATCCGATTATTAATTCTTCAATTTAAAGAGAACAAAATTAAAAAATCTTGCGGAAATGAAGAAATGTTGAAAAAAGCAGGGGAAGCTCACCGCAACTGCCCTGATCTTTGACAGCAGCAACAGCACCTTTCTCCCTCCAATCAATAGAATCCGGCAAGCTCTCACCCGCAACATAAGCATATCGATCACTCCTCCCCTTTGACAACTTGGGCCTCGAATCTCTACTCTTAATTCAAAAGTACTTGGACCTGTACTCGTCATTTGTCAGATCAGCAAACTTGTTCAAACCAAGCTCATAACTCCTATCAGGATCAGCGTTATGGTCGTCAATGTATATGAGATTACTCTTAAAAATCTGGAACCTGGTTACACAATCCCTGCTTCTAATGCAGTCACAAACAAATTAGGCATGGACGCCAAATGTTCTACAAACAAAAAGGGTATGGACGCTTAGAAATACCCTTGGCCCCCATGAAAATAGCCCCCATTATCAACATTTTCCCAAGCTTCGGATCTAACGGAAGCATTGCCAAAAACTCACCTGGTAGACAGCCAGAACAAAAGTAATTGGTGGTTCAGCCAGAACAAAACTCACCTGGTAGACAGCCATTAACCAAATACCATATAATAAAACACAAACTAATCAACATATCAAAATCATTCAAACCCCACCTAAAATATTCTCCGAAATCGCCAAAACCCATAAACCATTACATTCTTGCCTCATAAAAATCAAATCTTTAATACCTTGTCACAAGTGCTCCAAACTATATAACCAAATCACTACCACATATACATATAAATATATTCATAGAAACAAATAAAGTGTAAATAAATCAAAGACCCGCATAAACATCTAAAGAAAATATTAAAAAAACACAAAAAAAACATCTTTATATTTTTTCAACAAACCTTGTGAAACCCACTGTCTCCTACGAGCATCAAGCTTGCTCTGCTTCAATTTAACTGCTTTCTTGCTCTGAATACATTAAAAAAAACACAACCCATGTTAATCAAAATATTGAATTACACAACCAATATATACATACACACAAATTATACATACCCTCTTTTTCTTGATCATGTTCTTGGAGTTTGAGGCAGGGGGAGGAACTGAATCAAGAACCATGGTGTATGTATGTGTGTGTATATACTCTATTATATATGTATCTAACAGAAGCATTGCCAAAAACTCACCTGGTAGACAGCCAGAACAAAAGTTAAGAAATATTGAGAAATATCAAAACCCGATTTAAGCTCATTCGATATAACCCGATCTGGAGATGAGCTTCGATTTAACCAAAACCCTAACTGAAACTTACGAATCTAATGCCCGGATTGAAGGGTACGTCTTCGATTTGGAGGGTAATCTTCGATTTGAAGAGTACATCTTCGATTTGTGAAGTAAGATCTTCGATGTGAGGGTAATAAAAATAGTATCAGGAGTGTGTTCGAGGGAAGGGAGGAATATATGAGTGTTTGAGGGAAAATATGCCGCCCAATTTTTCCCAAGTACTATGTACTGTGGTACTGTGTAGTGACTGTAATGTTTTTTATTCGATTTTATTAAAAATATTGATAAAATTTAAGATTATTTTATTGTAAAATTTTTAATTAATATTGTAAATCACTTAAGAAAATATATGGTTCAATGAAAATATAATTTACAAAAATTATTAATATAGTATAAACAAATGGGAATGTGTACTTTTGACCGGTTTGACTATTAAAAAAAATACACCAAATAAATTTGAAATTTTTTAAAGAAATTCACAAATCACTAAAGTCATTAGATATTAACATTCGTATGGTTGGATCGTCGAAAAAAAAATTTTAAAAAGTAGAATCATCATTCAGGATAAAACTAATTAATTAGAATATTACTTTGACTATTAAAAAAACACACCGAATAAATTTGAATTTTTTTTAAAAATTTCACACATCACTAAAATCATTAGATATTAACATCCGTATGGTTGGATCGTCGAAAAAGAAATTTAAAAAAATAGATTCAACATTCAGCACAACACTAGTTATAGAGAAAGTTTCGTTTGACCGGTTTGACTAGTATAAAATCACATAGAATAAAACTGAAAATTTTTAAAAAAAAATTGGCATTACTAAAATAGTCAGATATTAACATCCGTACGGTTGGATCGTTGGAAAAGAAATTTAAAAAAATAAATTCAGCATTCAGCACAACATTAGTCACAGAGAAGGTCTCGTTTGACTAGTATAAAATCACATAGAATAAAACTGAAAATTTTTTAAAAAAAATTGACATTACTAAAATAGTCAGATATTAACATCCGTACGGTTGGATCGTCGGAAAAGAAATTTAAAAAAATAAATTCAGCATTCAGCACAACATCAGTTATAGAGAAAGTCTCGTTTGACCGGTTTGACTAGTATAAAATCACATAGAATAAAACTGAAAATTCTTTTAAAAAAAATGGGCATCACTAAAATAGTCAAATATTAACATCCGTACGGTTCGATCGTCGAAAAAGTAATTTTAAAAAATATATTCAGCATTCAGCACAACATTAGTTACAGAGAAAGTCTCGTTTGACTACTATAAAATCACACAGAATAAAACTGGAATTTTTTTTAAAAAAATGGCATTACTAAAATAGTCAGATATTAACATCCGTACGGTTGGATCGTTGGAAAAAAAATTTAAAAAAATAAATTCAGCAATCGGGTTATACTAATTATTATATAAAGACTAGAAAATACAAAGGCAACACTAAACAATCAAATGCAACGCTACCATATTAAATGTAACGCTTATGATGGGGACCACATGCCACGTCAGCGTGGGCCCCACTGCCACGTCAGCGTGGGTCCCACTGCCACGTCAGCAGTGGTGGCCCATTGGTGGGTCCCACCAGCCACATCAGCATGGGCCCACTGCCACGTCAGCGTGGGTCCCACTGCCACGTCAGCAGTGGTGGCCCACTGGTGGGTCCCACCAGCCACGTCAGCATGGGCCCCACTGCCACGTCACCTGTGGTGGGCCCCTTATTGCCACATCAGCACTGGTCCACTGCCACATCACTAATTATAAAAAAAAATAGCAAATGCAACACCATTCATTAGTGTTGCATTCACTGCAACACCGTGAGTAATATGCAACACGAAGTTTTATCTAATGCAATACTATTTTAGCAGTGTTGCAAAAGACCCAAAAATTTAGAGCTACCGCAACGTTTTCAGTGCAACGCTTTCTAAAAAGCATTGCCTATGAGCACTTATGGCGTAGTGAGAGAACATCACCAGTTTCTTTGTTGGCTATAATGCATGATCCAGTTGAAAACCATACACTATTTCCATTATCACACAGTTGACTAATACTTAGCAGGTTGTGCTTCAATCCATTAACTAGTGCTACAGGTTCAATGATAACATTTTCTTTTGCAATTGAGCCATATCCCAGAGTAAAACCTTTGTTGTTATCTTCAAAAGTAACTCCTGGGCCAGCCTTTTCCACAAACTTTGTGAGCAGGGACAAATCTCCAGTCATGTGCCTAGAACATCCATTATCTAGATACCAGAGATTCTTCTTCCTATTTCCATGCACACAATAAAAACAATCAAGTTGCTTTTGGTACCCAAGCTGCCTTGGGTCCTCTTTTATTAGTTGCAGCATTAGCCTTGGTTGTTAACTTTGGCTCCTTTTGTTTTGGTGGGTTTAACTCCACTTTAACTTTGGGAGTTGGCTTTTGAGGCTTAGACACCTTGGAACTCATGACAAAATTTCCATGCATTTCATTATCTATATTAGGCATGTTCCATGGCATACTATGCATGTTCATATTTGAATATGCAAAGAAGGGATTATACATGTATGGAACTTGAGCATAAGGCATATGAACATTAGGTGCAACCAAATTAGAAGACATGGCATTCATGAGCATAGGATTGGTAAGCATGGCATTTGAAGTCATGGCATGTGCATTTAAATCATTTGAAGACATATTCTTCTTTTCATTCTTGCATTGCATAGACAAATGATTTACACTACCGCACTTAGCACATATCTTTCTAGATGCATACATATCAGGAGTGTAGTTGTTGTGCTTATTTATGCCTACTTTACCATTCCTATTCTTTTTCTTTTTCTCAGACTTAGGTTGAGTAATTTCCACAGGTGCTATCTTTTCTAATTTTTCTTTTAATTGTTTCTTGGATAAGCTACCTATGTTGATTTTCTCAGCCTCAGCCTCAACTTGATTTTTGGTTTCCTTAACAAACTTGATAGGAGTGCTAAATTTGTTCTTTTTATTAGCCATCGATGATTTACTTGTCGATGGATACTTATCGATTGATTCAGCATCAATCGATTGATAATCCTTATCGATCGATGAAGGATTAGCAGTCGATTGATCTTTATCCCTTGAAGCATCATTCAATGGCTTGCCAGTTGAAATGGGGGATTCTCCTAGAGTATCTAAACCCTGAACATCAATGATTTGTTTGGCAGTTTTAGCAGACCTATTCCATCTGTTAATGGTTTCTATTTCTTCAGCTAATTGTTCTTTCAACAATTCTTCTCTTCTCAAACTGTTTACTAGTTCATCTCTAGCATCTTTACTTTCCTACTTAAATCTATCTAAACAAACAAGTTCATTTTCAAGAAAAATATTCCTCTCAGTTAAGACATCAATGGTGTTCTTTAACTTGAGGTTTTCTTTGTTTAGATATTTTAGAGTGACATGCAAATTGTACAATTCATTGGACATTTCATTAATAGTACTATTGCATTCATCAGCAGTAAGTTCAGAAAAGTTGGTAGCTAGTACCTAATTAGATGCTGAACTAGCTTCTTCATCTTCATGGTTGGCCATTAGAGCTAGATTGATATATTCTTCAGAGTCACTATCATCAGCAGCCCAGTCCTTCTCCTCACTAACAAAAGCCTTTTCTTTCTGTTTCAAAAGGTCAAAGTATTTCCTTTTATAATCAATACCCTCATATGACTTTGCCTTTTCTTGTTTTGGCTTCCTGCACTCATTTGAGAAATGACCAGCCAATCCACAGTTAAAACATCTGAATTTAGATCTGTCAACCAAATTTTTATTTTGATTGTTGCTTCTAAACTAGGATCCAGGCCTTTGAGCATTTAGATTCTTCTTGAATTTTATCTTTGAAAACTTCCTTGACAAAAATGCAAGGTGCTCATCAATCTCATCCAAATCATCCTGAGAGCATGTTTCATTTTCTTCACATTTGCCCTTTCCTTTTCTCTTGAATGATTCTTCAACAGCATCACCAGCCATCATGACAGACTCTTCTACACAGCCAGTTTCTTTCTTCATTCCATTTGACCATCAAAGCTACAGTTTTCTCCTTTCTTTGATTCTTCTCAATCTCTTCATCTTGTTGAATCTCCAGTTCATATGTCTTGAAAATACCATAAAGTTTCTCTAGAGTATAATCCTTGAAGTCCTGAGATTGTCTAATGGAAACAGTCATTGGTTTCCATTCTTTTGGAAGAGATCTAAGAAATTTTAGATTTGTATCCTCAGTTGCATAAACCCTACTATATAGCTTCATTCCATTTAACAACTTCTAAAATCTGCTATAAGTGTCATTGATAGATTCTCCATTCTTGAAATGAAATGATTCATATTTTTGAATCAAGAGTTGTATCTTATTTTTCCTTACTTGCTCAGTTCCTTCACACAGAGTTTGAAGAATGTCCCATACTTCTTTTGATGAAGTACAATTTATCACATTATCAAACATATCTTTATCTAGACCATTAAACAAAATGTTCATGGTCTTTTTGTCTTTAAGTACTTCTTTTTCATCCTCTTCTGTGAACTCAAAGATGAGTTTTGGAACATGTCTATCAACTGTAGGAGTTCCATCAGGGTTTACACCTGTAACTAGCTTCATGGGAATATGAGGACCTTTCTATATGCAGTGAACATAGGAAGGGTCAAGAGAAAGAAGATGCAGATGCATTTTAACCTTCCATGGAAAATATTCATCTTTCTCTAAAACTGGAATCTTCACACCTAAATCTTTCTGGCCAATATTGACTGTTCTTGATCTTTAAACTTTCTGTATGTTGAAAGCCTGCTCTGATACCAATTGTTATTCCCTAGAATAATGTCAATATTTGTAGAAGGGGGGTTGAATACAAATATTAAAACTTTTTTTTGCTTGTTCTAATATTTGTTCTAGATGTTTGAGAATTAGAGAGAATATATTCAAACAAATTTCAACTGAAAAATAAACTGAACAAACAGATTTAAAATTACTGATGGATTGGTTTTTCCATCAGTGTATATTTTTGCTCAATGTTCCTAGGTTAAAAGAAACCTAGCTGCACTTTTACAAGATTAGAAAACAAATCAACTGTTCTTACAAATCTGCTATCAAACTAGAACAGTTGATTAAGAAATATTGTCTAACTAGTCTGTTTTCTAATAATGCTGCTACACTTGTTTATATACCACAAGTGTGCTTTTACAATTCCTATTCTAGGATTGTTTCTACCTACCTTCCTTTTACCTTTTTCTATTTTAGAATAAAGGTTTGAAAGACAGCTTCTAATTGAGTCTTCACAGCCATCATAGACTGTCTTCCATAGGTGTTCTTTTGCCTTTTTGGATCTCTGACAGATTGCCTTTTTGTCACAGTCAATTGATAATTTGCTGTTAAGCATATCAATTGACTCTTCCTTAATTTATCAACTGATAATGTTCTTCGATCGATCTTGATATCCATCGATTGATAAGTAAGTTGCCTTATCGATTGATAAATGATATCAATCGATATATCAATCGATGGGTCTTCACATCAGTTGATGGTCTTCAACTCTTGACTTTGTTTCTTCGATTGATCTCTCATCCATCGATGCTTCAATATCAATTGATCATCCTTCACTTGTGTAATTTCATGTCTTCACATAATTACAATTTAACAGTTTAATTCACACATCAATTGATGATCTATATCAATCGACTCTAACATCAATTGATGAATAGAATATCAATTGATTTACACCTTATCGATTGAAATAGACTAAGTACACCTATGCTACTATCCAAATTATCAGTTGATTCAGATAAAAATTTCAACTGATAAATGGTTTCCTGATCAATTGATATTTATAACTTTCATATCAATTGATCAGTTACATCAAATAAAATTTCTATGATTCTAAGATTAATGTTATCATAAAATTACATGTAGATTCCTAACACTTTTAGCAAGACTCTTATAACTACCCATTCTGTTTTGATTACTGGTTTGATAGCTTTGTTCTTGGGAGGCTTGTTCATCCTAACTTTAGGAGGTCTTGGAGTCTTTGCCTTTTCAATTTTATCATTCTTATGCAGGCATTCTTGATCATTAGCAAAAGGCATGTTAAAGCACATATTCATCAAGTTCATTTTACATGAAATGCAATCAAAATCACCACAGTGAGTTACTTGTTTGTTTTTTAAAGGCATGTTGTGTAAATTTCCATTAATAGAGGTTGCATTCTTGACATGAGACTTGCTTTTATTGCAAACATGAGTTAGATGACTGGACGAACTACAATTGTTGCACAATTTTGTAGGAGCATTAGGAATATAGCCAAAATTATTCTTCTTATTTATTCCTAATTTTCCATTTTTATTCTTCTTAGTCTTTATGACAGTATGTTTAGAAGTTATTATCATACTAGTGTTGACAGTAGGTTTAGATGGGGGTGTCATGATAGTAAGTTTTGATCTCATAGTCTTGACAATAGCTTCTGAACTTATTGTCTTGCCAGTATTAACAGTATCTTTTAAACACTTGTTACTGTCAAGGACAAAACTAACTATTTTGGAGATTTTGACAGTATCTTTTGCCTTAAGGGACTTGGTGATAGTTTAATTATCCTCATCATCTATCTCTTGTTTGATTACTAATGTTTCCACATCAAATTCAAATTCTGCCTTTTTGAACAAAGAATTCTTAACTTTCTTTAGAATAGAAGGTTTAATAGTATGTTTGATGTCTTCCTCAACAGCATGTTTCTTTCCATTTTTCTTCTCATAGTAAAAACCTATACCTACCTTTTGATTTTCAGTATTATCATCATGGTATGATTTTAACAGGGAAGAAGAATTTTTGTAAGCCTTGATTTTTAAGTCATTCTCAGAAATCTGTTTCCTGAGAAATTCCTCAATCTGAGAAGCACAAACAACCTTGTTTTTAAAAATCTCATTTTCTTATTGTAAGGACTCAAAAGCATTCTATTTAAGTTCTATTTCATGATTCTTAATTTTCAATGACTCATTAGCACTAGACAGTTTGATAATCTCTTCATTAGCAGCTAACATGCTTGTATGGATATTGAAAATTTCAGAACTTAAACTTTCAACAGTTTTCTTATACTAAGATGTAGTCATATTAACAGTAGTAAGAATGGGTACCTAACTTGATGAAGTGGATTAACCCTCTCCAGAGTTTGCCATGAGAGCAAGATTTCCATATTCTTCCTCATCTTCATCATCTGAATCTTCCCAACACTTTTCTTCAGCCACAAAAGCTCTTCCTTGTTACTTTTTGAGCAAGGCATCATATTTTTCTTTGAGTTACTCATAATCATTCTCATTTCTTCTCACTTGTTTTCACTTTTTGCATTCTGTTGCAAAATACCCCATTTCACTACAGTTATAACACCTTATCTTGGATCTATCAACCATACATGTTTTGTATCCACCTTTGCCACTTCCTCCAGGTTTTGAAATATTTGATTTGTTGAACCTAGAGCTTTGTCCTTTGTGTTTGAAAGCTTTGTTTTTCTTGAATCTTAGATTGGAGAACTTTCTTGCCATGTAAGCCATTGTTTTGTTTTCCATGTTTTCCAGTTCCTCCAAAGTGTAGAACTCATCTTCTTCACCATCCTTGATTTCAAGAGTTACACATTCATTTTCATCTGTGACCTCTTCAATCTTGATGTGTTGTTGATGTTGAGACTCCTGGAGCTGCATCATCTTTGGATCTTGAGCTACTAGAGCATTTGAAGTATTTGCCATCTTCCCTCTTTGACCAGACTAAATGGTTCTCTTTTGTAGCATCTCTAGCTCATAGGTTTTAAGTATGCCATATAAAGTTTCAAGAGAAAATTTTGATAAATCCCTTCATTCTCTTATGGCAGTAACCTTGTGCTCTAGTTGGTCAAGAAGTGTCAACATGAATTTCATGTTTACCTCCTTTTTGTCATAAAACTTTCCATGCAGATGCAGATCATTTATCAACCTGTTGAATCTCTCAAACATTTCAGTCAACCCTTCACATGGTTTGGCCATGAAATCTTCATACTGAGACACCAGAATTTATCTCTGATTATCCTTTACTTCTTCTATTCCTTCACAAAGTATCTCAATGGTTTCCCATATTTGATTTGCACTGGTGCAGTTGACAATGTTGTTGTACATGACATTGTCAAGTGCCTCAATGATGATAAATTGTAAGCAATCATCCAGAGATACTTTTTCTTTTTCAGTGTCAGTGTACTCTGAAACATTTTTTAGAACCCAGTAGGCTGGTATTGTTTCACCATATACTGTGGTTTCAGGTACATGTGTTTGAGGAATGAAGGGACCATTTTTCATAATTTCAGGGTAAAGTGGGTTGGTTATTTTTCTGAACAACTTCTTTTTACATTTCCAGAGGTTGTAGTGTTCTTTATCAAATGTGGGTATTTTTATGTTACTTAGTTTTTGAGCACTCGTGTTTAGATTTTTTTGGGTTATGTATATCTAACCTACCGCTTTGATACCAGTTGTTAAACAGTATGAGTGTTGCAGATGGGGGGGTTGAATGCAACTTGATAATTTATCACTAATCTTGCTAACAACAAACAAGTAGTAATAATATCAAGTGAATGAAGAAAGGTGTTTAACTTCAAAAATCAATTTTATTAATTTTTTTTTATTCAACTGACTGGAAGATGTTTCCATCTTTAATAGATACAATAATAAAGAATTTTCTAATGTTTCTATGCTTGAGAAAAGTTAAGCTCAGTTATCTATCTCTTTTTATGCTCTCATACACAGGGATAGTGTCTGTGAGATATGTGTATTTATACTGAAACACATAATCTTACTTACAAAAGTACTTTCCCTTGTTCCTACAACAAAGCTTAAAATAGAAACTTCATTTTTTCTATTTAAATTTGTCATCATTCCATTTGTAGATAAAGTTTCTCTGAGATGTACTGATATCTTTGACTCTTTGAACAAGTTTTACCTATTTACTTGCCTTTTCCCAAGTTGCAGTAGTAGACTTGACAGACTAGGTAGAATTGTCAAGATCAATATTTGAATTTTTACTACCTAGTCTACTACTTGAAACAGACTATCAACTCCACTAAAAGGTTACTTTCAACCTTTAGCTTCTCTTTAGTGACAGCATCTTTGACTCCGCATACTTTACTGTCATACTTGATAGTCTTCTAAAACATGCTGTTGCCCAAAGCTACTGTCAACTATCCCTGCCAATGTTGCTGTCAATTATCCCCGCCAAAGTTGCTGTCAGTAAAACTTGTTGTCTTCGATTCTTCAATCTCCGTCAAGTTTACTGTCAAGGGAATAGTTCTTTTCAGTAATACTTGTTGTCTTTGATTCTTCAATCTCCGCCAAGTTTACTATCAAGGGAATAGTTGATGTCGTCTGTTCCAAATGTGCTATCACTTGAATATGCTTTCGTAGGCTTCAGTTTACAGAATGTTACTGTCAATAATTTGTTCCATGCTGTGCATGAACACTTTGTGAACTTCTACTTCATAGATCATTTATTAAATTTTTACAAGACAGTAACTAATGATACTTATTGTCACCTACTTCACTTTTTATACATATTGTTCAGAGTGACAACTAAACATACTGTCAATATACATATGACAGTAATGTTTACTTAGTTAATTTCTAATTAATCAAAGTATCATATAGTTGATTACAATGTTAATATCACAATCTCTGACAGGAGACTAGCCTGCTTAAACTGAAATAGGATCCTAGGCATGTCAAGGATTTGTTGGTGTTTTTGCAGCCTCACACTGAGCCTACAGAGGCTGAGGGCAGCGGGACTGCCAAAGTTCCACGATCTCAATCTTACAGGCCAGGATGGGGATTCAGAAAATCTGATACAGTGGTTGAGTGCACAAACTACCCAAAAGACTAGTCCCTCCACTCTATTACTCCTTGCGATTACAAGCAAATAGTTATGGGACGTGATAAGGAGAGCACCCAGGCTCTCGGTGCACAAGCATTGGCATCGGTAAGTCTTCTTGATTATCTTCAATTTTACACACTTAGCACACATACGACTTGGTTTTTCCCTAGTTTGTAAGCTTTCCTTCAACTCACTCCTAGTTTGGTGGTCTTTCAGGCTAATGTTTACTTCCAAGCTTCTCTGCATTAGACCAAGTTGTGGAAGACTCGGGCAGGGAAGCATAAGAAGGATTTCACTGTGGCGAATGCAAAAATTAAACATTTGAAGGAGAAGTTGGCCGAGAAGGAGGAGCCTTTGAAGTAGGCTCAGGCTGAGGTGATCGAACTCCGGGCTAATAAGAACGCCATTATTGACAAATATATGGCCTTAGAGGAGTATCAGTACCTGATCTAGGAGCATAAAGACCTCCTTTACCCCGTCAACGATACAATTGGGTGGAAGAGGCACTGAAAGCGGTGTTAGTGAAGCATCCGAGTATGTTTGACCCGAAGGTGGACTTCAAAAGTCCTCAGTCAGTCGAGGCCTTGAAGTGGTTAATCGAGGCACAAGAAGAGGAAGAAACTGACAGGGAAGATAGCCATGATGTCAGGCTACTCCTACTCCTTCTCCTCGCCGCGTTGTGGCAAAGAAGATTGTTCCTGAGGCAACCCCTCAGGAATCGGCTGAGGAGAGCTCTTCTAATTCTCGTTCTTCCGAGGAGGAAGAAGAGGAGGAACTGAGCAAAGTCCGTGAGGAGTCGTCGTCCAGCGAGGAAGATTCTTCTGAAAGCGAGGAGGAGGAAGAAGACAAGTAGTTATGATTTTTATTCCTGTGTTAATGTTGGACCTTGGTGTCTTGTAAAAAGGATGTTTGGCCCTGGGGTTTTTATTTATGCACTTGTGTCTTTCTTCATTTTCGTCCTTTACTTCTGCCCTTGTTTTGTTTATTTTTCATGATTAATTTTAACATAAACAACAAACACTTGTGAGGCTTGTAAAAGACTTAACGAAAATAACTAATGCAATGTGATGAGAACGGAAAACATTCATTAGAAACTATCAAGTTTTCAAATAAAACTTCAAGTCATTCCTTCAAGGCTAACAAACCGACACTTGAACGTTTGTGAAAATCAAAGTCATAAACCTAAACATAATAAATCCCTATGTTGGCAGCATTCCAGCATATTGGGATTTCAACCCCTTTAAGGGTTTGGAGCTTCTATGCACCTTGCCATGTGACTTACTTCACTTGGTATGGTCCTTCCCAATTTGGAGCTAGCTTGCCTTTGGGACCAGCTCCAGATGCCTCGATCTTTCGCAGGACTAAGTCTCCTTCATGGAAGAACCTGTCCTTGACTCTGAGGTTATAGTAGAACGAAGCTTTCTTTTTGTTCTCTATAATTCTGGCATTGGTTTCATCGTGTAACTTATTTATCAAGTCTAGATCCACATTCATGCCTTCCTCATTGGTGTCAATCTGAAAATCCTGCACTCTTGGAGATGTCTGAGTAATTTCGATGGGCACCACTGCCTCAGCCCCGTAGGCTAGTTGAAAAGGTGTTGCTCATGTTGAAGCCTTACAAGTAGTTCTGTATGCCCATAGGAGTGGGAGTATTTCATCAACCCAAGTACCTTGAGAGCGTTCAATCCTATTTTTTGAGTCCGTCTAGGATAATTCTGTTGGCAACCTCATCTTGCCCATTTGACTGTGGATGAGCTACTGAAGTTAAGCATAATTCAATGTTATAGTTTCCACAGTACTCTACGAATTCCTTGTTGTTAAACTGAGTTCCGTTGTCTGTCACTAGGATTCTGGGTAACCCATACCTGCATATAACATTTTCCCAGAAGAATTGGGTCACATTCTTAGTGTCAATCTTGGCCAAGGGCTTGGCTTCTATCCACTTCGTGAAGTAGTAAATGGCGACAATGAGGAACTTCCTTTGTGCACTGGCCATAGAAAATGGTCCTATAATATCCATTTCCCACATAGCAAAGGGGAGCAGGGAGTTGATGGATGTCAGCATCTCAGGGGGTTGCCTAACGACGGGTGCAAACCTTTAGCAGCGATCACACTTCTTAACATAAGCTTTAGCATCTTTAAGCATCTCAGGCCAATAAAATCTTAGCCTCGTGACTTTATGAGCAAGAGCCATGCTTTCAAGGTGCTGGCCACACACACCTTCATGCACTTCCCTTATGACAGCTTCAACCTCATGGGTTCTCTGACACTTCAAGTAGGGTATCACATACGACTTCTTGTAAAGTATTCCTTTTATGAGGGTATACTTCAAGGCTCTCACTGACAGCTTGTGTGCCTCCATGGGGTCAGTTGGTGTTTTTCCCGTTTCCAAGTAAAGTTTGATGGGATCCATCCAACATGCTCCCAACCCAATCGGGGCTACTAGTTTAATATCAATGCTTGGAGTCTTCAAGACCTGGAAATAAACACTGCTAGAGTAACTCTTAATCTCTGATGATGTAAGTTTAGACAAGGCATCAGCCTTCACATTCTCTTCTCTTGGGATATACTTAAAGTGACATTCTTCAAACTGTGTGGCTTGAGCTTTAACAATTCTCAAATATTTCATCGTAGTCTCTTCACGAGAACCAAACTCCCCATTCACTTGAGAGGTTAATAGCCCTGAGTCACCACATACATTCATGTTTTTCACCCTCAGGGCTCTGTCCAGGTCAAGCCCAACTATCAAAGCTTCGTATTCGGTTTCGTTGTTTGTAGTTGAAAAATCTAACTTGATTGCATATTCGACAATAAACCCATTCGTGCTTTGCAAAACTAGGCAAGCTCCATTAGTTTTTATTTTTGAAGCTCCGTCAAAAAAGAACACAAAGTATTCTTTAAGTTCTTCCTCTTTTTCTTCCACATTTTCTTTACTTTCTTCTTGCCCCCCCCCCTAGACTTCTTGGTTGGGAATGGTACATTCAACCACGAAGTCATCTAAAGCCTGGGCCTTGATGGCCGGTCTTGGCTTGTATCTAATTTTGAACTCTCCAAGCTCAATGGCACATTTAATTAGCCTTCCACTGTCCTTGAGGCTGTGTAGTATGTTTCTAAGGGGATGGTCTATCAAGACTTCAATAACATGCGCCTGGAAGTATGAACGTAGCTTCCTTGAAGCCATTATTAATGCTAAGACAAACTTCTCAAACCTTAAGTAGTTCAGCTCTGCATCATGCAGAATCTTATTGACATAATAAATGAGTTTCTAAACCTTGGCTTCATCTTTCACAAGAACAACACTCAGGCCTGACCTAGAGATAGCTAGGCACAGGTATAGCACTTCTTCAGGTGTTGGTTTTGCAAGCAATGGTAGATCAGCCATATACTTCTTCAACTCCTTAAATGCTTATTGGCTTTGGTCATTCCATTCAAAGTCCTTGACCTTCTTGAGGGCCTTGAAGAAAGGCAGATACTTTTCTCCAGACTTGGATATGAAGCGCCCTAGGGCCGCTACCCTTCCTCTGAGCTTTTGGATATCTTTTACTGTCTTAGGGGGCTCCATATTCAAGATTGTTTGAATCTTATCAGGATTGGCCTCAATGCCTCTTTTGGAGACCATCAAGCCTAGAAATTTTCGAGACCCCACTCCAAAGGCACATTTGGTTGGGTCCAACTTCATCTTATGGATTCTCAGAACTTCAAATGCCTCTTTTAGGTGCTCAAGATTATCGGCCTTGTCGAAGCTTTTGACAAACATGTCATCAACATAGACCTCCATGGTCTTACCAATGAGGTGCTTGAAAATTTTATTTACAAGCCTTTGATATGTGGCTCCTGCATTCTTAAGTCCAAAAGTCATAACCAAATAACAAAAAACACCAAAATCAGTTATGAATGATACCTTAGGGATGTCATCGGGGTGATTTTGATCTGGTTATAGCCACTGAAGCCATCCATGAAGCTAAGCATCTCGTGCCCAGCTGTGGCATCAATCAATGCGTCTATCCTTAGTAAGGGGAAACAATCCTTTGGACAAACATCATTCAAATTTGTAAAGTCCACACAGATTCTTCACTTTCCATTATTCTTCCTGACCATTACAGGGTTAGCTAGCCACTCAGGAAATTGAATTTCTTCAATAAACTTGGCTTACAACAGCTTTTCCACTTCTTGTTTAATGGCCTCTTGCCTTTCAGGAGCAAAATTTATTTTCTTCTGCTTGACTGATGTCTTTTTAGGATCCACATTCAACTGATGTGTTATGAGTTTAGGGTCTATCCCTAGCATGTCGGTGGCTATCCAAGCGAATACGTCGTTGTTGTCTTGCAAGAATTGAACTAGTTGTTGTTTCAGGTCCTTAGGGAGTGAAGCCCCAACATAGGTCACTTTTTCATTATCTAGACGATCCAGGGGAATGGACTCCAAGGGCTCCAAGGCCTTCCCCCTTCTTTCTTCCTGATCTCTGGCATCCATGTCTTCGATGAAGAGGACCTGCCCCCAGTGCCATCAGTCTTTAAGGCGGCCACGTAAAAATTTCTAGCCATTTTTTGATCTCCTCTCTCTTCTCCCACTCCATTCCTAGTTGGGAATTTGAGTTTCAGATGGTTTGTAGAAGCAATCGCCTTGAAGGCGTGCAATCCAGTTCTCCCAAGGATTACATTATAGGTAGTGCTTGCCTTGAGAACTAGGAAGTTCAACATTTGAGTAGATTGTCGAGTTTCTTCACCCATAGTCATAGGTAGTTGTATAATCCCCTCAATCTGAGATTCCACTCCATCAAAACTGTAGATAGGCATGTTGGAGGGAGTCAGTTGTGAATCGTTGTATCCCATTTTCACAAAAGCATCATAAAATAGGATGTCTATAGATGACCCTTTGTCTACCAATACTCTTTTCACAGGAGAGTTTCCTATGACGGGGGTGATCACCAAGGGGTCATCGTGGGGGAACCTCACCCCTTCCAAGTCAGAATCATTAAAGGACAAAGAGACCTCAGTCCTTGCTCTCTTAGGAGGCTCTCCTACAATGCTCATTACCTCTCGGGCATAAGCCTTTCTGGAATTTCGTGAGTTACCTGCAACAATTGGTCCCCCTGAAATTACATTGATCACAGGCCCTCGGGGCTGATTATTTCTTTTTTTGGGGTCTGAGTCCTTTCATTTGTCATTGTAACCTCAGTCATTTATAGCACCATCCTTGGTGTATTTGTTCAACTTTCATCTGCTAATCAGAAACTTGATCTCATCTTTTAACAGATGGCAATCATCAGTATCGTGTCCCACATCTCTATGGAACCGGCAGTAAGCGTTCCTATTTCTCTTTTCAGGATCAGTCTTTAGTGGCTTTTGACATCGAAGGTCCTTGTCTTTCTCAATATCCATCAGTATTTGGCTCTGAGCGGTGTTTAGCCTTTCATACTCAGTGAACCTTGATCCTCCTTTCTTCTTGGAGTCATTAACATCATCACTCTTCGCATAATTGGTATCGACCTTATACTCTGTATCACTAATTCGTTTCTCAGAGTAGGTGTTCGAGGCATGAAACACTTTGGCTTTCCTCATATTCTCTTAAGCCCTGATGTACTTTCCAGCTCTCTCCTTGAGCTCATTCATACTCTCAGGGGTCTTCTTGGCTAACGATCTCCTGAAATTCTCATCTGAAGTCCCTTGCTGTAAGGCTATCATGGCTACCTTCAGGTCTAGATCGGGGACCTTCAAGGCTTCCTTAGTGAATCCGTTCATATATTCCCTCAAGGACTCATTCTTCCTCTGATGCATATTCATGAGCGAAGCTGAGCTCTTCTCATGAGTTTTGTTGCTGATAAACTGACCAATGAAGGCCCTGTTCAGATCTTTGAACGACCCAACGGAGTTACGGGTAGTCGACTAAACCATCGTTGTGTCATACCGCTCAGGCTTTGAGAAAATGCCAAACATTTGATAGCGTCATTAACAAGTTGCAACAACAATGCATTTGAGAACGTGGGAACATGGTTTTAGGGTTCTCCAGTCCCATCGTAGACATTGATAGTGGGAAACTTCCACTTTCTTGAGATATTTTAGTTCATAATCTCCTCCGTGAAGGGAGGTACTGGATCATCAGGATCTTCAAGTGGTAACAAGTCTTGGGGATCAACCCTTGCATGATTTTTCCTTACTTATCTTCTGGTTGGGGGCTCATCCAGATCTATCACAGGTGAGTTCCTTGTTGACCCTCCAACCCCCTCAACTCTAGGGCGTTGTCGCTTTGTTAATGCCCTTTCCAGGTCTCTCCTCAGTCATTGGGCTTCGGCTTCATAAGCACCTATCCTTTCCTGAAGGTTTATGGAGTTAGTGTTTTGAGACCTTTGGGGTTGGGTATTCCTCCCTTCAAGGGGCTCATTGCCGTGTGACCTCCTTCGGGGGTTAACATCATTGTCAGACGACACCTCATCATCAATAGAGTAAGGTCCAGAGAAATCTCAATTCCTTTATCGTGAAGTATAGTGGGGTAGCAGCCCTTGCTCATAAGAGGGATCGTAGTTTCTCGGGAGCCCATAATGAGGGTCGGATATTATAACAGACGAGACCTGCAAGGTAGGAGGAGTGATAAAAGTTGTATTAAGGGGTAGAATTACATGGAGTAGAGGAACCGAAGCATGGATAGATACATCGGGGTTGGAAGGATGAACGACGATGCTTAGGGGTCTGGTACGCCGGGTACTAACTTCAGGGTCCTCAACGGAGGTGGTTGGAACAATAGCTCCTTGTTCCCGCGCCGTGAAAGAGGGAACGTTGATGTCGACAGCGATGGTAGGGACTTCTCCTTCGACGGTGCTCGCGGTACTTCGTGTTCTTGCCATGGTTGTTATTCGGCTTCCCACAGACGGCGTCAAATGTTACGGATTAAAAACTAGGTCTTCTTTAATGTGTAATTAATGCTAGGGTTTATTAATTGCATGGAGCTTATCGAGCTTTAATGGCTATGTTAACGTTTCGAGACTATCTCAGGTCCTCGTTAACTGCCTACGTATCTCAATATGTGTGAGAATCAAACCAATAACATAGTTCTAATGTTGAGGGGTTAGGCCCTTTATATAGGCCCACGAGAGCCTTGGAGTTAGATTAGGGTTAGGAGACTTGATTGTCAAGTCTCCTAGTGACGTAAGGTTGTTTTAACTTTCCAGAAACGAGGGTCCTCATTGTACTTTTCCCACGCCAGGATTTCTAGATCCTTCTAGAATGAGGGCCTTCAATAGGTTTCTTAGGCCTTTACTAAGCCTTTATTAACTAATTACGAAATTAATTAATAACAAAGGCTTAACGGCCCTATGGCTTCAACAGAGCTTGTGGGCTAGACTTACAAATCTAATTGATCCTTGGATTACAAATCCAGTTGATCCTAAGATTTATTTTCCTTGTTTGTTTAAAGGGCTCAAGCCTTTGGACCATGCTAGGTCTAATAATGAAATAATAAATGCTATTTTTATTATTCCTTATGGTTGTTTTTTTACCCATATCACAACTATTCCATACTTATTATTTATAATTAATGTGATTATTCTAATATTTACCTTCTTCTGTTTTTTAAAAATAAAATCTTCCCAAATAATTCAACAAAAAAGCCTTTTATTAAGTCCAACGCTATAAAATAAATTACAATGCTATTATCTACAACTAAAGCAAAAAATATTAATAATAAATTAAATCACAAAAAATAAGGTTATTACACTATACATATCAATCTGTATGTATAAGTTATATAAAAGAAGTGGATATATCTGAAGGAAGATGAAGTGGGGGCTGCTATTGTGTAGTGGGTACAGACGAGTCTCGCTAATTTATCGAGGCCCTTTTAAATAGGGGTGAGCAAAACCGAATATTCATTCCGGTTTATGAAAACCAGATCGGATATCCGATTTTTCGGATCACTAAAATTATGATCTGGATCCGGTTTAATCGGATATCGAGATCCGGATCCGAATTAATAATTTAAAAATTAGTTTAATTTACAAATAATTAATTTATATTACCATATTTTGATCAATTTTACTTAAATTTATAAAATATAAATTGATTACACTATTTTTAAACACAAAAATATTAGATTTTAATAGTACTTTTAAATAAATTTTTAAAAGGTTTAACATTATACTACTTATCGAATTCATAAATTAAATTAAAGTAAAAATAATATATATTAAAATTACACATTTTATTATATTTTTAATTTTTTTCCACTTAATAATGAAACATGATATTTTATAATATTTTAAAATAGTTATTTTTATTAGTGATTATTTTAAAACTAATTTTGTATGTAAGATTTCACTATTTTTCAATAATATAATCATTTATTTTTTGTTATAAATATAATTTTTTAAGAAAAATTAAAATCGGATCGGATCTGGATATCCAGTTTTTACGAAAGTTGTGATCCGGATCCAAATTCGAATTTGTTAGAAAAATTTGGTATTTTAGACTAAATTGTGAATCATTTTGAGACTTAATTTGGGTGGTAAGCCCTGTATATTAGTGTTGTGTATTTGTTGGATCGTATTCTACTCTGTGAATGAATTCCAACGCATATTTACATGCTCACAATAGATAAAGAGTGAATGAAAACTGATGTTCCAAAGTATAAAACTTTAAAGTGGTATTTGAGAAATGTATCACATCGATAGTAGTACAAACATATTCCTTGATTTTTCTTATAAATACCTTGTACCACATTGAAAAGAATAACAAGTTCATTCAAGTCTCTCCTTATAAATAGAGTCTTAGAGTTTCAGTTTTATCAAACTGAGAAAATTATAGCCCTCTCTATAATTTTAATCTCTTCAGTTTTAAAGTTCAAAATATTCCGGTAATAGTTTCTAACTCAGTTTAAGTTTGTTGAGAGTATCGTCGATTTATCTGTGGTACTGTATCTCGTTTTATCCTAGGAGGTAGATCGCTATGCACAGACGGTGAGGGGCGAAACTACTTTAAGGATATATATTTTCTGGACTCGAGATTAAATCCAATCTTTATTTGTTTTCTCAAACCTTTCTCATTACATTATAGTTAATTCGCTAATCACATGATTGCATTATTATGTTTTGTTACATGGATTAACTATTATATACATGAATTGTGTGTATCCATATTTGTTTTTAATATGACTACGATAATTATATATCTATATTATACAAGATTGAAAAGAATTTATATTAAAAAAATCTGGATCAGATATTTGGTCCAGAAAATCTGATCAAATATTCAAATTTTCGGATTTTTGAAATTGGATACCGGACCAGAAATTAGGATATCCGGATTTCTGGATATTTATGCTCACCCTACTTCTAAGGCGCCATTTGGTATTATTGTTACATTTAGATCAATTTTTTGCTGAAAAACTATTAGAAAGGTGTTTGGTAAAATTCAATTAAAATTGATCTCAAATGCATACATGAGTAACTTTAATTCTTTTTCCAAAAAAGTTGCACTCGGTTGAATTTGATTATAAATCGTATATAAAAAGTTACATTTGTTTACTTTTAGTTATAAGATTGCATTTTTGTAAAAAAAAGATTAAAAGTTAATAAAATCACAAAATGTTTAAAAAGATAATAAATTTTATAATTTCTCAATAAAAAATTAGGAGTTTAAACTCAAAGATTTTCACCACAAGTAATTATGTCCCATCTCTTTCACATGTTTGTGGGTTCGATCAAATCCTATTTACAATAATAAAAGTTTGATAAAGGGGTCTAGTGCTCCCTTTATAAGCTTATCTTTGGCGGCCTATGGATTTCATGCTATTCAAGTCTGAATGTGAGGGACTGAGGGTAGTATCAGTACTTTATTAAAAATATACTGTATGATAAATGATTATTAAAAATGAAGGCTAAATTAATTGTAAATAGTCAACTCTTAAAAAACATTTTGCGAATTAATCTCCAAATTAAGATGTTTGACACATTTTACCAAATGTAATCGGGAGTACATTTTTGTGTGAGTATATATATATATATATATATATATATATATATATATATATATATATATATATATAAGAAAAATAAGCTAAACTGGCACTTATACTCATTCGAGTCTAATTCATCCAGAAATTTGTTTTACAGATATTTATTTAAAAAATTATAAACCTAAATAAAAATAGGCAGCGCTATAAATTAGGTACTAAAATTTATTTTAAAATTATGGGGGATAGATTAGGTGATAATATAGCTAAGATCAATTAATATATTTTACATTATTTCGGTTTCTAATTTAAAAACTCAAGTATTTTCTTTTTTAATAGAAAATTTTACTCGTTTTCATTATTTAAATATATGTTTTGCGTGCAACTGAATCAAGCATAAAATATACATTACATAATTATTATTTAAATAATATACATTAATAAATGTGAAAAAAGAAATATTCAAGCTTGACCGAGATATCTTGATGGCATATTATGAGTCATTGAAAAATTGTCGGCAAATCACAGATAGATTATATGCTCCACTCAAATCTATATTACATTTATGCCCTTGGACCAATATTAAAAATAGGAAACCACATTTTAACGCTACCACCGAATATTCTCATGCAAGGGGTAGATATGTAAACCAAAAATTCAACTGCATTATTCAATCTCACCCAAACATCAACCATCTCCCTCATAAAACACTTTCATCATTCCCACATTTTCTCAGACAACAATGGACGCTATATTTGGAGGACACAAAAAATCTGAATCTGACTCCCCTTCCCACAAGGAGGGCTCGAAGACCGAGGTTGGAGCGCACCACCCTAAGCCTTCGACAAGCGAGCTCTTAGCCAGTGCCAAAGTGGTAGCGGATGCTGCATTTGGTGGTAAAGAAAAGAATGTAGATAAGGCTAAGGTGGCTGGAGCCGCGGAGGATCTTCTTCAGGCTGCTGAAGAATATGGAAAGCTAGGTGAAACGGGGTACGGGAAATATGTAGACAAAGCAGAGGAGTATTTGCACAAGTATCATGAAGCCACAGGTCATGATCCACCTAAGGCGGGGGATGCAAAACCAGTTGCAGGCTCCGGAAAAGAATCCAAGTCCGAGGAGAAACATGAAGGAGGTGGCATGGGTGATGTTATGAAGATGGCCGGAGGTTTCTTTAAATAGAAGTAGACTCAATTGGATGATTCCTAAAGCGTGATGTATTAACTATGTTAAGTGTGTTTGTTATGACCTTGATTGCTAGTAGATGTTGGGTGAGTAGACATGCATGATAATATATAATCATGTAAATAATTTGTAATGACTGTCCAGAGTGATTGCTATCTGTATTATGGTAAAATTTTAATGTGATTGTGTTGGAATTATAGGACCCTGAATCATGCAAAGTAATTCTTCTCTGAGTTAGAGATGTGTGTGTGTGTGTGTGTTTAAATTTCTGATATGATTACAGAAATTTTAGGTTAAAAGGTTAATATGAGGATCTGAGAATTTGTTACTAAAGGAAATAAATTTATGATAGAGGCACATATGTTACAGTTACAACTTACAATAAACTCATGTGAAGTTTAACAGAGATGATTATGAGAAACATATACTTGACAAACAAAAAGTTAGATACCTTCTTCACATTGCTCCAATGCCCCATACAACAAACAGAAGACACTTGCCACAAGCAAATGAAAAAATAGGTTGCAGATGTTGACTAGAACAGGAAATCTGTATCAGAAACTTCAAGAACTTGGTGGATACCAATAGGGTTTACGCCTGGGCGGAAAGAATTAGATTCAATGTACCTATAAAAAAACCAACTAGAGTAAACAAAAAAAGTTCTGGAAAATGTTTCTGTCAAGTGAAAGAGTAAAGCAAGCAACTCACAGTTCTTTGAGGAAAGGGTGCTTATAAAAGGCATCAGGGATCCTCCCGCTGAATTGATTGTGATCCAGGTACCTAATATTCAACAAAAGCTAAGTAGGTGTGTCCATGTGCAAAAATTGCAAAACATATCCACTGTGCAAAAACAGTCTACAAACAGTTGGCATTTACATATCCACCAAGTTAAATGCATAAATAGCCAAAAACATTAAAACATGTTATTGGTCAGCCATTAACTTAAAGATAAGAACCCATATCTGCAGTAAATCGTAATTTGAAGTCATATAAATTATGACAATAGTTTTGTCTTCGGAACATAAATCTCTGAAAGAAAATCACTAAAACATTTTACTAGATATATTTAATTTTACGACTAATGATATTACTGTTGGCAAATAATTTTCTGGGGGATAGAAGAATCTAGCATAAATGCACTCAACAATCAGCTTTTTAAATCATCCCAAAGTCAGGGATCCAGATTGAAGACAACTTAAATTTAAGATGACTTCTAAGATCAAGTCAGTTTAGCTTCTGTAAGATAGTTCACTAGCTTTACCAATGGTTCCACCTTTTTTACGCAATATGGCTCGGTCAATCAGATCGACTGATTACTTATAGATGTATTATGAAAGAAATCCATTGACAATAACATAACAGAATAACTGAGGGAAACACTTACAAATATGTCAATCTAGGTATATGAGCAAGCGAAGGTGGGATCGTTCCTGACATTTTGTTAAAGGATAGATACCTGCATCAGTGTTGGCTATTAAATTAATAATATGTAACACATGCACCATCCATAAGATATCTATAAAGAATAAAACACCAGGGAATTAGTATATGCATATGCAGTACTTACAGAATCTCCAGATTCGTCAAGTTTGCAAGCTGCGATGGAATACCTCCAGTAAGATAATTATTATTTAGATAACTGCAAGTATGAGTTAAGGATAAGAAGCAAGCTTCTTGATAAACACTAAAATATAACTCTAATGTAATAAGGATATCATCTGAAGTTGTTTAAATTTCTCAATGTAAATGACTTACAGGTTGCGCAGAAGTGGAAAGCACCCCTCTATACGAATAAGTTCCCTAATCGTACCAACAAGATGGTTGTTGCCTACATCCCTAAAGATACAGTCAAGTTCAAATTATCCTTAATTCCTTACTCAGATCAACTGAATACTTACCTAATCATTTGTTAGAACTTAGATCATAGTTAAAACAAAGAATTTGACAACTTACAAGTGTCTTAGGTTTTGTAAGGTGCCCAACTCTGGTGGAATTCGACCGACTAAGCGATTTTCGTGTAGATGGAGGTACTCCAATTCAGGAAGATAAGAAAGCTCCTTAGGAATTTCTCCTTTAAAATTATTGAAACTCAAGTAGCTGCAGAAATTGTGTACATGTCAGAACATCTGCAGCTGTAATATCATAACTTTAAAACATTTAGATTACTCACAGATGCGTTAGTCTCTTCAGTTCACCTATTTCAGGAGGAATGACATCTTGCAGCTTGTTCCACCTCAGATTACTACCGAAAATCAGCAAATAAGAATTTATGGCTATCAAAATGAAAAGATGTTACACAAGCATGCTTATATTTGAATAGTATCTCAAAACAATAAATTATCTAAGATCACATAGAAATACTTTTACAGATATTATAGCATTATTAAGAAAAACACAATGTACACACCTTCCCAAAAACCCTCCCCCTTTGTCTTACCCTAAGTTGAGATCTTACCACAACAATTCCACCTACGTCTTCTCATACCTCGCCCAATCAAACTTTTCTTCCTCTCTTATCTACCATGTAAGACCTAATGCCTTTAACTCGGCTCTCCCTTGTCACTATTAAACACTTCTCTCACCCTTTCACTTCATTAATGTGGACTCACATCCACTACTCCTAGGCAAAACAAAAAGCTCACCCTCTTCTCCAAGTATGTATACAGATTCTTCTCCCACAGATGGTTGTTTGAACAGGAAAAGGAAGCAAGATTGCATAGCCCATAATTTGTCCCCGGAAAGGCAGGACAGTAGGACACACTTGTTGGCTTTGATGACAAAAACTAGAAGTTACTCCATGCTAAATTGCAGATAGTGTTTGGGGTTTCTTTCAATCCACATTCTAATATCCATGCTCACAACCTTGATGTAAAACAGGTTAATAGTAAAGGTTTCGAGTCTAGTTCCACAGATTTCTCTGTTTCACTGGAAGAAGGTAAATGCACATCATTGGCTGTCTCTAACAGCTCTGTTTCTGTTTCTCCTCAGAAAGATCCCCAGATCCTACGATTAATGTTTTATCCATCTCTGAGTTTGGCATGGTGGGGTCATGGACAGCTCTGGGAAAATCATCCAGACAAGCTATCATGACACTGAAACTGTTGATCTGGAAGAAGCGGAATCCACTCCCAAGTCCACTCCTAAGCCTTAAAGAAATTTCATTTTTGAGCCAGGGGATAACCTATTCAGCCTCTAGATTTATTCTTTCTGCTCCAGTTCAAGCTGCTCAAAAATCAAGGAAGAAACCAAGCCAGGGGATCAGGACTCAACCTCTTGCTCGTGCTGTCAAGATTAGTATGACAAGGAAACTGTCAGGAAGGCAACTCTAGTATAGTACTAGTAGTATACTAGCAGGAGTAGTTAGTCATTTCTGGAGTTAGTTAAGTCATGGACCTATTATAAATAGGAATACTAGTTGTATCCGTGTCGTTTCGTGTCGACACGGGTACGGCTAGGCCATTCGGAGAGTACAAGCATCACAGATTCTCATATGTTGAATATTTTGAAAATGGAACTTGTTCCACCACTCTCTCTCTCTCTCTTTCTCTCTCTAACTGTCTATCTCTCTCTAGCTTTATTCCTCTAGAAGCTATCTTCTCTATCTCTCCCTGCTATCTCTCTATCTTTCTCTGTCTATTTTTTATCTATTCTCTCTAATTCTATCCCTATTTCTCTGTTTCTCTCTAATTTGCTACTTTCTGAACCAGAAAACACCACAAACAGTAACAAAACTAGTTCATGCACTTGTAATTCTTCACAGAAACGAGCTAGGGATATCCGATGCTTAATTGTTGCATTTATGTATATCCTTTTGATGTGATTATGAACTACGATCTTGTTTGTTTGGTTGATTAGAATTTGGCCTCCTGAGAATGCAAAATTTTGATAATTTATGATTCCATCTGTGCTAGGCATAGAGCTAGGCAAGGCCCTGTACTTGGTCTATTTGCTCTAGTTTACTAATGAGCAAAAACAAAACACAAGATCCTGAATGACACATAAAGAAGATTCCAAGTTTCAAGATATGTCGATATGAAGTAAGTCACTCGAAACATAATATATATATAGATATGGATAGATATAGATATACATATAAATTAATTCAGCTCCAGTTGACCTCGACCAGAACTACATAGGTTAGTTGAGCAATCCATCATGTTCATATGAGCCACTATTTTGCATCTTAGCAATCTAGTAAAATATGGGTAACAAAGGGTAATGTACATTTTCATAGTTTCTCCGCTACTAAATTATAGAAAAAACACACTTATCTCTTTCTAATGTTAAAGAGTAAAGTGTATTATGTGTACTTGTATTTTGATCAGCATACCTCTTGTAATACTATATTTTTGAAACTATCATTTGCAATAGTAGAGTTCACATTGATTAAATTTATGCACATTACGCTTATTTCAATTAGCATTTTGAGAACTTCTCACCCAATTTTTATTTCGAATGGCTATATTAATATTTTTGGGTTGGAGCAAACAGATATAACACAAATATAGTCATGGAAAAGTAAATATGTAAAAAAGAAGTCACAAAATCAGCTAAAATACACAAAATGTAAATTTCAATACTGCAATTGAGTTTCACGAGTGTAGCATTGCAAGTGGTATGTCGACATTTTTACAAGTACGCATAATGCACTGTACTAAATGTTAAAATTTATAAACCTTTTTTACGGGAGACAATTAGACAACCAAAAGCACGAGAATCATCAATAGGTAGGACATAGGGCATTTGAACAGTATATGTGACCCCTTTTGCTAGTCTCGTCTATTACTTTGACAAAACAAAGGATATAATAAAGAATCTCTAACGCAACATCATAAACAGTCAATTATTTTCCACTTTAACTGCAATAGCTGACGTGGGGTCAAGCCATATACTAAGTTATCAAGAAGCAGATGTAACTAGTAATTATCATTTTATTACACTGAGTGGCTCATTATAGAAGTTAAAAAATTATAGTGGTATATTTTTAAATAGTTTACGCTTTGGAATAGATCAATTAGATTTTACTATTCTGCTTTTATATGTAATTATATCTCCGAGGCTTGTCTCATAAGTAACTTATAAGTTGAAAGATATATGTATTTTTCAACTTATAAGTTGCTAAATAGGAAACCCAAACATGTGCGCCTAGAAGATTGACTGATTTTCCGGTGATAAGATAAAAAACTCTGCCAAATACTAACTATATCCTTTCATCTATCGTATTCATTAGGAGCTTCAGCCATCACCTTCACAAACTGTGAACATGCTTTTTTAGGTATCTAAACAAGTAACAACTTGTTTATGTTTTATAGCAAAGGAATAGATAGATATATCAATATCATTGAAGTAAGGGATTTACAGTATCCTAAGACGCTTCAAACGCCCAATTTGAGGTGGAATCGGTCCAGTCAATTTGTTGTTATGAAGATCACTGCAAGAAGAATGAGGTCAGATATATAATATTGTATCTGATAAACAAAATACTTGACATAATTTAGCACATTCGTAGAGTGGAAGAACCAAAAATGTTAATTATTTGGTTAATACAAGGAATATCAGATTTCTTGATTTAATCACATATGTTGATTCTCAATTAATGCCAATAAATACTAATCAATATTAATCGTCATGATAGTAACAATAAAGACAATATCACTTGAGGGTTAACGGAAAAGAATCTTACAGCCTAGTAAGATCCAACAAATTGGTGACAGCGGTAGGAAAAGGCCCGACAATGGATACTGCATAAACTTCTCTGCAATTAAGTAAATACAAACAGACAAGAGAAAAGTCGTATATCTGTCAGCTTCTTCAACAACCAATTGTGGAAATTAATATGCTCACAATCAACTTTAGAAGTTGATTACCACTTACAAAGAAGTAACGACTCTGTAATCACCCTGCGTGGTACATGTGACCCCAGACCAAGGAGGCAAACCACCATCCCCACAAGGATCATCACCAATCCATAAATACACCACCCTCCAGCCAAGAGATGACTTAATCTCATTAAGAGCTTTCACTGCAATCACAAAAACAGAAATTTCACTTAGCCTTAGCTGCTATTCTAGTTCAGCTTCATCACAAAACAACAATCTTTAACACTGCACTCGTTTGTAAGCGAGCTCCACACAAGACCAATATTCTATCGTACATTAGTTCCATATCAGTTATAGCATCCAGAAAGAACTAGCAGCACACATTTGGTTATAATCGACTCTAAACCGGAGCAAAAATAATTCATTTATCAACAAACCACTAGCATAGTAGCATTTATCTCGGTGGTGCAATCATTCGATAACACATGACATAAAACCTTACTACCCACAATCATACACATTCTTATAAATTCCTACATCAAATCAAATCTTGATAAAATTCCAATCTTTATACCAAGCAAAGCAATTACTTAATCCATCACATTCAACATAATCAACAAACCCAAAAGCTTAAATTTGCATATTCCATCACAATTTGAGTATAAACAAACAAACAAAATCAAATAATCACATCAAACAATAATTTTTTTTTAAAACAATAATTTCAAGAAAAGTTAAATATGAAAATTAGCTGTAAGTTGATACAAAATACATACATATAAACAAATGGGTATGTAAATTACCATCTCTTTTAAGGGTTTTGCAGTGAACAACAGCTAGTACATTGAGAAGTAAAGGGAGTAATAGAATAACAACGATGGATGAAACGTGAGGTTCACGCGCCATTATCAACACTAGAAACAAACTACTACTAATTTATATACATACATTCAATATCTATGTATGTATATATTGAGTACAAGTTTAAGATCTGTGTGATGAAGAAGATGACGATGCGGATTATAAGTAAGCACCTGCTTCTACTGTTTTGTTAATAATAATTAGAGAATTATGATTTACGAGAGAAAAGGCCCCAATGTCATAATTTGAAACGAAAATGTCTTAAATGGCACAACTCGTAATAATGGTCCTAAATAGCATTCCAAAACGCTACATAGTGTGGCGTGCTGTAAAAGGGTGAAAACGCTATTTCGTGTAGCGTTTTGCACTTTTTTTAAAAAAAATCTGGGGAAAACGCTACTTCGTGTAGCGTTTTGAATTTTTTTTTTTAATTTTTTTGGGGGAAAACGCTACTTTATCTTGGGTTCTGGGTTAAAAAACGTAACTTAAAGTAGCGTTTTGGGGGAAAAAAAAAATTTCAAAACTCTACACGATATAGCGTTTTGGAATGCTATTTAGGACCATTTTTTTGGAGTGTGCCATTTAGGGCATTTTCTCCCCAAATTGTGACATATAGGGCCAACACCCGATTTATGATCGAGGTAAGGGTGCTAAGACTTTTCATAATTAATTTTTTTAAAAAGATTTTTAATAAATTTTTAAATTATATATATTATAATTGATCAAGTTTTTTATATAGAATTTATATTTCAAATATATAAAAATATAATATATGTAGTTATAAAACAATTATGCATTTTGTTCTTTTAAATGTAGTCTTACCTCTATATATTATAGTTACAATATAATTTTAACACAATTAATATAGCATTAATTAGACCTTATATGGTCCAAAGGCTTGGACCCTTGAAACGAATTAGGGAAATAAATCATAGGATCAACTGGATTTGTAAGTCCAACCCACAAACTCTGTTAAAACATTAGGCCCATTAAGCCTTTGTTATTAATTAATTTCGTAATTAATTAATAAAGGCTCAGTAAGGGCCCAAGAAGTCTGTTGAAAACGCTAATCCTAGAAGGATCTAGAAACCCTAACAAGGGAAGAGTCCAACTACATGGAAACTACTCCAAGGAGTAGCCCTCAAGATACCTCAATCAACAAGGAAATATATTCCTACATGGAAACCACTTCTATCACAAGAAGGATCCAGAATCCTTTTAGGAACCTCCTTACTCATCAAGTTTCCTAAACCTACTCTAATTCTTAGACTCTCTACGTCTATATAAAGGACTTAACCCCTCATTTTTAGAACTACGTCTTGGCTTGATTCTCAATACGCTTGAGATACGTAGGCATCTTGTGAGGGCAGTATTAAGCTACAAAACACAAGCTCAACCATTAAATCTCGATAAGCTCCGACACACATCGCAATAACTACACTCTAGTTTTTAATCCATAACATTTGGCGCCGTTTGTGGGAAAACAACATCAACCTTGGCAAGAACACGAAGAGTTGACAGAGATTTGTCCCTACCACGGGAGACCCGACCACTATGATTCCTCCTGATGAAACACAAACCTCCGAGGTCCCCATTACCACCACTATTCCTGCTGGAACTCAAGGTCCCAGCACTCAAAGGCTTGGCTCATTTAGTGAAATCGTCCGTTCTACCCATCATGAGGAAGTCATCCATGGATCCAACCCTCTATCACAGGTAACTCAAACTCCTTTTATTGCTACTACTCCTCCTCACGCACAAATTTCCACTGTTGTTATCCCTAGCAGCACTATTGCCAAACCTAGGCTTGGACTCTCCTAAACTTACCCCCCTCCTTACATCAGAGGGTTGGAACCACAAAATTATGGGCGTAGAGAAGGGGTCTGTGATTTCTCAGGACCATACTCAACTGATGATGAAAGCTCTGAAGGCACCGATATTAATCCTAGGAGGAGAAGGCCTGGTAAGGAACCCGTAGGAAATCAACGTTCACAGTCCCGTAGGACACTAGAATAGAAAATTGCTTCATACGAGGCTGAACTCAAGAAAAACTTAGCTTGGCAGGTCAGAAGTTCAGCCTCGAGGGGTAAAGCCTCTGATATTATAGAACTAGATGGAACCTCTCGAGGGAGAAGAGGAAACTACAAGGGCTGATCCCACTGAGTTGCTACCACTCGGAGATCCTGATGATCTGACACCACCATTTACTGAAGCAATCATGAACGCTCACATCTCAAGTAAGTTCAAGATGCCCACCATCAAGACTTATGATGGAGAAGGCGATCCAGCTAATCACGTAAGAACCTTCTCGAATACTTTGTTATTACAACCTATCAACGATGATGTGAAGTGCAGGGCTTTTCCCCAAACCCTGGGGGGCATGACCCAACGTTGGTATAGCCGGTTGCTCCCCAACTCCATTGGGTCCTTTAAAGAGCTCATCAAAGGCCTTCATAAGCCAGTTTATAAGCGGAAGAATGCACAAAAAAAGCTCATCTTCTGTCATAAATCTAGAGAAGAGAAAGAACGAATCCTTAAGGGACTATTTGAACCGTTTCACCAAGGAAGCCTTGAAAGTCCCGGACTTGAACGAAAAAGTGGCTATGATAGCCTTACAACAGGGGACGACTTATCCTTACTTCAAGAGATCTCTAGTTAAACGTTCGCCCGAGAATATACTTCTTCTCTAAGACAGAGTAGGGAAATATATTAAGGTGGAAGAAAGCATGAAGAAAACCACTATATCAGTGGCGACACATGGGATTAATAACAAGAAGAGAAAAGGTGATCAAGAGTATGATGCCCGAGACAAGTATTCCAAGACGGATAAGGATTCAGAATCCCCCCTAAGAAAAATAATTTGGGGCAAAAGTTTGCTGAATACGTAAGGCTGAATACGCCTCGAAGCCAAATCCTGATGGATATTGAAAGGGATCGAGACCTGAGATGGCCTAAACACCTGAAGTCTGATCCTGAGAAGAGAAATAAGAGCGCGTTTTGCCGATTTCATAGGGATACCAGACATGACATGAATGACTGCAGACAATTGAAGGATGAAATCGAATTCCTTATCAGAAGAGAAAAACTTTCTAAATACACTAAAGATGGAAGCCATGATAGGCGTGATGATAACAGAAGAAATAACGATAGTCAGGATAGGAATCCCCAGCCTAGAGGACCAGTTATTAATATGATTTTCGGAGGACCCACAATTGCATGGAATTTAAGAAATTCAAGAAAATCATACGCAAGAGAAGTTATGCAAGTCGTAGGAGAAGCACATAAACGTGCTAGGATGGAGATGGTCATATCCTTTAATGACTCAGACTTGGAAGGGATAAAATTTCCCCACGATGATCCTCTTGTCATAGCCCCTTTGATAGGAAATTCTGAAGTAAAGAGAGTTTTAGTGGACAATAGAGCATTAGTTGATATCTTGTTCTATGATGACTTTTTGAAGATGAGGTACAATGATTCCCAACTAACCCCTTCAGATGTTCCAATCTATGGTTTTAATGGAGTGGAATCAAAAGTGGAAGGAACCATTCAACTACCCATGACAATGAGGAGAGAACCTAGAGAGGTCACTCAGATGCTTACCTTTCTGGTGATCAAAGCATCTTCTACATACAACGCCATCCTTGGAAGAACAGGCTTGCATACTTTCAAGGCTGTTGCTTCAAGTTATCACTTGAAGATTAAATTCCCCACCAGAAAGGTGTTGGGGAGGAAAAAGGAGACTAGAAAATGGCAAGAAATTGTTGCGTGGTAACCCTGAGACCCGATGGAGTCGGGGGCAAGTCCTACTCATAGAGGACATGGAATCAAGAGAAGACGAAGAAAGAAGGGGGAAGCCAGCTGAAGACTTGGTTCCAATTCCTTTGGTTCCAGGAGAACCGGAGAAAATCATATATGTTGGGGCCTCATTAGAAGAGCCTGTGAAAGAAAAATTAAGGAAGTTCTTATAAGAAAATAGGGACTTATTTTCTTGGACAGACACTGATATGCCAGGAATTAACCCCAAACTAATCACTCATAAGCTTAACGTGGATCCACGATGGAAAATGATAAAGCAAAAGAAAAGAAATTTCACTCCAGAAAGGCAAGAAGCCATAAAGCAAGAAGTAGAAAAGCTCTTAGAGGCTGGATTCATCAAGGAAATTCAATTTCCCGAATGACTTGCTAACCCTGTAATGGTCAGAAAATCCAATGAAAAATGGAGGATGTGCGTGGATTTTACTGATTTAAATGATGCATGTCCAAAGGATTGTTTCCCTCTTCCGATGATCGATGCACTTATAGATGCCACAGCAGGACATGAGATGTTAAGCTTCATGGATGGCTTTAGTGGATACAATCAAATTAGGATGCACGAGGATGACATTGCCAAGGTATCTTTCATCACTAACTTTGGTGTATTTTGTTATCTTGTTGTGGCCTTTGGGTCAAAGAATGTAGGAGCCACCTATCAAAGGCTAGTAAACAAAATATTTAAGCATCTCATTGGAAAAACCATGGAGTTCTACGTTGATGATATGCTATTCAAAAGCCTCGATAAGGCCGACCATATTGAGCACCTAAAAGAGGCTTTCGAAGTGCTGAGGCACCACAAGATGATGCTAAACCCTACAAAATGCGCCTTTGGCGTAGGGTCTGGAAAATTCTTAGGAATGATAGTCTCCAAAAGGGGGATCGAGGACAATCCAGACAAAATTAAGGTCATACTCGACATGGAACCCCCAAAGGCAATAAGAAATGTCCAAAAATTGACAAGAAGAGTTGCGGCCCTGGGAAGGTTCGTCTCGAAGTCTGGGGACAACTGCCTACCCTTCTTCAAAACATTGAAGAAAGTAAAGAATTTCGTGTGGACAGAAGAAAGTCAGGCAGCCTTCGACGAACTAAAGAAATATATGGCTGAAGCTCCATTATTGGCCAAGCCAAGTCCCGAGGACATGTTATACCTGTATTTGGCCATATTCGATAAGGCCCTGAGTGTTATCCTTATAAAAGAAGAGGAAAAGATTCAAAAGCCAGTTTATTATGTAAGCAAGGTCTTGCATGGAGCAGAACTTAACTATTCCAAGATTGAGAAGTTTGCGTTGGCCTTGGTAATGGCTTCAAGAAAATTATGGCCTTACTTTCAAGCACACAAAATCGAGGTATTAACTGATCAACCTTTGAAAAACATCATACATAGCCCCAAGGCAAGTGAAAGGTTGATTAAATGGTCCATAGAGCTGGGAGAATTCGACATCAAGTATAAGCCTCGAACGGCCATTAAGGCTCAAGCTCTTGCTGACTTCGTGGTTGAATGTACCATCAACAACCAAGAAGTCGGAGGCAGGATAGTGAGGAGACAACTCCTAAAGAATATTGGGTGCTCAATTTTGATGGGGTGTCAAAAACAAAATCTAGTGGAGCAGGCTTGGTGCTGTAAAGTCCTGAGGGATTCATCATTGAGTATGCTATTAAGGTTCGATGAAACCATTAGGACGTAAGAGCCTTTCGCTCCAAATAGAATTTCATTTTGTAAGGGTTGTTCCCACTTTAGCCTCGAATGCATTATTAATAAAGTTTTCAGCCTTGTGGTATTTTCAAAAACATGTGTGTTTAGCCTAGATTGACAATCTTTGTTAAGTTCCTTTATGATAAAGGAATAAGATCGAGCCTAGATAGGCACTTTAATATCTATTCCCATTTATTCTTTTATGCTCAAAAAGTATATTTTATCAAATATGCTAAGGCAAGAAAAAGAATAAAATTTAGCCCAGTTGGGACTCTGAGTAATGTCTAGTCTTATTTGTTCTTTTTGAGATGTTCAACACCAACCTTTTGTACCTCTTGCGCTTGGTCACTTGGAGTTTGGCTGTTGAGCTGTTCGGCTATTTGACTATTGAGTTGTTCAACTATTTTTCTTTGTACCCTTGAACCTTTACAAGCGCTTCAATCATCGACCCTTTTCTTCCATTTCCTTCACTCCACACACTTAGTCAATGTTCTACTTCATAGATATAATTACCATTATCTTTCGTGTTGATGTTTAGTGCACTGCTATAATTCACAAACGACTAACACTGATCCTGATCTTCACATCTCATTTAATTCAAATGACAAGTGTGCTGCAGTTCTTTATTGCTTCGAACACTGATCATAATTAAACACTGTACTTTCACTAGAATCTTTTCTAGTATTTAGATAACGTCTTCATTACTACTACGATCTTGAATACTTTATTCTCTATTCTTCACTGATGCTTTAATATATGAATGAACTTCTTTCAGGGAGTATAACTTCAAGACTGTAGTTGTCTTCTTTAACCTTTGCCTTTACCATGTTTTTAATTCTTCTAGATTCTTATGCTTCAAACATTGTCTATCTTCAATCAATTTCTTTACACTGAAATATTCTAGAGGCACTTCTATACTGAATCTTTAATACTTCTGAAACCCTGAAAGTCTTTAACCATTATTCTGCACTGAGGCATGAAAATATTAATGAACTTCTTTCAGTAACATGTAGTAGACTTCAAAACTTCTTCTAATTTCTTAATTCACTGTATTTGCCTTATCTTCATTTCTTCCTGATTTTCGTGTAGACGTAGTATTATTTACTTATCATGTTCTAGTGTTGAGTTATCACGATTACTATTCATACAACTTCATTATCTCATTAGCAATCTCCCCCTATTTGATTGTTAAACTTTACAAACAAATCTCATAGAGAGGATAACTCAACTAACAACTAGAAAAATTAATCGTCCGAGACTTGTAAATAATGCTACTGGATTTTCTGGATCAGATTCTTCATTTCCAGAATTCTTGCGTAACTGAAATGAAAGATGTTTGTTCTTCTAGCACTAAACTGATATTCATGTAGTATCATCTTCATTTCTCTCTGTTTGAGCTCTCTCTACTTCAAAATCCTTCATAGTTTGAACTTAAAGAACTTATCATAAACATAGATTCATAAGAATTAAAATTCATAGGAATGTCTTCAGTAGAACATAGAACATAGCTCAAGTAATGTTCTCCCCCTGAGAATGTGATTCTTCTTCTTTTTCTTCTTCTCCCTTTAGATGAACATTGGAAGTGTCATTTCTTTTCTGTATATCCCACTTGGATGAGGAATCCTCTACTAACAACTCATTTCATGTATAGGATATAGTTTCTCGATTCTCTCATATTCTGTTGTTTCCTATAAGGATCGGAAGATTATTCTTTTTCCTATCTGAATTCTCCCCCTAAGGATATTAACTTCTCCCCTAAGGATACAAAGATTAGACTTTCTTCTTTTTCTTGTCTACTAAAATATCCCCCTTAGTTGAGGAATCCTCTACTGGACCATAATTTTATCATGGCTTGTATACCAAAGAAGGTTTTCATTTATCATTGATTAATTGAGAAAACATAGTAGTTTTTCTTTCAGAAGTAGCAAGTGGCAAAGGTACATGTTAGGTCTATGGTTTTTACACTTTACTACATTTTGTTGGTGTTTACACTTAAGTGTCAAACACTTTGAAGTGTTTCATTCTTTCTCTCCATATCTCTCACTCAAGTGTATCTCTCCCTCACTCTCACTTAAGTGTTTCTCTCTCTCACTTTCACTCCACATTTCAAATATAGCTTTCGGTACCTGCAAGTGAAATCCGTCAATTCATTTATATTCTCATCACCTAATTCTTCAAAATGAACTGAATCACTATCAAGTGGAGAATTGCCTCATAGAGGTGTTCTTGATCTATCATGCATAAGCACTGTCTCAGCACCAGACTCAGTAGCTTTTGCTAAATCACTATCTAATTGAGCCTTACCTCTTTGAGATGGTTTATCCCAAGATATTAATATCTGTTAGAGAATCCTGCCTTGTTCTATCAAGGGGTTGCCTCACAGCTTCTCCGTAAATGGGAGGTGGACATTCCTTTTCAGGATCTGAAAATGTTCCTTCCAAGAGGGGCGACGTAGTAGGTAATGTAATGAATGACAATTTAGAGCCTACATTTCCCTTGTAACCCGATGATGCAAATTTTGTATAAAATACCCTACTTGACTCATCCGAAGAATTCTTGCCAAATAGTTTCCTATCAAGCCCAGATAAATCTGAACAATAGATCTCCCTTTCGGGATAAAGAAGATTAACTTCTGTTTTGAGGTAGATACCTTGGACAAGGCAATGTATGGCTAATTAGAGTTTGTATCTCCTCTGAATGCCTATACCTCTCACTGTGTACGCCTTACAATGTGTTCCTAAAATTTATATGTTTAGGTTTACCATCAGCGTGAGTGTCGGTGGTGTGCTTGACTCATTACAAGATGCTCTAGATGACGAGCGAATTTAAGTTAAATACGTATATTAAACTTGAAAGGGTATTACAATATTCGGTAGAATAAACATTTAATTCCTAGAACAAATTTTACATGAATTGTTCTACTTAAGGAATTAAAACCAAACTAGCACAGAAAAGTCCGTGAATATGACGTTGCATACAAATTGCTGAATTTGACTGTTTTTCTACTACTAAAAATGAAGCCCCCGGCCTCATATTTATAGAGGAGGAAAGCCAGCATGACTTATCACAATATGACCTTTTTCACCTAAAATTAACACTTGTATGACTCATAAAAAGGCTGGGCAAGACTTGTTTCCTTCGGTATGACTCAGTCAAAATTCGGTATGACTTATTGTAAGTCATGCTGGATTTTCTTTTAAATTAAATAAATCAGAATGACTTAATTAATTAAAATTAAAATCAGCATGACTCAATAAAGAAATCTTTCGATATGACTCATTAGATTGAAGCTCGGTATGACTTGGAATTGGGCTTCGGTATGACTTGAAATTGGACTTCGGTATGACTTGAATTTAAACACTCGGTATGACTCTTGAATTCAACAGCTTTTTCTTTTCTTTCCACTTGAAATGGACCCATGGCATGCTCTCATTGGCTGATGAATTCTCCTGGCAAATTCAAATTGAAAAGGGGCCTATTTCGTCTTATTATAGACAGGCTCCGTAGAAATGCTTTTCGACCCGCACAGCTTATAATCTTTGATTAATAAATAATAAATTTAATTCAGAAATTATAAAAATAAATATCTAATATTATTTAGATATTTATAAATATAATTTACTAAATAAATAAAATATTTATTAATTAAATAAATCCTTACGCTCTAAGCTGCGGTCTCCTGATCGTCTGGAACCGAACTCCTTTTGACTTGGAAATGATAAATCAATTCCAACCGGGGTTCCACTTTTACGAATATATGAATTTGCATTTCTTCCGTGTCATTTCTTTTTCCGTCTTTTCTTCAAGTCAGTACTGTCAGGCATGTTTGGCTGTTTTTACAGTTGCAATTAGAAGTACCTCTGTTATTGAAATAATCTGACTCTTTAAACTAGACAATACTTCTTTTCACCACTGCATGTACCCAGTCAAATATTCAATCTTGGATTCTGACTCTTGTACACTGTATTCCAAACAAACCTGTATCCCTTTGAGCTTCAAACTTCTTTCTTCTGTCATTCTAAAATAATTCTAAATTAATTAATCCTTTAATTAATTTAAGAAATAAATTAATTCTGAGTGAATTAATTTACTAATTAAATTAACTAATTAATTTAATTAATTAACAGAGAATTAAATTAAAGGCTTGACTATTGTTGATGTAGATAAGACTCTTCTGTTCTTCAACAATAACCTTTTTAACCACTTAAACTTTTTGATGACGAATCTTCACTGACATTGTTGACACCCTGTGCACTGGTCTGGTTCACGGATGACTAACTACAATGTTGATTCTCATTTCTGCTGTAGTGGTCTTTGTGTCTTCTCTTATCCTGTCATGGCTTCTTTTGTTCTTCCTCTATATTCAATATTTATTATTTACTTCGCTTTCTTATCTGAGTTGAGTTGTCATCTACTTATTACAAATAGGACTAGTAATATGACTTTCAATCTCCCCATATTTGTTGTTAAACATTTAACACACAAATTCCTAGAGGATAACTCAACTAACAACTAAGAAAATAAATACAACATTTAAGAACTGTAAATAATAAATTGTTTTCTGGATCATATAATACATTTCCAGATTTCAATTAAGAAAGATAAAAATAAGATAGATGTTCCTCTAGACTGAACATATTTAACAAAGTTCTATCTTAACTTACCTATCATTACCAGCTTCAGAAGTATCAACTTCACCTTCTTATAGTGTTTAACTTTTGAGATCAGGTGTCATTGGTAGATCTTCAGTGGCTGGTTTCTCTGGATCAGATTCTGCATTTCCAGATTTCTTGAGAAACTGAAATGAAAGATGTTTGTTCCTCTAGCACTGAATATATTATACAAGTAGTATTATCTTCATTTCTCAGACTCATCACTACTCCCCATTAGGATGGCAGGGATGAAGTCTTGTTCTCTTCTTACCATCTATCCTCTATTTCTCCAACTTCTGTCTTCACTTCTCTCCCAAGGTGAATTCATTCTCCCCTTACTTGAATTATCCAACCAATTTAATAGAGGTAACAACAGACATGGCATACATACAGCATTAAACCATCGCAGATATAAAAAATGCAAACTATGACATGTTATGCATTTTAGAAAGTCCGGTTAATTCCTATATACAAGAATTTTCTAAAATCAAATGGATCCAATCCAAGCATGTTGTTATATACCCCCTTTTCAATAATGGAGTAATCATCTTCTAGTAAAAGTCTTTGTTAAACAATTCTCCCATTTGGATCTTGTTCAACACTTTTCCCTTTTTGGATCTACTTCTCCCTTTTTGGATCTTGTTCAACAGTTCAAACTGTTCAACACTTCTCCCCCTTAGTTGAGTAATCCTCTTCAGAATCCTTAATATCAGAAGAAATTTCATCCCCCTTAGTTGAGTGACATTATAAATCTGTAACAGATAATTGGGAATGGGATTTGGTAATTGTGTTAGTGTGTGATTTTACTTTGTGTTTCTGACAAGTGTTTCGCTCATATACTCTCTAAGTGTTTCACTCATAGAATATATATTTTCACTCTTTCTCACTTGTGTTTCACTCTTTCCTCACAACACTATTTCTCTCTTAGTACGGATGACACAGTCTTTTGTACCTGCAAGAAAGAACACCATAGCCCCTTCAAGAGAGGTCACTGGTGGTGCAATGGGGTTTCGTAAATCCCCGTCCTCAATTGATTCTATTAAAATATTTGACTTTAAAAACTGAATTGCTTCAGGAATAGATTCAATGAGTTGCTGATCATCTAAGATGATCTATTCCGTTAGGAATCCAGATATGTTCCATCTGGGAAGGGAGACAAGGATCTATAATTTAGCAAATGATCCAAGTTTCCTCCTGACGCCTGTGAAGGCATGTTGATTCAGTCAGAATCATCAATCATCCTTCCTTCCTTGATATGGAAGTTTAGAATAATTGCTTCCGTCAATTCATCCTTTGTGTGTGACAATCCTTACAGTGCATTTGAATATATACATTTATGGTTTGCAGTGTTTGAGAGTGTCCAGATGAAGTTGACTCTTTACAAATGGCCTTGGCTGACAGGCCGAATTCAATAGACTCATCATGTTAAGATGACGAACCTAGTAATAGTTTTGCCATTTACAAATCTATACCCTTTTGGGAGGATATAAATTAGTTAGCAGTTGCCTTGGTTTCAATTTCATATTATAACTAGAGGCAGAGCTGCTGGAACACTCATAGATACTTCTCTTTTCTAGTGCACTAGAGGCACTTACTCTCTCACCCTCTTTAGTTGATAAACTTTTCTTTTCAGGGGTTTAGTATATGAAGTTGTATCTGTTTGAGTGTTTGGTTCTATGATCTGTGTTAGAGATTGTAGGTTTTCAATCCCTTGATCTTGTCCTATAGCCACTGAGGGCTCAATATATCAATTGTATATATTTATCAAGATCGAGATTACCTGCTTTTACCTCGAGTCGATTGCTCTTGTTCGGCAGGACACAGATATACTTTTATTATTAGTGATTTTCAGATATCACAATATATATTATCACTAACAACAAAAATCACAATTAATTGCAATGAAATAATAACAAATTATCAAAATATGATAATTAATAATAATTTCAAAAAGCAAGAAATTATGCTCCTAATATCTCATCGTATTAAAACTATGAAACTAATAAACGATGAATTGCTTCAATTCATAATTTTAATAAGATAAAATACTCTTGCTAAATACTAAATAATCATAGGAATGAAAATTAGCATTTAACTTCATACATTATATCTAATAATTGTTACTCAGGCATATGACAATTATACTCATAACAATTATCAGTGATATATGTAAGTTCGAGAAAGTAGATGTAAAGAAGTTCACAAGTCCTTTAAATATTGACATTTAATACTTATGATTCTTAGAACAATTTCTCGTAGACAAAAATAAAATTTCAAAATAAAATGAAATAAAAATAACTATAAAGTAAAAATATGCCAATAAAAATAAAAATAATATGTACCAATTATAAAAATCCTGATACCAATTGTTAAGACAAATATATTATTTAAGAGCATGATACGAAATTTTCTTTAAGATACATGTCCCTTAATAAAACGCGGGAAAGTTGTATCTGAGAAGAAAGTTTCTATCACTTATGAATTTCCTATAAGACAAATTTCCCATAATAAAATGCGGGAATTTGTACCAAAGGAGAAATTCAATTCTCTTAAGGAAAATATATATATATATATATTTACAGTATGAATGCCAATTAAATAAAACTGTACAAAACTAAAAATGTTGCATGTACCTCTCACTGTGCACGCCTTGCAATGTGTTCCTAGAATTTATCTATTTAGGCTTACCATCAGCGTGAGTGCCGGTGGTGTGCTTGACTCATTACAAAGTGCTCTAGCTGACGAGCGAATTTCAATGGATTCATCCTGTAGAGAGAATGATTCCAGAGACAGTTTTATTGCCTTTTCAGCTCTGCATCCTTTTGAGAAGATGCAGATGAGCTTACAGTTACCTCAGTTATATACTCCTTTTCTTCTCTGGAGGTAGAGCTGTGGGTGCACTTCCGACATCATCCTTATTTGCTGCATCAAGTGCAGTTTCTTCCTTATCAACCTCTAACTTACATGAGTTCCTTATATCTCCAGGGGTTAATATATGGAAGTGGATGAATTGGTGTTTGGTACTATGGCCTGGGTAAGAGATTGATGGGTTTTCAACCTCTTGGCCAGTTTCTAAAGCCACTAGGGGCTTACTGGAAAGAACCAATCGAGATAAAAAGATAATCACCTTAACATTCCAAAACATATTTTTCATCTCAAGGAGAAGGAAAAATATAATAAGGAATGATAATAGATTGCATTAAAGCACTTTCAATAAAAGAGTTTTGTCAGATCTAAAGATTTATCATTTAAGAGCATGATACAAAATTTTCTTTAAGATACTTATCCCATAATAAAACGCAGGAATGTTTATCAGAGAAGAAAGTTTCTATCCCTTATGAATTTCTTATAAGGCAAACTTCCCATAATAAAACGCGGGAATTTATACCAACGAAGAAATTCAACTCTCTTACCAAATTATATCTCGATAAAATGACTCTTTTCCTTTATACCTTAATACTGTACTATTTGAAAACAGTTTTGCAAACCATCCTTATCAGATAGAGGACTATGATTTTCCGACTCATAATGAAATTATGATATTCATCATTTTCGTCTACATGATATTATCCCTAACTTAAAATAAAAAATATCATGACAATAGGGGTGGATGTATTCGTAGCAATACAGTAGAAGGCCTTCAAAGCAACAACCACTGTTTAGGTACTTTGAATCAATGTGCAACAAACATTGAAACAAGTGTTTGAAAACAAATCATTTTACAAATGGTTGATACCTAGAAGTAAAAATAATTTTGGAAATATTTCTAAGTATATAAAATATTGAGAATTTTATATACACATAACTCAGAAAATACTTCTGTTCATTTCAATATTAGTGTTTTTGAAATATGCATTGATTACTTAGATCAGTAATTCTAAATAATGTCACTAATATTAAAAGTATCACAATTATTTATAACAAAATATTTAAAAATATCAGAGAAAAATATCAAAACAATTAAGCAAGATATCGTTAACTAATACTCATAAAATATTTATCATACAAACAATTATGATGCATATTATTTTAATTCATTTAAATCATGAGACTGATATGACATTGAATTGTCTAACATCATAATTTAAATCAATTAAGATAATATACAAACTTATGCTAGAACCCCTAATTACCACATATGCATATTATGTTGGGTTCCGAGGCATAAAACGCAGCGGATTAAACGTAAATATAACGAAAAATTTCGGAACCCTAACGCAGGATCATGTATAATCATGGACTGATTATTGTGAAACGGAATCATACCTTTATCTGGTCTTGACTTACACGAACTCAACGGAGATCCTAGCTTTCACGACTTGTGTCTTCCTCTCGAAAGCACTTCTATGGTATCCACACGAGCACCTTCAAGAACGTCTCACGATCTTGATTACGGAATGGATGTACTAGCCTCCTTTGATGATTTCGAATTCTGCCTCTGCCTTTTCTCTCTACCTTTGCTGCTGCTAGGGTTCGTTTTTCTTAAAAACTTAATCCTTATTAACCCTACATTATCTATTTATAATGGTTGGTTAATAGGCCCATAATAGCAACCCATAACAGCAAAGCCTAACCCATGTAGGTTTAGGATTAAATAATAAAACCGAATTTTATTATTTAATTAATAACTAAGTCACACTTAATTATTAATGGCAGAATTCAAATTCGAATTTATATTATTTCAATTAATTAAGTCTCACTTAATTAATATAATAAAATTCAAATAATCATCAATTAATTTAAATCTATAATTTAAATTAATTATTCCTTTAAGTACTCTATGTGTGTGACCCTATAGGCAATTATTTAATTAGCAATAATTTTATTCTCCAATAAAATTATAAACAATGAGCGGTATCTAGTAATACATCATTGCTACCCAGCAAACAAGATTCGCATTCTTGGTATGATTCAAAATCAAACTTATCCAAGTATCCATCCTTATGTAATTTGGATATGCGTTTCTCATTTATATGGCCTAGACGACAATGCCAGAGGTATGTTTGATTTGAGTCATTAATTTTAAGTCGTTTGTTTTCTATATTACAGACAGGATTATCTAAGTCAAGAACATATAAACCATTAAACAAACGCGCAACACCATAGGTTAAATCATTCAAAGCAAAAGAGCAACTGTTGTCCTTTATTGTAAACGAAAAACCTTTCTTGTCCAAACAAGAAACAGAAATAATGTTTCTGCGAATCGCAGACACGTAATAACAATTATCCAGTTCTAAAACTAGCCCAGAGGGCAAAGATAAATAATATGTTCCTATAGCTAAAGCAGCAACTCTTGCTCCATTGGCAACTCGTAGGTCCATTTCTCCTTTAGTCAATGTCTTACTTCTCTGCATTTCCTGCACATTTATACAATTGTGAGAAGCACATCCAGTATCCAATACCCAAGATGTAGAAATAGACAGATTGACTTCTATAACATATATACCTGAAGTAGAAGCTTGCTCAGCCCTCTTCTTCTTCAGATCCTCCAAGTAAACTGAACAGTTTCTCTTCCAGTGACCAGTTTTCTTACAGTAGTGACATTCACCCTTAGCGACCCCACCTTTAGGCTTTAAAGCCTGTTTGGGACCTGACTTTGGCTTGGGTGTAGAATCAGAACCTGTCTTCTTCTTACCCTTCCACTTGCCTTTCCCTTTGGCCTTACCTTTATTGCCCACCATCAGTATGGGAGCAGGTTCAGCCGTCTTCATGTTGGTCTCATACGTTCTCAACATAGCCAACAATTCAGTAGGTGTTTTGTCAAATTCATTCATGTTGTAGTTTATGATAAACTGGGTGAATTTGTTGTTCAAAGAATTAATGATTAGGTCAATACCAATTTTCTGAATAATCGGGAAACCCAAAGTATCAAGATACTCAATGTAACCAATCATCTTCAGAACATGTGGGCCAACTGGTTCACTTGCCCCTTGTTTGCAATTAAAAAGTGACTTGCTCGTGTTGAACCTTTCTTGACGAGTTTGGCTTGCAAACATGCTTTACAAGTGCTCATAGATAGTATATGCATCCATATGCACATGATGTCTTTGAAGCTCAGCACTCATAGTTGCCAACATAAGACATGCAACATCAGTTGCATCATTCTCATCCTTTGTATGGGCCGCTCGTTCCTCAACAGTAGCGCCCTCAGGAAGGGGACCTGCCGGAGGAATATCAATGACATGAAGCTTGCGCTCCTGCCTGAGGACAATCCTCAAATTCCTCTGCCAGTCTAGGAAGTTGTTTCCTCCTGTCAGCTTATCCTTCTCAAGGACAGATCGTACGGATAGTGTGTTTGTGTTGTTTGTCATTACTTGGTATCTACAATGATAATAGCACAAAATAAACATTAGATTGTCTGAGTTATTTATTATGTTCAAATGATTATGATACATTCATAATATATCTCTCACTATTTTTATCAAATCAATAGCCCTTACTATTAATTTGGAAAGTATATCCCATAATTCTTTCTAGTGAGCCAAGATCCATATTTCGTCATGTCTTAAGTCAACCACTGGAAGTCCTTAAGAATGATTATTTAGGTAGACAACATTTGTCAATTATATCATATATAATTCTTGGATAGTTTGGTGAGCAACGATTGATCTTACCAAACTCTATGCTTCTAAGTTCATAATGGTTGAATATAACCGTTTACTTTCACCTTATTATGACGACTCAGTTAAGTTTGACCCAATGATACAACGGCCGAATATAACCGTTTATATTCATCGCATCTCACCACGATAGATAGGAGTCCCCTGTCACTGACAGTCTTTCCCCTAATCGATCTAGGATTCGATGAGTGTTCATTCATTGGAAAGCATCCGATTAAAACTTAATATTTTGTTAAGGGGTTTAGAAAATTTACGACGATCATGATCACATCATGAAGAGATCCTCAATTTTTCCTTGAACTAAATATTTCAAATTGACATCTTAAATTGTTCATTTCCCAGGTAGATGGAGGATACCAGTGATCACACTTAAAACCCATCAGCCTTACGAATACGCATATCCGTTTTTGTCAGAAAATCCCAATTATAGATATCAAAATCCATATTCAATTCCGTGTTTTAAAAATCCATATTTCATAAACACAAGAATCTCATGATCGTTTGTTAATTTTAAAATCTTAAATCGTTACAGATTTTATCTTGTTTAGCATGGCAAGCATGGCATGGGTGACGTATCTAATACATGCATACATCATTAATCTAATTAAAGCATGCATCTTCTACTCTACACATACATTCATACATCAATATGTAAAGTGCAGTATGTAAACGTGCTTGATTATGGCCCCTTTCCTATGTGATCCTTTCGAGCTAATGAAAGGATCAAAGTCAATCTATGGTGGTGAAATATAAATACAATTACATGTCTTCATTCTTCTTGTATCCATGGGTTCTTGCTCCTCTTCTTGGATCATCCTTCAATCTTCAAGTACATTACATGGAATAATTGAATACAACATATACTAATGTACTTACATAAGAAAACTCGAGTTACATTCGAGGTTAAACAATTACAAGAATGAAGAAAATGACATGCAAGTCGTATTTATAAAACCAAAACCAAAACCATTAATCTAGGGGTCTAAGGGCCATAACCAGCACCATGCTCAAGTACACAAAATAAAATATTGCGGGGGTCCGGGGGCGGCAGCCCCTGGGCGGGGATTCGGGGGCGGCAGCCCCCTGGCGGGGTCTGGGGGCGGCAGCCCCCAGCTGGGGTCAGCTTGGAAATTTTTTATTTTCGAAGACCAGTCCTATTCAGAAATCATCAATTTCTGAACTACAGATCATATCTGTTGGCCTTTTTCCCCACTGCAATTTATACAGTCCATCAGAGTTTACTGCTAAACTCTAATCAGCACAGTCCATCAGAGTTTACTGCTAAACTCTGATCAGCACAGTCCATCAGAGTTTACTGCTAAACTCTGATCAGAGACCATCGGAGTTTGTTAAACTCTGACCATGCTCTATACTCTGACCTGACCATCAGAGTTTATTAAACTCTGAGCGAGTCCATCAGAGTTTGTTAAACTCTGACCCAGCTCCAATTTCACAAACTCTGATCAGACACTGAATATACATTCTCTGACAGTTACATATTGGCAGAAGCATAGCAGTCTCATAACAGGCATGGCAGTCTCATAACAGAAGCATGGCAGTGGCATAACAGATTATGACAAAGCAGTAGCATGGCATGACAGTCACCAAAACAGGCATGTATGCATCAAATACATAAAACACGTTACCAAATCAGTCCCTTATACACGTAGCTTTGATGCCATTGTTGGGTTCCGAGGCATAAAACGCAGCGGATTAAACGTAAATATAACGAAAAATTTCGGAACCCTAACGCAGGATCATGTATAATCATGGACTGATTATTGTGAAACGGAATCATACCTTTATCTGGTCTTGACTTACACGAACTCAACGGAGATCCTAGCTTTCACGACTTGTGTCTTCCTCTCGAAAGCACCTCTATGGTATCCACACGAGCACCTTTAAGAACGTCTCACGATCTTGATTACGGAATGGATGTACTAGCCTCCTTTGATGATTTCGAATTCTGCCTCTGCCTTTTCTCTCTACCTTTGCTGCTGCTAGGGTTCGTTTTTCTTAAAAACTTAATCCTTATTAACCCTACATTATCTATTTATAATGGTTGGTTAATAGGCCCATAATAGCAACCCATAACAGCAAAGCCTAACCCATGTAGGTTTAGGATTAAATAATAAAACCGAATTTTATTATTTAATTAATAACTAAGTCACACTTAATTATTAATGGCAGAATTCAAATTCGAATTTATATTATTTCAATTAATTAAGTCTCACTTAATTAATATAATAAAATTTAAATAATCATCAATTAATTTAAATCTATAATTTAAATTAATTATTCCTTTAAGTACTCTATGTGTGTGACCCTATAAGCTATTATTTAATTAGCAATAATTTTATTCTCCAATAAAATTATAAACAATGAGCGGTATCTAGTAATACATCATTGCTACCCAATTAAATCGTGATTCGATAAAACCTTTCGTGATTAATGTTTCAGTGTAATATAATCTCTTTAACCATATATATTATAGATTAAACTCGAGGCATGTATTTAGTCATCCTCTTCAACGTTTAATCCGGGTTTACTTGATCCATGAGTAGACTATGAAAACAAATCATTATTTGAGCACGGCCATGCATTTTATAGTCTCACTCAATCAAGAGGCCAATAATATCTCTCCTAATTATAGGAGGGTTAAATCCTTTATCTATCATTCATATTTCTCATACGACTCATGATATACCCGATGTCCACTTTTATCATCACCCGGTCAAAGTTAACTTTTAATGTAATCAAAGTATATTAATCCTCGTATAGAAATATAATGATCTCAAGTCAAAGGATCATTACACCATTATCACTGTGAGTCTTTCTTATGACTTTATTAAACATGAAGAATCTCACTGTGGGTCTGTCCAGTATCATGTACTCCTACATGTACCTATGTATTGACTTTAGTATCCCCATACTTATAACCAATGAGATGTGGTTATCAGTCAAACAACATACTAGTCTATTTGTGTATTATTATTGTCCTATAATAATAATACTCGACTAGGGACATTTAAGAATATGATATATTATATAATCTCAAGTTTTAAGTCATGTACTAAACTATATAATGTGTATCATGATTCTAAGGACATTTATTATGCTAACAAATATATCGCAGTAATTAAAGTCATAATAAATATGTTTATTGAATAATCAATTGACATAAAGGTTTATCAAAATAAACATTGTATTGCCTCTAGGGCACCTACACCAACATATTACATTGTAAACATGATAATTAAAGTAGTAGCAATAAGCATGAGGTTCTGGATTTCAGATAAATTCACAAGTCCTTTAAATATGAAAATTTTAATACTTGTGAACTCATTTAAGAATTCTTTACAGATGAGATTTTCAACAAATATGCACATAAATAATATCTCAACTTTACTAACCAACTTAGACAAAATGAATTTATCAAGCTGTTTTAGCAAATATCTGCAAGTTATTCTACTAAGGACTACTCTCGATATAAATGATACCTAGTGTCCATGTGCTTGTTCCGTGAGTGGTGAAGAGATTATCCAGCAGAGTTGATGGAGTTTGACAGCTTCTGGTAATTACCTCCCTGTCTTTCTTATAACCTGCATTATCTATATCTATATAGTCAATTAGGTTAAACCTGGTATCTTTAGGGTACCTGATTCTTAGAATTGGTAATCCCTTAAGATATCTAACAATTCATATCTTAGCTATAAGATTAGATTCTCTAGTATTCACGTGGAAACTTACACATAAGCATATTGAGAATAAAATATATGGTCTTTATGCACAGTAGACCCACATATAACATAATCATGGTATACTTGCACTAAACATTATGTGTGTGTGCCTTGTATTCTAGAGAGATATGTGTATAACGACTCTAATATAAAATCATATTCAAGTAATTAGCAGTTAGAGTGTCATACCGTGTCCTTGACGATTGCTTGATCTCTTACCTCCGTCATAGAGAGCTTTGTGAAGAGAATGATATACAAATTCTAGTGGATATGAAACTTCAAAGTCCAGGAGTTGTTGTACATCAACTTGTTCAGCCCTAATAGTATCAAGTTTCGTCTCTGGTGCTTTAGTTAGATCTTGAAAGTCCCGAATATTCTGTTTCCATCATCGTCGATACCTTCTGTAATAACCAGTTTGGCTTTGTTCCTCATAACAATGCCAAAAATCATCCAGTCTCTGAAAACCCTTACAATACCAATTACAACTTTGTCTTGTGGCATGGGTTCCAGATTCAGTAGATTCTGCCTTCAAACTGATTGAGATCATCTTGCATTGCAATCACTCAATCTGGATCAATCAGTGCTTCTTCAATATTCTTTAGGATTCCAACTGTTTAACAATTGTTCTTTCCCGAAGAGTAACCATTTACTTTGCATAGCACTTCTAGTCTTTACTCTAGTATCCGGATCACTAAGAACTAGACTCCAGGAATGACTTTGACTCCAAACCCTTTGTCTCGGCAGATATGTTCTTAATGTATTCCTTTGATCTTCATTGTATTGAGTACGACTAGTATATCCTTCTTTCATTTGATCCCCCTGAGTTGCTGCTAGGATGTGTTAAAGATCCTTCACCTTGTTGAGTGGATTCTATTAAAGTCCATGAGTTGTGTAGATTCACTACCATTTCCACTACTAGGATCTGAATCATCATCATTAACATTGATTCCTTCTGCAACCTCAGTTTCATCATCAATATCTGAATATGACTCTGACAAGATGTCAAGCTTCAAAGATTCAGAATAGTCTTTTATTTTAATGCTTGGGAGCTTCTTGAATAGTGTAACACAGCCCTAATATTGCCTTACTACTTTTAGCCTTATATGTTTCTTCAGTTGTGACCTCTAACGATTCTTAAATCCGTTTTGTATAAGTACAAAAACTAGAATGATCATTAGAGTCATAAAAAAAATCTTCAGAGTTCCCTACTAATAAATCTATCATATCTTTACATTTGAGCAGTTTGTGGAACTATAACATGAACAGCCGTAACATCCACAATAACATTCAAATGCTCCGGAATAAACCTACTAATACGAAATGACCACTTTCCTCGAAACCGGGTCATACGCTCTGGGAATTAATTCTGAGCCAAAACGAAGAATTTTCCAACTACAAACCCTTTTGGAAAAATGGACCAAGATTTTTGATAACTTTAGATTATAAATTAAATCTACATAAATTTAACTAATAAATTTACTTAAATTAAATTTATAAAATAAATTCATTTAAATTAAGTTTATAAAATAAACTTTTTCAAGTTTAAATAATAAACTCATTTAAATTTAATTCTCAAATAAATTTATTTTAAATAACATTTATAAAATAAATTTATCTAAATTTAAATTTATAAAATAAAATTATCTAAATAAATTTAAATTATAAAAGGAAATCTATTTAAATTTAAAGAATAAATTTATTTAAATTAAAATTTATAAAGTAAACTTATTTAAATTAAGTTTATAAAAGAAACTTTTTCAAGTTTCAATAATAAACTCATTTAAATTAAATTCACAAAATAAATTTATTTTAAATAACATTTATAAAATAAATTTATCTAAATTTAAATTTATAAAATAAAATTATCTAAATAAATTTAAATGATAAAAGTAAGTCTATTTAAATTTAAAGAATAAATATATTTAAATTAAAATTTATAAAGTAAACTTATTTAAATTAAGTTTATAAAACAAACTTTTTCAAGTTTAAATAATAAACTTGTTGGTCCCTGATATTGTAGAAGGGGGGTTGAATACAATATCTGAAAATTAATCGTGGAATAATTGGATTAAAAAAGTATTATAATTACTCGCGAAATATTAATTATAATAAAATATTGTTCAAGTGAAAGATATAATTTTAACTTGATTAGTATTACACAATTAATATGAAGATTAGATTTAATAACTGATATATTAATCTAGAACGAATTCGACATGAAGTGTTCGAGTTTAATCAATTATATTCAAACTTGCACAGAAATCTATGAATATTACAATGCAGACAAATTTCTGAATTTGAACTGATTTTCTAACTTCTTAACAATTGAACACTTACAAATGAAGGGCTGATCTCATATTTATAGAGATTTGAAAAAGGCTGCTATGACCTTTTTCAGTATGACTTTATTTCAAGAAAATAAGTCTGTATGACTTATTTTAACACTTGTATGACTTATAAAAACCTGGGTAAGACTTATTCTTGGTCGGTATGACTTATTTTACTAATTAAAAAATCGGTATGACTTTTTAATTAAATAAAAATAAGTCCAGCATGACCTTTTGAGCATTGAAATCTCGGTATGACTTATTCTTTATATATATATATATAACTCGGTATGACTTATTAATTAGTCATTCGGTATGACTTATTAATAAGTCATTCGAACTGTTTATATATATATATAATTTGGTATGACTTAATAATAAGTCATTCGGTATGACTTATTAATAAGTCATTCGAATTGTTTAAATGAATAAGTCATTTTAATCATTTCTTTTATAATAAATTAATTCTACTTAAATTAATTAAATAATTTATAAATTAAATTCAATTCAATCTTGAATTAATTTAATTAAATAAATTAAATAACTAACTTACTTGGATTGTAGAATTAACATATTATAGAGATCTTGTTTAAACTGCAGTCTTCTTGATTTTTCTTTGCCTTCTGATCTTGAAACCTCTTGATTAAATGAAGAATAAATATTTATATTTAGTTGACACACAAATGTACTGTCTGGTTCATTTGTGTCATACTAATAAATATTCTCCTTTTAATAACTTTTAAATTAGAGGCCTTCTGTCATTTCTTCTGCTTCACTGTCTTCATTCTTGTTCTGGAATCTACTTGTAGTAACCACTTGAAATCTTCTATATCTTCTGTTTAATATAGAACCACTACTACTTAATTATTTTCACTGACGCTTGAACATAAAAATGAACTTCTTCCAGTGTTGAGTAGCAACCCCATAAAAATACTTCTGATACTTGGATCCTTTGTGATTAGTTGACTGTCTTCGTCTTGATTCCTGTTTGGTGCTTATTATTTACTTCTCTTTATTAGCTAGAGTTGAGTTGTCATCTAATTATTACAAATAGGTCCAGTCATATGCCTTTCAATCTCCCCCTATTTGTTGTTAAACATTTAACACACAAATTCCTAGAGGATAACTCAACTAACAACTAAGAAAGTAGTACGACATGTAATGACTGTAAATAATAAACAAAAGTTCTGGTTTTATATTTAACAATTTTCCAGATTCATACATAAAAGATAAATACAAGATAGATGTTCCTCTAGCACTGAACAAATATTACAAAGTTTCTATCTTGTTCTATCTAAGTCTTCAGTCTTCTGATGTATCAACTTCACCTTCTTCTAGGATTGAACCTTTATGTACAGGTGTCCTTGGTACCTCTTCGGTTACTGATTGTTCTGTTGTAGTGGTCTTTCCATACAACCTTCTTTGTTAAGCTCTTGCTAACTGCCACAGCACTTCCTGTTCAACAGGATCTACTATCTCTTCTTATACATCAGATGGTTGTGTTGAATCTATCTTTGGAATTTTCCTGATGTAAGAAGGAATTCTTTTTGACAGACAGTAGTTTCTTATCTTTTCTGCAGCATCCATTTTAGCTTGGGATTTGAAACCTTTTGACCTTAGCATCCTTTCAACTTGAATCATGTACTTAACTGTGTAGCCCTTTAAAGATTCCTCATTTAACTGCATGATTTGATATAGCTTGTTTGAGAAGAATCTTACCTCGTGAGGATCAAATAAGATCTGAGGACTAGCAGCTGTTGCAAAGACTCTAAGTCTATCCCTGAGAAGTTCATTTTCTTCTGAGCTTCTCTTTACTTTGTTCAATAACGTCCATATTACATATAAGCTTCTTTGCCTGAAAAACTCCAAGGAAATTCTGAATGTACCATTCCTGTGTGTGTAGACTAGAATCTGCCAGTCTTCAAGAATGTGATCAATTATGATAGTGATGTAGTCCACTTCCTCTTTCAGAGCTTTCATGAAGTTGTCAATGTTGTCATTTGACTTTTCTAGACGGTCAAATATTGATTTCAGATGCTTGTCTTCAAATGGACCCTTTTGTTGTTTGTCCATTATTTCTTTTGCCGTATCCCATTTCTTTCCAATTTTGAGTTGAACATCTCTCTTCTTCTCTCTGACTGCTATGGCCCAGAGATTCTGCTTTTCTACATTAGCTTTCTTTTCAGCTTTAGCTTTTTCCTCGACTAGAGCTTTCAAATTTTCAGTTTTGACATTACTCAATTTGATTTCTTCTTTTAACTTCCTCATGGCCTCTTCATAGACAGGATCAGACTCCTTTTCTTTAGGAAATAAGAAATCTTCATCAAATGCAGTCTCTTCCTCAGCTCTGCAGTAGTCGGGAAAGTTTGATTCATCATGAGCACTATCATAAATGAATTGCTCTTGGGCATAGTACTGTTCTTCTGGTTCTTGATCATACGATTGAAATTCTTCTTCAGAAAACAGCTTTGCTTTACCTTTATCTTGAGTAGTAGCCCCTTCATCTCCAGCTACTTTCTCCTTTGCTTTCTCCCCCTTAGTTGAGGGATCCTCTTGAGTTTTAGAGGCTTCAAAAGATGTCAACATTTTCTGCATAGTCAGATAGACTTGCTTCATTCCTTCATTTAAATGTGTCATGCCATCATCTAGTTTGCTGAACCTTTGAGTAGAGATCTTTTCATTTTCAATGATTGTTAAGGTCAAGCTTTTCTCAACTTCATCAATCTTTTCATGTAATTTGCTGACTTCTTTCATGTCTTCAGCAATAAGATTCTGTACACTCTGGATGTCTTGAGTTTTTAGTAGAATGGAGGATTTGACATCATCAACATCTTTTCGTACTATTGTCAGCTGCTGTGTTACAGAGGTAGATGTAGATTTTTCTTCTGCTTGTGCTTTAACTTTTAATAACTCAGCTTGAACAATTTTCATTTCATTCTGGAGAGCTTCCATTTTGGATAATAGTTCACTGTGTGTGTGTGCACTCAACTCACTTGCACTCCTGTTTATATCACTATCACTCTGTGCATGTGTTTCATTCTGTGTTTGCCTCACATCACTCGTGTTTAGCTCCTTTCCAGATCCTGAAGCTGTACCTGCATATATAACAATAGCTTTTGAAAAGTCGAAATGCTCTTCTGATGCCTGTGAAGGCGCGTCCTCAACAAGGTTAACTTGAAGAGGCTCCGCTACTGACGTAGCTACTCCGTGAATGGAGTCCCATCTCCCTCTATGGAGTGGTTGCCTCTCAAATCCACCAGTGGATTCGAGACCTTCTCGAAAGAGAACTGGATGAAAGAAATCCAGCGGAGTCACCACCTTAGACAATGTAATGACAGGCTCTTGAGAGTCTGTGGTGCTCCTTAGTACCTCGGAGGGTAACTGATGCTTCACTGCATCGAAAATGTCATGGTCCACAACATAGGTGGCATCCGACGAGTTTTCATTAAAAACATTTTCTTCAACAAATGTGCCCTCCTGTGTTTGTATTTCTTTAAGTGAAGGTTCTGCTAGAGTGATTGCTAGCAGTGTGTTTTCCTCACTATCTGATGCTGTGGCCGAGCAGCGAATTAGATCACCTGGTTGAGCAAGTGTATCTAGAGAATCTTGGATGGCCATATCAAAATCCATATCCCATTGATCGGAATAGGTTGAGGCTGCAGTTGTCTCAGGTTCAAATCTGGATTTTTTAGAATGAGGAGACAGAGCTGCGGGTTCACTCACATCAGTACCAAGACCCCTAACTATTCTGACAGGTTTCTTCCTTTTTCTGACTTGAAGCGAAGAGGAGGATGAAGGAGAAACTGTTTGAGGCTCTAATTCAGCTGGGGGCAGAACCTGTGTGTTTTCAGGTTCGTAGCTGATATCCTGGAGTGTAAGAACACCATCATAGTCCGCCACAGATAAATCTAACAGTGCAGTGGATATATCTACAGGTATTGAACTAGAAGATTGTGAGTGAGATATTACCTGTTGATCTTGTGCCACTTGATCGACATGCTGAGCAGCTTCAAGTAGAAGGTGCACATGATGATCCATCTGCATTGGCACTTGCTCTGGCTCTTGTTCCTACACAGGATTAGCAATGTGATCTAATATCTCAGCCATGTAATCTGTCCTTTCCACTGGCACATCTTCATACTTGGGGTTGTTGTCGAGCCTTGCAAATAAGTTGTTCTGAGAAGTAGGAGATTCTTCTACAGGACTATTCTGAAATAAGGCTTTATCTTCGTCCATCAACAAGTCATTCATGAACAACATCAGGAACTTCAGATAGTAGACTTGAATGTCCTGTTCCCTGCTTTCTGGTTTCCCCATCTTCCTTATAATTTCTTTTAGAATCAACTTTCCAAAATTTATCCTCCGGTTGTGAGCCACAGAGAACCCAAAGATTTGCAGTAGTGAAGATATATTGTTGAAGTTGTTCTTTGTAGTGGGAGCAAACACTTTGGCTAATGTGTCAAAGAAGTAGTCCCACTCGCTTACCAACTTGGACTTAGTCATTCTTACTAAGTTGATCTCACCCTGATATCTAATGGAATAGAAAAATTCTAGAATTTCTGGTACAGTGGGTGGATCCATGAAGTTGTTAGTTGGAAAACCCAAAATTCTGTTCACGTCCTCTTCAGTCACCATATATTCACGATCTCCTATGCTGAAAGAGAATTGAACTCTGCCTGCAGTACTCCTATTCCTAGCAGTGGAATACAGAGCCCTAAGTGCTAACACTTGCAATGGGGCGTCTAGAGTAATTGCAGTTCTTACAAGTGAATGTTCATTCATAAAAACGATCCACGGTCGAAACCTCTCGACTGAACAATTCACCGGATTAAAATATCCTACAAAATTAGTTTTTACTAATTCGCAAAAACCAGCCATTTTTTTTATTTAAGCTATTAAAAATAATAAAATTACAATGTGCGATTACAAATTAAAAATAACAATTAAAAGCTAATAATTCGAAAATTACACTTTAAAATGAAAACCCTAACTTCTAATAATACCCTAATCAACTTGAATCCGTAAAACACTACACCCCAGTCTTTAACCACAACTAATCACTAACAGCTTCGATTTTTAACAAAAATAAGACCAGTCAGTTCGATTTTTGATGAAAATTGGGCAGAGTTTCCTTTGATTTAAATGATTCTAGTACACTTAGCAAGCAAAGATGCTTGAACTCAGGAATTAGCAACTGATTGCAGTTGTAAATGATGCAAAACGATCGATTTCTTTGAAAATGGAAGATTAATTGATCGTTTATATGTGTTCGTGTATAACTGCGTGTGTATATGTATTCAAAACTGAGTATGACTTATTATATTATGACTTATATAAAAGAAAATAAGTCATACCGAGAAAAACAATCTATTACTGAAAAAAAATAAAAGACATAATAAATATTTCTCGGTATGACTTTTATTGTAAACTCTCGGTATGACTTTTTCTTTTAAACTTTCGGTATGACTTTTACTTGTGTAAAAAGTCATGCCGAAAATTTAAATATAAAAGGCATACTGATATTAACATAAAAGTCATGCTGATTTGAAATAATAAAATAGAATAATTATACAATAAATATTAACAAACAATACTCTTTTTAGAAACTATTAGATAAATAACAATAATTTTCATACTAATAAATCATTAAAGACTTAAAATAAATATTTACATTATTAATTTATTTTAATTAATTTAAGAATTAAATTAACTCATGTTTGAATTAATTTAATAAGCAAATTAATTGAATAATTAATACCATACTCCTTTATTTTAATGTACAATAATAATTAGAAAAATATACATTGATTTACAAAATTACTTATGCTTTAATTGAAACAATTATCTTCTAAGAATATTGATTTAATCTTAAGATAATTTTTCCAAAAATTCATAAGCCCTAGGATTTTATTAATTCAAGTCTCATAAACTCTTTAAATATTAACATTTAATATTTATGAGCTTAAATTAATTCCTAGCAACCAAAATTTTTGTCATAGTTTAACATCCCTAATTCACTAACCAGCTTTGAGAAAGTGAATTCATCAAGTGGTTTTGTGAAGATGTCGGCTATCTGATCTTCTGTGGGTACGAAATGTAACACCACAGTTCCGTTCATGACATGCTCTCTGATAAAGTGATACCTTATGTCAATGTGCTTGGTTCGCGAATGTTGAACAGGATTGTTGGAAATTGCTATCGCACTTGTGTTGTCGCAGAAAATTGGAATTTTGTTCAACGCAAGTCCATAGTCATTTAGTTGATTCCTAATCCACAAGATCTGTGCACAACAGCTACCTGCTGCAATGTATTTTGCTTCGGCTGTCGAGGTAGATACTGAATGCTATTTCTTGCTGTACCAGGAGATCAACCGTCGTCCTAGAAACTGACAGCTTCCAGAAGTACTTTTCCTGTCCATCCTGCACCCTGCATAGTCTGAATCTGTATAGCCTATTAGGTCAAAACCTGTATCCTTAGGATACCAAATTCCTAGATTTGGTGTACCCTTCAGATATCTAAAAATTCGTTTAACGGCTATAAGATGAGATTCCCTAGGGTCAGATTGAAACCTTGCACATAAGCATGTTGCAAACATTATATCGGGTCTACTAGCAGTTAGATATAATAATGAGCCTATCATACCTCTGTAGCTTGTGATGTCAACTTTCTTACCAGTTTCATCTTTGTCAAGCCTCGTGGCTGTTGGCATTGGGGTTTTTGCCGGTGAAGAATCTTCTAGACTGTATTTTCTGAGAAGATCTCTTACGTACTTTGATTGGCAAATAAAAATCCCATCTTCCTTTTGCTTTACTTGCAATCCAAGGAAGAATGACAGCTCACCCATCATGCTCATTTCATATCTGCTCTGCATTAACTTAGCAAATCTCTTGCACAAGTTTTCGTTAGTAGAACCAAATATAATATCGTCAACATAGACTTGGACAAATATCATATCTTTATTATGTAATTTGTAAAAGAGAGTTTTATCTATGACACCTCTAGTGAAACCATTTTCAAGTAAAAACTGAGAGAGAGTGTCATACCATGTCCTCGGTGCTTGCTTGAGTCCATAGAGAGCTTTGAAAAGAAAGTACACAAAATCAGCAAATTCTGGATTTTCAAAGCCAGGGGCTGTTCCACATATACTTCCTCTTCTAGCTTTCCGTTCAGAAATGCACTCTTCACATCCATTTGACAGACTTTAAAATTGGAATGTGCTGCGAATGCCAGAAATATCCTGATGGCTTCAAGTCTTGCAACTGGTGCGTAGGTCTCGTCATAATCAATTCCCTCTTCCTGAGAGTAACCCTTTGCAACCAGTCTGGCTTTGTTCCTTGTAACAATGCCATCACCGTCTAACTTGTTCCTGTATACCCATTTTGTGCCAATAACAGATCTATCTTTAGGCCTGGGTACCAGTGTCCAAACTTCTTGTCTTTCGAACTGATTGAGCTCTTCTTGCATGGCAAGAACCCAATCTGGATCAATTAGTGCCTCTTCAATCTTCTTTGGTTCTTCTTGAGATAGAAAAACTGAAAATAAACACTCATTTGAAGTTGCACTTCTGGTTCTTACTCCAACATCTGGATCACCTATGATCAATTCAAAGGGATGATCTTTACTCCATATCCTTTCCCTCGGTAGGTTTGATCTTGATGATTCGCCTTGAAATTGATTGTGATGTTGTGTTGTGCCAGTTGATCCTTCATCTCCCCCTGAGTTGCTGCCAGGATGACTTGTTGATCCACCACTGGTATTAGTAGTATCTCCAGTGTTGCCATTGTTTCCACCACTATTACCTGGATCATTACCATCATTGTTGTCATCATTTCCTGCTGCAACCTCAGGCTCTTCTTCGTCATCAGAATGTGAGTCTGGATAATTATCAAATTTTAATGACTCAGAAGAATCTTCAGTTTGGATACTTGGGAGTTTAGTGTCATCAAAAGTTACATTGACACTTTCCTTTACTTGGTGCTGATCAATTATGTATACCCTATATGCTCTTTTTGAATATCCGACAAAAATGGCTTCATGTGCCTTGGCCTCAAATTTGCCACGATGTTCATCTCCATCTTTTAGCACAAAACATTTGGCTCCAAATACATGAAAGTACTTGAGAGTAGGTTTCTTGCCAGCCATTAATTCATAGGGAGTTTTCATATGATCTTTGTTGATCAGAGTTCGATTCTGAGTATAACAAGCTGTATTTACCGCTTCAGCCCAGAAGTAGATAGGTAACCTTGATTCACTTAGCATTGTTCTTGCAGCTTCAATCAGAGTTCTATTTTTCCTTTCTACAACTCCATTTTGTTACGGAGTTCTTGGTGCTGAAAATTGCCTTGCTATTCCCTTGTCTGAGCAGAAATTATTCAGAACTTCATTTTTGAATTCTGTTCCATTATCTGATCTGATTGCCCGGACAGGTAACTTTGAATCTAACTCAATCAGCTTTATATGATCAATCACCAAATGTGGAGTTTCATCCTTAGAGTTCAAGAATAAAACCCATGTATATTTTGTGAAGTCATCCACAATCACTAAGGCATATTTCTTCCTTGACATAGACAGAATATTTACTGGACCAAATAAATCCATGTATAGGAGTTAAAGTGGTTCAGTGATGTTTGTAGTGTCTGTGCCTCTGTGAGTTTCTTTCTTTGACTTCCCTTTCTGACATGCTTCACACAAGCCTTCTTGTGTAAATTCCATCGGAGGCAGTCCTCTCACTAAATCCCTCTTGACTAGAGAGTTCATTGTTTTGAAATTTAGGTGTGAGAGCTTCTTGTGCCATAGCCAACTTTCCTCTGTTGAAGCTTTTGAATAAAAACAGTTTGCTTCAGCTTCAGTTCCCGAGTTGAAATCAGCTACGTACAAGTTTCCTTTCCTTACTCCATGCAAGGCTAGTCTGTCTTCTTTAGAATGAGCTATTAAGCACTTCTCCTTGATAAAGTTTACTTTATAACCTTTATCACAGAAATGGCTGACGCTGAGTAGATTGTGCTTAAGTCCTTCCACCAAAGAGACGTTTTCAATGATAACATTTCATGTATTTAACTTGCCATATCCCGTAGTCATTCATTTGCTGTTATCTCCAAAGGTTACGACTGGGCCAGCTCTCTCAACCACGTCTGATAGCAGGGCTCTATCTCCGGTCATATGCCTTGACGATCCGCTGTCCAGGATCCATATAACTCGGTTTACCTGTTTAACTCCCTGCAATTATCAAACGGATTAATTCGTCTTTGGAGCCCAAAATTGATTGGGCCCGGCATACTTAAAGAATTGACCTTTGTCTGCTTTAACAACAGATCCTTTTCGAATAACATCATTTCCTTCCTTGACTGTTCCTACCTTCCTATAAACAGTCTTAACAACTTTCTATTTAGACTTAGGAATATATGATTCCTTCTTCTCAGGTGAAGGAGTTGCAGTCTTGGATTTAGCAAATTTACCATTGATGTGCTGTCTAGGTGTCATGTTATCTTTCTTAGCTATCATGCGTTTAAAGTAAGCAGTCATAGCATTAAAAGCACATAACATGCAATTTATTATACCACATGGTTTATGGAAAGCATCAATAGTAGGCATGTTATTCAATATAGTAGGGGGATTAACATATTCTACTTCATTTTTATCAGCAGATTTGAAGTTTTCAGTAGAATGAAATTTATTGTTACTGTTCCTACTGTTAACAAACGTGTTGGGTCTGTTCATTTTATTCTTTAAGTCTTTTGCACCTACACCAGGTCTAGGGGAATCAGAAGTTCCCACATCTTTCACTGGTGTCTCTGGTGCACATTTTTCTTTCTGGACATTAACTCCTTTTATGTCCTTAACCTGTTCTCCTCTCTTCTTCTCTTCCTCAAGATCTTCCAACTGCATTTCATATGCAATTAGTACAGAGCTCTCAAGGACGGGTTCAGCTATCGGTGTTATGAAGAGAGGTTTCGGTGTGTTTTTAACAACATGTGGGATATCCCTTTCTATAGCACTTTTTCTAAAGGGGGTTATGTTGCTTGGCTTTCCTACAGATTTGTTATACTCGAAGCCTATTCCAACTTTACGACTTATTTCTTGTTGGTCAACTAGGTTCTTAACAATATATGAGGTATTCTTATATGCAAGACACTTCTTCTTTTCTTCTTCAATTTGGTTTCTGAGATTAGTTTCTACAACAACATGACAACTGACTTTACTGACTTGAACAGCTAAGTCTTCAGTCAGCTTGACAGCCAACTTGTCATGATTTCTTTTTAACTGTTTAAGAACTTCAGTTTCATCAATTAACTCTTTGACTTTGAGTCTGAGTTTCTTAACTTTATCTCTTTCACCATCTAGTTCTTTACCTAGCAAAGCAAACATCTTAGGATAAGAAGGATTTACCTCTATTCCTCTGTCACGGGTGGGAGACAGTGATTCCTCTGATGAAGCCATAAGAGCAAGATTTCCCAGCTCTTCCTCATCATCATTATCTGAGTCATCCCAGCTTTTGCCTGCTGCTAGATAGGACTTTCCTTGATGTTTTTTCACGAGCGCATCATATTTCTCCTTGAGCTCTTCGTAAGACTCTCTCTTCTTCCCTTGCTTAGGCTTCTTGCACTCAGTTGCGAAGTGGCCTAGCTCATTACAGTTGAAGCAACGAAACATGCATCTATCAACTAAGCCGGTCTTGTAGCCTCTTTTTGATACTGCTGTCGAAGAACCTCCTTTTTGCAATCTTCCAAAATTAGGCTTACTTCTGAATGAGGAGTTTCTTCGGAATCTCATGTTGCCAAACTTCCTGGCAACCATAGCTAGAGATTCATCTTCAAGCTGGTCTAGTTCTTCCAGTGAGTAGAAATCACCATCTACTTGTTTGTCAGCAGTATGTCCAAGTTCTGGAACCACATACTCTGTTGAACTGTTAGAAGGTGCAACAGCCTTCACTTCTTCTTTTTCTGGTGCTTCTACCATTAATGCCTTGGAGGAACTCAGTACCTTACCTCTTCCGTACATCTCTCTGGTTTGGATCTGTTCCAGCTCATAAGTTTTTAAAACTCCGTAGAGTCTTTCTAGGGTTACCTCTTTCATGTCCCTAGATTCCCGGATGGCTGCAATCCTGTGCTCCAGATGCTCTGGTAAGGTCAGCAAAAACTTCCTGTTCACCTCTTGGTTCTGATAAAACTTTCCATTCATGTTTAGCTCGTTTATCAATTTGTTTAGTCTCTGAAACACCTCAGAGATACCCTCACCAGGGTTGGATCTAAACTGCTCATATTGGGTGGTCAGGATCTCCAATCTATTCTCCTTAACTTCTTCAGTTCCCTCATTGATAATTTCAATTGTTTCCCAGATCTGTTTTGCATTCTTGCAGTTGACTACTTGGTTGTACATGATGTAGTCAAGGGATTCAATTAATATGAGATTCAGGTTATTATCAAGGGACACAGCTTCTGTTTCCTCATCTGTATAGTCTGCCGGACTTTTTAGAAACTGTCTGTGGGGAATTACGACCCCATCTACTGTATGTTCGAGAACAACTGATATAGGGGGCTCAACACCTTTGGCCATGATTAATGCGTACTTGGGATTTGCAATCCCGATAAACAGTAGCATTTTGTGTTTCCACAAGTTGTAGTGTTCTCTGTCGAACTGTGGAATTTTAATACTAGTCACTTTCTGGGTACTCATCTTTAATAAGATTAAAAATTAAGTGTTTCAAAAAATATTTTAATTTTTGACTTAAAACAATTTTTGATCAAAAATAATTTTTTAGAAAAAAATTATTTCGAATAAAAAATTATTTCGAATTTAAAATAATTTTTGTGATCTGGATGAGTTTGCGGAATTTGATTTGGATCTGATATTAACTATATCAACCAGCTCTGATACCAATTGTTGGTCCCTGATATTGTAGAAGGGGGGTTGAATACAATATCTGAAAATTAATCGTGGAATAATTGGATTAAAAAAGTATTATAATTACTCACGAAATATTAATTATAATGATATACTGTTCAAGTGAAAGATATAATTTTAACTTGATTAGTATTACACAATTAATATGAAGATTAGATTTAATAACTGATATATTAATCTAGAACGAATTCGACATGAAGTGTTCGAGTTTAATCAATTATATTCAAACTTGCACAGAAATCTGTGAATATTACAATGCAGACAAATTTCTAAATTTGAACTGATTTTCTAACTTCTTAACAATTGAACACTTACAAATGAAGGGCTGATCTCATATTTATAGAGATTTGAAAAAGGCTGCTATGACCTTTTTCAGTATGACTTTATTTCAAGAAAATAAGTCTGTATGACTTATTTTAACACTTGTATGACTTATAAAAACCTGGGTAAGACTTATTCTTGGTCGGTATGACTTATTTTACTAATTAAAAAATCGGTATGACTTTTTAATTAAATAAAAATAAGTCCAGCATGACCTTTTGAGCATTGAAATCTCGGTATGACTTATTCTTTATATATATATATATATAACTCGGTATGACTTATTAATTAGTCATTCGGTATGACTTATTAATAAGTCATTCGAACTGTTTATATATATATAATTCGGTATGACTTAATAATAAGTCATTCGGTATGACTTATTAATAAGTCATTCGAATTGTTTAAATGAATAAGTCATTTTAATCATTTCTTTTATAATAAATTAATTCTACTTAAATTAATTAAATAATTTATAAATTAAATTAAATTCAATCTTGAATTAATTTAATTAAATAAATTAAATAACTAACTTACTTGGATTGTAGAATTAACATATTATAGAGATCTTGTTTAAACTGCAGTCTTCTTGATTTTTCTCTGTCTTCTGATCTTGAAACCTCTTGATTAAATGAAGAATAAATATTTATATTTAGTTGACACACAAATGTACTGTCTGGTTCATTTGTGTCACACTAATAAATATTCTCCTTTTAATAACTTTTAAATTAGAGGCCTTCTGTCATTTCTTCTGCTTCACTGTCTTCATTCTTGTTCTGGAATCTACTTGTAGTAACCACTTGAAATCTTCTATATCTTCTGTTTAATATAGAACCACTACTACTTAATTATTTTCACTGACGCTTGAACATAAAAATGAACTTCTTCCAGTGTTGAGTAGCAACCCCATAAAAATACTTCTGATACTTGGATCCTTTGTGATTAGTTGACTGTCTTCGTCTTGATTCCTGTTTGGTGCTTATTATTTACTTCTCTTTATTAGCTAGAGTTGAGTTGTCATCAAATTATTACAAATAGGCCTAGTCATATGCCTTTCAAAACTCATTTAAATTAAATTCACAAAATAAATTTATTTTAAATAACATTTATAAAATAAATTTATCTAAAGTTAAATTTATAAAATAAAATTATCTAAATAAATTTAAATTATAAAAGGAAATCTATTTAAATTTAAAGAATAAATTTATTTAAATTAAAATTTATAAAGTAAACTTATTTAAATTAAGTTTATAAAAGAAACTTTTTCAAGTTTAAATAATAAACTCATTTAAATTAAATTCACAAAATAAATTTATTTTAAATAACATTTATAAAATAAATTTATCTAAATTTAAATTTATAAACTAAATTTATTTAACAAGGCCTCTAGACATTCAGAGTTAAAACAGCTTCGGTACCCTGAGATTCACTGAACTACGGATCTTGATTTGTATATCAATCAGCTTGCTCTGATGTCAATTATTGGGTCCCGGAAGTATCGTAGAAGGGGGGTTGAATGCGATACTGACAACAATTTAAAATTTTTCTCAGAATTTGCGAAATTAAATTATTGCTTTAGCGGAGGGTTCGGGTCCTTGTAGTGTTTGGGAGGCTGACTTACTAACTTTCTATTTTTATGATATAACAATTAAGATATAGAAATTAGCAAGTAAGTAAACAAGATTCAAGTTAAATACGTATATTAAACTTGAAAGGGTATTATAATATTCGGTAGAATAAACATTTAATTCCTAGAACAAATTTTACATGAATTGTTCTACTTAAGGAATCAAAACCAAACTAGCACAGAAAGTCTGTGAATATGACATTGCAGACAAATTGCTGAATTTGACTGTTTTTCTACTACTAAAAATGAAGCCCCCGGCCTCATATTTATAGAGGAGGAAAGCCAGCATGACTTATCACAATATGACCTTTTTCACCTAAAATTAACACTTGTATGACTCATAAAAAGGCTGGGCAAGACTTGTTTCCTTCGGTATGACTCAGTCAAAATTCGGTATGACTTATTGTAAGTCATGCTGGATTTTCTTTTAAATTAAATAAATCATAATGACTTAATTAATTAAAATTAAAATCAGCATGACTCAATAAAGAAATCCTTCGGTATGACTCATTAGATTGAAGCTCGGTATGACTTGGAATTGGGCTTCGGTATGACTTGAAATTGGGCTTCGGTATGACTTGAATTTAAACACTCGGTATGACTCTTGAATTCAACAGCTTTTTCTTTTCTTTCCACTTGAAATGGACACATGACATGCTCTCATTGGCTGATGAATTCTCCTGGCAAATTCAAATTGAAAAGGGGCCTATTTCGTCTTATTATAGACAGGCTCCGTAGAAATGCTTTTCGACCCGCACAGCTTATAATCTTTGATTAATAAATAATAAATTTAATTCAGAAATTATAAAAATAAATATCTAATATTATTTAGATATTTATAAATATAATTTACTAAATAAATAAAATATTTATTAATTAAATAAATCCATACGCTCTAAGCTGCGGTCTCCTGATCGTCTGGAACCGAACTTCTTTTGACTTGGAAATGATAAATCAATTCCAACCGGGGTTCCACTTTTACGAATATATGAATTTGCATTTCTTCCGTGTCATTTCTTTTTTCGTCTTTTCTTCAAGTCAGTACTGTCAGGCATGTTTGGCTGTTTCTACAGTTGCAATTAGAAGTACCTCTGTTACTGAAATAATCTGACTCTTTAAACTAGACAATACTTCTTTTCACCACTGCATGTACCCAATCAAATATTCAATCTTGGATTCTGACTCTTGTACACTGTATTCTAAACAAACCTGTTGAGCTTCCAACTTCTGTCTTCTGTCGTTCTAAAATAATTCTAAATTAATTAATCCTTTAATTAATTTAAGAATTAAATTAATTCTGAGTGAATTAATTTACTAATTAAATTAACTAATTAATTTAATTAATTAACAGAGAATTAAATTAAAGGCTTGACGATTGTTGATGTAGATAAGACTCTTCTGTTCTTCAACAATAACATTTTTAACCACTTGAACTTTTTGATGACGAATCTTCACTGACATTGTTGACACCCTGTGCACTGGTCTGGTTCACGGATGACTAACTACAATGTTGATTATCATTTCTGCTGTAGTGGTCTTTGTGTCTTCTCTTGTCCTGTCATGGCTTCTTTTGTTCTTCCTCTATATTCAATATTTATTATTTACTTCGCTTTCTTATCTGAGTTGAGTTGTCATCTACTTATTACAAATAAGACTAGTAATATGACTTTCACAACCTCTTGGCCAGCTTCTAAAGCCACTGGGGGCTAAACAGATAGAATCAATCAAGATAAAAAGATAATCACCATAACATTCTAAAACATATTTTCATCTCTAAGAGAAGGAAAAATATGATAAGGACTGGTAATAGATTGCATTAAAGCGCTTTTCAGCAAAAGAGTTTTGTTTGATCTAAAGATTTATCATTTAAGAGCATGATATGAAATTTTCTTTTAGATACATATCCCATAATAAAATGTGAGAAAGTGTATCAGAGAAGAAAGTTTCTATCACTTATGAATTTCTTATAAGGCAACCTTCCCATAATAAAATGCGAGAATTTACACTAAAGAAGAAATTCAACTCTCTTACCAAATTATATCTCGATAAAATGACTCATTTCCATTAAAACCTAAGTACTGTAAGTTTTTAAAATAGTTTTACAAAACATCTTTATCAGATAGAAGACAATGATTTTCCGACTCATAATGCAATTATGATTTACATCATTTTCATTCATCTGATAGAGTATCCCCGTCTTAAAAGAAATACATGACAATAAGGGTGGATGTATGCTTAACAATACAGTACAAGGCCTTCAAAGCAATAACCACTATTTAGGTACTATGAATCAATGTGAAACATATATTGAAACAAGTATTTGAAAATAAATAATTTTACAAGTGATTGGTACCTCAAAGTAATAACAATTTTTCCAAATAAAATAGCAGTCACAAAGTTTCTACCACTTTAAAAAGAAAAATTAAGAGAGAAAATGGTTTTAAAAATATAGCATTTAAAACCAATTTTTGAAAGAGGATAAATGATTTTGAGATTGGAGAAAAATTATTCTCAAGAAAAATTGATTCACACTCTATGTTTTAGAAATCAAAGCAGGGCTGTAAATTAAAAGATTTTCAAAAGAGAAGTTTTAAAAAAGAATTTTGATGTTTTCTTCTTTAAAACTGATAGAAAGTGAATGTATTGTAAGATAAAACATTTTGGAAAAGAAATAGACAAGAATTTTTTTTCAATACATTCAGTTTTAAAATTCAGTCAAAGAAAGAAAACTAATAGTAATACTCATGCAATACTAAACAGTTACCACAGACATGCATATATAAATCAAATAACACGTGACAATTATTCAGTAAAACAATAAGCATTTAGACATATTTTTATTATTAGTGATTTTTATATAAGTAACAAATATTATCACTAATATTAAAAATATCACAATTAATTGCACAAAAATATTAACAAAATTTCATTATTTGATATTTATCAATAATTTCAAAATGCAAAAAATTATGCTTCTAATATTTTATCAAATCAAAATTATGAAACTAATAAACATTGAATTGCTTCAATCCATAATTTTAATAAGATAAAATAATTTCGCTAAATACTAAAATATTCATAAGATTGAATATTAGCATTTAACTTCCTACGATATATCTAATAATTGTCCCTCTAGCATATTACAATTATACCCATAACAATTATTATTGATATACGTAAGCTTGAGAAAATAGTTAAAAATAAATTCACAAGTGCTTTAAATATTAACATTTAATACTTGTGATCCTAATTATAACTCCTCGCAAATAAAATCAAATTCTAGAAATATTTCCTAAGTATATAAAATATTGAGAATTTTATACACATTACTTAGAAAATACTTCATCTTCCAATATTTGTGAGTTTAAAATTTTGCATTTTTTACTTAGAACAAAAATTCTAAATAACGTCACTGATACCAAAAGTGTCACAATTATTTGTAACAAAATACTTAAAAATATTAGAGCAAAATATCATAACAATTAAGCAATATATCATTGACTAATATTCATCAAATATTTAACATACAAATAATTATGCTTCTAGCTTATGCTAAAATCATTTAACTATCACATATGCATATAACATTGTAAGCATGATAATTAAAATAGTAGTAAAAAGTACGAGTTACTAGATTTAAAATAAATTCACAAATCCTTTAAATATGGAAAATTTAATACTTGTGAACTTATTTAAGAATTACTTGCAGATGGGATTTCCAACAAATATGCATATAAATAATATCCTAATTCACTAACCAACTTATATAAAATAAATTCATCAAGTTATTTAGCAAAGATCTGCAAGTTATTTTAAGGACAATCTCGAAAGAAATGATACCTGGTATCCATGAGCTTGTTCCATACGCGGTGTAGAGAATATCTAGCAGAGTTGTTGGAGTTGAAAAAGTTTTCTTGTCCAGAAGATCAGAGCACCACATTCACTAGCTACTTTATTTTTAGCCTTTGCTGCAACTATGTATTGGGTGCTTCTTCTTATTTCAACAAGAAATCAACTTCTTCTATGAAATTGACAGCTTCTAGGAATGACTTCCATGTCTTTCTTACAACCTGCATTATCTATATCTATATATCAAATTATGTTAAACCTATTATCTTCAGGGTACCTGGTTTTTTAGAATCGGTAATCCCTAACAATTCATAACTTAGCTATAAGATAAGATTCTCTAGTATCCACTTGGAAACTTGCACATAGGCATATCGAGAATAAAATATATGGTCTTTATGTACTTAAATAAGTAATGAGCTGATCATACCTCTATAGCTTATAACTTCAGTTCATATACATGATTTACCCTGATCAATCTTACTGGTCTGTTGGCAAAAAGTCTTGGCATGTCTAGAATCTTCCAAATTGCGTATCTTCAAAAGATCCTTGACTTACTTTAATTGCCATCATTCTTTTGAATTAATTTTAATCCAAAAATAATTGCAACTCTTTTAACATGCTCATGTTGTACCTACTCTACATTTACTTAGCAAATATCTCTTTCCAAATTTCCATTAGTAGACCCACATATAAAATAATCATGGATACTTGCACAAATATTATGTTGTGTGTGCCTTATATTCTAGAGAGAGATATGTGTATAACTACTCTAATATAAACTCATTTTCAAGTAATTAGTAGTTAGAGTGTCATACAATGTCCTTGACGATTTGCTTGAATCCCTAACTCCATTCATGGAAGAGCTTGTGAAGAAAATGATATACAAATTCCAATGTATCTACAACTTCAAAGTCCAAGAATTGTACATCTACTTAAACTTCACACTTACCATTCAAGAGTTAACTTGTTCACATTCATCTGATAGATATTCATGCTTGAATGCTCAACATGTGCTAGGGATGTCCTATTGTTAGGACATCAACTTGTTCAGCCCTGTAAAGCATAATGTAATGTAACGTAACATGTAACCAAGGAAACTAACTCAACACTAATGGTCGGTAACTTATATTAAAATGAAGAACAGAATCGACTGCGAATCGTTTATAAGTTGAATACAAAAGACCAAAATATTAGAGGAACCTTTGAAGACATTGAAGATCACTGAAAGAAGTTCATTAACATGTTCAAGCCTCAGTGAAGAATAAAGATGTAGTGTTTCAGAGGTTCAGAAGATGTTAGAGGTTTTACAACAGAGAAGTCAGGGGATTCTAGTGAATTACAAAAGCACTTCTTAACATCTAGAGAAATAGGGCCAATTGAATAGTCAAGAAGGTGTGGAGATCAAGTTCGTGTTTTTCATTTGTGAACCAGACCAGTTGCACTAAACGTCAGCATAAAAAGAATTGAGAACTGCATCTATGTTACAAAAGAATTGGCTGTATAACCGTTGTGTGCTAAAGCTCAGAGAAAATCAAGTTCAAGTAGTAAGGGTAAATTTATTAACTTGGTTGCAGTGAAAGGAAATATTACAGAGCTTTGAATCGTTAGAAAAATGGCTAAGGTGAACTACCGATAGTTGGTTTTAGCTGTTTGACTGTTTCGTCTTATTTAACCGACGGTTAGCACATCTCGACGGTTATCATTTTGGATATATTATTAATTCTATTTCACTCAACAATTATGGCTTTAATAATTCATTTTGAGTCGATAATTATAACTGATAGTTGGATTTGACTGTTTCGTCTTAATTGGCGGACGGTTACAGCATCTCGATAGTTAAGGTACTCAGATAAATATCCAGATTATTTATTCCATCGACGGTTAAGTCATTCGATAGGTATGGCACTTCAATAGTTGAGGTTTAAGATTGTTTAATCTATAGTCAGCCATAGCATGCAACTTATCATTGATATCCTTGAGCAGAATTGTTTTAAGTGATTTATTTCAGTCTCGATGGTTATCAACAGACTCACCGATGGTTATAAATCAAATGTCTCGACGGTTGTTAATTCAAAGAAGTGAGAAGCAATCTATTTACTTGGTTCTCAGAAGGCCACGTAGAAGATTGAAAGAAAAGCCTACACAATAAAGCAGCAAAGCCAAGCCTTAGTGAATTAATTCAGTTATAGAGAGAAAACATACAGAGCAAAGAAGAGAGACACAGAGAAGCCATTAACGTCGTTTGAGCTAGTGTCATAATAATTGTTCGTATTTATTGTTATTGTTATATTGTAACTGTACTAGTGAATCAGTTGAAGCTAATCTACGGATTAGAGTTGTGTAGCACCTTCGTGGTTTATATTAATAAAACGATATATTCCCCGAACGAATTATGTTTGTGTTAACTGTGTGCATACCATGTGTTTGATTTAATATCTGTTCGAACCGTCAACTAGTCCATAACAAATTATTCTGTGAATATTTTATAAATTGGACAATATCGTATTTAACCCCCCTTCTACGATATTTGGGACTAACAATTGGTATCAGAGCTTACTGATTGAGTTTATAAATCAGGATCTATTGTTCGGACTTCAGTATTAAGCTTCTGGAATTTTCCGCGAATTTTTTAATTTTTAAAATATTTCACTTAGAAATTTTTTGAACATTAAATAATTTTGAAAAGTTCAATATCATGAGTTCTTAGAAAGTAGGAAGTATTAAGGTTCCTCAGTTTGATAGAGTGAATTATAATCTCTGGAAAAAGAAGATGACCCTATTTATTAAGGCTGCAAATCCGTTGTACATGGGTATCTTAGAGAACATACCATTTGTACTAATGAAGATGATTCCTGAATCTACAGTGGACGGAGTAAGAGTTCCTCAAAGGTCTACTCTAAAGGATTCTACAGAGTTCACTTATACAAAGAAAGAAATTGTTGTATTGGACACATGCCTTCAGTTGATTATTGTTGACTCAATGGATGAAGACATGTGCCATCAAATTCTAAATTGTATATCTGGAAAGCACATGTAGGAAACCATCGAACTGATTATGGAAGGAACATAAGAAGTAAAAGAGAACCAGTTGGATATACTTACATCAAGATATGAAGCATTCAAATCTAATCCTGGAGAAACAATCACTCAAGTTTTTGAGCGGTACAATAAATTATTAAATGAGTTGAGTATCCAGGGGAAGAACTATCCGTTAAGGGAAACGAACAGGAAGTTTATGTTGACTCTTCCACATCATGTTGAGCATAAAGTTTCTTCAATTAGAGAAAGGGACAACTTCAATGTCATGCCCCTTGAAAAGCTATATGGAAAATTGAAGACTTATGAAATGGAACAAGAATAGAGGTTGATTATCTATGGTTCCGGCTCAGTGGACAGTAAGAGTGCAGCACTACTGAATACCACAACTCTTGTGGAAGATGAAGTTAAAACTTCTGAAGCAAAGGTTGTTGAAACCAAGATTGGTAGAGAATTGATCATTGAAGCTGAAATGGCTACAGAATCGCAAGTTGAAGAGGAAGATGATTTTTATACATTTGAATAACATGATGAGATGGAAGACAAATCAATGGCGTACTTGGTAGGGCGTTTCAAGCATATAAGATTCAGAAGGAATCCCAAGTACAAGAAAAGTTTTGGTAGCAGATTTCAGAAGACAGGATCATTTTCGGGATCCAACTCAAGAGGTGGTTACAAGTCAAACATGGTAGACCGTAGTAAGTTCCGGTGCTACAACTACAATGAACTAGGGCATTTCGCCACTAAATGTAAAAAACCGAAACAAGAAAAAGACAAGAAGGTTTATGAGAAGAAGAGTTCCTACGAGAAGAAAAACTATGATGAGTTGAAAAGGGAGAATGAGAAGTTGAAACAGAGATTTGATGCTTTAGTTGCAAAACAACAAGGCAAGACTTACATTGTTGAAGGTAGAAGATGGGATGACACAGATTCTGAAGAAGAAGAATATGGAAATCTTGCATTAATGACAGACACTTCAGAAGAATCTCCATCATCAGCACAAGTACCTATTCTCACCACTGTAGATATGTCTCTATCTGAATATAAAAATACTGTTAATGACTTGAGTATATAGATGTTTAACATTCATACAAGCATGCTAGCTTCAGAAAGAGAAAATGTTAGACTAGTTGCGAATATTAAAAAGCTAGAATCTGGAAAGGAACAATTAGAGCTTGTAGGAATAACAGTTAATAACCTTAAGGAAATAAATGAATATTTAGAGAATAAGGATATCTGTAATGCAGAGGTTAAGACATCACTTATGGCTAAGATTTCTGAGCTAGAGTTAAAATTGGAAGCTTTTAAGAACTCAGCTAATATTGCTAAAGACATATTGGATAAGCAGAGCTTAGATAATAAGACATGTATAGGCTTTGACTACGATGAACATAAAAGGAAAAAGAAAAAGGATAAAAGGAATGTAACTTTTAATGCTTCTAGTACCGTTCTATTAGAAAATGAAAATGTTCCTTTTGTCATTAAGAAGAGTAGTAATCCTATCTTTAAGCTCCCACTCTAAGAAACCTTAGACAAAGATACTATCATATGGAAACAAGAAATGCTTGTTGAGGATAAGTTAAAAGAGAAAGAAGTTGAGGAAGATAATGTAGAAGAAGTTACACCTAATGAGCCAGTTAAAACTGAATTAGGTGGTAACAAGAACAAGTCAAAGAGTAATAGGAATGGGAAAGTAGGTGTTAAAATTGCTAATTCTGCTACACCTGCACCCACTGCACCTAGGATATTGTGTACTAATTACAATTCTGCTGGACACCTTAGTCATGCATGTAATAAGGTTAAAGTAGAATCTAATGTTCCTGTTGTGCAGAACATGTTTAGCATGAATAGTTCTCATTTGCCTTGTGGTATTACTGGATGTATGTCATGTGCTTTTAATATTATGCATGCTTATTTCAATTTGATGAATGCATCTACTTCTAGTAATTGCATAGGCATAGAAAGAAGCATGAATAAGAAAAAGGTAAGGGCAAAGACTGTTAGTCCTACTAAGGTTAGGAAGGAAACTCAATTTCCTAAGCCAAAAGACAAATCTGTCAAGGCAAAGGAACATGATTCGAGTTCAGTCAAATTAGAACTTAAAGATGTGAAAACTGAACCTATTACACAATCTGCAAGAACCTTTAAATTTCTTGGACCCAAACAAGTTTGGGTTCCAAAGAAACCTTAATCACTTTGTGGTTGTAGGGAACATGTACTAATGAAAAAGTCATGTGGATTCTGGATAGTGGATGTTCAAGGCACATGACAGGAGACAAGTCCCTGCTGACCAATGTGGTTGAGAAGATCGGCCTAGTTGTAACCTTTGGAGATGATAGCAAAGGTTTTACTAAGGGATATGGTAGTCTGAAAGTTGGAAATGTCATCATTGAAATATCTCTCTTGTTGACGGTCTGAAGCACAACTTGCTGAGCGTCAGTCAATTTACAAATAAAGGATATAATGTGGACTTCAGGAAGGAAAAGTGTTTGATCACCAACAGGAAAGATGAAAAGCTTGCTCTTAAAGGAGTAAGAAAAGGAAATATGTTCGTAGCTGACTTAAATACTGCAAGCAGAGGAGAAGCAAATTGTTTTTACAGTAAAGCATCCTCTGAATTGAGTTGGTTATGGCACAGAAAACTATCTCACCTGAACTTCAAGGCGATGAATTGTTTAGTAAGAAGAGAATTGGTGAGAGGGTTATCACAGATAGAATTCTACCAAGAAGGACTCTGTAAAGCATGTGAAAAGGGTAAGTCAAAGAAGGCGTCACATAGAAGTAAGGACTTGTCAAGCATCAGCGAACCTCTCCAGTTGATTCATATGGATCTGTTTGGACCTGTTAATGTCATGTCAATTTCAAAGAAGAAATATGCATTAGTGATTGTCGACGACTACTCCAAGTACACGTGGGTGTTGTTTTTGCATTCTAAGGATGAAACACCTCAAATGGTAATCGATCACATTAAAAAGATTGAGGTGAAAGCTGGATTACCTGTGCGGACGATCAGATCAGATAATGGAACTGAATTCAGAAAAGCAGTTCTAAATGAATTCTGCACAGAGCAAGGCATTTCAAGACAATACTCAGCCCCAAGAACTCTACAGTAGAATGGAGTGGTAGAAAGGAAAAACAGGACTTTGATTGAAGTAGCAAGGACAATGTTAAGCCAATCAAAGCTACCTACATATTTTTGGGCAGAAGCAGTCAACACAGCTCGTTACACTCAGAATAGAACCCTAATCAATAAAGACTTATAAAAGACATCCTATGAGGTTATGACCAACAGAAAGCCATCACTGAAGTACTTTCATGTGTTTGGTGGAAAATGCTATGTATTGAAAGATGAACATCTAGGCAAGTTTGATGCTAATGCAGATGAAGGGATTTTTCTTGGTTACTCACTTGAGTCTAAGACGTACAGGGTATATGTGATTGAAACTCATAAGGTCATTGAAAGCCTTAATGTAACATTTGACGACACCAAACTCCCAAGTCTTCAAAAGCATAAAAATTCTGAATCTCTGGAAATTGAAAATCTATCAGAATACTAATTAGGAGATGAAGATGTACCTGGTGCTGCATCTGGTAGTCATGTAAACATGGAGATTGATAATCCAGAGCAAAACAGTGGAAGTGTTGGTAATACCACACAGTCAAAGTCATAGTCTGTATTTCAAAATAAGTTTGTTACTGAACCTGCTAGCTCAACTGGTGGATCATCAAATAATGAAGGCAGCAACTTAGGGGGAGGCGAAGAAGAATCAGCTAGTCGCTCTCAATATAACTACGAAAAAGGACAATCATCAAGGGCTAATCTGCTTAGACAGAGGGTATGGAACATAGATCATCCCTTTGAATTAATCATTGGTGACCCAGAGAGTGGTGTGAGGACTAGAAGAGCAATGGAGAATGAATGTCTGTACTCTGGTTTTCTATCAGAGGAAGAACCTAAAATGGTTGAATATGCTCTAGAAGATCCAGATTGGGTGATTACGATGCAAGATGAACTCAATCAGTTTGATAGGCAGAAAGTTTGGAAACTGGTACCCAGACCTAAAGACAAATCTGTTATTGGCACTAAATGGGTATTCAGGAATAAGTTAGATGAAGATGGCATTGTTACGAGGAACAAGGCCAGACTGGTTGCTAAGGGGTATTCTCAAGAAGAATGAATAGATTATGACGAGACCTATGCACCAGTAGCAAGACTTGAAGCCATCAGGATGTTTTTGGCATTCGCAACACATTCAGACTTTAAAGTTTATCAAATGGATGTGAAGAGTGCATTCCTAAATGGGGAGCTAGAAGAAGAAGTATAAGTAGAGCAACCTCCGGGTTTCGAGAACAAAGATCATATGGACTTCGTGTACTTCCTTTTTAAAGCTCTTTATGGACTCAAGTAGGCGCCTCGAACATGGTATGAAACACTATCTGAATTTTTAATTGAAAATAGTTTTATCAGAGGTGTTATAGATAAGACTCACTTTCATAAAATGCATAAAAATAATTTGATATTAGTTCAAGTGTATGTTGATGATATTATATTCGGTTCTACTAATGATGAGCTATGCAAGAGATTTGCTAAGTTAATGCAGAGTAGGTACGAGATGGGTATGATGGGCGAGCTTACTTTCTTCCTTGGACTACAAGTGAGTCAGAAGAAAGATGGGATCTTCATTTACCAGGAAAATTACATCAGAGATCTTCTAAAGAAGTATGGACTTGAAGATTCAGCCCCCGCCAAGACTCCGATGCCAACTGCCACAAAGCTTGATGAGGACAAATCAGGTAAATCTGTCGACATCACAAGCTACAGAGGTATGATTGGATCTCTACTTTACTTAACTGCAAGTAGGCCAGATATTATGTTTTCAACTTGCTTATGTGCACAATTCCAAGCTAACCCAAAAAAGTCTCACCTTATAGCTGTCAAAAGAATTTTTAGATACCTGAAGGGTACTCCAAATTTGGGAATTTGGTATCTTAAAGTTACCGATTTTGACCTAATCGGCTATACAGACTCGGATTTTGCAGGTTATAAGATTAACAGAAAGAGTACTTCTGGAAGTTGTCAATTCTTGGGAAGAAGATTGGTCTCATGGTATAGCAAGAAGCAACACTCAGTGTCTACCTCAACAGCAGAGGCAGAATACATCGCAACAGGTAGCTGTTGTGCACAGATCCTATGGATGAGAAACCAACTCCAAGACTATGGATTTATGTTGAACAAGATTCTAATATTCTGCGACAACACAAGCGCCATAGTTATAACCAACAATCCGGTTCAACACTCCTGAACCAAGTACATTGATATCAGGTATCACTTTATACGAGAGCATGTCATGAATGGAATTATGGAGTTGTATTTTGTACCCACAGAACAACAACTTGCAGGCATCTTCACGAAACCACTAGACAAATCCACTTTCTCTAGGTTGGTTAGTGAATTAGGGATGTTAAATTTAAATCAATTTTTATTTCTGATGAGTTGTATGGATTCACAAGTTATTGAATTTTTATATCCAAAGGACTTGTGACCTCCAGTCTAACTTATGATATCGGGCTTATGAATATCTATATTAATTATCATAAGTATACCAGTTATGTTTTGTGGTAATTATTCGATATAGCATAAGTAGTTAACTGCTTCATAAGTGTTTGTAGTTAACAAGAAGCATAACAGTCTATGATTTAGAATTAATTGGTGGATTTCAATGTTGTGAGATCTGGCTGAGAGATTCTATATCAGCCAGGTTGTGATCTTTAGTGAGAAATTGGTTGTACTAACTTGTTTATTTAATGTACTGGTTGTCACTGAAAGCATGTGTAGCAATTACATTTCATGATCTTATTTTGCATAACTGACTGTATGTTTATTCATAGTATGCTTGTATAATCGTTTGAATTATGATTGGGTTGGTTTAAAATTTTTGGAAATTTCAAAAGTAACAGAGTATGGAACAAAAAAAAATTGATTCCAAAGATTTTAAAGCAACCACCTGTGTTTATTAGTATTAATATAATTGTTAATATTGTCTGTCTGTATTTCAAATTAGATTACAATTAATTAGATGGTTATTTCTAAATTAAAATTCTAATATTTCTATGTTAAGGAATATTAATTTATTAATTTGAGAGACATCTATTTAATTAAACTGTTGAAAATTTGGAATTATTTATTAAGTTGATTTTATATTTTTTAAATGATTTTTTTTGTTTTAATTATCAACTCTCGACAGTTACAATTAAATATATTATTTTCGTAACCATCGAAGTGGTTTCAACAGCACTCGATAGTTATGATAAAATATATTATATTAGTAACAGTCAAAGTAGTCTTTTGGTTAAGATATATAATAGAAAACTATCCCTCTCGATAGTTATGGTAAATCATTTTTTTAATATCTTAAAGCTAACTATCGAATGGGTTAAGTTGGTTTTATTTTGTTTATTAGTGTACATCTCGATAGTTACTATAACTATTATTTTATTAGTTTACTAAATCGTGTAATATTTATCATTTTTTTTAATTATTATATATATTTGGTACATGAGATAAGCATCTGAGTTTATTAACTCACGAAAAGGTTATATGTTTTTTTTGTTTGTCTTTATTGGGTGACTTGGTCCATAGTTAATATATCTAGTTATTACTTTATTATTTCTGTAATTATTGAAATGGTGAAAGGCTTTTGTTTTTTTCCCTTTCAGCTGGCCCATCTCGTCGGTTATGTATCAGCAAATATATAATCTAATTAGTTGTGTTCGATAGTTATCTTCTACTCCCTCACGTATATACACAGTTTCATATATAACCATCGAACCACAAAAATGATTTTTCCACCTCACTATTCTATACTTCTAGGCACTTGTTTTAAAATCTAAACACATAGCTGTGTAGATCTAGTCATCAGAAATCTTTTGATACTAACCTTGCATCGTTTGATTTCAGTCTTGTTACGGGTGTTTCAAACTTTGGGATTTTCTCTAGAGTTTGTTTGAGGTCTAAAAATCAAAACAAAAATAGTTTCACTGTTTAAATCTCTCCTAGTTTAGCATATATTTTTTTCACGTTTTTTCGAGGAGTTTTGAATTTTAGTATTTTTGGTTCGTTATCGAGTCTAATTAAATTCGTAATTAATTGTTTAGAGTTTAAATTTTCGATAATTTTTACTAGTTAAAAATGGTTGGAATTTTTACTATTACCAAAACGAATTTAGTTGCCGAGTATAACATTAAGTCCCTTCTTGCTAATTATCGGGCCTGGGTACGAGTGTTACTCGAATATTCTCGAGTGAGGTATGCCTTAGTAACAGACGTGATATTAAATCATAATATGCTACGAGACTGTTATTGTTCTACATATGACTCTTCAGCTGTTGATGAACTAGCTTTTATGTTTAGTATTGCTAATCGGGAAATCCGGGTGACGGAGCTAGATTTGAATCGTATCTTAAGATTTCCTGAGAATAATCTAGTCCCTTATCCCAATTCTGAACAATTAACTCAATTCTTCACGACTATCAACTACGTTAATCCTAATCTCCACGACTCGGGTGAAAGGTGTAAACATCATTTACCTAAGGAATGGAATTTCTTTTTCCACACTCTTATGCAATGTTTCTCTTACAAAAAGTTCAACACACACAGTATTTCAAGTTATTATCAAGCTTTAGGCTTCATTGTTGCTAATAATTGTAGGATAAATTTTGATAAGTTATTATTGAATCAGAGGTTGTATGTTATGGGACCGATGGAGGACAGAAACCTTCAAGTCACTAACGTGGAGTGTTACTTTCCACGGTTCCTACAGCTTATCCTTAATGATCTAATGACTAACGAGGAAAAACTACTATATACTAGTAGTGTTACCTCTTTGTGTATGAAACAGAAAAACGGGATAGCCAACACTCTGAACAATAACAGAAACTACATCAACGAAGCACCTGCTCAAATGACTGAATACATGCAGGGTTGTGTAGTGGACATGGAAAGAGACGTGCCTCAAGAAGATGATCAGGTCCCCGAACCAGTGCAAGAATCAGTTCTAGTAGCTACTTATATAGAGGATTTAGCTCAAGAAGAGGAAATGGTTCAGGTGACAGAGGAAGTACAAATTTCAGGAGATGGATTTTAAAGTATATCTAGAGGAGATTCTGTAGGTCATACTGACAGTCAGAAATCATATCATCCCTGGACTCCTACAGGTAGTATTTAAGGTAGTCTTCATGTCTCTGAATCATCAGCTTATTCTAATTTGTAGGATCTTTATAGAGAAAGTGTCATAAAATTATCAGTTGAGCCCTCTGTGGCTGTAGGACAAGGCAATGAATCTGAAACCCAACAGATTCTAATCTCTGCCTCAGAACCAAACATGATAAAAACCTTACCTTTATATTCTCTCCAACCCCTAAAAAGAAAATTTGTGAGTTAGGGAGATAGTGCCTTAGAAGCACCACATAAGGAAGGTGAGGGAACCCAAAAAGTTCTACCTCTGACTAGACGTCAATTAGAAGAACCTGAGGTATCTGTTAGCCCATCTATGCCCTCTCAAAAGGATATAGAGCTGAAGAAGGCAAATACACAGTCTTTGGGGACATCCTCTCAACAGGGTGAACCTATTGAAATTCGCCCGTCGGCCAGGGCATCTGAAAGAGTGTCATAATTGAGCCTTCAACCAAGTTATATGTTGCACTGAAAGGAGCACACACACAGGAGGAATTGACGGATGTTGCTACTACTGTAGCAGAACCTATACAGGTAGATCCTGTGCAGGTCATGCCTTCACAGGCTATTGCGGGAGTCACGGGTCCTTCATTGCTAAACATTACAGGATCCAATGTGATAAGCCCCCTAGGAGGGACATTCCTGGCTCATAATCAGGAGGTCTCCACCACTATTAATGGAAAAGAGAAGCAACTACTTGGCAATAGTTCTTCGGATGAGCCATTTAGGATTTTAACTGCAGGTACAGAAGACTTGTTGGAGTCAAGGAGAGTGAGTGAAACACCAACAGAACGATTGAGAGATCATAATTCACCCACACCTCTAAGATCGAGTGAGAGAATTGAGTGACAAACACCTACAGAACCTGTCAGTGAGACACCTACCAGCCAAATAGATACCCTCACAATGCACACACAATCTCTAAGTCAAAGGGTTTATAACCTAGAGACTACTGTCACCGAAATGAAGTCTGAATTTCACAGCAATGTTATGGAAATAAAATCTGTTCAATACAACATGTTGCAGGATTTCCAGATTTTCAAGACTGAAATGAAGAAGTTTGTTACAGATTTGTTTGAAAAGAATCAATCTCAAACTACTCAAATCCCTGCTTCGGAGGATAACACAACTAAGGGGAGAAGATAGTACGAGAGCAAGAAAAAGAATCTGGTGCTGACATGGGGAATAAAGACAAAGGGAAAGGTAAGTTGGTAGAGGAAGAAAAAGAAGCAAACATTTATACATCTCAAGGGGAGCAAGATATACAACTGGAGGTAAGGCTCACACTTGAAGAAAGAGAAATATGGGACCTTCTCATACCGCTCCTACAGCTCAGGAAGATGATTTGTTTGATGAATTTATAAATGGTGCCGCTTATCAGTTCACTGAAACGGACTTTGTGGAAATGTTTGATTTGCTAGATGAAAATCAATCCAAAATAAGGACATGTGAAATTGCACGAATGTCTCAAGAGAAAGTCAGAAAAGAACACTACAACCACTATATTGTAAGGAGACAAAGGTCGTTGGTATTATCAAGAGAAGGAAGTGCATGGGACAAGGCTAGGAGTCTTTTGCAGAAACCAGAGTTAGGAGTGATTCAAAATGAAGATCAAAAAGTTCTGAAAGCATTGCAAGAAGCTCACAAGAATCATCCATCAATAAACCAGTTCTTTCATGCATTGAGACAAGCAATTAAATTGATATTCATCACGACTAACATCAATGGATGGTGGATTCAGATTCAATTCAATAATTCGACTACTGAGACCATTTCTTCTAATTTTATCAAGTTGAGGTCTCTCACAGAATTGTATGTCATGAAGATTAGAGTGGACAAGAGATCTCATATGAATGAACTTCTTAATGATATGATTGAAGATCAAATGAGCAAAGCAGAAGCTGAAGTTCACACAACTCCTTATACGGTGATATTCTACAAAGACAAGTTAGTTTAGACACTGTGTTTGATTGATGAAAGACTAAGTCTATATCCTCTGAAGCGTCTGAAATATATTGAAGGGCTTTTTAGGAGTGAAGGACTTAGAACAGAAGAAAAGTGGAAACCTGTAGAGCGCATCTATGCTTATAGACTTAATGTCTTATCAAATCAATCTGTAGATATTTCCAAGGTCAGAAGAATAGATCCTTCAAATGGATCTCAACCAAAATTGCCTATGTATACAAAAGAAGAAGGAGATTGGGACTTTGAAAAAGTCAAGGCAATGAGTGAATTCAGATTTAACCATCCAGGGAAAGTGTTCGAGTATACAAAGAAACCAAATTTTCCAATTGTCTTTCTAGATTTTGATGTAATCAGGGAGACAGAGACAATGGTGTTAAATGATCCTCCAGCAATCAGGTACAAGAATCCCAAAGGAAAAACTATAATAGTTGATATCCACAAGATGTCTTACATGACTTCTAAGGAACTGAATTTTATACTTGATCAAATCAAGACTTCGACGAACTATAAAGACAAATCAGCATTAGCAGAAATCTCTAAGCTTTACATGGAGAAGTTAGGAGCAGAATCATGTTACAACACTGATCGGGTTAAAGCAGTTCCAAAAAGGTTGAGTGTTAAAGGAAAGATGAAAATTCTTGAATTTACATTCGAACAGGTTAAGTAGATCAGGAGAGTAGCTGTCTTGCAAACACTTCAGGAAGCTTTGTCAGATCCCAAGCCAAGAAATATGATAGAAGAAGAAGCGCTGGATCTAGTGAATGACCAGCTTATAAATCTTGTACAATGAGAATGACATAATGTATATCAGTTCAGGCTAGATGAACATTCATTCTACATTGTAATTGTTTTTGAAATCTGGAAATGTATAATATGATCCAGAATGTATTTAATATTAGATTACCGTCTTCTATTTACTTTTTTTTGTAAGTTAGTTGAGTTATCCTCTTAAGGGATTTGCTTGTCGAACTCTAACAATCAAATAGGGGGAGACTGTAAAGCATAATGTAACGTAACATAATATGTAACCGAGGAAACTAACTCAACACTAATGGTCAGTAACTTATATTAAAATAAAGCACATAATCGACTACGAATCATTTATAAGTTGAATACAAAAGACCAAAATATTAGAGGAAGCTTTGAAGACATTGAAGATCACTGAAAGAAGTTCATTAACATGTTCAAGCCTCAGTGAAGAATAAAGATTATTGTTTCAGAGGTTCAGAAGATGTCAGAGGATTCTAGTGAATTACAGAAGCACTTCTTAACAGCTAGAGAAACAGGGCCAATTGAATAGTCAAGAAGGTGTGGAGATCAAGTTCGTGTTTTTCGATTGTGAACCAGACCAGTTGCACTAAACGTCAGCACAAAAGGAATTGAGAACTGCATTTATGTTACAAAAGAATTGGCTGTATAACCATTGTGTGCTAAAGCTCAGAGAAAATCAAGTGCAAGTAGTAAGGGTAAATTTATTAACTTGGTTACAGTGAAAGGAAATATTACAGAGCTTTGAATCGTTGGAAAAACGGCTAAGGTGAACTACCGATAGTTGGTTTTAGCTGTTTGACTGTTTCGTCTTATTTAACCGACGGTTAGCACATCTCGACGGTTATCATTTTGGATATATTATTAATTATATTTCACTCGATGGTTATGGTTTTAATAATTCATTTTAAGTCGATAGTTATAAATGATAGTTGGGTTTGACTATTTCATCTTAATTGACCGACGGTTACAGCATCTCGATAGTTAAGGTACTCAGATAAATATCCAGATTATTTATTCCATCGACGGTTAAGTCATTCGATAGGTATGACACTTCGATAGTTGAAGTTTAAGATTGTTTAATCTACAGCTAGCCACAACATGCCACCTATCATTGATATCCTTGAGCAGAATTGTTTTAAGTTGTTTATTTCAGTCTCGATGATTATCAACAGACTCACTGATAGTTATAAATCAAATGTCTCGACGGTTTTTAATTCAAAGAAGTGAGAAGCAATATATTTACTTGGTTCTCAGAAGGCCACGTAGAAGATGAAGGGTTGTGGGCATGAAAACACAACGAAATTAACGTAAAAATAATAAAAAAAATCGAAACTCAATCGCAGGATCCATGTATAACGTTGGATGATTATGGTGAAGAAGTATGTACCTTAACAAAGCTTTCATATGCTGTTTAATGGAGGTCCAGAAAGATGAATCACAACAGTCCTTTGTTGCAAAGATTTGCTCTCTAAAGAAGTCCACACGAACGCCCGATCGTCCTACGATCACCGGAGTCGGTACTAGCCGAATTGTTTGCCTCTCTCTCTCTCTTTCTCTAGCCTCTCTTGATGTTGAGCAGCTAGGGTTTTTCTCTAAAAACGAAATTTGATGATTAAACCCTAATACTATACATCATTATGTATATATAGGGGAGAGAGAAATTTTGGGCCTAACCCTAATCCATTTGGTTTCCAAAACCCATTATGACTTTGGGTTATTATTATTATTAAATCTGAATTCTAATATAATTAATCAAGTCTCACTTAATTAATTCAATAATTAAATTCGAATAAACAATAATATATTTAAATTCGTAATTTAAATAAACCTCCGTTTTGACGTTCTTTGTGTGTGACCCTTTAGGTTATTATTACGTTAGCAATAATTTTATTATCTAATAATAAAATTATAAACAATGAGCGGCATCTAGTAATACATCATTGCTACCCAAGTAACAATAATAATTGGTGATTCAATTAAACCTTTCGTGAATAATGTTTCATGTAATATAATCCCTTTAACCTTATATTATAGATCAAACTCGAGGCATGTATAGTGTCATCCTCTTCAACGTTTAATCTCGGTTTCCTTGATCAATGAGTAGACTATTTAAACAAATCAATATTTGAGCATGGCCATGCATTTCATAGTCTCACTCAATCAAGAGGCCAATAATATCACTCCTAGAATTGGAGGGTTAAATCCTATATCTATCATTCATATTCCTCATACGATTCATAGCATACCCAATGTACACCTTTATCATTACCCGGTTAAAGGTAACTTTGATTGTAATCAAAGTATATTAATTCATTACCCGGTTAAACATTCTTTGAAGGTGTTCAATCATCTCATAAGCATCCATATGCTCATGTTGTTTTTGAAGCTCAACACTCATGGTTGCCAGCATGAGACATGCAATATCATTCACATCATCAATATGCTTCTGATAAGAATTTTGCTGAACGCGAGTTGCATTCTCAACAGGAGGAACAAGTGAAGGAATTTCAATGACATGGAGCTTACGCTCTTGCCCGAGGACAATCCTCAAATTCCTATACCAATCCAGGAAGTTAGTTCCTGTCAGCTTGTCCTTCTCAAGGGTTGTTTGTACGGAGAAAGTATTTGTATTGTTTGCCATTTAAATATCTACAATGTTTAAAATGCATAAAATAAACATTAGATTGTCTGAGTTATTTATTATGTTCAAATGATTATGATATATTCATAATATATCTCCTACTATTTTTATCAAATTAATAGCCCTTACTATTAATTTGGAAAGTATATCCCATAATTCTTTCTAGTGAGCCAAGATCCATATTTCGTCATGTCCTAAGTCAACCACTGGAAGTCTTTAAAAAATGATTATTTAGGTATACAACAGTTGTCAATTATATCATATATAATTCTTGGATAGTTTGGTGAACAACGATTGATCTTATCTATCTAATAGACTTTTAACCAAACTCTATGCTTCTAAGTTCATAATGGTTGAATATAACCGTTTATTTTCACCTTATTATGATGACTCAGTTAAGTTAGACCCAATGATACAACGGCCGAATATAACTGTTTATATTCATCGCATCTCACCACGATAGATAGGAGTCCCCTATCACTGACAGTCTTTCCCCTAATCGATCTAGGATTCAATGAGTATTCATTCATTGGAAAGCATCCGAGTAAAACTTAATATTTTGTTAAGGGGTTTAGAAAATTTACGACGATCATGATCACATCATGAAGAGATCCTCAATTTTTCCTTGAACCAAATATTTCAAATTGACATCTTAAATTGTTCATTTCCCAGGTAGATGGAGGATACCAGTGGTCACACTTAAAACCCATCAGCCTTACGAATAAGCATATCCGTTTTTGTCAGAAAATCCTAGTTATAGATATCAAAAATCCATATTTAATTCCGTGTTTTAAAATCCATATTTCATAAACACAAGAATCTCATGATCGTTTGTTAATTTTAAAATCTTAAATCGTTACAGATTTTATCTTGTTTAGCATGACAAGCATGGCATGGGTGACGTATCTAATACATGCATACATCATTAATCTAATTAAAGCATGCATCTTCTACTCTACACATACATTCATACATCAATATGTAATGTGCGTAAATTAAATGTGTTTGGTTATGGTCCCATCCTATGTGATATTTCCAAGCTAATGGAATTATCAAGGTCAATCTATGGTGGTTTCAAATACTACACTATTACATGTCTTTATTATCTTCATTGCTCCATCATCTGGATTGCCTCCTAGCTTCCTTGCTTCCAAGTCTCCATTGAACAATTACATTGAATAATAAATAAATTTATTCTAATGAAATTACAAGAAGAACTCGAGTTACATTCGAGATTAACAATTACAATGAATAAATGACATGCAAGTCGTATTTAAAAAACCAAAACCATAAAACAAAACCACTATCCTATGGGTCTTTAGGCCATAACCATCCACCATGTTATCACATAACACATGTAATATATCTCAGATTATATAAACATATCATATAATCATATATAATAAATTTCAAAATTTCAGAAAATCAAATAAATTTCAGAAAATAATAAATCACCGTTTAGGGGCCTGTACCATCGTCAAACGGCTTACAGACTCGAAGCTGACTTTGTCAGTATTGTTCAGTGACACGATTCCAGTCAGAAAACACATATCGTTTGTGAAAATAGGACACTGGACACAGATTTCAGAAAATCTACCGAAGCCGTTTCAGAATTCGTATCGATACGATTTCCATAACAAGAACAAACATGTATCATATACATACAGCAATACACACAATCATCCCATGATTATACAACACATGAATATCATATATTCAAAATCATATAAAACATATATATCAATATATAGTCATGGCATATCATATATATGTTTACATACATCGAAAAACTGTTAAACACATAACCAAATCATCCCATTATACACGTAGCTCTGATGCCATTGAAGGGTTTTGGGCATGAAAACGCAGCGGAATTAACGTAAAAACAATAAAAAAAATTGAAACCCAATCGCAGGATCCATGTATAACGTTGGATGATTATGGTGAAGAAGTATGTACCTTAACAAAGCTTTCGTATGCTGTTTAATGGAGGTCCAGAAAGATGAATCACAGCAGTCCTTTGTTGCAAAGATTTGCTCTCTAAAGAAGTCCACACGAACGCCCGATCGTCCTACGATCACCGGAGTCGGTACTAGCCGAATTGTTTGCCTCTCTCTCTTTCTCTAGCCTCTCTTGATGTTGAGCAGCTAGAGTTTTTCTCTAAAAACGAAATTTGATGATTAAACCCTAATACTATACATCATTATGTATATATAGGGGAGAGAGATTTTGGGCCTAACCCTAATCCATGTGGTTTCCAAAACCCATTATGACTTTGGGTTATTATTATTATTAAATCTGAATTCTAATATAATTAATCAAGTCCCACTTAATTAATTCAATAATTAAATTCGAATAAACAATAATATATTTAAATTCGTAATTTAAATAAACCTCCGTTTTGACGTTCTTTGTGTGTGACCCTTTAGGTTATTATTACGTTGACAATAATTTTATTATCTAATAATAAAATTATAAACAATGAGCGGCATCTAGCAATACATCATTGCTACCCAAGTAACAATAATAATTGGTGATTCAATTAAACCTTTCGTGAATAATGTTCCATGTAATATAATCCCTTTAACCTTATATTATAGATCAAACTCGAGGCATGTATAGTGTCATCCTCTTCAACGTTTAATCTCGGTTTCCTTTATCAATGAGTAGACTATTTAAACAAATCAATATTTGAGCATGGCCATGCATTTCATAGTCTCACTCAATTAAGAGGCCAATAATATCACTCCTAGAATTGGAGGGTTAAATCCTATATCTATCATTCATATTCCTCATACGATTCATAGCATACCCAATGTACACCTTTATCATTACCCGGTTAAAGGTAACTTTGATTGTAATCAAAGTATATTAATTCTCGTATAGAAATATAATGATTTCAAGTCAGAGGATCATTACATCATTATCACAGTGAGATTTCTTATGACACTTATTAACATGTAGAATCTCACGGCGGGTCTTTCCAGTGTCATGTATTGATACATACACTTATGTTCTTGACTTTAGTATCACCATACCTATGACCAATGAGATGTGGTCATCCGTCAACAAACATACTAGTCTTATTGCATTATTATTGTCCTTAAATAATAATACTTGACTAGGAAATTTTAGGAATAAAATACTATTCATATAATCTCATTTTTAAGTCACATACTTAAAGATATATATTACGTATTAATATTCCAAGGATATTTATTATTCTTTCAATTTATGACGCAGTAAATAAAGACATAATAAATATTAATTAAATAATCACATAAAACATAATCCTTAATTGTTTTGAATAAAACATTAAAAGTATTGTCTCTAGGACACCAATACTAACAGAAGATTGAAAGAAAAGCCTACACAATAAACAGCAAAGCCAAGCCTTAGTGAATTAATTTAGTTACAGAGAGAAAACATACAGAGCAAAGAAGAGAGACACAGAGAAGCCATTAACGTCATTTGAGCTAGTGTCATAATTATTGTTCGTATTGATTATTGTTGTTATATTGTAACTGTACTAGTGAATCAATTGAAGCTAATCTACGGATTAGAGTTGTGTAGCACCTTCATGGTTTATATTAATAAAGCGATGTATTCCACGAACGAACTGTGTTTGTGTTAACTGTGTGCATACCTTGTGTTTGATTTAATATCTGTTTGAACCGTCAACTAGTCCATAACAAATCATTCTGCGAATATTTTATAAAGTGGACAATATCGTATTCAACCCCCCATTCTACGATATTTTGGACTAACAAGCCCTAATAGGATCAAGTCTCGTCACTGGTGCTTACTGTTTGATCTTGAAAGTCCTAAAGATTCTGTTTCCATCATCGTCGATACCTTCTACTTGATAGTAACCTGTAGCAACCAGTTTGACTTTATTCATCATAACAATGCCAATAATCATCCAGTTTCTGAAAACCCTTACTGTACCAATTTCAGTCTTGTCTTGTGGTCTGGGTTCCAACTTCAGTAAATTTCTGCCTTCGAACTTATTGAGATCATCTTGCATTGCAATCACTCAATCTAGATCAATTAGTGCTTCTTCAGTATTCTTTGGGATTCTAGATGTTAGGTCCCGAAAAATATATGTTTATTTTGATTAGCACTTTTAGCCTTTACTCAATAATCCAGTTTACTAAGAACTAGACTTTAGGAATGACTTTGACTTCAAACCTTTTGTCTTTGCAGATATGTTCTTGATGTATTCTTTTGATCTTCATTATGTTAAGTACGACTAGTAGATCCTTCTTTTATTTGCTCCCCCTGAGTTACTGCGAGGATGTGTTGAAGATCCTTCACCTTATTAAGTGGATTCTGTTAAAGTTCACGAGTTGTGTAGATTTACTACCATTTCCACTAATAGGATCTGAATCATCATCATTATCTCTCCAACCTCTGTTTCAACATCAGTATCTGAATTTGACTCTAACAAGATGTCAAACGTCAAAGATTCAGAATTATCTTTCATTTGAATGCTCGGGAGCTTGGTGTAGTTGAACGATACATTCAGACTTTCGATCACCTTCTGGTTTTACATCATTTATGTCTTGAAAGAATTTGACATCAATGAGTAGCCGAGGAGAATTCTTCCATGAGCCTTAACTATAAACTTGCCAAGATGATCATCTAGATCTTTAATAAATATCAATTTCCTCCAAACACACGAATGAACTTCAGTGTTTGCTTCTGGTTGGCCACTAACTCATAAGATGCCTTTTAACGATCTTGTTGATTAAAGCGACATATTGTGTTAATTGCTTCAGCTTTAAAGTACCTTTATCAATGCAGACTTCATTTTGAACTTTATTCGTGAAATTGAGTTCCAATATCTGATTTCAAAGTCCTCACATCTTAATTTGCTTCCAACTTGATCTACCTGATGTGAACCATCTGTGATATATTATCTGTTGAATGCACGAACATCACCAACTTGTAATTAGGGTTGTCACCAACTACCACTAAGCATATTTCTCCTATGACATAACTTACTTCAGTGTGATGTTTTCATTAACTTCCCTATATGACATACTTCAAAATTTCCTTCTAGATAGAATTCCATAAGAAGTAGTCCTCTCACCAATTTCTTCTTTATCAGAGAATCCATTGTCTTGATTAACAAGTGTGAGAGCTTCATATGCCATAGCCAACTCTTTACTGATGAAGCTTTACTAAGAAACTCACTTCACCTTTGCATACAATCTACATATCAGCTACGAACAAAATTCCTCACTTTCAGTTGAGTGAGCTTCCACATTTCTTTCTTGAAATTAAACACTTTTCCTTTTCAATGCTTTTCTAGAAAACCCTTGACAAAGAATTCCCTAGTGCCCTGTAGATAGTGCTTAATTCCTTCCACAAGAAAGATTCTTCCATGACAATTCTAAAACTCATTATAGCCATATCCCTTGTACATCCTTTATTGTCATCTCCAAAGATTACCATTGGGTAGGCTTTCTCAACCAACTGTGATTTCAGAGCTCCGATCTTAATCATATGCCTCGAACAATAAATGTCATGAAATCATATAACTTATGTCATTTGTTATATACTCTGCAATCATAAATGATTAAGCTTCTTGGTACTCAACTTCAATCGAGTCCAGATGGGTTAGAGATATTATTTTCAATAGTTAGAACAACAGCTTTGTTGGAGATTACGAAGCTGTATAAATAGAAATCGTGATAACTCAACACTAGAACAGGACAAGTAAATAATACTACGCCTACACAGAAATCAGGAAGAATTGAAGACATGGCAGATACAGTGAATCAAGACATTAGAAGAAGTTTTGGAGTCTACTACAGGTCACTGAAAGAAGTTCATTTATATGTTCATGCCTCAGTGAAGAATAATGGTTGAAGACTTTCAGGGTTTCAGAAGTGTTGAAGATTCAGTATAGAAGTGCCACTAGAAGATTTCAGTGTAAAGGCATTGATTGAAGATAGACAGTGTTTGAAGCATAGGAATCTAGAAGGGTAAAGACAAAGGTTAAAGAAGACAGCTGCAGTCTTGAAGTTATACTCACTGAAAGAAGTTCATTTAAATGTTCAAGCGTCAGTGAAGAACAGAGAATGAAGTATTCAAGATTGTGATAATAATGGAGACGTTGTCTTAGTACCAGAAAAGATTACAGTGAAGTTACAGTGTTTATTGACAGTCAGTGTTCGAAGCAATGAAGTTGCTGCAAACTTAACAATGCAAGTAAAGCAATAATACGAAGACCTGGATCAAAGTTAGTCGTCTGTGAACCAGACCAGTTGCACTAGGCGTCAGCAGTTTGTGAAAGGAATCTGAGTATTAACTATAGAAGAATTGTTAAGTTGAAGAACGTACCTGGAAAGAACGGTTATTTATTAAGGTACAAAAAGTAATTTGTAGAGGCTACAGCCAAATAGCTAAACAGCTAATAGCCAAACAGCTAAACAGCTAAACAGCTCAAAGGGTGCAGGGTGCAAAGTGTCACAACCTTGGTACGAAAAGTGAAGGTTTCTGAACTACAATCGAAGAACAGGAACAACTCAGGGTACAGGGTGTAAAGTGACAAGACTTTGATACAAGAAATGGAAGTTAGGGAACTTCAGTCAAGCAATGAAAAGAGGGTCAAAGTGCAGTGACCAAATTGCACTTTGACCATGTAAATGTAAAGCACGCGCGTGACTTGATTTCTCCCTTGATTTCTCAGGCGCCACTCATTTTTGTACAGAGCAAGCACTGTATAGGGCGCCACTTGCATACTTGGAGCCACTTATATTTGATGTTAATCAAATATGTTCTAAGTGGCGCCTCCCCTGTGCTTCACCTGTAATGGCGCCACTTGCAGCTAAATAAATATATTAAGTTAAAGTTTTAAGTGGCGCCTGCCCAGTATACTCCCTGTACTGGCGCCACTTACTTTCCTTAATATATTAACTGGTAAGTTGCGCCTCCCCTGTATATCAGCTGTGTATGGCGCCACTCAGCCCTTAGCCAATCAAATTCAAGCAGCCTACTTTATTGATTTAAAGACTACACCAATTAAATTGAAGAGTTGTCTTCTCCAACAACACAAAAATGTAGAGAGCTACTGCCATGGCCGGGGCAGGAAGAAACAAATTATACACACCCATACCTTGCTCCTGGTCAGATATTAGGACCCGGTTCTTTAACGAAAAATGCCCAGGGCTCCTAGATATCACTCCCTACGGACTCAGTTTATCCTTGTACTAATTTAGATATATTTGTATAGGAACTGAGCCTAATATTTTTGTGTTAGTAGCAAAGAACTAATTTGTTCTTTGGAAGCCAGTTATATTTTTAACTGGGTGTAGCACCCCTCTGGGTTTATATACGAAATATATATTCCCGGAAACTTGTCTCATTTAATTACTTGCTAATTTTCTAGAACTTTATTGTTTATTCATAAACACAGAAAATTAGTATGCAGTTCACCTAAACACTACAAAATGCCAAACCCACTCTGAAGCAATAATTTATTTATCCGCAAATTCAGAAAAAAATTTAAATTATTGTTAGTATCGTATTCAACCCCCCTTCTACGATACTTAGGGACCCAACAATTGGTATCAGAGCCAACTGATTGATATACAAATCAGGATCCGTAGCCCAGTGAAGCTCAGGGTGTCGAAGCTGTTTGGACTTAGAATGATTAGAGGCCTTGTTTAATAAGTTTAATTATAAACTTTTATTAAGTCTATTTTATAAACTTTTATGAAATTTATTTTATAAACTTTTATTAGTTTATGTTATAAATTTTAATTAGTTTATTTTATAAACTTAATATTTAATTTATTTTATAAACATTTATAAAATTTGTTTTATAAACTTTTATTAGTTTATGTTACAAATTTTAATTAGTTTATTTTACAAATTTGATATTAAATTTATTTTATAAACTTTTACAAAATTTGTTTTATAAACTTTTATAAGTTTATATTATAAATCTTAATTAGTTTATTTTATAGATTTAATAAAGTTTACTATTTGAATTTATTAAACAAAATATGTGGTCCATTTATTGAATTTGCTTAACCAATTTTTGTTTAACTTCACTCGGCCAAAGTAGAGCAATGTGACTTGATTTCACGCGCAGTGGTTGGCTTCGATTGTTAGTGTAAACACGTGAGGTTGACTTTGCAAGTGAATACACGCGCAGCGCCACTTATCTTTGGACTTAGCAAATTCAAGGGCTTTGTTGCGCCTCTCCTCTGATTGTCCCTGTGTTGGCGCCACTTCTCTATGGATTCACAAGTTGCGCCTACACAAGGCAACACCCTGTGTAAGCGCCACTTAACATCTTAAAAGACTAGGCGCCACTAACACTAAATATCAGTTTGGTACCCCAAGTTTTGTACCCTTTAATTTGTGACCCAGGAACCAAATTTGATTGACGTCAAGGTTGAGAACCTCTGAACAGAAACGAATTGATCCTAGAAGCTGAATTGAAGATGTTGTAGCTCGAGGTAGTGGTCAAGGTGTTGTATGTAAATTTGACACTTTGGAATAACTTGAGAACTGGACTGCATGTCAAGCCTGTAGGGCAACAGGAAGTTCAGTGACATCAGATTCAGACGGAATCCCAATTCTTAATCTAAGGTCATTACCTATAGATTCCATAAAGGAGATTTTCAAGAATAGTTCAAGAGGCGGTTGCAAGACAGGGATGGTTTATATTTGAAAGACAAGATTAGGGGTTTGCTACACAGTTTGGAGAAGCCTGAAGAAGCAAAAGATGAAAGACACTATTTTGGGTTGAAGCAGGAATCTTAAGCATTAGTGAGGATGCAGCAAGAGAAAGCACTTGTTGGTGAAGTATAAATGCAAGGATGATTCTAACAGTGATGAGCCAAATGGATATCTGACATCAATGACCAACACTGGAAATGAATCACTAAGCACTTCTCAGGTACACTTTCTAACTAGTATACGTTTATCTAATTCAGAACTGCATGTTTATTAGGTTCTGAAATGTATTATAGTCATGACAGCATGTTAGCATCTTAGGACTTAAATGCTTAATTGATTGCTAAGAATAAGATTGCATGCTAGGATTCATGAGTTTAATTAGTACATTTCTTACTTGATTTTATATGCAGTAAAATGAATATCTAGAATTAGATAGGGTGTTCTAGACGGTTAGGTGTATCCCTAAACATTTGCTGGAACTTGAGTTAAATCTTATGTGATTTAATACCTCTGCTAATGTTATGAAAATTGCTAATAGACAAACAGGTCATAGATCAGATATTTTATATTTGTTCTTATTGTGATAAATGACTTGTTAAGTGTATGTGGAATTTGATATTGCTTATAATGTTTTATTCAAATATTCTGCATATTCTTGAATTATTTATGTGCTTATTTTCATATGATTTGCTCACACTCACATAGTTGCACTTAAATGTCATATCATATCATGTATTGCTTGTTAGGGATAGAATAATAAAAGATGGTAGAATTATCTAAGTAGTCAGTAACATTTGTTGATTCGAGGATTAATCTAAAACTGACTTAGGTAATTAGAGATAGTTAAAAATGTTAGACAACAACAGAAATGGATTAGATAGAATTAGTAATTAATTTGTTAGTTCTTCTATCCATGTGCTTTTATGCATATTGAAGTTGTTGTTACCTCTGATAATATCTCTAACCCATCTGGACTCAATTAAAATTGAGTACCAAGAAGCTTAATCATTTATGATTGCAGAGTATGTAACTAAAGGCAAAAGTTATGTGACTTCGTGACATTTATTGTTCGATGCATATGATTAAGATTAAAGCTCTAATATCACAGTTGGTTGAGAAGGCCTCCCCGATGGTAACCTTTGGAGATGATAGCAAAGGATGTATAAGGGATATGGCTATCATGTTTTAAGAACTGTCATCAGTGGAAGCATCTTTCTTGTTGAAAGAGTTAAGCACTTTTTAAAGGGCACTAGGGAATTCTTCGTCAAGGGTTTTCTGGAGAAGTGTTTGATCTCAAGCAAGAAGGTTGGAAGCTCGCTCAACTGAGAGTGAGAAAATTTGTTCGTAGCTGACATGGAATTTGGATGCAAAGATGAAGTCAACTTATCAGTGAAGCTTCATCAACGAAGAGTTAGCTATGGCAAAGGAAGCTCTTACACTTGTTAGTCAGCAAGGCAATGGATTCTTTGATAAAGATGAAATTGGTGAGAGGACTGCTTCATATGAAATTCTATCCAGAAGGAAATTTTGAAGTATGTCACATAGGGAAGTCAATGGAAACATCACACTGAAGAAAAGTCATGAAAGAAATATGCTTAGTGGTGATTAAAATTGGTAACCCTAATTACGAATTGGTGATGTTCAAGCATTCAACAGACAAAATGTCACAAATGGTGATTGATCAAATAAGGAAGATCAAGTTGGAAACAATTGGTAAGCTGTGAGAACTTTGAAGTCAGATATTGGAACTGAATTTCGCGAGTGAAGTTCTAAATAAAGTCTGCACTGAAAAGGTATTTGGAAGCTGAAGTAATTAACATAGCATGCTGCCTTATTCAACAAGATCGTGAAAAAACATCATTTGAGTTAATGCCCAACCAGAAGCAAACACTGAAACTCTTTCGTGTGTTTGGAGGGAATTGATTTTTAATGAAGATTTATTTGAGTAACTTGACAAGAAGTTAAGGCTCATGGAACAATTCTCCTCGGCTACTCATAAGTGATTAAAAGTCTGAATGTGACGACCAACTACACCAAGCTCTCAAGCATTCAAATGAACGACCATTCTGAATCTTTGACAAATTCAGATACTGATGTAGAAGCTGAGGTTGCAGAAGGAATTAATGTTTAGCAGCAACTCAGGGGAGTAAATGAAAGAAGGATTTACTAGTCATACTCAACAATGAAGATCAAAGGATTTCATTAAGAACATTTCTGCCAAGACAAAAGGTTTGAAGTCAAATTCTATCCTAGAGTCTCGTTCTTAGTGATCCGGATTCTTGTGTAAAGGCTAGAAGTGCTAATCAAGATGAACATATATTCTTCGGAACCTAACAGTTGGGAGAGAGCAATTATCAACATTTAACAATTGGTATCACCCATCAATTGGTATCCCAAAGAATACTAAAGGAGCACAGATTGATCCAGATTGAGTGATTGCAATGCAAGATGATCTCAATCAGTTAGAAGGCAGAAACCACTGAAGCTGGAACCCAAACCACTAAAGTCGAAGCTGAAACTGGTACAGTAAGGGTTCACAGAAACTGGATGACTATTTGGCATTGTTATGAGGGACAAAGCCAAACTGGTTGCTACAGGACTTTAAAGCAGAAGGTATCGACGATGATGGAAACAGAATCTTCGGGACTTTCTAGATCAAGCAGTAAGCACCAGTGACGAGACTTGATCCTTTGGGACTCATCAATGGGGACCTAACAATTTTCAGGGACCCAACGATTAGGACCAAACAATTGGTATCCCTAGCACATGTGGAGCATTCAAGCATGAAGATCTAACAGATGAATGTGAACAAGTGCACTCCTGAATGGTGAGCTAGAAGATGAAGGTGCAGATCCATTACAATTTGTATATCATTCTCTTCGCAAGCTTTTCTATGACGGAGGTAAAGGATTCAAGCAAAACGTCAAGGACATGGTATGACTCTCTAACTGTTAATTACTTAAAAATGATTTTACATTAGAGTTGTTATACATATCTCTCTAGAAATGCTAAGCACACACAATGACATATATATGTGCAAGTATACATTAATTCTCGATATGCCTATGTGCAAGTTTCCTAGTGGTTCTAGAGAATCGTATCTTATAGCTAAGTTATGAATTGCTAGATATCTTAGGGGATCACCAATTCTTGGAATCTGGGACCCTTAAGATAATAGGTTTAACCTAATTGGCTATATAGATATAGATAATGCAGGTTGTACGAAAGACAGGGAAGTCATTCCTAGAAGCTGTCAATTTCCAGCAACTCTGTTGAACTCTTCACACCACTAGAGGAACAAGCGCATAGACACCAGGTATCATTTCTTTTGAGGTGTTCTTAGTCGAATAACTTACAGATATTTGCTAAATAACTTGATGAATTTATTTTATCGAAGTTGGTTAGTAAACTTGAGATATTATTAATATGCATATTTGTTGAAAATCCCATCTGTAAGGAATTCTCAAATGAGTTCACAAGTATTATTTGTTCCCTATTCAAAGGACTTGTGAATTTCTTTTCAACTAATACCTCGGGCTTACGTATGTCAATTAATAATTGTTATGAGCATGCTTACAATATGCAAAGTGACAATTATTAGATATGGCGTAGGAAGTTAAATGCTAATATTCAATCCAATGAATATTTTAGTATTTAGCGAATTTATTTTATCTTATTGAAATTATGAATTGAAGCAATTCAATGTTTATTAGTTTCATAATTTTGATTTGATAAAATAACAGAAGCACAATTTCTTGCATCTTGAAATTATTGATAAATATCGAATAATTGGTATCAGCGTGCAATTAATTGTGATATTTTTAATATTAGTGATATTACAAGTTGTTTATCTGAAATCACTAATAGTAAAAATATATATGCTTATTGTTCTACTGAATAATTGTCATGTATAGTTTATATAAATGCATGTGATTGACAATTGCTTAGTACAACATAAGTATTTAATTTATTTTAGTTTATTTAAAGCATGATGATATAAAACAATTCAGTGAAATATCTGTTCCATGATTTAAGTAAATTAAAATAAATTCGAAGCATAATTATTTGTAGTACAAGTATTATCTTTTATTACTTTGTGATAATTGAATAATATTTTATTGCAAAATAATTGTGATATATTAATACTAATGGATCTACTTAGTTTTTATCCTTAGCAACAATTGGTATCAATATATTTAGTTTTCTTTCTTTGACTGGTTTACGATCCTGAATGTATTTAAAAGAAATTTTTGTCTATTTCTTTTTCAAAATGTTTTATGCAAAAATACATTCATTTGTCTATCAGTTTTAGTTAAGAAAACTTAAGAATTCTTTTTCAAAACTTCTCTTTTGAAAAACTTTTCTTTAGGATAATTTTTCTCTAATCTCAGAATACTTTATCCTCTCCCAAAAGCTTGTTTTAAATGTTTTATCTTTAAAAGCTTTTTCTCTCTAAATTTTTCTTTTTAAAGTGGCAGAAACTTTGTGACTGCTATTTTATTTGGAAAAATTATTTTAACTTCGAGGTATCAATCACTTGTAAAATGATTTGTTTTCAAATACTTGTTTCAATGTATGTTTCACATTGATTCATAGTACCAAAACAGTGGTTGTTGCTTTGAAGGCCTAGTACTGTTATGTTAAGCATTCATCTAACCCTAATTGTCATGTTTTTATTTTAAGTCGGGGATATTATCAGGCAGACGAAAATGATGTAAATTATAATTGCATTATGAGTCGGAAAATCATTGTCTTCTATCTGATAAGGATGTTTTGTAAAACTATTTTCAAAACATACAGTGCTTAGGTTTAATGGAAAAGAGTCATTTTATTGAGATATAATTTGGTAGAAGAGTTGAATTTCTTCTTTGGTGTAAATTCCCGCGTTTTATTATGGGAAGTTTGCCTTATAAGAAATTCATAAGAAATAGAAACTTTTTCTCTGATACTCCCGCGTTTTATTATGGGATAAGTATCTTAAAGAAAAATTCTATTGATGTCATGCTCTTAAATGATAAATTTTTCAATCTGACAAAACTCTTTTATTAAAAGTGCTTTAATGCAATCATTTACCATTCCTTCTTATATTTTTCTTTCTCCTTGAGATGAGAAATATGTTTTGGAATGTTAAAGTGATTATTTGTTTATCTTTTTAATTGACCCTATCCGATTAGCCCCTAGTGGCTATAGAAGCTGGCCAGGAGGTTGAAAACCCATCAATCTCTGACCCAGGCCTTAATACCAAACACTCATTTCATCCACTTCCATATATTAACCCCTGGAGTTATAAGGAACACATGGTAGTTAGAGGTTGATAAGGGAGAAACTGCACTTGATGCAGCAAATAAGGATGAAGTCGGCAGTGCACCCACAACTCTACCTCCAGCGAAGTAAAGAAGTATATAAACTGAGGTATCTGTAAGCTCATCTGTATCTTCTCAAAAAGATGTAGAGCTGAAAAGGCAATAAAACTGTCTCTGGAATCATTCTCTCAACAGGATGAGTCCATTGAAATTCGCTCGTCAGCCAGAGCATCTTGTAATGAGTCAAGCACACCACCGGCACTCACGCTGATGGTAAGCCTAAACAGATATATACTAGGAACCTTATATAATTTTTGGGACCTAACAATCCTAACAGTTATACTAGGGGCCTAACAATTGGACACATTGCAAAGCGTGCACAGTGTGAGGTATAGGCATGTTAACAAAACACCCGTCATTGGGTTACGAGGGAAACGTAGACTCTAATTTGCCATTCATTACATTGTCTACTACGTCGCCCCTCCTGGAAGGAACATTTCCAGATCCTGAAAAGGAATGTCCACCTCCCGTTTACGGATAAGGTGTGAGGCAACTCCTTGATAGAACAAGGCAGGATTCCCAAAAAGATTTTAAAATCTTAGGATAACTCATCTCAAAGAGGTGAGGCTCCACTAGACAGTGATTTAGCAATCGCTATTGAGTCTGGTGTGAGACAGTGCTTATGCATGATAGATCAAGAACACCTCAACGAGGCAATTCTCCACTTGATAGTGATTCATTTCATTTTGATGAATCAGGTGATAAGAATAGAAATGAATTGACGGATTTCACTTGCAGGTACAGAAGGCTAAATTTGGAATGCAGAGTGAAAGTGAGAGAGAGAAACACTTGAGTGAAAGTGAGGGAGAGATACACTTGAGTGAGAGATAGGGAGAGAAAAAGTGAAACACTTCTAAGTGCTTGACACTTAAGTGTAAACACCAACAGAACGTAGTAGAAGTGAGGAAACCACAAGCCAAACACTTACCCTTGCTACTTGCTACTTCTGAAAGAAAAGTTACTATATTTTTTCCCGATCAACGTCAGACGAGAACCTTCTTTGGAAGACAAACCATTCAAAAGTGGACCTATCAATATTGTGCTATCTTTAAAAATGGGCCATTGGAGGATTCCTCAACTAAGGGGGAGAATTTATAGGGAGAAAAAGGTGAAGTTAATAAGTCTTATCTTCGTATCCTTTGGAAGAGTAAAGAGTTAATCTCCTAAAGGGGTTCGTATCCTGGATTCTTAAGGTTAGTTCCTGGATCCTGGAAGATCAATCCTAGAGATCCTTGGGAAAAGGGGTTCGTATCCTTGGGAGAAGTTAATAGCCTTAGGGGGAGATTTTAGACAAGAAGAAGAAAATCTTATCTTCTGATCCTGAGGGGAAACAACAGATATATGGGAGAATCAAGAAGCTGTATTCTATACTTGGAAGAACAGAAATGACTATTCCATTGATTTTCTAAAGGGAGAAGAAGAATAAGAAGGAGAATCACATTCGTAGGGGGAGAACATCATTTGAGCTATGTTCAGTATTGATTGAAGACATACCCAGGAATAATGATTCTTATGAAGCTCTGTTCGTGATAAGTTCTTTAAGTTCACACTATGAAGGATTTTGAAATGGAGAAAGCTCAAACAGACAGAAATGAAGATGATACCACTTGAACATCAGTTCAGTGTCAGAGGAACAAGCATCTCTCATTTCAGTTACAGAAGAAATCTGGAAATGCATTATCTGATCCAGAAAAACCAGTAGCATTATTTACAAGTCTCTGGCGATTACTTTTTCTAGTTGTTAGTTGAGTTATCCTCCCTAGGTGATTTGTTTGCTAAGGTTTAACAATCAAATAGGGGGAGATTGTTGGAGATTACGAAGCTGTATAAATAGAAATCGTGATAACTCAACACTAGAACAGGACAAGTAAATAATACTACGCCTACACAGAAATCAGGAAGAATTGAAGACATGGCAGATACAGTGAATCAAGACATTAGAAGAAGTTTCGGAGTCTACTACAGGTCACTGAAAGAAGTTCATTTATATGTTCATGCCTCAGTGAAGAATAATGGTTGAAGACTTTCAGGGTTTCAGAAGTGTTGAAGATTCAGTATAGAAGTGCCACTAGAAGATTTCAGTGTAAAGGCATTGATTGAAGATAGACAGTGTTCGAAGCATAGGAATCTAGAAGGGTAAAAACAAAGGTTAAAGAAGACAGTTGCAGTCTTGAAGTTATACTCACTGAAAGAAGTTCATTTAAATGTTCAAGCGTCAGTGAAGAACAGAGAATGAAGTATTCAAGATTGTGATAATAATGGAGACGTTGTCTAAGTACCAGAAAAGATTCCAGTGAAGTTACAGTGTTTATTGACAGTCAGTGTTCGAAGCAATGAAGTTGCTGCAAACTTAACAATGCACGTAAAGCAATAATACGAAGACCTGGATCAAAGTTAGTCGTCTGTGAACCAGACCAGTTGCACTAGGCGTCAGCAGTTTGTGAAAGGAATCTGAGTATTAACTATAGAAGAATTGTTAAGTTGAAGAACGTACCTGGAAAGAACGGTTATTTATTAAGGTACAAAAAGTAATTTGTAGAGGCTACAGCCAAACAGCTAACAGCCAAACAGCTCAAAGGGTGCAGGGTGCAAAGTGTCACAACCTTGGTACGAAAAGTGAAGGTTTCTGAACTACAATCGAAGAACAGGAACAACTCAGGGTACAGGGTGTAAAGTGACAAGACTTTGATACAAGAAATGGAAATTAGGGAACTTCAGTCAAGCAATGAAAAGAGGGTCAAAGTGCAGTGACCAAATTGCACTTTGACCATGTAAATGTAAAGCACGCGCGTGACTTGATTTCTCCCTTGATTTCTCAGGCGCCACTCATTTTTGTACAGAGCAAGCACTGTATAGGGCGCCACTTGCATACTTGGAGCCACTTATATTTGATGTTAATCAAATATGTTCTAAGTGGCGCCTCCCCTGTGCTTCACCTGTAATGGCGCCACTTGCAGCTTAATAAATATATTAAGTTAAAGTTTTAAGTGGCGCCTGCCCAGTATACTCCCTGTACTGGCGCCACTTACTTTCCTTAATATATTAACTGGTAAGTTGCGCCTCCCCTGTATATCAGCTGTGTATGGCGCCACTCAGCCCTTAGCCAATCAAATTCAAGCAGCCTACTTTATTGATTTAAAGACTACACCAATTAAATTGAAGAGTCGTCTTCTCCAACAACACAAAAATGTAGAGAGCTACTGCCATGACCGGGGCAAGAAGAAACAAATTATACACATCCATACCTTGCTCCTGGTCAGATATTAGGACCCGGTTCTTTAACGAAAAATGCTCAGGGCTCCTAGATATCACTCCCTATGGACTCAGTTTATCCTTGTACTAATTTAGATATATTTGTATATGAACTGAGCCTAATATTTTTGTGTTAGTAGCAAAGAACTAATTTGTTCTTTGGAAGCCAGTTATATTTTTAACTGGGTGTAGCACCCCTCTGGGTTTATATACGAAATATATATTCCCGGAAACTTGTCTCATTTAATTACTTGCTAATTTTCTAGAACTTTATTGTTTATTCATAAACACAGAAAATTAGTAGGCAGTTCACCTAAACACTACAAAATGCCAAACCCACTCTGAAGCAATAATTTATTTATCCGCAAATTCAGAAAAGAATTTAAATTATTGTTAGTATCGTATTCAACCCCCCTTCTACGATACTTAGGGACCCAACAAGCTTCAATATGCATATTAGAAAATTCAGTACTATCTACTTTAATCATTCTACACAAGTGTAACAAATGTAAAACAGATTTACAAATATTTAAATTTTTTTCTAAAAGCTCATGGATAGAAGAACTAACAAATTAATTATTAATTCTGTCTAATCCATTTCTATTGTTATCTAACATTTTTAACAATATCTAATTACCTAAGTCAGTTTTAGATTAATCCTCGAATCAACAAGTTTTACTGACTACTTAGATAATTCTACCATCTTTTAGTATTCTACTCCTTACCAAGCAATACATGTTATGATATGACATTTAAGTGCAATATGTGAGTAGGAGCAAATCATGTGAAAATAAGAACATAAACAATTTCAAGAATATGCAGAATATTTAAATAAGACATTATGAGCCATATCAAATTCCACATACACTTATCAAGTCATTCATAAGAACAAATATGAAATATATGATCTATGAACTGTTTGTCTATTAGCAATTTTTACAACATTAGCATAGGTATTAAATCACAGAAGATTTAAATTCAAGTTTCAGCAAATATTCAAGGATACACCTAGCCATCTAGAACACCCTATCTAATTCTGGATATTCATTTTACTACATATAAAATCAAGTATGAAATGTACTAATTTAAACTCATGAATCCTAGCATTTAAGTATTTAAGTCCTAAGATGCTAATATGCTGACATGAATATAATATATTTCAATACCCAATAATCATATAGTTCTGAATTAGATAAACATATACTTGTTAGAATGTGTACTTATGAAGTGCTTAATCACTCATCTCCACTGTTGGTCATTAATGCCAGATATCCATGTGGTTTATCACTGTCACTGATAGAATCAACAATGCATTTAACTTCACCAATAAATGCTTTCACTCGTTGTATTCTCACTAATGCTTGAGATTCTTACTACAATCCAACATAGTGTCTATCATCTTTTACTTGTACAGGCTTCTTCAAACTATGCAGCAAACTCTGATCTTGTCTTTCTAATATAAACCATCTATGTCTTGTAACCGCCTCTTGATCTGATCTTGAAAATCTCCTCAATGGAATCTATAGGTAAGGACCTTAGATTTAGAATTGAGATTCCGTCTGAATCTGATGTCACTGAAATCCTAGTTACCTTGCGGGCTTGACTTGCAGTCCAGTTTTTAGGTTATTCCAAAGTGTAAGATTCACTTGTAACACTTTGACCACTACCTTGAGCTACAACATCTTCAATTTAGCTTCTTGGATCATTTCGTTTCTATTCAGAGGTTCTCAACCTTGACTTCAATCAAATTTGGTCCATAGGTCACAAATACAGTGGATATGCTAACAACCTGCTTTACCAAATATTATCTCCTTCAGCTCTTATTTTAGTTCATATACTTTCAGCACATACAGTTCTTCTACAGACAATGTGGTTGTATCCTTAGATCCTTATTGGCTGTAATCATGTGTTCCAGATGATCTGCAGTGTTAGCCCAACTTCCTATAATCTCCCTGTGGAATAATCTTTAAGGTTTGTACTAAGATGTCAGGTAGTCCAGTCTCTTCTCCTTCACTAATTTAACCCCTAAGATTTTTCATCCAAAAATACAACTCAAATCAACCAAAAATTTTACCCAAATAATTTTTTTTTGCAGCTTCCAAAATATTAATGGGATCCTATGGAGTAAACCTTTGAGAAAATTAATACCATATCTTCTTTAACATGTTCCAGAATTAACCTCATTGGGTTTTTTTCAGTCAATTTTAGTTGTCTTCAATACCTAGAAAAATCTTCAACTACAAACTGTTAGTAATTGTGCTCTAGAGACAATACTTTTTATATTTTAAGGAAAATATTTATTATTAAGGATTATGTTTTATTGATTATTATTTATTTATTATGTTTTATTTTCTGTGTAATAAATTGAAAGCATAATAAATGTCCTTGGAATTTTGATACGTATTATATATCTTTAAGTATGTGACTTAAAAATGAGATTATATGAATATTATCTTATTTCTAAAATTCCCTAGTCGAGTATTATTATTTAAGGACAATAATAATGCACAAAGACTGGTATGTTTCTTGACAGATGACCACATCTCATTGGTCATAGGTATGGGGATACTAAAGTCAAGAACATAAGTGCATGTATCAATGCATGGCACTGGAATGACCCGCCGTGAGATTCTACATGTTAAGTAAGTGTCATAAGTAATTCTCACTGTGATAATGGTGTAATGATCCTTAGACCTGAAATCATTATATTTCTATTCGAGAATTAATATACTTTGATTACATTAAAAGTTACCTTTGACCGGGTGATGATAAAAGTGGACATTGGGTATATTATGAATCGTATGAGAAATAGATGAGATTTAATCCTCCTAATTTTAGGAGTGATATTATTGGCCTCTTGTTTGAGTGAGACTATGAAATGCACGGTCGTGCTCAAATGTTGATTTGATTTTAATAGTCTACTCATCGATCAAGAAAATAAAGATTAAATTATGAAGAGGATGACACGAGACATGTCTTGAGTTTAATCTATAATATCAAGATTAAAGGGATTATATTACATGGAACATTATTCACGAAAGGCTTAATCGAATCACCGATTTATTATTATTACTTGGGTAGCAATGATGTATTACTAGATGCCGCTCATTGTTTACAATTTTAATTAGATATTAAAATTGTTGCCAACGTAATAATAACCTACAGGGTCACACACAAAGAACGCTTGAAGGAGAAATAATTTAAATTATGAATTTAAATTAAATAAGTAATTTATTTTATTTTTGATATTAATTAAGTATGACTTAATTAATTATATAAATAGAATAAATGAATTACTTAAACTAATTCTAAAATTAATAATTAATTAATTAAGTGAGACTTTCTTAGGACCTCAGCGCTTACCATTGCACTAAAACCCCGGAGTTGTGGTTAGGTGCTACTTAATTCCCTTAAAGGGAACAGTTAGCGCCACGGTTCGAATAGGAAGATGCTGGATATTCCCAACAATCCCCCCCCAGCATCTGCCAGTACTAACAAGTCCATGTTAAGAGACAATGGCTGTACAGTATGCCTTACGTTGGGACTCGAACACGCGACCTGCTCTGATACCAATTGTTATTCCTTAGAACAATGTCAATATTTGTAGAAGGGGGGGTTGAATAAAAATATTAAAACTTTTTGTGTGTTCTAATATTTGTTCTTGATGATTGAAAGAATAAGAGAATAAGTTCGAACAAATTAATGCTGAAAAATAAAACTGAACAAAGAGATTTAAAATTATTGATGGATTGGTTTTTCCATCAATATATATTTTTGCTCAATGCTCCTAGGTTAGAAGAAACCTAGTTTCATTTTTACAAGATTAGAAAACAAATCAACTATTCTTACACAAGTGCTCTCAAGCTTGAACAGTTGATTAAGAAATATGTCTAACTTGTATGTTTTCTAATAATGCTACTACACTTGTTTATATACCACAAGTGTTCTTTTACAATTCCTATACTAGGATTGTTTCCACCTGCCTTCCTTTTACCTTTTTCTATTTTACAAAAAAGGTTTGAAAGACAGCTTCTGATTGAGTCTTCACAGTCACTCTAGACTGTCTTCCATAGGTGTGCTTTTTGTTCTCTGGATCTTCAACAGATATTCTTTCTGTGTTGTCACACTCAATTGATAATTTGCTGTTAAGCATATCAATTGATCCATTCTTTAATCCATCAACTGATGTACTACTTCGATTGATCTTTATATCCATCGACTGATAAAAGATGTCTTATCGATTGATAGATGTTATCAATCGATATATCAGTCGATGGGTCTTCACATCAGTTGATGGTCTTCAATGCTTGACTTGGCTTCTTCGATTGATCCTTCATCCATCGATGCTTCAATATCAATTGATCATCCTTCACTTGTGCAATTTCCTGTCTTCACATAATTACAATTTAACAGTTTAATTTACACATCAATTGATGATCCATATCAATCGACTCTAACATCAATTGATGAACAAAATATCAATTGATTTACACCTTATCGATTGAAATAGACTAAGTACACCTATGCTACAATCCAAATTATCAGTTGATTCAAATAAACACTTCAACTGATAAATGGTTTCCTGATCAATTGATATTTATAACTTTCATATCAATTGATCAGTTACAACAAATAAAATTTTTATGATTCTAAGATTAATGTTATCATCAAATCTCATGTAGATTCCTAACAATCTCCCCCTATTTGTGTCTGTGTTATTAACAGGCATAAATCTACTTGATGATAACAAAAATCCTTAAAAAAAATTTATATTTAGATAGAATCAAGAAACTTAATTGGCACATTAATTTTGGAAGTACCAGATTGATAGATAACTCCTGCAAGCAGCTTCAATGTCTTCATAATTTAATTTAGTTCCTCTTCCTCCTTTTCTCAGCATTTTCCTTTAGTTGCCTCATGAAAGAACTTCTCAATATTGCTTCATCCCTGTCAGTTTCTCCAAGTTGCCTCATAAGGTAGTGTATTTCTTCATCTGTGATTTTGTCCAGATATTTGCAGATATCAAAGAACTTTGTGTTGCCCTCTATATCTGTAAAAATCATAGCATACTTTGGCTCCAACACCACCTTTTTGACCTGTGACTTCCATAGCTTTAGAGGTGAATCAGGTTCAGCTTCTGCCTTGGATCTTCTTAACCTTGAAATTTGTTGTTGTATCTCCTGAGCAATTGTTGTGTTGAGTTTGTACTTTCTGTTGAGTAGAGGAAGAATAGTCTTTAAAACATTGTAGCTTTGCTTCATTATCACCTTCAATGAATAGATTGTTTTCACTCCATTTTCATACTCCAACCTCATTGATTCTTCATGGTTAGAGGTTGCAGGGTAAGTCCTTACTCCAATTAATCCTTTTTCATTGATTACTGGTATTCCCTTCAAATCATAACCTTCAATTGTGACCTCCTCCTTGATTTCTTCTTGTTGACCCTGGAGGTTTTCCTGAACCACTATTTCTTGAGTAGAACTTGACCTTTTCTTGGCCATAGAAACTTTTCTCCTTTTTCTCAAAGGTTGCTCTGCCTGTAGCTCTTCTTCCAAATGCCATTGCATTTCCATCTGTCTAGCAATCTCTTCATTCTCCCTTTCTCTCCTTGAGGCATCTGAGATTCCTGTAGTGATGGCTCCTTGAAGTAGCTTTTGACTTACTGGTTCAGTCTCTTTCTTCTTCTCTTCTTCAATCACTATTGCTTTCCCTTTCTTCTTTTCTTTAAGAGCTTCAATATCCAATTGAAGAAAAGCTTCTGTATTTGAGTTTCTTTCTTTGGCAGCCTTTTGTGCATCTTCATTTATTTTTCTTGTTTGAGCAATGAACTCATCCAAGTCTCCTTTTTCTACTGCCTCTGTTACTAACTCAGTGCTTCTCCTTAGATCTTCAATTCTTTTCTTTTCTCTCTCAATCATTGATTGAGTTTCTTTCTCCCTAGAAATTCTCCTAGCTTCAAGATCATCATCAACCTTCTTGTAATCTTTCCTTTTCTGTTCTAAATCCAGTTTTAGAGAATTAAATGGCTTAGATTTCTTTGAAGATTGATTGTCCATGTTACTTCTGCTTTTATCTCTTCTGGGTGCAGAACCACCAATGCCACTTGACTTATCCATATCAGAACCACCTATTCCACCACTTCCACTGCCTTTGCCATCACCACCATCATCATCCTTCTTCTTTGTATTCTCCCCCTTTTTGTTATCATCAATTGGAGGGGGTGGTGGAAGTCTGTCAAGAAACTTTTGAAGAATGGAAGCATGAAGATTTTGACCTCTGATAATATCATCCATCTTCTTTTCTAGAGAACCTACCCGTGTCTCCAAAGATGTAAAATTTTTGGATTCTTTGAAAAGCTTGTCTTTGATGCTATTCATGGTGTTGAATGGTAGCTTCTCATCCAATCTCCTGTCCATTGCATCCTTGTTAGATGAGATAGAGTCCTTAATCTTCTCCAGTTCCCTCCTTACTCCTGTTACTGTCATCTTTTGAATTTCCATTGATTCTCTCATATAGTGAGCAATTCTCCTTTGAGTAGGATTTTCAATTTCTCCTTCCACCATTGTTCTTCTATATTGAGAGAGAATTTCAGTCTCAGCAGCTTCTAAGGAACCATCAATAGTGCTCATCCATGGCTCTTCATCAGAATCACTCTCCAACTCTTCAGGTGCCATATAACAAGTGTCTGTTGTATTGGCAATGCTTTCCTTCAGATTCCTGGTCCTTTGATCTGTATGATCAATGCCCAAGAGTTGTTCTGCATTTCTGTTACTTGAAGTAGCCAACCCTTGATATTGTGGATCAGGATGAATGAAATTCTTTGGATCCAATACACCAACATCTATTTCCTCTTCAAAGTCTTTAGCAATTCCACTCCCACTAGCTTCAGCATTATTTGCTCCCCCTATCTCCTTTACTCCTTCTTTTGCCATCATTTCAATTTCCAATTCCTGTGCAAAAAGTAGAATGTTTTTATCACTTTCACTCATCTCTCTATTTTGCATCAGGATCTCATCCTGGAATCTCACCTCTCCCTCACTCATTTCTTTTGCACCAACTAAGGTGGGGCCCTCAAGTGTTTCACTCTCATTCCTGGAAGAAATATGAATGTTTTTACTCACTTCCTCTCCTTTTGCCAGGTTACAATCCTGCCTCTCACTCAACTCACTCAATCCTAAGAGTGTTTGTGCAACATCAATTGATTGAGCATCAATTGATGTATTGACATTATCAGTTGAAGTGGTGTTTGGGATATCCATCGATTGATGCATACCCATCGATTGATCTTGAGTATCGATCGATGGCTTATCAGTCGATGGCTGAATATCAATTGATGAAGGAACATCAATTGATGGAGAAGAAACAGTTGAGATAATTTGTGAAGTTATGTTTGAGATGATATTAGAAATAGAATCCTGAAAATTCTGAGAAGAAGATTCGGGAGAGAGTGTTGGCTTCTCCTTGAAAAACAAAGAAGGAGAATCTGAAAATGTTCGATAATCTATCAAAACATTTTCTGAAGAAGTTTGAGATGGGGATAGAAGAATAGAAGAGATAGGAATTGAAAGAGAATGGGGCTGCATCTCATCATTTATATGAGATGCATCAAGCAGACTTTGTGAAGGCTCCTCCATAGTTTCCTGTGGTTTTGCAGTGTGTGATTCCCCAAGTGCAAAGGTGACTTTTTTTTCTCTTCTTTTGTATGGTGTTAGTGTTTTGGCTTTTGTGTCCCCAATTTGATTCTGTGCCCCTGGTTGTGGGCTATTTTCAATATTGTCATCCTTTTGAGAGAATGACAATAGGGATGTGTTATTTTCCATGTTAACATCCACAGTCTTTTGGGAGACTATGGAGTGGCTAGGTTGAGGTTGCACACCCTCACTCTCCTTATCCTTCTGGGTTCTTTGATGTTCCCCAGTTCCCTCACCACCTACATCCTCCTCTAATCTATCTACCACACTAGTTGCTTTTCTTTTCTTGGTTTTTACAACAGCAGGTTTTTGAGAACCTGTTGAGGTTGGTTTCTTAGATTTGGATTTAGAGATTGGTTGTGTGGCCTGGGTAGGAGGGTTGGGGTCATTACTACCACCATCCATAGTCACAGAAGGCAAAGAAGAATTATGTTTAGAAGAGTTTAAAGTAGAGATAAATACCTGAACAAAAGGGGGATAGATCAATTCCACATTGCTGTGAAGATTGATCCTAACCAAGTCTTTAAAGACCCTTTTGTTTTGAGTCCAGCAATCCAAAATTTCTGTATTCCTGTCAATCTCAATATCCTTGACAAAGTGGTTAATAATAATCATAATATATCTTGCATAATAAATATGATTAGATCTATTTATTTTATTCCCCAATTTGGCAGATATTTCATTGAGTAACAGGCTTCCTAAATTATGATATCTATCATATAAAATGCTATACCCTACTTGTTGCATACTTGTTGTTATTGCATCAAAATTACTAACCTTACCAGAAAAACACTTTATTAAAGCATCAAAGAAATATGAGCATTCTTTTCTTAGATTCTTTCTAACAATACTACCTAGACTAGCATCAGGAGCAGTATAGTTGATTTTCCTAAGCATGTTTCTAATATCTGTGTCAGTGGGTGCATTTTCGGTATTATTTGCAGGAATATTTAAACACTCACCCAAGACCACAGTGGTTAGAATATACCTTTGTCCTTTGCATTCAAAGGAGATTGTAGAAAAATCATCTGCTACTTCTGCTGTTGTCCAGAATTCTTCAACTAGATTGCACACTATTTTTGGTGCTTCTGAGAGGGCCTTTGCAATTTTCGTACTCCTTAAAAATTCCATTAGGGTATGAAATTCTGTTGGGGCTTCCTCCACCATAGTGCAAGCAACGAAGTTGTTGAGCTCATAGTAGAATCCAGATTGTGAGACTTTCTTTGAAGATGCCATTATCGAGTTTGAAGATTTATAATTGAATTAACTGGCAAACTTGTTAGTAATTATAACAGAAATAATAAATAGACAGTAGTAGATTAGGGTTCTTAGCAAGAGATAGATACAGAGTAAGTTCGAAGATTGAGAAAGAGAAAGAGATAGAAAAATCGATAGTAAAAATGCAAGTAAGAATTAAAAGAAGTTTTAATCTCACTATTTATATTTACTGATTTCCCAACCAATTTCTTACTCAAAATAGAACTAAATCGACCGTTGGAAGAGTATTGATAATTAAAAGTTACCAATTTTGGCAATCGATTGTTATACATACAGGAATGTACGTTTTAATCAATTGATAAAATAAGTAATCAACGGCTAGATTTTTGTACAGGTCGATTGATGACATGGACCCCTTTAAATTCTAGGTCATCGATTGATAAATTGCTTATCCATCGACAGGTACAATTATCCATCGATAGACAAATATATCATTGATTGATATATCTATCTGTCGATAGTTACCCCTATCCATCGATAAACAAATATATCATCAATTGATATATTTATCTGTCGACAGCTCCAATAATATCCATTGATATGTAAAATATTTATCAGTTGATTATTGAAGAATCAATAATTTAACATAGTCAATGGCTACATGTAATATAAATACATAACTTGTCAGACATTTAAAGGATTAGATATAATTAAGCATACCTAAATCATAGACCAATCTATTGAAGGTAGATTCATCTAATGGTTTGGTAAAAATGTCTGCAAGTTGTCTTTCACTAGGGACAAAATGTAATTCAACTGTACCATTCATTACATGTTCCCTAATGAAGTGATACCTTATGTCAATGTGCTTGGTTCTGGAATGTTGTACAGGATTTTCTGTTATAGCAATGGCACTTGTATTATCACAGAAAATAGGAATCTTGTTCAAGTTGAACCCATAGTCAAGTAGTTGATTCCTCATCCATAATATTTGTGCACAGTAACTTCCAGCTGCAATGTATTCAGCCTCTGCAGTAGATGTAGACACTGAATTCTGCTTCTTGCTAAACCATGAAACAAGCTTATTTCCTAGAAATTGTCAGGAGCCTGTTGTGCTTTTTCTGTCAATTCTGCAACCTGCATAATCTACATCTGAATAACCAATTAGATCAAATCCAGAATCTCTAGGATACCAAATTCCAAGATTTGGAGTTCCTTTGAGATATCTGAATATTCTTTTTATTGCAATCAAATGAGATTCTCTAGGATCAGCTTGAAACCTAGCACAAAGACATGTAGCAAACATTATGTCTGGCCTACTTGCAGTTAAATAAAGTAATGAGCCAACCATACCTCTATAACTTGAAATGTCCACTTTTGCTTCCTTAGTGTTTAATTCAAGTCTAGTTGCAGTGGTCATGGGAGTTTTAGCAGAAGAACATTCACTTAAATCAAATCTCTTTAATAAATCAGAAATATATTTGGTTTGATTTATGAAAATACCATCTTTAACTTGCTTGATTTGCAAACCAAGAAAATAGGTTAGTTATCCCATCATGCTCATTTCATATTTATTCTGCATCAACTTAGCAAACTTTTTACAAAGTTTTTCATTAGTTGAGCCAAAAATAATGTCATCTACATAGATTTGAACAAGAATCATAGAGCCATTTACATTTCTATGAAAGAGAGTTTTATCAACAGTACCTCTTGTGAAGTGATTTTCAATCAAGAATTTAGACAATGTGTCATACCAGGCTCTAGGTGCTTGCTTCAATCCATAAAGTGCCTTGAGAAGATAGTATACAAATCCAGGATGAACAGGATCAATAAAGCCAGGAGGTTGTTCTACATATACTTCTTCTTCTAGCTCTCCATTGAGAAAAGCATTTTTCACATTCATCTGATACACCTTGAAATTAGCATGAGCAGCATATGCTAGAAAGATTCTGATTGCTTCCAATCTTGCAACTGGTGCAAAAGTTTCATCAAAATCTATGCCTTCTTCTTGTGAATAGCCCTTTGCCACTAATCTTGCTTTATTTCTTGTCACTGTACCAGATTCATCCTGTAAAGCATAATGTAACGTAACGTAACATGTAACCGAGGAAACTAACTCAACACTGATGGTCGGTAACTTATATTAAAATGAAGCACGGAATCGACTGTGAATCGTTTACAAGTTGAATACAAAAGACCAAAGCATTAGATGAAGCTTTGAAGACATTGAAGATCACTGAAAGAAGTTCATTAACATGTTCAAGCCTCAGTGAAGAATAAAGATATAGTGTTTCAGAGGTTCAGAAGATGTTAGAGGTTTTACAACAGAGAAGTCAAGGGATTCCAGTGAATTATAGAAGCACTTCTTAACAGCTAGAGAAACAGGGCCAATTGAATAGTCAAGAAGATGTGAAGATCAAGTTCGTGTTAGTCGTTTGTGAACCAGACCAGTTGCACTAAACGTCAGCACAAAAGGAATTGAGAACCGCATTTATGTTAGAAAAGAATTGGCTGTATAACCGATGTGTGCTAAAGCTCGGAGAAAATCAAGTTCAAGTAGTAAAGGTAAATTTATTAACTTGGTTGCAGTGAAAGAAAATATTGCAGAGCTTTGAATCGTTGGAAAAATGGCTAAGGTGAACTACCGTTTAGCTGTTTGACTGTTTTGTCTTATTCACCGACGGTTGGGTCTCCTGTTCGGCTATTTTGTCTTATTTACCGACGGTTAGCAAATCACTCGACGGTTACCATTTTGGATATATTATTCATTCCATTTCACTCGACGGTTATGGTTTTAATAATTCTTTTGAGTCGATAGTTATAACTGATAGTTGGTTTGACTGTTTCGTCTTAATTCACTCGACGGTTACAGCATCTCGATAGTTAAGGGACTCAGATAAATATCCAGATTATTTATTCCATCGACGGTTAAGTCACTCGATAGTTATGGCACTTCGATAGTTGAGGGTTTAAGATTGTTTAATCTACAGCCAGCCACAGCATGCCACATATCTTTGATATCCTTGAGCAGAATTGTTTTAAGTGATTTATTTCACTCGACGGTTATCAACAGACTCACCGATGGTTATAAATTAAATGTCTCGACGGTTGTTAATTCAAGAAGTGAGAAGCAATCTATTTACTTGGTTCTCAGAAGGCCACGTAGAAGATTGAAAAAGCCTACACAATAAAGCAGCAAAGCCAAGCCTTTGTGATTCATTCACGAATTCATTAATTCAGTCAGTTACAGAGAGAAAGCATACAGAGCAAAGAAGAGAGACACAGAGAAGCCATTAACGTCGTTTGAGCTAGTGTCATATTTATTGTTCGTATTGATTGTTGTTGTTATATTGTAACTGTACTAGTGAATCAGTTGAAGCTAATCTACGGATTAGATTTGTGTAGCACCTTCGTGGTTTATATTAATAAAACGATATATTCCCCGAACGAACTGTTGTTATGTTATTGCTCACCAACTGTTTGATTATATAACTGTTCGAACTGTATAAAGTCCATAAAGAACCATTCCGCGAATATTTTATAAATTGGACAATATCGTATTCAACCCCCCTTCTACGATATTTGGGACTAACAATTGGTATTAGAGCTTACTGATTGAGTTTACAAATCAGGATCTATTGTTCGGACTTCAGTATTAAGCTTCTGGAATTTTTTCGCAAATTTTTTAATTTTCAAAATATTTCACTCAGAAATTTTTTGAACTTTAAATAATTTTGAAAAGTTCAATATCATGAGTTCTCAGAAAGTAGGAAGTATTAAGGTTCCTCAGTTTGATAGAGTGAATTATAATCTTTGGAAAAAGAAGATGACCCTGTTTATTAAGGCTGCAAATCTGTTGTACATGGGTATCTTAGAGAACGGACCGTTTGTACCAATGAAGATGATTCCTGAATCTACAGTGGACGGAGTAAGAGTTCCTCAAAGGTCTACTCCAAAGGATCCTACAGAGTTCACTGATACAGAGAAAGAAATTGTTGCATTGGACACAGGCCTTCAGTTGATTATTGTTGACTCAATGGATGAAGACATGTGCCATCAAATTCTAAATTGTATATCTGGAAAGCACATGTGGGAAACCATCGAACTGATTATGGAAGGAACAGAAGAAGTAAAAGAGAACCGGTTGGATATACTGACATCAAGATATGAAGCGTTCAAATCTACTCCTGGAGAAACAATCACTCAAGTCTTTGAGCGATATAATAAATTGTTAAATGAATTGAGTATCCAGGGGAAGAACTATCCATTAAGGGAAACGAACAGGAAGTTTATGTTGACTCTTCCACATCATGTTGAGCATAAGGTTTCTTCAATTAGAGAAAGGGACAACTTCAATACCATGCCCCTTGAAAAGCTATATGGAAAATTGAAGACTTATGAAATGGAACAAGAACAGAGGTTGATTATCTATGGTTCCGGCTCAGTGGACAGTAAGAGTGCAGCACTAATGAAGACCACAGCTCTTGTGGCAGATGAAGTGAAGATTTCTGAAGCAAAGGTTGTTGAAACCAAGATTGGTGGAGAATTGATCATTGAAGCTGAAATGGCTACAGAATCACAAGCTGAAGAGGAAGATGATTTTTATACATTGGAAGAGCTTGATGAGATGGAAGACAAATCTATGGCGTACTTGGCAGGGCGTTTCAAGCATATAAGATTCAGAAGGAATCCCAAGTACAAGAAAAGTTTTGGTAGCAGATTTCAGAAGACAGGATCATTTTCGGGATCCAACTCAAGAGGTGGTTACAAGTCAAACATGGTAGACCGTAGTAAGTTCCGTTGCTACAACTGCAATGAACTAGGGCATTTTGCCACCGAATGTAAGAAACCGAGACAAGCAAAAGACAAGAAGGTTTATGAGAAGAAGAGTTCCTACGAGAAGAAAAGCTATGATGAGTTGAAAAGGGAGAATGAGAAGTTGAAACAGAGATTGGATGCTTTGGTTGTAAAACAACAAGGCAAGGCTTACATTGTTGAAGGTAGAAGCTGGGATGACACAGATTCTGAAGAAGAAGAATATGGAAATCTTGCATTAATGGCAGACACTTCAGAAGAATCTCCATCATCAGCACAGGTACCTATTCTCACCACTGTAGATATGTCTCTATCTGAATATAAAAATACAGTTAATGACTTGAGTATAGAGATGTTTAACATTCATACAAGCATGCTAGTTTCTGAAGCAGAAAATGCTAGACTAGTTGCGAAGATTAAAAAGCTAGAATCTGGAAAGGAACAACTAGAGCTTGTAGGAATCACAGTTAATGACCTTAAGGAAAGAAATGAATATTTAGAGAATAAGGTTAACTGTAATGTAGAGGTTGAGACAGCACTTATGGCTAAGATTTCTGAGCTAGAGTTAAAATTGGAAGCTTTTAAGAACTCAGCTAATATTGCTAAAGACATAATGGATAAGCAGAGCTTAGATAACAAGACATGTATAGGCTTTAACTACGATGAACATAAAAGGAATAAGAAAAAGGATAAAAGGAATATAACTTTCAATGCTTCTAGTACTGTTTTATTAGAAAATGAAAATGTTCCTTTTGTCATTAAGAAAAGTAGTAATCCTATCTTTAAGCTCCCACTCTCAGAACCCTTAGACGAAGATACTATCGTATGGAAACAAGAAATGCTTGTTGAGGATAAGTTAAAAGAGAAAGAAGTTGAGGAAAATAATGTAGAAGAAGTTACACCTAATGAGCCAGTTAAAACTGAATCTGCTAAAACTGAATTAGGTGGTAACAAGAACAAGTCAAATAGTAATAGGAATGGGAAAGTAGGTGTTAAAATTGCTAATTCTGCTACACCTGCACCCACTGCACCTAGGAAATTGTGTACTAATTGCAATTCTGCTGGACACCTTAGTCATGCATGTAATAAGGTTAAAGTAGAATCTGATGTTCCTGTTGTGCAGAACATGTTTAGCATGAATAGTTTTCATTTGCCTTGTGGTATTACTGGATGTATGCCATGTGCTTTTAATATTATGCATGCTTATTTTAATTTGATGAATGCATCTACTTCTAGTAATTGCATAGGCATAGAAAGAAGCATGAATAAGAAAAAGGTAAAGGCAAAGACTGCTAGTCCTCCTAAGGTTAGGAAGGAGACTCAATCTCCTAAGCCAAAAGACAAATCTGTCAAGGCAAAGGAACATGATTCGAGTTCAGTCAAAGTAGAACTTAAAGATGTGAAAACTGAACCTGTTACACCATCTGCAAGAACCTCTAAATTTCTTGGACCCAAACAAGTTTGGGTTCCAAAGAAACCTTAATCACTTTGTGGTTGCAGGGCATAGGTACTAATGAAAAAGTCATGTGGATTCTGGATAGTGGATGTTCAAGGCACATGACAGGAGACAAGTCCCTGCTGACCAATGTGGTTGAGAAGACCGGCCCAGTTGTAACCTTTGGAGATGACAGCAAAGGCTTTACTAAGGGATATGGTAGTCTGGAAGTTGGAAATGTCATCATTGAAAATATCTCTCTTGTTGACGGTCTGAAGCACAACTTGCTGAGCGTCAGTCAATTTACAGATAAAGGATATAATGTGGACTTCAGGAAGGAAAAGTGTCTGATCACCAACAGGAAAGATGAAAAGCTTGCTCTTAAAGGAGTAAGAAAAGGAAATCTGTTCGTAGCTGACTTAAACACTGCAAGCAGAGGAGAAGCAAATTGTTTCTACAGTAGAGCATCCTCTGAATTGAGTTGGTTATGGCACAGAAAACTATCTCACCTGAACTTCAAGCCAATGAATTCTTTAGTTAGAAGGGAATTGGTGAGAGGGTTACCACAGATATAATTCTACCAAGAAGGACTCTGTGAAGCATGTGAAAAGGGTAAGTCAAAGAAGGCGTCACATAAAAGTAAGGACATGTCAAGCATCAGCGAACCTCTCCAGTTGATTCATATGGATCTGTTTGGACCGGTTAATGTCATGTCAGTTTCAAAGAAGAAATATGCATTAGTGATTGTCGACGACTACTCTAAGTACACGTGGGTGTTGTTTTTGCATTCTAAGGATGAAGCACCTCAAATGGTAATCGATCACATTAAAAAGATTGAGGTGGAAGCTGGATTGCCTGTGCGGACGATCAGATCAGATAATGGAACTGAATTCAGAAATGCAGTTCTAAATGAATTCTGCACGGAGCAAGGAATTTCAAGACAATACTCAGCCCCAAGAACTCCACAGCAGAATGGAGTGGTAGAAAGGAAAAATAGGACTTTGATTGAAGCAGCAAGGACAATGTTAAGCCAGTCAAAGCTACCTACATATTTTTGGGCAGAAGCAGTCAACACAGCTTGTTACACTCAGAACAGAACCCTAATCAACAAAGACTTAGAAAAGACATCATATGAGGTTATGACCAACAGAAAGCCATCACTGAAGTACTTTCATGTGTTTGGTGGAAAATGCTATGTATTGAAAGATGAACATCTGGGCAAGTTTGATGCTAAAGCAGATGAAGGCATTTTTCTTGGTTACTCACTTGAGTCTAAGGCGTACAGGGTATATGTGATTGAAACTCATAAGGTCATTGAAAGCCTTAATGTAACGTTTGACGACACCAAACTCCCAAGTCTTCAAAAAGATAAAGATTCTGAATCTCTGGAAATTGAAAATCTATCAGAATACTACTTAGGAGATGAAGACGTACCTGGTGCTGCATCTGGTAATCATGAACACACGGAGATTGATAATCCAGAGCAAAGCAGTGGAAGTGTTGGTAATACCACACAGTCACAGTCACAGTCTGTATTTCAAAATCAGTCTGTTACTGAACCTGCTAGCTCAACTGGTGGATCATCAAATAATGAAGGCAGCAACTCAGGGGGAGGTGAAGAAGGATCAGCTAGTCGCTCTCAACACAACTACGAAGAAGGACAATCATCAAGGGCTAATCTGCCTAGACAGAGGGTATGGAACAGAGATCATCCCTTTGAATTAATCATTGGTGACCCAGAGAGTGGTGTGAGGACTAGAAGAGCAACGGAAAATGAATGTATGTACTCTGGTTTTCTATCAGAGGAAGAACCTAAAAAGGTTGAAGATGCTCTAGAAGATCCAGATTGGGTGATTGCGATGCAAGATGAACTCAATCAGTTTGATAGGCAGAAAGTTTGGAAACTGGTACCCAGACCTAAAGACAAATCTGTTATTGGCACTAAATGGGTATTCAGGAATAAGTTGGATGAAGATGGCATTGTTACGAGGAACAAGGCCAGACTGGTTGCTAAGGGGTATTCTCAAGAAGAAGGAATAGATTATGACGAGACCTATGCACCAGTAGCAAGACTTGAAGCCATCAGGATGTTTTTGGCATTCGCAACACATTCAGACTTTAAAGTTTATCAAATGGATGTGAAGAGTGCATTCCTAAATGGGGAGCTAGAAGAAGAAGTATGTGTAGAGCAACCTCCGGGTTTCGAGAACAAAGATCATATGGACTTTGTGTACTTCCTTTTTAAAGCTCTTTATGGACTCAAGCAGGCGCCTCGAACATGGTATGAAACACTATCTGAATTTTTAATTGAAAATGGTTTTATCAGAGGTGTTATAGATAAGACTCTCTTTCATAAAATGCATAAAAATAACTTGATATTAGTTCAAGTGTATGTTGATGATATTATATTCGGTTCTACTAATGATGAGCTATGCAAGAGATTTGCTAAGTTAATGCAGAGTAGGTACGAGATGAGTATGATGGGCGAGCTTACTTTCTTCCTTGGACTACAAGTGAGTCAGAAGAAAGATGGGATCTTCATTTGCCAGGCAAAGTACATCAGAGATCTTCTAAAGAAGTATGGACTTGAAGATTCAGCCCCCGCCAAGACTCCAATGCCAACTGCCACAAAGCTTGATGAGGACAAATCAGGTAAATCTGTCGACATCACAAGCTACAGAGGTATGATTGGATCCCTACTTTACTTAACTGCAAGTAGGCCAGATATTATGTTTTCAACTTGCTTATGTGCACGGTTCCAAGCTAACCCAAAAGAGTCTCACCTTATAGCTGTCAAAAGAATTTTTAGATACCTGAAGGGTACTCCAAATTTGGGAATTTGGTATCCTAAAGGTACTGGTTTTGACCTAATCGGCTATACAGACTCGGATTTTGCAGGTTGTAAGATTGACAGGAAGAGTACTTCTGGAAGCTGTCAATTCTTGGGAAGAAGATTGGTCTCATGGTATAGCAAGAAGCAGCACTCAGTGTCTACCTCAACAGCAGAGGCAGAATACATCGCAGCAGGTAGCTGTTGTGCTCAGATCCTATGGATGAGAAACCAACTCCAAGACTATGGCTTTATGTTGAACAAGATTCCAATATTCTGTGACAACACAAGCGCCATAGCTATAACCAACAATCCGGTTCAGCACTCTCGAACCAAGCACATTGATATCAGGTATCACTTTATACGAGAGCATGTCATGAATGGAATTGTGGAGTTGCATTTTGTACCCACAGAACAACAACTTGCAGACATCTTCACGAAACCACTAGACGAATCCACTTTCTCTAGGTTGGTTAGTGAATTAGGGATGTTAAATTTAAATTAATTTTTGTTTGCGAGGAGTTGTATGGATTCACAAGTTATTGAATTTTTATATCCAAAGGACTTGTGACCTCCAATCTAACTTATAATCTCGGGCTTATGAATATCAATGTTAATTATCATAAGTATACCAGTTATGCTTTGTGGCAATTATTCGATATAGCATAAGTAGTTAACTGCTACATAAGTGTTTGTAGTTAACAAGAAGCATAACAGTCTGTGGTTTAGAATTAATTGGTGGATTTCAATGTAATGAGATCTGGCTGAGAGATTCTATATCAGACAGGTTGTGTTTTTTAGTGAGAAACTGGTAGTACTGACTTGTTTATTTAAAGTACTGGTTCTCACTGGAAAGAATGTGTAGCAATTACTTTTCATGATCTTATTTTGCCGAACTGTCTGTATGTTTATTCATAGTATGCTTGTATGATCATTTGGATTGTGATTGGGTTGGTTTAAAATTTTTAGAAATTTTAAAAGTAACTGAGTAAGGAACAAAATTTTTTTTGGTTTCAAAAATTTTAAAGCAACCACCTGTGTTTATTAGTATTATTATTATAATTATTAACATTGTCTGTTTGTGGATTTCAAATTGAATTATTATTAATTCAATAGTTATTTCCAAATTAAGCTTCTAATATTTCTATTTTAGGAATATTAATTCTTTAATTTAAGAAATCTCTATTTAATTAATTTTATGAATATTTGAAATTATTTAGTAAGTGTATTTAAATGCTTTTTATTATTATTTTTAATTAGCAAACTCTCGACAGTTACAATTAGATATATTTTTTTCGTAACCATCGAAGTGGTTTTAAACAGTACTCGATAGTTTTAAAAAAATATATTATATTATAATAGTCGAAATAGTCTTTTGGTTAATATATAATAAATAAATAAATAAATAAATAAACTATCCATCTCGATAGTTACTATCTGGTTAATTATTTTATCTGCTTCGATAGTTAATTTTATTAGCTAACCGTCGAAGTGAATAATTTTATTAATTAATCATTCGATAGTTACGTATTATATATTAGTGTACATCTCGATAGTTACTATAGTTTTTATTTTATTATTTTTTGATAACCATCGAGTTGCTTAAAAAAAAAAACAAAAAAAAAAAAATAAATAAATAAAAGGCAGGTGGCCAACTCGCTAGTTAAGTATACATTATATATATATATGTAGTTTTGAAACTATCGAAGTGGCCACATCTCGCCACTTAACTATTTATATATATATATATAATTTCTTTTCACTCGCATGTTAAGCCATCTCGCCAGTTAGCTAACTATCGAACCAAAAATTGATTTTTCTTTCCTCTTTTTCTACCATTCTAGTACTAGTTTTGAAAAACTAAACCCATAGAATTGTAGATCTAGTCATCCCGAATTATTTGATACCAGCCTTGTATCGTTTGGTTTCAGTTTTGTTTCGGGTATTTCAAACTTTGGAATTTTTTCTAGGGTTTGTTTGAGGTCCAAAAATCACAAAAAAATAGTTTCACCGTTCAAATCTCTCCTAGTTTAGCATATATTTTTTTCACGATTTTTGGAGGAGTTTTGAATTTTAGTGTTTTCGGTTCGTTATCGAGTCTAATTAAATTCGTAATTAATTGTTTAAAGTTAAAATTTTCGATAATTTTTACTAGTTAAAAATGGTTGGAATTTTTACTATTACCAAAACGAATTTAGTTGCCGAGTTTGACATTCAGTCCCTTCCTGCTAATTATCGGGCTTGGGCACGAGTGTTACTCGAATATTCTCGAGTGAGGTATGCCTTAGTAACAGACGTGATATTAAATCATAATATGCTACGAGACTGTTACTGTTCTGCATATAACTCTTCAGCTGTTGATGAACTGGCTTTTACATTTAGTATTGCTAATCGGGAAATCCGGGTGACGGAGCTAGATTTGAATCGTATATTAAGATTCCCTGAGAATAATCTAGTCCCTTATCCCAATTCCGAACAATTAACTCAGTTCTTCACGACTATCAACTACGTTAATCCTAATCTCCACGACTCAGGTGAAAGGTGTAAACATCATTTACCTAAGGAATGGAATTTCTTTTTCCACACTCATATGCAATGTTTCTCTTACAAAAAGTTCAACACACACAGTATTTCAAGTTTTTATCGAACTTTAGGCTTCAGTGTTGCTAATAATTGTAGGATTAATTTTGGTAAGTTGTTATTGAATCAGATGTTGTATGTTATGGGATCGGTGGAGTACAGAAACCTTCAAGTCACTAATGTGGAGTGTTACTTTCCACGATTCCTACAGCTTATCCTTAATGATCTAACGACTAACGAGGAAAAACTACTATATACTAGTAGTGTTACCTCTCTGTGTATGAAACAAAAAAACAGGATAGCCACCACTCTGAACAATAACAGAAACTACATCAACGAAGCACCTGCTCAAATGACTGAATACATGCAGGGTTGTGTAGTGGACATGGAAAGAGACGAGCCTCAAGGGCCTCAAGAAAATGATCAGGTCCCTGAACCAGTGCAAGAATCAGTTCCAGTAGCTACTCCTGTCGAGGATTTAGCTCAAGAAGAGGAAGTGGTTCAGGTGACAGAGGAATTACAAATTTCAGGAGATGGATTTCAAAGTATATCTGGAGGAGATTCTATAGGTCATGCTGACAGTCAGAAATCATATCATCCTTGGACTCCTACAGGTAGTACTCAAGGTAGTCTTCATGTCTCTGACTCTTCAGCTTATTCTAATTTGCAAGATCTTTTTGGAGAAAGTGTCATGAACTTATCAGCTGAGCCCTCTATGGCTGTAGGACAAGGCAATGAATCTGAAACCCAACAGATTCTAACCACTGCCTCAGAACCAAACACTATAAACACCTTACCTTTATCATCTCTCCAACCCCTAAAAAGAAAATTTGTGAGTGAGGGAGATAGTGCCTTAGAAGCACCACATAAGGAAGGTAAGGGAACCCAAACAGCTCAACCTCTGACTAGACGTCGATTAGAAGAACCTGAGGTATCTGTTAGCCCATCTATACCCTCTCAAAAGGATATAGAGCTGAAAAAGGCAAATACACAGTCTCTGGGGACATCCTCTCAACAGGGTGAACCTATTGAAATTCGCCCGTCAACCAGGGCATCTGAAAGAGTGTCAATAATTGAGCCTCCAACCAAGTTATATGTTGCACTGAAAGGAGCACACACACAGGAGGAATTGACGGATGTTGCTACTAATGTAGCAGAACCTATACAGGTAGATCCTGTACAGGTCATGCCTTCACAGGCTATTGCGGGAGTCACGGGTCCTTCATTGCTAAACATTACAGGATCCAATGTGATAAGGCCCCCAGGAGGAACATTCCTGGCTCCTAATAAGGAGGTCTACACCACTATTAGTGGAAAGGAGAAGCAACTACTTGGCAATAGTTCTTCGGATGAGCCATTTAGGATTTTAACTGCAGGTACAGAAGACTTGCTGGAGTCAATGAGAGTGAGTGAAACACCAACAGAACGTTTGAGTGATCATAATTCACCCACACCTCTACGACCGAGCGAGAGAATTGAGAGACAAACACCTACAGAACCTGTCAGTGAGACACCTACCAGCCAAATAGATACCCTCACAATGCACACACAATCTCTAAGTCAAAGGGTTTATAACCTGGAGACTACTGTCACAGAAATGAAATCTGAATTTCACAGCAATGTCATGGAAATAAAATCTGTTCAATACAACATGTTGCAGGATTTACAGAATTTCAAGACTGATATGAAGAAGTTTGTTACAGATTTGTTTGAAATGTATAAATCTCAAACTAGATGATAGTGCGAGAACAAGAAAAAGAATCTGGTGCAGAAATGAGGAGTAAAGACAAAGGAAAAGGCAAAATGGTAGAGGAAGAAGCAAACATCACATCTCAGGGGGAGCAAGAAATACCGCTGGAGGTCAGGCTTACACTTGAAGAAGGAGAAATATGGGAACCTTCTCATACAGCTCCTACAGCTCAGGAAGATGATGTGTTTGATGAATTTGTCAATGATGCCGCTTATCAGTTCACTGAAACGGACTTCGTGGAAACATTTGGTTTGCTAGATGCAAATCAATCCATGATAAGGGCATGTGAAATAGCTCGAATGTCTCAGGAAAAAATCAGAAAAGAACACTTCAACCACTACATTGAAAGAAGACAAAGGCCGTTGATGTTATCAAGAGAAGGAAGTGCATGGGATCAGGCTAGGAGTCTTTTGCAGAAACCAGAATTAGGAATAATTCAAAATGAAGATCAAAAAGTTCTGGAAGCACTGCAAGAAGCTCACAAGAGTCATCCATCAATAAACCAGTTCTTTCATGCACTAAGACAAACTATCAAGTTGATATTCATCACGACCAACATCAATGGATGGAAGATTCAGATTCAGTTCAATAATTCGACCACAAAGACCATTTCTTCGAATTTCATCAAGTTGAGGTCTCTAACAGAATTGTATGTCATGAAGATTAGGACGGACAAGAGATCTCATGTGAATGAACTTCTTACTGATATGATTGAAGATCAGATGAGCAAAACAGTAGCTGAAGTTCACAAAACTCCTTATACAGTGATATTCTATAAAGACAAGTTAGTTCAGACACTGTGTTTGAGTGATGAAAGACTGAGCCTATATCCTCTGAAGCGTCTGAAATATGTTGAAGGGCTTCTTAGGAGTGAAGGACTTAGAACAGAAGAAAAATGGAAAGCTGCAGAGCGCATTTATGCTTATAGACTTAATGTCTTATCAAATCAATCTGTAGATATTTCCAAGGTCGGAAGAATAGATCCTTCAAATGGATCTCAACCAAAATTGCCTGTGTATACAAGAGAAGAAGGAAATTGGGACTTTGAAGAAGTCAAGGCAATGACTGAATTTAGATTTAACCATCCAGGGAAGGTGTTCGAATATGCAGAAAAGCCAGATTTTCCAATTGTCTTTCCAGATTTTGATGTAATCAGGGAGACAGAGACAATGGTGCTAAAAGATCCTCCAGCAATCAGGTATAAGAACCCCAAAGGAAAAACTGAAATAGTTGATATCCACAAGATGTCTTACATGACTTCTAAGGAACTGGGTTTTATACTTGATCAAATCAAGACTTCGACGAACTATAAAGACAAATCAGCATTGGCAGAAATCTCTAAGCTTTACATGGAGAAGTTGAGAGCAGAATCATACTACAACACTGATCAGGTTAAAGCAGTACCAAAAAGGTTGAGTGTTAAAGGAAAGACGAAAGTTCTTGAATTTACATTCGAACAAGTTAAGCAGATCAGAAGAGTAGCTGTCTTGCAAACACTTCAGGAAGCTTTGTCAGATCCCAAGCCAAGTAATATGCTGGAAGAAGAAGCGCTGGATCTAGTGAATGACCAGCTTGCAAGTCTTGTACAGTGAGAATGACTTAATGTATATCAGTTCAGGCTAAAGGAACATTCATTCTACATTGGAATTGTTTTTGACATCTGGAAATGTGTTATGTAATCCAGAATTTGTTTAATATTAGTTTACCATCTTCTATTTACTTTTTCTTGTAAGTTAGTTGAGTTATCCTCTTAAGGGATTTGCTTGTCGAACTCTAACAATCAAATAGGGGGAGATTGTAAAGCATAATGTAACGTAACGTAACATGTAACCGAGGAAACTAACTCAACACTGATGGTCGGTAACTTATATTAAAATGAAGCACGGAATCGACTGTGAATCGTTTACAAGTTGAATACAAAAGACCAAAGCATTAGATGAAGCTTTGAAGACATTGAAGATCACTGAAAGAAGTTCATTAACATGTTCAAGCCTCAGTGAAGAATAAAGATATAGTGTTTCAGAGGTTCAGAAGATGTTAGAGGTTTTACAACAGAGAAGTCAAGGGATTCCAGTGAATTATAGAAGCACTTCTTAACAGCTAGAGAAACAGGGCCAATTGAATAGTCAAGAAGATGTGAAGATCAAGTTCGTGTTAGTCGTTTGTGAACCAGACCAGTTGCACTAAACGTCAGCACAAAAGGAATTGAGAACCGCATTTATGTTAGAAAAGAATTGGCTGTATAACCGATGTGTGCTAAAGCTCGGAGAAAATCAAGTTCAAGTAGTAAAGGTAAATTTATTAACTTGGTTGCAGTGAAAGAAAATATTGCAGAGCTTTGAATCGTTGGAAAAATGGCTAAGGTGAACTACCGTTTAGCTGTTTGACTGTTTTGTCTTATTCACCGACGGTTGGGTCTCCTGTTCGGCTATTTCGTCTTATTTACCGACGGTTAGCAAATCACTCGACGGTTACCATTTTGGATATATTATTCATTCCATTTCACTCGACGGTTATGGTTTTAATAATTCTTTTGAGTCGATAGTTATAACTGATAGTTGGTTTGACTGTTTCGTCTTAATTCACTGGACGGTTACAGCATCTCGATAGTTAAGGGACTCAGATAAATATCCAGATTATTTATTCCATCGACGGTTAAGTCACTCGATAGTTATGGCACTTCGATAGTTGAGGGTTTAAGATTGTTTAATCTACAGCCAGCCACAGCATGCCACATATCTTTGATATCCTTGAGCAGAATTGTTTTAAGTGATTTATTTCACTCGACGGTTATCAACAGACTCACCGATGGTTATAAATTAAATGTCTCGACGGTTGTTAATTCAAGAAGTGAGAAGCAATCTATTTACTTGGTTCTCAGAAGGCCACGTAGAAGATTGAAAAAGCCTACACAATAAAGCAGCAAAGCCAAGCCTTTGTGATTCATTCACGAATTCATTAATTCAGTCAGTTACAGAGAGAAAGCATACAGAGCAAAGAAGAGAGACACAGAGAAGCCATTAACGTCGTTTGAGCTAGTGTCATATTTATTGTTCGTATTGATTGTTGTTGTTATATTGTAACTGTACTAGTGAATCAGTTGAAGCTAATCTACGGATTAGATTTGTGTAGCACCTTCGTGGTTTATATTAATAAAACGATATATTCCCCGAACGAACTGTTGTTATGTTATTGCTCACCAACTGTTTGATTATATAACTGTTCGAACTGTATAAAGTCCATAAAGAACCATTCCGCGAATATTTTATAAATTAGACAATATCGTATTCAACCCCCCTTCTACGATATTTGGGACTAACACATCCATTTTGTTTCTGAACACCCATTTTGTACCAATGATAGACTTGTTCTTTGGTTTGGGCACCAGCTTCCATACCTTGTTTCTTTCAAATTGATTCAACTCTTCTTGCATAGCAATTATCCAATCAGGATCATTCAAGGCTTCTTCAATCCTTTTTGGTTCTTCTTGAGACAGGAAGCTACTATACAAGCATTCATTTTGAGTTGCACTTCTAGTTTTGACACCATCATTTGCATCTCCAATTATTAATTCAAAGGGATGGCTTTTTGTCCATTTCCTTTGTGATGGTAAATTTGTCCTTGAAGATGATGCTTCATGATCATTGAAAGTGTTATGATCATTGTGATGTGATTGACTATTTGAGAACCCTCCCCCTGAGATGGACACTCTACTTGAAGATTGTTGAGCAGAGTTGATATCCATCGAATGATTATCAATTGATGTATTATCAGTTGATTGATGATTGTCAACTGATAAGTTATCTGTTGATGCATTGACATCAATTGATGGGAGGATTCTAGGTACTTGAACTCATGTGATTTCCACATCATCATCACTATCTTCAATATTACTTGTGGATTCATTTTCAAACTGCAATAGATTATGAAATCCTTCATCAAACAACCCTTGAATTTTCTTGTCATCAAAAACTACATGCATAGATTCCATAACAATGTGTAATCTAAGATTGTAGACTCTGTATGCTTTGGTTGTTATTCCATATCCAACAAATATAGCTTCATCAGCTTTGGCTTCAAATTTTCCTAGATTTTCACCTTGATTTCTCAGTACAAAGCATTTGCAGCCAAAGACATGAAGAAAGTTAACTGTTGGCTTCTTGTCTTTCTTTATCAATTGATATGGAGTTTTGCCTTGAAGTTTATTGATCATGGAAATATTTTGAATGTAACAAGCAGTATTAATTGCTTCTGCCCAGAAGTATGTAGGAAGCTTTGCTTCTTCTAACATAGTTCTAGCAGCTTCAATCAAGGTCCTATTTTTCCTTTCAACTACTCCATTTTGCTGTGGAGTTCTTGGAGCAGAGAAATGATGAGTGATACCTTTTTCTTCACAGAATTCTCTCATGGTTGAATTCTTGAATTCAGTACCATTGTCACTTCTAAATTTCTTGACCTTCCATTCAGTGCCATTGTCAACATTCTTCACATGATTGATAATTAATTTGCTTGCTTCATCCTTAGAATGTAAGAAATATACCCATGAAAATCTTGTGAAGTCATCCACAATTACTAAGGCATATTTCTTTTTGGCAATTGACATGATGTTGACTGGACCAAATAAGTCCATGTGCAATAATTCCAGAGGCTTATCAATTGATGATTCAGACTTTGACTTGAATGATGCTTTTCTTTGTTTTCCCTTTTGACATGCATCACATAGTCCATCCTTGGTGAATTCCATCTGTGGAATGCCTCTAACCAGATTCTTTCTAACCAATAAATTCATGGCTTTGAAATTCAAGTGGGCTAGTTTCTTGTGCCAAATCCAACTTTCATCTGTATTGACTTTGCTAAGTAGACATGTCATTGAATTTGCTTTTACAGAGAGAAAATCAGCCACATAGACATTTCCTTTTCTTTCTCCAGTTAAGAGAATTTCACCAGATTCTTTGTTGGCTATGATGCATGATTCAGTTGTAAACCACATACCATTACCATTATCACACAGTTGACTAATACTGAGCAAATTATGCTTCAATCCATCAACTAGTGCTACAGATTCAATGATAACATTTTCTTTTACAATTGAGCCATATCCCAGAGTAAAACCTTTGCTGTTATCTCCAAAAGTAACTCCTGGGCCAGCCTTTTCCACAAACTTTGTGAGCAGGGACAAATCTCCAGTCATGTGCCTTGAACATCCACTATCCAAATACCAGAGATTTTTCTTCCTGTTTCCCTGCACACACATAAAACAATCAAGTTGCTTTTGGTACCCAAGTTGCCTTGGGTCCTCTTTTATTAGTTGCAGCTTGAGCCCCTGTTGTCAACTTAGGTTCCTTTTGTTTTGGTGGGTTTAAATCCACTTTATCTTTGGGAGTTGACTTTTGGGGCTTTGACACCTTAGAACTCATGGCATAATTTCCATGGATTTCATCATTTACATTAGGCATGTTCCATGGCATACCAGGCATGTTCATATTAGGATATGCAAAGAAGGGATTATACATGTATGGAACTTGTGCATAAGGCATATGAACATTAGGTGCAACCAAATTAGAAGACATGGCATTCATGAGCATAGGATTGGTAAACATGGCATTTGCAGTCATGGCATGTATATTTAAATCATTTGCAGATATAGAATTCTTTTCACTTTTGCATTGCATGGACAAATGATTTACACTACCACATTTAGCACATACCTTTCTAGGTGCATACATATCAGGAGTGTAATTATTGTGCTTATTTATGCCTACTTTACCATTCCTATTCTTTTTCTTTTTCTCAGACTTAGATAGAGTAATTTCCACAGGTGCTATCTTTTCTAATTTTTCTTTTAATTGTTTCTTGGATAAGCTACCTATGTTGATCTTCTCAGTCTCAGTCTCAGTCTCAACTTGATTCTTGGTTTCCTTAACAAACTTAATAGGAGTGCTAAATTTGTTCTTTTTATTAGCCATTGATGATTTACTTGTCGATGGATGCTTATCGATTGATTCAGCATCAATCGATTGATAATCCTTATCAGTTGATAAAGGATTAGCAGTCGATTGATCTTTATCCATTGAAGTATCAGCCAATGACTTGCCTATTGATTTGGGGAGATCTCCTAGAGTATCTACACCCTGAACATCAATAATTTGTTTGGCAGTTTTAGCAGACCTATTCCATTTGCTAATGGTTTCAATTTCTTCAGCTAATTGTTCTTTCAACAATTCTTCTCTTTTCAAACTGTTTACTAGTTCATTCCTAGCATCCTTTCTTTCCTGCTTAAATCTTTCTAAACAAACAAGTTCATTTTCAAGAAAAATATTTCTCTCAGTTAAGGCATCAATGGTGTTCTTTAACTTGAGATTTTCTTTGTTTAGAGATTTTAGAGTGACATGCAAATTGTACAGTTCATTAGACATTTCATTAATAGTACTATTGCATTCCTCAGATGTAAGCTCGGAAAAGTTGGTAGCTAGTACCTGATTAGATGCTGAACTAGCTTCTTCATCTTCATGATTGGCCATTAATGCAAGATTGACATATTCTTCAGAATCACTATCCTCAGCAGCCCAGTCCTTCTCCTCAGTTACAAAAGCCTTTTCTTTTTGTTTTAAAAGGTCAAAGTATTTCTTTTTATAATCAATACCCTCATATGACTTTGCCTTTTCTTGTTTTGGCTTCCTGCACTCACTTGAGAAATGACCAGCCAATCCACAGTTAAAGCATTTGAATTTAGATCTGTCAACCAGATTTTTATTTTGATTGTTGTTTCTAAACAGGGATCCAGGCCTTTGAGCATATGGATTCTTCTTGAATTTTAGCTTTGAAAATTTCCTTGTCAGAAATGCAAGGTGCTCATCAATCTCATCCAAATCATCCTGAGAGCATGTTTCATCTTCTTCACACTTGCTCTTTCCTTTTCTCTTGAATGATTCTTCAACAGCATCACCAGCCATCATGACTGACTCTTCTTCATAGCCATTTTCCTTCTTCTCTTCATTTCCCTTGACTACCAAAGCCACAGTTTTCTCTTTTCTTTGATTCTTCTCAATCTCTTCATCTTGTTGGATTTCCAACTCATATGTCTTGAGAATACCATAAAGTTTCTCCAGTGTAAAATCCTTGAAGTCCTGAGATTGTCTAATGGAAACAGTCATTGGTTTCCATTCTTTTGGAAGAGATCTAAGAAATTTTAGATTTGTATCCTCAGTTGCATAAACCCTACCATATAGCTTCAATCCATTTAACAACTTCTGAAATCTGCTATAGGTGTCATTGATAGATTCTCCACTCTTGAAATGGAATGATTCATATTTTTGAATCAAGAGTTGCATCTTGTTTTTCCTTACTTGTTCAGTTCCTTCACACAGAGTTTGAAGTGTATCCCATACTTCTTTTGATGAAGTACAGTTTATTACATTGTCAAACATATCTTTATCTAGACCATTAAACAGAATGTTCATGGCCTTCTTGTCTTTGAGTACTTCTTTTTCATCCTCTTCCGTGAACTCAGAAATAAGTTTTGGAACATGTCTGTCAAGTGCAGGAGTTCCATCAGGGTTTACACCTGTGACTAGCTTCATGGGAACATGAGGACCTTTTTCTATGCAGTTAACATAAGAAGGGTCGAGAGAAAAAAGATGCAGATGCATTTTGACCTTCCATGGAAAATATTCATCTTTCTCTAAAACTGGAATTTTCACACCTGAATCTTTTTGATCCATATTGACTGTTCTTGATCTTTAAACTTTCTGTATGTTGAAAGTCTGCTCTGATACCACTTCTTAGGACCTCAGCGCTTACCATTGCACCAAAACCCCGGAGTTGTGGTTAGGTGCTACTTAATTCCCTTAAAGGGAACAGTCAGCGCCACGGTTCGAATAGGAAGATGCTGGATATTCCAAACAGACTTAATTAAATAATTTAGAATTTTGGATTAATATTAATTATAATTGGATTATAATTAGAAAACTTATTCCTCTCTCTATATAATCTCTTTATGGGCTGATTTAATAAGATAGAGATTTTACAAAAACCCTAGCCGCTCTGAGAGAGAAGGAAGATAGAGAGAGAAGAAACTTTCGGGTGCTAGTACACATCAATCCTTCATGAAAAGTGTTCGTGTGGATACCGTAGAGCGTAGATCGCGAGAGCGGGATACGTGGTGATTAAACAAGCTTTGGACCTCCATTAATCTTCCATTAATGAACTGTTAAAACTTCTAAAGGTATTTATTCTTTATCTCCGAATTAAATCTTTTGTTTTCGCATGGATCCTGCGGAGGGTTTCGCTATTTTGATTTATTTTTTGCGTTTATTCCGCTGCGTTTGTGTCACGAAACGCTACACAAACTCCATGAGCACCCTCAAATTAATATTTAAGAAAAAATTCAATTACAAAATTTTTAATTTTCTTAGCAAATAAATTAATCAAAAATAAAAATTTACAAATAATTAATTTTTAAGAATATTTGAAATTTCTTAAAAAATTAAAAACCGTAAATTAATATTTTAAGAAAAATTTTAGTTTTCAAGAATTTTAAATTTTCTGAAAAAATAAATAAGTCTAAAATAAAAAAAATTAAAGAGTACAAAACTTAGGGTACCAAACTTCATTTTGGTATATGTGTCAACTTTTTTTATAAACTAAATTGATGTCGATTTTAACAGAAAAGATGTGTTGATTTTTTTCTGTTGAAAAAAATCTAAGTTGTCAACATAAACTCATGTGTCGAGTTTTTTTTGTTAAAAAAAAGTCGACACAAAAGATGAGTCGAAATTACTGTCAATCTTTGGTCACTAGACCACATATGTCGATTTTCTGCAAACTAGTTCACATGCTTTGACAAAATCAGCTGCTCCTTTTGTAAAAATTAACTAAATAAAATGTTTAAACAATTAAATATTTTTTATAAAATTTATAAAATAAACTAATTAAAATTTATAACATAAACTAATAAAAGTTTATAAAATAAATTTTGTAAAAGTTTATAAAATAAATTTTATTTAAAATTTATAAAATAAACTAATTGAAATTTATAACATAAGCTAATAAAAGTTTATAAAATAAATTTTATTTAAAATTTATAAAATCAACTAATTAAAATTTATAACATAAACTAATAAAAGTTTATAAAATAAATTTTATAAAGTTCATAAAATAAACTTATTAAAAGTTTATAATTAAACTTATTTAACATGGCCTCCTCATTCTAAGTCTAGACAGCTTCGGCACGGTGAGCTTCACTGGGCTACGGATCCTGATTTGTATATCAATCATCGAGCTTTCATACCAATTGTTGGGTCCCGAAGTATCGTAGAAGGGAGGGTTGAGTACGATACTCACTAAATTAAAAAATTCTTCCGAATCTTTTGCGGTTAAATAATTTAGAGTTCTGTTAGTGGGTTTGAATAGTATTTAGGAGGCTAACTTACTAATTTTCTGTATTTATGAATAAACATTGAAGTTCTAGAAAATTAGCAAGTAAATAAATAAGACAAGTTTTGGGTATATGTATGTCAGCTCTGCGTCTGTAAGCCATTAGATGTCATTATAGCCTCCAAAACGGTGATTTATGATTTTTTTGAAAATTATTTGATTTTCTAAAATTTTGAGTATATGTATGTATATATTATGAATATATGATATTCATGTAATGTATAATCATATGATGATTGTATGTATCTCTGTATATGTATATATAATATATGCTTGTTTTTGTTATGAGAATTGTATATGATACGATTTCTGAAACACAGTCAGATTTGGAGAAATCTGACTGCTGTATTCGATTTTCGTAAACGATATGTGTTTTCTGACTGGAATCGGGCCAATGAACAAAACTGATAGCTTTTCTATCACCGACGGGTCTGTAAGGCGTTTGACGTCGTTAAGGGCCTCGAAATAGCGATTTATTGTCTTCAAAAATCTGTTTTTAATTTTCTGAAATTTTGATATTTGTTATATATGATTATATGATATGATTATATAATATGAGATATATTATATGTGTTATATGATAGCATGGTGGATGGTTATGGCCTAAAGACCCATAGGATAGTGGTTTTGATTTATGGTTTTGGTTTCTAAATACGACTTGCATGTCGTTTATTCATTATAATTTAATTATCTCGAATGTAACTCGAGTTCTTCTTGTAATTTCATTAGAATAGTTTTATTTTTTATTATTCAATGTAATTATCAATGAAGACTTGCAAGTAAGGAGGCGATCCAAAAGGGGATGATGGAGCAATGAAGAAAGAAGACATGTAATAGATAATATTTTTAAAACCACCATAGACTGACCTTGATATTTCCATTAGCTTGGAAATATCATATAGGATGGGGCCATAACCAAACACGTTTAATTTACGCACATTACATATATGTATATGATTGCATGTATTGGTATGTATGCGTAGATATAATTGAGATGCATGCTTAATATTGATTAATCATGTATGTATTAGATACGAAACCCATGCCATGTTTGCTTAAACAAGATAAAATCTGTAACGATTCAAGATTTTAAAATTAACAAACGATCATGAGATTCTTGTGTTTATGAAATATAGATTTTTAAAACACGAAATTAAATATGGATTTTTGATATCTATAATTGGGATTTTCTGACAAAAGTGGATATGCGTATTCGTAAGGCTGATGGGTTTTAAGTGTGACCATTGGTATCCTCCATCTACCTGGGAAATGAACAATTTAAGATGTCGATTTGAAATATTTGGTTCAAGGAAAAATTGAGGATCTCTTTATGATGTGATCATGATCGTTATAAATTTTCTAAAACCCCTTAACAAAATATTAAGTTTTACTCGGATGCTTTCTAATGAATGAACACTCATCGAATCCTAGATCGATAAGGGGAAGGACTGTCAGTGGCAGGGGACTCCTATCTATCGTGGTGAGATGCGACGAATATAAACGGTTATATTCGGCCGTTGTATCATTGGGTCTAACTTAACTGAGTCGTCATAATAAGTGAAAATAAATGGTTATATTCAACTATTATGAACTTAGAAGCATAGAGTTTGGTTAAAAGTCTATTAGATAGATAAGATCAATCGTTGTTCACCAAACTATCCAAGAATTATATATGATATAATTGACAACTGTTGTCTACCTAAATAATCATTTTCTAAGGACTTCCAGTGGTTGACTTAGGACATGACGAAATATGGATCTTGGCTCACTAGAAAGAATTATGTGATATACTTTCCAAATTAATAGTAAGGGCAATTAGTTTGATAAAAATAGTGGGAGGTATATGATGATATACCATAATCACTTGAACATAATTAATATTAAATTTGCAATCTAGTTTATTTTATGCACTTTAATATTGTAGATATCAAATGATAAACACAAACAACTTCTCTATGCGATCAGTTCTTGAGAAGGACAAGTTGACGAGAATATATTTCCTTGACTGACATAGGAGCTTGAGGATCGTCCTCGGGCACCACGATATTAGTCAAATCTTTTCCCCTGCTCTTAAAGTTGAGAATGTAACATGTGCAAATCATAGTGCTTATTGGAAGCAAATTGATGTTGCGACTGATGTTTCATGTCTCATGCTCGCAAATATATGTGCTGAGCTTAAGAAGCAATACAAGCATATAGATGCTTATGAAACGATTGAGCACAAGATATATTTGAAAGGGCACTATACACTTACAAGTAGGGAGAGTGAGACCCGGTTACACCACATGTTCTAAAGATTATAGGGTATAATGAATACCATTGATATTTTGGGTTTCCAGATTGGTCTGGAGACAGTTAGATTTTATCTTACAATCTTTGGACAAATATTATTCTTATTTTGTTATGAACAATAAAGTGAATAAGATTGGTAAAACACCCATTGAGTTGCTAAGCATGTTGAGAACTGCTGAAAGTAATATGATAAATGCATGAACTACTACTATATTGATGGTAAACATAGGGAATGCAAAAGGGAAAGGAAAATGGAAAGGCAAGGAGAAGATTTGATCTAGTTCCGTTGTCAAACCAAAGTCCAATCCCTAAAGCAGACTCTAAAGTCTGAATGAGGTGTTGATAAAGAAGACGATTGTCACTTCTGTGGAAAGTTGGGAGACTGGAAATTAAACTGTCATGCTTAATTGGAAGATCGGAAGATGATGATCAATAAGGGTCAAGCTTAAGGTATCGGGTTGGAATTGGAGTAAAGATAGTTGCTCTGGTTCGAGGAACTCGTTACTTAATTTTTGGCCTATAAGGAAAATTTAGAACTTAATAATTGTTATAGCGTGCTTGCAATTGGCAGAGACATTATTTCAGTTTCTTGTTTGGACAAGAAAGGCTTTTTCATTTTATAACAATAGTTGTTTATTCTATTTTGATGATAAGCCTTATAATGTTGCACATCTAATTAACAATTTATATGTTCTAAAGTGACTCAAATCAAATATTACCTTTGGCACTGTCGCTGAGGCCATATTAATGAGAAACGCATTTCCAGAATACATAAGGATGCATTCATGGATAAGTTTGATTATGAATCATACCAAAGGATACGAATCTTGGTTTATTTGGTAAAATGACTAAAGCTCCTTTTACCGGACATGGTGAAGGGATCATTGAATGGGTATGACTTATACATAGTGATGTATGTGGTCATATGTGTACGATGACAAAAGGTAGATTTTATTAACTTCATAAAATTTACTAATTATTTTAGTAGATACGGATATATGTATCTTTTGAAGAACTAATCCGAATCATTTGAAAAGTTCAAAGACTATAAAGATGAAGTAGAAAATATCAAAGAAAAGTTTTTTTGATAGGAGAGATCACACCTTGTTGGACATGGTGCGATCAATGTTGAGTCAATGAATCTTCCAATTAGTTTCTGGGGTTGCACCCTGGAAACGGCTCCACATACACTTAACTGTGTTCCTACTAAATTGGTTCAAAAGACTCCTTATGAGATATGGACTGAGCAACGTCACAGCATGTCATTTATAAAATTTTGGGGATGTGAAGCGTTTGTGAAACGTATAATCTCTGACAAGCTAGGACCAAAATCAGATAAATGTAATTTTGTGGAATACCCAACTGAAACAAGGGGTTATTCTTTCTATAATCCTTCCGAGAATAAAGTGTTTGTTGCTCGAACTGCTGAGAGACAGTGGGAGGATAATAGATCTCAATGAAGTTTGAGACCCACATGATAATGTTGAACCAATGGAGGAACCTGAGCAGAATATACAAGAAAAATAATACTGCTCAAGAAACACAGGTATTCGTAGGTCTAGTAGGATTCGCCATGAGCTCGAGAGATAATATGGATTTCTCTTGACTCAAGATGGTGATGTGATGCTTATGGATGAAGATGAGCCTCTCACCTACCAAGATGCTATGAACACTCCAGATTCTAAGAGATGGCTGGATGCTATTAAATCTGAGATGGAATCCATGTATACTAATCAAGTATGGACTTTGGTTGATCCACCTGAAGGGGTAAAACCTATAGGGTGCAAGTGGGTTTTCAAGAAGAAGACCGACATGGATGCTAATGTACAGACCTATAAGGCACGATTGGTGGCAAAAGGTTTCAAGAAAATTCATGGTATTGACTATGATGAGACCTTTTCACCAGTTGTTATGGTCATGTCCATGAGGATTTTGCTTGCTATAGCTACTTACTATGACTATGAAATCTGGCAAATGGATGTCAAAACCGCTTTCTTAAATGAGAGCCTTGAAGAAGATATGGATGTGTACATGACACACCCTAAGGGTTTTGTTGATCTAAAGGATGCTGGAAATGTATGTAAGTTGCGTCGATCCATTTATGGATTAAAGCAGGCCTCGAGGAGATGGAACATTTGTTTTCATGAAACAGTCAAAAAGAGTTTGACTTTATTCAGAATGAAGATGAAACTTGTGTTTACAAGAAGTTTAGTGGGAGCCATGTGGCATTCCTAGTATTATATGTTGATGATATATTACTAATAGGGAATGACATTCCTTCTCTGCAGACTGTGAAGACTTGGTTGAGAAATAATTTCTCAATGAAAGACTTAGGCGATGTGACATATATATTAGGGATCGAGATCTATAGAGATAGATCAAGGTGATTGATCGGCCTAATTTAGAGTACATACATCGACAAAGTTTTGCATCGATTTCAAATGAAAAGAGACTAAAATGGATATGTCCCAATGTCTCATGGGATAGTGATCTCAAAATAAAATTTGTCCTAAATCATTAGATGATAGGGACTGCATAAGTAAAATTCCATATGCGTTAGCAATTGGTTTTATAATGTATGCAATGATATGTACTTGTCCTGATGTCTCGTATGCTTTAACCATGATGAGTAGATACCGATCTAATCCATATGAAGGTCACTGGACGACAGTCAAGAATATTCTTAAGTACTTAAAGAGGACTAAAGATTCATTCTTGTTATATGGAGGAGATGTGAAGCTAGTTGTAATAGGTTTCAGTGATACTGGTTTCTAGACAGATAATGATAATTTAATGTTTCTGTCTGGCTTTGTGTTTTATTGAGATGTTGTATGCTGGAATGGTTCACAGCAAAGACAATTATTGATTTTACAATAGAACCTGAGTATATTGATGCTTGTGAAGCAGCCAAGGAGGCTGTTTGGGCATGTACTTAGGAGATATCACCTAATTAATGAGATTAATGATCAAGGAGATATACATATATGTAAAGTGTATACTAATAATAATATTGCAGACACACTGACTAAGGCTTTGTCGCAGCAGAAGCACGAAAGTCACACTAGTTCCATGAGTATTGGATACTTGGGTAATTGGCTCTAGTGCAAGTGGGAGATTGTTAGTAATTGTGCTCTAGAGACAATACTTTTTATATTTTAAGGAAAATATTTATTATTAAGGATTATGTTTTATTGATTATTATTTATTTATTATGTTTTATTTACTGTGTAATAAATTGAAAGCATAATAAATGTCCTAGGAATTTTGATACGTATTATATATCTTTAAGTATGTGACTTAAAAATGAGATTATATGAATAGTATCTTATTCCTAAAATTTCCTAGTCGAGTATTATTATTTAAGGACAATAATAATGCACAAAGACTAGTATGTTTCTTGACAGATGACCACATCTCATTGGTCATAGGTATGGGGATACTAAAGTCAAGAACATAAGTGCATGTATCAATGCATGGCACTGGAATGACCCGCCGTGAGATTCTACATGTTAAGTAAGTGTCATAAGTAATTCTCACTGTGATAATGGTGTAATGATCCTTAGACCTGAAATCATTATATTTCTATACGAGAATTAATATACTTTGATTACATTAAAAGTTACCTTTGACCGGGTGATGATAAAAGTGGACATTGGGTATATTATGAATCGTATGAGAAATATGAATGATCTAGATGAGATTTAATCCTCCTAATTTTAGGAGTGATATTATTGGCCTCTTGTTTGAGTGAGACTATGAAATGCACGGCCGTGCTCAAATGTTGATTTGATTTTAATAGTCTACTCATCGATCAAGAAAATAAAGATTAAATTATGAAGAGGATGACACGAGACATGCCTTGAGTTTAATCTATAATATCAAGATTAAAGGGATTATATTACATGGAACATTATTCACGAAAGGATTAATCGAATCACCGATTTATTATTAATACTTGGGTAGCAATGATGTATTACTAGATGCCGCTCATTGTTTACAATTTTAATTAGATATTAAAATTGTTGCCAACGTAATAATAACCTACAGGGTCACACACAAAGAACGCTTGATGGAGAAATAATTTAAATTAAATAAGTAATTTATTTTATTTTTGATATTAATTAAGTATGACTTAATTAATTATATAAATAGAATAAATGAATTATTTAAACTAATTCAAAAATTAATAATTAATTAATTAAGTGAGACTTAATTAAATAATTTAGAATTTTGGATTAATATTAATTATAATTGGATTATAATTAGAAAACTTATTCCTCTCTCTATATAATCTCTTTATGGGCTGATTTAATAAGATAGAGATTTTACAAAAACCCTAGCCGCTCTGAGAGAGGAGGAAGATAGAGAGAGAAGAAGTTTTCAGGTGCTAGTACACATCAATCCTTCATGAAAAGTGTTCGTGTGGATACCGTAGAGCGTAGATCGCGAGAGCGGGATACGTGGTGATTAAACAAGCTTTGGACCTCCATTAATCTTCCATTAATGAACTGTTAAAGCTTCTAAAGGTATTTATTCTTTATCTCCGAATTAAATCTTTTGTTTTCGCATGGATCCTGCGGAGGGTTTCGCTATTTTGATTTATTTTTTGCGTTTATTCCGCTGCGTTTATGTCACGAAACCCTACACAAACTCCATGAGCACCCTCGAATTAATATTTAAGAAAAAATTCAATTACAAAATTTTTAATTTTCTTAGAAAATAAATTAATCAAAAATAAAAATTTACAAATAATTATTTTTCAAGAATATTTGAAATTTCTTAAAAAATTAAAAACCGTAAATTAATATTTTAAGAAAAATTTTAGTTTTCAAGAATTTTAAATTTTCTGAGAAAATAAATAAGTCTAAAATAAAAAAAATTAAAGAGTACAAAACTTAGAGTACCAAACTTCATTTTGGTATATGTGTCAACTTTTTTTATAAACTAAATTGATGTCGATTTTAACAGAAAAGATGTGTTGATTTTTTTCTGTTGAAAAAAATCTAAGTTGTCAACATAAACTCATGTGTCGAGTTTTTTTTGTTAAAAAAAAGTCGACACAAAAGATGAGTCGAAATTACTGTCAATCTTTGGTCACTAGACCACATATGTCGATTTTCTGCAAACTAGTTCACATGCTTTGACAAAATCAGCTGCTCCTTTTGTAAAAATTAACTAAATAAAATGTTTAAACAATTAAATATTTTTTATAAAATTTATAAAATAAACTAATTAAAATTTATAACATAAACTAATAAAAGTTTATAAAATAAATTTTGTAAAAGTTTATAAAATAAATTTTATTTAAAATTTATAAAATAAACTAATTGAAATTTATAACATAAGCTAATAAAAGTTTATAAAATAAATTTTATTTAAAATTTATAAAATCAACTAATTAAAATTTATAACATAAACTAATAAAAGTTTATAAAATAAATTTTATAAAGTTCATAAAATAAACTTATTAAAAGTTTATAATTAAACTTATTTAACATGGCCTCCTCATTCTAAGTCTAGACAGCTTCGGCACGGTGAGCTTCACTGGGCTACGGATCCTGATTTGTATATCAATCATCGAGCTTTCATACCAATTGTTGGGTCCCGAAGTATCGTAGAAGGGAGGGTTGAGTACGATACTCACTAAATTAAAAAATTCTTCCGAATCTTTTGCGGTTAAATAATTTAGAGTTCTGTTAGTGAGTTTGAATTCATGAGGTGAATAGTATTTAAGAGGCTAACTTACTAATTTTTTGTATTTATGAATAAACATTGAAGTTCTAGAAAATTAGCAAGTAAATAAATAAGACAAGTTTTGGGGAATATATCTTTCGTATATAAATCCAGAGAGGTGCTACACTCGGTTTTAATGAACCGGTTTCCGAAGAACAAATTAGTTCTTCGCTACAACAAAGAGATAGGACTGATTCCTATTATAATGTATAGATCTGTGAATGTACAAAAAGGAAATCAATCTAATAGAGAGTGTTTTATAATAGTCCTATATTTTTACAACATAATGAACCGATTAGATTATATAACTCCTGTGAAGAAGGTATGTGTATAGTTTTGTATCTCTTCTTCTTCGGCTTCTGTCTCTCTCTATATCTCTTTGTGTCTGTATGTATTTTAACTCACAAATCAAATGAATTAAATTCATTTGTTTATATAGTATAGGCTTTACAATAATTGAACTACAGTTGTGAATGTCGAATTCTTCTTCCCTGTATGTTGACTTGAGTTGACTTTGATAAACCCGTGGATATTTTTTATGTGTCGAATATTGTTACCATGTATTGAACACTTAGAAAATATTCCATTTGTCGAATTCTATGTCCATGTATACTTCCCTTAGTCACATAAAAGGTAAGTGTCGAATTCTTCTTCAATATGCAGTTAGGTATCGAGTTCTACTTCATTGTACATGCCTTAGTGATTTAAATTCTATGTGTCGATTTTCCTTCCTTGAATTATAATCACCACATACAAAAGTTATGTGTCGATGTTTTCATTTGACTTGGTCAAATTACCATTTGATCACTAACCTTTTGTAACTCTTGCGCTTCGTCACTTGCGGTTTGGTCACTTGTGGTTTGGCTGTTGAGTTGTTCGGTTGTTTGACTATTGAGATGTTCAACAACAACCTTTTGTACCTCTTACGCTTGGTCACTTGCGGTTTGGCTGTTGAGTTGTTCGGCTATTTAACTATTGAGCTGTTCAACACCAACCTTTTGTACCTCTTGCGCTTGGTCACTTGCGATTTGGCTGTTGAGCTGTTCAGTTATTTGACTATTGAGTTGTTCAGCTGTTTTTCTTTGTACCCTTTAACCTTTACAAGCGCTTCAATCCTCGACCCTTTTCTTCCATTTCCTTCACTCCGCACACTTAGTCAATGTTCTACTTCATAGATGTAATTACCATTATCCTTCGTATTGATGTTTAGTGCACTGGTCTGGTTCACAAATGACTAACACTGATCCTGATCTTCACATCTCTTTTAATTCAAATGACAAGTGTGATACAGTTCTTTATTGCTTCGAACACTGATTATAAATAAACAATGTACTTTCACTATAATCTTTTATGTATTTAGACAACGTCTTCATTACTACTACAATCTTGAATACTTTATTCTCTATTCTTCACTGACGCTTGAACATATAAATGAACTTATTTCAGTGAGTATAACTTCAAGACTGTAGTTGTCTTCTTTAACCTTTGTCTTTACCATGTCTTCAATTCTTCTAGATTCCTATGCTTTGAACACTATTTATCTTCAATCAATGCCTTTACACTGAAATCTTCTAGTGGTACTTCTATACTGAATCTTTAACACTTCTGACACCCTGAAAGTCTTTAACCATTATTCTTCACTGAGGCTTGAATATATTAATGAAATTCTTTCAGTGACTTGAAGTAGACTTCAAAACTTTTTCTAATGTCTTGATTCACTATATTTGCCTTATCTTCATTTTTTCCTGATTTTCGTGTAGACATAGTGTTATTTACTTATCATGTTCTAGTGTTGAGTTATCACAATTACATTCATATAGCTTCGTAATCTCACCAACAAGAATTGTTTTATCTCTCTCACCGATCTCTCTATTTTGCATCAGGATCTCATACTGGAATCTCGTCTCTCCCTTACTCATATCATGTGCACCTTCTAAGGTGGGTCCCTCATGTGTTTCACTCACATTCCTGGAAAAAATAGGAATGACCTCACTCACTCCCTCTCCTTTTGTCAGGTTGCAATCCTGCCTCTCACTCAACTCACTCAATCCTAAGAGTGTTTATGCAACATCAATTGATTGAGTATCAATTGATGTATAGACATTATCAGTCGAAGTGTTTGGGATATCCATCGATTGATCTTGAGTATCGATCGAAGGCTTATCCGTCGATGGATGAATATCAATTGATGAAGGAACATTAATTAATAAAGTAGAAATAGTTGAGCTAATTATTTGAGAAGTGATATTTGAAATGACATGTGAGATGGAATCCTGAATTTCTTGGGAAGAAAATTCAGGAGAGAGTGTTGATTTCTCCTTGAATAATAAAGAAGGAGAATTTGAAAATGTCTGATTATCTATCAAAACATTTTCTGAAGAAATTTGATGAGGTGGGGAAAGAAGAATAGCAGGGATTGGAATTGAGAGTGAATGATGCTGCATCTCATCATTTATATGAGGTGCATTAAACTGACTTTGAGAAGGCTTCATCATAGTTTCCTGTGATTTTGCAGTGTATGTTTCCCCTTGTGCAAATGTGACTCTTTTCTTTCTCATTTCATATGATTTTGGGGTTTTGGCTTGTGTGTCCCCATCTTGGTGCGGTGCCCCTGGTTGTGGCCTCTTTTCAATATTGCCATCCTTTTGAGAGGATGACAATAGGGATGTGGTACTTTCATTATTAACATCCAGAGTCTTTTGAGAGACTGTGGAGTGGCTTGGTTTGGGTTGCACGCTCTCACTCTCCTTGTCCTTCTGGGTTTTTTATGTTCCCTTGTTCCCTCACCACCTACATCCACCTCTAATCTATCTACCATGATAGGTATTTTTCTTTTCTTTGTTTTTATAACAATAGGATTTTGGGAACCTGTTGAGGTTGTTGGGTTCCGAGGCATAAAACGCAGCGGATTAAACGTAAATATAACAAAAATTCGGAACCCTAAACGCAGGATCATGTAAAAGCCTAGACTGATTATTGTGAAACGGAATCATACCTTTGTCTGGTCTTGGTTTACACGAACTCAACGGAGATCCTAGCTTTCACGACTTGTGTCTTCCTCTCAAAAACACCTCTATGGTATCCACACGAGCACCTTCAAGAACGTCCCACGATCTTGATTACGGAATTGATTGTACTAGCTCCTTTGATGATTTCGAATTTGTTTCTGCCTTGCTGTGCTTGCTGTTGTGTGCTTGCTGCTGCCTCTAGGGATTTTGTTTCTCAAAAACGTAATCCCTCTTAACCCTATCATTATCTATTTATAATGCTGGTTAAGATGCCCAATCAGCAAAACCTAACCCATGTAGGTTTAGAATAAATAATAAAACCGAATTTCTATTATTTAATTAATAACTAAGTCATACTTAATTATTAAGGGCAGAATTCAAATTCGAATTTTATTATTTCAATTAATTAAGTCTCACTTAATTAATATAATAAAATTCAAATAATCATCAATTAATTTAAATCTATAATTTAAATTAACTATTCCTTTAAGTGCTCTATGTGTGTGACCCTATAGGCTATTATTTAATTAGCAATAATTTTATTCTCCAATAAAATTATAAACAATGAGCGGTATCTAGTAATACATCATTGCTACTCAATTAAATAATAATTAAATCGTGATTCGATAAAACCTTTCATGATTAATGTTTCCGTGTAATATAATCCCTTTAACCATATATATTATAGATTAAATTCGAGGCATGTATTTAGTCATCCTCTATAACATTTAATCCGGGTTTACTTGATCCATGAGTAGACTATGAAAACAAATCATTATTTGAGCACGGCCATGCATTTTATAGTCTCACTCAATAAAGAGGCCAATAATATCTCTCCTAATTATAGGAGGGTTAAATCCTTTATCTATAATTCATATTTTTCATACGACTCATGATATACCCGATGTCCACTTTTATCATTATCCGGTCAAAGGTAACTTTTAATGTAGTCAAAGTATATTAATCCTCGTACATAAATATAATGATCTCAAGTCAGAGGATCATTACACCATTATCACTGTGAGTCTTTCTTATGACTTTATTAAACATGAAGAATCTCACTGTGGGTCTGTCCAGTACCATGTACTCCTGCATGTACCTATGTGTTGACTTTAGTATCCCCATACTTATAACTAATGAGATGTGGTTATCAGTCAAATAACATACTAGTCTATTTATGTATTATTATTGTCCTATAATAATAATGCTCGACTAGGGACATTTAAGAATATGATCTATTATATAATCTCAAGTTCAAGTCATGTACTAAACTATACAATGTGTATCATGATTCTAAGGACATTTATTATGCTAACAAATATATCGCAGTAATTAAAATCATAATAAATATGTTTATTGAATAATCAAATGACATAAAAGTCTATTGTATTGCCTCTAGGGCACCTACACTAACAATCTCCCACTTGCACTAGAGCCAATCACCCATGTATCTAATACCCATGGAACTAGTGTGACCGTCATGCTTCGTCTGCGACAAGCCTTTGGTCAGTGGGTCTGCAATGTTATCATTTGTGTGCACTTTACATATGTGTATGTCACCCCTTTCATTAATCTCTCGAATGAGGTGATATCTCCTGAGTATGTGTTTGGTTCGGGAGTGAGATCTAGGTTCTTTAGCCTGTGCAATGGCTCCATTATTATCGCAGTATAGATCAATGGGATCTGCGATCGATGGAATCACTCCCAAATCAGTAATGAATTTTCGAATCCAAACAGCTTCCTTAGCCGCTTCACAAGCTGCAATGTACTCAGCCTCCATTGTAGAATCAGCTACTGTTTCTTGCTTTGAACTCTTCCAACTTACAGCACCTCCGTTTAGACAAAACACAAAACCAGACTGTGATACAGTATCATCCCTGTTGGAGATTACGAAGCTGTATAAATAGAAATCGTGATAACTCAACACTAGAACAGGACAAGTAAATAATACTACGCCTACACAGAAATCAGGAAGAATTGAAGACATGGCAGATACAGTGAATCAAGACATTAGAAGAAGTTTTGGAGTCTACTACAGGTCACTGAAAGAAGTTCATTTATATGTTCATGCCTCAGTGAAGAATAATGGTTGAAGACTTTTAGGGTTTCAGAAGTGTTGAAGATTCAGTATAGAAGTGCCACTAGAAGATTTCAGTGTAAAGGCATTGATTGAAGATAGACAGTGTTCGAAGCATAGGAATCTAGAAGGGTAAAGATAAAGGTTAAAGAAGACAGATGCAGTCTTGAAGTTATACTCACTGAAAGAAGTTCATTTAAATGTTCAAGCGTCAGTGAAGAACAGAGAATGAAGTATTCAAGATTGTGATAATAATGGAGACGTTGTCTAAGTACCAGAAAAGATTCCAGTGAAGTTACAGTGTTTATTGACAGTCAGTGTTCGAAGCAATGAAGTTTCTGCAAACTTAACAATGCAAGTAAAGCAATAATACGAAGACCTGGATCAAAGTTAGTCGTCTGTGAACCAGACCAGTTGCACTAGGCGTCAGCAGTTTGTGAAAGGAATCTGAGTATTAACTATAGAAGAATTGTTAAGTTGAAGAACGTACTTGGAAAGAACGGTTATTTATTAAGGTACGAAAAGTGATTTGTAGAGGCTACAGTCAAACAGTTAAACAGCTAATAGCCAAACAGCTAAACAGCTCAAAGGGTACAGGGTGCAAAGTGTCACAACCTTGGTACGAAAAGTGAAAGTTTCTGAACTACAGTCGAAGAACAGGAACAGCTCAGGGTACAAGGTGTAATGTGACAAGACTTTGGTACAGAAAATGGAAGTTTGTGAACTTCAAGCATAGAACAGAAAGTGTGTCAAAGTGCAGTGGCTAAACTGCACTTTGACCAAAGTGATCAAAAGCCACGCCCAATGTGTTTAATCAAATCAATATTTCTATGTGGCGCATGTTTCTCTGTGTTGCGCCTCCCCTCTTAGCTCCCTGTAGTGGCGCCACTTGCACACTTGCAGTTAATATATTAAGTAAAGATTTAAGTGGCGCCTCCCCAGTATACTCCCTGTACTGGCGCCACTTACTTTCCTTAAATATATTAATCAACTCAATTTATTCTAGGCGCCACTAAATTCAGTACAGGGGATCAACTGTATTGGCGCCACTCAGCCCTTAGCAAATCAAATTCAAGCAGCCTACTTTATTGATTTAAAGACTACACCAATTAAATTGAAGAGTCATCTTCTCCTACAACAAAAATATGTAGGGAGCTTCTGCCATGGCCGGGGCAAGAAGGAATAATTTATACACACCCATACCTTGCTCCTGGTCAGATATTAGGACCCGGTTCTTAAACGAAAAATGCTCAGGGCTCCTAGATATCACTCCCTACGGACTCAGTTTTTCCTTGTACTAATTTAGATATATTTGTATAGGAACTGAGCCTAATATTTTTGTGTTAGTAGCAAAGAACTAATTTATTCTTTGGAAGCCAGTTATATTTTTAACTGGGTGTAGCACCCCTCTGGGTTTATATATGAAAGATATATTCCCGGAAACTTGTCTCCATAAATTACTTGCTAATTTTCTTGAACATAATTGATTTATCTGGACACACAGAAAATTAGCAGGCAGCTCACCTAAACACTACAAATGGCCAAACCCACTCTGAAGCAATAATTTATTTATCCGCAAATTCCGAAAAGAATTTAAATTATTGTGAGTATCGTATTCAACCCCCCTTCTACGATACTTCGGGACCTAACAATTGGTATCAGAGCTAACTGATTGATATACAAATTAGGATCCGTAACCCAGTAAAGCTCACCAAGCCCAAGCTGTTTACTTAAAAGGAGGCCTTGTTAAATAAGTTTAATTATAAACTTTTAATAAGTTTATTTTATAAACTCTTATGTAATTTGTTTTATAAACTTTTATAAATTTATATTATAAATTTTAATTAGTTTATTTTATAAACTTAATATTAAATTTATGTTATAAACTTTTATAAAATTTATTTTATAAACTTTTATTAGTTTATATAATAAATTTTAATTAGTTTATTTTATAAACTTAGTATTAAATTTATTTTAGAAACTTTTATAAAATTTGGTTTATAAATTTTTATTAGTTTATATTATAAATTTTAATTAGTTTATTTTATAAATTTTAAAATTATGTTTATTATAAAACTTATTAAAATGTGGCCAATTTTAGTATACTCGAATATGTACAGGTGGGTGAATTGTTTATCAAAAGCACAACTTGAATTCAAGACAAGTCGTTTCAGAGTACACGCGCGGCGCAACTTGAATTTAGTTGCGCCTCTCCTCTGTTCAGTGTGCCAGAAGCAAGTACACGCGCTGGAAAATTTTAACAAGTCAGTGTTAAACCAAGTTGCGCCTCCTCAGTGTAAAGTCCTGTGTTAGCGCCACTTATTCCCGAAAGGCAGTTTGGTACCCCAAGTTTTGTACTCTTTAATTTTTATTTTAGATCTATTTATTTTTCCAGAAAATTTAAAATTCTTGAAAACTAAAATTTTTCTTAAATATTAATTTACGATATTTTAATTTTTAAGAAAATTCGAAATTCTTGAAAATTAATTTGTTGTATATTTTTATTTTTGATTAATTTATTTTCTAAGAAAATTAAAAATGCTGTAAATTTAAATTTTTCTTAAATATTAATTCGAGGGTGCTCAAGGGGTTTGTAGATGAAGATTTTTCCGGGCATTGAAGACAACTAAAATTGACTGAAGATTATCCAATGAAGCTTATTCTGGAACAGGTTGAAGAAATAGTGGTATTAATTTCCTCAGAGGTTTACTCCATAGGATCCCACTAATATTTTAGAAGCTGCAAAAGAAGAAATTATTTGGGTACAGTTTTTGGATAATTTGAGTTGTATTTTTGGATGAAAAATCTAAGGGGTTTGAAGTAGTGAAGGAAAACAGACTAGACAACCTGGCATCTCTGTACAAGCCTTAAAGTTTATTCTACAGGGAGATTACAGGAAGTTCGTGCTAACACTCCAGATCATCTGGAACACAGGTTTACAGCCAACAGGGATCTAAGGACACAACCACATTGTTTGTAAAAGACCTGTTTGTGCTGAAGGCCTATGAACTAGAACAAGAGCTGAAGAAGATAATATTTGGTAAAGCAGGTTGTTAGCATATCCACTGTATTTGTGACCCATGAACCAAATTTGATTGACGTCAAGGTTGAGAACCTCTGAACATAAACGAATTGATCCTAGAAGCTGAATTGAAGATGTTGTAGCTCGAGGTAGTGGTCAAGGTGTTGTATGTAAATTTGACACTTTGGAATAACTTGAGAACTGGACTGCATGTCAAGCCTGTAGGGCAACAGGAAGTTCAGTGACATCAGATTCAGACGGAATCCCAATTCTTAATCTAAGGTCATTACCTATAGATTCCATAAAGGAGATTTTCAAGAATAGTTCAAGAGGCGGTTGCAAGACAGGGATGGTTTATATTTGAAAGATAAGATCAGGGGTTTGCTACACAGTTTGGAGAAGCCTGAAGAAGCAAAAGATGAAAGACACTATTTTGGGTTGAAGCAGGAATCTTAAGCATTAGTGAGGATGCAGCAAGAGAAAGCACTTGTTGGTGAAGTTAAATGCAAGGATGATTCTAACAGTGATGAGCCAAATGGATATCTAGCATCAATGACCAACACTGGAGATGAATCACTAAGCACTTCTCAGGTACACTTTCTAACTAGTATACGTTTATCTAATTCAGAACTGCATGTTTATTAGGTTCTGAAATGTATTATAGTCATGACAGCATGTTAGCATCTTAGGACTTAAATGCTTAATTGATTGCTAAGAATAAGATTGCATGCTAGGATTCATGAGTTTAATTAGTACATTTATTACTTGATTTTATATGCAGTAAAATGAATATCTAGAATTAGATAGGGTGTTCTAGACGGTTAGGTGTATCCCTAAACATTTGCTGGAACTTGAGTTAAATCTTATGTGATTTAATACCTCTGCTAATGTTATGAAAATTGCTAATAGACAAACAGGTCATAGATCAGATATTTTATATTTGTTCTTATTGTGATAAATGACTTGTTAAGTGTATGTGGAATTTGATATTGCTTATAATGTTTTATTCAAATATTCTGCATATTCTTGAATTGTTTATGTGCTTATTTTCATATGATTTGTTCACACTCACATAGTTGCACTTAAATGTCATATCATATCATGTATTGCTTGTTAGGGATAGAATAATAAAAGATGGTAGAATTATCTAAGTAGTCAGTAACATTTGTTGATTCGAGGATTAATCTAAAACTGACTTAGGTAATTAGAGATAGTTAAAAATGTTAGACAACAACAGAAATGGATTAGATAGAATTAGTAATTAATTTGTTAGTTCTTCTATCCATGTGCTTTTATGCATATTGAAGTTGTTGTTACCTCTGATAATATCTCTAACCCATCTGGACTCAATTAAAATTGAGTACCAAGAAGCTTAATCATTTATGATTGCAGAGTATGTAACTAAAGGCAAAAGTTATGTGACTTCGTGACATTTATTGTTCGAGGCATATGATTAAGATTAAAGCTCTAATATCACAGTTGGTTGAGAAGGCCTCCCCGATGGTAACCTTTGGAGATGACAGCAAAGGATGTACAAGGGATATGGCTATCATGTTTTAAGAACTGTCATCAGTGGAAGCATCTTTCTTGTTGAAAGAGTTAAGCACTTTTTAAAGGGCACTAGGGAATTCTTCGTCAAGGGTTTTCTGGAGAAGTGTTTGATCTCAAGCAAGAAGGTTGGAAGCTCGCTCAACTGAGAGTGAGAAAATTTGTTCGTAGCTGACATGGAATTTGGATGCAAAGATGAAGTCAACTTATCAGTGAAGCTTTATCAACGAAGAGTTAGCTATGGCAAAGGAAGCTCTTACACTTGTTAGTCAGCAAGGCAATGGATTCTTTGATAAAGATGAAATTGGTGAGAGGACTGCTTCATATGAAATTCTATCCAGAAGGAAATTTTGAAGTATGTCACATAGGGAAGTCAATGGAAACATCACACTGAAGAAAAGTCATGAAAGAAATATGCTTAGTGGTGATTGAAATTGGTAACCCTAATTACGAATTGGTGATGTTCAAGCATTCAACAGACAAAATGTCACAAATGGTGATTGATCAAATAAGGAAGATCAAGTTGGAAACAATTGGTAAGCTGTGAGAACATTGAAGTCAGATATTGGAACTGAATTTCGCGAGTGAAGTTCTAAATGAAGTCTGCACTGAAAAGGTATTTGGAAGCTGAAGTAATTAACACAGCATGCTGCCTTATTCAACAAGATCGTGAAAAAACATCATTTGAGTTAATGGCCAATCAGAAGCAAACACTGAAACTCTTTCGTGTGTTTGGAGGGAATTGATTTTTAATGAAGATTTATTTGAGTAACTTGACAAGAAGTTAAAGCTCATGGAACAATTCTCCTCGGCTACTCATAAGTGATTAAAAGTCTGAATGTGACGACCAACTACACCAAGCTCTCAAGCATTCAAATGAACGACCATTCTGAATCTTTGACAAATTCAGATACTGATGTAGAAGCTGAGGTTGCAGAAGGAATTAATGTTTAGCAGCAACTCAGGGGAGTAAATGAAAGAAGGATTTACTAGTCATACTCAACAATGAAGATCAAAGGATTTCATTAAGAACATTTCTGCCAAGACAAAAGGTTTGAAGTCAAATTCTATCCTGGAGTCTCGTTCTTAGTGATCCGGATTCTTGTGTAAAGGCTAGAAGTGCTAATCAAGATGAACATATATTCTTCGGAACCTAACAGTTGGGAGAGAGCAATTGTCAACATTTAACAATTGGTATCACCCATCAATTGGTATCCCAAAGAATACTAAAGGAGCACAGATTGATCCAGATTGAGTGATTGCAATGCAAGATGATCTCAATCAGTTAGAAGGCAGAAACCACTGAAGCTGGAACCCAAACCACTAAAGTCGAAGCTGAAACTGGTACAGTAAGGGTTCACAGAAACTGGATGACTATTTGGCATTGTTATGAGGGACAAAGCCAAACTGGTTGCTACAGGACTTTAAAGCAGAAGGTATCGACGATGATGGAAACAGAATCTTCGGGACTTTCTAGATCAAGCAGTAAGCACCAGTGACGAGACTTGATCCTTTGGGACTCATCAATGGGGACCTAACAATTTTCAGGGACCCAACGATTAGGACCAAACAATTGGTATCCCTAGCACATGTGGAGCATTCAAGCATGAAGATCTAACAGATGAATGTGAACAAGTGCACTCCTGAATGGTGAGCTAGAAGATGAAGGTGCAGATCCATTACAATTTGTATATCATTCTCTTCGCAAGCTTTTCTATGACGGAGGTAAAGGATTCAAGCAAAACGTCAAGGACATGGTATGACTCTCTAACTGTTAATTACTTAAAAATGATTTTACATTAGAGTTGTTATACATATCTCTCTAGAAATGCTAAGCACACACAATGACATATATATGTGCAAGTATACATTAATTCTCGATATGCCTATGTGCAAGTTTCCAAGTGGAATCTAGAGAATCGTATCTTATAGCTAAGTTATGAATTGCTAGATATCTTAGGGGATCACCAATTCTTGGAATCTGGGACCCTTAAGATAATAGGTTTAACCTAATTGGCTATATAGATATAGATAATTCAGGTTGTACGAAAGACAGGGAAGTCATTCCTAGAAGCTGTCAATTTCCAGCAACTCTGTTGAACTCTTCACACCACTAGAGGAACAAGCGCATGGACACCAGGTATCATTTCTTTTGAGGTGTTCTTAGTCGAATAACTTACAGATATTTTCTAAATAACTTGATGAATTTATTTTATCGAAGTTGGTTAGTAAACTTGGGATATTATTAATATGCATATTTGTTGAAAATCCCATCTGTAAGGAATTCTCAAATGAGTTCACAAGTATTATTTGTACCCTATTCAAAGGACTTGTGAATTTCTTTTCAACTAATACCTCGGGCTTACGTATGTCAATTAATAATTGTTATGAGCATGCTTACTATATGCAAAGTGACAATTATTAGATATGGCGTAGGAAGTTAAATGCTAATATTCAATCCAATGAATATTTTAGTATTTAGCGAATTTATTTTATCTTATTGAAATTATGAATTGAAGCAATTCAATGTTTATTAGTTTCATAATTTTGATTTGATAAAATAACAGAAGCACAATTTCTTGCATCTTGACATTATTGATAAATATCGAATAATTGGTATCAGCGTGCAATTAATTGTGATATTTTTAATATTAGTGATATTACAAGTTGTTTATCTGAAATCACTAATAGTAAAAATATATATGCTTATTGTTCTACTGAATAATTGTCATGTATAGTTTATATAAATGCATGTGATTGACAATTGCTTAGTACAACATAAGTATTTAATTTATTTTGGTTTATTTAAATCATGATGATATAAAACAATTCAGTGAAATATCTGTTCCATGATTTAAGTAAATTAAAATAAATTCGAAGCATAATTATTTGTAGTGCAAGTATTATCTTTTATTACTTTGTGATAATTGAATAATATTTTATTGCAAAATAATTGTGATATATTAATACTAATGGATTTACTTAGTTTTTATCCTTAGCAACAATTGGTATCAATATATTTAGTTTTCTTTCTTTGACTGGTTTACGATCCTGAATGTATTTAAAAGAAATTTTTGTCTATTTCTTTTTCAAAATGTTTTATGCAAAAATACATTCATTTGTCTATCAGTTTTAGTTAAGAAAACTTAAGAATTCTTTTTCAAAACTTCTCTTTTGAAAAACTTTTCTTTAGGATAATTTTTCTCTAATCTCAAAATACTTTATCCTCTCCCAAAAGCTTGTTTTAAATGTTTTATCTTTAAAAGCTTTTTCTCTCTAAATTTTTCTTTTTAAAGTGGCAGAAACTTTGTGACTGCTATTTTATTTGGAAAAATTATTTTAACTTCGAGGTATCAATCACTTGTAAAATGATTTGTTTTCAAATACTTGTTTCAATGTATGTTTCACATTGATTCATAGTACCAAAACAGTGGTTGTTGCTTTGAAGACCTAGTACTGTTATGTTAAGCATTCATCCTAACCCTAATTGTCATGTTTTTATTTTAAGTCGGGGATATTATCAGGCAGACGAAAATGATGTAAATCATAATTGCATTATGAGTCGGAAAATCATTGTCTTCTATCTGATAAGGATGTTTTGTAAAACTGTTTTCAAAACATACAGTGCTTAGGTTTAATGGAAAAGAGTCATTTTATTGAGATATAATTTGGTAGAAGAGTTGAATTTCTTCTTTGGTGTAAATTCCCGCGTTTTACTATGGGAAGTTTGCCCTATAAGAAATTCATAAGAAATAGAAACTTTTTCTCTGATACTCCCGCGTTTTATTATGGGATAAGTATCTTAAAGAAAATTTCTATTGATGTCATGCTCTTAAATGATAAATTTTTCAATCTGACAAAACTCTTTGGTGTAAAAGTGCTTTAATGCAATCATTTACCATTCCTTCTTATATTTTTCTTTCTCCTTGAGATGAGAAATATGTTTTGGAATGTTAAAGTGATTATTTGTTTATCTTTTTAATTGACCCTATCCGATTAGCCCCTAGTGGCTATAGAAGCTGGCCAGGAGGTTGAAAACCCATCAATCTCTGACCCAGGCCTTAATACCAAACACTCATTTCATCCACTTCCATATATTAACCCCTGGAGTTATAAGGAACACATGGTAGTTAGAGGTTGATAAGGGAGAAACTGCACTTGATGCAGCAAATAAGGATGAAGTCGGCAGTGCACCCACAGCTCTACCTCCAGCGAAGTAAAGAAGTATATAAACTGAGGTATCTGTAAGCTCATCTGTATCTTCTCAAAAAGATGTAGAGCTGAAAAGGCAATAAAACTGTCTCTGGAATCATTCTCTCAACAGGATGAGTCCATTGAAATTCGCTCGTCATCCAGAGCATCTTGTAATGAGTCAAGCACACCACCGGCACTCACGCTGATGGTAAGCCTAAACAGATATATACTAGGAACCTTATATAATTTTTGGGACCTAACAATCCTAACAGTTATACTAGGGGCCTAACAATTGGACACATTGCAAAGCGTGCACAGTGTGAGGTATAGGCATGTTAACAAAACACCCGTCATTGGGTTACGAGGGAAACGTAGACTCTAATTTGCCATTCATTACATTGTCTACTACGTCGCCCCTCCTGGAAGGAACATTTCCAGATCCTGAAAAGGAATGTCCACCTCCCGTTTACGAATAAGGTGTGAGGCAACTCCTTGATAGAACAAGGCAGGATTCCCAAAAAGATTTTAAAATCTTGGGATAACCCATCTCAAAGAGGTGAGGCTCCACTAGACAGTGATTTAGCAATCGCTATTGAGTCTGGTGTGAGACAGTGCTTATGCATGATAGATCAAGAACACCTCAACGAGGCAATTCTCCACTTGATAGTGATTCATTTCATTTTGATAAATCAGGTGATAAGAATAGAAATGAATTGACGGATTTCACTTGCAGGTACAGAAGGCTAAATTTGGAATGCAAAGTGAAAGTGAGAGAGAGAAACACTTGAGTGAAAGTGAGGGAGAGATACACTTGAGTGAGAGATAGGGAGAGAAAGAGTGAAACACTTCTAAGTGCTTGACACTTAAGTGTAAACACCAACAGAACGTAGTAGAAGTGAGGAAACTGTTGGGTTCCGAGGCATAAACCGCAGCGGATTAAACGTAAATATAACGAAAAATTTCGGAACCCTAACACAGGATCATGTATAATCATGGACTGATTATTGTGAAACGGAATCATACCTTTATTTGGTCTTGACTACTACGAACTCAACGGAGATCCTAGCTTTCACGACTTGTGTCTTCCTCTTGAAAACACCTCTATGGTATCCACACGAGCACCTTCAAGAACGTCTCACGATCTTGATTATGGAACGGATGTACTAGCCTCCTCTAGATGATTTCGAAATCTGCCTCTACCTTTTCTGCTCCTAGGGTTCGTTTTTCTTAAAAACTTAATACCTATTAACCCTACATTATCTATTTATAATGGTTGGTTAATAGGCCCATAATAGCAACCCATAACAGCAAAGCCTAACCCATGTAGGTTTAGGATTAAATAATAAAACCGAATTTTATTATTTAATTAATAACTAAGTCACACTTAATTATTAATGGCAGAATTCAAATTCGAATTTATATTATTTCAATTAATTAAGTCTCACTTAATTAATATAATAAAATTCAAATAATCATCAATTAATTTAAATCTATAATTTAAATTAATTATTCCTTTAAGTACTCTATGTGTGTGACCCTATAGGCTATTATTTAATTAGCAATAATTTTATTCTCCAATAAAATTATAAACAATGAGCGGTATCCAGTAATACATCATTGCTACCCAATTAAATAATAATTAAATCGTGATTCGATAAAACCTTTCGTGATTAATGTTTCAGTGTAATATAATCCCTTTAACCATATATATTATAGATTAAACTCGAGGCATGTATTTAGTCATCCTCTTCAACATTTAATCCGGGTTTACTTGATCCATGAGTAGACTATGAAAACAAATCATTATTTGAGCACGGCCATGCATTTTATAGTCTCACTCAATCAAGAGGCCAATAATATCTCTCCTAATTATAGGAGGGTTAAATCCTTTATCTATCATTCATATTTCTCATACGACTCATGATATACCCGATGTCCACTTTTATCATCACCCGGTCAAAGGTAACTTTTAATGTAGTCAAAGTATATTAATCCTCGTATAGAAATATAATGATCTCAAGTCAAAGGATCATTACACCATTATCACTGTGAGTCTTTCTTATGACTTTATTAAACATGAAGAATCTCACTGTGGGTCTGTCCAGTATCATGTACTCCTACATGTACCTATGTATTGACTTTAGTATCCCCATACTCATAACCAATGAGATGTGGTTATCAGTCAAACAACATACTAGTCTATTTGTGTATTATTATTGTCCTATAATAATAATACTCGACTAGGGACATTTAAGAATATGATATATTATATAATCTCAAGTTTTAAGTCATGTACTAAACTATACAATGTGTATCATGATTCTAAGGACATTTATTATGCTAACAAATATATCGCAGTAATTAAAGTCATAATAAATATGTTTATTGAATAATCAATTGACATAAAGGTTTATCAAAATAAACATTGTATTGCCTCTAGGGCACCTACACCAACAATCTCCCACTTGCACTAGAGTCAATCACCCATGTATCTAATACCCATGGAACTAGTGTGACCGTCGTGCTCCTTCTGCGACAAGCCTTTGGTCAGTGGGTCTGCAATGTTATTATTTGTGTGCACTTTACATATGTGTATGTCACCCCTTTCATTAATCTCTCGAATGAGGTGATATCTCCTGAGTATGTGTTTGGTTCGGGAGTGAGCTCTAGGTTCTTTAGCCTGTGCAATGGCTCCATTATTATCGCAGTATAGATCAATGGGATCTGCGATCGATGGAACCACTCCCAAATCAGTAATGAATTTTCGAATCCAAACAGCTTCCTTAGCCGCTTCACAAGATGCAATGTACTCAGCCTCCATTGTAGAATCAGCTACTGTTTCTTGTTTTGAACTCTTCCAACTTACAGCACCTCCGTTTAGACAAAACACAAAACTAGATTGTGATACAGTATCATCCCTGTCTATTTGAAAACTTGCATCGGTGTAACCTTTTACAACCAGTTTTTCCTCTCCTCCATACACCAATAATGAATCTTTAGTCCTTTTCAAGTACTTTAGAATATTCTTGACAGCCGTCCAGTGACCTTCACCTGGATTAGATTGGTATCTGCTCGTCATGCTTAAAGCATACGAAACATCTGGGCGAGTACATACCATCGCATACATGATGGATCCAATTGCTGAGGCATATGGAACCTTACTCATGCGGTCCTTGTCATCCAATGATTTCGGACACTGATCTTTAGAGATCGTTATCCCTTGAGACACGGGGACATATCCCCTTTTTACATTTTGCATACCAAAACGATGCAAAACCTTATCGATGTATGTACTCTGACTTAGACCGATCATCCTTCTAGATCTATCCCTATAGATCCTCATTCCTAGAATGTAGGATGCTTCTCCTAAGTCTTTCATAGAGAAGTTGCTCCCTAACCAAATCTTAACAGCCTTGAGAGAAGGTATGTCATTCCCCATTAGTAGTATGTCATCAACATATAGTACTATGAATGCCACATGGCTCCCACTAACCTTCTTGTAAACACAAGGTTCATCTTCGTTTTGAACAAAGCCATACTCTTTGACTGTTTCATTAAAACGGATATTCCATCTCCTAGAGGCTTGCTTCAATCCATAAATGGATCGACGTAATTTACATACCTTGCTAACATTCCTTGGATCGACAAAACCTTCAGGTTGTGTCATGTACACATCCACATCCTCTTCAAGGATTCCGTTAAGGAAGGCTGTTTTGACATCCATTTGCCAGATTTCATAATCATGGAATGCTGCAATAGCAAGCAAAATCCTTATGGACTTGACCATAGCCACTGGTGAGAAAGTTTCATCATAGTCAATACCATGAATTTGTTTGAAACCTTTTGCAACCAGCCTTGCTTTATAGGTCTGAACATTTCCATCCATGTCAGTTTTCTTCTTAAAAACCCATTTGCACCCTATGGGTTTCACCCCTTCAGGTGGATCAACCAAAGTCCATACTCGGTTTTCGTACATGGAATCCATCTCGGATTTCATGGCTTCTAGCCATCTCTTAGATTCTGGACTGTTCATAGCATCTTGGTATGTGAGAGGCTCATCTTCATCTATGAGCATCAAATCACCACATTGAGTCAAAAGAAATCCATATCTCTCTGGCTCATGGCGAATTCTACCAGTTCTACGAACAACCTGTGTTTGTTGAGCATTATCATTATCCTTCTCATGTTCCACTTCAGGTTCAATGCTATTTTGTGGTTCTCGATCTTCATCGAGGTCTATAGTTCTCCCACTGTTTCTTTTGGAAATAAAATCTCTTTCCATGAAAACAGCATCTCGAGCAATAAACACTTTCTGCTCAGAAGGACTATAAAAATAATACGCCTTTGTTTCTTTAGGGTATCCCACAAAATTGCACTCTTCAGATTTAGGTCCAAGCTTGTCAGATACCTGACGTTTCACAAACGCCTTGCATCCCCAAACTTTCATAAAGCTCATGCCTGACCGTTTCTTCTCCCATATCTCATATGGAGTCTTTTGAACCTTCTTAGTAGGAACACGGTTAAGTGTGAAAGCCGCTGTTTCTAGAGCATAACCCCAGAAACTAATTGGAAGATCTGCATGACTCATCATCGATCGTACCATGTCCAACAAGGTGCGATTTCTCCTCTCTGAAACTCCATTCCATTGAGGTGTACCTGGCGGAGTGAGTTGTGATACAATACCACACTCCTTTAAATAATCTTTAAATTCAGTGCTCAAGTATTCTCCTCCACGATCAGATCGTAAGATTTTAATACTTGCACCTCCACCTATTTGCTTTTCTACTTCAGCCTTGTATTCTTTGAACTTTTCAAAAGAATCGGATTTATTCTTCATAAGATATACATACCCATATCTACTGAAATCATCAGTAAATGTTATGAAGTAGTAGTAGCCTCCTCTAGCCATCACACGCATTGGGCCACATACATCACTAGGTATTAGCTCCAGACGTTCAGTGGCCCTTTGACCCTTACCAGTGAAAGGGACTTTAGTCATTTTACCAAGCAAACAAGATTCACATTCTTGGTATGATTCAAAATCAAACTTATCCAAGTATCCATCCTTATGTAATTTGGATATGCGTTTCTCATTTATATGGCCTAGACGACAATGCCAGAGGTATGTTTGATTTGAGTCATTAACTTTAAGTCGTTTGTTTTCTATATTACAGACAGGATTATCTAAGTCAAGAACATATAAACCATTAAACAAACGCGCAACACCATAGGTTAAATCATTCAAAGCAAAAGAGCAATTGTTGTCCTTTATTGTAAACGAAAAACTTTTCTTGTCCAAACAAGAAACAGAAATAATGTTTCTGCGAATCGCAGGCACGTAATAACAATTATCCAGTTCTAAAACTAGCCCAGAGGGCAAAGATAAATAATATGTTCCTACAGCTAAAGCAGCAACTCTTGCTCCATTGGCAACTCGTATGTCCATTTCTCCTTTAGCCAATGTCCTACTTCTCTGCATTTCCTGCACATTTATACAAATGTGAGAAGCACATCCAGTATCCAATACCCAAGATGTAGAAATAGAAAGATTGACTTCTATAATATATATACCTGAAGTAGAAGCTTGCTCAGTCCTCTTCTTCTTCAGATCCTCCAAGTAAACTGAACAGTTTCTCTTCTAGTGACCAGTTTTCTTACAGTAGTGACATTCACCCTTAACGACCCCACCTTTAGGCTTTAAAGCCTGTTTGGGACCTGACTTTGGCTTGGGTGTAGAATCAGAACCTGTCTTCTTCTTACCCTTCCACTTGCCTTTCCCTTTGGCCTTACCTTTATTGCCCACCATCAGTATGGGAGCAGGTTCAGCCGTCTTCATGTTGGTCTCATACGTTCTCAACATAGCCAACAATTCAGTAGGTGTTTTGTCAAATTCATTCATGTTGTAGTTTATGATAAACTGGGTGAATTTGTTGTTCAAAGAATTCATGATTAGGTCAATTCCAATTTCCTGAATAATCGGGAAACCCAAAGTATCAAGATACTCAATGTAACCAATCATCTTCAGAACATGTGGGCCAACTGGTTCACTTGCCCCTTGTTTGCAATTAAAAAGTGACTTGCTCGTGTTAAACCTTTCTTGACGAGTTTGACTTGCAAACATACTTTGCAAATGCTCATAGATAGTATATGCATCCATATGCACATGCTGTCTTTGAAGCTCAGCACTCATAGTTGCCAACATAAGACATGCAACATCAGTTGCATCATTCTCATCCTTTGTATGGGCCGCTCGTTCCTCAACAGTAGCGCCCTTAGGAAGGGGACCTGCCGGAGGAATATAAATGACATGAAGCTTGCGCTCCTGCCTGAGGACAATCCTCAAATTCCTCTGCCAGTCTAGGAAGTTGTTTCCTCCTGTCAGCTTATCCTTCTCAAGGACAGATCGTACAGATTGTGTGTTTGTGTTGTTTGTCATTACTTGGTATCTATAATGATAATAACACAAAATAAACATTAGATTGTCTGAGTTATTTATTATGTTCAAATGATTATGACACATTCATAATATATCTCCCACTATTTTTATCAAATCAATAGCCCTTACTATTAATTTGGAAAGTATATCCTATAATTCTTTCTAGTGAGCCAAGATCCATATTTCGTCATGTTTTAAGTCAACCACTGGAAGTCCTTAAGAATAATTATTTAGGTAGACAACATTTGTCAATTATATCATATATAATTCTTGGATAGTTTGGTGAGCAACGATTGATCTTACCAAACTCTATGCTTCTAAGTTCATAATGGTTAAATATAACCGTTTACTTTCACCTTATTATGACGACTCAGTTAAGTTTGACCCAATGATACAACGGCCGAATATAACCGTTTATATTCGTCGCATCTCACCACGATAGATAGGAGTCCCCTGTCACTGACAGTCTTTCCCCTAATCGATCTAGGATTCGATGAGTGTTCATTCATTGGAAAGCATCCGATTAAAACTTAATATTTTGTTAAGGGGTTTAGAAAATTTACGACGATCATGATCACATCATGAAGAGATCCTCAATTTTTCCTTGAACTAAATATTTCAAATTGACATCTTAAATTGTTCATTTCCCAGGTAGATGGAGGATACCAGTGATCACACTTAAAACCCATCAGCCTTACGAATACGCATATCCGTTTTTGTCAGAAAATCCCAATTATAGACATCAAAATCCATATTCAATTCCGTGTTTTAAAAATCCATATTTCATAAACACAAGAATCTCATGATCGTTTGTTAATTTTAAAATCTTAAATCGTTACAGATTTTATCTTGTTTAGCATGGCAAGCATGGCATGGGTGACGTATCTAATACATGCATACATCATTAATCTAATTAAAGCATGCATCTTCTACTCTACACATACATTCATACATCAATATGTAAAGTGCAGTATGTAAACGTGCTTGGTTATGGCCCCTTTCCTATGTGATCCTTTCGAGCTAATGAAAGGATCAAAGTCAATCTATGGTGGTGAAATATAAATACAATTACATGTCTTCATTCTTCTTGTATCCATGGGTTCTTGCTCCTCTTCTTGGATCATCCTTCAATCTTCAAGTACATTACATGGAATAATTGAATACAACCTATACTAATGTACTTACATAAGAAAACTCGAGTTACATTCGAGGTTAAACAATTACAAGAATGAAGAAAACGACATGCAAGTCGTATTTATAAAACCAAAACCAAAACCATTAATCTAGGGGTCTAAGGGCCATAACCAGCACCATGCTCAAGTACACAAAATAAAATATTGCGGGGGTCTGGGGGCGGCAGCCAGGTCAGCTTGGAAATTTTTTATTTTCGAAGACCAGTCCTATTCAGAAATCATCAATTTCTGAACTACAGATCATATCTGTTGGCCTTTTTCCCCACTGCAATTTATACAGTCCATCAGAGTTTACTGCTAAACTCTGATCAGCACAGTCCATCAGAGTTTACTGCTAAACTCTGATCAGCACAGTCCATCAGAGTTTACTGCTAAACTCTGATCAGCACAGTCCATCAAAGTTTACTCCTAAACTCTGATCAGAGACCATCGGAGTTTGTTAAACTCTGACCATGCTCTATACTTTGACCTGACCATCAGAGTTTACTGCTAAACTCTGATCATACACAGAATATACATTCTCTGACAGTTACATATTGGAAGAAGCATAGCAGTTTCATAACAGGCATGGCAGTCTCATAACAGAAGCATGGCAGTGGCATAACAGATTATGACAAAGCAGTAGCATGGCATGGCAGTCACCAAAACAGGCATGTATGCATCAAATACATAAAACACGTAACCAAATCAGTCCCTTATACACGTAGCTCTGATGCCATTGTTGGGTTCCGAGGCATAAAACGCAGCGGATTAAACATAAATATAACGAAAAATTTCGGAACCCTAACGCAGGATCATGTATAATCATGGACTGATTATTGTGAAACAGAATCATACCTTTATTTGGTCTTGACTACTACGAACTCAACGGAGATCCTAGCTTTCACGACTTGTGTCTTCCTCTTGAAAACACCTCTATGGTATCCACACGAGCACCTTCAAGAACGTCTCACGATCTTGATTATGGAACGGATGTACTAGCCTCCTCTAGATGATTTCGAAATCTGCCTCTACCTTTTCTGTTCCTAGGGTTCATTTTTCTTAAAAACTTAATACCTATTAACCCTATATTATCTATTTATAATGGTTGGTTAATAGGCCCATAATAGCAACCCATAACAGCAAAGCCTAACCCATGTAGGTTTAGGATTAAATAATAAAACCGAATTTTATTATTTAATTAATAACTAAGTCACACTTAATTATTAATGGCAGAATTCAAATTCGAATTTATATTATTTCAATTAATTAAGTCTCACTTAATTAATATAATAAAATTCAAATAATCATCAATTAATTTAAATCTATAATTTAAATTAATTATTCCTTTAAGTACTCTATGTGTGTGACCCTATAAGCTATTATTTAATTAGCAATAATTTTATTCTCCAATAAAATTATAAACAATGAGCGGTATCTAGTAATACATCATTGCTACCCAATTAAATAATAATTAAATCGTGATTCGATAAAACCTTTCGTGATTAATGTTTCCGTGTAATATAATCCCTTTAACCATATATATTATAGATTAAATTCGAGCCATGTATTTAGTCATCCTCTACAACATTTAATCCGGGTTTACTTGATCCATGAGTAGACTATGAAAACAAATCATTATTTGAGCACGGCCATGCATTTTATAGTCTCACTCAATCAAGAGGCTAATAATATCTCTCCTAATTATAGGAGGGTTAAATCCTTAATCTATCATTCATATTTCTCATACGACTTAAGATATACCCGATGTCCACTTTTATCATTACCCGGTCAAAGATAACTTTTAATGTAGTCAAAGTATATTAATTCTCGTACAGAAATATAATGATCTCAAGTCAGAGGATCATTACACCATTATCACTGTGAGTCTTTCTTATGACTTTATTAAACATGAAGAATCTCACTGTGGGTCTGTCCAGTACCATGTACTCCTGCATGTACCTATGTGTTGACTTTAGTATCCCCATACTTATAACTAATGAGATGTGGTTATCAGTCAAACAACATACTAGTCTATTTATGTATTATTATTGTCCTATAATAATAATACTCGACTAGGGACATTTAAGAATATGATCTATTATATAATCTCAAGTTCAAGTCATGTACTAAACTATACAATGTGTATCATGATTCTAAGGACATTTATTATGCTAACAAATATATCGCAGTAATTAAAGTCATAATAAATATGTTTATTGAATAATCAAATGACATAAAGGTCTATTGTATTGCCTCTAGGGCACCTACACTAACAGAGGTTGTCTTCTTAGATATGGATTTTGAAAAAAGTTGTGTGGCTTGCGTAGGAGGGTGGGGGTCAGTGCTACCACCCTCCATAGCCACAAAAGGCAAAAAAGATTGAGGTTGGGAAGAATTTAAGGTAGATATAAATACCTGAACCAAAGGTAGATAGATCAATTCCACATTACTGTGAAGATTAAAACTTACCAAGTCTTTGAAGACCCTTTTGTTTTGAACCCAACAATCCAAAGCTTCTGTACTCCTGTCAATCGCAATATCCTTGACAAAACGGTTAATAATAATCATGATAAATCTGGCATAGTAAATATGATTAGACCTATTAATCTTATTTCCCAATTTGACAGATATTTCATTGAGTAACACGCTTCCTAAGTTGTGATATATATATCATACAAAATGTTATAACCTACTTATTGCATACTTGTAGTTATTGCATCAAAGTTACTAAATTTACAAGAGAAACACTTTATTATAACATCAAAGAAGTATGACCATTCTTTTCTTAGATTCTTTCTAACTATACTACCTAAACTGGCATCAGGAGCAGTGTAATCGATTTTTCTAAGCATGGTTCTAATGTTTGTGTCTGTCGGTGCATTCTCAGTATTATTGGCAAGAATGTTTAAACACTCACCTAAGACTACAGTGGTTAGAATATACACTTGTCCTTTACAATTAAAAGAAATTGAAGAGAAATCACCTGCTACCTCTACAGTTGTCCAAAATTCTTCAACTAAGTTGCATTAAATTTTTGGTGCTTCTGAGAGGGCCTTTGATATTTTTGAACTTCTTAGAAATTCCATTAGTGGATGAAATTCTTTTGGGGCTTCCTCTACCATAGTGCAAGCAACAAAGTTGTTGAGTTCATAGTAGAATCCTGATTGTGAGACTTTCTTTGATGTTGCCATAATCGTGTTTGTAGATATAGAAATAAACTAACTGGAAAATTTGTTAGTATTGAAGCAAAAATAATAATTAACAATAAGTAGATTAGGGTTCTTAGCGATAGAAAGTTAAAGATTGGGTTAATAGATTGAGAGAGAAAGAAAGAGATAGAGAAAATGTTTGTAAATATTGCAAGTAAGAATTAAAAGAACTATTAATCTCACTATTTATATTTACTGAGTTTCCAATCAATTTCTTACTCAAAATAAAACTTATTCGTCTGTTGAAAGAAAAATGAAAAGTAGAAATTACTAATTTTGGCAATCGACTGTTATACATATAGGTATGTATGTATTAGTCAATTGATAAAATAAGTAATCAATGGCTAGATATTGTACAGGTCGATTGATGACATGGACCCTAAAAATTCCAGGTCATTGATTGATAACTAATTTATCTATCGACAGGTACGACTATACATCGATAAATAAATATATCATCAATTGATATATTTATCTGCCTATAGCTCCAAATATCCATTGATATGTAAAATGTTTATCAATTGATTATTGAAGAATCAATGGATTAACATAGTTAATGGCTATAAACTAAAAATTAATATAGGTCATAACTTGTCAGACATTTAATAGATTAGACATAGTTAAGCATACCTAAATCACAGACCAATCTATTGAAAGTAGATTTATCTTATGGTTTGGTAAAAATGTCTGCAAGTTGTCTTTCACTAGGGACAAAATGTAATTCAACAGTACCATTCATTACATGTTCCCTAATGAAGTGATGCCTTATGCCAATGTGCTTGGTTCTGGAATGTTGCACAAGATTTTTAATTATTGTAATGGCACTTGTGTTATCACAGAAAATAGGAATCTTGTTCATACTGAACCCATAGTCAAATAGTTGATTCCTCATCCATAATATTTGTGCACAGCAACTTCCAGCTGCAAAATATTCAGCCTCTGCAGTTGATGTAGACACTGAATTTTATTTCTTGCTAAACCATGATACAAGGTTATTTCCTTGAAATTGACAAGTGCCTGTGGTGCTTTTTCTGTCAATTCTGTAACCTGCATAGTCTGCATCTGAATAACCAATTAGGTCAAATCCAGAGTCTCTAGGGTACCTATATTCTAAGATTTGGTGTTCCTTTGAGATATCTGAATATTCTTTTTATTACAATCAAATGAGATTCTCTAGTATCAGCCTGAAACCTATCACAAAGACATGTAGCAAACATTATGCCCGACCTACTTGCAGTCAAATAAAGTAATGAGTCAACCATACCTCTATAACTTGAAATGTCCATTTTTGTTTCTTTAGTATTCAATTCAAGTTTAGTTGTGGTGGCCATGAGAGTTTTTGTAAAAGAACATTCATTTAAATCAAATCTCTTTAATAAATCAGAAATATATTTGGTTTGATTTATGAAAATACCATCTTTAATTTGTTTGACTTGCAAGCCAAGAAAATAGGTAAGTTCTCCCATCATGCTCATTTCATATTTACTCTACATAAACTTAGCAAACTTTTGACAAAGTTTCTCATTAGTTGAGCCAAAAATAATGTCATCTACATAAATTTGAACAAGAATCATAGAGCCACTAACATTTCTATGAAAGAGATTTTTATCAACAGTACCTCTTGTGAAGTGATTCTCAATCAAGAATTTAGATAGTGTGTCATACCAGGCTCTAGATGCTTATTTTAGTCCATATAGTGCTTTGTGAAGATAGTATACAAATCCAGGATGAATAGGATCAATAAAACCGGGAGGTTGTTCTATATACACTTCTTCATCTAATTCTCCATTGAGAAAAACACTTTTCACATCCATCTGATATACTTTGAAATCAGCATGAGCAACATATGCTAGAAAGATTCTGATTGCTTCGAACCTTACAACTGGTGTAAATGTTTAATCAAAATCTATGCCTTCTTCTCGTTAATAGCCATTTGCCACTAATCTTGCTTTATTCCTTGTCAATGTACCAGATTCATCCATTTTGTTTCTGAATACCCATTTTGTACCAATGACAGACTTGTTCTTTGGTTTGGACACCAGCTTTCATACCTTGTTTCTTTCAAACTGATTCAAATCTTCTTGCATAGCAATTATCCAATCAGGATCATTCAAGGCTTCTTCAATCCTTTTTGGTTCTTCTTGAGACAGGAAGCTACTATACAAGCATTCATTTTGAGTAGCACTTCTAGTTTTGACACCATCATTTGCATCTCCAATGATCAATTCAAAGGGATGGCTTCTTGTCCATTTCCTTTGTGGTGGTAAATTTGTCATTGAATATGGTGCTTCATGATCATTGGAATTGTTATGATCATTGTGATGTGATTGATTATTGGAAAACTCTCCCTCTGAGATGGATACTCTACTTGAAGATTGTTGAGCAGAGTTTTTATCCATTGAATGGTTATCAATTGATGTATTATCAATCGATTGATGATTATCAACTGATAAGTTCTCTTTTAATGCATTGATATCAATTGATGGAGAGTTTCTAGGTACTTGATTTCTTGAGATTTCCACATCATCATCACTTTCTTCACCATTGCTTGATTCATTTTCAAAATGCAATAGGTCATGGTATCCTTCATTAAATAACCCTTGAATCTTCTTATCATCAAAGACTACATGCATAGATTTCATAACAATGTGTAATCTAAGATTGTAGACTCTGTAAGCTTTGGTTGTTATTCAATATCCAACAAATATAGCTTCATCAGCCTTGACTTCAAAATTTCCCAGATTTTCACCTTGATTCCTTAGTACAAAACATTTGCAGCCAAAGACATTAAGAAAGTTAACTGTTGGCTTATTGTCTTTCTTCATCAATTGATATGGAGTTTTGCCTTGTAGTTGATTAACTATGAAAATATTTTGAATGTAACATGTAGTGTTAACTGCTTCTGCCCAGAAATATGTAGGTAGTTTTGCTTCTTCTAACATAGTTCTAGCAACTTCAATCAAAGTCCTATTTTTCCTTTCAACAACTCCATTTTGTCATGCAGTCCTTGGTGTAGATAAATGATGAGTGATACCCTTCTCTTCATAGAATTCTTTCATTATTGCATTCTTGAATTCAGTATCATTATCAGTTCTTATTTTCTTGTATTTTCATTCAGTGCCATTTTCAACATTTTTCACGTGATTGATAATGAATTTGCTTGCCTCATCCTTATAGTGTAAGAAATGTACCCATGTAGATCTTGTGAAGTCATCCACAATGACTAAGGCATATTTATTTTTGGCAATTGACATTATGTTGACTGGACCAAATAATTCCATGTGCAATAATTCCAGAGGCTTATCAATTGATGATTCAGACTTTGACTTGAATGATAATTTCCTTTTTTTCCCTTTTGACAGGCATCAAATAGTTCATCCTTGGTGAATTCCATTTGTGGAATGCCTCTAATAAAATTCTTTCTAACCAATTGATTCATGGCTTTGAAATTCAAATGAGCTAGCTTCTTGTGCCAAATCCAACTTTCATCTGTATTGGTTTTGCCAAGTAGTTAAAATCAGTCACATAGACATTTCCTTTTCTTTCACCAGTTAGGAGAATTTCACCAGATTTTTTGTTGGCTATGATGCATGATCCAGTTGAGAACCACACACCATTTGCATTATCACACAGTTGACTAACACTGAGCAAATTGTGTTTCCATCCATCAACTAGTGTTACAGGTTCAATGATAACATTTTCTCTTACAATTGAGTCATATCCCAGAGTAAAACCTTTGCTGTTATCTCCAAAAGTAACTCCTGGGCCAGCCTTTTCAACAAACTTTATGAGCAGGGACAAATCTCCAATCATGTACCTAGAACATCCACTATCCATATACCATAGATTTTTCTTCCTATTTTTTCACACACACATAAAATAATCAAGTTTCTTTTGGTACCCAAGTTTCCTTGGGTCCTCTTTTATTAGTTGCAGCCTGGGCCTTAGTTGCCAACTTTAATTCCTTTTGTTTTGATTGGTTTAAATTCACTTAAACTTTGGGAGTTGACTTTTGTTACTCAAACACCTTGGAACTCATGAAAAATATATCATGCACATTCTCATTCTTAACATTTTGACTAGCCTGATTGTTATCAGTGATATGCATGTTCCACGGCATTTCAGACATGTTCATATTGGCATATGCAAAGAAAGGATTGTACATGTATGGAACTTGTGCATAAGGCATATGAACATTAGGTGCAACCAAATTAGAAGACATGGCATTCATGAGCATAGGATTGGTAAGCATGACATTTGCAGATATTACATGTGCACTTAAATCATTTGAAGACATGGGGTTCTTTTGGTTCTTGCATTGCATAGACAAGTGATTTACACTACCACATTTAGCACACACCTTCATTGGTGCATACATATCAGGAGTATAATTATTGTGCTTGTTTATGCCTACTTTCCCATTCCCATTTTTCTTTTTTTATCTCAGACTTAGGTTGGATATTTTCTACAAGTTGGATAATTTTGCTTTTAACTGTCTCTTGGATAAGCTACCTATGTTGATCTTCTCAACCTTAGTCTCAACTTGATTATTTGTTTCCTTAACAAACTTGATAGGGGTGCTAAAGTTGTTCTTCTTATTAGCCATTGATGCTTTACTTGTCGATGGATGTGTATCAATTGATTCATCATCAGTCGATTGATAATCCTTATCAATTGATAAAGGATTAACAGTCAATTGATCTTTATCCATTGAAGTATCAACCAATGGCTTGCCTATTAATTTAGGGGATTCTCCTAGAGTATTTACAACCTGAATATTAATAATTTGTTTGGCAGTTTTAGCAGACCTATGCCATTTGTTAATGGTTTCAATTTTTCCAACCAATTGTTCTTTTAACAATTCTTCTCTTCTCAAACTATTTACTAGTTCATCTCTAGCAACCTTACTTTCCTGCTTAAATCTATCTAAACAAACAAGTTTATTTTCAAGAAAAACATTCCTCTCAGTTAAGGCATCAATGGTGTTCTTTAACTTAAGGTTTTCTTTGTTTAAAGATTTTAGAGTGACATGTAAATTGTACAATTCATTAGACATTTCATTAATGGTACTATTGCATTCATCTTTTGTAAGCTCAGAAAAGTTAGTAGCTAGTACCTGATTTGATGATGAATTAGCTTCTTCATCTTCATGGTTGGCCATTAAAGCTAGATTGATGAACTCTTCAGAATCACTGTCCTCAGCAGCCCAGTCTTTCTCTTCAGTGACAAAAGCCTTTTTTTGTTTAAACATGTCAAAGTATTTCTTTTTGTAGTCAATAACATCATATGACTTTGCCTTTTCTTGTTTTGGTTTTCTGCACTCATTTGAGAAATGATCGGCCAATCCACAATTAAAGCATTTGAAGTTTGATCTATCAACCAAATTTTTGTTTTGATTGTAACTTCTAAACTGGGATCCAGGCCTTTTAGCATTTGGATTCCTCTTGAATTTTACCTTTGAAAATTTTCTTGACGAAATGCAAGGTGCTCATCAATCTCATCCAAATCATCCTAAGAGCATGCTTCATTTTCTTTACATTTGCCCTTTCCTTTTCCTTTGAATGACTCTTCAACAACATCACTAGCCACCATGACAGAACCTTTTACACAACCTCTTTCCTTCTTTTCTTCATTTCCCTTGACCATCAAAGCCACAATTTTCTCTTTTCTTTAATTCTTCTCAATCTCCTCATCTTGTTGGATTTCCAACTCATATGTCTTGAGAATACCATAAAGTTTCTCAAGAGTATAATCCTTGAATTCTTGAGATTGTATGATGGAGACAGTCATTGGTTTTCATTCCTTTGGAAGAGATCTAACAAATTTTAGATTTATATCCTCAGTTGCATAAACCCTACCATATAGCTTCAATCCATTTAACAACTTCTGGAATCTGCTATAGGTATCATCGATAGACTCTCCACTCTTGAAATGAAATGATTCATATTTCTAAATCAAGAGTTGCATCTTATTTTTCCTTATTTTTTCAGTCCATTCATACAGAGTTTGAAGAGTATCTCATACTTCTTTTGATGAAGTGTAGTTTATCACATTGTCAAACATATCTTTATCTAGACCATTGAACAGAATGTTCATGGCCTTATTTTCTTTAAGCACTTCCTTTTCATCATCTTCTATGAACTCAGTGATGAGTTTGGGAACATGTTTGTCAAATGCAGGAGTTCCATCAGGATTTATGTAATAACCCAGATTTTTGGACACATTTTTTTATTATATATAAATGACCCTGATGAATAGTGATTCTACGGATTATGAAAAACTTTTTAGCCCACACTAAGTAAGTGTTGGAACATCGAAAAATCGAAGATGTGATATTGTTGTATGAAGAAAATGAGTGTATGTAAAAGTCGTCGGAATCCGAAGATTTTCGCTTTTACTAATTATTTCATAATTTATGAGATATCGAGGAATAAGAGAATTAAGTTGTGACCAAGAGGATTATAATTTAGAAAGTTCATGGTTATAATAAAATTAGAGTATTTGGAATATTAAGGATTTACGCTACGGAATTCCTACGATGAAAAACTTTCAGAAATTAATCGGACTTACGTGGAGGATTAATAATTAAGTGTTGGATGATATGTGGCTAATGAGACTTCCCATGCAAATTAAAATTGGTGGGAACCAAATGGGATGACTAACCATGAAACTAGAGGTGGGACTAAGCTAGTAAAGCTAACCAACTATAACTAAATAGTTAGGAACATAGTTCCTTAAATGATGGAACAAGGACATAGCCACCATACTTCTTTGACAAACCTAACAAACCCATACTTGACCTTTCAAAATCAGCCAATACTTTTCAAAAAGCTAGAGAGCAAGTAAAGTAAAGTAGAAAAGCTCTCCCCCCCCCCCCCCATTTCTTTTCTTCAATTCGGATTTTCAAGAGGAGTAAGGAAAGAAAAATTCATAACTCAAGTTCTACTAATCCAGCAATTACCAAATTTTAACCATAGCTCCTTCATTATATATATAAGGTACATTTAATTTCCCGATTTTTAGAGGTGTTTTGGTTGGGTAAAGAAAATATAGAAAATAAGGGTGAATAGTAACTCTGAAAATTTACTAACTTGTTTCTTGATTTCTCTTACAAGTTTAAGGATGATAAGCATAGATCAAGGCTCCCTTAAGGATTACAAGATGTTGTTAGTATGTTTAAGGACCCAAGAAAGGTATAAACACCAACCACCCTTTGATTTACTTTAAGTTATAAGCTTGAGTTTGAGTTTTGTTCAAGTACATGTTAGTTCATGGAGTTTGGATTTCAAATATTTGGATAATGATGGTTGAACGTTGTTGGATGATTTTGTGAAGTAGTGTTAGTAAAAATTTATGAAATGAGTAGTTGAATTATATGACCATAGTAATATGTTGACGATTTATCTTGGTTGTGAATGGATTTCAATTGATTGAATCCGGAAAACGTTAAGTTTATAGTCGTTGTAATGCCCGTTTGATTAAAGATTGTTTTGAACAAGTTTTACGAACTGTCAATTAATTATTTTTGGACACCACTGACCTTGGTTGCATAGATCTTGGTTCATAGTTTGTTTTGACGCTTGAATCATGTCAATACGATTTACGGTTTAGGAGATAAGTCTGTTTTAGTAAAAGTCACGCAACGAGACCAAACTGCTGCCTTGTACTCACTTTGATGCTATAAACGAACTATTTGAGAGTTGATTAAAATTATGAAACTTGGATGATATATACCTTGTATAGTTAGTAAGATCATAAAAAGGTTTCGTGTTAAAAGGTTAATTTTTCGATTTTATAAAAATATCGAAACCAAAGTTGCGCAATGACATTATTCACATAAGAAGCTACTGCCTTCTTCAGTAAATTCAGAAAAATGAGTTATCTGTCCAGGGCTAAAATTTTGATAGATTATATTCTAGACATTCTCTAGACCGTGCATGCGAAAACAGTGCATCATTAGATTAACGGTTAATGAGTTATGAGCAATTTAGTGAAAGCGGTGAAAATAGCACAACCTGTAGTTGACTAGATTTGTAAAATGCATTTCACCAAGTTAAACTCATGCGTTCCAAATCAAAATATTTTTTATAAATATTAAAAATACTGAAGCTCCTTGAAGTGATTTCATATTTAATTATGTGTTTTATGATTTATTAAAATTGTTGGAGTACGAGTCGCGTAATAGTAATTCTCATGAAAGTCAACTCTTAAGGCACTATTTTGACGAGCCACTTTGACCAAGATAATATGATAATTTTGAGTCGACTAAAATACGAAAGATGTTGAGGAATAACATGACTATGTATTGGAGTAAAAAGATTAGATTAAAAGCCGTTGACGAGATGGTTTATGAACGGTCGAGATAGACCGAGGAGGTGAACCGGGTAGAATAAGTGTTAGTAAAACTACTAAATACAAATTGAAGTTGTCATAAATGGACTCAATATAAGATTATAATTATTAGTAATATAAGTAGTTGAGGGATTAAGAGTACTAATCAGAATTATGATATCTATTGATAGAGAATCCGGAACAAGTGGGACTCTGAGAGCGTATCCTGGACTCCAGACAAGTTTTCCTAACCTTATACTTTTAATATCAAAATTTTATATTCTTGATCTTGCATATGAAGTTAAATTATGTGTATGCAAGTTTTCAAAACCTGTACGTTATGTTCTACTGTTGATGTTGTGATATAACTATTTAATTAAAAATTCGAATTGATTTAACTACTGTAAATCTTTCGCAAATGATTTGGTTTATATGCTATAAGATATTATAGATATATACCGGTGTTGTATAGAGGCTCTAAAGATAGAGCGGTTTACATATTTTCGAACCTAGACTGGGAGTCGGAAGGTTATTTTAAATACTGTTGTAATCCGGGAGATGCTGGAGACAGGTTATTTGAAAATAACGAGTATAAATATTCCAATAAAAATATTTTGATATTTTTTTGATAAAGGAATTAAATAGAGTTAATAAATATTATTTGAATATTTATTTAATGAATGAAAATTATTCTGAATATTCATTTAAAAAGGGTTTTATTAATTGATTATTAATAAATAAATATTATTTAAATATTTATTAAATATTCTAAATTGATTTAAAAATTAGTGAAGGTCTTTAATAACTATCTAAAATATTTTCTGACCTTCAGATAATTTATTTAAATATAGTGAGGGTTCCCTAATATGTATTTATATTCTATTTTATTCTTGTATTAAGAATAAAATATTCTCAGACTTATCAAAAATAGGGAATTCAGTCTAGGAAGTAAATGTGATTTACTTTCGCAAAAGCGGTTGTATTTTGACATCACTGACCTACTGTAATAGGGTTTTCAACTTATCAAAATCATAAGAGATTTTCTGACTAACTCCCGGGTCGTGGTTTTAAATGGTTTTCATTCCTTGATAAAGGACATTAGTTGGCGGAGGCCAATGCACCTTTGTGGTGAGATGACTGCCCCGATTATTCCAGCAGTACCTATTCAGATTTTTGTGAATCTATTAAAAAGTATGATATACTTGGAGAACTAGGATTAAATTCTGGTTCCAGGTTAGATAGATGAATCTATTAACAAGTATGATATACTTGGGGAATCAAGATTAAATTCTAGTTCCAGGTTAGATAGATGAATCTATTAACAAGTATGATACACTTGGGGGACTAGGATTAAGTTCCAGTTCCAGGTTATAGATTATTCCAGTGGACTAGGAGATATAAGTGTAAGAGGCTTGTGTGCGGCACAGTCCATCATAGCGTAAGAGGTCGTGTGAGGCACGGTCCAGCACTTTGGCCCATATGAGGTCTAAGGTGATTACCAAGGGCGGTAGGATTTCCGTCGGCTCCCCCTTCTATATGTAGAGAAACAACAAGAGCTGCCGTAGGTTGCGATTGATCATCGTGTATGCGTGGTAGCGGCGTGGTGAAAGGCTCCAGATATAGTCCCATCTTCCAATTGAAATTGTGCTGAAACATCGTAATGAAAGCCTATGAACTGATTTACCGAGGGTGTTGTCAGTGGTTGATATGTTGAGATCTTCGTACTTATTCAAACTACTTGGACAAAAAGTTTATTTTACAAACTCGTAGAGTACATAAAGTGTGCATAATATTGTAGTTTTAAACGATGTTTAAAAAGAGTATATTTACAGTTATATATGTTCTTGCTGAGCTATATTGCTCACTCTTGATTTCTTTATATATATCATAACACAATAGGTCAGTCAGATGTATTGGCGAAAAGTTATTTTGAAAACTTAAGCGGGTACATGAGGTACACCAAACAGTTTATAAATCCTTAAAATATTTTACTGGATTTTAAACCTTACGAATGGTATGGTTCAACGTGATTTGATTCTCTTATGATGAGAAACAACTATTATTGTAGTATCTTGAACTGTGTACTCATTATTTTATGGGAATTTAGCAAAGCTATAGTTGATGCTATTTTGCTAAGTTACTGATATATTATTTCCAAACTGTAAACGTAATAAGTTCATTGGGTTTTATCTTCAAAGCTTAAGAGGAAGTAGGAAAGAGTGGTTGTTAGGAATCTACATGTAATTTGATGATAACATTAATCTTTTGTCACTGAATAGAAGGACTGGGCTGCTGAGGACAGTGATTCAGAGGAATTCTTCAATCTAGCACTAATGATCAAACATGAAGATGAAGAAGCTAGTTCATCATCAAATCAGGTTATAGCTACAAACTTTTCTGATCTTACAACTGATGAATGCAATAGTACTATCAATGAAATGTCCAATGAATTGTACAATTTGCATGTCACTCTAAAATATCTAAACAAGGAAAATCTCAAGTTAAAGAACACCATTGATGTCTTAACCGAGAGGAATATTTTTCTTGAAAATGAACTTGTTTGTTTAGATAGATTTAAGCAGGAAAGTAAGGATGCTAAAAATGAACTAGTAAACAGTTTGAAAAGAGAAGAATTGTTAAAAGAACAATTGGCTGAAGAAATTGAAAACATTAACAAATGGAATAGGTCTGCTAAAATTGCCAAACAAATTATTGATGTTCAAGGTGTAGATACTCTAGGAGAACTCCCCAAATCAATAGGCAGGCCATTGATTGATACTTCAATGGATAAAGATCAATCGACTGCTAATCCTTCATCAACTGATAAGGATTATCAATCGATTGATGCTGAATCAACTGATAAGCATCCATCGACAAGTAAATCATCAATGGCTAACAAAAAGAACAAATTTAGCACTCCTATCAATTTTGTTAAGGAAACCAAAATTCAGGTTGAGACTGAAGCTGAGAGGATTAACATAGGTAGCTTATCCAAGAAACAATTAAAAGAGAAATTAGAAAAGATAGCACCTGTGGAAATTACTCAACCTAAGTATGAGAGGAAGAAAAAGAATAGGTATGGTAAAGTAGGCATTAATAAGCACAACAACTATACTCCTGACATATATGCTCCCAGAAAGGTATGTGCTAAATGTGGTAGTGTAAATCATTTGTCTATGCAATGCAAGAATGAAAAGAAACCTATATCTTCAAATGATTTAAATGTAAATGTTATGACTGCTAATGCCATGTTTACCAATCCTATGCTCATGAATGCCATGTCTTCTAATTTAGTTGCATCAAATGTTCATATGCCTTACGCACAAGTTCCATACATGTATAATCCCTTCTTTGCATATGCAAATATGAACATGCCTGGTATGCCATGGAACATGCCTAAAGTAGATAATGAAATGCATGAAATTCTGCCATGATTTCCAAGGTGTCTAAGCCCCAAAAGCCAACTCCCAAAGTTAAAGTGGATTTAAATTCACCAAAACAAAAGGAACCAAAATTGGAAACAAAGGCTCATGTTGCAACTAATGAAAGAGGACCCAAAGCAACTTGGGTACCAAAAAAAACTTAATTGTTTTATGTGTGTGCAGGGAAACAGGAGGAAAAATCTCTGGTATTTGGATAGTGGATGCTCAAGGCATATGACTGGAGACTTGTCCCTGCTCACAAAGTTTGTGGAAAAGACTGACCCAGGAGTTACTTTTAGAGATAACAACAAAGGTTTCACCCTGGGATATGGCTCAATTGCAAAAGAAAATGTTATCATTGAACCTATAGCAGTAGTTGATGGATTGAAGCACAACTTGCTTAGTATTAGTCAATTGTGTGATAATGGTAATGGTGTGTAGTTTACAACTGGATCATGCATCACAACCAATAAGGAATCTGGTGAAATTCTCTTAACTGGAGAAAGAAAATGAAATGTCTATGTGGTTGATTTTCACTCTGTAAAGGCAAATTCAATGATATGCCTACTGAGCAAAGCAAATACAGATGAAAGTTGGATTTGGCACAAGAAACTAGCCCACTTGAATTTCAAAGCCATGAATCTATTGGTCAGAAAGAATATGGTTAGAGGCATTCCACAGATGGAATTCACCAAGGATGGACTGTGTGATGCCTGTCAAAAGGGAAAACAAAGAAAAACATCATTTAAGTCAAAGTCTGAATCATCAATTGATAAGCCTTTGGAGTTATTGCACATGGATTTATTTGGTCCAGTCAACATCATGTCAATTCCCAAAAAGAAATATGCCTTAGTCATTGTGTGTTAGGTCCAAAGTGTTGTAGAGGGGGGGGGGTGAATACAACTGTTTAAAATTTATGAGAGAATAAACAATGTGCAAGTAATAAATGATGACTCAGAATTTCAAGAATATATCATTATATTCATTGATGGATTTGCTACAACATTCATAAAAGCATCATGATCAGTTGAACAATAAATACAGCAATTAAAGCTAGATTCAACTGATCCTCTCTCTCTCACTTTTTGTTTTACAGTAAATGCTCTCTCTTAAAAATTATCGTTGAAAATACAGAGATACAAGTTACTACTAAAAATAAAAACAAAGTGCTGCTTTTATAATGTCATGTAGTCTTGATCTTGTCCTTTTTGTGTACGTGGCCCAATCAGGACTTCGACAACAAAAAGTACTTTCCCAACAACTCTGGATCAACCGTTCACAATAAGCCACTTGTCCCTTGAACATTAAATGTTACATTTCTACCCGCATCTCGATCTTCGCCTGGACCCATCTCGATCTCGATCTGTGAAAATCTCGATCTCGATCTGGGAGAATCTCGATCTCGATCTATGAGGATCTCGATCTCGATCTGTGAAAATCTCGATCTCGATCTGGGAGAATCTCGATCTCGATCTATGAGGATCTCGATCTCGATCTATCGCCTGGATCGAGATTTGCCTTTGCAGAGTTTTACTTCACTTGTAAATCTCGATCCGCATCTCGATCTGCTGTGGATCGACATTTGCCTTGGCAAATATGCACACATCCAATGTTGACCTTCTTTAGTGACTAATTGAGAATTAACCTTTGTGAGCAAGTTTCCTTAGCTTCTTCAATTTCTTTTCCTCACTCAATTCAAATGAGATCTTCTATTACTGACACGAACTTGCCTCCAATGTCCTGACACTTGATGCAATGGTCTGGTTCATAAGTGACTAGTCTTGTAGGGGTTCTTGCTTCTGAATGTCAGTTCTCATTTGTTGATTAACCTTTACATTATCCAGATGTTGATATACATTACATGAAATCACTTTGGCCTTCTTGATACTTCCTTGACATTAATTTGATTCTCCATTAGATAAGTTAGGGCATGAGCAATACTCAGATTGAACTTCTTCTCACTTATGCATCCTTGATTAACCAAATTAGTTACTTGTAGTTACCAAGTATCATTACCATTTCTTCAGTTGATTGATTCCATGTGCTTCTTCAGTTTCTCTTGTTTTGCTGTTGTTTTATCTTTTACTTAGTTGAGTTACAAAATAATTAAGTGTTACGAGTTAGTACACCTATGCCTTTCAATCTCCCCCTATTTGATTGTCTAACAATGACAACCAAATTCACAATGAGGATAACTCAACTAAACAGGGACTGAAAAAGATAAAATAACATTCATAAAAGATCATGTCAACTTGCATAATGCTTGGCTTGATTAATTAACTTCATGTCTATTACTGATACTTCAAGTGCCAAAATTGGACACCTGTTGGCTCGATTAAATGGCTTCATGCTCTTCTAGAGATTTTCTCTAAGTACTTTAAGAGCACGGTCCACTCAATCATCAATTATCCTTCTGAAGTCCTTTTAGCAGTATTACCACCGCCGAACTTCGCGAAATAATTGATGCCTAATATAAACCAGTTTCAAGACACTTAGCTAACTAACTTCTACCTTACACTACACAAGAAAACAGATAATATATTTTTACAATGCAGGAAAACAAGAAAACAAATTACAACGCAAAGAAACATTACAAGCATGATACTTTAAAACTTTTATTTCTTGCGCTCCTTTTCCTCACGAGCTTTCTTCTTGGCTGCTTTTTCTTTCTTCATGAACTCGGGGTTGCAGACTTCATCCATTCTTTTCTTGAGAAGATTAAGTCCTTCTGCTTCCACATGATTTCTGATCTTGTAATTTCGAAACAACCTCAACCACCTTTCAACCATGCTGCGAGTGGTAAGCTTCGTGGGAATGTCTTCAAACCTCAGCTTTGTGACTTTGTCAGGGTACCCCTTTTCCCCTTTCTTCCGTATGACCAGCTGCTTAGGGTATCCAATGACAATAGCGGTGGTGCATTGCTGTAGCCTCTGAATATCAAGTTGTTGTCTTCTCTTACAGAAGTTATCAAACGTGACCCTCAGATAATCCTGATCAAACTCGTCAATATCATCCATCTCCTCAATCAATTCTCTTATACTACACAGTGTTTCATGACTGTGTTCTGCAAAGATGTCGTACTTGATTTCAATGATGGTTTCCACCTTATGCTTGTCTGTATAGATCAGCAGATCATTCTCATTCTCAGCTTTGCTCTTGACAAACTTGACATTTGCACTAACCACTGCACTAGCTTCCTTTCTTATTTCCCCTTCTTCTGGAATGTCTATCCTTGGATCTCCGTATCTTTGCACATGCTCTCTTATTGCCTCGTTTTGCAGCTCGAATGCATAGTCTTCAGGTTCCTTCTTAACCACTGGTAGTGTAGCTTCAGGCAACTTGTATCTAGAATCTTGCCTTCTTATCAGCTTCTCCAAGTCCTTAGCCACCAGCTTCTTTTCCTTTGTTAGAAAACCCTTAGAGAGAACTAGCTTTGCAACTGCCTTCAGCACATTTCCGCTCGGAGTTAGTTTCGAATCATGCAGATTTACGATCCTCAAGACCTTGTCATGGACATATCTGATCTGGTAGGGATTTAGAATGATGTCAACCCCTCTGTCTTCAGCCATCTTCAACAATTTCTCCTTAAACAGCACTCCAGTCTTGACAGAGGTGTCTACCTTGTGAGCGAATTCTACCAGTTCACTTGCACCCCTTTCATGGAAGAAAGCTTCATCGACCATACACGGCCCGATTTTTGTTATAGGTGTCCAAGTGATCATCAGATTCCATGCCTTCTCCTTGAATATGACTTGTACGGAGGTGCATCCCTGTCTTATGCAATTTAGATAATTCAGCAGCCCAGGGTTTAGATTTTCTAGCTTATGAAGAAGAAAGCTCAATCTTCCTGAGTCATGAGCATAGGCTCTTGGTCCAGCTAAGGCTTCTCTAGCCTTGTCCCATTCGGGACCTTCCCTCCTTATGTCAGCCTGGACCTTAGGATCATTGATCTTTTTCATTTCAAACTCATGCTGAGTTTTCTGAGCCGCTCTCTTCTCCTTTGCCATTAGTTCTTTTTCAACTATCCCTTGTAGAATTTCTTCATTTACTCTTTCTCTGGCTTCCCTGAAAATCTCTCCTTGCATCTCCGCTTCATCAACTTCTTCTTCTGGAACATGCTCGTCAGCAACCGAGTGGTCTCCTGCATCACCTGCAACTCCTGCGCCAGATCCGCCAGGATTTAGACCTCTTTCTTGTTCCCATTCTCTTGCTCGTTGCTCGAGTCTCGACCTCCTTGCCACTAAGGCTTCTACATCCATCTCGTCATCATCAGAATCTTCAATAAAGTCTCCCATAAATGTATCAACAAGAGGTGTTTCTTTCTCAGCTTCTTCTTCAGCTACCATCTTCTGCTTGCCTTTGTCCTTAAGAGCCGGTTGAGCCTCCTCCACCTTTTCACCAGATTTGTTTGAGGACTCGATCACCGGACCCTTACTAGTCAGCTTTTTCAGACCCTGATCCTCTTTCTCCCCCTTAGGTGTGTTATCCTCATCAGGAGCATCATCATCATTATTATCGTCACCACCACCACCAGTTGAAGGACCAGGTCCATCCTTGTTACGTCCAAAGACAGCATCAAGTAGTTCATGCAGTTTCGTCCAAACCTGAGACATGCCATAAGTGACATCATCTACTGACCTCCCGACCTCCACCTGTGCCAATCCGAGATTGTTTATCTTGTCAATCATCTGATTTTGGACGGCAATCAGGTTCTCCATGAACTGAGCTCCAACCTCCAATCTTCCAGAGTGAGAAGAGACAGCAGCAGTAACACCGGCAACTCCAGCCTCCAAAGCCTCCACTTTCTTCACTAGATCCTGCAATTTGGGGGACGGTGTTTGGCTTGGGTTAGACTGTTTACTCTCGCCGGGTTCTGTTTCACTCAAGATCCCTAAAAAGAAGGGATCTACTCTCCCTGTCTCTCCCTCGTGTTTAGAGCCTAACAGTACTAGAGCCTCATCCACTAATCGCTGGGGACTAGCGGTGAGTTGGTCGGCGATATCGGTCAGTGAGACTGAGCCTTTAAGCGCTGTGTCTACGACAGGAGATGACGTTATGACCATGTCATCCCCTTGTTCACTTAGAACCTTTTCTGGTTCGCTGGGCTGTTCTGGAGGCGTAGACCCACCAGTCACCAGATGTCGTTGCTCTGTAAGCAACTTGTTTTCTGATTTAGATGAGGAAGCGTCATCCGTACTGGATTCGACAGACTCTTCCTCATTAAAACTGCCTGAGATACTAGTATCAGAAGTGCTAGTCTCAGTTTGCCATTCCCCTTCCGAGAAATTGCTCAAAGAGCCCTGAGCGGACAACTCAGGGAAGGTAGGGCCAGCTCCTATTGGCTGTTGAGCTGGACCCCCTTCTTGACTCTCACCAACATGCCTAGGCGAGTGCGAATGTGTTGAAATGATTTGGAGAGGAGAGCCACCAGCGTGAGGTGTGGTGGCTGTGAGAGGTGAACTAGCCTTAACAGGTTGTGCAGTTGCCACTGGGTTTGAATCCACCTTTTGCTTCTTTGAAGGTGGCATAGCTGCTGAAGTGACTACTCTCTCAACTCCTACACTCCCTCCACTCGAATCACTCGACTCAGATAAGCTTGCCTTCCTTTTATCACCAGTTTTAGGGCTGGCTGAACGTTTATGAACAGAAGGACTTGCAGCCTGGGATAGAGCCTGGGGGTTTTCAGGCCCACGGCTGTAGAAAACAGGTTGAATTGATGATTGATCAAGATTAGCAAGAATAGGTACCTGACTAAGAAGATCGTCATCCTTGTCAGCGCCAGCTTCTGCAACATTTGCCTCGGCCATATCAACATCCATTCTTGCTTGTTCCAAAGTTCTAGGCACTGGATCTCCACCTTCAGCTTCGTTACCGCTACTCTCAGCTTCTACTGCAGTAAACTGAGAAACATGCCTCCTAGCATACTCATCTTGCAGATCCTGGAAGTACGGAGTCAGGCGCAACTCAAAAAGTCTTGACTTTTGCTGGGTTTCCATGGTGGAGATACTCTTTAGAGTCATATCAAAACATGCCATCCTTTCAGAGCCTTGAAATATTCTTCTGTGTTCCTCTGAAAGGACGTCATCCAGAACAATCTGAAGAAATCTTGGCATCCAGCATTTGACTGGACCATCTTCTGGATTCCTTGAGGCATTTTTCTCCAATGCCCACCTCTCATGTAACTGAATCAACAGATGTTTGCCCACATTCACTCTCCTGTTGTTTGCCACTCCATATAGTATTACCCGGCAGCTGTTGTTCATTGGCCTGTAGTCTTTGTCTTTTGGGAACATGCAGCGCTGAATGGCCTGAACTACATAATCCCACTCAGCTGGTAGCATACCGGTGTTAACCTTTGTTACCTTGATAGGACCCGTGGGAGGGCGACAACCTATCTCCGTGAATAATTGCAACATATCCTCCATAGTGGGTTCCGGAGCATAATCTTCTGTAGGAAGCCCGAGTAACTCATTGAACTTCCGCAGACTGACTTCATATTTGACACCACCAATAGTAAAGGATAGTCCTGTTGGATTGGCTTTTCCACCCTGAATCTCTAGTGTAGAGTAAGCAGCTTGAAGGGCTTCGACATTCAGGATGGGAGAGGCGGTTAACGCGTGACTTATGATTGATGTGTTGTTGAGGGATTCAATCCAGAACTGATAGTGAATAAATCTACCAGTTGCTCGATCAGCAGAGAGATTAACAAAGTTGGTCTTGGGAATTGTGAAATTTGGGTTTGCCATTTTAAAGTTGTGTTTGAGAAAAGAAATGTTCTGAAATGGTTTGGCAATGGAAATTTTTTAGAGAACAAGTTCTAAATTTAAACAACAAAAAAAACGTACACGAACCCCACTAATTACCCCACGTAATTAGTGACACAAATTAAAACAAATTAACTGCCCACTAATGACCACTTAACTCCCCACTAATGATTGACGGTTGAGTTTTCGAAAATTAAAGTGAACAGCCGTTACAAAATAAATTATTTTTCCCGAAAAACCACAAACACGGCGGTAAAGTTGCACTTTAAGGATTAACCAGTAGTACTCACAACTATTTTGCTCAAGAACACAAAAGTACTTAAGAATAAGAAAGCACGAAACAAAAACCAAACTCACTCGAATGAAGAAGAAAACTAAAGAACTAATTACAAGAACAGTAATAACGATAAAAACAACGCAAGAAGTTCAACAGTTGTAAACAAAATTTTAGCAGAGTTTCGTTTTAGCTATTGATGCTTTTAAGTAACAGTTAGTGATTTTTGTTTAAGAAAATCACAAGAAAACTTGATGTAATGTATGTATACGCGAGTGTATATGAAGAGCTTAAGCTTTTGGAGAGAAAGAAAGTTAATGTAAATAATGAACAGCCTTTTTAATGCTATAATATATACCTGCACGCCAAAAAAAAAAATGACTGAAAAGACACGTCACATCTCGATCTCGAGATCCGCATCTCGATCCTCATCTAGATGTCGATCTAGATGTCGATCTCGATCCGCATCTCGATCTACATCTCGATGTCGATCTGGATGTCGATCTGGATGTCGATCTCGATCCGCATCTCGATCTACATCTAGATGTCGATCTGGATGTCGATCTCGATCCGCATCTCGATCTACATCTCGATGTCGATCTTGATGTGGATAGATCGAGATTTGCCATAGAAAATTTCTCATTACTTCATTTAGACACTAACCATAATGATATACAGATCAGCACAAGACTAATGTCATGAAACTTTCTAACTCCTTATGATATGCAACACATACATTTATGAAGTTAAGTACACATTATTAATTATGAATATTCATGAATAACAATAATATGTACACAAGCTGAATTATAACAGATAGGTAGCAAAACTAACAGGTGTTAAGCATCCCTAATTCACCAACCAATCTAGAAAATGTTGATTCGTCTAGGGGTTTAGTGAATATATCTGCTATTTGACGTTCAGTAGACACAAAATGCAACTCTACAGTTCCATTTTCTACATGCTCTCTAATAAAATGATACCTGATGTCAATATGCTTGGTCCTTGAGTGATCCACAGGATTGTTGGTCATTGCAATAGCACTTGTGTTGTCACACATGATAGGAATCTTAGATACTTCCACACCGTAGTCCTTGAGTTGGTTCTTCATCCACAGTATCTGAGCCACACAGCTTCCAGCAGCAATATATTCTGCTTCAGCTGTCGAGGTAGATACTGTGTGTTGTTTCTTGCTTTGCCAAGACACCAACCTTCTTCCAAGGAACTGACAGCTTCCTGAAGTACTCTTCCTATCTATTCTACAACCTGCGTAATCTGAATCCGAATAGCCAACAAGATTAAACCCTGTATCTCTTGGGTACCAAATCCCGAGATTTGATGTTCCCTTGAGATACCTAAAAATGCGCTTTACGGCTATGAGATGTGACTCTCTAGGATCCGCTTGGAACCTTGCACATAAGCATGTAGAGAACATAATATCAGGTCTACTAGCAGTTAAATACAAAAGTGAGCCGATCATACCTCGATAGCTTGAGATGTCTACAGGTTTACCCGATTTGTCCTCGTCAAGTTTCGTGGCTGTTGCCATAGGAGTCTTTGCTTGTGATACATCTTGGAGACCATACTTCTTCAATAGATCATGAATGTACTTGGTCTGGCAGATAAATATCCCGTCCTTCTTCTGACTAACTTGAATGCCCAGAAAGAACGTCAGCTCTCCCATCATGCTCATTTCATACCTTGATTGCATTAACTTAGCGAATTTAGCACACAGCTTCTCATTTGCCGACCCAAAGATAATGTCATCCACATATACTTGCACCATTATTAGATCATCTTTGCATTTCTTGTAGAAAAGCGTCTTGTCGATTACTCCTCTTGTAAAACCACTTTCTAGTAAGAAGTCTGACAGAGTTTCATACCACTTCCGCGGAGACTGCTTAAGGCCATATACTGATTTGAAGAGTCGATAAACATAATCACAATATTTGATATCGATAAACCCGGGAGGTTGCTCGACATACACCTCTTCATCCAGTTCACCGTTTAAGAATGCACTCTTGACATCCATTTGATAGACTTTAAAACCATGATGTGCTGCGAATGCCAAGAACATCCTTACTGCCTCTAGCCTTGCTACTGGTGCATAGGTTTCATCATAATCAATTCCTTCTCTTTGAGTATAACCCTTAGCAACCAGGCGAGCTTTATTTCGTGTTACACGTCCGTCTTCATCCAGCTTGTTCCTGAATACCCATTTTGTCCCAACGACAGATCTATTCTTTGGTCTGGGTACCAGCTTCCACACCTTCTGCCTTTCAAACTGATTGAGTTCCTCTTGCATAGCAATCACCCAATCAGCGTCATCTAGAGCTTCTTCCACCACTTTAGGTTCTATCTGGGAAAGGAACACTGAATATAGACATTCATTCTCAGTGGCAATTTCAGCTCTAGCTTTTCCTCTAGTAGTCACTCCGGCCTCTGGATCACCAATAATTAGCTCGAACGGATGGTCCTTGTTCCAAGTGCGATCCCTAGCAAATGTTCTTGATGATTCAGCTTGATCTTGTAAGTGAAGATGACTTAGTCTAGAAGCACTTTCACTAGCTTCCCTTGAGCTAGTACTGGCTCCACCTGAGTGAGCTGCTCCCCCTGAGTGCATACTGACTCCCCCTGAGTTAGTACCAGGTCTGACGGAAGGTGATCCCTCAGTCCTAGTGTTTTGAGTTTGCGAAACACTAGACTCTTGATTAATTTCATTATTTATAGTTGGATCACTACCCTGCACTACTGACTCAGGAACTGTATCCACTTCATCAACATCCATATTTTCAAATCTTAGGGAAGTAGGCTCACTATCTTCTTTTTGTATAGAAGGGAGCCTTGAGTCGTCGAATGTGACATTAAGGCTTTCAACCACCTTGCGATCATTAAGCACAAACACCCTGTACGCTGCTACTACTTCAAGAGAATATCCAATGAAAAACCCTTCATCTGCTTTGGCATCAAACTTTCCAAGTTGTGCATTGTCTCTTAACACAAAGCATTTGGCACCAAATACGTGAAAGTACTTGATAGATGGTTTTCGTTTATTCATCATGTAATACGGCGTCTCATTATGGTCCTTTATAATCAGGGTTCTGTTCTGTGTATAACAAGCCGTGTTAACTGCTTCAGCCCAAAAATATAAAGGAAGTTTTGACTCATACAGCATTGTCCTAGCTGCTTCAACCAGTGTCCTGTTCTTCCTTTCTACCACCCCATTTTGCTGTGGTGTTCTCGGTGCTGAATACTGTCGTCTGATCCCTTTAGATATGCAGAAATCCATTAACACTGAGTTCTTGAATTCTGTCCCATTGTCGGATCGGATAGTCTTCACAGTCAGACTTGCTACGTTTTCAATTACCAGTACATGTCTAATGATCTCATGTGGCACTTCATCTTTCGATGTCACAAACTTCACCCATGTGTATTTGGAAAAGTCATCGACAATTACCAGCGCATATCTTTTCCTTGACATTGACATAACATTAACAGGTCCAAACAAATCCATGTGAAGGAGTTGTAGGGGCTCGGTAATGCTATTCACTTGTTTATCCTTATGCGAGGCTCTTTTTGATTTTCCCATCTCACATGCTTCGCAGAGTCCATCTGGAGTGAACTCCATCTGCGGCAGCCCTCTCACCAATTCTCTTCTTACGAGATTATTCATTGCTTTAAAGTTCAGGTGAGATAATCTTTTATGCCATAGCCAACTTTCATCAGCAGAAGCCTTGCTGTAGAAACACGTGACTTCAGACTGATCAGCAGAATTCATGTCAGCTATGAACAAATTTGACTTCCTTACTCCTTTGAGAGCAAGGCTTCCATCCTTTTTGCTTCGAATCGAACAATCATGCTTCCCAAAGTTGACGTCAAAACCCTTGTCGGTGAACTGACTAACGCTGAGAAGATTATGTCGCAATCCTTCCACAAAAGATACATCCTCAATGATAACATTTCCACAAACGATCTTGCCATATCCCCTGGTGTAACCTTTGCTGTTATCTCCAAAAGTAACCACGGAGCCGGCTCTCAACACCAAATCTGTTAGCAGGGACTTATTGCCGGTCATATGCCTCGATGCTCCACTGTCCAGTACCCATATGACTTTACTCTTTTCCTGTACACTGCCCTGCAAATCCAGAAAGGTTAGGTGTTCTTCGGAACCCAATGATGTTTGGGCCCGGCATCAATAATTTCCTTTTTCTTTTCAGATACAGAAGGCTTTGCCTTGATGCCATCAGGGGCATTCATTTTGACTTTGTCTTTTCCCTTGTCAACCTTGACTGGTTTGTCATGTTTGGAAGTAGACTGGTCACTCCTAACTTTAGGAGGACTTGAAGTCTTAGTTTTTGACCCCACATGCTTTTTCTTACCACTACTAGATGTATGTTCAACAGATGCACTAGCAGTATTCATTAAATTAAAATAAGCATGCATGATGTTTACAGCACATGGCATACAATTAGGATGATTGCATTTAGCATGATTTGCATGCATGTTAGGCAAAGCAGTAGTTGCAGGCATGGTATTACAACCAACAGATTTTTCTTCCTCTACATAGAACGGGCAATAGTAAGACAAATGATCAGTTTGATTACAGATATAGCATGCTTTTCTAACTCGTGTAGATGTAGATACAGATGCAGGTTCAGTTTTAACTGCCTTTACAGGTGCTTTCATTTGGTCTGACCCTGCTACCCATTGTTTATATGACACCGTCTTAGCCTCCTTGGTTCCTACACCTCTCTTAGCATAAGCAATCTTACTAGCTCTTTTAGAAGTTGTAGGTTCTACTACTTTTTCTTCTGAATCTCTTTCAATTTTAATCTCATGTTCAATTTCAGTAGCAACAGGATCTATGGTCCTAGGCTCAAAATGTTTAAAGATAGGTTTTCTAACATCCATTAAAACCTCAGGCACATTTTCTTTGACTAACACTGGCTCTAACAACTCAGCAGCCCTATTTTTCTTTTTCTGTGTGTAGTCAAGTCCTATGTTAACTTTTTCATTTTTGCTCTTGCCTGCCAGTTTCATGTACATGTCCCTTTCTACGAAAACTTTATTAGCGGCTTCTTCAAAAGATTTACATGTTACTTTAAGCTCAGCTAATTCATTTTTAAGTTCTTCGTTAAGGTCTTCCCTAATCTTAAGCTTGTGTTCTAAAACATCTACCTGATTCATTAACTGCCTTTCCTTACTTTCTCCTGATTCTAATTCCTCTACCCTGGCCTCGAGAAGTCTATTCTTAAGGGAGAGTTTAGCATTTTCCTCATTAACAGCAATTAGATTAAGTTGGAGATTGTACATATCTTTAGTCATGGCAGCTAATTCATTTTGGTACTCAGGAATAGACATTTCATTTACGGTTAGAATTGGTACCTCTGATTGTTCTGAAGATTTTGCCATTAAAGCAAAGTTGCATAGCTCCTGATCTTCATCTTCATCAGACTCGTCCCAACCCTTCCCTTCAGTCACAACATACGCCCGGCTTCCCTTCTGTTGCTTGCTAACCAAGGCATCATATTTCTTTTTCAAATCAGCATAGGATTCCTTGGGATGAACGTACTTGGGCTTCTTGCACTCTGTTGCGAAGTGCCCCAATTCATTGCAGTTGTAGCATCTGAACTTGTTCTTGTCTACCAGGTTAGGTCTGTAGCCACTACCAGATATGCTACTCCGACCGCTGTAACTTCCACTACCACTTACACTACTGCCTCTCCTGCCTCTTCGGCTGAAAGAACTACCAAATCGTCCTTTACCACTTCTTTGCTTCCTGAAGCTGATATGAGCAAATTCTCGAGCAATACAAGCATATGACTTGTCTTCTAAGTTGTCCAGCTCTTCAAGGGTATAGTATTCATCCTCACTTTCTTCGGATGGATCTTCAATGTCTAATACCACCCTTTCAGGATTAGCATTTTTCAATGAGACAGCTGCAAGTGCCTTTACAGCAGATTCTTCAGCTACAAGTCCAGACTCACTTACCGCTTTGTTTTCTCCACTATTGTAGGATCTTCTTCTGTCATTTTGTTCCTGCTCCAGCTCGTAGGTCTTCAAAACACCATACAGCTTTTCCAGAGAAGTATTTTTCAAGTCTCTTGACTCTCGAATGGCAGTGATCCTGTGTTCCAGATGTTTAGGCAAATTCAAGAGAAACTTGATATTTGAATCTGCTAGTGGATAGACTTTATCTCTTATACTCAGCTCTATAAGCAATTTACTGTAACGTTTGTAAACATCTGCTACGCTTTCTCCTCGTTCGCATCTGAACGATTCATATTCAGATATCAGAATGCGTTTGTGATTATCTCTAACTTCCTCGGTCCCCTCCATCACCACAGCCAGTTTATCCCACATGGCTTTAGCTGTTTTTAATCCCTTTATTTGAACATAGTACTCTGAGTTTAGGGATTCAATTATGACGTTGCGTAATGACGCATCCATACCAACCAATTCCTTATCTGCGTCTGAAAACTCCATTTCCTCTTTAGGAACAGACCGGGATGGAATTAGTATCCCTCCTTCCATTCGCTCTGGCTCAATTCTCATGGGTATGTATGGACCGTTTTCCAATATTCTCAAGTATACCTTGTTTATTGATTCAAGGTAAGCTTTCATCCTTCCGGTCCATTCGTCATAATGTTGTGCATCAAACGGAGGTATCTTAAATCTGTGTGCGGCGGCCATTTTAATAAAGTTTAAAATTAAGATAATACACTTTTCAAATTACAATAAATTGTATTTACTTGAAAAATCAATTATCTCACTTTAAATGTCCAACAATTAATATCCAACGGATTCTGCACTTAAGATTCAAGCAAGTTAGTTTTAATCACAGGAACAGTAGCAGGGTCCACAATTTTTCAAGTCCAAACAAAAAGGTGTCCACTTTCTAGTTGACAGAAGTTCGAAATTGTCCTTTATGTTTAGCCAATCAGTTGATTCCAGCTTTGACCACAAGAAAATCCACAAAGCTCTAAAGTACAATATTTTGGAATTTTGTACAAATATTCCTTACACCATGGCTCAGAACTTTTTAGATCTACGATATTTTTTTTTTCAAGAAGAAACAAATAACAACTTTCGGCACAAACTTCAAGGAAAAATTAGATCTGGGATTTTCAAGAACCAACTCAAACAACACAGTAGGATCTCTGTTAGATGTGTTTAACAGAAGCTCTGATACCAATTGTTAGGTCCAAAGTGTTGTAGAGGGGGGGGGGGGTGAATACAACTGTTTAAAATTTATGAGAGAATAAACAATGTGCAAGTAATAAATGATGACTCAGAATTTCAAGAATATATCATTATATTCATTGATGGATTTGCTACAACATTCATAAAAGCATCATGATCAGTTGAACAATAAATACAGCAATTAAAGCTAGATTCAACTGATCCTCTCTCTCTCACTTTTTGTTTTACAGTAAATGCTCTCTCTTAAAAATTATCGTTGAAAATACAGAGATACAAGTTACTACTAAAAATAAAAACAAAGTGCTGCTTTTATAATGTCATGTAGTCTTGATCTTGTCCTTTTTGTGTACGTGGCCCAATCAGGACTTCGACAACAAAAAGTACTTTCCCAACAACTCTGGATCAACCGTTCACAATAAGCCACTTGTCCCTTGAACATTAAATGTTACATTTCTACCCGCATCTCGATCTTCGCCTGGACCCATCTCGATCTCGATCTGTGAAAATCTCGATCTCGATCTGGGAGAATCTCGATCTCGATCTATGAGGATCTCGATCTCGATCTGTGAAAATCTCGATCTCGATCTGGGAGAATCTCGATCTCGATCTATGAGGATCTCGATCTCGATCTATCGCCTGGATCGAGATTTGCCTTTGCAGAGTTTTACTTCACTTGTAAATCTCGATCCGCATCTCGATCTGCTGTGGATCGACATTTGCCTTGGCAAATATGCACACATCCAATGTTGACCTTCTTTAGTGACTAATTGAGAATTAACCTTTGTGAGCAAGTTTCCTTAGCTTCTTCAATTTCTTTTCCTCACTCAATTCAAATGAGATCTTCTATTACTGACACGAACTTGCCTCCAATGTCCTGACACTTGATGCAATGGTCTGGTTCATAAGTGACTAGTCTTGTAGGGGTTCTTGCTTCTGAATGTCAGTTCTCATTTGTTGATTAACCTTTACATTATCCAGATGTTGATATACATTACATGAAATCACTTTGGCCTTCTTGATACTTCCTTGACATTAATTTGATTCTCCATTAGATAAGTTAGGGCATGAGCAATACTCAGATTGAACTTCTTCTCACTTATGCATCCTTGATTAACCAAATTAGTTACTTGTAGTTACCAAGTATCATTACCATTTCTTCAGTTGATTGATTCCATGTGCTTCTTCAGTTTCTCTTGTTTTGCTGTTGTTTTATCTTTTACTTAGTTGAGTTACAAAATAATTAAGTGTTACGAGTTAGTACACCTATGCCTTTCATTGTGGATGACTTTACAAGATTTTCATAGGTATACTTTTTACACTCTAAGGATGAGGCAAGTAAATTAATTATCAATCATGTGAAGAATGTTGAAAATGGAACTGAATGGAAGGTCAAGAAAATTAGAAGTGATAATGGTACTGAATTAAAGAATGCAACAATGAAGGAATTCTGTGAAGAAAAATGTATCACTCATCATTTCTCTGCACCAAGAACTCCACAACAAAATGGAGTAGTTGAAAGGAAAAATAGGACCTTGATTGAAGCTGCTAGAACTATGTTAGAAGAAACAAAACTACCTACATACTTCTGGGCAAAATCAATTAATACTGCTTGCTACATTCAGAATATTTCCATGATCAATCAAATTAAAGGCAAAACTCCATATCAGTTGATGAAGAAAGATAAGAAACCAACAGTTAAATTTCTTCATGTATTTGGCTGCAAATGTTTTGTACTGAGAAATCAAGGTGAAAATATAGGAAAATTTGAAGCTAAGGCTGATGAAGCTATATTTGTTGGATATGGAATAACAACCAAAGCATACAGAGTCTACAATCTTAGATTACACATTGTTATGGAATCTATGCATGTAGTCTTTGATGACAAGAAAATTCAAGGGTTGTTTGATGAAGGATTTCATGATCTGTTGCATTTTGAAAATGAATCAACAAGCAATATTGAGGATAGTGATGATGATGTGGAAATTTTAATAAATCAAGTATCTAGAATCCTCCCATCAATTGATGACAATACATCAACAGATAACTTATCAGTTGACAATCTTCAATCGACTGATAATACATCAATTGATAATCATTCGATGGATAACAATTCTGCTCAACAATCTTCGAGATGAGTGTCCATCTCAGGGGGAGGGTTCTCAAATAGTCAATCACATCACATTGATCAAAACACTTCCAATGATCATGAAGTATCATCATCTTCAAGAACAAATTTACCATCTCAAAAAAAATGGACAAAAAGTCATCCCTTTGAATTAATTATTGGAGATGCAAATGATGGAGTCAAAACCAGAAGTGCAACTCAAAATGAATGCTAGTATAGCAGCTTTCTATCTCAAGAAGAACAAAAAAGGATTGAAAAAGCCTTGAATGATCATGATTGGATAATTTCTATGCAAGAAGAGTTGAATCAGTTTGAAAAGAACAAGGTATGGAAGCTAGTGCCCAGACCAAAGAACTGTTGGGTTCCGAGGCATAAAACGCAGCGGATAAACGTAAATATAACGAAAATTTTCGGAACCCAAACGCAGGATCATGTATAAGAATTGACGGATTATGGTGATAATCGAATCATACCTATTAAGATTTTGAATGCCACGAACTGAACGGAGATCCTTGCTATCACGATTTGTGTCTTCCTCTCGAAAGCACCTCTATGGTATCCACACGAGCACCTTCAAGAACGTCTCACGATCTTGAACACGGAACGGAAGTACTAGCCTCCTTTGATAGGTTTCGAATTCTCTCTGCCTCTTCCTATGCTGCCTCTTCTGCTAGGGTTTTTACAAAAACGTGCAAGCCATTTAACCTATCATTATCTATTTATAATGATTGGTTAATGGGCCTTTTTTAGCAAAAACCTAACCCATGTAGGCATAGGATTAAATAATAAAACATGCTTCTATTATTTAATTAATAATTAAGTCACACTTAATTATTATTGGCAGAAATATAATTCTTCAAATTCGAATTTATTTCAATTAATTAAGTCTCACTTAATTAATATAATAAATTCGAATTAATCATCAATTAATTTAAATCTATAATTTAAATCAACTATTCCTCTAGGTGCTCTATGTGTGTGACCCTATAGGCTATTATTTAATTAGCAATAATTTTATTCTCCAATAAAATTATAAACAATGAGCGGTATCTAGTAACACATCATTGCTACCTAATTAAACAATAATTAAATCGTGATTCGATAAAACCTTTCGTGATTAATGTTTCCGTGTAATATAATCCCTTTAACCATATATATTATAGATTAAACTCGAGGCATGTATTTAGTCATCCTCTTCAACATTTAATCCGGGTTTACTTGATCCATGAGTAGACTATGAAAAACAAATCATTATTTGAGCACGGCCATGCATTTTATAGTCTCACTCAATCAAGAGGCCAATAATATCTCTCCTAATTATAGGAGGGTTAAATCCTTTATCTATCATTCATATTTCTCATACGACTCATGATATACCCGATGTCCACTTTTATCATCACCCGGTCAAAGGTAACTTTTAATGTTGTCAAAGTATATCAATCCTCGTATAGAAATATAATGATCTCAAGTCAGAGGATCATTACACCATTATCACTGTGAGTCTTTCTTATGACTTAATTAAACATGAAGAATCTCACTGTGGGTCTGTCCAGTACCATGTACCCCTACATGTCCCTATGTATTGACTTTAGTATCCCCATACTTATAACCAATGAGATGTGGTTATCTGTCAAACAACATACTAGTCTATTTATGTATTATTATTGTCCTATCATAATAATACTCGACTAGGGAACCTTTAAGAATATGATATATTATATAATCTCAAGTTCAAGTCATGTACTTAAACCATATAACGAGTATCATGATTCTAAGGACATTTATTATGCTAACAAATATATCGCAGTAATTAAAGTCATAATAAATACGTTTATTGAATAATCAAATGACATAAATGTTTATTAAAAGAAAAAATTGTATTGCCTCTAGGGCACCTACACTAACAATCTCCCACTTGCACTAGAGCCAATCACCCATGTATCTAATACCCATGGAACTAGTGTGACCGTCGTGCTTCTGCTGCGACAAGCCTTTGGTCAGTGGGTCTGCAATGTTATCATTTGTGTGCACTTTACATATGTGTATGTCACCCCTCTCATTAATCTCTCGAATGAGGTGATATCTCCTGAGTATATGTTTGGTTCGGGAGTGAGCTCTAGGTTCTTTAGCTTGTGCAATGGCTCCATTATTATCGCAGTATAGATCAATGGGATCTGCGATTGATGGAACCACTCCCAATTCAGTAATGAATTTTCGAATCCAAACTGCTTCCTTAGCCGCTTCACAAGCTGCAATGTACTCAGCCTCCATTGTAGAATCAGCTACTGTTTCTTGTTTTGAACTCTTCCAACTTACAGCACCTCCGTTTAGACAAAACACAAAACCAGATTGTGATACAGTATCATCCCTGTCTGTTTGGAAACTTGCATCGGTGTAACCTTTTACTACTAGTTTCTCCTCTCCTCCATACACCAAGAATGAATCTTTAGTCCTTTTCAAGTACTTTAGAATATTCTTGACAGCCGTCCAGTGACCTTCACCTGGATTAGATTGGTATCTACTCGTCATGCTTAAAGCATACGAAACATCTGGGCGAGTACATACCATCGCATACATGATGGATCCAATTGCTGAGGCATATGGAACCTTACTCATGCGGTCCTTGTCATCCAATGATTTCGGACACTGATCTTTAGAGATCGTTATCCCTTGAGATACGGGGACATATCCCCTTTTTGCATTTTGCATACCAAAACGGTGCAAAACCTTATCGATGTATGTACTCTGACTTAGACCGATCATCCTTCTAGATCTATCCCTATAGATCCTCATTCCTAGAATGTAGGATGCATCTCCTAAGTCTTTCAGAGAGAAATTACTCCCTAACCAAATCTTAACAGCCTTGAGAGAAGGTATGTCATTCCCCATTAGTAGTATGTCATCAACATATAGTATTATGAATGCCACATGGCTCCCACTAACCTTCTTGTAAACACAAGGTTCATCCTCGTTTTGAACAAATCCATACTCTTTGATAGTTTCATCAAAACGGATGTTCCATCTCCTAGAGGCTTGCTTTAATCCATAAATGGATCGACGTAATTTACATATCTTGCTAACATTCCCTGGACTGACAAAACCTTCAGGTTGTGTCATGTACACATCCACATCTTCTTCAAGGCTTCCATTAAGGAAGGCTATTTTGACATCCATTTGCCAGATTTCATAATCATGGAATGCTGCAATAGCAAGCAAAATCCTTATGGATTTGACTATAGCCACTGGTGAGAAGGTTTCATCATAGTCAATACCATGAATTTGCTTGAAACCTTTTACAACTAGCCTTGCTTTATAGGTCTGAACATTTCCATCCATGTCAGTTTTCTTCTTGAAAACCCATTTGCACCCTATGGGTTTTACCCCTTCAGGTGGATCAACCAAAGTCCATACTTGGTTTTCATACATGGATTCCATCTCGGATTTCATGGCTTCTAGCCATCTCTTAGATTCTGGACTGCTCATAGCATCTTGGTATGTGAGAGGCTCATCTTCATCTATGAGCATCAAATCACCACATTGAGTCAAAAGAAATCCATATCTCTCTGGCTCATGGCGAATTCTACCAGTTCTACGAACAACCTGTGTTTGTTGAGCGTTATTATTATCCTGCTCTTGTTCCACTTCAGGTTCAATGCTATTTTGTGGTTCTCGATCTTCATCGAGGTCTATAGTTCTCCCACTGTTTCTTTTGGAAACAAAATCCCTTTCCATGAAGACAGCATCTCGAGCAATAAACACTTTTTGCTCAGAAGGACTATAGAAATAATACGCCTTTGTTTCTTTAGGGTATCCCACAAAATTGCACTCTTCAGATTTAGGTCCAAGCTTGTCAGATACTTGACGTTTCACAAACGCCTTGCATCCCCAAACTTTCATAAAGCTCATGCCTGACCGTTTCTCCTCCCATATTTCATATGGAGTCTTTTGAACCTTCTTAGTAGGAACACGGTTAAGTGTGAAAGCCGCTGTTTCTAGAGCGTAACCCCAAAAACTAATTGAAAGATCTGCATGACTCATCATTGATCGCACCATGTCCAACAAGGTGCGATTTCTCCTCTCTGAAACTCCATTCCATTGAGGTGTACCTGGCGGAGTGAATTGTGATACAATACCACACTCCTTTAAATAATCTTTAAATTCAGTGCTCAAGTATTCTCCTCCACGATCAGATCGTAAGATTTTAATACTTGCACCTCCGCCAATTTGCTTCTCTACTTCAGCCTTGTATTCTTTGAACTTTTCAAAAGAATCGGATTTATTCTTCATAAGATATACATATCCATATCTACTGAAATCATCAGTAAATGTTATGAAGTAGTAGTAGCCTCCTCTAGCCATCACACGCATTGGGCCACATACATCACTATGTATTAGCTCCAAACGTTCAGTGGCCCTTTGACCCTTACCAGTGAAAGGGGCTTTAGTCATTTTACCAAGCAAACAAGATTCGCATTCTTGGTATGATTCAAAATCAAACTTATCCAAATATCCATCCTTATGTAATTTGGATATGCGTTTCTCATTTATATGGCCTAGACGACAATGCCAGAGGTATGTTTGATTTGAGTCATTAACTTTAAGTCGTTTGTTTTCTATATTACAGACAGGATTATCTAAGTCAAGAACATATAAACCATTAAACAAACGCGCAACACCATAGGTTAAATCATTCAAAGCAAAAGAGCAACTGTTGTCCTTTATTGTAAACGAAAAACCTTTCTTGTCCAAATAAGAAACAGAAATAATGTTTCTGCGAATTGCAGGCACGTAATAACAATTCTCCAGTTCTAAAACTAGCCCAGAGGGCAAAGATAAATAATAGGTTCCTACAGCTAAAGCAGCAACTCTTGCTCCGTTGCCAACTCGTAGGTCCATTTCTCCTTTAGCCAATGTCCTACTTCTCTGCATTTCCTGCACATTTATACAAATGTGAGAAGCACATCCGGTATCCAATACCCAAGATGTAGAAATAGACAGATTGACTTCTATAACATATATACCTAAATTAGAAGCTTGCTCAGCCCTCTTCTTCTTCAGATCCTCCAAGTAAACTGAACAGTTTCTCTTCCAGTGACCAGTTTTGTTACAGTAGTGACATTCACCCTTAGCGACCCCACCTTTAGGCTTTAAAGCCTGTTTAGGACCTGACTTTGGCTTGGGTGTAGAATCAGAACCTGTCTTCTTCTTACCCTTCCACTTGCCTTTCCCTTTGGCCTTACCTTTATTGCCCACCATCAGTATGGGAGCAGGTTCAGCCGTCTTCATGTTGGTCTCATATGTTCTCAACATAGCCAACAATTCAGTAGGTGTTTTGTCAAACTCATTCATATTGTAGTTCATAACAAACTGAGTGAATTTGTTGTTCAAAGAATTCAAGATTAGGTCAATACCAGTTTCCGGACCAATCGGGAAACTCAAAGTATCAAGATACTCAATGTAACCAATCATCTTCAGAACATGTGGGCCAACTGGTTCATTTGCCCCTTGTTTGCAGTTAAAGAGTGACTTGCTCGTGTTGAACCTTTCTTGACGAGTTTGGCTTGCAAACATGCTTTGCAAGTGCTCATTGATAGTATATGCATCCATATGCACATGCTGTCTTTGAAGCTCAGCACTCATAGTTGCTAACATAAGACACACAACATCAGTTGCATCATTCTCATCCTTTGTGTGGGCCGCTCGTTCCTCAACAGTAGCGCCCTCAGGAAGGGGACCTGCCGGAGGAATATCAATGACATGAAGCTTGCGCTCCTGCCTGAGGACAATCCTCAAATTCCTCTGCCAGTCTAGGAAGTTGTTTCCTCCTGTCAGCTTATCCTTCTCAAGGACAGATCGTACGGATAATGTGTTTGTGTTATTTGTCATTACTTGGTATCTACAATGGTAAAAGCACAAAATTAAACATTAGATTGTCTGAGTTATTTATTATGTTCAAATGATTATGATACATTCATAATATATCTCCCACTATTTTTATCAAATCAATAGCCCTTACTATTAATTTGGAAAGTATATCCCATAATCCTTTCTAGTGAGCCAAGATCCATATTTCGTCATGTCTCAAGTCAACCACTGGAAGTCCTTAAGAATGATTATTTAGGTAGACAACATTTGTCAATTATATCATATATAATTCTTGGATAGTTTGGTGAGCAACGATTGATCTTATCTATCTAATAGATTTTTAACCAAACTCTATGCTTCTAAGTTCATAATGGTTGAATATAACCGTTTACTTTCACCTTATTATGACGACTCAGTTAAGTTTGACCCAATGATACAACGGCCGAATATAACCGTTTATATTCGTCGCATCTCACCACGATAGACAGGAGTCCCCTGCCACTGACAGTCTTTCCCCTAATCGATCTAGGATTCGATGAGTGTTCATTCATTGGAAAGCATCTGATTAAAACTTAATATTTTGTTAAGGGGTTTAGAAAATTTTACGACGATCATGATCACATCATGAAGAGATCCTCAATTTTTCCTTGAACTAAATATTTCAAATTGACATCTTAAATTGTTCATTTCCCAGGTAGATGGAGGATACCAGTGGTCACACTTAAAACCCATCAGCCTTACGAATACGCATATCCGTTTTTGTCAGAAAATCCCAATTATAGATATCAAAATCCATATTCAATTCCGTGTTTTAAAAATCCATATTTCATAAACACAAGAATCTCATGATCGTTTGTTGATTTTAAAATCTTGAATCGTTACAGATTTTATCTTGAGTCGTTACAGATTTTATCTTGTTTAAACAAGCATGGCATGGGTGTCGTATCTAATACATACATACATACATACATGATTAATCTAATTAAAGCATGCATCTTCTACTATACACATACATTCATACATCATTATGTAAAGTGCGGTATGTAAACGTGCTTGGTTATGGCCCCTTTCCTATGTGATCCTTTCGAGCTAATGAAAGGATCAAGGTCAGTCTATGGTGGTGGAAAAATATAAATACAGTTGCTTGTCTTGATCTTCTTGCATCCATGGCTGCCTTCTTAGCTTCTTGCATCCAGTTGCTTGCCTTCAGTCTTCAATTACATTACAAGAAAACATTGAATTCAACCTAAGCTAATGTACTTACATAAGAAAAGCTCGAGTTACATTCGAGGTTCAACAATTACAAGAATGAAAAAAAAAACGACATGCAAGTCGTATTTATAAAACCAAAACCAAAACCATTACTCTAGGGTCTAGAAGGCCATAACCAGCACCATGCTCACATAACAGTTACTGGAATCCCAGAATGCATAATCATATCATCATGCATCAAATATATCATGATCAACAATTTTCGAAAAATCAAAACTATGATCAGAAAACAGAAAACTGCGTTTTTGAGGCCCTTAACGATGTCAAATGGCCAAAAAACACCATAGGTCACGGCGAAGCGGTGATTTTTGCTCGTGGCGATTTTCCCTTTCCAGAAAGGGTAAATTCGACCCATTCTGACTCCGTGAAAAAACACTGTTCACTGCAGAATCACTATTCACAGCAAACTGCATCTTATGCCGTTGTGTTTCTTATCGATTCAGAACGATTCCGATGACCTTCCCTGGACTGTATCTTGTATCACATACATACAGTGCATCACACATATCATGCCATAACAGATTATAACATTGCAGCAACATGGCAGTAGCATAGCAGTGGGCAGTAGCATGGCATAATCATGGCAGTTTCATAACAGGCAGTAGCAAGGCTCAGGCATGGCAGTTTCAAACAACACATATGTATCATATACATAAAACACGTAACCAAATCAGTCCCTTATACACATAGCTCTGATGCCATTGTTGGGTTCCGAGGCATAAAACGCAGCGGATAAACGTAAATATAACGAAAATTTTCGGAACCCAAACGCAGGATCATGTATAAGAATTGACGGATTATGGTGATAATCGAATCATACCTATTAAGATTTTGAATGCCACGAACTCAACGGAGATCCTTGCTATCACGATTTATGTCTTCCTCTCGAAAGCACCTCTATGGTATCCACACGAGCACCTTCAAGAACGTCTCACGATCTTGAACACGGAACAGAAGTACTAGCCTCCTTTGATAGGTTTCGAATTCTCTCTGCCTCTTCCTATGCTGCCTCTTCTGCTAGGGTTTTTACAAAAACGTGCAAGCCATTTAACCTATCATTATCTATTTATAATGATTGGTTAATGGGCCCTTTTTAGCAAAAACCTAACCCATGTAGGCATAGGATTAAATAATAAAACATGCTTCTATTATTTAATTAATAATTAAGTCACACTTAATTATTATTGGCAGAAATATAATTCTTCAAATTCGAATTTATTTCAATTAATTAAGTCTCACTTAATTAATATAATAAATTCGAATTAATCATCAATTAATTTAAATCTATAATTTAAATCAACTATTCCTCTAGGTGCTCTATGTGTGTGACCCTATAGGCTATTATTTAATTAGCAATAATTCTATTCTCCAATAAAATTATAAACAATGAGCGGTATCTAGTAATACATCATTGCTACCTAATTAAACAATAATTAAATCGTGATTCGATAAAACCTTTCGTGATTAATGTTTCCGTGTAATATAATCCCTTTAACCATATATATTATAGATTAAACTCGAGGCATGTATTTAGTCATCCTCTTCAACATTTAATCCGGGTTTACTTGATCCATGAGTAGACTATGAAAAACAAATCATTATTTGAGCACGGCCATGCATTTTATAGTCTCACTCAATCAAGAGGCCAATAATATCTCTCCTAATTATAGGAGGGTTAAATCCTTTATCTATCATTCATATTTCTCATACGACTCATGATATACCCGATGTCCACTTTTATCATCACCCGGTCAAAGGTAACTTTTAATGTAGTCAAAGTATATCAATCCTCGTATAGAAATATAATGATCTCAAGTCAGAGGATCATTACACCATTATCACTGTGAGTCTTTCTTATGACTTAATTAAACATGAAGAATCTCACTGTGGGTCTGTCCAGTACCATGTACCCCTACATGTACCTATGTATTGACTTTAGTATCCCCATACTTATAACCAATGAGATGTGGTTATCTGTCAAATAACATACTAGTCTATTTATGTATTATTATTGTCCTATCATAATAATACTCGACTAGGGAACCTTTAAGAATATGATATATTATATAATCTCAAGTTCAAGTCATGTACTTAAACTATATAACGAGTATCATGATTCTAAGGACATTTATTATGCTAACAAATATATCGCAGTAATTAAAGTCATAATAAATACGTTTATTGAATAATCAAATGACATAAATGTTTATTAAAAGAAAAAATTGTATTGCCTCTAGGGCAATCAGAATCTTTTTAGCATATGTTGCTCATGCAAATTTCAAGGTGTATCAGATGGATGTGAAAAGTGTCTTTCTCAATGGAGAACTAGAAGAAGAAGTATATGTAGAACAACCTCCTGGTTTTATTAATCCTGTTCATCCTGGATTTGTGTACTATCTTCTGAAGGCACTTTATGGATTAAAACAAGCACCTAGGGCCTGGTATGAAACTCTATCTAAATTCTTGATTGAGAATCACTTCACTAGAGGTACTGTTGACAAAACTCTCTTTCATAGAAATGTTAGTGGCTCTATGATTCTTGTTCAAATCTATGTAGATGACATTATTTTTGGCTCAACTAATGAAAAACTGTCAAAAGTTTGCTAAGTTGATGCAAAGTAAATATGAAATGAGCATGATGGGATAACTTACCTATTTTCTAGGTTTGCAAGTCAAACAAGTCAAAAATGGCATTTTCATAAATCAAACTAAATATATTTCTGATTTATTAAAGAGATTTGATTTAAGTGAATGTTCTTCTGCAAAAACTCCTATGGCCACTGCAACTAAACTTGAACTGAATACTAAAGAAGCTATGGTGGACATTTCAAGTTATAGAGGCATGGTTGGCTCATTACTTTATTTAACTGCAAGTAGGCCGGACATAATGTTTGCTACATGTTTGTGTGCTAGATTTCAGGTTGATCCTAGAGAATCTCATTTGATTGCAATAAAAAGAATATTCAGATATTTCAAGGGAACTCCAAATCTTAGAATTTGGTATCCTAGAGATTCTGGATTTGATCTAATTGGTTATTCAGATGCAGACTATGCAGGTTGCATAATTGACTAAAAAAGTACTACAGGCTCCTCTCAATTTCTAGGAAACAAGCTTGTATCATGGTTCAGTAAAAAGCAGAATTCAGTGTCTACATCTACTATAGAGGCTGAATACATTGCAGTTGGAAGTTGCTGTGCACAAATATTATGGATGATGAATCAACTACTTGACTATGGGTTCAACATGAATAAGATTCCTATTTTTTGTGATAATACAAGTGCCATTGCTATAACAGAAAATCCTGTGCAACATTCCAGAACCAAACACATTGACATTAGGTATCACTTCATTAGGGAACATGTAATGAATGATACAGTTGAATTACATTTTGTCCCTAGTGAAAGACAACTTGCAGACATTTTTACCAAACCACTAGATGAATCTACCTTCAATAGATTGGTCTGTGATTTAGGTATGCTTAATTATATTTAATGATTTAAATGTCTGATAAGTTATATATTTGTATATATAAATTTTAACCATTGACTATGTTAATCTATTGATTCTTCATTAATCAATTGATAAACATTGTCCTTATCAATGGATATTTGTAGCTATCGACAGATAAATATATCAATTGATGATATATTTACTTATCGATGGATATTTGTAGCTATCGACAGATAAATATATCAATTGATGATATATTTACTTATCGATGGATATTTGTAGCTTTCGACAAATAAATATATCAATTGATGATATATTTATTTATCGATGGATAAGTGTACTTGTCGATAAACAACCTTTACGAGTTGATGACCTGGAATATAAAGGGGTCCATGTCATCAATCGATCTGTACAAAAATCTAGCCGTTGATTACTTATTTTATCAATTGATTAATACAGACATTCATGTATGTATAACAGTCGATTGCCAAAATTGGTAACTTTTTTCTTTTCATTTCTTTAACGGTCGATTAAGTTCTATTTTGAGTAAGAAATTGATTGAGAAATCAGTAAATATAAATAGTGAGATTAAAACATTGTTCATTCTTACTTGCAATTTTACTAACAATTTCTCTACCTCTTTCTCTCTCTCTCTCTCTCTCTCTCAATCTACGAACTCAATCACTACCCACTTCTCTAAGTACTCAATTCTCTTACTATCTTCAAAGCTTTTGTACTTCTAATCTTCTACATAAGGAAATGACATCTTCATCCAAGAAAATCTCTCAAGCCGGGTTCATCTACGAATTGAATAATTTTGTGGCTTGCACTGTGGTTGAAGAAGCTCCAAAGGAATTTCATCATTTGATGCAATTTCTGGGAAGTGGCAAGGTACAAAAAGCATTGAAGGAAACACCAACAATAATCTGCAATTTAGTGGAAGAATTTTGAACCTCTGCAGAAGTTGCTGATGACTTCTCAAGCATCAAATTCAACTACAAAGGACAAGAGTATATTCTTACTAATTTAATTTTAAATGAATGTTTAGATTTTCCTGTTATTAATACTGATAATGTGCCTAGTGAATCAGATATTAGAAACATGTTTAGGGCTGTTAATTATGCAAATCCTGACATTAATTTAGGGCAAGTAGTTAGAAAACACCTTAGGAGTGAATGGTCTTATTTCTTTGATGCAATAATAAAATGCTTTAGTGGTAAAATTAGTAATTTTGATGCCATAACTTCAAGTATGCAACAAATAGCATATAGTGTGTTGTTTGATGAGTATCATGATTTTTCCTCTATATTGTTGTCTGAAATTGCTGCTAAGTTAGGAAAGAAGCATGATAGGTCTAATCATATATACTATGCTAGATTTATCATGATATTTATTAACCACTTTGTCAAAGAAATTGAGATTTGTAGGGAAACTGAAACCCTTGAGTGTTGGACTCAAAATAAAAGGATCTTCAAAGACTTGGTAAGAATCAATCTTCACAGTAATGTGGAATTGATTTACCCACCTTTTGTTCTGGTATTTATCTCAACCCTAACTTCTTCTTTACCTAAATCTTCTTTGCCTTCTGTGACTATGGAGGGTGGTAGTAATGACCCCAACCCTCCTACCCAAGCCACACAACTAATCTCAAAATCCAAATCTAAGAAACCAACCTCAACAGGTTCTCAAAAACCTGCTATTGTAAAAACAAAGAAAATGAAATTAAATGTTTTGGTAGATAGACCAGAAGGAGATGTAGGTGGTGAGGGAACTGGGGAACATCAAAGAACCCAGAAGGATAAGGAAAGTGAGGGTGTACAACCTCAGCCAAGCCACTCCATAGTCTCCCAAAGGATTGTGGATGTTAATATGGAAAATACTACATCACTATTGCCATCCTCGGAAAAGGATGACAATATTGAAAATAGCCCACAACCAGGGGCACAGAACCAAGTTGGGGACACACAAGCCAAAACAGTAACACCATATGAAATGAGAAAGAAGAAAGTCACCTTTGCACATGGGAAATCACACACTGCAAAATCACAGGAAATTGTGGTGGAGCCTTCTCAAAGTCAGATTGATGTATCTCATATAAATGATGAGATGCAACCCCATTCTCTCTCAATTCCAATCCCTTCCATTGTTACTTCTCCATCCCAACAAATTTCTTTAGAAAATGTTTTGATAGATTATCAAACATTTTTAGATTCTCCTTCTTTATTCTTTAAGGAGAAGCCAACACTCTCTCATGAATCTTCTTCACAAGATATTCAGGATTCCATTTCTCATATTATTAAAAATATCACTTCTTAGATAATTTCCTCAACTATTTCTACTCCATCAATTGATGTTTCTTCATTAATTGATATTCAACCATCGACTGATAAGCCATCAATCGATACTTAAGATCAATCAGTGGGTATGCATCAATCGATGGATATCCCAAACACCTCAACTGTTAATATCTTTACATCAATTGATGCTCAATCAATTGATGTTGCACAAACACTCTTAGGAATGAGTGAGTTGAGTGAGAGGCAGGATTGCAGCCTGACAAAAGGAGAGGGAATGAGTAAGGACATTCCTAATTCTTCCAGGAATAAGAGTGAAATACTTGAGGGCCCCACCTTAGAAGGTGCACAGAAAATGAGTGAGGGAGATGTGAGATTCCAGGATGAGATCCTGATGCAAAATAAAGAGATGAGTGAGAGAGATAAATCAATTCTTCTATTTGCACAGGAACTGGAAAATGAATTAATGGCAGAAGAAGTGGAAGTTAAGGAGCTAGGGGGTGTCAAATACAGAAGTTAGTGGGAGTGGAGTTGCTAAGGACATTGAAAAGGAGATTGATGCTGGTGAATTGGATCCACAGAACTTCATCCTTCCTAATCCACAATATCAGGGGTTGGCTACTTCAAATAACAGGGATGCAGAACAACTCTTGGGAATTGATCATACAGAACAAAGGACAAGGAATCTGAAGGAAAGTATTGCCAATATAACAGATATATGTTATATGGCACCTGAAGAGCTAGAAGAAGACTCTGATGAGGAGCCATGGATGAGCACAGTTGATGGTTCCTTAGAAGCTGCTGAAACTAAAATTCTCTCTCAATATAGAAGGGCAATGGTGGAAGGAGAAATTGAAGATCCTACTCAAAGGAGAATTGCTCACTGTATGAGAGAATCACTGAAAATTCAAAAGATGACAGTAACAAGAGTGAAGAGGGAACTGAAGATTATCTAGGACACTATCTCTACTAATAAGGATGCTTTGGACAGGAGATTGAATGAAAAGCTACCATTCAACACCATGAATCACATCAAAGACAAGCTCTTCAAGGAATCAAAGAACTTTGCAGCTTTGGAAACTAGAGTGGGCTCTCTAGAAAAGAAAATGGATGCTATTATTGTAGGTCAAAGTCTTCATGCATCTATTATTCAAAAGTTTCTTGACAGAATGCTATCACCCTTCCAATTGATGATAACAAAAAGGGGAGAATACAAAGAAGAAGGATGATGATGATAATGGTGATGACAAAGGCAGTGGAAGTGGTGGTGTTGGTGGCTCTGGTATGGACAAGACAAGTGGTATTGGTGGTTCTGCAATAAAAAGATTCAAACACAGAAGTAACAGGGATAATCAATCTTCAAAAAGATCTAAGTCATCTAATTCTCCCAAAGATGACTTAGAACAGAAAAAGGAAGAATTCAAGAAATTTGAAACTGATCTTGAAGCTAGAAGGATTTCTAGGGAAAGAAAAACTCAATCAATGATTGAGAGAGAAAAGAAAAGAATTGAAGATTTGAAGAGAAGCACAGAGCTGGTGATAGAGGCAGTAGAAAAAGGAGACTTGAATGAGTTTATTGCTCAAACAAGAAAAATAAATGAAGATGCACAAAAGGCTGCCAAAGAAAGCAACTCAAATGCTGAAGCCTTTCTATCAATTGATCTTGAAGCCCTTGAAGAGAAGAAAAAGGGTAAAGCCATAATGATTGAAGAAGAAAAGAAAAGGAAAGAGCTAGTTGGCCAGAAGCTTCTTCAGGGAGCTATTTCTACAGGATTGTCAGATGCTGCAAGAAGAGAAAAGAAAAATGAGGAAATAGCAAGGCAAATGGAAATAGAATGGAAAATGGAAGATCAATCAATGGAGCAACCACTGAGGAAAAATAGAAAAATAGCTATGGCCAAGAAAAGGTCAAGTTCTACTCAAGAAATAGTGGTTTAAGAAAACCTTCAGGGTCAAGAAGAAGAAATAAGGGAGGAGGTGACAATTGAAGGTTATGATATGAAGGGAATACCAGTAATTAATGAAAAAGGTCTAATTTGAGTAAGGACTCATCCTGCTACTTCTAATCAAGAGAAATCTATGAGATTGGAGTATGAAAATGGAGTGAAGATCACCTATTCCACGAAAGTGATAATGAAGCAGAGTTATAATATTTTAAATTCTATCATTCCTCTACTCAACAGAAAGTACAAACTCAACACAACAATTGCTCAGAAGATTCAACAGTAAATTTCAAAATTAAGGAGATCCAAGGCAGAAGTTGAACCTGATTCACCCCTAAAGCTATGGAAGTCACAGGTCAAAAAGGTGGTGTTGGAGCCAAAGTATGCTATGATTTTTACAGATGTGGAGGGCAACACAAAGTTCTTTGATATCTGTAAATATCTGGATAAAATCACAGATGAAGAAATACATTAACTTATGAGGCAGCTTGGAAAAACTGACAGGGATGAAGCAATTTTGAGGAGTTCTTTCATGAGGCAGCTAAAGGAGAATGCTGAGAAGAGAAGGAAGAGGAGTTAATTAAATCATGAAGACATTGAAGCTGTTTGCAGGAGTTATCTATCAATCTAGTATTTTCAAAATTAATGTGCTAATTAAATTTCTTGATTCTGTCTGAATATATATATTTTTTTTGGGGGGGGGTTGTTATCATCAAGTAGATTTATGTCTGTTCATATCACAGACACAAATAGGGGGAGATTGTTAGGAATCCTCATGTAATTTGATGATAACATTAATCTTAGAAACATAGAAATTTTATTTTATGTAACTGATCAATTGATATGAAAATTTATAAACATCAATTGATCAGGAAACCATTTATCAGTTGAAATATTTATATGAATCAACTGATAATTTGGACTGTAGTATAGGTGTACTTAGTTTATTTCAATCGATAAGGTGTAAATCAATTGATATTATTCTTATCAATTGATGTTAGAGTCGATTGATATAGATCATCAATTGATGTGTAAATTAAACTGTCAAATTATAATTATTTGAAGACAGGAAATTACACAAGTGAAGGATGATCAATTGATATTGAAGACTCAATGGATGAGATATCAATTGAAGAAGCCAAGTCAAGAATTGAAGACCATCAACTGATGTGAAGACCCATCGATTGATATATATCGATTGATATTATTTATCAGTCGATAAGTCATTCCATATCAATCGATGGATGTAAAGATCAATCGAAGAAGAACATCAGTTGATGGATTAAAGGATGAATCAATTGATATTCTTAACAGCAAATTATCAATTGATTGTGACAACACAGAAAGTCTATCAGTTGTAGATCCAGAGAATACTCAATCAGTAGCTGTCTTTCAAGTCTGTTTTCCTAAAAAGGAAAAAGGAAAAAGAGAGAGAGATAGAAACAATCCTAGGATAGGAATTGGAAAATACACTTGTAGTATATAAACAAGTGTAGTAACATTGTTAGAAAAGACAAGTTAGACAATATTTCTCAAATCAACTGATCAAGCTTAAGAGCGCATTGTAAGATCAGTTGATTCTTTCTAACTTTGTAAAAATGAAGCTAGGTTATCTTTTAACCTAGGAACATTTAGCCAAAATATATATCTGATGGAAAAACTAATCCATCAGTAATTTTTAAATCGCTCTTTGTTCATTTTAATTTTCAGTTGTTTGTTCAAACATATTTTGTCAATCTATCAAACATCAAGAATAAATGTTAAAAGTCGTAAAAAGTTTTAATATTTGTATTCAACCCCCCTTCTCCAAATATTGACATTGTTCTTAGGAATAAGAGTGGTATCACTATATTCGATAGTGTCTTATTTTATATAATGAACTAAATTGTTCAAATTATATTCTTCTAAACTTCATGTCGAGTATAAATGCTTTTAACAGAAAACTCCAATTATATGTATCATTGAGAGATACTTTTCTATACTTACCCTAGACCGGTAACCTATGTTATACTATTGAGATAATAGTGATTATCATGTTCTTGGATGAGAGTCACATAGATAATTGGGTGGATAATTTGCTAAGCATTCTTTCGCTCATTCTTGTTTTATATTAATTTTTTTCAAAGAAACTGATAATGCATCTGATTGGTTCCATACTTCGAGGAAAGGAAGTACGAGATTCACCTTTGAGGTAGTTCAGTTCAGAATTATTCTGCAGGAGTAAATTGAATAGGTTTTCAATATTGATCTAGTTATTAATGTTACTTCATGTAGGTGTTATCATTGATAGGTTGAGGTCCTGGATAAGTACATTTGGTTTTTAATAACTAATGTTACTATTCGTATATCGTTTCTAAGGTTATGACTTGTATGTGTGAGAGAGGGGTCTATGATATAATTTTGTTGGATTATTGAGTATTGCAGGTTTTAAAAGATTGGATGGTGACGTGACGACTCAAATCCCTGACCCCGGATTTGGGGGCGTTACAGAAGTGGTATCAGAGCATGAGTTATAGTACTTAGATATGAGAGTGTTAAGAGTTATTCATATATAAGATAATAACGTGAGAACTCATGTAGAGTTCGTAATTGGACTACCGGATGTAGTACCAATGAATGAGTTAAGAAAAGGTCATCTACTTGGAGTTAGTAGTGAAGAGATTTATGATTGACATTTGGGATATAGATTTTGGACGGAAATTGGCAAGACCGTTCCGGAAGAGGCAATGATATATTTTGTATAAAGATGATAAGTATAAAGATTTTGAGGGTTCTATTGGAAATAAGAAGTCGAGGATAATTGTTGAGATGATGTATGGTATTGATACGATATAGAGTCACAACGAGGAGTTAAGATGCACATTTGTTGTATCTTCTAAGTATGTTAAGTATTTTCAGATCAAAGTAGGCCCTTAGTGTAGTGACCCATATATTCCGGATATTGTGGTCAGAATGAAAAGTATGAATGACCCAGTGTGTAAGTGTTGGTACAAAGCTCCTTCTGGTAGTGGTGGGACTATGGCTAGAAGGGGGTTCCGAGCTTTTACTGAGAATTTAATTGTTTAGTTTAGATAAATGGTTCGGGGAAAGAGGTCCCGTAATACAACTATAGATCCTTAGATGTGAATTGATTGAGACTACATAATGGACAGTTTGTCTCGTCCTTTTAGTAATAAACCATATGTTGTGTAGACCATGAGTTTTGAAAAGTGACGGTCGGAAGGACCAGACGATAAATGTACGAACATGAAATTGGTACAAGTTGTGAGGAATCTACCCTTATCTAGCAACCTGATAGGTAATATTGATCTGGCATATCTCACGTGTTGTGTTTGATAGCCTGTTGAGAATTATGACAGTCCTACTGATATTAACAGTGATAAGGATATATTTAATGTGCGTCAACCTATTTTGGCACCTACATGTTGTTTCACCCTAAAAAAGTATCACCCATAAGTTCAATTCATCAAAGACCTGTGATTGAGGGGGAAATCCAGGAAGGATATAACCCAGAGTTGATTCTAAACCAGAGCCGGTGGAATAATCAATGTGTATAGTCAAGCCTAGAAATTATTGCTTTTACGAGAGTAAGTATGAACTTCTTAAGTGAATCTGTTTGTTACAAGGACTAAGTTGTCTATCTTGTAAATACTTCCCTAAATTAATTGGGAAGCTAGATAAAGTTGGAATTTAAGACTAGGACAAAAGAGCCTAAATATGGAATATTATGAATTAAAGTTTACCACAGATGTTGAGTGGTTGTCTCGTATGTTGTGACCAAATAAAATTGTCGTGATGGATATAACTTATTAAGTGGAGATGATTTAGGAAATTGTTATAAAAACAAAAGTGGAAGCATTAGGAGCGATGATTCGAGAATGTTAAACTGAGGCATGAAGAGTAATATTGAACGGATATTTACTAGTGTCATTCAATGGAGATTTGATTTCTTTTGAGAAAAGAGAAGAGATGTAATGTCGAGAGAAAAATATCATTTGCATAAGGATGTTCAAACTAACAATAGAGATAAAGTGGTGAAAGTTAAGATTACACGATAATGATGAAGTTGTGTTAAAGGACATAGAGATAAATTGAGGTATTTTGGTTACGATGGAAGTGAAAGGTCTATTATACTTTGGAGGATAGGTTGTTGGGCAACCGTGATTGGTACCATAGAGGAAATACATGGAAAACAAAAAGTGTATGTAGTAGTTAATGGGTTGAGGATATAATTATTAGCGACCTTATGAGGTACTACCTAATAGAATTATATAATTCAACATCGATCTAGTGACAGGAATAACACTAGCATCAGAGCCATTTAGAAGTTTGCATCTACCAAGATAAAAAGGATTAATTACTAAATTATAAGGAGTATTAGAGAAAGGCATGATGAGATTGAAAATGTCACCATGAGGTGCACCTTGTTTGATTGTTAAAGAAAAGGATAACGGCATGAGTCAGTGTGTTGATTGCCAAAATTGATTAAGATTAAGATTACAATTAGGAATGAATATCCTAACCATGGATAGAGATTATCCGAACCTTTGGAATCATAATTTACCCTTCGAGGATAGATTTGAGGATCAAATATCATGAAATAGAGATGGACCTAGATGATTTGCTAAAAGGTGCATTCGACAAGAGTTATGAACCTTATGAGTTCTAGGATGTCAATTGGATCAATGAATACACCTATAACTTTTATGGATTTAATCAATAGAATTTTTAGAAATGATTGGACCGATGGCTAGGGTTTGCATAAATGATATTTTGATCTACCGAAAGATGAAGAGAGAGAACAAAAAACAAGTGTAATTAGCCTTAGAAAGAGAAAGAAGATTGTATGCCATTTTCTCCAAAGTGTGAGATTTGGTCGAGTATAGTTAAATTTTGGGAAATTAATGAGTAACAAAGGAAATGTGTTGACATTTTGAAATTGTTAGGAATTGGAAAAGACCCAATGTACTAAAGGAGATGAGAACTTATGGACTAGAGGTCGTTAAAAATGGTTGTTATGGTATCCGACTCATGTTCAGAGCCGATAGATATAGTATCTGCACATGAGATATAAAAACATTAAATTGCGCATATGAGATTTTAGGATTTATGAGGAACATGAGTGTCATAGAAATATTCAAGCCGAAAGTCTATAGTTGGGATGGTGAGTTTGAGACCTTGTAAAATGGATTCCTAAATAAATACGGACTTGTTTTATGTTAAAGTTCTGTAACACATTAAGGAAAGAAAACTCCTCACATCTTTTCAACATCATTTTCTCCTTCTTCCTATATTTGACAATTCGTCATCTGATTGGGATTGACAATACATATGGTGTGACTTCTTGTCTGTGTGACAAAAGTCTGGTGAGACACCGCCCAATTATGTGTTGAAAAGCCAAATCATAGTAAAGACTTTCCATCATAAGTACATATATGGTTGTTCTCATTCATATCAAAAAATTTCTATTCTCATATACAATTGGAAGTGAGTTTATTCATCTTTGAATCACTCTGATCATTTTGTTGCAATGAGATTCGATAAAAGGATCTCCGATTAAAATCTCATGCAAAGTTAGCTCTTCATAAAAGGTTGATGCCTTGGATATCGAGAGGAGTCGGGGAAATAACGTACTATGGATAGAGTTTTCATTCGAGAATAGTTACATTCAGGATGTAGCCACACCACCGTACGAAGTTTTGTACGGAAGAAAAGTGCCGATCTCCTTCACAGTAAGACTAAGTCAAGGAACGAGGAAATGTTTGGGTATTGAGAAGGAAACCGCGGGTACGCTAATGAAACGAGATTTGGCAATGGAGAGAAGTTAATCTCGAGGGCGTTATATCTAGTAAGCCTTGAAGCATGATAGGAAAATGCATATATGTTGGCGATGTTTCGCAATAGTTATAATACGAAAACTTTGCGTGCCCTACGTCTACATTATGAGAGAATAATGTGAATGCTAGGCATGTGTTATAATAAGAAATCGTAGAGATGGTAACCAAATGTGTCTTACGATCAGTAAAGATCAATGACCGAAAAGAGAAAGTGTGGAGAAGTAAAACCATAGCACCAGAAAGGGTGTATGGGTGAATCAAAAAGGGTGAAGAGACAACCCTTAGTTACTTTTGTTTAGATTCTGAGGACGGAATCCTTTTAAGGAGGGTAGACTGTAATAACCCAGATTTTTTGATGCATTTTTTTATTATTTATCAACGACTCTGATGAATAGTGATTCTTCGGATTATGAAAAAAATTTTAGCACACACTAAGTGTTGGAACATCGAAAAACTGAAGATGTGATATTGTTGTATGAAAAAATGAGTGGATGTAAAAGCTGTCGGAATCCAAAGATTTTCGCTTTTACTAATTGTTTCATAATTTACGAGATATCGAGGAATAAGATAAGTAAGTTGTGACCAAGAAGATTATAATTTAGAAAGTTCATGGTTATAATCAAATTAGAGTATTTCGAATATTAAGGATTTACGCTATGGAATTTCTACGATGAAAAGCTTTCGAAAATTAATCGAACTTACCTGGAGGATTAATGATTAAGTTGGATGATATGTGGCTACTGAGAATTCCCATGCAAATTAAAATTGGTGGGAACCAAATGGGATGACTAACCATGCAACTAGAGGTGGGACTAAGCTAGTAAAGCTAACCAAACTAGTAACTAAATAGTTAGAAACATAGTTCCTTAAATGGTGGAACAAGGTCATAGCCACCATACTTCTTTGACAAACATAACAAAGCCATACTTGACCTTTCAAAATCAGCCAACACTTTTCAAAAAGCTAGAGAGCAAGTAAAGTAGAAAAGCTCTCGCCCCCATTTCTTTTCTTCAATTCGGATTTTCAAGATGAGTAAGGAAAAAAAATTCATAACTCAAGTTCTACACATCCAAAAATTACCAAATTTTAACCATAGCTCTTTCTTTATATGTATAAGGTACGTATTTAATTTTATGATTTTTGGAGGTGTTTTAGTAGGGGTAAAGAAAATGTAGAAAATAAGGGTGAATAGTAACTCCGAAAATTTACTAACTTGTTTCTTAATTTCTCTTGCAAGTTTAAGGATGATAATCATAGATCAAGGCTCCCTTAAGGATTACAAGATGTTGTTAGTATGTTTAAGGATCCAAGAAAGGTATAAACACCAACCACCCTTTGATTTACTTTAAGTTATAAGCTTGAGTTTGAGTTTTATTCAAGTACACGTTAGTTCATGGAGTTTGGATTTCAAATATTTGGATCTTGATGGTTGAACGTTGTTGGATGATTTTGTAAAGTAGTGTTGGTAAAAATTTGTGAAATGAGTAGTTGAATGATATGACCATATTAGTATGTTGATGATTTATCTTGGTTGTGAATGGATTTCAATTGATTGAATCCGGAAAACGTTAAGTTTATAGTCGTCGTAATGCCCATTTGATTAAGGACTGTTTTGAATAAGATTTACGAACTGTCAATAAATTATTTTTGGACACCATTGACCATGGTTGCATAGATCTTGGTTCATAGTTTGTTTTAACGTTTGAATCATGTCGATACGATTTACGGTTTAGGAGATAACTCCGTTTTAGTAAAAGTCATGCAAGGAGACCAAACTGCTGCCTTGTACTCACTTTGATGTTATAAATAAACTATTTGAGAGTTGACTAAAATTATGAAACATGGATGATATATACCTTGGACAGTTAGTAAGATTAAAAAAAGGTTTCGTGTTAAAAGGTTAATTTTCGATTTTATAAAAATGTCGAAACCAAAGTTGCGCAATGACACTATTCACATAAGAAGCTACTGCCTTCTTCAATAAATTTGGGAAAATGAGTCATCTGTCTAGGGCCAAAATTTTGATGGATTATATTCTAGACATTCTCTAAATCGTGCATGCGAAAACAATGCATCATTTGAGTTAACAGTTAATGAGTTATGAGCGATTTAGTGAAAGTGGTGAAATTAGTACAACCCGTAGTTGACTCGATTCGTAAAATGCATTTCATCAAGTTAAATTCATGCGTTCCAAATCAAAATATTTTTGATAAATATTAAAAATACTCAAGAAGCTCCTTGAGGTGGTTTCACATTTAATTATCCGTTTTCTGATTTATTAAAATTGTTGGAGTACGTGTCGCGTAATAGTAATTCTCAGAAAAGTCAACTCTTAGGGCCCTATTTTGACGAGCCACTTTGGTCAAGATAATAGAATAATTTTGAGTCGATTAAAATACGAAAGATATTGAGGAATAACATGACTATATATTGGAGTAAAAAGATTAGATTAAAAGTCGTTGACGAGATGGTTTATGAACGGTCGAGATAGACCGAAGAGGTGAATGCCTGGTAGAATAAGTGTTGATAAAATTACTAAGTACAAATTGAAGTTGTCATAAATGGACTCAATATGACATTATAATTATTAGTAATAAAAGTAGTTGAGGGATTAAGAGTACTAATCAGAATTATGATATCTATTGATAGAGAATCCGGAACAAGTGGGACTCTGAGAGCGTATCCTGGACTCCAGACAAGTTTTCCTAACCTTATACTTTTAATATCAAAATTTTATATTCTTGATCTTGCATATGAAGTTAAAGTATGTGTATGTAAGTTTTCAAAACATATACCTTATGTTCTATTATTGATGTTGAGATATAACTGTTTAATTAAAAATTCGAATTGATTTAACTACTGTAAATCTTTCGCAAATGATTTGGTTTATATGCTATAAGATATTATAGATATATACCGGTGTTGTATAGAGGCACTAAAGATAGAGCGGTGTTCATATTTTCGAACGTAGACCCGGAGTCAGAAGGTTATTTTAAATACTGTTGTAATTCCGGAGATGTCGGAGACAGGTTATTTGAAAATAACGAGTATAAATATTCCAATAAAAATATTTTGATATTCTTTTGATAAAGGAATTTAATAAAGTTAATAAATATTATTTGAATATTCATTCAAAAAGGGTTTTATTAATTGATTATTAATAAATAAATATTTATTAAATATTCTAGATTGATTTAAAAATTAGTGAAGGTCTTTAATAATTATCTAAAATATTTTCTGACCTTCAAAGAATTTATTTAAATATAGTGAGGGTTCCCTAATATGTATTTATATTCTATTTTATTCTAGTAATAAGAATAAAATATTCTCAGACTTATGAAAAATAGAGAACTCAGTCTAGAAAGTAAAGGTGATTTACTTTCCCAAAAGCGGTTGTGTTTTGACATCACTGACCTACTATAGTAGGGTTTTCAACTTATCAAAATCATAAGAGGTTTTCTGACAAACTCCCGGGTCGTGGTTTTAAATAGTTTTCATTCCTTGATAAATGACGTTAGTTGGCGGAGGCCAATGCACCTTTGTGGTGAGATGACTGCCCCGATTATTCTGGCAGTACCTATTCAGATTTTTGTGAATCTATTAACAAGTATGATATACTTGGAGAACAAGGATTAAATTCCGGCTCCAGGTTAAATAGATGAATCTATTAACAAGTATCATATACTTGGGGAACTAAGATTAAATTCTACTTTCAGGTTAGATAGATGAATCTATTAACAAGTATGATATACTTGGGGGACTAAGATTAAGTTCCAGTTCCAGGTTATAGATTATTCTAGTGGACTAGGAGATATAAGTGTAAGAGGCTTGTGTGCGGCACAGTCCATCATAGCGTAAGAGGCCGTGTGAGGCACGGTCCAGCACTTTAGCCCATATGAGGTCTAGGGTGATTACCAAGGGTGGTATAATTTCTATCGGCTCCCCCTTCTACATGTAGAGAAACAACAAGAGCTGCCGTAGGTTGCTATTGATATGTGCTGAAACATCGTAATGAAAGCCTATGAGCTGATTTACCGAGGGTGTTATCAGTGGTTGATATGTTGAGATCTTCGTACTTATTCAAACTACTTGGACAAAAAGTTTATTTTGCAAACTCAGTATGACTTATTATTATAAGTCATAATTCGGTATGACTTATATTATAAGTCATATTAATTCATTTTCTTTTGTAATAAATTAATTCTACTTAATTTAATTAGTTAATTTATTAATTAAATTAAATTCAACTTGAATTAATTTAATTAGATAAATTAAATAATAAATTAACTATTGTTAGTAGAATTAAAATACTATTTTTATCACCCTTGAAGTCTTCCCATCTTTGCTTCGTCTTCAATCATAAAACCACTTGAGCTAACTGAAGAATAAATATTATTATTATTGACACACAAATGTACTGTCTGGTTCATTTGTATCATACTCTAATAAATATTCTTCATGTCTTTTAACATTTAGAATTAGTGGCCTTCTGTCTTTGCTTAGCTTTTTTGTCTTCTTTTTCTGTTCTTCTTCTGGAATCTTCGTGTAGTAGACACTTAAAATCTTCTGAATTCTTATGAAATTACTACTTGATTATTTTGCACTGACGCTTGAACATATTAATGAACTTCTTCAGTGTTGAGTAGTAGGTTCAACTGAGTACATTTGATTCTTTGGATTCTTCGTGACTAGTTGACTGTCTCCGTCTTGATTCCTGTTTGATATTTATTATTTACCGCTGTTTCTAGATTGAGTTGAGTTGTCATCTAATTATTACAAATAAGCCTAATCATATGCCTTTCAATCTCCCCCTATTTGTTGTTAAATATTTAACACACAAATTCCTAGAGGATAACTCAACTAACAACTAAGAAAGTAAATACGACATGTAAGAACTTGTAAATAATAAACAAAAATTTTGGTTTTATATTTAACAATTTTCCAGATTCATAGATAAAAGATAAGTACAAGATAGTTGTTCCTCTAGTACTGAACAAATATAACATAGTTTCTATCTTGACCTATCTAAGACTTCAGTCTTCAGTGGTATCCAATTCACCTTCTTCTAGTTTAGAACTCTTGTGCACAGGTGCTCTGGGTACCTCTTCAGCTTCAGTTGGAGTTGCGGTTGACTCTCCATACAATCTTCTTTGTTCAGCCTTTGCTAGGTGAAACATGACTTCTTCTTCAATAGGATCTACTATTTCTTTTTGTACATCATATGCCTGTGTGGAATCTATCTTTGGCATTTGCCTGATGTAGGATTTGATGTTTCTGGATAAACAGTAGTTCCTGATTTTCTATGCAGCATCTAGCTTGGCTTGGGATCTGAATCCTTTTGATCTCAACATTCTTTCAACTTGGATCATATACCTCACCGTGTAGCCCTTTAATGACTCCTCATCTAGCTTCATGATTTGATACAACTTGTTTGAGAAAAATCTAACTTCATGAGGATCATATAAGATCTGAGGACTAGCAACTGTTGCTATTTCTCTGAGTCTGTCCCTGAGTAGTTCATTTTCTTCTGAGCTTCTCTTTACTTTATTTAACAGAACCCATATCGCTGCTAGTGATCTCTTTCGGAAGAATTCCAAAGATACTCTAATTGTTCCATTCTTGTGAGTGTAGACTAGTAGTTGCTAGTCTTCAAGAATGTGATCCACTAGGACAGTGATATAATAAACTTCTTCCTTTAATGCCTTCATGAAGTTATCCAGATTATTATTTGAATCTTCAAGACCTTTGATAACTGAAAGCATTTGTCTATCTTCAAAGGGACCTTGCTAAATTTTATCTAGGACTTTCCTTGTTGCATCCCATCTGTCCCATATCTTCATCTCAATATCTTGCTTTTTCTTCTTTACTGCTAAGGCCCAAAGCTTCTGTTTTTCTAAGCTTGCCTCTCTTTCAACTTCGGTTCTTTCCTTGACTAGAGCTTTTAAATTTATAGTCTTTGAATGGCTTGCCTCAATGTCTTCTTTCAGCTTCCTCATTGCCTCTTCATAGGCAGGATCATGCTCTTTTTCTTTTGGAAATAGAAATTCATCATCAAAGAAAGCTTCGTCTTCAGCTCTGCAGTAGTCAGGATTGAAACCTTGATTTTCAATACTTACCTCATCAATGAGTTTCTCTTGTTGATAGTACTGTTCCTTTGGAATATACGTCTGAAATTGATCTTCCTCATAGTACAGTTTTTCTTTTCCTTTGCTCGTAGCATCCCCTTCTTCAGCTATTCCTTTCTCCCCCTTAGTTGAGGGATCCTCTACAGGTTTTGAATCATCTGAAGATTTACTGAGATTTGCAATGGCCAAGAAGACTTGCTTCATACCTTCATTGAGATGTTCCATTCTATCATCTAACTTGTTGAATCTTGTTGAGGAGATTTCTTCATTTATACGAATTCTTTCGGTTAAATTTCTTTCCACATCATCAATTCTTTCATTTAAATTAGAAATCTCATTCATGTCATCAGCAATAAACTTCTGAACATCCTGGATGTTTTGAGTTTTGATTAATACATTTGTCTTGACATTATCAACATCTTTTCTTATGATTGACAGCTGTTCAGTTACAGAGGCAGACTTGATTTCTGCTTTTTCTTTCCCTTTGTTTATTTCAGTTTGAACAATCTGCATCTGTTTCTGGAGAGCTTCCATTTTTAACATGAGTTCACTGTGTGTGTGTGCACTCACCTCGCTTGCACTCTTGTTTGGACTATCACTACGTGCATGTGTATCGCTCAGTGTTTGCCTCACATCACTTGTGTTTAGCTCCTTATCTTTCCAGATCCTGATGTTGTACCTTTATACACCACTAAAGCAGTTGAAGAGTCAAAATGCTCTTCTGAAGCCTGTGAAGGCATGTCCTCAATAAGTTTTACTTGAAGTGGCTCCGCTACTGACGTAGCTGCCCCATCTCCCTCTAAAGAGTGGTTGCCTCTCAAACCCACTAGTGGATTCGAGACTTTCTCGTAAGAGAACTGGATGAAAGAAATCCAGCGGGGTCACCACCTTAGACAATGTATTGAGTGGCTCTTGAGAGTCTGTGATGCCCCTTAGTTCCTCTAAGGGTAACTGATGCTGCACTGCATCTAAAATGTCATAGTCCACAACATAGGTGGCATCCGACGAGTTTTTATCAAAAACATTTTCTTCAACAAATGTGCCCTCATGTGATTGTGTTTCTGCAATTGGAGGTCCTGCTAGTGTGAGAGCTAGCAGTGTGCGAGAATCTGAATCTGAATCAGATGTCGTGGCTATTCGGCGAATAGAATCACCCGTTTGATCGAGTGTATCTAGAGATCCTTGGATAGCCATTTCAAAATCCATATCCCACTGAGAGGAAAAGGATGAGTCTGAAGTTGTCTCGGGTTCTGATCTCGATCTTTTTGTAGGTGGAGACAGAGCTGCGGGTTCACTTGCACTTACACTTCTCCCCCTTACTTTTCTAACAGGTTTCTTCCTTTTTCAAATATGACTGATTGAAGAAGGTGAAGGAGAAACTTTTTGGGGCTCTAACTCAGCCTGGGTTTGAACCTGTGTGTTTTCAGGTTCATGGCCAATGTCCTGAAGTGTAAAACCACAATCATAGTCTGCCACAGATAAATCTAAAAGAGCAGTAGATATATTTATAGGTAGGAAATTAGAAGCTAAGGTTTGAGATATTACCTGTTGTTCTTCAGCTTCTTGTTCAGCATGTTGTGTAGCTTCAAGTAGTAGCTGTACTGAATCAGTTTCCATTGGCACTTGCTCTGATTCTTGTTCTGGTACTTACTGAGCCTGTTCTGGGTTGACAATTAGATCCAAGATCTGACCCATGTAGTTTGGTCTCACCACTGGCACATTCTCAAATCTGGGATTGTTGTTGAGCCTTGCGAACAGAGCATTCTGTGTAGATGGAGATGCTTGTACTGGACTGTTCTGAAATAAGGCTTTATCTTCATCCAACAACAAGTCATTCATGAACAGTATTAGGAACCTTGGATAGTAGGCTTGTACATTCTGTTCCGTGCTTTCTGGCTTACCCATTTTCCTGATTATTTCTTTCAGCACCAACTTCCCAAAATTTATTCTTCTATTGTGAGTCACTGAAAATCCTATGATCTATAGCAAAGAAGAAATATTGTTGAAGTTGCTCTTTGTTGTAGGTGCAAACACCTTAGCCAGTGTGTCGAAAAAATAGTCCCACTCATGTACTAACTTTGACTTAGTCAGTCTTACCAAATTGATTTCACCCTGGTACTGTATAGCATTAAAGAACTTAAGAATTTCTGGAACTGTAGGTGGTTCAACAGAGTTATCCAAAGGGAATTGCAGAATTCTATTCACATCATCTTCAGTTACCATATATTCACGTTCCCCAATGGTGAATGAGAATTGCACTCTGGCTCTAGTTGATCTCTTTCTAGCAGTGCTGTATAATGCCCTTAATGCTAGAGTCTGCAAAGGAGTGTCTAGGGTAATGGCAGTTTTGACCAATGAGTGTTCGTTCATGAAAATAATCCAGGGTCTAAACTTTGCAACTGTACAATTCTCTGGATTTAAAAATCCGACAAAATTAGTCTTAACAATCTCGCAAAAACCAGCCATTTTTCAAGATTTAAAAACACTTAATTAATTAATCCACTTAATTAATTAAAAATTAACACCAAACACACCTTAAGCACCTAAATTCGAACAAGGCAGTCCACAATGGTCGGAAAAAAACAAATGTAACCCTAATAATACAATATCACCCAATTCGATTCAGCCACAAAATCAACAAACCCAATCCTTAAACTTCACTAACTCAGTAAAAATGGTTCTACAACACTCAAAACCCACCAAACTCGGTCCAACTCAGTTGATTCTCACGACAATCGAGCAGAGTTTCTCCTTATTTTGGTTGGTTTAATCAGTAACAAGCAAGTGAAAACACTTGATAAAATCAACTAGCAATTGATAGCAGTTGTACAAAATCGAAATTGTTCGTGTGTGTAGTCATGAGCAGCCGTGTATATCTATGATGTGTGTGTATGACTTATGAAAATATGAATTAGCTCTGTGGTTCCTCGGTATGACTTGCTAGTACTCTGGTCGGTATGACTTATTAAAGAGTCATACCGAGTTTTTGTATTGTTTAAAAATAAAATGTTGTCGGTATGACTTCTTTTTATTAATTAAAAAGAGTCATACCGAGATTTTTAAGTCATGCTGAAAGAAAGAAAAAAAATATATTTATATCTATTAATTAATTCTAAAATTGAAATGAAATATTGAAAATTTTATTCAATCTTTAGAATTAAATAACATCAATAAATATTGATAAATATTGACAAGCAATAAATTATAAAATTACTAAACTATTAGAGACATGTAATAATTATTTATATATTTAACTATTTTAATTAATATGGAAATTAAATTAATTCATTCCTGAATTAATTCAATTACTAAATTAATTAAATAATTAATAACATAATTATTATTAATGTTCAATAATAATTAGAAAAACAAATTACACAAAACCTAAAATACTCAATAAATGCTTAATTTGCATTAAAAATACTTATGCTATAATTGAAATAATTATCTATTAAATATTCATAAGCCTTAGGACTTTGATTTGAACTCCATAAATTCTTTAAATATTAAAATTTAATATCTATGAATTCAAATCAACTCCCAGCTATCAAAAATTAGCCATTATTTAACATCCCTAATTCACTAACCAACTTTGAGAAAGTGGATTCATCAAGTGGTTTTGTGAAGATGTCGGCTATTTGATCTTCTGTGGGTACAAAATGTAACACCACAGTTCCATTCATGACATGCTCTCGGATGAAGTGATACCTGATGTCAATATGCTTGGTTCTTGAGTGTTGTACAAGATTGTTGGAGATGACTATTGCACTTGTGTTGTCGCAGAATATTGGAATTTTGTTCAACGCAAGTCCATAGTCATTCAGTTGATTTCTTATCCACAAGATCTGTGCACAACAGCTACCTGCTGCAATGTATTCTGCTTCGGCCGTCGAGGTAGACACTGAGTGCTGTTTCTTGTTATACCAGGAAATCAGACGTCGTCCTAGAAACTGACAGCTTCCAGAAGTACTTTTCCTGTCCATCCTACAACCTGCATAATCTGAATCTGTATAGCCGATTACGTCAATACCTGTATCTTTAGGGTACCAAATTCTAAGATTTGGTGTACCCTTCATATATCTAAAAATTCTTTTAACAACTATAAGATGAGATTCCCTAGGATCTGATTGAAATCTAGCACATAAGCATGTTGCAAACATTATATCAGGTCTACTAGAAGTTAAGTATAATAATGAGCCTATCATACCTCTATAATTTATGATGACAACTTTCTTACCAGTTTCATCCTTATTAAGCTTTGTGGCTGTTGGCATTGGGGTTTTTGCCGGTGAAGTGTTTTCTAGACTGAATTTCCTCAGAAGATCTCTTACGTACTTTGATTGGCAAATGAAAATCCCAACTTCCTTTTGCTTTACTTGTAATCCAAGGAAGAATGAAAGCTCACCCATCATGCTCATTTCATACCTACTCTGCATTAACTTAGCAAATCTCTTGCACAAGTTTTCATTAGTTGAACCAAATATAATATCGTCAACATACACTTGAACAAATATCATATCTTTTTCATGCAGTTTATAAAAGAGAGTTTTATCTATGGCACCTCTAACAAAACTATTTTCAAGTAAAAATACAGAGAGTGTGTCATACCACGTCCTCGGTGCTTGCTTGAGCCCATAGAGAGCTTTGAATAAGAAGTATACAAAATCAGCAAAATCTGGATTTACAAAGCCAGGGGGATGTTCCACATATATTTCTTCTTCTAACTCTCCATTCAGAAATGCACTCTTCACATCCATTTGATAAACTTTGAAATTGGAATGTGCTGCGAATGCCAGAAAAATTCTGATTACTTCAAGTCTTGCAACTGGTGTATAGGTTTCATCATAATCGATTCCCTCTTCTTGGGAGTAACCCTTAGCAACCAGTCTGGCCTTGTTCCTTGTAACAATGCCATCACCGTCTAACTTGTTCCTATATACCCATTTAGTACCAATTACAGATCTATCTTTTGGCCTGGGTATAAGTGTCCATACTTCCTGTCTCTCAAATTGATTGAGTTCTTCTTGCATGGCAAGAACCCAATCTGGATCTGTTAGTGCTTCTTCAATCTTCTTTGGTTTTTCTTGGGATAGAAAAACTGAAAATAGACATTCATTTGAAGTTGCACTTCTGGTTCTTCTCCAACATCTGGATCACCTATAATCAATTTAAATGGATGATTTCTACTTCATACCCTTTCTCTTGGTAAGTTTGATCTAGATGATTCGCCTCTGTAGTCATTTTGATGTTGTGTTCTGCCTGTAGATCCATTATCTCCCCCTGAGTTGCTGTCAGGATGACTGTTTGATCCACCACTAGTATTGGTAATATCTCCAGTGTTTCCATTGTTTTCACCACCATTACCTGGATCATTATCATCATTATTGTCATCTCCTGTTGCAACCTTAAGTCCTTCTTCGTCATCCGAATTTGAGTCTGGATAATTATTAAATTTTAATGACTCAGAAAGATCTTCACTTTGGATACTTGAGAGCTTAGTGTCATTAAAAATAACATTGACACTTTCATTTTCTTGGTGCTGATCAATTATGTACACCCTTTAAGCTCTTCTTGAGTAACCAACAAAAATAGCTTCGTGTGCTTTGGTCTCAAACTTGCCAAGATGTTCATTTTCATCTTTTAACACAAAGCATTTGGCTCCAAATACATGAAAGTACTTGAGAGTAGGTTTCTTACCAGCCAATAACTCGTAGGGGGTCTTCATATGATCTTTGTTGATCAGAGTTCGATTCTGGGCATAACATGCTATTTTAACTACTTCAGCCCAAAAGTAGATAGGTAAACCTGATTCACTTAACATAGTTCTTGCAGCTTCAATCAAGGTTCGATTCTTCCTTTCTATAACTCCATTCTGTTGCGGAGTTCTTGGTGCTGAGTATTGTCTCGTTATCCCTTTGTCTGAGCAGAAATCAATCAGAACTTCATTCTTGAATTTTGTACCATTATCTGACCTGATTGCCCGAACAAATAATTTTGAATCCAACTCTATCAGTTTTACATGATCAATCACCAACTGTGGAGTTTCATCTTTAGAGTTTAAGAATAAAACCCACGTATATTTGGTGAAGTCATCAACAATCACTAAGGCATATTTCTTTCTGGACATAGATAAAATATTGACTGGACCAAATAAATCCATATGAAGCAATTGCAGTGGTTCAGTGATATTCGTAGTGTATTTTCCTTTGTGAGTTGCTTTCTTTGACTTCCCTTTTTGACATGCCTCATCCAATCCTTCTTGTGTAAATTCCATTGGAGGCAGTCCTCTCACCAAATCCCTCTTGACTAGAGAGTTCATTGTTTTGAAGTTCAGGTGTGAGAGTTTCTTGTGCCATAGCCAGCTTTCTTCTAATGAAGCCTTTGAATAAAAACAGTTTGCTTCATCTTCAGTTCTTGAGTTAAGATCCGCTACATACAAGTTTCCTTTCCTTACTCCACGCAAGGCTAATCTGTAATCTTTAGAATGAGCTATTAAACTCCTTTCTTTGATGAAGTTTACTTTGTAACCTTTATCACAAAATTGACTGACGCTGAGTAGATTGTGCTTAAGTCCTTCCACTAAAGAGACGTTTTCAATGATAACATTTCCAGTATTTAACTTGCCATATCCCGTAGTCATTCCTTTGTTGTTATCTCCAAAGGTGACAATTGGGCCAGCTCTTTCAACCACGTCTAATAGTATGGCTCGATCTCCGGTCATATGCCTTGAAGATCCGATGTCCAGGATCCATACAACTCGGTTTACCTGTTTAACTCCCTGCACATATCAAATGGATTAATTCATTTTCGGAGCCCCAAATTGATTGGGCCCGGCATACTTAAAGAATTGACCTTTGTCAGCTTTGACAACAGTTCTTTTTTGAATAACAACATTATCTTCCTTGACTGTTCCTACCTTCTTATAGATAGTCTCAACAGCTTTCTGTTTAGACTTAGGAATATAAGCTTCCTTCTTGGGAGATGAAGGACTTGCAGTCTTGGATTTTGTATATTTATTATTGATGTGTTGTCTAGGCGTCATGTTATCTTTATTACCAATCATGCGTTTGAAATAAGCAGTCATAGAATTAAAAGCACATAACATACAATTTAAAATACTACATGGTTTATGGCATACATCAATTATAGACATGTTATTCAAAACAGTAGGTGACTTAACAGTTTGTGTCTTAACAGTTTCTACTTCAACTTTTTCAGCAAATTTATAGTTTTCAGTATAATGAAATCTGTTGTTACTGTTCCTACTATTCACAAAGGAATTGGGTCTGTTAGGTTTGTTCTTTAAGTTTTTAACACATATACCAGGATTTGGGAAACCAGAGGTTCCCACATCTTTCACTAATGTCTTGGGTGCAGTCATTTCTTGTTGGACATTAACTCTTTTTATGTCCTTAACAAGTTCCTCTCTTTTCTTTTCTTCCTCGAGATCATGTAACTTCATTTCATATTGAATAAGTATAGAGCTCTCCAGGATTGGTTCTGCTATAGGGGTTATGAAAAGAGGTTTAGGTGTGTCCTTAACAACATGTGGGATACCCCTTTCTTCAGCACTTTTTCTGAAAGGGGTTATGTTGCTCGCCTTTCCTACAGATTGATTATATTCATAACCTATTCCAACTTTACGTTTTATTTCCTATTGGTCAACTAGGTCTTTTACAATGTAAGAGGAATGTTTATAGGTAAGACATTTTTTCTGTTCCTCTACAATCTGGTTTCTGATATAGGCCTCAACCTTGACATAACAACTGACTCTATTAACCTGAAAAGCTAGGTCCTCAGTCAGTTTTATATTTCTCGTTTTTAACAATTTTAAACTATCATTCTCATCAGTTAATTCTGAGACGAAGTTTGTTAACTCTATCTCTGGTGTCGTCCAATTCTTTTCCTAACAGTTTGAACATTTTGGGGCATGAGGGATCTACCTCTTTTCCTTCTGTTCGAGGTGGAGACACTGATCCATCTGATGAAGCCATAAGAGCAAGATTTCCTAACTCTTCTTCCTCATCATTGTCTGAGTCATCCCAGCTCTTGCCCTCTGCTAGATAGGACTTCCCTTGATGCTTTTTCACTAAGGCATCATATTTCTCTTTTAACTCTTGATAAGAGTCTCTTTTCTGTCCTTGCTTCGGCTTCTTGCATTCAGTTGCAAAATGACCAAGCTCATTCCAGTTGAAGCAACAGATCTTGCTTCTGTCAACCAAGCCGGTCTTGTAGCCACTTCTAGATATAGCTGATGAAGAACTTCCTTTTTGAAACCTTCCAAAGGTAGGTTTAGATTTAAATGAGGAATTTCTTCTGAATCTCATGTTTCCAAACTTCCTGGCAAACATAGCTAGAGATCCAATTTCTAGCTGATCCAATTCTTCTAGAGAATAGAATTCACCAATTTCCTGTTTTTCTGGAGTATGACCATATTCTGGAACAACATACTCTTCTGAATTTTTTGAAGGTGCAACAGCCTTCACTTCCTCTTTCCCTGGTACTTCTACTATCAGAGCTTTAGAAGAACTCGAAACTTTCCCTCTGTCATACATCTCTCTTGTCTGGATCTGCTCCAATTCATATGTCTTCAGAACTCTGTAGAGTCTTTCTAGGGTTATCTCCTTCATGTCCCTAGACTCTCGGATGGCCGCGATCCTATGCTCCAAATGCTCTGGCAAGGTTAATAGGAACTTCCTGTTGACCTCCTAGTTTAAGTAATATTTCCCGTTGAGGTTGAGCTCGTTTATTAGTTTGTTCAATCTCTGAAACACCTCAGAGATACCCTCACCAGGATTGGATTTAAAATGCTCGTACTGGGAAGTCAGAATCTCCAGTCTATTTTCTTTGACTTCTTCAGTCCCTTCATTTATAACCTCTATAGTATCCCAGATTTGCTTGGCGGTCTTGTAATTGACCACATGATTGTACATGACATAGTCTAGGGATTCTATCAGTATAAGTTTGAGGTTATTGTCCAGGGATACAACTTCCTTTTCTTCATCGTTGTAGTCTGTCGGACTTTTTGGAATCTGTTTATGAGGAATTACGACCCCATCTACCTAGTGTTCGAGAATAACTGTTATTGAAGGTTCAATACCTTTTTCTAAGATCAAGGCATATTTGGGATTGGCGATCTCAATAAATAACTGCATCTTGTGCTTCCATAGGTTATAATAATCTTTGTCGAATGATGGAATTTTGATGCTCGTTACCTTTTGTGTACTCATCTTTAAATAAGATTAAAAGTTAAGTGTTTCAAAAAAATATTTTATTTTTTGACTTAAAATAATTTTTGATCAGAAATAATTTTTTTTAAAAAAAAAATATTCCGAGAAAAAAATTTATTTCGAATTAAAAATAATTTTTTGAGATCTGTATGAGTTGCGGAAAATTTGGTTTGGATCTGATATTTAATATATCAACCAGCTTTGATACCAATTGTTGGTCCCTGATATTGTAGAAGGGGGGTTGAATACAATATCTAAAATTACTCGCGAATTTAGATTAATAAAGTAAAGTTAATTTTAATCCTGAAATATTAATTCAGGTGAAATACTATTTAAGTAGAATATTTGATTTTAACTTGAAAAGTATTACAGAATTAATATAGTGAATAGTGTTTATATCTGATAAATTGTCTAGAATGATTTTGACATGACTTGTTCGGGTTTAACAATTTATATTCCAAACTAAGCACATAAATCTGTGAATATTACAATGCATACAAATTTCTGAATTTGAATGTTTGAACGACGTTGAAAAATGAAGACAATCTCCTCATATTTATAGAGGTGGAAAGCCAGCATGACTTATCCCAATATGACTTTTTTCACCCAAAATTAACACTTATATGACTCATAAAACGGCTGGGCATGACTTATAATGGTCGGTATGACTCATATTAAAATTCGGTATGACTCACTGCAAAGGTGCTCGGTATGACTCATTGCAAGTGACTTCGGTATGACTCATAATGATTAGCTCGGTATGACTCATGTTTAAGTCAAAACTTGGTATGACTTATTATTATAAGTCATAATTCGGTATGACTTATATTATAAGTCATATTAATTCATTTTCTTTTGTAATAAATTAATTCTACTTAATTTAATTAGTTAATTTATTAATTAAATTAAATTCAACTTGAATTAATTTAATTAGATAAATTAAATAATAAATTAACTATTGTTAGTAGAATTAAAATACTATTTTTATCACCCTTGAAGTCTTCTCGTCTTTGCTTCGTCTTCCGTCATAAAACCACTTGAGCTAACTGAAGAATAAATATTATTATTGTTGACACACAAATGTACTGTTTGGTTTATTTATGTCATACTCTAATAAATATTCTTCATGTCTTTTAACCTTTAGAATTAGTGGCCTACTGTCTTTGCTTAGCTTTTCTATCTTCTTTTTCTGTTCTTCTTCTTCTGGAATCTTCGTGTAGTAGACACTTAAAATCTTCTGAATTCTTATGAAATTACTACTTGATTATTTTGCATTGACGCTTGAACATATTAATGAACTTCTTCAGTGTTGAGTAGTAGGTTCAACTGAGTACCTTTGATTCTTTGGATTCTTCGTGACTAGTTGACTGTCTCCGTCTTGATTCCTGTTTGATATTTATTATTTACCGCTGTATCTAGATTGAGTTGAGTTTTAATCTAATTATTACAAATAGGCCTAATCATATGTCTTTCAATGGTTCAATGTGATTTGATTCTCTTATGATGAGAAACAACTATTATTGCAGTATCTTGAACTGTGTACTCATTATTTTATGGAAGTTTAGCAAAGCTATAGTTGATGCTATTTTGCTAAGTTACTAATATATTATTTCAAAACTGTGAACGTAATAAGTTCATTGGGTTTTATCTTAAACGCTTCAGAGGAAGTAGGAAAGAGTGGTATCACTATATTCGATAGTGTCTTATTTTATATAATGAACTAAATTGTTCAGATTATATTCTTCTAAACTTCATGTCGAGTATAAATGCTTTTAACAGAAAACTCCGACTATATGTATCGTCGAGAGATACTTTTTTATGCTTACCCTAGATCGGTAACCTATGTTATTTTATTGAGATAGTAGTGATTATCATGTTCTTGGATGAGAGTCACGTAGATAATTGGGTGGATAATTTGCTAAGCATTCTTTCGCTTATTCTTGCTTTATATTAAATTTTTTCAGAGAAAGTGATAATGCATCTTATTGGCTCCATACTTCGAGGAAAAGAAGTAAGAGATTCACCTTTGGGGTAGTTCAGTTCAGAATGATTCCGCATGAGTAAATTGAATAGGTTTTCAGTATTGATCTAGTTATTAATGTTACTTCATGTAGGGGCTATCATTGATAGCTTGAGATCCTGGATAAGTACATTTGGTTTGTAATAACTAATGGTACTAGTCGTATATCGTTTCTAAGGTTATAACTTGTATGTGTGAGAGAGAGGTCTATGATGTGATTTTGTTGGATTATTGAGTATTGCAGGTTTTAAAAGATTGGATGGTGACGTGACGACTCAAATCCCTGACCCCGGATTTGGGGGCGTTAGAATTTACACCTGTGATTAGCTTCATGGGAACATGAGGACCTTTCTCTATACAGTTAACATAGGAAGGGTCAAGAGAAAGTAGATGCATATGCATTTTTAGTTTCCATGAAAAATGTAATACCCGGCATTTTTTAATATATAAATAATATATTTTGTTTATATAATAAATAATAAATATATTTTATTAGTTGTTTAAAATAAAAAAGTGTATATTTGATTTTCAGGTTTATGGTTTCAATTTTTAAGACTATTATTAGGATACGTTTTTCTTAACTATCAGGTAAGATGTATATAGAGTAATTTTAGTTAACACCAATTTCTATCCGATGTAATTAAATTGCATATATATTATCATATGGATATAGCAAGGTATTAGAAATAGGCTCACAACTTATATATTCTTAAAAGAAAAATAGAGGGGATAGCCGTCAGAGTATAGAAGGAGAAAAACGATTAAAGGTAAACTAACTTGTCTTCCATCTTCAATGGTAATTTATGTAATTTGAATGAATTGTAAAATTGGATTTGCATGCTCGCATATATTAAATTTTATTCTTTGATTTGATAATATATTTATAAATTTAGAATTTTAGAGAGCATGTGGTTTTATGTGTTAGCGTAGCTTTTGCATAACACCTATATACAATCTATGTTTAATGCATGGGGTTTATTATATGAATAATAATTTTAATAACTTTTATTTTTTTATTATGTGGTTATTTCATTATACAATTGTGGTACAGAATATCAATGTCAAGTTTTATTACAAGGATAACTTAATATTATATTATTATATAATGTAATTTGCTAGATTTAATGATAAAGTTATTAATTGAATGATTTATGTTACCATTACTTTTTTTAAGAAAAGAAAATGTTAATATTGACTATCCATTATTCATGTAATATGTGTATATATGTGGTATCATTTTTTTAAATAATTTTTCTAAATAATGGGCCAGGTCACTACACTAGGATGTACAGCCTACTAGTTTAACGATTTTGAATGTAGTGTGTTATACTTGTATAGCATATAAAAAAATGAAACCGGAGATATATTTAATTTCTTTTACTTCTATAATATTATAAGTGGTCATACAATAATTGATTTATTATTTTGTTTAGGCTTAAATTATATCGTATAGGTGGTGATCATCGGATATAAGGTAAGTTTATTTTTCGTACTTTCTGTATTATTCTAAATGTTTTATATTTATAATATTTTGTTATGAAATTTGGATCAAGAATGTTATTTTAGATATAAGAAATTCCCAGCTAGCTCTGCCATTTTGAACCTGTTGGTAATTGCGTATAGTTCTGGAACTAGCCTATGATACCTTACTAGGACGTGCTTTTTATGATACCTTCAGGTGCACACTTTATGATACCTTAGTAAGGGGCGCATTATTGACAACCTATGAACCTATGATACCGTATCACCAGGTATTTGCGACCTTAGCGAACTGTGGAATTAATTTATACGTACTGAGATTCGAATTACGAAATTATGATCTTTGAACTCCGAAAATTATGAAATTTTGTAAACTTACTTGAACCACTAGTTAGTTCGAATCGTTTTCTTGCTGGGCTGTGTAGCTCATTACTTACAAATTTTCAGGTACTTAGTGAATGGACTTGCATTGGATTTGGATTAGAGCTTTTTAATAATGTTATGAATTTTAGTTAGTTTGAATTTGAGGAGTTGCGCCTCCAATTTAATGTTATATTGGATCGAAATTATTTGACTTTGTTCTTGAATTTATAGAGTTCTTACGAGATTTTGAGATTTGGTTTTATTTGAATATTTGACTAATGATAATAGTCCGAAAAGTTAGGCTGTTACACAAAATATTCATCTTTTTCTAATATTAGAATTTTCACACATGAATCTTTTTAGCCCATATTGATTGTTCTTGATCTTTAAACTTTCTGTATGTTGAAAGCCTAAGCTCTAATACCAATTTTTATTTCCCAGAACAATGTCAATATGATTTGTATAAGGGGGTTGAATACAAATCACCAAAACTTTTATGTTTTAATGTTTGTTCCTTTTGTTTGATTTTTTAAGAGAATATGTAAGTGAACAAGTGAAACTGAAAATTAACTTGAACAAAGATATTTAAAATTAATGATGGATTAGATTTTCCATCAATGTATATTTTTGCTCAAATTATCTGAGTTAATGAAAACTCAGCTGCGTTTTTATAAGGTTAGAAAATAAATCAACTGTTCTTACAAAGTGCTCTAAGGCTGAACAGTTGATTCAAAAGATACTGTCTAACTTGTATATTTTCTAACAATGCTACCACACTTATTTATATACCACAAGTGTGTTTACAATACCTAGAAAAAGTATAAAACAATTAATCTAAACTAGGATTGTTTCTGATCTATCTTTCATGTTTGCCTTTTTCCATTTAGAGAAAAGTCTTCAGTCTTGGAAAGACAGCTTCAACTAGAGTCTTCACAATCATCACAGACTGTCTTCCATATGTGTGCTTTTGTCTGTCAACTTGTGTTGTCTCAATCAATTGATAATTTGTTGTTAAGTATATCAACTGATTCTTCCTTTTATCCATCAACTGATATTCTTCTTCGATTGATCTTTATATCCATCGATTCATAAATGATGACTCATCGATTGATAGATGTTATCAATCGATATATTAATCGATGGGTCTTCATATCAGTTGATGGTCTTCAATACTTGTCTTCTTTAATTGATCTTTTATCCATCGATGCTTCAATATCAATTTATCATCCTTCACTTGTATAATTTCATGTCTTCAAATAATTACAATTAGACAGTCTAAGTTATACACCAGTTGATGACCTATATCAATCAACTCTAACATCAATTGATGAGAATTATATCAATTGACTTACATCTTATCGATTGAAATAGACTAAGTACACATATGCTCCAATCCAAATTATCAGTTGATTCACATAAACATTTCAACTGATAAATGGTTTTCTGATCAATTGATATTTATAATTTTTATATCAACTGATCAGTTACATCAATTAAAATTTCTATGATTCTAAGATTAAAGTTATCATCAATTTACATATAGATTCCTAACAATTCTAAATATAAATATGTTATAATCTGTACCCGTGTTATAGTAAAGATATAATTAGGCATAAAAATTAAAATTTTATAAATATATAAATGGGCCTAAAAAGTAAAATTTTAGGTAATATAGATATGTATATAATTAGGGTCCGTATTATAAACACATGTATATTTTTTAGGCTCATAGCCGGTACCGACCGACCAAAATTTTTAATCTTTTGAATATAATATTTACAATATAGAAGTGGGTTTTTATATTTGTCATGGAGTAGTTTTATTGGTTAATTATTATATTTTAATAAATATAATAATCATTAGATTCTAATTGTTAGTTTTTTATTATGCAATGACATTTATATATTAATATTCATAAAGTTTAATGATGTATTAAATAAAAATTATAGAATAAGTAGGATTCTTAAAATAGAAAATATAGAATATAATTTAAATATAATATTATCTGTGAGAAGTTGTATAAAAAGAAGATTATCGGAGATTAGAGTTGTATGTATGATATATATTCTTTCTAAAATTAGATTTTTTTAAAATTGAATGGTTAAGATCGTTTATATGGTTCACCTAAAATTGGAAGGTTAGGATCATTAATATTCATAAACTTTAATGCTATATTAAATAAAAATTATAGGATAAGTAGGATTCTTAAAATAGAATATAATATAAATATAATATTATCCATGAAAAATTGTATAAAAGGAGGATTATCGTGTATTAGAGTTGTATATATTATATATATTCTTTCTAAAATTAGGTTTTATAAAAATTGAACGGTTAAGATCGTTTCTATGCTTTATCTAAAATTGGACAGTTTTGATTTTTTCTATGGTTCGCCTTATCCGGCCTGATACCGTACCGACCGACCAAAACTTTTAATGTTTCGGTTATAATAGTATAGTATAGATATATATTAAACATTGTCCTTTCATAAAAAAAAATACTATTTTAAACTATAGAACTTTATAAAGATATCTTTAACTTTGAAAAATAATGACATATTCCCTTCGTCCGTAATTAGTTGTCCATTTTGATATTTTTAGTCAAAATAACTAATTTTTTTATTAGAAATTAGAAATTATTCTTTTATAATTTTAAAAAACTAAAACTTACATTTTATAGTTAATTTTAATTTATTCCAATTGTATATTATTTTTATTACACTGTCAAATATTAGTCAATTTGATCACATAAAAAAGAAAGTGAATAATTAATTAGGGAGGGAGAGAATAATCTATTATCTATTATTATTATATATCTAATAGCATAATATGAGAATTTTTTATTATAAATACTCTTATAATATATATTAAATATTATATTTTACATATCTTCCTCCATTAATATCTTTATTAATATCTATTATACTTTTTCATCTATTAATTTTGTGTTTTAATGATTGTACGATATCTTTTATAGTATATTGATAACTGATTCGTATACGGGTGTGTAATTTTTTACTAATTATAATGCGAAAAATATAATGTATTCGAGCACAATCAGTAAAACAAAATGTTTACAATAGAATAGTATGTAATTTTTTATTACTTTAAAATGCTATAAATGTATTTGAGCATGTGAGAAAATATATTTACAATAAAATAATAGTTATACTTTTCATATTTGTTATAAAATAATAGTTTAAGAAAAATTAAAGTATAGAATATGAGCATGTGAGAAAATGTCTTTACAATAAAATAATAGTTATACTTTTCATATTTGTTATAAAATAATAGTTTAAAAAAAAAATTAAAGTATAGAAGAAGCCAATAAGGTCTACTTATTAATTATGGATGGTAACACTGTGCCAAGAGTTTTTGGTAGCAGGAAAGAAAAGAAGAGAAGAGAATGTCAGAGAAAAGAAACAAAAATATTTTTTTAATATTCTTCCGAGTTTATGGTTTAACGAGAGAGAAAATTTTGAAAAAAAGTACAATATTATTCAAAAAATTGTGTCAAAATTTCTCTCACAATCATTCCATTTTTTGGAAGAATTTTTGGAAGAAAATTATTGAGAGAAACTTTTGAGAATTTTCTTTCTGTTTCTTTTCTCTTTTTTGAAAAAATTAGGAAGCACGATTTGAAAAGAATATTTTTAATTTTTTTTTTCCTTTTTTTTCTTTCCTCTCATTTTCTAAACTCGGGAGTACAGTGTAAGATTACTAATTAACGGTGTCAATGGATGTGGAGTAATTAATTTGGTACCGAAGGAGTTCATTGTTTTTCAAAAGAGAAGGTAATTAACAGATACTAGTAAACAGATTCACTAAAGTAACAATTGTTTGGTTAACAAACATCCATCAAGAAAATTACACTACTGCAATTCACAATTGCAACAAAAGAAGGTATCATCAATTACAATATATATACAAATGGGTAAATGACTATAGAAGAAATTAAGAATACATGTTACGAGTGATATACTATGAGATGAGTCAAGCAGTGTAGCTAAATGACTATTTTCTCCTCGTGATACATGGCCAACTCCATTAATGAATGACAGCAACAAAATTTATGAAACTCATGCATATCCTTTGAAACTAACCTCCCCACCAAATTTGTTAATCAACACAGACCATGAAATCAAATTAAAAAAACCAACAAATCGAAAAATTATTATTTCGAAACAAAATCTAGTAATAAAAATTTATCAAAATATTAAAATAAACTCAAGTTCGATTCTCCGTCATCGGAATAAATCGCCAAGAAGCAACTATTTCCAAGCCTGTTTTTCGCTGTTACAATGCAAAATGGCTAAAAGCCACAGAGGAATACAATCTAAAAAACAAACTTGGAAACAGCACTGGTATTAATTCTACATATCTTCTGCATAAACAAATAAAAAAAACAATGAAGTTCAAGAAATCAAAGCTTATCATTCAAGAAAACACACACACACACAAGATGTGTGTGTGTGTCAAGGGCTAGCATGAATTGTGATGGAACCATCAATTATGAAGAGGGTTAGGTCCAGAAGGGACTAATCTTTTCTCAACACCGTATCTTGGATCAATCTCGGTGGCGCCGCCGTGTGATCTCGCCGGAAAGTCCACGGGGGGTCTGTTCCGATGCTTAAAGCAGAAAACAGGAGGTGGGGTTTTGGTTTTGGAGTTGGTATTAGAGATTATCGGTAAAGAAGTGCAAGAAGGGGAGAGAATGTGATATCTACGGCGAATACTGAGATGGGGTTCCGGCAAGTGGTCGGAGAATTGTGACGAGATGACGGTTGTGAGAAAGAGGAGGGTGATGATGAGTAGGGGTTGGCGAGGTGAGACAGCTTTAGTGTTCATTGTTCAAGGGAGAGAGAGAGAGGGAGAGAGATTATGTGAGAGTGAGAGGAAGAGAGAGATTATGTGTGAGAGAGAGAGAGAGAGGGAGAGAGATTTTGGGAGAGATTATGAGAGTGAAAGTGTTGGTGCTTAAGGAGTTTTGAGGATGGTGGTTGCGGAGATGATCTGAGTTTATAACTAGAGCGAGGCACAAATGAGTTTATATATATGTATGTGAAAATTGAAATAGAGAAAATTACGCTTGTTATAGATAAGTAAGACAAATATTGAGCTCGTCCTCCAACTCTATGCCTCTGCCGGCTGGCTGGTTTATAATGGATATTTATGTTTCACTAATCTACAAATTAGTGTTGTTATAAACAAATAAGATGACTTATTTCATACAAATTATATTAATCTTAGACTCCTACTCATCATTTCTTCTTAAATTGATTGTTCTCTTTTATTTTTATAATTAAATTTTGATTGAAATTTACATATATTATACAATTTGAAAATATATAAATATTTGATTATTAGAAAATAAATTTAATTCATTTTAAGATATAATTTTTAGTTTTCTAATATTATAACAATAAATAAAATTTAAATTTCAACCAAAATTTGATTAAAAAAAGAATAAAATAGACAATTAATTTGGGGCGAAGAGAATATTTTTATTTAAATAAGTCAATATTGTGATGATAATCAATATTATTTATAATCGATTTAAATTATTCGTAATCAATTAATCACAATCGAAAAAATAATGTAAAAATCGAAAATCAAACAATTTTATTACTTTCCGGTCGTTTTTTTTGTTTGCAGAGATTTTAATATTTATTACTTAGTATGTACCAGTACCTAGTATAATAGAGACCGGAGATCGTAATTACCAGAAAAGAAAAATTTACAAGCAAAATGTTACTATTAACAAAGTGTGGGGCAGATGTTCATCAAATTAGTCACGCATATGGAGCGGTAGTGAGTGTACTGGAATGCTAATGAATGGGATGACGTTAGTGAAATGAGACCGGATTTGCAGATTAGTTATCGTAAATAAATCTAATTGCTTGTTTGGTATGTAATACGAAGTCATTTCCTATTGAATTTAAAATTTTTAATTACATCCAAGTAATTAAGAATGTGGGGATATAAGATATCCGGATTTAGTCCTGTCTCTCCTCTTTGAACGTGAGAGTGTAGCTTTTCTCTCCTTTCTTTCTACGAGTCTGTGAGAGGGTTTTATACGATGGCGTCTTTGGAGGATATTGATGTTCAAATGGCTGATATGGACATCGATGCGGAGGAGAATGAAGAATTATGCTTTGATGATGAGATAGAGGAGGTACCAAACAAGTTTGATCTATGTCTAGTAGGCAGATTCTTAACCGAAAAGAACATTAACACGAAGGCAATGAAACTTTAAATGGCGGATGTATGGCGTCCTGCAATGGGAATCAACATCAAGGAGTTAAAGAATGGGTTGTTCTTATTTCAGTTTTATCAGATGGATGACATCAGTTGGGTCCAAAAAGGAGGACCATGGTCGTTCGATAATGCTATCTTAGTGTTTAACTCAATAGCCCAGGGGGAGGATCTGTTGAAAGTGTCTCTTAATGAAGTGTATTTTTGGATTCAAATTCATGATCTTCCAACATGTTTTATGTCTTAATCAGTAGGGAGGTAGATAGGCAATTTTTTTGGGTCATTTTTGGAGTATGATCCGAATAACAGCACAAGTATATGGCGAGAGTGTATGCGGATCAGGATCAAAGTTGATGTAGGAAGCCTCTAAAAAGGAAAAAGAAAATAATCAAGAAGAATGCTTTTGAGTTCATTGTCAATTGCAAGTATGAGCGGCTATGAGATTTTTGCTTTCGATGTGGAATGCTCTCACATACAAAGAGGTTTTGTCAAAAGAAGTTTCAACGGTCGGGAGAAGGGGAGAAAGAACGGGGAGGGTGGCTTCGAGCACAACCACGTAGGGTGGCCGGGAAAAGTAAATGGCTTCGCGAGGAAGGTGACGATGATTGGGGGGATAGGTATGGGACTGATATCAAAAACTAGAATTTCGTGGAGCATTAGGGGCAGGGATTGAGGAAAGTTGGTGATCAGGTCCGAAATATTAGGAACGGGGGAACAAAGGGTGCTAAATTAAAGGAAGTTTTTAGTCCTGGGAAGGTGCATAAGGTGGGAGAATTTTCAAACGTAGTAATTTTTGATGGGGCAAGTGGGGAGGAATTTGATGGGCTGGACTTGGAGGAAAGAAAACGTAAAAGATCGGGGCCTGTTTTTTCTGAAATTATGGATACTAGTAATGATAGTCTTGTTCAGAACAACCCTGCTCTTTCTAAAGCTTATTGTGCATAATTAAACAAAAATCTTTTGACTACGCTTGCAAAGCAAGCTAGCCGACCATTATGAATTTTTTAGGATGGAACTGTCAAGGGCTAGGGAACCCTCGCATTGTTCGTGTGTTAGGTGATCTCTTACGAGATATTAAACCTAATGTTCTATTTCTCTCTGAAACCATATCTACTAATAATAAAATAAAAGCTCTTCGTATTAAGTTCGGGTTTTCTCAATGTTTTTCTGTGGACAGGGTTGGTCAAGGCGGGGGTTTAGCGGTGTTTTGAAAGGTAAATGTGAATTGTCAAGTCTCAGGTTTTTCTCAAAATCATGTTGATTTGCAGTTTTTAGAAGATAATGTAGTAGCTTGGAGACTTACTTGTTTCAACGGATATCCTGAAATAAGTAGACGAAAGAACTCATGGGATTTAATTATATAGTTAGAAAATATTTAGCAAGTTTCGTGGTTGATTTTTGGAGATTTCAATGATTTACTATATAAATCAGACAAGTAGGGGTTGGTTGTGCATTCTCGAAGTTTGACGGATGGTTTCGTTTGGCAATAGAAGATAAATCACTTTCTGAACTGGAACTGTGTGGAGAGAAATATATGTGGGAGATGTGTCGAGGCAAGAAAGAGTGGGTGGGTAAGGGATAAGTTGGACCGTGCTTTTGGTACAACGTCCTGGTTGAATAAATTCCCATTATGTAAACTCACAGTACATCACAATTCTCGGTCGGATCATGACCCTATTCAGGTGGAATTGGTAAACACATATATCTCAAAAAGATTATTTCAGTTTAAGTTTGAGAATATGTGGTTAAATGATCCAAATTTAGTTAAAGAGGTTAAGGAGTATTGGTCGAAGATTCTAGCTATTCACTTACTGCCAAAATTAATGAATGTGACTACATTCATGGCTAAATGGGGTCTACAATTCTTTAATAAGTTTAGAGAGAAAGTCAAGAGACAGAAAGAAGTGATTGTTGGACTGATAAATCGCACTGATGCACCAGGGGTGGAATTGTACATGTCTGGGGTAGAAAAGCTGAATGAACTCTTGTTTCATAGCTGAAATCCTGAATTGTAAGACCATTATCATAGTCTGCCACAGATATATTTAAAGGTGTACTAAATATATTTATAGGTAGGAAATTAGAAGCCAGGGTGTGATATATTACCTGATATTCCTGAACTTCCTGTTCTGCTTGTTGAGCAGCTTTAAGTAGTAGCGGCGCAGAATGTTGAATTTCAACTTACACTTGTTCTGGCTCTGGCTGATGCGATTGAGCATGTGCAGAATTGGCTATTTGATTGAGAATATTTTCCATGTATTCAGTTGTTACAATGGCTATCCCTTCAAATTTGTTCTTATTGTTGAGTCTGGTGAACAAATTCTTTTGAGTTGTTGGGGAAACTTCCAATGGGTTGTTTGCAAATCTAGCTTTGTCCTCCTCTGACAATACATTATTCATCAAAAACATTAGAAATCTTGGATAAAAACAAGAAACTTTCTGGTCTACATCCAATCTTCTGCTTTCATCAGTGCCCATCTTCCTTATTATTTCTGTCAGGATTGCTTCCCTAAATTGATTCTTCGGTTATGGGACACAGAATACCCAATAACTTGTAGAAGAGTTGAAATGTTGTGAAAGTTGCTCTTCATGCTGGGAGAAAAAACTTTGGCCAAAGTGTCAAAGAAATAATCCCACTCACCCACTAGCTGAGATTTAGACAACTTTACCAGGTCTATTATGCCTTGATATTGAATTGACTACAAGAAGTTAGTTATGTCTTCAACTATGGATATGGTCTCAAAATTTTCTATCGGGAACCCTAAGACTCTGTTTACGTCAATCTCATCTATCATGTATTTTGTCTCTCCTATTCTGAATGAAAATTGAATCAGCCTATCATTCAAAATATTTCTTGCAGTTGAGTATAAGACCCTCAGAGGTTCAATCTTTAATGGTGTGTTCAGGGAAATTGCTATCCTCACTAACGAGTGCTCGTTCATAAACCAGATACATGGCCTAAATCTAGCATATTTGCAATTCTCTAGATCAAAATACCCAATAAAATTGGTCTTGGTAATCACAAACATTGCAGCCATTTTTAATTAATGTTTTAACAATTAAATAACTACCCACTTTGCACCTAAATTCGAATAAAAATTAAATCGAATTAACACACTAAATTCGATTAAACCACCCTAAAAATCATAGCCCTAACTTCAATTAATCCTTACTTCGATTTTAAACCCCATATTACTATAAACACAGTCCTTAAGTCTTCAAATCAATAACCAGACACAGTCTTAATATAAGATCCAATAACAGTTCAATTTTGAGCAAAAAATGGGCAGAGTAAGGGCTGTTATGTTTGAATAAAATCACACCAGCAAGCACAAAACTCGTAGAAATTGTAATTGATAGAGGTTGTAAGTGTTAAGATCGAGGGTTTTCAATAGTTTTTCAAGAGTTTTGCTACAGTTCGTGTGTATATATATGTGTGTGTGTGTGTATATGTGGCTGCTAACAAGACTTTTTTTTAAAAATGATTAAGAAGAAATGTGTCGGTAAGACTTTTTGAATACACAGTCAGTAAGACTTTTAAAAACACACCTCGGTAAGACTTTTGAAAAGTCTTGCCGAGTTTTTTTAAATACAAAGTCTTTCTGAAAAATATACAAAATATAAATAAAATATAGTAAACAAATAAATATATATAATATTAATTTATTCCAAAATTTGAAATAATATAATGAAAATTTTAATTCAAATTTTAGATCAATAAAAATAAAAAATATTTACATGCTTTAAATTATTAATAAATTACGACAATAATTTACATACAACTAAATTATTAAGGATATTTAACAATTATTTATATTATTAACTATTCTAATTAATTTAGGAATTAAATTAATTCAAACTTGAATAAATTTAATGAATAAAGTAATAAAATAATTAATAACATAATCGTTATTAATGTGCAATAATAATTAGAAAAATATATTACAATATATATATATATATATATATATAATGTTTATAAAATGCTTAAAATAAATATAAGTACTTATGTTATAATTGAAATAATTATCGTTTAAGAGTATTAAATTATTCTCAAGATAATTTATCCAAATATTCATAAGCCCTAGGATTCTGTTGTTTCAAACTTCATAAATTCTTTAAAAATTAACCATTACTTAACATTCATAATTCACTAACCAACTTAGAGAAAGTGGATTCATCAAGTGGTTTTGTGAATATGTCAGTTATTTGATCTTCTATGGGTACAAAATGTAACACTACAGTTCCGTTCATGACATGCTCTCTGATGAAATGATACCTTATATTAATGTGCTTTGTTCGAGAGTGTTGTACACGATTGTTGGAGATGGCTATTGCACTTGTGTTGTCACAAAAAATTAGAATTTTATTCAACGCAAGTCCATAGTCATTTAGCTGATTCCTTATCCACATGATTTGTGCACAATATCTACCTACCACAATGTATTCTACTTCGGCTATCGAGATAGACATTAAGTATTATTTCTTGTTATACCAGGAGATCAACCGACGTCTTAGAAACTGACAGCTTTCAGAAGTACTTTTTATGTCCATCCTTCATCCTACATAATCTGAATCTGTATAGCCTATTAGGTCAAAATCTTTATCTTTAGGGTACCAAATTCCAAGATTTGGTATATCCTTCAGATATCTAAAAATTCATTAACAGCTGTAAGATGAGATTTCCTAGGATCAGATTGAAACCTTGCACATAAGCATATTGGAAACATTATATGAGGCCTACTAGCAGTAAGATATAATAAGGAGCCTATCATACCTCTGTAGCTTGTGATATCAACTTTCTTACCAGTTTCTTCCTTGTCAAGCTTGCGGTTGTTGGCATTGGGATTTTTGCCGGTGAGGAGTCTTCTAAACTCTATTTTCTCAGAAGATCCCTTACGTACTTTGATTGGTAAATAAAAATCCCATATTCCTTTTTCTTTACTTGCAATCCAAGGAAGAATGACAGCTCACCCATTATGTTCATCTCATACCTACTCTGCATTAACTTAGCAAATCTCTTGCACAAGTTTTTGTTAGTAGAACCAAATATAATATCGTCAACATAAACTTGGACAAATATCATATCTTTATCATTCAATTTATAAAAGAGAGTTTTATAAAAAAATATACAAAATCAGCAAACTCTGAATTTTCGAAGCCATGGGCTATTCCACATATACTTTCTCATCTAACTCTCCATTCAGAAATGCACTCTTCACATCCATTTGATAAACTTTGAAATTGAAGTGTGCTGCGAATGCTAGAAATATCCTAATGGCTTCAAGTCTTGCAATTGGTGCGTAGGTCTCATCATAATCAATTCTCTCTTCCTGAGAGTAACCCTTTGCCACCAGTCTGGCCATGTTTCTCGTAACAATGCCATCACCGTCTAATTTATTCATGTATACCCATTTAGTGTCAATCACAGATCTTTGTTTTGGCCTGGGTACTAGTGTCCTTACCTCTTGTCTCTCAAACTGATTGAGCTGTTCTTGCATGGCAAGAACCTAATCTAGATCAGTTAGTTCATCTTCAATTTTCTTTGGTTCTTCTTGAGATAGAAAAACTGAAAATAGACATTCATTTGAAGTTACACTTCTAGTTCTAACCCCAACATCTTGATCACCTATGATCAATTCAAAAGGATGATCTCTGCTCCATATCTTTTCCCTAGGTAGGTTTGATCTTGATGATTCACCTCGATATACATTATGATGTTGTGTTTTACCAGTAGATCCATCAACTCCCCCCGAGTTGCTGACATGATGACTTGTTGATCCACCATTCATATTAAAAGTATCTCCACTGTTTCCATTATTTCCACCATTATTACCTGGATCATTATCATCATTATTGTCATCATCATTTCCTGCTGCAACCTCAGGTTCTTCTTCGTCATCGGAATGTGAGTCTGGATAATTATCAAGCTTTAATGACTCAGAAGAATCTTTAGTTTGGATACTTGGGAGTTTAGTGTCATTAAAAGTAACATTGACACTTCTTTCAGTTGGTACTGATCAATTATGTACACCCTATATGCTCTTCTTGAATAACCGACAAAAATAGCTTCATGTGCTTGGCCTTAAACTTTCCACGATGTTCATCTCTATCTTTCAGCACATAACATTTGGCTCCAAAAACATGAAAGTACTCTAGTGTTGGTTTCTTGCCAGCCATTAATTCATTGGGAGTTTTCATATGATCTTTGTTGATTAGAGTTCGATTCTGAGTATAACATGTTGTATTTACTACTTCAGCCCAGAAGTAGATAGGTAATCTTAATTCACTTAACATTGTTCTTACAGCTTCAATCACGGTTCGATTCTTCCTTTCTACAACTCCATTCTGTTGCAGAGTTCTTGGTGCTAAGTACTGTCTTGTTATCCCTTTGTCTAAGCAAAAGTTATTTAGAACTTCGTTCTTGAATTTTGTTCCATTGTCTGATCTGATTGCCAAGACTACTAACTTTGAATCTAACTCAATCAGCTTTACATGATCAATCATCAATTATGGAGTTTCATCCTTAGTGTTCAAGATTAAAACCCACATGTATTTTGTGAAGTCATCTACAATCATTAAGGCATATCTTTTCTTTGCCATAAACATAATATTAACTGGACAAATAACTCCATGTGTATGAGTTGAAGTGGTTCAGTAATGTTTGTAGTATTTGTGCCTCTGTAACTTGCTTTCTTTGACTTCCCTTTCTGACTTGCCTCACACAATCCTTTTTGTGTAAATTCCATCGGAGACAGTCCTCTCACCAAATCCCTCTTGACTGGAGAGTTCATTATTTTGAAATTTATATGTGAGAGTTTTTGTGCCATAGCCAACTTTCTTCTGATGAAGCCTTTGAGTAGAAACAGTTTGCTTCATCTTTAGTTCCTGAATTGAGATCGGCTACATACAAGTTTCCTTTCGTTACTCCACGTAAGGCCCGTTTGTTGTCTTTAGAATGAGTTATTAAACATTTTTTCTTGATAAATTTTACTTTATATCCTTTATCACAGAAGTGACTAACGCTGAGTAGATTGTGCTTAAGTCCTTCCACTAAAGAGGAATTTTCAATTATAATATTTCTAGCATTTAACTTGCCATATCCCGTAGTCATTCCTTTGTTGTTATCTCCAAAGGTGACGATTGTGCTAGCTCTTTCAACCATGTCTGATAATAGGGCTCTATCTCCGGTCATATGCCTTGAAGATCTACTGTCCAGGATCCATACAACCTGGTTTACTTGTTTAACTCCCTGCAAATATCAAACGGATTAAATCATCTTCGGAGCCCAAAATTGATTGAGCCTGACATACTTAAAGAATTGGCATTTTTCAGGTTTGACAACAAATCCTTATAGAACAACAGCAACATTGACCTTGACTGTACTTACATTCCTATAAATAGTCTTAACACTTTCTGTTTAGACTTAGGAATTAATGTTTCCTTCTTGACAGGTGAGAGATTCGCATTCTTGGATTTTGCAAATTTATTATTGATGTGTTGTCTAGGTGTCATGTTATCTTTACTAGCAATCAAGCATTTAAAATATGCAGACATAGCATTAAAAACACAACATACAATTTATAACACCACAATGAAAGGCATATGACTAGGCCTATTTGTAATAATTAGATGACAACTCAACTCAGTTAAGAAAAAGAAGTAAATAATAAATATGATAACAGGAATCAAGACAAAGAAAGTCAACTAGATACGAAGAATTAGATTATCTGAGGTATTTTTCTGAGATTGCTACTCAACACTGGAAGAAGTTCATTAATATGTTCAAGCGTCAGTGAAAAATAAAGTGGTAGTATTTCAGAAGATACAGAAGATTTCTAGTGTCTAATACATGAAGATTCCAGAAGAAGAAAATCACAAAGAGGAAAGATAGTAAAGCTAAAGAAAGACAGAAGACCACAGCTTAAAGTTAAGAGGTGGAGATTATTTATTATAGTATGACACAAATGAACCAGACAGTACATTTGTGTGTCAACTAATTAATAAATATTCATCATCTAGCTTAAGTGGTTTTTATGACAGAAGACATAGCGAAGACGGAAAGATTTCAGAGCTGACAACACGGTTATACAAGTCAAGATAGTATTTTAATTCTACTATCAAAAGTTAATTGATTATGTAATTTATCTAACTAAATTAATTCAAGTTGAATTTAATTTAATTTATAAATTAAATAATTAAATTAAGTAGAATTAATTTATTATAAAAGATATGACTTAATATGACTTTTAATATAATTCAAAAGACTTATTAAAAAGTCATACCGAATTATATATTAAAAGTCATACTGAATTCTGGTAATAAAAGTCATATCGAATAACTTTAGAAAAAGTCATACCAAATTAAAGATAAAAAGGTCATACCGATTTATTCTTTAAAAAGTCATACCAAATTCAATTGAAAAGGTCATATCGAGCAGATTAAAGAAAGTCATACCAATTTTATTTAATTAAAAATTCATACCGACTTTTTTAATTACAAAAAGTCATACCGGTTTTTGAGAAGTCATACCCAGCTATTTTAAAAATATTAAAAATGTCATACAAATTTAAATAAATTCTATAAAATGTCCAATTCTAGAAAGTCATACAAGCTATGGAATTCCTATAAAAATATTAGGGGAGCACTTCATTATTTGTGTTAGTTGAAAATATTCAAATTTAGAAATTTGTTTGCATTGTAGTATTCACAGATTTCTGTGAAAGTTTGGATTATACTTGTTAAATCAGAACAATTCATATCAAAATCGTTTTAAACATTTAAATAGTTATATATACTTTCATCGTATTAATTTTGTAATACACTTCAAGTTAAAATCATATATTCTACTTGAATAGTATTTCATCACAATTAATATTTCATGAGAAATTAAAATAATATTTTTAAATCCAATATTCTGTAATTAAATATTGATATTGTATTCAACCCCCCTTCTAAAATATCAGGGACGAACAATTGGTATCAGAGCTGGTTGATATTTTTAATATTAGATTTGATTGAAATATTCCGCAACTCATACAGAACTCAAAAATTATTTTTAATCAGAAATTATTTTAAGTCAAAAATTAAAATATTTTTTGAAACACTTAATTTTTAATCTTATTAAAGATGAGTACACAAAAGGTGATGATCATTAAAATTCCACAGTTTAACAGAGATCACTATAATTTGTGGAAGCATAAAATGTTACTATATATTGGGATTGTCAATCCCAAGTATGCATTAATTTTGGCCAGTGATGTTGAACCCCAATAACTGTTATTCTCGAACACGAGGTAGATGGGGTCGTAATTCCTCACAGACAGTTTCCAAAAAGTCTAGTTGACTATATAGATAAAGAAAAGGAAGTTGTGTCCCTGGACAATAATCTCAAACTCATATTGATAGAATCCCTAGACTACATCATGTACAATCACTTGGTAAATTGTAAAAATGCCAAACAGATCTGGGATACAATAGAGATAATCAATGAAGGGACTGAAGAAGTCAGAGAGAATAAACTGCATATCCTCACCTCCCAGTTCGAGCAGTTTAGATCCAACCCTGGTGTGGGTATCTCTAAGGTGTTTCAGAGATTGAATAAATTAATAAACGAGCTCAACCTCAATGGGAAATATTATCATAACCAGGAGGTTAAAAGGAAGTTTTTGCTAACCTTTTCAGAGAATCTGGAACATAGGATCGCAGCTATCCGAGAGTCTAGGGACATGAAAGAGGTTACCCTGAAAACATCTATGGAGTTTTGAAGACCTATGAATTGGAACAGATTTAGACCAGAGAGACATATGGTAGATGTAAGATTCTGAATTCCTCCAAAGCACTGATAGTGGAAGCACCAGAGAAGAAGGAAGTGAAGGCTGTTTCACCTTCTAACAGTTCAATAGAGTATGTGGTTCCAGAATTTGGACATACTTCAGATAGACAAGAATATAGTGAATTCTACTCTCTAGAAGAACCAGATCAGCTGGAAGATGAATCTCTAGCTATGGTTTCCAGGAGGTTTGGTAACATGAGATTCCGAATAAACTCCTCCTACAGAGTTAAACCAAATTTTGGAAGGTTCTAAAAAGGAGGTTCTTCAACAGCTGTATCAAGAAGCGGCTACAAGATTGGCTTAGTTGATAGAAATAAGTTTTGTTGCTTCGACTGCAATAAACTAGGCCATTTTACAACTGAATGCAAAAAGCCGAAGCAAGAAAAGTAGAGAGAGTCTTATGAAGAGCTCAAGGAAAAGTATGATGTACTTGTGAAAAAAGCATCAAGGCAAGTCTTATCTAACAGAGGGTAAAAGCTGGGATGGCTCATACAATGATGATGATGAAGAGCTGGGAAATCTTTCACTTATGGCTTCATCCGAAGAATCACTATCTCCAACACGTCAAGGAGGAATAGATGTAAATCCCTCTTGCCCTAAAATGTTTAAATTGCTACGTAAAGAACTAGATGATACAAGAGATAGAGTTAAGAAACTAATTCTCAAGAACAAAGTTCTAACTGATGAGAATGATGTTTTAAAATTGTTAAAATGAAAAATGACAATTTGACTGAGGACTTCGCTTTTCAAGTCAATAGAGTTAGTTGTTATGTTAAAGTTGAAACCTATCTCAGAAATCAAATAAAGGAAGAGAAGAAGAAGTGTCTAGCCTATAAGAATTCCTCTTATATTGTAAAAGACCTAATTGACCAACAGTAGATAAAATGAAAAGTTAGAATATGCTTTGAGTATAATCAATCTGTATGAAAAGCAAGCAACATAACCCCGTTCAGAAAAAGTGCTAAAGAAAGGGGTATCCCACATGTTGTTAATGACACACCTAAATCTCTTTTCATAACCCCTGTAGCTGAACCAATCTTTGAGAGCTCTATATTAATTTCTTATGAAATGAAGTTAGAGTACCTCGAGGAAGAAAAGAAAAGAGAGGAAGAAGTTAGGGACATACAAGGAGTTAATATCTAAGAAGATAGAAGTGCACCTAAGACACCAGTAAAATATGTGGGGACTTCTAAATCACCCAATCCTGGTATAGGTGTTAAAGACTTAAAGAATAATGTTAACAGACCTAATAAGTATGTCAATAGTATGAATAGTAACAACATATATCATTCTACTGAGAACTTTAAAACTGTTGATAAAGTTGAAGTAGAAACTATTAAGACACCTATTGTTTTGAATAACATGCCTGTTATTGATGTATGCCTTTAACCTTGTGGTGTTTTAAATTGTATGTTATGTGCTTTTAATGTTATGACTGCTTATTTCAAACGCATGATTGCTAGTAAAGAAACATATATTCCTAAGTCTAAATAGAAAGTTATTAAGACTATTTATAGGAATTTAAGTACAGTCAAGGTGGATGCTGCTGTTATTCGAAAAGGATCTATTGTCAAAGCTGACAAATGTCAATTCTTTAATATGTCGGACCCAATCAATTTTGGGTTCCGAAGACGACATAATATGTTTGATATTTGCAGGGAGTTAAACAGGTAAACCGGGTTGTATGGATCCTGGCCAGTAGATTTCAAGGCATATGACCGGAAATAGAGCCCTGTTATTAGACGTGGTTGAGAGAGTTGGCTCAATCGTCACCTTTGGAGATAACAACAAAGGAATGACTACGGGATATGGAAAGTTAAATATTGGAAATGTATCATTGAAAATGTCTCTTTAGTGGAAGGACTTAAGTAAAATCTACTCAGCGTCAGTCACTTCTGTGATAAAGGATACAAAGTAAACTTTATCAAGGAAAAGTGTTTAATAGTTCATTCTAAAGACAAAAAATTAGCCTTACGTGGAGTAGGGAAATGAAACTTGTACGTAGCCGATCTCAACTCAAGAACTAAAGATGAAACAAACTGTTTCCATTCAAAGGCTTCATCAGAAGAAAGATGGTTATGGCACAAGAAACTCTTACACCTAAATTTCAAAACAATGAATTTTCTAGTCAAGAGGGATTTGGTGAGAGGACTGCCTCCGATGAAATTTATACAAGAAGGATTGTGTGAGGCATGTCAGAAAGGGAAGTCAAAGAAAGCAAGTCACAGAGGCAAAAACACTACAAACATTATTGAACCACTTCAACTCATACACATGGATTTATTTGTCTAGTCAATATTATGTCTATGGTAAGGAAACGATATGCCTTAGTGATTGTAGATGACTTCACAAAGTATACGTGGGTTGGTTCTTGAACTCTACGGATGAAACTCCATAGCTGGTGATTGATCATGTAAAACTGATTGAGTTAGATTCAAAGTTAGTTGTCCGGGCAACCAGATCAGACAATGGAACAGAATTTAAGAATGAAGTTCTGAATAACTTTTGCTCAGACAAAGGGATAACAAGACAATACTCAGCACCAAGAACTCCGCAACAGAATGGTGTTATAGAAAGGAAAAATTGAACCCTGATTAAAGCTGCAAGAACGATGTTAATTGAATCAAGGTTACCTATCTACTTATGTGCTGAAGTAGTAAACACAACATGTTATACCCAGAATCGAACTCTAATCAACAAAGATCATATGAAGACTCCCTATGAATTAATGGCTGGAAAAAAACCAACAGTCAAATACTTTCATGTATTTGGAGCCAAATGTTATGTGCTGAAATATGGAGATGAACATCGTGGCAAGTTCGAGGCCAAGGCACATAAAGCTATTTTTGTCGGATATTCAAGAAGAGCATATAGGGTATACATAATTGATTAGCACCAAGTGAAAGAAAGAGTCAATGTTACTTTTGATGACACTAAAGTTTGATAATTATCCAGACTCACATTCCGATGACGAAGAAGAACCTGAGGTTGCAGCAGGAAATGATAATGACAACAATGATTATAATGATCCAGGTAATAGTGGTGGAAACAATTGAAACACTAGAGATACTACTAATACCAGTGGTGGATCAACAAGTCATCCTTACAGCAACTCTGGGGGAGATGATGGATCTACTAGTCGAGCACAACATCATAATGAATATCGAGGCGAATCATCAAAATCAAACCTACAAAGGGAATGGATATGGAGCAGAGATCATCCTTTTGAATTGATCATATGTGATCCAGATGTTGGAGTTACAACCAGAAGTACAACTTCAAATGAATATCTATTTTCAGTTTTTCTATCGTAAGAAGAACCAAAGAAAATTGAAGATGCATTAACTGATCCAGATTGGGTTCTTGCCACACAAGAAGAGCTCAATCAGTTTGAGAGACAAGAAGTCTAGACACTGGTACCCAGGCCAAAAGAGAGGTCTGTAATTGGCACCAAATGGGTATACATGAACAAGTTAGACGGTGATGGCATTGTTACAAGGAACAAAGCCAGACTGGTGACAAAGGATTACTCCCAAGAAGAGGGAATTGATTCTGATGAGACCTACGCACCAGTTGGAAGACTTGAAGCAATTAGGATATTTCTGGCATTCACAACACATTCCAATTTCAAAGCTTATCAAATGGATGTGAATAGTGCATTTCGGAATGGAGAGTTAGAAGATGAAGTATATGTGGAACAGTCCCTGGCTTTGAAAATCTAGAGTTTGCTGATTTTGTGTATTTTATATTCAAAGCTCTCTATGGACTTAAGAAAGCACCGAGGACATGGTATGACACTCTCTCCGAGTTTTTAGTTGAAAATAGTTTTATTAGAGGTGTCATAGATAAAACTCTCTTTTATAAATTGCATGATAAAGTTATGATATTTGTCAAAGTTTATGTTGTCGATATTATATTTCGTTCTACTAACGAAAACTTGTGCAAGAGATTTACTAAGTTAATGCATAGTAGGTACGAGATGAGCATGATGGGTGAGATGTCATATTCCTTGGACTACAAGTCAAGCAAAAGGAAGATGGGATTTTTATTTTCCAATCAAAGTATGTAAGGGGTCTTTTGAGAAAATACAGTTTAGAAGACTCCTCACCGACAAAACCCGCTATGCCAACAACCACCAAGCTTGACAAAGATGAAACAGGTAAGAAAGTTGACATCACAAGCTACATAGGTATGATAGGCTCATTATTATACTTAACCACAAGTAGACCAGACATAATGTTTGCAATATACTTATGTGCAAGTTTTCAATCTGATCCTAGGGAATCTCATCTTATAGTTGTTAAACGAATTTTTAGATAACTGAAGGGTACACCAAATCTTAGAATTTGGTACCCTAAAGATACAGGCTTTGAACTAATAGGCTATACAGATTCATATTATACAGGATGCAGGATGGACAGAAAAAGTACTTCTAGAAGTTGCCAGTTTCTAAGACATCGGTTGATCTCTTAGTATAGCAAGAAATAACACTCAGTATCTACCTCGACAGCCGAAGCAAAATACATTGTGGCAGGTAGCTGTTGTGAACATATCTTATGGATAAGGAATCAGCTAAAAGTCTATGAACTTGCATTAAACAAAATTCCAATTTTCTGCGACAACACAAATGCAATAGCCATCTCCAGCAATCTTGTACAACACTCTCAAACCAAGAACATTGACATAAGGTATCATTTCATCAGAAATCTTGTCATGAATGGAACTGTGGTGTTACACTTTGTACCCACAGAAGATCAAATAGCCGACATCTTCACGAAACTAGTTGATGAATCCACTTTCTCTAAGTTGGTTAGTGAATTAAGAAGGTTAAATAATTGCTAATTTTTTTATAGCTAGGAGTTTATTTGAGTTCATAAATATTAAAAGTTAATATTTAAAGAATTTACGAAGTTCGAATCAACAGATTCCTAGGGCTTATGAATATTTCGAGAAATTATCTTGAGAATAATTTAATACTCTTAATAGATAATTATCTCAATTATAGCATAAGTACTTATATTTATTTTAAACATTTATATGTAAATCACTGTAAGTTTTCTAATTATTATTGCACATTAATAATTATCATGTTATTAATTATTTAATTAATTTATTCAATAAATTAATTCAAGTTTGAATTAATTTAATTCCTAAATTAATTGGTATAGTTAATAATATAAATATTTATTATATGTCCTTAATAATTTAGTTGTATATAAATTATTGCTTGTAAATATTTATTAATATTTACTGTTATATTTTTTTTGAAATTAGAAATAATTAATATATAATTATATTTCATTTATTTAGTTTTTTTATTTCTTTCAGTTTTGTTCCAGCATGACTTTTATTTCTTTTAAAGATCAACATGACTTCTATCTATATAGTTCAATATGACTTTTATTTCTAAAAATCGGCATGACTTTTTGTTTATACAAAAAGTCATACCGAGCGTTATTAAAAGAAAGTCATACCGAGATTGTTTTTATAAAAAGTCATACCAGCTTGTAAATTGCAAAAGTCATACTGACTTAAATCTATTAAAAGTCATACCGAGTATTTCTATTGTTTTATTTTTATTTCTTTCTATTAAAAGTCATAGTTAAAAATTCATACCAGTTTTATTACAGATCTATATACACATATGAACAACTACACACACACACCGATCTTCAGTAGTACTTTTCAAAAACTTTCGATTTTCACCCAACAATTACTATCAATTGCTCGATTACAAGCTAATAGCTTGCTTGTTACTGATTATATCGATCTTTCAAGTCGAATTGTGCCCATTTTTTTCTCTGAATCGAACCAAGATTAGACTGGATTATACGAACTGATTTCGTTTGTATTGAAGATTAAGGACTGATTTTAAAGTGATTTTGTGTCTTGTAGTTAAAGATCGAATTGGGGATTATTTTGAATTAGGGTCTTGAATTACTAATTTTATTTCGAATTATTGTGCTAATTCAAATTAATTAGGTTTTTTATTGTAATAAAAAGATTAAAATGGCTGGAGTATGTGAAATAGTCAAGACCAATTTCGTAGGATTTTTTAATCTGGTGAATTGTTCGGTCAAGAGGTTTAAACCCTGGATCGTATTTATTAATAAACATTCGTGAGAACTGCAATTACCCTGGACACCCTGTTACAAGTTGATGCACTTCGGGCTCTGTACACGAGTGTAAGGAACAAAGCAGTTGCAGCTAGAGAACAATTTTCTTTCATAATTGGAGAAAATGATTACATGGTGACTAAAGATGATATGAATAGAATCTTAGGGTTCCCAACTGAGAATCATGAGATTCTTCCTAATGTTCCTCAAATAATTGAATTGTTTCAAACAATTTTGTATCAAGGGGATATTAATCTTGTGAAGATGACCAAGGCAAAGTTAATAAGCGAATGAGAATATTTCTTCGATAATTTGGCCAAGATGTTTGCCCCTACAACAAAGAGTAACTTTACCAAGATCTCATCACTTCTACAAAATATTAGGTATTATGTGGCCCATAATAGGAGAATTAATTTTGGAAAGCTGATATTGACAAAAATTATCAGAAAGATGGGGACACCAGAGAGCAGGGAATAAAATGTCTCGTGCTATTATCCAAGATTTTTAATGTTTTTTATGAATGATCTTCTAACAGATGAGGATAAAGCACTGTTCCAGAACAGTGTGTAGAAGTATCTCCCACTTCTCAGAAAAATCTATTCACAAGGCTTAGGAATAAGGAGAAATTTCCAGAGGTACCAATAGTGAGGACTCAATACATGGGTGAGATCCTGGATCAAATTGCCAATCCTACACAAGCTCAACCATGTCAGCAAGAGCCAGAGAAAATTCAAGATCAAGTGCCAATGAAAGTTGAACATTCTGCACAACTTTTACTGGAAGCTGCTCAACTTGCAGAACAAGAGGCAGAGGTACAACAGGTAATATCACACACCTTACCTTCTAATTTCCTACTTATAAATATATTTAGTGCACCTTTAAATATATCTATGGCAGCCTATGATTATAGTCTTACACTTCAGGATTTCGACTATGAACCTAAAATCACATAGGTTCAAACCCAAGCTGAGGTAGAGCCACAAACAGTTTCTTCTTCTTCAACCTCTTTGAGTCTAATCAGAAAAAGAAAGAAACCTGAAAGAAAAGTAAGGGGAAGAGGTCAAGTCAGTACAATGAGTGAACCCGCAGCTATGTCTCTACTATTAAAAATATCGAGAAATAAACCTGAGACAACTGCAGACCCATCTATACCTTCTCATTGGGATATGGACTATGAAATGGCAATACAACAGTCTTTTGATACACTCGATCAGCCGAGTGGATCTATTGAAATTTTTCGTCCAGCCATGGCATCTTGTGAAGAGTCACTTATACTGCTAGCGCTCACACTAGCAGGATCTCCACTCGAAGAAACACAAACAGATGAGGGAACAACTAATGAAGAGCAAAATTTTCTTAAAACAAACTTGTCGGATGCCACATTTACAGTGGACCAAGACATTTTTAATGCAGTGCAACATCAGTTACCTTTACAAGTATTGAGGGGAACCACAGACTCTAACGAGCCACTCACTACATTGTCTAAGGTGATGACCTTCCTAGATTTCTGACATCCAGCTCCTTCAAAGAAAGTTCTCTTATCCACTAGTGGATTTGAGAGGCAACCACTCTTTAGAGGGAATTGAGACTCCATTCATGGAATAGTTACGTCAGTAGCAGAGCCACTTCAAGATAATCTTATTGTGGACATGCCTTTACATACTTCAGAATAACATTACGAGTCTTCAAAAGCTATAGTAATATATATAAGTACAACATCTGGATTTGGAATGGAGCAAAACACAAGTGAAGTGAGGTAAACACCGAGTGAAACACATGCACATAGTATAAGTAAAACAAACAAGAGTACAAGCGAGGTGAGTGCACACACACACACAGTGAATTATTGTCAAAAATGGAAGCTCTCCAGAAAGAAATGCAGATTGTTCAGGCTGAGTTAGCAAAGGAAAAAGCACAAGCAGAATCTACATCTGCCTTTGTAACAAAACAGCTGACAATCGTGCGAGAAGAAGTGAATGATGTAAAATCCAGCATTCTCCTGAAGACAAAAGATATCCAACAATTACAAAGTCTAATTGCTGAGGATATGAAAGAGATAAGCAACATAAATGAAAGAATTGATGATGTTGAGAAAAGCTTGAATCAAAGGATTATTGAAAATGAAGAAATCTCAACAAAATGATTCAACAGGCTGGATGAGGGAATGGTACATCTGAATGAAGGAATGAAACAGGTCTATCTGACCGTGGAGAAGCTTGTTAAATCAATTGAAGCTTCTAAAACTGTAGAGGATCCTCAGCTAAGAAGGAGAAAGTAGTTGAAGAAGAAGGGACTACTAAACACAAAGGCAAAGTGATTACTAAAGATCAAGATCAGTTTGAGTCACATGTTCCAGAAGAACATTACTATCCTGAAGATCAGTATGTTGAAGATAGTAGTATAAATGACTCGTTCAATCCGGACTACTGCAGAGCTGAGGAAGAAACTGCCTTTGATGAGGAATTTTTATTTCCTGTAGAAAAAGAATTTGATCTTGCCTTTGAAGAGGCCATGAGGAAGCTAAAAGATGACATCAAGGCAAACAATGATAAAACTGAACAATTAAAAGCTCTAGTCAAGGAGAAAGCTCAGTTTGAAAGGAAAGCAAGTTTGGAAAAACAAAATCTTTTGGCTATTGCTGTAAGAGAAAAGAAAAGAGATGTGCAACTGAAGATAAGAGAAAAGTGGGACACTGTCAGAAAGATCATGGACAGACTTCAGAAGGATCCATTTGATGACAAGAAGTTTCAATCATTGATCAAATGCGTGGAAAATTCTAATCATTGTAATTGTTGATTACATTCTTGAAGATTGACAGATCTTGGTCTACACAAACAGAAATGGCACATACAGAATCTTTTAAATATTCTTTCGACAAAGATCTTTATCTATAATATGGACCTTGTTGAACAAAGTCAAAAGAAGTTCAGAAGATAATGAGCTTTTAAGAGACAGACTCAGGGACTTTGCGAGAGTCGTCAGCCCTCAAATCATCCTTGATCCTCATGAAGTAAGATTTTATAATAAGTTCTATCAAATCATGAAGTTGGATGAGGAGTCTTTAAAAGGCTATACTGTCAGATACATGATTGAGGTTGAGAAAATGCTAAGATCCAAAGGGTATAGAACTCAAGGAAAGTTGAATGCTGTTACAAAGATTAGAAGTTATTGCTTATCAAAATCTATACCATCTTATGTAAGGAAAATGAAGAAAAAAGATTCTAATCAGCCATATGGCATGGAAGAAGAGGAAATAGACCATGTTGAGCAGGAAGTGATGTGGCAGTTAGCAAAGGAAGAACAAAGAAGGTTGTATGGAGAATCCACTACAATAGAACAATCAGAATCTGAAGAGGTACTGAGGAAACCTGTGAATAAGAGTTCAACTTTAGAAGAAGGTGAAGTTGATACCTTTGAAGACTGAAGACTTAGATAGGTCAAGATAGAAATAATGTAATATTTGTTCAGTCTAGAGGAACATCTATCTTATATTTATCTTTCAAATCATGAATCTAGAAAAATTGTTAAATATAAATCCAGAACTTTTTATTATTTACAGTTTTTACATGTCGTATTACTTTCTTAGTTATTAGTTGAGTTATCCTCTAGAAATTTGTGTGTAAATGTTTAACAACAAATAGGGGGAGATTGAAAGGCATATGACTAGGCCTATTTGTAATAATTAGATGACAACTCAACTCAGTTAAGAAAAAGAAGTAAATATTAAATATGATAACAGGAATCAAGATGAAAAAAGTCAACCAGACACAAAGAATTAAATTATCAGAAGTATTTTTCTGAGATTGTTTCTCAACACTGGAAGAAATTCATTAATATGTTCAAGCGTCAGTGAAAAATAAAGTGGTAGTATTTCAGAAGAATTCAGAAGATTTCTAATGGCTACTACACGAAGATTCCAGAAGAAGTAAAACACAAAGAGGAAAGAAATTAAAGCTAAAAAAGGACATAAGATTGTAACTAAAAGTTAAAAAGTGGAAAATATTTATTATAGTATGGCACAAATGAACCAGACAGTACATTTGTGTGTCAACTAAATTAATAAATATTCATCATCTAGTTTAAGTGGTTTTTATGATAGAAGACATAGCAAAGACAGAAAGATTTCAGAGTTGACAACACGGTTATACAAGTCAAGATAGTATTTTAATTGTACTATCAAAAGTTAATTGATTATTTAAATTAAGTAGAATTAATTTATTATAAAAGATATGACTTAATATGACTTTTAATATAATTCAAAAGACTTATTAAAAAGTTATACCAAATTATATAATAAAGGTCATACCGAATTCTGGTAATAAAAGCCATACCGAATGACTTTAGAAAAAGTCATACCGAATTAAAGAAAAAAAAGCCATACCGATTTATTCTTTAAAAAGTCATACCGAAATCAATTGAAAAAGTCATACCGAGCATATTAAAGAAAGTCATACCGATTTTATTTAATTAAAAAGTCATACCGAAATTTTTAATTAAAAAAAGTCATACCGATTTTTGGAGAAGTCATACCCAGCTATTTTAAAAACAATACAAGTATTAAAAATGTTATACAGACTTAAATAAACTCTGTAAAATGTCATGTTCTAGAAATTCATACAAGTTATAGAATTCATCTATAAATTTGAGGTGAGCAATTCATTATTTGTGTTAGTTGAAAACATTCAAATTCAGAAATTTGTCTGCATTGTAATATTCACATATTTCTGTGCAAGTTTGGATTATATTTGTTAAATTATAACAATTCATGTCAAAATCGTTCTAAACATTTAAACAGTTATATAAACTTTCGTCGTATTAATTTTATAATACACTTCAAGTTAAAATCATATCTTCTAGTTCAACAGTATTTCATCACAATTAATGTTTCGTGATAAATTAAAATAATATTTTTAAATCCAATATTCCACGATTAAATATTGATATTGTATTCAACCCCCTTCTACAATATCAGGGACCAACAATTGGTATCAGAGCTGGTTGATATTTTTCATATCAGATCTGAACCAAATATTCCGTAACTCATACAAAACTCAAAAATTATTTTTAATTCAAAATAATTTTTATCTAAAAATTATTTTTAATTAGAAATTATTTTAAGTCAAAAATTAAAATATTTTTTTAAACACTTAATTTTTAATCTTATTAAAGATAAGTACACAAAAGGTGACAAGCATTAAAATTCCACAGTTTGACAGAGATCACTATAATTTGTGAAAGCACAAAATGTACTATACATTGGGATTGTCAATCCCAAGTATGCATTAATTTTGGCCAATGGTGTTGAACCCCCAATAACAGTTATTCTCCAAGATGAGGTAGATGGGGTCGTAATTCCTCACACACAGTTTCCAAAAAGTATAGCTGACTACACAGATGAAGAAAATGAAGTTGTGTCCATGGACAATAATCTCAAACTCATATTGATAGAATCCCTAGACTACGTCATGTACAATCACTTGGTCAATTATAAAAACGCCAAACAGATCTGGGATACAATAGAGATAATCAATGAAGGGACTAAAGAAGTCAGAGAGAATAGACTGGGGATCCTCACCTCCCAGTACGAGCAGTTTAGATCCAACCCTGGTGAGGGTGTCTCTGAGGTGTTTCAGAAATTGAATAAATTAATAAACGAGCTCAACCTCAATGGGAAATATTATCACATGAAGTTTTTCTAATTTTGCCAGAACATCTGGAACATAGGATCGCAGCTATCCGGGAGTCTAGGGACGTGAAAGAGGTTACCCTAGAAAGACTCTACGGAGTCTTTCTAGGGTAACCTCATTCATTTTCCTAGACTCCCGGATAGGTGTGATCCTATATTTCAGATGCTCGGGCAAGGTTAACAAAAACTTCCTGTTGACCTCCTTATTCTGATAATATTTCCCATTGAGGTTGTTCGTTTATTAATTTATTCAGTCTCTGAAACACCTCAGAGATACCCTCACTAGGGTTGGATCTAAACTACTCGTACTGGGAGATCAAGATCTCCAGTTTATTCTCTCTGACTTCTTTAGTCCCTTCATTTATTATCTCTATTGAATCCCAGATTTGTTTGGCGTTTTTACAATTGACCACATGATTGTACATGACATAGTCTATGGATTCTATCAATATGAGTTTAAAATTATTACCCGGGGACACAGTTTCCTTTTCTTCATCTGTGTAGTTAGCCAGACTTTTTGGAAAGTGTCTATGAGGAATTACGACCCCAACTACCTCGTGCTCGAGAATAACTATTATTGGAGGTTCAACATCGTTGGCCAAAATTAATGCATACTAAGGATTGAGAATGCCAATGAATAGTAGCATTTTATGCTTTCACAAATTGTAATGATCTTTGTCAAACTGTGGAATTTTAGTGCTCGTCATTTTTTGTGTACTCATATTTAAATAAGATTAAAAATTAAGTGTTTCAAAAAAATAATTTTTGACTTAAAATAATTTCTGATCAAAAATAGTTTTTGCGTAAAAATTATATCGGATAAAAATGATTTCGAATAAAAAAATAATTTTTAAGAATGAAACTACAAGTTGTTTCCAAGTTTGAACGAGTCGAGAATGATGCTACAAGAGTTTAAAATTTGTTTTCATGTTTAAACGAGTCAAGAATGAAGCTAAAACTTATTTTCAAGTTTGAACGAGTCAAGAATAAAGCCTCAAATTGTTATGAATTATTTTCATGTTCAAATGAGCGAAGAATCATCCAACATGATTTTATAAGTTATTTCCATGTTCAAACGAGTCAAGAATGAAGCTACAACTTGTTTCCAAGTTCGAACGAGTCAATAATGAAGCCTTAAATTGTTATTAATTGGATTCCTTTTCAAAGGAGCCAGGAATGGTCTTACAAGAGTTTACAAGTTGTTTTCATATTCAAATGAGTCAAGAATGAAGCTACAAGTTGTTTCCAAGTTCGAACGAGTCAAGAATGAAGCGTCAAACTATTATGAATTGTTTTCATGTTCAAATGAGCTAATAATGGTCCTACAAGACTTTACAAGTTGTTTCGATGTCCAAACAAGTCAAGAATGAAGCTACAATAGTTTCCAAGTTCGAACGAGTCAATAATGAAGTCTTAAATTGTTATAAATTGGTTTCATATTCAAATTAGCCAAAAATGCTCCTACAAGATTTTAAAATTTGTTTTCATGTTCAAACGAGTCAAGAATGAATCTACAAGTTGTTTACAAGTCGAACGAGTCAAGAATAATGCTAAAAGAGTTTACAAGTTATTTTCATGTTTAAAAGAGTCAAGAATGAAGCTATAAGTTATTTATAAGTTCGAATGAGTCAAGAATGATACTTCAAGAGCTTACAAGTTGTTTCTATGTCGAAACAAGTTAAGAATGAAGGTACAAGTTGTTTCCAAATTCGAACGAGTCAAAAATGAAGCCTCAAATTGGTATGAATTAGTTTCATGTTCAAATGAGCCAAGAATGGTCATACAAGAGTTTTCAATCTTTTTCCATGTTCAAAAGAGTCAAGAATTAAGCTACAAGTTGTTTTCAAGTTCGAACGAGTCAAGAATAAAGCCTCAAATTGTTATGAATTGTTTTCATGTTCAAATGAGCGAAGAATGATCCTACATGATTTTATAAGTTGTTTCCATGTTCAAATGAGTCAAGAATGAAGCTACAACTTGTTTGCAAGTTCGAACGAGTCAATAATGAAGCCTTAAATTGTTACGAATTTGTTGCATGTTCAAATGAGCCAGGAATGGTTCTATAAGAGTATACAAGTTGTTTCCATGATCAAACGAGTCAAGAATGAACCTACAAGTTGTTTACAAGTTCGACCGAGTCAAGAATGATGCTACAAGAGTTTACAAGTAGTTTCCATGTCCAAACGAGTCAAGAATGAAGCTACAAGTTGTTTCCAAGTTCGAACGAGTCAAGAATGATGCTACAAGAGTTTACAAGTTGTTTTCATGTTCAAACGAGTCAAGAATGAAGCTATAAGTTGGTTTCAAGTTCAAACAAGTCAAGAATAAAGCCTCAAATTGTTATGAATCTTTTTTATGACCAAATGAGCGAATAATCATCCTACAAGATATTATAAGTTGTATCCATGTTCAAACAAGTCAAGAATGAAGCTACAAGTGATTTTGAAGTTCGAACGAGTCAGAAATGAAGTTTCAAATTGTTACAAATTGGTCTCATGTTAAAATTAGTTAAGAATGATCCTACAAGAGTTTACAAGTTGTTTCCATGATGTTAGGAATTAAGAGTTCCAGAAGTTTACAGGGGGGTGAATGTATACTTCAAATTTTTAATCACTTTAACACTGTGATGAACTGTTAGTTATTTGAATCTATTAAAACCAGTTTGGTGTTTGCAAGATCATAAAGCAATAAGTAAAGAAAACACCAGATGTAACTTTCAATCTAATTGTATTAGAATTAATTTTGCTACAATCTGAAATTCAACTTGAATTTCGGCTTCTTGTTCTAGGAAGAATACAAATGTATGAATACACTTGATACAAAATCAAAGACACTGTCAAATGAGGCTATGCATAAACTATATAGACAACATGTCTTGTGTCACATGCACACATAAGACAGTTTAGCTAAAACTAGAAATAGACAAGAAATGCTTTACATTTGACTACTATCTATGTCTAGCTACCACCTGTCTTGATAGTCTGCTATGTTTAGATTTATATCTTCTATCATTTGTCTTGCTTATCTTCCCAGCTTCTTTGTAGTCTTGTCTCTATCTTCACAGGCTTGACTTATCCTGCAAGGACAGAGCTATAAATTATCTGTCTTGTTCTTCTGCAATTCTTCTTGAAAATAGCTCTTTGTAACAGTAGAGTACTCTATTGAAATTACTTCGAGAAGTCATGGTGATTGACTTCTCGATTGAGTACTAACTGTGACTTCTCGATTAGTCCTTGAATGGCTTACTTCTTGAATGTTTAGACTTCTCGGTTGCATACTATATTTGATGACTTCCTAATTAGACTAGACTTCTCGAATAAACAATTAAAACTAAGACTTCTTGATTGGTTCAACTTTATCACTTCTTGAATGCTTCTTTGGCTGACTTCTCAAATTATTTTACTGGACTTCTAGAATGTGTATCATTTTCACACTACTCGATCGGCTTCAATATCTTGACTTCTCGAATGGATACTTCTCGATCGAATACTGAGCCAATGAGTATTTTGAGACTTCTCAACTAATTACATATTCCTGACTTCTCGAATGGGTGACTTCTCATATGTGCATTTGCCTTAGTCGAATTCTCAGACTGCATTCTTTATTTCATTATAGTCTTTAAAATATCATTATAGTGACCTTGAAATAGTCAGACTCCATATGCACTATTGGTTCCTTAAACATCTTGCCATTCTGTTCAAACTATACTCCCATTACTGTAACAATAGCATTGTCAAACATTTTCTTGTAGCTCCAATGATTTTCCTTGACTTTCTTTTTGATATGTTGCAGAAGTTCTAAGAAGTCTTTATCAACATTAGGCTTTAGAATTTCTCCTCTTAATTTCCTCATAACAGCCTTTTGCCTCTCAGTCTCTATTTTGGAAGAAATGTAGAATAAAGTCTGTTAGAAGATTCAAGTTAGGACACAGAATAAAGTCTTAGAATAAAGTCTGTTAGAAGATTCAAGTTAAATCATGCAACAAGACAAAAAATGATTGGGCTTGATGTGAGACGGTACTGGTTTTGGAGGAACTTGATTTGTCTGACTCAAGTTGGAGATGAGATTCTACAATGAGGTGAGCTGAGCAGAAATATTTGCAAGTGTGGTGCCTTGAGTGGTAGAAGAAGTGACAAACTCCTTTTTGAGTTTTGTACATTGGACACAATTGTAGAAACAATAGTGGAAAGAGAGTCAACTCTAGCATTCATTTCATCAATTGTTGAGGCCTTGGCAGCTTCATCCTTTGCCTTGGATTGATAGTAGATGTCCACTTGAAGTGGTGAAAAAGTATGAATGGGCACATCTTCAGGTAGCCTATCTGCATGCCTATTTTTGTAGAGCACTTCGACCATATTATTGATTCTTCTTTGATTGTCCAAGATGGCTATGTGACTATTGACCATTTCTTTGAAGGCCTTCTCCATTGCATCAATTTTTGAGTGAAGAAATGGTGATTTGCCAGACTCACCTCTTGATATGTTTCTATAAATTCCTCCAGGCCTTAATTTGTCTTTAATTGCTTTCAAAGTGCTTTCTACCGTGGTCCTGTGATCACTAATTTCAGCTTTCACTTCTTTGGCAAGGTAGTGATTTGATTGGAGTTGAACCTTTGCATCTTCATGGATGGCATCATACATGGCACTGGGAGTGAAGATTTTCTCACATGACCCAAGAGAGGTCAAGTATTTTTGTCTTGTCCATTCCAACACTTCCTTCATACTTACAGCCGATTTACTGTTCAACCAAGCATCCGCATTGGCCTCTTCATTTTCATCCAAATTAGCATTTTTCTCCTTTATATCCTCTTTGTCATTGGCATACTCTAGCATGATTGCAGCATAGTCGTTATTGGGCAAATGTGAGGTGAGAAGTTGTTGAACTATGTGATAAAAACCTTCCAACTGATCTCTATATAGTTCCTTTAACTTTTCACCAGAAAGTGACCCACCAAGAGATGATGGTCCTAATTCTCTGTCATGTTGCACATGTTTCAGCCATTGTGATAAAGAGTGAGAGCTAGGGCAAATTATTACAGTGGTCCCCTTAGTATCTATTTCTTCATCCAATTTATCAGATGATTCTCTAGACACTGGATGGATAGGTGATTTCTCATGAGGAAACAATCTTTGAATGACTGGGGAGTGTCGAGGACATGCCATTTGCATGGTGTGGAGGTCCCCTAGATTACCTAATGTCTGTGAAGAAACTTGACTTTCATATGCCTTAGCCACCACAGAGTCTGAAGTAAAGACTCTTGAAGCCTATGTGGTTTTGATGGTGTCATTAGGATATGCCTCAGCATGCATTCCATCACCATCTAAATGTGTTTCCTGAATGGTGAGCAAGGTGTCATGCACCAAGTCACTTGAATTGTGCTCACCAGGGAAATAGAAATCCTGATGATCAACAACCTCATGTGTTTGGCTAGACACATTTGGTTTAGAAGAAATTTGTGGAATTGAAGAGAGATTGTGAGTAGAAATGAGTGTTGACAACTCCCCCTAAGAAAATGAGGAAGTTTCAATAGAAGATCCTAACTGTGCACATTGTGTCTCCTTTCCTACTAAAAGTTCTTCATTGACATGAGTGAGTTCTTGCAATGGTGCAGACTCTGTACAAGATGGAGTGGGCTGAATCCCAATTTCAATAGATGCACCTTGTTGAGAAAGTGCACCGAGAAGCAGGTTTAATCCCTTGTTAATCTCTACATCATGTTGGGAGGATGTAGAGTAGTCTGTTATGGGCTTTTTATTCTTTTTCTTCCTGGTCAAAGGTTTCACAAGTGACTCATCAATATCTTCTTCATTTTCTACAACTACCTCTAAATTTCTTTTCCTGACAGGTTTCTCCTTCTTCTTTACAACTACATCCTGTTGAGAGGATGTAGAGGTTGGTTTACTAACATCTAGTGGATTCAAAAAAGGGTTTGCAGTTGGGTTAGAAGTCCTTGGGTTAGATGCATTAGGTTCTTCTGCAACCTTAAGACCTCCTACTGCATCAAGATAATCATATTTAGGCTGCACTAGTGGATATCCCTCAAATACACTCCTCATGTAAAGTGTGATTATGAGAGGGATATTCATTGTGGTTCTCCTATCCAATGTGGCAAAAATGATTTTTGACATAGATTTGGAGTAGCCAATTCTTTGTTTGTTCATCCCAGGTAATTCAATTAAACTAGAATTTTTATAATTGAAAATTAATTAAATAAAGCGAGGGAAGAAAATTTCATCACCTCTCTTAGGAATTCTGGTAGTGAGCTCCCTAAGAATCAACTTCCCAACACTGAGCTTCTGGTTATAAGCCAATGAATAGGCCAGCTTCAAGGCAATGATACTGATCTGATCAAACCCTATTTTTCTGCAAGTGAACACCCTAAGAATAGTTTCAAACAGGAATGACCACTCTTTCCTCATGAATTTCTTTTTTATTTTTCCTAGCTTGAACTTCTCAACTCCTTTCTCCACAGTGTCTGAGTACCTAATGAACTCTAAGAAATCTAGAAGGTCATCCTCAAATGGTTCAACATTAAACCTCTCATTTGGCAACATCAAACTTTTGTTCACATCCTCTTCATTGAAAATTATGTCCTCCTTCTGAATTTTGCGGGTTACTACAATCATAGAGTTTCCATCTTTCAAAGCTATCTCTTCCCATGCTGCCGTGTTCCAGAACTGCTCCAATATGTCGATGTAAAGAGTGGGGTTGGCCAGCAAAGCTTCTTTCTGGTAGGAATCAATGAGAAACCTAGTGAAACATTTGTATTGAGGTTTAACATTTGCATCCCTTGCTATGGCTAGAAAGTTAGTTTCAGGAATGACACACACTTCGGTTGAAAGGGTGGAACTGGAGGACGCCATTGAATAAGTGTATAGAAAGAGAGAAAAGAAGAAACAGAAGTTTTAGAGAGTATAAAGCATGGGTTTAAGTGTAACTGTCTGAAAGCAAGAGTTTCTTTGAGTTTGCAATTAAGTGTAGAAGTGAAATGTTTGATCTACTTTGCTATTTATATGACTCAGATAACTTGACTTAGAATAGTAATCGATTTTGTATGTTCGAGAACTTAGAAAAGATTAAAGTTATTTTAGTAGAGAACTGTCAGACTTTGATCGAGAACTAAGACAATCGAGAAATCATCCAAACTATAGTCGAGGACTTTGATGATTCGAGAACTCTTAACAATACTCGATCGAGATATCTAGAAATGAATTGTTCGAGAACTCAAGACATCTGAGAACTCTTAGAAATGAACTATTCGAGAACTCAAGACATTCGAGAACTCTTAGAAATCAACTATTCGAGAACTCAAGACTCCATGCCTAGTCGAGAAGTTAGAAAAGATGGCAACTTAACTACAAACTCCAGTTTTTGAAAGATCATTCTATTTTCACTTGGAAAACAAAATGATAATTTACAAACCTCATTTCATAGATAAATGAAAGTTATTTATTCATCTTAAAATGAGAATTGTGTTTGATTGTTATTCCTAAAATTTTAATTATCACACTTGTTATTTAACAATGCACAAGTATAATAATTCTTTTCAGGCTGTCTCAGAACAAAGAAATAGTTCCAAGTTAGTTTTTACACAGTATATTTTTAAGTAAAATCATGTATAACAATATAACTGATATATTTATAAATATACACCAGTTTTTTTTCACTTAGATAAATCATTTAGGTTCATGTGTGTGAAACAATTGTTATAACAGTCGGAGAGATATATTTATTGGGCCACTTATTCTGAAGTATTTAGCATTCCAATTTCACTAACCAAGCTATTGAAGGTGGCTTCATCAAGTGATTTAGTAAATATATCAGCCAACTATTTTTGTGTAGAAACATAGAATAATTTAATGACTCCATTCTCTTCATGTTCCCTTATGAAATGGTACCTTACATCAATATGCTTTGTCTTGGAATGGTTGACTGGATTGGCTGTTAGTATTGGTGTCCTAGAGACAAAACTTTATGATAAACAATTAAGGATTATGTTTACTTGATTATTTAATTAATATTTATTATGTCTTTATTTACTGCGTTATTAATTGAAAGCATAATAAATGTCCTTGGAATATTAATGCGAATTATATATCTTTAAGTATGTGACTTAAAAATGAGATTATATGAATAGTATTATATTCCTAAAAGTCCCTAGTCGAGTATTATTATTTAAGGACAATAATAATACAATAAGACTAGCATGTTTGTTGACTGATGACCACATCTCATTGATCATAGGTATGGTGTACTAAAGTCAAGAACATAAGTGCATGTCTCAATGCATGGCACTGGACTGACCCGCTGTGAGAATCTACATGTTAATAAGTGTCATAAGAAATTCTCACTGTGATAATGATGTAATGATCCTTTAACTTGAAATCATTATATTTCTATACGAGAATTAATATACTTTGATTATACTCAAAGTTACCTTTAACCGGGTAATGATAAAGGTGGACATTGGGTATGCTATGAATCGTATGAGAAATATGAATGATAGATATAGGATTTATCCCTCCTATTTTAGGAGCGATATTATTGGCCTTTTGATTGAGTGAGACTATAAAATGCATGGCCATGCTCAAATGTTGATTTCATTAATAGTCTACTCATTGATCAAGAAAACCCGGATTAAACGTTGAAGATGATGACACAATACCTGCCTAGAGTTTGATCTATAATATAAGGTTAAAGAGATTATATTACATTATACATTATTCACCAAAGGTTTAATTGAATCACCAATTATTATTATTACTTGGGTAGTAATGATGTATTACTAGATGTCGCTCATTGTTTATAATTTTATTATTAGAAAATAAAATTATTACCAAGGTAATAATAACCTAAAGGGTCACACACAAAGAACGTTTAAACGGAGTGTTATTTAAATTATGAATTTAAATACTGTTATTATTATTAATTTGAATTTATTTATTTAATTAATTAAGTGAGACTTGATTAATTATATACATATTAGAATTCGAATTTAATAATAATATAAATCTGAAATCTGAAAGGGTTTTAAAAAGTCCAATCAGATTAGGGTTTTGGCTCAAGTCCCTCTCTCCCGTATATATACATGAAGATGTATACTTTAGGGTTAATAGTTTTATAAATTCGTTTTTGAGAAAAACCCTAACAGCTCTATGTTTTTGAGAGACTAGAGAAAGAGAGAGACAAAGAGACAGAAACAAGCTAGTACCTAACTCCGGTGATCGTTAGACGATATGACGTTCGTGTGGATACCGATAAAGAGCAGATATTTGTGAAGGGCTGCTGCGATTCATCGCTTCTGAACCTCTATAATCATCATAAGAAAAGCTTTAATAAGGTAAACATCTGATTCTCCATAATCATCCGCCAATTATACACGGATCTTGCGTTTGGGATTCGTTATTTTTTTATTATTTAGCGTAATTCCGCTGTGTATATGTGCCCGAATCCCAACAATGGCATCAGAGCTACGTGTATAATAGGATGATTTGGTTACGTGTTTAACAGTTTTTTCAATATATTATAGTATGTATATGATCTGACATTCATGTATATTGATACTGCCTTTGTACGAGATTTAATATGCATGCTGTCATGTTGATGTATGATTAAAACTGTTACATAATGTGTATCTGGTTATTCATATGATGAGTACATAGATGATGATACTAGCATGTTAATGATTTGCCATGACTGATTTATATGCCTTATTGCGATATGTATATATTATGCATGTGGGTCAGTTTGTATAATGATATAAACTGGTGGACAGATTGTGTTGGACATGATCTGTTAACTGGGATATGATCAGTATGTATATGATACATGCTTATGAAACTGTATAAGATGCAATGGGGAAAAGACCAACAGATATGATCTGTAGTTCAGAAATTGATGATTTCTGAATAGGACTGTTCTTTGAAAATAAAAATTTCCCCACTGCATCTTATAGGACAGATCAGCTCGATCCCAGCCGGGGACTGCCGCCCCCGGAACCCGCCTGGGGGCTGCCGCCCCCGGACCCCGCCTGGGGGCTGCCGCCCCCGGACCCCTAGATCATGTTCTTTTTGTTGACTTGAGCATGATGCTGGTTATGGCCTTTAGACCCCTAGATTAATGGTTTTGGTTTTATAAATACGACTTGCATGTCGTTTTCTTCATTCTTGTAATTGTTTAACCTCGAATGTAACTCGAGTTTTCTTATGTAAGTACATTAGTGTAGGTTGTATTCAATTATTCCATGTAATTTACTTGAAGATTGAAGGATGATCCAAGAAGAGGAGCAAGCACCCATGGATATAAGAAGAATGAAGACATGCAATTGTATTTATATTTTATCACCATAGATTGACTTTGATCCTTTCATTAGCTCGAAAGGATCACATCGGAAAGGGGCCATAACCAAGCACGTTTACATACTGCACTTTACATATTGATGTATGAATGTTAGTGTAGAATAGTTAATGATGCATGCTTTAATTAGATTAATCATGTATGTGTGTATTAGATACGACACCCATGCCATGCTTGTCTAAACAAGATAAAATCTGTAACGACTCAAGATATTAAAATTTAACAAACGATCATGAGATTTTTGTGTTTATGAAACACAGTATTAAATATGAATTTTCATTTTTCTGATATGGGGAGATTTTGTCAATAACGGATTATTAATTTAATCTGTAAGAAAGTTGGGTTTTAAGTGAGACCGCTTGTGACTTCTCCGACGATCTGGAAATCAAACCATTGATGAATATCTTTATGATGGGATCATGATCGTTAAATAATAAATCCCTAAATAAATATTAAGTTAATATAGATGCCTTCCAATTTTTGTACACATTAAGATCTAGATTGAGAAGGAGTGGGTTTGCCAAAGTAAAGTGCTCTTATCAATCATGGGAAAATGTGATAAGTGATTGTACTTTGATTATTAAACGTTGGGTCTAACTTAACTAAATCATTACAATAGGATTGTGGGTTTAGAGCATAGAGTTTGGTGAGATATATTAGATAAATGTGTAAAAAGGATTGTTCCACCAAACTATCCAAGAGATATATTTGATATAATTAACAAATATTGTCTACCTAAATAGTCGTGTTTTGGGTGTATTAGCCAACGCTATCTTGAAACATGGATGAAATATGGATCTTGGCTCACTAGAAAGATTTGATGAAATGCTTTCTAAATTAATAGTTAGGGCTATTGATTTGAATAAAATAGTGGGAGATATATATTATGAATGTATATGATAATCACTTGAACATAATTAAAATTCTTCAGACTAACTAAATTAATGCATTTTAAAATTGTAGATATTTAAATGGAAAACAATACAAATACTTTCTCCGTACGAGCAACCCCTGAGAAGGACAAGCTGACAGGAACTAACTTCTTTGATTTGTATAGGAATTTGAGGATTGTCCTCAGGCAAAAGCGTAAGCTCTACGTTATTGAAATTCCTTCTCCTGCTCCTCTTGCTGAGAATGCAACTCGCGCTCAACAAAATGCTTATTAGAAGCATATTGATGATGCGACTGATGTGGCATGTCTCATGCTAGCAGCCATGAGTGCTGAGCTTCAAAAATAACATGAGCATATGGATGCTTATGAGATGATTAAACACCTTCAAATGATGTTTGAAGGACAGGCTCATCAAGAAAGGTTCGACACGAGCAAAGCACTGTACGCTTGCAAGCAGGGAGAGCGTCAACATGTTCAACCACATATTCTGAAGATGATAGGTTATATTGAGTATCTTGATACATTTATTTCCCGATTGGTCGAAAAGCTCAGATTGACTTAATCTTACAATCTTTGAATAGCAACTACACTCAATTTTGTTATGAACTACAATATGAATGAGATAGACAAAACACCTACTGAATTGTTGGTTATGTTGCGAACTGCTGAAACAAACATGAAAAAGGCCGAACCTGCTCCCATATTGATGGTGAACAAGAAAGGTAAGGCTAAAGGGAGAGGTAAATGGAAGGGAAAGAAGAAGATTGGATCTGATTCTGCTCCCAAGCCAAAGGCTAATCCCAAACAGGCTTTAAAGCCTAAAGGTGCTGTTGCAAAGGGTGATTGTTACTTCTGTGGTAAACCAGGTCATTGGAAGAGAAACTGTCATGCTTACTTGAAGGGTTTGAAGAAACTGAAGTCTCTTCAGAGTTCTGATTCAGGTATTTATGTTATAGAAGTCAATTTGTCTACTTTTACATCATGGGTATTGGATACTGGATGTGCTTCTCACATTTGTATAAATGTGTACGAACTGCAAAGGAGTAGGACTTTGGCTAAGGGAGAGGTCGACCTACGAGTTGGCAATGGAGCAAAGGTTGCTGCTTTGGCTGTAGGGACTTATCATTTATCGTTGCCCACTGGGCTTATTTTAGAACTTGAGAATTGTTTATACGTGCCTGCAATTTGCAGAAACATTATTTTGGTTTCTTGTTTGGACAAGAAAGGTTTTGCTTTTTCAATTCAGAACAATTGTTTTTCCTTTTCTTTGAATAATATTACCTATGGGGTTGCACGTTTGTTTAACGGTTTATATGTTCTTGATTTAGACACTCCTATCTTTAATATGAATAACAAATGACTTAAGACTAATGACTCAAATCAAACATAAATTTGGCACTGTCGTTTAGGCCATATAAATTAGAAGTGCATTTCCAAGTTACATAAAGATGGATATTTGGATAAGTTTGATTTTGAATCATACGAAGCATGTGAACCCTATCTCATTGGAAAAATGACTAAAGCTCATTTTACTAAACAAGGTGAAAGGGCCACTGAACGATTAGAACTAATACATAGTGATGTATGTGGTCCTATGCGTACTATGGCAATAGGTGGTTTTTACTACTTTATCACGTTTACTGATGATTTCAGTAGATATGGATATGTGTATCTTATGAAGAACAAATCCGATTCTTTCGAAAAGTTCAAAGAATACAAAGCTGAAGTAGAAAAGCAAACTAGCAGAAGTATTAAGATTCTACAATCTGATCGTGAGGGAGAATACTTAAGCCATGAATTTAAGAGTTTCTTAAAAGGGTGTGGTATCGTATCACAACTCACTCCTCCCGGAACACCACAATGGAATAGAGTTTCTGAGAGGAGAAATCGTACCTTGTTGGACATGGTGCGATTGATGATGAGTCATGCAGATCTTCCAATTAGTTTCTGGGGCTACGCCCTGGAGACGGCTGCTTATACACTTAACCGAGTTCCTACTAAAACGGTTCATAAGACTCCATATGAGATATGGACTGAGAAAGGTCATAGCATGTCATTTATGAAAATATAGGGATGTGAAGCATTTGTGAAATGTTTAACTTCTAACAAGCTAGGACCTAAATCAGACAAATGTAACTTTGTGGGATACCCAATTGAAACAAAGGGTTATTCATTCTATAATCATTTCGAGAACAAAGTGTTTGTTGCTCGAACTGCAGTTTTTCTTGAAAGAGAAATGCTTTCGATAAAAAATAGTGGGAGGATAATAAATCTCGATGAAGTTCGAGGCCCATAAGATAACATTGAACCAATGGAGGAACTTGAGCAGGATGTACAAGAACACAACACTGCTCAAGAAACACAGGTTGTTCGTAGGTCTAGTAGGATTCGCCATGAGCTTGAGAGATATTATGGATTTCTCTTAACTCAAGATGGTGATGTCATGCTTATTAATGAAGATGAGCCTCTCACTTACCAAGACGCTATGAGCACTCCAGAATCCAAGAGATGGCTAGATGCCATGAAATCTGAGATGGAATCCATATATATTAATCAAGTATGGACTTTGGTTGATCCACCTAAAGGGGTAAAACCTATAGGGTGATATTGGGTTTTCAAGAAGAAGACCGACATTGATGGTAATGTACAGACCTATAAGGCACGATTGGTGGCAAAAGGTTTCAAGCAAATTCATGGTATTGACTATGATGAGACTTTTTCGCCAGTGGCTATGGTCAAGTCCATCAGGATTTTGCTTGTTATAGCTGCTTACTATGATTATGAAATCTGGCAGATGGATGTCAAAACCGCTTTCTTAAATTGGAGCCTTGAAGAAGATGTGGATGTGTACATGACACAGCCTAAGGGTTTTGTTGATCCAAAATGCTAGAAAGGTATGTAAGTTGCGTCGATCCATTTATGGATTGAAACAAGCCTCAAGGAGATGGAACTTTCGTTTTGATGAAATCGCCAAAGAGTTTGGGTTTATTCAAAATGAAGATGAACCATGTGTTTACAAGAAGGTTAATGGGAGCAATGTGGCATTCCTAGTTCTATATGTTGATGACATATTAATAATAGGGAATGGCATTCCTTCTTTACAGGCTGTTAAGACTTGGTTGAGTAAAAATTTCTCAATGAAAGACTTAGGCGATGTGACCTATATATTAGGTATTAGGATCTATAGAGATAGATCAAGAAGAATGATTGGCCTAAGTCAAAGTACATACATTGACAAAGTTTTGCATCGATTTGGGATGCAAGATGCTAAAAGGGGCTATGTCCCGATGTCTCATGGGATATCGATCTCTAAAGAAAACAGTCCTAAGTCATTGGATGATAAGGACCGTATGAGTAAAGTTCCATATGCGTCGGCAATTGGTTCTATAATGTATGCAATGATATGTACTCGTCCTGATGTCTCGTATGCTTTGAGCATGACGAGTAGATACCAGTCTAATCCAGGTGAAGGTCACTGGACGGCAGGCAAGAATATTCTTAAGTACTTGAAAAGGACTAAAGATCAATTCTTGGTATATGGAGGAGAGGAAAAGCTGGTTGTAAAAGGTTACACCGATTCTAGTTTCCAAACAGACAAGGATGATTCGATCTCTCAGTCTAGTTTTGTATTTTGTCTAAATGGAGGTGCTGTAAGCTGGAAAAGTTCAAAGCAAGAGACGGTTACCGATTCTTAAATGGAGGCTGAGTATATTGCTGCCTGTGAAGCAGCCAAGGAGGTTGTCTGGATTCGGAATTTTATTACAGGTCTTGGTGTGGTTCCTTCGGTCGCAGATCCGATAGATTTATATTGTGATAATAACGGAGCCATTTCACAGGCTAAGGAATAAAGGTCTCATTCCCGAACAAAGCATATACTCAGACGATATCATCTTCTTCGAGAGATTAATAATCGAGGGGATATATATATGTAAAGTGCATAAAAATGAGAACATTGCAGATCCACTGACCAAGGCTTTGTCGCAGCAGAAGCACGAAGGTCATACTAGTTCCATGGGTATTAGATACATGAGAGTTTGGCTCTAGTACAAGTGGGAGATTGTTAATGTTGGTGTCCTAGAGACAATACTTTATGATAAACAATTAAGGATTACATTTACTTGATTATTTAATTAATATTTATTATGTTTTTATTTACTGCGTTATAAATTGAAAGCATAATAAATGTCCTTGGAATATTAATGCGATTTATATATCTTTATGTATGTGACTTAAAAATGAGATTATATGAATAGTATTATATTCCTAAAAGTCCCAAGTCGAGAATTATTATTTAAGGACAATAATAATGCAATAAGACTAGCATGTTTGTTGACTGATGACCAGATCTCATTGATCATAGGTATGGTGTACTAAAGTCAAGAACATAAGTGCATGTCTCAATGCATGGCACTGGACAAACCCTCTGTGAGAATCTACATGTTAATAAGTGTCATAAGAAACTCTCACTGTGATAATGATGTAATGATCCTTTGACTTGAAATCATTATATTTCTATACAATAATTAATATACTTTGATTACACTCAAAGTTACCTTTAACCGGGTAATGATAAAGGTGGACATTGGGTATGCTATGAATCGTATGAGAAATATGAATGATAGATATATGATTTAACCCTCCTATTTTAGGAGTGATATTATTGGTCTCTTGATTGAGTGAGACTATAAAATGCATGGTCATGCTCAAATGTTGATTTTATTAATAGTCTAATCATTGATCAAGAAAACCCGGATTAAACGTTGAAGAAGATGACACAATACATGCCTCGAGTTTGATCTATAATATAAGGTTAAAGGGATTATATTACATTGTACATTATTCACGAAAGGTTTAATTGAATCACCAATTATTATTATTACTTAAGTAGCAATGATGTATTACTAGATGCCGCTCATTGTTTATAATTTTATTATGATAAAATAAAATTATTGTCAACGTAATAATAACCTAAATGGTCATACACAAAGAACGTTTAAACGGTGTGTTATTTAAATTATGAATTTAAATATTATTATTATTATTATTATTTTGAATTTATTTATTTAATTAATTAAGTGAGACTTGATTAATTATATACATATTAGAATTCGAATTTAATAATAATATAAATCCAAAATCTGAATGGGTTTTAAAAGGTCCAATCAGATTAGGGTTTTGACCCAAGTCCCTTTCTCCCCTATATATACATAAAGATGTATAGTTTATGGTTAATAGTTTTATAAATTCGTTTTTGAGAAAAACCCTAGCAGCTCTATGTTTTTTAGAGACTAGAGAAAGAGAGAGAGACAAAGAGGCAGAAACAGGCTAGTACCTAACTCCAGTGATCGTTAGACGATACGACGTTCGTGTGGATACCGATATAGAGAAGATCTTTGTGAAGGGCTGCTGTGATTCATCACTTCTGGACCTCTATAATCATCATAAGGAAAGCTTTAATAAGGTACACATCTGATTCCCCATAATCATCCGCCAATTATACACGGATCCTGCATTTGGGATTCGTTATTTTTTTTATTATTAGCGTAATTTCGCTGCGTATATGTGTCCGAATCCCAACATTGGCAATAATTGATATGGCACTAGTGTTATCACACATGATATGAATTCCTTCTAACACCAGTCCATAGTCCCTTAGTTGATTCCTGATCCAAAGCACCTGAGCACAATAACTTCTAGCAGCCATATATTCAACTTCAACTATGTAAGTAGAAACTGATTATTGCTTTTTACTAAACGAAGATACCAATCTTTGTCCAAGAAATTGAGAGCTTCCTGAGGTGTTTTTTCTATCCACTCTGCATCCAGTAAAATCAACATCTGAATATCCAACTAGGTTGAATCTTGTTTCTTTAGGGTACCATAACCCCATGAAAGGTGTTCCTTTGAGGTATCTCAGAATTCTTTTGACAGTAATGAGATGAGATTCCTTGGGATTTGCCTGAAATCTTGTACATAGACATGTAGAGAACATAATGTCAGGTTTGCTAGCTGTGAGATAGAGGAGACAACCAATCATTCCTCTATAGGTCTTCATGTCTACACTTTTTCCTTTCTTATCTTCATCAAGTTTTGTAGCTGTAGACATTGGAGTCTTGGAAGTTGAGCAATCTTGTATATCAAACCTCTTGAGTAAGTCATTGATGTATTTAGTTTGACTTATGAAAATGTCATCTGACATTTGACTTATTTGAAGGCCTAGAAAATAATTTAGCTTTCCCATCATGCTCATCTCATATTCACTTTGCATAAGTTTAGAGAACCTTTGACATAATTTTTCATTTATAGATCCAAAAATGATATCATCCACATAAATTTGAACTAGTATAACATCTTCACCATGCTTCTTGTAGAAAAGAGTTTTGTCAATAGTTCCTCTACTGAATTGATTCTCTAGAAGAAATTTTGACAAAGTGTCATACCATACTCTAGGGGCTTGTTTGAGTCCGTACAATGCTTTAATAAGTCTGTAAACAAAATCTAGAAAGTTTGGATCTTTAAAGCCAGGTGGTTGTTGCACATATACTTCCTCTTCTAATTCACTATTGAGAAAAACACTCTTGACATCCATTTGATAGACTTTAAAGTTTGAGTGTGCTGCAAAGGCTAGGAAAATTCTAATTGCTTCCAATCTTGCAACAGGATCAAAAGTTAGTCAATGCCTTCTTCTTGTGAGTACCCTTTTGAAGGGTTTCGAGACACAAACGCAGCGGAATAAATGCAAAAAATAAATACATAACGTAATATAAATTGAAACCCTCCCTAGGATCCATGCGAAAATAAAAAATTTAATTCAGAGATTAAGAAATATCTTAAAAAGTTTTAACAGTTCATCAATGGAAGATTAATGGAGGTCCAAAACTTTTTTAATCACCACGTATCCCGCTCACGCGGTCTATGCTCTATGGTATCCATACGAACAGTTTTCATGAAGGATTGATGTGTACTAGTACCCGAAAACTGCTTCTCCCTCTCTATCTTCCTCTTTTCTCAAAACGGTTAGGATTTTAGAAAAATATGTGTCTATAATTAATTTGGCCCATAAAGAGATTATATAGAGAGAGGAATAAGATATTTAATTATAATTAATACTAATCCAAAATTCTAAATTATTTAGTTAAGTCTCACTTAATTAATTAATTACTAATTTTGGAATTAGTTTAAGTAATTCATTTATTCTATTTATATAATTAATTAATATCATAAATAACATAAATTACTTATATAATTTAAATTCATAATTTAAATTATTTCTCCTTCAAGCATTCTTTGTGTGTGACCCTGTAGGTTATTATTACGTTGACAATAATTTAATATCTAATTAAAATTGTAAACAATGAGCGGCATCTAGTAATACATCATTGCTACCCAAGTAATAATAATAAAATCAGTGATTTGATTAAGCCTTTCGTGAATATTGTTCCATGTAATATAATCCCTTTAAGCATATATTATAGATCAAACTCGAGGCATGTATCGTGTCATCCTCTTCAATATTTAATCCGGGTTGCCTTGATCAATGAGTAGACTATTAAACAAATCATTCCTAAATAGGAAGGTTAAATCATTTGTCTATCATTCATATTTTTCATACGATTCATAGTATACCCAATGTCCATTTTTATCATCACCCGGTTAAAGGTAACTTTTAGTGTAATCAAAGTACATTAATTCTCGTATAGAAATATAATGATTTCAAGTCAGAGGATCATTACATCATTATCACAGTGAAAATTTCTTATGACACTTATTAACATGTAGAATCTCACGGCGGGTCATTCCAGTGCCATTCATTGAGACATGCACTTATGTTCTTGACTTTAGTATCACCATACATATGACCAATGAGATGTGGTCATCTGTCAACAAACATACTAGTCTTATTGCATTATTATTGTCTTTATATAATAATACTCGCCTAGGGAATTCTAGGAATAAGATACTATTCATATAATCTCATTTTGAAGTCACATACTTAAAGATATATAATACGTATCAAAATTCCAAAGACATTTATTATGCTTTCAATTTATTACGCAGTAAATAAAACATAATAAATAAATAATAATCAATAAAACATAATCATTAATAATAAAATATTTTCCTTAAAAATATAAAAGTAATTATCTCTATGGCACAATTACTAACACCTTTTGCTACCAACTTTGCCTTGTTTCTTATCACAATTCCATGTTCATCCATTTTGTTCCTGTAGACATACTTAGTGCCAATTACTGATCTATCCTTTGGAGATGGCACTAGTTCCCAAACATTGTTTCTCACAAATTGATTTAATTCTTCTTGCATGCAATTATCCAGTCTGGATCCAACATGGCTTCTTCAATCCTTTTTGGCTCATTTAGAGATAGGAAGCAAGCAAATGGCATTCATTCATAGTTACTCTTCTTGTCCTCATACCTTCATCAGGATTTTCAATGATTTGATCAGTTGTGTGAGCTCTATTACATTTAGTTTGATGAGCTCCATCTTTATCATTTGAGCATGTTTCCTCCTGATTGAAGTTATTGCCATTTGTTGCAGATCCTTGAGAATCTCATCCTGAGATGATGTTAGGGTTGTGTGGAGAATTCTCAAGTTGAATATGACTGTAATCTTCATTTCCTATTTCTTCATTTGTTCCATGTGAGATGTCTACATGTGATTTTTCATGACTGTTAGCACCAATTTTTGTTGCAAAGGTCTCAGGCTCCATTTCATTTTTAAATCTCAATGTGTCACAGTTTTCACTTTCCAAGTTCATAGAAGGAAACTTGAAGTCATCAAATGTCACATTTGTACTTTTCATTACTTTTTGTTGATCAATCACATATACTATATAGATTGTTTTGTTCAAAGAGTATCCCACAAAAATTCCTTCATATGCATTTGCTTCAAACTTCTCAAGGTTGTTAACATCATCCTTGAGAACAAAGCATTTTGTTCCAAAGCATTTTGTCATGATGTGATAAGGAGTCTTTCCAACTGGTTTTATGATGAGTGTTCTATTTTGAGTGTAATATGCAGTTCTAACAGCTTCAGCCCAAAAACTAGTTGGTAGATTTGCTTCTGCTAACATTATTCTTGCAAATTCAATAAGAGTCATGTTCTTTCTCTCAACTACTTCATTTTTTTGTGGAGTTCTTAGGGCTGGGAATTGGTGAGTCATTCCATTCTCTTTGCAGAATTCATTGAGTATATCATTTTTGAATTCTGTTCCATTGTCACTTCTTATGGCTACTACTGGTGTAGGGCCTTTGTCCAATCTTCTCAAATTCTCAATGATAACTTCAAGAGCTTCATCTTTTGAGTTCAAGAATTCTACCCAAGTGTATTTTAAAAAATCATCAACCATGACTAGAACAAATCTTTTCTTAGATATGGACATGACATTTACTGGTCCAAACAAATCCATATGAATTAATTGTAGTGGTTTGGTGATTGAAGTAAATTCCTTACTCTTTTGACTTGATCTCCTCATTTTCCCTTTTTGACATGCCTTACACAGTCCTTCTATGCAGAATTCGAGTGAGGGCAGGTCCTTCACTAATTCTCTTTTGACTAGAGAATTAATGTTTTTGAGATTTAAGTGAGATAACATCTTGTGCCAAAGCAGACTTTCATTTTCTAAGGCCTTGGTATAGAAACAATAAATTTTCTCCTTGTTTGCAGAATCCAAATCTGCTACAAACAGGCTTCCCTTTCTCACTCCTTGCAGAGCAATCTCTTTGGTCTTTCTGTATGATATGAGACACAATTATTTGTCAAACTCCACCTTCAAATCTTTGTTGCAGAATTGAGTGATACTGAGAAGATTATGCTTCAAACCACTGAGCAGGGTTACATCTTCAATGACAACATTTCCATGAATTAATTTACCATATCCCATGGTGAAACCAATGTTGTTGTCTCCAAAGGTTACCATTGGGCCAGCCTCATCTTTGAATTGTGACAGCAGGGCCTTGTCACCATTCATATGCCTTGAACATCTACTAACCAAGATAAACATGACCTTCTTCTTACCTGTGCCCTGTAAATACACACAAATCAAGTTTTCTTTGGTACACAAACAAGGTTGGGTCCTTTATGCTTAGTTACATGAATGTCATTCCTGTTTTTAACATTCTTAGTACTTGAACATGCATGCTCTCATTTTTCTGATTTTGATTTTTAGCTTGATTAGTACTTTTAGAACTAGATGCATGTTTAGGTGACATGGAGTGTTTTCTAAGTTTAACAGGACTAGCAGATTTAGGCCTAGGGCTGTTGATATTCAGGTTCTGACTTATGCATCCATCAACAAACTATTTCCTGAGCCTAAAGCAAGTATTCATGATATTCATGTTGCATGACATACAATCAAATTTGTCACAGAATTTATGATCATCATGCATTAAAGGTTTTACATATCAACAAGCAAATTCATCATTTTTAACAACAGGTTTCTTGCACATATGGGTAAGGTGATTTGTTGAACCACAGTTTTTACAAATCTTCCTAGGTGCATTATGAACAGGTGTATAACTGTTTTGTTTGTTAATGCATATCTTTCCATTCCTATTTGCCTTTTTTCTTTTTAACATGCATGGTGTCAATTTTCTGAACATTTTGTTTCAGTTAAGTTTTAGCAGGAATGGACTTGGCTTTGATTATTGGTTCTTCTTCTTCAACAGAAGGCATATTATGTTTAGTTGTTTTCTTGTCCTCATCATCCAACTATTGTTTGATGACCATACTGACCTCATCAAGTTCAATAGTTGCTTTCTTAAAAATTGGTTCCTTAACATTTTTCAAGATGTCAGGATTTCCAAGAATTTTAACTTTCTTGCCTTTTGTTGAAACATATTTCTTCTTTTTGAGATTCTCATAATAAAAACCAACTCCAGTCCTAGAGTTTTACTTATGCTTCTCATGGAATTCTTGAACAATAGTAGCTGAGTTTTGATAAGATCTGATTTTTAATTCATTTTCTAAAATTTATTCTTTAAGAAAGTTTTCAATTTGTTCAGAACAAACAACTTTGTTTTTGAGATACTCATTTTCCTGTTTCATGTTTTCCAGAGTTATCAAAGATAATTCTAAGGTCTCATTCCTAGCAATTAGTTCTTCATTAGCTTTTAGTAACCTAGCAATTTCCTCATATGCAGCAGTCATACTGGTATGAATATTAAACATTTCAATGCTCAATTCTTTCACAGTTTTCTTATATTGATAATTTTACATGTCAAGTGAGATTAATGAAGGTACCTGAGAATTTGAGGATGAAGCTCCATCATGTGAGTTGGCCATGAGTGCTAGATTCCCATATTCCTCATCCTCATCTTCATCTGTATCATTCCAGTATTTTCCTTCAACAATATAAGCATTTCCTGTCTGCTTTTTGAGGAGAGCTTCATACTTGGCTTCCAATTCCAAGTAATCTTTATCCTTTTTTTATTACTTTAGGTTTTCTACATTATGTTGTAAAGTGTCCAAGCTCATTACAATCATAACATCTTATTTTAGATCTATCAACTGTTCCAGTTTTATATCCTCCATTGGTATTGCTTCTTAATAGATTCTTTCCTTTTCTTGAAGATTTGAAATTTGGTCTTGGTTTTAAACTTTTGTTTCTTTTGAATCTTAAGTTTCCAAATTTTTTTCCATAAAGGCCATGATTTTATTGTCTATGCCCTCATTTTCTTCAATGGTGTAGAAATCTTCTTCCCCTGATTCACTTTTGATAGAGTCCTTCTCTTCTTATTCTTGTTCTTCAACTTCTTCTTCTTTCAACCTTCTGCTTATACCAATTTTCTCAGTTTTTTAGGGTTCCTTTGCAACCAAGGCATTTGAGACATTTGCCATTTTCCCTCTATTTGCTAGAATGACCTTTTTTTGATAAAACTCAAGCTCATATGTCTTTAGTATTCCATAGAGAGTCTCAAGTGGCAGTTTTGTGAGATCTCTTCCCTATCTTATTATAGAGATTTTGTGCTCCAAGTGCTCTGGGAGAGTCAACAAGAACTTCATGTTTTTCTCCTTTGTTTCATAGTACTTTACATGAAGTTGAAGATCATTGATTAGTTTGTTGAACCTCTCAAATACTTCAGTTATGCCTTCATTTAGTTTTGACATAAAGGCCTCATACTGAGAAACAAGGAGCTGCATTTGATTGTCCCTTAACTCTTAAGTTCCTTCACACAGAATTTCAATGGTTTCCCATATGTGTTTGGCAGATGTGCAATTGACAATATTATTAGACATGACATTGTCCAGTGACTAAATTTGTATGAGCATTAGACTGTTGTCAAGAAACATCTTCTCCTTTTCTGTATCTATGTACTGAGATGGGTCCTTAGGTATCCATGTTACAGGAATAACTTCAGAACCACTGGTAGTTTTAGGAACTATTATTACTAGCAAGAAAGGGTCATTCTTCAATATGTCTGGGTACATGGAGTTTGCATCCTTTATGAACATCAACATTTTTCTCTTCCATAAGTTGTAGTTTTTTCTGTCAAAAGTAGGAATCTTTATACTGCTTAGCTTCTGAGAACTCATCTTGACCTTTTAAAATGTATGTATGTTAATAGCCTGAGCTCTGATACCACTTGTTAGGAATTAAGAGTTTCAGAAGTTTACCGAGAGAAGTGAATGTATACATCAAATTTTTAATCACTTTAACACTGTGATGAACTGTTAGCTGTTTGAATCTATTTAAACAAGTTTGGTGTTTGCAAGATCTTAAAGCAATAAGTAAAGAAAACACTAGATGTAACTTTCAATCTAATTGTATTAGAATGAATTTTGCTACAATCTGAAATTTAACTTGAATTTCAGCTTCTTGTTCTAGGAAGAATACAAATGTATAAATGCACTTCATATAAAACCAAAGACACTGTTAAATGAGGCTGTGCATAAAATATTTAGACAACATGTCCTGTGTCACATGCACACATAAGACAGTTTAGCTAAAACTAGAAATAGACAAGAAATGCTTTACATTTGACTACTATCTATGTCTAGCTACCACCTGTCTTGATAGTCTGTTATGTTTAGATTTATATCTTCTATCATTTGTCTTGCTTATCTTCCCAGCTTCTTTGTAGTCTTGTCTATATCTTCACAGGCTTGACTTATTCTGTAAGGACAGAGCTGCAAATTATCTATCTTGTTCTTCTACAATTCTCCTCGAAAACAGCTCTTTGAAACAGTAGAGTACTCTATTGAAATTACTTCGAGAAGTCATGGTGATTGACTTCTCGATTGAGTACTAGTTGTGACTTCTCGATTAGTCCTTGAATGGCTTACTTCTTGAATGCTTAGACTTCTCGATCATATACTATATTTTATGACTTCTCGATTAGACTAGACCTCTCGAATGAACACTTGAAACTGAGACTTCTCGATTGGTTCAGCTTTTTCACTTCTCGAATGCTTCTTTTGCTGACTTCTTGAATTATTTTACTAGACTTCTTGAATGTGTATCATTTTTACACTACTCGATTGGCTTCAATATTTTGACTTCTCGAATAGATACTTGTCGATCGAATACTGAGCGAATGAGTGTTTTGAGATTTCTCGACCAGTTGCATATTCCTGACTTCTCGAATGGGCGACTTCTCATATGTGCATTTGCCTTAGTCGAATTCTCAGACTGCATTCCTTATTTCTTCAATAAGCATTCTTTGTCTTGTTGCATGATTTAACTTGAATCTTCTAACAGACTTTATTCTTTGACTTTAATTATAACTTGGAATTATAATTTGATCATACTTCTATATGCAGAAATACATAGAAATGTCTAAGTCACTACCCTATTACAGAAGTTCTAAATATGTTTTAGCAAGACAAATAATTACATAGAGTAGGCTTGATTTGGTCCAACACATGATAAAATGAGTCAAGAATCAATCTACAAGTTGTTTACAAGTTCAACCGAGTCAAAAATGTTGCTACAGGATTTTATAACTTATTTCCATGTCCAAACGAGTCAAGAATGAAGCTACAAGTTGTTTCCAAGTTCGAACGAGTCGAGAATGATGCTACAAGAATTTACAAGTTGTTTCCATGTTCAAATGAGTCAAGAATGAAGCCTCAAATTATTATGAAATATTTTCATGATAAAATGAGCGAAGAATGAACCTACAAGATTTTATAAGTTGTTTCTATGTTCAAACGAGTCAATAATGAAGCTACAACTTATTTCCAAGTTCGAACGAGTCAACAATGAAGCCTTAAATTGTTACGAATTGGTTTCTAGTTCAAATGAACTAGGAATGGTCCTACAAGAGTTTACAAATTGTTTCCATTTACAAACGAGTCAAGAATGAAGCTACAAGTTTTTTCCAAGTTCGAACGAGTTGAGAATGATGCTACAAGAGTTTACAAGTTGTTTCAATGTTAAATGAGTCAAGAATGAAGCCTCAAATTGTTATGAATTGTTTTCATGATCAAATGAGTGAAGAATGAACCTACAAGATTTTATAAGTTGTTTCCATGTTCAAACAAGTCAAGAATGAAGTTACAACTTGTTTCCAAGTTCGAACGAGTTAATAATGAAGTCTTAAATTATTACGAATTGGTTTCCTATTCAAATGAGCAAGGAATGGTCCTACAAGAGTTTACAAGTTGTTTCCATGTTCAAACGAGTCAAGAATGAAGTTAAAAGTTGTTTCCAAGTTCAAACGAGTTAAGAATGAAGCATCAAATTGTTATGAATTGATTTCATGTTCAAATGAGCCAAGAATGGTCCTACAAGACTTTACAAGTTGTTTTCATGTCCAAACGAGTCAAGAATGAAGCTACAAGTTGTTTTCAAGTTTGAACGAGTCGAGAATGATGCTATAAGAGTTTACAAGTTGTTTCCATGTTCAAATGAGTCAAGAACGAAGCTACAAGTTGTTTTAAAGTTCGAACAAGTCAAGAATAAAGCCTCAAATTGTTATGAATTGTTTTCATGTTCAAATGAGAGGAATATTGGATTCGCAATATGAGGCTTTCATGTCAAAACAAAATGAAGGCATTACTGAGGTCTTTGAGAGGTTTAACAAACTAATTAATGACCTAAATTTACATGGAAAGTTCTATGAAACCAAAGAGAATAATATGAAGTTCTTGTTAACTCTTCCTGAACACCTGGAACATAAAATTTCTGTGATAAGATAAGGAAGGGACTTGACAAAACTTCCTCTTAAAACTCTGTATGGAATACTAAAGACCTATGAACTTGAGTTCTTTAAGAAGAAATCTATTCTAGCCAAAAGAAGCAAAATTGAAAATATTTCTAGTGCCTTGATTGTCAAAGAACCTGTGAAGATGGAAAAGAATGGTACCAGCCAAAGAGTGAAGATCTAAGAGATTGTAGAAAAAGAAAAATAAGATAAAGAATCTGTCAAGAGTGATTGTGATGAAGATGAGTTCTACATCGTTGAGGAGCTTGAGAGCATGATAATAAATTTATGTCCTTTATGGCTAAAAAGTTTGGAAACTTGAGGTTCAAGAAAAATAAATGTTTCAAGCCAAAACCAAACTTAGGCTCCTCAAGCAAAAGCATTACTCTTTGGAGCAGTTTTAAAGGTGGTTATAAAAATGGATCTGTGGACAGATCAAAAATCAGGTGCTACAACTGCGATGAACTAGGACACTTTGCTAGTGAGTTTAGAAATCCAAAAGTAATCAGGAAAGATAAAGACTACTTGAAACTGAAAGCCAAATATGAGGCTCTTCTAAAAAGACAACTTAGAAAGGTATACAATACAGAGGGAAAATGCTGGGATGACACAGATGAGGATGAAGATGAAGAATATGGAAACTTGCACTCATGGCCAAATAAAATGATGGAGCATCATCCTCAACTAGTCAAGTACCAACATTAACCTCCATTGATATGTTCAACTCTTAATACAAGAAAATTGTTGAAGAACTCAGTATTGAAATATTTAACATACATTCCAGTATGACTGCTGCCTATGAAGAGATAAATAGATTGCTAAAAGTGAATGATGAATTATCTGTTAAAAATGAGAACATGGAATTATCTCTGGTAAACATAGAATCTGTGAAACAAGAAAATGTGTATTTGAAAAATAAGATTACTTGCTTAGAACAAATTGAAAAATTTCTAAGGGATCAAATTTCAGAAAATAAATTGAAAATCAAATCTTATTAAAACTCATCTATACTAGTTCAAGAGTTCCTAGAGAAATACCAAAAAAATTCCAAGGTAGCAATTGAGTTTGACTATGACAATCTAGAAAGGAAGAAGTCTATTTCAACAAAGGGCAAGAAAGTTGAAGTCCTTGGTAATCCTCATATTTTAAAAAATGTCACAGCTCCTATTTTTAAGAAATCAATTGTTGAGTTTGATGAAGAAAGTTTAGTCATCAAACAACAGTTGAATGATGAGGATGAATAAGAGGCTAAGAACAATGTACCATGTGTTCAGAAAAAAGAACCAATAGTCAAGGCCAAGTCCATACATGTTCATGTTGAAAGAAAGGAAAAAGTTCAGAAAATTGAAAACATGCATGCTAAAAAGAAGAAGCCTAACAGGAATGGTAAAGTAAGCATTAACAAACACAACAACTATGCACCTGTTCAAAATGCAACAAGAAAGATTTGTAAAAACTATGGTTTAACAAATCATCTCACTCATATGTGCAAGAAACCTGTTGTTGAGAATGCTAACTTTATTTGTGGATATGTTAAGCCTTTAATGCATAATGAATAAAATTTGTGTGATAAGTTTGATTGCATGCCATATAACATGAATGTCATGAATTACCTGCTTTAGACTTAAGAGACAATTTGTTGAAGGTTGCATCAGTCAAAACATGAAAAACAAAATTGTTAGGCCTAAATCTGCTAGTCCAATCAAAGGAAGAAAACATTCTATGTCACCTAGAAATGCATCTAGTTCAGGTAATACTAACCAATATAGAAATCAAAACCAGAAAAAGGAAATTGTGCATGATAGAGTGACTAGGACTGTTAAAAAGTAAAATGACATTTATGAAACTAAGCAAAGAGGACCCAACCTAGTTTGGGTACCAAAGAAAACTTGGTATGTTTTTTATTGCATGGCACAGGCAAGAAAAAGAAGGTTATGTGGATCTTGGACAGTGGATGCTCAAGACACATGAGTCATGACAAAGATTTGTCATCACAGTTCAAGGAAGAAGATGGCCCAATGGTGACCTTTAGAGATAACGTCATTGGTTTCACTATGGGATATGACAAATTGATTCATGAAAATGTTATCATTGAAGATGTAGCTTGGTGGATGGTTTGAAGCACAATCTGTTAAGCATCACTCAATTCTGCAACAAGGATTTGAAGGTGGAGTTTGAAAAAGAAATGTGCCTCATATCACACAAAAACCAAGGAAGTTGCACTTTGTGGTGTAAGGAAATGAAGTCTGTTTGTAGCTGCTTTGAATTATGCAAACAAGGATAAAATTTGTTGTTTCTATACCAAAGCCTTAGAAAGAGAAAGTTGGCTTTGGCACAAAAGACTGTCACACTTAAATTTCAAAAATCTTAACTCTCTAATTAAAAGAGAATTAGTGAGGGATCTGCCTCCACTTGAATTATGCATTGAAGGATTGTGTGAGGCATGTCAAAAAGGAAAAATAAAAAGGTTAAGTCACAGAAGCAAAGGAATCAACTCAATCACATTACCTCTACAACTTATTCACATGGATCTCTTTGGTCCAGTAAATGTCATGTCAATGTCCAAAAAAGGGATATGCCTTAGTCATGGTGGATGACTACTCCAAATATACATGGGTGGAATTCTTGCACTTAAAAGATGAAGCTCCTTAAAATTGTCATTAAAAATTTAAGGATATTGGACAAAGGCCCTACACCAGTTGTGGCTATAAGGAGTGACAATGGAACAAAATTCAAGAATGCTACACTAAGTGAATTCTGCAAAGAAAATGGAATCACTTACCAATTTTCAGCTCCAAGAACTTCGCAACAAAATGGAGTTGTTGAAATGAAGAATATGACTTTAATTGAAGCTGCAAGAACTATGTTAGGAAGCAAAACTACTAACAATTTTTGGGCTGAAGCTGTTAGAACTGCATGTTATACTCAGAATAGAACACTCATCAAAAAACCTGTTGGAAAGACTCCTTATCATATCATGACAAATAAAATCCATCTATTAAGCATATGCATGTGTTTGGAGGAAAATGATTTGTCCTTAAAGAAAATGTTGTTCAACTTGGAAAATTTGATGTGAAATCTTATGAAGGAATTTTTGTTAGATATTCATTGGATAAGATTATCTACAGGGTGTATGTGATTGATCAACAAAAAAGTGATGGAAAGTGTAAATGTGACTTTTGATGACTTGAATTTTCCTGCCACGAGTCTTGAAGGAGAAAACTGTGATACCTTGAGATTTGAAAATGAAATGGAAATGGAATCATCTACAAATGAAAAGGATGAAAATGCACATGAAGACTCAAATGTGAAAATTTCACATGGTACAAATGAAGAGAGAAATAATGAGGATTTCAGTCATATCCCACTTGAGAATTCTCCCCACAATCCTAACATCAATTTAACGGAGCTTCACAAGGATCAACAACAAATGCAAATGACTTTAATCAGGAAGAAACAAGTTTAAATGTAAGAGGTTTGGCTCATGAAACTAAATGGAATAGAGCTCACACTATAGATCAATTAATTGGAAATCATGATAAAGGAGTGAGGACAAGAAGGACAATCATAAAGGAATGTTTATACATTTTCTTTCTGTCTCAAAATGAACCTAAAAGGATTGAAAAAACATTGTTAGATCCAGACTAGATTATTGCCATGTAGGTGGAGCTAAATCTATTTGAAAGAAACAATGTTCGGGAACTAGTGCCACCTCCAAAGATCAATTATTGGCACTAAGTAGGTTTTCAGAAATAAAATGGATGAACATGGAATTGTAATAAGAAATAAAGCAAGGCTGGTCGCTAAAAGATATTCACAAGAAGAAGGCATTCACTATGATGAGACTTTTTCTCATGTTGCAAGACTAGAGGCAATAAGAATTTTTATAGCATTTGTAGCACATTCAAATTTCAAAGTCTGTTAAATGGATGTTAAAAGTGCATTTCTAAATGGTGAATTAGAAGAAGAGGCCTATGTACAACAACCACCTAGCTTTGAAGATTCCAAATTTCCTGATTTTGTCTATAGACTTCTCAAAGCATTGTATGGACTCAAACAAGCCCCTAGAGCATGGTATGGAACTCTATCAAAGTTCTTACTGGAAAATCAATTTACTAGAGGAACAATTGATAAAAATCTCTTTTACAAGAAGCATGCCAATGACATCATCCTAGTTTCAAGGCCATGATATGACACTTTATCAAAATTTCTGTTGAATAATCAATTCACAAGAGGAACTATTGATAAAACTCTCTTTTATAAAAAGCATGGTGATGATATCATTCTTGTCCAAATTTATTTGGATAATATCATTTTTGGCTCTAGAAATGAAAAGTTGTGTCAAAGATTCTCAATGCCCATGCAAAGTGAATATGAAATGAGCATAATGGGAGAGCGAAATTATTTCCTTGGTCTTCAAATAAGTCAAAGAATAGATGGCATCTTGATAAGTCAAACCAAGTACATCAAGGACTTACTCAAAAGGTTTGATATGCAAGACTGCTCACCTGTCAATACTCCAATGTCTACAGCTATAAAGCTTGATGAAGATAAGAAAGGCAAGAGAGTAGACAAGACCTACAGAGCAATGATTTGATCTTTACTTTACCTAATGGCTAGTAGACCAGACATTATGTTCTCTACATGTCTATGTGCAAGGTTTCAGGAAAATCCAAAGAGATCTCATCTCATTGTTGTCAAAAGAATTTTGAGATATATAAGGGAAAAATACAGATGGGATTGTGGTACCCAAGGAAAAAGGATTCAACCTATTTGAATATTCCGATGCTGATTTTGCTGGATGCAGAGTTGACAGGAAGAGCACCTCAGGAAGCTGTCAATTCCTTGGACAAAGATTGGTGTCATGGTATAGTAAAAAGCTGCAGTCAGTTTCAACTTCCACAGCTGAGGCTGAATACATAGCTTTTGGAAGTTGTTGTGCTCAAGTGCTTTGGATAAGAAATCAATTAAGGGATTATGGATTAGTATTGGAAAGGATTCCTACTATGTATGACAACACTAGTGTCATATCCATTGTTACAAATCTAGTGATTCATTCAAAGACAAAGCACATTGATATAAGGTACCATTTCATAAAGTAACATGCAGAAAATGGAGTAATAGAATTGTTCTATATTCCTACACAAAACCAGATGACATATATATTTACTAAATCACTAGATGAAGCCACTTTCAATAGGTTGGTTAGTGAAATTGGAATGCTAAATTTTTCTAAGTGGTTGAACAAACATATTTAACCAACTATTACAACAATTACTTCATAGACATGAATGTTCAATGATTATCTAAGTGAAGTAAACTTGTATATACTTATAAATATATCAGTCATATTGTTGTACATTATTTTTTGAAAATCAAAATTCTCAAATGTAGCTTGGAACTATTTTCTTATTCTAAGTTAACCCTTAAAAGAATTATTATACTTGTGAATATTTACATAACAAGTGTGATATTCTGCTCTGTAGGAATACTTAAAAAACATTTTTATTTACAGATTAAATTAATTTGATTTTAAATTTAATCTGAAAAGTGTTTTTGAAAAATTTTCTTTATTTTATTTTATTTTCTAAGTGAAAATAGAGTAAAATTCAAAAACAAGAGTTTGTGATATAATTGTCATCATTTTCTGAATTCTCGACCAACTTAAATGTCCTGAGTTCTCGAATCATTCTTACTTTTAGAGTTCTTGGCCGACTTTTGTGAGTTCTCGACAAAACATTTGACAGTTCTCTAATAAAGGTACTTTATACATTTCGTGAATTCTTGATTATTCAAAATCGATTACAATTCTAGGTCTAGAAGTCTGTACATATAAATAGTAAAGTAGATCTCGTATTTCATTTCTACGATTATATCGCAAACTCAAAGAACTTTTTCTCTCTACAGGTACATTCGAACTCTCTCCATTTCTCTAAGCTTTTTCACTTCTTCTTTTCTCCCTTCTACACAATAGACAATGGAATCCTCTAGCTCTAATCCTGCTGTTGAAGTCTATGTTATCCCAGAAACCAACTTCCTTGCCATTGCAAGGGATGTAGAAGCAAAACCTCAGTACAAGTGCTTCACGAGATTCTTAATTTAGTCTTACTTGAAGGATGCACTGCTAGCCAACCCAACTCTGTATTTGGATGTTCTTGAACAATTTTGGAACTCTGCCAACTGGGTAGAGAATGCACTTATGGATGGGAGCTCCAAGGTATAAGTAACTTGTAAAATATAAGATGTGGAAAAAAGCTTTAATGAAAATAATGTGAATGAAAGTTTGTCTCTCCCAACTGCCAATCATGACAAAGACCCAACTGATGCTGATGTTGTCGACTTTATGGACTTCATCTGATATAGTGATGACATCAACTTTGGAAAGCTCAACAAGAGGTTTGTGAGAAAATAATGGTCATTCTTGTTCAATAACTTGCTCAGAGTCTTCACCTGCAGGAAAATATGGTTTGATCAAATTAGCTCCATTGCCTTGAAGCTTGCCTACTCATTGACCTAACTAGAAGCTCAATGTAGGGAGGCTCATCCTTGCGGAACTCATAACCAGGATGCCCAAGAAAGGTAATGAGATATTTTACCCTCACATTATTCAATTAGTATTAAATCATAAGAATGCATCTTTGATTGAATTTTGTGGGTTAAATAAAAATAGAATTAGATACTGTAAGTCCATGTCAAAAATCATTTTTGTTACATTGGACAGATGAAGCACTGTGAATGTACCTCTTCAAATCACACCTCACATGAGGAGTGTATTTGAAGGGTATCCACTAGTGAAGCCTAAATATGGTTATCTTCAAATAGTAGAGGGTCCCAATGCTGTAGAAGTACCAAATGCACCTAACCCAGGGACTCTTAACCCGACTGTAAACCCTTCTTCAACTACACTAGATGTTACTGAGCCAACCTCTGCATCCTCTCAACAGGATGTGGTTGAAAAGATGAGAAAGAGGAAACCAGGTATAAAGAAGTTAGAAGTAGTTGTAGAAGATGATAGTGAACAACCTGAGTCACATGTGGCCTCCCTAACCAGGAGATAGAAAAAGAAAGAGTCTACACTAGACCACTCTACATCCTCCCACCAGGGTGTAGAGGTTACAGAGGGACTAAAATTGTTATTAGATGCATTCTCCCAACATGTACATCTATTGAAATTAGGATTTAGCCCACTCCACTTTGTAATGACTCTGTACCATCACAGGAACACACTCCTATTGATGCAAGGTGTAAAAGAAACAGAAGTGAAATTAGGGACTCCTATTGAAACTTCCCCATTTTCTTAGGGGGAATTGCCAAAAATCAATTCTGAACAACTTATTTCTCTTACTTCTAAAATTTTTCTCACCCAAATGTGCAAAGTGATGCACATGAGGTTTTTGATCATCAGGAATTTATTTCTCCTAATGAGCCAAACTCAAGTGACTTGGTGCTTGACACCTTTCTCACCACCCAGGACACACATTTAGATGGTGAGGGAATATATGTTAGGGTATCTCTTGATGACACCATCAAAACCACAAAGGTTCCAGGATTTTTTACTTCAGACTCCATGGAGAAGATAGTAACACCCCCCCCCTTTGGTCTCATTCATGAGCCATTGGAGCATTTGGTGTGTTCACAAATATTGGGTAATCCAGGAGACCTCCACTCTATGCAAATGGCATCTCCTGGGCAATCCCCAGCTATTTAAATGATGTCTCCTAGGGAGAAATTACCTATCCATCCAGGTTTTATTAATGTCTCATCTGAGAAATTGGATGAGGAGGTAGACACTTAGGGATTTACTACCACAAGTGATGATCCTAACTCTAACTTCCTGTCATAATGGCTGAAACCTATGTAACATGATAGTGTTTCAGGACCATCTACTTATACCATTCTCCTTGAAGAGTATTTAAAAGACCTTTATGGTGATCAATTTGACGGGTTCTATCACTGTGCACAATAACTCTTGAGTTCTCATCTGCCCAATAAGGATTATGTTGTTATCCTTCTAGAATATGCAAAAGATCAAGATGAAATTAAATATAAGAATGCATCCATAGCTGAAGAAGGAGAGGCCAATGTTGATTAGTGGTTGGATGCTAAACATGAGGTAAAAATGGAAGAGATGCTCTAATGGATAAGGGAGAGGTACTTAACTTCTTTGGGATATTGCTTCAAGACCTTCACTCCCTCAGCCATCTATAATGTCATCCATGAGGCTGCTAAGGTTTAATTATAAGAAAACCATTACCTTGCAAGAGCCCTTCAAGCTGAAATTGCAGATCATAGGAAGAAGATTGAGAAAAGAATTGAAATCATCTATAACAATACAAAAAAACATTCATGTTGTTCCCAAATACAAGAATGAAACCTCGTCTTACAAATCAAAAATCAATGAGATGCAGACTAAGATGGAAGGGATGGAAAAACCATTCAAGAAAATGGTCGAAAGTGCACATGAACAGAGACAACACAATATAAGAGTAAACTCAATGGTGAAGGTTCTCTACAAGAACAGGCATGCTGATATGCTGCCAAAAGATGTCAAGCTCCATTAAATGTCTCCCCTATAGGTTGATCTCTATTATCAATCTAAAGCCAATGATGAAGAGTCATAAAATTCTACTATTGTTAGGCTCAATGAAAAGGTGCAGAAATTATCTGAAGCTCACCAATATTTCTTCAACATTGTCAATGAAGTGGTTGCCAATGTTAGTTCTTTACAAAAAGAGGTTAACTCTTCTATGTCTGACAAAAGCCTATCCCTCCTTCAAGTGTCAAATCAATTGGCATTCATTCAAACTCCACTATCAACTCTAAATGGATCAAGTCAAGCTCCAACAGTGCAAATGCCTCCTCATACTCAGGCAAGTCACTCATCATTCCTACCCCAACAGCAAGATATCAACCCTAAGGGAGAGAAGGAAAGAAGGGAGAAAATTAAAGTGGAAAGATAAAATGTTATGATGGCTACTTTAATAAAAGAAGTATTGAAGCCTAATGAAGACAAATAGTTCTTACTCAACTTGAAAGCCATGAAGGCACAAGTCAAAGGCCATCACTGGGAATACAAGAAATTTCTTGAAAATGCCATCATTACTGTGAGAGGGGTTAACTTTGAGAAGGATGGTATTTTCTACAAGGAGATAGTAGTGCAGTTTGAAACTGGCTACTTCGAAGTTTCTCTTGGACTCTTCAAGCTACTCTCTTACACAAAGCTTGAAAGATTATACAAGGAAATTGAAACAGTGACTCAGGGAGATGTGGAATTGAAACAATAACAGATAGCTCATATGCTGCCAAATATACTTCCTGAGGCCTACTGCAATCCTGATGGGGCCATGTACATGTCAGAGGCAAACAAATTATCTCACTTCAGGATTCCACAGCACATGAATCAAGGGATCAGAAGTCGAATCACAAGTCTGATAGATTAACTTCAGAAAAAGCATGTCAAGCATGAAGAAGACAAAATAATTCTAGAAAAATTAAGAAAGTTCATGAGTGAACAAGTCTCAGACTTTGCAAGTGAAGAGTTGAAGAAGAAAAAGAGAGATGATGAAGACAAGGGTCAAGGCAAGAAAGATGACAAGTCTGCACCTAGGAGTAACAAGGATAGAAAGAAGAGTGATGATAAAAAGAAAGACGATGAACAGAAAAAGAATGACGACAAGGGCAAAGAAAAGAAATATGAGAGGAAGAAGCCATCAAAGCAGCAAGTTGCTAATAGTCATGATAGTAAACCTACAAAAATTTAGGGTACTAATGTGGCTACAACAATTTCTAAAACTGCTCAAGTCCCAAAATCCAAAATGCCAAAAAGACATCTTGTCAAGGTGACTGCATATGGAGTGATAAGTAGGGAAATAAAAGAAAACCAAACCAAAAATCTCAAGCCATGCAAGCAAATCCCAGTAAATGCAGCAACCAAAATGAAAGTCAAGCATTCTACTAGTTCTTTGCTAGTAAGATATCCAAAGTGGAGAAAGCAACTCATTGTACCTGACAAAGGCCTTCCAATCAAGCCAATCCAAGAAGAAGTCGTACTTGACAATATAAAAGCCAAACAATGGAAGGCAAACATAATCTGCAAGGTTATTATAAGAGATAGAAGAATGTTTGTGACCAATGTTGATGGAGAAGAAAATGGCTTCTATCATGATAAATCAGCAACCACTACTCATTATATCAAGAGAGTAATCAGTCTTTATGATAAAAAGTGTATGGTGAGCAAATTGAAGATGATTAAAGTTGCTTAGTATTTGACTAGAAAATACCAGAAGAAAATTGACAAAGTTAAATACAGGGAAGAAATGGTTGAGAAAAAGATTAAAGAAGATGAAGAAATAGAAATGAAGTCTGAAAAATTGATAAGACAGGGAAAATGCAGAGTACTCAAAGATCCTGACAGAATTGAGATCAAGCTTAAAAGTGGATCAACAATCAAAATCAGACTCAAGTTTGTTATGGATTATCCTCCCTTATCTCTTAAGATTGAAGCTGACATGCTCAAATATTCAATTCTAATTGAAGAGATCATTGCGAGGCAAGAATGCCTCTAGGCCATAGAGGAAATCAACAAGAGAGAGGAGAAAGACAAGAAATCTAGATATGACAACTTTATGGAAAAGAAAGATGTAGACGTGATATTTTGTATTAAATTTATGAAATTGTCTTTTCCCAAATTGGGGGAGATTGTTGGATCAAATCAAGCCTACTATACTTAATTGTATTTATTTGTCATAATGTGAAGCACAAATAGAACTTCTGTATAGGTTAGTGACTTAGTTCTTTATAATGTACATTTGTAGATAGAAGTATGTTTCTATTATAATTCAAGATTATAAATAAAAGTCTGATAGAAGATTCAAGTTAGATCATGCATCAAGACACAGAAGACTTCAATAGAATAAAGAATGCAGTATGGAAATTCTTCTAAAGAAAATGATCAATAGAGAAGTCAGAACAATAGAGAAGTCAGATGTGTAGCTAGTGGAGAAGTTTCAAACTAAATGGTTGAGTTATCAATCGAGAAGTCAAAGTGAACTATCAATCGAGAAGTCTCATCTATTCGAGAAGTCTCAATTGATTGAGAAGTCTCATCTATTCGAGAAGTCTCAATTGATCGAGAAGGCCAGAAATACAACACATTGAGAAGTCAGCATTTGAAGCATTCGAGAAATATGAAAATTGAGGCTGATCGAGAAGTCAATGTCACTAAGTCATTCTAGAAGTTTAGTCTGATCGAGAAGTCATCAAAACTCAATTCAATCGAGAAGTCTACGCCAATCGAGAAGTAACAAGGCAAAACCAAATCGATAAGTCTCAAGAGTAGTCAATCGAGAAGTCTACATCATGACTTCTCGAAGTGGTTTGAATGGAGTATTCGACTGCTTCAATTGAGCTTATTTCAAGAAAATGTGTAGAAGTATAAGACAAGTTTGAAGCATTGTCATGATCAGGGTTAGTCAAAACTATGAAGATAATGACAATTCTACAATGAAGCTTGAAAGAAGAATAAGACAAAAGTAGAAAAAAGAATGAAACATATTGTCTAATCATAGAACTTAGCTAGAAATAGATTGTGTAGAATGAAAAGCAAGTTTGTCTTTTTCTAGTTATAGTATAACTGATTGTGAAAACATGTGCATTAAAGATATATTATATATTTAGCAGAATGCACAGCTTCACAAATTAGAGTGTTGAATAGTTTTCATACCACGTTTTCTTTCAAGAACAAGAAGTTGAGGTTCATACTTGAAACTCAGATTGTAGCAATTTCAATTCTAATAATACATTATGTTTGCCTAGATAAGTATTCTATTACAGAAGGGGGGGTTGAATGTAATAGTACCAGTAAATCGACAAAGAACACAAGTATGTAAAAGGAATCACATAATTGTATTGATAATATTGAAAAGAATACAAAACTCTCTCAAGAAATACTTTGTTCTCAAGAGCTGCTTGATTATGAAAAATAAGACTCGAAAGATATTATAATGTTAACCTATGTCCGTGTTTATATAGACAGAGTTACAATTCAATTATAAATCAGATTAGAAATAGAACAACTTTAAATAAGGAAATAGACTTGTATTAGAATTCCTTCTTACTATCCTATTCAAACTCTGATTTGAATTGCTTCATGACAAACTCTGATTTGATAAACTCTGTCGGTTGTTATTCTCTGATAGAACATTCTCTGTTAGAGTAAACTCTGATTAAGTATTCTCTGATAGAGTAAACTCTGACCGAAAGCTCCTTAAACTCTGATGACGTCAACAGTGTAAACTCTGATTTGTATTCTCTGACAGCCATCAGTGTTCGCATTCCTAACACATTAGATTGAAATTTAATTTGTTTGTGTTCTTTAAAGTTCTTTGCTTACCCACTGTTAATCAAACATACCCAACAATTTAAGCTACCAATATTTAGACATAGTCAATTCACCAAAGCAAACCAAAAAGAATTTAACATATACATTCACCCCCATGTATTAAGTTTCATCCAACTCATATTTAACAATCTCTTTATTAGTGAAGTATTTATTTGTTAGTTTACCCTACCACAATGAGTTTGTAGAGGGAGGGGGAGTTTATAGAGAGGGATTGAATTCCAACTCTTTAAAAATTTTGTTAATTTTAATTTTAAAGATAATGTATTCAAGAAACTTGACTGATAAAAATATTAAATAGATAAAATAAGAAATTAAAGTGAAGTACAGTTAATCTTTTAAAATTACTAGCGGTCTGGTGTAGATCCACTAGTGTATATATTGCTCTTAGAGTATTCACATCTGGGCTTGTATATGCACCCTATCTCTATTATTTAGGGATATTTTTAATATTTGAGCTAAATAGGTTGCTCCTTTGGGAACCCTAAAATGGGGCATAATTTTAGGGGTCTAAATTAAGTCCCCATATTTGGGGTCATACCGTACACCCTGCATCTCAACTAATTTTACACACCCGCCAGATTTTTTATTACTTTCCTTTTCTATTAGATATTTTAATACCTAAATTTCTCTCCTCAAACTCTAGTTCAAGAACTACGTCACTTCTCCCAATCACTAAATTCATCGCTTGTCCCCATCAATAAATTTATCACCATCTACCTATCGATCATCTGAAGAGAAGTTCATCGCACTCAAATCATTATGTTTTTTTTCTGAATTCTCTTCCTCTTTCTATTTGTAATTATATTTATAGGTATTGGATGAGTTCTATATTATGGTTTATATTTCAGTCAATTCTGATATTGTAACTATTCTCTAGAGTTTAAATTGTATAAATATATGCAACCTTTCAAGTTAACATATTGATTAATTTTTTAAATTAGATATAAAAGTTGTGCAAAGGGATGGATTCACAAGAACCTGGACACAGGTATTTTATGGACCTTTTAACTGAAGATTATCAACTCGATTTCACTTACGTTTAGCAAAAGTGAACTATCTCCTAGAACAAATGAGGGCTCTCCACCATTTCCTCCTAACGAAGAAATTAATATTAAGAAATCATCTAGGGGAGAAAATTTTACCTCCGAACAAGATAAGTTCATGCCCCTGGTTATGATCATGCCGAATAAACTTACGGCGTTGCATATTTATTTGATGGTTTGATGACTGTTCAGGAGCACTATCATTTTCATTATTTGAAGATGAAAAGTAAGTCAATATTTTATGAAATAACGACTGAACCATTTTGATTTACAAGGAAGTAGTTTCCTTATACAATGACAAAAGCTTTCTTCTGTAATGAGAGTCTGAACTTATGAGATAGAAAATATTACCGTTGAAAAATCAATTATGTGGATTGGTATGGGTAGTTAAAAGTATATATAAAAGAGAGATAAGTAAATATATAAAGTAATATAGATATGGGGATGAGGTATCGGATGTAGACAATTTTCAAAAGGAAAACAAAATTTAAGAATAATTTTGGGGAGTTACTATTTTTAGTAAGAATATGGGGATGGGGATTGGGGCGCTGATGATGATGCTCTTACAATTTCTCTGAGTCTAAAACCCAACTTCTTTTACACAGGTAGTAAACTTATGCTCTTTACAAATTTTCTATTTAAAACTAGATCAAAAATTCTACAAGAAATTATCTAATAAAAGGTCACAACTATCTGTACTACTATACTTGTTTATACATCACAAATATTTATAATATTTCAAGTCAATATATAAAACATAAATATCCTAAACTAGAAAATTATTTCACATGACTATTTTCTTTGCATTGTACAAATGGATAAATTGATTTGTCTTCATATTTTCTTGAGATAGTCATGCTCATGCCTTCCAAGAGACTTCATAGTCAAGACAAATTTGATTGTATTCCAAGTAGTCTACAGTCTACAAAAATTCATGTTGCTTTGTCCATTTTGCATTGACAAGTCATTATCAATTGATAAAGCCTTATATCCATCAACTGATCTTCATACCCATCGATTGATAAAATGACTTGTCAATTGTTAACTTATTTTTTCACTTGTATTTTTTAAAGTGTATTTTCTATTTACTTAGATAGTTGGCTAGTGAAATAATGTTTCAGGGAACTAGTAGCTAGAAAAGTTTGTACGGGGAGTATAGTACTTAGAGAACTAGAGTTCAAAGGATCATGGATATTTCAGCAAGCCATTTTCATCAGTTGGGTGTAAGAGTTGGGTGTAAAGGAGGTATATTATTATATTTTGTAATATTTAGTTTCATTGATCAATAATATATTTTCATATCAAGTTGTTAAATGATGATGACGTAGATAATAGGAAATTAGGGATCAAACTTGACTAAAATTCTTGTATGTTCTTTATTGATTTTTACATTGCATCATATTAACGTACTATTATACAACTATTTATTAAATCGGTAAACTGACTATCTGGTAAATAACAAAATTGGACTTGGTAGGTCATAATACCTTTCACCCCCTCTTGATGTGCATTTTCAGTTAACATATATACATTATTTTTAATTACATATATTTTGTTATTTTAATTTTTTTCACATATATTAAAGAGTATAATATTTTGTTATTTTAATTCTTTTTTAAATAAATATTTAAATAATAACTTGTTGTTAAGAAAAATGAAAAATTTTAAAATAAAGAGTAAAGAGCACTTCGTGTACCCGCAGTTTGTGTGTCAGACCACTTGGGATACCACACTTCAAAAAGTACAACGCGCTATACTGCACTTCTTAACGTCCTAGCACTTTGCTGTTTTCCGTTAAATTGGACTAACGCCGTCAGTTTTTTTGTTTTGGAGAAGAAGATGTTCTTCGTGTTCTTGAAGATCAAAGCAACTTTTGAAGATGATTCTGAACTTAGTTTTCTTTGTATGAGTAACCAAATTGAATCCCATGTGTTGAAGTACATGACTACGTGCTCCGTCTTCGTTAGAAATAGCTTGATTTGTAATTCATGATTTTCGGGTTATACTTGAATTTCTTATTTATTTTTCCGTTGATTTGTTGCATAAACTAATTACATGGTTACGTAGATCGGTGAAAGGACATGCTAGTGATATTTTTTGTTTGTGTTTATGGGTTGTTTTTGGAGCTCGTCGGAAAATTATTTTCCCGGTAAAGCTCGTCGGATTTCTTCAATTTACGGCCACATGGTTGCTTGTTTGTATGTATAATTGTTATATACGTACTCCTAGCAAGGTTTGCGTTATTTTAGTATAAAAACTGAGAAGCTTTGTTTGAGTTTTGTTTTGCCGTCGTTCAAGGTCACCGGAGACGATGACGACGTTAGTCTAATTTAACGGAAAACAGAAAAGTGTCAGGACGCTAAGAAGTGCAGTATAGCGCGTCGTACTTTTTGAAGTGTGGTATCCCAAGTGGTCTGACACACAAACTGCGGGTACACGAAGTGTTCTTTACTCTAAAATAAATTATGAACCAGTTTTGCTATACAATTTAAAGTAGGTTTAAAAATTTAAAATAATATTAAAAAAAAGATAAATAATATACTGATATGCCACAATATGGACTAGCCAATATAAAACAAACAATAATGTATCATTTATACAATATTACTAAAGTCAAAAAATTAAAATTGTGGTCATTTCGTCGGTATTTGGGCTGAATGGTTATTATTGTGCCTAATTTTAAACACTATTCTCTTAACTAAAATGCATCTCATATTAATCTTCTAAACAAAACACATATCTAAACAAACCACACAAACATCATCCTATTAAAATAAAATAAAGTATATGAAAAATTATATAAACTATATACATATAACATTAAATAAAATTTAATTATTATTATAAAAATAAAAATATAATTAAATAATATAAAGAAAATATTAAAACAATTCAATCCGTGCATCGCAAGAGATATAAGCTAATATTTAATATACGAACATATATATAATTCATTCACATATCCCCACATTCTTTTTTTGAAAGAAATTTATTTTATTTAACTCAAAGCATCATACATAATAATATCCAACAAAGCAACTGGAGGAGACGTAAATAAATTGTAGCAATCAATTAAACAAGGTAATTTTGTCATCTCATGTGCAACCTTGTTTGCTTGTCTTTGAACAAACACAACTGAAAAGCTCGGATTCTCCTCCAAATGCTTAGAACACCTATGCAACACATTGCCCACTTCCAAAGCATTGGACGACTTCGTATGCAAAGCTCGGACTATTAACAAGGAGTCCGTTTCAATGATGACTTCCTGCATATTCTTAACTGTTAAACGTTATGAGTATTGTTATGAGTGTTGTAGAAGGGGGGATTGAATGCAACTTACTAATTTATTAATTATCTCGCTAACAACAAACAAGAAGTAATAATATCAAGTGACAAATGCAAATAGTAAGCAATTAAATGAAGAAAGGTGTTTTATTTCAAAAATTAATTTTATTAATTTTTGTTTTTCTACAACTGACTGGAAGATGTTTCCAGCTTCAACAGATACAATAATAAGAAATTTGCTAGTGTTTCTATGCTTGAGAAAATTTAAGCTCAGTTGCATAAGGGAAAGTATTTGTGAGATATGTGTATCTATGCTAAAACACATATCTCACTTACAAGTGTACTTTCTCTTGTTCCTAGGACAATGCTTGAAATAGAAACTTCATTTTTCCTATTCAAATTTGTCTTCATTCCATTTGTAGATAAAGTTACTCTGAGAAGATTTGACATTCTTGACTCCTTGAGCACACTTTATCTTTTTACTTTCTTTTTCTCAAGTTACAATAGTAGACTTGACATACTAGGTAGAATTGTCAAGGTCAATCTGTGAATTAACATTACCTAGTCTGCTACTTGAAACAGACTGTCAGCTTCACCAAAAAGTTATTGTCAACCTTTAGCTTCTCTTTGGTGACAACATCTTCGACTCCGCATACTTTACTGTCAAGCTTGCCAGTCTTCTAAAGCATGTTGTCGTCAAAAGGTACTGTCAACTATCCCGTCAAACATGCTGTTAACTATCCCCACCAAAGTTATTGTCAGAGAAACTTGTTGTCTATCTCCACCAAGTTTACTGTCGAGGAATAGTTGCTATCAGTAAAACTTGTTGTCTTAGAATCTTCATTCTTCGCCAAGTTTATTATACAGGAATAGTTGCTGTCAGTTGTTTCAAAAGGTGCTGTTACTTGAATATGCTGTCATAGGCTTCAGTTTGTAGAATATTACTATCAATGATTTGATCGATGTTGTGCATGAACACTTTCTGAACTTCTACTTCATAGATCATTTATTACATTTTTACAAGACAGTAACTATTGATACTTACTGTCACCTAATTGGCTTTTTATACATTTTATTACAAGTGACATTTAAACATACTGTCAACATGAATATGACAGTATGTTTTACTTAGTTAATTTCTAATTAATCTAAGTAATATATTAGTTGATTACAATGTTAACATCACAATCCCTAACAATCTCTCCCAATTTATTTTTATGAAAAATACAGACAAATTCAAAGTAAATTGCAGATTCTAACTCAACTAATAAAAACAGAAGTGTTTGTACAGGAAAGAAAATTACAAGTACAATTCTCTCTCAAACTAGGCTCCTCTAGACTGAGCAAATCTTCAACTTTTAGCTTGAGCTTCAACTTTGCTATTTCACTGCTGTCATTCTTCCATACAAATCTTTAAGAGCTTTCAATTTCTATTTTTCTTCATCTGTCTTGGCATGATCAGAGACACAATCTAAGACTAGCTTCACCATCTTGTAAGAAAGATTCTTCAATTCTCTGTAGGTGTAGTAGTTCTCAGTTAGCCCTTTTGAGATACACAGATATTTCATACCAAACATGTCTTTGACAAATATTTCCTTTGTAGAAGAGAAAACCTGTTTTACTCTGAGTTTGTCAATGGCTTCATCTTCTTCTTCTCTGGACTCAATAATTTCCCAGACAATCTTGCTAATGGCTTTATCTTCTTCTTCTCTGGACTCAATAATTTCCCAAACAATCTTGCTAAGATCTCTTTCAAATTCTAAGAATGAACCTGTAGTGAGTTTGAAGATTTTCCTCAAATTTTCATTGTTAAGCACCCTGAAATTGATAGCCTCCACTTCAATGCTATCAACAATGATTCTTAGGGGCCCAAATAGAATAGGGGACACATATGTAGCTCTTTTTTAGAATTGATCATTTAGCATTTTATGCTTCGTGTCAATCTTATCCTCCTTAATTCTTCTAGAAATCTTTTCTACCTTTTTCTTAGCAGCTTCCACCTCACTTTCAAACTTTCTTCTCTTCTCTCTTTCTTCTTAGAGTCACATATATCCAGTGCTCTATTTTTTAGATAAAAAATCTCAAAGTTAGTGATGTTGAGCAGTTTCTTCTTGATTAACTCAGTGATATGAGGATCATTCTTAGCCATACTTTTCAGTTCCTCAAAGGTGATTTCCTCAGAAAATCCACAAAAATTGTAGAAAATTATTCTATCAGGATTTCTAAAAAGACATTGTTGTGTCCTCTCATACTCAATCTTTTTCTCAAATTATTTCTTCTTTTTGGCTTCAATTATTCTCATAACACGACATGAGATTGTTTTCCTCAGGATAAAGATACTCTTTCAACTACTTCACCAATTCTTCGAGTAGATCCAGATTCTTTTCTTGTAGAGATTCCATGCTCCAAAACTCCTTAACTCCATCTTCATTTGCAAACATCACCCCATCTGAGTAGACAATTGTCTCAGGCTCTTCAACATCTGTAAAGTCCAAAGGGTGAGGTTTGAAAGAATCCATTAGTTTCATAACCTTCCTAATCAAAATTCCTCTCAAGACTTGAGTCTTTATATCTGTTCCTCGAATTATGAGCAACATCTTCCTAATTAGAAAATAATTCACATCTTTCGTCTCATAACGCATTTCTTCTGTTACGCCATTTGAATAGTAAAGGATTAGCTTGCTAAGTGAATTGATTTCAGACCATTCAACATCCACCTTGATCAATGATTCTGCCTTTGATTGTGCCAAGTTTTTTTTATTGTAGGTCTTCTGATGTCAAGACAATCCTCATGTAGCACCTTGGACATTAGCTTCCAACTCTTTCTGCTAGGTTTCCTGCTAGAGTGTGTCTTAGGTCTTTTAGCTCTTGCCTTCCTATATATTTTTGATATTGAAATTTTCCTTGACAGTAACTCTTCCCTCACTTCTCTTGACAATGACTTTGAAGCTACTGTCAACACAGGCTTGATAGTATGTTCTATGATAGTAGGTTCTGTGATAGTAGGTTTTGTGACAGCAGATTCACCCTTATTACTACTGACAGCATCATGTTTGTCATTCTCACAACCCAGAACCACCAGCTTCAAGACCTTTCCTTCAATTGCATCCTTGTACTCCTCTTCATTCTTCTTCTCATCTTCATTCACCTTATTTCCAGTTCTAGAAGATCCTTCACCATTGCTATTTTGTTGGCTAGAACTACCTGCACCTCCATCAGGCTTTCCTTCATCCTTGTCTTCACAATTTCCATCTTTATTTCTTCTTATTCTATCAGCCCTCAATCTTTCAACCCTCTCAATCTCCTTCTTCAGAATCTTCACTACATCCATTACCTCCTCACTTTGCTCCAATTTGCAGAAGTATTCAAATGCTTCTCTTACCAACTTTAGCTTGTACTCACTAAACCTTTCCAAGTTCATGAATCTGTACTTTCCATCATTTGAGAAACTGTATCTAATACCCAGAGGATTGTAAGTGATTTCTAGAAGCTTTTCCCTTATCAATTTCAACAGGGTTCCTTTGATATTTTTATTGAGGAATGATTTCTCATCCTTGATTTTGAGTCTAATTTCTTCAATAACTAGAATCTCCTGTCTGCTGAGAAATTCTAGGATGACATACCAACTTAATCCTCCTTCCATTCTTACTATTGTCACCCATTTATTACTGATAGATATCATTACAGCAGCTTCCACTATTGACTGTTTCAACTGTTCATAGAATTTCTTTGGGTCTCTATTGGATGACACCTTGGTTTCTTTAATTCTTTCATAGAAGCTTACATCCTGAAATGCATTACTATTTTCATTTTCATCAATCATCAAAACAGTAGCTTCTTCTTCAGTAAGATCCCCCCTCTCCACCAGAATAGTATCATCAGCATCTATTTGATATAGCTTTGCTTTTCCTTTTCTAGCTGCATGAACTATTTGAACCTCCTTAACACCACTTTCTTTAATCATAATGCCTTTCTCCTTAGACCTCTCAACTTGCTTCTGTTTCTCCTCCTTATTACCACCAAGCTGTGTAGCAATCTCAGCAGCCGTACTAGACAGCAATGCTAGTTAACTCTCCCACTGAGATGTAGCTTGTGTATTCTCCTTATCACTCCCATCTACAAACACTTCAGTTTGATCTGTACTTCTCTCCTCCTTAGTTGAGGTAGCAACTACAAAGTTTGAAAATTTTGAATTGAACTCTTGAAGCTTGTTAAAGATGGCCTTGAATCCTTCATTCATGGTTTGCTCCAGACTAGCCATCATGTTGACCAACTTCACTTGATTTCTGCCAACAGTGTCCAGATTCTTTTATAATTTGTTAACTTTGTGTGAAAGGGATTTCAACCTTTCATCAGCTTGTTTGGATGTTTTGGAGGCTGTGGTGGTTCTTATACTCTTTTGTTTTTTCTGAGTGATCTCATCACTCCTCACCAATTCACTCTCAAGGCCTATTGCTTTAAATATTTTGACTCCCACATTTTGTTTTTTCATTTGGCCTTGTTCAGGGCCCTCTCCTTTTGCCTGGGACTTTTCCAGCCCCTCATTTTTTGATTCATTTCTCTTTTCTTTATCTCTCTTTTTCTTTTCACACCCTAACTCATCCTAGGTGCAAGAGACTGAGAAGGTACATCTTGCACAAGAGATTTAGATTTTACCTTTAATAGAGTAGAGATAAGAGTAAAATCATCATCTTCATTTTGTTGAGAAGTGGTGGCCATTGGAGAGTGGCTATCTGGATTTTGAATATTGACAACATCTTTTGAAAAGTTACTTTCATGAGAATTGACAACAACTGTGTCATTAACAGCTACAGAGGCTGTGATAGCAATCTCTTCCACCTTTTAAGTGGAAGGTTCTTGTGGATTGCCATGATCAGTCTCATTCAATTGTTGGAATAATGCATCAACATTTTGTTCTTCGATTTGGAAAATGTGATGCACCATAATTGAATGAGCCGTGTTCCACATTTTCTAGACCTATCATGTGTGTATCTTCAAATGTGGGCTCAGGTTGAGTGTGTTCAACCTGTTGTGCAGACTCTGTACATGTTGTCATAGGAGTCTGGCCAATTTCAATAGATGCCTCCTATTGAGAGGAGACATCCAGAGATGTGTATTGATCCCTTTTAAAAGATGTGCCCTTTTGAGAGGACACATCCTGGCTAACAGAGGTTGATACCCTTGCCTTCTTCCTCCTAGGCTCACCAGGGCCCTCTGTGAGTTATGTGTTCATACTATCCTCCTTATTTGCTGTAACTTATGCAGTTTCACCACCTACCTGTGGAAAGGTTTCTAGTCTAGGTTGATTGGTTCACCTCCTTTTAGGAGCTTGGTCCTTTTGAGAGGAACTAGACCCTTGGCTAATGATTTGGTGACTCGAGAAGGCTGGATTCCTTCTTAAGATTTTGAGTGTGGGTTAGGAATGATGAGGTAAACACCATTCTCATCACTTAAGGTAAATACATTGTAGTCCCCAACAAATTTTAAGTTTAAATCATTTACAGTTGATAACATGAATTCAGTTTTAAACAAACCCAATTCAGTGTTAAGTGGTTTACTGATTAACAAAGAATGGGTGTTCTTTTTCAGTGTTGGGGACTCCATGCATTGAACACTATCTAAATTTATTATGCCTATGACATAATTAACTATATGCATAAAAAATCTAGGATAGTAGATTACCGGTTTTCTGGTTTCTTTCTTTTCAAGCACCAGTTTGAACAGTGGCATCAGGAGCTTTCCAATATTGATTCTGTAGTTGTGTACCATAGAATTCACAATTCTCCTGATGTAGGTTGGAACCTCATTCCAGCCTCTAGTCTTGCTCGACATGGACCTTGATACAGCATCCAACATCATACTCCATTCTTTGTTCAGATATTTTTTGTCCATGCCGCCAGATGGATACCATTCATCACTGTTTGAACTTAACCTGGGTCCAGTATACCCAACCATTTTAAAGAACTTTGCAAGATGATTGTCACTTGCAGGCTCCTGAAATAACGAGCCTTCAACTTCTTCCACATGAAGAGCTTCATTAACGTGAGAGGAATCAATGGTGTAAGAGGTACCATTTATTTGGAAGTAGATAGTGTTAACATCTTGCACCCCCTCACATATGGCAGAGGTCTAGAACTGAGATAGTCTAGGTATTTCAAGATGGGGGGGGGGGGTTCTGTGAGGGCATAGGTGAGATAAAAATTGTTCATGAAGCCAACAAGAGGTTTGAAGGCTTCTCCAGCTTCTCTCACTGAGGCCATGGTGGTGAAGTTGGTTTGGGCAAGAGAGAAATTAATTTATGGTCCAGACATGGTTGAGAGTTTGAAGTTTAGAAGTGAAGAAGAATTTAAAGTTTGAAGAACGGTTTAGAGAAAGAGAGGTTATAGAGAAAATGGAGAGTTTTTAGGATGCAAGAGAATTTGAAGTTAAGAGAGAAATAAAGAGAAGTAAAGAGTGAGAGAAATTTTAGCCGAGTATTTATATGATGAGAAAAAGATACTGTCAAGAAGGAATTGTAAACGATTTTAAGTGACAGTTGTCTTCTAGTTCCATTCCTCGACAGTAACTCCTGCGCTTGAATTCACACACATTCTCGATAGTAACATTAGTGTTTAGGAAAAATATATAAAATAAATGAATAACCATAATATTAACTATTTACAGTATGTTATGCAGGGATTGTAGAATACTATACTGTCAAAGGATATTGACAGTAAATTTCATAATTTGACAGTAAGTTTCAGTCTCGCATATTATGCTGTCAAGATTTCTCAATCTTTTGACAGTAAGTTTTAATCCCGTGAACTATACTGTCAACACTTCTCAATCTTTTGACAGTAAGTTTCATAGGATTCGACAGTAAGTTTTAATCCCACGAACTATATTGTCAAGACTTCTCAACCATGTGACAGTAAGTTTCATAGATTTTGACAGTAACTTATCATTATGCGATAGTTATGAATAAATATACTGTCAAACAACTTGACAATATCTTTTATTAGTCACATAATAATTAAGTTACTTAAAAATAAATTAGTTAACCTCTCCATAAAATATCATCATGTTTTTCCACTGTGATAAAAATCAAAACACCTCAAGAGGCCATTAATTCACAGTGAAATCCAGTTAACTAAATTTTTAATCAACCAAACAAAATTACATTAACAGGACAGATTTAACATACCCAATTCACTCACTAGCCTTTTGAATGACTTTTCATCCAATGGTTTGGTGAAAATATCTGCAAGTTGCTTTTCTATGGGAACATAGATAAGCTTGATTGTGTCTTCCTCCACATGCTCTCTAATGAATTAGTTTTGGAATGTTAAACAGGATTCTCAGAAATTGCTATGGCACTGGTGTTGTCATAAAAGATAGGAATTCCTTGCAGAGTCAACCCATAGTCCAATAGCTAGTTTCTAATCCAAAGTAAATGAGCACAAAAACTACCAGCTACAATATATTCAGCCTCTGCAGTTGAATTTGATACTAAATGTTGCTTCTTGCTAAATCATGAGACCAATCTCTCTCCCAGAAATTGACAGCTACCTGTAGTGCTCTTCCTGTCTATCCTGCATCCTGCATAGTCTGAGTCTAAATATCCAACTAAGTCAAATCCAGAATCTTTAAGATACCAAAGGCCTAAGTTTTGAGTGCCTTTTATGTATCTAAATTTTTTTTATAGCCATTAAGTGAGACGCTTTTGGATCAGACTGGAACCTTGCACACAACCCTGTTGCAAACATGATGTCAGGCCTGCTAGCTGTTAGATATAGGAGAGATCTAATCATTCCTCTATACATTTTGTTGTCCACCTTCTTTCTTTTTGGATCCTTGTCAAGTTGAGTTGCTGTTGAGATTGGAGTTTTTGCAGGAGATGAGTCTTCTATATCAAATTTTTTCAAGAGATCTTTAACATATTTAGTCTAGCAAATGAATATTCCATCTTCTTTTTGATAGACTTGAAGTCCAAGAAAGAATACCAATTCACCCATCATACTCATCTCATATTTGTTCTGCATTAACTAAGAGAATTTCTTGCATAGATCTTCATTTGTTGAACCAAAGATAATCTCATCAACAAAAACTTGGACTAAAATGATATCATTTCCATGCTTTTTGTAGAAAAGAGTTTTATCCACAATCCCTCTTGTAAAGTTGTTATCAAGAAGGAACTTGGAGAGAGTATCATACCAAACCCTTGGTGCTTGTTTTAAGCCATACAATGCCTTGAGTAGTCTGTACACAAAGTTCTTCATCTTTGGATCTTCAAAGTCAAGGGGCTGTTCAACATATACTTCTTCTTCTAATTCTCCATTAAGGAAAAAACTTTTCACATCCATTTGGAAAACTTTGAAGTTGTTAACTATAGCAAAAGCCAAGAAGATTCTTATTGCCTCAAGTCTGGCAACAGGAGCAAATGTTTCTTCATAATCAATCACTTCCTGTTGACAGTAACCTTTTGCTACCAGTCTTGCTTTATTTCTTGTGACAGTACAACAATCATCCATCTTGTTTCTATAAACCCATTTGGTGTTTATTATGGATTTGTTCTTTGGTATAGGCACCAATTCCCAAACACTGCTTTTTTCAAATTGATTAAGCTCTTCTTGCATGACATTAATCTAATCTGGGTCAGCCAAAGCTTCTTCTAGAGTTTTAGGTTCAGTTTGATAAAGGAAACAAGAGTACATGCATTCATTTACAACATTTCTTCTTGTTTTGACTCCAGTTCCTGGATCACCAATAATTAAATCATTTGTGTGATCTCTGTTCCATTTTGTTTCTCATAAAGAATCACTAGAGTCTTCAACACCTTGCTGATTGACAACATCTTTTGCTCTTGCACTGTTAATAGCATCAATTTCTTTAAGACCACTATTCATGGGAACATTCCCAGACAAATCAGTTATTTGAGCAGTTCCTTCATTATCTCTAGACTGGATAGGATCATTTGATGGACCAGAAATTGTGTGATCAACTCTTGGTGAATCTTCATCAATCTCTTCTAGATATCCTTGATTTTCAAAGAACAGTGGTTCTATTTCTTGACTTCCTTCAACTCCAGGAAATTTTCACTCATCAAAGGTGACATTTACACTCTCCTCCACAGTCTTATGATCAATGATGTAGACTCTGTATACAGTCCTGTCAATGTCATACCCCACAAAGATTCCTTCAAGTGCTTTAGTGTCAAATTTTTCTTTGATCTCAATTGAATCTTTCATGAAGTAGCACTTGCTTCCAAATACATAAAAATAATTGACAGTTGGTTTCCTTCTTGTAAGCAGTTTATAGAGTGTCTTTCCATAGGTCTTGTTTACTACAATCATGTTTTGAATATAACAAACTATATTGATTGCTTCACCCAAGAAGTAGGTAGGAAGTTTTTCTTCACTAAACATAGTTCTTGCAACCTCAATTATGGTTCTGTTCTTTCTTTCTACAATACCATTTTGCTGAGGTGTCCTTGGTGCAGAAAATTGTTGAGTGATTCCATTATCTTTGCAGAAATCATTCATGATACTATTTTTGAACTCAATGTAATTATCACTTCTTAAAATTTGCACTTTGTATTTGGGATTCTTGTTAAGAACCCTTACCAAATGAATGATTTCTTGTGCAGCTTGATCCTTGGATACTAGAAACCTCACCCAAGTGTATCTTGAAAAATCATCAACCATTACTAAAGCATATCTTTTTTCTCGCTAGTGATTACACATTCACATGACCAAAAAGACTATGTGAATCAGTTGAAATGCCTCATTGATTGAGCCACTAGGAGTGCTTTTGTGTGAAGCTCTCCTTAGCTTCCCTTTTTGGCAATCCTCACACAATCCTTCTTGACAGAATTCAAGTTGAGGAAGCCCTCACACAATCCTTAGCATGTTTCATCTTCTTCACACTTGCTCTTTCCTTTTCTCTTGAATGATTCTTCAACAGCATCACCAGCCATCATGACTGACTTTTCTTCATAGCCATTTTCCTTCTTCTCTTCATTTCCCTTGACTACCAAAGCAACGGTTTTCTCTTTTCTTTGATTCTTCTCAATCTCTTCATCTTGTTGGATTTCCAACTCATATGTCTTGAGAATTCTATAAAGTTTCTCCAGTGTAAAATCCTTGAAGTCCTGAGATTGTCTAATGGAAACAGTCATTGGTTTCCATTCTTTTGGAAGAGATCTAAGAAATTTTAGATTTGTATCCTCAGTTGCATAAACCCTACCATATAGCTTCAATCCATTTAACAACTTCTGAAATCTGCTATAGGTGTCATTGATAGATTCTCCACTCTTGAAATGGAATGATTCATATTTTTGAATCAAGAGTTGCATCTTGTTTTTCCTTACTTATTCAGTTCCTTCACACAGAGTTTGAAGTGTATCCCATACTTCTTTTGATGAAGTGCAGTTTATTACATTGTCAAACATATCTTTATCTAGACTATTAAACAGAATGTTCATGGCCTTCTTGTCTTTGAGTACTTCTTTTTCATCCTCTTCTGTGAACTCAGAAATAAGTTTTGGAACATGTCTGTCAAGTGCAGGAGTTCCATCAGGGTTTACACCTGTGACTAGCTTCATGGGAACAAGAGGACCTTTTTCTATGCAGTTAACATAAGAAGGGTCGAGAGAAAGAAGATGTAGATGCATTTTGACCTTCCATGGAAAATATTCATCTTTCTCTAAAACTGGAATTTTCACACCTGAATCTCTTTGACCCATATTGACTGTTATTGATCTTTAAACTTTCTGTATGTTGAAAGCCTGCTCTGATACCAATTGTTATTCCTTAGAACAATGTCAATATTTGTAGAAGGGGGGGTTGAATACAAATATTAAAACTTTTTGTGTGTTCTAATATTTGTTCTTGATGTTTGATAGAATAAGAGAATAAGCTTGAACAAATTAATGCTGAAAAATAAAACTGAACAAAGAGATTTAAAATTATTGATGGATTGGTTTTTCCATCAATACATATTTTTGCTCAATGCTCCTAGGTTAAAAGAAACCTAGCTGCGTTTACAAGATTAGAAAACAAATCAACTGTTCTTACACATGTGCTCTCAAGCTTGAACAGTTGATTAAGAAATATGTCTAACTTGTATGTTTTCTAATAATGCTACTACACTTGTTTATATACCACAAGTGTTCTTTTTACAATTCCTATATTCTAGGATTGTTTTTACCTGCCTTCCTTTTACCTTTTTCTATTTTACAAAAAGGTTTGAAAGACAGCTTCTGATTGAGTCTTCACAGTCACTCTAGACTGTCTTCCATAGGTGTGCTTTTGTTATCTGGATCTTCAACAGATATTCTTTCTGTGTTGTCACACTCAATTGATAATTTGCTGTTAAGCATATCAATTGATCCATTCTTTAATCCATCAACTGATGTACTTCTTCGATTGATCTTCATATCCATCGATTGATAAAAGATGTCTTATCGATTGATAGATGTTATCAATCGATATATCAGTCGATGGGTCTTCACATCAGTTGATGGTCTTCAATCCTTGGCTTGGCTTCTTCGATTGATCCTCCATCCATCGATGCTTCAATATCAATTGATCATCCTTCACTTGTGCAATTTCCTGTCTTCACATAATTACAATTTAACAGTTTAATTTACACATTAATTAATGATCCATATCAATCGACTCTAACATCAATTGATGAACAAAATATCAATTGATTTACACCTTATCGATTGAAATAGACTAAGTACACCTATGCTACAATCCAAATTATCAGTTGATTCATATAAACACTTCAACTGATAAATGGTTTCCTGATCAATTGATATTTATAACTTTCATATCAATTGATCAGTTACAACAAATAAAATTTCTATGATTCTAAGATTAATGTTATCATCAAATCACATGTAGATTCCTAACAATCTCCCCCTATTTGTGTCTGTGTTATTAACAGGCATAAATCTACTTGATGATAACAAAAACCCTTAAAAAAAATTACATTTAGATAGAATCAAGAAACTTAATTGGCACATTAATTATGGAAGTACCAGATTGATAGATAACTCCTGCAAGCAGCTTCAATATCTTCATAATTTAATTTAGTTCCTCTTCCTCCTTTTCTCAGCATTTTCCTTTAGTTGCCTCATGAAAGAACTTCTCAATATTGCTTCATCCCTGTCAGTTTCTCCAAGTTGCCTCATAAGGTAGTGTATTTCTTCATCTGTGATTTTGTCCAGATATTTGCAGATATCAAAGAACTTTGTGTTGCCCTCTATATCTGTAAAAATCATAGCATACTTTGGCTCCAACACCACCTTTTTGACCTGTGACTTCCATAGCTTTAGAGGTGAATCAGGTTCAGCTTCTGCCTTGGATCTTCTTAACCTTGAAATTTGTTGTTGTATCTCCTGAGCAATTGTTGTGTTGAGTTTGTACTTTCTGTTGAGTAGAGGAAGAATAGTCTTTAAAACATTGTAGCTTTGCTTCATTATCACCTTCAATGAATAGATTGTTTTCACTCCATTTTCATACTCCAACCTCATTGATTCTTCATGGTTAGAGGTTGCAGGGTGAGTCCTTACTCCAATTAATCCTTTTTCATTGATTACTGGTATTCCCTTCAAATCATAACCTTCAATTGTGACCTCCTCCTTGATTTCTTCTTGTTGACCCTGGAGGTTTTCCTGAACCACTATTTCTTGAGTAAAACTTGACCTTTTCTTGGCCATAGAAACTTTTCTCCTTTTTCTCAAAGGTTGCTCTGCCTGTAGCTCTTCTTCCAAATGCCATTGCATTTCCATCTGTCTAGCAATCTCTTCATTCTCCCTTTCTCTCCTTGAGGCATCTGAGATTCCTGTAGTGATGGCTCCTTGAAGTAGCTTTTGACTTACTGGTTCAGTCTCTTTCTTCTTCTCTTCTTCAATCACTATTGCTTTCCCTTTCTTCTTTTCTTTAAGAGCTTCAATATCCAATTGAAGAAAAGCTTCTGTATTTGAGTTTCTTTCCTTGGCAGCCTTTTGTGCATCTTCATTTAATTTTCTTGTTTGAGCAATGAACTCACCCAAGTCTCCTTTTTCTACTGCCTCTGTTACTAACTCAGTGCTTCTCCTTAGATCTTCAATTCTTTTCTTTTCTCTCTCAATCATTGATTGAGTTTCTTTCTCCCTAGAAATTCTCCTAGCTTCAAGATCATCATCAAACTTCTTGTAATCTTTCTTTTTCTGTTCTAAATTATCTTTTGGAGAATTAGATGACTTAGATTTCTTTGAAGATTGATTGTCCATGTTACTTCTGCTTTTATCTCTTCTTGGTGCAGAACCACCAATTCCACTTGACTTATCCATACCAGAACCACCTATTCCACCACTTCCACTGCCTTTGCCATCACCACCATCATCATCATTCTTCTTTGAATTCTCCCCCTTTTTGTTATCATCAATTGGAGGGGGTGGTGGAAGTCTGTCAAGAAACTTTTGAAGAATGGAAGCATGAAGACTTTGACCTCTGATAATATCATCCATCTTCTTTTCTAGAGAACATACTCTTGTCTCCAAAGATGTAAAATTTTTGGATTCTTTGAAAAGCTTGTCTTTGATGCTATTCATGGTGTTGAATGGTAGCTTCTCATCCAATCTCCTGTCCATTGCATCCTTGTTAGATGAGATAGAGTCTTTAATCCTCTCCAGTTCCCTCCTTACTCCTGTTACTGTCATCTTTTGAATTTTCATTGATTCTCTCATATAGTGAGCAATTCTCCTTTGATTAGGATCTTCAATTTCTCCTTCCACCATTGTTCTTCTATATTGAGAGAGAATTTCAGTCTCAACAGCTTCTAAGGAACCATCAATAGTGCTCATCCATGGCTCTTCATCAGAATCACTCTCCAACTCTTCAGGTGCCATATAACAAGTGTCTGTTGTATTGGCAATGCTTTCCTTCAGATTCCTGGTCCTTTGATCTGTATGATCAATGCCCAAGAGTTGTTCTGCATTCCTGTTACTTGAAGTAGCCAACCCTTGATATTGTGGATCAGGATGAATGAAATTCTTTGGATCCAATTCACCAGCATCTATTTCCTCTTCAAAATCTTTAGCAATTCCACTCCCACTAGCTTCAGCATTATTTGCTCCCCCTATCTCCTTTACTCCTTCTTCTGCCATCATTTCAATTTCCAATTCCTGTGTAAAAAGTAGAATGTTTTTATCACTTTCACTCATCTCACTATTTTGCATCAGGATCTCATCCTGGAATCTCACCTCTCCCTCACTCATTTCTTTTGCACCTACTAAGGTGGGGCCCTCAAGTGTTTCACTCTCATTCCTGGAAGAAATAGGAATGTTTTTACTCACTTCCTCTCCTTTTGCCAGGTTACAATCCTGCCTCTCACTCAACTCACTCAATCCTAAGAGTGTTTGTGCAACATCAATTGATTGAGCATCAATTGATGTATTGACATTATCAGTTGAAGTGGTGTTTGGGATATCCATCGATTGATGCATACCCATCGATTGATCTTGAGTATCGATCGATGGCTTATCAGTCGATGGCTGAATATCAATTGATGAAGGAACATCAATTGATGGAGAAGAAACAGTTGAGATAATTTGTGAAGTTATGTTTGAGATGATATTGGAAATAGAATCCTGAAAATTCTGAGAAGAAGATTCAGGAGAGAGTGTTGGCTTCTCCTTGAAAAACAAAGAAGGAGAATCTGAAAATGTTCGATAGTCTATCAAAACATTTTCTGAAGAAGTTTGAGAAGGGGATAGAGAATAGAAGAGATAGGAATTGAAAGAGAATGGGGCTGCATCTCATCATTTATATGAGATGCATCATGCAGACTTTGTGAAGGCTCCTCCACAGTTTCCTGTGGTTTTGCAGTGTGTGATTCCCCAAGTGCAAAGGTGACTTTCTTTTCTCTTCTTTTGTATGGTGTTAGTGTTTTGGCTTTTGTGTCCCCAATTTGATTCTGTGGCCCTGGTTGTGGGCTATTTTCAATATTGTCATCCTTTTGAGAGAATGACAATAGGGATGTGGAATTTTCCATGTTAACATCCACAGTCTTTTGGGAGACTATGGAGTGGCTAGGTTGAGGTTGCACACCCTCACTCTCCTTATCCTTCTGGGTTCTTTGATGTACCCCAGTTCCCTCACCACCTACATCCTCCTCTAATCTATCTACCACACTAGTTGATTTTCTTTTCTTGGTTTTTACAACAGCAGGTTTTTGAGAACCTGTTGAGGTTGGTTTCTTAGATTTGGATTTAGAGATTGGTTGTGTGGCATGGGTAGTCACAGAAGGCAAAGAAGAATTAGGTTTAGAAGAGTTTAAAGTAGAGATAAATACCTGAACAAAAGGGGGATAGATCAATTCCACATTGCTGTGAAGATTGATCCTAACCAAGTCTTTAAAGACCCTTTTGTTTTGAGTCCAGCAATCCAAAATTTCTGTATTCCTGTCAATCTCAATATCCTTGACAAAGTGGTTAATAATAATCATAATAAATCTTGCATAATAAATATGATTAGATCTATTTATTTTATTCCCCAATTTGGCAGATATTTCATTGAGTAACAGGCTTCCTAAATTATGATATCTATCATATAAAATGCTATACCCTACTTGTTGCATACTAGTTGTTATTGCATCAAAATTACTAACCTTACCAGAAAAACACTTTATTAAAGCATCAAAGAAATATGACCATTCTTTTCTTAGATTCTTTCTAACAATACTACCTAGACTAGCATCAGGAGCAGTATAGTTGATTTCCCTAAGCATGTTTCTAATAACTGTGTCAGTGGGTGCATTTTCGGTATTATTTGCAGGAATATTTAAACACTCACCCAAGACCACAGTGGTTAGAATATACCTTTGTCCTTTGCATTCAAAGGAGATTGTAGAAAAATCATCTGCTACTTCTGCTGTTGTCCAGAATTCTTCAACTAAATTGCACACTATTTTTGGTGCTTCTGAGAGGGCCTTTGCAATTTTCGAACTCCTTAGAAATTCCATTAGGGGATGAAATTCTGTTGGGGCTTCCTCCACCATAGTGCAAGCAACGAAGTTGTTGAGCTCATAGTAGAATCCAGATTGTGAGACTTTCTTTGAAGATGCCATTATCGAGTTTGAAGATTTATAATTGAATTAACTGGCAAACTTGTTAGTAATTATAACAGAAATAATAAATAGACAGTAGTAGATTAGGGTTCTTAGCAAGAGATAGATACAGAGTAAGTTCGAAGATTGAGAAAGAGAAAGAGATAGAAAAAAAATCGATAGTAAAAATGCAAGTAAGAATTAAAAGAAGTTTTAATCTCACTATTTATATTTACTGATTTCCCAACCAATTTCTTACTCAAAATAGAACTAAATCGACCGTTGGAAGAGTATTGATAATTAAAAGTTACCAATTTTGGCAATCGATTGTTATACATACAGGAATGTACGTTTTAATCAATTGATAAAATAAGTAATCAACGGCTAGATTTTTGTACAGGTCGATTGATGACATGGACCCCTTTAAATTCTAGGTCGTCGATTGATAAATTGCTTATCCATCGACAGGTACAATTATCCATCGATAGACAAATATATCATCGATTGATATATCTATCTGTCGATAGTTACCCCTATCCATCGATAAATAAATATATCATCAATTGATATATTTATCTGTCGACAGCTCCATTAATATCCATTGATATGTAAAATATTTATCAGTTGATTATTGAAGAATCAATAATTTAACATAGTCAATGGCTACATTTAATATAAATACATAACTTGTCAGTCATTTAAAGGATTAGATATAATTAAGCATACCTAAATCACAGACCAATCTATTGAAGGTAGATTCATCTAATGGTTTGGTAAAAATGTCTGCAAGTTGTCTTTCACTAGGGACAAAATGTAATTCAACTGTACCATTAATTACATGTTCCCTAATGAAGTGATACCTTATGTCAATGTGCTTGGTTCTGGAATGTTGTACAGGATTTTCTGTTATAGCAATGGTACTTGTATTATCACAGAAAATAGGAATCTTGTTCAAGTTGAACCCATAGTCAAGTAGTTGATTCCTCATCCATAATATTTGTGCACAGCAACTTCCAGCTGCAATGTATTCAGCCTCTGCAGTAGATGTATACACTGAATTCTGCTTCTTGCTAAACCATGAAACAAGCTTATTTCCTAGAAATTGACAGGAGCCTGTTATGCTTTTTCTGTCAATTCTGCAACCTGCATAATCTGCATCTGAATAACCAATTAGATCAAATCCAGAATCTCTAGGATACCAAATTCCAAGATTTGGAGTTCCTTTGAGATATCTGAATATTCTTTTTATTGCAATCAAATGAGATTCTCTAGGATCAGCTTGAAACCTAGCACAAAGACATGTAGCAAACATTATGTCTGGCCTACTTGCAGTTAAATAAAGTAATGAGCCAACCATACCTCTATAACTTGAAATGTCCACTTCTGCTTCCTTAGTGTTTAATTCAAGTTTAGTTGCAGTGGCCATGGGAGTTTTAGCAGAAGAACATTCACTTAAATCAAATCTCTTTAATAAATCAGAAATATATTTGGTTTGATTTATGAAAATACCATTTTTAACTTGTTTGATTTGCAAGCCAAGAAAGTAGGTTAGTTCTCCCATCATGCTCATTTCATATTTACTCTGCATCAACTTAGCAAACTTTTTACAAAGTTTTTCATTAGTTGAGCCAAAAATAATGTCATCTACATAGATTTGAACAAGAATCATAGAGCCATTTACATTTCTATGAAAGAGAGTTTTATCAACAGTACCTCTTGTGAAGTGATTCTCAATCAAGAATTTAGACAATGTGTCATACCAGGCTCTAGGTGCTTGCTTCAATCCATAAAGTGCCTTGAGAAGATAGTATACAAATCCAGGATGAATAGGATCAATAAAACCAGGAGGTTGTTCTACATATACTTCTTCTTCTAGTTCTCCATTGAGAAAAGCACTTTTCACATCCATCTGATACACCTTGAAATTTGCATAAGCAGCATATGCTAGAAAGATTCTGATTGCTTCCAATCTTGCAACTGGTGCAAAAGTTTCATCAAAATCTATGCCTTCTTCTTGTGAATAGCCCTTTGCCACTAATCTTGCTTTATTTCTTGTCACTGTACCATATTCATCCATTTTGTTTCTGAACACCCATTTTGTACCAATGATAGACTTGTTCTTTGGTTTGGGCACCAGCTTCCATACCTTGTTTCTTTCAAATTGATTCAACTCTTCTTGCATAGCAATTATCCAATCAGGATCATTCAAGGCTTCTTCAATCCTTTTTGGTTCTTCTTGAGACAGGAAGCTACTATACAAGCATTCATTTTGAGTTGCACTTCTAGTTTTGACACCATCATTTGCATCTCCAATTATTAATTCAAAGGGATGGCTTTTTGTCCATTTCCTTTGTGATGGTAAATTTGTCCTTGAAGATGATGCTTCATGATCATTGGAAGTGTTATGATCATTGTGATGTGATTGACTATTTGAGAACCCTCCCCCTGAGATGGACACTCTACTTGAAGATTGTTGAGCAGAGTTGATATCCATCGAATGATTATCAATTGATGTATTATCAGTTGATTGATGATTGTCAACTGATAAGTTATCTGTTGATGCATTGACATCAATTGATGGGAGGATTCTAGGTACTTGAACTCTTGTGATTTCCACATCATCATCACTATCTTCAATATTACTTGTGGATTCATTTTCAAAATGCAATAGATCATGAAATCCTTCATCAAACAACCCTTGAATTTTCTTGTCATCAAAAACTACATGCATAGATTCCATAACAATGTGTAATCTAAGATTGTAGACTCTGTATGCTTTGGTTGTTATTCCATATCCAACAAATATAGCTTCATCAGCTTTGGCTTCAAATTTTCCTAGATTTTCACCTTGATTTCTCAGTACAAAGCATTTGCAGCCAAAGACATGAAGAAAGTTAACTGTTGGCTTCTTGTCTTTCTTTATCAATTGATATGGAGTTTTGCCTTGAGGTTTATTGATCATGGAAATATTTTGAATGTAACAAGCAGTATTAATTGCTTCTGCCCAGAAGTATGTAGGAAGTTTTGCTTCTTCTAACATAGTTCTAGCAGCTTCAATCAAGGTCCTGTTTTTCCTTTCAACTACTCCATTTTGCTGTGGAGTTCTTGGAGCAGAGAAATGATGAGTGATACCTTTTTCTTCACAGAATTCTCTCATGGTTGAATTCTTGAATTCAGTACCATTGTCACTTCTAAATTTCTTGACCTTCCATTCAGTGCCATTGTCAACATTCTTCACATGATTGATAATTAATTTGCTTGCTTCATCCTTAGAATGTAAGAAATATACCCATGAAAATCTTGTGAAGTCATCCACAATTACTAGGGCATATTTCTTTTTGGCTATTGACATGATGTTGACTGGACCAAATAAATCCATGTGCAATAATTCCAGAGGCTTATCAATTGATGATTCAGACTTTGACTTGAATGATGCTTTTCTTTGTTTTCCCTTTTGACATGCATCACATAGTCCATCCTTGGTGAATTCCATCTGTGGAATGCCTCTGACTAGATTCTTTCTAATCAATAAATTCATGGCTTTGAAATTCAAATGGGCTAGTTTCTTGTGCCAAGTCCAACTTTCTTCTGTATTGGCTTTGCTAAGTAGACATGTCATTGAATTTGCCTTTACAGAGTGAAAATCAGCCACATAGACATTCCCTTTTCTTTCTCCAGTTAAGAGAATTTCACCAGATTCTTTGTTGGCTATGATGCATGATTCAGTTGTAAACCACACACCATTACCATTATCACACAGTTGACTAATACTGAGCAAATTGTGCTTCAATCCAACTAGTGCTACAGATTCAATGATAACATTTTCTTTTGCAATTGAGCCATATCCCAGAGTAAAACATTTGCTGTTATCTCCAAAAGTAACTCCTGGGCCAGCTTTTTCCACAAACTTTGTGAGCAGGGACAAATCTCCAGTCATGTGCCTTGAACATCCACTATCCAAATACCAGAGATTTTTCTTCCTGTTTCCCTGCACACACATAAAACAATCAAGCTGCTTTTGGTACCCAAGTTACCTTGGGTCCTCTTTTATTAGTTGCAGCTTGAGCCCATGTTGTCAACTTAGGTTCCTTTTATTTTGGTGGGTTTAAATCCACTTTATTTTTGGGAGTTGACTTTTGGGGCTTTAACACCTTAGAACTCATGGCAGAATTTCCATGGATTTCATCATTTACATTAGGCATGTTCCATGGCATACCAGGCATGTTCATATTAGGATATGCAAAGAAGGGATTATACATGTATGGAACTTGTGCATAAGGCATATGAACATTAGGTGCAACCAAATTAGAAGACATGGCATTCATGAGCATAGGATTGGTAAACATGGCATTTGCAGTCATGGCATGTATATTTAAATCATTTGCAGATATAGAATTCTTTTCACTTTTGCATTGCATGGACAAATGATTTACACTACCACATTTAGCACATACCTTTCTAGGTGCATACATATCAGGAGTGTAATTATTGTGCTTATTTATGCCTACTTTACCATTCATATTCTTTTTCTTTTTCTCAGACTTAGATAGAGTAATTTCCACAAGTGCTATCTTTTCTAATTTTTCTTTTAATTGTTTCTTGGATAAGCTACCTATGTTGATCTTCTCAGTCTCAGTCTCAACTTGATTCTTGGTTTCCTTAACAAACTTAATAGGAGTGCTAAATTTGTTCTTTTTATTAGCCATTGATGATTTACTTGTCGATGGATGCTTATCGATTGATTCAGCATTAATCGATTGATAATCCTTATCAGTTGATGAAGGATTAGCAGTCGATTGATCTTTATCCATTGAAGTATCAGCCAATGACTTGCCTATTGATTTGGAGAGTTCTCCTAGAGTATCTACACCCGGAACATCAATAATTTGTTTGGCAGTTTTAGCAGACCTATTCCATTTGCTAATGGTTTCAATTTCTTCAGCTAATTGTTCTTTCAACAATTCTTCTCTTTTCAAACTGTTTACTAGTTCATTCCTAGCATCCTTTCTTTCCTGCTTAAATCTTTCTAAACAAACAAGTTCATTTTCAAGAAAAATATTTCTCTCAGTTAAGGCATCAATGGTGTTCTTTAACTTGAGATTTTCTTTGTTTAGAGATTTTAGAGTGACATGCAAATTGTACAGTTCATTAGACATTTCATTAATAGTACTATTGCATTCCTCAGATGTAAGCTCAGAAAAGTTAGTAGCTAGTACCTGATTAGATGCTGAACTAGCTTCTTCATCTTCATGATTGGCCATTAATGCTAGATTGACATATTCTTTAGAATCACTATCCTCAGCAGCCCAGTCCTTCTCCTCAGTTACAAAAGCCTTTTCTTTTTGTTTTAAAAGGTCAAAGTATTTCTTCTTATAATCAATACCCTCATATGACTTTGCCTTTTCTTGTTTTGGCTTCCTGCACTCACTTGAGAAATGACCAGCCAATCCACAGTTAAAGCATTTGAATTTAGATCTATCAACCAGATTTTTATTTTGATTGTTGTTTCTAAACTGGGATCCAGGCCTTTGAGCATATGGATTCTTCTTGAATTTTAGCTTTGAAAATTTCCTTGTCAGAAATGCAAGGTGCTCATCAATCTCATCCAAATCATCCTGAGAGCATGTTTCATCTTCTTCACACTTGCTCTTTCCTTTTCTCTTGAATGATTCTTCAACAGCATCACCAGCCATCATGACTGACTTTTCTTCATAGCCATTTTCCTTCTTCTCTTCATTTCCCTTGACTACCAAAGCCACAGTTTTCTCTTTTCTTTGATTCTTCTCAATCTCTTCATCTTGTTGGATTTCCAACTCATATGTCTTGAGAATTCCATAAAGTTTCTCCAGTGTAAAATCCTTGAAGTCCTGAGATTGTCTAATGGAAACAGTCATTGGTTTCCATTCTTTTGGAAGAGATCTAAGAAATTTTAGATTTGTATCCTCAGTTGCATAAACCCTACCATATAGCTTCAATCCATTTAACAACTTCTGAAATCTGCTATAGGTGTCATTGATAGATTCTCCACTCTTGAAATGGAATGATTCATATTTTTGAATCAAGAGTTGCATCTTGTTTTTCCTTACTTGTTCAGTTCCTTCACACAGAGTTTGAAGTGTATCCCATACTTCTTTTGATGAAGTGCAGTTTATTACATTGTCAAACATATCTTTATCTAGACCATTAAACAGAATGTTCATGGCCTTCTTGTCTTTGAGTACTTCTTTTTCATCCTCTTCTGTGAACTCAGAAATAAGTTTTGGAACATGTCTGTCAAGTGCAGGAGTTTCATCAGGGTTTACACCTGTGACTAGCTTCATGGGAACAAGAGGACCTTTTTCTATGCAGTTAACATAAGAAGGGTCGAGAGAAAGAAGATGCAGATGCATTTTGACCTTCCATGGAAAATATTCATCTTTCTCTAAAACTGGAATTTTCACACCTGAATCTCTTTGACCCATATTGACTGTTCTTGATCTTTAAACTTTCTGTATGTTGAAAGCCTGCTCTGATACCAATTATTATTCCTTAGAACAATGTCAATATTTGTAGAATGGGGGGTTGAATACAAATATTAAAACTTTTTGTGTGTTCTAATATTTGTTCTTGATGTTTGATAGAATAAGAGAATAAGCTCGAACAAATTAATGCTGAAAAATAAAAATGAACAAAGAGATTTAAAATTATTGATGGATTGGTTTTTCCATCAATACATATTTTTGCTCAATGCTCCTAGGTTAAAAGAAACCTAGCTGCGTTTACAAGATTAGAAAACAAATCAACTGTTCTTACACATGTGCTCTCAAGCTTGAACAGTTGATTAAGAAATATGTCTAACTTGTATGTTTTCTAATAATGCTACTACACTTGTTTATATACCACAAGTGTTCTTTTTACAATTCCTATATTCTAGGATTGTTTTTACCTGCCTTCCTTTTACCTTTTTCTATTTTACAAAAAGGTTTGAAAGACAGCTTCTGATTGAGTCTTCACAGTCACTCTAGACTGTCTTCCATAGGTGTGCTTTTGTTCTCTGGATCTTCAACAGATATTCTTTCTGTGTTGTCACACTCAATTGATAATTTGCTGTTAAGCATATCAATTGATCCATTCTTTAATCCATCAACTGATGTACTTCTTCGATTGATCTTTATATCCATCGATTGATAAAAGATGTCTTATCGATTGATAGATGTTATCAATCGATATATCAGTCGATGGGTCTTCACATCAGTTGATGGTCTTCAATCCTTGGCTTGGCTTCTTCGATTGATCCTCCATCCATCGATGCTTCAATATCAATTGATCATCCTTCACTTGTGCAATTTCCTGTCTTCACATAATTACAATTTAACAGTTTAATTTACACATCAATTGATGATCCATATCAATCGACTCTAACATCAATTGATGAACAAAATATCAATTGATTTACACCTTATCGATTGAAATAGACAAATACACCTATGCTACAATCCAAATTATCAGTTGATTCATATAAACACTTCAACTGATAAATGGTTTCCTGATCAATTGATATTTATAACTTTCATATCAATTGATCAGTTATAACAAATAAAATTTCTATGATTCTAAGATTAATGTTATCATCAAATCACATGTAGATTCCTAACAGAGCATTAGGAATATAATCATAATTGTTTTTCTTGTTAATTCCTAGTTTTCCATTTCTATTCTTCTTGGTCTTCATGACAGTATTTTAGAAGTTACTGTCATGCTGGTGTTGACAGTAGGTTTAGATGGAGTTGTCTCGACAAGAAGTTTGGATCTCACAGTGTTGACAGCATCTTCTGAACTTATTGTCTTGCCAGTGTTGACAGCATCTTTTAAACACAGGTTACTGTCATGGTCAAAACTAACTGTCTTGGAGATTTTAACAGTATCTTTTGCCTTAAGGGAAGTAATGACAGCTTCATTATTCTCATCATCTATCTCTTGTTTAATCACCAAAGCTTCCTCATCAAATTCGAATTCATCCTTTTTAAACATGAGATTCTTAACTTTTTTTTAGAATGAACGGTTTGACAGTATGTTTGATGTCTTCCTCTACAACATGTTTCTTTCCATTTTTATTCTCATAGTTAAAACATATACCTATCTTTTGATTTTCAGTATTATCATCATGGTATGATTTTAACAGAGAAGAAGAATTCTTGTAGGCCTTGATTTTTAGTTCATTCTTATAAATCTGTTTTTTAAGAAATTCCTCAGTCTAGGAAGCACAAACTACCTTGTTTTTAAGAATCTCATTTTCTTGTTGTAAGGACTCAAAAGCATTCTATTCAATTTCTAGTTCATGATTTTTAATCTTCAATAACTCATTAGCACTAGAAAATTTAACTATTTCCTCATTGGCAGCTAACATGCTTGTATGAATATTAAAAATTTCAGAACTTAAACTTTCAACAGTTTTCTTATACTGAGATGTAGTCATATCAACAATAGTAAGAAAGTGTACCTGATTTGATGAAGTGGATGAACCTTCTCCAGAGTTTGCGATGAGAGCAAGATTTCCATATTCTTCTTTCTCTTCATCATTAGAGTCTTCCCAACAATTTCCTTCAGCCACAAAAGCAATTCCTTGTTGCTTTTTGAGCAAGGCATCATATTTTTCTTTGAGTTCCTCATAATCATTGTCATTTCTTCTCACTTGTTTTGGCTTCTTGCATTCTATAGCAAAATGCCCCATTTCATTTCATTTCATTCCGAGGCATAAAACGCAGCGGATTAAACGTAAATATAACGAAAAATTCCGGAACCCTAACGCAGGATCATGTATAATCATGGACTGATTATTGTGAAACGGAATCATACCTTTATTTGGTCTTGACTACTACGAACTCAACGGAGATCCTAGCTTTCACGACTTGTGTCTTCCTCTTGAAAACACCTCTATGGTATCCACACGAGCACCTTCAAGAACGTCTCACGATCTTGATTATGGAACGAATGTACTAGCCTCCTCTAGATGATTTCGAAAACTGCCTCTACCTTTTCTGCTGCTAGGGTTCGTTTTTCCTTAAAAACTTAATACCTATTAACCCTACATTATCTATTTATAATGGTTGGTTAATAGGCCCATAATAGCAACCCATAACAGCAAAGCCTAACCCATGTAGGTTTAGGATTAAATAATAAAACCGAATTTTATTATTTAATTAATAACTAAGTCACACTTAATTATTAATGGCAGAATTCAAATTCGAATTTATATTATTTCAATTAATTAAGTCTCACTTAATTAATATAATAAAATTCAAATAATCATCAATTAATTTAAATCTATAATTTAAATTAATTATTCCTTTAAGTACTCTATGTGTGTGACCCTATAGGCTATTATTTAATTAGCAATAATTTTATTCTCCAATAAAATTATAAACAATGAGCGGTATCTAGTAATACATCATTGCTACCCAATTAAATAATAATTAAATCGTGATTCGATAAAACCTTTCGTGATTAATGTTTCCGTGTAATATAATCCCTTTAACCATATATATTATAGATTAAACTCGAGGCATGTATTTAGTCATCCTCTTCAACATTTAATCCGGGTTTACTTGATCCATGAGTAGACTATGAAAAACAAATCATTATTTGAGCATGGCCATGCATTTTATAGTCTCACTCAATCAAGAGGCCAATAATATCTCTCCTAATTATAGGAGGGTTAAATCCTTTATCTATCATTCATATTTCTCATACGACTCATGATATACCCGATGTCCACTTTTATCATCACCCGGTCAAAAGTGACTTTTAATGTAGTCAAAGTATATTAATCCTCATACAGAAATATAATGATCTCAAGTCGAAGGATCATTACACCATTATCACTGTGAGTCTTTCTTATGACTTTATTAAACATGAAGAATCTCACTATGGGTCTGTCCAGTACCATGTACTCCTGCATGTACCTATGTGTTGACTTTAGTATCCCCATACTTATAACCAATGAGATGTGGTTATCTGTCAAACAACATACTAGTCTATTTATGTATTATTATTGTCCTATAATAATAATACTCGACTAGGGACATTTAAGAATATGATCTATTATATAATCTCAAGTTCAAGTCATGTACTAAACTATACAATATGTATCATGATTCTAAGGACATTTATTATGCTAACAAATATATCGCAGTATTTAAAGTCATAATAAATACGTTTATTGAATAATCAAATAACATAAAGGTCTATTAAAAGAAACATTGTATTGCCTCTAGGGCACCTACACTAACAGGCTGTTACTAGTTCTGATGATGTCAATAAGGGGGAAAAGAGAAGTGAATCTTCCTCCAGGAGAAATAAGGATGATACATGCAGAGATGATAAAAGGGGAGTTAAAAGGAGGTGAGATGGTGATGATGGAGATAGTTCTCATGTTCCCAAGGGTCCTGGTGATGTATCACTCAAGCATTCTGGAGTGACTGTATTATCAAAATATCAAACACATCAGTCAGGGACTGGACATTTGAAATCAGAGTCTAAGTCAGACTCTAATAAACAAAAGAAGAAAATAGACTCTGATGAAACTCAAGAACCTTCATACTGGAAGTGCAGTCAATCAAATCTACAACTTAGAGCTAAAAAGAAGACAGGTTTTGGAGGTTTTGAAGAATCTGACATTGACAAAACATCTACTCTAACCAGGGATCCTCAATCCTTGACAGATAGGCAGTTTGAGAAGATCACACAGAAGCACTTAAACAAAGTGGTCTCTTCTCAAATTGTTTATAATGTTTATGAAAGGAAGATGCAAGGAGGACAGAGAGGCATAGAAAAGGTGAAGAATGAGATGCTGGTTTATTTTTTAGAAGGTGGATCAGCTAAATGGATCAGTCAATCAAACTTCAAAATTTTCAAATAGGCTGAGGAATTGCAGTATATTAGATTTCTCCTTCAAATTGCTTATGAAGTTAACAAGAGCAAAAAGGCTGTCACACACAAATGGTTCAAGGAGATTGATAGAAAGCTGACTTTGCACAAACAGGCAAATCGACAAATGGACAAATTTTCCTTAAAATATGTTGATACTGAGGGAAATGATCAAGTCATGCCATTGGAAGAAAAACATATTAAATTTCAAGAAGATGTGGGTCATTACTTTGGGTTTCAGCCTATGAGTGGGAAAGTTAGTGTTCTAATGTTGAAGGACTTAAAAGATCAAGAAAGCAGTGCAAACGATCTGAGAGCAGCTTACTGTCAAATCAAATGTTCAAGTGAAGAAATGAAGAAATTGAAGAAATTTGTTGGTGAAGCTCTTGCAATTGTGGAGGACAATATGCTCAATTCATTTTTGAAGAATAATCCAGCATTTGAGAGGATCAGTTAAGAAGTAATTCTTTTTCCTTTATAATTCTTTCATACTGTTCTAGACTACGTGTTTTATTCTTTAATTTTGACATCATCAAACCTGGATTTATGCTTACATTTTATAAAGAATAAATAGGGGGAGATTGTTATGAATATATTCATTTGATGATGTACAAAATTCTAGAACATGAGTTAGCTTAGTTTATTTACAATATATCTTTCTAGTCTTGTAGTCAAAGTATATTAATCCTCATACAGAAATATAATGATCTCAAGTCGAAGGATCATTACACCATTATCACTGTGAGTCTTTCTTATGACTTTATTAAACATGAAGAATCTCACTATGGGTCTGTCCAGTACCATGTACTCCTGCATGTACCTATGTGTTGACTTTAGTATCCCCATACTTATAACCAATGAGATGTGGTTATCTGTCAAACAACATACTAGTCTATTTATGTATTATTATTGTCCTATAATAATAATACTCGACTAGGGACATTTAAGAATATGATCTATTATATAATCTCAAGTTCAAGTCATGTACTAAACTATACAATGTGTATCATGATTCTAAGGACATTTATTATGCTAACAAATATATCGCAGTATTTAAAGTCATAATAAATACGTTTATTGAATAATCAAATAACATAAAGGTTTATCAAAATAAACATAAATATTTTTACTAAAACCCTAGCCATTTTGAGAAAAGAGGAAGATAGAGAGAGAAACAGTTTTCGGGTGCTAGTGCACATCAATCCTTCATGAAAAGTGTTCGTGTGGATACCGTAGAGCGTAGATCGCGAGAGCGGGATACGTGGTGATTAAACAAGCTTTGGACCTCCATTAATCTTCCATTAATGAACTGTTAAAGCTTCTAAAGGTATTTATTCTTTATCTCCGAATTAAATCTTTTGTTTTCGCATGGATCCTGCGGAGGGTTTCGCTATTTTGATTTATTTTTCACGTTTATTCCGCTGCGTTTGTGCCTCGAAACCCTTCACAACTATCCCTCCAAACATGTTGTCAACTATCCCGCCAAAGTTACTATCAGAGAAACTTGCTGTCAATCTCCGCCAAGTTTACTGTCGAGGAATAGTTGCTGTCAGTTGTTTAAAAAGGTGCTGTCACTTGAATATGCTATCGTTGGCTTCAGTTTGTAGAATGTTACTGGCAATTATTTGATCCATGTTGTGCATGAACACTTTGTGAACTTCTACTTCATAGATCATGTATTACATTTTTAAAAGACAGTAACTATTGATACTTACTATCACCTACTTGGTTTTTTATACGTACTATTACAAGTGATATTTAAACATACAGTCAATATGAATATGACAGTATGTTTTTTTTAGTTAATTTCTAATTAATCTAAGTAAGATATTAGTTGATTATAATGTTAACATCACAATCCCTAACATTAACCACAACTCATTCTAGAGCTTCACAAACACCCCTAGCCTCTACAACAAAAACTAATTCCCGATTCAGATATCTCATGACCTTCCCCTCCACAAATTGTCCCTTGTAATCCCGAAGTACCATGCCTATTGAAAATGTCTCAGCCTCCTTTAAAACTGCAGCATCCACATTAATCTTGAAGTTATGTTCCTCATGTGGAAACCATCTTTGAATACAAGCATGAGATCCTGGAATTGTCCTTTTATTTATATCACTTTTCTCCTTTTATACTCGTTTCCACCCTGGCACAATCTTCGTGCTCCAGTCCATGGCCATTGACGGTGTACCCAACTTATCGTCCCACACCCTTTTATTACGCAAACACCATATTCCCCACAACACTGTTGAAAGGCATATGACTAGGCCTATTTGTAATAATTAGATGAAAACTCAACTCAGATAAGAAAAATCAGTAAATAATAATTATGATAACATGAATCAGAATGAAGAAAGTAAACTAGACACAAAGAATCAGATTGACAGAAGAATTTTTATGAGGTTGCTACTTTTCACCAGAAGAAGTTCATTAATATGTTCAAGCATCGGCGAAAAATAAAGAAGTAGTATTCAGAAGAGTTCAGAAGATTCCAAGTGGCTATTATAAGAAGATTCCAAGAAAAAAATATTAGTGACAAAGCTAGAAGCGAGAACAAGATAGAAGATCACAGCTTTTAAAGTTAAAAAGTAAAGAATATTTGTTTAGTATGATACAAATAAACTAGACAATATATTTGTGTGTCAACTAATTTAATAAATATTTATTACCTAGCTCAAGTAATTTTCAGACAGGAAGACTCAAGTCAAATCTACAGTGGTTGTCTAGTGAATAAACTAAATTAATTCTACTATCAAAAGTTAATTAATTATTTAATTTATCTACTTAAATTAATTCATCTTGAATTAATTTAATTTATAAATTATTTAATTAAAATTGGTAGAATTAATTAAGTTAAAAATACCATTTTATTTAACATTTAAAAAAAGTCTTTCTGTATAATTATAGAAAGTCTAACTGGATTATTTCAATAAGACTTTAAAAAGTCTTACCGAATAATGCCAATAAGACTTTTGAAAAGTCTTACCGAATTATTCAATTAGACTTTAATTAAAAGTCTTACCGAATTATTCAACAAGACTTTAATTAAAAGTCTTACCGATTTATTCAATAAGAATTTTTAAAAGTCTTATCGACCATTTAAAAAGTCTTATCGAGTGAAAACGTCTTGCCCAGCTAATTTGAAAAGTCTTAAAGGCTATTTTATAAAATCTTTTAATTTTTGAAATAAGTTTTATTCAAAAGTCTTGCTAGCTACCACCTCTATAAATATAAGGCCAAGGGTTTCATAATTCAGTTGATTGAAAACATTCAAATTCAGAAATTTGTATGCATTGTAATATTCACATATTTCTGAGCAAGTTTGAATTATAATTGTTAAATCAGAAAAATTCATGTCAAAATCGTTCTAAACATTTAAACAGTTATATAAACTTTCATCGTATTAATGTTGTAATACTTTTAAAGTTAAAATAATATCTTTAACTTGAACAGTATTTCATCACAATTAATATTTTGTGAAAATTAAAATAATATTTTTAAATCTAATATTCCGCGATTAAATATTAATATTGTGTTCAACCTCCTTTCTACAATATCAGGGACCAACAATTGGTATCAGAGATGGTTGATATTATTAATATCAAGTCCTAACTCATTTAGATATGGAAATAACTTGTAAACTCTTGTAGGACCATTACTGGCTCATTTGAACAAGAAACCAATTCGTAACAATTTAAGGCTTCATTATTGATTCGTTCGAACTTGAAAACTAGTTGTAGCTTCGTTCTTGACTCATATGAACATGGAAACAACTTATAAAATATTGTAGGTTCATTCTTCGCTCACTTGATCATGAAAACAATTCATAACAATTTGAGACTTCATTCTTGACTCCATTAAACATGGAAACAACTTGTAAACTCTTGTAGCATCATTCTCGACTCGTTCGAACTTGAAAATAACTTGTAGCTTCATTCTTAACCATTTGGATATGGAAACAACCTGTAAACTCTTGTAGGATCATTCTTGACTCGGTCGAACTTATAAATTCATTCTTGACTCATTTGATCATGGAAACAACTTATAAACTCTTGTAGGACCATTCTTGACTCATTTTAACATGAAACCAATTCGTAACAATTTGAGGCTTCATTTCAGACTTGTTTGATCTTCGAAACAACTTGTAGCTTCATTCTTGACTCATTTGAACATGAAAACAACTTATAAAATCTTTTAGGATGATTATTCACTCATTTGATCTTGAAAACAATTCATAACAATTTGAGGCTTTATTCTTGACTCGTTCGAACTTGAAAACAACTTGTAGCTTCATTCTTGACTCGTTTGAACATGGAAATAACTTATAAATTATTTTAGCATCATTCTCGACTCGTTCGAACTTATAAACAACTTGTAGGATCATGCTTGACTCGTTTAATCATGAAAATAACTTGTAAACTCTTGTAAGGATTGTATAGTGATATGAATATATATTTAGTCTATCCATATATATCATTTGATTCCAAAATCCCTTAGTGTTTATATCATCCACAACATTTGAAAGTAATAGCTGCTAGCTGCCAAGTACTCCCCCTCAGTTGTTGACAAAGCAACAGAGTTTTGTTTCTTGCATTGCCAAGTCACTAAACTCTAGCCTAAGAACGCACAAACACCACTTGTACTTTTACGATCAGTGTGACAACCAACATAATCTGCATCACTATACCCAACAAAATCAAATGCATTTGTTATAGGATAAAATAAAGCTAAATTAATAGTACCACTTAAATATTTGAAAATTCTTTGAACAACATTATAGTGGGACACCTTAGGCTTGCATTGAAATCTAACACATACACAAACTGCATACATTATATCAGGTCTAGAGGCAGTAAGATACTGTAAACTACCAATCATACCTCTATACTTACAAATATCAATATCTACACTTTTTTCATCTGTTGTCAACTTACTAGCTTGACTCATTGGTGTTAATTTCGCCTTGATATTTTCAAATCCAAATCGCTTGATTAGATTTTCGATGTATTTGTATTGATGCACAAAGATACCATCATTGGTTTGTTTGACTTGTAGACCCAAAAAGTAATTGAGTTCTCCCATCATGCGCATATCAAACTCACTGTGCATACACTTTGAAAACCACTCACACATGGTATCATTTGTTGATCCAAAAATAATATCATCCACATAAATTTAAACAACAAGAGTATCATTACACCTTTAATTTTCTCTCACTTCTTTTGTACCTTCACATAAAATCTCAATAGTTTCCTATATGTGTTTGGTTGAGGTACAGTTGACAATGTTGTTGTACATAACCATGTCCAATGAGTCATTCAATATGAGAATTAGACTAGTGTCAAGTGACACTTTCTCTTTCTCTGTATCAGTTTATTGAGATGGAACTTTTGGTATCCATGTAACTGGTATCACCTCTGAGCCACTAGTTATTTCAGGAACTAGTGTTACAGGCATGAAGGGTCCATTCTTCAATATCTCATGATACATGTAGTTTGCAGCCTTGATGAACATCAACATTTTCTTCTTCCATAGATTGTAGTTTTCTTTGTCAAATGCATGAATCTTGATACTGCTAAATTTCTATGAAATCATTTTGATCTTTGTACTGTTTGTATGTCAACAACCTGGCTTTGATACCAATTGTAAGATATGAGTTGGATGAAACTTATACAAATGGGGGGTGAATGTATATATTGAATTCTTTTTTGTTTGCTTTGGTGAATTGATTATGTTTAAATATTGGTAGCTTAACTTGTGTGTGTTTGATTAACAATGGGTAAGTAAAGAACCTTAAAGAACACAAACAAATTAACTTTTAATCTAATGTATTATTAGAATTGAAATTTCTACAATTTGAGTTTCAAGTATGAATCTCAACTTCTTGTTCTTAAAAAAAACAATGTATGAAATCTATTCAACACACTAACTTGTGAAGCTGTGTATTATGCTAAATAGATAACATGTCTTTGGTGCACATGCTTTCACAATTAGTTATAATATAACTAGACACAAACAAACTTGCTTTCCATTCTACACAATCTATTTCTAGCTAAGTTCTATGATTAGACAGTATGTTCTATTCTGCTTTCTTTCTTCTACCTTTGTCTTGTTCTTCTTTCAAGCTTCATTTTAGACTCGTCATTATCTTCACAGGTTTGATAGACAATAATCATGACAATGCTTTAAAATACATGTCTTATACTTCTCCATATTTCCTTGAAATAAGCTCAGTTGAAGTAGTCAAATACTCCATTCAAATCACTTCGAGAAGTCATGATGTGGACTTCTCGATTGACTACTCTTGTTACTTCTCGATTTGATTTTGCTTTGTTACATCTTGATTGACCTAGACTTCTTGATTGAATTAAGCTTTGATGACTTCTTGATCAGACTAGATATCTCCAATGACTTATGTCATTGTCTTCTCGATCAGCCTCAATTTTCATACTTCTCGAATGCTTAAAATGCTGACTTCTCGATGTGTTACATTTCTGCACTTCTCGATCAATTGAGACTTCTCGAATAGATGAGACTTCTCGATTGATATTTCACTTCTCGAATGGCTAGTTCACTGTGACTTCTTGATTGATAACTCAACCATTTAGTTTGAGACTTCTCTATTGATCATTTTCCTTAGAAGAATTTCCACACTGCATTCTTTATTCTGTTGAAGTCTTCTGTGTCTTGATGCATGATCCAACTTGATTGTTCTATCAGACTTTTATTCTTGACTTTTATTTATAATCTTGAATTACAGTAGAAACATACTTCTATCTGCAAATGTACATTATAAAAAACTAAGTCACTAACCTACACAGAAGTTTTAGTTGTGCTTCACAGTATGACAAGTAAATACAATTAAGTATAGTAGACTTGATTTGATCCAACAGAGATAATGACTAAAATACATGTACATGAAGTCGAGTGTGGCCCGATTTACTGATTATGAAAAGTAATGGCCCGATTTACTCGTCAATTCCGCATCCACATGATGCGTATTCTCATTTTAATACTTTTGTTAATTTACATTATAAGACTCACCGATTAATAACAATTAATAAGGAACGAATTGTAATATATTATGATTCTTTGATAGGATTGTGTACAATAGTTCATGAATGTTTTAAAGGAGGAATAATCTCAACTATTTTTTTTAATTTATAAATAAATTTACAAATCAAGTAAATTACAGTTTTATAATAAATAAAAGTTTAAATTTGTATTTTTATATAAAATTTAGTAATAATTTTAATTTTTTCTCACCTTAATATACATATAACGATTATTATACTGAAATAAAGAGAGAGTACTAATAATGGTGGTGTTATTTTTAGCACAAACTTTTAAAAATATCAAAGAATTTGAATGGATTAAAAATGATAAGTTTTTGGAGTTGAAAAAATTTATTCATAAAGATGAAGAATGTGTCTCAATGTACGCAATTAAATTATGGGTGTTATGCGTAGAGTATACAGTGCCAGTAAAGACCGCACAACTTAAATATGCGTATTTTTTTAGCGCAACCCTTATATGAGTATGTACTCGATACTTTTTATTAAAAATGAAAAACCAACAGAGACCACGCACTGTTAAAATGTGTATACGGAACACGCAGTTTATATATGCGTGTTTAACAGGTATTTTGGGCCATTACTCCTGCTGCCGGGTATTTTAGTAATACTATTTTGAAAAAAGAGTAATTAAGGTCTTCACCCACTAATAAATAGAAAAAATATTAAAATGTTCCTCTACGCATCATATATAAAATATAAGAGAAAATAACCAAAATACCCCAATTTCAATACACATGGCCCAAAATACAGTTAGGAGAAAGTGGTGGCCCTTTTTACCCGCTTAACACGCATACACCATATGTGTGTTCTTTAAATTTTATTCAGATCACTTATAGAGAGTAGGTTAACAAAAACCTACACCCAGTAGCTTAACAAATACATCCAATTCATTCAACCTACAATTGTGTGTACATATATAACTAAACATACATACTTGACAGAAGGATGAAAAGGCGGAGGGGCAAAAAGAGGTTGAGTAGGCGTAGTGTTGCTAGGAAAGCCTGTAGCGAATCGATTCGAAGATGATGGTGGAACGCCTGGACATGAGCTTTTACTGAACCCTTGTAACGATATCGTTTCTCTGTGATTCAAAGCATCAATTAGTGAGGAATTATAGATGTAGACGTGTAAATATAGGTTGATTTGTACACATCCTTCAGTACGGTATATACGCATTCTGACTTTGCGTGTGCAGGTTAAGTTTTTCTAGGCCTGCATAATAGGATGATGCGTATTCACCTTCACGCATTTCTATAATGCGTATTGACCTATACATAAGCTGTATCCGCATACTTGGCATGCGTGTTCCATATACGCATGTTAAGAATGCGTGTCTCGCGGGTATATTGGGCTAACCCTTCCGCATATGGGTATTTTAGTTACTTCATTTTAAAAAATGGGTAATGAAGATTGCCTTCTCCCAAAATATAACACCCCATTTAAATGTACATTCAAATTATTGTAAATTTATAATATAATATATTAGGAGAATTTGAGATTTTTTATAATTCAAACTAACCAAAGCTAACCAAAACAACCAAACCAATAATAGTCCTTAGATTATTTAAAGTAAATAGATTATAATTAATATATGAAATATTAAATAATATTTTATATATTTTAGTATCTAAAGTACAATCAAAAGTTTGAAATTTGAATCAAGTCAATAACATATTAAAATTAAATATTCATATTATTAGTACTAAATACACAAAAACGTTTGAATCCCATCGAACACATATTATTATATTTTTTTGTTTAAAACACATATTATTAGATAAATTAATTAATTAAAATGTAACAATATGTGTTTGTTAGGAATCTACATGTAATTTGATGATAACATTAATCTTTGAATCATAGAAATTTTATTTGATGTAACTGATCAATTGATATGAAAAATTATAAATATCAATTGATCAGGAAACCATTTATCAGTTGAAATATTGATATGAATCAACTGATAATTTGGACTGTAGCATAGGTGTACTTAGTCTATTTCAATCGATAAGGTATAAATCAATTAATATTATTCTTATCATTTGATGTTAGACTCGATTGATATAGATCATCAATTGATATGTAAATTAAACTGTCAAATTATAATTATTTGAAGACAGGAAATTGCACAAGTGAAGGATGATCAATTGATATTGAAGCATCGATGGATGAGAGATCAATCGAAGAAGCCAAGTCATGAATTAAAGACTATCAACTGATGTGAAGACCCATCGATTGATAATATCTATCAATTGATAAGTCATTCCTTATTAATCGATGGATATAAAGATCAATCGAAGATGAACATCAGTTGATGGATTAAAGGATGAATCAATTGATATGCTTAACATCAAGTTATCAATTGATTGTGACAACACAGAAAGACTATCAATTGTAGATCCACATAACAAAAGCACACCTATGGAAGACAGCCTAGGGTGGCTGTGAAGACTCAATCAGTAGCTATCTTTCAAGTCTATTTTTCTAAAAAGGAAAAAGGAAAAAGAGAGACAGATAGAAACAATACTAGAATAGGAATTGTAAAAATACACTTGTAGTATATAAACAAGTGTAGTAGCATTGTTAGAAAAAAAGAAGTTAGACAATATTCTCTTAATAAACTGGTCAAGCTTCAAAGCACATTGTAAGATCAGTTGATTTTTCTAACCTTGTAAAAACGAAGCTAGGTTTTCTTTTAACCTAGGAACATTGAGCAAAAATATAAACTGATGGAAAAACCAATCCATCAATAATTTTTAAATCTCTTTGTTCAGTTTAATTTTCAGTTATTATTTGTTCAAACATATTCTCTCAAACTCTCAAACATCAAGAACAAATATTAAAAGAAGATATTTTTTAATATTTGTATTCAACCCCCCTTCTACAAATATTGTCATTGTTCTAAGGAATAACAATTGGTATCAGAGCAGACTTTTAACATACACAAAGTTTAAAGATCAAGAACAGTCAATATGGGCCAAAAAGATTCAGGTGTAAAGATTCCAGTATTAGAAAAGGATGAATACTTTCCATGGAAGGTAAAAATGCATCTGCATCTTTTTTCTCTCGACTCTTCCTATGTTCATTGCATAGAGAAAGGTCCTCATATTCCCATGAAGCTAGTCACAGGTGTGAACCCTGATGGAACTCCTGCACTTGACAAACATATTCCTAAACTCATCTCTGAGTTCACAGAAGAGGATGAAAAAGAAGTACTCAAAGACAAGAAGGCCATGAACAATCTGTTTAATGGTCTAGTAAAGATATGTTTGAAAATGTGATAAACTGTACTTCATCAAAAGAGGTATGTGACACTCTTCAAACTCTATGTGAAGGAACTGAACAAGTAAGGAAAAACAAGATGCAACTCTTGATTCAAAATTATGAATCATTTCATTTCAAGAGTGGAGAATCTATCAATGACACCTATAGCAGATTTCAGAAGTTACTAAATGGACTGAAGCTATATGGTAGGGTTTATGCAACTGAGGATACAAATCTAAAATTTCTTAGATCTCTTCTAAAAGAATGAAAACCAATGACTGTTTCCATTAGACAATCTCAGGATTCAAGGATTATACTCTTGAGAAACTTTATGGTATTCTCAAGACATATGAGTTGGAAATCCAACAAGATGAGGAGATTGAGAAGAATCAAAGAAAGGAGAAAACTGTGGCTTTGATAGTCAAAGGAAATGAAGAAAAGAAGGAAAGTGGTTGTGTAGAAGAGTCTGTCATGATGGCTGGTGATGCTGTTGAAGAATCATTCAAAAGAGGAAAGGGCAAGTGTGAAGAAAATGAAACATGCTCTTAGGATAATTTGGATGAGATTGATGAACACCTTGCATTTCTGTCAAGGAAGTTTTCAAAGCTAAAATTTAAGAGGAATCCAAATGCTCAAAGGCCTGGATCCCAGTTTAGAAGTAACAATTAAAACAAAAATTTGGTTGATAGATCTAAATTTAAATGTTTTAACTGTGGATTGACTTGTCATTTCTCAAATGAGAGCAGGAAGCCAAAACAAGAAAAGGCAAAGTCTTATGATGGAATTGATTATAAAAAGAAATACTTTGACCTTTTGAAACAGAAAGAAAAGGCTTTTGTCACTGAAGAGAAAGACTAGGCTGCTGAGGATAGTGATTCTGAGGAATTCATAAATCTAGCACTAATGGCCAAACATGAAGATGAAGAAGCTAGTTCATCATCAAATCATGTACTAGCTACAAACTTTCCTGAGTTTACAACTGATGAATGCAATAGTACTATTAATGAATTGTACAATTTGCATGTCACTCTAAAATCTCTAAACAAAGAAAATCTCAAATTGAAGAACACCATCGATGTCTTAATTGAGAGGAATATTTTTCTTGAAATTGAACTTGTTTGTTTAGATAGATTTAAGCATGAGAGTAAGGATGCTAGAGATGAACTAGTAAATAGTTTTAAAAGAGAAGAATTGTTAAAAGAACAATTGGCTGAAGAAATTGAAACCTTTAACAAATGGAATAGGTCTGCTAAAACTGCCAAAGAAATTATTGATGTTCAAGGTGTAGATACTCTAGGAGAACACCCCAAATCAATAGGCAGGCCATTGACTGATACTTCAATGGATAAAGATCAATCGACTGCTAATCCTTCATCAACTGATAAGGATTATCAATCGATTGATGCTGAATCAACTGATAAGCATCCATCGACAAGTAAATCATCAATGGCTAATAAAAACAACAAATTTAGCACTCATATCAAGTTTGTTAAGGAAATCAAAAATCAAGTTGAGACTGAAGCTGAGAAGATCAACATAGGCTTATCAAAGAAACAATTAAAAGATAAATTAGAAAAGATAGCATTTGTGGAAATTACTCAACCTAAGTCTGAGAAAAAGAAAAAGAATAGGAATGGTAAAGTAGGCATTAATAAGCACAACAACTACACTCCTGACATGTATGCTCCTAGAAAGGCATGTGCTAAATGTGGCAGTCTAAATCATTTGTCTATGCAATGCAAGAATGAAAAGAAATCTATATCTTCAAATGATTTAAATGTACATGCCATGACTGCTAATGTCGTGTTTACCAATCCTATGCTCATGAATGCCATGTCTTTTAATTTAGTTGCACCTAATGTTCATACGCCTTATGCACAAGTTTCATACATGTATAATCCTTTTTTGCATATGCAAATATGAACATATCTGGTATGCCATGGAACATGCCTAATGTCGATAATGAAATGCATGGAAATTCTGCCATGAGTTCCAAGGTGTCTAAGCCCCAAAAGCCAACTCGCAAAGTTAAAGTGGATTTAAATCCACCAAAACAAAAGGAACCAAAGTTGGCAACAAAGGCTCATGCTGCAACTAATGAAAGACGACCCAAGGCAACTTGGGTACCAAAAACAACATGTTTGTTTTATGTGTATGCAGGGAAACAAGAAAAATCTCTGGTATTTGGATAGTGGATGCTCAAGGAATAGACTTGTCCCTGCTCACAAAGTTTGTGGAAAAGGCTGGCCCATTAGTTACTTTTAGAGATAACAATAAAGGTTTCACCCTGGGATATGGCTCAATTGCAAAAGAAAATGTTATCATTGAACCTGTAGCACTAGTTGATGGATTGAAGCACAACTTGCTCAGTATTAGTCAACTGTGTGATAATGGTAATGGTGTGTGGTTTACAACTGGATCATGCATCATAGCCAACAAGGAATATGGTGAAATTCTCTTAATTGGAGAAAGAAAAGGAAATGTCTATGTGGCTGATTTTCACTCTGTAAAGGCAAATTCAATGACATGCCTACTGAGCAAAGCCAATTCAGATGAAAGTTGGATTTGGCACAAGAAACTAGCCCATTTGAATTCAAAGCCATGAATCTATTGGTTAGAAAGAATCTGGTTAGAGGCATTTCACAGATGGAATTCACCAAGGATGGACTTTGTGATGCTTGTCAAAAGGGAAAACAAAGAGATTTAAGTCAAAGTCTGAATCATCAATCGATAAGCCTTTGGAATTATTACAAATGGATTTATTTGGTCCAGTCAACATCATGTCAATTGCCAAAAAGAAATATGCCTTAGTCATTGTGGATGACTTTACAAGATTTTCATGGGTATATTTCTTACACTCTAAGGATGAGGCAAGTAAATTAATTATCAATCATGTGAAGAATGTTGACAATGGCATTGAATGGAAGGTCAAGAAAATTAGAAGTGATAATGGTACTGAATTCAAGAATGCAAAAATGAAAAAAATTTATGAAGAAAAAGGTATCATTCATCATTTTTTTACACCAAGAACTCCACAACAAAATGGATTAGTTGAAAGGAAAAATATAACCTTGATTGAAGCTGCTAGAACTTTATTAGAAGAAGCAAAACTACCTACATACTTCTGGGCAGAAGCAATTAATACCGCTTGCTACATTCAGAATATTTCTATGGTCAATCAAATTCAAGGCAAAACTCCATATCAGTTGATGAAGAAGGACAAGAAGCCAACAGTTAACTTTCTTCATGTATTTGGCTGCAAATGCTTTGTATTGAGAAATCAAGGTGAAAATATAGGAAAATTTGAAGCCAAGGCTGATGAAGCTATATTTGTTGGATATGGAATAACAACCAAAGCATACAGAGTCTACAATCTTAGATTACACATTGTTATGGATTCTATGCATGTAGTCTTTGATGACAAGAAAATACAAGGGTTGTTTGATGAAGGATTTCATGACCTATTGCATTTTGAAAATGAATCAACAAGCAATATTGAAGATAGTGATGATGATGTGAAAATTTCAAGAAATCAAGTACCTAGAATCCTCCCATAAATTGATGTCAATACATCAACAGATAACTTATCAGTTGACAATCTTCAATCGAATGATAATACATCAATTGATAATCATTCGATGGATAACAACTCTGCTAAAAAATCTTCAAATGGAGTGTCCATCTCAGGGGGAGGGTTATCAAATAGTCAATCACATCACAATGATCAAAAAACTTTCAATGATCATGAAGCATCATCTTCAAGAACAAATTTACCATCTCAAAAGAAATGGACAAAAAGCCATCCCTTTGAATTAATTATTGGAGATACAAATGATGGAGTCAAAACCAGAAGTGCAACTCAAAATGAATGCTTGTATAACATCTTTCTATCTCAAGAAGAACCAAAAAGGATTGAAGAAGCCTTGAATGATCCTGATTGGATAATTGCTATGCAAGAAGAGTTGAATCAGTTTGAAAGGAACAAGGTATGGAAGCTGGTGCCCAAACCAAAGAACAAGTCTATCATTGGCATAAAGTGGGTATTCAGAAACAAAATGGATGAATCTGGTATAGTGACAAGGAATAAAGCAAGATTAGTGGTAAAGGGCTATTCACAAGAAGAAGGCATAGATTTTGATGAAACATTTGCACCAGTTGCAAGGTTGGAAGCAATCAGAATCTTTTTAGCATATGATGCTCATGCAAATTTCAAAGTGTATCAGATGGATGTGAAAAGTGCCTTTCTCAATGGAGAACTAGAAAAAGAAGTATATGTAAAACAACCTCCTGGTTTTATTGATCCTGTTCATCCTGGATTTGTGTACTATCTTCTAAAGGCACTTTATGGATTAAAACAAGCACCTAGGGCCTGGTATGAAACTCTATCTAAATTCCTGATTTAGAATCACTTCACAAGAGGTACTGTTGACAAAACTCTCTTTCATAGAAATGTTAGTGGCTCTATGATTCTTGTTCAAATATATGTAGATGTCATTATTTTTGGCTCAATTAATGGAAAACTTTGTCAAAAGTTTGCTAAGTTGATGCAAAGTAAATATGAAATGAGCATGATGAGAGAACTTACCTATTTTCTTGGTTTGCTAGTCAAACAAGTCAAAAATGGCATTTTCATAAATCAAACCAAATATATTTCTGATTTATTAAAAAGATTTGATTTACGTGAATGTTCTTCTGCAAAAACTCTCATGGCCACTGCAACTAAACTTGAACTAAATACTAAGTAAGCTATGGTGGACATTTCAAGTTATAGAGGCATGGTTGGCTCATTACTTTATTTAACTGCAAATAGGTCAGACATAATGTTTGCTACATGTCTTTGTGCTAGATTTTAGGCTGATCCTATAGAATCTCATTTGATTGTAATTAAAAAAATATTCAGATATCTCAAGGGAACTCCAAATCTTGGAATTTGGTATCCTAGAGATTCTGGATTTGATCTAATTGGTTATTCAGATGCAGACTATGCAGGTTGCAGAATTGACAAAAAAAGTACTACAGGCTCTTGTCAATTTCTAGGAAATAAGCTTGTATCATGGTTCAACAAAAAGCAGAATTCAGTGTCTACATCTACTGCAGAGGCTGAATACATTGTAGCTATAACAGAAAATCCATAACATATTATGGATGAGGTATCAACTACTTGACTATGGGTTCAACATGAACAAGATTCCTATTTTCTATGATAATACAAGTGCCATTGCTATAACAGAAAATCCTGTGCAACATTCCAGTACCAAGCACATTGACGTAAGGTATCACTTCATTAGGGAACATGTAATGAATGATACAATTGAATTACATTTTGTCCCTAGTGAAAGAAAACTTGCAGATATTTTTACCAAACCATTAGATGAATCTACCTTCAATGGATTGGTCTGTGATTTAGGTATGCTTAATTATATTTAATGTTCTAAATGTCTGACAAGTTATATATATATATATATATATATATATATATATAAATTTTAGCCATTGACTATGTTAATCTATTGATTCTTCATTAATCAATTGATAAACATTGTTCTTATCGATGGATATTTGTAGCTATCGACATATAAATATATCAATTGATGATATATTTATTTATCGATGGATAAGTGTACCTGTCGATGAACAAGCTTTACCAATCAATGACCTGGAATTTAAAGGGGTCCATGTCATCAATTGATCTGTACAAAAATCTAGCCGTTGATTACTCATTTTATCAATTGATTAATACATACATTCATGTATGTATAACAGTCGATTGCCAAAATTGGTAGCTTTTACTTTTCATTTTTTTTAACGATCGATTAAGTTCTATTTCGAGTAAGAAATTGATTGAGAAATCAGTAAATATAAATAGTGAGATTAAAACATTTGTTCAGTCTTACTTGCAATTTTTACTAACGAATTCTCTTTCTCTCTTTCTCTTTCTCAATCTCTGAACTCTCTCTCTGTATCTATCTCCTACTAATAACCCTAATTGCTACTCTTTAATTGCTGTTTCTGTATAATTACTAACAAGTTTGCCAGTTAATTCTCATCTCATCTTCAAACACACTTATGACATCATCAAAGAAAGTCTCACAATCTGGATTCTACTACGAACTCAACAACTTTGTTGCTTGCACTATGGTGGAGGAAGCCCCAACAGAATTCCATCATCTAATGGAATTCCTAAGAAGTTCAAGGATATCAAAGGCCCTCACAGAAGCACCAAAGATAGTGTGCAATCTAGTTGAAGAATTCTGGACTACTGCAGAGGTAGTAGATGATTTCTTTTCAATATCCTTTGATTGCTAAGGACAGAAGAGTACATAAGTTTTGGATTGTTGGACTCAAAACAAAAGGGTCTTTAAAGACTTGGTAAGGATCAATCTTCACAGCAATGTGGAATTGATTTATCATCCTTTTGTTCAGGTATTTATCTCTACTTTAACTTCTTCCAATCCCAAATCTTCTTTGCCTTCTGTGGCTATGGAGGATGTTAGTAATGACCCCAATCCTCCTACCCAAGCCACACATCCAGTTTCTAAGTCCAAATCTAAAAGGCCAACCTCAACAGGTTTCCAAAAACCTGTTGTTGAAAAATCCAAGAAAAGAAAAACAACTGTTGTGGTAGATAGACTTGAAGGAGATGTAGGTGGTGAGGGAACTGGGGAACATCAAAGAACCTAGAAGAATAAGGAGAGTGAGGGTGAGCAACCTCAACCAAGCCACTCCACAGTCTCCCAAAAGTCTGTGGATGTTAATATGGAAAATACCACATCCCTATTGCCATCCTCTCAAAAGGATGACAATATTGAAAATAGCCCAAAACCAAGGGCACAAAACCAATTTGGGGACACATAGGCCAAAGCAATAACACCATATGAAAGAAGAAAGAAGAAAGTCACCTTTGCACATGGGGAATCACACACTGCAAAATCACAGGAAACTGTGGTGGAGCCTTCTCAAAGTCAGATTGATACATCTCATATAAATGATGAGATGAAGCCCCATTCTCTCTCAATTTCAATCCCTTCTATTCTTACTTCTCCATCCCAACAAATTTCTTCAGAAAATGTTTTGATAGATTATCAAACATTTTTAGATTCTCCTTCTTTATTTTTCAAGGAGAAGCCAAAACTCTCTCCTGAATCTTTTTCTTAAAATATTCAGGATTTCATTTTTCATATTATTAAAAATATCTCTTCTCAAATTATTTCTTCATCTGTTTTTATTCTATCAATTGATGTTCCTTCATCAATTGATATACAACTATCGACTGATAAGCCATCGATCGATACTCAAGATCAATCGATGGGTATGCATCAATCGATGTATATCCTAAACACCTCAACTGTTAATATCTTTACATCAATTGATGCTCAATCAATCATCAATTGATGTTGCATAAACACTCTTAGGAATGAGTGAGTTGAGTGAGAGGCAGGATTGCAGCCTGGCAAAAGGAGAGGGAGTGAGTGAGAGCATTCCTAATTCTTTCAGGAATGAGAGTGAAACACTTGAGGGCCCCACCTTAGAAGGTGCGCAGAAAATGAGTGAGGGAGAGGTGAGATTCCAGGATGAGATCCTGATGCAAAATAGAGAGATGAGTGAGAGAGATAAAATAATTTTTATATTTGCACAGGAGTTGGAAAATGAGTTAATGGCAGAAGAGGTGAAAGTCAAGGAGATAGAGGGAGTATCAAATGCAGAAGCTAATGGGAGTGGAATTGCTAAGGACATTGAAGAGGAAATTGATTCTGGTGAACTGGATCCACATAATTTCATCCATCCTAATCCACAATATCAGAAGTTGGCTACTTCAAGTAACAGAGATGCAGAACAACTCATGGGAATTGATCATACAGAACAAAGGACCAAGAATCTGAAGGAGAACATTGCCAATACAACAGACACATGTTATATGGCACTTGAAGAACTAGAAGAAGATTTTGATGAGGAGCCATGGATGAACACAATTGATGGTTCCTTAGAAGCTGCTGAAACTGAGATTCTTTCTCAATATAGGAAGGCAATGGTGGAAGGAGAAATTGAAGATCCTACTCAAAGGAGAGTTGCTCACTATATGAGAGAGTCACTGAAAATTCACAAGATAACAGTGACAGGAGTGAAGAGGGAACTGAAGATTAGCAAGGAATCTATCACTACCAACAAGGATGTTTTGGACATGAGATTGGATGAAAAGCTACCATTCAACACCATGAATCACATCAAAGACAAGCTCTTCAAGGAATCAAAGAACTTTACAGCTTTAGAAACTAGAGTGGGATCTCTATAAATGAAAATGGATGCTATAATTGCAGGTCAAAGTCTTCATGCTTCCATTATTCAAAAGTTTCTTGACAGAATGCCACCACCCCCTCCAATTGATGATAACAAAAAGGGTAGAAGACAAAGAAGAAGGATGATGGTGATAATGGTGATGGCAAAGGCAGTGGTAGTGGTGGTGTAGGTGGTTCTGGTATGGACAAGACAAGTGGCACTGGTGGTTCTGCAACAAAAAGATTCAAATACAGAAGTAACAGGGATAACTAGTCTTCAAAAAGATCTAAGTCATCTAATTCTCCCAAAGATGAATTAGAACAGAAAAAGGAAGAATTGAAGAAGTTTGAAACTGATCTAGAAGCTAGAAGGATTTCTAGGGAAAGAGAAACTCAATCAATGATTGAGATAGAAAGGAAAAGAATTGAAGATTTGAAGAGAAGCACTGAGTTAGTGACAGATGCAGTAGAAAAATGAGACTTGAATGGGTTCATTGCTCAAACAAGAAAAATGAATGAAGATGCACAAAAGGCTGCCAAAGAAAGTAACTCAAATGCTGAAACCTTTCTATCAATTGATCTTGAAGCCCTTAAAGAGAAGAAAAAGGGTAAAGCCATAATGATTGAAGAAGAAAAGAAAGGGAAATAGCCAGAAGCTTCTTCAAGGAGCCATTTCTACAGGATTGTTAGATGCTGCAAGAAGAGAAAAAGAGAATGATGAAATAGGAAGGCAAATGGAAATAGAATGGAATATGGAAGATCAATCAATGGAGCAACCACTGAGGAAAAAGAGAAAAATAGCTATGGCCAAGAAAAAGTCAAGTTCTATTCAAGAAATAGTAGTTCAAGAAAACCTTCAGGGTCAACAAGAAGAAATAAGGGAGGAGGTGACAATTGAAGGTTATGATATGAAGGGAGTACCAGTAATAAATGAAAAAGGAATAATTGGAGTAAGGACTGACCCTGCTACCTCTAATCAAGAAGAATCTATGAGATTGGAGTATGAAAATGGAGTGAAGATCACTTGTTCAATGAAAGTGATAATGAAGTAGAGCTACAATGTTTTAAAGACTATCATTCCTCTACTCAACAGAAAGTACAAACTCAACACAACAATTGCTCAGGAGATTCAACAGCAAATTTCAAAGCTAAGGAGATCCAAGGCAGAAGCTGAACCTGATTCACCTCTAAAGCTATGGAACTCACAGGTCAAAAAGGTGGTGTTGGAGCCAAAGTATACTATGATTTTTATAGATATGGAGGGCAATACAAAGTTCTTTGATATCTGTAAATATCTGGACAAAATCACAGATGAAGAAATACATTACCTTATGTGGCAACTTGGAGAAATTGACAGGGATGAAGCAATTTTGAGGAGTTCTTTCATGAGGCAACTAAAGGAAAATGCTAAGAAGAGAAGGAAGAGAAGCTAATTGAATCATGGAGACAGTGAAGACATTGAAGCTGCTTGCAGGAGTTATCTATCAATCTGGTACTTCAAAAATTAATACGCTAATTAAATTTCTTGATTCTATCTGAATGTAAATTATTAAGGGTTTTGTTATCATCAAGTAGATTTATGCCTGTTCATATCACAGACACAAATATGGGGAGATTGTTAGGAATCTACATGTAATTTGATGATAACATTAATCTTTGAATCATAAAAATTTTATTTGATGTAACTGATCAATTGATATGAAAATTTATAAATATCAATTGATCAATAAACCATTTATCAATTGAAATGTTTATATGAATCAACTGATAATTTGGACTGTAGCATAGGTGTACTTAGTCTATTTCAATCGATAAGGTGTAAATCAATTGATATTATTCTTATCAATTTATATTAGAGTCGATTAATATAGATCATCAATTGATGTGTAAATTAAACTGTCAAATTGTAATTATTTGAAGATAGGAAATTGCACAAGTGAAGGATGATCAATTGATATTGAAGCATCGATGAATGAGAGATCAATCGAAGAAGCCAAGTCAAGAATTGAAGATTATCAACTGATGTGAAGACCCATCGATTGATATATCGATTGATAACATCTAACAATCGATAAGGCATTCCTTATCAATCGATTGATATAAAGATCAATCGAAGAAGAACATCAGTTGATGGATTAAAGGATGAATCAATTGATATGCTTAACAATAAGTTATAAATTGATTGTGACAACACAGGAAAACTATCTGTTGTAGATCCACAGAACAAAAGCACACCTATGGAAGACAGCCTAGGATGGCTGTGAAGACTCAATCAGTAGTTGTCTTTCAAGTCTGTTTTCCTAAAAAGGAAAAAGGAAAAAGTGAGATATATAGAAACAATCCTAGAATAAGAATTGTAAAAATACACTTGTAGTATATAAACAGGTGTAGTAGCATTGTTAGAAAAAAAAGAAGTTAGACAATATTCTCTTAATCAACTGGTCAAGCTTCAAAGCACATTGTAAGATCAATTGATTTTTCTAACCTTGTAAAAACGAAGCTAGTTTTTTTTTAACCTAGGAACATTGAGCAAAAATATAAACTGATGGAAAAATCAATCCATCAGTAATTTTTAAATCTCTTTGTTCAGTTTAATTTTCAGTTATTATTTGTTCAAACATATTCTCTCAAACTCTTAAACATCAAGAATAAATATTAAAAGAAGCAAAAATTTTAATATTTGTATTCAACCACCCCTTCTACAAATATTGTCATTGTTCTAAGGAATAACAATATTACATAAAATAAAATGAAAATATTACCAAACTATTAATAAATAATATAACAAATATTATATATAAATGAAAAAATATTAAAAATAAGTCCATATATAATACGAATTACTAACAAACATCGCATACATAAATTAAAAAAAAATAATAATAAGACAAAGGTCTAAAAAGCCATGTGGATAATGACATTAGATTTATCTGAATTTTGGGTTGTTCGATCAAGCAAGGATCTCTCCATCTATCCATGATATCATAATGTTGTGTTTGTTTAAGATAAATGAATTTAAAAGGAATAGTATGAAATTTCAACTATATTATGAGCGAATTTTTAAAAATTTCATTCATTCTCCCGTTGCATTTCTAATAGCTTAAACTAAAACTCAAATATTCCCATTTGAAATGGAATGCTCCATTCTTCACCATATACTTTTTCTTCACAATTTTTATCAAAGAAAATTTTGTACTCACCCATTTTTTTCAAATCTTCCATTCTATCTTTATAAATTTCTTTTATTTTCATTCATTTTATTGCATGTTTCCCAACCAAACACAACATAGGAGCAAGTCGAGTAATAATTTTATCCTATAAGATATCTTATAAATAAAATAAAATATTCCATCCATCCCCTTTTAGTTTTAGTTATCCACTTTATTTTCAGTGCGGTTAAGTTGACCGATCTTTGACTGTAATTTAAATATAATATATAATTAAAAAATTAAAAATTTATATTATTAAAAAGTATATACAATCTACTTTAAAATATATATTTTTTTTTAAAATTATAAAAATTTTTTTTTTAATTTTTATTCAAAAATTAGTCAATTTAATCAGAAAAAGTCAAAATGAACAAATATTTAGGGACAAAGAGAGTATAATGTTATCTTAATAGTTTAAGACACTATTCTCATGCTCTATTATTAAAATAAAAAATATTATTAAAAGATAAAAATAGAGAAAAGAAATATAAAAAAGGAAGAAAAATAAATATTTTATTAATAAAAATAAAATAAGACATAAAATAAAATATCGGAGAGATATTCCTTATTTTAGAGTACCGTTGAAACATTATTGGAATATACCCATTTACTTGAGATATTTTAATATTTTAAATTTTAACGTAGGACAATAATTTAGCATTGGACTAAACATTAATAGTACATTTTTTATTTCTTAGTAGAGAGAAGAATCATACACAGTGAATATACAATATTATCTTTATACATACATACATACATAACTTGTTGATCCAAAACATACCCATTTCCAACCCAGATGATTCCATTAACGCTCACCCTTTTCTTTCTTTTAATTCTTCAGCTATCATCTTCATCCAATATCTCCATTTCTGTAACCCCAAAAAAGCTCTCTAAATCGGGTGACCCGGTTACAATCAAATGGTCCGGAATTGACTCACCTTCTCAACTCGACTGGCTCGGCATTTACTCACCACCCAACTCTATATCACCCCACTTCATTGGCTACTTCTTTCTCTCTAATTCATCCAATTGGCAATCAGGGTCGGGTCAAATCACTTTCCCGGTTGTTAATCTCCGGTCAAATTACCAGTTTCGGATCTTTAGATGGGTTGAATCCGAAGTTGACCCGACCCGTCAGGACCAGGACCATAACCCATTACCTGGAACAAAGCATTTGTTGGGAAAGTCAGAGGAATTGGAGTTTGAGTCGGGTCGGGGCCCCGAACAGGTCCATTTGGCTTTGACGGGTCAAGATGGTGAAATGAGGGTGATGTTTGTGACTAATGATGGGAAGGAGAGTTTTGTGAGATATGGGTCGGGTATGGATCAGTTGAATATGGTTGTGGGTACTCGGGTCGCGAGGTATGAGAGGGAACATATGTGTGATTCTCCTGCAAATATGAGTATTGGGTGGAGAGATCCTGGTTATATACATGATGGGGTTATGATAAATTTGAAAAAAGGGTTAAAGTATTATTATAAGGTCAGTTCTTGGATTGGTATGTGTGGTTTTATGTGTTTATGAGCTGATCACATGTATGTTTTATTCAAAAGTTGGTTTTACTTGTTGGTAGTAATATTATCTGTGACATATGTACTAAATTGCCGAATTGTTGTTCGATAAGTAGGGTGAAATAACTCAGTAAGAGCAAGTCCAATGCTAGATGCAAAATGGCTATAGCCATTGCTATAATATGGCACCAAGAAGTGGTTTTTGGTATTAGAATAGCACTTGCACTCCAATAGTCCAATGCTAGTTGCATTTTACAACTAAATAATTTCATATTTACTCAACATTTGTCCAACTCATTCATTTTCATTTAAAGCGGACCTCCTTGTACTCAATTATTAGTTATTTAATGATGTGGCAAGGATGACTATAGTCATCTTTGGTCATAAATATAGGATCAAGTATCCATTTATGCATTTATCCATCTAAGAATAGCTATGCATTGGAGTTGAATTTTATGATTTTGGTTCTATATTATAGTTATAGGACTTGCTCTAACAATTTAGTAGGATCAAATGTAATCAATTCTTGGTGTTGATTATGTGATCATTTTAGTTGATTTTGTCAACATTTTAATTGTGTAGAATTTATTTTAGCAAGAAAGAATATTTTTTTGTGGCTTGATTCAGTTCGTGTAAAAATTATGTTTTATGAACCCTTTTTGAACTTTTACCTTGATTCCTTCACTTTGCCAAGTATGGATAAGTTGATTGGTTTGTATTGGTAGCTATACAAACAGGTAGCTTTTGTGAAAGCTTATGTATGAAGATGCTATGGACTAATCGTTTTTAGGAATACCGACCCAAATTATGTACATGCAGATCTTCAATCTGATGTATAGGAGGTATTGGGTTAGAGACCTGGTTAATACTTTTATGTGAATCCCTTCATTTGTCCATTCAAGGCATATAAAATGTATATAAATTACATAGAAATCATATCAATAAATGTAAAGTATAAATGCACTGGGGAGACCAAGGGAGTGGAATTGGTAAGTTGGTAATAGGGGCATGTGAATATATAATCTGGAAGAGAGTACTATAAGAGTCTGGAGAGTAGAAAAATAATTACTTTATGGCAATTGGATTTAGGGGAATTGCGCCTTTAAAGCAAGGGGCAGGGGGGGGGGGGGTGATATACTTAACTTGAAAGGTTAAATAGAGAGAGATAAGTATGAGAGTTTGACTGTATATATAACCTAATGCATGTAGTGAACTAACGAATATCTGTTTTTTTTGCAAAAGATGTAGAGTTTATTAGGGTCACATGGCCAGGCTAGGTACTTGTTAATTCTCATGTTAAACCTATAATACCTCTGATACATCCATAACATTTCTGGAAACCATTAAAATTGAATATATATCAATGTGTAATGAATCCGTGAGAATCATTAGCTTGAACTATGACCTGATAGCTTTGACACTTGTGCAATATCTTGTATGGGCATTTATTTGAACTTAAATTCAATACAAGGTCGTATCAGGTTCATGGATATCATCACATTTTATTTCTGTCTTCCCTCTATCCACTTGGAGTTTTAAGATTCATTACATTATCAAGTCTCCATTTTAGGAAGTTTCTAAAATAAGGGATCCCTTGTCATTCTATTATGCAAATTTAATTTAATTTGCAATATATTTTGAAGGGAAGACGTATTCATTTTCATATGGAACACATAATATTTTCAGCTTAGACAATTATTAGTCTGTTCTGCATTTTCTTTTCATAGATTGGATGTAATTTTTTTCTTGGTGTTATAGTCGATTTCCCCCAACTGATTTATATATTTTTTCAGATCGTTTGTGTGTATAACTTGGGTGAATGAAAGTTACTAAGGATATATTATTCTTTGGGGCAAGTGTTTATAGCATCTATTTGCTGTTTCAAATGACAGGTGGGTAGTGACTCTGTGGGTTGGAGCGCCACTTACAACTTTGTTTCACACAATGGAGACTCAAATGAAACAACAGCTTTCTTATTTGGTGATATGGGTGCTGCAACACCATACTTAACCTTTCTCCGTACACAAGAAGAAAGCATATCAACCATAAAATGGATCCGTCGTGATATTGAAGCTCTTGGTGACAGGCCTACTTTCATCTCTCACATCGGAGATATTAGCTATGCTAGAGGCTATGCATGGTTGTGGGACACCTTTTTCAATCAGATTGAGCCGGTTGCGTCCAAAGTTCCCTACCATGTGTGCATTGGTAATCACGAATATGATTGGCCATTACAGCCGTGGAAACCTGACTGGGCTAGCTCCCTTTATAATACAGATGGGGGTGGGGAATGTGGGGTACCCTACAGTCTCAGGTTTAACATGCCTGGAAACTCTTCAGAATTAACAGCAACAAGTGCTCCTGCAACACGAAACCTTTATTATTCATTTGATGTGGGTGTTGTGCATTTTGTATATATGTCTACAGAAACCAATTTCCTTGAGGGGAGCAGCCAACATAATTTTATAAAACATGACTTGGAATCAGTTGACAGAAACAAGACCCCTTTTGTGGTTGTCCAAGGGCATAGACCAATGTACACAACTAGCAATGAGAACAAAGATGCCCCTTTGAGGAAGAAGATGCTTGAGCATCTGGAGCCTTTGTTTGTAAAAAATAAGGTAACCCTTGTATTATGGGGTCATGTACATAGGTATGAAAGGTTTTGTCCCATAAATAATTATACATGTGGAACGGAAGCATTACCCGTGCATGTTGTTATTGGAATGGCAGGTCAAGACTGGCAACCTATATGGGAACCAAGACCAGACCACCCTTCTGACCCTGTTTTCCCACAACCCAAACGGTCAATGTACCGTACCGGAGAATTTGGTTATACCAGGCTTCATGCAACGAAAGAAAAACTAACACTTTCTTTTGTAGGAAACCATGATGGTAAGGTACACGATGTAGTAGATATATTGGCATCTGGTCAAGTTGCTGGCTATGAAAATGGCAATGATGATCATTTTCCAAATAGTCATATTTCTAAAACAAGGTTTCAGGTGCGCTCTCCCTTACCTTGGTATGTCAAGGGGACCGTTCTACTGGTGGTGGGAGTCGTTATTGGATATATTCTTGGGTTTATAACACGTTCGAGGAAAGAGATTGTGTCACTTAATAAATGGACTCCAGTGAAAAGTGAAGAAACTTGAATTCCATATTTCCACGTTACTTGCATACCATATAGATGGTTTATTTATCATGTTTGTGTATATAATAGAGAGGATTCTTCGTGCTAGATACTCGACTCTCTGCAGGAGTACTGATCAAATTTGGCCAAGGTAGGACTTCTTTTTATATATTTACGCGAGTAATCACATACACAAGTTAACATGTTGTAAAATTTTCACATACACTATGTTAATATGTTGTAAAATCTTGTTGGTTAGAATTGGGACAAAATAAATTTATGTAATGTTCTGTGGGACATCTCAACTTCGTTACTGAAGTTGTGTTTTGATGTAATTTTTACTACTATATTTTGCAGCTGTTGTGTATTAAAAGTGTTGGGTTTTGTTGGTATACCCTGCTTGTTATTGTTTTTTTTCATATGTTATGTTAAGTGTCTTAACATACAAGAGAACCTTTAATTGACAAGTAACAGAAATGTTTTGCACTACTGATACCATCACCTAAACTCATTAGTTCTCTAAACTTAACAACTGACCAGAGCCATACATCTGCAGCCTCATATCAGAAAAACAGTTAGAAGAGCTCGATCACGTTGTTCTTCAAATGTGGGGGTTGGGGGGGGGGGGGGGGGGGGGTTAAAATCTGGCACTATGTTTCGTTTTGAAGTCATAAAAATACCCAATAAGACACCATGTTTCGTTTAAAGTCATGAAAATGCTCAATAATAAGACAAAACATTAATACTTTTCACGTTCCAAGTACCAATTAAAAAGAAGGCAAAAAGTAAACTTAAACAAAGCTAACAAACTATTAATAGTTCCCCAATTACAAAGTTCGAGAACTCACATAAACATAGTGAATGAAAGAGAATTCCAACCCACAATTACAAAGTAGTAGAAATGGTATCCAGCACTCTGTTTCTTTTATATAAATATATGAATAAACACTTAGTGTAAACTGCCAAATGACCTGAAGCAAATGACTAACTTCTTAATGAATTGATTAATCGCCGAGGAGTTCTGTAGCTTAGATCAGGTGCACGAAGAGTTCAAGTTGGTAAATAAACAGACTTCATGCCTTCAAGGAATACCAAATTAGGAGTATATTTTACCAGGGAATGAGTTATAGAAGTTATAGAAGTTAATAGTACTGTCAAAACACTTGTGTGTGTCTGTTTTATGGTCGTAACAGGAAAACATGCCATCATCATGATATACAATCTCACTGCCATACTTAAATCCCTGTGAAAGTGACACATAGCCGCTTCGTGTATGAAAATCTATCGGTCCGATAACATACATCTTACTCCAGACACAGGATCCCTCCTCTCCTCAGTCAAAGAAAAAATGTTCACTATACAATTTGAAGACGTTTGGTCATGCATCATAAAAGTAAGACGATCGTTCATATCCATAGTTTATACCCAAACATAAAATTCTCTCGACCAGCACCTATAACATAGTGCTTTACCCGTCTATTTTTAAGAGATCCAAGATCACGAACAGATACATCAATCCAAGATTCAGGAATGGGGTAATAAACACTCGCAGACCTTAAATCAGCCGACAAAACTACAACCTTGTACCCATTATGTAACACTCCCTTCTCAAAATGAGACGAGGGGTTACTGTTCAAACCATAAACCTGTATACAGAGTACTAAAATTCACCTTAAAATAATTAAATAGGTTCAACAGGTCTTCAAACCAATATCAATACCTCCAAAATAATTTAAAATGATAAATGCGAATAAATCCAAAATCCCTAGGAATGAATATCGTCTAAATAATACGAAAAATTCAAACGCCCTAATAAGTGAAATAAAGGTAGCTCTCCATCACACAGCCCGAGATACTTCTAAGTACCTGTCAGAAGAAGAATACGGCATGAGCCAAATGCCCAGTACGGATTGAAATACAGTTTATAAAACAAGAAGCAAGATATATAATTTGATAATAATAAATAAACTTTAAACTTTAAAGACAAGGCAGAAGCAAAGATGGTTAGGATATTTCATAACGATATAAAACAGATAACAGATACACACATCATAGGGTACTTAATGCGTGCAACAAACCGGATAATGTGTACGGCATATACAACGTCACCGTCAAATATCAAATCACAAATCAAATCAAATCCCGGTGCAATCACGTATCCTCAAACAAATATCAAAATGCACAAAGCTCACCACCTTAGTTATCAGAAGGATACGCCGTGACTAATCACACTGTCACGGAAGTGTCATGTCACTGGTGCTGCAATGACATGACTGTAGTACCCCTACAGCTGGTTAACTCGGTATATCCTATATCACTCTAAGGGTTCAAATAAAATAATTTTCACAATTTTAAAGCCACCTGAACAGATATTTTAAATATTCTACGCAGATATGTAACATACATAAATTTCAAAAATCGCAGAGATAAATATTTAAATATTTGGAATCAGACTTTAAAATAACTTTCAGAGAATCAAAATAGTTAGAATGAATAATAAAGGAAGGAACAGATTTACGAACAGAACGAATTAAATATAATTAATCCTAAAAAGAGTAGCGCTGAAGAGAAAGGGGACGAAATCCGTGTTAGTAATTGTGCTCTAGAGACAATACTTTTTATATTTTAAGGAAAATATTTATTATTAAGGATTATGTTTTATTGATTATTATTTATTTATTATGTTTTGTTTACTGCGTAATAAATTGAAAGCATAATAAATGTCCTTGGAATTTTGATACGTATTCTATATCTTTAAGTATGTGACTTAAAAATGAGATTATATGAATAGTATCTTATTCCTAAAATTCCCTAGTCGAGTATTATTATTTAAGGACAATAATAATGCACAAAGACTAGTATGTTTTTTGACAGATGACCACATCTCATTGGTCATAGGTATGGGGATACTAAAGTCAAGAACATAAGTGCATGTCTCAATGCATGGCACTGGAATGACCCGCCGTGAGATTCTACATGTTAAGTAAGTGTCATAAGTAATTCTCACTGTGATAATGGTGTAATGATCCTTAGACCTGAAATCATTATATTTCTATACGAGAATTAATATACTTTGATTACATTAAAAGTTACCTTTGATTGGGTGATGATAAAAGTGGACATTGGGTATATTATGAATCGTATGAGAAATATGAATGATCTAGATGGGATTTAATCCTCCTAATTTTAGGAGTGATATTATTGGCCTCTTGTTTGAGTGAGACTATGAAATGCACGGCCGTGCTCAAATGTTGATTTGATTTTAATAGTCTACTCATCGATCAAGAAAATAAAGATTAAATTATGAAGAGGATGACACGAGACATGCCTTGAGTTTAATCTATAATATCAAGATTAAAGGGATTATATTACATGGAACATTATTCACGAAAGGCTTAATCGAATCACCGATTTATTATTATTACTTGGGTAGCAATGATGTATTACTAGATGCCGCTCATTGTTTACAATTTTAATTAGATATTAAAATTGTTGCCAACGTAATAATAACCTACAGGGTCACACACAAAGAACGCTTGAAGGAGAAATAATTTAAATTATGAATTTAAATTAAATAAGTAATTTATTTTATTTATGATATTAATTAAGTATGACTTAATTAATTATATAAATAGAATAAATGAATTACTTAAACTAATTCCAAAATTAATAATTAATTAATTAAGTGAGACTTAATTAAATAATTTAGAATTTTGGATTAGTATTAATTATAATTGGATTATAATTAGAAAACTTATTCCTCTCTCTATATAATCTCTTTATGGGCTGATTTAATAAAAAAGAGTTTTTACAAAAACCCTAGCCGCTCTGAGAGAGGAGGAAGATAGAGAGAGAGAAGAAGTTTTCGGGTGCTAGTACACATCAATCCTTCATGAAAAGTGTTCGTGTGGATACCGTAGAGCGTAGATCGCGAGAGCGGGATACGTGGTGATTAAACAAGCTTTGGACCTCCATTAATCTTCCATTAATGAACTGTTAAAGCTTCTAAAGGTATTTATTCTTTATCTCCGAATTAAATCTTTTGTTTTCGCATGGATCCTGCGGAGGGTTTCGCTATTTTGATTTATTTTTCGCGTTTATTCCGCTGCGTTTGTGTCACGAAACTCTTTAATGGCATCAGAGCTACTTGCGAAACGTTTTAATTCGGTTATGTGCTTAACAGTTTTTGATATATAAACATGTATGCGATCTATCATGATTTTATATTGATACAATATGTATATGTTTATATATATTATGAATATATGATATTTATATGATATATAATCATGTGATGATTATGTGTGTTGATGTATGTATATGATACATGTTTGTTCTTATTATGGGAATCGTATTCGATACGAATTCTGAAACGGCTGCCGTAGATTTTCTGAAATCTGTGTCCGTTGTCCGATTTTCGCAAACGATATGTGTTTTCTGACTGTAATCGGGTCACTGAGCAATACTGACATAGTCAGCTCTGCGTCTGTAAGCCATTAGATGTCGTTACAGCCTCCAAAACGGTGATTTATGATTTTCTGAAAATTATTTGATTTTCTAAAATTTTGAGTATATGTATGTATATATTATGAATATATGATATTCATGTATTGTATAATCATATGATGATTGTATGTATCTCTGTGTATGTATATATGATATATGCTTGTTCTTGTTATGAGAATTGTATATGATACGATTTCTGAAACACCGTCAGATTTGGAGAAATCTGATTGCTGTATCCGATTTTCATAAACGATATGTGTTTTCTGACTGGAATCGGGCCAATGAACAAAACTGATAGCTTTTCTATCACCGACGGGTCTGTAAGGCGTTTGACGTCGTTAAGGGCCTCGAAATAGCGATTTATTGTCTTCAGAAATCTGTTTTTAATTTTCTGAAATTTTGAAATTTGTTATATATGATTATATGATATGATTATATAATATGAGATATATTATATGTGTTATATGATATCATGGTGGATGGTTATGGCCTAAAGACCCATAGGATAGTGGTTTTGATTTATGGTTTTGGTTTCTAAATACGACTTGCATGTCGTTTATTCATTGTAATTTAATTATCTCGAATGTAACTCGAGTTCTTCTTGTAATTTCATTAGAATAGTTTTAATTTTATTATTCAACGTAATTATCAATGAAGACTTGCAAGCAAGGAGACGATCCAAAAGGGGATGATGGAGCAATGAAGAAAGAAGACATGTAATAGATAGTATTTTTAAAACCACCATAGACTGACCTTGATATTTCCATTAGCTTGGAAATATCATATAGGATGGGGCCATAACCAAACACGTTTAATTTACGCACATTACATATATGTATATGATTGCATGTATTGGTATGTATGCGTAGATATAATTGAGATGCATGCTTAATATTGATTAATCATGTATGTATTAGATACGACACCCATGCCATGTTTGTTTAAACAAGATAAAATCTGTAACGATTCAAGATTTTAAAATTAACAAACGATCATGAGATTCTTGTGTTTATGAAATATGGATTTTTAAAACACGGAATTAAATATGGATTTTTGATATCTATAATTGGGATTTTCTGACAAAAGCGGATATGCGTATTCGTAAGGCTGATGGGTTTTAAGTGTGACCATTGGTATCCTCCATCTACCTGGGAAATGAATAATTTAAGATGTCGATTTGAAATATTTGGTTCAAGAAAAAATTGAGGATCTCTTTATGATGTGATCATGATCGTTATAAATTTTCTAAAACCCCTTAACAAAATATTAAGTTTTACTCGGATGCTTTCCAATGAATGAACACTCATCGAATCCTAGATCGATAAGGGGAAGGACTGTCAGTGACAGGGGACTCCTATCTATCGTGGTGAGATGCGACGAATATAAACGGTTATATTCGGCCATTGTATCATTGGGTTTAACTTAACTGAGTCGTCATAATAAGTGAAAATAAACGGTTATATTCAACTATTATGAACTTAGAAGCATAGAGTTTGGTTAAAAGTCTATTAGATAGATAAGATCAATCGTTGTTCACCAAACTATCCAAGAATTATATATGATATAATTGGCAACTGTTGTCTACCTAAATAATCATTTTCTAAGGACTTCCAGTGGTTGACTTAGGACATGACGAAATATGGATCTTGGCTCACTAGAAAGAATTATGGGATATACTTTCCAAATTAATAGTAAGGGCTATTAGTTTGATAAAAATAGTGGGAGGTATATGATGATATACCATAATCACTTAAACATAATTAATATTAAATTTGCAACCTAGTTTATTTTATGCACTTTAATATTGTAGATATCAAATGATAAACACAAACAACTTCTCTATGCGATCAGTTCTTGAGAAGGACAAGTTGACGAGAATATATTTCCTTGACTGACATAGGAGCTTGAGGATCGTCCTCGGGCACCACGATATTAGTCAAATCTCTTCCCCTGCTCTTAAAGTTGAGAATGTAACATGTACAAATCGTAGTGCTTATTGGAAGCAAATTGATGTTGCGACTGATGTTTCATGTCTCATGCTCGCAAATATATGTGCTGAGCTTAAGAAGAAATACAAGCATATAGATGCTTATGAAACGATTGAGCACAAGATATATTTGAAAGGGCACTATACACTTACAAGTAGGGAGAGTGAGACCCGGTTACACCACATGTTCTAAATATTATAGGGTATAATGAATACCATTGATATTTTGGGTTTCCAGATTGGTCTGGAGACAGTTAGATTTGATCTTACAATCTTTGGACAAATATTATTCTTATTTTGTTATGAACAATAAAGTGAATAAGATTGGTAAAACACCCATTGAGTTGCTAAGCATGTTGAGAACTGCTGAAAGTAATATGATAAATGCATGAACTACTACTATATTGATGGTAAACATAGGGAATGCAAAAGTGAAAGGAAAATGGAAAGGCAAGGAGAAGATTTGATCTAGTTCCGTTGTCAAACCAAAGTCCAATCCCTAAAGTAGACTCTAAAGTCTGAATGAGGTGTTGATAAAGAAGACGATTGTCACTTCTGTGGAAAGTTGGGAGACTGGAAATTAAACTGTCATGCTTAATTGGAAGATCGGAAGATGATGATCAATAAGGGTCAAGCTTAAGGTATCGGGTTGGAATTGGAGTAAAGATAGTTGCTCTGGTTCGAGGAACTCGTTACTTAATTTTTGGCCTATAAGGAAAATTTAGAACTTAATAATTGTTATAGCGTGCATGCAATTGGCAGAGTCATTATTTCAGTTTCTTGTTTGGACAAGAAAGGCTTTTTCATTTTATAACAATAGTTGTTTATTCTATTTTGATGATGAGCCTTATAATGTTGCACATCTAATTAACAATTTATATGTTCTAAAGTGACTCAAATCAAATATTACCTTTGGCACTGTTGTTGAGGCCATATTAATAAGAAACGCATTTTCAGAATACATAAGGATGCATTCATGGATAAGTTTGATTATGAATCATACAAAAGGATGCGAATCTTGGTTTATTTGGTAAAATGACTAAAGCTCCTTTTACCGGACATGGTGAAGGGATCATTGAATGGGTATGACTTATACATAGTGATGTATGTGGTCATATGTGTACGATGACAAAAGGTAGATTTTATTAACTTCATAAAATTTACTAATTATTTTAGTAGATACGGATATATGTATCTTTTGAAGAACTAATCCGAATCATTTGAAAAGTTCAAAGACTATAAAGATGAAGTAGAAAATATCAAAGAAAAGTTTTTTTTGATAGGAGAGATCACACCTTGTTGGACATGGTGCGATCAATGTTGAGTCAATGAATCTTCCAATTAGTTTCTGGGGTTGCACCCTGGAAACGGCTCCACATACACTTAACTGTGTTCCTACTAAATTGGTTCAAAAGACTCCTTATGAGATATGGACTGAGCAACGTCACAGCATGTCATTTATAAAATTTTGGGGATGTGAAGCGTTTGTGAAACGTCTAATCTCTGACAAGCTAGGACCAAAATCAGAAAAATGTAATTTTGTGGAATACCCAACTGAAACAAGGGGTTATTCTTTCTTTAATCCTTCCGAGAACAAAGTGTTTGTTGCTCGAACTGCTGAGAGACAGTGGGAGGATAATAGATCTCAATGAAGTTTGAGACCCACATGATAACGTTGAACCAGTGGAGGAACCTGAGTAGAATGTACAAGAAAAATAATATTGCTCAAGAAACACAGGTGTTCGTAGGTTTAGTAGGATTCGCCATGAGCCCAAGAGATAATATGGATTTCTCTTGACTCAAGATGGTGATGTGATGCTTGTGGATGAAGATGAGCCTCTCACCTACCTAGATACTATAAACACTCCAGATTCTAAGAGATGGCTGGATGCTATTAAATCTGAGATGGAATCCATGTATACTAATCAAGTATGGACTTTGGTTGATCCACCTGAAGGGGTAAAACCTATAGGGTGCAAGTGGGTTTTCAAGAAGAAGACCGGCATGGATGCTAATATACAGACCTATAATGCACGATTGGTGGCAAAAGGTTTCAAGAAAATTCATGGTATTGACTATGATGAGACCTTTTCACCAGTTGTTATGGTCATGTCCATCAGGATTTTGCTTGCTATAGCTGCTTACTATGACTATGAAATCTGGCAAATGGATGTCAAAACCGCTTTCTTAAATGAGAGCCTTGAAGAAGATATGGATGTGTACATGACACACCCTAAGGGTTTTGTTGATCTAAAGGATGCTGGAAATGTATGTAAGTTGCCTCGATCCATTTATGGATTAAAGCAGGCCTCGAGGAGATGGAACATTTGTTTTCATGAAACAGTCAAAAAGAGTTTGACTTTATTCAGAATGAAGATGAAACTTGTGTTTACAAGAAGTTTAGTGGGAGCCATGTGGCATTCCTAGTATTATATGTTGAGCCATGTGGCATTCCTAGTATTATATGTTGATGATATATTACTAATAGGGAATGACATTCCTTCTCTATAGACTGTGAAGACTTGGTTGAGAAATAATTTCTCAATGAAAGACTTAGGCGATGTGATATATATATTAGGGATCAAGATCTATAGAGATAGATCAAGGTGATTGATCGGCCTAATTTAGAGTACATACATTGACAAAGTTTTGCATCGATTTCAAATGCAAAGAGACTAAAATGAATATGTCCCAATGTCTCATGGGATAGTGATCTCAAAATAAAATTTGTCCTAAATCATTGGATGATAGGGACTGCATGAGTAAAATTCCATATGCGTCAGCAATTGGTTTTATAATGTATGCAATGATATGTACTTGTCCTGATGTCTCTTATGCTTTAACCATGATGAGTAGATACCGATCTAATCCAGGTGAAGGTCACTGGACGACAGTCAAGAATATTCTTAAGTACTTAAAGAGGACTAAAGATTCATTCTTGTTATATGGAGGAGATGTGAAGCTAGTTGTAAGAGGTTTCAGTGATACTGGTTTCTACACAGATAACGATAATTTAATGTTTCTGTCTGGCTTTGTGTTTTATTGAGATGTTGTATGCTGGAATGGTTCACAGCAAAGACAATTGTTGATTTTACAATAGAACCTGAGTATATTGATGCTTGTGAAGCAGCCAAGGAGGCTGTTTGGGCATGTACTTAGGAGATATCACCTAATTAATGAGATTAATGATCAAGGAGATATACATATATGTAAAGTGTATACTAATAATAATATTGCAGACACACTGACTAAGGCCTTGTCGCAGCAGAAGCACGAAAGTCACACTAGTTCCATGAGTATTGGATACTTGGGTAATTGGCTCTAGTGCAAGTGGGAGATTGTTAGTAATTGTGCTCTAGAGACAATACTTTTTATATTTTAAGGAAAATATTTATTATTAAGGATTATGTTTTATTGATTATTATTTATTTATTATGTTTTGTTTACTGCGTAATAAATTGAAAGCATAATAAATGTCCTTGGAATTTTGATACGTATTCTATATCTTTAAGTATGTGACTTAAAAATGAGATTATATGAATAGTATCTTATTCCTAAAATTCCCTAGTCGAGCATTATTATTTAAGGACAATAATAATGCACAAAGACTAGTATGTTTCTTGACAGATGACCACATCTCATTGGTCATAGGTATGGGGATACTAAAGTCAAGAACATAAGTGCATGTCTCAATGCATGGCACTGGAATGACCCGCCGTGAGATTCTACATGTTAAGTAAGTGTCATAAGTAATTCTCACTGTGATAATGGTGTAATGATCCTTAGACCTGAAATCATTATATTTCTATACGAGAATTAATATACTTTGATTACATTAAAAATTACCTTTGATTGGGTGATGATAAAAGTGGACATTGGGTATATTATGAATCGTATGAGAAATATGAATGATCTAGATGGGATTTAATCCTCCTAATTTTAGGAGTGATATTATTGGCCTCTTGTTTGAGTGAGACTATGAAATGCACGGCCGTGCTCAAATGTTGATTTGATTTTAATAGTCTACTCATCGATCAAGAAAATAAAGATTAAATTATGAAGAGGATGACACGAGACATGCCTTGAGTTTAATCTATAATATCAAGATTAAAGGGATTATATTACATGGAATATTATTCACGAAAGGCTTAATCGAATCACCGATTTATTATTATTACTTGGGTAGCAATGATGTATTACTAGATGCCGCTCATTGTTTACAATTTTAATTAGATATTAAAATTGTTGCCAACGTAATAATAACCTACAGGGTCACACACAAAGAACGCTTGAAGGAGAAATAATTTAAATTATGAATTTAAATTAAATAAGTAATTTATTTTATTTATGATATTAATTAAGTATGACTTAATTAATTATATAAATAGAATAAATGAATTACTTAAACTAATTCCAAAATTAATAATTAATTAATTAAGTGAGACTTAATTAAATAATTTAGAATTTTGGATTAGTATTAATTATAATTGGATTATAATTAGAAAACTTATTCATCTCTCTATATAATCTCTTTATGGGCTGATTTAATAAAAAAGAGTTTTTACAAAAACCCTAGCCGCTCTGAGAGAGGAGGAAGATAGAGAGAGAGAAGAAGTTTTCGGGTGCTAGTACACATCAATCCTTCATGAAAAGTGTTCGTGTGGATACCGTAGAGCGTAGATCGCGAGAGCGGGATACGTGGTGATTAAACAAGCTTTGGACCTCCATTAATCTTCCATTAATGAACTGTTAAAGCTTCTAAAGGTATTTATTCTTTATCTCCGAATTAAATCTTTTGTTTTCGCATGGATCCTGCGGAGGGTTTCGCTATTTTGATTTATTTTTCGCGTTTATTCCGCTGCGTTTGTGTCACGAAACCCTTTAATCCGTACCTCAAAATAGCAATCTCAGGCACCAACGAAAACTCGAACTAGCAATTTCAGACACTAACGGAAACTACATAGACCCACAAAATTTCTGATTCACAATCTATTCTTCTTGATCAAGACAATTCAATGCGTTCAAGGTACCAAATAGCGCATCTGTATTTCTTTCTTACGCGGACTCCACTTTAAGGTTTCATAAAACTCACGGTTGTGTATACATGGGTCTTGTATATATACTGAATAAAATAATCCTTAACACCCAATCGAAAATATCACATCTCAAACGTCTCAAACGTCGAATTTCTTCATAACTCCAATTATGCTCAGATCTGTATTTTACTTTTTTGACCCTCTAAACGATGTTTTCTGGAAAAACTTAAAACACAACAATCGTAGAGAACGAAAAGATCTTTCTAAAAAGTCCAGAATCAATGAATTCCGACTTACGATAAATTTATTACGAATTTTACAAGACAACTGATTTGTGTATGAATAATCCTACGAATTTTACAAACAAAGATAAAGAAAAAGAATAAGGATTTGTGTATCGAGAGAGATTTACATCTGTTTAGTCTTGGTGGCTAGAAAATAATATGAAAGAATGAGGAGATCTTAATATATATATATAGAGTTTTAAAACCCTACAACAAAACCTACCACGATTCAAATACCAATATTCGAAAACCCGTTATTCTAATCCAATTTTAATTCCTAATCTTTATCTAATTTTAATCCTTTATTATTATTATTAATCTATTTTATTACTAATTCTATTTCTAATCAAATTCAATATAATAAATATTATGGTTAAAGAAAATAATTTTTACAAATTCTAATCTAATTCTAATTATTAGTACTAATATCTATATAAATAAATTACGGATATTACATATATACCCTCTTAAAAAGGATTTTGTCCCCAGAATCGAACGAAACTAAAACTCTTTCCTGAATCAAATAAATGCAGATATTTATCTCGGATAGATTCTTCTAGTCCCAGCCTCTCTTTCAAAATGATTTTTTCCACAAACCTTTAACAAATGGAATAGTTCTCTTCCTCGTAATTTGCTCCTCTCGAGTTAAAATAGCTTCGGCTTCCTCGTCACAAGAAAGATCTTCCTTAATTTTATGTAACTAATATTGAACTACGTGCAACAGATGATACTTGTAGCCTCTTAAAACAGACATATGGAACACATTATGCACATGGGATAACTGTGGTGGCAATGCTACTCTATAAGCAACTCCCCCCACTCTCTTTATAACATCAAAAGGACCAACATATCTTGGACTAAGCTTCCCTTTCATACCAAAATGTTTAACACCCTTCCAAGGAGACACCTTTAAAAACACCTGATCACCAGGCTCAAATCCACCAAGTTTCATCTTTTTATCTGCATATCTCTTTTGACGCGATTGAGCTTCCTTTAAGTTTTCTTTAGCCTGCTCTATCTTCTCGTTAGTTACCCGAACTAACTCTGACCCTTCAATGACTCTTTCTCCAACCTCATTCCAACAAGTCGGAGCTCTACATTTTCTACCATACAACGCCTCAAATGGCGGCATGCCAATGCTCGCTTGCCAAATATTATTGTACGCAAACTCCACAAGATATAGATACTTGTCCCAATCACCATACCACTCCAAAACACAAGTTCTTAACATATCCTTCAACGTCTGAATAGTTCTCTCTGACTGTCCATCAGTTTGTGGGTGGAAAGCTGTGCTATAATTAAGCCTCGTACCCCAAGCCTGCTGAAATTCCTTCCAAAATGTGAAATAAACCTCGTATCCTTGTTTAAAACTATAGACACAGGCACACCATGAAGTCTAACAATATCCCACTAAAATATCTCTGCCAAATCATGAATAAGAGTAGTCTCTCTAATTGGTAAGAAATGAGTTGATTTTGTAAGTCTATCAACTACCACCCAAATAACATCATTTTTCCTGAAGCTCCTCGGTAAACCGGTCACAAAATCCATGGTAATGTTTTCCCACTTCCAAACTGGGATATCCAACTGCTGTAACAGTCCACTAGATCTCTGGTGTTCAGTTTTCACCTGTTGACATGTAAGACATTTCCCCACAAACTCTGTTATGTCTCATTTCATCCCACTCTACCAAAAGTGTTTCTTCAAATCCCTATACATCTTAGTAGAACTTGGATAAATAGAGAATGAAGAACTATGAGCCTCAGTCAAAACTGCTTCACAAATTGCTATATCTGCAGGTACACACAATCTACTACCCAACCATACTACACCATGATCATCAACATGAAATTCTGTTTGCTTACCATCTACCACATTCGATCTAATAGCTTCTATCCATGTATCATTTTTCTGAGCTTCCTTAACCCTTGAGACTAGATTTGATTCCACATTCAAACTTGTCATGCTTGCAGTCGATCCTCCAACATACAGCTCCACACCCAAGCGCTCCGTATCTGAAATAAGGTGCTGCTGAGTAATAAGAGATTCAACGCTTCCCAAATTCTTCCTACTAAGAGTGTCTGCCACTACATTAGCCTTTCATGGATGGTACTGAATTTTAGCATCATAAACTTTAATAAGTTCAAGCCACCTCCTCTGCCTCATATTTAACTCTTTTTGTGTAAAAATGTATTTGAGACTCTTATGATCAGTGAAAATGTCACAAACTTCTCCATACAAATAATGCCTCCAAATTTTTAAGGCAAATACCATTGCTGCTAACTCCAAGTCATGTGTAGGATAGTTTACCTCATAAGGTTTAAGCTGCCCAGCGACGTAAGAAATTAGCATCCCATGGTGAATAAAAACACACCCCAATCCTCTATTAGTAGCATCACCATAAATCTGATGTCCTCCACTCCATGATGGTAAAATAAGTATAGGGGCTGACACCAACCTTTTCTTCAACTCTTGAAAACTCTACTCACGATCATCATTCCACTCGAACTTAACACCCTTTCGCATCATCTGAGTCAATGACAAAGTTATGCATGAGAAACCATCTACAAATCGCCTATAGAAGCCTGCCAAACCTAAGAAATTCCTCACCTCTATCACAGTGTTAGGTCTCGGCCAATTTGTGATAGCCTCGACTTTCGCAGGATCCAACTCAATCCCCTTACCAGACACAACATGCCCCACAAAGGCAACATGCTCCAACCAAATTCACAATTTAAAAATTTTGCAAACAATTTCTTTTTCCTCAAGATTTCAAGTACAATGCGTAAATGTTCCTCATGTTCTTCTTTACTCCTAGAGCATATCAAGATATCATCAATGAAAACCACAACGAACTTATAGAACTAATTGTGAAGGACGCAATTCATCAAATCCATAAATATTGTTGGAGCATTCGTCAACTTAAAAAACATCACAAGAAACTCATAATGACCATATCAAGTATGAAATGTTGTCTTCAGAATATCTTTATTTCTTACTTGTAACTAATGATAACCCAATCTCAAATCTATCGTCGAAAGAAATATTTTTCCCCTTACAAATAATCGAACAAGTCATCAATGCTTAACAAATGATACTTGTTTCTAACAGTCATCTTATTCAATTCTCTGTAGGCAATACACAATTTCATAGACCCGTCTTTCTTCTTCATAAAAAAATAGTGGAGTACTCAATGGAGATACACTCGGTCTGATAAATCCCTTATCCAACAAGTCTTGTAGTTATTCTTTTAATTCTTATAACTCTACTAGTGTCATCGTATACAATCATTTTAAATAACTTCAGCCCTGGTGACAAATTCAAAAATAACATATACATGCTTTTGTAAAATAACACATCTTTTCATGTCTCTGGAGTATTCTCAAACCTACAATTATAAAATTCATCCACTACTTTCTTCTTATACTCCAACATCTCTAGTTATATGGAATTACTTAGGTTAGATCTCAATTCATATTTAAATCTCTCATTACTTTAAAGATGTCTCACGAACCCTTCGAGCAATCCAACCTAACAAACTTTTTTTTATGTAATTTAAAATATTCTCATCATCATCCTACCTAATGAAATATAACATCCAAAGGTAAATTTCTTTATACACACTCGAGAAATATTGCATGATGAACACATTAATAAATCAATTTCAATCCATTATCATCTTGAAATCTTTTCATCTAGTCGCAGTCATATTCTCGTACCACATTTTAAATTTTATATATCTGATTTCACATCCTACCATGGTAGCGAACATAATATCTCTTTACATTTAACTCATTGATAATCAATAATTTTTAATGTAGCTCGTATCCCTAGTTGAAGTCTAAAAGCCATACAATCCTTAGCCAAAAGTTATCTTACTCATAAAGCCAAAATAATTCTAAATACATCTTTCATTTAAAAATCTTGATCTATAGTTACTAACATACTTGTATCCTCATAGATCGTTCACTTTCCTTTTCAATCAATTGCTCCAAAATGTTAAATCAATAAATCCTTAAGATTTAATCAAGGTCATGCATCACTATCGGTAATAAGTTTGCCTAGATAAGTATATTCTATAGATTCTAAACACTCTTGATAATTATCACGAAGGCACATAAAATGATCCATTTACGAAGACAAAAAGGAAAGATTCTGAAGAAATGAGAAAGAAGCAACAAAATGAGTCAAAACATATTCAAATAATGCAAAAGCTTCATGTCTAAAAAGGATTCACAATATCAAATACAGATACGAATGAATTTGCAGAAAGAGGCAAGATGAAGTATTTTATAAAAAAATTGTGACATAATGTTGAAATGAACGCAACTATATGAAGTCTCAAAATAGAATACTTATCATAATGACTACCCAAACTCACAGGTCAACCTAAATAGGTTTTCTACAAGAAAAAACCTAAGCTCTGATACCATCTCTATAACACCCCCTTCTCAAAATGAGACGAGGGGTTACTGTTCAAACCATAAACCTGTATACAGAGTACTAAAATTTACCTTAAAATAATTAAATAGGTCCAACAGGTCTTCAAACCAATATCAATACCTCCAAAATAATTTAAAATAATAAATGCGAATAAATTCAAAATTCCTAAGAATGAATATCGTCCAAATAATACGGAAAATTCAACCACCCTAATAAGTGAAATAAATGTAGCTCTCCATCACACAGCTCGAGATCCCCCTAAGTACCTGCCAGAAGAAAAATACGGCATGAGCCAAATGCCCAGTACAAATTGAAATACAGTTTATAAAACAAGAAGCAAGATATATAATTTGATAATAATAAATAAACTTTAATTTTTAAAGACAAGGCTGAAGCAAAGAGGGTTAAGATATTTCATACCGATATAAAATAGATAACATATATACACATCGTAGGGTACCTAATGCGTGCAATAAACCGGACAACGTGTACGACATATACAATGTCACTGTCAAATATCAAATCACAAATCAAATGAAATCAGAGTTCACCCACGTATCCTCAAACAAATATCAAAATGCGCAAAGCTCACCACCTGAGCTATCAGAAGGATACGCTGTGACTAATCACACTGCCACGAAAGTGTCATGCCACTAGTGCCGCAATGACATGGTTGTAGTACCCCAACACCTGGTTAACTCGGTATACCCTATATCACTCTAAGGGTTCAAATAAAATAATTTTCACAGTTTTAAAACCACCTGAATAGATATTTTAAATATTCTACGCAGATATGTAACATACATAATTTTCGAAAATCGCAGAGATAAATATTTAAATATTTGGAATCAGACTTTAAAATAACTTTCGGAGAATCAAAACAGTTAAAATGAATAATAACGGAAGGAACAGATTTACGAAAGGAACGAATTAAATATAATTAATCCTAAAAAGAGTAGCGCTGAAGAGAAAGGGGACGAAATCCGTCCTCGAAATAGCAATCTCAGACACTAATGAAAACTCGAACTAGCAATTTTAGACACTAAAGAAAACTGCATAGATCCATAAAATTTCTGGTTCAAGATATGTTTTTCTTGATCAAGACAATTCAATGCGTCCAAGGTACCAAATAGCGCCTCTGTATTTCTTTCTTACGCGGACTCCACTTTAAGGTTTAATAAAACTCACGGTTGTGTATACATGGGTCTTGTATATATACTGAATAAAATAATCCTTAACACCCAATCGAAAATATCACATCTCAAACGTCTCAAACGTCGAACTTCTTCATAACTCCAATTCTATCCAGATCTGTATTTTACCTTTTTGACCCTCTAAAAGATGTTTTCTCGAAAAACTTAAAACACAACAATCGTAGAGAACGAAAAGATCTTTTTAAAAAGTCCAGAATAATGGATTCTGACTTACGATGAATATATTACGAATTTTACACGACAGCTTATTTGTGTATGAATAATCCTACGAATTTTACAAACAAAGATGAAGAAAAAGAATAAGGATTTGTGTATCGAGAGAGATTAACATCTATTTAGTCTTGGTGGCTAGAAAAAAAATGAAAAAATGAGGAGATCTTAATCTATATATAGAGTTTTAAAACCCTACAACAAAACCTACCACGATTCAAATACCAATATTCGAAAGCCCGTTATTCTAATCCAATTTTAATTCCTAATCTCTATCTAATTTTAATTATTTGTTATTATTATTAATCTATTTTATTACAAATTCTATTTCTAATCAAATTCAATATAATAAATATTATGGTTAAAGAAAATAATATTTACAAATTCTAATCTAATTCTAATTATTATTACTAATATCTAAATAAATAAATTACGGATTTACACATTACTTACACGATCAAGACCAAATCAAATTTTACACATAAAAACACAAGAATGTCGTGCAGGAAGACTGAATTCCTTAGACTGATAAATAGCAGGGTTCCATAATGACAACTTCTGGCCGCTACGAAGACAAACTAAGCCGCGAATAGAACCAAACAAACTAAAATGAGTACTGGTTTGTACATGGATCTTATACAAACCTAAATATGGATACATTTTCGCGCTCTGTATTCATTATATTATAGCATTATATTAGATTTTAACATGTACAATTTATAGATATTTTGTTTTATTAATTAAAATATTTATTTTAAAAATATTAATATTTTTATAATTTTAGAAAGTCTTAATATATTATAATTATATTATTTTTTAAAATTATTTAAATTATATAGTTAATCAACCGAATTAAATATAAATAAAATATTAAATATAAATATGCATATCGCATAAAATATAAATTTATATTATTGACATATAAACATGTTAAATTTTGTGTTTCGAAATATTATGAATATTTTTTTATTTGTTTTAATATATCACAGATTAAACATATTAGATTTAAATATATTTTCGATAAATATCTATTATGTTTATTTTATATAAAATTTTATAGATATTACGGTATATGAGATATAATATATATGTATATGTTAATAATATGATCATATAATTATTAATTTGAATAAGTTTTTTTATGTTATTAGATTTTCAGTAGTATAGTATTAATTGTAATTTATAAATAATTATATGATATATATAATTTAAACCTCGCATCAATATTTATTAATGTATATTATTTTAATTTTAATTTTATTTATTTTATTTATCAAATAACATGATTCAAAGTATGTGATAACGTATTTTTGATAGAATATTGGATATAATATAGTAATAAAATAGAATATGTATTTAATATCTTATGCCAAGGTTGAACTCTTAGCTAGGGAACTCAAATAATTATTTTTAAAAAAATCTAATTTCTTCAATTCGATCTAAACCAATGAATTAATAAGTTTTCTGAGTTCTCAATATAATAATTTCTCCTGTAAATGTAATTGTTTCTCCGTATAAAGTTACCATAATATCTTATATAATATATTAAATATTTTTATAGAAAAGATTTGAATAAGAAAAACTTTAATCCGTCATCTCACAAGTAAAATTCACGACCTCCCACAATCTTTCTATATGTAAAACCCTAATAATAATATAAATCTAGTATCTTTTCTGTCTAGATTGTGTGCTACTCCAGTTGGATTTTGTTGGTGAGATTGCGAATCTGTACGAACAAAAATCATGATAACTCAACACTAGAACAAAACATATAAATAATACTACGTCTACACAGAAATAAGGAAGAAATGAAGATAAGACAAATACAGTTAGTCAAGACATTACAAGAAGTTTTGAAGTCTACTACAGGTCATTGAAAGAAGTTCATTAATATGTTCATGCCTCAGAGAAGAATAATGTTTAAAGACTTTCAGAGTTTCAGAAGTGTTGAAGATTCAATATAAAAGTGTCACTCGAATATTTCAGTATATTATCATTGATTGAAGATAGACAATGTTCGAAACATAGGAATCTAGAAGAATTGAAGACATGGTAAAGACAAATGTTAAAGAAGACAGCTACAGTCTTAAAGTTATACTCACTGATAGAAGTTCGTTTATATGTTCAAGCGACAGTGAAGAATAGAGAATGAAGTATTCAAGATTGTGGTAGTAATGAAGACATTGTCTAAATACCAGAAAAGATTCCAGTGAAAGTACTATGTTTATTTACAGTCAGTGTTCGAATCAATGAAGTTGCTGCAAACTTAACAATGTACGTAAGGCAATAATACAAAGACCTGAATCGAAATTAGTCTTCTGTGAATCAAACCAGTTGTACTAGGCGTCAACGGTTTGTGAAAGGAATCTGAATATTATCTATAGAAGAATTGTTTAGTTGAAGAACGTACTTGGAAAGAACGTTTATTTATTAAAGTACGAAAAGTGATTTGTAGAGGTTACAGCCAAACAACTCAAAGGGTGCAGGGTGCAAAGTGTCACAACTTTGGTATGAAAAGTGAAAATTTCCGAACTACAGTCGAAGAACGGAAACAACTCAGGGTATAGGGTGTAATATGACATGACTTTGGTACAGAAAGTGGAAGTTGGTGAACTTTAGTCAAAGAATAAATAGATGGTCAAAGTGCAGTGACCAAATTGCACTTTGACCATGTAAATGGAAATGAAGCGCAACTTATATGGTGGTTTCTTAGAAGATATGTATTCAGGCGCAATTCGTAGTTCAAAGGAAAGACGCCACTCAATTTATTCAAGGCGCCACTCACTCATGAAGCACCACTCAGCCCTCATCCAATCAAACCCCACTTTCTTGAATTAAAAGTCTACATAGATAAAAGATGACAGTCACCCATTTTCAAAAGAATCGTCTTCTTCAACACAAAACATGTAGAGAGCGTCATTCATGGCCAGAGCAAGAGAAATAATTTATACACACCCATACCTTGCTTCCGGTCAAATATTAGGACCCGATTCTTTAATGAAACTGAGCTTTATCACTCTCTACGGACTCAATTTCAAAAGAGTCGTGTTCTTCAATACAAAATATATAGATATCACTCTCTATGAACTCAGTTTTTCCTTGTACTAATTTAGATATATTTGTATAGGAACTGAGCTTTATATTTTTGTGATAGTAGCGAAGAACTCATTTGGATCTTCGAGAACTAGTTATATTTTTAGCTTTGTGTAGCGACCTCCAATTTTATACATAAAAACACAAGAATGTCGTATATGAAGACTGAATTCCTTAGACTGATAAATAGCAGGGTTCCATAATGACAACTTCTCGTCACTACGAAGACAAACTAAGCCGCGAATGGAACCAAGCAAACTAAAATGAGCACAATGCAGTACACATGTTTCTTTGTAACGAGAAAGAATGACGACTTTGTTGTGCTTTTGATCTACGAGACAGTTATAGTCATTAGGGTTTTGAGTGGAGCAACAAGTGAAGTGGTCTTATATGAATTGAAGATCAAAAAATAAAGAAAGCCATGATTTAGAAATAGATTTGAAGCGTACTAAGTATCTCGTTTCAAATCACTTCCTCCGGTAGCTCCGCCGCTGTGGTCTTGTTTCTTTTCATTTTCCCCCCATCACTCGCATATTTATCAAAACCGGGTTTCCGATCGGCGGTAATAGATCGGGTTTAAGATGGGTTTTAGGGTTTATAGCCTTTATTTACGGATATATGTATTTTTAAATTGATAAGTTACTTAACAAAATTATCCATGCCCCGTATATATTGGATGTTGGCTATATATGTCACATTAGTGAGAAGAAATGCCTAAAATGACACACATCGGAGAAATGACCCCAAATATTATTCTAAAACGCTAATTCGTGTCATGTTTACTTAAAACACTACATCGTATAGCATTTTAAGATTTTTTTTAAAAAAAATTAAAGTTTAAAACACAAGATGAAGTAGAGTTTAAGGGCAAAACGGAAGATGAAGTAGAGTTTTAGAGCAAAACGCTACTTTAAGTTGGGTTTTACACAATATTTTTTAAATATTTATAAAATGAAAATAATACTTAGCTTTTAATTTAAGCTTAATATTTCTAAAGCAATCAATTCAATACTTAGTTTTTAATTTAAGCTTAATATTTCTAAAATCCAATTAGGAAATTGATGAACACTAAAATATTAAAAATGGTTAAATTAGGGTCCTAACTTTAATTATGGTTTATGGACCTTAAACTTTAAATCGTTGAACATTCTATTACAGACTTATAAATTCAAATACTTAACTTTTAATTTAAGTCTAATATTTCTAAAATCTAATTAGGGAATTGATGAACCATAAAATATTCAAACCTGTTAAATTAGGTGTGTTTGGTTTTGGGGGTTTTGTTTTAATTTAATTTTATTATTAAAAAAAGTACATTAAATGTTGGTTAAAGGAGGAAGACATAAGAAAATATGGTGATGATAAAAATCAAAAAAGAAAAATGTAACATTAAGTGATGTTTTGTATTCAAAAATTAAAAATTAAGTGGAACAGTGAGTTCAGTGGTCTTGTATGAATTAAGGATCAGAAAATAAAGAAAGCCATGATTTAGAAATAAATTTTAAACCTACCGCATCTTTTACGGGGAGTTGTGTAAGTATCTCGTTTCAAATCACTTCCTCCGACAGCTCTGCCACTATGGTCTTGTTTGTTTTCATTTTTTCACCCATCACTCCGGGTTTGCAGTTTCGTACAATTTAAACAGGGATGGTAATGGATCGGGTTTAGGATGGGTTTAGGATGGGTTTAGAGCATCTTCGCTATGCTCTCTAAACAAGCTCTTAAATCAAAAAATAGAAAGGAAACAAAAAATAGTGCTCCAAGAGACTCCTAATGACTCATAAAAACCTTAGCATAACTCCTAATTATTTTATATCAATACAATATTAATTCCCTCCAAAACATCTCTTACTTTTTCCACTTTTTTGTCATAGTGGGGTCCATATATTAATAAAAAATAAAATATAGAGGAAATATAAGGAACGTTATTGGAGTTGGCACTCTTAAAAATATGTTAAATGACTAGGAACTTAATATTTTATATTATATTTATGAGCCAACTAGCAGACTGTTGGAGATGCTCTTATAGCCTTTATCATATTCTCCCTAAATAAAAGGGTAATGGCCAAATATAACAATTTTTTAAATAATAATTGCAAAAATGATAATTTTTTAAAGTAGTGGTCAAAAATAACAATTGGGATGCGCATTTTGAAAATGAGTGTTCCATTTACGTAAGATACACATTTCTCATTTGTGTGTTTGATTTTTTTAAAAAAATATATAAGATACGCATTTCAGAAATGAGTATCTCAAAAAAATAAAGGATAACCATTTCTAAATGCGTATCTAATATACGCATTTCAGACTTGGGTGGCCAAATGGGTATTTTGGCCACTTTTTCAAAAATTGTCATCTTTGTACACATACACTCAAAAACTTGTTATTTTTGTTATTCTTTCTAAATAAAATTATCCACGCCCCGTATTCATTTCTCTCTTTTACATAATCTGATGAAAAAACACATATATTAGGAAAGTATTATATTATGAATGTCTTTTGATTTTTTTATAATAAACTCTTGTTTTTTTTTTTAGATTGAGAAAACTGAGCCTGTGGATGACTTCAGAGTGCTACATGAGGTTATAAATTCTTAGTGATATTTTTGTAAATATTAAGTTTTTACTTGTGCATTTACATAAATATCCTTATATTTGTATTATAAAATGTTTTAACCTCAGGGTGATACCTGAGATCATCCTCAAGCACATCAAACCAATTTAGTTTTTGTCTTTTCAAGTTCAATGACTTTTGACTTTTTAGATACTTGTAATTATCTTGTAATGTTCTTATATAGGTTTCAAGTATCATCTTGTAGAAATACACTAGAATGAAATACAATTTCATATATTATCTTTTCACTCAAATCTCTCTTACATATATTATATAGATATATTTCTAAAACGTTATCAACACAATATCGCTCATTCTTTTAAGATATAGGGTCAAGAGATCAAAGAAGGTTTGTCCAAACTGTTCGCATTCAAATTTTAGAGATTATCTTTATATCAATCAGGAAGTTCTCCTTCAACTTTTAGTTAAGGTATCCTCCATCTTTTATTAAGGTACTTTTTATACACATAAACCACTACTAAAACTTATTTTTATATGCTTAGTATTTTTTTAATCTACTTGTTGGGTTTCAAAATATTAAATATGCATATGTGAGACTATATTGATAAGAAAATTTAATTATTTAATTTGGTTATTAGTTATGCATGTTACTTGTTATAATTTTATCTTGACAAATGTAGTACACATATATTTCTAACCTTTATCTCTTTCTTTTAATATATATGTATATATATATATATATGTATGTATGTATGTATAGATATATATATATATATACATACATATATATACATATATATATATATATATATATATATATATATATATTTATGGAAAAGTTATATGGAGACCTATTTTAGGTTGAAGACTCGGAGACTTAATCTACACCAATCATTCCTATCAAATTCAATGGCCAATATTCATTTTGTGCTTACATATAATTTAATTAGTCAAAAGAAATAAATGTCCAATAAATGCTTATATATACCAAATTTGGATACATACATTTATTTACAACCATGTTTTGCATATTTTTCATAACTCTAACCATCACTATTCTAAAAACTAACACATATATTTAATTTGATAAATTTGAATAATATTTTTTTATAATAAAATATTGTGTTCATCAGTACGAGGTTATGTTCTGCAGAAAAATATTACGTTTTGCATGAAATATCTAGTAGCAATACATTACTATATTATATTTTTCAATCTTCTTTGACTTAATGTTGCTTAGTTTTAATCATCTTTATATAATACTTTTTATATAATAAAATGTTCTGTTCTGTAGTACAACGCTGTGTTTTACAGAAATATGTCATGTTCTGCATTATATATGTAGTAGCAGTACATTACTATATTGTATTAATACTCTCTATACAATAAAATGTTGTGTTCTGCAGAAATATATTACGTTCTGCATTATATATGTAGTTGCAGTACATTAATACATTGTATTTTACAAGGCTATGTTACGTTCCACAGAAAAATTTTATGTTCTAATTTCATAAATTTTAATAATTAATACACTTTATATAATAAAATGTCGTGTTCTGCTATACAAGATTGTGCTCTGCAGAAAAATATTACGTTCTGCATTATAAATGTAGTAGTAGTACATTACTACATTGTATTTAATAAGGCTATGTTCTCCAGAAAAATATTTGTATAATTTTGTTGAATGATGGAAGTCTCCATTAGAGTTTATTTTGCATTACATTTTTTTTAAATATATATGTTAATTTTAATTATGTTAACTTCACGATACTAATTTGAAAAAGAAAAGTTATTAATAGTAGTGTCATTATTATAACTACTAGTCTAATGAACATATTGTATTAATTAAATGGCTAGGATTGGGTCTAAGGAGTCGACAAGTTAAATAGGTCTCCATATAACCCAATTATATATATATATATATATATATATATATATATATATATATATATAAATGAGTAGAGTGCATGAATATCATATTATTAATATTAATTGTGGTAAAACATTTTTATCATATTCATCTTATAATTAAATATAATTGTAAAATATTATGATAAATTCCTTTGACATTTTACAGTTGAGAACTTATGATTACAAGGTAAGTGTCCATTTTTCTTGGCAGAATTTATAGTGAGTGCTCCATTGATGCCTTTTCTTAAGATTTATGTAAGAGTGCGCCCTGGTGCGATTTTTACTTAAAACCACGAATCAAGCCGCATATGCGATTTAATTAAATTTTCAAACCACAACTACATCTTGAATTTTTGAAATCGCATAAACCGCACCATAAAACTGCAGTGCGGTGCAGTACAATACGGAATAGGCGGTTTACACCTTCAATAAATTTTATGACTAAAATTGTATATTATTACAAAACATCTGTATTATCCCGAAAAACTGAAATAGATAATTAAAAGAAATGAATCAATCTTATGAAATATCATACAAAATCAGTCTAATAACATAATCTAAGATCTCAAATAACAGAGCAGGAAAGTCAAAAATTTTAAAAATATTACAAACTTGAAAGTGGAAAGTGTAACACAATAATCCAAAGTCTTAAATACTAATTAAAAGTTGGACAAATGCAACACAAGGCAGGATGAGGAAACTGATTTGTCGAGACAAAAATGAGCTCTAAAATTTAATGTATTTTTGCGTTGAAATTGCCTGAAAATTAAGACAAAAATATATAGTTGTTACTTATTACTACATAACTATATACTCAGATGACAATAATTAATAAGAGTAGAAGCAACCAATAAAGAGCTTTTTCATAATGCCTAGGGACGACAGAGCACAGAGATTGTATATTTTACATACCTAATCAAGGTCCACGACTTCGGATGCGCCTGAGCCATCTACAAAAGAGAGAAAAATGAATTAAAACACAATCACCATACTATCTTTTGAACAATGCTCAACATGAAGATATGATGAAATGTAAAACAGTAATTTATATATCTAGACTAGACCGGAGAATAAGTACAATAGTAGATTACAACTAATAAAAGAGAAAGAAAAAGAATTGTTCTTGTAGTATTTGTACAATACAATCATGCTAGTAACTAATAAAATATCACAATAATTAAAAGAATGGCATGAAGTAAAATTTACAGAACCATAAGCATTACATTGAGTAATGACACATGTGTCCAATTAACTGGAGAAAAATGAATTAGTGCATTAATTGTGGGGCAACACTAAAAATTAAGAAGTAGTATATAATTAGAAGCAGAATAAAGAATGAAAAGTTGTATAATCAGTATTGGATACGTGCAGGACTGCAGAAGGAAATAACATGATATAAGCAATGCAATTTATAAGAACAACAACAGTTACCTGAAGCAACAGATTCAACTCCAAGGCCCTCGTACGCCTATATAAAGGGCCTAACCCCTTAACATTAGAACTACGCCTGACTTGATTCTCAACACACACTGAGATACGTAGGCATCTTGTGAGGGCAGAACTAAACCACGAAACACAAGCGCAACCATAAAAGCTCGAAACTCTCCCAAACCCTAGCATTAATTATACATTAAAGACAGTCTATTTTTTAATCTGTAACGAACGGCTTTTTCAAAAATCAATTTTTACTTAGAATAAAGACTAAGAAAATCCATTAGTATCAATATATCACAATTATTTTATAATAAAATATTAATCAATTATCACAAAGTAATAAAAGAGAGTATTTATACCACAAATAATCATGCTGCAAATCTATTTTAATATACTTAAACTATGGAACAAATATATCACAGAATTACTTTATATCATCACAATTTAATTACATCAAAATAAATTAAATAATTATGTTATACTAAGCAATTACCAATAACATACATATATATCAAATAGACATGACAATCATTCAGTAGAACAATAAGCATTTAGGCATATCTTTATTATTAGTGATTTCAGATAAGCAATAAATATTATCACTAATATAAAAAAATCAAAATTAACTGCACGGAAATATTAACAAAATGTCATTATTTGATATTTATCAATAATTTTAAAATGCAAGAAATTATGCTTTTAATATTTTATCAAATCAGAATTATGAAACTAATAATCATTGAATTGCTTCAATCCATAATTTTAATAAGATAAAATAATTTCACTAAATACTAAAATATTCATAAGATTGAATATTAGTATCTAATTTCCTACGCTATATATAATAATTGTCACTCAAACATATTGCAATTATACTCAAAACAATTATTAATGATATATGTAAGCTCGAGAAAATAGTTCAATAGAAATTCACAAGTCCTTTAAATATTGACATTTAATACTTGTGATTCTAATTACAACTCCTCGTAAATAAAATCAAATTTTAGAAATATTTTCTAAGTATATAAAATATTGAGAATCTTATACACATGACTTAGAAAATACTTCACCTTCCAATATTAGTGAGTTTTGAAAATATGCATTAATTACTTAGAACAAAAATTCTAAATAACGTCACTAATACAAAAAGTACCACAATTATTTGTAATAAAATATTTAAAAATATCAAAGTAAAATATCAGAGCAATTAAGCAAGATATCATTGACTAATATTCATCAAATATTTAACATACAAATAATTATATTGCTAATTTATGCTAAATTATTTACCTGCCACATATGCATATAACATTGTAAGTATGATAATTAAACTAATAGCAAAAAGTACGAGGTACTAGATTTCAAACAAATTCACAAGTCCTTTAAATATGGAAAATTTAATACTTGTGAACTTATTTAATAATTCCTTGCAGGTGAGATTACCAACAAATATGCATATAAATAACATCTCAAGTTCACTAACCAACTTAGATAAAATAAATTCATCAAGTTATTTAGCAAAGATCTACAAGTGATTCTACTAAGGACAATTCTCGAAAGAAATGATACCTGGTGTCCATGAGCTTGTTCCATACGTGGTGTAGAGAGTATCTAGCAGAGTTGTTGGAGTTGAAGTGGTTTCCTTGTCTAAAAGATCAGAGCATCACATTCACTAGCTGCTTTAAATTTCGCCTTTGCTGCAACTATGTGTGTTGAATGCTTCCTCTTATTTCAACAAGAAATCAATCTCTTCCAAGAAATTGAAAGCTTCTAGGAATTACTTCCCTGTCTTTCTTACAACCTACATCATCTATATCTATATACCATTTAGGTTAAACCTATTATCTTCAGGGTACCTGATTCTATGAATTAGTGATCCCCTAAGATATCTAACAATTCATAACTTAGCTATAAGATAAGATTCTCTAGTATCCACTTGGAAACCTGCACATAGGCATATCAAGAATAAAATATATGGTCTTTATGCACTTGAATAAGTAATGAGCTGATCATACCTCTATAGCTTATCACTTTAGTTCATATACCTGATTTGCCCTAATCAGGCTTAGTGGTTTGTTGGCAAGAAGTCTTGGCATGTCTAGAATCTTCCAAATTGTGCATCTTCAAAAGATCCTTGATTTACTTTTAATGCCATCATTCTTTTTAACTATTTATAATCCAAAAAGAATTGCAACTCTTCCAGCATGCTCATGTTGTTCCTACTCTGCATTTACTTAGCAAAATATCTTTTGCACAAATTTTGTTAGTAGACCCATATATAATATAATCATGGTATACTAGCACATATATGACATTATGTGTGCCATGTATTGTAGAGAGAGATATGTGTATAATGATTCTTCCAAAATCATTTTCAAGTAATAAACTAGTTAGAGTGTCATACCATGTCCTTGACAATTTGCTTGAATCCCTACCTTCGTCATAAAGAGCTTGGGAAGAGAATGATATACAAAGTCCAATGATCTGTAACTTCAAAGTCCAAGAAATGTACATCAACTTCAACTTCAACTTCTAACTAACCATTCAGAAGTGCCTTGTTCACATTCATCTGGTAGATATTCATGCTTGAATGCTCAACAGGTGCGAGGGATGTCCTATTGTCAGGTCATCAACTTGTTCAACCCTAATATGATCAAGTCTTGTCACTAGTGTTTGCTGTTAGATGTTGAAAGTCCCGAATATTCTGTTTCCATCATCATCGATACCTTCTACTTTATAGTAACCTGTAGCAACCAGTTTGGCTTTGTCCCTCATAATAACGCCAATAATCATCTAGTTTCTTAAAACCCTTACAATACCAAATACTGTCTTATCTTGTGGTCTGGGTTCCAGCTTCAGCATATTCTGCCTTCGAACTGATTGAGATCATCTTGCATTATAATCACCCAATCTGGATCAATCAATGCATCTTCAGTATTCTTTGGGATTCCAGATGTTATGTCCTAAAAAATATATGTTTATTTTGATTAGCACTTCTAGCCTTTACTCAATAATCTGGTTTACTAAGAACTAGACTCCAGGATTGACTTTGACTTCAAACCTTTTGTCTTAGCAGATATGTTCTTGATGAATTTCTTTGATCTTCATTGTGTTGAGTATGACTAGTAGATCCTTCTTTCATTTGCTTCCCCTGAGTTGCTGCTAGGATGTGTTGAAGATCCTTCACCTTTTTCAGTGGATTCTGTTAAAGCACATGAGCTGTGTAGATTCACTACCATTTCCACTAATAAGATCTAAATCATCATCATTATCATTGTTTCCTTCTGCAACCTCAGTTTCATCATTAGTATCTGAATTTGGCTCTGACGGGATGTCAAACTTTAAAGATTCAGAATAGTCTTTCATTTGAATGCTTGGGAGCTTGGTGTAGTAGGACGATATATTCATACTTTTAATCACATTCTATTTTTCAATCACATATGTCTTGAAAGCTTTCGACTTCAATGAGTAGCCGAAGAAAATTGTTCCATGAGCCTTCAATTCAAATTTGTCAAGATACTCATATAGATCTTCACTAAATATCAATTTCCTCCAAATACACGATAGAGCTTCAGTGTTTGCTTCTAGTTGGCCATTAACTCATATGATGTCTTTTCACGATCTTCATTGATTAAAGCATCATGCTGTGTTAATTGCTTCAACTTTAAAGTACCTTTATAAGTGCAGAATTCCTATAGAACTTCATTCACGAAATTCAGTTCCAATATCTGACTTCAAAGTTCTCACAACTTACTGCTTCTAACTTGATCTTCCTGATGTGATCATTCACCATCTGTGATATTTTGTCTGTTTAATGCACGAACATCACCAACTTGTAACTAGGGTTGTCAACATCCACCACTAAGCATATTTCTTCATTGACATAACTTGCTTCAGTGTGATGTATTCATTGACTTCCCTATATGAAATACTTCAAAATGTCCTTCAAGATAGAATTCCATATGAAGCAGTCCTCTCACCAATTTCTCTTTTATCAAAGAATCCATTGTCTTGAATATCAAGTGTGAGAGCTTCATATGCCATAACTAACTCTTTACTGATGAAACTTTACTGAAAAGTTCACTTCACCTTTGCATACAAAATCCATGTCAGCTACGAACAAATTTTCTCACTCTCAGTTGATTGAGCTCCCAACCTTCTTGTTTGAGATCAAAAACTTTTCCTTTTCAATGCTTTTCCAAAAAACCCTTGACAAAGAATTTCCTAGTGCCCTGTAGATAGTGCTTAAGTCCTTCAACAAGAAAGATGCTTCCATTGATGACAATTCTTAAAACATGATAGCCAAATCCCTTTTACATCCTTTGCTATCATCTCCAAAGGTTACCGTTGGGTAGGATTTCTCAACCAACTGAGATGACAGAGCTTTAATATTAATCATATGCCTCGAACAATAAATGTCATGAAGTCACATAACTTTTATCTTCTGGTACATACTCTGCAATCATAAATGATTAAGATTTTTGGTACTCAACTTCAATTGAGTCAAGATGGGTTAGAGATATTACTTTCAACATTGATAACAACAGCTTTAATATGCATATTAGAAAATTCACTACTATCTACTTTAATCATTCTACACAAGTGTAACAGATGTAAAGCAGATTTATAGATATTCAATAATTTTCTAAAAGCACATGGATAGAAGAACTAACAAATTAATTACTAATTCTGTCTAGTCCATTTCTGTTGTTGTCTAACATTTTTAACTATCTCTAATTACCTAAGTCAGTTTTATATTAAGTTTTGAATCTACAACTGTTACTGACTACTTAGATAATTCTACCATCTTTTAATATTCTACTCCTTAACAAGCAATACATGTAATGATATGACATTTAAGTGCAACTATGTGAGTATGAACAAATCATATGAAAATAAGCACATAAATAATTTCAAGAATATGCGGAATATTTGAGTAAGACATTATGAGCAATATCAAATTCCACATACACTTATCAAGTCATTTATCACAATAAGAACAAATATAAAATATATGATCTATGACCTGTTTGTCTATTAGTAATTTTCACAACATTAGCAGAGGTATTAAATCAAAGAAGATTTAAATCAAGTTCTAACAAATATTCAGGGATACACCTAACCATCTGGAACACCCTATCTAATTCTAGATATTCATTTTACTGCATGGAAAAACAAGTATGAAATGTATTAATTAAACTCATGAATCCTAGCATGCAATCTTATTCTTAGCAATTAATTAAGCATTTAAGTCCTAAGATGCTAACATGCTGACATGAATACAATATATTTTAATACATAATAATCATACAGTTCTGAATTAGATAAACGTATACTAGTTAGAATGTGTACCTGTGAAGTGCTTAATGATTCATCTCTAGTGTTGGTCATTGATGCCAGATATCCATTTGGGTCATCGCTGTCACTGATAGAATCAACCTTGCATTTAACTTCATCAACAAATGCTTTCCCTTTCTGTATCCTCACTAATGATTGAGATTCCTACTTCAACCCAACATAGTCTCTGTCATCATTTGCTTGTACAGGCTTCTTCAAACTGTGTAGCATGACCCCTAATCTTGTCTTTCAAATATAAACCATCCCTATCTTGTAACTGGTCTTGAAAATTTCCTTTATGGAATCTATAGGTAATGACCTTAAATTAAGAATTGAGATTCTCTCTGAATCTGATGTCACTGAACTTCTTATTGCCCTGTAGGCTTGACTTGCAGTCTAGTTCTCAAGTTATTCCAAAGTGTAAAATTCAATTATAACACCTTGACCACTACCTTGAGCTACTACATCTTCAATTCAGCTTCTCAGATCATTTTGTTTCGGTTCAGAGGTTCTCAACCTTGACTTCAATCAAATTTGGTTCCTGGGTCACAAATAAACAGTGGATATGGTAACAACCTGCTTTACCGAATATTATCTTCTTCAGCTCTTGTTCTAGTTCATAGGCCTTCAGTACATACAGTTCTTCTACAGACAATGTGGTTGAATCCTTAGATTCCTGTTGGCTGTAATCCTGTGTTCTAGATGATCTGCAGTGTTAGCATGAACTTCCTGTAATCTCCCTGTAAAATAATCTTTAAGGCTTTAACTGAGATACCAAGATGTCTAGTCTATTCTCCTTCATTACTTTAACCCCTAAGATTTTTCATCCCAAAATATAACTCAAATTAACTAAAAACTGTATCCAAAATAATCTCTTCTTTTGCATCTTTCGAGTAAACAGTGGGATCCTATGGAGTACGCCTCTGAGGAAATTAGTACCACTATTTCTTCAGTCTATTCCAGAATTAACCTCATCGGATAATCTTCAGTCAATTTTAGTTGTCTTCAGTACCCGGAAAAATCTTCAACTACAAACCCCTTGAGCACCCTCAAATAAATATTTAAGAAAAATTTAGATTTACATAATTTTTAATTATCTTATAAAATAAATTAATCAAAAATAAAAATTTACAAATAATTAATTTTCAAGAATATTTGAAATATCTTAAAAATTAAAAATTCATAAATTAATATTTTAAGAAAATTTTTAGTTTTTAAGAATTTTAAAATTTCTGAATAAATAAATAAATTTGAAATAAAAATTAAAGGGTACAAAACTTGGAGTACCAAACTGCATTTTGGTAATAAGTGGCGCCAAGTTTTTATGTTGCGCCTAAGTCCTTTTGTTGCGTTACGGGTGAATTTTTTTTTGTTGCATTGAATTTCCAAGAGCTCACGTGCGTGTAGTTCATGATTCTAAAACCTTAACTCAAGCTTTCGAACAACATATACTAAACTTGTTGTTGCGCTAAACTAGACCAAGATTTAAGTTTAATAAATTTAAATCTTAAACTTTATTAAATTTATAAAATAAATTAATTAAAATTTATAATATAAAATAAATAAAAGTTAATAAAATAAATTTTATAAAAATTTACAGAATAAATTTTATAAAAATTTACAAAATAAATTTTATTTAAATTTTATAGGATAAACTAATTAAAATTTATAACATAAACTAATAAAAGTTTATAAAATAAATTTGATATAAAATTTATAAAAGAAACTAATTAAAATTTATAACATAAACTAATAAAAGTTCATAAAATAAATGTTATAAACTTATTTAAGAAGGCCTACTTTTGAATAAGCAGCTTGGTCTTGTTGAGCATCACTGTGTTACTGATCCTGACTTGTATATCAATCAATAAGCTCTGATACTAATTGTTGGGTCTCGAAGTATCGTAGAAGCGGGGTTGAATATGATACTCACAATAATTTAAATTCTTTTCGAAATTTACAGATAAATAAATTATTAGTTCGGAGTGGGTTTGACCATTTGTGTTGTTTAGGTGAGCTGCCTACTAATTTTCTATGTGTCCGGAAATCAATTAGGTTCAAGAAAATTAGCAAGTAAAATAAACGAGACAAGATTTGGGGAATATATCTTATATATATATATACCCGAAAGTTGTTACACCCAGTTAAAAATATAACCGGTTTCCAAAGAATAAACACAATTTCTGCAAGATGGACTTTGTGAATCATGTCAACTTGGAAAGCAAAAGAAAACATCCTTCAAGAGCAAGACAATAAACACAATTTCTGAACCCTTTTATTTATTACATCTTGATTTATTTGGTCCAGTAAATGTAATATTAATTAACAAAAAGAAATATGCTCTTGTCATTGTAGATGATTTTACAAGATACGCGTGGGTCTTCTTTCTACATTCAAAGGATGAAGCTTCACAACACATAGTAAACCATATCACTTTTCTGGAAACAAATTCAAAGAAAACAATTAGAATTCTAAGGAGTGACAATGGTTCCGAATTCAAGAATGAAACCATGGAGGAATACTGTGCATCAAAGGGAATTACTCAACAATTTTCTGCACCAGGAACACCCCAACAAAATGGAGTTGTGGAGAGAAAGAATAGAACACTCATTGAAGATGCCAGAACAATGTTGGCAGAGTCTAAATTACCAGTATATTTTTGGGCTGAGGTAGTAAGTACAACATGTTTCACTCAAAATTGTACATTAATTAATATGCATGAAGAAACTCCATATGAGATGGTAAAGAACAAGAAGCCAAGTGTGAAGCATTTTCACATATTTGGGTGCAAGTGTTTTGTGCTAAAAGTACATCCAGAAAATTTAAGCAAATTTGAGAACAAGGCTGATGAAGCTATTTTTCTTGGATATGCATCAAACACAAAAGCATTTAGAGTATTCAATCTCAGAACCAGAATTGTTATGGAATCTATTCATGTTGCATTTGATGACAAAAAGTTTACAGGATTGCAGGATGAATCAGAGTCTACAACATTAGAATTTGAAAATCTGAAAAATTCTGAGATAGATGAAGATAGTGAGGATTAAGAGACTCAATTGACACCTAATACAATACAAAATTATACACACTCTGAGGGGGAGCCAGAAAATTCAACTCCAAACAATTCAGAGTCCACACAGACAGAGTCTAGACAAACAGAGTCAAATTTCTCAGAGTCTAACTCTACAAGGTCTGGATCAAGAAATTCTGAATTATTCTCAGAGACAAATGATTCAGGGGGAGCTTCTTCATTTGAATTTCACACAGGGAAAGCCAATGATTTAGGGGGAGCTTCAAGTTCAAGAATCAACTTTCCACCAGCTAGAAAATGGACAATGGATCACACTCCTAATTTGATAATTGGGGATCCTGAGAGTGGTGTACAGACTAAAGTAGCCACTCAAAATGAATGTCTTTTTGGTTTTATTCTCTCAAAGAATGAACCTAAGAAAATTGAGGAAGCATTACAAGACCCTGATTGGATCATTGCAATGGAGGAAGGATTGAATGAATTTAAGAGAAATAAAGTGTGAAAACTTGTACCAAGACCAAAAGATAGATCAACTATTGGAGCCAAATGGGTATTTAGAAACAAGCTTGATGAAAATGGGACTGTAATTAGAAACAAAGCAAGGCTAGTTGCAAAAGGGTACTCTCAGGAGGAAGGAATTAATTATGATGAAACTTTTGCACTAGTAGCAAGATTGGAAGCTATCAGAATGTTTCTTGCATTTGCAGCTCATTCAAAATTCAAGGTGTATCAAATGGATGTCAAAAGTGCCTTCTTGAATGGGAAATTGGAAGAAGAAGTCTATGTGGAGCAGCCACCAAGATTTGTTGATCCAAAGTTTCCTGATCATGTATACAGGTTAGACAAGGCACTATATGGATTGAAGTAAGCACCTAGATTATGGTATGAAACACTATCAAAAAATTTTCTTGAAAATGAATTCACAAGATATACCTTTGACAAAACTCTTTTCATTAGAAAACATAAAGGTGATATTTTACTTGTTCAGGTTTATGTTGATGATATTATTTTTGGTTCTACTAATAAAAATCTCTGTGAAAAGTTTAGCAAATTAATACAGTCAAAATATGAAATGAGCATGATGGGAGAATTAAACTTCTTTTTGGGACTTCAAGTCAAACAGAATGATGATGAAAGTTTCATCAATCAATCAAAGTATATGAAAGACCTGTTAAAGAAGTTTGATATACAAGACTGTGCAACTGCCAAAACTCCCATGTCAACAACCACTAAGCTAGACTCTGACCCAAAGGGTAAGAAAGTTAACAACACTAGCTATAAAGGTATGATTGGCTCATTTTTATATTTAACTGCAAGTAGACGAGATATAATGTTTGTAACCTATTTGTGTGCTAGATTTCAAGCTGACCCATGAGAGTCACATTTATTAGCTGTAAAGAGAATTTTCAAATACCTCAAGGGTGCTCAAACATTTTGACTTTGGTATCCTAGAGAGTCAGACTTTTTACTAATTGGTTATTCAGACTCTGACTATGCAGGATGCAAAGTGGATAAGAAAAGCACAACATGTCAATGTCAATTTATTGGTAATAGACTAATTTCTTAGTTTAGCAAGAAACAACAAACAATTTCAACCTCAACAGCTGAGGCTGAATACATAGCAGCTGGAAGTTGCTGTGCTCAAATTTTGTGGATGACAAATCAGTTACTTGGTTATGGATTAACTTTCTCATATATTCCTATGTATTGTGACCATACAAGTGCTATTAAGATTGCAGAGAATCCAGTCCAACATTCCAGAATAAAGCACATTGATGTCAGGTATAATTTTATTAAAGAACATGTTGAGAATGGCAGTGTGACACTTCATTATATTTCAACTGACAGACAGATTGCAGACATATTGACCAAACCACTTGATGAATCTGAAAGGCTGTATGTATAGACCTATATGTAACATAGGGTTATAACTCAACACAAGAACATGACGTGTAAATAATATGAAGTTATCACCGGAATCAGGAAGACATGAAGACTTGGTAAAGACAAATGATAAAGAAGAAATCTACAGACTTGAAGCATTAGCTCACTGGAAGAAGTTCATTAATATGTTCATGCCTCAGTGAAGAATAAAGGTTGAAGTATTCAAGGATGTGGAAGCAGTGAAGCAGTTGTCAAAGTACCAGAAAGATTCTAGTGATCCAAATCTGCGAATCAGTCAAGCAATGATTTGCAGAGCACAAGTACAGGAATCGATAAGATAGAATATACGGCAAATACAAAGAATCAAAATATTAGATGGAATCTTGGAGTCTACTATAGATTGCTGGAGAAAGTTCATTCATATGTTCAGACTTTAGTGAAGGATAAAGTTCGAAGATGTTCAGGGTTTCAGATATGTTTATGGTTCAGCATAAGTGCCAGAGGATTCTAATGTACTTACAATCGAAGCACTTCTAATCAACAAGGAACAAAGTCAATTGTATTGTAAAGAAGATGTGAAGATCAAGATCGTGTTAGTCGTTTGTGAACCAGACCAGTTGCACCAAACGTCAGCACAAAAGAGATTGAGAATTGCATCTATGAATGAGAAGAATTGACTATCTACTGAAATGGGTAACAAGTGAAGTGGTATATGATGAAGCTCAGAATAAATCAAGTTCGAATTAACAAGGAAATATTTATTTGACTTGGTTGCAGTGGAAGAAATTATATTAAGAGCTTAACAAGTTCGAAATTGGCTAAGTAAAGAAGACTACAGAAGCTGTATCCAGAAGTCAACTTGGTCAAGCTATTTCGTCTCATTCACCGATGGTTAACAAGCTATTTTGTCTTATTCACAGATGGTTAACAACCATCGGGTGAAATGGAAAAGAATTGGTGAAATGAAAAGGGCTTATTTTGTCTTATATGTCGATAGTTACTAACTATCGGAAAAGAAACAAAAGCCAACTAGCCACTTCCCGATGGTTACAAAGGTTGAATTAATTGATTTTATTTCAGGAATTGTTTTAAGTCTCCGATACTTATTCTACAGACTCATCGATGGTTAAACAATTACTCAGTAAATTGTTCCGATACTTAAGGAAAAATAGAAGTGAAGCAGCAACTAGTTTACTTGGTCCTGAATGAGCCACGTATCTTGGTTGAAAAAGTCTACACATATATTGAAGCAGAGCCATTCATTTGGGAGTCTTCAGCAACATAACAAAAATAACCAGAGAGAGAGAAGACGAAGCCGGAGAGGAGAGAAACCAGAAAAAATCTATACCTCCTCACCGGAGATGTATTAGTGGCCGGTCCCTTAACGGAAAATGTTCAGGGCCACTATATATCACTCTCTACGGTCTTAGTTTCCTTTGTACTGATCTAGAAATACTTGTATAGGAAATTGAGAGTTATATTTTTGTTAAGCAGCGAAGAACTTGTTCTTCGGACCGGATTTATTGGCCGGGTGTAGCAACCTCAGGGTTTATATTTATCAATGATATATTCCCCGAATCTTGTGTTATTTATTTTACTGCTGATTTTCTAGAACCGAAATGATTAATCCTAAACACAGAAAATTAGTAATCAGCTCCGTAAACACTATTCACCTCAAGAACACGAGCCACTAACCGAACTCTAAATTATTTATCCGCAAAAGATTCGAAAGAATTTTTTGATTTAGTGAGTATCGTATTCAACCCCCCCTTCTACGATACTTCCGGGGCCTAACAATTGGTATCAGAGCAGACTGATTGATATACAAATCAGGATCCGTAGCTCAGTGAAGCTCGCCAGGCGGAAACAGTTTGGACTTAAATGTTTAGAGGCCTTGTTAAATAAATTTAATTATAAACTTTTAATAAGTTTATTTTATAAACTTTTATAAAATTTGTTTTATAAACTTTTATTAGTTTATATTATAAATTTTAATTAGTTTATTTTATAAACATATTATTAAATTTATTTTATAAACTTTTATAAAATTTATTTTATAAACTTTAATTAGTTTATGTTATAAATTTTAATTAGTTTATTTTATAAATTTTAACTAAAATTTATTTTGTAAACTTTTATAAAATTTATTTTATAAACTTTTATTAGTTTATGTTATAAATTTTAATTAGTTTAATTTATAAATTTAATAAAGTTTAAGATTTAATTTTATTAAACGAAATTTGGTGGCCAATCTTAGATTACTCGACCAGGCAGTACATGCACACCAGTTGAATGACAAGTTGGTAAATTAGTTGACCAATGTTTATTCAAGGTGACATACTTCACATTCATCTGCATGACTTGGAAATATGTCCGATAGTTATTAACTATCGACACGTCCCCGATAGTTACTAACTATCGGAGCCGCATTCTGATATTTTTTATTTTTGATTTATTAAGTTTTAAAAATTTTAAAATTCTTAACTTTAAATTTTTCTTAAATATTAATTTACGATTTATTTAATTTTTAAGAAAATTTGAAATTCTTGAAAATTAAATTTTTCTGTAAATATTTATTTTTGATTAATTTATTTTTTAAGAAAATTAAAATTTTTGGAAATTTAATTTTTTCTTAAATATTAAATTAAGGGTGTCGAAGCTGCTTGGACGTCACAAAGTGTTCATTTTTGAATTACGTCTCAGAAAAAGATATTTGCCCCTGGAGTAATTTTTGTTTCCGGAATAAAAATTGACCAGTGTTTATTAAACTCTGAAACATGATCATATAGTATTTTTACTGTGTAATCATGTCTTAGGTATTAATATTGGCGAAATTTCTTTTTGAGGAAAAATGTGAATCATTAGTGTTACTCTTGGACATAAACGCCTCAGATGCTATTTTGGCCTACTTAACGTTTTGAAACTCTAATATCTATTTTAGATTTATTTATTTTTCCAGAAAATTTAATATTCTTGTTAATTAAATTTTTCTTAAATATTAATTTACAATATTTTAAAGTTTTGTAAATTTTTATTTTTGATTAATTTATTTTTTAAGAAAATTAAAAATTCTGTAAATTTAAATTTTTCTTAAGTACTTATTCGAGGATGTTCAGAAGTTAGTAGTTGAAGATTTTTCCGGTTATTGAAAACAATGAAGATCGACTGAAGATTATCCAAAGAAGTTGATTCTGGTTATGAAAAGATTATTTGGGTACAGTTTTTAGTTGGTTTGAGTTGAATTTGAAGATGAAAAATCTTAGGGGTTTAAGTAGTGAAGGAGAACAGACTGGACAACCTGGAATCTCAGTACAAGCCTTAAAGATTATTCTACAGGGAGATTACAGGACGTTCGTGCTAACACTGCAGATCATCTGGAACGTAGGGATACAGCCAACAGGGATTTTAGGATACAACCACATTGTCTGTAGAAGACCTGTATGTGCTGAAAGCCTATGAACTAGAACAAGAGCTAAAGATGATAATATTTGGTAAAGCAGAAGTTGTTAGCATATCCACTGTATTTGTGACCCAGGAACCAAATTTGATTGACGTCAAGGTTGAGAACCTATGAACAGAAACGAATTGATCCTAGAAGCTGAATTGAAGATGTTGTAGCTCGAGGTAGTGGTCAAGGTGTTGCATGTGAATTTGACACTTTGGAATATCTTGAGAACTGGACTGCAAGTCAAGCCTGCAGGGCAACAGGAAGTTCAGTGACATCAGATTCAGACGGAATCCCAATTCTAAATCTAAGGTCCTTACCTATAGATTCCATTAAGGAGATTTTCAAGATCAGTTCAAGAGGTGGTTGCAAGACAGGGATGGTTTATATTTGAAAGACAAGATCAGGGGTTTGCTACACAGTTTGAAGAAGCCTGTACAAGCAAAAGATGACAGACACTATGTTGGGTTGTAGCAGGAATCTCAAACATTAGTGAGGATGCAGCAAGGGAAAGCATTTGTTGATGAAGTTAAATGCAAGGATGATTCTATCAGTGACAGTGATGAACCAAATGAATATCTGGCATCAATGACCAACACTAGAGATGAATCACTAAGCACTTCACAGGTACACTTACTAACTAGTATATCTTTATCTAATTCATAATTGTATGATTATTATGTTTTGAAATGTATTAGACTCGTGTCAGCATGTTAGCATCTTAGAACTTAAATGCTTAATTGATTGCTAAGAATAAGATTTCATGCTTAGTTATATGAGTTTAGTGAGTACATTTCATACTTGATTTTCTATGCAGTAAAATGAATATCAAGAATTAGATAGTTGCTAGACTGTTAAGTGTATCCCTAAAACATTTGTTTGAACTTGATTTTAAATCTTATGTGATTTAATACCTCTGCTAATGTTGTGAAAATTGCTAATAGACAAACAGGTCATAGATCAGATATTTTATATTTGTTCTTATTGTGATAAATGACTTGATAAGTATATGTGGAATTTGATATTGCTTATAATGTTTTATTCAAATATTCTGCATATTCTTAAATTGTTTATGTGCTTATTTTCACATGATTTGCTTGCAATAACATAGTTGCACTTAAATGTCATATTAGATCATGTATTGCTTGTTAGGGATAAGATGGTAGAATTATCTAAGTTGTCAATAACATTTGTAGATTCAAGGTTTAATCTAAAACTGACTTAGGTAATTAGAGACAGTTAAAAATGTTAGACAACGACAGAAATTGACTAGACAGAATTAGTAATTAATTTGTTAGTTCTTCTATCCATGTGCTTTTATGCATATTGAAGCTGTTGTTATCTCTGATAATATCTCTAACCCATCAGGACTCAATTAAAATTGAGTACCAAGAAGCTTAATCATTTGTGATTGCAGAGTATGTAAAAAAAGACATAGATTAAAGCTCTGACATCACAGTTGGTTGAGAAGGCCTCCCCGATGGTAACCTTTGGAGATGACAGCAAAGGATGTACAAGGGATATGGCTATCATGATTTAAGAACTGCCATCAATGGAAGCATCTTTCTTATAAGTGGAATTAAGCACTATCTACAGGGCACTAGGGAATTCTTTGTCAAGGGTTTTCTAGAAAAGCAGAAAAGGAAAAGTGTTTGATCTCAAACAAGAAGGTTGGAAGCTCACTCAACTGAGAGTGAGGAAGTTTGTTCGTAGCTGACATGGAGTTTATATGCAAAGGTGAAGTGAACTTTTCAGTAAAGCTTCATCAGTAAAGAGTTAGCTATGGCATAAGAAGCTCTCACACTTGGTCAACAAGATAATGGATTCTCCGATAAAGATGAAATTGGTGAGAGGACTGCTTCATATGGAATTCTATCCAGAAGGACATTTTGAAATACGTCACATAGGGAAGTCAAGGAAAACATCACACTGGAACAAATTATGTCAATGAAGAAATATGCTTAGTGGTGGTTAATGACAACCCTAGTTACAAGTTGGTGATGTTCGTGCACTGAACAGACAAAACATCACAGATGGTGATTGATCACATCAGAAGATCAAGTTGGAAGCAAAGTAAGCTGTGAGAACTTTGAAGTCAGATAATGGAACTGAATTTCGCGAATGAAGTTCTAAATGAATTCTGCACTGATAAAGGTACTTTGAAGCTGAAGCAATTAACACAGCATACTGCTTTAATCAACAAGATCGTGAAAAGACATCATATGAGTTAATGGCCAACCAGAAGCAAACACTAAAGCTCTTTCGTGTGTTTGGAGGAAATTGATAAGTACTGAAGATTTAAATGAGTATCTTGACAAGAAGTTAAGACTCAAGGAACAATTTTCCTCGGCTACTCATTAATGATGAAAAACCAGAAGGTGATTAAAAGTCTGAATGTGTCGACCTACTACACCAAGCTCTCAAGCATTCAAATGAAAGACTATTCTGAATCTTTGAAGTTTGACATCCCGTCAGAGTCAAATTCAGATACTGATGATGAAACTGAGGTTGCAGAAGGAAACAATGATAATAAATGTTGATTCAGATCATATTAGTGGAATTGGTAGTGAAACTACACAACTCGTGGACTTTAAGAGAATCCACTGAAAAAGGTGAAGGATCTTCAACACATCCTAACAGCAACTTAGGGGGAGCAAAATAAAAGAAGGATCTACTAGTCGTACTCAACACAATGAAGATCAAAGGAATACGTCAAGAACATATCTGTCGAGACAAAGGGATTGAAGTCAAAGTAAATCCTGGAGTCTAGTTCTTAGTAAACCGGATTTTGAGTAAAGGCTAGAAGTGCTAATCAAGATGAACATATATTTTTCGGGACCCAACAATCAACATTTGGTATCCCAAAGAATAGTGAAGATGCACTAATTGATCTAGATTGAGTGATTGTAATGCAAGATGATCTCAATCAATTCGAAGGCAGAATCTACTGAAGCTGGAACCCAGACCACTAAAGTCGAAGCTGAAACTAGTATAGTAAGGGTTCACAGAAACTGGAGAATAATTGGCATTGTTATGAGGGACAAAGCCAAACTGGTTGCTACAGGTTAATATCAAGCAGAAGGTATCGACGATGATGGAAACAGAATTTTCGGGACTTTCAAGATCTAACAGCAAGCAACAGAGACGAGACTTGATCCTCTTAGGACCTAACAATTGGGCCTAACAAGATGAGGACCTAACAGAGTTAGGGATTCAAGCAAATCGTCAAGGACATGGTATGGCACTCTAACTAGTTTATTACTTGAAAATGATTTTATATTAGAGTAGTTATACACATATATATATCTCTTTAGAATGCAAGGCACACATAATGTAATATATGTGCGAGAATACCATGATTATATTATATGTGGGTCTACTAACGAAGACTTTGGCAAGAGTTTATTGCTAAGTTAATGCAGAGTAGGTACAACATGAGCATGTTGGAAGAGTTGCAATTCTTTTTGGATTATAATTAATTCAAAAGAATGATGGCAATTAAAGTAAGTCAGGGATCTTTTGAAGATGCGCAATTTAGAAGATTTTAGACCTGCCAAGACTTCTTTCCAACAAACCACTAAGCTTGATCAGGGCAAATCAGGTATATGAACTGAATTGACAAGCTATAGAGGTAATCAGCTCATTACTTATTCAAGTGCTTAAAGACCATATATATTATTCTCGATATGCCTATGTGCAAGTTTCCAAGTGGATACTAGAGAATCTTATTTTATAGCTAAGTTATGAATTGTTAGATATCTTAGGGGATCACCAATTCTTGAAATCTGGGACCCTAAAGATACTAGGTTTAACCTAATTGGCTATATAGATATAGATATACAGGTTGTAAGAAAGACAGGGAAGTCATTCCTAGAAGCTGTCATTATTTCCAGCAACTCTGTTGATCTCTTCACACCACGTATGGAACAAGCGCATGGACACCGAGTATCATTTCTTTCGAGATTGTCCTTAGTAGAATAACTTGCAGATATTTGCTGAACAACTTGATAAATTTATTTTGTCTAAGTTGGTTAGTAAACTTGGGATATTATTTATTTGCATATATATTGAAAATCTCATCTGCAAGGAATTCTCAAATGAGTTCACAAGTATTAAATTTTCCATATTTAAAGGACTTGTGAATTTATTTTTAAATCCAGTACCTCATACTTTTTGCTACTAGTTTAATTATCATGCTTACAATGTAATATGCATAAATGGTAGTTAAATTACTTAGCATAAGTAAGAAGTATAATTATTTGCATGTTAAATATTTGATGAGTATTAGTCAAGATGTCTTGCTTAATTGCTCTGATATTTTGCTCTGATATTCTTAAATATTTTATTACAAATAATTGTGATATTTTTTATATTAGTGACGGTATTTAGAATTTCTGTTCTAAGTAATTAATGCATATTTCAAAAACTCACTAATATTATAAGCTGAAGTGTTTTCTAATTCATGTGTATAAAATTCTCAATATTTTATATACTTAGGAAATATTTCTAAAATTGATTTTGTTTGCGAGGAGTTGCAATTAGGATCACAAGTATTAAATGTTTATATTTAAAGGACTTGTGAATTTCTATTCAACTAATTCTCGAGCTTACATATATCAATAATAATTGTTATGAGTATAATTGTAATATGCTAGAGTGACAATTATTAGATATAGTGTAGGAAGTTAGATGCTAATATTCAATCTTATGAATATTTTAGTATTTAGCGAAATTATTTTATCCTATTAAAATTATGAATTGAAGCAATTCAATGATTATCAGTTTCATAATTTTGATTTGATAAAATATAAGAAGCACAATTTCTTGCATCTTGAAATTATTGATAAATATCGAATAATTGGTATCAGCGTGCAATTAATTGTGATATTTTTAATATTAGTGATAACACAAGTTGTTTATCTGAAATCACTAATAATAAAAACATGTCTTAATGCTTATTGTTCTACTGAATGATTGCCATGTTTATTTGATATATATGCATGTGATTGGCAATTGCTTAGTGCAGCATAAGTATTTAATTTATTTTGATATATTTAAATTATGATGATATAAAACAATTCAGTGATATATTGGTTCCATGATTTAAGTAAATTAAAATAAATTTCAGCATAATTATTCGTAGTATAAATATTCTCTTTTATTACTTTGTGATAATTGATTAATATTTTATTACAAAATAATTGTGATATATTGATACTAATGGATTTGCTTAGTCTTTATTCTAAGTAAATATTGGTTTTTGAAAAAGCCGTTAGTATTAATATATTTAGTTTTCTTTCTTTGACTGGTTTACGATCCTGAATGTATTTAAAAGAAATTTTTGTCTATTTCTTTTTCAAAATGTTTTATGCAAAGATACATTCACTTTTTATCAGCTTAGATAAGAAAACTTCAGAATTCTTTTTCAAAACTTCTCTTTTGAAAATCATTTGATTTACAGCCCTACTTTATTTTTCCAATCCTAGGGTGTGAATCAAACTTTTCTTGAGGATAATCTTTCTTTAAATCTCAAAATATTTTATCCTCTCTCCAAAAGCTATTTTTAAAAGTCTTATCATTAAAAGCTTTTTCTCTCTTTCGGAAAATTGTTTTAACTTCGAGGTATCAATCACTTGTAAAATTATTTGTTTTCAAATACTTGTTTCAATGTATGTTTCACATTGATTCATAGTACCAAAACAGTGATTGTTGCTTTGAAGGCCTAATACTGTATTGTTAAGCATTCATTCAACCCCAATTGTCATGTTTTTATTTTAAGTCGGGGATAGTATCAGGTGGACGAAAATGATGTAAATCATAATTGCATTATGAGTCGGAAAATCATAGCCTCTATCTGATAAGGATGTTTTGCAAAATTATTTTTAAAACTTACAGTACTTAGATTTTAATGGAAAAGAGTCATCTTATTGAGATAAAATTTGGTAAGAGAGTTGAGTTTCTTATTTGGTATAAATTCCCGCGTTTTATTATGGGAAGTTTGCCTTATAAGAAATTCATAAAGGATAGAAACTTTTTTCTCTGATACTCCCGCGTTTTATTATGGGATAAGTATCTTAAAGAAAATTTCTATTGGTGTCATGCTCTTAAATGATAAATTTTTCGATATGACAAAACTCTTTTATTAAAAGTGCTTTAATGCAATCAATTACCATTCCTTCTTATATTTTTCCTTCTCTTTGAAATGAAAAATATATTTTAGAATGTTAAGGTGATTATCTTTTAATCTTGATTGATTCTTTCCGATTAGCCCCCAGAGGCTATAGAAGCTGGCCAAGAGGTTGAAAACCCATCAATCTCTTACCCAGGCCATAATACCAAACACTGATTCATCCACTTCCATATAGTAACCCTTGGAGATATAAGGAATTTATGTTAATTAGAGGTTGATAAGGGAGAAACTGCACTTGATGCAGCAAATAAGGATGAAGTCGGAAGTGCACCCACAACTCTACCTCCAGCGAAGCAAAGAAGTATATAAATTGAGGTAACTGTAAGCTCATCTGTATCTTCTCAAAAGGATGCAGAGCTGAAAAGGCAATAAAACTGTCTCTGGAATCATTCTCTCAACAGGGTGAGTCCATTGAAATTCGCTCGTCAGCCAGAGCATCTTGTAATGAGTCAAGCACACCACTAGCACTCACGCTGATGGTAAGCCTAAACAGATAAATTCTATGAACACATTGCAAGGAGTGCACAGTGAGAGGTATAGGCATTTAGAGGAGATACGGACTCTAGCCATACATTACATTGTCCAAGTATTTACCTCAAACAAAAGTTAATCTTCTGCATCCCGAAAGGGAGATCTCTTGTTCAGATTTATCTGGGCTTGAGAGGCAACTGCTTGACAATTCTTCGGATGAGTCAAGTAGGGTATTTTATACAAAATTCCCGTCACAGGGTTACGAGGGAAACATAGACTCTAATTTGCCATTCATTACATTGTCTACTACGTTGACCCTCCTGGAAGGAACATTTCCAGATCCTGAAAAGGAATGTCCACCTCCTGTTTACGGAGAAGGTGTGAGGCAACTCCTTGATAGAACAAGGCAGGATTCCCTAACAGATTTTAAAATCTTGGGATAACCCATCTCAAAGAGGTGAGGCTCCACTAGACAATGATTTAGCAAACGCTATTGAGTCTGGTGCTGAGACAGTGCTTATGCATGATAGATCAAGAACACCTCAACGAGGCAATTCTCCACTTGATAGTGATTCAGTTCATTCTGATGAATCAGGTGTTGGGAATATATGAATTGACGGATTATCACTTGCAGGTACAGAAGGCTATATTTGGAATGCAGAGTGAAAGTGAGAGAGATAAACACTTAAGTGAAAGTAAGGGAGAGATACACTTGAGTGAGAGATAGGGAGAGAAAGAGTGAAACACTTAAAATGCTCGATACTAAAGTGTAAACACCAACAGAACGTAGTAGAAGTGAGGAAACCTTAAGCCAAACACTTACCCTTGCTACTTGTTACTTCTGAAAGAAAAGCTACTATATTTTTCCCGATCAATGACAGACATGAACCTTCTTTGGAAGACAAACCATTGAAAAGTGGGCCATTGGAGGATTCCTCAACTAAGGGGGAGAAGTTATAGGAAGAAAAATGAGAAGTTAATCAAGTCTTATCTGCATACTTTGGAAAAGTTAATATCCTAAAGGGGTTTGTATCCTGGATCATTAAGGGAAGTTCTTGGATCCTTAAGAGGAAAAGGGGTTCGCATCCTTGGGAGAAGTTAATATCCATAGGGGGAGATTTGAGACGAGAAAAAGAAATCTTATCTTCTGATCCTGAGGGGAAACAACAGAAATATGGGAGAATCAAGAAGCTGTATTCTATACTTGAAAGGAGTTGTCAAAAGAGGATTTCTAATCCAAGTGGGAAGAACAGAGGACTATTCCATTGATTTTCTAAAGGGAGAAGGAGAATCACATTCTCAGGGGGAGAACATTATTTGAGCAATGTTCTATATTTTATTGAAGATGTTCCCAGGAATTTTGATTCTTATGAAGCTCAGTTTATGATAAGTTCTTTATAGGTCAAGCAATGAAGGATTTTGAAGCAGAGAAAAGCTCAAACACAGAGGAATGAAGATGATATCTATTGAAGATGCGTTCAGTGCTAAAGGAACACTCATTTTCTATTTCTCTTTTCTTTATAGAAATCTGGAAATGTATTATATGATCCAGAACCCAAGTAGTATTATTTACAAGTCTAGAGCATTAATATTTTCTTATAGTTAGTTGAGTTATCCTCTAGGGATTTGCTTGTTAATCTCTACCAAACAAATAGGGGGAGATTGAAATGCTGTATGTATAGACCTATATGTAACATAGGGTTATAACTCAACACAAGAACAGGACGTGTAAATAATATGAAGTTATCACCGGAATCAGGAAGACATGAAGACTTGGTAAAGACAAAGGATAAAGAAGAAATCTACAGACTTGAAGCATTAGCTCACTGGAAGAAGTTCATTAATATGTTCATGCCTCAGTGAAGAATAAAGGTTGAAGTATTCAAGGATGTGGAAGCAGTGAAGCAGTTGTCAAAGTACCAGAAAGATTCTAGTGATCCAAATCTGCGAATCAGTCAAGCAATGATTTGCAGAGCACAAGTACAGGAATCGATAAGATAGAATATACGGCAAATACAAAGAATCAAAATATTAGATGGAATCTTGGAGTCTACTATAGATTGCTGGAGAAAGTTCATTCATATGTTCAGACTTTAGTGAAGGATAAAGTTCGAAGATGTTCAGGGTTTCAGATATGTTTATGGTTCAGCATAAGTGCCAGAGGATTCTAATGTACTTACAATCGAAGCACTTCTAATCAACAAGGAACAAAGTCAATTGTATTGTAAAGAAGATGTGAAGATCAAGATCGTGTTAGTCGTTTGTGAACCAGACCAGTTGCACCAAACGTCAGCACAAAAGAGATTGAGAATTGCATCTATGAATGAGAAGAATTGACTATCTACTGAAATGGGTAACAAGTGAAGTGGTATATGATGAAGCTCAGAATAAATCAAGTTCGAATTAACAAGGAAATATTTATTTGACTTGGTTGCAGTGGAAGAAATTATATTAAGAGCTTAACAAGTTCGAAATTGGCTAAGTAAAGAAGACTACAGAAGCTGTATCCAGAAGTCAACTTGGTCAAGCTATTTCGTCTCATTCACCGATGGTTAACAAGCTATTTTGTCTTATTCACAGATGGTTAACAACCATCGGGTGAAATGGAAAAGAATTGGTGAAATGAAAAGGGCTTATTTTGTCTTATATGCCGATAGTTACTAACTATCGGAAAAGAAACAAAAGCCAACTAGCCACTTCCCGATGGTTACAAAGGTTGAATTAATTGATTTTATTTCAGGAATTGTTTTAAGTCTCCGATACTTATTCTACAGACTCATCGATGGTTAAACAATTACTCAGTAAATTGTTCCGATACTTAAGGAAAAACAGAAGTGAAGCAGCAACTAGTTTACTTGGTCCTGAATGAGCCACGTATCTTGGTTGAAAAAGTCTACACATATATTGAAGCAGAGCCATTCATTTGGGAGTCTTCAGCAACATAACAAAAATAACCAGAGAGAGAGAAGACGAAGCCGGAGAGGAGAGAAACCAGAAAAAATCTATACCTCCTCACCGGAGATGTATTAGTGGCCGGTCCCTTAACGGAAAATGTTCAGGGCCACTATATATCACTCTCTACGGTCTTAGTTTCCTTTGTACTGATCTAGAAATACTTGTATAGGAAATTGAGAGTTATATTTTTGTTAAGCAGCGAAGAACTTGTTCTTCGGACCGGATTTGTTGGCCGGGTGTAGCAACCTCAGGGTTTATATTTATCAATGATATATTCCCCGAATCTTGTGTTATTTATTTTACTGCTGATTTTCTAGAACCGAAATGATTAATCCTAAACACAGAAAATTAGTAATCAGCTCCGTAAACACTATTCACCTCAAGAACACGAGCCCACTAACCGAACTCTAAATTATTTATCCGCAAAAGATTCGAAAGAATTTTTTGATTTAGTGAGTATCGTATTCAACCCCCCCTTCTACGATACTTTCGGGGCCTAACAGAATCTACTTTTCTCAAACTGGTAGGTGAATTAGGTGTGTTAAATATGTAAGTGTTCAATCTAAATGGAAGCAAGGTATGTAATTTAACTATAGTTTCTAATTTTTCAAACTATTAGTTATTCTTATAAATTTTCTAAAGTACTGTATCTTGACAGAGTCTAACTCTTAGATTCTTATGAGTCTGTAGACTCTGACGAGTCTGTAGACACTGAAAATATTTTTAGAAACCTAGACCCTGAAACAGTTAATATTCGCGCCTATAGCCTCTGATTATGTTTAAATTGTTCAAATGACTTGAAAAGGAGGTAACCGTTACTTTTGACTGGTAATGGGATGTAGACTCGTGCGTACTGTATGCAATTTAAAAAAAATAGAAAATTCTCATACATTTTACACATATGTTTATTGCTAATTATTTTCTAAGGCAGAAGTATTCATTGAGCTCTTCACGAACCCTAGCAAATTTCTTCAAGCACTTTCATCACTTTCAACTCAAATTTAATGGTTTCTATCTCAACTGTCATGAGGGGGCCCAAGGCAATTGCATTCACTTTTGAGGATTTTGAATTTATGACCATAAACCATGTTACAGCTCTAGGGGACAAGAAAGGGGTAGATGCTGATTATCACCCAGTCATGGACTTCTTGGAGCATTCTAAGCTAAGTTATATTCTCAAGGCATCACCTGTTATTCATATAGATGATTTTTCTCAGGCTTGGAGTTCATCCCAGGTAGTTGATCCTTCTCAGGATCAACCAGGTAAGATTATGTTTACCTTTGGTGACCTTACTTTTGATATCACTACTGATGTAATTAATTCTGTGTTTAAATTTCCTGTTAAACAACCTTTTGATGAAACTTTCTTATGCTGAAATTAAAGACGTTTAAATCACTAGGTTATTCTGGTAGTTTAGATAACATGAGTAAGCTAACTAGGCCATATTTGAGGAAAGAATGGTCCTTTTTCTTTGATCAAATTGCTAAGTGTTTTACTGGTAACTGTAGTAGCTTTGATGCTATTACTGCTATTACTTCTCAAATTGGTCATAGTCTCTTATTTGACAAAGTGATTAACATTGGTGATATGTTACGTACTCAAATGGGAGCCAAATTAAACAATGTGCAGGAGGGGAGGAAGAAAGTCTACTATCATAGATTTCTTATGATTCTCCTTAACCACTTCATTCCAAACATGTCAACTAGGTTGGCAGATGCTTGTTGTGTGCAAGCATATAAACAACAAAGAAGGATATTCTCTGACATCAAGAGAATTGATGACAAGAAGAAGAGTCTACCTTCCATGACATATCCACAGGTAATGCAGGTAAAACTCTCAAACTACAAACCTGCTATCTACAATTCTTCAGTTTTTGGTGGTGAAATGATGCAGGAACAAGGAATGGAAAACCCCCCATGCACTTACCCAAGCAACCAAATCCTTTCCCCCTAAACAATCCTCAAAACCTAAATCCAAAAAGAAATCAACCTCTGGTGTCTCTCAACATGCACCAGTTGTAAAAAAAGAGAAAATTAGTTCAAACAAGGCTGGTAGATGAGCCAAGTGATGAGGAGCTCAATACCGTAGAGAAACAGGTGGTTGAAGGGCTCTCTTTGCTAAAAGAGGGACATGAAACACTTGATTCTAACCTTCAAGCCAAGTATGTAGACTCTCAAAAGGCTATAGACTCTGACAAACCTACGGAAACACCTCAGGATTCTCAAATTGGGTCTCCTGAGAAATCTTTTGCTCAGAAGTATAAAAGGTTGATGAAGGCTTATTCTGCACACACACACAAGCCTGTTATTGCTACTAAACCTGTTTTGCAGGAAACAGATGCTCTCAATGCTCCTGCAGGGCCAGACTTTGAAAATAAGAAAACACCTGAACTAGAGTCTAATGTTGAGTCAGAGTCTAGGATGCCTTTAGACTCTGATCATGAGAAATTTTAGGAAGGAATGCCAGTGGATGCAGCCTCATGTCTGATTGATGAAGTAATTACTCCAAATGATGAGGTTCTGCTATTTCTCTATTAATTGGTGGAAGTATTAGAAGATCCTCAACTCTACAAGACACAACAACAAGTCTTGGATCTTCTCACAACCTATGCAGCCCTAAGGAAGATTATGGAATTTGAGCTACAAATAATGCACAAGATATGGTCAAAAATCTCTACAGCTACCTATTCAAATCTTCATTTCAAGTTATAGCAGCTAGGCTCATAGAAGGTAAGAATAAGGAAGTTTTCAAAGCACTAGGTGTGTCCGACTCTGAAAAGAAATTCAAACACAAGCCTAAAAAGCTTAAAGTCCATAAAAGGAGAGACTCAAAGTCTGTTGCTGAGTTGGAAACTGAGATTGAGCAACCAAGAAATTTGGGATAAATGAGTTACCTACATGACATCTATTGATTGGATTTCTACTATTCAGCCTCTTTCAAGGAAGGTGGTTGATTTTCTTGTCCAAAATGTAGGAAATGTGGCCAACAAGTTTATCTATCCAACCTATGAAAGTAGATTGGATCAAATCAAGGGAACACATTATCAAACAATTGTAAGGGAACTACATGATTCCTTCAATATGAACTATGCCCAGGCCATCAATGCCATCAATGCAAGGAATTTTCTAAATGGGAACTTGGAGGCATTAATCATGGTAGAACCATATGAGGTAGCAGGAGCTAATAGGAAGTTGGAGGAAGGGACTAGTGCACCAGTGGTGACTAGTGATAAAGATGCTCAGTCTGTCTCACCTACACAAGAACCACCTAGTTAGAGGTTGGGTGATAGCGGGGCAGGGGAGTATGCTGTTAAGACCTCCTTGACAACTCAAAACTATGCAATTGGGAACCCTAGTGATATGGGAGATCAGACTCTGAACTCATGAAGAATTTAACCAATCTATTCTATCAGAGTCTATTCACCTTGAGGGGGACTGTCATGCACCAACAATCAAAGATGGTGACACTTAGACTCTGCCTTCTAGTGAAATCATACTGAAGTAGTCAGAGTCTAGGGTAGACCCTGAGACTGGGATACTGGAGCCAACAGACTCTAAAAAGAAAGAAGATGCTTGTAAGGGTTCAGGGTCTGTTGATGCTCACCCCTTGGTGGAAACCCCTAGCCTTCAGACATTTAAAGGGGTACCCATCCATCAAGGTGGTTCAGGTATTGAAGCATCTAAAATTTCTCTCAACCCCTCTTCTGTAGGACCTTTGAGTGCACCTAACCAAAAGAGTGAAAAAATAATTGAGAGGCTGGAACTGGTCCAGGCAAAAGGAGAGGTAGATAAGGCTATAGAGAGCCTGAGTGAGGAAGAGAGAGTGGGTGCCCAACCCCACTGTAAGGATGAGAGATTAGGATATCCTGAACCTAGCTTCACTTATTTGGGATCAAGATTTTCCTCAGAGTTGGTCCAATAAGTTAGGGCAGGGGATGGATGAAAATTCATTTTTGTTAATTATGCAGACTGGCAAGAAGGATGAGGCTCTAGCTGAACATAAATCATTTACACAAAGACCACAACATCATTTAGTGGATTCTTTGGCTAGAAGAGCAGACAGAGTCATTGAGGCCTTGGTGGATGATACTACTAATCAAGATGAGACTGCAGAATTGAAGTCAGAAGAACCACTTTTGATCATGCCAATAAGGGCTAGACTTCCAAAGTCTTCAAACTCTGATCACTCTAAGGAGGAGTCAGGGTCTATAGTTCCTTTTACAGTTTCAGAGTCTACCACACCGCTAGAGTCTACCACACCTCAAATTACCAATATTGAACTAGTTGAAGAGGATGGGACTTTTGAAGATGATGGACCAGTGAATCCATCTTTTAGTTATTTTGATCAGGTGTTTCCTCAATCTTGGGAGTCTGCACAAAAGAAAGGAATAGATGATAAAGAAACCTTTGCATGTATTTTGAAGATTAATCAGTCTGAGAGACTTAAGGCCTTTCAGAAAAAGTCTTTCAGAAAATGTCTTTTCTCCAAGAACATGGTCCCTATCTAGGCGAAGAAGATCAGGCACTTGATGGGGATGCTAACATTGAAATAGAGGATGTTGCTTAACAGTTGGCTAATATGGTTAAAGACATTTCTCATATCCAAACAAAGCTTACAGGTGTTGATAATACAACTTCTTTGATCAGTTCTTGGTTTGATAGAATTCACTCCCTTCAATTATCCATAGAAGTTGCTTTCAAGTATACTATTGCTGATATTACTACAAATCAGGCTCAACTTCAAACTACAGTTTCATCTTTAAACACCAAGGTTGATTCAGTTATTGCAGCACAAGTAAATCTTTCAACTGTCCTTGATCAGATTCTTTAAGCTATCACTAGTGGTGATGATGTCAAAAAGGGGGAGAATCAAATTGGTGGTTCCTCCAGGAGACATAAGGATGAGGCTTGCAAGGGAGTTAAAAGGGGAAGAGATGATAATGATGAAGCTGGTGATAGTTTTCATGGTCCTAGGGTCCTGGTGGTGTGCAACAAAAGCAATCTGGAGTGGTTAAAACTCAAACACACCAGTCAAGGACTGGACATGGGAAGTCAGAGTCTAAGCCAGACTCTGATGAGGTCAAAGAACCTTCTTACTGGAAATGCAGTCAATCCGATCTACAACTTAGAGCTAAAAAGAAGACAGGTCTTGGAGGTCTTGAAGAATCAGATATTGCAGGAACAACAACTCTATCCAGGGATCCTCAATCCTTGACAGATAGGTAGTTTAAGAAGATTACACTAAAACACATGAACAAAGTGGTATCTGCTCAAATTATTTATAATGTTTTTGAAAGAAAGGTGTTAGGAGGACATGAGGTACATAAAAGGTGAAAAACGAGATGTTGGTATACTTTTTAGAAGATGGATCAGTTAGTCAAATTTATCTTTTTTAAATAGGCTGAAGAATTATAATATGTCAGATTTCTCCTACAAATTTCTTATGAAGTAAACAAAAGCAAAGAAGTTGTCACACAAGATGGTTCAAAGAGATTGACAGAAAGCTGACTCTGCACGGATAAACAAATTGACAAATGGGCAGATTTTCTTTAAAGTATGTTGATGCTGAAGGGAATGATCAAGTCATGTCAATAGAAAAGAAGCAAATTAAATTTCAAGAAGGTGTGGGTCATTACTTTGGATTTCAGCCTATGAGTGGGAAAGTTAGTGTTCTAATGTTGAAAGACTTAAAGGAGCAAGAAAGCAGTGCAAATGATCTGAGAGGTGCTTATTGTCAAATCAAGTGTTCAAATGAAGAGATGAAGAAATTGAAGAAATATGTTGGTGAAGCTCTTGCTGTTGTGGAGGAGAATATGTTGAATTCATTTTTAAAGAATAATCCATCCTTTGAGAAGATCAAGTGAGAAGTAATTCTTTTTCCTTATACAGATTTTTTGTTCTAGAATAATTTTATCATTCTCTAGTTTTGACATCATCAAACCTTGATTTATGCTTAATTTTTATAAAGCATAAATAAGGGGAGATTGTTAGGAATTTATTCATTTGATGATGTAAAAAATGCTAGAACAGGATTTAGCATAGCTTATTTGTAATATGTCTTTCTGTTATTCCTTAGAACAATGTCAATATTTGTAGAAGGGGGGGTTGAATACAAATATTAAAACTTTTTCCTTGTTCTAATATTTGTTCTTGATGTTTGAAAGAATAAGAGAATAAGTTCGAACAAATTAGTGCTAAAAATAAAACTGAACAAAGAGATTTCAAATTATTGATGGATTGGTTTTTCCATCAATATATATTTTTGCTCAATGCTCCTAGGTTAGAAGAAACCTAGCTGCGTTTACAAGATTAGAAAACAAATCAACTGTTCTTACACATGTGCTCTCAAGCTTGAACAATTGATTAAGAAATATGTCTAACTTGTATGTTTTCTAATAATGCTGCTACACTTGTTTATATATTTCACAAGTGTACTTTTACAATACCTATTCTAGTATTGTTTCTACCTGCCTTCCTTTTACCTTTTTCTATTTTTCAAAAAGGTTTTAAAGACAGCTTCTGATTGAGTCTTTACAGTCACTCTAGACTGTCTTCCATAGGTGTGCTTTTGATCTCTGGATCTTCAACAAATATTCTTTCTGTGTTGTCACACTCAATTGATAATTTGCTGTTAAGCATATCAATTGATCCATTCTTTAATCCATCAACTGATGTACTTCTTCGATTGATCTTTATATCCATCGATTGATAAAAGATGGCTTATCGATTGATAGATGTTATCAATCGATATAACAGTCGATGGGTCTTCACATCAGTTGATGGTCTTCAATGCTTGACTTGGCTTCTTCGATTGATCCTTCATCCATCGATGCTTCAATATCAATTGATCATCCTTCACTTGTGCAATTTCCTGTCTTCACATAATTACAATTTAACAGTTTAATTTACACATCAATTGATGATCCATATCAATCGACTCTAACATCAATTGATGAACAAAATATCAATTGATTTACACCTTATCGATTGAAATAGACTAAGTACACCTATGCTACAATCCAAATTATCAGTTGATTCATATAAACACTTCAACTGATAAATGGTTTCCTGATCAATTGATATTTATAACTTTCATATCAATTGATCAGTTACAACAAATAAAATTTCTATGATTCTAAGATTAATGTTATCATCAAATCACATGTAGATTCCTAACAATCTCCCCCTATTTGTGTCTGTGTTCTTAACAGGCATAAATCTACTTGATGATAACAAAAACCCTTAAAATTTTCATTCAGATAAAATCAAGAAATTTAATTGGCACATTAAATTTTGAAGTACCAGATTGATAGATAACTCCTACAAGCAGCTTTAAAGTCTTCATAGTCTCCTTGATTTAATTAGCTTCTCTTCCCTCTCTTCTTAGCATTTTCCTTTAGCTGCCTTATGAAAGTACTCCTCAGAATTTCTTCATCCCTGTCAGTTTCTCCAAGTTGCCTCATGAGGTAATGTATTTCTTCATCTGTGATTTTGTCCAGATATTTGCAGATATCAAAGAACTTTGTATTGCCCTCTATATCTGTAAAAATCATAGCATACTTTGGCTCCAACACCACCTTTTTGACCTGTGACTTCCATAGCTTTAGAGGTGAATCAGGTTCAGCTTCAGCCTTGGATCTCCTTAACTTTGATATTTGCTGTTGAATCTCCTGAGCAATTGTTATGTTGAGTTTATACCTTCTGTTGAGTAAAGGAAGAATAGTCTTTAAAACATTGTAGCTTTGCTTCATTATCACCTTCAATGAATAGATTGTTTTCACTCCATTTTCATACTCCAACCTCATTGATTCTTCATGGTTAGAGGTTGCAGGGTGAGTCCTTACTCCAATTAATCCTTTTTCATTGATTACCGGTATTCCCTTCAAATCATATCCTTCAATTGTGACCTCCTCCTTGATTTCTTCTTGTTGACCCTGGAGGTTTTCCTGAACCACTGTTTCTTGAGTAGAACTTGACCTTTTCTTGGCCATAGAAACTTTTCTCCTTTTTCTCAATGGTTGCTCTGCCTGTAGCTCTTCTTCCAAATGCCATTGCATTTCCATCTGTCTAGCAATCTCTTCATTCTCCCTTTCTCTCCTTGAGGCATCTGAGATTCCTATAGTGATGGCTCCTTGAAGTAGCTTTTGACTTACTGGTTCAGTCTCTTTTTTCTTCTCTTCTTCAATCACTATTGCTTTCCCTTTCTTCTTTTCTTTAAGAGCTTCAATATCCAATTGAAGAAAAGCTCCTGTATTTGAGTTTCTTTCCTTGGAAGCCTTTTGTGCATCTTCATTTATTTTTCTTGTTTGAGCAATGAACTCATCCAAGTCTCCTTTTTCTACTGCCTCTGTTACTAACTCAGTGCTTCTCCTTAGATCTTCAATTCTTTTCTTTTCTCTCTCAATCATTAATTGAGTTTCTTTCTCCCTAGAAATTCTCCTAGCTTCAATATCTTCATCAAACTTCTTGTATTCTTTCTTTTTCTGTTCTAAATCATCTTTTGGAGAATTAGATGACTTAGATTTCTTTGAAGATTGATTGTCCCTGTTACTTCTACTTTTATATCTTTTATGTGCAGAACCACCAATGCCACTTGACTTATCCATACCAGAATCACCTATACCACCACTTCCACTGCCTTTGCCATCACCACCATCATCATCCTTCTTCTTTGTATTCTCCCCTTTTTTATTATCATCAATTGGAGGGGGTGGTGGAAGTCTGTCAAGAAACTTTTGAAGAATGGAAGCATGAAGATTTTGACCTCTGATAATATCATCCATCTTCTTTTCTAGAGAACCTACTCTTGTCTCCAAAGATGTAAATTTTTTGGATTCTTTGAAAAGCTTGTCTTTGATGCTATTCATGGTGTTGAATGGTAGCTTCTCATCCAATCTCCTGTCCATTGCATCCTTGTTAGATGAGATAGAGTCCTTAATCCTCTCCAGTTCCCTCCTTACTCCTGTTACTGTCATCTTTTGAATTTTCATTGATTCTCTCATATAGTGAGCAATTCTCCTTTGAGTAGGATCTTCAATTTCTCCTTCCACCATTGTTATTCTATATTGAGAGAGAATTTCAGTCTCAGCAGCTTCTAAGGAACCATCAATAGTGCTCATCCATGGCTCTTCATCAGAATCACTCTCCAACTCTTCAGGTGCCATATAACAAGTGTATGTTGTATTGGCAATGCTTTCCTTCAGATTCCTGGTCCTTTGATCTGTATGATCAATGCCCAAGAGTTGTTCTGCATTCCTGTTACTTGAAGTAGCCAACCCTTGATATTGTGGATCAGGATGAATGAAATTCTTTGGATCCAATTCACCAGCATCTATTTCCTCTTCAAAGTCTTTAGCAATTCCACTCCCACTAGCTTCAGCATTATTTGCTCCCCTATCTCCTTTACTCCTTCTTCTGCCATCAGTTCAATTTTCAATTCCTGTGCAAAAAGTAGAATGTTTTTATCACTTTCACTCATCTCTCTATTTTGCATCAGGATCTCATCCTGGAATCTCACCTCTCCCTCACTCATTTCTTGTGCACCTACTAAGGTGGGGCCCTCAAGTGTTTCACTCTCATTCCTGGAAGAAATATGAATGTTTTTACTCACTTCCTCTCCTTTTGCCAGGTTACAATCCTGCCTCTCACTCAACTCACTCAATCCTAAGAGTGTTTGTGCAACATCAATTGATTGAGCATCAATTGATGTATTGACATTATCAGTTGAAGTGGTGTTTGGGATATCCATCGATTGATGCATACCCATCGATTGATCTTGAGCATCGATCGATGGTTTATCAGTCGATGGTTGAATATCAATTGATGAAGGAACATCAGTTGATGGAGTAGAAACAGTTGAATTAATTTGAGAAGTAATGTTTGAAATGATATGGGAAATAGAATCCTGAAAATTCTGGGAAGAAGATTCAGGAGTGAGTGTTGGCTTCTCCTTGAAAAACAAAGAAGGAGAATATGAAAATGTTTGATAATTTATCAGAACATTTTCTGAAGAAGTTTGAGGAGGGGAAAGAAGAATAGAAGGGATTGGAATTGAAAGAGAGTGGGGCTGCATATCATCATTTATATGAGATGCATCAAATAGACTTTGAGAAGGCTCCACCACAGTTTCTTGTGATTTTGCAGTGTGTGATTCCCCAAGTGTAAAGGTGACTTTCTTTTCTCTTCTTTTGTATGGTGTTAGTGTTTTGGCTTTTGTGTCCCCAATTTGTTTCTGTGCCCCTGGTTGTGGGCTATTTTCAACATTGTCATCCTTTTGAGAGAATGGCAATAGGGATGTGGTATTTTCCATGTTAACATCCACAGTCTTTTGGGAGACTATGGAGTGGCTTGGTTGAGGTTGCACACCCTCACTCTCCTTATCCTTCTGGGTTCTTTGATGTTCCCCAGTTCCCTCACCACCTACATCCTCCTCTAATCTATCTACCACACTAGTTGATTTTCTTTTCTTGGTTTTTACAACAGCAGGTTTTTGAGAACCTGTTGAGGTTGGTTTCTTAGATTTGGATTTAGAGATTGGTTGTGTGGCTTGGGTAGGAGGGTTGGGGTCATTACTACTACCCTCCATAGTCACAGAAGGCAAAGAAGAGTTAGGTTGAGAAGTGTTTAAAGTAGAGATAAATACCTGAACAAAAGGGGGATAGATCAATTCCACATTGCTGTGAAGATTGATCCTAACCAAGTCTTTAAAGACCCTTTTGTTTTGAGTCCAGCATTCCAAAATTTCTGTATTCCTGTCAATCTCAATATCCTTGACAAAGTGGTTAATAATAATCATAATAAATCTTGCATAATAAATATGATTAGATCTATTTATTTTATTTCCCAATTTGGCAGATATTTCATTGAGTAACAGGCTTCCTAAATTATGATATCTATCATATACAATGCTATACCCTACTTGTTGCATACTTGTTGTTATTGCATCAAAATTACTAACCTTACCAGAAAAACATTTTATTAAAGCATCAAAGAAATATGACCATTCTTTTCTTAGATTCTTCCTAACAATACTACCTAGACTAGCATCAGGAGCAGTATAATTGATTTCTCTAAGCATGCTTCTTATCTCTGTGTCAGTGGGTGCATCTATAGTATTATTTGAAGGAATATTTAAGCACTCACCCAAGACTACAGTGGTTAGAATATACCTTTGTCCTTTGCATTCAAAGGAGATTGTAGAAAAATCATCTGCCACTTCTGCTGTTGTCCATAATTCTTCAACTAGATTGCACACTATTTTTGGTGCTTCTGAGAGGGCCTTTGAAATTTTTGAATTCTTTAGAAATTCCATTAGAGGATGGAATTCTGTTGGGGCTTCCTCCACCATAGTGCAAGCAACGAAGTTGTTGAGCTCATAGTAGAATCTAGATTGTGAGACTCTCTTTGATGATGCCATAATCGAGTTTGAAGATTTATAATTGAATTAACTGGCAAACTTGTTAGTAATTATAACAGAAACAATAATTAGACAGTAGTAGATTAGGGTTCTTAGCAAGAGATAGATACAGAGTAAGTTCGAAGATTGAGAAAGAGAAAGAGATAGAAAAATCGATAGTAAAAGTGCAAGTAAGAATTAAAAGAAGTTTTAATCTCACTATTTATATTTACTGATTTCCCAAACAATTTCTTACTCAAAATAGAACTAAATCGACCGTTGGAAGAGTATTGATAATTAAAAGTTACCAATTTTGGCAATCGATTGTTATACATACAGGAATGTACGTATTAATCAATTGATAAAATAAGTAATCAACGGCTAGATTTTTGTACAGGTCGATTGATGACATGGACCCCTTTAAATTCTAGGTCATCGATTGATATTTTGTTCATCAACGGGTACTCTTATCCATCGATAGCTAAATATACCATCAATTGATATATTTATCCGTCGATAGCTACAATCATCAATCGATAAGTAAATATATCATCAATTGATATATTTATCTGTCGACTGCTTCAGTAATATCCATTGATATGTAAAATGTTTATCAGTTGATTATTGAAGAATCAATAATTTAACATAGTCAATGGCTACAAGTAATATAAATACATAACTTGTCAGACATTTAAAGGATTAAATATAATTAAGCATACCTAAATCACAGACCAATCTATTGAAGGTAGATTCATCTAATGGTTTGGTAAAAATGTCTGCAAGTTGTCTTTCACTAGGGACAAAATGTAATTCAACTGTACCATTCATTACATGTTCCCTAATGAAGTGATACCTTATGTCAATGTGCTTGGTTCTGGAATGTTGCACAGGATTTTCTGTTATAGCAATGGCACTTGTATTATCACAGAAAATAGGAATCTTGTTCAAGTTGAACCCATAGTCAAGTAGTTGATTCCTCATCCATAATATTTGTGCACAGCAACTTCCAGCTGCAATGTATTCAGCTTCTGCAGTAGATGTAGACACTGAATTCTGCTTGTTGCTAAACCATGAAACAAGCTTATTTCCTAGAAATTGACAGGAGCCTGTTGTGCTTTTTCTGTCAATTCTGCAACCTGCATAATCTGCATCTGAATAACCAATTAGATCAAATCCAGAATCTCTAGGATACCAAATTCCAAGATTTGGAGTTCCTTTGAGATATCTGAATATTCTTTTTATTGCAATCAAATGAGATTCTCTAGGATCAGCTTGAAACCTAGCACAAAGACATGTAGCAAACATTATGTCTGGCCTACTTGCAGTTAAATAAAGTAATGAGCCAACCATACCTCTATAACTTGAAATGTCCACTTTTGCTTCCTTAGTGTTTAATTCAAGTCTAGTTGCAGTGGCCATGGGAGTTTTAGCAGAAGAACATTCACTTAAATCAAATCTCTTTAATAAATCAGAAATATATTTGGTTTGATTTATGAAAATACCATTTTTGACTTGCTTGATTTGCAAACCAAGAAAGTAGGTAAGTTCTCCCATCATGCTCATTTCATATTTACTCTGCATCAACTTTGCAAACTTTTTACAAAGTTTTTCATTAGTTGAGCCAAGAATAATGTCATCTACATAGATTTGAACAAGAATCATAGAGCCATTTACATTTCTATGAAAGAGAGTTTTATCAACAGTACCTCTTGTGAAGTGATTCTCAATCAAGAATTTAGACAATGTGTCATACCAGGCTCTAGGTGCTTGCTTCAATCCATAAAGTGCCTTGAGAAGATAGTATACAAATCCAGGATGAACAGGATCAATAAAGCCAGGAGGTTGTTCTACATATACTTCTTCTTCTAGTTCTCCATTGAGAAAAGCACTTTTCACATCCATCTGATACACCTTGAAATTAGCATGAGCATCATATGCTAGAAAGATTCTGATTGCTTCCAATCTTGCAACTGGTGCAAAAGTTTCATCAAAATCTATGCCTTCTTCTTGTGAATAGCCCTTTGCCACTAATCTTGCTTTATTTCTTGTCACTGTACCAGATTCATCCATTTTGTTTCTGAACACCCATTTTGTACCAATGATAGACTTGTTCTTTGGTTTGGGCACCAGCTTCCATACCTTGTTTCTTTCAAATTGATTCAACTCTTCTTGCATAGCAATTATCCAATCAGGATCATTCAAGGCTTCTTCAATCCTTTTTGGTTCTTCTTGAGACAGGAAGCTACTATACAAGCATTCATTTTGAGTTGCACTTCTAGTTTTGACACCATCATTTGCATCTCCAATTATTAATTCAAAGGGATGGCTTTTTGTCCATTTCCTTTGTGATGGTAAATTTGTCCTTGAAGATGATGCTTCATGATCATTGGAAGTGTTATGATCATTATGATGTGATTGACTATTTGAGAACCCTCCCCCTGAGATGGACACTCTACTTGAAGATTGTTGAGTAGAGTTGATATCCATCGAATGATTATCAATTGATGTATTATCAGTTGATTGATGATTGTCAACTGATAAGTTATCTGTTGATGCATTGACATCAATTGATGGGAGGATTCTAGGTACTTGAACTCTTGTGATTTCCACATCATCATCACTATCTTCAATATTACTTGTGGATTCATTTTCAAAATGCAATAGATCATGAAATCCTTCATCAAACAACCCTTGAATTTTCTTGTCATCAAAAACTACATGCATAGATTCCATAACAATGTGTAATCTAAGATTGTAGATTCTGTATGCTTTGGTTGTTATTCCATATCCAACAAATATAGCTTCATCAGCTTTGGCTTCAAATTTTCCTAGATTTTCACCTTGATTTCTCAGTACAAAGCATTTGCAGCCAAAGACATGAAGAAAGTTAACTGTTGGCTTCTTGTCTTTCTTTATCAATTGATATGGAGTTTTGCCTTGAAGTTTATTGATCATGGAAATATTTTGAATGTATCAAGCAGTATTAATTGCTTCTGCCCAGAAGTATGTAGGAAGTTTTGCTTCTTCTAACATAGTTCTAGCAGCTTCAATCAAGGTCCTATTTTTCCTTTCAACTACTCCATTTTGCTGTGGAGTTCTTGGAGCAGAGAAATGATGAGTGATACCTTTTTCTTCACAGAATTCTCTCATGGTTGAATTCTTGAATTCAATACCATTGTCACTTCTAAATTTCTTGACCTTCCATTCAGTGCCATTGTCAACATTCTTCACATGATTGATAATTAATTTGCTTGCTTCATCCTTAGAGTGTAAGAAATATACCCATGAAAATCTTGTGAAGTCATCCACAATTACTAAGGCATATTTCTTTTTGGCAATTGACATGATGTTGACTGGACCAAATAAGTCCATGTGCAATAATTCTAGAGGCTTATCAATTGATGATTTAGACTTTGACTTGAATGATGTTTTTCTTTGTTTTCCCTTTTGACAGGCATCACATAGTCCATCCTTGGTGAATTCCATCTGTGGAATGCCTCTAACCAGATTCTTTCTAACCAATAAATTCATGGCTTTGAAATTCAAATGGGCTAGTTTCTTGTGCCAAGTCCAACTTTCTTCTGTATTGGCTTTGCTAAGTAGACATGTCATTGAATTTGCCTTTACAGAGTGAAAATCAGCCACATAGTCATTCCCTTTTTTTTCTCCAGTTAAGAGAATTTCACCAGATTCTTTGTTGGCTATGATGCATGATTCAGTTGTAAACCACACACCATTACCATTATCACACAGTTGACTAATACTGAGCAAATTGTGCTTCAATCCATCAACTAGTGCTACAGATTCAATGATAACATTTTCTTTTGCAATTGAGCCATATCCCAGAGTAAAACCTTTGCTGTTATCTCCAAAAGTAACTCCTGGGCCAGCCTTTTCCACAAATTTTGTGAGCAGGGACAAATCTCCAGTCATGTGCCTTGAACATCCACTATCCAAATACCAGAGATTTTTCTTCCTGTTTCCCTGCACACACATAAAACAATCAAGTTGCTTTTGGTACCCAAGTTGCCTTGGGTCCTCTTTTATTAGTTGCAGCCTGAGTCCCTGTTGTCAACTTAGGTTCCTTTTGTTTTGGTGGGTTTAAATCCACTTTAACTTTGGGAGTTGACTTTTGGGGCTTTGACACCTTGGAACTCATGGCAGAATTTCCATGAATTTCATCATTTACATTAAGCATGTTCCATGGCATACCAGGCATGTTCATATTAGGATATGCAAAGAAGGGATTATACATGTATGGAACTTGTGCATAAGGCATATGAACATTAGGTGCAACCAAATTAGAAGACATGGCATTCATGAGCATAGGATTGGTAAACATGGCATTTGCAGTCATGGCATGTATATTTAAATCATTTGCAGATATAGAATTCTTTTCACTTTTGCATTGCATGGACAAATGATTTACACTACCACATTTAGCACAGACTTTTCTAGGTGCATACATATCAGGAGTGTAGTTACTGTGCTTATTTATGCCTACTTACCATTCCTATTCTTTTTCTTTTTCTCAGACTTAGGTTGAGTAATTTCCACAGGTGCTATCTTTTCTAATTTTTCTTTTAGTTGTTTCTTGGATAAGCTACCTATGTTGATTTTCTCAGCCTCAGCCTCAACTTGATTTTTGGTTTCCTTAACAAACTTAATAGGAGTGCTATATTTGTTCTTTTTATTAGCCATTGATGATTTACTTGTCGATGGATGCTTATCGATTGATTCAGCATCAATCGATTGATAATCCTTATCAGTTGATGAAGGATTAGCAGTCGATTGATCTTTATCCATTGAAGTATCAGCCAATGACTTGCCTATTGATTTGGGGAGTTCTCCTAGAGTATCTACACCCTGAACATCAATAATTTGTTTGGCAGTTTTAGCAGACCTATTCCATTTGCTAATGGTTTCAATTTCTTCAGCTAATTGTTCTTTCAACAATTCTTCTCTTTTCAAACTGTTTACTAGTTCATTCCTAGCATCCTTTCTTTCCTGCTTAAATCTTTCTAAACAAACAAGTTCATTTTCAAGAAAAATATTTCTCTCAGTTAAGGCATCAATGGTGTTCTTTAACTTGAGATTTTCTTTGTTTAGAGATTTTAGAGTGACATGCAAATTGTACAGTTCATTAGACATTTCATTAATAGTACTATTGCATTCCTCAGATGTAAGCTCGGAAAAGTTGGTAGCTAGTACCTGATTAGATGCTGAACTAGCTTCTTCATCTTCATGATTGGCCATTAGAGCTAGATTGATATATTCTTCAGAATCACTATCCTCGGCAGCCCAGTCCTTCTCCTCAGTAACAAAAGCCTTTTCTTTCTGTTTCAAAAGGTCAAAGTATTTCTTTTTATAATCAATACTCTCATATGACTTTGCCTTTTCTGATACCAATTGTTATTCCTTAGAACAATGTCAATATTTGTAGAAGGGGGGGGGGTTGAATACAAATATTAAAACTTTTTCCTTGTTCTAATATTTGTTCTTGATGTTTGAAAGAATAAGAGAATAAGTTCGAACAAATTAGTGCTAAAAATAAAACTGAACAAAGAGATTTCAAATTATTGATGGATTGGTTTTTCCATCAATATATATTTTTGCTCAATGCTCCTAGGTTAGAAGAAACCTAGCTGCGTTTACAAGATTAGAAAACAAATCAACTGTTCTTACACATGTGCTTTCAAGCTTGAACAGTTGATTAAGAAATATGTCTAACTTGTATGTTTTCTAATAATGCTGCTACACTTGTTTATATATTTCACAAGTGTACTTTTACAATACCTATTCTAGTATTGTTTCTACCTGCCTTCCTTTTACCTTTTTCTATTTTTTAAAAAGGTTTGAAAGACAGCTTCTGATTGAGTCTTCACAGTCACTCTAGACTGTCTTCCATAGGTGTGCTTTTGATCTCTGGATCTTCAACAGATATTCTTTCTGTGTTGTCACACTCAATTGATAATTTGCTGTTAAGCATATCAATTGATCCATTCTTTAATCCATCAACTGATGTACTTCTTCGATTGATCTTTATATCCATCGATTGATAAAAGATGGCTTATCGATTGATAGATGTTATCAATCGATATATCAGTCGATGGGTCTTCACATCAGTTGATGGTCTTCAATGCTTGACTTGGCTTCTTCGATTGATCCTTCATCCATCGATGCTTCAATATCAATTGATCATCCTTCACTTGTGCAATTTCCTGTCTTCATATAATTACAATTTAACAGTTTAATTTACACATCAATTGATGATCCATATCAATCGACTCTAACATCAATTGATGAACAAAATATCAATTGATTTACACCTTATCGATTGAAATAGACTAAGTACACCTATGCTACAATCCAAATTATCAGTTGATTCATATAAACACTTCAACTGATAAATGGTTTCCTAATCAATTGATATTTATAACTTTCATATCAATTGATCAGTTACAACAAATAAAATTTCTATGATTCTAAGATTAATGTTATCATCAAATCACATGTAGATTCCTAACACTTTCTAGTCTTTGAAATTTTATAATCAGTGTCTAGTTAGTCACCATTCTGGTACTTAGAAGATTTTCTGTAGAAAGTGAAACCAGAGTCTAGATGAAGATCAGAGTCTGGGAGGTGATCAGAGTCTATAGACTATCGGAGTCTACAATCTGTCAGAATATACAAATGATCAGAGTCTATAGTCCATTAGAATCTATAATCTAGCAGAGTCTAGAGATTTCAGAGTCTATGAAGTCAAAGCTGAATTTGAAAGATGATCACAGATAAGGGATGTAATATCCCATATTTTTTAGAATAATAAAATAGATTAATAATAATAGAAAAAGGATTAAAATCGTATAGAGATTAGGAATTAAAATTGGATTAGAATAATGGGTTTTTGAATATTGGTAGGATTTGAATCATAGTTGGTTTTGTTGTAGGGTTTTAAAACTCTATATATAGATTGAAATCTCCTTGTTCTTTTGTGTTCTTTTCAAGCCAACAAAACTAAACAGTTATAAATCTCTCTCGACACAAATTTTGATTCTATTTGTTCGGCTTTGTTATTAAAATTCGTATGATTTTTCATACACAACTCAGCTATCTTGTAAAATTCGTATTAAATTCATCATAAGTCGGAATTTGTTGATTCTGGACTTTTTGGAAAGATATTTTCATTCTCTACGACTTTCGTGGTTTAAGTTTTTTGAGAAAATATCGTTTAGAGGGTCAAAAAGGTGAAATACAGATCTGGATATAATTGGAATTATGAAGAAGTTCGACGTTTGAGATGCGATGTTGTTGATTGTATACTAAGGATTGAATATATATGTTCTAGGATGTTGTTAATTCTTGATTTGCGAGGTTGAGGTAAGTTTCTGATTGATCTTTCTGGTGTTTTCAAAATTATGTGTTATACGTGTATATTTGATTATAAAATTTTGGGCTAAGTGATTATATTTTGAAGTGACGTGTATTACCCTATATGTGTTGTGTGTCAACAGTAATTTTGGATCTCTGATTTATGTCATGGTTTGTGAAAATAAGAATAAGAACTTTGGACCGAGTCACCGGGTTGTAGTGATAGTTTTCTGAAAATTTAGGACCGTTATCACCGGGTTGTAGAGGTCGTGGCATAGATCATGGGTTTTGAATTTTTTTTTATGTGGTTATCTGTATCGTATGTATCGAATAAGAATATGAAAGTATATCGAAAAGTTATGTGTATAGTTATTGTATTATCAAAAATTATATTTTGTTATATGTATTACTTGTTACTTGGCCCGACTAGTTGGATCGATTGGTTACTTGCTGGGCTGTGTAGCTCATTACTTACAATTTTCAGGTTTGATGTAAGAGGAAGATGAAGTGTATCGGATTTCGAGGATCTTAGATTTGGAGTAGATTGGTTGTTGACTCGTCATTGTTAGCTGCGCTTTTGTAATAGTTAGCTTTGTAATAGAGTTTTTGGATTAATAAATTATATTGTTTTAGATTTTGTAAGATTAACGGCCCGAAAAGGGCGGGCTGTTACAGTTGGTAACAAGAGCTCTAGGTTATTTTCCTGTAGACTGGCTTTGGCCTTGACCTGTGGATAGTTTAGGTGATTATAAGTGACTTTTTGGATAGACGTGTTATGGTATTTTTGGAGAATTGGATTTTTGAGAATTTGGGGGCCAAATTCTTTCTAAGAAGGGTAGTATGTAATATCCCATATATTTTAGAATAATAAATTAGATTAATAATAATAGAAAAAGGATTAAAAAGCGGGTAGAGATTATAAATTAAAATTGGATTAGAATAGCGGGTTTTTGAATATTGGTAGAATTTGAATAATAGTAGGTTTTGTTCTAGGGTTTTAAAACTCTATATATAGATTGAGATCTCCTTGTTCTTTTGTGTTCTTTTCAAGGCACCAAAACTAAACAGTTATAAATCTCTCTCGACACAAATTTTTATTCTTTTTGTTCGTCTTTGTTATTAAAATTCGTAAGATTTTTCATACACAACTCAGCTATCTTGTAAAATTCGTATTAAATTCATCATAAGTCGGAATTTGTTGATTCTGGACTTTTTGAAAAGATATTTTCATTCTCTACGACTTTCGTGGTTTAACTTTTTTGAGAAAATATTGTTTGGAGGGTCAAAAAGGTGAAATAAAGATCTGGACAGAATTGGAGTTATGAAGAAGTTCGACATTTGAGATGCGATGTTGTTGATTGTGTACTAAGGATTGAATATATATGTTCTAGGATGTTGTTAATTCTTGGTTTGCGAGGTTGAGGTAAGTTTCGGATTGATCTTTCTTGTGTTTTCAAAATTATGTGTTATACGTGTATATTTGATTATAAAATTTTGGGCTAAGTGATTATATTTTGAAGTTACGTGTATTACCCTATATGTGTTGTGTGTCAACAGTAATTTAGGATCTCTGATTTATGTCATGGTTTGTGAAAATAAGAATAAGAACTTAGGACCGAGTCACCGGGTTGTAGTGACAGTTTTTAAAAAATTTAGGACCGTTATCACCGGGTTGTAGTGGTCGTGGCATAGATCATGAGTTTTGAATTATTGTTTTTCATGTGATTATCTGTATCGTATGTATCGAATAAGAATATGAAAGTGTATCGAAAAGTTATGTGTATAGTTATCGTATTATCAAAAATTATGTTTTGTTATATGTATTACTTGTTACTTGGCCCGACTAGTTGGATCGATTGGTTACTTGATGGGCTGTGTAGCTCATTACTAACAATTTTCAGGTTTGATATAAGAGGAAGATAAAGTGTATCGGATTTCGAGGATCTTAGATTTGGAGTAGATTGGTTGTTGATTCGTCATTGTTAGCTGCGCTTTTGTAATAGTTAGCTTTGTAATAGAGTTTTTGGATTAATAAATTATATTGTTTTAGATTTTGTAAGATTAACGGCCCGAAAAGGGGGGGCTATTACAAGGGAAGTCTTCAAAGATAAAGCCAAAGATATTGCAGATATTCTATGGGAAAGAAAGAGAATTGCAGAAGGAAACTGTCAGCTAATAATTTGGAATTATATTCCTATTGTAATTTTTTTCTATTATTAGTTGATAGGTAGCTCTCTATATAAAGACTCTATGTAACCTAATTTAAATGTCGAATTTTTGAGAGAGCATAGAGATAGAGAGAGTTGCTGTGAAATACACAGAGAAGCTGCTAGGGTTTGTGTACACCTTAAGAGAGTTTGTTTTTATACAATAATAAAATAAACAGTTGCTATTCATATCTTTGTGTTTTCATCTTTGTTTTTAATTCAAAATTTTATTACTTATTGAGTTGATTTTAATCAGGCAGAAAAAACACATAAGTATTCAACCCCCCTTCTACTTGTGCAACTAGGAAAACACAGTATATATATTTGCTCAAATAATATAGGTTTATAAAAAACTAACATATTTTTACAAAATTAGAAAATAAACCAACTGTTCTTACAAAGTTCTCTAAGGCTTGAACAGTTCATTCGCAGAAATATTCTAACTTAGTTATTTTCTAACAATGCTACCACACTTGTTTATCTAATACAAGTGTGTTTACAATCTCGATAATAGATTAAAACAAAGTATCTATTCTTGGAATGTTACTAAATTATCTTTCCTATTTGCCTTTTGCTATTTTGAGTAAGTTGTTTAACCTGGGAAAGACAGCTTCATTTGAGTCTTCACAGTCAGAATAGACTGTCTTCCATAACAGTACTTTAGTCTAAAGATTCCTGACATTTTGTCTCTTTGTGCAGTCCCTATCAATTGATAATTTATTGTTAAGCATATCAATTGATTTTTCCTTGCATCCATCAACTGATGTTCTTCTTCGATTGATCTTGATATCCATAGATTGATAATAGTTATTGACTTATCGATTGATAGATGCTATCAATCGATATATCAATAGATTGGTATTCACATCAGTTGATGATCTTCAATCTTTGACTTGACTTGTTATCAATCGATCCTTGTTAGAAATCTATGTCTGAAGTTGTAGAAAAAGGAGTTTCTGATGTTGTAGAAACTTTTAAAAATGATAAGGATGTAGTTGATGAATAGCGCGAGAATTAAATAACTAAAGAAGAAACTGATGTGACTGAAAATATGGCTAGTAAAACTAGGGAAGAAACTAATCCTAGTGAGTCTAGTACTCTAACTTTGAATATTTATGATCTTAGAGTGTGGGATGGATCAGAAAGTAAAATGAGGGATTTGCTTGTTCAAAATGGTCATATTAGAGAAAATGATATTAAATATCCCAAGGATAAATGCAGTAGAGGGTTTTCCACATAATATTTTGATCAGAAACTAAGAAATGGAGAACTTGCATATAGAAAATGGTTAGTTTACTCGAAAGAATTGAATAAGGTGTTCTGTTTTTGTTGTAAGGTAGTAAAAAAAGCTTGTGCGAAAAGCAATTTAGCAAGTATTGGAGTAGATGATTGGGTGCATTTAGGTAAAAAGCTTAAGCAATATGAAGATAGTCTTGAACATCTTACTAACCTTAGAGCATGTGCTGAACTCCAAGTTAGATTGAAAACAAATCAAACTATTGATAAGGAATTGCAGGAGCAGATAAAAAAAGACACTGAACACTGGAAACAAGTTATGATCAGAATAATTGATGTTGTTAAACGGTTTGCTATGAATAATTTGGCCTTTCGTGGAAAAAATGAGAAATTTTTTGAAGATTCGAATGGAATTTTTTTAGGTTTTCTTGAGTCAATATTCGAGTTTGATCAGGTAATGAAACACCATTTTAGACTCATTCAAGATAAGGACATTTATTATCATTATCTTAGTCATAAAATACAAAATGATTTGATAGCAATGTTGGCATCGAGTGTAAAAAGTACAATAATAAAGAAAATCAAAGAGGCTAAATATTTTTCTGTAATTCTTGATTGCACTCCTGATGCAAGTCATTGAAACAAATGACTTTGGTGATTAGATGTGTTGATGTCGTGAGTTACCCAATAAAAATAGAAGAGTATTTTTTTTAGTGTTTTTGAATGTGGAAAATACTTCTGGGTTGGGTATTTTTGATGAGTTAGAAGTTGCTCTTAATTCTCTTGATTTAAATATCAATGATGTGAGGGGAAAATGGTACGATAATGGTTCTAATATAAGAGGAAAACATCAAGGTGTTCAAAAAAGATTACTTTATGTTAATATATCCAAGAGCTTTTTATATGCCTTGTGGTTGTCATTCTCTGAATTTGGTACAATTTGATATGGCAAACTCTTGTGTGAAAGGAAAATATTTTTTTGGAGCATGCCAAGCTATATATAATGTGTTGCTAATTCCACTAAGAGATGGAATATTTTTCTTGAACATGTTGATAATTTGACTTTAAAATCTTTATGTGTGACAAGATGGGAAAGTCGAATTGAAAGTGTGAAAGAAATAAGATATCAAGCTTCTAAAATAAGAGATGCTTTAATGAAATTAGTTGAAGTTTCTGATGATCCAAAAATATGCTGGGATGTTGAAAAGCTAGCGTCAAATGAATTTTCAAGTTTTGAATTTATATTGAGCTTGATTATTTGGCATGAAATATTGCATAAAATTAATTTGGTGAGCACAAATTTGCAATATGAAGATATGTGTCTTGATGTTGCTATTGCAAGTTTAAAAGGGATAGTTTTTTTATTTGAAAAATATAGAGAAAATGGGTTTACATCAACCATGGTTGATGCTAAAGAGCTTGTTATAGAAATGGATATTGAACCTATTTTTTGATCAAGCGTAGGATTAAAAGATTCAGACAGTTTGATGAATACCCTGACACGGAAAGACAACAACAATCTGCTTTCGAAAATTATAAGACATATTACTTCCTTGTTCTTGTTGATATGACACTTTCTCAATTGAAGATTAGATTTGAACAGATGGAACTTTTTGAGTTAGTGTTTGGTTTTTTGTTCGATGCATCTCGTTTGATTTCTTTGGATGATGAAGGATTAAAAGATTGTTACTTGAAACTTGAAAAGTCCTTTGCACATGGTGATGATTGTGATATTGATGCAAAACGTTTACTTTTTGAATTACAAATCTTACAAGAGATGCTTCCAAGTGAAGCATATGAATACGAAATACCATGGAATTCTGTTAAAATTTTGGAATTTGTGAAGAAGATGGACATGTGTCCAAATATTTTAATTGCTTATAGACTTTTGTTAACTATACTTATTACTGTGGCATCTGCTGAACGAAGTTTTTCAAAGTGGAAGTTAATCAAATCTTATTTGCGGATAAGTACAAGCCAGGATAGGTTGAATGGATTAGCGCTTTTGAGTATTGAAAAAAATATGCTGAAAAATATCGAGGTGGAGCATATAGGTGATGATTTTGCTTCTAAAAATGCAAGGGGTCATTTCAGATGAAAATTGATGTTTGTCCATGGTTGTGTGCAGGTTTCACATCTTAGAAGTCATCAAGATGAAGAAAATGCATGATTTAGAGGCATAAAATTTTATAATTTGTCATGTACTTCTGCCACTTGTTTTTGTTACTAAGATATCATTATCACATACTCATTTGCTATATTATATTGTAAGTTGTGTTATCCTTTTATTTTTATTAATAATCTTAGCCACTCTTAATATAAAGGTCCCAAATTTTATTCTCGCTCGTACTAGACCAATTAAACCTCAGGGCCGACCCTGCTTACAATATTCTAGTTCAAAATAGAGAGTAAGTATGAGTACATAAAGTGCACATTAAATAAACTGTGATTACAAAAAATACATTTTACTCCCTAAATATCAAATGGGGTTAATCCAAATTGACGGAATCCAACAAAGTGCAATATAATATAAATATTAATATTTCAAGTATTTGATTTTGAATTACAGTATTGCATGTGGTGTCCTGAGTAAAATACGAGTACATAAAATGCACTTTACACTAATCTATCATGATGTACTTAGATATCAGGCATCTACCAAATTTGTAATTTATATAGAAAAAATTTGCAAAATCTTTTGAGGGCAATTTCAGTTAATCTCGATAGTTTGAAGAAAAAAATCGGGAAGATATCAAAACAAGTCCCGACTAGATCATTAGGCCAATAAAATTTGGAAAAACACAGGATTACAACTTTTTTTCATGAGAGTCATTGGACTCTTAATAAGCTCATTTCACATTGGGTGCAACAACAAAAATTGAAGCGCGAAAAGATTGAAAAATGCAAATGTGACAACTATTTTGAAAGGTTAATTATCGGAAGAGGACTAGGGATAAAGAGTCTGCAGCCGGCTGCAAAATCACTATCGAAGAACTAAAAGACTCGGAATCAAGCATTATATGAGAATCATATGTTGTAGGTAAAACATTATACGAGAATCATATTGGCCAATTTTTAAGTATTTTATATTCTAAACATCACTCTCCTCACGGATAATTCTCACGACAACGTTTGATCCGGGCATTTCACATAGCCTGCCCCCTGCCCCATCTTTCGCCCTGGATCCGGTCATGGGCGAAGTTTCTCCTGCTGAATGTAGTTTCTCCGGAAGTGTCTTCGAATCAGGAAGTACCGGCAGATAATGACATCTTCTGGTAGTGCTGATCAGTCTCCAAAAAGAGGGATTAGCATTATGGACCCAATGATAAAAAAAGCCGAGTAAGCTCTCTCCCCCTTGTCAAGGTTCAAAGAAAACGCCCATGACCGGATCAGAAAAATTTTCATGCTTTTCCTTTGATGTTTCAATGACAAAAGCTGTCGATGCGGAGAGGCGCGGCCCACAACAAACGAGGTAGCCTGATCTCTTTTCCCTGTCAATTTGACTACCTCCGGTTTTCACACTTCATAATGATCATTTATCAAAGAGTGACTCTGGCTGGTAGCGTGTCCACGCTTACGGCCCCAATAAAGAACATTCCTCAGTCAACTGAATGACCAAAGCATCGGTTGCGGAACGCTAGCTAGATGCTTAACAACACAGGTTTTGTCATCCCTGCTGCTTCCCCCTTTCTGATGATCTTTCGCACCAAATCCTAATAGAGCAGGTCATTCTTACCTGGCAGCAGCAGCCGATTGAAACAAGAAAAAATCATAGAATACGAGGGAAGAAGTACCCCATCCATCTATAAGGGTGAAGCCTGACATTCGGTCCTAGTTGATCCTCATTGGACATTAGAAGACAAGAATATTTTTTTTATTGGGGCGATAGCTTTCCAAGCTCAAACCATTTGCGCCCTTACTACTTACACTGAACACAAAAAAATCTAGAAGGTTTATGCTGCCTTTTCAATCAATCTCCGACCGCGTTCGCAGCAAGAAGCAAGGGATTTAGTGAACTGTGGGAGGTCACAGACCAGAAATGCCTTGTTTAGGTATCATTGGAAAGTGCATTAACATAAATATGGTGAAACTCAAATTGTGAAAAGTGTGAGCTATGACAATAACAAAGAAAGAAAAAAGCTAAAAGAATTGAACTATATATGTATCAGATGGTACCATGTAATATAAACTCTGAACTATAGAACTACCTTTAGTCATGTAGAGACTTTCAGTTTGAATATCTACTAACTTCTTCTCAGGTCTTAATGCTGCATTTTAGAAGTGTCACACACCACTGTAAAACCACAACTTCTAGTGCATCTACCAGTAATTTGAATTTGAATTTAATAGCCTTTAATAGTTCAGTTGCAGCAAGTGAAAATTCAAATATATTACAAAGTTGTACATACAGATCCAGTCTCTAAGTTCCACCCTTTGATACTCTGAAAGGTGAAAGTCGGAGAGGCCTCAGAGCAACCATAACATAAACTACACAAACTATTTAATAATTTTACATTTGGAACTTGCAAGTTTAACAATTGAGTTTATAAAAGTGATAACAATATATCTATTTACATATCAGAACAGATGTGTACGGGTCCAAAAATCAGCTAGGTGAGGCTTGCAATCTCTGGTATACTTGTCAGGGAATGTTACTTGTTAAGAAGTTTACGCGTTCGCTGGTTAGCACCTTTAACTCGCGAATTCAGCTCATCTACATCATCGCTAAAATGATCTAGAGCTTTGTTTTGCCTGCATTTCCATTTTAAAGTCAGTGAATTCTAGGCAAAACTGAAAAATGTAGATATAATGAATGATTAATACTGACTTCTCTATTTCAGTTCCCATGTCAACAGCCATGCCCTTGAGATCACCCAAGATATCACTAAGGTCATCAAGTGCATCGTCTTGCTTCGTCTTTTCATTCTGTCAATATATGAAAGAAAAACATGCAAGTTAAAACAATGAAACAAATGGTCTTAGAATGAGTTATACAGTTATATGGCAGACCTCAATTTGCTGCATAGTGTCACTTGATTCAGGAGGTGGCGTACGGGAGCTTCTACCCTTAGGTTTGGGAGCTATGCCTAACTTTTCTCTTTGCTCTTTCTTGTTCTTTTTGCTTACATAGTCATTATCATCTGCGGGTTGAAATACATGATTAGGCTAATTGATAAAAACATTAGATATAAAGAATGTGCAGAGAGAGAAGAGGTTGGGAAGAACCTTTACTGATAACAGGCCCATCGATTTTCTTTCCCTTCTTTGGCTTCCATGTCCTTGAGAACATACCCCCTAGGCTACCCAACACCTTCTCACCCTGCAGTTATTAGAACATAAATATATTTGTAGTTAGAAATTCAATGATGAACAGGCCCGATATGGACCCGTGACTGTAGTCCATAGAGAAATGAACGCAGGAAATCATTGTCCATGGGATCGGGACATAATAGGTCTGGGGGCTGTAGCCCCGCTGAATTTTCAAAATTAAGTAATAATAAATTAACATCAGAATCGATCTATGTTATGTACAACGTCAAATAGCTAGCAGGAAAAACTTATGACACAAGTTTGATCCAGGTTCCATACTTGCTAAACTTATAATTAGTCTTTTTAGCCAGTTCATGAGCTACAATCGAGTGAAGCTAAAATAACCGGACAATTTACCATCTACTGTAGCAAACGTTAGCAAACGTGAAGCACGCCATTCTTCCATATACACAAGAAACGAGATTCTATTTTGCGGGTAGAAAATTTACATAATATAAAAAAATCAAATGAAGATCTAAGGACATAAAAATGTTCATGTAACTAGAAAATGTCATAAATATATTTGTATACCTTGGCCAAATCTTTTTCCGTCTCAGCAACCATGGCATGAGTCCTATGAATCTGCTCCCCTTGTTGATGCAAAGTATCGAGTGTTTGGCTAGCTGTCCCTCTAATCTCCTCTGCAATCCGAAGACTGTTATAGACCGAATCTGTTGTTTCTTTAGACTTGTCCACTGCATAACCCTCTAACTCTTGAACAGACATAGAATCCAGTTCCTCCTTGGATTTGTGCCCTTTGTCAGGGGATGCTGGTTCCGAGGCTGTTCTTCTGTCCTTTGTCATGCCCTGTGGAGCGTCTGCATTTTTATTCGATTTCTTAAACCCAAACATTTTGATTGCAGATGATGAAAAAATTCAGAAACTCAAGTTGATGAATCTTAAGATTATTTGATTAAATTTTCATGCATGGAGACTTTTTCATGTTTGGAAAATGTTATTAATTTAGAGATGCAAATCAAAGAGATATATGAGAGGCTTTGCGAAAATATAGAATTTGACATTTCTTCACCGTTGAGTTTCTTGAATTATCATTAGAAGAGATTCAGTTTTCCATTTTAAGCATGACAGACACAAAAAATTTGTTTTACCAATATATATTTGTTTTTATGTTCTTTTTTAGGATGTCTCTGGCAATTAACAAAGAAATGAATCTTTTTTTGTGTGGGTGAATAACTGAATACTATTTCAGTGAGAACCCACACTTATCAATTTTAGAAAACTAAAAAAGTATAATATAAATAGGCTTTATAGACATATGAATGAAACTTTGGTAATTCATTGACAAATCTTTTCACTTGTAGCACAGTAACTATAACTTGTACGTTTCTCGTATAAAATTGAATATTTTTCTGTCCAAAATTTTCGATTCTGGACAATGGTATCTTCCTCTGTGTATTCACTCTTCTGCGACTGAACTACAAAATATGCTACTGCAGATGAATATTAGCTCTCACGCTCTTATATTCTTGTCCGAATAAAAAATGTTAACATTTCAAAGATATGGTCATCAATCAGGCCAGCCTCCTCCTGTAAGATGCATGGTTCCCTCTCTTGTGGCAGCCCTCAACCTTTCCAAGATTCTCCTTAATTTCGTTACTGGCTTTCATCGAAAAGGACAACTTATCCGTATGCCTATAGTATTCCTATTTGTAACCTTTTTAATAGTGAATCTGTTTCCATACTTCACCTTTTCTTTGGTTTCTATGTTTCTACTTCAGATCCCAGGCTGATTTATTGAACATTGTTGAGTTTTTGCTCCAGTGAGTCAATGACGACATCTTCCATTTTAAAAGAAAGCATCTTCGATCTTGATCTGCTAAGCTTTACGATATATGGTATATTGGTATTGAGTTCTTTCACTCTTTCAGGCAGGGTGAAGTTTATGCATCCGATCAGGTTTTTCCTACATCTGTCTCTGCTTGAGCTGGAGGTGAGATATACCCCTTTGACGTAGTTTTTTTCTTCTTCAATACATTTCCATCTCAATAAGCAAAGGAAAACAAGAAATTGCAACTCAATACATTAATTCCACGCTTAAATACATCCATCAAAACTAATGGCTATCAAAGTTCAAGTCTGTTGCTAATCTGTGTTTAAATTTTAATGAGTAAACTAGTAATCATAGAGCAGAGCTGCAGGCCGAATCCTTATTACATTTATGCATGTCGTACTTATTGATGGAGAAATTTTGTAAGAAGAATAAATGTGAGATTTGTTGTAACCACAATTACAACCGTATTATGTTTTTGGTTCACTTTTTCTAATTAAACTACTTTGTTCCCTTCTTCTAATTAAATTATTTTGTTCAAATTTGGGTACCCCTTCCTATCACAATTAAAGAGAAAATAAATGACTCAAAATATTACAATTTATAAAAAAGATATTTTTATCATTCGGAAACACAAATCTATTATGAGTTTTATTTTCAAAAACACAACTTTATTTCACGTTTTTATTTAAATTTCAAAAAAGAAAAATTAAAAATGTAAATTTAGTTTTAAAAAAAAAAGACAAAACGCAAGAAGCAATAGCACCAAAAGCCCCTTAACTGGGCGGCTGGGCCGGCTCGCGAGACGCAGCAAATTGTTGGAAAATTTTGATAAATGACTTTTCCCTGGGATACCCGGGCTATTTTTATTGAGAAACTTTTATCACAAATTATGATTAAAAATGTTTTTCGATATAATCTAATCACTTGGTGCATTTTATATTTTAGTTTTTGATAATTAAGATAAAGAATTAAGGATTTGGTTATTGTAAAATAATGATAATATTATCACACAAAAACTTATTTCAATAATCATACAAAATTGATTAGTTTTTTGAAAAACAATATTTAAAATATAATAAACTTATTAATACAAAAGACTTAAAAATATAAGAGACGATACAATTTTGTTATGGATTATATTTAAAATACTTGATTTCATGCATCTCAAAAAGTATTAAATTATTAAAAAAATTATAAAATAAGAGATAGTATTTACGGAACAAATCAGTACTTCACTACTTATTTTGTAAAAATAATCACATTTTTTAACAAAAAACATATTTGTTCCGTAAACAAAAAAAAAATATAAGAATAAATTATGCTAAATTGGTGAAAAATATATTTAGGAAACACATGTTATGTAGTATAGAAATTAACTCGGTCCCGACATGCGATTGTTGGAACCATCTTTTCGCGCGTTTTAACCGTAAAAAACATTAACACGTGAAATTTTTATGAATCCAGGTGGACACGTCATCTATCCATACTTTTGCCAGAGTTTTTTCTTTATATAGTTAAAAAACGCGGAAAGATGTTGTTCAATGATCGCATGTCAGGACACAAAACCCATATATATATATATATATATATATATATATATATATATATATATATATATATATATATATATATATATATATATATATATATATAATGTCAAATCGAAAGGAAAGAAAAAACCAATTCAAAGGGTTGTATGAAAATGGGGAAATAAACTCAAAATATTAGAATTTAAAAAAATTGAGTCTTGTTATAATTCAAAAACACAATTTTATTTAAGACTTAATTGTACTTTAGTGACCTGAACTATAATGTTTTTGCAGAATAATGACTCAATTATTAAATTTGTCAGTTTAATGACCAAACTATTTATTTTTTAACACTTAACTACATTCTGTCAAAATTTTGTAATAGTTGATGACCTGAAATAATACTTAATTATATTTTAATGGCCTGAATTATAATATTTTTTTTGCACAAAAATGACTCAATTATAAAAATTACAAATTTCTTGGCCAAATTATTTATTTTTCAATAGTTGATTGCATTCAATATTGTCCACTATCTTTGTATTAATATAAATTTATAAAATAAAAATATTTATGAGGTTGATTCGTTAAGTTATCTAAAATTTTATAAATTTATAAAATAAAAATATTTATATAAATTTATAAAATAAAAATATTCGATTTGAGTATGATTTGGACTGATTAAATATTTTTTTTTAAATCTAGATATTTGAGTTAAGCAAGATATATTATGTCAATGATAAATTCCGTTCTAAAAATATTTGACAAATTATTTGGATAATGGCCGAAAATATAAATATCGATACATTCTAAAAACTGCTCTTTTAATCCAAAAAATATTACATATATAACTAAACACCTAATAGGAAAAAAAATTAATTTATAAATTTTGTTATAATTTTTTAAATTTTAAAATACTTTTTTTGTTTAAAAACTTTTTTTAAAAATATAAAATAATTATAAAAATATCAATTTTATCTTTTATTTATATTAAAGTAAATATTACTTCGAATTAATATTTAAATCATGGTTTTCAATCGGAATAAACTTTACGTATTCATAATTTATTTAATTTTTTTATTAAAAATTATATTACAAAATATACACACATAAATATTTTTATAAAAATAAAAAAAATATTAATTAATTATTATTCGTATTGAACATTTTTACCCTTAAAGTATATATTAGTGAATATATCGGCCCTTATGGATAATATCGGAAGAAAACTAGCAAAAAGGTTGATGTGTCTGAATTGCCATATGTTGAGGGCTTAAATGTACAATTTCTTCCTTTAAGGGTTTCTGTGTACAAAGTCGACTACTTCAGGGGAGAAAAGTAAATAAGCCATTCAACAAGTTTTATAAACTTGGGTTAAAAAATTGAACGCACCTTAAAAATACATTACCGCGGAAAAAAGAAGGGAAATACGACGGCCAAATCCATTAAGAGCCAGGAAAAGAAATGGGTTAAAAAAGTGTACATGTGACTTTATGCACGTTTCTCTGTCATAATGAGCGTCATTTTATTAAAAATAATATTTTAAATATTTTATTATCAAATTATAATCAAAAGACTATTTCCTCTCGTTGGATTGAAAAAGTATTACAAAGATTCGCGAAATAATAGCAATTTGGGTGCTGGGTGTGATTTTTCATAACTAGCTTAACCGTATGGGTTTTCTTTTTAATAATAATTTTATAACTAAAATTTTAAATTTTAAAAAAATTATATTTATTCAATTTTAATATATTTTCTTCCAAAATAATATTATGTTAATTATTAATATTGATTCATAATCAAACCTTAATCATTTTATTAATAAATAAATCTAAAAATATTATCAAGTTAACTTTTGTACTCGCGAAGAATCGAATTTAAATCAAATAAATAATTAACTAATAATATTTAGAAATTTACATTCCTACCTCTGATGACCTTACCATATTATCTCTCTTATTCCAATTATATATAGGATATAATTAGTCTACTAAGATGTGCTTCGCAGCGGCCTCATAATATACTTTTAAATTTCAAAATATTTATTAAATAAATAATTATAATTCACTATATAAATTTCTGGAAAATATAATTATTGAAATTGATTTTTGAAGGAATAAATGATCATTTATCATATATGACAAAGTAAAAAGAAATTATATGGAAATAATTTTGTAATTTAGAAAAATTATTGGGAACAATAATTTTATTATTTCAAATATTATTACATATATTACAATTATATATTGTTTCTCAAAATTCAAATATTATTTTTTTAAAAAAATATATAAAAATTATAATATGAATATTAAAATTTAACAATTAATATGATGAATAATGAAACGACCTCTCATTAAAGACAATTTCCCCTAATAAGCCGCTTATTACGGATTAAAAACGAGATGTATTTAATGCGCAATTAATACTAGGGTTTGAGAGAGTTTCGAGCTTTTATGGTTGCACTAACGTTTCGTGACTAACTCAGGTCCTCGTTAACTACCTACGTATCTCAATGGGTGTGAGAATAAAGCCAAAAACGTAGTTCTAATGTTAAGGGGTTAGACCCTTTATATAGGCGCATGAGGGCCTTGGAATCAGATTAGAAGTAGGAGACTTGGTGACCAAGTCTCCTTGCGACAAAGTTGTCTAAACCTCTTAGGAATGAGGGTCCTTGTGAGACTCTTCCTACGTTTGAGTTTCTAGATCTTTGTAGGATTAGGGTCTTCAACATACTTCTTGGGCCTTTACTGAGCCTTTATTAATTAATTATGAAATTAATTAACAATAGAGGCTTACTAGGTCTATGGCTTCAACAGAGCTTGTGGGCTGGATTTACAAATCTAATTAATCCTAGGATTTATTTTCCTAGTTCGTTTCAAGGGTCCAAGCCTTTAGACCATATCAGGTCGAACTAATGAAATAATAAATGCTATATTTATTATTTTTCCAAGGCTATTTTTACCCACATCATTTGCCCCCCAACTTTTGAGAAAACTTCATGAGTTTTCGTAAAACTTTCACAAAAGGTTTTAAGTGCCTTACCGGGCTTTCGACTTGTTTCAGTCAACCTTATTTCGTCTTTTGGGTTCAGGCCTTTTATTATTAGTTCTTTTAAAGAATCAATATCATATAAATTGGTCCTCCAAGAACTTTATTTGTAACAATTTTCAAAAAATAGGAAATTTTCAAAAACTTATCCAATTCGACCTGGAATGAGGTCGAAAATTACCTCAAATATGACCCCAGGTCGATTTTAGGAATCGAGGTCGAATTCGATTTAGATCGAGGTCGAACAGGACTTGAGATGCACTTCCAAGTCGATATGTGGTGGTGAGGTCGAAATCGACTTCAATCGAAGTCGATTATAACAGGAAAATCACTTTGAGGTCGATCACGTGACCGAGGTCGAATTCGACCTCGATTGAGATCGAATTTGGCTTGAAAATACCTTTGAGGTCGATTTATGAGGCTGAAGTGGAATTCGACCTCGATTGAGCTCGAATTTGGCCTCAATGGCTATTTGAAGTCGAAATATTGTTCTGCAGTTGATTTCGATCTCAATTGAGATCGATCTAGTCCTCAATTGACTACTAAGGTCGATATATGAGGTTATCGTCAATTTCGATCTTGATTGAAGTCGAATCAGGCCTTCAAGGCTCTTTAATTTCGAGATAAGGTATGAGGTTAATTTCAACCTCGATTGAGGTTGAAGTAGGCCTCAATTTTCCATTGAAGTCGAGACTTGTAGTTGAGATCGATTTCGACCTCATTGGAGGTCGAACGTGACTTTGAAGTGCAATATGCCTTCTAGGCTTGGGCTTCCAATTCGATCTTGATTGAGGTCGAGTTAAGCCTTAATTTTACAGTGAGGTTGATGTAGAATTGAGGTCGTTTATCGACTTGAAATGTGGTCGAAGTAATCATCATTTTTCCTCCCAACTCAATTTTGGAATGGAGTCAATTAGCCTCTTGGCTCTAGCTTAATTTCGACCTCGGTTGAGGTCAAATTATACTTTAAAAATACACCCAAGTCAAATAACACTCGAGGTCGATTGTCGACCTTATTTGGGATCGATTTTTACCTCCAATCTACATTGGGATCGATTTGAGATTGAGGTTGGACATCGATCTCATTTGAGATCTAATTTGACTTTAAAGGCAGGACAGGCCTTCTAGGCTATATCTGTGTTCTCGACCTTAACTGAGGTCGAATTGTACCTCAAGATGGAACTCAAGTCGATTCTTTTTATTTCTCTATAGTTGTTGATTTTTGACTTGGTTTGAGGTAGATCAACACTTGATTTTTCTCTCCATGTCGAGATTGTTGTGGTCTTCATGCCTTTATGTTTTTAGAAGGAGATTGAGGTCGAAATGAACCTCAAATGCCCACATGAGTTGAAAAGTTGTTGTTTCCTTACAGATTTGATTAAGTGGAGCCTTACAGGCTTTTGATGTTCCCAAATAGTGGGCTTTCACAGCTTTTGGATCATGGGCCTCCAATGATCTTGGATTATGGGCCTTGGGATTTTTAAATTTTAGGCCTTCGAGGATTTTTCCTTTGGTTATTTGGCCTTCATGGCTCATTGGTCATGGGCTTCACAGGCCCAACTTCTAGATCCTTCTTCTAGGTTATAGAAAACTCCATTTTTTTTTACCTTTGGGCTTTCGTTTATGGGATTTGATATATGAACCCTTTTACCGGCTGTACCAGTTGACATACCCTTCAACGGTCATGTGACCTAGAGATGCCGGTAAAAATGGAATTTGAACGGGTAGGTGACCGGCTAGGGGTTATAAATGAGTGAAGTGAGGGGCTTCACTTCCTTCACTTCTCATTTCTCAATTTTTAAAAATCGTATACATACTCGAGCTCTCAAGCCTTCAAAAAACTTCAGTCTTTAGTCCTCCCAAAGATATTCACAAGATCGAAGAAGCAATGGCTGACAAGAAAGCTTCAAGGTTGGGGCTATGAACGAAGGGTCAGCTAAGAGAGGTGAACCCCTCCGTCGAATCCCAATTTTTTCTTCTTACATGTCTTTGTTAGATATGATAAATCAAAGGGGGGACGAGTACCCTAGCCTATCTCATTTAGATTCATATAGTCATAGCAAGAAGTTTTTTGATTTTGACCTAGTAGAAGAATACAACCGCCTCTTTAACTTTCCTCCTCACTTTTCCATTTCTTTGGCAGAGCCTGGTGACAAAACCTGCCATTGGAATCCTTCCAAGTTATTTGTGTACATAGATGCCCTGTTAACGGGTCTTAGATTTCCCTTGCATGACTTCATTCCCACTCTTTTAGCTGACGTCCAAATACACCCTTCTCAAATCATTCCCAATGGATGGAGGCTCATCCATTGTTTCATGGTCTTTTGTTTAGAAAAGAAAATAAAAATGACTGTCCCCCTCTTTCGCAAAATTTTTTAATTCAAGAATTCTTCCAGCCTTTCTCTAGGCTGGGTTCATATAGCTCACAGACCAAATAAACCCCACATTTTTTCAATTCTTCTATTCCCAATAACAACCTTCATTGAAAAGAAAATTTTATTCAAATTTCATGGGAAGGGGGAGATTGAGGGACTCTCTTTAGGCCCACATTTGGCAAGATCGCAGACGGGAGTGCCGATTCCATCACGGTTTCGGAGGAGGAGTAATATGCTTATGCTGTGATTACTCAAGTGGAGACCAAGGAAGTCTCTTGGACTATTCTTGATGAGCGCAGACTAAAAGTTGTGGGCCTATCGAGGGCCTCGAGTAAAGGTATACTACTTCTTTTAGGTTTACTTTTCCACTTTGAATTTTTGTTGCTTTGCTTTGCTTTACTGACGTGTTTATGTTTTGTTTTTTCAGCTGAGGCTCTAAAATAATTGATTGTTGCTCAAGAGGTGGAAACCGAGGGGGACAGCAGGCCAGATGTGAGGCAGAAAATGGCTCGTGAGCCGAGTCTCACTCCATCCCCTCAGCAAGGCATTCCTGAAATGACTCCTCAGAAGCCAATGGAGGAAAGTTCCTCTAAAGAAGAAGAATCAAGTGAAGTTGAAGAGGATTCGTCTTCGTCTAGCGGGGATGAGTCTTCAGTGGAGGAGAAACCGTCGAAGTTGATAGATTTTCATTCCTTGTATTTATGTTGCCCCCTGGGGCTTGTAAAAACATTTGGCCTTCAAGTTTTTTATTTATGTAATCATGTTTTTCACTTTCCCGTCTTTTTACTTTATGCCTTAGTTTTGCTTGTTTTTCGTGTTTAACTTGAACATAAATAACAAATACTTGCGAGGCTTGTAAAAAGACTTAGTGAAAATGATGAATGTTATATAAGGATAACCGAAAACTTTTCTTGAAACTTATAACTTAGTATATATAAAAAGAAACATATCATGCCTTCGAGGCTAAAAAGCCGACACTTAAACGTTCTTGAAAATCAAAATAGAAAACTTAAACATAATAAATTTTTAAGTTGGCTGCATTCCAGCTTCTTGGGATTTTAATCCCTTCAAGGGTTTGGAGCTTGTACGCGCCCTGCCCAGTGACTTCTTTCACTTGGTACGGTCCTTCCCAGTTCGGAACTAACTTGCCCTTTGGACCTGCCCCAGATGCCTCGATCTTTCGTAGGACTAAGTCTCATATGCCGAAGAACCTTTCCTTCACTCTAAGGTTGTAATATAATGAAGCTTTCTTCTGGTTTGCCACTATTCAGGCGTTGGCCTTGTCGTGTAGCTCATCTATCATGTCTAAAGCCAACTTCATGCCTTCTTCATTGGCGTCAATCTGGAACTCTCGCACTCTTGGTGATGTCTGAGTAATTTCAACGGGCACCATTGCCTTAGCCCCGTAGGCTAGTTGGAACGGTGTAGCTCATGTTGAAGCTCTACAAGTAGTTCTGTATGCCCATAAGATTGGAAGCAATTCATCAACCCAAGTCCCTTGGGAGCGTTCAATTCTTTTCTTAAGTCCATCCAGGATGGTTCTGTTGGCCACTTTGGCTTGTCCATTTGACTGTGGATGAGTGACTGAGGTGAAGCGTAGTTCGATGTTGTAGTTCCCTCAGTACTCTATAAATCCTTGTTGTTAAATTGAGTCCCATTGTCCATCACCAGGATTCGGGGTAACCCATACCTGCATATAACATTCTCCCAGAAGAATTGAGTCACATTCTTGGTATCAATCTCGGCCAGGGGCTTGGCTTTTATCCACTTAGTGAAGTAGTCAATGGAGACAATGAGAAACTTCCTTTGTGCACTGGCCATAGGAAATGGTCCTAAGATATCCATTCCCCACATGGAAAAGGAGAGTGGAGAGTTAATGGATATCAGCATCTCAGGGGGCTGCCTAACGATGGGCACAAACTTTTGGCAGCGATCACACTTCTTAAAATAAGATTTAGCATCTCTAAGCATCTCAGGACAATAGAATCCCAGTCTTATGAATTTATGAGCAAGAGCCCTGCTTCCAAGGTGCTAGCCATATATACCTTCATGAATTTCCCTTAGGGCAGCTTCAGCCTCGTGGGGTCTCAGACACTTCAAGTAGGGTATTACATATGATTTCTTATAAAGTTTTCCCTCTATGAGGGCATACTTCAAGGCTCTCACCGATAGCTTGCGTGCCTCCATGGGGTCAGTTGATGCTTTTCACGTCTCCAAGTAGAGCTTGATAGGATCCATCCAACATACTCGCATCCCAATCGGGGCTACTAGTTTAGAGTTAATGATTGGGGTCTTCAAGACTTGGAAATAAATGCTACTAGAACAACTCTTACATTTTGATGATGCAAATTTAGATAAGGCATTGGCCATCACATTCTCCTCTCTTGGAATATACTCAAAGTGACATTCTTCAAATTGCATAGCTTGAGCCTTAATAATCGTTAAATATTTGGCCATAGATTCTTCTCGGGCCTCAAACTCTCCATTTACTTGGGAGATCACTAGCCTTGAATCACCAGCTATCAAAGCTTCATATTCTACTTCATTGTTTGTAGTGGGAAAATCCAACTTGATTGCATACTCGACAACAAACCGATATGAGCTTTGCAAAACCAAGCTAGCTCCGCTATTGCTCGTTGTTGAAGCTCTATAAAAAAAGTAGCCAGTATTATTCTAGTTCCTCCTCTTTTTCCTTATTCTTTCCAGTTTCTTTATCCTTTTCCTGCCCTCCGTCTTCTTGGTTAGGAATGGTACATTCAACCACGAAGTCAGCTAGAGCTTTAGCTTTGATCACCGTCCTTGGTTTGTACTTGATTTCAAACTCTCCAAGCTCAATAGCCCATTTGATTAGCCTCCCACTGGCCTTGGGATTGTGAAGTATATTTCTCAGGGGCTGGTCTGTCAAGACTTTAGTAACATATGCCTAGAAGTACAGACGTATCTTTTTAGAAGCCATTATTAATGTTAAGGCAAACTTCTCAACCTTTGAGTAGTTCAGCTCTGATCCATACAGAATCTTGCTGACTTAGTAAATGGGTTTCTGAACCTTTGCTTCTTCTTTCTCAAGAACGGCGCTCAAGGCTGAACCAGAGACAGCAAGGTACAGGTATAACACTTCTCCAGGTTTTGGCTTGACAAGCAAGGGTGGCTCAGCCATATATTTCTTCAGTTCTTCAAAAGTTGCTTGACTTTCGTCATTCCACTCGAAGTTTTTGACCTTCTTGAGGGCCTTGAAGAAAGTTATGCATTTTTCTCCTGACTTAGATATGAAGCACCCCAGGGCTGCTACCCTTCCTGTGAGCTTTTGGATATCTTTTACTGTCTTGGGGGGTTCCATGTCCAAGATTGCTTGAATCTTATCCAGATTGACCTCAATGCCTCTTTTGGCACACTTGGCCGGGTTCAACATCATCTTGTAGATTCTCAAAACATCAAATGCCTCATTCAGGTGCTCACGATGATCGGCCTTGTCTAGGCTTTTGTCTAACATGTCATCAACATAGACCTCCATGGTCTTACCAATGAGGTGCTTGAAGATTTTATTTACAAGCCTTTGATATGTGGCTCCTGCATTCTTAAGTCCAAAAGCCATAACCAGATAACAAAAAATACCAAAGTCAGTGATGAATGATACCCTAGGGATGTCATCGAGGTGCATTTTAATTTGGTTGTAGCCACTAAATCCATCCATGAAGCTAAGCATCTCGTGCCCAGTTGTGGCATCTATAAACGTGTCTATCCTTGGCAATGAGAAACAGTCCTTAGGACATGCATCATTCAAATCTGTGAAGTCCACGCACATTCTCCACTTCCCATTGCTTTTACTGACCATCACAGGGTTAGCCAGCCATTCAGGAAATTGAGTTTCTTTAATAAATCCAGCTTCTAACAATTTCTCTACCTTTTGCTTAATGGCCTCTTGTCTTTTAGGAGCAAAGCTCCTTTTCTTCTGCTTGACTTTTGTCCTTCGAGGATTCACATTTAACTGATGTGTTATAAGCTCGGGGTCTATCCCTGGCATGTCGGCTGTTGTCCAAGCGAAAACATCCATGTTATCTTGTAACAATTGAACCAACTGTTCTTTTAGGTCCTTGGGGAGTGAAGTCCCCACATATGTCACCTTCTCAGGATTTAGAGGATCCAAAGGAGTAGTCTCCAAGTCCTCTGCGGGCTTACCCCTCCTTTCTTTTCGGTCCCTAACATCCATGTCTTCAATAGGGAGGACCTGCCCCCAAATGCCACTAGGCTTTAAGGCGGCCACATAACAACTCCTAGCCATTTTTTGATCTCCTTTCTCTTCTCTTACTCCATTCCTAGTCGGGAATTTAAGCTTCAGATGGTACGTAGAGCTATCACCTTGAAGGCATGCAGCCCAGTCTTACCAAGGATCGCATTGTAGGTGGTGCTTGCCTTAATAACGAGAAAATTCAACATTTGAGTAGACTGTCGAGGTTCTTCGCCCATAGTCATGGGTAGTTGTATAATTCCTTCTATCCGAGATTCCACTCCATTGAAACCATAGTTAGGCATGTTGGAGGGGGTCAGTTGTGAATTGTTATACCCCATCTTCACAAAGGCTTCATAAAATAGGATGTCTACAGACGATCCACCGTCTACCAAGACTCTCTTCACGGGAGAGTTTTTTATGACAGGGGTGATTACCAAGGGATCATCATGGAAGAACCTTACTCTTTCTAGATCAAAATCATCAAATGACAAAGAGACCTCAGTCCTTGCTCTCTTAGGAGGTTCCCCTACAATGTTCATTACCTCTCGGGCATATGCCTTCTTAGAGTTTCAGGAGTTACTTGTTGCGGTTGGCCCTCCTGAGATTACGTTGATCACAGGCCCTCGAGGCTGATTGTTTCTATCATTTGGGTCAGAGTCCCTCCGTTTGTCATTGTGACTCATGTCATGTCTAGCACCCTCCTTGGTGTATTTTTCTAACTTTCTTCTTCTAATCAGAAACTCTATCTCATCTTTTAACTGACGGCAGACATCAGTGTCGTGTCCCATAACCCTATGGAACTGGCAGTATGCGTTCTTATTTCTCTTTTCAGGATCAGTCCTTAGTTGCTTCGGCCATCGAAGGTCTTTGCCCTTCTCAATGCCCATCAGTATTTGGTCACAGTTAGTGTTTAGCCTTGAATACTCGGTGAACCTGGATCCTCCTTTCTTCTTGGAGTCATTAGCATTATCGTTCTTTGCATACTTGATATCAATAGTATACTCAGTATCGCTGAGTCGCTTCTTAGAATAGGTGTTCGAGGCCTGAAACCCGTGGGCTTTCCTCATACTTTCCTCGGCCTTGATATACTTTTCAACTCTCTCCTAGAGCTCATTCATACTCTTGGGGGCCTTCTTGGCTAACGATCTCCTGAAATTTTCGTCAGAAGTCCCTTGCTATAAAGCAATCATAACTACCTTCTGTTCTAAATCAGGGACCTTCAAGGCTTCCTTTGTGAACCTGTTCATATAATCCCTCAAGGACTCATTCTTCCCCTGGTGCATATTCATTAGTGAAGTTGAGCTCTTCTCATGAATATTGCTGCTGATGAATTGACCAATGAAGTCCCTGCTCAGATCTTTGAATGACCCAATAGAGTTTTATGATTGGTGACTGAACCACCGCTGAGCCATACCACTCAGGGTTTGGGGGAACGCCCTACACTTGACGGCGTCATTTACGGGCTGTAGCAACAGTGCATTAGAGAACGTGAGAACATGATTTGAGGGATCTCCTGTTCCATCATAGGCCCTAATTGTAGGCATCTTAAACTTCTTTGATATCTTCTCATTCATGATATTCTCAGTAAAAGGGGAAGTAGGATAATCAGGATCTCTAAGAGGTAATAAGTCTTGGGGGTCAGCCCTAACATTACTTGTCCTTGCCTGCCTCCTAGTTGGGGGCTCATCCAAATCTATCACAGGTGCGTTTCTTATCGACCCCCCCAACACTTTCAATCCTGGGGCGCTGTCGCCTTGCTAACGCCCTTTCCAAGTCCTTCCTCAGTAGCTGGGCTTCGGCTTCATGAGCGCCTATTCTGTCCTGAAGGCTCAGGGATTCATTATCTTGAAGCCCTCGAGGCTGGGTACTCCTCCCTTCAAGGGGCTCCTTATTGGGTTGGCTCCATCGCGGGTTTATATCCTCGTCAAACGATTCCTCATCGTCAATAGAGTAAGGTCCAGAGAAGTCCCGACTTCTTTATTGTGAGGTATAGTGGGGCAACAACCCTTGTTCATAAGGTGGTTCATAATTTCTTAGGAGCCCATAACGAGGGTCAGGTGTTATGGCAGAGGATATCTGCAAAGTAGGAGGAGGAATAAAAGTTGTACGAAAGGGGCGAAATTACTTGGAGTGGAGGAACCGAAGCATGGATGGACACGTCGGGGTTGGAAGGATGAACAATGATGCTTAGGGGTCTGGTACGCCGGATACTTGCTCCAGGGTCCTCGACGGAGGTGGTGGGAACGGTAGTTCTTTGTTCTTGCACCCGAGCAAGGGGAACGTTGGTGTCGATAGCAGTGTCAGGGATATCTTCTTCGAGGGTGCTCGCGGTTCTTCGTGTTCTTGCCATGGTTGTTATTCGTTTCTCATAGACGGCGCCAAATGTTACGGATTAAAAATGAGGTGTCTTTAATATGAGAGAGCTTCGAGATTCTATGGCTACACCAATGTTTCGTGACTAACTCATGTCCTCGTTAACTGCATACGTATCTCAATGGGTGTGAGAATCACGCCAATAAATGTAGTTCTAATGTTGAGGGGTTAGGCCTTTATATAGGCGTACGAGAGCCTTGGAATCAGATTAGAAGTAGGAGACTTGGTGGCCAAGTCTCCTAGTGACAAGGTTGTCTAAACCTATTAGGAATGAGGGTCCTCGTTGGACTCTTCCCAGGTTCGGGTTTCTAGATCCTTCTAGGATTAGGGCCTTCAACAGCTTTTTGGGCCTTTAATGAGCCTTTATTAATTATTTATGAAATTAATTAATAATAGGGGCTTATGGGCCTATGGCTTCAACAAAGCTTGTGAGCTAGACTTATAAATCCAGTTGATCATTGGATTACAAATCCAGTTGATCCTAGGATTTATTTTTCTAGTTTGTTTCAAGGGCCCAAGCTTTTGGACCATACCAAGTCTAATAAAAAAAAAAATGTCATATTTATTATTTCTTCAGGGCTTTTTTTACCCGTATTAATTATCTTGTTTTAACAAAATAACTGAGAGTATATTTGTGTCTTTAATACGTACTTTAATTATATCAAAACATGTGAACTCAAATCCATGTAGCAGTATGCTAATAATTCTTTCTTCCAACATATTCATGGTAGTTGTATCGCCCCGTGAATTATTGCATGAATAAAATTTTAAAGAAAATAATAACAATGTATAACTGTGATAAACTAATAAGTAATAAAAATTTATTAACCTTTTTATTAATTAAAATCAAGTAAACTCTAAATTGATCGCATGTTTATATATTGACTGACTTTCGCAGCTTGCATACTCTTGATCTTATCATCCGATTGTCTCTAATGTTATTGAAAACATTCAACCGAGTATAATTCATGATTTATGAAATTTTGGATATAAATAAATTTGTTGTGATTTATTTTCCTGATACTTGACCTTCAATTTATTGGTGATTATAAAATATCTTTTACATCGAAACATATTCAATTTAGGTAATAGTTAATAATTATCTTGTATAATATTTCCTTCAATATATTACATATACTTATCTTGTACAATTATTCATTTCCTTCTTTTCTTGTTAAATTATTTTTTCTCGACATATATGAAAAATAGTGTAATTAATTTTGTTATAATTCTTGAACGGCTAGACACCTACTTTTGTTTTCCCTGTATTGCTAAAAAAAAGTATTTTTTTTGAGAATATATAGAGAACAAATCAAACATCAAATATAATCGCCCAATTTTCATCTTACACTTGGAATTTACTGATACAATCAAAATGACAATATTATATATGTGATTGCGAAATTTGAACTTAAATATTTATAAATGATCTCTGTCATTTTGTTCCTATATTTAATCCAAGCAACCATTTGTATGCGCTTAATTCACTGATATTCCCACTTATGCACCAGCTTCCATGACCATTCTCTAGCGGTGACATCGTAGCACCAGAAGTAAAAGCCATCGGCCTCAGCATGGTAATAGAAATCAGCATTATCACGTCTTTCACGCGGGACCTCACGATCGATATCATTATCATAAACATGAAAAGCTGCATGTTTGTAGTTCCACCAAAAGTCACAGTAGAATAGAGTGGTTGCCGGAAAGTTCTGATGAAAGCTCCATGTATAAAATTGATTCGAAAGTAGGCTGTGGTATCCCAAGTCATCATCTCCTGATCTGCAGTGAAGGACCAAGGGAGATGTGTTACTGGGGAGATGGCTGGTGATGTGAACATGGAGTTTCGAAAAACATGTTGTGAAATGAAAAAATGATATTATAATATAAGCCCACATTGAAACTGAGCTTTTTGACATGATTCTACTCATTGTACTGACAGTGCGCAATGAAATTTTTTTAGGGCACTTATATGTAGAAACGATATCAAACTGTTTGTGGTAATAAATCTGGTTTTTGTAATTTATAGATTTGTTAACAAATATGCATATCCTTTTTCAAAGAAATGAATATGCATTACCTATTTAGGTTAATGAATATGCATTTCCTATCAAGGCAAATACTATTTGGGGTAATTAAATTAATTTTAATATTGCATTAGAGATATGTATATTTTGAAAGTTAAGCACATATCTATTGTTCATTTTTTCCTTTGCAATTAGCTAAAATATTTTTTATAGGTGATGATAAAATATCTTTTACATCGAAACATATTCAATTTAGGTAATAGTTAATAATTATCTTGTATAATATTTTCGTATAATATTTCCTACCATATATTATATATATTTATCTTGTACAATTATTTGTTTTCTAAAAATATTAATGGTTTATCTAAAATTTCAATGATGGAAAAAGAAGTTTTAATTTTTAAGATATAAAAATTCAAAATTCTAAGAAAATTAGAAAAATAATTTGAAGCGATTTGAGGGGTGCCACCTAAACGCCCTCGTCTCCCCCCCCCCCTCTCTATAAATATATATTGAGACGAGGATGAATAATGAGTTTAATACTTCAAAGAAAAATGCGACTCATTCTATAATTTGTTAACAAAATAGGAAGGATTTTCATTTTTAATTTCAATTTGGATTTCGATTTCAATTTCAAGTTTAGAAGTAAAATGTATGTGAGTATTTAAATAGAAACACTTTTCTTTAAAAAATGATTTGATCTAGAGACGGGGTGAAGGGAGACACGAGAGAAGAAATTGATGGTTGTTTATTCGAACTGAAATTGTGGTCACAAATTTTTTTTACAAATGTTTCTCATGACAAAATTGCTACTTGGGTTTCATTGCATAATGTCTCGTTCTTCTATTGGTCGACTCAAGGTCTATGTTACATTGGCCAAGCACTGGGTACTCCTATAGATATGTCTACTGAAACGTTTAAAAGTTCTAGCCACCATGATCCCCAATCCCAAGCCCTTGATCTGATTGACATTACTTCTTATAGTCCTGGGCCTTCGTACATTTGGGTTAAGTTGATTGAGTGTACTACTTATCAGGATATCGTCTCTGTAGTGGACCGATTAGAGCCCATAGTTTTCAAGTCAACGTCAGATCCATGAAGTCTTTGGGCTTTATACTGAGTTTTGACCTATCCAAACAAACCCGAATGTTGAGTTGTCTTCCAAGAAGGTTGTTGGTCCATATATAAGATTGTAGAAGGGGGGTTGAATACAATCTTAAGATTTTCTTACAGATTATTCTAATTTAAAATAATATTTTAATTATCAAGAATAATTAAAAGTATTTAAACAAGATTCAAGTTAAATACATATATTAAAGATGAAAGGGTGTTATCATATTCCGTAAAATATTTCTTCAATTCCTAAAACAAATTTGACATGAACTGTTCTACTTAAGGAATTAAAATTCAAACCAGCACAGAAAGTCTGTGGATATAACAAGCAGACAAATTATTGAATTTGAATGATTTTTAATAACTGAAATTATGAAGCTAAAGTCTCATATTTATAGAGGATGAGAAGCTTATATAAATTTTCATTTAGGACATTTTTAGACAATTTTTAGGCCTTATATGACTTTCTGAAAGTGCTCAGTATGACATTTTCATTCGGTATGACCTTTCAGAAATTCAGTATGACTTTTGGAATAAGCTCGGTATGACTTTTCAATTTCTTGCTCGGTATGACTTTTAGAAATTGATCGAGCATGACTTTTTAACAAAAAAAAATTTGTATGACATTTGTCAAATAGCTTTAGCATGACTTTTCTTCAAATGCATTCAGTATGACTTTTGATTGAAAAGCTTCGGTATGACTTTTTTACCTACCAATTCAATTTGACAAAACTAGGGGACTATTTCGTCTTATTATGGACATGCTCTGTAAAAATACTTTTAGACCCACACAATTTATAATCTTTGATTAATTAATAATTAATTTAATTCAGAAATTATAAAAATAAATATATAATATTATTTAGATATTTATAAATATAATTTACTAAATAAATAAAATATTTATTAATAAAAATAAATACTTACACTCAAAATTGCGGTCTTCTAAACGTTTGGAACTGAACTCATTTTGACTAGAAAATGATAAATAAATTCCAACCGGTGTTCCATTTTTACGAATATATGAATCTGCATTTCTTCCGTGTCAATTCTTTTTCCATCTTGTCTTCAAGTCAGTACTGTCAGGCATGTTTAGCTGTATCTATAGTTGCAATTAGAAGTACCTCTATTACTGAAATAATCTGAATCTTCAAACTAGACAATACTTCTTTTTACCACTGCATGTACACAGTCAAATATTCAATCTTAGATTCTGACTCTTGTACACTGCAATCCAAACAAACCTGTATCCCTTTGAGCTTCTAACTTTTGTCTTCTTCATTCTAAAATAATTCTAAATTAATTAATTATTTAATTAATTTAAGAAATAAATTAATTCTATGTGAATTACTAATTAAATTAACTAATTAATTTAATTAGTAGAGAATTAAATTAAAGTCTTGACTGTAAGACCATTATTAAAATAGATCAAACTCTTATGTTCTCAACAATAACCTTTCTAACCCCTTGAACTTTTTGATGATGAATCTTCACTGACATGTGTACACCCTGTGCACTGGTCTGGTTCACGGATGACTAATTATAATGTTGATTCTCATTTCTGCTGTAGTGGTCGTTATATCTTGTCTTGTCCTATCTTGTCTTCTTTTTATTTTTCCTCTATAATTTTCTTCTTTTGGAATCTTTCTATAGTAGACACTTAAAACCTTATGTATCTTCTGAACTTCTTAAGATACTACTCTTTTATTTTACACCTATACTTGAACATATAAATGAACTTCTTTCAGTGTTGAGTAGTAGTCTTGTCAGAATTCTTCTAATATTCTGATTCTTCGTGTCTAGTTGACATTCTTCGACTTGATTTCTGTTATCACATTTATTATTAACTTCTCTTTTTTTATATGAGTTGAGTTATCATCTAATAATTACAAATAAGCCTTATTATATGCCTTTCAATCTCCCCTATTTGTTGTTAAATATTTAACACACAAATTCTAAGAGGATAACTCAACCAATAAATAAGAAAATAATAAAATATTGAGAACTGTAAATAACAAAAAGTTCTGGAATTATATTAAAAAAAATTCCAGATTCAAACATGAAAGATAAATACAAGATAGATGTTCCTCTAGACTTGGAACATCTTGGAATCTTTATGTAGTAGCCACTTGGAATCTTCTGAATCTTCTAAACTCTTCTGAAATACTACTTCTTTATTTTTTGTCGACGCTTGAACATATTAATGAACTTCTTCCGGTAAAAAGTAGCAACTTCATTAGAACACTTATGTTATTTAGGATTCTTTGTGTCTAGTTGACTTTCTTCATCTTGATTCTTGTTATCATATTTATTATTTACTTCGATTTCTTCTTTGAGTTGAGCTGTCATCTAATTATTACAAATAGGCCTAGTCATATGCCTTTCACCCACATATAATATAATCATGGTATACTTGCACTAATATTACATTATGTGGGTGCCTTGCATTCTAGAGAGATATGTGTATAACGACTCTAATATAAAATAATTTTAAAGTAATTAGCAGTTAGAGTGTCATACCATGTCCATGATGATTGCTTGATTTCCTACCTCTGTCATAGAGAGCTTGTGAAGAGAATGATATACAAATTTCAATGGATATGTAACTTCAAAGTCCAAGAAATGTTGTACATCAACTTCAACTTCTAACTCATCATTTAGGACTGCATTGGTTCACATTCATCTGATAAATATTCATGTTTGAATGTGTAGAAGGTGCTAGGACTATCCTACAGTTAGGACATCAAATTGTTTCGCCCTCTGGTGCTTGTATTTAGATCTTGAAAATCTTGAAAATATTGTTTCCATCATTATCGATACCTTCTACTTAATTGTAACTTGTAGCAACCATTTTGGCTTTATCCCTCATAACAATGTCAATAAACATCCAGTCTTTGAAATCCCTTACAATACTAATTACAACCTTGTCTTGTGGTCTTGGTCTAGTTTTAGTAGATTCTTCCTTTTGAACTAATTGAGATCACCTTGCATTTGTAATCACCCAATTTGGATCAATCAGTGCTTCTTCAATCTTTTTTAGGATACAAACTGTTAACAATTGTTCTTTTCCGAAGAATATTCATTTACTTTGCATAGCACTTCTATCCTTTACTCTAGTATCTGGATCACTAAGAACTAGATTCTTGGAATGACTTTAACTTCAAGCCCTTTGTCTTGGCAGATATGTTCTAACTGTATTCCTTTGATCTTTATTGTGTTGAGTACGACTAGTAGATCCTTCTTTTATTTACTCCCCCGAAGTTGCTGCTAGGATACGTTAAGGATCCTTTACCTTATTCAGTGGATTTCGTTAAAGTTCACTAGTTGTGTAGTTTCCCTACCATTTTCACTAATAGGATCTGAATCATCATCATTAACATTGATTCCTTCTGCAACCTCAGTTTCATCATCAATATCTGAATATGACTCTGAAAAGATGTCAAACTTCAAAGATTCAGAATAGTCTTTCATTTGAATGCCCGGGAGCTTGATATAATCGAACAATACATTCAGACTTTCAATCACCTTCTGGATTTCAATCACATCTTACTTTGCTTCCAACCTGATCTTCCTGATGTGATCAATCACTATATGTGATGTATTATCTGATGAATGCATGAACATCACCAAATTGTAACTAGGGTTGTCACTAACTACCACTAAGCATATTTCTTCCATAACATTAATTGCTTCAGTATGATATTTTCATTGATTTCCTTATATGACATACTTCAAAATGTCCTTCTTGATAGAATTCCATATGAAGCAGTCCTCTCACCAATTTCTTCTTTATCAAAGAATCCATTATCTTGTTCACCAAGTGTGAGAGCTTCCTATGCCATAACTAACTCTTTACTGATGAAGCTTTACGAAGAAACTCATTTCACCTTTGCATACTAACTCCATGTTAGCTACGGACAAATTTCTCACTCTCAATTGAGTGGGCGTCCATCTTTCTTGCTTGAGATCGAACACTTTTCATTTTCAATGCTCTTCCATAAAACCCATGACAAAGAATTCTCTATTGCCATATAAATTGTGCTTAAGTCCGTCAACAAGAAATATATTTCCAGAGATGACGGTTCCAAAATCATGATAGCCAGATCTCTTGTATATCCTTTGTTGTCATCTCCAAAGGTTACCGTTGGGTAGGCTCTCTCAACTAACTATGATAGTAAAGCTTTAATACTAGTCATATGCCTCGAACAATAATTATCACGAATTCACATAAATTTTGTCTTTTGTTACATACTCTGCATTATTAAATGATTAAGCTTCTTGGTACTCAACTTTAATTGAGTCCAGATGGGTTAGAGATATTGCTTTCAACAGTGGTAACAATAACTTTAACCTTAACATGCATAAACTTATCTTTGATTGATCACTTCTCATTTACAGCAGCCTTGACAAGGTAGTCTTAAGGCTATGAGATCAGTGAATCCAATCTAACTTAAGGTGGACTAGCAGTCTTTATCATATTGTAAATCTTACACATGTTTTGCCTAAGATTATGCAAGTCCTAAGATATGTATTTTCAAATTTAAACGAACAAGCATGAAAAATAAGAGCACATGGTAAACATTCATCTTCAATGCATTATAGATAAGAATTATGGAATTCAGTCATGTTATGCATATTATAAAATTAAGTACTATCTACTTTAACCATTCTACACAAATGTGACAGGTGTTAAGCAGATTTACAGATCCAATAATTTTCTAAAAGCATATGGAATAGAAAAACTAACAATTCGATTACTAATTCTGTCTAATCCATTTTTGCCATTGTCTAATATTTTAACTATCTCTAATTACCTTAGTCAGTTTTAGATATAGCCTCGAATCTATAAATTTTATTGACTACTTAGATAATTCTACCATCATTTAATCTTATACACCTTAATAAGCAATACATGAAGTGATTTGACATTTAAATATAATTATGTGAGTGGCAGCAATTCATATGAAAATAAACACATAAACAATTCAAGAATATGAAGAACATTTGAATAAAGCATTATGAGCAATATCAAATTCCACATACACTTATCAAGTCATCTATCACAATAAGAACAATTGAAAAGTATTTGATTTATGACATGTTTGTCCATTAGCCATTTTCACAACATTAGTAGAGGTATTAAATCATATAAGATTTAAATCAAGTTCAAGCAAATGTTCAGAAAATAAATATACCTAACCGTCTAGAACACCTTATCTAATTCTAGATATTCATTTTACTGCATAGAAAATCAAGTATGAAATGTACTAATTTTAACTCGTAAATACTAGTATGTAATATCTTATTCTTAGCAATCAATTAAGCATTTAAGTCATAAGATGCTAACATGCTGACATGAATATAATACAATTCAAAATTTTATAATCATATAATTCTGAATTAGATAAAAGTATACTAGTTAGTATGTGTACTTGTGAAGTGCTTAGTGATTCATCTCTAGTGTTGGTCCATCACTGTCACAGATAGAATCAACATTGCTTTTAACTTCACCAACAAATGCTTTCCCTTGCTGCAACCTTACTAATGCTTGAAATTTCTGTTTTTAACCCAACATAGTCTCTGTCATCTTTTGTTTGTTCAGGCTTCTTGAACTGTGTAACAAAACCCTGATCTTGTCTTCTAAGTTAAACCATCACTGTCTTGCAGCTATCCAAAATTGAACTTGAATTGGATACCTTAACTACAAGAACAATTAATGTACCAACCCATTTAGTACTCCACTCAATTTTCTAAAGATAACTGAAAATAATCCTATGTCTTAGACGGTCTTGGTAGGGTTAACACAAACTTCTATTATCTTCGGTCTTTGCATAAGATACTCCGTACATGCTGAGATAACATGAAGTTCATTCTTGTATTCTTTAACCTCATATGTTCCTTCAGTTGTGACCTCTAACGATTCTTAAATCTGTTTTGTACAAGTACAATTGTACGAAAACTAGAATGATCATTAGAGACAGAGAAAAATTCAGCAGAGTTCCCTACTAATAAATCTATCCTTTCTTTATATTTGAGTAGTTTGTGGCACTATAACATAAACAATCGTAACATCCACAATAAAATTCAAATGCTCTGAATAAACCTACTGATATGAAGTGACCACTTTCCTCGAAATATGGTCATATGCTCTGAGAATTGATTATGATTCAAAATGAAGAATTTTCCAACTACAAACCCCTTGGTCACCCTTAATTTAATATTTAAGAAAAATTTAAATTTCCAAAATTTTTAATTTTCTTTGAAAATAAATTAATCAAAAATAAAATATTTACAAAAAATTTAATTTTCAAAAAATTTAATTTTCAAAAAATTTGAATTTTCTTAAAAATTAAATAAAACCTAAATTAATATTTAAGAAAAATTTAAATTTTAAAATTTTTGAAAAATTAAATAAATAAAAAAAAATTAGGTAAGTATCGGAATGAACTAAAAGCTAACTTGTTGACTACCGGAAGAAATCTAGCTGTTTCTGAATTCAAAAATGGACCAAGATTTTTAATAACTTTAGATTATAAAATAAATCTATATAAATTTAAATAATAAATTTACTTAAATTAAATTTATAAAATAAATTTATAAAATAAATTTATTTAATTTAAGTTTATAAAATAAACCTTTCCAAGTTTAAATAATAAACTCATTTAAATTAAATTTATAAAATAAATTTATTTAAATAAAATTTATAAAATTAATTTATCTAAATTTGAATTCATAAAATAAATTTATTTTAATAAATTTTAATTATAAAATTAAATCTATTTAAATTTATAGAATAAATTTATTTAATTTAAATTTATAAAATAAATTTATTTAATTTAAATTTATTTAAATTAAGTTTATAAAGTAAACCTTTTCAAGTTCAAATAATAAACTCATTTAAATTAAAATTATAAAATTAATTTATTTAAATAAAATTTAAAAAATAAATTCATATATATTTAAAATTATAAAATAAATTTATTTATGAAGACCTCTACATAATCAGAGTTCAAATAGCTTCGATACTGAGTTTTACTGAGCTACAGATCTTGATTTGTACGTCAATTAGATGGTTCGGATACCAATTGTTGGTCCTTATATAAGATTGTAGAAAGGGGGTTGAATACAATATTAAGATTTTCTCGTGGATTATTCTGATTTAAAATAATATTTTAATTATCAAGAATAATTAAAATTATTTAAAGAAGATTCAAGTTAAATTCGTATATTAAACTTGAAAGGGTGTTACAATATTCTGTAGAATATTTTTTTAATTCCTTAGAATAAATTTGACATGAATTGTTTTACTTAAGGAATTAAGAATTCAAACCATCACAGAAAGTCAGTGAATATAACTTTGTAGACAAATTATTGAATTTGAATGTTTTCTACCTAACTGGAAAATGAAGCTAGTTGCCTCAAATTTATAGAGGTGTAAGTTGTCAAGACTTTTGAATAAAACTTATTAAAAATTCTTAAAGACTTTATAAATTAGCATTCAAAACTTTTTAAATAAGCTCAACAAGATTTTTAAAAATCGGTAGGACTTTTAAAAAATCGGTAAGACTTTTTTTTCTAAGGCGCAACAAAACTTTTTGCACTTGAATTTTTGGTAAGACTTTTTCTAAATTCTTAAGGAATTTTCGGTAAGACTTTTTAAATAATCTTAAATAAAATTCGGTAAGACCTTTGAATGATTGCTCTCGGTAAGACTTTTTAAAATAGGCTTCGATAAGACTTTTCTTTACATTAACTTTGGACATGTGGCAACCTCCAATTGGTTACTTTAATCAGCTGCCACTTCAAATTGAAAAGCAAAGGAGCCTATTTCTTCTTATTATAGACAGGCTTCGTAGAAATACTTTTAGACCTACACAACTTATAATATTTGATTAATAAATAATAAATTTAATTCAGAAATTATAAAAATAAATATCTAATATTATTTAGATATTTATAAATATAATTAATAAATAAATAAAATATTTATTAATAAAAATAAATCCTTACACTCTAAGCTGCGGTCTTCTAAACATCTGAAACCGAACTCCTTTTGACTTGAAAATGATAAATCAATTACAACCGGGGTTCCACTTTTACGAATATATTAATTGACATTTCTTCTGTGTCAATTCTTTTTCCATCTAGTCGTCAAGTCAGTATCGTCAGGCATGTTTAGTTATATCTATAGTTGCAATTAGTAATACCTCTTTTACTGAAATAATCTGAATATTTAAATTAGACAATAATTCTTCTTTCCACTGCATGTACCCAGTCAAATATTCAATCTTGGATTCTGACTCTTGTACACTTCATTGCAAACAAACATGTATCCCTTTGAGCTTCCAGCTTATGTCTTCTTCATTCTAAAATAATTCTAAATTAATTAATCCTTTATTTAATTTAAGAAATAAATTAATTCTAAGTGAATTAATTTACTAATTAATTTAACTAATTAATTTAATTAATTAATAGAGAACTAAATTAAAGTCTTGATTATAAGACCATTGTTGATGTAGATCAAACTCTTCTGTTCTTCAACAATAACCTTTCTAACCACTTGAACTTTTTGATGACGAATCTTCACTGACATTTTTGACACCCTGTGCATTGGTCTGGTTCACGGATGACTAACTACAATGTTGATTCTCATTTCTGTTGTAGTGGTCTTTATATCTTGTCTTCTTTTTGTTTTTCCTCTATAATTTTCTTCTTTGAGAATCTTTCTGTAGTAGACACTTAAAACCTTTTATATCTTCTAAATTCCTTGAGATACTACCCTTTTATTTTACACTGACGCTTGAACATATAAACGAACTTCTTCTAGTGTTGAGTAACAGTCTTGTCAGAATTCTTATGATATTCGAATTCTTCGTGTCTAGTTGACATTCTTCGACTTGATTCTTGTTATCAGATTTACTATTTACTTCACTTTCTAATCTGAGTTAAGTTGTTATCTAATAATTACAAATAAACTTTATCTTATGCCTTTTAGTGTTCTATTTTTCTGTTATTGTAGGTGCCCTAGAGGCAATACAATAGACCTTTATGTCATTTGATTATTCAATAAACATATTTATTATGACTTTAATTACTGCGATATATTTGTTAGCATAATAAATTTCCTTAGAATCATGATACACATTGTATAGTTTAGTACATGACTTGAACTTGAGATTATATAATAGATCATATTCTTAAATGTCCCTAGTCGAGTATTATTATTATAGGACAATAATAATACATAAATAGATTAGTATGTTGTTTGACTGATAACCACATCTCATTGGTTATAAGTATGGGGATACTAAAGTCAACACATAGGTACTTGCAGGAGTACATGGTACTGGACAGACCCACAGTGAGATTCTTCATGTTTAATAAAGTCATAAGAAAGACTCACAGTGATAATGGTGTAATGATCCTCTGACTTGAGATCATTATATTTCTGTACGAGGATTAATATACTTTGACTACATTAAAAGTTACCTTTGACCGGGTAATGATAAAAGTGGACATCGGGTATATCATGAGTCGTATGAGAAATATGAATGATAGATAAAAGATTTAACCCTCCTATAATTAGGAGAGATATTATTGGCCTCTTGATTGAGTGAGACTATAACATGCAAGGCCGTGCTCAAATAATGATTTGTTTTCATAGTCTACTCATGGATCAAGTAAACCCGGATTAAATGTTGAAGAGGATGACTAAATACATGCCTCGAGTTTAATCTATAATATATATGGTTAAAGAGATTATATTACACGGAAACATTAATCATGAAAGGTTTTATCGAATCACGATTTAATTATTATTTAATTGGGTAGCAATGATGTATTACTAGATACCGCTCATTGTTTATAATTTTATTGGAGAATAAAATTATTGCTAATTAAATAATAGCCTATAAGGTCACACACATAGAGCACTTCAAGGAATAGTTAATTTAAATTATAGATTTAAATTAATTGATGATTATTTGAATTTTATTATATTAATTAAGTGAGACTTAATTAATTGAAATAATATAATTCGAATTTGAATTCTGCCCTTAATAATTAAGTATGACTTAGTTATTAATTAAATAATAGAAATTTGATTTTTATTATTTAATCCTAAACCTACATGGGTTAGGCTTTGCTGTTATGGGTTGCTGATTGGGCCTCTTAACCAGCATTATAAATAGATAATGATAGGGTTAAGAGGGATCACGTTTTTTTTAAAAAAAAAACCCTAGAGGCAGCAGGCAGTAGCAAGGAGAAGAAGGCAGAAAGAAGAACAAATTTCAAAATCATCAAAAGGGAGGCTAGTACATCCATTCCATAATCAAGATCGTGAGACGTTCTTGAAGGTGCTCGTGTGGATACCATAGAGGTGTTTTCGAGAAGAAGACACAAGTCGTGAAAGCTAGGATCTCCGTTGAGTTCGTAGAAGTCAAGACCAAGAAAATGTATGATTCCGTTTCACAATAATCAGTTCGAACTTATACATGATCCTGCGTTTAGGGTTCCGAATTTTTGTTATATTTACGTTTAATCCGCTGCGTTTTATGCCTCGGAACCCAACATTTTCCTCTCCATAAATCTATTTTGTTGAAGCTTCATCCTTTGAGTGCAAAAAGAAAACCCATGTGAATCTTATAAAATCATCTATAATGACAAGAGCATATTTCTTTTTGTTAATTGACAACACATTTACTGGACCAAATAAATCAAAATGTAATAGATAAAAGGGTTCAGAAATGGTGTTGATGGTTTTGCTCTTGAAGGAGGTTTTCCTTTGCTTTCCAAGTTGACGTGCTTCACAGAGTCCTTCTTGGACAAAGTCAGCATGTGGTAGTCCTCTCACAAGATTTTTCTTCACCAACTTATTGAGTGTTTTGAAGTTGACGTGAGACAATTTCTTGTGCCATTTTCAACTTTGTTCAGTTAAGGCCTTGCTGTATAAACATGTAGCTTCTTGATTTATGCAATCATCCAGGCTGACTTCATAAATGTTACCATGTATGTGTCCTTTGAAGGCTAAAGTGCCTATTTCTATGTGAGTCACAAGATACTCTTTGTTGTCAAAACCAATATAGTAACCTTTGTCTCCAGGTTGACTAATACTGATCAAGTTAATTTTCAAACTATCAACTAGAGCTACTTCTTAAATGATGACATTTCCAAGTACAATCTTGCCATATCCCAGTGTGTTTCCTTTGTTGCCATCTCCAAATGATACTTCTGGGTCAACCATCTCCACAAAGTCTACAAGCAGGGATTTCTTTCCAGTCACGTGACCCGAGCATTCACCGTCCAGGATTAGGGACATTTTCTTTACCCTTGTTCCCTGCATATAGATAACAACTAGTTAGATATTTTGAGGACCCAAACTATTTTGGATCATTTCTTACTAACCTTAGGTGAAACATGCTTAATATTTTTCACTTTGGATTTACATGTCTCCTTTGTTGCCTTAGACTCTAGTGGAGTCTTGACAACGTCATACTAACTTTTATCAATTGAAGATTTTAACTCATAAAAATTATAATACAATTCATGATAGTCTCTACACAGATAAATAGAATGAAATATGCTACCACAGTGACAACAAGGTTTCTATGGAATGTAGTGACTCATAAATGTCTGAGGGGATCTAGACTCTAAAATTTTCTGAATCTTTGTTTTACAATCTAGAGCACGATCGTTGTGGTTTCCACATCTATAACATTTCTTTCTAGGAGCATTAGGATCTTTTTGAAAATAATATTTGGTTTTAAAATTCTGAAATAAATATATATCTTTAAAAAAATATAAAAAAATATGAAATATGTAACTTATTTTAAGTTTAAAGAACCACAAACGACCACTTTATACCATCAGAGTCTAAATTAAGTAAAGATTCAGTAGAGAAAATTGATACTTGAGATTTAAGAGATGAAGGTTCTTTGGAAGATTCTGATTTTTTTGAGAAGACAACCATCAAAGCTAGATTTTTCATAATCTATTTCTTCCTCTGAACTTGAATCTCCCTAATCCTTTCCTGTTGAAATGAGTGGTTTTCCTTTGCCTTGATTCTTAGCCTTTCTGAACTCATTAGCAAAATGGCCCAATATTCCATAGTTGAAACACTTGACCTTTGCCTTGTCAAGCTTGATTATGGTACTTTTTCTTTTCTCAACCTTTTCATCCTCCTTCTTGAATGTTGGCCTTTTGCTGAATTTTCCAGTCCTTTTGTTGAATTTCATTCTTTTGAAATTCTTAGCAAACATGGCCATCATTTGACTCATATCAATCTCATCATCAGAATCAGAGTCCGTGTCAGTAGACTCTGACTCAACAACAGTTTCACCCTTCTTCCTTGATTACTTGACTCTTGATTCTTTGAGTTCTTGCTGTTGTTCTTTACCATCAAGAGTGCCACAGATTTTCCTTTTCCAGTTTTCTTATTCTTTCTTTGTTGCATCTCTAGGTCATATGTTTTGAGTCTGCCATACAATTTTCCAAAGAGATTTTATCTAAATCTCTGGCTTCCCTAATAGCAGTTGTCTTATTATCCTATTCTACAGGAACGACTCTTAGAAACTTAGTATTTGTGTCTTCAGAATCATACAATTTACCAAGAATAGTCGTCTCATTCAGGAGTTTGCTAAACCTATCATACATCTCAATGATAGTTTCTCATGTTTTTGCTTCAACGTACTGAAATTTATGAATTAATAGTGACCTTGCATTCTTCTTGACATCCTTGGTTCTTTCATAGTGAACATCAAGCTTTGTCCACATCTCCTTAGTAGTTTTGTATGATATAACATAGTATTTGAAAATAGAGTCCAAACTTTTAAAGAGAATATTTTTCACTTTTTCCTCCTTGAGAACATTCTCCTTGTCCTCCTTTGACCACTCAGCTTTTGACTTATCAACAAAGTGTTCACAATTAATATTTCCATCAATAGTGGTTTGAGGAACAAGTCTTGAGGGCATGTAGGCAATTAATATTCTCCAGGTCTGTAGCCTCCAGATGGTGCAACATCTTAACATTCTAGTGGGTGTACTCATTCCTTTTAAGCATAAAAATTTTAAAATTGTTATCTTTGTTTCCAGACATCTTTGATCAATTTTAAACTTTAGACTCTGATACCAATTGCTTTCCCAGTCACACAAGTAGAAGGGGGGTTGAATACTTGTGTTCTCTTTTTGCCTGATTAAAACCAACTCAATATAAATTAAAGCTTTGAATTAAGAAAAAAGATCAAATACAAAGTTATGAAGAAATATTGTTTGTATTATTGATGAATAAATACAAACTCTCCTAGGGTATACATAAACCATAGCAGCTATTCTATGTTTCTCACAACAACTCTCTATATTCTATGCTCTTAAAACTCTGACAAATAAATTATGTTATATAGAGTGTTTATATAGAGAGCTGCCTATCAACCAATAATGCAATTAAAATAAATTCGGAATAAATTCCTATCTATTAGCTGATAGTTTCCTTCTGGTGACTCTCCTTCCTTCCTATAGCATATCTGTAATATATGTTTTCCCAATTACGTACACAAGTAGAAGGAGGGTTGAATACTTGTGTGCTCTTTTTGCCTGATTAAAATCAACTCAATATAAATTAAATCTTTGAATTAAGAATAAAGAACAAAGAACAAACACAAAGATATGAATAAATACTATTTGTATTATTGATGTATGAATACAAACTCTCCTAGGGTGTACATAAACCCTAGCAGCTTCTCTGTGTTTCTCACACCAACTCTCTCTATCTCTATGGTCTCAAAAACTTTGACAAAATAAATTAGGTTACATAGAGTGTTTATATAGAGAGTTGCCTATCAACTAATAATAGAAAATCAAATTACAATAGGAATATAATTCCTAATTATTAGCTAACAGTTTCCTACTGCAATTCTCATTCCTTCCCATATATTATCTGCAATATATTTTCCTTTATCTTCGAAAACTTTTCATTACTGTGATCACCTTCCAAATTCAGTTTCAGCTTTATAGACTCTGAAAACCTTCAGACTTTGATGATCTTCAGTCTCTGATTGACTATAGATTCTGATAGTCTATAGACTCTGATCTACTTCTAGACTCTGATTTGCATCCAGACTCTGGTTTTATTTCATAGAAAAATCTTCTAAGTACAAATGACATTGATACCTATACAGGGACTAACTAGACTCTATTCTAGTATTTTTGTACATCATCAAATGAATATATTCCCAACAATCTTCCCCTATTTATGCTTTATAATATTTAAGCATAAATCAAGGTTTGATAATGTCAACACTAAATAATGAAATAATTAATCTAGAACAGTATAAAATTTACAAGGAAAAAGAATTACTTCTCAATTGATCTTCTCAAATGATGTGTTGTTCTTCAAAAATGTCTTCCTCGTGTTTTTTTTTAACAATTGATAAAGCTTCACCAATAAATCTTTTCAATTTCTTCATCACTTCATTTTCACACTTGATTTGATGATAAGCTGCTCTCAGATCATTTACACTGCAATCTTGTTCCTTCAAGTCCTTAAGCATTAAGACACTGATCTTCCCTTCAATAGGTTGAAACTCAAAGTAGTGAGCCACACCTTCTTGAAATTTAATTTGCTTCACTTCCAGATGAATGTCTTGATCCTTTCCTTCAATATCAACATATTTCAAAGAAAATTTGCTCATCTGCTTATTTGCCTGTCTATGCAGAGTCAAATTTTTGTTAATTTAAATCATCTAGGAATTTGTCATCTTTTCCTTGCATTGGTTCACCTCAGCTATTGTAGATAGAAGAAATTTGATATACTGAACCTCCTCAGCCTTTCTGAAATAGATGAAGTTTTTTCCGACTAATCCACCTTATTCATAATCCTTTCATGAAGCATACCAGCATTTCATGTTTTTCTTTCTCAGTTCTGTATTGTTCCTTTGGTAACCTCTTTTCTACTATATTGTAAACAATCTGAGAAGATACCACTTTTTTAAGTGTTTCTGAGTAATTTTCTCAAACTGTTTATCTGTCAAGGAATGAGGATCCTTGGATAAATTTGATGTTTTGTCAATGTCAGAAGTTGTGAAGCCTCCAAGCCCCTTCATTCTACTAGCTCTCAATTGAGTATTCTCTTGACTGCACTTGTAGTAGCTAGGCTCCTTTACTTCCTCCTTTTTCTCATCAGAGTCTGAACTCTATTTTCCCTTACCAGATTCTGACTTAGACACTGAATGCCCATGTCCAATCCCTGACTGATATGATTCTGATTTAACAAATACTCCAAACTTCTTTTGTTGCAGACCATCAGGACCATGGGAACCATCACCAGCCTCATCATCATCATCATCATCTCTCCTCCATTTAACTCCCCTTGATTCATCATCCTTGCATTAATACTTATTACTCCATGAAGAATCACCAACTTTCTTCTCACCCTTTTTGACTTCACCACAACCTGTGACAACTAAAAGTATTTGTTCCAAAATTGAGGAGATATTTGCCTGAGCAGCAATAACATAATCTACTTTAGTGGTGAGATCATTGAGTCATACTTTGTTTTTAGCAGAGATGTGGTTGTATCAACACTAGTCGACTTAGTGTTAATGTGAGATATATCTTTGAACACATATGCTAACTGAGAAACCAAATTTTCTTTATTTGCAGCAATATTAGCAGCTACTCTATTGTTTTCTTGAATAAGAGAAGAATCAGGCTGTTCATCTGAATAATGACCATGATCAGTAAAAAAAAATCTTCTTATTTTTTGCCTTAAATGTTTCAGCCTGATGAATTTCAGAAATAAGGTCAAATGTCTCTCTATCAGTTATTCCCAAAGAGTCAATTATTTCCTATATTTATGGAAAAATCTGATCAAAGTAATTGAAAGATGGATTCACCTCCCATTCATCATCATAGGTGGAATCATCAGTCTCCACAACATCAATTGGCTCAATCTTTATTACTAGAGGTGTTGACTTCGGTGGTTGAGTAGACTCTGAAAATGCACAAGATACTATAGACCTTGACTCCTCCTTAGAGTGATCAAACTCTGTAGACTTTGGAATCCTAGCCTGGATAGGCATGATAATAATTAGTGCATCTAGCTTCAAAGTTGCAATCTTAGGTTGAATGTGATTTGGATCCACCAAAGCCTCCATGACTCTGTCTGCTCTCCTAGCTAGAGAATCTACTAAATGAAGTTGTGGTCTCTGTGTTAATGATTTCTGAGCAGATAGAGCCTCCTCTTTCTTGTCAATTTGAAAAATCAAAGTAAAGGTGTTTTCATCCATTCCCTACCTCAACTCATTGGACCAACTTTTGAAAAATTCTTGATCTCAATAAGTGAAGCTAGATTCATGATACCCTAATCTCTCTTGCTCACAATAGGGTTGGGCACTCACTTTCTCATTTTCACTCTGGCTCTCTACAGCCTTTTCTACCTCTCCTTTTACCTGGACCAGTGCTAGCCCCATATTAATATTTTCATTCATTTTGGAAGGTTTACTCAATAGTCCTAAAAAAAGAGTCTTAAAGAAGAAATAGTTGCTTCAATACCTGAATTACCTCGATGGAGGGGAACCCTTTCATATGTCTAAAGGCTAGGGGTTTCCATCATGGGGTAAGTAGAAACAGACTCTGAACCCTTACAATCATCTTCTTTCTTTTCAGGGTCTATTGGCTCTAGTATCCCAGTCTCAGGGTCTACTATAGACTCTGACTACTTCAGTATGACTTCATTAGAAACCAAAGTCTTAGTGTGACCATCTTTGACTGTTAGTGCATGAGACTCCCCCTCAAAGTGGATAGACTCTAACAGAATTGATTGTTGATTTTCTTCTTAAGCATCTATCAGAGTCTGTCCTCCCATATCATTGAGGTTCTCATCATCATTTTGTTAAGTTATCAAAGAGGGCCTATCAACATGCTCCCATGCCCCACTATCACCCAAACTCTGACTAGGTGGTCTTGTGTGGGTGAGACAGGTTGAACACTTATGCCACTAGTCACCACTATTGCACTAGTGCCCTCTTCCAACTTCTTTCCATCACCTTCTACCTCATGTGGTTCTACCTGTGTTAATGCATCTAAGTTAGCATTGAGAAAAGTCCCGGCATGGATTGCATTGATGGCCTGTGCAAAAGTTAATTGAAAGTGATCCTGCAGTTCCTTTGCAATTTTCTGATAATAAAAGACCTTGAGTTGATCCAATCTACTCTTGTAGGTTCGATAGATATATTTGTTGGCCATCTTCCCTACATTATGGACAAGATGATCAACCAACATCCTTGGAAGAGGCTGAATAGTGGAAATCCATTCAATGATTGTCCTGTAGGTAACTCCATTTTCCTAAATTGCTTCATAGTCAAAAGCTGGTTGCTCAACCTCAACTTCTAACTTAGTAACAGACTCTGATTTTCTCATTTTATGGAATTTTAGTATCTTGATCTTTTTGGTTTTTCACTTTTCAGAGTCTGACACACCAAGTGCTTTGAGTGCTGCATTTGTCTTGCCTTCTATGACCCCAACTACTTTGATTTGAAATGAAGAATTGAAGAGGTAGCTATATAAGTTTGTGACTACATCCTGTGCAGACATTTATAGCTCATATCGATTTTCTTCCTTAGGGCATCATAGGTAGTGTGAAGATCCAAGACTTGGGATTTAGTCTTATATTGTGCTGGATCCTCAACTGGTTCCACCAAAGGGTATATGAATAACTTCACCTCATCAGTAGGGGTAATAGTTGAGTCAATGAGACATGAGACTACATCCAATGGCATTCCTTCCCAAAATGATTCATAATCAGAGTCTAAAGGCAGTCTAGACTCTGACTCAGCATTAGACTCTGGTTTAGGAGATTTTTGATTTCAGAGTCTTGCTCTATAGAAGCCTTGGGAGTCTATTTCCTGCAAAATAATTGATATTATTGGTGTCCTAGAGACAATACTTCTAATGTTTTATTGAAAACAATTAAGGATTATGTTTTATGTGATTATTTAATTAATATTTATTATATCTTTATTTACTACGTCATAAATTGAAAGAATAATAAATATCCTTGGAATATTAATACGTAATATATATCTTTAAGTATGTTACTTAAAAATGAGATTATAGGAATAATATTTTATTCCTTAAATTTCCTAGTCAAGTATTATTATTTAAGGACAGTAATAATGCAATAAGACTAGTATGTTTGTTGACAAATGACTATATATCATTGGTCATAGGTATGGTGATACTAAAGTCAAGAACATAAGTGTATGTATCAATACATGACACTGGAAAGACCCACCGTAAGATTCTACATATTAATAAGTGTCATAAGAAATCTCAATGTGATAATGATGTAATGATCCTCTGACTTGAAATCATAATATTTCTATACAAGAATTAATATACTTTGATTACACTCAAAGTTACCTTTAACCAGGAAATGATAAAGGAGGATATTGGGTATGCTATCATTCGTATGAGGAATATGAATGATAGATATAGGATTTAACCCTCCAATTCTAGGAGTGATATTATTGGCCTCTTCATTGAGTGAGACTATGAAATGCATGGTTATGCTCAAATATTGATTTATTTAAATAGTCTACTCATTGATCAAGGAAACCGAGATTAAACGTTGAAGAGGATGACACTATACATGCCTCGAGTTTGATCTATAATATAAAGTTAAAGGGATTATATTACATTGAACATTATTCACGCAAGGTTTAATTGAATCACCAATTATTATTGTTACTTCGGTAGTAATAATGTATTACTAGATGTCGCTCATTATTTATAATTTTATTATTGGATATTACAATTATTGCCAACGTAATAATAACCTAAAGGGTCACACACAAAGAATGTCAAAACGGAGGTTTATTTAAATTACGAATTTAGATATATTATTATTATTAATTCAAATTTAATTATTGAACTAATTAAGTGGGACTTGATTAATTATATTAGAATTCGGATTTAATAAGAATTATTATTAATTTGAATTTAATCATTGAATTAATTAAGTTGGACTTGATTAATTATATTAGAATTCAGATTTAATAATAATAATAACCCAAAATCATAAGGGGTTTTGGAAACCACATGGATTAGGGTTAGGCCCAAAAACTCTCTCTCCCCTATATATATAATGATGTATAGTACTAGGGTTAATCATCAGATTTCGTTTTAGAGAAAAACCCTAGCTGCTCAACATCAAGAGAGGCTAGAGAAAGAGAGAGATAGATGGGCAAACAATTCGGCTAGTACCGACTCTGGTGATCGTAGGACGATCGGGAGTTCGTGTGGACTTCTTTAGAGAGAAGATCTTTGCAACAAAGGGCTATTGTGATTTATCTTTTCTGAACCTCCATTAAACAACATACGAAAAGCTTTGTTAAGTTACAGACTTCTTCACCATAATCATCCAAAGTTATACATGGATCCTGCGATAGGGGTTCATTTTTTTTTTACATTATATCCGTTACGTTTTCATGCCCAAAACTCTTCAATGACATCATAGCTACGTGTATAATGGGATGATTTGGTTATGTGTTTAACAGTTTTTCGATGTATGTAAACATATATATGATATGTCATGACTATATGTTGATATATATGTTTTATATGATTTTGAATATATGATATTCATGTATTGTATAATCATGGGATGATTGTGTGTATTGCTATATGTATATGATACATGTTTGTTCTTGTTATGAGAATCGTATTCGATACTAATTCTGAAACGACTGCGGTAGATTTTCTGAAATCTGTATCCAGTATCCGATTTTCGCAAATGATATGTATTTTCTGACTGCAATCGTGTCACTAAGCAATACTGAAAAAATCAGCTTCGCGTTTGTAAGCCGTTTGACGACGTTACAGGCCCCGAAACGGCGATTTATTATTTTCTAAAATTTATTTGATTTTCTGAAATTTAAAATTTTATTATATATGATTATATGATATGTTTATATAATATGAGATATATTACATGTGTTATGTGATAACTTGGTGAATGGTTATGGCCTAAGGACCCATAGGATAGTGGGTTTTTTTTATGGTTTTGGTTTCTAAATACGACTTGCATGTCGTTTATTCATTGTAATTGTTAATCTCGAATGTAACTCGAGTTCTTCTTGTAATTTCATTAGAATAGATTTATTTATTATTCAATGTAATTGTTCAATGGAGTCTTGGAAGCAAGGAATCTAGGAGGCAATCCAGATGATGGAGCAATGAAGAAGATAAAGACATATAATAGTGTAGTATTTGAAACCACCATAGATTGACCTTGATAATTCCATTAGCTTGGAAATATCACATAGGATGGGGCCATAACGAAACACGTTTAATTTACGCACAATACATATATGTATATGAATGCGTGTGTAGATACGTATGTGTTAGAATGATGTATGTATTAGATACGACACCCATGTCATGCCTGCTTAAGAAAAATAAAATCTGTAACGATTCAAGATTTTAAAATTAAACAAACGATCATGAGATTCTTGTGTTTATGAAACATGTATTGAATATGAATTTTCTTTTTCTGATATGGGGAGATTTTGTCAAAAGCGAATTATTATTGGTAAGAAAGTTGGGTTTTAAGTGAGACCACTTGGACTTCTCCGACGATCTGGAAATCGAACCATTAACGAATATTGAAATGAATTATTTGATCAAAGAAAAATTGATAATCTCTTTATGATGGGATCATGATCGTTCATATAAAAATTAAAATCCCTAAATACATATTAAGTTAATCGGATGCCTTCCAATATTTAATACTCGTCAAGATCTAGATTGAGAAGGAGTGGGTTTGCCAAAACAAGGTGCTTTTATCAATCATGGGAAGACGTGATAAGTAAGTGACTTAGTTTATTAAAACATTGGGTCTAACTTAAATAAATAATCACAATAGGATTGTGTGTTTAGAGGCATAGAGTTTGGTGAGATTTATTGGATAAATGTGTACAAAGTGTTGTTCCACCAAACTATCCAAGAGTTATATTTGATATAATCGACAAATGTTGTCTTCCTAAATAGTCGTGTTTTGGGTGTATTAGTCAACGCTATCTTAAAACATGGATGAAATATGGATATTGGCTCACTAGAAAGATTTAATGAAATGCTTTCCGAATTAATAGTTAGGGGTATTGATTTGATAAAAATAGTGGGATATATATATTATGAATGTATATGATAATCACTTGAACATAATTAAACTTCTGCAACTAACTAATATGCATTTTAAACATTGTAGATATTTAATGGCAAATAATACAAATAACTTCTCTGTGAGAGCAACCCTTGAGAAGGACAATCTGACAGGAACTAACTTCCTTGATTGGTATAGGAATTTGAGGATTGTCCTCAGGCAGGAGCGAAAGCTTCACGCCATTGAAATTCCTTCACCTGCTCCTCCTGCCGAGAATGCAACTCGTGTTCAGCAAAATGCTTATCAGAAGCATATTGATGATGCGAATGATGTTGCGTGTCTCATGCTGGCAACCATGAGTGCTGAGCTTCAAAAACAACATGAGCATATGGATGCTTATGAGATGATTGAACACCTTCAAACAATGTTTGAGGGACATGCTCGTCAAGAAAGGTTCGACACGAGCAAAGCACTGTATGCTTATAAACAGGGAGAGCGTGAACCTGTTCAACCACATGTTCTAAAGATGATAGGTTATATTGAGTATCTTAATACTTTGGGTTTCCCGATTGGTCTGGAAGCTCAGATTGACTTGATCTTACAATCTTTGAATAACAACTATACTCATTTTATTATGAACTACAATATGAATGAGATAGATAAAACACCACTGAATTGGTTGCCATGTTACGAACTGCTGAAACCAACATGAAAAAGGCTGAACCTGCTGCCATGTTGATGGTAGACAACAAAGGTAAGGCTAAAAGGAAAGGCAAATGGAAGGGAAAGAAGAAGATTGGATCTGCCTCTGGTCCCAAGCCAAAGACCAATCCCAAATAGGCTTTAAAGCCTAAGGGTGCTATTGCAAAGGGTGATTGTCACTACTGTGGTAAACCAGGTCATTGGAAGAGAAACTGTCATGCTTATTTGGAGGATCTGAAGAAGAAGAAGGCTGGTCAAGCTTCTGATTCAGGTATTTATGATATAGAGGTCAATATTTCTACTTCTACATCATGGGTATTGGATACTGGATGTGGTTCTCACATTTGTATAAATGTGCAGGAGCTGCAAAAGAGTAGGACTTTGGCAAAGGGAGAGGTCGACCTACGATTTGGCAATGGAGCAAAGGTTACTGCCTTATCTTTAGGGACTTATTATTTAACGTTGCCCACTGGGCTTATTTTAGAACACGAGAACTGTTTTAACGTGCCTGCAATTTGCAGAAACATTATTTCAGTTTCTTGTTTGGACAAGAAAGGTTTTGCATTTTTAATTCAGAAAAATAGTTGTTCCTTTTCTTTGAATAATGTTACCTATGAGGTTGCACGTTTATTTAATGGTTTATATGTTCTTGATTTAGACACTCATATCTATAATGTGAATAACAAACGTCTTAAATCTAATGACTCAAATCAAACATACCTCTGGCACTGTCGTTTAGGCCATATAAATGAGAAGCGCATTTCCAAGTTACATAAGGATGGATACTTGGATAAGTTTGACTTTGAATCATACGAAGCATGTGAACCTTGTATCATTGGAAAAATGAATAAAGCTCCTTTTACTGGACAAGGTGAAAGGGCTACTTAACGATTATAACTTATATATAGTGATGTATGTGGTCCTATGCATACTATGGCAAGAGGTGGCGTTTACTACTTTATCACGTTTACTGATGATTTCAGTAGATGTGGATATGTGTATCTTATGAAGAACAAATCCGATTCTTTTGAAAAGTTCAAAGAATACAAAGCTGAAGTAGAAAAGCAAACTGGCGGAAGTATTAAGACTCTACGATCTGATCGTGGAGGTGAATACTTAAGCCATTAATTTAAGAGTTTATTAAAAGAGTGTGGTATTGTATCACAACTCACTCCTCTCGGAACACCACTATGGGATGGAGTTTCTAAAAGGAGGAATCGTACTTCGTTGGACATGGTACAATCGATGATGAGTCATGCAGATCTTCCAATTAGTTTCTGGGGCTACACCCTGGAGAGGGCGGCTTATAAATTTAACAGAGTTCCTACTAAAACGGTTCAGAAGACTCCATATGAGATATGGACAGAGAAATGTCATAACATGTCATTTATGAAAATTTGGGGATGTGAGGCATTTGTGAAATATCTAACTTCTCACTAGCTAGGACCTAAATCAGAAAAATGTAATTTTGTGGGATACCCAACTGAAACAAAGGGTTATTATTTCTATAATCCTTCGGAGAACAAAATGTTTGTTGCTCGAACTACAGTGTTCCTTGAAAGAGAAATGTTGTCTAAGAAAGACAGTGGGAGAATAATAGATCTCAATGAAATTCGAGACCCACATGATAACATTGAACCAATGGAGGAACCTGAGCAGAATGTACAAGAAAACAATACTGCTCAGGAAACACTGGTTGTTTGTAGGTCAGGTAGGATTCGCCATGAGCCCGAGAGATATTATGGATTTCCCTTGACTCAAGATGGTGATGTTATGCTTGCGGATGAAGATGAGCCTCTCACGTACCAAGACGCTATGAACACTCCAGAATCTAAGAAATGGCAGGATGCCATGAAATCTGAGATGGAATCCATGTATACTAATCAAGTATGGACTTTGTTTGATCCACCTGAAGGTGTAAGACCTATAGGGTGCAAGTGAGTCTTCAAGTAGAAGACCGACATGGATTGTAATGTACAGACCTATAAAGCACGATTGGTGGCAAAAGGTTTCAAGCAAATTCATGGTATTGTCTATGATGAAACCTTTTCACCAGTGGCTATGGTCAAGTCCATCAGGATTTTGCTTGCTATAGCTGCATACCATGACTATGAAATCTGGAAAATGGATGTCAAAACCGCTTTCTTAAATGGGATCCTTGAAGAAGATGTGGATGTGTATATGACACAGCCTGAAGGTTTTGTTGATCCAAAGAATACGGGAAAGGTATGTAAGATGAGTCGATCCATTTATGGATTGAAACAAGCCTCAAGGAGATGGAACATTCGTTTTGATGAAACTGTCAAAGAGTTTGGGTTTATTCAAAATGAAGATGAACCATGTGTTTGCAAGAAGGTAAGTGGGAGCAATGTGGCATTCCTAGTATTATATGTTGATGATATATTAATAATAGGGAATGAAATTCCTTCTTTACAGGCTATTAAGACTTAGTTGAGTAAGAATTTCTCAATGAAAGACATAGGCGAAGCGACCTATTTTTTAGGTATCAAGATCTATAGAGATAGATCAAGAATAATGGTCAGCCTAAGTTAGAGTACATACATTAATAAAGTTTTGCATCGATTTGGGATGCAAAATGCTAAGAGGGGATTTGTCCCTACGTCTCATGGGATATCGATCTCAAAAGATAACATTCTTAAATCATTGGATGATAAGGACCGTATGAGTAAAGTTCCATATGCTTCAGCAATTGGTTCCATAATGTATGCAATGATATGTACTCGTCCTGATGTCTCGTATGCTTTGAGCATGACGAGTAAATACCAGTCTAATCCAGGTGAAGGTCACTAGATAACAGTCAAGAATATTCTTAAGTACTTGAAGAGGACTAAAGATCAATTATTGGTATATGGAGGAGAACATAAGCTGGTTATAAAAGGTTACACCGACGCTAGTTTCCAGACAGACAAGGATGATTCGATTTCTCAGTCTGGGTTTGTGTTTTGTCTAAATGGAGGTGCTGTAAGCTGGAAAAGTTCAAAGCAAGAGACGGTTGCTGATTCTATAATGGAGGTTTAGTATATTGCTGCCTGTGAAGTAGCCAAGGAGGCTGTTTGGATTCGGAAATTTATTGCAGGTCTTGGTATGGTTCTTTCAGTCGCAGATCCGATAGATTTTTATTGCGATAATAATGGAGCCATTTCGCAGGCTAAGGAACCAAGGTCTCATTTCCAAACAAAGCATATACTCAGACGATATCATCTTCTTTGAGAGATTAATAATCGAGGGGATATACATATATGTAAAGTTCATACAAATGATAACATTGCAGATCCACTGACAAGGGCTTTGTCGCAGCAGAAGCATGAAGGTCAACTAGTTCCATGGGTATTAGATACATGATAGATTGGCTCTAGTATAAGTGGAAGATTGTTAGTATTGGTGTCCTAGAGACAATATTTTTAATGTTTTATTGAAAAAAATTAAGGATTATGTTTTATGTGATTATTTAGTTAATATTTATTATGTCTTTATTTACTGCATCATAAATTGAAAGAATAGTAAATGTCCTTGGAATATTAGTACATAATATATATCTTTAAGTATGTGACTTAGAAATGAGATTATATGAATATTATTTTATTCCTAAAATTCCCTAGTCAAGTATTATTATTTAAGGACAGTAATAATGCAATAAGACTAGTATGTTTGTTGACAGATGACCACATCTCATTGGTCATAGGTATGGTGATACTAAAGTCAAGAACATAAGTGTATGTATCAATACATGATACTGGAAAGACCCGCCGTGAGATTCTACATGCTAATAAGTGTCATAAGAAATCTCACTGTGATAACGATGTAATGATCCTCTGACTTGAAATCATTATATTTCTTTACGAGAATTAATATACTTTGATTACACTCAAAGTTACCTTTAACCGGGTAATGGTAAAGGTGGACATTGGGTATGCTATGAATCGTATGAGGAATATGAATGATAGATATATGATTTAACCCTCCAATTCTAGGAGTGATATTATTGGCCTCTTGATTGAGTGAGACTATGAAATACATGACCATGCTCAAATATTGATTTCTTTAAATAGTCTACTCATTGATCAAGGAAACCGAGATTAAACGTTGAAGAGGATAACACTATACATGCCTCGAGTTTGATCTATAATATAATGTTAAAGGGATTATATTACATGGAACATTATTCATGAAATGTTTAATTGAATCACCCATTATAATTGTTACTTGGGTAGCAATGATGTATTACTAAATGCCGCTCATTGTTTATAATTTTATTATTGGATATTAAAATTATTACCAACGTAATAATAACCTAAAGGGTCACACACAAAGAACGTCAAAACGGAGGTTTATTTAATTTATGAATTTAGATATATTATTATTATTAATTCGAATTTAATTATTGAATTAATTAAGTGATTTCATAAGAATTATTATTAATTCGAATTTAATTATTGAATTAATTAAGTATGACTTGATTAATTATATTAGAATTCAGATTTAATAAGAATTATTATTAATTCAAATTTAATCATTGAATTAATTAAGTGGGACTTGATTAATTATATTAGAATTTAGATTTAATAATAATAATAATCCAAAATCATAATGGGTTTTGGAAACCACTTGGATTAGGGTTAGGCCCAAAAACTCTCTCTCCCCTATATATACATAATGATGTATAGTATTAGGGTTAATCATCAGATTTCATTTTAGAGAAAAACCCTAGCTGCTCAACATCAATATAGGCTAGAGAAAGAGAGAGAGAGAGGGGGGGAGAGAGAGAGAGAGTGAGAGGCAAACAATTCGGCTAGTACTGACTCCGGTGATCGTAGGACGATCGGGCATTCGTGTGGACTTCTTTGGAGAGTAGATCTTTGCAACAAATGGCTGCTGTGATTCATCTTTTCTGGACCTCCATTAAACAACATACAGAAAGCTTTGTTAAGGTACAGACTTCTTCATCATAATCATCCAAAGTTATACATAGATCCTGCGATAGGGTTTCATTTTTTTTAATTATTTTACGTTATATCCACTGCATTTTTATGCCCGAAATCCTTCAAAATAAGGTTAGTAATAATTACTGGCTTGTGTGTGTGTGTAGAAAAAGCATTCCTTAATTAGGTGCATCATGACCTTCCTTTAATAAAGAGTCCTGGGGTGCATTCCTTGGTTTTTCAGAGACTGTAGCCTTTGGAGAGTCTATAGTCTTGGCTTCAAGGTTAGACTCAGGTGCATCATGTCATTCCTTTAATAAAGAGAGTCCTTCAACAACCTGCTTCTCTAAAGGGTTGAGCTTCTCATCACTTTGCTCATCTACAAGCCTGGTTTTGACCAATCTCCTCCTCTTTACAATTGGTGCCTGTTGAGAGACCCCAGAGGTTGGTTTCTTTTTGGATTTTGGTTTTTGAGATTGTTTGGTGAAAGGGGATTTAGCTACTTGGGCAGGTGCAGGGGGACTCTCCATAAATTGTTCCTGAACCATTTCACTAACAAATAAGGAAGAATTATAGATAGAAGGTTCTTAAGTTGAGAGTTTTACCTGCAAATACCTGTTGGGGAAACACCCACTAGGCTGTTTACAAACCTTGCTTTGTCTTCCTCTGACAGTACATTATTCAGTAGTAACATTAAGAACCTTAGATAGAAATAAAAAAAATTTTGATCCACATTTAAGTTCCTGTTTTCAACAGTGTCCATCTTCCTTATTATTTCTTTCAAAATCAGTTTCCCAAAATTGATTTTTCGGTTGTAGGCCACATGATACCCAATAACTTGAAGAAGAGTTGAAATGTTGTGAAAGTTGTTTTTTATTGTCGGAGAGAACACTTTGGCTAAAGTGTCAAAAACATAATCCCATTCGTTCACCAACTGGGATTTATACAACTTCACTAGATCAATGGTGTCTTGATAGTGAATTAACTGAAAGAAGTTAGTTATATCTTCCACTGTGGGTAGGGTCTCAAAATTATCCTTTGAGAACCCTAAGACTCGATCTATTCACATCAATTTCATCTATTATGTATTTTGTTTCTATAATTCTGAAAGAAAATTGAACCAACCTATCATTCGTATGATTTATGGCAATTGAATACAGGGCTCTGAGAGGTTCAATCTTCAACGGAGTGTTCAGAGTAATAGATGTTCTTACCAAAGAATGTTCGTTTATGAATCTGATCCACGACCTAAATCTAGCCTCAGGGCACTTCTCCGGATCAAAAAATCCAACATATTTAGTCTTGGAAATTACAAACAGTGCAACCATTTTATTTACTAGTTTGGATTTTAACAAATTTAAATATATCAAATTTTACTAATTGATTTTACACATCAAAATCGATTAACACTGCCAATAAACAAAACCCCAACTCCAATTAATCTTCAAAAATGATTTACCACAAAAAAAACCCTTAAATCACTGTCATTTAACTGCAAACACTTCGATTAACAACAGTTATACAAATCAAAGCAAAATCAGTCCGAATTAAACAAAAAATGGGCAGAGTTTCGACTTAAATTAGGACTACAAATCATAACCAAACAAGCATGAAGCATGTAATAGCGAACTGAAGCAACTGTGAGGTTGTAACTGAGTAAAAACGAATGATCTGGGAAAAGTTTTTAAAAGATCTGATCTGCTCTTCGTGTAAGTATGCGTGTGTGTGTGTATAAACGGGTGATAAGACTTTTTTTTTAAAATACGATTAAGTAAAAGGAAATAATTGGTCGATAAGACTTTTGATCAATGGGCTCGGTAAGAGTTTTGAAAAGTCTTACCGATTTTTCAAATAAAAAGCCTTGCCGATATTTTTTTAATAAAGATATAAAAACTGTATAAATTTTTAGAAAAGACTTTTGATATTAAAAAAAATATTCTGGTAAGACTTTTTTTAGAAAGTCTTGCCGAGTGTTTTACAACAAAAGTCTTTCCGATTTTGTTAATAATAAAACTCTACAAAATATAATTACATATTAAATATTATTAATTATTCCAAAATTTAAAATAAAATAAAGGAAATGTTATTCGAAATTTAGATTAATTAAATAATAATAAAACAAATAAATATTTACATGAAAAGAATAAAATTATTAAAGACATATATTAATAATTTGTAATATTAATTGTTCTAAATAATTTTGGAATTATATTAATTCAAGTTTAAATTAATTTAATGAATAAATAAATTAAATAATTAATAATATAATATTTATTTATATGTGATAATAATTTAGGAAATACATACAACTAATTACATACAAAATCTTATAAAATACTTAAAATAAATATATAATATAGTAAACAAAAATATCTACTTATGTTATACTTGAAATAATTATCTTATTATGAGTATTAAAATATTTTCAAGATAACTTCTCCAAATATTCATAAACCCTAGGATTTTGTTGAATTGAACTTCATAAATTCTTTAAATATTAATTTAATATCTATGAATTCAAATCAAAATCAAAAGTTAGCCATTGTTTAACATCCCTAGTGATAGTATTGGTGTCCTAGAGACTATACTTTTAATGTTTTATTGAAAACAATTAAGGATTATGTTTTATGTGATTATTTAATTATTATTTATTATGTCTTTATTTACTGCGTTATAAATTGAAAGGATAATAAATGTCCTTGGAATATTAATACGTAATATATATCTTTAAGTATGTGACTTAAAAATGAGATTACATGAATAGTATTTTATTCCTAAAATTCCCTAGTCAAGATTATTATTTAAGGACAATAATAATGCAATAAGACTAGTATGTTTGTTGACGGATGACCACATCTCATTGGTCATAGGTATGGTGATACTAAAGTCAAGAACATAAGTGTATGTATCAAGACATGACACTGGAAAGACCCGCCGTGAGATTCTACATGTTAATAAGTGTTATAAGAAATCTCACTGTGATAATGATGTAATGATCCTCTGACTTGAAATCATTATATTTCTATACGAGAATTAATATACTTTGATTACACTCAAAGTTACCTTTAACCGGGTAATGATAAAGGTGTACATTGGGTATGCTATGAATCGTATGAGGAATATGAATGATAGATATAGGATTTAACCCTCCAATTCTAGGAGTGATATTATTGGCCTCTTGATTGAGTGAGACTATGAAATGCATGGCCATGCTCAAATGTTGATTTGTTTAAATAGTCTACTCATTGATCAAGGAAACCGAGATTAAACGTTGAAGAGGATGACACTATACATGCCTCGAGTTTGATCTATAATATAAGGTTAAAGAGATTATATTACATGGAACATTATTCACGAAAGGTTTAATTGAATCACCAATTATTATTGTTACTTGGATAGCAATGATGTATTACTAGATGCCGCTCATTGTTTATAATTTTATTATTAGATAATAAAATTATTGCCAACGTAATAATAACCTAAAGGGTCACACACAAAGAACGTCAAAACGGAGGTTTATTTAAATTATGAATTTAAATATATTATTGTTTATTCAAATTTAATTATTGAATTAATTAAGTGGGACTTGATTAATTATATTAGAATTCAGATTTAATAATAATAATAACCCAAAGTCATAATGGGTTTTGGAAACCACATGGATTAGGGTTAGGCCCAAAATCTCTCTCTCCCCTATATATACATAATGATGTATAGTATTAGGGTTTAATCATCAAATTTCGTTTTTAGACAAAAACCCTAGCTGCTCAACATCAAGAGAGGTTAGAGAAAGAGAGAGAGAGGCAAACAATTCGGCTAGTACCGACTCCGGTGATCGTAGGACGATTGGGCGTTCGTGTGGACTTCTTTAGAGAGCAAATCTTTGCAACAAAGGACTGTTGTGATTCATCTTTCTGGACCTCCATTAAACAGCATACGAAAGCTTTGTTAAGGTACATACTTCTTCACCATAATCATCCAACGTTATACATGGATCCTGCGATTGGGTTTCGATTTTTTTATTATTTTTACGTTAATTCCGCTGCGTTTTCATGCACGAAACCCTTCAATGGCATCAGAGCTACGTGTATAATGGGATGATTTGGTTATGTGTTTAACAGTTTTTCGATGTATGTAAACATATATATGATATGCCATGACTATATATTGATATATATGTTTTATATGATTTTGAATATATGATATTCATGTGTTGTATAATCATGGGATGATTGTGTGTATTTCTGTGTGTATTGCTGTATGTATATGATACATGTTTGTTCTTGTTATGGAAATCGTATTCGATACGAATTCTGAAACAGTTTCGGTAGATTTTCTGAAATCTGTGTCCAGTGTCCTATTTTCGTAAACGATATGTGTTTTCTGACTGGAATCGTGTCACTGAGTAAGACTGAATTTGTCAGCTTCTCGTCTGTAAGCCGTTTGACGACGTTACAGGCCCCGAAACGGCGATTTATTATTTTCTAAAATTTATTTGATTTTCTGAAATTTTGAAATTTATTTTATATGATTATATGATATGTTTATATAATCTGAGATATATTACATGTGTTATGTGATAACATGGTGGATGGTTATGGCCTAAAGACCCATAGGATAGTGGTTTTGTTTTATGGTTTTGGTTTCTAAATACGACTTGCATGTCGTTTATTCATTGTAATTGTTAATCTCGAATGTAACTCGAGTTCTTCTTGTAATTTCATTAGAATAGATTTATTTATTATTCAATGTAATTGTTCAATGGAGACTTGGAAGCAAGGAAGATAGGAGGCAATCCAGATGATGGAGCAATGAAGAAGATAAAGACATGTAATAGTGTAGTATTTGAAACCACCATATATTGACCTTGATAATTCCATTAGCTTGGAAATATCACATAGGATGGGGCCATAACCAAACACGTTTAATTTATGCACAATACATATATGTATATGAATGCATGTGTAGATATGTATGTGTTGGAATGATGTATGTATTAGATACGACACCCATGCCATGTCTGCTTAAGAAAGATAAAATCTGTAACGATTCAAGATTTTAAAATTAACAAACGATCATGAGATTCTTGTGTTTATGAAATATGGATTTTTAAAACACGGAATTAAATATTGATTTTTGATATCTATAATTGAGATTTTCTGACAAAAACGGATATGCGTATTCGTAAGGCTGATGGATTTTAAGTGTGACCACTGGTATCCTCCATCTACCTAGGAAATGAACAATTTAAGATGTCAATTTGAAATATTTGGTTCAAGGAAAAATTGAGGATCTCTTTATGATGTGATCATGATCGTTATAAATTTTCTAAACCCCTTAACAAAATATTAAGTTTTACTCGGATGCTTTCCAATGAATGAACACTCATCGAATCCTAGATCGATTAGGGGAAGGACTGTCAGTGGCAGGGGACTCCTATCTATCGTGGTGAGATGCGACGAATATAAACGGTTATATTCGGCCGTTGTATCATTGGGTCCAACTTAACTGAGTCATCATAATAAGGTGAAAATAAACAGTTATATTCAACCATTATGAACTTAGAAGCATAGAGTTTGGTTAAAAGTCTATTAGATAGATAAGATCAATCGTTGTTCACCAAACTATCCAAGAATTATATATGATATAATTGACAACTGTTGTCTACCTAAATAATCATTTTTTAAGGACTTCCAGTGGTTGACTTAGGACATGACGAAATATGGATCTTGGCTCACTAGAAAGAATTATGGGATATACTTTCTAAATTAATAATAAGGGCTATTAATTTGATAAAAATAGTGGGAGATATATTATGAATATATCATAATCATTTGAACATAATAAATAACTCAGACAATCTAATGTTTATTTTATGCATTTTAAACAATGTAGATATTTAAATGGCAAACAATACAAATACTTTCTCCGTACAAACAACCCTTGAGAAGGACAAGCTGACAAGAACTAACTTCTTAGATTGGTATAGGAATTTGAGGATTGTCCTCAGGCAAGAGCGTAAGCTCCATGTCATTGAAATTCCTTCACCTGCTCCTCCTGCTGAGAATGCAACTCGCGTTCAGCAAAATGCTTATCAGAAGCATATTGATGATGTGAATGATATTGCATGTCTCATGCTGGCAACCATGAGTGTTGAGCTTCAAAAACAACATGAGCATATGGATGCATATGAGATGATTGAATACCTTCAAAGAATGTTTGAGGGACAAGCTCGTCAAGAAAGGTTCGACACGAGCAAAGCACTGTATGCTTGCAAATAGGGAGAGCGTGAACCTGTTCAACCACATGTTCTGAAGATGATAGGTTATATTGAGTATCTTGATACTTTGGGTTTCCCGATTGGTTTGGAAGCTCAGATTGACTTAATCTTGCAATCTTTGAACCGCAACTATACTCATTTTGTTATGAACTACAATATGAATGAGATAGACAAAACACCCACTGAATTGTTGGCCATGTTACGAACTAATGAAACCAACATGAAAAGGCTGAACCCGCTGCCATGTTGATGGTAGATAACAAAGGTAAGGCTAATAGGAAAGACAAATGGAAGGGAAAGAAGAAGATTGGATCTGCTTCTGGTCCCAAGCCAAGGGCTAATCCCAAACAGGCTTTAAAGCCTAAGGGTGTTGTTGCAAAGGGTGATTGTCACTACTATGGTAAACCAGGTCATTGAAAGAGAAACTGTCATGCTTATTTGGAGGATCTGAAGAAGAAGAAGGCTGGTCAAGCTTCTGATTCAGGTATTTATGTTATAGAGGTCAATTTGTCAACTTCTACATCATGGGTATTGGATACTGGATGTGGTTCTCAAATTTGTATAAATGTACATGAACTACAAAGGAGTAGGACTTTGGCTAAAGGAGAGGTCGACCTACGAGTTGGCAATGGAGCAAAGGTTGCTGCTTTAGCTGTAGGGACTTATTATTTATCATTGCCCTCTGGGCTTATTTTAGAACTTGAGAACTGTTTTTACGTGCCTGCAATTTGCAGAAACATTATTTCGATTTCTTGTTTAGACAAGAAAGGTTTTGCATTTTAATTCAGAACAATAGTTGTTCCTTTTCTTTGAATAATGTTACATATGAGGTTGCACGTTTATTTAACAGTTTATATGTTCTTGATTTAGACACTCCTATCTATAATGTGAATAACAAACGTCTTAAAATAAATGACTCAAATTAAACATACCTCTGGCATTGTCGTTTAGGCCATGTAAATGAGAAGCGCATTTCCAAGTTACATAAGGATGAATACTTGGATAAGTTTGACTTTGAATCATACGAAGCATGCGAACCTTGTCTCATTGGAAAAATGAATAAATCTCCTTTTACTGGACAAGGTGAAAGGGCCACTGAACGATTAGAACTTATACATAGTGATGTATGTGGTCCTATGCGTACTATGACAAGAGGTGGCTTTTACTACTTTATCACGTTTACTGATAATTTCAGTAGATATGTGTATCTTATGAAGAACAAATCCGATTCTTTTGAAAAGTTCAAAGAAACAAAGTTGAAGTAGAAAAGCAAACTGGCGGAAGTATTAAGACTCTACGATCTGATCGTGAAGGTGAATACTTAAGCCATGAATTTAAGAGTTTATTAAAAGAGTGTGGTATTGTATCACAACTCACTCCTCCCGGAACACCATAATGGAATGGAGTTTCTAAAAGGAGGAATCATACTTTGTTGGACATGGTACGATCGATGATGAGTCATGCAGATCTTCCAATTAGTTTCTGGGGTTACGCTCTAGAAACAGCAGCTTTCACACTTAACCGTGTTCCTACTAAGAAGATTCAAAAGACTCCATATGAGATATAGGAGAAGAAATGGTCAGGCATGAACTTTATGAAAGTTTGGGGATGCAAGGCGTTTGTGAAACGTCAAGTATCTGACAAGCTTGGACCTAAATTTGAAGAGTGCAATTTTGTGGGATACCCTAAAGAAACAAAGGCGTATTATTTTTATAGTCCTTCTGAGCAGAAACTGTTAATTGCTCGAGATGCTGTTTTCATGGAAAGAGATTTTGTTTCCAAAAGAAACAGTGGGAGAACTATAGACCTCGATGAAGATCGAGAACCACAAAATAGCATTGAACCTGAAGTAGAAAATGAGCAGGATAATGATAATGCTCAACAAACACAGGTTGTTCGTAGAACTGGTAGAATTCGCCATGAGCCAGAGAGATATGGATTTCTCTTGACTCAATGTGGTGATTTGATGCTCATAGATGAAGATGAGCCTCTCACATACCAAGATGCTATGAACAGTCCAGACTCTAAGAGATGGCTAGAAGCCATGAAATCCGAGATGGATTCCATGTACGAAAACCGAGTATGGACTTTGGTTGATCCACCTGAAGGGGTAAAACCGATAGGGTGCAAATGGGTTTTCAAGAAGAAAACTGACATGGATGGAAATGTTCAGACCTATAAAGCAAGGCTGGTTGCAAAAGGATTCAAACAAATTTGTTAGGTCCAGAAAGATGGGGTATTAGCTAGAAGGGGGGGTTGAATAGCTTAATACCCTTTTAAAAATTAGAGCTTGGCGTTTTAAAATTTTCTCTTCTCTTTTAAAAATGTTACTAGTCAACTAGTAAATCAAATGCGGAAATTAAAAGAGAGTAAAGAAATAGAGCACAACACACAAGATTTTTATCCTGGTTTGCGATGGCGCAATCCCTTAACGGATCCGCTCACCCCTAGTCCAGTCCCCGAGTCCCTCCCTGAACTCGAGATTTTCCCACTATAAAAAGATGTACTCCTTATAGCGGCGGAGAAGCCTTTACACCCACTATGTATTTATCTTGGACCTTAACTCCCCGTTAACCCCTCAAAATACAATAGCAAACCTACTAGATTTATCTTGGAGCGTAACTCCCCGCTACCTCCTCACAATCTAAATAGAACCCTTACAAGTTTATCTTGGAGCGTAACTCCCCGTTACCTCCTCAAATACAAGTAAGAAAAATACAAAATCCTGCGTAGACTATGTTCCTCTAACCCTTTGTAAGTCTTGGATCTTAGGTCTTAGGTCTTGGGTCTTTCCTTTTCTTCACGGTGCAAAGACACCCAACTTCCCGTCGGCGTGTCTAGGACTTGGGTCTTAGAACAAGGATCACCCCACTTCACTTCACCTCACTAACAAAGTCTAGACAACCAGTACTGCGACTTAATAACCCTGTTTTAGAAAAGAAGATTGGTGGACTAGTATATTACTGTACTAGACCGGGAACAAACAAACAAATATATATAATATAGCCGAAGCAACAGAATATATAAATGTGAGTCGGGGTAAGTTGCTTCGTGAGAAGGACGAACCACACGTTGTGTGTGAACGTGTATGCAGTAAATTAAGTGTGTATGCTACAGTAAAGTACGTTATGTAAAGCGTATGAATGCAAGCACTTAAATTAAATATATAATATAATATATACAGGATATATAAGGCTGAAAACAACTAAGCCAAATATATTGTGACTTGAATAAGATCAAGAACGTTTTATGAGTGGGTTGTTTATAAGGCCTTGGAAATTAAAACAACTAAACTATGACCTTTAAACAAACACCGGATTTACCACTAAGATTCAACGAGGATGTTTCGTTTATGTCGTACCTCGACTTATACGAATAGTATCTAACTCGGAATCAAAGTTGGATTAACTTCAAGAACTCAACAAGTTAGGTTTGTTTATGTCGTACCTCGACTTATACAAATAATCCTTAACTTGGTGTTCGAAGTTAAAGAATAAACTTGCAAATATTCTACGAGTTTGCTTTGTTTATATCTCTAAGTGAGATTTATACAAAAGAGTATAACTCGGAATATAAGTTCGTTTCTTTCACGAATAATTCAACAAGGAGTCCTTTTGTTTATGTCGTACCTCGACTTATACAAATTGGTCTCTACTTGGAATTAAGGTGAGTTTAAACTTGACAAATATTCTACGAGAGAAAGCTTCGTTTATATCTCTAAGTGAGATTTATACGAGTATTTTTATCTCGGAATATAAGTTAGTTTCTTTCACGAATAATTCAACAAGGAGTCCTTTTGTTTATGTCGTACCTCGACTTATACAAATTGGTCTCTACTTGTAATTAAGTGAGATTAATACTCTATTTATTTCAAACAAGGAGAAGTTCGTTTATGTCTAATAATTTAGACTTATACGAATGGAATCTCAACTCGGAAATAAAATGAGTTAACTTGCAACTTATCAACAAGGAGTCCTTTTGTTTATGTCGTACCTCGACTTATACAAATTGATCTCTACTTGGAATAGAAGCTAGTTTAATTACCAAATTCAACAAGGAGTCCTTTTGCTTATACCTCTTTATGAGATTTATACAAATCGGTCTCTACTCGGAACTTAAGTAACTTAGAGTCGTTATTAATCCCGGAAGCCTACACCAAGGATATAAACAACTTTGTTGTGAAGAGCAAGAGATCAATTTAAAGCTCTTCCAACGGTTATCACAATTTATATAGAAGACAACGAACAAACAATTTAAGCACGTAACTATATAAATCGTAGACAAGGCTAACTATATAATAGATCTAACAAACAAACCAAGCAAGCACAAATCTATTTATAATCTGCCTAATATGTGTACTAACACATAAAAATGGAATCAACTTGTAACCCTTGAGATCTAGAGAGAAATCAAGAGAAAAAACCAATTTTGAAGCCAAAACACACAAAAAGTAGTCGCCGGAAAATCGCCGGAAAGTGAACTTTTGGTATAACTTTGGGGGCAACTAAACAAGTCTAAGGGCTGTGGGAATGAGGTCTTTGAGTAGCCAAAACGGACTTGTATGGTTGGTGTGTTTAAAGTGCAAGTATATGGGTTTTTAAGCTAAAAAGGGTTAAGATCTATGAAAGAGCTAAGCTTAAAACTCAAGAACTCTTGAAGGTGAAAAGCTACTGATCTTGAGAGCTTCTTGGGAGAGATATTTGCAGCATATAGTTGGCACTAAAAGGCTTGAGAAATGGTGTGGGAGGGGACAAGGGGACAAGGCTTGAGAAATGGTGTGGGAGTTGGCATTAAATGGTGTGGCACTATAGGCCAAAAATGAGCATTTTTGATTTATTTAATTAGGGGACAAGGGGACAAGGCTTGGCATGTGATAAGGTAAGGTACATAATTTCAAAAGTTCTGTCCCCCAGCTGTATTTACCCACATGGTTGCCTAGAAAAACGTGCTAGCCTCATTCAGTAAATTATTTAAGCGAATAAACACGATATCGAACGATACGTTGGAAATATGACGTTTTTCAAAATATGCTCCAAAAATTATGAAAATTTGGGAACCATCTGGGAATGATCCCAATAGGTCATGGTCAAAATTCTACTCAATTTGGAGTTGACCTTCATTGACTTTTAATTGACCGAACAAACAATCCTGAAATCGGGAATACAGGCCAAAAATAAAAGTCACCCAAAAATTATGGGAAAAAAATCCTAAAATTATTTTTCAACATTCTAATGACATTTCCCAAGTTTCAAGTCATTTGGACATGTATAGATACTACTTTGAGAAAAAGATCGTTTCGATGTCCCTATAGCCCGAAACAATACTCGATAGCCATTTGTCGGAACTTGTCAACGTTTGGACTAAAGTTTTGACTCAAAACATATTCAAATATAATATTCCTAAAATAAAAATGACTATGAAGTCCAAGGAATATTTAATTTGAATTAAAATACAAATTATCTAAAGAAATAGGACAATTCAGAGCTTTAGGGATAAAATCTGTATTTTATATCTAGGCAGAACTTTGTTGAAGATAAATTGAACAAATATATTTAGAAAATATATTGAAAATATATTCCCTTGAAAACCTTTAAAACAAACACTCTTTTGAATGGATAACACATTTTCTGACTCGTAAAAGCAGTGTTAAAATACTGTATTTGTTCATCTTCAGTATATGCCTCAAAATATAACATATATAACTTAGATTTGATTTTATCATTATTTTGATAAATCTTATCTAAATATATGTAGAGAGAAAATCATTTGGTTTTGTTTATAAAAGCAGTTTGACCCAATTTGACTTTCTTCTCGTTGACTGTCACTTCGAATAACCTAAGGGAGGATTACTATATTAATTAGTAACTTCCTAATGCTAATTTAATTTACACTTATCATTAAGACAAAATAATCAAAACCTAATCCATAAGACTGTAACTCACAATCTTTCCCTTTTTGATATTTTGTCGAAACATTCTAGTGTAAAATTAAATATGTGTGTGACAGTCCTAAACTTCCCCTACGTGTATGAAACTATCTAATTTATGCATTTTTAGATTATTAAAATCTAATTAACACTTCCTCTACAGTGTTGAAAATCTTTCTTGATTTAAACTGCATAACAGATAGATAAACAAAGTATTATGCAGCAGTTAGGATGTACACAGAAAAGTTGAGTATATATACCCCTTGATAAGTGAGCACTTATCATTATTCCAGTTTCAGCTTGTATACTCCAATTTTCCAAAAAAAATTGCTGTATGCCTTCCATTTGATAAGAATTTTTAATTCTGTATCAATTTTCACTTCCTTATAAGCTGCAGAATATTTGTATGTTAGAATATTATTCTTGAATAATAACATTCTAGTTTAAACACTCTCTTCTCTTTAAAAATAAAAATTTCCCTTATTTTAGTAAAAGAATTTGATAAATAAACATTTTAGTGGTAAAATAAAATTTTATTTTATTTTTACCAAATTCAAATTCATTTTACCCTCTCTTCCCCTCGATTACTAAAATTCATTTTACACTCTCTTCCCCTTGATTTGACAATGAATATCAAAATTATGTTTAAGTATGAACAACAATTTTCGTGAAATATTTTCACTTGAATGAGAATTCCATGCGTTTGGAATTATAAAGAGATAGAATGAAGAGCCTTCCCTTTTTAATTTATTCATTACCGAATAAATTACTTCGATTGGTCCTTGATTAAATTCGAAAAAAAATTCGAACATAACATTTGATTGCCTTGACCTGTAAAAAAATTGACATGCATGGTGTCCAAACTTTGAATTATAACAATTTATGTAAAGGAACCTGCATACAATTTATCTGTTTAGCATAAAAGAATTTTATCTATGCCCTGTAGAAACCATCTATAGCACAATAAATTGTATCAACCAAAGCACAAGGGGGAGGGGGAATTAATTAACAATACTAATGTAGCATTCCTGTAGCAGTTTTAAAAATATACAACACTAATGTATATACTAGAAGTGCTAAAGCCAAGTCATTGTTAAGATTCTTGAATCAAGAAAACATTTTAGTTGCTTTAAGATCCTGCAGAAGAATAAATATCCAACAAACATATACTAGCAATCAAACTTAGTGAGAATCTGTAGCAGTTAGAACCAATCTCTGTCTTGTGTACCTGCAAGCTGAGTTTGTCAGTAAGAGAAGAAGGAAAATATGCATATAAAATGAAATGACAGAGTATGACAGAGTTATCATAAAAGATAAGTCATTCATTTCAACTTCTGCAAGGCAAGATGAAGCAATACATAGCATGAAGTATTTCTAACATAACCTTGAACCAACTGAACTATAGGTCATCCTACATACTTCTTAGCAGACACAAAAGAAATGCACACTTAATACTACTGATACAGATAACTTAAGCAAAAGTAGGCATAACAGATATACTAAACAACCATTCAAGACAACACAAAAATAGATAATGCTGATAGACACCTCCACACCACAGTTTCCACCTTCCATATTAGGAATCAGATTTCAAATCATGCAACAATGTCATCAAAACCTGAAATATCAGGTAGAGATTCACTTGCACCACCTACTTCCATGTCCCTGGGACCATCCACAGCTACTGGCCCTGCACTTCCTACCACCATCTCAGGAATATCACCATTTACAGTCTCAACTAGGGGCAGAAGGGGAAGATCCATCAATCCAAGTTGGATATTGATCAGTTGGGTCAACCCATCATCTATTCTACTAGCTCTAGTGACTGAGTTAGAGAATATTTCCACCAAAACACCTATTTTAGTCTCAGTTATCTCAAGTTTATCAGCTAGAGCCTTAATTTGCTCTTGTAGAGACTTAAAGACTGCCTCAAGTGCACTGTGACTCTTCTCAAGGTTGAGAATTTTATTTTCTAAGTCAGGCACAGATACAGTTGCAACATTAGCAACAGTAGTGACAGCAGGTGAAGTAACAACAACATTTGGAGGAGGGTTTGAGGCTGAGGGGGTTGGAAGACTATTATAACCAGGTAAAGGGATCATGGTTCTTACAGTTTTGTCAGTAATGGTACTGGCAACTTGGAAATATGGAAGTTGATTAAGGTTTAACTTGAAGTAGTCAAACACTTTAGTAAGGAGAAGTCCATAAAACATGTAACCCTTTTTGAAACCATTTATCATTTGGAGAAGAATGGTGTAAGAGAGATTGAAGGTAACTTTTTGGCTAGATAATTTGTACATGAGTTTAATTTCTGCAAAAGACATCAATGTGCCAGGTGTAGTGTTTGGAAAAATGTTAGCCCTCATGATCAAAGCTAAGTTCTGGAAATCAGGTGTAAAATGCTCATAAGATATCCCCTTATCTTCAACAAAAAGATTTTGGGGCACTTCAACTGCACAGAAAACAGATAGATAGAGTTTAAGTTGCATGGCATTGAAGGTGAATTCTTTGAGTATGTCAATGTTGGCTAAGTTTAAGAGTTTGAGACTGAGTTTGAGAGCTTTGCAAAGCTCAATGTGATCAAGAAGAATTGTTTTCCCATTTACAACTGAGGTAACAAAGACTACATCCCCAACCCCATACCTAACTTCCATGTTGTTATAGAACTCAGTCACCATATTTGGAAGCACTTTTCTATTTGGATAAAACAAAATAGGCTCCCAATTTGATTTGGCAAAGAGGTGATAGAGTTCAATTCTCTTATCAAGGTGAATCAGGCATCCTGGTTGAAGTTTGGATTTGCTAGGCCTAGAAGCTGAGTTGTCATAGGTGGAAGTGGGGTGATTTTGCTTTCTTGGTTTCTTCCTATTCCTATTTATGGAAGGAGAAGGAGATCTGTGGTATTGGAGATTTGACCAAGACACAAGGTGGTGTTGACTAGGTTAGGATCAAACTCCATTAATTACAAACACAGGAAGTGAATGCAAGAAATAAATGCAGATGAGTTTTAAGTGCAAGAAGACAAGTTTGTTTAAGAATGTATGACACAGATGAATAAATGCACAAGTGTGTAATCACAATTGAGATTACTGCACTCATTTATACACAAACACATAGACACACAGCCAATAATAGATACAAACATGCATATATCACCAAAAAGGACAACAAGTACCATGTTCTAGGCATACATAAACTAGAACAGTAGTAGTACAACTTATGCAGCACATAAATCATGCAGGCAGCAGTTAGTCCGGTCTATATCTTGTTTGCACAGTGAAAATGCAAACATGTAAATTCTCAGAGAACATGAGACTACACATTTAGATCATAGACTACACAGGAAATACAGTAGGCATGCTATAACTGTTGCAAAACTGAGTTTAGGCAAGTAGTAGTTGACATTAAATCATTTTACAGATACAATGGCAAGGTATACTTACTCTAGCTAGTTGCAAAATAAAATTAATTACTTCAGTTATAGCTGCACAACAATTACCAATCAAGGCAGTGAATAGTGACAGATAAGTGACAGACTGAGAACATGAATCAGAGAATATATTTTAAGACTGATTTTCTGCAGAGAATATGACATAAAGCATTTAGATCAACTAAGTGCAGTCAAGTACAGGGGGCAAGTAGCAGAAAAACTGTCAAACATAGTACACTGAATAGTAACATAGTACACAAGAAAGGACAATTGTCACCATACTCATTTAATGATCTGCAGGCCTCCTTATCAAATAAAATCATTTCTAGTACAGGCATCTCAGAGAAATATATCAGTTGAATACATATACAAGAGTGTGTGTGTGTGTTAATGAACAGTTATGTAATTCAACTAATATCGTACTTATTTGATGTAAATAGGCTTTGATTTAATTTCCAATAAAGTGAAACACATGTGTCATACTTCAATCATAACCAGATTTTATTCAATTTATGATTAAAACAAAATAAATTTCTGGTTTTCAAGATTGCAAGTAAACTAGTCAATCTGCTTATTTAATTTACTTAATAAGGCATATACAAAATACACAAGTATATATATATCAACCATGTAAGTTATTAAGCATGCCGAAGATTCAGGACCAAGTCACATCCATAGCAGGTATGACAGAGATTGCTATAGTGTATAGTTCATCACACAGTAGATATGAGCACAGAGCACAGATATGAGCAGATATGAGCACAGAGTGACAAAGAGAGAATTGCATTTTAACATTGCAAATCACACAGAAACAAAATCAAGCCAGCTAATTTGCTTTCAACAGTTAGCATCATCTTCTCATTCAATAATTACACTAACTCAGCTATGTTAATCACATAATCAAGGCAAGAATTCCATACAAACATCAGACATGAAAATTTCTAATTCATAACAAATAGATAATTCAAGATGAACACACATTGCTAGAATGGCTGTTTAATCTGGGAACAGATCAAGGAGTGCTCACAGGACACTCCAGGCAGTCCATAAACAAGGAGCAGTGTGTGCTAATTATGTCCTAGTGTGATGTAGGGAGAAAAATCTTGACATAAGTCAGCATACTAAATTTAGATCATCTGAAACCTTGCAAAGAAATACAATCCATGTACATCATGTGAAAACCACCAGCATTAAGACATTTTATCAAGTAAGACAAGAATAGCAATGTTGCATATGGTTTTTCTCAAGTAGATTAGCTAACAGTTTACTATAAGGTTACTAATTAGTACCAGAACTAGAACTGTCAGTTATAATAAGAAAAGCATTTAAAATCTCATGGACCCTGTTTCTAGCTCCAAATTTTAGTACTCACGATAATTTCCAATGATGCAGATAAAATACCAATTGTTACTTGATAAAACAAATACCTCATATAAACAATTATGCAGCTAGCAGATAATACATGTCACATTAATTAGGTCAGGTTCATGCTATTTGGGAGGAATTAAGGACAACAGGCTGCTAATATCAGACCAACACAGAAAATCCCACAGAATCAGGCATGAGTATGATTTCACTTATTCACAGGAAGATCAAGTAACTTGTGCAAGTTTCATATAGTCACACCAAGAATAAGAGTTAAACAATTAACATTCCTTTATACACAAATGTCACAGGTAACACAAGAATGAATCCAAACCTTGACAACTAAAAATATATATGCTACTACTTGTGGTTAGTTGGCCTGAGAACAGATCAAAAGATGCTCATATGACATCTCAGGCAGTCCATAACCAAGTAACTTTAGTGTGCCAAAAATGTGTCCTAGTATGATGCACCAAAGGAAGACTTTTTAATCATTCTCATAAAAGATACAAAGTTTGTTCTAACAAACTCATTTGGCAGAGAAGTTTTAATCAAGTAAACAAATACATTTAACGATTATGCTTTATTTCTATAATACTGCAGACCCTGTAGCACAACACATTTAACAATTCACATACTTCAAATTGCAAGTAGCAGCTATTTCAACTTAAGCATTTGTTACAAGAGACTCAAACATGGATGACATACACTAATCATATATCTACTAAATTAGCAGACACTCATCAAGAGTTGAATTTTAACAGTTTCCAGATAAGCATGAAAGCTACAAATGATATGAAATTTGATGATTTTAGGGTCATACCAGCACTGTGGTGTTTATACACACAGTGAAACCTTATTAAACTTATCAATTATCATCCTCACTTCATTAATATAGACAAGAATTATCCACACTAAGCTGACTTGGAGTGACTCAGTACTGTTTTTCTTTTATTTCTCTTCGAGTTGGCTTCTTCCAATGACTATACCTGCAGGACTCATACACAAATAGTTAGTGTGTGTTGAGAATCGTTCTATTACATACAAATATGTAATAGACCAGTAAAAATCAAATGAAATAGAGATATGAGTGATGAGCTTGTCCAAGATTCTTGTAGTATGAGTTGTGAATAGCCTTGAATATCACCATATAGTTATCGAACCATCTTGTACTAGGCAACACAAGTATCTGTTAAATAGGGTTTGAGAAATCCCTCAAATTAATGCTTAATTGATGATCCTGGTGTAAACTCTAGTATGGGCTGAGCAGAGATATGCGGTAGCAAGTCGATTGAGTCCTTCATCCATCAAAATCATTGAGTTGGAGATGAAGCGATTAGGGTTTACATCCCTTGAAGAATTTGGACTCATTTGATGACACAGTGGATATCAACCGAAATCTCAGAGTATGAAAAATATGATTTCATGGATGAATTGGATTCAAAACTCATGACTTGATGCGATATTGACCCCCGAAAAATTAGGGTTTCAAACGTATTAGATTTTGGTAGAGAAGATCCGTACGGCTGTGGATTAAAATGAAGTAAACATTTTTTATTTATTTATATTTATGCAATGTAAGGCCTGGATTTAATCCCCAAATGATTTAACAGCTGAGATTAATCAAGCTTAAAATGAATTAAAATTGTGCTTTATATAATTAAAAATTATATTATTACAATTTCAATTTTGCACAAGTTTTATTACTTTTAATTACAAAATTTTGTAATTAATTTGTATAAAATAATGTGTCTACAATAAAATTATTTTATAATTTTAATTACATCAAGAGGTGTAATTAATTGTTATAAAATAATTAATCACCAAGAAGGATATTTTTATTACCACAGAAATTTATTTCTAAATTTCCATTAAATAAAATATTTCTTGGGACATGTTGATTAACACTCATTATTTTCCCGAGTTTTGAAATACGAAGTATTCCAAGGCCAATCAATAACTGTGTTAACCAATATTATTTTATTGAGCTTAATTTCATAATAAAGCTTGAACAACTTATAACTAAACCAATTATTGACAAATCTGAATTCCATATAGAAATCCGGTCAAATAAGAGCCTTAGTTACAAGCGGAGCAAATTTCACTGAAAATTAATTCAACAAAATTAGAGACACTCAGTGTCTTTACTTTGGGCACACTAGCATTCCTAACTCCAGACGGAGTTTATTGAATCTATCAGAGCTCAAAGGTTTTGTAAAGATATCCGCAATATTATATTCAGTATCTATATATACCATTTTAATATTGCCTTTTGAGACATGATCTCTCAGAAAATGATGTCGAATATCAATGTGTTTCGATAATGAGTGCAACACAGAATTTTTACTCAAATTTATTGCACATATATTATCACACTGAATTGATATTGCATCAAATTTCACAGTGTAGTCAGCTAGTGTTTGCTTCATCCAAAGGATTTGAGCACAACATTTTGCAGCTGCTATATATTCAGCTTCTATAGTGGATATAGACACAGAATTCTGTTTCTTAGAAAACCAAGAAACTAGACATCCACCTAGAAACTGACAGGTACCACTTGTGCTTTTTCTGTCAATCAAGTGTCCGGCATAATCCGAATCCGAAAAGCACAATAGGTCAAATGGTTGTCCTTTTGAATACCATAGACCCATATCAGTGGTTCCCTTAAGGTATCTGAATATCCGCTTTACAGCAGTCACGTGAGATTCCTTAGGGTTGACTTGAAAGCGAGCACACTTACATACGCTAAATTGTATGTCAGGCCTACTTACAGTAATATAAAGAAGACTGCCAATCATCCCTCGATATTTCTTGGTATCCACATAAATACCACTAGGATCTTCAGTCATCTTTAAAGCAGGTGACATAGGGGTACTGATGGTCTTACAGTTTTCTATCTCAAATTTCTTAAGCATTTCCTTGCAATATTTCAATTGTGAAATATGAATGCCTTCATCGGATTGCTTAATTTGCAATCCTAAAAAGAAATTTAATTCCCCCATCATTCTCATTTCAAATTCTTTACTCATAATATCTGAGAAGTAAAGCATAGAGATTCCTTGGTAGACCCAAAGATAATATCATCTTAATAAATTTGAACGAGCAAGATGTCATCATTTTCATACTTCGTAAAGAGAGTGGTATCAACAACTCCTATTTTGAAACCATTTTCAATAAGGAATTTGCTTAACCTCTCATACCAAGCTCTAGGAGCTTGCTTTAACCCGTATAAAGCTTTGTACAATTTGTACACGTACTCAGGATGTAAGTAATCTTCAAATCCAGGTGGTTGTCTTACGTATACTTCCTCTTCTAAGACACCATTTAGGAAAGCAGATTTAACATACATTTGATAGACCTTGAAACCTCTATGACACGCGAAGGCTAAAAATATTCGAATCGATTCAATTCGAGCCATGGGAGCATAGGTTTCATCAAAATCTATTCCTTCCATTTGAGTATAGCCTTGAGCAACCAATCGTGCTTTATTTCTTACCACTGTTCCACTTTCGTCTAACTTGTTACGAAAGACCCACTTTGTTCCAATAATGGAAGTTTCAGGTGGTTGTGGAACTAGTTCCCAAACTTTATTATGAGAGAATTGGTTTAATTCTTCTTGCATGGCAACAATCCAATCCTCATCCAATAAAGCTTCATTTGCGGTTTTGGGTTCTATTTGTGATAGAAAGGCCATATGACTCACAATGTTTTGAACTTGAGCACGAGTTTGAACACCTTTAGTTAAATCCCCTATGACATAGTCTATCGGATGATTTTTAAGCAATGGTATTTCCATAGGCAATTCAAGTTCGTCCTCATCTTTTTCAAGAGGATTCTTTGAGATTGTAGATTCAAGATTCATATTTCCAATTTGTCAAATAACATTTTCAACATCACTTGGAATATGACCATTTGAATCTGGTTCCTCTTCTATCAAATCTTTAAACTTTGAGTTTGGTTTAGATTCATCAAATGCAACATTCATTGATTCTTCCATAATCAAAGTATTAAGATTAAATACTCGATAAGCTTTGCTATTCACAGAGTATCCCAGAAAAATCCCCTCTCCAGATTTTGGGTCAAATTTCGTTAGATAATCTTTAGTGTTCATGATATAGCATTTACTTCCAAAAACCTTGAAGTAATTAAGCTTAGGAGTTTTACCAAAATAGAGCTCATATGGAGTTTTCATTTTGATAGGTCGTAGTAATACTCTATTCAGAACATGGCAAGCAGTAGACATAGCTTCGGCCCAAAAATATTTTGGTCGACGATATTCGTTAAGCATAGTGTTTGCCATTTCTTGCAACGTTCTGTTCTTCCTTTCAACTACCCCATTTGATTGAGGTGTATAAGGTGCAGAAAAGTTGTGAGTAATACCACACGCTTCACAAAACTCAACAAATTTTGAATTCTCAAATTCCTTCCCATGATCAGTCCTTAAATAGATGATCGATTCATTTTGTTGATTTTGTATGCGTTTGCAGAGAGCGTCAAATGATTCAAATGCATCACTCTTTGATTTTAGAAACTCAGTCCATGTAAATCGAGAGTAGTCATCAACTACCACGAGGGTGTATTGACTTCCTCCAAGACTTTGTACTGGGACTGGTCCGATAAGATCCATATGTAATAGCTCAAGTGGTCTAAAAGTAGACACCATGAATTTGACTTTATGAGATGCTCGAATTTGTTTGCCAATTTCACAAGCTTCACATATATGATCTTTAACGAAATTGAGTTTCGGTAATCCACGTACATGTTCTTTCGAACATATAGTTTTAATGAGTTTCATGTTAACATGGCCCAACCTACGATGCCATAACCATAGATCCTCATTCATGGAAACCAAACATACATTCTCATATTTCGTAGTGTCACATGTATATACATTTTTATCACGTGGACAATTTAGAGCCAGTCTTCCGTCTACATTGTAAATAGAACAATGTGATGAATGAAAAACGACTTTGCAACCATTATCACATAGTTGACTTATAGATAACAAATTGTATTTTAGTCCCGTGACTAATTGTACGTTTGTTATTTTGAATCGTTCATTTCCAATATCCCCAATGCCAACGATGTCACCTTTACTGCTATCTCCAAAGGTTACACTTCCTGCGGCTACCTTTCTAATGTTGTTCAACAATGACTTGTTACCGGTCATATGTCGGGAACAACCACTATCAAGATACCACACATCTTTATTAGCAGTAAGGCATACCTGCATAACAGATCAGTTAAACCTTTTGGTACCCTTTTGTCTTAAGGGTCCTTGGGTTAGTACATCATAAGGCATTTGTGAAATAGCATTAACAAATCTAGGCATGGGATAATATTGCACATCATCATATAACCTTCTAGATGCTTCATTCATAGCAGAGATATGATATGGATTTCTTCTAGGAGTATATTTGTTATATTTAGCATGATTATGAGTCTTACTATGTGGGAATATGGTAATAATCGAATTTCTAGAATTAGCATTGGCATTGTAATTCGCATTATTCATTCTAACATGAGTATTCGAAGTACTAGGATAGACATTATGACTCATGTAAGCAAGATAACTCGATCTAGCATGATAATTTGCATTTCTAGGCATATTAGCATTTAAGTTGTGAGATTGACCATTGTAGTTAGGATTTTGAATCTTAGAGCTATTTTGAAGAACATTATCCTTTCTCGTTAAACTAGAGCTAGGATGAACATTTTTCATGTTCTTTGGGCTATAGATTATTGGTTCTTGATGATACCAAAACTTTGGTTGACTTTGAACATTTGTTTTAGGGTCATTCCTCTTTTGTGATAATTTCTTATCATTTCTATTTTTAGAGGTTGATCCTTTAGGAACCCATTTGTACTTCCCCTTAAGTTCACCTTCTATAGCTTTGCAATATAAACGAGTATGTCCGCTTACATTGCAATAAGTACACTTAGGTGTAGGTGACTTAGGTGTAGCATTAATCGGAGGTCTAGGTTTATGCTCTTCCTTTTTAGGAGGATCATTATGTTCATAGCCCAATCCTTCACGATTAAATGATTCCTGGGTACCAAATACCATTCTTTCTAAAATGGCACTGCCCTTAGTGAATCGTTTCAAAGTGGATTTGAGATTTTCTTTTTCTTTAGTCAAGATATTAATCTCGTTGATCAAGAAACTCTCTTTATCCATGACTTGAGATAAGAGCTTTTGGTTTTCATCATTAAGCCTTTGACTTTCCAACTTCATCGTTTCTAATTCCGAGACAAGTCTTTGACGACTTTCGAGTTCAACATCTGCCTTACTTTAAAGTTTGGCATAATCAATGTTTTTACTCATTAATTGAAGTTGGTAGTCAAATTTTTGTTCTTTTAAGGCTTCATGAAGCTCTTCCTCTCGATCTCCCATAAGAGACTGTTTGAGGTCATTTATACGATTGCATTTTGAAGAGTTCTCTTGAATCAGTGATTCATTTTGAATTTTTAAATTTAAAAGCTCAACGTGGAGCTCACGATTGCATTCGTCTAAATGAATCTTATCATTCTCAATCTCTTCAGCTTGTCGAATCAGAGACGTATTTTCGACTACTAGAGTACGAATTTGATCATCCTTTTCGTTTGTCTCGATTTTCAAGCTTTCATAAAGAGAGAGAATGTTAGTAACGTACTCCATGTCTTTAACATGTACGTCGGTCAAACTAGTGACTTCTGTTTGAAGTTGGAGACACAAATCCTCATATTTTTCCTTTTCGGATTTGGTCTTGGTATAGTTTCGGTTCAATTCATCATAACCAATTTTCAAGTCTTTAACTAAATTTCTAAGCTCAGAAATATCCATGTCATACTGATCAATCTTAGACAATTTAATAGCATTACTATCATAAGACGAAATTGAAATTGGTTTTGACATTACCTCTTGTAGAGAAGTGGAGGCTTCCGTAGGAGCAGTTTCGTCTCCGATTGCCATTAAGCAGAGGTTAACAATTTCTTCATTCTTCTCTGGAGTTTCCTCATCCTCGCTTAAATCTCATCCACTTTCAGCAACAAGGATTTGTCCTTTAGACAAATTTGGACATTCCCTTTTAAAATGACCAGGTTGTTTACATTCGAAACAAACATTCTCATTTTCTTCGGGATTTGCCTCTTTAGGCTTGGGTGTATAATTACTCGTAAATTTTGAGTTATTGTTGTAAGCATTATTTGCTTGTTGTTGCACACCTTTGCCTTTGGCATAGCTCGTACTAGGAAAATTGTTTTTATAATTCGGCCTACCCTTAGAGTTGAAAACTCGTTATTGGTTACCGGATTTAAGAAAACCTTTTCCGTATCTTTGAGCTTTGCTTTGTAAAACACGACGGAGTTGTCTCGTTAGTAAAGCAATTTCTTGCTCGTCGAGATTCTCTAACTCTTCGTTTAAGTCGTCGTCGTTTTCATCTTCATCGATGAGTATTGCTTTTAGAGCCATACTTTTCCTTTTCTCTTCAGTTTTAGGAAGAGGCTTATCCGGAGCATTGTCTTCTTCGTATGCATGAAGGTTGCCGAATAAACTATCGATGGTATATGCATTCAAATTATGCATTTCTTTTATAGTGGTAACTTTAACTTTCCAACTTGGAGGTAAAGCTTTTAACACCCTTCGATTTTTCTCATTAATCGAATAAGCTTTTTCGAGTTGTGCAAGTTCATCAATAATCCGAGTAAATCTCGTTTCCATATCGATGATGGTTTCACCCTCGAGGAGTTTAAAGTTCTCGTATTCTTGGATAAGAGTATCCATTCGAGAGTCTTTAATATCCATTGTTCCCTCGTAGGTAATAACCAATTTGTTCCACATTTCTTGTGCCGACTTGCAGTTGTTAACTCTTTTGTATTCTTTTTCTACAAGTGCACTTGTTAAGACCATCTCCGCTTTAGCGGCTATGTTCATTAACTCTTCTTCTTCGCGGGTGTATTCACTGACTTTCTTTTCGATGACAATATCGTCAACTACTTTAGTCGGAACAACAACACCGTCCTCGATAGCCATCCACACTTTGACACCTTGGGATTTAGCATAAATTCTAAATCTTGTTTTCCAAGTAGCAAAGTTGGTGCCGTCGAATAAAGGAGGTCTCGAACTCGAGAGACCTTCACCACAACCAATGGTACTCAAATACGTGTTGGGTTCCGAGGCATAAAACGTAGCGGATAAACGTAAATATAACGAAAAATTTCGGAACCCTAACGCAGGATCATGTATAAGATTGGACGGATTATGGTGATAATCGAATCATACCTATTACGATCTTGAATGTCACGAACTCAACGGAGATCCTTGCTATCACGACTTGTGTCTTCCTCTCGAAAACACCTCTATGATATCCACACGAGCACCTTCAAGAGCGTCTCACGATCTTGATTACGGAGTGGATGTACTAGCAAATCTTTGATAATTCAATTGTCTTCCTGCCTCTTTGCTGCCTCTTCTAGGGTTTTTCTATCAAAAACGTGTTGTGCCTCTTAACCCTACATTATCTATTTATAATGTTTGGTTAACAGGCCCATAGCAGCAAAACCTAACCCATGTAGGTCTAGGAAAATAATAAAATGAATTTTATTATTTAATTAATAACTAAGTCATACTTAATTATTATGGGCAGAAATACAATTCTAATTTGAATTTATATTATCTTAATTAATTAAGTCTCACTTAATTAATATAATAAAATTTCAAATAATTATCAATTAATTTAAATCTATAATTTAAATTAACTATTCCTCTAAGTGCTCTTTGCGTGTGACCCTATAGGCTATTATTTAATTGGCAATAATTTTATTCTCCAATAAAATTATAAACAATGAGCGGCATCTAGTAATACATCATTGCTACCCAATTAAACAATAATTAAATCGTGATTCGATAAAACCTTTCGTGATTAATGTTTCCGTGTAATATAATCCTTTTAACCATATATATTATAGATTAAACTCGAGGCATGTATTTAGTCATCCTCTTCAACATTTAATCCGGGTTTACTTGATCCATGAGTAGACTATGAAAACAAATCATTATTTGAGCACGGCCATGCATTTTATAGTCTCACTCAATCAAGAGGCCAATAATATCTCTCCTAATTATAGGAGGGTTAAATCCTTTATCTATCATTCATATTTCTCATACGACTCATGATATACCCGATGTCCACTTTTATCATTACCCGGTCAAAGGTAACTTTTAATGTAGTCAAAGTATATTAATCCTCGTATAAAAATATAATGATCTCAAGTCAGAGGATCATTACACCATTATCACTGTGAGTCTTTCTTATGACTTTATTAAACATGAAGAATCTCACTGTGGGTCTGTCCAGTACCATGTACTCCTGCATGTACCTATGTGTTGACTTTAGTATCCCCATACTTATAACCAATGAGATGTGGTTATCTGTCAAACAACATACTAGTCTATTTATGTATTATTATTGTCCTATAATAATAATACTCGACTAGGGACATTTAAGAATATGATATATTATATAATCTCAAGTTCAAGTCATGTACTAAACTATACAATATGTATCATGATTCTAAGGACATTTATTATGCTAACAAATATATCGCAGTAATTAAAGTCATAATAAATATGTTTATTGAATAATCAATTGACATAAAGGTTTATCAAAATAAACATTGTATTGCCTCTAGGGCACCTACACCAACAATCTCCCACTTGCACTAGAGCCAATCACCCATGTATCTAATACCCATGGAACTAGTGTGACCGTCGTGCTTCTTCCGTGATAAGCCTTTGGTCAGTGGGTCTGCAATGTTATCATTTGTGTGCACTTTACATATGTGTATGTCACCCCTTTCATTAATCTCTCGAATGAGGTGATATCTCCTGAGTATGTGTTTGGTTCGGGAGTGAGCTCTAGGTTCTTTAGCCTGTGCAATGGCTCCATTATTATCGCAGTATAGATCAATGAGATCTGCGATCGATGGAACCACTCCCAAATCATTAATGAATTTTCGAATCCAAACAGCTTCCTTTGCCGCTTCACAAGCTGCAATGTACTCAGCCTCCATTGTAGAATCAGCTACTGTTTCTTGCTTTGAACTCTTCCAACTCACAGCACCTCCGTTTAGACAAAACACAAAACCAGACTGTGATACAGTATCATCCCTGTCTGTTTGGAAACTTGCATCGGTGTAACCTTTTACAACTAGTTTCTCCTCTCCTCCATACACCAAGAATGAATCTTTAGTCCTTTTCAAGTACTTTAGAATATTCTTGACAGCCGTCCAGTGACCTTCACCTGGATTAGATTGGTATCTGCTCGTCATGCTTAAAGCATACGAAACATCTGGGCGAGTACATACCATTGCATACATGATGGATCCAATTGCTGAGGCATATGGAACCTTACTCATGCGGTCCTTGTCATCCAATGATTTTGGACACTGATCTTTAGAGATCGTTATCCCTTGAGATACGGGGACATATCCCCTTTTTGCATTTTGCATACCAAAACGATGCAAAACCTTTTCGATGTATGTACTCTGACTTAGACCGATCATCCTTCTAGATCTATCCCTATAGATCCTCATTCCTAGAATGTAGGATGCTTCTCCTAAGTCTTTCATAGAGAAGTTGCTCCCTAACCAAATCTTAACAGCCTTGAGAGAAGGTATGTCATTCCCCATTAGTAGTATATCATCAACATATAGTACTATGAATGCCACATGGCTCCCACTAACCTTCTTGTAAACACAAGGTTCATCTTCGTTTTGAACAAAGCCATACTCCTTGACTGTTTCATCAAAACGGATATTCCATCTCCTAGAGGCTTGCTTCAATCCATAAATGGATCGACGTAATTTACATACCTTGCTAACATTCCTTGGATCGACAAAACCTTCAGGTTGTGTCATGTACACATCCACATCCTCTTCAAGGATTCCGTTAAGGAAGGCTGTTTTGACATCCATTTGCCAGATTTCATAATCATGGAATGCTGCAATAGCAAGCAAAATCCTTATAGACTTGACCATAGCCACTGGTGAGAAAGTCTCATCATAGTCAATACCATGAATTTGTCTGAAACCTTTTGCAACCAGACTTGCTTTATAGGTCTGAACATTTCCATCCATGTCAGTTTTCTTCTTGAAAACCCATTTGCACCCTATGGGTTTTACCCCTTCAGGTGGATCAACCAAGGTCCATACTCGGTTTTCGTACATGGAATCCATCTCAGATTTCATGGCTTCTAGCCATCTCTTAGAGTCTGGACTGTTCGTAGCATCTTGGTATGTGAGAGGCTCATCTTCGTCTATGAGCATCAAATCACCACATTGAGCCAAGAGAAATCCATATCTCTCTGGCTCATGGCGAATTCTACCAATTCTACGAACAACCTGTGTTTGTTGAGCATTATCATTATCCTGCTCTTGTTCCACTTCAGGTTCAATGCTATTTTGTGGTTCTCGATCTTCATCGAGGTCTATAGTTCTCCCACTGTTTCTTTTGGAAACAAAATCTCTTTCCATGAAAACAGCATCTCGAGCAATGAACACTTTCTGCTCAGTAGGACTATAGAAATAGTACGCCTTTGTTTCCTTAGGGTATCCCACAAAATTGCACTCTTCAGATTTAGGTCCCAGCTTGTCAGATACTTGACGCTTCACAAACGCCTTGCATCCCCAAACTTTCATAAAGCTCATGCCTGACCGTTTCTTCTCCCATATCTCATATGGAGTCTTTTGAACCTTCTTAGTAGGAACACGGTTAAGTGTGAAAGCCGCTGTTTCTAGAGCATAACCCCAGAAACTAATTGGAAGATCTGCATGACTCATCATCGATCGCACCATGTCCAACAATGTGCGATTTCTCCTCTCTGAAACTCCATTCCATTAAGGTGTACTTGGCGGAGTGAGTTGTGATACAATACCACACTCCTTTAAATAATCTTTAAATTCAGTGCTCAAGTATTCTCCTCCACGATCAGATCGTAAGATTTTAATACTTGCACCTCCGCCAATTTGCTTCTCTACTTCAGCTTTGTATTCTTTGAACTTTTCAAAAGAATCGGATTTATTCTTCATAAGATATACATATCCATATCTACTGAAATCATCAGTAAATGTTATGAAGTAGTAGTAGCCTCCTCTAGCCATCACACGCATTGGGCCACTTACATCACTATGTATTAGCTCCAAACGTTCAGTGGCCCTTTGACCCTTACCAGTGAAAGGGGCTTTAGTCATTTTACCAAGCAAACAAGATTCGCATTCTTGGTATGATTCAAAATCAAACTTATCCAAATATCCATCCTTATGTAATTTGGATATGCGTTTCTCATTTATATGGCCTAGACGACAATGCCAGAGGTATGTTTGATTTGAGTCATTAACTTTAAGTCGTTTGTTTTCTATATTACAGACAGGATTATCTAAGTCAAGAACATATAAACCATTAAACAAACGCGCAACACCATAGGTTAAATCATTCAAAGCAAAAGAGCAACTGTTGTCCTTTATTGTAAACGAAAAACCTTTCTTGTCCAAACAAGAAACAGAAATAATGTTTCTGCGAATTGCAGGCACGTAATAACATTTCTCCAGTTCTAAAACTAGCCCAGAGGGCAAAGATAAATAATAGGTTCCTACAGCTAAAGCAGCAACTCTTGCTCCGTTGCCAACTCGTAGGTCCATTTCTCCTTTAGTCAATGTCCTACTTCTCTGCATTTCCTGCACATTTATACAAATGTGAGAAGCACATCCGGTATCCAATACCCAAGATGTAGAAATAGACAGATTGACTTCTATAACATATATACCTGAATTAGAAGCTTGCTCAGCCCTCTTCTTCTTCAGATCCTCCAAGTAAACTGAACAGTTTCTCTTCCAGTGACCAGTTTTCTTACAGTAGTGACATTCACCCTTAGCGACCCCACCTTTAGGCTTTAAAGCCTGTTTAGGACCTGACTTTGGCTTGGGTGTAGAATCAGAACCTGTCTTCTTCTTACCCTTCCACTTGCCTTTCCCTTTGGCCTTACCTTTATTGCCCACCATCAGTATGGGAGCGGGTTCAGCCGTCTTCATGTTGGTCTCATATGATCTCAACATAGCCAACAATTCAGTAGGTGTTTTGTCAAATTCATTCATATTGTAGTTCATAACAAACTGAGTGAATTTGTTGTTCAAAGAATTCAAGATTAGGTCAATACCAGTTTCCGGACCAATCGGGAAACCCAAAGTATCAAGATACTCAATGTAACCAATCATTTTCAGAACATGTGGGCCAACTGGTTCACTTGCCCCTTGTTTGCAGTTAAAGAGTGACTTGCTCGTGTTGAACCTTTCTTGACGAGTTTGGCTTGCAAACATGCTTTGCAAGTGTTCATTGATAGTATATGCATCCATATGCACATGTTGTCTTTGAAGCTCAGCACTTATAGTTGCCAACATAAGACATGCAACATCAGTTGCATCATTCTCATCCTTTGTGTGGGCCGCTCGTTCCTCAACAGTAGCGCCCTCAGGAAGGGGACCTGCCGGAGGAATATCAATGACATGAAGCTTGCGCTCCTGCCTGAGGACAATCCTCAAATTCCTCTGCCAGTCTAGGAAGTTATTTCCTCCTGTCAGCTTATCCTTCTCAAGGACACATCGTACGGATAGTGTGTTTGTGTTGTTTGTCATTATTCGGTATCTACAATGATAAAAGCACAAAATAAACATTAGATTGTCTGAGTTATTTATTATGTTCAAATGATTATGATACATTCATAATATATCTCCCACTATTTTTATCAAATCAATAGCCCTTATTATTAATTTGGAAAGTATATCCCATAATTCTTTCTAGTGAGCCAAGATCCATATTTCGTCATGTCTTAAGTCAACCACTGGAAGTCCTTAAGAATGATTATTTAGGTAGACAACATTTATCAATTATATCATATATAATTCTTGGATAGTTTGGTGAGCAACGATTGATCTTATCTATCTAATAGATTTTTTTAACCAAACTCCATGCTTCTAAGTTCATAATTGTTGAATATAACCGTTTACTTTCAGCTTATTATGACGACTCAGTTAAGTTTGATAGGAGTCCCCTGCCACTGACAGTCTTTCCCCTAATCGATCTAGGATTCGATGAGTGTTCATTCATTGGAAAGCATCCGATTAAAACTTAATATTTTGTTAAGGGGTTTAGAAAATTTACGACGATCATGATCACATCATGAAGAGATCCTCAATTTTTCCTTGAACCAAATATTTTAAATTGACATCTTAAATTGTTCATTTCCCAGGTAGATGGAGGATACCAGTGGTCACACTTAAAACCCATCAGCCTTACGAATACGCATATCCGCTTTTGACAGAAAATCCCAGTTTTAGATATCAAAAATTCATATTTAATTCCGTGTTTTAAAATCCATATTTCATAAACACAAGAATCTCATGATCGTTCGTTTGTTAATTTTAAAATCTTAAATCGTTAAAGATTTTATCTTGTTTAGCATGGCAAGCATGGCATGGGTGACGTATCTAATACATGCATACATCATTAATCTAATTAAAGCATGCATCTTCTACTCTACACATACATTCATACATCAATATGTAAAGTGCAGTATGTAAACGTGCTTGGTTATGGCCCTTTTCCTATGTGATCCTTTCGAGCTAATGAAAGGATCAAAGTCAATCTATGGTGGTAAAATATAAATACAATTACATGTCTTCATTCTTCTTGTATCCATGGGTGCTTGCTCCTCTTCTTGGATCATCCTTCAATCTTCAAGTACATTACATGGAATAATTGAATACAATCTATACTAATGTACTTACATAAGAAAACTCGAGTTACATTCGAGGTTAAACAATTACAAGAATGAAGAAAACGACATGCAAGTCGTATTTATAAAACCAAAACCAAAAACCATTAATCTAGGGGTCCAAAGGCCATAACCAGCACCATGCTCAAGTACACAACAAAAATAATGCAGGGGTCCGGGGGCGGCAGCCCCCGGGCGGGGTCTGGGGGCGGCAGCCCCCAGCTGGGGTCGAGCTTGGAAATTTTTTTATTTTCGAAGACCAGTCCTATTCAGAAATCATCAATTTCTGAATTACAGATCATATCTGTTGGCCTTTTTCCCCACTGCAATTTACACAGTTTCAGAAGCATGTATCATATACATACTTATCATATCCCAGTTAACAGATCATGTCCAATATAATCTTTCCACCAGTTTGTATCATATACAAACTGACCCTCATGCAAAATATACAAATCGCAAACAGGCATATAAATCAGTCATGACAAATCATTAACATGCTAGTATCATCATCTATTTACTCATCATATGAATAACAATTCGAATATACATGGCAGTAGCATGGCAGTAGCATAGCAGAAGCATGGCAGTATCATGGCAGTCATCAAACAGGCATGTATGCATCAAATACATGATCAATCTTAGACAATTTAATAGCATTACTATCATAAGACGAAATTGAAATTGGTTTTGACATTACCTCTTGTAGAGAAGTGGAGGCTTCCGTAGGAGCAGTTTCGTCTCCGATTGCCATTAAGCAGAGGTTAACAATTTCTTCATTCTTCTCTGGAGTTTCCTCATCCTCGCTTAAATCTCATCCACTTTCAGCAACAAGGATTTGTCCTTTAGACAAATTTGGACATTCCCTTTTAAAATGACCAGGTTGTTTACATTCGAAACAAACATTCTCATTTTCTTCGGGATTTGCCTCTTTAGGCTTGGGTGTATAATTACTCGTAAATTTTGAGTTATTGTTGTAAGCATTATTTGCTTGTTGTTGCACACCTTTGCCTTTGGCATAGCTCGTACTAGGAAAATTGTTTTTATAATTCGGCATACCCTTAGAGTTGAAAACTCGTTGTTGGTTACCGGATTTAAGAAAACCTTTTCCGTATCTTTGAGCTTTGCTTTGTAAAACACGACGGAGTTGTCTCGTTAGTAAAGCAATTTCTTGCTCGTCGAGATTCTCTAACTCTTCGTTTAAGTCATCGTCGTTTTCATCTTCATCGATGAGTATTGCTTTTAGAGCCATACTTTTCCTTTTCTCTTCAGTTTTAGGAAGAGGCTTATCCGGAGCATTGTCTTCTTCGTATGCATGAAGGTTGCCGAATAAACTATCGATGGTATATGCATTCAAATTATGCATTTCTTTTATAGTGGTAACTTTAACTTTCCAACTTGGAGGTAAAGCTTTTAACACCCTTCAATTTTTCTCATTAATCGAATAAGCTTTTTCGAGTTGTGCAAGTTCATCAATAATCCGAGTAAATCTCGTTTCCATATCGATGATGGTTTCACCCTCGAGGAGTTTAAAGTTCTCGTATTCTTGGATAAGAGTATCCATTCGAGAGTCTTTAATATCCATTGTTCCCTCGTAGGTAATAACCAATTTGTTCCACATTTCTTGTGCCGACTTGCAGTTGTTAACTCTTTTGTATTCTTTTTCTACAAGTGCACTTGTTAAGACCATCTCCGCTTTAGCGGCTATGTTCATTAACTCGTCTTCTTCGCGGGTGTATTCACTGACTTTCTTTTCGATGACAATATCGTCAACTACTTTAGTCGGAACAACAACACCGTCCTCGATAGCCATCCACACTTTGACACCTTGGGATTTAGCATAAATTCTAAATCTTGTTTTCCAAGTAGCAAAGTTGGTGCCGTCGAATAAAGGAGGTCTCGAACTCGAGAGACCTTCACCACAACCAATGGTACTCAAATACTTGTTGGGTTCCGAGGCATAAAACGCAGCGGATAAACGTAAATATAACGAAAAATTTCGGAACCCTAACGCAGGATCATGTATAAGATTGGACGGATTATGGTGATAATCGAATCATACCTATTACGATCTTGAATGTCACGAACTCAACGGAGATCCTTGCTATCACGACTTGTGTCTTCCTCTCGAAAACACCTCTATGGTATCCACACGAGCACCTTCAAGAGCGTCTCACGATCTTGATTACGGAGTGGATGTACTAGCAAACCTTTGATAATTCGAATTGTCTTCCTGCCTCTTTGCTGCCTCTTCTAGGGTTTTTCTATCAAAAACGTGTTGTGCCTCTTAACCCTACATTATCTATTTATAATGTTTGGTTAACAGGCCCATAGCAGCAAAACCTAACCCATGTAGGTCTAGGAAAATAATAAAACGAATTTTATTATTTAATTAATAACTAAGTCATACTTAATTATTATGGACAGAAATACAATTCTAATTTGAATTTATATTATCTTAATTAATTAAGTCTCACTTAATTAATATAATAAAATTTCAAATAATTATCAATTAATTTAAATCTATAATTTAAATTAACTATTCCTCTAAGTGCTCTTTGCGTGTGACCCTATAGGCTATTATTTAATTGGCAATAATTTTATTCTCCAATAAAATTATAAACAATGAGCGGCATCTAGTAATACATCATTGCTACCCAATTAAACAATAATTAAATCGTGATTCGATAAAACCTTTCGTGATTAATGTTTCCGTGTAATATAATCCTTTTAACCATATATATTATAGATTAAACTCGAGGCATGTATTTAGTCATCCTCTTCAACATTTAATCCGGGTTTACTTGATCCATGAGTAGACTATGAAAACAAATCATTATTTGAGCACGGCCATGCATTTTATAGTCTCACTCAATCAAGAGGCCAATAATATCTCTCCTAATTATAGGAGGGTTAAATCCTTTATCTATCATTCATATTTCTCATACGACTCATGATATACCCAATGTCCACTTTTATCATTACCCGGTCAAAGGTAACTTTTAATGTAGTCAAAGTATATTAATCCTCATATAAAAATATAATGATCTCAAGTCAGAGGATCATTACACCATTATCACTGTGAGTCTTTCTTATGACTTTATTAAACATGAAGAATCTCACTGTGGGTCTGTCCAGTACCATGTACTCCTGCATGTACCTATGTGTTGACTTTAGTATCCCCATACTTATAACCAATGAGATGTGGTTATCTGTCAAACAACATACTAGTCTATTTATGTATTATTATTGTCCTATAATAATAATACTCGACTAGGGACATTTAAGAATATGATATATTATATAATCTCAAGTTCAAGTCATGTACTAAACTATACAATATGTATCATGATTCTAAGGACATTTATTATGCTAACAAATATATCGCAGTAATTAAAGTCATAATAAATATGTTTATTGAATAATCAATTGACATAAAGGTTTATCAAAATAAACATTGTATTGCCTCTAGGGCACCTACACCAACAATCTCCCACTTGCACTAGAGCCAATCACCCATGTATCTAACCCTTTGTAAGTCTTGGATCTTAGGTCTTAGGTCTTGGGTCTTTCCTTTTCTTCACGGTGCAAAGACACCCAACTTCCCGTCAGCGTGTCTAGGACTTGGGTCTTAGAACAAGGATCACCTCACTTCACTTCACCTCACTAACAAAGTCTAGACAACTAGTACTGCGACTTAATAACCCTGTTTTAGAAAAGAAGATTGGGGGACTAGTATATTACTGTACTAGACCGGGAACAAACAAACAAATATATATAATATAGCCGAAGCAACAGAATATATAAATGTGAGTCGGGGTAAGTCGCTTCGTGAGAAGGACGAACCACACGTTGTGTGTGAACGTGTATGCAGTAAATTAAGTGCGTATGCTAAAGTAAAGTACGTTATGTAAAGCGTATGAATGCAAGCACTTAAATTAAATATATAATATAATATATACAGGATATATAAGGCTGAAAATAACTAAGCCAAATATATTGTGACTTGAATAAGATCAAGAACGTTTTATGAGTGGGTTGTTTATAAGGCCTTGGAAATTAAAACAACTAAACTATGACCTTTAAACAAACACCGGATTTACCACTAAGATTCAACGAGGATGTTTCGTTTATGTCGTACCTCGACTTATACGAATAGTATCTAACTCGGAATCAAAGTTGGATTAACTTCAAGAACTCAACAAGTTAGGTTTGTTTATGTCGTACCTCGACTTATACAAATAATCCTTAACTTGGTGTTCGAAGTTAAAGAATAAACTTGCAAATATTCTACGAGTTTGCTTTGTTTATATCTCTAAGTGAGATTTATACAAAAGAGTATAACTCGGAATATAAGTTCGTTTCTTTCACGAATAATTCAACAAGGAGTCCTTTTGTTTATGTCGTACCTCGACTTATACAAATTGGTCTCTACTTGGAATTAAGGTGAGTTTAAACTTGACAAATATTCTACGAGAGAAAGCTTCGTTTATATCTCTAAGTGAGATTTATACGAGTATTTTTATCTCGGAATATAAGTTAGTTTCTTTCACGAATAATTCAACAAGGAGTCCTTTTGTTTATGTCGTACCTCGACTTATACAAATTGGTCTCTACTTGTAATTAAGTGAGATTAATACTCTATTTATTTCAAACAAGGAGAAGTTCGTTTATGTCTAATAATTTAGACTTATACGAATGGAATCTCAACTCGGAAATAAAATGAGTTAACTTGCAACTTATCAACAAGGAGTCCTTTTGTTTATGTCGTACCTCAACTTATACAAATTGATCTCTACTTGGAATAGAAGCTAGTTTAATTACCAAATTTAACAAGGAGTCCTTTTGCTTATACCTCTTTATGAGATTTATACAAATCAGTCTCTACTCGGAACTTAAGTAACTTAGAGTCGTTATTAATCCCGGAAGCCTACACCAAGGATATAAACAACTTTGTTGTGAAGAGCAAGAGATCAATTTAAAGCTCTTCCAACGGTTATCACAATTTATATAGAAGACAACGAACAAACAATTTAAGCACGTAACTATATAAATCGTAGACAAGGCTAACTATATAATAGATCTAACAAACAAACCAAGCAAGCACAAATCTATTTATAATCTGCCTAATATGTGTACTAACACATAAAAATGGAATCAACTTGTAACCCTTGAGATCTAGAGAGAAATCAAGAGAAAAAACCAATTTTGAAGCCAAAACACACAAAAAGTAGTCGCCGGAAAATCGCCGGAAAGTGAACTTTTGGTATAACTTTGGGGGAAACTAAACAAGTCTAAGGGCTGTGGGAATGAGGTCTTTGAGTAGCCAAAACGGACTTGTATGGTTGGTGTGTTTAAAGTGCAAGTATATGGGTTTTTAAGCTAAAAAGGGTTAAGATCTATGAAAGAGCTAAGCTTAAAACTCAAGAACTCTGGAAGGTGAAAAGCTACTGATCTTGAGAGCTTCTTGGGAGAGATATTTGCAGCATATAGTTGGCACTAAAAGGCTTGAGAAATGGTGTGGGAGGAGGGCTTTATTTATAGGCCAAAAATGAGCATTTTTGATTTATTTAATTAGGGGACAAGGGGACAAGGCTTGGCATGTGATAAGGTAAGGTACATAATTTCAAAAGTTCTGTCCCCCAGCTGTATTTACCCACATGGTTGCCTAGAAAAACGTGCTAGCCTCATTCAGTAAATTATTTAAGCGAATAAACACGATATCGAACGATACGTTGGAAATATGACGTTTTTCAAAATATACTCCAAAAATTATGAAAATTTGGGAACCATCTGGGAATGATCCCAATATGTCATGGTCAAAATTCTACTCAATTTGGAGTTGACCTTCATTGACTTTTAATTGACCGAACAAACAATCCTGAAATCGGGAATACAGGCCAAAAATAAAAGTCACCCAAAAATTATGGGAAAAAAATCCTAAAATTATTTTTCAACATTCTAATGACATTTCCCAAGTTTCAAGTCATTTGGACATGTATAGATACTACTTTGAGAAAAAGATCGTTTCGATGTCCCTATAGCCCGAAACAATACTCGATAGCCATTTGTCGGAACTTGTCAACGTTTGGACTAAAGTTTTGACTCAAAACATATTCAAATATAATATTCCTAAAATAAAAATGACTATGAAGTCCAAGGAATATTTAATTTGAATTAAAATACAAATTATCTAAAGAAATAGGACAATTCAGAGCTTTAGGGATAAAATCTGTATTTTATATCTAGGCAGAACTTTGTTGAAGATAAATTGAACAAATATATTTAGAAAATATATTGAAAATATATTCCCTTGAAAACCTTTAAAACAAACACTCTTTTGAATGGATAACACATTTTCTGACTCGTAAAAGCAGTGTTAAAATACTGTATTTGTTCATCTTCAGTATATGCCTCAAAATATAACATATATAACTTAGATTTGATTTTATCATTATTTTGATAAATCTTATCTAAATATATGTAGAGAGAAAATCATTTGGTTTTGTTTATAAAAGAAGTTTGACCTAATTTGACTTTCTTCTCGTTGACTGTCACTTCGAATAACCTAAGGGAGGATTACTATATTAATTAGTAACTTCCTAATGCTAATTTAATTTACACTTATCATTAAGACAAAATAATCAAAACCTAATCCATAAGACTGTAACTCACAAAATTCATGGTATTGACTATGATAAAACTTTCTCACCAGTGGCTATGGTCAAGTCCATAAGGATTTTGCTTGCTATTGCAGCATTCCATGATTATGAAATCTGGCAAATGGATGTCAAAACAGCCTTCCTTAATGGAAGCCTTGAAGAGGATGTGGATGTGTACATGACACAACCTGAAGGTTTTGTCGATCCAAGAAATGTTAGCAAGGTATGTAAATTACGTCGATCCATTTATGGATTGAAGCAAGCCTCTAGGAGATAGAACATCCGTGTTGATGAAACAGTCAAAGAGTATGGCTTTGTTCAAAACGAAGACGAACCTTGTGTTTACAAGAAGGTTAATGGGAGCCATGTGGCATTCATAGTATTATATGTTGATGACATACTACTAATGGGGAATGACATACCTTCTCTTAAGGCTTTTAAGACTTGGTTGAGTAAGAATTTCTCAATAAAAGAATTAGGCGAAGCGACCTATATTTTAGGTATCAAGATCTGTAGAGATAGATCAAGAAGAATGATCGGCCTAAGTCTGAGTAGATACTAGTCTAATCCAGGTGAAGGTCACTGGACAGTAGTCAAGAATATTCGTAAGTACTTGAAGAGGACTAAAGATTAATTCTTGGTATATGGAGGAGAAGATAAGCTGGTAGTAAAAGGTTACACCGACGCTAGTTTCTAGACAGATCGACAAGGATGATTCGATTTCTCAGTCTGGATTTGTATTTTGTCTAAATGGAGATGTTGTATGCTGGAATGGTTCACAGCTGAGACATTTGTTGATTCTACAATAGAGTCTGAGTATATTGATGCTTGCGAAGCAGCCAAGGAGGCTGTTTGGGGATGTACTTAGGAGATATCACCTAATTAATAAGTTTAATAATTGAGGGGATATACATATATGTAAAGTGCATACAAATGATAACATTACAAATCCACTGACTAAGACTTTGTCGCAGCAGAAGCACGAATGTCATACTAGTTCCATGGGTATTAGATACATGAGAGATTGACTCTAGTACAAGTGAGAGATTGTTAGTATTGGTGTCCTAGAGACTATACTTTTAATGTTTTATTGAAAACAATTAAGGATTATGTTTTATGTGATTATTTAATTATTATTTATTATGTCTTTATTTACTGCGTTATAAATTGAAAGGATAATAAATGTCCTTGGAATATTAATACGTAATATATATCTTTAAGTATGTGACTTAAAAATGAGATTATATGAATAGTATTTTATTCCTAAAATTCCCTAGTCAAGTATTATCATTTAAGGACAATAATAATGCAATAAGACTAGTATGTTTGTTGACGGATGACCACATCTCATTGGTCATAGGTATGGTGATACTAAAGTCAAGAACATAAGTGTATGTATCAATACATGACACTGGAAAGACCCGCCGTGAGATTCTACATGTTAATAAGTGTCATAAGAAATCTCACTGTGATAATGATGTAATGATCCTCTGACTTGAAATCATTATATTTCTATACGAGAATTAATATACTTTGATTATACTCAAAGTTACCTTTAACCGGGTAATGATAAAGGTGTACATTGGGTATGCTATGAATCGTATGAGGAATATGAATGATAGATATAGGATTTAACCCTCCAATTCTAGGAGTGATATTATTGGCCTCTTGATTGAGTGAGACTATGAAATGCATGGCCATGCTCAAATATTGATTTGTTTAAATAGTCTACTCATTGATCAAGGAAACCGAGATTAAACGTTGAAGAGGATGACACTATACATGCCTCGAGTTTGATCTATAATATAAGGTTAAATGGATTATATTACATGGAACATTATTCACGAAAGGTTTAATTGAATCACCAATTATTATTGTTACTTGGGTAGCAATGATGTATTACTAGATGCCGCTCATTGTTTATAATTTTATTATTAGATAATAAAATTATTGCCAACGTAATAATAACCTAAAGGGTCACACACAAAGAACGTCAAAACGGAGGTTTATTTAAATTATGAATTTAAATATATTATTGTTTATTCGAATTTAATTATTGAATTAATTAAGTGGGACTTGATTAATTATATTAGAATTCAGATTTAATAATAATAATAACCCAAAGTCATAATGGGTTTTGAAAACCACATGGATTAGGGTTAGGCCCAAAATCTCTCTATCCCCTATATATACATAATGATGTATAGTATTAGGGTTTAATCATCAAATTTCGTTTTTAGAGAAAAACCCTAGCTGCTCAACATCAAGAGAGGTTAGAGAAAGAGAGAGAGAGAGAGGCAAACAATTCGGCTAGTACCGACTCCGGTGATCGTAGGACGATCGGGCGTTCGTGTGGACTTCTTTAGAGAGCAAATCTTTGCAACAAAGGACTGTTGTGATTTATCTTTCTGGACCTCCATTAAACAGCATACGAAAGCTTTCTTAAGGTACATACTTCTTCACCATAATCATCCAATGTTATACATGGATCTTACGATTGGGTTTCGATTTTTTTATTATTTTTACGTTAATTCCGCTGCGTTTTCATGCACGAAACCCTTCACCTAGTTCACTAACCAACTTAGAGAAAGTGGATTCATCAAGTGGTTTTGTGAAAATGTCAGATATTTGATCTTCTATGGGTACAAAATATAACACCACAGTTCCGTTTATGACATGCTCTCTGATGAAATGATACCTTGTATCAATGTTTTTGGTTCAAGAGTGTTGTACAGGATTATTGGAGATGACTATTGCACTTGTGTTGTCGCAGAAAATTGGAATTTTGTTCAACGCAAGTCCATAGTCATTTAGCAGATTCCTTATCCATAAGATCTATGCAAAACAGTTACCTGCCGCACTGTATTCTGCTTCGTCTATCGAGGTAGATATTGACTGTTGTTTCTTACTGTACCAGGAGATCAACCGACGTCCTAGAAACTAACAGCTTCCAGAAGTACTCTTCATGTCAATCATGCATCCTGCATAATCTGAGTCTGTATAGCCTATTAGATCAAAACGAGTATCTTTAGGGTACCAAATTCCAAGATTTGGTGTACCTTCAGATATCTAAAAATTTATTTGACGGCTATAAGATGAGATTCCCTAGGATCAGACTGAAACCGTGCATATAAGCATGTTGCAAACATTATGTCAAGTCTACTTCCACTTAAGTATAATAATGAGCCTATCATACCTCTATAGCTTGTAATATCAACCTTCTTACTAGTTTCATCTTTGTCAAGTTTGGTGGCTGTTGGTATTGGGTTTTTTGCCAGTGAAGAGTCTTCTAGATTGTATTTTCTTAGAATATCCCTTACGTTCTTTGATTGTCAAATAAAAATCTCATCTTCCTTTTGATTCACTTGCAGTCCAAGGAAGAATGACAACTCACTTATCATGCTCATTTTGTACCTACTCTCCATTAACTTAACAAATCTATTGCACAAATTTTCGTTAGTAGAACCAAATATAATATCGTCAACATAAACTTGGACAAATATCATATCATTATCATGCAATTTATAAAAGAGAGTTTTATCTATGACACCTCTAATGAAACAATTTTCAAGGTAAAACTCAGAGAGATTGTCATACTATATCATCAGTGCTTGCTTGTGTCCATAGAGAGCTTTGAATAGAAAATATACAAAATCAGCAAATTCTGGATATTCAAAGCTAGAGGGCTGCTCCACATATACTTCATATTCTAACTCTCCATTCAGAAAGGCACTCTTCACATCCATTTGATAAACTTTGAAATTGGAGTGTGCTACAAATGCTAGAAATATCCTGATGGCTTCAAGTCTTGCAATTGGTGCGAAGGTCTCGTCATAATCAATTTCCTCTTCCTAAGAGTAAACCTTTGCTATCAGTCTAGCTTTTTTCCATGTAACAATGCCATCACCGTAAAACTTGTTCCGGTATACCCATTTGGTGCCAATCAAAGATCTGTCTTTTGGCCTATGTACCGGTGTCCATACTTCTTGTCTTTCAAACTGATTGAGCTTTACTTGCATGGCAAGAACCCAATCTGGATCAGTTAGTGCATCTTCAATTTTCTTTGGTTCTTCTTGAGATAGAAAAACTAAAAATAAACATTCAAAATCATTACCTATGATCAATTCAAAAGGATGATCTATGCTCCATATCCTTTCCCTTTGTAAGTTTGACATAGATGATTCACCTTCATATTCATTATGATTTTTTATTCTTCTAGTAGATCCATCATCTCCCCCTGAGTTGCTGTTAGGATGACTTGTTAATCTACCACTAGTATAATTAGTATCTCCAGTGTTACCATTATTTCCACCACTGTTACCTGGATCATTATTATCATTATTGTCATCATCATGTCCTGCTGTAACCTCGGGTTCTTCTTCATCATCAAAATGTGAGTGGATAATTATCAAATTTTAATGACTCATAAAAATCTTCAGTTTGGATTCTTGGGAGTTTAGTGTCGTCAAAGGTAACATTGACACTTTCTTTCAGTTGGTGATGATCAATTATGTATACCATATATGCTCTTCTTGAATAACCGACAAAAATAGATTCATGTGCCTTGCTCTCGAACTTGCCATGATGTTCATCTTCATCTTTCAGTACATAACATTTGGCTCCAAATACCTAAAACTACTTGAGTGTTAGTTTCTTATCAGCCATTAATTCATAGGGAGTCTTCATATGATCTTTATTGATTAGAGTTCGATTCTAGGTATAATATGCTGTGTTTACTGCTTCAGTCCAAAAGTAGATAGGTAACCTTGATTCTCTTAACATAGTTCTTGCAGCTTCAATCAGGGTTCGATTCTTCCTTTCTACAACTCCATTCTGTTGCGGAGTTCTTGGCGCCGAGTATTGTCTAGTTATCCCCTCGTCTGAACAAAAGTTATTCAAAATTACATTCTTAAATTCTGTTTCATTGTCTGACCTGATTTCCCGGACAACTAGCTTTGAATCTAAATTAATAAAATTTACATGATCAATCACTAACTGTGGTGTTTGATGCTTAGAGTTCAAGAATATAACCCACGTATATTTAGTGTAGTCATCTACAATCACTAAGGCATACTTCTTTCTTGACATTTACTAATATTAATTGGACCAAATAAGTCCATGTGCAACAGTTGAAGTTGTTCAGTAATGTTTGTAATGTTTGTGCCTTTATGACTTGCTTTCTTTGACTTTCCTTTCTGACATGCCTAACACAACCCTTCTTGTGTAAATTCCATCGGAGGCAGTCCTCTCACCAAATCCCTCTTAACCAGAGAGTTCATTGTTTTGATATTCAAGTGTGAGAGTTTCTTGTGTCATAGCCAACTTTCTTCTGATGAAGCCTTTGAGTAAAAACAATTTGCTTCATCTTCACTTCCTGAATTGAGATCAGCTACGTATAAGTTTCCTTTCCTTACTCCATGAAAGGCTAGTTTGTCATCTTTAGAATGAGCTATTAAACACCTTTCCTTGATAAAGTTTACTTTGTATCCTTTATCACTGAAGTGACTGACGCTGAATAGATTGTGCTTAAGTCCTTCCTTGAAGATACAATTTCAATGATAATATTTCCAGCATTTAACTTGCCATATCCCATAGTCATTCATTTGATGTTATCTCCAAAGGTGACGATTGGGCCAGCTCTTTCAACCACATCTGATAGCAGGGCTCTATCTCCGGTCATATGCCTTGAAGATCCGTTTTCTAGGATTCAAACAACCCGGTTTACCTGTTTAACTCCTTGCAATTATCAAACGATTAAATCTTTTTTGGAGCCTAAAATTGATTGGGACTGTTATACTTAAAGTATTGACCTTTGTCAGCTTTGACAATAGATCCCTTCTGAATAACAGTAACATCGATCTTGACTGTACTTATATTCCTATAAACTGTCTTAACAACTTTCTGTTTAGACTTCGAAACATATCTTTCCTTCTTGACAGTTGAAATAATCGCAGTCTTGGATTTCGTAAATTTATTATTGATGTGTTGTCTAGGTGTCATGTTATCTTTCTTAGCAAACATGCTTTTAAAATATGCATACATAGAATTAAAAGCACATAACATAAATTTTACAACACCACATGTTTTATGACATACATCAATAACAAGCATGCTATTCAAAGCAGTAGGTGTCTTGACAGTTTCTATTTTAACTTTATCAGCATTTTTAAAGTTCTCAATAGAATGATATCTGTTGTTACTATCCCTACTATTGAGAAACCTATTAGGTCTATTCAATTTCTTATTTAAGTCTATAGCACCTATACCAGGATTGGGGGAATCAAAAGTTCCCACATCTTTCACTGATGTCTTAGGTGTAATTTTCTCTTGTTGGACATTAACTCTTTGTATGTCCCTAGCTTGTTCCTCTATTTTCTTTTCTTCCTCGAGGTCCTCTAAATTCATTTCATAAGCAATTAATATAGAGCTCTCAAGGATTGGTTCTGCTACAGGGGTTATGAAAAGAAGTTTAGGTGTGTCTTTAACAACATGTAAGATACCTTTTTCTTCAGCACTCTGCCTGAACGGGGTTATGTTGCTTGCCTTTCCTACATATTGATTGTACTCAAAGCCTATTCCAACTTTTCTTTTTATTTCTTGTTGGTTAATTAGGTCTTTTACAATATAAGAAGAATTCTTAAAGGCTACACACTTCCTATGTTCTTCCACTATCTGATTTCTGAGATAGGCTTCTACCTTAACAAAGTAACTGACTCTCCTCACCTAAAAAGATAAGTCCTCAGTCAATTTGTCATTTCTGGTTTTTAACAATTTTAAAACATCATTCTCATCAAGTAAGACTTTGTTTTTTAGAATTAGTTTCTTAACTCTATCTCTTGTATCATCTAGTTCTTTACATAAAAATATAAACATCTTAGGGCATGAATGATCTACCTCTTTTCCTCCTTGTCGTGTTAGAGACAGTGATTCTTCAAATGAAGCCATAAGAACAATATTTATCATCTCTTCTTCATCATCGTTTTCCGAATTGTCCCAGATTTTGCCCTCTTGTAGATAAGACTTTCCCTAATGCTTTTTCACAAGTGCATCATACTTTTCTTTGAGCTCTTCACAAGACTCTCTCTTCTTCCCTTGCTTAGGCTTCTTGCATTCAATTACAAAGTGGTATAGCTCATTGCAGTTAAAGCAACGAAACTTGCTTCTATCAACTAAGCCGGTCTTGTAGCCGCTTTTTGACACAGCTCTCGAAGAACCTTTTTTTGGAACCTTCCAAAATTAGGTTTAACTCTGTATGAGGAGTTTTTTCGAAATCTCATGTCGCCAAACCTTCTGGCAACCAAAGCTAGAGATTCGTTTTCTAGCTAATCTAGTTCTTCCAAATAGTAAAACTCATCATTTTCTTGGTTTTCTAAAGTATGTCCAAATTCTAGAACCATATACTCCATTGAACTGTTAGAAGGTGCAACAGCCTTCCATTCTTTCTTCTATGTTGCTTCTGTAGGGTTTCGTGACACAAACGCAGCGGAATAAACGCGAAAAATAAATCAAAATAGTGAAACCCTCCGCAGGATCCATGCGAAAACAAAAGATTTAATTCGGAGATAAAGAATAAATACCTTTAGAAGCTTTAACAGTTCATTAATGGAAGATTAATGGAGGTCCAAAGCTTGTTTAATCACCACGTATCCCGCTCTCGCGATCTACGCTCTACGGTATCCACACGAACACTTTTCATGAAGGATCGATGTGTACTAGCACCCGAAAACTTCTTCTCTCTCTATCTTCCTCCTCTCTCAGAGCGGCTAGGTTTTTTTTGTAAAATCTCTATCTTATTAAATCAGCCCATAAAGAGATTATATAGAGAGAGAAATAAGTTTTCTAATTATAATCCAATTATAATTAATACTAATCCAAAATTCTAAATTATTTAATTAAGTCTCACTTAATTAATTAATTATTAATTTTGGAATTAGTTTAAGTAATTCATTTATTCTATTTATATAATTAATTAAGTCATACTTAATTAATATCATAAATAAAATAAATTACTTATTTGATTTAAATTCATAATTTAAATTATTTCTCCTTCAAGCGTTCTTTGTGTGTGACCCTGTAGGTTATTATTACGTTGGCAACAATTTTAATATCTAATTAAAATTGTAAACAATGAGCGGCATCTAGTAATACATCATTGCTACCCAAGTAATAATAATAAATCGGTGATTCGATTAAGCCTTTCATGAATAATGTTCCATGTAATATAATCCCTTTAATCTTGATATTATAGATTAAACTCAAGGCATGTCTCGTGTCATCCTCTTCATAATTTAATCTTTATTTTCTTGATCGATGAGTAGACTATTAAAATCAAATCAACATTTGAGCACGGCCGTGCATTTCATAGTCTCACTCAAACAAGAGGCCAATAATATCACTCCTAAAATTAGGAGGATTAAATCCCATCTAGATCATTCATATTTCTCATACGATTCATAATATACCCAATGTCCACTTTTATCATCACCCGGTCAAAGGTAACTTTTAATGTAATCAAAGTATATTAATTCTCGTATAGAAATATAATGATTTCAGGTCTAAGGATCATTACACCATTATCACAGTGAGAATTACTTATGACACTTACTTAACATGTAGAATCTCACGGCGGGTCATTCCAGTGCCATGCATTGAGACATGCACTTATGTTCTTGGCTTTAGTATCCCCATACCTATGACCAATGAGATGTGGTCATCTGTCAAGAAACATACTAGTCTTTGTGCATTATTATTGTCCTTAAATAATAATACTCGACTAGGAAATTTTAGGAATAAGATACTATTCATATAATCTCATTTTTAAGTCACATACTTAAAGATATATAATACGTATCAAAATTCCAAGGACATTTATTATGCTTTCAATTTATTACGCAGTAAATAAAACATAATAAATAAATAATAATCAATAAAACATAATCCTTAATAATAAATATTTTCCTTAAAATATAAAAAGTATTGTCTCTAGAGCACAATTACTAACAATCTCCCACTTGCACTAGAGCCAATTACCCAAGTATCCAATACTCATGGAACTAGTGTGACTTTCGTGCTTCTGCTGCGACAAAGCCTTAGTCAGTGTGTCTGCAATATTATTATTAGTATACACTTTACATATATGTATATCTCCTTGATCATTAATCTCATTAATTAGGTGATATCTCCTAAGTACATGCCCAAACAGCCTCCTTGGCTGCTTCACAAGCATCAATATACTCAGGTTCTATTGTAAAATCAACAATTGTCTTTGCTGTGAACCATTCCAGCATACAACATCTCAATAAAACACAAAGCCAGACAGAAACATTAAATTATCGTTATCTGTCTAGAAACCAGTATCACTGAAATCTCTTACAACTAGCTTCACATCTCCTCCATATAACAAGAATGAATCTTTAGTCCTCTTTAAGTACTTAAGAATATTCTTGACTGTCGTCCAGTGACCTTCACATGGATTAGATCGGTATCTACTCATCATGGTTAAAGCATACGAGACATCAGGATAAGTACATATCATTGCATACATTATAAAACCAATTGCTGACGCATATGGAATTTTACTCATGCAGTCCCTATCATCCAATGATTTAGGACAAATTTTATTTTGAGATCACTATCCCATGAGACATTGGGACATATCCATTTTAGTCTCTTTGCATTTGAAATCGATGCAAAACTTTGTCAATGTATGTACTCTAAATTAGGCCGATCAATCACCTTGATCTATCTCTATAGATCTCGATCCCTAATATATATGTCACATCGCCTAAGTCTTTCATTGAGAAATTATTTCTCAACCAAGTCTTCACAGTCTGTAGAGAAGGAATGTCATTCCCTATTAGTAATATATCATCAACATATAATACTAGGAATGCCACATGGCTCCCACTAAACTTCTTGTAAACACAAGTTTCATCTTCATTCTGAATAAAGTCAAACTCTTTTTGACTATTTCATGAAAACAAATGTTTCATCTCCTCGAGGCCTGCTTTAATCCATAAATGGATCGACGCAACTTACATACATTTCCAGCATCCTTTAGATCAACAAAACCCTTAGGGTGTGTCATGTACACATCCATATCTTCTTCAAGGCTCTCATTTAAGAAAGCGGTTTTGACATCCATTTGCCAGATTTCATAGTCATAGTAAGCAGCTATAGCAAGCAAAATCCTGATGGACATGACCATAACAACTGGTGAAAAGGTCTCATCATAGCCAATACCATGAATTTTCTTGAAACCTTTTGCCACCAATCGTGCCTTATAGGTCTGTACATTAGCATCCATGTCGGTCTTCTTCTTGAAAACCCACTTGCACCCTATAGGTTTTACCCCTTCAGGTGGATCAACCAAAGTCCATACTTGATTAGTATACATGGATTCCATCTCAGATTTAATGGCATCCAGCCATCTCTTAGAATCTGGAGTGTTTATAGTATCTAGGTAGGTGAGAGGCTCATCTTCATCCACAAGCATCACATCACCATCTTGAGTCAAGAGAAATCCATATTATCTCTCGGGCTCATGGCGAATCCTACTAAACCTACGAACACCTGTGTTTCTTGAGCAGTATTATTTTTCTTGTACATTCTACTCAGGTTCCTGCACTGGTTCAACGTTATCATGTGGGTCTCAAACTTCATTGAGATCTATTATCCTCCCACTGTCTCTCAGTAGTTCGAGCAATAAACACTTTGTTCTCGGAAGGATTATAGAAATAATAACCCCTTGTTTCAGTTGGGTATTCCACAAAATTATATTTGTCTGATTTTGGTCCTAGCTTGTCAGAGATTAGACGTTTCACAAACGCTTCACATCCCCAAAATTTTATAAATGACATGCTGTGACGTTGCTCAGTCCATATCTGATAAGGAGTCTTTTGAACCAATTTAGTAGGAACACAGTTAAGTGTATATGGAGCCGTTTCCAGGGTGCAACCCCAGAAACTAATTGGAAGATTCATTGACTCAACATTGATCGCACCATGTCCAACAAGGTGTGATCTCTCCTATCAAAAAAAAACTTTTCTTTGATATTTTCTACTTCATCTTTATAGTCTTTGAACTTTTCAAATGATTCGGATTAGTTCTTCAAAAGATACATATATCCGTATCTACTAAAATAATTAGTAAATTTTATGAAGTTAATAAAATCTACCTTTTGTCATCGTACACATATGACCACATACATCACTATGTATAAGTCATACCCATTCAATGATCCCTTCACCATGTCCGGTAAAAGGAGCTTTAGTCATTTTACCAAATAAACCAAGATTCGCATCCTTTTGTATGATTCATAATCAAACTTATCCATGAATGCATCCTTATGTATTCTGGAAATGCGTTTCTCATTAATATGGCCTCAGTGACAATGCCAAAGGTAATATTTGATTTGAGTCACTTTAGAACATATAAATTGTTAATTAGATGTGCAACATTATAAGGCTCATCATCAAAATAGAATAAACAACTATTGTTATAAAATGAAAAAGCCTTTCTTGTCCAAACAAGAAACTGAAATAATGTCTCTGCCAATTGCAAGCACGCTATAACAATTATTAAGTTCTAAATTTTCCTTATAGGCCAAAAATTAAGTAACGAGTTCCTCGAACCAGAGCAACTATCTTTACTCCAATTCCAACCCGATACCTTAAGCTTGACCCTTATTGATCATCATCTTCCGATCTTCCAATTAAGCATGACAGTTTAATTTCCAGTCTCCCAACTTTTCACAGAAGTGACAATCATCTTCTTTATCAACACCTCATTCAGACTTTAGAGTCTGCTTTAGGGATTGGACTTTGGTTTGACAACAGAACTAGATCAAATCTTCTCCTTGCCTTTCCATTTTCCTTTCCCTTTTGCATTCCCTATGTTTACCATCAATATAGTAGTAGTTCATGCATTTATCATATTACTTTCAGCAGTTCTCAACATGCTTAGCAACTCAATGGGTGTTTTACCAATCTTATTCACTTTATTGTTCATAACAAAATAAGAATAATATTTGTCCACAGATTGTAAGATCAAATCTAACTGTCTCCAGACCAATCTGGAAACTCAAAATATCAATGGTATTCATTATACCCTATAATCTTTAGAACATGTGGTGTAACCGGGTCTCACTCTCCCTACTTGTAAGTGTATAGTGCCCTTTCAAATATATCTTGTGCTCAATCGTTTCATAAGCATCTATATGCTTGTATTGCTTCTTAAGCTCATCACATATATTTGCGAGCATGACACATGAAACATCAGTCGCAACATCAATTTGCTTCCAATAAGCACTATGATTTGCACATGTTACATTCTCAACTTTAAGAGCAGGGGAAGAGATTTGACTAATATCGTGGTGCCCGAGGACGATCCTCAAGCTCCTATGTCAGTCAAGGAAATATATTCTCGTCAACTTGTTCTTCTCAAGAACTGATCGCATAGAGAAGTTGTTTGTGTTTATCATTTGATATCTACAATATTAAAGTGCGTAAAATAAACTAGATCGCAAATTTAATATTAATTATGTTTAAGTGATTATGGTATATCATCATATACCTCCCACTATTTTTATCAAACTAATAGCCCTTACTATTAATTTGGAAAGTATATCACATAATTCTTTCTAGTGAGCCAAGATCCATATTTCGTCATGTCCTAAGTCAACCACTGGAAGTCCTTAGAAAATGATTATTTAGGTAGACAACAGTTGTCAATTATATCATATATAATTCTTGGATAGTTTGGTGAATAACGATTGATCTTATCTATCTAATAGACTTTTAACCAAACTCTATGCTTCTAAGTTCATAATAGTTGAATATAACCGTTTATTTTCACTTATTATGACGACTCAGTTAAGTTAGACCCAATGATACAACGGCCGAATATAACCGTTTATATTCGTCGCATCTCACCACAATAGATAGGAGTCCCCTGCCACTGACAGTCCTTCCCCTTATCGATCTAGGATTCGATGAGTGTTCATTCATTGGAAAGCATCCGAGTAAAACTTAATATTTTGTTAAGGGGTTTTAGAAAATTTATAACGATCATGATCACATCATAAAGAGATCCTCAATTTTTCCTTGAACCAAATATTTCAAATCGACATCTTAAATTATTCATTTCCCAGGTAGATGGAGGATACCAATGGTCACACTTAAAACCCATCAGCCTTACGAATACGCATATCCGCTTTTGTCAGAAAATCCCAATTATAGATATCAAAAATCCATATTTAATTCCGTGTTTTAAAATCCATATTTCATAAACACAAGAATCTCATGATCGTTTGTTAATTTTAAAATCTTGAATCGTTACAGATTTTATCTTGTTTAAGCAAACATGGCATGAGTGTCGTATCTAATACATACATGATTAATCAATATTAAGCATGCATTTCAATTATATCTACGCATACATACCAATACATGCAATCATATACATATATGTAATGTGCGTAAATTAAACGTGTTTGGTTATGGCCCCATCCTATATGATATTTCCAAGCTAATGGAAATATCAAGGTCAGTATATGGTGGTTTTAAAAATACTATCTATTACATGTCTTCTTTCTTCATTGCTCCATCATCCCCTTTTGGATCGCCTCCTTGCTTGCAAGTCTTCATTGATAATTACATTGAATAATAAAAATAAAACTATTCTAATGAAATTACAAGAAGAACTCGAGTTACATTCGAGATAATTAAATTACAATGAATAAACGACATGCAAGTCGTATTTAGAAACCAAAACCATAAATCAAAACCACTATCCTATGGGTCTTTAGGCCATAACCATCCACCATGCTATCATATAACACATATAATATATCTCATATTATATAATCATATCATATAATCATATATAACAAATTTCGAAATTTCAGAAAATTAAAAACAGATTTCTGAAGACAATAAATCGCTATTTCGAGGCCCTTAACGACGTCAAACGCCTTACAGACCCGTCGGTGATAGCATAGCTATCAGTTTTGTTCATTGGCCCGATTCCAGTCAGAAAACACATATCATTTACGAAAATCGGATACAGCAGTCAGATTTCTCCAAATCTGACGGTGTTTCAGAAATCGTATCATATACAATTCTCATAACAAAAACAAGCGTATATCATATATACATATACAGAGATACATACAATCATCATATGATTATACATTACATGAATATCATATATTCATAATATATACATACATATACTCAAAATTTTAGAAAATCAAATAATTTTCAGAAAATCATAAATCACCGTTTTGGAGGCTGTAACGACATCTAATGGCTTACAGACGCAGAGCTGACTATTTCAGTATTGCTCAGTGACCCGATTCCAGTCAGAAAACACATATCGTTTGCAAAAATCGGACAACGGACACAGATTTCAGAAAATCAACGGCAGCCGTTTCAGAATTCGTATCGAATACGATTCCCATAATAAGAACAAACATGTATCATATACATACATCAACACACATAATCATCACATGATTATACATCATATGAATATCATATATTCATAATATATATAAACATATACATATTATATCAATATAAAATCATGATAGATCGCATACATGCTTATATATCAAAAACTGTTAAGCACATAACCGAATTAAAACGTTTCGCAAGTAGCTCTGATGCCATTGTAGGGTTTCGTGACACAAACGCAGCGGAATAAACGCGAAAAATAAATCAAAATAGCGAAACCCTCCGCAAGATCCATGCGAAAACAAAAGATTTAATTCGGAGATAAAGAATAAATACCTTTAGAAGCTTTAACAGTTCATTAATGGAAGATTAATGGAGGTCCAAAGCTTGTTTAATCACCACGTATCCCGCTCTCGCGATCTACGCTCTACGGTATCCACACGAACACTTTTCATGAAGGATCGATGTGTACTAGCACCCGAAAACTTCTTCTCTCTCTATCTTCCTCCTCTCTCAGAGCGGCTAGGGTTTTTTGTAAAATCTCTATCTTATTAAATCAGCCCATAAAGAGATTATATAGAGAGAGGAATAAGTTTTCTAATTATAATCCAATTATAATTAATACTAATCCAAAATTCTAAATTATTTAATTAAGTCTCACTTAATTAATTAATTATTAATTTTGGAATTAGTTTAAGTAATTCATTTATTCTATTTATATAATTAATTAAGTCATACTTAATTAATATCATAAATAAAATAAATTACTTATTTAATTTAAATTCATAATTTAAATTATTTCTCCTTCAAGCGTTCTTTGTGTGTGACCCTGTAGGTTATTATTACGTTGGCAACAATTTTAATATCTAATTAAAATTGTAAACAATGAGCGGCATCTAGTAATACATCATTGCTACCCAAGTAATAATAATAAATCGGTGATTCGATTAAGCCTTTCGTGAATAATGTTCCATGTAATATAATCCCTTTAATCTTGATATTATAGATTAAACTCAAGGCATGTCTCGTGTCATCCTCTTCATAATTTAATCTTTATTTTCTTGATCGATGAGTAGACTATTAAAATCAAATCAACATTTGAGCACGGCCGTGCATTTCATAGTCTCACTCAAACAAGAGGCCAATAATATCACTCCTAAAATTAGGAGGATTAAATCCCATCTAGATCATTCATATTTCTCATACGATTCATAATATACCCAATGTCCACTTTTATCATCACCCGGTCAAAGGTAACTTTTAATGTAATCAAAGTATATTAATTCTCGTATAGAAATATAATGATTTCAGGTCTAAGGATCATTACACCATTATCACAGTGAGAATTACTTATGACACTTACTTAACATGTAGAATCTCACGGCGGGTCATTCCAGTGCCATGCATTGAGACATGCACTTATGTTCTTGGCTTTAGTATCCCCATACCTATGACCAATGAGATGTGATCATCTGTCAAGAAACATACTAGTCTTTGTGCATTATTATTGTCCTTAAATAATAATACTCGACTAGGGAATTTTAGGAATAAGATACTATTCATATAATCTCATTTTTAAGTCACATACTTAAAGATATATAATACGTATCAAAATTCCAAGGACATTTATTATGCTTTCAATTTATTACGCAGTAAATAAAACATAATAAATAAATAATAATCAATAAAACATAATCCTTAATAATAAATATTTTCCTTAAAATATAAAAAGTATTGTCTCTAGAGCACAATTACTAACAATACTAAAATAAATATTCTTTGTGACTAGTTGATTGTCTTTGTCTTGATTCTTGTTATCACATTTATTATTTACTTCTTTTTCTTATCTGAGTTGAGTTGTCATCTAATTATTACAAATAGGCCTAGTCATATGCCTTTCAGCTTGTGAAGAGAATGATATACAAATTTCAATGGATCTGCAACATCAAAGTCCAGGAGTTGTTGTACATTAACTTCAACTTCTAACTCACCATTCCAGAGTGCACTTGTTCACATTCATCTGATGGATATTCATGCTTGAATGCTTAACAAGTGCTAGGAATATCCTGTTATTAGGTCATCATATTGTTGGTCTTAATAAGATCAAGTCTAGTCACTGGTGCTTACTGGTAGATTTTAAAAGTCTTGAATATTTTGTTTTCATCATTGTCGATACGTTCAACTTGATATTAACTTGAGCAACCAGTTTGACTTTCTTCCTCGTAACATCGCCAATAATCATCAAGCTTCTGAAAAACCTTACTGTACTAATTTCATCCTTTTCTTGTGGTCCGGTTTTCAGCTTCAGTAAATTTTTCCTTCAAACTGATTGAGATCATCTTGCATCGCCAATGATTATGCTTCTTGGTACTCAACTTCAATTGAGTCCAGATGGGTTAGAGATATTACTTTCAATAGTGGTAACAACAAGTTCAACCTTAACATGCATAAACTTATCTTTAACTGATCACTTCTCATTTATAGTAGCCTTGCAATGTTGTCTTAAGGCTATGATATTAGTGATTACAACCTAACTTTAGATGGACTAGCTGTCTTTACCCTATTGTGATTCTTATACATGTTTTGTCTAAGATTATGCAAGTCCTAAATATGAATTTTCAAATTTAAATTAGAAAGCATGAAAATAACAACACATGGTAACATTCAGCTTCAATGCATACAAATAAAGATTATGCAAGTCAGACATGTTATGTAAATTAGAAAATTCAGTACTATCTACTTTAACCATTCTACACAAATGTTATAATATCTCGTCTTCATTTTAAGTCTTTAGTGTAAAATATGTTTTATTAAATAAATTGTTATATAAAATTTTACTTGAATAGTGGGTGCCTCAATGACAGGGATTCCATAAAAGGGTTGCTTCATTATAAAAACTCCCATAAAATTTTTAGACTGTGTTTATTGAGCCAACAAGGGAAATGGCATTTGATTTAGTGATAGCATTAATGGTGAAGTCAAGCATATAGTACTTGGAACTATAGTTCTTATAAAAATTTTAATTTTTAAAGCCTCTTCATATAGAGGGAAAAGGACAAAATGGACAAAATCATTCACATCTTTTCGATGTGGGACAACAAACACCTCTTAATGCACTATTAGTAAGGCTGAGGTTGTTTTATAAATGAAGTTAGGTATAATCCTTTTCACCTCTTCGATGTGGGACATGTTGTTAACAATAATAAACTAGTGTCATAATAATTAAGTTCTTCATATATGATCAATTTATATTTTGCTTTATTTCAAAGTTTAACCCTCGAGTTATCTTGGTTTCAAGTGAAGCCAAGGTGAATAATGTGAATTATTCAGAGTCATACCTTCTACTTGGATTATATAGACCTTAGTAAGAATATTATTTTCAACCTACTCGATGAGGGACAAAAGAAGCTTAATTATATTACAAAAGCTGATATTCCACTTTTAAGTAAAGAAAGTGAAGCTTCCTTACATTCAAAAATTTCACTTCTTCCTTTTAAAATTTCTGCCAAGGATGGCAAGAATTAGCCATTATTATTTAGATTGTTTGTCAAAATCCTTACTATTGTAATGAATTTAAAATTTTTTTATAATTGTCGTCTTGTTTTTTATAAAAACCAAGAAAAGTTGGCTCAAGTGAACTTTCATTACTTAACTCAACCTATATAGAGTATGTAGTGAGTTCCACTCTAAAACTATGCGATATGGGACAAAGTGTACTTATATTTGTCACATTCTCAAGTAGAGAAAGCTAAACCTTGTATTACAAGTGTTAGGAATTCAAATTCATTTTGAATCTATCACTTCTCAATTATTCAAAATTTTATACTTTTAATTGTGTTGGATTAAATTGAATCCAAAGTTGAAGTTGAAATTGCATAAAGGAATGAAGCAGCTTACTATTATATAGGACTTGGAGGGAATTCTACTTTTAGGACCCTCAATGTGGGATTAAGTAAAAACAAAAGACTTTGGTTTTTAATTATATTACTTTTAAGTTTGGGGTTGTTTTCAAATCTTTTTATATGGTGGAAGGAACACAATTAGTTTTATACTTGATTGGGGTGGAACAGGAGTGGAAAAACCATTAAATATTTGGAAAAGCGATGAAAACACATGTTTAAATTATATACAACATTATAAATTTTCCACTTAGTAATTCTAGTTTCATGCGAAGCCTAAGTACCCCAATGTGACTAACATATATTATGAAATCTGAAGAGAATTCCAATATTGGAGTTCTTAATATGAGATGAGCTACTAAGTTAAGTCAAGCTTACATAGAGTTTAGAAGAATTTACTTTAATTATTCTAAGAATATGGGATAAATGAGGATTCAATTAAGGGAAAAGGTGAGAAAGGCAACCCACATCGATAACAAAAGGGAACTTAGATGAGAATAAATAAGAAAGAATGATATAAATTCTAGGATAAAGTGGGTTGACTGTTTTTATGAACAACATCATTTTTTTTTTCCAAAGATTGTAATGTTCTTTATCAAAGGTGGCCGGGTATTTTTATGCTGCTTACTTTCGGTGGACTCTTCTTGGATCTTTTCAGGTAAGATATGTTAAACCTCCTGCTTTGATACCAGTTATTAATCAAGATGAGTGTTGCAGAAGGGGGGGTTGAATGCAACTCTATTAATTATTAAAGATTTTAGCTAACAATAACTAGAATAATAATCAATTGGTTAGGGATGCAAATAAACTAAGCAGATAAAATGACAAGGTGTTTAAAATTCAAAATTTAATTTTACTAATATTTGTTTCGCTACAACTGTCTGGAAAATAATTCCAGCTTCGATATATATAATAACAATGAGTTTGCTAATGTTTCTATGCTTGAAAAAATTCTAGCTCAGTTGCATAAGTGAAAGTACTAATATTTGTCAAGCATAGAAACATTAGCAAACTCATTGTTATTATATATATTGAAGCTGGAATTATTTTCCAGACACTTGTAGCGAAACAAATATTAGTAAAATTAATTTTTGAAGTTTAAACACTTTTTCATATTATCTGCTTAGTTTATTTGCATCCCTAACAAATTGATTATTATTCTTGTTATTGTTAGCAAGAATCTTTAATAATTAATAGAGTGGCATTCAACCCCCCCCCCTTCTGCAACACTCATCTTGATTAACAACTGGTGTCAAAGCAGGAGGTTTAACATATCTAACCTAAAAAGATCCAAGAAGAGTGCACAGAAAGTAAGCAGCATAAAAATACCCACCTTTGATAAGAACATTACAATCTTTGAAAAAGAAAAATGATTTTGTTCATAAAAACAGCCAACCCACTTTATCCTGGAATTTATATCATACTTTCTTATTTATTCTCATCTAAGTTCCCTTTTGTTATCGACGTGGGTTGCCTTTCTCATCTTTTCCCTTAATTGAATTCTCATTTATCTCATATTCGTAGAATAATTAAAGTAAATTCTTCTAAGCTCTATGTAAGATTGACTTAACTTAATTATAATGTTTCTATGCACTTGTGTTAGTGCCCGCTCTAGGCTTTTGCTCTAGATATATGTACGACATGGGTGTATGTAGTGAATGATAAAATTTTTTAACTCTTGACTGATATCTTTCCATATTGATAACAAAATAGAAACTAATTATGAATATATTAAAGACATTGGAATTAATACATGGATAGTTGAGCCCTTGGTTGCCAAGACACAAGTGTTGCCAAATCACAAGTGTGTGCGCCTGTGAGAAGGATTTATTTAAGTGTTACTGTGTTGTCTTGGGCACTTGAGTTATGCACCTTACGCCATGGGTATGCGTGCATGTGAGGAAGATTGAGTTTTAAAACTGTGATAACTAAAATACCACATCGAGAAGAAATAAAAGGAGAATTACTCATCTCCTTATAAAATGCAATGCATAGCCTAGTTTAAGAAAATTAGGAAGAGGCTAGCTTACAAACTATTAAGTTTGGTAAATCTTCAAACTCCTATTTCTTTTCCTTTAGTTAGGTAATTAGTATTTAATTAGTTAATGAATAAAATATTAGTAGATTTGAGATTAAAAATACGCATGATTTAGTAATATTAAAACAAATGTGGGAAATTTTTAGTATACAAAACAGTGATATTGGGACTTGAGACTCCAAAGGGAAGTTAAGGCTTATGGTAGTATACTGTAAGTATATATTGTATTATTTACTTTTGAATTTACTGATGACTTTGATTACGATTGATTCATTGATGAAAATTGTGTATTCTTACATGGATATTTGATGAACTGATGACACTTCCTTTTTGAAATTAAAGCCACGCCAATTCTTTAGCTGGTCGGGATCCCCACTTAATGATTTGATGAACCTGTCATGTTTGAATACTCAATTTCTAATGTTGAAAACTAGTTTATCGTATTGAGATCTTGATGATTTTGATGAGATATTGATGAATTTCCTATCAAATGTTTTATTATATAAAACCTCAGTTGGATACTATAATATATGTTTGATGAGCTTTATAAGCTTATTCTTTTATATTACTAACTTCTACATGAAAGAATTTTGGAGAAGGTTATTCGGGGAAGGGTAAAGATGTGATGAATTAATGGGTTAGAGTGACGGATGATGCGTAGAAATCTAATATACGTCATTTGTTGAAGCTTTGTAACTTAAAATTGCTAAAAACTTATGATGTAGTATATAACTTTTGATGTAAGACTAAACGAAGTTGTAAAATATTACTATATTATCGAGTTTAAGTTTATGTAAGCATATGTTGGCTTGATTTGAGTATATTTGGCGTCCCTCGGGTAGGGTTCCTGAGGAAAACCCGGGGTCGGGGCGTCACAGGTGGTATCAGAGCCAGGTTAGAATTAGGAGAAAAGATAGTACTTGGGGTAAATCGCTAAAGTTATATATGAAAGACTAGAATAGGTAAAGTCGATTATGTTTCGAGTATTGTGTGACTTAGATTTTTGGGGATATTGAATAATCTCGTATATTTGAATAGTAAATGTTTAGATTATAAGAATGTTATGTTTATGTTAAGTAGTTTTTTATTATAGTTATGACTTTCATGGATTTTAACGGTGTATTTTGGGATATTAGTGAAGATGACGGATGAAAATAGTAGTGGAGTAGCACCTAGCATACAGATTAGTCCTAAGATGATGTTGGTTTTGGAAGAAATGAGAAGTATATTGAAAAATACAAGGGAAGAACAAACACCTGCGAATAATGTTACAATAAATACCGAACCCGTAGGGGACCATATCTATAGACATTCTAGGGCGAGAAGGTGAGAACAAGTGGAGGCGTACCTATAAGGCTTTTAAAGATGATGATCCCCTTATATTCAAAGGAGACTTAGATCTGCATGTTGCTAACACATGGATTAAAGAAATGGAAAAAGTGGTAGAGATTTTAGAATGTTTGAATGAACAAAAGGTAAAATTTACAATGCATTCTTTAAGGGGGGAAGTTGTATTTTGGTGGGACACTGTTAAACAAACAGAAGATTGTTCTAAAATGACTTGGACAAGGTTTAATGAATTATTCTTCGACAAATATTCTCCTACTTGTATGAAAAATGAAATGGAAATAAATTTTCTTGGATTAAAGCAAGAAGGAATATTTGTATCAGAGTATCTATCAAAATTCTTTGAACTTTCAAGGTTTTCCCCTCATCAAGTTGATACTAAATCTAGAAAGTGTCAAAAATTCCAAGAAGGACCCAAGCCATAAATTAGAGAAAAAATATCTTTACTGGAATTGGAGCAGTTTGATAAGTTAGTGGGGAAAACTCAGATTGTAGAAAGAGAATATGATGCTCATACCCAGTTTTTCAACAACAAAAAGAGAGGTAGAGAAGCGGATGTGAGCACTAATTCCGGATATAAAAGAGGTAACAAAGATTTTCATAAGAAAAAGAAGGAGAATTTTCGAGGAAATGATAAAAGTACTATTGGATTGGAGTGTAAGAAATGTGGTTTGAAACATGGTGGTGATGTTTGTTATCGAGCTGATGGATTATGTTATAATTGTGGAGAGAAAGGACACATAGCGACACAATGCCCAAAACCAAAGATGATTTCTTGCTATAGCTATGGAAACCAGGGTCCATTTATCTAGGGATTGTCCTTAGAAAAGAGTCAAGAATGAAGTTGAAACCAAATGGAACAAAGGACCTACAACAGGATATCTTCAACAATCAACATCCAGGGCCGTTGCTAGGACTTATGCAATGACAACCCAAGATGCCGAAGTGTCTAATGACGTAGTGTCAGGTACGCTTCAACTTTGTGCTCAAGATATGCATGTTTTGTTTGATTCCAGATCAACCCATTCTTTTGTAGATGTGAAATATGTCGATAAGTTAAATGTGCATGTACGAATTTTAGATAATGGGTTGCTGGTAAAACTTCCCAATGGTAGAAATTTAGTAGTAGATAAAATTTATAGAGATTGTTCTTTGTTAGTTGAGGGACAAACCTTCTTAGTGAATTTGTTGCCTTTAGAACTAAGATATTTTGGAGTAATTTTGGGGATGGATTGGTTGACGAGGTATAAAGCTAATTTGAATTGTAGTAAGAAACCAGTGTGTTTAGTAGGTCTAAACAAAAAGGTGTATTTTAAAGGAGACAAATTAGAGAATCCTAATATCATGATATCAGTTTTAAAAACATGTAAGATGTTGATGAAATGATGTGAAGGATTTCTTGCGTATGTTGTTGGGGATGAAAAAATTAAAAATAAAGTTGAAATATACCCGTAGTCAGAGAATTTCCAAATGTGTTCCCTGATGAGTTGCCAGGGCTGCCACTTGAAAGAGAAGTCAAATTTGGTATTGAGTTGGTTATAGAAGCCCGGCCAGAATTGAAAGCACCGTATAAAATGACGCTAAAAGAATTAGCTAAACTTAAGGTTCAATTACATGAATTGTTGGAGAAGAATTTTATCAGACTAAGTGTCTCTTCTAGGGGAGCTCTAGTATTATTTGTGAAAAAAAGGATGGTTCTCTATTATTATGTGTTGATTATAGATAACTAAATAAGCTAACAGTGAAGAATAAATATCCACTCCCACGTATAGATGATCTTTTCAATAAGTTACAAGTAGCTACATATTTTACAAAGATCGATTTACGTTCAGGTTATCACCAATTAAATGTGAAGAAAGAGAGTATTTGATTGACAACATTTAGAACTCGATATGGACATTATGAGTTTATAGTGATGTCATTTGGGGTAATGAATGCACCAGCAGTATTCCTGGATCTGATGAATCGAGTGTTCATGAATTATTTGGATAAGTTTGTAATTGTGTTTATTGATGATATCCTTGTGTATTCGAAAAATGAAAGAGAACATGAGGAACATTTGAGGAAGGTACTACATACTTTGAGGGACGAGAAGTTGTATGCCATATTTTCCAAATGTGAATTTTGGTTGAAGAGAGAGTTTTCTTGGACATATAATTTCGGGAGAAAGAATTTTGGTTGATCATGCTAAGATTGAAGTGATTATGAATTGGGAAAGACCAAAGTCCATGACGAAAATCTGAAGTTTCTTAGGTTTAGCTGGATACTATAGAAAGTTCGTTAAGGATTTCTCTAAAATAACAGGACCACTAACAAATCTTACAAAGAAAAATGTTAAATTTATTTGTTTTGAGGAGTGTCAATAAAGTTTTAATGAATTAAAGAAGAGATTAACATCTATACCAGTGCTTAGACTGCCAGATGGAACTGAAGACTTTGTGATCTATAGTGATACATCAAGAAAGGGTTTGGGTTGTGTATTAATGCAACAGGAGAATATAATTGCTTATGCATCTCGACAATTTAAAAACCATGAGAAAAACTACCCCACCCATGATTTGGAATTAGCTGTGGTAGTTTTCGCTCTAAAGATATGGAGGCATTATTTGTATGGAGAAAAGTGTAGGATTTATACAAATCATCAAAGATTGAAGTATATTTTCTCACAGAAAGATTTAAATATGAGGCAAAGAAGATGGTTGGAGCTACTGAAAATTATGATTGTGAAATTTTATATCATCCTGGTAAGGCCAATGTGGTGGGTGATGCATTAAGTCAGAAAGGAGTTGGAAGTTGTTCAAGTGTCATAATAAGATGAACCAATCTTAAGGAACTTCATAGACTTGGTGTTGAGTTTATTATGCAAGGAAGGGGTGAAATTTTATTATACCAAATTGATGTGAGACCAATGTTATTAGAAAGGATAAAGATAAGTAAGACGTTAGATGAGCGTTTAAAGAAAATTTGGAATAATTCTAATTTGAAATTGGGAAAAGGGGATTTCAGGAAAGGGAATGATGACAACATAAGATTTCGAGATCGAATATATATACCATCTAATATAGGGATTAAGAACGAGATCTTATGGGACTCTCATTCGTCACCTTTTTCGATACATCCTGGATTCACAAAAATGTATAGGGACTTGAAGCAGTATTTTTGGTGGCCTAAGATGAAGAGAGAAATTGCAGAATGGGTAGGAAAATGTTTGGCTTTTCAACAGGTGAAAGCAGAACATCAAAGGCCTGGAGGATTACTACAATCACTACTTGTCCTTGAATGGAAATGGGAGCATATCACAATGGATTTTGTGTTAGGATTGCCAAGTACATAAAAAGGAAATAATGTGACGCCCCCAGATCCGGGGTTAGGGATCCAGGCCATCATAGTCCACTTCCAATAATAAATTATGTTGGGTTCCAAGGCATAAAACGCAGCGGATTAAACGTAAATATAACGAAAATTTCGGAACCCTAAACGCAGGATCATGTATAAGCCTGGACTGATTATTGTGAAACGGAATCATACCTTTGTCTGGTCTTGACTTACACGAACTCAACGGAGATCCTAGCTTTCACAACTTGTGTCTTCCTCTCGAAAACACCTCTATGGTATCCACACGAGCACCTTCAAGAACGTCTCACGATTTTGATTACGGAATTGATGTACTAGCCTCCTTTGATGATTTCGAATTTTTTCTTTCTGCCTCCTTGCTGATGCTGCCTTTAGGGTTTTGTTTCTCAAAACGTGATCCCTCTTAACCCTATCATTATCTATTTATAATGCTGGTTAAGAGGCCCAATCAGTAAAACCTAACCCATGTAGGTATAGGATTAAATAATAAAACGATTTTCTATTATTTAATTAATAACTAAGTCATACTTAATTATTATGGGCAGAAATCCTCTTCAAATTCGAATTTATATTATTTCAATTAATTAAGTCTCACTTAATTAATATAATAAAATTCAAATAATCATCAATTAATTTAAATCTATAATTTAAATTAACTATTCCTCTAAGTGCTCTATGTGTGTGACCCTATAGGCTATTATTTAATTAGCAATAATTTTATTCTCCATTAAAATTATAAACAATGAGCGGTATCTAGTAATACATCATTGCTACCCAATTAAATAATAATTAAATCGTGATTCGATAAAACCTTTCGTGATTAATGTTTCCGTGTAATATAATCCCTTTAACCATATATATTATAGATTAAATTCGAGGCATGTATATAGTCATCCTCTACAACATTTAATCCGGGTTTACTTGATCCATGAGTAGACTATGAAAACAAATCATTATTTGAGCACGGCCATGCATTTTATAGTCTCACTCAATCAAGAGGCCAATAATATCTCTCCTAATTATAGGAGGGTTAAATCCTTTATCTATCATTCATATTTCTCATACGACTCATGATATACCCGATGTCCACTTTTATCATTACCCGGTCAAAGGTAACTTTTAATGTAGTCAAAGTATATTAATCCTCGTACAGAAATATAATGATCTCAAGTCAGAGGATCATTACACCATTATCACTGTGAGTCTTTCTTATGACTTTATTAAACATGAAGAATCTCACTGTGGATCTGTCCAGTACCATGTACTCCTGCATGTACCTATGTATTGATTTTAGTATCCCCATACTTATAACCAATGAGATGTGGTTATCTGTCAAACAACATACTTGTCTATTTATGTATTATTATTATCCTATAATAATAATACTCGACTAGGGACATTTAAGAATATGATCTATTATATAATCTCAAGTTCAAGTCATGTACTAAACTATACAATGTGTATCATGATTCTAAGGACATTTATTATGCTAACAAATATATCGCAGTATTTAAAGTCATAATAAATACGTTTATTGAATAATCAAATGACATAAAGGTCTATTAAAAGAAACATTGTATTGCCTCTAGGGCAACTACACTAACAAATTACTCACCTGCTTAACAATTATATCAACAACATATATTGGTGACCCCAATTCAATTACACAACTCAAGCCATAGTCTCAGAAAATGAACTTAAAATAATAACAATTATTATAATCCAACTGTAATAAACTCCGGATCTAATATAACCTCTACCTGAAGTTTCATTAGAAGTTAACATTGTTTCAACATTTATTATTACATTGCATATTTTACAACAAGTCTTAGGATTCTAAACTTAAATCATATCTAGCTTACACCACCTGTAGAAGCCTTGAACCTGACTAACTCAAGCTCGAGCCTCTCCTTTTCTTTGCATATCATGGACACGTCATACTGCAAGATTTAAAGTTACAACAAGCAAGAATAAGCCAAAGAATGCTCAGCAAGATATATATTAGAATATTTATGTAATTTGTACCAAGAAAAGGGTAGTAACCAATATTTATTCCAACCCGATGTCCAACAGTATCAATAGATAACTTTGCAATATATATTTGTAGAACGTTTATCGAGGTATATCTCGACAATAAATGAATCAGAGTTTACGATGCAAGAAGGTATTCACGATAACAATGCAGTTCAAGTTACTGCGAAAAGAATCAATAAAAGTTCAACAATTTCCATTAACACTAGCGGTAACTTAGTACCTTGGCTTTCGTTATAGTGTAGGAATAGTGAAAGTTCAACAGTTCTCATTAACATTATTGGTAACTTATCACCTTGGCTTTCGTTATGGTGTAGGAACAGTGAAGGTTCAACAGTTCTCATTAACACTATCGGTAACTTAGCACCTAGGCTTTTATTACAGTGTTAATGTCAAATTTCAATTGGAAGAAATGGGACTATACTGGAGCATTCACCACGCCTATTGTACACGATGATCAGTCGTATTGTACAATAGTATATGTAACTTTCTTTACTAATAGAAGGATGATCCTCAACTGGTCATCACCTCAGGCAACACATGGGCCTTTAAATGTTGGACCGTGCGTCACTCGGCCTCTTACCCTATGATGGACTATGCCGCACACAAGCCTCTTACACTTATATCTCCAGTCCCCTTAGAATATATTAAAATCAAGTCTGGAAGGGAATTTAATCCAACCTTCCAGAATAACAACAATCCTTTCTAGGATTTCAACATCAAATAATGGATTCACTTCCGAAATTATGTGAAAATAATATCGTATATACGTGGATTAAATCTTAGTCAACTAATCAATACGATAAATGTAATTGAATCAAGAAGACTCCAGAACACGACTGGGGAGTCGCTATAAAGTAATAAAATAGCTCAGTGAAGAATACTTAATAGAGTAAATACTAGCCTGTAATGGCACAAGTATATATGGGAAGAATGTCAAAGTTGAATATTTCATCCCTAATATTGAGTTATCGACTCAAAAATAATTGCGGAATATTTGAATCATAACTCAATATTTATTATTTAATAAAAAAAATAATATTTAAAGAATTTTAGATAGCTCCAGAATATTTTTAAAGAACAAATAAATATTTGATTAATAATTATAAGACATATAATAGTCCTCGAATAATATTAAAAGGATTTAAAAGAATTAAAATATTAAATTAGGATTTAATCAAGATTATTTAATATTTAAATAATTTTAAATGAATTCAAAATATTTAAATAATATTTAATCAACATTAAATAATATTTAAATAATTCAAAATGAACTAAAAGTATTTAATCAATAGTTAAATACTTTTAAATGAAACAAAATATTTAAATAATATTTAATCAATATTAAATAATATTTAAATAATTCAAAATGAATTGAAAGTATTTAATCAATAGTTAAATACTTTTAAATGAACCAAAATATTTAAATAATATTTAAATAATTCAAAATAAACTAAAAGTATTTAATCAATATTTAAATACTATTCAATCTCTTTAAATAATATTTAATCAACACTAAATACTATTCAAATAAATTTTGAAGGGTATTTAATTCATAAATAAATAATCCATATTTATTATCAATTAATATCAAAATATATTCAAAGGAAAGATTCCTGAATAATATCGACCAAAGTCGAGAAAATAATAAACAACTCCTGATCAACTTATCGATACTCCAACAAATATCCCTAACTACTTACTATATGAACTCTAACTTTTTAAGAAGTTCAGAGTCGTCAAAGAATCAAGTAGGAAAAGGGAAAACAGAGTTCTTGATTGATATAAACATTTTATACACAACAAAGCTTAATAAGCAAAAACTTGTTATAAAGTCAAATATTTCAAGAAACTTGCATATATCGAAATCAAAATATTCTGTAATAGAATTCGAAGAATAGAGTTAGGAATCTTGTCTGGTGTCCATGATGCATATCCAAGGTCCATCACATCTCCCCGAAGTTCTATCAATAAATATAAGAACTTTGATTAGTCTCTCTACTCGAGTTAACTACCTTAACTCTACAAATCATAACCACTTTTTTTTTATTAAGTACTAACATTTGTTTCGCGATTACTAAACCTCATGGTTTTGATAAGTTAGGACCTCGATACTAATCCACAAACCTATATCGAATCCAATTATGACCATTACAATTTGTACTTGGTAGTTTTATTAACTCTTATTTTGCCCGATATTTCACCTCCTCGGGCCTAATTTAACTTTTCATAAAACTATCTTGTCAATGATTTTTAATCAAGTTCTATACACCAACATGTATTTATGATACTCCTCAACAACTTTCGTCACTTGACCGACTCGAGACAAGTCTTATTTCTTGCTTAAAATCGTCTCCCGAAACGGTTATTTAACATTTTTCTTACGTTCACTCCACTTAATACCCTATTTTCTAGCATTTTTAATAAATTGGAAAATAATCATTTTGATACGATTTCTTTTCTGAGATCTTCTATGACTGTCAAGAAATCTCCCATAAAAGTTTCAAAGCCAACCAAGAAATCTAGCTAAGTCAGAAACTGCCTCAAACTTAGGCTTATGACAAGCTTGTTCCTTAGATTTCTTACTTGCACCTTCTTAACTCCAATAATTTTAATAAATGGGATTTTATTTCTTTTGATCCGAAACCTTTTTATGAATCATCTCAAATGACTCTAGTATTTTAAATAAAAGTTTCTATTTTTATTAAGCCTCCTAGTTAGTCCAATCATAGTCTCAAAATTGGACGAAAAACAGAATTTTCATTTTCTGTGCTACGATTACTAAATCGTTAATAACTTTTGACTCATAACTCCGAATGATGCCAAATTAGTGCGTAAACGATCTAGAGACTATCTCTTTCTAAACATATCATCCATATTCCCAGAACATAGAACAATTCTTGCCAGAATATTCTAGACATTTTCTGCAGAAAAAAATTGGTTTGGTGACGTTTGTAAACTCATCATTTTTCATTTCTATTCTACTTCAATTCAACCAACAAGCAATCCCAACTCCTTAAACAACATCAACAATTAACATACTCCAACCTCAAGCCAACAAAATGATTCAATCTTTTGAAAAGTAGTTTAAAATCAAATGAAGAACATAAGTGTTTCTAGGACTACCCATGCTTAAACAACCTTACTCATAACATGTATAAACTATAACAATCATCAACCAAGCCATAAGAACTTAAAAATCAAAGAAAATAAAATTTTATTTTCAGAATCACTATTTATGTTCATCACACTTTGGATCATATCTAGAGATTTCATGGATGGTTGCTTGTAAGAATCAAGAGAGAGCAAGAGGGGTTTACAACATTCGGTTTAAGCTATTAAGCGCAAGAATTGGTGGAAAAATGAGCAAGCAAGCATTCCATCTTTTTCATTTTTCTTCTCTTCTTCAAATCGGGTTTTCTTCATGGAAAGAGGGGAGAAACCGAATTTTTCTTGTTTTTGGGAAGTGTGTGGTGGAAGCTAGTGTTTTAAAAGGTTTGTGCGATAGTCGCGTAATTTCCTGACGACGTTTTAATCTCTCATTCTCGTACTTTATTCATCCGACAAATTTAAGTTTTAAAATATCAAATTCTCATTTTATAATTCTCTTATGAATTATTATTATTAAATTAATACCCTTTAATTGTTTCGAGAATTTACGAAACAATTCTCCGGATAAACACTATTCACTTACACCGTCTCTCAAACTCTGTTACGACTTTCACCTGGATTCAAAATTTATTTTGTTAGACTAAAAATAATTATATGTCCTATATTTATTATGTATGCTACCCTAAGCACCGATACAACGAAGAATTTTCAAATTATAATTCTCCAAAAGCTGTCGGCTTTACATATACTCTAATATCTCGCAAATCCAAATTAAATATAAGAAATGGACATTGTCGAAAAACTAACTTGATTTACATTCACTTAAATATATCATAGTTCCCACAATTTAGTAATATAACAATACATATATTTTTGAATATCCCGTATATTAATAATACGGCCTCACATCTCAAGTACCTTATGAAAAATATAAATCCATAAAATCGGTTATTCATAAAATGTAAAATTTTATCCAAAAATCTTAATAATATCAAGTGTAAAAAATACGGGTTATTACAATCTCCCCTCCTTAAAAGGATTCCGTCCTCGGAATTTATATGTGAATAACTGAGGTTACTATCCTCACACCTCACTATAGAATTCTCAGGTTGAGTCTTCAACCTACTCAGTTTGGTATAACAATCTCATTAGCGTTATTGTTTCACTTCTCAACACTTTCCTTATTTAACTCCGCACTCCCCTGAGATGCTGAGATGCTGACATCCATCAACTCCCCACTCCCCTTTCCCATGTGGGGAATGGATATCTTAGGTCAGTTTTCTATGGCCAGTGCACAAAGAAAGTTTCTCATTGTTGTCATTGACTACTTCACTACGTGGATAAAAGCCAAGCCCTTGGCCAAGATTGACACTAAGAATGTGACCCAATTCGATCTTCTGGGAAAACGTTATATGTAGGTATGGGTTACCCAGAATCCTAGTAACGGACAACGGAACTCAGTTTAACAACAAGGACTTCATAGAGTACTGCGAAAACTATAACGTTGAACTACGCTTCACTTGAGTAGCTCATCCACAGTCAAATGGGTAAACTAAGATTGCCAACTGAATTATTCTAGAGGGAATCAAAAAGAGGATTGAATGCTCCCAAGGGACTTGGGTTGACGAACTACTCCCAATCTTATGGGCATACAGAACTACTTGTAAGGCTTCAACAGGGGCAACACCTTTTCAACTAGCTTATGGGGTTGAAGCAGCGGTGCCCATCGAAATAACTAAAACGTCGCCAAGGGTGCAGGAGTTCAGATTGACACCAATGAGGAAGGCATGAGATTGGCTCTAGACTTGATAAATGAGCTACACGATGAAGCCAATGCCAAAATTGTAGAAAACCAAAAGAAAGTTTCGTTCTACTATAACCTTAGAGTCAAAGAAAGGTTCTTCCGCGAAGGAGACTTAGTCCTGTGAAAGATCGAGGCATCTGGAGCTGGTCCCAAAGGCAAGCTAGCTCCAAATTGGGAATGACCATACCAAGTGAAGGAAGTCACATGACAAGGTGCATACAAGTTCTAAACCCTTGAAGGGGTTGAAATCCCAAGAAGTTGGAATGCAGCCAACTTAAGAATTTATTATGTTTAAATTTATGACTTTGATTTTTAAAAACGTTCAAGTGTCGGTTTATTAGCCTCGAAGGCAAGACATATTTTTAATACCAAGTTTTGTTTAAAAACTACGTAGAAATGTTTTCCGTTCTCCTCATATAGCATTAGTTATTTTTGTTAAGTCTTTTACAAGCTTCATGAGTATTTATTATTTATGTTCAAGTTAAACACGAAAAATAAAAAAACAGAGGCAGAAAGAAAGGAAGAAAATATAGAAAAACATAAGTACATAAATAAATGCTCGAAGGCCAAACATCCGTTTACAAGCCACAGAGGGCCAACATAAATACAGAAATAAAAATCCTAACTACTTGGATGAGTCCTCCTCCTCCGAAGACTCTTTCTCGCTAGACGAAGATGAATCCTCCTCGGCTTCACTCGACTCTTCTTCTCCAGAAGAGCTACCCTCAACCGGTTTCTGAGGGGTTGCCTTAGGAACAGTCTTCTCTGGCACAATGCGATAAGGAGAGGGAGTAAGACTAGGCTCGCGAATCCTCTTTTGCCTAACATCGGGACAACTGTCCCCTTCAGTTTCAGTTTCTTATGCCTCGATCAACCGCTTCAAAGTCTCGGATGACTGAGGACTTTTGAAGTCCACCTTAAGGTCAAACAGACCCGGATGCCTCTCCAGCACAGCCTTTAGTGCTTCGTTCCACCCAATTGTGTAGTTGGCAGTGTAGAGGAGTATTGTTATGCTCCTGGATTAAATCTTGTTATTCCTCCGAGTCCATATACTTGTCCATGATAGCATTTTTGTCGGTCCGGAGTTTAATTATCTCTGCTTGGGCCTGCTTCAAAAGTTCGTCCTTCTCGGCCAATTTTTCCTCCAAGTGCTTGATCTTGGCATTCGCCATAGAAAGCTACTTCTTAGGCTTCCTTGCTTGAGCCTTCCATGACTACGTCTAGTGCAAGGAACGCTGAAAGTAGGTATTGGCCTGAAAAACCAACAAACCAAGGTGAGTAGAAAGAATTCTAAGTATCAAAAGCTAAAAAATGAGTGTGTGCTATGGGCGTAAAATACGTAGTTAAAGAAACTTACCAATGCCAAAAATTGTACACTACTAGCTTTAGTGCTCTCCTCGTTGCGTCCCAACACTATATCCTTATAGTCACAAGGAGTGATAGAGTGAAAAGACCAATCCCTCGCGTGGTCTATGCATCCCACCATAGTGTCGGTTATCCTGAATCCCCAGCCAGGCTTGTAAGCCAGGGATTTGGGCGCTCTGACAGTCTCATTGTCTTCAGCCTCAATTGGCCCAGTGTGGGGCTGCAAAAAAGCCGGAGGCTCCTTCTCTTGCCTAGGGTCACTAATCAGCCTAAGCCATTTCATGCGGCCTGTCTCCTCTATAGGTGGAATGGTCTACTCATTAATTTGTGCGGTAGTTGGAAAGAAGACATGAATACATTAGTACAAAAATCAAATAGTGAAAGTAAAAAGAAGGCAAACCTAATTAAAGTAATATACCTTTACTTGAGGCCCTCGACAGACCCACAACCTTCAACCTATACTCATCCCGAAGAACCCAAGAAACTTTCTTGGTTTCCACCTGAGTGAGCGTGACATAGGCTGTCTGCTCCTCCTCTGAGAGCATAATGGAGTCGACGCTCCCATCAGCTACTTTCCTGAAAGTGGACCTGAAGAGGGTTCCCCAATCTCCTCTTTCCCATTTGATTTGAACAAAGTTCTCTTTCCAATAGAGGTTATTGTTGGGAATGGAAGAATTGTCAAAAATATGGGGACTGTTGGGTTTATGACCTATATGAAACCAACCCAAGGAAAGGCTAGAGGAGTTTTTGGATTGATTTTTTTTTCGAAAAAGGGGGACAGTCCTTTTCATTTTCTTTTCTAAACACAAAACCATGAAACAATGGATGAGTCTCCATCAATTTGGTGCAATTTGGCAAGGATTCAGCTGGACATTGGCCAGAAGAGTAGGAATGAATTCATGAATAGGGAACCTAAGCCCAACTAACAGGGCATCTACACAAACAAATGAATGATTGGGTTTCCAGTGGCAGGTCCTATCACCAGGCTCTACCAAAGAAATAGTAAAACGAGGAGGGAAGTTGAACAATCGATTATATTCTTCTACCAAGTCAGTATCAAAAAATTTATTACTATGGCTATATGAATCTAGGTGAGATTGGGTGGGATATTCACCCCTTTTTGATTTATCATATCAATTAAAGACATGTAATTCGAATAAATAGGGATGCGATGAAGGGGTTTACTTCTCTTAAAAGACCACGCATTCATAGCTGCTAGCCGGGAAGTCTTCTTGTCGGCCATTGATCCTTCGATTTTATGAGTATCTTTGAGAGGATTGAGAGCTGGATTTGCTTAAAAATGAAGAGCTTAAATGTGTGTGATAAATTGAGAAGTGAGAAATGAGTAGTGTGGGAAATGAAGCCCCTCACACTACTCATATATTGTCCTCTAGCCGGTCACTTAACCGTTTAAATTCACCGTTTTACAGGTATTTTTAGGTCAGATGACCGTTGAAGGGCAAATCAACTAATATGACTGTTGAATGGGCTCATCTAACGAGGCCCATGATTGAAGGCCCAAAGGTAAAAAAATCTAGAATTCATAAGAAGGATCTAGAACTTGGGCCTGTGAAGTCCATGACCCATAAGCCATGAAGGCCCACTACCCAATGTTAAAAGCCTCGAAGGCCTAGAATCTAAAACGTCCAAAGCCCAGAAGGACCAATAAAAATGAAAGGCCCATAGTCAATCAATGAAGGCCCATGCCACAAAAGCATTGAAGGCCTACTAAGTTAAAGAAACCTATTGATCTCTTAAATAGAAGGCCCAATGAGAGCCCACATTGTTGAGGGCCCGAAAAGCACAAAGCCCGTAAGGCTCAATTTACTCGAATTCCTGAGGGGACAAAAATTTTCGACCTAGGTGAGCATTTGAGGCTTAAGTCGGCCTCAATCCAAGTCAAAAAAATCAAGGTGGTGAGACCCAAAATAAATTGAATTTGGTGAATGGGAGTGCAATTCGAGTTCATTCCACGCCGAAAGTTACTAAGGCACGAAGCCCACAATAAATAGACCAGGAGGGTGAAATAAGGGTCAATTCGACCTCAATCCAGGTCGAAGGAAACAAAAATTTTAAAACCCAAGCCAAATCGACCTGGAAGGTAAATCAAGGTTTTGATCGACCTCAAACCAAGCCGAAAGCCACCAAAACATTGGAAAATAAGAAAAATCGACTTGAAAATACATTTGAGGTATAATTCGACCTCAATTGAGGTCGAATTGAAGCCAAAGCCAAGAGGCCTATTAATCTCAATCATAAATCGACTTGGAAGTACATTTGAGCTGTAATTCGACCTCAATCGAGGTCGAATCAAAGCCAAAGCTAAAAGGCCAATCGACCTCAAATAATAATCGACCTCGTTCCAGTCGATCATCGGCCTCATTTCAAAATCGAGCTGGGGGGAGAATTAAAGAATTGGTCAACTCCCAGAAATTTCCCATTTTTTAATTGTTAAAAATAAAGTCCTTGGGGGAACAATTTATGTAATATTACTTATTTTAAAGGGATTAATAATGAAAAAGCCAGAGCCTAGAAGATGAGATAAAATTGACTAAAATAAGTCTAAAGCCCGATCAGGAACCGAAAATCCTCTGTGAAATTTTACGAAAACTCACTAAGGTTTCCTAAAAGTTGGGGGGCAAATGATATGGGTAAAAATAGTCCTGAGGAAATAATAGATATAGCATTTATTGTTTCCTTTAATAGACTTAGTATGGTCCAAAGGCTTGGGCCCTTGAAACGAACTAGAAAAATAAATCCTAGGATCAACTGGATTTGTAAATCAAGGATCAATTGGATTTGTAAGTCCAGTCCACAAGCTCTGTTGAAGCCATATACCCATTAAGCCTTTGTTATTAATTAATAAAGGCTCAGTAAAGGCCCAAGAAGCCTGTTGAAGGCCCTCATCCTAGAAGGATCTAGAAACCCTGGCGTGGGAAGAGTCCAATGAGGAATCCCATTCCTTTAAGGTTACAACAACCTTACGTCACTAGGAGACCTGGCATCCAAGTCTCCTAACCCTAATCTAACTCTAAGGCCCTCGTGCGCCTATATAAAGGGCCTAACCCCTCAACATTAGAATTACATTATTGGCTTGATTCTCATATACATTGAGATATGTAGGCATTTAACGAGGACCCGAGATTGTCACGAAACGTTAGTGCAGCCATTAAAGCTCGAAGCTCCCCCAAACCCTAGCATTGATTACACATTAAATACACCTAGTTTTTAATCCGTAACAATAAGAATGTCGCGTAGGAAGACTGAATTCCTTAGACTGATAAATAGCAGGGTTCTATAATGACAACTTCTGGCCACTACTAAGACAAACTAAGTCGAGAATAAAACCAAGAAAACTAAGGCGCAAGGAAAGATTCTAAGTAGCAAGTGGCGCCATCACAGTGAAGCAAGAGTAGAGGCACAATTAGCTTTGACAGAGGCGCAACAAAGCTGTTCAAGAGAAGAACAAAGGCAGCTAATGTTCTAAGGCATTAGTGGCGCCTATACAGTGTGTATAGTGTATAGGCGCAACTAACAAAGCTATACATGTGCAAGGAAGGTTTGCAATATAATCTAAGTGATTTGTGGCGCCTGCACTGTCAACTCAGTGTGCAGGCGCAACAAAACACCATGTGCAACAAAATCTAAGGCAACTTCCTAGTGTTGAACATTAAGTGGAGCTTCCCCTCTGACACCACAGTAGAGGCGCAACAAAGGGATATTGCACAACAAAGCAACTAGTGGCGCCTACACACTGCAGTCACTCTTAAGGCGCAACATGGGACTTAAGCAATTGTGAAGCAAATCAATTTAATTGATTTGAAAGTCTACACTATAATAATCAAATTGAATGGTTCATTTTGATTCGTGGATTTTGTGGAGACACACAACCAACCAGAGAGAGACAGTGAGATATTAAGAAGCCGGAGAAGAAGATGTCACAGTGCCATATCTTTACTTTCCTCACTGGAGTTTTACAATCTAGCCGATTAATCATGTCACAAATATGTAGGGCTATTGTAAAACACTCACTGTCAGCTTAATTCCAGTTAGTGCAAAACACAGTCATATATTGTATAGGGATTAAGCTTTATCTCTCTGTAGAAGCAAAGAGCGAATCAGTTCTTTGGAAGCCAGTTATTAATTTAACTGGGTGTAGCAAAACCTCAGGGATTAATACGAAAGTACTATTCCCCGAAACCTGTCTCGCATAAATTACTTGCTAATTTTCTAGAACATTATTGGTTAATCACTAACACAGAAAATTAGTAAGGCAGCCTCCTAAACACTCCTAAACACGAACCACTAACCGAACTCTAAATTATATATCCACAAAAGATTCGAAAGAATTTTTTAATTTAGTGAGTAACGTATTCAACCCCCCTTCTACGATACTTTCGAGACCTAACAAGAGGCTAGAGAAAGAGTGAGACAAAGAGGAAGAAACAGGCTAGTACCTAACTCCGGTGATCGTTAGATGATACGACGTTCGTGTGGATACCGATAAAGAGCAGATCTTTGTGAAGGGCTGCTGTGATTCATCGCTTCTGGACCTCTATAATCATCATAAGAAAAGCTTTAATAAGGTACACATCTGATTCTCCATAATCATCCACCAATTATACACAGATCCTGCGTTTGGGATTCGTTATTTTATTATTATTTAGCATAATTCAGCTGCGTATATGTGCCCGAATCCCAACAATTTATATATTATTTCATATTTAATTTTTATTTAGGACTTCTACATATTTAATTTTAAATATTGTATATCTTAAATTTTATTTAAAATAATTTTCTTTCAAAATAATTATAATATTGTGTGTTAATAATTTACTCATATCATAAATAACAGGTCGAATCACAAAACTTGTTAGAAAATCGGAAGAGGGTTTATGTTTTTCGACAAAATCATATCAAAACCCGACTTTATTTTCGGTTCGTACATGAAACTAAACCTAATAAATTGGGTATGAGTTATATGATTTTTCGACCAATCTATTTCAATCCGATCTATATCATTATTCGATTAATTTAAATATAATATATTATAACTCATGCTACACACATTATTTTAAAAAATTATTTAAGAAAAAATATCATATATAATACATTCTTCGTCCCAAATTATGTTTCTCTTTGACTTTTTCACACATTTCAATACTTCTGGTAGAGGTACTTGTAAATAATATTTTTTTTAATTTTTTATTTTATATAAAAATATAAAGTTTAAATTTTTATACAAAATAAAAATATTTAAAAAATATTATTTATAAATACCTCTACCAAGCACATTGAAATATGTGTAAAAAGAGGTGGCTCGCATAAAATAAGTCGGAGGGAGTAAAAATGATAATGTGAAATTAAGTAATTAAATAATTTTATATTTAAGATTAAATAATAAAATTTTAAGAAAATTAATATCAGTACAATAAAGTATTATTTTTATGCATTATAATAAATGAATTTAAAAATTAATTTAGTTTAATATTAGTATATGTTATGTGGTAAAGTGATAATGTGCATTAATGAACTTACTAAAAGTGAAAGCTTAATTCAAATATTTAATAATCAGCTTACAATAAATATTACTAATTATAATATTGATATTTAAAATTTATATACATATTTTCTATAAATAAAAATGGGTCAAATAAGAATATGGATCTTATACAAACCTGAATATGGATACATAACCTAAAAGTGGATAGTTCATGGATCAAATTATAGTTTAAAATTATATTTGAGCCTAAATATGGATATCGAACATAAGGTGTTTATCCAGATAAGTAAGCTATTACAGAAGGGGAGTTGAATGTAATAGCATCAGTAAATCGATTAAGAACACAAGTATGTAAAATGTGAATATTGTTCTGTATTAACGATAATGAATTGGTTACCAAACTATCTCAAGAAGTTCTTTGTTCTCAAGAGCTGCTAGGTTATGAATAATATGAATTTCAAAGATTACTTTGATGTTTAACCTATGTCTGTGTTTATATAGAAACAGTTAAAATTCAATTACAAATCAAATTAGAAATAGAACAGTTTTACATAAGGAAATAGACTTGCATTAGGATTCCTTCTTATTATCTTATTTAGACTCTGATTCGAATTGCTTCCTGAAAAACTCTGATAATAAACTCTGTCAATTGTTTTTCTCTAATAGAGCATTCTCTGTTAGAGTAAACTCTGATTGAGTATTCTCTGATAGAGTAAACTCTGTCCGATAGCTCCTTAAACTCCGATGACGTCAGCTGTGTAAACTCTGATTTGTATTCTCTGACAGCCATCAGTGTTTTCTTCCTAACAATCTCCCCCAATTTATGCTTTAAGAATTGAAACATAAATTTCAATTATGATGTCAGAAATCCAAGACAAATGCATCAGAGTTTGTGTACCCTTTTTAATTCAGATTCTTCTGTAAGAGAAATCATTTTTCAGAAATTGATTCAGAAGTTTTTCTTTAGCATTTTTCAACAAATTAACCATCTTCTCCTTCAATTCCCTCATTTGTTAAGAAGAATCTTCAATTTGACATATAGCAGCCCTTAGAGCATAAATAGATGATCTGTTCATTCTTTCATCTATGGCAATGCAATAGACCTTCATTCCATCAGGATTTAATATTAGTGTAGGAATCCCTAACACCATTTTGACCCTTGCATCTCCTTTTCTCATAGATCTTCTTGTTCCATCTTCAAGTACATATCCAGGTTCATACTCTTCAGAGTTTATCATCATTAGCCTTTCATTCTTCTTCTTCCAATTATTACTCCTTCAATAATCTTCACCCATCTTGAAGTAACTTCATTTTCATCATTTAGAAGAAATAAAACATGTTCAAGTTCTTTAGATGCTTTTTGAATTAAATCATCTTGAGCAATCTTCAAAACTCTCTCATCCTCTAAGAAATAAATAAGCTCTCCTTAGCTTGAGCACCATCAAAGATATTCTTCACAATATTAACAGAGATTAGTTTGTCCAAATTTTCTTGAGACAACTCTTCTTCAGGTTTATTTTTTAATGAAAAGGGATCTTTGAAGATATTTGCTTCACCCCTGTAGACTTTAGCATGTGAATCACCAATACCACCTTTGTCTTTTCTAAGCCTGGCATTGAGAGTCAGAGTTTGAGTCTTTATCAATAGAAGATCATATATTTTCTTCCTTATCAGAGATTGTTGCTTTTCTTCTTTCTCATCTTCAAAGCTTGAACCACCTGGAAGAAAAGTTGTTCTAGACATAGTGAGAGGATTCTTTGGCTTAACTGGAGCTTTTTGTTGAATTTTTGCAGATGATCTTGTTTGAATTTATGAAACTGGTTTTGATTGAGCAACTGGCTTAGGAGTTTGAACAGTTTTGATTTGAATTGGCTTAGATTCTGGCTTCTTCTGTTGAGCAGGTACCTTCTTCTGAATTGGACCTCTCTTTACACATCTTCTCTTTTTCTGGACTTGAGCATTGTCAGTACCAGACTTCTTCAATTCAGCTTCCACAGCAACTGGATCTAAGCTAGGATTTTCTTCTTCAAATAGCTTCATTGCCAGTTCTGCATCTTTTAAATTTTATTCCTCAATTTTCTCAGGCTTCTCTTCTTCTTTAAGCCTTTTTGCTAAAGCCAAATCAGCTTCTATCAGAGTTTGCTATTTATCAGAGATTAACTATTTCTCAGAGATTGTTTCCATCAGAGTTTGAGTGGTTGAAGTTTGACCAATCAGAGTTTGCTGCTTCATAGTTTGTTTTCCCTCTCTATGACTCCATTGATCTTCATCATCAGGTTTTTCAGGTTGTTGTGCAGCATCCTCCTTGCATTTGTCTGAAACCTTCTCCCCCTTTTTGACATCATTCCCTGGCTTGACAGTAAGAAGTTCAACAATCGTATGTAGCATCCCCTACATAGAATTAACAGATTTAGAAAGATTGTCCACTTTATCCTCCAAATCATCATGTTTTGCTGAGATAGTTTTAATTTTCAGCTCCATAGAATTTTGTGAAGTTTGAACAGAAGCAGAGGTTTTAGTGATAGAATCCTTGAGGTCACTAATGTCATTGTGAAGTCCCTTGGACAACACAGTAGTTGCTTTCAAAATGGACTTCATTTCAATAGAATTGATTTCCTTATCAGCCATATCAATAATCTCATGAACATATGGCCAATAGATGACTTCATTTGAGTATTTCCAAGAACTATCCCAAACTTTTTGTTTGAGAGAATCTATCAAAACATCTTGATGAGGTTCTGCCTGAGAAGTGAAATCTCTCTTTACACCTTCAACATTGAGAGTAGCTTCAATTTCCCCTTTGAGTTCCTCTACCACCATAAAATCAGTATAATCCATACTTAGTCTTTCATGCACATCAGGAGAATTGACTAGCCACTTCTTTGTATTATACCTTTGTGTGTAAGGGATTGACAGATCTGTGACTTCTTCATCAGCAAAAACATGCTCATCAGAGTTTGTGTCCTCCCCATAAGAGTTTGCAGCTTTCTCAGAGTTTAGCAAAGGATCAGAGTTTGCAACAAATAAACTCTGAGTACCTGCAAAAGATATGGAACATCCCAAGTCACTCTTATTTTTTAAAGTAATCTCATTACTTCTCACATCACACATATCATAACTTTTAAGTGTAGGATTTTTCTCACTAGAAGTAGCTAACTTATTTCTCAATTCTACATCACATTTTGCCAGATCCTGTGTTTGCCTCTCATTAATTCTTTTTTTCACACATTTTACCTCAGACACACTAGAAAGGCTCAACACGCATTTTCCTATAGTAATAAGAGGTGGCTGAGAAAGGTTGACTGTAGTTACATGATTAGGGGTACCCTTTTCAGGACTATTCATGATCATTCTAGCAGTTAAAATAGGAAAGGTAAAATCTGAACTTAAACTGATTAGAGAATGCATATTCTGAAGAAAAGTCAGAATTTATACCTTGAGTTGTGGATGCAGATGTTGTCTCCATTGGTTGTGCAGAGATTGGAAGTACTATAAGAGCATCAAAGATTGCCAGTGGAACTTCATCAGAATTTGTCTGTCCAACATTTGAGTCTTGGTCTGCAATCATAAAATGGATGATTGGTTCTTGTGGGACCTGAGTCATATCTTCAGCTGCTTCACCACTTTGAGGTGAATGTTCTTGTGGGCTTGACTCTACCAGAGATTGGCCTTCAGCATCAGCAATAACAGGGTCTGCTAGAATAGGTAGATTGCCTGCATCCAAACTTTGATTGGATGGTTCTTGTGTGGCAGGGGTCTTAACAACTTCTTCAACCCTTTGAGCTGAAGTTTCTTGTGGGTTGTACCCCTGATTCAAGCTGGCTTCATCTGCCGGAATAGTGGCTGTTGTTGAACTTTGATCAACAGGTCCTTATTGTTGGGTTCCGAGGCATAAAACGCAGCGGATTAACGTAAATATAACAAAATTTCGGAACCCTAACGTAGGATCATGTATAAGATTGACAAATTATGGTGAAACAGAATTATACCTTTTCTGGTCTTGACTTTCACGAACTCAACGGAGATCCTATCTTTCACGACTTGTGTCTTCCTCCCGAAAAACACCTCTATGATATCCACACGAGCACCATCAAGAACGTCTCACGATCTTGATTATAGAATGGATGTACTAGCCTCCTTTTGATGATTTCGAATTTTTGCCTTCTTGCTGCTGCTGCTTTTAGGGTTTTAATTCACAAAAACGTAATGGCAATTTAACCTATCATTATCTATTTATAATGACTGGTTAACGGGCCTATTCAGCAAAACCTAACCCATGTAGGTATAGGATTAAATAATAAAACGTGTTTCTATTATTTAATTAATAATTAAGTCATACTTAATTATTATGGGCAGAAATCCTCTTCAAATTCGAATTTATATTATTTCAATTAATTAAGTCTCACTTAATTAATATAATAAAATTCAAATAATCATCAATTAATTTAAATCTATAATTTAAATTAACTATTCCTCTAAGTGCTCTATGTGTGTGACCCTATAGGCTATTATTTAATTAGCAATAATTTTATTCTCCAATAAAATTATAAACAATGAGCGGTATCTAGTAATACATCATTGCTACCCAATTAAACAATAATTAAATCGTGATTCGATAAAACCTTTCGTGATTATTGTTTCCGTGTAATATAATCCCTTTAACCATATATATTATAAATTAAACTCGAGGCATGTATTTAGTCATCCTCTTCAACATTTAATCCGGGTTTACTTGATCCATGAGTAGACTATGAAAACAAATCATTATTTGAGCACGGCCATGCATTTTATAGTCTCACTCAATCAAGAGGCCAATAATATCTCTCCAAATTATAGGAGGGTTAAATCCTTTATCTATCATTCATATTTCTCATACGACTCATGATATACCCGATGTCCACTTTTATCATCACCCGGTCAAAGGTAACTTTTAATGTAGTCAAAGTATATTAATCCTCGTATATAAATATAATGATCTCAAGTCAAAGGATCATTACACCATTATCACTGTGAGTCTTTCTTATGACTTTATTAAACATGAAGAATCTCACTGTGGGTCTGTCCAGTATCATGTACTCCTACATGTACCTATGTATTGACTTTAGTATCCCCATACTTATAACCAATGAGATATGATTATCAGTCAAACAACATACTAGTCTATTTATGTATTATTATTGTCCTATAATAATAATACTCGACTAGGGACCTTTTAAGAATATGATATATTATATAATCTCAAGTTCAAGTCATGTACTTAAACTATACAATGTGTATCATGATTCTAAGGAAATTTATTATGCTAACAAATATATCGCAGTAATTAAAGTCATAATAAATACGTTTATTGAATAATCAAATGACATAAAGGTCCATAAGAAAAGGAACATTGTATTGCCTCTAGGGCACCTACACTAGCAATCTCCCACTTGCACTAGAGCCAATCACCCATGCATCTAATATCCATGGAACTAGTGTGACCGTCGTGCTTCGTCTGCGAAAAGCCTTTGGGTAGTGGGTCTGCAATGTTATCATTTGTGTGCACTTTACATATGTGTATGTCACCCCTTTCATTAATCTCTCGAATGAGGTGATATCTCCTGAGTATATGTTTGGTTCGAGAGTGAGATCTAGGTTCTTTAGCCTGTGCAATAGCTCCATTATTATCGCAGTATAGATCAATGGGATCTGCGATTGATGGAACCACTCCCAAATCAGTAATGAATTTTCGAATCCAAACAGCTTCCTTTGCTGCTTCACAAGCTGCAATGTACTCAGCCTCCATTGTAGAATCAACTACTGTTTTTTCCTTTGAACTCTTCCAACTTACAGCACCTCCGTTTAGACAAAACACAAAACTAGACTGTGATACAGTATCATCCCTGTCTGTTTGGAAACTTGCATCGGTGTAACCTTTTACAACCAGTTTCTCCTCTCCTCCATACACCAAGAATGAATCTTTAGTCCTTTTCATGTACTTTAGAATATTCTTGACTGCCGTCCAGTGACCTTCACCTGGATTAGATTGGTATCTGCTCGTCATGCTTAAAGCATACGAAACATTTGGGCGAGTACATACCATTGCATATATGATAGATCCAATTGTTGAGGCATATGGAACCTTACTCATGCGGTCCTTGTCATCCAATGATTTCGGACACTGATCTTTAGAGATCGTTATCCCTTGAGACACGGGGACATATCCCCTTTTTGAATTTTGCATACCAAAACGATGCAAAACCTTATCGATGTATGTACTCTGACTTAGACCGATCATCCTTCTAGATCTATCCCTATAGATCCTCATTCCTAGAATGTAGGATGCATCTCCTAAGTCTTTCATAGAGAAGTTACTCCCTAACCAAGTCTTAACAGCCTTAAGAGAAGGTATGTCATTCCCCATTAGTAGTATGTCATCAACATATAGTACTATGAATGCCACATGGCTCCCATTAACGTTCTTGTAAACACAAGGTTCATCTTCGTTTTGAACAAAGCCATACTCTTTGACTGTTTCATCAAAACGGATATTCCATCTCCTAGAGGCTTGCTTCAATCCATAAATGGATCGACGTAATTTACATACCTTGCTAACATTCCTTGGATCGACAAAACCTTCAGGTTGTGTCATGTACACATCCACATCCTCTTCAAGGCTTCCATTAAGGAAGGCTGTTTTGACATCCATTTGCCAGATTTCATAATCATGGAATGCTGCAATAGCAAGCAAAATCCTTATGGACTTGACCATAGTCACTGGTGAGAAAGTTTCATCATAGTCAATACCATGAATTTATTTGAAACCTTTTGCAACCAGCCTTGCTCTATAGGTCTGAACATTTCCATCCATGTCAGTTTTCTTCTTAAAAACCCATTTGCATCCTATGGGTTTTACCCCTTCAGGTGGATCAACCAAAGTCCATACTTGGTTTTCGTACATGGAATCCATCTCGGATTTCATGGCTTCTAGCCATCTCTTAGAGTCTGGACTATTCATAGTATCTTGGTATGTGAGAGGCTCATCTTCATCTATGAGCATCAAATCACCACATTGAGTCAAAAGAAATCCATATCTCTCTGGCTCATGGCGAATTCTACTAGTTCTACGAACAAATTGTGTTTGTTGAGCATTATAATTATCCTGCTCTTGTTCCACTTCAGGTTCAATGCCATTTTGTGGTTCTCGATCTTCATCGAGGTTTATAGTTCTCCCACTGTTTCTTTTGGAAACAAAATCTCTTTCCATGAAAACAGCATCTCTAGCAATAAACACTTTCTGCTCAGAAGGACTATAAAAATAATACGCCTTTGTTTCTTTAGGGTATCCCACAAAATTGCACTCTTCAGATTTAGGTCCAAGCTTGTCAGACACTTGACGTTTCACAAACGCCTTGCATCCCCAAAATTTCATAAAGCTCATGCCTGACTGTTTCTTCTCCCATAACTCATATGGAGTCTTTTGAAACTTCTTAGTAGGAACACGGTTAAGTGTGAAAGCCGCTATTTCTAGAGCGTAACCCCAGAAACTAATTGGAAGATCTGCATGACTCATCATCGATCGCACCATGTCCAACAAGGTGCGATTTCTCCTCTTTGAAACTCCATTCCATTGAGGTGTACCTGGCGGAGTGAGTTGTGATACAATACCACACTCCTTTAAATAATCTTTAAATTCTGTGCCCAAGTATTCTCCTCCACGATCAGATCATAAGATTTTAATACTTGCACCTCCGCCAATTTGCTTCTCTACTTCAGCCTTGTCTTCTTTGAACTTTTCAAAAGAATCGGATTTATTCTTCATAAGATATACATATCCATATCTACTGAAATCATCAGTAAATGTTATGAAGTAGTAGTAGCCTCCTCTAGCCATCACACGCGTTGGGCCACATACATCACTATGTATTAGCTCCAGACGTTCGGTGGCCCTTTGACCCTTATCGGTGAAAGGGGCTTTAGTCACTTTACCAAGCAAACAAGATTCGCATTCTTGGTATGATTTAAAATCAAACTTATCCAAGTATCCATCCTTATGTAATTTGGATATGCGTTTCTCATTTATATGGCCTAGACGACTATGCCAGAGGTATGTTTGATTTGAGTCATTAACTTTAAGTCGTTTGTTTTCTATATTATAGACAGGATTATCTAAGTCAAGAACATATAAACCATTAAACAAACGCGCAACACCATAGGTTAAATCATTCAAAGCAAAAGAGCAACAATTGTTCTTTATCGTAAACGAAAAACCTTTCTTGTCCAAACAAGAAACATAAATAATGTTTTTGCGAATCGCAGGCACGTAAAAATAATTCTCCAGTTCTAAAACTAACCCTGAGGGCAAAGATAAATAATAGGTTCCTACAGCTAAAGCAGCAACTCTTGCTCCATTGCCAACTCGTAGGTCCACTTCTCCTTTAGCCAATGTCCTACTTCTCTGCATTTCCTGCACATTTATACAAATGTGAGTAGCACATCCAGTATCTAATACCCAAGATGTAGAAATAGACAAATTGACTTCTATAACATATATACCTGAAGTAAAAGCTTGCTCAGCCCTCTTCTTCTTCAGATCCTCCAAGTAAACTGAACAGTTTCTCTTCTAGTGACCAGTTTTCTTACAGTAGTGACATTCACCCTTAGCGACCCCACCCTTAGGCTTTAAAGCCTGTTTAGGACCTGACTTTGGCTTGGGTGTAGAATCAGATCCTGTCTTCTTCTTACCCTTCCACTTGCCTTTCCCTTTGGCCTTACCTTTATTGCCCACCATCAGTATGGGAGCAGGTTCAGCCGTCTTCATGTTGGTCTCATATGTTCTCAACATAGCCAACAATTCAGTAGGTGTTTTGTCAAATTCATTCATATTGTAGTTTATGACAAACTGGGTGAATTTGTTGTTCAAAGAATTCATGATTAGGTCAATACCAATTTCCTGAATAATCGGGAAACCCAAAGTTTCAAGGTACTCAATGTAACCAATCATCTTCAGAACATGTGGGCCAACTGGTTCACTTGCCCCTTGTTTGCAATTAAAGAGTGACTTACTCGTGTTGAACCTTTCTTGATGAATTTGGCTTGCAAACATGCTTTGCAAGTGCTCATTGATAGTATATGCATCCATATGCACATGTTGTCTTTGAAGCTCAGCACTCATACTTGCCAACATAAGACATGCAACATCATTTGCATCATTCTCATCCTTTGTGTGGACCGCTCGTTCCTCAACAGTAGCGCCCTCAGGAAGAGGACCTGCCGGAGGAATATCAATGACATGAAACTTGCGCTCCTGTCTGAGGACGATCCTCAAATTCCTCTGCCAGTCTAGGAAGTTGTTTCCTCCAGTCAGCTTATCCTTCTCAAGGACAGATCGTACGGATAGTGTGTTTGTGTTGTTTGCCATGACTTGGTATCTACAATGATAAAAGCACAAAATAAACATTAGATTGTCTGAGTTATTTATTATGTTCAAATGATTATGATATATTAATAATATATCTCCCACTATTTTTATCAAATTAATAGCCCTTACTATTAATTTGGAAAGTATACCCCATAATTCTTTCTAGTGAGCCAAGATCCAAATTTCGTCATGTCCAAAGACAACCACTGGAAGTCCTTAAAAATGATTATTTAGGTAGACAACAGTTGTCAATTATATCATATATAATTCTTGGATAGTTTGGTGAACAACGATTGATCTTATCTATCTAATAGACTTTTAACCAAACTCTATGCTTCTAAGTTCATAATGGTTGGATATAACCGTTTATTTTCACCTTATTATGACGACTCAGTTAAGTTAGACCCAATGATACAACGGCCGAATATAACCGTTTATATTCGTCGCATCTCACCACGATAGATAGGAGTCCCCTGCCACTGACAGTCTGTCCCCTAATCGATCTAGGATTCGATGAGTGTTCATTCATTGGAAAACATCTGAGTAAAACTTAATATTTTGTTAAGGGTTTTAGAAAATTTACGACGATCATGATCACATCATGAAGAGATCCTCAATTTTTCCTTGAACCAAATATTTCAAATTGACATCTTAAATTGTTCATTTCCCAAGTAGATGGAGTATACCAGTGGTCACACTTAAAACCCATCAGCCTTACGAATACGCATATCCGTTTTTGTCAGAAAATCCCAATTATAGATATCAAAATCCATATTCAATTCCGTGTTTTAAAAATCCATATTTCATAAACACAAGTATCTCATGATCGTTTGTTAATTTTAAAATCTTAAATCGTTACAGATTTTATCTTGTTTAGCATGACAAGCATGGCATGGGTGACGTATCTAATACATGCATACATCATTAATCTAATTAAAGCATGCATCTTCTACTCTACACATACATTCATACATCAATATGTAAAGTGCAATATGTAAACGTGCTTGGTTATGGCCCCTTTCCTATGTGATCCTTTCGAGCTAATGAAAGGATCAAAGTCAATCTATGGTGGTGGTAAAACATAAATACAGTTGCTTGTCTTCATTCTTCTTGCATCCATGGCTGCCTTCTATTCTTCTTGGATCATCCTTTGTCTTCAAGTACATTACATGGAATAATTGAATACAACCTAAGCTAATGTACTTACATAAGAAAACTCGAGTTACATTCGAGGTTCAGCAATTACAAGAATGAAGAAAACGACATGCAAGTCGTATTTATTATACCAAAACCAAAAACCAAAACCATTAATCTAGGGTCTAAGGCCATAACCAGCACCATGCCCACATAACAATTACTGACATCTCAGAATGCATAATCATATCAGCATGCATCATATATGTCATGATCAAAGCATCATAAAAAAATTATCAAAAATTTAAAATTATGATCTAAAAATAGAAAACTGCGTTTTTTAGGCCCTTAACGATGTCAAATAGCCAAAAAAACACCATAGGTCACGGCAAAGAGGTGATTTTTGCTCGTGGCGATTTTCCCTTTCCAGAAAGAGTAAATTCGACCCATTCTGACTCTGTCGAAAAACACTATTCACTGCAGAATCAGTATTCACAACAAACCGCATCTTATGCAGTTGTGTTTTTAAACGTCTTAGAACGATTCCGACGACCTTCGTATGACCGTATCTCGTATCACATACATACAGTGCATCACACATATCATGCCGTAACAGATTATAACATTGCAGTAGCATGGTAGTTTTAAACAGGCATGGCTGTTTCAAATCAGTAGCATGGCAGTTTCATGGCAGTCACCAAAACAGGCATATTTACATCAAATATAGTTAACACGTAACCAAATCAGTCCCTTATACACGTAGCTCTGATACCATTGTTGGGTTCCGAGGCATAAAACGTAACGGATTAACGTAAATATAACAAAATTTTGGAACCCTAACGCAGGATCATGTATAAGATTGACAGATTATGGTGAAACAGAATTATACCTTTTCTGGTCTTGACTTTCACGAACTCAACAGAGATCCTAGCTTTCACGACTTGTGTCTTCCTCTCGAAAAACACCTCTATGGTATCCACACGAGCACCTTCAAGAACGTCTCACGATCTTGATTACGGAATGGATGTACTAGCCTCCTTTTGATGATTTCGAATTTCTGCCTTCTTGCTGCTGCTGCCTTTAGGGTTTTAATTCACAAAAACGTAATGGCAATTTAACCTATCATTATCTATTTATAATGACTGGTTAACGGGCCTATTCAGCAAAACCTAACCCATGTAGGTATAGGATTAAATAATAAAACGTGTTTCTATTATTTAATTAATAATTAAGTCATACTTAATTATTATGGGCAGAAATCCTCTTCAAATTCGAATTTATATTATTTCAATTAATTAAGTCTCACTTAATTAATATAATAAAATTCAAATAATCATCAATTAATTTAAATCTATGATTTAAATTAACTATTCCTCTAAGTGCTCTATGTGTGTGACCCTATAGGCTATTATTTAATTAGCAATAATTTTATTCTCCAATAAAATTATAAACAATCAGCGGTATCTAGTAATACATCATTGCTACCCAATTAAACAATAATTAAATCGTGATTCGATAAAACCTTTCGTGATTAATGTTTCCGTGTAATATAATCCCTTTAACCATATATATTATAGATTAAACTCGAGGCATGTATTTAGTCATCCTCTACAACATTTAATCCGGGTTTACTTGATCAATGAGTAGACTATGAAAACAAATCATTATTTGAGCACGGCCATGCATTTTATAGTCTTACTCAATCAAGAGGTCAATAATATCTCTCCTAATTATAGGAGGTTTAAATCCTTTATCTATAATTCATATTTCTCATACGACTCATGATATACCCGATGTCCACTTTTATCATTACCCGGTCAAAGGTAACTTTTAATGTAGTCAAAGTATATTAATCCTCGTATAGAAATATAATGATCTCAAGTCAAAGGATCATTACACCATTATCACTGTGAGTCTTTCTTATGACTTTATTAAACATGAAGAATCTCACTGTGGGTCTGTTCAGTATCATGTACTCCTACATGTACCTATGTATTGACTTTAGTATCCCCATACTTATAACCAATTAGATGTGGTTATCAGTCAAACTACATACTAGTCTATTTATGTATTATTATTGTCCTATAATAATAATACTCGACTAGGGAACTTTTAAGAATATGATATATTATATAATCTCAAGTTCAAGTCATGTACTTAAACTATACAATGTGTATCATGATTCTAAGGAAATTTATTATGCTAACAAATATATCGCAGTAATTAAAGTCATAATAAATACGTTTATTGAATAATCAAATGACATAAAGGTCCATAAGAAAAGGAACATTATATTGCCTCTAGGGCACCTACACTAACAGTTGTGTGCTTGACCATGTAGAGATTGCTACCACACTTTGAGAGATAGGTTCTTGTGGATCCTGGCCAAAAGTGATAGACTTCTTCTTCCTTCTTGAAAAATGTTTTGAACTGCAAGAGGCATATGATGTGGACTTCTTATCTTCCATCTCTTTCCTTACTTGTTCTGCCAACTCCCTAACTCTCTCATAAGAAATCTCTTTGATAATTTGCTTAGGTAAGTTTGAAGGAGAATCAGAGATTGCTACAAGAACAACTTCCTCTGGACTGACATATGTCTCATCTTTCAAATAATTGTGTTGTCGCTCATGTTCAGCCTTGAACCAAAGATCAGTTAGATTTCCCAAAATTTTCCTGCGGAATGTCTTGTCAACAGTAGCCCCCCGTCCAATACGTTCACGGTTATAATGGGCAACATTTGTCCACCAATTAGCTTTTGTCTTGACATACCGAAGAATCATGTTCTTAATTGGAACTGGTAATCTAGGTTCCTTCCGAGGAATATTTGCCTTCAAGAAATGCCCTGCTTCAACAGAATTTGTCAAGATATTAGAGTTTGGCTCAAAGATTAGGATGTCTTCAGAGTTAAACTCTGGAGATTTTGGTTGATCAGAGTTTATTGCTGCATCAGAGTTTAGTCCTTCAGTATTTGCAGCCTCAGAATTTATAGCCTTGACTAATCTTATCCTCTTCTTCTTCACCTCAGGCATTGGATTTACTGAAAATGGCTTTATAAAAAGTGCAGGAGGTATCTCAGAAGCCTGTTCAACAGTCTTTCTCTTGGCAAAAATCAACCCTTCATCAGAATCTGAATCTTCATCGATAAATTTTCTCTTTTTAGGAGAAGATTCTTTTACTACCTTCCCCTTCCTTTTGCTTGAGCCCTGTTTGAGGTGTGTTTTCCAACTACAACTTTTGGGAGACTATAGAGGTTGGCAAAAGTGTTTGGGTGTCAGTGTTTGGAGGGTGACCTGGGTTTGAATCAAAGGGTGCTAAACTCTGATCCATAGCCACAGAGAGAAAGTCCCTTCCATACATGGTAGGCATTCTCTGATTTAAGAGAAGCCTGACCCATATGGGATAAAAGAGAAGAGAGAGATTACCTTTCTTAGCATCCTTCCTAGCTAGGTCAGCAAAAATTCTTTTATTCATACAAAAACTAGCTAAACTCTGATCATTCTCAAAATTTACATCAAGCAGTAAATGACTAAAAATTAACTGAATAAATCTAGCAAAATATACAGTATGAACATCATCATTTATCTTGCTAGCTAGCTGCCTAATTATTATACAAGGAAAATTGAAATTGAGATTATGGGTCAGAGAATACCCAATTTGTTGTGCTAGCTGTGGAATTGCATCAAAATTCGTGCACTTGTCTGTGAAGGCCCTTGTTATGAAATCGAAGAAGAAACTACATTCTCTTCGAAGATTGGGTCTTGTCAGGCTCCCCAACTTTGATAGGCTTCCTCCATAGCCTATAGACTTGAAAAATTCTTTGATCTGTTCATCTCCCACAATATCATCATACTCAGCCACTTCTGGAAGATGAAGGGCTTGTCGAACAACAGCTGGTGTTATCAAGTGCTTCTCATTGCAGTTGAATGTGATGATTTGTTCTTCATCATCACCTGCATTATTAAACTTTGCAGTTGACCAAATTCTTATCAACGATTGAGCTGAGAAATTTGAAGGTTCTTGCAAAGCATAGCCAATATAACTCTAAATTTAAAAAATCTTGAACAACATGATAATCTTCAGGTGCATCGGACTTATTTAACAATGAAATATAGTTGGTGGCAGCAAAAGTATAAGTTTGGAAAGTTTGTCCTTTGGATTCCATTTTAGAGCTAATGATTTGCAGGTTTGAACAATTATGGTTTATGAGAAACTAGAGAGAAAACAAATGAAGAATAATATATGCAGATTAACAACCCAAAATGACAAGTAGAATTAATCTGTTCCTTTTCATTTTCATAACACCTGTAGTGGGACACGTCGCAAAAATTGATTTGAAGAGCAATTATTAATACAAGTCTCAAAATATGACAAGTGGGTGTATATATGTGTAAGTATATGAACCGTCATTCATGAGATACATGCGCCTTATTTCAAATCCAATCAGAGAATGATAATTATGATGTCATAAAAATGAATATGATGTCAAATATATGATCTCAGAGTTTACAACTTAAACAGAGTTTAGCAAGTCAGAGTTTAGAATGAACTGTCAGAGTTTACCACAGACTCTGACAGAGTTTACCATAAACACTGATAACTTGTGATCAGAGATTAGATGTTGCAATGATCAGAGTTTTCTTCAACAGAGTTTACTTCATTTTCCATCAGATTTTATCTCATACTCTGACATATACTCTGATTATCTGAAACTAGCTAAGTCAAGTTGAGCCACTTGCTATCATCCCTAATTCAAAAACCAGTCTATTAAATGTTACTTCAGGCAAAGGTTTGGTGAATATATCTGCTATTTATTGATCTATGGGAACAAAGTATAATTCAGTTGTGCCTTCCATAACATGTTCCCTTATGAAATGATATATGATACTGATGTGCTTTGTTAGATAATGTTGAACTGGATTTCCTGTCATTGCAATAGCAGTTTGATTATCACAATAAATAGGAATTTTAGAGAAGTTCAACCCATAATTCAGTAGTTGATTTTTCATCCATAATATATGTGCACAACAGCCTCCTGCAACTATATATTCAACCTCTGTTGTAGATGTTGAGATGGATTTTTGCTTCTTGCTAAACCATGACAGTAGTCTTCCAACCAAAAATTGACAACTGTCACTTGTACTTTTTCTGTCAATTTTACATCCTGCAAAGTCAACATCTGAATAGCCAATTAATTTAAAATCAAACTCTCTAGGATACCATAAGCCGAGATTAATAGTGCCTTTGAGATATCTGAAAATCCTCTTCATAACTATCAAATGAGGTGCTCTTGGATCTGCTTGAAATCTAACACACAGACATGTTGCTAACATGATGTCTGGTCTATTTGCAGTCAAATAAAGTATAGAACCAAACATTCCTCTATATGTTGTAATGTCAACAGGTTCTTCAGTGTCTTGATCAAGTTTAGTTGCAATAGCCAAAGGAGTTGAGAAGATGTAGAGTCTTGCATTTAAAATTTTGTGAGTAGATTCTTTGTATATTTACACTGATTAATGAAAATGTCTTCTTCAGTCTGTTTCACTTGTAAACCTAGAAAATGCCTTCTTTGCATAATACCTGGACTGAATTAACTTTGAAAATCTTTCAAGCAGTTTCTCATTAGTGGAACCAAATATTGTATCATCAACATATATTTGTACCAATAATAGATCCTTACCTTGAGTTCTATAAAATGAGGTTTTATAAATTGTGCCTCTGGTGAAACCACTTTCAAGTAAAAATAGAGCTAAAGTTTCATACCAGGCCCTTCGTGCTTGCTTTAATCCATATAAGGCTTTATCCAGTCTGAAGACATGATATGGATATTTTGGATTGACAAAGCCAGGTGGTTGTTCAACATAAACTTCTTCTTCAAGTTAACCATTTAAAAATGCACTTTTAACATCCATCTGGTAGACCTTGAATTTCTTATGCGCAGCATAAGCAAGAAAAATTCTAATTGCTTTAAGTCTGGCTACTGGTGTATAGGTTTCAAAATAATCTATGCCTTCATGTTGAGAATATACTTTGGCTACCAGTCTTGTCATATTTCTTGTAATGATTCCATCAGAATCTGTCTTATTCCTGAATACCCATATTGTACCAACAATAGATCTGTTCTTTGGCCTAGGTACTAGGGTCCAAACTTCATTCCTTTCAAACTCATTCAATTCTTCATGCATTGCAGTAACCCAATCTGCATCCTTCAAAGCATCTTCAACTTTCTTTGGTTCTGTTTGTGACAGAAAACTATGAAATAGACATTCATTCTGTGTAGCTTTTCTTATCTTTACACCACTTTCCAGATCACCAATAATTAAATCAGGTGTGTAGTCTTTTGTCCACTTTCTTGGATGTGGAAGATTTCTTGAACTAGATGTTCTTCCATGATTTGCGCCTTCATAGAAAGATTCTTCTGTAAATGTTGATACAAAGTTTATTTCATCAGAGTTTGGTTCATCAGAGTTTGACTCATCAGAGTTTGGTTCACCAGAGTTTATTTTCTGCAGTTCATTCTCAAATCTAAGAGTTTCCTGTACATCCTTATCATATAATCCAGTTATTTTCCCTTCATCAAAAGAGACATTGATAGATTCCATGACTGTCCTTGTCCATAGATTGAATACTTTGAATGCCCTTAAAGAGGTTTTAGAAGTTGTTGCATATTCAACAAAAATTCCTTCATCTGCTTTAAGTTCAAATTTCTTCAATTGCTCAGGATGTGTTTTGAGAATAAAACACTTGCTTCCAAAGAAATGGAAGTACTTAAAATTTTGCTTTCTTCCCTTCAAAGATTCATATGGAGTCATTCCATGTTTGTTGATTAAGGAATAATTTTGTGTAATGCATGCAGTGTTTACAGCTTCTGCCCAAAAGTAAGTAGGTAGCTTTGCTCCTTCTAGCATTGTTCTGGCATCTTCTATAAGTGTTCTGTTCTTTCTTTCAACTACACCATTTTGTTGAGGTGTACCAGGTGCTGAGAATTGTTGAATAATACCTTTTGTTGAGCATAATTCTTCCATTGCAGAATTTTTAAACTCTATTCCATTGTCACTTCTTAGATTCTTCACCTTGTGAGTTGATCCATTCTCAATCATTGCAATATGTTCAAAAATTATTTCTGTGGTTTCATCCTTTTTATGCAAAAAGTATACCCAAGTATACCCAAGATCAATTGAATTTTCAGTTTTTTTAAATGATGTCTTCTTTTGTTTGGCCTTTTGACATGAATCACATAGTTCATCAGGATGAAATTGAACTTTTAGAAGACCTCTAACTAGGTCCTTTTTCACTAATTCAAGTGACACAACTATTTGTGCCAATTCTAACTTTCCAAGGATGATGCCTTTCCAAGTAGATAAGTTAAAGGACCATCAGAATTAACATTCAAGCTATCTTCAAATAAATTGTTATGTCTGTGACCAATAAGAACTACTTTCTCATTCTTCTTGCTTTTCACATCACAATGAGTTCTATGAAATTCCATAGAATAACCCCTGTCTGTCATTTAACTCACACTTAACTGATTATGTTTGAGTCTTTCAACCAGATCTACATTTTCAATGAGGACATTTGTAATCACAATTTTGCCATATCCCAGTGTTCTTCCTATGTTTCCATCTCCATAGGATACTATTGGGTCAGCCTTTTCCTCAAAATCTGAAAGTAGGGATTTATTTCCAGTCATATGAGCAGAACATCCACTATCAATCACTAGGATGTTTTTCCTGTTTCCCTGCATTCAGAAAATGCAAATTAATTTGTAGGTTTGGAGACCCAAACTAGTTTGGGTACTTTCTTTAAAAACTTGTTAACTTTTGCAGCAGAAGTACTTTTATCAGAGTTTGTGTTAACAGAGTTTACAGAAACAGAGTTTGTATTCACAGAGTTTTTATCAGACTTTATCACATATATTTGCTTGACAGTTTTTTTGGAGAAATATTTATTTGAGGCTGTGGTTTATAAAAACTGTAATACAAATTATGATATTCTTTGCAAGTATAAATTGAATGACTCATACTACCACAATGAACACAAGGATTATATCTTAATTGTTTTCTAGCCTCAACACTGCATTTTTCATATTCTTTCATTTTCTTTTGTTTGCAGTCTATAGCAAGGTTATTTGAATTACCACAAGTAAAACATGTTTTCCTAGGAACATCAGGGATATTCATGTAGTTATTCTCCTTAGTAATTCCTACTTCTCCATTCCTGTTTCTTTTGGGTTTAGCTTTATTAGTGTCTACCTTCAACTTTTCCTTAAGTTGCTTCTGTGAAAGTAACTGTATATTTATCTTTTTAGGTTCTGACACACTATTATTTTTACAGCATTCAGTAGAATTTTCCTTATTATTACTAGCTCTAACAAATTTCACAGGTTTATTTGATATTCCTTTTATGTGTGATTTAGTGTGTGTTTCAGATTCATAGCCTAAAGCAGAAGTCCAATTCTTATTAGTCAACATTTATTGGACTTTCTTTCCAGAGTTTGTCCAAACTCTGAAAGTTTCTTTTTCTTTTGCTATTTTAGATTTTAGGTATTTAACTTGAATTTCAAACTGTGTTTTCATGTGAATAGCGTTATCAAAGTCTTTCTTAATTTTTAACATATCAGAGTTTTTTGATTCAAGTAAGTTATTCCTAGCAGTCATATTTTATATTTCAGATTTTATTCTTTCATTTTCCAAAGTTTGTGACTTAAAACTTACATGCAAAGATCTAAGAAATGATTTTAATTCATAGATATTATCAGTTTAAAAATTAAAGACAGAGTCTGGTAACTTATAAGAGTTTGGAGAGTCAGTGTTTTCCATTAGTGCATAATTTGTTTCTTGTTCAGAATCTGAGGAATCCATCCAGTCTTTCTTTGAAGTGATTAAAGCTTTTCCTGATTCCTTACTTCTGCATTCATTAGCAAAGTGTCCCATTTTGTTACACTTATAACACTTAATCTTTGACTTATCAGCAGTCTTTGATCTCCTATCTCTATCTTCACTTTTCTTGAACCTGTCTTTCTTTTCTGACTCACCATGATTCTTCTGGAAATTTGCCTGCTTCTTATACTTTATGTATTTCATCTCTTTAAATCCCTTAACAATCATAGCAATCATCTCCATCATATCAGAATCTGTGGAGTCATCAGAGTTTGCTTCAGAGTTTGTTTCAAACTCTGATTCACTACCTTTTTAGAAATTTAGTGTTAGAATCTTCATTATCATATACTTTGTCTACCAAGGCTAAGTTGTTCAGCAAAGTTAAAAATCTGTCATAAATATCTGTGAGAGGTTCATTCTGCTTAACCTCAAAATATTCATATTCTTGTATGAGCACATATCTCCTATTTTTCTTGATTTCCCTGGTTCCTTGACATTGAATCTCCAGAGCATCCCAGATCTCCTTTGCAGTTTTTGTATGTTATTACCCTGTTGGACATTATAGAATCAAGACTATTGTGTAATATGTTTCTTACCTTAGCATCTTTGAAGACTTCATGTTTTTCCTCATTAGTCTACTCATTCTTGTCTTTAAGAGTATAGTATTCAGGAATTTGTCTTCCTTCCACAATAGTTGCAGGTACCAGTTTTGTTGGTAGATACTGACCTTCATTGATCATGTCCAAATAATCAGGGTCTGTTGCTTCTAGGAACATCAACATCTTCACTCTCCATGTGGGGTATTCAGCTTTCTTCAAGATGGGAATTCTTATGCTCTCATACTTGTTTCCAGACATGATTTATGATCTAACAGTTGAATTTAAACTTCCTGCTCTAATACCACTTGTTTGCCCAGATAAGTAAGCTATTACAAAATGGGGGTTGAATGTAATAGCACTAGTAAATCGATTAAGAACACAAGTATGTAAAAGGTGAATATTGTTCTGTATTAACGATAATGAATTGGTTACAAAACTCTCTCAAAAAGTTCTTTATTCTCAAGAGCTGCTAGGTTATGAATAATATGAATTTCAAAGATTAATTTGACGTTTAACCTATGTTTGTATTTATATAGACACAGTTATAATTCAATTACAAATCAGATTAGAAATAGAATAGCTTTACATAAGGAAATAGATTTGCATTAGGATTCCTTCTTATTATCCTATTCAGACTCTGATTCGAATTGCTTCCTGACAAACTCTGATAATAAACTCTGTCAGTTGTTATTCTCTGATAGAGCATTCTCTTTTAGAGTAAACTCTGATTGAGTATTCTCTAATAGAGTAAACTCTGTCCGACAGCTCCTTAAACTCTGATGATGTCAGCAGTGTAAACTCTAATTTGTATTCTCTGACAGCCATCAGTGTTTGCTTCCTAACATAAGGTATGGGTTATGCAACAATTTATAATATATAGCTAGCATTATACTAGATTTCAACATGTACGATTTACAGATATTTTGTTTTATTAATTACATTATTTATTTTAAAATTATTAATATTTTTATAATTTTAGAAAGTCTTAATATATTATAATTATATTAGTTTTTAAAGTTATTTAAATTATATAGTTAATAAACCGAATTAAATATTAAAAATTATAGAATATTAAAAATAAATATGCACATCGCACAAAATATAAATTTATATTATTGATATATAAACATGTAAAATTTTGTGATTCGAAATACTATGAATATTTTTTTACTTGTTTAAATATATCAAAGATTATACATATTAGATTTAAATATATTTTTGATAAAACATCTATCATGTTTATTTTATATAAAATTTTATATATATTATGATATATGAGATATAATATATATGTATATGTTAATAATATGATAATATAATTATTAATTTGAATAATTTTTTTATGTTATTAAATTTTCTGTAGTATAGTATTAATTGCAATTTATAAATAATTATATGATATATATAATTTAAACTTTGTATTAATATATAATAGATTTTATATATTGCTAATGAGATTTAAATTTTAAGTTATTATTAAAAAATAAAACGATACCTAACAATTGCCGTCATAATAATTTTTATGTCCCACTTTTTCATATATTAATACTTAATGCGTGTTATGACAATTAAACATGTGCAATAATATTCTTTTAGAAATATAAATGACTTTTAATTATAAAAATAGTTAATAGTAGTCCTCATTTATTAAAAATTAATTCAATATAATTTTCTCATATATAAATTTAATAAATTTATTAATATATATTATTTTAATTTTAATTTATTTTATTTTATTTATCAAATAACATGATTTAAAGTATGTGATAACGTGTTTTTGATATAGTATTAGATATAATATAGTAACAAAATAGAATGTGTATTTAATATCTTAGTCTAAGGTTGAACTCTTAGCCGGGGAACTCAAATAATTATTTTTAAAAAAATCTAATTTCTTCAATTTGATCTGAACCAATAAATTAATAAGTTTTCTGAGTTCTTAATATAATAATTTCTCCAATAAGTGTAATTGTTTCTCCGTATAAAGTTACCATAATATCTTATATAATATATTAAATATTTTTATAGAAAAGATTTGAATAAGAAAATCTTAAATCATCCATCTCACAAGTAAAATTCACGACCTCCGTTTATCTCTCTATATGTAAAACCCTAATATTAATATAAATCTAGTATCTTTTCTGTCTAGATTGTGTGCTGCTCCAGTTGGATTTTGTTAGTGAGATTGCGAAGCTGTATGAACGGAAGTCATGATAACTCAACACTAGAACATGACAGGTAAATAATTATATGTCTACACAGAAATAAGAAAGAAATGAAGATAAGACAAATACAGTTATCAGGACATTAGAAGAAGTTTTGAAGTCTACTACATGTCATTGAAAGAAGTTCATTAATATGTTTATGCCTCAGTGAAGAATAATGTTTAAAGACTTCAGGGTTTCAGAAGTGTTGAAGATTCAGTATAAAAGTGTCACTCAAATATTTCAGTGTATTAGTATTGATTGAAGATAGACAGTGTTCGAAGCATAGGAATCTAGAAGAATTGAAGACATGGTAAAGATAAATATTAAACAAGACAGCTGTAGTCTTAAAGTTATACTCACTGATAGAAGTTCGTTTATATGTTCAAGCGACAGTGAAGAACAGAGAATGAAGTATTCAAGATTGTGGTAGTAATGAAGACGTTGTCTAAGAACCATAAGAGATTCCAGTGAAAGTGCTATGTTTATTGACAGTCAATGTTCGAATCAATGAAGTTGCTGCAAACTTAACAATGTACGTAAGGCAATAATACAAAGACCTGTGAACCAGACCAATTGCACTAGAGGTCAACGGTTTGTGAAAGGAATCTGAATATTATCTACAGAAGAATTGTTTATTTGAAGAATGTACTTGGAAAGAACATTTATTTATTAAAGTACGAAAAGTGATTTGTAGAGGTTATAGCCAAACTGCTCAAAGGGTGCAGGGTGCAAAGTGTCATATCTTTGGTACGAAAAGTGAAAGTTTCTGAACTATAGTCGAAGAACGGAAATAGGTCAGCTATGAAATGTTTATTGACAGTCAATGTTCGAATCAATGAAGTTGCTGCAAACTTAACAATGTACGTAAGGCAATAATACAAAGACCTGTGAACCAGACCAGTTGCACTAGAGGTCAACGGTTTGTGAAAGGAATCTGAATATTATCTATGGAAGAATTGTTTAGTTGAAGAACGTACTTGGAAAGAACGTTTATTTATTAAAGTACGAAAAGTGATTTGTAGAGGTTACAGCCAAGTGAAATTTTGGAACGAAAAGTGAAATTTTCTGAACTATAGTCGAAGAACGGAAACAGGTCAGGGTACAGGGTGTAATGTGACAAGACTTTAGTATAGAAAGTGGAAGTTGGTGAACTTCAGTCAAAGAATAAATAGAGGGTCAAAGTGCATTGACCAGATTGCACTTTGACCATGTAAATGGAAATGAAGCACAACTTATATGTTGGTTTCTGATTAAACACCATCAACTGGCACAACTAAATCTCATACAAGGTAACACTTGTATAAGGCGCAACTTGATCTCGGGCGCCACTTAGAAGATATATATTCAGGCGCAACTTGGTAGTTCAAAGGAAAGATGCCACTCAATTTATTCAAGGCGCCACTCACTCATGAAGAGCCACTCAGCCCTCAGCCAATCAAATTCAAGCAACCTAGTTTATTGAATTAAAATTCTACACAGATAAAAGAGGACAGTCACCCATTTTCAAAAGAGTCCTCTTCTTCAACACAAAATATGTAGAGAGCATCATTCATGGCCGGAGCAAGAGAAATAATTTATACACACCAATACCTTATTTCCGGTCAAATATTAGGACCCGGTTCGTTAATGAAACTGAACTTTATCACTCTATACAGACTTAGTTTCAAAAGAGTCATCTTCGTCAACAGAAAATATGTAGATATCACTCTCTACGGACTCAGTTTTTCCTTGTATAAATTTAGATATATTTTTATAGGAACTGAGCTTTATATTTTTGTGATAGTAGCGAAAAACTCATTTGAATCTTCGAGAACCCGTTATATTTTTACCTTTGTGTAGTGACCTCCGGGTTTATATATAAAAGATATATTCCCCGAATCTTGTCCCATTTATTTTCTTGCTAATTTTTTAGAAGCAAATTGATTTATCCGGAAACACAGAAAATTATTAAGTAACTCTCCTAAACACTACAAATAACCAAACCCACTCTGAAGCAATAATTTATTTATCCATAAATTCTGAAAAAAAATTAAATTATTATTAATATCGTATTCAACCCCCCTTCTATGTACTTTGATACCTAACAATTGGTATCAGAGCTTGCTGAATGATATAAAAATCAGGATCCGTAACTCAGTGAAGCTCACTGTGCCAAAGTTGTTTGAACTTAGAAGGAGGTCTTGTTAAATAAATTTAATTATAAACTTTTAATTAAATTTATTTTATAAACTTCTATTAGTTTCTGTTATAAATTTTAATTAGTTTATTTTATTAATTTTAAAGTAAATTTATTTTGTAAACTTTTATAAAAATTATTTTATAAACTTTTATTAGTTTATGTTATAAATTTAAAGTAAATTTATTTTATAAACTTTTATAAAATTTATTTTATAAACTTTTATTGGTTTATGTTATAAATTTTAATTAGTTTATTTTTTTAATTTTATAAAAACAATTCTTTTAATCTATTTAACTAACAAAAACTTGGTCCATTTCTATGTTGTCATTCACCTATGTTAAAGAAGATGAAGCATGTCCGGGAGATAACTTCGTTTGACGCGCATGTAAGTGTACTAAACAAAAATTAAATTTACTTCGTAAAATGCAGTGTACATGTGCACAAGAGTTTATATTCCAAGTCACTCACCAAGTACAAATCTTCCGACACTTGCACAGCGCCACTTGAAATTAGCCCAAGCGCAACTTGAAACCACACAAGGCAAGCATTGTATGTAGAACAACTTGGATGAGGAGCCACATAGACTTAGGTAAGACGCCACTTGAGTTTATTCGTTAGTTGCGTTTGTACAGAGGATTAAGTGTACAAGGCACCACCAAATGACTTGGTGCCACCAAGGAAAATGCCACTCACCGAAATGAATTTTGGTACCACCAAGTTTTGAATCCTTTAATTTTTAATTTTTATTTTAGTTTTATTTATTTTTCCAGGAAACTTAAAATTTTTAAAAATTAAATTTTTTCTTAAAATGTTAATTTATGAATTTTTAACATTTAAGTTTTGCTGATGACATCAGAGACTAGAAGTTTTCGACAAAGTTTAGTCTATAAGAGTTTGAAAGATGGAAATTGATAAATCAGGAGATGATTGAAAACAAGAAAGGAAGTGATTGTGTGAAATACAATTATCTCATTGGAAGTTCTCTTTTAGGAAGATAACGATGGAAATTGTATATTTGCATTTATTGATCATTATATTTGTTGTAATTAGATATGTAGATGTGTACTATATAAACACAGGATTATGTTTACATTGATGTATCGTTCAAGTTATCATTTTTCTCATAACCTAGCAGCTCTTAAGAACTTTGTTTTTTTTTTCTTGAGAGAGTTTTGTATTAAGTTTATCAAAATTAATACAAAGCAGTATTTCTTTTACATACTTGTGTTCATAATCGATTGTTTGGTATTATTATATTCAACCCTCCCTTTTATAATAGTTCATTATCTGGGTAACAATTGGTATCAGAGCAGGCGGTTTACTTTAACCTAAAAGATCTTATAAACAATGTCCGGAAACAAGTATGAAAGCATAAGGATTGTAATTTTGAAAAAGGATGAATACTCTACATAGAGGGTAAAGATGTTGATGTTTTTGGAAGCTACAGATTCTGATTATCTAGACAGGATCAATGAAGGTCGATATCTACCAACAAAGCTAGTTCCATCAACAGTAGTGGAAGGGAGACAGGTTCCTGAAAACTACACTCTGAAAGACAAAAAGGAGTGGACTAATGAGGAGAAAATTGAAGTTCTCAATGATGCAAAGGTGAAAGGCATATGACTAGGCCTATTTGTAATAATTAGATGACAACTCAACTCTAGCTATTAAAGAGAAGTAAATAACAAACACCAAACAGGAATCAAGACGAAGACAGTCAACTAATCACAGAGAATCCAAGTATCAGAAGTATTTTATGGGATTGCTACTGAACACTGGAAGAAGTTCATTTATATGTTCAAGCGTCAGTGAAAAATAATAAAGTAGTAGTACTTCTAAAGAATACAGAAGATATAGAAGATTTCAAGTGATTACTACAATAGATTCCAAAAGAAGATTGAAGACAGTGAAGCAGAAGAATGACAGAAGGCCTCAAGTTAATGTATTAATAAATGGAGAATATTTATTAGTATGACACAAATGAACCAGACAGTACATTTGTGTGTCAACTAAAATAATATTTATTCTACATTTAAATCAAGAGGTTTCAAGATCAGAAGTCAAAGAAAAGACAAGAAGATTTCAAAGCTGACTGCAAATTAAACAGATCTCTATAATATTTTATTTCTACAAAAATATATAAGTTAATTATTTAATTTATTTAATTAAATTAATTCAAGTTGAATTTAATTTAATTTATAAATTATTTAAATTAACTTAAGTAGAATTAATTTGTTATAAAAGAAATGGATTTTTATGACTTATATATATATATATATTTCGAATGACTTATTAATAAGTCATACCGAATGACTTATAAATAAGTCATACCGAAAGTTTCATATATATATATAAATAAGTCATACCGAGCCTTAATAGAAAGTCATACCGAAGTTTAGATGAAAAGGTCATGATGGAGCAAGTTACAAAAAGTCATACCGAGTTTTTCTCTTTTAAAATAAGTCATTCTGATTTATTTTAAATAAGGAAAATTCGAATATGACTTACAAGAAGTCATACCGAGCTCTAAATAAGTCATACCGAACTTATTAAGTCATGCCCAGTCTTTTACTAAGTCATACAATGCTTAATTTGAATAAATTAAGTCATATTGATAAAGGTCATTCTAAGCATTTTCTTTCTCTATAAATATGAGAAGAATGCTTCATTTGTAAGAGTTAGAAAAATCAGATCAAATTCAGAAATTTGTCTGCATTGTAATATTCACAGATTTCTGTGCAAATTTGGAATATAATTGTTAAACTCGAACAATTCATGTCAAAATCGTTCTAAGCTTTTAAACAGTTATATGAACTTTTTAATAATTAATTTTGTAATACTTTTCAAGTTAAAATTATATCTTCTACTTGAACAGTATTTCATTTCAATTAATATTTCGTGTGAATTTAAAATAATATTTTTAAATCCAATATTCTGCGATAATTAATAGATATTGTATTCAACCTCCCTTCTACAATATCAGGGACCAACAATTGGTATCAAAGCTGGTTGATATAGTTTCATATCAGATCCAAATCAAATTCCGCAAACTCATAAAGAACTCAAAAATTATTTTAAATTCGAAATAATTTTTCATTTGAAATAATTTTTTTGATCAAAAATTGTTTTAAGTCAAAAATTAAAATATTTTTTGAAACACTTAATTTTTAATCTTATTAAAGATGAGTGCCCAAAAAGTGACGAGCATAAAAATTCCACAATTTGACAGAGAACACTACAACTTGTGGAAACACAAAATGCTACTGTTTATCGGGATTGCAAATCCCAAGTATGCATTAGTCATGGCCAAAGGTGTTGAGCCCCCTATATCAGTTATTCTCGAACATACGGTTGATGGGGTCGTAATTCCCCACAGACAGTTTCTGAAAAGTCCGACAGACTATACAGATGAGGAAGCAGAAGCTGTGTCCTTTGATAATAACTTGAAGCTTATACTAATTGAATCCCTGGACTACGTAATGTACAATCAAGTAGTTAATTGCAAGAATGCAAAACAGATCTGGGAAACAATTGAAATTATCAATGAGGGAACTGAAGAAGTAAAGGAGAATAGACTGGAAATCCTGACCTCCCAATATGAGCAGTTTAGATCCAACCCTGGTGAGGGTATCTCTGAGGTATTTCAGAGACTAAATAGACTGATGAATGAGCTCAATATGAACGGAAAGTTTTCTCAGAACCAGGAGGTAAACAGGAAGTTTTTGCTGACCTTACCAGAGCATCTGGAACACAGGATTGCAGCTATCCGGGAATCTAGGGACATGAAGGAAGTAACCCTAGAAAGACTCTATGGAGTGTTAAAGACTTATGAGTTCCTCCAAGGCATTAATAGTAGAAGCACCAGAGAAAGTAGAAGCGAAGGCTGTTGCACCTTCTAACAATTCAACAGAGTATGTGGTTCCAGAATTTGGACATACTTCTGACAAACAAGAAGATGGTGATTTCTACTCGCTGGAAGAACTAGATCAACTGGAAGATGAATCTCTAGCTATGATTGCCAGGAAGTTTGGCAACATGAGATTCCGAAGAAACTCCTCATTCAGAGTGAAGCCTAATTTTGGAAGATTCCAAAAAGGAGGTTCTTCGACAGCAGTATCAAAAAGCGGCTACAAGACCGGCTTAGTTGATAGAAGCAAGTTTCGTTGCTTCAACTGTAATGAGCTAGGCCATTTCGCAACTGAGTGCAAGAAGCCTAAGCAAGGGAAAAAGAGAGAGTCTTACGAAGAGCTCAAAGAGAAGTATGATGCTCTCGTGAAAAAACATCAGGGAAAGTCCTATCTGGCAGAGGGCAGAAGCTGGGATGACTCAGATAATGATGATAAGGAAGAGCTGGGAAATCTTGCTCTTATGGCTTCATCCGAGGAATCACTATCTCCCACCCGTCAAGGAGGAATCGAGGTAAATCCTTCATGCCCTAAAATGTTTGCATTGCTAGGTAAAGAACTAGATGGCGAAAGAGATAAGGTTAAGAAACTCAGACTCAAAGTCAAAGAGTTAGTTGATGAGACTGAAGTTTTTAAACAATTAAAAAGAAATCATGACAAGTTGACTGTTAAGTTGTCTGAAGACTTAGCTATTCAAGTCAGTAAAGTCAGTTGTGATGTTGTAACAGAAGCTAATCTCAGAAACCAGATAGAAGAAGAAGAAAAGAAGTGTCTTGCATATAAGAATTCCTCATATATTGTAAAGAACCTAGTTGACCAACAAGAAATAAGTCGTAAAGTTGGAATAGGCTTCGAGTACAATAAATCTGTAGGAAAGCCAAGCAACATAACCCCCTTTAGAAAAAGTGCTGTAGAAAGGGGTATCCCACATGTTGTTAAAGACACACCAAAACCTCTCTTCATAACACCGATAGCTGAACCTATCCTTGAGAGCTCTGTACTGATTGCATATGAAATGCAGTTGGAAGATCTTGAGGAAGAGAAGAAGAGAGAAGAACAGGTTAAGGACATAAAAGGAGTTAATATCCAGAAAGAAAAGTGTGCACCAAAGACACCAGTGAAAGATGTGGGAACCTCTGATTCCCCCAGACCTGGTATAGGTGTAAAAGACTTAAAGAATAAAATGAACAGACGCAACACGTTTGTTAACAGTAGGAATAGTAACAATAAATTCCATTCTACTGAAAACTTCAAAGATGCTGATAAAATTGAAGTAGAACCTGTTAAGCCCCCTACTGTATTAAATAACATGCCTACTATTGATGCTTTCCATAAACCTTGTGGTATAATGAATTGTATGTTATGTGCTTTTAATGCTATGACTGCTTACTTTAAACGCATGATAGCTAAGAAAGATAACATGACACCTAGACAGCATATCAATAGTAAATTTGCTAAATCCAAGACTGCGATTCCTTCACCTGAAAAGAAGGAATCATATATTCCTAAGTCTAAACAGAAAGTTGTTAAGACTGTTTTTAGGAAGGTAGGAACATTCAAGGAAGAAAATGATGTTATTCGAAAAGGATCTGTTGTTAAAGCAGACAAAGGTCAATTCTTTAAGTATGCCGGGCCCAATCAATTTTGGGCTCCGAAGACGAATTAATCCGTTTGGTATGTGCAGGGAGTTAAACAGGTAAACCGAGTTATATGGATCCTGAACAGTGGATCTTCAAGGCATATGACCGGAGATAGAGCCCTGCTATCAAACGTGGTTGAAAGAGCTGGCCCAATAGTCACCTTTGGAGATAACAGCAAAGGAATGACTACGGGATATGGCAAGTTAAATACAGGAAATGTTATCATTGAAAACGTCTCTTTAGTGGAAGGACTTAAGCATAATCTACTCAGCGTCAGTCAATTTTGTGATAAAGGGTATAAGGTAAACTTTATCAAAGAGAAATGCTTGATAGCTCATTCTAAAGATGACAAACTGGCCTTGCGTGGAGTAAGGAAAGGAAACTTGTATGTAGCCAATCTCAACTCAGGAACTGAAGATGAAGCAAACTGTTTCTACTCAAAGGCTTCATCAGAAGAAAGCTGGCTATGGCACAAGAAACTCTCACATCTAAACTTCAAAACAATGAACTCTTTAGTCAAGAGAGACTTGGTGAGAGGACTGCCTCCAATGGAATTTACACAAGAAGGCTTGTGTGAGGCATGTCAGAAAGGGAAGTCAAAGAAAGCAAGTCACAGAGGCACAGACACTACAAACATCACTGAACCACTTCAACTCTTACACATGGATTTATTTGGTCCAGTAAATATTTTGTCTATGTCAAGGAAGAAATACGCCTTAGTGATTGTGGATGACTTCACAAAGTATACGTGGGTTTTATTCTTGAACTCTAAGGATGAAACTCCTCATTTGGTGATTGATCATATAAAGCTGATTGAGTTAGATTCAAAGTTACCTGTCAGGGCTATCAGATCAGATAATGGAACAGAATTCAAGAATGAAGTTCTGATTGATTTCTGCTCAGACAAAGGGATAACAAGACAATACTCAGCTCCAAGAACTCCGCAACAGAATGGAGTTGTAGAAAGGAAGAATCGAACCTTGATTGAAGCTGCAAGAACTATGCTAAGTGAATCAGGTTTACCTATCTACTTTTGGGCTGAAGCAGTTAACACAGCATGTTATACCCAGAATCGAACTTTGATCAACAAAGATCATATGAAAACTCCCTATGAATTAATGGCTGGCAAGAAACCTACTCTAAAGTACTTTCATGTATTTGGAGCTAAATGCTATGTGCTAAAAGATGGAGATGAACATCATGGCAAGTTCGAGGCCAAAGCACATGAAGCTATTTTTGTCGGATATTCAAGAAGAGCATATAGAGTGTACATAATTGATCAGCATCAAGTAAAAGAAAGTGTCAATGTTACTTTTGATGACACTAAACTCCCAAGTATCCAAACTGAAGATTCTTCTGAGTCATTAGAATTTGACAATTATCCAAACATGCATTCTGATGATGAAGAAGAACCTGAGGTTGCAACAGGAAATAATGATCCAGGTAATAGTGGTGAAAATAATGATCCAGGTAACAGTGGTGAAAATAATGATCATACTGGAAATTGAAAGGCATAGGTGTACTAACTTGTAACACTTAATTACTATGTAACTCAACTAGGTAAAAGATAAAACAACAGCAAAAACAAGAGAAACTAAAGAAGCACATGGAATCAATCAACTGAAGAAATGGTAATGATACTTGGTAACTACAAGTAACTAATTTGGTTAATCAAGGATGCATAAGTGAAAAGAAGTTCAATCTCAGTATTGCTCATGCCCTAACTTATCTAATGGAGAATCAAATTAATGTCAAAGAAGTATCAAGAAGACCAAAGTGATTTCATGTAATGTATATCAACATCTGGATAATGTAAAGGTTAATCAACAAATGAGAACTGACATTCAGAAGCAAGAACCCCTACAAGACTAGTCACTTATGAACCAGACCATTGCATCAAGTGTCAGGACATTGGAGGCAAGTTCATGTCAGTAATAGAAGATCTCATTTGAATTGAGTGAGGAAAAGAAATTGAAGAAGCTAGGGAAACTTGCTCATAAAGGTTAATCCTCAATTAGTCACTAAAGAAGGTCAACATTGGATGAGTGCATATTTGCTAAGGCAAATGTCGATCCACAGCAGATCGAGATGCGGGTCGAGATTTATAATTGAAGTAAAACATTGCAAAGGCAAATCTCTATCCACGGAAGATCGAGATCGAGATCGAGATTCTCAAAGATCGAGATCGAGATTTTCACAGATCGAGATTCTCGTAGATCGAGATCGAGATTCTCATAGATCGAGATCGAGATTTTCACAGATCGAGATCGAAATTTTCACAGATCGAGATCGAGATGGGTCCAGGCCGAGATCGAGATACGGGTCGATATGTAGCATTTAATGTTCAAGAGACAAGTGGCTTATTGTGAACGGTTGATCCAGAGTTGTTGGGAAAGTACTTTTTGTTGTCGAAGTCCTGATTGGGCCACGTACACAAAAAGGACAAGATCAAGACTACATGACATTATAAAAGCAGCACTTTGTTTTTATTAGAAAATAGACTTTATCTCTGTATTTCAACGATATATTAAAAGGAGAGAGCATTTACTGTAAAACAATAGTGAGAGAGAGGATCAGTTGAATCTATCTTTAATTGCTGCATTTATTGTTCAACTGATCATGATGCCTTTATGAATGTTGTAGCAAATCCTTCAATGAATATAATGATATATTCTTGAAATTCTGTGTCATAATTTATTACCTGCATATTTATACATTCTCTCATTATTCTAAAAAGTTGTATTCACCCCCTCCCCCCTCTACAACACTTTGGACCTAACAATTGGTATCAGAGCCCCTGTTAAACATATCTAACAGAGATCCTATTGTGTTGTTTGAGTTGGTTCTTGAAAATCCCAGATCCATTTTTTCTTGAAGTTTGTGCCGAAAGTTTTTATTTGTTTCTTCTTGAAAAAGTCATAGATCTAAAAAGTTCTGAGTCATGGTATAAGGAATATTTGTACAAAATTCCAAAACATTGTACTTTAGAGCTTTGTGGGTTTTCCTGTGGTCAAAACTGGAATCAACTGATTGACTAAACAAAAAGGACATTTTCGAACTTCTGTCAACTAGGAAGTGGACAACTTTTTGTTTGGACTTGAGAAAGTGGTCGACTCTGCTACTGTTCCTGTGATTAGAACTAACTTGGTTGAATCTTAAGTGCAAAATCCGTTGGATATTAAGTGTTGGATATTTAAAGTGAGATAATTAATTTTTCAAGTAAATACAATTTATTATAATTTGAAAAGTGTATTATCTTAATTTTAAACTTTATTAAAATGGCCGCCGCACACAGATTTAAGATACCTCCGTTTGATGCACAACATTATGACGAATGGACAGGAAGGATGAAAGCCTACCTTGAATCAATAAACAAGGTATACTTGAGAATATTGGAGAACGGTCCATACATACCCATGAGAATTGAGCCAGAGCGAATGGAAGGAGGGATACTAATACCATCCCGGTCTGTTCCTAAAGAGGAAATGCAGTTTTCAGACGCAGATAAAGAATTGGTTGGTATGGATGCGTCGTTACGCAACGTCATAATTGAATCCCTAAACTCAGAGTACTATGTTCAAATAAAGGGATTAAAAACAGCTAAAGCCATGTGGGATAAACTGGCTGTAGTGATGGAGAGGACCGAGGAAGTTAGAGATAATCACAAGCGCATTCTGATTTCTGAATATGAATCGTTCAGATGCGAAAGAGGAGAAAGTGTAGCGGATGTTTACAAACGTTACAGTAAATTGCTTATCGAGCTGAGTATAAGAGATAAAGTCTATCCACTGGCAGATTCAAATATCAAGTTTTTTTTTAATTTGCCTAAACATCTGGAACACAGGATCACTGCCATTCGAGAGTCAAGAGACTTGAAAAATACCTCTCTCGAAAAGCTGTATGGTGTTTTAAAGACCTACGAGCTGGAGCAAGAACAAAATGACAAAAGAAGATCCTACAATAGTGGAGAATACAAAGCGGTAAGTGAATCTGGACTTGTAGCTGAAGAGTCTACTGCAAAGGCACTTGCAGCTGTCTCATTGAAAACTGCTAATCCTGAAAGGGTGATATTAGATATTGAAGATCCATCCGAAGAAAGTGAGGATGAATATTATACCCTTGAAGAGCTGGACAAATTAGAAGACAAGTCATATGCTTGTATTGCTCGAGAATTTGCTCATATCAGCTTCAGGAAGCCAAGAAAAGGTAAAGGACGATTTGGTAGTTCTTTCAGCCGAAGAAGCAGCAGCAGCAGCAGAGGTAGTAGTGTAAGTGGCCGGGGAAATTACAGCGGTCGAGGTAGCACATCTACTAGTGGCTACAGACCTAACCTGGTAGACAAGAACAAGTTCAGATGCTTTAACTGCAATGAATTGGGACACTTTGCAACAGAGTGCAAGAAACCCAAATACGTTCATCCCAAGGAATCCTATGCTGATCTGAAAAAGAAATATGATGCCTTGGTTAGCAAGCAACAGAAGGGAAGCCGGGCTTATGTTGTGACTGAAGGGAAGGGTTGGGACGAGTCTGATGAAGATGAAGATGAAGATCAGGAGCTATGCAACTTCGCTTTAATGGCAAAATCTTCATAACAATCAGAGGTACCAATTCTAACCGTAAATGAAATGTCTATTCCTGAGTACCAAAATGAATTAGCTGCCATGACTAAAGACATGTACAATATCCAACTAAATCTAATTGCTGTTAATGAGGAAAATGCTAAACTCTCCCTTAAGAATAGACTTCTCGAGGCCAGGGTAGCGGAATTAGAATCAGGAGAAAGTAAAGAAAGGCAGTTAATGAATCAGGTAGAGGTTTTAGAACACAAGCTTAAGATTAGGGAAGACCTTAACGAAGAACTTAAAAATGAATTAGCTGAGCTTAAAATAACATGTCAATCTTTTAAAGAAGCCGCTAATAAAGTATTCGTAGAAAGGGACATGTACATGAAACTGGCAGGCAAGAGTAAAAATGAAAAAGTAAACATAGGACTTGACTACACACAGAAAAAGAAAAATAGGGCTGCTGAGTTGTTAGAGCCAGTGTTAGTCAAAGAAAATGTGCCTGAGGTTTTAGGGGATGTTAGAAAACCTATCTTTAAGCAGTTTGAGCCTAGGACAATAGATCCTGTTGCTGTTAAAATTGGACATGAGATTAAAATGGAAAAAGAGTTGGAAGAACAAGTAGTAGGACCTACAACTTCTAAGAGAGCGAGTAAGATTGCTTATGCTAAGAGAGGTGTAGGAACCAAGGAGGCTAAGACGGTGTCATATAAACAATGGGTAGCAGGGTCAGACCAAATGAAAACACCTGTAGAGGTAATTAAAACTGAACCTGTATCTGTATCTACATCTACACGAGCTAGGAAGGCATGCTATATGTGTAATCAAACTGATCATTTGTCTTACTATTGCCCGTTCTATGTAGAGGAAGAAAAATCTGTTGGTTGTAATGCCATGCCTGCAACTACTGCTTTGCCTAACATGTATGCAAATCATGCCAAATGCAATAATCCTAATTGTATGCCATGTGCTGTAAACATCATGCATGCTTATTTTAATTTAATGAATACTGCTAGTGCATCTGTTGAACATACATCTAGTAGTAGTAAGAAAAATCATGCGGGGTCAAAGGCTAAGACTTCAAGTCCTCCTAAAGCAAGGAGTGACCAATCTACTCCCAAACCTGACAAACCAGTCAAGGTTGACAAGGGAAAAGACAAAGTCAAGATGAATGCCCCTGATGGCAACAAGGCAAAGCCTTCTGTATCTGAAAAGAAAAAGGAAATTATTGATGCCGGGCCCAAACATCATTGGGTTCCAAAGAACACCTAACCTTTCTGGATTTGCAGGGCAGTGAACAGGAAAAGAGTAAAGTCATATGGGTGCTGGACAGTGGAGCATCGAGGCATATGACCGGCAATAAGTCCCTGTTAACAGATTTGGTGTTGAGAGCCGGCTCCGTGGTTACTTTTGGAGATAACAGCAAAGGTTACACTCGGGGATATGGCAAGATTGTTTGTGGAAATGTTATCATTGAGGACGTGTCTTTTGTGGAAGGATTGCGACATAATCTCCTCAGCATTAGTCAGTTCACCGACAGGGGTTTTGACGTCAACTTTGGGAAGCATGATTGTTCGATTCGAAGCAAAAAGAATGGAAGCCTTGCTCTCAAAGGAGTAAGGAAGTCAAATTTGTTCATAGCCGACATGAATTCTGCTGATCAGTCTGAAGTCACGTGTTTCTACAGCAAGGCTTCTGCTGATGAAAGTTGGCAATGGCATAAAAGATTATCTCACCTGAACTTTAAAGCAATGAATAATCTCGTAAGGAGAGAATTGGTGAGAGGGCTGCCGCAGATGGAGTTTACTCCAGATGGACTCTGCGAAGCATGTGAGATGGGAAAATTAAAAAGAGCCTCGCATAAGGATAAACAAGTGAATAGCATTACCGAGCCCCTACAACTTCTTCACATGGATTTGTTTGGACCTGTTAATGTTATGTCAATGTCAAGAGAAAGATATACGCTGGTAATTGTCGATGACTTTTCCAAATACACATGGGTAAAGTTTGTGACATCGAAAGATGAAGTGCCACAAGAGATCATTAGGCATGTACTGGTAATTGAAAACGTAGCAAGTCTGACTGTGAAGACTATCCGATCCGACAACGGGACAGAATTCAAGAACTCAGTGTTAATGAATTTCTGCATATCTAAAGGGATCAGACGACAGTATTCAGCACCGAGAACACCGCAGCAGAATGGGGTGGTAGAAAGGAAGAATAGGACACTGGTTGAAGCAGCTAGGACAATGCTGTATGAGTCAAGACTTCCTTTGTATTTTTGGGCTGAAGCAGTTAGCGCGGCGTGTTATACACAGAACAGAACCCTGATTACAAAAGACTATAATGAGACGCCTTACTATCTGATGAATAAACGAAAACCATTTATCAACTACTTCCACGTGTTTGGTGCCAAATGCTTTGTGTTAAGAGACAATGCACAACTTGGAAAGTTTGATGCCAAAGCAGATGAAGGGGTTTTCATTGGATATTCTCTTGAAGTAGTAGCAGCGTACAGGGTATTTGTGCTTAATGATCGCAAGGTGGTTGAAAGCCTTAATGTCACATTCGACGACTCAAAGCTCCCTTCTATACCAAAAGAAGACAGTGAGCCCACTTCCCTAAGATTTGAAAATATGGATATTGATGAAGTGGATACAGTTCCTGAGTCTGTAGTGCAGGGTAGTGATCCAATGATAAATAATATAATTAATCAAGAGTCTAGTGTTTCGCCAATACAAAACACTAGGACTGAGGGATCACCTTCCGTTAGACCTGGTACTAACTCAGGGGGAGTAAGTATGCATTCAGGGGGAGCAGCTCACTCAGGGGGAGCTAGTACTGGCTCAGGAGGAGCTAGTGGAAGTGCTTCTAGACTAAGTCACCTTCACTTACAAGATCAAGCTGAGTCATCAAGAACATTTGCTAGGGATCGTACTTGGAGCAAGGACCATCCGTTTGAGCTAATTATTGGTGATCCAGATGCCGGAGTGACTACTAGAGGAAAAGCTAGAGCTGAAATTGCCACTGAGAATGAATGTCTATACTCAGTGTTCCTTTCTCAATTGGAACCTAAAGTGGTGGAAGAAGCCCTAGATGACGCTGATTGGGTGATTGTTATGCAAGAAGAACTCAATCAGTTTGAAAGGCAGAAGGTGTGGAAGCTAGTACCCAGACCAAAGAATAGATCTGTTGTTGGAACAAAATGGGTATTCAGAAACAAGCTGGATGAAAACGGACTTGTAACACGAAATAAAGCTCGCCTGGTTGCTAAGGGTTACACTCAAAGAGAAGGAATTGATTATGATGAAACCTACGCACCAGTAGCAAGGCTAGAGGCCGTAAGGATGTTCTTAGCATTCGCAGCACATCATGGTTTTAAAGTCTATCAGATGGATGTAAAGAGTGCATTCTTAAACGGTGAACTGGATGAAGAAGTGTGTGTTGATCAACCTCCTGGGTTTGTCGACAGCAAATACTGTGATTATGTTTATCGCCTCTTCAAATCAGTATATGGCCTTAAGCAGTCTCCGCGGAAGTGGTATGAAACTCTGTCAGACTTCTTACTAGAAAGTGGTTTCACCAGAGGAGTAATCGACAAGACGCTTTTCTACAAGAAATGCAAAGATGATCTAATAATGGTACAAGTATATGTGGATGACATTATCTTTGGGTCTGCAAATGAGAAGCTGTGTGCTAAATTCGCAAAGTTAATGCAATCAAGGTATGAGATGAGCATGATGGGAGAGCTGACGTTCTTTCTCGGTATTCAATTTAGTCAGAAGAAGGACGGGATATTTATCTGCCAGACCAAGTACATTCATGTTCTATTAAAGAAGTATGGTCTCGAAGATGTATCGCAAGCTAAGACTCCTATGGCAACAGCCACGAAGCTTGACGAGGATAAAGCGGGAAAACCTGTAGAAATCTCAAGCTATCGAGGTATGATCGGCTCTCTTTTGTATTTAACTGCTAGCAGACCTGATATTATGTTCTCTACATGCTTATGTGCAAGGTTCCAAGCGGATCCTAGAGAGTCACATCTCATAGCCGTAAAGCGTATTTTTAGGTATCTCAAGGGAACATCAAATCTTGGGATTTGGTACCCAAGAGATACAGGGTTTAATCTTGTTGGCTATTCGGATTCAGATTACGCAGGTTGTAGAATAGATAGGAAGAGCACTTCAGGAAGCTGTCAGTTTCTTGGAAGAAGGTTGGTGTCTTGGCAAAGCAAGAAACAACACACAGTATCTACCTCGACAGCTGAAGCAGAATATATTGCTGCTGGAAGCTGTGTGGTCCAGATACTGTGGATGAAGAACCAACTCAAGGACTACGGTGTGGAAGTATCTAAGATTCCTATCATGTGTGACAACACAAGTGCTATTGCAATGACCAACAATCCTGTGGATCACTCAAGGACTAAGCATATTGATATAAGGTATCATTTTATTAGAGAGCATGTAGAAAATGGAACTGTAGCGTTGCATTTTGTGTCTACTGAACGTCAAATAGCAGATATATTCACTAAACCCCTAGACGAATCAACATTTTCTAGATTGGTTGGTGAATTGGGGATGCTTAACACCTGTTAGTTTTGCTACCTATCTGTTATAATTCAGTTTGTGTACATATTATTGTTGTTCATGAATATTCATAATTAATAATGTGTACTTAACTTCAAAAATGTATGTATTGCATGTCATAAGGGGAAGTTAGAAAATTTCATGAAATTAATCTTGTGCTGATCTGTGTATCTAAATGATTAATGTCTAATATTGTGATAGGATTTAATGCTAGACTTAATTTTGTAATGCATGATTTATTTGCTAAATTCCCTGTCGTCTCAAAATTATAATTTTCTAAAATGGTGTGAAAATTTGTAGTGAAATCTTGTGAATTTTACATATAAATGTTTAATTCACATAATTTCATTAAAATTTTCTAAGGTAAATCTCGATCTGTTTCTGGATCGAGATCGAGAATGACTTGTGAAAATTGCTTAAAAACTATCAAGGTACATCTCGATCTATCCACATCGAGATCGACATCGAGATGTAGATCGAGATGCGGATCGAGATCGACATCGAGATGTAGATCGAGATGCGGATCGCGATCGACATCAAGATCGACATCTAGATGAGGATCGAGATGCGGATCTCGAGATCGAGATGTGACTTGTCTTTTCAGTTACTTCTTTTTAGGCATGCAAGTATATAATATAGCATTATATAGACTGTTCATTATTTCACTTAACCTTCTCTCTCACTAGTTCAAAAAGCTGAAGCAGATTAACACGCATATACATACATTCACAGCATCCTTTTCCCTGCCATTACACCAAGTTTTCTTGTGATTTTCTTAAACAAAAATCACTAACTGTTACTTGAAAGCATTGATCACTAAAACGAAAATCTGCAAAAAAAAATTCCCGAGTGAGTTTGTTTTTTTTGGTTCGCGCTTTCTTGTTCTCTATTTATTTTGTGTTCTTGAGCGGAATAGTTGTGAGTATTACTGTTTAATCCTTAAAGTGCAACTTAACCGCCGTGTTTGTATTTTTCCGAAAAAATAATTTTTTTTAACGGCTGTTCACTTTAATTTTCAAAAACTCAACCGTCAATCTTTAGTGGGGAGTTAAGTGGTCTTTAGTGGGGAAGTTAATTTATTTTAATTTGTGTCATTAATTACATGGGGTAATTAGTGGGGTTCGTATACGTTTTTTTTTGTTTAAATTTAAAACTTGTTCTCTAAAATTTCCATTGCAAAACCATTTCAGAACATTTCTTTTCTCAAACACAAATTTAAAATGGCAAACCCAAATTTCACAATTCCCAAAACCAACTTTGTTAATCTCTCTGCTGATCGAGCAACTGGTAGATTTATTCACTATCAGTTCTGGATTGAATCTCTCAACAACACATCCATAATAAGTCATGCCTTAACCACCTCTCCCATCCTGAATGTCGAAGCCCTTCAAGCTGCTTACTCAACATTAGAGATTCAGGGTGGTAAAGCAAATCCAACAGGCTTATCCTTCACTATCAGTGGTGCAAAATATGAGGTTAGTCTGCAGAAGTTCAATGAGATTCTTGGGCTTCCTTCAGAAAATTTTGCTCCGGAACCCACTATGGAAGAAATGTTGCAATTATTCACAGAGATAGGTTGTCGTCCTCCCAATGGTCCTATCAAGGTAACAAAGGTTCACACAGGTATGTTACCAGCTGAGTGGGATTATGTAGTTCAGGCCATTCAGCGCTGCATGTTCCCAAAGGACAAAGACTACAGGCCAATGAACAACAGTTGTCGAGTAATTCTATATGGAGTGGCAAATAACAGAAGAGTGAATGTGGGCAAACATCTGTTGATTCAGTTGCTTGAGAGGTGGGCACTGGAAAAGAATGCATCTCGGAATCCGGAAGATGGACCAGTCAAATGCTGGATGCCAAGATTCCTTCAGATGGTTCTGGATGACGTTCTTTCAGAGGAACACAGAAGAATATTTCAAGGCTCTGAAAGGATGGCATGTTTTGATATGACCTTAAAGAGTATCTCTACCATGGAAACCCAGTAAAAGTCCAGACTTTTTGAGTTGCGCCTGACTCCGTACTTCCAGGATCTGCAAGATGAGTATGCTAGGAGGCATGCTTCTCAGTTTACCGCAGTAGAAGCGGAAGGTAGTGGCAACGAAGCTGCTGGTGGAGATCAAGTGTCTGGAAATTTGGGAGAAGCAGGTGTGGATGTTGAAATGGCTGAAGCAAATGTTGCAGAAGCTGGAGCTGACAAGGATGAAGATCTTCTGAGTCAGGTACCTATTCTTGCTGATCTTGATCAAATTTCAATTCAACCAACCCCTGTTTTCTACAACCGTGGGCCTGAAAACCCCCAGGCTCTATCCCAGGCTGCAAGCCCTTCTGTTCATAAACATTCAGCCAGCCCGAAAACTAGTGATAAAAGGAAGGCAAGCCCATCTAAGTCGAGTGAATCGAGTGGAGGGAGTGTAGGAGTTGAGAGAGTAGTAAAATCAGCAGCTCTGCCACTCTCAAAGAAGCAAAAGATGGATTCTATCCCAGTGGCAACTGCGCAACCTGTTAGGGATAGTTCACCTCTCACAGCCACCACACCTCACGCTGGTGGCTCACCTCTCCTAAATATTCCAACACATTCGCACTCGCCTAGGCATGTTGGTGAGAGTCAAGGAGGGGGTCCAGCTCAACAGCCAATAGGAGCTGGCCCTACCTCCCCTGAGTTGTCCGCTCAGGGCTCTTTGAGCAATTTCTCGGAAGGGGAATGGCAAACTGAGACTAGCACTTCTGATGCTAGGATCTCAGGAAGTTTTAATGCGGAAGAGTCTGTCGAATCCAGTACGGATGACTCTTCCTCATCTAAATCAGAAAAACAAGTTGCTCGCAGAACAACGACATCTGGTGACTGGTGGGTCTACGCCTCCAAAACAGCCCAGCGAACCAGAAAAGGTTCTTTCTGAACAACGGGATGACATGGTCATAACGCCATCTCCTAACGTAGACAAAGCGCTTAAAGGTTCAGTCTCACTGACCGATATCGCCGACCAACTCACTGCTAGTCCCCAGCGACTAGTGGATGAGGCTCTAGTACTGTTAGGCTCTAAACACGAGGGAGAGACAGGGAGAGTAGATCCCTTCTCTTTAGGGATCTTGAGTGAAACAGAACCCGGCGAGAGTAAACAGTTTAACCCAAGCCAAACACCGTCCCCTACATTGCAGGATCTAGTGAAGAAGGTGGAGGCTTTGGAGGCTGGAGTTGCTGGTGTTACTGCTGCTGTCTCTTCTCACTCTGGAAGATTGGAGGTTGGAGCTCAATTCATGGAGAACCTGATTGCCGTCCAAAATCAAATGATTGACAAGATAAACAATCTTGGATTGGTACAAGTGGAGGTTGGGCGGTCCGTCGATGATGTCACTCATGGCATGTCTCAAGTCTGGATGAAGCTGAATGAACTACTTGATGCTGTCTTTGGGAGTCACAGGGCTGGACCTGGTCCTTCAACCGGTGGTGGCGACGATAAAAATGATGATGATGCTCCTAATGAGGATAACCCACCTAAGGGGGAGAAGGAGGATCAGGGTCTGAAAAAGCTGACTAGTAAGGGTCCGGTGATCGAGTCCTCAAACAAATCTGGTGAAAAGGTGGAGGAGGCTCAACCGGCTCTTAAGGACAAAGGCAAGCAGAAGATGGTAGTTGAAGAAGAAGCTGAGAAAGAAACACCTCTCGTCGATGCATTTATGGGAGACTTTATTGAAGATTCTGATGAGGATGAGATGGATGTAGAAGCCTTAGTGGCAAGGAGGTCGAGACTCGAGCAACGGGCAAGAGAGTGGGAACAAGAAAGAGGTCTAAATCCTGGCGCAGGAGTTGCAGGTGATGCAGGAGACCACTCGGTTGCTGACGAGCATGTGCCGGAAGAAGAAATTGATGAAATAGCGAAAGAAGCGGAGATGCAAGAAGAGATTTTCAGGGAAGCCAGAGAAAGAGTGAATGAAGAAGTGCTTCAAGGAATAGTAGAAAAGGAACTAATGGCAAAGGAGAAGAGAGCGGCTCAGAAAACTCAGCATGAGTATGAAATGAAAAAGATCACAGATCCTAAGGTCCAGGCTGACATAAGGAGGGAAGGTCCCGAGTGGGACAAGGCTAGAGAAGCCTTAGCTGGACCAAGAGCCTATGCTCCTGACTCAGAAAGATTGAGTTTCCTTCTCCACAAGCTAGAAAATCTAAACCCTGGGCTTCTGAACTATCTAAACTGTATAAGACAGGGATGCACCTCTATTCAAGTTATATTCAAGGAGAAAGCATGGAATCTGATGATTACTTGGACACCCATAACAAAAATCGAGCCGTGTATGGTCGATGAAACTTTCTTCCATGCAAGGGGGGCAAGTGAACTGGTAGAATTCGCTCACAAGGTAGACACCTCTGTCAAGACTGGAGTGCTGTTTAAGGAGAAACTGTTGAAGATGGCCGAAGACAGAGGGGTTGACATTATTCTAAATCCCTACCAGATCAGATACGTCCATGACAAGGTCTTGAGGATCGTAAATCTACATGACTCGAAACTGACCCCGAGCGGAAATATGCTTAAGGCAGTTGCAAAGCTAGTTCTCTCAAAGGGTTTTCTAACAAAGGAAAAGAAACTGGTGGCTAAGGACTTGGAAAAGTTGATAAGAAGGAAGGATGTTAGATACAAGTTGCCTGAAGCCAAACTACCAGTGGTTAAGAAGGAGCCTGAAGACTATGCATTTGAGCAGCAAGAAGAAGCAATAAAGGAGCATGTGCAGAGGTACGGAGATCTAAGATTAGACATCCCTGAAGAAGGAGAGATAAGGGAGGAAGCTGGTGCAGTGGCTGGTGCAAATGTCAAGTTTATCAAAAGCAAAGCTGAGAATGAGAATGATCTGCTGATCTATACAGACAAGCATCAGGTGGAAACCGTCATCGAAATCAAGTACGACATCTTTGCAGAACACAATCATGAAACACTGTGTATCATAAGGGAATTGATTGATGAGATGGATGATGTTGACGAGTTTGATCAGGATTATCTAAGGGTCACATTTGATAACTTCTGTAAGAGAAGACAACAGCTTGATATTCAGAGGCTACAGCAATGCACCACCGCTATTGTCATTGGATACCCTAAGCAGCTGGTCATAAGGAAGAAAGGGGAAAAGGGGTATCCTGACAAAGTCTATAAGCTGAGATTTGAAGACATTCCCACGAAGCTTACCACTCGCAGCATGGTTGAAAGGTGGTTAAGATTGTTTCGAGATTATAAGATCAGAAATCATGTGGAAGCAGAAGGACTTAATCTTCTCAAGAAAAGATTGGATGAAGTCTGCAACCCTGAGTTCATGAAGAAAGAAAAGGCAGCCAAGAAGAAAGCTCGTGAGGAAGAGGAGCGCAAGAAATCCAGATTTTAATGTATTAAGCTTGTAATGTTTCTTAGCGTTGTAATTTGTTTTCTTGTTTTCCTGCATTGTAAGTACATTATCTGTCTTCTTGTGTAGTGTAAGGTAGAAGTTAGTTAGCTAAGTGTCTTGAAACTGGTTTATATTAGGCGTCAATTATTTCACGAAATTCGGCGGTGGTAATACTGCTAAAAGGACTTCAGAAGGATAATTGAAGATTGAGTGGACCGTGCTCTTAAGTACTTGGAGAAAATCTCTAGAAGAGCATGAAGCCATTTGATCGAGCCAACAGGTGTCCATTTTTGGCACTTGAAGTATCAGTGATAGACATGAAGCTAGTTAATCAAGCCAAGCATTATGCAAGTTGACATGATCTTTTATGAATGTTATTTTATCTTTTTCAGTCCCTGATTAGTTGAGTTATCCTCATTGTGAATTTGGTTGTCATTGTTAGACAATCAAATAGGGGGAGATTGAAAGGCATAGGTGTACTAACTTGTAACACTTAATTACTATGTAACTCAACTAGGTAAAAGATAAAACAACAGCAAAAACAAGAGAAACTGAAGAAGCACATGGAATCAATCAACTGAAGAAGTGGTAATGATACTTGGTAACTACAAGTAACTAATTTGGTTAATCAAGGATGCATAAGTGAGAAGAAGTTCAATCTCAGTATTGCTCATGCCCTAACTTATCTAATGGAGAATCAAATTAATGTCAAAGAAGTATCAAGAAGACCAAAGTGATTTCATGTAATGTATATCAACATCTGGATAATGTAAAGGTTAATCAACAAATGAGAACTGACATTCAGAAGCAAGAACCCCTACAAGACTAGTCACTTATGAACCAGGCCATTGCATCAAGTGTCAGGACATTGGAGGCAAGTTCATGTCAGTAATAGAAGATCTCATTTGAATTGAGTGAGGAAAAGAAATTGAAGAAGCTAGGGAAACTTGCTCATAAAGGTTAATCCTCAATTAGTCACTAAAGAAGGTCAACATTGGATGAGTGCATATTTGCTAAGGCAAATGTCGATCCACAGCAGATCGAGATGCGGGTCGAGATTTATAATTGAAGTAAAACATTGCAAAGGCAAATCTCTATCCACGGCAGATCGAGAACGAGATCGAGATTCTCAAAGATCGAGATCGAGATTCTCATAGATCGAGATTGAGATTCTCATAGATCGAGATTTTCACAGATCGAGATTCTCATAGATGGAGATCGAGATTCTCATAGATCGAGATCGAGATTTTCACAGATCGAGATCGAGATTTTCACAGATCGAGATCGAGATGGGTCCAGGCCGAGATCGAGATACGGGTCGATATGTAGCATTTAATGTTCAAGGGACAAGTGGATTATTGTGAACGGTTGATCCAGAGTTGTTGGGAAAGTACTTTTTGTTGTCGAAGTCCTGATTGGGCCACGTACACAAAAAGGACAAGATCAAGACTACATGACATTATAAAAGCAGCACTTTGTTTTTATTAGAAAATAGACTTTATCTCTGTATTTCAACGATATATTAAAAGGAGAGAGCATTTACTGTAAAACAATAGTGAGAGAGAGGATCAGTTGAATCTAGCTTTAATTGCTGCATTTATTGTTCAACTGATCATGATGCCTTTATGAATGTTGTAGCAAATCCTTCAATGAATATAATGATATATTCTTGAAATTCTGTGTCATAATTTATTACCTGCATATTTATACATTCTCTCATTATTCTAAAAAGTTGTATTCACCCCCCCCCTCTACAACACTTTGGACCTAACAGAAATTCTACTAATACCAGTGGTGGATCAACGAATCATCCTGGCAACAACTCAGGGGGAGATGAAGGATCAACTGGTAGAACACAACATCACAATGAATTTCAAGGCGAATCATCAAGATCAAACCTACCCAGGGAAAGGATATGGAGCAGAGATCATCCTTTTGAATTGATCATAGGTGATCCAGATGTTGGAGTTAGAACCAGAAGTGCAACTTCAAATGAATGTTTATTTTCAATTTTTCTATCTCAAGAAGAACCAAAGAAGATTGAAGATGCACTAATTGATCCAGATTGGGTTCTTGCCATGCAAGAAGAGCTCAATCAGTTTGAAAGACAAGAAGTCTGGACACTGGTACCCAGGCCTAAGGATAGAACTGTTATTAGCACAAAATGGGTATACAGGAACAAGTTAGACGGTGATGGCATTGTTACAAGGACCAAAGCCAGACTGGTTGCAAAGGGTTACTCTCAGGAAGAGGGAATTGATTATGACGAAACCTACGCACCAGTTGCAAGACTTGAAGCCATCAGAATATTTCTGGCATTCGCAGCACATTCCAAGTTTAAAGTCTATCAAATGGATGTGAATAGTGCATTTCTGAATGGAGAGCTAGAAGAAGAAGTATATGTGGAACAGCCCCCTGGCTTTGAAGATCCAGATTTTGCTAATTTTGTGTATTTTCTATTCAAAGCACTTTATGGGCTCAAGCAAGCACCGAGGACATGGTATGACACTCTCTCTGTATTTTTACTTGAAAATGGTTTCATTAGAGGTGTCATAGATAAAACTCTCTTTTATAAATTGCATGAAAAAGACATGATATTTGTCCAAGTATATGTTGACGATATTATATTTGGTTCTACTATCGAAAACTTGTGCAAAAGATTTGCTAAGTTAATGCAGAGCAGGTATGAAATGAGCATGATGGGTGAGCTGTCTTTCTTCCTTGGACTGCAAGTAAAGCAAAAGGAGGATGGGATTTTTATTTGCCAATCAAAGTATGTAAGAGATCTTCTAAGAAAATACAGTCTAGAAGATTCTTCACCGGCAAAAACCCCAATGCCAACAGCCACCAAGCTTGACAAAGATGAAGCTGGTAAGAAAGTTGACATCACAAGCTACAGAGGTATGATAGGCTCATTGTTATATCTAACTGCTAGTAGACCCGATATAATGTTTGCAACTTGCTTATGTGCAAGGTTTCAATCTGACCCTAGAGAATCTCATCTAATAGTCGTTAAACGAATTTTTAGATATCTAAAGGGTACACCAAATCTTGGAATTTGGTACCCTAAAGATACAGGTTTTGAACTAATAGGCTATACAGATTCAGATTATGCAGGGTGCAGGATGGACAGGAAAAGTACTTCTAGAAGCTGTCAGTTTCTAGGAAGACGATTGATCTCCTGGTACAGCAAGAAACAACACTCAGTGTCTACCTCGACAGCCGAAGCAGAATACATTGCGGTAGGTAGTTGTTGTGCACAGATCTTGTGGATAAGGAATCAGTTGAATGACTATGGACTTGCGTTGAACAAAATTCCAATTTTCTGCGACAACACAAGTGCGATAGCTATTTCCAACAATCCTATACAACATTCACGAACCAAGCACATTGACATAAGGTATCACTTTATCCGAGAGCATGTCATGAATGGAACTGTGGTGCTACATTTTGTACCCACAGAAGATCAACTAGCTGACATCTTCACAAAACCACTTGATGAATCCACTTTCTCAAAACTGGTTAGTGAACTAGGGATGTTAAACAACGGCTAATTTTTGGTTGCTAGGAATTAATTTAAGCTCATAAATATTAAATGTTAATATTTAAAGAATTTATGAGACTTCAATTAATAAAACCCTAGGGCTTATGAATTTTTAGAAAATTATCTTAAGATTAAATTAATATTCTTAAAAGATAATTATTTCAATTATACCATAAGTACTTATATTTACATTAAGTTTTTTTTCATTAGTATGTAAATTAATGTATATTTTTTTAATTATTATTGTACATTAAAAATAAATGAGTATGTTATTAATTATTCAATTAATTTACTTATTAAATTAATTCAAACATGAGTTAATTTAATTCTTAAATTAATTAAAATAAATTAATAATGTAAATATTTATTTTATGTCTTTAATAATTTATTAGTATGTAAATTATTGATATTAATATCATAGATTCTACTTGTTAATATTTATTGATTAGTTATTCTATTTTATTATTATTATTGCAATTAGCATGACTTTTATTTAAAGTATCAGCATGACTTCTTTTTTAAAATTTTTGGCATGACCTTTTATTTAAAAGTCATACCGAGACTTTAAAAAATGAAAGTCATACCGAGACTTTAAAATAAAAGTCATACCGAGATTTTAACTGCTATGTCTTTTATTTTATTCAGAAATAGGTTGTTTTTCTCGGTATGACTTATTAATAAGTCATACCGAGCCCTTGTTAATACTCTTTCTATTATATAAGTCATACACAGTTTTGAATACATATACACACGCAGTCATACACACACACATATAAACGAACAGTTAATCTTCCATTTTCAAAGAAATCGATCGATTTGCATCCTTTACAACTGCAATCAGTTGCTAATTCCTGATTTCAAGCATCTTTGCTTGCTAGTGTGCTAAAATTGATTAATTCAAACGAAAGTCTGCCCATTTTTTTTAAAATTCGTAGTGAGTTGTTCATGCTTTTGGAAAATCGAAGCAAGCAAGTTTTTTTTAAACTAGAGAACTGATTGTGTAGTGGATTCAAAATTAAAGTTGATTTGGGAATTTTTTTTTTGGTTTTCAATTTTCAAGTGTAATTTTTCGTATTTTAACTTGTAATTGTTATTTTCTTTGTAATCGCAATTTGTTATTTAATAATTGTAATAGCTTAAACAAAAATGGCTGGTTTTTGCGAATTAGTAAAGACAAATTTTGTAGGATTTTTTAATCCAGTGAATTGCTCAGTCGAGAGGTTTCGACCATGGATCGTTTTTATGAATGAACACTCACTAGTAAGGACTGCAATAACTCTGGACGCCCCGTTGCAAGTGTTAGCACTTAGGGCTCTGTACTCCACTGCTAGGAACATGAGTACTGCAGATAGAGTTCAATTCTCTTTCACCATAGGAGAACGTGAATACATGGTGACTGAAGAAGATGTGAACAGAATCTTGGGCTTTCCAACAGACAATTTCGTAGATCCACCCACTGTACCAGAAATTGTAGAATTTTTCTATAACATTCGATATGAGGGTGAGATCAATTTGGTAAGACTGTCTAAAGCCAAGTTGGTAAGCGAGTGGGACTACTTCTTTCACACTCTAGCACAAGTGTTTGCACCCACAACAAAGAATAACTTCAACAATATATCTTCACTACTGCAAATAATTGGGTATTCTGTGGCCCACAACCGGAGGATAAATTTTGGAAAGTTGATTCTGAAAGAAATAATCAAGAAAATGGGGAAACCAGAAAGCAGGGAAAAGGATATTCAAGTCTACTATCCGAGGTTCCTGATGCTATTCTTGAATGACTTGTTGTTGGATGAAGACAAAGCTTTATTTCAAAATAGTCCTGTAGAAGATTCTCCAACTTCTCAGAACAACTTCTTTGCAAGGCTCCACAACAACCCCAAGTTTCAAGATGTGCCAGTGGTAATGACAGATTATATGGCTGGGATACTAGATCTAATTGCTAATCCTGTGCAGGATCAAGAACAAGAACAAGTGCCAATGCAAGCAGATCATCCTGTCCAACTTCTACTTGAAGCTACTCAGCATGTTGAACAAGAGGCACTGGATCAACAGGTAATGTCTCAATCACTGACCTCTACTTTCCTACTTATAAATATATCTACTGCACTTCTAGATTTATCTGTGGCGGACTATAATTGTGGTCTTACACTTCAGGACATCGGCTATGAACCTGACAACACAATCCATATCCCATTGAGAGGATAGGACCGGGTCTGCAGTTGTCTCGGGTTCAGATCTCAATCTTTTAGAAGGTAGAGACAGAGCTGCTGGTTCACTTCCTGAATCACTTCTACCTCTCACTTTCCTAACAGGTTTCTTCCTTTTTCTGAGGTGAATTAAAGAAGTTGGAGAAGGAGAAGCTTTTTGAGGTTCTATGACATCGGCTATGAACCTGACAACACACAGGTTCAAACCCAAGCTGTCATAGAACCTCAAACAGCTTCTCCTTCTCCAACTTCTTTAATTCACCTCAGAAAAAGGAAGAAACCTGTTAGGAAAGTGAGAGGTAGAAGTGTTTCAGGAAGTGAACCAGCAGCTCTGTCTCCACCTTCTAAAAGATTGAGATCTGAACCCGAGACAACTGCAGACCCGGTCCTATCCTCTCAATGGGATATGGATTTTGAAACAGCTATCCAAGAGTCTCTAGATACACTCGATCAAACGGGTGATTCTATTCGCCGTACAGCCACGACATCCGCTTCAGATTCAGATTCTCGCACACTGCTAGCTCTCACACTAGCAGGTCCTCCTCTTGAAGAAACTCAAACACAAGAGAGCACAATGATTATTGAAAAAAATGTTTTTGAAGAAAACTCGTCAGTTGCCACATTTATAGTGGATCAAGACATTTTGGATGCAGTGCGGCATCAGTTACCCTTAGAGGTACTAAGGGGCACCACAGATTCTCAAGAGCCATTCAGTACATTATCTAAGATGGTGACCCCCCTGGATTTCTTACATCTAGTTCTCATTAGAGAAGGTCTCGAATCCACTGGTGGATTGGAGAGGCAACCACTCCATAGAGGGAGAAGGGACTCCATTCACGGAGTAGCTACGTCAGTAGCGGAGCCAATGCAAGTTAATCTTGTTGAGGACGCGCCTTCACAGGCATCAGAAGATGTTAGGAATTATGAGTTTTGATGATAACAAATTACTTAGAATTTCAATAGGGACTCAAAATTATTTTGTAACTGATCAATGGATATGACTTATAAATATCCATTGACTAGGAAACCAGTTATCAGTTGAAACTTGTTTATCAACTGATAAACTGGATTGTAGCATTGATTTATGTTTCACTATCAATTGATTGTATTACCTCGATGGATGCAATGATGTAGTCAACTAATGTTATTGACTTCAATTTCTAGCTTCTCAACAGATGTGAAGAATGGCTGATCAATTGTAAATATTCTAAGTCAGAATTCTCACAAGTGAAGTGATCAACTGATGTTGAAGTCGATGGATGAAGACACTACTCAACGGATGAAAGCTATCAACTGATACAAGTCATCAATGGATAATTACAGTCAACGGATAAAGAACCATCAATGGATAAGGAGTCGATGGATAACTCAATTATCCATCGACACATCAACTGATCAACAGATATCCTATCCATCGATGGATAAGCAAAGGTGAATCAACTGATAAGCTTAACAACATTTATCAGTTGATTAAAGTTTCCCTATTTAGCTAAAGCCAGAAATTGCGGGAACAGTGCAGAAACTGAATCATTGGAAGACAGTCCTGTCAGGATTGTGAAGACTTTCAAGGCAACACAGCATCCAAGGAATATTTTAAGACAAAGACACTTCCAGAGCTAGTTAGTTCTACAAGGAAGGCTGTGAAAAGAAGCTAGTTTCTATTTTTATGTAAACAGTATAAATTGTAATATTATATTGTTATCAGTCGATAGAAAACTAGAGTAGTAGTTTTTGTATATATAAAGCAAAAACACAGTAGCAAAGTAGTAAGAAGTTTTAGAAGAACTCAAGAAAAGCAAAGTAGAAAATCAGGCAGAACTTGTAATGCTTTTCTAAGTTCTACATTCAACTTTGTACGCAGCTTAGTATTTTTACTAAGATCAATTGAAAGCAAAAACTCACTAGTGGAAAAACAATCCATTAGTAATTTTTAATCTTGTTGTTTCTGTTTTCAACACTTTAGTTATCCAGTTCTTAGTTACATCAATCATAATTAAACACTCTCTTTGTACAAACTTATTTCCGCAAGAAGTTGAATTAATTCTTAAGTTTGTATTCAACCCCCCCTTCTCCAAACTTAGTGTACTTAAGGGCGAATAACAATTGGTATCAGAGCGAGCTTTCAACAAACAGAAAGTCAAGATCTAAAAGTACATCAAGAATGGGTCAAAGAGACACAGGAGTTAAGATTCCAGTTCTAGAGAAAGATGAATATTTTCCCTGGAAAGTAAAAATGCACTTGCATCTGCTATCTATTGATCCTTCCTATGTTCATTGCATAGAGAAAGGTCCACATGTGCCTATGAAAATAGTTACAAGTGTAAATGCAGACGGTACTCAAGCACCAGACAAACTCATTCCTAAATCTGTGAGTGAGTATACAGATGAAGATGAAAAGGAAGTACACAAGGACAAAAAGGCTATGAACATCTTGTTTAATGGTCTTGACAAGGACATGTTTGACAATGTCATCAGTTGTACAACCTCCAAAGAAGTCTGGGACACTCTTCAAACCCTCTGTGAAGGTACTGAGCAAGTAAGAAAGAACAAGATGCAACTCTTGATTCAAAAGTATGAGGCCTTTCACTTCAAGGGTGGTGAAACAATAAATGATACATATAGTAGGTTTCAAAAGCTGTTGAATGAGCTTAAACTATATGGAAGAGTTTATGCTGTTGAGGACACCAACCTCAAATTCTTGAGGTCCCTACCCAAAGAATGGAAACCAATGACTGTCTCTATAAGGCAATCTCCTGACTTTAAAGATTATACTTTGGACAAGCTGTATGGCATCTTGAAAACCTATGAGTTGGAGCTACAGCAAGATGAGGAAATTGAGAAAAGTCAGAAGAGAGAAAAGTCCATTGCTTTGGTGGTCAAGGAAAAGCAAGTTGCAGAAACAGATGAAGATGCTGATTTCAAAGAAGGGAAGAAAGAAGGTCATGGCAATGGTGCAAATTATGTTAGATATGATGAATCTTCTACTGGTAAAGGAAAAGAACTTTGTGACAGTGATGAGTCACTCATCAAAGATGAAATGGATGAAATAGATGAGCATTTAGCTTTTCTATCAAGAAAATTTTCTAAACTCAAGTTCAAAAGGAATCCAATGCAAAGGCCTGGATCACAGTTCAGGAGAGACACTCAACAAGGCAAAAATCTTGTTGACAGAACTCAATTCAGATGCTTTAACTGTGGATTGGCTGGTCACTTTTCAAGTGAATGCAGAAAGCCCAAAGTTGAAAAGAGGTCAAAGTCTAGTGATGGTATTGACTATAAGAAGAAGTACTTTGACTTGCTTAAACAAAGAGAGAAGGCTTTTGTGACAGAAGAAAAGGACTGGGCTGCTGAGGAGGATTCTGAAGAAGAAGAAGAACACATCAATCTTGCACTAATGGCCAATCAAGATGACCAGGAAGCTAGTTCATCTAGCAATCAAGTAATTTCTACAAATCTATCTGAGTTGTCCAAAGATGAATGCAATATTACTATTAATGAAATGTCTAATGAATTGTATAATTTGCATGTCACTCTTAAGTCTTTGAACAAAGAGAACACTAGGCTCAAATTAACATTAGAAACTCTCACTGAAAGAAACAATTTCTTAGAGAGTGAGCTAGTGCAATTGGACAGACTCAAGATGGAAAACAAAGATGCTAGAAATGAACTAGTTGACAGTAAAAAGGAAATAGAGAAGTTAAAAGAAAAATTAGAGGATGAACTAAGAACCATTGACAAGTGGAACAGGTCAAGTAAAGCCAGTAAGAAGATGAATGACATTCATGGAACAAACTCTTTCACCATGTTGTCTGAAACTCTTGAGAAAATAGCCATTGATGAAGATCAATCTTTAGAAAAGAAGCAATCGATTGATAACTCTGAATCAACTGATAAGAATTATCCATCGATTGATAATGCTATTCCAACGGATAATTATCCATCGATTGAGAAGTCATCAACTGCTAAGAAATGTGATTTTAAAACTAAGTTTAACAGACCTATTAAATTTGTCAAAGAAAGTAGCTCCTCTGAATCTCAAATCAAAGTTGAAAAGGCTAATATAGGATTCTTATCTAAAAATCAGTTGAAAGAGAAATTGGAAAAGATAGAACCTAATATTCAGCCAAATGAAAAGAAGAAGAAAAATAGAAATGGTAAAGTAGGCATAAGCAAGCACAACAACTACACACCTGACAAATATGCTCCTAGGAAAGTATGTGCTAAGTGTGGTAGTAAAAATCATTTATCTGTGCAATGTAAACTCACCATGCCTACAGCAACAAATGTACCTGTTGTACCCAACATGCATACCAATTCTGTTTTTCCTCATTTAGTTGATTCTCATGCTATTCATGCTCAGTATGCATCAATGCCTTATATGTTTAATCCATATCTTGCATTTGCCAATATGAATATGCCTGCTATGCCATGGAATATGCTTAACAATCTTCATACACCAAATTTTTCCAATTCTGCAAGCATGAGCATTCCAAATATTAGCACTGAGAATTCTGAGGTAGGGAGACCAACACCTAAGGTTGAAGTGGAAGTAAAACCACCCAAACCAAAGGTACAAAAATTGGAAACCAAGCCAAAGATAACAACTAATAAGAAAGGACCCAAGGCAACTTGGGTACCAAAATCAACTTGATTTGTTTTGACTGTGTGCAGGGAAAAAGAAGAAATCTTTGGTACTTGGACAGTGGGTGTTCAAGACACATGACTGGAGATAAATCCCTGCTCACAAAGTTTGAGGAGAAAGCTGGCCCTGGAGTAACTTTTGGAGATGACAGCAAAGGGCACACCATGGGATATGGCTTGATTTCAAAAGAGAATGTCATCATTGAACCTGTTGCATTAGTTGATGGCTTAAGACATAACTTGTTAAGCATAAGTCAACTATGTGACAATGGAAATAAAGTCTGTTTCACAACAGAAGCATGCATAATTTCCAACAAGGTAGATGGAAGCCTGGTCATGACTGGGAATAGAAAAGGGAATGTGTACATAGCTGACTTCAACTCAACAAATGCAGAATCAATGACTTGTCTTCTCTCTAAGGCAAGTACAAATGAAAGTTGGCTGTGGCATAAGAAATTATCTCACTTGAATTTCAAAGCCATGAATCTCTTGGTTAAGAAAAATCAAGTGAGAGGCTTACCACAAATGGAATTTGTCAAGGATGGACTTTGTGATGCTTGTCAGAAAGGAAAACAGAGGAAGGCATCATTTAAGTCGAAATTGGAATCTTCAATTGAAAAGCCACTTGAGTTATTACATATGGATTTGTTTGGTCCTGTAAATATCATGTCTATTGCAAAGAAGAAGTATGCTCTAGTCATTGTGGATGATTTTTCAAGATTCTCATGGACTTATTTTCTACATTCAAAGGATGAAGCTAGTCATCTCATCATCAAGCACATAAGAGAAAATGAGAAAAATCTTGAATTGGATGTAAAGAAGATAAGGAGTGACAATGGAACAGAATTCAAAAATTCCACAATGAAAGAGTTCTGTGAATCAAAAGGAATCATACACACATTCTCTGCACCCAGAACACCTCAACAAAATGGGGTAGTTGAAAGGAAAAATAGGACATTGATTGAAGCTGCTAGAACCATGTTGGAAGATGCCAAACTCCCAACATACTTCTGGGCTGAGGCCATAAACACAACATGTTTTACTCAAAACATCTCCCTAGTAAATAAAGCTCAAGGGAAGACTCTTTATCAATTGATCAAGAAAGACAAAAAGCCAAAGGTGGGATTTCTTCATGTCTTTGGCTGCAAGTGCTATGTACTAAGAAATCAAGGTGAAAACCTAGGAAAATTTAAAGCCAAGGCTGATGAAGCTATATTTGTTGGGTATGCACTATCAGGCGTAGCCTATAGAGTCTACAATCTCAGACTACACATTATTATGGAATCTGTACATGTAGTATTTGATGATAAAAAGATTCAAGGCTTGTTTGATGAAGGAAATCATGACACACTGCATTTTGAGAATGAATCAAATGATGTAAATGATGATGAAGAGGCAGAAATTATAAAACCTCAAGTGTTCAGAAACCCAATATCAGTTGATGTTATTGCATCAATGGATAATTTATCAGTTGACAGAAATCCATCAACTGATAATGCATCAACTGATAACTCCTCAACGGATAATCAACAATCTACATCAAGGGTATCCACTTCAGGGGGAGGGTTTCAGAATCAATCTACAAATTCAGATCACTTTGAGTTCAATACAAATGATCATGAAGCTTCATCATCAAGGCAAAATTTGTCTCCTCAAAGAAAATGGACAAGAAGCCATCCATTTGGACCAATTATTGGAAATGCAGAAGATGGTGTCAAGACAAGAAGTGCTACTCAAAATGAGTGTCTGTATAGCAGTTTTCTATCTCAAGAAGAACCCAAAAGAATTGAAGAGGCTCTCATGGATCCTGATTGGGTTTTGGCTATGCAAGAAGAACTGAATCAGTTTGAAAGAAATAAAGTATGGAAGCTGGTGCCCAGACCAAAAGATAGATCAGTAATTGGTACAAAATGGGTATTCAGAAACAAAATGGATGAAACTGGTATTGTGACTAGGAACAAAGCAAGGCTTGTAGCAAAGGGTTATTCACAAGAAGAAGGAATTGATTTTGATGAAACTTTTGCACCAGTTGCAAGGTTAGAAGCAATTAGAATCTTTCTGGCTTATGCTGCACATGCTAATTTCAAAGTCTACCAGATGGATGTGAAAAGTGCATTTTTGAATGGAGTACTAGAAGAGGAAGTCTATGTGGAACAACCTCCTGGCTTTGAAGATCCAAAATTTCCTAACTTTGTCTACTTTTTACTCAAAGCACTTTATGGCTTGAAGCAAGCACCAAGGGCCTGGTATGACACTTTATCTCAGTTTCTCATTGAGAATCATTTCACAAGAGGTACTGTTGATAAAACTCTATTCAGTAGAAATGTTAATGGCTCTATCATTCTTGTACAAATTTATGTGGATGACATTATTTTTGGATCAACAAATGAGGAACTTTGCAAGAAGTTTGCCAAACTAATGCAGAGTAAATATGAAATGAGCATGATGGGAGAGCTTACCTACTTTCTTGGGTTACAAGTCAAACAGGTTAAGGATGGTATTTTTATAAATCAAACAAAGTACATTCATGATTTGTTAAAGAAATTTGAGTTAAGTGAATGTTCTTCTGCAAAAACTCTCATGGCCACTGCCACTAAACTTGAATTAAATACCAAAGAAGCTAAGGTGGATATTTCAAGTTATAGAGGCATGGTAGGCTCACTTTTATATTTAACTGCTAGTAGGCTAGATATAATGTTCTCTACATGCTTATGTGCTAGATTTCAAGCTGATCCTAGAGAATCTCATTTAGTAGCTATTAAAAGAATTTTCAGATATCTTAAGGGTACATCAAATTTAGGTATTTGGTATCCTAGAGATTCTGGTTTTAATCTAATAGGCTACTCAGATGCAGATTATGCAGGTTGCAAAATAGACAGGAAAAGTACTACAGGCACCTGTCAATTTCTGGGAAACAAACTTGTGTCATGGTTTAGCAAAAAGTAACATTCAGTATCAACTTCAACTGCAGAAGCTGAGTACATTGCTGCTGGAAGTTGCTGTGCACAAATTTTATGGATGAGGAATCAACTATTTGACTATGGGTTCAACTTGAACAAAATTCCCATCTTCTGTGACAATACAAGTGCCATTGCAATAACAGAAAATCATGTGCAACATTCCAGAACCAAACACATTGACATAAGGTATCATTTCATTAGGGAACATGTAATGAATGGTACAGTTGAATTACATTTTGTCCCTAGTGAACAACAACTTGCAGACATATTTACCAAACCTCTAGATGAATCTACTTTTAATAGATTAGTCTGTGAGTTAGGTATGCTTAATTATGCTCATGCTTAAAATGTCTGTCAAGTTTTGTAGCCATTGTTCACAATTATCAATGGATATTTATCTATCGACAGATAATTACCTAAGTAATTGTTTATCGACGGATAAATCCCTTCTTATTTGATCAACAGATAAATGTTATTCCTATCGATGGATATTTATCTATCGACAGTTAATTACCTTGGTAGTTAGTGATCGATCGATAAATGATTAATTCTCTATTTTATCCGTCGATAGTAATAGAATTTCTACAGTTTTATTCATCCGTTGATCAGATTATAGCCGTTGGAGAATTACCATCTCGGGTAATAAACTACAGTCTTTTATACATCAACGGTTATCTGCCTAATTAAAAAGTCCTTTCAAGTCTTTTTAATACTAGAAAATATAAATAGCAGTTGCAATTAAAAATTCATTCTTACCTGCTATTTTTTTCTCTCTCTAAACTATTCATCTTTGTCTCTCTCTCTCGAGCTAATTTTATCTAATTCTCACGAGCTCTCACAAATTCTTTCAAGTTCACTTTAATTTCTTGAATATTAACTGAAAGAATGGCACCACAAAAGAAGATCGTCTCTTCCACTGGGTTCACCTATGAACAGAACAACTTCACAGTATGTCTAACGGTGAATGATGCTCCTGTGGACTTTCATCCATTGATGCGATTCCTAGGAGATTGCAAAGTTTCCAAAGCTCTCAGCGAAGCACCAACAATCGTGTGTTCCTTTGTTGAAGAACTGTGGACCTCTGCAGAGATTTCACCAGATGGGAAGGTAATTTCTTATTCTTGCAAAGGTAATACCTATACAATTACTAGTACTTCATTATCTGAATGTTTAGGGTTGCCTGCAAATAATTGTAATAAACCACCCACTGAAAATGAAATTAGGGACATGTTAGAATCCGTTAATTATGCAAATGCTGAAACTGGATTAGGAGAAGTTGTTAGGAAAAATCTTAGGAAAGAATGGAGTTATTTCTTTGATGCCATAATTAAAGTATTTTCTGGAAAAATAAGTAATTTTGATGCAATTACGATCAGTATGCAAGAAATTGCTTATTCTATCCTGTTTGATAAATACTTTGATTTTGGCACACTACTCCTAAATGAATTATCTACTAAGTTAGGACCCAAGTCATCTAGGAAAAATAATATCTACTTTGCAAGATTCTTCATGATGATTATTAATGCCTTTGTTGGAGAGTATGAAATAAGTGCAGATATGGAGTCCTTGGAGCCATGGATGCAAAACAAGAGGGTCTTCAAGGATCTTGTGAGAATCAACTTACACCCTAAGTTGTGCCTCATTTATCCTCCTCTTGTACAGGTATATCTTCAAAATCTCCATCTTGTACATTCTTCTTCAAAATCTCAAATTTCTTTGCCTTCAGCAACAATGGAGGGAGATGGAAATGCCCCCATTCCTCATACCCAAGTTGCACAACCTTCCAAACACAAGTCTGATAAAACCACCTCAGTAGTTTCTCAAAAAACTACTGTTGTAAGATCTAAGAAAAGAAAAACCACTAAGGGGAGTGTGAAGGTGGTTGATAAGGGTGAGGGAACTGGCCAACATCAAGAAAGCCAGAAGAATAAGGAGAGTGAGATTGAGAGGAACCAGCCAGCCACCAGTCCAATCTCCCAACAGATTGAGGCTGTAGTAAAGGACTTGAACACATCCCTAGTTGCATCTTCTAAAAAAGATGTAACTATTGAAAAGAGGTCTCAACCAGGACCATCAGATGGGGATAAAGGTCACCAAATAATACAGTCATACAAAAGAAGAAAGAAGGTTACAAATACTGCACAGGGCACACACACACTTGCAAAGCCAAATGAAAATTTGGTGGAGCCTTCAGTTTCTTCTTTTGATGTGTCTCAGAATCTTCCTGAGGCATAGCCCCATTCTTTATCTGAATCTTCTCCTCAATCTCCCTCAAAAACTATTTCTTCAGAAACAGTGTTGATTGACAACTTCATTGTTTCAAATTCACCCTCTTTGCAACTCAGGGTAGCACTACAAGAAAAACAGAATCATTCAACGCTTTTGCACCGTTGTCTGGCATCTCAATTTTCCGTAGTCTATTGAGGTGCCGTGTGATTGCGATCAAACAACGCTTGTTTAAACTGTTATACGAAGAAAGGAACACAACGGTTCACCAGGCTTGTTATAATATAGAAAAGACAACGGGTCCTATAACCGTTGTCCAAAAGATTACAGAACAACGCCCCATGTTCTGGACACCGTTGTATAACACCTAGAAACAACAACGCTATGGTTCAAAACTCTTGTCTGAAATGAAGTCAGTCAAGTGTTTTAAAAACTGTTATTGTTTCTTATTCCAAGAACTGTTATTGTAGTTTTCTATAGACAACGATTTTATTCCTTTTAATGCGTTGTATTTATTTTATTTACACAACTAGCACAAGATGAAATATTTTATAGTGTGTGTTGTGTTTCTCTATATTAGACAATGGTTTATGTACATAAAAAAATGATTTTAAATAATACCCCTAACCAAATAATGAATCAATAAATTTATCAATATAAAAATTTCTAATTGATCTACACTTTCAATGTAAAAATTACATACATAGCAATCTCATGTCTCTACAAGTCCTACAAATTTTTAATGTAAAAATTGCATACATAATCATCTCTATAACAATTTTCATGTCTTTGGCATTTGCAGCATGTAACTCTAATAGATGGGAATCTGTCAAGATCTCTTGTTCTCCAAAAGTCCATGGTTCACCATTCACAAGCACATCCTCAACAAAAGATTCTGCTCTTATCTATATGATTCATGTTAAGCAATAAGTAATCCTTAAAAATACTTTATACGCAGATAATTATTGACTGTTTTATGCATAACTTCATACCTCTTCACTAGAGATGTGGTGAAAGTGTTATAATCAAAACCAATTGATTAGAAGAGAGAGAGCAAGAGCTGCTCAAGAGATACAAGAAACCGATACAAAACACAACATTGCTTTATCAGGTAAGTACATAGCATTGCTTTATCAGGCAAGTACATGGGCAAAGTGGAGGTTCTTGTCAAGGCTAATTTTCAAGTTGAACAAGAAACAAGAATGGAAGTTAAACAAGAAACAAGGGTGGTGAAAGTGAAGTTAGCAGTTCGATCAGTATCAAGATATATCCACAATGGCTGGGTTTAGATAATCATTAAGAGAACAACACAGGCCCATATGTATCGGCCATTTTACTACCCATGTCATTATGTATTTCTGATTCCTAGTTTATTACCTAAAATGTGGTTGGCTGTGAAAAGGACCATGTCTTTGTCGTTATTATGTACTCGGCCATATAATGTGCGAGAGAGCACCTTATCCTCTTATGTAAGGAATTCTATCCGAGTTCTCCCAATGCAATGTTATTTTGAGCTATGCAATCATTAACCTCATCAATAATACACTAGAACATTGATATTTTCTGCTAATTTTTATCATACAATTATAGAATGTAAAAGAAGTAGCATAATTACCCGTTCCACATTTCCACAAGAACCAAAAGATCCTCCCCATATGCTTCCATGCTACTACTTTTGCCACTAATAATTTCTAGTAAGAACGCCAAAACTGTATACATCTGCATATTCAGGAGCCAGGTATCCCCTGAAGAAGCAAAGAGGCAATTTAGGACTTACCAAAAATGAGTAAAACCAGAACAAAGTTAAATAATGAGAGAGATACGTTAAATTATATCAGGCAGAAGTGTTGAAGAAAATTTAAGCGTGGATGCAAGTACAAGTACATGCTTCAGAGCTGACATATCACTACAAGAAAAACAGGATCATACTAATACATGTTGTACTTGCATTAGGTACCAGAGATTTAAATTGAATGAGTTTTCGCATTGCTTCCAGAGAATATTTGTTATAAACAAAACTACACACAACAGAAAAATATGGAGAGACCTTATACAAGTCTAAAACTTACAACAATTTGTGGAGGATATTCTCTAAGTATATGTAGTTTTGGTTAACTCATCCAACAATTTGCCTGTACATGGACCACCCTCCTGTGGGACACCCCTCAGATGCTTTTCTGTACATATTGTTTTTCCCTCAGCTGTTACTAATGCTAAAATTGAATATCAGTTCAGAATTACGATAGTTGTTTCCTTCACGAGATTAGGAAGTGACATATAAATTTCAAAATTTCTGCCCTTCTCAAGCATATATTTAATCTCAACCTTGAATTTAACATGACATATAGGCGAGAGAGACTGTATATTATCTCGTATATGAAATGTACATGATCACACTACAAGTTATCCTGGTAAAAGAAGTTAAGGCTCGTAGATAAGAAAAATCTGATGGAATAGGAACTGATTTCCTCTCTATAAGTCCTTGATCTAGCCTTTACCTCTGTCTGAAACTCTTTTTCTCCTTGTTTTGAGTCAGAGGCAAGCACCTTTACAGCAACCATATCCCCAGAAGGCATTTTCGCTTTATACACTGGACCAAAGGCTCCCTGCCCCAAAATAGTTGTGAAGTTCTGTGTAGCTTTCTGGACATCCCTGAAGAAGTTTTCATGTTATCAAATATTTACACAATATTAAAAATATTGGTATAGAAGAAACGAAAGCTAATTATAGACTGAGCTCATAAGTCGACTTAAGTTCAACAAAATAATCCCTGCTTATACACAGTTTAGTCGCACATAAATGTTAGGTTACACTCTGTCACTGGTGGACACAGGGCAATGTTAGCTTCTATTTGAAGTCGGAATACATTTACCAAGAACTAAGGGTTTTTCAATCAGGTCATCAAAATTAAGTTTGTCTTTTCCAACATATATTCTACTTGTAACGTATAAACAGAAAAACGAATAGACTAAAACTTGTCTTCACTTTCAAATCAGAAAAAAAACATACTTGTAAGGATATCTAGGTATACCACTTGTGGGAGTAATCTTATCCTTGCTATGGTGACTCCACCATAAATGCTGAGATGTCTTTGCAGGATGGTCTACAACATTAACGGTAATAGAATCAGAGAATGATGCACTTGATTCAAAGCTTGTGCCCCGATTATCGGTACGTATAGGAAGAGTTGACAGGGATCGTTCATTTGTTTGACAAGGCATTCTCCTACCTAAACATTGAAAACTAATGCATTTGCTGATATAATAATGCTAGAAGAGAAAGGTATATAGCTGGTGTTTAAGTACCTCCCATTCAGGAACAATACCATCACACTGAACATATAGCTTGTTTGTAAGCTTGCGCTTCAAGCCTTCGATATCTGCCAGGAATGAAGTAGTAGAATAATTTTTGAGGCTGTACAATACTTTTAGAGGACTTGGCACCTAAATAGAGCAATAAAGGTCTGGAAGGGTTATAACCTGATTCACCTGGTCGTAAACAACCACCTGGAAGCTTATATGTTGAGTTCCGACTGGGTTTTCGCTTTAGGAGCCATTGATGTATGTATGCTCTGTGTCTAAATGTATCACTAGCGGCTTGTGCAAATCATCATCTATGTACCTACTATAAAATAGAACCCTAATTTCTTATTTTATAACTTTACCCAACAAAACCTCAAATTAGAGCACAAAAATCAAGAAACGGAAATAAAAACCCAAGTCAAACACAAACAAATCAAGAAAAAATAAATGATCCAACTTAAAAAAATAAGAAATAAAGCACAATCATACCTTGATCAATAGCCCTTGACTATATATATAGCAACTGAACAAACAATATACAAAAGAAGCGAGATCGATTCACCAAATGATTGCTTGACCCGACCCACCAAGTTCAACACATATACATACACACACTTTGTATATATATATATAGACCATCGATCTTCACTTCCAATCTATTTGTGTGTGTGTGTTTGAGAGAGAGATAAGGGGGATAGAGAGGGAGAGTGGGACGGAGACAGAGGGATAGAGAGAGAGAGAGTTTGATAAGTTAGTATATTTCAATTGGGGCGGCTGAGAAGAAGTGATGAGGAAGGAGGGAAGTGAAATTTTGTTTAAGGGGGGAGTGAAATTCAACCTAAAGGGGAAGAACAATCGGATAAAAAGTGAAAGGGGAAGAAATTTTATGAGGTTTATATTAAAAAATTGTACAAGATTAATTTTATAAAAATATTAATATATTTTTTGGGGGTATTATAAGCACTGATTTGTTTATCGTTTACACCGTGCTACTATATTAGTGCTATATTAATTTATACAAGTATATAAATATTGAAAACTTAAAATTATTTTTATATTTTATATTCAATAGTTCAATTAGTAACGGTTAAATTGAGATATTTTAATATTTGGTACAATTACATTAATTATATTATATATAAAATAATTATATTATTTGAAAATAATTATATTATTTGAAAATAATTAATTATTTTTATTTGTTAATGGGGAACAAGTCTTGTTTTAGGGATTAATAGTTTACCAGATTTGTTAAGGGGGAAAATATATTTGCTCATTTTTCATTTGAGGGGGAAAAAATACCGTCATACATATTCATCTAGAATAACGTGAAGGTGATTTTTTTTTATATTTATTATATTTAAACCAAAAAAATACAACATCATTTCAATATAATATTATACAAAAAATCTCAAGTCTAAGGGATGAATTAATACAATATTATATATAAATAAATATTTATTATTTATATATTAAATTTATTACAATATAATTAATACAATATTATATATTTATATAGAATATATATGTAATATATTTATATAGAATATCTGTAATATATTTTAAAATTTAAAATATGGAATAAAACTAGTTTATATTATATAATATTTAAAATATGAATATAGAATACATAATGTATTTTTCTTAAATATTTTTTTGACGATCCAACAATACGGATGTTAAGATCTATTGATTTATATGATGTGCACAAAAAAATCAGAAAATTCCAAATTAATCTTGTATTCTTTTATAATATAAACATCTCAAAAGTATTAACTTTAACACGGCTCATCCCGATTGCACATAATGTATTTTTTTAAAATATTTTTTTGACGATCCAACCATACGGATGTTAAGATCTATTGATTTGAGTGATGTGCACAAAAAATCAGAAAATTCCAAATTAATATTATATTCTTTTATAATATAAATCTCTCAAAAGTACTAACTTTAACACGACTCATCCCGATTGCACATAATGTATTTTTTTTAAATATTTTTTTGACGATCCAACCGTACGGATGTTAAGATCTATTGATTTGAGTGATGTGCACAAAAAATCAGAAAATTCCAAATTAATCTTGTATTCTTTTATAATATAAATCTCTCAAAAGTACTAACTTTAACACGACTCATACCGATTGCACATAATGTATTTTTTAAAATATTTGTTTCGATGATCCAATCGTACGGATGTTAAGATTTTTTGGTTTTAGTTATGTATAAAAAAAACTAAAATTTTTAAAATTTATTTTATGTGTTTTTTTTAACTAAACTAATAAAATGTGTTTAAATAAATTTTCGCCTTATTATGAAAAGGTAATTTTTGTCATCTTCTGTGAAACGGACAACGGTTCTCTTAGAAATTGTGTTGTGTGAGTTCAACGAAAACAACGGTTTCATTTACAAACCGTTGTGTAAATATATATATATATATATATTCTTAATCTAACGGCTAATATCTAATTTTATTTCAATCGAGGGCTCTTATTTTGCCACCTCAGCAATCCACGTGAAAGTTTTTCCACCAATCACGTGCGGTCACAGAAGACAATGGTTTATTTGTAAAACACTTGTATAAATAAGTTTATGACAATGGTTTAAATTTAAAAAAGCTTGTATGGAAGTGCTGAAGACAACAGTTTCATTTACAAACCGTTGTGTAAATATATATATATTTTCTTAATCTAACGGCTAATATCTAATCTTATTTCAATCGAGGGCTCTTATTTTGCCACCTCAGCAATCCACGTGAAATTTTTTCCACCAATCACGTGCGGTCACAGAAGACAATGGTTTATTTGTAAAACACTTGTATAAATAAGTTTATGACAATGGTTTAAATTAAAAAAAGCTTGTATGGAAGTGCTGAAGACAACAGTTTCATTTACAAACCGTTGTGTAAACACTTATCTGGTCTGATCAAAGATACACCACCGAGACAACATTTTACAATAAGTTCAATAATAGTTATCGTAGTCATAGACACACAACAGTTTTTCAAAAAAATAACAACGAATTATAACCCTTGTATGAAAGATATGAGACAACGATCAAATTAATAACACTTGTCTGGTATGATCAAAGGTACACCAGAGAGACAACAGTTTACAATAAGTTCAATAACAGTTATCGTAGTCATAGTCAGACAACAGTTTTTCAAAAAACAAACATACACCGTTGTTTAATTTTTTGGGACAACAGTTATTTTTTTAACCGTTGTGTAATAAGTGTTGTATGATCGTGTTTTTCTTGTAGTGTAGAGCCAACACTCTCACCTGCATCACCAAATAAGGTTAACACCTTGGTTGATCAGGAAAATACTGTAATTTCTCTCCAGTCAATGGATATTATGCAATCAACTGATAACTTCCAACATCCATTGACTAGTTCACTTTCATCGATGGATATCCTTACATCCATCGACGAGCTCCCATCAACGCATATTCATCCATCGATGGATACTTCTTATCCATCGATTGATCCCTTAATGTCAATTCATGAATCATCCATTGAAACACTTCAGGTGGCCAATACTCTATTAGGATTGAGTGGAGTGGGTGAGGTGTGTGAGAGGCAAGGTTTGCATACCTTGGCAAAAGGAGAGTGTGTGAATGAGGGGACCTCAAATTCTTCTGAGGTGGCAAAAGGAGAGGGTGTGAGAAAAGAGAGTCCCACCTTAGCAGGTGATGAAAAAGGAGAGGAAAGTAAGGGAGATGTGAGAATCCAGGATGAGATCCTGATGCAAGAAAAGAGAGAAGAGAGTGAGAGAGAAAAGAATAGAGAGAAACCAATTTCACCATCTCATGAAGCATCAACTTCTAAAACTGAGCAGTTTGAAGCAGGACTCACCCAGGAGTTGGGGCTGGAGTCAGGGGGAGTTGTAGACTATGAAGTCCCTGCAGGAGTTGCAGAAGTCAACATGGAGGTGGAGGATGAAATTGATGTCAATTTTGATGCTTCAACCTTTCAACATGAAGATCCTCATTATCAAGAACTAGCAGCAGCATTCTAATCAAATAGCTGAGCAAATGCTGGGTTTAGTGCAGACAGAAGAGCAATTCAGGAGTGGGAAAGAGTTTTTGGCCAGTCAACCTGATGATATATCCCACATGAATCCTGAAGATTTTGATGATAATTCTGATGATGAACTTCTAGATCCACAAGTGGCAAGTGATGAAACTACTTTGGCTGAAACAGAAAGGGCCAACATTTCTCTTTACAGAAGGTCAATGGCTGAAGTAGATGTAGTGGATCCCCTGCAAAGGAGAATTCTGAACTTTTACAGGGATAATTTGAAGATCCAGAAAATGCATGTCACAAGCTCCAAGTATGAATTGAAGAAAATAAGAGAAGACATTGACAGCTCAAGGATGCATTTTAACACCACCATTGACTCTAGACTCAGCCTCACAATGCTGACTAGAATCAAGCAAAGGTTGGACACTGAGTTTTCAGCCAAGGACAAGGTAATGGAATTGGAGAAAAGAGTAGCCTCCATGGAACTCAACATGCAGCAAATTTTGAAGAATCAAGTCACTCAAATCAATCTTCTGGGTAAACTCTTAGAGACTCCCATACTCTCTCAGTCAGTAGCACAAGTGCCAGTTGCTGATAACAAAAAGGGGGAGAAGCAAGAAGCTGATGCATTGGAGAAAGCAAGTGGTACTGAAGCCATGGTGGCAAAGTCTACAGATCCTAAGAAGGAGTTGGCTCAAGACATAGTAAGGAAATTTGATGCAATTGCTAGCAAATTCAAGGAAACAAGTTCCAGTAGCTCACAACCTGGTGACAGGAAAGGAAAGGGAAAGCTAATTGAAGATGATAAAAAGAAAGCTGTCACAGGTGGAGGGGAAAGTGAAAAATTGTTGAGCAAAGCCATAGTAGTTGGCATAAGAGAAAGGGAGCAACAAGAAAAATCCCAAGAAGAATTAGCCATTCAATTGCAAAGGGAATATGATGAAGAGGATAGGCTAATAAGAGAAGCTAGAAGAAAAGAAGGTGAAAGGAGGCCAAGGATGAAGCAAAGAGCAAACAAGCCCAAAGATGCACCAAAATCATCTGGAGTTAAAAGACCATTAGTAGTTGAAGACAAAGAAGACAAGGAGAAGAAGCCAAAACAAGTCAAGACTGAAGGTCAAGCTTCTAGGAGTAATCAAGCCAAAGAAATAGAGGTGTTCAAACACAAATCTGAAAACTTTGTGCCAATCAAAGCTGAGGGAATGATTGCAACAAAAGGACAAAGGAAGAAAGATGTTGATCTTCTTCACATTGAGTATGAAGATGGATCACACTCAACCTTCACATTCAATCAAGTATTGGATCAAGGATATGGCATCTTAAGGAAAATCTACACTATGCTCAACAGGAAGTATTAATCTAACTGAAGAGCTAGGAAAGGCCATCCTTGAAAGAATGAAGAAGATAAGGGAGGCACCTGTTCAAGAAGAAAGGGATGACAGAATAAAGATCTGGAATCCTGAAGGAAGAAAAGTGCTTCATGAGCCCTTCTACTTGATGATATATAAGGACAGGGAAGGCAGAGAAAAATGCATTGATATTTGTCAAGAAATAGACAAACTGCCCAATCTGGAATTAAATCATCTGGCAAGTCAATTGGACTACAGGATTGAAGATGAAAAGACATTGAAGGGAACCCTCTACAGGAAGATGAAGGAGAATGAAGACAAGATGAATGAGTCAAGGGGAAGAAGGAGAAGATAGGAGATTCAACCTCAATCATCAAAATTATCAGAATTCATCCCTGTCTGGTATCTGATTACTCTGTCTCAAACTTTACTTATCAATATTGTAATTCTTGCTAAGAATGAAAATTATGAGTTTTGATGATAACAAATTACTTAGAATTTCAATAGGGACTCAAAATTATTTTGTAACTGATCAATGGATATGACTTATAAATATCCATTGACTAGGAAACCAGTTATCAGTTGAAACTTGTTTATCAACTGATAAACTGGATTGTAGCATTGATTTATGTTTCACTATCAATTGATTGTATTACCTCGATGGATGCAATGATGTAGTCAACTGATGTTATTGACTTCAATTTCTAGCTTCTCAACAGATGTGAAGAATGGCTGATCAATTGTAAATATTCTAAGTCAGAATTCTCACAAGTGAAGTGATCAACTGATGTTGAAGTCGATGGATGAAGACACTACTCAACGGATGAAAGCTATCAACTGATACAAGTCATCAATGGATAATTACAGTCAACGGATAAAGAACCATCAATGGATAAGGAGTCGATGGATAACTCAATTATCCATCGACACATCAACTGATCAACAGATATCCTATCCATCGATGGATAAGCAAAGGTGAATCAACTGATAAGCTTAACAGCATTTATCAGTTGATTAAAGTTTCCCTATTTAGCTAAAGCCAGAAATTACGGGAACAGTGCAGAAACTGAATCATTGGAAGACAGTCCTGTCAGGATTGTGAAGACTTTCAAGGCAACACAGCATCCAAGGAATATCTTAAGACAAAGACACTTCCAGAGCTAGTTAGTTCTACAAGGAAGGCTGTGAAAAGAAGCTAGTTTCTATTTTTATGTAAACAGTATAAATTGTAATATTATATTGTTATCAGTCGATAGAAAACTAGAGTAGTAGTTTTTGTATATATAAAGCAAAAACACAGTAGCAAAGTAGTAAGAAGTTTTAGAAGAACTCAAGAAAAGCAAAGTAGAAAATCAGGCAGAACTTGTAATGCTTTTCTAAGTTCTACATTCAACTTTGTACGCAGCTTAGTATTTTTACTAAGATCAATTGAAAGCAAAAACTCACTAGTGGAAAAACAATCCACTAGTAATTTTTAATCTTGTTGTTTCTGTTTTCAACACTTTAGTTATCCAGTTCTTAGTTACATCAATCTTAATTAAACACTCTCTTTGTACAAACTTATTTCCGCAAGAAGTTGAATTAATTCTTAAATTTGTATTCAACCCCCCCTTCTCCAAACTTAGTGTACTTAAGGGCGAATAACAGAAGAGCATTTCGACTCTTCAAAAGTTATTGTTGTATTTACAGGTACAACATCTGGATCTGGAAAGGAGCTAAACACGAGTGATGTGAGGCAAACACAGAGTGAAACACCTGCATAGAGTGATAGTGAGATAAACAGGAGTGCAAGTGAGATGAGTGCACACACACAAAGTGAACTGTTATCCAAAATGGAAGCTCTCCAGAATGAAATGCAAATTGTTCAAGCTGAATTATTTAAAGTTAAAGCACAAGCAGAAGAAAATTCTACATCTGCCTCTATAACACAACAGCTGTCAATAGTGCGAAAAGATGTTGAAGATGTCAAATCCTCCATTCTTCTAAAAACTCAAGACATCCAGAACGTTCAGAATCTAATTGCTGAGGATATGAAAGAAGTGAGCAAACTGCATGAAAGAATTGATGACGTTGAGAAAAACTTAACCCTCACAATCATTGAAAATGAAAAGATTTCTACTCAACGCTTCAGCAAACTGGATGATGGCATGACGCATCTGAATGAAGGAATGAAGCAAGTATATTTGACAATGCAAAAACTGATGACATCCTTTGAAGCCTCAAAAACTCAAGAGGATCCCTCAACTAAGGGGGAGAAATCAAAGAAGAAAGTAGCTGAAGATGAAGGGGCTACTACGCAAGACAAAGGGAAAGCTAAGTTGTATTTTGAAGAACAGTTTCAATCATTTAATCCAGAACCAGAAGAACAGTATTATGCTCAAGAGCAATTCATTGATGACAGTGCTCATGATGAATCAAACATTCCTGACTACTGCAGAGCTGAGGAAGAACCTGCATTTGATGAAGAATTTTTGTTTCAAAAAGAAAAAGAAGTTGATCCAGCCTATGAAGAGGCAATAAAGAAACTTAAAGAAGACATCAAGGCAAGCCAAGCAAAGACTGAAAATCTGAAAGCTCTAGTCATGGAAAGATCTCAGGCAGAAAGAGAAGAGAGCCAACAAAAGCAAAATTTGTGGGCGCTGTCAGAAAGAAGAAAGAAGATGTGCGCTTAAAAATAGGGAAGAAATGGGATACTGCCAGAGAGATCGTGGACAAACTTCAGAAAGGTCCATTTGAAGATTACAAGTTACAGTTCTTAATTAATCATCTGCAAGATTCAAATGACTGTCTGGATAACTTCATGAAAGCAATCAAAGAAGAAGTTGACTACATCACTGTGATTGTGGATAACATTCTAGATGACTGGCAGATTCTGTTATACACACACAAGAATGGCACATTCAGAGTCTCTATGGAATTCTTTCGTCAAAGATCTCTATCTGTAATATGGACGTTGATGAATAAAGTCAAAAGAAGTTCAGAAGAAAATGAATTTTTAAGGGATAGACTTCGAGAGATAGCAAGAGCTGTTAGTCCACAAATCTTAAACGACCCTCATGAGGTAAGGTTCTACAACAATAAGCTTTATCAAATTATGAAGTTGGATGAGGAGTCACTAAAGGGCTACACAGTTAAATACATGATTGAAGTTGAAACAATGTTGAGATCCAAGGGATTCAGGTCCCAGGCTAAGTTGGATGCAGCTCAAAAGATCAGAGACTACTGCCTATCAAAGAAAATTCAATCATACATCAGGCAGATGCATAAAATTGATTCAACACAGCCTTATGACATAGAAGAAGAGGTAGTAGATCCTGTTAAACAGGAAGTATTGTGGCAGTTACCAAGAGCTGAGCAAAGAAGGTTGTATGGAGAATCCACCACAACAGATCAATCAGTATCTGAAGAAGTACCAAGGACACCAGTTCATAAAAGTTCAAATCTAGAAGAAGGTGAAGTTGATACATCAGAAGACTAAAGACTTAGATAGAACAAGATAGAAACTTTATAATATTTGTTCAGTGCTAGAGGAACATCTATCTTGTATTTATCTTTCATGTATGAATCTGGAAAATTGTTAAATATAAAACCAGAACTTTTGTTTATTATTTACAGTCATTACATGTCATACTACTTTCTTAGTTGTTAGTTGAGTTATCCTCTAGGAATTTGTGTGTTAAATGTTTAACAACAAATAGGGGGAGATTGAAAGGCATATGACTAGGCCTATTTTTAATAATTAGATGACAACTCAACTCTAGCTATTAAAGATAAGTAAATAACAAACACCAAACAGGAATCAAGACGAAGACAGTCAACTAATCACAGAGAATCCAAGTATTAGAAGTATTTTATGGGATTGCTACTGAACACTCGAAGAAGTTCATTTATATGTTCAAGCGTCAGTGAAAAATAATAAAGTAGTAGTACTTCTAAAGAATACAGAAGATATAGAAGATTTCAAGTGATTACTACAATAGATTCCAAAAGAAGATTGAAGACAGTGAAGCAGAAGAATGACAGAAGGCCTCAAGTTAATGTATTAATAAATGGAGAATATTTATTAGTATGACACAAATGAACCAGACAGTACATTTGTGTGTCAACTAAAATAATATTTATTCTACATTTAAATCAAGAGGTTTCAAGATCAGAAGTCAAAGAAAAGACAAGAAGATTTCAAAGCTGACTGCAAATTAAACAGATCTCTATAATATTTTATTTCTACAAAAATATATAAGTTAATTATTTAATTTATTTAATTAAATTAATTCAAGTTGAATTTAATTTAATTTATAAATTATTTAAATTAACTTAAGTAGAATTAATTTGTTATAAAAGAAATGGATTTTTATGACTTATATATATATATTTCGAATGACTTATTAATAAGTCATACCGAATGACTTATAAATAAGTCATACCGAAAATTTCATATATATATATATATAAATAAGTCATACCGAGCCTTAATAGAAAGTCATACCGAAGTTTAGATGAAAAGTTCATGATGGAGCAAGTTACAAAAAGTCATACCGAGTTTTTCTCTTTTAAAATAAGTCATTCTGATTTATTTTAAATAAGGAAAATTCGAATATGACTTACAAGAAGTCATACTGTGACGCCCCCAAATCCGGGGTCCGGGATTTGAGTCGTCACGTCATCATCCAATCCTTTAAAACCTGCAATACTCAACACTTCAACAAAATCACATCATAGACCCCTCTCTCTCACACATACAAGTTATAGCCTTAGAAACGATATACAACAAGTACCATTAGTTATTACAAACCAAATGTACTTAACCAGGATCTCACGCTATCAATGACAACCTTTACATGAAGTGACATCAATAACTAGATCAATACTGAAAACCTAACCATTTACTTCTGCGGAATAGTTCTGAACCGAATCATCTCAAAGGTTAACCTCCTACTTTCCTTCCTCGAAGTATGGAGTCAATCCAATGCGTTATCGCTTTCTCTGAAAAATTTAATATAAAGTAAGGGTGAGCGAAAGAATGCTCAGCAAATTATCCATCCAATTATATAGGTGATTCTCATCCAAGAACATGATAATCACTACTATCTCAATAGTATATCATAAGGTTACCAGTATAGGGTAAGCATAACAAAGTATCTCTCGACGATACATATTGTCGGAGTTTTCTCTTAAAATCATTTATCCTCAATATGAAGTTTAGAAGAATATAATCTGAACCATTTAGTTCATTATATAAAATAAGACACTATTAAATATAGTGTTACCACTCTTTCATATTTTCTCTGAATCTTTTGAAATAGAACTGAACTATTTAAGTTCACAGTTTTGAAATAATATATCAGTAACTTAGCAAAATAGCATCAACTAAACCTTTGCTAAACTCCCATAAAATAATGAGTACGCAGTTCAAGATGCTGCAATAATAGTTGTTTCTCATCATAAGAAAACCAAATATCTTTGAACCATACCACTTGTAAGGTTTAAAATCCAGTAAAACATTTTAAGGATTTATAATCTGTTTGGTGTACCTCATGTACCCGCTTAAGTTTTCAAAATAACTTTTCGTCAAAATATATCGACTGACCTGTTGTGTTGTGATATATATAAAGAAATCAAGAGTGAGTAATATAACTCAGCAAGAACATATATAACTGTACATATACTTTTTTTTAAACATCGTTTAAAACTGCAATATTATGCATGCTTTACGTACTCTACGAGTTTGCAAAATAAACTTTTTGTCAAAGCAGTTTGAATGAGTACGAAGATCTCAACATATCAACCACTGACAACACCCTTGATAAATTAGCTCATAGGCTTTCATTACGATGTTTCAGCACAATTCCAATTGGAAGAATGAGGATATACTGGAGTACCACGGTACCCGGTGATCAGCCGTATGTACCGAATTCTTTTCTACTAGTAGATGGATGACTACCCTAACCGGGCCTGCACCCAGGCCACATATGAGCCTTTATGCTGGACTGTCCCACAGCCTCTTACGCTTGGATGGACTGCCACGCAGCCTCTTACACTCTTTCCGACCCCTAGTGTCGGCTACTCCAATCCCTGGAATAATTTATAACCTGATACTTGTTAATAGATGCACAACTCGGAATGGAACAATCTATAAACCTGGAACTGGAACTTAGTCCAAATTCCCCAAGTGTATACTTGTTAATAGATTCATCTACCTAAACCTGGAACCAGAATTTACTCTTAGTTCCCCAAGTATATCATACTTGTTCATAGATTCATCTATCTAACCTGGAACCAGAATTTACTCTTAGTTCCCCAAGTATATCATACTTGTTAATAGATTCCCCAAACTCTGAATGGGTACTGCTAGAATAATTGAGGCAGCCCCCTTCCCACAAATGTATGTTGACCTCCGTCAACTGATGTCTTTTATTGAGGAAATAAAATCATTTTAAATTCACGACCCGGGAGTTAGTCGAAAAACCTCACATGTTTTGATAAGTTGAACACCCTACTATAGTAGGCCAGCGATGTCAAAACATAACAGTTTTTGAGAAAGTAAATCATCTTTTACTTCCTAGACCTCGTTCCCTATTTTTGATAAGTTCGAGAATATTTTATTCTTATTAAAAGAATAAAATATTATATAAATAAATATTAGGGAACCCTCACTATTTTTAAATAATTTTTCCGAAGGTCAAAATATTTTTAAATAATTATTAAAGACCTCCACTAATTTTTAAATCAATATAGAATATTTAATAAATATTGGAATAATATTTATTAAATATTTAAACAATTAATAACCCCTTTTTAAATGAATATTCAAGAATAATATTCATTTAATAAATAAATATCCAAATGATATTTATTAATTGATAACCAATTAATACCTTATATTTAAATGAATATTTAAGAATAATATTCATTTATTAGATAAATACCCAAATGATATTTATTAGATGATGAACAATTAATAACTTATATTTAAATGAATATCCAAGAATAATATTCATTTATTAGATAAATATCCAAATGATATTTATTAAATGATGAACAATTAATAACTTATATTTAAATGAATATTCAAGAATAATATTCATTTATAAGATAAATATCCAAATGATATTTATTAATCCCATTTCATACCCTTGTCGTAAAATATTCCAATATTTATATCCTAGGAATATTTACAACCCCTATTTTAAAATACCCTGTCTCCGGCTTCTCCCGGATTATAACAACATTTAAAATATTTTTTTCGACTCCCGGTCTACGTTTTGAAAATACGAATATATGCGCTACTCCTAGAGCCTTTTTAAACACCGGCTTAAATCTATAATCCTTATAGCATATAGCCAATCAATTACGAAAGATTCGTACAATTATTAAATCAATACGTAATTTCAAAAACAGTTCATATCACAACCACAACAGCAGTATATAAAAAGTACATTATGTACATGTTTCGAAAACTTGCATAAGCATACATTATTTTCCTATGCTACTCAAGAATATAACCTTTTGAAAATAAAAGTATAAGGTTAGGAAAACTTGCATACGTAGTGATACAAATATTTTAATATGTAAAACATAAGGATAGAAAACTTGCCTGAAGTCCAAGATACGTTCTCAGAGTCCCACTCGTTCCGGATTTTCTATCCATAGATATTATAATCCTGATTAGTACTCATAATCCCATCAACTACTCATATTATTAATAAGTATAATCGCATATTGATTCTAATTATGACAACCTCAAATTTTACTTAGTCATTTTACTAACGTCTGTCTTACCCGGCATTCACCTCCTCGGGTCTATCTTGACCGTTCATAAACCATCTCGTCAACGGCTTTTAATCAAATCTTTTTACTCCAATACATAGTCGTGTTATTCCTTAACATCTTTCGTGTTTTAACCGACTCGAAATTATCCTATTATCTTGGCCAAAATGGTTCGTCAAAATCGTGTCTCTGTAGTTGACTTTCCTGAGAATTACTATTACACGACTCGCACTCCAACAATTTTAATAAATCAGAAAATTCATAATTAAATATGAAACCCCTCAAGGAGCTTCTTGAGTAATTGTAATATTTATCAAAAATATTTTGATTTGGAACACTTGAGTTAACTGAGCGAAAAGCATTTTAGAAATCGAGTCAACTACGAGGTTTTGCTATTTGCACCGCTTTCACTAAAACGCTCATAACTCATTAACCGTTAACTCAAACGATGCGTCGTTTTGCGTGCACGATCTAGAGAATGTCTAGAATACAATCCATCAAAGGTCTGCCCCTGGACAGAGGACTTATTTTCGAATATCCAAAACAGGGCAGTAGCTTCTCCAGTGAACAGTGTCACCGCGCAACTTTGGTTTCAACATTTTTATAAAATCGAAATATTAACATATGTGTATGAAATTTTACAGGGGCCTTAATCACTGTCCAAAATATTTATCCTCCAAATTTCATGATTTTTGATAACTGGTAAGGGGTCCGTTTATATTTTCAAAGGGAGCACAAGACAGCAGTTTGGTTCCCTTGCGCGATTTTCACTAAAACGGACTTATCTCCTAAACCGTAAATCGTATCGTCATGATTTTTATACCAAAACAAACTTCAAAACAAGCTCTATCATTTCCTGGGCAGTGGTGTTCAAAAATATTATTTTGACAGTTCGAAATGTTTGGCTAAAACAGTCCTAAATCAAACGGACATTACGACGGCTATAATCGTAACGTTTTCCGGATTTAACTTATGTTAATCCATTCGACATCAACCAAATCATCAACCCAACATTTTTACTAAATAATCATTTTATATACTTCATAAACTTATCACCATCAATAATCCATAATATTCAACCAACAATATTCAACCATATACACCCAAACTCCTTAAATCAACTTATACTTAAACATCACTTAAACTCAAGCTTAAAACTTAAAGTAAAATCAAAGGTTGGATGGAGTTTATACCTTCCTTGAATCCTTAACATACTAACAAGAGCTTGTAAGCCTTAAGGAAGCCTTGATTTATGCTTAACATCCTTAAACTTGCAAGAGAACATCAAGAAACAAGTTAGAAATTTTCGGAGTTACTATTCACAGTCATTTTCTACATTTTATTTACCCAAACAAAACACCTCCAAAAATTATGAAATTTAATCCGTTCCTTAGACATATCATGAAGGACCTATGGTTAAAATTTGGTGATTTTTGGATGAGTGGAGCTGGGGTTTTGAAAATTTTCTTCCCTTGCTTTCTTGAAATGGTCGAATGGAACCAAAATGGGGGAGAGAGCTTTTCTCAGCTTTGCTTTACTTGTGTTGGCTGATTTGTGTTTGTATAAAGTGTATGTATTGATACATAGCTGATTTTCCACACAAGTGTGGCTTGGTGGAGTGCAAAGTCAAGTTCATAAAGCCATGAATTAGGGAACTTGGTTCCTTCTTTTCCATGTTTTCTGGAACCATGTCTCTAAGTAATACTTGGTTACTTGGTTGGTTTCTAACTAGCTAGTTCCTTGCTTGGTTACTCCCATTTGGTTGCCAAGTCTTCTAGTTTGCATGGGGTTTGCATGGCTATGGTGCACTTTACTTGTTATCCAACATTTAACACTTAATCCTCCTCCGAAGTTCGATTAATTTCCGAAAGCTTTTCGTCGTAGAAATTTCGTAGCGTAAATCCTTAATATCCTCAAATACCCTAATTCGATTATTACCATGAACTTTCTAATTTATAATCCACCCGGTTATAACATAATCCTATTAATCCTCAATATCTCATAAATTACGAAACAAATCATCATAAAACGAAAATCTTCAGATTCTGACGGCTTTTACATTCACTCATTTTCTTCATATAATAATATGACATCTTCGGATCTCTAATATTCCAGCACTTACCTAGTATGGACTAAAAGGTTTTTCATAATCCGTAGAATCACTATTCATCAGGATCGTTAAATAAAAAAAAAAATCGTCCAAAAAAATTCGGGTTATTACACATACCGAGCTCTAAATAAGTCATACCGAACTTATTAAGTCATGCCCAGTCTTTTACTAAGTCATACAAGGCTTAATTTGAATAAATTAAATCATATTGATAAAGGTCATTCTAAGCATTTTCTTTCTCTATAAATATGAGAAGAATGCTTCACTATTTAAAAGTTAGAAAATCAGATCAAATTCAGAAATTTGTCTGCATTGTAATATTCACAGATTTCTGTGCAAGTTTGGAATATAATTGTTAAACTCGAACAATTCATGTCAAAATCGTTCTAAGCTTTTAAACAGTTATATAAACTTTCTAATAATTAATTTTGTAATACTTTTCAAGTTAAAATTATATCTTCTACTTGAACAATATTTCATTTCAATTAATATTTCGTGTGAATTTAAAATAATATTTTTAAATCCAATATTCCGCGATAATTAATAGATATTGTATTCAACCCCCCTTCTACAATATCAGGGACCAACAAAAGGTGAGAAATATCTTACATAAATTTTTTGACTCTGTGATGTCTAACAGAATAATTGCTTGCAAAACTACTAAAGAAATCTAGGATGCACTAGAGGTTCAATGTCAAGGAACCAAGAAAATCAAGAAGAACAAAAGATTTATTCTTATACAAGAGTATGAATACTTTGAGGCTAAATAAAATGAGTCTCTCACTGATATGTATGACAGATTTCTTACTCTGTTGAATGACTTAGCTTTGGTTGATAAGGTGTATGATAATGAAGATTCAAACACCAAGTTTCTAAGGGTTTTTCCTAAAGAATGGGATTTACAAACATCCTTGATAAGAGACAGGGCTGATCTGGAAGACATGTCTCTAGATGAAGTGTATGGCAAGCTGAAGACTCATGACTTGGAGTTACAATAGAGAAAGAACAGGAAAAGTAGCAAGGCAAAGTCAGTTTCCTTGAATGTTGAAATCAAAGTCTTGAAAGCTAAGGAACAGATCCCTGCAAGCTCTAAAGGAAAGGGAAAATCTGTGAAAGAAATCACTGAGTTAGAGTCTGAAGCAAACTCTGACTCAGACTCTGAAGGTGAATTTACAGACTCTAACATCATGGAAATGGTTGTCATTCTTGTTAAAGGCTTTAAAAAGATGAATTATAGGAAGTTCAAAAAGCAAGGAAACTTCCAAAAGAAGTTTGGAGAGTCTGAGAATAAAGACAGATTTAGGAAGAGAGAAGACATAGATGGGAAGTCCAAAACACTTGATAAATCAAAGGTCAAGTGTTACAAGTGTAACAAGATGGGGCACTTTGCTACTGAGTGTAGAAGCAAGAAATATGGGAAAGCACTCATAACCTCCAAGAAAGATTGGATGGATTCCTCAAACTCTGAAGAGGAAAAAACTATGCTCTCATGGCAAACACTGACGCTCCCATCTCAAACTCTTACAAGGTACCAGACTCTATCTTCAATATAAATACTAAAAATGTTCATGAATTAAAGTCTTTCCTTCGAACCTTGCATGTTAGTGTTAGGTACAAAATCTTCTTAGAAGAGGGGGTTGAATATGATGTGGTAGATTTTTTGTTTAATTATTGATTAAGTGTTTGTGTTCTTGAGATATAAAAATGGTTGTGACTGAAACACAACGATTCGGGGAAATAAAGATATATTATTAAATCCCTGAGTGCTACACTTATAATCAAATGATTATCTTCAATGGGTTCAATCAATATTATAACAGAGATACAATTGGGTGAGTTTAATGTGTATCTTCAATGGAGCTTCCCGTCTGTATGTCTTTTGTGTTAAAGATGAATGAATTCCTTACTGTCCGTATTGATTTCACCCATATATATTCTGTAGTCTTTTTGGAAATTGATTTCCAACAATGTATAAGTCCCATGTTGCACTTGTACCAGTTGAGTGGTGTGTAGGTGCCACAAATAGGTTTATTGCGCCTTGACATTTGTTGCGCCATGCTTTTTTGCGCCACTAAGTGCTTGTTGCGCCTTTATATCAATGTTAGTTATCAGGGATCCACAGCCGCCTCTATATCAATGTTAGTTGCGCCTATACACTGGTTGCCTTGTATAGGTGCCACTAAAGACTTAGAAACCATCACAAAAGCTATGTTGCGCCTGTATGACCTTTTGTTGCACCTGACACTAGTTGCAGTGTTTAGGCACCAAAAAATCTTCTAACCAGCTTTTGTTGCGCCTCACCTAAGTTATGTTGTGCTTGCACTTCTATTCCCTTGTACAGGCGCCACAAAATCTTTAGACTTACCTTGGCTTTGAACTTGATTTGTTGCACCTAAGCAAAGTTTGTTGCGCTTCACACAATGTTCCATCTATGTAATAACCACGAAATATAGTATTACTTGCCTTAGTGCACTGGTCTGGTTCACAAACGACTAACACTGAATTGAATTCCCTTGACTTCTGTTCTGTTTCTGCTGATTAACTTTGAACTATTGCATTGCTTCTGTCACTGAAACCCATTGACAACTATACTTAAATCATTACATTGTCTTTAGTCTGAAATCTTCTGAACTCTTATTTGTTGCTGAGGCCTGAACATATTAATGAACTTCTCTCGCTGACGTTCAGTAAGCCTTTCATCTTGAATGCTCTGCAATGATGTATGTATGATTCTTATTTACATGTCCTTCAGGATTCCTGTGCTGCATATTAGTATTATTTGACTATGTTTGTTTCTTAGTTGAGTTATCATTATCACTATTACATACTACATTACATTATTGAAAGGCATAGGTGTACTAACTTGTAACACTTAATTACTATGTAACTCAACTAAGTAAAAGATAAAACAATAGCAAAACAAGAGAAACCGAAGAAGCACATGGAATCAATCAACTGAAGATATGGTAATGATACTTGGTAACTACAAGTAACTAATTTGGTTAATCAAGGATGCATAAGTGAGAAGAAGTTCAATCTGAGTATTGCTCATGCCCTAACTTATCTAATGGAGAATCAAATTAATGTCAAAGAAGTATCAAGAAGACCAAAGTGATTTCATGTAATGTATATCAACATCTGGATAATGTAAAGGTTAATCAACAAATGAGAACTGACATTCAGAAGCAAGAACCCCTACAAGACTAGTCACTTATGAATCAGACCATTGCATCAAGTGTCAGGACATTGGAGGCAAGTTCATGTCAGTAATAGAAGATCTCATTTGAATTGAGTGAGGAAAAGAAATTGAAGAAGCTAAGGAAACTTGCTCATAAAGGTTAATTCTCAATTAGTCACTAAAGAAGGTCAACATTGGATGTGTGCATATTTGCTAAGGCAAATGTCGATCCACAGCAGATCGAGATGCGGGTCGAGATTTACAAGTGAAGTAAAACACTGCAAAGGCAAATCTCGATCCAGGCGACAGATCGAGATCGAGATCTTCACAGATCGAGATCGAGATCTTCATAGATCGAGATCGAGATTCTCCCAGATCGAGATCAAGATTTTCACAGATCGAGATCGAGATGGGTCCAGGCGAAGATCGAGATGCGGGTAGAAATGTAACATTTAATGTTCAAGGGACAAGTGGCTTATTGTGAACGGTTGATCCAGAGTTGTTGTTAAAGTACTTTTTGTTGTCAAAATCCTGATTGGGCCACGTACACAAAAAGGACAAGATCAAGACTACATGACATTATAAAAGCAGCACTTTGTTTTTATTTTAGTAGTAACTTGTATCTCTGTAATTCAACGATTTTTTTTAAGAGAGAGCATTTACTGTAAAACAAAAAGTGAGAGAGAGGATCAGTTGAATCTAGCTTTAATTGCTGTATTTATTGTTCAACTGATCATGATGCTTTTATGAATGTTGTAGCAAATCCATCAATGAATATAATGATATATTCTTGAAATTCTGTGTCATCATTTATTATCTGCACATTGTTTATTCTCTTATTTTTTTTAAACAGTTGTATTCACCCCCCCCCCCTCTACAACACTTTGGACCTAACAATTGGTATCAAAGCGCCTGTTAAACACATCTAACAGAGATCCTACTGTGTTGTTTGAGTTGGTTCTTGAAAATCCCAGATCTAATTTTTTCTTGAAGTTTGTGCCGAAAGTTTTTATTTGTTTCTTCTTGAAAAAGTCGTAGATCTAAAAAGTTCTGAGTCGCATGGTGTAAGGAATACTTGTACAAAATTCCAAAATACTGTACTTTAGAGCTTTGTGGATTTTATTGTGGTCAAAACTGGAATCAACTGATTGACTAAACAAAAAGGACAATTTCGAACTTCTGTCAACTAGAAAGTGGACACCTTTTTGTTTGGACTTGAAAAATTGTGGACCCTGCTACTGTTCCTGTGATTAAAACTAACTTGCTTGAATCTTAAGTGCAAAATCCGTTGGATATTAAGTGTTGGATATTTAAAGTGAGATAATTAATTTTTCAAGTAAATACAATTTATTGTAATTTGAAAAGTGTATTATCTTAATTTAAAATTTTATTAAAATGGCCGCCGCACACAGATTTAAGATACCTCCGTTTGATGCACAACATTATGACGAATGGACCGGAAGGATGAGAGCTTACCTTGAATCAATAAACAAGGTATACTTGAGAATATTGGAAAACGGTCCATACATACCCATGAGAATTGAGCCAGAGCGAATGGAAGGAGGGATACTAATTCCATCCCGGTCTATTCCTAAAGAGAAAATGGAGTTTTCAGACGCAGATAAAGAATTGGTTGGTATGGATGCGTCGTTACGCAACGTCATAATTGAATCCCTAAACTCAGAGTACTATGTTCAAATAAAGGGATTAAAAATAGCTAAAGCCATGTGGGATAAACTGGCTGTGGTGATGGAGGGGACCGAGGAAGTTAGAGATAATCACAAACGCATTCTGATATCTGAATATGAATCGTTCAGATGCGAACGAGGAGAAAGCGTAGCGGATGTTTACAAACGTTACAGTAAATTGCTTATCGAGCTGAGTATAAGAGATAAAGTCTATCCACTAGCAGATTCAAATATCAAGTTTCTATTGAATTTGCCTAAACATCTGGAACACAGGATCACTGCCATTCGAGAGTCAAAAGACTTGAAAAATACTTCTCTCGAAAAGCTGTATGGTGTTTTGAAGACCTACGAGCTGGAGCAGGAACAAAATGACAGAAGAAGATCCTACAATAGTGGAGAAAACAAAGCGGTAAGTGAGTCTGGACTTGTAGCTGAAGAGTCTGCTGTAAAGGCACTTGCAGCTGTCTCATTGAAAACTGCTAATCCTGAAAGGGTGGTATTAGACATTGAAGATCCATCCGAAGAAAGTGAGGATGAATACTGTACCCTTGAAGAGCTGGACAAATTAGAAGACAAGTCATATGCTTGTATTGCTCGAGAATTTGCTCATATCAGCTTCAGGAAGCAAAGAAGTGGTAAAGGACGATTTGGTAGTTCTTTCAGCCGAAGAGGCAGCAGTAGAGGCAGAGGCAGTAGTGTAAGTGGTCGGGGAAGTTACAGTGGCCGAGGTAGCACATCCGGTAGTGGCTACAGACCTAACCTGGTAGACAAGAACAAGTTCAGATGCTACAACTGCAATGAGTTGGGGCACTTTGCAACAGAGTGCAAGAAGCCCAAGTACGTTCATCCCAAGGAATCCTATGCTGATCTGAAAAAGAAATATGATGCCTTGGTTAGCAAGCAACAGAAGGGAAGCCGGGCGTATGTTGTGACTGAAGGGAAGGGTTGGGACGAGTCTGATGAAGATGAAGATCAGGAGCTATGCAACTTCGCTTTATTGGCAAAATCTTCAGAACAATCAGAGGGCAGTGAACAGGAAAAGAGTAAAGTCATATGGGTGCTAGACAGTGGAGCATCGAGGCATATGACCGGCAATAAGTCCCTGCTAACAGATTTGGTGTTGAGAGCCGGCTCCGTGGTTACTTTTGGAGATAACAGCAAAGGTTACACCAGGGGATATGGCAAGATCGTTTGTGGAAATGTTGTCATTGAGGACGTGTCTTTTGTGGAAGGATTGCGACATAATCTTCTCAGCGTTAGTCAGTTCACCGACAGGGGTTTTGACGTCAACTTTGGGAAGCATGATTGTTCGATTCGAAGCAAAAAGGATGGAAGCCTTGCTCTCAAAGGAGTAAGGAAGTCAAATTTGTTCATAGCTGACATGAATTCTGCTGATCAGTCTGAAGTCACGTGTTTCTACAGCAAGGCTTCTGCTGATGAAAGTTGGCTATGGCATAAAAGATTATCTCACTTGAACTTTAAAGCAATGAATAATCTTGTAAGGAGAGAATTGGTGAGAGGGCTGCCGCAGATGGAGTTCACCCCAGATGGACTCTGCGAAGCATGTGAAGTGGGAAAATCAAAAAGAGCCTCGCATAAGGATAAACAAGTGAATAGCATTACCGAGCCCCTACAACTTCTTCACATGGATTTGTTTGGACCCGTTAATGTTATGTCAATGTCAAGGAAAAGATATGCGTTGGTAATCGTCGATGACTTTTCCAAATACACATGGGTGAAGTTTGTGACATCGAAAGAGGAAGTGCCACATGAGATCATTAGACATGTACTGGAAATTGAAAATGTAGCAAGTCTGACTGTGAAGACTATCCGATCCGACAATGGGACAGAATTCAAGAACTCAGTGTTAATGGATTTCTGCATATCTAAAGGGATCAGACGACAGTATTCAGCACCGAGAACACCGCAGCAGAACGGGGTGGTAGAAAGGAAGAACAGGACACTGGTTGAAGCAGCTAGGACAATGCTGTATGAGTCAAAACTTCCTTTATATTTTTGGGCTGAAGCAGTTAGCACGGCTTGTTATACACAGAACAGAACCCTGATTATAAAGGACCATAATGAGACGCCGTATTACATGATGAATAAACGAAAACCATCTATCAAGTACTTTCACGTATTTGGTGCCAAATGCTTTGTGTTAAGAGACAATGCACAACTTGGAAAGTTTGATGCCAAAGCAGATGAATGGGTTTTCATTGGATATTCTCTTGAAGTAGTAGCAGCGTACATGGTGTTTGTGCTTAATGATCGCAAGGTGGTTGAAAGCCTTAATGTCACATTCGACGACTCAAAGCTCCCTTCTATACAAAAAGAAGATAGTGAGCCCACTTCCCTAAGATTTAAAAATATGGATATTGATGAAGTGGATACAGTTCCTGAGTCTGTAGTGCAGGGTAGTGATCCAACGATAAATAATGAAATTAATCAAGAGTCTAGTGTTTCGCAAATTCAAAACACTAGGGCTGAGGGATCACCTTCCGTCAGACCTAGTACTAACTCAGGGGGAGTCAGTGTGCACTCAGGGGGAGCTAGTACTAGCTCAAGAGAAGCTAGTGAAAGTGCTTCTAGACTAAGTCACCTTCACTTACAAGATCAAGCTGAATCATCAAGAACATTTGCTAGGGATCGCACTTGGAACAAGGACCATCCGCTCGAGCTAATTATTGGTGATCCAGAAGCCGGAGTGACTACTAGAGGAAAAGCTAGAGCTGAAATTGCCACTGAGAATGAATGTCTATACTCAGTGTTCCTTTCCCAGATGGAACCTAAAGTGGTGGAAGAAGCTCTAGATGACGCTGATTGGGTGATTGCTATGCAAGAGGAACTCAATCAGTTTGAAAGGCAGAAGGTGTGGAAGCTGGTACCCAGACCAAAGAATAGATCTGTTGTTGGGACAAAATGGGTATTCAGGAACAAGCTGGATGAAGACGGACGTGTAACACGAAATAAAGCTCGCCTGGTTGCTAAGGGTTATACTCAAAGAGAAGGAATTGATTATGATGAAACCTATGCACCAGTAGCAAGGCTAGAGGCAGTGAGGATGTTCTTGGCATTCGCAGCACATCATGGTTTTAAAGTCTATCAAATGGATGTCAAGAGTGCATTCTTAAACGGTGAACTGGATGAAGAGGTGTATGTCGAGCAACCTCTCGGGTTTATCGATATCAAATATTGTGATTATGTTTATCGACTCTTCAAATTAGTATATGGCCTTAAGCAGTCTCCGCGGAAGTGGTATGAAACTCTGTCAGACTTCTTACTAGAAAGTGGTTTTACAAGAGGAGTAATCGACAAGACGCTTTTCTACAAGAAATGCAAAGATGATCTAATAATAGTCCAAGTATATGTGGATGACATTATCTTTGGGTCTGCAAATGAGAAGCTGTATGCTAAATTCGCTAAGTTAATGCAATCAAGGTATGAGATGAGCATGATGGGAGAGCTGACGTTCTTTCTGGGCATTCAAGTTAGTCAGAAGAAGGACGGGATATTTATCTGCCAGACCAAGTACATTCATGATCTATTGAAAAAGTATGGTCTTCAAGATGTATCACAAGCTAAGACTCCTATGGCAACAGCCACGAAACTTGACGAGGACAAATCGGGTAAACCTGTAGACATCTCAAGCTATCGAGGTATGATCGGCTCACTTTTGTATTTAACTGCTAGTAGACCTGATATTATGTTCTCTACATGCTTATGTGCAAGGTTCCAAGCGGATCCTAGAGAGTCACATCTCATAGCCGTAAAACGTATTTTTAGGTATCTCAAGGGAACATCAAATCTCGGGATTTGGTACCCAAGAGATACAGGGTTTAATCTTGTTGGCTATTCGGATTCAGATTACGCAGGTTATAGAATAGATAGGAAGAGCACTTCAGGAAGCTGTCAGTTCCTTGGAAGAAGGTTGGTGTCTTGGCAAAGCAAGAAACAACACACAGTATCTACCTCGACAGCTGAAGCAGAATATATTGCTACTGGAAGCTGTGTGGCCCAGATACTGTGGATGAAGAACCAACTCAAGGACTACGGTGTGGAAGTATCTAAGATTCCTATCATGTGTGACAACACAAGTGCTATTGCAATGACCAACAACCCTGTTGATCACTCCAGAACCAAGCACATTGACATCAGGTATCACTTTATTAGAGAGCATGTAGAAAATGGAACTGTAGAATTGCATTTTGTGTCTACTGAACGTCAAATAGCAGATATATTCACTAAACCTCTAGACGAATAAACATTTTCTAGATTGGTTGGTGAATTAGGGATGCTTAACACCAGTTAGTTTTGCTACCTATCTGTTAGAATTCAGTTTGTGCACATATTATTGTTGTTCATGAATATTCTTAATTAATAATGTGTCTATCATAAGGGGTTAGAAAGTTTCATGATATTAGTCTTGTGCTGATCTGTATATCTTTATGGTTAGTGCCTAAATGAAGTAATGAGAAATTTTCTAAGGCAAATCTCGATCTATCCACATCGAGATCGACATCGAGGTGTAGATCGAGATGCGGATCGAGATCGACATCAAGATCGACATCGAGATGTAGATCGAGATGCGGATCGAGATCGACATCAAGATCGACATCTAGATGAGGATCGAGATGCGGATCTCGAGATCGAGATGTGACTTGTCTTTTCAGTCACTTCTTTTTTAGGCGTGCAAGTATATATTATAGCATTAAAAAGGCTGTTCATTATTTACATTAACTTTCTTTCTCTCCAAAAGCTTAAGCTCTTCATATACACACGCGTATACATACATTACATCAAGTTTTCTTGTGATTTTCTTAAACAAAAATCACTAACTGATTACTTAAAAGCATCAATAACTAAAACGAAACTCTGCCAAAATTTTATTTAAAATTGTTGAACTTCTTGTGTTGTTTTAACGTCATTACTGTTCTTGCAATTAGTTCTTTAGTTTTCTTTTTCATTCGAGTGAGTTTGTTTTTGTTTCGTGCTTTCTTATTCTTAAGTTCTTTGTGTTCTTGAGCAAAATAGTTGTGAGTACTACTGGTTAATCCTTAAAGTGCAACTTTACCGCCGTGTTTGTGGTTTTCTGGAAAAATAATTTATTTTGTAACGGCTGTTCACTTTAATTTTTGAAAACTCAACCGTCAATCATTAGTGGGAAGTTTAGTGGTCATTAGTGGGCAGTTAATTTGTTTTAATTTGTGTCACTAATTACGTGGGGTAATTAGTGGGGTTCATGTACGTTTTATTTTGTTTAAATTTAGAACTTGTTCTCTAAAAATTCCATTGCAAAACCATTTCAGAACATTTCTTTTCTCAAACACTAATTTAAAATGGCAAACCCAAATTTCACAATTCCCAAGACCAACTTTGTTAATCTCTCTGCTGCTCGAGCAACTGGTAGATTTATTCACTATCAGTTCTGGATTGAATCCCTCAACAACACATCAATCATAAGTCATGCGTTAATCGCCTCTCCCATCCTGAATGTCGAAGCCCTTCAAGCTGCTTACTCAACACTAGAGATTCAGGGTGGAAAAGCCAATCCAACAGGCCTATCCTTTACTATTGGTGGTCTCAAATATGAAGTCAGTCTACGGAAGTTCAATGAGTTACTCGGGCTTCCTACAGAAGATTATGCTCCGGAACCCACTATGGAGGATATGTTGCAATTATTCACGGAGATAGGTTGTCGCCCTCCCACGGGTCCTATCAAGGTAACAAAGGTTAACACCGGTATGCTACCAGCTGAGTGGGATTATGTAGTTTAGGCCATTCAGCGCTGCATGTTCCCAAAGGACAAAGACTACAAGCCAATGAACAACAGCTGCCGGGTAATACTATATGGAGTGGCAAACAACAGGAGAGTGAATGTGGGCAAACATCTGTTGATTCAGTTGCATGAGAGGTGGGCATTGGAGAAAAATGCATCAAGGAATCCGGAAGATGGTCCAGTCAAATGCTGGATGCCAAGATTTCTTCAGATGGTTCTGGATGACGTCCTTTCAGAGGAACACAGAAGAGTATTTCTAGAGAGTAGCGGTAACGAAGCTGAAGGTGGAGATCAAGTGCCTAGAAATTTGGCACAAGCAGGAATGGATGTTGACATGGCCGAGGCAAATGTTGCAGAAGCTGGAGCTGACAAGGATAACGATCTTCTTAGTCAGGTACCTATTCTTGCTGATCTTGATCAATCATCAATTCAACCTGTTTTCTACAGCCGTGGGCCTGAAAACCCCCAGGCTCTATCCCAGGCTGCAAGCCCTTCTGTTCATAAACGTTCAGCCAGCCCTAAAACTGGTGATAAAAGGAAGGCAAGCTTATCTGAGTCGAGTGATTCGAGTGGAGGGAGTGTAGGAGTTGAGAGAGTAGTCACTTCAGCAGCTCTGCCACCTCCAAAGAAGCAAAAGGTGGATTCAAACCCAGTGGCAACTGCACAACCTGTTAAGGCTAGTTCACCTCTCACAGCCACCATACCTTACGCTGGTGGCTCTCCTCTCCAAATCATGTCAACACATTCGCACTCGCCTAGGCATGTTGGTGAGAGTCAAGGAGGGGGTCCAGCTCAACAGCCAATAGGAGCTGGCCCTACCTCCCCTGAGTTGTCCGTTCAGGGCTCTTTGAGCAATTTCTCGGAAGGGGAATGGCAAACTGAGACTAGCACTTCTGATACTAGTATCTCAGGAAGTTTTAATGAGGAAGAGACTGTCGAATCCAGTACAGATGACGCTTCCTCATCTAAATCAGAAAACAAGTTGCTCGCAGAGCAACGACATCTGGTGACTGGTGGGTCTACGCCTCCAGAACAGCCCAGCAAACCAGAAAAGGTTCTAAGTGAACAAGGGGATGACATGGTCATAACGTCATCTCCCGTCGTAGACACAGCGCTTAAAGGCTCAGTCTCACTGACCGATATCGCCGACCTACTCACCGCTAGTCCCCAGCGATTAGTGGATGAGGCTCTAGTACTGTTAGGCTCTAAACAAGAGGGAGAGACAGGGAGAGTAGATCCCTTCTTTTTAGGGATCTTGAGTGAAACAGAACCCGGCGAGAGTAAACAGTTTAACCCAAGCCAAACACCGTCCCCCAAATTGCAGGATCTAGTGCAGAAAGTGGAGGCTTTGGAGGCTGGAGTTGCTGGAGTTACTGCTGCTATCTCTTCTCACTCTGGAAGATTGGAGGTTGGAGCTCAGTTCATGGAGAACCTCATTGCCGTCCAAAATCAAATGATTGACAAGATAAACAATCTCGGCATGGCACAGGTGGAGGTTGGAAGATCAGTAGATGATGTCACTTATGGCATGTCTCAAGTTTGGACGAAGCTCAATGAACTACTTGATGCTGTCTTTGGCCGTAACAGGGCTGGACCTGGTCCTTCAACCGGTGGTGGTAGTGACGATAATAATGATGATGATGCTCCTGATGAGGATAACACACCTAAGGGGGAGAAGGAGGATCAGGGTCTGAAAAAGCTGACTAGTAAGGGTCCGGTGATCGAGTCCTCAAACAAATCTGGTGAAAAGGTGGAGGAGGCTCAACCGGCTCTTAAGGACAAAGGCAAGCAGAAGATGGTAGTTGAAGAAGAAGCTGAGAAAGAAACACCTCTTGTCGATGCATTTATGGGAGACTTTATTGAAGATTCTGATGATGACGAGATGGATGTAGAAGCCTTAGTGGCAAGGAGGTCAAGACTCGAGCAACGGGCAAGAGAATGGGAACAAGAAAGAGGTCTAAATCCTGGCGGATCTGGCGCAGGAGTTGCAGGTGATGCAGGAGACCACTCGGTTGCTGACGAGCATGTCCCAGAAGAAGAAGTTGATGAAGCGGAGATGCAAGGAGAGATTTTCAGGGAAGCCAGAGAAAGAGTAAATGAAGAAGTACTACAAGGGATAGTTGAAAAAGAACTAATTGCAAAGGAGAAGAGAGCGGCTCAGAAAACTCAGCATGAGTTTGAAATGAAAAAGATCAATGATCCTAAGGTCCAGGCTGACATAAGGAGGGAAGGTCCCGAGTGGGACAAGGCTAGAGAAGCCTTAGCTGGACCAAGAGCCTATGCTCATGACTCAGAAAGATTGAGCTTTCTTCTTCATAAACTAGAAAATCTAAACCCTGGGCTGCTGAATTATCTAAATTGTATAAGACAGGGATGCACCTCCGTACAAGTCATATTCAAGGAGAAGGCATGGAATCTGATGATCACTTGGACACCCATAACAAAAATCGGGCCGTGTATGGTCGATGAAGCTTTCTTCCATGAAAGGGGTGCAAGTGAACTGGTAGAATTCGCTCACAAGGTAGACACCTCTGTCAAGACTGGAGTGCTGTCTAAGGAGAAGTTGTTGAAGATGGCTGAAGACAGAGGGGTTGACATTATTCTAAATCCCTACCAGATCAGATATGTCCATGACAAGGTCTTGAGGATCGTAAATCTGCATGACTCGAAACTAACTCCGAGCGGAAATGTGTTGAAGGCAGTTGCAAAGCTAGTCCTCTCTAAGGGTTTTCTAACAAAGGAAAAGAAGCTGGTGGCTAAGGACTTGGAGAAGCTGATAAGAAGGCAAGACGCTAGATACAAGTTGCCTGAAGCTACACTACCAGTGGTTAAGAAGGAACCTGAAGACTATGCATTCGAGCTGCAAAACGAGGCAATAAGAGAGCATGTGCAAAGATACGGAGATCCAAGAATAGACATTCCAGAAGAAGGGGAAATAAGGAAGGAAGCTGGTGCAGTGGCTGGTGCAAATGTCAAGTTTGTCAAGAGCAAAGCTGAGAATGAGAATGATCTGCTGATCTATACAGACAAGTATCAGGTGGAAACCATCATTGAAATCAAGTACGACATCTTTGCAGAACACAGTCATGAAACACTGTGTATTATAAGGGAATTGATTGAGGAGATGGATGATGTTGACGAGTTTGATCAGGATTATCTGAGGGTCACGTTTGATAACTTCTGTAAGAGAAGACAACAGCTTGATATTCAGAGGCTACAGCAATGCACCACCGCTATTGTCATTGGATACCCTAAGCAGCTGGTTATAAGGAAGAAAGGGGAAAAGGGGTACCCTGACAAAGTCACGAAGCTGAGGTTTGAAGACATTCCCACGAAGCTTACCACTCGCAGCATGGTTGAAAGGTGGTTGAGGTTGTTTCGAAATTACAAGATCAGAAATCATGTGGAAGCGGAAGGACTTAATCTTCTCAAGAAAAGAATGGATGAAGTCTGCAACCCTGAGTTCATGAAGAAAGAAAAAGCAGCCAAGAAGAAAGCTCGTGAGGAAGAGGAGCGCAAGAAATCAAAGTTTTAATGTATTTTGCTTGTAATGTTTCTTTGCGTTGTAATTTGTTTTCTTGTTTTCCTGCATGGTAAAAATATATTATCTGTCTTCTTGTGTAGTGTAAGGTAGAAGTTAATTAGCTAAGTGTCTTGAAACTGGTTTATATCAGGCGTCAATTATTTCGCGAAGTTCGGCGGTGGTAATACTGCTAAAAGGACTTCAGAAGGATAATTGAAGATTGAGTGGACCGTGCTCTTAAAGTACTTAGAGAAAATCTCTAGAAGAGCATGAAGCCATTTAATCGAGCCAACAGGTGTCCAATTTTGGCACTTGAAGTATCAGTAATAGACATGAAGTTAATTAATCAAGCCAAGCATTATGCAAGTTGACATGAGCTTTTATGAATGTTATTTTATCTTTTTCAGTCCCTGGTTAGTTGAGTTATCCTCATTGTGAATTTGGTTGTCATTGTTAGACAATCAAATAGGGGGAGATTGAAAGGCATAGGTGTACTAACTTGTAACACTTAATTACTATGTAACTCAACTAAGTAAAAGATAAAATAATAGCAAAACAAGAGAAACCGAAGAAGCACATGGAATCAATCAACTGAAGATATGGTAATGATACTTGGTAACTACAAGTAACTAATTTAGTTAATCAAGGATGCATAAGTGAAAAGAAGTTCGATCTGAGTATTGCTCATGCCCTAACTTATCTAATGGAGAATCAAATTAATGTCAAAGAAGTATCAAGAAGACCAAAGTGATTTCATGTAATGTATATCAACATCTGGATAATGTAAAGGTTAATCAACAAATGAGAACTGACATTCAGAAGCAAGAACCCCTACAAGACTAGTCACTTATGAATCAGACGATTGCATCAAGTGTCAGGACATTGGAGGCAAGTTCATGTCAGTAATAGAAGATCTCATTTGAATTGAGTGAGGAAAAGAAATTGAAGAAGCTAAGGAAACTTGCTCATAAAGGTTAATTCTCAATTAGTCACTAAAGAAGGTCAACATTGGATGTGTGCATATTTGCTAAGGCAAATGTCGATCCACAGTAGATCGAGATGCGGGTCGAGATTTACAAGTGAAGTAAAACACTGCAAAGGCAAATCTCGATCCAGGCGACAGATCGAGATCGAGATCTTCACAGATCGAGATCGAGATCTTCATAGATCGAGATCGAGATTCTCCCAGATCGAGATCAAGATTTTCACAGATCGAGATCGAGATGGGTCCAGGCGAAGATCGAGATGCGGGTAGAAATGTAACATTTAATGTTCAAGGGACAAGTGGCTTATTGTGAACGGTTGATCCAGAGTTGTTGTTAAAGTACTTTTTGTTGTCAAAATCCTGATTGGGCCACGTACACAAAAAGGACAAGATCAAGACTACATGACATTATAAAAGCAGCACTTTGTTTTTATTTTAGTAGTAACTTGTATCTCTGTAATTCAATGATTTTTTTTAAGAGAGAGCATTTACTGTAAAACAAAAAGTGAGAGAGAGGATCAGTTGAATCTAGCTTTAATTGCTGTATTTATTGTTCAACTGATCATGATGCTTTTATGAATGTTGTAGCAAATCCATCAATGAATATAATGATATATTCTTGAAATTCTGTGTCATCATTTATTATCTGCACATTGTTTATTCTCTTATTATTTTTTAAACAGTTGTATTCACCCCCCCCCCCTCTACAACACTTTGGACCTAACAATTATGCTTTACAATATCCCCCTATTTGATTGTTAGAGTTCGACAAGCAAATCCTGTGACAGGATAACTCAACTGATACTTACAAGAAAAAGTTAAGTGCAGAAAGACAATAAATAATATTAATTACATTCTGGTTTGGATTTTACATTTCCAGATTTCTTTGAGTACAATAGAAGTTTGATCCTCTAGCCTGAACACAAAATTCTACGATCTTCTGCTTCTTTGTACTAAGTCTTGCTTGTTCTTTGATCTTGTTTCGGAGTAATGTTTTCTCAGCTCTTCTTCTTTCTGCTCTAACCTTACCTTGACCAGATCCCTAGCTTCCACTTCAAGAGTGTTGACAGGAGGTGATTCTTCCAGTTTCTTCAAAACTTCAGTGAGAAATGCCATTGAATTTGTCTTAAAGATTGACTTGAAGGCCATAGATTGTCTCTTTGAAAACACGAACACTATTATTCTCTTCGGAAAGCCTTTTACTCTATCAGTGTCATGCATCGACTCTTTTGCCAGTTTCTCCATCAGTACATCTTGAATCATCCTCAAAGCCTTCTTTTATGATTTGACAATAGATCTCTTAACCCTAAAAAAGACTTTTCAGATAATTTCAGAATTATTTATCTTCAGTTTTGATGGTTCCTTTTTCTTATCCACTCTATTTTTCTTGAATAGGAAGTACTTTGTTCCATTCGTCTCCGTCTGAATGCAAGGTTCAGAATTTCTTATGGTTTCGAGTTCTTCAGTTCCATTTTCTCTTCTCACATACACTGGATCTTGGTGATATCTGGTTGTCTCAATTAGATATCTTCCTGATGTTTTTATCGCTCTGTTTAGCCTGAATGCATAGATCAACTCAGCAATCTTTAAATCTTCTTCAGTTCTGTTCTTCTTGCTTCTGAGACTCCCTTCTACATATTGCATGAACATTACATGGCTTGACTCCAGACATTCATCTGACAATGTAAAATTATGAAGTGTTGTTGCTTTGTAGTACTTGACAACCGGAGGCTTCTCAAATGCTTCGACACCAATCTCTATAATCTTTTTTTCTCTCAGATATCTTAGTATCTCATTTGTTTTATGTCCCCTAAAGATGACTTTCCTCTTCAGCACATACAACTCCACAATATTCATCTTTTCAAAGCTCTTTGTTGACAAAATTCTAGATCCCAGTGTTGTTGAATTTATGAACATTTTCCATCTGTATTTGAAAGCACTGACTGATACGCTTGTAATTTCTTATAAAAGCATAACATAGAATTCATGAACATCTTCAATTTTTTTCCTAATGGTTCTGAAGGGATCAAGGACTTCGCTGTCTTTCTTCTGAGTTAGAGATAACTCTTTCTTCTTCAGCAGACTCCTTGCTTCATTCCATTCTGGACCAACTTTTGCTTCTATGTCCTTGATTTTATTCCTCCTTTCCATTGCGTGCTGAACTCTCTTCCATTTTATTTTCATCAAATCTTGAGCCTGAACTATGTCTTGAGTAATAACTTCATCTACACCAACTAGATGATAGTCATTATCAAAAGCATATTCTTCTGCAAACTCCTCATCAACATCTATTCCTGCATCCTTTGTTGTTTCCTCTATTTCCGTCTCAGTAGGAACATTCATTGGCACATAAGGTTCAAATATTTCTCCTTCCTCCAGTTTCCTCACTCTAGTCCTGTAGAAGATATCTGACTCCCCCTGAGCTGTATATTCTATGATCATTTCAGCTCCAAATTTTTCTTATTCCATTCTCTCTTTCTCAGTTGGGTTATCCTCCCTCCTAACCGACTAATCTGAGCTGTTGAAGTTTATTGAGTTGAAATAGAGACTTTCTGAGCCATCAGTTGTTGGACTAATTCTTTTATTTCTTTCATTTTAGCTCGTTGTTGCTCTTGCACTTCTAAGATTTTCCTGATTGAATAGTGAATTTCTGTGACTTGGGCCTCCAGATTTAGAATCATTTGGCTATGTGATGTGTATGCATTATGTGGTGTGTTTGTTTGGTTAGTGGGTGTCTCACTACTCACTTTAACTGTTTGAGCATAACCCTCAACACTCACACTCGGTTGACCAGGGTCAGGGAATTGAAGATCACTCAGGTTTATTGTTTCACTCATTTCATTCATTGCATCCTGATCTTCTCTACCTGCATTAAAATCCATATCCCTTCTATGGATAGGTTGCCTCTCCGCCAGACCACTATGGGTTGGGAGAACTCCTTTTTCAGGAACTGGGGGGATGAGACCCAATGTGGTCACCACTGTGGATTTTGTAATGATTAGCAAATATGTAGAATCTATGATACCAGCTAAAGCCATTGAAGGTAGTACCTGCTCAGAGACACCCTGAACAGGTTCTACTACCGAAGCAGTAGATACTCTATTAATAGAGTCCACATCCCCTCTATAGGTGTGTTGTCCCTCCACCTGACCTAAAAAGGTGGGGAGGACCTCCGTTGTAGGATCTGGACTTGGAATTTCAAGGGGGTCACCACCTCAGGCAATGTAGTGAATGACAAATGAGAGCCTGTGGTGCCCCGCGAAGCCTGTGAAGGCATTCCCACTTAAAGTGGTGATGCTGTTGACGTAACTACTCCTTGAATGGAGACCTCTTCCCTTTTAAAGGAGAGTTGCCTTTCCATTTCACCCACTTGGGGAGGGAAAAAATCTTGATCGAATAGGATCTAGAGATGTTAAGTCTAGGGGGTCACCTCATTTGACAATGTAATGAATGGCTCGTGAGAGTCAGTGATGCCCCCAATAGTCTGTGAAGACAGGTTCTGAATTGGATCAACCAAAACAGTACTGGCTATTGAAGTAGCAGATTTTGTTTCCATTTCTGATTCTATTCTCGTACCTTTCAGGATTTTATCAATTTCAGAATTAAGATCACGAAGGAAAAGAAAGGTTTCAAAGATTGGAGAATCAGGTTCCTGGATCACAGTTTCCTTAGGTTGAAAATTCATTTTACGTCATTTTTGAGAAGGCAGAGTTGTAGGGGATCTTTCAAAAATTTCCTTATTCGGTAGGGACTCACTCCTATCATCTAAATCAATGGTTCTTTTTCTGGTTTTGGGAGATGAAGGGAGTGTTTGTTGTTCTCTGGCAGAGGTTAGAACTGGTTGGTCGCCAAGTTCATTGTCAGCTTCTTAGGCCACTAAGGGCTCTTGTGTGTGCATTGTCGTTTGAGGCACAGTAAGAGATATTGTGACAAATTCTTCTTGTAGAAAAGTAGAAAAGTCAATGTCCAGAAGTGTACCTTCGTCCATTTGTTCATCAGAAATGTTAGGGATGTACACCTCTGTAGTCTGAGTCTCTTCCACTTCATCCTCAACAGCTATCTCCTCTGTTGGATTTTCAGGGCTTTTTCTTTGTTTTTCTTATTCAGGATCTGGTTCTTGAGCATTGTATGTACCAGCTTCATCCATTATTTCATCTTCTTGTTCAGTTTCAGGTTCCTCTTCTTGAGTTGCTCCTATGCTTCCGGAGTCACTTGATGTTTCAGCTTCATTTTCCTCTTCAGAGGTTGCTTCTTCTTCTGCTTCAGTTGCAGCTTCTTCTGCAACTTCTTCTTCAACTTGTCTAAGAAGAACGAAGTAATCTCTAATAGACTCAGTCATTGGAGCAGGAGTATATCTGTTTGGATAGTCGGCCTCATTATGTAGCAACAGAATTGTTTTAAACTGGAGTGAGGGTGACTCTTTCAACTGACTGTTCTGAAACATTTGGAGTTGATCAGCTTCTAGTACTTGATTCAACACCAGCTGCAAAAATCAGGGATGCAGACAAAAGTTCTCCATTTTTGTCTGGTTCTTTAGGATCTCATTCATGATCAACTTTCCAAAATTTATCCTTGACTCAGAAGTCGATGCATAGCTAATCATCTTGTTGGATTGAGTGATCTCGTGAAACCCACCTGTCTTTGGTGCGAAGCCATGATACAAGATGTTGAAAAATAAATTTCACTCCTTGGGTAGGTGATTTTTGTAAATCTTCTTAAGGAGATTGTTGTTTTCCCTGGTGCAGTGCAGGAAGATGAAGAAATTATCTAACTCCATCTGAGATGGTTCATCTTCAAAATTCTCAATCGGCAGATGAAGTGCTCTATTGATGTCATTTTTAGTTATCTACACTTTCTGTCGCTGAATCTTGCAAGTAAATGCTGATATTCCATCTGCAGAATTGTTCTGAGCAGACCTGTATATCTGTCTTAATAGATTCTTATTCAAAGGAACAGAAGTTGTTAGTACATACCGGACTATCAAATGTTCATTTAAAAACCTAGCCCAGTTACCTAACTCCCCTGCCTCGGTCAAATCATCTACTAAAATTGACAAATAATTAGTCTTTTTAATCTCAAAATTGCCTGTCTTTTTATTAAAGTGAAAGGTAATTTTTACAAATTAAAATTACTAATTAATATCGAATAATTCTAGTAAATTATTAACCAAACCCTAATTTTTAAAATTACTCGGATTGTAGTGAAATAAATATATAATAAACTCCTAGTAATTTTAAGTACACTTTTAATTTTATTATAATTTTTAATTGATTTAAAAATTAATAACCCTAGTCAAATTGTTCGAGTTTTGAAAAATAGAGAATTTTAGATCCTTAACCAAAATAATTGGGACCACTTGTAAAGGAAAGGTTTGAATGTGGGTTCCACAAAACTAGTTTCAGATTCAAAATCGGACTAGAAATGACTTAGAAATGTTCGATTAAAATTTGGTAGAACTGAGTTTTTCTTGCGCCTGAAATGGAGTGTGTATTGTGTATGTATTTAAAGAAACGTAATAAAAACACACACACATATTTATAGGCGCCACAAAAACAATAATAAAATTAGCTAAGTACTTTAGTTGCGCCTATACAGTGCTCAAACTGTATTGGCGCCACTAAATTACCTAGCGCAACAAAAATTGTACTTAGTTGGTTATGTTGCGCCTTCATAGTGGATTCACTATGATGACGCCACATAAAGTACAACAACAAAATCTTAAGTATTTTATTACGTCTTTACAGTAGTAACACTATGTAAGCGCAACAAAACCTATAGGCGCCACTTGATTTTCAATAAAAAAATTTCTAAGTACTTGTGTTTACTTATGTTGCGCCTATACAGTCAAACCACTGTATAGGCGCCACTAAAATATTAAATGTCACATAGTACTTAAATAAAATCTCAAGTGTTCCTAGATTTTGCTACTAATTAATACATAAATAATATTTATGAATAATTTGAATAATAAATCAATAATAATTAATTACTCACAAATATTATTTCACAAAATATTTATTAATAACATTAATTTTTAAAATTATTACCATAAATAAATTATGCTTCTTATTATTTTACTTTTATTTTAAGTAAGAGAATAAATATAAATATTCATCCTTTTTATTTAAAATAATTTCAGATAATATTTAAAATATATCAGTGCCAAGAATTTATCAATTAAATACAAGCACTTAAATATTTTCTAAGATCAAAATTAAATAAATACCAGATTAATAAAATTAGCAGGCATGCACAGGGTATTTATCTAATATTTAAACTCAATAACTGGAAAATAATTTGGTAAATAAATTCACAAGTCCTAAAAATATTAAAATTAATCAACTAGTGAATTTATCAGCTTCAAATTTCAGTTATAGATTACTAACTAATTAGTTAGTAGAATTTAACATCCTAAGTTCACAAACCAGTTTAGTGAAAGTGATTTCATCCCGTGGTTTAGTGAAGATGTCTGCAATTTGCTGCTCTGTAGGTACAAAATGTAACTCTACAGTACCGTTCATGACATGCTCCCTTATGAAATGATACGTGATATCAATGTGAGTCGTCCTTGAATGTTGAACAGGATTGGTTGTGATGGCTATGACACTTGTGTTGTCATAGAATATTGGAATTTTGCTCAGCAACAGTCCATAGTCTTGAAGTTGGTTCCTTCTCCACAGAATTTGTGCACAATAACTTCCAGGCAGGAACATATTCAGCTTCAGCTGTTGACATTGCAGCTGCGTGCTACTTCTTGCTATACCAGGACACCAATCTTCTACCGAGGAATTGACAACTCCCTGATGTACTCTTTCTATCAATCCTACAACCTGCATAATCAGAATCTGTATAGCTAACAAGGTTAAAACTTGTATCTTTAGGGTACCGAATTCCAAGATTCAGACTTCCCTTAAGATACTTAAAAATCCGTTTAACAACTATAAGATGTGATTCTTTAGGGTTAGACTGAAACCTAGCACACAAGAATGTAGCGAACATAATATTTGGCCTACTTGCAGTTAAGTTAAGTAATGAGCCGATCATACCGCTGTAGCTTGTGATGTCTACCTTCTTACCAGGTTCATCTTGATCAAGCTTAGTGGAAGTTGCCATAGGGGTGTTGGCTGATGATGCATCTTCAAGACCATACTTCTTCAATAGATCCCTGATGTACTTGGTCTGGCAAATGAAGATTCAATATTTCCTTTAGTTTACTTGGAGTCCAAGGAAGTAATTCAGCTCACCCATCATACTCATTTCATACCTACTCTGCATTAGCTTAGCAAATCTACTACACAACTGAACGGTAGTAAAACCAAATATAATGAAATCCACATATACTTGTACTAATATTATGTCATTTTTATAAATTTTATGAAACAGTCTTATCTTTGACACCTCTAGTGAAACCGTTTTCAAGTAAGAATATAGATAGAGTGTCATACCATGTCCAAGGTGCTTGCTTTAAGCCATAGAGTGCCTTGAAGAGAAAGTATACAAAATCTGTGAATTATGGATCTTCAAACCCTGGGGGTTGTTCCACATACACTTCTTCTTTAAGCTCTCCATTCAGGAATGCACTCTTCACATCCATTTGATAAACTTTAAAGTTGAAATGGGCCGCGAATGCCAGAAACATCCTGATAGCTTCAAGCCTTGCCACCGGTGCATATGTTTCATCATAATCTATTCCTTCTTCTTGGGAATAACCTTTAGCAACCAGTCTGATTTTGTTCCTCGTAACAATGCCATCTTCATCCAGTTTATTTCTAAATAACCACTTTGTACCAATTATAGACTTGTTCTTTGGCCTAGGTACCAACTTCCAGACTTTTTCTCTTTCAAATTGATTGAGTTCTTCTTGCATAGAAATAACCCAATCTGGATCTTCTAGTGCTTCTTCCACTTTCTTTGGCTCTATTTCACAGATAAAACCAGAGAATAAATATTCATTCTGAGAAGTACGTCTAGTTTGGACTCCAGGATCTGGATCTCCTAGAATCAATAAAAAGGGGTGATCTCTACTTCACACCCTATGTCTAGGTTGATTTGCCCTAGATGATTCAGTCTGATTATCATTAAAGTGTTGAGTCCTGCTAGTAGATCCTTCAGTTGCTCCCCCGGAGCTTCTGCTTGGTTGAAAACGAGATTCTCTGTCACTACTAGTAGTTTCTGTGAATCTTCTACTATTTTCACTACTAGTGTCAAAATCATCATTATTGTTGTTCTCATTTGGTGCTTGATTTTCTGGTGCATCTTCAGGTTCTACTTCACCTTCATCTTGTTAGTGTAGGTGCCCTAGAGGCAATACAATAGACCTTTATGTCAATTGATTATTCAATAAACATATTTATTATGACTTTAATTACTGCGATATATTTGTTAGCATAATAAATGTCCTTAGAATCATGATACACATTGTATAGTTTAGTACATGACTTGAACTTGAGATTATATAATAGATCATATTCTTAAATTTCCCTAGTCGAGTATTATTATTATAGGACAATAATAATACATAAATAGACTAGTATGTTGTTTGACTGATAACCACATCTCATTGGTTATAAGTATGGGGATACTAAAGTCAACACATAGGTACATGCAGGTGTACATGGTACTGGAAAGACCCACAGTGAGATTCTTCATGTTTAATAAAGTCATAAGAAAGACTCACAGTGATAATGGTGTAATGATCCTCTGACTTGAGATCATTATATTTCTGTACGAGGATTAATATACTTTGACTACATTAAAAGTTACCTTTGATCGGGTAATGATAAAAGTGGACATCGGGTATATCATGAGTCGTATGAAAAATATGAATGATAGATAAAGGATTTAACCCTCCTATAATTAGGAGAGATATTATTGGCCTCTTGATTGAGTGAGACTATAAAATGCATGGCCGTGCTCAAATAATGATTTGTTTTCATAGTCTACTCATGGATCAAGTAAACCCGGATTAAATGTTGTAGAGGATAACTAAATACATGCCTCGAATTTAATCTATAATATATATGGTTAAAGGGATTATATTACACGGAAACATTAATCATGAAAGGTTTTATCGAATCACGATTTAATTATTATTTAATTGGGTAGCAATGATGTATTACTAGATACCGCTTATTGTTTATAATTTTATTGGAGAATAAAATTATTGCTAATTAAATAATAGCCTATAAGGTCACACACATAGACTATAGGGTTATATTTACGTTTAATCCGCTGGGTTTTATGCCTCGGAACCCAACACATCTGAGTTCATATTTTCAAACTGTAGAGTTTCAGTGTTATCTGTTCTTTGTAGACTTGGGAGCTTGAGATCATCGAAAGTTACATTCATCCTTTCAATAGCCTTTTTCTGTTCAATCACATAAACCCTGTATGCCTTAGATTCCAGATAGTAACCTAGAAATATGCCTTCATGAGCCTTGGATTCAAACTTTCCTAGATGCTCATCATATTTCAGTATAAAGCACTTTGCTCAAAAAACATGAAAATATTTCATTGTTGGTTTCTTGTTTGCCAACTACTCGTACGGAGTCTTGTCATGATCTTTGTTTACCAGGGTACGATTCTGAGTATAGCAAGCCTTGTTGACTGCTTCAGCCTAAAAGTATAGAGTTAACTTAGCTTCATTCAGCATTATTCTTTTTGCTTCAACTAAATTTCTATTCTTCCTTTCTACTACTCCATTTTGTTGTAGAGCTCTGGGCGCTGAATATTGTCTTGAAATCCCTTTCTCAATACAGAAATCATTCAGGGTTATATTCCTGAATTCTGTTCCATTGTCAGACCTTATTTTCTTGACAGGCAAATCAGCTTCTACCTCTATCTTCTTTATGTGATCAATGATTGTTTGAGGGGCTTCATCCTTTGAGGCTAGAAACAACACCCACGTGTACTTGGAGTAGTCGTCTACAATTACTAGTGCATATCTCTTCCTTGACATAGACATGACGTTGACTGGACCAAATAAATTGATATGCAGAAGTTGTAGTGGTTCAGTAATGTTTGATGAATCTTTGCTTCAGTGAGATGTTTTCTTTGACTTCTCTTTTTCACATGCTTCACATAAACCTTCTTGACAGAATTCCATCTCAGGTAAACCTCTAACCAATCCCCTCTTAACTAAAGAGTCCATTGCCTTGAAGTTCAGGTGTGAAAGTTTCTTATGCCATAACCAACTATCCTCTATTGAAGCTTTGCTGTAAAAACATGAAACATCGCCTTTGCTTGCAGAGAATAAGTCAGATACAAAGAGATTCCCCTTTCTCACTACTTAAAGAGCAAGCTTCACATCTTTCCTATTTTGGATTGCACATCTTTCTTTCTCAAAAGTTACTTTGTAGCCCTTGTCAGTGAACTGACTAATACTTAGAAGGTTGTGCATTAATCTGTCCACAAGAGAGATATTTTCTATGATAACATTGCCAATTTCCACATTGCCATATCCCGTTGTTAATCCCTTGCTGTTATCTCCAAAGATCACTATTGGGCCAGCTTTCTCAATCACATCTAATAGCAAGGCTTTATCACCGGTCATATGTCTTGAAAAGGCGCTGTCGAGAATCTACATGACAAGCTTGTTCTTTGTTATGCCCTTTGATGACTGAGGTGATACCTCTGAAGAGTCTGCCATTAGTGCAACATTTTCATATATCTCTTCTTCATCATTATCTGAGTCATCTCAGCTCTTTCCCTCGGCTATATAAGCTCTACCCTAATGCTTCTTTACCAGTGCATCATACTTTTGCTTGAGTTCATCATACGACTCCTTTCTTTCCTTTCGTTTCTTAGGCTTCTGGCATTCTGTAGCAAAATGTCCGGGTTCATCACAGTTGTAGCACTTGAACTTATTGCGGTCTATCATTCCCGTCTTATAACTTCCTTTGCTGTAAGACCCTGAAGATGAACCACCTCGGTTTCTATTTCTGAAGTTGGAACCACTGTAACTGGAGTTACTCTTGAATTTGTACTTAGGGTTCCTCCTAAACCTGAGGTTCTTGAACTTCTATGCCATATAGGCCATTGTCTTATTTTCTAACTGTTCAAGTTCTTCCATTGAGTAGAAGTCATTTTCATCATCTGCTTGAGCATTCTCTGAAATTTCAGCTTCTAGAATCTCTTCTTTCTCAACAACAGGCTTCAATGTGCCAGTCTCTATGACAGTAAAATCTTTGGCTACAAGAGCTGTAGTTTTCAACAGTGTTGTATTCTTACTGTCCACTGTTCCTGAACCATAAATGACCTGTCTTTGATCTTGCTCCATTTCATGAGTCTTCATCTTCCCATATAAAATTTCAATTGACATGTCATTTATGTCACTTCTCTCTCTAATGGCAGAGATTTTGTGTTCAAGGTGTGCTGACAGTGTCAACATAAATTTCCTATTGATATCTCTACGTGAGTAGGCCTTCCCATGCAGTGACAAGTCATTCAACAATTTGTTGTATCTCTCAAAGACTTGAGTGATGCTTTCTCCTGGTAGTGACTTGAATGCTTCATACTGGGATGTAAAAATATCCAGCCTATTCTCCTTCACTTCTGTTGTACCTTCCATTAGCAGATCAATCGTATCCCACATTTGTTCGGCACTAGTGCAATTAATCACTTGATTCAGCATTATAGTGTCCAGTGAATCCATTAGGATACATTGAAGATGATTATCCCACGCAACTCTATCTTTATCAGTGTCAGTGTACTCTGAAGGCTCCTTTGGGGTAAATCCTTGAGGAATCCGTTCGCCGTCATCTGAGAATGTTTCTGGTGTTAGCTTCTGAGGTACATAGGGTCCATTTTCCAAAATTTTCATGTATTGAGAATTAGCTGATTTGATGAAAGTGGACATCTTCTTCTTCCATAAAATGTATTCATTTTTATTAAAGGCTGGGATTTTGATGCTACTAAGTTTTTGGGTACTCATGGTTGCGAAGAATTTTAAATCTCAAGAAATAATTAATTTCTTAAAAATTAAAATTAGTTCGAATAAAAATTGAATTTCATGAAATAAATTTTTTGTTCGAATTCTTGATGATTGATAGTGTTATTTGCCCTTGAGTACAATAAGTTTGGAGAAGGGGGGTTGAATACAAACTTAAGAATTAAATGAAATTCTTGCGGATTTAAGTTTGTTCAACAATAGAGTTTGAGTGTATGAAAAGATTTCTAATTGAACTAAGAATGTAATAATTATGAATTGAAAACAGAACAAGAAATATAAAAATTACTAGTGGATTGGTTTTTCCACTAGTGTGTTTTTGCCTTCAATTTCTCTTGGTAAAATTACTAAGCTGCTTATAAAGTGTTTTCTGCACTACAGTGCTTACAATTCTTTTCATTATATTTCTACACACCTTGCTACAATGAGTTACTAACTACTATATAGTAGTTTTCTTCTAAATCTATTTCCTATCGACAGATAACATTATAAATTACATTTTACAATGTTTATATGAAAATAGAAATTAGCTACTTTCACAGTCTTCATTAGACTGTGTCTAGTCCAGAAAGTATCTTTGTCTTGATGCATTCCTTGAAGATTGTGTTTCCTTGAAAGTCTTTACAATCCTGATAGGACTGTCTTCCAATGATTCAGTTTCTGCAGCGTTCCCATTCTTCTTGTCTTTAACTAAATTGGGAAACCTTAATCAACTGATAAATGTTGTTAAGCTTATCAGTTGATTCTTCTTTGCTTATCCATCAATGGATAGGATATCCATTGATCAGTTGTTGAATCGATGGCTATTTGAGTTATCCACCGACTCCCTATCCATTGATGATCTCTTATCCGTTGATTGCTTTTATCCATTGATGGCTTGTATCCGTTGATAGCTTTTATCCGTTTAGTAGTGTCTTCATCCATCAACTCCAATATCTGTTGATCACTTCACTTGTGAGAATTCTGACTTAGAATATTTACAATTAATCAGCCATCTTTAACATCAGTTGAGAAGCTATAAATTGAAGTCAATAACATTAGTCGACTACTTCATAGCATCCATCGAGGCAATACAATCAATTGATAATGAAACATGAATCAAATGTTACAATCCCGTTTATCAGTTGATAACCAACCTTTAACTGATAATTGGTTTCCTAGTCAATGGATATTTATACGTCACATATCCATTGACCAGTTACAATGAATTTTAAATCCCTATTTTAATTCTAAGTAATTTGTTATCATCAAAACTCATAATTCCTAACAATCTCCCCCTATTTATGAATATGTGAAATATGCATAAATTTTCTGTTGATGATAACAAAACTCCTATACATTTTCATTATAGCAGGAATTACAATATTGACAAAAATAATTTGAGACAGAGTGATCAAATACATGTAAGATATAAATTCTGGCAATTTGATGTTGAGTCTGAATCTTCTATCTCCTTCTCCTCCCCCTTGACTCATTCATTTTGTCTTCATTTTCCTTCATTTTTCTGTACAAGGATCCCTTTAGAATCTTCTCATCCTCAACCCTGTAGTCCAGTTGGCTTGCAAGATGATTTAATTCCAGATTGGGAAGTTTGTCTATTTCCTGACAAATATCAATGCATTTTTCTCTGCCTTCCCTGTCCATGTAGATCATCATGTAGAATGGTTCATGAAGCACCTTCCTTCCTTCAGGGTTCCAGATTTTGATTCTGTCATCCCTTTCTTCTTGAATAGGTGTCTCCCTTATCTTCTTCATTTTCTCAAGAATAGTCTTCCTTAGATCTTCAGTTAGATAGTACTTTCTATTAAGCATGGTGTAGATCTTCCTTAAGATGCCATATCCTTGGTCCAAGACTTGATTGAATGTGAAAGTTGAATGTGATCCATCTTCATACTCAATGTGAAGTAAATCAACATCCCTCTTCCTTTGACCTTTAACTGCAATCATCCCTTCACTTTTGATTGGCATAAAATTTTTAACCTCAGGTTTGAACACTTCCATTTCTTAGGTTTGACCACTCCCAGATGCTTGATTTTCAAGCTTCACTTCCTTTGGCTTCTCCTCTTCAGCAACAACAAGCTTCCTTTTGACTCCAGAAGATTTTGGTTCATCCACAAGCTTGTTTGCTCTTTGTTTCATTCTAGGCCTCCCTTTACCTTCTCTTCTTCTGGCTTCTCTAATTAGCCTGTCCTCCTCATCAAATTACTTTTACAGTTGAATGGCTAGATCTAAGTATTCATAGATGGGATTTGTTTTATGGAAATATGTTGTTAACATCACATTTTATGTCTGCATCATCTCTGAAACTTTTTGTCTCCCTTGCCAGTTTGAGAATTATGTATCGTCTTCATAGATTGTTCTCTACTTTCTACAGCTCCCGTTGCTCCTCTCCACATTATCTTTGATTTTCTATCTCATACAAGTGTACAACCATATATGCATAACTCTCTCGAAATTTCTTGTATACTTCTACAACAGCTTCTCATTTTCTAAATATTTTGTAAGGGTTTGGTGATAAATATATATAATGAAAATACTAATAAGAAAGGACATCTATCTTGTTTGGCTTTTCTTATTTTGCGTTCTATACGAGGTAAAAAGTACCTGGGAACATGTACTTATCACCTCTTATGAGAGGTAACATATGTGAATTTCTATTTCAAAACTGATGTTATGATGTTTGATATTGGGACAGAGGGAGTACTTATTGGTCAACACATCATTCTGAATTTCTGATGATTTTTAATAAAGATCAATTAATATTATAGCTTTGCCTCTAAAATTAAAATTGATTTACCTTATGTTACTGCTTTTGTTTCAGCTACTGGAGTGATCCAGATAAGATTGACAATATTGAACATCTTAGGCAGATGGAAGAATCATTAAGTGAATTACTTAGCCAGATTCATATTCATAAGGTATAGTATATTTAGTAGGAACACTCAAATAGAAGGGGCTACTAAACTATGGCTTTTGCTTTCTAATGCTAAACACAAAACTTAAGTCCAGACTTGTGTTTATCATAAACAAGTACATTTATATGCAGTGATATAGGTCGTAAAAATTATGTATGTTTAGGCTATAGATAATTTTTACACCTACTCCTCGAACATACTTTTCGTGGACTGGGTTTTTATTACCTATTGACATAATATTTATTGGTGTGTTATTAACAAGTATAATGTTGTTACACTTGGCAGGAAAACTGTAGGTCTCACCAACTCCTGCCGCTGGATTGCAATAATCAGGTAAAAAAGGGTGTTGAATTTCAATTATTTAAAATCACTCTTGCCCTCTCACACTGACACTGTGCATACATAGATTCTTACTTCTTAATTATTAAATTGTTGCATTCTAGTACCAAAATGGGATGCATTCGTCTCTGATGATTGAAAGAAATTCTAGGAAGAATAGCTGAAGACAATCCCACTTTGAATATCAGTGTTGAAGAATTTTGTGATATTTCTGTCGAGAATGGAGAGAAGTCGGATGGAGATGCATTTGCTTGACCTAGCGCCACTTACCACATATTTACTTAATTTATGTCTAAGTTTGTGGTGAGTGTAACTATAATTCTATCTTAATGATGTTTTATTTTGCATTTAGTCTTTAGTTGATGAATGGTTGGTAAACCGATGTTGTCTGGATTATTTTGATATTGTCTATGGGTTTGTGGTCATGTGTACCTATGTATTCTTTTAGATTGGTGTATGAAATTGGATTGGTTTATGAAAAATCATGTTAATGGTGACTTTATTATGAAACAAGTTGGTCATGCCATTTTTTTTATCAAAGCATTGTCATTGCTAGTTAAAATGTTACCATTGCCTATCTTTTGCAATGCTTTTTCACTAAAATAATTACCGGTAAACATACATTCATTGCCATTTCCAACTAAAACCTTGTTATTCCGTATCTATTGCAATGCTAAACAGAAAACAGAGTTTCAAAACAGGTTGCTAGTCTACTGCAATGATTTTAAATCATTACAATAGGTAGGAAAACATTGTTGTACCTTCTTATTGCAATGACAATAAGGCATTGCTATACGATACTAAACTCGTTGCTATAGGGGTCAATTTGCAACCCCGCCTAAATTAATGCCCATTTTTGGAAAAGTCATTGCAATAGAGTATATGGCAACAGTTTTATGCCATATAACAACTTTTTTGGGGGTTGCAATAGGCAATATATGGTTTAGTGAGTGTTGGTCGAGAGTTACGAAATGAGTAGTTAAATGGTATGACCATAGTAGCATGTTGATGATTGGGATTGTTTGTGAATGGATTTCACTTGGTTGATTCTGGAAAATGTTATGTTTATAGCCGTCGTAATGGCCGTTTATTTCTAGACTTACTTTGGACTATAATCCCGAACTAAATAAACACTGGACCTTGTCACCACTAACCATGAATGCATAGATCTTATTTCATAGTTTATTTTGACACTTGAATCATGTTATTCTGATTTACGGTTTAGGAGAAAAGCTAGTTTTAGTGGAGGTGACTAAAATGACTAAACTGCTGCAAATGGCTCCCTTTGTAAATATAAACGGACCCCTTAAAAGTTTTCTAAAATCATGACATTTGGAGGATAAATATTTTGGACAGTGGTTAAGGCCTCTATAAAATTGCATGCATATATTGTTGAATTTTCGATTTTATAAAATTGTAGAACCTAAGGAGGTACAAGTGAAAACCCTTGAGTGGTTACTTGAAAAGTGGATTTTAGAATGACTAAGTAAAGTGGAAATTGAGAATGGGTCGTAGACCAAGTGTTTGACTTAAATGATTAACATGTTCCGTTAAGATAAAACGGGTCTAGAATGAGTCGTCTAAGACATGTCGAAGTTTCGGTTCAAACGTACGTATTGAACTATAATTGAGTTACTCGAGTAACTAATAATACGTTCTATTTTATTGAATAGATTGCCCGACAAACTCACAAACCCCAAACACACTAAGGACACCAGACAAGTTTTCGAAACCTATACTTGATGTACTACTGTTATGTTAAAAACTGTTGTTGTTGAGATATAATTGTTGATTAAATTATGAGTTGATTGAACTGCGATTTAAAGTAATCGTTAAATGTTTTTGGTTCATATTCTATAAGTTATTATAGATATATGCCGGTGTATATATAGAGGCTCTAAGAGTAGAGCGACTTTTGTATTTTCGAACATAGACCGGGATTCAGAAAGTTATTTTAAATATTGTTGTAATACGGGAGATGTCGGAGATAGATTATTTTAAAATAACGATTATATATATTCCAATAAATATATTTTTAATATTCTTTTGATAAAGGAAATAAATAGAGTTAATGAATATTATTTGAATATTTATTTATTTAATTAATATTATTCTAAATATTCATTTAAAAAGGATTTATTAATTATTTACTATTTAATAAATATTATTTAAATGTAAATTAAATATTCTAAACTGACTAAAATTTATTTAAGGTCTTTGATCATCATTTAAAAATATTTCTGACCTTTAGAACATTTATTTAAATATAAGTGAGGGTTTCCTAATATATATTTATATTTTATTTTATTTTATTAATAAGAATAAAATATTATCGGACTTATCAAAAATCGGGAACTCGGTACAGGGAGTAAAAGGTGATTTAATTTCTCAAAAGCGGTTATGTTTTGGCATCATTGATGTTACAGATTAAAATCTGGGTGTATTTAATATATAATTAATGAAGGGTTTCGAGGCACAAACGCAGCGGAATAAACGCGAAAAATAAATCAAAATAGCGAAACCCTCCGCAGGATCCATGCGAAAACAAAAGATTTAATTCGGAGATAAAGAATAAATACCTTTAGAAGCTTTAACAGTTCATTAATGGAAGATTAATGGAGGTCCAAAGCTTGTTTAATCACCACGTATCCCGCTCTCGCGATCTACGCTCTATGGTATCCACACGAACACTTTTCATGAAGGATTGATGTGTACTAGCACCCGAAAACTTCTTCTCTCTCTATCTTCCTCCTCTCTCAGAGCGGCTAGGGTTTTTGTAAAATCTCTATCTTATTAAATCAGCCCATAAAGAGATTATATAGAGAGAGGAATAAGTTTTCTAATTATAATCCAATTATAATTAATACTAATCCAAAATTCTAAATTATTTAATTAAGTCTCACTTAATTAATTAATTATTAATTTTAGAATTAGTTTAAGTAATTCATTTATTCTATTTATATAATTAATTAAGTCATACTTAATTAATATCATAAATAAAATAAATTACTTATTTAATTTAAATTCATAATTTAAATTATTTCTCCTTCAAGCGTTCTTTGTGTGTGACCCTGTAGGTTATTATTACGTTGGCAACAATTTTAATATCTAATTAAAATTGTAAACAATGAGCGGCATCTAGTAATACATCATTGCTACCCAAGTAATAATAATAAATCGGTGATTCGATTAAGCCTTTCGTGAATAATGTTCCATGTAATATAATCCCTTTAATCTTGATATTATAGATTAAACTCAAGGCATGTCTCGTGTCATCCTCTTCATAATTTAATCTTTATTTTCTTGATCGATGAGTAGACTATTAAAATCAAATCAACATTTGAGCACGGCCGTGCATTTCATAGTCTCACTCAAACAAGAGGCCAATAATATCACTCCTAAAATTAGGAGGATTAAATCCCATCTAGATCATTCATATTTCTCATACGATTCATAATATACCCAATGTCCACTTTTATCATCACCTGGTCAAAGGTAACTTTTAATGTAATCAAAGTATATTAATTCTCGTATAGAAATATAATGATTTCAGGTCTAAGGATCATTACACCATTATCACAGTGAGAATTACTTATGACACTTACTTAACATGTAGAATCTCACGGCGGGTCATTCCAGTGCCATGCATTGATACATGCACTTATGTTCTTGACTTTAGTATCCCCATACCTATGACCAATGAGATGTGGTCATCTGTCAAGAAACATACTAGTCTTTGTGCATTATTATTGTCCTTAAATAATAATACTCGACTAGGGAATTTTAGGAATAAGATACTATTCATATAATCTCATTTTTAAGTCACATACTTAAAGATATAGAATACGTATCAAAATTCCAAGGACATTTATTATGCTTTCAATTTATTACGCAGTAAATAAAACATAATAAATAAATAATAATCAATAAAACATAATCCTTAATAATAAATATTTTCCTTAAAATATAAAAAGTATTGTCTCTAGAGCACAATTACTAACAATCTCCCACTTGCACTAGAGCCAATTACCCAAGTATCCAATACTCATGGAACTAGTGTGACTTTCGTGCTTCTGCTGCGACAAAGCCTTAGTCAGTGTGTCTGCATTATTATTTTTAGTATATACTTTACATATATGTATATCTCCTTGATCATTAATCTCATTAATTAGGTGATATCTCCTAAGTACATGCCCAAACAGCCTCCTTGGCTGCTTCACAAGCATCAATATACTCAGGTTCTATTGTAAAATCAACAATTGTCTTTGCTGTGAACCATTCCAGCATACAATATCTCAATAAAACACAAAGCCAGACAGAAACATTAAATTATCGTTATCTGTCTAGAAACCAGTATCACTGAAACCTCTTACAACTAGCTTCACATCTCCTCCATATAACAAGAATGAATCTTTAGTCCTCTTTAAGTACTTAAGAATATTCTTGACTGTCGTCCAGTGACCTTCACCTGGATTAGATCGGTATCTATTCATCATGGTTAAAGCATACGAGACATCAGGACAAGTACATATCATTGCATACATTATAAAACCAATTGCTGACGCATATGGAATTTTACTCATGCAGTCCCTATCATCCAATGATTTAGGACAAATTTTATTTTGAGATCACTATCCCATGAGACATTGGGACATATCCATTTTAGTCTCTTTGCATTTGAAATCGATGCAAAACTTTGTCAATGTATGTACTCTAAATTAGGCCGATCAATCACCTTGATCTATCTCTATAGATCTCGATCCCTAATATATATGTCACATCGCCTAAGTCTTTCATTGAGAAATTATTTCTCAACCAAGTCTTCACAGTCTGTAGAGAAGGAATGCCATTCCCTATTAGTAATATATCATCAACATATAATACTAGGAATGCCACATGGCTCCCACTAAACTTCTTGTAAACACAAGTTTCATCTTCATTCTGAATAAAGTCAAACTCTTTTTGACTGTTTCATGAAAATAAATGTTCCATCTCCTCGAGGCCTGCTTTAATCCATAAATGGATCGACGCAACTTACATACATTTCCAGCATCCTTTAGATCAACAAAACCCTTAGGGTGTGTCATGTACACATCCATATCTTCTTCAAGGCTCTCATTTAAGAAAGCGGTTTTGACATCCATTTGCCAGATTTCATAGTCATAGTAAGCAGCTATAGCAAGCAAAATCCTGATGGACATGACCATAACAACTGGTGAAAAGGTCTCATCATAGTCAATACCATAAATTTTCTTGAAACCTTTTGCCACCAATCGTGCCTTATAGGTCTGTACATTAGCATCCATGTCGGTCTTCTTCTTGAAAACCCACTTGCACCCTATAGGTTTTACCCCTTCAGGTGGATCAACCAAAGTCCATACTTGATTAGTATACATGGATTCCATCTCAGATTTAATGGCATCCAGCCATCTCTTAGAATCTGGAGTGTTCATAGCGTCTTGGTAGGTGAGAGGCTCATCTTCATCCATAAGCATCACATCACCATCTTGAGTCAAGAGAAATCCATATTATCTCTCGAGCTCATGGCGAATCCTACTAGACCTACGAATACCTGTGTTTCTTGAGCAGTATTATTTTTCTTGTATATTCTGCTCAGGTTCCTCCATTGGTTCAACATTATCATGTGGGTCTCAAACTTCATTGAGATCTATTATCCTCCCACTGTCTCTCAGCAGTTCGAGCAACAAACACTTTATTCTCGGAAGGATTATAGAAAGAATAACCCCTTGTTTCAGTTGGGTATTCCACAAAATTACATTTATCTGATTATGGTCCTAGCTTGTCAGAGATTAGACGTTTCACAAACGCTTCACATCCCCAAAATTTTATAAATGACATGCTGTGACGTTGCTCAGTCCATATCTCATAAGGAGTCTTTTGAACCAATTTAGTAGGAACACAGTTAAGTGTATGTGGAGCCGTTTCCAGGGTGCAACCCCAGAAACTAATTGGAAGATTCATTGACTCAACATTGATCGCACCATGTCCAACAAGGTGTGATCTCTCCTATAAAAAAAAAACTTTTCTTTGATATTTTCTACTTCATCTTTATAGTCTTTGAACTTTTCAAATGATTCGGATTAGTTCTTCAAAAAGATACATATATCCGTATCTACTAAAATAATTAGTAAATTTTATGAAGTTAATAAAATCTACCTTTTGTCATCGTACACATATGACCACATACATCACTATGTATAAGTCATACCCATTCAATGATCCCTTCACCATGTCCGGTAAAAGGAGCTTTAGTCATTTTGCCAAATAAGCCAAGATTCGCATCCTTTTGTATAATTCATAATCAAACTTTTCCATGAATGCATCCTTATGTATTCTGAAAATGCGTTTCTCATTAATATGGCCTCAACAACAGTGCCAAAGGTAATATTTTATTTGAGTCACTTTAGAACATATAAATTGTTAATTAGTTGTGCAACATTATAAGGCTCATCATCAAAATAGAATAAACAACTATTGTTATTTAATTAAAATGAAAAAGCCTTTCTTGTCCAAACAAGAAACTGAAATAATGCCCCTGCCAATTGCAAGCACGTTATAACAATTATCAAGTTCTAAATTTTCCTTATAGGCCAAAAGTTAAGTAACGAGTTCCTCTAACCAGAGCAACTACCTTTACTCCAATTCCAACCCGATACCTTTAGCTTGACCCTTATTAATCATCTTTTTCGATCTTCCAAATAAGCATGACAGTTTAATTTCCAGCCTCCCAATTTTCCACAGAAGCGATAATCGTCTTCTTTATCAACACCTCATTCAGACTTTAGAGTCTGCTTTAGGGATTGGACTTTGGTTTGACAACGGAACTAGATCAAATCTTCTCCTTGCCTTTCCATTTTCCTTTCCCTTTTACATTCCCTATGTTTACCATCAATATAGTAGTAGTTCATGCATTTATCATATTACTTTCAGCAGTTCTCAACATGCTTAGCAACTCAATGGGTGTTTTACCAATCTTATTCACTTTATTGTTCATAACAAAATAAGAATAATATTTGTCCAAAGATTGTAAGATCAAATCTAACTGTCTCCAGACCAATCTGGAAACCCAAAATATCAATGGTATTCATTATACCCTATAATCTTTAGAACATGTGGTGTAACCGGGTCTCACTCTCCCTACTTGTAAGTGTATAGTGCCCTTTCAAATATATCTTGTGCTCAATCGTTTCATAAGCATCTATATGCTTGTATTGCTTCTTAAGCTCAGCACATATATTTGCGAGCATGAGACATGAAACATCAGTCGCAACATCAATTTGCTTCCAATAAGCACTATGATTTGCACATGTTACATTCTCAACTTTAAGAGCAGGGGAAGAGATTTGACTAATATCGTGGTGCCCGAGGACGATCCTCAAGCTCCTATGTCAGTCAAGGAAATATATTATCGTCAACTTGTCCTTCTCAAGAATTGATCGCATAGAGAAGTTGTTTGTGTTTATCATTTGATACCTACAATATTAAAGTGCATAAAATAAACTAGATTGCAAATTTAATATTAATTATGTTTAAGTGATTATGGTATATCATCATATACCTCCCACTATTTTTATCAAACTAATAGCCCTTACTATTAATTTGGAAAGTATATCCCATAATTCTTTCTAGTGAGCCAAGATCCATATTTCGTCATGTCCTAAGTCAACCACTGGAAGTCCTTAGAAAATGATTATTTAGGTAGACAACAGTTGTCAATTATATCATATATAATTCTTGGATAGTTTGGTGAACAACGATTGATCTTATCTATCTAATAGACTTTTAACCAAACTCTATGCTTCTAAGTTCATAATAGTTGAATATAACCGTTTATTTTCACTTATTATGACGACTCAGTTAAGTTAGACCCAATGATACAACGGCCGAATATAACCGTTTATATTCGTCGCATCTCACCACGATAGATAGGAGTCCCCTGCCACTGACAGTCCTTCCCCTTATCGATCTAGGATTCGATGAGTGTTCATTCATTGGAAAGCATCCGAGTAAAACTTAATATTTTGTTAAGGGGTTTTAGAAAATTTATAACGATCATGATCACATCATAAAGAGATCCTCAATTTTTCCTTGAACCAAATATTTCAAATCGACATCTTAAATTGTTCATTTCCCAGGTAGATGGAGGATACCAATGGTCACACTTAAAACCCATCAGCCTTACGAATACGCATATCCGCTTTTGTCAGAAAATTCCAATTATAGATATCAAAAATCCATATTTAATTCCGTGTTTCAAAAATACATATTTCATAAACACAAGAATCTCATGATCGTTTGTTAATTTTAAAATCTTGAATCGTTACAGATTTTATCTTGTTTAAGCAAACATGGCATGGGTGTCGTATCTAATACATACATGATTAATCAATATTAAGCATGCATCTCAATTATATCTACGCATACATACCAATACATGCAATCATATACATATATGTAATGTGCGTAAATTAAACGTGTTTGGTTATGGCCCCATCCTATATGATATTTCCAAGCTAATGGAAATATCAAGGTCAGTCTATGGTGGTTTTAAAAATACAATCTATTACATGTCTTCTTTCTTCATTGCTCCATCATCCCCCTTTTGGATCGTCTCCTTGCTTGCAAGTCTTCATTAATAATTACATTGAATAATAAAAATAAAACTATTCTAATGAAATTACAAGAAGAACTCGAGTTACATTCGAGATAATTAAATTACAATGAATAAACGACATGCAAGTCGTATTTAGAAACCAAAACCATAAATCAAAACCACTATCCTATGGGTCTTTAGGCCATAACCATCCACCATGCTATCATATAACACATATAATATATCTCATATTATATAATCATATCATATAATCATATATAACAAATTTTGAAATTTCAGAAAATTAAAAACAGATTTCTGAAGACAATAAATCGCTATTTTGAGGCCCTTAACGACGTCAAACGCCTTACAGACCCGTCGGTGATAGCATAGCTATCAGTTTTGTTCATTGGCCCGATTCCAGTCAGAAAACACATATCGTTTGCGAAAATTGGATACGGCAGTCAGATTTCTCCAAATCTGACGGTGTTTCAGAAATCGTATCATGTACAATTCTCATAACAAAAACAAGCATATATCATATATACATATACAGAGATATATACAATCATCATATGATTATACATTACATGAATATCATATATTCATAATATATACATACATATACTCAAAATTTTAAAAAATCAAATAATTTTCAGAAAATCATAAATCACCGTTTTGGAGGCTGTAACGACATCTAATGGCTTACAGACGCAGAGCTGACTACGTCAGTATTGCTCAGTGACCCGATTCCAGTCAGAAAACACATATCGTTTGCGAAAATCGGACAACGGACACAGATTTCAGAAAATCAACGGCAGCCGTTTCAGAATTCGTATCGAATACGATTCCCATAATAAGAACAAACATGTATCATATACATACATCAACACACATAATCATCATATGATTATACATCATATGAATATCATATATTCATAATATATATAAACATATACATATTATATCAATATAAAATCATGATAGATCGCATACATGCTTATATATCAAAAACTGTTAAGCACATAACCGAATTAAAACGTTTCGCAAGTAGCTCTGATGCCATTGAAGGGTTTCGTGACACAAACGCAGCGGAAAAAACGCGAAAAATAAATCAAAATAGCGAAACCCTCCGCAGGATCCATGCGAAAACAAAAGATTTAATTCGGAGATAAAGAATAAATACCTTTAGAAGCTTTAACAGTTCATTAATGGAAGATTAATGGAGGTCCAAAGCTTGTTTAATCACCACGTATCCCGCTCTCGCGATCTACGCTCTATGGTATCCACACGAACACTTTTCATGAAGGATTGATGTGTACTAGCACCCGAAAACTTCTTCTCTCTCTATCTTCCTCCTCTCTCAGAGCGGCTAGGGTTTTTGTAAAATCTCTATCTTATTAAATCAGCCCATAAAGAGATTATATAGAGAGAGGAATAAGTTTTCTAATTATAATCCAATTATAATTAATACTAATCCAAAATTCTAAATTATTTAATTAAGTCTCACTTAATTAATTAATTATTAATTTTGGAATTAGTTTAAGTAATTCATTTATTCTATTTATATAATTAATTAAGTCATACTTAATTAATATCATAAATAAAATAAATTACTTATTTAATTTAAATTCATAATTTAAATTATTTCTCCTTCAAGCGTTCTTTGTGTGTGACCCTGTAGGTTATTATTACGTTGGCAACAATTTTAATATCTAATTAAAATTGTAAACAATGAGCGGCATCTAGTAATACATCATTGCTACCCAAGTAATAATAATAAATCGGTGATTCGATTAAGCCTTTCGTGAATAATGTTCCATGTAATATAATCCCTTTAATCTTGATATTATAGATTAAACTCAAGGCATGTCTCGTGTCATCCTCTTCATAATTTAATCTTTATTTTCTTGATCGATGAGTAGACTATTAAAATCAAATCAACATTTGAGCACGGCCGTGCATTTCATAGTCTCACTCAAACAAGAGGCCAATAATATCACTCCTAAAATTAGGAGGATTAAATCCCATCTAGATCATTCATATTTCTCATACGATTCATAATATACCCAATGTCCACTTTTATCATCACCTGGTCAAAGGTAACTTTTAATGTAATCAAAGTATATTAATTCTCGTATAGAAATATAATGATTTCAGGTCTAAGGATCATTACACCATTATCACAGTGAGAATTACTTATGACACTTACTTAACATGTAGAATCTCACGGCGGGTCATTCCAGTGCCATGCATTGATACATGCACTTATGTTCTTGACTTTAGTATCCCCATACCTATGACCAATGAGATGTGGTCATCTGTCAAGAAACATACTAGTCTTTGTGCATTATTATTGTCCTTAAATAATAATACTCGACTAGGGAATTTTAGGAATAAGATACTATTCATATAATCTCATTTTTAAGTCACATACTTAAAGATATAGAATACGTATCAAAATTCCAAGGACATTTATTATGCTTTCAATTTATTACGCAGTAAATAAAACATAATAAATAAATAATAATCAATAAAACATAATCCTTAATAATAAATATTTTCCTTAAAATATAAAAAGTATTGTCTCTAGAGCACAATTACTAACAAATCGGTGATTCGATTAAGCCTTTCGTGAATAATGTTCCATATAATATAATCCATTTAATCTTGATATTATAGATTAAACTCAAGGCATGTCTCGTGTCTTTCTCTTCATAATTTAATCTTTATTTTCTTGATCGATGAGTAGACTATTAAATCAAATCAACATCTGAGCACGACCGTGCATTTCATAGTTTCACTCAAACAAGAGGCCAATAATATCACTCTTAAAATTAGGAGGATTAAATTCCATCTAAATCATTCATATTTCTCATACGATTCATAATATACTCAATGTCCACTTTTATCATCACCCGGTCAAAGGTAACTTTTAATGTAATCAAAGTATATTAATTCTCGTATAGAAATATAATGATGTCAAGTCTAAGGATCATTACACCATTATCACAGTGAGAATTATTTATGACACTTATTTAACATGTAGAATCTCACGGCGGGTCATTCCAGTGCCATGCATTGAGACATGCACTTATGTTCTTGACTTGAGTATCACCATACCTATGACCAATGAGATGTGGTCATCTGTCAAGAAACATACTAGTCTTTGTGCATTATTATTGTCCTTAAATAATAATACTCGACTAGGGAATTTTAGGAATAAGATACTATTCATATAATCTCATTTTTAAGTCACATACTTAAAGATATATAATACGCATCAAAATTCCAAGGACATTTATTATTCTTTCAATTTATTACGCAGTAAATAAAACATAATAAATAAATAATAATCAATAAAACATAATCTTTAATAATAAATATTTTTCTTAATATATAAAAAGTATTATCTCTAAAGCACAATTACTAACAATTAATGCTAGGGTTTGAGAGATCTTCGAGCTTTAATGTCTGCACTAAAGTTTCGTGACTAATTCTGGTCCTCGTTAATTGCATACATATCTCAGTGAGTGTGAGAATCAAGCCAAAAAATGTAGTTCTAATGTTGAGGGGTTAGACCCTTTATATAGGTGCACGAGGGCCTAGGAATCAGATTATAATTAGGAGACTTGGTGGCCAATTCTCCTAGTGACAAGGTTGTTGAAACCTTTTAGGAATGAGGGTCCTTGTTGGACTCTTCCCAGGTTTGGGTTTCTAGATCCTTCTAGGATGAAGGCTTTCAACAGGCTTCTTGGGCCTTTATTGAGCCTTTGTTAATTAATTACGAAATTAATTATTAATAAATGCTTACTAGGCCTTTGGCTTCAACAGAACTTGTGGGCTGGACTTACAAATCCAGTTGATCCTTGGACTTACAAATCCAGTTGATTCTACGATTTATTTTCCTAGTTCGTTTCAAGGGCCTAAGCCTTTGGACCATACTAAGTCTAATAAATGAAATAATAAATGCTATATTTATTATTTTTCAGGGCTATTCTTACCCATATCAACTGGCCTACTGTAGTAGGGCTTTTAACTTATCAAATCATAAGAGGTTTTCCGACTAACTCCCGGGTCATGGTTTTAAATGGTTTTCATTCCTTGATAAAGGACATCAGTTGGCGGAAGTCAACACACCTTTGTGGTGAGAGGACTACCCCGATTATTCTGGCAATACCCATTCAGAGTTTTATGAATCTATTAACAAGTATTATATACTTGGGGAACTAGGATTAAATTCCGGTTCCAGATTTATAGATTGTTTCAATGGACTAGGAGATATAGTGTAAGTGGCCAAGTGACGCATGGCCCAACACTTTGACCCATATGAGGTCTAGTGTGATTCCCATTAACGGTAGAGAACGTCGTGGCTTCCCCTTCTACATGTAGAAAAATAAAAAGAGTTGTTGTACGCTACGATTGATCATTGTGTATGTACGGTAGAAGCGTGATGTAATGCTCCAGTTACAGTCTCATCTTCCAATTGGAATTGTGTTGCAACATCGTAATGAAAGCCTATGAGCTGATTTACCGAGGGTGTTGTTAGTGGTTGATATATTGATATTCCATCCTACTTGTTCGAATTTTTTTAACAAAAAGTTTATTTTGAAACTTCAAAATGTACCTGATGTACGTAAAATCTTACAAACTTTCAAAATATTTAAAGCAAGTATATTTGCATTTATGTATGTTCTTGTTGAGCTATGTTGCTTACTCTTGCTTTCTTTATATATCACAACACAACAGTTCAGAAGAATTCCGTGTATGAGACACACAGTGAGGAAGCGCGTGGGAAACTCATGCGCATTCCGTAGACTCTTCTTCACTACTCTACCTCAGGTAGGGAATATGAGTAGGATATGAGTGTAGTTGCTTTTGGTACGCCTTATCTATATGTATGACTTATGTAAGCTTATTAGCAAGAACAAACTTTAAGAAAACAATATCGTTTCAGGCATAAACTGTATTGACTTCATAAGTTTAGTACTTTCTCTTTTGGCATTGTAATAACTTATACTCTGATGGATCATATGACTTCTAATTATTAATGTCATTCTGAGGCTATAATCAGTGTGTGGGTATATATAAAATGTGGGGTCACTACAAGTGAAGAATTATTAATTGGGATTTAAGTATTAAGTGATAATGATTGGAAAAAGAGAACGTGATGGCCCAGATCTCCGACCCCGGATCTAGGGGTGTCACAAAAATGGTATCAACGCGTAAAATTATATCTCTCAGAAACAATAGCGAGCTAAGAACAATAAATATAACAATAATAATAAGAAGAACTCCGAGTTCATCGTCGGGTTTTAGTGCTGGCATTAAAACCCGCAAGGGAACATTCAACCTCAGTTAGTAACATCACTTCTGGAATATTATAGGTACCCGAGGCCCGAGAGGCTGAGGAGTTTGAGGCACAACATGATGCTGTGTTGTTACAGTTGGGAGAGGACCCCATGGATATCTCAGATGAGGACCCGGAGGAGGACCCAAAAGAGGATCCAGAGGGGGACCCAGCAGAGGACCCTAGTGTTCTTGTAATACCTTTGAAAAGTCTTATTGAGTGTTCTTGTAAGACCTTTTGAAAAGTCTTACGAATTTTCAAAAGTCTTATTGAGGATTAGAAGTTTTATCCATCTATTTTAAAAAGTCTTGAAGGCTTATTTATAAAGTCTTTATGATTTTTTAAATATTTTTTATTCAAAAGTCTTGCTAGCTTCAACCTCTATAAATATGAGGTGAATGGATTCATTATTTCAAGTTAGAAAACCTTCAAATTCAGTAATTTGTCAGTAAAGTTATATTCACAGACTTTTTGTGCTGGTTTGAATTCTTAATTCCTTAAGTAGAATAATTCATGTCAAATTTTTCTAAGGAATTAATAAATATTCTACGAAATATTGTAACACCCTTTCAAGTTTAATATACGTATTTAACTTGAATCTTGTTTAAATAATTTTAATTATTCTTGATAATTAAAATATTATTTTAAATCAGAATAATCCACGAGAAAATCTTAAGATTGTATTCAACCCCCCTTCTACAATCTTATATAGGAACCAACACCTTCTCACAAGCTCACACACTTGTGACTAGCTTGGCGACACTTGTGTCTTCGAAACCAAGGGCTCAACTATGCATGCATTAATTCCAATGTCTTTCATATATTCCTAATTAGTTGCTATTTTGTTATCAATGTGGGAAGATACTAATAAAGATTTAAAAATTTGTATCATTAACCACATACATCCATGACGTACATATAACTAGAGCAAAAGCTTAGCGCAGGCACTAACACAAGTGCATAGCAGAACTACAATTTTTTAGTAACTTATATCATACTTTCTTATTTATTCTCATCTAAGTTCCCTTCTGTTGTCGATGTGGTTGCCTTTCTTACCTTTTTCTTTGAATCCTCATTTATCCTACATTGGTAGAATAATTAAAGTAAATTCTTCTAAACTCTATATAAGCTTGACTTAAAGAGATTTACTTTTATAATTTAAATTTGTTTAAATAAATTTATTTTATGAATTCAAATTTAGATAAATTTATTTTATAAATTTAATTTAAATTAGTTTATTATATTAACTTGAAAAGGTTTATTTTATAAACTTAATTTAAATAAATTTATTTTATAAATTTAATTTAAGTAAATTTATTATTTAAATTTATATATCTTTATTTTATAATCTAAAGTTATTAAAAATCTTGATCCATTTTTTGAATTCGGAAATATCTAGATTTCTTCCAATAGTTAGCAAGTTAGCTGTTAATCCGCTTCGATAGTTACCTAATTTTTTTTGATTTATTTACTTTTTCAAAAATTTTAAAATTTAAATTTTTCTTAAATATTAATTTACGTTTTATTTAAATTTTAAGAAAATTTGAAATTCTTGAAAATTAAATTTTTCATAAATATTTATTTTTAATTAATTTATTTTCTAAGAAAATTAAAAATTTTGAAAATTTAAATTTTTCTTAAAAAAATTAAATTAAGGGTGATCAAGGGGTTTGTAGTTGAAGAATTCGTCGTTTTTACTCAGAATTAATTCCTAGAGCATATGATCCTATTTCGAGGAAAGTGGTAATTTCTTATTAGTAGGTTTATTCCGGAGCGTTTGGATTTTATTGTGGATGTTACGATTGTTTATGTTTTAGTTCCACAGACTGCTCAAATGTAAAGAAAGGATAAATTTATTAGTAGGGAACTCTGCTGAATTTTTCTCTGACTCTATTGATCATTCTAGTTTTTGTACAATTGTACTTGTACAAAACAGATTTAAGAATCGTTGGAGGTCACAACTGAAGGAACATATGAGGTTAAAGAATACAAGACTGAACTTCATGTTATCTCTGCATGTATGGAGTATCTTATGCAAAAAAAGAGGATAATAGAAGTTCGTGTTAACCCTACAAAGAACCATTTAAGGCTGTATTTTGTAATGGTAAATGGGTTGGTACATCAATTATTCTTGTGGTTAAAGAATCCAATTCAAGTTCAAATTTGAATAGCTGCAAGACAGTGATGGACTATAGATGCAACATCGGGTTTTGCAATAAAACTTCAGTTTATATGAAGGCTTTACAAGCATTCAAGGATAAGGACTTATTCTTCGAACTGAGACAAGGATGATGCAGTGTTGAATGAACATCAAGCTAAACTTATTTTGCAGAAGGAAAGAGATTGGATGACTAAGATGATTCAGGGAAACATATGTAATATTGCTCTAATAGCAATCTCTGAAGATAATTCACTCCAGTAATCTCAGGGATGAATCTTTTCTATCAATGCAATGATTAATTCTAAAATATGAAATACATGATTAAGATCTTAGAGGTTAAATGTTTATCATACACAGTAGCAGTATAACATGTCAAGAAGATGAAGACTGTTGGATATATTTTTAAGAACACTCTTCTAGATGGTAGAAATTTTAATCTGGTGTATGTTACTGTTAGGAATTATGAGTTTTGATGATAACAAATTACTTAGAATTTTAATAGAAATTTTAAAGATTCATTGAAACTAGTTGATGGATATATGACTTATAAATATCCATTGACTAGGAAACCAGTTATCAGTTGAAGCTTGTTTATCAACTGATAAATTGGATTGTAATATTTGATTCATGTTTCATTATCAATTGATTGTATTGCCTCGATGGATACTGTGAAGTAGTCGATTGATGTTACTTGACTTCAATTGATAGCTTCTCAACGGATGTGAAGAATGGCTGATCAATTGTAAATATTTTAAGTCAGAATTCTCACAAATGATGTGATTAATAGATATTGGAGTCGATGGATGAAGACACTACTCAACGGATAAAAGCCATCAATGGATGAAAGTCATCAACGGATAAAGACAATCAACAGATAGTAGTCCATCAATGGATAAGGAGTCAATGGATAACTAGATTATCCATCGATACATCAATTGATCGATGGATAGCCTATCCATCGATGGATGAGCAAAGAAGAATCAACTGATAAGCTTAACAACATTTATCAGTTGATTAAGGTTTCCCAATTTAGTTAAAGACAAAAGGAAGGGAACTGTGCAGAAACTGAATCAATAGAAGACAGTCCTATCAGGATTGTGAAGACTTTCAAGACAACACAGTCTTCAAGGAATGCATCAAGACAAAGATACTTTCAGGACTAGACATGGTCCAATGAAGACTGTGAAAGTAGCTAATTTCTATTTTCATGTAAACATTGTAAAATGTAATTTATAATGTTATATGTCGATAGAAAATAGAAGAGAAGAAAATGAATATATAGTAGTTAGTAGTCTATAGTAGCAAAGTGTAGAAAAACTGTGAAAAATTATAAGCATAGTTGTGCAGAAAAATACTTTGTAAGAAGCTTGGTATTTTTACCAAGATTATTTGAAAGAAAAAAGCATACTAGTGGAAAAACCAATCCACTAGTAATTTTTAATATTGCTTGTCTTCTTTTTCAATACATTTATTATCCATCTTGTTAATTCAATCAGCTCTTTCAATATTCTCTCAAACACTGTTGTTGAATGAACTTAAATCCACAAGAATCTTAAATAGTTCTTAAGTTTGTATTCAACACCCCTTCTCCAAACTTAGGGTACTTAAGGGCAAATAACAATTGGTATCAGAGCGAGGTTTCAACATACAAAAAGTTAAGATCTAAAGCACATCAAGCATGGGTCAAAAAGACACAAGAGTAAAGATTCCAGTTCTAGAGAAAGATGAGTACTTTCCCTGGAAAGTGAAAATGCACTTGCATCTGTTATTCATTGATCCTTTCTATGTTCACTGCATAGAGAAAGGTCCACATGTGCCTGTGAAGATAGTTACAAGTATAAATGCAGATGGTACTCAGGCACCGGACAAACTCATTCCAAAACCTGTGAGTGAATACACAGATGAAGATGAGAAGGAAATACATAAGGATAAAAAGGCGATGAATATTTTATTCAATGGTCTTGACAAGGATATGTTCGACAATGTTATCAATTGTACAACCTCCAAGGAAATCTTGGACACTCTTTAAACTCCATGTGAAGGCACTGAACAAGTGAGAAAGAACAAGATGCAACTCTTGATTCAAAAATATGAAGCCTTTCACTTTAAGAGTGGTGAAGCAATCAATGACACATATAGTAGGTTTCAAAAACTGTTGAATGAGCTAAAACTATATGGAAGAGTGTATGATGTTGAAGATATCAACCTCAAATTCTTGAGGTCCTTACCCAAGGAATGAAAACCAATAACTGTCTCTATAAGACAATCTCCTGACTTTAAAGAATATACTCTTGACAAGCTGTATGGTATCTTAAAAACTTATGAGTTGGAACTACAACAAGATGAGGAAATTGAGAAGAGTCAGAAAAGAGACAAGTCCATTGCTTTGGTGGTCAAGGATAAGCAAGTTGCAGAAACTGGTGAAGATGTTGTTGTCAAAGAAGGGAAGAAAGAAAGTCATGGAAATTGTGCAAATGGTGTTAGATATGATGAATCTTCAACTGGGAAAGGAAAAGAAACAGTTGAGGATATTGAGTCATACACCAAGGATGAAATGGATGAAATAGATGAGCATTTGGCTTTTCTATCAAGAAAATTTTCAAAACTTAAATCCAAGACGAATCACATTCAAAGGCCTGGATCCCAGTACAAGAAAGACAATCAACGAAGTAAAAATCTTGTTAACAGGACTCAATTCAAATGTTTCAACTGTGGATTGGCTGGTCACTTTTCTAATGAATGTAGAAATCCAAAAATGGAGAGGAAATCTAAGTACAGTGATGGTATTGATTATAAAAAGAAGTACTTCGAGTTGCTCAAACAGAAAGAGAAGGCTTTTGTGACAGAGGAAAAGGACTGGGCTGTTGAGGATGATTCTGAAGAAAAAGAATACATCAATCTTGCACTAATGGCTAATAATGATGACCAGGAAGCTAGTTCCTCTAGCAATCAGGTAATTTCTACAAATCTATCTGAGTTATCCAAAGATGAATGCAATATTATAATTACTGAAATGTCAAATGAATTGTATAATTTGCATGTCACTCTTAAGTCCTTAAACAAAGAAAACACTAGGCTCAAAATCACCTTACAAATTCTCACTGAAAGAAACCATTATCGAGAAGGTGAGCTAGTGCAAATGGACAGACTCAAGGTAGAAAACAAAGATGCTAGAAAAGAACTAGTTGAGTGCAAAAAAGAAATAGAAAAATTGAAAGAAAAATTGGAAGATGAACTAAGAACAATTGACAGGTGGAACAGGTCCTGTAAAGCCAGTAAGAAGATGAATGACATTCATGGAACAAATTCCTTCATCATGTTGTCTGAAACTCTTGAGAAAATAGCCATTGATAAAAATTAATCTTTAGAAAAGAAGCAATCGATTGCTAATTCTGAATCAACTGATAAGAATTATCCATCGGTTGATAATGTCAATTCAATGGATAATCATCAATCGGTTGATAATCTCAATTTAATGGATAATCATCCATCGATTGATAATGTTATTCTAACAGATATTCATCCATCGATTGAGTAATCATCAACTGCTAAGCAATTTGTTTTAAAAACCAAGCTTAACAGACCTGTTAAATTTGTCAAAGAAAGTAGCTCCTCTAAATCTGAAGTCAAAGTTGAAAAGGCTAATATAGGGTTCTGATCTAAAGATCAATTGAAGGAAAAATTGGAAAAGATAGAGCCTAATATTAAGCCAAATGAGAAAAAGAAGAAGAACAGAAATGGTAAAGTAGGCATAAACAAGCACAATAACTACACACCTGACAAGTATGCTCCTAGAAAAATATGTTCTAAGTGTGGTAGTAAAAATCATTTATCAATGCAATGCAAAATCAATATGCCTGTTATACCCAACATGCATTCTAATTCTGTTTTTCCTCATTTAGTTGATTCTCATGCTATTCATGCTCAATATGCATCAATGCCTTATATGTTTAATCCATATCTTCCATTTGTCAACATGAATATGCTTGCTATGCCCTGGAATATGCATAACAATTTTCATGCTCCAAACTTCTCTAATTCTGCAAGCATGAATATTCCAAACACTAGCACTGAGAATCCTGAGGTGAGGAAACCAACACCTAAGGTTGAAGTGGAAGTAAAATCACCTAAACCAAAGGTATAAAAATTGGAAACCAAACCAAAGGTAGCAACTAATAAGAAAGGACCTAAGGCAACTTGGGTACCAAAATCAACTTGATTGTCTTTGGCTGTGTTCAGGGAAAGGGAAAGAATCTTTGGTACTTGGACAGTGGGTGTTCAAGACACATGACTGGAGATAAATCCCTGCTCACAAAGTTTGAGGAGAAAGCTGGCTCTAGTGTAACTTTTAGAGATGACAGTAAAAGGTACACCATGGGATATGGCTTGATTACAAAAGAGAATGTCATCATTGAACCTGTTGCATTAGTTGATGACTTAAGACATAATTTATTAAGCATAAGTCAACTATGTGACAATGGAAATAAGGTTTGTTTCACAACTGAAGCATGCATAATTTCCAACAAGAAAGATGGAAGACTGGTTATGACTAGGAATAGAAAAGGAAATGTATACATAGCTGACTTTAATTCAACAAGTGTAGACTCATTGACTTACCTTCTCTATAAAGCAAGTACAGATGAAAGTTGGCTATGGCATAAGAAATTAGCTCACTTGAATTTCAAAGCCATGAATCAGTTGGTCAAGAAAAATCAAGTGAGAGGATTACCACAGATGGAATTTGTCAAGGATGGATTTGTGATGCCTGTCAGAAAGGGAAACAAAGAAAGACATCATTCAAGTCAAAATTGGAATCATTAATTGAGAAGCCACTTGAATTATTACACATGGATTTGTTTGGTCCTGTAAATATCATATCCATTGCAAAGAAGAGATATGCTCTAGTCATTGTGGATGACTTCTCAAGATTCACATGGACTTATTTTCTGCATTCAAAAGATGAAGCTGGTAATCTCATCATCAAGCACATAAGAAAAGTCGAGAAGAGTCTTGGATTGGATGTAAAGAAAATAAGGAGTGACAATGGAACAGAATTTAAGAATTTCACAATGAAGGAGTTCTGTGAATCTAAAGGAATCATGCACACCTTCTCTGCACCAAGGACACCTCAACAAAATGGGGTAGTGGAAAGGAAAAATAGGACATTGATTGAAGCAGCTAAAACTATGCTGGAAAATGCTAAACTGCCAACATATTTCTGGGCTGAGGCCATTAATACAGCATGCTATACTCAAAACATCTCCATAATAAATCAAGCTCAAGGAAAGACCCCTTATCAATTGATCAAGAAAGACAAAAAGCCAAAAGTGGGGTTTCTTCATGTCTTTGGCTACAAATGTTATGTGCTAAGGAATCAAGGTGAAACCCTTCGAAAATTTAAAGCCAAGGCTGATGAAGCTATATTTTTTGGGTATGCACTATCAAGCATAGCCTATAGAGTCTATAATCTTATACTAACATTGTTATGGAATCTGTACATGTAGTTTTTGATGATAAAAAGATTCAAGGTCTGTTTGGTGAAGGAAATCATGACACACTGCATTTTGAGAATGAGTTAAGTAATGAAGATGATGATGAAGAAGCAGAAATTGTAAAGTCACAAGTACTCAGAAACCCAATATCAGTTGATGTCACTGCATCAATGGATAATTTATCAGTTGACAGAATTCCATCAACTGGTAATGCATCAACTGATAACTCTTCAATGGATAATCAACACACTACATCTAGAGTATCCAACTCAGGGGGAGCGTTTCAAAATCAATCCATAAATTCAAATCAACATGAGTACAATACTGATGATCATGAAGCTTCATCATCTAGGCAACATTTTCTTCCTCAAAGGAAATGGACAAAAAGCCATACATTTGAGTTAATCATTGGAAATGCAGAAGATGGTGTCAAGACAAGAAGTGTTACTCAAAATGAATGTCTGTATAACAGCTTGTTATCTCAAGAAGAACCTAAGAGAATTGAAGATGCTCTTATGGATCTTGATTGGATTTTATCTATGCAAGAGGAACTCAATCAATTTGAAAGAAAAAAAGTATGGAAGCTGGTGCCCAAACCAATAGATAGGTCCGTAATTGGTACAAAATGGGTATTCAGAAACAAAATGGATGAAACTGGTACTGTGACTAGAAACAAAGCAAGACTTGTGGCAAAGAGGTACTCACAAGAAGGAATTGATTTTGATAAAACTTTTGCACCAGTTGCAAGGTTGGAAGCAATTAGAATCCTTCTGGCCTATACTGCACATGCTAATTTCAAAGTCTACCAGATGGATGTGAAGAGTATCTTTTTGAATGGAGTATTAGAAGAGGAAGTCTATGTGGAACAACCTCCTGGCTTTGAAGATCCAAATTTCCCTGACTTTGTCTACTATCTACTCAAAGCACTCTATGGTTTGAAACAAGCACCAAGGGCCTGGTATGACACTTTATCTCAGTTTCTTATTGAGAATCACTTCACAAGAGGTACTGTTGATAAAACTCTATTCAGTAGAAATGTTAATGGCTCTATCATTCTTGTTCAAATATATGTGGATGACATTATTTTTGGCTCAACTAATGAGGGACTTTGCAAAAAGTTTGCCAAATTAATGCAGAGTAAATATGAAATGAGCATGATGGGAGAACTTACCTACTTTATTGGTTTGCAAGTCAAACAAGTTAAGGATTATATTTTTATAAATCAATCAAAGTACATTAATGACCTGTTAAAGAAATTTTACTTGAGTGAATGTTCTTCTACAAAAATTCCCATGGCCACTGCCACCAAACTTAAATTGAACCCTAAGGAAGCTAAAGTGGATATCTCAAGTTATAGAGGCATGGTAGGCTCACTTTTATATCTAACTGTAAGTAGGCCAGATATAATGTTTTCTACATGCTTGTGTGCTAGGTTTTAGGCTGATCCTAGAGAGTTTCATTTAGTGGCTATTAAGAGAATTTTTAGATATCTCAAGGGTATATCAAATTTAGGTATTTGGTATCCTAGAGACTCTGATTTTGATCTAATAGGCTACTTAGATGCTGATTATGCAGGTTGAAAAATAGACAGGAAAAGTATTACAGCCACCTGTCAATTTCTAGGAAACAAACTTGTGTCATGGTTTAGTAAAAAGAAACACTCGATATCAACTTCAACTGCAGAAGATGAGTACATTGCTGCTGGAAGTTGCTGTGCTCAAATATTATGGATGAGGAATCAATTATTTGACTATGGATTTAACATGAATAAGATTCCTATTTTCTGTGATAATACAAGTGCCATTGCAATAACAGAAAATCCTGTGCAATATTCAGGAACCAAACACATTGACATAAGGTATCATTTCATTAGGGAACATGTAATGAATGGTACAGTTGAATTACATTTTGTCCCTAGTGAACAACAACTTGCAGACATTTTTACCAAACCTCTAGATGAATCTACTTTTAATAGATTAGTCTGTGAGTTAGTTATACTTAATTTTGCTCAATCTTGAATGTATGCACAATTATTTTTTTAAGCCATTGTTCACAATTATCTATTGAAACAAAGTGATCAATTGATAACTGTGTTAATCATCAATGGATATTTTGCAGCTATAGATGGATATATTTGATGAACAGATAAAATGTATTCCTATCGATGGATATTTATCTATCGACAAATAATTACCCAAGTAATTGTTTATCGATTGATAAATTTTCTTTTAATTATTTAGATCAACAGATAAATTCTAATCCTTTCGATGGATATTTATCTATCGACAGATAATTACCTTAGTAGTTATTTATCGATTGATAAATCATTAATTCTTTATTTTATCCATCGATGGTAATAGAATTTCTACAGTTTTATTCATCCGTTGATCAAATTATAGCCGTTGATTAATTACTTTATTTGTCAACAGATGAACATATCCATCGATTGTCATTTATAGTAATTTACTTTAACTCCTTTTATGTCACAACGGTTATATCCTTAATTAAACTAACTATTTAATTCTTTTTAATCACAGAGAATATAAATAGAAATCATAATTCTTACTTCATTCTCAATTGTTATTTTATTTTCTCTCTAATTGCTGCATCTCTATCTCTCTCTCTCAAGATTTTTCTTGTCAAAATCACTTACTCGTTTTCAAGTTCTTTCTAATCTCTCAAGGATCATAAATGGCACCACAAAAGAAGATTGTTTCCTCCACTGGGTTCATATATGAACAAAATAACTTCACAGCATGTCTAACAGTGAATGATGCTCCCGTGGACTTCCATCCATTGATGCGATTTCTGGGAGACTGCAAAGTGTCCAAAGCACTCAGCGAAGCACCCACAATAGTGTGTTCTTTTGTTAAAGAACTATGGAACACTGCAGAAGTATCACAAGATGGGAAGGTAATTTTTTATACTTGCAAAGGTAATTCTTACACCATTACAAGTACTATTTTGTCTGAATGTTTAGAATTACCTGAAAATAATTGTGATAGGTCACCCACTGAAAATATAATTAGGGACATGCTAGAATCTGTTAACTATGAAAATGCTGAAACTAGTTTAGGTGAAGTTGTTAGGAAAAATCTAATAAAAGAATGGAGTTATTTCTTTGATGTTATTATTAAAGTATTTTCTGGAAAAATAAGTAATTTTGATGCAATTACCACAAGTATGCAAGAAATTGCTTATTCTGTCCTATTTGATAAGTACTTTAATTTTAGTACATCACTCCTAAATGAATTATCTGCTAAGTTAGGGAACAAGGCTTCTAGGAAAAATAACATTTATTTTGCTAGATTCTTTATGCTGTTGATTAATGCCTCCATTGGAGAATATGAGATTAGTGCAAATATGGAGACACTAGAGTCATGGACGCAAAACAAAAGGGTCTTCAAGGACTTGGTGAGAATTAACTTATATCCTAAGTTGTGCCTCATCTATCCTCCTTTTGTATAGGTATATCAAAAGAAACTCAACTTTTCTTTTACTTCTTCTGGTATTCCAAATTCTTTGCCTTCTGCAACAATGGAGGGAGATGGAAGTGTCCCCATCCCTCCTACCCAAGTTGCACAACCTTCCAAACACAAATCTAAACATACCACCTCAGTAGTTTCTCAAAAGACTACTGTTGTAAAAACTAAGAAAAGAAAAACAACTGAGAGGAGTGTGAAGGTGGTTGATAAGGGTGAGAAAACTGGCCAACATCAAGAAAGCCAGAAGGATAAGGAATGAAAGGTTAAGAGTGTCCAACCAGCCACCAGCCCAGTCTCCCAATAGATTAAGGTTGTAGTAAAGGATTTGAACACATCCCTAGTTGCATCTTCTCAACAAGGTGTAGCTATTGAAAATATGTCTCAACCAGGACCATTAGATGGGGGTGAGGGACACAAAGTAATTCAGCCCTACAAAAGGAGAAAGAAGAACAAAAATATTGCACAAGGAACATACACACCTGCAAAGCCAAATGCAAATTTGGTGGAGCCTTCAGTTTCTTCTTTTGATGTGTCTCAGAATTTTCCTGAGGCACAAACCCACTCTCTATCAATTTCTTCTCCCCATTCCCCTTCAAAATCTATTTCTTCAAAAACTTTATTGATTGATAACTTTAATGTTTCAAATTCACCCTCTTTGCAACTCAGGGTGGAGCCAACACTCTCACCTATATCACCAAATAAGGTTAACACCTTGGTTGATCAGGAAAATACTGTAAATTCTCAAAAGTCAATGGATATTATTCAATCAACTGATATCCAACATCCATTGACTAGTTTACTTCCATTGATGGATATCCTTACATCCATCGACGAGCTCCAATCAACGGATATTCATCCATCGACGGATATTTCTTATCCATCGATTGACACATTCATTCCAATTCAAGAATCATCCATTGAAACAATTCAAGTTGCTAATACTCTACTAGGATTGAGTGGAGTGGGTGAGGTGAGTGAGAGGCAAGGGTTCCATTCCTTGGCAAAAGGAGAGTGTGTGAATGAGGGGCCCTCAAATTCTTCTGAGGTGACAAAAGGAGAGGTTGTGAGCAAAGAGAGTTACACCTTAGCAGGTTATGCAAAAGGAGAGGAAAGTAAGGGAAAGGTGAGGATCCAAGATGAGATCCTGATGCAAAAATAGAGAGAAGAGAGTGAGAGAGAAAAGAATATAGAGAAATCAATTTCACCGTCTCATGAAGCATCAACTTCTAAAACTGAGCAGGTTGCAGTAGAACTCACCCAGGAGTTGGGATTGGAGTGTAACGCCCGTAGAAATTGCATTATAAATAATAATAAAAAATATCTTATTCCAATTTGATGTGTCAACCTTATTTGACTATTTGTGAACTACGTGTTATGATTATATGGCTTGTATTGAATGCATGTATGTACTAACATGCTTAATTTTGACTACGTATTTTAAAATAAATTTTAAAGCCATTTTGATGCACTGTTTGATTTTTAGAAAATTATTGAAATACCCAAAAATCATGATTTCTTTTACATTATTATCTCTATATATTTAGAGACTTTTTAAAAATATAGGTTCAATTATTTTGAGCCCCATGAGTTTTAAATAATATTCTAAGTCTTGTTGTGATTTAAAAATAATTCCCTTCTAAATTCCATAATTAAATATTGGAACATCCAAAAATTATGAAATTTATTCCATAATGATTTTTGAGTATTTAGAAATGTTATAAAAATATAAGTTTAATTTATTTAAGCTTATATGAGTTTTAAAGATTTTAAAGGTATTATTATTCTTTTAAACTGAGTTATCTTCTAAATTCCATAACAAAATAATTACAAATCAAAAAATTATTTTAAAAATATGTACGAGCTTCTGAAATCATTTTCTTTATTTTAAAAATATTAAGTTTATTTTTCTACCTATTTCTCATTAAAATTCGATTTATTAATAATTGTATAATAAAAATCAGCATTTGTAAAATTATGAAAATGCCCCTGCCTTTATAAAACACCACCGACCTCTTTCTTCCCCATTTTGCATCTTTGTTCTTGTTCGAGAGCTGGGGTGAGTTCTCCCTTGTGCGATTTCTTGATTACTTGCCATAATTTACAATCTACACATGATTCTAGCTAGTCTATGAATTAGTGATTAATTCTTGTAATGTTATCATCAAATTTGTATGTATATGTGTTGTGCCATATATATATATATATATATATATGATGTAGAGTTGCATGCAAGGCCAAGTAAGGATTGGGTTCGCTTGATTTTGTTATAAATTAGCCTAGAAATGGAAGAACAATGATTCTACGGCACGATGAATTGGTGTGAGTCGATGGTGTTGGATTGTGATGCAGTGATGTTAATGAAGATTGTAATGATATTCTTTTGTTGATAATTAAAGTACATGAGTCATTATTTTTAGATTTTGATTGAGATTTCTTAATATATGCATTTGTGATATTTAAAGTTTCAATAATTATTTAGTTTGTGGTTTGGTTAGAATCTGTTAATAGACAGATTTTAAGCAATGGTTATTGCATGCTTGTAATTCAAAATTTATGACCAAAATTTTAATTTTTGTTTCGTATTATATTCGACCTTGATAAATTGTGATTATAGCTGGCTAATTTGTTGGCAATATGTCATATTTTGAGTTTAGTAGTCATAATTTTCAGTTGTGTTATTGCTATGCTCGAATTGGATGAGTTTGATAATAGAAATGGCTAATTTATTTCTTGTTAAAAAGAATGCAGAACCTACTATTTGCCTGGTAAACTTTGAATTGTATTTGTAAATTTCAGATTTTTATTTATTCATTTATATTCGAAAACTTCAAGTTATCAAGCGTAATTTACAAAGTCTTGGTTATTTAAAATTTATATTTGAATGTATTCATGTAACTCAAGTGTCTTGTGGTTTGTATTTTTAAACTAGATTAGTAAAGATTAAAACTTATGTGGTATCTGTTCAATATAGATGAGACTGTTATGTCCTGTTTTTGACAGTGGCTATGTGATATAATTGTTCCTTATGACTTCTAGTTTACGTACACAAAAACCTTGTGTCATTTGGATTAACGAGTAAAAAGATATGCATGATTTAGTAAAGACCGTGTAATTTGAAATTTTCTGTGTCTGGTTACTGATTTAACAAGTTCGTTTTTCTGCCTAAATTAAATGTTTTGGATATGAAATTTTTAGGCAATATTGTGTTAATATTCATAAAAGAGTCTGTAAAAATTTTTAATAAAAAAAATATTTTTTGATTTATTAAAAATGTTTCAATAAAGTGTGCGCATTAGTGTATTTTGTTCTTAAAATTGTTTACCCTGTTTTGGAGTTTGATTATTTGTTTAAAATGGATTACTTTCATATATGTCTGATGTGCTTATCTTCTTATATGTAGTACTATATAACTCTATTTGGTGGGAATGATTGAATGGTGTTGTAATTGATAGTAGTATTGGGTGTTATTTTGAAATGGTTAAAAACCTTATTTGATGTTGGTTAAAAGATGAAAGTTGTTTGTTTTGGTCTTGTTTAGTTGTATACCAAGTATGATATTAATTGAATTGGTGTCTAATATTTTGAATTATAATTTCAAAGGAGTAATAGTTGAGAATAATACTTGGATGGTGGAGTATTGTGAATATTTTGGGATTGTAATTGAAATTGTTGTGTGATTGGTATTGAGGGGCTGTGACCCCGGGATAGTCCATTTTACAAAAATGTTATTTCGTAAATTTTCTTATGATAAAGTAATATGAATTGTTGATTGACTTGATTTGAAAAAAAATAGGTGGATAGTCCGATTTACGAATACTTCATGTTGAAATTTTCTAAAATTCCCCTGTGTCAAAACCTATTTTACCTAATAAATTCTAATAGTTGTGAGCATGCTTTAATTGCTAATTGTTATGTGTATTGAATGGATTATGTGATTAAGGTAAGTAAATAGTATTTATAATTATCGAAAGGGGTAGATAGTTACGGATTCCGATAGTTATTCAGAAATTGTTAAGTTCGTTTGATCCGATGACTGAAGTATTGTTTCACTGGCATATAGAGTCGACTGAGACGAGCTATCAACAACGTTCAGAATTAAACAAATGATGTTGTGAGTATAACACTAAGAATACGATAAAGCAATGTTGTGCCGTAGTCAGTCCAGTGGAGTATGTGAGAAGCTAAGTGGGAAGAAATGATCATGCAATGGATAGTATCATTAGAAATTTGAACAAAGAGTTAGTGATAAGGCAAGTAACTTCTAAACCCTTTTTGTATAACCTGCTTTGTACATACCTTGTTGAACCTATGCAAGTATGCAATTCCAGATTTTTGTTTTTCCTTAACAAAGCTTCCCGTTATCCATCTAATATACCATGCTTATCTTAATTGTTTTACCTACAACTTGCATGTTTTAAATTAGAATCTTTAATCATTTGACATTTTAATCCCTATCACCTATCACTGTTGATAACCTGAACCTTTGACGCCATAAATGATTCCCTGTCATCACAAAACTCATTTCTTTACTATTAAGAGTTTCTATAAGTTTTCAAAACAAACCAAAAGATTTGACTTTCCTTGTTTACATTACTAATGTTCTGAAATGGTTTTATTTCCCTGAATGGGATAACAGACTGATTTGAATGAAAGTGTCTTCCTGAAATGAAACGATTTCAGGTAAATGATTTGAAAAGATTTATAAAGAATGTTTTGATAAATGGTTTAGGAATTCCGACTTGTTGTTTTCTATGAATTCCTAAAGATTGGAGAGCGTAGGAGGCCGAGACGCCGGTCCATCACTTTTATTTAATTAGCGTAAGAGGCTAGGGCGGTCCTAGTCCAGCATTATTAAAGGCCAGAGTGTGCCTAATTGGGAACCTAATTGTCAAAGTCCAGAGGGACGTTGTGTCTGGTATGGGGACATTACGTGGCTGATCACCCGTATTGTCCATGCATTGGTGGAAAAACTCCAATCAAGTTAATGATTTTACGAAAAGAATGTTCTGATGAAAGAATAATTTTATGAAAAGAATGTTCTGATGAATAGTTTGATGAAAAGAAAGATTTTGATGAAAAGTAATGATTTGATGAAGATGAATGGTTGTGATAAAAATAATTGTTATTGTTTACATCAAAAGTGGCTTTTCTGTTTAAGCATTTTGATTTACTTGCAGATAATTCTGTTTAATTCAGCGTTTGCTTTTACCTCAACCATTCTGAATTAGTTTAATTATATATCTTGTGACTTTCGTTTCTATATATACTTGCTAAGCATTGTTACTCATTCTTTCTATTTATTATAACCATTTCAGCTAGGGAGAAAGGTGGTTCACTCATTTAAGACAACGCATAAAAGTAATGCTAGACAATGATTTCAAGTGGTTAGGTTACACCTTGGTGGTCAGGTAGAATACCTTGGAAGATGTTTATGAGACTAGTTGGGATTAGAATTTGATAATTTTGATTCTGTTGTAAAACAGATTTATATATTGATTTCCAGTTAATCTTTATATCGAAGTCTATCTGGTGAGGTAGAAAGTTGTAATAATAATTAGTAGTTTGGTTTTCTGATTTCAATACTATAACCTGTATGCGATCCTGTTTTAGGGGGTCGATTTTACTTTCAAATTGATTTCTCTTTTATATCATATTTTTTATTTCAAATTGGTTTTCTTTTAAATTCTTTAAAGATATCCAGGTTTTAAATTATCTTTGTTTTAGTGGCACCAGATCTAGACCCCGGATCTGAGGGATGTCACATGGAGTCAGGGGAGATGGAGGAAATGTAGTCCCTGCAAGAGCTGCAGATGCCCACATGGAAGTGGATGATGAGGTTGAATTCAACATTGACGCATCAACTTTTCAACATGATGATCCATACTACCAAGAATTGGCAGCAGCCACTAATCAAGAGGCTGAAAAGATGTTGGGTTTAGTGCAAATAGAAGAGCAATGCAGGAGTGGAAATGAGAGTCTAGCAAGACAACCTGACGATGTATTGTTAGTAATTGTGCTCTAGAGACAATACTTTTTATATTTTAAGGAAAATATTTATTATTAAGGATTATGTTTTATTGATTATTATTTATTATGTTTTATTTACTGCGTAATAAATTGAAAGCATAATAAATGTCCTTGGAATTTTGATATGTATTATATATCTTTAAGTATGTGACTTAAAAATGAGATTATATGAATAGTATCTTATTCCTAAAATTCCCTAGTCGAGTATTATTATTTAAGGACAATAATAATGCACAAAGACTAGTATGTTTCTTGACAGATGACCACATCTCATTGGTCATAGGTATGGGGATACTAAAGTCAAGAACATAAGTGCATGTATCAATGCATAGTACTGGAATGACCCGCCGTGAGATTCTACATGTTAAGTAAGGGTCATAAGTAATTCTCACTGTGATAATGGTGTAATGATCCTTAGACCTGAAATCATTATATTTCTATACGAGAATTAATATACTTTGATTACATTAAAAGTTACCTTTGACCGGGTGATGATAAAAGTGGACATTGGGTATATTATGAATCGTATGAGAAATATGAATGATCTAGATGGGATTTAATCCTCCTAATTTTAGGAGTGATATTATTGGCCTCTTATTTGAGTGAGACTATGAAATGCACGGCCGTGCTCAAATGTTGATTTGATTTTAATAGTCTACTCATCGATCAAGAAAATAAAGATTAAATTATGAAGAGGATGATACGAGACATGCCTTGAGTTTAATCTATAATATCAAAATTAAAGGGATTATATTACATGGAACATTATTCACGAAAGGCTTAATCGAATCACCGATTTATTATTATTACTTGGGTAGCAATGATGTATTACTAGATGCCGCTCATTGTTTACAATTTAATTAGATATTAAAATTGTTGCCAACGTAATAATAACCTACAGGGTCACACACAAAGAACGCTTGAAGGAGAAATAATTTAAATTATGAATTTAAATTAAATAAGTAATTTATTTTATTTATGATATTAATTAAGTATGACTTAATTAATTATATAAATAGAATAAATGAATTACTTAAACTAATTCCAAAATTAATAATTAATTAATTAAGTGAGAGTTAATTAAATAATTTAGAATTTTGAATTAGTATTAATTATAATTGGATTATAATTAGAAAACTTATTCCTCTCTCTATATAATCTCTTTATGGGCTGATTTAATAAAATAGAGATTTTACAAAAACCCTAGCCGCTCTGAGAGAGGAGGAAGATAGAGAGAGAAGAAGTTTTCGGGTGCTAGTACACATCAATCCTTCATGAAAAGTGTTCGTGTGGATACCGTAGAGCGTAGATCGCGAGAGCGGGATACGTGGTGATTAAACAAGCTTTGGACCTCCATTAAACTTCCATTAATAAACTGTTAAAGCTTCTAAAGGTATTTATTCTTTATCTCCGAATTAAATCTTTTATTTTCGCATGGATCCTGCGGAGGGTTTCGCTATTTTGATTTATTTTTCGCGTTTATTCCACTGCGTTTGTGTCACGAAACCCTACAATGGCATCAGAGCTACTTGCGAAACGTTTTAATTCGGTTATGTGCTTAACAGTTTTTGATATATAAGCATGTATGCGATCTATCATGATTTTATATTGATATAATATGTATATATTTATATATATTATGAATATATGATATTCATATGATGTATAATCATGTGATGATTATGTGTGTTGATGTATGTATATGATACATGTTTGTTCTTATTATGGGAATCGTATTCGATACGAATTCTGAAACGGCTGCCGTTGATTTTCTGAAATCTGTGTCCGTTGTCCGATTTTCGCAAACGATATATGTTTTCTGACTGGAATCGGGTCACTGAGCAATACTGACATAGTCAGCTCTGAGTCTGTAAGCCATTAGATGTCGTTACAGCCTCCAAAACGGTGATTTATGATTTTTTGAAAATTATTTGATTTTCTAAAATTTTGAGTATATGTATGTATATATTATGAATATATGATATTCATGTAATGTATAATCATATGATGATTATATGTATCTCTGTATATGTATATATGATATATGCTTGTTTTTGTTATGGGAATTGTATATAATACGATTTCTGAAACACCGTCAGATTTGGAGAAATCTGACTTCTGTATCCGATTTTCGTAAACGATATGTGTTTTCTGACTGGAATCGGGCCAATGAACAAAACAGATAGCTATGCTATCACCGACGGGTCTGTAAGGCGTTTGACGTGGTTAAGGGCCTCGAAATAGCGATTTATTGTCTTCAGAAATCTGTTTTTAATTTTTTGAAATTTCGAAATTTGTTATATATGATTATATGATATGATTATATGATATGATTATATAATATGAGATATATTATATGTGTTATATGATAGCATGGTGGATGGTTATGGCCTAAAGACCCATATGATAGTGGTTTTGATTTATGATTTTGGTTTCTAAATACGACTTGCATGTCGTTTATTCATTGTAATTTAATTATCTCGAATGTAACTCGAGTTCTTCTTGTAATTTCATTAGAATAGTTTTATTTTTTAATTATTTAATGTAATTATCAATGAAGACTTGCAAGCAAGGAGACGATCCAAAAGGGGATGATGGAGCAATGAAGAAAGAAGACATGTAATAGATAGTATTTTTAAAACCACCATAGACTGACCTTGATATTTCCATTAGCTTGGAAATATCATATAGGATGGGGCCATAACCAAACACGTTTAATTTAAGCACATTACATATATGTATATGATTGCATGTATTGGTATGTATGCGTAGATATAATTGAGATACATGCTTAATATTGATTAATCATGTATGTATTAGATACGACACCCATGCCATGTTTGCTTAAACAAGATAAAATCTGTAACGATTCAAGATTTTAAAATTAACAAACGATCATGAGATTCTTGTGTTTATGAAATATGGATTTTTAAAACACGGAATTAAATATGGATTTTTGATATCTATAATTGGGATTTTCTGACAAAAGCGGATATGCGTATTCGTAAGGCTGATGGGTTTTAAGTGTGACCATTGGTATCCTCCATCTACCTGGGAAATGAACAATTTAAGATGTCGATTTGAAATATTTGGTTCAAGGAAAAATTGAGGATCTCTTTATGATGTGATCATGATCGTTATAAATTTTCTAAAACCCCTTAACAAAATATTAAGTTTTACTCGGATGCTTTCCAATGAATGAACACTCATCGAATCCTAGATCGATAAGGGGAAGGACTGTCAGTGGCAGGGGACTCCTATCTATCGTGGTGAGATGCGATGAATATAAACGGTTATATTCGGCCGTTGTATCATTGGGTCTAACTTAACTGAGTCGTCATAATAAGTGAAAATAAATGGTTATATTCAACTATTATGAACTTAGAAGCATAGAGTTTGGTTAAAAGTCTATTAGATAGATAAGATCAATCGTTGTTCAACAAACTATCCAAGAATTATATATGATATAATTGACAACTGTTGTCTACCTAAATAATCATTTTCTAAGGACTTCCAGTGGTTGACTTAGGACATGACGAAATATGGATCTTGGCTCACTAGAAAGAATTATGGGATATACTTTCCAAATTAATAGTAAGGGCTATTAGTTTGATCAAAATAGTGGGAGGTATATGATGATATACCATAATCACTTAAACATAATTAATATTAAAATTGCAATCTAGTTTATTTTATGCACTTTAATATTGTAGATATCAAATGATAAACACAAACAACTTCTTTATGCGATCAGTTCTTGAGAAGGACAAGTTGACGAGAATATATTTCCTTGACTGACATAGGAGCTTGAGGATCGTCCTCGGGCACCACGATATTAGTCAAATCTCTTCCCCTGCTCTTAAAGTTGAGAATGTAACATGTGCAAATCATAGTGCTTATTGGAAGCAAATTGATGTTGCGACTGATGTTTCATGTCTCATGCTCGCAAATATATGTGCTGAGCTTAAGAAGCAATACAAGCATATAGATGCTTATGAAACGATTGAGCACAAGATATATTTGAAAGGGCACTATACACTTACAAGTAGGGAGAGTGAGACCCGGTTACACCACATGTTCTAAAGATTATAGGGTATAATGAATACCATTGATATTTTGGGTTTCTAGATTGGTCTGGAGACAGTTAGATTTGATCTTACAATCTTTGGACAAATATTATTCTTATTTTGTTATGAACAATAAAGTGAATAAGATTGGTAAAACACCCATTGAGTTGCTAAGCATGTTGAGAACTACTGAAAGTAATATGATAAATGCATGAACTACTACTATATTGATGGTAAACATAGGGAATGCAAAAGGGAAAGGAAAATGGAAAGGCAAGGAGAAGATTTGATCTAGTTCCGTTGTCAAACCAAAGTCCAATCCCTAAAGCAGACTCTAAAGTCTGAATGAGGTGTTGATAAAGAAGACGATTGTCACTTCTGTGGAAAGTTGGGAGACTGGAAATTAAACTGTCATGCTTAATTGGAAGATCGGAAGATGATGATCAATAAGGGTCAAGCTTAGGGTATCGGGTTGGAATTGGAGTAAAGATAGTTGCTCTGGTTCGAGGAACTCGTTACTTAATTTTTGGCCTATAAGGAAAATTTAGAACTTGATAATTGTTATAACGTGCTTGCAATTGGCAGGGACATTATTTCAGTTTCTTGTTTGGACAAGAAAGGCTTTTTCATTTTAATTAAATAACAATAGTTGTTTATTCTATTTTGATGATGAGCCTTATAATGTTGCACAACTAATTAATAATTTATATGTTCTAAAGTGACTCAAATAAAATATTACCTTTGGCACTGTTGTTGAGGCCATATTAATGAGAAACGCATTTTCAGAATACATAAGGATGCATTCATGGAAAAGTTTGATTATGAATTATACAAAAGGATGCGAATCTTGGCTTATTTGGCAAAATGACTAAAGCTCCTTTTACCGGACATGGTGAAGGGATCATTGAATGGGTATGACTTATACATAGTGATGTATGTGGTCATATGTGTACGATGACAAAAGGTAGATTTTATTAACTTCATAAAATTTACTAATTATTTTAGTAGATACGGATATATGTATCTTTTGAAGAACTAATCCAAATCATTTGAAAAGTTCAAAGACTATAAAGATGAAGTAGAAAATATCAAAGAAAGGTTTTTGATAGGAGGGATCACACCTTGTTGGACATGGTGCGATCAATGTTGAGTCAATAAATCTTCCAATTAGTTTCTGGGGTTGCACTCTGGAAACGGCTCCACATACACTTCACATTGTTCCTACTAAAATGGTTCAAAAGAATCCTTATGAGACATGGACTGAGAAACGTCACAGCATGTCATTTATGAAAATTTGGGGATGTGAAGCGTTTGTGAAACGTCTAATCTATGACAAGCTAGGACCAAAATCAGATAAATGTAATTTTGTGGAATACCCAACTAAAACAAGGGGTTATTCTTTCTATACTCCTTCCGAGAATAAAGTGTTTGTTGCTCGAACTGCTGAGAGACAGTAGGAGGATAATAGATCTCAATGAAGTTTGAGACCCACATGATAATGTTGAACCAATGGAGGAACCTGAGCAGAATATACAAGAAAAATAATACTGCTCAAGAAACACAGGTATTCGTAGGTCTAGTAGGATTCGCCATGAGCTCGAGAGATAATATGGATTTCTCTTGACTCAAGATGGTGATGTGATGCTTATGGATGAAGATGAGCCTCTCACCTACCAAGACGCTATGAACACTCCAGATTCTAAGAGATGGCTGAATGCTATTAAATCTGAGATGGAATCCATGTATACTAATCAAGTATGGACTTTGGTTGATCCACCTGAAGGGGTAAAACCTATAGGGTGCAAGTGGGTTTTCAAGAAGAAGACCGACATGGATGCTAATGTACAGACCTATAAGGCACGATTGGTGGCAAAAGGTTTCAAGAAAATTCATGGTATTGACTATGATGAGACCTTTTAACCAGTTGTTATGGTCATGTCCATCAGGATTTTGCTTGCTATAGCTGCTTACTATGACTATGAAATCTGGCAAATGGATGTCAAAACCGCTTTCTTAAATGAGAGCCTTGAAGAAGATATGGATGTGTACATGACACACCCTAAGGGTTTTGTTGATCTAAAGGATGCTGGAAATGTATGTAAGTTGCGTCGATCCATTTATGGATTAAAGCAGGCCTCGAGGAGATGGAACATTTGTTTTCATGAAACAGTCAAAAAGAGTTTGACTTTATTCAGAATGAAGATGAAACTTGTGTTTACAAGAAGTTTAGTGGGAGCCATGTGGCATTCCTAGTATTATATGTTGATGATATATTACTAATAGGGAATGACATTCCTTCTCTACAGACTGTGAAGACTTGGTTGAGAAATAATTTCTCAATGAAAGACTTAGGCGATGTGACATATATATTAGGGATCGAGATCTATAGAGATAGATCAAGGTGATTGATCGGCCTAATTTAGAGTACATACATTGACAAAGTTTTGCATCGATTTCAAATGCAAAGAGACTAAAATGGATATGTCCCAATGTCTCATGGGATAGTGATCTCAAAATAAAATTTGTCCTAAATCATTGGATGATAGGGACTGCATGAGTAAAATTCCATATGCGTTAGCAATTGGTTTTATAATGTATGCAATGATATGTACTTGTCCTGATGTCTCGTATGCTTTAACCATGATGAGTAGATACCGATCTAATCCAGGTGAAGGTCACTGGACGACAGTCAAGAATATTCTTAAGTACTTAAAGAGGACTAAAGATTCATTCTTGTTATATGGAGGAGATGTGAAGCTAGTTGTAATAGGTTTCAGTGATACTGGTTTCTAGACAGATAACGATAATTTAATGTTTCTGTCTGGCTTTATGTTTTATTGAGATGTTGTATGCTGGAATGGTTCACAGCAAAGACAATTGTTGATTTTACAATAGAACCTGAGTATATTGATGCTTGTGAAGCAGCCAAGGAGGCTGTTTGGGCATGTACTTAGGAGATATCACCTAATTAATGAGATTAATGATCAAGGAGATATACATATATGTAAAGTGTATATAATAATAATATTGCAGACACACTGACTAAGGCTTTGTCGCAGCAGAAGCACGAAAGTCACACTAGTTCCATGAGTATTGGATACTTGGGTAATTGGCTCTAGTGCAAGTGGGAGATTGTTAGTAATTGTGCTCTAGAGACAATACTTTTTATATTTTAAGGAAAATATTTATTATTAAGGATTATGTTTTATTGATTATTATTTATTATGTTTTATTTACTGCGTAATAAATTGAAAGCATAATAAATGTCCTTGGAATTTTGATACGTATTATATATCTTTAAGTATGTGACTTAAAAATGAGATTATATGAATAGTATCTTATTCCTAAAATTCCCTAGTCGAGTATTATTATTTAAGTAATATTATTTAAGAACAATAATAATGCACAAAGACTAGTATGTTTCTTGACAGATGACCACATCTCATTGGTCATAGGTATGGGGATACTAAAGTCAAGAACATAAGTGCATGTATCAATGCATGGTACTAGAATGACCCGCCGTGAGATTCTACATGTTAAGTAAGTGTCATAAGTAATTCTCACTGTGATAATGGTGTAATGATCCTTAGACCTGAAATCATTATATTTCTATACGAGAATTAATATACTTTGATTACATTAAAAGTTACCTTTGACCGGGTGATGATAAAAGTGGACATTGGGTATATTATGAATCGTATGAGAAATATGAATGATCTAGATGAGATTTAATCCTCCTAATTTTAGGAGTGATATTATTGGCCTCTTATTTGAGTGAGACTATGAAATGCACGGCCGTGCTCAAATGTTGATTTGATTTTAATAGTCTACTCATCGATCAAGAAAATAAAGATTAAATTATGAAGAGGATGACACGAGACATGCCTTGAGTTTAATCTATAATATCAAGATTAAAGGGATTATATTACATGGAACATTATTCACGAAAGGCTTAATCGAATCACCGATTTATTATTATTACTTGGGTAGCAATGATGTATTACTAGATGCCGCTCATTGTTTACAATTTTAATTAGATATTAAAATTATTGCCAACGTAATAATAACCTACAGGGTCACACACAAAGAACGCTTGAAGGAGAAATAATTTAAATTATGAATTTAAATTAAATAAGTAATTTATTTTATTTATGATATTAATTAAGTATGACTTAATTAATTATATAAATAGAATAAATGAATTACTTAGACTAATTCCAAAATTAATAATTAATTAATTAAGTGAGACTTAATTAAATAATTTAGAATTTTGGATTAGTATTAATTATAATTGGATTATAATTAGAAAACTTATTCCTCTCTCTATATAATCTCTTTATGGGCTGATTTAATAAAATAGAGATTTTACAAAAACCCTAGCCGCTCTGAGAGAGGAGGAAGATAGAGAGAGAAGAAGTTTTCGGGTGCTAGTACACATCAATCCTTCATGAAAAGTGTTCGTGTGGATACCGTAGAGCGTAGATCGCGAGAGCGGGATACGTGGTGATTAAACAAGCTTTGGACCTCCATTAAACTTCCATTAATGAACTGTTAAAGCTTCTAAAGGTATTTATTCATTATCTCCGAATTAAATCTTTTGTTTTCGCATGGATCCTGCGGAGGGTTTCGCTATTTTGATTTATTTTTCGCGTTTATTCCGCTGCGTTTGTGTCACGAAACCCTACATGTATCCTATATGAATCCAGAAGATTTTAAAGATAGTTCTGATGATGAGTTATTGGAACCTGATATGGCCAGTGATGAGACCAGTTTGGCTGACACTGAAAGGGCCATCATTTCACACTACAAGAGATCCATGGCTGAAGTAAATGTAGATGATCCTTTGCACAAAAGAATTCTCAATTTTTACAGAGACATCCTGAATATTCAGAAAATGCATGTCATAGAGTCTAAGTATGAACTCAAGAAAATCAGGGAGGAAATTGATAGCTCAAGGATGCATTTTGACTCCACAATTGATTCAAGACTCAGCCTTATAATGTTAACCAGAATCAAGCGAAGACTAGATACTGAGTCTACAGCTAAAGAGAAAGTAGTGGCATTGGAGAAAAGAGTGACTGCTATGGAGCACAACATGGACTTAATTCTGAAAAATCAAGTCAATCAAATCAACTTTCTGAACAAACTTTTGAAGACTCCTCTTATTTCTGACTCCTTGGAACAACCAGTTGCTGAGAACAAAAAGGGGGAGAAGTATAAGGAGATGAGAAAGGATGTTGAAGCTGTAATCAAGAATACAGAAAATGTCATCCAAAGGAAATATGCAAAGCAGACATTGGCTCAACAAATTGTAAAACAATTTGATTCCATTGCTAGCAAAAACAAGGAGATAGATGCACAGGAGCCAATTGTCATATTGCCAGAAATTCTTGAGGCAGTAAAGAAAGGAGAGATAAGGGTAGATGAAGGCAGCTCACAGACTGGTGACAGAAAAGGTAAAGGGATTGCTATAGAAGAAGAAAAGAGGAAGAAGAATTCTGCCATGAGTGAAGGAGAGAGGCTATTGGGCAAAGCAATAGTTGTTGGTATAAAAGAAAGGGAACAACAAGAAAAGTCACAAGACGAACTAACCATTCAACTGAAAGCAATTTGATAAGGAGGATAGGCTGATTAGGGAAGCTAGAAGAAAAGAAGGTAAAGGGAGGCCAAGAATGAAACAAAGAGCAAACAAGCATGTGGATGAACCAAAACCTTCTGGAGTTAAAAGGAAGCTTGTTGTTGATGAAAAGGAGAAGCCAAATGAGGTGAAGCTTGAAAGTCAAGCATATGGGAGTGGTCAAGCCAAAGAAATAGAAGTGTTTAAGCCCAAGATTGAAAATTTTTTGTCAATCAAGAGTGAAGGAATGATTGCAGTAAAAGGTCAAAGGAAGATGGATGATTTACTTCACATTGAGTATGAAGACGGATCACATTCAACTTTCACATTCAATCAAGTCTTGGACCAATGATATGGCATCTTAAGGAAGATCTACAACATGCTCAACAGAAAGTACTATTTAACTGAAGAGCTAGGAAAAGCCATTCTTGAGAAGATGAAAATGATAAGGGAGACACCTATTCAAGAGGAAAGGGATGACAGAATCAAAATTTTGAATCCTGAAGGAAGGAAGGTACTTCATGAACCATTTTACAAGATGAACTACAAGGACAGGGAAGGTAGAGAAAAATGCATTGATATATGTCAGGAAATAGACAAACTGCCCAATCTGGAATTGAACCATCTTGCAAGCCAACTGGACTACAGGGTTGAGGATAAGAAGATTCTGAAGGGATCCTTTTACAGAAAAATGAAAGAAAATGAAGACAAAATGAATGAGTCAAGGGGAAGAAGAAGAAGATAGAAGATTCAGAATCAACATCAAAATTGTCAGAATTTATCTCTTATTGGTATTTGATCACTCTGTCTCAAATTACTTCTATCAATATTGAAATTCTTACTAGAATGAAAATGTTTAGAAGTTTTGTTATCATCAACAGAAAATATATGCATATTTTACATATTCATAAATAGGGGAGATTGTTAGGAATTATGAGTTTTGATGATAACAAATTACTTAGAATTTCAATAGGAATTTTAAAGATTCATTGAAACTAGTCGATGGATATATGACTTATAAATATCCATTGACTAGGAAATCAATTATCAGTTGAAGCTTTTTTATCAACTAATAAATTAGATTTTAACATTTGATTCATGTTTCATTATCAATTGATTATATTGCTTCGATGGATACTGTGAAGTAGTCGACTGATGTTACTTGACTTCAATTGATAGCTTCTCAAAAATGTGAAGAATGGCTGATCAATTATAAATATTCTAAGTCAGAATTCTAAAAAATGATGTAATCAACAGATATTGGAGTTGATGGATAAAGACACTACTTAATGGATAAAAGCCATCAACGGATGAAAGTCATTAACGGATAAAGGCAATAAACAGGTAGTAGTCCATCAATGGATAAGGAGTCAATGGATAACTAGATTATCCATCGATACATCAATTGATCGATGGATAGCCTATCCATCGATGGATGAGCAAAGAATAATCAACTGATAAGCTTAACATCATTTATCAGTTGGTTAAGGTTTCCCAATTTAGTTAAAGACAAAAGGAAGGGAACTGTGTAGAAACTGAATCAATGGAAGACAGTCCTGTCAGGATTGTGAAGACTTTCAAGGCAACATAGTCTTCAAGGAATGCATCAAGACAAAGATACTTTCAGGACTAGACATGGTCCAATGAAGACTGTGAAACTAGCTAATTTCTATTTTCATGTAAACATTGTAAAATGTAATTTATATTGTTATATGTCGATAGGAAATAGAAGAGAATAAAACTACTATATAGTATTTAGTAGTCTATAGTAGCAAAGTATAAAAAAACTGTGTGAAAAATTGTAAGCATAGTTGTGCAGAAAAATACTTTGTAAGCAGCTTGGTATTTTTACCAAGATTATTTGAAAGGAAAAAGCATACTAGTGGAAAAACCAATCCACTAGTAATTATCAATATTGCTTGTCTTGTTTTTCAATACGTTTATTATCTGTCTTTTTAATTCAATCAGATCTTTCAATATTCTCTCAAACACTGTTGTTGAATGAACTTAAATCCGCAAGAATCTTAAATAGTTCTTAAGTTTGTATTCAACCCCCCTTCTCCAAACGTAGTGTAATTAAGGGCAAATAATAGTTACATTAGAAGATTTTATATGTGTTAAAGATTATTTGAGAATTAAGATAATTGCAATGGTGAGATTAAAATATTTTCTTATAGCTTTAAAGTCTTAGATTAATAGCCATGTTTCAGAATCCCTAGAACAATAAGATTTGCTTATTTTATCATGAATTGCTTGTTTAGGATAAGAAATAAATTGAAGGTAGAAATGGAATTACTTAAGAGTTCAGTTAAAAATTGTTATATCTAAAATTAACTTAGGTAATTAGAGATAGTTAAAATGTTAGAAAACAACAGAAATGGATTCGACAGAATTAGTAATTAAATTGTTAGTTCTTCTATTCCATGTGCTTTTAGAAAATTGAAAGGCATAGGTGTACTAACTTGTAACACTTAATTACTATGTAACTCAACTAGGTAAAAGATAAAACAACAGCAAAAACAAGAGAAACTGAAGAAGCACATGGAATCAATCAACTGAAGAAATGGTAATGATACTTGGTAACTACAAGTAACTAATTTGGTTAATCAAGGATGCATAAGTGAGAAGAAGTTCAATCTCAGTATTGCTCATGCCCTAACTTATCTAATGGAGAATCAAATTAATGTCAAAGAAGTATCAAGAAGACCAAAGTGATTTCATGTAATGTATATCAACATCTGGATAATGTAAAGGTTAATCAACAAATGAGAAGTGACATTCAGAAGCAAGAACCCCTACAAGACTAGTCACTTATGAACCAGACCATTACATCAAGTGTCAGGACATTGGAGGCAAGTTCATGTCAGTAATAGAAGATCTCATTTGAATTGAGTGAGGAAAAGAAATTGAAGAAGCTAGGGAAACTTGCTCATAAAGGTTAATCCTCAATTAGTCACTAAAGAAGGTTAACATTGGATGAGTGCATATTTACTAAGGCAAATGTCGATCCACAGCAGATCGAGATGCGGGTCGAGATTTATAATTGAAGTAAAACATTGCAAGGCAAATCTCGATCCACGGCAGATCGAGATCGAGATTCTCACAAATCGAGATCGAGATCGAGATCGAGATTTTCACAGATCGAGATCGAGATCGAGTTTTTCACAGATAGAGATCGAGATTCTCACAAATCGAGATCGAGATGGGTCCAGGCCGAGATCGAGATGCGGGTCGATATGTAACATTTAATGTTCAAGGGACAAGTGGCTTATTGTGAACGGTTGATCCAGAGTTGTTGGGAAAGTACTTTTTGTTGTCGAAGTCCTGATTGGGCCACGTACACAAAAAGGACAAGATCAAGACTACATGACATTATAAAAGCAGCACTTTGTTTTTATTAGTAGATAGACTTTATCTCTGTATTTCAACGATATATTAAAAAGAGAGAGCATTTACTGTAAAACATATAGTGAGAGAGAGGATCAGTTGAATCTAGCTTTAATTGTTGCATTTATTGTTCAACTGATCATGATGCCTTTATGAATGTTGTAGCAAATCCTTTAATGAATATAATGATATATTCTTGAAATTCTGTGTCATAATTTATTACCTGCATATTTATACATTCTCTCATTAATCTAAAAAGTTGTATTCACCCCCCCCCCCCCTCTACAACACTTTGGACCTAACAATTGGTATCAGAGCTCCTGTTAAACACATCTAACAGAGATCCTACTGTGTTGTTTGAGTTGGTTCTTGAAAATCCCAGATCTAATTTTTCTTGAAGTTTGTGCCGAAAGTTTTTATTTGTTTCTTCCTGGAAAAGTCATAGATCTAAAAAGTTCTAAGTAATGGTGTAAGGAATATTTGTACAACATTCCAAAACATTGTACTTTAGAGCTTTGTGGGTTTTCTTGTGGTCAAAAATCTGGTTATAAAAGAATATTTGATTGGTTGACTAGGGAACTTGAATCAACTGTTTGGTTGAACAAAAAGAACAAATTCGAACTACTATCAACTAGATAGTGGACAGCTTTTTGTTTGGACTTGGAAGACTGGTGGACCCTGCTACTGTTTCTGTGATTAGAACTAACTTGCTTGAATCTTAAGTGCAAAATCCATTGGATATTAAGTGTTGGATATTTAAAGTGAGATAATTAATTTTTCAAGTAAATACAATTTATTGTAATTTGAAAAGTGTATTATCTTAATTTTAAACCTCATTAAAATGGCCACCGCACACAGATTTAAGATACCTCCGTTTGATGCACAACATTATGACGAATGGACCGGAAGGATGAGAGCTTACCTTGAATCAATAAACAAGGTATACTTGAGAATATTGGAAAACGGTCCATACATACCCATGAAAATTGAGCCAGAGCGAATGGAAGGAGGGATACTAATACCATCCCGGTCTGTTCCTAAAGAGGAAATGGAGTTTTCAGACGCAAATAAAGAATTGGTTGGTATGGATGCGTCGTTACGCAACGTCATAATTGAATCCCTAAACACAAAGTACTATGTTCAGATAAAGGGATTAAAAACAGCTAAAGCCATGTGGGATAAACTGGCTGTGGTGATGGAGGGGACCGAGGAAGTTAGAGATAATCACAAACGCATTCTGATATCTGAATATGAATCGTTCAGATGCGAACTAGGAGAAAGCGTAGCGGATGTTTACAAACGTTACAGTAAATTGCTTATCGAGCTGAGTATAAGAGATAAAGTCTATCCACTAGCAGATTCAAATATCAAGTTTCTCTTGAATTTGCCTAAACATCTGGAACACAGGATCACTGCCATTCGAGAGTCAAGAGACTTGAAAAATACTTCTCTCGAAAAGCTGTATGGTGTTTTGAAGACCTACGAGCTGGAGCAGGAACAAAATGACAGAAGAAGATCCTACAATAGTGGAGAACACAAAGCGGTAAGTGAGTCTGGACTTGTAGCTGAAGAGTCTGCTATAAAGGCACTTGCAGCTGTCTCATTGAAAACTGCTAATCCTGAAAGGGTGGTATTAGACATTGAAGATCCATCCGAAGAAAGTGAGGATGAATACTATACCCTTGAAGAGCTGGACAAATTAGAAGACAAGTCATATGCTTGTATTGCTCGAGAATTTGCTAATATCAGCTTCAGGAAGCAAAGAAGAGGTAAAGGACGATTTGGTAGTTCTTTCAGCCGAAGAGGCAGCAGAGGCAGTAGTGTAAGTGGTCAGGGAAGTTACAGCGGTCGAGGTAGCACATCTGGTAGTGGCTACAGACCTAACCTGGTAGACAAAAACAAGTTCAGATGCTACAACTGCAATGAATTGGGGCACTTCGCAACAGAGTGCAAGAAGCCCAAATACGTTCATCCCAAGGAAACCTATGCTGATCTGAAAAAGAAATATGATGCCTTGGTTAGCAAGCAAGAGAAGGGAAGCCGGGCTTATGTTGTGACTGAAGGGAAGGGTTGGGACGAGTCTGATGAAGATGAAGATCATGAGCTATGCAACTTCGCTTTAATGGCAAAATCTTCAGAACAATCAGAGGTACCAATTCTAACCGTAAATGAAATGTCTATTCCTGAGTACCAAAATGAATTAGCTGCCATGACTAAAGACATGTACAATCTCCAACTAAATCTAATTGCTGTTAATGAGGAAAATGCTAAACTCTCCTTTAAGAATAGACTTCTCGAGGCCAGGGTAGCGGAATTAGAATCAGGAGAAAGTAAAGAAAGGCAGTTAATGAATCAGGTAGAGGTTTTAGAACACAAGCTTAAGATTAGGGAAGACCTTAACGAAGAACTTAAAAATGAATTAGCTGAGCTTAAAATAACATGTCAATCTTTTAAAGAAGCCGCTAATAAAGTGTTCGTAGAAAGGGACATGTACATGAAACTGGCAGGCAAGAGTAAAAATGAAAAAGTAAACATAGGACTTGACTACACACAGAAAAAGAAAAATAGGGCTGCTGAGTTGTTAGAGCCAGTGTTAGTCAAAGAAGATGTGCCTGAGGTTTTAGTGGATGTTAGAAAACCTATCTTTAAGCATTTTGAGCCTAGGACCATAGATCCTGTTGCTACTAAAATTGAACATGAGATTAAAATTGAAAGAGATTTAGAAGAAAAAGTAGTAGGACCTACAACTTCTAAGAGAGCGAGTAAGATTGCTTATGCTAAGAGAGGTGTAGGAACCAAGGAGGCTAAGACGGTGTCATATAAACAATGGGTAGCAGGGTCAGACCAAATGAAAACACCTGTAGAGGTAGTTAAAACTGAACCTGCATCTGTATCTACATCTACACGAGCTAGGAAGGCATGCTATATTTGTAATCAAACTGATCATTTGTCTTACTATTGCCCGTTCTATGTAGAGGAAGAAAAATCTGTTGGTTGTAATACCATGCCTGCAACTACTGCTTTGCCTAACATGTATGCAAATCATGCCAAATGCAATAATCCTAATTGTATGCCATGTGCTGTAAACATCATGCATGCTTATTTTAATTTAATGAATACTGCTAGTGCATCTGTTGAACATACATCTAGTAGTAGTAAGAAAAAGCATGCGGGGTCAAAGGCTAAGACTTCAAGTCCTCCTAAAGTTAGGAGTGACCAGTCTACTCCCAAACCTGACAAACCAGTCAAGGTTGACAAGGGAAAAGACAAAGTCAAGATGAATGCCCCTGATGGCAACAAGGCAAAGCCTTCTGTATCTGAAAAGAAAAAGGAAATTATTGATGCCGGGCCCAAACATCATTGGGTTCCGAAGAACACCTAACCTTTCTGGATTTGCAGGGCAGTGAACAGGAAAAGAGTAAAGTCATATGGGTGCTGGACAGTGGAGCATCGAGGCATATGACCGGCAATAAGTCCCTGCTAACAGATTTGGTGTTGAGAGCCGGCTCCGTGGTTACTTTTGGAGATAACAACAAAGGTTACACCAGGGGATATGGCAAGATCGTTTGTGGAAATGTTATCATTGAGGACGTGTCTTTTGTGGAAGGATTGCGACATAATCTTCTCAGCGTTAGTCAGTTCACCGACAGGGGTTTTGACGTCAACTTTGGGAAGCATGATTGTTCGATTCAAATCATAAAGGATGGAAGCCTTGCTCTCAAAGGACTAAGGAAGTCAAATTTGTTCATAGCTGACATGAATTCTGCTGATCAGTCTGAAGTCACGTGTTTCTACAGCAAGGCTTCTGCTGATGAAAGTTGGCTATGGCATAAAAGATTATCTCACCTGAACTTTAAAGCATTGAATAATCTCGTAAGGAGAGAATTGGTGAGAGGGCTGCCGCAGATGGAGTTTACTCCAGATGGACTTTGCGAAGCATGTGAGATGGGAAAATCAAAAAGAGCCTCGCATAAGGATAAACAAGTGAATAACATTACCGAGCCCCTACAACTTCTTCACATGGATTTGTTTGGACCCGTTAATGTTATGTCAATGTCAAGGAAAAGATATGCGCTGGTAATTGTCGATGACTCTTCCAAATACACATGGGTGAAGTTTGTGACATCGAAAGATGAAGTGCCACATGAGATCATTAGGCATGTACTGGTAATTGAAAACGTAGCAAGTCTGACTGTGAAGACTATCCGATCCGACAACGGGACAGAATTCAAGAACTCAGTGTTAATGGATTTCTGTATATCTAAAGGGATCAGACGACAGTATTCAGCACCGAGAACACCGCAGCAGAATGGGGTGGTAGAAAGGAAGAACAGGACACTGGTTGAAGCAGCTAGGACAATGCTGTATGAGTCAAAACTTCCTTTATATTTTTGGGCTGAAGCAGTTAGCACGGCGTGTTATACACAGAATAGAACCCTGATTACAAAAGACTATAATGAGACGCCATATTATCTGATGAATAAAAGAAAACCTTCTATCAACTACTTCCACGTGTTTGGTGCAAAATGCTTTGTGTTAAGAGACAATGCACAACTTGGAAAGTTTGATGCCAAAGCAGATGAAGGGGTTTTCATTGGATATTCTCTTGAAGCAATAGCAGCGTACAGGGTGTTTGTACTTAATGATCGCAAGGTGGTTGAAAGCCTTAATGTCACATTCGACGACTCAAAGCTCCCTTCTATACAAAAAGAAGACAGTGAGCCCATTTCCCTAAGATTTGAAAATATGGATATTGATGAAGTGGATACAGTTTCTGAGTCTGTAGTGCAGGGTAGTGATCCAACGATAAATAATGAAATTAATCAAGAGTCTAGTGTTTCGCAAATTCAAAACACTAGGGTTGAGGGATCACCTTCCATCAGACCTGGTACTAACTCAGGGGGAGTCAGTATGCACTCAGGGGGAGCAGCTCACTCAGAGGGAGCCAATACTAGCCCAAGGGAAGCTAGTGAAAGTGCTTCTAGACTAAGTCACCTTCACTTACAAGATCAAGCTGAATCATCAAGAACATTTGCTAGGGATCGCACTTGGAACAAGGACCATCCGTTCGAGCTAATTATTGGTGATCCAGAAGCTGGAGTGACTACTAGAGGAAAAGCTAGAGCTGAAATTGCCACTGAGAATGAATGTCTATACTCAGTGTTCCTTTCCCAGATGAAACCTAAAGTGGTGGAAGAAGCTCTAGATGACGCTGATTGGGTGATTGCTATGCAAGAGGAACTCAATCAGTTTGAAAGGCAGAAGGTGTGGAAGCTGGTACCCAGACCAAAGAATAGATCTGTTGTTGGGACAAAATGGGTATTCAGAAACAAGCTGGATGAAGACGGACTTGTAACACGAAATAAAACTCACCTGGTTGCTAAGGGTTATACTCAAAGAGAAGGAATTGATTATGATGAAACCTATGCACCAGTAGCAAGGCTAGAAGCAATAAGGATGTTCTTGGCTTTCGCAACACATCATGGTTTTAAAGTCTATCAAATGGATGTCAAGAGTGCATTCTTAAACGGTGAACTGGATGAAGAGGTGTATGTCGAGCAACCTCCCGGGTTTATCGACAGCAAATATTGTGATTATGTTTATCGACTCTTCAAATCAGTATATGGCCTTAAGCAGTCTCCGCGAAAGTGGTATGAAACTCTGTCAGACTTCTTATTAGAAAGTGGTTTCACCAGAGGAGTAATCGACAAGACGCTTTTCTACAAGAAATGCAAAGATGATCTAATAATGGTGCAAGTATATGTGGATGACATTATCTTTGGGTCTGCAAATGAGAAGCTGTGTGCTAAATTCGCTAAGTTAATGCAATCAAGGTATGAGATGAGCATGATGGGAGAGCTGACGTTCTTTCTGGGCATTCAAGTTAGTCAGAAGAAGGACGGGATATTTATCTGCCAGACCAAGTACATTCATGATCTATTGAAGAAGTATGGTCTCCAAGATGTATCACAAGCTAAGACTCCTATGGCAACAGCCACAAAGCTTGACGAGGACAAAGCGGGTAAACCTGTAGACATCTCAAGCTATCGAGGTATGATCGGCTCACTTTTGTATTTAACTGCTAGCAGACCTGATATTATGTTCTCTACGTGCTTATGTGCAAGGTTTCAAGCGGATCCTAGAGAGTCACATCTCATAGCCGTAAAGCGTATTTTTAGGTATCTCAAGGGAACATCAAATCTCGGGATTTGGTACCCAAGAGATACAGGGTTTAATCTTGTTGGCTATTCAGATTCAGATTACGCAGGTTGTAGAATAGATAGGAAGAGCACTTCAGGAAGCTGTCAGTTCCTTGGAAGAAGGTTGGTGTCTTGGCAAAGCAAGAAACAACAAACAGTATCTACCTCAACAGCTGAAGCAGAATATATTGCTGCTGGAAGCTGTGTGGCCCAGATACTGTGGATGAAGAACCAACTCAAGGACTACGGTGTGGAAGTATCTAAGATTCCTATCATGTGTGATAACACAAGTGCTATTGCAATGACCAACAATCCTGTGGATCACTCCAGGACCAAGCACATTGACATCAAGTATCATTTTATTAGAGAGCATGTTGAAAATGGAACTGTAGAGTTGCATTTTGTGTCCACTGAACGTCAAATAGCAGATATATTCACTAAACCTCTAGACGAATTAACATTTTCTAGATTGGTTGGTGAATTGGGGATGCTTAACACCTGATAGTTTTGCTACCCATCTGTTATAATTCAGTTTGTGTACATATTATTGTTGCTCATGAATATTCATAAGAAATAATGTGTATTTAATTTCAAAAAGACATGTGTTGCATGAAAAAAAAAGGGGTTAGAAAGTTTCATGATATTAATCTTGTGCTGATCTATATATCTATATGATTAATGTCTAATGGAGTAATGGAAAATTTTCCAAGGCAAATCTCGATCTGGTTCTGGATCGAGATCGAGATCGACTTGCGAAAATTGCTTAAAAATGTTAAGGTAAATCTCGATCTGTCCACATCGAGATCGACATCGAAATGTAGATCGAGATCGACATCGAGATGTAGATCGAGATTGACATCGAGATCGACATCGAGATGTAGATCGAGATCGACATCGAGATCGACATCGAGATGTGGATCGAGATCGACATCGAGATGTAGATTGAGATCGACATAGAGGTCGACATCGAGATGTGGACCGAGATGCGGATCTCGAGATCGAGCTGTGACTTGTCTTTTCAGTTTCTTTTCAAGCGTGCCTATATATATATATATTATAGCATTAAAAAGACTGTTCATTATTTCCATTACCTTTCTCTCTCTTTCAAAAAGCTTAAGATCTTCATATACACACGCGTATACATACATTCACAGAGTTCCCTTCCCTGCCATTACATCAAGTTTTCTTGTGATTTTCTTAAACAAAAATCACTAACTGTTACGTGAAAGCATTAATCACTAAAACGAAACTCTGCTAAAATTTTGTCTAAAATTGTTGAACTTCTTGCGTTGGTTTTAACGTCATTTGTGTTCTTGCAAACTAGTTCTTTAGTTTCTTTTCATTCGAGTGAGTTTATCTTTTTAGTCTCGTGCTTTCTTATTCTTCAGTTCTTTTGTGTTCTTGAGCGAAATAGTTGTGGGTACTATTGTTTAATCCTTAAAGTGCAACTGAACCACCACGTTTTGTGTTTTTCCGAAAAATAAGTTTTTTTTAACATAAACGGCTGTTCACTGTAACTTTCGAAAACTCAACCGTCAATCATTAGTGGGGAGTTAAGTGGTCATTAGTGGGCAGTTAATTTGTTTTAAATTGTGTCACTAATTACGTGTGGTAATTTAGTGGGGGTAGTGTACGCTTTTTTTGTTGTTTAAATTTAGAACTTGTTCTCTAAAATTCATTGCAAAATCTTTTCGAACATCTCTTTCCTCGAAAACAAATTTAAAATGGCCAACCCAAATTTCACAATTCCCAAGACCAACTTTGTTAATCTCTCTGCTGATCGAGCAACTGGTAGATTTATTCACTACCAGTTCTGGATTGAATCCCTCAATAACACATCAATCATAAGTCATGCTTTAACCGCCTCTCCCATCCTGAATGTCGAAGCCCTTCAAGCTGCTTACTCAACACTAGAAATTCAGGGTGGAAAAGCAAATCCAACAGGCCTATCCTTTACTATTGGTGGTGCCAAATATGAAGTCAGTCTGCGGAAGTTCAATGAGTTACTCGGGCTTCCTACAGAAGATTATGCTCCGGAACCCACTATGGAGGATATGTTTCAATTATTCACGGAGATAGGTTGTCGCCCTCCCACGGGTCTTATCAAGGTAACAAAGGTTAACACCGGTATGCTACCAGCTGAGTGGGATTATGTAGTTCAAGCAATTCAACGCTGCATGTTCCCAAAGGACAAAGACTACAGGCCAATGAACAACAGCTGCCGGGTAATACTATATGGAGTGGCAAACAACAGGAAGGTGAATGTGGGCAAACATCTGTTGATTCAGTTGCTTGAGAGGTGGGCATTGGAGAAGAATGCATCTAGGAATCCGGAAGATGGTCTAGTCAAATGCTGGATGCCAAGATTTCTTCAGATGGTTTTGGATGACGTCCTTTCAGAGGAACACAGAAGAGTATTTCAAGGCTCTGAAAGGATGGCATGTTTTGATATGACTCTAAAGAGTATCTCCACCATGGAAACCCAGCAAAAGTCAAGACTTTTTGAGTTGCGCCTGACTCCGTACTTCCAGGATCTGCAAGATGAGTATGCTAGGAGGCATGCTTCTCAGTTTACTGCAGTAGAAGCTGAGAGTAGGGATAACGAAGCTGAAGGTGGAGATCAAGTGCCTAGAAATTTAGAAGAAGCAGGTATGGATGTTGACATGGCCGAGGCAAATGTTGCAGAAGCTGGAGCTGACAAGGATGACGATCTTCTGAGTCAGGTACCTATTCTTGCTGATCTTGCTCAATCATCAATTCAACCTGTTTTCTATAGCCGTGGGCCTGAAAACCCCCAGGCTCTATCCCAGGCTGCAAGCCCTTCTGTTCATAAACGTTCAGCCAGCCCTAAAACTGGTGATAAAAGGAAGGCAAGCTTATCTGAGTCGAGTGATTCGAGTGGAGGGAGTGTAGGAATTGAGAGAGTAGTCACTTCAGCAGCTCTGCCACCTCCAAAGAAGCAAAAGGTGGATTCAAACCCAGTGGCAACTGCACAACCTGTTAAGGCAAGTTCACCTCTCACAGCCACCACACCTCACGCTGGTGGCTCTCCTCTACAAAACATTTCAACACATTCGCACTCGCCTAGGCATGTTGGTGAGAGTCAAGGAGGGGGTCCAGCTCAACAGCCAATAGGAGCTGGCCCTACCTCCCCTGAGTTGTCCGCTCAGGGCTCTTTGAGCAATTTCTCGGAAGGGGAATGGCAAACTGAGACTAGCACTTCTGATGCTAGGATCTCAGGAAGTTTTAATGCGGAAGAGTCTGTCGAATCCAGTACGGATGACGCTTCCTCATCTAAATCATAAAACAAGTTGCTCGCAGAGCAACGACATCTGGTGACTGGTGGGTCTACGCCTCCAGAACAGCCCAGCGAACCAGAAAAGGTTCTTGGTGGACAAGGGGATGACATGGTCATAACGCCATCTCCTATCGTAGACACAACGCTTAAAGGCTCAGTCTCACTGACCGATATCGCCGACCAACTCACCGCTAGTCCCCAGCGATTAGTGGATGAGGCTCTAGTACTGTTAGGCTCTAAACACGAGGGAGAGACAGGGAGAGTAGATCCCTTCTTTTTAGGGATTTTGAGTGAAACAGAACCCGGCGAGAGTAAACAGTTTAACCCAAGCCAAACACCGTCCCCTAAATTGCAGGATCTAGTGAAGAAAGTGGAGGCTTTGGAGGCTGGAGTTGCTGGTGTTACTGCTGCTGTCTCTTCTCACTCTGGAAGATTGGAGGTTGGAGCTCAGTTCATGGAGAACCTAATTGCCGTCCAAAATCAAATGATTGACAAGATAAACAATCTTGGATTGGCACAGGTGGAGGTTGGGAGGTCAGTAGATGATGTCACTCATGGCATGTCTCAGGTTTGGACGAAGCTGAATGAACTACTTGATGCTGTCTTTGGACGTAACAGGGCTAGACCTGGTCCTTCAACCGGTGGTGGTGGTGACGATAATAATGATGATGATGATGCTCTTAATGAGGATAACACACCTAAGGGGGAGAAGGAGGATCAGGGTCTGAAAAAGCTGACTAGTAAGGGTCCGGTGATCGAGTCCTCAAACAAATCTGGTGAAAAGGTGGAGGAGGCTCACCAGCTCTTAAGGACAAAGGCAAGCAGAAGATGGTAGTTGAAGAAGAAGCTGAGAAGGAAACACCGCTTGTCGATGTATTTATGGGAAACTTTATTGAAGATTCTGATGATGACGAGATGGATGTAGAAGCCTTAGTGGCAAGGAGGTCGAGACTCGAGCAACGGGCAAAAGAGTGGGAACAAGAAAGAGGTCTAAATCCTGGCGGATCCGGCGCAGGAGTTGCAGGTGATGCAGGAGACCACTCGGTTGCTGACGAGCATGTGCCAGAAGAAGAAGTTGATGAAGCGGAGATGCAAGGAGAGATTTTCAGGGAAGCCAGAGAAAGAGTAAATGAAGAAATGCTACAAGGGATAGTTGAAAAAGAACTAATGGCAAAGGAGAAGAGAACGGCTCAGAAAACTCAGCATGGGTATGAAATGAAAAAGATCAAAGATCCTAAGGTCCAGGCTGATATAAGGAAGGAAGGTCCCGAGTGGGACAAGGCTAGAGAAGCCTTAGCTGGACCAAGAGCCTATGCTCATGACTGAGAAAGATTGAGCTTTCTTCTTCATAAGCTAGAAAATCTAAACCCTGGGCTGCTGAATTATCTAAATTGTATAAGACAGGGATGCACCTCCGTACAAGTCATATTCAAGGAGAAGGCATGGAATCTGATGATCACTTGGACACCCATAACAAAAATCGGGCCGTGTATGGTCGATGAAGCTTTCTTCCATGCAAGGGGTGCAAGTGAACTGGTAGAATTCGCTCACAAGGTAGACACCTCTGTCAAGACTGGAGTGCTGTTTAAGGAGAAATTGTTGAAGATGGCTGAAGACAGAGGGGTTGACATTATTCTAAATCCCTACCAGATCAGATATGTCCATGACAAGGTCTTGAGGATCGTAAATCTGCATGACTCGAAACTAACTCCGAGCGGAAATGTGCTGAAGGCAGTTGCAAAGCTAGTCCTCTCTAAGGGTTTTCTAACAAAGGAAAAGAAGCTGGTGGCTAAGGACTTGGAGAAGCTGATAAGAAGGCAAGACGCTAGATACAAGTTGCCTGAAGCTACACTACCAGTTGTTAAGAAGGAACCTGAAGACTATGCATTCGAGCAGCAAGACGAGGCAATAAGGGAGCATGTGTAGAGATACGGAGATCCAAGAATAGACATTCCAGAAGAAGGGGAAATAAGGGAGGAAGCTAATGCAGTGGTTAGTGCAAATGTCAAGTTTGTCAAGAGCAAAGCTGAGAATAAGAATGATCTGCTGATCTATACAGACAAGCATCAGGTGGAAACCATCATTGAAATCAAGTATGACATCTTTGCAGAACACAGTCATGAAACACTGTGTATCATAAGGGAATTGATTGATGAGATGGATGATGTTGACGAGTTTGATCAGGATTATCTAAGGGTCACATTTGATAATTTCTGTAAGAGAAGAAAACAGCTTGACATTCAGAGGCTACAACAATGCACCACCGCTATTGTCATTGGATACCCTAAGCAGCTGGTTATAAGGAAGAAAGGGGAAAAGGGGTATCCTGACAAAGTCACGAAGCTGAGGTTTGAAGACATTCCCACGAAGCTTACCACTCGCAGCATGGTTGAAAGGTGGTTGAGGTTGTTTCGAGATTACAAGATCAGAAATCATGTGGAAGCAGAAGGACTTAATCTTCTCAAGAAAAGAATGGATGAAGTCTGCAACCCTGAGTTCATGAAGAAAGAAAAAGCAGCCAAGAAGAAAGCTCGTGAGGAAGAGGAGCGCAAGAAATCAAAGTTTTAATGTATTATGCTTGTAATGTTTCTTTGCGTTATAATTTGTTTTCTTGTTTTCCTGCATTGTAAATATATATTATCTGTTTTCTTGTGTAGTGTAAGGTAGAAGTTAGTTAGCTAAGTGTCTTGAAACTGGTTTATATTAGGCGTCAATTATTTCGCGAAGTTCGGCGGTGGTAATACTGCTAAAAGGACTTCAGAAGGATAATTGAAGATTGAGTGGACCGTGCTCTTAAAGTACTTAGAGAAAATCTCTAGAAGAGCATGAAGCCATTTGATCGAGCCAACAGGTGTCCAATTTTGGCACTTGAAGTATCAGTAATAGACATGAAGCTAGTTAATCAAGCCAAGCATTATGCTAGTTGACATGATCTTTTATGAATGTTATTTTATCTTTTTCAGTCCCTGATTAGTTGAGTTATCCTCATTGTGAATTTGGTTGTCATTGTTAGACAATCAAATAGGGGGAGATTAAAAGGCATAGGTGTACTAACTTGTAACACTTAATTACTATGTAACTCAACTAGGTAAAAGATAAAACAACAGCAAAAACAAGAGAAACTGAAGAAGCACATGGAATCAATCAACTGAAGAAATGTTAATGATACTTGGTAACTACAAGTAACTAATTTGGTTAATCAAGGATGCATAAGTGAGAAAAAGTTTAATCTCAGTATTGCTCATGCCCTAACTTATCTAATGGAGAATCAAATTAATGTCAAAGAAGTATCAAGAAGACCAAAGTGATTTCATGTAATGTATATCAACATCTGGATAATGTAAAGGTTAATCAACAAATGAGAACTGACATTCAGAAGCAAGAACCCCTACAAGACTAGTCACTTATGAACCAGACCATTGCATCAAGTGTCAGGACATTGGAGGCAAGTTCATGTCAGTAATAGAAGATCTCATTTGAATTGAGTGAGGAAAAGAAATTGAAGAAGCTAGGGAAACTTGCTCATAAAGGTTAATCCTCAATTAGTCACTAAAGAAGGCTAACATTGGATGAGTGCATATTTGCTAAGGCAAATGTCGATCCACAGCAGATCGAGATGCGGGTCGAGATTTATAATTGAAGTAAAACATTGCAAGGCAAATCTCGATCCACGGCAGATCGAGATCGAGATTCTCACAAATCGAGATCGAGATCGAGATCGAGATTTTCACAGATCGAGATCGAGATCGAGTTTTTCACAGATAGAGATCGAGATTCTCACAGATCGAGATCGAGATGGGTCCAGGCCGAGATCGAGATGCGGGTCTATATGTAACATTTAATGTTCAAGGGACAAGTGGCTTATTGTGAACGGTTGATCCAGAGTTGTTGGGAAAATACTTTTTGTTGTCGAAGTCCTGATTGGGCCACGTACACAAAAAGGACAAGATCAAGACTACATGACATTATAAAAGCAGCACTTTGTTTTTATTAGTAGATAGACTTTATCTCTGTATTTCAACGATATATTAAAAAGAGAGAGCATTTACTGTAAAACATATAGTGAGAGAGAGGATCAGTTGAATCTAGCTTTAATTGTTGCATTTATTGTTCAACTGATCATGATGCCTTTATGAATGTTGTAGCAAATCCTTCAATGAATATAATGATATATTCTTGAAATTCTGTGTCATAATTTATTACCTGCATATTTATACATTCTCTCATTATTCTAAAAAGTTGTATTCACCCCCCCCCCCCTCTACAACACTTTGGACCTAACAAAAATTATTGAATATCCATAAATATTATGAACACCTGTTACACTTGTGTAGAATGGTTAAAGTAGATGTTACTGAATTTTCTAATATACATAACATGCCTGAATTGCATAATTCTTATCTATAATGCATTGAAGTTGAATGTTTACCATGCACTCTTATTTTTCATGCTTGTTCGTTTAAATATGAAAATGCAATCTTAGGACTTGCATAATCTTAGGAAAAGTATGTATACGAATTATAATAGGGTAAAGATTGTGAGTCCATCTAAAATTAAGTTGGAATCACTAATCTCATAGCCTTAAGACTACTTTGTCAAGGCTGCTATAAATGAGAAGCGATCAGTCAAAGATAAGTTTGTGCATGTTAAGGTTGAAGTTGTTGTTACCATTGTTGAAATCAATATTTATAACCAATCTGGACTCAATTGAAGTTGAGTACCAAAAAACTTAATCATTTGTGATTGCAGATTATGTAACAGAAGACAAAAGTTATGTGAATTTGTGACAATTATTGTTCGAGGCATATCTAGTGTAAAGCATAATGTAATGTAGTATGTAATATTTATAACGATAACTCAACTAAGAAACAAAGACAGATAAATAATACTAATATGCAGCACAGGAATCCAGAAGGACATGTAAACATGAATTATACATACATTATTACAGAGCATTCAAGATGAAAGGCTTACTTGACATCAGCGAGAGAAGTTCATTAAAATGTTCAGGCCTCAACAACAAATAAGATTTCAGAAGTTTTCAGACTAAAGACAGTGTAATGATTTGTGTATAAATGTCAAAGGATTTCAGTGATCAGAAGCAATAGAGCAGTCCAAAGTTAGTCAGCTGAAACAGAATAGAAATTAAGGGAATTCAATTCAGTGTTAGTCATTTGTGAACCAGACTAGTGCACTAAGCGTCAGCACAAAAAGAAAAGAATTTTCTTGGTTAATCAGAAGAAAATCAGTTGATCAAGCCAGAAGAGTGAAAATCAAGTAGTAATTGCTTCAAACACTTCAAGAAATTGGTTAAGTCATGTAATACTACATTTGGTGGCTCCTGTACTCTTGAAGTACTCTAGAGGAGCAACTAAACTTGTAAAGCCTCATCAAAGCAAGACTAGAAGCTAAGTCAAGTTAAAGAGAAGGTTTACGGCGCCTGCACAAGGGAATGAGAGTGCATGCATAACAAAAGAGTTGTAGCACAACATAACAAGCTTGAGGCATAATAAAAGTTTTTTGATGATTTTGTGGCGCCTACACACTACAACTAGTGTGCAGGCACAACAAAATGTCAAGAGGCGCAATGAAGATTCTTTGGAATGTTTCTAAGTCATTTAGTGGTTCCTATACAAGGAAACAACTGTATAGGCGCAATTAACTTGTTCTAGTGGCGCAACAAAGGTTGTAAGGCGCAAAAAACATATCCAAGTCGTAACAAAGATTCATGTGGAGCCTACACACCACTCATCATGTACAAGGCGCAATAAAGGACTTAATACATTATTGGAAATCAATTTCTAAAAAGCCTACAGAATATATATGGGTGAAATCAATATAGACAGTAAGGAATTCATTCATCTTCAACACAAAGACCTACAGACGGGAAGTCCATTAAAGCTAAACATTAAACTCACCAAAATTGTATTTATGTTGTAACATTGATTGAACCCATTTAAGATAATCATACTGATTATAAGTGTAGCACTCAGGGATTTAATAATATATCTCTATTTTCTTGAATATTTATGTTTCATTAACTGCCATTTTAATATCTCAAGAATACAAACAATTAATCCGCAATTAAATGAAAAATCTACCACATCGTATTCAATCCCCCCCTTCTATAATGATTTTGGACCTAACAACTAGCATTAAAGCTCTACTATCACAGTTTGTTGGGAAAGCCTACCCAACGGTAACCATTAGAGATGACAACAAATGATGTACAAGGGTGTTGGCTATCATGATTTTAGAATTATCATCATTAGAAGTATCTTTCTTATCGATGAACTTAAGCACAATCTACAGGGCACTAGGAAATTCTTTGTCAAGGGTTTCCTGGAAAAGCATTGAAAAGGAAAAGTGTTTGATCTCAAGCAAGAAAGATGGAAGCTCACTCAACTGAGAGTGAGAAATTTTATTCGTAGCTGACATGGATTCAATATGCAAATGTGAAGTGAGTTTCTTCATAAATTGGTGAGAGGACATCAAATGAATTAATGGATTCGTAGCTATGACATAGGAATCTCTCACACTTGGTGAACAAGATAATGGATTCTTTGATAAAGAAGAAATTGGTGAGAGGACTACTTCGAAGGACATTTTAAAGTATGTCATATAGGGAAGTCAATGAAAACATCACACTGAAGCAAGTAATGTCATGGAAGAAATAAGCTTAGTGGTAGTTAGTGACAACCCTAGTTACAAATTGGTGATGTTCGTGCATTCAACAGATAATATATCACATACGTTGATTGATCATTACAGTTTAAGCAACGAAACTTGCTTCTATCAACTAAGCCGGTCTTGTAGCCGCTTTTTGATACTGCTGTCGAAGAACCTCCTTTTTAGAATCTTCCAAAATTAGGCTTAACTCTGAATGAGGAGTTTCTTCGGAATCTCATGTTGCCAAACTTCCTGGCAATCATAGCTAGAGATTCGTCTTCCAGCTGATCTAGTTCTTCCAGCAAGTAGAAATCACCATCTTCTTGTTTGTCAGAAGTATGTCCAAATTCTGGAACCACATACTCTGTTGAACTGTTAGAAGGTGCAACAGCCTTCGCTTCTACTTTCTCTGGTGCTTCTACCATTAATGCCTTGGAGGAACTCAGTACCTTACCTCTCCCGTACATCTCTCTGGTTTGGATCTGCTCCAACTCATAAGTTTTTAAAACTCCGTAGAGTCTTTCTAGGGTTACTTCCTTCATGTCCCTAGATTCCCGGATAGCTGCAATCCTGTGTTCCAGATGCTCGGGTAAGGTCAGCAAAAACTTCCTATTCACCTCCTGGTTCTGATAAAACTTTCCATTCATATTGAGCTCGTTTATTAGTTTGTTTAGTCTCTGAAATACCTCAGAGATACCCTATCCAAGGTTGGATCTAAACTGCTCATATTGGGAGGTCAGGATCTCCAGTCTATTCTCCTTTACTTCTTCAGTTCCCTCATTGATAATTTCAATTGTTTCCCATATCTGTTTTGCATTTTTGCAATTAACTACTTGATTGTACATAACGTAGTCCAGGGATTCAATTAATATAAGCTTCAAATTATTATCAAGGGACACAGCTTTTGCTTCATCATCTGTATAGTCTGTCGGACTTTTCAGAAACTGTCTGTGGGGGATTACGACCCCATCTACCGTATGTTCGAGAATAACTGATATAGGGGGCTCAACACCTTTGGCCATGACTAATGCTACTTGGAATTTGCAATCCCGATAAACAGTAGCATTTTGTGTTTCCACAAGTTGTAGTGTTCTCTGTCGAATTGTAGAATTTTTATGCTCGTCACTTTCTGGGTACTCATCTTTAATAAGATTAAAAATTAAATGTTTCAAAAACTATTTTATTTTTTGACTTAAAACAATTTTTGATCAAAAATAATTTTTCAGAAAAAAATTATTTCGAATTTAAAATAATTTTTGAGATCTGTATGAGTTCGCGGAATTTGATTTGGATCTGATATGAAAATATATCAACCAGCTCTGATGCCAATTGTTGGTCCCTGATATTGTAGAAGGGGGGTTGAATACAATATCAATTAATTATCGCTGAATATTGGATTTAAAAAATATTATTTAAAATTCACTCGAAATATTAATTGAAATGAAATACTGTTCAAGTAGAAGATATAATTTTAACTTGAAAAGTATTATAAAATTAATAAGTAGAAAGTTTATATAACTGTTTAAAAGCTTAGAACGATTTTGACATGAATTGTTCGAGTTTAACAATTATATTCCAAATTTGTACAGAAATCTGTGAATATTACAATGCAGACAAATTTCTGAATTTGATATGATTTTCTAACTTTTAAATAGTGAAGCACAATCCTCATATTTATAGAGGTTGAAAAGGCTTTATATGACCTTTTTCAATATGACTTAATTTAATGAAAATAAGCCTAGTATGACATTTGAAAAAGGCTGGGCATGACTTTAAAATACGATATGACTTTTAGAAAATTCGGTATGACTTTTCTTCTATTTAAATAAATCAGAATGATTTATTTAAAAGAAAATCGGTATGACCTTTTAATCCAAAAATCGGTATGACTTATTTAAATAAATCAAAATGACTTATTTAAATAAATTCGGTATGACTTTTGATTAAAGAACTCGGTATGACTTTTTATTAACAATTCGGTATGACTTATTTAAAGTCATTTGAATTATGTTTAAAAATCATACTAAGTTATATATTTTATAATAAATTAATTCTACTTAATTTAATTAGTTAATTTATAAAATAAATTAAATTCAACTTGAATTAATTTAATTAGATAAATTAAATAATCAATTAATGAATAATAGTAGAATTAAAATACTATATTGTCTTCTTTAATTATGCAGTCTTCTTCGAAGTCTTCCCGCCTTGGCTTTGTCTTCTGTCATTAAACCACTTGAGCTAACTGAAGAATAAATATTAATTTAGATGACACACAAATGTACTGTCTGGTTCATTTGTGCCATACTAATAAATATTCTTCACTTATTAACTTTTAAGTTGTGGCCTTCTGTCATTCTTTTGCTTCACAGTCTTTCCTCTTTTACTGGAATCTTCTATAGTAACCACTTGAAATCATTTAAATCTTCTGTATTCTTTAGAAGTACTACCTCTTTATTAATTTCACTGATGCTTGAACATTGAAATAAACTTCTTCCAGTGTTGAGTAGCAATTCCTATGAAAATACTTATGATACTTAGATCCTTTGTGATTAGTTGACTGTCTTCGTCTTGATTCCTGATTGGTGTTTATTATTTACTTCTCTTTATAAGTTAGAGTTGAGTTGTCATCTAATTATTATAAATAGGCCTAGTCATATGCCTTTCAATCTTCAATGCATCCTAGCAGCAACTCTGGGGAGCAAATAAAAGAAGAATCTACTAGTCGTACTCAACACAATAAAGATCAAGGGAATACATTAAGAATATATATGGCAAGACAAAAGTTTTGAAGTCAAATTCGTTCCCAGAGTCTAGTTCTTAGTGATTCGGATACTAGAGTAAAAGCTAGAAGTGCTATGCAAAATATATGGTTATTCTTCAGGAAAGAACAATTGTTAACAGTTGGTATCTTAAAGAAGATATAAGAATCACTAATTGATCCAGATTGGGTGATTGCAATGCAATATGATCTCAATCAGTTTGAAAGACAAAAACTACTGAAGCTGGAACCCAGACCACAAGACAAGGTTGTAATTGGTATTGTAAGGGTTTTCAGAAACTGTATGATAATTGGCATTGTTATGAGGGACAAAACCAAACTGGTTGCTACATGTTACTATCCTATTAAGGTTGAACAAGTTGATGTCCTAACTGTAGGATAGTCCTAGCACCTACTACATATTCAAACATAAATATCTATCAGATAAATGTGAACCAATGCACTCCTGAATGGTGAGTTAGAAGTTGAAGTTGATGTACAACATTTCCTGTACTTTAAAGTTACATATCCATTAGAATTTGTATATCATTTTCTTCACAATCTCTCTACGACGGAGGTAGGAAATCAAGCAATCATCAAGGACATGGTATGACACTCTAACTGCTAATTACTTGAAAATGATTTTATATTAGAGTTGTTATGCACATATCTCTCTAAAATACAAGGCACACACATAATGTAATATTAGTGCAACTATACCATGATTATATTATATGTGGGTCTACTAACGTAAATTTGGCAAGAGATTTTTACTAAGATGATGCAGAGTAGGTATAAGATGAGCATGTTGGAAGAGTTGTGATTCTTTTTGGATTATAAGTAATTCAAAAGAATGATGACAATTAAAGTAATTCAAGGATCTTTTGAAAATGCGAAATCTGAACGATTCCAGACCTGCCAAGACTTCTTTCCAATAAACCACTAAGCTTGATCAGGGCAAATTGGGTATAATTGAAGTGACAAGCTATAGAGGTATGATCAGCTCATTATTTAGTCAAGTGCAAAAAGACCATATATTTTATTCTCGATATTCCTATGTTCAAGTTTCCAAGTTGATACTAGAGAATCTAATCTTATAGCTAAGATATGAATTGTTAGATATCTTAAGGGATTACCAATTCTAAGAATCAGGTACCCTAAAGATACTAGGTTTAACCTAATTAGCTATAAAGATATAGACGATGCAGGTTGTAAGAAAGACATGAAAGTAATTCTTATAGAAGTTGTCAACTCCTACAACTCTGTTGGATACGCTCTACACCACGGGTGGAACAAGCACACGGACATCAGGTATCATTTCTTTTTAGAGTAGTTCTTAGTAGAATAACTTACAGATATTTGCTAAACAACTTGATAAATTCATTTTGCTCGAAGTTGGTTAATAAAGTTGGGATATTATTTATGTACATATTTGTTGAAAATCCCATCTGCAAGGAATTCTTAAATGAGTTGACAAGTATTAAATCATCCATATTTAAAGGACTTGTGAATTTATTTATAATTCAGTACCTCGTACTTATTGCTACTAGTTTAATTATCATGTTTACAATGTTATATGCATATGTGATAGTTAAATTGTCTAGCATAAGTTAGTAGCATAATTATTTGTATGTTAAGTACTTTTAAATATTTTGTTACAAATAATTATGACACTTTTGGTATGAGTGCTGTTATTTAGAATTTTTGTTCTAAAAAATTAATTTTTATTTCAAAAATCACTAATACTGGGAGGCGAAATATTTTATAAGTTATGTGTATAAAATTCTCAATATTTTATATACTTAGAAATATTTCCAAAATTATTTTTATTTCGAGGTATCAACCATTTATAAAATGATTTGTTTTCATACACTTGTTTCAATGTATGGTTCACACTGATTCAAAGTACTTAAATAGTGATTGTTGCTTTGAAGGCCTTATACTATATTACTAAGAATACATCCACCCCCATTGTCATGAAATTTTTTATTTTAAGTCAGGGATAATATCAGGTGGACAAAAATGATGAAGATCATAATTGCATTATGAGTCAGAAAATCATAGTCCTCTATCTGATAAGGATGGTTTAAAAAACTGTTTTCAAATCATACAGTATTAAGGTATAAAGGAAAAGAGTCATTTTAACGAGATATAATTTGGTAAGAGAGTTGAATTTCTTCTTTGGTATAAATTCTCGCATTTTATTATGAGAAGTTTGCCTTATAGGAAATTCATAAGGGATAGAAACTTTCTTCTCTGATACAAGTTTCCCGTGTTTTATTATGGGATATGTATCTTAAAGAAAATTTTGTATCATGCTCTTAAATGATAAATCTTTAGTTCCTACAAAATTGTTTTTACTGAAAGTGCTTTAATGCAATCTATTACAATTCTTTATTATATTTTTCTTTTTCTTTGGGATGAAAAATATGTTTTAGAATGTTAAGGTGATTTTCTTTTTATCTCGATTGGTTCTTTCCAGTTAGCCCCTAGTGGCTTTAGAAACTGACCAAGAGGTTGAAAATCCATCAATCTCTTACCCAGAGCATAGTACCAAACACTAATTCATCCACTTCCATATATTAACCCCTGGAGATATAAGGAACTTATGTAAGTTAAAGGTTGATAAGGGAGAAACTGCACTTGATGCAGCAAATAAGGATGATGTCGGGAGTACACTCATAGATCTACCTCCAGAGAAGAAAAGTAGTATGTAACTGAGATAACTGTAAGCTCATATGCATGTTCTCAAAATGATGCAAAGGTAAAAAGGCAATAAAACTGTCTCTGGAATCATTCTCTCTACAGGATGATGTTAGTGTTGGTGTCCTAGAGACAATACTTTATGATAAACAATTAAAGATTATGTTTACTTGATTATTTAATTAATATTTATTATGTCTTTATTTACTACATTATAAATTGAAAGCATAATAAATGTTCTTGGAATATTAATGCGAATTATATATCCTTAAGTAAGTGACTTAAAAATGAGATTATATGAACAGTATTATATTCCTAAATGTTCCTAGTCGAGTATTATTATTTAAGGACAATAATAATGCAATAAGACTAGTATGTTAGTTGACTGATGACCACATCTCATTGGTCATAGGTATGGTGATACTAAAGTCAATAACATAAGTGCATGTCTCAATACATGACACTGGACAGACCCGCTGTGAGAATCTACATGTTAATAAGTGTCGTAAGAAATTCTCACTGTGATAATGATGTATTGATCCTTTGACTTGAAATCATTATATTTTTATATGAAAATTAATATACTTTGATTACACTCAAAGTTACCTTTAACCGGGTAATGATAAAGGTGGACATTGGGTATGCTATGAATCGTATGAGAAATATGAATGATAGTTATAGGATTTAACCCTCCTATTTTAGGAGTGATATTATTGGCCTCTTGATTGAGTGAGACTATAAAATGCATGGCCATGCTTAAATGTTGATTTGATTAATAGTCTACTCATTGATCAAGGAAACCCGGATTAAAAATTGAAGAGGATGACACAATACATGTCTCGAGTTTGATCTATAATATAAGGTTAAAGGGATTATATTACATTGTACATTATTCACGAAAGGTTTAAAAGAATCACCAATTATTATTATTACTTGGGTAGCAATGATGTATTACTAGATGCCGCTCATTGTTTATAATTTTATTATAATAAAATAAAATTATTGCCAACGTAATAATAACCTAAAGGGTCTCACACAAAGAACGTTTAAATGGAGTGTTATTTAAATTATGAAAATAAATACTGTTATTATTATTAATTCAAATTTATTTATTTAATTAATTAAGTGAGACTTGATTAATTATATATATATTAGAATTCGAATTTAATAATAATATAAATCCGAAATCTGAATGGGTTTTAAAATGTCTAATCAAATTAGGGTTTTGGCCCAAGTCCCTCTCTCCCTTATATATACATAAAGATGTATAGTTTAGGGTTAACAGTTGAGATAATTCGTTTTTAATAAAACCCTAGCAGCTCTACATTTCTGAGAGGCTAGAGAAAGAGAGAGACAAAGAGGCAGACACAGGCTAGTACCTAACTCCGGTGATCGTTAGACGATACGACGTTCATGTGGATACCGATAGAGAGCAGATTTCTGTGAAGGGCTGCTGTGATTCATTGCTTCTGGACCTCTATAATCATCATAAGGAAAGCTTTAATAAGGTACACATCCGATTCTCCATAATCATCCGTCAATTATACACGGATCCTGCGTTTGGGATTCATTTTTTTATTATTTAGCGTAATTCCGCTGCGTATATGTGCCCGAATCCCAACAATGGTATCAGAGCTACGTGTATAAATAAGATGATTTGGTTATGTGTTTAACAGTTTTTCAATATATTCTAGTATGTATATGATCTGCCATGCATATATATTGATACTGCCTTCGTATGAGATTTAATATGCATGTTGTCATGTTGATGTATGATTAAAACTGTTACATAATGTGTATTTGGTTATTCATATGATGAGTACATAGATGATGATACTAGCATGTTAATGATTTGCCATGACTGATTTATATGCCTTATTGTGATTTGTATATATTATGCATGTGGGTCAGTTTGTATAGTGATATAAACTGGTGGACAGATTGTGTTGGACATGATCTGTTAACTGGGATATGATCAGTATGTATATGATACATGCTTCTGAAACTGTATAAGATGTAGTGGGGAAAAGACCAACATATATGATCTGTAGTTCAGAAATTGATGATTTCTGAATATATGATCTGTAGTGGGGAATAGGACTGGTCTTCGAAAATAAAAAATTTCCCAGGACAGCTCGACCCCAGCCCGGGGGCTGCCGCCCAGGGGTTGCCGCCCCCGGACCCCCGCAATATTTTTCATGTTCTTTTTGTGTACTTGAGCATGGTGCTGGTTATGGCCTTTGGACCCCTAGATTAATAGTTTTGGTTTTATAAATACGACTTGCATGTCGTTTTCCTCAATCTTGTAATTGTTTAACCTCGAATGTAACTCGAGTTTTCTTATGTAAGTACATTAGTATAGGTTGTATTCAATTATTCCATGTAATGTACTTGAAGATTGAAGGATGATACAAGAAGAGGAGCAGGCACCCATGGATACAAGAAGAATGAAGACATGTAATTGTATTTATATTTTATCACCATAGATTGACCTTGATCCTTTCATTAGCTCGAAAGGATCACATAGGAAATGGGCCGTAACCAAGCACGTTTACATACTGCACTTTACATATTGATGTATGAATGTTAGTGTAAAATAGTTAATGATGCATGCTTTATTTAGATTAATCATGTATGTATGTATTAGATACGACACCCATGCCATGCTTGTTTAAACAAGATAAAATCTGTAACGACTCAAGAAATTAAAATTGAACAAACAATCATGAGATTCTTGTGTTTATGAAACACGGTATTGAATATGAATTTTCATTTTTCTGATATGTGGAGATTTTGTCAATAACGGATTATTAATTTAATCTGTAAGAAAGTTGGGTTTTAAGTGAGACCGCTTGTGACTTCTCCGATGATCTAGAAATCAAACCATTGACGAATATTGAAATGGACTATTTAATCAAGGAATAATTGAGAATCTCTTTATGATGGAATCATGATCGTTAAATAATAAATCCCTAAATAAATATTAAGTTAATATAGATGCCTTCCAATGTTTGTACACATTAAGATCTAGATTGAGAAGGAGTGGGTTTGCCAAAGTAAAGTGCTCTTATCAATCATGGGAAAATTTGATAAGTAATTGTACATTGTTTATTAAACGTTGGGTCTAACTTAACTAAATTATCACAATAGGATTGTGGGTTTAGAGGCATAGAGTTTGGTGAGATTTATTGGATAAATGTGTACAAAGGGTTATTCCACCAAACTATCCAAGAGTTATATTTGATATAATTGACAAATGTTGTCTACCTAAATAGTCGTGTTTTGGGTGTATTAGCCAACGCTATCTTGAAACATGGATGAAATACGGATCTTGTCTCACTAGAAAAATTTGATGAAATGCTTTCTGAATTAATAGTTAGGGCTATTGATTTGAATAAAATAGTGGGAGATATATATTATGAATGTATATGATAATCACTTGAACGTAATTAAAATTCTGCAAACTAACTAAATTTATGCATTTTAACATTGTAGATATTTAAATGGCAAACAATACAAATACTTTCTCCGTACGAGCAACCCTTGAGAAGGACAAGCTGACAGGAACTAACTTCCTTTATTGGTATAGGAATTTGAGGATTGTCCTCAGGCAAGAGCGTAAGCTCCACTCATTGAAATTTCCTTCTCCAGCTCCTCCTGCTGAGAATGCAACTCGCGCTCAACAAAATGCTTATCAGAAGCATATTGATGATGCGACTGATGTGGCATTTCTCATGCTAGCAACCATGAGTGATGAGCTTCAAAAACAACATGAGCATATGGATGCTTATGAGATGATTGAACACCTTCAAAGGATGTTTGAAGGACAGACTCATCAAGAAAGGTTCGACACGAGCAAAGCACTGTACTCTTGCAAGCAGGGAGATCATCAACCTGTTCAACCACATGTTTTAAAGATGATAGGTTATATTGAGTATCTTGATAATTTGGGTTTCCCGATTGGTCGAGAAGCTCAGATTGACTTAATCTTACAATCTTTGAACAGCAATTACACTCATTTTGTTATGAACTACAATATGAATGAGATAGACAAACACCTACTGAATTGTTGGCTATGTTGCGAACTACTGAAACTAACAAGAAAAAGGCCGAACCTGCTCCCATATTGATAGTGAATAAGAAAGGTAAGGCTAAAGGGAAAGGTAAATGGAAGGGACAAAAGAAGATTGGATCTGATTTTGTTCCCAAGCCAAAGGCTAATCCCAAACAGGCTTTAAAGCCTAAAGGTGCTGTTGCAAAGGGTGATTGACTTCTGTGGTAAACCAGGTCATTGGAAGAGAAACTGTCATGCTTATTTGGAGGGTCTGAAGAAACTGAAGTCTGTTCAGATTTCTGATTTAGGTATTTATGTTATAGAAGTCAATATGTCTACTTCTACATCATGGGTATTGGATACTGGATGTGCTTCTCACATTTGTATAAATGTGCAGGAACTACAAAGGAGTAGGGCTTTTGCTAAGGGAGAGGTCGACCTACGAGTTGGCAATGGAGCAAAGGTTGCTGCTTTGGCTGTAGGTACTTATCATTTATCGTTGCCCACTGGACTTATTTAGAACTTGAAAATTGTTTTTACGTGCCTGCAATTTGCAGAAACATTATTTCAGTTTCTTTTTTGGACAAGAAAGGTTTTGCTTTTTCAATTCAGAACAATTGTTGTTCCTCTTATTTGAATAATGTTACCTATGGGGTTGCACGCTTGTTTAACGGTTTATATGTTCTTGATTTAGACACTCCTATCTATAATGTGAATAACAAACGTCTTAAAACTAATGACTCAAATCAAACATACCTTTGGCACTGTCGTTTAGGCCATATAAACGAGAATCGCATTTCCAAGTAACATAAAGATGGATACTTAGATAAGTTTGATTTTGAATCATATAAAGCATGTGAACCATGTCTCATTGGAAAAATGACTAAAGCTCTGGATCCCTGACCTCGGATCTAGGGGTGTCACATAAGTGGTATCAGAGCACTGAGTCATAATACTTAGATACGAGAAAGTTAAGAGTTATATATATATAAGAGGAGGACGTAAGAGCTCATATAGAGTTCTTTATTTGACTACAGGATATTGTGCCAATGAATAAGATAGAACCGTGACAATTACCTTAAGTTAGTAATGTCAAGATCATAGAAAACCTTTTTAGGTTATAATTTTGTGCCAGATTCGAGGAATTGTTCCCAAATAGGCAATGACCCGATATTTACAACCCTAACAAGAAGTATGATGGATCTGAGGATATTATTGATGTTTGTTGATGATGAGGAATACGAGGATTTTGTTGACGATTCTCTGAGAATAAAAAGTAAAGCATAAATTTAGATGATATATAGTATGCATACAATGTAGAATCACAACAAAGAGTTAAGATACACACTTGACGTAGTTTTGAGTATATTAAGGATTTTTGATTAAAGTAAGCCGTTGGGGTAGATATGTCCCCCTAATTCTTGGCATGATATTCGGGTTAGCCGAGTTAGAACGAACAGCGCGTCCAACCATGACTAATCTTTCCTTATTTTACAATAAGACGAAGAGATAGTGTTAATATTATGGAGCGAATGAGATTGATGGTCCGAGGAAGTGACCGTCAATAAGGTTGCTGACTGACTTTGAGGATGCTCAAGAGTACCCATACATATATAGTGACTCTAGTTATTGCCCTTTTGATATACATTATGTTGTAGATGGCTGACTAGACATTGATGTTTGAGGTCACTAGAGGACAAAGATTCTTGGTGAATGTTTTGGGATTGTAATTGAGGTGTTTTTACACCGGGCATAGTCCAACATACGAATAGATCATGCCCAATTTTCTCTAGAAAATACCTTCACTTAAGTTTAAGAAACTTTAGAATTAAGAAGATGTGTAAATGAAATGTTTCAGGGTAAAATAGAGAAGCATGGCTTAAAGGATATAGTCATCAATATATAAGTTAATATTGAGGGTTTAGAGGGATTAATGCCATAATAAAATGTACATACATGATGACTTAAGATATATGAAAGTCTACAATGTGATAATATCAAGGCATAGTTGTAATGAGAAGTTGTGAGTTTCCCAATGGGGATTTGTGTGGTTGAGTTTGATGTTGGGTTTTAATAATCAAATGCGTAGTCGGATTATGTCTGATTGAGCTATGAGACCAAGCTAATCAATGTTTTTGTTCTGCTAGAACGTTATCGAGTCAGAATACTCTAAATTTTAAAGGATCTCATTTCATACGTACAGTAGTATTTATCTTGACAAACTAAAGGATGGATTTGGCATGTTTGGTGCTCAGGGTTATATTTCAACCCACAGAGAGTTATAATAGGACTAACGGTAGTGACTATATAATGACCAAATTGTATAATATCCCATGTTTCCCTACCTTGCCCTATAAAAGGTTCATTCATTAGATGCCCTAACTTTTATACTTGAAAATATTTGCAGGTTCCTTTATAGCTAGTGGAATGACAACACTTTCTAAAATAGTACTTTGAAAAGAGGTGTGTGTCTTCGAAAGGCCAAGTTGCTAAACCTTGCATATTTTTTGAATGAATGTCAAAATCTTGGAGAATTGTTTTCCTGAGTTATACTGGTGAAATATATACACATTGTATATTTATTCTAAATTTTTTTTTACATCAACTGTTTTTGCTGATCAAAAGTCTGGCTTTGTTAAGCCTTTATGCTTGAAAGAAAGATGTACAAATAAATCCTCTTCATTTTCAAATATTGGAGCAATTTAATAAAGTTATTTATTTTTATCTCCAAAAAATGACAGCCATTTAATTTGACCGAGTTACAACTGATTTTATATAAGGTTATTATATGATGATCAAAATTTCTGAAAGGTAATTAATTGGTTGAGACCCAATAAGATTGCCTATTCAGTGAGATTTCTTACGAACCTTGTCAAATAAAGATTTCTTTTGCTATAATTGTTCCTTGTTTTAGCAAGTGTTGCCTACGTATTTGGAAATTCAGATGTAAATAAAGTTTTAGACCTGAAACAAGAGTGCGTTAGATTATGAATTGAAGTTTATAGTTATTGGCAAGGTTGTCATCTTGAATGTTGAGGATACAATTAGATCCATAGTGTTAGAAATACCTACTATATAGATTAAAGAAGTGGTTATAGAAGGAAGTTGAAATGAAGTGGCTGAAAAAGAAAGGGATGGAAGAAAAAGGGAATTTTAGGAGCTATATATATAGAAATACCATGAACTTTTAATAAGGAACCGGAGCTCTACTTCGGTAAGGACAGTGGATAAAGGAATATGAATGTGTTGGCATATAATAATTATGGTTCACCCAAGTCAATCAAGACCTGACTTACTAGATAGCGAGACTGATATTGGAGAAAATGGGAAATTGACAGCAAGAAACTATAATTATAAATCTAGATGTTACGATAATTATTGCCCTAAAAGAAGGGATACCATGTTTTAAATATGGAGAATAAGGGAAAGGTAATATGGTATCAAAATTGACTAACGCACCGGATTGACATAGATTTAAGTCCCTTCCAGATTGAAAAATTAATATGATGTTAAGAATGGACGATTATCTAAATAAGAAGGTTCAAACTAACGGTAACAATAAAATAGTGAAGTTAAGATTACGTGATATTGGATAAAGTTGAGATTTGAGGAAAGAGATAAACTGAGAAGATATAAATTACGATTCGATTGAAAAGTATAATATATTTTGGTTGTTAAGTGTGGGGCACCAGTAATGGATAGGAAAAAGGAAATATTCAATAAGGAGAAGTACGTAATAGTTAAAGAATTGGAAGATGTAACCCTTAGTGACATTTTGGGGTTACCACATGTTAGAGATTATATCATCCGCCATTGATCTAGTGTGATGAGCAACATCAGCATTAGAAGCATCTTAAAAGATAGCACCTGTCAGCATAAAAGAGTTAGTCACTCAATTATAAAAACTGTCATATAAAGGTATCATAAGATTGAAAGTGTCACTATGAAGTGCACATGTTTTGTTTGTTAAGGAGAAGGATAGTATCATGAGACCATACATATGTTACTGAGAATTGATTAAGTTAACAATCAATATTGGATAACTATATCATGGATACACAAAATATTCGACCGCTTAAAGGGTGCAGTCTAATATTAGAAGATATAGTGAGTATTGGTTATCACTAACTAAAGATTAGCCTAGACGATGGATCAAAGATGACATTTAATATGTGGTATGGACATTATGAGTTTTGATGAGGTAGTTTGTATTAATGAGTGCACCTATAACTTTTAAGGATTTAATTAGAATGTTTAGAAATAATTGGACAATTTGTCGTAGACTTCATAAGGGATATTTTGATGTGCCCAAAGATTAAGGAAAAACATGAAGGAAAAATGTATATAGCCTTGGAAATATTAAGAGAAAAGAGATTGAATGTGAAATTCTCTAAGTGTGAGTTTTGGTAAAATGTGTTTAAATTTATGGTATGTAGTAAGTGGGGAAGGAAGTTTAGAGGAAATTAAAGAATAAATGAGTAACAGCCCCGTTGTTGCGACTACCAAATGATAAAAGGTGAATCTTGTAATTAATAATGACATGTCTTTTTGAAGGATTGAGGGTGAGTGAAAGCAACATAGTATGAATACTTTTATATGCGTCTAAGTAACTGAAAAAATACGAATTAAGATATCCTACCTATGAATTGTAGCTGATGGCCATAGTGTTTGCACTTAAGCTTTGGAAACATCATTTGAATGGATAGAAGTGTAGAATTTTCAAAGACTATAAGAGTCTTGAAGATATATTCACTCAGAAAGAATAGAATTAGAGATAATAGGTTTCATATTTTATCAATTGATTCCAAGATAATCATGATCTTGTTTTATAGTAAGTTCCTTACACATTGAGGAAGAAAAGCTCACAAGAATTGTTTTTCAAAATTGTTCCCTTCTTCTGATTGTTATCAATTTATCATCCAATTGAGATAGACAATGCATATGGTATGACTTCTTGTCTGTGTGATAAAATTCAAGTAGGAAACCACCTAATTATATGTTGTAAGCTAGAAAGTACAAAAGACTGGCCATCTTAAGTACAAATATGATTTTTCTCAATCATATCCAAATTATTTTCTTTCTTATCTCTCATATACATTTGAAATTGAGCTTATTGATCTACAAATCACTCTTATCGTTGTGTTACAATGGTATTCCTTGAAAAACACATAATCAAAATCATGGACAAAGTTATTCCTTCATAGAAAGTTTTTCATTGGATTTCAAAAGGAGTGGGGTAATTGCTTACCACGAATAGAGCTTTCATACGACATTAGTTACCACTCACATATAGACATGCCACTTTACGAAGCTTAGGACAGATGAAAAAAAATGTCGATCTACCTTCTGTTAGGGGTAAATAAATGAATGATAGATAACGGGGGACAAGAACTGGATCAACAGGTGTATAATACAATTGGTAGTATTTGAAAAGGATTAATGATAACTCGAGAAGGACAACGCGAGTATGATGATCAAGTCTGAAAATGGCATAGAGTATAAACCGAAAGACTTCGTATTGCTGAACTTATTATCGTGGAAAGGAGTAATGAGATTTGGTAAAAGAGAGAACTTAAGCTTGAGGAGTATTGAATCTTTCAAGGTCTTGAAGTATATTAAGAAGGTGTATATGAAGTGGCACTCTTTCCAATTTTAATGAATCCATCGTGTGTATGATACGTTAGTGTTAGTAAATTATAGAGCGGGCGTTAGGTATGCGTTAGAGTTCGAACTTATAAAGGCTCTCACTGATAGCTTGCGTGCCTCCATGTGGTCAGTTGACGTCTTCCCCGTTTTCATGTAGAGTTTGATGGGATCCATTCAACATGCTCCCAGCCCAATCGGGACTACTAGTTTAGCATCAATGCTCGGGGTCTTCAAGACTTGGAAATAAACACTACCAGAGTAACTCTCAATCTCTGAAGATGCAAATTTAGACAAGGCATCGGCCTTCACATTTTCCTCTCTCGGGATATATTCAAAGTGAGATTCTTCAAACTGCGTGGCTTGAGCTTTAACAATTCTCAAATATTTTGCCATAGTCTCTTGACGGGCCTCAAACTCCCCATTTACTCGAGAGATTACAAGCCTTGAATTGCCACATACCTTCATATATTTCACCCTCAGGGGTCTGGCAAAGCCAAACTCAACTATCAAAGCTTCGTATTCTCCCTCGTTATTTATAGTTAGAAAATCCAACTTGATTGCATACTCGACAATAAACCCATCCGGGTTTTACAAAACTAGGCCAGCCCCACTAGTTTTTGTTTTTGAAGCTCCGTTAAAAAAGAGCACCCAGTATTCTTTGAGTTCTTCCTCGTTCTCTTCCTCATCTCCATTTTCTTTATTCTCCTCTTGCCCCCCGACTTCTTCATTGGGAATGGTACATTCAACCACGAAGTCAGCTAGCGCCTGGGTTTTGATGATCTTTCTAGGCTTGGATCTGATTTGGAACTCTCCAAGCTGAATGGCCCATTTGATTAGTCTCTCACTGGACTTGGGGCTATGTAGTATGTTTCTCAGGGGTTGGTCTGTCAAGACTTCAATAACATGTGCCTGGAAGTATAGACGTAGCTTTCTCGAAGCCATTATTGATGCTAAGGCAAACTTCTCAACCTTTGAGTAGTTCATCTCTGTACCTTATAGAATCTTACTAACATAATAAATGGGTTTTTGAACCTTAGCTTCCTCTTTCACAAGAACAACACTCAGGGCTGAGCTCGAGACAACAAGGTACATGTATAGCACTTCTTCAGGTTTTGGTTTGGCAAGAAAGGATGGCTTAGCCATATACTTCTTCAGCTCTTCAAATGCTGCTTGGCTCTCGTCATTTCATTCAAAGTTCTTGACCTTCTTGAGGGCCTTGAAGAATGGTAGACAATTTTCTCCAAACTTTGATATGAAGTGCCCTAGGGCTGCTACCCTTCATGTGAGATTTTGGACATCTTTTATTGTCTTAGGGGGCTCCATATCCAAGATTGCTTGAATCTTATCAGGATTGGCCTCAATGCCTCTTTTGGAGACCATCAGGCCTAGAAATTTCCTAGATCCTACACCATAAGCACACTTGGCCGTGTTCAACATCATCCTATGGGTTCTCAGAACTTCAAATGCCTCCTTCAGGTGCTTAAGATGATCAACCTTGTGAAGCTTTTGATTAACATGTCATCAATGTAGACCGCCATGGTCTTACCAATGAGGTGGTTGAAAATTTTATTTACAAGCCTTTGATATGTGGCTCCTGCATTTTTAAGTCCAAAAGCCATAATCAGATAACAAAAAACACCAAAATCAGTGATGAATGATACCTTAGAGATGTTATCGGGGTGCATTTTGATCTGGTTGTAGCAACTGAGGCCATCCATGAAGCTAAGAATCTTGTGCCCAGCTATGGCATCAATCAATGTGTCTATCCTTGGCAAGGGGAAGCAGTCTGTAAAGCATAACGTAACGTAATATGCAATAGTGGTATCGATAACTCAACTAATAGTCAAAAATAGTTAAATAATACTGATATGCAGTACAAGTGTTAGGTCCAAAATAATCATAGAAGGGGGGTTGAATATGATGTGATAAATTTTTCGTTTAATTGCGAATTAAGTGTTTGTGTTCTTGAGATATAAAAATAGTAATAAATGAAACACAATGATTCGGGGAAATAAAGATATCTTATTAAATCCCTGATGTGCTACATTTCTAATCAACTGACTAGCTTTTCTGGGTTCAATCAATATAATAACAGAAATACAGTTGGGTGAGTTTAATGTATGGCTTAATGGAGCTTCCCGTCTGTATGTCTTGTTTGTTGAAGATGAATGAATTCCTTACTATCTGTATTGATTTCACCCATATATATTCTGTAGACTTTTGGAAATTTAATTAATTGATTTTCCAACAATGCACAAGTCCTTTGTTGCGCCGACAAGAGTGTTGGTGGTGTGTAGGTGCCACTAAGTTATTTGTTGCATCTTGAACATTTATTGCGCCTCTAGTATAACTTTGTTGCACCTAGATCAAGGTTAGTTGCGCCTATACACTGGCTTCCTTGTATAGGCGCCACTAATGACTTAGAAACATTCAAACAACTTTGTTGCGCCTCTTTGTCATTTTATTGTGCCTGCATACTAGTTGCAGTGTGTAGACGCCACAAAATCTTCCGTACAACTTTTTTGCACCTTTAACTAGTTTGCGCATGCACTCCCATTCCCTTGTGCAGGCGCCACAGACCTTCACTTAGACTTTCCTTGAACTTTGAACTTGGTTTGTTACGCTTCACACAATGTTTCACCTGTGTATGAACCACCAACTGTAGTATTACTTGCCTTAAAAAATATCTTGAATTCTTGAAGTATTTACCACTTGGTTTTCATTCTTCTAGCTTGTTCAACTAATTTCCTTATTGTGCTGATGCTTAGTGCACTAGTCTGGTTCACAAACGACTAACACTGAATTGAATTCCCTTGACTTCTGTTCTGTTTCAGCTGATTAACCTTGAACTATTATATTGCTTTTGATCACTGAAATCCTTTGACAACTATACTTAACTCATTACATTGTCTTTAGTATGAAATCTTCTGAACTCATATTTGTTGCTGAGACCTGAACATATTAATGAACTTCTCTCACTAACGTTTAGTAAGCCTTTCATCTTGAATGCTCTGCAATGATGTATGTATGATTCTTGTTTACATGTCCTTCTGGATTCCTGTGCTGCATATTAATATTATTTGACTGTCTTTGTTTCTTAGTTGAGTTATCGTTATCACTATTACATATTATGTTACATTATGCTTTACAATCTCCCCCTATTTGGTAGAGTTCGACAAGCAAATCCTGTGAGAGGATAACTCAACTGATACTTACAAGAAAAAGTAAAGTGCAGAAATAGAGGAAATAATAATAATTACATTCTGGATTGGATTTTACATTCCATATTTTTTTACAAGTACAAGAGAAGTTTGTCCATCTAGCCTGAACACATATTTCTATGATCTTCTGCTTCTTTGTACTGTGTCTTGCCTGTTCATGGATCTTGTCTCGGAGTAATGCTTTCTTAGCTCTTTTTCTTTTTGTTCTAACCTTTCTTTAACCATATCCCTAACTTCAACTTCAAGAGTGTTGGCAGGAGGTGGATCTTCTAGTTTCTTCAAAACTTCTATGAGAAATGCAGTCGAATTTGTCATAGAGATTGACTCGAAGGCCAGAGATTGTCTCTTTGAAAACACGAACACCATTATTCTCTTTGGAAAGCCTTTCACTCTGCCAGTGTCATACATAGACTCTTCTGCCAGTTTCTCCATCAGAACATCTTGAATCATCCTCAAAGCCTTCTTGTCTGATTTGACAGTAGATCTCTTACCATAGAAAAGTCTTTTCTGATTATTTTAGAATTTTTCCTTTTCAGCTTTGACAGTTCCTTTTTCTTATCCACTCCATTTTTCTTGAACAAGAAGTACTTTGTTCCATTTGGCTCCGTTTGAATGCAAGGTTCAAAATCTTTGATTGTTTCAAGTTCTTCAGTTTCATCCTCTCTTCTCATATACACTGGATCTTGGTAATATCTAGTTGTCTCCATAAGATATCTTCCTGATGTTTTTATAGCTCTGTTCAGCCTGAATGCATAGATCAACTCAGCAGCCTTTAGATCTTTTTCAGCTCTGTTCTTCTTGCTTCTGAGTCTCCCTTCTACATACTGCATGAACATTACTTGGCTTGACTCTAGACATTCATCTCACAAAATTAGATTGTGAAGAATTGTTGCTTTGTAGTACTTGAGCACCAGAGGCTTCTCAAATGCTTCGACACCTATCTCAATGATCTTTTTTCTATTAGATCTCTCAGTATATCATTTATTTTGTGTCCCCCAAAGAAGACTTTCCTCTTCAGCACATACAACTCCACGATATTCATTTTCTCAAAGCTCTTTGTCGACAATATTCTAGATCACAGTGTTATTGAATTGATATACATCTTCCAACTGTATTTCAAAACACTGACTGACACGCTTGTGATTTCATCTGATAACACAACATAGAATTCATGAACATCTTCAAATTTCACCCTCATAGTTTTGAAAAGGTCAAGGACTTCTCTGTCTTTTTTCTGATTTTGAGTTAACTCCTTCTTGTTCAACATACTCCTTGCTTCATCCCATTCAGGACCAACTTTGGGTTTTATGTCCTTAATTCTATTTTTCCTTTCCATTGCGTGTTGAACTCTTTTTCATTTTCTTCTCATCAAATCTTGAACTTGAACTATGTCTTGAGTAACAACTCCATCTACACCAACTAGAAGACTGTCATTATCAAAAAAATATTCTTCAACAAATTCCTCCTCGACATCTATTCCTGTAGCCTTTGTTGTTTCCTCTATTTCAGTCTCAGTTGGAACATCCATTGGCACATACGGTTCAAATATTTCACCTTCCTCCAGTTGCCTCGCTCTAGGCCTATAAAAGATATATGACTCCCCCTGAGTTGTATATTCCATTATCATTTCAGCTCCAACTTTTTCTTGTTCTCTTCTCTCCCCCTCAGTTGGGTTATCCTCCCTTATGACTGGAGTAATTTGAGTTGTTGGAGTTGATTGAGTAGAAACAAGAACTTTCTGAGCCAGCAGTTGTTGGACTAACTCTTTGATTTCTTTCATTTCATTTTGATGTTGCTCTTGTACTTCCAAGATTTTCCTTATTGAATAGTGAATTTCTGTGACTTGGGCCTCCAGATTTAGAAACCTTTGGTTGTGTGTTGCGTGTGCATTGTGTGGGGTGTTTGTTTGGCCAGTGGGTGTTTCACCACTCACTGTTACTCTTTGATCACGCCCTCAACACTCACACTTGGTTAATCAGGGTCAGGGAATTGAAGATCACTTAGGTTTAGTATTTCACTCAGCTCAATTATAGCATCCTGATCTTCAGTACCTGTAAAAAAATCCTTATCCCTCTATGGGTAGGTTGCCTATCCGCCGGACCATAGTGGGTGGGGAGAACTCCTTTTTCAGGAACTGGGGGGTTGAGACCCAGTGTGGTCACCACAATGGATTCTATAATGATTGGAAAAGTTGTAGAATCTGTGATGCCAGCTGAAGCTATTGAAAGCATTACATATTCAGAGACGCCCTGAACAGGTTCTACTACCGAAGAAGCAGATACTCTATGAATATAGTCCACATTCCTTCTATGGATGTGTTGTCCCTCCGCCTGACCTGAAAAGGTGGGGAGGACCTCCTTTGTAGGAGATGGACTTGGAATTTCCAATGGAGGTATCCCCTCAAGCAATGTAGTGATTGACAATTGAGAGCCTGTGGTGCCCCGCAAAGCCTGTGAAGGCACTTCCACTTGTAGTGGTAATGCTGCTGACACAACTACTCCGTGAATGGAGACCTATTCCCTTCTAAAGGAGGGTTACCTTTCCACTTCACCCACTTGGGGATGGAGAACATCCTTAATAGGATCTGGAGATGTTAAGTCCAGGGGGGCACCACATTTGACACTGTAATGAATGGCTATTGAGAGTCAGTGATTCCCCTAACTGTCTGTGAAGACAAGTTCTGAATTGGATTTACCAAAACAGAACTAGCTACTGAAGTAGCTGAAAGTGTTTCCATCTTTGTTTCCATGCCTATACCTTTCAAAATTTTGTCAATTTCATAATTTAGATCACGAAGGAAAAGAAAGGTCTCAGAGATTGGAGAATCAGGTTTCTGGCTCACAGATGCGTTAGGTTTAATATTCATTTTACGACATTTTTGAGAAGGCAGAGCTGTAGAAGATATTTCAAAAATTTCCTGATTCGGTAGGGACTCACTCCTATCATCTAAATCAAGGTTTCTTTTTCTGGTTTTAGGATATGAAGGGAGTGCTTGTTGTTCTCTGGCAGTGATTAGAACTGATTGGTCGCCAAGTTCATTGCCAGCTTCGAAAGCCACTGAGAGCTCTAGTGTGTGATTGTCGTTTGAGGCACAGAAGTAGATATTGTGAAAAATTCATCTTGTAGAAATGCAGAAAATTCAAAGTCTAAAAGTATACCTTCTTCCATTTGTTCATCAGAAAAATCAGGAATGTACACATCAGTGTTCTGAGGCTCTTCTACTATGTCCTCAACAAATATCTCTTCTATTAGATTTTCAGAGGTTTTCCTTTGATCTTTTTCTGTAGGAATTGGTTCTTGTTCTTTTTCAAAACCAGATTCAACCATTATTTCATCTTTTTTCTCAGTGCCAGGTTCTTCTTCTTGGGATTCTCCTATGCTTCCTGATTCAGTGGATGTTTCAACTTCATTTTACTTTGTAGAGGTTGCTTCTTCTTCTTCTTCAGTTACAGCTTCTTCTTCTTCTGCATCTTCTTCTTCTGCATCTTCTTCTTCAACCTGTCTAAGAAGAGCAAAGTAATCTCGAATGGACTCAGTCATTGGAGCAGGGGTATACCTGTTTGGATAGTCAGCTTCATTATGTAGCAACTTGATTATTTTGAACTGTAGTGAAGGGGACTCTTTCAACGGACTCTTCTGAAATGACTGGAGTTGATCAGCGTCCAGTACTTAGTTCATCACCAACTGCAAAAATCTTGGATACAGACAGAAGTTCTCCATTTTTGCTTGGTTCTTTAGGATCTCCGCCACGATCAACTTTCAAAAATTGATTATGCTCTCAGAAGCCACTGCATACGCAATCATCTTGTTAAACTGAGTAATCCCGTGGAAGCAATCTGTCTTTGGTGCGAAGCCATGAGACAAGATATTGAAGAATAAGTTCCACTCCTTGGGTAGATCATTCTTGTATATCTTCTTAGGGAGATTGTTGTTTTCCCTGGTGCAGTGCAGAAACATAAAGAAATTGTCTAACTCCGTCTGAGATGGTTCATCTTCAAAATTTTCAGTCGGCAGATGAAGTGCTCGATTTATGTCGTTTTATGTTATCTGCACTTTTTGTCGCTGAATTTTGCAAGTAAAGGCTGATATCCCATCTGCAGATGTGTTCTGAGCAGACCTGTATACATGTCTTAGAAGATTCTTATTCAAAGGCACAACAGTTGTTAGTGCATATCTGACTATTGAATATTCATTTAAAAACCTAGCCCATTTTCCTAACTCACCTGCCACGGTCCAATCATCTATTAAAATTGATAAATAATTAGTCTTTTTAAACTCAAAATTACCTGCCATTTAATTAAAGTGAAAGGTAATTTTTACGAATTAAAATTACTAATTAATATCAAATTATTTTAGTAAATTACGAACCAAACCCTAATTTTTAAAATTACTTGGATTGTCGTGAAATTAAAATATGATAAACTCCTAGTAATTTTAAGTACACTTTTAATTTTATTATAATTTTTGTAATCGATTTAAAATTATGAAAACCCTAGCCAATTAGTTCAAGATTTATAAAATTGAGAATTTTAGATCTTTGACCAAAAATGATGGGACCACTTGCAAATTAAAGGAATGAATGTGGTTTCCATAAAACTTATTTTAGATCAAAAATTGGACAAGAATTGGCTTAGTTTTGATCGATTAAAATTGTATATCTAAGTTGCTTTCTTGTGCCTGAAATGGTGTGTGTACTATGTATGTATATAAGAGTCGCAACAAAAAAACTGAACACCTATTTATTGGCGCCACAAAATAGAAATAAACACTGTATTGGCGCCATAAAACTACCCAGCACAACAAAAATATACTAAGATGATTTATGTTGCGCCTCCACAGTGTATTCACTGTGATGGTGCCACATAAAGGCCTAGCATCATAAAAATACTTAAACAACAAAATCTTAAGTATTTTGTTACGCCTTTACAGTGGTAACACTATGTAGGCACAACAAAACCTATAGGGACAACTTGATTATCAACAATTTATTTTCTAAGTATCTGTTTCACTTTTGTTGCGTCTATACAGTCAAATCACTGTATAGGCGCCACTAAATAATGAAGCGCCACATAGTACTTGAATAAAATCTCAAGTGCTCCTAGATTTTGCTACTAATACATAATAATATTTATGAATAATTTGAATAATTAATCAATAATAATTAATTACTAACAAATATTATTTCACAAAATATTTATTAATAACATTAATTGTTAAAATTATTATCATAAATAAATTATACTTATTATTATTTTACTTTTATTTTAAATATGAGAATAAATATAAATATTCTTCCTTTTTATTTAAAATAATTTCAAATAATATTTAAATATATAAGTGCCAAGAATTTATCAATTAAATACAAGTACTTAAATATTTGCTAAGATCAAAATTAAATAAATACCAGATTAATAAAATTAGCAGGCATGCACAAGGTATTTATCTAATATTTAATCTTAATAACTGGAAAATAATTGGGTAAATAAATTCACAAGTCCTAAAAATATTGAAATTAATTAACTAGTGAATTTATCAGCTTCAAATTGCAGTTTTTGATTACTAACTAACTAGTTAGTAGAATTTAACATCTCAAGTTCACAAACCAGTCTAGTGAAAGTGATTTCATCCAGTGGTTTAGTGAAGATGTCTGCAATATGCTGCACTGTAGGTATAAAATATAATTCTACAGTACCATTCATGACTTGCTCTCTTTTGAAATGATACCTGATATCAATGTGTTTGGTCCATGAATGTTGAACAAGATTGTTTGTGACGGCTATCGCACTTGTGTTGTCACAGAATATTGGAATTTTGCTCAGCAACAGTCCATAGTCTTGAAGTTGGTTCCTTATCCATAATATTTGTGCACAACAACTTCCAGCAGCAACATATTCAGCTTCAGCTGTTGACATTGCAACTGAGTACTGCTTCTTGCTATACCAGGACACCAATGTTTTACCAAGGAATTGATAACTCCTTGATGTACTCTTTCGATCAATCCTACAACCTGCATAATCAGAATCTGTATAGCCAACAAGGTTAAAACCTGTATCTTTAGGGTACCGAATTCCAAGATTCAGACTTTCCTTAAGATACCTAAAAATCCATTTAACAACTATAAGATGTGATTCTTTAGGTTCAGACTGAAACCTAGCACACAAGCATGTAGCAAACATAATATCTGACCTACTTGTTGTTAAGTAAAGTAATGAGCCGATCATACCACTGTAGCTTGTGATATCTACTGTCTTACCAGGTTCATCTTTATCAAGCTTAGTGGCAGTTGTCATAGGGGTTTTGGCTGATGATGCATCTTCAAGACCATAATTCTTCAATAGATCTCTGATGTACTTGGTCTGGAAAATGAAGATTCCATCTTTCCTTTGGCTTACTAGGAGTCCAAGGAAGTAATTCAGCTCTCTCATCAAGCCCATTTCATACCTATTCTGCATTAGCTTAGCAAATCTACTACACAACTGATCATTAGTGGAACCAAATATAATGTCATCTACATATACTTGTACTAATATCATGTCATTTTTATGCATTTTATGAAACATAGAATCTATAACACCTCTAGTGAAACCATTTTCAAGTAAGAATATAGATAGTGTATCATACCATGTCTGAGGTGCTTGCTTTAAGCCACAGAGTGCCTTGAAGAGAAAATATAAAAAATCTGTAAATTCTGGATCTTCAAACCCTGAGGGTTGTTCCACATACACTTCTTCTTCAAGCTCTCCATACAGGAATTCACTCTTCACAACCATTTGATAAACTTTAAAGTTAGAATGTGTTGCGAATGCCAGAAACATCCTGATAGTTTCAAGCCTTGCCACTGGTGCATATGTTTCATCATAATCTGGTCCTTCTTCTTGGGAATAACCTTTAGCAACCAGTCTGGCTTTGTTCCTCGTAACAATGCCATCTTCATCCAGTTTATTTCTGAATACCCACCTTGTGCTTATTTTTTGGCCTAGGTACCAGCTTATAGACTTTTTGTCTTTCAAATTGATTGAGTTCATCTTTCATATCAATAACCCAATCTAGATCTTTTAGAGCTTCTTCCACTTTTTTTGGCTCTATTTCAGAGATAAAACCAGAGAATAAACATTGATTCTGAGAAGCACGTCTAGTTTGGACTTCAGCATCTGGATCTCCTAGAATCAACTCAAATGGATGATATCTACTCCACACCCTATGCCTAGGCAGATTTTCCCTAGATGATTCAGCCTAATAATCATTGAAGTGCTAAGTCCTGCTAGTAGATCCTTCAGTTGCTCCCCCTGAGCTGCTGCTTGGTTGAGAATGAGATTCTCTGCCACTACTAGTAGTTTCTGTGAATTTTCTACTGTTTCCACTACTAGGGTTAGAATCATCATTGTTGTTATTCTCATTTGGTGCTTGATTTTTTGTTGCAGCTTAAGGTTCTATTTCACCTTCATCTGAGTTCATATTTTCAAACTGCAGAGTTTCAGTGTTATCTGTTCTTTGTAGACTTGGGAGCTTGAGATCATCGAAAGTTACATTCATGCTTTCAATGACCTTTTTGTTTTCAATCACATAAAACCTGTATGCCTTAGATTCCAGAGAGTAGCCAAGAAATATGCCTTCATGAGCCTTGGATTCAAACTTCCTATATGCTTATCATCTTTCAGTACAAAGCACTTTGCTCCAAACACATGAAAGTATTTCAGTGTTGGTTTCTTGTTTTCCATCAACTCGTACGGAGTCTTGTCATGATCTTTATTTACCAGGGTACGGTTCTGAGTATATCAAGCTGTGTTGAGTACTTCAGCCCAAAAGTATAGAGGTAACTTAGCTTCATTCAGCATTGTTCTTGTTGCTTCACCTAAAGTTTTTTTCTTCCTTTCTACTACTCCATTTTGTTGTGGAATTCTATGCTCTGAATATTGTTTGAAATCCCTTTTCTCAATACAGAAATCATTCAGGTTTACATTCCTGAATTATGTTCCTTTGTCAAACCTTATTTTCCTGACAGGCAAATCAGCTTCTAACTCTATCTTCTCTATGTGATCAATGATTGTTTGACGCGCTACATCCTTTGAGGCTAGAAACAATACCCAAGTGTACTTGGAGTAGTCATTTACAATTACTAGTGCATATCTCTTCCTTGACATCTCAGGTAGGCCTCTAGCCAATTCCCTCTTAACAAAAGAGTTCATTGCCTTAAAGTTCAGGTGTGAAAGTTTTTTGTGCCATAACCAATTATACTCTGTTGAAGCTTTGCTATAAAAACATTGAACTTCACATTTGCCTGCAGAGGATAAGTCGGCCACAAAGAGATTCCCCTTACTCACTCCCTGAAGAGCAAGCTTCGCATCTTTACTGTTTTGGATTGCACACTTTTCCTTTTCGAACGTAACTTTGTAGGCCTTGTCAATGAACTGAATGATACTTATGAGGTAGTGCTTTAATCCATCCACAAGAGAGATATTTTCAATGATAACATTTCCGGTTTCCAAATTGCCATATCCCGTTGTGAACCCCTTGTTTTAATCTCCAAAGGTCACTTTCGGGCCAACTTTCACAATTACATCTGATAGCAGGGCTTTATCACCAGTCATATGCCCCGAACAGCTATTGTCGAGAATCCACATGACACGCTTGTTCTTTGTTATGCCCTGCAACCACAGATTGATTACTTCGTCTTTGGCACCCAAATTTGATTGGGTCCAAGAGGCTTAGATAAGTAAACAGATTTAGCTGCATAAATTTTCTGGTCCATATCTCTCTCATTGACTGTTCCCTTGCCCTTTGGTTTAGCCTTGACAGGGGTGTCTTTAGGGTTAGGGACAAGGGCTTCCTTCCTAGACTTAGTAGGACTTGTTCTTCATTTCTAACTTCTAGCATTTTATTCTTTAGAATTAGTTTAGAATTTTCTCATTCAGATGCTAGCATGCTTGTGTGAATGTTAAACATTTCTATGCTTAGATCTTCTACAGTTTTCTTATAATCAGAATTAGACATGTCAACTGTGGAAAGAAATGATACCTTTGATGACTGAGGTGATGCCTCTGAAGGGTCTTCCATTAGTGCAACATTTCCATATGTCTCTTCTTCATCATTGTCTGAGTCATCCCAACTCTTTCTCTCGGCTATATAAGCTTTGCCCTTATGCTTCTTCACCAGTGCATAATACTTTCTTTTGAGTTCATCATACGACTCCTTTCTTTCCTTTCCTTGCTTAGGTTTCCGGCATTCTGTAGAAAAATGCACGGGTTCATCACAGTTGTAGCACTTGAAATTGCTGTGGTATACCATTCCCGTCTTATAACCTCCTTTGCTGTAAGACCCTGAAGATGAACCACCTCAGTTGTTGTTTCTGAAGCTGGAACAACTGTAACTGGTGTTACTCTTGAATTTTTACTTAGGGTTCCTTCTAAACCTGAGGTTCTTGAACTTCCCTGCCATATAGGCCATTGTATTATTTTCTAACTGTTCAAGTTCTTCCATTGAGTAGAAGTCATCTTCATCACTTACTTGAGCATTCTCTGAAAATTCAGCTTCTAGAATCTCTTCCTTCTCAGTTACAGGCTTTTCTATTTTGATCACTGTGACAACAAAATCTTTTGCTACAAATGCTGTAGTTTTCAACAGAGTTGTATTCTTGTTGTCCACTATTCTTGAACCATAAATGATCTATCTCTGCTCTTGCTCCATTTCATGAGTCTTGAGTTTCCCATATAAAATTTTAATGGACTTGTCATTTATGTCACTTCTCTCTCTGATGACAGAGATTTTGTGTTCAAGATGTGCTGGCAGTGTCAACATAAATTTCCTGTTGATCTCCCTACGTGAGTAGGCCTTCCCATGTAGTGACAATTCATTCAACAATTTGTTGTACCTCTCACAGACTTGAGTGATAGTTTCTCCTGATAGTGATTTGAACGCTTCATACTGGGATGTAAGAATATCCAGCCTGTTCTCATTCACTTCTGTTGTATCTTCCATTAGCAGATCAATCGTATCCCACATTTGTTTGGCACTAATGCAATTAATCACTTGATTCAGCATTGTAGTGTCCAGTGAATCCATTAGGATACATTGAAGATGATTATCTCATGAAACTCTATCTTTATCAGTGTCAGTATACTCTGAAGGATCATTTGGGGTAAATCCTTGAGGACTCCGTTTGCCGTCATCTGAGACTGTTTCTGGTGTGAGCTTCTGAGGTACATAGGGTCCATTTTCCATAATTCCCATGTATTGAGAATTAGTTGATTTGATGAAAGTGGACATCTTCTTCTTCTATAAAATGTATTCATTTTTATCAAAGGATAGGATTTTGATACTACTAAGTTTTTGGGTACTCATGATTGCGAAGAATTTCAAATCTCAAGAAATAATTAATTTCTTAAAAATTAAAATTAATTCGAATAAAAATTCAATTTTGTGAAATAAAATTTTTGTTCGAATTATTGATGATTGATAGCTTTTTAAAATTAGTGTATTTAAAATATTTAAAAAATTTGAATATTGAATTTTCTTTAAAATTAAAGAAATTTCAATTTAAAATTTTTGAGATCTAAAAATGCACTGTGGCGCCCTCCCGATCCGGGGTCTAGATCGGGGAGTCACTAACACTCTATATGCATGCACCCTAAATAACAATAACAGAATATACGCATATACACGACCCCGACTACTACCCTGGACCTTTCAAGGTAATGGTATGAAACAAGCACACATCTACATTCATTTACATTTACATTTATAATAACGAAATAATATTATTACAACTTCTGTAACATCTCAAAATCTACTAGCCAAAGTACACGACTTAACAAAGTCTTTCCTGCTAACTCGTCCTCGATCCTACCTGTTCACTGGCACCCAGCCTAGCATAGTTAATGAAAGACATGTCCTTCCTGGCAGTCTGCTTATGACGTACCATGATTCTCAAAAGCTGTAGAGGTTAGAAAATAAAAGAATAAGCCACAAAAGCTCAGCAAGTAACCATACAGGTTAAAACAGCTCTGCAATATTATATAAAATTTAGAAATCCTTTTTCATATTCATACTTAAAAATCATTCCTGGACATCATTGTCCCATAATTATACTCCACAATTTCTAATCTTGGTATTCATTACACGAAAAACTGTCTTTCACGGCTTTCACTGATAGAAGCACAGGTATTTGAAGAGTTTAATTCAGGGTTAATGTTTCTAATTGTCTGGGGTGAAAGGTTTTAAGAAATTTCTAAAAATAATCATTTCAAGGTTTAGGAATACTTTGCAAGGGTTAGATGGATAACAGGAAGCAATGTACAATAAATGAAACGAAGTCACAATCAAGATATATCTGACAGTTCTATGCTATATAAAGCAGGGTATTGTAAGGCATTTCAAAATTCATTACTAATCATTTCAAAAATCATTCTTGTAAAACTATCCTTTCATTAGGATATTGTTTTCCAAATCATTTCATAAAATTGTCATTTCATTAGGACTTTGTTTTCCAAATCATTTCATAAAACTGTGCTTTCATTAGGACTTTTACTTATAAAACCAAATCATTTTGATTGGAGTTTTCTCACAACGCCCGGACAATACGGGTGATCAGCCACGTAAAGTCCCCATAACGGACCGAAGTCCCTCTAGACATAAGGAGTACTCATAAAGGTACTTATTGCCATTGGCCTTGGGCTATCTCATTATAGCCATTGACTATCTCATTATAGTCTTCACATAAAAGTGTTGGACCGGCGTCACTCGGCCTCATACGCCTCCAACCTATAGGAATCCGCAGAAACCACTTTGATCGGAATTCCTATAATATCAACACCATTTCTTTTAAAATTACCAAATCATTTGATGAAAAACACAAGTCATAGTTAAGGTTGATGGTTTAAGAATTTAAAACTAGTTTATAAGTTATCAGTAGCAGTTCAGGGATTGAAAAGTTTAAGGTATAGTCAAAACTTGTATAAGGTTGCAGTTTAAGTAAAACAGTTAAAATAAGGCATGTTGTATCTTAAAACAGTTGAGATAAAGTACAACAGTTGCAGGATTATACAACAGTTCATAAAACACTTCATGAGTTTAAAGAGATTAGGCAATAGTTACTTGCCTAAAAAAGGAATGCTACAGCTGCTGAACAGGAGGATCTCACTATCAACGTCACTAACTTTCTACTTTTGCCTTTCCTTTATCGTTCACCTCAACGTCCTTTGTAGCTACACATAAATAGTACCATATCAGTATCTTAAATACTCTCGACGTTCGCTTTAACGTCTAGCTATTCTACCCTTTCGTTACTGTAACCCCTTAATATATATAAATATACGATAGACATACTCTACTAATCAACCAATTATACACTGGCAGGCACGTATCACATAGACAATCGTATTATCCATAGTATTCCTGACTGATAGCATTTCCTATACAGAAGTGGTGTGCCAATAGTGTTTTATAAGATCATTTTAGTTTTAGAAAATTTTGGCAGCACTTCCTCTGTATATGAAGCTATCCGTCGGAATACAACCGATACAAACAGTTATAGTATTTAATCCAAATAAGTGTATATGCACCTTGGCCACATATACCATCAACTGAACATTATACCAAGCTACGACTGTTTAAATCACAACACCAATATCTCCATACGCTAACTATTTGATAAATGATTATAATAATTAACATCAAACTTTAATCGAGGTTCATAATCAAACCAAGTAACAGATCATACCTATCCATCCCAATTACTAAACTTGAGTAATCACATATATTCCTTCCGAAAATTAGCATTTTATATATATATATTATATTCGGAAGAGTGCAGAATGTACAATTCGAGTGGCATATTGACTAACTAACCATATTTAAAGCAACTTGCAACCAATTTAATCACCAAATTACTTCTAAATGACTCGGACTCAGCCATATGTACAAGTACTGCTCGAAAAAATAACTAGCCAGTCGGAAGAATCAAGTCATGGCCGGAAAAGAAAAGAAATTTAACATGCAACACGATTAACACCATATACTAATAAAGAGTGTTATTTTTAGGCTCAAACCTCATCATTGCCATAGCCACCGGCTTGCAATGCTCATAGCCGGCGGCATATGTCCGGTGGAGTTCCGATTTTTTTGGATTCTCAACACCAAACCCATATATTCTTGCTTACGATCATAAAACATAGCATAATCAAGAATTAAGAATGACAATCCATCATCACCAAGCTTTGCATGCAACTCAGATTATATATACATATACGGTATCAAACATATACACACGCTTTGCGGAGAACAACTCGAGGAGCAATTGTTAAACTTGAAAATTAGCAAAAATTCATGCACAAATCGTGGCTTAAAGCAAAGTACCAAGCGGAAACAATGAAAATGCAAGAGAGAGAGCAAAGGGACCTGGTATCTGAATGTACAGAGCAACTGATGGAGGAAGTGGGCGGTGGTGAGGTTTAATAGAGACAAGGGCAAAAATCGAAATTTCACAATTGCTATAATATGATTTAAAACAATTTAAAAATCGAATTTTGATAGCAAACGGGTACAAAAATAAGTTTTATATTTTTAAAATAAAGAACACGATTTTAGAAGCTCGTCCATACTTTTAAAATATTTTTCGGATGAACGGATATTTAATTAAAAATCTTTGAAGTTTCAGCACAAAAATAGAAAATAAGAGTAGGAAAATCTTTAAAAATATTTTTGGGCTCGAATAAAATAAACTTTTATTTTTAAAAACTTTCTGAATATCCAAGGAGCAAGGAGCATTTTGGAAAAGATTTCATGATTTTTGGACATTCCAATAATTAAATATGGAATTTAGAAGAGAAATATCTTTAGAATAAAACAGGAATGAAAGATTTATATAAAATCACTGGGACTAGAATTAAATACACCACCATTTTTAGAAAGTCTCTAAAATCACATAAAAGATATATATAAAATTTCATAATTATTGGACACGCCAATAAATTTATAAAAATCAATCAGTACCTCAAGTTAGCATAAAAATCAATTAATCACTTTAATAAATCACTTAAACATATTGCGGTCAAACAGGCAGTCAATTAGACATATAAAATGACCACATACCTCATCTTATCATATTGGAGCATGAAAATAATATAACTCATATTAATTAAATATATATAAATATCACAATCGTTACATGCACTTTTTCATAAAACTATTTTTGGATCTTGGTTTGTAACTTCAATCAACAAGCTCTGATACCAATTGTTAGGTCCAAAATCATTATAAAAGGGGGGGTTGAATATGATGTGGTAAATTTTTCGTTTAATTGCGGATAAAGTGTTTTTTTTTAGATATAAAAATGTTAGTAAATGAAACACAACGACTCGGGGAAATAAAGGTATCTTATTAAATCCCTGAGATGCTACACTTCTAATCAAATGATTAGCTTCATTTGGTTCAATCAATATTAAAATAGAAATACAGTTGGGTGAGTTTAATGTATGGCTTTAATGGAGCTCCTCGTTTGTATGTCTTATTTGTTGAAGATGAATGAATTCCTCACTATCTATATTGATTTCACCCATATATATTTTGTAGGCTTTTGGAAATTCAATTAATTGATTTTCGAACAATGCACAAGTCCTTTGCTGCGTCTGCAAGAATGTTAGTGGTTTGTAGGTACCACTAACTTGTTTGTTGTGCCTTGAACATTTGTTGCGCCTTTAGTATAACTTTGTTACGCCTAGATCAAGGTTAGTTGTGCCTATGCACTGGTTTCCTTGTATAGGCGCCACTAATGACTTAGAAATATTCACACAAGTTTGTTGCGCCTCTTTGTCATTTTGTTGCGCCTGCACACTAGTTGCAGTGTGTAGGTGCCACAAAATCTTCCGTACAACTTTATTACACCTTTAAATTATTTATCTTGCGGCTGCACTCCCATTCCCTTGTGCATGCACCACAAACCTTCCCTTAGACTTCCCTTGAACTTTGAACTTGCTTTGTTTCGCTTCACACAGTGTTTCACCTGTGTAGGAACCACCAAATGTAGTATTACTTGCCTAACAAATATCTTGAATTCTCGAAGTATTTACCACTTGGTTTTCACTCTTCTGGCTTGATCAACTGATTTTCTTCTGATTAACCAAGACAATTCTTTTTTTGTTGTGATGACGCTTAGTGCACTGGTCTGGTTCACAAACAACTAACACTGAATTGAATTCCCTTGACTTCTGTTCTGTTTCAGCTGATTAACCTTGAACTGTTGCATTGCTTCTGTTCACTGAAATCCTTTGACAACTATACTTAAATCATTACACTGTCTGTAGTATGAAATCTTCTGAACTCTTATTTGTTACTGAGGCCTGAACATATTAATGAACTTCTCTCGCAGATGTTTAGTAAGCCTTTCATCTTGAATGGTCAGCAATGATGTATGTATGATTCCTGTTTATATGTCCTTCTGGATATCTTTGTTGCATATTAGTATTATTTGACTATATTTGTTTCTTAGTTGAGTTATCGTTATCACTATTACATATTACATTACATTATGCTTTACAACAGGAATCCAGAAGGACATGTGAACAGGAATCTTACATAAATCATTACAAAGAATTCAAGATGAAAGGCTTACTGAACGTCAGCGAGAGACGTTTATTAATATGTTCAGGCCTCAGTAATAAATAAGAGTTTAGAAGATTTCAGTGTAAAGATAGTGTAATGATTAAAGTATAGGTGTCGTAGGATTTCAGTGATCAAAAGCAATGTAAAAGTCCAAGGTTAATCAGTTGAAAAAGAATAGAAGTCAAGAGAATTCAATTCACTGTTAGTCGATTATGAACCAGACCAGTGCACTAAGCGTCAGCACAACAAGAAGATAATTACCTTGATGTATAAGAAGAAAATCAGTTAATGAAGCCAAAACAGTGAGAACCAAGTGGTAAATACTTCAAGCATTTCAAGAAATTTGTTTAAGGCAAGTATTACTACATTTGGTGGCTCTTGTACTCTTGAAACAATAGAGAGGCACAACAAAACAATTTCTAGGCGCAAGGAAAGTTTAAGGGAAGGTTTGTGGCGCCTACACAAGGCATGCATAGTACATACGCAACAAAGTTAATCATTGGCTTGACAAATGACCAATGTAGTGATTGATGGTGTCTGCACAAGGGAATGAGAGTGCAGGCGCAACAAAAGATTAAAGGCGCAAGGAAACACCTAGAAAATATGTGAAGTGTTTTGTGGCGCCAGTACAAGGAAACTAAAGTAGAGGCGCAATAAAAATTATACATTTGCGCAACAAATCACATAGGCGCAACAAAGTCATTTAGTGGCGCCTATACACCACTCATACTCTATAGGCGCAACAAAGGACTGAGCAGCGTTGGAAAATCAATTCAATTGATTTCCAAAAGTCTACACAAATATATATGGGTTTAATTCGAAAGCATCTGTGTGCATTTTCTTCAGCAAAGTGAACAAACATATGGGAGCTCATACTCTACAGGCGCAACAAAGGACTGAGAAGTTTTGAAAAACCAATTCAATTGATTTCCGAAAGTCTACACAAATATATATGGGTTTAATTCGAAAGCATCTGTGTGCGTCTTCTTCAGCAAACTCAACAAACTTACGGGAGCTCCATTTATAGCCAAGCATTAAACACCCACATGTATTTCTTATTGTAATATTGTTTGAACCCATTGCAGCTAATCTCTTGATTAGAAGTGTAGCACCTCAGGGATTTAATAATATATCTTTATTTCCCCGAATCGTTGTGTTTCAATTTCTACCATATTTATATCTCAATAACACAAACACTTAATCCCATTTAAAAGTAAAAATCTACCAACATCATATCCAACCCCCCTTCTATGATGATTTAGGGCCTAACACAGTCCTTTGGACAAGCATCATTCAAATATGTGAAGTCCACGCATATTCTCCACTTTCCATTACTCTTCCTGACCATCACAGGGTTAGCTAGCCACTTAAGAAATTAAATTTCTTCAATAAATCTGGCTTCCAACAACTTCTCTACTTCTTGCTTAATGGCCTCTTGCCTTTCGGGAGAGCAAAATTTCTTATCTTTTCTTCTGCTTGACAGCTGTCCTTTTAGGATCCACATTCAGCTGATCCGTTATGAGCTTGGGGTCTATCCCTGTCATGTCGGTTGTTGTCCAAGCAAAGACATCTCTGTTATCTTGAAAGAACTGAACCATATGTTATTTTAGGTCCTTGAGAGTGAAGTCCGCACATATGTCACTTTCTAATGATCTAGAGGATCCAGAGGAACAGGCTCCAAGTCCTCTGTGGGCTTAACCCTTCTTTCTTCTCGATCTTTGAAATCCATAACTTCGATAGGGAGAACCTGACCCCAGTGCCATCAGGCTTCAAGGCGGCCAAGTAACAACTCCTGGCCATTTTTTGATCTCCTCTCTCTTCTCCCACTCCATTCCTAGTAGGGAATTTGAGTTTCAGATAGCACGTAGATGCTATCGCCTTGAAGGCATGCAGTTCAGTCCTCCCAAGGATTGCATTGTAGGTAATGCTTGCCTTGATAACTAGGAAATTAAGAATTTAGATGGACTATCGAGGTTCTTCACCCATAGTCATAGGTAATTGTATAATTCCCTCAATCCGAGATTCCACTCCATTGAAACCATATATAGGCACGTTGGAGGGGGTTAGTTGCGAATCGTTGTATCCCATTTTCACAAAAGCATCATAAAACATGATGTCTATAGACGAGCCATTGTCTACCAAGACTCTTTTCATATGAGAGTTTCCTATGACGGGGGTGATCACCAAGGGATCATCGTGGGGGAACCTCACCCCTTCCAAATCAGAATCATTAAATGACAAAGAGACCTCAGTCCTTACTCCCTTAGGAGGTTCTCCTACAATACTCATTAACTCTCGGGCATAAGCCTTTCTGGAATTTCGGGAGTTACCTGTAGTGGTTGGTCCCCCTGAAATTACATTGATCACAGGCCCCCGGGGCTGATTATTTCTTTCTTTGGAGTCTGAGTCTCTTCGTTTGTCATTGTAACCTCTGTCACTTCTAGCACCATCTTTGGTATATTGGTTCAACTTTCCTGTTAGGTCCAAATGTGTTGTAGAGGGGGGGTGAATACAACTTTTCGAATTTAAGAAGCAATAAATACCATGTAATAAATGAACACAATGATTCAAGGAATATATGTCTTATATATAACTTGAAAGGGTTGCTACAACATTCATTACAAAGTACACCAGAAGTAAAGAGGGTAGTAAATGATACTAAGCTCTGTGAATATACTCTCTCTCTTTTACAAATGTTTATCTCAAAAATATTGCTCTCTTTAAAATAATACACAAGTGCTTCTATTTATACTACTTGTAATCTATGTCCTGTAGTCTTCAAAGACTAAGATATACGTGGCCCAATGATGTCCACATAAATCTTATCTTATCTTGAAAGCTTGGAAATCTACCAATTAGATGATGCCATGTGTCATGTTGAAACTGCCCTCTATGTAGAACATCTACTTGAGAATTTCTACTTGGCCATCTCGAACATTTAAGTCGAATATTCTACATAGGAATATTCTACTTGGCCATCTCGAACATTTAAGTCGAATATTCTACATAGGAATATTCTACTTGGCCATCTCGAACATTTTGTACTTAGAGAAATTCTGGGCTTCAACTTGAAACTTCAATGCAACATCTTGAACTTGTGATTTCTTTATGTCTTCCATATTCTTCAACAAGCTCTTGAACCTGGATCTCTATTACTGACATAAACTTGCTATCAATGTCCTGACACTTGATGCAATGGTCTGATTCATAAGTGACTAGTCTTGATAGTGTCTCTTGAAAGGCAGAGTGTTTAAACTTGTAACACTATAATTTATGTAACTCAACTAAAGAAAAGATACTTAACCCGAAGACAATCAAGAACGAGAAGTCACAAAGAAATCAATACAAATGAAGACAAAGTAATTGATACAACTCAACTTGTTAAATATGATCAAACAAAGAAGAAATCATTGGAAGAAGTTCAAGTCAAAGTTGTTCATGCCCCAGTGATTTGTAACTCAAAGAATCAAGATCATAACTATCAGTATCAATAAGACTAATTGATTTCAAGTGAAAAAGAAGGAAAGCAATTGTTGGAAAGCCACATTTCTAATTGAACATGGTAATCTATTCAGAAGCAAGAAACCTATCAAGACTAGTCACTTATGAACCAGACCAGTGCATCAAGTGTCAGGACATTGGTAGCAAGTTCATGTCAGTAGTAGAGATCCAAGTTCAAGAGCTTGTTGAAGAAAATAGAAGACATGAAGAAATCACAAGTTCAAGATGTTGCATTGAAGTTTCAAGTTGAAGCCCAGAATTTCTCTAAGTACTTACAAGGGAACCTATGTAGAAATTCCTATCTAGAAATTCTGGATAAGTTTCTACTTAGAGCCAAGTAGAAATTCTGGAGATGGAAATATTTTCTAAGTACTCAACTCAGGAAGCTATCTCGAATTTCCTATGTAGAAATTCTTAAGTCGAATTTCCTATGTAGAAATTCTGGAGGTGAAAATATTTTCTAAGTACTCAGGAAGAAGGCTATCTCGAATTTTCTATGTAGAAATTCCTAAGTAGAAATTCCTATGTAGAAATTCTACTTAGAATTCGAGATAGAGCCAAGTAGAATTTCCTATGTAGAAATTCTACATAGAGGAAAGTTTCAACATGACACATGGCATCATCCTGGTGGCAGATTTCCAAGCTTTCAAGACAAGATAAGATTCACGTGGACAACATTGGGCCACTCATATCTTATCTTTTGAAGACTACAAGTCATAGATTACAAAGTAGTATAAATAGAAGTACTTGTGTAACTTATAAGGAGAGCAATATTCGAGAGAAACACTTGTAAAAAAAAAAAAGAGTATATTCACAGAGCTTAGTATCATTTACTACCCTCTTTACTTCTGTTGTACTATTGTAATGAATGTTGTAGCAACCCTTTCAAGTTATATATAAGACATATATTCCTTGAATCATTGTGTTCATTTATTACATAGTATTTATTGCTCCATAAATATGAAAAGTTGTATTCACCCCCCCTCTACAACACATTTGGACCTAACAATTGGTATCAGAACCTAATGTTTGACAAACAAAACATAGATCCTTGTGTTTGGTAGAAGATTAATGAGTTTTCTCTTCCAGATCTAATTTTCGAGTTTTTCTTGAAAAGTGTGCCTTAATTTTTTTTTGGTGAAAACTCATCCCAAAAATTATTTAAATACTCCAGGTGTGATTATTTAGCTTGGGTGGATTTTAGATAATTTTTGTGAATTAATCTGGGTACTTTGGTTTGTAGTGTTCTTCATTGTTCTTGACAAAGAAGACAAACCCAGTAACTTTTGATCTTCTTTTCAAAAAGACAAAAAGTGTAAAAGGTGTTATTGGCTTTTGATTGGACAATATACTCACAGAAAAAGGGAATTGTCAGAAGACTCTGTACCTTTCACGTGGGTGTTAGGTGAAGTTAGGTGAGATTAGTCATAAAAGTCAAAAAGTGTGAAAGTGACCTGCAGCAAATTTTCTCCAAGGCAAAAGTTCTACATAGAATATCTACTTGACAATTTCTACTTAGAAATTTCGACTTGAGCAAATTTCTACTTGGTGAAATTTCGACTTGGCAAAAAGTTCCACATAGAAATTTCGACTTAGCCTAGTCTTGTGTACTTAGAATTTTTTTTGTGACCAGTTTTTGAACTTTGATTTATTTTGAGATAATTCAATTTTCTTTTAATTACTACTCAAGTAATAAGAAAAGTTTATTATCTCTACTTTAAATCTATATTAAGATGGCACCTAAAAATCAATTCAAAATTCCAATGTTCGACCGAGATCACTATGAAGAATGGGTGTTGAGAATGAAATTATACCTTGAGTCAGTTAACCCTGAATACTTGGAAGTCCTTGACAAAGGTAAATTTGTTCCAATGGTGGTTGTTCCTGAGCATATGGAAGGAGATGTGGTTGTACCACAGCGGTCTGAGCCTAAAAAGGCAGCGGACTTTTCAGATGCTGATAAGGAGCAGATAGCCTTTGATACATCCGTTCGACAAACATTGGTGGAATCCCTCGATCATGAAATGTTTAATGTAGTTAAAGGACTAACTACAGCCAAGAAGATCTGGGATAAGATAGAGGTCGTCATGGAAGGTACAGCTGAGGTTAGAAGCAATAAGACACTCATACTCAAGATGGAGTATGACACTTTCAGGATAAGAAAAGGAGAAAGCATTACAGATGTCTATCTAAGATTCAGTCAGTTGGTGTTGGATTTGAATCTGAGAGGTATAACTCTCCCCATTGTTGAAGTCAATACGAGATATCTAAGGAACCAGCCAAAGAGCATTGAACATAGAGTCTACGCTGTAAGAGAAACCAGAGATTTGCATACAACTTCTCTGGAAGAGTATTATGGAATACTAAAGACCTATGAGCTGGAGACCCTTCAAGATCAAGCATGGGACAATGATTCAAGAGGAAAAGAAGTGGCATCAGGATTAGTTGCTAATGAGGAAGAGGCTAAAAAGGCAGTGGTTGCAGAAAAACCTAGATCATCACCGGCACCACATCAAGTTGAGAATGATGATGAGTGCACCTCAAATAGTGATGATGACTACTTCACCCAAGAAGAGTTGGACAACATGGATGATAGTGTCGTGGCATACATGGCAAGGAAGTTCAGCAATATAAGATTCAGGAAGAGTAACCGACCGCAGAGAAAATCTTCATCCTCCTATCGGGTTACTAAGGGTGGTAGTAGTTTTTCAGGTTACAAAGGGAAAGGCAAGAGTATCAGCTACAAATCTCCTTTGGATTTCAAAATGAAGTTCAAATGCTATAACTGTGGTGAAGCTGGACACTTTGCTACCGACTGCAAGAAGCCAAAACAGGTTTATCCAAAAGAAGCTTATGAAGCCCTCAAAAGCAAGTATGAAGCCCTGGTAAAGGAAAGACATGGAAAGAGAGCTTTAGTTGTTACAGAAGGAAGAGCTTGGGATGATTCAGATGAGGAAGAAGTTATTCATGCAAACTTTGCCCTCATGGCTGAGACATCAGAAGAACCAGAGGTACCAGTTCTAACCCTTAAGGAAGAAATGTCTATTGATGATTATAGGGTGCAGAACGGGGCTCTTAGCGAAGAGATCTATATGTTGTGCAAAAGCCTAAACACTTCTCAAAAGGAACAGAAAACACTTGTTGCCAAATGCAGAATGCTTGAGGCAAAAGTGGAAGAGTTAGAGGCTGTTTGCACTGTAGATACTTCCCTAAGAGACTCTATTAAATCTTTGGAACACAAGCTTGGCCTTAAAGATGAAATAGAAGCATGTCTTAGGAATAAACTAGCTGAGTTAGAAACAAAATGCGAAGCTTATAAACTAGCTGCTAGTAAGGTGAATGTTGACAGTGATACATTTAAGAAGATAACTGGAGTTGGTGTAGGTCTTGATTATTCTAACTTATCTAAGAAAGAAGGGAAAAGACCTGTAGACATTAGTTCCAGTAAGACCAAGACTGAAATACCTACTTTTCTTAAATCAGCTGTCAAACCCATCTTTAAACACTTCGTTCCTCAAGTAGAAGAAGAGACTGAATTATTAGTTAGATATGAGATAGAGATGGAAGATCGAAAGGAAGAACAACCTGTAACTCCTATTAAATCAGTTAAAATCAAATCCACTAGAGAAGAATCTAGACAAGGATTAGGAGCTAAGGCTGTTAAACAACAGAAAAAGGAAAAAGGCATAAAAGAGGTTAAGGCTGAACGTGTTAAGAAAGAGTGCTATCATTGTAAATCTACTGAACATCTTTCTTACGCATGCAAATCTAACATGAATATTCCTGTTACTCATGCCATGCCTGTACCACACACAATGAATATCATGCATATGAACCATGCACAATGTGGTCAACCTAATTGTATGCCATGCACTTTTAACGTCATGCAAACATTTGTAAACTTGATGAATGCAACTAGCCAATCATGTCAAAATTCTAATGCTAGTTCTAATGTCAAAAAGAAGCATGTTAGAGCTAAGACTGCCAGTCCTCCTAAAGTTAGGAGTGACAAACCTTCTCCTAAGACTAACAAAATTGTCAAGTCTGAAAGAGGAAAAGACAAAGTCGAAAGCTCGAGTAATGTTAAAATAGGTGCATCTACTGTTGTTAAAACTGATAATTCTCGATCTTATAGAAAAGCCGGGCCCAATCAAACATGGGTTCCGAAGAACGCCTAATCAATCTGTCAGTGCAGGGCATTAAGCGAAAAAGGAATAAAGTTATATGGGTGCTAGACAGTGGAGCATCGAGGCATATGACAGGAAACAAGTCCCTGCTTACAGAGTTGGTTATGAAGGCTGGCCCTTATGTTACCTTTGGAGATGACAGCATTGGTGTGACAAAGGGATATGGCAAACTGAAATCTGGTAATGTCATCATTGAAGATGTTTCCTATGTTGAGGGACTAAAACACAATTTGTTGAGTATTAGTCAATTTTGTGACAAAGGATATGAAATTGTCTTCAACAAGAAAGGTGTATCAATCACTCACATTAAGGAAGGTTCGTTGGCTTTGAGAAGAGTTCGAAAGGCAGATCTTTTTGTTGCTGATATGGATTCGGCAAACCAGAATGAAGTGACCTGTTTCTATAGCAAAGCGTCAGATGATGAAAGCTGGCTATGGCATAAGAAGCTGTCTCACTTGAACTTCAAAACGATGAATGCTCTCGCAAGGCGAGAACTGGTGAAAGATCTACCTCAAATGGAGTTTGCTCCTAAAGGACTCTGTGAAGCCTGTGAAATGGGAAAGTCAAAGCGAGCATTGCATAAGAGTAAAGAAATTTCTAGTGTCACTGAGCCTCTACAACTCCTTCATATGGATTTATTTGGCCCAGTGAATGTCCTATCATTGTCTAGGAAAAGATATGCTTTGGTAATCGTGGATGACTTCTCCAAGTATACATGGGTATTGTTCGTAATGACAAAAGACGAAGTGCCTTTTCAAATCATTGATCACATCACTGAGATTGAGAATGTATCAACACTCACTGTGAAGACGATAAGATCAGACAACGGCACAGAATTTAAAAATGCAATATTGAATGACTTCTGTGTTTCTAAAGGAATACGTCATCAGTACTCAGCCCCGAGAACTCCACAACAGAATGGAGTAGTTGAAAGGAAGAACAGAACATTGGTTGAAGCAGCAAGAACTTTGTTGTATGAATCGAAACTTCCTCTATACTTTTGGGCCGAGGCAGTGAGTACAGTGTGTTACACTCAGAATAGAACCTTGATCATAAAAGATAAAGAAAAGACACCATGTGAACTAATGAATAACAGAAGACCAACAATCAAATACTTTCATGTCTTTAGAGCTAAATGCTATGTACTTATAGATGATGAAAATCTAGGCAAGTTTGAAGCAAAGGCACGTGAAGGAATATTTATTGGTTATTCTACAAATACGGTGGCAGCTTATCGGGTATTCTTAGTGAATGAACGGAAAGTTATTGAAAGCTACAATGTCAGATTCGACGATACCAAACTCCCATCAATTTCTAAAGATAATAGTGAACCTGAGTCCCTAAAATTTCATAATCTGGACTTGGATGAAATTGAGGATGAACCTGAGTTGGTTGTTACTTCAAATATACCAAGTGATCGTGAAGCTATACCTGAGTCTAGTGGACAATCGAATTCTACGAGATCAGAAGAAACTTCTTCCGCACGTTCTGGCAACAACTCAGGAGGAGTAAATAGCAGCTCAAGAACAGGTGATCAAGACTCGAGGAGAAATGACACTAGTTCTGTAGGAGCTGGTACTAACTCAGGGGGAGTTAGTAGAAACAACACAAGTAGTCAGCACAACAATTCAGAAAGTCAAGCTGAATCATCAAGACAATTACCAAGAGAACGGGTATGGAGTAGAGACCATCCGTTTGAATTAATTATTGGTGATCCAGATGCTGGTGTGACTACTAGAAGATCTACAAGAGCTGACATGGCAAATATCTGCTTGTACTCTGGGTTCTTGTCCAAACTAGAACCTAAAGAAATAGAAGAAGCTATTGGTGATGCTGATTGGGTGATTGCAATGCAAGAGGAGCTCAATCAGTTTGAAAGACAGAAAGTTTGGAAGCTGGTACCCCGACCAAAGAACAGATCAGTAATTGGAACTAAGTGGGTGTACAGAAATAAACTGGACGAAAACGGACTTGTAACACGAAACAAGGCTCGTTTGGTAGCAAAAGGTTACTCTCAACGAGAGGGAATTGATTATGATGAAACCTACGCTCCAGTTGCAAGACTTGAGGCAGTCAGGATGTTCTTGGCCTTTTCAGCACACAAGAATTTCAAGGTTTTTCAGATGGATGTGAAAAGTGCCTTCCTGAATGGAGAGCTAGAAGAAGAAGTGTATCTGGAACAGCCACCTGGCTTCATTGATCCAGAACTTGAAGATTTTGTGTTTCTTCTCTTCAAAGCTGTCTATGGCCTCAAGCAATCCCCAAGACGATGGTATGAAACCCTATCCTTGTTCTTAATTGAAAATGGTTTTATTAGGGGAGTAATTGATAAAACATTGTTCTACAAAAATGTAAAGGGTGATTTGATACTTGTTCAAGTGTATGTGGACGATATTATTTTTGGGTCATCTAATGAGCGCTTGTGCGAGAAATTTGCCAAGTTAATGCAGGATAAATATGAGATGAGCATGATGGGGGAGCTGTCTTTCTTCCTTGGATTACAGATCAGTCAAAGAAAAGAAGGAATCTTTATCTGTCAATCTAAGTACGTCAAAGATTTACTCAAGAAGTACAATCTTGAAGATGCATCAGCAGCTAAAACTCCCATGCCAACAGCCACGAAGCTTGATGAAGACAAATCAGGTAAACCAGTTGACATCACAAGCTATCGAGGTATGATTGGCTCACTTCTCTATTTAACTGCAAGTAGACCCGATATCATGTTCGCAACTTGTTTGTGTGCAAGGTTCCAAGTGGATCCTAGAGAGTCACATCTCATAGCCGTCAAATGAATCTTTAAGTATCTCAAGGGAACACCAAATCTAGGGATTTGGTACCCAAGAGATACAGGTTTTAATCTAATAGGCTATTCGGACTCAGACTATGCAGGTTGCAGGATCGATAGGAAAAGCACATCTGGTGCTTGTCAATTCCTAGGCAGAAGATTGGTGTCCTGGCAAAGTAAAAAGCAACATACAGTATCTACTTCTACTGCTGAAGCTGAGTACATTGCTGCTGGAAGCTGTGTAGCTCAAATACTGTGGATGAGGAACCAATTGAAAGATTATGGCATGAAACATACAAAGATTCCAATCATGTGTGACAATACTAGTGCCATTGCCATGACCAACAATCCTGTAGATCACTCAAGAACCAAGCACATAGATATCCGGTATCACTTCATCAGAGAACATGTCGAGGAGGGGACTGTGGAGTTACATTTTGTACCCACAATGCAACAAATTGCAGATATATTCACCAAACCTCTTGATGAATTAACATTCAATAGGTTGGTTGGTGAATTAGGGATGCTTAACACAAGTTAGTAAATCCTTCTATCTGTAAAATCCAAGTTTTTGATCATTTACATATGTTTGTTTTTCTTGTTAATTGCCTAGTTGAAAACATGTGTAAATAATCTTTAAAATTGCTCAAAATATCACTTCTGCATGCTATTTACTCATTTTGAACTTAGACTTTAAGATGTTTAATCAATGATTATTATATGATGTATGTTGTGTTATTTTTCATAAATTCACTGTGCATTAGTTGAAATTATTGATCAAAACTTTGAATTTATGCTCATTAATTGCATGAACATAGGGGGAGTTAAATTCATGGATCTCTAAATTTGTCATGATTTTTAAATGAATTTTTCTATGTTTTTCATGTAATTTTTATATAATTTGAAGCCTTAGAATTGTCAAGGAATGTTTCTTTTAATGGTTTTTACTAAAAATCCTTGAATTGGTATTTATTTTAATTTGGCAAAAAATTTAATTATTGTTTTTCTTGGAAAATTACCAAATTTTACTAAGTACCTTCAAAATTTCGAGATAGGGTCTATCTCGAAACTCATCTCGAAATTCGGCTTGAATTTCGACTTTGAGCTTCCAGGAGTGAAGTTGTGAAAATTCTAAGTCTAGTAATTTTTTTTTTCTTTGTGTCTATCTCGAACCTTATCTCGAAATTCGACTTACAGTTCGAGATAGAGTTCCAGATGTGAGAGATTTAAATATTCCAAGTCTGGGAAAATATTGGAGTCTATCTCGAAATTCATCTCGAAATTCGACTTGAAGTTCGACTTGGAGTCTATCTCGAAATTCATCTCGAAATTCGACTTGAAATTCGACTTGGAGTCTATCTCGAAATTCATCTCGAAATTCGACTTGAAGTTCGACTTGGAGTCTATCTCGAAATTCATCTCGAAATTCGACTTGGAGTCTATCTCGAAATTCATCTCGAAATTCGACTTGAAGTTCGACTTGGAGTCTATCTCGAAATTCATCTCGAAATTCGACTTGAAGTTCGACTTGGAGTCTATGTCGAAACTTATCTCGAATTTCGACTTGAAGTTCGAGATGGGATTTCCCTCTGAGGTTTAATGCTGTTTAAAATTGTTTAAGTGAATTTAATTCGAGTTAGCCTCTATGTCGAAACTTATCTCGAATTTCGACTTGATGTTCGAGATAGAGTTCGACATAGAAGTTCGACTTAGAAGTTCGACATAGAGTTCGACTTAGATTACCCTGTGCGTACTTAAGTTTTTTTCTTTTTCACAGGGATATTTTTGTCATTTCACTCTATTGCCTATATATACAAAATTAACCCGATTTTACTTTCACTTTTACCCAATTATTTTAAAACCTAATTTTTACAGCAGCCCTCCCTCCCACCCACGACTGTTCATAGTTGTGGTTGAATCTCTTACATATAACGAACTACTGTCCATTTTGTTTCTTGATTTTACTATCTGCATCACGTTTAACCGTTTATATTGTGCGTAGTTTTGTGTTTAACATCGTGACTGTTCATCTTCACAGATACATACATACACACGATTTACACACACTTCTCACATAAATATTATTACTGCAGATTTTGTTTTCACAGTAGTTTGTTACTGATTCTTGTTTAATTCCGTAGTTTAATTTTCACTACAACATCACAGTTGTTTCTAAATTAAAAGGGATTAAACACAAATTTTTTTTCTAAACAAAAAAATAAAAAAAACAAATGACTCACCAATTTTCTCTTGCAAAACATAATTTTTATAATATTCCGACTGAAATTGGTGATCAACTCCCGCGTTTCAAGTTTTGGGTACGATTTCTTAATTTGTACTCCAAAGCTAGTACTGCATTTACGGCAAAACCTACACTGGTCCATGATGCTTTGCAGCAGTTATGGACTAGTGCAGTACCTTTTGGGAGTAAATCGACCCCCTACGGTTTTACTTTTACCTTGGAGGGTCAAAATTTTGAGGTTACAGAGGCTATTTTTAATACAGTTCTTGGTTTTCCAGTCAAGGATTCTTATGACCCTGAACCTACAGCGGCTGAGCGCCAGAATTTTTTTGAAGCAATTGGATGTTATCCTCCCCCTGGACGCCTATCCACTTCAAATATTCAAAAACAATTTTTTCATGTGGAATGGAATTACTTTTTCGAGGCCATTACTAGATGTTTTCGGGCACGAGAAAGAGATTTTCATCAAATTTCCATTCCCATGCAAATTTTTGGTGTTTCCCTAGCCCAGGAATTAAACATTAATTATGGCAGGCTTGTTCTTTCAGAATTAGTGGCTACAATGGGATCATCTGAAACCAGAGACATTTCACACAATGATATTGTCTGCTGGTATCCTCGTTTCTTGCAAATGCTAATCAATCATCTCGTGCCTTCTAATGCTTTATCAATTAGGCAGGCATTTGTTCGAAGTCCCACCTCTGCACCTCTAGGCATGGGCACTAAGTCACTAACAACTATTGCTAACCAGGATAAACATCAGGGTAAACCTATGTCTATTCCTGAGAACATTCAAGTGTGGCTCTCTTATGATGCAGGTGTAACTACTCTCGCGGGGACTTCACAAATCTCATCACATGCTCAGAATCCATCTGCCCACAATGAAGCATTTCAAGGGATTCCTGATGAGCATATTGATGACGAACAAGATGAGGGCCAATCTCTCAGTCACTTCACAGCCAGGCAAAAGGAACAGCAACCGTCTCCTAGGACACCACATGCTGATTCTGATTCCTCTGTTGGCCAAGGTAATGAAGGAGGTACATTCTTCGAACCTAACACTCCTTCCTCCTCTGATTCTGATTCCGTGGCCCAAGATTCTGCTAACCCGCAGGATCTATCCCAGGGTGATAGCCATATTTCTGCGTCTGCTTCTCTAACTTCTTCACTTTCACCCCTGTTAACGGGAGTTAAAAGGCCGGCACCTTTAGAATTAGGTGAGAGTACTGATGAGAGTGACCCTGAAGTGCAGCCAGTTTTAAGGAAGCGAGCCAAATTTTCACAAGCTGCTACTTCTAAAGCCCAGTCCATCCCTAGCGTGTCTATCACAACCACTCCACCTCACGAGAGTGGTTCTCCCCTTGCACAGTCAACACCTAGGATGGTTGCTGAGGATTCAGTGTCTTCTGAAGAGCCTGTTCCTTCAGTTAGGCCGGAAGTTTTACGAGCTTCGAAAGTACCTTCACCGGTACGTCCTGATGCTGCAGAGAGGATCAGTTCTACTGTTGTACTTGAACACTCTGCAGCCTCTCAGCCTGAGATTCCACCTCAGGACAAAACAGGAAACATTGATCCCATAATTGTTCCTCATTTTTCTTATCCAGTTTCTGCAGGTACTGCTTTGAATCTGAGTCCTATTATTGAAGACATACACGAGCGTGAGACAGGGAGTGAGTGTGAGCGTTTAGGGAGTGAGGGACCTTCATTTTTAAGGCCCGAAACTGAGCGTCAAACACAAACAGAACGATTCTTAGAGCGAGAAAACCTAAGCCAAACACCGTCCCTGGTTCTTGAAACTCTTGCAACACGTATGTCAACTGTAGAAAATCAGATGGATCAGTTTGGGCAATCTATGGGGCAGTTAGGGGTTAATGTCGGCGATCACAAGAGAGCTCTTGATGACTACGCAGCACGAATGGCAGGTCAAGCCGAAGCTTTAAAAGATATGACAAACAAAGTCAATGACCTGGGCCATGCTGGTGGTCTCTTGGGCAGCACTCTGTATGACAGAATGGGGAGTGTTGAAAGCGTTCTGCATACACTGGCAACGGAGGTCAGTCGAATGATGTATGCAGTTCGGCATTTGGTTCCCCCGGAGTGCTTTGAAGAACAATTCACACAACCTCCCCCGGCTGATGATGATGGTACAGGTGGTGCAGGTGGTGCTGGTGGACCTTCTGGTTTTGGTTCACATGCTAGTGGCTCTGGTGTACCAGGTGATGTTCAGGATAACTCACCTAAGGGGGAGAAAGGAGGTAATGAGACGACACAACAGTCACCCCGTGCTGAAGAAGAGATTGATCCAATGGTGACTGATGAGGAGGCTCAGAGGAAGCGAAAGGGTAAAGCAGTGATGGTTGAACAAGAAGAGCCATTCACTGACTTTGGTGATCGACAGGAACACGTGCAAGTTGATTCAGATTCTGATATGGAAGACGTACCTCTAGCACATGCAATTAAGAGATCTTTGGAGGAACAAGGTGGAGGTGCTGGGGCGTCTGCTGAAGAGATTCCTGTTGATGAGGAGACCCTGAAAGCTCAACAGTTAGCTCTGGAACAAGCTCAATTTTTCAAAATGAAGATGATGCAGGATAAAGCTGTTTTTCTTGAGAAGTAAGTGGAGCTCAAGGAAAAGCAGTATGATCATGAGCTTGCCAGACTAGCTGATCCTCAAGTTGATCTGGACAAAAGGAGGATTGGACAGAAATGGGACGATGCACGAAAGATACTGATGGGGTCGTGTGCACATGGAGTTCATAATAAGGAGGCAGATGACTTGTTCTTCAACTTGAACATGAAGAATCCGATGACGATGGACTATATAAATGCTTTGAAGAGAATGATTTCTAAAGTCCGTGTTGGATACAAAACCGTGGATAATGAATGGCAAGTCATCTTGTCTTTAATTGATGGAGCCCCGATGTCTTTTATGTATGTCGATGATCAGTTTATGTCGAGAAGATCTGCGTCAGAGTTGTTCTTGCTAGCAACTAAAATTCAATATTCTCAAGCTGAGGAGCTAAGCATTCTGTATAGAGATCAGTTAATGCAGTTAGCAGAGGACAAGGGACCAGAATTCTCAGCCAATCCAGACGTTGTCAGAATGGTTGTTGATGGAAAGATGAAGAGGGTTAGTTTGGAAGAAAATGACTTGATGGCTCTATCGGTGGAATCCCTTAAAGCTGTTTGCAGACAAATGATGGGTAAGGGATTCACCTCGGATATTAAAGAAAAATCAGTGGAGTTCATTGAGAAGATAATCTTTCAGAAGAGCAGTGAAATATGGAAGTGCGATGTCGTTGCTCCAAATCCTCTTGATAACGTGAAGATTGAGCCAGAGCTAATGCAAAGAAAATGGGATATTCTACAAGCTGTGAAAAGCGTAGATGAAGCTTTGACTCTTCCTTCAGGACCCCTGGAACAAGGAGAGATAAGGGAGGCAGTTGGTGTTCCAGGAAGAGAAAGTGTATACTGGATTCATTCTTACACAGATGATACAGCTGATGCCTTGGTGTTCATTGATGCAGACCAGAATCAAACCTTCTTGCATATGAGTAGGAAATGGCTGCTGCAGACTCAAGATGCTGCATTTCTAGACAAAGTCAGAGATGAATTCAAATTGGGAGATGTAGAGGATATGTTTGCAGATGAAAAGCAGAGACTATTAAAGTACTTATCTGAGGTAGTAAAAGAGAAAAAGAGAATGGAGTCAGATGCGGCTAGTAGGTTCAATACCAACTGTGTCAAGGGCTACCCTAAAATGATCTACTGTCAGTTCAAAGCTGATAAAGCTCATTGGAAGCCTCAGCTCATCATGAAAAACTTTGAGGACATTCCAAAGATCAGAACTACCCAGGAAGTTGATAAACTAAGAAGGCTTTTCAGACATCCATATCCAGAACCCAAGAATCCTCTGGAAATGGAAGCAGTGAGTTTGCTGAATGCGAGATGGGCACAACTACACGATCCAGTATACAAAAGAGAATAGCAAAGGAAAGAAAGGCGCAGAAAACAAGGAGAAGATAAGCGCAGTGCTGTTAAGGAAGTTAGGAAGGGGAAACGGAATTAGAGTTAAAGTTCAAAGGGATGTGAACTTGAAGTTGGAAAAACTTCATATCTTTTGGTTGCTCTAACTCACTTGAGGAAAATTCATCTGACCACGGTATGCGAGATAGGCTAATTCACCATACTGTAACCGTGAATCAGAGTGGATCCAATAAGGTGATATGAGTTGGACTGAAAGGTATGAAATAATCCAGGTGATAGAGATCATCTCAATGGTCTTTAATTCGAGGTTCGAATTTTCTTTCTAAGCTTATGTTTATTTTCTAAAGTTCTTTGTATTGTTTTCAAGTTTTTATTCAAGTGTAAAATGTACAAGACATTAATGTTACTTATCTTTTCTCGTCTCATTATTTAGTTGAGTTATCCTTCTTTAATTTGAATGTCATTGTTAGACAATCAAATAGGGGGAGATTGAAAGGCAGAGTGTTTAAACTTGTAACACTATAATTTATGTAACTCAACTAAAGAAAAGATACTTAACCCGAAGACAATCAAGAACGAGAAGTCACAAAGAAATCAATACAAATGAAGACAAAGTAATTGATACAACTCAACTTGTTAAATATGATCAAACAAAGAAGAAATCATTGGAAGAAGTTCAAGTCAAAGTTGTTCATGCCCCAGTGATTTGTAACTCAAAGAATCAAGATCATAACTATCAGTATCAATAAGACTAATTGATTTCAAGTGAAAAAGAAGGAAAGCAATTGTTGGAAAGCCACATTTCTAATTGAACATGGTAATCTATTCAGAAGCAAGAAACCTATCAAGACTAGTCACTTATGAACCAGACCAGTGCATCAAGTGTCAGGACATTGGTAGCAAGTTCATGTCAGTAGTAGAGATCCAAGTTCAAGAGCTTGTTGAAGAAAATAGAAGACATGAAGAAATCACAAGTTCAAGATGTTGCATTGAAGTTTCAAGTTGAAGCCCAGAATTTCTCTAAGTACTTACAAGGGAACCTATGTAGAAATTCCTATCTAGAAATTCTGGATAAGTTTCTACTTAGAGCCAAGTAGAAATTCTGGAGATGGAAATATTTTCTAAGTACTCAACTCAGGAAGCTATCTCGAATTTCCTATGTAGAAATTCTTAAGTCGAATTTCCTATGTAGAAATTCTGGAGGTGAAAATATTTTCTAAGTACTCAGGAAGAAGGCTATCTCGAATTTTCTATGTAGAAATTCCTAAGTAGAAATTCCTATGTAGAAATTCTACTTAGAATTCGAGATAGAGCCAAGTAGAATTTCCTATGTAGAAATTCTACATAGAGGAAAGTTTCAACATGACACATGGCATCATCCTGGTGGCAGATTTCCAAGCTTTCAAGACAAGATAAGATTCACGTGGACAACATTGGGCCACTCATATCTTATCTTTTGAAGACTACAAGTCATAGATTACAAAGTAGTATAAATAGAAGTACTTGTGTAACTTATAAGGAGAGCAATATTCGAGAGAAACACTTGTAAAAAAAAAAAAGAGTATATTCACAGAGCTTAGTATCATTTACTACCCTCTTTACTTCTGTTGTACTATTGTAATGAATGTTGTAGCAACCCTTTCAAGTTATATATAAGACATATATTCCTTGAATCATTGTGTTCATTTATTACATAGTATTTATTGCTCCATAAATATGAAAAGTTGTACTCACCCCCCCTCTACAACACATTTGGACCTAACATCTCTGCTTCTTGAATAGATTACCATATTCAATTAGTAATGTGGCTTTACAATTATTGCTTTCCTTCTTGTTCACTTAAAATCAATTAGTCTTATTGATACAGATAGTTATGATCTTGAATCTTTAAGTTACAAATCACTGAGGCATGAACAACTCTATCTTGAACTCTTTCAATGATTTCTTCTTTGTTTGATCATAGTTAACATGTTGAATTGTATCAATTACCTTGTCTTCATTTAACATTGATTTCTTTATGGCTTCATGTTCTTGATTGTCTTCCGGTTAAGTATCTTTTCTTTTAGTTGAGTTACATAAGTTATAGTGTTACAAGTTTAGACACTCTGCCTTTCAATATCCCCCTATTTGATAGTCTAACAATGACATTCAAATTAACAAGGGAAAACTCAACTAATCAATGAGACGAGAAAAAGATAAATAACATTACTGTCTTGTTTAAATTACAACTGAAATAAACTTGGAAAACAATTCAAAGAACTAGAATAAATAAAACTTAAGCTAGACAAAGAATTCGAACTTCGAATTAAAGACCATTTGAGTGATTCCTATCACCTGGATTATTTCATACCTTTCAGTCAAACTTATATCACCTTATTGGATCCACTCTGATTCACGGTTACAGTATGGTAAGTTAGCCTATCTCGCATACCGTGATCAGGTGAATTTTTCTCAAGTGAGTTAAAGCAACCAACATATATGAAGTTTTTCCAACTTCAAGTTCACACCACTCTGACTTTTAATTCTAATTCGGTCTCCTCTTCCTAGCTTCTACAGCTTGGCGCTTTTCCTCTTTCAACTTTCTGCGCCTTTCCTTCTGCTGTTGTTCTCTCTTGTAGACTGGATCATGAAGATGCTTCCACCTTGCATTCAACAGACTTACCACTTCCATTTCTAGAGGGTTCTTGGGCTCTGGATAAGGATGCCTGAAAAGCCTTCTGAGTTTGTCCACCTCTTGAGTAGTTCTGATCTTTGGAATATCCTCAAAATTCTTCATTATGAGTTGAGATTTCTAATGTAATTTATCAGCCTTGAACTGACAATAGATCATTTTGGGGTAGCCCTTGACACGGTTAGTATTGTGGACACTAGCCGCATCTTGCTCCATTCGCTTCTTTTCCATCACTACTTCAGACAAGTACTTCAGAAGTCTCTGCTTCTCATCCACATTCTCATTCTCCACTTCTCCCCATTTGAATACTTCTAAAACTTTTTGCATAAATGCGGCATCTTGAGTCTGCAGCAGCCATTTTCTACTCATATGCAATAATGTTTGATTCTAGTCTGCATCTATGAATGCCAAAGCATCAGCTGTGTCATTGTCATACGAGTGTATCCAGTATACACTATCTCTTCCTGGAACACCAATTGCCTCCCTTATTTCTCCTTGTTCCAGTGAATTAGAAGGAAGAGTCAGAGCCCCATCTACATTTTTAACAGCTTGTAGAATATTCCATTTTCTTTCAATTAGCTCCGGCTCAACCTTTACATTGTCTAGAGGGTTTGGAGCAATAATATCACACTTCCAAATCTCATTGCTCTTCTTGAATATGATCCTCTCAATAAACTCCACTGACTTCTCCTTAATGTCAGAGGTGAATCCCTTACTCATCATTTGCCTACAGACAGCTTTTATGGATTTTACCGATAAAGCCATTAGGTCATTTTCTTCTAAACTAACCCTCTTCATTTTTCCATCAACAACCATCCGAACAACATCAGGATTTGCTGAGAATTTTGGTCCCTTGTTCTCTGCTAGCTGCATTAACTGATCTCTATACAGAATGTTAAGCTCCTCAGCTTGAGAATATTGAATTTTTGTTGCTAGCAAGAACAACTCTGACGCAGATCTTCTCGAGATGAATTGATCATCCACATACAAGAAAGATGTCGGGACTCCTTCGACTAAAGACAAGATGACCTGCCACTCCTTAACCATCACATTGTATCCAACTCTGACTTTAGAGATCAACCTTTTCAAAGCACTTATATAGTCAACAGTCAGTGGATTCTGCAAGTTCAGGTTGTAGAATAAGTCTTTCGCCTCTTTGTTATGAGTTCCTTTCGTACAAACTCCCAATAAAATCTTCCTTGCATCATCCCATTTCTGTCTGATCCTTCTCTTGTCCAGATCAACTTGAGGATCAGCTAACCTTGCAAGCTCATGATCATACTGTTTCTCCTTGAGCTCCGCTTGCTTTTCAAGGAAAACAGCCTCATCCTGCATCATCTTCATTTTATATAACTGAGCTTGTTCCAAGGCCAACTATTGAGCTTCCAGGGTCTCTTTATCAACATTTATTTCTTCAGGCTTTCCGGAACACATTCTAGCACATCCACCTTGTTCCATCAAAGATCTTTTAATTGCATGTGCTAAAGGTACATCCTCCATATCAGAATCTGAATCAAGTACCTTATGTACTTCTTCCTGATGATAACTCAAGTCAATGAATGGCTCTTCTTGCTCAGCCACCACTGCCTTACCCTTTCTTTTCCTCTGAGCCTCATCTTCAATTACTGGCTCATTTTCTTTGACAAAATCAGTAGTCTGTTCTTCAATTTCTTCAATAACTAACGACTGCTGTCTCGTCTCCTTTCCACTTTCCCCCTTAGGTGAGTTATCCTGAACACCACGCTTCTCTCCAGATCCACCAATGGCATGGGAACCACCAAAACCAGAACCTGAGGGTCCAGCTGCACCAGCATCGTCAGCACCACCAGTACCATCATTATCAAGGGGAGGTTGATTGTACTGTTCGTCAAAGCACTCTGGGGGAACTAAATGCCGAACTGCATACATCATTCTGCTGACCTCCATTGCCATGGTATGCAGAACGCTTTCTACGCTCCCCATTCTTTCATACAGAGTACTGCCCAAGACACCACTAGCATGGCCCAAGTCATTCACCTTGTTCGTCATTTCGTCTAAAGCTGTAGCTTGACTTGCCATTCGTGTTGCGTAGTCATCAAGAGCCCTCTTGTTGTCACCAACATTTTCTCCTAACGGCCCCATCGACTGCCCGAACTGCTTCAACTGATTTTCAACTGAAGTCATACGCGTATCAAGATTTTCAAGAACCAGGGACGATGTTTGGCTTGGGTGTCCTCGCTTTAAAAAACGTTCTGTTACTGTTTGTCGCTCGGTTTCGGGCCTTAAAAATGAAGGTCCCTCACTCCCTAAATGCTCACACACACTCCCTGTCTCTCGCTCATGTATGTCTTCAACAATATAACTCAGATTTAAAGCAGTACCTGCAGAAACTGGATAAGAAAAATTAGCAGCAGTTATGAGATCTATTCCTGGCATCTCCTGAGGTGGAATCTCAAGCTGAGAGGCTGCAGAGTGTTCTAGTACAACATCAGAACCGATCCTCTTTGCATCATCAGTATGTACCGGTGAAGGTACTTCTGAAGCAATGAAAGCTTCTGGCCTGTCTGAAGCAAGAGGCTCTTCAGAAGGCACAAAATCCTCACCAAAATGCCTATGTGGAGAATGTGCAATGGGTGAACCACTCACGTGAGGTGGAGTGGTTGTGATAGACACACTAGGTTTGGACTGGGCTTTTGAAGTTGCAGCATGTGAAAATTTGGCTTTCTTTCGAATAACTGGCTGCACTTCTGGGTCACTCTCAGAACCCTCACCTAAATCTACAGGTGCCGGCCTTTTAACTTCCTTCAGCGAGGGTGAAAGGGAAGAAGCAAGAGTGTCAGACGCAGAGTCAGAAATATAGCTCTCTCCCTGGGATAGATCCTGTGGGCTAGCAGAATCTTGGGCCATGGAATCAGATTTAGATGAAGAAGAAGTATGTTCAAAGTAATTACCTTCTTCATTACCTTGTCCAGCAAAGGGATCAGAATCAACATGTGGAGAAGGTTGTCTTTCCCTTTGACCGGCAGAGGTTTGACCGTGAGAATGGCCATCATCATCTTCATCACTAAGAAGCTCGTCAGGAATCCCTTGAAATGCGTCAGCATGTGCAAATAGATTCTGAGCATGTGATGATACGTGCGAGGTCCCTGCCATTGAAGTAATACTTGCATCATACTGAAGCCACACTTGAATATTAGCAGGAATAGTCATCGCTTTACCGTGATGTTTATCCTGATTAGCAATTGTTGTGAGTGACTTGGTGCCCATGCCCAGTGATGCAGTTGTTTTACTTGTTGCAAATGCCTGTCTGACAGATAAAGCATTAGTCGGTACTAAATGATTAATAAACATTTGTAAGAAACGAGGATACCAGCATACAACATCAGTAGTTGTAAGGTCTCTGCTTGCAGATGATCCCATTGTAGACACTATTTCTGAAAGAACGATTCTGCCATAATTAATGTCCAGTTCACGGGCTAGGGAAACAGCAAAGACTTGCATGGGAATTGGAATCTGATGATAATCTTTTTCGCGCGCCCGGAAACATCTTGTGATGGCCTTGAAAAAGTAATTCCATTCCACATGGAAGTCTTGTTTCTGGATAGCGCTAGTTGAGATCCGTCCAGAAGGAGGGTAGCATCCAATCTCCTCAAAAAACTTGAGATGATCTGCCGTTGGAGGTTCAGGGTCATAAACATCTTTGACTGGGAATCCCAGAACCCTATTGAACACTTCCTCCATAACTTCATAGTCCTGACTCGCCAAGGTAAACCTAAAACCATGGGGGGTGGATTTGCTCCCAAAAGTAACCGCACTAGTCCATAATTGCTGTAAAGCATCATGGACTAGTGTTGGTTTAGCAGTAAAAGCAACACTAGCCTTGGAGTACAAATTCAGAAATCGTACCAAAAACTTGAAGCGCGGGAGTTGATCACCAATTTCCGTGGTAATGTTATAAAAATTATTTTTTGCAAGAATGAATTGGTGAGCCATTTGTAAAATAATTTTTCCTTGAATTAATGTGATTTTTGAGAAAAAAAACAATTAAGGTAAACACTTAAGCAAGGAAAAATACGCAAATTCCTTTTAATTACGACAAGAGACACACGAATGAATAACATGAATAAAGTAAGTGATTGATCGGAATTAAACTACGGATTTTAAAACAATAATCACGAAATCAAAACACAGCCAACAAACTACCAAGTGAGAATCGATCCAAATAACAACGTTTACAAAGAACAGGGATTTGTGCGTGTGTGTAAGTGTGTGTATAGTCGTGTGTATATCTCGAAGAAAATGGACAGCAGTTCGTGGTATGTACGAGTATTAACAAGTAATCACTGGGAGTTTTGAAATCGCCTGGGAGGGAGGGTGAGGGCTGTAAAAAATTAGGGTTAAAAAAAAAAGGTAAAAGTGAAAAATTTACACGAGTTAGAGATGTATATATAGGCATGAATGAGCAAAGACAAAAATACCCCTGTGAAAACAAGAAAAAAAATACTAAGTACGCACTGGGGAACCTAAGTCGAACACTATCTCGAACATTTAAGTCGAAATTCGAGATGAGGTTCGAGATAGAGACTATCTCGAACATCAAGTCGATATTCGAGATAAAGTTCGAGATAGACACTAACTCGAACAAATAATCACTTAATCAATTAAAACATCATAATAACCCACCAGGGAATCCCATACTGAATAAAATTCCAAGTACAATCCTGGGAACTTTATCTCGAACATCAAGTCGAAATTCGAGATAATATTCGAGATAGAACTCAAGTCGAACATCAAGTCGATATTCGAGATAATGTTCGAGATAGAACTCAAGTCGAACATCAAGTCGAATTTCGAGATAATGTTCGAGATAGAACTCAAGTCAAACATCAAGTTAAATTTCGAGATAATGTTCGAGATAGAACTCAAGTCGAACATCAAGTCGAATTTTGAGATAATGTTCGAGATAGAACTCAAGTCGAACATCAAGTCGATATTCGAGATAATGTTCGAGATAGAACCTAAGTCGAACATCAAGTCGAATTTCGAGATAATGTTCGAGATAGAACCTAAGTCGAACATCAAGTCAAATTTCGAGATAATGTTCGAGATAGAACTCAAGTCGAACATCAAGTCGAAATTCGAGATAATGTTCGAGATAGAACCTAGGTCGAACATTAAGTCGAATTTCGAGATAATGTTCGAGATAGAACCTAAGCGAACATCAAGTCGAATTTCGAGATAATGTTCGAGATAGAACTCAAGTCGAACATCAAGTCGAATTTCGAGATAATGTTCGAGATAGAACTCAAGTCGAATTTCGAGATGAGTTTCGAGATAGACTCTAACTCGAAATTTTGAAGATACTTGGAATAATTTGGCAATATTTGCAATAAAAATAACAATTAATTTTTGCCAAATTAATATAAATATCAATTCAAGGATTTTTTAACAAAGCAAATAATTAATAAAACATTCCTTGACAATTCTAAGGCCTCTAAATTAATAAAAATTACATGAAAAACGCAGGTAAATTCATCTAAAAATCATGAAAAATTTAGAATAATATGAATTTAACTCCCCCAATGATAATGCAATATAACCAACATAAATTCAAAGATTTAACCAATAATTACACATAAAGCACAATGAATTTATATAAAATAACACCACATGCATCATATGATACTCATTAATTAACCATTTTAAAGTCTAAGTCCATAATGATTAATTAGCATGCAGAAGTGATATTTTGTGTAATTGTAGAGATTATTTACATATGTTTTCAACTATGCACAAACAAAATAGGCAATTGTCAAGACTAAAAACATATGAACATGATTAAAACTGGAGTTTTACATATAGGAGAAACCACTAACTTGTGTTAAGCATCCCCAATTCACTAACTAACCTATTGAATGTTATTTCATCAAGAGGTTTAGTGAATATATCTGCAATTTGTTACATTGTGGGCACAAAATGTAACTCCACAGTCCCCTCCTCGACATGTTCTCTAATGAAGTGATACCTGATATCTATATGCTTGGTTTTTGAGTGGTCTACAGGATTGTTGGTCATGCCAATGGCACTTGTGTTGTCACACATGATTGGAATCTTTTTGTGCTCCATGCCATAATCTTTCAATTGGTTCCTCATCCACAGTATTTGAGCTACACAGCTTCCTGCAGCAATGTACTCAGCTTCAGCAGTAGAAGTAGATACTGTGTGTTGCTTTTTGCTTTGCCAGGACACCAATCTTCTGCCAAGAAATTGACATGCACCAGATGTGCTTTTCCTATCAATCCTGCAACCTGCATAGTCTGAATCCGAATAGCCAATTAGATTAAAACCTGTATCTCTTGGGTACCAAATCCCTAGATTTGATGTTCCCTTGAGATACCTAAAGATTCGTTTGACGGCTATGAGATGTGATTCTCTAGGATCCACTTGGAACCTTGCACACAAACAAGTTGCGAACATAATATCGGGTCTACTTGTAGTTAAATAGAGGAGTGAGCCAATCATACCTCGATGGCTTGTGATGTCAACTGGTTTACCTGATTTGTCTTCATCAAGCTTCGTGGTTGTTGCCATGGGAGTCTTAGCTGTTGATGCATCTTCTAGATTATACTTCTTGAGTAAATCTTTGATGTACTTGGACTGACAGATAAAGATTCCATCTTTTCTCTGACTGATCTGTAATCCAAACGAAGAAGGACAGCTCTCCCATCATGCTCATCTCATACTTATGATGCATTAACTTGGCAAATTTCTTGCACAAACGCTCATTAGATGACCCAAAAATAATATCGTCCACATAGACTTGAACAAGTATTAAATCACCTTTTACATTTTTATAGAACAATGTTTTATCAATTACTCCCCTAGTAAAACCACTTGCAATTAAGAACAAGGATAGGGTTTCATACCATCGTCTTGGGGATTGCCTGAGGCCATAGACAACTTTGAATAAAAGATACACAAAATCTACAAGTTCTGGATCAATGAAGCCAGGAGGTTGTTCCAGATACACTTCTTCTTCTAACTCTCCATTCAGGAAGGCAGTTTTCACATCCATCTGAAAAACCTTTAAATTCTTGTGTGCTGCAAAGGCCAAGAACATCCTGACTGCCTCAAGTCTCGCAACTGGAGCATAGGTCTCATCATAATCTATCCCTTCTCGTTGAGAATAACCTTTCGCTACCAGACGAGCCTTGTTTCGTGTTACAAGTCCGTCTTCATCCAGTTTATTTCTGAATACCCACTTAGTTCCAATTACTGATCTGTTCTTCGGTCAGGGTACCAGCTTCCAAACTTTCTGCCTTTCAAACTGATTGAGCTCCTCTTGCATTGCTATCACCCAATCAGCATCACCAAGAGCTTCTTCTATTTCTTTAGGTTCAAGCTTGGATAAGAACCCAGAACATAAGCAAATATTAGCCATGTCAGCTCTTGCAGTTCTTCTAGTAGTCACACCAGCATCTGGATCACGAATAATTAATTCAAACGGATGGTCTCTACTCCATACACGTTCTCTTGGATATTGTCTTGATGATTCAGCTTGACTTTCTGAATTGTTGTGTTGACTACTTGTGTTATTTCCACTAACTCCCCCTGAGTTGATGCTAGCTCCTACAGAACTAGTGTCATCTCGTCTTGAGCCTTGAACTCTTGTCCTTAAGCTGCTGTTTACTCCCCCTGAGTTGTTGCCGGATCGTGCGGAAGAAGTTTCTTCTGATCTTTCACTAGACTCAAGTATTTCTTCTCGAACACTTGGCATATTTGAAGTAACAACCAACTCAGGTTCATCTTCAATTTCATCTAAGTCCAAATTTTGAAACTTTAGGGACTCAAGTTCATTACTATCTTTAGAAATTGATGGGAGTTTGGTATCGTCGAATCTGACATTGTAGCTTTCAGTCACTTTTCGATCATTCACTAAGAATACCCGATAAGCTGCCACCACATCTATAGAATAACCAACAAAGATTCTTTCACGAGCTTTTGCTGCAAACTTGCCTAGATTTTCATCGTCTATAAGCACATAACATTTAGCTCCAAAGACATGAAAGTAATTGACTGTTGGTCTTCTGTTGTTCATCAGTTCACATGGTGTCTTTTCTTTATCTTTTATGATCAGGGTTCTATTCTGAGTGTAACACACTGTACTCACTGCTTCGGCCCAAAAGTATAGAGGAAGTTTTGATTCAAACAACAAAGTTCTTGCTGCTTCAACCAATGTTCTGTTCTTCCTTTCAACTACTCCGTTTTGCTGTGGAGATCTTGGGGCTGAGTACTGACGACGTATTCCCTTAGATACACAGAAGTCATTCAACACTGCGTTTTTAAATTCAGTGTTGTTGTCTGTTCTAATCGTCTTCACAGTAAGTGTTGAAACATTCTCAATTTGAGTGATGTGATTAATGATTAGGAAAGGTACTTCGTCTTTCGTCATTGCGAACAATACCCATGTATACTTGGAGAAGTCATCCACGATTACCAATGCAGATCTTTTCCTAGATAAGGATAGGACATTCACTGGGTCAAACAAATCCATATGAAGAAGTTGTAGAGGCTCAGTGATACTAAAAATTTCTTTACTTTTATGCGATGCTCGCTTTGACTTTCCTATTTCACAAGCTTCACAGAGTCCTTTAGGAACAAACTCCTTCTGAGGTAGATCTCTCACTAATTCTCGCCTCGCGAGAGCATTCATCGTTTTAAAGTTTAAGTGAGATAGTTTTTTGTGCCATAACCAGCTTTCATCATCCGAAGCTTTGCTGTAGAAACAGGTGACTTCATTCTGATTTGCCGAATCCATGTCCGCAATAAAAAGATCTGCCTTTCGAACTCCTCTTAAAGCCAACGAACCTTCCTTGATGTGAGTTATTGATACACCTTTCTTATTGAAGACAATTTCATAACCTTTGTCACAGAATTGACTGATACTCAACAGATTGTGCTTCAATCCCTCAACATAAGAAATATCTTCAATGATGACATTACCAGTCTTCAGTTTGCCATATCCCTTTGTCACACCTATGCTGTCATCTCCAAAGGTAACATAAGGGCCAACCTTCATAACCAACTCTGTAAGCAGGGACTTGTTTCCTGTCATATGCCATGATGCTCCACTATCTAGCACCCATATAACTTTATTTCTTTTCCGCTTAATGCCCTGTAATGACAGATTGGTTAGGCGTTCTTCGGAACCCAACTTTGATTGGGCCCGACTTTTCTATAAGATCGAGAATTATCAGATGTAACAACAAGAGATGCACTTTTCTTAACATTACTAGAGCTTTTGACTTTGTCTTTTCCTTTTTCAGACTTGACAGATTTGTCAGTCTTAGGAGAAGGCTTGTCACTCCTTACTTTAGGAGGACTAGCAGTCTTAGCTCTCACATGCTTCTTCTTGACATTAGAACTAGTAGCAGTATTTAGATATGTTTGACTAGTTGCATTCATCAAGTTCACAAACGTTTGCATGACGTTAAAAGTGCATGGCATACAATTAGGTTGACCACATTGTGCATGATTCTGATGCATGTTATTCATTGTGTGTGGTACAGGCATGACATGTGCAACAGGAATATTCATGTTAGATTTACATGCATAAGAAAGATGTTCGGTTGATTTACAGTGATAACATGCTTTCTTTACTCGTTCTGCCTTAACCTCTTTTATGCCTTTTTCCTTTTTACTCTGTTGTTTAATAGCCTTAGCTCCTAATTCTGGTCTAGATTCTTCTCTAGGGGATTTGATTTTAACTGATTTAGTAGGAGTTACAGGTTGTTCTCTCTGGCGATCTTCCATTTCAATCTCATATCTAACTAACAATTCAGTCTCTTCTTCTTCTTGAGGAACGAAGTGTTTAAAGATAGGTTTGACAGTAGATTTAAGAATGCTAGGTATATCATTTTTAATCTTACTGGAACTAGTATCTATAGGTCTCTTTCCTTCCTTCTTTGATAAGTTAGAATAGTCAAGTCCTACACCGACTCCAGTTATCTTCTTAAATGTGCCACTATCAACATTCACTTTACTAGCTGCTAGTTATAAGCTTCGCATTTAGTTTCTAACTCAGCTAGTTTATTCCTAAGACATGCTTCTATTTCATTCTTAAGGTTGAACTTGTGTTCCAAATTTTAATAGAGTCTCTTAGGGAAGTATCTATATTCCAAGCAGCCTCTAATTCTTCCACTTTTGCCTCAAGCATTCTACATTTGGAAACAAGTGTTTTCTGTTCTTTTTGAGAAGTATTTAGGCTTTTGCACAACATATAGATCTCTTCGCTAAGAGCCCTGTTCTACACCTTATAATCATCAATAGACATTTCCTCTTTAAGGGTTAGAACTGGTACCTCTGGTTCATCTGATGTCTCAGCCATGAGGGCAAAGTTTGCTGTATGAGTAACTTCTTCCTCATCTGAATCATCCCAAGCTCTGCCTTCTATTACAACTAAAGCTCTTTTTCCATGTCTTTCCTTCACCAGGGATTCATACTTGCTTTTGAGGGCTTCATATATTTCTTTGGGATAAGTCTGTTTCGGCTTCTTGCAGTCGGTAGCAAAGTGTCCAGTTTCACCACAGTTATAGCATTTGAACTTAATTTTGAAATCCAAAGGAGATTTGTAGATGGTAATCTTTGATTTCCCTTTATAACCTTGAGAACTACCACCACCCTTAGTAACCCGATTGTAAGATGAAGATTTTCTTTGTGGACGGTTACTCTTTCTGAATCTTATATTGCTGAACTTCCTTGCCATGTATGCCACGACACTATCATCCATGTTGTCCAGCTCTTCTTGGGTGAAGTAGTCATCATCACTATTTGATGTGCACTCGTCATCATTTTCAACTTGATGTGGTGCATGTGATGATCTAGGTTTCTCTGCAATCATTGCCTTTTTAAACTCTTCCTCGTCAGCAATTAATCCTGATGCTGCTTCCTTTCCTCTTGAATCATTATCCCATGCTTGATCTTGAAGGGTCTCCAGCTCATAGGTCTTTAAAATTCCATAATATTCTTCCAGAGAAGTTGTGTGCAAATCTGTGGTTTCTCTAACAGCGTAGACTCTATGTTCAATGCTTTTTGGCTGGTTCCTTAGATATCTCATGTTGACTTCAACCACGGGGAGAGTTACACCTCTCAGATTCAAATCCAAAACTAACTGACTGAATCTTAGATAGACATCTGTTATGCTTTCACCTTTTCTTATTCTGAAGGTATCATACTCCATCTTGAATATAAGTGTTTTGTTGCTTCTGACCTCAGCGGTACCTTCCATGACGACCTCTAGCTTATCGCAAATCTTCTTTGCTGTAGTTAGTCATTTAACTACATTAAACATCTCATGATCTAGGGATTCCATCAGTTTTTGTCGAACGGATGTATCGAAAACTATCTGCTCCTTATCAGCATCTGAAAAGTCTACTGCCTTCTTAGGCTCAGACCGTTGTGGTACTACCACATCTCCTTCCATATGCTCAGGAACAACAACCATTGGTACAAATTTACCTTTGTCAAGGACTTCCAGATATTCAGGATTGACGGACTCAAGGTAAAGTTTCATTCTCAACACCCATTCTTCATAATGATCTCGGTCGAACATTGGAATCTTGAAATTATTTTTAGGTGTCATCTTAATGTAGATTTAAAGTAAAGATAATAAACTTTTGTTATTACTTGAGTAGTAATTAAAAGAAAATTAAATTATCTCAAAATAAATCAAGGTTCAAGTTCTGGACACCAAAAATTTCTAAGTACCCAAGACTAGGCTATGTAGAATATCTATGTAGAACTTCTGCCTAAGTCGAAACTCTCCAAGTAGAACCTCAGGTCCAATATTCAAGTCGAATATTTAAGTAGAATATTCTATGTAGAACTTTTGTCCTTAGAAGAAATTTGCTGCAGGTCACTTTAATATTGATTAAACAATATTACTTTTCACCATTTTTGACTTTTGTTTCTTTTCTCACCTAACACCCACATGACAAGTACAGAGTAATCTTTAATATCTTTTTTTTGTGCAATGAGAAAGTTGTCCAATCAAAAGCCAATAACACCTTTTTCACTTTTTGTCTTTTGGAAAAAGAATTCAAAAGTTGTTGGATTTGTCTTCTTTAATAAGAACAATGATGAACACTCAAGAACACCAAATATCAAAGTACCCAGATTAATTCACAAAAATTATCTAAAGTCCATCCAAGCTAAATAATCACACCTGGAGTATTTAAATGATTTTTTTTTCGGATGAGTTTTCACTAGAAACAAATTAAGGCCCACTTTTCGAGAAAAATCGAAAAGTAGTTCTGGAAGATGAAAACTCACAAATCTTCTACCAAACACAAGGATCTATGTTTTGTATGTTAAACACGAGGCTCTGATACCAATTGTTAGGTCCAAATGTGTTGTAGAGGGGGGTGAATATAACTTTTCGAATTTAAGAAGCAATAAATACCATGTAATAAATGAACATAATGATTCAAGGAATATATGTCATATATATAACTTGAAAGGGTTGCTACAACATTCATTACAAAGTACACCAGAAGTAAAGAGGGTAGTAAATGATACTAAGCTCTGTGAATATACTCTCTATCTTTTACAAGTGTTTATCTCGAAAATATTGCTCTCTTTAAAATAATACACAAGTACTTCTATTTATACTACTTGTAATCTATGTCCTGTAGTCTTCAAAGACTAAGATATACGTGGCCCAATGATGTCCACATAAATCTTATCTTATCTTGAAAGCTTGGAAATCTGCCAATTAGATGATGCCATGTGTCATGTTGAAACTGCCCTCTATGTAGAACATCTACTTGAGAATTTCTACTTGGCCATCTCGAACATTTAAGTCGAATATTCTACATAGGAATATTCTACTTGGCCATCTCGAACATTTAAGTTGAATATTCTACATAGGAATATTCTACTTGGCCATCTCGAACATTTTATACTTAGAGAAATTCTGGGCTTCAACTTGAAACTTCAATGCAACATCTTGAACTTGTGATTTCTTTATGTCTTCCATATTCTTCAACAAGCTCTTGAACCTGGATCTCTATTACTGACATAAACTTGCTATCAATGTCCTGACACTTGATGCAATGGTCTGATTCATAAGTGACTAGTCTTGATAGTGTCTCTGCTTCTTGAATAGATTACCATATTCAATTAGTAATGTGGCTTTCCAATTATTGCTTTTCTTCTTGTTCACTTGAAATCAATTAGTCTTATTGATACTGATAGTTATGATCTTGAATCTTTAAGTTACAAATCACTGAGGCATGAACAACTCTGTCTTGAACTTCTTTCAATGATTTCTTCTTTGTTTGATCATAGTTAACATGTTGAATTGTATCAATTACCTTGTCTTCATTTAACATTGATTTCTTTGTGGCTTCATGTTCTTGATTGTCTTCCGGTTAAGTATCTTTTCTTTTAGTTTAGTTACATAAGTTATAATGTTACAAGTTTAGACACTCTGCCTTTCATTTCCTCTTCTAATCAAAAACTCGATCTCATCTTTTAACTGACGACAATCATCAGTATCATGTCCCGCATCTCTATGGAACCGGTAGTAAGCATTCTTATTTCTCTTTTCAGGATCAGTCCTTAGTGGCTTCGGCCATCTAAAGTCCTTGCCCTTCTCAATATCCATTAGTATTTGGCTACGGGTGGTGTTTAGCCTTGCATACTCGGTGAACCTTGATCTTCATTTCCTTTTGGAGTCATTGGTATCATCATTCTTCGCATACTTGGTATCGACAGTATACTCCGTATCGCTGACTAGTTTCTTAGAGCAGGTATTCGAGGCTTGAAACCCTTTGGCTTTCCTCATACTTTCTTCGACCTTGATATACTTTCTAGCTCTCTCCTGGAGCTCATTCATACTCTCGGGGGCCCTCTTGGCTAACGATCTCCTAAATTTTTTGTCAAAAGTCCCTTGCTGTAAGGCTATCATAGCTAAATTTTGGTCTAGATCGGGGACCTTCAAATCTTCCTTAGTGAATCTATTCATATAGTCCCTTAAGGACTCATTCTTCCGCTGATGCATATTCATTAGTGAAGCTGAACTCTTTTCATGAGTCTTCCTGCTGATAAACTGACTAGTGAAGGCCCTGCTTAGATCAGTGAAGGCCCTGCTTAGTTGATGGGTAGATGACTAAACCATCTATGCGCAATACCACTCAGGGTTTGAGGGAACGCCCTACACTTGACAGCGTCATTCACAGGTTGCAATAACAGTGCATTTGAGAATGTGAGAACTTGGTTTGAGGGGTCTCATGTCCCATCATAGGCCTTGATGGTAGGAATCTTCCACTTTCTCAAATTTTTTTGATTCATAATCTCCTCCGTATAGGGAGAGACTGGATCGTTAGGATCTTCAAGTGGTAACAAATCTTGGGGATCAGCCCTAGCACGACTTGACCTTACTTGTCTTCGGGTTGGGGGCTCATCCAGATCTATCACAGGTGCATTCCATATTGACCCTCCAGAACCCTCAACTCTGGGGCGCTGTCGCCTTGATAATGCCTATTCTAAATCTCTCCTCAGTCGTTGGGCTTCGGCTTCATGAACACATATCCTTTCCTAAAGGTCCACAGAGTTGGTGTCTTGAGGCCCTCGGGGCTGGGTACTTCTCCCTTCTGCAAGTTCTTTGTCGGGTCGCCTCCTTCGTGGGTTAATATCCTCGTCAGACGACTCCTCATCATCAGTGAAGTAAGGTCCAGAGAAATCCCGATACCTTCATCGCGAGGTATAATCGGGCAGTAGCCCTTGCTCATAAGGGGGCTCGTAGTTCCTCAAAAGCCCATAGCGAGGATCGAATATTATTGCAGACGAGACCTGCAAGGTAAGAAGAGCGATAAAAGTTGTATTAAGGGGCGGAATTACTTAGAGTGGAGGAACTGAAGAATGAATAGATACATTGGGGTTGGAAGGACGAACGACGATGCTTAGAGGTCTGGTACGCCGGGTACTTGCTTCAGGGTCCTTAACGGAGGTGGTTGGAATAATAGCTCCTTATTCCTGCGTCGTGACAAGGGGAACGTTGATGCCAACAGTGGTGTCAGGGATATATCCTTCGAGGGAGCTGGTATTTCGTGTTCTTGCCATGGTTGTTATTCGGTTCTCACAGACGGCGCCAAATGTTACGGATTAATAACTAGGTGTATTTAATGTGTAATCAATGCTATGGTTTGGGGATCTTCGAGCTTTAATGGTTGAACTAACATTTCGTGACCATCTCGGTCCTCGTTAACTGCCTACGTATCTCAATGTATGTGATAATCAAGCCAATAACGTAGTTCTAATATTGAGTGGTTAGGCCCTTTATATAGGCACACGAAGACCTTAGAGTTAGATTAGAGTTAGGAGACTTGGATGACAAGTCTCCTAGTGACGTAAGGTTGTTGTAACCTTCAAGGAATGAGGGTCCTCATTGGACTCTTCCCACGCCGGGGTTTCTAGATCCTTCTAGGATGAGGGCCTTCAACAGGTTTCTTGGGTCTTTACTGAGCTTTTATTAATTAATTACGAAATTAATTAATAACAAAAATTTAATGGGCCTATGGCTTGAATAGAGTTTGTGGGTTGAATTTACAAATTCAGTTGATCCTTGGATTACAAATCCAGTTGATCCTATGATTTATTTTCTTAGTTCGTTTCAAGGGTCCAAACCTTTGGACCATACTGGATCTATTAAATGAAATAATAAATGTTATATTTATTATTTTCTCAGGGCTATTTTTACCCATATCACTTATGTTTTTATGTTTTTTATGTGTAAAATTGGATTTGGTTTTGATCGTGTAAGTAATGGGTACAAGGTTGTAGTTTTTTCGGCTGATTTAAGGTCTGCGAGTGTTTATTACCCCAGTTCTGAATCTTGGATTGATGTATCTGTTCGTGATCTTGGATCTCTTAAAAATAGACAGGTAAAGCACTATGTTATAGGTGTTGGTCGAGAGAATTTTGTGTTTGGGTATAAACTGTGGATATGAATGATCGTCTTACTTTTATGATGCATGACCAAACGTCTTCAAATTGTATAGTGAACGCCTTTTCTTTGACCGTGAACATCTTTTCTTTGATGCATGTCTTCAATTCTTTTAGATTCATATGTTTCGAATACTGTCTATCTTCAATCAACGCTATTACACTGAAATATTCGAGTGACACTTTTATACTGAATCTTCAACACTTCTGAAACCCTGAAAGTATATAAACATTATTTTTTTACTGAGGCATGAACTTCTTTCAATGACCTGAAAGTCTATAAACATTATTTTTCATTTCTTCCTTATTTATGTGTAGACGTAGTATTATTTATATGTCTTGTTCTAGTATTAAGTTATCATGACTTCCGTTCGTACAACTTCGCAATCTCACCAACAAAATACAACAGGAGTAGCACGTAATCTAAACAGAAAAGATACTAGATTTATATTATTATTATGGTTTTATATACAGAGAAATTGAGGGAGGTCGTGAATTTTACTTGTGAGATGGAGGATTAAAGTTTTTCTTATTCAAATCTTTTCTATAAAAATATTTAATATATTATATAAGATATTATGGTAACTTTATACGGAGAAACAATTACATTTACTGGAGAAATTATTCTATTATATTGAGAACTCAGAAAACTTATTAATTCATTGGTTTAGATCGAATTGAAGAAATTATATATATTTTTTTAAATAATTATTTGAGTTCCCCAGGTAAGAGTTCAACATTAGCCTAAGATATTAAATATATGTTCTATTTTGTTACTATATTATATCAAATATTATATCAAAAACACGTTATCACATACTTCGAATCATGTTATTTGATAAATAAAATAAATCAAATTAAAATTAAAATAATATACATTAATAAATATTAATGTGAGGTTTAAATTATATATATCATATAATTATTTATAAATTGCAATTAATACTATACTATTGAATATCTAATAACATAAAAAAACTTATTCAAATTAATAATTATATTATCATATTATTAACATATACATATATATTATATCTCATATACCATAATATCTATAAAATTTTATATAAAATAAACATAATAGATATTTTATCAAAAATATATTTAAATCTAATATGTATAATCTTTGATATATTAAATCAAATAAAAAAATATTCATAATATTTCGAATCATAAAATTTTACATGTTTATATATCAATAATATAAATTTATATCTTATGCGATGTGCATATTTATTTTTAACAGAGTTTGAATAGAGTAAGAAAACTATCACCAAGAAGATGACGGTTGTGTTTAGGGTTTAGGGCAGAAGATAGATTGATTAATCGATGACCGAATAACATGAATATATACACTGGGAAAAACTCTCAGTGGAAATTTGACAGTAACTCCGATCTGAACTTTCATACCCTGACAGTAGCAGATTCGGCCCAAATTTTGTTGCATTCGTGTCCATAGGAATTTGCTCCACACGTGGATGGTGGAGCAATATCATACTAACACATCTTAAATGTGACGCCCCGAGATCCGGGGTCAGGAATCTAGGTTGTCACTATCAAATTTTCACCACAATAACATCATTCACCTGCTTTAACCATTATAATAACCAAATATAAAAGCAGTGACCCCAAACCAAACACACAACTCGAGTTATAGTCTCAGGGAACGAACTTAAAATAATAACGGTTATTACAAACCAATGTAACCTCAGGATCTCACACTACTAATATAACTTCCACATGATGTTACATTAGAAGTAAACATTACTCCAAGATCTATTGTCACATTACATATTTTTCAACAAGTCTAGGATTCTAATCTGGAATCCCGTCTTTCTAGCACCATTTATCGAAGTCCGGAACCTGACTAGATCAAGCTCGAAGCTTCCTGTTCCTTAACATAATACCCGAGGTAGACAATTCACAGTCATCTCTTTCTGCAAGATATAAGATTTACAAACAGCAAGAATGAGCCAAAGAATGCTCAGCAAGTTATTTATCAGAATATTTCAAGGAAAAGGTGATAGCCATAATTATCCCAACTGGATATTCCACAATAAAGTACATAACTAGCAATCTGATTGAAGATGTATAACTAGTTATATTTCGACAATAAACGACTCAAAGTTCACGATGCAAGAAGATATTCACAACAATAATGCAGTTCACGTTACTGCAATACAACAATTTAAGTTTATGATTATTGAGTTTGACAATATCAATAACTTAGCACAATGGCCTCAATCACCGAGTACCATTAGTTTGAGTACCAATAAGCAAGCAGTTCATTATACTGCGAAAAGAATGAACGGAAGTTCATCAATTCCCATTAACACTATGAGTAACTTAGCACCACGGCTTTCGTTATAGTGTAGGAACAATGAAACTGATATATACGAATAAAACGGTACTCAAAACAACCAACCAACTCAGAGTGGATTACATTCCCGTTGAAACTATCGGTAACTCAGCACCTAGGCTTTCGTTACAGTGCAACGTCAAATTCCAATTGGAAGAAACGGGATTAACTGGAGATTTTTCAACGCCTTATTGTACTCGATGATCAGTCGCATGTAAAACCGACATTACGTCATTTTCTCTACTAGTAGAAGGACAACCCCTTATCAGGACGTCACCCTAGGCAACACACGGGCCTTTAGTTTACGGCTGGGTCGTGCGTCACCGACCTCTTACGCAACTTTTACTCCAGTCCCTGATGAATACTTAAACATTCATCAAACCTAGAAGGAAATTTAATCAAGCCTTCTAGAACAACAACAATCCACGCTAGGATTTCAATCAACTGTTAAGGAAGGGAATTCAATACCACCTTCCAGAACAACAACAATCCATTATAGGATTTCATCAACAGATAAGGAAGGTAATTTAATACAACCTTCCAAAACAACAACAATCCACTCTAGGATTTCAATCAACAGATAAGGAAGGGAATTTAATACAACCTTCCAGAACAACAACAATCCACTCTAGGATTTCAATCAACAAATAAGGAAGGGAATTTAATACAACCTTCCAGAACAACAACAACAATCCATTACAGGATTTCAATCAACAGATAAGGAAGGGAATTTAATACAACCTTCCAGAACAACGACCTATTGTAAGATTTCAATATCTGACAATAGCTTGGCTCCCTAAACAGGGTGGGAGTACTCTCGAAACATCTGGGTTGACTCTCAGTCAACGAATTTAACAAGACAGAAACCCTTGAATCAAGGAGACTCAAGAACGCGACCGGGGAGCCGCTAATAGTAGTTAAAATAGACTCCACAAAACATTACCATTTTGGATTGAAACCATGGGCCACGAGGCACCAATACAACTGGGAGGAATATCGGAGTCGGACGTTACCTCCCGAACCTGGAGTTATCGACTCAGAATAAATCCAAAATATCCGAGTCATCGCTCGCTATTTATTATTTAATGAAAAATAATAATCAAAGACGCTTAGACAACTCCAGAATATTTTTAAAGGACAAATAAATATTTTAATAATATTTAGGAGGCCCAGAATAGTCCTCGAAAAATATTAAAAGGATTTAAAAGAATTAAAATATTTAATCCCAATATAATCAAGATTATTTAATATTTAAATAATCTTAAATGATTCAACATATTTAAATAATATTTAATCAATATTAAATAATATTTAAATAAACCAAAACGAGTTGAAAGTATTTAATCAGTAGTTAAATACTTTTAAATGTCCCAAAATATTTAAATAATATTTAATCAATATTAAATAATATTTAAATAATTTCAAACGCCCTGAAAGTATTTACTTAACCTTTAAATACTTTCTATATTCTTTAAATAATATTTAATAAACTAAATATTATTTAAAACAGTAAACCTCGACTAACCGTCGAGACACGCTAGACTACTCCCGGTCGACCATCGAGCACCAAAAAAAGATGTACTCGACACCAGATTCAGTTATACAAAACTGAAAACAAATGTCCTCTAACTTTTTAAGAAGTTCAGAGGCATCTCAAAACTAGGTTGAAAAGATCTCATTCTACTCACAAGAAACAATCTTAAACAACCTACGCATACTTGTGTCCTACATCAGAATAATAGTGATGAAACGTCGGACACTTGCATACTCTAACTTTTCGAGAAGTTCAGAGTAGCAGACGAATCAAGTTATAAATGAACAAGACAGTTCAAGGGAAATGCCGACGTGCATTTCCAATGACTACAATAAGCTAGATAGTTCCAAACACAGCAAAAATGCATAATTGAAGAACTTATCATTAAGTCAAGGATTTCACAAATTTTGGCATCACCATGAATTAATAATATTCTGATATGGAATAAAACAATAGAGTCGGAAACTTGCCTGGAGTCCAAGGAATGCCATTCCAACTTCTCCATTTTACACTTAAACCTTTTGTTTTCAAAGTTTATCCATCTTAGACGCTTATTAGGCCTAAGCGGCTGTCTTTTCTGCAGAAAATTGGACATGACCTTTTCGTAAATCGGACTATCCACCTGTTTTCAAACCAAGCCAATCAACAATTCCTTCGACTATATATAAAGTCAAACTCACTTTAAAACCAATTTCTTCACCATACTATAGTCGATTCCGGTTTTTTAATCCTAACGTTTTGAAAACCAAGTCCAACCCGCCCTAACCGACGGTGACCCACTACTATTTTAGAAAAAAAAATCCAGAATGACTAAGTAGGTCCAACAATTCCAAACCATTAGTAATCAATCCTCGAATCATGTCATTTAAACGAAACTAAATTGTTTGCTCAAATTAAATCATTTTCGAATCATAAGATTACTCCACCAGCTCATATAAATTCATTGTTGGTGGTGGGGAGTTCGAGCGATTTCATTGAAATCAAAGACTCGTCCACTCAATCCAAGTATCCAACAATTTTTTTAATATACAATTTTATACACTTGACTAACATAAAATAAGGCTTCTAACCTTTTCAAAACAATCTCCCAAAACGGTTGTTTAATCTTTTTCTTATGGTCATTCCACTTAACACCCCGTTTTTTAGCATTTTTAATAAATTGAAAATTAATCCATTTGATATGATTCCTTTTCTCAGGTCTTCCTTGTACTACCAACAACATAACATAAAAATTTCAATTCGAACTAAGGTTGTTAGCTAGGTGAAACAATTCTCCAAAGTTCAATGTTCAAGCAATTCGTAGGTTCTGAACAACCTTTACTAAAATAGCTATATCTCCTAGCTCGTTAATCCAATCGCCTCATTGTTTGAGGCTACACAAACTAGACTCCAATTATAACATAGACCCAGAAAATACAAAGTCCAGAAATGGTGTTAAGTATTCCAAGCAATTCATTCAAAACAGGGCAGTAACAGTAGCTCCAGAATTCATGTTTTCGAAAATTACTCTTACATGACTTGCTCTCAACCAATTTTAATAAATCATATTTTACTCCTTTTAATCCCATTCTTCTTCCTAGTAATCTCAGATGTTTCAAGTATTTTAAATAAAAGTTTCAAGATTTATGGAGTCCCCTAACTAGCATGATCACATCCTCCAAGTTAGGTGAAAACAGAGTTGCTGAGTTTTCTGCCCTCCTTTACCGTTTTGGCTTTAACTTTTAGCTCATAACTCCGTTTGACGCAAAATTAGTGCGCAAACGATCTAGAGACCGATATCTATCTAACCATATAAAGAAATCATCAAGCAAGGCAGGTTAGACCCTTCGGGTTTTTATGAACAGTTGGTAGGCAGAAATAAATTTTGCATGGTTCCGTTTGTACGTTCATCGTTTACCTCGTTTTAAACTCATCCAATTCAACTCAAACGACTTCCATATATTTTACACTACTACTTGGGAATGTACTCAAGACATCCCAAGCCCAAACACAATTAATCGACACTCCAAACATTGCCAATAACTCATCCAATTCATCACCAATGCAACTTAGCTTTTAAAAACCAATTTACTTATTCGAACATAACAATTTACTCACTCCTCTTAACATTCTCAACTCTTAACCAAGTCATCTTCACATTACACATTTATAAGTCTTAACTAAATCATCACTACATCACACAACCATATACAACAAAACAAGCACTTATTCTTATGATCAAAGCCATAACATAGCATGCTATATCACATAAACACTATATAGCTAGGGTTTGTATTTTCAAGGCTACCCATGCTCATTAACAACTACCCAAAGCTTAAACAACTCATAACAATCATCTAACAAGCCATAGGAACTCAAGAATCAAAGAAAACAAATTATTTATTTTCGTAGTTACTGTTCATCGTCACTTTCAACTCAAGAAATGAACATGCTATGGAGTGTGGGGATGAAAGATGTTACCATAGATGGGTAGAGCTTGGAAGGACCATTCTTTTAAGCTATGGAACACCATTATCCATGGAGGCTAGCTTGATTTCTTCTCCTCTCTGGAAAATTCTGCCGAGAGCTTTGAAATGGGGGGGAGAGAACTGATTTTTGTGTGGTGTGGGGTGGAAGCTCGATATTTAATAAGGTTTGCGCGATAGTCGCGTAATTTCCCGATAACGTTTTAATCTCTCGTTATCGTACTCTTTTCTTTCATCCCACCAAAGTTTTAAAAACTTAAAATCTCATATTATCATTCTAATATATTTTAGAATCATTAAATTGATACTCTTTAATTCTTTCGAGAATTTACGAAACAATTCTCCGAATAAACACTAATTACTTACACCGTCTCTCAAATTCTATTACGACTTCCATCCGGACTTCAAATTTATTTTTGTTAGACCAAAAATAATTATAAGTCCCATATTGTTTGCATATGCTACTGTAATACCGATACGCATATTTTCAAATACCCCGTATATTAACAATACGGTCTCACACTTCAAGTACCTTATGAAGAAAATAATTCCGTAAAATCATTCATTCATAAAATGAAAAATTTTATCCAAAAATCTTAATAACCCCAAGCGTCAAAAATACGGGTTATTACAGTCTCCCCTCCATAAAAGGATTCCGTCCTCGGAATTCATACGAGAACAACCGAGGTTACTATTTTCACACCTCGCTTTCTAATTTCTAGGCTGAGACTCCAACCTTCTTGGTTTCGTACAACCTCCTCAGCATTATTACTTCACTTCTCAACCCTTCTTTATATAGTCGAGGGTCTTTATAAGTTCGTACACTAACGCACGTCTAACGTCAGCGCTATAATGTCCTAACACTAACGTAGGACACGCACGATGGATTCCTTAAAATTTTGGGAAAGAACGTCACTTCATAAACACCTTTTTAATATACTCCCAGACCTTGAAAGATTCGATACTCCTCGAGCTTAAGTTCTCTTTCTTACTAAATCTCGTTACTCCTTTCCACGATAATGCTTTCAGCAATACGAAGTCTCTCGCTTCATACTCTCGGCCATTTTCAAACTTGATCACCAAATTAGCTTTGTCTACCTTGAGCTATCATTAATCGCTTTCAATACTAAACTTCGTAAGGTGGCATGACTATATATGCGTGGTAACCAGAGTCGTATAAGAGCTCTAACCGTAGTAAGTAACTACCACCACTCCTTTTTGAAATCCAAGGTACAAACTTTCTATAGAAAGATAACCTTGTACAAAATTTTAATAGAGATCTTTTGAATGAAGATCATTGCAACAAAACAATCAGAGTGATTCGTAGATCACTAAGCTCATTTTCGAATGTATATGATAAATGAGAAACAAAATAATTTAGATATGACTGAGAACAACCTTATTTGTACTCAAGATGGCCAGTCTTTAGTACTTTCTGGCTTATACTACATAATCGAGTGGTTGCCCACCAGACTTTTGTCACACAGACAAGAAGTCACACCATATGCATTGTTCATCTCAATCGGATGAATAATAGTCAACATTTAGAAGAAAATGATTTTGAAAGGGAGAGAAAATATATTTTGAAATTTTTATTCCATAATGCATAACGAACTCAATATACAACAGTCCCTACTCATTTAGGAACCTATTGACAAAATCCCCAAATTTCTTATTTCCCATTTCTATTCTTCACTTTCCTCAAACTTTCTCCGTCACTTACTATATGTTTCACAATTTCAGCTCATTTTACCCAAACTCATTCTTATGGGATTTGTCATCCAACCTCTCTTCTCTTAAGGTTTTCTAATGATATATATATTTACCTTCGGGTTCTTCCTTCATCTTTAGACAGATCAGGATATCCTTTGTGAAGATTATGACAACTTGTCCAATTATTTCTTACAATTCCAATTAATCCTTAGAAGGTACAGGTGCATTCATTAATACATCCTTCCTCATCAAAGACTCATAACATCCTTATCACGTTCTCAATGCCATCCTTGGCATACTATCAAGGCAAATATTTATTTGGTGATAACATATCCTTAATATATCTTCTCCAGTAGGCTAATTCCTTCGAGTGGTCTATCCATATTATGGATAACCAATATTGATTGTTAAATTAACCAATTCACTTAATGCATTCTCACCAATGTATGCGCAGTCTCATGTCGCTATCCGTTTCCTTTACAAACAACCCATGTGCACCTCTTAGTAACACTTTCAATGAATAGTCTTTATAACTGAGGGACTAACCCTCTCAGACTGCCAGGTGCCATCTTTTAAGATGCCTCCAATGCTAAAGTTGCTCATAACACTAGGTCAACGATAAATGACGTGATCTCTGATGGTGGTAACCCTAAAATATCACTAAGGGTTACTTTTCCCAAATCTTTAACTACTCTCTTTATTGAATAGTTCCTTTTTCATATCCATTACCAGTGCCCCATAACTTAGCATCCAAAGCGTAATGTACTTTTTATTCGAATCTTAATTCGAACCTTCTCAATTTATCTCTCCATATTTAAAACATGTCATCCCTTCTTTTAGGGCAATCATTAACATAACATCTAGACTTTACAATTATAGCTTCTTGCTGTCCATTTCACATATTCTCCCATTTCAGGCTCACTGTTTAGTAAGTGAGGCCTCGATTGGCTTGGGTGAACCATAATTAGCAGTACACCAACCCGCTCATATTTCTTAATCCACTGTTCTTCCAGAAGTAGAACTCTGGTTCCTTGTTAAAAGTTCATGGTATTTCCATATATGTAGCCACTTTATTTTTCATATTCTGTCATAGTTGATTCTTGCCAACACTGTGACTTTATTCTCAATTCACTTCTTTTGGGACAATCTTGGCAATTCTCATAGACTTTAATTCATGATCCGACACACTCTTGTTTCAGGTCTAGAACTTTCATTACATCTGAATTTCCAGAAACTTAGGAAACAGTTTTATAATGCAAGATATAGATATGGCTAAAGAATTCTTTGTTCAACCAAGTTCATAAGAATTCTTTCTGAATCAACGACCTTTTTAGGCCTAGACCAAATACTTTTCAGAAATTTAGGTTCATCAATGACTACTCGGACCGCTCTCTAGTCCGGAATTTCACTATTAAAACAAGTAACTTCATATAAGCCTTTATGCCATAACTCATTTATACTAGTTAATCCAACCACCATATTTACAATGTGGCGGTCATCTCTACCCCAAGGCTTACTTTAATCCAACATCCTTAATATATTCAAAAATTATATCAAGTGTGGATCTCACCTCTTTGTTGCGACTCTACATCGTATGCATACCATACATCATTTAAATTAGGGCTTCACTTTTTATTCTCAGAGAATTCCCAACAGAATCCTCAATATTACTCATGTATAGATGGCCATATCCTTTAAGCCATACTACTCCATTTTACCCTGAAACATCCCATTTACACGTCCTCTTATTTCTAAATTTCATTAAACTAATGGGAACGTATTTTCCACAGACAATTGGGAATGACCTATTCATATGTCGGACTATGCCCGGTGTAAAAACACCTCAATTATAATCCCAAAACATTCACAGTTCCCAAACATCAACATCTCATCGGTCACTTATAACATAATGTATTCCAAAAGGGGAAATAACTATGAGTCACTATATATAAATATACCCACTCTCGAGTATCCACAAGTCAGTCAACAACAATATTAATGGTCAATATCATGGACCATCAATCACATCCGCTCCATAACATTAATAAGGGTTTACTGAAATGTAGACTATCTCTTCGGCTTATCACCAATAGATGAAAGATTGGTGAAGATTTGACACGCCATCAATTTGAACATGGTCATCTTAATGATTGTGCCAAGAATGAAGTGGTTTTTCTTCTCTTAGTAATGCTCCCCTCAGTCCTGGGGTACTAGCATACTTAGTGCTACACTTATAGCATATCTGAGCTCCTTTATAAGTGCTCCATAATTCTCAAGCTCTCATCCTCAATCATAAATCCTCTTACTCATATGAGTCTCCTCGGCTAGTGTTCGACATCTTTGTAAGAAAAGTTCTTATTATCTTTCCTAACTATCCTTATATGAGTATATTAGCCTCATAATATAAATCACTGCTTCTTCCGATAGCCCGAATATGACTTCGATAGGAGCTCACTCTCTATTAATCTTATCCAAACATAACCCTTAACTCTCTCGTTCCTGAGTACTATAACCTAGAGCTCTGATACCATCTCTGTGACGCCCCCAGATCCGGGGTCAGGAATCTAGGTTGTCACTATCAAATTTTCACCACAATAACATCATTCACCTGCTTTAACCATTATAATAACCAAACATAAAAGCAGTGACCCCAAACTAAACACACAACTCGAGTTATAGTCTCAGGGAACGAACTTAAAATAATAACGGTTATTACAAACCAATGTAACCTCAGGATCTCACACTACTAATATAACTTCCACATGATGTTACATTAGAAGTAAACATTACTCCAAGATCTATTGTCACATTACATATTTTTCAACAAGTCTAGGATTCTAATCTGGAATCCCGTCTTTCTTGCACCATTTATCGAAGTCCGGAACCTGACTAGCTCAAGCTCGAAGCTTCATGTTCCTTAACATAATACCCGAGGTAGACAATTCACAGTCATCTCTTTCTGCAAGATATAAGATTTACAAACAGCAAGAATGAGCCAAAGAATGCTCAGCAAGTTATTTATCAGAATATTTCAAGGAAAAGGTGATAGCCATAATTATCCCAACTGGATATTCCATAATAAAGTCCATAACTAGCAATCTGATTGAAGATGTATAACTAGTTATATTTCGACAATAAACGACTCAAGGTTCACGATGCAAGAAGATATTCACAACAATAATGCAGTTCACATTACTGCAATACAACAATTTAAGTTTATGATTATTGAGTTTGACAATATCAATAACTTAGCACAATGGCCTCAATCACCGAGTACCATTAGTTTGAGTACCAATAAGCAAGCAGTTCATTATACTGCGAAAAGAATGAACGGAAGTTCATCAATTCCCATTAACACTATGAGTAACTTAGCACCACGGCTTTCGTTATAGTGTAGGAACAATGAAACTGATATATACGAATAAAACGGTACTCAAAACAACCAACCAACTCAGAGTGGATTACATTCCCGTTGACACTATTGGTAACTCAGCACCTAGGCTTTCGTTACAGTGCAACGTCAAATTCGAATTGGAAGAAACGGGATTAACTGGAGATTTTTCAACGCCTTATTGTACTCGATGATCAGTCGCATGTACAACCGACATTACGTCATTTTCTCTACTAGTAGAAGGACAACCCATTATCGGGACATCACCCTAGGCAACACATGGGCCTTTAGTTTACGGCTGGGTCGTTCGTCACCGACCTCTTACGCAACTTTTACTCCAGTCCCTGATGAATACTTAAACATTCATCAAACCTAGAAGGAAATTTAATCAAGCCTTCTAGAACAACAACAATCCACGCTAGAATTTCAATCAACTGTTAAGGAAGGGAATTCAATACCACCTTCCAGAACAACAACAATCCATTATAGGATTTCATCAACAGATAAGGAAGAGAATTTAATACAACCTTCCAAAACAACAACAATCCACTCTAGGATTTCAATCAACAGATAAGGAAGGGAATTTAATACAACCTTCCAGAACAACAACAATCCACTCTAGGATTTCAATCAACAGATAAGGAAGGGAATTTAATACAACCTTCCAGAACAACAACAACAATCCATCACAGGATTTCAATCAACAGATAAGGAAGGGAATTTAATACAACCTTCCAGAACAACAACGACCTATTGTAAGATTTCAATATCTGACAATAGCTTGGCTCCCTAAACAGGGTGGGAGTACTCTCGAAACATCTGGGTTGACTCTCAGTCAACGAATTTAACAAGACAGAAACCCTTGAATCAAGGAGACTCAAGAACGCGACCGGGGAGCCGCTAATACTAGTTAAAATAGACTCCACAAAACATTACCATTTTGGATTGAAACCATGGGCCACGAGGCACCAATACAACTGGGAGGAATATCGGAGTCTGACGTTACCTCCCGAACCTGGAGTTATCGACTCAGAATAAATCCAAAATATCCTAGTCATCGCTCGCTATTTATTATTTAATGAAAAATAATAATCAAAGACGCTTAGACAACTCCAGAATATTTTTAAAGGACAAATAAATATTTTAATAATATTTAGGAGGCCCAGAATAGTCCTCGAAAAATATTAAAAGGATTTAAAAGAATTAAAATATTTAATCCCAATATAATCAAGATTATTTAATATTTAAATAATCTTAAATGATTCAACATATTTAAATAATATTTAATCAATATTAAATAATATTTAAATAAACCAAAACGAGTTGGAAGTATTTAATCAGTAGTTAAATACTTTTAAATGTCCCAAAATATTTAAATAATATTTAATCAATATTAAATAATATTTAAATAATTTCAAACGCCCTGAAAGTATTTACTTAACCTTTAAATACTTTCTATATTCTTTAAATAATATTTAATAAACTAAATATTATTTAAAACAGTAAACCTCGACTAACCGTCGAGACACGCTAGACTACTCCCGGTCGACCATCGAGCACCAAAAAAAGATGTACTCGACACCAGATTCAGTTATACAAAACTGAAAACAAATGTCCTCTAACTTTTTAAGAAGTTCAGAGGCATCTCAAAACTAGGTTGAAAAGATCTCATTCTACTCACAAGAAACAATCTTAAACAACCTACGCATACTTGTGTCCTACATCAGAATAATAGTGATGAAACGTCGGACACTTGCATACTCTAACTTTTCGAGAAGTTCAGAGTAGCAGACGAATCAAGTTATAAATGAACAAGACAGTTCAAGGGAAATGCCGACGTGCATTTCCAACGACTACAATAAGCTAGATAGTTCCAAACACAGCAAAAATGCATAATTGAAGAACTTATCATTAAGTCAAGGATTTCACAAATTTTGGCATCACCATGAATTAATAATATTCTGATATGGAATAAAACAATAGAGTCGGAAACTTGCCTGGAGTCCAAGGAATGCCATTCCAACTTCTCCATTTTACACTTAAACCTTTTGTTTTCAAAGTTTATCCATCTTAGACGCTTATTAGGCCTAAGCGGCTGTCTTTTCTGCAGAAAATTGGACATGACCTTTTCGTAAATCGGACTATCCACCTGTTTTCAAACCAAGCCAATCAACAATTCCTTCGACTATATATAAAGTCAAACTCACTTTAAAACCAATTTCTTCACCATACTATAGTCGATTCCGGTTTTTTAATCCTAACGTTTTGAAAACCAAGTCCAACCCGCCCTAACCGACGGTGACCCACTACTATTTTAGAAAAAAAAATCCAGAATGACTAAGTAGGTCCAACAATTCCAAACCATTAGTAATCAATCCTCGAATCATGTCATTTAAACGAAACTAAATTGTTTGCTCAAATTAAATCATTTTCGAATCATAAGATTACTCCACCAGCTCATATAAATTCATTGTTGGTGGTGGGGAGTTCGAGCGATTTCATTGAAATCAAAGACTCGTCCACTCAATCCAAGTATCCAACAATTTTTTTAATATACAATTTTATACACTTGACTAACATAAAATAAGGCTTCTAACCTTTTCAAAACAATCTCCCAAAACGGTTGTTTAATCTTTTTCTTATGGTCATTCCACTTAACACCCCGTTTTTTAGCATTTTTAATAAATTGAAAATTAATCCATTTGATATGATTCCTTTTCTCAGGTCTTCCTTGTACTACCAACAACATAACATAAAAATTTCAATTCGAACTAAGGTTGTTAGCTAGGTGAAACAATTCTCCAAAGTTCAATGTTCAAGCAATTCGTAGGTTCTGAACAACCTTTACTAAAATAGCTATATCTCCTAGCTCGTTAATCCAATCGCCTCATTGTTTGAGGCTACACAAACTAGACTCCAATTATAACATAGACCCAGAAAATACAAAGTCCAGAAATGGTGTTAAGTATTCCAAGCAATTCATTCAAAACAGGGCAGTAACAGTAGCTCCAGAATTCATGTTTTCGAAAATTACTCTTACATGACTTGCTCTCAACCAATTTTAATAAATCATATTTTACTCCTTTTAATCCCATTCTTCTTCCTAGTAATCTCAGATGTTTCAAGTATTTTAAATAAAAGTTTCAAGATTTATGGAGTCCCCTAACTAGCATGATCACATCCTCCAAGTTAGGTGAAAACAGAGTTGTTGAGTTTTCTGCCCTCCTTTACCGTTTTGGCTTTAACTTTTAGCTCATAACTCCGTTTGACGCAAAATTAGCGCGCAAACGATCTAGAGACCGATATCTATCTAACCATATAAAGAAATCATCAAGCAAGGCAGGTTAGACCCTTCGGGTTTTTATGAACAGTTGGTAGGCAGAAACAAATTTTACATGGTTCCGTTTGTACGTTCATCGTTTACCTCGTTTTAAACTCATCCAATTCAACTCAAACGACTTCCATATATTTTACACTACTACTTGGGAATGTACTCAAGACATCCCAAGCCCAAACACAATTAATCGACACTCCAAACATTTCCAATAACTCATCCAATTCATCACCAATGCAACATAGCTTTTAAAAACCAATTTACTTATTCGAACATAACAATTTACTCACTCCTCTTAACATCCTCAACTCTTAACTAAGTCATCTTCACATTACACATTTATAAGTCTTAACTAAATCATCACTACATCACACAACCATAGACAACAAAACAAGCACTTATTCTTATGATCAAAGCCATAACATAGCATGCTATATCACATAAACACTATATAGCTATGGTTTGTATTTTCAAGGCTACCCATGCTCATTAACAACTACCCAAAACTTAAACAACTCATAACAATCATCTAACAAGCCATAGGAACTCAAGAATCAAAGAAAACAAATTATTTATTTTCGTAGTTACTGTTCATCGTCACTTTCAACTCAAGAAATGAACATGCTATGGAGTGTGGGGATGAAAGATGTTACCATAGATGGGTAGAGCTTGGAAGGACCATTCTTTTAAGCTATGGAACACCATTATCCATGGAGGCTAGCGTGATTTCTTCTCCTCTCTGGAAAATTCTGCCGAGAGCTTTGAAATGGGGGGGAGAGAACTGATTTTTGTGTGGTGTGGGGTGGAAGCTCGATATTTAATAAGGTTTGCGCGATAGTCGCGTAATTTCCCGATAACGTTTTAATCTCTCGTTATCGTACTCTTTTCTTTCGTCCCACCAAAGTTTTAAAAACTTAAAATCTCATATTATCATTCTAATATATTTTAGAATCATTAAATTAATACTCTTTAATTGTTTCGAGAATTTACGAAACAATTCTCCGAATAAACACTAATTACTTACACCGTCTCTCAAATTCTATTACGACTTCCATCCGGACTTCAAATTTATTTTTGTTAGACCAAAAATAATTATAAGTCCCATATTGTTTGCATATGCTACTGTAACACCGATACGCATATTTTCAAATACCCCGTATATTAACAATACGGTCTCACACTTCAAGTACCTTATGAAGAAAATTATTCTGTAAAATCATTCATTCATAAAATGAAAAATTTTATCCAAAAATCTTAATAACCCCAAGCGTCAAAAATACGGGTTATTACATTAAACACTACATAAGTGTTCTACTATATAAAGTCAAGGAAAACTCTTTTCCAATTCAACGTGGGATCCAAGTTCTTATTTCTAGATTTCCACAAGGTACGAACTTTGGATAATCATATCTCATCAATTTCTTGATCATTTTGAATACTTAAATATGCGTTGAAAAGCTCTCTCGAAGAAGAACGTACTCCAATCATAACTTGTTGCGTACACGCACCAAAGAAACATTCAAATTTAGGCTCAAAATGACTTGACAATGTGGGGCTTCTACCCACATTTTTCCAACACTTGGATATCTTAAAAATAGACGGGTAAAGCACTATGTTATAGGTGCTGGTCGAGAGAATTTTATGTTTGGGTATAAACTGTCGATATGAATGATCGTCCTACTTTTATGATGCATGACCAAACGTCTTCAAATTGTATAGTGAACATCTTTTCTTTGACTGAGGAGGAGGGATCCTGTGTCTGGAGTAAGATGTATGTTATCGGACCAATAGATTTTCATACGCGAAGCGGCTATGTGTCACTTTCACAGGGATTTAAGTATGGCAGTGAGATTGTATATCATGATGATGACATGTTTTCCTGTTACGACCATAAAACAGACACACACAAGTGTTTTGACAGTACTATTAACTTCTATAACTTCTATAACTCATTCCCTGGTAAAATATACTCCTAATTTGGTATTCCTTGAAGGCATGAAGTCCGTTTATTTACCAACTCATGGATTCTATAACTCATGGATTCTATTTAAAATGCTTGATTTCATGCATCACAAAAAGTATTAAAAATTTTATCAAAGAAGAGATAGTATTTATAATAATATACAAAATATTTTAGTTGAGGCTAATAATTCTTTTCACTATTTTTTTTATAATTTTATCAGGAATAAAATGTAAATTTTTAACTATTTTCAGAGGTTAGTAGAGATTGTTTATTAATATATAGTTGAAATTAATTTATTCATTTTTTTATCGTAAAATTAATTTATTCATTTATGTGATATGATGTATGTATATATTTATATTATTATTTAAAGATATTATGTAAAATAGAAAGGAAAGAAAAAAAAATCAATTCAGTGGGTTATAGGAGAATGCGAGGAAATAGACCCAAATTATCATAATTTGAAAACATAATTTTATTTTTTTTAATGGAACTTCATTTCACGTCTTTATTGAAAATTTTAAAATAATAATAATTTTTTGCAAATTCAGGTTAAATTTGTGGTTTTTCAAAAAAATTAAAAACAATTCTTAAAAATGCGTTACGAGAAAAAAAAGGTAATAAACCCGTCAAATTCGTTAAGAGCTGGGAAAAGAAACGGGTCAAAAAAATGTATAAACGTGACTTTACGTCACGTTACTCGGTCATAATAAGGGCCATTTCAGTAAAAAAAAGATATTTTAAATATTTTATCATCTAATTGTGATTGTAAAAAATTTTCCCGCGGGAGTTGAAACTGTAATATACTAGAATTCGTGAAAAAATAAAAATTTGGGTGCCGGCTGATTGATGTGTTTTTTCATAATACAAGGATGAACAATGAGTTTTATACTTTGAAAGAAAAATGTGACTCATTCTATAATTTGTTAACATAAATAAAAGCATTGTCAATTTCAGTTACCGTTCGGATTTCGGTTTCGGTTTTAAAAGCAGAGTGTGTGTGAATATTTAGATAAAAAAAATTTTGAAACGACGTTTTGATCTAGAGACGAGGTGAAGAGAGGCACGGCAGAAGAAATAGATTATCTTTCGGTGCATTTGATTAGCAACTAACTAGTAACTACGAACTAGTAAAGCAAATTTATATAAAACTATAGACAAACATGAGAAGTACAGCAGAAAGTAAATCAAGAAAAGATGTCTTGCATTATGCACCACGTTATTGCTTTAAGCTCTACTACTGCTCATTAGTACTTTAGAAACTTCTGAGACCAGCGTCAAACAAACCATTCCTAGTGCATTACCCACAACAAAAATTTTGGTGCCCATCTCAAATGATTTTGACCTGACTTGTATGGTCAAATTGTTTTTTATTGGTTCAAGAATACATATCAACCCACAACAGTGTTGTAAAAAATGAAAATCGGAATTAGACGGTAAAAAGACTGAACATGATTAATCGGATAAATTGGACATTAATCGAAATAATTAATTAAATAATAAAAAATTTAATCAGGTAAACTACCCAATAGGAATTAAGACTTTTAAAACACTGACCAAGAATAGTTATTCTTTCCATTTTGAAATACTTCACTTTAATTTTTGACACGTATACGTAGAAAAGATATTAACACAAATTATTTTTAAGTAAATATAACATTTAAATATTTGTTTAGAAAATTATTTTTTATGTATCTTATGTGCGGAAAAATAAAAGTAACGAGTATATTAGTACCGCATAATGATCTCCTAAAGTTTCTTCCTGAAAACTACAAAAGACAGGTCAAATAAGAACCAAAAGTAAAAATATAAATAACCACTTCACAAAGACTAAGGGGAACCATTACTCTTTTTCTTATTTTGTTTGCTAATGTAACAGAATCCCTCATTTTCTATATAATCCTCTCTGGCTCTCTGAGCATATTCAAACCATGGTGCTGTAATCTTACTAGGTAAAGAATTGTCTCTATTTACTTGGTGCAGGATGACTAAGACTGCTATATAAGTCAGAGTAAGTGGATGGGAGAAAAGGTCAATGAAGCCAAATGTAGCACCCAATCAAGTTAGAAATGAGGTATGAAGTCTAGGCATTAAAAATAAGCAGTGACCATGACTCTAACCAAGCTGAAGTCCTTTGTGAAGATGTAAGGTTACTAATGTTTTCTAACATGAATCGAAAGAGATAATAAGCGTAAACTACTCGTCTAGTCTAAGAATTGGTCGGGCATTGTCACATTGTGTGCTGAAGTAAATGAAATTTACATGGTCATGTTATTGTTAGCAGATGGTTCAATACTATTTCAAGGCAGAACAAAATGGTGATGCCTAGTCTGGATTAGTACTCAACATTATACTTCAGTATTCCAATATTCCCATGTCAATATGATTAAAACGAAACTCAAATAAATGGAAATATGAAAAGGAAAGACGATAGTAAATAGTCCAAAAGAAAATTTATAATCCAGCAAGGCAAATTGTGAATCTGTGAATTTGCAAAATGTAAGCATAAAATGCAGAAACAAACTGAAAACAAATAGATAACCAGTCTATATAAGCAACAATTGCTTATTATCACCTCCTAAACATCCTTAGGATTTCAGCAAAAATAATGAGAGTATATAGAGAAAAGTTAACGAAACTGTTCTCCATACACAACCAACTTCAAAGAACTATTAACCAACCTATGCTCACCGGAACCTCATGTCTCCAGCTTCTTCAATCCAAGCAGATGAACTGGTTGTTTTCATCGAACTCATCATCTTGTTCAGGAGCTGGTAGATTAAGATCAATCAGATTACGGGTAGTAGCCTCCTCTTGTAAGTTACGACTGGCAGTAGCCTCCTGTACAGCAGCCTCTTCCTTGATTTCTGGACTTCGATTCTGAAAGTCTATAGGCGCATTTATAAAATGAGTTCTCTTGTGCCCCCCTAAAGCTTGACCAGACTTAAACACCTTAGAGCAAAATGGACATTGATGTCCCTTACTTTTCTTTGGCCTAATTTTCTTCTTAGCATCCACGGCATAATCTCTAGAAGCTGCTTTCTTGTTATCATAGCGCTCACCAAGCTTCCGAATGGGTGGGGAGTTAAGAGTAACGTCTTCATCATCTAGGCTGTAGTCATCACTGTCATAATCCATATGAGAAGTTGGAGCAGTCTTTTTGTGGCATGGTCTGTGTCCTCCAAGAGCTTGAAAAGAATTGAAACTTTTGTTACAGTTTACGCAGTTATATTTTCTTTTCTTGTGAGCATTATTGCTTGGTTCTGCACTCACATAATCATCTCTAGCTCTCTTCTTTGAATCATACATCACCAACTTTCCACTCTTACATGCTTCAGTTTCATAATGTTTTCCCCTGTTATAAATCATGCCCAATTCATATTCACCATTTCTAAGAAGCTCATCAATTGAAATATCAGATTCCACTTTCTTCACTCCATTCCTGAGATACCCAGAAGAACCATTCTCAAAGTGAAAACTCTCTGTATCCAAACCACTACTTTTAAACTTCCTATCAATAAGTTTCTTCATTTCAAGAATCTCATCACCCAAGTAGACCCCATCATTCCTCCCAGTTTTCATGTCAATGGAAGATGATTTAGTCTCCAAAACAACCGAATTATTATCCGAAGACTCGACAACTGAATTAACACCACCCCAGTTCCAAGAATCCCTAGACAACATCATCAAACACATAGCAACATCTTCCATATCTGGCTCTTCAATCTCACAAACAGATGAAGAACCATTACCATTATTACCAAACTCAGAAGACTTAACAACAGTTTTCTTGTACTTTTTTGTCCTGGATCTTGTTTGCCTCACCAGATCCTCCTCAGTATCAGAACTACTATCCACTAGCTTAGAATTTTCACTGCTCCAAAAATTACTGTCCCTCAAAACCTTCTCTTTCTCAGAATGACAAGCCATATGACCACACAATGCCTTCAAAGATTGAAACCCTTTACCACATTGCTTACAAACTCTCTCTTGTGGTAAAGCAATACTTGAATCCACAGCTCTCCATGTTCTCTTTGGATTCTCCCTAAGCCCATAACCAGAACCCCCACCAACTTCATTACTTTCATCACCCAAAGATTCAATTTTTTTCATGTTCCCCACTGATTCCATCTCAAAAGATTGTATTTTTCTATATCAAACACCAAAAATTGATTAAAAAACAAAGATCAAACACCTTATGCAAGCCAACAAACTGTAACCAACTACACTACATTCATTTAGTCATAAAGATCTTCAATGTAAAAAACTAAACATACCCAAATCAAGAAACACAGTTTATAAAAATGGGCTAAGCTCAAAAACCAAATCTGAGTGACACAGATCACAAACTAAAATTTTAGTTTTCAAGAAAACCAAACTTGAAGATGGGACATTCTTGGTAAGTACAAAATAACAGACCCACAATACAAACAAAGTAGACCCTTTTGAATACCATATCTATATAAATCTCACCAGCATTGAAATTTGTAAATAAAATCAAGAATTTTGACAGAGTTTTGTAACAAATGGGGTCAGAATTTTCAAGAACAACAGAGGTGGTGGCTATGAATGTTGAGATAAACAATTAAAACAGATACCATGACTCTCTCTCTCTCTCTCTTTAAATCTCTTTTAAAAGAGAATTCCATGCAAGGAGAGATATGAAAAATACTACTACTAGTGTACACACACCTCTACTATGTGTGTAGATATATATATGCGCACACACTATGTGCAGCACGTGTACTGATGAGAGATGAGTTCGGGTGTAAATAAACGGTCCAGATTAATTTGACTTGTATTAGGATACTTACAAAGTTTTCCTAGACTGAACAAAGTAAAGAATGTTGTGGTATCAATAATATAATCTCATGTTCAATACATCCCATAAATTGTAGATACTATTAAATACGAGATTTAGATTATTTTTTCTTTGAAAAAAGTATCATTAATTTTTGTTATGTTTTAAAAAAATTTGGATTTTGAAAGGGATAAAGTAGAGATGAGCCTGTAAAAATATGTATGTATTTGTGTGTTGATTGTAGAATGTATATACAAATCCCCAACTGATTCCCAACTAAATCTTGATAATATTGACTTTGTTTTAGGAATTAAATGGCAAAACTTCCAAACAAACAGTGTGATCCGCAAACCACTATAGACCTGACCAATTACAGCTGAATACGTTACGTTTAACTTTAATGGTTTACACATTTGCTAAACAGGACTATAATTGTACTAGTTCTTGTTAGCAGGAACATTAAAACAATAACTTTCATTAATTTGATTTGGTCAATTTTTGCTCAAAATGTTTTGATCGTATTTAAAAGTTAGAGATTTAAGAAAAAAATTAGAAGATTATAACAAATTAGAGATTCGATTAGATAAATTTATTAATATTATTAGTGTTTGATAGTTAACAGTTTAAAATAGCGGTTTGGATTCGGCCCGTTAATTTCGGAAAAATCGCTTGGAGAAATATTTTTAATTAAAAAATTGTCATGCATATGTTAAAATACAAATATCTAATTCAAATAGTTAGTTATCAAATAATTTCATTAAAAAGAGTTATGTAGTAATTTAAATATTTAGTTAACAGTTATTAAAATCAATTAGTCAAAATAGGTAATTTAGTCCATTTCCGTTAACCATTAATGGCCAAATAGGATCTTTGTCCGTTTAATTTGAATAAATAATTAATATATTGTAATATAGTTAGAAAAGTAAAAAAGTTTTTTATTTTCTTTTTACCATTTTATTTTTTTAATATATTTTATTCATGATTTAATTTTATTTATTTTAATTAATAAAAGAGTATTAAATTTAGTAAATATTTTATGTTAGAATGTAGATACAGTATCCACGGTTTCCTTGTGCAATATGATAGTAATAATCAGTAGACTGTAGTGTATGCATATCCAACTGATATACTGGGACCCAATAAGTTGACCATTTCATTTCTTCTTCGTCAACGTAATTCTCAAATTTATTGTTTTTTGTTTTTTTACTATTCTGCTGTTTAAATTATTATAATGCAACAGCACGAGAACAAGTGGTAAATTAGGTCTTGGATTTGACTACAACTCATCCCGAGATTTTTTAATAGTATTTACTCCTATATTTGGATATAAAATTATATATATATCAGATAACATACCTAACATGTATCTACCTAATCTCTAATATAATAATAATTTTATGAGAAAAAGGAACAATTGTATCTTAGGTAATTCCCTAAGATTTTAGTACAAAATAGTAGTATATTAATAAAATTTTAAATGAAATATAATCTTACAAAAATACCCATTTTATGTTTACATATAAAATTCTATATATCTCATCTAACTTACATAAGATGTATCTTAGGTTCCTTGGTCTCTAATTTTATAACTCGTGCCATGTATGATTAATATTTAAATAAAGATAAAAAAACCTAAGATATATATTAAGTAATTTCCTAAAATTTTGGTAAAAAAACAATAATATATCATTAAAATTTTAAATGAATCCTGATTTTACAAAAATACTCATATCATATTTGCATATAAAATCTTATGTATCTCAGGTAACTTATCTAAGATGTATCTTAGGTTCCATAATCTCTTAAATAAATAAATTTTTTATTAATATTTGATATATATTTTTTTATATTAAATTGGAAATTTATATAATTTATACATATGATATTTTTTTATTTTATATAAATTTGTAAAGGCGTGGGTAATAATAAATTTATTTAAAAAATTAGTTTAATAATTAAAAATTATATATAAGAAATATAATTTTATTTAATATAAATTTGTATATAATTTAAAAAACTAAATATTAGTTGTAATAATTAGAATTTTAGTTAATATACACATGTTGTTATGAATGAGCTCTCAAAAATATGTAGAGGGCGTGAATGAACATTGTTGGATCAAATGAAGCCTACTATATTGAATTGTGTTTTCCTGTCATGTTATAACATACTTAGTACTTCATGTATATTATGGTGACTTAGTTCTTTATCTTGTATATTTGCAAATAGAAAGTTGTTTCTACTGTAACTCTATTGTAAATAGTTGGTCACAAAAATAAATGTACTCATAGAAGATTCAAGTTGAAAGTGAATCATGCATTAGAAGAATGAAGACCTCATCAAATAAGGAGTTAAGTATGGAATTGATTCTAAGGCAAATGATCAATAGAAAAGTCAACATGTTCGAGAAGTCAAGTATGAAGCTGGTAGAGAAGTCTCAAAATCAAGTATTTTCTAACTGATCGAGAAGTCAGTTAATCAACCAATCGAGAAGTTAGTAAATCAACCATTCGAGAAGTCCATGGAGTAACATGTCGAGAAGTTAGTAATTGAAGCAATCGAGAAGTCTAAGGTATGGGGCTAATCGAGAAGTCAATGGTAGTAAACCATTCGAGAAGTCTAGTCTGATCGAGAGGTCATCAAAGTTCAATTTGATCGAGAAGTCTAGGATAATCGAGAAGTGTCAAATCAAAAGCTAATCGAGAAGTTTCAAGAGTAGCAAATCGAGAAGTCTATATCATGACTTCTCGAAATATTTTCAAATGAGTATTCAATTGTTTCAAATGGGATAAATTCAAGAAAGTTTGCAGAAGAACAGGATAAGTAATCGAAGTACTTTCATGATCATGTCAGTCAAAACTGTGCAGATAGTGATGAGTCTACAAATACAATGAATCTTGAGAAAGAAACAAGACAAAGAGAGAAGATGAAATGCAGATGGTATGGGCTGGCAAGCAAAAGACTTAGATAGAAATAGATTGTGTACAATGTAAAGTTTTAATTGATCATTTCTAGTTTTAGTAACTAGCTTGTGAAACCATGTGCTAATGAGACATGTTGTCTATATAGCCAAGTGCACAACTTCTTATGTTAGTAAATTGAATATTCATTCCTTGTTTTCTTTCAAGAACAAAAAGATGAGGTTCAAACAAGAATCTCAGATTTGTAGCAAATATTCATTCTAATACAACATTCGATTGAAAGTTAGTTAGTTCGTGTGTTTGTTTATAATTCTTATTTCCGCAAATATTAAACAAACACGCATACACATCAAACTAAACTACTAGAAGTTTGTATACAAGATCAATTCATCAGAACCAAACAAAAGAAACCAATATATACACTCACCCCACCTCTGTATAAGTTTCTACTACTCAGAATTAACAAATATTTTTAATTTTTTTTTTCAATCTTTAAGATTTATGTTATATATTTTGGACAACTTGTAAAAATCTTATTATGTCAGCAATTATGGGAAATGTAAAGGCTTTTAAGAAAATACAAAGACAATTTTCGATTTAGTATTTTATTAGATCAATGTTCGTTATTATTAAAAAAAATCAAATTTATTTTTCAATTTTTTTTCTTAAGAGAGATACATAGAAATATTTAAGTGTTTATAAAGACTAATCTCTTGCAAGAAGAGCAGTTGTTCACTACATACACAACATGTCTCATGCACATGCTCTTTTGCAATCTATTGTTAAACCATGAAGGAAAATAAATTGACTTTCATTTCTAGTCTATTTCTATTTTAGCTAATACTTGAACAAAACAAACTTCTGATTCTGCATCTTCTAGTAGGGATAACAATTGAGTCGGATCAAATCGGTATTTGGCAAAATCCAAATCCAAACCCAAAATTTTTATGCAAACCCAATTCGAACTCGAAAAAATATCCAAAATATAAAGCCCGAAACAGATCTGATGGATTGCGGATTGGATTCAGATTTACCCGAATAAAAGATAAAATCCAAAATCTTTTACCCGAACCCAAAATTCAAACCCTAAAATTAAGTAAAATAAATTTTTTATATAAAATATACGCATATATAATATTATAATATCTTATAAATCATGTATTATATATATTATATTACACAAATATATATAATATATTATTTATATACTTAAATATATATATATATATACACATTATTCGGTGTTTTTTCGATTTTGGGTTCAGATTTCGGATAAGATTTCAAATCGATTTACATCAAATCCAAATCCAAAAAATCGAGTTGGGTAATCTTCAGAACCTAGATTTATTGACACGGGACATAACAATATACTACACTTCTCGATATCATTTTTATGGACTTCTCGATATAGAACATTTCACGATATCTACATTTGTTGGACTTAACTATATAGTTGTTTTAGGACTTCATGATATTTGGCTTAGCCAAGTTCCTTCATTCTGCAACTCTTTATTTTTCTAGCCTTGTCCCTTCTGTTACTTAAACAATTTCTTGGACTTTGTTAAAAACATTAATTTGATGTTTAAATTATTTACAACTTGAATTACAAGGAACTAAGATGACTAATAACACATTACATATTGAACTATGTTCCGAATTTTCTATATAAAAAATCTAGATTACTGTAAAACATAATATAACGTAACGTACTATGTAACTGAGGTAACTAACTCAACACAAGAATAAAACTAGTAATCAATATTAACTGAATCACATAAATCAGCAAGGAATTGAAGATTAAGTAAATACAAAGAATCAAAATATTAGAATAAATTTTGAAGTCCACTTAATACCACTAAAATCAGTTCATTTATATGTTCAAGTCTCACTGAAGAATAAAGTCAAAGTGATTCGGAGTTTCAGAAGATATGAAGATTAAATTTGTAATGTACTCAGAATATTTTAGTGGAGACTGAAGAATACTACATCAGCATAAATACATCCAATCATTTTTTAAAGAAAATTTGAAGGATCAAGATCTGTGTTTTATAAACCAGAATAGTGCACTAATCGTCAGCACAAAACAAAAAGATTTTCATTTCTATGAATGAAGAAATTGATCAAGTACAAAGCACTTAAAGAATTAAAAGAAAGTTGAGGGCAAAAATGAAGTTTGTAAATGTAAGTATTTATTTTACACAAATTGACAATGTTGTTTAGAGAGGAATTTGACAGAGTTCAATTAAGGCAATTCGACAGTGTGTGAGGTATGGAATTCGACAAAGTCCTATTGAATTTAAACCATTACATTTCCACATAATCCAATCAACATTTTTGCCTAGATGATCAAAGAAATCCATAGTGTTGGTAATAGAACAATTCAACAGTATTTATCTTGAAGATTTCGATAGTCTACAGAGGCAACTCGATAAAGAGAAATGGTACATACTCGACAGTGTTAGGTTTAAATGATTAAATCAATTGTTGGTTTAACTTTTTAATCCAAATAGAAAGAGTACTACATTGCTTAAATTCGAATTTTATTGTAATATTGGTCATTGTATGGAAGTCATACTATATTGTTTGGTTCTTATTCAACCACTTAGCCGGTTGGTAAACAATTATGTCTACACAAATGTAGTAAAGTTTCTTCACTTTCTTTTTACAGGTAATGTGTCTTCACTTTGTTATTCATTCACAAGCAAATAAAGATAGAGACGAGAGAGATATATTAATAATTTTTTCAGAAACTATTTTTTTATTTTTTTCGGAGTTTTACAATTTTTAATATTAATAATTAAAACTTTATTTTACATCATCGAAACTATAGAGAAGCCATTATTGTATAAAAATTAACTGTACTTTTTATGTTTTGATTTTTAGGAAAGCAAATAATTGCATGGAAGGAAATAATTGTACAAAAGGTAAGTGTTGTTTTTACGTTCTAATTTTTAAGAAATGAAATAATCGCATAAAAGAAAGTAATTGTACAAGATAATTATAAATAATATATAGTAAATTTTTAAATATATAAAAAAAGATGAGTGAAAATTTTTAAATTTCCATATTTAAAATTTTAGAACTCTAATTTTTAAATTTCATATATGTCAAAGTTTAAAAATATGTAAATTTTTATTAAAAAAGTAATTTCCTATAATGTACAATACAACTTAAGTTTAAAAATAAGTAAATCTACATAATAAGATAATTTTATATTATGTCTACAACATAAATAGACATTATTGAACAGGAGGTAAGTGCTCTTTTTATATTCTGATTTTTAAGGGAGGAAATGATTATACAAAATACACACACACACACAGATATATATATATATATATATATATATATATATATATATATATATATATATATATATAATATGAAAGTAAATATTATACAAAATAATTAATAACTATTAACTAGATTGAACATATTTCCATATAAAAGATGTTTTACCACCACCTATATAAATTGAAGATGAAGTATGAGAAAAATAAATCACAAAATATTTACTTACATCCAACATCTAATAAATCATGCATTACATTCATTCATACTCAGGATGCGGAATTCGGGACTCAAGAGCCATTCAATAAACAGATAGACGATTAATTTAATGTTGACATGATTTTTGTTGATGAAGAATTTAATAAAGTTTTATTGCTTATTAGTTTTATCATAACTGTATATTGTTATTGATTTTTGGTACTTTAGTTTTAGACAAGAAAATCTTATCCATACAATGATTCGCTAACCGATATAACTGCTCTGAAAAAGGTGGAAGAATGAATACATATATACTGTGGAAGAAGGAATACATATATACTCTAAGGTATTTTCTTAAATTTAGATACTATAAGTATAGATATATTAAATTTTATACTACATGCTCAAATTTTCACATAATTTTATTGATTCGTATTTAGATGTGAGCTGCTTGACTTACATTAGTGGCATTTATGTTGTTAACGGTGGATAGAAATAATTATAAACTATAAAGATTGTAATAACCCGTATTTTTGACGTTTGGGATTATTAAGAATTTTTGGATAAAATTTTTTCATTTTTATTAGTGAACAAATTTTATCTGAATTATCGCTTGAGGAAAGCTTAAGATAAGAAGTCGAATCATTAATATACGACATAAATTAGTGTATGTAAATCAATTCGGAATTCAGAAAGTGGCAACTTTTAGTTGACTCTAACCTGGTTGTACTGTGTGGAAATGATGTAGGAATATTTATTTATTTCAAAATAAATATTCGAAGAGATATTCTTAATCTAGGAAATATATAATCGTATGTAGGACTCGTCAGAATTCAGAGACGGGTAATTTGAGAATATTTCATGGCTCGTATTTTTAAGTGAGTATACGTAAAATACGAAGTACTTTCTCTTTATATTTTATCCGGCGAGTCTCATCCGAACCCTTTCAATAAATAGGGTAAAGTTTATAAAATAGTACGTATTGAGTAATATTTAGTGAGTAGTGATTTTGGTGGGGCATAATTTTATTAGAACTCCCGGAACGAGTTAGCGGTTAATTGCGTCGTCGCGAACCGTTACAGAAACGAAGATCAAAACACTACCTAGATAAATTAAAAAAGGCCGAATGTTATTATTAGCAAAGAAATATTTACATTAGTTGGTGGAAATGAGAAAGCTAGTAGCATTGACCAAAGTCAAAAGAGACTATAATTAACTTGCCCCTTGATAAGTCAAAAAGTCAAGTTAGACATTATCATTTAACAAACAAAAATCAAAGCAACCAAGCAAGCTCTTTGAAGCTCTCGGCAGAAAAATAGGATGGGAGGAGGAAAAAAATTCAAAGCTCATCAAAACATGGCTTGTTCATCTTGGTTAAGGGCTTAAAAGAAAGGTATAACCCACACCTAGCTTATCTATAAATCTTGCACCTAGTTATCCATGGAAATTCTTGATTTTCATAATTTCTTAAGAACATGAATAGTACTTGATTCCATGATTAAGTGCTCAATCTTACATATTATGCTTGCTAGAGCTTAATTGATAATTGCTTAAGCTTATACAAGACATGGGTAGTTGAACACTAGCTTGTAAGAACATGAAATTGTGTTGGCTGATTTCTATGATTTATTGGCAATGTTTGGAGCATTAATAAATTGTGTTTGGACTTGGGGTGTCTTGAGTACATTCCCAAGTAGTGGTATAAAATTTATGGAAGTTGTTTGGTTGATTTGGAGAAGATTAAATTGAGGAAAACGATGAACGTACAAAGGAGACCATGCCCGTTTTTGTTTCTGCCCCCAACTGGTCCTAACACCCGAAGGGGCTACCCTGCCTTGCTTGATGATTTCTTGATATGGTTAGATAGATAATGGACTCTAGATCGTTTGCGCGCTAATTTTGCGTCAAACGGAGTTATGAGCTAAAAGTTATTGCCAAAACGGTAAGGGAGGGCAGAAAACTCAGCAACTCTGTTTTCACCTAACTTGGAGGATGTGATCATGCTAGTTAGGGGACTCCATAAATCTGGAAACTTTTATTTAAAATACTAGGAACATCTGAGATTACCTGGGAAGAAGAATGGGATTAAAAGGAGTAAAATATGATTTATTAAAATTGGTTGAGTGCAAGTCATGTAAGAGTAATTTTCAGAAATATGAATTCTGGAGCTACTGTTACTGCCTTGTTTTGAATAAATTGCTTGGAATACTTAACACCATTTCTGGACTTTGTATTTTCTGGGTCTATGTTATAATTGGAGTCTAGTTTGCGTAGCCTCAAACGGTGAGTCAATTGGATTAACGAGCTAGGAGATATAGTTATTTTAGTAAAGGTTGTTCATAACCTACGAATTTCTTAAACATTGAACTTTGGAGAATTGTTTCACCTAGCTAATGACCTTAGCTCGAGTTGAAATTTTTATGGCATGATGTTAGTAGTACAAGGAAGACCTGAGAAAATGAATCATGTCAAATGGATTAATTTCCAATTTATTAAAAATGACGGAAAACAGGGTGTTAAGTGAAATGAACCTGAGGAAAAGGTTAAGCAATCGTTTTGGGAAACGATTTCGGGCAAGATAGAGAACTTGTCTCGATTCGACCCAGTAACGGAAGTTGTTGAGGAATATCATGACTATACGTAGGTGCAAAGAACTTGATTAAAAACTATTGAGATGATAGTTTTACGAGTAGCTAAAGTAGGCCCGAGGAGGTGAAGTACCGGGCGAAATGTAGAGTAATTGTATAAATTACAATTAACATGATACATGCATATGTATACTAAGAGTGAGTTCTTATATGATTATAGAGTACCCGGAGCGTGGAGAAGTTGGAATGACATTCCTTGGACTCCAGGCAAGTTTCCGACTCTATCGTTTTATTCCATATCAGAATATCATTAATTCATGGTGATGCCAGTATTTTTGAAATCTTTGACTTAATGATAAGTTCTTCGATTATACATTTTTGTTGTGTTGGAACTACTTATCTTATTGTTGTCATTGGAAATGCACGGCGGCATTTCACCTTGAACTGTCTTGTTCATTTATAGCTTGATTCTTCTGCTACTCTGAACTTCTCGAAAAGTTAGAGTATGCAAGTATCCGACGCTTTGTCACTTTTATTCTGATGTATGACATAAGCATGCGTAGGATGTTTAAGATTGTTCTTGTGTATAGAGTAAGATCTTTTCAACCTAACCCTGCGACTCCTCTGAACTTCTTAAAAAGTTAGAGGACGTTTATTCTTCAGTTTTGTATAACTGAATCTGGTGTTGAGCATATCTTTTTCGTGCTCGATGGTCGACCGGGAGTAGTCTAGCGTGTCTCGACGGTTAGTCGAGGTTTACTGTTTTAAATAATATTTAGTTTATTAAATATTATTTAAAGATTATAGAAAGTATTTAAAGGTTAAGTAAATACTTTCAGGGCATTGAAATTATTTAAATATTATTTAATATTGATTAGATATTATTTAAATATTTTAGGACATTTAAAAGTATTTAACTACTGATTAAATACTTTCAATTCGTTTTGGTTTATTTAAATATTATTTAATGTTGATTAAATATTATTTAAATATGTTGAATCGTTTAAGATTATTTAAATATTAAATAATCTTGATTATATTGGGATTAAATATTTTAATTCTTTAAATCCTTTTAATATTTTTCGAGAACTATTCTAGGCCTCTTAAATATTAATAAAATAGTTATTTGTTCTTTAAAAATATTCTGGAGTTGTCTAATCGTCTTTGATTATTATTTTTCATTAAATAATAAATAGCGAGCGATGACTCGGATATTTTGGATTTATTCTGAGTCGATAACTCCAGGTTCGGGAGGTAACGTCCGACTCCGATATTCCTCCCAGTTGTATTGGTACTGGTAAGGCCCATTTTTCACTCCAAAACTGTAATGCTTTGTGGAGTCTATTTTAGCTAGTATTAGTGGCTTCCCGGTCGCGTTCTTGAGTCTCCTTGATTCAAGAGTTTCTGTCTTGTTGGATTCGTTGACTGAGAGTCAACCCAGATGTTTCGAGAGTACTCCCACTTGGTTTAGAGAGCCAAGCTATTGTCAGATATTGAAATCTTACAATAGGTCGTTGTTGTACTGGAAGGTTGTATTAAATTCCCTTCCTTATCTGTTGATGAAATCCCGTGATGGATTGTCGTTGTTGTTCTGGAAGGTTGTATTAAATTCCCTTCCTTATCTGTTGATTGAAATCCTGTGATGGATTGTCGTTGTTGTTCTGGAAGGTTGTATTAAATTCCTTTCCTTATCTGTTGATGAAATCCTGTGATGGATTGTCGTTGTTGTTCTGGAAGGTTGTATTAAATTCCATTCCTTATCTGTTGATTGAAATCCTGTGATGGATTGTCGTTGTGTTCTGGAAGGTTGTATTAAATTCCCTTCCTTATCTGTTGATGAAATCCTATGATGGATTGTTGTTGTTCTGGAAGGTGGTATTGAATTCCCTTCCTTAACAGTTGATTGAAATCCTAGAGTGGATTGTTGTTATTCTAGAAGGCTTGATTAAATTTCCTTCTAGGTTTGATGAATGTTTAAGTATTCATCAGGGACTGGAGTAAGGTTGTGTAAGAGGTCGGTGACGCACGACCCAGCCGTAAACTAAAGGCCCATGTGTTGTCTAGGGTGACGTCCCGATAAGGGGTTGTCCTTCTACTAGTAGAGAAAGTGACTGGTTTTTCTATTGTACAAGGTGACTGATCATCGCGTACAATAGGGCGTTGAAAAATCTCCAGATTAAGCCCGTTTCTTCTAATTGGAATTTGACGTTGCACTGTAACGAAAGCCTAGGTGCTGTGTTACCGATAGTGTCAACGGGAATGTAATCCACTCTGAGTTGGTTGGTTGTTTTGAGTACCGTTTTATTCATATATATCAGTTTCATTGTTCCTACACTATAACGAAAGCCGTGGTGCTAAGTTACTGATAGTGTTAATGGGAATTGATGAACTTCCGTTCATTCTTTTCGCAGTATAATGAACTGCTTGCTTATTGGTACTCAAACTAATGGTACTCGGTGATTGAGGTCATTGTGCTAAGTTATTGATATTATCAAACTCAATAATCATAAACTTAAATTGTTGTATTGCAGTAACGTGAACTGCATTATTGTTGTGAATATCTTCTTGCATCGTGAACCTTGAGTCGTTTATTGTCAAAATATAACTGGTTATACATCTTCAATCAGATTGCTAGTTATGTACTTTATTGTTGAATATCTAGTTGGGATAATTATGGCTATCACCTTTTCCTTGAAATATTCTGATAAATAACTTGCTGAGCATTCTTTGGCTCATTCTTGCTGTTTGTAAATCTTATATCTTGCAGAAAGAAATGACTGTGAATTGTCTACCTCGGGTATTATGTTAAGGAACAGGAAGATTCGAGCTTGAGCTAGTCAGGTTCCGGACTTCGATAAATGGTGCAAGAAAGACGGGATTCCAGATTAGAATCCTAGACTTGTTGAAAAATATGTAATGTGACAATAGATCTTGGATTAATGTTTACTTCTAATGTAACATCATGTGGAAGTTATATTAGTAGTGTGAGATCCTGAGGTTACATTGGTTTGTAATAACCGATTATTATTTTAAGTTCGTTCCCTGAGACTATAACTCGAGTTGTGTGTTTGGTTTGGGGTCACTGCTTTTATGTTTGGTTATTATAATGGTTAAAGCAGGTGAATGATGTTATTGTGGTGAAAATTGGATAGTGACAACCTAGATTCCTGACCCCGGGTCTGGGGGCGTCACAAAGATAATTATAAATTATTACCTGGACATAATATATTTTCATGTAAAAGATATTTTATAACCACCTATATAAATTGAAGTCTAAGCCTTAGAAAAATGAATCATAAAAAATTACTTATATCCAATATGTAACTGTTACGGATTAAAAACGAGGTGTATTTAATGCGCAATCAATACAACGGTTTGGGGGAGCTTCAAGCTTTAATAGCTGCACTAACGTTTCGTGACTTCCTCAGGTCCTCGTTAACTGCTTACGTATCTCTGTTGTGTTTAGAGAATCAAACCAAAAACGTATTCTAATGTTGAGGGGTTAGGCTCCTTATATAGGCGTATGGAGGCCTTAGAATCAGATTAGAAGTAGGAGACTTGGTGGACAAGTCTCCTAGTGTCAAGGTTGTCTAAACCTCTTAGGAGTGAGAGTCCTTGTGGGACTCCTCCCATGTTTGGGTTTCTAGATCCTTCTAGGATTAGGGCCTTTAACAGGTTTTTCGGGCCTTAATTAAGCCCTTATTAATTAATTATGAATTTAATTAATAACAGAGGCTTACTAGGCCTATGGCTTCAATAGAGCTGGTGGGCTGGATTTACAAATCCAATTGATTCTTGGATTATTAATCCAGTTGAAATAATAAATCCAATTGTAATCCTAGGACTTATTTTCCTAGTTCGTTTCAAGGGCCCAAGCCTTTGGACCATACCTGGTCTAATTAATGAAATAATAAATGCTATATTTATTATTTCCTTAGGGCTATTTTTACTCATATTAGTAACAAATCATGGATTACATAGATACAATTGTATGCTGATAGTTAGAGTATGTAGATGTAGGAGTGGGGAATCAATTAATACAAAAACAGATTGGGTACAGTGGCCGTGTTCTAGCCAAAGACTCAAGTGCATATTTGATTTATTTTCCTTGTTCGTTTCAAGGGCCCAAGCCTATGGACCAAGCTAGGTCTAATAAATGAAATAATAAATGCTATATTGATTATTTCCTTAGGGCTATTTTTTTACCCATATCATTTGCCCCCCAACTTTTGGGAAAACTTTGCGAGTTTTCGTAAAAGTTTCACGAAGGGTTTCAATGCCTTATCGGGCTTTCGATTCATTTTGGTCAATTTTATTTCATCTTCTGGGCTCAGGCCTTTTTTCTTTTGACTTTTTTTAGAGAATTAATATTAAATAAATCGGTTCTCAATGGACTTTTATTCGTAGCCAATTTGTCAAATATAGTTTCTGCATTTCTGCCCCAATTCGACTAGGATTCAGGTCGAATTTCGACCTCAAAAAGCCTCGAGGTCGAACTACGTGATTGAAGTCGATTTCGACTTGGATTAAAGTTGAACAAAAGCTTGTTTCCAGCATAAGGTCGATCTGCATACTCGAGGTCGATTTCGACCTGGATTGAGGTCGATTTCGACCTGGATTGAGGTCGATTTCGGCCCGGGTCGAGGTCGAACAGGATTCCAAAACACCTCGAGGTCGAACAGGGTGACTGAGGTTGATTTCGACCTTGGTTGAGATCGATTAGTACCCTAATTATCTTTGAGGTCGAAGTATCCATTTGGATTCTATTTGACCTCGATTGAGGTCAATTTTAACTTCGATTGAAGTCGATTAGGGCCTTAAAAAGCGTTGGAGTCGAAACATTGTATCGAGGTCGATTTCGACTGAGGTCGAATTAGGCCTCAAATATCCTTGAGGTTGAAATCTCTGAGGGCCTCATGGCTTTATAATTTTCGACTAGGAATGAAATCGAATTAGTCCTCAAATATCCTTGAGGTTGAAATCTCTGAGGGCCTCATGGCTTTATGATTTTCGATTAGGAATGAAGTCGAATTAGACCTGAAATATCCTTGAGGTCGAAATCTCTGAGCGCCTCATGGCTTTATAATTTTCGACTAGGAATGAAGCCGAATTAAACCTCAAAATCCTTTGAGGTCGAAATCTCTGAGGGCCTCATGGCTTTATGATTTTCGACTAGGAATGAAGTCGAATTAGACCTCAAATATCCTTGAGGTCGAAATCTCTGAGGGCCTCATGGCTTTATGATTTTCGACTAGGAATGAAGTCGAATTAGACCTCAAAATTCTTTGAGGTCGAAATCTCTGAGGGCCTCATGGTTTTATGATTTTCGACTAGGAATGAAGTCGAATTAGACCTCAAAATTCTTTGAGGTCGAAATCCCTGAGGGCCTCATGGCTTTATGATTTTCGACTATGAATGTAGTCGAATTAGACCTCAAAATTCTTTGAGGTCGAAATCTCTGAGGGCTTCATGGCTTTATGATTTTCGACTAGGAATGAAGTCGAATTAGACCTCAAAATTCTTTGAGGTCGAAATCTCTGAGGCCTCATGGCTTTATGATTTTCGACCAGGAATGAAGTCGAATAAACCTCAAAATTTTTTGAGGTCGAAATATCTGAGGGCCTCATGGCTTTATGATTTTCGACTATGAATGAAGTCGAATTAGACCTCAAAATTCTTTGAGGTCGAAATCTATGAGGGCCTCATGGCTTTATGATTTTTGACTATGAATGAAGTCGAATTAGACCTCAAAATTCTTTGAGGTCGAAATCTCTGAGGGCCTCATGGCTTTATGGGCTCTATATATGGGCCTTTTATCGAAGAGTCTAACAGCTTTCTCAGAATAAATGGCTTTCAGGGTTTTGGGATCATGGCTCTTTATTAATTATAAGTCTTTCATCTTTATTGGGCCTTTTGGGCCTTGGACTATCTATTTTACAGGCCTTCGAGCCTTTTGATTTTATAACACGGACCTTCATGGTTTTAAGGGTTATGGGCTTTGTAGGTCCAAGCTTTAGATCTTTCCTGGTTTATGGGTTACAGATATTTGGGCCTTAAAACATGGGCGTTTGAGCCCATTCACCGGTCATACCGGTTGATTTTCCCTTCAACGGTCGTGTGACCTAGAAACACCTGTTAAAAGGTGAATTCAATCGGTCATGTCACCGGCTGGGGATTGTATATATGAGTGGTGTGAGGGGCTTCAACGGGCACCACCGCCTCGGCCCCATAGGCTAGTTGAAATGGAGTAGCACCTGTTGAAGTCCTACAAGTAGTTCTGTATGCCCACAAGATTGGAAGTAACTCATCAACCCAAACCCCTTGGGAGCATTCAATCCTCTTTTTGAGTCCATCCAAGATAATTCTATTGGCCACTTCGGCTTGTCCATTTGATTGTGGATGAGCGACTGAGGTGAAGCGTAGTTCAATGTCATAGTTTCCACAGTATTCTATGAAGTCCTTGTTGTTAATTTGAGTCTCATTATCCGTCACCAGGATTCGGGGTAATCCATACCTGCATATAACACTCTCCTAGAATAATTGTGTTACATTCTTAGTGTCAATCTTGGCCAGGGGCTTGGCTTCTATCCATTTGGTGAAGTAATCAATGACGACTATGAGAAACTTTCTTTGCACACTGGCAATAAGAAACGGGCCTAAAATATCCATTCCCCACATGGCAAAGAGGTGAGGAGAGTTAATGGATGTCAGCATCTCAGGAGGCTGCCTAACGACGAGTGCAAACTTCTGGCAGCGGTCATACTTCTTAACGTAAGCTTTAGCATCTCTAAGCATTTCAGGCCAATAGAATCCTAGTCTCATGACTTTATGGGCAAGAGCCCTGCTTCCAAGGTGTTGCCCGCATACACCTTCATGAACTTCCCTTAGGGCTGCATCAGCCTCATGGGGTCTTAAACACTTTAAATATGGTATTACGTACGACTTTTTGTAGAGAATTCCCTCTATTAGGGCATACTTCAAGGCCCTTACTGATAGTTTGTGTGCTTCCATGGGATCAGCTGGTGTCTTTCCTCTCTCCAAATAAAGCTTGATGGGATCCATCCAACAGGCCCCTAGCTCAATCGGGGCTACCAGTTTAGCGTTAATACTTGGGGTCTTCAAGACTTAGAAATAAACATTGCCGGAACAACTATCATTCTCTGATGATGCAAACTTGGATAAGGCATCAGCCTTCACATTCTCCTCTCTCGGAATGTACTCGAAGTGACATTCCTCAAATTGCGTGGCTTGAACCTTAACAATCCTCAAATATTTGGCCATAGTTTCTTCTCGGGCCTCAAACTCCCCATTTACTTAAGAGATTACTAACCTTGAATCACCACATACTCTCAACTTGTTCACCGTCAGGGTTCTGGCCAGACCAAGTCCAGCTATCAAAGCTTCATACTCTGCTTCATTGTTTGTAGTGGGGAAATCCAATATGATTGCATACTCAACAATGAATCCATCAGGGCTTTGCAAAACCAAGCCAGCACCGCTAGTGCTCGTTTTTGAAGCTCCGTCAAAAAAGAGCAGCCGGTATTCTTTGAGTTCCTTCTCTTTTTTCTTGTTCCTTTCAGTTTCTTTGTCTTCCTCCTGCCCCCGACTTCTTGGTTGAGAATGGTACACTCAACCACGAAGTCAGCTAGGGCTTGAGCCTTGATGGCCGTTCTTGGCTTGTATCTGATTTCGAACTCTCCAAGCTCAACAACCCATTTAATTAGCCTCCCACTGGCCTTGGGGCTGTGTAATATGTTTCTCAAAGGCTGGTCTGTCAAGACTTCAATAACATGTGCCTGGAGGTAAGGGCGTAGCTTTCTTGAAGCCATTACTAATGCTAGGGCAAACTTCTCGACCTTCGAGTAGTTCAGCTCTGCTCCATGCAGAATCTTGTTAACATAATAAATGGGTTTCTGAACCTTTTCTTCTTCTTTCACAAGAACAGCGCTTAGGGTCGAGCTAGAGATGGCAAGGTATAGTTACAGTACTTCTCCAGGCTCTGATTTGGCAAGCAAAGGTGGCTCAACCATATTTTTTTTAACTCTTCAAAAGCTACATGGCTTTCATTGTTCCCGTCGAAATTTTTAACTTTCTTGAGGGCCTTGAAGAATGGCAGGGACTTTTCTCCTAACTTTGATATGAAGCGTCCCAGGGCTGCTACCCTTCCTGTGAGTTTTTGGACATCTCTTATTGTCTTGGTCGGCTCCATGTCCAAGATTGCTTGAATCTTATCGAGATTGGCCTCAATGCCTCTTTTGGAGACCATCAGGCCTAGAAATTTTCCAGAACCTACACCAAAGGCGCACTTGGCTGGGTTTAACATCATCTTGTGGGTTCTAAGAACTTTAAATGCCTCACATAGCTGCTTAAGATGATCTGCCTTGTCCAAGCTCTTGACTAACATGTCGTCAACATAGACTTCCATTGTCTTACCGATGAGGTGCTTGAAGATTTTATTTACAAGCCTTTGATATGTGGCTCCTGCATTCGTAAGTCCAAAAGCCATAACCAGATAACAGAAAACACCAAAGTCGGTAATGAACGATACCTTAGGGACGTCATCGGGGTGCATTTTAATTTGGTTGTAGCCACTAAATCCATCCATAAAGCTAAGCATCTCGTGCCCAGCTGTGGCGTCTAACGTCGTGTCTATCCTAGGCAAAGGGAAACAGTCCTTAGGACAGGCGTCATTTAAGTCGGTGAAGTCTACGCACATTCTCCACTTTCCATTACTTTTTTTGACCATTACCGGGTTAGCCAACCATTCAGGGAATTGAATCTCTTCAATGAATCCAGCTTCTAGCAATTTCTCTACTTCCTGCTTAATGGCCTCCTGTCTTTCAGGGGAAAAACTGCTTTTCTTCTGTTTGACCGCTGTCCTTTCAGGATTTACATTCAATTGATGTGTTATAAGCTCGGGGTTTATTCCTGGCATGTCAGCTGCTGTTCAAGTGAAAACATCTCTGTTATCTTGCAGGAAATGAACCAACTATTCTTCCAGGTCTTTGGGGAGTGAAGTCCCTACGTAAGTTACCTTCTCAGGGTTTAAAGAGTCCAAAGGAGCAGGCTCCAAGTCTTCTGCGGGTTTACCCCTCCTTTCTTCTTGATCCCTGACATCCATGTCTTAAATAGGGAGGACCTCCCCCCAGTTCCACTAGGCTTCAAGGCAACTACATAATAACTTCGAGACATTTTTTGATCTCCTTTCTCTTCCCATACTCCATTCCTAGTTGGGAATTTCAGCTATAGATGGTATGTAGAGGCTATCGCTGTGAAGGCATGCAACCCAGTCCTACCAAGGATCGCGTTGTAAGTGGTGATATCCTTGATAACTAGGAAATTTAGCTTTTGAGTAGACTGTCGAGGTTCTTCGCCCATAGTCATGGGTAGTTGTATGATTCCTTCTATCCGGGATTCTACTCCATTGAAGCCATAGATTGGCATGTTGGAGGGGGTCAGCTGTGAATCATTATATCTCATCTTTATAAAGGCTTCATAAAATAGGATATCTACAGCCGATTCACCGTCTACCAAGACTCTCTTCACCGGAGAGTTTCCTATGACAGGGGTGATTACCAAGGGATCATCGTGGGGGAACTTTACACCTTCTAAGTCAGAATCATCAAATAACAAAGGGACCTCAGTCCTTGCTCTCTTGGGAGGTTCTCCAACGATGCTCATCACATCCCAGGCATATGCCTTCCTGGAGTTTCGAGAGTTACCTGTCGCAGTTGGCCCTCTTGAGATCACGTTGATCATAGGCCCTCTGGGTTGATGGTTTCTATCCTTAGGGTCAGTGCCCCTTCGTTTGTCGTTGTGACTCTTGTCCTACCTAGCACCTTCCTTGGTGTATTTTTCTAACTTCCCCCTTCTAATTAGAAACTCAATCTCATCATTTAACTGACGACAATCGTCAGTGTCGTGTCCCACATCCCTATGGAACCGACAGTACGCGTTCTTGTTCCTCTTCTCAGGATCAGTCCTTAGTGGCTTCGGCCATCGAAGGTCCTTACCCTTCTCAATGTCAATTAATATTTGGCTACGGGCAGTATTTAGCCTCGCATATTCTGTGAACCTGGGTCCTCCCTTCTTCTTGGAGTCATTATCGTCATGCTTAGCATACTTGGCATCAGCAGTATACTCAGCATCACTAAGTCGCTTCTTAGAGTAGGTGTTCGGGGCTTGAAACCCTTGGGCTTTCCTCATACTTTCCTCAACCATGATATATTTTCCAGCCCTCTCTTGGAGCTCGTTCATACTCTTAGGGGCCCTCTTAGCTAATGACCTCCTGAAATTTTTATTAGAAGTCCCTTGCTGTAGAGCTATCATAGCTACATTCTTGTATAAATCAGGGACCTTCAAGGCTTTTTTTGTGAACCTTTTCATATAATCTCTCAAGGACTCATTCTTTCCCTGGTGCATATTCATTAGCGAAGCTGAGCTCTTCTCATGTGTCTTACTGCTGACGAATTGTCCGATAAAGGCCCTGCTCAGATCCTTGAACGACCCAACAGAGTTTGGTGGTAGATGACTGAACCACCGCTGAGCCATACCACTCAGGGTTTGGGGAAACGCCCTACACTTAATAGCATCGTTTACAGGCTGCAACAACAGTGCATTAGAGAACGTGAGAACATGATTTGAGGGATCCCCGGTTCCATCATAGGCCCTAATTGTAGGCATTTTAAACTTCCTTGATATCTTTGCATTCATGATACTTTCAGTGAAAGGGGGAGTAGGATCATCTGGGTCTCCAAGGGGTAATAGGTCTTGGGGGTCAGCCCTGACATGACTTGTCCTTGTTTGCCTCCTAGTTGGGGGTTCGTCCAAATCTATCACAGGCGCGTTTCTTATTGACCCTCCAGTACCTTCAATTCTAGGACGTCGTTGCCTGGCTAACGCCGTTTCCAAATCCTTCCTTAGTCGTTGTGCTTCAGCCTCATGAGCTTGTATCCTCTCTTGTAGGTTTGTGGAGTCAGTGTTTTGAGGCCCCCGGGGCTGGGTACCCCTTCCTCCAAGAGGCTCTTTGCCAGGTCGCCTCCTTCGAGTATTTATATCCACGTCAAAAGACTCCTCATCGTCCGTAGAGTAAGGCCCAGAAAAATCACGATCTCCTAGTTGTGGGGTATAGTGGGGCAACAGCCCTTGCTCATATGGGGGTTTATAGCTTCTCGGGAGTCCATAACGGGGGTCTGGTGTTATGGCAGACGAAATCTGCAGAGTAGGAGGAGCAATAAAAGTTGTATGAAGGGGTGGAATTACCTGGAGTGGAGGAACTGAAGCATGGATGGCACATAGGGGTTGGAAGGATGGACGACAATGCTAAGGGGTCCGGTACGCTGGGTACTTACTTCAGGGCCTCCCACGGAGGTGGTTGGGACAATAGTTTCTTGCTCCTGCGCGGTAGCGGGGGGAACGTCGGTGTCAACAGCGGTGTTAGGGATCCCCCCTTCGAGGGTGCTCGTGGTACTTCGTGTTCTTGCCATGGTTGTTATTCGTTTTCCACAAACGGCGCCAAAGTTACGGATTAAAAACGAGGTGTATTTAATGCGCAATCAATACAAAGGTTTGGGGGAGCTTCAAGCTTTAATGGATGCACTAACGTTTCGTGACTTCCTCAGGTCCTCGTTAATAGCCTATGTATATCTGTTATGTTTAGAGAATCAATCCAAAAATGTAGTTCTAATGTTGAGGGGTTAGGCCCTTTATATAGGCTATGGAGGCCTTGGAATCAGATTAGAAGTAGGAGAATTGGTGGCCAAGTCTCCTAGTGTCAAGGTTGTCTAAACCTCTTAGGAGTGAGAGTCCTTGTGGGACTCCTCCCATGTTTGGGTTTCTAGATCCTTCTAGGATTAGGGCCTTCAACAGGTTTTTCGGGCCTTAATTAAGCCCTTATTAATTAATTACGAATTTAATTAATAACAGAGGCTTACTGGGCCTATGGCTTCAATAGAGCTGGTGGGCTGGATTTACAAATCCAATTGATTCTTGAATTACAAATCCAGTTGATCCTAGGACTTATTTTCCTAGTTCGTTTCAAGGGCCCAAGCCTTTGGACTATACCTGGTCTAATTAATGAAATAATAAATGCTATATTTATTATTTCCTTAGGGCTATTTTTACTCATATTAGTAACAAATCATGGATTACATAGATACAATTGTATGATGATAGTTAGAGTATGTAGATGTAGGAGTGGGGAATCAATTAATACAAAAACAGATTGGGTACAGTGGCCGTGTTCTAGCCAAAGACTCAAGTGCATATTATGTGTCTGTTGAGATGAACAAGAAATTTCATAGAAAGAAGTGGACCATGGTGTTTGATGCAGCCACAAAGGTGTTTTCTAGAAAATTAACAAGCTGGAATGGGATGACAGCATATATCAAGAAGCTCATTCACTCAATGGTACATTCGTACAAGATGGATGTTGGGAAGTTGTTGATGCAGCATTTCAAGTTCATTCTTGGAAAACTTACTTTCAGGAAATAACTTACTTTTAGGAAACAAGAAATCTATTATATTAGGTTTTTCAATCTCATTTTGAATTCTTTAACTGGTGAACCTAGTTTAGATGATAACAGTATTTATGAAGAATCACCTTTCCTGAAAAGGAATACACATAACATTGAACACTCATAATTTAAACTCTGATGTTCCTTTGTTCTTAACCCAATTCATATCTGATCAAGTATCTAACCTTGGTCTAGTCATGCTTGAGGATGTTAGGATTTATCCTTGAGTGATGATGGTAGTATTGATGTAACTACCTCTAACCCACACTCACAACAATTTAAAGTTCTGAGAGCTTCTAGACTTTCCAAACAGAGTAGCAAAGGGACTATTTCCTCTCAATGGGAATAGGTTCCTCAAAAGAAGAGAATTATGACTAATAGGCTAGAAATTGAATCTGTTGATGAGGGAAAAACTGCACAAGATGCAACAAATAAGGGAGTAAGTGTCAAAGAATCTATACGGGGCCTAGGAGTGCATAAAAGGAAGAAGGCAAGAAAGGCTTCAATCCCTGTAGCCAAGTTTGTGCCATCTCAAAAGGACACATAACTTATTAGGGGAACAAAATCATCCCTAGATGTCTCCTCTCAACAAGAGCGTCTATTGAAAAGTGTTAATCATCCATGACCTCTTGTAAATAGTCAGCACAACATGTTGAACATAGTTAACATGAGCCCTAACTTGTAGATACTCACACAGTAGATGTAGAGCAAATTGAGGAATCATATTTTCAATTTGATGTTTCACATTTTATTCTTGTGGAGCATCCAACACTCAAATCCATATTTTCACCTTCTTCATTCTCTACTACTCCAATTATTTCTTCTTTATCCTCTAGAGAGAATGACAGACCCACATTCGCAGAGGTTGATCATTCATTTCTTGCCTTGAATGAACCCCTAACTTCAAGTAACCCACAAGAAATTGCTACTCAAAGTGTAACAGATGTCACCTTCTTAAACACTAGAGCTGACTGTGTTGGAATTCCTTCAGAAATCAAAATATCCAACAAAACAATTAACATCCTTAAGGAAGCTACTTACCAACATGGAGTTGTTGTCACAACCTCTGTTGGTGTTAAGGAAATAGATACTATTGATGTCACATATCTTGATAGTGACATGCCTTTAAAAGAATCTGTCACATCCTCTATTACTGTTAATGATAAAGGTAATGTCACCAACCTTGATGGTGTTTTCCAAGAAATAATTCAATATGTTGTCACAACTTAGATGAAGGACAACCACTTTCAACCACCTTCATCATCATCTGAAGAGCTGGATGTGACTATTGAGGCTGAACCTACTTCTCTCACAGACTCATGAATTGAAGGTAAATTTCAAATTTCAAATGCATGTTGTACCTGCTCAGTGATATGTATCTAGGATGAGTTATGGAGAAAAATTCGAGAGATAAAAGAAAAGAGAGTTAAGAAAAAAATGAGGGGCATGTAAAAAGCCTGGAAGAAGGAAATGGACTAGAGCAAGTCCAGAAAAAGTGAAAAATTAAGGGAGCCATTTTATCTAAAGGCATTAGGCCTTGAGTGTGAGAGTGTGAGAGGTGATGAGATCACCTTGAAAAAACCAGAGCGTATGAGGAACCCCAAAACCTCCAAATCCATATCAAAGTCTAAAATCTCAGGTTCCATATTAAAACAAATTGAAGCTCAAGTGTCAAAATTGTCTGTTGAGACACAACAGTTCTTTCTACTCAAGTACAACAAGTGAAGAAAATGAAGGACATGGAGAAATTGATGACAAATGGGTTTATAGCTGTACTGGTAAAATTTCAGGGTTTTACATCTGAAGCCTCTACTACACCTAGTACCTTAACTAAGGGGGGGGGGGTTAGTAAAGGAGAATCAAGTAGTAGTACAAGAAAAGGAAAATAATGAAAATGAGAAAGAAGCAAGTTCTCAGGAGGAACAGTTGAGGTTGTTATCAACCGGTTTAAACTCAACTAGCTTAGAGTGAATTTGCTAGTGCTAAAGTGGAGAAGTCTAGTACCAGGCCTAAGGAGAAGAGCATTGTGTTCAGAGAGCCAATTCAATCAGTTAAGCAGATCCAACCTGCTAAATATAGGAACAAAGATAAAGGTAAGCTCAGCTCAGTAGATGATGTTTTGTTTACAAAAGATGAAGATCTGGATGAAGAAGAATATGGAATCATCATTATCAATGAAAATGAATTCAAAGATAAAAGTTTTTTTCCTGAAATGGGATGATGGATGAGTTGGTGAAGAAATTGAGGAAGATTCAAATACAGATATGAGAAAGTTCAAAGATCTGATAAAGCAAAACATCTCATCTGTTTGGTGTGTTGGTTAACTAGAAGAAGAAATGGATGTCAACTGTTAGGGCTGGAAATGGAGAATAATGGTATGTTAGCATGGAGTTCATCAAGAACCAGGAGGTGAATGTGATTGTATCTCTGTTGTATAGAATGAGTGATAGAATTTTATGCTCAATAGATTCCTGAGGATTTCTTTCAATCAGATCTTGGATGATAAACTTCTAGAAATAAATTACAATCCATTGTCCATAAGATTCAGATGTGAAGATGACAGGGGTGAACATGCGAGGTTGATAAATGTAGATAACTTGACAAGGTAAAAGTTGAAGTCTTTACAAGAAGCTGTAGATACCATGAGCAATCTGCCTGTATCAACTAGTATTATTGCTAAGATAGTGAAGAAGTTAAAGAAACACATACAAGAAATGAAGAGGAAGAAAGCTAGTAAAGGAAAGAACCATCATCCAAAGAAGAAAAATGATGATGATAACTTTAAATATGATGCAGAAGGATCAATTGCAAAAGGTGGTAAAACAGAAAAATCTGACAAAACTGAAAAAGACCAATGAAGCTGATGAAAAGGTCATTGAGGAGTCAATCATGAATGCTATTGATGGAAATATTTTGAAGTTGTTGATTCTAAAAGAAAATAAAGAAAGGGATGAAGCTAGGGTAAAAATGGGTTTACAACAGATGACATAAACTGTCAAAGATACTGTCAGGAGTAATAAGGGTGAAGATGTTGTCATTGAAAATATGGCAGAAACTTTGATAGATACTGTCAGGAGAAATAAGGAGAATGTTATTGTCAAGATGAACAAAAGGATACAAAGAGTAAGGGTGCTGCCTAAAGGCCCTACATGCCCACCTTCTATGAAGATGAGCACTAAAAATATAAAGGTGAATATGCATGGCTTTAAAATGTTCAACATGTTTAACTGAAAGATGTATTAATTTGTTAGAGATGAAGGACTGCTACAGATCAGGAGAGCCAACAGAATTATGCCCAATAAAGGAGAAGCTGAACAAGACAAATAATTGATTGTGGAATGGTCTTAGAATAGAACCATTGAAATATTCCATATTACATTCTATGATGGAACCTTAATGAGCCTGAGGAGCACTCTTGAACATGCAAATCTATTTCTAGTAGAGAAAATGTTGGAGCTAGTGAGAGATAAGGATACTCAGTCTCAACTTCTGAGAGTTGTGCTAGTTGAGATGATGATGATTGTTGGTCCCTGATATTGTAGAAGGGGGGTTGAATACAATATCTGAAAATTAATCGCGGAATAATTTGGATTAAAAATATTATTTTAATTACTCGCGAAATATTAATTAGAATGAAATACTGTTCAAGTGAAAGATATAATTTTAACTTGATTAGTATTACAAAATTAATATTTAGAAAACTGTTATATAATTGATAAAAAGTCTAGAACGAATTCGACATGAAGTGTTCGTGTTTAATCAATTATATTCAAACTCAGCACAGAAATCTGTGAATATTACAATGCAGATAAATTACTGAATTTGATCTGATTTTTCTAACTCTTAACAACTGAACTCTGAAAAATGAAGAGCTGATCTCATATTTATAGAGATTTGAAAAAGGCTGCTATGACCTTTTTCAGTATGACTTAATTTCAAGAAAATAAGTCTGTATGACTTATTTTAACCCTTGTATGACATTTAAAAACTGGGTATGACTTCTGAATGGTCGGTATGACTTACTGAATCTCGGTATGACTTATTTAAAGTCATATTCAGATTTTATCTAATTAAAATAAATCGGTATGACTTATTTTAATTAAACAAAATAGGTTCAGTATGACCTTTTGAGCACAGAAATCTCGGTATGACTTATCCACTGAGCTCGGTATGACTTATCAGTCGGCTGTTCCGGGATGACTTTTCTTTAACAGCTTCGGTATGACTTATCAGTCGGCTGCTCCGGTATGACTTTTCTTTAAACTAGCTGTTTGAATCAACCAAATACTCATCTCCTTTAAGCTTCAAGAAGTCAGGCTGTGAGCTAATCAATCGAGTACTTGTGAGACTTCTCGATTGGTAAATATCCGTTGATGACTTCTCGATCAATAAATATATGTTGTCGAGTTCTCGATTGATAAATATCAGTTGATGACTTATCGATCGATTGATAAATATCAGTTGATGACTTATCGATCGATTGATAAATATCAGTTGATGACTTGAGTTCTCAATCGATGACTTCTCGATTGGCTTTATCAGTCGATGGCTTATTATCAGTTGATGACTTATCGATCGATATTTATCAGTCGATTGCTTCTTGCAGATAGATATCCGTTGATTGATTCTTGCAGATAGACATCCGTTGATTGATTCTAGCAGATAGACTGTGCTAAATCCGTGCTATCAGTCTTGAAGTCTTCCAGTCTTCGTTGTGTCTTTTGTCATAAAACCACTTGAGCTAGATGATGAATATTTATTATTTTAGTTGACACACAAATGTACTGTCTGGTTCATTTATGTCATACTATAATAAATATTCTTCATCTTTAACATTAAGCTGTGGTCTTCTGTTCTTCTTCTACTTCACTGTCTTCATTCTTCTTCTGGAATCTTTTGTAGTAGCCACTTAGAATCTTCTGAATCTTCTGAACAACTGCTTCTCTATTTTTCTCCGACGCTTGAACATATAAATGAACTTCTTCCGGTGTAGAGTAGCAACTTCATTATAATTCTTCTGACAAGTTGATTCTTTGTGTCTAGTTGACATTCTTCGATTTGATTCCATCCTCAGAATTTATTACTTACTCTAATTTCTTACCTGAGTTGAGTTGTCATCTACTAATTACAAATAGGCCTTGACATATGCCTTTCAATGATGTTATTAGTAATTGTGCCATAGAGACAATTGCTTTTATATTTTAAGGAAAATATTTTATTATTAAGGATTATGTTTTATTGATTATTATTTATTTATTATATTTTATTTACTGCGTAATAAATTGAAAGGATAATAAATGTCCTTGAAATTTTGATACATATTATATATCTTTAAGTATGTGACTTAAAATGATATTATATGAATAATATCTTATTCCTAAAATTTCCTAGTTGAGTATTATTATATAAGGACAATAATAATGCAAAAAGACTAGTATGTTTTTTGACAGATGACCACATCTCATTGGTCATATGTATGGTGATACTAAAGTCAAGAACATAAGTGCATGTCTTAATGAATGACACTGGAATGACCCGTCGTGAGATTCTACATGTTAATAAGTGTCATAAGAAATTCTCACTGTGATAATGATGTAATGACCATCTGACTTTAAATCATTATATTTCTATATGAGAATTAATATACTTTGATTACACTAAAAGTTACCTTTAACCGTGTGATGATAGAAGTGGACATTGGGTATACTATGAATCGTATGAGAAATATGAATGATAGATAAATGATTTAACCTTCCTATTTAAGAGTGATATTATTGGCCTCTTGATTGAGGGAGGCTATAAAATGCATGGCCGTTCTCAAATGTTGATTTGTTTAATAGTCTACTCATTGATCAAGAAAACTTGAATTAAACGTTGAAGAGGATGACCCGATACATGCCTCGAGTTTGATCTATAATATAAGGTTAAAGGGATTATATTACATGGAACATTATTCACGAAAGGCTTAATCAAATCACTGATTTTATTATTATTACGTGGGCAGCAATGATGATTACTAGATGCCGCTCATTGTTTACAATTTTAATTAGATATTAAAATTATTGTCAACGTAATAATAACCTACATGGTCACACACAAAGAATGCTTGAAGGAGAAATAATTTAAATTATGAATTTAAATTATATAAGTAATTTATTTTATTTATGATATTAATTAAGTATGACTTAATTAATTATATAAATAGAATAAATGAATTACTTAAACTAATTCCAAAATTAGTAATTAATTAATTAAGTGAGACTTAATTAAATAATTTAGAATTTTGGATTAGTATTAATTATAATTAGATTATAATTAGAAAACCTATTTCTCTCTATATAATCTCTTTATGGGCTGATTTAATAAGACATATTTTATGAAACCCTAGTCGTTTTGAGAAAAGAGGAAGATAGAGAGTGAGAAGTAGTTTTCGGGTGCTAGTACACATCAATTATTCATGAAAAGTGTTCGTGTGGATACCGTAGAGCGTACATCGCGTGAGTGGGATAGTGGTGATTAAACAAGCTTTGGACCTCCATTAATCTTCCATTGATGATCTGTTAAAGCTTTTAAGTATTTGTTCTTAATCTCCGAATTAAATCTTTTGTTTTCGCATGGGTCCTGCGGAGGGTTTCGATTTATATTACGTTTTGTATTTAATTTTCACGTTTTTCCGCTGCATTTGTGCCTTGAAACCCTTAAGATGTTCCAAGATAAATATAAACCTTATCCTAGAGATGTCTCAGTTGAAGAACCCGAATCCTTATTATTCAATGATCCTGATGTTCATTCTTTCATAAGGAAGAAGATGTAAATGAATTCTGGAGCTTGAAATCTATGCAGACCATAATTGAAGAATTATACGGTTGTTAGATCAATTTGAAAAGGTTCCCTATCCAGAAAAAGAAGCTCTTATAGTTCAAATCCAAAATATCCTAGAAGGCATAAAGAACAAATAAAATGATAGAGAAGAAAGAAGGAAGAAAATCAATTATAGTCTTCTCAGGAATCTATACAGAATCATTTTCTACAACTTCAGTCACTGTCCAGAGACCTATTCTTTTGAAGAAATGAAAAGTATGGTAGGTAATGAAGAACATATTCTAGAAATGATTCTAATACAACTGGTAGAGGTTGATGATCCTAGTGTAAAAGATTTGAAATCATAAGGCATTCATATCTGTAGAACTAGTGAAAGAAACAAAAAGGAAAAGAGGAGAAAGCCATCAGGGAAAAAAAAGAGAAGATGGCTATGCTAGAAGAATTGAGAGATAAAGAAGCTTTAAGGAACAATCAATTGATTTCTTCTCAAGTAAACTACAATCTCCAATGCTACTGAATCCAATGAGAGTTATAATTGATAGTTTTGAAATGTTTGTTGAAGATTTTCATCTTGGATGCACTAATTTGATTGGAAGGATTTATAGAATGATGTTGGTTCTGCAAATAAAAATGATGAATCTTGTGCAAAAGCAACTAAAGTCTTAATATATTCGAGGGAAGGAGAAGATAGAAACTTGGATGTATCAAGGCACAAGACAGAGTTCACTAGAGCTTTTATAGAGCCAAAATTCAATTTTGATGAGTATGTAGTTCACTAGAAAAGTATATCCACATGCAATGTTACAAGATACTATCTCTTGCATGATGTGAAGATCTTTCCTTCCACATGATTAAAAATATACTGGATAATGTCTCTAGGCAAGCTCAAACAACTCAGGTGAAGACTGCTGTGCAAGATCTTACCAGGCTATATGAAGAGATCCAGGAGTTAGACAAGAAAAAAAGGAAGTTCAAGCAAACAATGAAGATCTACTCATTTCAAAGGAGCAAATGGAATGTTTGAGATTATGTGTTAGGATTGTGTGCTAGCTAATTATTTAATTCAGTTGTATAATTACTTAATTTGGAAAAAATAAGTAAAATATATTGTCAGTCTAAACAACATGTTTCATGTAACAGTCACTTAGACAGTAAATTTGTATTCATTAAATAGATGACATTATGTATCACAAAAGATATTGTCTTAGATAAAGTAATAAAAGAAGTAAACTGTAGAAGTTTATTAAATTGTTTAGGAACAACATGTTTCGATCCTTGACAGTACTCTAAAAAAGTTATTGTCTTAGGTCTGAAGACATCACATTCTAAGTGACAATAACATTTATGAAGCATGTGATAGTAATTCCCTTTTGACAACAAACTTGGCACGCAGATGTAATAAGAAGACAACATGTTTTCCGACGGTGAGTTTAGCGAGATTTGACAGCAAGGTTGGCAGAGCTATGACAATATCTTCCCCGTAACACTTTTCAATGACAACATTATTGGTGGAAGATAACCAACTTTCAACATCATAGAAGCAAAGGTTCAGACAACACCTTTAGAAAGTTGACATTGTGTTTCAAGTAGCAGGATTTTACTGTCATCACAAGGGGTTTTTCAAAACAGGTTTTCAATCATGTCGAAGTCTATTACTGCAACTTGAGAGAGCACGAGGAAAAAGTTGAACATAAAATAAATAGACAAATGTGTGGAACACAAAATTATAGCAGCGATTTTTCATCTACCTAGTATTCGACACAAGAAAAAGGAATTGTTAGGAATTAATGTAGTCTTGATGATAAATTCAACCTTAGAATCATAAATTTTTTATTAATTATAACTAATCAATTGATATGATTCTATAAATATCAATTGATTAGGAAACCATTTATCAGTTAAAGTGTCTGTAGTAATCAGCTGATAAAATGAAATGTGGCATATTTGTACCTAGTCATTTCCAATCGATAAGGCTAGATCAATTGATAGTTTTCACTCATCATTTGATATTATAGTCGATTGATATAGGTCATCGATTGATGTACATTTCAGATTGTTAAAATTGTGAATATGTTGAAGATTTGAAAATACACAAGTGAAGGATGATCAATTGATATTGAAGAATCAATGGATGAAGGACAATTAATATCAAGCCAAGTCAAAGATTGAAAGACCATCAACTGATATGAAGATCCATCAATTAATAACATCTATCAATCGATAAGTCAATTGTTATTATCAATCGATGTATATCAACATCAATTGAAGAAAGAACATCAGTTGAAGGTTGCAACGAAGGATCAATTGATATGCTTAACATCAAATTATCAATTAATAGGGAAAACAAAAAGGACAAAATGCCAGGAATCTTTAGATAAAAATACAGCTATGGTAGACAGTCTACATTGACTCTGAACACTCAAATTGAAGCTGTTTTTCCTAGATTGAAGAACTTACCCAAAATGGTTAAAGACAAATAGAAAGGATAGTTTAGTACCATTTCAAGGATATATATTTTTGTTTTTTTCTATTCTCGAGATTGTAAACATTCTAGTGATATATAAACTAGAGTGGTAGAATTGTTAGAAAAGTTTGAGTTATGATATTTCAAAGAATCAACTCTTCAAGCTTCAAATCACTTGTGAGATCGGTTAATTCAATGCTAACTTTGTAAAAGCAGCTAGGTTTCAAACCTAGATAATTTGAGCAATCAATTCACTGGTGGATTAAACAGCCCACTAGTAATTTTTATATCTATGTTCAAATTTCAATTTCTTATAATCAGTTTTCATAACAATTCAAAACAATATTACTTCTCAAACACTTAGACTCTGAAAAGCAAATACAAATCTTAAAGTACTCAAAAGATTTGGTATTTATATTCAACCCCCCTTCTATAAATACATTGTCATTGTTTAAGGGACAAATAACAATTAGTATCAGAGCGTAGGCTTTCAACATTCAAAAAGTTTCAAAATCACAAATAAGACAATATGGGCCACAAAGATTCAGGTTTGAAAATTCCAGTGTTGGAAAAAGAAGACTAATTTCACTGAAAAGTTAAAATGCACCTACATCTACTTTCACTTGACACTTCCTATGTCAACTGTATAGAGAAAGGTCCTCATGTTCCCATGAAGCTGGTCACTGGTGTAAACCCTGATGGTACTCCTGCCCTTGATAAGCATGTTCCAAAACTCATCACTGAGTTCACAGAAGCGGATGAGAAAGAAGTGCTAAAGGATTAAAAGGCCATGAATATTATATTCAATGGTCTAGACAAAGACATGTTTGACAATGTAATCAACTGCACAACATCTAAAGAAGCATGGAATACTCTTCAAACCCTCTGTGAAGGAACTGAACAAGTCAGAAAAAATAAGATGCAACTCTTGATTCAAAAGTATGAAGCATTTCACTTCAAGAGTGGAGAGTTCATTATTGATACCTACAGTAGGTTCCAAAAGCCGTTGAATGGATTAAAACTGTATGGTAGGGTTTATGCGACCGAATACACAAATTTAAAATTTCTTAGATTTCTTCCAAAAGAATGGAGGGCAATGATTGTCTCTATTAGACGATATCAGGACTTCAGGGACTACATTCTGGAAAAACTTTATGGTATTCTCAAGACATATGAGTTGGAAATTCAACAGAATGAAGTGATTGAAAAGAATCAAAGAGAAGACAAAACTGTTGCTTTTATAGTCAATGGAAATGAAGACAAGAAGGTTGATAGTGAAGGTGGTTGTGTAGATGGTATTAGCATGGTGGCTAATGATGTTGTTGTTGAGTCATCCAAAGGTAAATAAAAGATCAAAGGTGATGAGAGTGAAGCATGCTCTCAAGATGATTTGGATTAAATTGATGAATACCTTGCATTTCTGTCAAAAAGGTTTTCAAAGTTGAAATTCAAGGGGAAACCAAGTGCTCAAAGGCCTGGATCCCAGTTTAGAAGAGACAACCAAAACAAAATTTTGGTTGATAGCTCAAAATTCAAATGCTATAACTGTGGATTGGCTGATCATTTCTCTAATGAATGCAGAAAGCCAAAACTAGAGAAGAAGGCAAGGTCATATGATGACATTGACTACAAGAAGATGTACTTTGACATTTTCAAACAAAAAGAAAAGGTTTTGATGACTGAAGAGAGAGATTGGGCTTCTGAGGATAGTGATTATGGTGAAGAGTTCAACCTAGCTTTAATGGCCAACCATGAGGATGAAGAAGCTAGTTCATCATCAAATCAGGTACTAGCTATAAACTTTTTTGAACTTTTAAAATATGAATGCAATAGTACTATTAATGAAATGTCAAATAAACTATACAACTTGCATGTCACCCTTAAATCACTAAACAAAAAAAAACTCCAAGTTAAAAAACAACATTGATGTTTTGACTGAGAGAAATGCATTTCTTAAAAATGTGTTATTTGTTTAGATAAATGTGTTATTTTTTTAGATAAATTTAAACAGGAAAGTAAAGATGCTAGGGATGAACTAGTGAACAGTTGGACAAGAGAAGAATTGTTGAAGGAACAATTAGTTGATGAAATTGAAACTATTAAGCAATGGAATAGGTCTGCTAAAACTGTAAAATAGATTATTGACATTCAAGGAATGGATACTTTAGGAGAATCCCCCAAGTCTGTAGGCAAGTCATTGACTAATGATAATTTCTCATTGGATAAAGATCGATCGACTACTAATCCTTTATCAATGACTAACAAGAAAAATAAACTTAGCGAACCCATTCATTTTTTGAAAGAAACTGACTCCACAGAAAAAGTTGAGGCTAGAGTTGAAAAGATAAATATTGGTAAATTATCTAAGAAACAATTAAAAGATAAATTAGAAAAGATAGCACTTGTAGAAACCAATCGCCAGAGAAAAAGAAGAAGAATATGTATATATTTTCCCAGTTACACAAATAGAAGGGGGGTTGAATACTTGTGTTAATTTTCTGCCTGATTAAAATCAACTCAATAAAAATTAAAATTTCGAATTAATAGCAAAGTTCAAACACAAAGATACGAATGAATACTATTTGTATGATTGATATGTAAATACAAACTCTCCTAAGGTGTACACAAACCCTAGCAGCTTCTCTTTGTTTTCACAACAACTCTCTCTATCTCTATGATCTCACAAAAAATTTTGCTTTGACAATTTTTCTCGACAATTACAATTAGGTTACATGGAGTGTTTATATAGAGAGCTGCCTATCAACTAATAACAGAAAATCAAATTACAATAGGAATGAAATTCCTAATTATTAGTTGACAGTTTCCTTCTGAAATTCACTTTCCTTCCCATACCATATTTACAATATTTTTGTCTTTATCTTCGAAGACTTCCCATTCCTGTGATCATCTTCCAAGTTTAGCTTCAACTTTATAGACTCTGAAATATTCAAACTCTGCCAGACTATAGACTCTGTTTAAGTGTAGACTCTGACAAATTATAGACTCCGATAGTCTACAATAAGTTCATTAATATGTTCATGCCTCAGTGAAGAATAATGTGTAAAGAATTTCAGGTTTTAGAAGTGTTGAAGATTTAGTATAAAAATGCCACACAAAGATTTCAGTGTATTAGCATTGATTGAAGATAGACAGTGTTCGAATCATAGGAATCTAAAAGAGTTGAAGACAGGGTAAAGGCAAAGGTTAAATAAGACATATACAATCTTGAAGTTATACTCAATAAAATAATCTCAATTATATGTTCAAATGTAAGTGAAGAACAGAGAATGAAGTATTCAAGATCGTGGTAGTAATGAAGACGTTGTCTAAATACTAGAAAAGATTCCAGTGAAAGTATAGTGTTTATTGATAGAAAGTGCTCGAAACAAATGAATAGATGTGGAAAAGTTAACTGAAATTAATTGTAAGTGAAGATCATTCTAGTCAGTGTTAGTAGTCTATGAACCAGACCAGTGCACTAGGCGTCGGCATAACAAGAAAAGAATTAACTTTACAGTGTCAAGGAATCAGTTAGCTGCAAATGAAATCATTGACTACGAAGAAATATTTACAAGGATTAATTTAAAGGTGTTTCTGAAGTCAAGCCAAGTCAAAATCAAAGTCAAGGGAAGCCAAGGTCAATACAAGTCAAATGATAAAGGGGAAAGTATTAATTGAATTATATCAAGTATTTCAGACGCCCCCAAGGAATCTATATGTTAGGCGCCCTCAAGAAATACTTGAAATAATTCTAAGTCAAAGGATTGATTTATAGCTCTTGTCCCCCTCAAGATTCATCAATAGCTCTTGGCTCCTTCAAGATTGATCTATAGCTCTTGGCACCCTCAAGATTAATCAATAGCTCTTGGCGCCCTCAAAGTGTATCAATACTTCAAGGCGCCCTCAAGGATTTTTTACACTATAAGGAGCCCTCAAGACTTAACAACACTTCTAGATGCCCTCAAGATTTAACACTCTGTGATATTGATTTCCTTTTGTACAAACACATAGTTAAACATTGTAATATGAATCAATCATATCTCTTTGTTGTAATGAAAAACTAATTTGTTCTTCGGAAACCAGATTATTTAAAACCGGGTGTAGCAACCCCTCTAGATTTATATACGAAAGATATATTCCCCAAAACTTGCGTCATTAATTTACTTGTAACTTTCTAGAACTTATATGTTTATTCATAAATACAGAAAAATAGTAAACAGCTCTCCTAAACACTACAAATAGTCAAACCCACTCTGAAGTAATAATTTATTTATCCACAGATTCCGAAAAGAATTTAAATTATTGTTAGTATCATATTCAACCCCCCTTCTACGATATTTCAGGACCTAACAATTGGTATCAGAGCTTGCTGATTGACATACAAATCAAGATCCGTAGCTCAGTGAAGCAAACCATGCCGAAGCTGCTTACTTAGAAGGAGGCTTTGTTAAATAAGTTTAATTATAAACATTTAATAAGTTTATTTTATAAACTTTTATAAAATTTATTTTATAAACTTTTATTAGTTTATCCAATAAATTTCAATTAGTTTATTTTATACATTTTATATTAAATTTATTTTATAAACTTTTATAAAATTTATTTTATAAACTTTTATAAGTTTATATTATAAATTTTAATTAGTTTATTTTATGAACTTAATATTTAATTTTTTTTATAAACATTTATGAGCTTTGTTTTACAAACTTTTATTAGTTTATATTATAAATTTTAATTAGTTTATTTTATAAACTTAATATTCAATTTATTTTATAAACTTTTATGAACTTTGTTTTACAAACTTTTATTAGTTTATATTATAAATTTTAATTAGTTTATTTTATAATCTTAATATTAAATTTATTTTATAAACTTTTATAAAATTTGTTTTATAAACTTTTAATAGTTTATTTTATAAATTTTAATTAGTTTATTTTATAAATTTAAATAAAGTTTAAGATTTAAATTTATTAAATAAATTACATGGCCATTTTTTTTAGTTTACTCAAATATGGTACATTGCACGTGCCAAGTAACTCGTAAGTGCTCGAGTTGAACTCGCAGTTCACAATTCGGCCAAGTCATGTATACTTGTTAGCACCCTGAAGAGTATAGACTTGTTAGCGCCACGAAGGTTTACGAGTACAGCGCCTTCAATTTTTAAGTATGTCTAGCGCCCTCAAGAGGTCATCAACTATACACTACAGGCGCCTCCAAGGAAATATCTATGTAAGCGCCACCAAGCTATTATTAAGCGCCATCAAGATTTGCTATACCAAATTCCTTTTTGGTACCCCAAATTTTGTACTCTTTAATTTTTATTTTAGATTTATTTATTTTTCTAGAAAATATAAAATTCTTGAAAACTAAATTTTTTCTTAAATATTAATTTATTATATTTTAATTTTTAAGAAAATTCGAAATTCTTGAAAATTAATTTGTTGAAATTTTTTATTTTTGATTAATTTATTTTCTAAGAAAATTAAAATTCTATAAATTTAATTTTTTCTTAAATATTAATTCAAAGGTGCTCAAGATTTAGTAGTTGAAGATTTTTCCGGGTATTGAAGACAACTAAAACTGACTGAAAAAAAGCCAATGAAGTTAATTCTAGAACAGTTTGAAGAAGAGGTGATATTAATTTCCTCAAAGGTTTATTCCACAGGATTCCACTAGTTATTCGAATCCTGGAAAAGAAGAGATTAATTTGGGTACAAGTTGGTTAATTTGAGTAGAATTTTTGAATGAAAAATCTTAGGGATTTAAGTAGTGAAGGAGAACAGACTGGACTACCTGGCATCTCAGTACAAGCCTTAATGTTTACTCTACAGGGAGATTACAGGAAGTTGGTGCAAAAACTGCAGATCATTTAGAACTTAGAGTTACAGCCATCGGAAACCAAAAGATATAACCACATTGTCTTTAGAAGAACTATTTGTGTGCTAAAGGTCTATATACTAGAACAAGAGTTGAAGAAGATAATATTTGAAAAAAAAGGTTGTTGGCATATACATTGTATTTGTGACTTAGGAACCAAATTTCATTGAGGTCAAGGTTGGGAATGTCTGAACAAAAACGAAATGATCTAAGAAGCTGAATTGAATTTGTTTTAACTCAAGGTAGTGGTCAAGTTATTATAATTGGATCTTACACTTTGGAACTACTTTAGAACTGGATTACAAGTTAAGCTTGCAAGGCAACTAGGAGGTCAGTGACATCAGATTCAGATGGAATCCCAATTCTAAATCTAAGGTTCTTACCTATGGATTCCAGAGAGATTATTTTCAAGACTATTTCAAGAGGCGGTTACAAGACATAGATGGTTTAAAATAGAAAGACAAGATCAAGGGTATGATACACAGTTTGAAAAAGCCTGTACAAGCAAATGATGATAAATAATATGTTGGGTTGAAGCAAGAATCTCAATCATTAGTAAGGATGCAGCAAGGGAAATTATTTATTGGTGAAGTTGAATGCAAAGTTGATTCAATCAGTGATAGTGATGAACCACATAGATATTTGGCACACATTCTAACTAGTATACCTTTATCTAATTCAGAACTGTATGATTATTAAGTTTTGAAATGTATTATATTCATGTCAGCATGTTAGCATCTTACGACTTAAATGCTTAATTGATTGCCAAGAATAAAGATTGCATGCTAGAATTCATGAGTTTAATTAGTACATTTCATACTTGATCTTCTATGCAGTAAAATAAATATGTAGAATTAGATAGGTTGTTCTAGACGATTATGTGTATCTATGAACAGTTGCTTGAATTTTAATTTTAATCTTCTATGATTTAATACCTCTGCTAATGTTGTGAAAATTGTTAAATAGAAAAAAGGTCATAAATCAGATATTGAATATTTATTCTTACTTGAAATTGTTTATGTGCTTATTTTTATATGATTTGCTCCCACTCACATAGTTGCACTTAAATATCAAATCATTTCATGAATTGCTTATTAAAGAGTAGTAGATTAAAAGATGGTAGAATTATTTAAGTAGTTAGTAAAACTTGTAGATTCGAGGATTAATCTAAAACTGACTTAGGTAATTAGAGATAATTAAAATGTTATACGACAATATAAATGGATTAGACAGAATTAGTAATTAATTTTGCTAGTTCTTCTATTCCATGTACTTTTATAAAATTATTGAATATCTATAAATCTACTTGACACCTATTACATTTGTGTAGAATGGTTAAAGTAGATAGTATTGAATTTTTTAATATGCATAACATGCCTGAATTGTAGAATTCTTATCTATAATGCATTAAAGCTGAATGTTTACCATGTGTTCTTATTTTCATGCTTGTTTAGTCAAATTTGAAAATCCATATCTTAGGACTTGCATAATTTTAGGCAAAGCATGTACAAGAATCACAATAGGGTAAATACTTCTAGTCTAGCTTAAGTTAGGTTGGAATGTCTAACCTCATAGCCTGTAGACTACCTTTTCAAGGCTACTGTAAATGAGAAGTGATCAGTCAAAGATATGGTTTTGCATGTTAAGGTTGAAACTGTTATTACTACTATTGAAAGTAATATCTCTAACCCATCTGAACTCAATTGAAGTTGAGTACCAAGAAGTTTAATCATTTGTGATTGCAGAGTATGTAACAAAAGACAAAAGTTATGTGATTTCGTGACTTTTTTTCGAGGCATATGATTAAAATTGAAGTTCTGATATCACAGTTGGTTGAGAAAGCTGTTAGTGTAGGTGCCCTAGAGGAAATACAATGTTTCTTTTTGATAGACCTTTATGTCATTTGATTATTCAATAAACGTATTTATTATGACTTTAATTACTGCGATATATTTGTTAGCATAATAAATGTCCTTAGAATCATGATACACATTGTATAGTTTAAGTACATGACTTTGAAAGTCATATTACTAGTCCTATTTGTAATAAGTAGATGACAATTCAACTCAGATAAGAAAGCGAAGTAAATAATAAATATTGAATATAGAGGAAAAACAAAAAGAAGCTAAGACAGGACAAGACAAGACACAAAGACCACTACAGCAGAAATGAGAATCAACATTGTAGTTAGTCATCCGTGAACCAGACCAGTGCACAGGGTGTCAACAATGTCAGTGAAGATTCGTCATCAAAAAGTTCAAGTGGTTAAAAATGTTATTGTTGAAGAACAGAAGAGTCTTATCTACATCAACAATAGTCAAGCCTTTAATTTAATTCTCTATTAATTAATTAAATTAATTAGTTAATTTAATTAGTAAATTAATTCACTCAGAATTAATTTATTTCTTAAATTAATTAAAGGATTAATTAATTTAGAATTATTTTAGAATGACAGAAGACAGAAGCTGGAAGCTCAAAGGGATACGGTATTGACTTGAAGAAAAGACGGAAAAAGAAATGACACGAAAGAAATGAAAATTCATATATTCTTAAAGGTGGAACCCCGGTTGGAATTGATTTATCATTTCCAAGTGAAAAAAAGTTCGGTTCCAGACGATCAGGAGACCGTAGCTTAGAGCGTAAGGATTTATTTAATTAATAAATATTTTATTTATTTAGTAAATGATATTTATAAATATCTAAATAATATTAGATATTTATTTTTATAATTTCTGAATTAAATTTATTATTTATTAATCAAAGATTATAAGCTGTGCGGGTCGAAAAGCATTTCTACGGAGCTCTTCACTACAGGACGAAATAGGCCCCTTTCTTTTCCAAATTGAAATGGCAGGAGTTGTTTTTTCCATGAACCAATCATAGCATGCCAAGTGTCCCATTCAAATGAAAAGAAATGCTGTTGAAAAGGTAATGCCGAAGTGTTCAAAAAGGTCATACCGAGAATGAATTAAAAAGGTAATACCGAGCTTTTCAAGAAAAGTAATACCGAATTACTTTTTGAAAAAGGTAATACCGAATTACTATTTGGAAAAGTAATACCGAAATTCAAAAGTAATACCCAGCTTTCTGGAAAGTAATACAAGGCTTAATTCTTGTTAAAAAGGTCATAGTGAAAAGTAATGCTGAAAAGTAATGCAAAGCTTTTCCAACCTCTATAAATATGAGGAGATCACTTCTCATTTCAGGAGTAGAAAAACTTTCAAATTCAGTAATTTGTCTGCAACGTCATATTCATAGACTTTCTGTGCTGGTTTGAGTTTAATTCCTTAAGTAGAACAATTCATGTCAAATTTGTTCTAGGAATTAAATGTTTATTCTACCAAATGTTGTGAAAGGCTGTATGTATAGACCTATATGTAACATAGGGTTATAACTCAACACAAGAACAGGACGTGTAAATAATATGAAGTTATCACCGGAATCAGGAAGACATGAAGACTTGGTAAAGACAAAGGATAAAGAAGAAATCTACAGACTTGAAGCATTAGCTCACTGGAAGAAGTTCATTAATATGTTCATGCCTCAGTGAAGATTAAAGGACGAAGTATTCAAGGATGTGGAAGCAGTTGTCAAAGTACCAGAAAGATTCTAGTGATCCAAATCTGCAGCTTAATCAAGCAATGAATTGCAGAGCACAAGTACAGGAATCGATAAGATAGAATATACGACAAATACAAAGAATCAAAATATTAGATGGAATCTTGGAGTCTATTATAGATTGCTGGAGAAAGTTCATTCATATGTTCAGACTTCAGTGAAGGATAAAGTTCGAAGATGTTCAGGGTTTCAGATATGTTTATGGTTCAGCATAAGTGCCAGAGGATTCCAATGTACTTACAATCGAAGCACTTCTAATCAACAAGGAACAAAGTCAATTGTATTGTAAAGAAGATGTGAAGATCAAGATCGTGTTAGTCGTTTGTGAACCAGACCAGTTGCACCAAACGTCAGCACAAAAGAGATTGAGAATTGCATCTATGAATCAGAAGAATTGGCTGTATGATTAAATTAGTAACAAGTGAAGTGGTATGTGACTAAGCCCAGAATAAATCAAGTTCGAATAATCAAGGAAATATTTATTAGACTTGGTTGCAGTGGAAGAAAATATATTAAGGGCTTATCAGGTTCGAAATTGGCTAAGTAAAGAGACTACAGAAGCTGTATCCAGAAGTCAACTTGGTCAAGCCATTTCGTCTCATTCACCGATGGTTAATCAAGCAATTTTGTCTTATTCACCTATGGTTATTAACCATCGGGTGAGATAAATAAATGAGCAAAGAAATGGCAAAGGCAAAGGGCTTATTTTGTCTTATATGCCGATAGTTATTAACTATCGGAAAAGGAAACAAAAGCAAAGAACCCACCAACCCACTTCCCGATGGTTACTAAGCTTGGATTAATTGAATTTATTCCAGGAATTGTTTTAAGTCTCCGATGGTTATTCTACAGACTCATCGATGGTTAAACAATTACTCAGTAAATTGTTCCGATACTTAAGGAAAAACAGAAGTGAAGCAGCAACTAGTTTACTTGGTCCTGAATGAGCCACGTATCTTGGTTGAAAAAGTCTACACATATATTGAAGCAGAGCCATTCATTTGGGAGTCTTCTGCAACACTACAAAAATAACCAGAGAGAGAGAAGGCAAGCCGGAGAGGAGAGAACAGTCAGAAAATCTATACCTCCTCACCGGAGATGTATCAGTGGTCGGTTCCTTAACGGAAAATGTTCAGGGCCACTATATATCACTCTCTACGGTCTTAGTTTCCTTTGCACTGATCTAGAAATACTTGTATAGGAAATTGAGAGTTATATGTTTTTGTTAAGCAGCGAAGAACTTGTTCTTCGGACCGGATTTGTTGACCGGGTGTAGCAACCTCAGGGTTTATATTTATCAAATGATATATTCCCCGAATCTTGTGTTGTTTATTTTCCTGCTGATTTTCTAGAACCGAAATGATTAATCCTAAACACAGAAAATTAGTAAACAGCTCCGTAAACACTATTCACCTCAAGAACACGAGCCCACTAACCGAACTCTAAATTATTTATCCACAAAAGATTCGAAAGAATTTTTTAATTTAGTGAGTATCATATTCAACCCCCCCTTCTACGATACTTCCGGGGCCTAACAATTGGTATCAGAGCGAACTGATTGATATACAAATCAAGATCCATTAGCTCAGTGAAGCTCGCCAGGCGGAAGCTGTTTGGACTCAGAATGAGGAGCCTTGTTAAATAAGTTTAATTATAAACTTTTATTAAGTTTATTTTATAAACTGTATGAAATTTATTTTATAAACTTTTATTAGTTTATATTATAAATTTTAATTAGTTTATTTTATAAACTTAATATTAAATTTATTTTATAAACTTTTATAAAATTTGTTTTATAAACTTTTATTTGTTTATATTATAAATTTTAATTAGTTTATTTTATAAACTTAATATTAAATTTATTTTATAAACTTTTGTAAAATTTATTTTATAAACTTTTATTAGTTTATGTTATAAATTTTAATTAGTTTATTTTATAAATTTAATATAAAATTTATTTTATAAACTTTTGTAAAATTTATTTTATAAACTTTTATTAGTTTATGTTATAAATTTTAATTAGTTTATTTTATAAATTGGATATAAAAGTTTTAATCTTAAATTTATTTTTAATTGGTCCATTTTTTTAAAGGCAGTAGTACTCGGCAGTAGCATTTCTTTTGGTGGCCAATTATCGACCAAACAAGAAGTCAGTGATTAGTCACGCGCCAACATCAACAGAATTGGACGAGGTCAGCATTGCACGCGCGGGAAAAGCTGAAGCAATTGTCCGATAGTTATTAACTATCGACACATCCCCGATAGTTACTAACTATCGAAGCCGCATTCTGATGTTTTTTATTTTTGATTTATTATGTTTTAAAAATTTTAAAATTCTTAACTTTAAATTTTTCTTAAATATTAATTTATGATTTATTTAATTTTTAAGAAAATTTAAAATTCTTGAAAATTAAATTTTTCTATAAATATTTATTTTTGATTAATTTATTTTTTAAGAAAATTAAAATTTTTGGAAATTTAATTTTTTCTTAAATATTAAATTAAGGGTGTCGAATGCATGCTAGTCAAGCTGGGTTGATTGAGTAGACTTGGTCATCGATTGTTGTGGTCAGGAATTCACTCCGATTGTTAGTGAATGGTGGCCACGTCCCCGATTGTTACAACACATTTGAATTTTTATTTTTGATTTATTTAAATGTTTCAGAAAATTTAAAATTCTTAAAATTAAATTTTTCTTAAATAATAATTTACAATTTAGTTAATTTTTAAGAAAATTAAAATTCTTGAAAATTAATTTTTTTTGTAAATATTTATTTTTGATTAATTTATTTTCAAAGAAAATTAAAAATTTTGGATATTTAAATTTTTCTTAAATATTAAATTAAGGGTGCTTAAGGGATTTGTAGTTAAAGATTTTTCCGGGCATTGAAGACAACTAAAATTGACTGAAGATTATGCAATGAAGCTTATTCTGGAACAGGCTGAAGAAGTTGTGGTATTAATTTCCTCAGAGGTTTACTCCATAGGATCCCACTAATATTTTGGAAGCTGCAAAAGAATAGATTAATTTGGGTACAGTTTTTGGTTAATTTGAGTTGTATTTTTGGATGAAAAATCTAAGGGGTTTGAAGTAGTGAAGGAGAACAGACTGGACAACCTGGAATCTCAGTACAAGCCTTAAAGATTATTCTACAGGGAGATTACAGGACGTTCGTGCTAACACTGCAGATCATCTGGAACGTAGGGATATAGCCAACAGGGATTTTAGGATACAACCACATTGTCTGTAGAAGACCTGTATGTGCTGAAAGCCTATGAACTAGAACAAGAGCTAAAGAAGATAATATTTGGTAAAGCAGGTTGTTAGCATATCCACTGTATTTGTGACCCAGGAACCAATTTGATTGAAGTCAAGGTTGAGAACCTCTGAACAGAAACGAAATGATCCAAGAAGCTGAATTGAAGATGTTGTAGCTCGAGGTAGTGGTGAAGGTGTTATAAGTGAATTTGACACTTTGGAATAACTTGAGAATTGGACTGCAAGTCAAGCCTGCAGGGCAAACAGGAAGTTCAGTGACATCAGATTCAGACGGAATCCCAATTCTAAATCTAAGGTCCTTACCTATAGATTCCATAAAGGAGATTTTCAAGATCAGTTCAAGAGGTGGTTGCAAGACAGGGATGGTTTATATATGAAAGTCAAGATCAGGGGTTTGCTACACAGTTTGAAGAAGCCTGTACAAGCAAAAGATGACAGACACTATGTTGGGCTGTAGCAGGAATCTCAAACATTAGTGAGGATGCAGCAAGGGAAAGCAATTGTTGATGAAGTTAAATGCAAGGCTGATTCTATCAGTGACAGTGATGAACCAAAGGGATATCTGGCATCAATGACCAACACTAGAGATGAATCACTAAGCACTTCACAGGTACACTTACTAACTAGTATATCTTTATCTAATTCATAATTGTGTGATTATTATGTTTTGAAATGTATTAGACTCGTGTCAACATGTTAGCATCTTAGAACTTAAATGCTTAATTGATTGCTAAGAATAAGATTTCATGCTTAGTTATATGAGTTTAATGAGTACATTTCATACTTGATTTTCTATGCAGTAAAATGAATATCTAGAATTAGATAGGGTGTTCTAGACGGTTAGGTGTATCCCTAAACATTTGCTGAAACTTGATTTAAATCTTCTGTGATTTAATACCTCTGCTAATGTTGTGAAAATTGCTAATAGACAAACAGGTCATAGATCAGATATTTTATATTTGTTCTTATTGTGATAAATGACTTGATAAGTATATGTGGAATTTGATATTGCTTATAATGTTTTATTAAAATATTCTGCATATTCTTAAATTGTTTATGTGCTTATTTTCACATGATTTGCTTGCACTCACATAGTTGCACTTAAATGTCATATTAGATCATGTATTGCTTGTTAGGGATAAGATGGTAGAATTATCTAAGTTGTCAGTAACATTTGTAGATTCAAGGTTTAATCTAAAACTGACTTAGGTAATTAGAGATAGTTAAAAATGTTAGACAACGACAGAAATGGACTAGACAGAATTAGTAAATAATTTGTTAGTTCTTCTATCCATGTGATTTTATGAATATTGAAGCTGTTGTTATCTCTGATAATATCTCTAACCCATCTGGACTCAATTAAAATTGAGTACCAAGAAGCTTAATCATTTGTGATTGCAGAGTATGTAACAAAAGACATAGATTAAAGCTCTGACATCACAGTTGGTTGAGAAGGCCTCCCCGATGGTAACCTTTGGAGATGACAGCAAAGGATGTACAAGGGATATGGCTATCATGATTTAAGAACTGTCATCAATGGAAGCATCTTTCTTATAAACGGAATTATGCACTATCTGCAGGGCACTAGGGAATTCTTTATTAAGGGTTTTCTGGAAAAGCATTGAAAAGGAAAAGTGTTTGATCTCAAGCAAGAAAGATAGAAGCTTACTCTAATCTGAGTGAGAAATTTGTTCGTATCTGACATGGATTCTATATTCAAAGGTGAAGTGAGTTTCTTAGTAAAGCTTCATCAGTAAAGAGTTGGCTATGGCATATGAAGCTCTCATAGTTGATTTTCAAGACAATGGATTCTCTAAGAAAGATGAAATTGGTGAGAGGACTGCTTCTTATGGAATTCTATCTAGAAGGACATTTTGAAGTATGTCACATAGGGAAGTCAAGATGACAATCCTAGTTACAAGTTGGTGATGTTCGTGCATTCAACAGACAAAATGTCACATATGGTAATTGATCAAATCAAGTAGATCAAGTTGGAAGCAAAGTAAGCTGTGAGAACTTTAAAGTCAGATAGTGGAACTGAATTTCGCGAATGAAGTTCTAAATGAAGTCTGCACTTATAAAGGTACTTTGAAGCTGAAGCAATTAATACAGCATGCTGCTTTATTCAACAAGATCATGAAAAGACATCATATGAGTTAATGGCCAACCAGAAGCAAACACTGAAGCTCTTTCGTGTGTTTGGAGGAAATTGATATTTACTGAAGACATATATGAGTATCTTGACAAGAAGTTAAGACTCAAGGAACAATTTTCCTCTGCTACTCATTAATGATGAAAAACCAGAAGGTGATTAAAAGTCTGAATGTATCGACCTACTACACCAAGCTCCCAAGCATTCAAATGAAAGACTATTCTGAATCTTTGAAGTTTGACATTCTGTCAAAGTCAAATTCAGATACTGATGATGAAACTGAGGTTGCAGAAGGAATCAGTGATAATGATGTTGATTCAGATCCTATTAGTGGAATTGGTAGTGAAACTACACAACTCGTGGACTTCAACAGAATCCACTGAAAAAGGTGAAGGATTTTCAACACATCCTAACAGCAACTCAGGGGCAGCAAAACAATAGAAGGATCTATTAGTCGTACTCAACACAATGAATATCAAAGGAATACATCAAGAACATATCTGCCGAGACAAAGGGTTTGAAGTCAAAGTCATTCCTGGAGTCTAGTTCTTAGTAAACCGGATTTTGAGTAAAGGCTAGAAGTGCTAATCAAGATGAACATATATTTTTCGGGACCCAACAATCAACATTTGGTATCCCAAAGAATAGGGAAGATGCACTGATTGATCCAGATTGGGTGATTGCAAATGCAAGATGATCTCAATCAATTCGAAGGCAGAAACTACTAAAGCTAGAACCCAGACCACTAAAGTCGAAGCTGAAACTGGTACAGTAAGGGTTCACAGAAACTGGAGAATAATTGGCATTGTTATGAGGGAAAAAGCCAAAATGGTTGCTACAGGTTAGCACAAGGTAGAAGGTGTCGACGATGATGAAAACAGAATCTTCGGGACTTTCAAGATCTAACAGAAAGCAACAGAGACGAGATTTGATCCTTTTAGGGCCTAACAATATGAGGACCTAACAGCAGGATATTCCTAGCACATGTTGAGCATTCAAGCATGAAGATCTATCAGATGAATGTGAACAAGTGCACTCCTGAATGGTGAGTTAGAAGTTGAAGTTGATGTACAACATTTCCTGGACTTTGAAGTTGCAAATACATTGGGATTTGTATATCATTCTCTTCACAAGCTATCTATGACGGAGGTAGGGATTCAAGCAAATCGTCAAGGACATGGTATGACACTCTAACTACTAATTACTTGAAAATGATTTTATATTAGAGTAGTTATACACATATATCTCTCTAGATTACAAAGCACACACAATGTAATATATTTGCAAGAATACCATGATTATATTATATGTGGGTCTACTAACGAAACTTTGGCAAGAGTTTATTGCTAAGTTAATGCAGAGTAGGTACAACATGAGCATGTTGGAAGAGTTGCAATTCTTTTTGGATTATAATTAATTCAAAAGAATGATGGCAATTAAAGTAAGTCAGTGATCTTTTGAAGATGCGCAATTTAGAAGATTCTAGACCTGCCAAGACTTCTTGCCAACAGACCACTAAGCTTGATCAGTGCACATCAGGTATATGAACTGAAGTGACAAGCATAGAGGTAATCAGCTCATTACTTATTCAAGTGCATAAAGACCATATATTTTATTCTCGATATGCCTATGTGCAAGTTTCCAAGTGGATACTAGAGAATCTTATCTTATAGCTAAGTTATGAATTGTTAGATATCTTAGGGGATCACCAATTCTTAGAATCTGGAACCCTAAAGATACTAGGTTTAACCTAATTGGCTATATAGATATAGATAATGCAAGTTGTAAGAAAGACAGGGAAGTCATTCCTAGAAGCTGTCAATTTATTCCAACAACTCTGTTGATCTCTCCACACCACTTAAGGAACAAGCTCATGGACACCAGGTATCATTTCTTTCGAGATTGTCCTTAGTAGAATAACTTGCAGATATTTGTTAAACAACTTGATGAATTTATTTTATCTAAGTTGGTTAGTAAACTTGGGATATTATTTATGTGCATATTTGTTGGAAATCCCATCTGCAAGGAATTCTCAAATGAGTTCACAAGTATTAAATTGTTCATATTTAAAGGACTTGTGAATTTATTTTAAATCCAGCACCTCATGCTTATTGCTACTAGTTTAATTATCATGCTTACATTGTAATATGCATAAGTGGTAGTTAAATTATTTAGCATAAGTTAGAAGCATAATTATCTGCATGTTAAATATTTGATGAGTATTAGTCAAGATGTCTTGCTTAATTGCTCTGATATGTTGCTCTGATATTTTTAAATATTTTATTACAAATAATTGTGATACTTTTGATATTAGTGACAGTATTTAGAATTTCTGTTCTAAGTAATTGATGCATATTTCAAAACTCACTAATATTGGAAGACGAAGTATTTTCTAAGTTATGTGTATAAAATTCTCAATGTTGTATATACTTAGAAAATATTTCTAAATTTATTTTTGTTGCGAGAAGTTGCTATTAGGAACACAAGTGTTAAATGTCTATATTTAAAGGACTTGTGAATTTCTATTCAACTATTTTCTCGAGCTTACATATATCAATAATAATTGTCATGAGTATAATTGTAATATGCTAGAGTGACAATTATTAGATATAGTGTAGGAAGTTAGATGCTAATATTCAATCTTATGAATATTTTAGTATTTAGCGAAATTATTTTATCCTATTAAAATTATGGATTGAAGCAATTCAATGATTATCAGTTTCATAATTTTGATTTGATAAGATATAAGAAGCACAATTTCTTGCATCTTGAAATTATTGATAAATATCAAATAATTGGTATCAACGTACAATTAATTGTGATATTTTTAATATTAGTGGTAACACAAGTTGCTTATCTGAAATCACTAATAATAAAAATATGGCTTAATGCTTATTGTTCTACTGAATGATTGTCATGTTTAGTTAATATAAATATGCATGTGATTGGCAATTGCTTAGTGCAATATAAGTATTTAATTTATTTTGATTTATTTAAATCATGATGATATAAAACAATTCAGTGATATATTAGTTCCATGATTTAAGTATATTAAAATAAATTCGAAGCATAATTATTTGTAGTATAATTATTATCTTTTATTACTTTGTGATAATTGATTAATATTTTATTACAAAATAATTGTGATATATTGATACTAATGGATTTGCTTAGTCTTTATTCTAAGTAAAAATTGGTTTTTGAAAAAGCCGTTAGTATTAATATATTTAGTTTTCTTTCTTTGACTGATTCCTGAATGTATTTAAAAGAAAATTTTGTCTATTTCTTTTTCAAAACGTTTTATTCAAAGATACATTCATTTTTCTAATCAGTTTCAGAGAAGAAAACATCAAAATTCTTTTTCAAAACTTCTCTTTTGAAAATCATATGATTTACAGCCCTACTTTATTTTTCCAATCATATGGTGTGAATCAAACTTTTCTTGAGGATAATCTTTCTTTAATTCTCAAAATATTTTATCCTCTCTCCAAAGCTGGTTTTAAATGCTATATTTTCAAAACCGTTTTCTCTCTTAATTTTTCTTTTTAAAGTGGCAGAAACTTTGTGACTGCTATTTTATTTAGAGAAATTGTTTTTAACTTCGAGGTATCAATCACTTGTAAAATTATTTATTTTTAAACACTTGTTTCAATGTATGTTTCATATTGATTCATAGTACCAAAACAGTGGTTGTTGCTTTGAAGGCCTAGTGCTGTATAGTTAAGCATCCATCCAACCCCAATTATCATGTTTTTATTTTAAGTCGGGGATACTATCAAGTGGACGAAAATGATATAAATCATAATTGCATTATGAGTCGTAAAATCATAGTCCTCTATCTGATAAGGATATTTTGCAAAACTATTTTCAAAACATACAGTACTTAGGTTTTAAAGAAAAAGAGTTATTTTATTGAGATAAAATTTGGTAAGAGAGTTGAATTTCTTCTTTGGTGTAAATTCTCGCGTTTTATTATGGGAAGTTTGCCTTATAAGAAATTCATAAGGGATAGACTTTTTCTCTGACACTCCCGCGTTTTATTATGGGATAAGTATCTTAAAGAAAATTTCTATTGGTGTCACGCTCTTAAATGATAAATCTTTAGAACCGACAAAACTCTTTTATTAAAAGTGCTTTAATGCAATCAATTACCATTCCTTCTTATATTTTTCCTTCTCATTGGGATGAAAAATATATTTTAGAATGTTAAGGTGATTATCTTTTAATCTTGATTGATTCTTCCGTTTAGCCCCTAGTGGCTACAGAAGCTGACCAAGAGGTTGAAAACCCATCAATCTCTTACCCAGGCCTTAATACCAAACACTCACTCATCTACTTCCATATATTAACCCTTGAAGATATAAGGAACTTATATAAGTTAGAGGTTGATAAGGGAGAAACTGCACTTGATGCAGCAAATAAGGATGAAGTCGGAAGTGCACCCACAACTCTACCTCCAGAGAAGAAAAGTAGTATATAACTGAGGTATCTGTAAGCTCATCTGCATCTTCTCAAAAGGATGCAGAGCTGAAAAGGCAATAAAACTGTCTCTGGAATCATTCTCTCAACAGGGTGAGTCCATTGAAATTCGCTCGTCAGCCAGAGCATCTTGTAATGAGTCAAGCACACCACTAGCGCTCACGCTGATGGTAAGCCTAAACATATAAATTCTAGGAACACATTGCAAGACGTGCACAGTGAGAGGTATAGGCATGTTAACAAATTACCCGTCATTGGGTTACGAGGGAAACGTAGACTCTAAATTGTCATTCATTACATTGTCTACTACGTCGCCCCTCCTGGAAGGAACATTTCCAGATCCTGAAAAGGAATGTCCACCTCCCGTTTACGGAGAAGGTGTGAGGCAACTCCTTGATAGAACAAGGCAGGATTCCCTAATAGATTTTATATCTTGGGATAACCCATCTCAAAGAGGTGAGGCTCCACTAGACAGTGATTTAGCAAAAGCTATTGTGTCTGGTGCTGAGACAGTGCTTATGCATGATAGATCAAGAACACCTCAACGAGGCAATTCTCCACTTGATAGTGATTCAGTTCATTCTGATGAATCAGGTGTTGGGAATATATGAATTGACGGATTTCACTTGCAGGTACAGAAGGCTATATTTGGAATGCAGAGTGAAAGTGAAAGAGAGAGAAACACTTAAGTGAAAGTGAGGGAGAGATACACTTGAGTGAGAGATAGGGAGAGAAAGAGTGAAACACTTCTAAGTGCTCGACACTTAAGTGTAAGCACCAACAGAACGTAGTAGAAGTGAGGAAACCTTAAGCCAAACACTTACCCTTGCTACTTGCTACTTCTGAAAGAAAAGTTACTATATTTTTCCCGATCAATGACAGACGAGAACCTTTTTTTTTGGAAGACAAACCATTCAAAAGTGGGCCATTGGAGGATTCCTCAACTAAGGGGGAGAAGTTATAGGAAGAAAAAGGAGAAGTTAATCAAGTCTTATCTTCGTACTTTGGAAAAGTTAATATCCTAAAGGGGTTCGTATCCTGGATCATTAAGGGAAGTTCCTGGATCCTTAAAGGGAAAAGGGGTTCGCATCCTTGGGAGAAGTTAATATCCATAGGGGGGGATTTGAGACGAGAAAAAGAAAATCTTATCTTCTGATCCTGAGGGGAAACAACAGAAATATGGGAGAATCAAGAAGTTGTATTCTATACTTGAAAGGAGTTGTCAGAAGAGGATTCCTAATCCAAGTGGGAAGAACATAGGACTATTCCATTGATTTTCTAAAGGGAGAAGGAGAATCACATTCTCAGGGGGAGAACATTATTTGAGCAATGTTCTATATTTTATTGAAGATGTTCCCAGGAATTTTGATTCTTATGAAGCTCAGTTTATGATAAGTTCTTTGTAGGTCAAGCTATGAAGGATTTTGAAGCAGAGAAAAGCTCAAACACAGAGGAATGAAGATGATATCTATTGAAAATGCGTTCAGTGCTAAAGGAACACTCATTTTCTATTTCTCTTTACTTTATAGAAATCTGGAAATGTATTATATGATCCAGAACCCAAGTAGTATTATTTACAAGTCTAGAGCATTAATATTTTCTTGTAGTTAGTTGAGTTATCCTCTAGGGATTTGCTTGTTAATCTCTACCAAACAAATAGGGGGAGATTGAAAGGCTGTATGTATAGACCTATATGTAACATAGGGTTATAACTCAACACAAGAACAGGACGTGTAAATAATATGAAGTTATCACCGGAATCAGGAAGACATGAAGACTTGGTAAAGACAAAGGATAAAGAAGAAATCTACAGATTTGAAGCATTAGCTCACTGGAAGAAGTTCATTAATATGTTCATGCCTCAGTGAAGAATAAAGGACGAAGTATTCAAGGATGTGGAAGCAGTGAAGCAGTTGTCAAAGTACCAGAAAGATTCTAGTGATCCAAATCTGCAGCTTAATCAAGCAATGAATTGCAGAGCACAAGTACAGGAATCGATAAGATAGAATATACGACAAATACAAAGAATCAAAATATTAGATGGAATCTTGGAGTCTATTATAGATTGCTGGAGAAAGTTCATTCATATGTTCAGACTTCAGTGAAGGATAAAGTTCGAAGATGTTCAGGGTTTCAGATATGTTTATGGTTCAGCATAAGTGCCAGAGGATTCCAATGTACTTACAATCGAAGCACTTCTAATCAACAAGGAACAAAGTCAATTGTATTGTAAAGAAGATGTGAAGATCAAGATCGTGTTAGTCTTTTGTGAACCAGACCAGTTGCACCAAACGTCAGCACAAAAGAGATTGAGAATTGCATCTATGAATCAGAAGAATTGGCTGTATGATTAAATTAGTAACAAGTGAAGTGGTATGTGACTAAGCCCAGAATAAATCAAGTTCGAATAATCAAGGAAATATTTATTAGACTTGGTTGCAGTGGAAGAAAATATATTAAGGGCTTATCAGGTTCGAAATTGGCTAAGTAAAGAGACTACAGAAGCTGTATCCAGAAGTCAACTTGGTCAAGCCATTTCGTCTCATTCACCGATGGTTAATCAAGCAATTTTGTCTTATTCACCTATGGTTATTAACCATCGGGTGAGATAAATAAATGAGCAAAGAAATGGCAAAGGCAAAGGGCTTATTTTGTCTTATATGCCGATAGTTATTAACTATCGGAAAAGGAAACAAAAGCAAAGAACCCACCAACCCACTTCCCGATGGTTACTAAGCTTGGATTAATTGAATTTATTCCAAGAATTGTTTTAAGTCTCCGATGGTTATTCTATAGACTCATCGATGGTTAAACAATTACTCAGTAAATTGTTCCGATACTTAAGGAAAAACAGAAGTGAAGCAGCAACTAGTTTACTTGGTCCTGAATGAGCCACGTATCTTGGTTGAAAAAGTCTACACATATATTGAAGCAGAGCCATTCATTTGGGAGTCTTCTGCAACACTACAAAAATAACCAGAGAGAGAGAAGGCAAGTCGGAGAGGAGAGAACAGTCAGAAAATCTATACCTCCTCACCGGAGATGTATCAGTGGTCGGTTCCTTAACGGAAAATGTTCAGGGCCACTATATATCACTCTCTACGGTCTTAGTTTCCTTTGCACTGATCTAGAAATACTTGTATAGGAAATTGAGAGTTATATGTTTTTGTTAAGCAGCGAAGAACTTGTTCTTCGGACCGGATTTGTTGACCGGGTGTAGCAACCTGAGGGTTTATATTTATCAAATGATATATTCCCCGAATCTTGTGTTGTTTATTTTCCTGCTGATTTTCTAGAACCGAAATGATTAATCCTAAACACAGAAAATTAGTAAACAGCTCCGTAAACACTATTCACCTCAAGAACACGAGCCCACTAACCGAACTCTAAATTATTTATCCGCAAAAGATTCGAAAGAATTTTTTAATTTAGTGAGTATCGTATTCAACCCCCCCTTCTACGATACTTCCGGGGCCTAACATGTTGTAACACCCATTCAAGTTTAATATACATATTTAACTTGAATCTTGTTTACTTACTTACTAATTTCTATATCTTAAATGTTTTATCTTGAAAATAGAAAGTTAGTAAGTCATCCTCCCAAACACTACAAGGACCCGAACCCTCAGCTTTAGCAATAATTTAATTCCGCAAATTCTGAAAAGAATTTTAAATTGTTGTCAGTATCGCATTCAACCCCCTTCTACGATACTTTCGGGACCCAACAATTGGTATCAGAGCAAGCTGATTGATATACAAATCAAGATCCGCAGTTCAGTGAAGCTCAGGGTACCGAAGCTGTTTTATCTCTGAATGTCTAGAGGCCTTGTTAAATAAATTTATTTTATAAATTTAAATTTAGATAAATTTATTTTATAAATGTTATTTAAAATAAATTTATTTTATAAATTTAATTTAAATGAGTTTATTATTTAAACTTGAAAAGGGTTTATTTTATAAACTTAATTTAAATGAATTTATTTTATAAATTTAATTTAAGTAAATTTATTAGTTAAATTTATATAGATTTAATTTATAATCTAAATATATTAAAACTTGGTCCATTTTTTCAAATGGGTTTGTAGTTGAAAAATTCTCCGTTTTGGCTCAGAATTAATTCGCAGAGCATATGACCTGGTTTCGAGGAAAGTGGTCATTTCATATTAGTAAATTTATTCCGGAGCGTTTGGATTTTATTGTGGATGATACGACTGTTCATGTTACACTTCCACAAACTGCTCAAATGTAAAGAAAGGATAGATTTATTAGTGAGGAACTCTGAAGATTTTTTTTTCTGACTCTACTGATCATTCTAGTTTTTGTATTTGTACAAAACGGATTTAAGAATCGTTAGAGGTCACAACTGAAGAAACATATGAGGCTAAAAGTAGCAAGACAAGATCAGGGTTGTGCTACAATATTCAAGAAGCCTGAACAAGCAAATGATGACAGAGACTGTGTTGAGTTAAAAGCAGGTGCTTATTTTCATATGAATTGCTCACACTCACATAGTTTCACTTAAATGTCAAATCACTTCATGTATTGCTTGTTTAGAAGTAGAAGATTAAAAGATGGTAGAATTATCTAAGTAGTCAGTAAAATTTATAGATTCGAGGCTTTATCTAAAACTGACTTAGGTAATTAGAGATAATTAAAATGTTAGACAACAACATAAATGGATTAGACAAAATTAGTAATTAAATTGTTAGTTCGTCTATTCCATGTGCTTTTAGAAAATTATTAAATATCTGTAAATCTACTTGACACCTGTCACAATTGTGTAGAATGGTTAAAGTAGATAGTACTGAATTTTCTAATATGTATAACATGCCTAAATTACACAATTCTTATCTATAATGCATTGAAGCTGAATGTTTACCATGTGCTCTTATTTTTCATGCTTGTTCGTTTAAATATGAAAATGCATATCTTAGGACTTGCATAATCTTAGGCAAAGCATATCTAAGAATCATAATAGGGTAAAGACTGCTAGTCCACCTTAAGATAGGTTGGAATCACTAATCTCATAGCCTTAAGACTACCTTGTCAAGGCTGCTGTGAATGAGAAGTGATCAGTCAAAGATAAGTTTGTGCATGTTAAGGTTGAAACTGTTGTTACCACTATTGAAAGTAATATCTCTAACCCATCTGGACTCAATTGAAATTGAGTACCAAGAAACTTAATCATCTGTGATTGCAGAGTATGTAACAAAAGACAAAAGTTATGTGAATTCGTGACAATTATTGTTCGAGGCATATGACTAGCAATGAAGCTCTACTATCACAGTTGGTTGAGAAAGCCTACCCAACGGCAACCTTTGGAGATGACAGCAAAGGATGTACAAGGGACTTGGCTATCATGATTTTGAAATTGTCATCGCTGGAAATATCTTTCTTGTCGACGGACTTAAGCACTAAGCATTATCTATAGGGCTCTAGGGAATTCTTGGTCAAAGGTTTTCTGGAAAAGCATTGAAATAGAAAAGTGTTTGATTTCAAGCAAGAAAGATGGAAGATCACTCAACTGAGCGTGAATTGGTGATGTTCGTGCATTCAACAGATAATATATCACATATGGTGATTGATCGCATCAAGCAGATCAAGTTGGAAGCAAAGTACTTTGAAGTTGAAGCGATTAATACGTCATGCTTCTTTATTCAACAAGATCGTGAAAAGACATCATATGAGTCAATGGCCAACCAGAAGCAAACACTGAATCTTTTTCACGTGTTTGGAGGAAATTGATATTTATTGAAGATTTAGATGAGTATCTTGGCAAGTTTGAAATTAAGGCTCATGGAACAATTGTCCTCGGCTACTCATTGAAGTCTAAAGCTTTCAAAGTAAGATATGATGTAAAACCAGAAGGTGATTGAAAGTCTGTATGTGTCGTCCTATTACACCAAGCTCCTGAGCATACAAATGAAAGTATATTCTGAATCTTTGAAGCTTGACATCTTGTCAGAGTCATATTTAGATATTGATGATGAAACTGAGGTTGCATAAGGAATCAATGTTAATGATGATGATTCAGATCCTAGTAGTGGAAATGGTAGTGAATCTACATAACTCGTGGACTTTAACAGAATCCACTCAACAAGGTGAAGGATCTTCAACACATCCTAGCAGCAACTCAGGAGGAGCAAATAAAAATAGGATCTATTAGTCATACTCAACACAATGAAGATCAAAGGAATACATTAAGAACATATCTGCCGAGACAAAGGGTTTGGAGTCAAATTCATTCCTGGAATTTAGTTCTTAGTGATCCGGCTACTAGAATAAAGATTAGAAGTGCTATGCAAAGTAAATGGTTACTCTTCGGGAAAGAACAATTGTTAAACAGTTTGAATCCAAAAGAAGATTGAAGAAGCACTGATTGATCCAGATTGGGTGATTGCAATGCAAGATGATCTAAATCAGTTCGAAGGCAGAATCTACTGAATCTGGAACCCAGGCCACAAGACAAAGTTGTAATTGGTACTGTAAGGGTGTTCAGAAACTGGATGATTTTTTTGGCATTGTTATGAGGGACAAAGCCAAACTGGTTGCTACAGAAGGTATCGACGATGATGGAAACAGAATCTTCGGGACTTTCAAGATCTAACTAAAGCACCAGAGACGAGACTTGATCCTATTAGGGCTGAACAAGTTGATGTACAACAACTCTTGGACTTTGAAGTTTCTTATCCACTGGAATTTGTATATCATTCTCTTCACAAGCTCTCTATGATGGAGGTAAGAGATCAAGCAATCGTCAAGGACATAGTATGACACTCTAACTGATAATTACTTAAATATGATTTTATATTAGAGTCGTTATACACATATCTCTCTAGAATACAAGACACACACACATAATGTAATATTAGTGCAAGTATACAATGATTATATTATATGTGGGTCTACTGCATAAAGACCATATATTTTATTCTCAATATGCCTATGTGTAAGTTTCCACGTGGATACTAGAGAATCTAATCTTATAGCTAAGATATGAATTGTTAGATATCTTAAGGGATTACCAATTCTAAGAATCGGGTACCCTAAAGATATCAGGTTTAACCTAATTGACTATATAGATATAGATAATGCAGGTTATAAGAAAGACATGGAGGTAATTACTAGAAGCTGTCAAACTCCATCAACTCTGCTGGATAATCTCTTCACTACTCACGGAACAAGCGCATGGACATCAGGTATCATTTATATCAAGAGTAGTCCTTAGTAGAATAACTTGCAGATATTTCCTAAACAGCTTGATAAATTCATTTTGTCTAAGTTGGTTAGTAAAGTTGAGATATTATGTTGTGCATATTTGTTGGAAATCTCATCTACAAAGAATTCTTAAATGAGTTTACAAGTATTAAATTTTCTATATTTAAAGGACTTGTGAATTTATCTGAAATCCAGAACCTCGTACTTATTGCTACTACTTTAATTATCATGTTTACTATGTTATATGCATATTTGATAATTAGGTGTTCTAGCATAAATTTGTATATTATCTTAATTGATTTAAATTATGATGTTAGACAATTCGATGTCATATCAGTCTCATGATTTAAATGAATTAAAATAATATGCATCATAGTTATTTGTATGATAAATATTTTATGAGTATCAGTTAATGATATCTTGCTTAATTGTTTTGATATTTTTCTCTGATATTTTTAAATGTTTTGTTACAAATGATTGTGACACTTTTAATATTAGTGACATTATTTAGAATTACTGATCTAAGTAATCAATGCATATTTCAAAAATCACTAATATTGAAAGTGGAAGTATTTTATATATATGTGTATAAAATTCTCAATATTTTATATACTTAGAAATATTTCCAAAATTTTATTTTTTTTGTACAGTTTCATTTAATTGTCATCTTTATTGTAAATAAATTTTAGTTTCAAAATTTGTTTTAACTTCGAGGTATCAACCATTTGTAAAATGATTTGTTTTCAAACACTTGTTTCAATGTATGTTTCACATTGATTCAAAGTACCTAAACAGTGGTTGTTGCTTTGAAGGCCTTATACTGTATTGCTAAGAATACATCCACCCCTATTGTCATGATATTTTTTATTTTAAGTTAGGGATAATATCAGGTAGACGAAAATGATGAATATCATAATTGCATTATGAGTCAGAAAATTATAGTCCTCTATCTGATAAGGATGGTTTGCAAAACTGTTTTCAAATCATACAGTATTAAGGTATAAAGGAAAAGAGTCATTTTAACGAAATATAATTTAGTAAGAGAGTTGAATTTCTTCTTTGGTATAAATTCTCGCATTTTATAATGGGAAGTTTGCCTTATAGGAAATTCATAAAGGATAAAAACTTTCTTCTATGATACAACCTTCCCGCGTTTTATTATGGGATATGTATCTTAAAGAAAATTTTGTATCATGCTCTTAAATGATAAATCTTTAGTTCCGACAAAACTCTTTTATTGAAAGTGCTTTAATGCAATCTATTACCATTCCTTATTATATTTTTCCTTCTCCTTGGGATGAAAAATATGTTTTGGAATGTTAAGGTGATTATCTTTTTATCTCGATTGGTTCTTTCCAGTTAGCCCCTAGTGGCATTAGAAACTGGCAAAGAGGTTGAAAACCCATCAATCTCTTACCCAGGCCATAGTACCAAACACCAATTCATCCACTTCCATATATTAACCCCTGGAGATATAAGGAACTCATGTAAGTTAGAGGTTGATAAAGGAGTAACTGCACTTGATGCAATAAATAAAAATGATGTCGGAAGTGCACTCACAACTCTAACTCTAGAGAAGAAAAGGAGTATATAACTGAGGTAACTGTAAGCTCATCTGCATCTTCTCAAAAGGATGCAGAGTTGAAAAGGCAATAAAATTGTCTCTAGAATCATTCTCTCTACATGATGAGTCCATTGAAATTCGTTCATCAGCCAGAGCACTTTGTAATGAGTCAAGCACACCATTGACACTCACGTTAATGGTAAGCCTAAATAGATAAATTCTAGGAACACATTGCAAGGCGTGCACAGTGAGAGGTACATGCAACATTTTTAGTTTTGTACAGCTTTATTTAATTGGCATTCATACTGTAAATATATATATATATATATATATATTTTTCCTTAAAAGAATTGAATTTCTTATTTGGTACAAATTCTCGCTTTTTATCATGGGAAGTTTGCCTTATAGAAAATTCATAAGTGATGGAAACTTTCTTCTTAGATACTATTTTCCCGCGTTTTATTAAGGGACGTGTATCTTAAAGAAAATTTCGTATCATGCTCTTAAATATTTTTTTTAACAATTGGTATCAGGATTTTTACAATTGGTACATATTGTTTTTGTTTTCAAACTTTTAGTATTATTATTTATATATATATGTGTGTGTAAGTTTATTTTTATTTTGTTTTTATTTTTTTTTAAATTGGCATATTTATTTTTTTCCCTATAAAATTGGCATTTTTTTTTGGTTATTTTTATTTCATTTTATTTTTAAAATTTATTGTTATCTACGAGAAATTGTTGTAAGAATCATAAGTATTAAATGTCAATATTTAAAGAACTTGTGAATTTCTTTACATTTACTTTCTCGAGCTTACATATATCACTGATAATTGTTATGAGTATAATTGTCATATGCCTGAGTAACAATTATTAGATATAATGTATGAAGTTAAATGCTAATTTTCATTCCTAGGATTATTTAGTATTTAGCAAGAGTATTTTATCTTATTAAAATTATGAATTGAAGCAATTCATCATTTATTAGTTTCATAGTTTTAATACGATGAGATATTAGGAGCATAATTACTTGCTTTTTGAAATTATTATTAATTATCATGAATTGATAGTTTGTTATTGTTTCATTGCAATTAATTATGATTTTTGTTGTCAGTGATAATATATATATTATTTATCTGAAAATCACTAATAATAAATGCATATCTGTGTCCTGCCGAACAAGAGCAATCGACTCGAGGTAAAAGCAGGTAATATCGATCTTGATATATTCTCTAATCAATTGATATAAAAATATATACAATTGATATATTGAGCCCTCAGTGGCAATAGGACAAGATCAAGAGATTGAAAACCTAATATCTCTAACACAGATCTTAGATCCACAAACACTCAAACAGATACAACTTCATCTACTAAACCCCTGAAAAGAAAAGCTTTATCAACTAAAGAGGGTGAGAGAGTAAGTGCCTCTAGTGCACTAGAAAAGAGAAGTATCTATGAGTGTTCCAACAGCTCTGCCTCTAGTTAGAATATGAAATTGAAACCAAGGCAACTGCTAACTAATTTATATCCTCCCAAAAGGGTATAGATTTGCAAATGGCAAAACTGTTGCTAGGTTCATTCTCTCAACAGAGTGAGTCTATTGAATTCGACCTGTCAGCCAAGGCCATTTGTAAAGAGTCAACTTCATTTGGACACTCTCAAACACTGCAAACCATAAATGTATATATTCAAATGCACTGTAAGGATTGTCACACACTAGGATGAATTGACGAAAGCAATTATTCTAAACTTCCATATCAAGGAAGGAAGAATGATTGATGATTCTGACTGAATCAACATGCCTTCACAGGTGTCAGGAGAAAACTTGGATCATTTGCTACATTATAGATCCTTGTCTCCCTCCCCAGATGGAACATATCTGGATTCCTAACGGAACAGATCATCTTAGATGATCATCAACTCATTGAATCGATTCCTGAAGAAATTTAGTTTTTAAAGTCAAATATTTTAATGGATTCAATTGAGGACGGGGATTTACGAAACTTCATTGCACCACCAGTGACCTCTCTTGAAGGGGCTATGGTGATCTTTCTTGCAGGTACAAACAATTGTGTCATCCGTACTGAGAGAGAGAAATAGTGTTGTGAGGAAAGAGTGAAACACAAGTGAGAAAGAGTGAAATTATATATTCTATGAGTGAAACACTTAGAGAGTATATGAGCGAAACACTTGTCAGAAACACAAAGGAAAATCACACACTAGCACAATTACCAAATCCCATTCCCAATTCTTTGTTACAGATTTCTAATGTTATTCAACTAAGGGGGATGAAATTTCTTCTGATATTAAGGATTCTGAAGATGATTACTCAACTAAGGGGGAGAAGTGTTGAACAGTTCGAACTGTTGAACAAGATCCAAAAAGGGAGAAGTAGATCCAAAAAGGGAGAAGTGTTGAACAAGATCCAAATGGGAGAATTGTTTAAATACTTTTACTAGAAGAGGATTACTCCATTGTTGAACAAGAAAAGGGGGTATATAACAACATGCTTGGATTGAATCCATTTGATTTTAGAAAATTCTTGTATATAGGATTGACCGGATTTTCTAAAATGCATAACATTTCATAGTTTGCATTTTTTATATCTGCGATTGTTTAATGTTGTATGTATGCCATGTCTGTTGTTACCTCTATTAAAATGGTTGAATAATTCAAGTAAGGGGAGATTGAATTCACCTTGGGAGAGAAATGAAGACAGAAGTTGGAGAAACAGAGGATATATGGTAAGAAGAGAACAAGACTTCATCCCTGGCCATTTTTTTATAAATTTAAATAAAGTTTAAGATTTAAATTTATTAAATAAATTACATGACCATTTTTTTTGGTTTACTCAAATATGGTACATTGCACGTGCCAAGTAACTCGTAAGTGCTCGAGTTGAACCCGCACTTCACAATTCGGCCAATTCATGTATACTTGTTAGCACCCTGAAGAGTATAGACTTGTTAGCGCCACGAAGGTTTACGAGTACAACGCCCTCAATTTTTAAGTATGTCTAGCGCCCTCAAGAGGTCATCAACTATACACTACAGGCGCCTCCAAGGAAATATCTATGTAAGCGCCACCAAGCTATTGTTAAGCGCCATCAAGATTTGCTATACCAAATTCCTTTTTGCTACCCCAAATTTTGTATTCTTTAATTTTTATTTTAGATTTATTTATTTTTCCAGAAAATATAAAATTCTTGAAAACTAAATTTTTTCTTAAATATTAATTTACTATATTTTAATTTTTAAGAAAATTCGAAATTCTTGAAAATTAATTTGTTGAAATTTTTTATTTTTGATTAATTTATTTTCTAAGAAAATTAAAATTCTATAAATTTAATTTTTTCTTAAATATTAATTCAAAGGTGCTAAAGATTTAGTAGTTGAAGATTTTTCCGAGTATTGAAGACAACTAAAACTGACTGAAAAAAAGCCAATGAAGTTAATTCTAGAACAGTTTGAAGAAGAGGTGATATTAATTTCCTCAAAGGTTTATTCCACAGGATTCCACTAGTTATTCGAATCCTGGAAAAGAAGAGATTAATTTGGGTACAAGTTGGTTAATTTGAGTAGAATTTTTGAATGAAAAATCTTAGGGATTTAAGTAGTGAAGGAGAACAGACTGGACTACCTGGCATCTCAGTACAAGCCTTAATGTTTACTCTACAGGGAGATTACAGGAAGTTGGTGCAAAAACTGCAGATCATTTAGAACTTAGAGTTACAGCCATCGGAAACCAAAAGATATAACCACATTGTCTTTAGAAGAACTATTTGTGTGCTAAAGGTCTATATACTAGAACAAGAGTTGAAGAAGATAATATTTGAAAAAAAAGGTTGTTGGCATATACATTGTATTTGTGACCTAGGAACCACATAGATTATTTTCAAGACTATTTCAAGAGGCGGTTACAAGACATAGATGGTTTAAAATAGAAAGACAAGATCAAGGGTATGATACACAGTTTGAAAAAGCCTGTACAAGCAAATGATGATAAATAATATGTTGGGTTGAAGCAAGAATCTCAATCATTAGTAAGGATGCAGCAAGGGAAATTATTTATTGGTGAAGTTGAATGCAAAGTTGATTCAATCAGTGATAGTGATGAACCACATAGATATTTGGCACACATTCTAACTAGTATACCTTTATCTAATTCAGAACTGTATGATTATTAAGTTTTGAAATGTATTATATTCATGTCAGCATGTTAGCATCTTACGACTTAAATGCTTAATTGATTGCCAAGAATAAAGATTGCATGCTAGAATTCATGAGTTTAATTAGTACATTTCATACTTGATCTTCTATGCAGTAAAATAAATATGTAGAATTAGATAGGTTGTTCTAGACGATTATGTGTATCTATGAACAGTTGCTTGAATTTTAATTTTAATCTTCTATGATTTAATACCTCTGCTAATGTTGTGAAAATTGTTAAATAGAAAAAAGGTCATAAATCAGATATTGAATATTTATTCTTACTTGAAATTGTTTATGTGCTTATTTTTATATGATTTGCTCCCACTCACATAGTTGCACTTAAATATCAAATCATTTCATGAATTGCTTATTAAAGAGTAGTAGATTAAAAGATGGTAGAATTATTTAAGTAGTTAGTAAAACTTGTAGATCCGAGGATTAATCTAAAACTGACTTAGGTAATTAGAGATAATTAAAATGTTATACGACAATATAAATGGATTAGACAGAATTAGTAATTAATTTTGCTAGTTCTTCTATTCCATGTACTTTTATAAAATTATTGAATATCTATAAATCTACTTGACACCTATTACATTTGTGTAGAATGGTTAAAGTAGATAGTATTGAATTTTTTAATATGCATAACATGCCTGAATTGTAGAATTCTTATCTATAATGCATTAAAGCTGAATGTTTACCATGTGTTCTTATTTTCATGCTTGTTTAGTCAAATTTGAAAATCCATATCTTAGGACTTGCATAATTTTAGGCAAAGCATGTACAAGAATCACAATAGGGTAAATACTTCTAGTCTAGCTTAAGTTAGGTTGGAATGTCTAACCTCATAGCCTGTAGACTACCTTTTCAAGGCTACTGTAAATGAGAAGTGATCAGTCAAAGATAAGGTTTTGCTTGTTAAGGTTGAAACTGTTATTACTACTATTGAAAGTAATATCTCTAACCCATCTGAACTCAATTGAAGTTGAGTACCAAGAAGTTTAATCATTTGTGATTGCAGAGTATGTAACAAAAGACAAAAGTTATGTGATTTCGTGACTTTTTTTCGAGGCATATGATTAAGATTGAAGTTCTGATATCACAGTTGGTTGAGAAAGTTGTTAGTGTAGGTGCCCTAGAGGAAATACAATGTTTCTTTTTGATAGACCTTTATGTCATTTGATTATTCAATAAACGTATTTATTATGACTTTAATTACTGCGATATATTTGTTAGCATAATAAATGTCCTTAGAATCATGATACACATTGTATAGTTTAAGTACATGACTTTGAAAGTCATATTACTAGTCCTATTTGTAATAAGTAGATGACAATTCAACTCAGATAAGAAAGCGAAGTAAATAATAAATATTGAATATAGAGGAAAAACAAAAAGAAGCTAAGACAGGACAAGACAAGACACAAAGACCACTACAGCAGAAATGAGAATCAACATTGTAGTTAGTCATCCGTGAACCAGACCAGTGCACAGGGTGTCAACAATGTCAGTGAAGATTCGTCATCAAAAAGTTCAAGTGGTTAAAAAGGTTATTGTTAAAGAACAGAAGAGTCTTATCTACATCAACAATAGTCAAGCCTTTAATTTAATTCTCTATTAATTAATTAAATTAATTAGTTAATTTAAATAGTAAATTAATTCACTCAGAATTAATTTATTTCTTAAATTAATTAAAGGATTAATTAATTTAGAATTATTTTAGAATGACAGAAGACAGAAATTGGAAGCTCAAAGGGATACGGTATTGACTTGAAGAAAAGACGAAAAAAGAAATGACACGAAAGAAATGAAAATTCATATATTCTTAAAGGTGGAACCCCGGTTGGAATTGATTTATCATTTCCAAGTGAAAAGGAGTTCGGTTCCAGACGATCAGGAGACCGCAGCTTAGAGCGTAAGGATTTATTTAATTAATAAATATTTTATTTATTTAGTAAATTATATTTATAAATATCTAAATAATATTAGATATTTATTTTTATAATTTCTGAATTAAATTTATTATTTATTAATCAAAGATTATAAGCTGTGCGAGTCGAAAAGCATTTCTACGGAGCTCATCACTACAGGACGAAATAGGCCCCTTTCTTTTCCAAATTGAAATGGCAGGAGTTGTTTTTTCAATGAACCAATCACAGCATGCCAAGTGTCCCATTCAAATGAAAAGAAATGATGTTGAAAAGGTAATGCCGAAGTGTTCAAAAAGGTCATACCGAGAATGAATCAAAAAGGTAATACCGAGCTTTTCATTAAAAGTAATACCGAAGGTTTTCAAGGAAAGTAATACCGAATTACTTTTTGAAAAAGGTAATACCGAATTACTATTTGGAAAAGTAATACCGAAATTCAAAAGTAATACCCAGCTTTCTGGAAAGTAATACAAGGCTTAATTCTTGTTAAAAATGTCATAGTGAAAAGTAATGCCTAAAAGTAATGCAAAGCTTTTCCAACCTCTATAAATATGAGGAGATCACTTCTCATTTCAGGAGTAGAAAAACTTTCAAATTCAGTAATTTGTCTGCAACGTCATATTCACAGACTTTCTGTGCTGGTTTGAGTTTAATTCCTTAAGTAGAACAATTCATGTCAAATTTGTTCTAGGAATTAAATGTTTATTCTACCAAATGTTGTAACACCCATTCAAGTTTAATATACATATTTAACTTGAATCTTGTTTACTTACTTACTAATTTTTATATCTTAAATGTTTTATCTTGAAAATAGAAAGTTAGTAAGTCAGCCTCCCAAACACTACAAGGACCCGAACCCTCAGCTTTAGCAATAATTTAATTCCGCAAATTCTGAAAAGAATTTTAAATTGTTGTCAGTATCGCATTCAACCCCCCTTCTACGATACTTCCGGGACCTAACAGATTTGAACTTGAGATTATATAATATATCATATTCTTAAAGGTCCCTAGTCGAGTATTATTATTATAGGACAATAATAATACATAAATAGACTAGTATGTTGTTTGACAGATAACCACATCTCATTGGTTATAAGTATGGGGATACTAAAGTCAATACATAGGTGCATGTAGGAGTATATGATACTGGACAGACCCACAGTGAGATTCTTCATGTTTAATAAAGTCATAAGAAAGACTCACAATGATAATGGTGTAATGATCCTCTAACTTGATATCATTATATTTCTATACGAGAATTAATATACTTTGACTACATTACAAGTTACCTTTGACCGGGTGATGATAAAAGTGGAAATCGGGTATATCATGAGTCGTATGAGAAATATGAATGATAGATAAAGGATTTAACCCTCCTATAATTAGGAGAGATATTATTGGCCTCTTGATTGAGTGAGACTATAAAATGCATGGCCGTGCTCAAATAATGATTTGTTTTTCATAGTCTACTCATGGATCAAGTAAACCCGGATTAAATGTTGTAGAGGATGACTAAATACATGCCTCGAGTTTAATCTATAATCTATATGGTTAAAGGGATTATATTGCACGGAAACATTAATCACGAAAGGTTTTATCGAATCACGATTTAATTATTATTTAATTGGGTAGCAATGATGTATTACTAGATACCGCTCATTGTTTTTAATTTTATTGGAGAATAAAATTATTGCCAATTAAATAATAGCCTATAGGGTCACACACATAGAGCACTTAGAGGAATAGTTAATTTAAATTATAGATTTAAATTAATTGATGATTATTTGAATTTTATTATATTAATTAAGTGAGACTTAATTAATTGAGATAATATAAATTCAAATTAGAGGAGTATTTCTGCCCATAATAATTAAGTATGACTTAGTTATTAATTAAATAATAGAAATTCATTTTATTATTTAATCCTATACCTACATGGGTTAGGTTCTGCTGTTATGGGTTGCTGTTATGAGCCTATTAACCAGCCATTATAAATAGATAATGTAGGGTTAATAGGTGATGACGTTTTTCAGAAACAAAACCCTAGAGGCAGCAGCAAGGCAGCAAGAAGGCAGAAAGGAAGAAACTCGAATTGTCAAGAGGAGGCTAGTACGTCCATTCCACAATCAAGATCGTGAGACGTTCTTGAAGGTGCTCGTGTGGATACCATAGAGGTGTTTTTCGAGAGGAAGACACAAGTCGTGAAAGCTAGGATCTCCGTTGAGTTCGTGAAAGTCAAGACCAGAAAAGGTAGAATTCTGTTTCACCATAATCTGTCCAATCTTATACATGATCCTGAGTTAGGGTTCTGAATTTTTTTGTTATATTTACGTTAATCCGTTGCGTTTTATGCCTCGGAACCCAACAAAAGCCTATCCAACGGTAACCTTTGGAGATGACATCAAAGGATGACAAGGGATTTGGCTATCATGTTTTTGAAATTGTCATTATTGAAAGTATATTTATTATCAACGGACTTAAGCACTATCTACAGGGTACTAGGGAATTCTTAAAGGTTTTCTGGAAAAGCATTGAAAAGGAAAATTGTTTAACTTCATGCAACAAAGATGGAAGCTCACTCTACTAAGAGTGAGGAAATTGCTCGTAGCTGATATGGATTCAATATTCAAAGGTGAAGTGAGTTTTCGTAAAGCTTCATCAGTAAAGAGTTAGCTATGACATAAGAAGTTCTCACACTTGATATTCGAGATGATGGATTCTTTGATAAAGATAAAATTAGTGAGAGGACTGCTTCATACGTAATTCTATCTAGAAGGACATTTTGAAGTATGTCATGTAGGGAAGTCAATATAAACATCAGACTGAAGCAAATTATGTCATGGAAGAAACATGCTTAGTGGTAGTTGATGACAACCCTAATTATAATTTGGTGATGTTCGTGCATTCAATAGATAATATATCACAGATGATGATTGATCACATCAGGAAGATTAAGTTGGAAGCAAAGTAAGTTGTGAGAACTTTGAAGTCAAATAATGGAATTGAATTTCGTGAATGAAGTTCTATAAGTTCGTGCATTTCTTTCGAGAGTTGTCCTTAGTAGAATAACTAGTAGATCTTTGCTAAATAACTTGATGAATTTATTTTGTTTAAGTTGGTTAGTGAACTTGGGATATTATTTATGTGCATATTTGTTGAAAATCACATCTGCAAGGAATTCTTAAATGAGTTCACATGTATTAAATTGTCCATATTTAAAGGACTTGTGAATTTATTTTAAATCCAGTACCTCGTACTTTCTGCTACTAGTTTAATTATCATGCTTACAATGTTATATGCATATGTGGTAGTTAAATTTTCTAGCATAATGCAACAGCATAATTAGTTGTATGTTAAATATTTGATGAGTATTAGTCAGTGATATCTTGCTTAATTGCTCTGATATTTTACTCTGATACTTTTAATATTTGTTACAAATAATTGTGGTACTTTTGGTATTAGTGATTATTTAGAATTTTTATTCTAAGTAAACAATTCATATTTCAAAATCAACTAATATTGAAAGTTGAAGTATTTTCTAAGTCATGTGTATAAAATGTCAATATTTAAAAGACATGTGTATTTCTTCTCAACTATTTTCTCGAGTTTACATATATTAATAATAATTGTTATAAGTATAATTGTTATATGCTTGAGTGAAAATTATTAGATATAGTGTAGGAAGTTATATGCTAATATTCAATCTTATGAATATTTAGTATTTAGCAAACTTGTTTTATCTTATTAAAATTGTGAATTGAAGCAACACAATGTTTATTAGTTTCATAATTTTGATTTGATAAAATAATAGAAGCATTATTATTTTTATTTTAAAATTATTGATAAATATCAAGTAATGATGTTTTATTAATGTTTCTTTGCAATTAATTGTGATATTTTTAATATTAGTGATAATATTTATTGCTTATCTGAAATCACTAATAATAAAAATATGTCTCAATACTTATTGTTCTACTGAATAATTGTCATGTGTTATTTGATTTATATATGCATGTCTTTGGTAACTGTTTAGTATTGCATGAGTATTACTATTATTTTTCTTTCTTTGACTGAATGTTTTAAACCTGAATGTATTAAAAAGAATTTTTTTGTCTATTTCTTTTTCAAAATATTTTATTCTACAATACATTTAGTTTCTATCAGTTTTAGAGGAGAAAACTTCAAAATTCTTTTTCAAAATTTTCTTTTAAAAATCTTTTGATTTATAGCCCTACTTTATTTTCCAAAACCTAGGATATAAATTAATTTTTCTTGAAGATAATTTTTCTTCAATCTCAAATCTTTTATCCTATCTCAAAAGCTGTTTTTAAAAGTTTTATCTTTAAAAGTTTTTTCTCTCTTAATTTTTCCTTTTGTAATGGCAGAAACTTTGTGATTAAACTCACGATTGGGATTGCTATTTTATTCGGAGAAATTGTTTTTACTTTGAGGTAACAATCCACTATAAGGAAAACTGAATCAGGCAATGGTTTTTGCCCGTTGTCTGAAATCTTGTTTGCCCATTAAGTATTGAGGCACCTTCTGATATGCACCTCAAACAATGGTATGCTAACCGTTGTCCAACAAATTTGAAGATAATGCCACATGTTATGGAAACCATTGTATAACACCTAGAAACAACAACACGAAGTTTAAAAACCCTTGTCTGAAATCAATTCAGTCAAGTGATTTATAATAACACCCGTTGTTGTTATTGGGTATAGGTAATTGTTCTTCAAATAGAAAGAGTTGTTTTATTTAGTTTTACACAACTATTTTGTTAATCAATACTATTTTTACAGAGTCGAGTCCACAAGTGTTTTTATAAACAAATGCAACATATAAGGGCCTTTCATACTATTGTTTCTTTTTCCAAGAACTGTTGGTGTAGTTCTCTATAGACAACGGTTTTGTTTCTTTTAATGCATTGTATTTGTTTTATTTATACAACTAGGACAAGATGAAATATTTTATAGTGTGTGTTGTGTTTCTCTATATTAGACAATAGTTTATGTACACAAAAAATGATTTTAAATAAGCCCCAACTAAATAATGAATCAATAAATTTATCAATACAAAAAAAAGAGTAACTCTACATTTTGTTATTGCCTTTTTGAACTACATCTAACTTAAAATGTACAACGCAACTTAAAACTTACAATAAACTTGCCTCTGAAATGAATCACACATATAAGACAGAGAGGCACATACTCATGTATTTCCTACGAGACTCCACAACTATTATAACCTACTGAAAACTTGAACAACATTATGCTTCTTCAGAAAGCTACTGAGCTTGTCCAACGAAGTTGATACTTTGCCTCTGAAAGTTGTACGCATGGTAATAAGTTTTCTACCTCCTACAATAACCAAAACAATAAAACATTATATATAAAGGATATCAATATAGCCTATTGAAATCTTTTCCTGGCAGAGAAAAAGGTTTTACACTGAAAAAACATCATGTAGAAAGAAGCCTCACACTAAAAAAGATCATATATAAAAAAATCAATTTTTACAAATTGGTTTCTCCATTTATTATTTATTATTTACATACCTAACAATATGACTAATATAGTTAACTTATAATCTATAATATACTTAAAGCACATAATTTAGTATTACAACCACTCTCATATATCACACTCTGATAGGAAATATACCATTCACAACATTTAATCACATCATAAATGCAGTTTGTGTTTCTTTCACGTTCAATTTTTTTCTAATCTAAATTGCACGATCAATTGATAAGATATAATCTAACTGAAAATTAAGGTAAAATCTGATGGTTATTGTATATATCTATCTGCATATGTAATATCATTACCTAAAATTTGTAATGAAAAACATAGTAACATAAGAGGATCAAATATCAATAGCATGAACATTAAAGAAACTACATATTGAAGAAAAACACCCTGGCCATCTCCCCCTCTCGGTATTTTAAATGACCCAAACTAGAAATGTTCATGGTCAAAGATTTAACATGTTGTAGATAAGATAGTGTAGTTGATGTAATAGATAAACAACATAAAATTTAAATCAAGACATTAATTATTCTATGAAATAAAGAAAAGACCTTCACTTATACTAATATTTGATGGTGTAGCATTATATACACCAATATATATATAAGACACCAGGATTAATAACAAGATACATTCAATAGGTAATTTATACACCTGATAGCTAGCCCTTGAAGGACTGGTCTGCAACATCTTTCTTATCCTTCCCGACTTTCAGCTCCGCAAGTTTCCTATAGTAATCCCCCTTCCTGCACCAAGTGAAAAATGAAATCCTTTTATAAAACAAGTACAAGAAAACTAAAAAATTAGTTTTACACAAGTCACCAAAGTTATACATCACTTCACCCACATTTTATAGTAAAAAACAGGGGACACTCCAGCAGGGCAAGAAGAAATAAGATGTTCATTAATTCATATGCAAACCATGTTGTACTAAAAAATCTAGATATATATGAATTAAAATACATATTTCTAATGAAGTCACAACAATATAAATGACTCATGATAATAGTACCAACATTTATAAAGATAAAGATCCATTAAGTAAATAAAAAAGAAGTATACAGATATAGAGATAGATGAGTAACCATCATAATATTCAGGTTGTTCATCAAGTTTAGGGATGTAGACAAAAGTCTCACGGTCAATGGACAAAGCCATGGTTGTTACTGCTACTTGCTGTGAGACTAAACCAAGTGAAGCCTAAATAAAAGTAGATTAACTTGCACCCTAATTCACCCTAAAACAAACATATAAACCATATTGAAGAGAGAAATTGAACAAATCCGAACAAGAAACTAAATGAAGAAGAAACCCCTAATTTAAATAGAAGATATCGATTTGATTGAAGTCGAATGAAGTCCTAATCGATTAAAGAAGTGAAGCTCTAATCGATTTTTCAATTTGATTGAGAGACCATAATCGCAGTTGATTTGAAATTGGTTGCTATGAGTATTTTATGGAGATAGAGTGTTTGGTTGAGAGACAGAGAGAGAGAGTTGTGTGTTTTGTTAAAAAAGAAGAGTGAAAATAGTGGTGGTATTTTTGCCACTTATATTTTTGGTCAGAAATGTTGGGTTCCGAGGCATAAAACGCAGTGGATTAAACGTAAATATAACAAAAAATTCGGAACCCTAAACGTAGGATCATGTATAAGTTCGGACTGATTATTGTGAAACGGAATCATACCTTTTCTTGGTCTTGACTTCTACGAACTCAACGGAGATCCTAACTTTCACGACTTGTGTCTTCTTCTCGAAAACACCTCTATGGTATCCACACGAGCACCTTCAAGAACGTCTCACGATCTTGATTATGGAATGGATGTACTACCCTCCCTTTTGATGATTTCGAAATTTGTTCTTCTTTCTGCCTTCTTCTCCTTGCTGCTGCCTGCTGCCTCTAGGGTTTGTTTTTTTCTCCAAAAACGTCATCCCTCTTAACCCTATCATTATCTATTTATAATGCTGGTTAAGAGGCCTAATCAGCAACCCATAACAGCAAAGTCTAACTCATGTAGGTTTAGGATTAAATAATAAAAACCGAATTTCTATTATTTAATTAATAACTAAGTCATACTTAATTATTAAGGGCAGAATTCAAATTTGAATTATATTATTTCAATTAATTAAGTCTCACTTAATTAATATAATAAAATTCAAATAATCATCAATTAATTTAAATCTATAATTTAAATTAACTATTCCTTGAAGTGCTCTATGTGTGTGACCCTATAGGCTATTATTTAATTAGCAATAATTTTATTCTCCAATAAAATTATAAACAATGAGCGGTATTTAGTAATACATCATTGCTACCCAATTAAATAATAATTAAATCGTGATTCGATAAAACCTTTCATGATTAATGTTTCCGTGTAATATAATCCCTTTAACCATATATATTATAGATTAAACTCGAGGCATGTATTTAGTCATCCTCTTCAACATTTAATCCGGGTTTACTTGATCCATGAGTAGACTATGAAAACAAATCATTATTTGAGCACGGCCATGCATTTTATAGTCTCACTCAATCAAGAGGCCAATAATATCTCTCCTAATTATAGGAGGGTTAAATCATTTATCTATCATTCATATTTCTCATACGACTCATGATATACCCGATGTCCACTTTTATCATTACCCGGTCAAAGGTAACTTTTAATGTAGTCAAAGTATATTAATCCTCGTACAGAAATATAATGATCTCAAGTAAGAGGATCATTACACCATTATCACTGTGAGTCTTTCTTATGACTTTATTAAATATGAAGAATCTCACTGTGGGTCTGTCCAGTACCATGTACTCCTGCATGTACCTATGTGTTGACTTTAGTATCCCCATACTTATAACCAATGAGATGTGGTTATCAGTCAAACAACATACTAGTCTATTTATGTATTATTATTGTCCTATAATAATAATACTCGACTAGGGACATTTAAGAATATGATCTATTATATAATCTCAAGTTCAAGTCATGTACTAAACTATACAATGTGTATCATGATTCTAAGGACATTTATTATGCTAACAAATATATCGCAGTAATTAAAGTCATAATAAATATGTTTATTGAATAATCAAATGACATAAAGGTCTATTGTATTGCCTCTAGGGCACCTACACTAACAAGAAGAGTGAAGAGTGTTAAGACACGAAAGAGAAATTACAATTTAATCTATTTTAATATGTAAGTTTTAATTTAATTTATATAATTGTAAATATTTTAAAAAATTATATTATTGAAAATGACATATAATCTATTTTAATACGTAAGTTTCAATTTTTTTAAAATAAAAAATGGATGAATTTTAATGTTTTGTCAAAAGTTGATTGATTTGACCCTCAAAAGTCAAACAGTACAACTAATTAGGGACCGAGAGATTATTAAATTTTCATAAAATTATACCTAAGTAAAATAATAATATTATAGTATTCATTTGATTTATATAATAAGTTGCAATTTTCAACAAATTAATAGTTAAGTAATGGTTAAATTGAGATATTTTTATATTTGGTACAATTACATTAATTATATTATATACAAAATAAATATAAGTATATAAATTTTGGATATATTCTAAATATAATATTACAAAAAGGGTTAACCAAACCAACTATAAAAAAAACTCAAGTTTGGTTATAAAAATATAGTATAAATATACATAATATAAATTTATCATTTTATGATTTCTTTTTTTATAATAATAATATAAATTATATATTCATTTTAATTATATATAATAAACATGAACTATTTATACACATACTAATAGTTTTTTTAAGGTACTGACTTAGAAAAATATATTTATATTATATATATGTACAAATATATATATTTCGCTCGTAATTACTAATTAGTAGATATTTTTATGATTCGAATAAGAGTTATTAGTATGCTTTCTTGTTTAAAAGTTAGGGATGTAAGTATTATGGATTTTTATAAAATTATAATTAGCTTCATATTAAATTAAAAATATTATGTGAAAGGTTTTCTTAGAAATTGTGTTGTATGAGTTAAATGAAGACAACAATTTTTTACATAAAACCGTTGTAACATGAGTATTGTTTGAAATAACTTGACACAACGCTTTGAGAAAAAAATCATTGTATAAAGTTTATAAATACAACGGTTTTGTATGTAAAAACCGTTGTATGTTTTCTTATATTTTTAAATGCTCAAAATAATTCATTATTTTATGAATTTTGGTTTTTCAAGGTAAAACTTAGAAAAATATATTTATATTATGTATATGTACCTATATATATATATATATATATATATATATATATATATATTGCTTGTAATTAGTAGATACTTTTATGTTTCGAATAAGAGTTATTAGTATGCTTTCTTGTTTAAAGGTTAAAGATGTAAGCATTAGGGATTTTTATAAAACTATAATTAGCTCTATATAAAATTAAAAAAATCGATGATCCAACCGTACGGATGTTAAGATCTTTTGGTTTCAGTTATATATAAAAAACTAAAATTTTTAAAATTTATTTTGTGTGTTTTTTTAACTAGACTAATAAAATGTGTCTAAATATATTTTTCTACATAAAATCATTGTAAAATAAACCGTTATGTAGAGTTCTTGTTTTGCACAACACAATATTGAAAAAGTGTTATCTGATGAGCTCTATCAGACAACACAATATTATACTATTGTGTGAAAACATCTTACATAATTCTTCACAGTAAACACTTGTCTGATAACAACAACGGTTTCCCATAGAATTGTATGTAGTTTATTCAAATAACAGCTTTATTAAACTGTTGTATGGAGCTATTGTTTTGCATAATACGACATATAAAAAGTATTGTGTGATTGATTTTTTTAGGCAACATGTTTAAAACTGTTGTATAACACATGGATTAGACAACAGTTTTTCGGGGGGGGGGGGGGGGGGGTATAAACCATTGTATGTTAATTCTGGGTAACACTTTTTTCGTTGAGTGTTGTCTGATCGGTGTTGTTTGAATCTCTTTTTATTGTAGTGATCACTTGTAAAATTATTATTTTTCAAACACTTGTTTCAATGAATCTTTCACATTGATTTATAGTACCAAAACGTTGATTGTTGCTTTGAAGGCCTTGTACTTTATTGTTAAGCATAGATCCACCCTCATTGTCATGTATTTATATTTTAAGTCGGAGATACTATCAGATGAATGAAAATGATGTAAATCATAGTTGAATTATGAGTCGGAAAATCATTGTCCTCAATTTGATAAAAATGTTTTGCAAAACTGATTTCAAAACGTATAGTGCTAGGGTTTAAAGAAAATGAGTCATTTTATCGAGATATAATTTGGTAAGAGAGTTGAATTTCTTCTTTAGTGTAAATTCCCGCATTTTATTATGGGAAGTTTGCCCAATAAGAAATTCATAAGAGATAGAAACTTTCTTCTCTGATACACTTTCCCACTTTTTATTATGGGATATGTATCTTAAAGAAAATTTCATATCATGCTCTTAAATGTTAAATTTTTAGTTCTGACAAAACTCTTTTACTAAAAGTGCTTTAATGAAATCTATTACCATTCCTCATTATATTTTTCCTTCTCTCTGAGATGAAAAATATGTTTTGGAATGATAATATGATTATCTTTTTATCTTGTTGACACTGTCCGTTCAGCCCCCAGTGGCTTTAATGGATAGCCAAGAGGTTGAAAACCCATCAATCTCTTACCCAGGTCATATTACCAAACACTAATTCATCCACTTCTATATATTAACCCCTGGATATATAAGGAACACATGTTACTTAGAGGTTGATTAGGGAGAAACTGCACTTGATACAGCAAAAAAGAATGAAGTACGAAGTGCACCCATAGCTCAACCTCTAAAGAGGAAAAGTAGTATATAAATTGAGGTAACTATAAGCTCATCTACATCTTCTCAAAAGGATGCATAGCTGAAAAGGTAATTAAACTGTTTTTGGAATCATTCTCTCAATAGGGTGAGTCCATTGAAATTTGCTCGTTAGCCAGAGCATCTTGTAATGAGTCAAGCACACCACTAGCACTCACGCTGATGGTAAACTTAAATAGATAAATACTAGGAACACATTACAAGGCATGCACAGTGAGAGGTATAGGCATTCAGAGGAGATATATACTCTAATTTTCCATACATTACATCGTCCAAGGTATCTACCTCAAACAGAAGTTAATCTTCTTCATCCCAAAAGGGAGATCTTTTGTTTAGATTTATCTGGGCTTGAGAGGCAACTACTTGGTAAGAATTCTTCGGATGAGTCAATAGGGTATTTCATACAAAATTTCCATCACCGGGTTAAGAGGGAAACATAGGCTCTAAATTTCCATTCAACATTGCCTACTACGTTGCCCCTCCTGGAAGGAACATTTCCAGATCCTGAAAAAGAAGTCCACCTTCCTTTTACGGAGAAGGTGCGAAACAACCCCTTGATAGAACAAGTAAGGATTCCCTAAAAGATTTAATATCTTGGGATAACCCATCTCAAAGATGTGACGCTCGACTAGACAGTGATTTAGCAAAAGCTATTGAGTCTGATGCTGAGACAATGCTTATGCATGATAGATCAAGAACACCTCAACACGGAAATTCTTCCCTAGATCATGATTCAGTTCATTCTGATGAATCTGGTGATGAGAATATAAATGAATCGACGAATTTCACTTGCAGGTATAGAAGGCTATATTTGGAATGCAGAGTGAAAGTGAAGGAGAGAAATGAAGGGTTTCGAGGCACAAACACAGTAGATATAACGTAAAAACAATAAAAAAAAAATGAAACACTATATCAGGATCCATGTATAATGTTGGATGATTATGGTGAAAAAGTATGTACCTTAACAAAGCTTTCCATGTGTTGTTTAATGGAGGTCCAGAAAAGATGAATCACAGTAGCCCTTTGTTGCAAAGATCTGCTCTCCAAAGAAGTCTACACGAATGCCTGATCGTCCAACGATCACCGGAGTCGGTACTTGCCGAATAGCTTGCCTCTTTCTCTCTCTTTTTCTAGCCTCTCAAACTGTTGAGCAGCTAGGGTTTATATGAAAAATGAATTCTGAATTCTGTAACCCTAATACTATACATCATTATGTATATATAGGGGAGAGAGAGATTTTGAGCCTAACCTTAATCCATGTAGTTTCCAAAACCCATTATGATTTTGGCTTATTATTATTATTATTAAATCTGAATTCTAATATAATAAACATGTCTCACTTAATTAATTCAATAATTAAATTTGAATTAATAATAATATATTTAAATTCATAATTTAAATAAAACTCCGTTTTGATGTTCTTTGTGTGTGACCCTTTAGGTTATTATTATGTTGCCAATAATTTTATTATCTAATAATAAAATTATAAACAATGAGCGGCATCTAGTAATACATCATTGTTACCCAAGTAATAATAATAATTGGTAATTCAATTAAACCTTTCGTGAATAATGTGCAATGTAATATATGTTGGGATTCAGGCACATATACGCAGCGGAATTACGCTAAATAATAATAAAAAAATAACGAATTCCAAACGCAGGATCCGTGTAAAATTGACGGATGATTATGGAGAATCGGATGTGTACCTTATTAAAGCTTTCCTTATGATGTTTATAGAGGTCCAGAAGCGATGAATCACAGCAGCCCTTCACAGAAATCTGTTCTCTGTCGGTATCCACACGAACGTCGTATCGTCTAACGATCACCGGAGTTAGGTACTAGCCTGTTTCTGCCTCTTTGTCTCTCTCTTTCTCTAGCCTCTCAGAAACGTAGAGCTGCTAGGGTTTTATTAAAAACGAAATATCTTAACTATTACCCTAAACTATACATCTTTATGTATATATAGGGGAGAGAGGGACTTGGGTCAAAACCCTAATCTGATTGGACCTTTTAAAACCCATTCAGATTTCGGATTTATATTATTATTAAATTCTAATTCTAATATGTTTATAATTAATCAAGTCTCACTTAATTAATTAAATAAATAAATTCGAATTAATAATAATAACAGTATTTAAATTCATAATTTAAATAACACTCCGTTTAAACGTTCTTTGTGTGTGACCCTTTAAGTTATTATTACGTTGGCAATAATTTTATTTTCTAATAATAAAATTATAAACAATGAGCGGCATTTAGTAATACATCATTGCTACCCAAGTAATAATAATAATTGGTGATTCAATTAAACCTTTCGTGAATAATGTACAATGTAATATAATCCCTTTAACCTTATATTATAGATCAAACTCGAGGCATGTATTGTGTCATCCTCTTCAATGTTTAATCCGGGTTTCCTTGATCAATGAGTAGACTATTAATCAAATCAACATTTGAGCATGACCATGCATTTTATAGTCTCACTCAATCAAGAGGCCAATAATATCACTCCTAAAATAGGAGGGTTAAATCCTATATCTATCATTCATATTTATCATACGATTCATATCATACCTAATATCCACCTTTATCATTACCCGGTTAAAGGTAACTTTGTGTGTAATCAAAGTATATTAATTCTCGTATAAAAATATAATGATTTCAAGTCAAAGGATCAATACATCATTATCACAGTGAGAATTTCTTATGATACTTATTAACATGTAGATTCTCACAGCGGGTCTGTCCAGTGCCATGTATTATGACATGCACTTATGTTTTTGACTTTATAATCACCATACCTATGACCAATGAGATGTGGTCATTAGTCAACTAACATACTAGTCTTATTGCATTATTATTGTCCTTAAATAATAATACTCGACTAGGGACATTTAGGAATATAATACTGTTCATATAATCTCATTTTTAAGTCACATACTTAAAGATATATAATTCGCATTAATATTCCAAGGACATTTATTATGCTTTCAATTTATAACGCAGTAAATAAAGACATAATGAATATTAATTAAATAATCAAGTAAACATAATCTTTAATTGTTTATCATAAAGTATTGTCTCTAGGACACCAACACTAACAATCTTCCACTTGTACTAGAGCCAATCTCTTATGTATCTAATACCCATATAACTAGTATAACCTTCGTGCTTCTGCTGCGACAAAGCCTTGGTCAGTGAATCTGCAATGTTGTCATTTGGGCACTTTACATATATGTATATCCCCTCGATTATTAATCTCTCGAAGAAGATGATATCGTCTGAGTATATGCTTTGTTCGAGAATGAGACCTTGGTTCCTTAGCCTGTGAAATGGATCCGTTATTATCGCAGTATAAATCTATCGGATCTGCGACCGAAGGAACCACACCAAGACCTGCAATAAAATTCCGAATCCAGACAGCCTCCTTGGCTGCTTCACATGCATCAATATACTCAGCTTCCATTGTAGAATCGGCAACCGTCTCTTGCTTCGAACTTTTCTAGCTTACCTAGTGAGCCAAAATCCATATTTCATCCATGTTTCAAGATAGCGTTGGCTAATACACCCAAAACACGACTATTTAGGTAGACAACATTTGTCAATTATATCAAATATAACTCTTGGATAGTTTGGTGGAAAAACTCTTTGTACACATTTATCCAATAAATCTCACCAAACTCTATGCCTCTAAACCCACAATCCTATTGTGATTATTTAGTTAAGTTAGACCCAACATTTAATAAACAAAGTACAATTACTTATCACATTTTCCCATGATTGATAAGAGCACTTTACTTTGACAAACCCACTCCTTCTCAATCTAGATCTTAATGTGTATAAACATTGGAAGGCATCTATATTAACTTAATATTTGTTTAGGGATTTATTATTTAACAATCATGATCCCATCATAAAGAGATTCTCAATTTTTCCTTGATCAAATAATCCATTTCAATATTTGTAAATGGTTCGATTTCCAGATCGTCGGAGAAGTCATAAGCGGTCTCACTTAAAACCCAATTTTTTTACGAATAATGATTCGTTTTTGAAAAAATCTCCCCATATCAGAAAAAGAAAATTCATATTCAATACTGTGTTTCATAAAAACAAGAATCTCATGATCGTTTGTTTAATTTTAAAATCTCAAATCGTTATAGATTTTATCTTTCTTAAGCAGGCATGGCATGGGTGTAGTATCTAATACATACATCATTCCAACTCATATATATCTACACATGCATTCATTGTATTATGCGTAAATTAAATGTGTTTGGTTATAGCCCAGCCTATGTGATATTTCCAAGCTAATGAAAATATCAAGGTCAATCTATGGTGGTTTCAAATACTATACTATTACATGTCTTTATCTTCGATCTTCATTGCTCCATCATCTGAATTGCCTTCAAGCTTCCTTGCTTCCAAGTCTCCATTGACAATTACATTGAATGATAAAATAAATCTATTCTAATGATATTACAAGAAGAACTCGAGTTACATTCGAGATTAACGATTATAATGAATAAATGACATGCAAGTTGTATTTAAAACCAAAACCATAAAACAAAACCACTATCCTATGGGTCATTGGGCCATGACCATCCACCATGCTCACATAACCACTAGTGACATATCAGAACGCATAACCGTATCATCATGCATCATATATATCAAAATCATAAAATCACAAAAAATCAGAAATTGATTTCAAAACAGTAAATTGCATTTTTGAGGCCCTAAACGATGTCAAATGGCCAAAAAGCACTATAGGTCACGACAAAGCGGTGATTTTTGCTCGTGGCAATTTTCCCTTTCCAGAAAGAGTAAATTTAACTCATTCTGACTCCGTCAAAAAACACTATTCACCTGTAAAATCACTATTCACAAAAAAATGCATCTTATGAAATTGTGTTTTTAAACGCTTCAGAACGATTCCGATGACCTTCATATGACTGTATCTCATATGACAGTACATCACACATATCATGTCATAATAGTTTATAACATTCCAGATCATATATAGTCATCATAACCGATTACAATTCGAGTATATATGAAAAACGAAGCATGGCAGTAGTCCAAACATGCATATATGCATCAAATACAGAAAACACATAACCAAATAATCCCATTATAAAACTCTCTCCGATGCCATTGAAGGGTTTCAGGCATGAAAACGGAGCGGATATAACGTTAAAAAAAAAAAACCAAAACCCTATATCAGGATCCATGTATAATGTTGGATGATTATGGTGAAGAAGTCTGTACCTTAACAAAGCTTTCCATGTGTTGTTTAATGGAGGTCGAGAAAAGATGAATCACAGTAGCCCTTTGTTGCAAAGATCTACTCTCCAAAGAAGTCCGCACGAACGCCCGATCGTCCAACGATCACCGGAGTCGGTACTAGCCCAATAGCTTGCCTCTTTCTCTCTCTTTTTCTAGCTTTCGAACTGTTGAGCAACTAGGGTTTATATGAAAAACGAATTCTGAATTCTGTAACCACTATACATCATTATGTTATAAAGGGGAGAGAGATTTTGGGCATAACCCTAATCTATGTGGTTTTAAAAACCTATAGGATTTTATGTTATTATTATTACTAATTCTGAATTCTAATATAATTAATCAAGTCCCACTTAATTAATTCAATAATTAAATTCAAATTAATAATAATATATTTAAATTCGTAATTTAAATAAAGCTCCGTTTTGACGTTCTTTGGGTGTGACCCTTTAGGTTATTATTACGTTGGAAATAATTTTATTATCTAATAATAAAATTATAAACAATGAGCGGCATCTAGTAATACATCATTGCTACCCAAGTAACAATAATAATTGGTGATTCAATTAAACCTTTTGTGAATAATGTTCCATGTAATATAATCCCTTTAACCTTATATTATAGATCAAACTCGAGGCATGTATAGTGTCATCCTCTTCAACGTTTAATCTCGGTTTCCTTGATCAATGAGTAAACTATTTAAACAAATCAATATTTGAGCATGGCCATGCATTTCATAGTCTCACTCGATCAAGAGGCCAATAATATCACTCCTAGAATTAGATGGTTAAATCCTATATCTATCATTCATATTCCTCATACGATTCATAGCATACCCAATGTACACCTTTATCATTACCCGGTTAAAGGTAACTTTGAGTGTAATCAAAGTATATTAATTCTCGTATAGAAATATAACGATTTCAAGTCAGAGGATCATTACATCATTATCACAGTGAGATTTCTTATGACACTTATTAACATGTAGAATCTCACGGCGGGTCTTTCCAGTGTCATGTATTGATACATACACTTATGTTCTTGACTTTAGTATCACCATACCTATGACCATTGAGATGTGGTCATCCGTCAACAAACATACTAGTCTTATTGCATTATTATTGTCTTTAAATAATAATACTTGACTAGGGAATTTTAGGAATAAAATACTATTCATATAATCTCATTTTTAAGTCACATACTTAAAGATATATATTACGTATTAATATTCCAAGGACATTTATTATCCTTTCAATTTATAACGCAGTAAATAAAGACATAATAAATAATAATTAAATAATCACATAAAACATAATCCTTAATTGTTTTCAATAAAACATTAAAAGTATTGTCTCTAGGACACCAATACTAACAATCTCCCACTTGTACTAGAGCCAATCTCTCATGTATCTAATACCCATGAAACTAGTATGACATTCGTGCTTCTGCTGCGACAAAGCCTTAGTCAGTGGATCTGCAATGTTATTATTTGTATGCACTTTACATATATGTATATCCCCTCGATTATTAATCTTATTAATTAGGTGATATCTCCTAAGTACATCCCCAAACAGCCTCCTTGGCTACTTCGCAAGCATCAATATACTCAGGCTCTATTGTAGAATCAACAACTGTCTCAGCTGTGAACCATTCCAGCATACAACATCTCCATTTAGACAAAACACAAATCCAGACTGAGAAATCGAATCATCCTTGTCTGTCTAGAAACTAGCGTCGGTGTAACCTTTTACTACCAGCTTATCTTCTCCTCCATATACCAAGAATTAATCTTTAGTCCTCTTCAATTACTTAAGAATATTCTTGACTGCTGTCCAGTGACCTTCACCTGGATTAGACTAGTATCTACTCTGACTTAGGCCGATCATTCTTCTTGATCTATCTCTATAGATCTTGATACCTAAAATATAGGTCGCTTCGCCTAAGTCTTTCATTGAGAAATTCTTACTCAACCAAGTCCTAAAAGCCTATAAAGAAGGAATGTCATTCCCTATTATTAATATATCATCAACATATAATTATAGGAATGCCACATTGCTCCCACTTACCTTCTTGTAAAAACATGGTTCATCTTCATTTTGAATAAACCCAAACTCTTTGACAGTTTCATCAAAACGAATGTTCCATCTCCTTGAGGCTTGTTTCAATCTGTAATATCCCTAAAATTCAGGTACTTTCGAAACCTTGCTAAAGATAGTATTTAATGGATGATAATTATGGAATAAGGTTTTGTTGGGCAATCAAATTATTAAAATTGCCGGAACAAGTTAAAGATTAAAATTGTCGTAGCAAAGCGTTACGGAACCGAAGAAAATCAAATGATTTTCCTTGATTTATGTAAAGAGCCGATTTTTATTAATTCATGGATTAATGAAAATACAAATACTTGCATTTGATTAAAAGTATAAGAAATGCTAGTATATTTATACATGGTCAAAGTGGAAGAAGACTTGACCAAAGCTTTGACTAGCTCTTTAAATAACCAAAGGCCAAGTAACATTACTTAACAAAGAAAAAAAAATCAGCAAAGCTAGCAAGCAAGAAGAACCATTCGGCTAAGAAGAAAAGCAAGGGAGAAGAAAAATCCAAAGCTCAAGCTAGAGTTGATTAATCATCTTGCAAAGTAGCTTAAAAGAAAGGTAGAATCCTTGTCTATAACATACTAAAATCTCATGCTTAGTTATCCATTGATGCTAAAGATTTTCATGAAAGTGTATGAGCATGAACAGTAACTCCGAATATAAATGATCTTATTTCTTTGATTCTTGGATTCCTATAGCTTGGTGGATGATTGTTATAGCATATATGTGTTATGGGTAGTGAGAATTATCCATGTATGACCCTAGAAACGCATGTTTTGATTAATTGATTTCTAGGTTTTGGTTTTTATTCTTGGCTGATTTTTGAAGCTTGAGATTGTGTTATGATGTAGTATATGGTTGAATGAGGAGTTTGGGTTTGTTTGTTGGTTGATTTGGAGTAGAATAAAAATGGAAAATGATGAGTTTACAAACGTAACCATGCCAAATTTTTTTCGTGACCTAACTGTTGTAACTGTCCAGAAAATCTGGCAACATTCGGCCACTGTTCTTGGCTTATGGCTGATATGGTTAGATAGATAATGGACTCTAGATCGTTTGCGCGCTAATTTTGCGTTAAACGGAGTTATGAGCTAAAAGTTATGGCCAAAACGGTGAGGAGAGGCAGAAAACTCAGCTGCCCTGTTTTTAACTAACTTGGAGGAGGTGATCAGCCTAGCTAGACTACCTTATAAAATCTGAAACTTTTACATAAAATACTTGGAACATATGAGATTACCTGGGAAAAAGAATCGGATTAAAAGGAGTAAAATCTGATTTATTAAAATTGGTTGAGTGCAAGTTATGTAATAGAAATTTTCAGAAACATGAATTCTAGAACCCTGTTACTGCCCTGTTTTGAATGAATTGTTTGGAATACTAAACACCGTTTATGGACTGTGTATTTTCTGGATCTATGTTATAATTGGAGTCTAGTCTGCGTAGCCTCAAACGGTGAGTCGATTGGATTAACGAGCTAGGAGATATAACGATTTTAGTAAAGGTTGTTCATAACCTATGAATTGTTTAAACATTGAACTTTGGAGAATTGTTTCACCTAGCTAATGACCTTAGCTCGAGTTGAAATTTTTATGGAATGATGTTAGTAGTACAAGGAAGACCTGAGAAAAGGAATCATGTCAAATGGATTAATTTCCAATTTATTAAAAATGCTAGAAAACAGGGTGTGAGAATGAAATGAACATGAGAAAAATGTTAAGTAATCGTTTTGGGAAACGATTTCGGGCAAGATAGAGAACTTGTCTCGAGTCGACCCAGTAACGGAAGTTGTTGAGGAATATCATGACTATACGTAGGTGCAAAGAACTTGATTAAAAACTATTGAGAGGATAGTTTTACGAGTAGCTAAAGTAGGCCCGAGGAGGTGAAGTACCGGGCGAAATGTAGAGTAATTGTATAAATTACAATTAGTCTGCTACATATGTATGTAAACTAAGAGTGGGTTCTTATATGATTATAGAGTACCCGGAGCGTGGAGAAGTTGGAATGGCATTCCTTGGACTCCAGGCAAGTTTCCGACTCTATTGTTTTATTCCATATCAGAATATTGTTGATTCATGGTGAAGCCAAACTTTTTGAAATCTTTGACTTAATGATAAGTTCTTCGATTATACATTTTGTGGTGTTTGGAACTACTTAGCTCATGATTGTTATTGGAAATGCACGTCGGCATTTCACCTTGAACTGTCTTGTTCATATATAACTTGATTCTTCTGCTATTCTGAACTTCTCGAAAAGTTAGAGTATGCAAGTATCTGACACTTTGTCACATTGATTCTGATGTATGACATATGTATGCATAGGTTGTTTAAGGTAGTTCCTTGCGAGTAGGACTAGATCCTTTCAACCTAATTCTGAGCCGCCTCTGAACTTCTTAAAAAGTTAGAGGACGTTTGTTTTCAGTTTTGTATAACTGAATCTGGTGTCGAGTACATCTTTTTGGTGCTCGATGGTCGACCGGGAGTAGTCTAGTGTGTCTCGACGGTTAGTCGAGGTTCAATATTTTAAATAATATTTAGTTTATTAAATATTATTTAAAGAATATAGAAAGTATTTAAAGGTTAAGTAAATACTTTCAGGACATTTGAGATTATTTAAATATTATTTAATATTGATTAAATATTATTTAAATATTTTAGGATATTTAAAAGTATTTAACTACTGATTAAATACTTTCAATTCGTTTTGGCTTATTTAAATATTATTTAATGTTGATTAAATATTATTTAAATATGTTGAATCATTTAAGATTATTTAAATATTAAATAATCTTGATTATATTGGGATTAAATATTTTAATTCTTTTAAATTCTTTTAATATTTTTCGAGGACTATTCTGGGCCTCCTAAATATTAATAAAATATTTATTTGTTCTTTAAAAATATTCTGGAGTTGTCTAAATTTCTTTAAATATTATTTTTCATTAAATAATAAATGGTGAGCGATGACTCGGATATTTTGTATTTATTCTGAGTCGATAACTCCAGGTTCGGGAGGTAACGTCCGGCTCCGATATTCCTCCCAGTTGTATTGGTGCCTTATGGCCCATTGTTTCACTCCAAAAATGTAATATTTTGTGGAGTCTATTTTCACTCGTATTAGTGGCTCCCCGGTCGCGTTCTTGAGTCTCCTTGATTCAAGGGTTTCTGTCTTGTTGAATTCGTTGACTGAGAGTCAACCCAGATGTTTCGAGAGTACTCCCACTTGGTTTAGGGAGCCAAGCTATTGTCAGATATTGAAATCTTACAATAGGTCGTTGTTGTTCTGGAAGGTTGTATTAAATTCCCTTCCTTATCTGTTGATCGAAATCCTGTGATGGATTGTCGTTGTTGTTCTGGAAGGTTGTATTCAATTCCCTTCCTTATCTGTTGATTGAAATCCTGTGATGAATTGTCGTTGTGTTCTGGAAGGTTGTATTAAATTCCCTTCCTTATCTGTTGATGAAATCCTGTGATGGATTGTTGTGTTGTTCTGGAAGGTTGTATTAAATTCCCTTCCTTATCTGTTGATCGAAATCCTGTGATGGATTGTCGTTGTTGTTCTGGAAGGTTGTATTAAATTCCCTTCCTTATCTGTTGATTGAAATCCTGTGATGGATTGTCGTTGTGTTCTGGAAGGTTGTATTAAATTCCCTTCCTTATCTGTTGATGAAATCCTATGATGGATTGTTGTTGTTCTGGAAGGTGGTATTGAATTCCCTTCCTTAACAGTTGATTGAAATTCTAGAGTGGATTGTTGTTATTCTAGAAGGCTTGATTAAATTTCCTTCTAGGTTTGATGAATGTTTAAGTATTCAACAGGGACTGGAGTAAGGTTGCGTAAGAGGTCGGTGACGCACGACCCAGCCGTAAACTAAAGGCCCATGTGTTGCCTAGGGTGACGTCCCGATAAGGGGTTGTCCTTCTACTAGTAGAGAAAGTGACTGGTTTTTCTATTGTACAAGGCGACTGATCATCGCGTACAATAGGGCGTTGAAAAATCTCCAGATTAATCCCGTTTCTTCCAATTAGAATTTGACGTTGCACTGTAACGAAAGCGTAGGTGCTGTGTTACTGATAGTGTCAACGGGAATGTAATCCACTCTGAGTTGGTTGGTTGTTTTGAGTACCGTTTTATTCGTATATATATCAGTTTCATTGTTCCTACACTATAATGAAAGCCGTGGTGCTAAGTTACCGATAGTGTTAATGGGAATTGATGAACTTCCGTTCATTCTTTTCGCAGTATAATGAACTGCTTGCTTATTGGTACTCAAACGAATGGTACTCGGTGTTGAGGCCATTGTGCTAAGTTATTGATACTGTCAGTCTCAAAAATTATGAACTTAAATTGTTGTATTGCAGTAACGTGAACTGCATTATTGTTGTGAATATCTTCTTGCATCGTGAATCTTGAGTCATTTATTGTCGAGATATAACTAGCTATACATCTTCAATTAGATTGCTAGTTATGTATTTTATTGTTGAATATCCATTTGGGATAAATATGGCTATCACCTTTTCCTTGAAATATTCTGATATATATAACTTGCTGAGCATTCTTTGGCTCATTCTTGTTTTTTTGTAAATCTTATATCTTGCAGAAAGAGATGACTATGAATTGTCTACCTCGAGTATTATGATAAGGAACAAGAAGATTCGAGCTTGAGCTAGTCAGGTTCAGGACTTCGATAAATGGTGCAAGAAAGGCGGGATTCCAGATTAGAATCCTAGACTTATTGAAAAATATGTGATGTGACAGTAGATCTTGGATTAATGTTTACTTCTAATGTAACATCATGTGGAAGTTATATTAGTAGTGTGAGATCCTGAGGATACATTGGTTGTAATAACTATTACTATTTTAAGTTCGTTCCCTGAGACTATAACTTGAGTTGTGTGTTTGGTTTGGGGTCACTGCTTTTATGTTTGGTTATTATAATGGTTAAAGCAAGTGAATGATGTTATTGTGGTGAAAATTAAATAGTGACAACCTAGATTCCTGACCCTGGATCTGGGGGCGTCACAGAAGTGGTATCAGAGCTCTAGGTTATAGTACTCAGGAACGAGAGAGTTAAGAGTTATAGTTGGATAAGATTAAGAAAGAGTGAGCTCAGATCGAGTTCATAATCGGGCTATCAGATGTAGCAGTGATTTATATTATGAGACTAATATACTCATATAACGATAGTTAGGAAAGATAATAAGAACTTTTCTTACAAGGATGTCGAACACTAGCCAAGGAGACTCATCTCAGTAAGAGGATTATGATTGAGAATGAGAGCTTGAGAATTATGGAGCACTTATAAAGGATCCCAGATATGCTATAAGTGTAGCACTAAGTATGCTAGTACCCCAGGATTGAAGGGAGCATTACTGAGAGAAGAAAAACTACTTCATTCTTGGCACAATCGTTAAGATGACCGTGTTCAAATTGATGGCGTGTCAAATCTTCACCAATCTTTCATCTATTGGTGATAAGCCGAAGAGATAGTCTACATTTCAGTAAACCCTTATTAATGTTATGGAGCGGATGTGATTGATGGTCCATGATATTGACCATTAATATTGTTGTTGACTGACTTGTGGATACTCGAGAGTGGGTATATTTATATATAGTGACTCATAGTTATTTCCCCTTTTGGAATACATTATGTTATAAGTGACCGATGAGATGTTGATGTTTGGGAACTGTGAATGTTTTGGGAATATAATGGAGGTGTTTTTACACCGGGCATAGTCCGACATATGAATAGGTCATGCCCAATTGTCTGTGGAAAATACATTCCCATTAGTTTAATGAAATTTAGAAATAAGAGGACGTGTAAATGGGATGTTTCAGGGTAAAATGGAGTAGTATGGCTTAAATGATATGGCCATCTATACATGAGTAATATTGAGGATTCTGTTGGGAATTCTCTGAGAATAAAAAGTAAAGCCCTAATTTAAATGGTGTGTGGTATGCATACGATGTAGAGTCGCAACAAAGAGGTGAGATCCACACTTGATATAATTTTTGAATATATTAAGGATGTTGGATTAAAGTAAGCCTTGGGGTAGAGATGACCGCCACATTGTAAATATGGTGGTTGGATTAACTAGTATAAATGAGTTATGGCATAAAGGCTTATATGAAGTTACTTGTTTTAATAGTGGAATTTCGGACTAGAGAGTGGTCCGAGTAGTCATTGATGAACCTAAATTTCTGAAAAGTATTTGGTCGAGGCCTAAAAAGGTCGTTGATTCAGCAAGAATTCTTATGAACTTGGTTGAACAAAGAATTCTTTAGCCATAGCTATATCTTGCATTATGCAACTGTTTCCTAAGTTTATGGAAATTCAAATGTAATGAAAGTTCTAGACCTGAAACAAGAGTGTGTCAGATCATGAATTAAAGTCTATGAGAATTGCCAAGATTGTCCCAAAAGAAGTGAATTGAGAATAAAGTCACAGGGTTGGCAAGAATCAACTATGACAGAATATGAATAATAAAGTGGCTACATATATGGAAATACCATGAACTTTTAACAAGGAACCAGAGTTCTACTTCTGGAAGAACAGTGGATTAAGAAATATGAGCGGGTTGGCGTACTGTTAATTATGGATCACCCTAGCCAATCGAGACCTCACTTACTAAACAGTGAGTCTGACATGGGAGAATATGTGAAATGGATAGCAAGAAGCTATAATTATAAAGTCCAGATGTTACGTTAATGATTGCCCTAAAAGAAGGGATGACATGTTTTAAATATGGAGAGATAAATTGAGAAGGTTCGAATTAAGATTCGAATAAAAAGTACATTACGCTTTGGATGCTAAGTTATGGGGCACTAGTAATGGATATGAAAAAGGAACTATTCAATAAAGAGAGTAGTTAAAGAATTGGGAAAAATAACCCTTAGTGATATTTTGGGGTTACCACCATCAGAGATCACGTCATTCCTCATTGACCTAGTGTTATGAGCAACTTCACCATTGGAGGCATCTTAGAAGATGGCCCCTGGCAGCCTAAGAGGGTTAGTCCCTCAGCTATAAAGACTATTTATTGAAAGTGTTACTAAGAGGTGCACGTGGGTTGTTTGTAAAGGAAACGGACAGCGGCATGAGACTGCGTATACATTGGTGAGAATGGATTAAGTGAATTGGTTAATTTAGCAATCAATATTGGTTATCCATAATATGGATAGACCACTCGAAGAAATTAGTCTACTGGAGAAAATATATTGAGGATAAGTTATCGCCAACTACAGAATTACCTAGATAATATGCCAAGGATGGCATTGAGAACGTGATAAGGACAGTATGAGTCTTTGATGAGGTAGGTTATATTAATGTATGCACCTGTACCTTCCGAGGATTAATTGGAATGTTAAGAAATAATTGGACAAGTTGTCATAATCTCCACATAGGATATCCTGATCGGTCTAAAGGTGGAGGAAGAACCCGAAGGTAAGATATATATATCACTGGAAAATCTTAAGAGAAAAGAGGTTGGATGACAAATCCCATAAGAATGAGTTTGGGTAAAATGAGTTTAAATTGTGAGACATACAGTAAGTGGTGAAGAAAGTTTGAGGAAAGTAAAGGACAAATATGAATAATTGTCCTAATGTGGTATGTACCAGATGATAAAAGATGAATCTTGTAATTAATAATTACATGTCTTTTGAGGGATTGCTTGTGCACGGAAGCAACATAGTAGAAATAATTTTATATACGTCGGAGTAACGGGAGAAACATGAATTAAGGTATGTTAATCATGAGTTGGAGGAAATAGCCATAACGGTTGCACTTAACCGGTGGAAACATCACTTGGATGGGTAGAAGCGGAAAAAGTACAAAGACCATAAAAGTCTTAAGGATTTATTCATTCGGAAAGAATAGAAATGAGAAATAAGAAATTTGGGGATTTTATAAGTAGGTTCCTAAATGACTAGGGACTGTTGTATATTGAGTTCGTAATGCATTAAGGAATGAAAATCTCAAACTATATTTTCTCTCCCTTTCAAAATCATTTTCTTCTAAATGTTAACTATTTTTCATCCGATTGAGATGAACAATGCATATGGCGTGACTTCTTGTCTGTGTGACAAAAGTCTGGTGGGCAACCACTCGATTATGTATTATAAGCCAGAAAGTACTAAAGACTGGTCATCTTGAGTACAAATATGGTTGTTCTCAGTCATATCCAAATTAATTTCTTTCTTATCTCTCATATACATTAAAAATGAGTTATTGATTTACAAACCACTCTGATCGTTTGTTTTGATGATCTTCATTGAAAAGATCTCTATTAAAATTATGTACAAGGTTATCTTTCTATAGAAAGTTTGTACCTTGAGTTTCAAAAAGGGGTGGTGGTAGTTACTTACTATGGTGAGAGCTTTTATACGACTCTGGTTACCACTCATATTGTTGGGTTCCGAGGCATAAAGCGCAGCGGATAAACGTAAATATAACGAAAATTTTCGGAACCCAAACGCAGGATCATGTATAAGAATTGACGGATTATGGTGATAATCGAATCATACCTATTAAGATTTTGAATGCCACGAACTCAACGGAGATCCTTGCTATCACGATTTGTGTCTTCCTCTCGAAAGCACCTCTATGGTATCCACACGAGCACCTTCAAGAACGTCTCACGATCTTGAACACGGAACGGAAGTACTAGCCTCCTTTGATAGGTTTCGAATTCTCTCTGCCTCTTCCTATGCTGCCTCTTCTGCTAGGGTTTATGCAAAAACGTGCAAGCCATTTAACCTATCATTATCTATTTATAATGATTGGTTAATGGGCCTTTTTAGCAAAAACCTAACCCATGTAGGCATAGGATTAAATAATAAAATATGCTTCTATTATTTAATTAATAATTAAGTCACACTTAATTATTATTGGCAGAAATATAATTCTTCAAATTCGAATTTATTTCAATTAATTAAGTCTCACTTAATTAATATAATAAATTCGAATTAATCATCAATTAATTTAAATCTATAATTTAAATTAACTATTCCTCTAGGTGCTCTATGTGTGTGACCCTATAGGCTATTATTTAATTAGCAATAATTTTATTCTCCAATAAAATTATAAACAATGAGCGGTATCTAGTAATACATCATTGCTACCTAATTAAACAATAATTAAATCGTGATTCGATAAAACCTTTCGTGATTAATGTTTCCGTGTAATATAATCCCTTTAACCATATATATTATAGATTAAACTCGAGGCATGTATTTAGTCATCCTCTTCAACATTTAATCCGGGTTTACTTGATCCATGAGTAGACTATGAAAAACAAATCATTATTTGAGCACGGCCATGCATTTTATAGTCTCACTCAATCAAGAGGCCAATAATATCTCTCCTAATTATAGGAGGGTTAAATCCTTTATCTATCATTCATATTTCTCATACGACTCATGATATACCCGATGTCCACTTTTATCATCACCCGGTCAAAGGTAACTTTTAATGTAGTCAAAGTATATCAATCCTCGTATAGAAATATAATGATCTCAAGTCAGAGGATCATTACACCATTATCACTGTGAGTCTTTCTTATGACTTAATTAAACATGAAGAATCTCACTGTGGGTCTGTCCAGTACCATGTACCCCTACATGTACCTATGTATTGACTTTAGTATCCTCATACTTATAACCAATGAGATGTGGTTATCTGTCAAACAACATACTAGTCTATTTATGTATTATTATTGTCCTATCATAATAATACTCGACTAGGGAACCTTTAAGAATATGATATATTATATAATCTCAAGTTCAAGTCATGTACTTAAACTATATAACGAGTATCATGATTCTAAGGACATTTATTATGCTAACAAATATATCGCAGTAATTAAAGTCATAATAAATACGTTTATTGAATAATCAAATGACATAAATGTTTATTAAAAGGAAAAATTGTATTGCCTCTAGGGCACCTACACTAACACATATATAGTCATGCCACCTTACGAAGTTAGTGCGAACGAAAGTATTGATCTACTTTGCGTTAAGGGCAAAATTGATAAATGATAGATAACTGGGGACATGGACCGGTTGACAGACATGGGATACAAGTTTTAGTATGGGAAGCGATTGACGATAACTCAAGGTAGACAAAGCGAATTTGGTGATCAAGCCAGGAATGGCAGAGAGTATGAAGCGAGAGGCTTCGTGTTGCTTAAAGCATTATTGTGGAAAGAAGTAACGAGATGTAGTAAGCAAGAGAACTTAAGCTCGAGGAGTATTGAATCCTTCAAGGTCTCAGAGTATATTAAGGAGGTGTATAAAGACCCTCGACTTTATAAAGAAAGTTTTGAGAAGTGAAATAATAATAATGCTGAGGAGGTTGTACGAAACCAAGAAGTTTGAAGTCTCAACCTAGAAATGAGAAAACGAGGTGTGAAAAGAGTAACCTCGGTTGTTCTCGTATGAATTCCGAGGACGGAATCTTTTTAAGGAGGGGAGACTGTAATATCCCTAAAATTCAGGTACTTTCGAAACCTTGCTAAAGATAGTATTTAATGGATGATAATTATGGAATAAGGTTTTGTTGGGCAATCAAATTATTAAAATTGCCGGAACAAGTTAAAGATTAAAATTGTCGTAGCAAAGCGTTACGGAACCGAAGAAAATCAAATGATTTTCCTTGATTTATGTAAAGAGCCGATTTTTATTAATTCATGGATTAATGAAAATACAAATACTTGCATTTGATTAAAAGTATAAGAAATGCTAGTATATTTATACATGGTCAAAGTGGAAGAAGACTTGACCAAAGCTTTGACTAGCTCTTTAAATAACCAAAGGCCAAGTAACATTACTTAACAAAGAAAAAAAAATCAACAAAGCTAGCAAGCAAGAAGAACCATTCGGCTAAGAAGAAAAGCAAGGGAGAAGAAAAATCCAAAGCTCAAGCTAGAGTTGATTAATCATCTTGCAAAGTAGCTTAAAAGAAAGGTAGAATCCTTGTCTATAACATACTAAAATCTCATGCTTAGTTATCCATTGATGCTAAAGATTTTCATGAAAGTGTATGAGCATGAACAGTAACTCCGAATATAAATGATCTTATTTCTTTGATTCTTGGATTCCTATAGCTTGGTGGATGATTGTTATAGCATATATGTGTTATGGGTAGTGAGAATTACCCATGTATGACCCCAGAAACGCATGTTTTGATTAATGGATTTCTAGGTTTTGGTTTTTATTCTTGGCTGATTTTTGAAGCTTGAGATTGTGTTATGATGTAGTATATGGTTGAATGAGGAGTTTGAGATTGTTTGTTGGTTGATTTGGATTAGAATAAAAATGGAAAACGATGAGTTTACAAACGTAACCATGCCAAATTTTTTTCGTGACCTAACTGTTGTAACTGTCCAGAAAATCTGGCAACATTCGGCCACTGTTCTTGGCTTATGGCTGATATGGTTAGATAGATAATGGACTCTAGATCGTTTGCGCGCTAATTTTGCGTCAAACGGAGTTATGAGCTAAAAGTTATGGCCAAAACGGTGAGGAGAGGCAGAACCTGTTTTTAACTAACTTGGAGGAGGTGATCAGCTTTGCTAGACTACCTTATAAAATCTGAAACTTTTACATAAAATACTTGGAAAATATGAGATTACCTGGGAAAAAGAATCGGATTAAAAGGAGTAAAATCTGATTTATTAAAATTGGTTGAGTGCAAGTTATGTAATAGAAATTTTCAGAAACATGAATTCTAGAATCCTGTTACTGCCCTGTTTTGAATGAATTGTTTGGAATACTTAACACCGTTTATGGACTGTGTATTTTCTGGATCTATGTTATAATTGGAGTCTAGTCTGCGTAGCCTCAAACGGTGAGTCGATTGGATTAACGAGCTAGGAGATATAACGATTTTAGTAAAGGTTGTTCATAACCTATGAATTGTTTAAACATTGAACTTTGGAGAATTGTTTCACCTAGCTAATGATCTTAGCTCGAGTTGAAATTTTTATGACATTATGTTAGTAGTACAAGGAAGACCTGAGAAAAGGAATCATGTCAAATGGATTAATTTCCAATTTATTAAAAATGCTAGAAAACAGGGTGTGAGAATGAAATGAACATGAGAAAAATGTTAAGTAATCGTTTTGGGAAACGATTTCGGGCAAGATAGATAACTTGTCTCGAGTCGACCCAGTAACGGAAGTTGTTGAGGAATATCATGACTATACGTAGGTGCAAAGAACATGATTAAAAACTATTGAGAGGATAGTTTTACGAGTAGCTAAAGTAGGCCCGAGGAGGTTAAGTACCGGGCGAAATGTAGAGTAATTGTATAAATTACAATCTATGTTACTCCGACTCTTCTCTTTAGGTTGCCGTACCCGTGTCGGACACTTGGACACTCGGACACGACACTTATTTCGTGTCGGATCCTTTGACTAAAATGTGGACACTTTGACCAATTTAAAAATCAAATATGAGTCAAACTTACGATTCAAAATAAATATTTGAGAATAAAGAAAGAAGCAAGAATGAGATAAGGTTGGAGACGATGCCTAATTTGCAAAGTCCGGTACAATATCATGTTTAATTTGAATTCTATTGTTACTTTTTGTTAAGATGTCTAACTTATCATACTTGTTATTAATATATTATGACGTGTCCCCGTACCCGTGTCTAAAAATAGGACAGTGTCCCCGTGTCCCCAATTTTCAGAGTTTCCAACTCCGACACACGGATATGTGTCGTGTCCGACACTCCGTACCCGAGTCAAAGTAACATAGATTACAATTAGTCTGCTACATATGTATGTAAACTAAGAGTGGGTTCTTATATGATTATAGAGTACCCGGAGCGTGGAGAAGTTGGAATGGCATTCCTTGGACTCCAGGCAAGTTTCCGACTCTATTGTTTTATTCCATATCAGAATATTGTTGATTCATGGTGAAGCCAAACTTTTTGAAATCTTTGACTTAATGATAAGTTCTTCGATTATACATTTTGTGGTGTTTGGAACTACTTAGCTCATGATTGTTATTGGAAATGCACGTCGGCATTTCACCTTGAACTGTCTTGTTCATATATAACTTGATTCTTCTGCTACTCTGAACTTCTCGAAAAGTTAGAGTATGCAAGTATCTGACACTTTGTCACATTGATTCTGATGTATGACATATGTATGCATAGGTTGTTAAGGTAGTTCCTTGCGAGTAGGACTAGATCCTTTCAACCTAATTCTGAGCCGCCTCTGAACTTCTTAAAAAGTTAGAGGACGTTTGTTTTCAGTTTTGTATAACTGAATCTGGTGTCGAGTACATCTTTTTGGTGCTCGATGGTCGACCGGGAGTAGTCTAGTGTGTCTCGACGGTTAGTCGAGGTTCAATATTTTAAATAATATTTAGTTTATTAAATATTATTTAAAGAATATAGAAAGTATTTAAAGGTTAAGTAAATACTTTCAGGGCATTTGAGATTATTTAAATATTATTTAATATTGATTAAATATTATTTAAATATTTTAGGATATTTAAAAGTGTTTAACTACTGATTAAATACTTTCAATTCGTTTTGGCTTATTTAAATATTATTTAATGTTGATTAAATATTATTTAAATATGTTGAATCGTTTAAGATTATTTAAATATTAAATAATCTTGATTATATTGGGATTAAATATTTTAATTCTTTTAAATCCTTTTAATATTTTTCGAGGACTATTCTGGGCCTCCTAAATATTAATAAAATATTTATTTATTCTTTAAAAATATTCTGGAGTTGTCTAAATTTCTTTAAATATTATTTTTCATTAAATAATAAATGGTGAGCGATGACTCGGATATTTTGTATTTATTCTGAGTCGATAACTCCAGGTTCGGGAGGTAACGTCCGGCTCCGATATTCCTCCCAGTTGTATTGGTGCCTTATGGCCCATTGTTTCACTCCAAAAATGTAATATTTTGTGGAGTCTATTTTCACTCGTATTAGTGGCTCCCCGGTCGCGTTCCTGAGTCTCCTTGATTCAAGGGTTTCTGTCTTGTTGAATTCGTTGACTGAGAGTCAACCCAGATGTTTCGAGAGTACTCCCACTTGGTTTAGGGAGCCAAGCTATTGTCAGATATTGAAATCTTACAATAGGTCATTGTTGTTCTGGAAGGTTGTATTAAATTTCCTTCCTTATCTGTTGATCGAAATCCTGTGATGGATTGTCGTTGTTGTTCTGGAAGGTTGTATTAAATTCCCTTCCTTATCTGTTGATTGAAATCCTGTGATGAATTGTCGTTGTGTTCTGGAAGGTTGTATTAAATTCCCTTCCTTATCTGTTGATGAAATCCTGTGATGGATTGTTGTGTTGTTCTGGAAGGTTGTATTAAATTCCCTTCCTTATCTGTTGATCGAAATCCTGTGATGGATTGTCGTTGTTGTTCTGGAAGGTTGTATTAAATTCCCTTCCTAATCTGTTGATTGAAATCCTATGATGGATTGTCGTTGTGTTCTGGAAGGTTGTATTAAATTCCCTTCCTTATCTGTTGATGAAATCCTATGATGGATTGTTGTTGTTCTGGAAGGTGGTATTGAATTCCCTTCCTTAACAGTTGATTGAAATCCTAGAGTGGATTGTTGTTATTCTAGAAGGCTTGATTAAATTTCCTTCTAGGTTTGATGAATGTTTAAGTATTCAACAGGGACTAGAGTAAGGTTGCGTAAGAGGTCGGTGACGCATGACCCAGCCGTAAACTAAAGGCCCATGTGTTGCCTAGGGTGACGTCCCGATAAGGGGTTGTCCTTCTACTAGTAGAGAAAGTGACTGGTTTTTCTATTGTACAAGGCGACTGATCATCGCGTACAATAGGGCGTTGAAAAATCTCCAGATTAATCTCGTTTCTTCCAATTAGAATTTGACGTTGCACTGTAACGAAAGCCTAAGTGCTGTGTTACCGATAGTGTCAACGGGAATGTAATCCACTCTGAGTTGGTTGGTTGTTTTGAGTACCGTTTTATTCGTATATATATCAGTTTCATTGTTCCTACACTATAACGAAAGCCGTGGTGCTAAGTTACCGATAGTGTTAATGGGAATTGATGAACTTCCGTTCATTCTTTTCGCAGTATAATGAACTGCTTGCTTATTGGTACTCAAACGAATGGTACTCGGTGTTGAGGCCATTGTGCTAAGTTATTGATACTGTCAGTCTCAAAAATTATGAACTTAAATTGTTGTATTGCAGTAACGTGAACTGCATTATTGTTGTGAATATCTTCTTGCATCGTGAATCTTGAGTCATTTATTGTCGAGATATAACTAGCTATACATCTTCAATTAGATTGCTATTTATGTATTTTATTGTTGAATATCCATTTGGGATAAATATGGCTATCACCTTTTCCTTGAAATATTCTGATATATATAACTTGCTGAGCATTCTTTGGCTCATTCTTGTTTTTTTGTAAATCTTATATCTTGCAGAAAGAGATGACTATGAATTGTCTACCTCGAGTATTATGATAAGGAACAAGAAGATTCGAGCTTGAGCTAGTCAGGTTCAGAACTTCGATAAATGGTGCAAGAAAGGCGGGATTCCAGATTAGAATCCTAGACTTATTGAAAAATATGTGACGTGACAGTAGATCTTGGATTAATGTTTACTTCTAATGTAACATCATGTGGAACTTATATTAGTAGTGTGAGATCCTGTGGATACATTGGTTGTAATAACTATTACTATTTTAAGTTCGTTCCCTGAGACTATAACTCGAGTTGTGTGTTTGGTTTGGGGTCACTGCTTTTATGTTTGGTTATTATAATGGTTAAAGCAAGTGAATGATGTTATTGTGGTGAAAATTGGATAGTGACAACCTAGATTCCTGACCCCGGATCTGGGGGCGTCACACAATCCATAAATGGATTGACGCAGCTTACATACCTTTACAGCATTCTTTGGATCAACAAAACCTTCCGGCTGTGTCATATACACATCAATATCTTCTTCAAGGCTCTCATTTAAGAAAGCAATTTTGACATCCATCTGCCAGATTTCATAATCATAGTAAGCACCTATAGCAAGCAAAATCCTGATGGACTTGACCATAGCCACTGGTGAAAAAGTCTCATCATAGTCAATACCATGAATTTGCTTGAAACCTTTTACCACCAATCGTGTCTTATAAGTCTGTACATTACCATCCATGTCGGTCTTCTTCTTGAAAACCCACTTGCACCCTATAGGTTTTACCCCTTTAGGTGGATCAACCAAAGTCCATACTTGATTAGTATACATGGATTCCATCTCAGATTTCATGGCATCCAGCCATCTCTTGGATTCTAGAGTGTTCATAGCGTCTTGCAGTTCGAGCAACAAACACTTAGTTCTCGGAAGGATTATAGAATGAATAACCCTTTGTTTCAATTGGGTATCCCACAAAGTTACATTTGTCTGATTTAGGTCCTAGCTTGTTAGAAGTTAAATGTTTCACAAATGTTTCACATCCCCATATTTTCATAAATGACATGCTATGATGATTCTTAGTCCATATCTTATATGGAGTCTTCTGAACCGTTTTAGTAGGAACTCGGTTAAGTGTATAAGCAGCCGTCTCCAGGGCGTAGCCCCATAAACTAATTGGAAGATCTGTATGACTCATCATCGATCGTACCATGTCCAACAAAGTACGATTCCTCCTTTCAGAAACTCCATTCCATTGTGGTGTTCCGGGAGGAGTGAGTTGTGATACAATACCACACTCTTTTAATAAACTCTTAAATTCATGGATTAAGTATTCACCTCCACGATCAGATCGTAGAGTCTTAATACTTCCGCTAATTTGTTTTTCTACTTCAGCTTTGTTTCTTTGAACTTTTCAAAAGAATCGGATTTGTTCTTCATAAGATACACATATCTACTGAAATTATCAGTAAACGTGATAAAGTAGTAAAAGCCACCTCTTGTCATAGTACGCATAGGACCACATACATCACTATGTATAAGTTCTAATCGTTCAGTGGCCCTTTCACCTTGTCCAGTAAAAGGAGATTTAGTCATTTTTCCAATGAGACAAGGTTCGCATGCTTCGTATGATTCAAAGTCAAACTTATCCAAGTATCCATCCTTATGTAACTTGGAAATGCGCTTCTCATTTATATGGCCTAAACGACAGTGCCAGAGGTATGTTTAATTTGAGTCATTTATTTTAAGACGTTTGTTATTCACATTATAGATAGGAGTGTCTAAATCAAGAACATATAAACCGTTAAATAAACGTGCAACCTCATAGGTAACATTATTCAAAGAAAAGGAACAACTATTGTTCTGAATTAAAATGCAAAACCTTTCTTGTCTAAACAAGAAACCGAAATAATGTTTCTGCAAATTGCAGGCATGTAAAAACAGTTCTCAAGTTCTAAAATAAGCCCAGTGGGCAATGATAAATAATAAGTCCCCACAGCTAAAACAGCAACCTTTGCTCCATTGTCAACTCGTAGGTCGACCTCTCCTTTAGCCAAAGTCCTACTCCTTTGTAGTTCATGTACATTTATACAAATGTGAGAAACACATCCAGTATCCAATACCCATGATGTAGAAGTTGACAAATTGACCTCTATAACATAAATACCTGAATCAGAAACTTGACCAACCTTCTTCTTCTTAAGATCCTCCAAATAAGCATGACAGTTTCTCTTCCAATGATCTGGTTTACCATAGTAGTGACAATCACCCTTTATAACAACACCCTTAGGCTTTAAAGCCTGTTTGGGATTAACCTTTGGCTTGGGACCAGAAGCAGATCCAATATTCTTCTTTCCCTTCCATTTGCCTTTCTTATTAGCCTTACCTTTGTTATCTACCATCAACATGGCAGCAAGTTCAGCCTTTCCATGTGGGTTTCAGTAGTTCGTAACATGGCCAACAATTCAGTGGGTGTTTTGTCTATCTCATTCATATTGTAGTTCATAACAAAATGAGTATAGTTGATGTTCAAAGATTGCAAGATTAAGTCAATCTGAGCTTCCAAACCAATCGGGAAACCCAAAGTATCAAGATACTCAATATAACCTATCTTCTTCAGAACATGTGGTTCAACAGGTTCACGTTCTCCCTGTTTGCAAGTATACAATGCTTTGCTCGTGTCGAACCTTTCTTGACGAGCTTGTCCCTCAAACATTCTTTGAAGGTGTTCAATCATCTTATAAGCATCCATATGCTCATGTTGTTTTTGAAGCTCAACACTCATGGTTGCCAGCATGAGACTGTTAGTGTAGGTGCCCTAGAGGCAATACAATGTTTCTTTTAATAGACCTTTATGTCATTTGATTATTTAATAAACGTATTTATTATGACTTTAAATACTACGATATATTTGTTAGCATAATAAATGTCCTTAGAATCATGATACACATTGTATAGTTTAGTACATGACTTGAACTTGAGATTATATAATAGATCATATTCTTAAATGTCCCTAGTCGAGTATTATTATTATAGGACAATAATAATACATAAATAGACTAGTATGTTGTTTGACTGATAACCACATCTCATTGGTTATAAGTATGAGGATACTAAAGTCAACACATAGGTACATGCAAGAGTACATGGTACTGGACAGACCCACAGTGAGATTCTTCATGTTTAATAAAGTCATAAGAAAGACTCACAGTGATAATGGTGTAATGATCCTCTGACTTGAGATCATTATATTTCTATACGAGGATTAATATACTTTGACTACATTAAAAGTTACCTTTGACCGGGTGATGATAAAAGTGGACATCGGGTATATCATGAGTCGTATGAGAAATATGAATGATAGATAAAGGATTTAACCCTCCTATAATTAGGAGAGATATTATTGGCCTCTTGATTGAGTGAGACTATAAAATGCATGGCCGTGCTCAAATAATGATTTGTTTTCATAGTCTACTCATGGATCAAGTAAACCCGGATTAAATGTTGAAGAGGATGACTAAATACATGCCTCGAGTTTAATATATAATATATATGGTTAAAGGGATTATATTACACGGAAACATTAATCACGAAAGGTTTTATCGAATCACGATTTAATTATTATTTAATTGGGTAGCAATGATGTATTACTAGATACCGCTCATTGTTTATAATTTTATTGGAGAATAAAATTATTGCTAATTAAATAATAGCCTATAGGGTCACACACATAGAGCACTTCAAGGAATAGTTAATTTAAATTATAGATTTAAATTAATTGATGATTATTTGAATTTTATTATATTAATTAAGTGAGACTTAATTAATTGAAATAATATAATTCGAATTTGAATTATGCCCTTAATAATTAAGTATGACTTAGTTATTAATTAAATAATAGAAATTCAGTTTTTATTATTTAATCCTAAACCTACATGGGTTAGGCTTTGCTATTATAGGTTGCTGATTGGGCCTCTTAACCAGCATTATAAATAGATAATGATAGGGTTAAGAGGGATGACGTTTTTGAGAAACAAAACCCTAAAGGCAGCATCAGCAAGGAGGCAGAAAGAACAAAATTTGAAATCATCAAAGGAGGCTAGTACATCCATTCCGTAATCAAGATCGTGAGACGTTCTTGAAGGTGCTCGTGTGGATACCATAGAGGTGTTTTCGAGAAGAAGGCACAAGTCGTGAAAGCTAGGATCTCCGTTGAGTTCGTAGAAGTCAAGACCAAGAAAAGGTATGATTCCGTTTCACAATAATCAGTCCGAACTTATACATGATCCTGCGTTTAGGGTTCCGAATTTTTGTTATATTTACGTTTAATCCACTGTGTTTTATGCCTCGAAACCCAACAGAGACATGCAATATCATTCACATCATCAATATGCTTCTGTTAAGCATTTGCTGAACGCGAGTTGCATTCTCAGCAGGAGGAGCAGGTGAAGGAATTTCAATGACATGGAGCTTACGCTCTTGCCTGAGGACAATCCTCAAATTCCTATACCAATCCAGAAAGTTAGTTACTGTCAGCTTGTCCTTCTCAAGGGTTGCTCGTACGGAGAAAGTATTTGTATTGTTTGCCATTTAAATATCTACAATGTTTAAAATGCATAAAATAAACATTAGATTGTCTAAGTTATTATATTCAAATGATTATGATATATTCATAATATATCTCCCACTATTTTTATCAAATTAATAGCCCTTACTATTAATTTGGAAAGTATATCCCATAATTCTTTCTAGTGAGCCAAGATCCATATTTCGTCATGTCCTAAGTCAACCACTGGAAGTCCTTAAAAAATGATTATTTAGGTAGACAACAGTTGTTAATTATATCATATATAATTCTTGGATAGTTTGGTGAACAACGATTGATCTTATCTATCTAATAGACTTTTAACCAAACTCTATGCTTCTAAGTTCATAATGGTTGAATATAACCGTTTATTTTCACCTTATTATGACGACTCAGTTAAGTTAGATCCAATGATACAACGGCCGAATATAACCGTTTATATTCGTCGCATCTCACCACGATAGATAGGAGTCCCCTTCCACTGACAGTCCTTCCCCTAATCGATCTAGGATTCGATGAGTGTTCATTCATTGGAAAGCATCCGAGTAAAACTTAATATTTTGTTAAGGAGTTTAGAAAATTTATAACGATCATGATCACATCATAAAGAGATCATCAATTTTTCCTTGAACCAAATATTTCAAATTGACATCTTAAATTGTTCATTTCCCAGGTAGATGGAGGATACTAGTGGTCATACTTAAAACCAATCAGCCTTACGAATACGCATATCCGTTTTTATCAGAAAATCCCAGTTATAGATATCAAAAATCAATATTTAATTCCGTGTTTTAAAAATCCATATTTCATAAACACAAGAATCTCATGATCGTTTGTTAATTTTAAAATCTTGAATCATTACAGATTTTATCTTTCTTAAGCAGACATGGCATGGGTGTCGTATCTAATACATACATCATTCCAACGCATACATATCTACACATGCATTCATATACATAATGTATTGTGCATAAATTAAATGTGTTTGGTTATGACCCCATCCTATGTGATATTTTCAAGCTAATGGAATTATCAAGGTCAATCTATGGTGGTTTCAAATACTACACTATTACATGTCTTTATCTTCTTCATTGCTCCATCATCTGGATTGCCTCCTAGCTTCCTTGCTTCCAAGTCTCCATTGAACAATTACATTGAATAATAAATAAATCTATTCTAATGAAATTACAAGAAGAACTCGAGTTACATTCGAGATTAACAATTACATTGAATAAACGACATGCAAGTCGTATTTAGAAACCAAAACCATAAAACAAAACCACTATCCTATGGGTTTTTAGGCCATAACCATCCACCATGTTATCACATAACACATGTAATATATCTCAGATTATATAAACATATCATATAATCATATATAATAAATTTCAAAATTTCAGAAAATCAAATAAATTTCAGAAAATAATAAATCGCCGTTTCGGGGTCTGTAATGTCGTCAAACGGCTTACAGACACGAAGCTGACTTTGTTAGTATTTCTCAGTGACACGATTCCAGTCAGAAAACACATATCGTTTGCGAAAATCGGACACTGGACACAGATTTCAGAAAATCTACCGAATCCGTTTCAGAATTCGTATCGAATAGGATTTCCATAACAAGAACAAACATGTATCATATACATACAGCAATACACACAATCATCCCATGATTATACAACACATGAATATCATATATTCAAAATCATATAAAACATATATATCAATATATAGTCATGGCATATCATATATATGTTTACATACATCGAAAAACTGTTAAACACATAACCAAATCATCCCATTATACACGTAGCTCTGATGCCATTGAAGGGTTTCGGGCATGAAAACGCAGAGGAATTAACGAAAAAACAATAAAAAAATCGAAACCCAATCGTAGGATCCACGTATAACGTTGGATGATTATGGTGAAGAAGTATGTACCTTAACAAAGCTTTCGTATGCTGTTTAATGGAGGTCCAGAAAGATGAATCACAGCAGTCCTTTGTTGCAAAGATTTGCTCTCTAAAGAAATCCACACGAACGCCCGATCGTCCTACGATCACCGGAGTCGGTACTAGCCGAATTGTTTGTCTCTCTCTCTCTCTTTCTCTAGCCTCTCTTGATGTTGAGCAGCTAGGGTTTTTCTCGAAAAATGAAATTTGATGATTAAACCCTAATACTATACATCATTATGTATATATAGGGGAGAGAGAGATTTTAGGCCTAACCCTAATCCATGTTGTTTCCAAAACCCATTATGACTTTGGGTTATTATTATTATTAAATCTGAATTCTAATATAATTAATCAAGTCCCACTTAATTAATTCAATAATTAAATTCGAATAATAATAATACTTATTAAATCCGAATTCTAATATAATTAATCAAGTCTCACTTAATTAATTCAATAATTAAATTCGAATAAACAATAATATATTTAAATTCATAATTTAAATAAACCTCCGTTTTGATGTTCTTTGTGTGTGACCCTTTAGGTTATTATTACGTTGGCAATAATTTTATTATCTAATAATAAAATTATAAACAATGAGCGACATCTAGTAATACATCATTGCTACCCAAGTAACAATAATAATTGGTGATTCAATTAAACCTTTCGTGAATAATGTTCCATGTAATATAATCCTTTTAACCTTATATTATAGATCAAACTCGAGGCATGTATAGTGTCATCCTCTTCAACGTTTAATCTCGGTTTCCTTGATCAATGAGTAGACTATTTAAACAAATCAATATTTGAGCATGGCCATGCATTTCATAGTCTCACTCAATCAAGATGCCAATAATATCACTCCTAGAATTGGAGTGTTAAATCCTATATCTATCATTCATATTCCTCATACGATTCATAGCAAACCCAATGTACACCTTTATCATTACCCGGTTAATGGTAACTTTGAGTGTAATCAAAGTATATTAATTCTCGTATAGAAATATAACGATTTCAAGTCAGAGGATCATTACATCATTATCACAGTGAGATTTCTTATAACACTTATTAACATGTAGAATCTCACGGCGGGTCTTTCCAGTGTCATGTATTGATACATACACTTATGTTCTTGACTTTAGTATCACCATACCTATGACCAATGAGATGTGGTCATCCGTCAACAAACATACTAGTCTTATTGCATTATTATTGTCCTTAAATAATAATACTTGACTAAGGAATTTTAGGAATAAAATACTATTCATATAATCTCATTTTTAAGTCACATACTTAAAGATATATATTACGTATTAATATTCCAATGATATTTATTATCCTTTCAATTTATTACGCAGTAAATAAAGACATAATAAATAATAATTAAATAATCAAATAAAACATAATCCTTAATTGTTTTCAATAAAATATTAAAAGTATTGTCTCTAGGACACCAATACTAACAAGATATGCTTTTATTATTAGTGATTTTCAGATACCACAATATATATTATCACTAACAACAAAAATCACAATTAATTGCAATGAAACAATAACAAATTATCAAAATATGATAATTAATAATAATTTTAAAAAGCAAGTAATTATGCTCCTAATATCTCATCGTATTAAAACTATAAAACTAATAAACGATGAATTGCTTCAATTCATAATTTTAATAAGATAAAATACTCTTGCTAAATACTAAATAATCATAGGAATGAAAATTAACATTTAACTTCATACACTATATCTAATAATTGTTACTCAAGCATATGACAATTATACTCATAACAATTATCAGTACTATATGTAAGCTCGAGAAATTAGATGTAAAGAAATTCACAAGTCCTTTAAATATTGACATTTAATACTTATGATTCTTAGAACAATTTCTCATAGACAAAAATAAAATTTCAAAATAAAATGAAATAAAAATAACTATAAAGTAAAAATATGCCTATCTAAAAAAAATGCCAATCTTATAGAAAATAATATGTCAATCGTATAGAAATAAATAAATAAATAAATATGCCAATAAAAAAAATAAAATAAAAATAAACTTACACACACACATATATATATATATAGAAATAATGATATTAAAAATTTGAAAACAAAAATAATATGTACCAATTATAAAAAAATATATTATTTAAGAGCATGATACGAAATTTTCTTTAAGATACATGTCCCTTAATAAAACGTGGGAAAGTTGTATCTGAGAAGAAAGTTTCTATCACTTATGAATTTCCTATAAGGCAAATTTCCCATAATAAAATGCGGGAATTTGTACCAAAGAAGAAATTCAATTCTCTTAAGGAAAAAATATATATATATTTACAGTATAGATGTCAATTAAATAAAACTGTACAAAACTAAAAATATTGCTTGTACCTCTCACTGTGCATGCCTTGCAATGTGTTCCTAGAATTTACTATTTAGGCTTACCATCAGCGTGAGTGCCGGTGGTGTGCTTGACTCATTACAAAGTGCTCTGGCTGACGAGCGAATTTTAATGGACTCATCCTGTAGAGAGAATGATTCCAGAGACAGTTTTATTGCCTTTTCAGCTGTGCATTCTTCTGAGAAGATGCAGATGAGCTTACAGTTATCTCAGTCATATACTCATTTTCTTCTCTGGAGGTAGAGCTGTGGGTGCACTTTCGACATCATCCTTATTTGCTGCATCAAGTGCAGTTTCTCCCTTATCAACCTCTAACTTACATGAGTTCCTTATATCTCCAGGTGTTAATATATGGAAGTGGATGAATTGGTGTTTGGTACTATGGCCTGGGTAATAGATTGATGGGTTTTCAACCTCTTGGCCAGTTTCTAAAGCCACTAGGGGCTAACTGGAAAGAACCAATCGAGATAAAAAGATAATCACCTTAACATTCCAAAACATATTTTTCATCCCAAGGAGAAGGAAAAATATATTAAGGAATGGTAATAGATTGCATTAAAGCACTTTCAATAAAAGAGTTTTGTCAGAACTAAAGATTTATCATTTAAAAGCATGATACAAAATTTTCTTTAAGATACATATCCCATAATAAAACGCGAGAAAGTTGTATCATAGAAGGAAATTTTTATCCTTTATGAATTTCCTATAAGACAAACTTCCCATTATAAAACGCGAGAATTTATACCAAAGAAGAAATTCAAATCTCTTACCAAATTATATCTCGTTAAAATGACTCTTTTCCTTTATACCTTAATACTGTATGATTTGAAAACAGTTATTGCAAACCATCCTTATCAGATAGAGGACTATGATTTTCCGACTCATAATGCAATTATGATATTCATCATTGTCGTCCACCTGATATTATCCCTAACTTAAAATAGAAAATTTCATTACAATAGGGGTGGATGTATTCTTAGTAATACAGTATAAGGCCTTTAAAGCAACAACCACTGTTTAGGTACTTTGAATCAATGTGCAACATACATTGAAACAAGTGTTTGAAAATAAATCATTTTACAAATGGTTGATACCTCGAAGTAAAAACAATTTTGGAAATATTTCTAAGTATATAAAATATTGAAAATTTTATATACACATAACTCAGAAAATATTTCCGTCTCTTTCAATATTAGTGAACTTTGAAATATGCATTGATTATTTAGATCAGTAATTTTAAATAATGTCACTAATATTAAAAGTATCACAATTATTTGTAATAAAATATTTAAAAATATCAGAGAAAAATATCAAAACAAATAAGCAAGATATCGTTAACTAATACTCATAAAATAATTATCATACAAACAATTATGCTGCATATTATTTTAATTCATTTAAATCATGAGACTGATATGACATCGAATTGTCTGACATCATAATTTTAAATTAATTAAGATAATATACAAACTTATGCTAGAATACCTAATTACCACATATGCATATAATATTATAAACATGGATAATTAAAGTAGTAGTAATAAGCATGAGGTACTGGATTTCAAATAAATTCACAAGTCCTTTAAATATGAAAATTTTAATACTTGTAAACTCATTTAAGAATTCTTTACAGATGAGATTTTCAACAAATATTCACATAAATAATATCTCAACTTTAATAACCAACTTAGACAAAATGAATTTATCAAGCTGTTTTAGCAAATATCTGCAAGTTATTCTACTAAGGACTACTCCCAATATAAATGATACCTGGTGTCCATGCGCTTGTTCCGTGAGTGGTGAAGAGATTATTCAGTAGAGTTGATGGAGTTTGACAGCTTCTAGTAATTACCTCCATGTCTTTCTTTCAAACTGCATTATCTATACCTATATAGCCAATTAGGTTAAACCTAGTATCTTTAGGGTACCTGATTCTTAGAATTGGTAATCCCTTAAGATATCTAACAATTCATATCTTAGATATAAGATTAGATTCTCTAGTATCCACGTGGAAACTTGCACATAGGCATATTGAGAATAAAATATATGGTCTTTATGCACAGTAGACCCACATATAATATAATCATGGTATAGTTGCACTAATATTACATTATGTGTGTGTGCCTTGTATTCTAGAGAGATATGTGTATAACGACTCTAATATAAAATCATTTTCAAGTAATTAGCAGTTAGAGTATCATACTATGTCCTTGACGATTGCTTGAACTCTTACCTCCGTCATAGAGAGCTTTGTGAAGAGAATGATATACAAATTCCAGTGGATATGAAACTTCAAGGTCCAGGAGTTGTTGTACATCATCTTGTTCAGCCCTAATAGGATCAAGTCTCGTCTCTGGTGCTTTAGTTAGATCTTGAAAGTCCCGAAGATTCTGTTTCCATCATCGTTTATACCTTCTGTAGCAACCAGTTTGGCTTTGTCCCACATAACAATGCCAAAAAAATCATCCAGTTTCTGAAAACCCTTACAGTACCAATTATAACTTTGTCTTGTGGCATGGGTTCCAGATTCAGTAGATTCTGCCTTCGAACTAATTGAGATCATCTTGCATTGCAATCACCCAATCTGGATCAATCAGTGCTTCTTCAATCTTCTTTAGGATTCCAACTGTTTAACAATTGTTCTTTCCCGAAGAATAACCATTTACTTTACAAGCACTTCTAGTCTTTACTCTAGTATCCGGATTACTAAGAACTAGACTCCCGGAATGAATTTGACTCCAAACCCTTAGTCTCGACAGATATGTTCTTAATGTATTCCTTTGATCTTCATTGTGTTGAGTATGACTAGTAGATCCTTCTTTTATTTGCTCCCCCTGAGTTGCTGCTAGGATGTGTTGAAGATCCTTCACCTTGTTGAGTGGATTATGTTAAAGTCCATGAGTTGTGTAGATTCACTACCATTTCCACTACTAGGATCTGAATCATCATCATTAACATTGATTCCTTCTACAACCTCAGTTTCATCATCAATATATGAATATGACTCTGACTAGTTGTCAAGCTTCACAGATTCAGAATAGACATTTATTTGAATGCTTGGGAGCTCCTTGAATAGTGTAACACAACCCTGATCTTGTCTTACTACTTTTAGCCTTATATGTTTCTTCAGTTGTGACCTCTAACGATTCTTAAATCCATTTTGTATAAGTAAAAAAGCTAGAATGATCATTAGAGTCAAAAAAAAATCTTCAGAGTTCCCCACTAATAAATCTATCATATCTTTACATTTGAGCAGTTTGTGGTGTTGGGTTCCGAGACATAAAACGCAGCGGATTAACGTAAATATAACAAAAAAAATTGGAACCCTAACGCAGGATCATGTATAAGATTGGACAGATTATGGTGAAACAGAATTCTACCTTTTATGGTCTTGACTTTCATGAACTCAACGGAGATCCTAGCTTTCACGATTTGTGTCTTCCTCTCGAAAAACACCTCTATGGTATCCACACGAGCACATTCAAGAACGTCTCACGATCTTGATTACGGAATGGATGTACTAGCCTCCTATTGATGATTTCGAATTTGTTCTTCTCTGCTTTGCTTGCCTTGCTGCTGCCTCTAGGGTTTTCCCAAAAACGTAAATTACATTTAACCTATCATTATCTATTTATAATGACTGGTTAACGGGCCTATTCAGCAAAACCTAACCTATGTAGGTATAGGATTAAATAATAAAACGTGTTTCTATTATTTAATTAATAATTAAGTCATACTTAATTATTATGGGCAGAAATCCTCTTCAAATTCGAATTTATATTATTTCAATTAATTAAGTCTCACTTAATTAATATAATAAAATTCAAATAATCATCAATTAATTTAAATCTATAATTTAAATTAACTATTCCTCTAAGTGCTCTATGTGTGTGACCCTATAGGCTATTATTTAATTAGCAATAATTTTATTCTATTCCTCTAAGTGCTCTATGTGTGTGACCCTATAGGCTATTATTTAATTAGCAATAATTTTATTCTCCAATAAAATTATAAACAATGAGCGGTATCTAGTAATACATCATTGTTACCCAATTAAACAATAATTAAATCGTGATTCGATAAAACCTTTCGTGATTAATGTTTCCGTGTAATATAATCCCTTTAACTATATATATTATAGATTAAACTCCAGGCATGTATTTAATCATCCTCTACAACATTTAATCGGGGTTTACTTGATCAATGAGTAGACTATGAAAACAAATCATTATTTGAGCACGGCCATGCATTTTATAGTCTTACTCAATCAAGAGTCCAATAATATCTCTCCTAATTATAGGAGGGTTAAATCCTTTATCTATCATTCATATTTCTCATACGACACATGATATACCCGATGTCCACTTTTATCATCACCCAGTCAAAGGTAACTTTTAATGTAATCAAAGTATATTAATCCTCGTATAGAAATATAATGATCTTAAGTCAAAGGATCATTACACCATTATCACTGTGAGTCTTTCTTATGACTTTATTAAACATGAAGAATCTCACTGTGGGTCTGTCCAGTATCATGTACTCCTACATGCACCTATGTATTGACTTTAGTATCCCCATACTTATAACCAATGAGATGTGGTTATCAGTCAAACAACATACTAGTCTATTTATGTATTATTATTGTCCTATAATAATAATACTCGACTAAGGACCTTTTAAGAATATGATATATTATATAATCTCAAGTTCAAGTCATGTACTTAAACTATACAATGTGTATCATGATTCTAAGGACATTTATTATGCTAACAAATATATCGCAGTAGTTAAAGTCATAATAAATACGTTTATTGAATAATCAAATGACATAAAGGTCTATTAAAAAGAAACATTGTATTGCCTCTAGGGCACCAACACTAACAATCTCCCACTTGTACTAGAGCCAATCACCCATGTATCTAATACCCATGGAACTAGTGTGACCGTCGTGCTTTGTCTGCGACAAGCCTTTGGTTAGTGGGTCTGCAATGTTATCATTTGTGTGCACTTTACATATGTGTATGTCACCCCTTTCATTAATCTCTCGAATGAGGTGATATCTCCTGAGTATATGTTTGGTTCGGGAGTGAGATCTAGGTTCTTTAGCCTGTGCAATAGCTCCATTATTATCGCAGTATAGATCATTGGGATCTGCGATCGATGGAACCACTCCCAAATCAGTAATGAATTTTCGAATCCAAACAACTTCCTTTGCTGCTTCACAAGCTGCAATGTACTCAGCCTCCATTGTAGAATCAGCTACTGTTTCTTTCTTTGAACTCTTCTAACTTACAGCACCTCCGTTTAGACAAAACACAAAACCAGACTGTGATACAGTATCATCCCTATCTGTTTGGAAACTTGCATCGGTGTAACCTTTTACAACCAGTTTCTCCTCTCCTCCATACACTAAGAATGAATCTTTAGTCCTTTTCAAGTACTTTAGAATATTCTTGACTGCCATCCAGTGACCTTCACCTGGATTAGATTGGTATCTGTTCGTCATGCTTAAAGCATACGAAACATCTGGGCGAGTACATACCATTGCATACATGATAGATCCAATTACTGAGGCATATGGAACCTTACTCATGCGGTCCTTGTCATCCATTTGATTTCGGACACTGATCTTTAGAGATCGTTATCCCTTGAGACACGGGGACATATCCCCTTTTTGCATTTTGCATACCAAAATGATGCAAAACCTTATCGATGTATGTACTCTGACTTAGACCGATCATCCTTCTAGATCTTTCCCTATAGATCCTCATTCCTAGAATGTAGGATGCATCTCCTAAGTCTTTCATAGAGAAGTTGCTCCCTAACCAAGACTTAACAGCCTTAAGAGAAGGTATGTCATTCCCCATTAGTAGTATGTCATCAACATATAGTACTATGAATGCCACATGGCTCCCACTAACCTTCTTGTAAACACAAGGTTCATCTTCATTTTAAACAAAGCCATACTCTTTGACTATTTCATCAAAACGGATATTCCATCTCCTAGAGGCTTGCTTCAATCCATAAAAGGATCGACGTAATTTACATACCTTGCTAACATTCCTTGAACTGACAAAACCTTCAGGTTGTGTCATGTATACATCCACATCCTCTTCAAGGCTTCCATTAAGGAAGACTGTTTTGACATCCATTTGCCGGATTTCATAATCATGGAATGCTACAATAGCAAGCAAAATCCTTATGGACTTGACCATAGCCACTGGTGATAAAGTGTCATCATAGTCAATACCATGAATTTGTTTGAAACCTTTTGCAACCAGCCTTGCTTTATAGGTCTGAACATTTCCATCCATGTCAGTTTTCTTCTTGAAAACCCATTTGCACCCTATGGGTTTTACCCCTTCGGGTGGATCAACCAAAGTCCATACTTGGTTTTCGTACATGGAATCCATCTCAGATTTCATGGCTTCTAGCCATCTCTTAGGGTCTGGACTGTTCATAGCATCTTGGTATGTGAGAGGCTCATCTTCATCTATGAGCATCAAATCACCACATTGAGTCAAGAGAAATCCATATCTCTCTGGCTCATGGCGAATTCTACCAGTTCTACGAACAACCTGTGTTTGTTGAGCATTATCATTATCCTGCTCTTGTTCCACTTCAGGTTCAATGCTATTTTGTGGTTCTCGATCTTCATCGAGGTCTATAGTTCTTCCACTGTTTATTTTGGAAACAAAATATCTTTCCATGAAAACAGCATCTCGAGCAATGAACACTTTCTGCTTAGAAGGACTATAGAAATAATACGCCTTTGTTTCACTAGGGTATCCCACAAAATTGCACTCTTCAGATTTAGGTCCAAGCTTGTCAGATACTTGACGATTCACAAACGCCTTGCATCCCCAAACTTTCATAAAGTTCATGCCCGACCATTTCTTCTCCCATATCTCATATGGAGTCTTTTGAACCTTCTTAGTAGGAACACGGTTAAGTGTGAAAGCCGTTGTTTCTAGAGCGTAACTCCAGAAACTAATTGGAAGATCTGCATGACTCATCATCGATCGCACCATGTCCAACAAGGTGCGATTTCTCTTCTCTGAAACACCAATCCATTGAGGTGTACCTGGCGGAGTGAGTTGTGATACAATACCACACTCCTTTAAATAATCTTTAAATTCTGTGCTCAAGTATTCTCCTCCACGATCAGATCGTAAGATTTTAATACTTGCACCTCCGCCAATTTGCTTCTTTACTTCAGCCTTGTATTCTTTGAACTTTTCAAAAGAATTGGATTTATTCTTCATAAGATATACATATCCATATCTACTGAAATCATCAGTAAATGTTATGAAGTAGTAGTAGCCTCCTCTAGCCATCACACGCATTGGGCCACATACATCACTATGTATTAGCTCTAGACGTTCATTGCCCCTTTGACCCTTACCAGTGAAAGGGGCTTTAGTCATTTTACCAAGTAAACAAGATTCGCATTCTTGGTATGATTCAAAATCAAACTTATCCAAGTATCCATCCTTATGTAATTTGGATATGCGTTTCTCATTTATATGGCCTAGACGACAATGCCAGAGGTATGTTTGATTTGAGTCATTAACTTTAAGTCGTTTGTTTTCTATATTATAGACAAGATTATCTAAGTCAAGAACATATAAACCATTAAACAAACGCGCAACACCATAGGTTAAATCATTCAAAGCAAAAGAGCAACAATTGTTCTTTATCGTAAATGAAAAACCTTTCTTGTCCAAACAAGAAACAGAAATAATGTTTCTGCGAATCGCAGGCACGTAAAAACAATTCTCCAGTTCTAAAACTAGCCCTGAGGGCAAAGATAAATAATAGGTTCCTACAGCTAAAGCAGCAACTCTTGTTCCATTGCCAACTCGTAGGTCCACTTCTCCTTTAGCCAATGTCCTACTTCTCTGCATTTCCTGCACATTTATATAAATGTGAGTAGCACATCCAGTATCCAATACCCAAGATGTAGAAATAGACAGACTGACTTCTATAACATATATATTGTTGGTGTAGGTGCCCTAGAGGCAATACAATGTTTATTTTGATAAACCTTTATGTCAATTAATTATTCAATAAACATATTTATTATGACTTTAATTACTGCGATATATTTGTTAGCATAATAAATGTCCTTAGAATCATGATACACATTGTATAGTTTAATACATGACTTGAACTTGAGATTATATAGTATATCATATTCTTAAATGTCCCTAGTCGAGTATTATTATTATAGGACAATAATAATACATAAATAGACTAGTATGTTGTTTGACTGATAACCACATCTCATTGGTTATAAGTATGGGGATACTAAAGTCAACACATAGGTACATGCAGGAGTACATGGTACTGGACAGACCCATAGTGAGATTCTTCATGTTTAATAAAGTCATAAGAAAGACTCACAGTGATAATGGTGTAATGATCCTCTGACTTGAGATCATTATATTTCTATACGAGGATTAATATACTTTGACTACATTAAAAGTTACCTTTGACCGGGTGATGATAAAAGTGGACATCGGGTATATCATGAGTCGTATGAGAAATATGAATGATAGATAAAGGATTTAACCCTCCTATAATTAGGAGAGATATTATTGGCCTCTTGATTGAGTGAGACTATAAAATGCATGGCCATGCTCAAATAATGATTTGTTTTTCATAGTCTACTCATGGATCAAGTAAACCCGGATTAAATGTTGAAGAGGATGACTAAATACATGCCTCGAGTTTAATCTATAATATATATTGTTAAAGGGATTATATTACACGGAAACATTAATCACGAAAGGTTTTATCGAATCATGATTTAATTATTATTTAATTGGGTAGCAATGATGTATTACTAGATACCGCTCATTGTTTATAATTTTATTGGAGAATAAAATTATTGCTAATTAAATAATAGCCTATAGGGTCACACACATAGAGTACTTTAAGGAATAATTAATTTAAATTATAGATTTAAATTAATTGATGATTATTTGAATTTTATTATATTAATTAAGTGAGACTTAATTAATTGAAATAATATAAATTCGAATTTGAATTCTGCCATTAATAATTAAGTGTGACTTATTTATTAATTAAATAATAAAATTCGGTTTTATTATTTAATCCTAAACTTACATGGGTTAGGCTTTACTGTTATGGGTTGCTATTATGGGCCTATTAACCAACCATTATAAATAGATAATGTAGGGTTAATAAGGGGGAACGTTTTTGATAAGAAAAACCCGATAGAGGCAGCAGCAGTAGCAAGCACATCAAAGGCAGTTTCGAAATCATCTAGAGGAGGCTAGTACATCCGTTCCATAATCAAGATCGTGAGACGTTCTTGAAGGTGCTCGTGTGGATACTATAGAGGTGTTTTCAAGAAGAAGACACAAGTCGTGAAAGCTAGGATCTCCGTTGAGTTCGTAGTAGTCAAGACCAAACAAAGGTATGATTCCATTTCACAATAATCAGTCCATGATTATACATGATCCTGTGTTAGGGTTCCGAAATTTTGTTATATTTACGTTTAATCCGCTGCGTTTTATGCCTCGGAACCAAACAATGGCATCAGAGCTACGTGTATAAGGTACTGATTTGGTTACGTGTTTTATGTGTTTGATGCATACATGCCTGTTTTGGTGACTGCCATGCCATGCTACTGCTTTGTCATAATCTGTTATGCCACTGTCATGCTTCTGTTATGAGACTGCCATGCCTGTTATGAGACTACTATGCTTCTGCCAATATGTAACTGTCAGAGAATGTATATTCTGTGTCTGATCAGAGTTTGTGAAATTGGAGCTGGGTCAGAGTTTAACAAACTCTGATGGACTCGCTCAGAGTTTAATAAACTCTGATGGTCAGGTCAGAGTATAGAGCATGGTCAGAGTTTAACAAACTCTGATGGTCTCTGATCAGAGTTTAGCAGTAAACTCTGATGGACTGTGCTGATCAGAGTTTAGCAGTAAACTCTGATGGACTGTATAAATTGCAGTGGGGAAAAAGGCCAACAGATATGATCTGTAGTTCAGAAATTGATGATTTCTGAATAGGACAGCTCGACCCCAGCTGAGGGCTGCCGCCCCCAGACCCCGCCCGGGGGCTGCCGCCCCCGAACCCCGCCCAGGGGCTGCCGCCCCCGGACCCCCGCAATATTTTATTTTGTGTACTTGAGCATGGTGGTGGTTATGGCCCTTAGACCCCTAGATTAATGGTTTTGGTTTTGGTTTTATAAATACGACTTGCATGTCGTTTTCTTCATTCTTGTAATTGTTTAACCTCGAATGTAACTCGAGTTTTCTTATGTAAGTACATTAGTATAGGTTGTATTCAATTATTCCATGTAATGTACTTGAAGATTAAAGGATGATCCAAGAAGAGGAGCAAGCACCCATGGATACAAGAAGAATGAAGACATGTAATTGTATTTATATTTCACCACCATAGATTGACTTTGATCCTTTCATTAGCTCGAAAGGATCACATAGGAAAGGGGCCATAACCAAGCACGTTTACATACTGCACTTTACATATTGATGTATGAATGTATGTGTAGAGTAGAAGATGCATGCTTTAATTAGATTAATGATGTATGCATGTATTAGATACGTCACCCATGCCATGCTTGCCATGCTAAACAAGATAAAATCTGTAACGATTTAAGATTTTAAAATTAACAAATGATCATGAGATTCTTGTGTTTATGAAATATGGATTTTTAAAACACGGAATTGAATATGGATTTTGATGTCTATAATTGGGATTTTCTGACAAAAACGGATATGCGTATTCGTAAGGCTGATGGGTTTTAAGTGTGACCACTGGTATCCTCCATCTACCTGGGAAATGAACAATTTAAGATGTCAATTTGAAATATTTAGTTCAAGGAAAAATTGAGGATCTCTTCATGATGTGATCATGATCGTCGTAAATTTTCTAAACCCCTTAACAAAATATTAAGTTTTAATCAGATGCTTTCCAATGAATGAACACTCATCGAATCCTAGATCGATTAGGGGAAAGACTGTCAGTGGCAGGGGACTCCTATCTATCATGGTAAGATGCGACGAATATAAACGGTTATATTCGACCGTTGTATCATTGGGTCAAACTTAACTGAGTCATCATAATAAGGTGAAAGTAAACGGTTATATTCAACCATTATGAACTTAGAAGCATAGAGTTTGGTTAAAAATCTATTAGATAGATAAGATCAATCGTTGCTCACCAAACTATCCAAGAATTATATATGATATAATTGATAAATGTTGTCTACCTAAATAATCAATCTTAAGGACTTCCAGTGGTTGACTTAAGACATGACAAAATATGGATCTTGGCTCACTAGAAAGAATTATGGGATATACTTTCCAAATTAATAGTAAGGGCTATTAATTTGATAAAAATAGTGGGAGATATATTATGAATGTATCATAATCATTTGAACATAATAAATAACTCAGACAATCTAATGTTTAATTTTGTGCTTTTATCATTGTAGATACCAAGTAATGACAAACAACACAAACACACTATCCGCACGATCTTTCCTTGAGAAGGATAAGCTGACAGGAGGAAACAACTTCCTAGACTGGCAGAGGAATTTGAGGATTGTCCTCAGGCAGGAGCGCAAGCTTCATGTCATTGATATTCCTCCGGCAGGTCCCCTTCCTGAGGGCGCTACTGTTGAGGAACGAGCGGCCCATACAAAGGATGAGAATGATGCAACTGATGTTGCATGTCTTATGTTGGCAACTATGAGTGCTGAGCTTCAAAGACAACATGTGCATATGGATGCATATACTATCTATGAGCACTTGCAAAGCATGTTTGCAAGCCAAACTCGTCAAGAAAGGTTTAACACGAGTAAGTCACTCTTTAATTGCAAACAAGGGGCAAGTGAACCAGTTGGCCCACATGTTCTGAAGATGATTGGTTACATTGAGTATCTTGAAACTTTGGGTTTCCCGATTGGTCCGGAAACTGGTATTGACCTAATCTTGAATTCTTTGAACAACAAATTCACTCAGTTTGTTATGAACTACAATATGAATGAATTTGACAAAACACCTACTGAATTGTTGGCTATGTTGAGAACATATGAGACCAACATGAAGACGGCTGAACCTGCTCCCATACTGATGGTGGGCAATAAAGGTAAGGCCAAAGGGAAAGGCAAGTGGAAGGGTAAGAAGAAGACAGGTTCTGATTCTACACCCAAGCCAAAGTCAGGTCCTAAACAGGCTTTAAAGCCTAAAGGTGGGGTCGCTAAGGGTGAATGTCACTACTATAAGAAAACTGGTCATTGGAAGAGAAACTGTTCAGTTTACTTGGAGGATCTGAAGAAGAAGAGGGCTGAGCAAGCTTCTAATTCAGGTATATATGTTATAGAAGTCAATCTGTCTATTTCTACATCTTGGGTATTGGATACCGGATGTGCTTCTCACATTTGTATAAATGTGCAGGAAATGCAGAGAAGTAGGACATTGGCTAAAGGAGAAATGGACCTACGAGTTGGCAACGGAGCAAGAGTTGCTGCTTTAGCTGTAGGAACCTATTATTTATCTTTGCCCTCTGGGCTAGTTTTAGAACTGGATAATTATTATTACGTGCCTGCGATTCGCAGAAACATTATTTCTGTTTCTTGTTTGGACAAGAAAGGTTTTTCGTTTACAATAAAGGACAACAGTTGCTCTTTTGCTTTGAATGATTTAACCTATGGTGTTGCGCGTTTGTTTAATGGTTTATATGTTCTTGACTTAGATAATCCTGTCTGTAATATAGAAAACAAACGACTTAAAGTTAATGACTCAAATCAAACATACCTCTGGCATTGTCGTCTAGGCCATATAAATGAGAAACGCATATCAAAATTACATAAGGATGGATACTTGGATAAGTTTGAATTTGAATCATACCAAGAATGCGAATTTTGTTTGCTTGGTAAAATGACTAAAGCCCCTTTCACTGGTAAGGGTCAAAGGGCCACTGAACGTCTGGAGCTAATACATAGTGATGTATGTGGCCCAATGCGTGTGATGGCTAGAGGAGGCTACTACTACTTCATAACATTTACTGATGATTTCAGTAGATATGGGTATGTATATCTTATGAAGAATAAATCCGATTCTTTTGAAAAGTTCAAAGAATACAAGGTTGAAGTAGAAAAGCAAATTGGCGGAGGTGCAAGTATTAAAATCTTACGATCTGATCGTGGAGGAGAATACTTGAGCACTGAATTTAAAGATTATTTAAAGGAGTGTGGTATTGTATCACAACTCACTCCACCAGGTACACCTCAATGGAATGGAGTTTCAGAGATGAGAAATCGCACCTTGTTGGACATGGTACGATCGATGATGAGTCATGCAGATCTTCCAATTAGTTTCTGGGGTTATGCTCTAGAAACAGCGGCTTTCGCACTTAATCGTGTTCCTACTAAGAAGGTTCAAAAGACTCCATATGAGATATAGGAGAAGAAACGGTCAGGCATGAGCTTTATGAAAGTTTGGGGATGCAAGGCGTTTGTGAAACGTCAAGTATCTGACAAGCTTGGACCTAAATCTGAAGAGTGCAATTTTGTGGGATACCCTAAAGAAACAAAGGCGTATTATTTTTATAGTCCTTCTGAGCAGAAAGTGTTTATTGCTCGAGATGCTGTTTTCATGGAAAGAGATTTTGTTTCCAAAAGAAACAGTGGGAGAATTATAGACCTCGATGAAGATCGAGAACCACAAAATAGCATTGAACCTGAAGTGAAACATGAGCAGGATAATGATAATGCTCAACAAACACAGGTTGTTCGTAGAACTGGTAGAATTCGCCATGAGCCAGAGAGATATGGATTTCTTTTGACTCAATGTGGTGATTTGATGCTCATAGATGAAGATGAGCCTCTCACATACCAAGATGCTATGAACAGTCCAGAATCTAAGAGATGGCTAGAAGCCATGAAATCCGAGATGGATTCCATGTACGAAAACCGAGTATGGACTTTGGTTGATCCACCTGAAGGGGTAAAACCCATAGGGTGCAAATGGGTTTTTAAGAAGAAAACTGACATGGATGGAAATGTTCAGTCCTATAAAGCAAGGCTGGTTGCAAAAGGTTTCAAACAAATTCATGGTATTGACTATGATGAAACTTTCTCACCAGTGGCTATGGTCAAGTCCATAAGGATTTTGCTTGCTATTGCAGCATTCCATGATGATGAAATCTGGCAAATGGATGTCAAAACAACCTTCCTTAACGGAATCCTTGAAGAGGATGTGGATGTGTACATGACACAACCTGAAGGTTTTGTCGATCCAAGGAATGTTAGCAAGGTATGTAAATTACGTCGATCCTTTTATGGATTGAAGCAAGCCTCTAGGAGATGGAATATCCGTTTTGATGAAACAGTCAAAGAGTATGGCTTTGTTCAAAACGAAGATGAACCTTGTGTTTACAAGAAGGTTAGTGGGAGCCATGTGGCATTCATAGTATTATATGTTGATGACATACTACTAATGGGGAATGACATACCTTCTCTCAAGGTTGTTAAGATTTGGTTAGGGAGCAACTTCTCTATGAAAGACTTAAGAGAAGCATCCTACATTCTAGGAATGAGGATCTATAGGGATAGATCTAGAAGGATGATCGTTCTAAGTCAGAGTACATACATCGATAAGGTTTTGCATCGTTTTGGTATGCAAAATGCAAAAAGGGGATATGTCCCCGTGTCTCAAGGGATAACGATCTCTAAAGATCAGTGTCCGAAATCATTGGATGACAAGGACCGCATGAGTAAGGTTCCATATGCCTCAGCAATTGGATCCATCATGTATGCGATAGTATGTACTCGCCCAGATGTTTCGTATGCTTTAAGCATGACGAGCAGATACCAATCTAATCCAGGTGAAGGTCACTGGACGGCTGTCAAGAATATTTTAAAGTACTTGAAAAGGACTAAAGATTCATTCTTGGTGTATGGAGGAGAGGAAAAACTGGTTGTAAAAGGTTACACCGATGCAAGTTTTCAAACAGACAGGGATGATACTGTATCACAGTCTGGTTTTGTGTTTTGTCTAAACGGAGGTGCTGTAAGTTGGAAGAGTTCAAAACAAGAAACAGTAGCTGATTCTACAATGGAGGCTGAGTACATTGCAGCTTGTGAAGCGGCTAAGGAAGCTGTTTGGATTCGAAAATTCATTACTGATTTGGGAGTGGTTCCATCGATCGCAGATCCCATTGATCTATACTGCGATAATAATGGAGCCATTGCACAGGCTAAAGAACCTAGAGCTCACTCCCGAACCAAACACATACTCAGGAGATATCACCTCATTCGAGAGATTAATGAAAGGGGTGACATACACATATGTAAAGTGCACACATATGATAACATTGCAGACCCACTGACCAAAGGCTTGTCGCAGAAGAAGCACGACGGTCACACTAGTTCCATGGGTATTAGATACATGGGTGATTGGCTCTAGTGCAAGTGGGAGATTGTTGGTGTAGGTGCCCTAGAGGCAATACAATGTTTATTTTGATAAACCTTTATGTCAATTGATTATTCAATAAACATATTTATTATGACTTTAATTACTGCGATATATTTGTTAGCATAATAAATGTCCTTAGAATCATGATACACATTGTATAGTTTAGTACATGACTTGAACTTGAGATTATATAATATATCATATTCTTAAATGTCCCTAGTCGAGTATTATTATTATAGGACAATAATAATACATAAATAGACTAGTATGTTGTTTGACTGATAACCACATCTCATTGGTTATAAGTATGGGGATACTAAAGTCAACACATAGGTACATGCAGGAGTACATGGTACTGGACAGACCCATAGTGAGATTCTTCATGTTTAATAAAGTCATAAGAAAGACTCACAGTGATAATGGTGTAATGATCCTTCGACTTGAGATCATTATATTTCTGTATGAGAATTAATATACTTTGACTACATTAAAAGTCACTTTTGACCGGGTGATGATAAAAATGGACATCGGGTATATCATGAGTCGTATGAGAAATATGAATGATAGATAAAGGATTTAACCCTCCTATAATTAGGAGAGATATTATTGGCCTCTTGATTGAGTGAGACTATAAAATGCATGGCCATGCTCAAATAATGATTTATTTTTCATAGTCTACTCATGGATCAAGTAAACCCGGATTAAATGTTGAAGAGGATGACTAAATACATGCCTCGAGTTTAATCTATAATATATATGGTTAAAGGGATTATATTACACGGAAACATTAATCACGAAAGGTTTTATCGAATCACGATTTAATTATTATTTAATTGGGTAGCAATGATGTATTACTAGATACCGCTCATTGTTTATAATTTTATTGGAGAATAAAATTATTACTAATTAAATAATAGCCTATAGGGTCACACAAATAGAGTACTTTAAGGAATAATTAATTTAAATTATAGATTTAAATTAATTGATGATTATTTGAATATTATTATATTAATTAAGTGAGACTTAATTAATTGAAATAATATAAATTCGAATTTGAATTCTGACATTAATAATTAAGTGTGACTTATTTATTAATTAAATAATAAAATTCTGTTTTATTATTTAATCCTAAACCTACATGGGTTAGGTTTTGCTGTTATGGGTTGCTATTATGGGCCTATTAACCAACCATTATAAATAGATAATGTAGGGTTAATAAGGGGGAACGTTTTTGATAAGAAAAACACGATAGAGGCAGCAGCAGTAGCAAGCACATCAAAGGCAGTTTCGAAATCATCTAGAGGAGGCTAGTACATCCGTTCCATAATCAAGATCGTGAGACGTTCTTGAAAGTGCTCGTGTGGATACCATAGAGGTGTTTTCAAGAGGAAGACACAAATCGTGAAAGCTAGGATCTCCGTTGAGTTCGTAGTAGTCAAGACCAAACAAAGGTATGATTCCGTTTCACAATAATCAGTCCATGATTATACATGATCCTGCGTTAGGGTTCCGAAATTTTGTTATATTTACGTTTAATCCGCTGCGTTTTATGCCTCGGAACCAAACATATACCTGAAGTTGAAGCTTGCTCAGCCCTCTTCTTCTTCAGATCCTCCAAGTAAACTTAACAGTTTCTCTTCCAGTGACCAGTTTTCTTACAGTAGTGACATTCACCCTTAGCGACCCTACCTTTAGGCTTTAAAGCCTGTTTAGGACTTGACTTTGGCTTGGGTGTAGAATCAGATCCTGTCTTCTTCTTACCCTTCCACTTGCCTTTCCCTTTGGCCTTACCTTTATTGCCCACCAGCAGTATGGGAGCAGGTTCAGCCGTCTTCATGTTGGTCTCATATGTCCTCAACATAGCCAACAATTCAGTAGGTGTTTTGTCAAATTCATTCATATTGTAGTTGATGACAAACTGGGTGAATTTGTTGTCAAAGAATTCATGATTAGGTCCATACCAATTTCCTGAATAATCGGGAAACCCAAAGTTTCAAGGTACTCAATGTAACCAATCATCTTCAGAACATGTGGGCCAACTGGTTCATTTGCCCCTTGTTTGCAGTTAAAGAGTGACTTGCTCGTGTTGAACCTTTCTTGACGAGTTTGGCTTGCAAACATGCTTTGCAAGTGCTCATTGATAGTATATGCATCCATATGCACATGCTGTCTTTGAAGCTCAGCACTCATAGTTGCTAACATAAGACACGCAACATCAGTTGCATCATTCTCATCCTTTGTGTGGGCCGCTCGTTCCTCAACAGTAGCGCCCTCAGGAAGGGGACCTGCCGGAGGAATATCAATGACATGAAGCTTGCGCTCCTGCCTGAGGACAATCCTCAAATTCCTCTGCCAGTCTAGGAAGTTGTTTCCTCCTGTCAGCTTATCCTTCTCAAGGACAGATCGTACGGATAGTGTGTGTGTGTTGTTTGTCATTACTTGGTATCTACAATGATAAAAGCACAAAATTAAACATTAGATTGTCTGAGTTATTTATTATGTTCAAATGATTATGATACATTCATAATATATCTCCCACTATTTTTATCAAATCAATAGCCCTTACTATTAATTTGGAAAGTATATCCCATAATCCTTTCTAGTGAGCCAAGATCCATATTTCGTCATGTCTCAAGTCAACCACTGGAAGTCCTTAAGAATGATTATTTAGGTAGACAACATTTGTCAATTATATCATATATAATTCTTGGATACTTTGGTGAGCAACGATTGATCTTATCTATCTAATAGATTTTTAACCAAACTCTATGCTTCTAAGTTCATAATGGTTGAATATAACCGTTTACTTTCACCTTATTATGACGACTCAGTTAAGTTTGACCCAATGATACAACGGCCGAATATAACCGTTTATATTCGTCGCATCTCACCACGATAGACAGGAGTCCCCTGCCACTGACAGTCTTTCCCCTAATCGATCTAGGATTCGATGAGTGTTCATTCATTGGAAAACATCCGAGTAAAACGTAATATTTTATTAAGGGGTTTAGAAAATTTACGACGATCATGATCACATCCTGAAGAGATCCTCAATTTTTCCTTGAACCAAATATTTCAAATTGACATCTTAAATTGTTCATTTCCCAGGTAGATGGAGGATACCAGTGGTCGCACTTAAAACCCATCAGCCTTACGAATACGCATATCCGTTTTTGTCAGAAAATCCCTGTTATAGATATCAAAAATCCATATTTAATTCCGTGTTTTAAAAATCCATATTTCATAAACACAAGAATCTCATGATCGTTTGTTAATTTTAAAATCTTAAATCATTACAGATTTTATCTTGTTTAGCATGACAAGCATGGCATGGGTGACGTATCTAATACATGCATACATCATTAATCTAATTAAAGCATGCATCTTCTACTCTACACATACATTCATACATCAATATGTAAAGTGCAGTATGTAAACGTGCTTGGTTATGGCCCCATTCCTATGTGATCCTTTCGAGCTAATGAAAGGATCAAAATCAATCTATGGTGGTGGTAAAACATAACTACAGTTGCTTGTCTTCATTCTTCTTGCATCCATGGCTGCCTTTTATTCTTCTTGGATCATCCTTTGTCTTCAAGTACATTACATGGAATAATTGAATACAACCTAAGCTAATGTACTTACATAAGAAAACTCGAGTTACATTCGAGGTTCAGCAATTACAAGAATGAAGAAAACGACATGCAAGTCGTATTTATAAAACTAAAACCATTAATCTAGGGGTCTAAGTCCATAACTAACACCATGCCCACATAACAATTACTGACATCTCAGAATGCATAATCATATCATCATGCATCATAAAAAAATTGTCAAAAATTTAAAATTATGATCTCAAAATAGAAAACTGCTCGTGATTTTTGCTCGTGATTTCCTTAACGATGTCAAATGGCCAAAAAATACTATAGGTCATGAAAAAGCCGTGATTTTTGCTCGTGGCGATTTTCCCTTTCCAGAAAGAGTAAATTCGACCCATTCTGACTCCGTCAAAAAACACTATTCACTGCAAAATCACTATTCACAGAAAACTGCATCTTATGCATTTGTGTTTTTAAATGTTTTAGAACGATTCCGACGACCTTCGTATGACCGTATCTCGTATCACATACATGCAGTGCATCACACATATCATGTCATAACAGATTATAACATTGCAGATCTCATATAGACATCATAACATACTACAATTCGAATATACATGGCAGTAGCATGGCAGTAGCATCAAACAGGCACATATGCATCAAATACATAAAACACGTAACCAAATCAGTCCCTTATACACGTAGCTCTGATGCCATTGTTGGGTTCTGAGGCATAAAACGCAGCGGATTAACGTAAATATAATAAAAAAAATTGGAACCCTAACGCAGGATCATGTATAAGATTGGACAGATTATGGTGAAACATAATTCTACCTTTTCTGGTCTTGACTTTCACGAACTCAACGGAGATCCTAGCTTTCACGACTTGTGTCTTCCTCTCGAAAAACACATCTATGGTATCCACTCGAGCACCTTCAAGAACGTCTCACGATCTTGATTACGGAATGAATGTACTAGCCTCCTATTGATGATTTCGAATTTGTTCTTCTCTGCCTTGCTTTCCTTGCTGCTGCCTCTAGGATTTTCCCAAAAACGTAAAATACATTTAACCTATCATTATCTATTTATATTGACTTTTTAACGGGCCTATTCAGCAAAACCTAACCCATATAGGTATAAGATTAAATAAAAAAACGTGTTTCTATTATTTAATTAATAATTAAGTCATACTTAATTATTATGTGCAGAAATCCTCTTCAAATTCGAATTTATATTATTTCAATTAATTAAGTCTCACTTAATTAATATAATAAAATTCAAATAATCATCAATTAATTTAAATCAATAATTTAAATTAACTATTCCTCACTGTGGGTCTGTCCAGTATCATGTACTCCTACATGTACCTATGTATTGACTTTAGTATCCTCATACTTATAACTAATGAGATGTGGTTATCAGTCAAACAACATACTAGTCTATTTATGTATTATTATTGTCCTATAATAATAATACTCGACTAGGGACCTTTTAAGAATATGATATATTATATAATCTCAAGTTCAAGTTATGTACTTAAACTATACAATGTGTATCATGATTCTAAAGACATTTATCATGCTAACAAATATATCGCAGTAATTAAAGTCATAATAAATACGTTTATTGAATAATCAAATGACATAAAGGTCTATTAAAAGGAAATATTGTATTGCCTCTAGGGCACCTACACTAACATGTGGAACAATAACATGAACAGTCGTAACATCCACAATAAAATTCAAACGCTCCAGAATAAATCTACTAATACGAAATGATCACTTTCTTCGAAACTAGGTCATATGCTCTAGGAATTAATTCTGAGCCAAAACAGAGAATTTTCCAACTACAAACCCTTTTTGAAAAATGGACCAAGTTTTAATATCTTTAGATTATAAATTAAATCTATATAAATTTAACTAATAAATTTACTTAAATTAAATTTATAAAATAAATTTATTTAAATTAAGTTTATAAAATAAACCTTTTCAAGTTTAAATAATAAACTAATTTAAATTAAATTTATAAATTAAATTTATTTAAATAAGATTTATAAAATAAATTTATCTAAATTTAATTTCATAAAATAAATTTATTTAAATAAATTTAAATAATAAAAATAAATCTATTTAAATTTATAGAATAAATTTAATTAATTTAATTTTATAAAATAAACCTATTCAAATTAAGTTTATAAAATAAACTTTTTCAAGTTTAAATAATAAACTCATTTAAATTAAATTCACAAAATAAATTTATTTTAAATAACATTTATAAAATAAATTTATCTAAATTTAAATTTATAAAATAAAATTATCTAAATAAATTTAAATTATAAAAGTAAATATATTTAAATTTAAAGAATAAATTTATTTAATTTAAAATTTTTAAAGTAAACTTATTTAAATTATGTTTATAAAACAAACTTTTTCAAGTTTAAATAATAAACTCATTTAAATTAAATTCACAAAATAAATTTATTTCAAATAAAATTTATAAAATAAATTTATCTAAATTTAAACTTATAAAATAAAATTATCTAAACAAATTTAAATTATAAAAGTAAATCTATTTAAATTTAAAGAATAAATTTATTTATTTTAAAATTTATAAAGTAAACTTATTTAAATTAAGTTTGTAAAACAAACTTTTTCAAGTTTAAATAATAAACTCATTTAAATTAAATTCACAAAATAAATTTATTTTTAATAAAATTTATAAAATAAATTTATCTAAATATAAATTTATAAACTAAATTTATTTAACAAGGCCTCTAGACATTCAGAGTTAAAACAACTTCCGTACCCTGAGCTTCACTGGACTGCGGATCTTGATTTGTATATCAATCAAATTGCTCTGATGCCAATTGTTGGGTCCCAGAAGTATCGTAGAAGGGGGGTTAAATGCGATACTGACAAAAATTTAAAATTCTTTTCGGAATTTGCGGAATTAAATTATTGCTTAAGATGAGGGTTCGAGTCCTTGTAGTATTTAGGAGGCTGACTTACTAGTTTTCTATTTTCATGATTAAACATTTAAGATATTGAAATTAGCAAGTAAGTAAACAAGATTCAAGTTAAATATGTATATTAAACTTGAATGGGTATTACAATATTTGGTAGAATAAATATTAAATTCCTAGAACAAATTTGACATGAATTGTTCTACTTAAGGAATTAAAATCAAACCAACACAGAAAGTCTGTGAATATGACGTTGCAGACAAATTGTTGAATTTGACTGTTTTTCTACTTCTGAAAAATGAAGCAAAGGCCTCATATTTATAGAGCTGGAAAGCCAGCATGACTTATCCCAATATGACTTTTTTCACCTAAAATTAACACCTGTATGACTCATAAAAAGGCTGGGCATGACTTATTTCTATCGGTATGACTCTTCAAAATTCGGTATGACTCTTTGTAAGTCATATTCGAATTTTCTTTAATTTAAAATAAATCAAAATGACTTACATTAAAGTAAATAAACTCGGTATGACTCATATAAAGTAACTTCGGTATGACTCAAGAAGAAGGTAGCTCTCGGTATGACTCTCCATTTAATCTCTCGGTATGACTCTTTTGTTGGGTTCCGAGGCATAAAACGCAGCGGATAAATGTAAATATAACGAAAATTTTCGGAACCCAAACGCAGGATCATGTATAAGAATTGACGGATTATGGTGATAATCGAATCATACCTATTAAGATTTTGAATGCCACGAACTCAACGGAGATCCTTGCTATCACGATTTGTGTCTTCCTCTCGAAAGCACCTCTATGGTATCCACACGAGCACCTTCAAGAACGTCTCACGATCTTGAACACGGAACGGAAGTACTAGCCTCCTTTGATAGGTTTCGAATTCTCTCTGCCTCTTCCTATGCTGCCTCTTCTGCTAGGGTTTTTACAAAACGTGCAAGCCATTTAACCTATCATTATCTATTTATAATGATTGGTTAATGGGCCTTTTTTAGCAAAAACCTAACCCATGTAGGCATAGGATTAAATAATAAAACATGCTTCTATTATTTAATTAATAATTAAGTCACACTTAATTATTATTGGCAGAAATATAATTCTTCAAATTCGAATTTATTTCAATTAATTAAGTCTCACTTAATTAATATAATAAATTCGAATTAATCATCAATTAATTTAAATCTATAATTTAAATTAACTATTCCTCTAGGTGCTCTATGTGTGTGACCCTATAGGCTATTATTTAATTAGCAATAATTTTATTCTCCAATAAAATTATAAACAATGAGCGGTATCTAGTAATACATCATTGCTACCTAATTAAACAATAATTAAATCGTGATTCGATAAAACCTTTCGTGATTAATGTTTCCGTGTAATATAATCCCTTTAACCATATATATTATAGATTAAACTCGAGGCATGTATTTAGTCATCCTCTTCAACATTTAATCCGGGTTTACTTGATCCATGAGTAGACTATGAAAAACAAATCATTATTTGAGCACGGCCATGCATTTTATAGTCTCACTCAATCAAGAGGCCAATAATATCTCTCCTAATTATAGGAGGGTTAAATCCTTTATCTATCATTCATATTTCTCATACGACTCATGATATACCCGATGTCCACTTTTATCATCACCCGGTCAAAGGTAACTTTTAATGTAGTCAAAGTATATCAATCCTCGTATAGAAATATAATGATCTCAAGTCAGAGGATCATTACACCATTATCACTGTGAGTCTTTCTTATGACTTAATTAAACATGAAGAATCTCACTGTGGGTCTGTCCAGTACCATGTACCCCTACATGTACCTATGTATTGACTTTAGTATCCCCATACTTATAACCAATGAGATGTGGTTATCTGTCAAACAACATACTAGTCTATTTATGTATTATTATTGTCCTATCATAATAATACTCGACTAGGGAACCTTTAAGAATATGATATATTATATAATCTCAAGTTCAAGTCATGTACTTAAACTATATAACGAGTATCATGATTCTAAGGACATTTATTATGCTAACAAATATATCGCAGTAATTAAAGTCATAATAAATACGTTTATTGAATAATCAAATGACATAAATGTTTATTAAAAGGAAAAATTGTATTGCCTCTAGGGCACCTACACTAACATCTTTATGGCAGCAACCTTTTTCATTTGCATTCACACTTGACTAGACACGTGGCAAAATTTGATTGGCTTCTCTAATAAATAAAACCTGCCAATTCAATTTGAAAAGAAAAGGGGCTTATTTCTTCTTTTAGTGATAAGCTCCGTAGAAATGATTTTCGACCCGCATAGTTTATAATCTTTGATTAATAAATAATAAATTTAATTCAGAAATTATAAAAATAAATATATAATATTATTTAGATATTTATAAATATAATTTACTAAATAAATAAAATATTTATTAATTAAAATAAATCCTTACGCTCTAAGCTGCGGTCTCCTGATCGTCTGGAACCGAACTCCTTTTGACTTGGAAATGATAAATCAATTCCAACCGGGGTTTCACCTTTAAGAATATATGATTTTGCATTTCTTCCGTGTCAATTCTTTTTCCGTGTTTTCTTTAAGTCAGTACCGTCACGCATGTTTGGCTGTTTCAACAGTTGCAATTAGAAGTACCTTTGTTACTGAAATAATCTGACTCTTTAAAGTAGACAATACTTCTTTCCCCCACTGCATGTACCCAGTCAAATATTCAATCTTGGATTCTAACTTTTGTACACTACATTCCAAACAAACCTATAACCCTTTGAGCTTCCAGCTTCTGTCTTCTGTCATTCTAAAATAATTCTAAATTAATTAATCCTTTAATTAATTTAAGAAATAAATTAATTCTAAATGAATTAATTTACTACTTAAGTTAACTAATTAATTTAATTAATTAATAGAGAATTAAATTAAAGTCTTGACTATTGTTGATGTAGATAAAACTCTTCTGTTCTTCAATAATAACCCTTTTAACCACTTGAACTTTTTGATGACGAATCTTCACTGACATTGTTGACACCCTGTGCACTGGTCTAGTTCACGGATGACTAACTACAATGTTGATTCTAATTTCTGCTGTAGTGGTCTTTGTGTCTTCTCTTATCCTGTCATGGCTTCTTTTGTTCTTCCTCTATATTCAATATTTATTATTTACTTCGTTTTCTTATCTGAGTTGAGTTGTCATCTACTTATTACAAATAGGACTAGTCATATGACTTTCACCACGCAAAGTCTAGGTTATAGGGATCATGGTTGCAAGTAGAGGAGGAGCAGGCTCATTTGGCTCATCTAGAAAAGCAAAACTACTATAGACTCAACATCACCCTCATGCAAATCGAGATGGACTAAATTCAATCCGACATTGTCTTGAATTAAAGATCTTTTCTCAAGGTTTCTATCACTCAAAGTGCAAGAAGTGGAAAAAGACAAACTATAAGGATAGACTTAGATTGCATTTTTATGATAGTAAAATAATAAAAGAAAGGAGGATAAGGATGAGTTACAGAAAACGTACTTGGGAACAAAAGTGTGAAGTCCGACAATAATAGGAATACAAGTTAAATGAACTATTTGGACAACAGTCGTATTATCAAACAAGCAACTGCCGAAATTGTTATTCGCCCTTAAGTACACTAAGTTTGGAGAAGGGGGGGGGTTGAATACAAACTTAAGAATTAATTCAACTTCTTGCGGAAATAAGTTTGTACAAAGAGAGTGTTTAATTAAGATTGATGTAACTAAGAACTGGATAACTAAAGTGTTGAAAACAGAAACAACAAGATTAAAAATTACTAGTGGATTGTCTTTCCACTAGTGAGTTTTTGCTTTCAATTGATCTTAGTAAAAATACTAAGCTGCGTACAAAGTTGAATGTAGAACTTAGAAAAGCATTACAAGTTCTGCCTGATTTTCTACTTTGCTTTTCTTGAGTTCTTCTTAAAACTTTTTTCTTTGCTACTGTGTTTTTGCTTTTTATATAAACAAAAACTACTACTCTAGTTCTCTATCGACTGATAAAAATATAATATTACAATTTATACTGTTTACATAAAAATAGAAACTAGCTCCTTTTCACAGCTTTCCTTGTAGAACTAACTAGCTCTGGAAGTGTCTTTTGTCTTAAGATATTCCTTGGATGCTGTGTTGCCTAGAAAGTCTTCACAGTCCTGACAGGACTGTCTTCCAATGATTCAGTTTCTGTACTGTTCCCGTAATATCTGGCTTTTAGCTAAATAGGGAAACTTTAATCAACTGATAAATGCTGTTAAGCTTATCAGTTGATTCACCTTTGCTTATCCATCGATGGATAGGATATCTGTTGATCAGTTGATGTGTCGATGGATAATTGAGTTATCCATCGACTCCTTATCCATTGATGGTTCTTTATCCGTTGACTGTAATTATCCATTGATGACTTGTATCAGTTGATAGCTTTCATCTGTTGAGTAGTGTCTTCATCCATCGACTTCAACATCAGTTGATCACTTCACTTGTGAGAATTCTGACTTAGAATATTTACAATTGATCAGCCATTCTTCACATCTGTTGAGAAGCTAGAAATTGAAGTCAATAACATCAGTTGACTACATCATTGCATCCATCGAGGTAATACAATCAATTGATAGTGAAACATAAATCAATGCTACAATCCAGTTTATCAGTTGATAAACAAGTTTCAACTGATAACTGGTTTCCTAGTCAATGGATATTTATAAGTCATATCCATTGATCAGTTACAAAATAATTTTGAGTCCCTATTGAAATTCTAAGTAATTTGTTATCATCAAAACTCATAATTCCTAACAATCTCCCCCTATTTATGAATATTTAAAATATGCATAAATTTTCTGTTGATGATAACAAAACTCCTGAACATTTTCATTCTTAGCAAGAATTACAATATTGATAAGTAAAGTTTGAGACAGAGTAATCAGATACCAGACAAGGATGAATTCTGATAATTTTGATGATTGAGGTTGAATCTCCTATCTTCTCCTTCTTCCCCTTGACTCATTCATCTTGTCTTCATTCTCCTTCATCTTCCTGTAAAGGGTTCCCTTCAATATCTTCTCATCTTCAATCCTGTAGTCCAATTGACTTGCCAGATGATTTAATTCCAGATTTGGCAGTTTGTCTATTTCTTGACAAATATCAATGCATTTTTCTCTGCCTTCCCTGTCCTTATATATCATCAAGTAGAAGGGCTCATGAAGCACTTTTCTTCCTTCAGGATTCCAGATCTTTATTCTGTCATCCCTTTCTTCTTGAACAGGTGCCTCCCTTATCTTCTTCATTCTTTCAAGGATGGCCTTTCCAGCAAAGGAAGCAGAATCAGCATGTGGAATAGGTTGTATGTCCCTTTGACCGGCAGAAGATTGACCGTGAGAATGCCCATCATCATCTTCATCACCAAGATTGTCGTAAGGAATCCCCTGGAATGCGTCAGCATGGGCAGATGGATTCTGAGCATGTGATGAAATGTGGGAGGTCCCCGCCATTGAAGTAATTACTGCATCATACTTAATCCACACTTGAATGTTATCAGGAATAGACATTGCTTTACCGTGATGTTTATCTTGATTAGCAATCGTTGTGAGGGACTTGGTGCCCATGCCCAGTGATGTAGATGTTGCACTTGTGGCAAATGCCTGTCTTACAGCTAAAGCATCAGTCGGTACTAAGTGATTAATAAGCATATGTAAGAAGCGAGGATACCAGCATATAACATTAGTAGTTGTAAGGTCTCTGCTTGCAGATGATCCCATTGCAGCCACGATCTCTGAAAGAACGATTCGTCCATAATTAATGTCCAGTTCACGGGCTAGGGAAACTGCAAAGACCTGCATGGGAATTGGAATCTGATGATAATCTTTTTCGCGTGCCCGAAAACATCTTGTGATGGCCTCGAAAAAGTAATTCCATTCCACATGGAAGTATTGTTTCTGGATGGCGCCAGTTGAGATCCGTCCAGAGGGAGGATAGCATCCAATCTCCTCAAAGAACTTAAGATGCTCTGCCGTTGTAGGTTTGGGGTCATAAACATCCTTGATTGGGAATCCCAGAACCCTGTTGAACACTTCCTCTGTAACGTGATATTCCTGACCCGCCAAGGTAAACCTGAAACCATAGGGGGCAGATTTGCTCCCAAATATAACCGCACTAGTCCATAATTGCTGTAAAGCATCATGGACTAGTGTTGGTTTGGCAGTAAAAGCAACACTAGCCTTGGAGTACAAATTAAGAAATCGTACCCAAAACTTGAAGCGCGGGAGTTGATCACCAATTTCCGTAGAAATATTATAAAAATTGTTTTTGGCAAGGGAAAATTGGCGAGCCATGTTTGTAAATATTTTCCTGTGAATTAATTGGATTTTATAAAAAGAAGCACCTAGCACAGACAATTAAGCACGGGAAAAAACAGAATAATCCCTTGTAATTAAACAAAGTACTGATTTTGGAATTAAACTACGGAATTATAATAAATTAAGTAGGCAAAATCAAACACACCAACCACTATTTAATCAATACCACAGATTTGTGTGAGAGAATTAATGAAATTACTAACCACTATGTAATCAATATCACTGAGTTGCGTGCGTGTATAGATATGTGTGTATATACCAAACATAATTAAGAACAGTTATAGATGCACAGAAACACACAATAATGGGATGCAAATAATGATGGAAGATTAAAAACAGGCAACAATTCGAGATATGTATGAGTTTTAACACAAATCAAATGAACAGGGCGATGAAGGTTTGAAATCGCAGGGAGGGAGGGAGGGTGGGGGCTGTAAAAATTTAGGGTTAAAACAATTAGGTAAAAGTGAAAACTGATGCGAGTTAGAGATGTATATATAGGCATATATGAGCAAAGACAAAAATACCCCTATGAAAACAAGGAAAAAAATGCTAAGTACGCACTGGGGAACATCAAGTCGAACACTATCTCGAACATTTAAGTCGAAATTTGAGATGAGGTTCGAGATAGAGACTATCTCGAACATCAAGTCGAATATTCGAGATAGAGACTAACTCGAACATCAAGTCGAATATTCGAGATAATGTTCGAGATAGAGACTAACTCGAACATCAAGTCGAATATTCGAGATAGAATAACTCGAATGTTATCCCAGACTTGGAATTTTGATCAGGCATACTAGGAACTGTAACTCGAAATTCAAGTCGAATTTCGAGATGAACTTCGAGATAGACCGTATCTCGAATATTCTTCCCAGACTTAGAATTTTCAAAATTTCAAATTTTGAAGATAGTTAGAATAATTTGGCAATATTTGTAATCATAGTAACAAATAAATTTTTGCCAAATTAATATAAATATCAATTCAAGGATTTTTAACAAAGCAAATAATTAGAAACATTCCTTGACAATTCTAAGGCATCTAGATTGATAAAAAATTACATGAAAAACACAGGTAAATTCATCTAAAAATCATGAAAAATTTAGAATAATATGAATTTAACTCCCCCTATGATCATGCATTCTAACCAACATAAATTCAAAGATTTAACCAATAATTACCCATAAAGCACAATGAATTTCTGTAAAATAACACAACATGTATCCTAAAATATTCATTAATTAACCATTTTAAAGTCTAAGTCCTTAATGGTTAATTAGCATGCAGAAGTTATATTTTGAGCAATTGTAGAGATTATTTACATATGTTTTCAACTATGCACAAACAAAATAGGCAATTGTCAAGACTAAAAACATATGTACATGATTGAAACTGGAATTTTACAGATAGGAGAAACTACTAACCTGTGTTAAGCATCCTCAATTTGAAGGGTTTCGGGTATGAAAACGCAGCGGAATTAACGTAAAAACAATAAAAAAAATCGAAACCCAATCGCAGGATCCATGTATAACGTTGGATGATTATGGTGAAGAAGTATGTACCTTAACAAAGCTTTCGTATGCTGTTTAATGGGGTTCCAGAAAGATGAATCACAGCAGTCCTTTGTTGCAAAGATTTGCTCTCTAAAGAAGTCCACACGAACGCCCGATCGTCCTACGATCACCGGAGTCGGTACTAGCCGAATTGTTTACCTCTCTCTCTCTCTTTCTCTAGCCTCTCTTGATGTTGAGCAGCTAGGGTTTTTCTCTAAAACGAAATTTGATGATTAAACCCTAATACTATACATCATTATGTATATATAGGGGATAGAGAGATTTTGGGCCTAACCCTAATCCATGTGGTTTCCAAAACCCATTATGACTTTGGGTTATTATTATTATTAAATCTGAATTCTAATATAATTAATCAAGTCCCACTTAATTAATTCAATAATTAAATTCGAATAATAATAATACTTATTAAATCCGAATTCTAATATAATTAATCAAGTCCCACTTAATTAATTCAATAATTAAATTCGAATAAACAATAATATATTTAAATTCGTAATTTAAATAAACCTCCGTTTTGACGTTCTTTGTGTGTGACCCTTTAGGTTATTATTACGTTGGCAATAATTTTATTATCTAATAATAAAATTATAAACAATGAGCGGCATCTAGTAATATATCATTGCTACCCAAGTAACAATAATAATTGGTGATTCAATTAAACCTTTCGTGAATAATGTTCCATGTAATATAATCCCTTTAACCTTATATTATAGATCAAACTCGAGGCATGTATAGTGTCATCCTCTTCAACGTTTAATCTCGGTTTCCTTGATCAATGAGTAGACTATTTAAACAAATCAATATTTGAGCATGGCCATGCATTTCATAGTCCCACTCAATCAAGAGGCCAATAATATCACTCCTAGAATTGGAGGGTTAAATCCTATATCTATCATTCATATTCCTCATACGATTCATAGCATACCCAATGTACACCTTTATCATTACCCGGTTAAAGGTAACTTTGAGTGTAATCAAAGTATATTAATTCTCGTATAGAAATATAATGATTTCAAGTCAGAGGATCATTACATCATTATCACTATGAGATTTCTTATGACACTTATTAACATGTAGAATCTCACGGCGGGTCTTTCCAGTGTCATGTATTGATACATATACTTATGTTCTTGACTTTAGTATCACCATACCTATGACCAATGAGATGTGGTCATCTGTCAACAAATATACTAGTCTTATTGCATTATTACTGTCCTTAAATAATAATACTTGACTAGGGAATTTTAGGAATAAAATACTATTCATATAATCTCATTTTTAAGTCACATACTTAAAGATATATATTACGTATTAATATTCCAAGGACATTTATTATTCTTTCAATTTATGACGCAGTAAATAAAGACATAATAAATATTAATTAAATAATCACATAAAAAATAATCCTTAATTGTTTTCAATAAAACATTAAAAGTATTGTCTCTAGGACACCAATAATAACAATCTCCCACTTGTACTAGAGCCAATCTCTCATGTATCTAATACCCATGGAACTAGTATGACCTTCGTGCTTCTGCTGCGACAAAGCCTTAGTCAGTGGATCTGCAATGTTATCATTTGTATGCGCTTTACATATATGTATATCCCCTCGATTATTAATCTTATTAATTAGGTGATATCTCCTAAGTACATCCCCAAACAGCCTCCTTGGCTGCTTCGCAAGCATCAATATACTCAGGCTCTATTGTAGAATCAACAACTATCTCAGCTGTGAACCTTTCCAGCATACAACATCTCCATTTAGACAAAACACAAATCCAGACTGAGAAATCGAATCATCCGTGTCTGTCTAGAAACTAGCGTCGGTGTAACCTTTTACAACCAGCTTATCTTCTCCTCCATATACCAAGAATTAATCTTTAGTCCTCTTCAAGTACTTAAGAATATTCTTGACTGCTGTCCAGTGACCTTCACCTGGATTAGACTAGTATCTACTCTGACTTAGGCCGATCATTCTTCTTGATCTATCTCTATAGATCTTGATACCTAAAATATAGGTCGCTTCACCTCAGTCTTTCATTGAGAAATTCTTACTCAACCAAGTCTTAACAGCCTGTAAAGAAGGAATGTCATTCCCTATTATTAATATATCATCAACATATAATTATAGGAATGCCACATTGCTCCCACTTACCTTCATGTAAACACATGGTTCGTCTTCATTTTGAATAAACCCAAACTCTTTGACAGTTTCATCAAAATGAATGTTCCATCTCCTTGAGGCTTGTTTCAATCCATAAATGGATCGGTGCAGCTTATATACCTTTACAGCATTCTTTGGATCAACAAAACCTTCAGGCTGTGTCATATACACATCCATATCTTCTTCAAGGCTCCCATTTAAGAAAGCGGTTTTGACATCCATCTGTCAGATTTCATAATCATAGTAAGCAGCTATAGCAAGCAAAATCCTAATGGACTTGACCATAGCCACTGGTGAAAAAGTCTCATCATAGTCAATATCATGAATTTGCATGAAACCTTTTGCCACCAATCGTGCCTTATAGGTCTGTACATTACCATCCATGTCGGTCTTCTTCTTGAAAACCCACTTGCACCCTATAGGTTTTACCCCTTTAGGTGGATCAACCAAAGTCCATACTTGATTAGTATACATGGATTCCATCTCAGATTTCATGGCATCCAGCCATCTCTTGGATTCTGGAGTGTTCATAATATCTTAGTAGGTGAGAGGCTCATCTTCGTTGATAAGCATCACATCACCATCTTGAGTTAAGAGAAATCCATAATATCTCTCAGGCTCATGGCGAATCCTACTAGACTTACGAATAAACTGTGTTTCTTGAGCAGTGTTGTGGTCTTGTACATCCTACTCAAGTTCCTCCATTGGTTCAATGTTATCTTGTGGGCCTCGAACTTCATCGAGATCTATTATCCTCCCACTGTTTTTCTTCGAAAGCATTTCTCTTTCAAGAAAAACTACAGTTCGAGCAACAAATACTTTGTTCTCGGAAGGATTATAGAATGAATAACCCTTTGTTTCAATTGGGTATCCCACAAAATTATATTTGTCTGATTTAGGTCCTAGCTTGTCAGAAGTTAAACGTTTCATAAACGCTTCACATCCCCATATTTTCATAAATGACATGCTATGACGTTTCTTAGTCCATATCTCATATGGAGTCTTCTGAACCGTTTTAGTAGGAACTCGGTTAAGTGTATAAGCAGCCGTCTCCAGGGCGTACCCCCAGAAACTAATTGGAAGATCTGTATGACTCATCATCGATCGTACCATGTCCAACAAAGTACGATTCCTCCTTTCAGAAACTCCATTCCATTGTGGTGTTCCGGGAGGAGTGAGTTGTGATACAATACCACACTCTTTTAATAAACTATTAAATTCATGGCTTAAGTATTCACCTCCACGATCAGATCATAGAGTTTTAATACTTCCGCCAGTTTGCTTTTCTACTTCAGCTTTGTTTCTTTGAACTTTTCAAAAGAATCGGATTTATTCTTCATAAGATACACATATCTACTGAAATTATCAGTAAACGTGATAAAGTAGTAAAAGCCACCTCTTGTCATAGTACGCATAGGACCACATACATCACTATGTATAAGTTCTAATCATTCAGTGGCCCTTTCACCGTGTCCAGTAAAAGGAGATTTAGTCATTTTTCCAATGAGACAAGGTTCGCATGCTTCGTATGATTCAAAGTCAAACTTATCCAAGTATTCATCCTTATGTAACTTGGAAATGCGCTTCTAATTTATATGGCCTAAACGACAGTGCCAGAGGTATGTTTAATTTGAGTCATTTATTTTAAGACGTTTATTATTCACATTATAGATAGGAGTGTCTAAATCAAGAACATATAAACTGTTAAATAAACGTGCAACCTCATAGGTAACATTATTTAAAGAAAAGGAACAACTATTGTTCTGAATTAAAATGCAAAACCTTTCTTGTCTAAACAAGAAACCGAAATAATGTTTCTGCAAATTGCAGGCACGTAAAAACAGTTCTCAAGTTCTAAAATAAGCCCAGTGGGCAATGATAAATAATAAGTCCCTACAGCTAAAACAACAACTTTTGCTCCATTTCCAACTCGTAGGTCGACCTCTCCTTTAGTCAAAGTCCTACTCCTTTGTAGTTCATGTACATTTATACAAATGTGAGAACCACATCCAGTATCCAATACCCATGATGTAGAAGTTGACAAATTGAGCTCTATAACATAAATACCTGAATCAGAAGCTTGACCAGCCTTCTTCTTCTTCAGATCCTCCAAATAAGCATGACAGTTTCTCTTCCAATGACCTGGTTTACCATAGTAGTGACAATCACCCTTTGCAATAACACCCTTAGGCTTTAAAGCCTGTTTGGGATTAGCCTTTGGCTTGGGACCAGAAGCAGATCCAATCTTCTTCTTTCCCTTCTATTTGCCTTTCCTATTAGCCTTACCTTTGTTATCTACCATCAACATGGCAGCAGGTTCAGTCTTTTCATGTTGGTTTCAGTAGTTCGTAACATGGCCAACAATTCAGTGGGTGTTTTGTCTATCTCATTCATATTGTAGTTCATAACAAAATGAGTATAGTTGCGGTTCAAAGATTGCAAGATTAAGTCAATCTGAGCTTCCAAACCAATCGGGAAACCCAAAGTATCAAGATACTCAATATAACCTATCATCTTCAGAACATGTGATTCAACAGTTTCACGCTCTCCCTGTTTGCAAGCATACAGTGCTTTGCTCGTGTCGAACCTTTCTTGACGAGCTTGTCCCTCAAACATTCTTTGAAGGTGTTCAATCATCTCATAAGCATCCATATGCTCATGTTGTTTTTGAAGCTCAACACTCATGGTTGCCAGCATGAGACATGCAATATCATTCACATCATCAATATGTTTCGGATAAGCATTTTGCTGAACGCGAGTTGCATTCTCAGCAGGAGGAGCAGATGAAGGAATTTCAATGACATGGAGCTTACGCTCTTGCCTGAGGACAATCCTTAAATTCCTATACCAATCCAGGAAGTTAGTTCCTGTCAGCTTGTCCTTCTCAAGGGTTGCTCGTACGGAGAAAGTATTTGTATTGTTTGCCATTTAAATATCTACAATGTTTAAAATGCATAAAATAAACATTAGATTGTCTGAGTTATTTATTATGTTCAAATGATTATGATATATTCATAATATATCTCCCACTATTTTTATCAAATTAATAGCCCTTACTATTAATTTGGAAAGTATATCCCATAATTCTTTCTAGTGAGCCAAGATCCATATTTCGTCATGTCCTAAGTCAACCACTGGAAGTCCTTAAAAAATGATTATTTAGGTAGACAACAGTTGTCAATTATATCATATATAATTCTAGGATAGTTTGGTGAACAACGATTGATCTTATCTATCTAATAGACTTTTAACCAAACTCTCTGCTTCTAAGTTCATAATGGTTGAATATAACCGTTTATTTTCACCTTATTATGACGACTTAGTTAAGTTAGACCCAATGATACAACGGCCGAATATAACCGTTTATATTCGTCGCATCTCACCACGATAGATAGGAGTCCCCTGCCACTGACAGTCCTTCCCCTAATCGATCTAGGATTCGATGAGTGTTCATTCATTGGAAAGCATCCGAGTAAAACTTAATATTTTATTAAGGGGTTTAGAAAATTTATAACGATCATGATCACATCATAAAGAGATCCTCAATTTTTCCTTGAACCAAATATTTCAAATTGACATCTTAAATTGTTCATTTCCCAGGTAGATGGAGGATACCAGTGGTCACACTTAAAACCCATCAGCCTTACGAATACGCATATCCGTTTTTGTCAGAAAATCCCAGTTATAGATATCAAAAATCAATATTTAATTCCGTGTTTTAAAAATCCATATTTCATAAACACAAGAATCTCATGATCGTTTATTAATTTTAAAATCTTAAATCGTTACAGATTTTATCTTTCTTAAGCAGACATGGCATGGGTGTCGTATCTAATACATACATCATTCCAACACATACATATCTACACATGCATTCATATACATATATGTATTGTGCATAAATTAAACGTGTTTGGTTATGGCCCCATCCTATGTGATATTTCCAAGCTAATGGAATTATCAAGGTCAATCTATGGTGGTTTCAAATACTACACTATTACATGTCTTTATCTTCTTCATTGCTCCATCATCTGGATTGCCTCCTAGCTTCCTTGCTTCCAAGTCTCCATTGAACAATTACATTGAATAATAAATAAATCTATTCTAATGAAATTACAAGAAGAACTCGAGTTACATTCGAGATTAACAATTACAATGAATAAACGACATGCAAGTCGTATTTAGAAACCAAAACCATAAAACAAAACCATTATCCTATGGGTCTTTAGGCCATAACCATCCACCATGTTATCACATAACACATGTAATATATCTCAGATTATATAAACATATCATATAATCATATATAATAAATTTCGAAATTTCAGAAAATCAAATAAATTTCAAAAAATAATAAATCGCTGTTTCGGGGCCTGTAACGTCGTCAAACGGATTACAGACGCGAAGCTGACTTTGTCAGTATTTCTCAGTGACACGATTCCAGTCAGAAAACACATATCGTTTACGAAAATCGGACACTGGATACAAATTTCAGAAAATCTACCGAAACCGTTTCAGAATTCGTATCGAATACGATTTCCATAACAAGAACAAACATGTATCATATATACATACAGCAATACACACAATCATCCCATGATTATACAACACATGAATATCATATATTCAAAATCATATAAAACATATATATCAATATATAGTCATGGCATATCATATATATGTTTACATACATCGAAAAACTGTTAAACACATAACCAAATCATTCCATTATACACGTAGCTTTGATGCCATTGAAGGGTTTCGGGCATGAAAACGCAGAGGAATTAACGTAAAAACAATAAAAAAAATCGAAACCCAATCGCAGGATCCATGTATAACGTTGGATGATTATGGTGAAGAAGTATGTACCTTAACAAAGCTTTCGTATGCTGTTTAATGGGGTTCCAGAAAGATGAATCACAGCAGTCCTTTCTTGCAAAGATTTGCTCTCTAAAGAAGTCCACACGAACGCCCGATCGTCCTACGATCACCGGAGTCGGTACTAGCCGAATTGTTTACCTCTCTCTCTCTCTCTCTTTCTCTAGCCTCTCTTGATGTTGAGCAGCTAAGGTTTTTCTCTAAAACGAAATTTGATGATTAAACCCTAATACTATACATCATTATGTATATATAGGGGATAGAGAGATTTTGGGCCTAACCCTAATCCATGTGGTTTCCAAAACCCATTATGACTTTGGGTTATTATTATTATTAAATCTGAATTCTAATATAATTAATCAAGTCCCACTTAATTAATTCAATAATTAAATTCGAATAATAATAATACTTATTAAATCCGAATTCTAATATAATTAATCAAGTCCCACTTAATTAATTCAATAATTAAATTCGAATAAACAATAATATATTTAAATTCGTAATTTAAATAAACCTCCGTTTTGACGTTCTTTGTGTGTGACCCTTTAGGTTATTATTACGTTGGCAATAATTTTATTATCTAATAATAAAATTATAAACAATGAGCGGCATCTAGTAATACATCATTGCTACCCAAGTGACAATAATAATTGATGATTCAATTAAACCTTTCGTGAATAATGTTCCATGTAATATAATCCCTTTAACCTTATATTATAGATCAAACTCGAGGCATGTATAGTGTCATCCTCTACAACGTTTAATCTCGGTTTCCTTGATCAATGAGTAGACTATTTAAACAAATCAATATTTGAGCATGGCCATGCATTTCATAGTCTCACTCAATCAAGAGGCCAATAATATCACTCCTAGAATTGGAGGGTTAAATCCTATATCTATCATTCATATTCCTCATACGATTCATAGCATACCCAATGTACACCTTTATCATTACCCGGTTAAAGGTAACTTTGAGTGTAATCAAAGTATATTAATTCTCGTATAGAAATATAATGATTTCAAGTCAGAGGATCATTACATCATTATCACTATGAGATTTCTTATGACAGTTATTAACATGTAGAATCTCACGGCGGGTCTTTCCAGTGTCATGTATTGATACATACACTTATGTTCTTGACTTTAGTATCACCATACCTATGATCAATGAGATGTGGTCATCTGTCAACAAACATACTAGTCTTATTGCATTATTACTGTCCTTAAATAATAATACTTGACTAGGGAATTTTAGGAATAAAATACTATTCATATAATCTCATTTTTAAGTCACATACTTAAAGATATATATTACGTATTAATATTCCAAGGACATTTATTATTCTTTCAATTTATGACGCAGTAAATAAAGACATAATAAATATTAATTAAATAATCACATAAAAAATAATCCTTAATTGTTTTCAATAAAACATTAAAAGTATTGTCTCTAGGACACCAATACTAACACAATTCACTAACTAACCTATTGAATGTTACTTCATCAAGAGGTTTAGTGAATATATCTGCAATTTGTTGCATTGTGGGCACAAAATGTAACTCCATAGTCACCTCCTCGACATGTTCTCTAATGAAGTGATACCTGATATCTATATGCTTGGTTCTCGAGTGGTCTACAGGATTGTTGGTCATGGCAATGGCACTTGTGTTGTCACACATAATTGGAATCTGTTTGTGCTCCATGCCATAATCTTTCAATTGGTTCCTCATCCACAGTATTTGAGCTACACAGCTTCCAGCAGCAATGTACTCAGCTTCAGCAGTAGAAGTAGATACTGTGTGTTGCTTTTTGTTTTGCCAGGACACCAATCTTCTGCCAAGAAATTGACATGCACCAAATGTGCTTTTCCTATCAATCCTGCAACCTGCATAGTCTGAATCCGAATAGCCAATTAGATTAAAACCTCTATCTCTTGGGTACCAAATCCCTAGATTTGATGTGCCCTTGAGATACCTAAAGATTCGTTTGACGGCTATGAGATGTGTTTATCTAGGATCCACTTGGAACCTTGCACACAAACAAGTTGCGAACATAATATCGAGTCTACTTGCAGTTAAATAGAGGAGTGAGCCAATCATACCTCGATAGCTTGTGATGTCAACTGGTTTACCTGATTTGTCTTCATCAAGCTTCGTAGTTGTTGCCATGGGAGTCGTAGCTGTTGATGCATCTTCTAGATTATACTTCTTGAGTAAATCTTTGATGTACTTGGACTGACAGATAAAGATTCCATCTTTTCTCTGACTGATCTGTAATCCAAGGAAGAAGGACAGCTCTCTCATCATGCTCATCTCATACTTATCCTGCATTAACTTGGCAAATTTCTCGCACAAGCGCTCATTAGATGACCCAAAAATAATATCGTCCACATAGACTTGAACAAGTATTAAATCACCTTTTACATTTTTATAGAACAATGTTTTATAAATTACTCCCCTAGTAAAACCAATTGCAATTAAGAACAAGGATAGGGTTTCATACCATCGTCTTGGGGATTGTTTAAGGCCATAGACAGCTTTGAAGAGAAAGTACACAAAATCTAAAAATTATGGATCAACAAAGCCAGGTGGCTGTTCCAGATATACTTCTTCTTCTAGCTCTCCATTCAGGAAGGCACTTTTCACATCCATCTGAAAAACCTTGAAATTCTTGTGTGCTGCAAAGGCCAAGAACATCCTGACTGCCTCAAGTCTTGCAACTGGAGCGTAGGTCTCATCATAATCAATACCTTCTTTTTGTGAATAACCCTTCGCTACCAAACGATCCTTGTTTCGAGTTACAAGTGTGTCTTCATCAAGTTTATTTCTGAATACCCACTTAGTTCCAATTACTGATTTGTTCTTCGGTCGGGGTACCAGCTTCCAAACTTTCTGCCTTTCAAACTGATTGAGCTCCTCTTGCATTGCAATCACCCAATCAGCATCACCAAGAGCATCTTCTATTTCTTTAGGTTCAAGCTTGGATAAGAACCCAGAATATAAGCAAATATTAGTCATGTCAGCTCTTGCAGTTCTTCTAGTAGTCACACCAGCATCTGGATCACCAATAATTAATTCAAACGGATGGTCTCTACTCCATGATCGTTCTCTTGGAAATTGTCTTGATGATTCAGCTTGACTTTATGAATTGTTGTGTTGACTACTTGTGTTATTTCCACTAACTCCCCCTGAGTTAGTGCCAGCTCCTACAGAACTAGTGTCATCTCGTCTTGAGCCTTGAACACTTGTCCTTGAGCTACTGTTTACTCCCCCTGAGTTGTTGCTGGAACGTGCGGAAGAAGTTTCCACTGATCTTTCACCAGACTCAGGTATTTCTTCTTGAACACATGGCATATTTGAAGTAACAACCAACTCAGGTTCATCTTCAATTTCATCTAAGTCCAGATTTTGAAACTTTAGGGACTCAAGTTCATTATTATCTTTAGAAATTGATGGGAGTTTGGTATCGTCGAATCTGACGTTGTAGCTTTCAGTCACTTTTCGATCATTCACTAAGAATACCCGATAAGCTGCCACCACATTTGTAGAATAACCAACAAAGATTCCTTCACGAGCTTTTGCTGTAAACTTGCCTAAATTTTCATCATCTATTAGCACATAGCATTTAGCTTCAAAGACATGAAAGCATTTAATTGTTGGTCTTCTGTTATTCATTAGTTCACATGGTGTCTTTTCTTTATCTTTTATAATCAAGGTTCTATTCTGAGTGTAACATGCTGTACTCACTGCTTCAGCCCAAAAGTATTGGGGAAGTTTTGAATCGTACAACAAAGTTCTTGCTGCTTCAACCAATGTTCGGTTCTTTCTTTCAACTACACCATTTTGCTGTGGAGTTCTCGGGACAGAGTACTGACGACGTATTCCTTTAGAAACACAGAAATCATTCAATATTGCATTTTTAAATTTTGTGCCGTTGTCTGATCTAATCATTTTCACAGTGAGTGTTGAAACATTCTCAATTTGAGTGATGTGATCAATGATTTGGAAAGGTACTTCGTCTTTCGTCATTACGAACAATACTCATGTATACTTGGAGAAGTCATCCACGATTACCAATGCATATCTTTTCCTAGATAAGGATAGGACGTTCACTGGGCCAAACAAATCAATATGAAGAAGTTGTAGAGGCTCAGTGATACTAGAAATTTCTTTACTTTTATGCGATGCTCGCTTTGACTTTCCCATTTCACAAGCTTCATAGAGTCGTTTAAGAGTAAACTCCTTCTGAGGTAGATCTCTCACTAATTCTCGCCTTGCGAGAGCATTCATCGTTTTGAAGTTTAAGTGAGATAGCTTTTTGTGCCATAACCAGCTTTCATCATCTGAAGCTTTGCTGTAGAAACAGGTGACTTCATTCTGATTTGCCGAATCCATGTCCGCAACAAAAAGATCTGCCTTTCGAACTCCTCTTAAAGCCAACGAACCTTCCTTGATGTGATTATTGATACACCTTTCTTATTGAAGACAATTTCATAATCTTTGTCACAGAATTGACTGATACTCAACAGATTGTGCTTCAATCCCTCAACATAAGAAATATCTTCAATGATGACATTACCAGTCTTCAGTTTTCCATATCCCTTTGTCATTCATTTGCTGTCATCTCCAAAGGTAACATAAGGGCCAGCCTTCATAACCAACTCCATAAGCAGGGACTTATTTCCTGTCATATGCCTTGATGCTCCACTATGTAGCACCCATATAACTTTATTTCTGTTACGCTTAATGCCCTGCAATGACAGATTGATTAGACGTTCTTCGGAACCCAAGATTGATTGGGCCCGGCTTTTCTATAAGATCGAGAATTATCAGATTTAACAACAGGAGATGCACTTTCTTTAATATTCTTGGAGCTTTCGACTTGGTCTTTTCCCTTTTCAGACTTAACAGATTTGTTAGTCTTAGGAGAAGGCTTGTCACTCCTAACTTTAGGAGGACTGGCAGTCTTAGCTCTTACATGCTTCTTTTTGACATTAGAACTAGCAGAAGAATTTAGACATGATTGGTTAGTTGCATTCATGAAATTCACAAAGGTTTGCATGACGTTAAAAGTGCATGGCATACAATTAGGTTGACCACATTGTACATGATTCTGATGCATGTTATTCATTGTGTGTGGTACAGGCATGACATGTGCAACAGGAATATTCATGTTAGATTTACATGCATAAGAAAGATGTTCAGTAGATTTACAGTGATAACATGCTTTCTTTATTCGTTCTGCCTTAACCTCTTTTAGGCCTTTTTCTTTCTTAACATGTTGTTTAACAGCCTTAGCTCCTAATCCTGGTCTAGATTCTTCTCTAGGGGATTTGATTTTAACTTACTTAATAGGAGTTACAGGTTGTACTTTCTGTCGATCTTCCATCTCAATCTCATATCTAACTAACAATTTAGTCTCTTCTTCTTCATGAGGAACGAAGTGTTTAAAGATAGGTTTGATAGCAGATTTAAGAATTGTAGGTATTTCCTTTTTAATCTCACTGGAACTAGTGTCTACAGGCCTTTTTCCTTCTTTCTTAGATAAGTTAGAATAGTCAAGTCCTACACCAACTCCAGTTATCTTCTTAATTGTGCCACTATCAACATTCACTTTACTAGTTGCTAGTTTATAAGCTTCGCATTTAGTTTCTAACTCAGCTAGCTTATTCCTAAGACAAGCTTCTATTTCATCTCTAAGGTTAAGCTTGTGTTCCAAAGTTTTAATAGAGTCTCTTAGGGAAGTATCTATAGTGCAAGCAGCCTCTAATTCTTCCACTTATGCCTCAAGCATTCTACATTTGGCAACAAGTGTTTTCTGTTCCTTTTGAGAAGTATTTAGGCTTTTGCACTATTTGCCTCATCCATGTTGTCCAGCTCTTCTTGGGTGAAGTAGTCATCATCACTATTTGATGTGCACTCATCATCATTTTCAACTTGATGTGATGCAGGTGATGATCTAGGCTTTTCTGCAACCATTGCCTTTTTAGACTCTACCTCATCAGCAACTAATCCTGATACAACTTCTTTTCCTCTTGAATCATTGTCCGATGCTTGATCTTGAAGGGTTTCCAGCTCATAGGTCTTTAGAATTCCATAATATTCTTCAAGAGTAGTTGTGTGTAAATCTTTGGTTTCTCTAACAGAGTAGACTCTATGTTCAATGCTTTTTTGGCTGGTTCCTGAGATATCTCGTGTTGACTTCAACCACGGGGAGAGTTACACCTCTCAGATTCAAATCCAAAACCAACTGACTGAATCTTAGATAGACATTTGTTATACTTTCACCTTTTCTTATTCTGAAGGTGTCATACTCCATCTTGAGTATAAGTGTTTTGTTGCTTCTGACCTCAGTGGTACCTTCCATGACGACCTATAGCTTATCCCAAATCTTCTTCGCTGTAGTTAGTCCTTTAACTACATTAAACATCTCATGATCTAGGGATTTCATCAGTGTTTGTCGAACGGATGTATCGAAAGCTATCTGCTCCTTATCAGCGTTTGAAAAGTCTACTGTCTTCTTAGGCTCAGACCGTTGTGGTACTACCACATCTCCTTCCATATGTTCAGGAACAACAACCATTGGTATAAATTTACCTTTGTCAATGACTTCCAGATATTCAGGATTGACGGACTCAAGGTAAAGTTTCATTCTCAACACCCATTCTTCATAATGATCTCGGTCGAACATTGGAATCTTGAAATTGTTTTTAGGTGTCATCTTAATGTGGATTTAAAGTAAAGATAATAAACTTTTCTTATTACTTGAGTAGTAATTAAAAGAAAATTGAATTATCTTGAAATAAATCAAAGTTTAAATTCTGGACACAAAAAAAATTTCTAAGTACCCAAGACTAGGCTATGTAAAATATCTATGTAGAACTTCTGCCTAAGTCGAAATTCTCTAAGTAGAACTTTTGTCCAAGTCGAACTTCACCAAGTAGAATATTCAAGTAGAATATTCAAGTCGAATATTCAAGTAGAATATTTTATGTAGAACTTTTGTCCTTAGAAGAAATTTGCAGAAGGTCACTTTAATATTGAATAAACAATATTACTTTTCACACTTTTTGACTTTTGTGGTTTTTCTCACCTAACCACCTAACCCACGTGCTAGGTACTGAATATCTTCTGCTATACTTTTTGTTCTGAGATATATGTCAAATCAAAAGCCAATAACACCTTTTTACTTTATGTCTTTTGAAAAGGTAATCAAAAGTTGCTGGGTTTGTCTTCTTTATCAAGAACAGTGATGACTTCTTGAAGAACACCAAAAAACAAAGTACCCAGAAAAATTCACAAAAAATTATCTAAAGTCCACCCAAGCTAAATAATCACACCTGGAGTATTTAAATAATTTTTAGACTGAGTTTTCTCTATCAAACAAATTAAAGCACACTTTCCAAGAAAAACTTGAAAAGTAGATCTGTAAAAGAAAACTCACGAATCTTCTACTAAACACAAGGATCTATGTTTTTTATATTAAATATGAAGCTCTGATACCAATTATTAGGTCCAAATGTGTTGTAGAGGGGGGTGAATACAACTTTTCGAATTTAAGAAGCAATAAATACTATGTAATAAATGAATACAATGATTCAAGGAATATATGTCTTATATATAACTTGAAAGGGTTACTACAACATTCATTACAAAGTACACCAGAAGTAAAGAGGGTAGTAAATGATACTAAGCTCTGTGAATACTCTCTCTCTCTTTTACAAGTGTTTATCTTGAAAATATCGCTCTATTAAAATAATACACAAGTACTTCTATTTATACTACTTGTAATCTATGTCCTGTAGTCTTCAAAGACTAAGATATACGTGGCCCAATGATATCCACATAAATCTCATCTTATCTTGAAAGCTTGGAAATCTGCCAATTAGATGATGCCATGTGTCATGTTGAAACTGCCCTTTATGTAGAACATCTACTTGGCCATCTCGAACATTTAAGTCGAATATTCTACATAGGAATATTCTACTTGGCCATCTCGAACATTTAAGTCGAATATTCTACATAGGAATATTCTACTTGGCCATCTCGAACATTTTGTACTTAGAGAAATTCTGGGCTTCAACTTGAAACTTCAATGCAACATCTTGAACTTGTGATTTCTTTATGTCTTCCATATTCTTCAACAAGCTCTTGAACCTGGATCTCTATTACTAACATAAACTTGCTATCAATGTCCTGACACTTGATGCAATGGTCTGATTCATAAGTGACTAGTCTTGATAGTGTCTCTGCTTCTTGAATAGATTACCATATTCAATTAGTAATGTGGCTTTTCAATTATTGCTTTCCTTCTTGTTCACTTGAAATCAATTAGTCTTATTGATACTTATAGTTATGATCTTGAATCTTTAAGTTACAAATCACTGAGGCATGAACAACTCTATCTTGAACTTCTTTCAATGACTTCTTCTTTGTTTGATCATAGTTAACATGTTGAATTGTATCAATTACCTTGTCTTCACTTAATATTGATTTCTTTGTGGCTTCATGTTCTTGATTGTCTTCCGGTTAAGTATCTTTTCTTTTAGTTGAGTTATATAAGTTATAGTGTTACAAGTTTAGACACTCTACCTTTCACTTCTTCTTCTAACTCTTCATTAAGAAAAGCACTCTTGACATCCATTTGAAATACCTTGAAGTTGTTGTATGCAGCAAAAGCCAAAAATATTCTAATTGCCTCTAGTCTGGTAACAGGAGAAAATGTTTCTTCATAATCAATCCCTTCCTGTTGACAGTAACCTTTTGCCACCAGTCTTGCTTTGTTTCTTGTGACAATACCACACTCGTCCATCTTGTTTCTATAAACTCATTTAGTGCCTATTATGGATTTGTTCTTTGGTCTAGGCACTAATTCCCAAACACAGCTTCTTTCAAATTGATTAAGCTCTTCTTGCATAGCATTAATCCAATCTGGATCTGCCAAGGCTTCTTCAAGAGTTTTAGGTTCTGTTTGAGAGAGGAAACAAGAGTACATACATTCATTGGCCACATTTCTTCTTATTTTGACTCTAGTTCCTGGATCACCAATGATTAAATCATTAGTGTGATCCCTGCTCCATTTAGTTCCTCTTTGATAATCACTAGAGTCTTCAATATTTTACTGATTGACAGTATATTTTGTTCTTGCACTATTGACAACATCAATTTCCTCAAGTCCACTGTTCATTGGAACATTCCCAAAAAAATCAGTTGTTTGGGCAGTTCCTTCATTTTCTCCAGACTGATTGGGAACCATTGTTGGACCCGAAATTGTGTGATCAATTCTTGGTAAATCCTCTTCAATATCTTCTAAATAGCTTTGATTTTCAAAGGCTAAAGATTCTGTCTCTTGACTTCCTTCAATTCCAGGAAATTTAGTTTCATCAAAGGTGACATTTACACTCTCCTCCACAGTCTTGTGATCTATGATGTAGATTTTGTATGCAGTCCTGTCAATTCCATATCCCATGAAAATTCCTTCAAGTGCTTTTGTATCAAACTTTCCTTTGATCTCGGTTAAATATTTCATGAAATAGCACTTGCTTCCAATAACATGGAAATAATTGACAGTTGGTTTTCTTCGTGTAAGCAATTTATAGGGTGTCTTTCCATAGGCCCTGTTGACTACAGTCCTGTTTTGAGTGGAACAGGCTGTATTGATTGCTTCATCCCAGAAATAGGTAGGAAGTTTTGCTTGACTCAACATTGTTCTTGCAGCCTCAATGAGAGTTCTGTTTTTCCTTTCAACTACACCATTTTGTTGAGGTGTCTTTGGTGCAGAGAATTGTTGAGTGATTCCATTGTCTTTGCAGAAATCATTCATGACACTGTTTTTGAACTCAGTACCATTATCACTTCTTAAAATTTGTACTTTGAACTTTGGATTTTTGTCAAGAACCTTAACCAAGTCAATAATCTCTTGTGCAGCTTCATCTTTAGATGCTAGAAATCTCACCCATGTATATCTTGAAAAATCATCAACCATTACTAAATCATATCTTTTTCTAGCCAGTGATTGCACATTCACAGGACCAAATAAGTCCCTATGAATTAGTTGAAATGACTCCTTTATTGAACCACTAGGAGTGCTTTTATGAGCAGCTCTCCTTAGCTTCCCTTTCTGGCAATCCTCACACAATCCTTCTTGACAGAATTCAAGTTGAGGCAACCCTTTCACCAACTCTCTCTTCATCAGATGATTCATTGCTTTGAAATTTAAATGAGAGAGCTTCTTATGGCATAGCCAACTTTTAGATGGAGAAGCCTTACTGTAGAAACAGTAGTCTTTATCTTTCCTTACAGAGTCCAATTCAGCTATATAGAGGCTTCCTTTCCTTACTCCTTGAAGAGCTTCTTCTCCTATCTTCTTGTTGATAATGGAGCATCTGTCTTGATCAAAACCAACCTTGAAACCGCTTTCACAAAATTGAGTGACACTCAACAAATTGTGCTTCAAACCATTGACTAGAGCAATTTTCTCAATCTTCAGATTTCCAACCTCCAGTATTCCATATCCCATTGTAAAACCAATGTAGTTGTCACCAAAGGTTACATAAGGGACAACCATTTCTTTGAACTGTGATAGCAGGGCTTTATCACCTATCATGTGTCCTGAGCATCCACTTTCAATGATCCACATAATTCTTTTATTTTTCCTGTTGCCCTGCAAAGCAAAATATTTCAAGTCGCTTTTGGTACCCAATTCTCATTGGGTCCATTTGGTTTAGCTTGATCACAGTATGAAGTTGGATTTCTCGAATTATCTTCTCTTGCTTTTAGCAAGACTCCTGTAGCAACCCATTCTGATTTGATTACTGGTTTGGTAGCTTTTCTCTTGGGTTGCTTGTCCATCCTAACCTTAGGTGGACTTGGAGTCTTTGCCTTTTCAGTTTTAGCATTCTTATGCAGACATTCTAGATTATTAGCAAAAGGCATGTTAAAGCAAATGCTCATCAAGTTTATTTTGCAAGATATACAATCAAAATCACCACAATGAGTTACTTGTCTGTTCTTTAAAGGCATACTGTGTAAGTTTCCATTGCTAGAGGTAGCATTCTTAACATTAGACTTGTCCTTGTTGCAAATATGAGTTAGATGATTAGAAGACCCACAATTGTTGCACAACTTTCTAGGAGCATTAGAAATGTAATCATAATTGTTCTTTTTGTTTATTCCTAATTTTCCATTTATGTTCTTCTTGGTCTTCATGACAGTATGTTTAGAAGTTATTGTCATACTGGTGTTAACAGTAGGTTTAGGTGGAGTTGTCCTGACAGTAAGTTTGGATCTTACAGTCTTGACAGCATCTTTTGAACTTACTATCGAGCCAGTGTTGACAATATCTTTTAAACAAAGGTTACTGTCAGGATCAATACTAACTGTCTTGGGGATTTTGACAATATCTTTTTCCTTAAGGGATTTATTGACAGCTTCTTTGTCCTCATCATCTATCTTTTGTCTGATTATTAATGCTACCTCATCAAATTCGAATTCAGCCTTTTTGAACAATGGATTCTTCACTTTCCTTAAAATAGAAGGTTTGACAGCATGTTTGTTTTCTTCTTCAACATCATGTTTCTTTCCATTCTTCTTCTCATAGTTAAAACCTATACCTACCTTTTGATTTTCAGTATTATCATCATGGTACGATTTTAACAAGGAAGAGGAATTCTTGTAGGCCTTGATTTTTAATTCTTTCTCATAAATCTGTTTCCTAAGGAATTCCTCAATCTGAGAAGCATAAACAATTTTGTTCTTAAGAATTTCATTTTCTTGTTGAAGAGACTCAAAAGCATTCTATTTTAGTTCAAGTTCATGATTTTTAAGTTTTAATGACTCATTAGCACTGGATAATCTAGCTATCTCCTCATTTGCAGCTAACATGCTTGTATGAATATTAAAAATCTCTGAACTTAGACTTTCAACAGTTTTCTTATACTGGGTTGTAGTTATATCAATTGTAGTAAGAAAAGGTACCTGACTTGATGAAGTGGATGAACCTTCTCCAGAACTTGCCATGAGAGCAAGATTCCCATAATCTTCTTCTTCCTCTTCATCTGAGTCTTCCCCGCATTTTCCTTCAGCCACAAAGGCTCTTCCCTATTGCTTTTTCAGCAAGGCTTCATACTTTGCTTTGAGTTCCTCATAGTCACTGTCATTTCTTCTCACTTGTTTTGGCTTTTTGCACTCTGTTGCAAAATGCCCCATTTCACTATAGTTGTAACACCTTATATTGGATCTGTCCACCATGCTTGTCTTATATCCACCTTTGCCACTCCCTCCAGGTTTTGAGATATTTGGCTTGTTGAGCCTGGAGCCTTGTCCTCTTAGTTTGAAGGCTTTGTTCTTCTTGAATCTGAAGTTTGAGAACTTTCTTGCCATGTAGGCCATTGTTTTATTCTCCATGTTGTCTAGTTCCTCCAAAGTATAGAACTCATCTTCTTCACCATCCTTGAGTTCCATAGTTACACCTTCATCTTCATCTGTAGTTTCTTCAATTTTGATTTGATTTTGATGCTGTGATTCTTTGAGTTGCATCAATTGTGGATCCTGAGACACTAGAGCATTAGAAGTGTTGGCCATCTTTCCTCTTTGACCAGCTTGAATAGCTGTTAGGTCCAAATGTGTTGTAGAGGGGGGGGGGGGGGTGAATACAACTTTTCGAATTAATGAAGCAATAAATACTATGTAATAAATGAACACAATGATTCAAGGAATATATGTCTTATATATAACTTGAAAGGGTTGCTACAACATTCTTTACACAGTACACTAGAAGTAAAGAGGGTAGTAAATGATACTAAGCTCTGTGAATATACTCTCTCTCTTTTACAAGTGTTTATCTTGAAAATATTGCTTTTTTTAAAATAATACACAAGTACTTCTATTTATACTACTTGTAATCTATGTCTTGTAGTCTTCAAAGATTAAGATATACGTGGCCCAATGATGTCCACATAAATCTTATCTAATCTTGAAAGCTTGGAAATCTGCCAATTAGATGATGCCATGTGTCATGTTGAAACTGCCCTCCATGTAGAACATCTACTTGAGAACTTCTACTTGGCCATCTCGAATATCTATCTCGAATATTCTACATAGGAATGTTCTACTTGGACATCTCAAATATTCTATCTCGAATATTCTACATAGGAATGTTCTACTTGGCCATCTCGAATATTCTATCTCGAATATTCTATCTCGAATATTTTGTACTTAGAAAAATTCTGGGCTTTAACTTGAAACTTCAATGCAGCATCTTGAACTTGTGATTTCTTTATGTCTTCCAAATTCTTCAACAAGCTCTTGAACTTGGATCTCTATTACTGACATAAACATACTATCAATGTCCTGACACTTGATGCAATGGTCTGATTCATAAGTGACTAGTCTTGATAGTGTCTCTGCTTTTTGAATAGATTACCATTTTCAATTAGTAATGTGGCTTTCCAATCATTGATTTTCTTCTTGTTCACTTGAAATCAATTAGCCTTGTTGATACTGATAGTTATGATCTTGAATCTTTAAGTTACAAATCACTGAGGCATGGACAACTTTGTCTTGAACTTCTTTCAATGATTTCTTCTTTGTTTGATCATAGTTAACAAATTGAATTGTATCAATTACCTTGTCTTCATGGTTAACATTGATTTCTTTGTGACTTCATGTTCTTGATTGTCTTCTGGTTAAGTATCTTTTCTTTTAGTTGAGTTACATAAGTTATAGTGTTACAAGTTTAGATACTCTGCCTTTCAATCTCCCCCTATTTGATAGTCTAACAATGACATTCAAATTAACAAAGGGATAACTCAACTAAACAATGAGACGAGAAAAAGATAAATAACATTACTGTCTGTTTGAATTACAACTGAAATAAACTTGAAAACAATTCAAAGAACTAGAATAAATAAAACTTAAGCTAGTCAGAAAATTCGAACTTCGAATTAAAGATCATTTGAGTGATTCCTATCACCTGGATTATTTCATACCTTTCAGTCAAACTTATATCACCTTATTGGATCCACTCTGATTCACGGTTACAGTATGGTAAGTTAGCCTATCTCACATACCGTGATCAGGTGAATTTTCCTCAAGTGAGTTAAAGCAATCAAAAAAAAATATGAAGTTTTTCCAACTTCAAGTTCACACCACTCTGACCGCTAATTCTAATTCCGTCTCTTCTTCCTAACTTCTTCAGCTTGACGCTTCTCCTCCTTCAACCTTCTGCGCCTTTCCTTCTGCTGTTGTTCTTTCTTGTAAACTGGATCATGAAGCTGCTTCCACCTTGCATTCAACAGACTTTCCGCTTCCATTTCTAGAGGATTCCTGGGCTCTGGATAAGGATGCCTGAAAAGAATTCTTAGTTTGTCCACCTCCTGAGTAGTTCTGATCTTTGGAATGTCCTCAAAGTTCTTCATTATGAGCTGTGACTTCCAATGAGATTTATCAGCCTTAAACTGACAATAGATCATTTTAGGGTAGCCCTTAACACGGTTAGTATTGTGGACACTAGCCGCATCTCGCTCTATTTGCTTCTTTTCCACCACTACTTCAGACAAGTACTTAAAGAGTCTCTGCTTCTCATCTACATTCTCATTCTCCACTTCGCCTCATTTGAATACTTCTAAAACTCTCTCCAGAAAAGCAGCATCTTGAGTCTGCAGCAGCCATTTCCTGCTCATGTGCAACAATGTTTGATTTTGGTCTACGTCTATGAATGCTAAAGCATCAGCTGTGTCATCGTCATATGAGTGTATCCAGTATACACTATCTCTCCCTGGAACACCAACTGCCTCCCTTATTTCTCCTTGTTCCAGAGATCCAAAAGGAAGAGTCAGAGCTTCATCTACATTCTTAACAGCTTGTAGAATATTCCACTTTCTTTCAATTAGCTCCGGCTCAATCTTTACATTGTCTAGAGGGTTTGGAGCAATAATGTCACACTTCCAGATTTCATTGCTCATCTTGAATATGACCCTCTCAATGAACTCCACTGACTTCTCCTTGATGTTAGAAGTGAACCCCTTACTCATCATTTGCCTGCATACCGCCTTTAGGGATTCTACTGATAGAGCCATTAGGTCATTTTCCTCTAAGCTCACCCTCTTCATCTTTCCATCAACAACCATCCGAACAATATCAGGATTCGCTGAGAATTCTGGTCCCTTGTCCTCTGCTAGCTACATTAACTGATCCCTATACAGAATGCTAAGCTCCTCAGCTTGAGAATATTGAATTTTTGTTGCTAGTAAGAACAACTCTGACGCAGATCTTCTCGAGATGAATTGATCATCCACATACAAGAAAGATGTCGGGACTCCTTCGACTAAAGACAAGATGACCTGCCATTCCTTAACCATTGCATTATATCCAACTCTGACTTTTGAGATCAACCTTTTCAAAGCATTTATGTAGTCAACAATCAGTGGATTCTGCAAGTTCAAGTTGTAGAACAAGTCTTCCACCTCTTTGTTATGAGTTCCTTTTGTACAAACTCCCGATAAAATCTTCCTTGCATCATCCCATTTTTGTCCGATCCTTCTCTTGTCCAGATCTACTTGAGGATCAGCTAACCTTGCAAGCTCGTGATCATACTGTTTCTCCTTAAGCTCCGCTTTCTTTTCATGGAAAGTAGCCTCATCCTGCATCATCTTCATTTTAAAGAACTGAGCTTGTTCCAAGGCCAACTGTTGGGCTTCTGGAGTTTCCTTGTCAACGGGTATTTCTTCAGGCTGTCCGGAAGACATTCCAGCACCTCCACCTTGTTCCTTCAAAGATCTTTTAATAGCATGTGCTAACGGAACATCCTCCATATCAGAATCTGAATCAAGTACTTCATGTGCCTCTTCCTGATGACGACTAAAGTCAATGAATGGCTCTTCTTGTTCAGCCACCACTGCCTTACCCTTCCTCTTTCTTTGAGCCTCTTCTTCATTCAGTGGCTCACTTTCTTTGACAACATCAGCAGTTTGTTCTTCAATTTCTTCAATTATTACCGGCTGCTGTCTCGTCTCCTAACCACTCTCCCCCTTAGGTGAGTTATCCCCAACACCACCTTGCTTGCCAGATTCAGTAGCTGCATGAGAACCACCAAAACCAGAACCCGAGGGTCCAGCTCCACCAGTACCTCCAGCACCACCAGTACCATCATTATCAGGGGGAGGCTGATTAAATTGTTCATCAAAGCACTCGGGGGGAACAAAGCTCCTAACTGCATACATCATTCTGCTGATCTCTGTCGCCATGGTATGCATGATGCTCTCCACTGCTCCCATTCTTTCATTCAGAGTGCTGCCCAAGATACCACCAGCATGGCCCAAGTCATTCACTTTATTCGTCAAGTCATCCAACGCTGTTGCTTGACTGGCCATCCGTGCTGCGTAGTCATCAAGAGCTCGTTGATTGTTACCAACATTGATCCCCAATTGCCCCATCGACTGCCCGAACTGCTTGATTTCAGTTTCAACTGCTGTCATACGCGTGTCAAGATTTTCAAGATGAAGGGACGGTGTTTGGTCTGGGTGTCCTCGCTCTAAAAATCGTTCTGTTAGTGTTTGTCGCTCAGTTTCGGGCCGTAAAAATGAAGGTCCCTCACTCCCTAAACGCTCGCACACACTCCCTGTCTCACGCTCGTGTATGTCTTCAACAATAGTCCTGAAAGAGAAAGCAGTACCTGCAGAAACTGGATAAGCAAAGTAAGTAGCAGTAATGGGATCTGGTCCTGTCATGTCCTGAGGTGGAATCTCAGGCTGAGAGGCCGCAGAGTGTTCTAGTACAATATCAGAACCGATCCTCTCTGCAGCATCAGTATATACCGGTGAAGGTACTTCGAAAGCAATGAAAGCTTGTTGCCGCTCTGAAGTAACAGGCTCTTCAGAAGGCATAGAATCCTCACCATCTTCCTTATGTGTTGAATGTGCACGGGGCGAACCACTCGCGTGAGGTGGAGTGGTTGTGATAGACACACTACGGTGGGACTGGGCTTTAGAAGTTGCAGTATGAGAAAATTTAGGTTTCTTCCGAATAAGGGGCTGCACTTCAGGGTCACTCTTAGAACCCTCACCTAAATCTAAAGCTGCCTGCCTTTTAACTCCCGTTAACGAGGGTGAAAGAGAGGAAGCAAATGTGTCAGACTCCGAATCAGAAATATAGCTCTTGCCCGGGGATAGATCCTGCGGGCTAGCAGAATCTTGGGCCATGGAATCAGATTTAGGGGAAGAAGTATCAGTAGTGTGAACAGAGAGTTGTTCTTGTTCAAAGAAAGTACCTTCTTCATTACCTAGTCCGGCAGGTGGAATAGATTGTCTGGTCCTCTGGCCGGCAGATGATTGTGCGTGAGAGTGTCCATCATCATCTTCATCATCATTTTCATCATCATTGTCATCACCAATACTCTCGTCCGGAATCCCCTGGAATGCGTCAGCATGGGCAGAGGGATTCTGAGCATGTGATGAAATGTGGGAGGTCCCCGCCATGGAAGTGATACCTGCATCAAACTTAACCCATACTTGAATGTTATCAGGAATAGACATCGGCTTACCATGATGCTTATCTTGATTAGCAATCGTCGTGAGTGACTTGGTGCCCATGCCCAATGATGCAGATGTCGCACTTGTGGCAAATGCCTGTCTCACAGATAAAGCATCAATAGGTACTAAGTGATTAATAAGCATTTGTAGGAACCGAGGATACCAACCGACAACGTTAGTAGATGCCAGGTCTCGACTTGCAGGAGTTCCCATAGCAGTCACTATCTCGGAAAGAATGATCCTGCCAAAATTAATATTTAATTCACGAGCAAGGGAAACTGCAAACACCTGCATGGGAATTGGAATTTGATGATAATCTTTTTCGCGTGCCCGAAAACATCTGGTGATGGCCTCGAAAAAGTAGTTCCATTCCACATGGAAGTATTGTTTCTGGATGGCTCCAGTTGAGATCCGTCAAGAGGGAGGGTAGCATCCAATTTCTTCAAAGAATTTAATACGTTCAGCTGTGTTAGGTTCGGGGTCATAAACATCTCTTACTGGGAACCCCAGAACCCGGTTAAACACTTCCTCCGTGACTTCAAATTCATGACCCGCCAAGGTAAACCTGAAACCATAGGGGGTAGATTTACTCCCAAAAATAACCGCACTAGTCCATAATTGCTGCAAAGCATCATGGACTAGTGTTGGTTTAGCAGTAAACGCAACACTAGCCTTGGAATACAGATTTAGGAATCGTATCCAAAACTTGAAGCGCGGGAGTTGATCACCAATATCCGTAGGAATATTATAAAAATTATTTCTGGCAAGTGAAAATTGGTGATTCATGTTTGAAAAAAAATTCTTTTTTTGACTTAATTATATTTTTGTTTTGAAAGAAACAATAACAAAAAAAATTAAGCACAAAAGTAATCAGAACAATTCCTTTTTAATTAGACAAATAACTGGCTATGTATTTAAACTATGGAACAATTCTCAATGAAAGAAGCGAAATCAAGACTTTAACAATTTATGTAATCAAAATCACCAACCACTGTTGAAACACAGAACACTTATGTAATTAATAACACCGGGAAATTAATAACACAGGGAACACTTGTATCGATGTGCGTGTGTGTAAATATGCGTGTATAGATCGTTGTATGGAAAACAAACACAATTAAAGATACACGGATTCACAGTAACACACAAAGAGAGATGTAAATAGTAATGGCAGATGAGAATTGGACAGCAATTCGAGATATGTAACAGTCTTAACACAAATCGAATGAATAGTATTGCAAAGGTTTGAAATCGCAGGGAGGGAGGGTGGGGGCTGTAAAAATCTAGGGTTAAAACAATTAGGTAAAAGTGAAAAGAAAGACGGGTTAATGTTGTATATATAGGCATATATGTGCGAAGACGAGAATATCCCTGTGAAAATAGAAAAAAAACGTTAAGTACATACAGGGGAACATCAAGTCGAACACTATCTCGAACATCAAGTCGAATATTCGAGATAGTGTTCGAGATAGGTCTATCTTGAACATCAAGTCGAATATTCGAGATAGTGTTCGAGATGACACCAACACGAACAGTTAATCACTTAAACAATTAAAAACAGCATTAAAAACCCACCTGGGAGTCCCAACTCGAAATTTCAAGAATAAGTTTTGAATTTTAGGTCTAATTCGAATATCAAGTCGAATATTCGATATAGTGTTCGAGATAGGTTTATCTCGAACATCAAGTCGAATATTCGAGATAGTGTTCGAGATAGGTCTATCTCGAACATCAAGTCGAATATTCGAGATAGTGTTCGAGATAGGGTCTATCTCGAACATCAAGTCGAATATTCGAGATAGTGTTCGAGATAGGTCTATCTCGAACAGCAAGTCGAATATTCGAGATAGTGTTCGAGATAGGGTCTATCTCGAACATCAAGTCGAATATTCGAGATAGTTGAACTCGAATTTTATCCCAGACTTGGAATTTCAAGTAGGCATACTAGGAACTGTAACTCGAATTTCAAGTCGAATTTCGAGATGAATTTCTAATTAGACAGTAACTAGAGTATCCTTTCCAGACTTAGAATTTTCAAAATTGTGAATTTTGAAGATAGTTAGATCGAAATAACAAATAAATTTTGTCAAATTAATCAAAATATCAATGCAAGGATTTTTAGCAGCGCAAACAATTAAAAACATTCCTTGACAATTCTAAGGCCTCTAAATTAAACAAAATTACATGAACAACACAGGTAAATTCATCTAAAAATCATGAAAAGTTTAGAATAATATGAATTTAACTCCCCCTATGATCATGCAATCATACCAGCATAAATTCGAAGATTTAACCAATAATTACACATAAAGCACAATGAATTCATGTAAAATAACACAACATGCATCCTAAAATACTCATTAATTAACCATTTTAAAGTCTAAGTCCATAATGATTAATTAGCATGCAGAAGTGATATTTTGAGCAATTGTAGAGATTATTTACATATGTTTTCAACTATGTATCAATAAAATAGGCAATTATCAGGACTAAAAGCATATGTACATTATTAAAACTGGAATTTTACAGATAGGAGAAATCACTAACTTGTGTTAAGCATTCCCAATTCACCAACCAACCTATTGAATGTTACTTCATCAAGAGGTTTAGTGAATATATCTGCAATTTGTTGCATTGTGGGCACAAAATGTAGCTCCACAGTCCCCTCCTCGACATGTTCTCTAATGAAATGATACCTGATATCTATATGCTTGGTTCTTGAGTGGTCTACAGGATTGTTGGTCATGGCAATGGCACTTGTGTTGTCACACATGATTGGAATCTTTTTGTGTTCCATGCCATAATCTTTCAATTGGTTCCTCATCCACAGTATTTGAGCTACACAGCTTCCAGCAGCAATGTACTCAGCTTCAGCAGTAGAAGTAGATACTGTGTGCTGCTTTTTACTTTGCCAAGACACCAATCTTCTGCCAAGAAATTGACATGCACCAGATGTGCTTTTCCTATCAATCCTGCAACCTGCATAGTCTGAATCCGAATAGCCAATAAGATTAAAACCTGTATCTCTTGGATACCAAATCCCTAGATTTGATGTGCCCTTGAGATACCTAAAGATTCGTTTGACGGCTATGAGATGTGATTCTCTAGGATCCACTTGGAACCTTGCACATAAACAAGTTGCGAACATGATATCGGGTCTACTTGCAGTTAAATAGAGTAGTGAGCCAATCATACCTCGATAACTTGTGATATCAACTGGTTTACCTGATTTGTCTTCATCAAGTTTCGTGGCTGTTGCCATAGGAGTGTTAGCTGTTGATGCATCTTCTAGATTATACTTTTTGAGTAAATCTTTGATGTACTTGGACTGACAGATAAAGATTCCATCTTTTCTTTGACTAATCTGTAATCCAAGGAAGAAGGACAGCTCTCCCATCATGCTCATCTCATACTTATCTTGCATTAACTTGGCAAATTTCTCGCACAAGCGTTCATTAGATGACCCAAAAATAATATCGTCCACATAGACTTGAACAAGTATTAATTCACCTTTTACATTTTTGTAGAACAATGTTTTATCAATTACTCCCCTAATAAATCCACTTGCAATTAAGAATAAGGATAGGGTTTCATACCATCGTCTTGGGGATTGCTTGAGGCCATAGACAGCTTTGAAGAGAAAGTACACAAAATCTACAAGTTCTGGATTAACAAAGCCAGGAGGCTGTTCCAGATATACTTCTTCTTCTAGTTCTCCATTCAGGAAGGCGCTTTTCACATCCATCTGAAAAACCTTGAAGTTCTTGTGTGCTGCAAAGGCCAAGAACATCCTGACTGCTTCCAAACTTTCTGCCTTTCAAACTGATTGAGCTCCTCTTGCATTGCAATTACCCAATCAGCGTCACCAAGAGCTTCTTCTATTTCTTTAGGTTCAAGCTTGGATAAGAACCCAGAATATAAGCAAATATTAGCTATGTCAGCTCTTGCAGATCTTCTAGTAGACACACCAGCATCTGGATCACCAATAATTAATTCAAACGGATGGTCTCTACTCCATACCCGTTCTTTTGGAAATTGTCTTGATGATTCAGCTTGAAATTCTGAATTGTTGTGTTGACTACTTGTGTTATTTCCACCAACTCCCCCTGAGTTAGTGCCAGCTCCTACAGAACTAGTGGCATCTCTTCTTGAGCCTTGAACACTTGTCCTTGAGCTGCTATTTACTCCCCCTGAATTGTTGTCGGACTGTGCTGAGGAAGTTTCTTATGATCTTGCATTAGACTCAGGTGTTTCTTCTCGAACACTTGGCATATTTGAAGTAACAACCAACTCAGGTTCATCTTCAATTTCATCTAAGTCCAAATTTTGAAACATTAGGGACTCAGGTTCACTATTATCTTTAGAAATTGATGGGAGTTTAGTATCGTCGAATCTGACATTGTAGCTTTCAATCACTTTCCGATCATTCACTAAGAATACCCGATAAGCTGCCACCACATCTGTAGAATAACCCACAAATATCCCTTCACGTGCTTTAGCTTCAAACTTGCCTAAATTCTCATCGTCTATTAGTACGTAGCATTTAGCTCCAAAGACATGAAAGTATTTGATTGTTGGTCTTCTGTTATTCATTAGTTCACATGGTGTCTTTTCTTTATCTTTTATGATCAGGGTTCTATTCTGAGTGTAACACACTGTACTCACAGCTTCGGCCCAAAAGTATAGAGGAAGTTTTGAATCATACAACAATGTTCTTGCTGCTTCAACCAGTGTTCTGTTCTTCCTTTCAACTACTCCATTTTGCTGTGGAGTTCTCGGGGCTGAGTACTGACGACGTATTCCCTTAGAAACACAGAAATCATTCAAGATTGCATTCTTAAATTCCGTGCCATTATCTGATCTAATCGTCTTTACAGTGAGTGTTGAAACATTCTCAATTTGAGTGATATGATCAATGATTTGGAAAGGTACTTCATCTTTTATCATAACAAACAATACCCATGTATATTTAGAGAAATTATCCACGATTACCAACGCATATCTTTTCCTTGACAGCGATAGCATGTTCACTGGGCCAAATAAATCCATATGAAGAAGTTGCAGAGGCTCAATGATGCTAGAAATCTCTTTACTTTTATGCGATGCTCGCTTTGACTTTCCCATTTCGCATGCTTCGCAGAGTCCTTTAGGAGCAAACTCCATTTGAGGTAGATCTTTCACCAATTCTCGCCTTGCGAGAGCATTCATCGTTTTAAAGTTTAGGTGAGATAGCTTTTTGTGCCATAACCAGCTTTCATCATCTGAAGCTTTACTGTAGAAACAGGTGACTTCATTCTGGTTTGCCAAATCCATATCAGCAACAAAAAGATCTGCCTTTCGAACTCCTCTTAAAGCTAACGAACCTTCCTTGATGTGAGTTATTGATACACCTTTCTTGTTGAAGACAATTTCATAACCTTTGTCACAGAATTGACTTATACTCAACAGATTGTGCTTCAATCCCTCAACATAGGAGATATCTTCAATGATGACATTGCCAGTCTTCAGTTTTCCATATCCCTTTGTCACTCCTTTGCTGTCATCTCCAAAGGTAACATAAGGGCCAGCCTTCATAACCAACTCTGTAAGCAGGGACTTGTTTCCTGTCATATGCCTTGATGCTCCACTATCTAGCACCCATATAACTTTATTTCTGTTTCGCTTAATGCCCTGCAATGTCAGATTGATTAGACATTCTTCGAAACCCAAGATTGATTGGGCCCGGCTTTTCTATAAGATCGAGAATTATCAGTTTTAACAACAGAAGATGCACTTTTTTTAACATTCTTAGAACTTTCGACTTTGTCTTTTCCCTTGTCAGACTTAACAGATTTGTTAGTCTTAGGAGAAGGCTTGTCACACCTAACTTTAGGAGGACTGACAGTCTTAGCTCTTACATGCTTCTTCTTGACATTAGAACTAGTAGCAGTATTTAAACATGTTTGACTAGTTGAATTCATCAAGTTCACGAAGGTTTGCATGACATTAAAAGTGCATGGCATACAATTAGGTTGACCACATTGTACATGATTTTGATGCATGTTAATCATTGCGTGTGGTACAGACATGGCATGTGCAACAGGAATATTCATGTTAGATTTACATGCATAAGAAAGATGTTCAGTGGATTTACAGTGATAACATGCTTTCTTTATTCTTTCTACCTTAACCTCTTTTTCAACCTTTTCTTTCTTAACCTGTTGTTTAACAGCCTTGGCTCCTAGTCCTGGTCTAGATTCTTCTCTAGGGGATTTGATTTTAACTGATTTAGTAGGAGTTACAGGTTGTTCTTTCATCCGATCTTCCATCTCGATTTCATATCTAACTAATAAATCAGTCTCTTCTTCTTCTCGAGGAGCAAAGTGTTTGAATATTGGTTTAATAGCAGATTTGAGAATTTTAGGTACTTCCTTTTTAACCTCACTGGGACTGGTGTCTACAGGCCTTTTCCCTTCTTTCTTTGATAAGTTAGAATAGTCAAGCCCTACACCAACACCAGTTATCTTCTTAAATGTGCTACTATCAACATTCACTTTACTAGCTGCTAGTTTATAAGCTTCGCATTTTGTTTCTAACTCAGCTAGTTTATTCCTAAGACATGCTTCTATTTCATCTTTAAGGTTAAACTTGTGTTCCAAAGTTTTAATAGAGTCTCTTAGGGAAGTATCTATAGTGCAAACAGCCTCTAATTCTTCCACTTCTGCCTCAAGCATTCTGCATTTGGCAACAAGTGTTTTCTGTTCTTTTTGAGAAGTATTTAGGCTTTTGCACATCATATATATCTCTTCGCTAAGAGCCCCGTTCTGCACCTTATAATCATCTATAGACATTTCTTCCTTAAGGGTTAGAACTGGTACCTCTGGTTCATCTGATGTCTCAGCCATGAGGGCAAAGTTTGCTGTATGAGTAACTTCTTCCTCATCTGAATCATCCCACGCTCTTCCTTCTGTGACAACTAAAGCTCTTTTTCCATGTCTTTCCTTCACCAGGGCCTCATACTTGCTTTTGAGGGCTTCATAAGTTTCTTTTGGATATGTCTGTTTAGGCTTCTTGCAATCAGTAGCAAAATGTCCAGCTTCACCACAGTTATAACATTTGAACTTCATTTTAAAATCCAAAGGAGATTTGTAGCTGGTACTCTTGCCTTTCCCTTTGTAGCCTTGTGAACTACCACCACCCCTAGTAACCCGATTGTAAGACGAAGATTTACTTTGCGGTCGGTTACTCTTTCTGAATCTAATATTGCTGAACTTCCTTGCCATGTATGCCACGACACTGTCATCCATGTTGTCCAGCTCTTCTTGGGTGAAGTAGTCGTCATCACTATTTGATGTGCACTCATCATCATTTTCAACTTGATGTGATGCAGTTGATGACCTAGGCTTTTCTGCAACCATTGCCTTTTTAGACTCTACCTCATCAGCAACTAACCCTGATGCAGCTTCTTTTCCTCTTGAATCATTATCCCATGCTTGATCTTGAAGTGTTTCCAGCTCATAGGTCTTTAGAATTCCATAATATTCTTCCAGAGTAGTTGTGTGCAAATCTCTGGTTTCTCTAACAGCATAGACTCTATGTTCAATACTTTTTGGCTGGTTCCTCAGATATCTCGTGTTGACTTCAACCACGGGGAGAGTTACACCTCTCAGATTCAAATCCAAAACTAACTGACTGAATCTTAGATAGACATCGGTTATACTTTCTCCTTTTCTTATTCTGAAAGTGTCATACTCCATCTTGAGTATAAGTGTTTTGTTGCTTCTGACTTCAGAGGTACCTTCCATGATGACCTCTAGCTTATCCCAAATCTTCTTTGCTGTAGTTAGTCCTTTAACTACGTTAAACATCTCATGATCCAGGGATTCCATCAGTGTTTGTCGAACGGATGTGTCGAAAGATATCTGCTCCTTATCAGCATCTGAAAAGTCTACTGCCTTCTTAGGCTCAGACCGTTGTGGTACTACCACATCTCCTTCCATATGCTCAGGAACAACAACCATTGGTACAAATTTACCTTTATCGAGGACTTCCAGATATTCAGGGATGACGGATTCAAGGTAAAGTTTCATTCTCAACACCCATTCTTCATAATGATCTCGGTCGAACATTAGAATCTTGAAATTGTTTTTAGGTGCCATCTTAATGCGGATTTAAAGTAAAGATAATAAACTTTTCTTATTACTTGAGTAGTAATTAAAAGAAAATTAAATTATCTTAAAATAAATCAAGGTTCAAATTCTGGACACAAAAAAAATTTTTAACTACCCAAGACTAGGCTAAGTAGAATATCTATGTAGAACTGCCCAAGTCGAATTTCTCTAAGTAGAACTTTTGTCCAAGTAGAATATTCCAAGTAGAATATTCAAGTAGAATATTCCAAGTAGAACTTTTGTCCTTGGAAGAAATTTGCTGAAGGTCACTTTTAATATTAAATAACCAATATTACTTTTCACACTTTTTGACTTTTGTGGCTTTTCTCACCTAACTCACCTAACCCACGTGCTAGGTACTGAATATCTTCTGTAACACTTTTTGTTGTGAGATTTATGTCAAATCAAAAGCCAATAACACCTTTTTAACTTTATGACTCTTGAAAAGGTGATCAAAAGTTGCTGGGTTTATCTTCTTATCAAGAACAGTGATGACTCCTTGAAGAACACCAAAAATCAAAGTACCCTGAATAATTCACAAAAATTATCTAAAGTCCACCCAGGCTAAATAATCACACCCGGAGTATTTAAATAATTTTTAGAATGAGTTTTCTCTGTCAAACAAATTTGAGCACTCTTTTCGAGAAGAACTTGAAAAGTAGATCTGTAGATGAAAACTCACTAATCTTCTACTAAACACAAGGATCTATGTTTTGTATATTAAACATGAAGCTCTGATACCAATTGTTAGGTCCAAATGTGTTGTAGAGGGGGGGTGAATACAACTTTTCGAATTAATGAAGCAATAAATACTATGTAATAAATGAACACAATGATTCAAGGAATATATGTCTTATATATAACTTGAAAGGGTTGCTACAACATTCTTTACACAGTACACTAGAAGTAAAGAGGGTAGTAAATGATACTAAGCTCTGTGAATATACTCTCTCTCTTTTACAAGTGTTTATCTTGAAAATATTGCTTTTTTTAAAATAATACACAAGTACTTCTATTTATACTACTTGTAATCTATGTCTTGTAGTCTTCAAAGATTAAGATATACGTGGCCCAATGATGTCCACATAAATCTTATCTAATCTTGAAAGCTTGGAAATCTGCCAATTAGATGATGCCATGTGTCATGTTGAAACTGCCCTCCATGTAGAACATCTACTTGAGAACTTCTACTTGGCCATCTCGAATATCTATCTCGAATATTCTACATAGGAATGTTCTACTTGGCCATCTCGAATATTCTATCTCGAATATTCTACATAGGAATGTTCTACTTGGCCATCTCGAATATTCTATCTCGAATATTTTGTACTTAGAAAAATTCTGGGCTTTAACTTGAAACTTCAATGCAGCATCTTGAACTTGTGATTTCTTTATGTCTTCCAAATTCTTCAACAAGCTCTTGAACTTGGATCTCTATTACTGACATAAACATACTATCAATGTCCTGACACTTGATGCAATGGTCTGATTCATAAGTGACTAGTCTTGATAGTGTCTCTGCTTTTTGAATAGATTACCATTTTCAATTAGTAATGTGGCTTTCCAATCATTGCTTTTCTTCTTGTTCACTTGAAATCAATTAGCCTTGTTGATACTGATAGTTATGATCTTGAATCTTTAAGTTACAAATCACTGAGGCATGAACAACTTTGTCTTGAACTTCTTTCAATGATTTCTTCTTTGTTTGATCATAGTTAACAAATTGAATTGTATCAATTACCTTGTCTTCATGGTTAACATTGATTTCTTTGTGACTTCATGTTCTTGATTGTCTTCTGGTTAAGTATCTTTTCTTTTAGTTGAGTTACATAAGTTATAGTGTTACAAGTTTAGACACTCTGCCTTTCAATAGCTCTCCTTCGTAGCAACTCTAGCGCATAGGTTTTAAGGATGCCATACAAAGTTTCAAGAGAAACTTTTGATAAATCCCTTCCTTCTCTTATGGCAAAGACCTTGTGCTCTAGGTGGTCAGGAAGTGTCAACATGAATTTCATGTTTACCTCCTTTTTGTCAAAACTTTCCATGCAGTTGTAAGTCATTAATCAGCCTATTAAACCTCTTAAATGTCTCAGTCAACCCTTCACTTGGTTTAGCCGTAAAGGCTTCATACTGAGACACCAGAATCTGTCTTTGATTCTCTTTTACTTCCTTTGTCCCTTCACAGAGTATCTCAATGGTTTCCCATATTTGCTTTGAACTTGTGCAATTGACAATGTTGTTATGCATGACATTGTCAAGTGCCTCAATGATAATAAATTGAAACAATCATCTAGAGATACTTTTTCCTTTTCAGTGTCAGTGTACTCTGAAACCTTTTTAGGAACCCAGTAGGCTGGTATAGTTTCACCATCTACTGTGGTTTCAGGTACATATGTTTGAGGGACAAAGGGACCATTCTCCAGGATTCTAGGATAGAGTGGATTGGCCGTCTTTATGAACATCATAATCTTTCTTTTCCAGAGATTTTAATGCTCTTTATCAAAGGTGGGTATTTTAATACTGCTTACTTTCTATGCACTCATTTTTTTAGATCTTTTCAGGTTATGTATATCTAACCTGCTGCTCTGATACCAGTTGTTAAACATAATGAGTATTGTAGAAGGGGGGATTGAATGCAACTAAATAAATTTACCACTTTTTTGCTAATAACAAAAAAAAACAAAGATATTAAGTTATAAGGCAAATAACAAGTAAACAAGGGACACATAGTGTTTTACTTCAAAAATTAATTTTATTAATTTTTTTGCTACAACTGACTGGAAAAAGTTTCCAGCTTCAATAGACACAATAACAAGAGATTGCTAGTGTTTCTATGCTTGAGAAAAGTTAAGCTCACTTGTATGTGTGTTCTACGTGGGGAAAATGTTTGTGAGATGTGTGTATTTAAACCACAACACATATCTCACTTACAAGTACACTTTCCCTTATTTCCTGGACAATACTCGAATTAGTAATCTCACTTTTTCTTCATAAGTCTTGTCTTCATTACAAATATAGATAAAGGTACTCTGTGAGGATTTGACATTCTCGACACCATGAGCACGCTTCACCTTTATGCTTGCTTTTTCTTAAGTTAAGGTTGTAGATTTGACAGACTAGGTAGAAATATCATGATCAATCTGTGAATGACTTTACCTAGTCTGCTACTTGAAAGAGACTGTCAGCTTCTCTAAAAGTTACTGTCAACCTTCAGCTTGACTTTGGTGACAGCATCTTTATTACCGCATACTTTACTGACAGGATCACCAGTCTTCTAAAACATGTTGTTGTCCAAAGGTACTGCAACTATTCCACCAAACATGCTGTCGATCATCCCGCCAGACATGCTGTCAACTCTTCCCGTCAATGCTACTGTCAGAAAACTTGCTGTCTTGATTCTTCAATTCGTCAAGTTTACTGTCAAGGGATAGTTGCTGTCAATGAAACTTGTTGTTAGAGTCTTCATTCTCCGCCAAGTTTACTGTCAAGGAATAGTTATTGTCGTCTATCTCAAAAGTTGTTGTCGCTTGAATATGCTGTCGTAGGCTCCAGAATGTAGAATGTTACTGTCAGAAATTTGATCTATGTTGTGCATGAACACTTTATGAACTTCTACTTCATGGATCATTTATTTCATTTACACATGACAGTAACTATTGATACTTATTGTCACCTACTTGACTATTTGAGCATCTTATTACAAGTGACATTTTAAACATACTGTCAAACTATATATGACAATATGTTTTACTTAGTTAATTATCAATTAATCTCAGTAAATATTAGTTGATTACATTGATGGTACCACAATCCCTAACACAAAAAGTTACCAATAATTTCAAGACAATATAGTTTACCCTGAATGATAAATTTAATATACATAAACACTAACAGATTAAAAATTAAAGTAATAGTTTTTTTTTGCTAAATGGGTATATATAGATAAAAAAGAAACAGGGCTAGAAAAAAGCCAAGACCAAAGACAGAAACTATCTATAATCAATATTACATGGTAAGATTGATAATAAATAGCAAATGGCTCAAGGAAAATCATATGCTAAAGCAACTAATGAAACTAGGCCTATTACATAATATTTTAGTAAGTCAAGTAGTACAAAAAATGTGAACCCTGATATCTAAAAGAATACCATCCAACAGTTTATTAGGCGTGAATAAGCCCTTCCCGTGTAGTCTAGCATTTCTCTCGTGCCAAAGGTGATAAGCAAAAGTTTGTAGAAAGAGCAGGGCCAACTTTCGTAATGGCACATCCGAGACTTGTAAGATAGCTTCTATGAGTGCAACCCAAGAATGTAAAATAGTGAAGTCCAAGATGAGGCCCAAGTGCATGTTTAAATATCTTGTCAAGATGAATTTGGCATATGAACAAGTGAGTAGCAGTTTCAGTCCCCTTACACAAAGAAGGTAGTGAGTATCTTGAAGCAATCCAAACCGCGTCAGGCGTGGCAAAGTGTGAACTCTATCATGACATAGTAACCAAGCAAAACTAGCAAATCTGGGCACCTTCAATTTACACCAAACACCCATTGACCAAGTAACTAAGTTGCCTCGAATCCTGATAGAGTCCTAAATAAGTCTAACATTGACTTTTGAGTGACTGTCCCAACAAACTTTGTCTCGAAAATGCAAATCAAAAGCAGATGGAATAAAGGTAGAATAGCAGGCCTGCAATGAAGGAGGAGTGTGATACCTATTGATATGGGTAAAAATAACCCTGAGGAAATAATAAATGAAAACATTTATTATTTCATTTATTAAGCCTGATATGGTCCAAAAGCTTGGGCCCTTGAAACGATCTAGAAAAATAAATCCAAGGATCAACTGGATTTGTAAGTCCAGCCCACAAATCTCTGTTGAAGCCATAGGCCCATTAAGCTCTTATTATTAATTTTGTAATTAATTAATAATGGTCCAGTAAAGGCCTAAGAAGCCTGTTGAAGGCCCTAATCCTAGAAGGATCTAGAAACCCAAACATGAGAGGAGTCCTACGAGGTCCCTCATCTATGGATATCCTATCACAAGGATAAGACTACACCTATCAGAGTCTGGCAGAACTCTCAGTCCTAAGAGGTTACAACAACCTCATATCACTAGGAGACTTAGCCCCCAAGTCTCCTAACTCTAATATGATTCCAAGGCCTTCATGCGCCTATATAAAGGGCCTAACCCCTCAACATTAGTACTACGTTGTTGGCTTGATTCTCATACAAACTGAGATACGTAGGCAGTTAACGAGGACCTGAGATAGTCACGAAACGTTAGTGCAGCCACTAAAGCTTGAAGCTCTCTCAAACCCTAGTAATATTTACCCGTTAAAGACACCTCGTTTTTGATCCATAACATTTGGCGCCATCTGTGGGAAACGAATAACAACCATGGCAAAAACACGAAGTACTGTAAGCACCCTTGAAGGAGAGATCCCTGACACCGTTGTCGACACCACTGTCCCCCCGATTACAAATCAGGAGCAACGAGCTGTTGTTCCAACCACCTCCGTTGAAGACCCTGAAGCGAGCACCCGGCGTGCCGGACCCCTTAGCATCGTCGTTCATCCTTCCAACCCCGATGTGTCAATTCATACTTCAGCTCCTCCACTCCAGGTAATTCCACCCCTTCATACAACTTTTGTTGCTCCTCCTACTATGCAGGTCTCGTTTGCTATAACACCCGACCCTCGTTATGGGCTCCCAAGGAACTATGAGCCCCCTTATGAGGAAGGGCTGCTGCCCCACTATACCTCTCAACGAATAAGTCGGGACTTCTATGGACCTTACTCCACTGATGACGAGAAGTCGTCTGATGAGGATGTTAACCCACGAAGGAGACGACCCGGTAAGGAGCTCCTTGGAGGGAGGAGTACCCAGCCCCGAGGGCCTCAAAGTAATGACTCCCTGAACCTTCAGGAAAGAATACGCGCTCATGAAGCCGAAGCTCAACTACTAAGGAAAGACCTGGAGAAGGCATTGATAAGGCGACAGCGCCCCAGAGTGGAGGGTGCTGGAGGATTGATGAGAAACACCTCTGTAATAGATTTGGATGAGCCCCCAAGGCAAACAAGGGCAAGTCATGTCAGGGCTGATCCCCAAGACTTATTGCCACTTGGAGATCCTGATGATCCCATACCCCCATTCACAGAAAATATTATGAATGAGAAGATATCAAGGAAGTTTAAGATGCCAACAATCAGGGCCTATGATGGAATGGAAGATCCCTCGAATCATTTTCTCACGTTCTCTAATGCACTGTTGTTGCAGCCTGTAAATGACGCCGTCAAGTGTAAAGCGTTCCCCCAAACCCTGAGTGGCATGGCTCAGCGGTGGTTCAGTCGTCTACCACCAAACTTTGTTGGGTCATTCAAGGATCTGAGCAGGGCCTTCATTGGACAATTCATTAGCAGTAAGACTCATGAGAAGAGCTCAGCTTCGCTAATGAACATGAACCAGGGGAAGAACGAGTCCTTGAGGAATTATATGAATAGGTTCACGAAAGAAGCCTTGAAGGTCCCTGATCTAGACCAGAAGGTAGCTATTATAGCTTTACAGCAAGGGACTTCTGACAAAAATTTTAGGAAATCACTAGCCAAGAGAGCCCCTGAGAGTATGAATAAGCTCCAGGAGAGAGCTGGGAAGTATATTAAGGCCGAAGAAAGTATGAGGAAAGCTCAAGAGTTTCAAGCCTCTAACACTCATTCTAAAAAGCGAGCTAAAGACACCGAATATAATGTTGATGCCAAGTATGCGAAGAATGGTGATGCCAATGACTCCAAAAAGAAGGGAGGATCTAGGTTCACAGAGTATGCTAGGCTGAATACTTCCCGTAGCCAAATATTGATGGACATTGAGAAGGATAAAGACATTCGATGGCCGACGCCACTAAGGACTGATCCTGAAAAGAGGAATAAGAATTCATACTGTCGGTTTCACAGAGATGTGGGACACGACACTGATGACTGTCGTCAGTTGAAAGATGAGATCGAATTTCTGATTAGAAGAGAAAAGTTGGAAAAATACACCAAGGATGGTGCTAGAGATGATAGAGGGAACAACGACAAACGAAGGGACTCAGACCCCAAACAAAGAAGCAATCAGCTCAGAGGGCCTGTGATCAACGTAATCTCAGGAGGTCCAACCGCAACAGGCAACTCCCAGAACTCCAGGAAGGCGTATGCCCGGGAGGTAATGAGCATCGTAGGAGAACCTCCAAAGAGAGCAAGGACTGAGGTCTCTTTGTCATTCGATGATTCTGACTTAGAAGGGGTAAGGTTCCCCCATGATGATCCATTGGTAATCACCCCTTTCATAGGAAACTCTCCAGTAAAAAGAGTCTTAGTAGATGGTGGGTCGTCTGTAGACATCCTATTTTACAAAGCCTTTGTGAAAATGGGGTATAACGATTCACAACTGACTCCCTCCAACATGCCCATCTATGATTTTAATGGAGTGGAATCTCGAATAGAAGGAATTATACAACTACCCCTGACTATGGCGAAGAGCCTCGACAGTCTACTCAAATGCTGAATTTCTTAGTTATTAAGGCGAGCACTACCTATAATGCAATCCTTGGGAGGACAGGGTTGCATGCCTTCAAAGCAATATCTTCTACGTTCCACTTGAAACTCAAGTTCCCGACTAGGAATGGAGTGGGGGAAGAAAAAGGAGATCAGAAGATGGCCAGAAGCTGTTATGTGGCTACTTTGAAGCCTAATGGCACTGGGGGCAGGTTCTCCCCATTGAAGATATGGATGTCAGAGATCACGAAAAAAGGAGGGGGAAACCCGCAGAGGACTTGGAGTCCATTCCCTTGGATCCTTTAGAACCTGAGAAAGTGACATATGTTGGGGCTTCACTCCCCAAGGACCTGAAACAACAGCTGGTCCAATTCTTGCAAAATAACAGAGACGTCTTTGCCTGGACAATAGCCGATATGCCAGGGATAGACCCCAAACTCATAACGCATCAATTGAATGTGAATCCTGGAAGGACAGAAGTCAAGCAAAAGAAAAGAAACTTTTCTCCTGAAAGGCAAGAGGCCATTAAGGAAGAAGTAGAGAAATTGTTGGAAGCTGGATTTATTGAAGAAATTCAATTTCCTGAATGGCTGGCAAACCCTGTGATGATCAAAAAGAACAATGGGAAATGGAGAATGTGTGTAGACTTCACTAACTTGAATGATGCGTGTCCTAAGGACTGCTTCCCATTACCAAGGATAGACACGTTAATAGACGCCACAGCTGGGCACGAGATGCTTAGCTTCATGGATGGTTTCAGTGGCTACAACCAAATTAAAATGCACCCCGATGACATTCCTAAGGTATCATTCATCACTGACTTTGGTGTTTTTTGTTATCTGGTTATGGCTTTTGGACTTAAGAATGCAGGAGCCACGTATCAAAGGCTTGTGAATAAGATCTTCAAACATCTCATTGGTAAGACCATGGAGGTCTACGTAGATGACATGTTAGTCAAAAGCTTAGACAAGGCCGATCATCTTGCGCACCTGAGTGAGGCATTTAAAATTCTGAGAACCCACAAAATGATGCTGAACCCGGCCAAGTGTGCCTTTGGTGTAGGGTCTGGAAATTTCTAGGCCTAATGGTCTCCAAAAGAGGCATTGAGGCCAATCCCGATAAGATTCAAGCAATCTTGGACATGGAGCCCCCCAAGACTGTTAAGGAGGTCCAAAAGCTCACTGGAAGGTTAGCAGCCCTGGGGCGTTTCATATCCAAATCCGGAGAAAAGTGTCTGCCATTCTTCAAGGCCCTCAAGAAGGTCAAGAACTTTGAATGGAATGAGGAGAGCCAAGCAGCATTTGAAGAACTAAAGAAGTACATGGCTGAGCCACCCTTGCTTGCCAAACCAAAACCTGAAGAGGTGCTATTCCTGTATCTGGCTGTCTCAAACTCAGCCCTGAGTGCAGTTCTTGTGAAAGAGGAAGCTAAGGTTCAGAAGCCCATCTATTACGTTAGCAAGATTCTGCATGGTGCAGAACTGAACTATTCAAAGGTTGAAAAGTTTGCATTAGCATTAATAATGGCTTCGAGGAAGTTACGCCCGTACTTTCAGGCGCATGTTATTGAAGTCTTGACAGACCAACCCCTGAGAAACATACTGTATAGCCCCAAGGCCAGTGGGAGGTTAATCAAATGGGTTGTTGAACTTGGAGAGTTCGAAATCAAATACAAGCCGAGAACGGCCATCAAAGCTCAGGCTCTAGCTGACTTCGTGGTTGAATGCACCATTCCAAACCAAGAAGTCGGGGGGCAAGAAGAAGATAAAGAGAGTGAAGAGAAGAAGGAAAAAGAAGAGGAATTCAAAGAATACCGGGTGCTCTTTTTTGACGGAGCTTCAAAAAAGAAAACTAGTGGAGCTGGCCTAGTTTTGCAAAGCCCGGATGGCTTCATTGTCGAGTATGCAATTAAGTTGGATTTCCCGACAACAAACAACGAGGCAGAATACGAAGCTCTGATAGCTGGGCTTGGTCTGGCCAGAACCCTGAGGGTAAAGAACGTGAAAGTATGTGGTGACTCAAGGTTAGTAATCTCTCAAGTAAATGGGGAGTTTGAAGCCCGAGAAGAGACTATGGCAAGATACTTGAGAATTGTTAAAGCTCAAGCCACACAGTTTGAAGAATGTCACTTTGAGTACATCCCAAGAGAGGAGAATATGAAGGCTGATGCCTTGTCTAAATTTGCATCATCAGAGAATGAGAATTACTCTAGCAGTGTTTACTTCCAAGTCTAGAAGACCCCGAGCATTAACGCTAGACTAGTAGCCCCGATTGGGCTGGGAGCATGTTGGATGGATCCCATCATGCTCTACTTGGAAACGGGGAAAATACCAACCAACCCTATGGAGGCACGAAAGTTATTAGTAAGGGCCTTGAGGTATGCCCTCATAGAAGGAATACTCTACAAGAAATCATACGTGATACCCTACTTGAAGTGTTTGAGACCCCATGACGCTGAAGCTGCCCTAAGGGAAGTTCACGAAGGAGTATGTGGTCAGCACCTAGGAAGCAGAGCTCTTGCTCACAAAGTCATGAGACTGGGATTTTATTGGCCTGAGATGCTTAAAGATGCGAAGGCATATGTTAAGAAGTGCGATCGCTGCCAAAGATTTGCACCCCTTGTTAGGCAGCCCCCTGAGATGCTGACATCCATCAACTCTCTGCTCCCCTTTGCCATGTGGGGAATGGATATTGTAGGCCCGTTTCCTTTGGCCAGTGCACAAAGGAAGTTCCTCATTGTTACCATTGACTACTTCACTAAGTGGATAGAAGCCAAGCCCTTGGCCAAAATTGACACTAAGAACGTAACTCAGTTCTTCTGGGAGAACGTCATTGAAAGGCATATGACTAAGGCCTATTTGTAATAATTAGATGACAACTCAACTCAATCTAGAAATAGTGGTAAATAATAAATATCAAGCAGGAATCAAGACGAAGACAGTCAACTAGTCACAGAGAATCAACAGAATCAGAAGCACTCAGTTGGTCCTACTACTCAACACTGAAGAAGTTCATTAATATGTTCAAGCGTCAGTGGATAATAATCAAGTAGTAATTTCAAAAGAATTCAGAAGATTCAGAAGATTTTAGGTGATTACTACACGAAGATTCCAGAAGAAAAAGAACAGAAAAAGAAGACAGGAAAGCTAAGCAAAGACACAAGGCCACTAATTTAAAGTTAAAAGAAATGGAGAATATTTATTAGAGTATGACACAAATGAACCAGACAGTACATTTGTGTGTCAACTTTAATTAATAAATATTTAACATTGAGCTGAAAGTGGTTCCATGACAGAAGACAGAGAATGACAAAAGACTGCAACAGACTACAGAGTTAAACAAGTCATAATAGTATTTTAATTCTCTAATTAAAATTAAGTTAATTATTTAATTTATTTAATTAAATTAATTCAAGTCTGAATTAAATTAATTCATAAATTATTTAATTAAATTAAAGAAGAATTAATTTACTAAAAAGATTTGATTCAAAAAATGACTTATAAATCAAGTCATACCGAGCAAAAGAATACAAGTCATGCTGAGTTAATTGGTTAAGTCATACCGAATTAATTGTTTATCAAATGACTTATAAAATAAGTCATACCGAGCTCTTGAGTATGAGTCATACCGAGCTCTTGAGTATGAGTCATACCGAGCTCCTGTGATATAAGTCATACCGAGTTTTCTTTAATTTAATATATCTCATTATGATTTATTTTAATTAAAGAAAATTCAAATATGACTTAAAAATGAGTCATACCGAATTTCTATGAGTCATACCGACCATTTTAAGTCATGCCCAGCCTTTTTATGAGTCATACAAGTGTTAATTCAATTAGTTAAAAGGTCATAATGGGATAAGTCATACTGGCTTTTCACCTCTATAAATATGAGGTGATTGTCTTCATTTTTCATTGTAGTTCAAACATTCAAATTTAGAAATTTGTATGCATTGTAATATTCACAGATTTCTGTGCTTAGTTTGGAATATAAATTGTTAAACCTGAACAAGTCATGTCAAAATCACTCTAGACAATTTATCAGATATAAACACTATTCACTATATTAATTCTGTAATATTTTTCAAGTTAAAATTAAATATTCTACTTGAATAGTATTTCACCTAAATTAATATTTCAGGTTTATAATTAACTTTTTAGTCTTAAATCCAAATTCGCGAATTATATTTGATATTGTATTCAACCCCCCCCCCCCTTCTACAATATCAAGGACCAACAGTCATATGCAGGTATGGGCTACCTCGAATCCTAGTGACGGACAACGGAACTCAATTCAACAACAAAGACTTCATGGAATACTGTGGAAATTATAACATTCAACTACGCTTTACTTCAGTAGCTCATCCGCAGTCAAATGGGCAAGCTGAAGTTGCTAACAGAATTATCCTAGATGGACTCAAGAAAAGGATTGAACGTTCCCAAGGGACTTCGGTTGATGAGTTACTCCCAATCTTATGGGCATATAGAACTACTTGTAGAACATCAACAGGAGCTACTCCATTTCAACTAGCCTATGGGGCTGAGGCAGTGGTGCCCATCGAAGTTGCTCAAACGTCACCAAGGATACAAGAGTTTCATGTTGACACAAATGAGGAAGGGATGAAGCTGGACCTTGACTTAATAGATGAGCTGCATGATGAAGCCAATGCCAGGATCGTAGAAAACCAAAAGAAAGCTTCGTTCTACTACAACCTTAGGGTTAAGGAGAGGTTCTTCCGCAAAGGGGACTTAGTCCTGCGAAAGATCGAGGCATCTAGAGTTGGTCCCAAAGGCAAGCTAGCCCCAAACTGGGAAGGGCCATACCAAGTGAAATAAGTCACAGGGGAAGGCACGTATAAGCTCCAAACCCTTGAGGGGGTTGAAGTCCCTAGAAGCTGGAATGTTGCCAACTTGAGAATTTATTATGTTTAAATTGTCAATTTTTATTTTCGAGAACATTTAATTATTGAATTGTTTAAGCCTCGAAGGCATAAGTTGTTTCTTTTTATACAAAATTATAAGTTTCGAGAAATGCTTTCTGTTTTCCTTATATGGCGCTTGTCATTTTCACTTAGTCTTTTTACAAGCCTCGAGAGTAGTTGTTGTTTATGTTCAAGATAAACACGAAAAACAAAGCAAAACTAAGGCACGAAGTAAAAAGGCAGGAAAGTAAAATACATAAATAAGACCCCAAAGGCTGAATGTTTTTGCAAAGCCCCTGGGGGCAACATAAATATGGAAATAAGAAATCCTATCTACGCCTCTTCCTCCCCCTCCTCTTCTTCTCCTGAGGAATCCTCACCGCTTGAGGAAGACGAACCCTCTTCACCTTCATCAGATTCCTCTTCCCCAGAGGAACTCTCTTCTGTTAGGGCTGGAGGAGTTGTCTTGGGAACTGACCGCTGGGGAGATGGAATGGGGCTAGGCTCGTTAGCCCTTTGTTGCCTAACATCAGGACTGATGTCCCCCTCGGCTTCTTCCTGAGCTGCAATCAACTGCTTTAGAGCTTTAGCTGACTGGGGACTCTGAAAGTCCACTTTAGGGTCAAACAACCCCAGATGCTTCGCCAACACTGCCTTCAATGCCTCATTCCAACCAATTGTGTAGTTGGCCGGAAAAAGGAGATCGTCATGCTGCTGAATCAAGTCTTGATACTCCTCCGAGCCCAAATATTTGTCAATGGTTGCGTTCTGATCGGCCCGGAGCTCTACTATCTCAGCTTGAGCCCGCTTTATCATATCCTCCTTTTCCGCCAACTTCTCCCCCAAATGTTTTATTTTGGCATTGGCCTTAGTAAGCTCCTTTTTATGCTTCCCTGCTTGAACTTTCCACGACTCTGTCTGGTGGAGGGAAGCCTGAAAGTAGGCGTTGGCCTGAAAAACCAACAAACCACATTAAAACACATAAAAGGCCAGGAGTAGTGTGTGCAAGTGAAGTGCAAATTGGATAAGTGAAGAAACTTACCGACGTCAGTGCTTGTGCACCCAAAGCTTTGGTGCTCTCCTCGTCCCATCCTAAGACGATATCCTTGTAATCACAAGGAGTTAAAGAGTGGAGGGACCAATCCCTAGCATGATCCGTGCAGCCGATCACAGTAACCGACTTCCTAAATCCCCAACCTGGTTTGTAAGCCAGGGATTTTGGTGCTCTGACAGTTTCACTGCCTCCTGCCTCAGTTGGCTCAAAATGAGGTTGCAAAAAGGCCGGAGGCTCTTTCCCCTGTCTGCGGTCGTTCATCAGCCTTAGCTGTTTCATACGGCCAGTTTCTTCTACGGGTGGAATGGTCCACTCGTTGATTTGTGCAGCAGTTGAAAAAATGAACAGAACATGAGCATGACAGTAAAACAATCCAATGTGTAGAGTAAACAGACAAATCTAGGTAAGAATGGTATACCTTTATTTGAGGCCCTCGATAGGCCCACTGCTTTTAGCCTACACTCATCAAGAAGACCCTAAGAGACTTCCTTGGTCTCCGCCTGGGTGAGCGCAGCATAAGCATTCTGCTCCTCCAAAGAGAGCAGGATTGACTCGGCGCTCCCATCTGCGACTTTTCCAAATGTGGGCCTAAAGAGAGTCCCCCAGTCTCCCCCCTCCCATGAAATTTGAACAAAGTTTTCCTTCCAATGAAGGTTATTGTCGGGAATTGAAGAGTTATAAAAAATATGAGGTTTTTTTGGCCTATGGGCTATGTTAACCCAGCCAAGTGAAAGGCTAGAAGAATTTTTGGATTGAAATTTTTTGCGAAAGAGGGGGACAGTCATTTTTATTTTCTTTTCTAAACAAAGAACCATAAAACAATGGATGAGCCTCCATCCATTGGGAACGATTTGAGAAGGGTGAATTTGAACGTCAACTAAAAGTGTGGGAATGAATTCATGCAAAGGAAACCTAAGCCCCGCTAGCAGGGCATCTATGTATACAAATAATTTGGAAGGGTGCCAATGGCAGGTCCTGTCGCCAGGCTCTGCCAAAGAAATGGTGAAATGGGGAGGAAAATTGAAAAGACGATTACACTTTTATACTAAATCAGAATCAAAAAACTTATTACTACGACTATAGGAATCTAAATGGGACAAGCTAGGATACTCGTCCCCCCTTTGGTTTATCATATCTAACAAAGACATGTAAGGAGAATAAATTGGGATTCATCGAAGGGGTTTACCTCTCTTAGAAGACCCCACATTCATAGCTGCCAATCTTGAATTCTTCTTGTCAGCCATTTTCGAACTACTGTGTATCCTCGAGAGTATTAGAAGCTGGGGCTGCTTGAAGACTTGAGAGCTCGAAGTTGTAGAAGACTTTGAAGATTTGAGAATTGAGAAATGAGAGGTGAGGGAAGTGAAGCCCCTCACTTCACTCTTATACAACCCTCAACCGGTCACCAACCCGTTCAAGTTCCACTTTCTACCGGCGTTTCAAGGTCACATTACTGTTTGAGGGGATATTAACCGGTACAACAGGTAAAAGGCCTCATACGGAAAGCCCATGAATGAAAGCCCACTAGAAGAATAAATAAAAGGAAAGGAAAAAAGAAGCTTCTAGAACCAGGAAGAAGAATCTAGAAATTGGGCCAATAAAGGCCCATGGTCGATAAGTCCTAAGGCCCAATAACCAAAGGAAAAAGGCCCGTAAGACCTAAGATACTAAAGGCCCATGATTTAAGACCATTGGAGGTCCATAACCCAAGAGCCTATAAGGTTCCACTTAATCAAGTTTGCAAAGCCAGGAGGCCATCAATAACTTCGACCTCAAAGAGTTTTGAGGCATAATTCGACCTCAATCCTAGTCGAAGGTTACACAGCCATGAGGCCCTCAATAACTTCGACCTCAAAGAGTTTTGAGGCCTAATTCGACCTCAATCCTAGTCGAAGGTTACCCAGCCATGAGGCCCTCAATAACTTCGACCTCAAAGAGTTTGGAGGCCTAATTCGACCTCAATCCTAGTCGAAGGTTACACAGCCAGGAGGCCCTCAATAACTTCGACCTCAAAGAGTTTTGTGGCCTAATTCGACCTCAATCCCAGTCGAAGGTTACACAGCCATGAGGCCCTCAATAACTTCGACCTCAAAGAGTTTTGAGGTCTAGTTCAACCTTAATCCTAGTCAAAGATTATAAGGCCTTGAAGCCCCAAAGTGTTTCGACCTCAAAGAGTTTTGAGGTCTAATTCGACTTCGTTCCTAGTCGAAAGATATAAGGCCTTGAGGCACCAAAGTATTTCGACCTCAAGGAGTTTTGAGGTCTAATTTGACCTCAGTCAAGGTCGAAATCAACCTTAGCCTCATTTTTGACCAAATAGTCGTGAAGGCCAATTCGATCTCAATCGAAGTCGAAATCGACCTCGAGACATTATTTTGACCTCAAGGATAATTGAGGCCTAAATCAACCTCAATCCAAGTCGAAATCGACTTCGGGACATTACTTCGATCTCAAGGATAATTGAGGCCTAAATCGACCTCGATCCAAGTCGAAATCGACCTCGGGACATTATTTCGACCTCAAGGATAATTGAGGCCTAAATTGACCTCGATCCAAGTCGAAATCAATCTCAGTCACTCTGTTCGACCTCGAAGTATTTTGGAATCCTGTTCGACCTCAATTCAGATCGAAATCGACCTTGAGTATGCAAATCAACCTCATGCTAGTATTCGATCTCAAGGGATTTTCAATTCTTATTCGACCTCAAACGAGCTCGAATTCGACCTCAATCACATACTCGACCTCATGGCAGTTTTCCCCTTTTGATCGACTTCAATCGAAGTCGATTTCGACCTCGATCCCTCAAATCGACCTGGGAGTGTATATGAAGTCCTGGTCGACCTCGATTTAAGTCGAATTCGAGCTCGATTCCAAGAATCGACCTGAAGTAGAATTTGAGGTCATTTTCGACATCAATCTAGGTCGAAGGGGTCAAAATGACAGAAGCCTAAATCGACCTCAATACCCATCGACTTGCAGGGGGAGTTGAGGTCGAAATCGACCTCATTCGAGGTCGAAATAGTTTGAATCTCAAAAATTTTCTCATTTTTCAATAAATTTGGTAAAAATGATATCCTTGGGGGACCAATTTATAAGATGTTGATTCTTTAAAAGAATACAAGGCCTGAGCCCAGAAAATAAGGTTGATTAAAAATAAGTCAAAAGCCCGGTAAGGCACTTAAAACTCTTTGTAAAACTTTTACGAAAACTCACGAAATTTTCCCAAAAATTGGGGGGCAAATGATATGGGTAAAAATAACCCTGAGGAAATAATAAATGAAAACATTTATTATTTCATTTATTAGGCCTGATATGGTCCAAAGGCTTGGGCCCTTGAAACGAATTAGGAAAATAAATCCAAGGATCAACTGGATTTGTAAGTCCAGCCCACAAAGCTCTGTTGAAGCCATGGGCCCATTAAGCCCTTATTATTAATTTTGTAATTAATTAATAATGGTCTAGTAAAGGCCCAAGAAGCCTGTTGAAGGCCCTAATCCTAGAAGGATCTAGAAACCCAAACATGAGAGGAGTCATACGAGGCCCCTCATCTATGGATATCCTATCACAAGGATAAGACTACACCTATCAGAGTCTGGCAAGAACTCTCAGTCCTAAGAGGTTACAATAACCTCATATCACTAGGAGACTTGGCCCCCAAGTCTCCTAACTTTAATCTGATTCCAAGGCCTTCGTGCGCCTATATAAAGGGCATAACCCCTCAACATTAGAACTACGTTGTTGGCTTGATTCTCATACAAACTGAGATACGTAGGCAGTTAACGAGGACCTGAGATAGTCACGAAACGTTAGTGCAGCCACTAAAGCTTGAAGCTCTCTCAAACCCTAGTAATATTTACCCGTTAAAGACACCTCATTTTTGATCCATAACACCTATGGAGATTGAATTATGGAAGAACCCGATTCCCAGTATGAGTCAAGTCATGAAGAGTGGCAGATGCAGTAGAGTGAGCATAGGCAATGACATGATCCATTGGTGAAGAAGCTAAGCTAGAATGCGACCACCAAGGGTCGAACCAGAGGGAAATAGAATGACCATTCCCTATTTTATAAGAAATGTGAGGCTTTGCCTTTGTCCCTTAGCTTAAGAATCTTTCTCCAAATCCAAGAGTAGTCAAAAGGTACAGAAAGAGCCCAAAAGTTTTTCCTCTTAATCACATCTTTATGCACCCAAAAGATTGTATATCCGAAATTAATACTAGAGCTATTAAAAAATATTAATTGAAGATTTAAAATACAAGATTTAGAGTATAATATCAATGTAGGTGTTATAGAATATGATAGCTCTAATGAATCACTATTTGAAGTGAGTTTTTAACAATGATAAATTATAAAATTAATAATAATGGAATTGAAAATAATGATCAGGAAAAAATCAGATTCTTAAATAAAATATGAATATAAAAGAAAAACTTGAAAAGAAAAAACAAAAATTATAAAAGATAAAAGGTGCTTTAACAGAAGGAATATATTAACAAATAAAATACCTGGAATATAGTGAAAAGGAAATAAAATTAGAAAATGACATAAAACAATTAGAAAAATACAATAATAAAGAAAGAAAAGTATGGATAGACATTGAAAATAGATAGAAAAAACAAATTAATAAAACTGACTAGTATTAATGAAAAACTGCAAGATTTATGGGAAGAAATAATAAAAAAAGAAAAAATAACAATAATAATGGATTAGATAAAAAGTAATCAAACTCAAATAAGACAAATAATAAGATAAGAACTTAATAATTTATGGAATGCATATGAAATACTGACATTTAAAATAATACTAGAAAAAATAACAAATTTAGAAGAAGAAAAAATAAAAAACAATCAAATAGTAAAAGATGAAATTATTACACCTTAACCAAAAATAATACCTATTAATGCTTTGAGAAGGACTAAAGAACCTATTATGGTAGACATAAGTAAACTAAAACCTAATATACCGAAATCAGTAGACAAAGAATTAGATAGACTATCATTATTACACAAGGAAGGAAACTTTTAATGGATAAACAAGAACATAATGTAATAAAATTTCTTAGAAATCATGGAAAAAATATTAGAAATATAAAAATACAAATATGAACCTATAAAAAAGAATAAAAAAATATTAATAATACTGAAAAAGAAAGAGTAGAATATTTATAATTAAAATTAGAAAAACAAGAACAAGAGCTAAAAGAATTAAAAGAAATAAATAATAAACTAAAATTAAATACTAATGAAGAATGGTTTAATAAATATAAAAAGTATAAAGATAAATATAAAATCTTAAAAAAGAATTAAAAGAAACAAAAAATGAATCGAAACAAACTAAACAAGAATTACACCAAGAAATGGAAGAAACCAAAAAAAAAAATTACATATCCTAAAAGAAGAAATAAGAAAAAGAAAAAGAAAAGAAAAATTAAAATTACTAGTAATGAGAATTCAAGTGAAACCAGTAACTCAGACCGTTCAAGTAATGGTATTAAAGATTAAATTTCATAGAAGAATCTGAAAATGAAAAAAAATCAGATATTGAAGAAGAAAATAATCCAATAATGCAAGCCTTAAAGAAAATGAAAAATGTAAATGCAATTATAAAAGAATAAATAGAAAGTGACATTAAAGAAGAATACAATGAACCAATAGAAACTGAAATAGAAATAGAAGACGTAGAAGATACTAATAATTACCATGAAGAAGAACTAATAGATCCAAATTTAGAAATATTAAAAGAAATACTAATAAAATACATAAGCATATACCAATTGGACAACATGAAGAATTCAAAGAATTTATAGGATCAATGTCACAAGGAGTTAACCTTAATGGGTATTTTTTAGATATAGATAATGTATATGAAGAACAAGAAATTAGTAGAAAAATTACATATTGGAATCTTGGAACTTGTATATAATCGATGAGTTCTACACATACTAATAATCTTGACTATACCTATGACTTGATATCCAAAACACTAATTGGCAAGGTAGCATTTTGGATAGAATCTATTAGATATCAATTAAAAATAGAAATAATGCATAATGCAGGTGTTGGTCCCTATATAAGATTGTAGAATGGGGGTTGATTACGATCTTAAGATTTTCTCGATGATTATTCTAAATTAAAATAATAGATTCCAGAAGAAGAAAATAAAAGAGGAAAGACAACAAAGCAGAAGAAAGACAGAAGACCACAACTTTAAAGTTAAAAGGTAAAGAATATTTATTTTATTATGACAGAAATGAACCAGATAGTACATTTATTTGTCAACTAATTTAATAAATATTTATCATCCAGCTTAAGTGGTTTTATGATAGAAGACTAAGCAAAGACGGAAAGATTTCAGAGCTGACAACAAGGTTATACAAGTCAAGAAAGTATTTTAATTCTACTATCAAAAGTAAATTAATTATTTAATTTACTTAATTAAATTAATTCATATTGAATTGAATTTAATTTATAAATTATTTAATTAAACTAAGTAAAATTAATTTATTACAAAAGATATGACTTAGTATGACTTTTAATAAAGTCTAAAAGACTTATTTAGAAGTCATACCGAATTTTATAAGAAAAAAGTCATACACAACTTATTTAGAAAGTAAAACCGAAATTGAACAGAAAGTCATACTGAATTGTGATTTTTAAAAATTCATACCGAATGACTTTAGCAAAGATCATACCGAGCTCAAGTTAAAAAAGTCATACGGAATGGAATTAAGCAGGTCATATCGAATCGAATTAAAAAGTCATACCAAATGGAATTGAAAAGGTCAAGCGCCCTCAACAATATTTATTTTAAATTTATTTATTTATTCAGAAATTTTAAAATTCTTGAAAACTAATTTTTTTAAAGAAATTTCAAATATTCTTGAAAATTAATTATTTATAAATTTTTATTTTTGATTAATTTATTTTCTAAGAAAATTAAAAAATTTGTAAATTTAAATTTTTTTAAAATATTAATTCGATGGTGTTCAAGAAGATTTTTCTGTTGTATTTGTCGTATGTAATTGTTTGATCAACGAAGATGCGAGAAACAGAGTTTTTTCGCTGCTATATGCTGTTTCCGTGACTGCTTCGCTGTTCTGGCTATAGATTTTGCATACGATATCCGATTGGGGTGAATAATACCTTTTCGGAAACGGCAGAACGAGACCTACATGCTGAGATGGAAATCATCTCCAGATTTTTCAAGCCATTCTAAGCTCGTTTAGGCAGTCAAACAGGCGGCTGAAGATTTTCAAAAATTTGTCGATGGATGATTTTGAAGATTATTCTTCGGGGCCATAATAGTGGATGTATTTTATTATGTTTTACATAATGTTTGCTTATCTTGATTATTGTTACTATGTGTTCCATGTTTATTTGTTATGCCATGTGATACTAACCCTTCGCATGCTAGAACGACATGGACATAGGGTTGTTTTATTATGCTTTAAACATGATGAGTATGCTGCTATGTTATGTGTTATATGTATTGTTATTATGATACATGTGGACTGTGAAAAAATGAAATAGGGCGATGCATCTAGATAAAATCCTCATAGTAAAATACTAAGTGGGAGAGGGAATTAATTTGGTATTAAATCTCATGGTCTCCATTATTGTTTGTATGTAATTTAACACTAAGGCAAATATAAATTATGTATACGTCACCCATCGTGGCATGTAATTTATGGTGTCTAGAGTGTTATAAAAATTACTAGAACAAACTTCTAAAATTAATTATGAATATTGGAAGGTACATATGTCACCCAACGTGGCGTACTAAGTTTCATAGAATTCAAATAATAAAAAGATACCCTCTTTTTTGATAGATTTCACGCTCAACTAGGAAGAGAATCTAAAATAACACATCTTTGAGTATTCTTGCGTTGGTGTCTAGGAAAGTGTGCAGCTTACCTGGTCATTTAGATTGGTGTCTAGAAAAGTGGTTAGCCTCTTGGCAATGCTTCCACCGGCCTGGCCAGTCAGTCTAAATACTCTTTAGATTTGTAATTTAAGTAGTATCTTATTGTTAGGAGCAAGAATTTATCATAGTCAAAAGGCGCATCTTGTATTATTATTATTATTAATTTAAGATTTAATAATGGTATACACTTAGCTATGAAAAATAATATAGATCACCCTAACGTATCTAATTATTTAGTAGTAGGACCGAAGTAACATTTAAATAAATTTAGGTGGTATATAAGTCACCCAACATGGCATACTGGAAACCTATGGTGTTTAAGTGTTGGTGTTTTAATTTTAAATAATTGTTAGAGGAACCAATTTTTTTAAACACCCTCTAATTATGTGTTGTATGTATGATTCTCAGGATATAATGGGCTTTAATCCACTTTTTACCATACTTAAGGATAACAAACTTACTGGACCTAACTATATTGAATGGAAACGTAATTTGGACATTGTGTTGACTGCTGAGGAGTACAAATTTTGCATTAATGAACCCAAACCAGAGGAGCCTGATGAGAATGCTTCTGAAGTTGAGAAGGAGTATTATAAGAAGTGGACTAAGGCTGATGAGATATCGCGATGTTACATTCTGGCAGCAATGTCAGGTGTTTTGCAGCATCAGCATCAAGCTATGGCCACTGCTTCAGATATGCTCTTTAATCTCAAAGAACTTTTGGAGATCAGAATAGGGCTGCAAGGCAAGTAGCAATGAAAGCTTTAATGAACACTCAGATGGCTGAAGGGACACCTGTAAGGGATCATGTTCTCAGGATGATGTCACATCTGAATGAGATGGAGATTCTTGGTGCTGAGGTTGATGGGGAAACTCAGATCGATATCATCCTTATGAGTTTACCCAAAAGTTTTGAGCAGTTCCGCTTGAATTACACCATGAACAAGAGGATGTATAGTCGTGCGGAACTTCTGACAGAACTTCAGGCAGCTGAAGGACTTTTTCAACAGAGTGTTCAAGTCAATGTGGCTGAGAAACCTTCTTCTTCTAAGCCGAAAGCCAAGAAGAAGAAAAAGGCTCAGACACAGAAAGTTGTGAAAGCTGTGGGAGTTCAAAGTGGTGCTGTGAAAAAACCCAAGGGCAAGTGCTTCAGGTGCAAGCAGTCGGGTCACTGAAAACAGGATTGTCCTCTTCCTAAGAAGAAAAACAATACTGGTATGTCTCTTTCTCTAGTTACAGAAACATATATAGCGGCTATATCTACGAGCACTTGGTGTATAGATACATGAGCCACTGATCATGTTTGTAATTCTATGTAGGGGTTCCAGCAATCCAGAATGCTTAGAGATGGCGAGATATATGTGTTCATGGGAGATGCTACGAAAGTAGCAGTAGTTGTAGTGGGAGATGTTAATTTATCTTTTCGTGATGATAAGAGTTTGGTTTTGAACAATTGTCTTTATGTACCTTCGTTTAGAAGGAATTTAATTTCGGTTTCTAAACTTGCTTTGGATGGTTATAATATTTGTTTGGATCATAATGTTTCTATTATGAGGAATAAACTAGTTATATGTTCTGGTACATTGCAAGACAATTTATACATAATCACTCCTAATCAACATGCACTGCAACTACAACATAGGGTGTTAAATAACACATCTTCTATCACTACTAAAAGAAAAGAACCTTCTTCTTTGAACCCAACATATCTTTGGCACTTAAGATTAGGTCATATTAACTTGAGGAGGATTCAAAGACTGGTAGTAGATGGGCCTTTAGGCTCGTTGGCAGTGGAGCCATTTCCAGTCTGTGAATCCTGTTTGGAAGGTAAAATGACCACTAGGCCTTTTAAGGCAAAGGGGAATAGAGCCAAAGAAGTGTTAGAACTGATTCATACTGATTTATATGGACCCATGAATATTCAAGCAAGAGGTGGTTATGAATATTTTGTCACTTTTATTGATGATTATTCTAGATATGGATAAATTTATTTGTTGCGCCGTAAATCAGAGTGCTTTGACAAGTTCAAGGAGTACAAAACTGTAACGGAGAAGCGACATGGAAAATGTATCAAGTCACTACGATCAGATCGTGGTGGCGAATACTTGCTTGGAGAATTTAGGGATTACTTATCAAAGAATGGGATTATGTCTCAGTTGACTGACCTGGAACACCCCAACAGAATGGTGTAGCGGAGAGAAGGAATCGTACTCTTTTGGAGAGTGTTAGATCGATGATGAGTTATTCAGAATTACCCAAGTCGTTTTGGGCACATGCTTTAGAAACAGCAGCTTATCTTTTGAATTTAGTTCCTTCTAAGTCAGTTCCTAAGACTCCAAAAGAATTGTGAACTGGTTCAAAACCTAGTCTAAGACATATTCGGATATGGGGTTGTCCAGCACATGTATTGAACAAGAACGTGACTAAGTTGGAATCTCGTACAGAAGTAAGGCTTTTTGTAGGCTATCTCATGGGAACGAAAGGATATTTATTTTATAGTCCTAAGGATCGGGATGTCATTGTTAGTACCAATGCTAGATTCCTAGAGGATGACTATATGATGAACCATAAACCCATGAGCAGTGTCGTTTTAGAGGAACTCGTGGGAGAGACAAATAATGAACAAGTGACAATAGTACAAGTAGAACAGCCACAAGAGAATACACAACCTATCACTAATACCACACCGGTGTCTCGTCGTAGTGGGAGGGTTATTCGTAAACCCAGAAGATTCATGTTATTGGGAGAGTCTTCGGACTTGGTTTCTGAGGAACATGATGAGGATCCCATGACATACGAGGAAGCACTGCAAGACAAAGATGCAGATCTATGGAAAAAAGCAATGAAATCTGAGATGGAATCTATGTATTCAAATCAAGTCTGGGAGCTCGTGGAACCACCCAAAGGTGTAAAACCCATTGGATGTAAGTGGATCTACAAGAGAAAAAGAGGATTTGACAAAAAGGTAAAAGCTTGGAAAGCAAGACTTGTTGCGAAAGGGTATACTCAGAAAGAAGGGATCGATTATGAGGAAACCTTTTCGCCAGTAGTCATGCTAAAGTCGATTCGGATTCTTTTATCTATAGCATCTCATCTCGATTATGAGATTTGGCAAATGGATGTCAAGACAGCTTTCCTAAACGGGAGTCTTGATGATGAGATCATCTATATACAACAACCAGAAGGATTCATTAAGGAAGGCCAAGAGCATCTGGTATGTAAGCTTAAGAAGTCCATTTATGGACTTAAACAAGCTTCTAGGTATTGGAATATTCGCTTTGATCAGGTAATCCAGTCATACGGATTTGATCAATGTCCAAGCGAGTCGTGTGTGTACAAGAAAAATGAAGGCAATTCAGTGACTTTTCTAGTGCTATACGTAGATGATATTTTACTCATTGGAAACAATGTAGGGATGTTATCAGCGGTAAAGGCATGGTTATTCAAACAGTTCGAAATGAAGGACTTAGGTGAAGCGGCATACATCCTTGGGATCAAAGTTATATGGGATCGCTAGAAAAGGATGTTGGCTTTATCCCAAGAGCCCTACATTGATGAGGTATTGGCTCGTTTTAACATGCAGGACTCCAAGAATGGTAACCTACCTTATAAACATGGAGTTGCTCTATCGAAGAAACAGTGTCCTAAGTGATAAGTATATATTTATATATACTTTATATGATTTTATTCTCCATATTTATTATATTTTGTATGTAATTGGATTTTTATTAATTAAATTTTAATGTTTTATTGTAGATTGCAAGGAATTCCTAAACTTGGAAGGATTGAAGATTAAAGAGTCCAATTTGGAGATTAATTGGGCTTCACTCGCATGCTACACTGTTTGGGCCATATCTTGAGTTCTACCTATCAGAATTGGGTGATTCAACAGCCCACGCGAAGATAATTTAATTATCTTTAATTCTAAAGTGGCCCAGATATCCAAAACCTAACAGGATCAGCCCAGAATCACAGCAAAAAGTCAACTACGAATTTTGCTTGTAGAAGTCTAATGAGTTTAGGAAAAGGACTTGTAATTTTCTCTAGGCATTAAAAATATTTTATTATAGACATATTAGGCATTACATATATGATTTTATTTATTACTTACGTTGAGAGAGAGAAGAGAGCAAGGGTTTTCACTTTTCTTCTTGTAAAAGATTGAAGATTGAAGGTTTTATCTCTATTCTTATTAATATTAATTATGTGTTCTTTTAATAATGTTTGTGTTATTAGTTTAATTATGAGTGAGTAGATTTTTATTCTAGGGTTAAGTTGAACCCTAGTTATGATTGATGCATGATTTTTCTCAACCCTAATATAGTTGTATTATATGCTCTTACTTGTTAGATTGTGTTTAATTAGCAATAACATGTCAGACGTGATTGTGTGTATTGTTTGAACCTTATATCTATTTATCAACGAAAGTTGGATTTAGATGGTTGTGATTAATTCAACAAGGACATGAAATTCTCCATGAAAATAGGTAGAATGGATTGTTAGGAAGTTAGGGTGCTGTGTTTAATGTCTCTAAATTGCATGATACCATAAAAATAGGCTTGATTGTATTTTAGAGAAGCCATTAATACTCGAGAGAGGTTATTGGTATTTTATAGGGCGCATCTTTCCTTGTGAGTATTATATTATAATTAATTGGGGTAGGAAATCATAATTGCATTAATTCATGCTAGCGGTGATACTTAATTCTAGATGTTTTTAGTTAATTGTTAATACACCTTATTTGCTTTAGTATAATATTAATTTAATAATCTCTCAATATTTGATTGTGTTACTTGCTTAGCTAAATCGAGTCAAGAATAACTAGTGATTGATACGTTTGTCTCTGTGGGATCGACTCTGACTTACCCTGCTACATTAGTAAGGAGGATTTGTTAGATATTTATTATTTGATAGACACGCGACAGCCTTGTCAAATTTTTGGCGCCGCTGCCGGGGATGAATTTGTATTAGATTAGTTTATTGTTGATTTATTTTTGCTAAGTTCTTTAGTTGTGTTGCTTCGGCTATTCTCCTTGTTATTTTATCTTTGTTTTCTAGTTTTTTTTGTTGCATGCACACTCGCAGTTCAGGCACTAGAAATTTAATTCCTTTTGATCCTGAAATTGAAGCTACAGCAAGAAAGCAAGGAGGTGAACGAAGGAAAAAGAAAGATAAGAAAATTATGGGCGAGGTACCAGCTAAATCTCTCAGGGAGTATGGCATGCCAGACACTACAGGTGTCCTCTCCTCTATCGTCAGACCAACAGTCACTGCTACTCATTTCGAACTCAAGCCTCAATTCATTCAATTCATCTCCAATGATTCTTTCGCGGGATTGTCATCTGAAAATCCTGTTGATCATCTCGAAAGTTTTCTGGAAAAGTGTGATACAATCAAGATCACTAATGTTAGTGATGATGCAATAAAGTTGCGCTTATTTCCCTTTTCTCTACGAGATTCAGCTTGAGATTGGTTGAAGGATGAAGGTCCAAATAAATTCACTACATGGGACAATAAAGGCAATTTTTCTCAACCATCTGGTTTTCAACCGAGACCACCTTTAAATCCTCCAGTTCAAGCACAAAAATCTAACTTGGAGAGTCTTTTGGAAGGTTTTGTTTCTACACAGGCTAAAAAGAATGAGTACTTTGATTCAAGTATTCATGAGATGAAAGCTATGACTCAAGAGTTGAAGGTTCAGAATCAGCAGATGCAAGCTCATAACAAGTTGATGGAAAATGCTATCACTCAAATTGCTCAACAGTTGAATCAACTTAACAAGCCATCAGGCCAATTTCCTGGTCAAACTGAACAACCACCTTGAGGTCATATCAATGTTGTAACTTTGAGGAGTGGTAAAGAATTGCAAGATCCAGAATCAAGGGTGCGGCAAAGTGGTGTTCATTCTAAAGAGGTTGGGGAAACAATTGTAACTGAAAAAGTGATAGAGAAAGTGGCAGAGGAAGAAGAGAAGAAGGAACCAACTGTTGTTCCTATTGTACCATATAAACCACCTGTTCCTTTTCCACAAAGGTTGGCACAAGCTAAGCTCGAGAAGAAGTATGGCAAATTTCTTGAAATATTGCAGAAGCTCCGTATCAATATTCCATTCATGGATGCCATAACTGAGATGCCATCTTATGCCAAATTTCTCAAGGATATATTGTCAAGGAAGAGGAAAATTGAAGAAAGTTCTACATTCTCATTAACGGCAGAGTGCAGTGCCATCTTGCAAAACAATCTTCCCAAAAAGCTAGCTGATCCAGGAAGTTACTCTATTCCTGTTAAACTTGGGGATATTGAGATCAAAAGAGCCTTATGTGATCTTGGAGCAAGTGTAAGTCTAATGCCATTATCTATCAGCAATAAGCTTCAGATGGGTGAACTGAAACCCACACGTATTTCTTTACAACTGGCAGATAGAACTGTAAAATATCCCCTTGGTGTTCTTGAAGATGTTCCCCTCAAGGTAGGAAAATTTTATATTCCATGTGATTTTGTTGTCATGGAAATGGAAGAAGATGCAAATATTCCTATCATTCTTGGGAGGCCTTTCTTAACTACAGCTGGAGCTCTAATTGACATGAAAAATGGAAGAATATCTTTTCAACTAGGTGATGAGAAGATGGAATTTTACCTCCAAAACTCAATGGGTCATCCCTCTATGGATGAAACCATAAACAGGGTGGATGCACTAGAAGAAACAATCAACATCAAAGCCAACACTATATTATGTGGTGATCCACTTCAAGCTGCTTTGGTGGATAACATGGATGAAGAAAATAAAGAGTGTGTGAATTACAAGAAACTTCTAGATGCAACACCAATTCTCATGCACGATCACTCCATTGCACTACATCATGAGGAAGTTAAGGAGAGTTCTACGCCTCCTCAGGCAGCTGGTGAGAAGAGACTTCTCCAACTCAATGAGCTAGATGAGCTTCGTTTTGAAGCTTATGAAAGTTCTAAATTATACAAGGAGAAAACAAAACGATGGCATGATAAAGGATTGCTCCGTAGAGAATTCAAAGAAGGAGATTTAGTTCTTCTTTTTAATTCGAGACTTAAACTTTTTCTTGGGAAATTACGCTCGCGATGGTCAGGTCCTTTCAAGGTTAGAAAAGTCTTTCCATATGGCTCTGTTGAATTGTTAGATACGCATGGTGGAACATTTAAGGTGAATGGGCAAAGAGTCAAGCATTATAGAGTTGGTAAGCCAATCGACGAGAAAGTGGAAATTCCGCTTTCCATCCCTTCATCAGAGTGACTTACAAGGAGGTCGAGCTAAAGACCTTAAAAAAAAACGCTGCTTGGGAGGCAACCCAAGACTATTTTATTAGTTAGATTTTATTTTTATTTTCGTATACCCACAAGGTGCATTGATCAATTTTGTGTAAAGTGTTTCAGGGAATAATGAGTTTTAACAAGTTGATGGAAATGGTGCAAAATTAAAAAAAATTCGCAGCAATTTTTCTGGTTGAGTTAGTTATCTTGTTTTTGTGTTTCCCGGAGTTCCAACGGTCGGATCGTCCTGAATTTTGGACAGTATCTTTATTACTCCAATATCTAAATTCTGAACGGTGGAGATCGGATTTGGAGGTTCAGAAAGTTATTTTTATGCTGTCCGGGCAGAGATATTTGGCACCATGGGGACGAAATACCTCCCCATGGGGACGATTGAGCTCTCCGTGGTGCATCGACTTGGAGCCGACACACTTCACTTATTTTAATGCGACACTTCATGCAAATGCATTAGGGGAGTATTTCTAACTTTTCTTTGTATAATTTATTTTTTTCTTTCTTCTTTTTGTATTTTTTGTAGGATCTTTTTAAATTATTTTATTTGTTTTCTTTCCTTTTATATCTCTTTTTAGGATCTTTTTATAGTTTTCTTTTCTTTTATTAATTCATTGAGGACAATGAACTATTTAAGTGTGGTGATGTGTTCTCAATATTGTAATTTATGTATATATTTTATTATAAAAAAAATCAGAAAAAATTAAAAATTTTAAAAATCCAAATATAATTCTAGCTTTATAAAATAATTAGATGCTTATGTGAAATGCATGCCTAGAATTCATGAATAATCTAGAAAAATTATTGCATTGCATGATCTCATTGAGTAGTTGTTCAAGTCAGTAACTTATGATGATATTATGTGTAACTTGTTTTTGATTATATCTTGTTATCATTTAATAATATTATATGCATAGTTTCACTTGTGCAGAGCTTATTTTGGACACAAAATTATTATGCTCTTGGAATTGAGACTTAGATATGCTTGTTTCTTGAGGGGTAGCCTCTTGTTGATTATTAGAATTTTAACTATTCCCTTTTTGATCTTAGTACATAGCACAAGTTTAAGGGAGACATGGGAGTTATATGTGTTTTTTAAAAAAAAAAGAAAAAAAAGAAAAAGAAAGAATAAAAGCGTAGCAATGTCTCGCTTAATTATTTTATATAGCATAATTGACTAGGTTGAGCTCATTAATACTCGAGTAATTAAGTCTTAGGGGACTTTGTGCCTAGTAATCTAAAACCTTTTATGGTTTGGGATTGCTGACCCAACGCTCGCTACATGGGTATTAGTGCATAAATCTTTTGGGATCTCAACCATTGCACGGTTAAATAAGCTAATCACTTTGGTTAGTGAAGTCTTACGATTTGTGGAACTTCGAGTGAGTAAGTCCGAGGGGGCGCCAATTCTAGTGGCCTAAGATCTTTATGTTCTGGGACTCACTGACCTAAAACTCGTTACATGGAGGACCTCAGTCATAGACCGAGCATATAGAGAACCAAGTGATATGAGTAGAAGTAGAAAAAAAAAACATGTACCTTTCATTGTTAAACTTGAATGATGGTTAGTTCTAAGTGACGAAGTGTTTAAGATCTATTCTATTACTCAACTTGGGAGCTATTAATTCGCATGACTTGTCATGTTGAAACTTGTATGTCTATATCCTTGGTACATTAAAGAGCATATTTTTAAGATAAGCACACACGCACGCTCTGTACTTGTGTTTATTATGTAGTGATATTGTTGTGTGAGCTTGATGTGTCTAAACTTGTTACATATGCTGAAGGTTTTTGCTGACTTGGCATATACTATTAGTTTGGGATCTTTTGCATATCATCTATATTATTACATGAGCTAGATGGACTTTGTGGGTAGATTCACTATAAACCCTCACGAGACAAAACTCGTCCTACTAGGGCTGCCTAGGGGTTTAACGGCTTGTTGCATATGCTCAATGCAATCGTGTCATCTACGAAAGTGGTGTTAGTTAGTTAGGATTATTTTCTTTCTTTTATTTGCCCGAGGACGTGCAAAAGGTTAAGTGTGGGGATGTTTGATAAGTATATATTTATATATACTTTATATGATTTTATTCTCCATATTTATTATATTTTGTATGTAGTTGGATTTTTATTAATTAAATTTTAATGTTTTATTGTAGATTGCAAGGAATTCCTAAACTTGGAAGGATTGAAGATTAAAGAGTCCAATTTAGAGATTAATTGGAAGGAAATTCGAATTAATTGGGCTTCACGCGCATGCTACACTGTTTGGGCCATATCTTGAGTTCTACCTATCAGAATTGGGTGATTCAACAGCCCACGCGAAGATAATTTAATTATATTTAATTCTAAAGTGGCCCAGATATCCAAAACCTAACAGGATCAGCCCAGAATCACAGCAAAAAGTCAACTACGAATTTTGCTTGTAGAAGTCTAATGAGTTTAGGAAAAGGACTTGTAATTTTCTCTAGGCATTAAAAATATTTTATTATAGACATATTAGGCATTACATATATGATTTTATTTATTACTTACGTTGAGAGAGAGAAGAGAGCAAGGGTTTTCACTTTTCTTCTTGTAAAAGATTGAAGATTGAAGGTTTTATCTCTATTCTTATTAATATTAATTATGTGTTCTTTTAATAATGTTTGTGTTATTAGTTTAATTATGAGTGAGTAGATTTTTATTCTAGGGTTAAGTTGAACCCTAGTTATGATTGATGCATGATTTTTCTCAACCCTAATATAGTTGTATTATATGCTCTTACTTGTTGGATTGTGTTTAATTAGCAATAACATGTCAGACGTGATTATGTGTATTGTTTGAACCTTATATCTATTTATCAACGAAAGTTGGATTTAGATGGTTGTGATTAATTCAACAAGGACGTGAAATTCTCCATGAAAATAGGTAGAATGGATTGTTAGGAAGTTAGGGTGCTTTGTTTAATGTCTCTAAATTGCATGATATCATGAAAATAGGCTTGATTGTATTTTAGAGAAGCCATTAATACTCGAGAGAGGTTATTGGTATTTTATAGGGCGCATCTTTCCTTGTGAGTATTATATTATAATTAATTGGGGTAGGAAATCATAATTGCATTAATTCATGCTAGCAGTGATACTTAATTCTAGATGTTTTTAGTTAATTGTTAATACACCTTATTTGCTTTAGTATAATATTAATTTAATAATCTCTCAATATTTGATTGTGTTACTTGCTTAGCTAAATCGAGTCAAGAATAACTAGTGATTGATACGTTTGTCTCTGTGGGATCGACTCTGACTTACCCTGCTACATTAGTAAGGAGGATTTGTTAGATATTTATTATTTGATAGGCACGCGACAGCCTTGTCACTAAGACACCAGAGGCGATAGAGAGCATGAAAGCGGTTCCCTATGCTTCGGCATGTGGAAGCTTAATGTATGCAATGTTATGCACGAGACCTGATATTTGTTTTGCCGTGGGCATGGTTAGCAGATATCAGTCAAACCCAAGACAAGAACATTGGAGTGCGGTAAAGGATATACTCAAGTACCTGAGAAGGACTGAGGAGTATATGCTGATTTACAAGACCTCAGATTTGTTACTTTTGCGATATACCGATTCAGATTTCCAAGCAAATATGAGTCAGATGAATGGTCACATAGTATTTATTTAATTGGTAGTGGATTGCTTGTAATAAAACACTGATATACTCAAAGAATAGCTTGAGTATAAGTGGGAGATTGTTAGGGAGTATACTGAACTATTCGTTTTAAGTATATGACATTGTCCTTTTTATTGAGAATCTTGAATGCATATTTTAGCACTGTTTGCATATTATATATTGTGGATAATCTAGTATCAAATGGGATATCAGAAGATTAGATTGTCAGTGTCTATATATAATATAATAAATGTTCACAGTTTAAGTGGAGTTAAACAAACCACTGGAAACACTGAAGTATTATTTGGAAATAATCTATCTTGATTATTGAATAATACTTGTATGCTTTGTGTATATTGAACGGGATTAAAATATTAGAATTGTTCTTCTATTCTAACAATAAAGAAAAACTAAGATTCTATAATATTATTATTACTTAGGTTCTTAATCCGGATACAGTGATTGACACTTGTATGCAATGCACATGTTTTGATTCATATGTGATGTGATTTTTTGTTAATCACAATATTATGTTTTGGACAATGACATTGCATACAGAGTGGGATATTGACTATAAAAGGAAACCGTGTCCGAAAATATTCGGGTGATGATGTCCTCTTGAAAGCTCATAAAGATAATTATGCTTTAGTCCTGCAGGCAGATTTGTTCTTGCATAATTATAAGGTTGAGTGAATGATCAAGGATAAAAGATATTGATTAAATTAATTATCAGAAATTAATTTAATTAATGGACATTCGATATCTTAAACATGGGGAATTTAATAATCAAATAATATTGGAGTCGAATTAAATAATTAAATTACGGCATTAGGAGAGGTGGTGCAAATATTAATTCTTTAGTGGATTGAATTAATATTTAATGACATTGGGCTTGACCCAGAATGTCATTGAAAAGCCCGACCTAATTATCCAGGATCCCTACTGTAGCATATATATTCATCTTATTCTCTTCTAGCTAAGGGTTGGAAAAACTAGGGTTTTTGTGAGCAGACGTTCAAGGAGGCAACCAAGAACTAAGATTCCAAGATCTCAAAACTAGAAGGAAGGCAACCTTGGGAGGATTGAAAGCCACACTTCGCTCAAGGTGAATACGAGAATACAATAAAAGACGTGGATTTGAATCGTTTGCGCCGTAACGATTAAGGTTAACTTTCTATTCAAACCCGTTTTCTTATCATAAAACGCAGCATCAATGTTCGATTGTCCCAACAAGGAGGGCTCACATTCACATATACCATTCGTGAGAGCCAAATGTAAACACCCCACATACCAAGAGAGAAAAAAGACTATAATCTTGAAACAAGAAACCCTCGTTCGTAATCACTTTTTCATGCGATTTATTTTTCTGGAATAAACAGAATTAAATTAGGAAACAAATTAAAGACACCCGGTAATTCTCCAATACAAATAATTGGCTCGTTTGACTTATTTTATAAGTTACTTATAAATTTAAAAATATATATGTATTTTTCAAATTATAAGGGTACCAATATATATATATATATATATATATATATATATATATATATATATATATATATATATATATATATATATATATATATATATATATATATTGCAACCAAGTCAAGAATGACCAACCATGATGATTAAAAAGAAAAAAGAATGATCAACCATCTCATGTTTTGTTATTAAAAATGAATTACGCATGGATATATGATCATTTGGATAAATTCCCTACCAGAGAAACTTTCTATTGTTCTGATATTAGAATAAAAGTATTTCAATCTCTTACAATTCAATCTCACTCGAGCTGACAGATTTTGAATTATAGAATTATAGTAGGCTATGAAAAAACTACAATTACCTAGCAATATAACTTGAAGAATAAACTGATAGAAAAAGAACAATTGTAAAACTATACCTACTACTAATTTAGTAAAACTACCAAACAATAACAAATTCAAGTTCTTGACCATCTAAGATAACCAAACTAGATATAAATGAATGTAATTATCGTCCACGGAATCTAAATCATGATCTACGGCAACAAAAGCGTAAATCAGCAAAATAATAGGGTATAAATTTGGACTTATCTATAAAATATAGGGCCAAAAGCCATTCATTCTACATTATAGCAGGCATGTCCTTCAACCATGGATCCAGTGGTTTACCAATAGAGTAAACGATGAACCCAATTTGACGCAGTTTCTCCACGTCCGCAACATTCCTGCCATCAAACACATAAGCTGGCTTCTGCATATTGTCGTAGATCTTTTGAAAATCAAGTGACTTGAACTCATCCCACTCTGTCAAAATGCATATTCCATGTGCATCTTTAGTTGCTTCATAAGCAGTAGACACAACACGGACTTGCTTTAGATCATCGGGACATAGAGACACCGAATGAATAGGATAGTTCCAATTATACTTTGGCATGGACAAATCTTTGTGAATCTGCTGTTCAGGAACCTGGGGGTCATATATATTTAGCTGGGCTTGATCACCTAACAATCCTCTGCACACATCGATGGCAGGAGTCTCTCTTGTATCCCCAGTATCCTTTTTAAAAGAAAACCCTAGAATAGCAATCCTTTTACCAGAGATTGTGTTAAACATGGAGGAAACTATTCTGTTAACGAATCGACTCTTCTGATAATCATTCACTTCAATGACCTGTTTCCAGTAATTCGCAACCTCTGAAAGGCCATTACATTCGCATATGTACACCAAGTTCAAAATATCCTTTTGGAAGCAAGATCCTCCAAAACCAACACTCGCATTGAGGAACTTAGGCCCAACTCGTGAGTCCTTGCCTATAGCATGTGAAACCTGCGACACATCAGCACCTGTAGCCTCACACAATGCTGACATGGCATTAATGGAAGAAATCCTTTGAGCCAGAAAAGCATTAGCTGCAAGCTTGGATAGCTCCGCTGACCACAGATTAGTACAGATAATCCGTTCCTCAGGGACCCATTGAGCATATATATCTTTCAATGCTTTGATTGCTTTCTGTCCACCTGGGGTCTCCCTACCCCCGATAAGAACCCGATCTGGCATAAAGAGGTCATTTATTGCAGTTCCTTCGGCAAGGAACTCAGGGTTGGAGAGAATCTGAAAGTCAATTCCATTGCTGTTGTGGGTCAGTATCTTTTCTATAGCCTCAGCTGTTTTCACAGGAACCGTAGATTTCTCAACAACAATTTTGGATGACTTTGATACATCAGCAATCATGCGGGCAGCAGTCTCCCAGTAGGTGAGATCAGCAGCTTTTCCTGCTCCAAGTCCTTGGGTTTTAGTAGGAGTATTAACAGAAACGAACACAATGTCTGCCTCAGCGACATGTTTTTCGACTTCATTGCTAAAGAAGAGGTTCGTCCCTTTGCATTGCTTAACCACATCATCTAAGCCAGGCTCATAGATAGGAAGCTGATTACTATTCCAAGCAGTGATGCGCTGCACAGATATATCAACGACAGTCACCACAACTGATGGACACTTGTATGCAATCACAGCCATAGTAGGTCCCCCAACATAGCCACCTCCGATACAGCAGATCTTCACCATCTTCTTTTACGCTCAAAAGCCTTAACACATGAAAACAGAAATTTACAACTAATGTGCAAACACAAACCACAAAATTTTTATAAAAAATTACAATTAGTTCACTGATAGATATCCAGGGCAGGCCGGTGCTTCGATTTGTACAAGGCAATATTTAAGGAAAATTTTTACTATAAGCTTCTATCCTTGAAGCCTTATAATAATCTTATATTGTCATTAGTGAAACTTATATAATAAATTACTCCACAAGAATTACCTTTGTGCTAAACCAAAAAATCAGACGGACGGTATAAACAGAACACCAAATATATAATGGACAGCTTTCGGGAAAGAAGAGCAAGAAAAACCCTATCTAATAGGAAGCTTCTAAATTCAACGGCTATATATACACTGTCATTGTTCTTCAATATACTAAAACTAATCCAAAAGCATAAACTTTGTTTATGCTATTTGTGTTGTTACTTGTTTACTCATACAATACATATTTCTTATAATACAACCACCACCCAAAGAAAACATTGGGTTGTGGCAGACGACGATTATAATAATGATCAACTTTGACTTAACAAAGAATATTACATAGAATCTCTAAATTAAAACTTAACAAGTTAACGAACAAAATTTACTTTAAAAAATTCGTATCTTTAGCCAAAACCCAGATAACAATATACAAATTCTCTCTCTCCCCCTCCCTCTCCCCTCTCCCCTCTCCCTCTCCCACTCTCTCACACACACCTCTCTCCCTCTCTCCCTCTCTCCCTCTCTCCCTCTCGCGCGCACACACTCTCTCTCCTCTCTCTCTCTCTCCCCCCCCCCCTCTCTCTCTCTCTCTCTCCCTCTCTCCCTCACACACACACACTCCCTCTTCCACTCTCTCACACACACTCCCCCTCTCTCTCTCAGACACACATTGATCAAGTATACCAGACACTACAACCAATAACTCAATTTATCATAATCAGTTGATATGAAAAAACCCATATAAACAATCAAAAGCAAGAAACAATAATATGAAATACAGACCAATCAGATCTGAAACTATACATGTACATATCAAAAACTTCATACACAAATACAATACAACAAAGTAAACAAATCGAAGTTCATAGAGAAATAAAAACAAGTGATATAGATACAAAACATGTATATATATGTAAAAGATGCGATTACCGTAACTGGGTATGATGATGGAGAAAGATTTGATTTTGTACGCAAGAAAACAGAGAGCTTGAAAAAGTGTATATGCGTGTGTGTATGTATGTATGTATTACAGGTTGACAGAGAAGGACCCGCAATTTAAGAAATTTGAGACGGACTCGAATTTCAATGCATGTTTTTTTCTTTAAAGAGAAGGACTGCTCTTGAGTCTTGGGTTTACGATTCTTTTTCTTTTTTTGTATTTTTGTTTGTAGAAAACATAATGTGAAATTATAAATATGACAAAAAAGTTGAAAAGATATTTTTATTTGGAAAATATTGTGGTAAAATGGGTGTTATAAAAAGCGTGAATCAAAATTATTCGGTGAAAGTACCGAACTGGGATTAATCAGAATGATTAATTAGATAAAATCTATTTAATATTATTTTTATAAATAAGTAATTTTAATATGTAATATTGATTTAAATAATTATTTAATAAATTTTTAAAATAAGATAGCATAAACTTCTAAATTAAATAATTGAATTTATTACTTCTTCAGTCTCAAATTAACTATCATGTTTGACTTTTTTGTGGACAGTTTGACTCAACATTGACTAAAAATTAAAAATAATTTTTTTGTAGTTTCAAAAAATTGAAAAATACATTGTAAAATAAATTAGATATATTTTTCGATGATATACTTTTAATTTATTTTCAATTGTATACTTTATGTAATTTTTAGTCAAATTTTGGTCAATTTGACCATATAAAAGTCAAACAAGAGAGTTAATTTGGGATTAAGTGAGTATAAATATAATATATATATATATATATATATATATTAATTTTTGACCATTTTATCCGATTTTTGACTAATTTATTCATTTTTTGACCGATTTTTACAAAGAAAAAAGAAGTAATCAGATTAATGTAAATTCGAAAAGTCACCAAATAACGATTTATTGGCAATTAATCCTCGTCTTTTACAATAAAGGATAAAGTTAGTACTCCATATGTCCCATTTTAATTACTTTTGATTTGTTTACACGTAATTTAAGGTGTTAAAAAATCGCATCTAAACATAAGTAATTTATATCAAATAAAGGTTTAGACTCTAAATTTTAATTTAATATACAAATTAAAATTTTGTGCGAAATATAACTATTATTTTTTACACATTAATATGTGTTTAAAAAGTCAAACAACACTTAAAATGAGATGGAGGGACTATTATGTTTTGTAGTTTAAAATGGATACTTCTTGCACAATTTTATGATATATTAGTTTAGGCTTTACCGGAAAAGAAATGAGATTAAGCATAATTTTTTTTTGACAAAATATTAAGCATAAATTTTATTGTTCGACCTTATATGATGTTTGAGAGTTGGAAAAAGTAATATATATGAGTTAAAACTCATTTTAATTCAACACTATATTTTTATGGACAAAGTATATGAATTTGTTGATAACATATATGTGTTTGATAAAAAGTAAAAGATAGGTGTATTTTTTATAAAATACTTTTCCAATATACCAATTTATTTATGGATCATGGTCCCTCACAATCGATTGTCAGGGACAATTGATTTATAAACAGTTGGATGGATTATTCAACGGCTAGGATTAAAAAAATTCTAGACACTCCGTGCTTATCTATCGCGGATAGGTCACCCTATCCGCGGTATTTTTCCGCGGAGTCTATTGTCTTTCCGCGTAAAAAAATAGCAGAGCATAAAAACATATTTTTGCTCCTAGTTTACACCAAGAAACATAGTTTAACTTGTACTGTTGGTGTTTCAAGCCCCCAAATCCTCCAAAAACATTCAATACTCTTTCATTACTCATCCCCAGTGTCCTCTATTTTCACTAACCCTAATTATCTATCTGTTCACCCATCAAACAACCAAGCAATACAATCCCTCTGCTTAAAAAACAATCTCAAACAAGCCCTTCATCTCCTTTATAAAGAACCTAATCCCACACAACACACTTACGAGCTTCTTATTCTTTCATATCCAAAACTCACTTTCCGATGCCGCGGTTGTTCACCGCCCACTAATTAATGATGAGTTTGACCAAAATCCTTTCTTGGCCACCACACTCATTGATATGTACTCTCAACTTGACTCACTTGAATGTGCATGCAAGGTGTTTGATGGAATACATAGGAGAAACGTGTTTGTTTGGAATGCGATTTTTCGAGCGTTATTGTTGAAGGGAAATGGTGAAGAAGTTTTGAATTTCTATAGAAGGATGAATGCGATTGGCGTTTGTTCAGATAGGTTTACGTATACTTATGTGCTCAAGGATTGTGTTGTTAGAGAGGCGTTATCAATTATTCATTCACATTCACCGCTCCGCTGTTTTTTACGCGGAAAGGTGATAGACTCCGCAGAAAAATACCGCGGATAAGCCACCCTATCCACGATAAATAAGCGCAGAGTGTCTGGAATTTTTTTTTAATCTTAGCCGTTGAATCATCCATCCGGCGGCTTATAAACCGATTGTTACTTAACTGGTCCGTGACGATTGTCAGAGACCAAGACCCCTTATATATTACATATAATACCCTTAGGGGCGTTTGGATTATATTGAGAAAATAGAAAGGGGTTTAGAAAGGAAATTAAAAAGAAAGGAAAATAATGGCCTTGAATTGTATTCCTTATTTGGTTTTGATCTGGAAACAAAATAAATAATATTTTTTAATAAATTATTTTGAGCATATTATTAAAGGGTCAAAGAGAATAATTATTTTTATAAAACAAATAACAGCAAAGAGAATTAATGTGGTTATTTCCCTTTCCCTTAATACATTAACCCTGACCAAACGACACTTTAATGAAATCTAAAAACTTTTATTGTCACAAGGAAGTTTTGGAATTATGATAAATCACGTTATGACCTCACAACTATCACAAGTCTCTGTATAATTCATATCATAGCATACACATTCAAACTTCTCATACACTTTTCTCATTCTTTGTATTTTCATTTGGCGATTCCTTTCGCACGCTTCCAAACTCTTCATTTTGCCTATTGTTTCTCCCTATATTATATTTTTACCTCAAATAATATGAATGATTTAAAATTCAAATCCCTATTTTACGTTTTGAATTTTTACTATTCATAAGTACATCATATATCTCAATCTCTTCTAATCTCTTTGTATTTCAGGTTAATGTTAGAATAAAGTAACAAAGATCTTATATGATAAAATGGGTTCATGTATTAATAGTTAAAATCGGTTCTTATGAATGTAAGGTCTACGCATGTGTGTGTGTGTTAATTTTTATTGAATTAATTATTTCTTTGTTATTCGATTTATTTAACAGGTCTTATCAATCTCGATTGTGATGTTCGTAATGAAACATAAATTGTGTACTATTTTTTGTATAGGAAGATTACTATTTTTGTATAGGAAGGTTACTGTTCCTTGCGAGGTTACTTTGGATTATTCCTAGAAATACAAAATTGATTTGCGTACAAACAAAATAGTAGTGATAATGTGTTAATGTGTGTTCGTTATCAACAATAAATAGTGATGTTGTTGATGCTGATCTAGCAGAAGATTTTTAATATTTTTTTCATTTACTATTTATCTTATGTGACTAGAAGTTTATTTAGTTTACCTAGGATTAAAGTTAAATATTGCATTTTCGTTACTGTAACAAAAACAAAAAGAACTGAGGTTTCATTATTATCAGTAGACTAGAAACATCGTATCTCTTATTTTGTGATCTGAAATTCTTAGTTCTATATAATTCTTTGATGACCGAGAGAGAGGGCAAAGGAGAGAGAAAATGAGGGGATAAGCTAACAGTCACATGAATTCTCTCAGAATATTAGTCAGAAGTAGGGTTTTTCACGAACAAACTCGAATTTGGTTTGTTAAGGACTCATTCGGCTCGGTTCGTTAAGAGCTCAAGCTCGAACACAAAAATGTGTTTGTTAAGAAAATGAGCTCGAGACTAGCTTTTAGTATGTTCAGCTCAACTCGGCTCGAGCTCGTTCGGTTCGAGCTCTGCTCGTTAAAACTCGAAAAATAAAATATATTCTGAATATTTTTATAATATTTTTAGTATTTTAAGTTTAGAATTACAATTCAAATATTTAATATGTGAATCATTTGGGATAATAGATTAAAATTTAATATTAAGTTGAGTCAAAAATCGATAAATAGTTGGGTCAAGTGGGTTTGTATTTTTTTTTCCATGTAAAACTTAACTGTTCGCGAGCAGCTCGTCAAGCCTCGAGCTCGGCTCGGCTCTGTTCAATAAGAGCTCGAGTGCGGCTCGATTCATTAACGAGCTCGAGCTCGAGCTCGAACACATTTTTTTTGCGAGAAGAAAGCTTGGTTCGTCAGAAAAAAAGTTAAGCTGAGCTCTTTTAAGACAAACCTCGGCTCGGCTCTGTTCGTGAACAGCCCTGATCAAAAGACTATCTGACAATACATATGAAATGAGTAGGGTAGATCAGATTACTGTTCTGGAGAGTCTAGACATATATGTCCACAAAATGTGTCAATTCACACTGAATTTGCACCAATAAGACAAAGGCAAAAATAAGGTGGCGTGAGGTTTGGTTCTTTACAAGTTTTCCTCTTCTTATTTTTTTACTTGTTTTTAAGATTAAATTGTTGGGTATAATTTATACTACATAGCAACAATAGGGTAGTTATATAAATAATTAACAAGAACATGCAGATTAAACCAATTAAGAAAATAAAAAAAGCACGAAGATCGAAACAAGATATATAAATCAGTAACTGCAAAGACAAGAGAAAAGATAGAAAACTTAGCTCTAACAGAAGCTTTAAGCATACACTGATAGAACCAATAGAACTGCTAAGTCGCCAAACCTTGCAAGAAGTCTTGACTGTTCTTGAAGATATTATTGCCCCACTACGTTGTGTTGGGTTGCATCAATATCACTTTTAGGATAAAACAACACAAAGAACATCGTCCACAGATACGTAGTACTCAACAGCAATCTGCACCTCAGTTCACCCAGAAAACCTAAGTATATTGTATGTGTTTAGGAGATACAGAGTATGTCTGCTAAGGTTTTCTCATACTTGTGTCAAAACTTGTCTCTTTTCACCACTTTTATCTACAACGTTTTTCTGTATATATAATACAATAAAACATAACAGCAAATAAAACATTAATTAAAATAATTATTCTAACTTAAATTGCCTTTAATAGAATATATTTTAGAATCAGCAACAGCCATCAGAGTTTAGCTAAATTTTGATAGGTCCATCAGAGTTTATAAATTCTGACCACCAGTTTCATCAGAGTTTATCTGTAAACTCTGACCATCAGAATTCCCATCAAAGTTTATAAACTCTGACCATCAGTTCCATCAGAGTTTACTGATAAACTCTGATGAGCTGGTCCATCAGAGTTTAATAAACTCTTACCCAGCCCCTATTTGGTCCATCAGAGTTTATCAATGAGCTAGTCCATCAGAGTTTGCATAAACTCTGACCCAGCTCAGATTATACTGTAATCAGATTTTGCATAAACTCTGACCATCAGAGTTTGTTAAACTAGTCCATCAGAGTTTAATAACTCTGACCCATCTCTTTGTAAACTCTAATAAGTTACATACTGACTCAATATTCATATTAAAATAATATTTAAAGTCATAATTAAATTAATTAATCATGTAATAAAACTCATTTAACCCATTTCAAACTAGCAACTTCTACTTAGTTTACCTCGGATTACACTAAGAAAATGTCTTAGATCCAAACATGAAAGTTTAAGTCCTCATAGAAAAGAAGAACTTCCATTAGTTAGTTTCCGAAAATTACATCAAGAACATATATAAAACATTTCTTAAATTTTCCATTTTCTAACAATCTCCCACAAATCCATACAGAAATGCCTATCAAGTTCTACTCATGACTTGCTTTTCAGAGTCGGTACCCGTCAAGGTCTGAACCCTCCTAACTCCTCTACTTCGATGGCTACCGGATATATATGGAATGTTTCACCTTGAATCTTTATCCATTTTTGTGTAACCACACTCCATAGACAATGACAAGTCAAAGGCTATGGTGTCGATCTACGGCTTTGAAATATTAATGGTCATGTCTTGATCCTGTTCATCGAATGCTTCAAGGAATAACCCTATCCTCTAATTGCGACCTCACAATAACATTCACTTAGCTGGGAATCTCCAAAGATGTACTGCCAATATCTTGTCTCATGACTTGACCCCATTCAGAGTTCTTAAAACTCTTGCTAACTAGCAATTACAATACCTCTTGAGGTTTACAAGGGAAATATTTAGATATGTGAGTATCCAGATATATGTAATAGAGGTACTATTGTTCTCACAATTTATTATTACCACATTGAATACACTTCGAGGGATCTCCTCTTAAGTGTATTGGGTTCTCGCTGTTGATGACTCAAAATGAGTTGTCAGTCTCATCCCCAACCTTGACTTAAGGACAACAACATGCTCAAGTCCCTTAGTCAATGGATCAACCAGGTTATCTTGAGTTCCAATAAACTCAATAGCAATGATCCTATCAGACACCAAACCCCTTATAGACTTTACTCTAACTCGGATGTGTCTCTTTGTTTTCACATTATACTTTTTACTATTTATCTTGTCGATAGTTGTACAACTATCACAATGAATAACAAGAGCCGAAAGCGGTTAGCTTACTACAGGAATCATAGACATAAGTCCATGCAACCATTCAACCTCCGTCCCCATGGCATCTAATGCACATAACTCAGCTTCAAAAGTAGAACGATTTACAATAGTCAATTTTGCAGACTTCCAGGATATAGCTCCAACCGTAAGGGTAAACACATATCTAGTCACTCCATTAAAACCAGATTTCTTAGCTATCCAACTTGCATCATTATATCCCTCTAGCACTCTAGGAAACCTCTTGTAATGCAAACCAAGGTAGATGGTGCCTTTCAGATATCTAAGCACTCTATCAACAGCATCTCAATGAGTCTTGTTTGTACATCTTGTATATCTAGCTAAGTTAGACACAAAATATTAAATATCTGGTCTAATACCATTAGCAAGATATTGAAAACTCCTAATAATCTGAGAATATCTTAACTTAGACACAGGATCTCTTGATTAATTCTTAACAAACACAAATTTTGAATCATATGGTGTGTTAGAGATTCTACAATTTGAATAATCATACTTCTCAAGTATAGATTTCTCTATATAATGAAACCGTGACAAGGTTATTCCATCAAATGACCGAGTCAGCTTAATACCAAGAATCACGTTAGCCGCACCCATATCTTTCATTTCAAAGTGCCTTTTCAAGAAATTTTTTGTCTCGTTAATAATCTCAATATTTATTCCAAACAACAGTATGTCATCCACATACAGGCAAAAAATCACTTTATCATTTCCTTTAACCTGATAGTAGACACACTTGTCACTTTCATTAACCAAAAAATCTGAAGTCAAAACAGTCTCATCAAACTTTTTGTGCCATTCTCTAGGAGCTTATTTCAAGCCATAGATAGATTTGACTAATTTACAAACTTTCCTCTCATTGCCAGAAATAACAAATCTCACAGGTTGATCCATATAAATCTCTTCTTCAAGAACACCATTAACAAAAGCTGCCTTTACATCCATTTGATGGATGATAAAACAATGTACGGAAGCCAATGATATAAGCATTCGAATTGTTGTCATTCTTGCAATAGGAGAGTATGTGTCAAAATAGTCAATGCCTTCTATTTGTCTAAAACCCTTAGCTACCAGGCTAGCCTTATACTTATCTATTGAGCCATTCGGGTTCATCTTTCTTTTGAAGATCCACTTCCATCCTATAGTAGTACAACCAGGAGGGAGATCAACCAACTCCTATGTTCCATTAAAAATAATAGAGTCGATCTCACTCTTTACAGCGACTTTCCAGTGCCTTGACTCTGAAGAGTCCATGACCTACTGAAAAGTTAAAGGTTCATCATTGACATTGTAAGTGATAAAATCACTTCCAAAGTCCTTGACCACCTTTGCACGCTTACTCCTTCTAGGTTCCTCTACTTCGTTAGGACTAGAGCTACTAGCAGGATCTACCCCCATATTTGTCATCATTTCCACATGATCAGGAAAAGAACTCGATGTGCGAGTGAGATCATCATCAGAAATATCCTGAGGTATACCAGTCTTCATAGGGGACACATTCTCAAAGAATGTTGCATCACGAAAATCAACTATAGTGTTTACCACTATACCATCTATGTCAGATTTTAACACTAAAAATCTCATAGCGGTAGTGGTTTCAATATAGCCTAGAAAGATGCAATCAACAGTTTTCGGCCCCAATTTCATTTTCTTGTGTTTAGGGACAAATACCTTTGCAAGGAAGCCCCACACACGAAGATACTTTAAACTAGTCTTTTTACCTTTCCATAACTCATAAGGTATCTTGTCCATATGTTTCAGAGGGACTCTGTTCAGAATATGGAAAGCCGTATTCAGAGCCTCTCTCCACATGTACTTAGGCAACCCATAAATAATTAGCATACTGTTAATCATATCTTTAAAAGTTCTGTTATTTCATTCTGGCACCCCATTAGAGTCAGGAGTGTATGGTGGAGTCACCTCATGAATTATACTATTGATTTTACAAAATTCATTAAATGAGGTACCCGTATACTCTTCACATTTATCAGATCTCAAACGTGTAAGTACTTTACCACTTTGTGTTTCAGCTTGATTTTTATATATAATGAATTTATCAAGTGCTTCATCTTTATATTTAATCAAATAAATATGGCAATATCTACTACAATGATCAATAAAGGTAATGAAATATCTTTTATTATCCTTAGTCAAAACACCATCGAATTCATATATGTTTGTCTGAACTAATTCCAAAACTTCTGAATCCCTAATAATATTATGAAAAGGTTTCCTAGTTAATTTAGCTGTCACACATACTTGACATTTAGATTTTTTTCAATGGCATGCTTTGGAATCAACTCTAAATTCATCATATTCTTTGGAGCACCAAAATTTAGATGACCAAGACGTGAGTGCCATAAATCGGATGATTCAACACTATTTATAGAAGGAACAACATTATCATTAATAAAACTGCACAAAACAGGCTCCACATTTATTAAAAATAATCCATCAGACAAGTAATCTTTGCCAAAAAATACACCAGTATGTGTAACGACTACTTTATTACAATTCAAAGAAAGTTCAAAACTATTTCTAACTAAATAGCTTCCACTTATTATGTTTCTACGAATGAGAGAAACATGATGCACTCTAGTAAGGGATAGAACACACCCAGAAACAAACTTCAGGTTCATGTTTCATACTCCAAGTACTTGATCATTACTAGCATTCTCCATCGTCACTGTCATGCCTTGAATCTGTTGATAAGATACAAATAGAATAATATCAGTACAAATATGTACATTAGCTCCAGTATCAATAAACCATTCATTTGACAGATAAGTGGAAAGTAGTGTAGGGTTGTAGGTAACATACCCGTCATTGGTTTCAGAAGCAATAGCATCACCAACAACCATGTTAACCACAAGCCCACCAGTGGTTCCAAGCACATTATTAGCTTGTGCTACCACATTAGGTTTCTTCGCTTTCTTAGTATGACAGTCCTTGTTCCAGTGACCAACCTGTCCACAAGACCAACATGGTTTGTTTGCATTTGGTTTCTTAACCTTGTTCTTGTCATTTTTAGGCTTGGTGTTTTCCTTCTTAGTGATAGACTTTCTTTTCTGTCCAGCAGTCACTACGTTCACCTTCGAACTCCCATATTCAACAGGCATCACATGTCCATGTTTGGACTTGTGTTTCTCATACACAGAGATGTTCAACATTAAGTTAGTCCAGGTGATCTCTCATTTATGTCTTTTTAGGGAGAGTGCAAACTCTTCCCAAGACTTCAGGAGCTTTTCAATCACCGACATGACTTGAAACTTCTCAAGAAGGTCCATTTCGGACTCCTTCGAAGCATGAACTAACATCTTAAATTCGTGCACCTACATAGTCATGGATTTTGTATCCACCAGCTTGAAATCAAGGAACCTTGCCACACTATACTTTTCCAGACCCTAAGAGTCAGTATTGTGGGTTTGGTCCAGCTTCTCCCATAAGAGTTTAGCAGTAAAGGCATCCGATGAATAAACATCGAACAGAGTGTTTGCTAAAGCTGCCAAAATGACATCCCTTGACATTCCATCCTTTTTAGCCCATAAAGCATAAACCTTAACAGAGTCAGCCTTCTTTTGATTCACAACAGGAGGATCATACTGCACCACCGGTCATAGACCCTTAACCGTTAACCACAACTTCATCTTTTTCTGCTAGTGAGAAAAGCCAGCACTATCGCTGAACTTATCATGCATACCTGATAGATCAATAGGTTGTGGAAAATGGTACGTAGCCCAATCAATGACTCTAGCAGTAACCCCAGACCCAAAACTAGTAGCACAAGCAACATGAGTTTCAGTTTCGTTAACCATCTTGTTAATTACAATATATAACAAAATAATATCTTCAAGATTGTTGGGTATAATTTATACTACACAGCAACAATAGGGTAGTTATATAAATAATTAACAAGAACAGGCAGATTAAACCAATTAACAAAACAAAACAAAATAAGAAGGTTGAAACAAGTTATATAAATCAGTAACTGCAAAGAAAAGAGAAAAGATATAAAACTTAGCTCTAACAGAAGTTTTAAGCATAAACTGATAGAACCAATAGAACTGCTGAGTCACCAAGCCTTGCAAGAAGTCTTGACTGTTCTTGAAGAGATTATTGCCCCACTACACTGTGTTGGGTTGCAGCAATATCACTTTCAGGATAAAATAGAAAAGAGTACTTCCTCCACAGATATGTAGCACTCAACAACGACCTGCACTTTAGTTCGACCAGAAAACCTATGTATACTGTATGCGTTTAGGAGATACATAGTATGGCTGCTAGGGTTTTCTCAGACTTGTATCAAAACTTGTCTCTTTTCACCACTTTTATCTCCAACGTTTTCCTAAATATATAATACAATAAAACGTAACAGCAGATAAAACATTAATTAAAATAATTATTCTGCCTTAAACTGCCTTTAATAGAATATATTTCAGAATCAGCAACAACCATCAGAGCTTAGCTAAATTCTGATAGGCCCATCAGAGTTTATAAACTCTGACCACCAGTTCCATTAGAGATTATCTATAAACTCTAACCATCAGAATTCCTATCAGAGTTTATAAACTCTGACCATCAGTTCCATCAAAGTTTATTGATAAACTCTGATGAATTGGTCCATCAGAGTTTAATAAACTCTTACTCAGCCGGACTATTTGGTCCATCAGAGTTTATCAATGAGCTAGTCCATCAGAGTTTAATAAACTCAGACCCAACTTTTTATAAACTCTGATAAGTTACATACTGACTCAATATTCATATTAAAATAATATTTAAAGCCATAATTAAATTAATTAATCATGCAATAAAACTAATTTAATCCATTTCAAGCAAACAACTTCTACTCAATTTATGTACGGATTACACTAAGAAAATGTTTTGGATCCAAACATAAAAGTTTAAGTCCTCATAGCAAGGAAGAATTTCCATTAGTTAGTTTCCGGAAATTACATCAAAAATATATTTAAAATATGTCTTAAAATTTTCATTTTCTAACATAAATTAATACTGAATCCATTTGTTTTAGATTTGGGAATACTGGCAATATCATCAAGCTAAGGATAGAGATGGATGGGTTCAATACAGAGGTTTTCTGGTGTTCAATCGACCTCAAAAGGTACACAATTTTGAAATTACCTTCTCAACTTCTAATTTGGCAATGATTTCCTTTAGGTTTAGTATTTTTTCGCAGTCTTACCCACATGCTCGGACTTTACACTCTCATAAAACATTAGAAAACTGAGCGCAACATAGGAGCAACAAACACTTCTTTTATATAATTAGATTGTAGGAGCTTAGAGTATGTGAGGCTTGTACTCGACCCAGGTTGTCATTTGGTCGAATTGTAAACTTGTGAAGTTATTTTAAAATTTTAGTTACACCACTGATTATCACGGTTAATGTCTTTTAGATTTAATACTTTTAAAAATTTTGTGTTCTAACCCGTCAAATGGATTCACTTTTGCATTTAGTATAATGATAAAAATAATCTATAATTTTATACTTATTTCATTGGTATATCATGTAGTACTTTTTTTATATAAATATATCATATAATCTTTTAAGCGATGATATTTAATACTTGATTTATTTTTATAACTTTGTATGTCCTAAAAACTTGCATAATCTAAAAAAATGACACTTTCAGAAAAACATAAAAAGTGTTTGATGCCTCTTTCAAATCTTTAATTGATGTTTTGAGCAACCTTGAGGATATGCAATATTCTTTCACGAGTAGATTATGTTGAATTTAGCTTCATCTCATCTTTCAGTTCTTTAGATCAAAAGAAAAGTCAAAAGCTTTCAAGAAATTGGTAGCTTGAAGATTGTGTAAAAAGAGATTTCAAAACTCTTTTTCAGAGGATGCTATATTCGGACATTTGGAATTGCATCTTAGTGGTTTTATAGTCCCTTGACTATATGCACTAGGTCGATTACCACTTAATCTCATTAATTTTTAGAGATATTTATATTGAAATTTGAAAATAGATCTATATTCTATTTTTGTTAATATCTGAACATGGGACTCTTTTTTAAAGGCAATGATACTATATTTTTTATTCTCTCTTCGAGTGTGCACTAATAAGTATGTTTAAAATGTTCTTGTTATAACTGCAATGCTTGATCCAATAGTTGATATGACCAAAGCTCCACTCAAAATGAGTAAAATAGAAACAAGTATTTGAATGTGAGATGTTTTAATGGTTTTGCAGATACAGACAAGTATTTGAATGTGTGGTCCTTTGAATAAATAAAAAGTTTATGTCGGAAGTTTAGAGATTTTTGCAGGGATACCACTTGATGGTTGTAAAGATACAATATAAGAGATAAATATGTGCGTGTTTTTTTTATAAGCAAAGCATATATTAGAAATAGAGCTGAAATAGCAAGTCATTACATCGACAAGAACTAAAAGAAAACTAGCATACTGCCTTTCATACTACTAGACGAAAAAATAATACCATGCAACTAGATCCCATGCTAAATCTATATTGAAGCAAACTGACGTTCCTCAAATAAAGCCATATTCAACATGACCTTCTCGATGTCCAAGACATCCATGGGAAACTCAAACATCTGCAAAGCTGCCTCCATTGTGAACCTTGCTCTTTTTCTTTATTCCAGCTTTTCCTTCTCCTTCTCCAAGGCCTGAATACTCGCAATCTCCATTTGTAAAAGATCCAATGACCCAATGACTGCATGTTCTTGAACATCCTTTATAGTGATGCCAGGGACAATTTGAAATTCCAGATCAATAACTTCCTTTGCGAATTCAGTAGACAATTGCATAAGAGAGAAGCTGATAGTTGCAATTCTAGCCCCATGTCAGCATCCATGATATGTTGCAAGTCTCTAAACGGCAACTGAACTTCTACAAATGAATATTCTCTAACTAGACCTTGTGAAGAAGGTATACAGCAGCATTGTTCATTTCAGGAATGGTCAAAGAGAATCTTTGAGTAATGAACCCAATTTTGAAGTTATTAGCGTGGATGGTGTTTATTTGCCTCAGTACCTCCTCTATTGCATCATCGAATACAACTTCATCTTGATCTCTGATGGCCTGATATTCTTCAACATTATCCATGGAGAAATGGGTTTTGTGGTGTTTGAGCGAGAGAGCTTGAACCATTGCAGCATGCAACCCCCAAAGCTCTGCTTGGACGATGTTCATGTTCTGGAAATGTCCCATTGCCTCCCACAGAAACCTTTATTCCTCATCTCACAATATTACACCTACACTTGGGAAGGATTAAACCTCCTTGAGCAGAAAAAGTCTGATTAAGGTCATGCAAGAATTTGAATGCACCGATGAACACTCTAGTATGTATTGGGAAATCAAACTTAAACCTAGGTGAAAAAGCAAACCTACTTTGTAGTAAACCAACGAGACTCAAATTATGAATTTTAAGAGAATTAAACTAGGCGGTATAATATGATTTTCTAAGAAAAAGAATGGGTGGGCCTTGTTATAGCATCATATGGGACGGGGAAAAGAAAACTCTTCACTCCAATACTCAAAAGGCCTACTCCGAGTTAGCCCAGCTTTTGCAAGTGTATCCGCAATCTCATTTAGTCCCCTTGGCACATCGGAAAACACAAAAATCTCCTGAATTATTTTCCTTAAAGTTCTACCATTAGCGGAGATGTGTAACCAATTTTTCCTCCATTCCCTTATTGCAGATATTACTCAAGTAGAGTATGAGTAAATGACCACCACCTTATTAGGTTTTTTAAAAGTTAAAACTTCTTGTTGAACATGCAGTATAGCTTCAATTTCTGCATCTAGACACTTCGGAACATTCAAGGGGAGAAAAAGAGATACATAATACATCCATCCTTATTTCTAATGAAGCCCCCCATCCCTCCATTGTGCATCTTATTAATACTCATCCCCCAAGAACCATCAACTACACATACCATGTTGTAACACAAAAGTTTATTTGACCAAAATGAAGCACCCATTTTAAGATAATGCACCTTAATTGCCCCTCATGGATTTACTAACCAAAGAGAATCGTTGATGAACGGATCAAATTTTAAATCTGTCTCCACTTGTTAACTCTAGCCAAAATTAAAGCTTCCAACATGGCTTGTGACATCCTTGATTTCTTGAAAATCTGTTCATTTCTGGCCAACCAAATTGACTAGCACGTAGCGAAGACCACTATATTCCAAACCTGTCTAGTAGACCTCTGACTAAAAATCTTGAATAACGATTGTAAGGAGAACACTTTGATTTTATTTAAATCGCACCTAGTACACCACCACTTTTCAATGAAGCCCCATCCCCATCTTGCCAGTTCACAGTTCCAAAAGAGATGTTGTATGTTTTCCTCCGAGCTAAAACACCAAGAACATAATGGGGATAGATTTCTATATTTCAGTCTTGATGCTAAAAACCTACTTGTAGGGAGCACCCACCATTGAAGTTTCCAAAGGAATGTTAACACTTTCGGAGGAATTTTTAGTGACCATAAGAATCTCCAAACCCTGGACTCCACCTGACTTGAAGTTAGAAGTGCTTGCGAACAGACCCGAGAAGAGAATTTGCCTTTGGATATCGACAATACCAAATTATCAGCCTTAGAATTTAGAGTAATTGAGGACATATTACGACTCAAAAGATTCAGTTGCACTTCATCTCTAGCATAAATTGCTCGACTCCATAGTGTAGACCTCGAATTTTCAACATTTTCCCAAATTTTCAGAAAATCATTAACAAAAATATTGGGAGATTTAGCATTCTAAACAACCTAGGAAATTTATTTTGAAGCAGCCCCACCTCATGCTAGTTATCCCTCCAAAACATGATACTTTTTCCATCATTCAACATCCGATGGAAATTATTACTATTGATTAGATTACATATCTTTAGCGAAGATGCCAATTTGCATATGCTCTGCATCATGTGAGAACAATCTTCTCGCATTGCTATGGAAGGAATGTCAAAATTAAGATTAATACCATATTTTTGACATAACAGATCATTCCAAAAATGCCCCCTCTCAATGTATATCCTCCACCACCATTTTGCAAGGAGTGCTAGATTTATGTTCCTCAACATCGACAGTCCTAACCCACCCTTTTCTTTAGGCAAGCAGATATTTTCCCAGCTAAACAAATGAAGTTTTCTATGTACAATTCGGGAATTAGGGATTAGTTCATTTAGGGAAGAGTCTTCGATCAGATACCATTGGAGTTGGTTATTGAAGGGGGATTACTTCATTTAGGGAAGAGTCTTCGATCAGTGGTTTTCGAATCAATATCTGAAGAATTTGGGATTTTGAAAAGGAATTCAGTTTATCGGTCAAAGAACCAAAACAACAATTGAATATTTGGTTAAAGGACATCAGTGGCAGAAATACACAAGGTTTGATTATCACTGACATATGATAATCAAGGGGTTATTGCTACACATACAAAGAAGAGTGATCTTTTCAAGCAGAACATGAGACATCCTATGTCGGGGTCTTTAAGCAGAACAATCAGGTATCAGTTTGGGTTGAAGCAGGAACATCATTTGTTATTGAGGTCAAATGCAATGATACTTCCATGAGTGTTAGTAGAATGGAAATTGATTTGGATCAATTGATTATCACTCGAGATGGAATGCTAAGCATCGCACAGGTATACTTTCTAACTAGTTTATACTTGTTTGATTTAATTATAGAGTATTAAGTGCTGAACTGCATTATATTATAAGTTTGATGTAATGCATGTCTCACCTTGATTTCTATATAAATTAGATAACTTATGCTAGTTTGTTAGTGTTGCTTGTTTATCAGTGTTTGACTTCATGATTAGATCTTGTGTGATTTAATGCTTGCTTTACGATAATTGATCATGTTAGCATATAAAGTCTTAGGTATTTGTAGGGGTACATGTACCGGAAAGAGTATTTGCTCCATGCTAGGTGCCTTGATGTTTACATTGTCTATAATATGTTTATACTCGCATGGTTTTATTAAATGCTATATCTGATCATGTGCTTGTTAAGATAAGTTTGTTTCTAATTTGGGAATTGTCTAGGGGTCAGTTTAATAAACCATGAATTAAATTTTTAAATTTAAATTGACTCAGGTAATTAGAGATAATATAATGTTAAAGTGAACAACAAAGGTGATTTAGAAGAATTAGGAATCTGAGTGATTGATTCTTCTATGACTACATATATGTACGACATGATTCTTATAGACTGCTAGTCCACCTTAAGTTAGGTTGGGATCACTGAGCTCATAGCCAAGACTACTTGTTGAGGCTGATATAGATGAGGAGTGATCAGTCAGATAAGAATGATGAAAGGCATATGTCAAGGCCTATTTGTAATAAGTAGATGACAACTCAACTCAAGTAAATAATAAATACTGAGGAAGGAATCAAGATGAAGACAGTCAACTAGACACAAAGAATCCTAATATCAGAAGTATTCTAATGAAGCTGCTACTCTACACCGGAAGAAGTTCATTAATATGTTCAAGCGTCGGCGAAAAATAAAGGAGTAGTATTTCAGAAGAGTTCAGAAGATACAAAAGATTTCAAGTGCCTACTACAAAGAGATTCCAAGAAAAGAAATAGTGAAGACAAAGCTAGAAGCAAGACAAGACACAAAGACCACTACAGAAGAAATGAGAATCAACATTGTAGTTAGTCATCCGTGAACCAGACCAGTGCACAGGGTGTCAACAGTGTCAGTGAAGATTCGTCATCAAAAAGTTTAAGTGGTTAAAAAAAAAAAGGTTATTGTTGAAGAACAGAAGAGTTTTATCTACATCAACAATAGTCAAGCCTTTAATTTAATTCTCTGTTAATTAATTAAATTAATTAGTTAATTTAATTAGTAAATTAATTCACTCAGAATTAATTTATTTCTTAAATTAATTAAAGGATTAATTAATTTAGAATTATTTTAGAATGACAGAAGAAAGAAGCTGGAAGCTCAAGGGATGCAGAAACAGCTAAACAGGCCTGACAGTACTGACTTTAAGACAAGACGGAAAAAGTATTGACACGGAAGAAATGCAGAGTCATATATTCGTAAAGGTGGAACCCCGGTTGGAATTGATTTATCATTTCCAAGTCAAAAGGAGTTTGGTTCCAGACCATCAGAAGACCGCAGCTTAGAGCGTAAGGATTTATTTAATTAATAAATATTTTATTTACTTAGTAAATTATATTTATAAATATCTAAATAATATTAGATATTTATTTTTATAATTTATGAATTAAATTTATTATTTATTAATCAAAGATTATAAGCTGTGCGGGTCGAAAAACATTTCTACGGAGCCAGTCACTACAGGACGAAATAAGCCCCTTTGAATTGCAATTTGAAATGGCAGGAGCTTTATTTCTAAAGGAGCCAATCAGAGCATGCCATGTGTCCATTCAAGAGAAAGAGAAATGAATTGGCAGTTGGTTAAAGAAGTCATACCGAGTGAATTTGGAAAGTCATACCGAGAGCTTATTCCAGAAAGTCATACCGAAGAAATTCAAATAAAGTCATACCGAGATTTTTTGTTATTTAATTAAAAAGTCATACCGATTTTTTAATTAATAAACAAAAAGGTCATACCGAATTTCTGTTGTTTAAAAGGTCATGCTGGACTTATTTTTTATTTAATTAAAAAGTCATACCGATTTTTTAATTAATAAATAAGTCATACCGACCACACAGAAGTCATACCCAGCTTTAGAAATGTCATACAAGTGTTAAAATAAGTCATACAGACTTATTTTCTTGAAATTAAGTCATACGGAAAAAGGTCATAGCAGCCTTTTTCATTCTCTATAAATATGAGAATCAACCTTCATTTTTCAGTTGTTCAACTTATCAAGAGTTAGAAAAATCAGATCAAATTCAGTAATTTATCTGCATTGTAATATTCACAGATTTCTGTGCTGAGTTTGAATATAATTGATTAAACACGAACACTTCATGTCGAATTCGTTCTAGACTTTTTATCAATTATATAACAGTTTTCTAAATATTAATTTTGTAATACTAATCAAGTTAAAATAATATCTTTCACTTGAACAGTATTTCATTCCAATTAATATTTCGCGAGTAATTAAAATAATATTTTTAATTCAAGTTATTCCGCGATAATTTTCAGATATTGTATTCAACCCCCCTTCTACAATATCAGGGACCAACAATTGGTATCAGAGCTGGTTGATATTTTTCATATCAGATCCAAATCAAATTCCGCGAACTCATACAGATCTCAAAAATTATTTTAAATTCGAAATAATTTTTTATTCGAAATAATTTTTTTTCTGGAAAATTATTTTTGATCAAAAATTATTTTAAGTCAAAAATTAAAATATTTTTTGAAACAATTAATTTTTAATCTTATTTAAAGATGAGTACTCAAAGAGTTAGTAGCATTAAAATTCCACAATTTGATAAAGACAATTATAATCTGTGGAAGAGAAAGATGACCTTGTTTCTTCGAGCTGCAAATCCCAAGTACAAGGATATTTTAAAAACTGGTGTTGCTGTTCCAATAAATATCTTTCCTGAGCATATGGAAGATGGTGTACTCATTCCGCACAGACAATTTGAAAAAGAGATTTCTGAGTACACTGAGACAGAAAAGGAACTGGATACATTGGACACCAGTCTGCAGTTAATTTTAGTGGAATCTCTTGATCCCGGAATGTACAATCATGTTGTTAATTGTAAAAATGCTAAACACATCTGGGAAACGATAGAGATACTAAATGAAGGAACAGAAGAAGTAAGGGAGAACAGATTGGAAATCTTAACGTCTCAATATGAGCATTTTAGATCAAATCCTGGAGAAGGTATCTCTGAAGTTTTTGAGAGATACAACAAGCTGATAAATGATCTAAATCTCAATGGCAAACAATATACGAAGAAGGAGATCAGTAGGAAGTTTTTGCTGACAATGCCAGTACACCTAGAGCACAGGATAACAGCCATCAGAGAGTCAAGGGACATGAATGAAATTTCTTTGGAAAGACTTTATGGCATTCTGAAGACCTATGAGCTAGAGCAGATTCAACAGAATGAAATATATGGTACAGGCAAGGTGGTCAGCAAGTCTACAGCTCTTGTAGCAGAAGAACCAGAGTACAGAAAAGCTAAGACTGAATCTTCTTCAGTCAACCTCATTGATCAGGGTATTGTTGCAGAAGTTGGTGCAACTCTAGTGAATTCAACTGGTGAATTCTACTCAATGGAAGAACTCGATCAACTTGAGGATGAATCTCTGGCTCTGATTGCAAGAAAATTTGGAAATACAAGATTCAGGAGGAACCCTAGTTTCAAATTCAAGCCTATGGCAAACAGATTTCAGACAGGTGGTTCTTCTAGCTCATCCAACACAAAAGGTGGATACAAGACAGGGATGGTAGACAGAAGCAAGATCCGTTGCTTCAACTGCAATGAAATGGGACACTTTGCTACTGATTGTAGAAAGCCCAAGCAGGAAAGAAAGAAGGATTCATATGACGAGCTCAAACAGAAATATGACGCTCTACTGAAGAAGCATCAGGGAAAATCATACTTAGCAGCAGGAAAAAACTGGGATGATTCCGACAATGATGAAGAAGATCAAATGGGAAATCTTGCTCTAATGGCCTCTTCTTCTGAAGGATCACAATCTCCACCTCGACAAGGAGTTGAGGTAAACCCTAGCTGTCCTAAGATGTTTAAATTGATAGGTGAGAATTTAACTGATGCTAGAGATCGAATAAAAGTTTTAATTCTCGAAAATAAAGTTTTATCAGAAGAGAATTATGAATTGAAAAAGCTGAAACTTATTAATGTTAAATTAACTGAAGATGTTGCATTTCAAGTTAATAGAGTCAACTGCTATGTTGAAATTGAAGCTTTTTTGAAAGATAAAATTGAAAAAGAAAAGGTCAGGTGTCAAGCCTATAGAACTGCTTCATTTGTTATGAAAGATCTAGTTGACCAACAAGAGATCAATCGGAAAGTTGGAATAGGTTTTGAATATAATGAATCAGTAGGAAAGCTTAGTAACATCACCCCTTTTAAAAAGACTGCTATAGAGAGGGGTATTCCACATGTTATTAAGGACACTAAGAAACCTCTTTTCATAACTCCTATTGCAGAACCAGTTCTTGATAGTTGTGTAATAGTGGATTATGAAATTAAATGTGAAGACCTTAAAGAGAAAAAGAAAGAACAGGAGGAACCTGTTAGGGACATAAAAGGAATAAATGTCCAGAAAGCTAAATATGTACCTAAAAGACCAATAGAAAATGTGAACACTGCTAGTTCATCCACTTGTGGTTTAGGTGCTAATGAGCTTAAGAAAAATCAAAACAGACCTAATAAGTTTGTTAATAGTAGGAATAGTAACAACAGATACCATGCTACTGAAAACTTTAAATCTGCTGAAAAAGTTAAAGTAGAAATTGTTAAAACTCCTACTGCTGTGAATAACATGCCTGCTATTGATGTATGCCATAAACCTTGTGGTATGATAAATTGTATGTTATGTGCTTTTAATGCTATGACTGCTTATTTCAAACGCATGACTGCTAATAAAAAGAACATGACACCGAGACAATACATCAATAATAAATTTGCTAAATCCAAGACTGCTATTCCTTCACCTGTCAAGAAGGAAAAATATATTCCTAAGTCTAAACAAAAAGTTGTTAAGACTGTTTATAGGAAAGTAAGTACAGTCAAGGAGGATGCGGTTGTTGTTCGAAAAGGATCTGTTGTCAAAGCTGACAAAGGTCAATTCTTTAAGTATGCCGGGCCCAATCAATTTTGGGCTCCGAAGATAATCTAATCCGTTTGATATGTGCAGGGAGTTAAACAGGTAAACCGGGTTGTATGGATCCTAGACAGTGGATCGTCAAGGCATATGACCGGAGATAGAGCCCTGCTATCAGACGTGGTTGAAAGAGCTGGCCCGATCGTCACCTTTGGAGATAACAGCAAAGGAATGACTACGGGATATGGCAAGTTAGATACTGGAAATGTTATCATTGAAAACGTCTCTTTGGTAGAAGGACTTAAGCACAATCTACTCAGCGTCAGTCAATTCTGTGATAGAGGTTACAAAGTAAACTTTATCAAGGAGAAGTGCTTAATAGCTCATTCTAAAGAAGACAGACTAGCCTTGCGTGGAGTAAGGAAAGGAAACTTGTACGTAGCTGATTTCAACTCAGGACCTGAAGCTGAAGCAAACTGTTATTATTCAAAAGCTTCAACAGAAGAAAGTTGGCTATGGCACAAGAAACTCTCACATCTCAACTTCAAAACAATGAACTCTTTAGTCAAGAGGGATTTGGTGAGAGGACTGCCTCCGATGGAATTTACACAAGAAGGATTGTGTGAGGCATGTCAGAAAGGGAAGTCAAAGAAAGCAACTCACAGAGGCACAGACACTACAAATATTACTGAACCACTGCAGCTGCTTCATATGGATTTATTTGGTCCAGTCAATATCATGTCTATGTCAAGGAAGAAATATGCCTTAGTGATTATAGATGACTTCACAAAGTACACGTGGGTTTTATTCTTGAACTCTAAGGATGAAACTCCACAGTTGGTGATTGATCATGTAAAGTTGATTGAGTTAGATTCAAAGCTACCTGTCCGGGCAATCAGATCAGATAATGGAACAGAATTCAAGAATGAAATTCTGAATAGCTTCTGCTCAGACAAAGGGATAACAAGACAATTCTCAGCGCCAAGAACTCCGCAACAGAATGGAGTAGTAGAAAGGAAGAATCGAACCTTGATTGAAGCCGCAAGAACAATGTTAAGTGAATCAAGGTTGCCTATCTACTTCTGGGCTGAAGCAGTAAACACAGCTTGTTATACCCAGAATCGAACATTAATCAACAAGGATCATATGAAGACACCCTACGAATTAATGGCTGGCAAGAAACCAACACTTAAATACTTTCATGTATTTGGAGCCAAATGTTTTGTGCTAAAAGATGGAGATGAACATCGTGGCAAATTTGAGGCCAAGGCACATGAAGCAATTTTTATCGGCTACTCAAAAAGAGCATATAGGGTGTACATAATTGATCAGCACCAAGTAAAAGAAAGTGTCAATGTATCATTTGACGACACTAAACTCCCGAGCATCCAAACTGAAGATCCTTCTGAGTCATTAAAATTTGACAATCATCCAGACTCAGATTCGGATAATGAAGAAGAGCCTGAGGTTGTAACAGGAAATGATGATGACAACAATGATGGTAATAATCCAGGTAATAGTAGTGGAAACAATGGAAACACTAGAGATACTCCTAATACCAGTGGTGGATCAACAAGTCATCCAGGCAGCAACTCAGGGGGAGATGAAGGATCAACTGGCAGAACACAACATCACAATGAATTTCGAGGCGAATCATCAAGATCAAACCTTCCAAGGGAAAGGATATGGAGCAAAGATCATCCCTTTGAATTGATCATAGGTGATCCAGATGTTGGTGTTAGAACCAGAAGTGCAACTTCAAATGAATGTTTATTTTCGGTTTTTCTATCTCAAGAAGAGCCAAAGAAAATTGAAGATGCTCTAACTGATCCAGATTGGGTTCTTGCCATGCAAGAAGAACTCAATCAGTTCGAAAGGCAAGAAGTATAGACACTGGTACCCAGGCCTAAAGATAGATCTGTTATTGGCACGAAATGGGTATACAGGAACAAGTTAGACGGTGATGGCATTGTTACAAGGAACAAGGCCAGACTGGTGGCAAAGGGTTACTCCCAGGAAGAGGGAATTGATTATGACGAGACCTTCGCACCAGTTGCAAGACTTGAAGCCATCAGGATATTTCTGGCATTCGCAGCACATTCCAATTTTAAAGTCTATCAAATGGATGTGAAGAATGCATTTCAGAATGGAAAGATTAGAAGAGGAAGTATATGTGGAACAGCCCCCTGGCTTTGAAAATCCAGAGTTTGCTGATTTTGTATACTTCTTATTCAAAGCCCTCTATGGACTCAAGCAAGCACCGAGGACATGGTATGACACACTCTCTCAGTTTTTACTTGAAAACGGTTTTACTAGAGGTGTCATAGATAAAACTCTCTTTTACAAATTACATGATAAAGATATTATATTTGTCCAAGTTTATGTTGACGATATTATATTTGGTTCTACTAATGAAAATTTGTGCAAGAGATTTGCTAAGTTAATGCAGAGTAGGTATGAAATGAGCATGATGGGTGAGCTGTCATTCTTCCTTGGATTGCAAGTGAAGCAGATGGAAGATGAGATTTTTATTTGCCAATCAAAGTACGTAAGGGATCTTCTAAGGAAATACAATCTAGAAGATTCTTCACCGGCAAAAACCCCTATGCCAACAGCCACAAAGCTTGACAAAGATGAAACTGGTAAGAAGGTTGACATCACAAGCTATAGAGGTATGATAGGCTCATTATTATATCTAACTGCTAGTAGACCCGATATAATGTTTGCAACATGCTTATGTGCAAGGTTTCAAACTGACCCTAGAGAATCTCATCTTATAGCTGTTAAAAGAATTTTTAGATATCTGAAGGGTACACCGAATCTTGGAATTTGGTACCCTAAAGGTACAGGTTTTGAACTAATAGGCTATACAGATTCAGATTATGCAGGATGCAGGATGGACAGGAAAAGTACATCTGGAAGTTGTCAGTTTCTAGGACGACGGTTGATTTCCTGGTACAGCAAGAAACAGCACTCAGTATCTACCTCGACAGCCGAAGCAGAATATATTGCGGCAGGTAGTTGTTGTGCACAAATCTTGTGGATAAGGAATCAGCTGAATGATTATGGACTTGCGCTATCTAAAATTCCAATACTTTAGGACAACACAAGTGCCATAGCTATTTCCAATAATCCTGCACAACATTCAAGAACCAAGCACATAGACATAAGGTATCATTTTATCCGAGAGCATGTCATGAACGGAACTGTGGTGTTACATTTTGTACCCACAGAAGATCAAATTGCCGACATCTTCACGAAACCACTTGATGAATCCACTTTCTCTAAGTTGGTTAGTGAGTTAGGGATGTTAAACATGAACTAATTATTGCATGTTGTTTTAAATTGCATATTTATTTTCAAGCACTGTAAATACACTGTATATATTACTTAAAATTTTTTTTATCAAAAACAAACAAACAAATTGAAAAAGAAAACTCAAAAAGATTTTCCTTTTTTTTGTACAGTTGTTATTTCATTGGCATCTTTACTGTAAATATATTTTATATTATGTTTGTTTTCCAACAATTAGTATATATTGTTTATTATTTCCAACAATTGGTATATATATAAGTATGTATAGTTTTATTTGTTTTTCAACTTTGGCATCCTTATTTTTATTATTTTTATGTTTATTTCTATATAAATATGTGCTGATTATTTCACGTCTCTTTTGAGAAGTAGGAAAGATCTATGAGCTTGATCATCCAATTGTTTCTAATAATTAGATCCCAAACATTGGCATCAATCTCTATCCAAGATCTTAGAACCAAACACACAAACACTATCACTTCCATCTCTCTAACCATTAAACAGAATACCTATTTGTTCAAAATGAGGGAGTCAATGCCTTGAGTACATTTGATAAGGTTGGTAATGTAAGTGAACCAACAGCTCTGTCTCCAGAAAGGTGTTTCATATAAATAAACTGAGACAACTGTTAGCTCATCTGTGTTCTCTCAAAAGGATATAGACTTGGAAAAGGCAAAACTGTTACTAGGTTCATTCTCTCAACAGAGTGAGTCTATTGAATTCAGCCTGTCAGCCAAGGCTATCAGCAAAGAGTTAATTTCATCTGACATTTTTCAAGAAACCACAAATATTGTCTTATTTTTAGGGACCAACAATGGACCAATTCAATTGGCATTTTGGACCAACAAATTAAGGACATACTTGGGACCAAAAGGGACCAAGAGGGAGCAGTTGAAATGTCACAGGAAGGATGAATTGACGGAAGCAATTTTTTCTAAACTTCCATATCAAGGAAGGAAGAATAATTGATGATTCTGACTGAATCAACATGCCTTCACAGGCGTCAGGAGGAAACTTGGATCATGTGCTACATTTTAGATCCTTGTCTCCCTCCCCAGATGGAACATATCTGGATTCCTAATGGAATAGATCATCTTAGATGATCAGCAACTCATTGAATCTATTCCTGAAGCAATTCAGTTTTCAAATTAAACTATTTTAATAGATTCAGTTGAGGACGGGGATTTACGAAACCCCATTGCACCACCAGTGACCTCTCTTGAAGGGGCTATGGTGATCTTTCTTGCAGGTACAAAAGACTGAGTCATCCGTACTAAGAGAGATATAGTGATGTGAGAAAAGAGTGAAACACAAGTAAGGAAGAGTGAAAATATATATTCTATGAGTGAAACACTTAGAGAGTATATGAGCGAAACACTTGTGAGGAACACAAAGTAAAATCACACACTAGCACACTTACCGAAACCCTTTCCCAATTCCCTGTTACAAATTTCAATTGTTACTCAACCAGGTGGAAATTTCTCCAGAAAAGGACTTTTAAATGAATAAGAGGATTACTCAACTAAGGGGGAGAATTATTAGGAGAATGGAGAATGAGAATTATTAAGAGGATTACTCCAAAGTGTTCAACTAAGGGGGAGTAGATCCAAAGGGGAGAATTGTTGAACAAGATCCAAAGGGGAAATAACAACATGCTTGGATTGGATCCATTTGATTTTAGAAAATTCTTGTATATAGGAATTAACCGGATTTTCTAAAATGCATAACATGTCATAGTTTGCATTTTTTATATTTGCGATGGTTTAATACTGTATGTATGCCATGTCTGTTGTTACCTCTATTAAATTGGTTGGAGAATTCAAGTAAGGGGAGAATGAATTCACCTTGGAAGAGAAGTAAAGACAGAAGTTGAAGAAGAGGTTATATGGTAAGAAGAGAACAAGACTTCATCTCTGACATCCTAAGGGGGAGTAGTGATGAGTCTGAGAAATGAAGATAATACTACATGTATAATATGTTCAGTGCTAGAGGAACAAACATCTTTCATTTCAGTTACTCAAGAAATCTGGAAATGTATTATATGATCCAGAGAACAATTTATTTACTTACAGTTCTTAAATGTCATATTATTTTCTTAGTTGTTAGTTGAGTTATCCTCTAAGAATTTGTATGTTAAATGCTTAACAACAAATAGGGGGAGATTGAAAGGCATATGTCAAGGCCTATTTGTAATAAGTAGATGACAACTCAACTCAAGTAAATAATAAATACTGAGGAAGGAATCAAGATGAAGACAGTCAACTAGACACAAAGAATCCTAATATCAGAAGTATTCTAATGAAGCTGCTACTCTACACCGGAAGAAGTTCATTAATATGTTCAAGCGTCGGCGAAAAATAAAGGAGTAGTATTTCAGAAGAGTTCAGAAGATACAAAAGATTTCAAGTGCCTACTACAAAGAGATTCCAAGAAAAGAAATAGTGAAGACAAAGCTAGAAGCAAGACAAGACACAAAGACCACTACAGAAGAAATGAGAATCAACATTGTAGTTAGTCATCCGTGAACCAGACCAGTGCACAGGGTGTCAACAGTGTCAGTGAAGATTCGTCATCAAAAAGTTTAAGTGGTTAAAAAAAAAAAGGTTATTGTTGAAGAACAGAAGAGTTTTATCTACATCAACAATAGTCAAGCCTTTAATTTAATTCTCTGTTAATTAATTAAATTAATTAGTTAATTTAATTAGTAAATTAATTCACTCAGAATTAATTTATTTCTTAAATTAATTAAAGGATTAATTAATTTAGAATTATTTTAGAATGACAGAAGAAAGAAGCTGGAAGCTCAAGGGATGCAGAAACAGCTAAACAGGCCTGACAGTACTGACTTTAAGACAAGACGGAAAAAGTATTGACACGGAAGAAATGCAGAGTCATATATTCGTAAAGGTGGAACCCCGGTTGGAATTGATTTATCATTTCCAAGTCAAAAGGAGTTTGGTTCCAGACCATCAGAAGACCGCAGCTTAGAGCGTAAGGATTTATTTAATTAATAAATATTTTATTTACTTAGTAAATTATATTTATAAATATCTAAATAATATTAGATATTTATTTTTATAATTTATGAATTAAATTTATTATTTATTAATCAAAGATTATAAGCTGTGCGGGTCGAAAAACATTTCTACGGAGCCAGTCACTACAGGACGAAATAAGCCCCTTTGAATTGCAATTTGAAATGGCAGGAGCTTTATTTCTAAAGGAGCCAATCAGAGCATGCCATGTGTCCATTCAAGAGAAAGAGAAATGAATTGGCAGTTGGTTAAAGAAGTCATACCGAGTGAATTTGGAAAGTCATACCGAGAGCTTATTCCAGAAAGTCATACCGAAGAAATTCAAATAAAGTCATACCGAGATTTTTTGTTATTTAATTAAAAAGTCATACCGATTTTTTAATTAATAAACAAAAAGGTCATACCGAATTTCTGTTGTTTAAAAGGTCATGCTGGACTTATTTTTTATTTAATTAAAAAGTCATACCGATTTTTTAATTAATAAATAAGTCATACCGACCACACAGAAGTCATACCCAGCTTTAGAAATGTCATACAAGTGTTAAAATAAGTCATACAGACTTATTTTCTTGAAATTAAGTCATACGGAAAAAGGTCATAGCAGCCTTTTTCATTCTCTATAAATATGAGAATCAACCTTCATTTTTCAGTTGTTCAACTTATCAAGAGTTAGAAAAATCAGATCAAATTCAGTAATTTATCTGCATTGTAATATTCACAGATTTCTGTGCTGAGTTTGAATATAATTGATTAAACACGAACACTTCATGTCGAATTCGTTCTAGACTTTTTATCAATTATATAACAGTTTTCTAAATATTAATTTTGTAATACTAATCAAGTTAAAATAATATCTTTCACTTGAACAGTATTTCATTCCAATTAATATTTCGCGAGTAATTAAAATAATATTTTTAATTCAAGTTATTCCGCGATAATTTTCAGATATTGTATTCAACCCCCCTTCTACAATATCAGGGACCAACAAATGAGCATGTTGAACTTGAATGCTTTGTTGTTAACAATGTTTAGAAATATCTCTAACCCTTGGACTCAATCAAAATTGAGGACCACGTGTCTTAATCATTTGTGAATGCAGAGTACCTTTCAACATGTACAAGTTATATATCTCTGACATTTTCATGTTCGAGGCATGTAACTACTTTTGCTTTGGTATTCAAATGGTTAAGCAAGGTTACCTATTTTTCTTGAATGATCTGAAGCACAATATTAAGGAAGACATAGGGAATTCTTTGCGAAGGGTTTCCTAATATCAGTTCGAGGATGAACAATATTGATCGGGGTCAAGAGAAATAGAAGCTCACTCTACTGGAAGTGAGGTTATTGCTGACACAAAATGTAATGCTTATGATAAAGTCAACTATTCGTTGAAGTTTATCAGAATGGAGTTAGCTACAATAACAAGTGATGCTCTCACACTTGGTTTATCATATAATACTTGGTTTATCAAGATAACGGATTCGACGGTAAAGATGAAGTTAGTGAGAAAGGACTACTTCTAATGAAATTCTTTTAAGAAGGACATTAGTGAAGTATGTCAGCTGAAGGGAAGTCAAGTCAAAGGCTACCCTGTTTAGTTTTGGTGTTTGTTCATGCATTCGATAGATGAAGCATCTCAGTGATTAATCACATTTTTTTCAAAGGATTAGGCAGATTGTTGTAAGAACACTTTGAGGGCAGGTAATGGAATTTGTTGACGAATGAAGTTCTATGTTATGTCTGCACTGAAAGGAGTATTCTAGAGTAAAGTTCAGTTTTCGGACTTCATGACCAAATGGAGGAGTTAATAGGGAAATCCAGACCTTGAGTGAAATTACAAGGATAATGGATAGACTTAAGGTTTCCTATTCACTACGGCTGAATCAGTTGACACAGCAAGTCTAATCAGCAAATGTAAAGAGAAGACATCAAGTAAGATTAATCATGCCTGAAGTCACATGGTGTGATGGAAGGCTATCTTATTTGGAGTTAAGAGCTTACATAGAGTCTGTGATTGATTTAAGATGATCTAGATGCAGTGAACAACATCATCAAGCTCCCTAGCAATCGTTTGATTTTAGCTCTGAATTTCTAAAGGTTGACATCCTGTTTAGGGCTCAAGATCAGATGCCACCAGATGAAGAAAAGCTGCAAGCAGCATCATAGGGGGAGCATCAGTAAGTTGGATCAACTAGTCGTGTTTGATGTTCAAAGGCTAGCAGTGCTCATTGAGTAAGAGTTGAGATTCTTAGGAACACTGAGTGATCCAGATTGAGTGATTGCATATTAGAAAGGAAATTGTCAATTTAAAAATAATGCAAGATGATCTCAATCATATTTGAAGAAGACTACTCTACCCACTGATTATCTAAGGAAACATTAAGGACACATCTGTCATGACAAAGGGTTTTGTGTAACAACATTTCCTAGAGTCAGTTCTTGATGAATCTGGGTAGTAGAGTAGTGATTGGTCGTGCATGTATAAGAGTATTTCATTGGTTTTTCTGAGTGAATTCAATGAAGACTGAAGATGCACTAACTAATCAAGATTGAGGAGGGTTCGAATCAAGGAACTAACTCAATTAAACCAGAGGCAGATACACTTAGCGCAAGGAATCAATCCACATGAAGACTTGGTATTGATACAGAAGCTGAATGGTAGTTCAGAGTTTTTTTTTTAAGGTTCTACTCTGCTAGTGTCAAGACTACTGGTTTCTAGAGTGCTGAGTTTAGTGAAGCTGCTGCCAAGACCAATATCTACAAGGAAATATTTGGTTGTTGAAGGTAATGCAGTTTCCTTCTGGATGAGCGTGGTATTGTTTCGGGGAACAATGTTAACTGGTAGCTGAAAAGTTATTCCTGTCCAAATAGAGTAAACGTTCGATCTCGAAAGGAGTAAACGTTCGATCTCTCGGGCAAAGAGGAGTAATTGTTCATTCAACGATCATACACCAGTAAAAGCTCTATTGACTAAAGTATGTCACTCTAGTCTAATATTGATTTATTTAAACATAATGTTTATAGAGAGTGTTCATGCTATTTAGATGTCTACGATCTCTAGGAACTGATTAATGTTTGGCGTGTGACCACCCGGGACTCAATATTATCATTATGAGATTACCTATGATCACCCTGGACCTAGGGACCTAACATTGTAGCATCTCTTTGTATAGTCAATTTATATCCAGGATCTCGTACTTTGTGCTGTCATATGTTATTCATGCTATATGTATCAAATGTTTCAGCATAAGTATTTGTATATATTAATTAGTTGTAATTTTATTTACTTCTAATTGTTTAATGCTAATATTAATGGAACCACTTAATATGTAGTTTAAGTGATGTAATTCATGTCTTTTGCAAAATCCATTAATATTAGTTGTCATTCTTTTGATATTAGTGATGTCACTTAGAATTTCTGCACTAAGTGACAAAAAGATTATTTCAAAAACACTGATATTGAAAGTAATTTACTACATCGCGAGGGGTTGTCAAAGATCATTAATTTTAGTATTAATATTTAAAGGTATTTGATCTCTGATGCAACTAGTACCTCGAGCTTACATACATTCTGATTGTCATGAGTATTTTCAATATGCTTATGTGATAATTGTTGAGATGTAGTGTAAGAAGTTAAATGCTGTCATTCGGTCAATGTATGTTCAGTGTTTAGCGAATGCTTATTTTTATGCTTTAGAATTACCATGATCTATATTGCAATATGTGTTTGTTTCAAGCGACAAATGGTAATTGTCTAGCATAATGTAAGTATCTTATGTGCTTGATTTTTTTGTAGTAAGATGCATTTTATTACAAAATGAATGAATGATGTTAGTACTTTTGAATGTCTTGTCATTCATATCTTTGATAATTCATTAGTATTAACATATGTTTTTCATTCTTTAGAACTTGAATGCATAAAGAAATTTCTTGTCTATTTCTTGTGAAAAATGTTTTATCTAAACATGCATTAATTTGTCAGAGAATGAAAAGCCACTAAAAGTTTTTTTTAACTCCCTTTGAAAGAGAAAATTTCTTGAGGATTATCTTTCTATTTCAAAATCATATATCCTCTCTCTCTCTAAATGTTTTGTAATAAAAACTGTTTTCTCTCCACGATTTGTTTAAATAAAGTTACTTGATAACTTGTAACTGAGGTTGCATGGTATCAGGCTATTTTATTTGAGTAAATTGTTTTGATCTTGAGGTATCAACCATTGGTAAAACATTTTTCAAAACTCTTGTTAATGTCTGTTTCACATTGACCTGTAGTATTAAAACAATGGTTGTTTGCTTTGGGATTAGTGCCTTGGACTGTATGACTAAAGCATTCATTCGATTTTTTTTGTTTTAAGTCGGAGATAATATCCGATAAGAATGAATTGCAAAACAATTTATGAAAACATACAGTGAGCAAGATGAAATAGATTTGAGTTATTAATCAAAATGTTTTTGTTAAAAGAGTTGAATTTCAATTGGATATTTGTCTAAGAGAAATTCAAAAAGAACACTTTTATTAATCTGTTAAACTTTTTTTTCAAAATTGTGAGTTTATGAAATTTGGCTTAATATTCTTTTATCTATTCTTTATTAATTCCCACATTTTAGCTCTGGTGCATTGTTTCTTGAGGACACATTGCTCCGATGCTATATTTCTGAGAAGGAATAGAGAATAAGTTTAATCATACTATACCAAATTTTATATAGCTCTGATCAACTCTATCTATTTAGCCGTAATGGCTTAGCCTTAGTGGCTATAGGGGAAGGTCAAGAAGTTGAATAATCCATCAATTTCTAACCAAGGCCTTGGTACCAAACACTATCATTCTAATTCAAACTTTCAACCCTTGGTGATATAAGGAACTTATATAAATTAGCGGTTGTTAAAGGAGAAACTGCACTTGATGCAGCAAATAAGGATGAAGTCGGAAGTGCACCCACAGCTCTACCTCCAAAGAAGAAAAGAAGTATACAAATTGAGGTATCTGTAGCTCATCTGTATTCTCTCAAAAGGATGCAGAGCTGAAAAGGCAATTCAACCGTTTCTGAATGAACTCTCTCAACAGGGTGATTTCATTGAAAATTTGCTCGTCAGCCAGAGCACCTTGTAATGAGTCAAGCACACCAAAAGCATTCACGCTGATGGTAATCCTAAAGTTTTTGCTTCTAAGGGATGTTATAGGACCTAACAGTTCTCTAGCCTCTCTTGGGACTAACAATTGTGAGGACACATTGCAAGAAGTGCACATTGTGAGGTATAGGTAAAACTCCTAAACTTCTGTGTTTACCATTCATGGTGAATGAAGTTGTTGAGCCGCCTTCACAGGCATTAGAGGGAAACTTGGATTTCTTGCCATATATTAGAATCCTTGTCAACCTTCCTAGGAGGAACAGTCCTAGTTCCCTAACGGGATTTCACATCCGCAGAGCAATCTGTTGATGTTGAGAGGCAATCACTAACAGTTTTCCATGACTGAAAATAGTGAGTTAATTCATCTTCACAGGTGATTGAGAAAGATGTTGTACATGTCTACTCTCCCAGGAATTCAAGTTCTGGAATACATGGATCGCTCAAAACTTAAAGGCATGTCAACGATCCAGTGCATGGACTTGCATATGGGGAGTCGGTTGATGCTTAGATAGCTGCTAGTACGCATACCACATTCAACGATCCAGTGCATGGATTTGCATATGGGGAGATTGTTGATGCTGAAAGTAGTTGAGCAACAACTCGTAGACTATGATTCAGTTGGTTTACCAACTTGATGAGTCTTTTGAGGATCAGGGTGTTGGGATTTCAGTCACTCCTGGAATGGAGGAGATTCCAATTTCAGAAGGGTTATTCCCCGGCAACGAGCCACGTGTGCATGGATTTGCTCATGGTGAGTTGGGTGACGGCCTAACTGAAACCCTGTCTGAGATTCCATCTCAGAACCTAGATCTTTAGTGATCGACAACATGCTATAGTCAACGATCCACAATATCTTGGTGAGACTAGCATGGATTTACTTGCAGGTACAAATTGCTATAAATGGAATGAGTGCAAGTAAGGGAGAGAAACACTTGAGTGAAGTAAGGGAGTGATACACTTGAGTGAGAGAAATAGGGAGAGAAATGAGTGGAACACTTACGCTTGAAAGTGTAAACACCAACAGAACGTAGTAGAAGTGAGGAAACCATAGACCAAACACTAACCTTGCTACTATGCTTGAATCTTGTTACTGAATTTTCTAGCTCTGGAATATTGAAAAGATTCTTTTCTGGAAGACAAGCTGAAGCTTAGTGGGAATGTCCAAACTATTACCTTTAGGTCTATTAATTTATGTTGTTCTCAATCTCAAAGGGGGAGACATTAATTTTTAGGCCTAAGGAGGATTTTATATTCAATTGGAGGAGAGTTTCTTTTTCGATTGGATGTAGATGATACTTTTATTGTTTTAAAGGATATTCTCAACTAAGGGGGAGAATTTGGTGATACAAGAAACGAGATCTCTTGGTGATACAAGAAATGAGATCTGTCAATCCTATCTTGTGGAGGTTACTTAGAGGATATCTAAAGACACAAGGGTGGATTGGAGCTTGCATGAACTAAGGGGGAGAATTAGATAAAATTGAAACCTTAGTGATGCAATGGAGAAATTACTAAGGGGGAGTTTCTTAGTAATTGGTTGGAGCCTAATCCCTAAAGGTGTTGTAGATTTAACTGATTTTTCGTCTAAAGTGGAGAAGTTACTTGTCGTACTAAGGGGAGAAGTTATGGATAATCTTAACATCTTGGTTTGCAATGCTATATCTTATTCTTAAAAGATATCTAAGGGATTTTGCTCTATTTGTTTGAAGATCTGTCCTTGGAACATTCTTAGGAGAGGTTCGGCAGAAGAATTCTTTCTAGCACGATCAATGAATGAAAATGAAGATTTCTTTGAAGAGTATCAACTCAGGGGGAGTTCTTGCTAAGCAGAAGTTTTCTGGGTAAAGAAGAATGTGAAGGAGATTTTCAAGGGGCATCTGAGAAGTGTCCAAGTGTGTTCTATTTCTTGTTTCAGTGATAGATGAAGTCAGTGGAGTAGTGCAAGGAAGAAAGAAAAATATGTTTCCTGGAAATAGAACATCCTGAAGAAAAAGAAGAAGTGACTTTCATTCTAAGAGAGAACAACCTTAAGGGGAGATTGAGTTGACCTCTTATGGGGAACATAGAGAGCTGTATGTTCTAGTTCGAATTGCAAGATGAACGAGAATGATTGTTCAGAAGTCTTTACTAATGATTTGTTTCTTTATTGAAAGAACCCCATCTTTGAAGAACATTGAAGTGGAGGAAGCTAAAGGAAAATGAAATTCAGAAATTCATCATTCATTTTCAGCAACTCGGGAAATCTGGATTTAACTGATTATATCTTTCCAGAACCTTTTGTATATTATTTTCATGTCAAGTACTTTAATTGTTTCTTATATGTTAGTTGAGTTATCCTCTAGTAGTTAATTTTATTTAATTGCTTTTGGGGGAAATTGTAAATGGAAATAGTATTTGATTGTTATTCCATATCAACCAAATAGGGGGAGATTGAAAGGGGAGATAGGAGTGAAGGGAAGTAACTCACTGCACTTTCATGTATACTAGAAATGCTAAATGTAATCTCTATGTAATGGTTGATGATAACTCAACAATAGAATAGGACATGTAATAATATGCAGGTGCACAGAAATCTTGGATCACAGAGTTCAGTTAAGACAAAGTATCAAAGGATCATCTACAGACTTGAAGCCCATTGGAAGAAGTTCATTAACATGTTCATGCCTCAGTGGAGAATAAAAGATATTGATATCTATTCAAGGATGTGGAAACTATAGAAGATTGTCTTAGTCTATGAAGATTTTAGTGCATTACAATCGAAGCTACAAGTAAGGTTTGCAAAGAAGAACGTGGAATCATGTTCGGAATCAAGAGCCCCTATCAAGACTAGTCACTTATGAACCAGACCGTTGCATCAAGTGTCAGGACATTGGAGGCAAGCTCTCGTCGGTTAATATGGTTTTAATCATTCTAAAGTTGTTGGTTTTCTTGAGTCATGTGGAGGATCAACAAAGGTGGTAAATCAGTGTTGGAGAAATGCCAGCCTAATGGATAAGGGACAGACGACACAACCTGATTGGATCTTACTAAAGCTTCACAGATTAGAAGGCCAAATACTTGGACGTGGTAGAGTCACGTATACGGGGCCAATTATTTGGATAAGGAAGTCTACACAAATTGAAGAGTGGATTGGAAATATTTAATTTAATTAAATAAAGTATTTATTTAATTATTTATATATTTTATAAATAAAGATATTCTTTATTTATATTTTATATATTAATTAAATATTACTTTTACATTAAATATTTCCAAAGGCATGCTTGACACATGACTTTGAAGATATGATTTGAGTGGACAAGAGTAAAAGGTGGAAAAGCAAAAAGCAACACATTTTTCAATATAAAAAGAAAAAAACTCAAGTCTTCATCTTAAGTGGTAGGTGTGTATCCGGATGAGAAAAGAAAAGGGGAGAGAGAGAGAAATTATTCTCTCCCCCATGGCCGAACTAATACTTTAATATTTTGGGGCCATGATTTTCTTTATCATACCACTCCTCTATCTTTCTACTGTAAACACTTGCTAAATCTTGTATAGAAGATAGGGCTGATTTTTGTCTCCTAGATCTAGAAAATGTAATAGTTTTAGAGGAGACAAAAATCACTTCTTTGTTGTGTTCTTGAGCTTATGTTCTTGAACTTGTTTGTAGCATCTACCCCACTTCAATGAATATAAAGTTATATTCTTGGATCTTGTTGTGTTGTGTGTTTTGGATGATTTACCGTTCATTTTCTTGGTTATTTTAATGGTGTTGTTGAGGTTGAAGAAGATGATGAACAGTACCCGGGTTTGAACCAAAATAATTTTTATGTTGTCCCAAAAATTATTAATAGTCATTTTAATTTGGGAATCGTCTTCACCCCCCCTCTACGATCTCCGGGACCCAACAATTAGACTCTTATTAGTATGACAAATAGTAATTTATATAAATTTATCAAGTGAGCTTACTTTTTAAAAATCATAATATATATTATTAAATTTTAACATTTAACATGATTCTTCTAATTGAACCGCTCTCTTTTTAAATATTTTCCCGATAAATGAATTATTTTATCATTATTTATTTAGATCTCACGTAGAATTAAATCGACAATACACTAAATATTTTTTTTTTAATTTAGAAAACATAACATGGGTCTAAATTTTAACAATTATGACATTATTCTTACTGAGCCGCTTTCTCGTTAAATACATTTCTCGCCAATTATTCACTCTATCATTTTTCTTTGATCTCTCATAAAATTATATATTTAGTAAAGTCTACTTTTATTAAACTTACAATTATAATATGTTAATATTTAATATTTAGACTCCTAATTAGAACGTAAGCAGTAATTGAAATCATAATTAAAAGATAAATTAATATTTCTTTATAAGACACCTAATTAGAAGACAAATAGGAATTTATATTAATTTTTAAATATTTAAATTCTAAAAAATTAGAAAAATAGTTTCGAGCGATTTGAGAGTGCCTGAGAATTCTAATTTATATATATATATATATATATATATATATATATATATATATATATATATAAAACTGTGTACCCAGTTTCGAATGGCTTTGATACCAACTTTAAGAAAAAATTAAGTTTAAATTATATATTGTATAGGAAGTAGGCTCAGCACATTAGCAAGTGAGTATTTTACAAACTAAAGATAATTTTATGTATTCAAATGTTGCGTGATTACAACTGAAAACAAGCTCTCTATATATAGAGAGAAAAGATGATTGTCTCAACAAACAACTTTAAAAAAGAAAAAGTAAAAGAAAAAGAAAAAGCAAACCAACCAAAGCAAGGGCATTATTGATATCGGGTACATCTTTGGGCCCCTATCGACATATCGAATAATGATGTTTTTTACAAGAAAATAAAAAAACTTTTATTAAAGCAGAATTATTGATGCACAAACCTATAAGGTGGCCGACACGAATATCTTATTATCCTTATCCTATATCGGATATCATTATCCTATAAGATTATTATGTCGGAGGAGAATCTTTTCAAATACCAAAGTCCTCTTCCTCTTCCTTTGAAGCTCTATTAATAAAAATTGTAAATAAACAAAATCTAATTCAATTTCGCCAGCTAACCTATTAGTCCTTTCTTCTAGAGTAGCTTCTCGATATTTCTTAAAATGAGCATCCTCCTCCTTAGTTGCTTGATTAGGAAAATTCTTGAAAAATTGATTTTTCATATGGTCAGGAATTCTGACCATGATTTCTTCTTCAGATTCACACGGATATTTTTTCTGAAAATAATCTTTTAGACTACTAATAGAATCCTTTTATGAGTCATGCTTCTTATTTTCTCGGGTTTTATCCTAAGCAATAGTAGTTTTAATCTTTACTACTATCTTCTGAACATCTTCAGCAATCATCCATTTCCATCATTTGTAGGAAAAATTTCTATATAAGACTGAGATGCATAGTTTGTCCGTGGCAACAGAAACTGCCCATCTCCAAATCCATGGAATTTGAAATTTGGTGATAAAGAAAAAAGGACATTGTCCAAACATTAATTTTTCCAAATTATTATTCAGAACTAACGGACTATTGTCACACCAAGAATTGTATAAATCCTTAATTTTTTTGGGAAGGATTTCTGTAGAAGGGCCAAATTTTGACAACCATTCAATAAACCAATTTGAAACTTGTTTGTCTAGAATTTCTGGGCTCACCGAGAAAAACCAAGAATGTTTATTCTTGGGATTCTGATAATAAAAAGCTTTAGAGAAAACCTGGATATAATCTCAATAATTGTAGTAAATATATTTACCTTCTACTATTTTAATAGCCTTTTCTCCATTTGAATTTAATCCCCATTCTTTTGGAGATAGTACCTTACTAATATGGCACTTGCTGAAATTTATAAAGCTTTCAGGATTATTATCTTGAAAATGATGAGTTATGGTTGCTGATTCAGTAATTGTCAATAATATTTCCAGATTTTGTCTGGCTTGGTTTTGCAAACCTGGATATCCTCTTGATTCAAGATACCTTGTTTTAATAAACCACCCATCATTATGAGCAATTTCAATGTCTTCATTCTCAATATACAGAATGATCTCTCTATTAGGGTTCTCGAAGAATCCTGGTTCTTTAATTTTAGCCGCATTTTTATAAGATATTATCTTATTGAATGATGAAGAAGAAGGTATATCTTCCTTTTTCTGAGAAGAAGGAGGGGCAGGTAATTGTTGCACTCTTCTAGCCCTATTATGATAGGTTTTCCAATCCCCAATTATGGGAACATTAGGTTGTTGATGATGTAACATATTGTTACTCCCATATCCTCGACCACGGCCGTATCCGCCGCGACCTCTTCCCCTATTAGGGGTTGTCATTGACCCTGTAAAAATTTTCGGGTTAAATAATCAGCAAGAGAATTATTTTCTCCTTTTATATATTGAATGTGAAATTTAAAGGTAGAGAACTGATCTTGCCATCCTGTAAAAATATGTTTTGCTACAAGATTTTTAACATCTTTTTCTATAGTTGATTTTGCTGAACTACAAAAAAATTGCAATAAAAATTTTTGATTTAATAAATCATCTTGAAATTTAGATATACATCTGATAATATAAAGCATTTCTTTCTTAATAGTCGAGTATTTTGACTAGATAGGATTCCATTTTCCCGAGGTGAATCTTACTAAGATTTCCTTTTTAGTTTCAGGATTTTCTTGTTTTAGAATACCACCATATCCTAAATTGGAGGCATCGGTTTCAACTATTTTAAAATATTTTGGGTTTGCCAATGATAAACAAGGTAAACATTTTACCTTGTCTTTAATAGTCCTAATGGACTGAGAGTGTTTTTCAGTCCAAGGACTAACATTCTTTTTAAGTCTTGAGTACAGAATTGTTGTATCTTTAGCTAAATTTTCATAGTAATCTGCTATGTAATTTAGACTACCTAAAAATCTTTGTAGTTGTTTTGTATCAGTTATTATATCAGGAAATTTAGAAGCAAATTCAATAATTCTATCTATAGGAATAATATGTCCTATGAATCTAACCTGAGTCTAAAATAATTTCATTTTTGGGGCAGATATAACTAACCCATTATATTTAATTAAATTTTTAAATATTTTATATACTGGTCTATTATTTTAGAATATACTAAAACATCATCAATATAAACAATTATATATTCTGTGTATGGATTAAAAATATCATTCATAATATTCTGAAATTTAGAAGGAGCATTTTTAATCCAAAAGGGACTACATTCCATTCGAAATGTCCGAATGGGACTGTAAAAGCAGTTTTATACCTATCAGATTCAGTAATTTGAATCTGCCAATATCCTGACTTCATATCAAATTTTGAAAAGATTAAAGCATCGTTTAATCTATCTAGTAAATCCTTTTTATTAGGAATTGAGTACCTAATCCATTTTAACACCTTATTAAGGGGTTTATAATTAATAACTAATCTAGGAACTCCTCATTCCTTTTCTGCTGCATTATTAACATAAAAAGTTGTGCAGCTCTAGGGAGATTTAGATATTCTAATTAATTGCTTCTCTATTAGAGAATCTATTTCATTTTTACATAATTCTAGATATTCTATGTTCATTTGAGCAGGTCTTGCTTTTGTAGGGTAAAGAAATAAAATGTTTCTTCATATCCCAAAAAGCATTAGGAAGGATGTTACAAACCTCCGTATGAAATTGTTGTTCAATAGATTTTATTTGAATCTGAACATTACTTTTATTAAGTTGTTCATTTATGTTTAATATATTTAACTCTTCTTTAAGAAAGCATAATTGTTTTTCTTTATTTAAGAGAATATCTCTTACCTCATTTAACATACGAGTATGAGGGTATAATGAATTTGAATAGAGTTTCTTTTCCAACTATTGTGGCTAATATGCCATTTTGATCTACCATTTTAATAGGCATAATCTTATGAAGAAAAGGGATTCCTAAAATAACCCTGTGATTAATGTTTTTTACCAAAATAAAAGAGGTTGGTAAACAAATCTCTTGATTACAAATATAAGTGTTGGATAATTTATATTTTACCCTTAAGTTATCTCCTCCTGCATGAGAAAGAGATTGAGAGGTCTTCTCAAAATATTTTGTAAGAATAATTCTTTCATGTACACAATTTAAATCAGCACCGCTATCTACTAGTGCTATCTCATTTTCTAAGATAAAATCTTTATCTATGACTAAAGTAATTTTCACAAACCATTTTTGTGATATTACTTGTTCTAGAAGATGAAGGTAATCAGACCCTTCTGGGTTATCGGTTATATGAAAATTTTCATTTTCTTCTTTGAGAGAATTTCCTACTTCTAATAAGGTTCCTATGTTGGATATTCTTTCATTACTTTGTTTTATCTGACTTATTTCATATTTTAGTAGAGTTATTTCTTTTTTTAAATCTAGTATAGAAACTAGATTTTCTTTTATATTGGATTTTTGGAACCTTTGTAAAACCTCACTTAATTGATAAGGTGCAATAGTAATTAGGGGAAATTCTTTATTAGAATTTATCGTATTCTTTTTAATTAAAACTTCAATCATTTTTTGTTTTAATTCAAGATCCTTAATAGAATCTATAGGTTCTATAGCCTTTTGATCATCTGAAGTGATGACATTTAATCCATTCATTTCTACTATGGATTTTCAATAACTAAGTTCATTACACTGACAATCCTTATTGTCAGGGGATGATGATTCCAATGTGGTATCATTAACCAATTCTAAATCCTCTTCTTCATTAGAGGATTCTGATTCTGAACTTATAATCATAATTTTCTTTAATTGAGAACGTAATTGTTCATCTTCTAATTCATTTAAGGCTTTCTTAGTCCAACATTTGTTAGCATAGTGCCCTACTTTTCTACACTTGTGGCAGGCTACTTCCAGCCTTTTAGCTTTTCTTTTTCCCTTAGGAATAAAAGGTTTTTCTATTTGTTTATTTTTGGCATAAAAATGCCTCTTATAATTTTTCTTATAAGATTTTTCATAATATTTTTATCCTTTATAAGATTTATTCTTCTTATAGACAATTTTTTTGTTTCCCTTTGGCTTTATGAGCCTCTGGAGGCCTAAGAGATTTTCCCAAGTCAAAAGCAAATTGCTCACAGAATTCACCAATCTGGTGTTTTTCTTAATTTTTTTGCTTTTTTAATTAATTTTTTAGCTTGATGTCATTACATAAAGCTAATCCCTCATTTATACAACTACTTTTTAGTTGTCCATAAGTTAGGTTGGAATAATTAATATTTATTTCATCATTTTTTATTCTTAATGATTGCCTAACCTTTTATGCAAAAAGATGAGGAAAACCGTCTATAAATTTAGACTTCCAATTAGTAGAATTAGGGTTTGATAATTGATAAACCATAGACAAAAAAGTATCCTTATACCATCTAAAATGGGTCAGTGAAGGACATCTAAGATTCTGGAGAAGTGTTTGTAATTTTTCTCCTATTGGAACTGTAGTTCCAACGAAATGTTATAATATAGAAAGACACAATGTATAAACTGCATCTTCTTCTCCTGTTGGTATTACCTCCTGGTTTTCAGGATTATTGGGTTCTAATTTAACCATTTTTTATGATTCATATGTTAGTGTAGGTGCCCTAGAGGCAATACAATGTTCCTTTAAATAGACCTTTATGTCATTTGATTATTCAATAAACGTATTTATTATGACTTTAATTACTGCTATATATTTGTTAGCATAATAAATGTCCTTAGAATCATGATACACATTGTATAGTTTAAGTACATGACTTGAACTTGAGATTATATAATATATCATATTCTTAAAAGGTCCCTAGTCGAGTATTATTATTATAGGATAATAATAATACATAAATAGACTAGTATGTTGTTTGACTGATAACCACATCTCATTGGTTATAAGTATGGGGATACTAAAGTCAATACATAGGTACATGTAGGAGTACATGATACTGGACAGACCCACAGTGAGATTCTTCATGTTTAATAAAGTCATAAGAAAGACTCACAGTGATAATGGTGTAATGATCCTTTGACTTGAGATCATTATATTTCTATACGAGGATTAATATACTTTGACTACATTAAAAGTTACCTTTGACCGGGTGATGATAAAAGTGGACATCGGGTATATCATGAGTCGTATGAGAAATATGAATGATAGGATAAAGGATTTAACCCTCCTATAATTAGGAGAGATATTATTGGCCTCTTGATTGAGTAAGACTATAAAATGCATGGCCGTGCTCAAATAATGATTTGTTTTTCATAGTCTACTCATGGATCAAGTAAACCCGGATTAAATGTTGTAGAGGATGACTAAATACATGCCTCGAGTTTAATCTATAATATATATAGTTAAAGGGATTATATTACACGGAAACATTAATCACGAAAAGTTTTATCGAATCACGATTTAATTATTGTTTAATTGGGTTGCAATGATGTATTACTAGATACCGCTCATTGTTTATAATTTTATTGGAGAATAAAATTATTGTTAATTAAATAATAGCCTATAGGGTCACACACATAGAGCACTTAGATGAATAGTTAATTTAAATTATAGATTTAAATTAATTGATGATTATTTGAATTTTATTATATTAATTAAGTGAGACTTAATTAATTGAAATAATATAAATTCGAATTTGAAGAGGATTTTTGCCCATAATAATTAAGTATGACTTAGTTATTAATTAAATAATAGAAATACGTTTTTATTATTTAATCCTATATCAACATGGGTTAGGTTTTGCTGAATAGGCCCGTTAACCAGTCATTATAAATAGATAATGATAGGTTAAATTGCCATTACGTTTTTGAGACCTTAAACCCTAGAGGCAGCAGCAAGGTAGCAAAAGAAGGCAGAAATTCGAAATCATCAAAAGGAGGCTAGTACATCCGTTCCATAATCAAGACCGTGAGACGTTCTTGAAGGTGCTCGTGTGGATACCATAGAGGTGTTTTTCGAGAGGAAGACACAAGTCGTAAAAGCTAGGATCTCCGTTGAGTTCGTGAAAGTCAAGACCAGAAAAGGTATAAATCTGTTTCACCATAATCTGTCAATCTTATACATGATCCTGCGTTAGGGTTCCGAAAATTTTGTTATATTTACGTTAATCCGCTGCGTTTTATGCCTCGGAACCCAACATCATAATCTCACTTCGTTGAGAATCATTAATATAATGATCCCACCAACCTCGAAGTTGACCTACAAAACCGGTGGTTATGAAGGATGCTATAGCACTATCACTATTGTCATGTTGTTTACAGACTGTTGAATACATAATGATTCTATGTATTACATCTAGAATTTTTTTATCATTTAAACCATCTATATTCCATTCATAAATGGCTTTTCCAGAATAGGAGTTTTGAAAAGGTTCTGGTTCTTCAAAAAGAAGATCATGTGGAGAAGGTCTCTTGTAATAATATTTATCAAGAGGGTTAGACGCATATATAGGATTTATTTCTTTATTAACGTCTAATTCTGTAAACATATTTGTTACTTGGTTTACATCAGATATTTCTGAGGAAGTATCACTAAATTCTGATTTTGAAGATTCTTCTTCTTGTGATAGAGCCCTTAGGTGTAAATCACTTAACTTTTTCTCTAGAATTTTTATAAATTCGCTATTATTAATTTCCATTTTAAAACTTGTTATTGAGGTTGGAGGTTGAATCATAGGAATTTCTTTAGGAATGGATGAAGTCGTTCCTATGTGATTAGATTGTTTTAATTGTTCTAATTTATCAACAATCAATTATTGTTGAACAATTTGTTTTTCCATATTTTTATGGATAGATTCTAAATCTTTTTCTAGAGATATCATTTGATCTCATAAACATATTAAATAATTATTTGTATAATTTAGGGATTTTATGATACCATTTAATTCCCTTAAAGTTACATGAACCCCTTCAACCTTTTGAAGACTTAGGTAAGCTGTAGCTTCAGAGGTTGAACTTAAACTTATTGTTTGTTCAGGGGGAAACAGAGAAAGGATTGTTTCTCCCTTTATAGTCTTCCAGGATTTATGGAGAACTAATATTTCATTATTAGTAGTTTCTATATAAATACTCATAGTATTTATCTTTAAATTCTTTTAATTCCTTAGTAGAATATTTTCTAAAATACCATTGACGAAATTCTTTATGTTTATCGTCTTGAAATTCTTTATTAAAGAATTCTCTCATTCTGCTTCCTGGTGATAAATCAATCATTTATATGAAAACTCATTTCTAATTGAGTTGGTGATTCCCTACTCTGATTTTTGTGATAAATTCCTTCTGGAATCTTATTCTGACTAATATGGATTGATTGTACTGATTCTAGATCTTCTCTCAATCTAGAACTCGAAGCACGCGAGGTAGATGCTCTAGCTGATTCGTTTCGAGCTGAATAAAATTCACTAGGTGAACTAGACCTAGCTGACATAGTTCTAGGTAACCTTATAATTCTTTAAGAATTATTAAATTTAATCTCAACATCTCCTTCAGATGTTTGAATTATCTGTTCTATACTTTTATTAACTATAGGCTAAGTTCTATTTCCTGAGGGAGAGACCAAGTGTTTGGAAAATCTATTTCATGCCGTTTAATCAACTTATTGGTTGCTATATTTGATGTCAATAAATTTGTCTGAACTACAGTTGTAGTTCCCGGAAAAGATATTTATTTTACTTTAGGATTTAAAGTATGAAATACCTTATAGTAAATTCTATAGCATATTGCTATAATTTCACTACCTGGTTTAAAATTATAACCATTAGTATGAACGGTTAACTGCATAGCATCTAACAGATTATTTTCAGATAATGATAAATTGAGGTTAGGAGATACCTCAAAATAGACTGGTCCATGACACAGACTTGTTTCTATTAATACAGCTAGAGAGGGTTTAAAATCTCTACATCTGCCATCTCTAACGTATGCCATTATTCTAGAATTAACACCTAATAATGTTAGGGGTTTGAAAGCAATTTGTATCATCCCGATATAGATAAATTTATAGTTCCTAAATGGGAGTAAATCCTTTTTACTCAATAATCTAATTATCTGAGTGTTATCAGAAATTCTGATTGTTTGTTCTATCGTTTTGATAGCAAACCTAGATTTTACATCAAACAAACCAATATTATAAATTTGATTCGAAGGAACAGAAGGAATTATCCATTTATTTAACTTATCCAAATTGTTTGGATATTCTATTAATTCAGCATTAGAAATAGACATATCTTGATGATCATTATCATCAGTACTAGTAGTACTCATATTCATTATAATAACAATTAAGTTTGTTGTGGTTGGCTAACCAGTAGATTTTAAGTAGGTTCTTGAGCTATAAAAATTATTTAAAGAACATAAAAATATAATATTTTTAGTTCATCTTTGCAAACGATTACTCGTTTAACTATCAACCTCACTGGGATAGATGGAAAATCTGAAATCAAAGATGAGAAATGGAATGTTTTTAGCAAAAATTTTCTTTTTTACAAATCATCATGAAAACAACCTTTTACTCTTTGGCTTTAGAAATATGATTATTTTAAGAAAACACTAAAAATTCATCCATTTTTTACTTTTTTTTTACATTCTCAAGAACTTACTATTGATCTGCTATCAGCCTTCCACAACAAATATTTAGTTACTATACATTATAAATTAAATATAAGAAAGAGTATGTACCTTATACAACTGTGAACCCAGTTTCGAATGGCTCTAATATATATATATATATATATATATATATATATATATATGTGTGTGTGTGTGTGTGTGTGTGTGTGTGTGTGTGTGTGTGTGTGTGTGTGTTTAAGTTCAATGAGGAACTCCCTTATTTGAGTAACTCATGAACCAACAACAAATATAATTATAGAACACATGAAAAACTTGCTAAACATAGAAAAAACTACAGAACACAAAAAAAATCATAAAACAAACAAATTACATAACATACAAAAAATATAGAACACAAAATTACAGAATATTATTCAGCATTAGTCATCTGTAATTTGTGTTCTATACTTTTTATATATTATGTAATTTTTTTGTTTGTTTTACAATTTTTTTGGTGTTTTATGATTGTTTGTATGTTCTTTAGTCTTCTATAGTTATTTGTTAATCAAATTCTTATGAAATAAGAATTGGTTCCTCATTTACTCAAATATGGAGTTCATCGCTGATGTTTAATATATATATATATATATATATATATATATATATATATATATATATATATATATATATATATATATATTGATTGTTGATTGATATTGATGAATGATCTTGATTGATTGATCAATATGAATTGATTTCTAAATTTTGATAATAATTATATTTTATATAGAAATATGTAATTGCTTTAAAAAATCAAGCAATTCATTATTTAAAAACCATACGACATTTGTAAAAATAATTAAAAGTTAACGAATACATATCAAAATAAATTAAATGAAGTTTTCATTCATCAAAACATGCTCGATGACAATGGCACATCCCACCTTCATATCACTGGAATATACAACTTTTTTCGAAAAATAATTCAACAATTTGTTATAATCATGAAAATATGTAAATCTGATTTTAAAAAACATATTCAAGAAATTGATCTGTTGTGATTCAATACAGATCTTTAAGGTGAATCACTATTATAATAATTTTACATATTTACGATCCGGATATAAAAATTAAAAATATATTAAAACTCTAGTGAGAGAGGACAAAATCTAAAGGAGCGCGGTCTAAGCGTAACATAACATCAGTTGAATTGTCCGAAAATTATACCTTTTGATCGAAACCCAAACCATGAAGAGGGAAAAAATTAATTAATAGGTACGAAACTCCCAAATTCTCAAACCTCTAATAAGATAGAGTTATTCAAATAAATATAAGATTAAGAAAAATAAGGGGGTTACATCAACCAAGAAATTGATGATAGGGCCAAATCAATATACGAGATTTTTTTGAGTAAGTATTAATTCAATAATAAAAAGCAATACGACATCTACAAAAATAGTCGCGTCGAACAAACAGAAAACAAAAATAATAGCTGATTAATTCATTCTTTTTGGAGATACAATCACACCATTTGTTGAAAATGATATATTTACATGTACTCGTTTCACCACATCTAGTTGGAGCTATTCCAGTTTGAGCTATCGACCATAATTGCAATCCCCTAAAAACTTTTATCACTAAATCAAACACCATACATTCACAAACAATGGAGAGAAACACCAAAACTCTCACCAAGGAGAGACAACAACCAAATTGAAATTGCAAATTAAAACTAAAATTACAAAATAAAAGCAAGCCTTAGATCCAGAAAATGAAACCACAAAAACAAGAGAAACCAGACTCCTCGAAACTGAATAACCACCCGTTTGATTGGAGAAGACAAAAAATCCGGCTACTACGATGATTTTTTATCTAAGAATTTTTATTGAAAAATAAAAGGAAACAAAAAACTAGATTGGGGCTTTTCACCGGAGAAAATTGGTGGAAGCCCCTACAACTAAGTTAAGAAGAAAATGAGACGGCTCTAGAAAGAAATAGGGTTAGACTATTCTATACACGAGATTTAAAATGTTTTTCGTAGAGAAGGGATTAAATTGATAATGATATAATGGTCGTGTTTGACTGTACTTATTTCCGGAAAAAAGTAGGTATATATGTACTTTTTCTGAAAATAAGTAACTTATTTTTTATTTTGAAAATAATATTTGATTTTGAAATTCTAAAAAAAATATTTATCTTAAAAAAAATGTGAAAATATGTAAAAAAATAAAACTAAAATAAGTAATTTATTTTAAATTTATGAAAACTCAAACCGCCATAATATTATGTTATTGTTAAAAAATTGGTGTTAGAGTTTTAATAATATTCGGATATGATTTTTTTTTACCATTACTATATATAAGATATGGTAGAATATAATTATAAAATTAATTTCAAATAAATTTTAATTTTTTATAAAGATAATATTAGATAAATTATAACAAAAACTCTATTTTTTTGAAAATATTTGCAAAAATATAACAATCAAACGTAAGTTTTTTATATATGATTTGTAATCCAATGTAACCCATTATAACTTTTTAAATTTTTTAAAAAATTGAAAGTTATTTTTAGGGTTGATTTTAATTGCATTAATTTGTATTTAATTGAAAATTTTTATATGTACAAAAATTTTAAAAATCGTATATTTATAAAAAATAAAATAAAAAACATATTTTTACAAAAACAAAATAATATTAATATTTTTCAAAAATACCTCGAGATATTAATATTACACTTCTTGTAAAACCCCACAAGACAGAAAGCATGAAAATGGAGGAAGAAGACGAAGACCCACCACTCGCTATCCAAATCAACCCCACCCCTCTTCCCACCGTCGGCGTTACCGTCATCACCGGTTATCTCGGCGCCGGAAAATCCACTTTAAGCATATACATACACCCATGTACATATATACAAGTGAATGGTCTTGTATTTATATAATCTTGAAATTTAGTGCTTTAATTTTGGATTGTTGTAGTTAGTGAATTATATATTGAATATCCAACATGGGAAAAGAATAGCTGTGATTTTAAATGAGTTTGGAGAAGAGATTGGGGTGGAGAGAGCTATGATTAATGAAGGAGATGGTGGGGCCCTTGTTGAAGAATGGGTTGAGTTGGCTAATGGTTGCATTTGTTGTACTGTTAAACATAGTCTTGTTCAAGCTTTGGAGCAACTTGTTCATCGAAAAGAAAGGTAGTAACTTTTTTGTCTTGTGTTTCTTGATTGTGTCTCGTATTTAGTTTAAATGCTGAATGCTGCTCGAAAGAAGATCGAGATTGAGGTTTTGGTAATGATGTGGTGTGTAGTTTAGATTACATTTCAATATTTATGTGTAGTTAGAAAGGAATTTATCTTGTTATATTGACGGTTATTTCATGGGGTTGAGATTATAACAAGGGTATGACAATGATGTTAAAGGTTTTGTACAGCTCTGATCCAAAAGGACTTTTTTTTAGAATAATATAATACATTGTAAATAAGAGGTCTGATTCCAGCTGATATTGGGTTATATAATGTAATTGCCTTGTGTCATTGTTTGTAAGGGAATAAGTTTTATTTTTAAGCCATTAATTTTACTAAAAGATCCTGTTATTGAGCTATATGAGGAAAATATGAATCCCTAATCTACAATATTTTGACATATGATACACTTTTTAGGTTTTCTTGGAAAAAGTATATAAATAATGTTAGTACTATGAGAAGACGTTTTGCACACTATTAGCTGTTCACCTCCAGTGTTCCTTCGGGATAATTACTTCTTGCTAGTATATGGTTTTCACTGCATGAGTTCAATTATGCATTTAAGATATGTCAGTTAAGAATCTGTAATTTCATTAGTTATATTGCTTTGTAGACTTGATCATATATTGCTAGAGACCACTGGTTTGGCAAACCCTGCTCCTCTTGCATCTGTTCTCTGGCTGGATGATCAGCTAGAATCTGCAGTTAAGCTTGACTGGATTATTACTGTGAGTATATAAGCTCACCTGCAGTTTTAAATATTTATGTTCATTGTGGTTTATTGTCTATTGGTGCAGGGGGCAATATGTTTTCAATTACTGGTGCTTTTCTGTCTATATATATCTTTTTGTTACTTATGCTTTTTTTTTTGGTAATTACTTTATGGGTAGGTTGTAGATGCCCAAAATCTCCGTTATCAGCTCCAAAGGAATAGTGATTCGTCCTCGTTTCCTGAAGCATTTTTACAAATAGTTTTTGCGGTAATGTCTTACTATTTGGTTCCCTTCAGTAATTTGTGGAGATTTCCTAGCTAAATTTATCATTCTTAATACATCAATAAACTTTTGTGATCAAGCCATGTTTGTTGTCAACATTGTTTTTTTAATTAAAGGATCTTTCATGGTTTTGATTATCTGATAGTTTCTTAATTGTTGCTAATCTGCTGTAGGATGTTGTAATTCTAAACAAGGTTGATCTGGTCTCTTCAGATGATTCCAAATGTGTTGTAGAGGAACTGGAGAAAGAAATACGTACCATAAATTCTCTAGCTACTATAATTCGCTCTGTCAGATGTCAAGTTGATTTGTCCAGTATCTTGGACTGTCATGCCTATGATGCTTCGGTTGGTCATACTTTTACAAATTTATCCGCCATTATTTTCCCGTTTAGGCGGTTTGGATGATATAATACAATATTATATTATGATCTTAAACTATTATCTGATATTTAATTCGTTTCTCCAGCATGCTACTCATCTGGAAGCTCTATTAGAAGAACATAAATCTCTAACCACTGAAGATCTTCATGATAGTGGTGTGAGAACCTTGTGCATATGTGAACCTCGTGAGGTTGATCTAGACAAGGTACTTGTAAATTGATTTTACTTGTATGTGTAATAATAAATGGCTAGTGACAAAAGTCTTAATGACTGTGTTATTAATTTTGTAAGTCATATTCAGATAAAACTGTTGGAAAATTCAAAGTATGGTGACCTTTAAGTAATGTTTGTGAGGACATTTGTGATTATGATTCTTGTATATGGAGTATTTCCCATATTCTGTTAGATATTTTACTGTGTTGCTATTCATTAAACATATCTTTGTGTAATGAGTGGTTTCAAGATACTGTAAATTTCATAACTATGTATAAACTTCATCTATGCTTTTGGCCTTTTTGGTAGAATTCATTACCTTATTAAGGGGGATTGTTCTATTTTTGCCTCACTGTGTATCCAGAATGCATAATCGTTTTATTCACACATGACGGACCTTTTACCAGTATTTTCAGATGCATATATCATATCTTGAAAGCTATGTTTGTATCTAAGTCTGTATGTTTATAAGTAAAGGCTCGTCTGTGGCTTGAGGACATTCTCTGGGAAAAGAAATATGGCATGGATGTCTACCGGTGTAAAGGGGTTCTGAGAATTTCAAACTCAGATCAGCTTCACACTCTTCAGGTAAAGTTCTCTACGCAATATTGAAGTTATGTTATTCCAAGTTCCCCCAATCCATCCTACCATATTTGGTCCTAGTAGGTGATTAAACAAAGTGATGATTAGTTTGTTTTGAAGATGGATATTTTCTTTACTAGTAAATCAACCTTTAGTCATTGATCCTTCGTGTATTTATCATTGTGAACATGCCTAAGTGGCTAGGCTATAGTCAGGAAAGCTATAGTATCTTAACTTTAAATTTAATATGGATATCTTTACTGATGTGCTCAAGATCACTCTAAAGTAGAAACTCGAAATTGGTATTATAGTCCTTTGACTCCTTTCAGAGTCCTATATATAGGTTTGTCCCATATACCATGCCATTGATGCTATAAGAAAACACGTGCATTCTACCTTAATAAATGGCTGAATAGTTTGTAGTTTTTACTTACAATCTGTCATAATCATATTATCAACAGAAACATATATGTATATCATTTTTTCTCTGTAAATTATGAACCAAACCTCTCTTTCCCATGCTTCTTGCTATTGTTTGTTATCTGTTATCCTTCTCCATTTCTTTCAGTTCAAATCCATTGTTAATGCAATACTATATTTTCACCAATGTGCTCATTATATGTGACATGCTCAAATAGATAAATTTATTTGTTTTCCAGGCTGTCAGGGAAATATATGAGATTGTTCCCACACGCAACTGGAGATCTGAAGAAAGTCGAATGAACAAGATAGTTTTCATAGGTAAAAACTTGTGTATTAATCAACCCCCGGCCCCCCCTTCCTCTCTCTCTCTCTCTCTCTCTCTCACACACACACACACACACACACACATAACTCACTAATAATACATATGTCATGATTTTGTTTTCAGGTCATTCACTGAATGTGGAAATTCTTCTTGAATCGTTTAGAGGCTGTACACTAGCAATTTCATGATACTTGTTTTTTCTTCGTAGTTGGGACTTTTTACGCTACTTTGTCTTCTTTTTTTTGCGAAACACTACTCTGTCTTTTGTTTTAGCAACAACGTAGCTTCTTCCCTGTACTAGTTGAAAAAAATCGAAGAGAAAGTCTTTGGTTTGATCTTGTTAAACTTTAACAAAAGGTCCCGTAAGGCATCAATTTATTTGATTCTGCAGGTGAGTTTTATTTCATATAATTCAGAAGCAGCTCTACTTTGAATCTGTTCTGATAATAAATTTAATTAGTTAAATTTGTACAACAGTGTTGTTTTCAACTTCTCTCGAGGATTTGATCACAGCTTGTACAAATACTGTACTAATTATATGGGAGTAAAACAGCTTACAAAGGTTTAGATTGTAGCCTCGCGGATATCCCATGTCTATAGACCCCATTCTTTCATTCTACGTCAAAACTTAATATGCAATATAAATCAAAAAATTTAAATTTAAATAAAAATAATAAAATATTTAATTAATATATTTACTAACGCGATTGAAACTCAAAAGAATTAAGGGACCTGTACAAGCGGTGGAACAAATCTGAAATATTGTGAAAGACTGGGATAGAAAATGAAATAAAATATATCGAATTTCTAACCTCATCAAGGAAAAGGTCAAATTAAAATATATCGAATTCCTAACCTCATCAAGGAAGAGGTCAAATAAATGACCACAATAAAGCGATCCAGTGAGATGAGTTAAATCTGAAATCAAATAATAATGAAAAATAATTACCAAGTAAAATAAAAAATATTATTGAGAAAATAAAATAAAATTTTAAAAATAACTCGTTTTACTAATATTTTTAGGGTTGTGATATATGCACACCCTAAATGTATTCTTACACCCTTATATATAATTAGACCAAAATAACCTTAACTTTTATATGGTCTTTACTCAATATAATGTTCCTTATTTTTGCATTTTTTTAAATTTACATGATACATTTTTAAACAATAAAAAATTATATTGATGTGTTAATTTGAAAAATTAATTCGCCCGTAAGGGTTGACTCAGTTGGTTAAAGAGATGAATATCATCCTCTTGGTTTACCTGGTTCACATGATTTGTAAGTTATTGCGTGAGCCGGCAAATTTACACAGTACGCACCTAAAAAGGGTAGCGGCTGCGGTTCTCATGGTAAAAAAAATTAATACTAATTCTAATATTCATATATTTAATTAAATTTTATTATGTATGTTTCTAATCTACTATTAAATGTAATTTCAAAAATAATTATTACATTTTATAAAAATAACGCGTCATCTTATTTAAACAAAAAATGCTACTAACAAGAATCAATAATAAATAATTTGTATTAAAATAATATATATTATTCTTATTGTTTTTATAAGTAAAATTTATTCTAATTTTTTAAAATTGAAAATTTCTACTTAGCATGAACAAAACTATTTTCAATAACTCATTTATAAAGAAATTGATATTCTACTGAATATTTATTTCTAATTAATAATTTTAATGTTGAAATATATTATATTCTTGTGTAACTAAATTTTTATTATTTGGAATTGAAAATTTGTGTAATACTTTTATTTATTTGTTGGACTTGGTCATATATAATTATTTTTTTATTTTGTAAAAATAATAATAATAATAATAAAAAATAGTTATAGTTATGTTTTAATAATATAAAAATAAAAATTTAATTACAAATGGATTTTATCATAAAAAAGTTGTTATAAATATCAATTAAATAATTGATATAAAATATAATAAAGATAATATGATCAAATACATGAAAAAGGTGTGCATGAATAACGGTTGGGTATGCATATATCACCCCCTATTTTTAACTCAAATAACACGGGTCATGTACATGAAATGAAAGCAACGAAAGCAACATTCCTATAGGCACGTAACATGATATTGTAGTACGTCCAACCACCAAAAAATAATTATACAAAATACACAATTTGCCGACGACAGTAACATTAATATATTTGTGTATATATATAAGTAGCAGGCAGGACCAAAGCTTGATAGTAACATGACACCCAACATCTCCCACTTTGTGTTTTTTTTAGTTTTCGTTCCATCTCCATCACCAAGAGTGCGAGTTGATTTTTACTTTTTTTGTTAACTTTTTAAATTAAAAATACAAGTGGTTTTTAAAAATTTTATGTGTCTATGTAGTTTTAAATTATTTGCTAATCTAAAATTCAGAAATATGTTCATTTTGAATTAATATTTATTGTGTAAAATTTAGAATTATAAATTTAATATACAAATACAAGCATGAAATTTGAAGGATTAAAATATATTATAATTTTGAGTGACTCTTCTTAAAACTATGAGCAATTGCAACCTACTTCAAAAGTTATCTCAAATGTTTTTGTCAAATAACGTGACATGTCATATGGTTTGTAGGGGTCTCATGTTATTATACAAAATTATCAATTACACATGATAACCGAGTATTTGAGACAATTTTTGGGTACTTAACATTTTTTCTAAAACTATTAGTTGAATAAAATATTATGATACTAATAAAGTAATAATATTAAAAGTGTAAAATGCTAATAAAAAGTACACAACTGCCTTTTATTGTTGACTTGGCGTGTTTTTTATTTGGAGAAGGGATAATAGCTAATGAATGCTGCAACTTTTTTCCCATTTGACTTTATATATTTGATAGGGAAATAAAATAGATTCATTAACTTTAGTGAAAATAACCTCATTGTTATATAAAATTTTAATAATTAACGTATGAATATAATATACTTTGGGAGAAAGTAATAGAAGTTATAGATGTAATTATGTTACTACTCTTCGGTACATCTTTCAAAATGAATAACCTTACCTCTGTTTATAGAGAAGGTAACCGCCTAACAAATTAACAATGCACCTGTCTAGTATGTTAGTATGTTCGATTATTTATTTACCAAACTTGCTTGCCACACTTTACTATTACTTCTCACATTTACAATCATATATTATAATATTGCCCCTTGATTGTTAATGTGAATATCTTCACAAAGATTAACTACCTCGTTAAAACTTTATAAAAAAAATCATTTGGGATAAAAATCTTGACGGAAAAAAAAGAGTAGTCTCCCCCTGAAGAAAATATTTCACATTTTGACATCTTGATCTAATAAGTTCCTCAATCTTCGCATGCTGATATTATTTCGCAGCTTCTCAAAAAATTATGTAGGCAAAGATTTTGTAAGAAAATCTGGCAAATTTTCACAGGAGCGAATTTGTTGTATATCAATGTAACCATTTTGATGGAACTCGTGAGTATAGAAGAATTCTGACAAGATGTGCTTTGTTCGATCGCTTTTAATATATCCTTCATTAAGTTGTTTAATGCAGATTGAATTATCTTCAAACATAATTGTAGGACTATCTGGGATACTTGATAAACCACGTGATTCCCGAATATGTTGAATAACATATCGCAACCATATACATTCTTTGCTTGCTTCATGTATCGCTAGCAGTTCTGCATGATTTGATGAGGTTGCCGCCATAATTTATTTTATAGACTTCCAAGAAATAGCAATGCCACAATATGTGAATACATAACCTGTTTGTGATCGTCCAAAAAGAGGATCCTGCATGTATCCAGCATCTACATATCCAATTAGTTGCGAATTCGAATCTTTTGGAAAGAATAATCCAAAATCAACCGTCCCACGAAGATATCTCAGTATATGTTTGACTCCATCCCAATGCCTTTTGGTAGGATCAGAACTGAATCTCGCCAACAGATTTATAACAAATGTAATATCAGGTCGTGTATAGTTTGTAAGATACATAAGAGCTCTAATTGCAATAAGATATGGAACTTCATGTTCAAGATTATCTTCATCTGGCTTTCTAGGTCGGAATGGGTCTTTATCAGATTCAAGTGACCGAACAACCATTGGCGTTGTTAGTGGATGAGATTTGTCCATATAGAACCGATCACACACCTTTTCTGTGTAGGTTGGCTAATAAACTAATATGCATGAAGATAAATGTTCCACCTGTATACCTAGACAAAATTTTATCTTTCCAAGATCCTTCATTTCAAACTCATTTTTCAAATAGTTAGCAGCGTTAGTAATATCTTCAAAAGTACCAAAAAGATTCAAATCATCCACATATACAACAATAATAACAAAACTAGTTTCTGACCTTTTAATAAACACACATGGACACACTTGATTATTAATATACCCATCATTCAATAAATATTTAGTAAGTCTGTTGTACCACATACGACTAGATTGCTTTAAATCATATAATGATCATCGCAATTTAACATAATATAAATGTCGAGACTTAGTTTCGTCTAACTTTAATCCTTCAGGGATTTTCATATAAATATCACTATCAAGTGATCCATATAGGTATGCTGTCACAACATCCGTGAGACGTGTCTCCAAATTTTCCATACAAGCCATAACCATTAGAAAATGAAATGTAACTCCATCCATAACAGGAGAGTGTGTTTCCTGGTAATCAAGTCCAGGCCTTTAAGAGAATCCCCGGGCTACCAACCGGGTTTTATATTTCACAATTTCATTTCTCTTATTTCGTTTTCATACAAATACTCATCTATTCCCAACAAGGATTATAACAGCTAGTGTTTGGACTACAGATCTAAATACATCTCTCTTGCGCAAGGAGTCAAGTTCTTCCTGGATTGCAACTTTCCATTTTGGCCAATCATCTCTTTGTCGACATTCTTCCACACTTTATGGTCCAGGATCGGAGTTCATCATAATATCACATGCCACGAAAAAAGCATATACATCATCAATTTCAGCACTCTCATGAACCAATAATTTCCCCTTATGTACATAACTTATTGAGATCATATAATTTTTAAGTACCGTTGCTTCTATGGAGGCATGTGCCACTTCTGGGGAAATATCCTTTTCAGGAGGCAATACCATTTCAGGGGGTTTTGTTTCAGCCACTTTAGGGGCTTGTACCTCTTCAAGAGGTAATACCACTTCTGAGGTATTTTCTAGAATGCTTGCTAGTTCTGGGGCATATCCAATTAATTTCCTCTTAGGAATCATGTAGTGTGATGATAACAAATTACTTAGAATTATAAATTTGATGTATTTATCTGTAACTGGTCAATGGATATATGACTTATAAATATTCATTGACTAAGGAACCAATTATCAGTTGATTGTTAATCAATTGATAAATTGGATTGTAGCAGTTGATTCAAAATTCTTATTTATCAATTAGTTGTAATTCATCGATGGATGCAATGTACTAGTCAACTGATATTTATTGACTTCAATTGATAGCACTTCAACGGATGTGAAGAATGACTAATAAAATGTAAATATTCTAAGTCAGAATCATCACAAATGAAGTGATCAATGGATAAAGGAGTCAATGGATATGGGCAATGTTCGATGGATGAAATTCAACAAAAGTCAAATCAACGGATCATCATTAACGGATAAAGTATATGAAGAAAATCATTGGATAAAGTAATCGATGGATAATCAAATATCCATTGATACATCAATTGATCAATGGATAACATATCCATCGATGGATAAACAAAGAAGGATCGATTTATAGGCTTAACAATAATTATCAGTTGATCAATATTTCCCAAATTAGTTAAAGACAAATGGAATGGAATCTTTGCAGAACTCTGAATCGATGGAAGACAGTCCTGTCAGGATTGTAAAGACTTTCAAAGGAACACAATCTTCAAGGAAAGGATCAAGACAAAGGCTTTTCCAGAACTAGACAAAGTCTAATGAAAACTCTGAAAGTAACTAATTTCTATTTTTGTGTAAACACTGTAAAATGTATTTTGCACATTTATTAGTCGATAGAAAATAGAAGTAGAAATGAACTACTATATATAGTTTAGTTGTTCATTATAGCAAATAGTAGAAGTTGACAATCAAGAACTCAAGAAAAGCACAATAGAAAGATATAAAGAATTTGTAGTGCTTTTCTTTGTTCGATTTTCATTTTGTAAGCAGTTTGGTTTTAAGACCAAGATTCATTGAAAGCAAAAATATTTACTAGTGGAAAAACAATCCATTTATTGCCTATTAAGAAATTTTTTATATATCTCAAGGGTACACCAAATTTAGGTATTTGGTATCCTAGAGATTCTGGTTTTGATCTAATAGGCTACTCAGATGCATATTATGCAGGTTGTAAAATAGACAGGAAAAATACAACATGCACCTGTCAATTTCTAGCAAACTTGTGTCATGGTTTAGGAAGAATCAACACTCAGTGTCTACTTCAATTACTGAAGCTGAGTATATTGCAACTAGAAGTTGCTGTGCACAAATATTATGGATGAGGAATCAATTATTTGATTATGGGTTCAACATGAACAAGATTCCTATTTTCTGTGATAACCCAAGTGCCATTGCAATAACAGAAAATCCTGTGTAACATTCCAAAATCAAACACAATGACATAATTTATCATTTCATTAGGGAATATGTAATGAATGATACAGTTGAATTACATTTTGTCCCTAGTGAACAAAAACTTGCAGATATTTTTACCAAGCCTCTAGATTAATCTACTTTTAATAGATTAGTCTGTGAGTTAGATATGCTCAATTTTATTTAAATTTTGCTTAAAATGTCTACTAAGTTATATTTAGTTGCATGCAGCCATTGTTTGTATTTATCTGTTGAATCCTTGTGATCAATTGATAAATATATTAACTATCAATGGATATTTTTTAGCCATCAATGGATATATTTGATCAATTGATAAAATATATGCTTATCAATGGATATTTATCTATCGATAGATAAATACCCTGGTAATTGTTTATTGATTGATAAACTAGTTATTTTGTATCAATGGATTTAATTACCCATCGATGGTAACAGAATTTTATTAATTTCTAAACATCCATTGACTACCTTTTAAATTAGCCATTGATACTCTATTTTATCCATGGACAAATACATATACTTCTGTATGCATAAAGTCGATTGCTATGTAAAGTATGTCTATTTATCTTACTTTCTAACGGTCATTTCTTTTCACTAAAATAGCAAAAATAATTGTTGTGACTTATTTTAAGCCATTTTATTCTTGAAAAAATATAAATAGCAGTTCCATTTCTCACTTTCATTTTACCTGTTATTTCTTACTTAACAATTATTTTGCTTTTTATTCTACAAGAACCTTTTGGCTATTTTTACTCATCTTCTTCAAGTCTCTTTCTTCAATTCTCTCTAAGAACAACAATGGCACCATAAAAGAAATTCCAATCATCAATAGGCTTCATCTATGAGCAGAACAACTTCATTGCCTGCATGACAGTGGAGAATGCCCCTTATAATTTTCATCAATTAATGAAGCTTCTGAGAAAATGAAAACTCTCCAAAGCACTAAGTGAGGCACCAACAATCGTTTGTGAACTGGTGAAGGAGTTTTGGAAGTCTGCAGAGGTCTCAAAGGATGGGAAGGTAATCTCTTACACCTGTAGAGGTAATGAATACACTCTTACTAGCACTATTGTTTCAATATGCTTAGAGATTCCTGATGATAATAATGATGCCATGCCTAAAGATGAAGTCATTAGAAATATGTTAACTACCATTAATTATGTTGATTCTGAGGCTAACTTAGGAGACATAGTTAGAAATAACATAAGAAAATAATGGAGCTATTTCTTTGATGCTATTATCAATATATTTTTGGGAAAAATAAGCAATTTTGATGCTATTACTACCAGTATGCAACAACTTTCTTATAATATCCTATTTGATAAGTACTTTGGTCTTAGCACCCTGCTCTTAAATGAGTTAATTGCTAAATTAGGAAATAAATCATCTAGAAAAGATAATATGTACTTTGCTAGATTCATTATGTTATTTATTCAAAATGCAATGAGAGATTTTGAAGTTACAGGAACCATGGAGACAATGGAGCCATTGACTTAAAACAAAAGGGTCTTCAAGGACTTGGTGAGAAACAATTTAAATCCTAGGTTGTGCCTCATCTATCCCCCTTTTGTGCAGGTATTTCTTAAAACTCACAACTTCTCTTTTCTTAAGGTAGAAATACCTCTTTCTTTACTTTCTATAACAACGGAGGGAGTTAGAAATGTCCCTATCCCTCCTACCAAAGTTGTAAAACCCTCCAAATCGAAATCTAAGAAAACCACCTCAACAGTCTCTCAACAGACTGCTGTTGTAAAATCTAGGAAAAGAAAAACAACTGAGGGGAGTGTGAAGGTGGTTGATGAGGGTGAGGGAACTGGCCAACATCAAGAAAGCCAGAAGAATAAGGATGGTAAGGGTGAGAATGTCCAGCCAGCCACCAGCCTAATCTCTCAAAAGATTGAGGGTGTGATAAAGGACTTAAACACATCCCTAGTTACATCTTCTCAACAAGGTATAACTATTGAAAAGAGGTCTCAACCATGACAATCTGTTGGGGACAAGAGACACAAGGAAGTTCAAGCCTTTAAAAGAAGAAAGCAGAGCAATAGAGATGCAAAGGAATACACACACTTGCAAAGCCAAATAAAAATTTGGTGGAGCCTTCACCTTCTTCTATTGATGTGTCTCAGGTAAATACTGAAACACAACCTCATTCATTATCTATTCCTTCTCCTCAATCTCCTTCAAAATCTCTTTATTCAGAAATTTTGATGATTGAAAACATCAATGTTTCAAATTCACCCTCTTTACAACTCAGGGTGGAGCCAACACTCTCATCTAACTCACCAAATAAGGATAACACCTTGGTTGAGCAGATTAATAATGATTTTTCTGAAAAATCTCCTAAGTCAATGGATATTTGAAAGGCTGTATGTATAGACCTATATGTAACATAGAGTTATAACTCAACACAAGAACAGGATGTGTAAATAATATAAAGTTATCACCGGAATCAGGAAGACATGAAGACTTAGTAAAGACAAAGGATAAAGAAGAAATCTACAGACTTGAAGCATTAGCTCACTGGAAGAAGTTCATTAATATGTTCATGCCTCAGTGAAGAATAAAGGTTGAAGTATTCAAGGATGTGGAAGCAGTTGTCAAAGTACTAGAAAGATTCTAGTGATCCAAATCTGTAAATTAGTCAAGCAATGAATTGCAGAGCTCAAGTACAGGAATCGATAAGATAGAATATACGGCAAATACAAAGAATCAAAATATTAGATGGAATCTTGGAGTCTACTATAGATTGCTGGAGGAAGTTCATTCATATGTTCGGACTTCAGTAAAGGATAAAGTTCGAAGATGTTCAGGGTTTCAGATATGTTTATGGTTCAGCATAAGTGCCAGAGGATTCCAATGTACTTACAATCGAAGCACTTCTAATCAACAAGGAACAAAGTCAATTGTATTGTAAAGAAGATGTGAAGATCAAGATCGTGTTAGTCGTTTGTGAACCAGAACAGTTGCACCAAACGTCAGCACAAAAGAGATTGAGAATTGCATCTATGAATGAGAAGAATTGACTATTTACTGAAATGGGTAACAAGTGAAGTGGTATATGATGAAGCTCAGAATAAATCAAGTTCGAATAATCAAGGAAATATTTATTAGACTTGGTTGCAGTGGAAGAAAATATATTAACGGCTTATCAGGTTCGAATTTGGCTAAGTAAAGAAGACTACAGAAGCTGTATCCAGAAGTCAACTTGGTCAAACTATTTCGTCTCATTCACCAATGGTTAACAAGTATTTTTATCTTATTCACCTATGGTTATTAACCATCGGGTGAGATAAACAAATGAACAAAGAATTGGTGAAATGAAAGGGCTTATTTTGTCTTATATGCCGATGGTTATTAACTATCAGGAATGACTTCAAACCCACCAACCCACTTGCCGATGGTTACTAATGTTTGAAGTAATTGATTTTATTTCAGGAATTGTTTTAAGTCTCCGATGGTTATTCTACAGACTCATCGATACTTAAACAATTAATCAGTAAATTGTTCCCGATATTTATGAAGAAAAAGAAGTGAAGCAGCAACTAGTTTACTTGGTCCTAAATGAGCCACGTATCCTTGGTTGAAAAAGTCTACACATATATTGAAGCAGAGCCATTCATTTGGAGAAGTCTTCAACAACACAACAAAAATATCCAGAGAGAGAGAGAAGGCGAAGCCGGAGAGGAGAGAACACCAGAAAAATCTATACCTCTTCACCGGAGATGTATTAGTGGCTGGTCCCTTAACGGAAAATGTTCAGAGCCACTATATATCACTCTCTACGGTCTTAGTTTCCTTTGTACTGATCTAGAAATACTTGTATAGGAAATTGAGAGTTATTTTTTTGTTAAGCAGCGAAGAACTTGTTCTTCGGACCGGATTTGTTGGCCGGTGTAGCAACCTCAGGGTTTATATTTATCAAATGATATATTCCCCGAATCTTATGTTGTTTATTTTACTGCTAATTTTCTAGAACCGAACTGATTAATCCTAAACACAGAAAATTAGTATGCAGCTCCGTAAACACTATTCACCTCAAGAACACGAGTCCACTAACCGAACTCTAAATTATTTATCCGCAAAAGATTCGAAAGAATTTTTTATTTTAGTGAGTATCGTATTCAACCCTCCTTCTACGATACTTCCGGGGCCTAACAATTGGTATCAGTGTTGATTGATTGATATACAAATCAAGATCCATTAGCTCAGTGAAGCTCGCCAGACGGAAGCTGTTTGAACTCAGAATGAGGAGTGGCCTTGTTAAATAAATTTATTTTATAAATTTGAATCTAAATAAATTTAGTTTATAAATTTAATTTAAATAAATTTATTTTATAAATTTATTTTAAATGAGTTTATTATTTAAACTTGAATAAGTTTATTTCATAAACTTAATTTAATTTAATTTATTTTATAAATTTAATTTAAATAAATTTATAATTGAAATTTAAATAGATTTATTTTTATAATTTAAATTGATTTTACTTGGTCCATTTTCGAATTGCTGCAGCAGCTTGTTTGAGTATTAGTTGGTGTGTTGCAGAAGCAAGTGTTTACATAAGCCATATGTTGACCATGCAAGTGGACAAGTTTTGTCAAATTTTGGATTCACGCGCAGAAGCTGTTTTTCCCAGTCAGGGAATTCAATTCACGTGAATTGACTAGGTTGACTAAGCCACGTCCCCGATGGTTAATATTGTACCGAAACAATGCTGAAGCGCCTCTGATGCTAGTTTGGTCTACTTAACGTTTTGTACTCTTTAATGTTTATGATAGATTTATTTATTTTTGTAGGAAATTTAAATTTCTTGAAAATTAACATTTTCTTAAGTATTAATTTACAATATTTTAATTTTTAAGAAAATTTGAAATTCTTGAGAATTAATTTATTTGTAAATTTTTATTTTTGTTTAATTTATTTTCTAAGAAAATTAAAAGTTCTGTTAATTTAAATTTTTCTTAAATATTAATTTGAGGGTTCTCTAGAAGAAGATGAAGATTTTTCAGGGCATTGAAGACAACTGAGATTGACTGAAGATTATCTATTGAAGTTAATTCTGGAACAGGTTGAAGAAAAAGTGGTATTAATTTTCTCAGAGGTTTACTCCATAGGATCCCACTAATATTTTGGAAGCTGCAAAAGAAGAAATTAATTTGGGTACAGTTTTTGGTTAATTTGAGTTGAATTTGAAGAAGAAAAATCTTAGGGGTTTAAGTAGTGTGAAGGAGAACAAACTGGACTACCTGACATCTCTGTGCAAGCTTTGAAGTTTTCTTTCTACAGGGAGATTACAGGAAGTTCGTGCTAACACTGCAGATCATCTGGAACACAGGATACAACCAACATGGATTTAAGGATACAACTACATTATCTTTAGAAGATCTGAAGGCCTATGAACTAGAACAAGAGCTGAAGCAGATAATATTTGGTAAAGCAGGTTGTTAGCATATCCACTGTATTTGTGACCAGGAACCAAATTTGATTGAAGTCAAGGTTGAGAACCTCTGAACAGAAACGAAATGATCCAAGAAGCTGAATTGAAGATGTTGTAGCTCGAGGTAGTGGTCAAGGTGTTATAAAAGTGAATTTGACACTTTGGAATAACTTGAGAACTGGACTGCAAGTCAAGCCTGCAGGGCAACAGGAAGTTCAGTGACATCAGATTCAGACGGAATTCAAATTCTTAATCTAAGGTCATTACCTATAGATTCCATAAAGGAGATTTTCAAGATCAGTTCAAGAGGCAGTTACAAGACTTGGATGGTTTGAAATAGAAAGACAAGATCGATGTTTTGCTACACAGTTTGAATAAGCCTGTACAAGCAAAAGATGACAGACACTATGTTGGGTTGTAGCAGGAATCTCAAGCATTAGTGAGGATGCAGCAAGGGAAAGCATTTGTTGGTAAAGTTAAATGCAAGGATGATTCTATAAGTGACAGTGATGAACCAAATGGAAATCTGGCATCAATGACCAACACTGGAGATGAATCACTAAGCACTTCACAGGTACACTTTCTAACTAGTATACGTTTATCTAATTCAGAACTGTATGATGATTAGGTATTGAAATGTATTATATTCATGTCAGCAAGTTAGCATCTTAGGACTTAAATGCTTAATTGATCGCTAAGAATAAGATTGCATGCTAGGATTCATGAGTTTGAATAAGTACATTTCATACTTGATTTTATATATGCAGTAAAATGAATATCTAGAATTAGATAAGGTGTTCTAGACGGTTAAGTGTATCCCTAAACATTTGCTGGAACTTGAGTTAAATCTTCTGTGATTTAATACCTCTGCTAATGTTGTGAAAATTGCTAAATAGACAAACAGGTCATAGATCAGATATTTTATATTTGCTCTTATTGTGATAAATGACTTGATAAGTATATGTGGAATTTGATAGTGCTTATAATGTTTTATTCAAATATTCTGCATATTCTTAAATTGTTTATGTGCTTATTTTCACATGATTTGCTTGCACTCACATATTTGAACTTAAATGTTATATTAGATCATGTATTGCTTGTTAGGGATAAGATGGTAGAATTATCTAAGTTGTCAGTAACATTTGTTGATTCGAGGATTAATTTAAAACTAACTTAGGTAATTAGAGATAGTTAAAAATGTTAGACAACAACAGAAATGGATTAGATAGAATTAGTAATTAATTTGTTAGTTCTTCTATCCATGTGCTTTTATGCATATTGAAGCTGTTGTTACCACTGTAGATAGTATTATCTCTAACCCATCTGGACTCAATTGAAATTGAGTACCAAGAAGCGTAATCATTTGTGATTGCAGAGTATGTAACAAAAGACATAGATTAAAGCTCTGACATCACAGTTAGTTGAGAAGGCCTCCCCGATGGTAACCTTTGGAGATGATAGCAAAGGATGTACAAGGGATATGGCTATCATGATTTAAGAACTATCGTCAGTGGAAGCATCTTTCTTGTGGAAGGACTTAAGCACTATCTACAGGGCACTAGGAAATTCTTTGTTAAGGGTTTTCTGGAAAAGCATTGAAAAGGAAAAGTGTTTGATCTCAAACAAGAAGGTTGGAAGCTCACTCAACTGAGAGTGAGGAAGTTTGTTCGTAGCTGACATGGAATTCAATATGCAAAGGTGAAGTAAACTTTCCAGTAAAGCTTCATCAGTAAAGAGTTAGCTATAGCATAAGAAGCTCTCACGCTTGTTAATCAAGACAATGGATTCTCCGATAAAGATGAAATTGGTGAGATGATTGCTTCATTTGTAATTCTATTCAGAAGGACATTTTGAAGTATGTCACATAGGGAAGTCAATGAAAACATCACACTGAAGCAAATTATGTCAATGAAGAAATATTCTTAGTGGTAGTTGATGACAACCCTAGTTACAAGTTGGTGATGTTCGTGCATTTAATAGACAAAATGTCATAGATGGTGATTGATCACATCGGGAAGATCAAGTTGGAAGCAAAGTAAGCTATGAGAACTTTAAAGTCAGATAGTGGAATTGAATTTCGCGAATGAAGTTCTAAATGAAGTCTGCACTTATAAAGGTACTTTGAAGCTGAAGCAATTAATACAGCATGCTGCTTTATTCAACAAGATCATGAAAAGACATCATATGAGTTAATGGCCAACCAGAAGCAAACACTGAAATTCTTTCGTGTGTTTGGAGGAAATTGATATTTATTGAAGATTTAGATGAGTATCTTGGCAAGTTTAAGTTAAGGCTCATGGAACAATTTTCCTCAACTACTCATTGAAGTCAAAGCCTTTAGGGCTTATGTGATGATGGAAAACCAGAAGGTGATTATAAGTCTGAATGTTTCGACCTACTACACCAAGCTCCCAAGCATTCAAATGAAAGACTATTCTGAAACTTTGAAGTTTGACATCCCGTCAGAGTCAAATTCAGATACTAATGTTGAAACTAAGGTTGTAGAAGGAAACAATGATAATGATGTTGATTCAGATCCTATTAGTGGAAATGGTAGTGAAACTACACAAGTCGTGAACTTTAACAGAATCCACTGAAAAAGGTGAAGGATCTTCAACACATCCTAGCAGCAACTTAGGGGGAGCAAATAAAAGAAGGATCTCCTAGTCGTACTCAACACAATGAAGATCAAAGGAATACATCAAGAACATATCTGTCGAGACAAAGGGTTTGAAGTCAAAGTCATTCCTGGAGTCTAGTTCTTAGTAAACCGAATTTTGAGTAAAGGCTAGAAGTGCTAATCAAAATGAACATATATTTTTCGGGACCCAACAATCAATAATTGGTATCCCAAAGAATAGTGAAGATGCACTGATTGATCCAGATTGGGTGACTGCAAATGCAAGGTGATCTCAATCAGTTCGAAGGCAGAATCTACTGAAGCTGGAACCCAGACCTAAAGTCGAAGCTGAAATTGGTACAGTAAGGGTTCACAGAAACTGGATGACTACTGGCATTGTTATGAGGGACAAAGCCAAACTGGTTGCCACGGGTTACTATAAAGTAGAAGGTATCGATGATGATGGAAACAGAATCTTCGGGACTTTCAAGATCAAACAGTAAGCACCAGTGACGAGACTTGATCCTTTTAGGACCTAACAATTGGGCCTATCAAGATGAGGATCTAACAGAGTTAGGGATTCAAGCAAATTCTCAAGGACATGGTATGACACTCTAACTACTAATTACTTGAAAATGATTTTATATTAGAGTAGTTATACACATATATCTCTCTAGATTACAAAGCACACATAATGTAATATATGTGCAAAAATACCATGATTATATTATATGTGAGTCTACTAACGAAAATTTGGCAAGATATATTTGCTAAGTTAATGCAGAATAGGTACAACATGAGCATGTTGGAAGAGTTGCAATTCTTTTTGGATTATAAGTAATTTGAAAGAATGATGGAAATTAAAGTAAGTCAAGGATCTTTTGAAGATGCGCAATTTGGAAGATTCTAGACCTGCCAAGACTTCTTGCCAACAAACCACTAAGCTTGATCAGGGCAAATCAGGTATATGAACTGAAGTGACAAGCTATAGAGGTATGATCAGTTGAATACTTATTCAAGTGCTTAAAGACCATATATATTATTCTCGATATGCCTATGTGCAAGTTTCCAAGTGGATACTAGAGAATCTTATCTTATAGCTAAGTTATGAATTGTTAGATATCTTAGGGGATCACCAATTCTTGGAATCTGGGACCCTGAAGATAATAGGTTTAACCTAATTGGCTATATAGATATAGATGATGCAGGTTGTAAGAAAGACAGGGAAGTCATTCCTAGAAGCTCTCAATTTATTCCAACAACTCTGTTGATCTCTCCACACCACGTATGGAACAAGCGCATGGATACCAGGTATAATTTCTTTCGAGATTGTCCTTAGTAGAATAACTTGCAGATCTTTGCTAAATAACTTGATGAAGTTATTTTATCTAAGTTGGTTAGTGAACCTGGGATATTATTTATGTGCATATTTATTGAAAATCCCATTTGCAAGAAATTCTCAAATGAGTTCACAAGTATTAAATTTTCTATATTTAAAGGACTTGTGAATTTATTTTAAATCCAGTACCTCATACTTTTTGCTATTAGTTTAATTATCATTCTTACAATGCAATATACATAAGTGGTAGTTAAATTATTTAGCATAAGTTAGAAGCATAATTTCTTGCATCTTGAAATTATTGATAAATATCGAATAATTGGTATCAGCGTGCAATTAATTGTGATATTTTTAATATTAGTGATAAAACAAGCTGTTTATCTGAAATCACTAATAATAAAAATATGTCTAAATGCTTATTGTTCTACTGAATGATTGCCATGTTTATTTGATATATATGCATGTGATTGGCAATTGCTTAGTATAGCATAAGTATTTAATTTATTTTGATCTATTTAAATTATGATGATATAAAACAATTCAGTGAAATATCTGTTCCATGATTTAAGTAAATTAAAATAAATTCGAAGCATAATTATTTATAGTATAATTATTATCTTTTATTACTCAGTAATAATTGAATAATATTTTATTACAAAATAATTGTGATATATTGATACTAATGGATTTGCTTAGTCGTTATTCTAAGTAAATATTGGTTTTTGAAAAAACCGTTAGTATTAATATATTTAGTTTTCTTTCTTTGACTGATTCCTGAATGTATTTAAAAGAAATTTTTGTCTATTTCTTTTTCAAAATGTCTTTTTCAAAGATACATTCACTTTCTATCGGTTTTAGATAAGAAAACTTCAGAATTCGTTTTCAAAACTTCTCTTTTGAAATTTTTTGATTTACAGCCCTATTTTATTTTTTCCAATCCTAGGGTGTGAATCAAACTTTTCTTGAGGATAATTTTTCTCCAATCTCAAAACATTTTATCCTCTCCCAAAAGCTAGTTTTAAAAGTTTTATTTTTAAAAGCTTTTTCTCTCTTAAATTTTTCCTTTTAAAGTGGCAGAAACTTTGTGACTGTTATTTTATTCGGAGAAATTATTTTTAGCTTCGAGGTATTAATCACTTGTAAAATGATTTGTTTTTAAATACTTGTTTCAATGTATGTTTCACATTGATTCAGAGTACCAAAATAGTGGTTGTTGTTTTGAAGGCCTAGTGATGTATTGTGAAGCATTCATTCTCCCTAATTGTCATGTTTTTATTTTAAGTCGAGGATACTATCAGGTGGACGAAAATGATGTAAATCATAATTGCATTATGAGTCGGAAAATCATTGTCTTCTATCTGATAAAGATGTTTTGCAAAATTGTTTTCAAAACATACAGTGCTTAGGTTTTAATGGAAAAGAGTCATTTTATTGAGATAAAATGTGGTAAGAGAGTTGAATTTCTTCTTTGGTGTAAATTCCCACGTTTTATTATGGGAAGTTTGCCTTATAAGAAATTCATAAGGGATAGACTTTTTCTCTGATACACATTCTCGCATTTTATTATGGGATAAGTATCTTAAAGAAAATTTCTATTGGTTTCACGCTTTTAAATGATAAATCTTTAGAACCGACAAAACTCTTTTATTAAAAGTGCTTTAATGCAATCCATTATTTCTTTTTATCTTATTTAATTGATTTTATCCGTTTAGCCCCCAATGGCTACAGAAGCTGGCCAAGAGGTTGAAAACCCATCAATCTCTTACCCAGGCCTTAATACCAAACACGGATTCACCCACTTCCATATATTAACCCTTGGAGATATAAGGAACTTATGTTAATAAGGGAGAAACTGCACTTGATGCAGCAAATAAGGATGAAGTCGGAAGTGCACCCACAGCTCTACCTCTAGAGAAGTAAAGAAGTATATAACTGAGGTATCTGTAAGCTCATCTGTATCTTCTCAAAAGGATGCAGAGCTGAAAAGGCAATAAAACTGTCTCTGGAATCATTCTCTCAATAGGGTGAGTCCATTGAAATTCGCTCGTCAGCCAGAGCACCTTGTATTGTGTCAAGCACACCACTGGCACTCACGTTGATGGTAAGCCTAAACAGATAAATTCTAGGAACACATTGCAAGACGTGCATAGTGAGAGGTATAGGCATTTAAACAAAATTCCCGTCATTGGGTTACGAGGGAAACGTAGGCTCTAATTTGCCATTCATTACATTGTCTACTACGTTGACCCTCCTGGAAGGAACATTTTCAGATCCTGAAAAGGATGTCCACCTCCCGTTTACGGAGAAGGTGTGAGGCAACTCCTTGATAGAACAAGGCAGGATTCCCTAACAGATAGTAATATCTTGGGATAACCCATCTCAAAGAGGTGAGGCTCCACTAGACAGTGATTTAACAATTGCTATTGAGTCTGGTGCTGAGACAGTGCTTATGCATGATAGATCAAGAACACCTCAACGAGGCAATTCTCCACTTGATAGTGATTCAATTCATTCTGATGAATCAGGTGTTGGGAATATATGAATTGACGGATTTCACTTGCAGGTACAGAAGGCTATATTTGAAATGCAGAGTGAAAGTGAGAGAGAGAAACACTTAAGTGAAAGTGAGGGAGAGATACACTTGAGTGAGAGATAGGGAGAGAAAGAGTGAAACACTTCTAAGTGCTCGACACTTGAGTGTAAACACTAACAGAACGTAGTAGAAGTGAGGAAACCATAAGCTAAACACTTACCCTTGCTACTTGCTACTTCTGGAAGAAAAGCTACTATGTTTTCCCAATCAATGACATACGAGAACCTTCTATGGAAGACAAGCCATTCGAAAGATCATGGGCCATTGGAGGATTCCTCAACTAAGGGGGTGAATTTAGTATACAAGAAAAGGAAGAAGGTCTTCTTATCTTCATATCCTTAGGGGAGAAGTTAATATCCTTATGGGGAGAAGAATGTATGTTAGTGTTGGTGTCCTAGAGACAATACTTTTAATATTTTATTGAAAACAATTAAGAATTATGTTTTATGTGATTATTTAATTAATATTTATTATGTCTTTATTTACTGCGTCATAAATTGAAAGAATAATAAATTTCCTTGGAATATTAATACGTAATATATATCTTTAAGTATGTGACTTAAAAATGAGATTATATGAATAGTATTTTATTCCTAAAAGTCCCTAGTCGAGTATTATTATTTAAGGACAATAATAATGCAATAAGACTATCATGTTTGTTGATTGATGACCACATCTCATTGGTCATAGGTATGGTGATACTAAAGTCAAGAACATAAGTGCATGTCTCAATGCATGGCACTGGGCAGACCCGCTGTGAGAATCTATATGTTGATAAGTGTCATAAGAAATTCTTACTGTGATAATGATGTAATGATCCTTAGACTTGAAATCATTATATTTCTATACTAGAATTAATATACTTTGATTACACTCAAAGTTATCTTTAACCGGGTAATGATAAAGGTGGACATTGGGTATGCTATGAATCGTATGAGAAATATGAATGATAGATATAGGATTTAACCCTCCTATTTTAGGAGCGATATTATTGGCCTCTTGATTGAGTGAGACTATAAAATGCATGGCCATGCTCAAATGTTGATTTGATTAATAATCTACTCATTGATCAAGGAAACCTGGATTAAACGTTGAAGAGGATGACACATTACATGCCTCGAGTTTGATCTATAATATAAGGTTAAAGGGATTATATTACATTGTACATTACTCACGAAAGGTTTAATTGAATCACCAATTATTATTATTACTTGGGTAGCAATGATGTATTACTAGATGCCGTTCATTGTTTATAATTTTATTAGTAGAAAATAAAATTATTGCCAACATAATAATAACCTATAGGGTCACACACAAAGAACGTTTAAACGGAGTGTTATTTAAATTATGAATTTAAATACTGTTATTATTATTAATTCGAATTTATTTATTTAATTAATTAAGTGAGACTTTATTAATTATATACATATTAGATTTCGGATTTATATTATTAATAAATTCGAATTTATTAATAATATAAATCCGAAATCTGAATGGGTTTTAAGAAGTCCAATCAGAATAGGGTTTTGGCCCGAGTCCCTCTCTCCCCTATATATACATAAAGATGTATAGTTTAGGGTTAACAGTTTTATAATTTCGTTTTTGATAAAACCCTAGCAGCTCTACGTTATTTGAGAGGCTAGAGAAAGAGAGAGAGACAAAGAGGCAGAAACAGGCTAGTACCTAACTCCGGTGATCGTTAGACGATACGACGTTCATGTGGATACCGATAGAGAGCAGATTTCTGTGAAGGACTGCTATGATTCATCGCTTCTGGACCTCTATAATCATCATAAAGAAAGCTTTAATAAGGTACACATCCGATTCTCCATAATCATTCGCTTATTATACATGGATCCTGCGTTTGGGATTCGTTTTTTTGTATTTATTTTTCACATTTTTCCGCTGCGTGTGTGCCCGAATCCCAACATAGTAGACAAGAAAAAGAAGAAAATCTTATCTTCTAATCCTTATGAGAAATGAAAGAATATTGGAGAATCAAGAAACTGTATCTTATACTTGAAAGGAGTTATCAATAGAGGATTCCTCATCCAAGTGAGATATACGGAAAAGGAGTGACAATTCCATTAATCATCTAAAGGGGAGAAGAAGATAAAGAAGAAGAATCACATTCTCAGGGGGAGAACATTATTTGAGCAATGTTCTATATTTTATTGAAGATGTTCCCATGAATTTTGATTCTTATGAAGCTCAGTTTATGATAAGTTCTTTGTAGGTCAAGCTATGAAGGATTTTGAAGCAGAGAAAAGCTCAAACACAGAGGAATGAAGATGATATCTATTGAAGATGCGTTCAGTGCTAAAGGAACACTCATTTTCTATTTCTCTTTACTTTATAGATATCTCGAAATGTATTATATGATCCAGAACCCAAGTAGTATTATTTACAAGTCTAGAGCATTAATATTTTCTTGTAGTTAGTTGAGTTATTCTCTAGGGATTTGCTTGTTAATCTCTACCAAACAAATAGGGGGAGATTGAAAGGCTGTATGTATAGACCTATATGTAACATAGGGATATAACTCAACACAAGAACAGGACGTGTAAATAATATGAAGTTATCACCGGAATCATGAAGACATGAAGACTTGGTAAAGACAAAGGATAAAGAAGAAATCTACAGACTTGAAGCATTAGCTCACTGGAAGAAGTTCATTAATATGTTCATGCCTCATTGAAGAATAAAGGTTGAAGTATTCAAGGATGTGGAAGCAGTTGTCAAAGTACTAGAAAGATTCTAGTGATCCAAATCTGCAAATTAGTCAAGCAATGAATTGCAGAGCTCAAGTACAGGAATCGATAAGATAGAATATACGGCAAATATAAAGAATCAAAATATTAGATGGAATCTTGGAGTCTACTATAGATTTCTGGAGGAAGTTCATTCATATGTTCAGTCTTCAGTGAAGGATAAAGTTCGAAGATGTTCAGGGTTTCAGATATGTTTGTGGTTCAGCATAAGTGCCAGAGGATTCCAATGTACTTACAATCGAAGCACTTCTAATCAACAAGGAACAAAGTCAATTGTATTGTAAAAAAGATGTAAAGATCAAGATCGTGTTAGTCATTTGTGAACCAGACCAGTTGCACCAAACGTCAGCACAGAAGAGATTGAGAATTGCATCTATGAATGAGAAGAAATGACTATTTACTGAAATGGGTAACAAGTGAAGTGGTATATGATGAAGCTCAGAATAAATCAAGTTCGAATAATAAAGGAAATATTTATTAGACTTGGTTGCAGTGGAAGAAAATATATTAAGGGCTTATCAGGTTCGAATTTGGCTAAGTAAAGAAGACTACAGAAGCTGTATCCAGAAGTCAACTTGGTCAAGCTATTTCGTCTCATTCACCAATGGTTAACAAGTATTTTTGTCTTATTCACCTATGGTTATTAACCATCGGGTGAGATAAACAAATGAACAAAGAATTGGTGAAATGAAAGGGCTTATTTTGTCTTATATGCCGATGGTTATTAACTATCAGGAAAGACTTCAAACCCACCAACCCACTTGCCGATGGTTACTAATGTTTGAAGTAATTGATTTTATTTCAGGAATTGTTTTAAGTCTCCGATGGTTATTTTACAGACTCATCGATACTTAAACAATTAATCAGTAAATTGTTCCCGATATTTATGAAGAAAAAGAAGTGAAGCAGCAACTAGTTTACTTGGTCCTAAATGAGCCACGTATCCTTGGTTGAAAAAGTCTACACATATATTGAAGCAGAGCCATTCATTTGGAGAAGTCTTCAACAACACAACAAAAATATCCAGAGAGAGAGAAGGCGAAGCCGGAGTGGAGAGAACACCAGAAAAACCTATACCTCTTCACCGGAGATGTATTAGTGGCCGGTCCCTAAACGGAAAATGTTCAGAGCCACTATATATCACTCTCTACGGTCTTAGTTTCCTTTGTACTGATCTAGAAATACTTGTATAGGAAATTGAGAGTTATATTTTTGTTAAGCAGCGAAGAACTTATTCTTCGGACCAGATTTGTTGGCCGGGTGTAGCAACCTCAGGGTTTATATTTATCAAATGATATATTCCCCGAATCTTATGTTGTTTATTTTACTGCTAATTTTCTAGAACCGAACTGATTAATCCTAAACACATAAAATTAGTAAGCAGCTCCGTAAACACTATTCACCTCAAGAACACGAGCCCACTAACCGAACTCTAAATTATTTATCCACAAAAGATTCGAAAGAATTTTTTAATTTAGTGAGTATCGTATTCAACCCCCCTTCTACGATACTTCCGGAGCCTAACAATATTTCTCAATCAACTGATAATATCCAACATCCATTGACTTCATCTCATCCATCGATGGATATTCTTACATCCATTGACGAGGTTCAATCAGCTGATGTTAATCAATCAATGGATATCCCACATCAATCGATCAATACTTCAATTCCAATTGATGACACATCTGTTGAGATTGCAGAAACTTTATTTGGATTGAGTGGAATGGGTGAGGTGTGTGAGAGACAGGGTTTACATACCTGAAAAAATGAGAGAGTGTGAATGAGGGCCCCTCAATTTCTTCTGAAGTGGCAAAATGAGAGGGTGTAAGAAATGAAAGTTCCGCCTTAGTAGGTGATGCAAAAGGTGAGCATGTTCAGGGAGAGGTGAGAATCCAAGATGAGATCCTGATCCAAGAAAAGAGAGAAGATTGTGATAGAGAAATGAATAGAGAGAAACCAATTTCACCATCTTATGAAGCTTCAACTTCTAAAACCGAGAAATTTACAGCAGAACTCGCCCAGGAGATGGGGTTGGAGTTAGGGGAGATGGAGGAAATAGAGTCCCTACAGGAGTTGCAGATGCCCACGTGGTGAAGGATGATGAGGTTGATTTCAATCTAAATGCTGAAACATTTCAACATGAAGATCCTCACTATCAGAAATTGGTAGCAACCACTAATCAAGAGGCTGATAAGATATTGGGTTTGGCAAACATCTAAATGATGAGATTTTTTTGTCTAAGAAAGATCCATTGGTTAAGAAGATAGAAATTGCTCAGGAGATTGTTCAACAATTTGATTCAATAGAAAGTAAGAACAAAACTTTAGATGTTGAGAAGCCAATTGCTCTGATGGTTGAGATTTTGAAAGCTGTTGAAGCTGGAGAAATAAGGTTGGATGAAGGTGGTAGCTCACAGTATGGTGACAGAAAAGGGAAATGTATATTAATTGAAGATGGAAAAAAGAAAAATGAGTCTGTTACATGTGGAGGTGATAAACTATTGTCCAAAGCAATAGTTGTTGGTATTAAAGATATGGAGCATCAAGAAAACGTTCAAGTGGAACTAGCTATTGCACTACAAAGATAATTTTATGAGGATGATAGATTGATTAGAGAAGAAAGGAGAAAGGAGGAGGCTGAAAAGAAAAAGAAGTCAAGACAAAAACATAGAGCTCATAAGACACCAAAGTCAAGAAAAACAAAGAAAAAGTTAAATGTTGATGAAGAAGTGACTGAAAGTGCAAAGCCTGTGAAGACAGAGATTCAAGATCAACCATCTGGTAGTGACATATCAAAAGAAATAGAAGTGTTCAAAACTCAGCCAAGTAACTTCATTCCTATCAAAACTGAGGGACTGATAGCTGTCAAGGGCCAAAGGAAAAAAGATGTGGACCTTCTTCACACAGAATATGAATATGTTTTAGAATCATCTTTTACCTTTTCAAAAGTAAAGGAACAAGGCTATGCAACTTTGAGAAAAATCTACAATCTACTCAACAGGAAATATTATCTAATCCAGGAACTTGCACAAGACATTCTGAAGATAATGAAGGACATGAGAGAAGTGCCTCTTCAAGTAGAAAGAGATGACAATCAAAATTTGGAATCCTGAAGGAAAAAAGGTACTCCTTGAGCCATTCTATATGATGATCTACAAGGACAGAGAAGGCAGGGAGAAATGCATTGATATTTGTCAAGAAATCAACAAATTGTCTAACCTTGATCTTAATCATTTTACATGTCAACTAGATTATAATGTTGAAGATGAGAAGATTCTGAAGGGAACACTCTACAGAAAGATGAAACAAGATAGACAGAATGATGAATTCAAAAGAAGAATAAGAAGAAGATAAGAAATCAAAATCATCTGTCACTGGTACTGGTACTTGAATTTTTTTGTCTCAAAATTTTATTTCAAGTCAAATTTATAATTCATGCTAAAATGAAATTGTTTAAGAGTTTTTGTTATCATCAACATAGATTTATGCCTATTTCTCATATTCATAAAAAGGGGAGATTGTTAGGAATCATGTAGTGTGATGATAACAAATTACTTAGAATTATAAATTTGATATATTTATTTGTAACTGGTCAATGGATATATGACTTATAAATATCCATTGACTAGGGAACCAATTATCAGTTGAAGTTGATTGTTAATCAACTGATAAATTGGATTGTAACAGTTGATTCAGGATTCTTATTTATCAATTGATTGTAATTCATCGATGTTATGGAATAAAAACTAAGGTGTATTTAATGCGGTGTATGTCGGAGCTTAATGAGCTTTAATTGTTGAGCTTGTGTTTCGTAGCTTGGTTCTGCCCTCACAAGATGCCTACGTATCTCTGTTGTGTTTAGAGAATCAAGCCAAAAACGTAGTTTTAATAATGAGGGGTTAGGCCATTTATATAGACGTAGAGAGTCTAAGAATTAGAGTAGGTTTAGGAACCTTGGTGGGCAGGCCACCTCCTAGAAGAATTCTGGATTCTTCTTGTGATAGAAGTAGTTTCCAAATAGGAAAAGGTTTCCTTGTTGATTGAGGTGTCTTGGGGGCTACTCCTTGGAGCAGTTTCCATGTATTTGGACATAATTAATTAGCTGTATATTTAGCCAATTAATTACGAATTTATTTACCAATTAGGGTTTCAAGCCTCATTAATTGAGCTTCCCTTTTGGACCAGACTAGGTCCAATTAATGCCACATTAACTAGGTCCAGATTCATGGGATCATCAGGATCTCCGAGAGGCAATAATTCAGCGGGGTCAACCCTAGTAATTTCCGTTCTTCTCCCTCATGGGGTTTCATCCAGTTATATGACGTCGGCAGCTTCATACCTTGAGGCTATCCTTCTATCCTGCCGATCCAAGCTTTTCTTTAGTTCTTTGAGTTCAGCCTCGTAGGAAGCAATTTTCTGTTCTAGTATCCTACGGGACTGTGAATGCCGGCTTCCTGCAGGCTCTTTACCAGGCCTTCTTCTCCTGGGATTGACATCAGTGCCTTCTGAGCTTTCATCATCAGTTGAGTATGGTCCTGAGAAATCACAGACATCTTCTCTAAGCCCATAGTTATGTGGTTCCAACCCTCTGATGTAAGGAGGGGGATAGGCTTGAGAGATTCCAAGTCTTGTTTGGGCAACAGTGCTACTGGGGATAACAATAGTGGAAATTTGTGCGTGAGGAGCAGTAGCCATAAAAGGAGTTTGAGTTACCTGAGATAGTGGGTTGGATCCATGGATAATTTCCTCAGGATTGGTGGGGTGGACGATTTCACTAAACGGACCAAGCCTTTGGGCGTTAGGACCTTGAGTTCCAGCGGGAATAGTGGTGGTAGCGGGGGCCTCGGTAGTTTGAGTTTCATCAGGAGGGATGATAGCAGTATGATCGCCCGTGGTAGGGACGATGTCTCCGTCAGTTCGTCGTGTTCTTGCCATGGTTGATGTCTTCTTCCCACAGACGGTGCCAAATGTTATGGAATAAAAACTAAGGTGTATTTAATGCGGTGTATGTCGGAGCTTAACGAGCTTTAATGGCTGAGTTTGTGTTTCGTAGCTTGGTTCTACCCTCACAAGATGCCTACGTATCTCTGTTGTGTTTAGAGAATCAAGCCAAAAACGTAGTTCTAATAATTAGGGGTTAGGCCCTGTTAGGTCCCGGAGATCGTAGAGGGGGGGGGGGGTGAATACGATTCCCAAATAAAAATTATGACTTTTAAAAACTTTTGGGACAACATAAAAATTAATTTGGTTCAAACCCAGGTACTGTTCATCATCTTCTTCAACCTCAAGAACACCATTAAAATAACCAAGATAATGAACGGTAAATCATCCAAAACACACAACACAACAAGATCCAAGAATATAACTTTATATTCATTGAAGTGGGGTAGATGCTACAAACAAGTTCAAGAACATAAGCTCAAGAACACAACAAAGAAATGATTTTTGGCTCCTCTAAAAATATTACAAATTCTAGATCTAGGAGACAAAAATCAAACCTATCTTCTAAACAAGATTTAGCAATGTTTACAATAGAAGATAGATGAGTGGTATGACAAAGAAATTCATGGCCCCATAATATTAAAGTATGAGTTCGGCCATGGGGGAGAGAGAAAATAATTTTCTCTCTCTCTCCCCATTTCTTTTTCATCCGAATACTCTCCCTGACCACTTTTTATGAAAACTTGAGTTTTTCTTCTTTTTATATTGAAAAAGGTGTTGCTTTTTGCTTTTCCACCTTTTACTCTTGTCCACTCAAATCATATCTTTAAAGTCATGTGCCAAGTATGCCTTTGGAAATATTTAATGTAAAAGTAATATTTAAATAAATATATATAATATAAATAAAGAGTGTTTTTATTTATAAAATATATAAATAATTAAATAAATACTTTATTTAATTAAATTAAATATTTCCATTCCACTCTTCAATTTGTGTAGACTTCCTTATCCAAATACTTGGCCCCGTATACGTGACTCCACCACGTCCAAGTATTTGGCCTTCTAATCTGTGAAGCTTTAGTAAGATCCAATCAGGTTGTGCCGTCTGTCCCTTATTCATTAGGCTGACATTTCTCCAACACTGATTTACCACCTTTGTTGATCCTCCACTTGACTCAAGAAAACCAACAACTTTAGAATGATTAAAACCATATTAACCGACGAGAGCTTGCCTCCAATGTCCTGACACTTTATGCAACGGTCTGGTTCATAAGTGACTAGTCTTGATAGGGGCTCTTGATTCTGAACATGATTCCACATTCTTCTTTGCAAACCTTACTTGTAGCTTCGATTGTAATGCACTAAAATCTTCATAGACTAAGACAATCTTTTGTAGCTTCCACATCCTTGAATAGATGTCAATATCTTTTATTCTCCACTGAGGCATGAACATGTTAATGAACTTCTTCCAGTGAGCTTCAAGTCTGTAGATGATCCTTTGATACTTTGTCTTAACTGAACTCTGTGATCCAAGATTTATGTGCACCTGCATATTATTACATGTCCTGTTCTATTGTTGAGTTATCATCAACCATTACATAGAGATTACATTTAGCATTTCTAGTACACATGAAAGTGCAGTGAGTTACTTCCCTTCACTCCTATCTCCCCTTTCAATCTCCCCCTATTTGGTTGATATGTAATAGCAATCAAATACTATTTCCCTTTACAATCTCCCCCAAAAGCAATTAAATAAAATTAACTACTAGAGGATAACTCAACTAACATACAAGAAACAATTAAAGTACTGGACATGAAAATAATATACAAAAGGTTCTGGAAAGATATAATCAGTTAAATCCAGATTTCCTGAGTTGCTGAAAATGAATGATGAATTTCTGAATTTCATTTTCCTTTAGCTTCCTCCACTTCAATGTTCTTCAAAGATGGGGTTCTTTCAATAAAGAAACAAATCATTAGTAAAGACTTCTGACCAATCATTCTTGTTCATCTTGCAATTCGAACTAGAACATACAGCTCTCTATGTTCCCCATAAGAGGTCAACTCATTCTCCCCTTAAGGTTGTTCTCTCTTGGAATGAAAGTCATTTCCTCTTTTTCTTCAGGATGTTCTATTTCCAGGAAATGTATTTTTCTTTCTTCCCTGCACTATTCCACTGACTTCATCTATCACTGAAACAAGAAATAGAACACACTTGGACACTTCTCAGATGCCCCTTGAAAATCTCCTTCACATTCTGATTTACCCAGAAAACTTCTACTTAGCAAAAACTCCCCCTGAGTTGATACTCTTCAAAAAAATCTTCATTTTCATTCATTGATCATGCTAGAAAGAATTCTTCTGCCGAACCTCTCCTAAGAATGTTCCAAGGACAGATCTTCAAACAAATAGAGCAAAATCCCTTAGATATCTTTTCAAAATAAGATATAGCACTGCAAACCAAGATGTTAAGATTCTCCATAACTTCTCCCCTTAGTACGACAAGTAACTTCTTCCCAATTGACAAAAAGTAACTTCTCCACTTCAGACGAAAAATCAGTTAAATCTACAACACCTTTAGGGATTAGGCTCCAACCAATTACTAAGAAACTCCCCCTTAGTAATTTCTCCATTGCATCACTAAGGTTTCAATTTTATCTAATTCTCCCCCTTAGTTCATGCAAGCTCCAATCCACCCTTGTGTCTTTAGATATCCTCTAAGTAACCTCCACAAGATAGGATTGACAGATCTCAGTTCTTGTATCACCAAGAGATCTCGTTTCTTGTATCACCAAATTCTCCCCCTTAGTTGAGAATATCCTTTAAAACAATAAAAGTATCATCTACATCCAATCGAATAAGAAACTTTCCTCCAATTGAACATAAAATTCCCTTTAGGCCTAAAAATTAATATCTCCCCCTTTGAGATTGAGAACAACATGAATTAATAGACCCAAAGGTAATAGTTTAGATATTCCCACTAAGCTTCAGCTAGACTCTTCTTCAGCTTGTCTTCCAGAAAAGAATCTCTTCAACATTCCAGAGCTAGAAAATTCAGTAACAGGATTCAAGCATAGTAGCAAGGTTAGTGTTTGGTCTATGGTTCCCTCACTTCTACTACGTTCTGTTGGTGTTTACACTTTCAAGCGTAAGTGTTCCACTCATTTCTCTCCCTATTTCTCTCACTCAAGTGTATCACTCCCTCACTTTACTCAAGTGTTTCTCTCCCTTACTTGCACTCATTCCATGTATAGCAATTTGTACCTGCAAGTAAATCCATGCTAGTCTCACCAAGATATTATGGATCGTTGACTGTTGCATGTTGTCGATCACTAAAGATCTAGGTTCTGAGATGGAATCTCAGGCAGGGTTTCAGTTAGGTCGTCACCCAACTCACCATGAGCAAATCCATGCACACGTGGCTCGTCGTCGGGGAATAACCCTTCTGAAATTGGAATCTCCTCCATTCCAGGAGTGACTGAAATCCCAACACCCTGATCCTCAAAAGACTCATCAAATTGGTAAACCAACTGAATCATAGTCTATGAGTTGTTGCTCAGCTACTTTCAGCATTAACATTCTCCCCATATGCAAATCCATGCATTGGATCGTTGAATGTGGTATGCGTACTAGCAGCTATCTAAGCATCAACCGACTCCCCATATGCAAATCCATGCACTGGATCGTTGACGGTGATATGCCTTTAAGTTTTGAGCGATCCATGTATTCCAGAATTTGAATTCCTGGGAGAGTAGACGTGTACAAACATCTCTCTCAATCACCTGTGAAGATGAATTAACTCACTATTTTCAGTCATGGAAAACTGTTAGTGATTGCCTCTCAACATCAACAGATTGCTCTGCGGATGTGAAATCCCGTTAGGGAACTAGGACTGTTCCTCCTAGGAAGGTTGACAAGGATTCTAATATATGGCAAGAAATCCAAGTTTCCCTCAAACGCCTGTGAAGGTGGCTCAACAACTTCATTCACCATGAATGGTAAACAAAGAAGTTTAGGGGTTTTACCTATACCTCACAATGTGCACTTCTTGCAATGTGTCCTCACAATTGTTAGTTCCAAGAGAGGCTAGAGAACTGTTAGGTCCTATAACATCCCTTAGAAGCAAAAACTTTAGGATTACCATCAGCGTGAATGCTTTTGGTGTGCTTGACTCATTACAAGGTGCTCTGGCTGACGAGCGAATTTTCAATGAAATCACCATGTTGAGAGAGTTCATTCAGAAACGGTTGAATTGCCTTTTCAGCTCTGCATCCTTTTGAGAGAATACAGATGAGCTACAGATACCTCAATTTGTATACTTCTTTCTTTCTCGAGAGGTAGAGCTGTGGGTGCACTTCCGACTTCATCCTTATTTGCTGCATCAAGTGCAGTTTCTCCCTTAACAACCGCTAATCTATATAAGTTCCTTATATCACCAAGGGTTGAAAGTTTGAATTAGAATGATAGTGTTTGGTACTAAGGCCTTGGTTAGAAATTGATGGACTATTCAACTTCTTGACCTTCCCCTATAGCCACTAAGGCCAAGCCATTACGGCTAAATAGATAGAGTTGATCAGAGCTATATAAAATTTGGTAGAGTATGATTAAACTTATTCTCTATTCCTTCTCAGAAATATAGCATCGGAGCAATGTGTCCTCAAGAAACAATGCACCAGAGCTAAAATGTGGGAATTAATAAAGAATAGGTAAAAGAATATTAAGCCAAATTTCATAAACTCACAATTTTGAAAAAAAAGTTTAACAGATTAACAAAAGTGTTCTTTTGAATTTCTCTTAGACAAATATCCAATTGAAATTCAACTCTTTTAACAAAAACATTTTGATTAATAACTCAAATCTATTTCATCTTGCTCACTGTATGTTTTCAGAAATTGTTTTGCAATTCATTCTTATCGGATATTATCTCCGACTTAAAACATAAATCATTTATAAAAAATCGAATGAATGCTTTAGTCATACAGTCCAAGGCACTAATCCCAAAGCAAACAACCATTGTTTTAATACTACAGGTCAATGTGAAACAGACATTAACAAGAGTTTTGAAAAACGTTTTACCAATAGTTGATACCTCAAGATCAAAACAATTACTTAAATAAAATAGCCTGATACTATGCAACCTAAGTTACAAGTTATCAAGTAACTTTATTTAAACAAATCGTGGAGAGAAAACAGTTTTCATTACAAAACATTTAGAGAGAGAGAGGATATATGATTTTGAAATAGAAAGATAATCCTCAAGAAATGTTCTCTTTCAAAGAAAATTTTTAGAGGCTTTTCATTCTCTGGCAAATGAATGCATATTTAGATAAAACATTTTTCACAAGAAATAGACAAGAAATTTCTTTATGCATTCAAGTTCTAAAGAATGAAAAACATATGTTAATACTAATGAATTATCAAAGATATGAGTGACAAGACATTCAAAAGTACTAACATCATTTAATTATTTTGTAATAAAACGCATCTTACTACAAAACAATCAAGCACATAAGATACTTACATTATGCTAGACAATTACCATTTGTCGCTTGAAACAAACACATATTGCAATATAGATCATGGTAATTATAAAGCATAAAACATAAGCATCCGCTAAACACTGAACACACATTGACCGAATGACAGCATTTAACTTCTTACACTACATCTCAACAATTATCACATGAGCATATTGAAAATACTCATGACAATCAGAATGTATGTAAGCTCGAGGTACTAGTTGCATCAGAGATCAAATACCTTTAAATATTAATACTAAAATTTATGATCTTTGACAACCCCTCGCGATGTAGTAAATTACTTTCAATATCAGTGTTTTTGAAATAATCTTTTTAATCACTTAGTGCAGAAATTCTAAGTGACATCACTAATATCAAAAGAATGACAACTAATATTAATGGATTTTGCAAAAGACATGAATTACATCACTTAAACTACATATTAAGTGGTTCCATTAATATTAGCATTAAACAATTAAAAGTAAATAAAATTACAATTAATTAAAATATACAAATACTTATGCTGAAACATTTGATACATATAGCATGAATAACATATGACAGCATAAAGTACGAGATCCTGGATATAAATTGACTATACAAAGAGATGCTACAATGTTAGGTCCCTAGGTCCCGGGTGATCATAGGTAATCTCATAATGATAATATTGAGTCCCGGGTGGTCACACGCTAAACATTAATCAATTCCTAGAGATCGTAGACATCTAAATAGCATGAACACTCTCTATAAACATTACATTTAAATAAATCAATATTAGACTAGAGTGACATACCTTAGTCAATAGAGCTTTTACTGGTGTATGATCGTTGAATGAACAATTACTCCTCTTTGCCCGAGAGATCAAACGTTTACTCCTTTCGAGATCGAACGTTTACTCCATTTGGACAGGAATAACTTTTCATCTACCAGTTAACATTGTTCCTCGAAACAATACCACGCTCATCCAGATGGAAACTGCATTACCTTCAGCACCCAAATATTTTCTTGTAGATATTGGTCTTGGCAGCAGCTTCACTAAACTCAGCACTCTAGAAACCAGTAGTCTTGACACTAGCAGAGTAGAACCTTCAAAAACTCCGAACTACCCTTCAGCTTCTGTATCAATACCAAGTCTTCATGTGGATTGATTCCTTGTGCTAAGTGTATCTGCCTCTGGTTCAATTGAGTTAGTTCCTTGATTCGAACCCTACTCAATCTTGATTAGTTAGTGCATCTTCAATCTTCATTGAATTCACTCAGAAAAACTAATGAAATACTCTTATACATGCACAACACTACCAATCACTACTCTACTACCCAGATTCATCAAGAACTGACTCTAGGAAATGTTGTTACACAAAACCCTTTGTCATGACAGATGTGTCCTTAATGTTTCCTTAGATATTCAGTGGGTAGAGTAGTCTTCTTCAAATATGATTGAGATCATCTTGCATTATCTTTAAATTGACAATTTCCTTTCTAATATGCAATCACTCAATCTGGATCACTAAGTGCTCCTAAGAATCTCAACTCTTACTCAATGAGCACTGCTAGCCTTTGAACATCAAACATGACTAGTTGATCCAACTTACTGATGCTCCCCCTGTGATGCTGCTTGCAGCTTTTATTCATCTGGTGTCATCTGATCTTGAGCCCTAAACAGGATGTCAACCTTTAGAAATTCAGAGCTAAAATCAAACGAATGCTAGGGAGCTTGATGATGATGTTCACTGCATCTAGATCATCTTAAATCAATCACAGACTCTGTGTAAGCTCTTAACTCCAAATAAGATAGCCCTTCATCACACCATGTGACTTCAGGCATGATTAATCTTACTTGATGTCTTCTTTTTACATTTGCTGATTAGACTTGCTGTGTCAACTGATTCAGCCGTAGTGAATAGGAAACCTTAAGTCTATCCATTATCCTTGTAATTCCACTCAAGGTCTGGATTTCCCTATCAACTCCTCCATTTGGTCATGAAGTCCGGAAACTGAACTTTACTCTAGAATACTCCTTTCAGTGCAGACATAACATAGAACTTCGTTCGTCAACAAATTCCATTACCTGCCCTCAAAGTGTTCTTACAGCAATCTGCCTAATCCTTTGAATGTGATTAATCACTGAGATGCTTCATCTATCGAATGCATGAACAAACACCAAAACTAAACAGGGTAGCCTTTGACTTAACTTCCCTTCAACTGACATACTTCACTAATGTCCTTCTTAAAAGAATTTCATTAGAAGTAGTCCTTTCTCAAAAACTTCATCTTTACCGTCGAATCCGTTATCTTGATAAACCAAGTATTAGTTGATTCAAGTGTGAGAGCATCACTTGTTGTTGCAGCTAACTCTATTCTGATAAACTTCAACGAATAGTTGACTTCATCATAAGCATTACATTTCGTGTCAGCAGTAACCTCACTTCCAGTAGAGTGAGCTTCTATTTCTCTTGACCTCGATCAATATTGTTCATCCTCGAACTGATATTAGGAAACCCTTCGCAAAGAATCCCCTATGTCTTCCTTAATATTGTGCTTCAGATCATTCAAGAAAAATAGGTAACCTTGCTTAACCATTTGAATACCAAAGCAAAAGTAGTTACATGCCTCGAACATGGAAATGTCTGAGATATATAACTTGTACATGTTGAAAGATACTCTGCATTCACACATGATTAAGACACGTGGTCCTCAATTTGATTGAGTCCAAGGGTTAGAGATATTTCTAAACATAGTTAACAACAAAGCATTCAAGTTCAACATGTTCATTCTTATCTGACTGATCACTCCTCATCTATATCAGCCTTAACAAGTAGTCTTGGCTATGAGCTCAGTGATCCCAACCTAACTTAAGGTGGACTAGCAGTCTATAAGAATCATGTCGTACAAATATGTAGTCATAGAAGAATCAATCACTCAGATTCCTAATTCTTCTAAATTATCTTTGTTGTTCACTTTAACATTATATTATCTCTAATTACCTGAGTCAGTTTAAATTTTAAAAAAAAATTAATTCATGGTTTATTATACTGACCCCTAGGCAATTCCCAAATTAGAAACAAACTCATCTTAACAAGCACATGATCAAATATAGCGTTTAATACAACCATGCTAGTATAAACAGATTATAGACAATGTAAACATCAAGGCACTTAGCATGCAGCAAATACTCTTTCCGGTAAATGTACCCCTACAAATACCTAAGACTCTATATGCTAACATGATCAATTATCGTGAAGCAAGCATTAAATCACATAAGATCTAATCATGAAGTCAAATACTGATAAACAAGCAACACTAACAAACTAGCATAAGTTATCTAATTTATATAGAAATCAAGGTGAGACATGCATTACATCAAACTTATAATATAATGCAGTTCAGCACTTAATACTCTATAATTAAATCAAACAAGTATAAACTAGTTAGAAAGTATACCTGTGCGATGCTTAACATTCCATCTCGAGTGATAATCAATTGATCCAAATCAATTTCCATTCTACTAACACTCATGGAAGTATCCTTGCATTTGACCTCAATAACCAATGATGTTCCTGCTTCAACCCAAATTGATACCTGATTGTTCTGCTTAAAGACCCCGACATAGAATGTCTCATGTTCTGCTTGAAAAGATCACTCTTCTTTGTATGTGTAGCAATAACCCCTTGATTATCATATGTCAGTGATAATCAAACCTTGTGTATTTCTGCCACTGATGTCCTTTAACCAAATCTTCAATTGTTGTTTTGGTTCTTTGACCGTTAAACTGAATTCCTTTTCAAAATCCCAAATTCTTCAGATATTGATTCGAAAACCACTGATCGAAGACTCTTCCCTAAATGAACTAATCCCCTTTCAATAACCAAATGATCCACTGAGTAGACCGATGTAGAAATACATCTCCAATGGTAAGATCAGGTCTCAACTCCATTAGAATGTTCTTCAGTCAGTTCGTTTGTCCTCAACGAACGAAGAATCAACTCCTGTTGTTTCGTTTAATAAAACATTTTGTCCAAACAGAAGTATTTAATTTTTTTTTAGGAATTTAAATAATCAAAATAAATTGAAAATGCATTTTTGATAAATAATAATAAATTTCTCAATTTCAAATTATAAATAAAATAAAATTCGAAAAGAAAGTTTTGATATAGAGATAACAAAATTTTCAAGGTATATTAAATAATCCCGAAAAAGAAATTATTTCAAATCAAAATTAATTTCCAAAGAATTTTATAGAATTTATAATCCAAAACAGTTTCAATTATAATTAAAATAAAACAGATTGAAAATATAAGTTTGATATAAAAATAATAAATTTTCAAGTCATCTTAGATATTCTTGAAAATAAATTATTTCAACCAAAATGATTTTCCAAAAAGTTTTATGAGATTTATAATTAAAACTTCTATAAAAAATAAATTATTAAACCTCAAAAATAATTCTCAAAATACTTTTAAGAATATTAAACTCAAAAGAAATTAAATTGGATTTTAAGATTAATTTTAGTTTTTAAATTAATAAAATTCTTAACTAAGAATATTAAAAATATAAAATATTTGACTCTAAAATTTAAAAGAAAATAAAATATTTTCCAAGATATAAAATAAACTTGAAAAATAAATTATTTAAATTTAAAAATTATTTTCAAAATATTTTATATAATTAAATTCAAATTTAATTATTAAATTAATTATTAAACTAAAAACAATTTGAGAGAAAAACAATTTTTGTTTTAAATAAAGGTTAAACTATGTAGCCATGTGTCATGTTGAAACAGCCCTCAGAATTTCTACTTGGGTTCTATCTCGAACATCAAGTCGAATTTCTACATAGAATTTCTACTTGGGTCCTATCTCGAACATCAAGTCGAAATTCTTACTTAGAAAAAATTTTCACATCCAGAATTTCTACTTAGGTTCTATCTCGAACTTTAAGTAGAAATTCTACATAGGAATTTCTACTTGAGTCCTATCTCGAACATCAAGTCGAAATTCTTACTTAGAAAAAATTTTCACATCCAGAATTTCTACTTAGGTTCTATCTCGAACTTTAAGTAGAAATTCTACATAGGAATTTCTACTTGAGTCCTATCTCGAACATCAAGTCGAAATTCTTACTTAGAAAAAATTTTCACATCCAGAATTTCTACTTAGGTTCTATCTCGAACTTTAAGTAGAAATTCTACATAGGAATTTCTACTTGAGTCCTATCTCGAACATCAAGTCGAAATTCTTACTTAGAAAAAATTTTCACATCCAGAATTTCTACTTAGGTTCTATCTCGAACTTTAAGTAGAAATTCTACATAGGAATTTCTACTTAGGTTCTATCTTGAACTTCAAGTAGAAATTCTTACTTAGAAAATTTTTCCACTTCCAGAATTTCTACTTAGCTCTAAGTAGAAACTTATCTAGAATTTCTAGATAGGAATTTCTACATAGAAATGTTCTACTTGGCTATCTAGAACATTTTGTACTTAGAAAAATTCCGGGCTTCAAAAAAAATTCTGGATGCCCAGTGAACCAATTGTACCCTCTTTAATCTCAAAAATAAAAATAGATCCAATCGATTTGTATGTCAATCGAGTAGCTCTGATACCAATTGTTAGGTCCCGGAGATCGTAGAGGGGGGGGGGGGTGAATACGATTCCCAAATAAAAATTATGACTTTTAAAAACTTTTGGGACAACATAAAAATTAATTTGGTTCAAACCCAGGTACTGTTCATCATCTTCTTCAACCTCAAGAACACCATTAAAATAACCAAGATAATGAACGGTAAATCATCCAAAACACACAACACAACAAGATCCAAGAATATAACTTTATATTCATTGAAGTGGGGTAGATGCTACAAACAAGTTCAAGAACATAAGCTCAAGAACACAACAAAGAAATGATTTTTGGCTCCTCTAAAAATATTACAAATTCTAGATCTAGGAGACAAAAATCAAACCTATCTTCTAAACAAGATTTAGCAATGTTTACAATAGAAGATAGATGAGTGGTATGACAAAGAAATTCATGGCCCCATAATATTAAAGTATGAGTTCGGCCATGGGGGAGAGAGAAAATAATTTTCTCTCTCTCTCCCCATTTCTTTTTCATCCGAATACTCTCCCTGACCACTTTTTATGAAAACTTGAGTTTTTCTTCTTTTTATATTGAAAAAGGTGTTGCTTTTTGCTTTTCCACCTTTTACTCTTGTCCACTCAAATCATATCTTTAAAGTCATGTGCCAAGTATGCCTTTGGAAATATTTAATGTAAAAGTAATATTTAAATAAATATATATAATATAAATAAAGAGTGTTTTTATTTATAAAATATATAAATAATTAAATAAATACTTTATTTAATTAAATTAAATATTTCCATTCCACTCTTCAATTTGTGTAGACTTCCTTATCCAAATACTTGGCCCCGTATACGTGACTCCACCACGTCCAAGTATTTGGCCTTCTAATCTGTGAAGCTTTAGTAAGATCCAATCAGGTTGTGCCGTCTGTCCCTTATTCATTAGGCTGACATTTCTCCAACACTGATTTACCACCTTTGTTGATCCTCCACTTGACTCAAGAAAACCAACAACTTTAGAATGATTAAAACCATATTAACCGACGAGAGCTTGCCTCCAATGTCCTGACACTTTATGCAACGGTCTGGTTCATAAGTGACTAGTCTTGATAGGGGCTCTTGATTCTGAACATGATTCCACATTCTTCTTTGCAAACCTTACTTGTAGCTTCGATTGTAATGCACTAAAATCTTCATAGACTAAGACAATCTTTTGTAGCTTCCACATCCTTGAATAGATGTCAATATCTTTTATTCTCCACTGAGGCATGAACATGTTAATGAACTTCTTCCAGTGAGCTTCAAGTCTGTAGATGATCCTTTGATACTTTGTCTTAACTGAACTCTGTGATCCAAGATTTATGTGCACCTGCATATTATTACATGTCCTGTTCTATTGTTGAGTTATCATCAACCATTACATAGAGATTACATTTAGCATTTCTAGTACACATGAAAGTGCAGTGAGTTACTTCCCTTCACTCCTATCTCCCCTTTCAGGCCCTTTATATAGACGTAGAGAGTCTAAGAATTAGAGTATGTTTAGGAACCTTGGTGGACAGGCCACCTCCTAGAAGAATTCTGGATTCTTCTTGTGATAGAAGTAGTTTCCAAATAGGAAAAGGTTTCCTTGTTGATTGAAGTGTCTTGGGGGCTACTTCTTGGAGCAGTTTCCATGTATTTAGACAGAATTAATTAGCTGTATATTTAGCCAATTAATTACGAATTTATTTACCAATTAGGGTTTCAAGCCTCATTAATTGGGCTTCCCTTTTGGACCAGACTAGGTCCAATTAATGACACATTAACTGTGTCTTTAGGGCTTACTTTCAGTCCGTATCAATCGATGGTGCAATGTACTAGTCAATTGATATTTATTGACTTTGATTGATAGCTCTTCAATGGATGTGAAGAATGGCTACGAAAGTGTAAATATTCTAATTCAGAATCATCACAAATGAAGTGATCAACGAATAAAATATTTGATGGATGAAAGTCAACAATAGTCAAATCAACAGATAAAGTACACCAAGACAATCAATGGATAAAGTAATTGATGGATAATCAAATATCCATTGTTATATCAATTGATCAATGGATAACATATTCATCGATGGATAAGCAAAGAAGGATCGATTGATAGTCTTAATAATAATTATCAGTTGATCAAGGTTTCCCAAATTAGTTAAAGACAAATGGAATGGAATCTTTGTAGAATTCTGAATCGATGGAAGACAGTTCTGTCAGGATTGTAAATACTTTCAAAGGAACACAGTCTTCAAGGAAATGATCAAGACAAAGGCTTTTCCAGAACTAGACAAAGTCTAATGAAGAATGTGAAAGTTACTAATTTCTATTTTTGTGTATACACTGTAAAATGTATTTTACACATTTATCAGTCGATAAAAAATAAAAGTATAAATGAACTACTATATACAATTTAATTGTTCATTGTAGCAAAGAGTAGAAGTTGGCAATCAAGAACTCAAGAAAAGCACAATGGAAAGATAGAAAGCATTTATAATGCTTTTCTTAGTTCGATTTACATTTTGTAAGCAGCTTAGTTTTAAGACCAAGGTTCATTAAAAACAAAAATATTCACTAGTGGAAAAACAATCCACTAGTAATTTTAAAAGATTTGTTTTCAATCGTTTTAATTTTAATCTTCTTTTCTACTTCTTAGTTTCAACAATCTAAACACTCAAACACTTATAAACAAATCTAAATCCGCAAGAATTGCTAATAATTCTTAAGTTTGTATTCAACCCCCTTCTACAAACTTGTACTTAAGGGAAATAACATTTCCGTTTTCGTGGTACAATATTTTTTGCACCAACAGGTCTACCATGCTTCTAGCGTAATTTTGAATCACCAATCAAAACAGTTTGCACGAGTACGTACTACGAGTCATATACACTCATATTGACGATTTCAGGGTACATGACAACTGCATTCTGGGTTCTTGTCCTCCGAAAACACTCCAAATTAAGTCTCATCCATCAAAACTGCCACCCCCACTCATTGGAAGACGATCGCGAACCTGTTCCGGACAGTCATAAACCTTGTTCATCCGTTATTTAACAAATAACTTTCACGGACGTTAGTACCAAATTTATTTCAAAACAAGTTTTAATATGTGATTGAACATCATAAACCACAATTTTACTATTGAAATTGATGCAATTAGTTGCAATCGTATTTGCTATTATGGTTGAAAATTTCACAAAACCATTTTATACAATTTAAATTGATTTTTACGTGCAGCATACAACCCGGTTTAAACCCAAATATTTTTTTGAGGGAAAAAAAAGAGTAAAGCTCTATACATTACTACGAGTAATTTGATGATCTTGTTTTAAAAAGAAAAACATTAAGGTATCCTTAGCTAAGTAACTCCAATTTTCTTGGAAGTTGCATAAATTACATTTTTTGATTATATAATTTTTAAATACACAAGATAACTCATACTTCACAAGGATTACACCAAAATGCTCTAACCTAGTTACATAGTTAAAATGTGGTCACTTCAAGTTACATCGTTGTTATGTAATATTATTCTCATATTTTGCTTTTATAAGAAGTTATAATAATTTTATTAATCTTTATAATATTTTATAATTAACATATATTTTCTAAACAGTATCATTAATTTTTTTTAACATCTTTAATTTTTTTTAATCTTTTGATATTTAAAATAGATAAATCTCAATTATATAATAGTTTTTTTATTTTTATAATTAATTATATGTATTTTTCTATTTATTATTGTAATAGTTTATAATATATATATATATATATATATATTTTTTCTTTACAATAACCTTACATATTTGTATTTTTAAGTTAATCTTATGATTCATATTGATTCATATCATAATAAATTATTATTTTTAGTGTAAAGTTTTATCCTTATTTTATAAATATAAAGTCATCTAATTATAATTATAATTTTATTTTAGTTAGCATTATTTTTAGAAGAATTTTAATTAATAATTAAAATTCGTTTTTTATAATTAAATTGATCATGTCATTTATCAAATTATATTTTTTACATAAATATTTATAAGTTTACAATTAATAACTTTTTCACTTATATTTGTATATTATTATTATCACTATTAGAAATAAAATTTAAAATAATATAATAATAAAAGTTGAAGTTACACAATTATAAACCAAACATATGTTTTTCCTAAACCAAGAAATTTTACCATGTACCCTGGTTCCAAGCCAAAAGAGGCCTAAACAACAAACTAGGGAGCGTGAGTGAGTGGTCTTAAAACAGTTCTACTCCTAAACAACGTTGCGTTTGGATCCAAGTGACATACAATTACAAACTAGAAACACACACACACACACACACACACACACTTACTTTCTAATTATAGAACTCACAGTTTTTAACGAATAACCGGATTTATTGGCAACATAACCAACCTCTCTCTCTCTCGTCTTGTTTCATCATCACAACTAACTCATTCCCTCTTCTAAGCCTTTCCCAACATTGTATGTATACACACAGACTCTCTCTCTCTCTCTCTCTGTCTGTCTCTGCAACCAACTTAACCACCTGGGTATGCTTACATATTTAAACCCTATTTCATTTCCCACTTTTTAAACTCACCCCTCCTGTTCTTTATGTATGTTTGTCTCAGATCTGATCTTATAATGATAATTAATATATACACACATTTATTCTTATGATTTATATTTTATTCTGATGCTCATTTGTTTTTTTTGTTTTATTGTTTGTTTGTTGCAGATCATTGACATTTTACAATTCTTTCATTGCTGGTAAAAATCAAGCCTTTTTCTAAATTGGAATTTAATGCAGTTGTGATCTATCAAGAAAATAATTGGGTTTTGAAAAGATTGTTTTTTCGATAATTGGATCTGAATTTGGTTGTATCAATTATTTAGGTTGGATGGTTGTTTGATGAGTTTCGACTTTTTCGTAATTTAGTTGTGTGATTATGGTGGGATGATTAGTAGGTTTTTTTATTGGAACTTGTTTTAATGCCTACAGAAGTTTGTGGATTTTGTTATAAGACACATGACAGCATATATGTTATGATCGGTTATGGTTTTACTGCTTTCTGGAAATTTAGGGTGAAAAGATAGTGTTTTTCTTGGAGGGGTTGTCGAAACTTGATATGAGAGGCCCCTGGTTCAAGAAACTCTCTCGAGTTTTTGGCCCTAGACCGCCACGTACCTTGTTAATTTTATGTGTTGTTTGTGTTTTTGTAATTATTGCGTTGTTGGGGCCATCGACTTCTAGGGACTTTGACCGTATTACTTCCACTGCAAGACTAGATATTTACTCTGGTTATAGAAGGTTAAAGGAGCAAGCAACTAGCGATTATTTAGAATTGAGGTCTCTGTCATTAGGAGCCAATCGTCTGAAGGATATTCCTCTTTGTAACAAGGAAAGAGAGAATTTTGTACCGTGCTATAATGTGTCAAATAATTTATTATGGGGTTTTAAAGACGGAGAGGAGTTTGATCGTCATTGTGGTGTATCAAGTGATCGTCAAAACTGTTTGATTCGTCCTCCGTATAACTACAAGGCGCCCTTGAGTTGGCCAGCTGGCAGAGACATCATATGGAGTGCAAATGTGAAGATAACCAAAGACCAATTTCTTTCTTCTGGAAGCATGACAAAAAGGTAACTGTAAGCTCCTTTGTTAGTTTTACTGGACTGTCTCCAAATTGGAATTATGACCTTATCCTGACCCCTGATGAATTTCAGGTTGCTTATATCATATTAGCCTTACATTTTTGGTCTTTTGTACTTTAAGGTTAATGTTGCTAGAGGAAAATCAAATTGCTTTCCACTCAGATGATGGAGTGGTCGTTGATGGTGTTAAAGTTTACTCACGCCAAATTGCAGATATGATAGGCCTGGCGAGTGATTCCGAATTTCACCAGGCTGGGGTAAGTACTTATTTTTCTTGGTAAATATTTCCACATCTTTTTCTTTATCGGGTCTGAAAACTAACAGTTGAAAGTTTGCGATTAGGAATGTGCAATTTCCACTTAAATTTCCTTATATAATTAAGTTCTATAGCATAGAGATATGACCTATCACTTATTTTTGGAACTGCGGTAGAAATTTTTGTGTATTGACAGTCTCTTATTGACATTTGTCACAGGTTCGCACTATATTAGACATTGGCTGCGGGTTCGGTAGCTTTGGAGCCCACTTGCTCTCACTTAAGTTGATGGCCGTCTGTATGGCAGCATATGAGTCAACTGGTAGCCAAGTTCAATTATCCCTCGAAAGAGGTCTTCCTGCTGTTATTGGAAACTTTGTTTCCAAACAGCTTCCATTTCCATCTTTGTCATATGACATGGTTCACTGTGCTCAGTGTGGAATACTTTGGGAGAATAATGGTATTATGTAGCTATTTTAGGGACTCCTATTCTGTTTTCCTTATTCAGATGTATCATGCTTTGATTCACTTTTGCCGCTGCAGTACTAAAAACAGTTTTTGTTGTACAACATTTTCAGAATCACAATCTTAGTTTCCCGTCCTACCGGTACAACCTGGTTGACATTTTGTCAGTTCTGCACGCTTTGTGCCAACCACATTGTCTTTTTTGTCAGTGTGTTCCTCTATGAGCATATAGCACCCATGAGTCCTTGACCCGTATGTACACGCATCGGCACGGGTGTAGAAATATGGAGTAGACATTAGATCTTCTTATAACTCTACCACTGAAGCATTTTTTTAATATGATTACTTTAAAGAGATTGACATTGAGACTTAGACATGCGGAAGAAAATGCAAAACTGAAAACAAATACATATATAGTGACACCTCCTGTTATTCAAGTCTTTTGAGATGAATGATTTAATACTATCAATCTTTTAGTGCTTACAGTTTTTCATGTCAAATCAAGAGTAGCTAAATTAATCACGAGTCTATACCTAGAATGCTTTGTTGGACTTTTTTCTAGTATTTTGGGATGATGTGTTGTAGCATGTAACTTGGATCTCTTGTTCAGGAGACTTCTTGGTATCCTTGTGCAGTTTTTAAATTTTTGGTGGGGTATGCTTCTGATAAGATACAAGTTCTTTAATTTTTTCCCCATCATTTATATGAATCTTTACGATGTGTGGAAATTAGCCTCAACTAATAATACAAGATCTCACTTCTGCATGCCTTGCATATTTAAATTGTAGATGTCATGGATTAGTCGTAATTGATTTATTAATAGCTTAATTATGATAGAAATAACTGGATAGTTTTAACTTATAAGAAAGTAGATATCAGTTGCAAGAATTTGGCATTCTTATCTCACTTATCTGGACACTCCAGATTCTCTATCATACTCGTGCCAAGAATACCAGAGCCGACTCTCGGTATAACCTTTGTTGTTTTTTAATATTTACAGTGATTACCTTTATTACCGTTCATTAATTATTATTATTATTGCGATACTTAAATTTTTTGACTTAATTTGAATGGTGATTTGTGTAGATATTGTATGCTATTTTGATTTTACATTATAAATTTGGTGTATACATAAATTATTGCATTTGTTAATAGTAACATACATCGAACTTATAAATATTCAAAAAACTAGGAATATATAAAATTCACATGCCGGGTACCTGTACATGTCCAATATGCAATCCATATCCGAGAATCCCAAAAATTCTTATAATCAGAGGCCGACGCGACGCTAGAATCCATAGACGAGTCTAGGTAAAGTAGGTTCTTACTAAAACTTGCATTGGTATCTTAGTTTTTGGAACCTCTTTTTCAACTGTTTTAGTCTCCCTTACTTTATAGAGAATTGTCTTAACAATTCTCTTTCGGAGATGGGTTCTATAGCCTTCTTTTATCCCTTTTTCTGTCTATCTCGGCTACCAGAAGCTTATTAATAGAACAAAACAGACATCTTCAGATTCTCTGCCAATAATTGGAATATGTAGGGGGTGAACATATAGTCTGGAATAAAGCAGAAGTTGGTGTAAAGTTTTAGATGAATAATTGGATCTTTGAGAATAACTGTTAGGATTTGGTTGTTTTTTTTACCAATTCTCTGTCAGAGTTATAGCATTCTCAATAGAATAAATGCGACACTTCAGCATTTCGCCAATTCATGGAAAGATGTTGGACTGAAGATAGTCTGGAATAGAGCAAGAAGTTGCTACTTTACGTAACTAGCATGAAAAGAAGTATTTTTTCTTATCATTTTTCAGTAACTTTTTTTCATAATTGATGAGCTTTTTCTTTAATCAGATGGCATGTTCCTAATTGAAGTTGACCGCCTTTTAAAACCTGGAGGTTACTTTGTCTTAACCTCACCAGCAAACAGAGTACAAGGAGGTTCTTTCAGACGAATTGAAGTCTTCACACAGAAACTTTGTTGGAATATCTTAGCTCAGCAAGAAGAGACTTTTGTCTGGCAGAAAACAACAGATGCTCAATGCTATAGTAGGTGAGGCTACTAATAAACTTATACTCTTGTCATGAAGTCACCACGTCTTTTTACATTTTCATTATAAGCATTTAAGTATAAATTTTGTCATTTCAAAGATGAAATACCTTACCTGCAATTGTGATCTGGCCAAGTTCTTCTCTATAGTTTCTTATTCTTTCCAACCTCCTCCCTTTCTTAAAGATTCTACAGAAATTATCTAATATGCTTTTAACTAAATGTAGCAAGAAGGGTGCTTTAACTACTTGTCAAGAAGAGCGTGAAATCCAATCGTATTACCGGCCACTAGCATCTTGCATAAGCGGGACTGTTAGTCAACGTTGGATTCCAATTCAGAACCGGTCTTCTAGCTTTCCATTGAACTCTGCTGAACTTGAAATTCATGGCATGTATTGTTCAATTTTAGCCTTGTACTAGTTTGATTTTCTCCACTGTGATTTTGCACAGTTTTGTTGTGAATTCTGTGCAAAGTCTCAAGTATCTAAAATTTCCTTATTATGTAATCCTCAGTCACGTCAATTTATCATTTATCTTCTACTATTGTAGGAGTGCTTAAGGATGACTACCTTGAAGACTTGGATTATTGGAGATCGTCACTAAAAAATTATTGGTCTTTGCTTACACCCTTGATTTTCTCGGATCATCCCAAGCGTCCAGGCGAAGAAGATCCATTGCCTCCATATAATATGATAAGGAATGTGTTAGACATGAATGCTCATTATGGAGGTCTAAATGCTGCATTTCTTGAAGCTAAAATGTCAGTATGGGTGATGAATGTTGTTCCTGTCAGAGAACGCAATACACTTCCTCTTATAATTGATCAAGGGTTTGCCGGTGTATTTCATGACTGGTAAGAGCTTAATAGGTTTCTATTTGCATTTTGAATTGAAGATCAAATGTTTGTTTATTTGAATGCTGAAAATCAGGTCTTTCTATTATTTAAAACAAGAAAAACCATGCTCCTTTTTGTAGTTAGGATGTCCATTTTACCCTTATACTGTAATATGAATATCTTACCTTTCTAACACAGTCTTTGCATTTTCATTAATCATTGTATATGTTCTTTTCATGCCTTTGTAATCGTTTATATCAAGCGTTTTGCAAGTTCTCTAACTGAATTCTGATTTGCTATTAACTGCCATAGGTGTGAGCCCTTTCCCACCTATCCACGAACATATGACATGCTCCATGCAAATGGACTCCTCTCACACCTCGATTCGGAAGGATGCAGTTTGACAGACCTACTTTTTGAAATGGATCGTATTCTGCGGCCTGAAGTAATTTCCTTCCCATTCTGTATCTATTGCCTCTGTCAATTATATTTCAATGTACTCGATTTAGATATTGTTTACTATATTGGCTATTTTCTTGTTTCTCAATGAAACAGCTTATCAAGGGGCATGTTTTATGTAGAGTTGCTCCTGACATATCTTTCTTGTTTGTTATTTCAACACTTCATATGACATGTTTTGATTAGTAGAGAATCATTGGTTGACAGGGGTGGGTAGTTCTTTCGGATAAATTAGGGCCTATAGAAAAGGCTCGAATGCTTGCTACAGAGATACGCTGGGAAGCAAGGGTGATTGATCTTCAAAATGGCAGAGACCAACGGCTGCTTGTTTGCCAAAAGCCGTTTGTGAGGAAATAATTGTTTAATTCGAGGAAGGTTCACTTCCTAGAGCTCCTTCACTTCTTTCTCTGGTAAGTATTACTTCAGTCCACGTCCTTGAGCTTATAAATCAGTGCTGTAGATATTAGGGGTTGATGCAAATGTCTCTTGTTCCTTTTCGAGTATTTATCCATGTTTAAGTCTATTAGACATTGGTTCTAAGCCTTCTGGCGCTCTGTGCATTTTATTAATATAATAAATAATTGATTAGGCACGAGACTTGCACACAGTTGCTTCGATTTGATTAAAAACTTTACTGCCTGTAATGCGGCATGTTTTCTGTATGAAGTAGTGGAGTCTGAATTATGTCTCCTTTTCATGACTTGAAGCCAAGTGTGGAAGTCGGGCTATTTATGTGAGAGCTAATTCATGACAATCCGAAGTTCATATCTGAGGTCTGCTGATAAATCTCAGTTCAGCCATAATGAAATTCTTCAAAGCACTGGTAGATATTTCAAAGCACTGTTAGATATGAAATCTATAATGACATGATGTATAATGATTACTGAAAGACGAAGTCGGGCTCCCCAATTTATCTTTTATTGCACAGGCTCGCGATGATCTTTCAGCACAAGGTTTTGCATATATTACAATTTCAAATAGAAGTTTGTGAGAATCATAGTGTAGGGAAAGTTTTGCTTCAGGTGTCGCTGCAATCAGTTCTTCTCCGGAGGATATTGTAGCAATTCCATTCATCCAATCCATTTTTTGCTTTTGGCTTCCTTTGTATGGTTTTACATTGTTTGATAGAATAGTAATTCAAGTCATTTTTGTACTTAAAATACTGCTCCAGTTCCATGAGTTGTCATGAACCAGGAGATGTATAAATGATAATTTGCCAATATAAGATTCGAAAATATAACTCCCACATTTCTTTTTCCATATAATTTCTATATGTATGAGATTTCGCTTCCCCCATTCGAAAAACATTGTATGCATATTGTAGCTCAGACGTCCTCAAATTTATAAATTTTAGAAGGTCAAAAATTACAGAAAAGTGCATAATATGTCCTCCAATTATTTTCTTATATTTGTTTATAAGAAAATTGCAAGGGTTCTTTAAGGTGAGATGCACAAAGTGCCATCTTAATTTTCAAGATACACAAATGCACCAAAAGCACAACCGATGAACACGATGCATTTTACTCCAACAATTATGTATTTTATTCTCATTAAGATCAAGAAGAAATTTAAATATCATGCCTACATTTACAAGTTAACAATTATGCAACTACTAGTGTGCTATACTCAGTAGCACCAAATGCACTATTCTCATACCTCAATTCCTCTATTTCTCCTCCTATCTCTAGTAGCCATTTTCATCCCATATCTTGCAAAAATGTCTGCCAGGTCGAATGATCCAACTTCTCTCAGTTTCTTCGCCACTTCCTCAAACATAACCACGCCTTCTTCATTCGAATAGCAATGCAAAAACTTATTGTAATCAAACCTGGGCACCTCTTGTCCTCTATTCAGCATTCTCTCCACATATTTAGTTGCTTCTAAAGACTTTCCGGCTTTCACCATTCCCCCAACAAAAATGGTATCAAAGTTAACTAAAGGGTCTGATCCCTTTCGTCCTCTCTTTCCCAAATGCCCCTGTAATAATATGATATACGTATGCATTATAGGCTCACACCCTCTCTTTATCATCTCTCTAAAAACATTTGTTGCATCTTTCGCCCTTTTTAACTTCAAAAACCCCTTGATAAACCCATGATACACACTTATATCCGGTTTCTCAATGCCATCAACAAGCAAATACGCCTCCCTAACTCGCGCCTTACATAGAAGTCCATATATCATCGACCCCAACGTCTCACTATCCGGCTCAATCCCTCTTTGCTGCATTTCTTGAAACATCACATGAGCTCCCCCGAGCTTCCCAACCTTACACATCCACTTAATCACAATCCCATAACTCGAACCACCCAAAACATCCATATCCCTCACCCTCATCGACTGAAAAAGCTTCATCGCTTCATCAAACCGATTAGTCTTAAAAAGGGTATCCATCATTTTATCCAAAGCATCAACATTCACCTCACCCCCTTCATCAACCATCATATTCCAAACAATCGAAGCCTCAACCAAATCACCCTTATCACAAAACCCGAAAATCATACACTTATAAGTCACCATATCGGGCTTAACCCAATCCCTCAATTTCGCAACAATGTACTTAGCTTCTTCAACCAACTTAGCCCCACAAAGACTCTCCACCACACAATTCAATCTCACCAAACTATAATCATACCCATAACCATTCATCAAGTGAAAAAACTCAACACAACGCTTCATTTCTCGCGATGAAGCCAAAGCTTTCAACGCGATACGATACGTTTGATCATTAACCAAACCACGCCTACCCATTTCCTGAATCAAATCCCACAATACATCAACATTTTTAGCCTTACCAAAAATACCCAACATTTTATTAAAAGTGAGAGTGGTGTGTTGAAAATTAGGGTTTGTGAGGGTAAAATGGAACAAATTGTAAATGGGCTTCCAAGAAAATGGGAAATTGTTACAAACTCGGAGGAAAAACTCCTGGGTGAGTTGGAAATTAGAGCGAGTTAGGGAGGAGTGGAGTTTGGAGGGTGGGGAGTTTTGTTGTTGGTAGAGAATTGTGCAAACTCGGAGGAGGTGGTCTGGGTTGACTCGGGCGGGTGAGGGTGTGGTAGTGAGTTGGGTAGGAGTGGTTGACTCGGTGGTAATTGTACGGAAGGAGTAGAAGAGGTTTAAGAGAGGTTTATGTGTTCTTGTTGATCTCATCACTACCACCTCCGCCGACTAATACCAATACTTACAATCATACATACATATAAACGTGCAATAGTTTGTAAGGGAAAGTATATGCAGTTTCGATTTGGCTAGATTTTTGAATGGTTACGGTTTCAAAAATTCAAATTTATTAGAAATATATCTATATATTATATGTATGAGAAATTTGAGGGAGAAAATAATAAATGAAATTGTATTTTATCTAAGTGCATATTATAAGATGATACATGAAGCCTATTTACAGGTTTTCTGCAAGACACGTACATGAATCTAAAAGTCAAAAGTCCTTGAACTTGAAAAGCCAAAAGCCAAAATGCAAGAGTATGTTCAAGAAGAATCTAGCCATCTAGGAACATTCATGTTATAACACTCCCCTTGAATGTCTAATTTTCAATAATCGTGTCTCGTTAAAATCTTTCTAGAAAAAAACTTTTTGAAAAAAAAATCATAGTAAAGGAAAAATAGTACATCGATTTTGAAATTTTATTGAGGTCTCTAAGCCGACGCATCCCAATCTTATGTACTAATTTTTCATAAATCATTGGTGGCAATGACTTGGTAAACAGGTCTGCAAGATTGTCACTTGAACGAATCTGCTGAACTTCAAATTCTACATTTTCTTGAAGGTCTGTGTGAAGAAATTTTTTGGTGATACATGCTTATAGTTTTATCACCCTTAATTAACCTTCCTTCAATTGTTGGATGCATCCTGTGTTGTCTTCAAACATTGCTGTGGGGATTGCCCTATAATGATACATGCCACATGACTCTCGAATATGCTGAATTATTGACCTCAACCAAACACATTCTTGATTAGTTTCATGAATTGCAAGAATTTCTGCGTGATTAGTGTTAGTAATTGTGCCCTAGAGATAATTACTTTTATATTTTATGGAAATATTTTATTATTAAGGATTATGTTTTATTGATTATTATGTTTTATTTACTGCGTAATAAATTCAAAACACAATAAATGTCCTTGGAATTTTGATACGTATTATATATCTTTAAGTATGTGACTTAAAAATAAATTATATGAATAGTATCTTATTCCTAAAATTCCCTAGTCGAGTATTATTATATAAGGACAATAATAATGCAATAAGCTAGTATTTTTGTTGACAGATGACCACATCTCTTTGGTCATATTTATGGTGATACTAAAGTCAAGAACATAAGAGCATATCTCAATGAATGACACTGGAATGACCCGCCATGAGATTCTACATGTTAATAAGTGTCATATGAAATTTTCACTGTGATAATGATGTAATGATTCTCGGACTTGAAATCATTATATTTTTATACGAGAATTAATATACTTTGATTACACTAAAAGTTACCTTTAACCGGGTGTTGATAAAGGTGGACATTGTGTATACTATAAATCGTATGAGAAATATGAATGATAGATAAATGATTTAATCTTCATATTTAGAAGTGATATTATTGGTCTCTTGATTGCGTGAGACTATAAAATGCATTGTCGTGCTCAAATGTTAATTTATTTAATAGTCTACTTATTGATCAAGGAAACCCGGATTAAACGTTGAAAAGGAAGACACGAAACATGCATTGAGTTTGATCTATAATATAAGGTTAAAGAGATTATATTATATGGAACATTATTCACGAAAGGTTTAATCAAATCACTGATTTTATTATTATTACTTGGGTAGCAATGATATATTACTAGATGTCGTTCATTGTTTACAATTTTAATTAGATATTAAAATTATTGTCAACGTAATAATAACCTAAATGGTCACACAAAAAAATGCTTGAAAGAGAAATAATTTAAATTATCAATATAAATTAAATAAGTAATTTATTTCATTTATGATATTAATTAAGTATGACTTGATTAATTATGTAAATAAAATAAATGAATTACTTAAACTAATTCCAAAATTAGTAATTAATTAATTAAGTGAGACTTAATTAAATAATTTGAAATTTTGGATTAGTATTATTATAATTAGAAAACTTATTCCTCTCTCTATATAATCAAAGTATATTAATCCTCGTATAGAAATATAATGATCTCAAGTCAAAGGATCATTACACCATTATCACTGTGAGTTTTTCTTATGACTTTATTAAACATGAAGAATCTCACTGTGGGTCTGTCTAGTACCATGTACTCCTACATGTACATATGTACTAACTTTAGTATCCCCATATTTATAACCAATGAGATGTGGTTATCTGTCAAACAACATACTAGTCTATTTATGTATTATTATTGTCCTATAATAATAATACTCGACTAGGGACCTTTAAGAATATGATATATTATATAATCTCAAGTTCAAGTCATGTACTTAAACTATACAATGTGTATCATGATTCTAAGGACATTTATTATGCTACCAAATATATCGCAGTAATTAAAGTCATAATAAATACGTTTATTGAATAATCAAATGACATAAATGTCTATTAAAAGAAACAATATATTGCCTCTAGGGCACCTACACCAACATGTATTAGATACGATACCCATGCCATGCCTGCTTAAAAAAGATAAAATCTGCAACGATTCAAGATTTTAAAATTAAACAAACGATCATGAGATTCTTGTGTTTATGAAACACGGTATTGAATATGAATTTTCTTTTTCTGATATGGGGAGATTTTGTCAAAAGCGAATTATTATTCGTAAGAAAGTTGGGTTTTAAGTGAGACCGCTTGTGACTTCTCCGACGATCTGGAAATCAAACCATTGACGAATATTGAAATGGATTATTTGATCAAGGAAAAATTGAGAATCTCTTTATGATGGGATCATGATTGTTAAACAATAAATCCCTAAATAAATATTAAGTTAATAAAAATGCCTTCCAATGTTAATACACATCAAGATCTAGATTGAGAAGGAGTGGGTTTGCCAAAGTGAAGTGCTCTTATCAATCATGGGAAAATGTGATAAGAAAATGTATTTAGTTTATTGAAACGTTGGGTCTAACTTAACTAAATCATCACAATAGGATTGTGGGTTTAGAGGCATAGAGTTTGGTGAGACTTATTGGATAAATGTGTACAATGGGTTGTTCCACCAAACTTTCCAAGAGTTATATTTGATATAATCGACAAATGTTATCTACCTAAATAGTCATGTTTTGGGTGTATTAACCAATGTTATCTTAAAACATGGATGAAATATGGATTTTGGCTCACTAGAAAGATTTAAAGAAATTCTTTCCGAATTAATAGTTAGGGCTATTGATTTGATGAAAAAATAGTGAGAGATATATATTATGAATGTATATGATAATCATTTGAACATAATTAAACATTTGCAACTAACTAATATGCATTTTAAACATTGTAGATATTTAATGGCAAACAACACAAATAACTTTTCTGTGCAAGCAACCCTTGAGAAGGACAAGATGACAGGAACCAACTTCCTTGATTGGTATAGGAATTTGAGGATTGTCCTCAAGTAGGAGCGAAAACTCCACGTCATTGAAATTCATTCACCTGCTCCTCCTGCTGAGAATGCAACTCGCGTTCAGCAAAATGCTTATCAGAAGCATATTGATGATGCGAATGATGTTGCATGTCTCATGCTGACAACCATGAGTGCTGAGCTTCAAAAACAACATGAGCATATTGATGCTTATGAGATGATTGAACACCTTCAAAGAATGTTTGAGGGACAGACTCATCAAGAAAGGTTCGACACGAGTAAAACACTATATGCTTGCAAACAGGGAGAGCGTGAACCTATTCAACTACAGGTTCTAAAGATGATAGGTTATATTGAGTATCTTGATATTTTGGGTTTCCCGATTGGTCCGGAAGCTCAGATTGACTTGGTCTTGCAATCTTTGAACAACAACTATACTCATTTTTTTGAACTACAATATGAATGAGATAGACAAAACACCCACTGAATTGTTGGCTATGTTACGAACTGCTGAAACCAACATGAAAAAAGCTGAACCTGCTCCCATATTGATGATAGACAACAAAGGTAAGGCTAAAAGGAAAGGTAAATGGAAGGGAAAGAAGAAGATTGGATCTGCTTCTGGTCCCAAGCCAGAGGCTAATCCTAAACAGGCTTTAAAGCCTAAGGGTGCTGTTGTAAAGGGTGATTGTCACTACTGTGGTAAACCAGGTCATTGGAAGAGAAACTGTCATTCTTATTTGGAGGATCTAAAGAAGAAGAAGGCTGGTCAAGCTTCTGATTCAGGTATTTATGTTATAGAGGTCAATTTGTCTACTTCTACATCATGGGTATTAGATACTAGATGTGGTTCTCACATTTGTATAAATATGCATGAACTACAAAGGAGTAGGACATTGGCTAAATGAGAGGTCGACCTACGAGTTGGTAATGGAGCAAAGGTTGTTGCTTTGGCTGTAGGGACTTATTATTTATCATTGCCCACTGGGCTTATTTTAGAACTTGAGGACTGTTTTTACATGCTTGCAATTTGCAGAAACATTATTTTAGTTTCTTGTTTGGACAAGAAAGGTTTTGCATTTTCAATTCATAACAATAGTTGTTCCTTTTCTTTGAATAATGTTACCTATGAGGTTGCACGTTTATTTAATGGTTTATATGTTCTTGATTTAAACACTCCTATCTATAATGTGAATAACAAACGTCATAAAACTAATGATTGAAATCAAACATACCTCTAGCACTGCCGTTTATGCCATATAAATGAGAAGCGCATTTCCAAGTTACACAAGGATGTATACTTGGATAAGTTTAACTTTAAATCATACGAAGCATGCGAACCTTGTCTCATTGGAAAAATGACTAAAGCTACTTTTACTGGACAAGGTAAAAGAGCCACTGGACGATTAGAACTTATACATAGTGATGTATGTGGTCCTATGCATACTATGACAAGAGGTGACTTTTACTACTTTATCACGTTTACTGATGATTTCAGTAGATACAGATATATGTATCTTATGAAGAACAAATCCGACTCTTTTCAAAAGTTCCAAGAATACAAAGCTGAAGTAGAAAAGCAAACTAGCGGAAGTATTAAAACTGTACGATCTGATCGTGGATGTGAATACTTAAACCATGAATTTAAGAGTTTCTTAAAAGAGTGTGGTATTGTATCGCAAATCACTCCTCCTGGAATACCATAATGGAATGGAGTTTCTGAGAGGAGGAATCGTACCTTATTGGGCATGGTGCGATCAATGATAAGTCATGCAGATCTTCCAATTAGTTTATGGGGCTATGCCCTGGAGACGGCTGGTTATACACTTAGTTCCTACTAAAACAGTTCAGAAGACTCCGTATGAGATAGGGTCTGAGAAATATCATAGCATGTTATTTATGAAAATTTAGGGATGTGAGGCGTTTGTGAAACGTCTAACTTCTAACAAGCTAGGACCTAAATCAGAAAAATGTAACTTTGTGGGATACCCAATTGAAACAAAGGGTTATTCTTTCTATAATCCTTCCGAGAACAAAGTGTTTATTGCTCGAACTATAGTGTTCCTTGAAAGAGAAATGCTTTCGAAGAAAGACAGTGGTAGGATAGTAGATCTCGATGAAATTCGAGACACACATGATAACATTGAACCAATGGAGGAACCTGAGCAGAATGTACAAGAAAATAATACTTCTCAAGAAACATAGGTTCTTCGTAGGTCTGGTAGGATTCGCCATGAGCCCGAGAGATATTATGGATTTCTCTTGACTCAAGATAGTGATGTGATGCTTGTGGACGACGATGAGCCTCTCACATACCAAGACGCTATGAACACTTCAGAATCTAAGAGATGGCTGGATGCCATGAAATCTGAGATGGTATCCATGTATAATAATCAAGTGTGGGCTTTGGTTGATCCACCTGAAGGGGTAAAACCTATAGGGTGCAAGTGGGTTTTCAAAAAAAAAGACCGATATGGATGGTAACGTACAGACCTATAAGGCACGATTGGTGGCAAAAGGTTTCAAGCAAATTCATGGTATTGACTATGATGAAACCTTTTCACCAGTGGCTATGGTCAAGTCCATCAGGATTTTACTTGCTATAGCTGTTTACCATGACTATGAAATCTGGCAAATGGATGTCAAAACCGCTTTCTTAAATAGGAGCCTTGAAGAAGATGTAGATGTCTACATGACACAGCCTGAGGGTTTTGTTGATCCAAAGGATGCTGGAAAGGTATGTAAGTTGCGTTGATCCATTTATGGATTGAGACAAGCCTTGAGGAGATGGAGCATTCGTTTTGATAAAACTGTCAAAGAGTTTGGGTTTATTCAAAATGAAGACGAACCATGTGCTTACAAGAAGGTTAGTGGGAGCAATGTGACATTCCTAGTACTATATGTGGATGATATATTATTAATAGGGAATGAAACTCCTTCTTTACAGGTTGTTAAAACTTGGTTGAGTAAGAATTTCGCAATGAAAGACTTAGGCGATGTGACCTATATTTTAAGAATCAGGATCTGTAGAGATAGATCAAGAAGAATGATCGGCCTAAGTCAGAGTACATACATTGACAAAATTTTGCATCGATATGAGATGCAAGAGGCTAAAAGGGGATATATCCCGATGTCTCATGGGATATCGATCTCGAAAGAAAACAGTCCTAAATCATTGGATGATAAGGACCGTATGAGTAAAGTTCCATATGCTTCATCAATTGGTTCTATAATGTGTGCAATGATATGTACTCGTCCTGATGTCTCGTATGCTTTGAGCATGACGAGTAGATACCAGTCTAATCCAGGTGAAGGTCACTGGACGGCAGTCAAGAATATTCTTAAGTACCTGAAGATGACTAAATATCAATTCTTGGTATATGGAGGAGAAGAAATGCTGGATATAAAAGGTTACACCGACGCTAGTTTCCAGACTAACAAGGATGATTCGATTTCTCAGTCTGGATTTGTGTTTTGTCTAAATGGAGATGTTGTATGTTGGAATGGTTCACAGCAAAGACGGTTGTTGATTCTACAATAGAGCTTGAGTATATTGATGCTTGCGAAGCAGCCAAGGAGGCTGTTTGGGGATGTACTTAGGAGATATCACCTAATTAATGAGATTAATTATCAAGGAGATATACATATATGTAAAGTGCATACAAATAAGAATATTGCAGACCCATTGACTAAGGCTTTGTCGCAGTAGAAGCACGAATGTCATACTAGTTCTATGTATATTAGATACATGAGAGATTGGCTCTAGTACAAGTGGGAGATTGTTAGTATTGGTGTCCTAGAGACAATACTTTTATGTTCTAATGAAAACAATTGAGGATTATATTTTATTTGATTATTTAATTAATATTTATTATGTCTTTATTTACTGCGTTTTAAATTGAATGCATAATAAAAGTCCTTGGAATATTAATACGCATTATATACCTTTAAGTATGTGACTTAAAAATGAGATTATATTAATAGTATTTTATTCCTAAAATTCCCTAGTCGAGTATTATTATTTAAGGACAATAATAATGCAATAAGACAAGTATGTTTCTTAATAGATGACCGCATCTCATTGGTCATAGGTATGGTGATACTAAAGTCAAGAACATAAGTGCATGTCTCAATGCATGACATTGGAAAGACCCGCCATGAGATTCTTCATGTTAATAAGTGTCATAAGGAATTCTCACTATGATAATGATGTAATGATCCTATGACTTGAAATCATTATATTTCTATACGAGAATTAATATACTTTGATTACACTCAAAGTTACCTTTAATCGGGTAATGATAAAGCTAGACATTGGGTATGCTATGAATCGTATGAGGAATATGAATGATAGATATAGGATTTAACCCTCCGATTTTAGGAGTGATATTATTGGCCTTTTGATTGAGTGAGACTATGAAATGCATGGCCGTGCTCAAATATTGATTTATTTAAAAGTCTACTCATTGATCAAGGAAACCAAGGTTAAACGTTGAAGAGGATGACACAATACATGCCTCGAGTTTGATCTATAATATAAGGTTAAAGGGATTATATTACATTGCACATTATTCACGAAATGTTTAATTGAATCACCAATTATTATTGTTACTTGAGTAAGAATTATGTATTACTAGATGCCGCTCATTGTTTATGATTTTATTATTAGAAAATAAAATTATTGTCAATGTAATAATAACCTAAAGGGTCACACACAAATAACGTCTAAACGGAGCTTTATTTAAATTACGAATTTCAATATTTTATTATTATTTCAAATTTAATTATTGAATTAATTAAGTGGGACTTGATTAATTATATTATAATTCAAATTTAATAATAACCCAAAATCAGAATGAGTTTTTTTAAAAGGAGACCTCATGGATTAGGGTTTGACCCAATTATCTCAAACTCATATAAATACATAAGAATGTGTTTAGGAGCCTTAGACTTGACATCTCGTTTTTATCAGAAAAATCCTAGCAGCTCTACACAAGAAAGAGGCTAGCAAGTGAGAGAGAAAGAAGAGATAATTCGGGGTTGTTCTTGGCTAGTACCATCTCCGCTGATCATTAGACGAATCGACATTAGTGTGGATACCGTTAGAGAGTAGTTCTTGAAGAAGGGGCTGTTGTGATTCGTTAAGCAAGGACCTCCTATCAACAGTAATTCGTAAAGCTTCTAAGGTACAGACTTCATTCACCATAATCATTCGTACGTTATACATGGATCTTGCGATTGGATTTCGATATTTTTTTTGTTTTTACGTTACTTTCGCTGCATTTTCATGCTCGAAATCCATAACAAATGACTTGTTGCATAGATTTAGATAAAAGCATGGAAAGAGCACCAATCTACAACTTGAGAGCTATTATTTTTCAGATTGATGACACTGGTGATCAGATGAAGGAGTTGAAGAAGAAATTGATGGAATTATTGAAGGCAGCTGAAAAGAAATTACTTGATGATTTTCTAGCTAGACACTTTTCTTACAAGAGGATATAAGGCAAGGTAGAACATTCAAACACTGATGCATTTGTCTATGGGGTTTCTGACATCATCATTAAAATTTATGTTTTATTATACAAAACATAAATTGGGGGAAATTGTAAGATATGAAAAAATGATGCTGTCAGAAAATTTCAAACAGAGTTTATAAAAGTTGATCAGAGTCTAAGTGACGTCATCAGAGTTTAGTCACCAACAAAGTTTATGGTCAGAGTTTGACAGTTGTTATTATTCGACAAATCAGGACTTGATTGGAGATAAAGATGGAAGTATTTCAGTGAATAACAAATGCCTTCTTGAAGCTATCTATTCCGAAGATAATGATGAAAATTGAATCTCAGTATTAATTAGTCATTATCTTTGCATTATTTAGGTAGGTAGCTGTGTACTATTTAAACACAAGATTAGGTTTACATTGATGTATCGTTCAATACATATTATTCTCATAATCTAGCAGTTCTTAAAAACATTATTTTTTTTGAGAGAGTTTTGTATTAAGTTCATTAAAAGTTAATATAAAAAGTTCTTATTTTATATACTTGTATTCTAACTTTCGATTGTTTAGTACTATTATATTCAACCTCCTTCTATAATAGTCTATTTACTGGATAACACATTCTTTCTAATACAAGTAATAGATTTATACAAATGTACTTCACAAAATATGCAGCACATTTCAACAGAGGATTCATTATTTACTCCTCGGTCTCAAAATATGTCCGACTCAGAATAAATGTTTTGTTTAAATTTTCAGTTGTGAAATTGATTAGATTTTGATTGTAAATTAAATTAATTTTTTTAAAAAAACTAAAAATTATATTTTAAAGTATATTAAATATATTTTTAGTGATATAATTCTAACTTTTTTTACATATATATAATGTATAATATTCGATCCTAATTTCATTAACTGGACTAGTAAAATTCAACATAAAACAATTATTTTGAAAGTGGGGGAACAGATAATATTAATTGTCTTGTTATATAGTTTTTTTTATTAATCTTTAAAATACTCGGTATTTACTAAATTTAAATTTAAATTTAAATTGATCTTTTTTACCGATTCTTATCTACAATGAATACATACTTGCATAAATCTTCACCAGGAATATAAAGTCATGCCACAACATTCCAGCTCAACAATGGAAGAAAGAAAAGCCGGATATAAAGTTAAGCACCAGAAATATTCCAAAAGTTTAGACATTTGTTGTATCGTGTTTCAAGTTATCTTACAAGGGCACAATCATGACATGATAAATTATGAAAGTTTTAAACATAATTTATAATATGTAATCATACGATTGGATAAAAATACATTGATATACAGTTGAAATGCAAATACAGTCACACGCCCAATAATGCACCTACTTCCAGGTACAACTTGAAGAAAAGAGCATTCAACACCACGTATCCGTTATTCTTATATCTTATAGTCCGATGTTTTCCTCTCTGTTTTAGAGCTTAGACACACATACCATATACCAGAGGTAGGCCAGGCCACAACATGTGTTTTATTTTGCATTCTGGCATTAATATTTTCTAATAAGAGGCTCTGCATCACCCTTGACACTCTTACTTGTGGAGGAGCTCATAGAATTTGAAGTAAGGTCCCAAAGCCCATTTAGGTGATCAGCTACTGGATATTCAAGTTCTTCACTATGCTGTTCTTCTTTAGGTAATGTACCTGACATGTTAATACTTTCCAGCTCTGCTGCAACATATTTCATTGTAGGCCTTTTCCTCCCGTTCAAGTTCAAGCATCGATATGCAATGTTAGCAAATGTCGTGATCTCTTCTTTCTGACCCTCTTTTGCGATTAGGGGATCAAGAATGTCAAATAAACGATTCTCCTTCATTGTCAATATGAAATGTGTCGCTAAACTTCGTCCTTGGTCGTGAGCTCTAGGTGTAAGAATTGGTTTTTGTCCTGTTAAGAGCTCAACAAGAACTATGCCAAAGCTATAAACATCGCTTTTATCAGTAAATTGGCTTGACTGGAAGTATTCAGGATCCAAGTACCCGAAAGTACCTTGTACTCTTGTTGTCATGTGAGTTTGATCAATAGCTATTGATTTCGAAGTTCCAAAGTCTGCCATTTTTGCTCTATACTTTTCGTCTAAAAGTATATTTGAAGACTTAATATCTCGATGAAATATTGGAATCGATGCAGCAGAGTGTAGATAGAAGAGAGCTCCGGCAATTTCTGTAGCGACACGTACACGCACATCCCATGTCAATGGAAAGTCTTCATTGTGGCCATGAATATACTCAAAAAGTGTTCCATTTGGGATGAACTCATAAACCAGTAAAGGAACATCTGTTTCCAAGCAGCATCCATGTAGCTTTACTATATTTCGGTGGTTTATTTTTGATAAAAGTACAACCTCATTAATAAATTGTTCCTTTTTGCTTTCATCTTCTATCTTGGACTTTTTCACTGCTACAATTCTTCCATCTGTCAACATTCCTTTATAGACGGTACCTTGTCCTCCTTGTCCCAGAATTCGATCTTTATTATAGTGGTCAGTTGCCATCTCCAGCTCCTTCGAAGTAAACAACTTTGTTGTGTCAACATTACCTTGAGTAGAAGACACTTGTTGACATAATAGCAGACCGCCATTTCTCTCAAAATTATTTTTCTTGAGTTTACGCTTTTTCCTTCGTTTGGTTACTTTGCACAACCACCACGTAGCTGCCAATACCAATACCACTCCTAGACCAGCACAAATGGCTGCAGAACCGATCATAAAATAAAGAATCAGTTAATTATTAATTACATCCAAATAAGTACCGAGATGTTTTCAAAATATATTTAAAATTCGGATAAAATTTCGAATATATTTCAATTTTATCTATTTTCATAAAAATATTGATTGAATATTGTATAAAAGTATACATATTTCAAGAAATATTGAAAATGCTTTCTAAAAATAATTATTTTTATTAAGAAAAATAAAAAAAATTAATATTTGAATATAAAAAAAAATCCGGTATGGCCCGGCCCGATTAGCGGACCTAAAACAAGCCAACTATTTTTCTTCAAAATCCGGTCCGACCAGACTCGACTTTTTTTTACGTAAATATATATGTCAAAAGTCAAAACAATTATTATTTTATAACCGAAGGCCGAAGGAGTAGCTAAGAATTCTTCAAAAATTTTAGCTAATTACTGTAGTAAACTTCCTTTTATCTCATTTGTTGGTAAAAAATATTCATGCCTCCTCCCTTGGATTCAACGTATACTTAGGGTTCGGGTTGGGAAGGAGTCAATCATGTTTGAGAATTTTTTTTGAAGTAAGTGTTGGGTTAGGTCGAAGTTGGATATTGATTGAATGTCAACTTTTCAATACCTCAAATTGAGGTGTGAGAGCGGTTAAATTTTAGACACCATTATTTTTCTTAACTTCTTCGCCGCCTAACTTCTTCTGCGGCAATGTTTTGTCCTTGATGGTTTACAACTTTACATGACTATTTTTTTTAGTAAAAAACCAATACTTTTTTTAATTAAATTTCTTAGCATTAATTCAAATAAATAAAATTATCCTCTTTTTTAGAAAACTTACCTTGAAATAATATGGTAGAATTTTAAATTATATTTGGTATGTAACAACAAAATTATGAATTTTTTAACTTAATAAATTAAATATATTTTTATTAAATTTTATATAAATAATATAATACAATATTATTATTGCTGCTATAATTTTTAAGAAGAAAAAAAATTATCTTTTTATATTGCACTATCTTCATTTACCCAACATATTACTCAACATTACATCGAAACATGACATGTGTTGAACCCTCCTAAATTTAGGCCCCGTTTGGCTACTGCTTATAAGCCGAAAAAATTGGTATATATGTACTTTTTCTGAAAATAAGTAACTTATTTTCAAATTTGAAAATAAGATTTGGTCTTAAATTTCTAAAATAAATATTAATTTCAAAAAAAAAAATGAAAATACTTTTAAAAAAAAAAACTTATTAATTATAAACTAAGTCAAACACCCCTTTAATCTTTTCATCCAAACAAGAGAAGAGAAGGGTTCAACCCTTGTCATCCCTTCCGGCCCCAACCCTTCTCTTACCGACCCGACCCAACCCAACCCTTCCCTCTCTGACATTCAATCCAAATATACCCTCAAGTGCATCCATCTCCTTTAGAATCTTAAAGGAGTGTCTTTCAACCGTAAATCGATGACCACTGTGTAAAAACTTGTAACCAATTATTGGGATTCTGGGTAAGAATTTAATTTTTTTTTTAAGGTAATTTAATTATTTTCTTATATATTGAGACACGCAATGTTGTGTGAGTTTTTATCCCAATGAAAATATTAATTTTTAAGCAACTTGCAACAACTTTTAAAGAAACCGGAGAAATATACGACTCAATTGAAGAATTTTACAGTACGAACTGCAAAGTCATTAACTATTTTAAAGAAGCCGGTTAAACATTACCTATTGCTGTGACTATCAGAGCTTTCTTGACGTTGCCTGGCTTCTTGACGTTGCCTATCACCTCCACGTTGCCTGGCTTCTTGGTGCAGTTATATATTCCAATAGCTTCCCACCCATTCTTGCAAAGGCAACTGTAGTTTCCTAATGTATTGACACAGATCTGCTGACAACTGTGTCGGTGGAGTAAACACTCGTTAATATCTGTCATGAAAAAAACATTGTCATCTCAGATATAAGTGTGTTCAATTGACTTTACTAGCTACAAACTACAAAGTAATGAAGTTTTTCTTTGTCAGCAAGTCAGCAACTTAATTCCATATTTACTTCCTCTTCTTCTTCTTCTTTTTTTATTTTCAAAGGTCTTATACTTGATCTTGGCCATTATAGGTAATAAATTACCTATATTGGTTTGAATTCAAGTTTTTATATGCAAAATGCAATTTATGAAATTTATCGCAAATTTGAACACAAAATTTGTAATCATACCTTGACATCCCTGCAACAAATAAGGATTTCCGTCATATCCTTCTCTGCAAAAACAAGTTTGATTTATACAGTACGTATTTCTTCCACACACGGAGCTTTTTGTACAGTTGTATAAGTCTTCGGTTAGCCCAAAGTACCAATCCAGCACAGCAGGAACTTGTTTCATATTTTGGACACTGTAGATATTTGTCAAGTTCCCGAACCAATTCTTATCTACAATTAATGCATACCTGCATAAATCTTCACCAGGAATAGGATCAATGGTCCTTAAATGTGTACTAAAATTCCAAAAATGTGGAGGAATTATCGTTTGGCAACAGTTTATACCAAAACAATCGTTGTTTGGTGTTGTATTACTATGGCAGAATGACATGCACCCTCCAACATTTCCAAACTCAGTTATTCCGTTTTGGGCTTTCACCAGAGCAAGATTATTGCATCCCAATGCAATGAATAGATTTTCACTTCCTGAGAATGTAAATGATGTCATATGTATATCTAGAAACACATCTTGAGTTTTATTTTCATTCGTACAATCCTTGAATACTGGATTCAAAACTGAAATCGTGCCTTCTTTTAGTGATATATTCAGCACCTCCACGTTATCGGATAATAAAAAAGGCTTTGGTGGCTGATTGAAAGTGTTACTGCAGTAAATTTCGAAGCTCGGGCCAATTGAACAATTGCGCCCAATTCCGAACGGATGACGAATAGTAACATCGCCACATTTTTCTTGGCATCCGGGCAATGCAACAGAACTTTCTTGTGTGGAAGCTTTTTGTATAAGCACTAATACTAGTATTATCTGTAGTACTATTCGTATAGACATCTGCGCTATTCTATTATAGATCTTTGCATGTATATTCTGTTTAACACACATACATATATATATTAGCTAGCATGAATTTGTATCTGTTGGGTATAAACTATACTACAGAGCAACAATAGGACAATTATATAAACAATTAAGAAAAATATGTAGATTAAACCAATTAATAAAATAAAACACAAAAGTAGAAACATATCTGAATCAGTAACTTTAAAAAAAACGAGAGAAAAGAGAGAAAACTTAGCTCTAATAGAAGTTTTGTGCATACATTGATAGAACCAATAAAATAGCTGAGTCGTCAAACCTTGCTAGAAGTCTTGACTGTTCTTGAAGAGATTATTGATCCACTACGCTGTGTTGGGTTGCAGTAATATCACTTCTAGGATAAAACAACACATATCAATCCGCTCACAGAAACGACAAGGATCAACAGCGACTAATACCTCAGTTCGCCCAAAAAACCGATGCATTTTTTATATATGCAAGATAGAAGAAAGAGGCACGCCTCAATTTGGTCGACAACCTATGCAATTTTTACTGTATGCAAGGTACAAACAAGAGGCACACAACAACTAGATGTGCACACCTCAATATATAGGCATCTTAGGCATCTTGAGTTGTTCTTCTCATATTCTACTCGATGTGGGATATAGTGTTTTACAAAGAAATAGAATTTTGCAAATAAATGAGTTTTATTTGTTACTTATATTATTCAGATTAAGTAATATTAATATTGTAATATATATTTAGAGTTTGAGTGTCAAAAAATCCTTACTCAATATATTTAATATTAGTATTAAATAATGAATATAAATAAATCAAATAAACTTGTACTTAAAAGATAGAATTCTCAATAGCACCTTGTCACATAACTATTCCACTTATAATAGTAGTTGTAAACAACACTAACACAAGATGGTATATAAACTCATTATCTTTAATTTACAATATCACTGTGGGACAAATCACACATAACTCATTTCAAACTAGCAACTTCAACTCAATTTATTTATGGATTCCACTAAGAAAATGTCTTAGATCCAAACATGAAAGTTTAAGTCCTTCTACCAAGGAACAACCTCCAATTGTTAGTTTCCGGAAATTACATCAAGAACATATATATAATATGCCTTCAATTCTGACATTGTGGAGATGGTTGCTATCATTATAAAGGGTTTCAAAAAGATAAAGTAAAGGAAGTTTAAAAAATAATGGAAATTCTCTAAGAACGATTCAAAATCTGACAACAAGGAGAGGTATAAGAAGAAGGACATCAAGGGATCCAAGTCGGGGAAGTTTGACAAGTCACAAGTCAAATGCTACAAGTGTGACAAGATGGGACACTTTGTTACAGACTGCTGAAAGTTAAAGGCTGGTAAAGGAACATGCAAAGCTCTCATCACCTCCAACGAAGACTGGATGGATTCCTCAGTCCCTAATGAGGAAATCAACTCTGCTCTTAGGGAAAACGCTAAGAGCCGTTTTATATTTTCTAATAAGGTACATGATGTCATTTACAACTTTGATACTGATAACATGTCTAATTTAAAATCTTTTCTTAAGTCACTGCATATTAGTTTTAGAAATCAATCCCTTGAAATTGTTAGACTAAACTCTGAAATGCTAGAACTTAAGAAAAAGAATGATTTTATTGAAACTGAGCCGAGTTTATTCATATGCTAGAAGTTCAAAAAGAATGTGATAGTGCCAAATAGATGAAGATTCAATTAGAGAACAAATATTCTTACATAAAAAATGAACTTAAAAAGACAAATGAGACAATCAGAGTTTGGACAAACACTAATAAAAAGGTTCAGGAGATATTTACGGACCAAAAGTATAATAATAAAATCTGATACAATATGAATACAACTATCTCAAGAAAAACAATTTTTTTAAGAGCGCTAGGTTATGTGAAAGATATGATTATTCGAATACTTTCAAAGTAAACATATTATATGCTTACATAGGCACAAATTTAATCACCTAATATAGAATGTAATCAATAGCTATAAACTATGAAAACTTTCTTATCTGAAACTAGGTGATAATGACAATTCTTGACTTCTTGCAACCGACATCTTTATTTCCTTATTACTCCTGATCTTCTCCTGATTTGTAGGGATTAACATCTTAGACTCTGATCAGTATAATTTGACTAAGATATACTATGATGTTATAGTTTGATCAGCTAAACTCTGATCCTTGTTAAACTCTAACATCTTCATATATCCTTATCCTAACATATTTATAACTACAAATACTAAAATGGTTTTATAAATATAATCTTATGAATAATAAACTTCATCGGTCCATATTTACATGTCCACTATTTCTCCTAGTCAATTTAACTCATTTTTTACTATAAATTAACAACAATATAGAATTGAAAAAAGTTAAAATTTCATATTATTATTCTACTTTAAAATGTATTTTTAATTTTTTAAATTCATATAAGAATAATTTTTTATTTTCAGTCAAATATTAGTCAATTTGTCACCAAAAAAATCAAAATGAACATGTAAATAGGGACAGAGGAAGTATTAAAATCTAATTTAATAATGGTTGGTTAAAATTTAATTTATTAGTTCTAAAAATATTAATAAAGGCAAAATATTTCAAATTAAAAATCTAAAAACTAATATTTTTTTAATAAAAAAATAATGTGTCCAATACTTAAAACTACATATAATTTTTGTAAATATATAAAAAGATATTATGTGTAATAATAGAGATTTAAAAAAAATATAATAAAATATATTTAATAATATTAAATTAATAAATCACTTATCTATGATATAGACACTGTATAATATTGGTCATGATAAAACAAAAAAGGAGCCACAGTTCAAAATTAATCTGAATATTTGGATTAGTTTTAAATTAATAAAAGAAATATTTACCGTAGTTTCAAATTTTGAGTTCAACTCTTAGAACGAAATTTATTAGAAAATAAATATTATTTTTTACTTATAAAATACGTTGAGAAAATGAAATCTGATTTGATACGCTTTTCATCCTGATGGGGATAGAAAATAACCCTAAAGACACAGTTAATGCTGCATTAATTGAGCCCATTAAATGGAGCATTAAATATAGTGATTACCCATGATGTGGATCCAATCGAAGAAGCCCATAGTTGTTAAATATGGGTTTAACCATGTTACCTAAGGACATCCTAGTAAAAGCTTGTTAAGGCCCAAAAACATTGATTATTTATTAATTTCGTAATTAATAAATAACCCTATTAATCAGCCTAATTGATATCTTCTATCAAAAGGCAACTACTGAAAGGAGGAAGCTTCCAAGATGCCAACTCCTACAAAGAAACATATTCCTACATGGAAACAACTTCTATCAAAGGAAGGATCCAGAATCCTTCAAGGAGGTGTCTTGTTCGCCAAGGTTCCTATCCCTATTATGACTCTAAGACTATCAACGTCTATATAAAGGGCTTACCCCCTCATTCTTAGAACTACGTCTGCCTTGATTCTCATACGCACTGAGATACGTAGGCATCTTGTGAGGGCATAGTTAAGTCATAAAATACAAGCGCATCCATTAAAGTTCGATAAGCTATGACACACACCGTAATTAACACACCCTAGTTTCTATTTCATAACATTTGGCGTCGTCTGTGGGAACACAACATCAACCATGGTAAGAACACGACGAGATGATGAAGACATCGTCCCTACCACAGGAGACCCAACTACTGTGATTCCTCCTGATGGAACTCAAACCACCGAGGTCCCATCTACCACCACTATTTCTGTTCGAACTCAAGGCCCTAGCACTCAAAGGCGTGGCCCATTCAGTGAAATCGTTCATTCTACCAATCCCGATGAAATCGTCCATGGATCCGACCCTCTATCTCAGGTAACTCAAACTCTTTATATTGCCACTGCTCCTCCTCATGTGCAAATTTACACTGTTGTTATCCCCAGTAGCACCGTTGCCCAACCTAGGCTTGGACTCTCCCAAGCTTATCCCCCTCCTTATATCAAAGGGTTGGAACCCCCATAAAACTATGGGCGCAGAGAAGGAGTCTGTGATTTCTCAAGACCATATTCAACTGATGATGAAAGATCTGAAGACACTGATGTTAATCCAAGAAGAATGAGGCTTGGCAAAGAGCCCTTAGGAAGCTGACATTCTCAGTCCCGTAGGACACTGGAGTAGAATATTTTTTCCTATGAGGCTAAACTCAAAGAGCTAAATAAAAGCTTGAGTCGGCAGGAAATAAGGCCACCCCGAGGTGTGAAGCCCCAGATATCATAGAGCTAGATGGAATCCCTTGAGAGAGGAAGAGGGAAGCTCCAAGGGCTGATCCCACTTAGTTGCTACAACTCGGAGATCCTGACGATCCAATGCCTCCTTTACTGAAGCAATCATGAACACTCACATCTCAAGAAAGTTCAAGATTCCCACCATCAAGGCTTATGGTGGAACGGGAGATCCTGCGAATCACATAAAAACCTTTTCGAATGCTTTGTTATTACAACCTATCAATGATATTGTTAAGTTCATGGCTTTCCCTCAATCCTTGGGAGGCATGGCTCAATGTTAGTATAGTCGGTTGCCTCTCAACTCCATTGGGTCGTTTAAAGAACTCAGTAAGGCCTTCATAAGCCAGTTTATAAGTGGGAGAGTGCACAAAAAAGCTCAGCTTCGCTCATGAATCTGGAACAAGGAAAGAACGAATCTCTGAGGGACTACTTGAACCGTTTTACCAAGGAATCCCTGAAAGGCCCGGACTTGGTTGAAAAAGTAACTATGATAGACTTGCAGCAAGGGAAGACTTATCTTTACTTTATAAGGTCATTGGCTAAGCACCCATAGAGAACATGATGCTCCTTCAAGATAGGATTGAAAAATATATCAAGGCAGAGGAAAGCATGAAGAGAACCATCGTCTCAGTGGCCACAAATTGGAATAGTAATAAGAAAAGAAAAGGTGATCAAGAGTATGATGCCTGGAACAAGTACTCTAAGACGGATAAGGATTCTATATCCCTCCTAAGAAGAATAACGTAGGGCCAAGGTTTACTGAGTATGCAAGGCTGAATACGCCGTGAAGCCAAATACTGATGGATATTGAGAAAGATGGAGACCTACGATGGCCCAAGCCGTTAAAATCTGACCTTGAGAAAAGAAACAAGAACGTGTTATGTCAGTTTCATAAGGATACCGGGCATGACACAGATGACTGCAGACAACTGAAGGATGAAATTGAATTCCTCATCAGAAGAGGAAAACTTTCTAAGTTCACCAAAGAAGGAAGCCGTAATAGGCGTGATAATAATGGGAGAAACAATGATAATCGGGATAGAACTGCTCAGCCTAGAGGGCCAGTCATTAACATGATTTTTGGAGGGCTGACAACTGCAGGGAATTCAAGAAACTCAAGGAAATCATATGCTAGAGAAGTTATGCAAGTCGTTAGAGAAGTACCTAAACTCGTTAGGACAGAGGTGATCATATCATTTGATGACTCAGACTTGGAAGGAGTGAAATTCCCTCTTGATGACCCTTTGGTCATAAGACCTTTGATAGGAAATTATGAAGTAAAAAGTGTCCTGGTAGACAATGGAGCATCCGTTGATATCTTATTCTACGATGCCTTTATGAAGATGGGATATAATGATTCTCCACTGAACCCTTCGGATGTTCTAATCTATGGCTTCAACGGAGTAGAGTCGAAAGTAGAAGGGACAATTCAACTACCCATGACAAAGGGAAGAGAGCCTCGAGAGATCACCCAGATGTTAACCTTCATAGTAATCAAAGCATCTTCTACATACATCGCTATCCTTGGGAGGACAGACTTACATGCCTTTTAGGTTATTGCCTCAAACTACCATTTGAAGCTTAAATTCCCCACTTGAAACGGTATGGAAGAGGAAAGAGGAGACTAGAGAAAGGCAAAAAGTTATTATGTGGCCGCCCTTAGACCTGATGGAGTCGGGGGTTAGGGCTTCCAATAGAAGTCATGGATGCAAGAGAAGATGAGGAAAGAAGAGGAAAACCACCTGAAGACTTGGTTCCAATTCCCTTAGTTTCGGGAGAATCTGATAAGGTTACGTATATCGGGGCCTCACTGAAAGAGCCTATGAAAGGTGATTTGATGAAGTTCTTGCAAGAACACGGGGACTTGTTCGCAAGGACAGCTGCTGATATGCCAGAGATTGATCCCCAACTGATCACTCACAAACTCAATGTTGATCTAGGACAAAAGACAGTGAAACAAAAGAAGAGAAACTTTTCACCAGAAAGGCTAGAAGCCATAAAGCAAGAAGTATAGAAGCTTTTGGAGGTCATTTTCATTGAAGAAATTCAATTCCCTGAATGGCTCGCTAACCCTGTAATGGTCAAGAAATCTAATGGAGGATGTGCGTGGACTTCACTGATCTGAATGATGCATGTCCAAAATATTGCTTCCCTCTTCCAAGAATTGATTCACTTATAGATGCAATAACGAGGCATGAGATGTTAAGCTTAATGGATTATTTTAGTGGATACAATCAGATAAAGATGCATAAAGATGACATTGCTAAGGTATCCTTCATCACTGACTTTGGTGTATTTTGATATCTTGTTATGGCCTTTGGGTTGAAAAATGCAGGAGCCACCTATCAAAGGTTAGTTAATAAGATATTCAAGCATCTTATCGAAAAAACTATAGAGGTCTATGTTGATGACATGTTAATCAAAAGCCTGGATAAGGCCGACCATATCGAACACCTTAGGGAAGCTTTTGAAGTGCTGAGGCACCATAAGATGATGTTAAACCCCGCTAAATGCGCCTTCGTCATAGGATCTGGAAAACTTCTGGGAATGATGGTCTCTAATAGGGGGATTAAGGCCAAACCTGACAAAATTAAGGCTATACTTGACATGGAACCCCCAAAGACAGTAAGGGACGTACGTTCAAAAATTGTTAGGAAGAGTTGCGGCCTTAGGAATGTCCGTCTCAAAGTCTGGGGATAAATGTTTACCCTTCTTCAAGACATTGAAGAAAGTGAAATATTTTGTGTTGACAGAAAAAAGCCAAGTGGCCTTCGAGGAACTGAAGAAGTATATGGCTGAAGCTCCATTATTGGACAAGCATAATCTCGAGGACATCTTATACTACTTGACCGTATCAGAAAAGGACTTGAGTATAGTCGTTATAAAAGAAAAAGAAAAGATTCAAAAGCTGATTTATTATGTGAGAGAAGTCTTGCATGGAACAGAACTAAACTATTCCAAGATTGAAAATTTTGTGTTAGCCTTGGTAATGGCTTTAAGGAAGCTACGACCTTACTTTCAAGCACATAAAATTGAGGTACTAACTGTTCAGCCACTGATGAACAACATACATAGGCCCCAAAGAAAGTGGAAGATTGATTAAATGGGCCATAGAATTCGGAGAGTTCGACATCAAGTACAAGCCTAGAATGGCCATTAAAGCCCAAGCTCTTTCCGACTTCGTGGTTGAATATACCATTGACAACCAAGAAGTCGGGGGCATGACATAGAGGAAATACCCCACGAGGGAGAAAATGAAAAAGCCCCCAAGGGATACTGGGTGCTCAATTTTAATTGGGCATCAAAAAAAAAATCTAGTGGAGCAGACTTGGTACTACAAAGCCCCGAATGGTTCATCATTGAGTATGTTATCAAGCTTAATTTCCCAACGACCAACAATGAAGTCGAGTATGAAGCTCTGATAGCTGGCCTGGGCTTGGCCAAGGCACTGAATGCCAAATATCTTAAAGTCTGTAGAGACTCGAAGCTAGTTATATCACAAGTAAATGGGGAGTTTTGGCAAGAGAAGAAGTCATGATTAAATATCTTCGCCTGGTGAAAGCTATAATGACTCAGTTTGAGGAATGTCTGATTGAATGTGTTCCTAGGGAAGAGAATGCAAAGGCCGATGCCTTATCAAAGTTTGCATCATTAGAAGTCGAGGAACACTAGGGAAGTGTCTACTTCCAAGTCCTAAAGACCCCTAGCATAGATGCAAAGTTGGTAGCCATAATAAACATGGAAAATTGTTGGATGGACCCAATTAATGTCCACCTTAAGTCTGGATGGACTCCTAGCAATACTATGGAGGCAAGAAAACTTATTGTGATGGCCTTAAGGTACGCTCTTATTGATGAAATTCTCTATAAAAAATCTTTTTTTATTCTGTACTTGAAATGTCTAAGGCCAGATGTGGCCTATGAGGCTTTGAAAGAAGTGCACGAAGGGATTTATGGCCAACACTTGGGGGGCAGAGCTTTGACTCACAAAATCATCCGCCTTGGCTTTTACTGGCCTGATTTGTTGAAAGATTCAAAAGAGTATATCAGAAGGTGTGATATATGCCAAAGACATGCACCAGTCGTGAGCTAACCTCCTGAGATGTTGACGTCCCTTAAGTCCCCCATCCCCTTTGCAATGCAGGGAATGGACATCTTTGGGCCCTTTCCGATGTCGAGTGGACAAAGAAAGTTTATGATCGTTGCGATCGATTATTTCACTAAGTGGATTGAGGCTAAACTACTGGTCAAGATAACCACCAAGCAAGTAGCTCAATTCTTCTAGGAAAATATCATATGCATGTACAGAATACCACGAATCCTGGTCACGGACATTGGAACACAATTCAATAATGAAGAATTCAAGGAGTATTGCAATGATAATGACATCGATCTACACTTTACTTCTGCGGCACATCCCTAAGCAAATGGGCATGCTGAAGTAGCCAATCGAATCATCCTTGATGGACTCAAGAAAAGAATTGAACGATCAACTAACACTCGGGTGGATGAGCTTTTGCTAATACTTTGGGCATATAGAACCACTCATAAAGTATCTACGGATGCAATGCCATTCTTCTTGGCTTATGGAGCTGAGATAGTGGTTCTAGTTGAAATATCACATGTATCCCCAAGAATTAAGGCCTTTGAGCCTGAGGAAAATGAAGAAGGAATTAAGCTTTCACTAGACCTGATTGATGAAGTCGTGGACAAAGCTCTTGGAAAGATTATCGAATAACAGAAGAAATCATCTTTCTACTACAACTTAAGGGTTAAAGAAAGATTCTTCAGACAAGGAGACCTAGTCCTCAGAAAATTTGAAGCCTCTAGAGAAGGGCCCAAGGAAAACTAGCCCCTAATTGGGAAAGACCTTACAAAATAAAATGAGTTAAGGGTGGTGGATCATACATCCTTGAAACTCTTGAAGCTGTTGAAGTGCCAAGGACTTGGCATGAATCGAACCTGAAGGTTTATTATATTTGAAGAATTCAGTTTTGAGTTCTTATATTTAGTAAGAACTAAGTAGAAATAAGGTTTCGATGAAACCACTAGGATGTAAGAGCCTTTCGCTCCAAATAGGATTTCTATTTTGTAAGGGTTGTGCCCTTTTTTAGCCTTGAAGGCATCATAAATATAATGAAATTTTATGCCTTATAGCGTTTCCCAAAAACATGTTTATTTAGCCTAGATTGGCAATCAAATTTATTAGTTCTGTCATGACCAAGGAATAAAACCAAGCCTGATTGAAATCTTGACTAAAGTCTAAGTTACATCTTTTCCTTTATGCTCAAGAGGTATATACTAAAAAATATGTTAAGGCAAGAAAAAGGAAAAGAACAACAATGCAAACTTTTTATAAATAAAAAGTTTTAGGGCTACATAATTTAAACGACGGGAAAGGAAATACAAGGAACATCAGAAAAATGGCACAAATAAAAAGAAACTAAGGAAGATCCTCAACGTGCTCATCTTCGTCCTTCTTCTCTTCTTCGGTCTTCTATTCATCTTCACCCTCCTTTTGGACATTCTCCTCAGCCTCCGAGGAGTCAAAACCCCGATCATACTCATTCAAGGCTTCGCCGCCCGATAAATCACAGGAATTTATCCCTTGGGCAGTCGAGGTCAAGGTGACTGGCTGCCCCATGGACGGTGTTAAGGCACTTGCCCCAAGCTTGGGCACATGTTGTCGAAAAAACCATGTCATCATGTTTGTCCATGAAGGCATAAAATTCCTCAGACTCCATGTACTTAGCAATTTGGGCCAGTTTGTCTGCCCTCAGCTCTTGCAGCTCGGCATGGGCCGTGATTAGCTCCTGCTCTTTTTTAAGCAGCTTCTTCTCAAGATTGGCCACCTTAGCATCCATCTTGACCTTTCCCTTTCTTTGGGCTTTCTCAGAAAAGTGCCAAGTTTTGGCCTGATGGGCCATGGTCTGGAAGTAACTGTTAACCTGTTTAAAAACACAACACGTCAAAACTAGAAAAATAGAAAATAAACTAAGGAAAGATGGGAAAGAAATGGGCCTTACCATGGAAATGACTTTGGCCCCGAGAGTCTCGTCCTCTTCGATGTCCATTTTCAGGATAATCTTAGACTTGTCGGCCAGGGGATTGAATTATGCGACCAGTCAAGGGAATTCAAAGTACTCCACACGACGGTATTCTGCTTCCTTATGCCCCAACTTGGCCTCCAAGTCGCAGTTTCTGGATCCTCATCCTCCTAGATCCGGACCCTCTTGCCTTTGCTCGAGCCATGGGCCTTATCACAAGGCTGAAGGAACCCAAGAAGATTGGGCTCCCTAATTGGGCCTTCAAGAGCCTCGCGGGCCTTACGCATCTTGATTACCCACGCCCAAGTGAAAATTAATGTTCTCCGCAGCTGCAAAACAAACAAAAAAAATAAAAAAATTAGACTCAGAAAAATTGAAAAGAAATGACAAGTCGAGGATAGAAAAGTACCACTATCTGAAACATGAGAAAGGCCCACAGCTTTAAAAGAAAATTCTTCAAGAAGCTTCCTGAAGTCGGTTTGGCCGTTGTCTTGGCCCAAATCCGTGGCAATTAACTTCTCTTCAGGAGTTAGCTTGATTGAGCCCGGTTTACAATCTATGACCTTACAAAAAGAGGTCCTAAAAAGGGTGCCCCAATCTCCTTCTTCCCACTCCAAGTAAAGAAAATCCCTCATCCAATCAGGGTTGGTGTCGGGCAAAGAATTATTACAAAAAATTGGGCTTACCCCCTGCCTATGGTTAATATTCACTCAGCCTATCATCGAACTTGGGTTGTTCTTGAATTGGAAGATAGACCTAAAAACAGCAACAGAAATAGGGTAATTTTTTCTAAGACACAAGACCATAAAACAAAGGAGGGTCCGCCACGAATTTGGACTTAATTGACAAGGGCTGGCCCTAACTTCAACCAACAACCTCCCAATAAACTCGTGGAAAGGAAATCTAAGCCCACCTATAAGGGCATCCCTAAACACGCATAGTCTGTTGGGCCGCCAATGACAAGTCCGATCTCCGGGTTCGGTAAAAACAAACTTGTACACAAGGGGCAACTTATACAACTTAGTAAACTTATCACAATGGACCTGGTTTGTAAAAATAGTTGAATATTTAAAGGCGTCCAACTATGCTAAAGTCGGGAATTCATCACCCATGGTCTGTAGCAACTCAGAAATCTAAGAAAAAACTGGGTTTACAATGACTACATTACCTCTTTTAGCCACCCTAGCAAGAAGTCTTTGTTAAGCTGCATCGTTGTCGGCCATTGATGTTGATCGAAAGAAGGCTTGAAAAACGAAGATAAAGATTGATCGAAAAACATCTCCGGAAATCGGCTTGGCTAGAAAGCTCTAGAGAGAAATTTTGAGAGAATTTTACTAAGAAAGTGAGAAGTGAGAAATGAGAAATAAACTTTCACTTCACTAATATATAGCCGATGAAAACGGTAACTCAACCGGTTAAGCTTCCTATAGCCGGTAAAAATAGGGTCTTGAAATAAATTGGGCCTCAGTAAAAAACGGCACAATAATCGACGAGGCCTAGAACTTTCACTCGATTAAAACGAGCAAATAAAAATGTTTGGGCCATACTAAAGCCCAATGACCTGTGGGCCCAGGCCCATTTATTTACTATGATTAAAATCCCCGGAGCGATGAACGACTACGAATCCCTGTCGACTAGAAGCCAATAAATGACCTAAGAACAACTAGGAATTCCTGTCGACTAAAAGCCAGTAAATGGCCTAAAAACAACTAGAAGTCCATATCGACCAAGAATCATGGCCGACCAAAGTCTCAATTGACCCATCAAACGATTAGGATCATAGTCGAACGAGCGACTAGAAATCCTCGACGATCAGATGCCACAATTGGCACTACAAACGATTAGGATCCTAGTCGAACGAGCGACTAAGAATCCTCGACAATGAGACGCCCCCTCGACGATCAGATGCCACAATTGGCACTACAAACGATTAGGATCCTAGTCAAACGAGCAACTGGGAATCCTCGACGATGAGACGCCAAGATGGGCTCTGCAGATGACTAGGATCCTGGTCGAACATATGATCAAGAATCCCCAATGACCAGGTGCCATAGTTGACACTACAAATGACCAGGAACCAATAAATGAGCCTTGGCCAACTAGGAATCCCTGTCGACCAAGGTTCCACATAGAAGCAAGAAATGACCAGGATCCCGGTCGAATACTACTGGAAATGACCAGGTTCCAGAAATAATAATGCTGGAAAATGCCAGAAAATCATTAAAAATGATTTAAATGGCAATAAATTAGGGAAAATTCTCTAAAAATAGAGAAAAATTCATTAAAATAAAGGAAAAATACCAAAATGTATAAATAAATTATGGAAAATTCCATATAAATAGAGGAAAATTCCAAGAAAATAAGGGAGGTTTCCCATAAATAAAGGAAAAATTCATGAATACCCTAGAGGACAAGATGGATTTCAGCAAGATATTGGAAGCTATAAAGGTGAACATTAACGATATATATCTTAGAGGATACGATGGATTTTAGCAGGATATTAGCCACAATGGCTAACTTCAATAACAAAATCTATGAACCTTAACTTCTACAAAGTCTTGCACATTTTACAGAAGTTTGGGGGTAAATGATGGGGATAGAAAATGACCCTAAAGACATAGTTAATGTTGCATTAATTGAGCCCGTTAAATGGAACATTAAATATGGTGATTACCCATTATGTGGATCCAATCGAAGAAGCCCGTAGTTGTGAAATATGGGCTTAACCATGTTACCTAAGGACATCCTAGTAAAAGCCTGTTAAGGCCCAAAAACATTGATTATTTATTAATCAGCCTAGCTAATTGATATTTTCTATCAAAAGGAAACTAATGAAAGGAGGGAGCTTCCAGTAGCAACAACTTCATTCACAGTAGTGGATAGAGTCTGTTGATCTCTAGTCAATTGTTCCACCTTCTCAGTCAATTTGGCAACTGTTGAGGCTTGAGACTTCTTATCCTTTGCTTTTGATTGATAAAACAAATTCACTTGAAATGGAGTCAATTCATGAAGAGGCACATTCTGTGGCAATTTGTCTGCATGTTTGTTCTTGTACAACACTTCCACCATATTATTTATCTTTGTTTGATTCTGTTGAATGGTAGCATTACTTTCAACCATCTCCTTAAAGGGTTTCTCCATCTTCTCCATTTCGTCATTCATGTCCTTAACCTTGATTCTTAACAAAGAAGATTCATACTTAGAGGATGTAGTTCCATAGATACCACCAGGCTTCAGGTTTTCCTCAATGTTCCTCAAAGTGCCTTCTACCTAACTTCTATAATCTTCAATCTCATATTCGAAGCCCCTTACAAGATAGTGATTTGCTTGTAATTGCACCTTGGCAGCTTCATGTATGGCTTCATATATTATAAAGCTAGTGAAAACTTTGGCACAAGAACCAAGAGAAGTCAGATATTTCTCCCGCATCCATTGTAGCATCTCCTCCATGCTCACAGTTTTCTTTTGATCTAACCAAGCATCAATATTGGCCTCTCCCTTTTCAGCCATTTCTGCATTCTTGTCTTTAACTTCCTCCTAATCTTTTGCATTCTCTAGCATAATTACAACGTATTTCTTGTTTGGCAAATGAGCAGTCAGGAGTTGTTGTGCTACATGGTAGATCCAATCGAAGAAGTCCATAGTTGTGAAATATGGGCTTAACCATGTTACCCAAGGACATCCTAGTAAAAGCCTGTTAAGGCCCACAAAAATTGATTATTTATTAATTTCATAATTAATAAATAACCCTATTAATCAGCCTACCTAATTGATATCTTCTATCAAAAGGCAACTACCGAAAGGAGGAAGCTTCCAAGATGACAACTCCTACAAAGAAACATATTCTTACATGAAAATAACTTCTATCAAAGGAAGGATCCTTCAAGGAGGTGTTTTTTCTGCTAAGGTTCATAACCCTATTATGATTCTAAGACTATCAACGTCTATATAAATGGCCTAACCCCTCATTCTTAGAACTACATCTAGCTTGATTCTCATACACACTGAGATATTTAGACATCTTTTGAGGGCAGAGTTAAGTTACGAAAGAACAAGTGCAACCATTAAAACTCAATAAACTCTGACACACATCGCAATTAATACATTCTAATTTTTATTCCATAACACATCCCTATATACATGTCCACTAAAAACAATTATTAAAAAAAATAGGTTTCATAAAATTTTCTTATAAATGTCTTTAATTATAATTTTGAAAAATGAAAATTAAATTATAGTTTAATATAGTTAAATATTGAAATTGATAAATATAAGAATATTTTTGAAAAATTATATTTAATTTTGAAAGTCATATGACTAGTCCTATTTGTAATAAGTAGATGATAACTCAACTCAGATAAGAAAGCGAAGTAAATAAAAAATATGGAATAAGAAATCAAGACGAAGAATGTCAGCTGGACACGAAAAATCAGAATATCAGAAGAAGTCTAACAAGACTGCTATTCAATACTGAAAGAAGTTCATTTATATGTTCAAGCGTCGGTGTAAAATAAAGGAGTAGTATCTCAAGGAATTTAGAAGATACATAAGATTTTAAGTGCCTATTACAGAAAGATTCCAGAAGAAAATTATAGAGGAAAAACAGAAAGAAACCAAGACAGGACAAGACAAGACACAAAGACCACTATAGTAGAAAAGAGAATCAACATTGTAGTTAGTCATCCGTGAACCAGACCAGTGTACAGGGTGTCAACAATGTCAGTCAAGATTCGTCATCAAAAAGTTCAAGTGGTTAAAAAGGTTATTGTTGAAGAACATAAGAGTTTTATCTACATCAACAATGTGAAGGGTTTCGGGCATGAAAACGCAGCGGAATTAACGTAAAAACAAGAAAAAAAATCGAAACCCAATCGCAAGATCCATGTATAACGTTGGATGATTATGGTGAAGAAGTCTATACCTTAACAAAGCTTTCGTACGCTGTTTAATGGAGGTCCAGAAAGATGAATCACAGCAGTCCTTTGTTGCAAAGATTTGCTCTCTAAAGAAGTCCACACGAACGCCCGATCGTCCTACGATCACCAGAGTCGGTACTAGCCGAATTGTTTGCGCTTCTCTCTCTCTCTTTCTCTAGCCTCTCTTGATGTTGAGCAGATAGGGTTTTTCTCTAAAACGAAATTTGATGATTTAAACCCTAATACTATACATCATTATGTATATATAGGGGAGAGAGAGAGATTTTGGGCCTAACCCTAATCCATGTGATTTCCAAAACCCATTATGACTTTGGGTTATTATTATTATTAAATCTGAATTCTAATATAATTAATCAAGTCCCACTTAATTAATTCAATAATTAAATTCGAATAATAATAGTACTTATTAAATCCGAATTCTAATATAATTAATCAAGTCCCACTTAATTAATTCAATAATTAAATTCGAATAAACAATAATATATTTAAATTCGTAATTTAAATAAACCTCCGTTTTGACGTTCTTTCTGTGTGACCCTTTAGGTTATTATTACGTTGGCAATAATTTTATTATCTAATAATAAAATTATAAACAATGAGCGGCATCTAGTAATACATCATTGCTACCCAAGTAACAATAATAATTGGTGATTCAATTAAACCTTTCGTGAATAATGTTTCATGTAATATAATCCCTTTAACCTTATATTATAGATCAAACTCGAGGCATGTATAGTGTCATCCTCTTCAACGTTTAATCTCGGTTTCCTTGATCAATTAGTAGACTATTTCAACAAATCAATATTTGAGCATGGCCATGCATTTCATAGTCTCACTCAATCAAGAGGCCAATAATATCACTCCTAGAATTGGAGGGTTAAATCATATATCTATCATTCATATTCCCCATACGATGTTAGTAATTGTGCTCTAGAGACAATACTTTTTATATTTTAAGGAAAATATTTATTATTAAGGATTATGTTTTATTGATTATTTAATTATTTATTATATTTTATTTACTGCGTAATAAATTGAAAGCATAATAAATGTCCTTGGAATTTTGATACGTATTATATATCTTTAAGTATGTGACTTAAAAATGAGATTATATGAATAGTATCTTATTCCTAAAATTCCCTAGTCGAGTATTATTATTTAAGGACAATAATAATGCACAAAGACTAGTATGTTTCTTGACAGATGACCACATCTTATTGGTCATAGGTATGGGGATACTAAAGTCAAGAACATAAGTGCATGTATCAATGCATGGCACTGGAATGACCCGCCGTGAGATTCTACATGTTAAGTAAGTGTCATAAGTAATTCTCACTGTGATAATGGTGTAATGATCCTTAGACCTGAAATCATTATATTTCTATACGAAAATTAATATACTTTGATTACATTAAAAGTTACCTTTGACCGGGTGATGATAAAAGTGGACATTGGGTATATTATGAATCGTATGAGAAATATGAATGATCTAGATGGGATTTAATCCTCCTAATTTTAGGAGTGATATTATTGGCCTCTTGTTTGAGTGAGACTATGAAATGCACGGCCGTGCTCAAATGTTGATTTGATTTTAATAGTCTACTCATCGATCAAGAAAATAAAGATTAAATTATGAAGAGGATGACACGAGACATGCCTTGAGTTTAATCTATAATATCAAGATTAAAGGGATTATATTACATGGAACATTATTCACGAAAGGCTTAATCGAATCACCGATTTATTATTATTACTTGGGTAGCAATGATGTATTACTAGATGCCGCTCATTGTTTACAATTTTAATTAGATATTAAAATTGTTGCCAACGTAATAATAACCTACAGGGTCACACACAAAGAACGCTTGAAGGAGAAATAATTTAAATTATGAATTTAAATTAAATAAGTAATTTATTTTATTTATGATATTAATTAAGTATGACTTAATTAATTATATAAATAGAATAAATGAATTACTTAAACTAATTCCAAAATTAATAATTAATTAATTAAGTGAGACTTAATTAAATAATTTAGAATTTTGGATTAGTATTAATTATAATTGGATTATAATTAGAAAACTTATTCCTCTCTCTATATAATCTCTTTATGGGCTGATTTAATAAGAAAGAGATTTTACAAAAACCCTAGCCGCTCTGAGAGAGGAGGAAGATAGAGAGAGAAGAAGTTTTCGGGTGCTAGTACACATCAATCCTTCATGAAAAGTGTTCGTGTGGATACCGTAGAGCGTAGATCGCGAGAGCGGGATACGTGGTGATTAAACAAGCTTTGGACCTCCATTAATCTTCCATTAATGAACTGTTAAAGCTTCTAAAGGTATTTATTCTTTATCTCCGAATTAAATCTTTTGTTTTCGCATGGATCCTGCGGAGGGTTTCGCTATTTTGATTTATTTTTCGCGTTTATTCCGCTGCGTTTGTGTCACGAAACCCTTCAATGGCATCAGAGCTACTTGCGAAACGTTTTAATTCGGTTATTTGCTTAACAGTTTTTGATATATAAGCATGTATGCGATCTATCATGATTTTATATTGATATAATATGTATATGTTTATATATATTATGAATATATGATATTCATATGATGTATAATCATGTGATGATTATGTGTGTTGATGTATGTATATGATACATGTTTGTTCTTATTATGGGAATCGTATTCGATACGAATTCTGAAACGGCTGCCGTAGATTTTCTGAAATCTGTGTCCGTTGTCCGATTTTCGCAAACGATATGTGTTTTCTGACTGTAATCGGGTCACTGAGAAATACTGACATAGTCAGCTCTGCGTCTGTAAGCCATTAGATGTCGTTACAGCCTCCAAAACCGTGATTTATGATTTTCTGAAAATTATTTGATTTTCTAAAATTTTGAGTATATGTATGTATATATTATGAATATATGATATTCATGTAATGTATAATCATATGATGATTGTATGTATCTCTGTGTATGTATATATGATATATGCTTGTTCTTGTTATGAGAATTGTATATGATACGATCTCTGAAACACCGTCAGATTTGGAGAAATCTGACCGTTGTATCCGATTTTCGTAAACGATATGTGTTTTCTGACTGGAATCGGGCCAATGAACAAAACTGATAGATAAGCTATCATCGACGGGTCTGTAAGGCGTTTGACGTCGTTAAGGGCCTCGAAATAGCGATTTATTGTCTTCAGAAATCTGTTTTTAATTTTCTGAAATTTCAAAATTTGTTATATATGATTATATGATATGATTATATAATATGAGATATATTATATGTGTTATATGATAGCATGGTGGATGGTTATGGCCTAAAGACCCATAGGATAGTGGTTTTGATTTATGATTTTGGTTTCTAAATACGACTTGCATGTCGTTTATTTATTGTAATTTAATTATCTCGAATGTAACTCGAGTTCTTCTTGTAATTTCATTAGAATAGTTTTATTTTTATTATTCAATGTAATTATCAATGAAGACTTGCAAGCAAGGAGGCGATCCAAAAGGGGATGATGGAGCAATGATGAAAGAAGACATGTAATAGATAGTATTTTTAAAACCACCATAGACTGACCTTGATATTTCCATTAGCTTGGAAATATCATATAGGATGGGGCCATAACCAAACACGTTTAATTTACGCACATTACATATATGTATATGATTGCATGTATTGGTATGTATGCGTAGATATAATTGAGATGCATGCTTAATATTGATTAATCATGTATGTATTAGATACGACACCCATGCCATGTTTGCTTAAACAAGATAAAATCTGTAACGATTCAAGATTTTAAAATTAACAAACGATCATGAGATTCTTGTGTTTATGAAATATGGATTTTTAAAACACGGAATTAAATATGGATTTTTGATATCTATAATTGGGATTTTCTGACAAAAGCGGATATGCGTATTCGTAAGGCTGATGGGTTTTAAGTGTGACCATTGGTATCCTCCATCTACCTGGGAAATGAACAATTTAAGATGTCGATTTGAAATATTTGGTTCAAGGAAAAATTGAGGATCTCTTTATGATGTGATCATGATCGTTATAAATTTTCTAAAACCCCTTAACAAAATATTAAGTTTTACTCGGATGCTTTCCAATGAATGAACACTCATCGAATCCTAGATCGATAAGGGGAAGGACTGTCAGTGGCAGGGGACTCCTATCTATCGTGGTGAGATGCGACGAATATAAACGGTTATATTCGGCCGTTGTATCATTGGGTCTAACTTAACTGAGTCGTCATAATAAGTGAAAATAAACGGTTATATTCAACTATTATGAACTTAGAAGCATAGAGTTTGGTTAAAAGTCTATTAGATAGATAAGATCAATCGTTGTTCACCAAACTATCCAAGAATTATATATGATATAATTGACAACTGTTGTCTACCTAAATAATCATTTTCTAAGGACTTCCAGTGGTTGACTTAGGACATGACGAAATATGGATCTTGGCTCACTAGAAAGAATTATGGGATATACTTTCCAAATTAATAGTAAGGGCTATTAGTTTGATAAAAATAGTGGGAGGTATATGATGATATACCATAATCACTTAAACATAATTAATATTAAATTTGCAATCTAGTTTATTTTATGCACTTTAATATTGTAGATATCAAATGATAAACACAAACAACTTCTCTATGCGATCAGTTCTTGAGAAGGACAAGTTGACGAGAATATATTTCCTTGACTGACATAAGAGCTTGAGGATCGTCCTCGGGCACCACGATATTAGTCAAATCTCTTCCCCTACTCTTAAAGTTGAGAATGTAACATGTGCAAATCATAGTGCTTATTGGAAGCAAATTGATGTTGCGACTGATGTTTCATGTCTCATGCTCGCAAATATATGTGCTGAGCTTAAGAAGCAATACAAGCATATAGATGCTTATGAAACGATTGAGCACAAGATATATTTGAAAGGGCACTATACACTTACAAGTAGGGAGAGTGAGACCCGGTTACACCACATGTTCTAAAGATTATAGGGTATAATGAATACCATTGATATTTTGGGTTTCCAGATTGGTTTGGAGACAGTTAGATTTGATCTTACAATCTTTGGACAAATATTATTCTTATTTTGTTATGAACAATAAAGTGAATAAGATTGGTAAAACACCCATTGAGTTGCTAAGCATGTTGAGAACTGCTGAAAGTAATATGATAAATGCATGAACTACTACTATATTGATGGTAAACATAGGGAATGCAAAAGGGAAAGGAAAATGGAAAGGCAATGAGAAGATTTGATCTAATTCCGTTGTCAAACCAAAGTCCAATCCCTAAAGCAGACTCTAAAGTCTGAATGAGGTGTTGATAAAGAAGACGATTGTCACTTCTGTGGAAAGTTGGGAGACTGGAAATTAAACTGTCATGCTTAATTGGAAGATCGGGAGATGATGATCAATAAGGGTCAAGCTTAAGGTATCGGGTTGGAATTGGAGTAAAGATAGTTGCTCTGGTTCGAGGAACTCGTTACTTAATTTTTGGCCTATAAGGAAAATTTAGAACTTAATAATTGTTATAGCGTGCTTACAATTGGCAGAAACATTATTTCAGTTTCTTGTTTGGACAAGAAAGGCTTTTTCATTTTATAACAATAGTTGTTTATTCTATTTTGATGATGAGCCTTATAATGTTGCACATCTAATTAACAATTTATATGTTCTAAAGTGACTCAAATCAAATATTACCTTTGGCACTGTTGTTGAGGCCGTATTAATAAGAAACGCATTTTCAGAATACATAAGGATGCATTCATGGAAAAGTTTGATTATGAATTATACAAAAGGATGCGAATCTTGGCTTATTTGGCAAAATGACTAAAGCTCCTTTTACCGGACATGGTGAAGGGATCATTGAATGGGTATGACTTATACATAGTGATGTATGTGGTCATATGTGTACGATGACAAAAGGTAGATTTTATTAACTTCATAAAATTTACTAATTATTTTAGTAGATACGGATATATGTATCTTTTGAAGAACTAATCCGAATCATTTGAAAAGTTCAAAGACTATAAAGATGATGTAGAAAATATCAAAGAAAAGTTTTTTTGATAGGAGAGATCACACCTTGTTGGACATGGTGCGATCAATGTTGAGTCAATGAATCTTCCAATTAGTTTCTGGGGTTGCACCCTTGAAACGGCTCCACATACACTTAACTGTGTTCCTACTAAATTGGTTCAAAAGACTCCTTATGAGATATGGACTGAGCAACGTCACAGCATGTCATTTATAAAATTTTGGGGATGTGAAGCGTTTGTGAAACGTCTAATCTCTGACAAGCTAGGACCAAAATCAGACAAGTGTAATTTTGTGGAATACCCAACTGAAACAAGGGGTTATTCTTTCTATAATCCTTCCGAGAACAAAGTGTTTGTTGCTCGAACTGCTGAGAGACAGTGGGAGGATAATAGATCTCAATGAAGTTTGAGACCCACATGATAATGTTGAACCAATGGAGGAACCTGAGCAGAATATACAAGAAAAATAATACTGCTCATGAAACACAAGTATTCGTAGGTCTAGTAGGATTCACCATGAGCTCGAGAGATATTATGGATTTCTTTTGACTCAAGATGGTGATGTGATGCTTATGGATGAAGATGAGCCTCTCACCTACCAAGACGCTATGAACACTCTAGATTCTAAGAGATGGCTGGATGCTATTAAATCTGAGATGGAATCCATGTACACTAATCAAGTATGGACTTTGGTTGATCCACCTGAAGGGGTAAAACCTATAGGGTGCAAGTGGGTTTTCAAGAAGAAGACCGACATGGATGCTAATGTACAGACCTATAAGGCACGATTGGTGGCAAAAGGTTTCAAGAAAATTCATGGTATTGACTATGATGAGACCTTTTCACCAGTTGTTATGGTCATCAGGATTTTGCTTGCTATAGCTGCTTACTATGACTATGAAATCTGGCAAATGGATGTCAAAACCGCTTTCTTAAATGAGAGCCTTGAAGAAGATATGGATGTGTACATGACACACCCTAAGGGTTTTGTTGATCTAAAGGATGCTGGAAATGTATGTAAGTTGCGTCGATCCATTTATGGATTAAAGCAGGCCTCGAGGAGATGGAACATTTGTTTTCATGAAACAGTCAAAAAGAGTTTGACTTTATTCAGAATGAAGATGAAACTTGTGTTTACAAGAAGTTTAGTGGGAGCCATGTGGCATTCCTAGTATTATATGTTGATGATATATTACTAATAGGGAATGACATTCTTTCTCTACAGACTGTGAAGACTTGGTTGAGAAATAATTTCTCAATGAAAGACTTAGGCAATGTGACATATATATTAGGGATCGAGATCTATAGAGATAGATCAAGGTGATTGATCGGCCTAATTTAGAGTACATACATTGACAAAGTTTTGCATCGATTTCAAATGCAAAGAGACTAAAATGGATATGTCCCAATGTCTCATGGGATAGTGATCTCAAAATAAAATTTGTCCTAAATCATTGGATGATAGGGACAGCATGAGTAAAATTCCATATGCGTCAGCAATTGGTTTTATAATATATGCAATGATATGTACTTGTCCTGATGTCTCGTATGCTTTAACCATGATGAGTAGATACCGATCTAATCCAGGTGAAGGTCACTGGACGACAGTCAAGAATATTCTTAAGTACTTAAAGAGGACTAAAGATTCATTCTTGTTATATGGAGGAGATGTGAAGCTAGTTGTAAGAGGTTTCAGTGATACTGGTTTCTAGACAGATAACGATAATTTAATGTTTCTGTCTGGCTTTGTGTTTTATTGCTGGAATGGTTCACAGCAAAGACAATTGTTGATTTTACAATAGAACCTGAGTATATTGATGCTTGTGAAGCAGCCAAGGAGGCTGTTTCGGCATGTACTTAGGAGATATCACCTAATTAATGAGATTAATGATCAAGGAGATATACATATATGTAAAGTGTATACTAATAATAATATTGCAGACACACTGACTAAGGCTTTGTCGCAGCAGAAGCATGAAAGTCACACTAGTTCCATGAGTATTGGATACTTGGGTAATTGGCTCTAGTGCAAGTGGGAGATTGTTAGTAATTGTGCTCTAGAGACAATACTTTTTATATTTTAAGGAAAATATTTATTATTAAGGATTATGTTTTATTGATTATTTAATTATTTATTATATTTTATTTACTGCGTAATAAATTGAAAGCATAATAAATGTCCTTGGAATTTTGATACGTATTATATATCTTTAAGTATGTGACTTAAAAATGAGATTATATGAATAGTATCTTATTCCTAAAATTCCCTAGTCGAGTATTATTATTTAAGGACAATAATAATGCACAAAGACTAGTATGTTTCTTGACAGATGACCACATCTTATTGGTCATAGGTATGGGGATACTAAAGTCAAGAACATAAGTGCATGTATCAATGCATGGCACTGGAATGACCCGCCGTGAGATTCTACATGTTAAGTAAGTGTCATAAGTAATTCTCACTGTGATAATGGTGTAATGATCCTTAGACCTGAAATCATTATATTTCTATACGAAAATTAATATACTTTGATTACATTAAAAGTTACCTTTGACCGGGTGATGATAAAAGTGGACATTGGGTATATTATGAATCGTATGAGAAATATGAATGATCTAGATGGGATTTAATCCTCCTAATTTTAGGAGTGATATTATTGGCCTCTTGTTTGAGTGAGACTATGAAATGCACGGCCGTGCTCAAATGTTGATTTGATTTTAATAGTCTACTCATCGATCAAGAAAATAAAGATTAAATTATGAAGAGGATGACACGAGACATGCCTTGAGTTTAATCTATAATATCAAGATTAAAGGGATTATATTACATGGAACATTATTCACGAAAGGCTTAATCGAATCACCGATTTATTATTATTACTTGGGTAGCAATGATGTATTACTAGATGCCGCTCATTGTTTACAATTTTAATTAGATATTAAAATTGTTGCCAACGTAATAATAACCTACAGGGTCACACACAAAGAACGCTTGAAGGAGAAATAATTTAAATTATGAATTTAAATTAAATAAGTAATTTATTTTATTTATGATATTAATTAAGTATGACTTAATTAATTATATAAATAGAATAAATGAATTACTTAAACTAATTCCAAAATTAATAATTAATTAATTAAGTGAGACTTAATTAAATAATTTAGAATTTTGGATTAGTATTAATTATAATTGGATTATAATTAGAAAACTTATTCCTCTCTCTATATAATCTCTTTATGGGCTGATTTAATAAGAAAGAGATTTTACAAAAACCCTAGCCGCTCTGAGAGAGGAGGAAGATAGAGAGAGAAGAAGTTTTCGGGTGCTAGTACACATCAATCCTTCATGAAAAGTGTTCGTGTGGATACCGTAGAGCGTAGATCGCGAGAGCGGGATACGTGGTGATTAAACAAGCTTTGGACCTCCATTAATCTTCCATTAATGAACTGTTAAAGCTTCTAAAGGTATTTATTCTTTATCTCCGAATTAAATCTTTTGTTTTCGCATGGATCCTGCGGAGGGTTTCGCTATTTTGATTTATTTTTCGCGTTTATTCCGCTGCGTTTGTGTCACGAAACCCTACATACGATTCATAGCATACCCAATGTCCACCTTTATCATTACCCGGTTAAAGGTAACTTTGAGTGTAATCAAAGTATATTAATTCTCGTATAGAAATATAATGATTTCAAGTCAGAGGATCATTACATCATTATCACTGTGAGATTTCTTATGACACTTATTAACATGTAGAATCTCACAGCGGGTCTTTCCAGTGTCATGTATTAATACATACACTTATGTTCTTGAATTTAGTATCACCATACCTATGACCAATGAGATGTGGTCATCTGTCAAGAAACATACTAGTCTTATTGCATTATTACTGTCCTTAAATAATAATACTTGACTAGGGAATTTTAGGAATTTTAGGAATAAAATACTATTCATATAATCTCATTTTTAAGTCACATACTTAAAGATATATATTACGTATTAATATTCCAAGGACATTTATTATTCTTTCAATTTATGACGCAGTAAATAAAGACATAACAAAAATTAATTAAATAATCACATAAAACATAATCCTTAATTGTTTTCAATAAAACATTAAAAGTATTGTCTCTAGGACACCAATACTAACAATCTCCCACTTGTACTAGAGCTAATCTCTCATGTATCTAATACCCATGGAACTAGTATGACCTTCGTGTTTCTGCTACGACAAAGCCTTAGTCAGTGAGTCTACATTATTTTTATTAGTATGCACTTTACATATATGTATATCTCCTTGATCATTAATCTCATTAATTAGGTGATATCTCCTAAGTACATCCCCAAACAATCTCCTTGGCTGCTTCATAAGCATCAATATACTCAGGCTCTATTGTAGAATCAATAACTGTCTCTGCTGTGAACCATTCCAGCATACAATATCTCCATTTAGACAAAACACAAATCCAGACTGAGAAATCGAATCATCCTTGTCTGTCTAGAAACTAGCGTCGGTGTAACCTTTTACAACCAGCTTATCTTCTCCTCCATATACCAAGAATTAATCTTTAGTCCTCTTTAAATACTTAAGAATATTCTTGACTGCTGTCCAGTGACCTTCACCTGGATTAGAATAGTATCTACTCTGACTTAGGCCGATCATTCTTCTTGATCTATCTCTATAGATCTTGATACCTAAAATATAGGTTGCTTCGCCTAAGTCTTTCATTGAGAAATTCTTACTCAACCAAGTCTTAACAGCCTGTAAAGAAGGAATGTCATTCCCTATTATTAATATATCATCAACATATAATTATAGGAATGCCACATTGCTCCCACTTACCTTCTTGTAAACACATGGTTCATCTTCATTTTGAATAAACCCAAACTCTTTGACAGTTTCATCAAAACGAATGTTCCATCTCCTTGAGGCTTGTTTCAATCCATAAATGGATCGACGTAGCTTACATACCTTTACAGCATTCTTTGGATCAACAAAACCTTCAGGCTGTGTCATATACACATCCATATCTTCTTCAAGGCTCCCATTTAAGAAAGCGGTTTTGACATCCATCTACCAGATTTCATAATCATAGTAAGCTGCTGTAGCAAGCAAAATCCTGATGGACTTGACCATAGCCACTGGTGAAAAAGTCTCATCATAGTCAATACCATGAATTTGCTTGAAACATTTTGCCACCAATCGTGCCTTATAGGTCTGTACATTACCATCCATGTCGGTCTTCTTCTTGAAAACCCACTTGCACCCTATAGGTTTTACCCCTTTAGGTGAATCAACCAAAGTCCATACTTGATTAGTATACATGGATTCCATCTCAGATTTCATGGCATCCAGCCATCTCTTGGATTCTAGAGTGTTCATAGCATCTTAGTAGGTGAGAGGCTCATCTTCGTCGATAAGCATCACATCACCATCTTGAGTTAAGAGAAATTCATAATATCTCTCAGGCTCATGGTGAATCCTACTAGACCTACGAATAACCTGTGTTTCTTGAGCAGTGTTGTGGTCTTGCACATCCTGCTCAAGTTCCTCCATTGGTTCAATGTTATCTTGTGGGCCTCGAACTTCATCGAGATCTATTATCCTCCCACTGTTTTTCTTCGAAAGCATTTCTCTTTCAAGAAAAACTGTAGTTCGAGCAACAAACACTTTGTTCTCGGAAGGATTATAGAATGAATAACCCTTTGTTTCAATTGGGTATCCCACAAAATTATATTTATCTGATTCAGGTCCTAGCTCGTCAGAAGTTAAACGTTTCACAAACGCTTCACATCCCCATATTTTCATAAATGACATGCTATGACGTTTCTTAGTCCATATCTCATATGGAGTCTTCTGAACCATTTTAGTAGGAACTCGGTTAAGTGTATAAGCAGCCGTCTCCAGGGCGTAGCCCCATAAACTAATTGGAAGATCTGTATGACTCATCATCGATCGTACCATGTCCAACAAAGTACGATTCCTCCTTTCAGAAACTCCATTCCATTGTGGTGTTCCGGGAGGAGTGAGTTGTGATACAATACCACACTCTTTTAATAAACTCTTAAATTCATGGCTTAAGTATTCACCTCCACGATCAGATCGTAGAGTCTTAATACTTCCGCCAGTTTGCTTTTCTACTTCAGCTTTGTTTCTTTGAACTTTTCAAAAGAATCGGATTTGTTCTTCATAAGATACACATATCTACTAAAATTATCAGTAAACGTGATAAAGTAGTAAAAGCCACCTCTTGTCATAGTACGCATAGGACCACATACATCACTATGTATAAGTTCTAATCATTCAGTGGCCCTTTCACCTTGTCCAGTAAAAGGAGATTTAGTCATTTTTCCAATGAGACAAGGTTCGCATGCTTCGTATGATTCAAAGTCAAACTTGTCCAAGTATCCATCCTTATGTAACTTGGAAATGCGCTTCTCATTTATATGGACTAAACGACAGTGCCAGAGGTATGTTTGATTTGAGTCATTTATTTAAGACGTTTTTTTGTTCACATTATAGATAGGAGTGTCTAAATCAAAAACATATAAACCGTTAAATAAACTTGCAACCCCATAGGTAACATTATTCAAAGAAAAGGAACAACTATTGTTCTGAATTAAAAATGCAAAACCTTTCTTGTCTAAACAAGAAACCGAAATAATGTTTCTGCAAATTGCAGGCACGTAAAAACAGTTCTCAAGTTTTAAAATAAGCCCAATGGGCAATGATAAATAATAAGTCCCTACAGCTAAAACAGCAACCTTTGCTCCATTGCCAACTCGTAGGTCGACCTCTCCTTTAGCCAAAGTCCTACTCCTTTATAGTTCATGTAGATTTATACAAATGTGAGAACCACATCCAGTATCCAATACCCATGATGTAGAAGTTGACAAATTGACCTCTATAACATAAATACCTGAATCAGAAGCTTGACCAGCCTTCTTCTTCTTCAGATCCTCCAAATAAGCATGACAGTTTTTCTTCCAATGACCTAGTTTACCATAGTAGTGACAATCACCCTTTGCGACAACACCCTTAGGCTTTAAAGCCTGTTTGGGATTAGCCTTTGGTTTGGGACCAGAAGCAGATCCAATCTTCTTCTTTCCCTTCCATTTGCCTTTCCTATTAGCCTTACCTTTGTTATCTACCATCAACATGGCAGCAGGTTCAGCCTTTTCATGTTGGTTTCAGAAGTTCTTAACATGGCCAACAATTGAGTGGGTGTTTTGTCTATCTCATTCATATTGTAGTTCATAACAAAATGAGTATAGTTGCGGTTCAAAGATTGCAAGATTAAGTCAATCTGAGCTTCCATAACAATCTGGAAACCCAAAGTATCAAGATACTCAATATAACCTATCATCTTCAGAACATGTGGTTGAACAGGTTCACGCTCTCCCTGTTTGCAAGCATACAGTGCTTTGCTCGTGTCGAACCTTTCTTGACGAGCTTGTCCCTCAAACATTCTTTGAAGGTGTTCAATCATCTCATAAGCATCCATATGCTCATGTTGTTTTTGAAGCTCAGCACTCATGGTTGCCAGCATGAGACATGCAATATCATTCACATCATCAATATGCTTCTGATAAGCATTTTGCTGAACGCGAGTTGCATTCTCAGCAGGAGGAGCACGTGAAAGAATTTCAATGACATGGAGCTTACGCTCTTGCCTGAGGACAATCCTCAAATTCCTATACCAATCCAGGAAGTTAGTTCCTGTCAGCTTGTCCTTCTCAAGGGTTGCTCGTACGGAGAAAGTATTTGTATTGTTTGCCATTTAAATATCTACAATGTTTAAAATGCATAAAATAAATATTACCGTTTATTGGAAAGTATATCCCATAATTTGGAAAGTATATCCCATAATTCTTTCTAGTGAGCCAAGATCCATATTTCGTCATGTCCTAAGTCAACCACTGGAAGTCCTTAAAAAATGATTATTTAGGTAGACAACAGTTGTCAATTATATCATATATAATTCTTGGATAGGTTGGTGATCAACGATTGATCTTATCTATCTAATAGACTTTTAAGCAAACTCTATGCTTCTAAGTTCATAATGGTTGAATATAACCGTTTATTTTCACCTTATTATGACGACTCAGTTAAGTTCGACTCAATGATACAACGACCGAATATAACCGTTTATATTCGTCGCATCTCACCACGATAGATAGGAGTCCCCTGCTACTGACAGTCTTTCCCCTAATCGATCTAGGATTCGATGAGTGTTCATTCATTGGAAAGCATCCGAGTAAAACTTAATATTTTGTTAAAGGGTTTAGAAAAATTTACGACGATCATGATCACATCATGAAGAGATCCTCAATTTTTTCTTGAACCAAATATTTCAAATTGACTTCTTAAATTGTTCATTTCCCAGGTAGATGGAGGATACCAGTGGTCACACTTAAAACCCATCAGCCTTACGAATACGCATATCCGTTTTTGTCAGAAAATCCCAGTTATAGATATCAAAAATCAATATTTAATTCCATGTTTTAAAAATCCATATTTCATAAACACAAGAATCTCATGATCGTTTATTAATTTTAAAATCTTGAATCGTTACAGATTTTATCTTTCTTAAGCAGACATGGCATGGGTGTCGTATCTAATACATACATCATTCCAACACATACATATCTACACATGCGTTCATATACATATATGTATTGTGCATAAATTAAACGTGTTTGGTTATGGCCCCATCCTATGTGATATTTCCAAGCTAATGGAATTATCAAGGTCAATCTATGGTGGTTTCAAATACTACACTATTACATGTCTTTATCTTCTTCATTGCTCCATCATCTGGATTGCCTCCTAGCTTCCTTGCTTCCAAGTCTCCATTGAACAATTACATTGAATAAAAAATAAATCTATTCTAATGAAATTACAAGAAGAACTCGAGTTACATTCGAGATTAACAATTACAATGAATAAACGACATGCAAGTCGTATTTAGAAACCAAAACCATAAAACAAAACCACTATCCTATGGGTCTTTAGGCCATAACCATCTACCATGTTATCACATAACACATGTAATATATCTCAGATTATATAAACATATCATATAATCATATATAATAAATTTCGAAATTTCAAAAAATCAAATAAATTTCAGAAAATAATACATCGCCGTTTCGGGGCCTGTAACATCGTCAAACGGCTTACAGACGCGAAGTTGACTAGGTCAGTATTGCTCAGGGACATGATTCTAGTCAGAAAACACATATCATTTGCGAAAATAGGACACTGGACACAGATTTCAGAAAATCTACCGAAGCTGTTTCAGAATTCGTATCGAATACGATTTCCATAACAAGAACAAATATGTATCATATACATACAGCAATACACACAATCATCCCATGATTATACAACACATGAATATCATATATTCAAAATCATATAAAACATATATATCAATATATAGTCATGGCATATCATATATATGTTTACATACATCGAAAAATTATTAAACACATAACCAAATCATCCCATTATACACGTAGCTCTAATACCATTAAAGGGTTTCACGCATGAAAACGCAGCGGAATTAACGTAAAAACATGAAGAAAAAAATCGAAACCCAATCGCAAGATCCATGTATAACGTTGAATGATTATGGTGAAGAAGTCTGTACCTTAACAAAGCTTTCGTACGCTGTTTAATGGAGGTCCAGAGAGATGAATCACAGCAGTCCTTTGTTGCAAAGATTTGCTCTCTAAAGAAGTCCACATGAAAGCCCGATCGTCCTACGATCACCGGAGTCGGTACTAGCCGAATTGTTTGCCTCTCTCTCTCTCTTTCTCTAGCCTCTCTTGATGTTGAGCAGCTAGGGTTTTTCTCTAAAAAGAAATTTGATGATTTAAACCCTAATACTATACATCATTATTTATATATAGGGGAGAGAGAGAGATTTTGGGCCTAACCCTAATCCATGTGGTTTCCAAAACCCATTATGACTTTGGGTTATTATTATTATTAAATCTGAATTCTAATATAATTAATCAAGTCCCACTTAATTAATTCAATAATTAAATTCGATTAATAATAGTACTTATTAAATCCGAATTCTAATATAATTAATCAAGTCCCACTTAATTAATTCAATAATTAAATTCGAATAAACAATAATATATTTAAATTCGTAATTTAAATAAACCTCCGTTTTGACGTTCTTTCTGTGTGACCCTTTAGGTTATTATTACATTGGCAATAATTTTATTATCTAATAATAAAATTATAAACAATGAGCGGCATCTAGTAATACATCATTGCTACCCAAGTAACAATAATAATTGGTGATTCAATTAAACCTTTCGTGAATAATGTTTCATGTAATATAATCCCTTTAACCTTATATTATAGATCAAACTCGAGGCATGTATAGTGTCATCCTCTTCAACGTTTAATCTCGGTTTCCTTGATCAATGAGTAGACTATTTAAACAAATCAATATTTGAGCATGGCCATGCATTTCATAGTCTCACTCAATCAAGAGGCCAATAATATCACTCCTAGAATTGGAGGGTTAAATCATATATCTATCATTCATATTCCCCATACGATTCATAGCATACTTGAAAGGCAGAGTGTTTAAACTTGTAACACTATAATTTATGTAACTCAACTAAAGAAAAGATACTTAACCCGAAGACAATCAAGAACGAGAAGTCACAAAGAAATCAATACAAATGAAGACAAAGTAATTGATACAGTTCAACATGTTAAATATGATCAAACAAAGAAGAAATCATTGGAAGAAGTTCAAGTCAAAGTTGTTCATGCCCCAGTGATTTGTAACTCAAAGAATCAAGATCATAACTATCAGTATCAATAAGACTAATTGATTTCAAGTGAAAAAGAAGGAAAGCAATTGTTGGAAAGCCACATTTCTAATTGAACATGGTAATCTATTCAGAAGCAAGAAACCTATCAAGACTAGTCACTTATGAACCAGACCAGTGCATCAAGTGTCAGGACATTGGTAGCAAGTTCATGTCAGTAGTAGAGATCCAAGTTCAAGAGCTTGTTGAAGAAAATAGAAGACATGAAGAAATCACAAGTTCAAGATGTTGCATTAAAGTTTCAAGTTGAAGCCCAGAATTTCTCTAAGTACTTACAAGGGAACCTATGTAGAAATTCCTATCTAGAAATTCTGGATAAGTTTCTACTTAGAGCTAAGTAGAAATTCTGGAGTTGGAAATATTTTCTAAGTACTCAACTCAGGAAGCTATCTCGAATTTCCTATGTAGAAATTCTTAAGTCGAATTTCCTATGTAGAAATTCTTAAGTCGAATTTCCTATGTAGAAATTCTGGAGGTGAAAATATTTTCTAAGTACTCAGGAAGAAGGCTATCTCGAATTTTCTATGTAAAAATTCCTAAGTAGAAATTCCTATGTAGAAATTCTACTTAGAATTCGAGATAGAGCCAAGTAGAATTTCCTATGTAGAAATTCTACATAGAGGAAAGTTTTAACATGACACATGGCATCATCCTGGTGGCAGATTTCCAAGCTTTCAAGACAAGATAAGATTCACGTGGACAACATTGGGCCACTCATATCTTATCTTTTGAAGACTACAAGACATAGATTACAAAGTAGTATAAATAGAAGTACTTGTGTAACTTATTACGAGAGCAATATTCGAGAGAAACACTTGTAATAGAGAGAGAGTATATTCACAGAGCTTAGTATCATTTACTACCCTCTTTACTTCTGTTGTACTATTGTAATGAATGTTGTAGCAACCCCTTCAAGTGATATATAAGACATATATTCCTTGAATCTTTGTGTTCATTTATTACATAGTATTTATTGCTTCATTAATTCGAAAAGTTGTATTCACCCCCCCCCCCCCCCTCTACAACACATTTGGACCTAACAATTGGTATCAGAGCTCTATGTTTGACAAACAAAACATAGATCCTTGTGTTTGGTAGAAGATTAGTGAGTTTTCATTAATAGATCTGATTTTCGAGTTTTTCTTGAAAAGTGTGCTTTAATTTTATTTCGGTGAAAACTCATCCCAAAAATTATTTAAATACTCCAGGTGTTATTATTTAGCTTGGGTGGATTTTAGATAATTTTTGTGAATTAATCTGGGTACTTTGGTTTGTGGTGTTCTTCACATGTTCATCACTGTTCTTGGTAAAGAAGACAAAACCAGCAACTTTAGATCTCCTTTTCAAAAAGACAAAAAGTGTAAAAGGTGTTATTGGCTTTTGATTGGACAATATACTCACAGAAAAAGGGAACTGTCAGAAGACTCTGTACCTTTCACGTGGGTGTTAGGTGAAGTTAGGTGAGATTAGTCATAAAAGTCAAAAAGTGTGAAAGTGACCTGCAGCAAATTTTCTCCAAGGCAAAAGTTCTACATAGAATATCTACTTGACAATTTCTACTTAGAAATTTCGACTTGAGCAAATTTCTACTTGGTGAAATTTCGACTTGGCAAAAAGTTCCACATAGAAATTTCGACTTAGCCTAGTCTTGTGTACTTAGAATTTTTTTTGTGACCAGTTTTTGAACTTTGATTTATTTTGAGATAATTCAATTTTCTTTTAATTACTACTCAAGTAATAAGAAAAGTTTATTATCTCTACTTTAAATCTATATTAAGATGGCACCTAAAAATCAATTCAAAATTCCAATGTTCGACCGAGATCACTATGAAGAGTGGGTGTTGAGAATGAAATTATACCTTGAGTCCATTAATCCTGAATATTTGGAAGTCCTTGACAAAGGTAAATTTATTCCGATGGTTGTCGTCCCAGAGCACATGGAAGGAGATGTGGTTGTACCACAGCGGTCTGAGCCTAAAAAGGCAGCGGACTTTTCAGATGCTGATAAGGAGCAGATAGCCTTTGATACATCCGTTCGACAAACCTTGGTGGAATCCCTCGATCACGAAATGTTTAATGTAGTTAAAGGACTAACTACAGCCAAGAAGATCTGGGATAAGATAGAGGTCGTCATGGAAGGTACAGCTGAGGTTAGAAGTAACAAGACACTCATACTCAAGATGGAGTATGACACTTTCAGGATAAGAAAAGGAGAAAGCATAACAGATGTCTATCTAAGATTCAGTCAGTTGGTGTTGGATTTGAATCTGAGAGGTATAACTCTCCCCATGGTTGAAGTCAACACGAGATATCTAAGGAACCAGCCAAAAAGCATTGAGCATAGAGTCTACGCTGTAAGAGAAACCAGAGATTTGCATATAACTTCTCTGGAAGAGTATTATGGAATTCTAAAGACCTATGAGCTGGAGACCCTTCAAGATCAAGCATGGGACAATGATTCAAGAGGAAAAGAAGTGGCATCAGGATTGGTTGCTGATGAGGAAGAGTCTAAGAAGGCAATGGTTGCAGAAAAACCTAGATCATCACCTGCATCACATCAAGTTGATAATGATGATGAATGCACCTCAAATAGTGATGATGACTACTTCACCCAAGAAGAGCTGGACAACATGGATGATAGTGTCGTGGCATACATGGCAAGGAAGTTCAGCAATATAAGATTTAAAAAGAGTAACCGACCACAGAGAAAATCTTCATCTTTCTATCGGGTTACTAGGGGTGGTGGTAGTTCTTCAGGTTACAAAGGGAAAGGCAAGAGTTCTAGCTACAAATCTCCTTTGGATTTCAAAATGAAGTTCAAATGCTATAACTGTGGTGAAGCTGGACATTTTGCTACCGACTGCAAGAAGCCAAAACAGACTTATCCAAAAGAAAGTTATGAAGCCCTCAAAAGCAAGTATGAAGCCCTGGTGAAGGAAAGACATGGAAAAAGAGCTTTAGTTGTAACAGAAGGTAGAGCTTGGGATGATTCAGACGAGGAAGAAGTTATTCATGCAAACTTTGCCCTCATGGCTGAAACATCAGAGGAACCAGAGGTACTAGTTCTAACCCTTAAGGAAGAAATGTCTATTGATGATTATAAGGTGCAGAACGGGGCTCTTAGCGAAGAGATCTATATGTTGTGCAAAAGCCTAAACACTTCTCAAAAGGAACAGAAAACACTTGTTGCCAAATGCAGAATGCTTGAGGCAAAAGTGGAAGAGTTAGAGGCTGTTTGCACTGTAGATACTTCCCTAAGAGACTCTATTAAATCTTTGGAACACAAGCTTAGCCTTAAAGATGAAATAGAAGCATGTCTTAGGAATAAACTAGCTGAGTTAGAAACAAAATGCGAAGCTTATAAACTAGCTGCTAGTAAGGTGAATGTTGACAGTGATACATTTAAGAAGATAACTAGAGTTGGTGTAGGTCTTGACTATTCTAACTTATCTAAGAAAGAAGGGAAAAGACCTGTAGACACTAGTTCCAGCAAGACCAAGACTGAAATACCTACTTTTCTTAAATCAGCTGTCAAACCCATCTTTAAACACTTCGTTCCTCGAGAAGAAGAAGAGACTGAATTATTAGTTAGATATGAGATAGAGATGGAAGATCGAAAGAAAGAACAACCTGTAACTCCTTCTAAATCAGTTAAAATCAAATCCACTAGAGAAGAATCTAGACAAGGATTAGGAGCTAAGGCTGTTAAACAACAGAAAAAGGAAAAAGGCATAAAAGAGGTTAAGGCAGAACGTGTTAAGAAAGAGTGCTATCATTGTAAATCTACTGAACATCTTTCTTACGCATGCAAATCTAACATGAATATTCCTATTACTCATGCCATGCCTGTACCACACACAATGAATAACATGCATATGAACCATGCACAATGTGGTCAACCTAATTGTATGCCATGCACTTTTAACGTCATGCAAACATTTGTAAACTTGATGAATGCAACTAGCCAATCATGTCAAAATTCTAATGCTAGTTCTAATGTCAAAAAGAAGCATGTTAGAGCTAAGACTGCCAGTCCTCCTAAAGTTAGGAGTGACAAACCTTCTCCTAAGACTAACAAAATTGTCAAGTCTGAAAGAGGAAAAGACAAAGTCGAAAGCTCGAGTAATGTTAAAATAGGTGCATCTACTGTTGTTAAAACTGATAATTCTCGATCTTATAGAAAAGCCGGGCCCAATCAAACATGGGTTCCGAAGAACGCCTAATCAATCTGTCATTGCAGGGCATTAAGCGAAAAAGGAATAAAGTTATATGGGTGCTAGACAGTGGAGCATCGAGGCATATGACAGGAAACAAGTCCCTGCTTACAGAGTTGGTTATGAAGGCTGGCCCTTATGTTACCTTTGGAGATGACAGCATTGGTATGACAAAGGGATATGGCAAACTGAAATCTGGTAATGTCATCATTGAAGATGTTTCCTATGTTGAGGGACTAAAACACAATTTGTTGAGTATTAGTCAATTTTGTGACAAAGGATATGAAATTGTCTTCAACAAGAAAGGTGTATCAATCACTCACATTAAGGAAGGTTCGTTGGCTTTAAGAGGAGTTCGAAAGGCAGATCTTTTTGTTGCTGATATGGATTCGGCAAACCAGAATGAAGTGACCTGTTTCTATAGCAAAGCGTCAGATGATGAAAGCTGGATATGGCATAAGAAGCTGTCTCACTTGAACTTCAAAACGATGAATGCTCTCGCAAGGCGAGAACTGGTAAAAGATCTACCTCAAATGGAGTTTGCTCCTAAAGGACTCTGTGAAGCCTGTGAAATGGGAAAGTCAAAGCGAGCATTGCATAAGAGTAAAGAAATTTCTAGTGTCACTGAGCCTCTGCAACTCCTTCATATGGATTTATTTGGCCCAGTGAATGTCCTATCATTGTCTAGGAAAAGATATGCTTTGGTAATCGTGGATGACTTCTCCAAGTATACATGGGTATTGTTCGTAATGGCAAAAGACGAAGTGTCTTTTCAAATCATTGATCACATCACTGAGATTGAGAATGTATCAACACTCACTGTGAAGACGATAAGATCAGACAACGGCACAGAATTTAAAAATGCAATATTGAATGACTTCTGTGTTTCTAAAGGAATACGTCATCAGTACTCAGCCCCGAGAACTCCACAACAGAATGGAGTAGTTGAAAGGAAGAACAGAACATTGGTTGAAGCAGCAAGAACTTTGTTGTATGAATCGAAACTTCCTCTATACTTTTGGGCCGAGGCAGTGAGTACAGTGTGTTACACTCAGAATAGAACATTGATCATAAAAGATAAAGAAAAGACACCATGTGAACTAATGAATAACAGAAGACCAACAATCAAGTACTTTCATGTCTTTGGAGCTAAATGCTATGTACTTATAGATGATGAAAATCTAGGCAAGTTTGAAGCAAAGGCACGTGAAGGAATATTTATTGGTTATTCTACAAATACGGTGGCAGCTTATCGGGTATTCTTAGTGAATGAACGGAAAGTGATTGAAAGCTACAATGTCAGATTCGACGATACCAAACTCCCATCAATTTCTAAAGATAATAGTGAACCTGAGTCCCTAAAATTTCAAAATCTGGACTTGGATGAAATTGAGGATGAACCTGAGTTGGTTGTTACTTCACATATACCAAGTGTTCGTGAAGCAATACCTGAGTCTAGTGGACAATTGAATTCTACGAGATCAGAAGAAACTTCTTCCGCACGTTCTGGCAACAACTCAGGGGGAGTAAATAGCAGCTCAAGAACAGGTGATCAAGACTCGAGGAGAAATGACACTAGTTCTGTAGGAGCTGGTACTAACTCAAGGGGAGTTAGTAGAAACAACACAAGTAGTCAGCACAACAATTCAGAAAGTCAAGCTGAATCATCAAGACAATTACCAAGAGAACGGGTATGGAGTAGAGACCATCCGTTTGAATTAATTATTGGTGATCCAGATGCTGGTGTGACTACTAGAAGATCTACAAGAGCTGACATGGCTAATATCTGCTTGTACTCTGGGTTCTTGTCCAAACTGGAACCTAAAGAAATAGAAGAAGCTCTTGGTGATGCTGATTGGGTGATTGCAATGCAAGATGAGCTCAATCAGTTCGAAAGGCAGAAAGTTTGGAAGCTGGTACCCCGACCAAAGAACAGATCAGTAATTGGAACTAAGTGGGTATACAGAAATAAACTGGACGAAAACGGACTTGTAACACGAAACAAGGCTCGTTTGGTAGCAAAAGGTTACTCTCAACGAGAGGGAATTGATTATGATGAAACCTACGCTCCAGTTGCAAGACTTGAGGCAGTCAGGATGTTCTTGGCCTTTACAGCACACAAGAACTTCAAGGTTTTTCAGATGGATGTGAAAAGTGCCTTCCTGAATGGAGAGCTAGAAGAAGAAGTGTATCTGGAACAGCCACCTGGCTTTATTGATCCAGAACTTGAAGATTTTGTGTTTCTTCTCTTCAAAGCTGTCTATGGCCTCAAGCAATCCCCAAGACGATGGTATGAAACCCTATCCTTGTTCTTAATTGAAAATGGTTTTATTAGGGGAGTAATTGATAAAACATTGTTCTACAAAAATGTAAAGGGTGATTTGATACTTGTTCAAGTGTATGTGGACGATATTATTTTTGGGTCATCTAATGAGCGCTTGTGCGAGAAATTTGCCAAGTTAATGCAGGATAAGTATGAGATGAGCATGATGGGGGAGCTGTCTTTCTTCCTTGGATTACAGATCAGTCAAAGAAAAGAAGGAATCTTTATCTGTCAATCCAAGTACATCAAAGATTTACTCAAGAAGTACAATCTTGAAGATGCATCAGCAGCTAAAACTCCCATGCCAACAGCCACAAAGCTTGATGAAGACAAATCAGGTAAACCAGTTGACATCACAAGCTATCGAGGTATGATTGGCTCACTTCTCTATTTAACTGCAAGTAGACCCGATATCATGTTCGCAACGTGTTTGTGTGCAAGGTTCCAAGTGGATCCTAGAGAGTCACATCTCATAGCCGTCAAACGAATCTTTAAGTATCTCAAGGGAACACCAAATCTAGGGATTTGGTACCCAAGAGATACAGGTCTTAATCTAATAGGCTATTCGGATTCAGACTATGCAGGTTGCAGGATTGATAGGAAAAGCACATCAGGTGCTTGTCAATTCCTAGGTAGAAGATTGGTGTCCTGGCAAAGTAAAAAGCAACATACAGTATCTACTTCTACTGCTGAAGCTGAGTACATTGCTGCTGGAAGCTGTGTAGCTCAAATACTGTGGATGAGGAACCAATTGAAAGATTATGGCATGGAACATACAAAGATTCCAATCATGTGTGACAATACTAGTGCCATTGCCATGACCAACAATCCTGTAGATCACTCAAGAACCAAGCACATAGATATCCGGTATCACTTCATCAGAGAACATGTCGAGGAGGGGACTGTGGAGTTACAGTTTGTACCCACAATACAACAAATTGCAGATATATTCACCAAACCTCTTGATGAAGTAACATTCAATAGGTTGGTTGGTGAATTGGGGATGCTTAACACAAGTTAGTAAATCCTTATATCTGTAAAATCCAAGTTTTTGATCATTTACATATGTTTTTTTTCCTTGTTATTTGCCTAGTTGAAAACATATGTAAATCATTTGTAAAAATTGCTCAAAATATCACTTCTACATGCTACTTAATCATTATAAACTTAGACTTTAAAATGCCTTATTAATGATTATTATATGTTGTATGATGTGGTATTTTCCATAAATTCACTGTGCTTTGATTGTATTTTTTTTAAAAAAAAACTTTGAATTTATGCTCATTTAATTGCATGAACATAGGGGGAGTTAAATTCATGAATCTCTAAACTTGCCATGATTTTTAAATGAATTTTTCTATGTTTTTCATGTAATTTTTATATAATTTAAAGCCTTAGAATTGTCAAGGAATGTCTCTTTTAATGGTTTTTATTAAAAATCCTTGAATTGGTATTTATTTTAATTTGGCAAAATTTAATTATTGTTTTTCTTGGAAAATTACCAAATTTTACTAAGTACCTTCAAAATTTCGAGATAGGGTCTATCTCGAAACTCATCTCGAAATTCGGCTTGAATTTCGACTTTGAGCTTCCAGGAGTGAAGTTTTGAAAATTCTAAGTCTAGTAAATTTTTATATCTCGAAATTCGACTTACAGTTCGAGATAGAATTCCAGATGTGAGAGATTTAAATATTCCAAGTCTGGGAAAATATTCGAGTTATCGAAATTCATCTCGAAATTCGACTTGAAGTTCGACTTGGAGTCTATCTCGAAATTCATCTCGAAATTCGACTTGAAGTTCGACTTAGAGTCTATCTCGAAATTCATCTCGAAATTCGACTTGAAGTTCGACTTGGAGTCTATCTCGAAATTCATCTCGAAATTCGACTTGAAGTTCGACTTGGAGTCTATCTCGAAATTCATCTCGAAATTCGACTTGAAGTTCGACTTGGAGTCTATCTCGAAATTCATCTCGAAATTCGACTTGAAGTTCGACTTGGAGTCTATCTCGAAATTCATCTCGAAATTCGACTTGAAGTTCGACTTGGAGTCTATCTCGAAATTCATCTCGAAATTCGACTTGAAGTTCGACTTGGAGTTTATCTCGAAACTTATCTCGAATTTTGACTTGAAGTTCGAGATTGGTTTTTCCTGAGAGGTTTAATGTTTAAAATTGTTCAAGTGAATTTAATTCGAGTTAGCCTCTATGTCGAAACTTATCTCGAATTTCGACTTGATGTTCGAGATAGAGTTCGACATAGAAGTTCGACATAGAAGTTCGACTTAGAAGTTCGACATAGAGTTCGACTTAGATTACCCTGTGCGTACTTAAGTTTTTTTATTTTCACAGGGATATTTTTGTCATTTCACTCTATTGCCTATATATACAAAATTAACCCGATTTTACTTTCACTTTTACCCAATTGTTTTACAACCTAATTTTTTTTACAGCAGCCCTCCCTCCCACCCACGACTGTTCATAGTTGTGGTTGAATCTCTTACATATAACGAACTACTGTCCATTTTGTTTCTTGATTTTACTATCTGCATCACATTTATCCGTTTATATTGTGCCTAGTTTTGTGTTTAACATCGTGACTGTTCATCTTCACAGATACATACATACACACGATTTACACACACTTCTCACATACATATTATTACTGCAGATTTTGTTTTCACAGTAGTTTGTTACTGATTCTTGTTTAATTCCGTAGTTTAATTTTCACTACAACATCACAATTGTTTTCTAAATTAAAAGGGATTAAAAACAAATTTTTTTCTAAAAAAAAAAAAAACAAATGACTCACCAATTTTCTCTTGCAAAACATAATTTTTATAATATTCCGACTGAAATTGGTGATCAACTCCCGCGTTTCAAGTTTTGGGTACGATTTCTTAATTTGTACTCCAAAGCTAGTACTGCATTTACGGCAAAACCTACACTGGTCCATGATGCTTTGCAGCAGTTATGGACTAGTGCAGTACCTTTTGGGAGTAAATCGACCCCCTACGGTTTTACTTTTACCTTGGAGGGTCAAAATTTTGAGGTTACAGAGGCTGTTTTTAATACAGTTCTTGGTTTTCCAGTCAAGGATTCTTATGACCCTGAACCTACAGCGGCTGAGCGCCAGAATTTTTTTGAAGCAATTGGATGTTATCCTCCCCCTGGACGACTATCCACTTCAAATATTCAAAAACAATTTTTTCATGTGGAATGGAATTACTTTTTCGAGGCCATTACTAGATGCTTTCGGGCACGAGAAAGAGATTTTCATCAAATTTCCATTCCCATGCAAATTTTTGGTGTTTCCCTAGCCCAGGAACTAAACATTAATTATGGCAGGCTTGTTCTTTCAGAATTAGTGGCTACAATGGGATCACCTGAAACCAGAGACATTTCACACAATGATATTGTCTGCTGGTATCCTCGTTTCTTGCAAATGCTAATCAATCATCTCGTGCCTTCTAATGCTTTATCACTTAGGCAGGCATTTGTTCGAAGTCCCACCTCTGCACCTCTAGGCATGGGCACTAAGTCACTAACCACTATCGCTAACCAGGATAAACATCAGGGTAAACCTATGTCTATTCCTGAGAACATTCAAGTGTGGCTTTCTTTTGATGCAGGTGTAACTACTTTGGCGGGGACGTCTCAACTCTCATCACATGCTCAGAATCCATCTGCCCACAATGAAGCATTTCAAGGGATTCCTGATGAGCATATTGATGACGAACAAGATGAGGGCCAATCTCTCAGTCACTTCACAGCCAGGCAAAGGGAACAGCAACCGTCTCCTAAGACAACACATGCTGCTTCTGATTCCTCTGTTGGCCAAGGTAATGAAGGAGGTACTTTCTTAGAACCTAACACTCCTTCTTCCTCTAATTCTGATTCCGTGGCCCAAGATTCTGCTACCCCGCAGGATCTATCCCAGGGTGATAGCCATATTTCTGCGTCTGATTCCCTGACTTCTTCCCTATCACCCCTGTTGACGGGAGTTAAAAGGGCGGCATCCATAGAATTAGCTGAGAGTGCTGATGAGAGTGACCCTGAAGTGCAGCCAGTTTTACGGAAGCGAGCCAAAATTTCACAAGCTGCTACTTCAAAAGACCAGTCCATCCCTAGAGTGTCTTTCACAACCACTCCACCTCACGAGAGTGGTTCTCCCCTTGCACAGTCAACACCTAGGATGGTTGCTGAGGATTCGGTGTCTTCTGAAGAGCCTGTTCCTTCAGATAGGCCGGAAATTTTAAGTGCTTCAAAAGTACCTTCAACGGTACGTCCTGATGCTGTAGAGAGGATCGGTTCTGATGTTGTACTAGAACACTCTGCAGCCTCTCAGCCTGAGATTCCATCTCAGGACACAACAGGATACATAGATCCCATAACTGTTCCTAATTTTTCTTCTCCAGCTTCTGCAGGTACTGCTTTGCATCTGAGTGCTATTATTCAAGACATACACGAGCGTGAGACAGGGAGTGAGTGTGAGCGTTTAGGGAGTGAGGGACCTTCATTTTTAAGGCCCGAAACTGAGCGTAAAACACAAACAGAACGATTTTTAGAGCGAGAATACCTAAGCCAAACACCGTCCCTGGTTCTTCAAAATCTTGAAACACGTATGTCAACAGTGGAAAATCAGATACAGCAGTTTGGGCAGTCTATGGGGCAGTTAGGGATTAATGTTGGAGATCACAAGAGGGCTCTTGATGACTACGCAGCACGAATGGCAGGTCAAGCCGAAGCTTTAAAAGATATGACAAACAAAGTCAATGACCTGGGCCATGCTGGTGGTCTCTTGGGCAGCACTCTGTATGACAGAATGGGGAGTGTTGAAAGCGTTCTGCATACACTGGCAACGGAGGTCAGTCGAATGATGTATGCAGTTCGGCATTTGGTTCCCCCGGAGTGCTTTGAAAAACAATTCACACAACCTCCCCCGGCTGATGATGATGGTACAGGTGGTGCAGGTGGTGCTGGTGGACCTTCTGGTTTTGGTTCACATGCTAGTGGCTCTGGTGTACCAGGTGATGTTCAGGATAACTCACCTAAGGGGGAGAAAGGAGGTAATGAGACGACACAACAGTCACCCCGTGCTGAAGAAGAGATTGATCCAATGGTGACTGATGAGGAGGCTCAGAGGAAGCGAAAGGGTAAAGCAGTGATGGTTGAACAAGAAGAGCCATTCACTGACTTTGGTGATCAACAGGAACACGTGCAAGTTGATTCAGATTCTGATATGGAAGACGTACCTCTAGCACATGCAATTAAGAGATCTTTGGAGGAACAAGGTGGAGGTGCTGGGGCGTCTGCTGAAGAGATTCCTGTTGATGAGGAAACCCTGAAAGCTCAGCAGTTAGCTCTGGAACAAGCTCAATTTTTCAAAATGAAGATGATGCAGGATAAAGCTGTTTTTCTTGAGAAGCAAGTGGAGCTCAAGGAAAAGCAGTATGATCATGAGCTTGCCAGACTAGCTGATCCTCAAGTTGATCTGGACAAAAGGAGGATTGGACAGAAATGGGACGATGCACGAAAGATACTGATGGGGTCGTGTGCACATGGAGTTCATAATAAGGAGGCAGATGACTTGTTCTTCAACTTGAACATGAAGAATCCGATGACGATGGACTATATAAATGCTTTGAAGAGAATGATTTCTAAAGTCCGTGTTGGATACAAATCGGTGGATAATGAATGGCAAGTCATCCTGTCTTTAATTGATGGAGCCCCGATGTCTTTTATGTATGTCGATGATCAGTTTATGTCGAGAAGATCTGCGTCAGAGTTGTTCTTGCTAGCAACTAAAATTCAATATTCTCAAGCTGAGGAGCTAAGCATTCTGTATAGAGATCAATTAATGCAGTTAGCAGAGGACAAGGGACCAGAATTCTCAGCCAATCCAGACGTTGTCAGAATGGTTGTTGATGGAAAGATGAAGAGGGTTAGCTTGGAAGAAAATGACTTGATGGCTCTATCGGTGGAATCCCTTAAAGCTGTTTGCAGACAAATGATGGGCAAGGGATTCACCTCGGATATTAAAGAAAAATCAGTGGAGTTCATTGAGAAGATAATCTTCCAGAAGAGCAGTGAAATATGGAAGTGCGATGTCATTGCTCCAAATCCTCTGGATAACGTGAAGATTGAGCCAGAGCTAATGCAAAGAAAATGGGATATTCTACAAGCTGTGAAAAGCGTAGATGAAGCTTTGACTCTTCCTTCAGGACCCCTGGAACAAGGAGAGATAAGGGAGGCAGTTGGTGTTCCAGGAAGAGAAAGTGTATACTGGATTCATTCTTACACAGATGATACAGCTGATGCCCTGGTGTTCATTGATGCAGACCAGAATCAAACCTTCTTGCATATGAGTAGGAAATGGCTGCTGCAGACTCAAGATGCTGCATTTCTAGACAAAGTCAGAGATGAATTCAAATTGGGAGATGTAGAGGATAGGTTTGCAGATGAAAAGCAGAGACTATTAAAGTACTTATCTGAAGTAGTAAAAGAGAAAAGGAGAATGGAGTCAGATGCGGCTAGTAGGTTCAATACCAACCGTGTCAAGGGCTACCCTAAAATGATCTACTGTCAGTTCAAAGCTGATAAAGCTCATTGGAAGCCTCAGCTCATCATGAAAAACTTTGAGGACATTCCGAAGATCAGAACTACCCAGAAAGTTGATAAACTAAGAAGGCTTTTCAGACATCCATATCCAGAACCCAAGAATCCTCTGGAAATGGAAGCAGTAAGTTTGCTGAATGCGAGATGGGCACAACTACACGATCCAGTATACAAAAGAGAACAGCAAAGGAAAGAAAGGCGCAGAAAACAAGGAGAAGATAAGCGCAGTGCTGTTAAGGAAGTTAGGAAGGGGAAACGGAATTAGAGTTAAAGTTCAAAGGGATGTGAACTTGAAGTTGGAAAAACTTCATATCTTTTGGTTGCTCTAACTCACTTGAGGAAAATTCACCTGACCACGGTATGCGAGATAGGCTAATTCACCATACTGTAACCGTGAATCAGAGTGGATCCAATAAGGTGATATGAGTTGGACTGAAAGGTATGAAATAATCCAGGTGATAGAGATCATTTCAATAGTCTTTAATTCGAGGTTCGAATTCTCTTTCTAGCTTATGTTTATTTTCTAAAGTTCTTTGTATTGTTTTCAAGTTTTTATTCAAGTGTAAAATGTGCAAGACATTAATGTTATTTATTTTTTTTCTCGTCTCATTATTTAGTTGAGTTATCCTTCTTTAATTTGAATGTCATTGTTAGACAATCAAATAGGGGGAGATTGAAAGGCAGAGTGTTTAAACTTGTAACACTATAATTTATGTAACTCAACTAAAGAAAAGATACTTAACCCGAAGACAATCAAGAACGAGAAGTCACAAAGAAATCAATACAAATGAAGACAAAGTAATTGATACAGTTCAACATGTTAAATATGATCAAACAAAGAAGAAATCATTGGAAGAAGTTCAAGTCAAAGTTGTTCATGCCCCAGTGATTTGTAACTCAAAGAATCAAGATCATAACTATCAGTATCAATAAGACTAATTGATTTCAAGTGAAAAAGAAGGAAAGCAATTGTTGGAAAGCCACATTTCTAATTGAACATGGTAATCTATTCAGAAGCAAGAAACCTATCAAGACTAGTCACTTATGAACCAGACCAGTGCATCAAGTGTCAGGACATTGGTAGCAAGTTCATGTCAGTAGTAGAGATCCAAGTTCAAGAGCTTGTTGAAGAAAATAGAAGACATGAAGAAATCACAAGTTCAAGATGTTGCATTAAAGTTTCAAGTTGAAGCCCAGAATTTCTCTAAGTACTTACAAGGGAACCTATGTAGAAATTCCTATCTAGAAATTCTGGATAAGTTTCTACTTAGAGCTAAGTAGAAATTCTGGAGTTGGAAATATTTTCTAAGTACTCAACTCAGGAAGCTATCTCGAATTTCCTATGTAGAAATTCTTAAGTCGAATTTCCTATGTAGAAATTCTGGAGGTGAAAATATTTTCTAAGTACTCAGGAAGAAGGCTATCTCGAATTTTCTATGTAAAAATTCCTAAGTAGAAATTCCTATGTAGAAATTCTACTTAGAATTCGAGATAGAGCCAAGTAGAATTTCCTATGTAGAAATTCTACATAGAGGAAAGTTTCAACATGACACATGGCATCATCCTGGTGGCAGATTTCCAAGCTTTCAAGACAAGATAAGATTCACGTGGACAACATTGGGCCACTCATATCTTATCTTTTGAAGACTACAAGACATAGATTACAAAGTAGTATAAATAGAAGTACTTGTGTAACTTATTACGAGAGCAATATTCGAGAGAAACACTTGTAATAGAGAGAGAGTATATTCACAGAGCTTAGTATCATTTACTACCCTCTTTACTTCTGTTGTACTATTGTAATGAATGTTGTAGCAACCCCTTCAAGTGATATATAAGACATATATTCCTTGAATCTTTGTGTTCATTTATTACATAGTATTTATTGCTTCATTAATTCGAAAAGTTGTATTCACCCCCCCCCCTCTACAACACATTTGGACCTAACAATACCCAATGTCCACCTTTATCATTACCCGGTTAAAGGTAACTTTGAGTGTAATCAAAGTATATTAATTCTCGTATAGAAATATAATGATTTCAAGTCAGAGGATCATTACATCATTATCACTGTGAGATTTCTTATGACACTTATTAACATGTAGAATCTCACGACGGGTCTTTCCAGTGTCATGTATTGATACATACACTTATGTTCTTGAATTTAGTATCACCATACCTATGACCAATGAGATGTGGTCATCTGTCAAGAAACATACTAGTCTTATTGCATTATTACTGTCCTTAAATAATAATACTTGACTAGGGAATTTTAGGAATAAAATACTATTCATATAATCTCATTTTTAAGTCACATACTTAAAGATATATATTACGTATTAATATTCCAAGGTTTCAATTTATGACGCAGTAAATAAAGACATAATAAATATTAATTAAATAATCACATAAAACATAATCCTTAATTGTTTTTAATAAAACATTAAAAGTATTGTCTCTATGACACCAATACTAACACAATAGTCCTACAGTCAAGACTTTAATTTAATTCTCTATTAATTAGTTAATTTAATTAGTAAATTAATTCACTTAGAATTATTTTATTTCTTAAATTAATTTAAAGATTAATTAATTTAGAATTATTTTAGAATGAATAAGACAGAAGCTGAAAGTTCAAAAAGATACAGGTTTGTTTGGAATGCAGTGAAAAGAGTCAGAATATAAGATTAAATATTTGACTGGGTACATGCAGTGATGAAAAGAAGTATTGTCTAGTTTAAAGAGTCAGATTATTTCAGTAATAGAGGTACTTCTAATTGCAACTGTAGATACAGCCAAACAGACCTGACGGTACTGACTTGAAGATAATACGGAAAAAGAATTGACAAGGAAGAAATACAGAATCATATATTCGTAAAAGTGGAACCCCGGTTTGAATTGATTTATCATTTCCAAGTCAAAAGGGGTTCGGTTCCAAACGTTCAGAAGACCGTAACTTAGAGCGTAAAGATTTATTTTTATTAATAAATATTTTATTTATTTAGTAAATTATATTTATAAATATCAAAATAATATTAGATATTCATTTTTATAATTTTTGAATTAAATTTATTATTTATTAATCAATTATTATAAGTTGTGCTGGTCGAAAATCATTTCTACGGAGTCTGTCTATAATAAGATGAAATAGGCCCCTTTTTTTTTAAAATTGAATTGGCAGGTGAATGAAAAGTCTTACCGAGAGCTTTAGAAAAAGTCTTACTGAAGCTTGATTAAAAGTCTTACCGAATTAATTCAATAAGATCATTTAAAAGTCTTACCGAATTAATTCAATAAGACCTTTTAAAAATTCTTACCGAGTAGTTTTTAAAAGGTATTACCGAATTTTAAAGTGAAAAAAGTCTTGGTGGGCATTAGAAAGAATGTATTACCGAGTTTTAAAAGTTTTGCCCATCTTATTTAAAAAGTCTTGAAGGCTAAATTATAAGGTCTTTTGATTTTTAAATAAGTTTTATTCAAAAGTCTTGCTAGCTTTCACCTCTATAAATATGAGGCAATTGGCTTCATTTTTCAAAAGTAGAAAATTTTTAAATTCAGTAATTTGTCTGCAAAATTGTATTCACATACTTTCTGTGCTGGTTTGAATTCTTAATTCCTTAAGTAGAACAATTCATGTCAAATTTGTTCTAAGGAATTAAGAAATATTCTACCAAATATTGTAACACCCTTTCAAGTTTAATATGCGTATTTAACTTGAATCTTGTTTACTTACTTGCTAATTTTCTAGATCTTTAATATTTAATCATGAAAATAGAAAGCTAGTAACTCAGCCTCCCAAACACTACAAGGACTCGAACCCTCAGCAAAAGCAATAATTTAATTCCGCAAATTCTGGAAAAAAAAATTAAATTGTTGTGAGTATCGCATTCAACGCCCCTTTTACGATACTTCCGAGACCCAACAATTGGCATCAGAGCAAGCTGAATGATATACAAATCAAGATCCGCAGTCCAGTGAAGCTCAGGGTACCGAAGCTGTTTGAACTCTGAATGTCTAGAGACCTTGTTAAATAAATTTAGTTTATAAATTTAAATTTAGATAAATTAATTTTATAAATTTTATTTAAAATAAATTTATTTTATGAATTTAATTTAAATGAGTTTATTATTTAAACTTGAAATTTTTTATTTTATAAACATAATTTAAATAAGTTTATTTTATAATTTTAAATTTAATAAATTTATTATTTAAATTTAAATAGATTTACTTTTATTATTTAAATTTATTTAGATAATTTTATTTTATAAATTTAAATTTAAATAAATTTATTTTATAAATTTTATTTAAAATATATTTATTTTGTGAATTTAATTAAATGAGTTTATAAAGTAATTTTATTTTATAAATTTAAATTAAATAAATTTATTCTATTAATTTAAATAGATTTACTTTTATAATTTAAATTTGTTTAAATAATTTTATTTTATAAATTTAAATTTGAGTAAATTTATTTTATAAATTTTATTTAAAATATGTTAGAAATGAAAATACTGATGTTGTCAGAGAATATCACAAACAAGGTTTATAGAATAACAGAGTTTATGCTGACGTCATCACAGTTTAGAAGTTGTCGACAGAATTTACTCTATCAGAGTTTACTTAATCAGAGTTTACTCAAATCAGAGTATACTCAATCAGAGATTATCAAGCGACAGAGTTTATCATCAGAGTTTTCCAAAGAAGGAAATAGACAAATCAGAATTTGATTTGGATAGTGAAGAAGGAATTCAAATACAATTCTATTACCTTATGGAAGCTATTCTTATCATTATCTGTTTTGTAATTGGATTTGTAATTGTGTCTATATAATCACAGAATTAGGTTTACATTAAGTATTGATTCAAGTCATATTATTCTCATAACCTAGCAACTCTTAAGAACATTTATTTTCTTGAGAGAGTTTTGTATTCAGTTCATTGAAGTTAATACAAGACAGTTCATCTTTTACATACTTGTGTTTAAAAGTCGATTATTTGATACTATTATATTCAATCCCCCTTCTATAATAGTCTATTTATCTGGGAAATAATTGGTATCAGAGCATGCAGTTGATTACAGTTGAAAGATCATATAAAAATGTCTGGAAACAAGTATGAAAGTATCAGAATCCTAATCTTGAAGAAGGCTGAATACCCTACATGGAGGGTAAAGATGATGATGTTCTTGGAAGCAACTGATCCTGATTATTTAGATAGAATCAATGAAGGTCAGTATCTCCCAACCAAACTAGTGCCATCAACAATAGTGGAAGGAACATAAGTCCCTGAATACTATACTCTGAAGGACAAGAAGGAGTGGACCAATGAAGAAAAACAAGAAGTCCTGAAAGATGCAAAGGTAAGGAACATATTGCATAATAGTTTAGATTCTGTGATATGAAATAGAGTAATTGCTTGTAAAAATGCCAAAGAAATCTGGGATGCACTAGAGGTTCAATGCCAAGGAACCAAGGAGATAAAGAAAAATAGAAGATCTGTTCTAATTCAAGAATATGAATACTTTGAGGCTAAGCAGAATGAGTCCCTCACAGATATCTATGACAGATTTCTAACTTTATTAAATAACCTAGCTTTGGTGGATAAGGTGTATGATAATGAGGATTCAAACACCAAGTTTCTAAGGGCTCTTCCTGAAGAATGAGATCTACAAACATCCTTAATAAGAGATAGGGCTGATTTGGATGAGATGTCTATAGATGAAGTTTATGGAAGACTGAAGACTCATGACTTGGAATTACAGCAAAGGAAGAATAGAAAGAGTAACAAGGCAAAATCTGTTGCCTTGAATGTTGAGGCCAAGGTTGAAGAACTAAAAGAAAAAGTCCTAAAAGCCTCAACAAGAACAGGAAAAACTTTGATGATTAAGGAAAGCAGTGAATCAGAGTTTGAGACAAACTCTGATGCAAACTCTGATGACTCCACAAACTCTGACATGATGGAGCTGGTCGCTATGATTGTCAAAGGCTTCAAAAAGATGAAATATAGGAAGTATAGAAAGCAAGGAAACTTCCAGAAGAAGCATGAAGAATCAGATAATAAAGATAGATTCAGAAAAAAGAGAAGATAGATATGGCAAATCAAAAACTCTTGACAAATCAAAGGTCAAGTGTTACAAGTGTAACAAGATGGGGCACTTTGCTACTAAGTGCATGAGCAAGGAATCTGGAAAAGAACTCATCACATCAAAGAAAGATTGGATGGATTCCTCAGACTCTGAAGAGGAAACAAACTATGCTCTCATTGCAAACTCTGATGCTCTCATCCTAAACTCTGACAAGGTACCAAACTCTGTTTTCAATTTTAATACTGAAAATATCCATAAATTAAAGTCTTTCCTTAAAACTTTGCATGTTATCTTTAAATCACAGTCACTTGAGAATGAAAGATTAAAATCTGAAATACAAAATCTGACTTCTAGGAACGACTTTCTTGAATCTAAAAATTCACACATGCTTAGCATTAAGAAAGACTATGAGAATGCTATTCACATACAAATTCAGTTAGAAATATAAGTGAAATACCTAAAATCTGAGATAGCTAAAGAAAAGGATACTTTCAGAGTTTGGACAAACTCTGGTAATAAAGTCCAACAAATGCTTTCTAACAAGAATTGGACATCTGCCTTAGGTTATGAATTTGATAAGGAGACACACACAAAAGGAAAACTGAGAGAACCTGTGAATTTTGTTAGAGCTAGTAATGAAAAGAATACCTCTAATAAATGCTCTAATGGTGTGTCATAGAATAAACCAGTAAGTATAGGGTTACTCTCTCAGAAGCAACTTAAAGAAAAGTTGAAAGCAGTCACAAATAAAAACAAACCTAAAAAGGTGAGGAGAAATAGAAATGGCAAAGTAGGAATTGCTAAGGAGAATAACTATAAGAATATCCCTGATGCTCCTAGAAAAATCTGTTTCACATGTGGTAATTCTAATCACCTTACTATTGATTGCAAACAAAACAAAAAGAAGGAACCTGAGAGACCTAGTTCAGAGGTTAGAAAACAAACTAGATATAGACCATAAAATCCCTGTTTTCACTATGGTAGTTTATGTCATTCAATTTACACATGTAAAGAATATCATAGTTTGTATTTTAATTATTATGAACTATTGCCTCATTTGAATAAATCTCCTATCTTTTCTAATCATACTGTCAAACAAAAATATGTGATAAAACCTGATAAAAGAAATATAAACTCTTACAGTATAAACTCTGAAAATGCAAACTTTGATTATGCAAACTCTGTTAACATAAACTCTGATAATAATACTTCTGCTGCAAAAGTTAACAAGTTTCAAAAGAAAGGATCCAAACTTGTTTGGGTCCCCAAATCTATTAATTAATTTGCATTAATTGATTGCAGGGAAACAGGAAAAACATCCTAGTGATTGATAGTGGATGTTCTACACATATGACAGGAAACAAATCCCTGCTTTCAGAATTTGAGGAGAAGGCTGGCCCAACAGTATCTTATGGAGATTGAAACATAAGAAGAACACTAGGATATGACAATATTATGATTGGAAATGTCATCATTGAAAATATAGCTCTGGTTGAAGGACTCAAGCATAATCTGTTAAGTGTGAGTCAAATGACAGACATAGGTTATTCTGTAGAATTTCATGAAACACATTATGAAGTCAAAAGCAAAAAGGATGACAAAGTGATTCTCATTGGTCACAGACATAACATCTAATTTGAAGCTAGCTTGGAGGTAAACTCTGATGGTCCCTTAACTTGTTTACTTGGAAAGGCATTATCATTGCAGAGCTGGAATTGGCACAAAAAGTTGTGTCACTTGAACTTTGGAAACATAAATGAATTGGTGAAAAAGGATCTAGTTAAAGGTCTTCCAAAAGTTCAATTTCATCCTGATGGACTTTGTGATTCATGCAAAAGGCCAAACAAAAGAAGACATCTTTCAAGAGCAAAACTGAAAATTCTATTAGTCAACATTTTCATCTATTGCATCTTGATTTATTTGGTCTTGTCAATATAATGTCCATTGGAAAGAAGAAATATACTCTGGTGATTGTAGATGATTACACAAGATTTACCTAGGTATACTTTTTGCATAAAAAGGATGAAACAGCTGAGATAATTTTTGATCATATTGCTATGATTGAGAATGGATCACCACACAAGGTAAAGAATTTAAGGAGTGATAATGGAACAGAGTTTAAGAATTCTGCAATGAAAGAGTCTGCTCAACAAAAGGAATCATTCAACAATTCTCAGCACCAGGTACACCTCAACAAAATGGTGTAGTTGAGAGAAAGAACAGAACACTCATTAAAGCTTCCAGAACAATGTTAGAAAGAGCAAAACTACCTACTTACTTTTGGGCAGAAGCTATGAATACTACATGCATTACACAGAATTGCACTTTGATAAATAAACAAGGAATGACTCCATATGAAAAAATGAAGGGAATGAAACCAAATGTGAAATACTTTCACATATTTGGAAGCAAGTGTTTTATTCTCAAAACACATCCTGAACAATTGAAAAAGTTTGAACTCAAAGCAGATGAAGGCATTTTTATTGGTTATGCAACTACTTCAAAAACCTCTTCAAGGGCATTCAAAGTGATTAAACTAATAACAGGGCAGTCATGGAATCTATTAATGTCTCTTTTGATGAAGGAAAAATAACAGGGTTAGATGATAAAGATGCTCAGAAATATCTGAGTTTTGAAAATGAATTGCAGAACACAAACTCTGATGAGCTAAACTCTGATGAGATAAACACTGATGAGGTAAACTCTGATGAGTTAAACACTGATTCCTTAAACTCTGATTCAGACATAATTGAAACATAAATTGAAGACTCGGCGCATGTTGAGGGGGAGCAACATCAATCACTTACTGAAATTGGAGAACCAATCTCAATTATTGAAATTTCATAGTCTGACCAAACTCTGACAAATACAAACTCTGAAATCCTAAACTCTAATCAATCAAACTCTGAAACCACAAATACTGATCACTCTAACTATTAGCAGTTAAACTCTGAGTCATCAAATACTGATAAAAGCACAACTTCAAGGGGATGATCAGCATTTACTGAGGAATCATACTATGAAGGCACAAATAATGGGGGAGCATCTAGTTCAAGAAATTTTCCACATCCAAGAAAATGGACCAAAGATCACACACCTGATTTGATTATTGGTGATCTAGAAAGTGGAGTGTAGACAAGGAAAGCTACTCAGAATGAATGTCTATGCCGTAGTTTTCTTTCTCAAACAGAACCAAAAAAAGTTGAAGATGCTTTGAAGGATGCAGATTGGGTTACTGCAATGCAGGAAGAATTAAATGAGTTTGAAAGAAATGAGTTTTAGACCCTTGCTCCAAGGCCAAAGAATAGATCAATTGTTGGCACAAAGTGGGTGTTCAGGAATAAGACAGACTCTGATGGAATCATAATAAGGAATAAAGCAAGACTAGTTGCCAAAGACTACTCTCGACAAGAAGGTATTGATTATTATGAAACCTTTGCACCTGTAGCTAGACTTGAAGCAATCAGAATCTTTCTTGCTTATGTTGCACACAAGAAATTCAAGGTCAACTAGATGGATGTTAAAAGTGCATTTTTGAATAGAGAACTTGAAGAAGAGGTATATGTTGAACAAACACCTGGCTTTGTGAATCCAAAATATCCAAATCATGTCTACAAATTAGATAAAGCTTTATATGGACTCAAGTAAGCACCAAGAGCCTGGTATGAAACACTGGCTCAATTTCCACTTGAAAGTGGTTTTACAAGAGGTACAATTGATAAAACCTTACTTTACAGAACTCAAGGTAAAGATTTATTATTGGTTCAAATATATGTTGATGATATTATATTTGGTTCCACTAATGAGAAACTCGGTGAAAGATTTTCAAAGCTAATGCAGTCCAGATATTAAATGAGCATGATGGGAAAAATGAGTTATTTTCTAGGGTTGCAAGTAAAACAGACTGATGAAGGTATTTTCAAAAATCAATCCAAATACACAAAGAATCTACTCACAAAGTTTCAAATGCAAGACTCAGCATCTGTTACAACTCCAATGGCTGCTGCAACCAAGCTTGATCAAAATATTGGTGAGCCTGTAGATATTACAACATACAGAGGAATGATTGGATCACTTCTCTATTTGACTACTAGTAGACCAGATATCATGTTTGTAACCTGTCTATGTGCTAGCTTTCAGGAAAATCCAAGGGAACCTCATTTGATTGATATTAAGAGAATATTTAGATATCTCAAGGACACCATCAATCTTGTCTTATGGTATCCTAGAGAGTCTGACTTTAAAATAATAGACTATTCAGATGCTGATTTTGCAGGATGTAAAATTGAAAGGAAAAGCACAAGTGGGAGTTGTCAATTCTTAGGTGGAAGAATTGTCTCATGGTTCAATTAAAAACAGAAATCTCTCTCAACATCAACAGGAGAGGCTGAATATATAGCTGCAGGAATCTGCTGTGAACAAATTTTATGGATGAGAAATCAACCATTAGACTATGGTTTGAACTTTTCAAAAATTCTTATTTATTGTTATAATCAAAGTGTTATTGCAATGACAAGAAATTCAGTCCAACATTCTCTGACAAAGCACATCAGTATTAGATATCACTTCATAAGGAAACATGTCTTGGAAGGAACAATTGAAATGCATTTTGTTCCCACAGATCAACAGTTAGCAGACATATTCACCAAGCCTCTGTGTGAAGCAACTTTTAAAAGATTAGTTTCTGAATTAGGAATAGTGACAAGTGGCTCAACTCCAGATAGCAAGCAGCAGACAATCAGAGTTTATGATAAACTCTGTCAGAGTATGTGGTAAAATCTGATAGAAAATACAGTAAAATATGATCATTGGAACATCTAATCTCTGATCACAAGCTATCAGTGTTTATGGTAAACTATGTCAGAGTATGTGGTAAACTTTGACAGTGAATGCAAACTCTGATTACTATAAACTCTGATCTAAGTCTGCATGCTAAACTCCGAGATATTACTTATGCCATCATATTTAATTTTGTGACATCATATTGTTTCTTCTCTGATTGGAGTAATCATTAGGGCGCGTGTATTTCATGAAAAACGATTCATATCTATACACAAATACACACACATATGCTGTATTTTAAGAATTACACTACTCATTGCTCTGCCACTCAAAAATTGCCACGTGTCCCACTACATAGTATATGCAAATGAGAGGGAATAGTTTAATCCATATTTTCACTTTGAATTATTCACCTGCATCTTATTATTCTTATCTTGTTATCTCTCTCGTACTCTAAAACCCTAATATCAATCTCTTGCAAATTTCTGTTTTAATGGCATTAAAAGGACTCTCTTTCCAAAATTACACATTCGCTGCTACCAACAACAACTCTCTGTTAAACAAATCAGATGCACCTCAAGATTTTCATGTTTTTCAAGATTTTCTTCTACAAAGCAATATTGGGTATGCTCTCCAGGAACCCAAGGATATATCTGCTCAATCTCTGATTAAAATATGGTTCACAGAAAAGTTTAACAATGCTGGTGATGATGAGGAACCAATCATCACATTCAACTGTAATGGCGGTCACTCAATCACTCCTAAGGTCGTTTGTCAAGCCCTTTACCTTCTTGAAGTAGCTAAATATGATGATATTGTTGATGATGAACACGTCAAGGAGTTCTTTAAATCAATAGGCTATGAAGGCAGTTTATCCAAGTTGGGAAGCCTCACAAGGTCAAATCTGAGAAGAAAATGGAGCTTCTTCTTTGATTATATAACCAGGGCCTTCACTGCAAAATGCACCAATTTTGATACAATTCCTCAACTGTCACAACAAACTGGGTATTCTCTGACCCATAACTTAAATTTTATTTTTCCTTATTTATTAATTAGGTAGATAGCAAGCAAAATAAATGATGATGCACATACAGTATATTTTGCTAGATTTTTAGAGTTGATTTTTAGCTATCTCTTGCCTAATGTTAGTTTTGATAATGACAAGAGTTTGGCTAGTTTTTGTATGAATAAGAGGATCTTTGTTGACTTGACAAGGAAGGATGTCAAGAAAGAAATTGAAGGTAAATTGCCCAACCCATTTTATCCCACATAGGTCAGGCTTCTCTTAAATTAGAGAATGCCTACTGTGTATGGGAGGAATTTTCTGTCTGTGTCTATGAATCAGAGTTTAGCACTCTCTGATTCTAACCCAATTCAATCACTAAACACTGATTCCCAAACACTAATGCCAAACTCTGTGGTTTCCCAAAAGACTGCAGTTGTAAAAACAAACCTCTTAACCAGGGCCATTCATGAAAAGAAAGGGCAAGTCAGTCTCAGAGTCTTCTCCAAGAAAAAGAAGATTAGTTGATGAAGCTAGAAACTCTGATGACAGTAACGAAGGGTTAGTATTTCCTGTGAAGAAAAATGTTAAGAAAGCCTCTGAGATTCCTCCTGCTCCATTTATGAAGCCATTCCAAGTCAATCACATCTCAGGGCCTACAAAGAAAAAGAGAAGATTAGTAAAGGCTATAAACTCTGATCAGCCAAACTCTGATCAACCAAACTCTGATCAAACTTAAGCCCTAAACTCTGAGCCATTAAACTCTGATACTGTTATGAAGTCTGGTGAATTTTCATTACCTGACCAAATCAATGGTAACATCGGTGGAATTGAGGTAGATGGTGATGATGAAAATGCTAATAGAGAATAAAATGATGACTTGGCGGAAATGGATGGTAATTCTCTCCATGTTAATCCTTTTACCAGTCATGTAATCACCTTGGAGGGTATTGGCAATGCACTTATTGATGAGAAATGATGGGATAAAAATGATGATGACAATCCTAGTACTCCAGTTGTTCCAGTAACAATCTTTGATTCTCTTGTCCACTCTCCAAAGCAAATAATCAGGGAGATTTCTTATGAAAGAGTAAGGGAGCTACCTGAGGAAGTTAAAAAGGAAATGGCTGCAAAGAAGTCTCAAACATCTCCATCCACTGGTAGTTCCAAGTTGTTTACCAGGAAGAAGAAGAAATAAGTTTCTTTTGGCTAGCACACACAAGAACCTACCTCTCAAAGTGAGGTAGCAATCAATGATAGGCCAGGCACAGAAGAACTTGTTGCTCAAAGTGCAACAGCAGCCCCTCTTGAAGCAGATGAAGCCAGCAAAGATCAGGGGTACAACCCACAAGAACCATCAACTCAAAGGGTTGAAGCAGTTGTTAAGGCCCCTTCCACACAAGAACTATCCAATCAAAGTTTGGATGAAGGCACTCAAACATTGACAGAAGATATTGTTGTTACAGATGCTGGGAAGTCAAACTCTGATAAAGATCCATTGGCAATCTCTTATGCAATTCTGGTGCAACCTATTTCTACACAGCCTTTGAAAACTCCATCCACTTCCACAACTACTCAAGGTACTCAGTGTTTATCTGTCACTACAAACTCTGAGATGCCAAACTCTGATAATGAAGAACCATTCTCTGATGAGCCCATTTTTAAAGAAGAAGAAGTGACTGATCTCTCCATTCCATACACTCGGAGATACAACTCCAAGAGATGGCCTGTCGATGCCTTTGATGCTCATGAAAGATTGAGGATGGCATATCTTGATTATTTGGTTGTTGAAACTCTGAAAGGTGAAATTGAATCTGATTTGAAAGAAGAAGGAATAAGGAGGGATTTTAGTACCAAGGGTGAACCTTCTCATGAGGATCTTCTCAGCTCTCGAAGACAATCCATCTGTGATATGTCTTGGAAATTTTCTAATGAAAATATTTCTTGGCCTCATGTGCATGACTTGATAGAAAAGGCTGATTCTGAACTAAACTATGAGGAAATGAAGATTGTTCTTAAGGCAACCATTGTGTTAACAAAAGGTCTTCACAGTGAAGTTTCTGACCTCAAAGACTCTATTAGCAAGACTAGTGCTTCTGTTCAAGCTTCTATTTCTATGTCTCAACATTCTCTGGAATCTAAAATCAAAGTTGTTTCTACCAAGCAAGATGTTTTGGAAACTAAGGTGGATCAAATTGCTACTGCTGTCTCTTCTATGCAGACCATGTTGTATACCATTGTGGACATCTTAACTATCACAAAGGGGGATGATGTCAGAAAGGGGAAGAAATTCTCAAAAGACAAATGCAAGGTGGATGCAGCAATAAACCGTGATAAACTTGGAGAAGGTGATGGTGATGGTAGTAGTGGTGATAAAAGACAAGGGAGTTATAAGGATGGATAGAGTTTACAAACACAAACCCTGACTGATCAAACTCTAATTCCTTCAGGATCAGAAATAAACTCCGATGGATGTTGACATGGAATTGGCAAAAACGCTTGAAGAAGAAGAAGAAAAGCCTGAGAACATTGAAGAAAGAAATAAAAAGGATGCAGAACTGGCACTGAAATTATTTGAAGAAGAAAATCCAGGAATGAATCCAGTTACTGTGGAAGAAGAAGTAAAGAAAACTGGTACTGACAATGCTCAAGTCCAGAAGAAAAGAAGTGTAAGAACAAAGAGGACTCTAGCTCAAAAGAAGGCACCTATTCAAGCAAAGAAGAGTGTATCCAAGCCTGTTGAAGTACAAAAACCTATTGAAGTAAAAACAAAACCAACTCCTGCAATCCAAAAGAAAGTTCCAGCAAGTCAAAAACCCCTCTAACTATGCTTGGTACTACATTTCTCCCAGGGGGCACAAGCTTTGAAGTTGAGGAAGAGGAACAACAAACTCTGAGCAGAAAGAAAAATCCTGATCTTCTGTGGACAAAATCTGAAACTCTGACTCTCAATGCCAGACTTAGTAAAAACAAGGGAGGTATTGGTGATTCAAAGGCCAAAGTCTACGGGGGTGAAGCAAATACTTTCAGAGATCTTTTTTCTTTAAAAGACAAATATGAGGAAGAATTGAATCAAGAACATCTGGACAAATTGATTACTGTTCACATAGTAAGAGACATTTTTTATGGTGTTCAAGCTAAAGACAAGCTTCTGTGTTTCTTTGAGAATGGAAGAGTGATGAAGATTGCTGAAGAAGATTTAATTCATAAGTTATCAAAAGAACTTGAGTATGTTATTTATCTCTTAAATGATGGAAATGAGGCTACAACTAGATGGGTGAAGACTTTGGAAGGAGTGGTTGATGAAAAGAGGAAAAATGAAAGGCTGTTAATGCTAAACTCTGATGAGTATAGACCTGGATACATGCTTGAAGATGGTACTGAAAAAGAAATGGTTAAAAGGGATGCAAAGGTTAAAATGGTGTTAGGTATTCCTACACTAATACTAAACCCTGATGGACAGAAAGCCTGTTGTATACCTCTAGATGACAGAATGGAAAGGACATCAATCTATAACTTGAGAGCTGCAATATTCCAAATTGATGACTCTAGTGATCAAATGAAAGAACTGAAGGAGAAGCTGATAGGATTATTGAAGATTGCTGAGAAGAAATTACTTGATCAGTTTCTATCTAAAGATTTTTCATATAGAAGAATTTAAGTCAAGATGGAAAACTCAAACTCTGGTACATTTGTCTCTATGGTTTCTGACATTATAAGTTAAATTTATGTTTTACTGAATAAAGCATAAATTGAGGGAGATTGTTAGAAATGCAAACACTAATGCTGTCAGAGAATATCAAAAACAGAGTTTATAGCAGAACAGAGTTTATACTGACGTCATCAGAGTTTAGAAATTGTCAAAAGAGTTTACTCTATCAGAGTTTACTTAATCAGAGTTTACTCAAATCAGAGTATACTCAATCAGAGATTATCAACCGACAGAGTTTATCATCAGAGTTTGTCAAAGAAGGAAACAGACAAATCAAAATTTGATTTGAATAGTGAAAAAGGAATTCAAATACAATTCTATTACATTATGGAAGTTATTCTTATCATTATCTGTTTTGTAATTGAATTTATAACTGTGTCTATATAAATACATAATTAGGTTTACATTAAGTATTGATTCAAGTCATATTATTTTCATAACCTAGCAGCTCTTAAGAACATTAATTTTCTTGAGAGATTTTTGTATTCAGTTCATTCAAGTTAATACAAGATAGTTCATCTTTTACATAGTTGTGTTTTAAAGTCAATTATTTGATATTATTATATTCAACCCCCCTTCTATAATAGTCTATTTATATGGGAAACAAAATAAATTTATTTTATGAATTTAATTTAAATGAGTTTATTATTTAAACTTGAAAATTTTTATTTCATAAACTTAATTTAAATAAGTTTATTTTATAAATTTAAATTAAATAAATTTATTCATTAAATTTAAATAGATTTATTTTTATAATTTAAATTTGTTTAGATAATTTTATTTTATAAATTTAAATTTAGATAAATTTATTTTATAAAATTTATTTAAAATAAATTTATTTTGTGAATTTAATTTAAATGAGTTTATTATTTAAACTTGAAAAAGTTTATTTTATAAACTTAATTTAAATAAGTTTATTTTATTAATTTAAATTAAATAAATTTAGTCTCTAAATTTAAATAGATTTACTTTTATAATTTAAATTTGTTTAGATAATTTTATTTTATAAATTTAAATTTAGATAAATTTATTTTATAAATTTTATTTTATAAATTTTATTTAAAATAAATTTATTTTGTAAATTTAATTTAAATGAGTTTATTATTTAAACTCGAAAAAGTTTATTTTATAAACTTAATTTAAATAAGTTTATTTTATAAATTTAAATTAAATAAATTTACTCTCTAAATTTAAATAGATTTAGTTTTATTATCTAAATTTAAAAGTAGCAAGACAAGATCAGGGCTGTGTTACAATATTCAGGAATCCTGAACAAGTAAATGATGACAAAGACTGTGTTGAGTTAAAAGCAGGAATGTCAACCATTAGTAAGGTTACAACAAGGGAAAGTATTTGTTGGTGAAGTTAAATGTAAAGTTGATTCTATCAGTGATAGTGATGAACCACATGGATATCTGACATCAATGACCAACACTGGAGATGAATCACTAAGCACTTCAAAGGTACGCATTCTAACTAGTATACTTTTATCTAATTCAGAACTGTATGATTATTATGTTTTGAAATGTATTATATTCATGTCAACATGTTAGCATCTTAGGACTTAAATGTTTAATTGATTGCTAAGTATGAGATATTGCATGCTAGGACTTATGGGTTAAAGTTAGTACATTTCATACATAATTTTCAATACACTAAAATGAATATCTAGAATTAGATAGGATTATTCTAAACGATTAAGTGTATCCTGGACATCTGCTTGAACTTGATTTAAATCTTATGTGATTTAATAACTCTGCTAATGTTGTGAAAATTGTTAATAGACAAACAGGTCATAGATCAGATATTTTATATTTGTTCTTATTGTGATAAATGACTTGATAAGTATATGTGGAATTTGATATTGCTTATAACGTTTTATTCAAATATTCTGCATATTCTTGAAATTGTTTATGTGCGTATTTTTATATGAATTGCTCACACTCACATAGTTGCACTTAAAATGTCAAATCACTTCATGTATTGCTTGTTAAGGTATAGTAGATTAAAAGATGGTAGAATTATCTAAGTAGTCAGTAAAACTTATAGATTCGAGGCTTAATCTAAAACTGACTTAGGTAATTAGATATAGTTAAAATGTTAGACAACAACAGAAATGGATTAGACAGAATTAGTAATTAAATTGTTAGTTCGTCTATTCCATGTGCTTTTAGAAAATTATTGAATATCTTTAAATCTGCTTGACACCTGTCACGTTTGTGTAGAATGGTTAAAGTAGATAGTACTGAATTTTCTAATATGCATAACATGCCTAAAGTGCATAATTCTTATCTTTAATGCATTAAAGTTAAATGTTACCTTGTGTTCTTATTTTCATGCTTGTTTGTTTAAAGTTGAAAATGCATATATTAGGACTTGCATAATCTTAGGCAAAGCATCTATAAGAATCACAATAGGGTAAACACTGTTAGTCCACCTTAAGATAGGTTGAAATCACTAATCTCATAGCCTTAAGACTACCTTGTCAAGGCTGTTGTGAATGAGAAGTGATCAGTCAAAGATAAGTTTGTGCATGTTAAGGTTAAAGATATTGCTATCACTATTGAAAGAAATATCTCTAACCCATCTGGACTCAATTGAAATTGAGTACCAAAAACCTTAATAATTTGTGATTGCAGAATATGAAACAAAAGTCAAAAGTTATGTGATTTCGTGAGATTTATTGTTTGAGGCATATTACTAGCATTGAAACTCTACTATCATAGTTGATTGAGAAACCCTACTCAACGGTAACCTTTGGAGATGACATCAAAGGATGTACAAGGGACTTGGCTATCATGATTTTAGAATTGTCATCACTGGAAATATTTTTCTTGTCGACGGACTTAAGCACTATCTATAGGGAACTAGGGAATTCTTTGTCAAAGGTTTTCTGGAAAAGCATTGAAAAGGAAAAGTGTTTGATTTTGAGCAAGAAAGATGGAAGCTCACTTAATTGAGAGTGAATTAGTGATGTTCGTGCATTCAATAGATAATATATCACACATGGTGATTGATCACATCAGGTAGATCAAGTTGAAAGCAAAGTAAGTTGTGAGAACTTTGAAGTCAGATATTGGAACTGAATTTCACGAATGAAGTTCTAAATGAAGTCTGCACTTATAAAGGTACTTTGAAGTTAAAGCGATTAACACAACTTGCTTCTTTATTCAACAAGATCGTGAAAAGACATCATATGAGTTAATGGCCAACCAGAAGCAAACACTGAAGCTCTTTCGTGTGTTTGGAGGAAATTGATATTTATTGAAGATTAATATGAGTATCTTGGCAAGATTAAAATTAAGGCTCATGGAACAATTTTCCTTGGATACTCATAAAAGTCGAAAGCTTTCAAAGTAAGATGTGATGTAAAACTAGAAGGTGATTGAAAGTCTGAATGTGTCGTCCTAACACACCAAGCTCCTGAGCATTCAAATAAAAGTCTATTCTGAATCCTTGAAGCTTGACATCTTGTCAGAGTCATATTCAGATATTGATGATGAAACTGAAGTTGTAGAAAGAATCAATGTTAATGATAATGATTCAGATCCTAGTAGTGGAAATGGTAGTGAATCTACACAACTCATGGACTTTAACAGAATCCACTCAATAATGTGAAGGATCTTCAACACATCCTAGCAGCAACTCAGGGGGAGCAAATAAAAGAAGGATTTACTAGTCATACTCAACACAATGAAGATCAAAGGAATACATTAAGAATATATCTGCCGAGACAAAGGGTTTGAAGTCAAAGACATTCCTGGAGTCTAGTTTTTAGTGATCCGGATACTAGAGTAAAGACTAGAAGTGCTATGCAAAGTAAATGGTTATTCTTCGGGAAAGAACAATTGTTAAACAGTTGGTATCCTAAAGAAGTTTGAAGAAGCACTGATTGATCCAGATTGGGTGATTGCAATGCAAGATGATCTCAATCAGTTCGAAGGCAGAATCTACTGAATCTAAAACCCAGACCACAAGACAAATTTGTAATTGGTATTGTAAGGGTTTTCAGAGACTGAATGATAATTGGCATTGTTACGAGGGACAAAGCCAAACTAGTTGCTATAGGTTACTATAAAGCAGAAGGTATCGACGATTATGGAAACAGAATCTTTGGGACTTTCAAGATCTAACTACAAGCACCAGAGATAAGACTTGATACTATTAGGGATGAACAAGTTGATGACCTAACAGAAATATTCTTAGCACATGTTGAGCATTCAAGCATGAATATCTGTCAGATGAATGTGAACAAGTGCACACTTGGATGGTGAGTTAGAAGTTAAAGGTGATGTACAACAATGATGGGTCCATAATTAATACATCTTTAATACCTATTTTATGTTTATTTTCGTAATTTTATTAGTTAATTAATTATTTTTTATTTTGTTTTGTAGGAAATTAATTAAAATCAGAATTGTAGCAGAAAAAGGAAAATACAAGGAAGGAGGTGAAATTACTTGAAGGCAAAGAAAAAGGAGATAAAATCGAATACTTGTTGGAGAAGAAAAAGGAATATAAGGAAATATTTAGAATTCAATTTATAATCGATATAGAAAACCTACATTATTTCCCATATATATATGGGTCTCCTCTCTTGTATTTCAAGACATGGACCTTGAACCTTAACTTTAACTTTAGTTTTCAATAATTAGGAGTAGGAGTAGAGTATTTTTATTTTCTTGATCTTTCAATACAAACAAGTTTTTATCTCTCAAACACTTTTTATGTTATTCGTTATTTGCATGTCTTATATTAGTTGCTTTGTTTTCTTCTTCAAACATGTCTAGCTAATTCTCTAGCCCTAGGATGAAGGTGAAGTTAGTTGATTATTTTTAGTATTTGTTTGTTCCTATTATTTGATTCTCATAATTTTTCTTGGTGCTTAATTATTTGATTAACAAAGTGATTTTAATATATTATTGTTACCAGATTTATTTTTCATAGCCTATGCTTGCTCCATGAAGTTTTGATGGGTTATTGTTAGATAATAAGTTTCATAGTATATGCTTGTCTCTTTAATTGATATTTATTTATTGAAGAAAGAGAATTGATTTTTAAGGCAAGTTGGATATTAATTGTTATTAATTGATGGATTCGGATTCCTAGGTTTTCCATATTTATTTGTTCTTATTTGCTTATTAGGTTAAACAAATCTCATCTCAACATTATTTGTCTAGTCTGCCTGATTTATTTGTTAGGGTTTGGAAATTTCATAGTCTCTGAGGATCGATCTGTGATTGCTACAATTAAATACTGTGCGCTTGCAGTATTTTTACACATCAGACAACTCCTGGACTTTGAAATTACATATCCACCGGAATTTGTATATCATTCTCTTCACAAGATCTTTATGACGGAGGTAGGAAATCAAGCAATCGTCAAGGACATAGTATGACACTTTAACTGATAATTACTCGAAAATGATTTTATATTAGAGTCGTTATACACATATCTCTCTTGAATTCAAGGCACACATATAATGTAATATTAGTGCAAGTATATCATGATTATATTATATGTGAGTCTACTAATGAAAATTTGGCAAGAGATATTTGTTAAGTTAATGCAGAGTAGGAACAAGATGAGAATGTTGGAAGAGTTGAAATTCTTTTTGGATTATAAGTAATTCAAAAGAATGATGACAATTAAAGTAAGTCAAGGATTTTTTAAAGATGCACAATTTAGAAGATTCCAGACCTGCCAAGACTTCTTGCCAACAAACCATTAAGCTTGATCAGGGCAAATCAGGTATATAACTGAAGTGACAAGCTATAGAGGTATGATCAGCTCATTACTTATTCAAGTGCATAAAGACCATATATTTTATTCTCAATATGCCTATGTGCAAGTTTCTAAGTGGATACTAGAGAATCTAATCTTATAGCTAAGATATGAATTGTTAGATATCTTAAGGGATTACCAATTCTTAGAATCAGGTACCCTAATTGGCTATATAGATATAGATAATGCAGGTTGTAAGAAAGACAGAGAATAATTCCTAGAAGCTATCAAACTCCATCAAACTCTGCTGGATAATCTCTACACCACTCACGGAATAAACGCATAGACACCAGATATCATTTATTTCGAGAGTAGTCCTTAGTAGAATAACTTGCATATATTTTCTAAACAGCTTGATAAATTCATTTTGTCTAAGTTGGTTAGTAAAGTTGAGATATTATTTATGTGCATATTTGTTGGAAATCTCATCTGCAAAGAATTCTTAAATGAGTTCACAAGTATTAAATTTTCCATATTTAAAGGACTTGTTAATTTATTTGAAATCCAGTACCTCGTGCTTATTGCTACTATTTTAATTATCATGTTTATAATATAATATGCATATGTGGTAATTAGTTATTCTAGCATAAGTTTGTATATTATCTTAATTGATTTAAATTATGATGTTAGACAATTCAATGTCATATCAGTCTCATAATTTAAATGAATTAAAATAATATGCAGCATAATTATTTGTATGATAAATATTTTATCAGTACCAGTTAATGATATTTTGCTTAATTTTTTTGATATTTTTCTCTGATATTTTTAAATATTTTGTTACAAATAATTGTGACACTTTTAATATTAGTGACATTATTTAGAATTACTGATTTAAGTAATCAATGCATATTTCAAAAATCATTAATATTGAAAGGTGAAGTATTTTCTAAGTAATGTGTATAAAATTCTCAATATTTTATATATTTAGAAATATTTCCAAAATTTTATTTTTTGTAAAGTTTTATTTTATTAGCATCTCTACTGTATATATATTATATATTATTTTTGTTTTCAAACTTTTAATATCATTATTTCTATATATATGTGTGTGTGTGTAAGTTTATTTTTATTTTTTTTCTTATAAGTTGGCATATTTTTATTGTATATTATTTTATTTTTTTAAATTTGTTTTTGTCTACGAGGAATTATTATAAGAATCATAAGTATTAAATGTCAATATCACTGATAATTGTTATAAGTATAATTGTCATATGCTTGAGTAACAACTATTTGATATAGTGTATGAAGTTAAATGCTAATTTTCATTCCTATGATTATCTAATATTTAGGAAGGGTATTTTATCTTATTAAAATTATGAATTGAAGCAACTTAATGTTTATTAGTTTCATAATTTTAATACGATGAGATATTAGGAGCATAATTACTTTCTTTTTGAAATTATTATTAATTATCATGTATTGATAGTTTGTTATTGTTTCATTGCAATTAATTGTGATTTTTATTGTTAGTGATAATATATATTGTTTATCTGAAAATCACTAATAATAAAATTATATCTGTGTTTAAAATCACAAACTCTTCAACATACTTTTATTGTCAAAATTTTCCAAAGAGTTTTTGATTTTTTGATGTTTTTAGTCATAATAATTTCCGAACAAGAGCAATCGACTCGAGGTAAAGGAGATAATCTCGATCTTGATATATTCTCTAGTCAATTGATATAAAAATATTACAATTGATATATTGAGCCCACAGTGGCTATAGGACAAGATCAAGGGATTGAAAACATAAAATCTCTAACACGGGTCATAGAAACACATACACTCAAACAGACACAACTTTATCTACTAAACCCCTGAAAATAAAAGTTTCATCAACTAAAGAGGGTGAGAGAGTAAGTGCCTTTAGTGCACTAGAAAAGAGAAGTATCTATGAGTGTTCCAGCAGCTCTGCCTCTATTTAGAATGTGAAATTGAAACCAAGGCAACTGCTAACTAATTTATATCCTCCCAAAAGGGTATAGATTTGCAAATGGAAAAACTGTTACTGAAGGGTTTCGTGACACAAACGCAGCGGAATAAACGCAAAAATTAAATCAAAATAGCGAAACCCTCCGCAGGATCCATGCGAAAACAAAAGATTTAATTCGGAGATAAAGAATAAATACCTTTAGAAGCTTTAACAGTTCATTAATGGAAGATTAATGGAGGTCCAAAGCTTGTTTAATCACCACGTATCCCGCTCTCGCGATCTACGCTCTACGGTATCCACACGAACACTTTTCATGAAGGATTGATGTGTACTAGCACCCGAAAACTTCTTCTCTCTCTATCTTCCTCCTCTCTCAGAGCGGCTAGAATTTTTGTAAAATCTCTATTTTATTAAATCAGCCCATAAAGAGATTATATAGAGAGAGGAATAAGTTTTCTAATTATAATCCAATTATAATTAATACTAATCCAAAATTCTAAATTATTTAATTAAGTCTCACTTAATTAATTAATTATTAATTTTGGAATTAGTTTAAGTAATTCATTTATTCTATTTATATAATTAATTAAGTCATACTTAATTAATATCATAAATAAAATAAATTACTTATTTAATTTAAATTCATAATTTAAATTATTTCTCCTTCAAGCGTTCTTTGTGTGTGACCCTGTAGGTTATTATTACGTTGGCAACAATTTTAATATCTAATTAAAATTGTAAACAATGAGCGGTATCTAGTAATACATCATTGCTACCCAAGTAATAATAATAAATCGGTGATTCGATTAAGCCTTTCGTGAATAATGTTCCATGTAATATAATCCCTTTAATCTTGATATTATAGATTAAACTCAAGGCATGTCTCGTGTCATCCTCTTCATAATTTAATCTTTATTTTCTTGATAGATGAGTAGACTATTAAAATCAAATCAACATTTGAGCACGGCCGTGCATTTCATAGTCTCACTCAAACAAGAGGCCAATAATATCACTCCTAAAATTAGGAGGATTAAATCCCATCTAAATCATTCATATTTCTCATACGATTCATAATATACCCAATGTCCACTTGAAAGGCATATGACTAGGCCTATTTGTAATAATTAGATGGCAACTCAACTCTAACTAATAAAGAGAAGTAAATACTAAACACTAAACAGGAATCAAGACAAAGACAGTCAACTAATCACAGAGGATCAAGTATCAGAAGTATTTTGTGGGATTGCTACTCAACACTGGAAGAAGTTCATTTATATGTTCAAGCGTCAGTGAAAATAATATTGTGGTAGTACTTCTATAGAAGACAGAAAATATGGAAGATTTCAAGTGGTTATTACAAGTAGATTCCAGAAGAAGAATGAAAAAAAGTGAAGAAAAAAATATGACAGAAGGCCTCTATTTAAAAGTTAATTAAATGGAGAATATTTATTAGTATGACACAAATGAACCAGACAGTACATTTGTGTGTCAACTAAAATAATATTTATTCTTCATTTAAATCAAGAGGTTTCAAGATCTGAAGACAAAGAGAAATCAAGAAGACTGCAGTTTAATCGGATCTCTATAATATTTTAATTCTACAATCTAAGTAAATTAATTATTTAATTTATATTAATTAAATTAATTCAAGATTGAATTTAATTTAATTCATAAATTATTTAATTAATTTAAGTAGAATTAATTTATTAGAAAAGAAATGAATCAATATGACTTATATATATATATTTCGAATATGACTTAAATAAGTCATACCGAGTATGACTTAAATAAGTCATACCGAATATGACTTAAATAAGTCATACCGAGCTATGTATGTGTATATATATATATATTAATAAGTCATACCGAGTCTGCTTTATTAAAGGTCATACCGGACAATTCTTTTATTATAAAGAAAAAGGTCATACCGAGATTTCTTTTGAAAAAGGTCATACCGAATGATTTATTTAATTAAATAAAATCCGGATATGACTTTCAAAAGGTCATACCGAGCTTTTGATAAGTCATACCGAGTTTTAATAAGTCATACCGAGCTCAGGAAGTCATGCCCAGTAATTTCAGAAGTCAAATAAGGGTTAATTTCTTGAAATTAAGTCATACTCATAAAGGTCATAGCAGCCATTTCAAATCTCTATAAATATGAGAATCAGCCTTCACTTTTTCAGTTGTTCAATTGTTAAGAAGTTAGAAAATCAGATCAAATTCAGTAATTTATCTGCATTGTAATATTCACAGATTTCTGTGCTGAGTTTGGAATATAATTGTTAAACGCGAACAGTTCATGTCAAAATCATTCTAAGCTTTTTAACAGTTATATAATCTTTCTACTTATTAATTGTGTAATACTAATCAAGTTAAAATTATATCTTTCACTTGAACAGTATTTCATTATAATTAATATTTCGCGAGTAATTAAAATAATTGGCATCAGAGCAGGTTGATATAGTTAATATCAGATCCAAATCAAATTCCGCGAACTCATACAGATCACAAAAATTATTTTAAATTCGAAATAATTTTTTATTCGAAATAATTTTTTTTCCCTGAAAAATTATTTTTGATCAAAAATTATTTTAAGCCAAAAATTAAAATATTTTTTGAAACACTTAATTTTTAATCTTATTAAAAATGAGTACCCAGAAAGTGACTAGTATTAAAATTCCACAGTTCGACAGAGAACACTACAACTTGTGGAAACACAAAATGCTACTGTTTATCGGGATTGCAAATCCCAAGTATGCATTAGTCATGGCCAAAGGTGTTGAACCCCCTATATCAGTTATTCTCGAAAACACGGTTGATGGGGTTGTAATTCCCCACAGACAGTTTCCAAAAAGTCCGACAGACTATACAGATGAGGAAACAGAAGCTGTGTCCCTTGATAATAACCTGAAGCTCATATTAATTGAATCCCTAGACTACATCATGTACAACCAAGTAGTAAATTGCAAGAATGCAAAACAGATCTGGGAAACAATTGAAATTATCAATGAGGGAACTGAAGAAGTTAAGGAGAATAGACTGGAGATCCTGACCACCCAATATGAGCAGTTTAGATCCAACCCTGGTGAGGGTATCTCTGAGGTGTTTCAGAGACTAAACAAATTGATAAACGAGCTCAACATGAATGGAAAGTTTTATCAGAACCAAGAGGTGAACAGGAAGTTTTTGCTGACCTTACCAGAGCATCTGGAGCACAGGATTACAGCCATCCGGGAATCTAGGGACATGAAAGAGGTAACCCTAGAAAGACTCTACGGAGTTTTAAAAACTTATGAGCTGGAACAGATCCAAACCAGAGAGATGTACGGAAGATGTAAGGTACTGAGTTCCTCCAAGGCATTAATGGTAGAAGCACCAGAGAAAGTAGAAGCGAAGGCTGTTGCACCTTCTAACAGTTCAACAGAGTATGTGGTTCCAGAATTTGGACATACTTCTGACAAACAAGAAGATGGTGAGTTCTACTCGCTGGAAGAACTAGATCAGCTGGAAGATGAATCTCTAGCTATGGTTGCCAGGAAGTTTGGCAACATGAGATTCCGAAGAAACTCCTCATTCAGAAGTAAGCCTAATTTTGGAAGATTCCAAAGAGGAGGTTCTTCGACAGCAGTATCAAAAAGCGGCTACAAGACCGGCTTAGTTGATAGAAGCAAGTTTCGTTGCTTCAACTGTAATGAGCTAGGCCACTTTGCAACTGAGTGCAAGAAGCCTAAGCAAGGGAAAAAGAGAGAGTCTTACGAAGAGCTCAAGGAGAAGTATGATGCGCTCGTGAAAAAGCATCAAGGAAAGTCCTATCTAGCAGCAGGCAAAAGCTGGGATGATTCAGATAACGATGATGAGGAAGAGCTAGGAAATCTTGCTCTAATGACTTCATCAGAGGAATCACTGTCTCCCACCCGTGACAGAGGAATAGAGGTAAATCCTTCTTGTCCTAAGATGTTTGCTTTGCCAGGTAAAGAACTAGATGGTGAAAGAGATAAGGTTAAGAAACTCAGACTCAAAGTCAAAGAGTTAGTTGATGAGACTGAAGTTTTTAAACAGTTAAAAAGAAATCATGACAAGTTGACTGTTAAGTTGACTGAAGACTTAGCTGTTCAAGTCAGTAAAGTCAGTTGTCATGTTGTAACAGAAGCCAATCTCAGAAACCAGATAGAAGAAGAAAAGAAGAAGTGTCTTGCATATAAGAATTCCTCATATATTGTAAAGAACCTAGTTGACCAACAAGAAATAAGTCGTAAAGTTGGGATAGGCTTCGAGTACAATAAATCTGTAGGAAAGCCAAGCAACATAACCCCCTTTAGAAAAAGTGTTGTAGAAAGGGGTATCCCACATGTTGTTAAAGACACACCAAAACCTCTCTTCATAACACCGATAGCTGAACCTATCCTTGAGAGCTCCGTACTGATTGCATATGAAATGCAGTTGGAAGATCTTGAGGAAGAGAAGAAGAGAGGAGAACAGGTTAAGGACATAAAAGGAGTTAATGTCCAGAAAGAGAGGTGTACACCAAAGACACCAGTGAAAGATGTGGGAACTTCTGATTCCCCCAGACCTGGTGTAGGTGCAAAAGACTTAAAGAATAAAATGAACAGACCCAACACATTTGTGAACAGTAGGAACAGTAACAATAAATTTCATTCTAGTGAAAACTTCAAAGATATTGAGAAAATTGAAGTAGAATCTGTTAAGCCTCCTACTGTATTGAATAACATGCCTACTATTGATGCTTTCCATAGACCATGTGGTATAATGAATTGCATGTTATGTGCTTTTAATGCTATGACTGTTTACTTTAAACGCATGATAGCTAAGAAAGATAACATGACACCTAGACAGCATATCAATAGTAAATTTGCTAAATCCAAGACTGCGACTCCTTCACCTGAAAAGAAGGAATCAAATATTCCTAAGTCTAAACAAAAAGTTGTTAAGACTGTTTTTAGGAAGATAGGAACAGTCAAGGAAGAAAATGATGTTATTCGAAAAGGATCTGTTGTTAAAGCAGACAAAGGTCAATTCTTTAAGTATGCCGGGCCCAATCAATTTTGGGCTCCGAAGACGAATTAATCTGTTTGATAATTGCAGGGAGTTAAACAGGTAAATCGAGTTATATGGATCCTGGACAGCGGATCGTCAAGGCATATGACCGGAGATAGAGCCCTGCTATCAGACGTGGTTGAGAGAGCTGGCCCAGTCGTCACCTTTGGAGATAACAGCAAAGGAATGACTACGGGATATGGCAAGTTAAATACAGGAAATGTTATCATTGAAAATGTCTCCTTGGTGGAAGGACTTAAGCACAATCTACTCAGCGTCAGTCAATTTTGTGATAAAGGATACAAGGTAAACTTTATCAAGGAGAAATGCTTAATAGCTCATTCTAAAGAAGACAGACTAGCCTTGCGTGGAGTAAGGAAAGGAAACTTGTACGTAGCTGATTTCAACACGGGAACTGAAGATGAAGCAAACTATTACTACTCAAAGGCTTCATCAGAAGAAAGCTGGCTATGGCACAAGAAGCTCTCACACCTGAATTTCAAAACAATGAACTCTCTAGTCAAAAGGGATTTGGTGAGAGGACTGCCTCCGATGGAATTTACACAAGAAGGATTGTGTGAGGCATGTCAGAAAGGGAAGTCAAAGAAAGCAACTCACAGAGGCACAGACACTACAAACATCACTGAACCACTTCAACTCCTTCATATGGATTTATTTGGTCCAGTAAATATTCTGTCTATGTCGAGGAAGAAATACGCCTTAGTGATTGTGGATGACTTCACAAAATATACATGGGTTTTATTCTTGAACTCTAAGGATGAAACTCCACATTTGGTGATTGATCATATAAAGCTGATTGAGTTAGATTCAAAGTTACCTGTCCGGGCAATCAGATCAGATAATGGAACAGAATTCAAAAATGAAATTCTGAATAACTTCTGCTCAGACAAGGGAATAACAAGGCAATACTCAGCACCAAGAACTCCGCAACAAAATGGAGTTGTAGAAAGGAAAAATCGAACCCTGATTGAAGCTGCAAGGACTATGCTAAGTGAATCAAGGTTACCTATCTACTTCTGGGCTGAAGCAGTTAATACAGCTTGTTATACTCAGAATCGAACTCTGATCAACAAAGATCATATGAAAACTCCCTATGAATTAATGGCTGGCAAGAAACCTACTCTCAAGTACTTTCATGTATTTGGAGCCAAATGCTTTGTGCTAAAGGATGGAGATGAATATCGTGGCAAATTTGAGGCCAAGGCACATGAAGCTATTTTTGTCGGTTACTCAAGAAGAGCATATAGGGTATACATAATTGATCAGCACCAAGTGAAGGAAAGTGTCAATGTAACTTTTGATGACACAAAACTCCCAAGTATCCAAACTGAAGATTCTTTTGAGTCATTAAAATTTGATAATTATCCAGACTCACATTCTGATGATGAAGAAGAACCTGAGGTTGCAGCAGGAAATGGTGACAACAATGATGATAATGATCCAGGTAATAGTGGTGGAAACAATGGCAACACTGGAGATACTGCTAATACCAGTGGTGGATCAACAAGTCAACCTGGCAGCAACTCAGGGGGAGATGAAGGATCAACTGGCACAACACAACATCACAATGAATTTCAAGGTGAATCATCAAGATCAAATCTTCCAAGGGAAAGGATATGGAGCAAAAATCATCCCTTTGAATTGATCATAGGTGATCCAGATGTTGGAGTAAGAACCAGAAGTGCAACTTCAAATGAATGTTTATTTTCAGTTTTTCTATCTCAAGAAGAACCAAAGAAGATTGAAGAGGCACTAATTGATCCAGATTGGGTTCTTGCCATGCAAGAAGAACTCAATCAGTTCGAAAGACAAGAAGTCTAGACACTGGTACCCAGGCCTAAAGATAGATCTGTTATTGGCACAAAATGGGTATACAGGAACAAGTTAGACGGTGATGGCATTGTTACAAGGAACAAAGCCAGACTGGTTGCAAAGGGTTACTCCCAGGAAGAGGGAATTGATTATGACGAGACCTACGCACCAGTTGCAAGACTTGAAGCCATCAGGATATTTCTGGCATTCGCAGCACATTCCAATTTTAAAGTCTATCAAATGGATGTGAAGAGTGCATTTCTGAACGGAAAGCTAGAAGAGGAAGTATATGTGGAACAGCCCCCTGGCTTTGAAAATCCAGAGTTTGCTGATTTTGTGTACTTTCTTTTCAAAGCTCTCTATGGACTCAAGCAAGCACCGAGGACATGGTATGACACTCTCTCTGAGTTTTTACTTGAAAATGGTTTCACTAGAGGTGTCATAGATAAAACTCTCTTTTACAAATTACATAGTAAATATATGATATTTGTCCAAGTTTATGTTGACGATATTATATTTAGTTCTACTAACGAAAACTTGTGCAAGAGATTTGCTAAGTTAATGCAGAGTAGATATGAGATGAGCATGATGGGTGAGTTGTCATTCTTCCTTGGATTGCAAGTAAAGCAAAAGGAAGATGGGATTTTTATTTGCCAATCAAAGTACGTAAGAGATCTTCTCAGAAAATACAGTCTAGAAGATTCTTCACCGGCAAAAACCCCAATGCCAACAGCCACGAAGCTTGACAAAGATGAAACTAGTAAGAAAGTTGACATCACAAGTTATAGAGGTATGATAGGTTCATTATTATATCTAACTGCTAGTAGACCCGACATAATGTTTGCAACATGCTTATGTGCAAGGTTTCAATCTGACCCAAAAGAATCTCATCTAATAGCTGTTAAACGAATTTTTAGATATCTAAAGGGTACACCAGATCTTAGAATTTGGTACCCTAAGGATACAGGTTTTGACCTAATTGGCTATACAGATTCAGACTATGCAGGGTGCAGGATGGACAGGAAAAGTACTTCTGGAAGCTGTCAGTTTCTAGGACGACGGTTGATCTCCTGGTACAGCAAGAAACAGCATTCAGTATCTACCTCGACAGCCGAAGCAGAATACATTGCGGCAGGTAGCTGTTGTGCACAGATCTTGTGGATTAGGAATCAGCTAAATGACTATGGACTTGAGTTGAACAAAATTCCAATTTTCTGCGACAACACGAGTGCTATAGCTATTTCCAACAATCCTGTTCAACATTCGCGAACCAAGCACATTGACATAAGGTATCACTTTATCAGAGAGCATGTCATGAACGGAACTGTGGTGCTACATTTTGTACCCACAGAAGATCAGATAGCCGACATCTTCACAAAACCACTTGATGAATCCACTTTCTCAAAGTTGGTTAGTGAATTAGGGATGTTAAACTATGGCTAAATTTTTGGTTGCTAGGAATTAATTTAAGCTCATAAATATTAAATGTTAATATTTAAAGAGTTTATCAGACTTGAATTAATAAATTCCTAGGGCTTATGAATTTTTGGAAAATTATCTTAAGATTAAATCAATATTCTTACAAGATAATTATTTCAATTAAAGCATAAGTACTTTTGTTTAAATTAAGCATTTATGTAAATTAGTAGTATTTTTTTATTATTATATTATTATTAAAATAGTTTCTTAATTTTAATGATCTAGTATGACTTTATTAAAACAAATCTCGGCATGACTTATTTAATAAAACTCGGCATGACTTTTTATGTTTATTAAAAAGTCATACCGAGAGATAATAAAAATAAGTCATACCGAGATATTCAAGTGCCTTGTTTTTATTAAGTCATACCGAGCACATTAGTTCATTTCAGTTAAATAAGTCATACTCAGCGATATATACATATACACACACTGCTTCATATATAAACACGAACAGTCTTTTATTTTTTAACAAAAATCGATCGATTATCACCCATTTCAACTGATTCCAGTTGCTATTCTGTGATTACAAGTATCTTTACTTGCTAGTGTGTTAAAATCGAGTATATCTAAAGAAACTCTGCCCGATTTTTATTAAAAAAATTCAGTGAATTGTTCGTATTCTTGATATTAATCGAAGCTTTTGATTGTATGTGTGACTAAAGACTGTTTGTGTAGTGATTTGCTGCGTATAGTTTTTTTGGGATTCTTAGAAATTAGGGTTTCTATTTAAAGTGTAATTTTCGATTTATTAACTTCTAATTGTTAATTTTGATTTGTAATCGCACATTGTAATTTTATTATTTGTAATAGCTTAAATCTACAACAAAAATGGCTGGTTTTTGCGAATTAGTAAAAACTAATTTTGTAGGATTTTTCAATCCGGTGAATTGTTCAGTCGAGAGGTTTCGACCGTGGATCGTATTTATGAATGAACATTCACTTGTAAGAACTGCAATTACTCTGGACGCCCCGTTGCAAGTGTTAGCACTTAGGGCTCTGTATTCCACTGCTAGGAATAGGAGTACTGCAGGCAGAGTTCAGTTCTCATTCAGGATAGAAGATCATGAATACATAGTGACTGAAGAGGACGTGAACAGGATTTTAGGCTTTCCAACTGACAACTTCATGGATCTACCCTCTGTACCAGAAATTCTAGAGTTTTTCTATTCCATTAGATATCAGGGTGAGATCAATTTGGTATGATTGACGAAGTCCAGATTGGTAAGCGAATGGGACTACTTCTTTGGGACGTTAGCCAAAGTTTTTGCACCCACTACAAAGAACAACTTCAACAATATATCTTCACTACTGCAAATAATAGGGTTTTCTGTGGCCCACAACAGGAGGATAAATTTTGGGAAGTTGATTCTAAAAGAAATAATAAGGAAAATGGGGAAACCAGAAAGCAGGGAACAGGACATTCAAGCCTACTATCCGAGGTTCCTGATGCTGTTCATGAATGATTTGTTGATGGATGAAGACAAAGCCTTATTTCAGAATAGTCCTGTAGAAGAATCTCCTACTTCTCAGAATAACTTATTTGCAAGGCTCCACAACAACCCCAAGTTCGAAGATGTGCCAGTGGTAAGGACAGATTACATGGCTGAGATATTAGATCACATTGCTAATCCTGTGCAGGAACAAGAGTCAGAGCAAGTGCCAATGCAAATGGATCATCCTGTGCACCTTCTACTTGAAGCTGCTCAGCATGTCGATCAAGTGGCACAAGATCAACAGGTAATATCTCACTCACAATCTTCTAGTTCAATACCTATAGATATATCCACTGCTCTGTTAGATTTATCTGTGGCGGACTATAATTATGGTCTTACACTTCAGGATATCAGCTACGAACCTGAAAACACACAGGTTCCGTCCTCAGCTGAATTAGAGCCTCAAACAGTTTCTCCTTCATCCTCCTCTTCATTAAAAGTCAGAAAAAGGAAGAAACCTGTCAGAATAGTTAGAGGTCTTGGTGCTGATGTGAGTGAACCCGCAGCTCTGTCTCCTCCTTCAAAAATTTCTAGAGTTGACCCTGAGACAACTGCAGCCTCTACCTATTCCAGTCAATGGGATATGGATTTTAACATGGCCATCCAAGATTCTCTAGATACACTTGCTCAACCAGGTGATCTAATTCGCTGCTCGGCCACAGCATCAGATAGTGAGGAAAACACACTGCTAGCAATCACTCTAGCAGAACCTTCACTTGAAGAAATACCAATACATGAGGGCACATTTGTTGAAGAAAATGTTTTTAATGAAAACTCGTCGGATGCCACCTATGTTGTGGACCATGACATTTTCGATGCAGTGCAGCATCAGATACCCTCTGAGGTACTAAGGAGCACCACAGACTCTCAAGAGCCTGTCATTACATTGTCTAAGGTGGTGACTCCCCTGGATTTCTTTCATCCAGTTCTCTTTCGAGAAGGTCTCGAATCCACTGGTGGATTTGAGAGGCAACCACTCCATAGAGGGAGATGGGACTCCATTCACGGAGTAGCTACGTCAGTAGCGGAGCCACTTCAAGTTAATCTTATTGAAGACGCGCCTTCACAGGCATCAGAAGAGCATTTTGACTCTTCAAAAGCTATTGTTATATATGCAGGTACAGCTTCAGGATCTGGAAAGGAGCTAAACACGAGTGATGTGAGGCAAACACAGAGTGAAACACATGCACAGAGTGATAGTGAGATAAACAGGAGTGCAAGTGAGATGAGTGCACACACACACAGTGAACTATTATCTAAAATGGAAGCTCTCCAGAAAGAAATGCAAATTGTTCAGGCTGAGTTGGTAAAAGTAAAAGCACAAGCAGAAGAAAAATCTACATCTGCCTTTGTAACACAGCAGCTGACAATAGTACGAAAAGATGTTGATGATGTCAAAACCTCCATTCTTCTAAAAACTCAAGACATCCAGAGTGTACAGAATCTTATTGCTGAAGACATGAAAGAAGTCAGCAAATTACATGAAAAGATTGACGAGGTTGAGAAAAGCTTGACATTAACAATCATTGAAAATGAAAAGATCTCTACACAAAGATTCAGCAAACTGGATGATGGAATGACACATTTGAATGAAGGAATGAAGCAAGTCTATCTGACTATGCAGAAAATGTTGACATCTTTTGAAGCTTCTAAAATCCAAGAGGATCCCTCAACTAAGGGGGAGAAATCAAAAGAGAAAGTAGCTGGAGATGAAGGGGCTTCTACTCAAGGCAAAGGGAAAGATAAACTGTATTCTGAAGATCAATTTCAATCGTATGATCCAGAACCAGAAAAACAGTTTTATGATCAAGAGAAATTCATTGATGACAGTGCTCATGATGAATCAAACTTTCCTAACTACTGCAGAGCTGAGGAAGGGATTGCATTTGATGAAGATTTTTTGTTTCCAGAAGAAAAAGAAGTTGATCCAGCCTATGAAGAGGCAATGAAGAAACTAAAAGAAGACATCAAGGCAAGTCATGCAAAAACTGAAAATCTGAAAGCTCTAGTCATGGAAAGAACAAAGGCTGAAAAAGAAGAAAGCCAAGAAAAGCAAAATCTCTGGGCCATAGCAGTCAGAGAAAAGAAGAGAGATGTACAGCTCAAGATTGGAAAGAAATGGGATACTGCAAGAGAAATAATGGACAAACAGCAAAAGGGTCCATTTGAAGACAAGCATCTGAAATCAATAATTGAGCGTCTAGAAAAGTCAAATGACAACATTGACAACTTCATGAAAGCTCTGAAAGAGGAAGTGGACTACATCACTATCCTAGTGGATCACATTCTTGAAGACTGACAGATACTAGTCTACACACACATGAATGGAACATTCAGAATTTCCTTAGAGTTTTTCAGGCAAAGAAGTTTATCAGTAATATGGACGTTTTTGAACAGAATAAAGAGGAGCTCAGAAGAAAATGAACTTCTCAGGGATAGACTTAGAGTCTTTGCCACAACTGTTAGTCCTCAGATCTTATTTGATCCTCACGAGGTAAGATTTTTCTCAAACAAGTTGTATCAAATCATGCAGTTAAATGAGGAATCTTTTAAGGGCTACACAGTTAAGTACATGATTCAAGTTGAAAGAATGCTAAGGTCAAAAGGTTTCAAATCCTAAGCTAAAATGGATGCTGCAGAGAAGATAAGAAACTACTGTCTGTCGAAAAGAATTCATTCATACATCAGGCAAATACCAAAGATAGATTCAACACAACCATCTGTTGTAGAAAAAGAGATAGTAGATCCTGTTGAACAGGAAGTGATGTTGCAGTTAGCAAGAGCTGAACAAAGAAAGTTGTATGGGGAATCCACTACAACAGAACAATCAGTATCTGAAGAAGTACCGAGGACACCAATTCATAAAAGTTCAATCCTAGAAGAAGGTGAAGTTGATACAACAGAAGACTGAAGACTTAGATAGAACAAGATAGAAACTTTGTAATAATTGTTCAGTGCTAGAGGAACATCTATCTTGTATTTATCTTTTATGTATGAATCTGGAAAATTGTTAAATATAAAACTAGAACTTTTGTTTATTATTTACAGTCATTAAATGTCGTACTACTTTCTTAGTTGTTAGTTGAGTTATCCTCTAGGAATTTGTGTGTTAAAATGTTTAACAACAAATAGGGGGAGATTGAAAGGCATATGACTAGGCCTATTTGTAATAATTAGATGGCAACTCAACTCTAACTAATAAAGAGAAGTAAATACTAAACACTAAACAGGAATCAAGACAAAGACAGTCAACTAATCACAGAGGATCCAAGTATCAGAAGTATTTTGTGGGATTGCTACTCAACACTGGAAGAAGTTCATTTATATGTTCAAGCATCAGTGAAAATAATATTGTGGTAGTACTTCTATAGAAGACAGAAAATATGGAAGATTTCAAGTGGTTACTACAAGTAGATTCCAGAAGAAGAATGAAAAAAAGTGAAGAAGAAAATATGACAGAAGACCTCTATTTAAAAGTTAATTAAATGGAGAATATTTATTAGTATGATACAAATGAACCAGACAGTACATTTGTGTGTCAACTAAAATAATATTTATTCTTCATTTAAATCAAGAGGTTTCAAGATCTGAAGACAAAGAGAAATCAAGAAGACTGCAGTTTAATCGGATCTCTATAATATTTTAATTCTACAATCTAAGTAAATTAATTATTTAATTTATATTAATTAAATTAATTCAAGATTGAATTTAATTTAATTCATAAATTATTTAATTAATTTAAGTAGAATTAATTTATTAGAAAAGAAATGAATCAATATGACTTATATATATATATTTCGAATATGACTTAAATAAGTCATACCGAGTATGACTTAAATAAGTCATACCGAATATGACTTAAATAAGTCATACCGAGCTATGTATGTGTATATATATATATTAATAAGTCATACCGAGTCTGCTTTATTAAAGGTCATACCGGATAATTCTTTTATTATAAAGAAAAAGGTCATACCGAGATTTCTTTTGAAAAAGGTCATACCGAATGATTTATTTAATTAAATAAAATCCGGATATGACTTTCAAAAGGTCATACCGAGCTTTTGATAAGTCATACCGAGTTTTAATAAGTCATACCGAGCTCAGGAAGTCATGCCCAGTAATTTCAGAAGTCATACAAGGGTTAATTTCTTGAAATTAAGTCATACTCATAAAGGTCATAGCAGCCATTTCAAATCTCTATAAATATGAGAATCAGCCTTCACTTTTTCAGTTGTTCAATTGTTAAGAAGTTAGAAAATCAGATCAAATTCAGTAATTTATCTGCATTGTAATATTCACAGATTTCTGTGCTGAGTTTGGAATATAATTGTTAAACGCGAACAGTTCATGTCAAAATCATTCTAAGCTTTTTAACAGTTATATAATCTTTCTACTTATTAATTGTGTAATACTAATCAAGTTAAAATTATATCTTTCACTTGAACAGTATTTCATTATAATTAATATTTCGCGAGTAATTAAAATAATATTTTTAATCCAATTATTCTGTGATTAATTTTCAGATATTGTATTCAACCCTTCTTCTACAATATCAGGGACTAACACCACTTTTATCATCACCCGGTCAAAGGTAACTTTTAATGTAATCAAAGTATATTAATTCTCGTATAGAAATATAATGATTTCAGGTCTAAGGATCATTACACCATTATCACAGTGAGAATTACTTATGACACTTACTTAACATGTAGAATCTCACGGCGGGTGATTCCAGTGCCATGCATTGATACATGCACTTATGTTCTTGACTTTAGTATCCCCATACCTATGACCAATGAGATGTGGTCATCTGTCAAGAAACATACTAGTCTTTGTGCATTATTATTGTCCTTAAATAATAATACTCGACTAGGGAATTTTAGGAATAAGATACTATTCATATAATCTCATTTTTAAGTCACATACTTAAAGATATATAATACGTATCAAAATTCCAAGGACATTTATTATGCTTTCAATTTATTACGCAGTAAATAAAACATAATAAATAATAATCAATAAAACATAATCCTTAATAATAAATATTTTCCTTAAAATATAAAAAGTATTGTCTCTAGAGCACAATTACTAACAATCTTCCACTTGCACTAGAGCCAATTACCCAAGTATCCAATACTCATGGAACTAGTGTGACTTTCGTGCTTCTGCTGCGACAAAGCCTTAGTCAGTGTGTCTGCAATATTATTATTAGTATACACTTTACATATATGTATATCTCCTTGATCATTAATCTCATTAATTAGGTGATATCTCCTAAGTACATGCCCAACAGCCTCCTTGGCTGCTTCACAAGCATCAATATACTCAGGTTCTATTGTAAAATCAACAATTGTCTTTGCTGTGAACCATTCCAGCATACAACATCTCAATAAAACACAAAGCCAGACAAAAACATTAAATTATCGTTATCTGTCTAGAAACCAGTATCACTGAAACCTCTTACAACTAGCTTCACATCTCCTCCATATAACAAGAATGAATCTTTAGTCCTCTTTAAGTATTTAAGAATATTCTTGACTGTCGTCCAGTGACCTTCACCTGGATTAGATCGGTATCTACTCATCATGGTTAAAGCATACGAGACATCAGGACAAGTACATATCATTGCATACATTATAAAACCAATTGCTGACGCATATGGAATTTTACTCATGCAGTCCCTATCATCCAATGATTTAGGACAAATTTTATTTTGAGATCACTATCCCATGAGACATAGGGACATATCCATTTTAGTCTCTTTGCATTTGAAATCGATGCAAAACTTTGTCAATGTATGTACTCTAAATTAGGCCGATCAATCACCTTGATCTATCTCTATAGATCTCGATCCCTAATATATATGTCACATCGCCTAAGTCTTTCATTGAGAAATTATTTCTCAACTAAGTCTTCACAGTCTGTAGAGAAGGAATGTCATTCCCTATTAGTAATATATCATCAACAGATAATACTAGGAATGCCACATGGCTCCCACTAAACTTCTTGTAAACACAAGTTTCATCTTCATTCTGAATAAAGTCAAACTCTTTTTGACTGTTTCATGAAAACAAATGTTCCATCTCCTCGAGGCCTGCTTTAATCCATAAATGGATCGACGCAACTTACATACATTTCCAGCATCCTTTAGATCAACAAAATCCATATCTTCTTCAAGGCTCTCATTTAAGAAAGAGGTTTTGACATCCATTTGCCAGATTTCATAGTCATAGTAAGCAGCTATAGCAAGCAAAATCCTGATGGACATGACCATAACAACTGGTGAAAAGGTCTCATCATAGTCAATACCATGAATTTTCTTGAAACCTTTTGCCACCAATCGTGCCTTATAGGTCTGTTCATTAGCATCCATGTCGGTCTTCTTCTTGAAAACCCACTTGCACCCTATAGGTTTTACCCCTTCAGGTGGATCAACCAAAGTCCATACTTGATTAGTATACATGGATTCCATCTCAGATTTAATAGCATCCAGCCATCTCTTAGAATCTGGAGTGTTTATAGTATCTAGGTAAGTGAGAGGCTCATCTTCATCCACAAGCATCACATCACCATCTTGAGTCAAGAGAAATCCATATTATATCTCGGGCTCATGGCGAATCCTACTAAACCTACGAACACTTGTGTTTCTTGAGCAGTATTATTTTTCTTGTACATTCTACTCAGGTTCCTCCACTGGTTCAACGTTATCATGTGGGTCTCAAACTTCATTGAGATCTATTATCCTCCCACTGTCTCTCAGCAATTCAAGCAACAAACACTTTGTTCTCGGAAGGATTATAGAAAGAATAACCCCTTGTTTCAGTTGGGTATTCCACAAAATTACATTTGTCTGATTTTGGTCCTAGCTTGTCAGAGATTAGACGTTTCACAAACGCTTCACATCCCCAAAATTTTATAAATGACATGCTGTGACGTTGCTCAGTCCATATCTCATAAGGAGTCTTTTGAACCAATTTAGTAGGAACACAGTTAAGTGTATGTGGAGCCGTTTCCAGGGTGCAACCCCAGAAACTAATTGGAAGATTCATTGACTCAACATTGATCGCACCATGTCCAACAAGATGTGATCTCTCCTATCAAAAAAAACTTTTCTTTGATATTTTCTACTTCATCTTTATAGTCTTTGAACTTTTCAAATGATTCGGATTAGTTCTTCAAAAGATACATATATCCGTATCTACTAAAATAATTAGTAAATTTTATGAAGTTAATAAAATTTACCTTTTGTCATCGTACACATATGACCACATACATCACTATGTATAAGTCATACCCATTCAATGATCCCTTCACCATGTCCGGTAAAAGGAGCTTTAGTCATTTTACCAAATAAACTAAGATTCGTATCCTTTGGTATGATTCATAATCAAACTTATCCATGAATGCATCCTTATGTATTCTGGAAATGCGTTTCTCATTAATATGGCCTCAGCGACAGTGCCAAAGGTAATATTTGATTTGAGTCACTTTAGAACATATAAATTGTTAATTAGATGTGCAACATTATAAGGCTCATCATCAAAATAGGATAAACAACTATTGTTATAAAATGAAAAAGTCTTTCTTGTCCAAACAAGAAACTGAAATAATGTCTCTGCCAATTGCAAGCACGCTATAACAATTATTAAGTTCTAAATTTTCCTTATAGGCCAAAAATTAAGTAACGAGTTCCTCGAACCAGAGCAACTATCTTTACTCCAATTCCAACCCGATACCTTAAGCTTGACCCTTATTGATCATCATCTTCCAATCTTCCAATTAAGCATGACAGTTTAATTTCCAGTCTCCCAACTTTCCACAGAAGTAACAATCGTCTTCTTTATCAACACCTCATTCAGACTTTAGAGTCTGCTTTAGGGATTGGACTTTGGTTTGACAACGGAACTAGATCAAATCTTCTCCTTGCCTTTCCATTTTCCTTTCCCTTTTGCATTCCCTATGTTTACCATCAATATAGTAGTAGTTCATGCATTTATCATATTACTTTCAGCAGTTCTCAACATGCTTAGCAACTCAATGGGTGTTTTACCAATCTTATTCACTTTATTGTTCATAACAAAATAAGAATAATATTTGTCCAAAGATTGTAAGATCAAATCTAACTGTCTCCAGACCAATCTGGAAACCCAAAATATCAATGGTATTCATTATACCCTATAATCTTTAGAACATGTGGTGTAACCGGGTCTCACTCTCCCTACTTGTAAGTGTATAGTGCCCTTTCAAATATATCTTGTGCTCAATCGTTTCATAAGCATCTATATGCTTGTATTGCTTCTTAAGCTCAGCACATATATTTGCGAGCATGAGACATGAAACATCAGTCGCAACATCAATTTGCTTCCAATAAGCACTATGATTTGCAAATGTTACATTCTCAACCTTAAGAGCAGGGGAAGAGATTTGACTAATATCGTGGTGCCCGAGGACGATCCTCAAGCTCCTATGTCAGTCAAGGAAATATATTATCGTCAACTTGTCCTTCTCAAGAACTGATCGCATAGAGAAGTTGTTTGTGTTTATCATTTGATATCTACAATATTAAAGTGCATAAAATAAACTAGATTGCAAATTTAATATTAATTATGTTTAAGTGATTATGGTATATCATCATATACCTCCCACTATTTTTATCAAACTAATAGCCCTTACTATTAATTTGGAAAGTATATCCCATAATTCTTTCTAGTGAGCCAAGATCCATATTTCGTCATGTCCTAAGTCAACCACTGGAAGTCCTTAGAAAATGATTATTTAGGTAGACAACAGTTGTCAATTATATCATATATAATTCTTGGATAGTTTGGTGAACAACGATTGATCTTATCTATCTAATAGACTTTTAACCAAACTCTATGCTTCTAAGTTCATAATAGTTGAATATAACCGTTTATTTTCACTTATTATGACGACTCAGTTAAGTTAGACCCAATGATACAACGGCCGAATATAACCGTTTATATTCGTCACATTTCACCACGATAGATAGGAGTCCCCTGCCACTGACAGTCCTTCCCCTTATCGATCTAGGATTCGATGAGTGTTCATTCATTGGAAAGCATCCGAGTAAAACTTAATATTTTGTTAAGGGGTTTTAGAAAATTTATAACGATCATGATCACATCATAAAGAGATCCTCAATTTTTCCTTGAACCAAATATTTCAAATCGACATCTTAAATTGTTCATTTCCCAGGTAGATGGAGGATACCAATGGTCACACTTAAAACCCATCAGCCTTACGAATACGCATATCCGCTTTTGTCAGAAAATCCCAATTATAGATATCAAAAATCCATATTTAATTCCGTGTTTTAAAAATCCATATTTCATAAACACAAGAATCTCATGATCGTTTGTTAATTTTAAAATCTTGAATCGTTACAGATTTTATCTTGTTTAAGCAAACATGGCATGGGTGTCGTATCTAATACATACATGATTAATCAATATTAAGCATGCATCTCAATTATATCTACGCATACATACCAATACATGCAATCATATACATATATGTAATGTGCGTAAATTAAACGTGTTTGCTTATGGCCCCATCCTATATGATATTTCCAAGCTAATGGAAATATCAAGGTCAGTCTATGGTGGTTTTAAAAATACTATCTATTACATGTCTTCTTTCTTCATTGCTCCATCATCCCCTTTTGGATCGCCTCCTTACTTGCAAGTCTTCATTGATAATTACATTGAATAATAAAAAATAAAACTATTCTAATGAAATTACAAGAAGAACTCGAGTTACATTCGAGATAATTAAATTACAATGAATAAACGACATGCAAGTCGTATTTAGAAACCAAAACCATAAATCAAAACCGCTATCCTATGGGTCTTTAGGCCATAACCATCCACCATGCTATCATATAACACATATAATATATCTCATATTATATAATCATATCATATAATCATATATAACAAATTTCGAAATTTCAGAAAATTAAAAAATAGATTTCTGAAGACAATAAATCACTATTTCGAGGCCCTTAACGACGTCAAACGCCTTACAGACCCGTCGGTGATAGCAAAGATATCAGTTTTGTTCATTTGACTTATTCCAGTCAGAAAACACATATCGTTTACGAAAATCGGATACAGCAGTCAGATTTCTCCAAATCTGACGGTGTTTCAGAAATCGTATCATATACAATTCTCATAACAAGAACAAGCATATATCATATATACATACACAGAGATACATACAATCATCATATGATTATACATTACATGAATATCATATATTCATAATATATACATACATATACTCAAAATTTTAAAAAATCAAATAATTTTCAGAAAATCATAAATCACCGTTTTGGAGGCTGTAACGACATCTAATGGCTTACAGACGCAGAGCTGACTAAGTCAGTATTGCTCAGTGACCCGATTACAGTCAGAAAACACATATCGTTTGCGAAAATCGGACAACGGACATAGATTTCAGAAAATCAACGGCAGCCGTTTCAGAATTCGTATCGAATACGATTCCCATAATAAGAACAAACATGTATCATATACATATATCAACACACATAATCATCACATGATTATACATCATATGAATATCATATATTCATAATATATATAAACATATACATATTATATCAATATAAAATCATGATAGATCGCATACATGCTTATATATCAAAAACTGTTAAGCATATAACCGAATTAAAACGTTTCGCAAGTAGCTCTGATGCCATTGAAGGGTTTCGTGACACAAACGCAGCGGAATAAACGCAAAAATTAAATCAAAATAGCGAAACCCTCCGCAGGATCCATGCGAAAACAAAAGATTTAATTCGGAGATAAAGAATAAATACCTTTAGAAGCTTTAACAGTTCATTAATGGAAGATTAATGGAGGTCCAAAGCTTGTTTAATCACCACGTATCCCGCTCTCGCGATCTACGCTCTACGGTATCCACACGAACACTTTTCATGAAGGATTGATGTGTACTAGCACCCGAAAACTTCTTCTCTCTCTATCTTCCTCCTCTCTCAGAGCGGCTAAGGTTTTTGTAAAATCTCTATTTTATTAAATCAGCCCATAAAGAGATTATATAGAGAGAGGAATAAGTTTTCTAATTATAATCCAATTATAATTAATACTAATCCAAAATTCTAAATTATTTAATTAAGTCTCACTTAATTAATTAATTATTAATTTTGGAATTAGTTTAAGTAATTCATTTATTCTATTTATATAATTAATTAAGTCATACTTAATTAATATCATAAATAAAATAAATTACTTATATAATTTAAATTCATAATTTAAATTATTTCTCCTTCAAGCGTTCTTTGTGTGTGACCCTGTAGGTTATTATTACGTTGGCAACAATTTTAATATCTAATTAAAATTGTAAACAATGAGCGGCATCTAGTAATACATCATTGCTACCCAAGTAATAATAATAAATCAGTGATTCGATTAAGCCTTTCGTGAATAATGTTCCATGTAATATAATCCCTTTAATCTTGATATTATAGATTAAACTCAAGGCATGTCTCGTGTCATCCTCTTCATAATTTAATCTTTATTTTCTTGATCGATGAGTAGACTATTAAAATCAAATCAACATTTGAGCACGGCCGTGCATTTCATAGTCTCACTCAAACAAGAGGCCAATAATATCACTCCTAAAATTAGGAGGATTAAATCCCATCTAGATCATTCATATTTCTCATACGATTCATAATATACCCAATGTCCACTTTTATCATCACCCGGTCAAAGGTAACTTTTAATGTAATCAAAGTATATTAATTCTCGTATAGAAATATAATGATTTCAGGTCTAAGGATCATTACACCATTATCACATTGAGAATTACTTATGACACTTATTTAACATGTAGAATCTCATGGCGGGTCATTCCAGTGCCATGCATTGATACATGCACTTATGTTCTTGACTTCAGTATCCCCATACCTATGACCAATGAGATGTGGTCATCTGTCAAGAAACATACTAGTCTTTGTGCATTATTATTGTCCTTAAATAATAATACTCGACTAGGGAATTTTAGGAATAAGATACTATTTATATAATCTCATTTTTAAGTCACATACTTAAAGATATATAATACGTATCAAAATTCCAAGGACATTTATTATGCTTTCAATTTATTACGCAGTAAATAAAACATAATAAATAATAATCAATAAAACATAATCATTAATAATAAATATTTTCCTTAAAATATAAAAAGTATTGTCTCTAGAGCACAATTACTAACAGTTACTAGGTTCGTCATCTGAAAATGATGAGTCTATTGAATTCGGCTTGTCATCCAAGGTCATTTGTAAAGAGTCAACTTCATCCGGACACTCTCAAACACTGCAAACCATAAATTTAATATTCAAATGCACTGTAAGGATTGTCACATACTAAGGATGAATTGACGGAAACAATTATTCTAAACTTCAATATCAAGGAAGGAAGGATGATTGATGATTCTGACTGAATCAACATGCCTTCACAGGCGTCAGGAGGAAACTTGGATCATTTGCTACATTATAGATCCTAGTGTCCCTCCTCAGATGGAACATATCTGGATTCCCAACGGAATAGATCATTTTAGATGATCAGCAACTCATTGAATCTATTCATGAAGCAATTCAGTTTTTAAAGTCAAATGTTTTTATAGATTCAATTGAGGACGGGGATTTACGAAACCCCATTGCACCACTAGTGACATCTCTTGAAGGTTCTTGCAGGTTCAAAAGACTGTGTCATCCGTACTGAGAGAGATATAGTGTTGTGAGAAAAGAGTGAAACACAAGTGAGAAAGAGTGAAAATATATATTCTATGAGTGAAACACTTAGAGAGTATATGAGTGAAACACTTGTCAGTAACACAAAGGAAAATCACACACTAGCACAATTACCAAATCTCATTCCCAATTCCATGTTACAGTTTACTAATGTTACTCAACTAAGGGGGAAGAAATATCTTCTGAAGAGGATTACTCAACTAAGGGGGAGAATTGTTGAACAAGAGATCCAAAGGGGATAATTATTGAACAAGAGATCCAAAGGGGATAATTGTTGAACAAGATCCAAATAGGGGGAAAATTGTTGAACAAGAAAAGGGGGTATATAACAACATGCTTGGATTGGATAGAACTAATGATTATTTATTAATTCTTCTATTCCATTTGATTTTAGAAAATTCTTGTATATAGGATTAACCGGATTTTTTAAAATGCATAACATGTCATAGTTTGCATTTTTTATATCTGCGATGGTTTAATGCTGTATGTATGTCATGTTTGTTGTTACCTCTATTAAGATGGTTGAATAATTCACGTAAGGGGAGAATGAATTCACCTTGGGAGAGAAGTGAAGACATAAGTTGGAGAAATAGAGGAGAAGTGGTAAGAAGAGAACAAGACTTCATCCTTGCCATCCTAAGGGGGAGTAGTGATGAGTCTGAGAAATGAAGATGATTTAACTTGAAGATTTATCTTTCATCTTTCATTTCTAGTTCACTCAAGAAATCTGGTAATGCAGAATTTGAACTAGAGAAACCAACCACTGAAGATGTACCAATGACACCTAGTCATAAAAGTTAAACTCTAGAAGAAGGTGTAGGATCCAGAAAACAATATATTATTTACAGTTCTTAAATGTCGTATTATTTTCTTAGTTGTTAGTTTAGTTATCCTCTAGGAATTTGTGTGTTAAATGTTTAACAACAAATAGGGGGAGATTGAAAGTCATATGACTAGTCCTATTTATAATAAGTAGATGACAACTCAACTCAGATAAGAAAGTGAAGTAAATAATAAATATGGAATAAGGAATCGAGACGAAGAATGTCAACTAGACACGAAGAATCAGAATATCAGAAGAAGTCTGACAAGACTGCTACTCAACACTAAAAGAAGTTCATTTATATGTTCAAGCGTCGGTGTAAAATAAAGGACTAGTATGTCAAGCAATTCAGAAGATACATAAAATTTTAAAGATTTTAGAAGAAAATTATAGAGGAAAAATAGAAAGAAGCCAAGACAGGACAAGACAAGACACAAAGACCACTACAGAAGAAATGAGAATCAACATTGTAGTTAGTCATCCGTGAACGAGACCAGTGCACAGGGTGTCAACAATGTCAGTGAAGATTCGTCATCAAAAAGTTCAAGTGATTAGAAATGTTATTGTTGAAGAACAGAAGAGTTTTATCTACATCAACAATAGTCCTACAGTCAAGACTTTAATTTAATTCTCTATTAATTAATTAAATTAATTAGTTAATTTAATTAGTAAATTAATTCACTTTGAATTAATTTATTTCTTAAATTAATTAAAGGATTAATTAATTTAGAATTATTTTAGAATGAAAAAAACAGAAGCTGGAAGCTCAAAGGGATACAGGTTTTTTGGAATGCAGTATACAAGAGTCAGAATCCAAGATTGAACATTTGACTGATACATGCAGTGCTGAAAAGAAGTACTGTCTAGTGTAAAGAGTCAGATTATTTCAGTAACAGAAGTACTTCTAATTGCAACTGTAGATACAACTAAACAGGCCTGACGGTACTGACTTGAAGATAAGACGGAAAAAGAATTGACACGGGAGAAATGCAGAGTCATATATTCGTAAAAGTTGAACCCCGATTGAAATTGATTTATCTTTTCCAAGTCAAAAGGAGTTCGGTTTCAGACGTTCAGAAGACCGCAGCTTAGAGCGTAAGGATTTATTTTTATTAATAAATATTTTATTTATAAATATCTAAATAATATTTTATATTCATTTTTATAATTTTTGAATTAAATTTATTATTTATTAATCAATTATTATAAGTTGTGCGGGTCGAAAAGCATTTGTACGGAGCATGTCTATAATAAGATGAAATATGCCCCTTTTCTTTTTCAAATTGAATTGGCAGGTGAATGAAAAGTCGTACCGAGAGCTTTAGAAAAAGTCTTACCGAAGCTTAATTAAAAGTCTTACCGAATTAATTCAATAAGACCTTTTAAAAGTCTCACCAAATTAATTCAATAAGACCTTTTAAAAAGTCTTACCGAGCAGTTTTTAAAAAGTCTTACCGAATTTTAAAGTGAAAAAAAGTCTTGCTGGGCATTAGAAAAAAAGTCTTACCGAGTTTTTAAAAGTCTTACCGAGTTTTAAAAGTCTTGCCCAACTTATTTAAAACTTCTTGAAGGCTAAATTATAAAGTCTTTTGATTTTTTAAATAAGTTTTATTCAAAAGTCTTGCTAGCTTCCACATCTATAAATATGAGGCAATTGACTTCATTTTTCAGAAGTAGAAAACTTTCAAATTCAGTAATTTGTCTGCAAAGTTATATTCACAGACTTTCTGTGCTAATTTAAATTCTTAATTCCTTAAGTAGAACAATTCATGTCAAATTTATTCTAAGGAATTAAGAAATATTCTACCAAATATTGTAACACCTTTCAAGTTTAATATACGTATTTAACTTGAATCTTGTTGTTTACTTGCTAATTTTCTAGATTTTAAATGTTTAATCATGAAAATAGAAAACTAGTAAATCAGCCTCTCAAACACTACAAAGACTCGAACCCTCAGTAAAAACAATAATTTAATTCCGCAAATTCTGAAAAAAAAAATTAAATTGTTGTGAGTATCGCATTCAACCCCATTCTACGATACTTCCGGGACCCAACAAATTTTTTTTGAATATAGAAATAAATTATTTTTAGGAATATTTTTTTTTTAAAATTAACATATAAAAATGAGACTGGCAGAATATTTGTTAAACGGAGTCATGTTAAGCATTGATCAATCATTGATCAATCATGCTTAGCAATTTCGAACCCTTGTACACGGTACATTTGTTTAGATTTTTCCGTCTCCGTGGACCCTGCCACTTCGTCTTTTCTACTTGACTATAAAAGTCAATTAGTTTTAATATTTAGAGCTCCACAAAATTATACTGACGGCTGTACAACTACAAACCACACAATGACCCATCAAGCAAAAAAGTTTCTTCATTTTTTCTTAAATTGCCAAGTTTTTGACGCCATCATTAGCTTTTAGAGTTCTCGTTTTATTTTAAGATAAGTATTGTTTTTATTTTTTATACATATTTGAAGTTATAAAAAATTACTTAAATATTTTATTATTTTAATTTTAATTTTAATTTTTTAAAATAAGTTTAAAATTGAGAAAATAAATTATGAAAATATTTTTTTTATACTTTAAAATATGTGTAAAAAATTAAAACAATAGTTATTTTAAAAACAAAATAATATTTTATTATTTATGCTGCGATCGGTCCTACATGTAAGTTAAATACAAACGACGTTCAAAAGTTAGAAAATTCTTCATAAAGGAGCCTTCATCGGAGATTAAAGTTTATTTTTTATGATAATCAACTAAAATTCAAGCCGGTCTTTGTTTTAATTTTCAAGGACGCAACACTTTCCAACCATCAGTCCATCAAGTGATATGATAGAGGAACTGAAGAGCATCTCCAAGCATATTGTCTAGTCTCGTTCCCTAAAATATTTTTAAATAATAATTTCCTAAAATATAAGAAACCAAAAAATTGTTTTACTCCAATAGTATTCTTTATATTAGTTTTCTATATTTTAAAAATAATATTTAACTAGCTTATAACCTGTGTAAAGCACGGACGTGATTAATAAATTATATATTAATTATTTTATATGATTTAAATATAAAATATAAATTTTTTTATTATATCGGCTATAATAATATAATATATAATAAAAATTATTTATAGATAAAATAATAATATTATTTTAATATTCATGAGATTTAATTAATAAATTTTAAGTAATATTTATGAGATTTAATTAATAAGTTGTAATTTCAAGTAGAAGTGAAGTGAGATAAATGACTCACCGATGATAGAGTTATATGTAAAATATATATGTTTTAAAATTAAATTATAATTATATTATAATTGCATAAAAAAAGTCGTATAAAAAGTAAACATACAAATAATAAAAAGAGTTGTATAAAAAGAGGACTTACCGGACGGACGACCAACTGACCAAACTTTTTATTTTTTTTAAATTTAATTAGGAGATTTTTACTAATAAAAAGAGTTACAAATATATTAGAAATATTTTAATTAAAATTTAAATAAAAGAGTATATTTTAATGTAGGTAAAATATAATATAATTTTAATATTAAAAAATTTTAATTATAAAATTTTAATTTTAAATAAATTAAAGTATTTGAGCGATAAGGAAAATTGAAATATGTTAGTAGATTGTGAGTACAACTATATATTATAATTAAAATAGAAGTTTGTTTAAAATAATATAATATAAAAGTATAGATAATATAGATATAACATATTGATAAAATTTAATTAATGTTAATAAAATAATAATATTATTTTAATATTCATAAAATATAATTTAAATATAATATAATATTATTCTATCTGTGATGAGTTGTATAAAAGGAGGAGTATTGAGAATTATAGTTCTATATAGGGTGGGGGTTGATGTCGGTCTTCTAATTTGAAACACGGGTATTGATGGGAACTGGTTTTTCTAGTTTGAGCAAAGTTCTTCTAATTTGAGTAGAGCTTGTGGTTTGATAAATAATTTGTGTTATGTGATTAAAATAGAGAAATAGATGGAAACTAAAAAAATGCATATTGTTTATCATAAACTTTAATGATATATTAAATAAAAGTTATAGCATAAATTTTAATGATATATTAAATAAAAATTATAGGATAATTAGGATTCATAAAAAAATATATAAAATATAATTTAAATATAATATAATATTATCTTATCTTGTATAAAAAGTGGATTAATGGGTTAGAGTTGTATGTATGATTATATTCTTTTTAAAATTAGATTTTATTAAAATTCAATGGTTAAGATTGTTTCTATGGTACACATAAAATTGAACGGTTAAGATTTTTTCTATGGTTCACCTAGTACCATACCGACGACCAAAACTTTTAATTTTTCGGTTATAATAATATAGTATAGATTAGTATTTTGAATTTAAAACTCTAACAACTATATTCCAACGGCTATAATTCTAACAGCTATATATATGTGTGTGTGTGTGTGTGTGTGTGATATGTTTGTTAAAATTTCAATATACTATCAAAACTGTTGGTGTAGATGCCGTAGAGGCAATACAATGTTTCTTTTGATAAACCTTTATGTTAATTGATTATTCAATAAACGTATTTATTATGACTTTAATTACTGCGTATATTTGTTAGCATAATAAATGTCCTTAGAATCATGATACACATTGTATAGTTTAGTAAATGACTTGAACTTGAGATTATATAATATATATCATATTCTTAAATGTCCCTAGTCGAGTATTATTATTATAGGACAATAATAATACATAAATAGACTAGTATGTTGTTTGACAGATAACCACATCTCATTGGTTATAAGTATGGGGATACTAAAATCAACACATAGGTACATACATGAGTACATGGTACTGGACAGACACACAATGAGATTCTTCATGTTTAATAAAGTCATAAGAAAAACTCATAGTGATAATGGTGTAATGAACCTCTGACTTGAGATCATTATATTTCTGTACGAGGATTAATATAGTTTGATTACATTAAAAGTTACCTTTGACCAGGTAATGATAAAAGTGGACATCGGGTATATCATGAGTCGTATGAGAAATATGAATGATAGATAAAGGATTTAACCCTCCTATAATTAGGAGAAATATTATAAGGCCTCTTGATTGAGTGAGACTATAAAATGCATGGTCGTGCTCAAATAATGATTTGTTTTCATAGTCTACTCATGGATCAAGTAAACCCGGATTAAATATTGTAGAGGATGACTAAATACATGCCTCGAGTTTAATCTATAATATATATGGCTAAAGGGATTATTTTACACAGAAACATTAATCACGAAAGGTTTTATCGAATCACGATTTAATTATTATTTAATTGGGTAGCAATGATGTATTACTAGATACCGCTCATTGTTTATAATTTTATTGGAGAATAAAATTATTGCTAATTAAATAATTGCCTATATGGTCACACACATAGAGCACTTAAAGGAATACTTAATTTAAATTATAGATTTAAATTAATTGATGATTAATTGAATTTTATTATATTAATTAAGTGAGAATTAATTAATTGAAATAATAAAATTCGAATTTGAATTCTGCCCTTAATAATTAAGTATGACTTAGTTATTAATTAAATAATAGAAATTCGGTTTTATTATTTAATCCTAAACCTACATGGGTTAGGCTTTGCTGTTATGGGTTGCTGTTATGGGTCTATTAACCATCCATTATAAATAGATAATGTAGGGTTAATAGGGCATTACGTTTTTGAGAAAAATAAACCCTAGAGGCAGCAGCTACACAGCAAAGGCAGAGCAAGGCAGATTCGAAATCATCAAAGGAGCTAGTACATCCATTCCGTAATCAAGATCGTGGGACGTTCTTGAAGGTGCTCGTGTGGATACCATAGAGGTGTTTTCGAGAGGAAGACACAAGTCGTGAAAGCTAGGATCTCCGTTGAGTTCGTGTAAGTCAAGACCAGACAAAGGTATGATTCCGTTTCACAATAATCAGTCTTGGCTTATACATGATCCTGCGTTAGGGTTCCAAAATTTTCGTTATATTTACGTTTAATCCGCTGCGTTTTATGCCTCGGAACCCAACAATGGCATCAGAGCTACGTGTATAAGGGATTGATTTGGTTATGTGTTAACTGTATTTGATGCATACATGCCTGTTTTGGTGACTGCCATGACACTGCTTTACTACTGCCATGCCCTGTTATGAAACTGCCATGTCTTGTTATGAAACTGCCATGCTTGTTATGAGACTGCCATGCTACTGCAATGTTATAATCTGTTATGGCATGATATGTGTAATGCACTGTATGTATATGATACGAGATACAGTCATACGAAGGTCTTCGGAATCGTTCTGAAGCGTTTGAAAACACAACCGCATAAGATGTAGTTTGCTGTGAATAGTGATTCTGCTGTGAATAGTGTTTTTCGACGGAGTCAGAATTGGTCGAATTTACTCTTTCTGGAAAGGGAAAATCGCCACGAGCAAAAATCACCGCTTTGCTGTGAGCTATGGTGTTTTTTGGCCATTTGACATCGTTAAGGGCCTCAAAAACGCAGTTTTCTATTTTTAGATCATAATTTTGAATTTTTTGAAAATTTTTGATCATGATATATTTGATGCATGATGATATGATTATGCATTCTGGGATTCCAGTAATTGTTATGTGAGCATGGTGCTGGTTGTGGCCTTCTAGACCCTAGATTAATGGTTTTTTGTTTTGGTTTTATAAATACGACTTGCATGTCGTTTTTTTCATTCTTGTAATTGTTGAACCTCGAATGTAACTCGAGCTTTCTTATGTAAGTACATTAGCTTAGGTCGTATTCAATGTTTTCTTGTAATGTACTTGAAGACTGAAGGATGATACAAGAAGAAAAGAAAATGAGCAAAGGTGCTGAGAATGATGATTCCACTGCAGTTGCTGCTGACAAGAAAAAGGAATCAAGACAAGCAACATTATTCATATTTTTCACCGCCATAGACTAACTTTGATCCTTTCATTAGCTCGAAAGGATCACATAGGAAAGGGGTCATAACCAAGCACATTTATATACTGCACTTTACATATTGATGTATGAATGTATGTGTAGAGTAGAAGATGCATGCTTTAATTAGATTAATGATATATGCATGTATTAGATACGTCACCCATGCCATGCTTGTCATGTTAAACAAGATAAAATCTGTAACGATTTAAGATTTTAAAATTAACAAACGATCATGAGATTCTTGTGTTTATGAAATATGGATTTTTAAAACACGGAATTGAATATGGATTTTGATATCTATAATTGGGATTTTCTGACAAAAACGGATATGCGTATTCGTAAGGCTGATGGGTTTTAAGTGTGACCACTGGTATCCTCCATCTACCTAGGAAATGAACAATTTAAGATGTCAATTTGAAATATTTGGTTCAAGGAAACATTGAGGATCTCTTCATGATGTGATCATGATCGTCGTAAATTTTCTAAACGCCTTAACAAAATATTAAGTTTAACTCGGATGCTTTCCAATGAATGAACACTCATCGAATCCTAGATCGATTAGGGGAAAGACTATCAGTGGCAGGGGACTCCTATCTATCGTGGTGAGATGCGACGAATATAAACGGTTATATTCGGCCGTTGTATCATTGGGTCTAACTTAACTAAGTCGTCATAATAAGGTGAAAATAAACGGTTATATTCAACCATTATGAACTTAGAAGCATAGAGTTTGGTTAAAAGTCTATTAGATAGATAAGATCAATCGTTGTTCACCAAACTATCCAAGAGTTATATATGATATAATTGACAACTGTTATCTACCTAAATAATCATTTTTAAGGACTTCCAGTGGTTGTCTTTGGACATGACGAAATATGGATCTTGGCTCACTAGAAAGAATTATGGGATATACTTTCCAAATTAATAGTAAGGGCTATTGATTTGATAAAAATAGTGGGAGATATATTATGAATATATCATAATCATTTGAACATAATAAATAACTCAGACAATCTAATGTTTATTTTGTGCTTTTATCATTGTAGATACCAAGTCATGGCAAACAACACAAACACACTATCCGTACGATCTGTCCTTGAGAATGATAAACTGACAGGAGGAAACAACTTCCTAGACTGGCAGAGGAATTTGAGGATCGTCCTCAGACAGGAGCGCAAGCTTCATGTCATTGATATTCCTCCGGCAGGTCCCCTTCCTGAGGGCGCTACTGTTGAGGAACGAGCGGCCCACACAAAGGATGAGAATGATGCAAATGATGTTGCATGTCTTATGTTGGCAAGTATGAGTGCTGAGCTTCAAAGACAGCATGTGCATATGGATGCATATACTATCAATGAGCACTTGCAAAGCATGTTTGCAAGCCAAACTCGTCAAGAAAGGTTCAACACGAGTAAGTCACTCTTTAATTGCAAACAAGGGGCAAGTGAACCAGTTGGCCCACATGTTCTGAAGATGATTTGTTACATTGAGTACCTTGAAACTTTGGGTTTCTCGATTATTCAGGAAATTGGTATTGACCTAATCATGAATTCTTTGAACAACAAATTCACCCAGTTTATCATAAACTACAATATGAATGAATTTGACAAAACACCTACTGAATTGTTGGCCATGTTGAGAACATATGAGACTAACATGAAGACGGCTGAACCTGCTCCCATACTGATGGTGGGCAATAAAGGTAAGGCCAAAGGGAAAGGCAAGTGGAAGGGTAAGAAGAAGACAGGTTCTGATTCTACACCCAAGCCAAAGTCAGTTCCCAAACAGGCTTTAAAGCCTAAAGGTGGGGTCGCTAAGGGTGAATGTCACTACTGTAAGAAAACTGGTCACTGGAAGAGGAACTGTTCAGTTTACTTGGAGGATCTAAAGAAAAAGAGGGCTGTAAAGCATAATGTAACGTAACGTAACATGTAACCGAGGAAACTAACTCAACATAGATGGTCGGTAACTTATATTAAAATGAAGCACAGAATCGACTGCGAATCGTTTATAAGTTGAATACAAAAGACCAAAACATTAGATGAAGCTTTGAAGACATTGAAGATCACTGAAAGAAGTTCATTAGCAAGTTCAAGCCTCAGTGAAGAATAAAGATGTAGTGTTTCAGAGGTTCAGAAGATGTCAGAGATTTTACAACAGAGAAGTCAAGGAATTCCAGTGAATTACAGAAGCACTTCTTAACAGCTAGAGAAACAGGGCCAATTGAATAGTCAAGAAGATGTGAAGATCAAGTTCGTGTTAGTCATTTGTGAACCAGACCAGTTGCACTAAACGTCAGCATAAAAGGAATTGAGAACCGCATCTATGTTAGAAAAGAATTGGCTGTATAATCGTTGTGTGCTAAAGCTCAGAGAAAATCAAGTTCAAGTAGTAAAGGTAAATTTATTAACTTGGTTGCAATGAAAGAAAATATTGCAGAGCTTTGAATCATTGGAAAAATGGCTAAGGTGAACTACCGATAGTTGGTTTAGCTGTTTGACTGTTTTGTCTTATTTACCGACGGTTGGGTCTCCTGTTTGGCTATTTCGTCTTATTTACCGACAGTTAGCAAATCACTCGACGGTTAGCATTTTTGGATATATTATTAATTCTATTTCCTCGACGGTTATGGTTTTAATAATTCTTTTAAGTCGATAGTTATAACTGATAGTTGGTTTGACTGTTTCGTCTTAATTCACTCGACGGTTACAGCATCTCGATAGTTAAGGGACTCAGATAAATATCCAGATTATTTATTCCATCGACGGTTAAGTCTCGATAGTTATGGCACTTCGATAGTTGAGGTTGTTTAATCTACAGCCAGCCACAACATGCCACCTATCATTGATTTCCTTGATCAGAATTGTTTTAAGTGATTTATTTCTCTCGACGGTTATCAACAGACTCACCGATGGTTATAAATCAAATGTCTCGACGGTTGTTAAATCAAGAAGTGAGAAGCAATCTATTTACTTGGTTCTCAGAAGGCCACGTAGAAGATTGAAAAAGCCTACACAATAAAGCAGCAAAGCCAAGCCTTTGTGATTCATTCATTAATTCATTCAGTTACAGAGAGAAAGCATACAGAGCAAAGAAGAGAGACACAGAGAAGCCATTAACGTCGTTTGAGCTAGTGTCATATTTATTGTTCGTATTGATTGTTGTTGTTGTATTGTAACTGTACTAGTGAATCAGTTGAAACTAATCTACGGATTAGAGTTGTGTAGCACCTTCGTGGTTTATATTAATAAAACGATATATTCCCCGAACGAACTGTGTTTGTGTTAACTGTGTGCATACCTTGTGTTTGATTTAATATCTGTTCGAACTGTCAACTAGTCCATAACAAATCATTCCATGAATATTTTATAAATTGGACAATATAGTATTCAACCCCCCTTCTACTATATTTGGGACTAACAATTGGTATCAGAGCTTACTGATTGAGTTTACAAATCAGGATCTATTGTTCGGACTTCAGTATTAAGCTTCTGGAATTTTTTGCGAATTTTTTAATTTTCAAAATATTTCACTCAGAAATTTTTTGAACTTTAAATAATTTTGAAAAGTTCAATATCATGAGTTCTCAGAAAGTAGGAAGTATTAAGGTTCCTCAGTTTGATAGAGTGAATTATAATCTCTGGAAAAAGAAGATGACCCTGTTTATTAAGGCTGCAAATCTGTTGTACATGGGTATCTTAGAGAACGGACCGTTTGTACCAATGAAGATGATTCCTGAATCTACAGTGGACGGAGTAAGAGTTCCTCAAAGGTCTACTCCAAAGGATCCTACAGAGTTCACTGATACAGAGAAAGAAATTGTTGCATTGGACACAGGCCTTCAGTTGATTATTGTTGACTCAATGGATGAAGACATGTGCCATCAAATTCTAAATTGTATATCTGGAAAGCACATGTGGGAAACCATCGAACTGATTATGGAAGGAACAGAAGAAGTAAAAGAGAACCGGTTGGATATACTGACATCAAGATATGAAGCGTTCAAATTTACTCCTGGAGAAACAATCACTCAAGTCTTTGAGCGATATAATAAATTGTTAAATGAATTGAGTATCCAGGGGAAGAACTATCCGTTAAGGGAAACGAACAGGAAGTTTATGTTGACTCTTCCACATCATGTTGAGCATAAAGTTTCTTCAATTAGAGAAAGGGACAACTTCAATGTCATGCCCCTTGAAAAGCTATATGGAAAATTGAAGACTTATGAAATGGAACAAGAACAGAGGTTGATTATCTATGGTTCCGGCTCAGTGGACAGTAAGAATGCAGCACTAATGAAGACCACAACTCTTGTGGCAGATGAAGTTAAAACTTCTGAAGCAAAGGTCGTTGAAACCAAGATTGGTGGATAATTGATCATTGAAGCTGAAATGGCTACAGAATCACAAGCTGAAGAGGAAGATGATTTTTATACATTGGAAGAGCTTGATGAGATGGAAGACAAATCTATGGCGTACTTGGCAGGGTGTTTCAAGCATATAAGATTCAGAAGGAATCCCAAGTACAAGAAAAGTTTTGGCAGCAGATTTCAGAAGACAGGATCATTTTCGGGATCCAACTCAAGAGGTGGTTACAAGTCAAACATGGTAGACCGTAGTAAGTTCTGGTGCTACAACTACAATGAACTAGGGCATTTCGCCACTGAATGTAAGAAACCGAAACAAGCAAAAGACAATAAGGTTTATGAGAAGAAGAGTTCATACGAGAAGAAAAGCTATGATGAGTTGAAAAGGGAGAATGAGAAGTTGAAACAGAGATTGGATGCTTTGGTTGCAAAACAACAAGGCAAGGCTTACATTGTTGAAGGTAGAAGCTGGGATGACACAGATTCTGAAGAAGAAGAATATGGAAATCTTGCATTAATGGAAGACACTTCAGAAGAATCTCCATCATCAGCACAGGTACCTATTCTCACCACTGTAGATATGTCTCTATCTGAATATAAAAATACAGTTAATGACTTGAGTATAGAGATGTTTAACATTCATACAAGCATGCTAGCTTCTGAAGCAGAAAATGCTAGACTAGTTGCGAAGATTAAAAAGCTAGAATCTGGAAAGGAACAACTAGAGCTTGTAGGAATCACAGTTAATGACCTTAAGGAAAGAAATGAATATTTAGATAATAAGGTTATCTGTAATGCAGAGGTTGAGACAGCACTTATGGCTAAGATTTCTGAGCTAGAGTTAAAATTGGAAGCTTTTAAGAACTCAGCTAATATTGCTAAAGACATAATGGATAAGCAGAGCTTAGATAATAAGACATGTATAGGCTTTGACTATGATGAACATAAAAGTAAAAACAAGAAGGATAAAAGGAATATAATTTTCAATGCTTCTAGTACTGTTTTATTAGAAAATGAAAATGTTCCTTTTGTCATTAAGAAGAGTAGTAATCCTGTCTTTAAGCTCCCACTCTCAGAACCCTTAGACGAAGATACTATCGTATGGAAACAAGAAATGCTTGTTGAGGATAAGTTAAAAGAGAAAGAAGTTGAGGAAAATAATGTAGAAGAAGTTACACCTAATGAGCCAGTTAAAACTGAATCTGCTAAAACTGAATTAGGTGGTAACAAGAACAAATCAAATAGTAATAGGAATGGGAAAGTAGGTGTTAAAATTGCTAATTCTGCTACACCTGCACCCACTGCACCTAGGAAATTGTGTACTAATTACAATTCTGCTGGACACCTTAGTCATGCATGTAATAAGGTTAAAGTAGAATCTGATGTTCCTGTTGTGCAGAACATGTTTAGCATGAATAGTTTTCATTTGCCTTGTGGTATTACTGGATGTATGCCATGTGCTTTTAATATTATGCATGCTTATTTTAATTTGATGAATGCATCTACTTCTAGTAATTGCATAGGCATAGAAAGAAGTATGAATAAGAAAAAGGTAAGGGAAAAGACTGCTAGTCCTCCTAAGGTTAGGAAGGCGACTCAATCTCCTAAGCCAAAAGACAAATATGTCAAGGCAAAGGAACATGATTCGAATTCAGTCAAAGTAGAACTTAAAGATGTGAAAACTGAACCTATTACACCATCTGCAAGAACCTCTAAATTTCTTGGACCCAAACAAGTTTGGGTTCCAAAGAAACCTTAATCACTTTGTGGTTGCAGGGCATAGATACTAATGAAAAAGTCATGTGGATTCTGGATAGTGGATGTTCAAGGCACATGACAGGAGACAAGTCCCTGCTGACCAATGTGGTTGAGAAGACCGGCCCAGTTGTAACCTTTGGAGATGACAGCAAAGGATTTACTAAGGGATATGGTAGTCTGGAAGTTGGAAATGTCATCATTGAAAATATCTCTCTTGTTGACGGTCTGAAGCACAACTTGCTGAGCGTCAGTCAATTTACAGATAAAGGATATAATGTGGACTTCAGGAAGGAAAAGTGTCTGATCACCAATAGGAAAGATGAAAAGCTTGCTCTTAAAGGAGTAAGAAAAGGAAATCTGTTCGTAGCTGACTTAAACACTGCAAGCAGAGGAGAAGCAAGTTGTTTCTACAGTAAAGCATCCTCTGAACTAAGTTGGTTATGGCACATAAAACTATCTCACCTGAACTTGAAGGCGATGAATTCTTTAGTAAGAAGAGAATTGGTGAGAGGGTTACCACAGATGGAATTCTACCAAGAAGGACTCTGTGAAGCATGTGAAAAGGGTAAGTCAAAGAAGGCGTCACATAGAAGTAAGGACATGTCAAGCATCAGCGAACCTCTCCAGTTGATTCATATGGATCTATTTGGACCGGTTAATGTCATGTCAGTTTCAAAGAAGAAATATGCATTAGTGATTGTCGACGACTACTCCAAGTACACGTGGGTGTTGTTTTTGCATTCTAAGGATGAAACACCTCAAATGGTAATCGATCACATTAAAAAGATTGAGGTGGAAGCTGGATTGCCTGTGCGGACGATCAGATCAGATAATGGAACTGAATTCAGAAATGCAGTTCTAAATGAATTCTGCACGGAGCAAGGAATTTGAAGACAATACTCATCCCTAAGAACTCCACAGCAGAATGGAGTGGTAGAAAGGAAAAATAGGACTTTGATTGAAGCAGCAAGGACAATGCTAAGCCAGTCAAAGCTACCTACTTATTTTTGGGCAGAAGCAGTCAACACAGCTTGTTACACTCAGAACAGAACCCTGATTAATAAAGATCTAGAAAAGACATCCTATGGGGTTATGACCAACAGAAAGCCATCACTGAAGTACTTTCATGTGTTTGGTGGAAAATGCTATGTATTGAAAGATGAACATCTGGGCAAGTTTGATGCTAAAGTAGATGAAGGGATTTTCATTGGTTACTGACTGGAGTCTAAGACGTACAGGGTATATGTGATTGAAACTCATAAGGTAATTGAAAGCCTTAATGTAACGTTTGACGACACCAAACTCCCAAGTCTTCAAAAGGATAAAAATTCTGAATCTCTGGAAATTGAAAATCTATCAGAATACTACTTAGGAGATGAAGACGTACCTGGTGCTGCATCTGGTAGTCATGAACACACGGAGATTGATAATCCAGAGCAAAGCAGTGGAAGTGTTGGTAATACCACACAGTCACAGTCACAGTCTGTATTTCAAAATCAGTCTGTTACTGAACCTGCTAGCTCAACTGGTGGATCATCAAATAATGAAGGCAGCAACTCAGGGGGAGGTGAAGAAGGATCAGCTAGTCGCCCTCAACACAACTACGAAGAAGGACAATCATCAATGGCTAATCTGCCTAGACAGAGGGTATGGAACAGAGATCATCCCTTTGAATTAATCATTGGTGACCCAGAGAGTGGTGTGAGGACTAGAAGAGTAATGGAAAATGAATGTATGTACTCTGGTTTTCTATCAGAGGAAGAACCTAAAAAGGTTGAAGATGCTCTAGAAGATCCAGATTGGGTGATTGCGATGCAAGATGAACTCAATCAGTTTGATAGGCAGAAAGTTTGGAAACTGGTACCCAGACCTAAAGACAAATCTGTTATTGGCCCTAAATGGGTATTCAGGAATAAGTTGGATGAAGATGGCATTGTTACGAGGAACAAGGCCAGACTGGTTGCTAAGGGGTATTCTCAAGAAGAAGGAATAGATTATGACGAGACCTATGCACCAGTAGCAAGACTTGAAGCCATCAGGATGTTTTTGGCATTCGCAACACATTCAGACTTTAAAGTTTATCAAATGGATGTGAAGAGTGCATTCCTGAATGGGGAGCTGGAAGAAGAAGTATATGTAGAGCAACCTCCAGGTTTCGAGAACAAAGATCATATGGACTTTGTGTACTTCCTTTTTAAAGCTCTTTATGGACTCAAGCAGGCGCCTCGAACATGGTATGAAACACTATCTGAATTTTTAATTGAAAATGGTTTTATCAGAGGTGTTATAAATAAGACTCTCTTTCATAAAATGCACAAAAATAATTTAATATTAGTTCAAGTGTATGTTGATGATATTATATTAGGTTCTACTAATGATGAGCTATGCAAGAGATTTGCTAAGTTAATGCAGAGTAGGTACGAGATGAGTATGATGGGCGAGCTTACTTTCTTCCTTGGACTACAAGTGAGTCAGAAAAAAGACGGGATCTTCATTTGTCAGGAAAAGTACATCAGAGATCTTCTAAAGAAGTATGGACTTGAAGATTCAGCCCCCGCCAAGACTCCAATGCCAACTGCCACAAAGCTTGATGAGGACAAATCAGGTAAATCTGTCGACATCACAAGCTACAGAGGTATGATTGGATCTCTACTTTACTTAACTGCAAGTAGGCCAGATATTATGTTTTCAACTTGCCTATGTGCACGATTTCAAGCTAACCCAAAAGAGTCTCACCTTATAGCTGTCAAAAGAATTTTTAGATACCTGAAGGGTACTCCAAATTTGGGAATTTGGTATCCTAAAGGTACTGGTTTTGACCTAATCGGCTATACAGACTCGGATTTTGCAGGTTGTAAGATTGACAGGAAGAGTACTTCTGGAAGCTGTCAATTCTTAGGAAGAAGATTGGTCTCATGGTATAGCAAGAAGCAGCACTCAGTGTCTACCTCAACAGCTGAGGCAGAATACATCGCAGCAGGTAGCTGTTGTGCTCAGATCCTATGGATGAGAAACCAACTCCAAGACTATGGCTTTATGTTGAACAAGATTCCAATATTCTGCGACAATACAAGCGCCATAGCTATAACCAACAATCCGGTTCAGCACTCACGAACCAAGCACATTGATATCAGGTATCACTTTATACGAGAGCATGTCATGAATGGAATTGTGGAGTTGCATTTTGTACCCACAGAACAACAACTTGCAGACATCTTCACGAAACCACTAAACGAATCCACTTTCTCTAGGTTGGTTAGTGAATTAGGGATGTTAAATTTAAATTAATTTTTGTTTGCGAGGAGTTGTATGGATTCACAAGTTATTGAATTTTTATATCCAAAGGACTTGTGACCTCCAATCTAACTTATAATCTCGGGCTTATGAATATCAATGTTAATTATCATAAGTATACCAGTTATGCTTTGTGGCAATTATTCGATATAGCATAAGTAGTTAACTGCTACATTAGTGTTTGTAGTTAACAAGAAGCATAACAGTCTGTGGTTTAGAATTAATTGGTGGATTTCAATGTGATGAGATCTGGCTGAGAGATTCTATATCAGACAGGTTGTGATTTTTAGTGAGAAATCAGTTGTACAAACTTGTTTATTTAATGTACTGGTTATCACTGAAAAAAATGTGTAGCAATTACTTTTCATGATCTTATTTTGCATAACTGTCTGTTTCCCAGAATAATCGATTATGAACACAAGTATATAGAATGGAATACTGTTTTGTATTATTAATGATCTTGAATACAAAACTCTCTCAAGAAAATAATATTCTTAAGAGCTGCTAGGTTATATAACTATTGCTTAATGAATTCAACATTGAATTATAACCTATCTCTGTGTTTATATAGACACAACTACAAATACAATTACAAAACAGATTATGATAAGAATAGCTATTAGACTTGCACTTGAATTCCTTCTTACTATCCAAATCAGACTCTGATTTGTCTGTTTCCTTTTCTGGTAGACTCTGAAGCTAAACTTTGTCGATCTGTCATTCTCTGATTTGAGTATTCTCTGTTAGAGTAAACTCTGATTGAGTATTCTCTGATAGAGTAAACTCTGACCGACAGCTTCCTTAAACTCTGATGACGTCAGCATAAACTCTGTTTAGTATTCTCTGACAATCATCAGTGTTTGCATTCCTAACAATCTCCCCCAATTTATGCTTTAAGAATTAAAACATAAATTTTACTTATGATGTCAGAAATACAAGACAAATGCATCAGAGTTTGTTTACCCTTTTTAGACTCAGATTCTTCTGTAAGAGAAGTCTTCTTTCAGAAATTGACTTAGGAGCTTTTCTTCAACATCTTTCAATAAATCAACAAGCTTCTCCTTCAATTCCCTCATGTTCTCAGAAGAATCATCTATTTGAATTATAGCAGCCCTTAGAGCATAAATTGATGACCTCTCCATACTTTAATCTAAGGCAATGCAACAGGTCTTCATACCATCAGGATTTAAGATTAGTGTAGGAATTCCTAACACCATTTTGACCTTTGCATCCCCTTTTTTCATTGCTCTTTCTGTTCCATCTTCAAGTATATATCCAGGCTCATATTTTTCAGAGTTTATCATCAACAACCTTTCACTCTTCTTCTTCTCAGCTATTATTCTTTCAACAATCTTCCTCCACCTAGAAGTTGCTTCATTTTCATCATTGAGCAGATATAGAACATGTTCAAGTTCTTTAGATGCTTTATCAATCAGACTTTCTTCAGCAATCTTCAAAACTCTCCCATCTTCTAAAATATAAATGAGCTTTTCCTTAGCTTGAGCACCATCAAAGATATCCTTCACTACATTAACAGAAATTAATTTATCCAGATGTTCTTGAGACAGCTCTTCTTCAGGTTTATCTTTCAGTGAATAAGGATCTCTGAAGATGTTTGCTTCACCTCTGTAGACCTTAGCATGTGTATCACCAATACCACCTTTATTTTTTCCAAGTCTGGCATTGAGAGTCAGAGTTTGAGTTTTTGTCCACAAAGGATCAGACCTTTTCTTTCTTATCAGAGACTGTTGTTGTTCTTCTTCCTCATCATCAAAACTTGAACCACCTGGAAGAAAAATTGTTCCAGACATAGTGAAAGGTTTCTTTGGCTTAGCTGGAGCTTTTGGTTGAATTCTGGAAGATGATCTTGTTTGAATTTCTGAAACTGGTCTTGATTGAGCAACTGGTTTGAGAGTTTCAATAGGTTTGATTTGAATAGGCTTGGATTCTGGTTTCTTCTGTTGAGCAGCAGTCTTTTTCTGAATTGGACATTTCTTTATACTTCTTTTCTTTTTCTGAACTTGAGCACTAACAGCTCCAGATTTCTTCAATTCAGCTTCTACTGCAACTAGATCCATTCCTGGATGTTCTTCTTCAAACATTTTCTTTGCCAGTTCAGCATCCTTCAAGTTTTGTTCTTCAATCTTCTCTGGCTTATCTTCATCTTCAAGTTTCTTTGCTAATTCTAAATCAGCATCTATCAGAGTTTGCTTATCAGAGTTTATCTCAGTCTTTGATGTCATCAGAGTTTGTTCAATCAGAGTTTGCTTATCAGAGTTTATCTCAGTCTTTGATGTCATCAGAGTCTGTTCAATCAGAGTTTGCTTCCCATCCTTATGACTCCCTTGATCTGCATCATTAGGTTTGTCAGAGTTTAAAATTGCATCCTCCTTGCATTTTAAAATTGCATCCTCCTTGCATTTGTCACCCTTCTCCCCCTTTCTGACATCATGCCCTGTTTTAACAGTAAGAAGCTCAACAATTGTATGTAACATACCCTGCATAGAACTAACAGAAGTAGAAAGATGAGTCACTGTAGCTTCCAATGCATCCTGTTTACTGGAGACAGAAAGAAGTTTGGCTTCCAGAGAATGTTGAGAAGTGGAAACAGCAGTTTCGAGAAGAACAGAATGCTTGGTGACAGATGCTTTTAGATCAGAAACTTCATGTTGAAGACCTTTGGACATAATAGTAGAGGCTTTCAAGATTGTCTTCAATTCACCAGAAGAAATTTCTTTGTCAGCTTTATTGATTAAGTCAAGAACATGAGGCCAAGAAATCTCTCTCTCAGGAATCTTCCAAGAAGAATCCCAAATGGATTGCCTGTGAGAAGAAAGAAAATCGTCAGCAGATGACTTTGCTTGGAAACTGAAATCCCTTCTAATACCCTCTGCATCAAGATCAACTTCAATACGTCCTTTAAGATCTTCCACCACCATGTAATCAGGATACTCCATCCCTAATCGGTCATAAGCATCATGTGCATTAATAGGCCATCTCTTGGTGTTATATCTGTGAATGTAGGGAATGGATAGATCTGTAACTTCTTCATCAGCAAAAATCACATCCTCAGAGTCGATGTCCATCCCATCAGAGTTTGAAACCTCAACAGAGTTTGGCACAGCATCAGAGTTTGATACAGGTAAACTCTGAGTACCTGCAAAAGTAACAGAACAACCTAAATCACTCTGATTTTTTAAAGTAATCTCATTACTTCTCACAACACACATATCATAACTTTTAAGAGTTAGATGTTGCTCACTAGAAGTAACTAACTTCTTTCTCAGTTCTACCTCTCCTTTTGCCAGATCCTGTGTCTGCCTCTCATTTATTCTGTTTTTCACACATTTTACCTCAGACTCACTGGAAAGGTTCAACACACAATGTCCTACAGAAATAAGAGGTGGCTGAGAAGAGAGATTTGTAGTCACATGAATAGGGGTATCCATTTCAGGACTATCCATGATCATCCCAGCAGTAAAGGTGGGAAATATAAATTCTGAACTAATACAATCAGAGAAAGTAAATTCTGAAGTAGAGTCAGAGTTTATACCTTGAGCATTTGTAATTGATTTCTCACAAAGATCATTAGAGTTTGCCTTTGGATTTTCATCAGAATTTGTCTGTTGAATGGGAGAATCTTGGTCTGCAATCATAAAATGAATGATTGGTTCTTGTGGGACCTGAGTCATATCAGCAGCTGCTTCACCACTTTGAGGTGAAGGTTCTTGTGGGCTTGACTCTGCCAGAGATTGGCCTTCAGCATCAGCAACAGCAAGATCTTCTAAATTTGTGTGGGTGCCTGCATCCAAACTTTGATTGGATGGTTCTTGTGTGGCTGGGGCCTTGACAACTTCTTTAACCCTTTGAGCTGAAGGTTCTTATGGATTGTACCCCTGATCAATGCTGGCTTCACTTGCTGGAATTGTGGCTTCTGTTGAACTTTGATCAACAGGTTCTTGTGTGCCTGGCCCTTGAATGACTGCTACCTCACTTTGAGAAGTAGGTTCTTGTGTGTCTAGGCCAAAAGTGACAAACTTCTTCTTCAGTCTAGAAAAATGTTTCGAACTTGGAGATGTTGAAGATGATTTTGATTTTCGTGCTGCCATTTCATTTCTTACTTGTTCAGCCAGCTCCCTTGCTCTTTCATAGGATATCTCCTTTATAATCTGCTTCGGTGACTTTGTGGGAGAATCAGATACTGGAACTGGAGCAGCTTCACTAGATTTTATTAACTCATCAGAGTTTATCAATTTCTCAGAGTTTATCACTTTAGTGTTGAAAGGTCTTTCAGAGTTTCGCCGATCAGAGATTGGAGCGTCAGAGTTTATAGATGCATCAGAGTTTATCCCTTCAATCTTTGCAGCCTCAGAGTTTGCAATCTTGACTAATCTTCTTTTCTTCTTCTTCTTCTCAGGAATTGGAAGAACTGTTTCTTTCTGAGGAGAAGTCTGAGAAACCTGTTCAACTGTCTTTCTTTTAGCAAAAACGAATCCATCATCAGAATCAGTACTTTCAGCAATCAATTTTCTCTTTTTAGGAGAAGATGCTTTCACGGATTTCCCTTTCTTTTTGCTTTGGCCATGCTGTTGAGAGGTGTGTTTTTCAACTACAGTCTTTTGGGAGACTATAGAGGTTGGCAAATGTGTTTGGGAATCAGTGTTTAGATTTTGACTTGGGTTAGAATCAGAGAGTGCTAAACTCTGATTCGTAGTCACTGACAAAAACTCCCTCCCATACACAGTAGGCATTCTCTGATGTAAGAAAAGCCTGACCCATGTAGGATAAAATAGAGTAGAAAGTTTACCTTCAGCCTTCTTTGCATCTTTTCTTGATAGATCAGCAAATATTCTTTTATTCATGCTAAAGCTAATTAAAGTCTGATCATCCTCAAACTTAATATCAGGTAATAAAACATAAAAAATTAATTGTAAAAATCTAGCAAAGTAGATAGTGTGTGAATCATCATTAATCTTATTAGCTAATTGTCGAATAATCAAACAGGGAAAGTTGAAATTGAGATTATGGATCAGAGAATACCCAATCTGTTGAGATAGCTGCGGAATGGCATCAAAATTTGTGCATTTGGCAGTGAAAGCCCTTGTAATGCAGTCGAAGAAGAAACTCCATTCTCTTCTTAAATGTGGTCTTGTTAAACTTCCCAGTTTAGATAGGCTGCCTCCATAGCCTATTGTGTTGAAAAATTCCTTGATTTGATCATCTCCAAAAAAATCATCATACTCAACCACTTCTGGAAGATGAAGAGCTTGTCTCACCACAGCAGGAGTAATGGAATACTTGCCATTGCATTGAAATGTTATTATCGGCTCCTCATTATCATTAGCATTATTGAACTTTGCAGTTGACCAGATTTTGAGCAGAGATTGAGCGAAGAAGTTCGTGAGTTCCTGAAGTGCGTACCCAATATAACTGTTCTGCAGAAAATCCTAGATTACATGAAAATCCTGAGGTGCTTCATCCTTAGATAGAAGAGAGATGTAGTTTGTTGCAGCAAAAGAATAGGTCTGAAAAGTAATACCCTTAGACGCCATTGAAGTTTTGAGATTTAAAGTGTGAATAACAATTAGGGTTTGATAAGACGAGAGAGAAAGATAGAATAAACGATGTAGATGAATAATTCACAGTGAAACAAAATGAATAAACTATTCCCTCTCAATTGCATATACCCTTTAGTGGGACACGTGGCAAGAATTAATTTGAGAAGTAATGAGTAGACCAAGTATCAAAATACAGCAAGTGTGTGTGTGCTGTGTAATAATAGGAACCGTCATTCGTGAGATACACGCGCCTTATTACAAGTCTAGTCAGAGATTAATAATTATGATGTTACAAAATGAAATATGATGTCATAAATATGATCTCAGAATTTACCACTTTAATCAGAGTCTACAGATCAGAGTTTATATGAGTCAGAGTTTAGTATGTACTGTCAGAGTTTACCACATACTCTGACAGAGTTTACCATAAACACTGATAACTTGTGATCAGAGATTAGATGCTTCAATGATCAGAGTTTGTTCCATTTTAATTAGAGTTTACCCCATACTCTGACCTATACTCTGAGTGTCTGAAACTTGCTAAGTTGAGCCACTTGTCACCATCCCTAATTCAGAAACCAGTCTATTAAATGTTGCTTCAGGCAAGGGCTTAGTGAATATATCTGCTAATTGTTGATCTGTAGGAACAAAATGTAATTCAATTGTGCCTTCCTCCACATGTTCCCTTATGAAGTGATATCTGATACTGATGTGTTTTGTGAGAGAATGCTGGACTGGATTTCCTGTCATTGCAATAGCACTTTGGTTATCACAATAAATGAGAATTTTTGAAAATTTCAAGCCATAGTCTAACAATTGATTTCTCATCCATAAGATCTGTGCACAGCAGCTTCCAGCAGCTATATATTCAGCCTCTACAGTTGATGTTGAAATGGATTTCTGCTTTTTGCTTTGCCATGACACAAGTCTTCCACCTAAAAATTGACAACTCCCACTAGTGCTTTTTCTGTCAATCTTGCATCCTGCAAAGTCAGCATCTGAATAGCCTATCAATTTGAAATCAGACTCCCTAGGATACCATAAGCCAAGATAAGCAGTGCCCTTGAGATATCTGAAAATCCTTTTCACAGCAATCAAATGAGGTGCTCTTGGATTTGCTTGAAATCTAGCACACAGACATGTGGCAAACATGATGTCTGGTCTACTTGCAGTCAAATAAAGTAGAGAACCAATCATTCCTCTGTATGCTGTAATATCAACAGGTTCTCCAGTGTCTTGATCAAGTTTTGTTGCAGTAGCCATGGGAGTTGTAGCAGATGCAGAATCTTGCATTTGAAATTTAGTGAGTAGATTCTTTGTGTATTTAGACTGATTAATGAAAATACCTTCTTTAGTCTGTTTCACTTGTAAACCTAGAAAATAACTCAATTCTCCCATCATACTGATTTGATACCTGGACTGCATTAGCTTTGAAAATCTTTCACAGAGTTTCTCATTAGTGGAACCAAATATAATATCATCAACATATATTTGAACCAATAATAAATCCTTACCTTGAGTTCTATAAAACAAGGTTTTATCAATTGTACCTCTAGTGAAACCATTTTCAAGTAAGAATAGAGCCAGAGTTTCATACCAGGCCCTTGGTGCTTGCTTTAGTCCATATAGAGCTTTATCTAGTCTGTAGACATGATTTGGATATTTTGGATTGACAAAGCCATGTGGTTGTTCAACATAGACTTCTTCTTCAAGTTCACCATTTAAGAATGCACTTTTAACATCCATCTGGTAGACCTTGAATTTCTTATGAGCAGCATAAGCAAAAAAAATTCTGATTGCCTCAAGTCTTGCTACAGGTGCATAGGTTTCATCATAATCAATCCCCTCCTGTTGAGAATAACCTTTGGCCACCAGTCTTGCTTTGTTTCTTGTAATTATTCCATCAGAGTCTGTCTTGTTCCTGAATATCCATTTTGTGCCAACAATAGATCTATTCTTTGGCCTTGGAACTAAGGTCCAAACTTCATTCCTTTCAAACTCATTCAATTCTTCCTGCATTGCAATAATCCAATCTGCATCTTTCAAAGCATCTTCAACCTTCTTTGGTTCTGTTTGTGAAAGAAAACTATGAAATAGACATTCATTCTGAGTAGCTTTTCTTGTTTTTATTCCACTTTCCAGATCACCTATAATTAAATCAGGTGTGTGATCTTTGGTCCATTTCCTTGGATGTGGAAAGTTCCTTGAACTAGATGCTCCCCCATGATCTGTGCCTTCGTATAATGATCTTTCTGTAAATGCTGATCCTCCCCCTGAAGATGTGCTTCCATCAGTGTTTGATGACTCAGAGTTTAGGTACTCAGAGTTTGAGTTATCAGAGATTGAGGTCTCAGACTTTGTGGTCTCAGAGTTTGAATGATCAAAGTTTAGAGTTTCAGAGTTTGTGTTGTTCAGAGTTTGGTCAGACTCTGATATTTCAATTACTGTGTTTTGATCTCCAATGTTAGTACTGGATTGATGTTGCTCCCCCTCAACATGTGCAGAATCTTCAATTTCTATTTCAATCAATTCTGAATCAGAGTTTAAAGAATCAGAGATTACTTTACCAGAGTTTAGTTGAACAGAGTTTATTTTCTGGAGTTCATTCTCAAATCTTAGAGTTTCTTGTGCATCTTTATCATGTAACCCAGCTATCTTCCCTTCATCAAAAGAGATATTAATTGATTCCATGACTGTCCTTGTCCTTAAATTGAATATTTTGAATGCCCTTGAAGAGGTTTTAGAAGTTGTTGCATATCCAATAAAAATTCCTTCATCTGCTTTAAGTTCAAACTTCTTCAATTGTTCAGGATGTGTTTTGAGAATAAAACACTTGCATCCAAAGATGTGAAAGTACTTGACATTTGGCTTTCTTCCTTTCAAAGATTCATATGGAGTCATTCCATGTTTGTTTATTAAAGAACAATTCTGAGTAATGCATGCAGTGTTCACAGCTTCTGCCCAAAAATAAGTAGGTAGCTTTGCTCCATCTAGCATTGTTCTAGCAGCTTCTATTAAAGTTCTGTTCTTTCTTTCAACTACACAATTTTGTTGAGGTGTGCCAGGTGCTGAGAATTGTTGAGTAATACCTTTTGTTGAGCAGAATTCCTCCATTGTTGAGTTCTTAAACTCTGTTCCATTGTCACTCCTTAAATTCTTTACTTTGTGAGTTGATCCATTCTCAATCATTGCAATATGATCAATGATTGTTTCTGCAGTTTCATCCTTCTTGTGCAAAAAGTACACCCAAGTAAATCTAGTGAAATCATCAACTATTACCATAGTGTATTTCTTCTTTCCAATGGACATGATATTGACTGGACCAAATAAGTCAAGATGCAATAGATGAAAAGGTTGATCAATTGAATTTTCAGTTTTGCTCTTGAAAGATGTCTTCTTTTGTTTGGCCTTTTGACATGAATCACAGAGTCCATCAGGATGAAATTGAACTTTTAGAAGACCTCTAACTAGGTCCTTATTTATCAATTCATTAATGTTTCCAAAGTTCAGGTGACACAACTTTTTGTGCCAATTCCAGCTTTCCATTGGTGATGCCTTTCCAAGTAGACAGGTTAAGGAACCATTAGAATTAATATCCAAGCTAGCTTCAAATAAATTGTTATGTCTGTGGCCAATAAGAACTATTTTTCCATTTTTCTTGCTTTTCACTTCACAATGAGTTCCATGAAATTCCATAGAATAATCTTTGTCTGTCATTTGACTCACACTTAGCAGATTATGTTTTAGTCCTTCAACCAGAGCTACTTTCTCAATGATGACATTTCCAATCACTATGTTGCCATATCCCAGTGTCCTTCCTATGTTGCCATCTCCATAAGATACTGCTGGGCCAGCTTTCTCCTCAAACTCTGAAAGCAGGGATTTATTTCCAGTCATATGTGCAGAACATCCACTATCAATCACTAGAATGTTCTTCCTGTTTCCCTGCAATCAGTAAATGCAATTCAATTAGTAGTTATGGGGACCCAAACTAGTTTGGGTCCTTTCTTTGAAAACTTGTTAACTTTTGCAGCAGAAGTTCTTTCGTCAGAGTTTGTGTTAACAGAGTTTATATGATCAGAGTTAGCATTTACAGAGTTTGTACTGTCAGAGTTTACACTCCTTTTATCAGTCTTTATCACATATTTTTGCTTGACAGTATGTTTTGGAGAATTACTCATTTGAGGTTGTGGTTTGTAAGAATTGTAATACAAATTATGATAATCTTTGCATTTATAAATAGAATGCCATAAACTACCACAGTGAAAACAGGGATTTGATCTTGTTTGTTTTCTAGCCTCAAACCCAGGTTTTTCAGGTTCTTTCTTTTTCTTTTGTTTGCAGTCAATAGCAAGATGATTAGAATTACCACAAGTAAAACATGTTTTCCTAGGAGCATCAGGGATGTTCATGTAGTTATTCTCCTTAGTAATTCCTACTTTTCCATTCCTATTTCTTTTCACCTTTTTAGTTTTATTAGTGACTGCCTTCAACTTTTCTTTAAGTTGCTTCTGTGAAAGTAATCCTATATTTATCCTTTTAGAATCTGGCATACCACTGTTTTTAGAGCATTCAGGGAGAGTTTTCTTATAATCATTAGCTCTAACAAACTTCACAGGTTTAGTCAATGTTCCTTTTGTGTGTGAATTAGTGTGAAATTCTTTATCAGATTCATAACCTAGGGCAGATGTCCAATTCTTTTCAGAAAGCATTTGTTGGACCTTCTTACCAGAGTTTGTCCAAACTCTGAAGGTCTCTTTTTCCTTAGCTATCTCATTTTTCAAATATGTGACTTGTATTTCCAACTGAGTTTGCATGTGTATAGCATTCTCACAGTCTTTCTTAAAGCTAAGCATGTGTACAAGTTCAGTTTCAAGAAAGTCATTCCTAGCATTCATAGTCTGTATCTCAGATTTTAATCTTTCATTCTCAAGAGATTGTGACTTAAAGCTTGTTGGAAATGACGAAGCTGTATAAATAGTAATCGTGATAACTCAACACTAGAACAGGACAAGTAAATAATACTACGATTACACAGAAATCAGCAAGACATGAAGACAAGGCAAATACAGTGAATCAAGACATTAGAAGAAGTTTTGAAGTCTACTACAGGTCACTGAAAGAAGTTCATTTATATGTTCATGCCTCAGTGAAGAATAATGTTTAAAGACTTTCAGGGTTTCAGAAGTGTTGAAGATTCAGTATAGCAGTGCCACTAAAAGATTTCAGTGTAACAGCATTGATTGAAGATAGACAGTGTTTGAAGCATTGGAATCTAGAAGAATTGAAGACATGGTAAAGACAAAGGTTAAAGAAGACAGCTACAGTCTTGAAGTTATACTCACTGACAATCAGTGAAGAACAGAGAATGAAGTATTCAAGATTGTAGTAGTAATGAAGACGTTGTCGAAGTACCAGAAAAGATTCTAGTGAAGTTACATTGTTTATTGACAGTTAATGTTCGAACCACTCATTGGGAAGCCACATTACCAATTGAACATGGTAATCTATTCAGAAGCAAGAACCCTATCAAGACTAGTCACTTATGAACCAGACCGTTGCATCAAGTGTCAGGACATTGATAGCAAGTTTATGTCAGTAGTAGAGATCCATGTTCAAGAGCTTGTTGAAGAATATTGAAGAAGCTAGGGAAACTTGCTCATAAAGGTTAATCCACAATTAGTCACTAAAGAAGGTCAACATTGGATGAGTGCATATTTGCTAAGGCAAATGTTGATCCAAACCAAGATCGAGATTCGGGTCGAGATTTACAATTGAAGTAAAACATTGCAAGGCAAATCTCTGTTCACGGCAGATCGAGATCGAGATCGAGATTCTCACATATCGAGATCGAGATTTTCACAGATCGAGATCGAGATTTTCACAGATCGAGATCGAGATTCTCACAGATCGAGATCGAGATTTTCACAGATCGAGATCGAGATTGTCAACCAAGATCGAGATCGAGATGGGTCCAGGCCTAGATCGAGATGCGGGTCGATATGTAGCATTTAATGTTCAAGGGACAAGTGGCTTATTGTGAACGGTTGATCCAGAGTGGTTGGGGAAAGTACTTTTTGTTAACGAGTCCTGATTGGGCCACATACACAAAAAGGACAAGATCAAGTCTACAAGTCATAGATTAGAAAGTAGTATAAATAGAAGTACTTGTGTAACATTTCAAAAGAGAGCATAGAACGCAATGTAAAGCAATATTGAGAAAAACACTTGTAATAGAGATGGAGTATATTCATAGAGCTTAGTATCATTTACTCCTCTCTCTTTACTTCTGTTGTACTATTGTAATGAATGTTGTAGCAAATCCTTCAATGAATATAACGATATATTCTTGAAATTCTGTGTTGATTTATTACATAATATTTATTGCTTCTCATTGTTTCTCATATTCCTTAAATCGTAAAAAGTTGTATTCACCCCCCCTCTACAACATATTTGGACCTAACAAAGCTAACATGTAGATTTCTACGAAAAGACTTTAATTCATGAATATCTTCAGTATCAAAAGTGAAAACAGAGTTTGGTACCTTTTCAGAGTTTAAGATGGGAGACTCAGAGTTTGCCATGAGAGCATAGTTAGTTTCTTCTTCTGAGTCTGAGGAATCCATCCAATCTTTCTTTGATATGATGAGAGCTTTCCCAGATTCCTTGCTTCTGCACTCAGTAGCAAAATGTCCCATCTTGTTGCACTTGTAACACTTGACTTTTGATTTATCAAGAGTTTTTGATTTTCCATCTTTATCTTCTCTTTTTCTGAATCTGTCTTTCTTGTCTGACTCACTATGCTTCTTCTGATAGTTTCCTTGTTCTTAATTTTTTTATATTTCTTGAAGCTTTTGACAAACATAGCAAACATCTCCATCATGTTAGAGTCTGAAGAATTATCAGAGTTTTCATCAGAGTTTGCCTCAAACTCTGATTCACTGCTTTCTTTGATTACAGCTTTTCCTTTTCTTGTTGAGGCTTTAAGGACCTTTTCTGTAGGTTCTTCAATCTGGGCCTCAACATTCAAAGCAATAGATTTTGCCTTGCTACTTTTTCTGTTTCTTCTTTGTTGTAACTCCAGATCATGAGTTTTCAATTTGCCATAAACTTCATCTAATGACATCTCATCCAAATCAGCCTTGTCTCTAATCAAGGATGTCTGCAGATCCTATTCTTCTGGAAGAGCCCTCAGAAATTTGGTGTTTGAATCTTCATTGTCATATACTTTATCCACCAAAGCCAAGTTATTCAACAGAGTTAGAAATCTGTCATAAATATCTGTGAGGGACTCATTCTGCCTAGCCTCAAAGTATTCATACTCTTGGATTAGAACAGATCTTCTATTTTTCTTTATCTCCTTGGTTCCTTGACATTGAACCTCCAGTGCATCCCAGATTTCTTTGGCAGTTTTGCATGCTATTACCCTGTTGGACATTACAGAGTCAAGACTATTATGCAAAATATTTCTTACCTTTGCATCTTTCAAGACTTCCTGTTTTTCTTCATTGGTCCATTCTTTCTTGTCCTTTAAGGTGTAATACTCAGGGATTTGTCTTCCTTCCACAATCGTAGATGGCACTAGTTTGGTTGGTAGATACTGTCCTGTATGAATTCTGTCCAAATAATCAGGATCAGTTGCTTCCAAGAACTTCATCATCTTCACCCTCCATGTAGGATATTCAGCCTTCTTCAATATAGAGATCCTGATGCTTTCATACTTGTTACCAGACATGATTATTTGATCTTTTTAAGTCGTAATTAACTGCCTGCTCTGATACCAATTGTTTCCCAGAATAATCGATTATGAACACAAGTATATAGAATGGAATACTGTTTTGTATTATTAATGATCTTGAATACAAAACTCTCTCAAGAAAATAATGTTCTTAAGAGCTGCTAGGTTATATAACTATTGCTTAATGAATTCAACATTGAATTATAACCTATCTCTGTGTTTATATAGACACAGCTACAAATACAATTACAAAACAGATTATGATAAGAATAGCTTTAATAAGGTAATTAGACTTGCACTTGAATTCCTTCTTACTATCCAAATCAGACTCTGATTTGTCTGTTTCCTTTTCTGGTAGACTCTGAAGCTAAACTCTGTCGATCTGTCATTCTCTGATTTGAGTATTCTCTGTTAGAGTAAACTCTGATTGAGTATTCTCTGATAGAGTAAACTCTGACCGACAGCTTCCTTAAACTCTGATGACGTCAGCATAAACTCTATTTAGTATTCTCTGACAATCATCAGTGTTTGCATTCCTAACACTGTTTGTATGATTATTCATAGTATGCTTGTATGATCGTTTGGATTGTGATTGGGTTGGTTTAAAATTTTTGGAAATTTCAAAAGTAACAGAATATGGAACAAAATTTTTTTTGGTTCCAAAGATTTTAAAGCAACCACCTGTGTTTATTAGTATTATTATTATAATTATTAATATTGTCTGTTTGTGGATTTCAAATTGAATTATTATTAATTCGATAGTTATTTCCAAATTAAGCTTCTAATATTTCTATTGTAGGAATATTAATTCTTTAATTTAAGAAATCTCTATTTAATTAATTTTATGAATATTTGAAATTATTTGGTAAGTGTATTTAAATGCTTTTTATTATTATTTTTTAATTAGCAAACTCTCGACAGTTACAATTAGATATATTTTTTCGTAACCATCGAAGTGGTTTTAAACAGTACTCGATAGTTATAAAAATATATATTATATTATAACAGTCGAAGTAGTCTTTTGGTTAATATATATATAATAAATAAATAAATAAAAACTATCCATCTCGATAGTTACTATCTGGTTAATTATTTTATCTGTTTCGATAGTTATTTTTTTGCTAACCGTCGAAGTGGCTAATTTTATTAATTAACTTTTCGATAGTTACGTATTATATATTAGTGTACATCTCGATAGTTACTATAGCTTTTATTTTATTATTTTTGCTAACCATCGAGTTGTTTAAAAAAAAAATCGATAGTTACTCGCCAGTTAAGTACAACAGGCAGCAGAGTATATATATATTAACTAAACCATCGAAGTGGCCTGCTGTTCACTCGCTAGTTAACTAAATATATATATATATATATATATATATATATATATATATATATATATATATATATATAGTTTCTTTCTATTCATCTCGCCAGTTGCATATTACTTAGCTGCTGTAACCATCGAGCCAGAAAATTGATTTTCTTTCCTCATTTTCTACCATTCTAGTACTAGTTTTGAAAATCTAAACCGATAGAATCGTAGATCTAGTCATCCCGAATTATTTGATACCAGCCTTGTATCGTTTGGTTTCAGTTTTGTTTCGGGTATTTCAAACTTTGGGATATTTTCTAGGGTTTGTTTGAGGTCCAAAAATTATAAAAAATAGTTTCACCGTTCAAATCTCTCCTAGTTTAGCATATATTTTTTTCACGATTTTTGGAGGAGTTTTGAATTTTAGTGTTTTTGGTTCGTTATCGAGTCTAATTAAATTCGTAATTAATTGTTTAAAGTTAAAATTTTTGATAATTTTTACTAGTTAAAAATGGTTGGAATTTTTACTATTACCAAAACGAATTTAGTTGCCAAGTTTGACATTCAGTCCCTTCCTGCTAATTATCGGGCCTGGGCACGAGTGTTACTCGAATATTCTCGAGTGAGGTATGCCTTAGTAACAGACGTGATATTAAATCATAATATGCTACGAGACTGTTACTGTTCTGCATATAACTCTTCAGTTATTGATGAACTGGCTTTTACATTTAGTATTGCTAATCGGGAAATCCGGGTGACGGAGCTAGATTTGAATCGTATCTTAAGATTCCCTGAGAATAATCTAGTCCCTTATCCCAATTCCGAACAATTAACTCAGTTTTTCACGACTATCAACTACGTTAATCCTAATCTCCACGACTCAGGTGAAAGGTGTAAACATCATTTACCTAAGGAATGGAATTTCTTTTTCCACACTCTTATGCAATGTTTCTCTTACAAAAAGTTCAACACACACAGTATTTCAAGTTTTTATCGAACTTTAGGCTTCAGTGTTGCTAATAATTGTAGGATAAATTTTGGTAGGTTATTATTGAATCAGATGTTGTATGTTATGGGATCGGTGGAGTACAGAAACCTTCAAGTCACTAATGTGGAGTGTTACTTTCCACGATTCCTACAGCTTATCCTCAATGATCTAACGACTAACGAGGAAAAACTACTATATACTAGTAGTGTTACCTCTTTGTGTATGAAACAGAAAAACAGGATAGCCAACACTCTGAACAATAACAGAAACTACATCAACGAAGCACCTGCTCAAATGACTGAATACATGCAGGGTTGTGTAGTGGACATGGAAAGAGACGAGCCTCAAGAAGATGATCAGGTCCCTGAACCAGTGCCAGAATCAGTTCCAGTAGCTACTCCTGTAGAGGATTTAGCTCAAGAAGAGGAAGTGGTTCAGGTGACAGAGGAATTACAAATTTCAGGAGATGGATTTCAAAGTATATCTGGAGGAGATTCTATAGGTCATGCTGACAGTCAGAAATCATATCATCCTTGGACTCCTACAGGTAGTACTCAAGGTAGTCTTCATGTCTTTGACTCTTCAGCTTATTCTAATTTGCAAGATCTTTTTAGAGAAAGTGTCATGAACCTATCAGCTGAGCCCTCTGTGGCTGTAGGACAAGGCAATGAATCTGAAACCCAACAGATTCTAACCACTGCCTCAGAACCAAACACTATAAACACCTTACCTTTATCTTCTCTCCAACCCCTAAAAAGAAAATTTGTGAGTGAGGGAGATAGTGCCTCAGAAGCACCACATAAGGAAGGCGAGGGAACCCAAGCAGCTCTACCTCTGACTAGACGTCGATTAGAAGAACCTGAGGTATCTGTTAGCCTATCTATACCCTCTCAAAAGGATATAGAGCTGAAAAAGGCAAATACACAGTCTCTGGGGACATCCTCTCAACAGGGTGAACCTATTGAAATTCGCCCGTCGGCCAGGGCATCTGAAAGAGTGTCAATAATTGAGCCTCCAACCAAGTTATATGTTGCACTGAAAGGAGCACACACACAGGAGGAATTGACGGATGTTGCTACTACTATAGCAAAACCTATACAGGTAGATCCTGTACAGATCATGCCTTCACAGGCTATTGCGGGAGTCACGGGTCCTTCATTGCTAAACATTACAGGATCCAATGTGATAAGCCCCCCAGGAGGAACATTTCTGGCTCCTAATAAGGAGGTCTCCACCACTATTAGTGGAAAGGAGAAGCAACTACTTGGCAATAGTTCTTCGGATGAGCCATTTAGGATTTTCACTGCAGGTACAGAAGACTTGCTGGAGTCAATGAGAGTGAGTGAAACACTAACAGAACGTTTGAGTGATCATAATTCACCCACACCTCTACGACCGAGCGAGAGAATTGAGAGACAAACACCTACAGAACCTGTCAGTGAGACACCTACCAGCCAAATAAATACCCTCACAATGCACACACAATCTCTAAGTCAAAGGGTTTATAACCTGGAGACTACTGTCACCGAAATGAAATCTGAATTTCACAGCAATGTTATGGAAATAAAATCTGTGCAATACAACATGTTGCAGGATTTACAGAATTTCAAGACTGATATGAAGAAGTTTGTTACAGATTTGTTTGAAATGTATAAATCTCAAACTACTCAAATCCTTGTTTCGGAGGATAACACAACTAAGGGGGAGATGATAGTGCGAGAGCAAGAAAAAGAATCTTGTGCTGATATGGGGAGTAAAGACAAAGGGAAAGGCAAGTTGGTAGAGGAAGAAATAGAAGCAAACATTTATACATCTCAGGGGGAGCAAGATATACCGCTGGAGGTAAGGCTCACACTTGAAGAAGGAGAAATATGGGAACTTTCTCATACAGCTCCTACAGCTCAGGAAGATGATGTGTTTGATGAATTTATAAATGATGCCGCTTATCAGTTCACTGAAACGGACTTCGTGGAAACATTTGGTTTGCTAGATGCGAATCAATCCAAGATAAGGGCATATGAAGTTGCACGCATGTCTCAAGAGAAAATCAGAAAAGAACATTATAACCATTATATTGAAAGGAGACAAAGGCCGTTGATGTTATCAAGAGAAGGAAGTGCATGGGATAAGGCTAGGAGTCTTTTGCAGAAACCAGAGTTAGGAGAAATTCAAAATGAAGATCAAAAAGTTCTGGAAGCATTGCAAGAAGCTCACAAGAGTCATCCATCAATAAATCAGTTCTTTCATGCATTGAAACAAACAATTAAATTGATATTCATCACGACTAACATCAACGGATGGCGGATTCAGATTCAGTTCAATAATTCGACCACTAAGACCATTTCTTCTAATTTTATCAAGTTGAGGTCTCTCACAGAATTGTATGTCATGAAGATTAGGACGGACAAGAGATCTCATGTGAATGAACTTCTTACTGATATGATTGAAGATCAAAATGAGCAAAGCAGAAGTTGAAGTTCACACAACTCCTTATACAGTGATATTCTACAAAGACAAGTTAGTTCAGACACTGTGTTTGAGTGATGAAAGACTAAGTCTATATCCTCTGAAGCGTCTGAAATATGTTGAAGGGCTTCTTAGGAGTGAAGGACTTAGGACAAAAGAAAAGTGGAAAGCTGCAGAGCGCATCTATGCTTATAGACTTAATGTCTTATCAAATCAATCTGTAGATATTTCCAAGGTCAGAAGAATAGATCCTTCAAATGGATCTCAACCAAAATTGCCTATGTATACAAAAGAAGAAGAAGATTGGGACTTTGAAAAAGTCAAGGCAATGAGTGAATTCAGATTTAACCATCCAGGGAAAGTGTTCGAGTATACAAAGATGCCAGATTTTCCAATTGTCTTTCCAGATTTTGATGTAATCAGGGAGACAGAGACAATGGTGTTAAAGGATCCTCCAGCAATCAGGTACAAGAACCCCAAAGGAAAAACTGTAATAGTTGATATCCACAAGATGTCTTACATGACTTCTAAGGAACTGGGTTTGATACTTGATCAAATCAAGACTTCGACGAACTATAAAGACAAATCAGCATTGGCAGAAATCTCTAAGCTTTACATGGAGAAGTTGGGAGCAGAATCATGTTACAACACTAATCGGGTTAAAGCAGTTCCAAAAAGGTTGAGTGTTAAAGGAAAGACGAAAATTCTTGAATTTACATTCGAACAGGTTAAGCAGATCAGGAGAGTAGCTGTCTTGCAAACACTTCAGGAAGCTTTGTTAGATCCCAAGCCAAGAAATATGCTAGAAGAAGAAGCGCTGGATCTAGTGAATGACCAGCTTGCAAGTCTTGTACATGTTGGGTTCCGAGGCATAAAACGCAGTAGATTAAACGTAAATATAACGAAAAATTTCGGAACCCTAACGCAGGATCATGTATAATCATGGACTGATTATTGTGAAACGGAATCATACCTTTATTTGGTCTTGACTACTACGAACTCAACGGAGATCCTAGCTTTCACGACTTGTGTCTTCCTCTTGAAAACACCTCTATGGTATCCACACGAGCACCTTCAAGAACGTCTCACGATCTTGATTATGGAACGGATGTACTAGCCTCCTCTAGATGATTTCGAAATCTGCCTCTACCTTTTCTGCTGCTAGGGTTCGTTTTTCTTAAAAAACTTAATACCTATTAACCCTACATTATCTATTTATAATGGTTGGTTAATAGGCCCATAATAGCAACCCATAACAGCAAAGCCTAACCCATGTAGGTTTAGGATTAAATAATAAAACCGAATTTTATTATTTAATTAATAACTAAGTCACACTTAATTATTAATGGCAGAATTCAAATTTGAATTTATATTATTTCAATTAATTAAGTCTCACTTAATTAATATAATAAAATTCAAATAATCATCAATTAATTTAAATCTATAATTTAAATTAATTATTCCTTTAAGTACTCTACGTGTGTGACCCTATAGGCTATTATTTAATTAGCAATAATTTTATTCTCCAATAAAATTATAAACAATGAGCGGTATCTAGTAATACATCATTGCTACCCAATTAAATAATAATTAAATCGTGATTCGATAAAACCTTTCGTGATTAATGTTTCAGTGTAATATAATCCCTTTAACCATATATATTATAGATTAAACTCGAGGCATGTATTTAGTCATCCTCTTCAACATTTAATCCGGGTTTACTTGATCCATGAGTAGACTATGAAAACAAATTATTATTTGAGCACGGCCATGCATTTTATAGTCTCACTCAATCAAGAGGCCAACAATATCTCTCCTAATTATAGGAGGGTTAAATCCTTTATCTATCATTCATATTTCTCATACGACTCATGATATACCCGATGTCCACTTTTATCATCACCCGGTCAAAGGTAACTTTTAATGTAGTCAAAGTATATTAATCCTCGTATAGAAATATAATGATCTCAAGTCAAAGGATCATTACACCATTATCACTGTGAGTCTTTCTTATGACTTTATTAAACATGAAGAATCTCAATGTGGGTCTGTCCAGTATCATGTACTCCTACATGTACCTATGTATTGACTTTAGTATCCCCATACTTATAACCAATGAGATGTGGTTATCAGTCAAACAACATACTAGTCTATTTGTGTATTATTATTGTCCTATAATAATACTAGTTATGGGCCTATTAACCAGCCATGTTATGTTATAGGACAATAATAATACATAAATAGACTAGTATGTTGTTTGACAGATAACCACATCTCATTGGTTATAAGTATGGGGATACTAAAGTCAACACATAGGTACATGCAGGAGTACATGGTACTGGACAGACCCACAGTGAGATTCTTCATGTTTAATAAAGTCATAAGAAAGACTCACAGTGATAATGGTGTAATGATCCTCTAACTTGAGATCATTATATTTCTGTACGAGGATTAATATACTTTGGCTACATTAAAAGTTACCTTTGACCGGGTAATGATAAAAGTGGACATCGGGTATATCATGAGTCGTATGAGAAATATGAATGATAGATAAATGATTTAACCCTCCTATAATTAGGAGAGATATTATAAGGCCTCTTGATTGAGTGAGACAATAAAATGCATGGCCGTGCTCAAATAATGATTTGTTTTCATAGTCTACTCATGGATCAAGTAAACCCGGATTAAATATTATAGAGGATGACTAAATACATGCCTCGAGTTTAATCTATAATATATATGGTTAAATGGATTATTTTACACGGAAACATTAATCACGAAAGGTTTTATCGAATCACGATTTAATTATTATTTAATTAAGTAGCAATGATGTATTACTAGATACCGCTCATTGTTTATAATTTTATTGGAGAATAAAATTATTGCTAATTAAATAATAGCCTATAGGGTCACACACATAGAGCACTTAAAGGAATACTTAATTTAAATTATAGATTTAAATTAATTGATGATTAATTGAATTTTATTATATTAATTAAGTGAGACTTAATTAATTGAAATAATAAAATTCGAATTTGAATTCTGCCCTTAATAATTAAGTATGACTTAGTTATTAATTAAATAATAGAAATTCGGTTTTATTATTTAATCCTAAACCTACATGGGTTAGGCTTTGCTGTTATGGGTTGCTGTTATGGGTTGCTGTTATGGGCCTAAACTATATATTATATAATCTCAAGTTTACATTCCATGTTGTATATCTTTATTGGGTAGTATTATGGTAATATGAACCTGTAGTTTTACACTACATTTTATCTGTGTTATAGTATTATGAACCTTTTGTAGTTAGACTACATTGGGTTTATTTGAAGGGATCAGAGGATCCTTCTCCTTTTAATATTTTAGTATCAGTATTATCTGTATTATTGTTGGTTTTGATCACAAGTCTTTTTCTTTGTCCTGCTAATCCATGATATTGTTCTATGGTTATTTTTGCATGATTGTGCTGTAGATTAATAATTCTGTCATATATTCTTTCAAGTTCTGTGTTATCTTTTGTCATTGTTTCATTATCATAATATAGTATGATAATTTCTTCAACTTGTGCTCCTCTACTCGTTCCAATAATATTAGCTTTTCTAGCTCTTAACATGTGTTCAATCTTTCCTTTTAGAGTCAATAATCCAATTGTACTTTTTATACTTATCCATTCTTGAAATTTTTCAATAGTACACGGTGTTGCTAGTTTTAAATCTCCTTGATCTCCATTTATGATACTATTTTTTCCTGTCTAGAATAATTGACATATTAATATAGGTTTGTCAACTAGATTTGTAGAGACATCAAACATCTGTATTCCATATACTCATTTTCCAAAGGATTCCATCATTTCTTTAGTAGATTCTATTATTAATGTTGGCAATTTGGAAATGATTTACAGGTGTCAGTTACTATGATTTTATCAATAAATCCATATGTAAATAATTTTTCAACAACTTTTGGATTTGCATTTTCACTGCACAAATATCTCGGATATTTACTAATCTTTGAGCTTCTTAGTATCTCATTATTAGACTTATAATCGTAAAATTTAACAATCTTCTCATAAGTTGTTATGATTTCAGGTAAATATTTGAGTTTGTCACTCATGGTAATAGAAGGTGATATTTGTGCTGAAATGGTCTGTGATGGCATAGTTGCAAGTTTGGATGTGAAAGTTTGTAATTTGGTAGAAAGTGTAGTTGGGTTTTGTAAGGTTTTTACTGTGTGTTTGTCTTTGATGACATCTGCTAATTGTTTCGTGTGGTGTGTATTTTCTTGTACTACGATTTCTATTTCTCTATGTAATTAGACAATTTTTTCATAGTTTTTTGTAATAATACTTGTAATATTTTTGATGTATTCATCAAAGTTGTTAGTTGTCATGTCTATACCTGCTAAGAAAATCAGCTAAAACATTTTTAGTACCAGATATATTTTTAACAATAAAATTATAACAACAAAAGAAAGATTGTCATTTTCTTCTTTTATTTAATTCTGGTAATAAATCTATTTTATTAGTAATAAAAGCTTTTACTTGAGTATTATCAGTTCTTACTATAAATTTATGTTAGGGATATATTCATTTGATGATGTACAAAATACTAGAACAGGGTCTAGATTAGTTTATCTGTAATAAGTTTTTCTAGTCTCTGAAATGTATAATCAGAGTCTAGATAGTCAATATTCATGTTATTTGTACTTGGAAGAATTTCTGTAGAAAATGAAACCAGAGTCTGGAAGGTGATCAGAGTCTATAGACTATCAGAGTCTATGATCTATCAGAGTCTACATGTGATCAGAGTCTGAAGATTTCAGAGTCTATACAGTTGAGGATAAATTTCGAAGAAGATCATAGGAATGGAAAGTCTTCGAAGATCAAGATAAATATATTGCAGATATGCTATGGGAAAGAAAGAGAATTCTAGAAGGAAACTGTCAACTAATAATTAGGAATTTTATTCCTATTGTAATTTATCTTTCTGTTATTAGTTGATAGGCAGCTCTCTATATAAACTCTATGTAACCTAATTGTAAAGGTGTGGAAGTCGAAGCATAATTATCTGAGTGAAATGTTGTGAGAGCATAGAGATAGAGAGAGTTGCTGTGATAAACACAGAGAAGCTGCTAGGGTTTGTGTACACCCTAGGAGAGTTTTTTATTCATAAATCAATAATACAAAACAGTACTTATTCATATTTTTGTGTTTGAGTTTGTTCTTAATTTGATTTTAAATCGGGCAGAAAAGACATACAAGTATTCAACCCCCCCTTCTACTTGTACGACTGGGAAAACAATTGGTATCAGAGCCTAACGTTTAAAAATCGATCAAAGATGTCTAGAAACAAAGATGGCAATTCTAAGATTCCTATGCTTAAGAGAAAAGAGTTCACCCACTGGAAGGTTAAGATGCTGCACCATCTGGAAGCAACAGACCCTGACTATCTTGACAGGATTAATGAAGGACCCTTTGTGTCCTTAAAAATTGTGCCTCAAATCAATGAGGAAGGAAAAATAACTGAAGAACACCTCGTTGAGAAACCAAAGGCTGAATGGACAAAAGAGGACAAAGAAAATGTCCTTAAGGAGGCAAAAGTAAAGAACATTCTCTTTAACAGTTTAGATTCTGTTCTAACTAACTGTGTCATATCATGCAAGACTGCTAAGGAGATGTGGACAAAACTTGAGGTGCACTGTCATGGGACTAAAGATGTCAAGAAAAATGCTAGGTCTTTGCTTATTCAAGAGTATGAGTACTTTGAAGCAAAATCTGGAGAATCTATCACTGAGATGTATGATAGGTTTACAAAACTCTTGAATGAGATGGCTATGCTTGGTAAGGTTTATGATTCTGAAGATACGAACACCAAGTTTCTGAGAGCACTTCCTGAAGAGTGGGACAATAAGACTACAGCCATAAGGGAAGCTAGAGATTTGGATGAACTAACTCTAGAAGAATTGTATGGCAGACTCAAGACATATGATTTGGAGATGCAACAGAGAAAGAATAAGAAGTCTGTAAAGACAAAATATGTGGCACTCTTGATGGAGTCTGAGAAAGAACAACAGAAACCATCCACAGAAGCAAGAATCAAGGATTCAAGAAAGAAGGGTGAAGCTGCTGTGGAGTCAGAGTCTACTGATACAAACTCTGATTCTGATGAAGAGTTTGATCTAAGTCAAATGATGGCTATGTTTGCTAAAAATTTCAAAAGAATGAAATTCAACAAAAGAACTGGAAAATTTAGCAAAAGGCCATCATTCAAGAAGGAAGATGAAAAGATTGAGAAGAGCAAGAGTACAATTATCAAACTTGACAAAGCAAAGGTCAAATGTTTCAACTGTGGAATATTGGGGCACTTTGCCAGTGAATGCAGAAAGTCAAAAAGTCAAGGAAAAGGAAAAGCACTTCTATCAACAGGAAAGGACTGGGCAGACTTAAGCTCAGAGGATGAAATTGATTATGAAAATCTATAACTGATGGCATCCTCCTCAACAAAATCACAGTCTCCCAAAGAACCCTCATCTCCTAAAACTCAGGTATCAATATTTACTCCTGAATCCTTAATTAATTTAGACTCTGATGGCATAGAGATTGTGAAAAGTGAGGTTAATAAAATAATGATAACATGTAGGTCTCTCACTAGTGAAAGTGAAAGGTTGAGAGAAGAAAATTTAACCTTAACTAAAAGGAATTGTCATGTAGAATCTGAGTTATTATTAATGGAACAATACAAAAAGGATTCTGAGAAATATAGTCATAACTACACTGAAATTTTGAAAGCCTATGACTATATTAGGAAAGAACTAGAAGAAGAAAGGCTTAAGTTTAAAGTTTGGACAGACTCTGGAAGAAAAGTTCAAAAAATTCTTAATAATCAAAACGTGTGTCAAACTGCTGGTCTAGGCTATGACAAGAGTCAAGACAAAAGACTTATTGTTGAGAATGATAACAATGAAGAAGCTAGCAAAATTAATAAGTCTAAAGACAAAAGTACATTTGTTCCTGTTAAGTTTGTGATCCCTAAAGAAAAAACTGAAGCCACAAACTCATCTGTCAATAGTCCCCCTGTTGTTGACAAAACGACAGATGAAACAGGGGCAAATAACTATAAGAAAATTATAAACATAGGGTACTTGTCTAAGTCTAAGTTGAAAGAAAGGCTAGAGAACTTATCAGAGTCCACCAAAACTTGGAGAAATAGGAATGGTAAGGAAGGCATCAATAAGACTAATAATTATCAAAAAGATCCTAATGCTCCTAGAAAGAAGTGTTATAGATGTGGCAACCAAAACCATTTAGCTATAGATTGTAAAACAAAAATTGAGATGAAATCAGGGTCTAGTCCTTCTCAGACTCTGAAAAGTCACTACATACCACAGAAACCTTGTTATCACTGTGGTAGCATATTTCATTCTATATATATGTGTAGGGACTATCATGATTTGTATTACAATTTTTATGAGCTAAAATCTTCTATTGATAAGAGTTGGTATGACACTGTTAAGACTCCACCACAGTCTAGAGCAACAAAAGAGACAGGTAAGCCAAAGGTGAAAATTATTAAGCCTGTTTCTCCTAAAATTAGTAGAAAAGGATCCAAAACTATTTGGGTCCACAAAACATCTAACTAGTTGCTTTATGTATGCAGGGAACTAGGGTAAAGAAAGTAACCCTAATCCTGGACAGTGGATGCTCAGGACATATGACTGGAAAGAAATCCCTGCTTACAGACTTTGAGGAAATGGCTAGCCCAGAAGTATCCTTTGGAGATGGCAACAAAGGACAAACACTGGGATATGGAAAGATTGTACTTGGGAATGTCATCATTGAACAAGTAGCTCTAGTTGATGGCTTAAGGCACAATTTAATAAGCATAAGTCAACTTGGAGACAAAGGTTACCATACTGGCTTTGACAACAAAGAGTGTCTTGTGACTCACAAAGAAACAGGCATTGTGGTTTTCAAAGGACACAGACATGGTAACATTTATGAAGCCAGCTTGGAGGATTGCATAAACAGTGAAGTCACATGTCTATACAGCAAGGCCTCAACTGAAAAAAGCTAGAAATGGCACAAGAAACTGTCACACATCAACTTCAAAACACTCAACAAGTTGGTTAAACAGAATCTTGTAAGAGGATTACCACAGGTTGATTTTGTACAAGATGGACTTTGTGAAGCATGCCAACTTGGAAAACAAAGGAAATCATCCTTCAAGAGCAAGACAATAAATACCATTTCTGAACCCTTTTATTTACTGCATCTTGATTTATTTGGTCCAGTAAATGTTATGTCAATTAACAAAAATATATATACTCTTGTTATTGTAGATGATTTTACAAGATTCACATGGGTTTTCTTTCTACATTCAAAGGATGAAGCTTCACAACACATAATAGATCATATCACTTTTCTGGAAAGAAAATCAAAGAAAACAGTAAGAATTCTGAGGAGTGACAATGGTACTGAATTCAAGAATTCAATCATGGAGAACCACTGTGCATCAAAGAGAATTACTCAACAATTTTCTGCGCCAGGAACTCCTCAACAAAATGGAGTTGTGGAAAGAAAGAATATGACACTCATAGAAGCTGCCAGAACAATGTTGGCAGAGTCTAAGCTGCTAGTATATTTTTGGGCTGAGGCAGTCAATACAGCATGTTTCACTCAAAACTGCACTCTAATAAACATGCATGGAAAGACTCTCTATGAAATGATAAAGGACAAGAAGCCAAGTGTGAAACACTTTCACATATTTGGATGCAAGTGTTATGTACTAAAAGTACATCCTAAAAATCTAAGCAAATTCGAAGCCAAGGAAGATGAATCAATCTTTCTTGGATATGCATCGAACACAAAAGCATTCAGAGTGTTTAATCTCAGAACCAAAATTGTTATGGAATCTATTCATGTTGCATTTGATGATAAAAAGTTTACAGAATTGCAGGATGAGTCAGAGTCTACAACACTGGAATTTGAAAATCTAAAAAGTTCTGAGATAAATGAAGAAGAAGAGGATGAAGACCCTAGAATAAATCCTGAACTAACACAGGAACCTGCACATTCTGAGGGGGAGCCAGAAAATTCAACTCCAAATAATTCAGAGTCTAACAGGTCAGGGTCTACCCAGACAGAGTCTAGACAGACAGAGTCTAACTCATCAGGGTCTGGATCAAGTAACTCTAAACTCTTGTCAGAGTCAAGCAATTTAGGGGGAGCCTCTTCATTTGAAATTCACTCAAATACAGAATATGCAAATGACTTAGGGGGAGTTTCAAGTTCAAGAACCAATCTTCCACCTGCTAGAAAATGGACAAGGAATCACACTCCTGACTTGATAATTGGTGATCCTGAGAGTGGTGTACAAACAAGAACAACCACTCAAAATGAATGTCTTTATAGCTGTTTTCTCTCAAAGAATGAACCCAAGAAAATTGAGAAAGCCTTGCAAGACCCTGATTGGATTATTGCAATGCAAGAAGAATTGAATGAATTTGAGAGAAATAAAGTGTGGAAACTTGTACCAAGACCTAGAGATAGATCAGTGGTTGGTGCAAAATGGGTGTATAGAAATAAACTTGATGAGAATGGAACTGTAGTAAGAAATAAAGCAAGGCCAGTTGAAAAAGGATACTCACAGGAGGAAGGAATTGACTATGATGAAACTTTTGCACCAGTAGCAAGATTGGAAGCTATTAGAATGTTTCTAGCCTTTGCAGCTCATTCAAAATTCAAGGTGTATCAGATGGATGTGAAAAGTGCTTTCTTAAATGGAGAATTGGAAGAAGAAGTCTATGTGGAGCAACCACCAGGATTTGTTGATCCAAAGTTTCCTGATCATGTTTACAGGTTAGACAAGGCACTATATGGATTGAAGCAAGCACCTAGAGCATGGTATGAAACTCTTTCAAAATTCCTTCTTGAAAATGGATTCACAAGAGGTAACATTGACAAAACTCTCTTTATTAGAAAATATAAAGGTGATATTTTGTTTGTCCAAATTTATGTTGATGATATTATATTTGGATCTACTAATGATAATCTCTGTGAAAAGTTTGGTCAACTAATGCAGTCAAATTATGAAATGAGCATGATGGGAGAATTAAACTTCTTTTTGGGGCTTCAAGTCAAACAGAATGATGATGGAATTTTCATCAATCAAACAAAGTATGTAAAAGAACTGTTGAAGAAATTTGATATGCAAGATTCTGCAACTGCTAAAACTCCCATGTCAACAGCTACTAAGCTAGACTCTGACCTAAAGGGTAAGAAAGTTGACAACACTAGTTACAAATGTATGATTGGCTCATTGTTATATTTAACTGCTAGTAGACCAGATATAATGTTTGCAACTTGTCTGTGCACCAGATTTCAAGCTGACCCTAGAGAATCACACTTAATAGCTGTGAAAAGAATTTTTAGATATCTCAAGGGGGCACAAACTCTTGGACTTTGGTATCCTAGAGAGTCAGATTTTTCACTAATTGGCTATTCAGATTCTGACTATGCAGGATGCAAAGTAGATAGGAAAAGAACAACAGGATAATGCCAGTTTCTTGGCAACAGATTAATTTCTTGGTTTAGCAAGAAATAACAGACTGTATCAACCTCAATAGCTGAGGTTGAATACATTGCAGCTGGAAGTTGCTGTGCTCAAATTCTGTGGATGAGAAATCAATTACTTGATTATGGACTAACATTCTCAAATATTCCTATGTATTGTGATAATACTAGTGCTATTAAAATTGCAGAGAATCCAGTCCAACACTCTAGAACAAAGCACATTGATGTTAGGTATCACTTTATTAGAGAACATGTTGAAAATGGTACTGTGACACTTCACTATGTTCCAACTGACAGACAGATTGCAGACATTTTAACAAAACCAGTTGATGAGCCTAGCTTTCTCAGACTGGTAGGTGAATTAGGTATGTTAAATATGTAAGTGATCAATAATTACAAGAAGCAAGGTATGTACATTAATTATAGTCCCTGTCTTAACACACTGAGATTAATTATTATTGCAACATTTTGTTTGGTATTTTACCTTGACAGAGTCTAGTTTTTAGACTCTGACGAGTCTGTAGACTCTGAAAGTCAGTAGACTCTGAGAAAATTATCGCCTAGACTCTGAAACGGTTAAAATTCGCGCCTGCAGACTCTGATTGCATTTAAAATGTTCAAATGACTTGTAATAGGCGGTAACAGTTATCTTTTGACCGGAGACAGGCTGTAGACTCGTGTGTATTGTATGCAACTTGAACAAAATAGAATTTTTCATACAATTCACTCACTTGTTTATTGCAATTGATTTCTAAGGCAAAAATATTCACAGAGCTTTTTACGAACCCTAGCTAATTTCTTCAAGCTTCTCCATCACTTCCAACTCAACAACTTTAATGGCTGCCGTTTCTACTGTCATGAGGGGACCCAAGGCGATTGCGTTCACATTTGGGGATTTCGAGTTCATGACCACAAATCATGTTGCTGCTCTTGGAGATAAGAAAGGGGTAGATGCTGACTACTACCCTGTGATGGATTTCTTGGAGCAATCCGAGCTACACTACATTCTCAAGGCATCACCAGTCATTCACATGGATGCTGTATCACAAGCATGGAGCACTGCAAAGGTAGTTGATCCTTCTCAGGATCAACCAGGTAAAATAATGTTTACCTTTGGTTCGACTACATTTGATGTCACTGCAGATGTGCTTAATTCTGTGTTTAAACTGCCTGTTAAATCTTCTTTTAATGAAATTGTATCTGATGATGACATTAAAAGCATGTTTAAGGCAATAGGTTATTCTGCTAGCTTAGATAACATGAGCAAGATAACTAGGCCTTACTTAAGGAAAGAATGGTCATTTTTCTTCGATCAAATTGCTAAGTGTTTTACTGGTAAGTGTAGTGGATTTGATGCTATTACTGCTATTACTTATCAAATTGGTCATAGTCTCCTATTTGATAGAATAATCAATATTGGTGATACTCAAATGGGAGCAAAATTAAATAATGTGCATGAGGGGAGAAAGAAAGTCTACTATCATAGATTTCTTATGATTCTCCTCAATCACTTCATTCCTGACATGTCAACCAAGTTGGCAGATGATTGCTGTGTGCATGCATACAAACAGCAAATGAGGATATTCTCTGACATTAAGAGAATTGATGACAAGAAGAAGAGTCTACCTGCAATGACATATCCACAGGTAATGCAGGTAAAACTCTCATCCTACAAACCTTCTATCTACAATGCTTCATTTTTTGGTGGTGAAATGGTGCAGGAACAAGTAATGGAGAGTCCCCCTGCACCTACCCAAGTCACCCAATCCCCTTCAATTATACAATCTTCCAAACCAAAATCCAAAAAGAAACCAACCTCTGGTGTCTCTCAACAGGCACCAGTTATAAAGAGGAGAAAATTGATTCAATCTAGGCTTATAGATGAGCACAGTGATGAGGAGCTCAATCCATTAGAGAAGCAAGTTGTTGAAGGACTTTCTTTGCTAAAGGAAGGTCATGATACACTTGATTCTAACCTTCAAGCCAAGTCTGTAGACTCTCAAAAGGCTACAGACTATGAAAAACCTAGGGCACCTCAGGATTCTCACATTGAGTCTCTTGAGAAATCTTTTGCTAAGAAGTACAGAAGGTTAAGGAAGGCTTATTCTGCACACACACACAAACTTGTTATTATTACTAACCCTGTTTTGCAGGAAACAGATGCTCCCAAGGCTCCTGCAGAGCCAGACTCTGAAATCAAGAAAACACCTGAACCAGAGTCTAATGTTGAGTCAGAGTCTAGACTGCCTTTAGACTCTGATCATGAAACATTTTGGGAAGGAATGCCATTGGATGCAGCCTCATGCCTAATTGATGAGATCATTACTCCAAGTGATGAGGCACTGCTATTCTTATATCCTTTGGTGGAATCAGTTGAAGATCCAGAACAATATCAGACTAAATCTCAAGTCTTGGATTTTCTTTCAACCTATGAAGCCCTAAGGAAGAGAATGGAACAGGAGCTACAAATGTCTGCACAGGATGTGGTCAAAAATCTCTACAGCTACCTATTCAACTCTTCATTCCAAGTACAAGCAGCTGGGCTCATAGAAGGCAGAACAAATGAAGTTCTCAAAGCACTAGGTGTGCCAGACTCTAAACAGTACATTTCAAAGAAGCCTAAAAAGCTTAAGGTCCACAAAAGGAGAGCATCAGAGTCTGTTGCTGAGTTGGAAACTGAGATTGAGCAACCAGTTTTTAACTATGAAGCAATTTGGGATAATGGAGTTACCTACAGGACAACCATTCAATGGATCTCTCAAATTCAACCTCTGTCAAGACAGGTGGCTGACTATCTTGTCCATCATATAGGTACAATTGCCAACAAATACATCTATCCAACCTACCAAAGTAGACTGGATCAATTCAAGGGCACATATTTTCAAAGAGTAAGAAGGGAACTGCAGGCACTCTTCAATCTCACAGATGCCCAGGCAATCAATGCAATCCATCTCCGGGCCTTTCATCACAAGTTGGATGCATTTATTCTTGAAGAACAACAGGAGGTAGCAGGTGGTGCAAGATAGTTGGAGGTTGGGACTAGTGCACCAGTGGTGACTAGTGATAAAGATGCTCAGTCTGCCTCACCCACACAAGAACCACCTAGTCAGAGGTTGGGTGATAGTGGGGCAGGGGAGTATGCTGTTGGGCCCTCCTTGACAACTCATCAAAGAGCTGATGAGAACCCTAGTGATATGGGAGGACAGACTCTGATGGATGCTCATGAAGTGATTTCCCAATCTATTCTATCAGAGTCTATCCACCTTGAGGGGGAGTCTCATGCACCAACAGTCAAAGATGGTAACACTCAGACTCTGGCTTCTAATGAAGTCATACTGAAGTAGTCAGAGTCTAGAGTAGACCCTGAGACTGGAATACTGGAGCCAATAGACTCTGAAAAGAGAGAAGATGCTAGTAAGGGTTCAGAATCTGTTGATGCTCACCCCTTGGTGGAAACCCCTAGCCTTCAGACATTTGAAGGGGTTCCCCTCCATCAAGGTGGTTCAGGTATTGAAGCACCATTTTTATCTCTCAACCCCTCTTCTGTAGGTTTATTGAGTGCACCCTCCACATTGAGTGACAAAATATCTGAGAGGCTGGCACTGGACCAGGCAAAAGGAGAGGTAGATAAGGCTGTAGAGAGCCTGAGTGAGATTGAGAAAATGGGTGCCCAACCCCACTGTGAGCATGAGAGATTAGGGTATCCTGAACCTAGCTTTACTTATTGGGATCAAGATTTTCTAAAGAGTTGGTTCAATGAGTTGGAGTAGGGGATGGATAACAATTCACTATGTCTGATTGTGCAGATTGGCAAACAAGAGGAGGCTCTTGCTGCTCAGAAATCATTTACACAGAGACCACATCTTCATCTGGTGGATTCTCTAGCAAGGAGAGCAGATAGGGTCATGGAGACCTTGGTGGATAATCCTGTAATTATAACTGAGGCTGCATATTCAAAGTCAGAAGAACCACTCTTAATCATGCCTATACGAGCTAGACTTCCAGAGTCTACAGTCTCTGATCACTCTCAAGAGGAGTCAGGATCTATAGACCCGTTTGCAGTTTCGGAGTCTACACCACCACCAGAGTCTACACCTCCATTCACAAAGCTAGAGCCTGTTGCTGAGGAGTGCACTTCTGCAGATGATGATCATGTTACTCCTTCTTTTATCTATTTTGATCAGGTGTTTCCTCAGTCTTGGGAGTCTGCACAGCAAAGAGGCATCAATGATAAAGATTCTTTTGAGTGTATTTTGGATATTCATCTTTTTGAGAGACTTAAGGCTTTTCAGAAAAAAACTTTTCAACAGGAACATGGTTACTATCCTGGTGAAGAAGATCAAGTCTTAGATGGAGTTGTTAAAGCTGAGCTACCTGATGTTGCTGCTCAATTATCCAGTGTGGTCCAGGACATTTCTCATATTAAAACAAAGCTCACTGGTGTTGATAATACAACTTCTCTGCTCAATACAAGATTTGACAGAATTCACTCCCTTCAATTATCCAAAGAGGTCGCTTTTAAAGATGCTCTAGCTGCTATCACTACCACTCAAGCCTCTCTTCAAACTACAGTTTCTGATTTGACCACTAAGGTTGATTCAGTTATTGCAGCCCAGGCAAATATCTCCACTGTTCTTGAGCAGATTCTTTTGGTTGTCACCAGTGATGATGATGTCAAAAAGGGGGAGAAGGTGAAGCAAGGTGAGTCCTCCAGGAGACATAAGGATGAGGGATGCAAGGATAAATCAAGGGGAGTTAAAAGGAGGAGAGATGGTGATGATGGTGATAGTTCTCATGGTCCTAGGGGTCTTGATGATGTGCAACAAAAGCAATCAGGCGTATCAAGAACTCAAACACATCAGTCAGGGACTAGACATGTGAAATCAGAATCTAAGTCAGACTCTGATAAGCAAAGAAAGAAGTCAGACTCTGATCAAACTCAAGAACTTTCATACTGGAAGTGCAGTCAATCAAATCTGCAACTTAGAGCTAAAAAGAAGATAGGTCTTGGAGGATTTGAAGAATCTGACATTGACAGAACATCTACTCTAACCAGGGATCCTCAATCCTTGACAGATAGGCAGTTTGAGAAGATCACTCAGAAGCACTTAAATAAAGTGGTGTCTGCTCAAATTGTTTATAATGTTTTTGAAACAAAGATACAAGGAGGTTAGGGAGGTACAGAAAAGGTGAAAAATGAGATGCTGGTTTACTTCTTAGAAGGTGGAAGTGTAAAATGGATTAGTCAGTCAAATTTTATCTTTTTCAAACAGGCTGAGGAATTACAGTATATTAGATTCCTACTTCAAATTACTTATGAAGTTAACAAGAACAAAGAAGCTATCACACACAAATGGTTCAAGGAGATTGATAGGAAGCTGATTTTGCACAGACAGGCAAATCGACAAATGGGCAAATTTTCTTTAAAATATGTTGATACTGAGGGAAATGATCAAGTCATGCCATTGGAAGAAAAACAGATTAAATTTCAAGAAGGTGTGGGTCATTACTTTGGGTTTCAGCCTATGAGTGGGAAAGTTAGTGTTCTGATGTTGAAGGACTTAAAAGATCAAGAAAGCAGTGCAAATGATCTTAGAGCAGCTTATTGTCAAATCAAATGCTCAAGTGAAGAAATGAAGAAATTGAAGAAATTTATTGGTGAGGCTCTGGCAATTGTGGAGGAAAATATGCTGAATTCATTTTTGAAGAATAATCCAGCCTTTGAAAAGATTAAATAAAAAGTAATTCTTTTTCCTTTATAATTCTTTTATACTGTTCTAGATTAATAGTTTTATTCTTTAGTTTTGACATCATCAAACCTTGATTTATGCTTACATTTTATAAAGCATAAATAGGGGGAGATTGTTAAGGATATATTTATTTGATGATGTACAAAATACTAGAACAGGGTCTAGATTAGTTTATCTGTAATAAGTTTTTCTAGTCTCTGAAATGTATAATCAAAGTCTAGATAGTCAATATTCATGTTATTTGTACTTGGAAGAATTTCTATAGAAAATGAAACCAGAGTCTGGAAGGTGATCAGAGTCTATAGACTATCAGAGTCTATGATCTATCAGAGTCTACATGTGATCAGAGTCTGAAGATCATCAGAGTCTGAAGATTTCAGAGTCTATACAATTGAGGATAAATTTCGAAGAAGATCACAGGAATGGAAAGTCTTCGAAGATCAAGATAATATATTGCAGATATGCTATGGGAAAGAAAGAGAATTCTAGAAGGAAACTGTCAACTAATAATTAGGAATTCTATTCCTATTGTAATTTATCTTTCTGTTATTAGTTGATAGGCAGATCTCTATATAAACTCTATGTAACCTAATTGTAAAGGTGTGGAAGTCGAAGCATAATTATCTGAGTGAAATTTTGTGAGAGCATAGAGATAGAGAGAGTTGCTGTGATAAACACAGAGAAGCTGCTAGGGTTTGTGTACACCCTAGGAGAGTTTTTTATTCACAAATCAATAATACAAATAAGTACTTATTCATATTTTTGTGTTTGAGTTTGTTCTTAATTTGATTTTAAATCGGGCAGAAAAGACATACAAGTATTCAACCCCCCCTTCTACTTGTACGACTGGGAAAACAATTTAATAGGTAGTAACTGATAATGAAATTTCTTAATTCCAAATTTAACTTCAAATAATTCTTTTTCATTTATATGATAATTATTTTCATTTGATTTCCATCTCCACATATAAGGGGTTTTTCTTTGTCTATATCATTATGTTCATATGCTATAAGAACTGCTCCCCATCCTATGTCACTAGCATCAGTGAAAAGTTCTAACTGATCTGTTTCTATTGATATCCTATGTTTTGGTAAATTAATTACTTTTTCTTTTAATAATTTAATTGTTTTATTATGTTCTTTTCTCCATTCAAAAGGCTTATTTTTTGTCAATTCTTGTAAAAGTTTTCTTAGTTGTAGTAGGTCTTTTATATGGTCTGCTGCGTTATTGATTATTCCTAAAAATTGTTGTACTTCTTTTTTATTTTCAAATTTATCTTTGGAATTTTATATTTTTGATACAATATGGTTTTGTAATTGTAATCCATCATTATCTATAATATATCCTAAATATTCTATTTTATTTTTAAAGATTTTGAATTTATATTTAGAGAGTAATATTCCATGATATTTTACCATTTTTATAAATTGGTTTAGGTGTTCTATGTGATGTTCTAGAGTGTCACTATATATATTAATATATCATCTTCATATACTATGCAAAAGTCTTTTAATTTTCTAAAGACTTGATCCATTTTTCTTTAAAATATTTGTAGTGCACTTTTTAAGCCAAAAGGTAATACTATCCATTCATAATGTCTTTGTGGTGCACTAAAGGTTGTCAAAGATCTTGATTCTTTTGTTACTTTTATTTGCTAAAATCCACTTTTACAATCAAATTTACTAAACCATTTTTTATTTCCAAGTCTATTAATAAGATTTCTTTTATAAGGTAGAAAATATCCATCAAATATTATCTTTTTATTTAATTCTCTATAATCTATTATCATTATAGCCTTTCCTCTTTTTTGTTCACTATGTTTTCTTACTAAAAAGGCTGGACTACTATGTGGACTTTTACTTTCTTGTATTATTTTCATATTTAATAGTTCATTGATTTTATTTTCAAATTCTTTCTAGTTAGTAGGACTATATCTAATACGTTTTGATCTTATTATATTATTAGAATTTATTAGTTTTATTTCAGCATATATATTTTCTTTATCCCAAAGTTGTACTGGATTTTCTCCGAAGTTTGGTTTGAGTAAATTAAGATATATTTTTGTTAGTTCTTGTAAATTATTATTTCTATTTGTCATTAGATTATTGATTCTAGTTGTATTTATTGGTAATATTCTTTTTAATATTATCCACTTATTACAAGGTGTTTGTAGGCTTAAGGTATCACTGGTTATAACTTGTATTTTAAAGTGATCTAGGAAATTATTTCCTAATAGTATTAGTTCTTCATTTTGTTCTCTTGATATACTAATGGTAATTTGAATATAGTTTTACTTACTACTATCTTCATATTTTCTGTTATTATATCTAATTCTTTTCTTTGTTCATTAAATCCAGTTACTCTAGTTTTGTATATTTTAGATTTTTTCCATCTATGTGGGGCTAGTACTTCTTTTCTTGCTAAGCACAAATCTACTCCGCTATCTATAAATATTTTTTATTTTATCAATTTTTCAGGTTTGTATTCAAATATGCTTCTATATAGATAGCTACCATTATTCTGAATTACTTTCACTAAATGAATTACTATCTGAATTCGGATTACTATCTTCATCAGTTTGACTTACATAGAATTCATCATATTTATATCATTTATTATTATCTTCTTCTATTTGTTCTAGGTTCATTATAAATTGTGAGGTATTAATATATTTTATATTTTTTTCTTTTAATTTAGGGCATTTATTACCATAATGTCCTTTTTCATTGCAATTCCAACATTTACATTCACTTTTTCCTTTAACATATGGTTTTCTTTTAAATTTTCTTTTTTATCTAAACCTTCTTCTAGTCTCAAAGGTATTTTTAAACCTTTTAATTTTTTTCTTTTTATATTTATTATAATACAGGTTATTATCTTGGTTATTATTCTTATATTTTTCAAATCTTTTTGTATATTTTTTCTTACGTTTTTTGTAATGTCTTTCTGTTCTTTTATCATCACAACCAAACACTAGTCTTCTTTCGGTAAAACCACATATTTCTCTTAGCCCTAATTTTTTTTTATCTTTTTTAACCGTTTGTTGTATCCTATATTCTTCACACCTCCTCATAAGATATCCCCTTAATACTATTATTCGTTCTCCTAGCGTATTTTCTCTTGGTTCTAGCTTACTATATTATTTAGTTATTTCATTATTATACGGATTTGGTAGATGATCATAATATAATTGTTGATATATTAGACTTTCTTCAGGTTGAAATCTGGCTTCATAAAAGAATTTTGTAAAACTTATAGTGTATTCGGGTAACTTATTTATTTTACAACATGTTGTATTATTTAAATTCATAATTATCTCTATTTTTCTCTCTACTAATACTTGATCTCTTGCAACTATCCACGGTTCTCCTAAAAATTCTCTTTTTAATATCATATCAAATATTTATAAAATAGATTTCCGATCTCTTGCATTACGCATTAATTCTGTTTTTAATTGGTATGTAATAGATTCTATCCAAAATATTACTTTGCCTTTTAATGTTTTAGATATCAAGTCATAATTATAGTCAAGATTATTAGTATGTGTAGAACTCATCAACGCTATATAAGTTCCAAGATTCCAATCTGTAATTCTTCTGCTAATTTCTTATTCTTCATATACATTATCTAAATCTAAAAAATACCCATTAAGGTTAACACCTTGTGATATTGAGCCTATAAATTCTTTAAATTCTTCATGTTGTCCAATTGGTATGTGATTAGGTATTTTATTAATATTTTTCTTTAATATTTCTAAGTTTGGGTCCACTAGTTCTTTTTCAGGGTAATTATTAGTATCTTCATTTATCATATCTTCTGTTTCTATTTCAGTGTCTATTGGTTCATTGTATTCTTCTTCAATATAACTTTCTTGTTCTTCTTTTATAATTGCATTTACAATTTTCATTTTTTAGGGCTTGAATTATTTGATTATTTTCTTCTTCAATATCTGATTTTTATTCACTTTCTGTTTCTTCTATGAAATTTATCTTCTTAATTCTATTACTTGATCTTTCTGAGTTACTGGTTTCGCTCAAAGTATATTATAATTTTTCTTTTCCTTTTATGTGTTTTATTTCTTCTTTTAAGATATTTATTTCTTTTTTGGTTTCTTCTATTTCCTGATATAACTCTTGTCTGGTTTGTTTTAATTCCCTTTTAGTTTCTTTTAATTCTTTTTTAAGATTTTTATATTTATCTTTATATTTTTTATATTTATTGAACCATTCTTCATTAGTATTTGATTTTAGTTTGTTGTTTATTTCTTTTAACTCTTTTAATTCTTGTCCTTGTTTTTCTAATTTTAATTGTAAATATTATATTCTTTCTTTTTCAATATCATTAATATTTTTTGATTCTCTATTTATAGGTTCATATTTATATTTTGCTTTTTCTAAAATTTCTTTTCCATGATTTTAAAGAAATATTATTACGTTATGTTCTTGTTTATCCATTAAAATTTTCCTTCTTTGTGTAATAATGATAGTCTATCTAATACCTTGTCTACTGACTCGGGTATATCAGGTTTTAATTTACTTATATCTACCATAATAGGTTCTTTAGTCCTTTTTCAGACATTAATAGTATTAGGTCCTGAAGTATCGTAGAAGGGGGGGGGGTTGAATACGATACTCACTAAATTAAAAAATTCTTTCGAATCTTTTACGGATAAATAATTTAGAGTTCGGTTAGTGGATTCGAATTCATGAGGTGAATAGTGTTTAGGAGGCTGACTTAATAATTTTATGTATTTATGAAAAAATAATAATGTTCTAGAAAATTAACAAGTAATTTAAACGAGACAGGTTTCGCGGAATATATCTTTCGTATATAATCCCTGAGATTGGTATACCCAGTTAAAAATATAACTGGCTTCCAAAGAACAGATTAGTTATTTGCTTTTACAAAGAGATATAGCTTAATCCCTATACAATATATGACTAGTGTTTGTACTAACAGAATAAAGCTAATAGTGAGTGTTTTACAATAGCCCTTTGTATTTGCAACATAATGAACCAACTAGAATATAAAACTCCGGTAAAGAAGGTTTCAAAATATCTCTCTGTATCTCTCTAGTTGGTTATGTGTCTCCACAAATTCATGAATCAAAATGAACCAGTCATTTTGTTTATTATAGTCTAGACTTTCAAATCAATTAAAATTGATTTGCTTCTCAATGCTAAGTCCTTTGTTGCGTTTGTAGAGTGATTGCAGTGTGTAGGCGCCACGAAATGCCTTTGTTGCGCATTGGAACTTTGTTACGCCTGCACTTTTGTTTCAGTCTACTGGCACAACCAATGCCTTAGAATCTTCAACAAGTTTCCTTGCGCCCATGACTTGTTTGTTGCGTCTGTACACTGCATGCCCTTGTATAGGCACCACCAAACTTCCCTTAAACTTGGGGGATAGTTTTCTTCCCTTAGAGTTTTGTTGCTCCATAACAATTTGTTGCGCCTCTAGAGTGCTTCAAGAGTGTAAGAGCCACCACATGTAGTAATATTTGCCTTAGATAAATTCTTGAAATGCTTGAAGTATTTACCACTTGGTTTTCACTCTTCTGGCTTGATCAACTGAATTTCTTCTGATAAATCAAAGTAATTCTCTCCTTATTGTGCTGACGCTTAGTGCACTGGTCTGGTTCACAAACGCCTAACACTGAATTAAATTTCCTTGAATTATGTTCTGTTTCAGCTAATTAACCTTCGACTGTTGCATTGCTTCAAACACCGACTGTTGATAAACATAGTACTTTCACTAGAATTTTTAATGGTGCTTCGACAACGTCTTTATTATTACCACAATCTTGAATACTTCATTCAATGTTCTTCACTAATGCTTAAACATTTACGCGTCAGCACAACAAGAAAAGAATTGTCTTGATTAATTAGAAGAAAATCAGTTGATCAAGCCAAAAGAGAGAAAACCAAGTGTCAATTACTTCAAGCACTTCAAGAAATATGTTAAGGCAAGTAGTGTTGCATTTGGTGGCTCCTACACTCTTGAATTACTCTAGAGGCGCCACTAACTTTGCAAAGGAGCAACAAACCAAGAATAAAGCCAAGTGAAGTTAAGATGATGGTTTGTGGCGCCTGTACAAGGGAATGGGAGTGCATGCGCAACAAAACAATATAGGCGTAACATAAATTATTTAAGGCACAACAAACTTGATTGACAGGTTTAGTGGCGCCTACACACTGCAACAAGTGTACAGGTACAACAAAGGAGAACAAGGCGTAACAAAGGAGAACAAGGCGCAACAAACCTTGATCAAATGCATAACTCAAGTGAAATGAAGGTTTGTGGCGCCTACACACTACAACCAGTGTGCAAACGCAACAAAAGGCGCAACATAACTTCTAAAGGCGCAACATACATTTCTAGTGGCGCCTACACTCCACCACCACTCTTACAGGTGCAACAAAGGACTTGCATTGTTGGAAATCAATTTCCAATAAGTCTACAAATTATATATGGGTGAAAATAAATATGGACAAATATAGAAATTCAATCATCTTCAACAAAAGATATACAAACGGTAGCTCCATTAAAGGCAGACAATTATTTCACCCAACTGTATCTCTATTATAACATTGATTTGAACCCATTGAAGCTAATCATATGATTAGAAGTGTAACACCTCAGGGATTTAATAATACATTGTTATTTCCCCGAATTTTTGTGTTTCATTAATTGCCATTTTCATATCTCAAGAACACAAACACTTAATCCATAATTAAACGAAAAATCTACCATATCATATTCAACCCCCCCCTTCTATGATGATTTTGGTCCTAACAATTGGTATCAGAGCTTGTTGATTGAAGTTACAAATCAAGATCCAAAAATAGTTTTTCGAAAAAGTGCATTTTTAGATCTAGAAAAATTTATATTGAAATTTCTTTATTTTTAAAGAAAATTCAATTTCAATTTTTTTAAAGATTTTAAATTCACTAATTTTTAAAAGACTATCAATCATCAAGAATTCGTATTAAAATTTTATTTCTTGAAATTTAATTTTTATTCGAATTGATTTTAATCTTTAAGAAATTATCTTTCTTAAGATTTAAAATTCTTATAACCATGAGTACCCAAAAACTCAGCAGCATTAAAATCCCGGCCTTTGATAAAAATGAATACATCTTATGAAAGAAGAAGATGTCCATTTTCATTTCAAATTCTCAATACATGGGAATTTTGGAAAATGGACCATATGTAACTCAGAAGCTAACATCGGAAACAGTTTCAGAAGACGGCGAACGGATTCCGCAAGAATTTACCCCAAAGGAACCTTCAGAGTTTACTGACACTGATAACGAAAGAGTTGCATGGGACAACCATCTTTAATGCATCCTGATGGATTCTCTGGACACAACAATGCTAAATCAAGTGATTAATTGCACCAGTGCCAAACAAATATAGGATACAATTGATCTGCCGATGGAAGGTACAGCAGAAGTGAAGGAGAACATGCTAGATATTCTTACTTCCTAATACGAAGCTTTCAAGTCACTACCTGGAGAAAGTATCAATCAAGTCTTTGAGAGGTACAACAAATTGTTGAATGACTTGTCACTGCATGGGAAAGCCTACTCACGTAGGGAGATCAACAGAAAGTTTATGTTGACACTGCCAGCACATCTTGAACATAAAATCTCTGCTATCAGGGAAAGAAGCGACATAAATGATATGTGTATTGAAATCCTTTATGGAAAGCTCAAAACTCATGAAATGGAGCATGAGCAAAGACAGATCATCTATGGTTCAGGAACAGTAGACAGTAAGAATACAACCCTATTAAAAACAACAGCTCTTGTAGCTAAAGATCTTGCTGCAACAGAGACCAGCACAATAAAACCTGCAGTTGAAAAAGAAGAATTTCTGGAAGCTGAATTTTCAGAGAATAATCAAGTAGGTAATGAAGACGACTTCTATTCAATGGAAGAACTTGAACAATTGGAAAATAAGACAATGTCCTACATGGCAAGAAAGTTCAAGAACCTCAGGTTTAGACGGAACCCCAAGTACAAATTCAAGAGTAACTCCTGTTACAGTGGTTTCAGTTTCAGAAACAGCAACCGAGGTAGATCATCTTCAGTGTCTTACAATAAAGGAGGTTATAAGACGGGGATGGTAGATCTAAGTAAGTTCAAGTGCTATAACTATGATGAACCCGGGCATTTTGCAACAGAATGCCGGAAGCCGAAGCAAGTGAAAGAAAGGAAGGAGTCATATGATGAACTCAAGAAGAAATATGATGCACTAGTGAAGAAGTATCAGGGCAGAGCTTATATATCTGAAGGAAAGAGCTGGGATGATTCAGACAACGATGAAAAAGAAAATTATAGAAATATTGCTTTAATGGCAGACTCTTCAGAGGCATCCCCTCAATCATCGAAGGTATCATTTCTTTCCTCCATTGACATGTCTAATTCTGAATATAAGAAAACTGTAGAAGATCTCAGTATAGAAATGTTTAACATACATACAAACATGCTAGCATCTGAATAAGAGAATGCTAAACTAGTTCTAAAGAATAAAATGCTAGAAGCTAGAAATGAAGAACTAGAGCTTGAATGTGTTAACCTAGAAGATCTTAAACAGAAAATAGAATACCTTCATAATAGTGATAAATGCAACCAGGAAGTGGAGACTGTGCTTAGGAATAAGATTTTTGAGTTAGAGTTGAAACTTCAAGATTATAAGAAATCTGCAAATCTTGTAAATGAGGCTATAGATAAGTAGGTCATAGGTCAGAAAACTGGAATAGGATTTGACTATGACAAAAAGGCAGGAAAGATGCATGTTAAATCAATTGCTGAGGAAAGTCCTATGAAGCAAGATATTTCGCATGTATTAAAAAATGTCACCAAGCCCCTATATAAGAAGTTTATCATACAACCCCTAGATGAAGAGGAAATCTTAATGAAAGAAGAAATCCTTACTGAGGATTAAAAGAAGAAAGAGGAAGAGAATAAACAAAAATTGCCTAAGAAATCTGTGAAAATTGTAGAACCTAAGGAACAGATTAAAAGTGAATTAGGCAACAAAAATGAAAAAGTGAAAGCGAACAGAACTGGAAAAATAGGTGTTAACAAAAAAATGGTTATGCCTATTCTCCCAAAGCTATTAGAAAAGTTTGCAATAATTGTAATTCTACTGGTCATCTTACGCATGCATGCAAAAAGATAAAAGTAGTAAAAGAAGAAACTTCAAATATGCCTATCATGCCTTCCATGTCTATCCATCATCAACCATGCGGTAAATTAGGATGCATGCCATGTGCTTTCAATATTATGTCTGCATATATAAACTTAATGAACATATCATCCAGTACTTGTATTAACACAGATGTGAACATGACTAGAAAGCATGTTAGGGCAAAGACTGTTAGTCCTCCTAAGACTAGGAAGGAAGCCCCTGTCACAAAGCCTAAAGACACTCCTATCAAGGCTAAACCAAAGGGCAAGGGCACGGTCGATGAGAAAGACAAGTACCAGAAAAGTTCTGCAGCTAAATTTGTTTATTCAACTAAACCTCTTGGACCCAATCAAGTTTGGGTACCAAAGAAAAATAATCTATCTATGGATGTAGGGTATAACAAAGAACAAGCGTGTCATGTGGATTCTCGACAGCGGCTATTCTAGGCATATGACTGGTGATAAGGCCCTGCTATTAGATGTGATTGAGAAAGCTAGCACGATAGTGACCTTTGGAGATAACAGCAAGGGATTCACAACGGGATATAGCAATCTGGAGATTGGAAATGTTATCTTAGAAAATATCTCTCTTGTGGATGGATTAAAGCACAACCTTCTATGTATCAGTCAGTGCACTAACAAGGGCTATAAAATTACTTTTGAAAAAGAAAGATGTGCAATCCAAAATAGGAGAGATGCGAAGCTTGCTCTTCAAGGAGTGAGAAAGGGAAATCTCTTTGTGGCTGACTTATTCTCTACAAGCAAAGGCGAATCTCAATGTTTCTACAGCAAAGCTTCAACATAGGACAGTTGGTTATGACACAAGAAATTTTCACACCTAAAATTTGAAGCAATGAACTCTTTAGTCAAGAGGGAATTAGTTAGAGGCTTACCTGAGATAGAATTCTATCAAGATGGTTTGTGTGAAGCATGTGAAAAGGGGAAGTCAAAGAAAGCATCTCACCGAAGCAAAGACTCTTCAGACATTACTGAACCACTACAACTTTTACATATGGATTTATTTGGCCCAGTAAATGTCATGTCTATGTCAAGGAAGAGATATGCACTGGTAATTGTAGATGACTACTCTAAGTACACGTGGGTGTTGTTTCTAGCATCAAAGGATGAAGCCCCTCAAACAATCATTGATCACTTAAAGAAGATAGAGGTAGAAGCTGGTTTGCCTGTCAGAAAAATAAGGCCTGACAATGGAACAAAATTCAGAAATGTAACCCTGAATGAATTCTGTATTGAAAAAGGGATTTCAAGATAATACTCAGTGCCCAGAACTCTACAACAAAATGGAGTAGTAGAAAGGAAGAACAGAACTTTGGTTGAAGCAACAAGGACAATGCTGAATGAAGCTAAGTTACCTTTATACTTTTGTGCTGAAGCAGTCAACATAGCTTGCTACACTCAGAATCTTACCCTGATTAATAAAGATCATGACAAGACTCCGTATGAGATAATGGCAAACAAGAAACCAACACTGAAATATTTTCATGTGTTTGGAGCAAAGTGCTTTGTATTGAAAGACGATGAGCATCTAGGAAAGTTCGAATCCAAGGCTCATGAAGGCATATTTCTTGGTTACTCTCTGGAATCTTGTTAGTGTAGGTGCCCTAGAGGCAATACAATGTTTCCTTTAATAAACCTTTATGTCATTTGATTATTCAATAAACGTATTTATTATGACTTTAATTACTGCGATATATTTGTTAGCATAATAAATGTCCTTAGAATCATGATACACGTTATATAGTTTAAGTACATGACTTGAACTTGAGATTATATAATATATCATATTCTTAAATGTCCCTAGTCGAGTATTATTATTATAGGACAATAATAATACATAAATAGACTAGTATGTTGTTTGACAGATAACCATATCTCATTGGTTATAAGTATGGGGATACTAAAGTCAATGCATAGGTACATGTAGGAGTACATGGTACTGGACAGACCCACAGTGAGATTCTTCATGTTTAATAAAGTCATAAGAAAGACTCACAGTGATAATGGTGTAATGATCCTCTGACTTGAGATCATTATATTTCTATACGAGGATTGATATACTTTGACAACATTAAAAGTTACCTTTGACCGGGTGATGATAAAAGTGGACATCGGGTATATCATGAGTCGTATGAGAAATATGAATGATAGATAAAGGATTTAACCCTCCTATAATTAGGAGAGATATTATTGGCCTCTTGATTGAGTGAGACTATAAAATGCATGGCCGTGCTCAAATAATGATTTGTTTTTCATAGTCTACTCATGGATCAAGTAAACCCGGATTAAATGTTGAAGAGGATGACTAAATACATGCCTCGAGTTTAATCTATAATATATATGGTTAAAGGGATTATATTACACGGAAACATTAATCACGAAAGGTTTTATCGAATCACGATTTAATTATTGTTTAATTGGATAGCAATGATGTATTACTAGATACCGCTCATTGTTTATAATTTTATTGGAGAATAAAATTATTGCTAATTAAATAATAGCCTATAGGGTCACACACATAGAGCACCTAGTGGAATAGTTAATTTAAATTATAGATTTAAATTAATTGATGATTATTTGAATTTTATTATATTAATTAAGTGAGACTTAATTAATTAAAATAATATAAATTCGAATTTGAATAATTGTATTTCTGCCAATAATAATTAAGTGTGACTTAGTTATTAATTAAATAATAAAAGCATGTTTTATTATTTAATCCTATGCCTACATGGGTTAGGTTTTGCTGAAAAGGCCCATTAACCAATCATTATAAATAGATAATGATAGGTTAAAATGGATGGTACGTTTTATATGATAAAACCCTAGAGGCAGAGCAAGGAGGCAGCAAAGGCAGTCATTCGAATTCATCAAAGGAGGCTAGTACATCCATCCCGTGATCAAGATCGTGAGACGTTCTTGAAGGTGCTCGTGTGGATACCATAGAGGTGCTTTCGAGAGGAAGACACAAAATCGTGATAGCAAGGATCTCCGTTGAGTTCGTGAAAGTCAAGACAAGAATAGGTATGATTCTGTTTACCATAATCAGTCAAGTCTTATACATGATCCTGCGTTTGGGTTCCGAAAATTTTCGTTATATTTACGTTTATCCGCTGCGTTTTATGCCTCGGAACCCAACAAATCTAAGGCGTACAGGGTTTATGTGATTGAATACAAGAACGTCATTGAAAGCATGAATGTAACTTTCGATGATCTCAAGCTCCCAAGTCTACAAAGAACAGACGACACTGAAACTCTGCAGTTTGAAAATTTGAACTCAGATGAAGGTGAAATGGAACCTGAAGCTGCAACAGAAAATCAGGCACCAAATGAAAATAACAACAATTTTGATTCTGACCCTAGTAGTGAAAACAGTGGAAGATTCACAGAAACTACTAGTAGTGGCAGAGAATCTCATTCTCAACCAAGCAACAGCTCAGGGGGTGCAACCGAAGGATCCACTAGTAGGAACCAATACTTCAATGATAATCAAACTGAATCATCTAGGGCAAATCTTCCTAGACATAGGGTGTGGAGTAGAGATCACCCCTTTGAGTTGATTCTAGGATATCCAGATGCTAGAGTTCAAACTAGACGTGCTTCTTAGAATGAATGTTTATTCTCTGGTTTTCTCTCTGAGATAGAGCCAAAGAAATTAGAAGAAGAACTAGAAGATACAGATTGGGTTATTTCTATGCAAGAAGAACTCAATCAATTTGAAAGACAAAAAGTCTGGAAGCTAGTACCCAGGCCAAAGAACAAGTCTATTATTGGCACACAGTGGGTATTCAGAAATAAACTGGATGAAGATGGCATTGTTACGAGGAACAAAGCCAGATGGTTGCTAAAGGTTATTCCAAAGAAGAAGGAATAGATTATGATGAAACATATGCACCAGTGGCAAGGCTTGAAGCTATGAGGATGTTTCTGGCATTCGCAGCACACTCCAATTTTAAAGTATATCAAATGGATGTGAAGAGTGCATTCCTGAATGGAGAGCTTGAAGAAGAAGTGTATGTGGAACAACCCTCAGGGTTTGAAGATCCATAATTTGAAAATTTTTTATACTTCATCTTCAAGGCACTCTATGGCTTAAAGTAGGTACCTCGGACATGGTATGACACTCTATCTATATTCCTACTTGAAATGGTTTCACTAGATGTGTCATAGATAAGACTCTATTCCATAAAATACACAAAAATGATATGATATTAGTACAGGTATATGTGGATGACATTATATTTGGTTCTACTAATGATCAGTTGTGTAGTAAATTTTCTAAGCTAATGCAGAGTAGGTATGAAATGAACATGATGATAGAGCTGAATTACTTCCTTGGACTCTAAGTAAGCCAAAGGAAAGATGGAATCTTCATTTGCCAGACCAAGTACTTCAAAGATCTTTTGAAGAAGTATGGTATTGAAGATGCATCAACAGGTAAAACTCCTATTGCAACTGCCACTAAGCTTGATCAAGATGAACCTGGTAAGAAGGTAGACATCACAGGCTACAGAGGTATGATTGGCTCATTACTTTACTTAACTGCAAGTAGGCCATATATTATGTTTTCTACATGCTTGTGTGCTAGGTTCCAGTCTAACCCTAAAGAATCACATCTTATAGCTGTTAAATGGATTTTTAGGTATCTTAAGGGAAGTCTGAATCTTGGAATTTGGTACCCTAAATATACAGGTTTTGACCTTATTGGCTATACAGATTCTGACTATGCAGGTTGTAGGATTGATAGAAAAAGTACATCAGGGAGTTGTCAATTCCTTGGTAGAAGATTAGTGTCCTGGTATAGCAAGAAACAACACTCAGTTGCAATGTCGACAACTGAAGATGAATATGTTGCTGCTGGAAGTTGTTGTGCATGAATTCTGTGGATAAGGAACCAACTTCAAGACTATGAACTGTTGCTGAACAAAATTCCAATATTCTGCGACAACACAAGTGCCATAACCATTACAAACAATCCTGTTCAACATTCAAGGACCAAGCACATTGATATCAGGTATCATTTCATAAGAGAGCATGTCATGAATGGTACTGTAGAGTTACATTTTGTACCTACAGAGCAGCAAATTGCAGACATCTTCACTAAACCACTGGATGAAATCACTTTCACTAGACTGGTTTGTGAACTTGGGATGTTAAATTCTACTAACTAATAAGTTCGTAATCAAAAACTGCAATTTGAAGCTGATAAATTCACTAGTTGATTAATTTCAGTATTTTTAGGACTTGTGAATTTATCTACCAAATTATTTTCCAGTTCCTAGGATTTTAAATTAGATAAATATTTTTTGCATACATGTTAATTATATTATTATTTATTTAATTTTAATCTTGGAAAATATTTAAGTGCTTATATTTAATTGATCAATTCTTGGCACTTATATATTTAAATATCATTTGAAATTATTTTAAATAAAAAGGATGAATACTTATATTTATTCTTATATTTTAAATAAAAGTAAAATAATAAGAATCATAATTTATTTATGATAATAATTTTAACAATTAATGTTATTATTGTTATTAATAAATAATTTGTGAAATAATATTTGTGAGTAATTAATTATTATTGATTAATTATACAAATTATTCATAAATATTATTTATGTTAATTAGTAGCAAAATCGAGGAGCAACTTGAATTTTTAAAGAAACAAGTACTTTGTTGTGCTGTAATGGTTTGTGGCGCCTATACAGTGTTGGTGTAGGTGCCCTAGAGGCAATACAATGTTTATTTTGATAAACCTTTATGTCAATTGATTATTCAATAAACGTATTTATTATGACTTTAATTACTGCGATATATTTGTTAGCATAATAAATGTCCTTAGAATCATGATACACATTGTATAGTTTAGTACATGACTTGAACTTGAGATTATATAATATATCATATTCTTAAATGTCCCTAGTCGAGTATTATTATTATAGGACAATAATAATACATAAATAGACTAGTATGTTGTTTGACTGATAACCACATCTCATTGGTTATAAGTATGAGGATACTAAAGTCAATACGTAGGTACATGTATGAGTACATGATACTAGACAGACCCACAGTGAGATTCTTCATGTTTAATAAAGTCATAAGAAAGACTCACAGTGATAATGGTGTAATGATCCTTTGACTTGAGATCATTATATTTCTATACGAGGATTAATATACTTTGACTACATTAAAAGTTACCTTTGACCGGGTGATGATAAAAGTGGACATCGGGTATATCATGAGTCGTATGAGAAATATGAATGATAGATAAAGGATTTAACCCTCCTATAATTAGGAGAGATATTATTGGCCTCTTGATTGAGTGAGACTATAAAATGCATGGTCGTGCTCAAATAATGATTTGTTTTCATAGTCTACTCATGGATCAAGTAAACCCGGATTAAATGTTGAAGAGGATGACTAAATACATGCCTCGAGTTTAATCTATAATATATATGGTTAAAGGGATTATATTACACTGAAACATTAATCACGAAAGGTTTTATCGAATCACGATTTAATTATTATTTAATTGGGTAGCAATGATGTATTACTAGATACCGCTCATTGTTTATAATTTTATTGGAGAATAAAATTATTGCTAATTAAATAATAGCCTATAGGGTCACACACATAGAGTACTTAAAGGAATAATTAATTTAAATTATAGATTTAAATTAATTGATGATTATTTGAATTTTATTATATTAATTAAGTGAGACTTAATTAATTGAAATAATATAAATTCGAATTTGAATTCTGCCATTAATAATTAAGTGTGACTTAGTTATTAATTAAATAATAAAATTTGGTTTTATTATTTAATCCTAAACCTACATGGGTTAGGCTTTGCTGTTATGGGTTGCTATTATGGGCCTATTAACCAACCATTATAAATAGATAATGTAGGGTTAATAAGGATAAAGTTTTTAAGAAAAACGAACCCTAGCAGCAGCAAAGGCAGAGAGAAAAGGCAGAGGCAGAATTCGAAATCATCAAAGGAGGCAAGTACATCCATTCTGTAATCAAGATCGTGAGACGTTCTTGAAGGTGCTCGTGTGGATACCATAGAGGTGCTTTCGAGAGGAAGACACAAGTCGTGAAAGCTAGGATCTCCGTTGAGTTCGTGTAAGTCAAGACCATACAAAGGTATGATTCTGTTTCACAATAATCAGTCCGAACTTATACATGATCCTGCGTTTAGGGTTCCGAATTTTGTTATATTTACGTTTAATCCGCTGCGTTTTATGCCTCGGAACCCAACATACAGTGGTTGACCTGTATAGGCGCAACAAAAATTAAAACTCAGTACTTAGAAATATTTTTCTAAAAATCAAGTGGCGCCTTGAGTTTTGTTGCGCCTACATAGTGTCACCACTATAGAGGTGCAACAAGCAACCCTTTTGAAGATTTTGTTAAGTAGATTGGCTTTATGGATTTATGTGGCGCCAACACAGTGAATACACTGTGGAGGCGCAACATAATTAAGCCGTATTTTTTTTATGCTAGTAGTTTTAGTGGCGCCTACACAGTACAAGCACTGTGCAGGCGCAAAATAAACACTTAGCATATTTTTTTCTCTTTGTTGCGCCTATATATATGTGTAGTTTGTTGCGTTTCTATATACATACACAGTACAAACACCTTATCAGACGCAAGAAAAACTTCATAGATCTCAATTTTTAATCGAACATAACAAGGCAAAATCTTGTCCGTTTTTTAAACTGAAACCAGATTAGTGGAACCCACATTCTTCCTGATAATTTGCAAGTGGTCCCATTGTTTTTGGTGAAGTTTCTAAAATACTCATTTTTACCAAAAAATGAACTGTTGGCTAGGGTTTATCGCTGTTAAAAATCGATTAAAAATTGTAACAACATTTGAGTGTGCTTAAAATTACTAGGAGTCAATTATATTTTTATTTTCCCAAACTCTAAGTAATTTTAAATTATTAGGGTTTTAGTCCATTATTCTTGAATAATTCAATTTTAAATAGTAATTTTAATTCATAAAAATTATCTTTCATTTTAATCAAATGGCAGGTCATTTTGAGATTAAAAAGACTAATTTACTTATCCATTTTAGTAGATAATTGGACTGAAGTAAGAGAGTTAGGTAACTAGGCTAGGTTTTTAAATGAACATTCTTTAGTCCGGTATGCACTAACAACTTCTGTTCCTTTGATTAAAAATTTATTAAGACAGGTATACAGGTATGCTCAGGACATATCTGCAGATGGAATCTCAGCCTTCACTTGCAAGATAAAGAGAAAGAAGGTGCGAATAACTGAGAATGACAACAATAGAGCACTTCAATTTCCAACTGAAGATTTTGAAGATGAGCCATCTCAAGCAGAAATAAACAATTTCTTCATGTTCATGCACTGCACAAGAGTGAAAAATAATCTTCTGAAGAAGATTTACAAGAATCACCTACCCAAGGAATGAAACCTATTTTTCAACATCCTGTCTCAAAGAACTAATTTGTTCTTTGGAAACTAGTTATATTTTTAACTAGGTGAAGCAACCTCAGAGTTTATATACGAAAGATATATTCCTTGAAACTTGTCTCGTTAAATTACTTGCTAATTTTCTAGATCATTAATGATTATTCATAAATACAGAAAATTAGTAAGACAGCCTCATAAATACTATTCACCTCATGAACTCGAACCCACTAACCGAACTCTAAATTATTTATCCGAAAAATATTCGAAAGAATTTTTTAATTTAGTGAGTATCGTATTCAACCCCCCCTTCTACGATACTTCGGGACCCAACAATTGGTATCAGAGCTGACTGATTGATATACAAATCAGGATCTGTAGTTCAGTGAAACTCACCATGCCCAAGCTGGTTGGACTCAGAACGAGGAGGCCTAGTTCAATAAATTTAATTATAAACTTTTAATTAAAATTTATTTTATAAACTTTTATAAAATTTGTTTTATAAACTTTTATTAGTTTATGTTATAAATTTTAATTAGTTTATTTTATGAATTTTGATATATTAAATTTATTTTATAAACTTCTATAAAATTTATTTTATAAACTTTTATTAGTTTATGTTAGAAATTTTAATTAGTTTATTTCATAAATTTTGATATATTAAATTTATTTTATAAACTTCTATATAGTTTTTTTATGAACTTTTATTAGTTTATGTTAGAAATTTTAATTAGTTTATTTCCTAAATTTTGATATATTAAATTTATTTTATAAACTTCTATAAAATTTGTTTTATAAACTTTTATTAGTTTATGTTATAAATTTTAATTAGTTTATTTTATAAATTTTGATATATTAAATTTATTTTATAAACTTCTTTAAAATTTGTTTTATAAACTTTTATTAGTTTATATTATAAATTTTAATTAGTTTATCTTATAAATGTTTATATATTAAATTTATTTTATAAACTTTTATAAAATTTATTTTATAATCTTTTATTAGTTTATGTTATAAATTTTAATTAGTTTATTTCATAAATTTAATAAAGTTTAAAATTTAAATTTATTATAACAAAAGGTCAGCAGTTGACTGGTGAATTCGACACAAACACCAAAATGTTATTTGGTTGCTCAAGGACTAGAAGATGAAGATTTTTTCGGGTATTGAAGACAACTAAAATTGACCGAAGATTATCTAATGAAGCTTATTCTGGAACAGATTGAAGAAATAGTGGTACTAATTTCCTCAGAGGTTTACTCCATATGATCCCACTAATATTTTGGAAGTTTTAAAAGAAGAAATTATTTTTGGTACAGTTTTTGGGTAATTTGAGTTGAATATTTTTTAATGAAAAATCTTATGGGTTAAAGTAGTGAAGGAGATCAGACTGGACTACCTAGAATCTCAGTACAAGCCTTAAAGATTATTCTACAGAGAGATTACAAGAAGTTCATGCTAACACTGTAGATCATCTGGAACGTAGGATTACAGCCAAAGGGATCTAAGGATATAACCACATTATCTTTAGAGGACCTATTTGTTTTCTGAAGGCCTGTGAACTAGAACAAGAGCTGAAGAAGATAATATTTGGTAAACAAGGTTGTTAACATATCTACTGTATTTGTGACCCATGAACCAAATTTGATTGAATTCAAGGTTGAGAACCCCTGAATAGAAATGAATTGATCCTAGAAGATGAATTGAAGATGTAGCAGCTCGAGGTAGTGGTCAATGTGTTGTATGTTAATTTGACACTTTGGAATATCTTAAGAACTAGACTGGAAGTCAAGCCTGCAGGGCAATAGGAAGTTTAGTGACATCAGATTCTGACGGAATCCCAATTCTATATCCAAGGTCCTTATCTATAGATTCCATAAAGGAGATTTTCAAGAGCAGTTCAAGAGGCGGTTGCAAGATATGGATGGTTTATATTTGAAATACAAGATTAGGGGTTTGCTACACAGTTTGAAGAAGCATGTACAAGCAAAAAATGGCAGACACTATGTTGGGTTGTAATAGGAATCTGAAGCATTAGTGAGGATGCAGTAAGGGAAAACATTTGTTGCTGAAGTTAAATGCAAGGTTGATTCTATCAGCGACAGTGATGAACCAGATGGATATATGACATCAATGACCAATACTGGAGATGAATCACTAAGCACTTCACAAGTACACATTGTAACTAGTATACGTTTACCTAATTCAGAATTGTATGATTATTAGGTATTGAAATGTATAATATTCATGTCAGCATGTTAGCATCTTAGGACTTAAATACTTAATTGATTGCTAAGAATAAGATTGCATGCTAGGATTTATGAGTTTAAATAAGTACATTTCATACTTAATTTTATATGCAGTAAAATGAATATCTAGAATTAGATATGGTATTCTAAACGGTTAGGTGTATCCCTGAACATTTGTTGAAACTTGATTTAAATCTTCTATGATTTAATACCTCTTCTAATGTTCTGAAAATTGCTATATAGACAAACATGTCATAGATCAGATATTTTATATTTGTTCTTATTATGATAAATGACTTGATAAGTGTATGTGGAATTTGATATTGCTCATAATGTCTTATTTAAATATTCTGCATATTCTTCAAATTGTTTATGTGCTTATTTTCACATGATTTGCTTGCACTCACATAGTTACACTTAAATATCATATCATTCCATGTATTACTTGTTAAGGAGTAGAATACCAAAAGATGGTAGAATTATCTTAGTAGTCAGTAAGACTTGTTGATTCAATAATTAATCTAAAACTGACTTAAGTAATTAGATATAGTTAAAGATGTTAGACAACAACAGAAATGGATTAGATAGAATTAGTAATTAATTATTAGTTTTTCTATCCATGTGCTTTTAGAAAATTAAATTTTTTGATATACATATTGTAGCTGTTGTTACCACTTTTAAAGTAATATCTCTAACCCATCTGGACTCAATTAAAATTGAGTAACAAGAAGCTTAATCATTTGTGATTGCAGAGTATGTAACAAAAGACAAAAGTTATGTGACTTCGTGACATTTATTGTTTGAGGCATATGATTAAGATTAAAGCTCTGACATCACAGTTGGTTGAGAAATCCTATCCAACGGTAACCTTTGGAGATGATAACAAAGGATGTACAAGGGATTTGGCTATCATGTTTTTGAAATTGTCATCACTGGAAGCATCTTTCTTGTGGAAGGACTTAAGCACTATCTAAAGGGCAATAAGGAATTCTTTATCAAGGATTTTTTGGAAAAACATTGAAAAGGAAAAGTGTTTGATATCAAACAAGAAGGTTGGAAGCTCACTCAACTAAGAGTGAGAAAATTTATTCGTAACTGACATAAAATTTGTATCGAAGGTGAAGTGAACTTTTCAGTAAAGCTTCATCAGTAAAGAGTTAGCTATGGCAAAAGAAGCTCTCACACTTGGTGAAAAAGATAATGGATTCTCCGATAAAGATGAAATTGGTGAGTGGACTGCTTCTTATAGAATTCTATCTAGAAGGACATTTTGAAGTATGTCATATAGGGAAGTCAATGAAAACATCACACTGAAGCAAATTATGTCATGGAAGAAATATGCTTAGTGGTGGTTTATGACAACCCTAGTTACAATTTGGTGATGTTCGTGCATTTAAGAGACAAAACATCATAGATGGTGATTGATCACATCAGGAAAATAAAGTTGGAAGCAAATTAGGCTATGAGAACTTTGAAGTCAGATATTGGAACTGAATTTCGCGAATGAAGTTATAAATGAAGTCTGCACTTATAAAGGTACTTTGAAGATGAAGCAATTAACACAACATGCTGCTTTAATCAACAAGATCGTGAAAAGACATCACATGAGTTAATGGACAACCAGAATCAAACACAGAAATTCTTTCACGTGTTTCGAGGAAATTGATATTTACTGAAGACTTATATGAGTATCTTGACAAGAAGTTAAGACTCAAGGAACAATTTTCCTCGGCTACTCATTGATGATGTAAAACTAGAAGGTGATTAAAAGTCTGAATGTGTTGACCTACTACACCAAGCTCCCAAGCAGTCAAATGAAAGACTATTCTGAATCTTTGAAGTATGACATCTTGTTAGAGTAAAATTCAGATACTGATGATGAAACTGAGTTTGCAGAAGGAAACAATGATAATGATGTTGATTCAGATCCTATTAGTGGAAATGGTAGTGAAACTACACATCTCGTGAGATTTAACAGAATCCACTTAAAAAGGTGAAGGATCTTCAACACATCCTAGCAGCAACTTAGGGGGAGCAAATAAAAGAAGGATCTACTAGTCGTACTCAACACAATGAAGATCAAATGAATACATCAAGAACATATCTGCCAAGACAAAAGGTTTGAATTCAAAGTCAATCCTAGAGTCTAGTTCTTAGTAAACCGGATTATTGAGTAAAGGCTAGAAGTACCAATCAAAATGAACATATATTTTTCGGGACATAACATCTGGAATCCCAAAGAATACCGATGAAACACCGATTGATCCAGATTTGGTGGTTATAATGCAAGATGATCTCAATCAGTTCGAAGGCAGAATCTACTGAAGCTGGAACCCAGACCATATGACAAGATTGAAATTGGTACAGTAAGGATTTTCAGAAACTGGATGATTATTGGCATTGTTATGAGGGACAAAACCAAAATGGTTGCTATAGGTTACTATCAAGTAAAAGGTATCGATGATGATGAAAACAGAATCGTCGGGACTTTCAAGATCAAATAGTAAGCACCAGTGATGAGACTTGATCCTTTTAGGACCTAACAATTGGCCTAACAAAACGAGGACCTAACAGAGTTAGGGATTCAAGCAAATCATCAAGGACATGGTATGACACTCTAACTACTAATTACCTGAAAATGATTTTGGTGGAGTCGTTATACTCATATCTCTCTAGAATACAAGGCACGCTCATTATGTAAAATATGTGCTATTATACCATGATTATATTATATGTGGGTCTAACAAAACTTGTGCTAGAGATATTTTGCTAAGTAAATGTAGAGTTGGTACAACATGAGTATGTTGGAAGAGTTGCAATTCTTTTTGGATTATAAGTAATTCAAAAGAATGATGGCAATTAAATTAATTCAAGGATCTTTTGAATATGCACAATTTGGAAGATTCTAGACCTGCCAAGACTTCTTGCTAATAGACCACTAAGCTTGATCATGGAAAATCAGGTATATGAACTGAAGTGATAAGCTATAGAGGTATGATCAGCTCATTACTTATTTAAGTACATAAAGACCATATATTTTATTCTCGATATGCCTATGTGTAAGTTTCCAAGTGGAAATTAGAGAATCTTATCTTGTAGCTACGTTATGAATTGTTAGATATCTTAGGGGATCACCAATTCTGAGAATCAGGTACCCTAAAGATACTAGGTTTAACCTAATTGGCTATATAGAAATATATAACGCGGGTTGTAAGAAAGACAGGGAAGTCATTCCTAGAAGCTATCAATTTCCAGCAACTCTGTTAATCTCTCCACACCACTTAAGGAACAAGCTCATAGACACTAGATATCATTTCTTTTGAGAGTTGTTCTTAGTAGAATAACTTGTAGATATTTGTTAAACAACTTGATGAATTTATTTTGTCTAAGTTGGTTAGTGAATTTGGGATATTATTTATATACATATTTGCTAGAAATCTCATCTGCAAGGAATTCTCAAATGAGTTCACAAGTATTACTTTTTCCCCATTTAAAGGACTTGTGAATTTATTTTTAAATCAAGTACCTCATACTTTTTACTATTAGTTTAATTATCATGATTTAGCATAAAGTTAGCAGCATAATTATTGGTATGTTAAATATTTGATGAATATTAGTCAATGATATCTTGCTTAATTGCTCTGATATTTTCCTCTGATATTTTTAATTATTTTATTATAAATAATTGTGATACTTTTGATATTAGTGACAATATTTAGAATTTTTATTCTAAATAAATAATGCATATTTCAAAACTCACTAATATTGGAAGATGAAGTATTTTCTAAGTCATGTGTATAAAACTCTCAATATTTTATATACTTAGAAAATATTTCTAAAATTTGATTTTATTTGTGAGAAGTTGTAATTAGGATCACAAGTATTAAATGTCAATATTTAAAGGACTTATGAATTTCTATTCAACTATTTTCTCGAGCTTACGTATATCATTAATAATTGTTATGAATATAATTTTAATATGCTAGAGTGACAATTATTAGATATAGTAGGAAGTTAAATGTTAATGTTCAATCTAATGAATATTTCAGTATTTAGCGAAATTATTTCATCTTATTAAAATTTTGGATTGAAGCAATTCAATGTTTATTAGTTTCATAATTTTGATTTCATAAAATGTTAGAAGCATAATTTCTTGCATTTTGAAATTATTAATAAATATCAAGTAATGATATTTTATTAATATTTCCGTGCAATTAATTGTGATATTTTTAATATTAGTGATAATACAAGTTGTTTATCTGAAATCACTAATAATAAAAATATGTCTTAATGCTTATTGTTCTACTGAATGATTTCCATGCCTCTTTGATTTTTATATATGCATGTTGTTGGTAATTGTTTAGTACAATATAATTATTTAATTTATTTTGATTTATTTAAATTATGATGATATAAAATAATTCAGTGATATATTGGTTCCATGATTTAAGTAAATTAAAATAAATTTACAACATAATTATTTGTAGTATAGATATTTTCTTTTATTACTTTATGATAATTGATTAATATTTTATTACAAAATAATTGTGATATATTGATACTAATGGATTTGCTTAGTCTTTATTCTAAGTAAAAATTGGTTTTTGAAAAAGCCGTTAGTATTAGTGTTAAGAATCTACATGTAATTTGATGATAACATTAATCTTAGAATCATAGAAATTTTATTTTATGTAACTGATCAATTGATATGAAATTTATAAATATCAATTGATCAGGAAACCATTTATCAGTTGAAATGTTTATATGAGTCAACTGATAATTTGGACTGTAGCATAGGTGTACTTAATCTATTTCAATCGATAAGGTGTAAATCAATTGATATTATTCTTATCAATTGATGTTAGAGTCGATTGATATAGATCATCAATTGATGTGTAAATTAAACTGTCAAATTTTAATTATTTGAAGACAGGAAATTGCACAAGTGAAGGATGATCAATTGATATTGAAGCCTCAACAGATGAGAGATCAATTGAAGAGGCCAAGTCAGGAATTGAAGATCATCAACTGATGTGAAGACCCATCGATTGATATATATCGATCGATATCATTTATCAGTCGAAAAGTCATTCCTTATCAATTGATGGATGTAAAGATCAATCGAAAAAGAACATCAGTTGATGGATTAAAGGATGACTCAATTGATATGCTTAACAGCAAATTATCAATTGATTGTGACAACATAGAAAGTCTATCAGTTGAAGATCCAGATAACAAAAGCACACCTATGGAAGACAGCCTAGGGTGACTGTGAAGACTCAATCAGTAGCTGTCTTTCAAGTCTGTTTTCCTAAAAAGGAAAAAGAGAGATAGATAGAAACAATCCTAGAATAGGAATTGTAAAATACACTTGTAGTATATAAACAAGTGTAGTAGCATTGTTAGAATATATAGAAGTTAAACAATATTTCTACAATGAACTGATCAAGCTCAAGAGCACATTGTAAGATCAGTTGATTCTTTCTAACTTTGTAAAAACGAAGCTAGGTTATCTTTAACCTAGGAACATTGAGCAAAAATATATATCTGATGAAAAAACCAATCCATCAGTAATTTTTAAATCTCTCCTTGTTCATTTTAATTTTCAGTTATTTGTTCAAACATATTCTGTTAAACTTTCAAACATCAAGAACAAATATTAAAAAGTTCTAATATTTGTATTCAACCTCCCCTTCTCCAAATATTGACATTGTTCTTAGGAATAACAATTTGTATCAGTGCGGGCTTTCAACATACAGAAAGTTTAAAGATCAAGAACAGTCAATATGGGCCAAAAAGATTCAGGTGTAAAGATTTCAGTGTTAGAAAAGGACGAATACTTTCCATGGAAGGTAAAAATACATCTGCATCTTCTTTCTCTCGACCCTTCCTATGTTTACTGCATAGAGAAAGGTCCTCATATTCCCATGAAGCTACTCATAGGTGTGAACCATGATGGAACTCCTGCACTTGACAAATATATTCCTAAACTCATCTCTGAGTTCACAGAAGAGGATGAAAAAGAAGTTCTTAAAGATAAGAAGGCCATGAACATTCTGTTTAATGGCCTAGATAAAGATATGTTTGACAATGTGATAAACTGTACTTCATTAAAAGAGGTATGAGACACTCTTCAAACTCTATGTGAAGGAACTGAACAAGTAAGGAAAAACAAGATGCAACTCTTGATTCAAAAATATGAATCATTTCATTTCAAGAGTGGAGAATCCATCAATGATACTTATAGCAGATTTCAGAAGTTATTAAATGGACTAAAGCTATATGGTAGGGTTTATGCAACTGAGGATACAAATTTAAAATTTCTTAGATCTCTTCCAAAGGAATGGAAACCAATGACTATTTCTATTAGACAATCTCAGGACTTCAAGGATTATACTCTTGAGAAACTCTATGGTATTCTCAAGACATATGAGTTGGAAATATAACAAGATGGGGAGATTGAGAAGAATCAAAGAAAGGAGAAAATTGTGGCTTTGATGGTCAAAGGAAATGAAGAAAAAAAGGAAAGTGGCTATGAAGAAGAGTCTGTCATGATGGCTAGTGATGCTGGTGAAGAATCATTCAAAAGAGGAAAAGGCAAGTGTGAAGAAAATGAAACATGCTCTCAGGATGATTTGGATGAGATTGATGAACACCTTGCATTTCTGTCAAGGAAGTTTTCAAAGCTAAAATTCAAGAGAAATCCAAATGCTCAAAGGCATGGATCCCTGTTTAGAAATAACAATCAAAACAAAAATTTGGTTGATAGATCTAAATTCAAATGTTTTAACTGTGGATTGGCTGGTCATTTCTCAAATGAGTGCAGGAAGCCAAAACAAGAAAAGACAAAGTCTTATGATGGTGTTGATTATAAAAAGAAATACCTTGACCTCTTGAAACAGAAAGAAAAGGCTTTTGTCACTGAAGAGAAGGACTGGGCTGCTGAGGACAGTGATTCAGAGGAATTCATCAATCTAGCACTAATGGCCAAACATGAAGATGAAGAAGCTAGTTCATCATCAAATCAGGTTCTAGCTATAAACTTTTCTGAGCTTACAACTGATGAATGCAATAGTACTATCAATGAATTGTACAATTTGCATGTCACTCTAAAATCTCTAAACAATGAAAATCTCAAGTTAAAGAACACCATTGATGTCTTAACTGAGAGGAATATTTTTCTTGAAAATGAACTTGTTTGTTTAGATAGATTTAAGCAGGAAAGTAAGGATGCTAGGAATGAACTAGTAAACAGTTTGAAAAGAGAAGAATTGTTAAAAGAATAATTGGCTAAAGAAATTGAAACCATTAACAAATGGAATAGGTCTGCTAAAACTGCCAAACAAATTATTGATGTTTAAGGTGTAGATACTCCAGGAGAACTTTCCAAATCAATAGGCAAGCCCTTGACTGATACTTCAATGGATAAAGATCAATCGATTGCTAATCCTTCATCAATTGATAAGGATTATCAATCGATTGATGTTGAATCAATTGATAAGCATCCATCGACAAGTAAATCATCAATGGATAACAAAAAGAACAAATTTAGCACTCCTATCAATTTTGTTAAGGAAACCAAAATTCAAGTTGAGACTGAAGCTGAAAGGATTAACATAGGTAGCTTATCCAAGAAACAATTAAAAGAGAAATTAGAAAAGATAGCACTTGTGGAAATTACTCAACCTAAGTCTGAGAAGAAGAAAAAGAATAGGAATGGTAAAGTAGGCATTAATAAGCACAAAAACTACACTCCTGACATATATGCTCCCAGAAAGGTATGTGCTAAATGTGGTAGTGTAAATCATCTGTCTATGCAATGCAAGAATGAAAAGAAACCTATGTCTTCAAATGATTTAAATGTAAATGCTATGACTGCTAATGCCATGTTTACCAATCCTATGCTCATGAATGCCATGTCTTCTAATTTAGTTGCACCAAATGTTCATATGCCCTATGCACAAGTTCCATACATGTATAATCCCTTCTTTGCATATGCAAATATGAACATGCCTGGTATGCCATGGAACATGCCTAATATAAATAATGAAATTCATGGAAATTCTACCATGAGTTCCAAGGTGTCTAAGCCCCAAAAGCCTACTCCCAAAGTTAAAGTGGATTTAAATTCACCAAAACAAAAGGAACCAAAATTGGCAACAAAGGCTCATGTTGCAACTAATGAAAGAGGACTCGAGGCAACTTGGGTACCGAAAACAACTTGATTGCTTTATGTGTGTGCAGGGAAACAGGAAGAAAAATCTCTAGTATTTGGATAGTGGATGCTCAAGGTATATGACTAGAGATTTATCCCTGCTCACAAAGTTTGTGGAAAAAGCTAGCCCAGGAGTTACTTTTAGAGATAACAGCAAAGGTTTTACCCTAGGATATGGCTTAATTACAAAAAAAATATTATCATTGAACCTGTAGCACTAGTTGATGGATTAAAGCACAACCTGCTCAGTATTAGTCAACTTTGTGATAATGGTAATGGTTTATGGTTTACAACTGGATCATGCATCATAGCCAATAAGGAATCTGGTGAAATTCTCTTAACAAGAAAAAGAAAAGGAAATGTCTATGTGGCTAATTTTCACTCTGTAAAGGCAAACACAATGACATACCTGCTGAGCAAAGCAAATTCAGATAAAAGTTTGATTTGGCACAAGAAACTAACCCATTTGAATTTCAAAGCCTTGAATCTATTGGTCAGAAAGAATATGGTTAGAGGCATTCCACAGATGGAATTCACCAAGGATGGACTTTGTGATACTTGTCAAAAGGAAAAACAAAGAAAATCATCATTTAAGTCAAAGTCTAAATCATCAATTGATAAACCTTTGGAGTTATTGCACATGGACTTATTTGGACTAGTCAGTATCATGTCAATTGCTAAAAAGAAATATGCCTTAGTCATTATGGATGACTTTACAAGATTCTCTTGGGTATACTTCTTACATTCTAAGGATGAGTCAAATAAATTAATTATCAATCATGTGAAGAATGTTGAAAATGGAACTGAATGGAAGGTCAAGAAGATTAGAAGTGATAATGGTACTAAATTTAAGAATGCAACAATGAAGGAATTCTGTGAAGAAAAAGGTATCACTCATCATTTCTCTACACCAAGAACTCCACAACAAAATGGAGTAGTTGAAAGGAAAAATAGGACCTTGATTGAAGCTGCTAGAACTATGTTAGAAGAAGCAAAATTACCTGCATACTTCTGGGCAGAAGTAATTAATACTGCTTGCAACATTCAGAATGTTTCCATGGTCAATCAAATTCAAGGCAAAACTCCATATCAGTTGATGAAGAAAGATAAGAAGCCAACAATTAACTTTCTTCATGTAATTGGCTGTAAATGTTTTGTACTGAGAAATCAAGGTGAAAATCTAGGAAAATTTAAAGCCAAGGCTGATGAAGCTATATTTGTTGGATATGGAATAACAACCAAAGCATACAGAGTCTACAATCTTAGATTACACATTGTTATGGAATCTATGCATGTAGTCTTTGATGACAAGAAAATTCAAGGGTTGTTTGATGAAGGATTTCATGATCTGTTGCATTTTGAAAATGAATCAACAAGCAATATTGAGGATAGTTATGATGATGTAGAAATTTCAAGAAATCAAGTACCTAGAATCCTCCCATCAATTGATGTCAATACATCAACAAATAACTTATCAGTTGACAATCTTCAATCGACTGATAATACATCAATTGATAATCATTCGATGGATAATAATTCTGATCAACAATCTTCGAGAGGAGTGTCCATCTCAGGGGGAGGGTTCTCAAATAGTCAATCACATCACAATGATCAAAACACTTCCAATGATCATGAAGCATCATCATCTTCAAGAACAAATTTACCATCTCAAAGAAAATGGGCAAAAAGTCATCCCTTTGAATTAATTATTGGAGATGCAAATGATGGAGTCAAAACCAAAAGTGCAACTCAAAATGAATGCTTGTATAGCAGCTTTCTATCTCAAGAATAACCAAAAAGGATTGAAGAAGCCTTGAATGATCCTGATTGGATAATTGCTATGCAAGAAGAATTGAATCAGTTTGAAAGGAACAAGGTATGGAAGCTGGTGCCCAAACCAAAGAACAAGTCTGTCATTGGCACAAAATGGGTATTCAGAAACAAAATGGATGAATCTGGTATAGTGACAAGAAATAAAGCAAGATTAGTGGCAAAGGGCTATTCACAAGAAGAAGGCACAGATTTTGATGAAACATTTGCACCAGTTGCAAGGTTGGAAGCAATCAGAATCTTTTTAGCATATACTGCTCATGCAAATTTCAAGGTGTATCAGATGGATGTAAAAATTGCATTTCTCAATGGAGAACTAGAAGAAGAAATATATGTAGAACAACCTCCTGGTTTTATTGATCCTGTTCATCCTAGATTTGTGTACTATCTTCTCAAAGCACTTTATGGATTAAAACAAGCACCTAGGGCCTGGTATGAAACTCTATCTAAATTCTTGATTGAGAATCACTTCACTAGAGGTACTGTTGACAAAACTCTCTTTCATAGAAATGTTAGTGGCTCTATGATTCTTGTTCAAATCTATGTAGATGGCATTATTTTTTGCTCAACTAATGAAAAACTTTGTCAAAAGTTTGCTAAGTTGATGCAAAGTAAATATGAAATGAGCATGATGAGAGAACTTACATACTTTCTAGGTTTGCAAGTCAAACAAGTCAAAAATGCCATTTTCATAAATCAAACCAAATATATTTCTGATTTATTAAAGAGATTTGATTTAAGTGAATGTTCTTCTGCAAAAACTCCCATGGCCACAACAACTAAACTTGAACTAAATACTAAAGAAAATTTGGTAGACATTTCAAGTTATAGAGGCATGGTTGGTTCATTACTTTATTTAACTGCAAGTAGGCCAGACATAATGTTTGTTACATGTTTGTGTGCTAGATTTCAGGCTGATCCTAGAGAATCTCATTTGATTGCAATAAAACGAATATTCAGATATCTCAAGAGAACTCCAAATCTTGGAATTTGGTATCCCAGAGATTCTGGATTTGATCTAATTAGTTATTCAGATGCAGACTATGCAGGTTGCAGAATTGACAGAAAAAGTACAACAGGCTCTTGTCAATTTCTAAGAAACAAGCTTGTATCATGGTTCAGTAAAAATCAGAATTCAGTGTCTACATCTATTGCAGAGGCTGAATACATTGCAGTTAGAAGTTGTTGTGCACAAATATTATGGATGAGGAATCAACTACTTGACTATGGGTTCAACATGAACAAGATTCCTATTTTCTGTGATAATACAAGTGCCATTGCTATAACAGAAAATCATGTACAACATTCCAGAACCAAGCACATTGTGAAAGGCAGAGTGTTTAAACTTGTAACACTATATCTAATGTAACTCAACTAAAGAAAAGATACTTAACCGGAAGACAATCAAGAACAAAAAGTCTCAAAGAAATCAATACAAATTGAAGACAAGGTAATTGATACAATATAACATGGTTAATTATGATCAATCAAAGATGAAATCACTGGAAGAAGTTCAAGTCAAAGTTGTTCATGCCTCAGTGATGTGTAACTTAAAAGAATCAAGATCATAACAATCAGTATCAATAAGACTAATTGATTTCAAATGAAGAAGCAGGAAAGTGACAATTGGAAAGCCACATTACTAATTGAATATGGTAATCTATTTAGAAGCAAGAAGCCTATCAAGACTAGTCACTTATGAACCAGACCATTACATCAAGTGTCAGGACATTGATAGCAAGTTTATGTCAGTAATAGAGATCCATGTTCAAGAGCTTGTTGAAAAATATAGAAGACAAGAAGAAATCACAAATTCAAGATGTTGCATTGAAGTTTCTAGTTGAAGTCCAGAATTTCTCTAAGTACTTACAAAGGAACCTAAGTAAAAATTTCTATCTAGAAATTCTAGATAAGTTTCTACTTAGAGCCAAGTAAAAATTCTGCAAGTAGAACATTTCTATCTCGAAATTCCTATGTAAAAGTTCTACTTAGAATATTCGAGATAGAGCCTATATAGAAATTCCTATGTAGAAGTTCTACTTAAATGTTCGGGATGACAAGTAGAAATTCCTAAGTAGAAGTTCTACATAGAGGACAGTTTCAACATGACACATGGCATCATCTGGTTGGCTATTTCCAAGCTTTCAAGACAAGATAAGATTTACGTGGACAACATTGGACCACTCATATCTTATCTGTTGAAGACTACAAGTCATAGATTACAAGTAGTATAAATAGAAGTATTCGTGTAACATTTTAAAAGTGTGAGCAATATTGAAAGAAACACTTGTAAAAGAGAGAAAGAGTATTCATAGAGCTTAGTATCATTTACTACCCTCTTTACTTTTGTTGTACTATTGTAATGAATGTTGTAGTAACCCTTTCAAGTTATATATAAAACACATATTCCTTGAATCATTGTGTTCATTTATTACAAAGTATTTATTGCTTCATTAATTTGAAAAGTTGTATTCACCCCCCCCCCCCTCTACAACACATTTGGACCTAACAATTGGTATCAGAGCTTCATGTTTAAAATACAAAACATAGATCCTTGTGTTTGGTAGAAGATTTGTGAGTTTTCATTAACAGATCTACTTTTCAAGTTTTTCTTGAAAAGTGTGCTTTAATTCATTTATCAGTGAAAACTCATCCTAAAAATTATTTAAATACTCCAGGTGTGATTATTTAGCTTGGGTGGATTTTAGATAATTTTTGTGAATTATTCTGGGTACTTTGATTCTTAGTGTTCTTCAAAAAGTCATCACTGTTCTGGATAAAGAAGACAAACCCAACAACTTTTGATTTCCTTTTTCAAAAGACAAAAAGTGAAAAAGGTGTTATTGGCTTTTGATTGGACAACTTTCTCACTGCATAAAAAGATATTAAAGATTACTCTGTACCTGTCACGTGGTTGGTAGGTGAGTTAGGTGAGAAAAGACACAAAAGTCAAAAAGTGTGAAAAGTAACCTGCAGCAAAGATTTTTTTCTAAGGACAAAAAGTTCTACATAGAATTTGTACTTGACAGATTTTCTACTTAGTAAAAATTTCGACTTAGTGAGAATTTATATTTGACAGATTTTCTACTTAGTGAAAATTTCGACTTAGTGAGAATTTCTACTTGACAGATTTTCTACTTGGTGAAATTTCGACTTAGACAAAAGTTCTACATAGATTTTTCTACATAGCCTAGTCCTGAGTACTTAGAAATTTTTAGTGACCAGAATTTAAACTTTGATTTATTCTGAGATAATTCGATTTTCTTTCAATTACTAATCAAGTAATAAGAAAAGTTTATTATCTCTACTTTAAATCTACATTAAGATGGCACCTAAAAATAATTTCAAAATTCCAATGTTCGACCGAGATCACTATGAAGAATGGGTGTTGAGAATGAAACTTTACCTTGAGTCCATCAATCCTGAATATCTGGAAGTCCTTGACAAAGGTAAATTTGTACCAATGGTTGTTGTTCTCGAGCATATGGAAGGAGATGTGATTGTTCCACAACGGTCTGAGCCTAAGAAGGCAGTGGACTTTTCAGATGCTGATAATGAGGAAATAGCTTTCGATACATCCGTTCGACAAACATTAATGGAATCCCTAGATCATGAGATGTTTAATGTAGTAAAAGGACTAACTACAGTGAAGAAGATTTGGGATAAAATAGATGTCATCATGGAAGGTACCGCTGAGGTCAGGAACAACAAAACACTTATACTCAAGATGGAGCATGACACCTTCAGAATAAGAAAAGGAGAAAGCATAACAGATGTCTATCTAAGATTCAGTCAGTTAGTGTTTGATTTGAATCTGAGAGGTGTAACTCTCCCTGTGGTTAAAGTCAACACGAGATATCTAAGGAACCAGCCAAAGAGCATTGAACATAGAGTCTACGCTGTTAGAGAAACCAGAGATTTGCATAAAACTTCTCTGGAAGAATATTATGGAATTTGAAAGACCTATGAGCTGGAGACCCTTCAAGATCAAGCATGGGATAATGATTCAAGAGGAAAGGACGCGGCATCATGATTAATTGCTGATGAGGAAGAGTCTAAAAAGGCAATGACTGCAGAAAAACCTAGATCATCACCTGCACCACATCAAGTTGAAAATGATGATGAGTGCACATCAAATAGTGATGATAACTACTTCACCCAAGAAGAGCTGGACAACATGGATGATAGTGTCGTGGCATACATGGCAAGGAAGTTCAGCAACATAAGATTCAGAAAGAGTAACCGTCCACAAAGAAAATCTTCATCTTACTATCGGGTTACTAAGGGTGGTGGTAGTTCTCAAGGTTATAAAGGGAAAGGCAAGAGTACCAGCTATAAATCACCCTTGGATTTTAAAATGAAGTTCAAATGCTATAACTGCGGTGAAGCTGGACATTTTGCTACAGACTGCAAGAAGCCGAAACAGACATATCCCAAAGAAACTTATGAAGCCCTCAGAAGCAAGTATGAAGCCCTGGTGAAGGAAAGACATGGAAAGAGAGCTTTAGTTGTAACAGAAGGCAGAGCTTGGGATGATTCAGATGAGGAAGAAGTTACCCATGTAGCAAACTTTGCCCTCATGGCTAAGACATCAGATGAACCAGAGGTACTAGTTCTAACCCTTAAAGAAGAAATGTCTATTGATGATTATAAGGTGCAGAACGGGGCTCTTAGCGAAGAGATCTATATGTTGTGCAAAAGCCTAAATACTTCTCAAAAAGTGTAGAAAACACTTGTTACCAAATGCAGAATGCTTGAGGCAAAAGTAGAAGAATTAGAGGTTGCTTGCACTATAGATACTTCCCTAAGAGACTCTATTAAATCTTTGGAACACAAGCTAAACCTTAAGGATGAATAGAAGCATGTCTTAGGAATAAACTAGCTGAGGTAGAAACTAAATGCGAAGCTTATAAACTAGCAGCTAGTAAAGTGAATGTTGATAGTGACACATTTAAGAAGATAACTGGAGTCGGTGTAGGACTTGACTATTCTAACTTATCTAAGAAAGAAGGAAAAAGGCCTGTAGACACTAGTTCCAGTGAGATTAATAAGGAAATACCTACAATTCTTAAATCTGCTGTCAAACCTATCTTTAAACACTTCGTTCCTCGTGAAGAAGGAGAGACTGAATTTTTAGTTAGATATGAGATTGAAATGGAAGATCGGAAGAAAGAACAACCTATAACTCATACTAAATCAGTTAAAATCAATTCCCCTAGAGATGAGTCTAGACCAGGATTAGGAGTTAAGGCTGTCAAACAACAGAGTAAAAAGGAAAAAGGCTTAAAAGAGGTTAAGGCAGAACGATTAAAGAAAGCATGTTATCATTTTAAATCAACTGAACATCTTTCTTATGCATGTAAATCTAACATGAATATTCCTGTTGCACATACCATGCCTGTACCACACACAATGAATAACATGCATCAGAATCATGCACAATGTGGTCAACCAAATTGTATGCCATGCACTTTTAACGTCATGCAAACGTTTGTGAACTTAATGAATGCAACTAGCCAATCATGTCTAAATACTTCTGCTAGTTCTAATGTCAAAAAGAAGCATGTAAGAGCTAAGACTGTTAGTCCTCCTAAAGTTAGGATTAACAAGGCTTCTCCTAAGACTGACAAATCTGTCAAGTCTGAAAAAGGAAAAGACAAATTCGAAAGCTCTAGTAATGTTAAAAAGAGTGCATCTCCTGTTGTTAAATCTGATAATTCTCGATCTTATAGAAAAGCCGGGCCCAATCAATCTTGGGTTCCGAAGAACGCCTAATCAATCTGTTATTGCAGGGCATTAAGCAGAAAAGAAATAAAGTTATATGGGTGCTAGATAGTGGAGTTGGTTATGAAGGCTGGCCCTTATGTCACCTTTGGAGATGACAGCATAGGTGTAACAAAGGGATATGGCAGATTGAAAACTGGTAATGTCATCATTGAAGATATTTCCTATGTTGAGGGATTGAAACACAATCTATTGAGTATCAGTCAATTCTGTGACAAAGGATACGAAATTGTCTTCAATAAGAAAGGTGTATCAATCACTCACATTAAGGAAGGTTCGTTGGCTTTAAAAGGAGTTCAAAAGGCAGATCTTTTTGTTGTTGATATGGATTCGGCAAACCAGAATGAAGTCACCTGTTTCCACAGTAAAGCTTCAGATGATGAAAGCTGGTTATGGCATAAAAAGCTATCTTACTTAAACTTTAAAATGATGAATGCTCTCGTCATATGAGAATTGGTGAAAGATCTACCTCAAATGGAGTTTGCTCCTAAAGGACTCTGCGAAGCCTGTGAAATGGGAAAGTCAAAGCAAGCATCGCATAAGTCTAAAGAAATTTCTAGTATCACTGAGCCACTGCAACTTCTACATATGGATTTATTTGGCCCAGTGAATGTCCTATCTTTGTAAAGGAAAAGATATGCATTGGTAATCGTGGATGACTTCTCCAAGTATACATGGGTATTGTTCGTTATGATAAAAGACAAAGTACCTTTCCAAATCATTGATCACATCACTGAAATTGAGAATGTTTCAACACTCACTGTGAAGACGATTAGATCAGACAATGACACTGAATTTAAAAATGCAATACTGAATTATTTCTGCGTTTCTAAAGGAATACGTCGTCAGTACTATGCCCCGAGAACTCCACAGCAAAATAGAGTAGTTGAAAGGAAGAACAGAACATTGGTTGAAGCAGCAAGAACTTTGTTGTATGAATCAAAACTTCCTCTTTACTTTTGGGCCGAAGCTGTGAGTACAGTGTGTTACACTCAGAACAGAACCTTGATTATAAAAGATAAAGAAAAGACACCATGTGAACTAATGAATAATAGAAGACCAATAATCAAATACTTTCATGTCTTTGGAGCTAAATGCTATGTGCTAATAGACGATGAAAATCTAGGCAAGTTCGAAGCAAAAGCTCGTGAAGGGATATTTGTTGGGTATTCTACAGATACGGTGGCAGCTTATCGGGTATTCTTAGTGAATGATCGAAAAGTGGTTGAAAGCTACAATGTCAGATTCGACAATACCAAACTCCCATCAATTTCTAAAGATAATAGTGAACCTGAGTCCCTAAAATTTCAGAATCTGGACTTGGATGAAGTTGAGAATGAACCTGAGTTGATTATTACTTCAAATATAAGTGTTCGTAAAGAAATACCTGAGTCTAGTGGACAATCGATTTCTACAAGATCAGAAGAAACTTCTTCAGCACAATCTGGCAACAACTCAGGGGGAGTAAATAGTAGCTCAAGGACAAGTGCTCAAAACTCAAGAAGAGTTGACACTAGTTCTGCAGGAGCTGTAACTCAGGGGGAGTTAGTAGAAATAACAAAAGTAGTCAACACAATAATTCAGAAAGTCAAACTGAATCATCAAGACATTTACTAAAAGAACGAGTATGGAATAGAGACCATTCGTTTGAATTAATAATTGGTGATCCAGACGCATGTGTGACTACTAGAAGATCTACAAGAGCTGACATGGCTAATATCTTCTTGTACTCTGGGTTCTTATCCAAACTTGAACCTAAAGAAATAGAAGAAGCTCTTGGTGATGCTGATTGGGTAATTGCAATGCAAGAGGAGCTCAATCAGTTTGAAAGGCAGAATGTTTGGAAACTGGTACCCCGACCAAAGAACAGATCAGTAATTGGAACTAAGTGGGTATTCAGAAAAAAACTGGATGAAGACGGACTTGTAACACTAAACAAGGCTCGTTTGGTAGCAAAGGGTTATTCACAAAAAGAAGGTATCGATTATGATGAGACCTACACTCCAGTTGCAAGACTTGAGGCAGTCAGGATGTTCTTGGCCTTTGCAGCACACAAGAACTTCAAGGTTTTCCAGATGGATGTGAAAAGTGCCTTCCTGAATGGAGAGCTAGAAGAAGAAGTATATCCTTTTTCTTAATTGAAAGTGGTTTTACTAGGGGAGTAATTGATAAAACATTGTTCTATAAAAATGTAAAGGGTGATTTAATACTTGTTCAAGTCTATGTGGACGCTATTATTTTTGGGTCATCTAATGAGCGCTTGTGCGAGAAATTTGCTAAGTTAATGCAGGATAAGTAAGAGATGAGCATGATGGGGGAGCTGTCATTCTTCCTTGGATTACAAATCAGTTAGAGAAAAGAAGGAATCTTTATCTGTCAGTCCAAGTATGTCAAAGATTTACTCAAGAAGTATAATCTAGAAGATGCGTCAGCAGCTAAAACTCCCATGGCAACTGCCACAAAGCTTGATGAAGACAAATCAGGTAAACCAGTTGACATCACAAGCTATCGTGGTATGATTGGCTCACTTCTTTATTTAACTGTAAGTAGACCCGATATAATGTTCGCAACTTATTTGTGTGTAAGGTTCCAAATGGATCCTTGAGAGTCACATCTCATAGCCGTCAAACGAATCTTTAGGTATCTCAAGGGAATATCAAATCTAGGGATTTGGTACCCAAGAGATACAGGTTTTAATCTAATAGGCTATTCAGATTCAGACTATGCAGGTTGCAGGATTGATAGGAAAAGCACATCTGGTGCCTGTCAATTCCTAGGAAGAAGATTGGTGTCCTGGCAAAGTAAAAAGCAACATACAGTATCTACTTCTACTGCTGAAGCTGAGTACATCGTTGTTGGAAGTTGTGTAGCTCAAATACTGTGGATGAGGAACCAATTGAAAGATTATGGCATGGAGCACAAGATGATTCAAATCATGTGTGACAACACTAGTGCCATTACCAAGACCAACAATCCTGTGGATCACTCCAGAACCAAGCACATAGATATAAGATATCACTTCATAAGAGAACATGTTGAGGAGGAGACTGTGGAGTTATATTTTGTACCCACAATGTAACAAATTGCAGATATATTCACTAAACCTCTTGATGAAGTCACATTCAATAGGTTGGTTGGTGAATTGGGGATGCTTAACACAAGTTAGTGAATCCTCTTATCTGTAAAATCCCAGTTTTGATCAAGTACATATGTTTTTCTTCTTAAAATTTCCCAATTTTAATTGTGCCTAGTTGAAAACATATGTAAATAATACAGAAAGTTGCTAAAAATATCACTTCTGCATGCTATTTAATCATTACAGACTTAGACTTTAAAATGTTTCATTAATGATTATTATATGTGTATATTGTGTTATTTTTCATAAATTCATTGTGCATTGAGTGCAATTATTAGTAAAAACTTTGAATTTATTCTCTTTTAATTGCATGAACATAGGGGGAGTTAAATCCATAGATCTTTAAATTTGTCATGATTTTTTAATTTGTCATGATTTTTAAATGGATTTTTATATGTTATTCATGTAATTTTTATGCAATGAGAGGCCTTAGAATTGTCAAGGAATGTTCTTAATTTTTTATTATTTTAAAAAATCTTGAATTGGTATTTATTTTAATTTGGCAAAATTTAATTATTGATTTTCATGAAAAATTGCCAACTTTTATTAAGTATCTTCAAAATTTCGAGATATGTTCTATCTCGAAACTTATCTCGAATATCGACTTGATGTTCGACTTGAGATCTATCTCGAACATTATCTCGAATATCGACTTGATGTTCGACTTAAGGTCTATCTCGAACATTATCTCGAATATCGACTTGATGTTCGACTTGAGATCTATCTCGAACACTCTCTCTAATATCGATTTGATGTTCGACTTGAGATCTATCTCGAACATTATCTCGAATATCGACTTGATGTTCGACTTAAGGTCTATCTCGAACATTATCTCGAATATCGACTTGATGTTCGAGATAGGTTTTCTCTGAGGGTTTTGACTGTAAATTGTTTTAAGTGAATAAAACTTCGAGTTAGCACCTATGTCGAAACTCAAGTCGAACTTCGACTTGATGTTCGACATAGTGTTCGACTTAGTTTACCCTGTACGTACTTAAGTTTTTTTCAATTTTACAGGGTTATTTTTGTCATTTCACAATAATGCCTATATATACATCTCTAACTCGATTTTATTTTCATTTTTACCCATTGTTTAAAACCTAATTTTTTACAGCCCCCACCCTCCCTCCCAGGCGATTTCTTTTTCACAGCGGTTTCTGTGTTAATATTCATACATACCACGAACTACTGTCAAAATTGTGTCTGAATCTAGTATTTGCATCTCTAATCACTGTGTGTTTTTTGTGTTTTGCATCGTGTCTATTCATCTTCATTCTCTATATATATACACACGAGACTATACATACACTTTCACACACTTACATGCAATAGTTTGATTATAGGTTGTGATTGATTTCGTCTTATTGCATTTAATTCCGTAGTTTAATTTGCTTAATTAAAAGGGATTAATCTGCTTGCGTTTACTTTCCTTGCTTATTTGTCTGCCTTGTTTGTTTATTTTTCAAGAAAAATTCACTTAATTCAAGGAAAATTATTTTTCATAAATGGCTCACCAATTTTCACTTGCTAAAAACAATTTTTATAATATCTCTACGGAAATTGGTGATCAACTCCCGCGATTTAAGTTTTGGGTACGATTTCTCAATTTGTACTCCAAAACTAGTACTGCCTTCACTGCAAAACCAACACTGGTTCATGATGCTTTGCAGCAATTATGGACCAGTGCGGTTCCTTATGGGAGCAAATCGACCCCCTATGGTTTTAAGTTTACCATAGAAGGTCAAGAATTTGAGGTTACAGAGGCCGGTTTTAATAGAATTCTTGGTTTCCCAGTCAGGGATTCTTTTGACCCTGTACCTACAGCGGCCGAGCGCCTACAGTTTTTTGAGGAAATTGGATGTTATCCTCCAACTGGTAAAATATCCACTTCCTCTATTCAAAAACAATTTTTTCATGTGGAATGGAATTACTTTTTTGAAGCTATCACTAGATGTTTTCGTGCACGCGAAAGAGATTTTCATCAAATTCCAATTCCCATGCAAATCTTTGGTGTTTCCCTGGCCCGTGTACTAAACATCAATTATGGAATAATTGTTCTTTCTGAAATTGTGGCCATGATGGGATCACCTGATACCAGGGACATTGCAACCAATGATGTTGTCTGCTGGTATCCCCGATTTTTACAAATGCTAATTAATAATCTTGTACCATCTAATGCATTATCAATTAGGCAGGCATTTGTTAGGAGTCCAACCTCTGCATCTCTTGGTATGGGGACTAAGTCACTAACCACAATTGCTAACCAGGATAAGCATCAGGGTAAACCTATGTCTATTCCTGAGAATATTCGAGTGTGACTTTCTTATGATGCAGGTGTCACTACCTTGGCGGGGACTTCACAGCTATCATCACATGCTCAGAATCTATCTGCTCATACTGATGCATTTCAAGGGATTCCTGACAAGCAACTTGATGATGACAAAGAAGAGGGTCATTCTCTCAGTCAGTACTCTACCGCCTGCTGAATCTGACCCATTTCTTTGAAGGAGGTAATTTCTTTGAACATGAGGTACCCTCTGTTCACACTACAAATACTTCCTCTTCATCTAATTCTGATTCCGTGGCCCAAGATTCTGCTACCCGCAGGATCTATCCCAGGGTGATAGCCAAATTTCTGAGTCTGATTCCCTGACTTCTTCACTTTTACCCTTGTTGACGGGAGTTAAAAGGCTGGCACCTATAGAATTAGGTGAGAGTTCTGATGAGAGTAACCCTGAAGTGCAGCCACTCATAAGGAAGCGAGCCAAAATTTCTCAAGTTTCTACTTCACACGCCCAGTCCAAACCTAGTGTGTTAATCACAACCACTCCACCTCACGTGAGTGGTTCTCCCCTTGCACATTCTAAACATAGGACTTTTGGTGAGGATTTTGTGCCCTCTGAGGAGCCTGTTGCTTCAGAGAGGCCAGAAGTTTTATTTGCTTCCAAAGTACCTTCACCGGTACATACTAATGCTGCAGAGAGGATCGATTCAGCTGTTGTACATGAACACTTTGCAGCCACTCAGCCTGAGATTCCACCTCTGGAACAGACAGAATCTTTAGATCCCATAACTGCTCTTCACTTTACTTATCCAGTTTCTGCATGTACTACTTTTACTCTTGGTACTATTGTTGAAGACATACACGAGCGTGAGATAGGGAGTGTGTGTGAGCGTTTAGGGAGTGAGGGACCTTCATTTTTAAGGCCCGAAACTGAGCGACAAACACTGACAGAACGATTTTTAGAGCGAGAACACCTAAGCCAAACACCATCCCTTATTCTTGCAAATCTTGATACTCGTATGACATCAATGGAAAATCAGGTGAAGCAATTTGGGCAGAAAATGGAGCAGTTAGGGGTAAATGTTGGCGACAACCGGAGAGCTGTTGATGACTACGCAGCACGAATGGCCAGTCAATTGGAAGCATTACACAATGTCACAAACAAGGTGAATGACTTGGGCCAAGCTGGTAGCGTATTGGGCAGTACTCTGTACGAACGAATAGGGAGCGTAGAAAGTGTTATGCATACCATGGCAACGGAGATCAGTCGAATGATGTATGCAATTCGCCATTTGGTACCCCGGAGTGCTTTGATGAACAGTACAATCAACCTCCACCAGATGATGGTGGTGCTGGTAGAGCTGGTACTGGACCTTCTGAATCTGCACATGGTGGTCCTCAGCATGTTGCAGGAACTACGGATCAGGGTGATGTTCCAGATAACTCACCTAGGGGGAGAGAGAGCCTGAGACGAGACAACAGTCAACTCTGGTTGAAGAAGAGCAAATGAAGGAAAGTGAGCCAGTGACTGATGAGGAGGCTCAAAGAAAGAGAAAGGGTAAAGCAGTGGTGGTTGAAGAAGAAGAACCATTCGCTGACTTTGGCGGTCGACAGGAAGAAGTACATGTTGTTTATTCAGACTCTGATATGGAATACGTGCCCCTAGCACATGCTATTAAAATATCTTTGAAGGAACAAGGTGGAGGTGCTGGGATGTCTACTGGAGAGACTGTAGAGATACCTGTTGATGAAGAGACCCTGAAAGCTCAACAGTTGGCTTTGGAACAAGCTCAGCTCTTTAAAATGAAAATGATGCAAGAAGAGACTGTTTTCTTAGAGAAGAAAGTGGAACTCAAGGAGAAGCAGTATGAATTTGAGCTTGCAAGGTTAGCTGATCCACAGACTGAAATGGACAAACGGAGGATTGGACAGAAATGGGATGATGCAAGGAAGATATTAATGGGGACTTGTACAAATGGAGTTCATAACAAGGAGGAAGATGATCTTTTCTATAACTTGAACATGAAAAATCCAATGACGGTAGACTACATAAATGCTTTGAAAAGAATGATCTCAAAAGTCCGTGTTGGATATAAACCAGTGGTAAAGGAGTGGCAAGTCATTCTGACCTTAGTTGAAGGATCCCCAATGTCTTTCCTATACGTGGATGATCAATTTATCTCGAGAAGATCTGCATCAGAGTTGTTCTTGCTAGAAACTAAAATTCAATACTCTCAAGCTGAGGAACTTAGCATTCTATATAGAGATCAGTTAATGCAGCTAGCAGAGGACAAGGGACCAGAATTCTCAGCCAATCTAGATGTTGTTCGTATGGTAGTGGATGGAAAAATGAAGAGGGTTAGTATGGAGGAAGAAGATTTGATGGCTCTATCAGTGGAATCCTTAAAAGCGATATGTTGACAAATGATGAGCAAGGGATTCACTTCTGATGTTAAAGAAAAATCAGTGGAGTTCATTGAGAAGATAATATTCAAGAAAAGCAACGAAATATGGAAATGTGATATTATCGCTCCAAACCCTCTAGACAATGTGAAGATTGAGCCAGAGCTAATGGAGAGAAAATGGAATATTCTACAAGCTGTAAAAAGTGTAGATGAAGCTCTGACTCTTCCTTCTAAACCACTAGAACAAGGAGAAATAAGGGAGGCAATTGGTGTTCCAGGAAGAGAAAGTGTATACTGGATTCACTCCTATGCTGATGATACAGCTGATGCCTTGGTATTCATTGATGCATATTAGAAACAGACATTCTTGCATATGAGTAGGAAATGGCTGCTACAGACTTAAGATGCTGCATTTCTAGACAAAGTACTGGAAGAGTTCAAATGGGGTGATGTAGAGGATACGTTTGTTGATGAGAAGCAGAGACTACTGAAGTAATTGTCTGAGATAGTCTAGGAGAAAAGAAGAATGAAGTTAGATGCGGCTAGTGTCTACAATACTAACCGTGTCAAGGGCTACCCCAAAATGATCTACTGTCAGTTTAAGGCTGATAAAGCTCACTGGAAATCACAACTCATCATGAAGAATTTTGAGGATATTCCAAAGATCAGGACTACTCAGGAGGTGGAAAAACTCAGAAGACTTTTCAGACATCCATATCCAGAACCCAAGAATCCTCTAGAAATGGAAGCAGTAAGTCTGTTGAATGCTCGATGGGCACAGTTACATGATCCAGTATACAAAAGAGAACAGCAAAAGAAAGAGAGGTGCAGAAAATAAAGAGAAGATAGGCGCGATGCTGAGAAAGAAATTAGGAAGGGGAAACGGAATTAGAATGAAAGCTCGGAGGAATGTGAACTTGAAGTTAGAAAAACTTCATATTTTTTTTGGTTGCTCTAACTCACTTGAGGAAAATTCACCTGACCACGGTATGCGAGATAGGCTAATTCACCATACTGTAACTGTGAATCAGAGTGGATCCAATAAGGTGATATGAGTTTGACTGAAAGACATGAAATAATCTAGGTGATAGAAATCATTCCAAAGATCTTTGATTCGAGGTTCGAATTCTCTTTCTAGTTTAAGATAATTATTGAGTTCTTTGTATTGTTTTTCAATTTTCATTTCAGTTGTAATTTGAACAAGACTTTAATGTTACTTATCTTTTCTCGTCTCATTTATTTAGTTGAGTTATCCTTCTTTAATTTGAATTTCATTGTTAGAAAATCAAATAGGGGGAGATTGAAAGGCAGAGTGTCTAAACTTGTAACACTATATCTAATGTAACTCAACTAAATAAAAGATATTTAACCGGAAGACAATCAAGAACAAGAAGTCACAAAAAAATCAATATAAATTGAAGACAAGGTAATTGATACAATTTAACATGGTTAATTATGATCAATCAAAGATGAAATCACTGGAAGAAGTTCAGGTCGTTCATGCCTCAGTGATGTGTAACTTAAAAGAATCAAGATCATAACAATCGTATCAATAAGACTAATTGATTTCAAATGAAGAAGCAGGAAAGCGACAATTGGAAAGCCACATTACTAATTGAATATGGTAATCTATTTAGAAGCAAGAACCCTATCAAGACTAGTCACTTATGAACCAAACCATTGCATCAAGTGTCAGGACATTGATAGCAAGTTTATGTCAGTAATAGAGATCCATGTTCAAGAGCTTGTTGAAAAATATAGAAGACAAGAAGAAATCACAAGTTCAAGATGTTGCATTGAAGTTTCTAGTTGAAGCCTAGAATTTCTCTAAGTACTTACAAGGGAACCTAAGTAGAAATTTCTATCTAGAAATTCTAGATAAGTTTCTACTTTGAGCCAAGTAGAAACTCTGCAAGTAGAACATTTCTATCTCGAAATTCCTATGTAGAAGTTCTACTTAGAATATTCGAGATAGAGCCTATGCAGAAATTCCTATGTAGAAGTTCTACTTAAATGTTCGAGATGACAAGTAGAAATTCCTAAGTAGAAGTTCTACATAGAGGACAGTTTCAACATGACACATGGCATCATCTGGTTGGCTATTTCCAAGCTTTCAAGACAAGATAAGATTTACGTGGACAACATTGGACCACTCATATCTTATCTGTTGAAGACTACAAGTCATAGATTACAAGTAGTATAAATAGAAGTATTCGTGTAACATTTTAAAAGTGTGAGCAATATTGAAAGAAACACTTGTAAAAGAGAGAAAGAGTATTCACAGAGCTTAGTATCATTTACTACCATCTTTACTTCTGTTGTACTGTTGTAATGAATGTTGTAGCAACCCCTTCAACTTATATATAAAACACATATTACTTGAATCATTGTGTTCATTTATTACAAAGTATTTATTGCTTCATTAATTTGAAAAGTTGTATTCACCCCCCTCCCCCTCTACAACACTTTTGGACCTAACACATTGACATAAGATATCGCTTCATTAGGGAACATGTAATGAATGTACAGTTGAATTACATTTTATCCCTAGTGAAACACAACTTGCAGGTATTTTTACCAAACCACTAGATGAATCTACCTTCAATAGATTGGTCTGTGATTTAGGTATGCTTAGTTATAGTTAATAATTTAAATGTCTGATAAGTTATATATATGTATATATAAATTTTTAACCATTGACTATGTTAATCTATTGATTCTTCATTAATCAATTGATAAACATTGTTCTTATCAATAGATATTTGTAGTTATCGACAGATAAATATATCAATTGATGATATATTTACTTATCGATGGATATTTGTAGCTATCGACAGATAAATATATCAATTGATGATATATTTACTTATCGATGGATAGTTGTAGCTATCGACGGATAAATATATCAATTGATGATATATTTATTTATCGATGGATAAGTGCACATGTCGATAAACAACTTTACCAGTTGATGACCTGGAATATAAAGGGATCCATGTCATCAATCGATCTATACAAAAATCTAGCCGTTGATTACTTATTTTATCAATAGATCAATACATACATTCCTGTATGTATAACAGTCGATTGCCAAATTTGGTAACTTTTACTTCTCATTTTTTTAACGATCGATTAAGTTCTATTTTGAGTAAGAAATTGATTGAGAAATCAGTAAATATAAATAGTAAGATTAAAACATCTATTCATTCTTACTTGCAATTTTTACTAACAAATTCTCTTTCTCTCTTTCTCTTTCTCAATCTCTGAACTCTCTCTCTCTCTGTATCTATCTCTATCTCCTATTTATAACCCTAATTGCTACTTTCTAATTATTGTTTCTGTATAATTACTAACAAGTATGCCAGTTAATTCTAATCTTATCTTCAAATACATTTATGGCATCATCAAAGAAAGTCTCACAATCTGGATTCTACTTCGAACTAAACAACTTTGTTTCTTGCACTATGGTGGAGGAAGACCCAACAGAATTCTATCCTCTAATGGAATTCCTAAGAAGTTCAAGGATATCAAAGGCCCTCACAGAAGCACCAAAGATAGTGTGCAATCTAGTTGAAGAGTTCTGGACTACTGCAGAGATAGCAGATGATTTCTCTTCAATCTCATTTGATTGCAAAGGACAGAGGTATATTCTAACCACTATAGTTTTGGGTGAGTGTTTAAATCTTCCTGCAAATAACACAGAAAATTCACCCACTGAAATAGAAATTAGAAGCATGCTTAGAGAAATCAATTTCACTGCTCCTGATGCTAGTCTAGGAAGTATAGTTAGAAAGAATCTAAGAAAAGAGTGGTCATATTTCTTTGATGCCATTATAAAATGTTTTTCTGGTAAGGTTAGTAATTTTGATGCAATAACAACAAGTATGCAACAAGTAGGGTATAGCATTTTATATGATAGATATCATAATTTAGGTAGCCTATTACTCAATGAAATGTCTGACAAATTGGAAAATAAAATAAATAGATCTAATCATATTTATTATGCTAGATTTATTATGATTATTATTAACCACTTTGTCAAGAATATTGTGATTGACAGGAGTACAGAAGTTTTGGATTGCTGGACTCAAAACAAAAGGGTCTTTAAAGACTTGGTAAGGATCAATCTTCACAGCAATGTGGAATTGATCTATCCTCCTTTTGTTTAAGTATTTATCTCTTCCTTAACTTCTTCCAATCCTCAATCTTCTTTGCCTTCTGTGACTATGGAGGGTAGTAGTAATGACCCCAACCCTCCTACTCAAGCCACGCAACTAATCTCAAAATCCAAATCTAAGAAACCAATCTCAGCAGGTTCTCAAAAACATGCTGTTGTAAAAACAAAGAAAAGGAAATCAACTGTTCTGGTAGATAGACTAGAAGGAGATGTAGGTGGTGAGGGAACTGGGTAACATCAAAGAACCCAGAAGAATAAGGAGAGTGAGGGTGTACAACCTCAGCCAAGCCACTCCACAGTCTCCCAAAAGACTGTGGATATTAATATGGAAAATACCACATCCATATTGCCATCCTCTCTAAAGGATGACAATATTGAAAATAGCCCACAACTAGGGACACAGAACCAAATTGGGGACATACAAGCCAAAACAATAACACCATATGAAAGGAGAAAGAAGAAAGCCACCTTTGCACATGGGGAATCACACACTGCAAAATCACAGAAAACTGTGGTGGAGCCTTCTCAAAGTCAGGTTGATGTGTCTCATATAAATGATGAGATGCAGCCCCATTCTCTCTCAATTCCAATACCTTCCATTCTTACTTCTCCATCCCAACAAATTTCTTCAGAAAATATTTTGATAGATTATCAAACATTTTCAGATTCTCCTTCTTTATTCTTCAAGGAGAAGCCAACACTCTCTCCTGAATCTTCTTCACAGGATATTCAGGACTCCATTTCTCATGTTATTAAAAATATCTCTTCTCAAATAATTTCCTCAACAGTTTCTACTCCATCAATTGATGTTTCTTCATTAATTGATATTCAACCATTGACTGATAAGCCATCGATTGATACTTAAGATCAATCGATGGGTATGCATCAATCGATGGATATCCCAAACACCTCAACTGTTAATATCTTTACATCAATTGATGCTCAATCAATTGATATTGCACAAACACTCTTAGGAATGAGTGAGTTGAGTGAGAGGCAGGATTGCAGCCTGACAAAAGGAGAGGGAAGGAGTAAGGACATTTCTAATTCCTCCAGGAATGAGAGTGAAACACTTGAGGGGCCCACCTTAGAAGGTGCACAGAAAATGAGTGAGGGAGAGGTCAGATTCTAGGATGAGATCCTGATGAAAAATAGAGAGATGAGTGAGAGGGATAAAACAATTCTTTTATTTGCACAAGAATTAGAAAGTGAATTGATGGCAGAAGAAGTGGGAGTGAAGGAGTTAGGGGCAGTACCACATGCAGAAGCTAGTGGGAGTGGAGTGCTAAGAACATTGAAGAAGAGATTGATGTTGGTGATTTGGATCCACAGAACTTCATCCATCCTAATCCACAATATCAGGGGTTGGGTACTTCAAGTAATAGGGATGCAGAAAAACTCTTGGGGATTGATCATACAGAACAGAGGACAAGGAATCTGAAGGAAAGAATTGTCAATACAACAGATATATGTTATATCGCACCTGAAGAGCTAGAAGAAGATTCTGATGAGGAGCCATTGATGAGCACAATTGATGGTTTCTTAGAAGCTGTTGAGACTTAAATTCTCTCTCAATATAGAAGGGCAATGGTGGAAGGAGAAATTGAAGATTCTACTCAAAGGAGAATTGCTCACTGTATGAGAGAATCACTGAAGATTCAACATATGACAATAACAGGAGTAAAGAGGGAACTGGAGATTATCAAGGACTCTATCTCCACCAACAAGGATGCTTTGGACAGGAGATTGGATGAAAAGCTACCATTCAACACCATGAATCACATCAAAGACAAGCTCTTCAAGGAATCAAAGAACTTTGCAGCTTTGGAAACTAGACTGGGTTCTCTAGAAAAGAAAATGGATGCTATTATTGCAGGTCAAAGTCTTCATGCATCTATTCTTCAAAAGTTCCTTGATAGAATGCCACCACCCCCTCCAATTGATGATAACAAAAAAGGGGAGAATACAAAGAAGAAGGATGATGGTGATGGTGATGACAAAGGCAGTGGAAGTGGTGGTGTTGGTGGTTCTGGTATGGTCAAGACAAGTGACATTGGTGGTTCTGCAATAAAAAGATTCAAATACAGAAGTAACAGGGATAATCAGTCTTCAAAGAGATCTAAGTCATCTAATTCTCCCAAAGATGACTTAAAATAGAAAAAGGAAGAATTCAAGAAATTTGAAACTGATCTAGAAGCTAGAAGGATTTCTAGGGAAAGAGAAACTCAATCAATGATTGAGAGAGAAAGGAAAAGAATTGAAGATTTGAAGAGAAGCACAGAGTTGGTGACAGAGGCAGTAGAAAAAGGAAACTTGAATGAGTTCATTTCTCAAACAAGAAAAATAAATGAAGATGCACAAAAGGCTGCCAAAGAAAGCAACTCAAATGCTGAAGCCTTTCTATCAATTGATCTTGAAGCCGTTGAAGAGAAGAAAAAGGGTAAAGCCATAATGATTGAAGAAGAGAAGAAAAAGAAAGAGCTAGTTGGCCAGAAGCTTCTTTAGGGAGCTATTTCTACAGGATTGTCAGATGCTGCAAGAAGAGAAAAGGAAAATGAGGAAATAGTAAGGCAAATGGAAATAGAATGGAATATGGAAGATCAATCAATGGAGCAACCACTGAGGAAAAAGAGAAAAATAGCTATGGCCAAGAAAAGGTCAAGTTATACTCAAGAAATAGTGGTTCAGGAAAACCTTCAGGGTCAAAAAGAAGAAATAAGGGAGGAGATAACAATTGAAGGTTATGATATGAACGGAATACCAATAATTAATGAAAAAGGACTAATTGGAGTAAGGAATCATCCTGCTACTTCTAATCAAGAGAAATCTATGAGATTGGAGTATGAAAATGGAGTGAAGATCACCTATTCCATGAAAGTGATAATGAAGCAGAGTTACAATGTCTTAAAGTCTATTCTTCCTCTACTCAACATAAAGTACAAACTCAACACAACAATTGCTCAGGATATTCAACAGCAAGTTTCAAGATTAAGGAGATCCAAGGCAAAAGCTGAACCTGATTCACCTCTAAAGCTATGGAAGTCACAGGTCAAAAAGGCGGTGTTGGAGCCAAAGTATGCTATGATTTTTACAGATGTGGAGGGCAACACAAAGTTCTTTGATATCTGTAAATATCTGGACAAAATCACAGATGAAGAAATACACTACCTTATGAGGCAGCTTGGAGAAATTGATAGGGATGAAGCAATTTTGAGGAGTTCTTTCATGAGGCAGCTAAAGGAGAATGCTGAGAAGAGAAGGAAGATGATCTAATTAAATCATGAAGACATTGAAACTATCTGCATGAGTTATCTATCAAACTGGTATTTTCAAAATTAATGTGCAAATTAAATTTCTTGATTCAATATGAATGTTTTTTTTTGTGGTTTTGTTATCATCAAGTAGATTTATGCATGTTCATATCACAGACACAAATAGGGGAGATTGTTAGGAATCTATATGTAATTTGATGATAACTTTAATCTTAGAATTGTAGAAATTTTGTTTTATGTAACTGATCAATTGATATGAAATTTATAAATATCAATTGATCAGGAAACCATTTATCAGTTGAAATGTTTATATGAGTCAACTGATAATTTGGACTGTAGCATAGGTGTACTTAATCTATTTCAATCGATAAGGTGTAAATCAATTGATATTATTCTTATCAATTGATGTTATAGTCAATTGATATAGATCATCAATTGATGTGTAAATTAAACTGTCAAATTGTAATTATTTGAAGACAGGAAATTGCACAAGTGAAGGATGATCAATTGATATTGAAGCCTCAACAGATGAGAGATCAATTGAAGAAGCCAAGTCAGGAATTGAAGACCATCAATTGATGTAAAGACCCATCGATTGATATATATCGATCGATATCATTTATCAGTGGATAAGTCATTCCTTATCAATCGATGGATGTAAAGATTAATCGAAGAAGAACATCAGTTGATGGATTAAAGGATGAATCAATTGATATGCTTAACAGCAAATTATCAATTGATTGTGATAACATAGAAAGTCTATCAGTTGTAGATCCAGATAACAAAAACACACCTATGGAAGACAGCCTAGGGTGGCTGTGAAGACTCAATCAGTAGCTGTCTTTCAAGTCTGTTTTCCTAAAATGGAAAAAGGAAAAAGAGAGACAGATAGAAACAATCCTAGAATAGGAATTGTAAAATACACTTGTAGTATATAAACAAGTGTAGTAGCATTGTTAGAATATATAGAAGTTAGACAATATTTCTACAATGAACTGATCAAGCTCAAGAGCACATTGTAAGATCAGTTGATTCTTTCTAACTTTGTAAAAATGAAGCTAGGTTATCTTTAACCTACGAACATTGAGCAAAAATATATATCTGATGGAAAAACCAATCCATCAGTAATTTTTAAATCTCTTTTTGTTCATTTTAATTTTTAGTTGTCTGTTTAAATATATTCTGTTAAACTAACAAATATTAAAAAGTTCTAATATTTGTATTCAACCCCCCCCCCCTTCTCTAAATATTGACATTGTTATTAGGAATAACAATTGGTATATTTAATTTTCTTTCTTTGACTGAATTTTAAACTTGAATGTATTAAAATGAATTTCTTGTCTGATTCTTTTTCAAAACGTTTTATTCAAAGATACATTCATTTTCTATCAGTTTTAAAGAAGAAATCATTAAAATTCTTTTTCAAAATTTCTCATAAAGCACTTTTAGTAAAAGAGTTTTGATTTGCATCCCTACTTTGATATCTAAATCCTATGGTGTGAATCAAACTTTTCTTGAGGATAATCTTTCTTTAAATCTCAACATCTTTTATCCTCTCCCAAAAGCTGTTTTTACAAGTTTTATCTTATAAAAAAATTTCTCTCTTAATTTTTCATTTTGGAGTGGCAGAAACATTGTGACTGCTATTTTATTTAGAGAAATTATTTTAACTTCGAGGTACCAATCACTTGTAAAATGATTTGTTTTTAAACATTTGTTTCAATGTATGTTTCACATTGATTCATAAATAGTGATTGTTGTTTTGAAGGCCTAGTACTGTATTGTTAAGCATTCATTCACCCCAATTGTCATGTTTTTATTTTAAGATGGGGATACTGAAGGAATTTATGCACCAGCGGAAGCATTGAATAACATTTATTTGCATATATTCCTATGTATACATACATATAGATACAAAAACTATTTTATAAATTGAAGAATACCTCGATTGTTTTCCAGCAACAGCTAAAGAAGATCTTGTTCTTCAATCCTTGCAATCACCCATCAAGTGTGGAGTGCTCTAAAGATATCCACCAAGAATCAAACTAAAAGATGAAGGAGGAGGCTAGAGAGGAAATTAGGGTTGCCTCCCTTTTAAAATATTTCTCACAAATATTAGGGTTTTTTTGTATTAGGGTTTATAATCCTATATTTATAGGCAAATATCTCAGCTGAGATATTTTCTATAAATATCTTATTATTAATTCCCTTTTTAATTAGTTAATGATTAAAACTATTTTAATCATTAATTCCTTTTTCTAAACTCTTTTAGAAAATTATTCTCTCTTCATATTTAATTACTTTAATTAAATATTTAATTAATAATATTAAGATCTTATCTTAAATAATTTATAATCAATTAAATATCATTTAATTAATTTATAAAATTTGCTAAGTAATTATTTATTTCATAAATAAATAATCACTAGTTATTATTAATTATTCCTTCATCTATAATTTAATCTCTTTTATGGTGTGACTTTTTAGGTTCAATATTAAGCCGGTAGTAGAAATAAATAATAATAAACATTTTATTTATTATTTATATGAATTCTATTAATTCATTAAATATAATTAATCTGATTAATTATATTTATTCTACATCGTCAGTGATGCTTCTCAACATATCGCGACTATCCAGATAATACGAAATCATTGCTTAGAATACTTAGAACCTGTCAGTAATTAGTTACCGTACAATTAATTCCTTCTACCCTTCAATATCCCGATTAAATACAAGGCATGAAACTCGTGTCATGCCTATCTAATTTAATCATATGATTTCTTATTCATAATGCAAAGTTCTTTTTAATGCAAATTAGAAACTCTTTCTAATTTCATTCACTCTGGCCAGAGATTCTTGAACTTGCATATCATAGGATATTCACTTCCTTTACTGGAAGGGGCAGATCCTTTATTGATTCGTTAACTATCTCCATAAACAAATCACTATGCTCGGAATGGACCTAATGAATGTCCTAGAGACTAAGGACTAAACCAAAGCATAAATCATTGTGTACGAGATTACTCTAACGATCTCAAGTCTAAGGATACTTGTACAACTATTTATTTAAGAAACAACTATCGACACGTGAGTAAACTCCATTAGTTGTTCTACTTATCGAGTCATGTTCAGTGAACTTATTCCTTAATAAGCACCTACATACTAGCTATAGTGTCACCACACAAATGTCTATGAGAACAGACATCCTCCTAAGAGAGCTAGCATAGTATGTACTGATATTTACGGATTTACCAATTTCCAATTAGTTATCCTATGATCAGGAACTGTTTAAGTCTAAAGCTATTATCTTCTAGATCTCATTATTACAATCTCATTATAATTCTAGAAGCTTTGCTCTAAATTATGGAACATCTTATTTAATACACTTCAAATAGATTAAGCCCGTAACATAAATACTTTATTATTATCAAATGAAATCAAATAAGAGTAGCAGAAAGTTTTTCCTAACTCATCATACATGATTGGTTTTAGGTCAAACACTTTCAATATCCCACTTGGCCTAAAGCCAATCACTCTGGTATCTAATACCCATCCGCTCCTTATGACGATCAAAATTTAACTGAGACAGCGGCTTCGTGAATGGGTCTGCTATGTTGTTATGTGTGTCAACTCTTTCGATCTTGACATCTCCTCTTTCAATGATCTTCCTAATCAAATGAAACCGCCGCAATAAATGTTTGGTATTCTTGTGAGACCTCGGGTCCTTGGCTTGAGCTATTGCAGCTTTATTGTCACAATATAAAACAATAGGCCCCTCTATGCCAGGAACTACTCCCGACTCAGAAACAAATTTCTTCATCCAAACAGCTTCTTTGCAGCCTCACTTGCAGCTATATACTCTGCTTCTACTGTGGAGTCAGCCGTCGTAGATTGCTTACGACTTCTCCAACTAATCACCCCACTATTTAGAGTAAACACATACCCTGACATGGATGTACTATCATCACACTCTGACTGAAAACTAGAGTCAGTGTAACCCTCTATTTTCAACTCAGATCCACCAAAAACAAGAAAAATATCCTTAGTCCTTCTCAAGTACTTAAGGATGTTCTTCACTGCTTTCCAGTGGTCTTCACCTGGATTTGACTGATATCTGCTAGTCACACTAATTGAGTGAGCAACATCAGGTCTAGTACATAACATCGCGTACATGATAGATCCTATTGCCGACGCATAAGGAATCCTACTCATACGCTCTCTTTCTTCAGGTGTCTTAGGAGACATCTTGTCAGAAAGGGAGACTCCATGGCTCATCGGTATGAGACCTCTCTTGGAGTTTTCCATGCTAAACCTTTTAAGCACCTTATCGATGTACGTACCTTGGGTTAGACCTATCATTCTTCTTGATCTATCTCTATAGATCTTCATACCAAGAATGTAGGACGCTTCTCCCAAGTCCTTCATGGTGAAGTTCTTTGATAGCCACATTTTTACTGATTGCAGCATTGGTATGTCATTTCCTATTAAGAGTATGTCATCTACATATAAAATAAGAAATGTTACTGCGCTCCCACTAACCTTCTTGTAGACATATGGTTCATCTATGTTTTTGATAAAATCAAACTTTTTGATTGTCTCATCAAAACGGATGTTCCATCTTCGAGAAGCTTGCCTTAACCCATATATGGTTCGTAGTAGCTTACATACTAGATGTTCATTTCCTTTGGAAATAAAACCCTCTAGCTGTGTCATATACACTTCTTCTTCAAGTTCCCCATTGAGGAAGGTCGTCTTTACGTCCATTTGTCAGATCTCATAGTCATAGTAAGCTGCAATAGCAAGCAAAATCCGAATTGATTTGAACAAGGCTACAGGCGAAAAAGTTTCATCAAAGTCAATCCCTTGTCTTTGTTTGAATCCTTTTGCCACGAGCCTGGCCTTGTAGGTCTCTACCTGGCCATTTGCTCCAATCTTTCTCTTGTATACCCACTTGCACCCTATAGGCTTCATATCCTTGGGTGCCTCTACCAAAGTCCATACTTGGTTGGCATACATGGAGTTCATTTCGGATTTCATGGCATTCTGCCATTTCTCTTGAAGGTCATAGGGTCGTCTCCATCAATGACCGCCAATTCATTGTCATTATCAATGACAAGGCCATAATACCTCTCAGGTTGGTGAGACACCCTTTGTGATCTACGGATGTGCTGTTCTACGGAAGGTTGTTCAATATGAACAGGTGTTTCCTCTTGAACCGTAGTAGTTTGTTCTTCATGAACTTCATCAAGTTCAATCTTGTTCTCACTATTCCCTTCAAGGATAAATTGTTTTTCCAGGAAGGTAGCATGTCGGGAGACAAACACCCTTTGTTTAGTGTAAAAGTAATACCCTAAAGTCTCTTTAGGATATCCTATAAACCTACATTTCACGGATCGAGATTCTAGCTTATCGGGGTCAACTTTCTTGACATAAGCCGGACATCCCCAAATCTTAACGTGCTTAAGACTCGGTTTCCTTTCTTTCCATATCTCATACGGAGTTTGAGGAACAGATTTGGAAGGCACCTTGTTCAATATATATGCTGATGTTTCCAATGCATAACCCCAAAGTGATACTGGAAGATCTGTATAACTCATCATGGATCGAACCATGTCCAACAAAGTTCGATTTCTCCTTTCGGATATTCCATTCAACTAGGGAGTAGCCGGAGGAGTCTATTGAGAGACTGTACCATTTTCTTTGAGATAATTTAGAAACTCGCCACTTAAGTATTCACCTCCTCGATCTGATCGAAGGGTTTTAATACTATACTTGGTTTGTTTCTCTACTTCATACTTATATTCTTTGAACTTTTCAAAGGCTTCGGATTTGTATTTCATCAAATACACATATCCAAATCTAGATCGATCATCTGTAAAAGTAATGAAGTATGAAAATCCACCCATGGCTTGCGTGGACATCGGCCTACACACATCTGTATGTACCAATCCAAGCAACTCCGCAGCTCTTTCTCCATGTCCACTAAATGGAGATTTGGTCATTTTGCCTAACAGACAAGACTCGCATATAGGATATGATTCAAAATCAAAAGGTTTTAGTAACCCTTCCTTATGCAATGTCTTAAGTCTATTTTCACTAATATGACCAAATCTGCAGTGCCACAAGTAGGTGGGATTTTCATCATCTCTTTTTCTTTTATTACTATGTTCAATTTAAAGTAAACTATGTTCTACGTCACATACATACAAACCATTATTTAAAATACCAACACCATAAAGAACATTATTTCTAAAAATTGAACATTTATTGTTCTCAATAACAAACGAAAAACCATCCAAGTCTAACATGGGAATAGAAATAATATTCCTCACAATTGAGGGAACAAAATAACAATTATCCAAAATAATAGTCTTACCCGTAGGCATAAGTAAATCAAACGATCCTACAGCTACAGCAACAACTCTTGCTCCATTGCCCATACGTAGGATCACCTCTTCTTCTTCAAGAGTCTTACTTCTCCTTAGTCTCTGCAACGAATTGCAAATGTGAGAACCACAGGTGGTATCTAATACCCAAGTAGAAGTTTGATTAAGTGACATATTTAGTTCGATCATGAACATACCTGAAGCAGAAGCGGTAGTCTCACCACCCTTCTTCTTCTTCAATTCTGCAAGGTAAGCCTTACAGTTTCTCTTCCAGTGCCCCACTTTGTTGCAGTGAAAGCAAACAACTTTGCTTTTGGGATCTTCAGCATTTGGAGGAACTGGCCTTTTCTCACATACATTCTTCTTCTTCTTAAGAGGGCTCCTCTTCCTCTTCTTAGGGTTAGAGCCTTCACCAATTAGAAGAACAGAACTCTTCTTTGTGGGAAAATTTGACTCAGCAGTTTTCAGCAAGTTATGGAGTTCAGGCAAGCTGACATCCAACTTGTTCATGTGAAAGTTCACAACGAACTGCGAGAATGAATCTGGAAGTGATTGCAAGACCAGATCTTGATTCAGCTCCCCATCCATGACAAATCCAAGTTGTCTAAGACGCTCAATCAAATTGATCATCTTGAGCACATGAACATTCACAGATGATCCCTCAGTCATCCTACAACGGAATAGCTCCTTTTATATCTCATATCGAGCTGTCATTCCTGCCACATCATACAAATCTTGTAGATGCATAAGGATAGAGTGAGCATCCATATGCTCGTGTTGCTTTTGGAGCTCATCATTCATGGATCCCAGCATAACACACTGTGCAACTCTTGCATCATCTATCCAATTACGATACACAATATGTTCATCATTATGTGCATCCTGAGCAGGTTCAGCAGGTTTAGGTGAGTCTAGTACATATTCCTTTTTCTCAATCCTGAGAACAATTCTCAGGTTTCGAAGCCAATCAGCATAGTTGGGACCAGTTAATTTGTGTGCATCGAGCATGCAACGGAGTGATAGTGCAGAAGACATTATGTATATAGTAAATCTGCAAATAATAAACACATAACAACATTTAGCAAATACTCTATTTTATTATCTAAAACACCATATGAATCGGGTCTTTATTCATAAGTGCCTCCTACTATTCTATCTAATTGCTATATCCCTTTTTGAAATTAAGCATTCATAATGATAATGGGATAGGGATCCTACATTCCATCACACAACCTCGGCTGTAGCACGGAACGTCATGTAACGTTCAATAGGCAGACAACTCTTGTCAGCTACATCTCATGTTATTCTCTAATCTTACTTTAGCCTCTTGAATACTTGAGTCACGGCTGTGGCACGACAAACTCAATACTCTAAGTCAAGTCAATCCCAACATCTCGTATAATTAAACTAGTTTCAAATAGCCCACGGCTGTAGCACATAACGACCATAAGATTCCAATTCATCATACACATCTCATGTTATAGACAAGTATCTCTTCTTTCGGAAACAACGCCCTCGGCTGTAGCACGCAACGACAGAGTTTCAAAAACAAGAAATACTTTCTATTATGTTGGAAGGCTATGACCAACACAAGCCCTTTGTGTTTTATGGCCAATTACTACTTGATATTCTTTATATTTTAGGGGATTATATTATGTTACAATTATAATCATATTATAAATAGATTCTTTTAGATTGGATTAAATATTTCAAATCAACTATTCATACTTGGAGTCATCCCAGGCCAGGGGTGGAGCATTGTCAAGAGGCGTCTCTTAATAACCCCCTTTCTTATAGATAGAACATTTGTTGTTTGACAGAATCATCCTTTCACTTAAGTTGAAAATTCATATTCAATCACGTGTTTCATAAACACAAAAATCTCATGATTGTATTCATAATATGGAAATAAAGGTCACGAAACAATTTCACTATTCTAGATTGTCTAACATACGCCTTATGTTAATTAAGTTCACCTAAATCTATCATCTCATGATAATTCAAGCATATATCACATATATATAATCACAAATAAATATAAGGTAGGCATGTTAAATCATATATTACAACATATAAGCATTATACATCTCTATGTATCACATGGTGTATTTAAAAACAACTTAAAACAGTTAAAACTTGCTTTAAAACACTTTTGGAAGCTCTAAACAGTCTGAAACAATTTCAGAAAAATTATTGTAATATATCATTAGAACCGTCTCGGAAAAACGAATTCAACGATATATTACACACCCCATTCTGAGCTCCCACGCGCCCGCACGCCCCCCGAGAAGTTTCTGACGCATCCTCATGCGCGCACGCGCCCCTAGTACTGTATTGTTAAGCATTCATTCACCCTAATTGTCATGTTTTTATTTTCAGATGGGGATACTGAAGGAATTTATACACCAGCGGAAGTATTGAATAACATTTATTTACATATATTCCTATGTATACATACATATAGATACAAAAACTATTTTATAAATTGAAGAATACCTCGATTGCTTTCCAGCAACAGCTAGAGAAGATCTTGTTCTTCAATCCTTGCAATCACCCCTCAAGTGTGGAGTGCTCTAAAGATATCCACCAAGAATCAAACTAAAAGATGAAGGAGGAGGCTAGAGAGGAAATTAGGGTTGCCTCTCTTTTAAAATATTTCTCACAAATATTAGGGTTTTTTTGTATTAGGGTTTATAATCCTATATTTATAGGAAAATATCTCAGCTGAGATATTTTCTATAAATATATTATTATTAATTCCCTTTTTAATTAATTAATCTTTTTAATTAATTAGTTAATGATTAAAAGCTGAGATATTTTCTATAAATATCTTATTATTAATTCCCTTTTTAATTAATTAATCTTATTAATTAATTAGTTAATGATTAAAACTATTTTAATCATTAATTCCTTTTTCTAAACTCTTTTAGAAAATTATTCTCTCTTCATATTTAATTACTTTAATTAAATATTTAATTAATAATATTAAGATCTTATCTTAAATAATTTATAATCAATTAAATATCATTTAATTAATTTATAAAATTTGCTAAGTAATTATTTATTTCATAAATAAATAATCACTAGTTATTATTAATTATTCCTTCATCTATAATTTAATCTCTTTTATGGTGTGACTTTTTAGGTTCAATATTAAGCCGGTAGTAGAAATAAATAATAATAAACATTTTATTTATTATTTATATGAATTCTATTAATTCATTAAATATAATTAATCTGATTAATTATATTTATTCTACATCGTCAGTGATGCTTCTCAACATATCGCGACTATCCAGATAATACGAAATCATTGCTTAGAATACTTAGAACCTGTCAGTAATTAGTTACCGTACAATTAATTCCTTCTACCCTTCAATATTCCGATTAAATACAAGGCATGGAACTCGTGTCAAGCCTATCTAATTTAATCATATGATTTCTTATTCATAATGCAAAGTTCCTTTTAATGCAAATTAGAAACTCTTTCTAATTTCATTTACTCTGGCCAGAGATTCCTGAACTTGTATATCATAGGATATTCACTTCCTTTACTGGAAGGGGCAGATCGTTTATTGATCCGTTAACTATCTCCATACACAAATCACTATGCCCAGAATGGACCTAATGAATGTCCTAGAGACTAAGGAGTAAACCAAAGCATAAATCATTGTGTTCGAGATTACTCTAACGATCTCAAGTCTAAAGATACTTGTACAACTATTTACTTAATAAACAACTATCGACACGTGAGTAAACTCCATTAGTTGTTCTACTTATCGAGTCATGTTCAGTGAACTTATTCCTTAATAAGCACCTACATACTAGCTATAGTGTCACCACACAAATGTCTATGAGAACAGACATCCTCCTAAGAGAGCTAGCATAGTATGTACTGATCTTTACGGATTTACCAATTTCCAATTAGTTATCCTATGATCAGGAACTGTTTAAGTCTAAAGCTATTATCTTCTAGATCTCATTATTACAATCTCATTATAATTCTAGAAGCTTTGCTCTAAATTATGGAACATCTTATTTAATACACTTCAAATAGATTAAGCCCGTAACATAAATACTTTATTATTATCAAATGAAATCAAATAAGAGTAGCAGAAAGTTTTTCCTAACTCATCATACATCATTGGTTTTAGGTCAAACACTTTCAGATACTATCATGTGGACGAAAATGATGTAAATCATAATTGCATTATGAGTCGGAAAATCATAGTCCTCTATCTGATAAGGATGTTTTGCAAAACTATTTTCAAAAATTACAGTGCAAAGGTTTTAAAGGAAAAGAGTCATTTTATTAAGATTTAATTTGGTAAGAGAGTTAAATTTCTTCTTTGGTATAAATTTTCGCGTTTTATTATGAGAAGTTTGCCTTATAAGAAATTCACAACGGATAGAATTTTTCTCTAATACATTTTCTCGCGTTTTATTATGGGATAAGTATGTTAAAGAAAATCTTTAGATTCGACAAAAGTCTTTTATTAAAAGTGCTTTAATGCAATCAATTATCATTCATTCTTATATTTGTCCTTCTCTTTGAGATGAAAAATATGTTTTGGAATGTTAAGGGGATTATTTCTTTATCTTATTTGTTGATTCTATACTTTTAGCCCCCAGTGGCTTTAGAAGCTGACCAAAAGGTTGAAAACCCATCAATCTCTTACCCAGACCATACTACCAAACAGTAATTCATCCACTTCCATTTATTAACCCCTAGAGATACAAGGAACATATATAAGTTAGAGGTTGATAAAGGAGAAACTGCATTTGATGCAGCAAATAAGGATGAAGTCGGAAGTGCACCCATAGCTCTACCTCTAGAGAAGCAAAGTAGTATATAACTGAGATAATTGTAAGTTCATCTGCATCTTCTCAAAAGGATGCGGAGCTGAAAAGGCAATTAAACTGTCTCTGGAATCATTCTCTCACCAGGGTAAGTCCATTGAAATTCGCTCATCAGTCAGAGCATCATGTAATGAGTCAAGCACACCACTGGCACTCACGCTGGTGGTAAGCCTAAATAGATAAATTCTAGGAACACATGGCAAGGCGTGCATAGTGTGAGGTACATGCATTTAGAGGATATACGGACTCTAGCCATACATTACATTGTCCAAGTATCTACCTCAAACAGAATTTAATCTTCTGCATCCCGAAAGGGAGATCTCTTGTTCAGATTTATCTGGGCTTGAGAGGCAACTGCTTGACAAGAATTCTTCAGATGAGTCAAGTAGGGTATTTTACACAAATTCCCGTCACAGGGTTACGAAGGAAACGTAGGCTCTAAATTGCCATTCATTACATTGCCTACTACGTCGCCCTTCCTGGAAGGAACATTTCCAAATCATGAAAAGGATTGTGCACCTCCCATTTACAGAGAAGGTGTGAGGCAACTCCTTGATAGAACAAGGCAGGATTCCCTAATAGATTTTAAAATCATGGGATAACCCATCTCAAAGAGGTGAGGCTCCACTAGATAGTGATTTAGCAAACGCTATTGAGTCTGGTGCTGAGACAGTGCTTATGCATGATAGATCAAGAACACCTCTTCGGGTCAATTCTCCACTTGATAGTGATTTAGTTCATTCTGATGAATCAAGTGATGAGAATATAATTGAATTGACGGATATCACTTGCAGGTACAGAAGGCTATATTTGAAATGCAGAGTGAAAGTGAGGGAGAGAAACACTTAAGTGAAAGTGATGGAGAGATACACTTGAGTGAGATATAGGGAGAGAAAGAGTGAAACACTTCAAAGTGCTCGACACTTGAGTGTAAACACCAACATAACGTAGTAGAAGTGAGGAAACCATAGAACAAACACTTACCCTTGGTACTTGCTACTTCTGAAAGAATAGCTACTATGTTTTCCCAATCAATGATAGACGGTAATCTTCTTTGTAAGACAATCCAATCAAAAGATGGGCCATTGGAGGATTCCTCAACTAAGGGGGATAATTTAGTAAGAAAAAGGGAAAAAGAGAAGTTAATAAAGTCTTATTTTCGTATCCTTAAGAGAAATTAATATCCTTAGGGGGAGTTAGACAAGAAAAAGAAGAAGAATTATATTCTCAGGGGAAGAACATTACTTGAGCTATGTTTTATATTCTATTGAAGACGTTCCCAAGAATTTTAATTTTTATGAAGCTCTGTTTATGATAAGTTCTTTAAGTTCAACTATGAAGGATTTTGAAGCCGAGAAAGCTCAAATACAGACAGAAATGAATATGATACTACATGAATATCAGTTCAGGGCTAGAGGAACAAATATTTTTTATTTCAGTTACTCAAGAATTCTGGAAATGCAGTATCTAATCCAGAAAAACCAGTAACATTATTTAAAAGTCTCGGACGATTATTTTTTCTAGTTGTTAGTTGAGTTATCCTCTCTATGAGATTTGTTCGTTAAGTTTAACAATCAAATAGGGGGAAATTGTTGTTAAGATTACAAAGCCATATGAATAGTAATCATGATAACTCAACACTAGAACAGGACATGAAAATAATACTACGTCTACACAGAAATCAGGAAGAAATGAAGACAAGGCAGATACAGTGAATCAAGACATTAGAAGAAGTTTTGAAGTCTACTATAGGTCACTGAAAGAAGTTCATTAATATGTTCATGCCTCAATGAAAAATAATGTGTAAAGACTTTTAGGGTTTCAGAAGTGTTGAAGGTTCGGTATAAAGTGCCACTAGAAGATTTCATTGTATCAGCATTGATTGAAGATAGACAGTGTTCGAAGCATAGGAATCTTGAAGAATTGAAGACATGGTAAAGACAAAGGACTAAGAAGACAGATGCAGTCTTGGAGTTATACTCACTGAAAGAAGTTCATTTATATGTTCAAGCGTCAGTGAAGAATAGAGAATGAAGCATTCAAGGTTGTGGTAATAATGAAGACTTTGTCTAAGTACCAAAAAAGATTTTAGTGAAAGTACAGTGTTTATTGACAGTCAGTGTTCGAAGCAATGCAACAGTCCAAGGTTAATCAGCTGAAACAAAAAAGAAATCAAGGGAATTTAATTCAGTGTTAGTCGTTTGTGAACCAGACCAGTGCACTAAGCGTCAGCACAACAAGAAGATAATTATCTTGATGTTTCAGAAGAAAATCAGTTGATCAAGCCAGAAGAGTGAAAACTAAGTGGTAAATATTTCAAACATTTCAAGAAATTGGTGAAGGCAAGTATTACTACATTTGGTGGCTCTTGTACTCTGCAAGAAATGTAGGAGGCGTAACGAAACACCTTAGGCGCAACAAAATACTTATGAATAAGTTTCTAAGTACTTTTGTTGCTCTTACAAACTGCAAGCACTCTAGAGGTGCAACAAAACTCCTTTGGCATAAAAAAATACTTGTGAATAAGTTTCTAAGTACTTTCGTGGCTCCTACACACTCCAAGCACTCTAGAGGCGCAACAAAAATCTTTACACGCAACGAAATACTTGTGAATAAGATTCTAAGTACTTTCGTGGCTCCATACACACTTCAAGCACTCTAGAGGCGTAACAAAACTCCTTAGGCGGAACGAAATACTTGTGAATAAGTTTCTAAGTACTTTCGTGGCTCCTACACACTGCAAACACTCTAGAGGCGCAACAAAACTTTGCCTTAGGAGCAACAAAAGAGTTTAAGGAAAAACCAAGAGTTTCGTGGCTCTTCTATAAGGGACATAGAATATAGGCGCAATAAAACTTTCTCTTAGGCGCAACAAAAGTTTTGTGGCTCCTATACACTGCACTCACTCTACAAGCGCACCAAAATGACTTAGCATTGTGAAGAACAAATCAATTTTAATTAATTTGAAAAGTCTACACCATATAAACAAAATGACGTGCTCATTTGGAAGTGTGTTCTGGTTCATCTCTTCCAATGAAAATTGTCGGAGAAGAACACAACAAAAATATATAAAGGGGTCAAAACAAATCAAAGCTCTATCCATTACTCCTTACCGGAGTCTTTTGTTAATGGCTGGATAAATCTTGTAATATTTTAAGGGCCATTACAAAATACTCCCGGTAGTTAAATTCTTAGACAAAATTATAGATACAAATATTGTATAGGATTTAGCTTGTATATTTTTGTAGAAGCAAAGAACTAATTTGTTCTTTGGAAACTAGTTATATTTTTAACTAGGTGAAGCAACCTCAGGGTTTATATACGAAAGATATATTTCCCGAAACTTGTCTCATTAAATTACTTGCTAATTTTCTAGAATATTAATGATTATTCATAAATACAGAAAATTAGTAAGCCAGCCTCCTAAACACTATTCACCTCATGAAATCAAACCCACTAACCGAACTCTAAATTATTTATCCGCAAAAAATTCGAAAGAAATTTTAATTTAGTGAGCATGGTATTCAACCCCCCTTCTACGATACTTCGGGACCTAACAATGCTATATTTTCAAAACCGTTTTCTCTCTTAATTGTTTCTTTTAAAGTGGCAGAAACTTTGTGATTGCTATTTTATTCAGAGAAATTATTTTTACTTCGAGGTATCAACCATTTGTAAAATGATTTATTTTCAAACACTTGTTTCAATGTATGTTCACATTGATTCATAGTACCAAAACAGTAGTTGTTGCTTTGAATGCCTTGTACTGTATTGTTAAGCATGTATCCACCCTCACTATCATGTATTTATGTTTTTAGTCGAGGATACTATCAGATGGACGAAAATAATGTAAATCATAATTGCATTATGAGTCTAAAAATCATTGTCTTCTATCTGATAAGGATGTTTTGCAAAAATGTTTTCAAATCGTACAGTGCTAAGTTTTAATGGAAGTCAGTCATTTTATCGAGATATAATTTGGTAAGAGGGTTGAATTTCTTCTTTGATGTAAATTCCGGCATTTTATAATGGGAAGTTTGCCTTATAGGAAATTCATAAGGGATAGAAACTTTCTTATCTGATACACTTTCATGCATTTTATAATGGGATATGTATCTTAAAGAAAATTTTGTATCATGCTCTTAAATGATAAATCTTTAGTTCCGACCAAACTCTTTTGCTAAGGTACATAGGGTCCATTTTCCAAAATTCCCATGTATTGAGAATTAGAAGTCTTGATGAAAATGGACATCTTCTTCTTCCATAAAATGTATTCATTTTTATCAAAGGCTGGGATTTTGATGCTACTAAGTTTTTGAGTACTCATGGTTGTGAAGAATTTTAAATCTCAAGAAATAATTAATTTCTTAAAAATTAAAATCAATTCGAATAAAAATTAAATTTTGATAAATAAAATTTAAATTTAAATTATTGATGATTGATAGTCTTCTTAAAATTAGTGAACATAAAATCTTTAAAAAATTCAAAATTGAATTTTCTTTAAAAATAAAGAAATTTCAATATAAATTTTTCTAGATATAAAAATACACATTTTCAAAAAACTATTTTTGGATCTTGATTTGTAACTTCAATCAACAAGCACTGATACCAATTGTTAGGTCCAAAATCATCATAGAAGGGGGGGGGGTTTGAATATGATATGGTAGATTTTTCGTTTAATTACGGATTAAGTGTTTGTGTTTTAGAGATATGAAAATGACAGTAGTTGAAACACAAGATTCGGGGAAATAACAATATATTTTAAATCCCTGAGGTGCTACACTTCTAATCAAATAATTAGTTTCAATGGGTTCAATCAATGTTACAATAGAAATACAGTTGGTGTAATAACCCCGATTTTTGATATATTTTTTTCATTTATAAACGACCCTGATGAATAGTGATTCTAAGGTTTACGAAAATTTTTTTAGCCCACACTAAGTAAGTGTTGAAATAATAGAAATCTGGAGATGACATATTGTTGTATGAAGAAAATGAGTGTATGTAAAAGCCGTCGGAATTCAAAGATTTTCACTTTTACTAATTGTTTCGTAATTAATGAGATATCGAGGTATACGAGAATTATACGTGAATAAAGAGGATTATTTAATTAAAGGAATTATAATCCTAGGGGAAGTGAAGTATTATGAATGTTAATGATCCCTATTACTAAGATAATGAGAATTATGGAAATACTAATCATACTTAGCAAAGATGGATTAGGTGATTAATCATGGAAAGGTAAGTTAAATACACTTAAGAGCCATGCAACTAGGAACTAGACTTGGTGGGAAACCACAAGGAGAAGTACTTGCCATGCAACTAGAATGGAAACTAGCCAAGACAAAGTAACCAAGTAAGCAACCAAGATTAAGGAACATAGTCCCCAATTTTAGGGAAAAGCAAGCCATAAAGCCACTTTATTACACTTGAACATTTCAACCAAGCCATGATTAACCTTTTCAAAGATATTATCTCACAAAAATCAAATGCAAGTCCAGAAGCCAAGCAACTTTCTCTGGGGCCGCTCGTCCTCAAAAGATTTCTGTCGCATAAGAGCTTTGTCCTCTAAACATTATTCATAATTGTTTTATTTGTGAAAGAGAAAAATGAAAGATAGATGAGTTTCTTTATTCTCTCTTCAGTTCGGAGTTTCAAGAGAGGCAGAGAAAGAAAAATTCATAACTTCAGTTCTACTCATCCAAATATCACCATATTTTAACCATAGCTTCTTCACTATATGTAGAAGGTACGTATTTAAATTCATAATTTTTAGAGGTGTTTTGATTGGGTAAATAAATTGTAGAAATTGAGGATAAATAGTAACTCCGAAAATTTCTAACTTATTCTTGATGTTCTCTTGCAAGTTTGAGGATGATAGACATAGATCAAGCCTCCCTTAAGGCTTACAATCTATTTTTAGTATATCTAAGGACTCAAGGAAGGTATAAACACCACCCACCATTTGATTTACTTTGAGTTATAAGCTTGAGTTTAAGTTATGCTTAAGTACATGTTGATTTAAGGAGTTTGGATGTAACTGGATGAATATTGTAGATTGATGATGGTGATGAGATTGTAAAGAGGATGAACTGATTTTGTGGTTAAATTTATTATTTTGAGGATTGGGTTGTTGTTTAATGAATTTAACATTGTTAAATTCAGAAAACGTTCCGTTTATAGTCATCGTAATGTCCGTTTGCATATAGACCAGTTTTGACAAAGATTTACGAACTCTCAATGCAATATTTATGGAAACCACTGACCATGGATGTGTATACCTTATTTCATAGTTTGTTTTGACACTTGAATCATGTCGATACAATTTACGGTTTAGGAGAAACAATCAATTTAGTGAAAGTAGTTCGATTGAGCAAACTGCTACATTGAACTCACTTTGGAGAATTAAACGAACCACTTAGCCATTTTCAAATATTTGGAAATTTGGAGGTTAAGTAATATGGTCAGTTAATAAGGCCTATCCAAAATTTCAAGGGCATACGTTAATTGTTCGATTTTATAAAAATATCGGAACCAAAGTTGTGCGATGCACTAATCATTCAGGAAGCTACTGCTTTGTTCTGTGAATTGGGAAAATGAGTCCTCTTTTCGGGGACAAATATTTTAATAGATTATATTTTAGGTATTCTCTAGATCGTGCACATGAAAACGGTGCATCATTTGGGTTAACGGTTAATGAGTTATGAGCATTTTAGTGAAAGTGGTGCAAATAGCAAAACCTCGTAATTGACTCGATTTTTAAAATATTTTTCACTGAGTTAAACTCAAGTGTTTCAAATCAAAATATTTTTGATAAACCACAAATACTAAAGAAGATCCTTGAGGTGGTTTTATATTTAATTATGAATGTTCTGATTTACTAAAAATGTTAGAGTACGAGTCGCGTAATAGTAATTCGCAGGAAAGTCAACTACAGAGACACGGTTTTGACGTAATATTTTGGCCAAGATAAAAGGATAATTTCGAGTCGGTTAAAACACGAAAGATGTTGAGGATTAACATGATTACGTATTGGAGTAAAGGATTAGATTAAAATCCATTGACGAAATAGTTTACGAACGGTCAAGATAGACCCAAGGAGGTGAATACCGGGTAAGACAAGTGTTCAGTAAAAGGGACTAAAAACTAATTTGAGGTTGTCATAATTGGAATCGATATATGATTATACTTAATTTTAATGTAAGTAGTTGATGGGATTATGAGTACTAATCAGGATTATAATATCTATTGATAGAAAATCCGGAACGAGTGGGACTCTGAGAACGTATCTTGGACTCTAGGCAAGTTTTCTAACCTACGTTTTTACATATCAAAATATATGTATTGCTACGTATGCATGTTTTCAATCACCTGTACTTAATGTACTACTGTTTTGTCGAAAGACTGTTGTTGTTGTGATATAAACTGTATATTGAAAAGTATGAATTTTTTTATGTATTATTAAAGCTTTCGTAAATGTTTCGGTTATATGCTATAAGAATTATAGATATAAGCCGGTGAAGGTATAAGGCTCTAAGTGTATAGCGAGTTATGTATTTTCGAACGTAGACCGGGAGTCGGAAGGTTATGTCAAGTACTGTCGTAAGCCGGAAGAAGCCGGAGACAGATTATTTTGAAATGACGATTATAAATATTTCGATATTTATATTTTGATATTCTTTTGACAAAAGAATTAAATGGAGTCAATAAATATTATTTGAATATTTATTTAATTAATTAATATTATTTTGAATATTTATTTAAAAAGGGTTTATTAATTATTTATCATTAATAAATATTTATTAATTATTTTAAATTGATTTAAAAATTATCAAGGGTCTTTAATAATTATTTAAAGCCTTCAATAATTATTTAAAATATTTTCCGACCTTTAGGAAATTGATTTACAAATAGTAAGGGTTCTCTAGTATTTAATTATATTATATTTTATTCTTTTAATAAGAATAAAATACGTTCCGACTTATCAAAAATAGGGAACTCGAGGTAAGGGAGTCAAATAGTGATTTGCTTCCTAAAAAGAGTTTATGATTTAACATTAATGGCTTATAGTAGTCAGAGCTTTACTAATCAAAATAAAGAAAAGTTTTCAGTTAACTCTCTGGTCATGGTTTTATAAAGATTATCATTCCTTGATGAAAAAGATTAGTGGGTGAAGGTCACTTACCTGTGTGATGAGAGGACAGCCCGACTAATCTAATCAGTGACTACTCATAGCTATGAGGTCTATTAACAAGTATGATATACTTGGGGAACTAGGATTAAATTCCAGTTCCATATTAGATAGATGAATCTATTAACAAGTATGATATACTTGGGGAACCAGGATTAAATTCCAGTTCCATATTAGATAGATGAATCTATTAATGAGTATGATGCACTTGGGGAACTAGGATTAAATTCCGGTTCCAGGTAAGATAGACGAATCTATTAACAAGTATGATATACTTGGGGAACTAGGATTAAATTCCAGTTCCATATTTATAGATTGATTCAGTGGACTTGGAGTTAGCGTTAGAGGCCGAGTGACACACGGCCCAACACTTTGGCCCGTATGAGGTCTAGGGTGATTACCCATTAACGGTAGCGAGTACCGGGGCTCCCCCTTCTACATGTAGAGAAACAGAAGGCTTCCATAAGTTACTGATGAAGGCTGCCACGTGCTACGACTGATCATCGTGGATGTGTGGTAGCGGGCGTGTTGATGCTCCAGTTACAGTCCGTTCATCCAATTGGAATTGTGCTTCACAACGTAATGAAAGCCTATGAGCTCAGTTACCGACGGTGTTGATTAGCAAATGAAATGTTGAAATGTTTTGACGAAAAGAAAGGAAAACTTCAGATGGGATATGATGAGAAAAAGGTTTTTAAAAATTTGAAATGTCATCTTGTTATTCGTATGATTTAACGAATTGTTATATGAAAACTTCAGAAGGTAACTGATGTATGAAAACTTACAAACTTTTGAAATGTTTATCAGAAAGTATATTTATAGAAGTTATGATTATAGTGGGGCTATATTACTCACTCTTATTTTCTTTATATATCACAACACAACAGGATCTTTAAAGATATTCTATGGGATTTTAAACCTTATAAATGGTATGGTTCAAAGTGAGTTAATTTTTTCAAAGATAAGCAACTATGATTGTTGTATCTTGAATGGTGTACCCCGTATATTAGGGGAGTTTAGCAAAACTATAGTTGAAGCTATTTTGCTAAGTTATGGAAAGATTATTTCAAAACTATGAACATAATAAGTTCATTGAGTTTTATCTTAAAAAAGCTTTAGAGGAGGTATGAAAGCGTGGTAACACTATATTTGATAGTGTCTTATGTTATATACCGAACCAAATTGTTCGTATGATATTTTTTAAACTTTATGTTTAGTACAAATGTTTTTAGCAGAAAAACTCTGATCATGTATATCGTTGAAAGATACTTTATTATGCTTACCAGATACTGTTAAACCTTATGGTTATACTATTGAGATAGTAGTGATTATCATATTCTTGAATGAGAGTCACATAGCTAATTGGGTGAATAACTTGTTGAGCATTCTTTCGCTCATTCTTGCTTATATTATATTTTTCAGAGAAAGTGATAACATGTCGATTGGCTTCATGCCTAGAGAGAGGAAAGTAGAAGATTTACCGATGAGATGGTTCAGTTCAACCATATTCTACGAAAGTAAGTTGGATAAGTTTCAGTATTGAGCTAGTTATTAATGTTACTTCATGAAGAGGTTAGTATTGATAGTATGAGATCCTGGATAAGTACATTTGGTTTGTAATAACTAATGATACTTGTTGTATATCATTTCTAAGACTATAACTTATGTGTATGTGAGAGAGAGCGGTCTACCATATGCTTTCATTGGATTATTGAGTTATTGCAGGTTGTAAATGATTGAATGATGATGTGGCGACTCAAATCCCTGACACCGGATTTGGGGGCGCTACAGAGATGGTATCAGAGCATGAGTTCTAGTACTTAGATAAGAGAGTGTTAAGAGTTATTCCTATATAAGAGGATAACGTGAGAACTCATGTAGAGTTCGTAATTGGACTACCGGATGTAGTACCAATGAATGAGTTAAGAATAGGTCGTCAACTTGGACTTAGTAGTGAGGAGATTGATGAATGACTTTTGGGATATAGATTTTTGGACGGGAAATTGGCAAGGCCATCCCGGAAGAGGCAATGATATATCTTATACCAAGCTGAAAGGTATGAGGATTTTGAGGATAATATTGAGGACAAAAAAAAATCAAAGATAATTGTTAAGATGACGCGTGGTATTGCTACGGTGTAAAGCCGCAACGAGGAGTTAAGATGCACAATTATTGTATTTTCGAAGTATGTTAAGTATTTTCTGATCGAAGTGAACCCTTAATATAAGTATCCCACACATTCTGGATATTTTATCAGGATGAGAAGTATGAATGACTTAGTATATAGGTGTTGGTACAAAGCTCCTTCTGTTAATAGTAGGTCTCCGACCAGAAAAAGGGATCTTAACAGTCATTGAGGAGTTAATGGTTTAGTTGAGGTAAATGATCCAGGGAAAGAGGTCCCGTAATACAGTTATAGATTCTTTGGTGTAAATTGATTGAGAGTACATAATGGATGGTATATCTCGTTCTTTTGATAATATACCCTATGGCATGTAGACCATGAGTTTTCGAAAGATGACGATCGAAAAGACCAGACGATAGATGTATGAATATGAAAGTGGTACAAGTTGTAAGGAATCTCCCCTTAGCTAGCAACCTGATAGGTAATATTGACCCGGCACATCAAACGTGTTGTGTTTGATAGCCTGTTGAGTAATATGACAGTCCTACTGATATGAACAGTGTTAAGGATATATTTTATAAGCGTCAACCTAGTTTGACACCTACCTATTGTTTTACCTTAGCACATAGACTATTCATTTTTATTAGCCCCTAAGTACTGCCCATTGGGATGAAAAGGATCCTTCCATATAACCAGTGACACAAGGAAAGCCAAATGATTTTAAAATAGTGGTTTTAAGGAAAAAAAATTCTGAACTCAATATTTATATGGATTTAAAATTTTCACCTACAAGGTATTTTCAAATATTTTTAGAAAAAGTTTTAGTATGAAGCCGTTGAGCTTGAAACGAATGATAAAATAAATCTCTTTGGGGTTAGTAAACCAAGGTGGTGGAAAGAAGTATGTTTTGAGAAAATTCTCTTTGCGAAAAGTTTTAAATAAAAGCTATTGTTTTAACCTCAAAATATATCACCCAGGAGTTAAGTTCATAAAAGTCCCATGAGATGGGGGGAATTCATGAAGGGTATAACCCAGAGATGAGGCTAAACCAGAGCCGGCGAAATGATCATTGTGAATGGTCAAGACTAGCAATTGTTGCTTTCACGGGAGTAAGTATGAGATTCTTAAGTGAATCTATTTATTACCAGAACTAGGTTGTGTATTTTTTTTATACTTTCTGAAGTATTTGGGAAGCTAGCTGAAGTTAAAATTTGGGATTAGGATGAAATAACCTAAGTATGGAATATTAGGAATTAAAGTTTACAACAGTTATCGAGTGGTTGTCTCGTATGTTGTGACCAAATAAAATGGTCGTGATGGATATAAATTATTAGCTGATGATGATTCAGAAATCGTTATAATAAAAAGTGGATTCGTAAGGGGTAATGATTCGATAAGTAAAGACTGAGGCAGAAAGAGTAATATTGTACGAATATTTACTTGTGCCATTCAATGGATATTTAATTCTTTGATGAAAGAGAATAGATGTAATGTCAAGACAAAAATATTGTCTACATAAGGATGTTTAAACTAACGATAGAGATAAAAATAGTGTAAGTTAAGATTACACGATAATGAAGAAGTTGGGTTAAAAGGACATAGAGACAAATTGAGGGATTTTGATTATGATGGAAGTGAAAGGCCTATTGCACTTTGGAGGATAAGTTGTTGGGCAACAATGATCGGTACCAAAAGAGGAAATACTTGGAAGAAAAAGAGTATGTAGTAGTTAATGGGTTGGGGATGTAATTATTAGCGACCTTATGAGGTATTACCTAATAGAGTTATATGATTCAACACCGATCTAGTGTCAGGAATACCACTAGCATCAGAGGCATTTAGAAGTTTACACCTACCAAAATGAAAAGGATTAGTCACTCAATTATAAGAAGTATTAGAGAAAGGCATGATGAAATTGAAATTGTCACCATGAAGTGCACATGTTTTGATTGTTAAAGAAAGGGATAGCACCATGAGTCAGTGTATTGATTGTCAAAATTGATTAAGATTATAATTAGGAATTAATAACCTAACCATAGATAGAGATTATCTAACCATTTGGAGACATAAATTACCCTTTGAGGATCATATAGCACGAAATAAAGATTGACCTAAATAAATTGCCCAAAATTGCATTCGACAAGAATTATGAACATTATGAGTTCTAGGATATCAATTAGATCAATGAATGCACCATAACTTTTATGGATTTAATCAATAGAATTTTTAAGAAATGATTGGACAAATGGCCATAGTTTTCATAAATGATATTTTGATCTACCAAAAGGTGAAGAGAGAGAACGAAGAGCAAGTATAATCAGCCTTAGAAAGAGAAAGGAGATAGTATGCCATTTTATCTATAGTATGAGTTTTGGTAGAGTAAAGTTAAATTTTGGGAAATTAATGAGTAGCAAAGGATATGTGTTGACATATTAAAATTGTGGGAATTAAGAAAGACCAAATGTACTAAAAGAGATGAGAATTTGTAGACTAGAGGTCGTTATAATTGTTTGTTATGGTATCTAACTCATGATCTCATCGGATAGCTATAGTATTTGCACCTGAGTTATAGAAGCATTAAATTGCGCAGATGAGAGTGTAGAATTCATGAAGAACTTGAATTCAATAGAGATATTCCAGCCGAAAGTCTAGAATTGGGATGATAGGTTTGAGACCTTATAAATTCGATTCCTAAGCTAAGTACGGACTTCTTTTATGTTAAAGTTCCGTGACGCATTAAGGAAGGAAAACTTCTCATATCTTTTCAACATCATTTTATTCTTCTTCATAAAAGGTTTATACCTTGGATATCGAGAGGAGTTGGGAGAATCACTTACTATAGATAGTGATTTCGTACGAGAATGGTTTCCATTCAGAGAGTAGCCACGCCACCTTACAAAGTTTGTATGGAAGAAAAGTGTTGATCTCCCTCACATTAGGACTAAGATAAAGAACAAGGAAATGTTAGGTATCCAGAAGGAACCCGCATGTACGTTAATGAAATGAGAAAAGAAAGAAAGCATGGAGTGAGAGACTTCATATTTCTAGAAACATTATCACGTAAAGTGGTAACGAGATTTGGTAAAAGAGAGCAATTAAGCTCGAGGGTATTAAAGCTGGCAGGTTTTGAAGTATGACAGGTTAATGCTTATACGTTGGCATTATTTTGTAATATTTATAATATGAAAACCTCGCGTGTCCTACGTCTATATTATGAGAGAATAATGTGTATGCTAAACACGTGTTTAGAATAAGAAATCGTAGAGATGGTAACCAAATGGGTCTTACGATCGGTAAGGATCAATGATAAAAAAAAAAGTGTGGAGAAACATAACCATAGCACCAGAAATGGTGTATGGATGAATCAAAAGATTGTAGAGACAACCCTTAGTGACTTTTGTTTAGATTCCGAGGACGGAATCCTTTTAAGGAGGGTAGACTGTAATAACCCGGATTTTTGATATTTTTTTCATTTATAAACGACCCTGATGAATAGTGATTCTTTGGTTTAGGAATTTTTTTTCAGCCCACACTAAGTAAGTGTTGGAATAATAGAAATCTGGAGATGACATATTGTTGTATGAAGAAAAAGAGTGTATGTAAAAGCCGTCAGAATTCGAAAATATCACTTTTACTAATTGTTTCGTTATTAACGAGATATCGAGGTATACGAGAATTATACGTGAATAAAGAGGATTATTTAATTAAAGGAATTATAATCCTAGGGGAATTAAAGTATTATGAATGTTAAGGATCCCTATTACTAAGAAAATGAGAATTATGGAAACACTAATCATACTTAGCAAAGATGGATTAGGTGATTAATCATGGAAAGGTAAGTTAAATACACTTAAGAGCCATGCAACTAGGAACTAGACTTGGTGGAAAACCAAAAGGAGAAGTACTTGCCATGCAACTAGAATGGAAACTAGCCAAGACAAAGTAACCAAGTAAGCAACCAAGATTAAGGAACATAGTTCCCAATTTTAGGGAAAAGCAAGACATAAAGCCACTTTATTACACTTGAACATTTCAACCAAGCCATGATTAACCTTTTCAAAGATATTATCTCACAAAAATAAAATGCAAGTCAAGTAGCCAAGCAACTTTCTCTCCCCCATTTTCTCTCTTCAGTTCGGAGTTTCAAGAGAGGCAGAGAAAGAAACAATTAACTTCAGTTCTATTCATCGAAAAATCACCAAATTTTAACTATATCTTCTTCACTATATGCAGAAGGTACGTATTTAATTTCATAATTTTTGGAGGTTTTTTTATTGGGTAAATAAATTGTAGAAGTTGAGGCTGAATAGTAACTCCAAAAATTTCTAACTTGTTCTTGATGTTCTCTTGCAAGTTTGAGGATGATAAACATAGATCAAGCCTCCCTTAAGGCTTACAATCTATTTTTAGTATATCTAAGGACTCAAGGAAGGTATAAACACCACCCACCATTTGATTTACTTTGAGTTATAAGCTTAAGTTTATGTTATGTTTAAGTACATGTTGATTTAAGGAGTTTGGATGTAAATGGATGAATATTGTTGGATGAATATTGTAGATTGATGATGGTGATGAGATTGTAAAGAGGATGAACGGATTTTGTGGTTAAATTTATTATTTTGAGGATTTGGTGGTTGTTTAATGAATTTAACATTGTTAAATTCAGAAAACGTTCCGTTTATAGCCATCGTAATGTCCGTTTGCATATAGACCAGTTTTGACAAAGATTTACGAACTCTCAATGCAATATTTATGGACACCACTAACCATGGATGTGTATACCTTATTTCATAGTTTGTTTTGACAATTGAATCATGTCGATACAATTTACGGTTTAGGAGAAACAATCAATTTAGTAAAAGTAGTTTGATTGAGCAAACTGCTACATTGAACTTACTTTGGAGAATTAAACGAACCACTTAGCCATTTTCAAATATTTGGAAATTTGGAGGTTAAGTAATATGGTCAGTTAATAAGGCTTATCCAAAATTTCAAGGGCATATGTTAATTGTTCGATTTTATAAAAATATCGGAACCAAAGTTGTGCGATGCACTAATCATTCAGGAAGCTACTGCTTTGTTCAATGAAATGGGAAAATGAGTTATGAGCATTTTAGTGAAAGTGGTGCAAATAGCAAAACCTCGTAGTTGACTCGATTTCTAAAATATTTTTCACTGAGTTAAACTCAAGTGTTTCAAATCAAAATATTTTTGATAAACCACAAATACTAAAAAAGCTCCTTGAGGTGGTTTTATATTTAATTATGAATGTTCTGATTTACTAAAAATGTTAGAGTGCGAGTCGCATAATAGTAATTCGCAGGAAAGTCAACTACAGAGCACGGTTTTGACGTGCCGTTTTGGCCAAGATAAAAGGATAATTTCGAGTCGGTTAAAACACGAAAGATGTTGAGGATTAACATGATTACGTATTGGAGTAAAGGATTAGATTAAAATCCATTGACGAAATAGTTTACGAACGGTCAAGATAGACCTAAGGAGGTGAATACCGGGTAAGACAAGTGTTAAGTAAAAGGGACTAAAAACTAATTTGAGGTTGTCATAATTGGAATCGATATATGATTATACTTAATTTTAATGTAAGTAGTTGATGGGATTATGAGTACTAATCAGGATTATAATATCTATTGATAGAAAATCCGGAACGAGTGGGACTCTGAGAACGTATCTTGGACTCTAGGAAAGTTTTCTAACCTACGTTTTTACATATCAAAATATATGTATTGCTACATATGCACGTTTTCAAAGACGTGTACTTAATGTACTACTGTTTTGTCGAAAGACTGTTGTTTTTGTGATATAAACTGTATATTGAAAAGTACGAATTGTTTTATGTATTATTAAAGCTTTCGTAAATGTTTCGGTTATATGCTATAAGAATTATAGATATAAGTCGGTGAAGGTATAAGGCTCTAAGTGTATAGCGAGTTATGTATTTTCGAACGTAGACCGGGAGTCGGAAGGTTATGTTAAAGTACATGTTGATTTAAGGAGTTTGGATGTAAATGGGTGAATATTGTTGGATGAATATTATAGATTGATGATGGTGCTGAGATTTTAAAGAGGATGAACTGATGTTGTGGTTAAATTTATTAGTTTAAGGATTGGGTTGTTTAATGAATTTAACATAGTTAAATTCGGAAAACGTTCCGTTTATAGCCGTCGTAATGTCCGTTTGCATATAGACCAGTTTTGACAAAGATTTACGAACTTTCAATGCAATATTTCTGGACACCACTGACCATGGATGTGTATAGCTTATTTCATAGTTTGTTTTGACAATTGAATCATGTCGATACGATTTACGGTTTAGGATAAACAACCGATTTAGTGAAAGTAATTCGATTGAGCAAACTGCTACATTGAACTCACTTTGGAGACTTATACGAACCACTTAGCCAATTTAGAGGTTAAGTAATATGGTCAGTTAATAAGGCCTATCCAAAATTTCAAGGGCATATGTTAATATTTCGATTTTATAAAAATGTCGGAACCAAAGTTATGCGATGCACTAATCATTCAGGAAGCTACTGCTTTGTTCAGTAAATTGGGAAAATGAGTCCTCTTTTCGGGGGAAAAACTTGATGGATTATATTCTAGGAATTCTCTAGATCGTGCACGTGAAACGGTGCATTATTTGGGTTAACAGTTAATGAGTTATGAGCATTTTAGTGAAAGCAGTGCAAATAGAAAAACCTCGTAGTTGACTCGATTTCTAAAATACTTTTCACTGAGTTAAACTCAAGTGTTTCAAATCAAAATATTTTTGATAAATATTAAAAATTCTCAAGAAGCTCTTTGAGGTGGTTTCATATTTATTTATGAATGTTCTGATTTACTAAAAATGTTAGAGTGTGAGTCGCGTATTAGTAATTCGCAGGAAAGTCAACTACAGAGACACGGTTTTGACGAGCTGTTTTGGCTAAGATAAAAGGATAATTTTGAGTCGGTTAAAACACGAAAGATGTTGAGGAATAACATGACTACGTATTGGAGTAAATGATTAGATTAAAATCCGTTGACGAAATAGTTTACGAACGGTCAAGATAGACCCAAGGAGGTGAATACCGGGTAAGACAAGTGTTAAGTAAAAGGGACTAAGAACTAATTTGAGATTGTCATAATTGGAATCGATATATGATTATATTTATTTGTAATGTAAGTAGTTGATGGGATTATAAGTACTAATCGGGATTATTATATCTATTGATAGAAAATCTGGAACGAGTGGGACTCTGAGAACGTTTCTTGGACTCCAGGCAAGTTTTTTAACCTACGTTTTTACATATCAAAATATATGTATTGCTACATATGCACGTTTTTAAAGACCTGTACTTAATGTACTACTGTTTTGTCGAAAGACTGTTGTTGTTGTGATATAAACTGTATATTGAAAAGTACGAATTGTTTTATGTATTATTAAAGGTTTCGTAAATGTTTAGGTTATTTGCTATAAGAATTATAGATATAAGCCGGTGAAGGTAAAATGCTCTAAGTGTATAGCGAGTTATGTATTTTCGAACGTAGACCGGGAGTCGGAAGGTTATGTTAAGTACTTTCGTAATCCGGAAAAAACCGGAGACATATTATTTTGAAACGACGAATATAAATATTTCGATATTTATATTTTGATATTCTTTTGACAAAAGAATTAAATGGATTTAATCAATATTATTTTAATATTTATTTAATTAATGAATATTATTTTGAATATTCATTTAAAAAGGATTTATTAATTATTTATAATTATTAAATATTTATTAAATATTTTAAATTGATTTAAAAATTATAAAGGGTCTTTAATAATTATTTAAAGCCTTTAATAATTATTTAAAATATTTTCAGACCTTCAAGAAATTGATTTACAAATAATAAGGGTCCCTAGTATTTAATTATATTATATTTTATTCTTTTAATAAGAATAAAATACGTTCCGAATATAAATTTTCTAAACCCCTTAACACAATATTAAATTTTACTCGGATGCTTTCTAATGAATGAACACTCATCGAATCCTAGATCGATTAGGGGAAGGACTGTTTGTGGCAGGGGACTCCTATCTATGGTGGTGAGATGCGACGAATATAAACGGTTATATTCCGCCGTTGTATCATTGGGTCTAACTTAACTGAGTCGTCATAATAAAGTGAAAATAAACGGTTATATCCAACCATTATGAACTTAGAAGCATAGAGTTTGGTTAAAAGTCTATTAGATAGATAAGATCAATCGTTGTTCACCAAACTATCCAAGAATTATATATGATATAATTGACAACTGTTGTCTACCTAAATAATCATTTTTTAAGGACTTCCAGTGGTTGACATAGGATATGACGAAATATGGATCTTGGCTCACTAGAAAGAATTATGGGATATACTTTCCAAATTAATAGTAAGGGCTATTAATTTGATAAAAATAGTGGGAGATATATTATGAATATATCATAATCATTTGAACATAATAAATAACTCAGACAATCTAATGTTTATTTTATGCATTTTAAACATTGTAGATATTTAAATGGCAAACAATACAAATACTTTCTCCGTACGAGCAATCCTTGAGAAGGACAAGCTGACAGGAACTAACTTCCTGGATTGGTATAGGAATTTGAGGATTGTCCTCAGGCAAGAGAGTAAGATCTATGTCATTGAAATTCCTTCACCTTCTCCTCCTGCTGAGAATGCAACTCGCGTTCAACAAAATGCTTATCAGAAGCATATTGATGATGTGAATGATATTGCATGTCTCATGCTGGCAACCATGAGTGCTGAGCTTCAAAAACAACTTGAGCGTATAGATGCTTATGAGATTATTGAACACCTTCAAAGAATGTTTGAGGGACAAGCTCGTCAAGAACGGTTCGACACGAGCAAAGCACTATATGCTTGCAAACAGGGAGAGCGTGAACCTGTTCAACCACATGTTCTGAAGATGATAGGTTATATTGAGTATCTTAATACTTTGGGTTTCCCGATTGGTTTGGAAGCTCAGATTGACTTAATCTTGCAATCTCTGAACCGGAACTATACTCATTTTGTTATGAACTACAATATGAATGAGATAGACAAAAGACCCACTGAATTGTTGGCCATGTTACGAACTACTGAAACCAACATGAAAAGGCTGAACCTGCTGCCATGTTGATGGTAGATAACAAAGGTAAGGCTAATAGGAAAGGCAAATGGAAGGGAAAGAAGAAGATTGGATCTGTTTCTGGTCCCAAGCCAAAGGCTAATCCCAAACAGGCTGGTGATTGTCACTACTATGGTAAACCAGGTCATTGGAAGAGAAGCTGTCATGCTTATTTGGAGGATCTGAAGAAGAAGAAGGCTGATCAAGCTTCTGATTTAGGTATTTATGTTATAGAGGTCAATTTATCAACTTCTACATCATGGGTATTGGATACTAAATGTGGTTCTCACATTTGTATAAATGTACATGAACTACAAAGGAGTAGGACTTTGGCTAAAGGAGAGGTCGACCTACGAGTTGGGAATGGAGCAAAGGTTGCTGTTTTGGCTGTAGGGACTTATTATTTATCATTACCCACTGGGCTTATTTTAGAACTTGAGAACTGTTTTTACATGCCTGCAATTTGCAGAAACATTATTTCGGTTTCTTGTTTAGACAAGAAAGGTTTTGCATTTTTAATTTAGAACAATAGTTGTTCCTTTTCTTTGAATAATGTTACCTATGGGGTTGCACGTTTGTTTAACGATTTATATGTTCTTGATTTAGACACTCCTATCTATAATGTGAATAACAAACGTCTTAAAATAAATGACTCAAATCAAACATACCTCTGGCACTGTCGTTTAGGCCATATAAATGAGAAGCACATTTCCAAGTTATATAAGGATGAATACTTGGATAAGTTTGACTTTGAATCATACGAAGCATGCGAACCTTGTCTCATTGGAAAAATGACTAAATCTCCTTTTACTGGATAAGGTGAAAGGGACACTGAACGATTAGAACTTATACATAGTGATGTATGTGGTCCTATGCGTACTATGACAAGAGGTGGCTTTTACTACTTTATCACGTTTACTGATAATTTCTGTAGATATGTGTATCTTATGAAGAACAAATCCGATTCTTTTGAAAAGATCAAAGAATACAAAGATGAAGTAGAAAAGCAAACTGGCGGAAGTATTAAGACTCTACGATCTGATCGTGGAGGTGAATACTTAAGCCATGAATTTAAGAGTTTATTAAAAGAGTGTGGTATTGTATCACAACTCACTCCTCCCGGAACACCACAATGGAATGGAGTTTCTGAAAAGAGGAATCGTACTTTGTTGGACATGGTACGATCGATGATGAGTCATGCAGATCTTCCAATTAGTTTCTGGGACTACGCCCCGGAGACGGCTGCTTATACACTTAACCGAGTTCCTACTAAAATGGTTCAGAAGACTCCATATGAGATATGGACTAAGAAACGTCATAACATGTCATTTATGAAAATATGGGGATGTGAAGCGTTTGTGAAACGTTTAACTTCTGACAAGCTAGGACCTAAATCAGACAAATATAATTTTGTGGGATACCCAATTGAAACAAAGGGTTATTCATTCTATAATCCTTCCGAGAACAAAGTGTTTGTTGCTCAAACTACAGTTTTTCTTGAAAGAGAAATGCTTTCGAAGAAAAACAGTGGGAGGATAATAGATCTCGATGAAGTTCGAGGCCCACAAGATAACATTGAACCAATGGAGGAACTTGAGCAGGATGTACAAGACCACAACACTGCTCAAGAAACACAGGTTATTCGTTGGTCTAGTAGGATTCACCATGAGCCTGAGAGATATTATGGATTTCTCTTAACTCAAGATGGTGTTGTGATGCTTATCGACGAAGATGAGCCTCTCACCTACTAAGATGCTATGAACACTCCAAAATCCAAGAGATGGCTGGATGCCATGAAATCTGAGATGGAATCCATGTATACTAATCAAGTATGGACTTTGGTTAATCCACCTATAGGGTGCAAGTGGGTTTTCAAGAAGAAAACCGACATGGATGGTAATGTACAGACCTATAAGGCACGATTGGTGGTAAAAGGTTTCAAGCAAATTCATGGTATTGACTATGATGAGACTTTTTCACCAGTGGCTATGGTCAAGTCCATTAGGATTTTGCTTGCTATAGCTGCTTACTATGATTATGAAATCTGGCAGATGGATGTTAAAACCGCTTTCTTAAATGGGAGCCTTGAAGAAGATATGGATGTGTATATGACACAGCCTGAAGGTTTTGTTGATCCAAAGAATGCTGTAAAGGTATGTAAGCTGCGTCGATCCATTTATGGATTGAAACAAGCCTCAAGGAGATGGAACATTCGTTTTGATGAAACTGTCAAAGAGTTTGTGTTTATTCAAAATGAAGATGAACCATGTGTTTACAAGAAGGTAAGTCGGAGCAATGTGACATTCCTATAATTATATGTTGATGATATATTAATAATAGGGAATGACATTCCTTCTTTACATGCTTTTAAGACTTGGTTGAGTAAGAATTTCTCAATGAAAGACTTAGGCGAAGCGACCTATATTTTAGGTATCAAGATCTATATAGATAGATCAAGAAGAATGATCGGCCTAAGTCAGAGTAGATACTAGTCTAATCCAGGTGAAGGTCACTGGACAGCTGTCAAGAATATTCTAAAGTACTTGAAGAGGACTAAAGATTAATTCTTGGTATATGGAGGAGAAGATAAGCTGGTTGTAAAAGGTTACACCGACGCTAGTTTCTAGACAGACAAGGATGATTCGATTTCTCAGTCTGGATTTGTGTTTTGTCTAAATGGAGATATTGTATGCTGGAATGGTTCACAGCAAAGACAGTTGTTGATTCTACAATAGAGCCTGAGTATATTGATGCTTATGAAGCAGCCAAGGAGATTGTTTGGGGATGTACTTAGGAGATATCACCTAATTAATGATATTAATCATCAAGGAGATGTACATATATGTAAAGTGCATACTAATAAGAATAATGCAGACCCACTGACTAAGGCTTTGTCGCAGCAGAAGCACGAAGGTCATACTAGTTCCATGGGTATTAGATACATGAGAGATTGACTCTAGTACAAGTGGGAGATTGTTAGTATTGGTGTCCTAGAGACAATACTTTTAATGTTTTATTGAAAACAATTAAGGATTATGTTTTATGTGATTATTTAATTAATATTTATTATGTCTTTATTTACTGCGTCATAAATTGAAAGAATAATAAATGTCCTTGGAATATTAATACGTAATATATATCTTTAAGTATGTGACTTAAAAATGAGATTATATGAATAGTATTTTATTCCTAAAATTCCCTAGTCAAGTATTATTATTTAAGGACAGTAATAATGCAATAAGACTAGTATGTTTGTTGACAGATGACCACATCTCATTGGTCATAGGTATGGTGATACTAAAGTCAAGAACATAAGTGTATGTATCAATACATGACACTGGAAAGACCCGCCGTGAGATTCTACATATTAATAAGTGTCATAAGAAATCTCACAGTGATAATGATGTAATGATCCTCTGACTTGAAATCATTATATTTCTATACGAGAATTAATATACTTTGATTACCTTTAACCGGGTAATGATAAAGGTGTACATTGGGTATGCTATGAATCGTATGAGGAATATGAATGATAGATATAGGATTTAACCCTCCAATTCTAGGAGTGATATTATTGGCCTCTTTGAAAGGCATATGACTAGGCCTATTTGTAATAATTAGATGACAGCTCAACTCTAACTATTAAAGAGAAGTAAATACTAAACACTAAACAGGAATCAAGACGAAGACAGTCAACTAATCACAGAGGATCCAAGTATCAGAGGTATTTTGTAGGATTGCTACTCAACACTGGAAGAAGTTCATTTATATGTTCAAGCGTCAGTGAAAATAATAATTGTGGTAGTACTTCTATAGAAGACAGAAGGTACAGAAGATTTCAAGTGATTACTACAGTAGATTCCAGAAGAAGAATGAAATCAGTGAAGCAGAAGAAATGACAGAAGGCCTCTATTTAAAAGTAATTAAATGGAGAATATTTATTAGTATGACACAAATGAACCAGACAGTACATTTGTGTGTCAACTAAAATAATATTTATTCTTCATTTAAACCAAGAGGTTTCAAGATCAGAAGACAAAGAGAAATCAAGAAGACTGCAGTTTAATCGGATCTCTATAATATTTTAATTCTACAATCTAAGTAAATTAATTATTTAATTTATGATTAATTAAATTAATTCAAGTTGAATTTAATTTAATTTATAAACTATTTAATTAATTTAAGAAGAATTAATTTATTAGAAAAGAAATGAATTTATATGACTTATATATATATATTTCGAATATGAATTAAATAAGTCATACCGAATATGACTTAACTAAGTCATACCGAGCTATATATATATATATGTTAAATAAGTCATACCGAGTTTTCTTTTAGAAAAGGTCATGCTGAGTTGATTTTGTTTAATTAAAATAAGTCATACCGATTTATTTAATTAAATAAAATCCGGATATGACTTTCAAAAGGTCATACAGAACTTTTGATAAGTCATACCGAGTTTTAATAAGTCATACCGAGCTCAGAAAGTCATGCCCAGTAATTTCAGAAGTCATACAAGGGTTAATTTCTTGAAATTAAGTCATACTCATAAAGGTCATAGTAGCCATTTCAAATCTCTATAAATATGAGATGATCTCTTCACTTTTCAGTTGTTCAATTTTTAAGAAGTTAGAAAATCATATCAAATTCAGTAATTTATCTGCATTGTAATATTTACAGATTTCTGTGCTGAGTTTGGAATATAATTGTTAAACGCGAATAGTTCATGTCAAAATCGTTCTAAGCTTTTTAACAGTTATATAATCTTTCTACTTATTAATTGTGTAATACTAATCAAGTTAAAATTATATCTTTCACTTGAACAGTATTTCATTATAATTAATATTTCGCGAGTAATTAAAATAATATTTTTAATCCAATTATTCCGCAATTAATTTTCAGATATTGTATTCAACCCCCCTTCTACAATATCAGGGACCAACAATTGGCATCAGAGCTGGTTGATATAGTTAATATCAGATCCAAATCAAATTCCGCGAACTCATACAGATCACAAAAATTATTTTAAATTCGAAATAAATTTTTTTCTGAAAAATTATTTTTGATCAAAAATTGTTTTAAGTCAAAAAATAAAATATTTTTTGAAACACTTAATTTTTAATCTTATTAAAGATTAGTACCCAGAAAGTGACTAGTATTAAAATTCCACAGTTCGATAGAGAACACTACAACTTGTGGAAACAAAAAATGCTACTGTTTATCGGGATTGCAAATCCCAAGTACGCATTGATAATGGCCAAAGGTGTTGAGCTCCCTATATCAGTTGTTCTCGAACATACAGTAGATGGGGTCGTAATTCCCCACAGACAGTTTCCGAAAAGTCCGGCAGACTATACAGATGAGGAAACAGAAGTTGTGTCCCTTGATAATAACCTGAAGCTCATATTAATTGAATCCCTAGACTACATCATGTACAACCAAGTAGTCAATTGCAAGAATGCAAAACAGATCTGAGAAACAATTGAAATTATCAATGAGGGAACTGAAGAAGTTAAGGAGAATAGACTGGAGATCCTGACCACTCAATATGAGCAGTTTAGATCCAACCCTGGTGAGGGTATCTCTGAGGTGTTTCAGAGACTAAACAAACTGATAAACGAGCTCAACATGAATGGAAAGTTTTATCAGAACCAAGAGGTGAACAGGAAGTTTTTGCTGACCTTACCAGAGCATCTGGAGCACAGGATTGCAGCCATCCGGGAATCTAGGGACATGAAAGAGGTAAACCTAGAAAGACTCTACGGAGTTTTAAAAACTTATGAGCTGGAACAGATCCAAACCAGAGAGATGTACGGAAAAGGTAAGGTACTGAGTTCAACAGAGTATGTTGTTCCAGAACTTGGACATACTTCTGACAAACAAGAAGACGGTGATTTCTACTCGCTGGAAGAACTAGATCAACTGGAAGATGAATCTCTAGCTATGGTTGCCAGGAAGTTTGGCAACATGAGATTCCGAAGAAACTCCTCATTTAGAAGTAAGCCTAATTTTGGAAGATTCCAAAAAGGAGGTTCCTCGACAGCAGTATCAAAAAGCGGCTACAAGACCGGCTTAGTTGATAGAAGCAAGTTTCGTTGCTTTAACTGTAATGAGCTAGGCCACTTTGCAACTGAGTGCAAGAAGCCTAAGCAAGGGAAGAAGAGAGAGTCTTACGAAGAGCTCAAGGAGAAGTATGATGCGCTCGTGAAAAAGCATCAAGGAAAGTCCTATCTAGCAGCAGGCAAAAGCTGGGATGATTCAGATAACGATGATGAGGAAGAGCTAGGAAATCTTGCTCTTATGGCTTCATCCGAGGAATCACTGTCTCCTACCCGTGACAGAGGAATAGAGGTAAATCCTTCTTGTCCTAAGATGTTTGCTTTGCTAGGTAAAGAACTAGATGGTGAAAGAGATAAGGTTAAGAAACTCAGACTCAAAGTCAAAGAGTTAATTGATGAGACTGAAGTTTTTAAACACTTAAAAAGAAATCATGACAAGTTGACTGTTAAATTGACTGAAGACTTAGCTGTTCAAGTCAGCAAAGTCAGTTGTCAAGTTGTAGTAGAAACTAATCTCAGAAACCAAATTGAAGAAGAAAAGAAGAAGTGTCTTGCATATAAGAATTCCTCATATATTGTTAAGAACCTAGTTGACCAACAAGAAATAAATCGTAAAGTTGGAATAGGCTTCGAATATAACAAATCTGTAGGAAAGCCAAGCAACATAACCCCCTTTAGAAAAAGTGCTGAAGAAAGGGGTATCCCACATGTTGTTAAAGACACACCGAAACCTCTCTTCATAACACCGATAGCTGAACCCATCCTTGAGAGCTCTGTACTAATTGCATATGAAATGCAGTTGGAAGATCTTGAGAAAGAGAAGAAGAGAGGAGAACAGGTTAAGGACATAAAAGGAGTTAATGTCCAGAAAGAGAGGTGTGCACCAAAGACACTAGTGAAAGATGTGAGAACTTCTGATTCCCCCAGACCTGGTGTAGGTGCAAAAGACTTAAAGAATAAAATGAACAGACCCAACACATTTGTGATCACTAGGAACAGTAACAATAAATTTCATTCAACTGAAAACTTCAAAAATGCTGATAAAATAGAAGTAGAATCTGTTAAGACCCCTACTGTATTGAATAACATGCCTACTATTGATGCTTTCCATAAACCATGTGGAATAATGAATTGTATGTTATGTGCTTTTAATGCTATGACTGCTTACTTTAAACGCATGATAGCTAAGAAAGATAACATGACACCTAGACAGCATATCAATAGTAAATTTGCTAAATCCAAGACTGCGACTCCTTCACCTGAAAAGAAGGAATCATATATTCCTAAGTCTAAACAGAAAGTTGTTAAGACTGTTTTTAGGAAGGTAGGAACAGTCAAGAAAGAAAATGATGTTATTCGAAAAGGATCTGTTGTTAAAGCAGACAAAGGTCAATTCTTTAAGTATGCCGGGCCCAATCAATTTTGGGCTCCGAAGACGAATTAATCCGTTTGATAATTGCAGGGAGTTAAACAGGTAAACCGAGTTATATGGATCCTGGACAGCGGATCGTCAAGGCATATGACCGGAGATAGAGATCTGCTATCAGACGTGGTTGAGAGAGCTGACCCAGTCGTCACCTTTGGAGATAACAGCAAAGGAATGACTACGGGATATGGCAAGTTAAATACAGGAAATGTTATCATTGAAAATGTCTCTTTGGTGGAAGGACTTAAGCACAATCTACTCAGCGTCAGTCAATTCTGTGATAGAGGTTACAAAGTAAACTTTATCAAGGAGAAGTGCTTAATAGCTCATTCTAAAGAAGACAGACTAGCCTTGCGTGGAGTAAGGAAAGGAAACTTGTACGTAGCTGATTTCAACACGGGAACTGAAGATGAAGCAAACTGTTTCTACTCAAAGGCTTCATCAGAAGAAAGCTGGCTATGGCACAAGAAGCTCTCACACCTGAATTTCAAAACAATGAACTCTCTAGTCAAGAGGGATTTGGTGAGAGGACTGCCTCCGATGGAATTTACACAAGAAGGATTGTGTGAGGCATGTGTTCGCACTTTATTCACGCAAGAGAACGTGGTCACAAGTAATACAGAAATAAGTAGGATTCGTTCCCACAGAGACTCGACTTGCTTACGTTTAGCTCACTTATACACCAGAGTATGATTAACTACCACTGCTAAGGAAATAACAATTGGAGTTTGATTAAATTAATGATTAAAGCTTAAAGAATTACTTATATTAAATAAACATGGGATTTTAACTTCATTAACTATCTCATCTAGAATTTTATGCCTTTTCAACCGAGCATGTGAAAGTGATGATAACTGATCAGACCCTCTAAACTGATAAACGCCAACTTTCGTTGCACGCATACCATCCTAATGAACATCCACAAAAGATAGAAGTCAAATAGTCAACCACGATACTTAGTCCCTATATGTCTATAGAGATTGAAAACATAATGGCTTAAGCACAAGGATCCATAAAATCACATAGTCAGTGCAAGACGGTTAGAATTACACCACAGATTAATACCTGCTCTTAACACGCAAAAACCTATGCTAGCATGGCATGTTCTAAACCCTAGATCCACTTTCGCATTCACGAGGATTTAACAAACAATCATAAATGTTCGCGACGCATTTACAACGAATAAGCTTAACCATACTAGGATATCCATAACAATCACACACTTAGGCATAAAAACAATCAATATCTAGAATCGATAGAAAAATCCATTAAAATCCCATGACAACGATTAGCCCATAATTGGACTAGTCGACATCATGGGTTCATATGAAAACATAGTAGATAAACAATTAAACATAAAAGACTGATATTAAATTGCAATAGTAAAAGAAACAACCGATAATCCACGTGATGAAAATTATAAAAGAAAAATAGCTTGACGGCTCACAAAGTACTCTGTCTTCTTGTACGATAATAAAAACCCTACTTGCTTAATTAATTTTTTAGATCCTGACAATAATAATAATCCTTATGTTTTTATACTAGGTTACATAAAAACAATGATTCATGGGCTTGCTGCAGTCTGGGCTTCGAAACGGACCAACTGCAGAAAAATCAGCAGCTGGACTCGACTAGAGGGCGGGCGCGCCTCAAGGAGCGCGGGCGCGCCTCATTAATGGAGCGCGGGGGCGCCTGTAGAGGAGTGGGCGCGCCTGCCTGTTCTGTCCAGAAAAGCTTTTCTTTGCTCGTTGCTTCTTCAGCGCGTCGCCTTGCTTTCTCTTGGCCTCTTTTCAAGTCCTGATCTTCCTCCTTTGAAATCCTAGCTCATGCACCACCAATTTATGCAATTAATCAACAACTCTGCTACGAACGGCGATCTGCACACCAAAGACACAAAACACATCAAAAGACACTACATACTTGGGCACAAGCGATCAATTTAAGTCAAAATGGAACGTATAAAGTGGACCAAAAAGTCCACTAACACACCCCCAAAGTTAAACCGATGCTTGTCCCCAAGCATAAACAGACTCTAAACAATCTAAGACAATGCAATGCATGAATGCAACTTACTATGAAAATGCACGGACCCCCTCGAACTCACCAAATCCAATCGATAATCCAAAGTCTCAAAGAAATGCAATACATCCAAACAGAGCTCGACCAAGTCCTCTTATACTGATAATACATGAACAGAACGTGTGTGTGTGCGATGCTCATCAAATATACTCTGACACTAGATCAAAATCATACCTATTTTTAGCCAAGACAATCACCTGCTTATAAACAGAATGAGTGGTAAACACTCCATAACATACAAACACCGCCGTCATTCATTTGAGTTAGACAGGGAATCACACTTTATTGCTAAACCACCACTACGACACATAACACAATACATAGGCTTATTTAACCGTGCAATGGATGAGACCCCTAAAGGCTTATACAATAATACCCATGTAGCGAGCGTTAGGTTAGTGGATCCCAGACTATAAAAAGCCTTAGGTCACTAGGCACAAAGTCCCCTCGAACTTAATTGCCCGAGTATTAAAGAGCTCACCCGGTTAATTTTGCCTCGAATTATTCACATGACTCTTTTTTTTTCTTTTTTTTTTTTTTTTTTAAACAGAATCTGGAATGAGAATTCTCAATTCCAACCCTAGACTACTCATAAAAATATGAGCCGGCTACTAGCCATTTGACGCCTAGCCATACTTGACAATCATTAACAATCAGCATGAATCTTTGTTTTCCCCCAAACTTATACTTTGGTATTCGTACATTATCAAGGGAATAACAAACATTCTAGATATAAACATGCGATTAAATCTAAAACAACTAAATAGGCATGACTCAACCTAGCCCAAAAGCAACCGACGAGACTGTGTAAATAATGTGCTTCTGAAACATGCAAATCAATTTCATAAGGACTGTAAATCATCCCTCTGCTCATCAATACCACACTCAAATTGACATCGACTTATCAAACAGAATTAGTTCGTCCTAAGAGATCATGAAATATGCATGCTATGAAATGCAACTAACATGGATTCATATGATAACCAGAACAAAAAGTTTCAAAAAAAATGCTCTATATGGACAATTAAAACAAAATGCATGACAAACACTACAACTACATGTCCTATATGCATCTAACTACAATCTCCATTTCCTACCCCCAAACTTTAAAATATTCAATGTCCCCATTGAAGGCAAGAAACGAAGAAAGTGTGCAGACATACCTCAATCCTCAGCAGAGTCACCCTCCTCGGGTGAATCCGGTGGGGGATACACGGTGCCAGCCCCATAAATAGGCCAATCGACCTGTACACCTGTAGCTAGGAAAGCTGCACCAAGAGCCTGAGTCAGGTCAGCCGCAAACCGGCTCTGCCGATCATCAACTGCGTCCATCCGCCGTGCTAACCTCCTAAAATGAGCCTCACCCATACCAGCACTAGCCACAGCTGGCGGTGCCCTAGAAGATCCAGCCCTAGCCTCCCTCGGCTGTCTTGGTGGCACTTCACCACCCACAATATACCCCAAGCCACGGGGATGCGGTACACCACCGTCCCATTCAGGGAGTCGAGCTATCGCCGCCGTGTCAATGGCACTCGCAGGAAGTTGCAACTGTTCCTCCGCCGGCCAGTGAATACCCACATCAACACACAGACGAACAACCACTGAGCCATACGGAATCGCGCCAGTGGTACTGCCCTGCAAGAATCGGATCATGTGCCTGTGGATAAGGGAGCCTAGGTCGATGTATCGCCCGCTGAGAATACCCCACAACAAAATAGCCCGATCCACTGTCACCTCATGAGTGTGTGACGATGGCACAATGTTAGCACACAGAAACAGGTTCCAGGCCTTAGCATACGGGTTCAAGGCCATGGCGGAGAAGGTAACCGGCTCAGTAGAGCCTGCCCTGCGCTTCCAAGTAGTGCCGGGAACTGTCATATCCCGCAGGATGGCCTCAAGGTCAACCTCCCCACGGGTCTTCAACCCAAAATCTTCCACTCCCTCCTGCGGTGCTGGCAAATTCAAAACCCTAGTGATGGCGGCAGGAGTATAATCCACAACATACCCTCGAACTGCTGAATACCCATTCTTCTCCTGCTTGGCATTGGCATAGAACTCCCTAACGATACTCAATGGGATTGCCTCCGCAGCCTCACACACGGTCTCCCAATCGCGCTCACTAACCATCGCGATTAGAGACCCATCAAGAACACCCGGAATAAATCCCCTTTCCTTGACCACAGATTTGGTCATCAATCGTGCAAACTCAACTTGGGTCTCCGGTGAATTGAATTGGGGCACAACGCCCCCACTCGAAGAAGAACTTGATGTCCCTGAGCGCCTAGATCTCTTGGGTGCCATTGAATGAGTTGAGGAAGTGTGAAGAGATGAGATGCAGTGCGTGTATATTTGTATGTATATGTGTGAATGAGAGATGAAAAGTAAAAATTAGGTTAGGGTTAGGGTATGTGAAGGCTTTTAACAAGTTAGAGTGGCTGGGCTTGGGCTAAAAACTGATTTAAAACATAATTTTTTTTATTTTTTATTTTTTATATTTTTTTTATAAGAATAAAAATTACCATTCAAGCCGTAGGTTGCCTCCCATGAGCGCTGTCGTTAACGTCATTTAGCCGGACGTTACTTAAGGTCCTCAATCCGAGGTTGACAGAATCGCGATTTCAGCTTCGCGATTTACTTGTTCTCCCAAATACGGCTTCACTCTCTGACCATTGACTTTAAACGATTGATCTGGGGTCTTTTCATAAATCTCCACAGCTCCGTGTGGATACACAGTTTTCACAACAAAGGGTCCTGACCACCTTGACTTAAGTTTTCCTGGAAACAATCGCAGACGAGAGTTAAATAATAAAACTAATTGACCAGGAACCAATACCTTTGTTGTCAACCGACGATCATGCCATCTTTTCACTTTTTCCTTGTAGAGCTTGTTATTCTCATAAGCTTGTAGACGAAACTCATCCATTTCATTGATTTGTACCATCCTCCTTTCCCTTGCGGCTTTACAATCATAATTCAGCTTCTGCAATGCCCAATAAGCCTTGTGTTCCAGTTCTGCTGGCAGATGACAAGCCTTGCCATAGACAAGTTGATATGGTGACATACCCAAAGGTGTTTTGAACGCAGTTCGGTAAGCCCACACAGCTTCATCCAGTTTTAAAGACCAATCCTTACGAGAAGGACTTACCACTTTTTCCAGAATGCGTTTGATCTCTCGGTTTGATACTTCAGCTTGGCCATTGGTTTGAGGGTGGTATGCTGTCGCCACCCGATGGTTGATGTTGAATCTTGCCATCAGATTAGTGAACTTCCGATTGCAAAAGTGAGAACCCTCATCGCTGATAATGACCCTTGGAGTCCCAAATCTGGTGAAAATGTTCTTGTGAAGGAAGTTGAGCACTACATTGGCATCATTAGTTGGAAGTGCCTTGACCTTAACCCATTTGGAGACATAATCCACAGCTAGCAAGATGTATTGGTTATTGCAAGATGGAACGAACGGGCCCATGAAGTCGATCCCCCACACATCAAAAATTTCTACCTCTAGCATTACATTAAGGGGCATCTCATCCCTTTTTGAAATGTTGCCTACTCGCTGGCAACGATCACATCTGGTTACAAACTGATGAGCATCCTTGAATAGTGATGGCCAATAAAATCCTGCCTGCAGAATACGAGTAGCTGTCTTTTCACCTCCATAATGGCCTCCATAAGCTGTGGCATGATAATCCCTTAGAATGGCTTCAGTCTCACTATATGGTACACACCTTCTGATAATCTGATCAGCCCCTTGTTTAAACAGATATGGTTCATCCCAACGGAACCACTTGACGTCGTGCATGAATTTCTTCCGTTGAGCTGGCGACAACTCAGGTGGAACAATTTGACTTACCAGATAATTCACAATATCAGCATACCATGGTTCTTCTTCTTGTATTCCAAATAGCTGTTCATCTGGAAATGATTCATTGATGATGGTATTGTCTTGAGATGATTTACCAAAATCTTCCAATCGTGAGAGGTGATCAGCTACTTGATTGTCTGTCCCTGTTCTATCTTTGATCTCAATATCAAATTCTTGTAATAAAAGAACCCATCGAATCAGGCGGGGTTTAGAATCCTTCTTAGAGAGCAGATATCTAATAGCTGCATGGTCAGTATACACCGTTACTTTCGTACCAAGCAAGTATGATCTGAATTTTTCAAAGCCATATACAATGGCTAACAGCTCCTTCTCCGTGGTTGTGTAATTCAACTGCGCATCATTGAGTGTCTTGCTTGCATAGTAGATAACATGAAAAATCTTGTCTTTTTTTTTGCCCAAGAACAGCCCCTACTGCAACATCGCTAGCATCACACATCATAGCAAAAGGTTTATTCCAATCTGGGGCGATGATCACAGGTGCTGAAATCAACTTCTTCTTCAATGTCTCAAAGGCTGTCATACAATCATCATCGAATTTGAAGGGAACATCCTTCTCCAACAGCTTACACAAAGGTTTGGAAATTTTGGAGAAGTCCTTGATGAATCTTCTGTAGAAACCTGCATGACCGAGGAAACTACGAATTCCTCTCACTGAAGTAGGCGGTGGAAGATTTTCAATTGTCTCTATTTTTGCTTTATCCACTTCCAGGCCTCGACGTGACACCTTGTGTCCAAGAATAGTTCCTTCTTGTACCATGAAATGACATTTCTCCTAGTTGAGAACCAGATTAGTCTCCACGCATCTTTTCAGAACCATGCTAAGATTGTGTAGACATTCGTCAAAAGAAACCCCAAATACTGAAAAATCATCCATGAAGACTTCCACTGTCTTACCAATCATGTCTGAAAAAATTGCCATCATGCACCTCTGAAAAGTGCCAGGTGCACCACATAACCCGAATGAAACCCTTCGAAAAGCGAAGGTACCAAACAGACATGTAAATGTTGACTTCTCCTGATCCTCTGGAGCAATGCAGATCTGATTGTAACCCGAATATCCATCCAGAAGGCAAAAGTACTCATGGCCGGCCAGTCGGTCTAGCATTTGATCAATGAAAGGAAGAGGGAAGTGATCCTTCCTAGTAGCTTTGTTCAGCTTCCTGTAATCCATGCAGATTCTCCAGCCAGTTACTGTCCGCGTAGGAATGAGCTCGTTCTTTTCGTTAGTTACCACCGTCATGCCTCCTTTCTTTGGCACACATTGAACTGGACTCACCCAAGCACTGTCAGAAATAGGATAGATAATCCCTGCATCCAACCACTTAATAATTTCCTTCTTCACTACTTCCTTCATGAGTGGATTAAGCCTTCTCTGATGTTCCACTGTTGGCTTACTACCTTCTTCCAGCGGGATCTTATGCTGGCAATAGGCAGGGCTGATTCCTTTAATGTCTGCAATAGTCCACCCAATGGCTGATTTGAATTCCCTGAGAACCCTTAATAGCTTTTCTTCTTCAGGACCTGTAAGGTTAGCAGCAATAATCACAGGTAAAGTAGATGATTCCCCAAGAGAAGCATACCTTAAGTGATCAGGCAATGGTTTGAGCTCTAGCTTTGGTGCTTCCTCGATAGATGGTTTCAACCGCTGATGTGATTCTCTCAATTCAGATAAACCCAACGATTCTGGTTTTTCAAATTTTTGTTGCCAAGGAGAAGCATTCAGAGACTGTACCTGTTCTTCAACCTCTTCCTCTTCAATTGTAAAGTCCCCACGTAGAGCCTTTTCCAGTGTATCATCCATAAGCATGTGTTCAATTTTTACTTGCACAGCAGATTCCACTACATCTACTTTAAAGCATTGATCTTCTTCTATTGGAAATTGCATTGCTTTGAACACATTGAATGTGACATTCTGATCGTGCACTCTCATGGTGAGTTCTCCCTTCTGTACGTGAATCAATGTCTTTCCCGTCGCCAAGAATGGTCTCCCAAGAATGATAGGGATTTTCTTGTCTTCTTCAAAATCAAGGATGACAAAATCTGCTGGAAAGATTAGTTTGTCGACTTTTACCAACACATCTTCGACAATTCCTCGCGGATAAGTAATTGAACGATCCGCCAACTGCAATGACATGTTAGTTGGCTTCGGCTCAGGAAGACCAAGTTGTAAGAATATAGAGTATGGCATGAGGTTGATGCTTGCTCCCAAATCGCACAAACATTTGTCGAACGCCAAATTCCCAATTATGCATGGTATAGTGAAACTACCAGGATCCTTCAACTTTGGTGGTAACTTCTGCTGCAATACTGCACTACACTCTTCCGTCAAGGCAACAGTGTTTAACTCTTCTAGCTTCAGTTTCCTAGATAGAATGCCTTTCATGAATTTGGCGTAGCTTGGCATTTGCTCCAGCGCTTCAGCAAAAGGTAAGTTGATGTGTAGTTTCTTAAAAACTTCCAAGAATTTAGCAAACTGTTTATCTGCTTTTTGCTTCTGAAGCCTTTTAGGGAATGGTGGAGGAGGAAATACTTCCTTGTGAACACTGTCTGTCTCTGAACTGCTTTTCTCTTCTGAATCATTTCTTTTTTCCTTAATCTGCTCCTCCTGCGCAACTTTTTCTGCAGAAATTCCCCTCCCGGCAGTAAGGTGAGGCGCGCCCGCGCCTGAGGAAGCGCGCCCGCCCTGCACCTCCTGCCCAGAATGCTGACGTTCTTCGTTTTGTAGAATTTCGACCTCCTGATTGTTCGTAATCCTTCCAGAACGCAATGTAATAACGTGTATTTGTTCCTTGCTTTCTTTCTTGCCTGGGTTAGCCTCTGTGTCACTTGGTAATTGTCCTTGAGGTCTGTGTAGAAGAGCACTTGCTAGTTGACCAATTTGATTTTCCAATGTCTTCAGCGTTACAGCTTGACTCTTATACATCATTCCCAGTTCCTCCATCTCTGACTTTTCATTTGAGTGCCCTTGTCCTCCCTGAGATTGTTGATGAAAACCAGGAGGGTTGTATGATTGTCTTGGTGCATAAGATTGTTGAGGAACAGAATTGTTGAAAGGCCTTGTTCCAAATTGCTGACCCTGCGATGGTTGTGGACTGGCATTCTGATTGTTGCTCCAACTGAAGTTAGGATGATTCCTGTTGTTGGGGTGATATGTATTAGGTGCCGGTTGTGTAGGTTTCTGAAAGTTGCCGACAAAATACGCTGAATCGCTAGAAATAGCACACTGAGTTGTATCATGAGCACCTGCACATAAATCACAAACCATAGCGACTTGCTGAATTCCTGCCTTGGATAATGCGTCCACCTTTATAGATAAAGCCTGTAGTTGAGCTGTTATAGCAGTGGCAGCGTCCACTTCAAAAACACCTGCAGTTTTACTCTGCGGCAATCGCTGAGTAGGATTCTGATACTCGTTGGCAGCCCATTTCAATCAAGTCATAAGCTTCTTCATAGCTCTTGGCCCACAGAGCTCCTCCAGATGCTGCATCAAGCATAGGTCGTGAATGATTCAATCCATTATAGAAACCATTAATGACCATCCAATCTGGCATCCCATGATGGGGACACTTTCGAAGCATCTCTTTATACCTTTCCCAAGCTTCACACAACGTTTCTCCAGAATGTTGATGGAACTGTGTAAGAGCATTCCTCATGGCTGCCGTCTTAGGCATAGGAAAGAATTTAGTCAGAAACTTTTGTGCGAGATCCTCCCAAGTAGTTATAGAACCTGCTGGCAGCGAATGCAACCAGCTCTTTGTCTTGTCTCGTAGAGAGAATGGAAACAGCCTCAGTTTTATAGCATCTTCAGAAACCCCGTTGGTTTTAAAGGTATCACAGATCTCGATGAAGTCTCTGATATGCATATTAGGGTCCTCAGCAGGTGAACCCCCAAACTGTACAGAATTCTGAACCATTTGAATTGTGCCCGGCTTGATTTCGAAATTATTAGCTGCAATGGCCGGCCTAACAATGCTTGACTGAATGTCATTGATCTTTGGTTGAGAGTAATCCTTAAGAGCTTTCACTGGATCCCCCATTACTATTTCTGGTTCAATTTCTGGAACTGCAATCCCCTCTTCTTCGTCTAAGTGTTCTTCCAGTTTTTCCTTACTCGATTGAGAACGAGTACGCATACACGATCAATTACCTGAATTCACGTAACAAACAAGAACGATTAATAATAAACCTCAGTCAGTGATATCTAACGACCACTGATGATAAGCACATTAACTAAATAAAAACTTGTTCCGAGTCCCCGGCAGCGGCGCCAAAAACTTGTTCGCACTTTATTCACGCAAGAGAACGTGGTCACAAGTAATACAGAAATAAGTAGGATTCGTTCCCACAGAGACTCGACTTGCTTACGTTTAGCTCACTTATACACCAGAGTATGATTAACTACCACTGCTAAGGAAATAACAATTGGAGTTTGATTAAATTAATGATTAAAGCTTAAAGAATTACTTATATTAAATAAACATGGGATTTTAACTTCATTAACTATCTCATCTAGAATTTTATGCCTTTTCAACCGAGCATGTGAAAGTGATGATAACTGATCAGACCCTCTAAACTGATAAACGCCAACTTTCGTTGCACGCATACCATCCTAATGAACATCCACAAAAGATAGAAGTCAAATAGTCAACCACGATACTTAGTCCCTATATGTCTATAGAGATTGAAAACATAATGGCTTAAGCACAAGGATCCATAAAATCACATAGTCAGTGCAAGACGGTTAGAATTACACCACAGATTAATACCTGCTCTTAACACGCAAAAACCTATGCTAGCATGGCATGTTCTAAACCCTAGATCCACTTTCGCATTCACGAGGATTTAACAAACAATCATAAATGTTCGCGACGCATTTACAACGAATAAGCTTAACCATACTAGGATATCCATAACAATCACACACTTAGGCATAAAAACAATCAATATCTAGAATCGATAGAAAAATCCATTAAAATCCCATGACAACGATTAGCCCATAATTGGACTAGCCGACATCATGGGTTCATATGAAAACATAGTAGATAAACAATTAAACATAAAAGACTGATATTAAATTGCAATAGTAAAAGAAACAACCGATAATCCACGTGATGAAAATTATAAAAGAAAAATAGCTTGACGGCTCACAAAGTACTCTGTCTTCTTGTACGATAATAAAAACCCTACTTGCTTAATTAATTTTTTAGATCCTGACAATAATAATAATCCTTATGTTTTTATACTAGGTTACATAAAAACAATGATTCATGGGCTTGCTGCAGTCTGGGCTTCGAAACGGACCAACTGCAGAAAAATCAGCAGCTGGACTCGACTAGAGGGCGGGCGCGCCTCAAGGAGCGCGGGCGCGCCTCATTAATGGAGCGCGGGGGCGCCTGTAGAGGAGTGGGCGCGCCTGCCTGTTCTGTCCAGAAAAGCTTTTCTTTGCTCGTTGCTTCTTCAGCGCGTCGCCTTGCTTTCTCTTGGCCTCTTTTCAAGTCCTGATCTTCCTCCTTTGAAATCCTAGCTCATGCACCACCAATTTATGCAATTGATCAACAACTCTGCTACGAACGGCGATCTGCACACCAAAGACACAAAACACATCAAAAGACACTACATACTTGGGCACAAGCGATCAATTTAAGTCAAAATGGAACGTATAAAGTGGACCAAAAAGTCCACTAACAGCATGTTAGAAAGGGAAGTCAAAGAAAGCAACTCACAGAGGCACAGACACTACAAACATCACTGAACCACTTCAACTCCTTCATATGGATTTATTTGGTCCAATAAATATTCTGTCTATGTCAAGGAAGAAATACGCCTTAGTGATTGTGGATGACTTCACAAAATATACATGGGTTTTATTCTTGAACTCTAAGGATGAAACTCCACATTTGGTGATTGATCATATAAAGCTGATTGAGTTAGATTCAAAGTTACCTGTCCGGGCAATCAGATCAGATAATGGAACAGAATTCAAAAATAAAATTCTGAATAACTTCTGCTCAGACAAGGGAATAACAAGGCAATACTCAGCACCAAGAACTCCGCAACAAAATGGAGTTGTAGAAAGGAAAAATCGAACCCTGATTGAAGCTGCAAGGACTATGCTAAGTGAATCAAGGTTACCTATCTACTTCTGGGCTGAAGCGGTAAATACAGCTTGTTATACTCAGAATCGAACTCTGATCAACAAAGATCATATGAAAACTCCCTATGAATTAATGGCCGGCAAGAAACCTACTCTCAAGTACTTTCATGTATTTGGAGCCAAATGCTTTGTGCTAAAGGATGGAGATGAACATCGTGGCAAATTTGAGGCCAAGGCACATGAAGCTATTTTTGTCGGATACTCAAGAAGAGCATATAGGGTATACATAATTGATCATGTTAGGAATTATGAGTTTTGATGATAACAAATTACTTAGAATTTCAATAGGGGCTCAAAATTATTTTGTAACTGATCAATGGATATGACTTATAAATATCCATTGACTAGGAAACCAGTTATCAGTTGAAACTTGTTTGTCAACTGATAAACTGGATTGTAGCATTGATTTATGTTTCACTATCAATTGATTGTATTACCTCGATGGATGCAATGATGTAGTCAACTGATGTTATTGACTTCAAATTCTAGCTTCTCAACAGATGTGAAGAATGGCTGATCAATTGTAAATATTCTAAGTCAGAATTCTCACAAGTGAAGTGATCAACTGATGTTGAAGTCGATGGATGAAGACACTACTCAACGGATGAAAGCTATCAACTGATACAAGTCATCAATGGATAATTACAGTCAACGGATAAAGAACCATCAATGGATAAGGAGTCGATGGATAACTCAATTATCCATCGACACATCAACTGATCAACAGATATCCTATCCATCGATGGATAAGCAAAGGTGAATCAACTGATAAGCTTAACAGCATTTATCAGTTGATTAAAGTTTCCCTATTTAGCTAAAAGCCAGATATTACGGGAACAGTGCAGAAACTGAATCATTGGAAGACAGTCCTGTCAGGACTGTGAAGACTTTCTAGGCAACACAGCATCCAAGGAATATCTTAAGACAAAAGACACTTCTAGAGCTAGTTAGTTCTACAAGGAAAGCTGTGAAAAGGAGCTAGTTTCTATTTTTATGTAAACAGTATAAATTGTAATATTATATTGTTATTAGTCGATAGAGAACTAGAGAAGTAGTTTTTGTTTATATAAAGAAGCAAAAACACAGTAGCAAAGTAAGAAGTTTTAAGAAGAACTCAAGAAAAGCAAAGTAGAAAATCAGGCAGAACTTGTAATGTTTTTCTAAGTTCTACATTCAACTTTGTACGCAGCTTAGTATTTTTACTAATATCAATTGAAAGCAAAAACTCACTAGTGGAAAAACAATCCACTAGTAATTTTTAATCTTGTTGTTTCTGTTTTCAACACTTTAGTTATCCAGTTCTTAGTTACATCAATCTTAATTAAACACTCTCTTTGTACAAACTTATTTCCGCAAGAAGTTGAATCAATTCTTAAGTTTGTATTCAACCCCCCCCCTTCTCCAAACTTAGTGTACTTAAGGGCGAATAACAATTGGTATCAGAGCAAACTTTCAACAAACAGAAAGTCAAGATCTAAAAGTACATCAAGAATGGGTCAAAGAGAAACAGGAGTTAAGATTCCAGTTCTAGAGAAAGATGAATATTTTCCCTGGAAAGTAAAAATGCACTTGCATCTGCTATCTATTGATCCTTCCTATGTTCATTGCATAGAGAAAGGTCCACATGTGCCTATGAAAATAGTTACAAGTGTAAATGCAGACGGTACTCAAGCACCAGACAAACTCATTCCTAAATCTGTGAGTGAGTATACAGATGAAGATGAAAAGGAAGTACACAAGGACAAAAGGCCATGAATATCTTGTTTAATGGTCTTGACAAGGACATGTTTGACAATGTCATCAGTTGTACAACCTCCAAAGAAGTCTGGGACACTCTTCAAACCCTCTGTGAAGGTACTGAGCAAGTAAGAAAGAACAAGATGCAACTCTTGATTCAAAAGTATGAGGCCTTTCACTTCAAGGGTGGTGAAACAATAAATGATACATATAGTAGGTTTCAAAAGCTGTTGAATGAGCTTAAACTATATGGAAGAGTTTATGCTGTTGAGGACACCAACCTCAAATTCTTGAGGTCCCTACCCAAAGAATGGAAACCAATGACTGTCTCTATAAGGCAATCTCCTGACTTTAAAGATTATACCTTGGACAAGCTGTATGGCATTTTGAAAACCTATGAGTTGGAGCTACAGCAAGATGAGGAAATTGAGAAAAGTCAGAAGAGAGAAAAGTCCATTGCTTTGGTGGTCAAGGAAAAACAAGTTGCAGAAATAGATGAAGATGCTGATTTCAAAGAAGGGAAGAAAGAAGGTCATGGCAATGGTGCAAATTGTTTTAGATATGATGAATCTTCTACTGGTAAAGGAAAAGAACTTTGTGACAGTGATGAGTCACTCATCAAAGATGAAATGGATGAAATAGATGAGCATTTAGCTTTTCTATCAAGAAAATTTTCTAAACTCAAGTTCAAAAGGAATCCAATGCAAAGGCCTGGATCACAGTTCAGGAGAGACACTCAACAAGGCAAAAATCTTGTTGACAGAACTCAATTCAGATGCTTTAACTGTGGATTGGCTGGTCACTTTTCAAGTGAATGCAGAAAGCCCAAAGTTGAAAAGAGGTCAAAGTCTAGTGATGGTATTGACTATAAGAAGAAGTACTTTGACTTGCTCAAACAAAGAGAGAAGGCTTTTGTGATAGAAGAAAAGGACTGGGCTGCTGAGGAGGATTCTGAAGAAGAAGAAGAACACATCAATCTTGCACTAATGGCCAATCAAGATGACCAGGAAGCTAGTTCATCTAGCAATCAGGTAATTTCTACAAATCTATCTGAGTTGTCCAAAGATGAATGCAATATTACTATTAATGAAATGTCTAATGAATTGTATAATTTGCATGTCACTCTTAAGTCTTTGAACAAAGAGAACACTAGGCTCAAATTAACATTAGAAACTCTCACTGAAAGAAACAATTTCTTAGAGAGTGAGCTAGTGCAATTGGACAGACTCAAGATGGAAAACAAAGATGCTAGAAATGAATTAGTTGACAGTAAAAAGGAAATAGAGAAGTTAAAAGAAAAATTAGAGGATGAACTAAGAACCATTGACAAGTGGAACAGGTCAAGTAAAGCCAGTAAGAAGATGAATGACATTCATGGAACAAACTCTTTCACCATGTTGTCTGAAACTCTTGAGAAAATAGCCATTGATGAAGATCAATCTTTAGAAAAGAAGCAATCGATTGATAACTCTGAATCAACTGATAAGAATTATCCATCGATTGATAATGCTATTTCAACGGATAATTATCCATCGATTGAGAAGTCATCAATTGCTAAGAAATGTGATATTAAAACTAAGTTAAACAGACCTATTAAATTTGTCAAAGAAAGTAGCTCCTCTGAAGCTCAAATCAAAGTTGAAAAGGCTAATATAGGATTCTTATCTAAAAATCAGTTGAAAGAGAAATTGGAAAAGATAGAACCTAATATTCAGCCAAATGAAAAGAAGAAGAAAAATAGAAATGGTAAAGTAGGCATAAACAAGCACAACAACTACACACCTGACAAATATGCTCCTAGGAAAGTATGTGCTAAGTGTGGTAGTAAAAATCATTTATCTGTGCAATGTAAACTCACCATGCCTACAGCAACAAATGTACCTGCTATACCCAACATGCATACCAGTTCTGTTTTTCCCCATTTAGTTGATTCTCATGCTATTCATGCTCAGTATGCATCAATGCCTTATATGTTTAATCCATATCTTGCATTTGCCAATATGAATATGCCTGCTATGCCATGGAATATGCTTAACAATCTTCATGCACCAAATTTTTTCAACTCTGCAAGCATGAGCATTCCAAATATTAGCACTGAGAATTCTGAGGTAGGAAGACCAACTCCTAAGGTTGAAGTGGAAGTAAAACCACCCAAACCAAAGGTACAAAAATTGGAAACCAAGCCAAAGATAACAACTAATAAGAAAGGACCCAAGGCAACTTGGGTACCAAAATCAACTTGATTTGTTTTGACTGTGTGCAGGGAAAAAGAAGAAATCTTTGGTATTTGGACAGTGGGTGTTCAAGACACATGACTGGAGATAAATCCCTGCTCACAAAGTTTGAGGAGAAAGCTGGCCCTAGAGTAACTTTTGGAGATGACAACAAAGGGCACACCATGGGATATGGCTTGATTTCGAAAGAGAATGTCATCATTGAACCTGTTGCATTAGTTGATGGCTTAAGACATAACTTGTTAAGCATAAGTCAACTATGTGACAATGGAAATAAAGTCTGTTTCACAACAGAAGCATGCATAATTTCCAACAAGGTAGATGGAAGCCTGGTCATGACTGGGAATAGAAAAGGGAATGTGTACATAGCTGACTTCAACTCAACAAATGCAGAATCAATGACTTGTCTTCTCTCTAAGGCAAGTACAAATGAAAGTTGGCTGTGGCATAAGAAATTAGCTCACTTGAATTTCAAAGCCATGAATCTCTTGGTTAAGAAAAATCAAGTGAGAGGCTTACCACAAATGGAATTTGTCAAGGATGGACTTTGTGATGCTTGTCAGAAAGGAAAACAGAGGAAGGCATCATTTAAGTCGAAATTGGAATCTTCAATTGAAAAGCCACTTGAGTTATTACATATGGATTTGTTTGGTCCTGTAAATATCATGTCTATTGCAAAGAAGAAGTATGCTCTAGTCATTGTGGATGATTTTTCAAGATTCTCATGGACTTATTTTCTACATTCAAAGGATGAAGCTAGTCATCTCATCATCAAGCACATAAGAGAAAATGAAAAAAATCTTGAATTGGATGTAAAGAAGATAAGGAGTGACAATGGAACAGAATTCAAAAATTCCATAATAAAAGAGTTCTGTGAATCAAAAGGAATCATACACACATTCTCTGCACCCAGAACACCTCAACAAAATGGGGTAGTTGAAAGGAAAAATAGGAAATTGATTGAAGCTGCTAGAACCATGTTGGAAGATGCCAAACTTCCAACATACTTCTGGGCTGAGGCCATAAACACAACATGTTTTACTCAGAACATCTCCCTAGTAAATAAAGCTCAAGGGAAGACTCCTTATCAATTGATCAAGAAAGACAAAAAGCCAAAGGTGGGATTTCTTCATGTCTTTGGCTGCAAGTGCTATGTACTAAGAAATCAAGGTGAAAATCTAGGAAAATTTGAAGCCAAGGCTGATGAAGCTATATTTGTTGGGTATGCACTATCAGGCGTAGCCTATAGAATCTACAATCTCAGACTACACATTATTATGGAATCTGTACATGTAGTATTTGATGATAAAAAGATTCAAGGCTTGTTTGATGAAGGAAATCATGACACACTGCATTTTGAGAATGAATCAAATGATGTAAATGATGATGAAGAGGCAGAAATTATAAAACCTCAGGTGTTCAGAAACCCAATATCAGTTGATGTTATTGCATCAATGGATAATTTATCAGTTGACAGACATCCATCAACTGATAATGCATCAACTGATAACTCCTCAACGGATAATCAACAATCTACATCTAGGGTATCCACTTCAGGGGGAGGGTTTCAGAATCAATCTACAAATTCAGATCACTTTGAGTTCAATACAAATGATAATGAAGCTTCATCATCAAGGCAAAATTTGTATCCTCAAAGAAAATGGACAAGAAGCCATCCATTTGAACTAATTATTGGAAATGCAGAAGATGGTGTCAAGACAAGAAGTGCTACTCAAAATGAGTGTCTGTATAGCAGTTTTCTGTCTCAAGAAGAACCCAAAAGAATTGAAGAGGCTCTCATGGATCCTGATTGGGTTTTGGCTATGCAAGAAGAACTGAATCAGTTTGAAAGAAATAAGGTATGGAAGCTGGTGCCCAGACCAAAAGATAGATCAGTAATTGGTACAAAATGGGTATTCAGAAACAAAATGGATGAAACTGGTATTGTGACTAGGAACAAAGCAAGGCTTGTAGCAAAGGGTTATTCACAAGAAGAAGGAATTGATTTTGATGAAACTTTTGCACCAGTTGCAAGGTTAGAAGCAATTAGAATCTTTCTGGCCTATGCTGCACATGCTAATTTCAAAGTCTACCAGATGGATGTGAAAAGTGCATTTTTGAATGGAGTACTAGAAGAGGAAGTCTATGTGGAACAACCTCCTGGCTTTGAAGATCCAAAATTTCCTAACTTTGTCTACTTTTTACTCAAAGCACTTTATGGCTTGAAGCAAGCACCAAGAGCCTGGTATGACACTTTATCTCAGTTTCTCATTGAGAATCATTTCACAAGAGGTACTGTTGATAAAACTCTATTCAGTAGAAATGTTAATGGCTCTATCATTCTTGTACAAATTTATGTGGATGACATTATTTTTGGATCAACAAATGAGAAACTTTGCAAGAAGTTTGCCAAACTAATGCAGAGTAAATATGAAATGAGCATGATGGGAGAGCTTACCTACTTTCTTGGGTTACAAGTCAAACAGGTTAAGGATGGTATTTTTATAAATCAAACAAAGTACATTCATGATTTGTTAAAGAAATTTGAGTTAAGTGAATGTTCTTCTGCAAAAACTCCCATGGCCACTACCACTAAACTTGAATTAAATACCAAAGAAGCTAAGGTGGATATTTCATGTTATAGAGGCATGGTAGGCTCACTTTTATATTTAACTGCTAGTAGGCCAGATATAATGTTCTCTACATGCTTATGTGCTAGATTTCAGGCTGATCCTAGAGGATCTCATTTAGTAGCTATTAAAAGAATTTTCAGATATCTTAAGGGTACATCAAATTTAGGTATTTGGTATCCTAGAGATTCTGGTTTTAATCTAATAGGCTACTCAGATGCAGATTATGCAGGTTGCAAAATAGACAGGAAAAGTACTACAGGCACCTGTCAATTTCTGGGAAACAAACTTGTGTCATGGTTTAGCAAAAAGCAACACTCAGTATCAACTTCAACTGCAGAAGCTGAGTACATTGCTGCTGGAAGTTGCTGTGCACAAATTTTATGGATGAGGAATCAACTATTTGACTATGGGTTCAACTTGAACAAAATTCCCATCTTCTGTGACAATACAAGTGCCATTGCAATAACAGAAAATCCTGTGCAACATTCCAGAACCAAACACATTGACATAAGGTATCATTTCATTAGGGAACATGTAATGAATGGTACAGTTGAATTACATTTTGTCCCTAGTGAACAACAACTTGCAGACATATTTACCAAACCTCTAGATGAATCTACTTTTAATAGATTAGTCTGTGAGTTAGGTATGCTTAATTATGCTCATGCTTAAAATGTCTGTCAAGTTTTGTAGCCATTGTTCACAATTATCAATGGATATTTATCTATCGACAGATAATTACCTAAGTAATTGTTTATCGACGGATAAATCCCTTCTTATTTGATCAACAGATAAATGTTATTCCTATCGATGGATATTTATCTATCGACAGTTAATTATCTTGGTAGTTAGTGATCGATCGATAAATGATTAATTCTCTATTTTTATCCGTCGATAGTAATAGAATTTCTACAGTTTTATTCATCCGTTGATTAGATTATAGCCGTTGGAGAATTACCATCAAGGGTAATAAATTACAGTCTTTTATACATCAACGGTTATCTGCCTAATTAAAAAGTCCTTTCAAGTCTTTTTAATACTAGAAAATATAAATAGCAGTTACAATTAAAAATTCATTCTTACCTGCTATTTTTTTTCTAAACTATTCATCTCTGTCTCTCTCTCTCAAGCTAATTTTATCTAATTCTCACAAGCTCTCACAAATTCTTTCAAGTTCACTTTAATTTCTTGAATATCAACTGAAAGAATGGCACCACAAAAGAAGATCGTCTCTTCCACTGGGTTCACCTATGAACATAACAACTTCACGGCATGTTTAACGGTGAATGATGCTCCTGTGGACTTTCATCCATTGATGCGATTCCTAGGAGATTGCAAAGTTTCCAAAGCTCTCAGCGAAGCACCAACAATCGTGTGTTCCTTTGTTGAAGAACTATGGACCTCTGCAGAGATTTCACCAGATGGGAAGGTAATTTCTTATTCTTGCAAAGGTAATACCTATACAATTACTAGTACTTCATTATCTGAATGTTTAGGGTTGCCTGCAAATAATTGTGACAAGCCCCCAACTGAAGAAGAAATTAGGGACATGTTAGAATCCGTTAATTATGCAAATGCTGAAACTGGATTAGGAGAAGTTGTTAGGAAGAATCTTAGGAAAGAATGGAGTTATTTCTTTGATGCCATAATTAAAGTATTTTCTAGAAAAATAAGTAATTTTGATGCAATTACAATTAGTATGCAAGAAATTGCTTATTCTGTCCTATTTGATAAATATTTTGATTTTGGCACATTACTCCTAAATGAATTAACTGCCAAGTTAGGACTCAAGTCATCTAGGAAACATAATATCTACTTTGCAAGATTTTTCATGATGATTATTAATGCCTCTATTGGAGAGTATGAAATAAGTGCAGATATGGAGTCCTTGGAGCCATGGATACAAAATAAGAGGGTCTTCAAGGATCTTGTGAGAATCAACTTACACCCTAAGTTGTGCCTCATTTATCCTCCTCTTGTGCAGGTATATCTTCAAAATCTCAATCTTTTACATTCTTCTTCAAAATCTCAAATTTCTTTGCCTTCTGCAACAATGGAGGGAGATGGAAATGCCCCCATTCCTCTTACCCAAGTTGCACAACCTTCAAAACACAAGTCTAATCAAACCACCTCAGTAGTTTCTCAAAAGACTACTGTTGTAAGATCTAAGAAAAGAAAAACCACTGAGGGGAGAGTGAAGGTGGTTGATAAGGGTGAGGGAACTGGCCAACATCAAGAAAGCCAGAAGGATAAGGTGAGTGAGATTGAGAGGAACCAGCCTGCCACCAGTCCAATCTCCCAACAGATTGAGGCTGTAGTAAAGGACTTGAACACATCCCTAGTTGCATCTTCTCAAAAAGATGTAACTATTGAAAAGAGGTCTCAACCAGGACCATCAGATGGGGGTAAGGGTCACCGAATAATACAACCATACAAAAGAAGAAAGAAGGTTACAAATACTGCACAGGGCATACACACACTTGCAAAGCCAAATGAAAATTTGGTGGAGCCTTCAGTTTCTTCTTTTGATGTGTCTCAGAATCTTCCTGAGGCACAGCCCCATTCTTTATCTGATTCTTCTCCTCAATCTCCCTCAAAAACTATTTCTTCAGAAACAGTGTTGATTGACAACTTCATTGTTTCAAATTCACCCTCTTTGCAACTCAGGGTAGAGCCAACACTCTCACCTGCATCACCAAATAAGGTTAACACCTTGGTTGATCAGGCAAATACTGTTATTTCTCTCCAGTCAATGGATATTATGCAATCAACTGATAACTTCCAACATCCATTGACTAGTTCACCTTCATCGATGGATATCCTTACATCCATCGACGCGCTCCCATCAGCTGATGAAGACAAAGAAGACAAGGAGAAGAAGCCAAAACAAGTCAAGACTGAAGGTCAAGCTTCTGGGAGTAATCAAGCCAAAGAAATAGAGGTGTTCAAACACAAATCTGAAAACTTTGTGCCAATTAAAGCTGAGGGAATGATTGCAGCAAAAGGGCAAAGGAAGAAAGATGTTGATCTTCTTCACATTGAGTATGAAGATGGATCACACTTAACCTTCACATTCAACCAAGTATTGGATCAAGGATATGGCATCTTGAGGAAAATCTACACTATGCTCAACAGGAAGTATTATCTAACTGAAGAGCTAGGAAAGGCCATCCTTGAAAGAATGAAGAAGATAAGGGAGGCACCTGTTCAAGAAGAAAGGGATGACAGAATAAAGATCTGGAATCCTGAAGGAAGAAAAGTGCTTCATGAGCCCTTCTACTTGATGATATATAAGGACAGGGAAGGCAGAGAAAAATGCATTGATATTTGTCAAGAAATAGACAAACTGCCAAATCTGGAATTAAATCATCTGGCAAGTCAATTGGACTACAGGATTGAAGATGAGAAGATATTGAAGGGAACCCTCTACAGAAAGATGAAGGAGAATGAAGACAAGATGAATGAGTCAAGGGGAAGAAGGAGAAGATAGGAGATTCAACCTCAATCATCAAAATTATCAGAATTCATCCTTGTCTGGTATCTGATTACTCTGTCTCAAACTTTACTTATCAATATTGTAATTCTTGCTAAGAATGAAAATGTTCAGGAGTTTTGTTATCATCAACAGAAAATTTATGCATATTTTAAATATTCATAAATAGGGGGAGATTGTTAGGAATTATGAGTTTTGATGATAACAAATTACTTAGAATTTCAATAGGGGCTCAAAATTATTTTGTAACTGATCAATGGATATGACTTATAAATATCCATTGACTAGGAAACCAGTTATCAGTTGAAACTTGTTTGTCAACTGATAAACTGGATTGTAGCATTGATTTATGTTTCACTATCAATTGATTGTATTACCTCGATGGATGCAATGATGTAGTCAACTGATGTTATTGACTTCAAATTCTAGCTTCTCAACAGATGTGAAGAATGGCTGATCAATTGTAAATATTCTAAGTCAGAATTCTCACAAGTGAAGTGATCAACTGATGTTGAAGTCGATGGATGAAGACACTACTCAACGGATGAAAGCTATCAACTGATACAAGTCATCAATGGATAATTACAGTCAACGGATAAAGAACCATCAATGGATAAGGAGTCGATGGATAACTCAATTATCCATCGACACATCAACTGATCAACAGATATCCTATCCATCGATGGATAAGCAAAGGTGAATCAACTGATAAGCTTAACAACATTTATCAGTTGATTAAAGTTTCCCTATTTAGCTAAAAGCCAGATATTACGGGAACAGTGCAGAAACTGAATCATTGGAAGACAGTCCTGTCAGGACTGTGAAGACTTTCTAGGCAACACAGCGTCCAAGGAATATCTTAAGACAAAAGACACTTCCAGAGCTAGTTAGTTCTACAAGGAAAGCTGTGAAAAGGAGCTAGTTTCTATTTTTATGTAAACAGTATAAATTGTAATATTATATTGTTATCAGTCGATAGAGAACTAGAGAAGTAGTTTTTGTTTATATAAAGAAGCAAAAACACAGTAGCAAAGTAAGAAGTTTTAAGAAGAACTCAAGAAAAGCAAAGTAGAAAATCAGGCAGAACTTGTAATGCTTTTCTAAGTTCTACATTCAACTTTGTACGCAGCTTAGTATTTTTACTAAGATCAATTGAAAGCAAAAACTCACTAGTGGAAAAACAATCCACTAGTAATTTTTAATCTTGTTGTTTCTATTTTCAACACTTTAGTTATCCAGTTCTTAGTTACATCAATCTTAATTAAACACTCTCTTTGTACAAACTTATTTCCGCAAGAAGTTGAATCAATTCTTAAGTTTGTATTCAACCCCCCCCCCCTTCTCCAAACTTAGTGTACTTAAGGGCGAATAACAGATCAGCATCAAGTGAAGGAAAGTGTCAATGTAACTTTTGATGACACTAAACTACCAAGTATCCAAACTGAAGATTCTTCTGAGTCATTAAAATTTGATAATTATCCAGTCTCACATTCTGATGACGAAGAAGAACCTGAGGTTGCAGCAGGAAATAATGACAACAATGATGGTAATGATCCAGGTAATAGTGGTGGAAACAATGGCAACACTGGAGATTCTACTAATACCAGTGGTGGATCAACAAGTCATCCTGGCAGCAACTCAGGGGGAGATGAAGGATCAACTGGCACAACACAACATCTCAATGAATTTCAAGGCGAATCATCAAGATCAAACCTACCGAGGGAAATGATATGGAGTAAAAATCATCCCTTTGAATTAATAATAGGTGATCAATATGTTGGAGTAAGAACCAGAAGTGCAACTTCAAATGAGTGTTTATTTTCAGTTTTTCTATCTCAAGAAGAACCAAAGAAGATTGAAGAGGCATTAATTGATCCAGATTGGGTTCTTTCCATGCAAGAAGAGCTCAATCAGTTCGAAAGACAAGAAGTCTGGACACTGGTACCCAGGCCTAAAAATAGATCTGTTATTGGCACGAAATGGGTATACAGGAACAAGTTAGACGGTGATGGCATTGTTACAAGAAACAAAGTCAGGCTAGTTGCAAAGGGTTACTCCCAGGAAGAGGGAATTGATTATGACGAGACCTACGCACCATTTGCAAGACTTGAAGCCATCAGGATATTTCTGGCATTCGCAGCACATTCCAATTTTAAAGTCTATCAAATGGATGTGAAGAGTGCATTTCTGAACGGAAAGCTAGAAGAGGAAGTATATGTGGAACAGCCCCTGGCTTTGAAAATCCAGAGTTTGCTGATTTTTTGTACTTTCTTTTCAAAGCTCTCTATGGACTCAAGCAAGCACCGAGGACATGGTATGACACTCTCTCTGAGTTTTTACTTGAAAATGGTTTCACTAGAGGTGTCATAGATAAAACTCTCTTTTACAAATTACATAATAAAGATATGATATTTGTCCAAGTTTATGTTGACGATATTATATTTGGTTCTACTAACGAAAACTTGTGCAAGAGATTTGCTAAGTTAATGCAGAGTAGATATGAGATGAGCATGATGGGTGAGCTGTCATTCTTCCTTGGATTGCAAGTAAAGCAAAAGGAAGATGGGATTTTTATTTGCCAATCAAAGTATGTAAGAGATCTTCTCAGGAAATACAGTCTAGAAGATTCTTCACCGGCAAAAACCCCAATGCCAACAGCCACGAAGCTTGACAAAGATGAAACTGGTAAGAAAGTTGACATCACAAGCTATAGAGGTATGATAGGCTCATTATTATATCTAACTGCTAGTAGACCCGACATAATGTTTGCAACATGCTTATGTGCAAGGTTTCAATCTGACCCAAGAGAATCTCATATAATAGCTGTTAAACGAATTTTTAGATATCTAAAGGGTACACCAGATCTTGGAATTTGGTACCCTAAGGATACAGGTTTTGACCTAATTGGCTATACAGATTCAGACTATGCAGGGTGCAGGATGGACAGGAAAAGTACTTCTGGAAGCTGTCAGTTTCTAGGACGACGGTTGATTTCCTGGTACAGCAAGAAACAGCATTCAGTATCTACCTCGACAGCCGAAGCAGAATACATTGCGACAGGTAGCTGTTGTGCACAGATCTTGTGGATTAGGAATCAGCTAAATGACTATGGACTTGCGTTGAACAAAATTCCAATTTTCTGCGACAACACAAGTGCTATAGCTATTTCCAATAATCCTGTTCAACATTCGCGAACCAAGCATATTGACATAAGGTATCACTTTATCAGAGAGCATGTCATGAACGGAACTGTGGTGCTACATTTTGTACCCACAGAAGATCAATTAGCCGACATCTTCACAAAACCACTTGATGAATCCATTTTCTCAAAGCTGGTTAGTGAATTAGGGATGTTAAACTATGGCTAAATTTTTGGTTGCTAGGAAATTAATTTAAGCTCATAAATATTAAATGTTAATATTTAAAGAGTTTATGAGATTTGAATTAATAAAATCCTAGAGCTTATGAATTTTTGGAAAATTATCTTAAGATTAAATCAATATTCTTAAAAGATAATTATTTCAATTAGAACATAAGTATTTTTGTTTAAATTTAAGCATTTATGTAAATTAATGTATATATTTTACTAATTATTAGTGTACTTTAAAATAAATAATTATGTTATTAGTTATCCAATTAATTTAATTATTAAATTAATCCAGCAATGAGTTAATTTAATTCTTAAAATTAAGTAGAATAATTAATAATGTAAATATTTATTTATTTTATATCTTTAATAATTTATTAGTATGTATTTTATTATTATTTATCTCATAATTTCTGATTGTTAATATTTATTGTATATATGTATTATCTCAGCATGACTTTTTAAGCAAAATTCTCGGTATGACATTTATTCTTAAAACTCGGCATGACTTTTTTGTTTATTAAAAAGTCATACCGAGAATTAAGAATTAAGTCATACCGACCCAACTCATATTGTATAATTATTCTATTTTATTATTTTTTTAATAATCAGCATGACTTGTTTTTACAAATGCTCGGTATGACATTATATAATAAATTTCGGCATGACTTTTTATTTTTAATAAAAAGTCATACCGAGAGTTTAGTATAATAAGTCATACAGAAAGTTTTGTTTCTATTACCTTCAGTTTTATGAAAATAAAACTCGGTATGACTTTTGAAAAGTCATACCGAGATATGTTGGTATTTGTTTTAATAAGTCATACCGACTATTAGAGTTTTACTTCCTTTTAATAAGTCATAGCAGCTATACACACACACACTGCTACACACAAACACTCGAACAGTTTTTTTCTTTGAACAAGAAATCAATCGATTTTCAACTATTTCAACTGAAATCAGTTGCTGCTAATCTCTATTTACAAGTATCTTTACTTGCTAGTTTGGTAAAATTGATTAAAACAAATAAAACTCTGCCCGATTTTAGCAAAATCCAGTGACTGTTCTTGTTCTTGTTTTTAGAATAATCGAAGCTTTCAAGTGATTTTTGTGAACTAGGACTGTTTGTGTAGTGTATTGTTGATTAAAGTTGATTTGGGGCTTATTAGAAATTAGGGTTTTTATTTAAAAGTGTAATTTTCGTATTATTGGCTTGTAATTGTTAATTTTGATTTTTAATCGCACATTGTAATTTTATTATTTGTAATAGCTTAAATCTACAACAAAAATGGCTGGTTTTTGCGAATTAGTAAAAACTAATTTTGTAGGATTTTTCAATCCGGTGAATTGTTCAGTCGAGAGGTTTCGACCGTGGATCGTATTTATGAATGAACATTCACTTGTAAGAACTGCAATTACTCTGGACGCCCCGTTGCAAGTGTTAACACTTAGGGCTCTGTATTCCACTGCTAGGAATAGGAGTACTGCAGGCAGAGTTCAATTCTCATTCAGCATAGGAGATCATGAATATATGGTGACTGAAGAGGACGTGAACAGGATACTAGGCTTTCCAACTGACAACTTCATAGATCCACCCTCTGTACCAGAAATTCTAGAGTTTTTCTATTCCATTAGATATCAGGGTGAGATCAATTTGGTAAGATTGACGAAGTCCAGATTGGTAAGCGAATGGGACTACTTCTTTGGGACGTTAGCCAAAGTTTTTGCACCCACTACAAAGAACAACTTCAACAATATATCTTCACTACTGCAAATAATAGGGTTTTCTGTGGCCCACAACAGGAGGATAAATTTTGGAAAGTTGATTCTAAAAGAAATAATAAGGAAAATGGGGAAACCAGAAAGCAGGGAACAGGACATTCAAGTCTACTATCCGAGGTTCCTGATGCTGTTCATGAATGATTTGTTGATGGAAGAAGACAAAGCCTTATTTCATAATAGTCCTGTAGAAGAATCTCTTACTTCTCAGAACAACTTATTTGCAAGGCTCCACAACAACCCCAAGTACGAAGATGTGCCAGTGGAAAGAACAGATTACATGGCTGAGGTATTAGATCTTATTGCTAATCCTGTGCAGGAACAAGAGCCAGAGCAAGTGCCAATGCAAATGGATCATCTTGTGCACCTTCTACTTGAAGCTGCTCAGCATGTCGATCAAGTGGCACAAGATCAACAGGTAATATCTCAATCACAATCTTCTAGTTCAATACCTATAGATATATCCACTGCTCTGTTAGATTTATCTGTGGCGGACTATAATTATGGTCTTACACTTCAGGATATCAACTACGAACCTGAAAACACACAGGTTCCGTCCCCAGCTGAATTAGAGCCTCAAACAGTTTCTCCTTCATCCTCCTCTTCATTAAAAGTCAGAAAAAGGAAGAAACCTGTCAGAATAGAAAGAGGTCTTGGTGCTGAAGTGAGTGAACCCGCAACTCTGTCTCCTCCTTCAAAAATTTCTAGAGTTGACCCTGAGACAACTGCAGCCTCAACCTATTCCAGTCAATGGGATATGGATTTTAACATGGCCATCCAAGATTCTCTAGATACACTTGCTTAACCAGGTGATCTAATTCGCTGCTCGGCCACAACATCAGATAGTGAGGAAAACACACTGCTAACAATCACTCTAGCAGAACCTTCACTTGAAGAAATACCAACACAGGAGGGCACATTAGTTGAAGAAAATGTTTTTAATAAAAATTTGTCGGATGCCACCTATGTTGTGGACCATGACATTTTCGATGCAGTGCAGCATCAGATACCCTCCGCGGTACTAAGGAGCACCACAGACTCTCAAGAGCCTGTCATTACATTGTCTAAGGTGGTGACTCCGCTGGATTTCTTTCATTCAGTTCTCTTTCGAGAAGGTCTCAAATCCACTGGTGGATTTGAGAGGCAACCACTCCATAGAGGGAGATGAGACTCCATTCACGGAGTAGCTACGTCAATAGCGGAGCCGCTTCAAGTTAATCTTGTTGAGGACGCGCCTTCACAGGCATCAGAAGAGCATTTTGACTCTTCAAAAGCTATTGTTATATATGCAGGTACAGCTTCAGGATCTGGAAAGGAGCTAAACACGAGTGATGTGAGGCAAACACAGAGTGAAACACATGCACAGAGTGATAGTGAGATAAACAGGAGTGCAAGTGAGATGAGTGCACACACACACAGTGAACTATTATCTAAAATGGAAGCTCTCCAGAAAGAAATGCAAATTGTTCAGGCTGAGTTGGTAAAAGTAAAAGCACAAGCTGAAGAAAAATCTACATCTACCTTTGTAACACAACAGCTGACAATAGTACGAAAAGATGTTGATGATGTCAAAACCTCCATTCTTCTAAAAACTCAAGACATCCAGAGTGTACAGAATCTTATTGCTGAAGACATGAAAGAAGTCAGCAAATTACATGAAAAGATTGATGAGGTTGAGAAAAGCTTGACATTAACAATCATTGAAAATGAAAAGATCTCTACACAAAGATTCAGCAAACTGGATGATGGAATGACACATTTGAATGAAGGAATGAAGCAAGTCTATCTGACTATGCAGAAAATGTTGACATCTTTTGAAGCTTCTAAAATCCAAGAGGATCCCTCAACTAAGGGGGAGAAATCAAAAGAGAAAGTAGCTGGAGATGAAGGGGCTTCTACTCAAGGCAAAGGGAAAGACAAAGGAGATGAAGGGGCTTCTACTCAAGGCAAAGGGAAAGATAAACTGTATTCTGAAGATCAATTTCAATCGTATGATCCATAACCAGAAAAACAGTTTTATAATCAAGAGAAATTCATTGATGACAGTGCTCATGATGAATCAAACTTTCCTGACTACTGCAGAGCTGAGGAAGAGATTGCATTTGATGAAGATTTTTTGTTTCCGGAAGAAAAAGAAGTTGATCCAACCTATGAAGAGGCAATGAAGAAACTAAAAGAAGACATCAAGGCAAGTCATGCAAAAACTGAAAATCTGAAAGATCTAGTCATGGAAAGAACAAAGGCTAAATAAGAAGAAAGCCAAGAAAAGCAAAATCTCTGGGCCATAGCAGTCAGAGAAAAGAAGGGAGATGTACAGCTCAAGATTGGAAAGAAATGGGATACTGCAAGAGAAATAATGGACAAACAGCAAAAGGGTCCATTTGAAGACAAGCATCTGAAATCAATAATTGAGCGTCTGGAAAAGTCAAATGACAACATTGACAACTTCATGAAAGCTCTGAAAGAGGAAGTGGACTACATCACTATCCTAGTGGATCACATTCTTGAAGACTGGCAGATACTAGTCTACACACACAGGAATGGAACATTCAGAATTTCCTTAGAGTTTTTCAGGCAAAGAAGTTTATCAGTAATATGGACGTTCTTGAACAGAATAAAGAGGAGCTCAGAAGAAAATGAACTTCTCAGGGATAGACTTAGAGTCTTTGCCACAGCTGTTAGTCCTCAGATCTTATTTGATCCTCACGAGGTAAGATTTTTCTCAAACAAGTTGTATCAAATCATGCAGCTAAATGAGGAATCTTTTAAGGGCTACGCAGTTAAGTACATGATTCAAGTCGAAAAGATGCTAAGGTCAAAAGGGTTCAGATCCCAAGCTAAGATGGATGCTGCAGAGAAGATAAGAAACTACTGTCTGTCGAAAAGAATTCCTTCTTACATCAGGCAAATACCAAAGATAGATTCAACACAACCATCAGATGTAGAAGAATAGATAGTAGATCCTGTTGAACAGGAAGTACTGTGGCAGTTAGCAAGAGCTGAACAAAGAAGGTTGTATGGAGAATCCACTACAACAGAACAATCAGTATCTGAAGAAGTACCGAGGACACCTGTTCATAAAGGTTCAATCCTAGAAGAAGGTGAAGTTGATACAACAGAAGACTGAAGACTTAGATAGAACAAGATAGAAACTTTGTAATAATTGTTCAGTGCTAGAGGAACATCTATCTTGTATTTATCTTTTATGTATGAATCTGGAAAATTGTTAAATATAAAACCAGAACTTTTGTTTATTATTTACAGTCATTAAATGTCGTACTACTTTCTTAGTTGTTAGTTGAGTTATCCTCTAGGAATTTGTGTGTTAAATGTTTAACAACAAATAGGGGGAGATTGAAAGGCATATGACTAGGCCTATTTGTAATAAATAGATGACAACTCAGCTCTAACTATTAAAGAGAAGTAAATACTAAACACTAAACAGGAATCAAGACGAAGACAGTCAACTAATCACAGAGGATCCAAGTATCAGAGGTATTTTGTAGGATTGCTACTCAACACTGGAAGAAGTTCATTTATATGTTCAAGCGTTAGTGAAAATAATAATTGTGGTAGTACTTCTATAGAAGACAGAAGGTACAAAAGATTTCAAGTGATTACTATAGTAGATTCCAGAAGAAGATTGAAATCAGTGAAGCAGAAGAAATGACAGAAGGCCTCTATTTAAAAGTAATTAAATGGAGAATATTTATTAGTATGACACAAATGAACCAGACAGTACATTTGTGTGTCAACTAAAATAATATTTATTCTTCATTTAAATCAAGAGATTTCAAGATCAGAAGACAAAGAGAAATCAAGAAGACTGCAGTTTAATCGGATCTCTATAATATTTTAATTCTACAATCGAAGTAAATTAATTATTTAATTTATGATTAATTAAATTAATTCAAGTTAAATTTAATTTAATTTATAAACTATTTAATTAATTTATTAGAAAAGAAATGAATTTATATGACTTATATATATATATTTCGAATATGAATTAAATAAGTCATACCGAATATGACTTAAATAAGTCATACCGAGCTATATATATATGTTAAATAAGTCATACCGAGTTTTCTTTTAGAAAAGGTCATGCTGAGTTGATTTTGTTTAATTAAAATAAGTCATACCGATTTATTTAATTAAATAAAATCTGGATATGACTTTCAAAAGGTCATACCGAACTTTTGATAAGTCATACCGAGTTTTAATAAGTCATACCGAGCTCAGAAAGTCATGCCCAGTAATTTCAGAAGTCATACAAGGGTTAATTTCTTGAAATTAAGTCATACTCATAAAGGTCATAGCAGCCATTTCAAATCTCTATAAATATGAGATGATCTCTTCACTTTTCAGTTGTTCAATTGTTAAGAAGTTAGAAAATTAGATCAAATTCATTAATTTATCTGCATTGTAATATTCACAGATTTCTGTGCTGAGTTTGGAATATAATTGTTAAACGCGAACAGTTCATGTCAAAATCGTTCTAAGCTTTTTAACAGTTATAATCTTTCTACTTATTAATTGTGTAATACTAATCAAGTTAAAATTATATCTTTCACTTGAACAGTATTTCATTATAATTAATATTTCGCGAGTAATTAAAATAATATTTTTAATCCAATTATTCCGCGATTAATTTTCAGATATTGTATTCAACCCCCCTTCTACAATATCAGGGACCAACACTCTTGATTGAGTGAGACTATGAAATGCATGGCCATGCTCAAATATTGATTTGTTTAAATAGTCTACTCATTGATCAAGGAAAACAAGATTAAACGTTGAAGAGGATGACACTATACATGCCTCGAGTTTTATCTATAATATAAGGTTAAATGGATTATATTACATTGCACATTATTCACGAAATGTTTAATTAAATCACCAATTATTATTGTTACTTGGGTAGCAATGATGTATTACTAGATGCCGCTCATTGTTTATAATTTTATTATTAGATAATAAAATTATTGCCAACATAATAATAACCTAAAGGGTCACACACAAAGAACGTCAAAACGGAGGTTTATTTAAATTACGAATTTAAATATATTATTGTTTATTCGAATTTAATTATTAAATTAATTAAGTGGGACTTGATTAATTATATTAGAATTCGGATTTAATAAGTATTATTATTATTCGAATTTAATTATTGAATTAATTAAGTGGGACTTGATTAATTATATTAGAATTCAGATTTAATAATAATAATAACCCAAAGTCATAATGGGTTTTGGAAACCACATGGATTAGGGTTAGGCCCAAAATCTCTCTCTCCCCTATATATACATAATGATGTATAGTATTAGGGTTTAATCATCAAATTTCGTTTTAGAGAAAAACCCTAGCTGTTCAACATCAAGAGAGGCTAGAGAAAGAGAGAGAGAGAGAGGTAAACAATTCGGCTATACCGACTCCGGTGATCGTAGGACGATCGGGCGTTCGTGTGGACTTCTTTAGAGAGTAAATCTTTGCAACAAAGGACTGTTGTGATTCATCTTTCTAGACCTCCATTAAACAGCATACGAAAGCTTTGTTAAGGTACAGACTTCTTCACCATAATCATCCAACGTTATACATGGATCCTGCGATTGGGTTTCGATTTTTTTATTGTTTTTACGTTAATTCCGCTGCGTTTTCATGCCCGAAACCCTTCAGTGTTTACGAGAAGGTAAGTGGGAGCAATGTGGCATTCCTATAATTATATGTTGATGATATATTAATAATAGGGAATGACATTCCTTCTTTACAGGCTGTTAAGACTTGGTTGAGTAAGAATTTCTCAATGAAAGACTTAGGCGAAGCGACCTATATTTTAGGTATCAAGATCTATAGAGATAGATCAAGAAGAATGATTGGCCTAAGTTAGAGTATATACTAGTCTAATCCAGGTGAAGGTCACTGGACAGCAGTCAAGAATATTCTTAAGTACTTGAAGAGGACTAAAGATTAATTCTTGGTATATGGAGGAGAAGATAAGCTGGTTGTAAAAGGTTACACCGACGCTAGTTTCTAGACAGATAAGGATGATTCGATTTCTCAGTCTGGATTTGTGTTTTGTCTAAATGGAGATATTGTATGCTGGAATGGTTCACAGCAGAGACAGTTGTTGATTCTACAATAGAGCCTGAGTATATTGATGCTTATGAAGCAGCCAAGGAGATTGTTTGGGGATGTACTTAGGAGATATCACCTAATTAATGAGATTAATGATCAAGGAGATATACATATATGTAAAGTGCATACTAATAAGAATAATGCAGACCCACTGACTAAGGCTTTATCGCAGCAGAAGCACGAAGGTCATACTAGTTCTATGGGTATTAGATACATGAGAGATTAGCTCTAGTACAAGTGGGAGATTTTTAGTATTGGTGTCCTAGAGACAATACTTTTAATGTTTTATTGAAAACAATTAAAGATTATTTTTTATGTGATTATTTAATTAATATTTATTATGTCTTTATTTACTGCGTCATAAATTGAAAGAATAATAAATGTCCTTGGAATATTAATACGTAATATATATCTTTAAGTATGTGACTTAAAAATGAGATTATATGAATAGTATTTTATTCCTAAAATTTTCTAGTCAAGTATTATTAATTAAGGACAATAATAATGCAATAAGACTAGTATGTTTGTTGACAGATGACCACATCTCATTGGTCATAGGTATGGTGATACTAAAGTCAGTAACATAAGTGTATGTATCAATACATGACACTGGAAAGACCCGCCGTGAGATTCTACATGTTAATAAGTGTCATAAGAAATCTCACAGTGATAATGATGTAATGATCCTCTGACTTGAAATCATTATATTTCTATACGAGAATTAATATACTTTGATTACACTCAAAGTTACCTTTAACCGGGTAATGATAAAGGTTGACATTGGGTATGCTATGAATCGTATGGGGAATATGAATGATAGAAATAGGATTTAACCCTCCAATTCTATGAGTGATATTATTGGCCTCTTGATTGAGTGAGACTATGAAATGCATGACCATGCTCAAATATTGATTTGTTTAAATAGTCTACTCATTGATCAAGGAAACCAAGATTAAACGTTGAAGAGGATGACACTATACATGCCTCGAGTTTTATCTATAATATAAGGTTAAAGGGATTATATTACATTGCACATTATTCACGAAAGGTTTAATTGAATCACCAATTATTATTGTTACTTGGGTAGCAATAATGTATTACTAGATGCCGCTCATTGTTTATAATTTTATTATTAGATAATAAAATTATTGTCAACGTAATAATAACCTAAAGGGTCACACACAAAGAACGTCAAAACGGAGGTTTATTTAAATTACGAATTTAAATATATTATTGTTTATTCGAATTTAATTATTAAATTAATTAAGTGGGACTTGATTAATTATATTAGAATTCGGATTTAATAAGTATTATTATTATTCGAATTTAATTATTGAATTAATTAAGTGGGACTTGATTAATAATATTAGAATTCAGATTTAATAATAATAATAACCCAAAGTCATAATGGGTTTTGGAAACCACATGGATTAGGGTTAGGCCCAAAATCTCTCTCTCCCCTATATATACATAATGATGTATAGTATTATGGTTTAATCATCAAATTTCGTTTTAGAGAAAAACCCTAGATGCTCAACATCAAGAGAGGCTAGAGAAAGAGAGGGAGAGAGAGAGGCAAACAATTCAGCTAATACCGACTCCGGTGATCGTAGGACGATCGGGCGTTCGTGTGGAGTTCTTTAGAGAGAAAATCTTTGCAACAAAGGATTGCTGTGATTCATCTTTCTGGACCTCCATTAAACAACATACGAAAGCTTTGTTAAGGTACAGACTTCTTCACCATAATCATCCAACGTTATACATGGATCCTGCGATTGGGTTTCTATTTTTTTCTTGTTTTTACGTTAATTCCGCTGCGTTTTCATGTCCGAAACCTTTCAATTATAACAAAAGCAACAGAACCCAGAAGCTGATTGGTATGCTCAAGAAGTAGTAGATGAAGATTTTTCGTATTGAAGACAACTAAAATTGACTGAAGATTATCCAATGAAGTTAATTCTGAAACAGGTTGAAGAAGAAGTGGTACTAATTTCCTCAGAGGTCTACTCTATAGGATCCCACTGGTTATTCATATGCTAGAAAAGAAGAGATTAATTTGGGTATAGTTTTTGGTTAATTTGAGTTGAATTTTTGGATGAAAAATCTTCGGGGCTAAAGTAGTGAAGGAGAACAGACTGGACAACCTGGAATCTCAGTACAAGCCTTAAAGTTTATTCTACAGGGAGATTACAGGAAGTTCGTGCTAACACTGCAGATCATCTGGTTGTTAGCATATCCACTGTATTTGTGATCCATGAACCAAATTTAATTGTAGTCAAGGTTGAGAACCTCTGAATAGAAATGAATTGATCCAAGAAGCTGAATTGAAGATGTAGTAGCTCGAGGTAGTGGTCAAGGTGTTGTATGTGAATTTGACACTGTGGAATATTTTGAGAACTGGACTGTAAGTCAATCCTGCATGGTAAACAGGAAGTTCAGTGACATCAGATTCAGACGGAATCCCAATTCTTAATCTAAGGCCCTTACCTGTAGATTCCGTATAGGAGATTTTCAAGTACAGTTTAAGAGGTGGTTGCAAGACAGGGATAGTTTATATTTGAAAGACAAGATCAGGGGTTTGCTACACAGTTTGAAGAAGCCTATACAAGCAAAAGATGACAGACACTTTATTGGGTTGAAGCAGGAATCTCAAGCATTAGTGAGGATGGAGCAAAGGGAAAACATATGGTGGTGAAGTTAAATGCAAAGCTGATTCTATCAGTGACAGTGATGAACCAAATGGATATCTGACATCAATGACCAACACTGGAGATGAATCACTAAGCACTTCACAGGTACACATTCTAACTAGTATACGTTTATTTAATTCATAACTGTATGATTATTAGGTATTGAGATGTATTATATTCATGTTAGCATGTTAGCATTTTAGGACTTAAATGCTTAATTGATTGCTAAGAATAAGATTGCATGCTAGGATTCATGAGTTTAAAAAAGTACATTTCATACTTAATTGTCTATGTAGTAAAATGATTATCGAGAATTAGATAGGGTGTTCTAGACGGGTAGGTGTATCCATGAACATTTGCTGGAACTTGATTAAATCTTCTGTGATTTAATACATCTACTAATGCTGTGAAAATTGCTAATAGACAAACATGTCATAGATCATATATATTTGTTCTTATCAATGACTTGATAAGTATATGTGGAATTTGATATTGCTCATAATGTTTTATTCAAATATTCTGCATATTCTTGAAATTGTTTATGTACTTATTTTTATATGATTTGCTCACACTTACATAGTTGCAGTTAAATGTCATTTCATTTCATGTATTGCTTGTTAAGGAGTAGAATACTAAAAGATGGTAGAATTATCTAAGTAGTCAGTAACTTAAGTAATTAGAGATAGTTAAAATGTTAGACAATGACAGAAATGGATTAGATAGAATTAGTAATTAAATTATTAGTTCTTCTATTCCATGTGCTTATAGAAAATTATTGAATATCTGTAGATCTGCTTGACATATAGTTAAAGTAGATAGTACTGAATTTTCAAATATGCATAACATGCCTGAATTGCATAATTCTTATCTAATACATTGAAGCTAAATATTTACCATGTGTTCTTATTTCCATGCTTGTTTAGTTACAAAGCATGTATAAGAATCCAAATAGGGTAAAGACTGCTAGTCGGCCTTAAGTTAGGTTGGAATCACTAGTCTCATAGCCTAAAGACTACTTTGTCAAGGCTTCTGTATGAAAAGTGATCAGTCAAAGATAAGTTTTGCATGTTAAGGTTAAAGCTGTTGTTAACACTATTTAAAGCAATATCTCTAACCCATCTGGACTCAATTGAAGTTGAGTACCGAGAAACTTAATCATTTGTGAATGCGGAGTATGTAACAAAAGATAAAAGTTATGTGACTTCGTGACATTTATTGTTCGAGGCATATGATTAAGATTAAAGCTCTGACGTCATAGTTGGTTGAGAAAGCCTACCCAACGGTAACCTTTGGAGATGAGAGCAAAGGATGTACAAGGGATTTGGCTATCATGATTTTTGAATTGTCATCAGTGGAAGCATCTTTCTTGTGAAAGGACTTAAACACTATCTATAGGGCACTAGGGAATTCTTTGTCAAGGGTTTTCTAGAAAAGCATTGAAAAAGAAAAGTGTTTGATCTCAAACAAGAAGGTTGGAAGCTCATTCAAACTAAATGTGAGGAAGTTTGTTCGTAGCTGACATGGATTTTGTATGCAAAGGTGAAGTGAACCTTTAGTAAAGCTTCATCAGTAAAGAGTTAACTATGGCATAAGAAGCTCTCACACTTGTTCATCAAGACAATGGATTCTCCTATAAAGATGAAATTGGTGAGATGACTACTTCTTATAGAATTATATCCAAAAGGACATTTTGAAGTATGTCATATAGAGAAGTTAATGAAAACATCACACTGAAACAAATTATGTCATGGAAGAAATATGCATAGTGGTGGTTGATGAAAACCCTAATTACAAGTTGGTGATGTTCGTGCATTCAACAGACAAAATGTCACAGATGGTGATTGATCACATCAGGAAGATCAAATTGGAAGCAAAGTAAGCTGTGAGAACTTTGAAGTCAGATATTGGAACTGAATTTCGCGAATGAAGTTCGAAATGAAGTCTGCACTGATAAAGATACTTTGAAGTTGAAGCAATTAACACAACATGTTGCTTTAATAAAAAAGATCGTGAAAAGACATCATATGAGTTAATGGCCAACCAGAAGCAAACACTGAAGCTCTTACATGTGTTTGGAGGAAATTGATATTTACTAAATATTTAGATGAGTATCTTGGCAAGATTGAAGTTAAGGCTCATGGAACAAATTTCCTCGGCTACTCATTAATGATGTAAAACCAGAAGGTGATTGAAAGTCTGAATGTATCGTCCAACTACACCAAACTCCCAAGCATTCAAATGAATGACTATTCTGAATCTTTGAATTTTGACATCTCGTCAGAGTCAAATTCAGATACTGATGTTGAAACTGAGGTTGCAGAAGGAATCAATGATAATGATGATGATTCAGATCCTATTAGTGGAAATGGTAGTGAAACTACACAAATCGTGAACTTTAACAGAATCCACTGAAAAAGGTGAAGGATCTTACACATATCCTAGCAACAACTCAGGGGGAGTAAATAAAAGAAGGATCTACTAGTCGTACTCAATACAATAAAGATCAAAGGAATACATGAAGAACTCATCTGCCAAGACAAAAGGTTTGAAGTCAAAGTCATTCCTAGAATCTAGTTCTTAGTAAACCCAGACCACCAGACCACTGATTGATCCAGATTGGGTGATTGTAATGCAAGTTGATCTCAATCAGTTCGAAGACAGAAATTTACTGAAGCTAGAACCCAGACCACAAGACGAAGCTAAAATTAGTACAGTAATGGTTTGCAGAAACTGGATAGTTATTGGCATTGTTATGAGGGACAAAGCCAAACTAGTTTCTACAGGTTACTATAAAGCAGAAGGTATCCACGATTATGGAAACAGAATCTTCGGGACTTTCAAGATCTAACAGTAAGCACTAGAGATGAGACTTGATCCTTTTAGGGCCTAACAAGATGAGGACCTAACAGCAGGATATTCCTAGCATATGTTTAGCATTTAAGCATGAATATCTATCAGATGAATGTGAATAAGTGCACTCATGAATGGTGAGTTAGAATTTGAAGTAGATGTACAACTCCTGGACTTTGAAGTTGCAGATACATTGGAATTTGTATATCATTCTCTTCATAAGCTCTTCCATGAATGGAGTTAGGGATTTAATCAAAACGTCAAGGACATGGTATGACACTCTAATTGTTAATTACTTGAAAATGATTTTATATTAGAGTAGTTATACACATACATCTCTCATGAATACATGGCACACATAATGTCATATTAGTGCTAGAATACCATGATTATATTATATGTGGGTCTATGCATAAAGACCATATATTTTATTCTTGATATGCCTATGTGCAAGTTTCCAAGTGGATACTAGAGAATCTTATCTTATAGCTAAGTTATGAATTGTTAGATATCTTAGGGGATCACGAATTCTAAGAATCAGGTACCCTGAAAATAATAGGTTTAACCTAATTGGCTATATAGATATAGATAACGCAGGTTGTAAGAAAGACAGAGAAGTCATTCCTAGAAGCTGTCAATTTCTCCAACAACTCTGTTGATCTCTCCTCAGCACTTAAGGAACAAGATCATGGACATCGGGTATCATTTCCTTCAAGATTTTCCTTAGTAGAATAACTTGCAGGTCTTTTAGTAAACTTGGGATGTTATTTATATTCATATTTGTTGGAAATCCCATCTACAAGGAATTCTCAAATGAGTTCACAAGTATTAAATTTTCCATATTTAAAGGACTTGTGAATTTATTTTAAATCCAGTACCTCATACTTTTTGCTATTAGTTTAATTATCATGCTTACAATGTAATATGCATAAGTGGTGGTTAAATTATTTAGCATATGTTAGAAGTATAATTATTTGTGTGTTAAATATTTGATGAGTCTTAGTCAATGATATCTTGCTTAATTGCTCTAATAGTTTGCTTTGATATTTTTAAATATTTTATTACAAATAATTGTGATACTTTTGATATTAGTGACAGTATTTAGAATTTATGTTCTAAAGAAATTAATGCATATTTCAAAACTCACTAATAGTGGAAGACGAAGTATTTTCTAATTTATGTGTATAAAATTCTCAATATTTTATATACTTAGAAAATATTTCTAAATTTGAATTTGTTTGCGAGGAGTTGTAATTAGAATCATAAGTATTAAATGCCAATATTTAAAGAACTTGTGAATTTCTTTTCAACTATTTTCTCGAGCTTACATATATCAATAATAACTGTTATGAGTATAATTATAATATGCTTGAGTGACAATTATTAGATATAACGTAGGAAGTTAGATGCTAATATTCAATCTAATGAATATTTTAGTATTTAGCAAATTTATTTTATCTTATTAAAATTATGGATTGAAGTAATTCAATGTTAGTTTCATAATTTTGATTTGATAAAATATAAGTAGCATAATTTCTGGCATTTTGAAATTATTGATAAATATCAAATAATGATATTTTTTTAATGTTTACATGCAATTAATTGTGATATTTTTAATATTAGTTATAATACAAGTTGTTTATCTGAAATCACTAATAATAAAAATATGTCTAAATGCTTAATGTTCTACTGAATGATTGCCATATTTATTCGATTTAAATATGCATGTTATTGGTAATTGTTTAGTACAATATAAGTATTTAATTTATTTTCATTTATTTAAATTATGATGATATAAAACAATTCAATGATATATCGGTTCCATGATTTAAGTAAATTAAAATAAATTTACAGTATAATTATTCATAGTATAAATATTCTCTTTTATTACTTTGTGATAATTGATTAATATTTTATTATAAAATAATTGTGATATATTGATACTAATGGATTTGCTTAGTCTTTATTCTAAGTAAAAATTGGTTTATGAAAAAGTCGTTAGTATTAGTATATTTAGTTTTCTTTCTTTGACTGAGTTTTATTGAATGTATTAACAAGAATTTCTTGTCTATTTCTTTTTCAAAATGTCTTATTCAAAGATACATTTATATTTCTATCAGTTTTAGAGAAGAAAACTTCAAAATTCTTTTTCAAAACTTCTCTTTTGAAAATCTTTTGATTTACAACCCTACTTTATTTTCCCAAACCTAGGGTGTGAATTAAATTTTTCTTCAAGATAATCTTTCTTTAAATCTCAAAATCTTTTATCCTCTCCCAAAAGCTAGTTTTAAAAGTTTTATCTTACAAAACTTTTTCTCTCTTAATTTTTTCTTTTAAAGTGGCAGAAACTTTGTGATTGCTATTTTATTCGGAGAAATTATTTTAACTTCGAGGTACCAATCACTTGTAAAACGATTTGTTTTTAAACACTTGTTTCAATGTATGTTTCACATTGATTCATAATACCAAAATAGTTGTTGTTACTTTGAATGCATTGTACTGTATTGTTAAGCATTCATTCAGTCCAATTGTCATGTTTTTATTTTAAGATAGGGATCAATACTATCAGGTGGATGAAAATGATGTAAATCATAATTGTATTATGAGTCAGAAAATCATTGTCCTATATCTGATAAGGATGTTTTACAAAACTGTTTTCAAAACGTACAGTGCAAAGGTTTAATGGAAAAGAGTCATTTTATTAAGATATAATTTGGTAGAAGAGTTGAATTTCTTCTTTGGTATAAATTCCCACGTTTTATTATGGGAAGTTTGCCTTATAAGAAATTCATAAGGGATAGATTTTTTCTCTGATACACATTCTCACGTTTTATTATGGGATAAGTATCTTAAAGAAAACTTCGTATCATGCTCTTAAATGATAAATCTTTAGATCCGACAAAACTCTTTTATTAAAATTGCTTTAATGCAATCCATTACCATTCCTTCTTATATCTTTCCTTCTCATTGAGATGAAAAATATGTTTTGGAATGTTAAGGTGATTATTTCTTTATCTTATTTGTTGATTCTATCCGCTTAGCCCCCAGTGGCTTCAGAAGCTGGCCAAGACGTTGAAAACCCATCAATCTCTTATCCAGGCCTTAGTAACAAACAATGATTCATCCACTTCCATATATTAACCCCTGAAGATATAAGGAACACATGTAAGTTAGAGGTTGATAAGGGAGAAAATGATTTTTTGCAGCAAATAAGGATGAAGTCGGAAGTGCACACACAACTCTACCTCCAGAGAAGTAAAGTGGTATATAGTTGAGGTGACTGTAAGTTCATCTGCATCTTCTCAAAAGGATGTAGAACTGAAAAGGCAATAAAACTATCTGTAGAATCATTCTCTCAACAAGGTGAGTCCATTGAAATTCGCTCGTCAGCCAGAACGTCCTGTAATGAGTTAAGCACACCGCCGGCACTCACGCTGATGGTAAGCCTAAACAGATAAATTCTAGGAACACATTGCAAGACGTGCACAGTAAGAGGTATAGGCATTCAGAGGAGATACAGACTCTAGCCATACATTACATTGTCCAAGGTATCTACCTCAAACAGAAGTTAATCTTCTGCATCCTGAAAGGGAGATCTCTTATTCAGATTTATCTGGGCTTGAGAGGCAACTGCTTGACAAGAATTCTTCGGATGAGTCAAGTAGGGTATTTAATACAAAATTCCCGTCACAGGGTTACGAGGGAACCGTAGGCTCTAATTTGTCATTCATTACATTGTCTACTACGCCGCCCCTCCTGGAAGGAACATTTCCAGATCCTGAAAAGGAATGTCCACCTCCCATTAACGGAGAAGGTGTGAGGAAACTCCTTGATAGAACAAAGCAGGATTCCCTAAAAGATTTTATAATCTTGGGATAACCCATCTCAAAGAGGTGAGGCTCCACTAGACAGTGATTTAGCGATTGCTATTGTGTCTGGTGTTGAGATAGTGCTTATGCATGATAGATCAAGAACACCTCTACGAGGTAATTCTCTACTTGATAGTGATTCAGTTCATTCTGATGAATCAGGTGATGAGAATAAATGCATTGAAGGATTTCACTTACAGGTACAGAAGGCTATATTTGAAATGCAGAGTGAAAGTATGGGAGAGAAACAGTTAAGTAAAAGTGAGGAAGAGATACACTTGAGTGAGAGATAGGGAGAGAAAGAGTGAAACACTTCTAAGTGCTCGATACTTGAGTGTAAACACCAACAGAACGTAGTAGAAGTGAGGAAAGCATAGACCAAACAATTACCCTTTCTACTTGCTACTTCTGAAAGAAAAGCTACTATGTTTTCTCAATCAATGACAGATGAGAAGCTTCTTTGGAAGACAAACCATTCAAAAGATGGGCCATTAGAGGATTCCCCAACTAAGGGGGAGAATTTAGTAAGAAAAAGGAGAAAAGGGAGAAGTTAATAAAGTCTTATCTTCGTATCCTTAGGAGAAGTTAATATCCTTAGGGGGAGAATTTAGATAAGAAAAAGAAGAAAATCTTATCTTCTGATCCTTATGGGAAACAATAGAATATAGGAGAATCAAGAAACTGTATCCTATACTTGAAAGGAGTTGTCAGTAGAGGGTTTGTTAGGTCCAAATGTGTTGTAAAGGGGGGGGGGGGGCGAATACAACTTTTCAACTTTATGAAACAATAAATACTTTGTAATAAATGAACACAATGATTCAAGGTATATATGTCTTATATATAACTTGAAGGGGTTGCTACAATATTCATTACAATAGTACAACAGAAGTAAAGAGGGTAGTAAATGATACTAAGCTCTGTGAATACCCTCTCTCTCTTTTACAAGTGTTTCTCTCAATATTGCTCACTGTTAAAATGTTACACAAGTACTTCTATTTATACTACTTGTAATCTATGACTTGTAGTCTTCAGCAGATAAGATATGAGTGGTCCAATGTTGTCCACGTAAATCTTATCTTGTCTTGAAAGTTTGGAAATAGCCAACCAGATGATGCCATGTGTCATGTTGAAACTGTCCTCTATATAGAACTTCTTCATAGGAATTTCTACTTGCACCATGTAGAACATCAAGTAGAACTTCTACATGAGAATGTTCTACTTACACTCTATCTCGAATATTTAAGTAGAACTTCTACATAGGAATTTCTACATAGGCTCTATCTCGAATATTCTAAGTAGAACTTCTACATAGGAATTTCGAGATAGAAATGTTCTACTTGCAGAATTTCTACTTGGCTCTAAGTAGAAACTTATCTAGAATTTCTAGATAGAAATTTCTACTTAGGTTCCCTTGTAAGTACTTAGAGAAATTCTGGGCTTCAACTAGAAACTTTAATGCAACATCTTGAACTTGTGATTTCTTCTTGTCTTCTATATTCTTCAACAAGCTCTTGAACATGGATCTATATTACTGACATAAACTTGCTATCAATGTCCTGACACTTGATGCAGTGGTATGGTTCATAAGTGACTAGTCTTGATAGGGTTCTTGCTTCTGAATAGATTACCATATTCAATTAGTAATGTGGCTTTCCAATTATCGCTTTCCTGCTTCTTCACTTGAAATCAATTAGTCTTATTGATATTGATTTTTATGATCTTGACTCTTTAAGTTACACATCACTGAGGCATGAACAAATTTGACTTGAACTTCTTCCAGTGATTTCATCTTTGATTGATCATAATTAACCATGTTAAATTGTATCAATTACCTTGTCTTCAATTTGTATTGATTTCTTTGTGACTTCTTGTTCTTGATTGTCTTCCGGTTAAGTATCTTTTCTTTAGTTGAGTTACATTAGATATAGTGTTACAAGTTTAGACATTCTGCCTTTCAATCTCCCACTATTTGATTGTCTAACAATGACATTCAAATTAAAGAAGGATAACTCAACTAAATAAATGAGACGAGAAAAGATAAGTACCATTAAAGTCTTGTTCAAGTTACAACTGAAATGAAAATTGAAAAACAATATAAAGAACTTAATAATTATCTTAAACTAGAAAGAGAATTCGAACCTCGAATCAAAGATCTTTGGAATGATTTCTATCACCTGGATTATTTCATGTCTTTCAGTCAAACTCATATCACCTTATTGGATCCACTCTGATTCACGGTTACAGTATGGTGAATTAGCCTATCTCGCATACCGTGGTCAGGTGAATTTTCCTCAAGTGAGTTAGAGCAACCAAAAGATATGAAGTTTTTCCAACTTCAAGTTCACATTCCTCCGAGCTTTCATTCTAATTCCGTTTCCCCTTCCTAATTTCTTTCTCAGCATCACGCCTATCTTCTCTTTATTTTCTGCGCCTCTCTTTCTTTTACTGTTCTCTTTTGTATACTGGATCATGTAACTGTGCCCATCGAGCATTCAACAGACTTACTGCTTCCATTTCTAGAGGATTCTTGGGTTCTGGATATGGATGTCTGAAAAGTATTATGAGTTTTTCCACCTCCTGAGTAGTCCTGATCTTTGGAATGTCCTCAAAATTCTTCATGATGAGCTTTGATTTCTAGTGAGTTTTATTAGCCTTAAACTGATAGTAGATCATTTTGGGGTAGCCCTTGACACGGTTAGTATTGTAGACACTAGCCTCATCTAACTCCATTCTTCTTTTCTCCTGGACTATCTCAAACAAGTACTTCAGTAGTCTCTGCTTCTCATCAACAAATGTATCCTCTACATCACCCCATTTGAATTCTTCCAACACTTTATCTAGAAATGCAGCATTTTGAGTCTGTAGCAACCATTTCCTACTCATATGCAAGAATATCTGTTTCTGGTCTGCATCAATGAATACCAAGGCATCAGCTGTATCATCAGCGTAAGAGTGAATTTGGTATACACTATCTATTCTTGGAACACCAACTTCCCCCCTTATTTCTCCTTGTTCCAGTGGTCCAGAAGAAAGATTCAGAGCTTCATCTACACTTTTCACAGCTTGTAGTATATTCCATTTTCTTTCCATTAGCTCTGGCTCAATCTTCACGTTGTCTAGAGGATTTGGAGCAATAATATCACATTTCCATATTTCGTTGCTTTTCTTGAATATTATCTTCTCAATGAACTCCACTGATTTTTCTTTAACATCATAAGTGAATCCCTTGCTCATCATTTGTCTACATATCGCTTTTAAGGATTCCACTGATAGAGCCATCAGATCTTCTTCTTCCATACTAACCCTCTTCATTTTTCCATCTACTACTATACGAACAACATCTGGATTGGCTAAGAATTCTGATCCCTTGTCCCCTGCTAGCTGCATTAACTGATCTCTATACAGAATGCTAAGTTCCTCAATTTGAGAGTATTGAATTTTAGTTGCTAGCAAGAACAACTCTGACGCAAATCTTCTCGAGATAAATTGATCATCCACGTATAGGAAAGACATTGGGCTCCTTCAATTAAGGTCAGAATGACTTGCCACTCTTTTACCACTGGTTTATATCCAACACGGACTTTTTAGATCATTCTTTTCAAAGCATTTATGTAGTCCACTGTCATTGGATTTTTCAGGTTCAAGTTATAGAAAAGATCATCTGCCTCCTTGTTATGAACTCCATTTGTACAAGTCCCCATTAGTATCTTCCTTGCATCATCCCATTTCTGTCCAATCCTCCATTTGTCCATATCAATCTGTGGATCAGCTAACCTTGCAAGCTCATAGTCATACTGCTTCTCCTTGAGTTCCACTTTCTTCTCAAAGAAAACAGCCTCTTCTAGCATCATTTTCATTTTAAAGAACTGAGCTTGTTCAAAGGCCAACTATTGAGCTTTCAGGGTCTCTTCATCAACAGGGATCTCTTCAATCTCTCCAGTAGACATCCCAGCACCTCCATTTTGTTCCTTCAAAGATCTTTTAATATCATGTGCTACGGGTATGTCCTCCATATCAGAGTCTGAATCAACAACATGTACTTCTTCCTGTCGACTACCAAAGTTAGCGAATGGTTCTTCTTCTTCAACCACCACTACTTTACCTTTTCTCTTCCTCTGAGCCTCCTCATCAGTCACTGGCTCAATTTCCTTCATTTGCTCCTCTTCAACCAGAGTTGACTATTGTTTCGTCTCAGGCTCTTTCTCCCCCTTAGGTGAGTTATCCGGAACATCACCCTGAGCAGTAGATCCTGCAGCATGCTGAGAACCACCATATGCAGATCCAGAAGGTCCAGTACCAGCTCCACCAGCTTCACCAGCACCATCATCATCTGGGGGAGGTTGATTGTACTGTTCGTCAAAGAACTCTGGGGGCACCAAATGGCGAATTGAATACATTATTCGATTGATCTCCGTTGCCATGGTATGCATTACACTTTCTACGCTCCCCATCCGTTAATACAGAGTACTGCCCAATACTCCACCAGCATGGCCCAAGTCATTCACCTTGTTTGTTACATCGTTTAATGCTTCCGACTGACTTGACATTCGTGCTGCGTAGTCATCAAGAGCTCTACGGTTGTCTCCAACATTTACCCCTAACTGCTCCATTGTCTACCCGAACTGCTTCACCTGATTTTCAATTACTGTCATACGAGTATCAAGATTTTCAAGAATAAGGGATGGTGTTTGGCTTAGGTGTTCTCGCTCTAAAAATCGTTCTGTTAGTGTTTATCACTCAGTTTCGGGCCTTAAAAATGAAGGTCCCTCAATCCCTAAACGCTCACACACACTCCCTGTCTCACGCTCATGTATATCTTCAACAATAGAACCAAGAGTAAAAGTAGTACCTGCAGAAACTGGATAGGAAAAGTTAAGAGCAGTTATGGGATCTAAAGATTCTGTCTATTCCTGAGGTGGAATCTCAGGCTGAGAGGCTGCAAAGTGTTCATGTACAACATCTGAACCGATCCTCTCTGTAGCATCAGTAGGTACTGGTGAAGATACTTTAGAAGCAAATAAAACTCCCGGCCTATATGAAGCAACAGGCTCCTCAGAAGGCACAAAATCCTTACCAAAAGTCCTATGTGTAGAATGTGCAAGGGGAGAACCACTCACGTGAGGTGGAGTGGTTGTGATTGACACACTAGGTTTACACTGGGCTTGTGAAGTAGCAGCTTGAGTAATTTTGGCTCATTTCCGTATGAGGGGCTGCACTTCAGGGTTACTCTCATCAGAACTCTCACCTAATTCTACCGGTTCCGGCCTTTTAACTCCCGTCAACAAGGGTGAAAGTGAAGAAGTCAGGGAATCAGACTCAGAAATTTAGCTATCACCCTGGAATAGATCCTGCGGGTTAGCAGAATCTTGGGCCACGGAATCAGAATTAGATGAAGAGGAGGTATTGGTAGAGTGAATAGAGGGTACCTCATGTTCAAAGAAATTACCTCCTTCATTACCTTGTTCAGCAAAGGGGTCAGATTCAGCAGGAGGTGACCTAGGAGACGGTTGCTGCTCCCTTTACCCGGTAGAGTACTGACTGGGAGAATGACCCTCTTCTTCTTCATCATCAAGTTGCTTGTTAGGAATCCCTTGAAATGCGTCAGTATGAGCAGATGGATTCTGAGCATGTGATGATAGTTGTGAAGTCCCCGCCAGAGTAGTGACACCTGCATCATAAGAAAGCCACACTCGTATATTCTCAAGAATAGACATCGGTTTACCCTGATGCTTATCCTGGTTAGCAATTGTTGTTAGTGACTTAGTTCCCATACCGAGAGATGCAGAGGTTGGACTCCTAACAAATGCATGCCTAATTGATAAAGCATTAGATGGTACTAGATGATTAATTAGCATTTGTAAGAAACGGGGATACCAGCAGACAACATCAGTGGTTGCAATGTCCCTGGTATCAGGTGATCCCATCATGGCCACAATTTCAGAAAGAACGATTCTTCCATAATTGATGTTGAGTTCACGGGCCAGGGACACACCAAAAATTTGCATGGGAATAGGAATTTGATGAAAATCTCTTTCGCATGCACGAAAACATCTAGTGATAGCTTCGAAAAAGTAATTCCATTCCACATGAAAAAATTGTTTTTGAATAGTGGAAGTGGATATTTTACCAGTGGGAGGATAACCTCCAATTTCCTCAAAAAATTGTAGGCGTTCGGCCGCTGTAGGTACAGGGTCATAAGTATCCCTGACTGGGAAACTAAGAACTCTATTAAAAACTGCCTCTGTAACCTAAAATTCTTGACCTTCTATGGTAAACATAAAACCATAGGGGGTCGATTTACTCCCGTAAGGAACCGCACTGGTCCATAATTACTGCAAAGCATCATGAACCAGTGTTGGTTTTGTAGTGAAGGCAGTACTAGCTTTGGAGTACAAATTGAGAAATCGTACCCAAAACTTGAAGCGCGGGAATTGATCACCAATTTCCGTAGAAATATTATAAAAATTGTTTTTAGTAAGTGAAAATTGGTGAGCCATTTATGAAAAATAAATTTCCTTGAATTAACTAAATTTTTCTTGAAAAATAAGCAAACAATGCAGACAAATAAGCCAGGAAATTAAACAACTGCCAGTAAATCCCTTTTAATCAACAAATAAGTCGAATAGGCCTCAATGGTAATTAAACTACGGAATTTAATGAAACAATACGAAACCAAACTCAGCAAATTACTGACTAAAGAAATCTTAACCTAGTACCCATATGTTACCACAGATGTGAGAAGTGTGTGTATTGCCGTGTGTATAGATCGAATGTGATGATCAACAGTTACGACTAAAAACACAAAACTACTATTAGAATCGATGCAAATAAGGAACAGAGAATGAAAACGGGCAGCAATTCGTTATACGTATGAGATTAGACACGAAAAAAATACGAACAATACAGAGTTTGATTAAATCTTAGGGAGGGAGGGTGGGGGCTGTAAAAATTAGGTTTTAAACAATGGGTAAAAGTGAAAATAAAATCGGGTTAACCATGTATATATAGGAATTATTGAGAAATGACAAAAATGTCCCTGTGAAAATGAAAAAAGCTTAAGTACGTACAGGGTAATCTAAGTCGAACACTATGTCGAACATCAAGTCGAACTTCGACTTGAGTTTCGACATAGGTGCTAACTCGAAGTTTAGTCACTTAATACAATTTAAACAGACAAAACCTTCAAGGAAAATCCATCTCGAACATCAAGTCGGTATTCGAGATAAGGTTCGAGATAGAAACTATCTCGAAATTTCCTTAACCCGTAAACAAATTCTAAGTCGTACCAGGGAAAACTAAGTCGAATATTAAGTCGATATTCGAGATAAAGTTCGAGATAGAACCTAAGTCGAACATGAAGTCGATATTGGAGATAATGTTCGAGATAAAACCTAAGTCGAACATGAAGTCGATATTCGAGATAGAACCTAAGTCGAACATGAAGTTGATATTCGAGATAATGTTCGAGATAGAACCTAAGTCGAACATGAAGTCGATATTCGAGATAATATTCGAGATAGAACCTAAGTCGAACATGAAGTCGAAATTCGAGATAATGTTCGAGATAGAACCTAAGTCGAACATGAAGTCGATATTCTTCCCAGACTTAAAATTTTCAAAACTTCACTCCTGGAGGCCTCAAATTCAAAATTCAAGTCGAATTTTGAGATGAGTTTCGAGATAGAACATATCTCGAAATGTGAAGATGGTAAAATTTGGCAATTTTTCATGAAAAACAATAATTAAATTTTGTCAAATTAAAATAAATACCAAGTCAAGGATTTTTAAAATAAACAATATTAAAAAACATTCCTAACAATTCTAGGGCCTCTCATAACATAAAAAATTACATGAAAAACATAGAAATATCCATTTAAAAATCATGAAAAATTTCAAGATCTATGGATTTAACTCCCCCTATGTTCATGTAATTAAATGAGCATAAATTCAAAGTTTTTTTTTACAAATAATTTCACTCAATGCACAATGAATTTATGAAAAATAACACAATATACACATATAATATTCATTAATGAAAAATTTTAAAGTCTAAGTCTATAATGATGAAATAGCATGCAGAAGTGATATTTTTAGCAACTTTCTAGATTATTTACATATGTTTTCAACTAGTCACAATTAAAATAGGCAAATGTCAAGAAGAAAAACACATGTACTTGATCAAAACTGGGATTTTACAGATAAGAGGATTTACTAACTTGTGTTAAGCATCCCCAATTCACCAACCAACCTATTGAATGTGACTTCATCAAGAGGTTTAGTGAATATATCTGCAATTTGTGCATTGTGGGTACAAAATGTAACTCCACAGTCCCCTCATCAACATGTTCTCTTTTGAAGTGATATCTTATATCTATGTGCTTGGTTCTGGAGTGATCCACAGGATTGTTGGTCATGGCAATGGCACTCGTGTTGTCACACATGATAGGAATCTTCTTGTGTTCCATGCCATAATCTTTCAATTGGTTCCTCATCCACAGTATTTGAGCTACACAACTTCCTGCAGCGATGTACTCAGCTTCAGCAGTAGAAGTAGATACTGTATGTTTCTTTTTACTTTGCCAAGACACCAATCTTTTTCCTAGGAATTGACAGGCACCAGATGTGCTTTTCCTATCAATCCTGCAACCTTCATAGTCTGAATCCGAATAGCCTATTAGATTAAAACCTGTATCTCTTGGGTACCAAATCCCTAGATTTGATGTGCCCTTGAGATACCTAAAGATTCGTTTGACGGCTATGAGATGTGACTCTTTAGGATCCGTTTGGAACCTTGCACACAAACAAGTTGCGAACATTATATCAGGTCTACTTGCAGTTAAATAAAGGAGTGAGCCAATCATACCTCGATAGCTTGTGATGTCAACTGGTTTACCTGATTTGTCTTCATCAAGCTTCGTGGCAGTTGCCATGGGAGTTTTAGCTGCTGACGCATCTTCTAGATTGTACTTCTTGAATAAATCTCTGATTGATCTGTAATCCAAGGAAGAATGACAGCTCCACCATCATGCTCATCTCATACTTATCCAGCATTAACTTGGCAAATTTCTCGCACAAGCACTCATTAGATGACCCAAAAATAATATCGTCCACATAAACTTGAACAAGTATTAAATCACCATTTACATTTTTATAGAACAGTGTTTTATCAATTACTCCCCTAGTAAAACCACTTTCAATTAAGAACAAGGATAGGGTTTCATACCATCGTCTTGGGGATTGCCTGAGGCCATAGATAGCTTTGAAGAGAAAGTATACAAAATCTACAAGTTCTGGATCAATAAAGCCAGGTGGCTATTCTAGATATACTTCTTCTTCTAGCTCTCCAATCAGGAAGGCACTTTTCACATCCATATAAAAAACCTTGAAATTCTTGTGTGTTGCAAAGGCCAAGAACATCCTGACGGCCTCAAGTCTTGCAACTGGAGTGTAGGTCTCATCATAATCAATACCTTCTTTTTGAGAATAACCCTTTGCTACCAAACGAGCCTTGTTTCGTGTTACAAGTCCGTATTCATCCAGTTTATTTCTTAATACCCACTTAGTTCTAATTACTGGTCTGTTCTTTGGTCAGGGTACCAGTTTCCAAACTTTCTGCCTTTCAAACTGATTGAGTTCCTCTTGCATTGCAATTACCCAATCAGTATCACCAAGAGCTTCTTCTATTTCTTTAGGTTCAAGTTTGGACAAGAACCCAGAGTACAAGCAGATATTAGCCATGTCAGCTCTTGTAGATCTTCTAGTAGTCACACCGGCGTCTGGATCACCAATTATTAATTCAAACGGATGGTCTCTACTCCATACCCGTTCTTTTGGTAAATGTCTTGATGATTCAGTTTGACTTTCTAAATTGTTGTGTTGACTACTTATGTTATTTCTACTAACTCCCCCTGAGTTAGTGCCAACTCTTGCAGAACTAGTGTCATCTCTTCTTGAGTTTTGAGCACTTGTCCTTGAGCTGCTATTTACTCCCCCTGAGTTGTTGTCGGACTGTGCTGAAGAAGTTTCTTCTGATCTTGTAGAAATCGATTGTCCACTAGACTCAGGTATTTCTTCACGAACACTTGGTATATTTGATGTAACAATCAACTCAGGTTCATCCTCAACTTCATCCAAGTCCAGATCCTGAAATTTTAGGGACTCAGGTTCACTATTATCTTTAGAAATTGATGGGAGTTTGGTGTCGTCGAATATGACATTGTAGCTTTCAATCACTTTTCGATCATTCACTAAGAATACCCGATAAGCTGCCACCGTATCTGTAGAATACCCAACAAATATCCCTTCATGACCTTTTGCTTCAAACTTGCCTAGCTTTTCATCGTCTATTACTACATAGCATTTAGCTCCAAAGACATAAAAGTATTTGATTGTTGGTCTTCTGTTATTCATTAGTTCACATGGTGTCTTTTCTTTATCTTTTATAATCAAGGTTCTATTCTGAGTGTAACACACTGTACTCACAGCTTCGGCCCAAAAGTATAGGAGAGGTTTTGATTCATACAACAAAGTTCTTGCTGCTTCAACCAATGTTCTGTTCTTCCTTTCAACTACTCTATTTTGCTGTGGAGTTCTCGGGGCAGAGTACTGACGACGTATTCCTTTAGAAACGCAAAAATCATTCAGTATTGCATTTTTAAATTCAGTGTCGTTCTCTGATCTAATCGTCTTCACAGTGACTGTTGAAACATTCTCATTTTCAATGATGTGATCAATGATTTGGAAAGGTACTTCGTCTTTTGTCATAACGAACAATACCCATGTATACTTGGAGAAGTCATCCACGATTACCAATGCATATCTTTTCCTAGACAATGATAGGACATTCACTGGGCCAAATAAATCCATATGTAGGAGTTGCAGAGGCTCAGTGATACTAGAAATTTCTTTAGACTTATGCGATGCTCGCTTTGACTTTCCCATTTTACAGGCTTCACAGAGTCCTTTAAGAGCAAACTCCATTTGAGGTAGATCTTTCACCAATTCACGCCTTGCGAGAGCATTCATCGTTTTGAAGTTTAAGTGAGATAGCCTTTTATGCCATAACCAGCTTTCATCATCTGAAGCTTTACTATAGAAACAGGTGACTTCATTCTGGTTTGCCAACGAACCTTCCTTAATGTGAGTGATTGATACACCTTTCTTATTGAAGACAATCTCGTATCCTTTGTCACAGAATTGACTGATACTCAATAGATTGTGTTTCAATCCCTCAACATAGGAAATATCTTCAATGATGACATTACCAGTTTTCAATTTGTCATATCCCTTTGTCACACCTATGATGTCATCTCCAAAGGTGACATAAGGGTCAGCCTTCATAACCAACTCTGTAAGCAGGGACTTATTTCCTGTCATATGCCTTGATGCTCCACTATCTAGCACCCATATAACTTTATTTCTTTTCTGCTTAATGCCCAGCAATAACAGATTGATTAGGCGTTCTTCGGAACCCAAGATTGATTGGGCTCGGCTTTTCTATAAGATCGAGAATTATCAGATTTAACAATAGGAGATGCACCCTTTTTAACATTACTAGAGCTTTCGACTTTGTCTTTTCCTTTTTCAGACTTGACAGATTTGTCAGTCTTAGGAGAAGCCTTGTCACTCCTAACTTTAGGATGACTAACAGTCTTAGCTCTTACATGTTTCTTTTTGACATTAGAACTAGCAGATGAATTTAGACATGATTGGCTAGTTGCATTCATCAAGTTCACAAACAATTGCATGACGTTAAAAGTGCATGGCATATAATTTGGTTGACCACATTGTGCATGATTCTGATGCATATTATTCATTGTGTGGGGTACAGGCATGGCATGTGCAACAGGAATAATCATGTTAGATTTACATGCATAAGAAAGATGTTCAGTTGATTTACAGTGATAACATGCTTTCTTTATTCGTTCTGCCTTAACCTCTTTTAAGCCTTTTTCCTTTTTACTATGTTGTTTAACAGACTTAGCTCCTAATCCTGGTCTAGACTCATCTCTAGGGGAATTGATTTTAACTGATTTAGTAGGAGTTATAGGTTGTTCTTTCTTCCGATCTTTCATTTCAATCTCATATCTAACTAACAATTCAGTCTCTCCTTCTTCACGAGGAATGAAGTGTTTAAAGATAGGTTTGACAACAGATTTAAGAATTGCAGGTATTTCCTTATTAATCTCACTGGAACTAGTGTCTACAGGTCTTTTTCCTTCTTTCTTAGATAAGTTAGAATAGTCAAGTCCTACACCGATTCCAGTGATCTTCTTAAATGTGTCACTATCAACATTTACTTTACTAGCTGCTAGTTTATAAGCTTCACATTTAGTTTCTACCTCAGCTAGTTTATTCCTAAGACATGCTTCTATTTCATCTTTAAGGTTGATCTTGTGTTCCAAAGATTTAATAGAGTCTCTTAGGGAAGTATCTATAGTGCAAGCAGCCTCTAATTCTTCTACTTTTGCCTCAAGCATTCTGCATTTGGCAACAAGTGTTTTCTGTTCTTTTTGAGAAGTATTTAGGCTTTTGCACAACATATAGATCTCTTCGCTAAGAGCCCCGTTCTGCACCTTATAATCATCAATAGGCATTTCTTCTTTAAGGGTTAGAACTGGTACCTCTGTTTTATCTGATGTCTCAGCCATGAGGGTAAAGTTTGCTGCATGGGTAACTTCTTCCTCGTCTGAATCATCCCAAGCTCTGCCTTCTGTTATAACTAAAGCTCCATTTCCATGTCTTTCCTTCACCAGGGCTTCATACTTGCTTTTGAGGGCTTCATAAGTTTCTTTTGGATATGTCTGTTTCGGCTTCTTGCAGCCTGTAGCAAAATGTCCAGCTTCACCACAGTTATAGCATTTGAACTTCATTTTGAAATCCAAAGGTGATTTGTAGCTGGTACTCTTGCCTTTCCCTTTATAACCTTGAGAACTACCACCACCCTTAGTAACCCGATAGAAAGATGAAGATTTTCTTTGTGGACGGTTACTCTTTCTGAATCTTATGTTGCTGAACTTCCTTGCCATGTATGCCATGGCACTATCATCCATGTTGTCCAGCTCTTCTTGGGTGAAGTAGTCATCATAACTATTTGATGTGCACTCATCATCATTTTTAACTTGATGTGGTGCAGGTGATGATCTAGGTTTTTCTGCAGTCATTGCCTTTTTAGACTCTTCCTCATCAGCAATTAATCTTGATGTCACTTCCTTTCCTCTTGAATCATTATCCCATGCTTGATCTTGAAGGGTCTTCAGCTCATAGGTCTTTAAAATTTTATAATATTCTTCAAGAGAAGTTGTATGCAAATCTCTGGTTTCTCTAACAGCGTAGACTCTATGTTCAATGCTCTTTGGCTGGTTCCTTAGATATCTCGTGTTGACTTCTACCACGGGGAGAGTTACACCTCTCATATTCAAATCCAACACTAACTGACTGAATCTTAGATAGACATCTGTTATGCTTTCCCCTTTTTTTATTCTAAAGGTGTCATACTCCATCTTGAGTATAAGTGTTTTGTTGCTTCTGACCTCATCGGTACCTTCCATGACGACCTCTATTTTATCCCAAATCTTCTTCGCTGTAGTTAGTCCTTTTACTACATTAAACATCTCATGATCTAGGGATTCCATTAATGTTTGTCGAACGGATGTATCAAAAGCTATTTGCTCCTTATCAGCATCTGAAAAGTACGCTGCCTTCGTAGGCTCAGATCGTTGTGGAACAATCACATCTCCTTCCATATGCTCAGGAACAATGACCATTGATACAAATTTACCCTTGTCAAGGACTTCCAGATATTCAGGATTGATGGACTCAAGGTAAAGTTTCATTCTCAACACCCATTCTTCATAGTGATCTCGGTCGAACATTTGAATTTTGAAATTATTTTTAGGTGCCATCTTAATGTAGATTTAAAGTAGAGATAATAACCTTTTCTTATTACTTGATTAGTAATTGAAAGAAAATCGAATTATCTCAGAATAAATCAAAGTTCAAATTCTGGTCACCAAAAATTTCTAAGTACCCAAGACTAGGCTTTGTAAAAACTCTATGTAGAACTTTTGCCTAAGTCAAAATTTCACCAAGTAGAAAATTTGTCAAGTAGAAATTCTCACTAAGTCGAAATTCAGTCCATGTCGAAATTTTCACTAAGTAGAGATTTTTCTCAAGTCGAAATTTCTAAGTAGAAAATCTCAAGTAGAAATTCTATGTAGAACTTTTTGTCCTTAGAGAAAATTTGTTGCAGGTCACTTTCAATATTGAATAAATAATATTATTTTTAAACTTTTTTACTTTTGTGTCTTTTCTCACCTAACTCACCTAACACCCATGTGACATGTACAGAGTTATCTTTAATAACTTTTTGTGCAATGGGAAAGTTGTCCAATCAAAAGCCAATAATACCTTTTTCACTTTTTATCTTTTGAAAAAGGGAATCAAAAGTCGTTGGGTTTGTCTTCTTTATCAAGAACAGTGATGACTTCTTGAAGAACACCAAGAATCAAAGTACCCAGAATAATTCACAAAAATTATCTAAAATCCACCCAAGCTAAATAATCACACCTGAAGTATTTAAATAATTTTTAGGATGAGTTTTCACTGATAAACGAATTAAAGCTCACTTTTCAAGAAAAACTAGAAAAGTAGATCTGTTAATGAAAACTCACAAATCTTCTACCAAACACAAAGATCTATGTTTTGTATGTTAAATATGAGGCTCTGATACCAATTGTTAGGTCCAAATGTGTTGTAGAGGGCGGGGGGTGAATACAACTTTTCAACTTTATGAAGCAATAAATACTTTGTAATAAATGAACACAATGATTCAAGGAATATATGTCTTATATATAACTTGAAGGGGTTGCTACAACACTCATTACAATAGTACAACAGAAGTAAATAGGGTAGTAAATGATACTAAGCTCTATGAATACTCTCTCTCTCTCTTTTACAAGTGTTTCTCTGAATATTGCTCACTGTTAAAATGTTACACGAGTACTTCTATTTATATTACTTGTAATCTATGACTTGTAGTCTTCAGCAGATAAGATATGAGTGGTCCAATGTTGTCCACGTAAATCTTATCTGGTCTTGAAAGTTTGGAAATAGCCAACCAGATGATGCCATGTGTCATGTGGAAACTGTCCTCTATGTAGAACTTGTACATAGGAATTTCTACTTGCACCATGTAGAACATCAAGTAGAACTTCTACATGGGAATGTTCTACTTACACTCTATCTCGAATATTTAAGTAGAACTTCTATATAGGAATTTCTACATAGGCTCTATCTCGAATATTCTAAGTAGAACTTCTACATAAGAATTTCGAGATAGAAATGTTCTACTTGCAGAATTTCTACTTGGCTCTAAGTAGAAACTTATCTAGAATTTCTAGATAAAAATTTCTACTTAGGTTCCCTTGTAAGTACTTAGAGAAATTCTGGGCTTCAACTAGAAACTTCAATGCAGCATCTTGAACTTGTGATTTCTTCTTGTCTTCTATATTCTTCAACAAGCTCTGGAACATGGATCTTTATTACTGACATAAACTTGCTATCAATGTCCTAACACTTGATGCAATGGTCTGGTTCATAAGTGACTAGTCTTGATAGGGTTCTTGTTTCTGAATAGATTACCATATTCAATTAGTAATGTGGCTTTCCAATTATCGCTTTCATGCTTCTTCACTTGAAATCAATTAGTCTTATTGATACTGATTGTTATGATCTTGATTCTTTAAGTTACACATCACTGAGGCATGAACAACTTTGACTGGAACTTCTTCCAGTGATTTCATCTTTGATTGATCATAATTAACCATGTTAAATTGTATCAATTACCTTGTCTTCAATTTGTATTAATTTCTTTGTGACTTCTTGTTCTTAATTATCTTCCGGTTAAGTATCTTTTCTTTAGTTGAATTACATTAGATACAGTGTTACAAGTTTAGACACTCTGCCTTTCAGGGTTCCTCATCCAAGTGGGAAATACAAATAAGAATTGACACTTCCATTGTTCATCTAAAAGAAGAAGAAGAAAAAGAAGAAGAATCACATTTTTATGGGGAGAACATTATTTGAGCTATGTTATGTGTTCTATTGAAGACGTTCCCAGTAATTTTAATTCTTGTGAAGCTCTGTTCATGATAAGTTCTTTAAGTTCAACTATGAAAGATTTTGAAGCAAAGAAAGCTCAAACACAGGAAAAAAATGAAGATGATATTACTTGAATATCAGTTCAGTGCTAGAGGAACAAACATCTTTCATTTCAGTTACACAAGAATTCTGGAAATGCAGAATCTGATCCAGAAAAACCAGTAGCATTATTTACAAGTCTAGGACGATTACTTTTTCTAGTTGTTAGTTGAGTTATCCTCACTATGAGATTTGTTTGCTAAGTTTAACAATCAAATAGGGGGAGATTATTGGTGAGATTACAAAGCTTTATGAATAGTAATCATGATAACTCAACACTAGAACATGACAAGTAAATAATACTACGTCTACAAAGAAATCAGGAAGAAATGAAGACAAGGCAAATACAGTTAATCAAGACATTAGAAGAAGTTTTGAAGTCTACTATAGGTCACTGAAAGAAGTTCATTAATATGTTCATGCTTCAGTGAAGAATAATGGTTGAAGGCTTTCATGGTTTCAGAAGAGTTGAAGATTAAGTATAGAAGTGTGTTAGGTCCAAAATCATCATAGAAGGGGGGGTTGAATATGATATGGTAGATTTTTCATTTAATTGCGGATTAAGTGTTTGTGTTCTTGAGATATGAAAATGGCAGTTAATGAAACACAAAGATTCGGGAAAATAATAATGTATTATTAAATCCCTGAGGTGCTACACTTTTAATCAAATGATTAGCTTCAATGGGTTCAAATCAATGTTACAATACAAATACAGTTGGGTGAAATAAATGCCTGTCTTTAATGGAGCTCCCGTCTGTATATCTTTTGTTGAAGATGATTGAATTTCTATATCTGTCCATATTGATTTTCACCCATATATAATTTGTAGACTTATTGGAAATTGATTTCCAACAATGCAAGTCCTTTGTTGTGCCTATAAGAGTGGTAGTGAAGTGTAGGTGCCACTAGAAATGTATGTTGCGCCTTTAGAAGTTATGTTGCACCTTTTATTACGCTTGCACACTGGTTGTAGTGTGTAGGCGCCACAAACCTTCATTTCCCTTGAGTTATGCATTTGATCAAGGTTTGTTGCTCCTTGTTCTCCTTTGTTGCACCTTGTTCTCCTTTGTTGTGCCTACACACTTGTTGCAGTATGTAGGCGCCACTAAACCTATCAATCAAGTTTGTTGCGCCTTAACCAATTTATGTTATGCCTATATTGATTTGTTGCACCTGCACTCCCATTCCCTTGTGCAACGCCACAAACCATTATCTTGACTTCACTTGGCTTTATTCTTGGTTTGTTGCTCCTTTGCAAAGTTGGTGGCGCCTCTAGAGTACTTCAAGAGTGTAGGAGCCACCAAATGCAATATTACTTGCCTTAACATATTTCTTGAAGTGCTTGAAGTAATTGACACTTGGTTTTCTCTCTTTTGGCTTGATCAACTGATTTTCTTCTGATTAATCAAGACAATTCTTTTCTCGTTCTGCTGACGCGTAGTGCACTGGTCTAGTTCACAAACGACTAACACTGAATTGAATTCTCCTGAATTCTTTTCTTTTTCAGCTGATTAACTTTGGACTGTTCCATTGCTTCTGATCACTGAAACCCTTTGACATTTGTACACAAATCATTTCACTGTCTTTAGTCTTAAATCTACTGAACACTTATTTGTTGCTGAGGCCTGAACATATTAATGAACTTCTCTCGCTGTCGTTCAATAAACTTTACATCTTGAAAGCTCTGCAATGATGTATGTACGATTCTTGTTTGTATGTCCTTCTGGATTCCTGTGCTGCATATTAGTAATATTTATTTGTCTTTATTTCTTAGTTGAGTTATCATTATCACTATTACATACTATGTTACATTATGCTTTACAATCTGCCCCTATTTGTTTATTAGAGTTCGACAAGTAAATCCTGTGAGAGGATAACTCAACTGATACTTACAAGAAAAAGTAAAGTGCAAAAAGACAGTAAATAATATTAATTACATTCTGGATTAGATTTTACATTTCCAGATTTCTTGTGTATAAAAGAAGTTTGTTCCTCTAGCCTGAACAAGTAATTCTATGTTCTTCTGCTTCTTTGTACTATGTCTTGCCTGTTTTTAGATCTTGTTTCGGAGTAATGCTTTCTCAGCTCTTCTTCCTTCTGCTCCAACCTTGCCTTCACTAAATCTCTAGCTTCCACTTCAAGAGTATTGACTGGAGGTGGTTCTTCTAACTTCTTCAAAACTTCAGAGAGAAATGATGTTGAATTTGCCTTAGTGATTGACTCGAAGGCCAGAGATTGTCTCTTTGAAAACATGAACACTGTTATTCTTTTTAGAAAGCCTTTAATTCTGTCAGTATCATGCATCTACTCTTCTTCCAGTTTCTCCATTAGAACATCTTCAATCATCCACAAATCCTTCTTGTCTGATTTGACAGTGGATCTCTTTACCCTTGAAAAGATTTTTCGGATAGTTTCAGAATTGTTTCTCTTTAGTCTTGATAGATCTTTTTTCTTATCCACTCCATCCTTCTTGAATATGAAGTGTTTTGTTCCATTTGCTTCCGTCTGAATGCAAGGTTCAGAATCTCTTATGGTTTTAAGTACTTCTGTGCCATCCTCTCTTCTCACATACACTGGTTCTTGGTAATATCTGGTCGTTTCCATTAGGTATCTCCCTGATGTTTTAATTGCTTTATTCAGCCTAAATGCGTAGATCAACTCAGCAGCCTTTAGGTCTTCTTTTGTTCTATTCTTCTTGCTTCTGAGTTTCCCTTCTACATACTGCATGAACATTGCATGGCTTGAATCCAGACATTCATCAGACAAAGTTAGAGTATGAAGAGTTGTTGCTTTGTAGTATTTGACCACCAGAGGCTTCTCAAATACTTCGACACCGATCTCTATTATCTTCTTCTCAATTAGATCTCTCAGTATCTCATTTGTTTTATGTCCCCCAAAGATGACTTTCCTCTTCAGCACATACAACTCCACAATATTCATCTTTTCAAAACTCTTTGTTGACAAAATCTTTGACCCCAGTGATGTTGAATTTATGAACATTTTCCATCCTTGTTTGAATGCACTTACTGACACGCTTGTTATTTCTTCTGATAGCATTGCATAGAATTCATGAACATCTTCAAATTTTTCCCTCATGGTTCTGAAGAGATCAAGGACTTCTCTGTTTTTCTTCTGAGTAAGAGATAACTCTTTCTTTTTTAGCTGATTCCTTGAGTCTTCCTAATTAGGACCAACTTTAGCTTCTATGTCCTTAATTCTGTTTCTTCTTTCTATTGCGTGTTGTACTCTCTTCCATTTTCTTTTCATCAATTCTTGAGCCTGATCTATACCTTGAGTAACAACTTCATTTACACAAACTAGAAGAAAGTCATTATCAAAAGCATATTCTTCTGCAAATTCATCCTCAACATCTATTCCTGCAGCCTTTGTTGTTTCCTCTATCTCAATCTCAGTTGGAATTTCCATTGGCACATGGGGTTCAAGAATTTTTCCTTCTTCAAGTTGCCTAGCTCCAGGCCTATAAAAGAAATCTGTCTCCCCCTGAGCTGTATACTCCATTATCATTTTAGCTCCAACTTTTTCTTATTCTTTTCTTTCCCCCTCAGTTGGGTTATCCTCCCTTCTTACCGGAGTAATCTGAGCTGTTGAAGTTGATTGAGTAGAAATAGGAACTTTCTGAGCCAATAGTTGTTTGACTAAATCTTTGATTTCTTTCATTTCATTGCTCTACTGCTCTTGCACTTCCAAGATTTTTTTGAGTGAGTAATGAATTTCTGTTACTTGGGCCTCCAGATTTAAAATCCTTTGGCTGTGTGTAGTGTGTGCGTGATGTGAGGTGTTTGTTTGGTCTGTGGGTGTCTCACTCCTCACTGTAACTATTTGAGCACGACCCTCAACACTCACTCTTGGCTGATCAAGGTCAGGGTATAGAAGATCACTAAGGTTAAGTGTTTCACTCATTTCCATAATAACACTGAGATCTTCTGTACCTGCATTAAAATCCATATCCCTTCTATGGATAAATTGCCTCATCACCGAACCACTTTGGGTGGGGAGTACTCCTTTTTCAGGAACTAGGGGGTTGAGACCCAGTGTGATCATCACTATGGATTCTGTAATAATTGGCAAGGATGTAGAATCCGTGATGCCAGTTGAAGCCGTTGAAGGCCATACCTGCTCAGAGACACCCTGAACAGGTTCTACTACCAAAGTAGCAGATACTCTATTAATAGAGTCTACATCCCTTCTATGGGTGTGTTGTCCCTCCGCCGGACCTGTAAAGGTGGGGAGGACCTCCGTTGTAGGAGCTAGAATTTGAATCTTCAGGGGGTCACCACCTCAGGCAATGTAGTGATTGACAAATGAGAGCCTGTGGTGCCCCGCGACGCTTGTGAAGGCACTTTCACTAGAAGTGGTGATGCTGTTGACACAGCTACTCCTTGAATGGAGACCTCTTCCCTTCTATGGGAGAGTTGCCTGTCCACTTCACCCACTTGGGGAGGGAAAACATCCTTAATAGGATTTGGAGATTTTAAGTCCAGGGGGGTCACCACATTTGACAATGTAATGAATGGCTCATGAGAGTCAGTGATGCCCCCTACTGTCTGTGAAGACAGGTTCTGAATTGGATCAACCAAAACAGTGCTAGCTACTGAAGTAGCGGATAATGTTATAATCTCTGTTCCCGTACCTTTCAGGATATTATCAATTTCAGAATTGAGATTACGAAGAAAAATAATTTTGTCAGAGATTGGAGAATCAGGTTCCTGGCTCACAGTTGCTCTAGGTTTAAAAGTCATTTTACGTCGTTTTTGAGAGGGCAGAGCTGTAGGGGATATTTCAATAATTTCCTAATTCGGTAGGGACTCCCTATCATCTAAATCAATGGTTCTTTTTCTTATTTTGGGAGATGAAGGGTGTGTTTGTTGTTATCTAGCAATGGTTAGAACTGGTTGGTCTTGACTAAGTTCATTTCCAGTTTCGATGGCCACTGAGGGCTCTTGTGTGTGCATTGCCGTTTCAGGCTCAGTAGGTGATATTGTGACTAAGTGTTCTGTTAGAAAAGAAGAAAAGTCAAAGTCAAGAAGTGTACCTTCATCCACTTGATCATCAGAAATGATATGGATGTACACATCTGTAGTCTGATCCTCTTCCACTATATCCTCAACATTTTCCTCCTCTGTTGGATTTTCAGGGATATTCATTTCTTCTTCTTCTTCAGGAATAGGTTCTTGCTCATGTTCAGAACCAGCTTCTTCCATATATTCATCTTCTTTTTCAGTGTCTGGTTCTTCTTCTTCAGATGCTTCTTTACTTCCAGAATCAACTGAGGTCTCAACTTCATTCTCCTTTTGAGATGAAAGTTCTTTTGAGTTTTCATTTGTTGATTCATCAGTTTCAGATACATGGTCCTCTTCAGAGGTTGCTTCTTTTTTTGCTTCAGATGCAGCTTCTTCTTCTTCTTCTTCATCAACCTGTCTAAAAAGAGCAAGGTAATCTCTGATAGGATTAGTCATTGGAGCAGGAGTATACCTGTTTGGATAGTCAGCCTCATTTTGTAGCAATAATATTTTCTTGAACTATAGAGAGGGTGACTCTTCCAATTGACTGTTCTGAAACCCTTGTAGTTGATCAACTCTTAGCACTTGATTCAACACAAGCTGCAAAAATCTTGGGTACAGATATAATTTTTCCATCTTTGAATGGTTTTTGAGAATCTCTGACATGATCAGCTTGCCAAAGTTTATTCTTGACCCAGAAGCCACTGCATACCCAATCATCTTGTTGAACTGAGTAATTCCATGGAAGCCACCTGTCTTTGGTGCAAGTATCTATAATTTTGTCTAAGAATTTAACTACCGGGAGTATTTTGTAATGGCCCTTAAAATATTACAAGATTTATCCGACCATTAACAAAAGACTCCAGTAAGGAGTAATGGATAGAGCTTTGATTTGTTTTGACCCCTCTGTATATTTTTGTTGTGTTCTTCTCCGGCAATTTTGATTGGAAGAGACAAACTAGAACATACTTCAAAATGAGCATGTCATTTTGTTTATATGGTGTAGACTTTTCAAATCAATTAAAATTGATTTGTTCTTCACAATGCTAACTCATTTTGTTACGCTTGTAGAGTGAGTGCAGTGTATAGGAGCCACAAAACTTTTGTTGCGCCTAAGGAAAAGTTTTGTTGCGCCTACACTTTGTGTCCCTTGTAGAGGAGCCACGAAACTCTTGGTTTTTCCTTAAACTCTTTTGTTGCTCCTAAGGCAAAGTATTTTTACACCTCTAGAGTGTTGCAGTGTGTAGGAGCCACGAAAATACTTAGAAACTTATTCACAAGTATTTTGTTGCACCTAAGGAGTTTTGTTGCGCCCTCTAGAGTGCTTGCAGTGTGTAGGAGCCACGAAAGTACTTAGAAACTTATTCATAAGTATTTCGTTGCACCTAAGGAGTTTTGTTGTGCCTCTAGAGTGCTTGCAGTGTGTAGGAGCCACGAAAGTACTTAAAAATTTATTGACAAGTATTTCGTTGGGCCTATGGAGTTTTGTTATGCCTCTAGAGTGCTTGCAGTGTGTAGGAGCAACAAAAGTACTTAGAAACTTATTCATAAGTATTTTGTTGTGCTAAGGTGTTTCGTTGCGCCTCCTACATTGCTTGCAGAGTACAAGAGCCACCAAATGTAGTAATACTTGCCTTAACCAATTTCTTGAAATATTTGAAGTATTTACCACTTGGTTTTCACTCTTCTGGCTTGATCAACTGATTTTCTTCTGATACATCAAGGTAATTATCTTATTGTTGTGCTGACGCTTAGTACACTGGTCTGGTTCACAAACGACTAACACTGAATTAAATTCCCTTGATTTCTTTTTTGTTTCAGTTGATTAACCTTTGACTATTGCATTTCTTCGAACGCTGACTGTCAATAAACACTGTACTTTCACTAAAACTTTTCTAGTACTTAGACAACGTCTTCATTATTACCACAACCTTGAATACTTAATTCTCTGTTCTTCACTGACGCTTGAACATATAAATGAACTTCTTTCAGTGAGTATAACTCCAAGACTACAGTTGTCTTCTTAGTCTTTTGTCTTTACCATGTCTTCAATTCTTCGAGATTCCTATGCTTCGAACACTGTCTATCTTCAATCAATGCTGGTACACTGAAATCTTCTAGTGGCACTTTATACTAAATCTTCAACACTTCTAAAACCCTGAAAGTCTTTACACATTATTCTTCACTGAGGCATGAACATATTAATGATTTCTGTGTCTTGATTTATTGTATCTGCCTTGATTTATTGTATCACGATTTCTTCACTGAGGCATGAACATATTAGTAGACTTCAAAACTTCTTCTAATGTCTTGATTTATTGTATCTGCCTTGTCTTCATTTCTTCCTGATTTCGTGTAAACGTAGTATTATTTACATGTCTTGTTCTAGTGTTGAGTTATCACGATTACTATTCATACGGCTTTGTAATCTCAGCAACAAACATTTAAAATGAGATTTTGAGAGAGGATAAAAGATTTTGAGATTGGAGAAAAAGTATCATAAAAAAATTGATTCACATCCAATGTTTTAGAAAATAAGGTAGGGCTATAAATCAAAATATTTTCAAAAGAGAAGTTTAGAAAAAGAATTTTGAAATTTTCTTCTCTAAACCTAATAGAAAAATGAATGTATCTTTGCATAAAACATTTTGGAAAAGAAATAGACAAGATTTTTTTTTAATACATTCAGGTTTAAAACATTCAGTCAAAGGAAGAAAACTAATAGTAATACTCATACAATACTAAACAGTTACCACATACATGCATATATAAATCAAATAACACATGACAATTATTCAGTAGAATAATAAGCATTTAGACATTTTTATTATTAGTGATTTCAGATAAACAACATGTATTATCACTAATATTAAAAATATCACAATTAATTGCAAGGAATTATTAACAAAATATCATTACTTGATATTTATCAATAATTTCAAAATGCAAGTAATTATGCTTATAATATTTTATCAAATGAAAATTATGAAACTAATAAACATTGAATTGATTCAATTCATAATTTTAATAAGATAAAACAATTGTGCTAAATACTAAATATTCATAAAATTGAATATTAGCATATAACTTCCTACGCTATACCTAATAATCGTCAAACAAGCATATTACAATTATATTCATAACAATTATTAGTGATATATGTAAACTCGATGAAATAGTTGAATTTTTTTACAAGTCCTTTAAATATTGACATTTAATACTTAAGATTCTAATTGCAACTCCTTGCTGACAAAAACAAATTTTAGAAATATTTCCTAAGTATATAAAATACTGAGAATTTTATACACATAACTTAGAGAATACTTCAGCTTTCAATAATAGTGATTTTTGAAATATGCATTAATTACTTAGAACAAAAAATCCAAATAATATCACAAATACCAAAAGTGTCACAATTATTTGTAACAAATATTAAAAATATCAGCGCAATTAAACAATATATCATTGACTAAAACTCATCAAATATTTAACATACAAATAATTATGCTGCTAACTTATGCTAGAAAATTTAACTACCACATATGCATATTACATTATAAACAAGATAATTAAAGTAGTAACAAAAAGTACGAGGTACTGGATTTAAAATAAATTTACAAGTCCTTTAAATATGAAAAATTTAATACTTGTGAACTCATTTAAGGGTTTCTTGTAGATGGAATTTTCAACCAATATGAAAATTAATAATATCCCAAGTTCACTAACCAACTTAGATAAAATAAATTCATCAAGTTATTTAGCAAAGATCTGTAAGTTATTCTACTAAGGAAAATTCTCAAAAGAGATGATACCTGGTGTTCATAGACTTGTTCCTTGAGTATTGTAGAGAATTCAGCAGAGTTGTTGGAGTTGAAGTAGTTTCCTTGCCCAGAAGATCAGAGCATCGCATTCACTAGTTGCTTTAATTTTCGCCTTTGTTGCAACTGTGTATTGAGTGCTTCTTCTTATTTCAACAAGAAATCAACTTCTTCCACGCAATTGACAGCTTCTAGGAATTATTTTCTTGTCTTTCTTACAACCTGCATCATCTATATATGTATAGCCAATTAGGTTAAACCTGGTATCTTTAGGGTACCTGATTCTAAGAATTGGTGATCCCTTAAGATATCTAACAATTCATTTCTTACCTATAGGATAAGATTATCTAGTATCCTCTTGAAAACTTGCACATAGGCATATCGAGAATAAAATATATGGTCTTTATGCACTTGAATAAGTAATGAAATGATCATACCTCTATCGCTTGTCACTTCAGATATATACCTGATTTGCCCTGATCAAGCTTAGTGGTTTGTTGGCAAAAAGTCTTGGTAGGTCTAGAATCTTCCAAATTACGCGTCTTTAAAAGATCTTTAACTTACTTTAATTACCATCATTCTTTTGAATTAAATGTAATCCAAAAAGAATTAAACTCTTTCAACATGTTCATCTTGTACCTGCTCAATATTAACTTAGCAAAAGTCTCTTGCACAATTTTTTTTAGTAGACTCACATATAATGCACTCATGGTACACTTGCACTAACATTACATTATGTGTGTGCCTTGTATTCTAGAGAGATATATGTGTATAACGACACTGTCAAAATCATTTTCAAGTAATTAGCAGTTAGAGTGTCATACTATGTCCTTGACGATTGCTTGAGTCATGATATCCATTCATAGAGAGCTTGAGAGGAGAATTATATACTAATTCTAATGTATATGCAACTTCAAAGTCCAGTAAATGTTTTACTTCAACTTCTAACGCACCATTCAGGAGTTGGTGGTCCCTGATATTGTTGAAGGGGGATTGAATACAATATCTTAATTTAATCACGGAATATTGGATTTAAAAATATTACTTTAATTTCTAGCGAAATATTAATTTTAATGAAATACGGTTCAAGTAGAAGATATAAATTTTAACTTGAAAAGTATTACAAAATTAATAAGATCAAAGTGAATATAATTGATTATATGTTCTGGAACGATTTCGACATGAATTGTTCAGGTTTAACAATTGTATTCCAAACTAAGCACAGAAATCTGTGAATATTACAATGCATATAAATTTCTGAATTTGAATATTTGAACGATTCTGAATAGTGAAGCCCTGACCTCATATTTATTGAGGTTGGAAAAGGCCTGGTATGACCTTTATCATAATGACTTATTTTAACAATTTTAACACTTGTATGACTTAGGAAAAGAGTGGGCATGACTTAATAAATTCGGTATGACTTATTCTAAGTCATATTCAGATTTTCCTTAATTAAAAAAATCGGTATGACTTATTTTAATTAAATAAAATATGCTCGGTATGACTTATTTTAATTAAATAAATCGGTATGATTTATTTGAATTAAATAAAATCAGCTCGGTATGACTTTTTAGAATAGAACTCGATATGACTTTATATATATAGATATATATTTTTCTCGGTATGACTTATTCTAAGTCATTCGGTATGACTTATTGTTAAGTCATTCCGAATATATATATATATATATATATATATATATATATATATATATATATATATATATATATATATATATATATATATATATAACTCATACTAATTCATTTCTTTTATAATAAATTAATTCTACTTAAATTAATTAAATAATTTATAAATTAAATTAAATTCATCTTGAATTAATTTAATTAAATAAATTAAATAATTGACTTACTTTGATTGTAGAATTAAAATACTATAGTGATCTGTTTAAACTGCAGTCAGCTTGAAATCTTTCCGTCTTTTTTTTATATCTTTTGTTCTTAAAACATCTTGAGCTAAATGAACAATAAATATTATTTTAGTTGACACACAAATGTGTTGGGACAATCGAATCATGATGCTGCGTTTTATGATATGAAAACGAACGAGTTTGAATAGAAAATTAACCTTAATCGTTACGGCGCAAGCAATTCAAATCCACGTCTTCTACTGTATTCTCGTATTCACCTTGAGCGAAGTGTGGCCTTCGATCCTCCCAAGGTTGCCTCCCTTCTAGCTTTGAGATCTTGGAACCCTAGTTCTTGGTTGCCTCCTTGAACGGCTGCTCACAAAAACCCTAGTATTTTCCAACTCTTAGCTAGAAGAGAATAAGATGAATATATAGGCTACAGTAGGGATCCTAGATAATTAGGTCGGGCCTTCCAATGACATTCTGGGTCAAGCCCAATGTCATTAAATATTAATTCAATCCACTAAAGAATTAATATTTGCACTACCTCTCCTAATGCCGTAATTTAATTATTTAATTCGGCTCCAATATTATTTGCTTATTAAATTCCCCATATTTAAGATATCGAATGTCCATTAATTAAATTAATTTCTGATAATTAATTTAATCAATATCTTTTATCCTTGATCATCCACTCAACCTTATAATTATGCAAGAACAAATCTGCCTGCAGGACTAAAGCATAATTATCTTTATGAGCTTTCAAGAGGACATCATCACCCGAATATTTTCGGACACGGTTTCCTTTTATAGTCAATATCTCACTCTGTATGCAATGTCATTGTCCAAAACATAATATTGTGATTAACAAAAAATCACATCACATATGAATCAAAACATGTGCATTGCATACAAGTGTCAATCACTGTATCCGGATTAAGAACCTAAGAAATAATAATATTATAGAATCTTAGTTCTTCTTTATTATCAGAATAGAAGAACAATTCTAATATTTTAATCCCGTTCAATATACACAAAGCATACAAGTATTATTCAATAATCAAGATAGATTATTTCCAAATAATACTTCAGTCATTCCAGTGGTTTGTTTAACTCCACTTAAACTGTGAACATTTATTATATTATATATAGACACTGACAATCTAATCTTCTGTTATCCCATTTGATACTAGATTATCCACAATATATAATATACAAACAGTGTTAAAATACGCATTCAAGATTCTCAATAAAAAGGACAATGTCATATACTTCAAACGAATAGTTCAGTATACTCCCTAACAAAATGTACTGTCTGGTTCATTTGTGTCACAGTAATAAATATTCTCCATTTATAAATACTTTAAGTTGAGGCCTTCTGTCATTCTTCTGCTTCACTGTCTTTATTCTTCTTCTGGAATCTTTCTGTAGTACCCACTTGAAATCTTTTATATCTTCTGTATTCTTTAGAAGGACTACCACCTTATTCTTCACTGACGCTTGAACATATTAATGAACTTCTTTAGTGTTGAGTAGCAATCCAATCAAAATACTTCTAATACTTAGATCCCTTGTGATTATTTGACTGTCTCTGTCTTGATTCCTGTTCATTATCTATTATTTACCACTGTGAAAGGGGAGATTGAAAGGAGAGATAGGAGTGAAGGGAAGTAACTCAATGCACTTTCATGTGTACTAGAAATGTTAAATGTAACCTCTATGTAATGGTTGACGATAACTCAACAATAGAACAGGACATGTAATAATATACAGGTGCACAGGAATCTTGGAACAAAGAGTTCAGTTAAGACAAAGTATCAAAGGATCATCTACAGACTTGAAGCTCACTGGAAGAAGTTCATTAATATGTTCAGGCCTCAGTGAAGAATAAAGGATGGTAACATCTAATCAAGAATGTGGAAGCTATAGAAGATTGTCTTAGTGTCAGAAGATTTCAGGGTACCACAATCGAAGCTGCAGTAAGGTTTAAATAGAAGAGTGTGGAATCATATTCGGAAACAAGAGCCCCTATCAAGACTAGTCACTTATGAACCAGACCGTTGCATCAAGTGTCAGGACATTGGAGGCAAGCTCTCGTCAGTTAATATGGTTTTAATCATTCTAAAGTTGTTGATCTTCTTAAGTCATGTGAAGGATCAACACAGGAGGTAAATTAGTGTTGAAGTGCCAAAGTTCCAGAATATGCATTGGAGTTGTATTGGAAGATCGAGATACGGGTCGAGATACAGTATTCAATGTTTAAGGAACGAGAATTAAATGTACGAAGAATTAGTGGCACAACCTGATTGGACCTTTACTAAAGCTTCACAGAATAGAAGGCCAAATACTTGGACGTGGTGGAGTCACGTATACGGGGCCATGTATTTGGATGAGGAAGTCTACAAAAATTGAAGAGTGGAATGGAAATATTTAATTTAATTAAATAAAGTATTTATTTAATTTAATTAAATAAAGTACTTATTTAATTATTTATATATTTTATAAATAAAGATATTCTTAATTTATATTTTATATAAATATTAAATATTACTTTTATATTAAATATTTCCAAAGGCATGCTTGGCACATGACATTGCATTAGGGTTTGGTGGAGCAAGTAAAGAAAAAGGAAAAAGGAAAAAGGTATACTTTTCCTTTTTGACAAAAGCACAACCAAGCTTTCTTTTTCACTTGGTGGATAAAAAAAAAAACACTGCAAGTGTGCAGCCGAATGGAGAAAAGAGGGGAGAGAGAGAAAATCATTTTTCTCTCCCCCATGGCTAGATCTGTTCTTGAAAATACTTGTAGCCATGATTTTCTTTGTTACACCACTCCTCTATCTTTCTTGTATAAACACATGTTAAATCTTGTATAGAAGATAGGGTTGATTTTGGTCTCCTAAGTCCATAGACTTTAATATTTTTAGAGGAGCCAAGAATCATTTCTTTGTTGTGTTCATGAGCTTATGTTCTTGAACTTGTTTGTAGCATTACCCCCACTTCATGAATATAAATCTATATTTGTGAATCTTGTTGTGTTGTGTGTTTTGGGTGATTTTCTGTTCTTGGCCTTGGCTATTTTAATGGAGTTTTATGCTTGGAGAAGACTATGAACAGTAACCGGGTTTGAGCCAAATTAATTTTTATGTTGTCCCAAAAGTTTTTAAAAGTCATAATTTTTATTTGGGAATCGTATTCACCCCCCCCCCCTCTACGATCTCCGGGACCTAACAATTGGTATCAGAGCTACTCGATTGACATACAAATCGATTGGATCTATTTTTATTTTTGAGATTAAAGAGGGTACAATTGGTTCACTGGGCATCCAGAATTTTTTTTGAAGCCCGGAATTTTTCTAAGTACAAAATGTTCTAGATAGCCAAGTAGAACATTTCTATGTAGAAATTCTACTTAGATGTTCGAGATAGCCAAGTAGAACATTTCTATGTAGAAATTCGACTTGATGTTCGAGATAGTGTCTAACTCGAACATTATCTCGAATATTCTACTTAATGTTCTAGATAGAACCTAAGTAGAAATTCTGGAGTTAGAAATATTTTCTAAGTCAGAAGTTCTACTTAATGTTCTACATAGAGCCTAAGTAGAACATTTCTATGTAGAAATTCTACTTAATGTTCTAGATAGAACCTAAGTAGAAATTCTGGAGTTAGAAATATTTTTTAAGTCAGAAGTTCTACTTAATGTTCTACATAGAGCCTAAGTAGAACATTTCTATGTAGAAATTCTACTTAATGTTCTAGATAGAACCTAAGTAGAAATTCTGGAGTTAGAAATATTTTCTAAGTCAGAAGTTCTACTTAATGTTCTACATAGAGCCTAAGTAGAACATTTCTATGTAGAAATTCTACTTAATGTTCTAGATAGAACCTAAGTAGAAATTCTGGAGTTAGAAATATTTTCTAAGTCAGAAGTTCTACTTAATGTTCTACATAGAGCCTAAGTAGAACATTTCTATGTAGAAATTCTACTTAATGTTCTAGATAGAACCTAAGTAGAAATTCTGGAGTTAGAAATATTTTCTAAGTCAGAAGTTCTACTTAATGTTCTACATAGAGCCTAAGTAGAACATTTCTATGTAGAAATTCTACTTAATATTCTAGATAGAGCCTAAGTAGAACATTTCTATGTAGAAATTCTACTTAATGTTCTAGATAGAACCTAAGTAGAAATTCTGGAGTTAGAAATATTTTCTAAGTCAGAAGTTCTACTTAATGTTCTAGATAGAGCCTAAGTAGAACATTTCTATGTAGAATTTCTACTTGATGTTCTAGATAGAGTCTATGTAGAACATTTCTATGTAGATTTTTTTTTCTTAGAAGGCTGTTTCAACATGACACATGGCTACATAGTTTAACTTTTATTTAAAACAAAAATTGTTTTTCTCTCAAATTGTTTTTAGTTTAATAATTAATTTAATAATTAAATTTGAATTTAATTATATAAAATATTTTGAAAATAATTTTTAAATTTAAATAATTTATTTTTCAAGTTTATTTTACATCTTGGAAAATATTTTATTTTCTTTTAAATTTTAGAGTCAAATATTTTATATTTTTAATATTCTTAGTTAAGAATTTTATTAATTTAAAAAAAACTAAAATTAATCTTAAAATCCAATTTAATTTCTTTTGAGTTTAACATTCTTAAAAGTATTTTGAGAATTATTTTTGAGGTTTAATAATTTATTTTTTATAGAAGTTTTAATTATAAATCTCATAAAACTTTTTGGAAAATCATTTTGGTTGAAATAATTTATTTTCAAGAATATCTAAGATGACTTGAAAATTTATTATTTTTATATCAAACTTATATTTTCAATCTGTTTTATTTTAATTATAATTGAAACTGTTTTGGATTATAAATTCTATAAAATTCTTTGGAAATTAATTTTGATTTGAAATAATTTCTTTTTCGGGATTATTTAATATACCTTGAAAATTTTGTTATCTCTATATCAAAACTTTCTTTTCGAATTTTATTTTATTTATAATTTGAAATTGAGAAATTTATTATTATTTATCAAAAATGCATTTTCAATTTATTTTGATTATTTAAATTCCTAAAAAATTAAATACTTCTGTTTGAGCAAAATGTTTTATTAAACGAAACAACAGGAGTTGATTCTTCGTTCGTTGAGGACAAACGAACTGACTGAAGAACATTCTAATGGAGTTGAGACCTGATCTTACCATTGGAGATGTATTTCTACATCGGTCTACTCAGTGGATCATTTGGTTATTGAAAGGGGATTAGTTCATTTAGGGAAGAGTCTTCGATCAGTGGTTTTCGAATCAATATATGAAGAATTTGGGATTTTGAAAAGGAATTCAGTTTATCGGTCAAAGAACCAAAACAACAATTGAAGATTTGGTTAAAGGACATCAGTGGCAGAAATACACAAGGTTTGATTATCACTGACATATGATAATCAAGGGGTTATTGCTACACATACAAAGAAGAGTGATCTTTTCAAGCAGAACATGAGACATTCTATGTCGGGGTCTTTAAGCAGAACAATCAGGTATCAGTTTGGGTTGAAGCTGGAACATCATTGGTTATTGAGGTCAAATGCAAGGATACTTCCATGAGTGTCAGTAGAATGGAAATTGATTTGGATCAACTGATTATCACTCGAGATGGAATGCTAAGCATCGCTCAGGTATACTTTCTAACTAGTTTATACTTGTTTAATTTAATTATAGAGTATTAAGTGCTGAACTGCATTATATTATAAGTTTGATGTAATGCATGTCTCACCTTGATTTCTATATAAATTAGATAACTTATGCTAGTTTGTTAGTGTTGCTTGTTTATCAGTATTTGACTTCATGATTAGATCTTATGTGATTTAATGCTTGCTTTACGATAATTGATCATGTTAGCATATAGAGTCTTAGGTATTTGTAGGGGTACATTTACCGGAAAGAGTATTTGCTGCATGCTAAGTGCCTTGATGTTTACATTGTCAATAATCTGTTTATACTCGCATGGTTGTATTAAATGCTATATCTGATCATGTGCTTGTTAAGATGAGTTTGTTTCTAATTTGGGAATTGCCTAGGGGTCAGTATAATAAACCATGAATTATTTTTTTTAAATTTAAACTGACTCAGGTAATTAGAGATAATATAATGTTAAAGTGAACAACAAAGGTGATTTAGAAGAATTAGGAATCTGAGTGATTGATTCTTCTATGACTACATATATGTACGACATGATTCTTATAGACTGCTAGTCCACCTTAAGTTAGGTTGGGATCACTGAGCTCATAGCCAAGACTACTTGTTGAGGCTGATATAGATGAGGAGTAATCAGTCAGATAAGAATGAGCATGTTGAATTTGAATGCTTTGTTGTTAACTATGTTTAGAAATATCTCTAACCCTTGGACTCAATCAAATTGAGGACCACGTGTCTTAATCATTTGTGAATGCAGAGTATCTTTCAACATGTACAAGTTATATATCTCTGACATTTTCATGTTCGAGGCATGTAACTACTTTTGCTTTGGTATTCAAATGGTTAAGCAAGGTTACCTATTTTTCTTGAATGATATGAAGCACAATATTAAGAAAGACCTAGGGAATTCTTTGCGAAGGGTTTCCTAATATCAGTTCGAGGATGAACAGTATTGATCGGGGTCAAGAGAAATAGAAGCTCACTCTACTGGAAGTGAGGTTACTGCTGACACGAAATGTAATGCTTATGATGAAGTCAACTATTCATTGAAGTTTATCAGAATGGAGTTAGCTGCAACAACAAGTGATGCTCTCACACTTGGTTTATCAACTAATACTTGGTTTATCAAGATAACGGATTCGACGGTAAAGATGAAGTTGGTGAGAAAGGACTACTTCTAATGAAATTCTTTTAAGAAGGACATTAGTGAAGTATGTCAGTTGAAGGGAAGTCAAGTCAAAGACTACCCTGTTTAGTTTTGGTGTTTGTTCATGCATTCGATAGATGAAGCATCTCAGTGATTAATCACATTCAAAGGATTAGGCAGATTGCTGTAAAAACACTTTGAGGGCAGGTAATGGAATTTGTTGACGAACGAAGTTCTATGTTATGTCTGCACTGAAAGGAGTATTCTAGAGTAAAGTTCAGTTTCCGGACTTCATGACCAAATGGAGGAGTTGATAGGGAAATCCAGACCTTGAGTGGAATTACAAGGATAATGGATAGACTTACGGTTTCCTATTCACTACGGCTGAATCAGTTGACACAGCAAGTCTAATCAGCAAATGTAAAGAGAAGACATCAAGTAAGATTAATCATGCCTGAAGTCACATGGTGTGATGAAGGGCTATCTTATTTGGAGTTAAGAAGCTTACACAGAGTCTGTGATTGATTTAAGATGATCTAGATGCAGTGAACAACATCATCAAGCTCCCTAGTATTCGTTTGATTTTAGCTCTGAATTTCTAAAGGTTGGCATCCTGTTTAGGGCTCAAGATCAGATGACACCAGATGAATAAAAGCTGCAAGCAGCATCACAGGGGGAGCATCAGTAAGTTGGATCAACTAGTCGTGTTTGATGTTCAAAGGCTAGCAGTGCTCATTGAGTAAGAGTTGAGATTCTTAGGAGCACTGAGTGATCCAGACTGAGTGATTGCATATTAGAAAGGAAATTAATAATTTAAAGATAATGCAAGATGATCTCAATCATAATTGAAGAAGACTACTCTACCCACTGAATATCTAAGGAAACATTAAGGACACATCTGTCATGACAAAGGGTTTTGTGTAACAACATTTCCTAGAGTCAGTTCTTGATGAATCTGGGTAGTAGAGTAGTGATTGGTAGTGCCGTGCATGTATAAGAGTATTTCAATAGTTTTTCTGAGTGAATTCAATGAAGATTGAAGATGCACTAACTAATCAAGATTGAGTAGGGTTCGAATCAAGGAACTAACTCAATTGAACCAGAGGCAGATACACTTAGCACAAGGAATCAATCCACATGAAGACTGGGTATTGATACAGAAGCTGAAGGGTAGTTCGGAGTGTTTGAAGGTTCTACTCTGCTAGTGTCAAGACTACTGATTTCTAGAGTGCTGAGTTTAGTGAAGCTGCTGCCAAGACCAATATCTACAAGGAAATATTTGGGTGTTGAAGGTAATGCAGTTTCCGTCTGGATGAGCGTGGTATTGTTTCGAGGAACAATGTTAACTGGTAGCTGAAAAGTTATTCCTGTCCAAAAGGAGTAAACGTTCGATCTCCAAAGGAGTAAACATTCGATCTCTAGGGCAAAGAGGAGTAATTGTTCATTCAACGATCATACACCAGTAAAAGCTCTATTGACTAAGGTATGTCATTCTAGTCTAATGTTGATTTATTTAAATGTAATGTTTATAGAGAGTGTTCATGCTATTTAGATGTCTACGATCTCTAGGAGCTTGTGACCACCCGGGACCCAATATTATCGCTATGAGATTACCTATGATCACCCGGGACTTAGGGACCTAACATTGTAGCATCTCTTTGTATAGTCAATTTATATCCAGGATCTCGTACTTTGTGCTGTCATATGTTATTCATGCTATATGTATCAAATGTTTCAGCATAAGTATTTGTATATATTAATTAATTGTAATTTTATTTACTTTTAATTGTTTAATGCTAATATTAATGGAACCACTTAATATGTAGTTTAAAGTGATGTAATTCATGTCTTTTGCAAAATCCATTAATATTAGTTGTCATTCTTTTGATATTAGTGATGTCACTTAGAATTTCTGCACTAAGTGACAAAAAGATTATTTCAAAAACACTGATATTGAAAGTAAGTTACTACATCCCGAGGGGTTGTCAAAGATCATAAATTTTAGCATTAATATTTAAAGGTATTTGATCTCTGATGCAACTAGTACCTCGAGCTTACATACATTATGATTGTCATGAGCATTTTCAATATGCTTATGTGATAATTGTTGAGATGTAGTGTAAGAAGTTAAACACTGTTATTCGGTAAATGTATATTCAGTGTTTGGCGGATGCTTATATTTTATGCTTTAGAATTACCATGATCTATGGTATTGCATTATGTGTTTGTCTCAAGCGACAAGTGGTAATTGTCAAGCAAAATGTAAGTGTCTTATGTGCTTAATTGTTTTGTAGTAAGATGCGTTTTATTACAAAATGATTGAATGATGTTAGTACTTATGAATGTTTTGTCACTCTTAGATATGAATTCCATCCGTTTTGGTAGTCATTGCTTGGTTAAGACCATGTAGTTGGAATTCATACCCTTGATAATTCATTAGTATTAATATGTGCGTTTCATTCTTTAGAACTTGAATGCATAAAGAAATTTCCTGTCTATTTCTTATGAAAAATGTTTTATCTAAACATGCATTCATTTGCTAGAGAATGAAAAGCAACGAAAAGACTTTTTCAAAATTCTCCTTGAAAAGTTTCTTGAGGATTATCTTTCTATTTCAAAATCATATATCCTCTCTCTCTCTAAATATTTTGTAATGCAAAATGTTTGCTCTCCACGATTTGTTTAAGTAAAGTTACTTGATAACTTGTAACTTAGGTTGCACGGTATCAGGCTATTTTATTTGAGTAAATTGTTTTAATTTTTAAGGTAGCAACCATTGGCAACTCATTTTTCAAAATTCTTGTCGGTGTCTGTTTCACATTGACTCGTAATATCTTAACAATGGTTGTTGTCTTAAAAATTAGTGCCTTGGACTGTATGACTAAAGCATTCATTCGATCTCCCGTTGTCATAAATGATCTATGTTTTAAGTCGGAGATAATATCAGATAGACGAATATGATGCATATCATACCTAAGTATATATTGGAAATCATAGTCATCTATCTGATAAGAATGAATTGCAAAACGATTTCTGAAAAACATACAGTGAGCAAGATGAAATAGATTTGAGTTATTAATCAAAATGTTTTTGTTAAAAGAGTTGAATTTCAATTGAATATTTTTGTCTAAGAGAAATTCAGAAGTACACTTTTGGAAATCTGTTAAACTCTTTGTCAAAATTTTATTTAGCTATTATATAGCTCTGATTAACTCTTTCTGTTTAGCCGAAATGGCTTAGCCTCACTGGCTATAGGGGAAGGTCGTGAAGTTGATTAACCCATCAATTTCTAACCAAGACCTTAGTACCAAACACCGTCATTCTAATTCAAACTTTCAACCCTTGGTGATATAAGGAACTTTTGTAAGTTAGTGGTTGTTAAGGGAGAAACTGCATTAGTTGCAGCAAATAAGGATGTGTCGGAAGTGCACCCACAGCTCTACCTCTCGAGAAGTAAAGTAGTATACAAACTGAGGTAACTGTAGCTCATCTGTATTCTCTCAAAAGGATGCAGAGCTGAAAAGGCAATTCAACTGTTTCTGGATGAACTCTCTCAACAGGGTGATTCCATTGAAGATTCGCTCGTCAGCCAGAGCACCTTGTAATGGGTCAAGTACACCAAAAGCATTCACGCTGATGGTAAGCCTAAAGGACTAACATTTTTTTTCACATTGCAAGAAGTGCACATTGTGAGGTATAGGTAAAACCCCTAAACTTCTTTGTTTACCATTCATAGTGAATGAAGTTGTTGAGCCACCTTCACAGGCGTTTGAGGGAAACTTGGATTTCTTGCCATATATTAGAATCCTTGTCAACCTTCCTAGGAGGAACAGTCCTAGTTCCCTAACGGGATTTCACATCCGTAGAGCAATCTGTTGATGTTGAGAGGCAATCACTAATAGTTTTCCATGACTGAAAATAGTGAGTTAATTCATCTTCATAGGTGATTGAGAGAGACGTTTGTACACGTCTACTCTCCCAGGAATTCAAATTCTGGAATACATGGATCGCTCACAACTTAAAGGCATATCACCGTCAACGATCCAGTGCATGGATTTGCATATGGGGAGTCGGTTGATGCTTAGATAGCTGCTAGTACGCATACCACATTCAACGATCCAGTGCATGGATTTGCATATGGGGAGATTGTTGATGCTGAAAGTAGCTGAGCAACAACTCGTAGACTATGATTCAGTTGGTTTACCAATTTGATGAGTCTTTTGAGGATCAGGGTGTTGGGATTTCAGTCACTCCTGGAATGGAGGAAATTCCAATTTCAGAAGGGTTATTCCCCGACGACGAGCCACGTGTGCATGGATTTGCTCATGGTGAGTTGGGTGACGGCCTAACTGAAACCCTGTCTGAGATTCCATCTCAGAACCTAGATCTTTAGTGATCGACAACATGCTACAGTCAACGATCCATAATATCTTGGTGAGACTAGCATGGATTTACTTGCAGGTACAAATTGCTATAAATGGAATGAGTGCAAGTAAGGGAGAGAAACACTTGAGTGAAGTGAGGGAGTGATACACTTGAGTGAGAGAAATAGGGAGAGAAATGAGTGGAACACTTATGCTTGAAAGTGTAAACACCAACAGAACGTAGTAGAAGTGAGGAAACCATAGACCAAACACTAACCTTGCTACTATGCTTGAATCCTATTACTGAATTTTCTAGCTCTGGAATGTTGAAGAGATTCTTTTCTGGAAGACAAGCTGAAGAAGAGTCTAGCTGAAGCTTAGTGGGAATGTCCAAACTATTACCTTTAGGTCTATTAATTCATGTTATTCTCAATCTCAAAGGGGGAGACATTAATTTTTAGGCCTAAGGAGGATTTTATATTCAATTGAAAGAGAGTTTCTTATTCGATTGGATGTAGATGATACTTTTATTATTTTAAAGGATATTCTCAACTATGGGGGAGAATTTGGTGATACAAGAAACGAGATCTCTTGGTGATACAAGAAATGAGATCCGTCAATCCTATCTTGTGGAGGTTACTTAGAGGATATCTAAAGACACAAGGGTGGATTGGAGCTTGCATGAACTAAGGGGGAGAATTAGATAAAATTGAAACCTTAGTGATGCAAGGGAGAAATTACTAAGGGGGAGTTTCTTAGAAATTGGTTGGAGCCTAATCCCTAAAGGTGTTGTAGATTTAACTGATTTTCCGTCTGAAGTGGAGAAGTTATTTTTTGTCAATTGGGAAGAAGTTACTTGTCGTACTAAGGGGAAGAAGTTATGGAGAATCTTAACATCTTGGTTTGCAATGCTATATCTTATTCTGAAAAGATATCTAAGGGATTTTGCTCTATTTGTTTGAAGATCTGTCCTTGGAACATTCTTAGGAGAGGTTCGGCAGAAGAATTCTTTCCAGCACGATCAATGAATGAAAATGAAGATTTCTTTGAAGAGTATCAACTCAAGGGGGAGTTTTTGCTAAGTAGAAGTTTTCTGGGTAAAGCAGAATGTGAAGGAGATTTTCAAGGGGCATCTGAGAAGTGTCCAAGTGTGTTCTATTTCTTATTTCAGTGATAGATGAAGTCAGTGGAATAGTGCAGGGAAGAAAGAAAAATATGTTTCCTGGAAATAGAACATCCTGAAGAAAAAGAAGAAGTGACTTTCATTCCAAGAGAGAACAACCTTAAGGGGAGAATGAGTTGACCTCTTATGGGGAACATAGAGAGCTGTATGTTCTAGTTCGAATTGCAAGATGAACAAGAATGATTGGTCAGAAGTCTTTACTAATGATTTGTTTCTTTATTGAAAGAACCCCATCTTTGAAGAACATTGAAGTGGAGGAAGCTAAAGGAAAATGAAATTCAGAAATTCATCATTCATTTTCAACAACTCAGGAAATCTGGATTTAACTGATTATATCTTTCCAGAACCTTTTGTATATTATTTTCATGTCCAATACTTTAATTGTTTCTTGTATGTTAGTTGAGTTATCCTCTAGTAGTTGATTTTATTTAATTGCTATTGGGGGAGATTGTTTGGAAATAGTATTTGATTGCTATTCCATATCAACCAAATAAGGGGAGATTGAAAGGGGAGATTGAAAGGAGAGATAGGAGTGAAGGGAAGTAACTCAATGCACTTTCATGTGTACTAGAAATGTTAAATGTAACCTCTATGTAATGGTTGACGATAACTCAACAATAGAACAGGACATGTAATAATATACAGGTGCACAGGAATCTTGGAACAAAGAGTTCAGTTAAGACAAAGTATCAAAGGATCATCTACAGACTTGAAGCTCACTGGAAGAAGTTCATTAATATGTTCAGGCCTCAGTGAAGAATAAAGGATGGTAACATCTAATCAAGAATGTGGAAGCTATAGAAGATTGTCTTAGTGTCAGAAGATTTCAGGGTACCACAATCGAAGCTGCAGTAAGGTTTAAATAGAAGAGTGTGGAATCATATTCGGAAACAAGAGCCCCTATCAAGACTAGTCACTTATGAACCAGACCGTTGCATCAAGTGTCAGGACATTGGAGGCAAGCTCTCGTCAGTTAATATGGTTTTAATCATTCTAAAGTTGTTGATCTTCTTAAGTCATGTGAAGGATCAACACAGGAGGTAAATTAGTGTTGAAGTGCCAAAGTTCCAGAATATGCATTGGAGTTGTATTGGAAGATCGAGATACGGGTCGAGATACAGTATTCAATGTTTAAGGAACGAGAATTAAATGTACGAAGAATTAGTGGCACAACCTGATTGGACCTTTACTAAAGCTTCACAGAATAGAAGGCCAAATACTTGGACGTGGTGGAGTCACGTATACGGGGCCATGTATTTGGATGAGGAAGTCTACAAAAATTGAAGAGTGGAATGGAAATATTTAATTTAATTAAATAAAGTATTTATTTAATTTAATTAAATAAAGTACTTATTTAATTATTTATATATTTTATAAATAAAGATATTCTTAATTTATATTTTATATAAATATTAAATATTACTTTTATATTAAATATTTCCAAAGGCATGCTTGGCACATGACATTGCATTAGGGTTTGGTGGAGCAAGTAAAGAAAAAGGAAAAAGGAAAAAGGTATACTTTTCCTTTTTGACAAAAGCACAACCAAGCTTTCTTTTTCACTTGGTGGATAAAAAAAAAAACACTGCAAGTGTGCAGCCGAATGGAGAAAAGAGGGGAGAGAGAGAAAATCATTTTTCTCTCCCCCATGGCTAGATCTGTTCTTGAAAATACTTGTAGCCATGATTTTCTTTGTTACACCACTCCTCTATCTTTCTTGTATAAACACATGTTAAATCTTGTATAGAAGATAGGGTTGATTTTGGTCTCCTAAGTCCATAGACTTTAATATTTTTAGAGGAGCCAAGAATCATTTCTTTGTTGTGTTCATGAGCTTATGTTCTTGAACTTGTTTGTAGCATTACCCCCACTTCATGAATATAAATCTATATTTGTGAATCTTGTTGTGTTGTGTGTTTTGGGTGATTTTCTGTTCTTGGCCTTGGCTATTTTAATGGAGTTTTATGCTTGGAGAAGACTATGAACAGTAACCGGGTTTGAGCCAAATTAATTTTTATGTTGTCCCAAAAGTTTTTAAAAGTCATAATTTTTATTTGGGAATCGTATTCACCCCCCCCCCCCTCTACGATCTCCGGGACCTAACACACTGTTTCTAGATTGAGTTGAGTTGTCATCTAATTGTTACAAATAGGCTTAGTCATATACCTTTCAATCTCCCCCTATTTGAGTTAAACATTTAACACACAAATTCCTAGAGGATAACTCAACTAATCAACTAAGAAAGTAAATATGACATGTAAGAACTTGTAAATAATAAATAAAAGTTCTGGTTTTATATATGACAATTTTCCAGATTCATAAAAAATAAGTACAAGATAGTTGTTCCTCTAGCACTGAACAAATATAACATTGTTTCTATCTTGACCTATCTAAGACTTCAGTCTTCAATGGTATCCACTTCACCTTTTTCCAGATTAGAACTCTTATGCACAGGTGTTCTGGGTACCTCTTCAGCTTCAGTCTGAGTTGCAGTTGACTCTCTATACAATTTTCTCTGTTCAGCCTGTGCTAGCTGAAACATGACTTCTTCTTCAATAGGATCTACTGTTTCTTGTTGTAAATCATATGGCTGCGTAGAATCTATCTTTGGCATTTTCCTGATGTAAGATTTGATGTTTTTGGATAAATAGTAGCTCCTTATTTTCTATGCAGAATCTAGCTTGGCTTGGGATCTGAATCCTTTTGATCTCAACATCCTCTCCACTTGAATCATGTATCTCACAGTGTAGCCCTTTAAAGACTCATCATCTAACTTCATGATTTGATACAGCTGGTTTGAGAAAAATCTCACCTCAAGAGAATTATACAAGATCTGAGGACTAACAGCTGTTGCAATATCTCTGAGTCTGTCCCTGAGCAGTTCATTTTCTTCTGAGCTTCTCTTGACTTTATTCAACAATATCTATATCACTGACAATGATCTATTTCGGAAGAATTCCAAAGATACTCTGATTGTTCCATTCCTGTGTGTGTAGACTAGTAGTTTCCAGTCTTCAAGAATGTGATCCACTATGACAGTGATATAATCAACTTCTTCCTTCAATGCCTTCATAAAGTTATCTAGATTATCATTTGAATCTTCAAGACCCTTGATAACTGAAAGCATTTACCTGTCTTCAAAAGGACCTTGCTGAATTTTGTCTAGGACTTTCCTTGACGCATCCCATTTAAGCCCTATCTTCAATTGAATATCTTGCTTCTTCTTCTTTACTGCTAAGGCCCAAAGCTTCTGTTTTTCTAAGCTTATTTCTGTTTCAGCTTGGGTTCTTTCTTTGACTAGAGCTTTCAAATTTAGAGTTTTGGCATGGCTTATTGCCTCTTCATAGGCAGGATCATACTCTTTTTCTTTCGGGAATAAGAATTCATCATCAAAGACAGCTTCATCTTCAGCTCTGTAGTAGTCAGGATTGAAGCCTTGATTTTCAACATTTTCTTCACCAATTAGTTGCTCTTGCAGATAGTACTATTCCTCTGGAATATACGTCTGAAATTGATCTTCCTCAGAGTATAGTTTTTCTTTTCCTTTCTTTTTGCTAGCAGCAACTTCCTCTGCAACTACTTTCTTTCCTTTCTCCCCCTTAGTTGAGGGATCCTCTACAGGTGTAGAAGTTTGTAAAGATTTGACTAGTTTTTCCATGGTCTCGTAGACCTGCTTCATACCTTGATTCAGATGAATCATACCTTGATCGAGTTTATTGAATCTCTTTGTGGAGATTTCCTCATTCTTGATGATCCTTTGTGTCAAGCTTCTTTCAATATCATCAGTTCTTTCATTCAAGTTTGAAAACTCATCTTTAGTATCATCAGCATTTGCACTATGCACTTTCTCTAAATCTTGAGTTTTAAGGAGAATCTTTGATTTGACATTATCAACATCTTTTCGTACTATTGATAGCTGTTCTGTTACAGAGGCAGACTTTAGTTCTGCTTGTGCTTTCCCTTTTTCAATCTCAGCCTGTACAATTTCCATTTTTTTTAAAAGCTTCCATTTTTTACATTAGTTCACTGTGTGTGTGTGCACTCACCTCGCTTGCACTCGTATTTGAACTAATACTACGTGCATGTGTATCGCTCAGTGTTTGCCTTACTTCACTCGTGTTTTGCTCCTTTCCAGAATCCAAAGTTGTACCTGTATAAATAATTATAGCTTTTGAAGAATCATAATGTTCTTCTGATGCCTGTGAAGGCGAGTCCTCAACAAGTTGAACTTGAAGTGGCTCTGCTACTGACGTAGCTACTCCGTGAATGGAGTCTCATCTCCCTCTATGGAGTGGTTGCCTCTCAAATCCACCAGTGGATTCGAGACCTTCTCTTACGAGAACTGGATGAAAGAAATCCAGGGGGGTCACCACCTTAAATAATGTATTGAATGGCTCTTGAGAATCTGTGGTGCCCCTTAGTACCTCTGAGGGTAACTGATGCCGCACTGCATCCAAAATGTCTTGATCCACTATGAATGTGGCAACTGACGAGTTTTCTTCAAAAACATTTTGTTCAACAATCATTGTGCTATCTTTTGATTGAGTTTCTTCAAGTGGAGGACCTGCTAGTGTGAGAGATAGTAGTGTGCGAGAATCTGAATCTGATTCGGATGTCGTGGTTGTACGGAGAATAGAATCACCCATTTGATCGAGTGTATCTAGAGAATCTTCGATAGCCGTTTCAAAATCCATATCCCACTGAGAGGATAAGAATGAGTCTGCAGTTGTCTCAGGGTCAGATCTCAATCTTTTTGCTGGTGGAGACAGAGCCGCGGGTTCACTTACAGGTTTCTTCCTCTTTCAAATATGACCTAGTGAAGTAGGTAAAGGAGAAACTATTTGGGGCTCTAACTCAGCCTGGGTTTGAACCTGTGTTTTTTCAGGTTCATGGCCAATGTCCTGAAGTGTAAAACCACAATCATAGTCTGCCACAGATAACTCTAAAAGTGCAGTAGATATATTTATAGGTAGGAAACTAGAAGTTAGTGATTGAGATATTACTTGTTGATCCAGTGCCTCTTGTTCGACATGCTGAGCAGCTTCAAGTAGAAGTTGCACAGGATGATCTATTTGCATTGGCACTTGTTCTGGCACTTAATCCTGCACAGGATTAACAATTTGATCTTGTACCCCAGCCATATAATTTGTCCTTACCACTTGCACATTTTCAAACTTGGGGTTGTTGTGAAGCCTTGCAAACAAGTTATTCTGAGAAGTTGGAGATTCTTCTACAGGACTATTCTAAAATAAGGCTTTAACTTCATCCAGCAACAAGTCATTCATGAACAACATTAGGAACCTCGGATAGTAGACTTGTACATTCTGTTCCCTGCTTTCTGCTTTCCCCATCTTCTTGATTATCTCTTTTAGAATCAACTTTCCAAAATTTATCCTCTGGTTGTAGGCCACAGAAAACCCTATGATTTGCAGTAGAGAAGATATATTGTTGAAGTTGCTCTTTGTAGTGGGTGAAAACACTTTGGCTACTGTGTTAAAGAAGTAGTCCCACTCATTTACCAACTTAGCTTTAGACAACCTTACCAAATTGATCTCACCCTGATATAGAATGGTATAGAAAAATTCTAGAATTTCTGGTAGAGTGGGTGGATCCACAAAATTATCAATTGGAAAGCCTAAGATCCTGTTCACATCCTCTTCAGTCACCAGGTATTCACGTTCTCCTATGGTGAAAGAGAATTGAACTCTGTCTGCAGTACTCCTATTCCTAGTAGTAGAGTACAAAGCCCTAAGTGTTAACACTTGCAACGGGGCATCCAGAGTGATTGCAGTTCTGACTAGTGAATGTTCATTCATAAATACGATCCATGGTCGAAACCTCTCAACTGAACAATTCACCGGATTGAAAAATCCTACAAAATTAGTTTTCACTAATTCGCAAAAACCAACCATTTTAACTACTACTATTACAAATGTTAAATTACAACTTGCAATAAAACAGTAAAATATAAATTACAAGTCCAAAACACGAAAATTACACAGGAAAAAAATTAAGAACCCTAATTGCTATTAATCCTCCAAGTCAATTTAATCAGTCAATCACTACATAATAGTCCTTTAATCACATAAATTACCAATTGCTTCGATTTTATCCAAGAACAAGAATTGGTTCGATTTCACACAAAAATCAGGCAGAGTAACGGCTTGATTAATTCGATTTTTCTCATTAACAAGCAAGCTTAAGCTTGTTAAAAATGAAACCAGCAACTGATAGCAGTTGTTTTGATGCAAGTCGTTTGGATTTTCAAAGAAAAATGCAGATTTGATCGTGTGTATGTGTGTGTATATTACTGATATATAAATGAAGGGCTGGTATGACTTAGTATTAATGTTAATTATAGTAACTGGTATGACTTATGAATTATAAGACTCGGTATGACTTTTCAAAAGTCATACCGAAGAAAAGAAATAAAACAACGGTTCTCGGTATGACTTTTCAAAAGTCATACCGAGTTTTAATTAAACAGAAAATCTAATACTCGGTATGACTTATTTGTTTTAAGTACTCGGTATATTAAAAATAAAAAGTCATGCCAATTTTCTTTTTAAAATAAGTCATGCTGAATTATTATAGAATAATAATAATATATAATAGAATAATTACTTATATTATTAATTATTTCTAAACTCGAAATAAAATCTTATTAGAATTATAGATAAATTAATAATTATAAAATAAATATTAACAAGCAATTTTCCTATAGAAGCTTTAAGACAAATTATAATAATTTACATACTAATAAATTATTAAAGACATATGATAAATATTTATATTAATAATTGATCTAATTAATTTAGGAATTAAATTAACTCATGCTTGAATTAATTTAATGAGTAAATTAATTAATAAATTAATAACATAATCATTTATATTGACGTACAATAATAATTAGCGAAATATATAATAATTTATGTACTAATGCTTAACATTAAATATAAATACTTATGCTATAATTGAAATAATTATCTATTAAGAATATTAATTTAATCTTGAGATAATTTTTTTAAAAAAAGGTCATAAGCCTTATGACTTTATTAATTCAAGTCTCATAAATTCTTTAAATATTAATATATTTAATATTTATGAGCTTAAATTAATTCATAGCCACAAAAAATTAGTCATTATTTAACATCCCTAGTTCACTAACCAACTTAGAGAAAGTGGATTCATCAAGTGGTTTCGTGAAGATGTCGGCTATTTGATCTTCTGTGGGTACAAAATGTAACACCACAGTTCCATTCATGATATGTTCTCGGATAAAATGATACCTTATGTCAATGTGCTTGGTTCGCGAATGTTGTACAGGATTGTTGGAAATAGCTATAGCACTTGTGTTGTCACAAAGAATAGGAATTTTATTCAACGCAAGTCCATAGTCATTTAGCTGATTCCTTATCCATAAGATATGAGCACAACAGCTACCTGCCGCAATGTATTCTGCTTCGGCTGTCGAGGTAGACACTGAGTGTTGTTTCTTGCTATACCAGGAGATCAATCATTTTCCTAGAAACTGACAGCTTCCAGAAGTACTTTTCATGTTCATCTTGCACCCTGCATAATCTGAGTCTGTATAGCCTATTAGGTCAAAACCTGTATCTTTAGGGTACCAAATTCCAAGATTTGGTGTACCCTTTAGATATCTAAAAAATCGTTTAACGGCTATAAGATGAGATTTCCTAGGGTCAGATTGAAACCTTGCACATAATCATATTGCAAACATTATATCGGGTCTACTAGCAGTTAGATATAATAATGAGCCTATCATACCTCTGTAGCTTATGATGTCAACTTTCTTACCAGTTTCATCTTTGTCAAGCTTGGTGGCTGTTGGCATTGGGGGTTTTGCCGATGAAGAATCTTCTAGACTGTATTTTCTCAAAAGATCTCTTACGTACTTTAATTGGCAAATAAAAATCCCATCTTCCTTTTGATTTACTTGTAATCCAAGGAAGAATGATAGCTCACCCATCATACTCATTTCATACCTGCTCTGCATTAACTTAACAAATCTTTTGCACAAGTTTTCGTTAGTAGAACCAAATATAATATCGTCAACATAAACTTGGACAAATATCATATCTTTTTCATGCAGTTCGTAAAAGAGAGTTTTATCTATGACACCTCTAATGAAACCATTTTCAAGTAAAAACACAGAGAGAGTGTCATACCATGTCCTTGGTGCTTGCTTGAGTCCATAGAGAGCTTTGAATAGGAAATACACAAAGTTAGAAAACTTTAGATTTTCAAAGCCAGGGGCTGTTCCACATATACTTCCTCTTCTAACTCTCCATTTAGAAATGCATTCTTCACATCCATTTGAAAAACTTTAAACTTGGAATATGCTGCGAATGCCAGAAATATCTTAATGGCTTCAAGTCTTGCAACTGGTGCGTAGGTCTCGTCATAATCAATTCCCTCTTACTAGGAGTAACCCTTTGCAACCAGTCTGGCTTTGTTCCTTGTAACAATGTCATCACCATCTAACTTGTTCCTGTATACCCATTTAGTACCAATAACGGATCTATCTTTAGGCCTGGGTATCAGTGTCCAGACTTCTTGTCTCTCGAACTGATTGAGCTCTTCTTGAATGGAAAGAACCAAATATGGATCAATTAATGCATCTTCAATCTTCTTTGGTTCTTCTTGAGACAGAAAAACTGAAAATAAACATTCATTTGAAGTTGCACTTCGGGTTCTAACTCCGACATCTGGATCGCCTATGATCAATTCAAAAGGATGATCTCTGCTCCATATCCTTTCCCTGGGTAGGTTTGATCTAGATGATTTGCCTCGAAATACATTGTGATGATGTGTTCTACCAGTTGATCCTTCATCTCCCCCTGAGTTGCTGCCAGGATGACTTGTTGATCCACCACTGGTATTAGTAGAATTGCTAGTGTTAACATTGTTTTCACCATTATTACCTGGATCATCATTATTATTGTCATCATCAATTCCTATTGCAACCTCAGGTTCTTCTTCGTCATCAGAATGTGAGTCAGGATAATTATCAAATTTTAATGACTCAGAAGAATCTTCAGTTTGGATACTTGGGAGTTTGGTGTCATCAAAAGTAACATTAACACTTTCTTTTACTTGATGTTGATCAATTATGTACACCCTATATGCTCTTCTTGAATATCCGACAAAAATAGCTTCATGTGCCTTGGCCTCGAACTTGCCACGATGTTCATCTCCATCCTTTAGCACATAGCATTTAGTTCCAAATACATGAAAGTACTTTAGAGTACATTTCTTGCTAGCCATTAATTCATAGGGAGTTTTTATATGATCTTTGTTGATCAGAGTTCGATTCTGAGTATAACAAGTTGTATTTACTGCCTCAGCCCAGAAGTAGATAGGTAACCTTGATTCACTTATTATAGTCCTTGCAGCTTCAATCAGGGTTCTATTTTTCCTTTCTACAACTCCATTCTATTGTGGAGTCCTTGGTGCTGAATATTGTCTTGCTATCCCCTTGTCTGAGCAAAAGTTATTCAGAACTTCATTTTTGAATTCTGTACCATTATCTGATCTGATTGCCCGGACAGGTAACTTTGAATCTAACTCAATCAACTTTACATGATCAATCACCAAATATGGAGTTTCATCTTTAGAGTTTAAGAATAAAACCCACGTATACTTTGTGAAGTCATCCACAATCACTAAGGCGTATTTGACATAGACATAATATTTACTGGACCAAATAAATCTATGTGAAGGAGTTGAAGTGGTTCAGTGATGTTTGAAGTGTCTGTGCCTCTGTGACTTGCTTTCTTCGACTTCCCTTTCTGACATGCCTCACACAATCCTACCTGTGTGAATTCCATCGGAGGCAGTCCTCTCACCAAATCCCTCTTTACTAAGGAGTTCATTGTTTTAAAATTCAGATGTGAGAGTTTCATTTGCCATAACCAGCTTTCTTCTGATGAAGCCTTTGAGTATAAATAGTTTGCTTCATCTTTAGTTCCTAAGTTGAGATCGGCTACGTACAAGTTTCCTTTCCTTACTCCATGTTAGGCCAGTTTGTCATCTTTAGAATGAGTTATAAAGCATTTCTCCTTGATAAAGTTTACTTTATAACCTTTATCACAAAATTGACTGACACTGAGTAGATTGTGCTTAAGTCCTTCCGCTAAAGAGACGTTTTCAATGATAACATTACCAGTATTTAACTTTCCATATCCCGTAGCCATTCCTTTATTGTTATCTCCAAAGGTGACGATTGGGCCAGCTTTTTCAACCACGTTTGATAGTAAGGCTCTATCTCCGGTCATATACCTTGAAGATCCACTGTCCAGGATCCATATAACTCGGTTTACCTGTTTAACTCCCTGCACATACCAAACGGATTAATTCGTCTTCGGAGCCCAAAATTGATTGGGTCCGGCATACTTAAAGAATTGACCTTTGTCATCTTTGACAACAGATCCTTTTCGAATAACAACATCATATTCTTTGACTGTACCTACCTTCTTATAAACAGTCTTAACAACTTTCTGTTTAGACTTAGGAATATATTCTTCCTTCTTAGTAAGTGAAGGAGTTGCAGTCTTGGATTTAGCAAATTTATTATTGATGCATTTTCTAGGTGTCATGTTATTTTTCTTAGCTATCATGCGTTTAAAATAAGCAGTCATAGCATTAAAAGCACATAACATACAATTCAATATACCACAAGGTTTATGGAAATCATTAATAATAGGCATGTTATTCAAAACAGTAGGTGACTTAACAGATTCTACTTCAATTTTATCAGCAGATTTGAAGTTTTCAGCAGAATGAAATTTGTTGTTACTATCCTTACAGTTAACAAACGTGTTAGGTTTGTTCATTTTATTCTTTAAGTCTTTTGCACCTATACCAGGATTGGGTGACTTAGAAGTTCCCTCATCTTTCACTGGTGTCTCCGGTGCTCTCTTCTCTTTCTGGACATTAATTCTTTTTATGTCCTTAACCTGTTCTCCTCTCTTCTTCTCTTCCTCGAGATCCTCTAATTGCATTTCATATTCAATCAGTATGGAGCTCTCAAGGATGGGTTCAGCTATCGGTGTTATGAAGAGAGGTTTCGGTGTGTCTTTAACAACATATGGAATCCCCCTTTCTTCAACACTTTTTCTGAAAGGAGTTATGTTGCTTGGCTTTCCTACAGATTTATTGTACTCGAAGCCTATTCCAACTTTACGACTTATTTCTTGTTGGTCAATTAGGTTCTTTACAATATACGGGGAATTCTTATAAGCAAGACACTTTTTCTTTTCTTCTTCTATCTGGTTTCTGAGATTGGTTTCAACTAAAACATGACAGCTGACTTTACTGACTTGAACAGCTAAGTCCTCAGTCAACTTGACAGTTAACTTGTCATTATTTCTTTTTAACTGCTTAAGAAATTCAGTTTCATCAATTAAGTCTTTGATTTTGAGTCTGAGTTTCGTAACTTATCTCTTTCGCCATCTAGTTCTTTTCCTAGCAAAGCAAACATTTTAGGGCAAGAAGGATTTACCTCTATTCCTCCTTGACGGGTGGGAGATAGTGATTCCTCGGATGAAGCCATAAGAGCAAGATTTCCCAGCTCTTCCTCATCATCATTATCTGAGTCATCCCATCTTTTGCCTTCTACTAGATATGACTTTCCTTGATGCTTTTTCACGAGCGCGTCATACTTCTCCTTGAGTTCTTCGTAAGACTCTCTCTTTTTCCCTTGCTTAGGCTTCTTGCATTCAGTTGTGAAGTGGCCTAGCTCATTACAGTTAAAGCAACGAAACTTGCTTCTATCAACTAAGCCGGTCTTGTAGCCGCTCTTTGATACTGCTGTCGAAGAACCTCCTTTTTGGAATTTTCTAAAATTAGGCTTTACTATGTAGGAAGAGTTTCTTCGTAATCTCATGTTGTCAAACCTCCTGGCAACCATTGCCAGAGATTCATCTTTTAGCTGATCTAGTTCTTCCAGTGAGTAGAACTCACCATCTTCTTGTTTGTCAGAAGTATGTCCAAATTCTGGAATCACATACTCTGTTGAAATGTTAGAAGGTGCAACTGCCTTCACTTCTTCTTTCTCTGGTGCTTCTGTCATTAATGTCTTGGAGGAACTCAATACCTTACCTCTTCCATACATCTCTCTAGTTTGGATCTGTTCCAGCTCATAAGTTTTTAAAACTTCGTAGAGTCTTTCTAGGGTAACCTCCTTCATGTCCCTAGATTCCCGGATAGTTGCGATCCTGTGTTCCAAATGATCAGGTAAGGTCAATAAAAACTTCCTGTTCACCTCCTGATTCTGATAAAACTTTCCATTCATATTGAGCTCGTTTATCAGTTTGTTTAGTCTCTGAAACACCTCAGAGATACCCTCACCAGGGTTGGATCTAAATTGCTCATATTGGGATGTCAGGATTTCTAGTTTATTCTCCTTTACTTCTTCAGTCCCTTCGTTGATTATCTCTATTGTATCCCATATCTGTTTGGCATTTTTGCAATTGACTACTTGATTGTACATTACGTACTCCAGGGATTCAATCAGAATTAATTTGAGGGTATTATCCAGGGACACAACTTCTGTTTCCTCATCTGTATAATCTGCTGGACTTTTCAGAAACTTTCTGTGAGGGATTACGACCCCATCTACCTCATGTTTGAGAATAACTGATATAGGGGGCTCAACACCTTTCGCAAGTACTAATGCGTACTTGGGATTGGCAATCCCAATGAACAGTAGCATTTTGTGTTTTTACAAGTTATAGTGCTCTCTGTCGAACTGTAGAATTTTGATGCTCGTTACCTTTTGTGTACTCATCTTTAAATATGATTAAAAATTAAGTGTTTCAAAAAATATTTTAATTTTTGACTGAAAACAATTTTTGATCAAAAATATATTTTTGTTAAAAAAATAATTTCGAATAAAAAATAATTTCGAATTAAAAATAATTTTTGAGATCTGTATGAGTTGCGGAATATTTGGTTCGGATCTGATATTAATAATATCAACCAACTCTGATACGAATTGTTGGTCCCTGATATTGTAGAAGGGGGGTTGAATACAATATCTTAATTTAATTACGGAATATTGGATTTAAAAATATTACTTGAATTTCTCGCGAAATATTAATTTTAATGAAATATTGTTCAAGTAGAAGATATAAATTTTAACTTGAAAAGTATTACTGAAAGGGGAGATATGAGTGAAGGGAAGTAACTCACTGCACTTTCATGTGTACTAGAAATTCTAAATGTAATCTCTATGTAATGGTTGATGATAACTCAACGATAGAACAGGACATGTAATAATATGCAGGTGCACAGAAATCTTGGATCACAGAGTTCAGTTAAGACAAAGTATCAAAGGATCATCTACAGACTTGAAGCTCACTGGAAGAAGTTCATTAACATGTTCAGGCCTCAGTGGAGAATAAAAGATGTTGACATCTATTCAAGGGTATGGAAGCTACAGAAGATTGTCTTAGTCTATGAAGATTTTAGTGCATTACAATCGAAGCTACAAGTAAGGTTTGCAAAGAATAATGTGGAATCATGTTCGGAATCAAGAGCCCCTATCAAGACTAGTCACTTATGAACCAGACCGTTGCATAAAGTGTCAGGACATTAGAGGCAAGCTCTAGTCGGTTAATATGGTTTTAATAATTCTAAAGTTGTTGGTTTTCTTGAGTCATGTGGAGGATCAACAAAGTTGGTAAATCAGTGTTGGAGAAATGCCAGCCTAATGGATAAGGGACAGACGGCACAACCTGATTGGATCTTACTAAAGTTTCACAGATTAGAAGGCCAAATATTTGGACTTGGTGGAGTCACGTATACGGGGCCAATTATTTGGATAAGGAAGTCTACACAAATTGAAGAGTGGAATGAAAATATTTAATTTAATTAAATAAAGTATTTATTTAATTATTTATATATTTTATAAATAAAGATATTCTTTATTTATATTTTATATATTTATTAAATATTACTTTTACATTAAATATTTCCAAAGGCATGCTTGGCACATGACTTTGAAGATATGATTTGAGTGGACAAAAGTAAAAGGTGGAAAAGCAAAAAGCAACACCTTTTTCAATATAAAAAGAAGAAACTCAAGTCTCCATCTAAGGGTGGTTGTGAGCATCCGGATGAGAAAAGAAAAGGGGAGAGAGAGAAAAATTATTCTCTCCCCCATGGCCAAACTAGATCTTGAATATATTTGTAGCCATGATTTTCTTTATTATACCACTCCTCTATTCTTCTATTGAAAACACTTGTTAAATCTTGTATAGAAGATAGGGTTGATTTTTGTCTCCTAGATCTACAAAATGTAATAGTTTTAGAGGAGACAAAAATCACTTCTTTGTTGTGTTCTTGAGCTTATGTTCTTGAACTTGTTTGTAGCATCTACCCCACTTCAATGAATATAAAGTTATATTCTTGGATCTGGTTGTGTTGTGTGTTTTGGATGATTTACCGTTCATTATCTTGGTTATTTTAATGGTGTTCTTGAGGTTGAAGAAGATGATGAACAGTACCCTGGTTTGAACCAAAGTAATTTTTATGTTGTCCCAAAAATAATTAATAGTCATAATATTAATTTGGGAATCGTATTCACCCCCCTCTACGATCTCCGGGACCCAATAATTGGTATCAGAGCTACTCGATTGACATACAAATCGATTGGATCTATTTTTATTTTTGAGATTAAAGAGGGTACGATTGGTTCACTGGGCATCCAAAAAGGAAGCAGTAGGTGTTTCGTTAATTGTTGAAGCCCAGAATTTCTCTAAGCACTTACTAGGGAACCTATGTAGAAATTCCTATCTAGAAATTCTAGATAAGTTTCTACTTAGAGCCAAGTAAAAATTCTGGAAGTAGAAATTCCTATGTAGAAGTTCTACTTGATGTTCGAGTTGATGTTCGAGTTGATGTTCGAGTTGGATGTTCGACTTGGATGTTCGACTTGGATATTCGAGATAAGAATTTCGAGATGGGAATTTCGAGATGGAATCTATGTAGAACATTCCTATGTAGAAGTTCTACTTGATGTTCGAGATAGAGTCTATGTAAAAATTCCTATGTAGAATTTCTCCTTAGAAGGCTGTTTCAACATGATACATGGCTACATAGCTTAACTTTTATTTAATACAAAAATTGTTTTTCTCTCAAATTATTTTTAGTTTAATAATTAATTTAATAATTAAATTTGAATTTAATTATTTAAAATATTTTGGAAATAATTTTTAAATTTAAATAATTTATTTTTCAAGTTTATTTTACATCTTGGAAAATATTTTATTTTCTTTTAAATTTTAGAGTCAAATATTTTATATTTTTAATATTCTTAGTTAAGAATTTTATTAAATTGAAAACTAAAATTAATCTTAAAATCTAATTTAATTTCTTTTGAGTTTGATATTCTTAAAAGTATTTTGAGAATTATTTTTGAGATTTAATAATTTATTTTTCATAAAATTTTAATTACAAATTTTATAAAACTCTTTGAAAAATATTTTTGGCTTGAAATAATTTATTTTCATGAACATTTTAAATGTTTTGAAAATTTAGTATTTCTATTTCAAAATTATGTTTTCGAGTTGTTTTATTTTAATTATAATTTAAGCTTGGAAGTTTTAATTATAAATCTCATAAAACTTTTTGAAAAATCATTTTGGTTGAAATAATTTATTTTCAAGAATATCTTAGATGACTTGAAAATTTATTATTTTTATATCAAACTTATATTTTCAATCTGTTTTATTTTAATTATAATTGAAACTGTTTTGGATTATAAATTCTATAAAATTCTTTGGAAATTAATTTTGATTTGAAATAATTTCTTTTTCAGGATTATTTAATATACCTTGAAAATTTTGTTATCTCTATATCAAAACTTTCTTTTCGAATTATTTTATTTTATTTATAATTTGAAATTGAGAAATTTATTATTATTTATCAAAAAAATTGCATTTTCAATTTATGTTGATTATTTAAATTCCTAAAAAATTAAATACTTCTGTTTGAACAAAATGTTTTATTAAACGAAACAACAGGAGTTGATTCTTCGTTCATTGAGGACAAACGAACTGACTGAAAAACATTCTAATGGAGTTGAGACCTGATCTTACCATTGGAGATGTATTTCTACATCGGTCTACTCAGTGGATCATTTGGTTATTAAAAGGGGATTAGTTCATTTAGGAAAGAGTCTTCGATCAGTGGTTTTCAAATCAATATATGAAGAATTTGGGATTTTGAAAAGGAATTCAATTTATCGGTCAAAGAACCAAAACAACAATTGAAGATTTGGTTAAAGGACATCAGTGGCAGAAATACACAAGGTTTGATTATCACTGACATATGATAATCAAGGGGTTATTGCTACACATAGAAAGAAGAGTGATCTTTTCAAGCAGAACATGAGACATTCTATGTCGGGGTCTTTAAGCAGAACAATCAGCTATCAGTTTGGGTTGAAGCAGGAACATCATTTGTTATTGAGGTCAAATGCAAGGATACTTCCATGAGTGTCAGCAGAATGGAAATTGATTTGGATCAATTGATTATCACTCGAGATGGAATGCTAAGCATCGCTCAGGTATACTTTCTAACTAGTTTATACTTGTTTGATTCAATTATAGAGTATTAAGTGCTGAACTGCATTATATTATAAGTTTGATGTAATGCATGTCTCACCTTGATTTCTATATAAATTAGATAACTTATGCTAGTTTGTTAGTGTTGCTTGTTTATTAGTATTTGACTTCATGATTAGATCTTATGTGATTTAATGCTTGCTTTACGATAATTGATCATGTTAGCATATAGAGTCTTAGGTATTTGTAGGGGTACATTTACCGGAAAGAGTATTTGCTGCATGCTAAGTGCCTTGATGTTTACATTGTTTATAATCTGTTTATACTCGCATGGTTGTATTAAATGCTATATCTGATCATGTGCTTGTTAAGATAAGTTTGTTTCTAATTTGGGAATTGCCTAGGAGTCAGTATAATAAACCATGAATTAAAATTTTAAATTTAAATTGACTCAGGTAATTAGAGATAATATAATGTTAAAGTGAACAACAAATGTGATTTTGAAGAATTAGGAATCTGAGTGATTGATTCTTTTATGACTACATATATGTACGACATGATTCTTATAGACTACTAGTCCACCTTAAGTTAGGTTGGGATCACTGAGCTCATAGCCAAGACTACTTGTTGAGGCTGATATAGATGAGGAGTGATCAGTCAGATAAGAATGAGCATGTTGAAACTTGAATGCTTTTTTGTTAACTATGTTTAGAAATATCTCTAACCCTTGGACTCAATGAAATTGAGGACCACGTGTCTTAATCATTTGTGAATGCAGAGTATCTTTCAACGTGTATAAGTTATATATCTCTGGCATTTTCATGTTCGAGGCATGTAACTACTTTTGCTTTGGTATTCAAATGGTTAAGCAAGGTTATCTATTTTTCTTGAATGATCTGAAGCACAATATTAAGGAAGACCTAGGGAATTCTTTGCGAAGGGTTTACTAATATCAGTTCGAGGATGAACAGTATTGATCAGGGTCAAGAGAAATAGAAGCTCACTCTACTGGAAGTGAGGTTGTTGCTGACACAAAATGTAATGCTTATGATGAAGTCAACTATTCGTTGAAGTTTATCAGAATGGAGTTAGCTGCAACAACAAGTGATGCTCTCACACTTGGTTTATCATCTAATACTTGGTTTATCAAGATAACGGATTCGACGGTAAAGATGAAGTTGGTGAGAAAGGACTACTTCTAATAAAATTATTTTAAGAAGGACATTGGTGAAGTATGTCAGTTGAAGGGAAGTCAAGTCAAAGGCTGCCCTGTTTAGTTTTGGTGTTTGTTCGTGCATTCGATAGATGAAGCATCTTAGTGATTAATCACATTCAAAAGATTAGGCAGATTGCTGTAACAACACTTTGAGGGCAGGTAATGGAATTTGTTGACGAACGAAGTTCTATGTTATGTATGCACTGAAAGGAGTATTCTAGAGTAAAGTTCAGTTTCCGGACTTCATGACCAAATGGAGGAGTTGATAGGGAAATCCAGACCTTGAGTGGAATTATAAGGATAATGGATAGAGTTAAGGTTTCCTATTCACTATGGCTGAATCAGTTGACACAACAAGTCTAATCAGCAAATGTAAAGAGAAGACATCAAGTAAGATTAATCATGCCTGAAGTCACATGGTGTGATGGAAGGCTATCTTATTTGGAGTTAAGAGCTTACACAGAGTCTGTGATTGATTTAAGATGATCTAGATGGAGTGAACACCATCATCAAGCTCCCTAGCATTCGTATGATTTTAGCTCTGAATTTCTAAAGGTTGACATACTGTTTAGGGCTCAAGATCAGATGACACCAGATGAAGAAAAGATGCAAGCAGCATCACAGGGGGAGCATAAGTAAGTTGGATCAACTAGTCGTGTTTGATGTTCAAAGGCTAGCAGTGCTCATTGAGTAAGAGTTGAGATTCTTAGGAACACTGAGTGATCCAGATTGAGTGATTGCATATTAGAAAGGAAATTGTCAATTTAAAGATAATGCAAGATGATCTCAAACATATTTGAAGAAGACTACTCTACCCACTGAATATATAAGGAAACATTAAGGACACATCTGTCATCACAAAGGGTTTTGTGTAAAAACATTTCCTAAAGTCAGTTCTTGATGAATTTGGGTAGTAGATTAGTGATTGGTCGTGCATGTATAAGAGTATTTCATTGGGTTTTTCTGAGTGAATTCAATGAAGACTGAAGATGCACTAACTAATCAAGATTGAGTCGGGTTCGAATCAAGGAACTAACTCAATTGAACCAGAGGCAGATACACTTAGCACAAGGAATCAATCCACATGAAGACTTGTTATTGATACAGAAGCTGAAGGGTAGTTCGGAGTTTTTAAAGGTTCTACTCTGCTAGTGTCAGGACTACTGGTTTCTAGAGTGCTGAGTTTAGTGAAGCTGCTGCCAAGACCAATATCTACAAGGAAATATTTGGGTGTTGAAGATAATGCAGTTTCCGTCTGGATGAGCGTGGTATTATTTCGAGGAACGATGTTAACTGGTAGCTGAAAAGTTATTCCTGTCCAAAAAGAGTAAACGTTCGATCTCTAAGGCAAAGAGGAGTAATTGTTCATTCAACGATCATACACCAGTAAAAGCTCTATTGACTAAGGTATGTCACTCTAGTCTAATATTGAGTTATTTAAATGTAATGTTTATAGAGAGTGTTCATGCTATTTAGATGTCTACGATCTCTAGGAACTGATTAATGTTTGGCTTGTGACCACCCGGGACCCAATATTATCGGTATGAGATTACCTATGATCACCCGGGACCTAGGGACCTAACAATGTAGCATCTCTTTGTATAGTCAATTTATATCCAGGACCTCGTACTTTGTGCTGTCATATGTTATTCATGCTATATGTATCAAATGTTTCAGCATAAGTATTTGCATATATTAATTAATTATAATTTTATTTACTTTTAATTGTTTAATGCTAATATTAATGGAACCACTTAATATGTAGTTTAAGTGATGTAATTCATGTCTTTTGCAAAATCCATTAATATTAGTTGTCATTCTTTTGATATTAGTGATGCCACTTAGAATTTCTGCACTAAGTGACAAAAATATTATTTCAAAAACACTGATATTGAAAGTAATTTACTACATCGCTAGGGGTTGTCAAAGATCATAAATTTTAGCATTAATATTTAAAGGTATTTGATCTCTGATGCAACTAGTACCTCGAGCTTACATACATTCTGATTGTCATGAGTATTTTCAATATGCTTATGTGATAATTGTTGAGATGTAGTGTAAGAAGTTAAATGCTGTCATTCGGTCAATGTATGTTCAATGTTTAGCGGATGCTTATGTTTTATGCTTTAGAATTACCATGATCTATATTGCAATATGTGTTTGTTTCAAGCGACAAATGGTAATTGTCTAGCATAATGTAAGTATCTTATGTGCTTGATTGTTTTGTAGTAAGATGCATTTTATTACAAAATGATTGAATGATGTTAGTACTTTTGAATGTCTTGTCATTCATATCTTTGATAATTCATTAGTATTAACATATGTTTTTCATTCTTTAGAACTTGAATGCATAAAGAAATTTCTTGTCTATTTCTAGTGAAAAATATTTTATCTAAACATGCATTCATTTGCCAGAGAATGAAAAGCCACTAAAAGTTTTTTTTAAAAAAACTCCCTTTGAAAGAGAACATTTCTTGAGAATTATCTTTCTATTTCAAAATCATATATCCTCTCTCTCTCTCTAAATGTTTTGTAATGAAAACTGTTTTCTCTCCACGATTTGTTTAAATAAAGTTACTTGATAACTTGTAACTTAGGTTGCATGGTATCAGGCTATTTTATTTGAGTAAATTGTTTTGATCTTGAGGTATCAACTATTGTTAAAACGTTTTTCAAAACTCTTGTTAATGTCTGTTTCACATTGACCTGTAGTATTAAAACAATGGTTGTTTGCTTTGGGATTAGTGCCTTGGACTGTATGACTAAAGCATTCATTCGATTTTTTTTATTTATGTTTTAAGTCAGAGATAATATCCGATAAGAATGAATTGCAAAACAATTTCTGAAAACATACAGTGAGCAAGATGAAATAGATTTGAGTTATTAATCAAAATGTTTTTGTTAAAAGAGTTGAATTTCAATTGGATATTAATCTAAGAGAAATTCAAAAGAACACTTTTGTTAATTTGTTAATTTTTTTTTTCAAAATTGTGAGTTTATGAAATTTGGTTTAATATTCTTTTACCTATTCTTTATTAATTCCCACATTTTAGCTCTGGTGCATTGTTTCTTGAGGACACATTGCTCCGATGCCATATTTCTGAGAAGGAATAGAGAATAAGTTTAATCATACTCTACCAAATTTTATATAGCTCTGATCAACTCTATCTATTTAGCCGTAATGGTTTGGCCTTAGTGGATATAGGGGAAGGTCAAGAAGTTGAATAATCCATCAATTTCTAACCAAGGCCTTAGTACTAAACACTATCATTCTAATTCAAACTTTCAACCCTTGGTGATATAAGGAACTTATGTAGATTAGCGGTTGTTAAGGGAGAAACTGCATTAATTGCAGCAAAGGATGTGTCAGAAGTGCACCCACAGCTCTACCTCTCGAGAAGGAAAGAAGTATATAAATTGAGGTATCTGTAGCTCATCTGTATTCTCTTAAAAGGATGCAAAGCTGAAAAGGCAATTCAACCGTTTCTGAATGAACTCTTTCAACAGGGTGATTTCATTGAAAATTCGCTCGTCAGCCAGAGCACCTTGTAATGAGTCAAGCACACCAAAAGCATTCACGCTGATGGTAATCCTAAAGTTTTTTCTTCTAAGGGAAGTTATAGGACCTAACAGTTCTCTAGCCTCTCTTGGGACTAACAATTGTGAGGACACATTGCAAGAAGTGCACATTGTGAGGTATAGGTAAAACCCCTAAACTTCTTTGTTTACCATTCATGGTGAATGAAGTTGTTGAGCCACCTTCACAGGTATTTGAGGGAAACTTAGATTTCTTGCCATATATTAGAATCCTTGTCAACCTTCCTAGGAGGAACAGTCCTAGTTCCTTAACGGGATTTCACATCCGCAGAGCAATCTGTTGATGTTGAGAGGCAATCACTAACAGTTTTCCATGACTAAAAATAGTGAGTTAATTCATCTTCACAGGTGATTGAGAGAGATATTTGTACACGTCTACTCTCCCAGGAATTCAAATTCTGGAATACATGGACCGCTCAAAACTTAAAGGCATATCACCGTCAATGATCCAGTGCATAGATTTGCATAGGGGGAGTTGGTTGATGCTTAGATAGTTGCTAGTATGCATACCACATTCAACGATCCAGTGCATGGATTTTCATATGGGGAGATTGTTGATGCTGAAAGTAGCTAAGCAACAACTCGTAGACTTTGATTCAGTTGGTTTACCAATTTGATGAGTCTTTTAAGGATCAGGGTGTTGGGATTTCAGTCACTCCTGGAATGAAGGAGATTCCAATTTCAAAAGGGTTATTCCCCGACGACGAGCCACGTGTGCATGGATTTGCTCATGGTGAGTTGGGTGACGGCCTAACTGAAACCCTGTCTGAGATTCCATCTCAGAACCTAGATCTTTAGTGATCGACAACATGCTACAGTCAACGATCCATAATATCTTGGTGAGACTAGCATGGATTTACTTGCAGGTACAAATTTCTATAAATGGAATGAGTGCAAGTAAGGGAGAGAAACACTTGAGTGAAGTGAGGGAGTGATACTCTTGAGTGAGAGAACTAGGGAGAGAAATGAGTGGAACACTTACGCTTGAAAGTGTAAACACCAACAGAACGTAGTAGAAGTGAGGAAACCATAGACCAAACACTAACCTTGCTACTATGTCTAAATCCTGTTACTGAATTTTCCAGCTCTGGAATGTTGAAGAGATTCTTTTCTGGAAGACAAGCTGAAGAAGAGTCTAGCTGAAGCTTAGTGGGAATGTCCAAACTATTACCTTTGGGTCTATTAATTCATGTTTTTCTCAATCACAAAGGGGGAGACATTAATTTTTAGGCCTAAGGAGGATTTTATGTTCAATTGGAGGAGAGTTTCTTATTCGATTGGATGTAGATGATACATTTATTGTTTTAAAGGATATTCTCAACTAAGGGGGAGAATTTGGTTATACAAGAAAGGAGATCTGTCAATCCTATCTAGTGGAGGTTACTTAGAGGATATCTAAAGACACAAGGGTGGATTGGAGCTTGCATGAACTAAGGGGAAGAATTAGATAAAATTGAAACCTTAGTGATGCAAGGGAGAAATTACTAAGGGGGAGTTTCTTAGTAATTGGTTGGAGCCTAATCCCTAAAGGTGTTGTAGATTTAACTAATTTTTCGTCTGAAGTGGAGAAGTTACTTTTTGTCAATTGGGAAGAAGTTACTTTTTGTACTAAGGGGGAGAAGTTATGGAGAATCTTAACATCTTGGATTACAATGCTATATCTTATTCTGAAAAGATATCTAAGGGATTTTGCTCTATTTGTTTGAAGATCTGTCCTTGGAACATTCTTAGGAGAGGTTCGGCAGAAGAATTCTTTCCAGCACGATCAATGAATGAAAATGAAGATTTCTTTGAAGAGTATCACCTCAGGGGGAGTTTTTGCTAAGTAGAAGTTTTCTGGGTAAAGAAGAATGTAAAGGAGATTTGTAGGGTTTCGGGCATGAAAACGCAGCGGAATTAACGTAAAAAAAAATAAAAAAAATATCGAAACCCAATCGCAGGATCCATGTATAATGTTGGATGATTATGGTGAAGAAGTCTGTACCTTAACAAAGCTTTCCGTATGTTATTTAATGGAGGTCCAGAAAAGATGAATCATAACAGCCCTTTGTTGCAAAGATATGCTCTCTAAAGAAGTCCACACGAACGTCCGATCGTCCAACGATCACCGGAGTCGGTACTAGCCGAATTGCTTGCCTCTTCCTCTCTCTCTTCTTTTCTCTAGCCTTTCTTGATGATAAGCAGCTAGGGTTTTTCTCTAGAAACGAAATCTCATGATTCAACCCTAATACTATACATCATTATGTATATATAGGGGAGAGAGAGAGATTTTGGGCCTAACCCTAATCCATGTGGTTTCCAAAACCCATTATGACTTTGAGTTATTATTATTATTATTAAATCTGAATTAAAATATAATTAATCAAGTCGCACTTAATTAATTCAATAATTAAATTCAAATAATAATAATACTTATTAAATCCGAATTCTAATATAATTAATTAAGTCTCACTTAATTAATTCAATAATTAAATTCGAATAAACAATAATATATTTAAATTCATAATTTAAATAAACCTCCGTTTTGACGTTCTTTGTGTGTGACCCTTTAGGTTATTATTACGTTGACAATAATTTTAATATCCAATAATAAAATTATAAACAATGAGCGGCATCTAGTAATACATCATTGCTACCCAAGTAACAATAATAATTGGTGATTCAATTAAACCTTTAGTGAATAATGTTCCATGTAATATAATCCCTTTAACCTTACATTATAGATCAAACTCGAGGCATGTATAGTGTCATCCTCTTCAATGTTTAATCTCAGTTTCCTTGATCAATGAGTAGACTATTTAAATAAATCAATATTTGAGCATGGCCATGCATTTTATAGTCTCACTCAATCAAGAGGCCAATAATATCTCTCCTAATTATAGGAGGGTTAAATCCTTTATCTATCATTCATATTTCTCATACGACTCATGATATACCCGATGTCCACTTTTATCATCACCCGGTCAAATGTGACTTTTAATGTAGTCAAAGTATATTAATCCTCATGTAGAAATATAATGATCTCAAGTCGAAGGATCATTACACCATTATCACTGTGAGCTTTCTTATGACTTTATTAAACATGAAGAATCTCACTGTGGGTCTGTCCAGTACCATGTACTCCTGCATGTACCTATGTGTTGACTTTAGTATCCCCATACTTATAACCAATGAGATGTGGTTATCTGTCAAACAACATACTAGTCTATTTATGTATTATTATTGTCCTATAATAATAATACTCGATTAGGGACATTTAAGGAATAAAATACTATTCATATAATCTCATTTTTAAGTCACATACTTAAAGATATATATTACGTATTAATATTCCAAGGACATTTATTATTCTTTCAATTTATGACGCAGTAAATAAAGACATAATAAATATTAATCAAATAATCACATAAAACATAATCCTTAATTGTTTTCAATAAAACATTAAAAGTATTGTCTCTAGGACACCAATACTAACAATCTCCCACTTGTACTAGAGCCAATCTCTCATGTATCTAATACCCATGGAACTAGTATGACCTTCGTGCTTCTGCTGCGATAAAGCCTTAGTCAGTGGGTCTGCATTATTCTTATTAGTATGCACTTTACATATATGTATATCTCCTCGATCATTAATCTCATTAATTAGGTGATATCTCCTAAGTACATCCCCAAACAATCTCCTTGGCTGCTTCATAAGCATCAATATACTCAGACTCTATTGTAGAATCAACAATTGTCTCTACTGTGAACCATTCCAGCATACAACATCTCCATTTAGACAAAACACAAATCCAGACTGAGAAATCGAATCATCCTTGTCTGTCTGGAAACTAGCGTCAGTGTAACCTTTTACAACCAGCTTATCTTCTCCTCCATATACCAAGAATTGATCTTTAGTCCTTTTCAAGTACTTAAGAATATTCTTGACTGGTGTCCAGTGACCTTCACCTGGATTAGACTAGTATATACTCTGACTTAGGTCGATCATTCTTCTTGATCTATCTCTATAGATCTTAATACCTAAAATATAGGTCATTTCGCCTAAGTCTTTCATTGAGAAATTCTTACTCAACCAAGTTTTAACAGCCTGTAAAGAAGGAATGTCATTCCTTATTACTAATATATCATCAACATATAATTCTAGGAATGCCACATTGCTCCCACTTACCTTCTTGTAAACACATGGTTCATCTTCATTTTGAATAAACCCAAACTCTTTGACAGTTTCATCAAAATGAATGTTCCATCTCCTTGAGGCTTATTTCAATCCATAAATGGATCGACGCAACTTACATACCTTTCCAGCATTCTTTGGATCAACAAAACCTTCAGACTGTGTCATATACACATCCACATCTTCATCAAGGCTCCCATTTAAGAAAGCGGTTTTGACATCCATCTGCCAGATTTCATAATCATAGTAAGCAGCTATAGCAAGCAAAATCCTGATGGACTTGACCATAGCCAGGTGAAAAAATCTCATCATAGTCAATACTATGAATTTGCTTGAAACCTTTTACCACCAATCATGCCTTATAGGTCTGTACATTACCATCCATGTCGGTCTTCTTCTTGAAAACCCACTTGCACCCTATAGGTTTTACCCCTTTAGGTGGATTAACCAAAGACCATACTTGGTTTTCGTACATGGAATCCATCTCGGATTTCATGGCTTCTAGCCATCTCTTAGAGTCTAGACTGTTCATAGCATCTTGGTATGTGAGAGGCTCATCTTCATATATAAGCATCAAATCACCACATTAAGTCAAGAGAAATCCATATCTCTCTGGCTCATGGCGAATTCTACCAGTTCTACGAACAACCTGTGTTTGTTGAGCATTATCATTATCCTGCTCTTGTTCCAGTTCAGGTTCAATGCTATTTTGTGGTTTTCGATCTTCATCGAGGTCTATAGTTCTCCCACTGTTTCTTTTGGAAACAAAATCTCTTTCCATGAAAACAGCATCTCGAGCAATGAACACTTTCTGCTCAGAAGGACTATAGAAATAATACGCCTTTGTTTCACTAGGGTATCCCACAAAATTGCAATCTTCAGATTTAGGTCCAAGCTTGTCAGATACTTGAAGCTTCATTCACAAACGCCTTGCATCCCCAAACTTTCATAAAGTTCATGCCTGACCGTTTCTTCTCCCATATCTCATATGGAGTCTTTTGAACCTTCTTAGTAGGAACACGGTTAAGTGTGAAAGCCGCTATTTCTAGAGCATAACCCCAGAAACTAATTGGAAGATCTGCATGACTCATCATCGATTACACCATGTCCAACAAGGTGCGATTTCTCCTATCTGAAACTCCATTCCATTGAGGTGTACCTGGCGGAGTGAGTTGTGATACAATACCACACTCCTTTAAATAATCTTTAAATTCTATGCTCAAGTATTCTCCTCCACGATCAGATCCTAAGATTTTAATACTTGTACCAGTTTGCTTTTCTACTTCAGCTTTGTATTCTTTGAACTTTTCAAAAGAATCGGATTTGTTCTTCATAAGATACACATATCCATATCTACTGAAATCATCAGTAAAAGTGATAAAGTAGTAAAAGCCACCTCTTGCCATAGTACGCATAGGACCACATACATCACTATGTATAAGTTCTAATCGTTCAGTGGCTCTTTCACCTTGTCCAGTAAAAGGAGCTTTAGTCATTTTTCCAATGAGACAAGGTTCGCATGCTTCGTATGATTCAAAGTCAAACTTATCCAAGTATCCATCCTTATGTAACTTGGAAATGTGCTTATCATTTATATGGCCTAAACGACAGTGCCAGAGGTATGTTTGATTTGAGTCATTAGTTTTAAAACATTTGTTATTTACATTATAGATAGGAGTGTCTAAATCAAGAACATATAAACCATTAAATAAACGTGCAACCTCATAGGTAACATTATTCAAAGAAAAGGAACAACTATTGTTCTGAATTGAAAATACAAAACCTTTCTTGTCCAAACAAGAAACCGAAATAATGTTTCTGCAAATTGCAGGCACGTAAAAAATAGTTCTCAAGTTCTAAAATAAGCCCAGTGGGCAACGTTAAATAATAAGTCCCTACAGCTAAGGCAACAACCTTTGCTCCATTGCCAACTCGTAGGTCGACCTCTCCCTTTACCAAAGTCCTACTCCTTTGCAGCTCCTTCACATTTATATAAATGTGAGAACCACATCTAGTATCCAATACCCATGATGTAGAAGTAGACAGATTGACTTCTATAACATAAATACCTGAATCAGAAGCTTGACCAGCCTTCTTCTTATTCAGATCCTCCAAATAAGCATGACCGTTTCTCTTCCAATGACCTGGTTTACCACAATAGTGACAATCACCCTTTGCAATAGCACCTTTAGGCTTTAAAGCCTGTTTGGGATTAGCCTTTGGCTTGGGAGCAGAATCAGATCCAATCTTCTTCTTTCCCTTCCATTTACCTTTCCCTTTAACCTTACCTTTCTTGTTCACCATCAATATGGGAGCAGGTTCGGCCTTTTTCATGTTGGTTTCAGCAGTTCGTAATATAGCCAACAATTCAATAGGTGTTTTATCTATCTCATTCATATTGTAGTTCATAACAAAATGAGTGTAGTTCTTGTTCAAAGATTGTAAGATTAAGTCAATCAGAGATCGAGAAACCCAAAGTATCAAGATACTCAATATAACCTATCATCTTCAGAACATGTGGTTGAACAGGTTCACGCTCTCCCTGCTTGCAAGCGTACAGTGCTTTGCTCGTGTCGAACCTTTCTTGACGAGCCTGTCCTTCAAACATCCTTTGAAGGTGTTCAATCATCTCATAAGCATCCATATGCTCATGTTGTTTTGAAGCTCAGCACTCATGGTTACAAGCATGAGACACGCAACATCATTCGCATCATCAATATGTTTCTGATAAGCATTTTGCTGAACACGAGTTGCATTCTCAACAGGATGAGCAAGTGAAGGAATTTCAATGACGTGAAGCTTTCGCTTCTGCCTGAGGACAATCCTCAAATTCCTATACCAATCAAGGAAGTTAGTTCCTGTCAGCTTGTCCTTCTCAAGGGTTGCTCTCACAGAGAAGTTATTTATGTTGTTTGCCATTAAATATCTACAATGTTTAAAATGCATATTAGTTAGTTGCAGAAGTTTAATTATGTTCAAGTGATTATCATATACATTCATAATATATATATCTCCCACTATTTTTATCAAATCAATAGCCCTAACTATTAATTTGGAAAGTATATCCCATAATTCTTTCTAGTGAGCCAAGATCCATATTTCGTCATGTCTTAAGTCAACCACTGGAAGTCCTTAAAAAATGATTATTTAGGTAGACAACAGTTGTCAATTATATCATATATAATTCTTGGATAGTTTAGTGAACAACGATTGATCTTATCTATCTAATAGACTTTTAACCAAACTCTATGCTTCTAAGTTCATAATGGTTGAATATAACCATTTATTTTCACCTTATTATGACGACTCAGTTAAGTTAGACCCAATGATACAACGGCCGGATATAACCTTTTATATTCGTCGCATCTCACCACGATAGATAGGAGTCCCCTGCCACTGACAGTCATTCCCCTAATCGATCTAGGATTCGATGAGTGTTCATTCATTGGAAAGCATCCGAGTAAAACTTAATATTTTGTTTAGGGATTTTAATATTTATATGAACGATCATGATCCCATCATAAAGAGATTCTCAATTTTTCCTTGATCAAATAATCCATTTCAATATTCGTCAATGGTTCGATTTCCAGATCGTCGGAGAAGTCACAAGCGGTCTCACTTAAAACCCAACTTTCTTACAGATTAATAATCCGTTGTTGACAAAATCTCCCCATATCACAAATATATGAAAATTCATATTCAATACCGTGTTTCATAAACACAAGAATCTCACGATCGTTTGTTCAATTTTAAAATCTTGAGTCGTTACAGATTTTATCTTGTTTAAACAAGCATGGCATGGGTGTCGTATCTAATACACACATACATGATTAATCTAATTAAAACATGCATCATTAACTATTCTACACTAACATTCATACATCAATATGTAAAGTGCAGAAATAAAACGTGTTTGGTTATGGCCCCATCCTATGTGATATTTCCAAGCTAATGGAATTATCAAGGTCAATCTATGATGGTTTCAAATACTACACTATTACATGTCTTTATCTTCTTCATTGCTCCATCATCTGATTGCCTCCTAGCTTCCTTGCTTCCAAGTCTCCATTGAACAATTACATTGAATAATAAATAAATCTATTCTAATGAAATTACAAGAAGAACTCGAGTTACATTCGAGATTAACAATTACAATGAATAAACGACATGCAAGTCGTATTTAGAAACCAAAACCATAAAACGAAACCACTATCCTATGGGTCTTTAGGCCATAATCATCCACCATGTTATCACATAACACATATAATATATCTCAGATTATATAAACATATCATATAATCATATATAATAAATTTTGAAATTTCAGAAAATCAAATAAATTTCAGAAAATAATAAATCGCTGTTTCGGGGCCTGTAACATCGTCAAACGGCTTACAGACGCGAAGCTGACTTTGTCAGTATTGCTCAGTGACACGATTCCAGTCAGAAAACACATATCGTTTGCGAAAATCGGACACTGGACACAGATTTCAGAAAATCTACCGAAGCCGTTTCAGAATTCGTATCGAATACGATTTCCATAACAAGAACAAACATGTATCATATACATACAGCAATACACACAATCAACCCATGATTATACAACATATGAATATCATATATTCAAAATCATATAAAACATATATATCAATATATAGTCATGGCATATCATATATATGTTTACATACATCGAAAAACTGTTAAACACATAACCAAATCATCCCATTATACACGTAGCTCTGATACCATTGTAGGGTTTCGGGCATGAAAACGCAGCGGAATTAACGTAAAAAAAAATAAAAAAAATATCGAAACCCAATCGCAGGATCCATGTATAATGTTGGATGATTATGGTGAAGAAGTATGTACCTTAACAAAGCTTTCCGTATATTATTTAATGGAGGTCCAGAAAAGATGAATCATAACAGCCCTTTGTTGCAAAGATATGCTCTCTAAAGAAGTCCACACGAACGTCCGATCGTCCAATGATCACCGGAGTCGGTACTAGCCGAATTGCTTGCCTCTTCCTCTCTCTCTTCTTTTCTCTAGCCTCTCTTGATGATAAGCAGCTAGGGTTTTTCTCTAGAAACGAAATCTCATGATTCAACCCTAATACTATACATCATTATGTATATATAGGGGAGAGAGAGAGATTTTGGGCCTAACCCTAATCCATGTGGTTTCCAAAACCCATTATGACTTTGAGTTATTATTATTATTATTAAATCTGAATTAAAATATAATTAATCAAGTCCCACTTAATTAATTCAATAATTAAATTCAAATAATAATAATACTTATTAAATCCGAATTCTAATATAATTAATTAAGTCTCACTTAATTAATTCAATAATTAAATTCGAATAAACAATAATATATTTAAATTCATAATTTAAATAAACCTTCGTTTTGACGTTCTTTGTGTGTGACATTATTCTTTCAATTTATGACGCAGTAAATAAAGACATAATAAATATTAATCAAATAATCACATAAAACATAATCCTTAATTGTTTTCAATAAAACATTAAAAGTATTGTCTCTAGGACACCAATACTAACAAGATTTTCAAGGGGCATCTGAGAAGTGTCCAAGTGTGTTCTATTTCTTGTTTCAGTGATAGATGAAGTCAGTGGAGTAGTGCAGGGAAGAAAGAAAAATATGTTTCTAAGAAATAGAACATCCTGAAGAAAAAGAGGAAGTGACTTTCATTCCAAGAGAGAACAACCTTAAGGGGAGAATGAGTTGACCTCTTATGGGGAACATAGAGAGCTGCATGTTCTAGTTCGAATTGTAAGATGAACAAGAATGATTGTTCAGAAGTCTTTACTAATGTTTTGTTTCTTTATTTGAAGAACCCCATCTTTGAAGAACATTGAAGTGGAGGAAGCTAAAGGAAAATGAAATTTAGAAATTCATCATTCATTTTCAGCAACTCAGGAAATCTGGATTTAACTGATTATATCTTTCCAGAACCATTTGTATATTATTTTCATGTCCAGTACTTTAATTGTTTCTTGTATGTTAGTTGAGTTATCCTCTAGTAGTTAATTTTAATTAATTGCTTTTGGGGGAGATTGTAAAGGGAAATAGTATTTGATTGCTATTCCATATCAACCAAATAGGGGGAGATTGAAAGGGGAGATAGGAGTGAATGGAAGTAACTCACTGCACTTTCATGTGTACTAAAAATGGTAAATGTAATCTCTATGTAATGGTTGATGATAACTCAACGATAGAACAGGACATGTAATAATATGCAGGTGCACAGAAATCTTGGATCACAGAGTTCAGTTAAGACAAAGTATCAAAGGATCATCTACAGACTTGAAGCTCACTGGAAGAAGTTCATTAACATGTTCAGGCCTCAGTGGAGAATAAAAGATGTTGACATCTATTCAAGGATGTGGAAGCTACAGAAGATTGTCTTAGTCTATGAAGATTTTAGTGCATTACAATCGAAGCTACAAGTAAGGTTTGCAAAGAAGAATGTGGAATCATGTTCGGAATCAAGAGCCCCTATCAAGACTAGTCACTTATGAACCAGACCGTTGCATAAAGTGTCAGGACATTGGAGGCAAGCTCTCGTCGGTTAATATGGTTTTAATAATTCTAAAGTTGTTGGTTTTCTTGAGTCATGTGGAGGATCAACAAAGGTGGTAAATCAGTGCTGGAGAAATGCCAGCCTAATGGATAAGGGACAGACGGCATAACTTGATTGGATCTTACTAAAGCTTCACAGATTAGAAAGCCAAATATTTGGACTTGGTGGAGTCACGTATACGGGGCCAATTATTTGGATAAGGAAGTCTACACAAATTGAAGAGTGGAATGGAAATATTTAATTTAATTAAATAAAATATTTATTTAATTATTTATATATTTTATAAATAAAGATATTCTTTATTTATATTTTATATATTTATTAAATATTACTTTTACATTAAATATTTCCAGAGGCATGCTTGGCACAAGACTTTGAAGATATGATTTGAGTGGACAAAAGTAAAAGGTGGAAAAGCAAAAAGCAACACCTTTTTCAATATAAAAAGAAGAAACTCAAGTCTCCATCTAAGGGTGGTTGTGAGCATCCGGATGAGAAATGAAAAGGGGAGATAGAGAAAAATTATTCTCTCCCCCATGGCCAACCTAGATCTTGAATATATTTGTAGCCATGATTTTCTTTATTATACCACTCCTATATTCTTCTATTGAAAACACTTGTTAAATCTTGTATAGAAGATAGGGTTGATTTTTGTCTCCTAGATCTACAAAATGTAATAGTTTTAGAGGAGACAAAAATCATCTTTGTTGTGTTCTTGAGCTTATGTTCTTGAACTTGTTTGTAGCATCTACCCCACTTCAATGAATATAAAGTTATATTCTTGGATCTGGTTGTGTTGTGTGTTTTGGATGATTTACCGTTCATTATCTTGGTTATTTTAATGGTGTTCTTGAGATTGAAGAAGATGATGAACAGTACCCGGGTTTGAACAAAAGTAATTTTTATGTTGTCCCAAAAATAATTAATAGTCATAATATTAATTTGGGAATCGTATTCACCCCCCCTCTACGATCTCCGGGACCCAACAATTACAAAATTAATATGATCAAAGTGAATATAATTGATTATATGTTCTGAAATGATTTCGACATGAATTGTTCAAGTTTAATAATTATATTCCAAACTAAGCACAGAAATCTGTGAATATTACAATGCATACAAATTTCTGAATTTGAATATTTGAACGATTCTGAATAGTGAAGCCTTGACCTCATATTTATAGAGGTTGGAAAAGGCCTGGTATGACCTTTATCATAATGACTTGTTTTAACAATTTTAACACTTGTATGACTAAGGAAAAGAGTGGGCATGACTTAATAAATTCGGTATGACTTATTCTAAGTCATATTCAGATTTTCCTTAATTAAAAAAATCGGTATGACTTATTTTAATTGAATAAAATCTGCTCGGTATGACTTATTTTAATTATATAAAATCAGCTCGATATGACTTTTTAGAATAGAACTCAGTATGACTTTATATATATATATATATATATATATATATATATATATATATATATATATATATATATATATATATATATATATATATATATATATATTTTCTCGGTATGACTTATTCTAAGTCATTCGGTATGACTTATTGTTAAGTCATTCTGAATATATATATATAAGTCATACTAATTCATTTCTTTTATAATAAATTAATTCTACTTAAATTAATTAAATAATTTATAAATTAAATTAAATTCATCTTGAATTAATTTAATTAAATAAATTAAATAATTGATTACTTTGATTGTAGAATTAAAATATTATAGTAATCTGTTTAAACTGCAGTCAGTTTGAAATCTTCCCGTCTTTTCTTTGTCTTCTGTTCTTGAAACCTATTGAGCTAAATGAAGAATAAATATTATTTTAGTTGACACAAATGTACTGTCTGGTTCATTTGTGTCATACTAATAAATATTCTCCATTTATAAATACTTTAATTTGAGGCCTTCTGTCATTCTTCTGCTTCACTGTCTTTGTTCTTCTTCTGGAATCTTTCTGTAGTACCCATTTGAAATCTTTTATATCTTCTATATTCTTTAGAAGTACTACCACCATATTCTTCACTAACGCTTGAGCATGTTAATGAACTTCTTCAGTGTTGAGTAGCAATCCAATCAAAATACTTCTAATACTTAGATCCCTTGTGATTAGTTGACTGTCTCTGTCTTGATTCCTGTTTGATATCTATTATTTATCACTGTTTCTAGATTGAGTTGAGTTGTCATCTAATTATTACAAATAGGTTTAGTCATATGCCTCTCAGGAGTGCACTTGTTCACATTCATCTGATAGATATTCATGCTTGAATGCTCAATAGGTGCTAGGAATATCCAGTTATTAGGTCCTCATCTTGTTGGTCTTAATAGGATCAAGTCTCGTAACTGGTGTGCACTATTAAATCTTGAAAGTCCCGAAGATTCTGTTTCCATCATTGTCGATACCTTCTAATTTATAGTAACCTATAACAACTAGTTTGGCTTTGTCCCTCATAACAATGCCAATCATCATCCAGTTTCTGCAAACCCTTACTATACCAATTTCAGCCTTGTCTTATGATCTGGGTTCCAACTTCAGTAAATTCTTCCTTTCGAACTGATTGAGATCATCTTGCATTACAATCACCCAATCTGGATCAATCAGTGCTTCTTAAATCTTCGTTAGGATACTAACTATTAATAATTTTTCTTTCCCGAAGAATAACCATTTACTCTGTATAGCAGTTTTAGTCTTTACTCCAAAATCTGGATCACTAAGAACGAGACTCCAGGATTGACTTTTACTTCAAACCTTTTGTCTTGGTAGATATGTTCTTGATGTATTCCTTTGATCTTCATTACGTTGAGTACAAGTAGTAGATCCATATTTTATTTTCTCCCCCTAAGTTACTGCTAGGATGTGTTGAAGATCCTTTACATTTTTTAGTGGATTCTGTTAAAGTTCACGATTTGTGTATATTCACTACCATTTCCACTAATAGGATCTGAATAATCATCATTATCATTGATTCCTTCTGCAACCTCAGTTTCATTGTCAATATCTTAATATGACTCTACATGATGTCAAACTTCAAAGATTCATAATAGTCTTTCATTTGAATGTTTAGGAGCTTGGTGTAATAGGACAACACATTCAGACTTTCAATCATCTTCTAGTTTTCAATCATATACGCCTCATATGCTTTTGACTTCAATGAGTAGCCAAGGAAAATTGTTCCATGAGCCTTAACTTCAAACTTGCCAAGATACTCATATAAATCATCATTAAATACCTATTTCCTCCAAACACATGAAAAAGGTTCAGCGTTTTCTTCTGTTTGGTCAATAATTCATATGATGTCTTTTCATGATCTTGTTGATTAAAGTAGCATGCTGTGTGAATTGCTTTAGCTTCAAAGTTCCTTTATAAGTGCAGACTTCATTTAGAACTTCATTCGTGAAATTCAGTTCCAATATCTGACTTCAAAGTTCTCACAACTTACTTTGCTTCCAACTTGATCTACCTGATGTGATCAATTAACATCTGTGATATATTATCTGTTGAATGCACGAACATCACCAAATTATAACTAGAGTTGTCATCAACCACCACTAAGCTTATTTCTTCCTGACATAATTTACTTCAGTGTGATGTTTTCGTTGACTTCCCTATACGACATACTTCATAATTTCCTTCAAGATAGAATTTCATATGAAGCAGTTCTCTCACCAATTTCTTCTTTATTAATGAATACATTACCTTGTTTACCAAGTGTGAGAGCTTCCAATGCCATAGCTAACTATTTACTGATGAAGTTTTACGAAGAAACTCACTTCACCTTTGCAAATTGAATCCATGTCAGATACGAGAAAATTTCCTCACTCTCAGTTGAGTGAGCTTCCATCTTTCTTGCTTAAAATCAGACACTTTTCCTTTTCAATTCTTTTCCAAAAAACTCTTGACAAAGAATTCCCTAGTGCCCTATAGATAGTGCTTAAGTCCGTTGACAAGAAAGATATTTCCAGTGATAACAATTTCAAAATCACGATAGCCATATCCCTTGTATATCCTTTGTTGTCATCTCCAAATGTTACCATTTGGTAGGTTTTCTCAACCAACTGCAGTAGTAGAACTTTAATGCTAGTCATATGTCTCGAACAATAATTGTCACGAATTCACATAAATTTTCCCCTTGTTACATACTCTGCAATCACAAATGATCAATCTTGTTAGGAATATATTCATTTGATGATTTACAAAATACTAGAACATGGTCTAGCATAGTTTATTTGTAATAAGTCTTTCTAATCTCTGAACATTTATATAGTCAGAGTTTAGATAGTCCATGTTCATTCATAGATGTCATTTATACTTAGAATATTTTCAAGAGAAATGAAACCAGAGTCTGGATGCAAATCAGAGTCTGGAATGTGATCAAGGTCTATATACAATCAGAGTATATAGTCTATCAGAGACTGAAGATCATCAGAGTTTGAAGTCGTTCAGAGTCTATAAAGCTGAAGCTAAATTTGGAAGGTGATCACAGTAATGGAATGTCTTCGAAGATAAAGACAATTATATTGTAGATATGCTATGGGAAGGAAAGAGAATTTCATAAGTAAACTGTCAACTAATAATTAGAAATTTTATTCCTATTGTAATTTACTTTTCTGTTATTAGTTGATAGACAGCTCTCTATATAAACACTCTATGTAACCAAATTTATAAGTTGAAGCTTTGGACAGCATAGAGATAGAGATAGTTGCTGTAAAAAACACAGAGAAGTTGCTAGGGTTTGTGTACACCCTAAGAGAGTTTGTATTCACACATCAATAATACAAACAGTCTTTATTCATAATCTTTGTGTTTGTTATTTGTTCTTAATTCAAAGTTTTAATTTATATTGAGTTGATTTTAATTAGGAAAAAAGAGCACACAAGTATTCAAACCCCCCTTCTACTTTTGTAACTGGGAAAATAATTGGTATCAGAGCCTAACATTTAAAATCGATCAAAGATGTCTAGAAACAAAGATGACAATTCTAAGGTTCCTATACTCAAAAGAAATGAATATACCCACCAGAAGGTTAAAATGTTACATCATCTGGAAGCTACAGACCCTAACTATCTTGACAGAATCTATGATGGTCCTTAAATACCTTCAAAACTTGTTCCTCAAACCACTATAGATGGAAAAATTGTGGAAGAGAACTTGATTGATAAACCAAAGGCTGAGTGGACTAAAGAGGACAAGGATAATGTACTCAAGGAAGCTAAAGTCAAAAACATGATCTTTAACAGTTTGGATTCTGGTCTTACAAACTGTGTTATATCTTGCAAAACTTCAAAAGATATGTGGACAAAACTTGAGGTGCACTGTGAAGGAACCAAGGATGTCAAGAAGAATGTTAAGTCCTTGCTAATTCAGAAGTATGAGTACTTTGAGGCAAAAACTGGAGAATCTATTACAGAGATGTATGACAGATTCACTAAACTCTTGAATGAGATGACCATACTTGGTAAAGTGTATGATGCTGTAGATACTAATACCAAGTTTTTTAGAACCCTTCCTGAAGAGTGGGACAACAAAATTATAGCTATAAGAGAAGCAAGGGATTTGCATGAAATCTCCTTGGAAGAGCTGTATGGAAGACTGAAAACTTGTGATCTAAAGATGCAATAGAGAAAGAATAAAAAAGGTGGAAAAGCAAAATATGTGGCACTCTTGGGCCTCGTTTGGTTTGATGTAACCCAATATAGTAACTTCTAGTTACTGAGAACTTACATATTTACTATGTTAGGTTATGTAACTTTTTACTTTTACTACGTAACTCAGAGTTCCATGGCATATGTAGTTATTTGAAAACACAACCCAGTTAATTACCAAGGTCAGATGTGGTTTTTCTGAGTTATATAGTTCAATCATGTTTGCAATTAAATAACATAATATTATATATTAAATTATACTAATTATTAAAATCATAAAAAATAATTAAATAACATTATTTTAAAATAATATATATTAAAATAATATATAATTAATATATATTTTTATAATAAAATAATATTTTAATAAAATATATTAATAATATTATTCCTGTTTGGATTAATTGAATTCAAGAAAAAAGGATAAAACTGTTGTTGAATCAGAGTCTATTGACTCGTACTCTGATTCTGAAGATGAAATTGATATGAGTCAAATGATGACTATGTTTGCTAAAAATTTCAGAAGGACTAAATTCAACAAAAGAATAGGAAAACTTAGCAAAAGACCAGCATTCAAGAAGGAAGATGAGAAGACTGAGAAGAGTAAAAGCACAATCATCAAACTAGACAAAGCTAAAGTCAAGTGCTTCAACTGTGGAATATTGGGTCATTTTGCAAGTGAATGCAGAAAAGACAAGACACAGGGCTAAGGAAGAGCACTCATCTCAACAAGAAAGGATTGGGCAGACTCAAGCATAGAGGATGAGTTTGATTATGAAAATCTAGCATTGATGGATTTCTCATATGAAAAATCCTAGATAGTGGATGCTCAGGACACATGACTGGAAAGAAATTCCTGCATACAGACTTTGTGGAGATGGCTAGCCCAGAAGTATCCTTTGGAGATGACAACAAAGGACAAACAGTGAGATATGGCAAGATTGTACTTGGGAATATCATAATTGAGGAAGTAGATCTAGTTGAAGGCTTGAAACACAACTTGATCAGCATAAGTAAACTTAGAGATAAAGGCTACCATACTGGCTTTGACAACAAAGAGTGTCTTGTGACTCACAAAGAAACAGGCATTTTAGTTTTCAAAGGGCACATACTTGGCAACATATATGAAGCTAACTTGGAGGATTGCACTCACAATAAAGTCACATGTTTATATAGCAAGGCCTCAACTGAAGAAAACTGGAAATGGCATAAGAAATTGTTACGCATCAACTTCAAATCACTCAACAAGTTGGTGAAACAGAGTCTTGTGAGAGGATTACCACAGGTTGTTTTTGTGCAAGATGGACTTTGTGAAGCATGTCAACTTGGAAAGCAAAGGAAAACATCTTTCAAGAGCAAGACAATAAACACTATTTCTGAACCCTTTTTTCTATTACATTTTGATTTATTTGGTCTAGTAAATGGGATGTCAATTAACAAAAACATATATGTTATTATCATTGTAGATGATTTTACAAGATACACATGGGGTTTCTTTTTACACTCAAAGGATGAAGCTTCACATTATATAATAGACCATGTCACTTTTCTGGAAATTAAATCAAAGAAGACTGTAAGAATACTGAGATGTGACAATGGTACTGAATTCAAGAATGCAATCATGGAGGAATAATGTGCATCAAATGGAATTACTCAAAAAATTCCGCACTAGGAACACCCCAACAAAATGGAGTTGTGGAGAGAAAAAATAAAACACTTATAGTAGCTGCCATGACCATGACAATGTTGATAGAGTCTAAACTGCTAGTATATTTCTGAGTTGAGGCAGTCAATACAACATGTTTCACTCAAAACTGTACCTTGATAAATATGCATGTAAAGACTCTCTATGAAATGGTGAAGGACAAGAAGCCAATTGTGAAAAACTTTCACATATTTGGTTGCAAGTGCTTTGTACTGAAAGTTCATCATAAAAATCTAAGCAAGTTTGAAGCCAAGGCTGATGAAGTAATATTCCTTGGATATGCACCAAATACTAAAACATTCAGAGTATTCAATCTCAGAACTAGAATTGTTATGGAATATATTCATGTTGCATTTGATGACAAAAAGATTACAATTCTGAGATAGATGAAGATAATGAGAATGAAGAGTTTCAAATAACTCCTGAAAAAACACAGGAACATGCAAACTCTAAGGGTCTACCCAAACAGAGTCTAGATAGACAGAATCAAGTTCTTTAGAGTCTAACTCATCAAGATCTAGATCAGGCAACTCTGAATCCCTTTCAGAGTCAAGCAACTCAGGGGGAGCCTCTTCATTTAAATTTCACTCACAAATAAGAATTGCAATGATTTAGGGGGAGCTTCAAGTTCCAGAACCAATCTTCCACCAGCTAGAAAATGAGCAAGAGATCACACTCCTGATTTAATAATTGGTGATCTTGAGAATGGTGTGTAAACTAGAAAAGCCACTCAAAATGAATGTGTTTACAGCTATTTTCTCTCAAAGAATGAACCCAAGAAAATTGAAGAAGCTTTGCAAGACCCTGATTGGATTACTGCTATGCAGGATTAATTGAATGAATTTGAGAGAAACAAAGTGTGGAAACTTGTATCAAGACCTAGAGATAGATCAATTTTTGGTGCAAAATGGGTGTTTAGAAACAAACTTGATGAGAATGGAATTGTGATTAGAAACAAAGCAAGGCTAGTTATAAAAGGACACTCTCAGAAGGAAGGAATTGACTATGATTAAACATTTGCATCAGTAGTAAGATTGATAGCTATCAGAATGTTTCTTGCATTTGCAACTCATTCAAAATTCAAAGTCTATCAGATGGATGTAAAAAGTGCTTTCTTGAATGGAAAATTGGAAGAAGAAGTCTATATGGAGCAACCACCAGGATTTATTGATCCAAAATTTCCTGATCATGTTTACAGGTTAGGCAAGACACTTTATGGATTGAAGCAGGCACCTAGAACTTGGTATGAAATTCTATCAAAATTTCTCTTTGAAAATGGATTCATTAGAGGTACCATTGATAAAACTCTATTATTAGAAAACATAAAGGTGATAGTCTGCTTGTCCAAATTTATGTTGATGATATTATATTTGGTTCTACTAATGAAAAACTCTTTGAAAAGTTTAGTAACTTAATGCAGTCCAATTATGAAATGAGCATGATAGGAGAGTTAAACTTCTTTTTGGGACTTCAAGTCAAACAGACTGATGATGGAATTTTCATCAATCAATCAAAGTATTTTAAAGAATTATTGAAGAAGTTTGATATGTAAGATTGTGCAATAGCCAAAACTCTCATGTCAACTACCACTAAGCTAGACTCTGACCCAAAGGCAATAAAGTTGACAACACTAGATATAGAGGTATGATTGGCTCATTGTTATATTTAACTGCTAGTGACCATATATAATGTTTGCAACATGCCTATGCGCTAGATTTTACGCTGATCCTTAGATAATCACATTTGATAGCTGTGAAACGAATTTTCAGATATCTCAAGAATGAACAGACTCTTAGACTTTGGTATCCCAGAGAGTCTGATTTTTCATTAGTTGGCTATTCAGACTCTGATTATGCAGGAAGCAAAGTGGATATGAAAAGCACAACAGGCCAATGCCAATTTCTTGGTAACATGTTGATTTCTTGGTTTAACAAGAAACAACATATAATATCAACCTCAACAGCAGAGGTTAAATACATAGCAGCTGGAATTTGTTGTGCCCAAATTCTGTGGATGAGAAATCAATTACTTGATTATGGACTAATATTTTCTAATATTCCTATATATTGTAATAATACTAGTGCTCTTAAAATTGTAGAGAATCCAGTCCAACATTCTATAACAAAGCACATTGATGTCAGGTATCATTTTATTAGAGAACATGTTGAAAATGGTACTGTTGAACTTCATTATGTTCCAACTGACAAACAGATTGCAGATATTTTAACAAAACCACTTGATGAATCTACCTTTCTCAGATTGGTAGGTGAATTATGTATGCTAAATATATAAGTTATCAATAATAACAAGAATCAAGGTATGTACCTTAATTATAGTCCTTGATTTATCAAAATATAATTTGTTATTGCAAAATTTTTGAGTTACTTTATCTTGACAGAGTCTAACTTATAGACTCTGACGGGTCTATAGACTCTGCGAGACAATAGACTCTAAAGTTTTAGACTTTTAAATTTTGAAACGGTTAGAATTCGCGCATGCAGACTCTGGTTATTTTTGAACCATTCAAATGACTGGAAATAGGCGGTAACAGTTATTTTTTATTGAATACAGGCCGTAGACTCGTGTGTATTGTATGCATTTCGAAGAAAATAGAATTTTTACATACAATTTACTCACTTGTTTATTACAATTTATTCTCTAAGGCAAAAATACTCCCAGAGCTTTTCACGAACCCTAACTCATTTCTTCAAGAATTTTCATCTTATTAAACTCAATCATTCAAATGGCTGTTCAATCTACCGTCATGAGGGGACCCAAAGCTATTGCATTCACTTTTTACGACTTCAAATTCATGATCACTAACCACGTTGCAGCCCTATAAGACAAGAAGAGGGTAGACGTAAACTACTATCCAGTGATGGATTTCTTGGAGAAAAGTGAGTTTAGCTATATTCCTAAAGCATCCCTTGTCATTCACATGGATGTTGTTTCTCAAGCTTAGAGCACTGCTAAGGTTGTTCATCCTTCTCAGGATCAACCATGTAAAATTATATTTACCTTTGGTGATACTACATTTGATGTTATTGCTGATGTTATTAACTATGTGTTTAAACTGCATGTTAAACAACCTTTTGATGAAATTGTTGATGATTCTGAAATCAAAAGCATGCTTAAATCATTAGGCTATACTGCTAGTTAGGATAACATGAGTAAGTTAACTAGGCCTTACTTATGGAAAGAATGGTCTTTATTTTTTGACCAAATTGCTAAATGTTTTACTGGTAAATGTAGTGGTTTTGATGCTATTACTTTCATTACATACCTGATAGGTCATAGTCTCATATTTGATAAGGTGATCAATATTGGTGATATGTTGCTCACTCAAATGGGAGAAAAATTGAACAATGTGCAAGAGGGAAGAAAGAAAGTCTATTATCATAGATTTTTTATGCTTCTCATCCTAACATGTCTGCCAAGCTTGCAGATGATTGTTGTGTGCAGGCATACAGGTAATAAAGTAGAATATTCTTTGTTATTAAGAGAATAGATGAGAAGAAGAAGAAGCTACCTGCCATGGTTTCCCTCAAGTAATATAGGTAAAACTCTCAAACTACAAACCTTCTATCTATAATGCTTCTTTCTTTGGAGGTGAAATTGTGCAGGAAAAAGTATGTTGGTGAGATTACGAGGCTGTATGAACAGAAGTCATGATAACTCAATACTAGAACATGACAGGTAAATAATACAGCGTCTACACGGAAATCAGGAAGAAATGAAGATAAGGAAAATACAGTGAATCAAGACATTAGAAGAAGTTTTGAAGTCAGCTACGGGTCACTAAAAGAAGCTTATTAATATGTTCAAGACTCAGTGAAGAATAATGTGTAAAGACTTTTAGGGTTTCAGAAGTGTTGGAGATTCAGTATAAAAGTGCTACTAGAAGATTTCAGCGTATTAGCATTGATTGAAGATAGACAGTGTTCGAATCATTAGAATCTAGAAGAATTGAACACAGTATAAAGACAAAGGTTAAAGAAGAACAGTTGCAGTCTTGAAGTTATACTCACGGAAATAAGTTTGTTTATATGTTCAAGCATCAGTGAATAACAAAGAATGAATTATTCAAGATTGTGGTAGTAATGAAGACATTGTCTATGTACCAGAAAAGATTCCAGTGAAAGTACTATGTTTATTGATAGTTAGTGTTCAAAACAATGAAGTTGCTGCAAACTTAACAATGTACATAAGGCTATAATATGAAGACATGGATCAAAGTTAATCATCTGTGAACCAGACTAGTTGCACTAGGCGTCAGCGGTTCATGAAAGGAATCTGAGTATTATCTTTAGAAGAATTGTTAAGTTGAATATCGTACTTGGAAAGAACGTTTATTTATTAAGGTACGAAAAGTGATTTGTAGAGGCTACAGCCAAACTGTTAAATAGCTCAAAGGGTATAGGGTGCAAGGTGTCACAACCTTGATACGAAAAGTGAAAGTTTCTGAACTATAGTCGAAGAACGGAAACAGCTCAGTGTATAGGGTGTATTGTGACAAGACTTTGGTACGAGAAATAAAAGTTGGTGAACTTCAGTCAAAGGGTGGATAGAGGGTCAAAGTGCAGTGATTAAATTACATCTTAACAATGAATAAATCAAGTTAATGAACTACAACTTTGAGGGCCACAAAGATTTACTCAATTATTTCTTCAGGGAGCCTTTCATATTTGATGTATCCAATGCTAAAAGCGCCCCCAAGAATCTAAAGCTTCAAGCGCATTCAAGGAACACAGGCTCCAGGCGCCGCCAAGCTTTTAGTGATTAAGTGCCCCCAAGGTCAGCCAATCAAATTCAAGTATCCTACTTTATTAAACTCAAGTTTATACTATAAATAGAGGACATCCATTCATTTTGAAGAGAGTCTTCTTCAACACAAAAAAGAGCATCAGCCATGGCCGGGAGCACGAAGACGTAATTTATTCACACCCATACCTTGCTTCCGGTTAAATATTAGGACCCGATTCTTTAACGAAAAATGCTCAGGGCTCCTTAATATTACTCTCTACGGACTTAGTTTTTCCTTGTACTTATTTGATATATTTGTATAGGAAATGAGCCTTATTTTTTTGTGTTAATAGCGAAGAACTCATTTTGTTCTTCGGGAACCAGTTATATTTTTAGCTGGGTGTAGCAACCTCCGGGTATATATAAAAAAAATATATTCCCAGGATCTTTTCCTGTTTATTTACTTGCTAATTTTCTTGAACCAAATTGATTTATCCGGACATAAAGAAAATTAGTAAACAGGTCTCCTAAACACTACAAATATCCAAACGCACTCTGAAACAATAATTTATTTATCCGTAAATTTTGAAAAGAATTTAAATTATTGTGAGTATCGTATTCAAACCCCTTCTACGATATTTCGGGACCTAACAATTGGTATCAGAGTTTGCTGATTGATATACAAATCAAGATCCGTATCTCAGTGAAACTCAGGGTGTCGAAGCTGTCTAAACTCAGAATGAGGATGCCTTGTTAAATAATTTTAATTATAAACTTTAATAAGTTTATTTTATAAACTTTTATAAAATTTATTTTATAAACTTTTATTAGTTTATATTATAAATTATAATTAGTTTATTTTATAAACTTAATATTAGATTTATTTTATAAACTTTTATAAAATTTGTTTTATAAATTTTTATTAGTTTATATTATAAATTTTAATAAGTTTATTTTATAAACTTTTATAAATTTTATTTTATAAATTTTTATTAGTTTACATTATAAATTTTAATTATTTTATTTTCTAAATCTAAACAAAGTTTAAGATTTAAATTTATTGAACAAAAAGTTTGGTCCTATTTTATACTAAACTCGGCAACAGCTTGTGATTAGTTGGTGTGTTTCCTAGGTGGTGTAATGCACACGCCATGTAATGTTATTAACATGTGAACTCAAGTGTTGTGTATCACGTAGCACATTCAACATACACTACGATCGCCCTCAATTGTCAAGGCTGTAGCGCCTCCATGGTTTTGTTTGTGTAAACGTCCTGAAGAAATATTCAACTAACACGACATTTTAGAAAATGTTCATTTAATTTTTCCCCAACTTTTGTACTCTTTAATTTTTATTTATTTTTTCAGAAAATTTAAGATTCTTGGAAATTAAATTTTTTCTTAAAATATTAATTTACGGATTTTTAATTTTTAAGATATTTCAAATATTCTTGAAAATTAATTTTTGTAAATTTTTATTTTTAATTAATTTATTTTCTAAATAAATTTAAAAAATTATAAATTTAAATTTTTCTTAAATATTAATTCGATGGTGCTCAAGAGTAGTAGATGAAGATTTTTCTGTGTATTGAAGACAATTAAAATTGTCTAAAAAAACCCAATGAAGTTAATTCTGGAACAGACTGAAGAAGAAATGGTATTAATTTCATCAAAAATGTTTACTCCATAGGATCCCACAAATGTTTCGGATGCTGGAAAAGAAGAGATTAATTTGAGTATAGTTTTTGTTGATTTGAGTTGAATTTTTGGATAAAAAATCTGAGGGGTTAAGTAGTGAAGGAGAACAAACTAAACTACCTGGCATTTCAGTACAAACCTTAAAGTTTATTCTACAGGGAGATTACATGATGTTCGTGCTGATACTGCAGATCATATGGAATGTAGGATTACAGCCATTGGGAATCTAAGGATACGACCACATCATCCTTAGAGGAACTATTTGTGTGCTGAAGACCTATGAACTAGAACAAGAGTTGAAGAAGATAATATTTGGTAAAACATGTTGTTAGCATATCCACTGTATTTGTGACCTAGGAACCAAATTTGATTGAAGTCAAGGTTGAGAACCTCTGAACAGATACGAAATGATCTGATAAGATGAATTGGAGATGTAGTAACTCAAGGTAGTGGTCAAGGTGTTATAAGTGAATCCTACACTTTGAAATAACTTGATAAAGTGGACAACAAGTCAATCCTGCAAGGTAAATAGAAGTTCAGTGACATCAGATTCAGACGGAATCCCAATTCTATATCCAAGGTCCTTATCTATAGATTTCATACACGAGATTTTCAAGATCAGTTCAAGAGGCAGTTGCAAGACAAGGATAGTTGAAAATAAAAGACAAGATCAAGGTTATGCTACATAGTTTAAAGAAGCCTAAATAAGCAAATGATGATAGACACTGTGTTGGATTGAAGTAGAAATCTTAAGCATTAGTGAAGATGCAACAAGGAAAAGCATTTGTTGGTGAAGTTAAATGCAAGGATGATTCTATTAGTGATAGTGATTAACCACATGGATATCTAGCATCAATGACCAACACTGGAGATGAATCACTAAGCACTTCACATGTACACATTCTAAGTAGTATACTTTTATCTAATTCAGAATTGTATGATTATTAGATACTCAAATATATTAACTTCATGTTAGCATGTTAGTATCTTAGGACTTAAATGTTTAATTGATTGTTAAGAATAATATATTGCATGCTAGGACTGTTAGTACATTTTATACTTGATCTTTTATTCAGAAAAATGAATATCTAGAATTAGATAGGTTATTCTAGATAGTTAGGTGTATCCGTGAACATTTGTTAGAACTTGATTTAAATCATATGTGATTTAATACCTCTGCTAATTTGTGAAAATTGCTAATAGACAAACATGTCATAGATCATTTATTTCATATTTGTTCTTATGAATGACTTGATAAGTGTTTGCGGAATTTGATATTGCTCATAATGTTTTATTCAAATATTCTGCATATACTTGAAATTGTTTATATACTTATTTTCTTATGTTTTGCTCACACTCACATAGTTGTACTGAAATATCATATCACATCATGTATTGCTTGTTAAAGAGTATAAGATTAAAATATGGTAGAATTATCTAAGTAGTCAGTAAGACTTGTTGTTTCGAGGATTAATCTAAAACTGATGACTTAGATAATTAGAGATTATTAAAAATGTTAAAAAATAACAGAAATGTATTAGACATGATTAATAATTAATTTGTTAGTTCTTCTATTCCATATGCTTTTAGAAAATTATTGAATATCTGTAAATCTGTTTGACACCTATCACATTTGTGTAAGATGGTTAAAGTAGATAGTACTGAATTTTCTAATATGCATAACATGCCTCAATTGCATAATTCTTATCTAATACATTGAAGCTGAATGTTTACCATGTGTTCTTATTTTCATGCTTGTTCAGTTAAATTTGAAATTGCATATATTAGGACTTGCATAATCTTAGGCAAAGCATGTATAAAAATCACAACAAGGTAAAGAATGCAAGTCAATCTAAAGTTTGGTTGGAATCACTAGTCTCATAGCCTTAAGAATATCTTGTCAAGGCTGTTGTAAATGAGAAGTGATCAGTCAAAGATAAGTTTGTGCATATTAAGGTTGAAGCTGTTGTTACCACTGTTGAAAGAAATATCTCTAACCCATCCGGACTCAATTGAAGTTGAGTACCAAGAAGCTTAATTATTTGTGATTGCAGAGTATGTAATAAAAGACAAAAGTTATGTGATTTCGTGAAATTTATTGTTCGAGGTATATGATTAAGATTGGAGCTCTGATATTACAGTTGGTTAAGAAAGCCTGCCTAATTGTGACCTTTAGAGATGATAGCAAAGGATTTACAAGGGATTTGGCTTTCATGATTTTTGTATTGTCATCAATGGAAGCATCTTTCTTATCAATGGACTCAAGCACTATCTATAGGGCACTAAGAAATTCTTTGTCAAGGGTTTTCTATAAAAGCATTGAAAAGGAAAAGTGTTTGATCTCAAACAAGAAGGATGGAAGCTCACTCAACTGGGAGTGAGAAATTTGTTTGTAGCTGACATGGAATTTTTATACAAATGTGAAGTGAACTTTTCAGTAAAGCTTCATCACTAAAGAGTTAGCTATGGCATGTGAAGCTCTCATACTTGTTATTCGAGACAACAGATTCTTTGATAAAGAAGAAATTGGTGAGAGGACTGCTTCATATGGAATTCTATCTAGAAGGATATTTTTAAGTATGTTATATAGGGAAGTCAATGAAAACATCACACCGAAGTAAATTATGTCATGGAATAAATATGCTTAGTGGTAATTGGTGACAACCCTAGTTACAATTCGGTGATGTTCGTTCATTCAACAGATAATGTATCACAGATGATGATTGATCACATCCGACATATCAAGATGGAAGCAAAGTAAGCTGTGAGAACTTTAAAGTTAGATATTGGAACTGAATTTCGTGAATGAAACTCTAAATAAAGTTTGCACTTATAAAGGTACTTTGAAGCTAAAGCAATTAACATATCATGCTGTTTTAATCAACAATGTTCATGAAAAGACATCATATGAGTTAATGGCCAACAAGAAGAAAACACTGAAGCTCTTTTGTGTGTTTGGAGGAAATTGATATTTATTGAAGATTTAGATGAGTAACTTGGCAAGTTTGAAGTTAAGGCTCATGGAACAATTTTCTTTGGCTACTCATTGAAGTTAAAAGCTTTCAAGGCATATGTGATGTAAAACCAGAACGTGATTGACAGTCTAAATGTGTAGTCCTACTACACCAAGCACCCAAGCATTCAAATGAATGACTATTTTGACTCTTTGAAGTTTGACATCTTGTCAGAGTCAAATTCAGATAATAATGATGAAACTGAGGTTTGTTAGAAATTATAAGATATGATGATAACAAATTACTTAGAATTACAATAGGGATTGAATTTTATTGTAACTAGTCGATGAATATCTGGCTTATAAATATTCATTGACTAGGAAATCAGTTATCAGTTGAAGCTTGTTTATCAACTGATAAATTAGATTGTAACATTTGATTTATGTTTCATTATCAATTGATTGTATTGTCTCGATGGATGTTGTGAAGTAGTCGACTGATGTTATTGACTTCAATCTATAGCTTCTCAACGGATGTGAAGAATGGTTGATCAATTGTAAATATTCTAAGTCAGAATTCTCACAAATGAAGTGATCAACAGATATTGAAGTTGATGGATAAAGACACTACTCGATGGATAAAGGCATTCAATGGATAAAGGACTATCAATGGATAAGGAGTCGATTGATAATCTAACTATCCATTGATACATCGGTTGATCAATGGATATCCTATCCATCGATGGATGAGCAAAGGAGAATCAACTGATAAGCTTAACAACATTTATTAGTTGATTAAGGTTTCCCAATTTAGCTAAAGACAAAAGAAATGGGAACTTGGCAGAAACTGAATCAATGGAAGACAGTCATGTCAGGATTGTGAAGAATTTCAAGGCAACACAATCTTTAAGGAATGAATCAAGACAAAGATATTTCCAGGACTAGACAAAGTCTAATAAAGACTGTGAAAGTAACTAATTTCTATTTTCATATAAACATTGTAAAGTGTATTTTATAATGTTATTTATCGATAGGAAATAGAAGTAGAAGAAAACTATTATATAGTGCTTAGTAGTCTATTGTAGCAAAGTGTGAGTGAATGTAAGCATTGTAGTTCACGAACAACACTTTGTAAGCAGCTTGGTAATTTTACCAAGATTGTTTGAAAGTAAAAAAATACTAGTGGAAAATCCAATCCACTAGTAATTTTTATATTGTTTGTCTTGTTTTCAATATTATAAGTATTATATTCTTAGTTCAATTAGTTCTATCTTAACCATACACTTCCAAACACACTAAAATCTTGAACAAACTTAAACCTGCAAGAATTTGAATTAATTCTTAAGTTTGTATTCAACCCCCCCCCCCTCCAAACTTCTTGTACTCAAGGGCAAATAACAATTACTATCAGAGCATAGCTTTCAATATACAGAAAGTTAAGATCTAAAGTACATCAAATATGGGTCAAAAAACACAGGAGTGAAGATTCCAGTTCTAGAGAAAGATGAGTACTTTCCCTGGAAAGTAAAAATGCACTTGCATCTGTTATCTATTGATCCTTCCTATGTCCACTGCATAGATAAAGGTATACATGTGCCTATGAAGATAGTTACAAGTGTGAATGCAGATGGTACTCAGGCACCAGACAAACTCATTTCAAAATCTGTGAGTGAATACACAGATGAAGATGAGAAGGAAGTACATAAGAATAAAAAGTCTATGAACATTTTGTTTAATGGTCTTGACAAGTATATGTTTGACAATGTTATCAATTGTACAACCTCCAAGGAAGTCTGAGATACTCTTCAAACTCTATGTGAAGGCACTGAGCAAGTAAGAAAGAATAAGATGCAACTCTTGATTCAAAAATATGAGGCCTTTCATTTCAAGAGTGGTGAAGCAATCAATGATACATATAATAGGTTTCAAAAGTTGTTGAATGAGTTAAAACTATATGGAAGATTATATGCTGTTGAGGTCCTTACCCAAGGACTAGAAATCAATGACTGTTTCTATTAGACAATCTCCTGACTTTAAAGAATATACTATTGACAAGTTGTATGGAATCCTGAAAACCTATGAGTTAGAACTACAGCAAGATAAGAAAATTGAGAAAAGTCAGAAGAGAGACAAGTCTGTTGCCTTGGTGGTCAAGGATAAGTAAGTTGCAGAATCTGGTGAAGATGTTGCTGTCAAAGGGAAGAAAGAAAGTCATGGAAATAGTGCAAGTGGTGTTAGATATGATGAATCTTCAACTGGCAAAGGAAAAGAAACAGTTGAGGATGATGTGTCATACATCAAGGATAAAATGGATGAAATAGATGAGCATTTGGCTTTTCTATCAAGAAAATTTTCAAAACTCAATTTCAAGAGGAATCCCATGCAAAGGCCTGGATTTCAGTTTAGGAGAGACAATCAATAAAGCAAAAATCTTGTTGACAGGACTCAATTCAAATGCTTCAACTGTGGATTGGCTGGTCACTTTTCTAATGAATGCAGAAAGCCAAAATTGGAGAAGAAACTAAAGTTTAGTGAAGGTATTGACGATAAAAAGAAATACTTTGATTTGCTCAAACAAAAAGAAAAGGCTTTTGTAATAAAAGAAAAGGACTGGGCTGCTGAGGATGATTCTGAAGAAGAAGAATACATCAATCTTGCACTAATGGCGAACCATGATGACGAGGAACCTAGTTCTTCTAGCAATCAGGTAATTTCTACAAATCTATCTGAGTTATCCAACGATGAATGCAATATTACAATTACTGAAATGTCAAATGAATTGTATAATTTTCATGTCACTCTTAAGTCTTTAAACAAAGAGAACACTAGGCTCAAAATCACCTTAGAAACTCTCACTGAAAGAAATAATTATCTAGAGAGTGATCTAGTGCAAATGGACAGACTCAAGGTAGAAAACAGAGATGCTAGAAAAGTACTAGTTGAGTGTAAAAGGGAAATAGAAAATTTGAAAGAAAAATTGGAAGAAGAACTAAGAACAATTGATAAATAGAACAGGTCAAGTAAAGCTAGTAAGAAGATGAATGACATTCATGGAACAAATTTTTTCACCATGTTGTCTGAGACTCTTGAGAAATTAGCCATTGATGAGAATCAATCTTTGGAAAAGAAGCAATCAATTGCTAATCCTGAATCAACTGATAAAGATTATCCATCGATTGATATTGTTGTCTCAACGGATAATTATCCATCGATGGATAATGTTATCCCAATGGATAATTATCCATCGATTGAGGAATCATCAACTGCTAAGTAATTTGTTTTAAAAACCAAGCTTAACAGACCTGTTAAATTTTTAAAAGAAGGTAGCTCCTCTAAATCTCAAGTCAAAGTTGAAAAGGCTAATATAGGGTTCTTATCTAAAGATCAATTGAAGGAAAAGTTAGAAAAGATAGAGCTTAATATTAAGCTAAATGAAAAGAAGAAGAAGAACAGAAATGGTAAGGTAGGCATAAACAAGCACAATAACTACACACCTGAAAAGTATGCTCCTAGAAAGATATGTTTTAAGTGTGGTAGTAAGAATCACTTATCTGTGCAATGCAAGTCCAATATGCCTGTAATAACCAACGTGCCTGTTATACCTAGCATGCATTCTAATTCTGTTTATCCTCATTTAGTTGATCCTCATACTATTCATGGTCAATATGCATTAATGCCTTATATGTTTAATCCATATCTTCCATTTGCCAACATGAATATGCCTGATATGCCCTGGAATATGCACAATAATTTTCATGCTCCAAATTTCTCTAATTCTGCAAGCATGAATATTCCAAATATTAGAACTGAGAATCCTGAGGTGAGGAAACCAACACCTAAGGTTGAAGTGGAAGTAAAACCACCTAAACCAAAGGTACAAAAATTGGAAACCAAACCAAAGGTAGCAACTAATAAGAAATGACCCAAGGCAACTTGGGTACCAAAATCAACTTGATTTTTTTTTATGTGTGCAGGGAAAAAGAAGAAATCTTTGGTACTTGGACGGTGGGTGTTCAAGACACATGACTGGAGATAAATCATTGCTCACAAAGTTTGATGATAAAGCTGGCCCTGGGGTAACTTTTGGAGATGACAGTAAAGGATACACCATGGGATATGGCTTGATTTCAAAAGAGAATGTCATCATTGAACCTGTTGCATTAGTTGATGGCTTAAGACACAATTTGTTAAGTATAAGTCAACTATGTGATAATGGAAATAAAGTTTGCTACACAACTGAAGCATGCATAATTTCCAACAAAAAAGATGGAAGCCTGGTTATGACTGGGAATAGAAAAGGAAATGTGTACATAGCTGACTTCAACTCAACAAGTGCATATTCAATAATTTGTCTTCTCTCTAAGGCAAGTACAAAAGAAAGTTGGCTATAGCACAAGAAATTAGCTCACTTAAATTGCAAAGCCATGAATCAGTTGGTCAAGAAAAATCAAGTGAGAGGATTACCACAAATGGAATTTGTCAAGGATGGACTATGTCATGCCTGTCAGAAAGGAAAACAAAGAAAGGCATCATTCAAGTCAAAATTGGAATCATCAATTGAGAAGCCACTTGAGTTATTACGCATGGATTTGTTTGGTCCTGTAAATATCATATCCATTGCAAAGAAGAAGTATGCTCTAGTTATTATGGATGACTTTTCAAGATTCTCATGGACTTATTTTCTGCATTCAAAAGATGAAGCCAGTAATCTCATCATCAAGCACATAAGAGAAGTTGAGAAAAGTATTGGATTGGATGTAAAGAAAAAAAGAAGTGACAATGGAATGGAATTTAAGAATTCCATAATGAAGGAGATTTGTGAATCTAAAGGAATCATACACACCTTCTCTGCACCAAGGACACCTCATCAAAATGGGGTAGTTGAAAAAAAAAATAGGACATTGATTGAAGCAGCTAGAACTATGTTGGAAGATGCTAAATTACCAATATATTTCTGGGCTGAGGCCTTTAATATAACATGCTATACTCAAAACATCTCCATAGTAAATCAAACTCAAAGAAAGACACCTTATCAATTGATCAAGAAAGACAAAAAGCCAAAAGTGGGGCTTCTTCATGTCTTTGGCTGCAAATGCTATGTGCTAAGGAATCAAAGTGAAAACCTAGGAAAATTTGAAGCCTAGGCTGATGAAGCTATATTTGTTGGGTGTGCACTATCAAGCATAGCATATAGAGTCTATAATCTTAGACTACACATTGTTATAGAATCTGTACATGTAGTATTTGATGACAAAAAGATTCAAGGCTTGTTTGATGAAGGAAATCATGACACACTTCATTTTCAGAATGAATCAAATGATGTAGATGATGATGAAGAAGAAGAAATTATAAAATCACAAGTACTCAGAAACCCAATATCAATTGATGTTACAGCATCAATGGATAATTTATCAGTTGACAGAAATCCATCAACTGATAATGCATCAACTGATAATTCTTCAATGGATAATCAACACTCTACATCTAGGGTATCCAATTCAGGGGAAGGGTTTCAGAATCAAACTTCAAAATCAAATCAGTTTGAACACAATACCAATGATCATGAAGCTTCATCATTAAGGCAAAATTTGCCTCCTTAAAGAAAATTGACAAAATGCCATCCATTTGAACTAATCATTGGAAATGCAGAAGATGGTGTCAAGACAAGAAGTGCTACTTAAAATGAGTGTCTGTATATCAGCTTTCTATCTCAAGAAGAACCTAAAAGAGTTGAAGATGCTCTTATAGATCCTGATTGGGTTTTAGCTATGCAAGAGGAACTCAATCAATTTGAAAGAAATAAAGTGTGGAAGCGAATGCCCAAACCAAAAGATAGATCAGTAATTGGTACAAAATGGGTATTCAAAAACAAAATGGATGAAACTGGTACTGTGACTAGAAACAAAGCAAGGCTTATGGCAAAGGGGTACTCACAAGAAGAATGGATTGATTTTTATGAAATATTTGCACCAGTTGCAAGGCTGAAGGCAATCAAAATCTTTCTAGCTTATGCTGCACATGATAATTTCAAAATCTACCAGATGGATGTAAAGAGCGCATTTTTTAATAGAGTATTAGAAGAAGAAGTCTATGTGGAACAACCTCCTGGTTTTGAAGATCCAAATTTCCCTGACTTTGTCTACTATCTACTCAAAACACTCAATGTCTTGAAGCAAGCACCAAGGGCCTGGTATGACACTTTATCTCAGTTTCTCATTAAGAATCAATTCACAAGAGGTACTGTTGATAAAACTCTATTTAGTAGAAATGTTAATGGCTCTATCATTCTTGTCCAAATATATGTGGATGACATTATTTTTGGATCAACTAATTTGGGACTTTGCAAAAAGTTTGCCAAATTAATGCAGAGTAAATATAAAATAAGCATGATGGGAGAACTTACCTACTTTCTTAGTTTGCAAGTCAAACAAGTTAAGGATGGTATTTTTATAAATCAAAGTACATTCATGACTTGTTAAAGAAATTTGACTTAGGTGAATGTTCTTCTGCAAAGACTCTCATAGCCACTACCACCAAACTTGAATTGAACACTAAGGAAGTTAAAGTGGACATTTCATGTTATAGAGGCATGGTAGGCTCACTTTTATATTTAACTACTAGTAGGCCAGATATAATGTTCTCTACATGTTTGTGTGCTAGGTTTCAAGCTGATCCTAGAGAATCTCATTTAGTGGCTATTAAGAGGATTTTTAGATATCTCAAGGGTACATCAAATTTTGGTATTTGGTATCCTAGAGATTCTGGTTTTAATCTAATAGGCTACTCAGATGCAGATTATGCAGGTTGCAAAATAGACAGGAAAAGTGCTACAGGCACCTGTCAATTTCTAGGAAACAAACTTGTGTCATGGTTTAGCAAAAAGCAACACTCAGTATCAACTTCAACTGCAGAAGTTGAGTACATTGCTGATGGAAGTTGCTGTGCACAAATATTATGGATGAGGAATCAATTATTTGACTATAGGTTCAACATGAACAAGATTCATATTTTCTGTAATAACACAAGTGTCATTGTAATAACAGAAAATCATGTGCAACATTCCAGAACCAAACACATTGACATAAGGTGTCATTTCATTAGGGAACATTTAATTAATGGTACAGTTGAATTACATTTTGTCCCTAGTGAACAACAACTTACAGACATTTTTACTAAACTTCTAGATGAATCTACATTTAATAGATTAGTCTATGAATTAGGTATGCTTAATTTTACTCAATCTTAAATGTATGTTAAGTTTTTTTTAGCCATTGTTCACAATTATCTGTTGAAAAAAATGATTAACTGATAACTGTGTTAATTGTCAATGGATATTTTGCAGCCATCAATGGATATATTTGATCAAAAGATAAAATATATTTCTATTGACGGATATTTATCTATCGACAGATAATTACCTTGGTAATTGTTTATCGATCGATAATTTATTTTTTTTGATATAATTACCCATCGATGGTAATAGAATTTCTACAGTTTTACACATCTATTGATCAAATTATAGCCGTTGATTAATTACTTTATTTGTCAACAGATGAAAACATCCATCGATTTCCATTTAGAGTAATTTACTTTAATTCTTTTTATCTTTCAACAGTTATATTCTTGATTAAACTGACTACTCAAGTCATTTTCATCTCAGAAATATAAATAGAAATTTCAATTCTAATTTCATTCTTACTTGCTATTTTATTTTCTACCTCTCATATCTTTATCTCTATTTCTCTAGAACACTAAAGCAATTTCTCTAACTTTTCTTTAAGTTTGTCTTCTAATCTCTCTAAGAACAACAATGGTGCCTCAAAAGAAGATTACTTCCTCAACTAGTTTCATCTATGTGCAAAACAACTTCATAGCGTGTATGACTGTGGAGGATGCCCCGGTTGATTTTCATCCGTTGATGAAATTCTTGAATGAATGCAAGTAATTCCTGAATGAATGCAAGTTGTCAAGGGCTCTAAGTGAAGCACCTACAATTGTGTGTGAACTTATAGAAGAATTCTGGAAGTCTGCAGAGATATCCAAGGATGGGAAGGTAATCACTTACACTTGTAGAGGTAAGACATACACTCTTACTAGCATTATTGTTTCTGAATGCTTAGAAATTCCAAGTAATAATTGTGATTCCATGCCTAATGACGAGAAAATTAGGAATATGTTTGTTGCAGTTAATTATGCTGAATCAGAATATAGTCTAGGATAGGTAGTTAGAAAGAATTTAAGAAAAGAATGGAGATATTTCTTTGATGCTATTATTAAGGTATTTTTTGGAAAAATAAGTAATTTTTATGCTATTACTACAAGTATGCAACAAATTGTGTATAGTATCCTGTTTGATAAATATTATGATCTTAGTACCCTGCTCCTAAATGAATTGATTGCTAAATTAGGAAATAAAGCATATAGAAAAGAAAATATTTACTTTGTTAGATTCATTATGCTATTTATTCAAAATGCAATTGGAGATTTTGAAGTGACAGATACCGTGGAGACAATGGAGTCTTGGACACAGAACAAAAGAATCTTTAAAGACTTGGTGAGAATCAACTTACACCCTAAGTTGTGCCTTATCTATCCTCCTTTTGTACAAGTATATCTCAAGAAACATAATTTCTCCTTTACTTCCTCTGGTATCTCAATTCCTTTGCCTTCTGTAACAATGGAGGGAGTTGGAAATGCCCTTATCCCTCCTACTCAAGTTGCACAACCTTCCAAAAACAAATCTAAACAAACCACCTCAGCAGTTTCTCAAAAGACTACTGTTATAAAAACTAAGTAAAGAAAAACAACTGAGGGGAGTGTGAAGGTGGTTGATAAGGGTGAGGGAACTGGCCAACATCAAGAAAGCCAGAAGAATAAGGAAGGAGAGTTTGAGATTGTCCAGCTAGCCACCAGCCCAATCTCTCAATAGATTAAGGCAGTGATAAAGGATTTAAACACATCCCTAATTGCACCTTCTCAACAAGGTGTAGCTATTGAAAAGAGGTCTCAACCAGGACCATTTGATGGGGGTGAGGGACACAAAGTAATTCAACCATACAAAAGGAGAAAGAAGGACAATAACATTACACAGGGAACACACACACATGCAAAGCCAAATGTAAATTTAGTGGAGCCTTCAGTTTCTTCTTTTGATGTGTCTCAGAATTTTCCTGAGGCACAACCCCATTCTCTATCTATTTCAACTCATTAATCTCCTTCAAAATCCATTTCTTCAAAAACTTTGTTGATTGACAACTTCAATGTTTTAAATTCACCCTCTTTGCAACTCAGGATGGAGCCAACACTCTTACCTGTATCACCAAATAAGGATATCCTTACATCCATCGACGAGATCCAATCAACGGATATTCATCCATCGATGGATATATCTTATCCATTGATTGACACCTTAATTCCAATTCATGAATCATCCAATGAAACAATTCAAATGGCCAATACTCTACTAGGATTGAGTAGAGTGGGTGAGGTGTGTGAGAGGCAAGGTTTGAATATCTTGGAAAAAGAAGAGTTTGAGAATGAGAGGCCCTCAATTTCTTCTGAGGTGGCAAAAGGAGAGGGTGTGAGCAAGGAGAGTTCCACCTTAGCAGGTGATGCAAAAGGAGATAATAGTGAGAGAGAGGTGAGAATCCAGGATTAGATCCTGATGCGAAAACAGAGAGTGAGAGGGAAAAGAATAGAGAGAAACCAATTCCACCATCTCATGAAGCATCAACTTCTAAAATTGAGCAGGTTGCAGCAGAACTCACCTAGGAGTTGGGGTTGGAGTTAGGGGGAGATGGAGGAAATGGAGAAGATGGAGTTCCTGCAGGAGGTGCAGATACCCACATGGAGGTGGATGATGAGATTGAATTTAACATTGATGCTACAACATTTCAACATGAAGATCCACACTATCAAGAATTGGCAGCAGCCACTAATCAAGAGGCTGAAAAGATGTTGGGATTAGTGCAAACAGAAGAACAATTCAGAAGTGGCAAGGAGAGTTTGGCAAGACAGCCTGATGATGTGTCTTACATGAATCCTGAAGATTTTGAAGATAGTTCTGATGATTTATTGGAACCTGCAATGGCTAGTGATGAAACTAGTTTGGCTGACACTGAAAGGGCCATAGTTTCACACTACAGGAGATTCATGGCTGAAGTAAATGTAGGGGATCCTTTATACAGAAGAATTCTCAACTTTTATAGAGATAACTTGAAGATCCAGAAGATGCATGTAACAGGTTCTAAGTATGAACTCAAGAAGATCAGGGAAGAAATTGATATTTCAAGGACACATTTTGACACCACCATTGATTTAAGACTCAGCCTTACAATTTTAACAAGACTCAAGAAAATGCTTGATACTGAGTCTACAACTAAGGGCAAAGTAGTGGCATTAGAGAAAAGAGTGACTGCCATGGAAGTTAGCATGGACCACATTCTGAAGAATCAAGTCACTCAAATCAAACTTCTCAACCAACTCTTGGAAACTCCTCTTATTTCTCACTCATTGGAACAAGAACCAGTTATTGATAATAAAAAGGGGGAGAAGCATGAGGAGTTAAGGAGAAAAGAGATTAAAGCTGTGATCAAGACTATAGAGGATGCTATTCAAAAGACAGATCCAAAGAAGGCATTGGCTCAACAAATTGTATGGCAATTTGATTCAATTGCCAGCAAAAACAAGGAGATTGATGCACAAGAGCCAATTGCATTAATGCCAGAAATGCTTGAGGCAGTAAAGAAAGGAGAAATAAGGGTAGATGAAAGTAGCTCATAGACTAATGACATAAAAAGGAAGGGCATTTTAATATAAGAAGAAAAGAAGAAGAAGAAGAATTCTGCCATGAGTGGAGGTGAGAAACTATTGAGCAAAATAATAGTTGTTGGTGTGAAAGAAAGGGAACAACAAGAGAAGTTACAAGAAGAACTAGCTATTCAACTGCAAAGGAAATTTGATGAGGAGGATAAGCTAGTTAGAGAAGCCAGAAGAAAAGAAGGTGAAAGGGGGCCAAGAATGAAACAAAGAGCAAACAAGCCTGTAGATGAACCAAAAACTTCTAGAGTAAAAAAGAAACTTGTTGATGAAAAAGTGGCTAAGGAGGAGAAGCCAAAGGAGGTAAAGCTTGAGAGTCAAGCATCTGGGAGTCGTCAATCCAAGGATATAGAAGTGTTCAAATCCAAACCTCAAAATTTTGTTTCAATCAAAGTTGAGGGAATGACTGCAATTAAAGGACAAAGGAAGAGAGATGTAGATCTACTTCACATAGACTATAAAGATGGGTCACATTCAATCTTTACATTTGATCAAGTCATGGAACAAGGCTATGGTGTCTTAAAGAAAATATATACAATGCTCAATAGGAAATATTATCTAACTGAAGAGCTAGGAAAAGCCAACCTTGAGAAGATGAAGAAGATAAGGGAGACACCTCTTCAAGAAAAAAGGAATGATAAAATCAAGATTTGGAACCCTGAAGGAAGGAATGTACTTGAAAGGCAGAGTGTTTAAACTTGTAACACTATAATTTATGTAACTCAACTAAAGAAAAGATACTTAACCCGAAGACAATCAAGAACGAGAAGTCACAAAGAAATCAATACAAATGAAGACAAAGTAATTGATACAGTTCAACATGTTAAATATGATCAAACAAAGAAGAAATCATTGGAAGAAGTTCAAGTCAAAGTTGTTCATGCCCCAGTGATTTGTAACTCAAAGAATCAAGATCATAACTATCAGTATCAATAAGACTAATTGATTTCAAGTGAAAAAGAAGGAAAGCAATTGTTGGAAAGCCACATTTCTAATTGAACATGGTAATCTATTCAGAAGCAAGAAACCTATCAAGACTAGTCACTTATGAACCAGACCAGTGCATCAAGTGTCAGGACATTGGTAGCAAGTTCATGTCAGTAGTAGAGATCCAAGTTCAAGAGCTTGTTGAAGAAAATAGAAGACATGAAGAAATCACAAGTTCAAGATGTTGCATTAAAGTTTCAAGTTGAAGCCCAGAATTTCTCTAAGTACTTACAAGGGAACCTATGTAGAAATTCCTATCTAGAAATTCTGGATAAGTTTCTACTTAGAGCTAAGTAGAAATTCTGGAGTTGGAAATATTTTCTAAGTACTCAACTCAGGAAGCTATCTCGAATTTCCTATGTAGAAATTCTTAAGTCGAATTTCCTATGTAGAAATTCTTAAGTCGAATTTCCTATGTAGAAATTCTGGAGGTGAAAATATTTTCTAAGTACTCAGGAAGAAGGCTATCTCGAATTTTCTATGTAAAAATTCCTAAGTAGAAATTCCTATGTAGAAATTCTACTTAGAATTCGAGATAGAGCCAAGTAGAATTTCCTATGTAGAAATTCTACATAGAGGAAAGTTTCAACATGACACATGGCATCATCCTGGTGGCAGATTTCCAAGCTTTCAAGACAAGATAAGATTCACGTGGACAACATTGGGCCACTCATATCTTATCTTTTGAAGACTACAAGACATAGATTACAAAGTAGTATAAATAGAAGTACTTGTGTAACTTATTACGAGAGCAATATTCGAGAGAAACACTTGTAATAGAGAGAGAGTATATTCACAGAGCTTAGTATCATTTACTACCCTCTTTACTTCTGTTGTACTATTGTAATGAATGTTGTAGCAACCCCTTCAAGTGATATATAAGACATATATTCCTTGAATCTTTGTGTTCATTTATTACATAGTATTTATTGCTTCATTAATTCGAAAAGTTGTATTCACCCCCCCCCCCCTTACAACACATTTGGACCTAACAATTGGTATCAGAGCTCTATGTTTGACAAACAAAACATAGATCCTTGTGTTTGGTAGAAGATTAGTGAGTTTTCATTAACAGATCTGATTTTCGAGTTTTTCTTGAAAAGTGTGCTTTAATTTTATTTCGGTGAAAACTCATCCCAAAAATTATTTAAATACTCCAGGTGTTATTATTTAGCTTGGGTGGATTTTAGATAATTTTTGTGAATTAATCTGGGTACTTTGGTTTGTGGTGTTCTTCACATGTTCATCACTGTTCTTGGTAAAGAAGACAAAACCAGCAACTTTAGATCTCCTTTTCAAAAAGACAAAAAGTGTAAAAGGTGTTATTGGCTTTTGATTGGACAATATACTCACAGAAAAAGGGAACTGTCAGAAGACTCTGTACCTTTCACGTGGGTGTTAGGTGAGATTAGTCATAAAAGTCAAAAAGTGTGAAAGTGACCTGCAGCAAATTTTCTCCAAGGCAAAAGTTCTACATAGAATATCTACTTGACAATTTCTACTTAGAAATTTCGACTTGAGCAAATTTCTACTTGGTGAAATTTCGACTTGGCAAAAAGTTCCACATAGAAATTTCGACTTAGCCTAGTCTTGTGTACTTAGAATTTTTTTTTGTGACCAGTTTTTGAACTTTGATTTATTTTGAGATAATTCAATTTTCTTTTAATTACTACTCAAGTAATAAGAAAAGTTTATTATCTCTACTTTAAATCTATATTAAGATGGCACCTAAAAATCAATTCAAAATTCCAATGTTCGACCGAGATCACTATGAAGAGTGGGTGTTGAGAATGAAATTATACCTTGAGTCCATTAATCCTGAATATTTGGAAGTCCTTGACAAAGGTAAATTTATTCCAATGGTTGTCGTCCCAGAGCACATGGAAGGAGATGTGGTTGTACCACAGCGGTCTGAGCCTAAAAAGGCAGCGGACTTTTCAGATGCTGATAAGGAGCAGATAGCCTTTGATACATCCGTTCGACAAACCTTGGTGGAATCCCTCGATCACGAAATGTTTAATGTAGTTAAAGGACTAACTACAGCCAAGAAGATCTGGGATAAGATAGAGGTCGTCATGGAAGGTACAGCTGAGGTTAGAAGTAACAAGACACTCATACTCAAGATGGAGTATGACACTTTCAGGATAAGAAAAGGAGAAAGCATAACAGATGTCTATCTAAGATTCAGTCAGTTGGTGTTGGATTTGAATCTGAGAGGTATAACTCTCCCCATGGTTGAAGTCAACACGAGATATCTAAGGAACCAGCCAAAAAGCATTGAGCATAGAGTCTACGCTGTAAGAGAAACCAGAGATTTGCATATAACTTCTCTGGAAGAGTATTATGGAATTCTAAAGACCTATGAGCTGGAGACCCTTCAAGATCAAGCATGGGACAATGATTCAAGAGGAAAAGAAGTGGCATCAGGATTGGTTGCTGATGAGGAAGAGTCTAAGAAGGCAATGGTTGCAGAAAAACCTAGATCATCACCTGCATCACATCAAGTTGATAATGATGATGAATGCACCTCAAATAGTGATGATGACTACTTCACCCAAGAAGAGCTGGACAACATGGATGATAGTGTCGTGGCATACATGGCAAGGAAGTTCAGCAATATAAGATTTAAAAAGAGTAACCGACCACAGAGAAAATCTTCATCTTTCTATCGGGTTACTAGGGGTGGTGGTTGTTCTTCAGGTTACAAAGGGAAAGGCAAGAGTTCTAGCTACAAATCTCCTTTGGATTTCAAAATGAAGTTCAAATGCTATAACTGTGGTGAAGCTGGACATTTTGCTACCGACTGCAAGAAGCCAAAACAGACTTATCCAAAAGAAAGTTATGAAGCCCTCAAAAGCAAGTATGAAGCCCTGGTGAAGGAAAGACATGGAAAAAGAGCTTTAGTTGTAACAGAAGGTAGAGCTTGGGATGATTCAGACGAGGAAGAAGTTATTCATGCAAACTTTGCCCTCATGGCTGAAACATCAGAGGAACCAGAGGTACCAGTTCTAACCCTTAAGGAAGAAATGTCTATTGATGATTATAAGGTGCAGAACGGGGCTTTTAGCGAAGAGATCTATATGTTGTGCAAAAGCCTAAACACTTCTCAAAAGGAACAGAAAACACTTGTTGCCAAATGCAGAATGCTTGAGGCAAAAGTGGAAGAGTTAGAGGCTGTTTGCACTGTAGATACTTCCCTAAGAGACTCTATTAAATCTTTGGAACACAAGCTTAGCCTTAAAGATGAAATAGAAGCATGTCTTAGGAATAAACTAGCTGAGTTAGAAACAAAATGCGAAGCTTATAAACTAGCTGCTAGTAAGGTGAATGTTGACAGTGATACATTTAAGAAGATAACTGGAGTTGGTGTAGGTCTTGACTATTCTAACTTATCTAAGAAAGAAGGGAAAAGACCTGTAGACACTAGTTCCAGCAAGACCAAGACTGAAATACCTACTTTTCTTAAATCAGCTGTCAAACCCATCTTTAAACACTTCGTTCCTCGAGAAGAAGAAGAGACTGAATTATTAGTTAGATATGAGATAGAGATGGAAGATCGAAAGAAAGAACAACCTGTAACTCCTTCTAAATCAGTTAAAATCAAATCCACTAGAGAAGAATCTAGACAAGGATTAGGAGCTAAGGCTGTTAAACAACAGAAAAAGGAAAAAGGCATAAAAGAGGTTAAGGCAGAACGTGTTAAGAAAGAGTGCTATCATTGTAAATCTACTGAACATCTTTCTTACGCATGCAAATCTAACATGAATATTCCTATTACTCATGCCATGCCTGTACCACACACAATGAATAACATGCATATGAACCATGCACAATGTGGTCAACCTAATTGTATGCCATGCACTTTTAACGTCATGCAAACATTTGTAAACTTGATGAATGCAACTAGCCAATCATGTCAAAATTCTAATGCTAGTTCTAATGTCAAAAAGAAGCATGTTAGAGCTAAGACTGCCAGTCCTCCTAAAGTTAGGAGTGACAAACCTTCTCCTAAGACTAACAAAATTGTCAAGTCTGAAAGAGGAAAAGACAAAGTCGAAAGCTCGAGTAATGTTAAAATAGGTGCATCTACTGTTGTTAAAACTGATAATTCTCGATCTTATAGAAAAGCCGGGCCCAATCAAACATGGGTTCCGAAGAACGCCTAATCAATCTGTCATTGCAGGGCATTAAGCGAAAAAGGAATAAAGTTATATGGGTGCTAGACAGTGGAGCATCGAGGCATATGACAGGAAACAAGTCCCTGCTTACAGAGTTGGTTATGAAGGCTGGCCCTTATGTTACCTTTGGAGATGACAGCATTGGTATGACAAAGGGATATGGCAAACTGAAATCTGGTAATGTCATCATTGAAGATGTTTCCTATGTTGAGGGACTAAAACACAATTTGTTGAGTATTAGTCAATTTTGTGACAAAGGATATGAAATTGTCTTCAACAAGAAAGGTGTATCAATCACTCACATTAAGGAAGGTTCGTTGGCTTTGAGAGGAGTTCGAAAGGCAGATCTTTTTGTTGCTGATATGGATTCGGCAAACCAGAATGAAGTGACCTGTTTCTATAGCAAAGCGTCAGATGATGAAAGCTGGATATGGCATAAGAAGCTGTCTCACTTGAACTTCAAAACGATGAATGCTCTCGCAAGGCGAGAACTGGTAAAAGATCTACCTCAAATGGAGTTTGCTCCTAAAGGACTCTGTGAAGCCTGTGAAATGGGAAAGTCAAAGCGAGCATTGCATAAGAGTAAAGAAATTTCTAGTGTCACTGAGCCTCTGCAACTCCTTCATATGGATTTATTTGGCCCAGTGAATGTCCTATCATTGTCTAGGAAAAGATATGCTTTGGTAATCGTGGATGACTTCTCCAAGTATACATGGGTATTGTTCGTAATGACAAAAGACGAAGTGCCTTTTCAAATCATTGATCACATCACTGAGATTGAGAATGTATCAACACTCACTGTGAAGACGATAAGATCAGACAACGGCACAGAATTTAAAAATGCAATATTGAATGACTTCTGTGTTTCTAAAGGAATACGTCATCAGTACTCAGCCCCGAGAACTCCACAACAGAATGGAGTAGTTGAAAGGAAGAACAGAACATTGGTTGAAGCAGCAAGAACTTTGTTGTATGAATCGAAACTTCCTCTATACTTTTGGGCCGAGGCAGTTAGTACAGTGTGTTACACTCAGAATAGAACATTGATCATAAAAGATAAAGAAAAGACACCATGTGAACTAATGAATAACAGAAGACCAACAATCAAGTACTTTCATGTCTTTGGAGCTAAATGCTATGTACTTATAGATGATGAAAATCTAGGCAAGTTTGAAGCAAAGGCACGTGAAGGAATATTTATTGGTTATTCTACAAATACGGTGGCAGCTTATCGGGTATTCTTAGTGAATGAACGGAAAGTGATTGAAAGCTACAATGTCAGATTCGACGATACCAAACTCCCATCAATTTCTAAAGATAATAGTGAACCTGAGTCCCTAAAATTTCAAAATCTGGACTTGGATGAAATTGAGGATGAACCTGAGTTGGTTGTTACTTCACATATACCAAGTGTTCGTGAAGCAATACCTGAGTCTAGTGGACAATTGAATTCTACGAGATCAGAAGAAACTTCTTCCGCACGTTCTGGCAACAACTCAGGGGGAGTAAATAGCAGCTCAAGAACAGGTGATCAAGACTCGAGGAGAAATGACACTAGTTCTGTAGGAGCTGGTACTAACTCAAGGGGAGTTAGTAGAAACAACACAAGTAGTCAGCACAACAATTCAGAAAGTCAAGCTGAATCATCAAGACAATTACCAAGAGAACGGGTATGGAGTAGAGACCATCCGTTTGAATTAATTATTGGTGATCCAGATGCTGGTGTGACTACTAGAAGATCTACAAGAGCTGACATGGCTAATATCTGCTTGTACTCTGGGTTCTTGTCCAAACTGGAACCTAAAGAAATAGAAGAAGCTCTTGGTGATGCTGATTGGGTGATTGCAATGCAAGATGAGCTCAATCAGTTTGAAAGGCAGAAAGTTTGGAAGCTGGTACCCCGACCAAAGAACAGATCAGTAATTGGAACTAAGTGGGTATACAGAAATAAACTGGACGAAAACGGACTTGTAACACGAAACAAGGCTCGTTTGGTAGCAAAAGGTTACTCTCAACGAGAGGGAATTGATTATGATGAAACCTACGCTCCAGTTGCAAGACTTGAGGCAGTCAGGATGTTCTTGGCCTTTACAGCACACAAGAACTTCAAGGTTTTTCAGATGGATGTGAAAAGTGCCTTCCTGAATGGAGAGCTAGAAGAAGAAGTGTATCTGGAACAGCCACCTGGCTTTATTGATCCAGAACTTGAAGATTTTGTGTTTCTTCTCTTCAAAGCTGTCTATGGCCTCAAGCAATCCCCAAGACGATGGTATGAAACCCTATCCTTGTTCTTAATTGAAAATGGTTTTATTAGGGGAGTAATTGATAAAACATTGTTCTACAAAAATGTAAAGGGTGATTTGATACTTGTTCAAGTGTATGTGGACGATATTATTTTTGGGTCATCTAATGAGCGCTTGTGCGAGAAATTTGCCAAGTTAATGCAGGATAAGTATGAGATGAGCATGATGGGGGAGCTGTCTTTCTTCCTTGGATTACAGATCAGTCAAAGAAAAGAAGGAATCTTTATCTGTCAATCCAAGTACATCAAAGATTTACTCAAGAAGTACAATCTTGAAGATGCATCAGCAGCTAAAACTCCCATGCCAACAGCCACAAAGCTTGATGAAGACAAATCAGGTAAACCAGTTGACATCACAAGCTATCGAGGTATGATTGGCTCACTTCTCTATTTAACTGCAAGTAGACCCGATATCATGTTCGCAACGTGTTTGTGTGCAAGGTTCCAAGTGGATCCTAGAGAGTCACATCTCATAGCCGTCAAACGAATCTTTAAGTATCTCAAGGGAACACCAAATCTAGGGATTTGGTACCCAAGAGATACAGGTCTTAATCTAATAGGCTATTCGGATTCAGACTATGCAGGTTGCAGGATTGATAGGAAAAGCACATCAGGTGCTTGTCAATTCCTAGGTAGAAGATTGGTGTCCTGGCAAAGTAAAAAGCAACATACAGTATCTACTTCTACTGCTGAAGCTGAGTACATTGCTGCTGGAAGCTGTGTAGCTCAAATACTGTGGATGAGGAACCAATTGAAAGATTATGGCATGGAACATACAAAGATTCCAATCATGTGTGACAATACTAGTGCCATTGCCATGACCAACAATCCTGTAGATCACTCAAGAACCAAGCACATAGATATCCGGTATCACTTCATCAGAGAACATGTCGAGGAGGGGACTGTGGAGTTACAGTTTGTACCCACAATACAACAAATTGCAGATATATTCACCAAACCTCTTGATGAAGTAACATTCAATAGGTTGGTTGGTGAATTGGGGATGCTTAACACAAGTTAGTAAATCCTTATATCTGTAAAATCCAAGTTTTTGATCATTTACATATGTTTTTTTTCCTTGTTATTTGCCTAGTTGAAAACATATGTAAATCATTTGTAAAAATTGCTCAAAATATCACTTCTACATGCTACTTAATCATTATAAACTTAGACTTTAAAATGCCTTATTAATGATTATTATATGTTGTATGATGTGGTATTTTCCATAAATTCACTGTGCTTTGATTGTATTTTTTAAAAAAAAAACTTTGAATTTATGCTCATTTAATTGCATGAACATAGGGGGGGTTAAATTCATGAATCTCTAAACTTGCCATGATTTTTAAATGAATTTTTCTATGTTTTTCATGTAATTTTTATATAATTTAAAGCCTTAGAATTGTCAAGGAATGTCTCTTTTAATGGTTTTTATTAAAAATCCTTGAATTGGTATTTATTTTAATTTGGCAAAATTTAATTATTGTTTTTCTTGGAAAATTACCAAATTTTACTAAGTACCTTCAAAATTTCGAGATAGGGTCTATCTCGAAACTCATCTCGAAATTCGGCTTGAATTTCGACTTTGAGCTTCCAGGAGTGAAGTTTTGAAAATTCTAAGTCTAGTAAATTTTTATATCTCGAAATTCGACTTACAGTTCGAGATAGAATTCCAGATGTGAGAGATTTAAATATTCCAAGTCTGGGAAAATATTCGAGTTATCGAAATTCATCTCGAAATTCGACTTGAAGTTCGACTTGGAGTCTATCTCGAAATTCATCTCGAAATTCGACTTGAAGTTCGACTTGAAGTCTATCTCGAAATTCATCTCGAAATTCGACTTGAAGTTCGACTTGGAGTCTATCTCGAAATTCATCTCGAAATTCGACTTGAAGTTCGACTTGGAGTCTATCTCGAAATTCATCTCGAAATTCGACTTGAAGTTCGACTTGGAGTCTATCTCGAAATTCATCTCGAAATTCGACTTGAAGTTCGACTTGGAGTCTATCTCGAAACTTATCTCGAATTTCGACTTGAAGTTCGAGATTGGTTTTTCCTGAGAGGTTTAATGTTTAAAATTGTTCAAGTGAATTTAATTCGAGTTAGCCTCTATGTCGAAACTTATATCGAATTTCGACTTGATGTTCGAGATAGAGTTCGACATAGAAGTTCGACATAGAAGTTCGACTTAGAAGTTCGACATAGAGTTCGACTTAGATTACCCTGTGCGTACTTAAGTTTTTTTATTTTCACAGGGATATTTTTGTCATTTCACTCTATTGCCTATATATACAAAATTAACCCGATTTTACTTTCACTTTTACCCAATTGTTTTACAACCTAATTTTTTTTACAGCAGCCCTCCCTCCCACCCACGACTGTTCATAGTTGTGGTTGAATCTCTTACATATAACGAACTACTGTCCATTTTGTTTCTTGATTTTACTATCTGCATCACATTTATCCGTTTATATTGTGCCTAGTTTTGTGTTTAACATCGTGACTGTTCATCTTCACAGATACATACATACACACGATTTACACACACTTCTCACATACATATTATTACTGCAGATTTTGTTTTCACAGTAGTTTGTTACTGATTCTTGTTTAATTCCGTAGTTTAATTTTCACTACAACATCACAGTTGTTTTCTAAATTAAAAGGGATTAAAAACAAATTTTTTTCTAAAAAAAAAAAAAAACAAATGACTCACCAATTTTCTCTTGCAAAACATAATTTTTATAATATTCCGACTGAAATTGGTGATCAACTCCCGCGTTTCAAGTTTTGGGTACGATTTCTTAATTTGTACTCCAAAGCTAGTACTGCATTTACGGCAAAACCTACACTGGTCCATGATGCTTTGCAGCAGTTATGGACTAGTGCAGTACCTTTTGGGAGTAAATCGACCCCCTACGGTTTTACTTTTACCTTGGAGGGTCAAAATTTTGAGGTTACAGAGGCTGTTTTTAATACAGTTCTTGGTTTTCCAGTCAAGGATTCTTATGACCCTGAACCTACAGCGGCTGAGCGCCAGAATTTTTTTGAAGCAATTGGATGTTATCCTCCCCCTGGACGACTATCCACTTCAAATATTCAAAAACAATTTTTTCATGTGGAATGGAATTACTTTTTCGAGGCCATTACTAGATGCTTTCGGGCACGAGAAAGAGATTTTCATCAAATTTCCATTCCCATGCAAATTTTTGGTGTTTCCCTAGCCCAGGAACTAAACATTAATTATGGCAGGCTTGTTCTTTCAGAATTAGTGGCTACAATGGGATCACCTGAAACCAGAGACATTTCACACAATGATATTGTCTGCTGGTATCCTCGTTTCTTGCAAATGCTAATCAATCATCTCGTGCCTTCTAATGCTTTATCACTTAGGCAGGCATTTGTTCGAAGTCCCACCTCTGCACCTCTAGGCATGGGCACTAAGTCACTAACCACTATCGCTAACCAGGATAAACATCAGGGTAAACCTATGTCTATTCCTGAGAACATTCAAGTGTGGCTTTCTTTTGATGCAGGTGTAACTACTTTGGCGGGGACGTCTCAACTCTCATCACATGCTCAGAATCCATCTGCCCACAATGAAGCATTTCAAGGGATTCCTGATGAGCATATTGATGACGAACAAGATGAGGGCCAATCTCTCAGTCACTTCACAGCCAGGCAAAGGGAACAGCAACCGTCTCCTAAGACAACACATGCTGCTTCTGATTCCTCTGTTGGCCAAGGTAATGAAGGAGGTACTTTCTTAGAACCTAACACTCCTTCTTCCTCTAATTCTGATTCCGTGGCCCAAGATTCTGCTACCCCGCAGGATCTATCCCAGGGTGATAGCCATATTTCTGCGTCTGATTCCCTGACTTCTTCCCTATCACCCCTGTTGACGGGAGTTAAAAGGGCGGCATCCATAGAATTAGCTGAGAGTGCTGATGAGAGTGACCCTGAAGTGTAGCCAGTTTTACGGAAGCGAGCCAAAATTTCACAAGCTGCTACTTCAAAAGACCAGTCCATCCCTAGAGTGTCTTTCACAACCACTCCACCTCACGAGAGTGGTTCTCCCCTTGCACAGTCAACACCTAGGATGGTTGCTGAGGATTCGGTGTCTTCTGAAGAGCCTGTTCCTTCAGATAGGCCGGAAATTTTAAGTGCTTCAAAAGTACCTTCAACGGTACGTCCTGATGCTGTAGAGAGGATCGGTTCTGATGTTGTACTAGAACACTCTGCAGCCTCTCAGCCTGAGATTCCATCTCAGGACACAACAGGATACATAGATCCCATAACTGTTCCTAATTTTTCTTCTCCAGCTTCTGCAGGTACTGCTTTGCATCTGAGTGCTATTATTCAAGACATACATGAGCGTGAGACAGGGAGTGAGTGTGAGCGTTTAGGGAGTGAGGGACCTTCATTTTTAAGGCCCGAAACTGAGCGTAAAACACAAACAGAACGATTTTTAGAGCGAGAAAACCTAAGCCAAACACCGTCCCTGGTTCTTCAAAATCTTGAAACACGTATGTCAACAGTGGAAAATCAGATACAGCAGTTTGGGCAGTCTATGGGGCAGTTAGGGATTAATGTTGGAGATCACAAGAGGGCTCTTGATGACTACGCAGCACGAATGGCAGGTCAAGCCGAAGCTTTAAAAGATATGACAAACAAAGTCAATGACCTGGGCCATGCTGGTGGTCTCTTGGGCAGCACTCTGTATGACAGAATGGGGAGTGTTGAAAGCGTTCTGCATACACTGGCAACGGAGGTCAGTCGAATGATGTATGCAGTTCGGCATTTGGTTCCCCCGGAGTGCTTTGAAGAACAATTCACACAACCTCCCCCAGCTGATGATGATGGTACAGGTGGTGCTGGTGGACCTTCTGGTTTTGGTTCACATGCTAGTGGCTCTGGTGTACCAGGTGATGTTCAGGATAACTCACCTAAGGGGGAGAAAGGAGGTAATGAGACGACACAACAGTCACCCCGTGCTGAAGAAGAGATTGATCCAATGGTGACTGATGAGGAGGCTCAGAGGAAGCGAAAAGGTAAAGCAGTGATGGTTGAACAAGAAGAGCCATTCACTGACTTTGGTGATCAACAGGAACACGTGCAAGTTGATTCAGATTCTGATATGGAAGACGTACCTCTAGCACATGCAATTAAGAGATCTTTGGAGGAACAAGGTGGAGGTGCTGGGGCGTCTGCTGAAGAGATTCCTGTTGATGAGGAAACCCTGAAAGCTCAGCAGTTAGCTCTGAAACAAGCTCAATTTTTCAAAATGAAGATGATGCAGGATAAAGCTGTTTTTCTTGAGAAGCAAGTGGAGCTCAAGGAAAAGCAGTATGATCATGAGCTTGCCAGACTAGCTGATCCTCAAGTTGATCTGGACAAAAGGAGGATTGGACAGAAATGGGACGATGCACGAAAGATACTGATGGGGTCGTGTGCACATGGAGTTCATAATAAGGAGGCAGATGACTTGTTCTTCAACTTGAACATGAAGAATCCGATGACGATGGACTATATAAATGCTTTGAAGAGAATGATTTCTAAAGTCCGTGTTGGATACAAATCGGTGGATAATGAATGGCAAGTCATCCTGTCTTTAATTGATGGAGCCCCGATGTCTTTTATGTATGTCGATGATCAGTTTATGTCGAGAAGATCTGCGTCAGAGTTGTTCTTGCTAGCAACTAAAATTCAATATTCTCAAGCTGAGGAGCTAAGCATTCTGTATAGAGATCAGTTAATGCAGTTAGCAGAGGACAAGGGACCAGAATTCTCAGCCAATCCAGACGTTGTCAGAATGGTTGTTGATGGAAAGATGAAGAGGGTTAGCTTGGAAGAAAATGACTTGATGGCTCTATCGGTGGAATCCCTTAAAGCTGTTTGCAGACAAATGATGGGCAAGGGATTCACCTCGGATATTAAAGAAAAATCAGTGGAGTTCATTGAGAAGATAATCTTCCAGAAGAGCAGTGAAATATGGAAGTGCGATGTCATTGCTCCAAATCCTCTGGATAACGTGAAGATTGAGCCAGAGCTAATGCAAAGAAAATGGGATATTCTACAAGCTGTGAAAAGCGTAGATGAAGCTTTGACTCTTCCTTCAGGACCCCTGGAACAAGGAGAGATAAGGGAGGCAGTTGGTGTTCCAGGAAGAGAAAGTGTATACTGGATTCATTCTTACACAGATGATACAGCTGATGCCCTGGTGTTCATTGATGTAGACCAGAATCAAACCTTCTTGCATATGAGTAGGAAATGGCTGCTGCAGACTCAAGATGCTGCATTTCTAGACAAAGTCAGAGATGAATTCAAATTGGGAGATGTAGAGGATAGGTTTGCAGATGAAAAGCAGAGACTATTAAAGTACTTATCTGAAGTAGTAAAAGAGAAAAGGAGAATGGAGTCAGATGCGGCTAGTAGGTTCAATACCAACCGTGTCAAGGGCTACCCTAAAATGATCTACTGTCAGTTCAAAGCTGATAAAGCTCATTGGAAGCCTCAGCTCATCATGAAAAACTTTGAGGACATTCCGAAGATCAGAACTACCCAGGAAGTTGATAAACTAAGAAGGCTTTTCAGACATCCATATCCAGAACCCAAGAATCCTCTGGAAATGGAAGCAGTAAGTTTGCTGAATGCGAGATGGGCACAACTACACGATCCAGTATACAAAAGAGAACAGCAAAGGAAAGAAAGGCGCAGAAAACAAGGAGAAGATAAGCGCAGTGCTGTTAAGGAAGTTAGGAAGGGGAAACGGAATTAGAGTTAAAGTTCAAAGGGATGTGAACTTGAAGTTGGAAAAACTTCATATCTTTTGGTTGCTCTAACTCACTTGAGGAAAATTCACCTGACCACGGTATGCGAGATAGGCTAATTCACCATACTGTAACCGTGAATCAGAGTGGATCCAATAAGGTGATATGAGTTGGACTGAAAGGTATGAAATAATCCAGGTGATAGAGATCATTTCAATAGTCTTTAATTCGAGGTTCGAATTCTCTTTCTAGCTTATGTTTATTTTCTAAAGTTCTTTGTATTGTTTTCAAGTTTTTATTCAAGTGTAAAATGTGCAAGACATTAATGTTATTTATTTTTTTTCTCGTCTCATTATTTAGTTGAGTTATCCTTCTTTAATTTGAATGTCATTGTTAGACAATCAAATAGGGGGAGATTGAAAGGCAGAGTGTTTAAACTTGTAACACTATAATTTATGTAACTCAACTAAAGAAAAGATACTTAACCCGAAGACAATCAAGAACGAGAAGTCACAAAGAAATCAATACAAATGAAGACAAAGTAATTGATACAGTTCAACATGTTAAATATGATCAAACAAAGAAGAAATCATTGGAAGAAGTTCAAGTCAAAGTTGTTCATGCCCCAGTGATTTGTAACTCAAAGAATCAAGATCATAACTATCAGTATCAATAAGACTAATTGATTTCAAGTGAAAAAGAAGGAAAGCAATTGTTGGAAAGCCACATTTCTAATTGAACATGGTAATCTATTCAGAAGCAAGAAACCTATCAAGACTAGTCACTTATGAACCAGACCAGTGCATCAAGTGTCAGGACATTGGTAGCAAGTTCATGTCAGTAGTAGAGATCCAAGTTCAAGAGCTTGTTGAAGAAAATAGAAGACATGAAGAAATCACAAGTTCAAGATGTTGCATTAAAGTTTCAAGTTGAAGCCCAGAATTTCTCTAAGTACTTACAAGGGAACCTATGTAGAAATTCCTATCTAGAAATTCTGGATAAGTTTCTACTTAGAGCTAAGTAGAAATTCTGGAGTTGGAAATATTTTCTAAGTACTCAACTCAGGAAGCTATCTCGAATTTCCTATGTAGAAATTCTTAAGTCGAATTTCCTATGTAGAAATTCTTAAGTCGAATTTCCTATGTAGAAATTCTGGAGGTGAAAATATTTTCTAAGTACTCAGGAAGAAGGCTATCTCGAATTTTCTATGTAAAAATTCCTAAGTAGAAATTCCTATGTAGAAATTCTACTTAGAATTCGAGATAGAGCCAAGTAGAATTTCCTATGTAGAAATTCTACATAGAGGAAAGTTTCAACATGACACATGGCATCATCCTGGTGGCAGATTTCCAAGCTTTCAAGACAAGATAAGATTCACGTGGACAACATTGGGCCACTCATATCTTATCTTTTGAAGACTACAAGACATAGATTACAAAGTAGTATAAATAGAAGTACTTGTGTAACTTATTACGAGAGCAATATTCGAGAGAAACACTTGTAATAGAGAGAGAGTATATTCACAGAGCTTAGTATCATTTACTACCCTCTTTACTTCTGTTGTACTATTGTAATGAATGTTGTAGCAACCCCTTCAAGTGATATATAAGACATATATTCCTTGAATCTTTGTGTTCATTTATTACATAGTATTTATTGCTTCATTAATTCGAAAAGTTGTATTCACCCCCCCCCCCCTCTACAACACATTTGGACCTAACAGTACTTCATGAACCATTCTACATGATGATCTACAAGGACAGGGAAGGCAGAGAAAAATGCTTTGATATTTGTCACGAAATAGACAAACTGCCTAATCTGGAATTAAATCATCTTGCAAGTCAACTAGACTACAGGGTTGATGATGAAAAGATTTTGAAGGGATACCTATACATAAAGATAAAGGAAAATGAAGATAGGATAAATGAGTCAAGGGGAAGAAGAAGAAAAAGATAGAAGATTCAGACTCAACATCAAAGTTATCAAAATTCATCTACTACTGGTATTTGATCACTCTGTCTCAAAATTAATTTTGTCAATATTGTAATTCCTGCTAGAATGAAAATGTTTATCAGTTATAGAATTGGGATTCCGTCAGAATCTGATGTCACTGAACTTCTATTTTCCCTGCAGGCTTGACTTGTTGTCCAGTTTCTCAAGTTATTTTAAAGTGTAGGATTCACTTATAACACCTTGACCACTACCTTGAGCTACTACATCTTCAATTCAGTTTCTCGGATAATTTCATTTCTGTTCATAGGTTTTCAACCGTGACTTCAATCAAATTTGGTTCTTGGGTCACAAATACAGTGGATATGCTAACAACCTGTTTTACCAAATATTATCTTCTTTAGCTCTTGTTTTAGTTCATAGGCCTTCAGCACACAAATAGTTCTTCTAAAAACAATGTGGTTATATCATCAGATTCCTGATGGCTGTAATCCTACGTTCCAGATGATCTGCAGTGTTAGCACGAACTTCCTGTAATTTTCCTGTAGAATAATCTTTAAGCCTTTGTATTGAGATTTCAGGTAGTTCAGTTTGTTCTCCTTCAATACTTAACCCCTAAGATTTTTCATTCAAAAATTCAACTCGAATCAACCAAAAATTGTAACTAAATTAATCTTTTTTTTCAGCATCTGAATTACTAGTGGATCCTATGGAATAAACCTCTAAGGAAATTAGTACCACTTCTTCTTCAGCCTGTTCTAGAATTGACTTCATCAGATTTCTTCAGTCAATTTTAATTGTCTTTAATACCTAAAAAAATCTCAAACTACAAACCCCTTGGGTACCCTTAATTTATTATTTAAGAAAAAATTAAATTTCTAGAATTTTTAATTTTCTTAGAAATTAAATTAAACAAAAATAAATATTTACGAAAAAATTAATTTTTGAGAATTTCGATTTTTTTTAAAAATAAATAAATCGTAAATTAATATATAAGAAAATTTTAATTTTCAAGAATATTAAATTTTCTAGAAAAAATAAATAAATCGAAAATATAAATTTTAAGACTTGAAACTTGGAGGTATCAACTAACACAATTGTAAGTGGCGGATGCGATTGCTAAATTTGGACATTTAGAATTCTAAGATACATGTGGCAGATGATGTTCCCGCGTAGATGACTTAGAGTCCGTTTGGCTAAATTTAAAATTCTGACTTATGACTTAAAGTCGCTTAAAATGATAAGTCGGGAGTTTAAAATGTATTACATGGAACATTATTCACAAAAGGCTTAATCGAATCACCGATTTATTATTATTACTTGGATAGCAATGATGTATTACTAGATGCCGCTTATTGTTTACAATTTTAATTAGATATTAAAATTGTTGCCAACATAATAATAACCTACAGGGTCACACACAAAGAATGCTTGAAGGAGAAATAATTTAAATTGTGAATTTAAATTAAATAAGTAATTTATTTTATTTATGATATTAATTAAGTATGACTTAATTAATTATATAAATAGAATAAAAAAATTATTTAAACTAATTCCAAAATTAATAATTAATTAATTAAGTGAGACTTAATTAAATAATTTAGAATTTTGGATTAGTATGAATTATAATTGGATTATAATTAGAAAACTTATTCTTCTCTCTATATAATCTCTTTATGGGCTGATTTAATAATTGAGAGATATTTTTACTAAAACCCTAGCCGTTTTGAGAAAAGAGGAAAATAGAGAGAGAAACAGTTTTCGGGTGCTAGTACACATCAATCCTTCATAAAAAGTGTTCGTGTGGATACCGTAGAGCGTAGATCACGAGAGAGGGATACGTGGTGATTAAACAAGCTTTGGACCTCCATTAATCTTCCATTAATGAACTGTTAAAGCTTCTAAAGGTATTTATTCTTTATCTCCGAATTAAATCTTTTGTTTTCGCATGGATCCTGCGGAGGGTTTCGCTATTTAGATTTATTTTTCGCGTTTATTCCACTGCGTTTGTGCCTCGAAACCCTTTAATGGCATCAGAGCTACTTGCGAAACGTTTTAATTCGGTTATGTGCTTAATAGTTTTCGATATGTAAGCATGTATGCGATCTATCATGATTTTGTATTGATACAATATGTATATGTTTTTATATATTATGAATATATGATATTCATATGATGTATAATCATGTGATGATTGTGTGTATTGGTGTATGTATATGATACATGTTTGTTCTTAATATGAGAATCGTATTCGATACAAATTTTGAAACGGCTCCCGTAGATTTTCTGAAATCCGTGTCCGTTGTTCAATTTTCGCAAACGATATGTGTTTTCTGACTGGAATCGGGTCACTGAGCAATACTGAATTTGTCAGCTCTGCGTCTGTAAGCCATTAGATGTCTTTACAGACTCCAAAACGATGATTTATTATTTTCTGAAAATTATTTAATTTTTTAAAATTTTGAGTATATGTATGTATATATTATGAATATATGATATTCATGTGATGTACAATCATGTGATGATTGTATGTATCATTGTGTATGTATATATGATATATTCTTGTTCTTGTTATGGGGAATGTATATGATACGATTTCTGAAACACTGTCAGATTTGGTGAAATCTGATTGCCGAATCCGATTTTCACAAACGATATGTGTTTTCTGACTAGAATCGGGCCAATGAACAAAACTGATAGTTACCCTATCATCGACGGGTCTGTAAGGCGTTTGACGTCATTAAGGGACTCGAAACAGCGATTTATTGTCTTCAGAAATCTATTTTTAATTTTCTGAAATTTCAAAATTTGTTATATATGATTATATGATATGTTTATATAATCTGAAATATATTATATGTGTTATGTGATAGCATGGTGGATGGTTATGGCCTAAAGACCCATAGTATAGTGGTTTTGATTTATGGTTTTGGTTTTCAAATACGACTTTCATGTCGTTTATTTATTGTAATTTAATTATCTCGAATGTTATTCGAGTTCTTCTTGTAATTTCATTAGAATAGTTTTATTTTTATTATTCAATATAATTATCAATGAAGACTTGCAAGCAAGGAGGTGATCCAAAAGGGGATGATGGACCAATGAAGAAAGAAGACATGTAAAAGATAGTATTTTTAAAACCACCATAGACTGACCTTGATATTTCCATTAGTTTGGAAAGATCACATAGGATGGGGCCATAACCAAACACGTTTAATTTACGCACATTACATATATGTATATGATTGCATGTATTGGTATGTATGCGTAGATATAATCGAGATGCCTGCTTAATATTGATTAATCATGTATGTATTAGATACGACATCCATGCCATGTTTGCTTAAGAAAGATAAAATTTGTAACGATTCAAGATTTTAAAATTGACCAAACGATCATGAGATTCTTGTGTTTATGAAACACAGTATTAAATATGAATTTTCTTTTTATGATATGGGGAGATTTTGTCAAAAGTGGATTATTAGTTTAATTCGAAAGGAAGTTGGGTTTTAAGTGAGACCGCTTGTGACTTCTCCGACGACCTGGAAATCAATCCATTGACGAATATTGAAATGAATTATTTGATCAAGGAAAAATTGAGAATCTCTTTATGATGGGATCATGATCGTTCATATAAACAATAAAAAATCCATAAATACATATTAAGTTAATCGGATGCCTTTCAATGTTTAATACTCGTCAAGATCTAGATTGAGAAAGAGTGGGTTTACCAAAGCAAGGTGCTTTTATCAATCATGGGAAGACGTGATAAGTAAGTGTACTTAGTTTGTTGAAACATTGGGTCTAACTTAACTAAATCATCACAATAGGATTGTGGGTTTAGAGGCATAGAGTTTGGTGAGATTTATTGGATAAATGTGTACAAAGGGTTGTTCCACCAAACTTTTCAAGAGTTATATTTGATATAATCGACAAATGTTGTCTACCTAAATAGTCATTTTTTGAGTGTATTAGCCAATGCTATCTTAAAACATGGATGAAATATGGATCTTGGCTCACTAGAAAGATTTAAAGAAATGTTTTCCGAATTAATAGTTAGGGCTATTAGTTTGATAAAAATAGTGGGAGGTATATGGTGATATACCATAATCACTTAAACATAATTAATATTAAATTTGCAATTTAGTTTATATTATACACTTTAATATTGTAGATATCAAATGATAAACACAAAATAATTCTCTATGCGATCAGTTCTTGAGAAGGACAAGTTGACGAGAATATATTTCCTTGACTGACATAGGAGCTTGAGGATCGTCCTCGGACACCACGATGTTAGTCAAATATCTTCCCCTGCTCTTAAAGTTGAGAATGTAACATGTACAAATCATAGTGCTTATTGGAAACAAATTGATGTTGCGACTGATGTTTCATGTCTCATGCTTGTAAATATGTGTGTTGAGCTTAAGAAGCAACACGAGCATATAGATGCTTATGAGACGATTGAGCACAAGATATATTTGAAAATAAAAGGGCACTATACACTTACAAGTAGGGAGAGTGAGACTCGGTTACACCACATGTTCTAAAGATTATAGGGTATAATAAGTACCTTTGATATTTTGGGTTTCCAGATTGGTCTGGAGACTTAGTTAGATTTGATCTTACAATCTTTGGACAAATATTATTCTTAGTTTGTTATGAACAATAAAATGAATAAGATTGGTAAAACACCCATTTAGTTGCTAAGTATGTTGAGAACTGCTGAAAGCAATATGATAAATGCATGAACTACTACTATATTGATGGTAAACATAGGGAATGCAAAAGGAAAAGGAAAATGGAAAGGCAAGGAGAAGATTTGATCTAGTTCCGTTGTCAAACCAAAGTCCAATCCCTAAAGCAGACTATAAAGTCTGAATGAGGTGTTGATAAAGAAGACGATTGTCGCTTCTGTGGAAAATTGGGAGACTGGAAATTAAACTGTCATGCTTATTTGGAAGATCTAAAAAGATGATCAATAAGGGTCAAGCTTCAGGTATCGGGTTGGAATTGGAGTAAAAGTAGTTGCTCTGGTTAGAAGAACTCGTTACTTAACTTTTAGCCTATAAGAAAAATTTAGAACTTGATAATTGTTATAACGTGCTTGCAATTGGCAGAGACATTATTTCAGTTTCTTGTTTGGACAAGAAAGGCTTTTTCATTTTAATTAAATAACAATAGTTGTTTATTCTATTTCGATGATGAGGCTTATAATGTTGCACAACTAATTAACAATTTATATGTTCTAAAGTGACTCAAATCAAATATTACCATTGGCACTGTTATTGAGGCCATATTAATGGGAAACGCATTTCCAGAATACATAAGGATGCATTCATGGATAAGTTTGATTATGAATTATACAAAAGGATGCGAATCTTGGTTTATTTGGCAAAATGACTAAAGCTCCTTTTACCGGACATGGTGAAAGGGGTCATTGAACGGGTATGACTTATAAATAGTGATGTATGTGAAAGGCATAGGTGTACTAACTTGTAACACTTAATTACTATGTAACTCAACTAGAGAAAAGATAAAACAACAGCAAAAGAAGAGAAACTGAAGAAGCACATGGAATCAATCAACTGAAGAAATGGTAATGATACTTGGTAACTACAAGTAACTAATTTGGTTAATCAAGGATGCATAAGTGAGAAGAAGTTCAATCTCAGTATTGCTCATGCCCTAACTTATCTAATGGAGAATCAAATTAATGTCAAAGAAGTATCAAGAAGACCAAAGTGATTTCATGTAATGTATATCAACATCTGGATAATGTAAAGGTTAATCAACAAATGAGAACTGACATTCAGAAGCAAGAACCCCTACAAGACTAGTCACTTAAGAACCAGACCATTGCTTCAAGTGTCAGGACATTGGAGGCAAGTTCATGTCAGTAATAGAAGATCTCATTTGAATTGAGTGAGGAAAAGAAATTGAAGAAGCTAGGGAAACTTGCTCATAAAGGTTAATCCTCAATTAGTCACTAAATAAAGTCAACATTCGATGAGTGCATATTTGCCAAGGCAAATGTCGATCCACGGCAGATCGATATCGAGATCGAGATCTTCATAGATCGAGATCGAGATTCTCCCAGATCGAGATCGAGATCTTCATAGATCGAGATCGAGATTCTCCCAGATCGAGATCGAGATCTTCATAGATCGAGATCGAGATTCTCCCAGATCGAGATCGAGAATTACACAGATCGAGATCGAGATGGATCCAGGCGAAAATCGAGATGCGGGTGGATATGTAACATTTAATGTTCAAGGGACAAGTGGCTTATTGTGAACGGTTGATCCAGAGTTGTTGGGAAAGTACTTTTTGTTGTCGAAGTCCTGATTGGGCCACGTACACAAAAAGGACAAGATCAAGACTACATGACATTATAAAAACAACACTTTGTTTTTATTAGTATACAGACTTTTTCATCATCTCAATTATTCAACGATATTTTTAAAGAGAGAGCATTTACTGTAAAACAAAAAGTGAGAGAGAGGATCAGTTGAATCTAGCTTTAATTGCTGTATTTATTGTTCAACTGATCATGATGCTTTTATGAATGTTGTAGCAAATCCTTCAATGAATATAAAGATATATTCTTGAAATTCTGTGTCATCATTTATTACCTGCATATTGTTTATTCTCTCATTAATTTCAAACAGTTGTATTCACCCCCCCCCCCCTCTACAACACTTTGGACCTAACAATTGGTATCAAAGCTCATGTTAAACACATCTAACAGAGATCCTATTGTGTTGTTCGAGTTGGTTCTTGAAAATCCCAGATCCATTTTTTTCTTGAAGTTTGTGCCGAAAGTTTTTATTTGTTTCTTCTTGAAAAAGTCATAGATCTAAAATGTTCTGAGTCATGGTGTAAGGAATATTTGTACAAAATTCCAAAATATTGTACTTTAGAGCTTTGTGGATTTTCTTGTGGTCAAAACTGGAATCAACTGATTGACTAAACAAAAAGGACATTTTCGAACTTCTGTCAACTAAGAAGTGGACAACTTTTTGTTTGGACTTGAGAAAGTGGTGGACCCTGCTACTGTTCCTGTGATTAAAACTAACTTGCTTGAATCTTAAGTGCAAAATCCGTTGGATATTAAGTGTTGAATATTTAAAGTGAGATAATTAATTTTTCAAGAAAATACAATTTATTGTAATTTGAAAAGTGTATTATCTTAATTTTAAATTTTATTAAAATGGCCGCCGTACACAGATTTAAGATACCTCCGTTTGATGCACAACATTATGACGAATGGACCGGAAGGATGAGAGCTTACCTTGAATCAATAAACAAGGTATACTTGAGAATATTGGAAAACGGTCTATACATACCCATGAAAATTGAGCCAGAGCGAATGGAAGGAGGGATACTAATACCATCCCGGTCTGTTCCTAAAGAGGAAATGGAGTTTTCAGACGCAGATAAAGAATTGGTAGGTATGGATGCGTCGTTACGTAACGTCATAATTGAATCCCTAAACTCAGAGTACTATGTTCAGATAAAGGGATTAAAAACAGCTAAAGCCATGTGGGATAAACTGGCTGTAGTGATGGAGGGGACCGAGGAAGTTAGAGATAATCACAAGCGCATTCTGATATCTGAATATGAATCGTTCAGATGTGAACGAGGAGAAAGTGTAGTGGATGTTTACAAACGTTACAGTAAATTGCTTATCGAGCTGAGTATAAGAGATAAAGTCTATCCACTAGCAGATTCAAATATCAAGTTTCTTTTGAATTTGCCTAAACATCTGGAACACAGGATCACTGCCATTCGAGAGTCAAGAGACTTGAAAAATACTTCACTCGAAAAGCTGTATGGTGTTTTGAAGACCTACGAGCTGGAGCAGGAACAAAATGATAGAAGAAGATCCTACAATAGTGGAGAAAACAAAGCGGTAAGTGAGTCTGGACTTGTAGCTGAAGAGTCTGCTGTAAAGGCACTTGCAGCTGTCTCATTGAAAACTGCTAATCCTGAAAGGGTGGTATTAGACATTGAAGATCCATCCGAAGAAAGTGAGGATGAATACTATACCCTTGAAGAGTTGGACAAATTAGAAGACAAGTCATATGCTTGTATTGCTCGAGAATTTGCTCATATCAGCTTCAGGAAGCAAAGAAGTGGTAAAGGACGATTTGGTAGTTCTTTCAGCCGAAGAGGCAGCAGTAGCAGCAGAGGCAGTAGTGTAAGTGGTCGTGGAAGTTACAGTGGTCGAGGTAGCACATCTGGTAGTGGCTACAGACCTAACCTGGTAGACAAGAACAAGTTCAGATGCTACAACTGCAATGAATTGGGGCACTTCGCAACAGAGTGCAAGAAGCCCAAGTACGTTCATCCCAAGGAATCCTATGCTGATCTGAAAAAGAAATATGATGCCTTGGTTAGCAAGCAACAGAAGGGAAGCCGGGCGTATGTTGTGACTGAAGGGAAGGTTTGGGACGAGTCTGATGAAGATGAAGATCAGGAGCTATGCAATTTCGCTTTAATGGCAAAATCTTCAGAACAATCAGAGGTACCAATTCTAACTGTAAATGAAATGTCTATTTCTGAGTACCAAAATGAATTAGCTGTCATGACTAAAGATATGTACAATCTCCAACTAAATCTAATTGCTGTTAATGAGGAAAATGCTAAACTCTCCCTTAAGAATAGACTTCTCGAGGCCAGGGTAGAGGAATTAGAATCAGGAGAAAGTAAAGAAAGGCAGTTAATGAATCAGGTAGACGTTTTAGAACACAAGCTTAAGATTAGGGAAGACCTTAACGAAGAACTTAAAAATGAATTAGCTGAGCTTAAAATAACATGTCAATCTTTTAAAGAAGCCGCTAATAAAGTTTTCGTAGAAAGGGACATGTACATGAAGCTGGCAGGCAAGAGTAAAAATGAAAAAGTAAACATATGACTTGACTACACACAGAAAAAGAAAAATAGGGCTGCTGAGTTGTTAGAGCCAGTGTTAGTCAAAGAAAATGTGCCTGAGGTTTTAATGGATGTTAGAAAACCTATCTTTAAGCAGTTTGAGCCCAGGACCATAGATCCTGTTGCTACTAAAATTGAACAAGAAATTAAAATTGAAAGAGATTCAGAAGAAAAAGTAGTAGAACCTACAACTTCTAAGAGAGTGAGTAAGATTGCTTATGCTAAGAGAGGTGTAGGAACCAAGGAGGCTAAGACGGTGTCATATAAACAATGGGTAGCAGGGTCAGACCAAATGAAAGCACCTGTAAAGGCAGTTAAAACTGAACCTGCATCTGTATCTACATCTACACGAGCTAGAAAGGCATGCTATATCTGTAATCAAACTGATCATTTGTCTTACTATTGCCCGTTCTATGTAGAGGAAGAAAAATCTGTTGGTTGTAATACCATGCCTGCAACTACTGCTTTGCCTAACATGCATGCAAATCATGTCAAGTGCAATAATCCTAATTGTATGCCATGTGCTGTAAACATCATGCATGCTTATTTTAATTTGATGAATACGGCTAGTGCATCTGTTGAACATACATCTAGTAGTGGTAAGAAAAAGCATGCGGGGTCAAAGACTAAGACTTCAAGTCCTCCTAAAGTTAGGAGTGACCAGTCTACTCCCAAACCTGACAAACCAGTCAAGGTTGACAAGGGAAAAGACAAAGTCAAGATGAATGCCCCTGATGGCAACAAGGCAAAGCCTTCTGTATCTGAAAAGAAAAAGGAAATTATTGATGCCGGGCCCAAACATCATTGGGTTCCAAAGAACACCTAACCTTTCTGGATTTGCAGGGCAGTGAACAGGAAAAGAGTAAAGTCATATGGGTGCTGGACAGTGGAGCATCGAGGCATATGACCGGCAATAAGTCCCTGCTAACAGATTTGGTGTTGAGAGCCGGCTCCGTGGTTACTTTTGGAGATAACAACAAAGGTTACACTCGGGGATATGGCAAGATTGTTTGTGGAAATGTTATCATTGAGGACGTATCTTTTGTGGAAGGATTGCGACATAATCTCCTCAGTGTTAGTCAGTTCACCGACAAGGGTTTTGACGTCAACTTTGGGAAGCATGTATGTTCGATTCGAAGCAAAAAGGACGGAAGCCTTGCTCTCAAAGGAGTAAGGAAGTCAAATTTGTTCATAGCTGACATGAATTCTGCTGATCAGTCTGAAGTCACGTGTTTCTACAGCAAGGCTTCTGTTGATGAAAGTTGGCTATGGCATAAAAGATTATCTCACCTGAACTTTAAAGCAATGAATAATCTCGTAAGGAGAGAATTGGTGAGAGGGCTGCCGCAGATGGAGTTCACCCCAGATGGACTCTGCGAAGCATGTGAGATGGGAAAATCAAAAAGAGCCTCGCATAAGGATAAATAAGTGAATAGCATTACCGAGCCCCTACAACTTCTTCACATGGATTTGTTTGGACCTGTTAATGTTATGTCAATGTCAAGGAAAAGATATGCGCTGGTAATTGTCGATGACTTTTCCAAATACACATGGGTGAAGTTTGTGATATCGAAAGATGAAGTGCCACATGAGATCATTAGACATGTACTGGTAATTGAAAATGTAGCAAGTCTGACTGTGAAGACTATCCGATCCGACAACGGGACAGAATTCAAGAACTCAGTGTTAATGGATTTCTGCATATCTAAAGGGATCAGACGACAGTATTCAGCACCGAGAACACCGCAGCAGAATGGGGTGGTAGAAAGGAAGAACAGGACACTGGTTGAAGCAGCTAGGACAATGCTGTATGAGTCAAAACTTCCTTTATATTTTTGGGCTGAAGCAGTTAGCACGGCTTGTTATACACAGAACAGAACCCTGATTATAAAGGACCATAATGAGACGCCGTATTATCTGATGAATAAAAGAAAACCTTCTATCAACTACTTCCACGTGTTTGGTGCAAAATGCTTTGTGTTAAGAGACAATGCACAACTTGGAAAGTTTGATGCCAAAGCAGATGAAGGGGTTTTCATTGGATATTCTCTTGAAGCAATAGCAGCGTACAGGGTGTTTGTACTTAATGATCGCAAGGTGGTTGAAAGCCTTAATGTCACATTCGACGACTCAAAGCTCCCGTCGATACTAAAAGAAGACAGTGAGCCCACTTCCCTAAGATTTGAAAATATGGATATTGATGAAGTGGATGCAGTTCCTGAGTCTGTAGTGCAGGGTAGTGATCCAACTATAAATAATGAAATTAATCAAGAGTCTAGTGTTTCGCAAATTCAAAACACTAGGGCTGAGGGATCACCTTCCGTCAGACCTGATACTAACTCAGGGGGAGTCAGTATGCACTCAGGGGGAGCAGCTCACTCAGGGGGAGCCAGTACTAGCTCAAGGGAAGCTAGTGAAAATGTTTCTAGACTAAGTCACCTTCACTTACAAAATCAAGCTGAATCATCAAGAACATTTGCTAGGGATCGCACTTGGAACAAGGACCATCCGTTTGATCTAATTATTGGTGATCCAGAAGCCGGAGTGACTACTAGAGGAAAAGCTAGAGCTGAAATTGCCACTGAGAATGAATGTCTATACTCAGTGTTCCTTTCCCAGATGGAACCTAAAGTGGTGGAAGAAGCTCTAGATGACGCTGATTGGGTGATTGCTATGCAAGAGGAACTCAATCAGTTTGAAAGGCAGAAGGTGTGGAAGCTGGTACCCAGACCAAAGAATAGATCTGTTGTTGGGACAAAATGGGTATTTAGAAACAAGCTGGATGAAGACGGACTTGTAACACGAAATAAAGCTCGCCTGGTTGCTAAGGGTTATACTCAAAGAGAAGGAATTGATTATGATGAAACCTATGCACCAGTAGCAAGGCTAGAAGCAGTAAGGATGTTCTTGGCTTTCGCAGCACATCATGGTTTTAAAGTCTATCAAATGGATGTCAAGAGTGCATTCTTAAACGGTGAACTGGATGAAGAGGTGTATGTCGAGCAACCTCCCGGGTTTATCGACAGCAAATATTGTGATTATGTTTATTGACTCTTCAAATCAGTATATGGCCTTAAACAGTCTCCGCGGAAGTGGTATGAAACTCTGTCAGACTTCTTACTAGAAAATGGTTTCACCAGAGGAGTAATCGACAAGATGCTTTTCTACAAGAAATGCAAAGATGATCTAATAATGGTGCAGGTATATGTGGATGACATTATCTTTGGGTCTGCAAATGAGAAGCTGTGTGCTAAATTCGCTAAGTTAATGCAATCAAGGTATGAAATGAGCATGATGGGAGAGCTGACGTTCTTTCTGGGCATTCAAGTTAGTCAGAAGAAGGACGGGATATTTATCTGCTAGACCAAGTACATTCATGATCTATTGAAGAAGTATGGTCTCCAAGATGTATCACAAGCTAAGACTCCTATGGCAACAGCCACGAAACTTGACGAGGACAAATCGGGTAAACCTGTAGACATCTCAAGCTATCGAGGTATGATCGGCTCACTTTTGTATTTAACTGCTAGCAGACCTGATATTATGTTCTCTACGTGCCTATGTGCAAGGTTCCAAGCGGATCCTAGAGAGTCACATCTCATAGCCGTAAAGCGTATTTTTAGGTATCTCAAGGGAACATCAAATCTCGGGATTTGGTACCCAAGAGATACAGGGTTTAATCTTGTTGGCTATTCGGATTCAGATTACGCAGGTTGTAGAATAGATAGGAAGAGCACTTCAGGAAGCTGTCAGTTCCTTGGAAGAAGGTTGGTGTCTTGGCAAAGCAAGAAACAACACACAGTATCTACCTCGACAGCTGAAGTAGAATATATTGCTGCTGGAAGCTGTGTGGCCCAGATACTGTGGATGAAGAACCAACTCAGGGACTACGGTGTGGAAGTATCTACGATTCCTATCATGTGTGATAACACAAGTGCTATTGCAATGACCAACAATCCTGTGGATCACTCCAGGACCAAGCACATTGACATCAGGTACCATTTTATTAGAGAGCATGTAGAAAATGGAACTGTAGAGTTGCATTTTGTGTCTACTGAACGTCAAATAGCAGATATATTCACTAAACCTCTAGACGAATCAATATTTTCTAGATTGGTTGGTGAATTAGGGATGCTTAACACTTTTTAGTTTTGCTACCTATCTGTTATAATTCAGTTTGTGTACATATTATTGTTGTTCATGAATATTCATAAGTAATAATGTGTACTTAACTTCATTAATGTATGTATTACATCTCATAAAAGGAAGTTAGAAAGTTTCATGAAATTAATCTTGTGCTGATCTGTGTATCTAAATGATTAATGTCTAATGATGTGATAGGATTTAATGCTATACTTCATTTTGTAATGCATGATTTATTTGCTAAATTCCCTGTCGTTTCAAAATTGTAAGTTTCTTAAATGGTGTGAAAATTCGTGGTGAAATCTTGTGAATTTTACATATAAATGTTTAATTCACATAATTTCATTAAAATTTTCTAAGGCAAATCTCGATCTGGTTCTGGATCGAGATCGAGAACGACTTGTGCAAATTGGGTTAAACACTGTCAAGGTACATCTCGATCTATCCACATCGAGATCGACATCGAGATGTAGATCGAGATGCGGATCGAGATCGACATCGAGATGTAGATCGAGATGCGGATCGAGATCGACATCTAGATGAGGATCGAGATGCGGATCTCGAGATCGAGATGTGACTTGTCTTTTCAGTTATTTTTTTTTGGCGTGCAAGTATATATTATAGCATTAAAAAGGCTGTTCATTATTTACATTAACTTTCTTTCTCTCTTTCAAAAGCTTAAGCTCTTCATATACACACGTGTATACATACATTACCAGAGTTCTTTTCCCTGCCATTACATCAAGTTTTCTTGTGATTTTCTTAAACAAAAATCACTAACTGTTACGTGAAAGCATTAATCACTAAAACGAAACTCTGCTAAAATTTTGTTTAAAACTGTTGAACTTCTTGTGTTATTTTTAACGTCATTACTGTTCTTGCAAATAGTTCTTTAGTTTTCTTTTCATTCACGTGAGTTTGTTTTCTGTTTCGTGCTTTCTTATTTTTAAGTTCTTTTGTGTTCTTGAGCGAAATAGTTGTGGGTACTATTGTTTAATCCTTAAAGTGCAACTTTACCGCCGTGTTTTGTGTTTTTCCGAAAAATAAGTTTTTTTTAACATAAACGGCTGTTCACTTTAATTTTCGAAAACTCAACCGTCAATCAATAGTGGGGAGTTAAGTGGTCATTAGTGGGCAGTTAATTTGTTTTAATTTGTGTCACTAATTACGTGGGGTAATTAGTGGGGTTCGTGTACGTTTTTTTTTGTTTAAATTTAGAACTTGTTCTCTAAAAATTTCCATTGCCAAACCAATTCAGAACATTTCTTTTCTCAAACACAAATTTAAAATGGCAAACCCAAATTTCACAATTCCCAAGACCAACTTTGTTAATCTCTCTGCTGATCGAGCAACTGGTTGATTTATTCACTATCAGTTCTGGATTGAATCCCTCAACAACACTTCAATCATAAGTCATGCCTTAACCACCTCTCCCATCCTGAATGTCGAAGCCCTTCAAGCTGCTTACTCAACATTAGAGATTCAGGGTGGTAAAGCAAATCCAACAGGCCTATCCTTTACTATTGGTGGTGCCAAATATGAAGTCAGTCTGCAGAAGTTCAATGAGATTCTTGGGCTTCCCACAGAAGATTATGCTCCGGAACCCACTATGGAGGATATGTTGCAATTATTTACGGAGATAGGTTGTCGCCCTCCGACGGGTCCTATCAAGGTAACAAAGGTTAACACCGGTATGCTACCAGCTGAGTGGGATTATGTAGTTCAGGCCATTCAGCGCTGCATGTTCCCAAAGGACAAAGACTACAGGCCAATGAACAACAGCTGCCGGGTAATACTATATGGAGTGGCAAACAACAGGAGAGTGAATGTGGGCAAACATCTGTTGATTCAGTTGCTTGAGAGGTGGGCATTGGAGAAGAATGCATCTAGGAATCCGGAAGTTGGTCCAGTCAAATGCTAGATGCCAAGATTTCTTCAGATGGTTCTAGATGACGTCCTTTCAGAGGAACACAGAAGAGTATTTCAAGGCTCTGAAAGGATGGCATGTTTTGATATGACTCTAAAGAGTATCTCCACCATGGAAACTCAGCAAAAGTCCAGACTTTTTGAGTTACACCTGACTCCGTACTTCCAGGATCTGCAAGATGAGTATGCTAGGAGGCATGTTTCTCAGTTTACTGCAGTAGAAGCTGAGAGTAGCGGTAACGAACCTGAAGGTGGAGATCAAGTGCCTAGAAATTTGGAAGAAGCAGGTATGGATGTTGACATGGCCGAGGCAAATGTTGCAGAAGCTGGAGCTGACAAGGATGACGATCTTCTGAGTCAGGTACCTATTCTTGCTGATCTTGATCAATCATCAATTCAACCTGTTTTCTATAGCCGTGGGCCTGAAAACCCCCAGGCTCTATCCCAGGCTGCAAGCCTTTCTGTTCATAAACGTTCAGCCAGCCCTAAAACTGGTGATAAAAGGAAGGCAAGCTTATCTGAGTCGAGTGATTCGAGTGGAGGGAGTGTAGGAGTTGAGAGAATAGTCACTTCAGCAGCTCTGCCACCTCCAAAGAAGCAAAAGGTGGATTCAAACCCAGTGGCAACTGCACAACCTGTTAAGGCTAGTTCACCTCTTACAGCCACCACACCTCACGCTGGTGGCTCTCCTCTCCAAAACATTCCAACACATTCGCACTCGCCTAGGCTTATTGGTGAGAGTCAAGGACGGGGTCCAGCTCAACAGCCAATAGGAGCTGGCCCTACCTCCCCTGAGTTGTCCGCTCAGGGCTCTTTGAGCAATTTCTCGGAAGGGGAATGGCAAACTGAGACTAGCACTTCTGATACTAGTATCTCAGGAAGTTTTAATAAGGAAGAGTCTGTCAAATCCAGTACGGATGACGCTTCCTCATCTAAATCAGAAAATAAGTTGCTCATAGAGCAACGACATCTGGTGACTGGTGGGTCTACGCCTCCAGAACAGCCCAGCGAACCAGAAAAGGTTCTAAGTGAACAAGGGGATGACATGGTCATAACGCCATCTCCTATCATAGACACAACGCTTAAAGGCTCAGTCTCACTGACCGATATCGCCGACCAACTCACCGCTAGTCCCCAGCGATTAGTGGATGAGGCTCTAGTACTGTTAGGCTCTAAACACGAGGGAGAGACAGGGAGAGTCGATCCCTTCTTTTTAGGGATCTTGAGTGAAACAGAACCCGGCGAGAGTAAACAGTTTAACCCAAGCCAAACACCGTCCCCCAAATTGCAGGATCTAGTGAAGAAAGTGGAGGCTTTGGAGGCTGGAGTTGTTGGTGTTACTGCTGCTGTCTCTTCTCACTCTAGAAGATTGGAGGTCGGAGCTCAGTTCATGGAGAACCTAATTGCCGTCCAAAATCAAATGATTGACAAGATAAACAATCTTGGATTGGCACAGGTGGCAGTTGGAAGGTCAGTAGATGATGTCACTCATGGCATGTCTCAGGTCTGGATGAAGTTGAATGAACTACTTGATGTTGTTTTTGGTCGTAACAGGGCTGGACCTGGTCCTTCAACCGGTGGTGGTGATGATGATAATAATAATGATGATGCTCCTGATGAGGATAACACACCTAAGGGGGAGAAGGAGGAACAGGGTCTGAAAAAGCTGACTAGTAAGGGTCCGGTGATCGAGTCCTCAAACAAATCTGGTGAAAAGGTGGAGGAGGCTCAACCGGCTCGTAAGGACAAAGGCAAGCAGAAGATGGTAGTTGAAGAAGAAGCTGAGAAAGAAACACCTCTTGTCGATACATTTATGGGAGACTTTATTGAAGATTCTGATGATGACGAGATGGATGTAGAAGCCCTAGTGGCAAGGAGGTCGAGACTCGAGCAACGGGCAAAAGAGTGGGAACAAGAAAGAGGTCTAAATCCTGGCGGATCCGGCGCAGGAGTTGCAGGTGATGCAGGAGACCATTCGGTTGCTGACGAGCATGTGCCAGAAGAAGAAGTTGATGAAGCGGAGATGCAAGGAGAGATTTTCAGGGAAGCCAGAGAAAGAGTAAATGAAGAAGTGCTACAAGGGATAGTTGAAAAAGAACTAATAGCAAAGGAGAAGAGAGCGGCTCAGAAAACTCAGCATGAGTTTGAAATGAAAAAGATCAAAGATCCTAAGGTCCAGGCTGACATAAGGAGGGAAGGTCCCGAGTGGGACAAGGCTAGAGAAGCCTTAGCTGGACCAAGAGCCTATGCTCATGACTCAGAAAGATTGAGCTTTCTTCTTCATAAGCTAGAAAATCTAAACCCTGGGCTGCTGAATTATCTAAATTGTATAAGATAGGGATGCACCTCCGTACAAGTCATATTCAAGGAGAAGGCATGGAATCTGATGATCACTTGGACACCCATAACAAAAATCGGGCCATGTATGGTCGATGAAGCTTTCTTCCATGAAAGGGGTGCAAGTGAACTGGTAGAATTCGCTCACAAGGTAGACACCTCTGTCAAGACTGGAGTGCTGTTTAGGGAGAAATTGTTGAAGATGGCTGAAGACAGAGGGGTTGACATTATTCTAAATCCCTACCAGATCAGATATGTCCATGACAAGGTCTTGAGGATCGTAAATCTGCATGACTCGAAACTAACTCCGAGCGGAAATGTGCTGAAGGCAGTTGTAAAGCTAGTCCTCTCTAAGGGTTTTCTAACAAAGGAAAAGAAGCTGGTGGCTAAGGACTTGGAGAAGCTGATAAGAAGGCAAGACGCTAGATACAAGTTGCCTGAAGCTACACAACCAGTGGTTAAGAAGGAACCTGAAGACTATGCATTCGAGCAGCAAGACGAGGCAATAAGAGAGCATGTGCAAAGATACGGAGATCCAAGAATAGACATTCCAGAAGAAGGGGAAATAAGGGGGGAAGCTAGTGCAGTAGTTAGTGCAAATGTCAAGTTTGTCAAGAGCAAAGCTGAAAATGAGAATGATCTGCTGATCTATACAGACAAGCATCAGGTGGAAACCATCATTGAAATCAAGTATGACATCTTTGCAGAACACAGTCATGAAACACTGTGTATTATAAGGGAATTGATTGATGAGATGGATGATGTTGACGAGTTTGATCAGGATTATCTAAGGGTCACGTTTGATAACTTCTGTAAGAGAAGACAACAGCTTGATATTCAGAGGCTACAGCAATGCACCACCGCTATTGTCATTGGATACCCTAAGCAGCTGGTTATAAGGAAGAAAGGGGAAAAGGGGTATCCTGACAAAGTCACGAAGCTGAGGTTTGAAGACATTCCCACGAAGCTTACCACTCGCAGCATGATTGAAAGGTGGTTGAGGTTGTTTCGAAATTACAAGATCAGAAATCATGTGGAAGCAGAAGGACTTAATCTTCTCAAGAAAAGAATGGATGAAGTCTGCAACCCTGAGTTCATGAAGAAAGAAAAAGCAGCCAAGAGGAAAGCTCGTGAGGAAGAGGAGCGCAAGAAATCAAAGTTTTAATGTATTATGCTTGTAATGTTTCTTTGCGTTGTAATTTGTTTTCTTGTTTTCCTGCATTGTAAAAATATATTATCTGTTTTCTTGTGTAGTGTAAGGTAGAAGTTAGTTGGCTAAGTGTCTTGAAACTGGTTTATATTAGGCGTCAATTATTTCGCGAAGTTCGGCGGTGGTAATACTGCTAAAAGGACTTCAGAAGGATAATTGAAGATTGAGTGGACCGTGCTCTTAAAGTACTTAGAGAAAATCTCTAGGAGAGCATGAAGCCATTTGATCGAGCCAACAGGTGTCCAATTTTGGCACTTGAAGTATCAGTAATAGACATGAAGTTAATTAATCAAGCCAAGCATTATGTAAGTTGACATGATCTTTTATGAATGTTATTTTATCTTTTTCAGTCCCTGTTTAGTTGAGTTATCCTCATTGTGAATTTGGTTGTCATTGTTAGACAATCAAATAGGGGGAGATTGAAAGGCATAGGTGTACTAACTTGTAACACTTAATTACTATGTAACTCAACTAGAGAAAAGATAAAACAACAGCAAAACAAGAGAAACTGAAGAAGCACATGGAATCAATCAACTGAAGAAATGGTAATGATACTTGGTAACTACAAGTAACTAATTTGGTTAATCAAGGATGCATAAGTAAGAAGAAGTTCAATCTCAGTATTGCTCATGCCCTAACTTATCTAATGGAGAATCAAATTAATGTCAAAGAAGTATTAAGAAGACCAAAGTGATTTCATGTAATGTATATCAACATCTGGATAATGTAAAGGTTAATCAACAAATGAGAACTGACATTCAGAAGCAAGAACCCCTACAAGACTAGTCACTTATGAACCAGACCATTGCATCAAGTGTCAGGACATTGGAGGCAAGTTCATGTCAGTAATAGAGGATCTCATTTGAATTGAGTGAGGAAAAGAAATTGAAGAAGCTAGGGAAACTTGCTCATAAAGGTTAATCCTCAATTAGTCATTAAAGAAATTCAACATTCGATGAGTGCATATTTGCCAAGGCAAATGTCGATCCACGGCAGATCGAGATCGAGATCGAGATCTTCTTAGATTGAGATCGAGATTCTCCCAGATCGAGATCGAGATCTTCATAGATCGAGATCGAGATCGAGATCTTCATAGATCGAGATCGAGATTTTCCCAGATCGAGATCGAGATCTTCACAGATCGAGATCGAGATTCTCCCAGATCGAGATCGAGATTTACACAGATCGAGATCGAGATGGATCCAAGCGAAGATCGAGATGCGGGTGGATATGTAACATTTAATGTTCAAGGGACAAGTGGCTTATTGTGAACGGTTGATCCAGAGTTGTTGGGAAAGTACTTTTTGTTGTCGAAGTCCTGATTGGGCCACGTACACAAAAAGGACAAGATCAAGACTACATGACATTATAAAAGCAGCACTTTGTTTTTATTAGTATACAGACTTTTTCATCATCTCAATTATTCAACGATATTTTTAAAGAGAGAGCATTTACTGTAAAACAAAAAGTGAGAGAGAGGATCAGTTGAATCTAGCTTTAATTGCTGTATTTATTGTTCAACTGATCATGAGGCTTTTATGAATGTTGTAGCAAATCCTTCAATGAATATAAAGATATATTCTTGAAATTATGTGTCATCATTTATTACCTGCATATTGTTTATTCTCTCATTAATTTCAAACAGTTGTATTCACCCCCCCCCCCCTCTACAACACTTTGGACCTAACAGTATGTGATCATATGTGTACGATGACAAAAGGTAGATTTTATTAACTTCATAAAATTTACTAATTATTTTAGTAGATACGAATATATGTATCTTTTGAAGAACTAATCTGAATCATTTGAAAAGTTCAAAGACTATAAAGATAAAGTAGAAAATATCAAAGAAAAGTTTTTTTGATAGGAGGGATCACACATTGTTGGACATGGTGTGATCAATGTTGAGTCAAAGAATCTTCCAATTAGTTTCTGGGGTTGCACCCTAGAAACGGTCCACATACACTTAACTGTGTTCCTACTAAAACGGTTCAAAAGACTCCTTATGAGATATGGACTGAGAAACGTCACAGTATGTCATTTATGAAAATTTAGGGATGTGAAGTGTTTGTAAAACGTCTAATCTCTGACAAGCTAGGACCAAAATTAGAAAAATATAATTTTATGGGATATCCAACTGAAACAAGGGGTTATTCTTTCTATAATCCTTCCGAGAACAAAGTGTTTGTTGCTTAAACTGCTATGTTCCTTGAGAGAGTTTCTCTCTAAGAAAGACAGTGTTAATCGCCCTTAAGTACACTAAGTTTGGAGAAGGGGGGTTGAATACAAACTTAAGAATTAAGTGAAAATTCTTGCGGATTTAAGTTTGTTCAAAGAGAGTGTTTGTTTAAGACTGATGTAACTAAGAACTAGATAATTAAAGTATTGAAGACAAAACTCAGCAAGGTTAAAAATTACTAGTGAATTGATTTTCCACTAGTGTGTTTTTGCTTTCAATAGATCTTAGTAAGAATACCAAGCTGCTTACAAAGTTGAATTTGGAACTCAGAAAAGCATTACAAGTTCTGCCTATTTTTACTTTGCTTTTCTTGAGTTCTTGAAAACTATGGCCTTCACTTTGCTACTGTGTTTTTCTAACCTCTATATAGAAAAACTACATCTCTAGTTTTCTATCAACAGATAACAATATAATATTACAATTTATATTATTTACATGAAAATAGAAACTAGCTACTTTTCACAGCCTCCCTTTTTGAACTAACTAGTCCTGGAGATATCTTTGTCTTGATATATTCCTTGGATGCTGTGTTGTCCTGAAAGTCTTCACAATCCTGACAGGACTGTCTTCCAATGATTCAGTTTCTGCACTGTTCCCGTAAATCTTGGCTTTAGCTAAATAGGGAAACTTTAATCAACTGATAAATGTTGTTAAGCTTATCAGTTGATCCTCCTTTGCTTATCCATCGATGGGTAGGATATCTGTTGATCAGTTGATGTGTCGATGGATAATTGAGTTATTCATCGACTCCTTATCCATTGATGGTTCTTTGTCAATTGATGATTGGTATCCGTTGATAGCTTTCATCCGTTAAGTAGTGTCTTCATCCATCGACTTCAATATCAGTTGATCACTTCACTTGTGAGAATTCTGACTTGGGATATTAACAGTTGATCAGCCATTCTTCACATCTGTTGAGAAGCTAAAGATTGAAGTCAATAATATCAGTCGACTACTTCATAGCATCCATCGAGGCAATACAATCAATTGATAATGAAACTTGAATCAAATGTTACAATCCAGTTTATCAGTTGATAAATAAGCTTCAACTGATAACTGGTTTTCTAGTCGATGGATATTTATAAGTCATATCCATCGACTAGTTACAAAGAATTTTAAGTCCCTATTGTAATTCTAAGAAATTTGTTATCATCAAAACTTATAATTCCTAACAATCTCCCCCTATTTATGACTGTGTAAAACATTCATAAATCTTCTGTTGATGATAACAAAACTTCTAAACAATTTTTTATTCTTAGAATGAATTACAATATTGACAAGTATAGTTTGAGACAGAGTAATCAGGTACCAGACAAAGATGAATTTTGATAATTTTGATGATTGAGGTTGAATCTTTTATCTTCTCCTTCTCCCCCTTGACTCTTTCATCTTGTCTTCATTTTCGTTCATCTTTCTGTAAAGGGTTCCTTTCAATATCTTCTCATCTTCAATCCTGTAGTCTAATTGACTTGTCAGATGATTTAATTCCAGATTAGGCAGTTTGTCCATTTCTTGACAAATATCAATACATTTTTCTCTGCCTTCCCTGTCCTTATATATCATTAAGTAGAATGGCTCATGAAGCACCTTTCTTCCTTCAGGGTTCCAAATCTTTATTCTGTCATCCCTTTCTTCTTGAACAGGTGCCTCCCTCATCTTCTTCATTCTTTCAAGGATGGCCTTTCCTAGCTCTTCAGTTAGATAGTACTTCCTGTTGAGCATAGTGTAGATTTTCCTTAAGATGCCATATCCTTGATTTAAGACTTGGTTGAATGTAAAAGTTGAGTGTGATCCATCTTCATACTCAATGTGGAGAAGATCAACATCTTTCTTCCTTTGTCCTTTTGCTGCAATCATTCCCTCAGCTTTGATTGGCACAAAGTCTTCAGATTTGTGTTTGAACACCTCTATTTCTTTGGCTTGATTACTCCCAGAAGCTTGACCTTCAGCCTTGACTTGTTTTGGCTTCCTCTCCTTGTCTCCTTTGTCTTCAACAACCAATTGTCTTTTAACTCCAGAGGATTTTGGTACATCTTTAGGCTTGTTTGCTCTTTGCTTCACTCTTGGCCTCCTTTCACCTTCTTTTCTTCTGGCTTCTCTTATTAGCCTATCCTCCTCATCATATTCCCTTTGCAATTGAATGGCTAATTCTTCTTGGGATTTTTCTTGTTGCTCCCTTTCTCTTATGCCAACTACTATGGCTTTGTTCACCAAATTTTCACTTTCCCCTCCACCTGTGACAGCTTTCTTTTTACCATCTTCAATTAGCTTTCCCTTTCCTTTCCTGTCACCAAGTTGTGAGCTACTGGAACTTGTCTTCTTGAATTTGCTAGCAATCAAATCAAATTTCCTTACTATATCCTGAGCCAACTCCTTCTTTGGATCTGTAGTCTTTGTTACTACAGTTTCACTTGCTTTGTCCAATTCAGCTTCACTTGCTTGCTTCTCCCCCTTTTTGTTATCAGCAACTTGCACTTGTGCTAATGATTGTGAGATAATAGGGGTCTCTAACAGTTTGCTCAGAAGATTGATCTGAGTGACTTGGTTTTTCAAGATTTGCTGCATGTTGAGCTCCATGACAGCTACTCTTTTCTCCAATTCAATTGCCTTATCCTTGGATGTAAACTCAGTGTCTAACCTTTGCTTGATTCTAGTTAGCATTGTGAGACTAAGCCTAGAATCAATGGTGGTGTCGAAGTGCATCCTTGAGCTTTCAATGTCTTCTCTTATCTTCTTCAACTCAAATCTGGAGCTTGTGACATGCATTTTCTGGATCTTCAAATTGTCTCTGTAAAAGTCCAGAATCCTTCTGTGCAAGGGATCCACCACATCTACTTCAACCATTGACCTTCTGTAGAGAGAAATGATGGCCCTTTCTGTTTCAGCCAAATTTGTTTCATCACTAGCCACCTGAGGATCTAGAAGTCCATCATCATCAGAGCTGTCTTCAAAATCCTCAAGATTCATGTGAGATACATTATCAGGTTGATTGGCCAGGAACTCCTTCCCACTCCTGAATTGTTCTTCTGTTTGCAGTAAACCCAGCATCTGCTCAACTTCTTGATTAGATGCCGCTGCTAGTTCTTGATAATGGGGATCTACATTTAGAAAGGTTGAAGCATCAAGATTGACATCTATCTCATCCTCCATTGTCAAGTTGATATCTGCAACTCCTGCAGGAACTTCATGATTTCTATCTCCCCCTGACTCTAGCCCCGACTCCTGGGTGAGTTCAGCTGCTACCTGCTCAGTTTTAGAAGTTGATGCTTCATTGGATTGAAAAACAAATTTCTCTCTATTCTTTTCTCTCTCACTCTCATCTCTCTGTTCTTGCATCAGGATCTCATCCTGGATTCTCACATCTCCCTTACTTAGCTCTCCTTTTTCATCACCTTCTAAGGTGGAACTCTCTTTTGTCACACCCTCTCCTTTTGCCACCTCAGAAAAAGTTGAGGGCCCCTCATTCACACACTCTCCTTTTGCCAAGGTATGCAACCCTTGCCTCTCACTCATCTCACCCACTCCACTCAAACCTAAGAGTGTATTTTCCACAAGTGTTTCAGTGGAAGCTTCAGAAATTGGAATAAATTTCTCAATCGATGGATAAGGAATATCCATCGATGGATGAATATCCGTTGATGGGAGCTCGTCGATGGATGTAAGGATATCCATCGATGGAAGTGAACTAGTCAATGGATGTGGGATATCAGTTGATTGAATATTATCCATTGACTTGAGAGATTTTTCAGCATTTTCCTGATCAACCAAGGTGTTATCCTTATTTGGTGATACAGGTGAGAGTGTTGGCTCCACCCTGAGTTGTAAAGAGGGTGAATTTGAAACAATGAAGTTGTCAATCAACACTGTTTCTGAATAAAAAGATTTTGAAGGAGATTGAGGAGAAGAAACAGATAAAGAATGGGGCTGTGCCTCAGGAAGATTATGAGACACATCAAGAGAGGAAGGTAAAGGCTCCACCAAATTTGCATTTGGCTTTGCAAGTTGTGTGTGTGTGCCCTGTGCAATATGTGTAACCTTCTTTCTCCTTTTGTATGGCTGTATTATTTTGTGACCCTTATCCCCATCTGATGGTCCTGGTTCAGACCTCTTTTCAATAGTTGCACCTTTTTGAGAAGATGCACCTAGGGATGTGTTTAAGTCCTTTACTACAACCTCAATCTGTTGGGAGATTGGGCTGGAGGCTGGCCGGTTTCTCTTAATCTCACTCTCCTTATTCTTCTGGCTTTCTTGATGTTGGCCAGTTCCCTCACCCTCAACCACCACCTTCACACTCCCCTTAGTGGTTTTCCTTTTCTTAGATTTTGCAACAGTAGTCTTTTGAGAAACTACTGAGGTGGTTTGTTTAGATTTGGGTTTTGAAGGTTGTGCAACTTGGGTAGGAGGGATGGGGACATTTCCATCTCCCTCCATTGTTGTAGAAGGCAAAGAAATTTGAGATTTTGAAGAAGAATGTAAAAGATTGAGATTTTGAAGATATACCTGCACAAGAGGAGGATAAATGAGGCACAACTTAGGGTGTAAGTTGATTCTCACAAGATCCTTGAAGACCCTCTTGTTTTGCATCCATGGCTCCAAGGACTCCATATCTGCACTTATCTCATATTCTCCAATAGAGGTATTAATAATCATCATGAAAAATCTGGCAAAATAAATATTATTTTTCCTAGATGACTTGGTTCCTAACTTGGCAGTTAATTCATTTAGGAGTAATGTGCCAAAATCAAAATATTTATCAAATAGGACAGAATAAGCAATTTCTTGCATACTAGTTGTAATTGCATCAAAATTACTTATTTTTCCAGAAAATACTTTAATTATGGCATCAAAGAAATAACTCCATTCTTTCCTAAGATTTTTCCTAACAACTTCTCCTAATCCAGTTTCAGCATTTGCATAATTAACGGATTCTAACATATCCCTAATTTCATTTTCAGTGGGTGGTTTATTACAGTTATTTGCAGGTAATCCTAAACATTTAGATAACGAAGTACTAGTAATTGTATAGGTATTACCTCTGCAAGAGTAAGAAATTACCTTCCCATCTGGTGATATTTCTGCAGAGTTCCACAGTTCCTCAACAAATGAACACACGATTGTTGGTGCTTCGCTGAGAGCTTTGGACACTTTGCAGTCTCCTAGGAATCGCATCAATGGATGAAAGTCCACAGGAGCATCATTCACCGTTAGACATGCTGTGAAGTTGTTCTGCTCGTAGATGAACCCAGTGGAAGAGACAATCTTCTTTTGTGGTGCCATTTTTCAGTTGATATTCAAGAAATTAAAGAGAACTTGGAAGAAATTAAGAGAATTCGTGAGAATTAGAGAGAATTAGCTTTAGAGAGAGAGATACAGAGATGAATAGATTAGAGTTAGAAAGTAAAATAGCAGGTAAGAATGAATTTTTAATTGCAACTGCTATTTATATTTTCTGGTATTAAAAAGACTTGAAAAGACCTTTTTAATTAGGGAGATAACCGTTGATGTATAAAAGACTGTAGTTGATTACCCTTGATAGTAATTATCCAACAGCTATAATCTGATCAACGGATAAATAAAACTGTATAAATTCTATTACTATCGACTGATATAATAAAGAGTTAATCATTTATCGATCGATCACTAATTACTGGAGTAATTATCTGTCGATAGATAAATATCCATCGACAGGAATAAAATTTATCAGTTGATCAATAAGTAAAGAATTTATCCATCGATTAAACAATTATTGAGGTAATTATCTGTCGATAGACAAATATCCATTGATAGAAATAAATATCCATTGATAATTAACACATTTATCAATTGATTACTTGGATTCAACAGATAATTGTGAACAATGGCTACAATTTAAAGAAAACTTGACAGACATTTCAAGATTGAGCAAAATTAAGCATACCTAACTCACAGACTAATCTGTTAAAGGTAGATTCATCTAGAGGTTTGGTAAAAATGTCTGCAAGTTGTTGTTCACTAGGGACAAAATGTAACTCAACTGTACCATTCATTACATGTTCCCTAATGAAATGATACCTTATGTCAATATGTTTGGTTCTGGAGTGTTGCACAGGATTTTCTGTTATTGCAATGGCACTTGTATTGTCACTGAAAATGGGAATCTTGTTCAAGTTGAACCCATAGTCAAATAGTTGATTCTTCATCCATAATATTTGTGCACAGCAGCTTCCAGCAGCAATGTACTCAGCTTCTGCAGTTGAAGTTGATAGTGAGTGTTGCTTTTTACTAAACCATGACACAAGTTTATTTCCTAGAAATTGACAGGTGCCTGTAGTACTTTTCCTGTCTATTTTGAAACCTGCATAATCTGCATCTGAGTAGCCTATTAGATTAAAACCAGAATCTCTAGGATACCAAATACCTAAATTTGATGTACCCTTAAGATATCTAAAAATTCTTTTAATAGCTACTAAATGAGATTCTCTAGGATCAGCCTGAAATCTAGCACATAAGCATGTAGAGAACATTATATCTGGTCTGCTAGCAGTTAAATATAAAAGTGAGTCTACCATGCCTCTATAACTTGAAATATCCACCTTAGCTTCTTTGGTGTTTAATTAAAGTTTAGTGGCAGTGGCCATGGGAGTTTTTGCAGAAGAACATTCACTTAGCTCAAATTTCTTTAACAAATCATGAATGTACTTTGTTTGATTTATAAAAATACCATCCTTAACCTGTTTGACTTGCAACCCAAGAAAGTAGGTAAGCTCTCCCATCATGCTCATTTCATTTTACTCTGCATTAATTTGGCAAACTTCTTGCAAAGTTCCTCATTTGTTGATCCAAAAATAATGTCATCCACATAAATTTGTACAAGAATGATAGAGCCATTAACATTCCTACTAAATAGAGTTTTATCAACAGTACCTCTTGTGAAGTGATTCTCAATGAAGAACTGAGATAGAGTATCATACCAGGCCCTTGGTGCTTGCTTCAAGCCATAAAGTGCTTTGAGTAAATAGTAGACAAAGTTAGGGAATTTTGGATCTTCAAAACTAGGAGGTTGTTCCACATAGACTTCCTCTTCTAGTACTCCATTCAAAAATGCATTATTCACATCCATCTGATAGACTTTGAAATTAGCATGTGCAGCATAAGCTAGAAAGATTCTGATTGCTTCTAACCTTGCAACTGGTGCAAATGTTTCATCAAAATCAATTCCTTCTTCTTGTGAATAACCCTTTGCTACAAGCCTTGCTTTGTTCCTAGTCACAATACCAGTTTCATCCATTTTGTTTCTGAATACCCATTTTATACCAATTACTGCTCTATCTTTTGGTCTGGGCACCAGCTTCCATACTTTATTTCTTTCAAATTGATTCAGTTCTTCCTGCATAGCTAGAACCCAATCAGGATCCATAATAGCATTTTCAATTCTTTTGGGTTCTTCTTGAGATAGAAAACTGCTATACAGACACTCATTTTGAGTAGCACTTCTTGTCTTGACACCTTCTTATGCATTTCCAATGATCAGTTCAAATGGATGGCTTCTTGTCCATTTTCTTTGAGGAGGCAAATTTTGCCTTGATGATGAAGCTTCATGATCATTTGTATTGAATTCAAATTGATTTGAATTTGTCGATTGATTCTAAAACCCTCCCCCTATGTTGGATACCCTTGTTATAGAGTGTTGATTATCCATTGAAGAGTTACCAGTTGATGCATTATCAGTTGATGGAATTCTTTCAACTGATAAATTATCCATTGATGCAGTAACATCAACTGATATTGGGTTTCTAAAAACTTGAGGTTTTATAATTTCTACCTCTTCATCATCATTTACATCATTTGATTCATTCTCAAAGTGCAGTATGTCATGATTTCCTTCATCAAACAAGCCTTGAATCTTTTTATCATCAAATACTACATGTATAGATTCCATAACAATGTGTAGTCTGAGATTGTAGACTCTATAGGCTATGCCTGATAGTGCATACCCAACAAATATAGCTTCATCAGCCTTGGCTTCAAACTTTCCTAGGTTTTCACCTTGATTTCTTAGCACATAACACTTGCAGCCAAAAACATGAAGAAACCCCACTTTTGGCTTTTTGTCTTTCTTGATCAATTGATAAGGTGTCTTCCCTTGAGTTTTATTTACTAGGGAGATGTTTTGAATGAAACATGCTGTGTTTATGGCCTCAGCCCAGAAATATGTTGGAAGTTTGGCATCCTCCAACATGGTTCTAGCTGCTTCAATCAATGTCCTATTTTTCCTTTCAACTACCCCATTTTGTTGACGTGTTCTAGGTGCAGAGAATGTGTGTATGATTCCTTTTGATTCACAGAACTCTTTCATTGTGGAATTTTTGAATTCTGTCCCATTGTCACTCCTTATCTTCTTTACATCCAATTCAAGGTTTTTCTCAATTTCTCTTATATGCTTGATAATGAGATGACTAGCTTCATCCTTTGAATGTAGAAAATAAGACCATGAGAATCTTGAAAAATCATCCACAATAACTAGAGCATACTTCTTCTTTGCAATAGACATGATATTTACAGGACCAAACAAATCCATATGTAGTAACTCAAGTGACTTTTCAATTGATGATTCCAATTTTGACTTAAATGATGCCTTCCTTTGTTTTCCTTTCTAACAGGCATCACAAAGTCCATCCTTGACAAATTCCATTTGCGGTAGGCCTCTCACTTGATTTTTTTTGACCAGTAAATTTATGGATTTGAAATTCTAGTGAGCTAATTTCTTATGCCACAGCCAACTTTCATTTGTACTTGCCTTAGAGAGAAGACAAATCATTGAATCTGCACTTGTTGAATTGAAGTCAGCTATGTATACATTTCCTTTTCTGTTCCCAGTCATAACTAGGATTCCATCTTCCTTGTTGGAAATTATGCATGCTTCTGTTGTGAAACAAACTTTATTTCCATTGTCACATAGTTGACTTATGCTTAGCAAGTTATGTCTCAAGCCATCAACTAATGCAACCGGTTCAATGATGACATTCTCTTTTGAAATCAAGCCATATCCCATGGTGTACCCTTTGCTGTCATCTCCAAAAGTTACTCTAGGGCCAGCTTTCTCCTCAAACTTTGTGAGCAGGGATTTATCTCCAGTCATGTGTCTTGAACACCCACTGTCCAAGTACCAAAGATTTCTTCTTTTTCCCTGCACACAGTCAAAACAGATCAAGTTGATTTTGGTACCCAAGTTGCCTTGGGTCCTTTCTTATTAGTTGCTATCTTTGGCTTGGTTTCCAATTTTTGTACCTTTGGTTTAGGTGGTTTTACTTCCACTTCAACCTTAGGTTTTGGTTTCCTTACCTCAGACTTCTCAGTGCCAATATTTGGAATGCCTATGCTTGCAGAATTGGAAAGATTTGATGTATGAAGATTATTAAGCATATTCCATTGCATGGCAGGCATATTCATGTTGGCAAATGCAAGATATGGATTAAACATATAAGGCATTGAAGCATACTGAGCATGAATAGCATGAGAATCAACTAAATGAGGAAGAACAGAATTGGTATACATGTTAGGTATAGCAGGTACATTTGTTGCTGTAGGCATGGTGAGTTTACATTGCACAGATAAATGATTTTTACTACCACACTTAGCACATACTTTCCTAAGTGCATATTTGTCAGGTGTGTAGTTGTTGTGCTTGTTTATGCCTACTTTACCATTTCTATTTTTCTTCTTCTTTTCATTTGGCTGAATGTTAGGTTCTATTTTTTCCAATTTTTCTTTCAACTGATTTTTAGATAAGAATCCTATATTAGCCTGTTCAACTTTGATTTAAGATCCAGAGGAGCTACTTTCTTTGACAAATTTAACAGGTCTGTTAAGCTTGGTTTTGATAACACATTTCTTAGCAGTTGATGATTCCTCAATCGATGGATAATTATCCGTTGGAATAGCATTATCAATCGATGGATAATTATCCGTTGGAATAGCATTATCAATCGATGGATAATTCTTATCAGTTGATTCAGAATTAGCAATCGATTGCTTCTTTTCCAAGGATTGATCTTCATCAATGGCTATTTTCTCAAGAGTTTCAAACAACATGGTGAAAGAGTTTGTTCCATGAATGTCATTCATCTTCTTACTGGCTTTACTTGACCTGTTCCACTTATCAATGGTTCTTAGTTCATCTTCTAATTTTTCTTTTACTTCTCTATTTCCTTTTTACTCTCAACTAGCTCATTTCTAGCATATTTGTTTTCCATCTTGAGTCTGTCCAATTGCACTAGCTCACTCTCTAGGAAATTGTTTCTTTCAGTGAGAGTTTCTAATGTTAATTTGAGCCTAGTGTTCTCTTTGTTCAAAGACTTAAGAGTGACATGCAAATTATACAATTCATTAGACATTTCATTAATAGTAATATTGCATTCATCCTTGGACAACTCAGATAGATTTGTAGAAATTACCTGATTGCTAGATGAACTAGCTTCCTGGTCATCTTGATTGGCCATTAGTGCAAGGTTGATGTGTTCTTCTTCTTCTTCAGAATCCTCCTCAGCAGCCCAGTCCTTTTCTTCTGTCACAAAAGCCTTCTCTCTTTGTTTAAGCAGGTCAAAGTACTTCTTTTTATAGTCAATACCATCACTGGACTTTAACCTCTTTTCCATTTTAGGCTTTCTGTATTCACTTGAAAAGTGACCAGCCGATCCATAGTTGAAGCATCTGAATTGAGTCCTGTCAACAAGATTTTTGCTTTGTTGAGTGTCTCTCCTGAACTGTGATCCAGGCCTTTTCATTGGATTCCTTTTGAACTTGAGTTTAGAAAATTTTCTTGATAGAAAAGCTAAATGCTCATCTATTTCATCCATTTCATCTTTGATGACTGACTCATTATTGTCACAAAGTTCTTTTCCTTTACCAGTAGAAGATTCATCATATCCAACATGATTTGCGCCATTGCCATGACCTTCTTTCTTCCCTTCTTTGAAATCAGCATCTTCATCTGTTTCTGCAACTTGCTTATCCTTGACCACCAAAGCAATGGACTTTTCTCTCTTCTGACTTTTCTCAATTTCCTCATCTTTTTGTAGCTCCAACTCATAGGTTTTCAAGATGCCATACAGCTTATCCAAGGTATAATCTTTAAAGTCAGGAGATTGTCTTATGGAAACAGTCATTGGTTTCCATTCTTTGGGTAAGGACCTCAAGAATTTGAGGTTGGTGTCCTCAACAGCATAAACTCTTCCATATAGTTTAAGCTCATTTAACAGCTTTTGAAACCTACTATATGTATCATTTATTGTTTCACCACTCTTGAAGTGAAAGGCCTCATACTTTTGAATCAAGAGTTGCATCTTGTTCTTTCTTACTTGCTCAGTGCCTTCACAGGGAGTTTGAAGAGTGTCCCAGACTTCTTTGGAGGTTGTACAACTGATGACATTGTCAAACATGTCCTTGTCAAGACCATTAAACAAAATGTTCATAGCCTTTTTGTCCTTGTGTACTTCCTTCTCATCTTCATCTGTATACTCACTCACAGATTTAGGAATGAGTTTGTCTGGTGCTTGAGTACCATCTGCATTTACACTTGTAACTATTTTCATAGGCACATGTGGACCTTTCTCTATGCAATGAACATAGGAAGGATCAATAGATAGAAGATGCAAGTGCATTTTTACTTTCCAGGGAAAATACTCATCTTTCTCTAGAACTGGAATCTTAACTCATGTGTCTCTTTGACCCATTCTTGATGTACTTTTAGACCTTGACTTTCTGTTTGTTGAAAGTTGGCTCTGATACCAATTGTTAATCGCCCTTAAGTACACTAAGTTTGGAGAAGGGGGGTTGAATACAAACTTAAGAATTAAGTGAAAATTCTTGCGGATTTAAGTTTGTTCAAAGAGAGTGTTTGTTTAAGACTGATGTAACTAAGAACTAGATAATTAAAGTATTGAAGACAAAACTCAGCAAGGTTAAAAATTACTAGTGAATTGATTTTCCACTAGTGTGTTTTTGCTTTCAATAGATCTTAGTAAGAATACCAAGCTGCTTACAAAGTTGAATTTGGAACTCAGAAAAGCATTACAAGTTCTGCCTATTTTTACTTTGCTTTTCTTGAGTTCTTGAAAACTATGGCCTTCACTTTGCTACTGTGTTTTTCTAACCTCTATATAGAAAAACTACATCTCTAGTTTTCTATCGACAGATAACAATATAATATTACAATTTATATTATTTACATGAAAATAGAAACTAGCTACTTTTCACAGCCTCCCTTTTTGAACTAACTAGTCCTGGAGATATCTTTGTCTTGATATATTCCTTAGATGCTGTGTTGCCCTGAAAGTCTTCACAATCCTGACAGGACTGTCTTCCAATGATTCAGTTTCTGCACTGTTCCCGTAAATCTTGGCTTTAGCTAAATAGGGAAACTTTAATCAACTGATAAATGTTGTTAAGCTTATCAGTTGATCCTCCTTTGCTTATCCATCGATGGGTAGGATATCTGTTGATCAGTTGATGTGTCGATGGATAATTGAGTTATCCATCGACTCCTTATCCATTGATGGTTCTTTGTCAATTGATGATTGGTATCCGTTGATAGCTTTCATCTGTTAAGTAGTGTCTTCATCCATCGACTTCAATATCAGTTGATCACTTCACTTGTGAGAATTCTGACTTGGGATATTAACAGTTGATCAGCCATTCTTCACATCTGTTGAGAAGCTAAAGATTGAAGTCAATAATATCAGTCGACTACTTCATAGCATCCATCGAGGCAATACAATCAATTGATAATGAAACTTGAATCAAATGTTACAATCCAGTTTATCAGTTGATAAACAAGCTTCAACTGATAACTGGTTTTCTAGTCAATGGATATTTATAAGTCATATCCATCGACTAGTTACAAAGAATTTTAAGTCCCTATTGTAATTCTAAGAAATTTGTTATCATCAAAACTTATAATTCCTAACAGATAGTGGGAGGATAATAGATCTCGATGAAGTTCGAGACCCACATGATAACATTGAACCAATGGAGGAACCTAATCAGAATGTACAAGAAAATAATATTGCTCAAGAAACACAGGTTATTCGTGTTGGTGTAGGTGCCCTAGAGGCAATACATTGTTTCTTTTAATAAACCTTTATGTCATTTGATTATTCAATAAATGTATTTATTATGACTTTAATTATTGCGATATATTTGTTAGCATAATAAATGTCCTTAGAATCATGATACACATTGTATAGTTTAAGTACATTACTTGAACTTGAGATTATATAATATATCATATTCTTAAAGGTCCCTAGTCGAGTATTACTATTATAGGACAATAATAATACATAAATAGACTAGTATGTTGTTTGACAGATAACCACATCTCATTGGTTATAAGTATGGGGATACTGAAGTCAATACATAGGTACATGTAGGAGTACATGGTACTAGACAGACCCACAGTGAGATTCTTCATGTTTAATAAAGTCATAAGAAAGACTCACAGTGATAATGGTGTAATGATCCTTTGACTTGAGATCATTATATTTTTATACGAGGATTAATATATTTTGACTACATTAAAAGTTACCTTTGACCGGGTGATGATAAAAGTGGACATCGGGTATATCATGAGTTGTATGAGAAATATGAATGATAGATAAAGGATTTAACCCTTCTATAATTAGGAGAGATATTATTGGCCTCTTGATTGAGTGAGACTATAAAATGCTTGGCCGTGCTCAAATAATGATTTGTTTTTCATAGTCTACTTATGGATCAAGTAATCCTGGATTAAATGTTGAAGAGGATGAATAAATACATGTCTCGAGTTTAATCTATAATATATATGGTTAAAGGGATTATATTATACGGAAACATTAATCACGAAAGGTTTTATTGAATCATGATTTAATTATTGTTTAATTGAGTAGCAATGATGTGTTACTAGATACCGCTCATTGTTTATAATTTTATTGGAGAATAAAATTATTGCCAATTAAATAATAGCCTATAGGGTCACACGCATGGAGCACTTAGAGGAATAGTTAATTTAAATTATATATTTAAATTAATTGATGATTATTTGAATTTTATTATATTAATTAAGTGATACTTAATTAATTGAGATAATATAAATTCAAATTAGAGGAGTATTTCTGTCCATAATAATTAAGTATGACTTAGTTATTAATTAAATAATATAAATTCGTTTTATTATTTAATCCTATACCTACATGGGTTAGGTTTTGCTGTTATGGGCCAATTAATCAGCCATTATAAATAGATAATGAAGGGTTAAGAGGCCATTACATTTTTGATAAATAAAACCCTAGAGGGGGCAGCAACAAGGAGGTAGAAACATTAACTCGAATTATCAAGAGGGAGGCTAGTACGTCCATTCCGCACTCAAGATCGTGAGACGTTCTTGAAGGTGCTCGTGTGGATACCATAAAGGTGTTTTTCGAGAGGAAGACACAAGTCGTGAAAGCTAGGATCTCTGTTGAGTTCGTGAAAGTCAAGATCTTAATAGGTATAATTCTGTTTCACTATAATCTGTCCGATCTTATACATGGATCCTGAGTTTGGGTTCCGAATTTTTTTTTGTTATATTTACGTTTATCCGCTGCGTTTTATGCCTCGGAACCCAACAATTCGTAGTTCTAGTAGGATTCGCCATGAGCCCGAGAGATATTATGAATTTCTCTTGACTCAAGATGATGATGTGATGCTTATGGAAAAAGATGAGCCTCTCACCTAACTAGACACTATAAACACTCCAGATTCTAAGAGATGGCTGGATGCCATTAAATCTGAGATGGAATCCATGTATACTAATCAAGTATGGACTTTGGTTGATCCACCTGAAGGGGTAAAACCTATAGGGTGCAAATGGGTTTTCAAGAAGAAGACCGACATGGATGGTAATGTATAGACCTATAAGGCACGATTGATGGCAAAAGGTTTCAAGAAAATTCAAGGTATTGACTATGATGAGACCTTTTCACCAGTGGTTATGGTCAAGTCCATCAGGATTTTGCTTGCTATAGATGCTTACTATGACTATAAAATATGGCAAATGGATGTCAAAACCGCTTTCTTAAATGAGAGCCTTGAAGAAGATGTGAATGTGTACATGACATACCCTGAGGGTTTTGTTGATCCAAAGGATGTTGAAAAGGTATGTAAGTTGCGTCGATCCATTTATGGATTAAAGCAGGCCTCGAGGAGATGGAAGATTCATTTTGATGAAATAGTCAAAAAGAGTTTGCCTTTATTCAGAATGAAGATGAAACTTGTTTTTACAATAAGTTTAGTGGGAGCCATGTGGCATTCCTAGTATTATATGTTGATGATATATTACTAATAAGGAATGCCATTCCTTCTCTATAGACTATGGAGACTTGGTTGAGAAATAATTTCTCAATGAAAGACTTAGGCGATGCGACCTATATATTAGGGATCAGGATCTATAGAGATAGATCAAGGAGATTGATCGGCCTAAGTTAGAATACATACATTGACAAAGTTTTACATCGATTTCGAATGCAAAGAGGCTAAAATGGATTTGTCCCAATGTCTCATGGGATAGTGATCTCAAAATAATTTTTTTCCTAAATCATTGGATGATAAGGACCGCATGAGTAAAGTTCCATATGTGTTAGCAATTGGTTTTATAATGTATGCAATGATATGTACTCGTCCTGATGTCTCGTATGCTTTAAGCATGACGAGTAGATACCAGTCTAATCCAGGGAAAGGTCACTGAACGGCAGTCAAGAATATTCTTAAGTACTTGAAGAGGACTAAAGATTCATTCTTGTTAGATGTGAAGCTAGTTATAAGAGGTTTCAGTGATGCTGATTTCTAGACAGACAACGATGATTTAATGTTTCTGTCTGGCTTTGTGTTTTATCTATTTTTATTGAGATGTTGTATGCTGGAATGGTTCACAGCAGAGACAGTTGTTGATTCTACAATAGAGCCAGAGTATATTGATGCTTGCGAAGCAGCCAAAGAGGCTGTTTGGGCATGTACTTAGGAGATATCACCTAATTAATGAGATTAATGATTAAGGAGATATACATATATGTAAAATGCATAGTAATAATAATATTGCAGACCCACTAACTAAGGCTTTGTCACAGCAGAAGCACGAAAGTCACACTAGTTCCATGAGTATTGGATACTTGGGTAATTGGCTCTAGTGCAAGATGGAGATTGTTAGTAATTGTGCTCTAGAGACAATACTTTTTATATTTTAAGGAAAATATTTATTATTAAGGATTATGTTTTATTGATTATTATTTATTGATTATATTTTATTTACTGCATAATAAATTGAAAGCATAATAAATGTCCTTGGAATTTTGATACGTATTATATATCTTTAAATATGTGACTTAAAAATGAGATTATATGAATATTATCTTATTCCTAAAATTCCTTAGTCGAGTATTATTATTTAAGGACAATAATAATGCACAAAGACTAGTATGTTTCTTAACAGATGACCACATCTCATTGGTCATAGGTATGGTGATACTAAAATCAAGAACATAAGTGCATGTCTCAATGCATGGCACTGGATTGACCGGCCGTGAGATTCTACATGTTAAATAAGTTTCATAAGTAATTCTCACTGTGATAATGGTGTAATAATCCTTAGACCTGAAATCATTATATTTCTATACGAGAATTAATATACTTTGATTACATTAAAAGTTACCTTTGACCGGGTGATGATAAAAGTGGACATTGGGTATATTATGAACCGTATGAGAAATATGAATGATCTAGATGGGATTTAATCCTCCTAATTTTAGGAGTGATATTATTGGCCTCTTGTTTGAGTGAGACTATGAAATGCACGGTCGTGCTCAAATGTTGATTTGATTTTAATAGTCTACTCATCGATCAAGAAAATAAAGATTAAATTATGAAGAGGATGACACGAGACATGCCTTGAGTTTAATCTATAATATCAAGATTAAAAGGATTATATTACATGGAACATTATTCACGAAAGGCTTAATCGAATCACCGATTTATTATTATTACTTGGGTAGCAATAATGTATTACTAGATGCCGCACATTGTTTACAATTTTAATTAGATATTAAAATTGTTGCCAACGTAATAATAACCTACAGGGTCACACATAAAGAACGCTTGAAGAAGAAATAATTTAAATTGTGAATTTAAATTAAATAAGTAATTTATTTTATTTATGATATTAATTAAGTATGACTTAATTAATTATTAAATAGAATAAAAAAATTATTTAAACTAATTCCAAAATTAATAATTAATTAATTAAGTGAGACTTAATTAAATAATTTAGAATTTTGGATTAGTATGAATTATAATTGGATTATAATTAGAATGTTTTCCCAGTTGCACAAGTAGAAGGGGGGGTTGAATACTTGTGTGTCTTTTCTGCCTGATTTAAAATCAACTCAATAGCAATAAACAGATATAAATTAAGAACAAAGATCAAACACAAGGATATGAATAAGTACTGTTTGTATTATTGATTTGTAAATACAAAACTCTCCTAGGATTTACACAAACCCTAGCAGCTTCTCTGTGTTTATCACAGCAACTCTCTCTATTTCTATGCACTCACAAAATTTCACTCAGACAAATTTTGCTTCGACTTTTCCACACCTTTACAATTAGGTTACATAGAGTTTATATAGAGAGCTGCCTATCAGCTAATAACAGAAAGATAAATTACAATAGGAATAGAATTCCTAATTATTAGTTGACAGTTTCCTCCTGGAATTCTTCTTCCTTGTTTTTATAGTATATCTGCAATATCTTTGGCTTTATCTTCGAAGACTTCCCTTATCTGTGATCATCTTCCAAATTTAGCTTTAACTTTATTGACTCTGAATTCTTCAGACTCTGCCAGACTATAGACTCTGATCATTTGTAGACTCTGACAGATCTTAGACTCCGATAGTCTATAGACTCTGATCACCTTCCAGACTCTGATCTTCATGCAGACTCTGGTTTTACTTTCTGCAGAAATTCTTCTAAGTACAAGTAACTTGAATATTGACTACCTAGACTCTGATTATACATTTCAGAGACTAGAAAGATATATTGCAAATAAACTAAGCTAACTTCTGTTCTAGTATTTTATACATCATCAAATGAATATATTCCTAACAATCTCCCCCTATTTATGCTTTATAAAATGTAAGCATAAATCCAGGTTTGATGATGTCAAAACTAAAGAATAAAACACCTAGTCTAGAACAGTATGAAAGAATTATAAAGGAAAAAGAATTACTTCTTAATTGATCCTCTCAAAGGCTGGATTATTCTTCAAAAATGAATTGAGCATATTGTCCTCCACAATTGCAAGAGCTTCACCAACAAATTTCTTCAATTTCTTCATTTCTTCACTTGAACATTTGATTTGACAGTAAGCTGCTCTCAGATCATTTGCACCGCTTTCTTGATCTTTCAAGTCCTTCAACATTAGAACATTAACTTTCCCACTCATAGGCTGAAACCCAAAGTAATGACCCACACCTTCTTGAAATTTAATCTGTTTTTCTTCCAATGGCATGACTTGATCATTTCCCTCAGTATCAATATATTTTAAGGAAAATTTGCCCATTTGTCGATTTGCCTGTTTATGCAAGGTCAGCTTTCTATCAATCTCCTTGAACCATTTGTGTGTAACAGCCTCTTTGCTCTTGTTAACTTCATAAGCAATTTGAAGGAGAAATCTAATAAACTGCAATTCCTCAGCCTGTTTGAAAAATATGAAATTTGATTGACTGATCCATCTAACTGATCCACCTTCTAAAAAATAAACCAGCATCTCATTCTTCACCTTTTCTGTGCCTCCCTGTCCTTCTTGCATCTTTCTTTCATAGACATTATAAACAATTTGAGCAGACACCACCTTGTTTAAATGCTTCTGTGTGATCTTCTCAAACTGCCTATCTGTCAAGGATTGAGGATCCCTGGTTAGTGTAGATGTTCTGTCAATGTCAGATTCTTCAAAACCTCCAAGACCTGTCTTCTTTTTAGCTCTAAGTTACAGATTTGACTGACTGCACTTCCAGTATGAAGGTTCTTGAGTTTCATCAGAGTCTGTTTTCTTTCTTTGTTTATCAGAGTCTGACTTGGACTCTGATTTCCCATGTTCAGTCCCTGACTGATGTGGTTGAGATTTGGATAATGCAGCCACTCCAGAATGCTTGAGTGATACATCACCAGAACCCCTAGGACCATGAGAACTATCTTCATCATCGCCATCTCTCCTCCTTTTAACTCCCTTTTTATCATCTCTACATGAATCATCCTTATTTCTCCTAGAGGAAGATTCACATCTCTTCTCCCCCTTTTTGACATCATCAGAACTAGTAACAGCCAACAAAATTGGCTCAAAAACTGTGGAGATATTGGCCTGAGTTGCAATGACAGAATCAACCTTGGTGGTTAACTCGGAGACTGTGGATTGGAGAGAAGCTTGTGTAGAGCTGATAGTAGCAAGAGCATCCTTGAAAGCAACCTCTTTTGATAATTGAACTGAGTGAATTCTATCAAATTTGGTACTAAGCAGAGAAGTAGTATTGTCAACACCAGTAAGTTTGGTTTGAATATTAGAGATGTCTTTGACCACATTAGCCAACTGTTTAGCAACATTCTCTGTCTCAGCTTTAACATCCTCATCCAGAGCTTGATCCTCTTCACCAGGGTAGTGACCATGTTCCTGGAGATAAGATTTTTTCTGAAAAGCTTTCAGTCTCTCAGACTGATGAATAGCCAGAACACATGTAAAAGAATCTTTATCAGTGAAGCCTCTTTTCTGTGCAGTTGGGACTGAGGAAAGACTTGATCAAAATAGACAAAAGAAGGTTGAACTGGATCATCATCTTCAGAAGTGCACTCCTCAGCAACAGGCTCAAGGGATGTAAGAGGAAGTGTAGACTCTGGTGGTGTAGACTCTGAAACAGCAAGCGAGACTATAGACCCTGACTCCTCCTAAGAGTGATCAGAGACTGTAGACTCTGGAAGTCGAGCCCTAATAGGCATGATCAAAAGTGGTTCTTCTGACTTCAAAGTTGCAGCCTCAGGCAAATTGAGATGGTTATCCACCAAAGCCTCCATGACTCTATTTGCACTCCTTGCTAGAGAATCCACCAGATGATGTTGTGGTCTCTGAGTAAATGACTTCTGAACAGCAAGAGCCTCCTCCTTTTTACCAATCTGCACAATCAAACAAAGTGACTTGTCATCCATCCCCTGCTCCAACTCATTGGACCAACTCTTTGGAAAATCTTGATCCCAATAAGTAAAGCTAGGTTCAGGATACCCTAATCTCTCAGTCTCACAGTGGGGTTGGTCACCCACTTTCTCAATCTCACTCAGGCTCTCTACAGCCTTTTCTACCTCTCCTTTTGCCTGGACCAGTGCCAGCCTCTCAGATATTTTTTCACTCATGTGGAAAGGTGCACTCATGAATCCTTCAGAAGAGGGGTTGAGAGATAAAGAATGTGCTTCAATACCTGAACCACCTTGATGGAGGGGAACCCCTTCAAAAGTCTGAAGGTTAGGGGTTTCCACCAAGGGGTGAGCAGCAACAGATTCTGAACTCTTATTATCATCTTCTTTTTTTTCAGAGTCTGTTGGCTCCAGTATTCCAGTCTCAGGGTCTACTCTAGACTCTGACTGCTTCAGTAGGACTTCATTAGAAGCCAAAGTCTGAGTGTTACCATCTTGGACTGTTTGTGCATGAGACTCCCCCTCAAGGTGGATAAACTCTGATAGACAAGGATGGAAAAGTACTTCTTGAGCATCCATCAGGGTCTGCCCTCCCATATCACTGGGGTTCTCATCATCAATTTGTTGAGTTGCCAAGGAGGGCCTTACAGCATACTCCCCTGCCCCACTATCACCCAACCTCTGACTAGGTGGTTCTTGTGTGGGTGAGGCAGACTGAGCATCTTTATCACTAGTCACCACTGGTGCACTAGTCCCATCCTCCAACTGCCTAGCATCACCTGCTACCTTCTGCGGTTCTACCATAGTTAATGCATCCATGTGTCCATTGAGAAAGATCCTGGCATGGAGTGCATAGATGGTCTGGGCAAAAGTCATGTGAAAGGAATCCTGCAGTTCCCTTGCTAGATTCTGATAATATAAGCCCTTGAGTTGATCCAATCTACTTTCATAGGTTGGATAGAAGTATTTGTTGGCTACCTTTCCTACATTTTGGACAAGAAAATCAACCACCTTTCTTGAAAGAGGCTGAATAGTAGAAATCCAATCAATAGATGTCCTGTAGGTAATTCCTTGATCCCAAATTGCTTCATAGTCAAAAACTGGTTGCTCAATCTCAGTTTCCAACTCAGCAACAGACTCTGATTCTCTCCTTTTGTAGATCTTAAGCTTTTTAGGCTTCTTTGTGATTTGCTGTTCAGAGTCTGGCACTCCTAGTACTTTGAGAACTTCAGTTGTTCTGCCTTCTATGAGCCCAGCTTCTTTTTCTTGTAATGAAGAGTTGAATAGGTAGTTGTATAAGTTTTTGATCACATCCTGTGCAGACAATTGAAGCTCCTGTTCCATTCTCTTCCTTAGGGTCTCATAGGTTGAAAGAAAATCCAAGACTTGAGATTTAGTCTGATATTGCTCTGGATCTTCTACTGATTCCACCAAAGGATATAGGAACAGCAACACCTCATCACTTGGAGTAAGAATTTCATCAAGAAGACATGAGGCTGCATCCAATGGCATTCCTTCCCAAAATGTCTCATGATCAGAGTCTAAAGGCAGTCTAGACTCTGACTCAACATTAGACTCTGGTTCAGGTAATTTCTTGCTTTCAGAGTCTGGCCCTGCAGGAGCCTTGGGAGCAACTGTTTCCTGCAAAACAGGGTTAGTAATAGAAGTAGGCTTGTGTGTGTGTGCAGAATAAGACTTCATTAACCTTCTGTATTTTTTAGCAAAAGATTTCTCAGGAGATACAGTTTGAGCGTCCTGAGGTGCATTCCTAGGTTGGTCAGAGTCTGTAGCCTTTTCAGAGACTACAGACTTGGCTTGAAGGGTAGAATCAAGTGTATCATGACCTTCCTTTAACAAAGAAAGTCCTTCAACAACTTGCTTCTCTAGAGGGTTGAGCTCCTCATCACTGTGCTCATCTATAAGCCTTGTTTGAATCAACTTTCTCCTCTTTACAACTGGTGCCTGTTGAGAGACACCAGAGGTTGGTTTCTTTTTGGATTTTTGTTTTGAAGATTGTTTCTTTGAAGGTGATTGGGTGACTTGGGTAGGTGCAGGGGGACTCTCCATTACTTGCTTCTGCACCATTTCACCATCAAAAAATGAAGCATTGTAGATAGAAGGTTTGTAGGTTGAGAGTTTTACCTTCATTACCTGTGGATAAGTCATGGCAGGTAGACTCTTCTTCTTGTCATCAATTCTCTTAATATCAGAGAATATCCTCATTTGTTGTTTATATACCTGCACACATCAATCATCTGCCAACTTGGTTGACATGTCAGGAATGAAGTGATTGAGGAGAATCATAAGAAAACTATGATAGTAGACTTTCTTCCTCCCCTCATGCACATTGTTTAATTTTGCTCCCATTTGAGTGAGCAACATATCACCAATGTTGATTACTCTATCAAATAGGAGACTGTGACCAATTTGATAAGTAATAGCAGTAATAGCATCAAATCCACTACACTTACAAGTAAAACACTTAGCAATTTGATCAAAGAAAAAGGACCATTCTTTTCTCAAATAAGGCCTAGTTAACTTACTCATGTTTTCTAAACTACCATAATAACCTAGCGATTTAAACATTTCTTTAATTTTAGCATCAGAAACAGTTTCATCAAAAGGTTGTTTAACATGTAATTTAAACACAGAATTAATAACATCAGCAGTGACATCAAATGTAAAATCACCAAAGGTAAACATTATTTTACCTGGTTGATCCTAAGAAGGATCAACTACCTTTGCAGAGCTCCAGGCTTGTGACACAGCTTCCATGTGAATGATTGGTGATGCCTTGAGAATGTAGTGTAGCTCGGATTGCTCCAAGAAGTCCATCACAGGGTAGTAGTCAGCGTCTACCCCTTTCTTTTCTCCAAGAGCAGCAACATGATTTGTGGTCATGAACTCGAAATCCCCAAATGTGAAAGCAATTGCCTTGGGTCCCCTCATGATAGTTGAGATAGCAGCCATTGAAGTTATTGTTAATTAGAAGTGATGAATACGCTTGAAGAAAGTGTTAGTAATTGTGCTCTAGAGACAATACTTTTTATATTTTAAGGAAAATATTTATTATTAAGGATTATGTTTTATTGATTATTATTTATTTATTATGTTTTATTTACTGCGTAATAAATTGAAAGCATGATAAATGTCCTTGGAATTTTGATACGTATTATATATCTTTAAGTATGTGACTTAAAAATGAGATTATATGAATAGTATCTTATTCCTAAAATTCCCTAGTCGAGTATTATTATTTAAGGACAATAATAACGCACAAAGACTAGTATGTTTCTTGACAGATGACCACATCTCATTGGTCATAGGTATGGGGATACTAAAGTCAAGAACATAAGTGCATGTATCAATGCATGGCACTGGAATGACCCGCCGTGAGATTCTACATGTTAAGTAAGTGTCATAAGTAATTCTCACTGTGATAATGGTGTAATGATCCTTAGACCTGAAATCATTATATTTCTATACGAGAATTAATATACTTTGATTACATTAAAAGTTACCTTTGACCGGGTGATGATAAAAGTGGACATTGGGTATATTATGAATCGTATGAGAAATATGAATGATCTAGATGGGATTTAATCCTCCTAATTTTAGGAGTGATATTATTGGCCTCTTGTTTGAGTGAGACTATGAAATGCACGGCCGTGCTCAAATGTTGATTTGATTTTAATAGTCTACTCATCGATCAAGAAAATAAAGATTAAATTATGAAGAGGATGACACGAGACATGCCTTGAGTTTAATCTATAATATCAAGATTAAAGGGATTATATTACATGGAACATTATTCACGAAAGGCTTAATCGAATCACCGATTTATTATTATTACTTGGGTAGCAATGATGTATTACTAGATGCCGCTCATTGTTTACAATTTTAATTAGATATTAAAATTGTTGCCAACGTAATAATAACCTACAGGGTCACACACAAAGAACGCTTGAAGGAGAAATAATTTAAATTATGAATTTAAATTAAATAAGTAATTTATTTTATTTATGATATTAATTAAGTATGACTTAATTAATTATATAAATAGAATAAATGAATTACTTAAACTAATTCCAAAATTAATAATTAATTAATTAAGTGAGACTTAATTAAATAATTTAGAATTTTAGATTAGTATTAATTATAATTGGATTATAATTAGAAAACTTATTCCTCTCTCTATATAATCTCTTTATGGGCTGATTTAATAACATAGAGATTTTACAAAAACCCTAGCCGCTCTGAGAGAGGAGAAAGATAGAGAGAGAAGAAGTTTTCGGGTGCTAGTACATATCAATCCTTCATGAAAAGTGTTCGTGTGGATACCGTAGAGCGTAGATCGCGAGAGCGGGATACGTGGTGATTAAACAAGCTTTGGACCTCCATTAATCTTCCATTAATGAACTGTTAAAGCTTCTAAAGGTATTTATTCTTTATCTTCGAATTAAATCTTTTGTTTTCGAATGGATCCTGCGGAGGGTTTCGCTATTTTGATTTATTTTTCACGTTTATTCCGCTGCGTTTGTGTCACGAAACCCTTCAATGGCATCAGAGCTACTTGCGAAACGTTTTAATTCGGTTATGTGCTTAACAGTTTTTGATATATAAGCATGTATGCGATCTATCATGATTTTATATTGATATAATATGTATATGTTTATATATATTATGAATATATGATATTCATATGATGTATAATCATGTGATGATTATGTGTGTTGATGTATATATATGATACGTGTTTGTTCTTATTATGGGAATCATATTCGATACGAATTCTGAAACGGCTGCCGTAGATTTTTTGAAATCTGTGTGTAATGTCTGATTTTTGCAAACGATATGTGTTTTCTGACTGGAATCGGGTCACTGAGCAATACTGAATGTGTCAGCTCTGCGTCTGTAAGCCATTAGATGTCGTTACAGCCTCCAAAACGGTGATTTATGATTTTCTGAAAATTATTTGATTTTTTAAAATTTTGAGTATATGTATGTATATATTATGAATATATGATATTCATGTAATGTATAATCATATGATGATTGTATGTATCTCTGTGTATGTATATATGATATATGTTTGTTCTTGTTATGAGAATTGTATATGATACGATTTCTGAAACACCGTCAGATTTGGAGAAATCGGACTGCTGTATCCGATTTTCGTAAACGATATGTGTTTTCTGACTGGAATCGGGCCAATAAACAAAACTGATAGCTATGCTATCACCGACGGGTCTGTAAGGCGTTTGACGTCGTTAAGGGCCTCGAAATAGCGATTTATTGTCTTCAGAAATCTGTTTTTAATTTTCTGAAATTTTGAAATTTGTTATATATGATTATATGATATGATTATATAATATGAGATATATTATATGTGTTATATGATAGCATGGTGGATGGTTATGGCCTAAAGACCCATAGGATAGTGGCTTTGATTTATGGTTTTGGTTTCTAAATACGACTTGCATGTCGTTTATTCATTGTAATTTAATTATCTCGAATGTAACTCGAGTTCTTCTTGTAATTTCATTAGAATAGTTTTATTTTTTATTATTCAATGTAATTATCAATGAAGACTTGCAAGTAAGGAGGCGATCCAAAAGGGGATGATGGAGCAATGAAGAAAGAAGACATGTAATAGATAGTATTTTTAAAACCACCATAGACCGACCTTGATATTTCCATTAGCTTGGAAATATCATATAGGATGGGGCCATAACCAAACACGTTTAATTTACGCACATTACATATATGTATATGATTGCATGTATTGGTATGTATGCGTAGATATAATTGAGATGCATGCTTAATATTGATTAATCATGTATGTATTAGATACGACACACATGCCATGTTTGCTTAAACAAGATAAAATCTGTAACGATTCAAGATTTTAAAATTAACAAACGATCATGAGATTCTTGTGTTTATGAAATATGGATTTTTAAAACACGGAATTAAATATGGATTTTTGATATCTATAATTGGGATTTTCTGACAAAAGCGGATATGTGTATTCGTAAGGCTGATGGGTTTTAAGTGTGACCATTGGTATCCTCCATCTACCTGGGAAATGAACAATTTAAGATGTCGATTTGAAATATTTGGTTCAAGGAAAAATTGAGGATCTCTTTATGATGTGATCATGATCGTTATAAATTTTCTAAAACCCCTTAACAAAATATTAAGTTTTACTCGGATGCTTTCCAATGAATGAACACTCATCGAATCCTAGATCGATAAGGGGAAGGACTGTCAGTGGCAGGGGACTCCTATCTATCGTGGTGAGATGCGACGAATATAAACGGTTATATTCGGCCGTTGTATCATTGGGTCTAACTTAACTGAGTCGTCATAATAAGTGAAAATAAACGGTTATATTCAACTATTATGAACTTAGAAGCATAGAGTTTGGTTAAAAGTCTATTAGATAGATAAGATCAATCGTTGTTCACCAAACTATCCAAGAATTATATATGATATAATTGACAACTGTTGTCTACCTAAATAATCATTTTCTAAGGACTTCCAGTGGTTGACTTAGGACATGACGAAATATGGATCTTGGCTCACTAGAAAGAATTATGGGATATACTTTCCAAATTAATAGTAAGGGCTATTAGTTTGATAAAAATAGTGGGAGGTATATGATGATATACCATAATCACTTAAACATAATTAATATTAAATTTGCGATCTAGTTTATTTTATGCACTTTAATATTGTAGATATCAAATGATAAACACAAACAACTTCTCTATGCGATCAGTTCTTGAGAAGGACAAGTTGACGAGAATATATTTCCTTGACTAACATAGGAGCTTGAGGATCGTCCTCGGGCACCACGATGTTAGTCAAATCTCTTCCCCTACTCTTAAAGTTGAGAATGTAACATGTGCAAATCATAGTGCTTATTGGAAGCAAATTGATGTTGCGACTGATGTTTCATGTCTCATGCTCGCAAATATATGTGCTGAGCTTAAGAAGCAATACGAGCATATAGATGTTTATGAAACGATTGAGCACAAGATATATTTGAAAGGGCACTATACACTTACAAGTAGGGAGAGTGAGACCCGGTTACACCACATGTTCTAAAGATTATAGGGTATAATGAATACCATTGATATTTTGGGTTTCCATATTGGTCTGGAGACAGTTAGATTTGATCTTACAATCTTTGGACAAATATTATTCTTATTTTGTTATGAACAATAAAGTGAATAAGATTGGTAAAACACCCATTGAGTTGCTAAACATGTTGAGAACTGCTGAAAGTAATATGATAAATGCATGAACTACTACTATATTGATGGTAAACATAGGGAATGCAAAAGGGAAAGGAAAATGGAAAGGCAAGGAGAAGATTTGATCTAGTTCCGTTGTCAAACCAAAGTCCAATCCCTAAAGCAGACTCTAAAGTCTGAATGAGGTGTTGATAAAGAAGACGATTGTCACTTCTGTGGAAAGTTGGGAGACTGGAAATTAAACTGTCATGCTTAATTGGAAGATTGGAAGATGATGATCAATAAGGGTCAAGCTTAAGGTATCGGGTTGGAATTGGAGTAAAGATAGTTGCTCTGGTTCGAGGAACTCGTTACTTAATTTTTGGCCTATAAGGAAAATTTAGAACTTAATAATTGTTATAGCGTGCTTGCAATTGGCAGAGACATTATTTCAGTTTCTTGTTTGGACAAGAAAGGCTTTTTCATTTTATAACAATAGTTGTTTATTCTATTTTGATGATGAGCCTTATAATGTTGCACATCTAATTAACAATTTATATGTTCTAAAGTGACTCAAATCAAATATTACCTTTGGCACTGTCGCTGAGGCCATATTAATGAGAAACGCATTTCCAGAATACATAAGGATGCATTCATGGATAAGTTTGATTATGAATCATACCAAAGGATGCGAATCTTGGTTTATTTGGTAAAATGACTAAAGCTCCTTTTACCGGACATGGTGAAGGGATCATTGAATGGGTATGACTTATACATAGTGATGTATGTGGTCATATGTGTACGATGATAAAAGGTAGATTTTATTAACTTTATAAAATTTACTAATTATTTTAGTAGATACGGATATATGTATCTTTTGAAGAACTAATCCAAATCATTTGAAAAGTTCAAAGACTATAAAGATGAAGTAGAAAATATCAAAGAAAAGTTTTTTTGATAGGAGAGATCACACCTTGTTGGACATGGTGCGATCAATGTTGAGTCAATGAATCTTCCAATTAGTTTCTGGGGTTGCACCCTGGAAACGGCTCCACATACACTTAACTGTGTTCCTACTAAATTGGTTCAAAAGACTCCTTATGAGATATGGACTGAGCAACGTCACAGCATGTCATTTATAAAATTTTGGGGATGTGAAGCGTTTGTGAAACGTCTAATCTCTGACAAGCTAGGACCAAAATCAGAAAAATGTAATTTTGTGGAATACCCAACTGAAACAAGGGGTTATTCTTTCAATAATCCTTCCGAGAACAAAGTGTTTGTTGCTCGAACTGCTGAGAGACAGTGGGAGGATAATAGATCTCAATGAAGTTTGAGACCCACATGATAACGTTGAACCAGTGGAGGAACCTGAGTAGAATGTACAAGAAAAATAATACTGCTCAAGAAACACAGGTGTTCGTAGGTTTAGTAGGATTCGCCATGAGCCCGAGAGATAATATGGATTTCTCTTGACTCAAGATGGTGATGTGATGCTTGTGGATGAAGATGAGCCTCTCACCTACCTAGATACTATAAACACTCCAGATTCTAAGAGATGGCTGGATGCCATTAAATCTGAGATGGAATCCATGTATACTAATCAAGTATGGACTTTGGTTGATCCACCTGAAGGGGTAAAACCTATAGGGTGCAAGTGGGTTTTCAAGAAGAAGACCGACATGGATGCTAATGTACAGACCTATAAGGCACGATTGGTGGCAAAAGGTTTCAAGAAAATTCATGGTATTGACTATGATGAGACCTTTTCACCAGTTGTTATGGTCATGTCCATCAGGATTTTGCTTGCTATAGCTGCTTACTATGACTATGAAATCTGGCAAATGGATGTCAAAACCGCTTTCTTAAATGAGAGCCTTGAAGAAGATATTGATGTGTACATGACACACCCTAAGGGTTTTGTTGATCTAAAGGATGCTGGAAATGTATGTAAGTTGCGTCGATCCATTTATGGATTAAAGCAGGCCTCGAGGAGATGGAACATTTGTTTTCATGAAACAGTCAAAAAGAGTTTGACTTTATTCAGAATGAAGATGAAACTTGTGTTTACAAGAAGTTTAGTGGGAGCCATGTGGCATTCCTAGTATTATATGTTGATGATATATTACTAATAGGGAATGATATTCCTTCTCTACAGACTGTGAAGACTTGGTTGAGAAATAATTTCTCAATGAAAGACTTAGATGATGTGACATATATATTAGGGATCGAGATCTATAGAGATAGATCAAGGTGATTGATCGGCCTAATTTAAAGTACATACATTGACAAAGTTTTGCATCGATTTCAAATGCAAAGAGACTAAAATGGATATGTCCCAATGTCTCATGGGATAGTGATCTCAAAATAAAATTTGTCCTAAATCATTGGATGATAGGGACTGCATGAGTAAAATTCCATATGCGTCAGCAATTGGTTTTATAATGTATGCAATGATATGTACTTGTCCTGATGTCTAGTATGCTTTAACCATGATGAATAGATACCGATCTAATCCAGGTGAAGGTCACTGGACGACAGTCAAGAATATTCTTAAGTACTTAAAGAGGATTAAAGATTCATTCTTGTTATATGGAGGAGATGTGAAGCTAGTTGTAAGAGGTTTCAGTGATACTGGTTTCTAGACAGATAACGATAATTTAATGTTTCTGTCTGTCTTTGTGTTTTATCTAATTTTATTGAGATGTTGTATGCTGGAATGGTTCACAGCAGAGACAATAGTTGATTCTACAATAGAGCCTGAGTATATTGATGCTTGCGAAGCAGCCAAGCAGGCTGTTTGGGCATGTACTTAGGAGATATCACCTAATTAATGAGATTAATGATCAAGGAGATATACATATATGTAAAGTGTATACTAATAATAATATTGCAGACACACTGACTAAGGCTTTGTCGCAGCAGAAGCACGAAAGTCACACTAGTTCCATGAGTATTGGATACTTGGGTAATTGGCTCTAGTGCAAGTGGGAGATTGTTAGTAATTGTGCTCTAGAGACAATATTTTTTATATTTTAAGGAAAATATTTATTATTAAGGATTATGTTTTATTGATTATTATTTATTTATTATGTTTTATTTACTGCGTAATAAATTGAAAGCATAATAAATGTCCTTGGAATTTTGATACGTATTATATATCTTTAAGTATGTGACTTAAAAATGAGATTATATGAATAGTATCTTATTCCTAAAATTCCCTAGTCGAGTATTATTATTTAAGGACAATAATAATGCACAAAGACTAGTATGTTTCTTGACAGATGACCACATCTCATTGGTCATAGGTATGGGGATACTAAAGTCAAGAACATAAGTGCATGTATCAATGCATGGCACTGGAATGACCCGCCGTGAGATTCTACATGTTAAGTAAGTGTCATAAGTAATTCTCACTGTGATAATGGTGTAATGATCCTTAGACCTGAAATCATTATATTTCTATACGAGAATTAATATACTTTGATTACATTAAAAGTTACCTTTGACCGGGTGATGATAAAAGTGGACATTGGGTATATTATGAATCGTATGAGAAATATGAATGATCTAGATGGGATTTAATCCTCCTAATTTTAGGAGTGATATTATTGGCCTCTTGTTTGAGTGAGACTATGAAATGCACGGCCGTGCTCAAATGTTGATTTGATTTTAATAGTCTACTCATCGATCAAGAAAATAAAGATTAAATTATGAAGAGGATGACACGAGACATGCCTTGAGTTTAATCTATAATATCAAGATTAAAGGGATTATATTACAGGGAACATTATTCACGAAAGGCTTAATCGAATCACCGATTTATTATTATTACTTGGGTAGCAATGATGTATTACTAGATGCCGCTCATTGTTTACAATTTTAATTAGATATTAAAATTGTTGCCAACGTAATAATAACCTACAAGGTCACACACAAAGAACGCTTGAAGGAGAAATAATTTAAATTATGAATTTAAATTAAATAAGTAATTTATTTTATTTATGATATTAATTAAGTATGACTTAATTAATTATATAAATAGAATAAATGAATTACTTAAACTAATTCCAAAATTAATAATTAATTAATTAAGTGAGACTTAATTAAATAATTTAGAATTTTAGATTAGTATTAATTATAATTGGATTATAATTAGAAAACTTATTCCTCTCTCTATATAATCTCTTTATGGGCTGATTTAATAACATAGAGATTTTACAAAAACCCTAGCCGCTCTGAGAGAGGAGAAAGATAGAGAGAGAAGAAGTTTTCGGGTGCTAGTACACATCAATCCTTCATGAAAAGTGTTCGTGTGGATACCGTAGAGCATAGATCGCGAGAGCGGGATACGTGGTGATTAAACAAGTTTTGGACCTCCATTAATCTTCCATTAATGAACTGTTAAAGCTTCTAAAGGTATTTATTCTTTATCTCCGAATTAAATCTTTTGTTTTCACATGGATCCTGCGGAGGGTTTCGCTATTTTGATTTATTTTTCGCGTTTATTCCGCTGCGTTTGTGTCACGAAACCCTTCAGAAAGTTGATAGGGTTCGTAAAGAGCTCTGTAAATAGTTCTGCCTTAGAAATTAATTGCAATAAACAAGTGAGTAAAATATATGAAAATCTTCTATTTTGTTTGAATTTCACAAGAGTCTACGGTCTATCTCCAGTCAAAAACAACTGTTACCGCCTATTTCAAGTCATTTGAATAATTTAAACACAATCAGAGTCTGCAGGCGCGAATTTGAACCGTTCCGGAGTCTAGGCGATAATTATTTTTCAGAGTCTACAGACTAGTCAGAGTCTACAGACTCGTCAGAGTCTAAAAACTAAACTCTGTCAAGATAAAGTACCAATAAAAATTTTGCAAAAATAATTAATTATAATGTGTTACAACCAGAATTATAATTAAAGTATATACCTTGTTGCTTGTAATTTGTAATCACTTACATGTTTAACATACCTAATTCACCTACCAGTCTAAGAAAGGTAGACACATCAAGTGGTTTTGTCAAAATGTCTGCAATCTGTTTGTCAGTTGGAACATAGTGAAGTGTCACAGTACCATTTTCAACATGTTCTCTTATAAAATGATACCTGACATCAATGTGCTTTGTTCTAGAATGTTGGACTGGATTCTCTGCAATTTTAATAGCACTGGTATTATCACAATACATAGGAATATTTGAGAATGTTAGTCCATAATCAAGTAATTGATTTCTTATCCACAAAATTTGAGCACAACAACTTCCAGCGGCAATGTATTCAGCCTCAGCTGTTGAGGTTGATACAGTCTGTTGTTTCTTGCTAAACCAAGAAATTAATCTGTTGCCAAGAAACTGGCACTGACCTGTTGTGCTTTTCCTATCTACTTTGCATCCTGCATAGTCAGAATCTGAATAACCAATTAATGAAAAATCTGACTCTCTAGGATACCAAAGTCCAAGAGTTTGTTCCCCCTTGAGATATCTAAAAATTCTTTTTACAGCTATTAAATGTGATTCTCTGGGGTCAGCTTGAAATCTAGCACACAGACAAGTTACAAACATTATATCTGGTCTACTAGCAGTTAAATATAATAATGAGCCAATCATACCTCTGTAGCTAGTGTTGTCAACTTTTTTACCCTTTGGGTCAGAGTCTAGCTTAGTGGCTGTTGACATGAGAGTTTTAGCAGTTGCAGAATCTTGCATATCAAACTTCTTCAGTAGTTCTTTTACATACTTTGTTTGATTGATGAAAATTCCATCATCATTCTGTTTGACTTGAAGCCCCAAAAAGAAGTTTAATCCTCCCATCATGCTCATTTCATAATTTGACTGCATTAGTTTACTAAACTTTTCACAGAATTTGTCATTAGTAGAACCAAATATAATATCATCAACATAAATTTGGACAAGCAAAATGTCACCTTTATACTTTCTAATAAAGAGAGTTTTGTCAATGGTACCTCTTATAAATCCATTTTCAAGAAGAAATTTTGAAAGAGTTTCATACCATGCTCTAGGTGCTTGCTTCAATCCATAGAGTGTCTTATCTAATCTGTAAACATGATCAGGATATTTTGGATCAACAAATCCTGGTGGTTGCTCCACATAGACTTCTTCTTCCAATTTTCCATTCAAGAAGGCACTTTTTACATCCATCTGATACACCTTGAATTTTGAATGAGCTGCAAAGGCAAGAAACATTCTTATGGCTTCCAATCTTGCTACTGGTGCAAAAGTTTCATCATAATCAATTCCTTCCTCCTGTGAGTATCATTTTGCAACTAGCCTTGCTTTGTTTCTTATTACAGTTCCACTCTCATCAAGTTTGTTTTTGTACACCCATTTTGCACCAACAACTGATCTATCTTTAGGTCCTGGTACAAGTTTCCACACTTTGTTTCTCTCAAATTCATTCAATTCCTCTTGCATTGCAATTATCCAATCAGGGTTTTGCAAGGCTTCCTCAATTTTCTTGGGTTCATTCTTTGAGAGAAAACAGCTATAAAGACATTCATTTTTAGTGGTTGTTCTTGTTTGTACACCACTCTCAAGGTCACCAATTATTAAGTCAGGAGTGTGACCTCTTGTCCATTTTCTAGCTGGTGGAAGATTGATTCTTGAACTTGAAGCTCCCCCTAAGTCATTTGCATCTTCTATATTTAAGTGAAATTCAAATGAAGAGGCTCCCCCTAAATTGCTTGACTCTGTCAAGGGTTCAGAGTTGCTTGATCCAGACGCTGATGAGTTAGATTCTGAGGAATTTGACTCAGTCTGTCTAGACTCTGTCTGGGTAAACCCTGACCTGTTTGACTCTGAATCATTCGGAGTTATATTTCCTAGCTCCCCCTCAGAATGTGCAGGTTTCTGCGTTAGATTAGGAGTTACTTGAGGGTCTTCATCCTCTTCTTCTTCATTTATCTCAGAACTTTTTAGATTTTCAAATTCCAGTGTAGTAGACTCTGACTCATCTTGCAATTCTGTAAACTTTTTATCATCAAATGCAACATGAATAGATTCCATAACAATTTTGGTTCTGAGATTAAACACTCTGAATGCTTTTGTGTTTGATGCATATCCAAGAAAAATTGATTCATCTGCTTTGGCTTCAAATTTGCTCAGATTTTCAGGATGTACTTTCAGTACATAACACTTGCATCCAAATATGTGAAAATATTTCACACTTGGCTTCTTGTCCTTTATCATTTCATAGGGAGTCTTTCCATGCATATTTATTAAAGTACAGTTTTGAGTGAAACATGCTGTATTGACTACCTCTGCCCAAAAATATACTGGTAGCTTAGACTCTGCTAGCATTGTTCTGGCAGCTTCTATGAGGGTTATATTCTTTCTCTCCACAACTCCATTTTGTTGAGAAGTTCCTGGTGTAAAAAATTGTTGAGAAATTCCTTTTAATGCACAGTAGTCATCCATGATTGAATTCTTGAATTCAGTACCATTGTCACTCCTTAGAACTCTAACTGTTTTCTTTAAATTTCTTTCCAGAAAAGTGATATGGTCTTTTATATATTGTGGAGCTTCATCCTTTGAATGTAGAAAGAAAACTCATGTGAATCTTGTAAAATCATCTTCAATAACAAGAGCATATTTCTTTTTTTTAATAGATATAACATTTACTGGACCAAATAAATCAAGGTGCAATAAATAAAAGGGTTCATAAATGGTGTTTATTGTCTTGCTCTTGAAGGATGATTTTTTTTGCTTTCCAAGTTGACATGCTTCACAGAGTCCATCTTGCACAAAATCAACATGTGGTAATCCTCTTACAAGATTCTGTTTAACCAACTTGTTTAGTGTTTTAAAGTTGATATGTGACAGTTTCTTGTGCCATTTCCAGCTTTTTTCAATTGAGGCCTTGCTATATAGACATGTGAGTTCACTGTGTATGCAATCTTCCAAGCTGGCTTCATAAATGTTACCATGTTTGTGTCCTTTAAAAACCAGAATACCTGTTTCTTTGTGAGTCACAAGACACTCTTTGTTGTCAAAGCCAGTATGGTAACCTTTATCTCCTAGTTGACTTATGCTTATCAAATTGTGTCTTAAGCCATCAACTAGAGCTACTTGTTCAATGATGACATTCCCAAGTACAATCTTGCATATCCCAATGTTTGTCCTTTGTTACCATCTCTAAAGGATACTTCTGGGCCAGCCCTTTCCACAAAGTCTGTAAGCAGGGATTTCTTTCCAGTCATGTGTCCTGAGCATCCACTGTCCAGGATTAGGGTTACATTCTTTACCCTTGTTCCCTGCATACATAAAGCAACTAGTCAGTTGTTTTGGGGATCCAAACAGTTTTGGATCATTTTCCTCTAACTTTAGGTGAAACAGGTTTAGAAATTTTCACCTTTGATTTACCTGTCTCCTTTGCTTTTGACTCTGGTGGAGTCTTAACAGTGTCATACCAGCTTTTGTCAATAGATGATTTTAGCTCATAAAAATTGAAATACAATTCATGATAGTCTCTACACATATAAATAGAGTGAAATATGCTACCACAGTGATAACAGGGTTTTTGGGGAATGTAGTGACTTTTCAGAGTCTGTGGAAGACTAAACTCTGATTCTTTTTCAATTTTTGCTTTACAATCTATAGCTAAATGGTTGTGGTTGCCACATTTAAAACACTTCTTTCTAGGAGCATTAGGATCCTTTTGATAATTATTTGCTTTATTAATGCCTTCTTTACCATTCCTATTTCTCCTAGTTTTGGTAGACTCTGATAAGTTCTCTAGCCTTTCTTTTAACTTAGACTTAGACAAGTACCCTATGTTAATATATTTTTTTAGAGTTATTTGTTCCAGTTTCATCTGTCTTTTTGTCAACAACAAGGGGACTATTGACAGATGAGTTTGTGGTTTCAGTCTTTTCTTTAGGAGTCATAAACTTAACAGGAACAAATGTGCTTTTGTCTTTAGTCTTATTAGCTTGTCTAGCTTCTCCATTGTTATCATTCTCAACAATAGGTCTTTTGCCTTGACAATTTTCATAGCCTAGACCAGCAGTTTGACAAACATTTTGGTTATTGAGAATTTCTTGAACTTTTCTGTCAGAGTCTGTCCAGACTTTAAACTTAAGTCTTTCTTCTTCTAGTTCATTCTTAACATAGTCATAGGCTTTCAAAATTTCAGTGTAATTATGACTATTTTTCTCAGAATCCTCTTTGTATTGTTCCATTAATATTAACTCAGACTCTAAATGATCATTCCTTTTAGTTAAGGTTAAATTTTCTTCTCTCAACCTTTCACTTTCACTAGTGAGAGACCTACATGTTGTCATTATTTTATTAACCTCACTTTGCACAATTTCTATGCCATTAGAGTCTAAGTTAATTAAGGATTCAGGAGTAAAGATTGATACCTAAGTTTTAGGAGATGAGGGTTCTTTGGGAGATTGTGATTTTCTTGAGGAGGATGCCATCAATGCTAGATTTTCATAATCAATTTCATCCTCTAAGCTTGAATCTGCCCAATCCTTTCCTGTTGATAAAAGTGTTTTTCCTTTTCCTTGACTTTTTGACTTTCTGCATTCACTGGCAAAGTGCCCCAATATTCCACAGTTGAAACATTTGACCTTTTCTTTGTTAAGTTTGATTATAGTACTCTTTCTCTTCTCAGTCTTCTCATCTTCCTTCTTGATTGATGACCTTGACCTTTTGCTAAATTTGCCAATTCTTTTGTTAAATTTCATTCTTTTGAAAGTTTTGGCAAACATAGCCATCATTTGACTTAGATCAATCTCTTCATCAGAATCAGAGTCTGTGTCAGTAGACTCTGACTCCACAACAGTTTTACCCTTCTTTCTTGAATCCTTGATTCTTGTTTCAGTGGGTTGTTCATGTTGTTCTTTTTCAGACTCCATTAAGAGTGCTACAGATTTTGTCTTCACATACTTCTTATTCTTCCTCTATTGCATCTCTAAATCATATGTCTTGAGCCTGCCATACAATTCTTCTAGAGTTAGTTCATCCAAATCTCTAGCTTCCCTTATGGTTGTAGTCTTATTGTCCCACTCTTCAGGAAGTGCTCTCAGAAACTTGGTGTTGGTATCTTCAGAATCATAAACCTTACCAAGCATAGCCATCTCATTCAAGAGTTTAGTAAACCTATCATACATCTCAGTAATAGATTCTCTAGATTTTGCTTCAAAATACTCATACTCTTGAATTAGCAAAGACCTTGCATTTTTCTTGACATCTTTAGTTCCTTGACAGTGTACTTCAAGTTTTGTCCACATCTCCTTAGCAGTTTGACATGATATAACACAGTTTGTAAGAACAGAATCCAAACTGTTAAAGAGTATGTTTTTTATCTTTGCCTCCTTAAGAACATTCTCCTTGTCCTATTTAGTCCATTCAGCCCTTGGTTTTTCAATGAAGTGTTCTTCAGTTACTTTTCCTTCTTCATTGATTTGAGGTACTAGCTTTAAGGGCACATAGGGTCCTTCATGAATTCTTTCAAGATAGTTAGGGTCTGTTGCTTCCAGATGGTGCAGCATCTTAACCTTCCAGTGGATAAACTCATTTCTTTTGAGCATAGGAATCTTAGAATTGCCATCTTTGTTTCCAGACATCTTTGATTGATTTTAAACGTTAGGCTCTGATACCAATTGTTTTCCCAGTTGCACAAGTAGAAGGGGGGGTTGAATACTTGTGTGTCTTTTCTGCCTGATTTAAAATCAACTCAATAGCAATAAACAGATATAAATTAAGAACAAAGATCAAACACAAGGATATGAATAAGTACTGTTTGTATTATTGATTTGTAAATACAAAACTCTCCTAGGATTTACACAAACCCTAGCAGCTTCTCTGTGTTTATCACAGCAACTCTCTCTATTTCTATGCACTCACAAAATTTCACTCAGACAAATTTTGCTTCGACTTTTCCACACCTTTACAATTAGGTTACATAGAGTTTATATAGAGAGCTGCCTATCAGCTAATAACAGAAAGATAAATTACAATAGGAATAGAATTCCTAATTATTAGTTGACAGTTTCCTCCTGCAATTCTTCTTCCTTGTTTTTATAGTATATCTGCAATATCTTTGGCTTTATCTTCGAAGACTTCCCTTATCTGTAATCATCTTCCAAATTTAGCTTTAACTTTATTGACTCTGAATTCTTCAGACTCTGCCAGACTATAGACTCTGATTATTTGTAGACTCTGACAGATCTTAGACTCCGATAGTCTATAGACTCTGATCACCTTCCAGACTCTGATCTTCATGCAGACTCTGGTTTTACTTTCTGCAGAAATTCTTCTAAGTACAAGTAACTTGAATATTGACTACCTAGACTCTGATTATACATTTCAGAGACTAGAAAGATATATTGCAAATAAACTAAGCTAACTTATGTTCTAGTATTTTATACATCATCAAATGAATATATTCCTAACATAAAAAATTTATTCTTCTCTCTATATAATCTCTTTATGGGCTGATTTAATAATTGAGACATATTTTTACTAAAACCCCATCCGTTTTGAGAAAAGAGGAAGATAGAGAAAGAAGCAGTTTTCGGGTGCTAGTACACATCAATCCTTCATGAAAAGTATTCGTGTGGATACCGTAGAGCGTAGATCGTGAGAGCGGGATACGTGGTGATTAAACAAGCTTTAGACCTCCATTAATCTTCCATTAATGAACTGTTAAAGTTTCTAAAGGTATTTATTCTTTATCTCCGAATTAAATCTTTTGTTTTCGCATGGATCCTGCGGAGGATTTCGCTATTTAGATTTATTTTTCGCGTTTATTCCGCTGCGTTTGTGCCTCGAAACCCTTCAAAACATTCTTGTAGAATTAATTATCACACTAGTTATTTAGAGATGCACAAGTATAATAATTCCTTTCAGGTTTCCTTATAACAAGAAATAGTTTCAAGCTACATTTGATTTTCATTTTTAAAACAAAATGTATAAAAATATAACTGATATATTTATAAATATACACCAGTCTGTTTCACTTAGATAAATTATTAAATTTCATGTCTGTGAAACAATTGTTGTAACAGTTGGAGAGATATATTTATTTAGCCACATAATTTGAAGAGTTTAGCATTCCAATTTCACTAACCAACTTATTGAAGGTGGCTTCAACAATTAGTTTAGTAAATATATCTGCCAACTGTTTTTGTGTAGGAACATAGAACAATTCAATTACTATATTTTCTGCATGTTCCCCTATGAAATGCTACCTTACATCAATGTGTTTTGTCTTTGAATGGTTCACTGGATTCGCAATAATGGATATGGCACTAGTGTTATCACACCTGATATGAATTCTTTACAAAACTAGTCCATAATCCCTTAATTGATTTCTTATCCAAAGCACTTGAGCACAACAACTTCCAGCAGCTATGTATTCACCCTCAGCTATAGAAGTTGAAACTGATTTTTGTTTTTTATTGTACCATGACACCAATCTTTGTCCAAGAAATTGACAGCTTCCAGAGGTGCTCTTTCTATCAACTCTGCATCCATCAAAATTAGCATCAGAATAACCAACTAAGTTGAATCATGTTTCCTTTGGGTACCATAATCCCATTTGAGTTGTTCCTTTGAGATATCTCAGAATTCTTTTGACAGCTATGAGATGAGATTCCTTTGGATTGGCATGAAACCTTGCACACAAACATGTAGAGAACATGATGCCTGGCCTACTAGCTGTTAGATATAGTAGGGATCAAATCATTCCTCTGTAGGTCTTCATGTCTACAATCTTTCCTTTCTTGTCTTCATCCAGTTTGATAGCAGTAGACATTAGTGTTTTAGCAGGTGAGCAATCTTGCATGTCAAACCTCTTTAGCAAGTCATTGATATAATTGGTTTGACTTGTGAAGATGTCATCTGTTCTTTGACTTATTTGAAGGCCTAGGAAATAATTGAGATCTCTCATCATACAGATTTCATATTCACTTTGCATGAGCTTTGAAAATCTTTGACACAACTTTTCATTGGTAGATCCAAAAATGATATCATCCACATAAATTTGAACTAAAATGATTTCATCACCATGTTTCTTGTAAAAGAGAGTTTTATCGATTGTCCCTCTTGTAAATTGATTTTTCAGTCAGAACTTTGACAAAGTGTCATACCATGTTCTAGGGGCTTGTTTGAGTCCATACAATGCTTTGAGAAGTCTGTAGACAAAATCAAGAAATTTGGAATCTTCAAAGACAGGAAGTTGTCATACATAAACTTCTTCTTCCAATTCATCATTCAGAAAATCACTCTTGACATCCATTTGATAGACCTTGAAATTTGAATGTGTTGTAAATGCCATAAAAATTCTTATTGCTTCTAGTCTTGCAATAAGAGAAAAAGTCTCTTCATAGTCAATGCCTTCTTATGAATATCCTTTTGCAACCAACATTGCCCTGTTTCTTATGACAATTCCATGTCCATCCATCTTGTTTCTATAGACCCATTTGGTACCTATAATTGATCTGTCTTTTGGAGGTGACACCAATTCCCAAACATTGTTTCTCTCAAATTGATTTAGCTCTTCCTGCATGGCCACAATCCAGTCTTGATCCAACAATGCTTCTTTAATCTTTTTAGGTTCATTTTGAGATAGAAAGCAAGCATACAAGCATTCATGTATGGTTGCCCTTCTTGTCCTCACACCTTCATTAGGATTGTCAATTATTTGATCTGCACTATGAGCTTTATTCCACTTTATTTCATGAGCCACACCTCTAACATTTGACCTTGTTTCTTCCTGATTCAAATTATTTGCTTTTGTTGTTGATCCTTGAGAAACTCCCCCTGAATGTATGCTAGGGTTGTGAGGAGAATTCTCAAGTTGAATGTGACTGAAGTCCTCAGTATTTCTCTCTTCATTTGCACCATATGAAATTTCCACATGTGAGCATTCATGCATTTTCATCCTTTTCATTTTCATATGATTCCATTTCCATTTCTTTTTCAAATCTCAAAGTGTCACAGTTTTCTCCTTCAAGACTCATGGCTGGGAACTTGAAGTCATCAAAGGTTACATTTGTGCTTTCCATAACATTTTCTTGATCAATCACAAATACTCTATACACAATCTTGTCCAAAGAATATCCTATAAAGATTCATTCATATGCTTTTGCTTCAAACTTCCCAAGAAGGTCAGCATCATCCTTGAGAACAAAACATTTTGCTCCAATCACATGCATGTAGTTGACATATGGTCTTCTGTTTGTCATGATGTGATAAGGAGTCTTTCCAACAGGTTTTTTGATGAGTGTCCTATTTTGAGTGTAACAAGCAGTCCTAACAGCTTCAGCCTAAAAACTAGTTGGTATACATGCTTCTGCTAATATGGTCCTTGCAGCTTTAATTAGTGTCTTGTTTTTTCTTTCAACAACTCCATTTTGTTGTGGAGTTCTTGGAGCTGAGAATTGGTGAGTGGTTTCATTTTCCTTGCAGAATTCACTTATTGTAGTATTTTTGAACTCTATTCCATTATCACTCTTTATGGACATAACAGGTGTTGGGACTTTATCCAATCTGCTCAAATTTTTAATAATGAACTCAGGAGCTTCATCTTTTGAGTGCAGGAATTCCACCCATGTGTATTTAGAGAAGTCATTAACCATGACAAGTGTATATCTTTTCTTGGACATTGACATGACATTTACTGGTCCAAAAAGATCCATGTGGATCAGTTGTAATGGTTTTGTGATTGAAGTGAATTCTTTACTTTTGTGACTTGACCTTTTCATTTTTCCCTTTTGACATGCCTCACACAATCCTTCAATGCAGAATTCAAGTGAAGTTTCACTAATTCTCTTTTAACTAGAGAATTAAGATTCTTGAAGTTCAAGTGAGATAACCTCTTGTGCCGAAGCCAACTTTCTCTTTTAGAGGCTTTGGTATAGAAACAATAAATTCTTTCCTTGTTTACAGAGTCCAAATCTACTACAAACAGGCTTTCTTTCCTTACTTCTTGCAAGGCAATTTCTTGGGTCTTTCTGTGTGATACGAAGCACAATTATTTATCAAACTCCACTTTCAAGTCTTTGTTGCAGAATTGAGTGATGCTCAATAAATTGTGCTTCAAACCATTTAGCAAAGTTACATCTTCAATGACAACATTTCCATGAATTAACTTGTCATATCCCATAGTGAAACCAATGTTGTTATCTCCAAAGGTCACCATTGGGCCAGCCTCTTTTTTGAATTGTGACAGCAGGGCTTTGTCACCAGTTATATGCCTTGAGCATCCACTGTCCAAAATCCACATAACCTTTTTCTTCTAACATGTGCCCTGCAATCAAAACAATATCATGTTTTCTTTGGTACTAAAACTAGATTGGGTCATTTTTCCTTAGTCACATGAATGTAATTTTTCTTGTCAACATTCCTAGTCACTTTATCATGCATAGTTTCACTTTTCTGGTTTTGATTTCTAGTTTGATTAGTGCTTCCAGAACTAGATCCATTTCTAGGTGACATAGAGTATTTTCTTCCTTTAACTAGACTAGTAGACTTAGGTCTAGCATTTTTGTTGTCTTGGTTTTGATTGATGCATCCTTCAATAAATTGTTTTCTTAGTCTAAAGCAAGTATTCATCATATTCAAGTTGCATGGCATACGATAAAACTTGTCACATAATTTATGATTATCATGCATTAAAGTTTCACATTGCCACAAATAAATAGCATTATTAACAGCAGGTTTCTTGCACACATGAGTAAGGTGATTTGTTGAACCACGGTTTTTACAAATCTTCCTAGGAGCATTGTGAACAGGTGCATAGTTAGTGTATTTGTTAATGCCTACTTTGTCATTTCTATTTTCCTTTTTCTTTTTAGCATGTATGGTGTCATTTTTCTGGACAGTTTCTTTTGATTCTGGTTTAACAGGGATGGACTTGGCCTTCATTGTTGGCTCTTCTATTTTAACATAAGGCACGTCACTTTTAGCTTTTAGCTCATCCTCATCATTCAACTGTTGTTTGATGACCATCTTGACTTCATTAAACTCAACAGTTGCTTCTTAAAAATTGGAGCCTTGACATTTTTCAAAATGAGAGGATTACCAATAACTTCAGTTTTCTTGCCTTTTGCTAACATAGGTTTTTTCTTCTTAAGAGTGTCATAGTCAAACCCAACTCCAACCTTAGAATTTTCCTGGTGTTTCTTGTGAAACACTTATAGTATTACAGATGAGTTTTGATAGGATTTTATCTTCAATTCATTTTCAGAGATTTGATCTCTTAAGAATTTCTCAATATGATCTAGACAAGTGATTTTGTTATTTAAGTACTCATTTTCTTGTTTCATGGATTGAATGTTAACCAAGGACAGTTCTAAATGTTCATTCTTAGCATTCAGTTCATCATTAGCTTTTAACAGTCTATTAATTTCCTCATAAGCAGAATTCATATTGGTATGAATGTTAAACATTTCAACACTCAATTCTTCCACAATTTTCTTATATTGAGATTTTGACATGTCAATGGAGGTTAGAATTGGTACCTGACTTGTTCAGGTTGATGTTCCTTCATCTGATTTGGCCATGAGAACCAAGTTACCATATTTTTCTTCTTCATCTTCATCAGTATCATCCCAGTATTTGCCTTCAGCAATGTATGCTCTACCAGTCTGCTTCTTTAGCAAAGCTTCATACTTGGCTTCTAACTCCAAGTAGTGTGTGTCCTTCTTGACTGCTTTTGGCTTTCTACACTCAGTAGCAAAGTGTCCCAATTCATCTTCATTATAACACCTTATTTTGTACCTTTCAACATATCCAGTCTTGTAACCTCTTTTGAATTTACTCTTGGGAACCTTGCTTTTACTTGAGGAGCCAAAGTTTGGTTTCGGCTTGAAGCTTTTATTTTTCTTGAACCTCAATTTTCCAAACTTTTTAGCCATAAAAGCCATAGACTTATTGTCCATACTCTCTAGCTCTTCAAGAGTGTAGAACTCATCATCTTCAGATTCACTCTTAAAAGATTTATTTTCTTCCTTGTCATTTTCAACACTTTCTTCATTCTTCATCCTTTGACTTATACCAGCTCTTTCCACCTTCATTGGTTCTTTGACAATTAGTGCACTAGAGACATTTGTCATGTTTCCTCTATTTCCTAGAATAGACTTTTTTTGAAAGTATTCTAGTTCATATGTCTTCAAAATTCTATACAAAATTTCAAATGGGAGTTTTGTTAGATCTATTCCTTCTCTAATAACAGCAATTTTATGCTCCAAGTGCTCTGGAAGAATCAATAAAAACTTCATATTTTTCTCTTTTGTCTCATAAGTTTTTACATGTAACTGTAGTTCATTGATCAGTTTATTGAACCTCTCAAAAACCTCAATTATGCCTTCATTTGGTTTAGAAATAAATGTTTCATATTGTGAAACCAACAGTTGTCTTTGATTTTCTCTTACTTCCATTGTGCCTTCACATAGTAGCTCTATGGTTTCCCAAATGTGTTTGAAAGTGGTGCAGTTTACAACATTGCTATAAATGACCATATATAGAGAGTCAGTCAGTATGAGCATGAGGTTGTTCTCAAGAGCCACTTTCTCTCTTTCAGTGTCAGTGTACTGAGATGGATCTTTTGGTACCAATGTGGCTGGTATCACTTCTGAGCCACTGGTTGTTTCAGGAACAAGTGTTACTGGCATGAATGGTCCATTCTTTAAGATCTCAGGATACATATAGTTTGCAGTCTTGATTAATGTTAGCATTTTCTTTTTCCATAGTATGTAGTGTTCTCTGTCAATGGAGGGATCTTGATGTTGTTTAGCTTTTGTGAATTTATCTGGATCTTTTTACTATTTATATGTCAACAGTATGTGCTCTGATACCACTTGTTAGGAATGAGAACTACAAAAGTTATACAGAGTGGGGGTGAATGTATATCTTAAAATACTATATTTTTCTTCTTGTTTTGCTTGTTATGAACTGTTTATAAAATATCATAGCTTTAACAACTTAATCAGTGTTTACTGTGAGAAATACGGAATTGAAATGAACACTCAAAGTTAACTTTCAATCTAATGGTATATTGAATGAATTACTACAATCTGAGATTCTTGATGTGAATCTCAGCTTCTTGTTCTTGGAAGATACAAGGTATGAATACACTTAATAATATTCAAAGATGATTCTTACTAATGAGGTTGTGCATAAGCTATATAGACAACATGTCTTTTTGGCACATGTTCTCACTAGACAGTTATGTTAAAACTAGAAATAGACAAGGAACATTTTACATTTGACTACTATATATTTCTAGCTAACATAATTCTTTGACAGTCTTTTTATTCCAGCCTTATCTCTTCTGTCTTTGTCTTATTTTTCTTCTAAGCTGCATTGCAGACTTGTCTCTATCTTCACAGGTTTGCTAATCCTAATTATGAAAGAGCTTCAAAATACTTGTCTTGTTCTTCTGCAAATTTCCTTGAATTTGGCTCTTTGAACCAATCGAATGCTCACTTGAATCTGCTTCGAGAAGTCTTGGTGATTGACTTCTCGATTAGGTACTCCTTAGACTTATCGATCTGTCCTTACGTAGACTCACTTCTCGAATGACTAGACTTTTCGATTGCATACTTCATATGATGACTTCTTGATTAGACTAGACTTCTCGAATGTATACTTGAAACACAGACTTCTCGATTGGTTCTACCCTTGGTACTTCTTGATTGCTCATTTGGCCAACTTCTCGATTTGTTCAACTAGACTTCTCGAATCATTCACAATCTATACTTCTCGACTAACTGCAGTTTCTTTGACTTCTCGATCACTTCTCACTTCTCGATTGACTACTGAGCTAATTGAGTATCTGAGACTTCTCTACCAGCTTCACATGTGACTTCTCGATCACATACTTGACTTAGAACATTTTCCAGCTGCAACTCTTATTTGATCAAGTCTTCTTTGATTTGATGCATGATCCAGAACTGAATCTTCTATCAATCTTTATTCTTGACTTATAATTACATTTTAAGTTTGTAATAGAAACTTGCTTTTATCTGTAACTACATATAAGAGATGCTAAGTCACAAATCCTAATACAAAGTTTTACATGTGTTAAATCAAAAAAAGTAATTAATATAACTATGGTAGGCTAGATTTGGTCGAATAAATGCCCAATATGTTAACTCAAATGCCCAAAATGGCACTATCTAGGGAGATGGCCCAAAATGGCACCCGGAGACTTTACATAGAGTAGTGTCTTGGTATTCTTGCCTTACACGATACATTGTGTAGCATTTAGGGGGGTTTTTAGCCCTACACGCTACATCATGTAGCGTTTAGGATTCTTTTTAGCCCTACACGCTAGTAGGTTTTTTTTAGCCATACACCCTAAATCGTGTAACGTTTACAATTTAACTTTTTTTTTGTTTTACTCCTAATAAAATAATAATAATAATAATAACATAACCCCAAAATCAAACATACCTAATTTAACCATTTTTAATATTTTATGGTTCAACAATTCCCTAATTGGATTTTAAAAATATTAAACTTGAATTAAAAGTTAAGTATTTGAATTTGTAAGCCTGTAGTAGAATGTTCTAGGGTTTAAGGACCCTAGACTTTAAACCCTAATTAAAATTAGGACCCTAATTTAAAATTTTTTAATATTATAGGATTCATTAATTTCTTAATTGGGTTTAGGTTTCAGAAATATTAAACTTAAATTAAAAGTTAAGTACTGAATTTATAAGCTTGTAATAGAATGTTCAACGATTTAGGGTTTAGGGCCCTAAACCCTAATTAAAATTAGGACCCTAATTTAATTGTTTTTAATATTTTAGGGTTCATTAATTCCCTAATTGGATTTAGATTTTAGAAATATTAAGCTTAAATTTTTTTTAAACTCAACATTAACTAGCTTAAATTTCAAAAATTATAATTCTATAAAACAAATAAAATTAATGGAAAAAAGTTTTAAAAAATTATATTTTTCAAAAAAACCTCTAATATTTAATATATATATAAAGTTAAAAAAAACCTTAAACGCTACACGATGTAGCGTGTAGAGCTAAAAAAACTCTAAACACTGCCTGATGTAGCGGGTAAGACTAAAAAAACCTAGATCGTCTATCATTTCTAGGTGCTATTTCGGACCATTTTCCAACCCGGTACCATTTTGAGCATTTTATATAGAAATTGTGGAGGGCCAACACCGGGCAGGAGTTCCGTTTTTCTGTTTTTACCTCTTGGCTCTCCCACATGGGATTGCTACTTCATGAAACTAGTGCTATATTCAGGTCAAGACCGTCCAGAGTGATGTTTTCCAACTGTGTTGTCTCCCCCGAATATGATATGCTTTGGTTTGGCTCCTTATTTTATGTAGTAATATCCAACATCGTTTACCATAAGAACAAGTTAATAATTAATATATGCTAAATTACCAATTTTTTCAGACTGATATTCGACAAGTACAACCATGATTTTTTGTATTCTCCCCTCTGTCCCTATATTTTGTAACATATTTCTTTTCTGAAATATTCAATTCATTAACATTTTTTAAAATAATATTTCTTTTCTTTCACTAATTTTCTAAAATACTCCTTTCGTCTCATTTTACTTGTCACTTTTAAAAATATTATGCATATTAACTTATTAAGAAAATCTAATATAAAAATTATTTCTCGTACCAATTAAAATGATTGAGATGGTTTTAATGCATAATTTGAATGTTACTGTAGTTACTTTACAATAGTTATTATAATAAGTACCAAAATCTAGTCAAAGGATTATTTTAAAATTTTATCTATAAAATTGTATTGAAAAGAGATAATGAATACGTAATATCTGACAATTTTTTTAAAATAACATTTAAAATGGAATTGAAAAATAATGTTTTTTCTTTTTACTAAATTTAGTAGAACTTGCTAACCTACCCACCTTTAAACAATACCAAGTTTTTTTCATTTTTGTATTTATAGTTAATCCACTCTAGTCTTCACTAAAGATTTTTGAGGGGGCTTTCATCGATTTTCACCGGTGGAAAGCCCCAATCCTTTTATTTTTTGTTTTCTTGTTTAAAATCTTCTTTTTCTTCAATAAGTTCCCAATTTATTTGAGTTTTGTTAGTCTCTCAATTCGAGAGTTTGGTTTTCGGTTTGTTGTGTTTTGGTGTTCTTCATGACCGATGTTATAGATCGGAATGATTTTCATAGGATTGATTCACGAATGAAGGTTAATATGGGATCGCAGCTATGGTCGATTGCACAGAACAGTCGGATGAAAACAAGTACGTACATTCTCTTATCGGCTGAAAACAAATACTTACATTCAAATCATCTCTAAATCGTTTGTTTGCCTCTCCAGAAAAGAAGGATTCAACAGTGATATCCTTAAACATTTATTCAATTTCGATTGTATTTGTAAATATCGTATGGTTTTTGGTTAATGAATTGATTCTTTTTTTCAAAAAAGAACCTACCCACCTTTTTTCATCTTTTCTTAATCTCCATATCCGAACCAAATATTCTCAATTCAATGGAACAAAGTAATTATTAATAATGATGAATTAGAAAACATGTCTGCGAATCACTTAGGATTAAGTAAGGGGTTAGAAGTGTGTTCTTACGCAATGACTCAGGAAAACAATTAAAACGAAATGACTCTTGAACAAAGCCAATCCCTATTGCTAACTATTTTGTTACTAAATATTGTGTACTCGTTTAGATCTCGTGCGAAACACGGGTTATTAGTATTATTTTATTAATATAATTTTATTATTGTAAATTTTTATATTTTATTTCTTCATTTTCTAAATTACATTTATTTTTGTATTTTTATTACTTTTTATTTCATTTCATATCATGTATAACTATATTATTATATCATAATTTTATTAATTAGTTATTTTTATTTTTATTTTACATGTATATCATAAAAATATTAGAATATTATTATTAAATATTTTCTGTTAGTTGTGTTTTATTAAATATTATTATTATTAGGATATCATTTATTTCAGTTATACTCATGCAATACATGGTCTTTTTTAATAATGATATTATAGTCAGATTTAATTAGTTTTTAGAAATTTATATTTATTCAGTTTAATTAAATATTAAAATTTAATATATTTTCTTTTAAAAATAATATTAAGTTAGTTATTTTTATTTATTAATAATCGAATATTTAATACTTTATTTATAAATAATATTAAACTAATTTTTGTGTTCACAGAGAATCAAACTTTGATCAATTAATTAATTAATAACATTTATGAATTTAATAATATAATTATGCCTGTAACTTTCTCTCTGTTTCAGTATCACTTAAAAAATACGAATTAGTACCGTAAATTATAACTATGAGTATCTCCGATAATTTCTTAAACTTATCTCTAAAAATAACATTAAGAGAAAAATGAACTAAATATGCATCTTAATAATTTTCTAAAATCTTAGTACAAAATAATAATAAACTAATAAAATTTTAAATGAATCATGATTTTACAAAACTACTCTTATCATGTTTGTATATAAAATTTTATGTATGTTAGGTAACTTATCTAAGATGTATTTTAACCTTTCTATCATCTAACATTAATATATTACCTCTTAGTTATTTAAGATGCAAAAACATATAATCTTTCCGACAACCCTCCTTAACTTCACTCTATGTCTATATTTTATTATTTAAATATATAGTATTCACATCAATGCATTTTGGAGGAGTATATAGGGAAGTGCGGAACTACAGGGAGGAAGTTATATTAGTAATATAAAATTAGATGAGGAAGGAAATTAGAGTCCTAGGGGCATTTCCAACAAACTCTTAACATTTTACTTATAAATAATATTATTAAAATGACTCTTAATTATTTAAGAGACAATTTTTTATTTTAATTCTAATAACTCTTCTCAAATCCATTCTTTATCTATTTTCATGTATATAAAATACATGTATATTATTATAAAGTGGAAAAAAAATGATGTATTACCCATAAAAAAATAAGGAGAGGAAAGAGAGTTCTAAGTATGAGGAGGAAATAAGACCTTTTAGAACATCTCCAACAATCACTTGCCATGCTTTTCAAAAATAATATTAAATATTAACTTTTAACTATTTAAATTATTATAATTTTTATAATCACCAATGGACTCTTTATCTATGCCTCTTAGAAAATTTTTTATCACTTTTTATTAGTATGATGTCATGAAAAAGTTGGAAATAAGTGATATATGTTAATAAAAAATGAAATAAGGAGAAGAGAGAGACTCATTGAATTGAGGAGGTTGGAAAAACACTTAATTAATTGAGGAAAATTTAGGAGGCTCTTGGAGCTTAATTTTGGAAAATTCTCCTCATAATATAGGTTAGAAGTTTGGATAGAGAAGTTTTTGGAGATACTCTTAATAATTTGAGGATGACTTGGGAGATTGTTGAAGTTGAATTTCATCTTATTCTCCTCAAAATTTAATTTAAGAATGTATTTAAAAGCTTGTTAGAGACGTTGAGGAGAATGTTAAAACTCTTAAATTTTATAGAGTGACTAAGAGTGTGTTGAAGATGATTCTGTTTCAAACTCCTCAAAATTTGACTAAAAAGGATATATGAAAGCTTATTGGAGTTGCTCTAAAGCATCATTTAAACAAATGGTTTTTGTAAAAACTATAATCATCATAATTCAAAATTATTTATTTTTAAGTTTAAAGTATTGAAAATTACATCTTAAAATAAATTGCATATACCAACTAATAATATAATTTTTATAACTTTTTTCAGTTACATAATATAAGTAAGGCTCAGTAAAAGAATTAATTCTTATTTTATAAGAATTTGATTAACAAATAATTATAGAAGATTACAGAAAATACAAAAAAATCATAAAACATCAAAAATAATTATAAAATAAACAAAAAAATTAAATAATATACAAAAAATATATATAACACAAATTACAGGTAATGCTGAATAACGTTCTCTAATTTTGTGTTTTATATTTTTTATATGTTATGTAATAATTTTATTTATTTCGTGATTGTTTTTTATGTTCTTGTAATTTTTTTCTATGTTAAGCAATTTGTCATGTGTTCTATAATTATATTTATTATTGGTTTCTCAATTACTTAAACAAGGGAGTTCCTATTGAACCTAAGAAAAAAGTCAGATAATTTGGGACAGATGGAGTCATAAAATTGGAACTTGAATTCCCTCGGAGGAAAAAAAATTGAAATTTGCCTTGCTAAATCTTTTACATGTAAATACCAACTTCATTTGCCGACAAAAACAAGTACAGATACACACTGTTGACCAGAACTGAACATATATATAATTGGCTAAAAACTCATCAGCCTAATATAAATGAATTGTTCTGAACCAAGACCACATAAATACAATTCATCAGTGGCAACAAAATGTCACAACTTAGCACCCCTGTTGCAATTATTTAAATATGACCTGTTCCAAGTTATTAATTCTCATCACTACTTAAAAATAAAATTTAATTCTCATCACTCACAGGCCCTAAACCTTTCCTCATGAAGCAAAAGAATAGAGGGACCATTTTAGTAATATCAGGCATGGAAACCTAAAGTCCTAAATTAAACCTGCTAAGATTCATTATCCAGCAAAATCAGATGTACAGACGAGGTTGATGTGTTGAACAGCATGAACAAAGCTGATTTCAGAAACTCAGGGATCCCAAAAGTTTTCCCTCTGATATCATAAAAACCTGAAAAAAGTTTTACTAAGGTTAACAAGGACAAAGCCCGGCAGAATCAAGATCTATTAACCACAAATTTAACTGGAATTCCTTCCCAATTCTAGGCAGATTACATCGAATCGAATAAGATGAGTAGTTCACCTAAGACCCGTCAAAAATTTGCACTCACTATTTTAAATAAATTCAGAAATATAGCCACACTATAAGACCATCTCCAATGCACCGCACCAAAAATGGTGCAACTTTTACACTATTTTAATGTCAAAATTACATCATTCACAAAATCAACTCCAATGCAAATACATTATATTCTACACTATACGGAAATCTTTACATGTAAAATAGAATATTCTAACTATTTCAATTTTTATATCAAAAATTACTTTTCTTTTTTAATATATTATTTAACACAAAAATTTACAAACACACCATTTTTGTTTCTTTTTCTCTTCAAATTACAAAAGATTTACTTATGCATGCATTCTAAATTTTTATTCAAAAAATATATTTATATAATATTTTTATTACGATCTTTTGTAAAGGTTTAATTAAAATCACAAAAAATCATTATTAACTTAGCTCAAAAGATATAAAATAAATTGTAGAATTAATAAAAACAATTAAGTTAAAATACAAAAGAAATGAGTTTATTTGGACTTGGAAGGGATAAAGATGTTTTTATTAACAAACATGAGGGTATAGTGAGAATTTTAAAAGACACCAAATTTGGGCTAAAAATGACACCAATTTTTGTGTCACACTATTCATTTGGTGTAGAATTTACATAATTATAGTGTTCCATTGGAGATGATTTTACACCAAAATAGTGTTAAACTAACATTATTTTGGTGTTTTAGTGACCCCATTGGAGATGCCCTAAGAAAAATATGCAGGTGAACTACAAAGACACAATTATATAAAAGTTCAAAGCTGCCTTACCTTCATCTTCCAAAAACTATATAATTCTGATGTGCATCATAGTTTCACCTCTCTTGCACATAATCAGCACTGTACTGAAGATTAAAAAGTAAATTACGCCGATTCTCTGAACCCATGCGGATATCAAAGCTTTTGGCCACGGCTTCCACCTGGTCATTACTTTCATAGTCCATCTCCCTAATACAGCGTCTCCGGACCTTCTTTAGAATCTCCTTTGTTGGTGTAAATCCTGATATTACCTGAAGCATGGAATTTATTGAATAGAACATTAAAATCACTGAATTAATCAAGTGCAGTAAAGGGCGATTAGCCATTTTAATGTCAAGAGGAGAAGGTAATCACCATTTCGTCTATGATAGAGAGTGCAGCTTTTGGATCTCTTGCAATAAGATGAGCATCAACCAGCAGCGCATATGTCATTGCATTTGGTTTAATACCCAAACCTTTAAACTGCTCAAATAGATTTAAAGTTTCTTCCCTCTGTCACAGATTCATCAGTCAGAATAATTTATCAACACGTTAAAACATGCAAATATGCAATGCAGATCTATGATCGACCAAAATGACTTGACTTGGTACTAAAGCACCTCAATCCAAAATATACTATACAGTTACACCTTTCTCATTATCTACCCATAATCCTTAAGGCACATTTCTAATGCCCCGAACTTGATGCAAATTCAAAGAGATATGGAAAAACATATTCAAGAAAGAAGAAGGTTCAGAAAATTACCAAGTTCAGTGGATGTCCAGATTCATTTCATGATGAAGTTACTTCTATAAGTCCTAGTCTCATGTGAATCATTTAAGCAAATCTAGAAGTCTCTTAGGAGTTCAAAGGTTCCTAAAACTAAATGTTATCTAGCTAGAATCTTCCTAAGAGACCTATAAATACTTGTAATCAGATTTGTTTGAGGCGGATTGGAATGAATTAAGTTATATATTACTTTTCTTGGGTGTGAGACCTACGTAATCTAGGTGTGAGGCCTAGCTTATACTCTCTTTCTTCTCTAAAATCAGTTCATCTTTGTAAATATAGTAGCGCCCGCCATCATGTCGAGCAAATCATCGAGCCGTGGTATGCAAAAGCAGTACTTAATAGTAATTCTGTTAATTGCACGACTATCTATACACATGCACCAACTTCCATCCTTCTTTGGTGTTGAAAGTGCCAGGACAGCTCACGGGCTTAAGCTTTTCCTAATGAAACCCTTTGACAAGAGACCCTCTATCTGCCTCTTCAATTCAGCATGTTCAGTGGGATTCATTCTGTACGCCAGTAGATTTGGAAGTTGTGCTCCAGGAAGAAGATCAATTGCATGTTGTATATTGCAAATAGGAGGTAAAGCATCAGGTAGTTCGTCAGGGGCAATGTCAGAAAATCCTTGCAACAATGTCTCAACTTGATATCTTCTTGGTGGTTTACTGCCATGCCATAAATAATTCCAGTTTCATTGCTTTCTCGCAAGAACTGCTTCTGTGTAAGCAACTAAAGGACCTTCTCCTGTTTATATGGCTGATTTGAGTTATTAACTACAGAATTTGAGTTGATTAACTTCTGATCTGTTGCAGTTTCTGAAACTTTTGGCCCGATCTTCATCTTCTTCAGCCCCTCGGAACTTTGAAGATGAAGTGTGTTATTATTACCATTCCAGAAAAAGTTAAAGGTGTTCTCCTTGCCACAATGATATACATCATAATCAAACCATGGCCGCCCAAGTGAAATGTGCGTTACATTCATAGGTAAAACATCACAATGAATAGAATCTTTGTGAAGACCACAAATTATTAGAACTAGGCAATGTTTATCACTGGAATGGATGTATTATCGATTCATGCAACACGATAGGGGTGAGGATGTGGTTCTGTAGGAATTTTTAATCGTTCCACTGCCGAGGCTGAAAGCACATTCATGCAGCTTCTGCCATCAATAACAAGCTTAAGTAACTCAATTTTGCAAGCTACTAGTTTTGAAATATTGTGGTCCTTCTCCAATCTGCCTCCTTCGCTTTTGGAACAGCAAGTACGCATCAAACAGACGAACAACGATATTCAAGAGTTATCCTGATCAGAATCAGCCAAGACTTCAGCATTGAATTCTGGAGTTTCCTCACCATCTTATCACTGGCCACTTCATTTTCCTTTTGCTCCTCTCCGTCCACTCCTATGTGCAGATTGTTTCTAGTAGGACATTGATAAGCTTTATGCCCTTTACCTTCACATCTGAAACAACGATCACTATTGTCAATGCCCTTTATTTTCCTTCCTTCCATCTTATTTGCTGTCTACTGTGGTTGCAGCAAAGAGCTGTTGATATTAAACTTTCTTGCTACTTGCTCTTTCATCTGAGCACTACTTTTAGAAGTCGTCTTGTTCATATATTCCTCCAAGTCAAGTGCAATCTGGAAAGCATTTCCACACCATAAGGAGTGTATCTCAGCATTTCTTTTCTTATTTCAAATATGAGACCAGATTTGAATCTTGCCAAGCTATGATGAGGATCTTCAACAATCTGACTCCTTGTTTTTAATTCATCAAATTTCTGCATACAGGCGCATTAGCCCGTAAAGAATCAGTCATAAACTAAATTCAAATGCTTATGATTTAGACCTTCCAACTGATATGGGAAGCAGCAACATCTTTGATGTCGAAGATCTTACTATTTATCACGGACATGATGATTGTCCAAACCTATTGTTCGAGTTTGCCTCCCTCCAGCTACAAATATTCGTGATGAGATTGAAGATATAGAGATACAACTATTGCTGCTACTCGCAATGGTGGCTATCAAAAATATTTGGTCAAATAGAAAAATAAGCCATGGCTGACTACTTGGATGTCTGATGAGGAATTTAACCGTTCAGATCCTGATATTTATAACAAGTATCACTCTTTTAACTCGCCGGAGCCCAGTTTTCCCATGCCGGGCAGAAATGATGCAAATTCAAAAGATATATATATGGAACAATATATTCAAGAAAGAAGAACGTGGTTCTAGAAAATTACCAAGGTCAGTGAATGTCTAGATTTATTTCATTTAAGAGTATTTGAGTTACTTGTATGAAGTCCTAAAGTCTCAAATAAATCATTTAAGCAAATCTAGAAGTCTCTTAGGAGTTCACAGGTCCCTCAAATAAATGTTACCTAGCTAGAATCTTCCTAAGAGAGCTATGAACACTTGTAATCAGATTTGTCTGAGGCAGATTGGAATGCATTAGTGATATATTACTTTTCTTGGGTGTGAGACTTAAGTAATCTAGGTGTGAGGCCTAGCTTATGCTCTCTTTCTTTCATAAAATCAGTCCATCTTCTTTCACTTGTTCTCTTTATTTCGTTTCTGAATTGTTCTGCATTAATTCTGAGTGTTGAGATTTAAGATCCTGCATCACTGCTGGGTGAACTCAACATAAAGAAACCTCATTAGGTCAAAACTAGGAAGTGTTTATTTGATATGAATCTATCTGATTCAAAACGGAAAGAAAGATCTTCTAGGCTGGTTTACTTTACTTGGGGGACGAACTTAAAGAAAATACAGGGAGCAAAATTAAAAGAGAAGCTTGCATAATATGTGTGTATATGCATATAACATAAGAGGTGAGAGGCAGCATGTTAGCTCTAAATAACTTTTTTACCGGCTTTAGCTTTCCATAAGCACAGATTAGACTATTGTATGAATGGATATCAGGTGTTAATCCAAACTCAGTGCTTATTGCCGCAAAAGTCTGGTGGGCACGATCAACATCCCATATATTTGCACAACCTAGGATTATACAATTTAATGCAGCAACAGACTTGTACGGAGGATTTGCCTTGCTCAAACGCTCGAGCTGATAATAGACCTGAGTAAATTTCAAAATTTCATGTTAGGCACTGGTCACTTTGTCCTTGTTATAGATGGCAAAGTATGATACAATAAGCAGCACCAGGCGCCAAGAGGCAAGAGCACCTCAAAGCGCAAATACTTTCAGTTAGGAAGAAAGTGAAAGATCAAATGCATGGCTAAGAGTGCCAATTGTTCAGTAAAATGGCCTTCAAGGCATAGCAAAACATTTTTGGTGGGTACTACAAACAGTTCGCCCACACAATGTCGCCACCAATAGAGAGTTTTTTTAGAAAATATATTAGATCCGATATTTAACTGAACTAGAGGTCCCCTACCAGGCACATATTCATCAACAATTCCAAGCGTCTATAGAAGAGTTAGGATGAACCAGTGAAAAAAACTTAATTTATATTCTCTTTAGATTGTAATCTTAGTTTTGTATTCATATTCTCTTCATAGTAATTTTGATTTCATATATATTACAACAAACATGAAGGAAAATGCTTTAGAATAGATGGAACAAATTTCAGATCGAACAGGCAGCATATTATATATGTTATAGACCAATAGCAACAGAAACCCGTAATAACAAATACAAGATTACAAGTGTAGTTACTGCTATACATTGCTATAGAGTATTGTTTTCAAATGAAAACTAAAATTCAAACATAAACTAATAAATCATCACAACCAATCAGTATTAAACACCCAATAGCTTCATTTATACTAATATGTATGGAGAAGTGTACCACTGAAATTGGTAATTTGTGACACTAGAACTGGTAGAGATTTATATTTAAGGCTAGTATGCTTTTAACTTTTTAGTGGGACATGAATCTCTTTATATATAAATGACTCTCAAAAACTAATAAAGAAGATGTATAAAATCTAAAGTTGCCAACGGATGAAACATGATTGAGAAGACGTACAGTATCTAAGGTTTCAAAACCGTTGTGCGAGCATGCCACGACCAATGGATAGAGAGCTGTAAATGGAGAAAATAGATGTTCTTCAGCCTGTTTATCAGAGCCTCCATATAAGGATTCAAATTCAAGAAGAACACTAAATGCCCTCTTCAGATGCTGATTCCCCAGAGATGCATGGGCCTGTATCCTCGCAATGTATGTTTCTGCACTAGCCACCTTATGACGCAGTGATCGCTTAAGAATTGTCCGAGAAGCATCCAGGAGTTTTTTGCTGTAAGTTCTGCCAGCAGTTGCAAGCAAAGACATGACCAGACCCTCTTCCACAGAGAGATAACGAGGAGGTTTCATATTCTCAAACCTAATCATCAACTTAGCCATGAATTCAAGGCCGTTGTATGCTAGCTCACTATGATCAACTTTCATAGCATGGTCTAGCATCTGGAGGCACAAGTTCCAGTTTAGAAATAAAGCCTTGTTTTTGTCCATTTTCTGGTAGCATAATAAAACACATGATCAAGAGATAAAACAATAAGGAGGCAGAAATATATCAGTCATGAATTTAATGCTAGGCTTCATCACGTGTACCTTGCACCTTTCAATAAGTGAGACCAGTGTATCCAAACTTCCGCTATTCAGTAATCTCGTCACACATTTAGAAAACACATCTAACGACATACTGTTTCCATATTTTAAGTTCAAATCTATATACTTAAATACAGCAGCTTCCGTCTCATTTCTAGCAGCAGTTTCCGTCTCATTTTTAGCAAGTAGCATACTAATAACCAAATGAAACGACTCGTCATCGGGCATGGAGTCTTTATTTTCTTTTCCTGTGTCAATCATCTCGATCATCCTGAGAGCATAAAGTTAAATAAGTAGACAAAAGAGTAATAGTGCACATTTATCATTAATTTATACATTGTTTAAAAACTCAACTATCATTATGTGGGCAGCAATAGTACCTTCATTAACACTGAATGATTATATGCATACGAAAATGAAGCAAGAACCACATATTATTCTGTTACTTGCCAACTCTCAGCAGCCCATACAGATAATTTTTGATATAATTCCTAAGTCTTAATAGAACACACCCTGTTTATTTGTATGAGCCAAAGAAGACATTACTATTCATATTGTTCTTTAGACTGATAAAGACACTAACTGTCGGGGCTCCTCCAACAGCTCACCAGAAATCACACACACACACACACTTCTAAATTAGCAGCCAACTAGAGAGTCAAGATTTGCATAAACAACATTTTTTTAATAAAAAAAGAAAAAATCACAGAAAGGTATGCATACATGACATTTCTTTTAAGATGGTGGGGAAGACATTCCATTTCGTATCATTCTTACACTAATTAAGGACATTATCATTCAAAATCCTGTCCAGAACCTCTCACAGACGAAAATAATAACAATGTAATAATTAATGCCGACATTTCATTATACATAGTAATAAAGACATTATAATTCATATCACTACTTATGCTATTAAAGACAATATATTAACAACACACCCAAACACGCACAACATTTCAAAATATTAACCAACTAAAGAATCAAGATTTACATAAACAACAATTTATATTAACACAAAAACGATGAAATATCAGGTAAAAAGACATTACTTTTCATAACCCCTCCAACAAATCAGTTGAAAACACACACACACACATAACTAGGTGATTAAACAACCAGCTAAACACACAAGGTTCACATTAACAGTATAAAAACGCGTAATGTACAACACCCGTTTCTATAAACACCTTTCCTCTTAACCTCGACAACAAAAACACATTTTCAACCCCCCAACAAAATCATCCAAAACACACACATTCTTAGAACACAAACCAACAAAACAATCAACACACGCACGCAAAAGCACAAACAAAAGTACCTATCAAGCACATTAACAGCAGCCTCTATCTGCTTGTACTCATACATAGCCTTCAAAACCAAATTATACGACGCAGTATTAGGCGAAATCCCAAACTTATTAACCATATCATCAACCATATAAAGAATTTGTGCTGGAAACACTTTCAACATGACATTAGCTCTCAAATAATGATTAACCAAACTCACATCAGGCATATTCAATTTCCCATCCTTATCAAAACTCTCAATCCAATACTCAAACACTGATTTCATATCACCCCATCTCAACAAAGTCATCCAATCAGCAAAAAGTTCTTTAATTGACTCCAAATCCAAGCCCATTGCAAGTCTCTGAAGCCCAACATTATGGGTCTGTAAAAAGTCCAATGGGACCAAAGATTGGGCAGGCCCAGATGGGTTTCTCCAGATATCAGAGAAGATTTGATTGGTGGTGAGCTGTGATGGTGAAGGTGGAGTGGGTATGGGTGGGTCGGTGGAGAGGTGTTGGGGCTCTTGAGAGAGGAATGGGAAAGTGGAGATGGGTTTGAAGAAGATGGGGTTTAGGGTTTTGAAAAGTAGAGGTCGAGATCTGTTGAAGATTATATTCATCGCCATTGTTGTATGTTTGAGTGAAGAAATGAGAGAAATGGGGGGTTAGGGTTTTAGATGTATGTATATTGTATTTGTATATACGAAATTTGGGGGTGGGGGGGGGGGGGGGGGGTAAAATTAAGTAGTATTAAAGGGTATAAATAATAAAAATATAATTATATTTGATATTAAATAAAAAATAATAAATCTCAAAATAAAATAATAAAATAAACATAATAAAAAATTAATCTTTCTATTGAAAATATAATAATCTAATTACAAATATATTAAATAAAAAGGGGGGGGGGTAAAATTAAGTAGTATTAAAGGGTATAAATAATAAAAATATAATTATATTTGATATTAAATAAAAAATAATAAATCTCAAAATAAAATAATAAAATAAACATAATAAAAAATTAATCTTTCTATTGAAAATATAATAATCTAATTACAAATATATTAAATAAAAATAATATCAAAAATTTAAATCTAAAAATAAAACAAAAGTTTGTATATAATAAAAGATTCTTGGGTAAAAGGTTTCTAAAATTAACTTTTAATAACTTAACTAAAGTTACTAGTATTTTGAATATAAAAAATGGATACCATTTTTGTAATAATATAATCTGTCCCCTATATTTATAAAAATAATTTTGATATTGTATCATATAAAGACAAAATTATAGTTTATATACCTCAACTTTTTTAATTTTGCACTTTAGTGGCGGGAATGAAAGAGTAGCAACTTGTATGGCTAAATATACTTTTTTAAAAGCACCTTAAGTTCTCATAAAGAGGGACATTAGAAAAATAATGAATCATTACGCTTTTGAATGGTGAAATGGTCAATTCAAGATATAACAATTACATTGTAAATTATTGTTCTTGGATTTTAGATAATATCCATTATTGTGTTATCACAAACTTATATTCAGTAAAATTTTATGCTTTTATTCTTATTATAAATGAGTGTTCTAGATATTATTTTTTACCTCATTCGTGTTAATATTAACAATTTTATATTATATATATACACTATATTATTAAAGATAAAATATTAAAAATTTTGGTCGGTACGGTACTGGACCACAGGCCTAAAAAATATGTATGTATTAGATATAATTTACTTTTTATAATACGCGCCATAATTATATACATATATATTAACAAAAAATTTATTTTTGAGACCTAAGTTATATATTTATTATAACACGGGTCCAAATTATAACTTATTTATATTAAGTAGAATAAATTTATGTAAAAGAAGATAATATATAATATTTTATGGATTGCGGTGTTAACAATGTAATTAGCTAAGTTACTTAGACTTAATTTATAATAAGTTAAGTAAAATGTATTGTCATGTGTATATTGGCAGTATGTTTAAAGTAGTCACTTGAAACACTATGTTTAACAAAGCCAAATAGGTGACAGTAAGTTTAATAGTTAATGTTTTGTACAAATATAATAACTTGATCCATGAAATAAAAGTTTATAAAGTGTTCATGCACAGCATGGTTCAAACCCACGACAGTAACATTCAACAATCATGCCTCTGACAACATATTCAAGTGACAGTACAAAAGAACAGGTGACAACAACTATTCCCTCGATAGTAAACTTGGCGGAGAATGAAGATTTGAAGACAACAAGTTTTACTAACAGCAACATTGGCGGGGATAGTTGACAGCAGTTTTGGAGACAATATGTTTTAGTATACTATCAAATTAAGCTTGACAGCAAAGTATATGGAGCCGAAGATACTGTCACCATAGAGGAGCTAAAATTTTACAGTATACTTTAGTGAAACTGACAGTTTGTTTCAGGTAGCAGATTAGATAGTGAAAATATAAGGATTGATTTGGACATGTCTATCTAGTCTGTCAAGTCTACTACTACAAGTTGGTAGAAGACAAACAAAAAGATAAAGTGGTTCAATGAGTCAAATTTTTTTGCATATCTCAAAACAACTTTATCTATAAATGGAATGAAACCAAGGATTGAACAAGAAAAGTAAAGTTTTTATTTCAAGCTTTATTCTAAGACCAAGAAAAAGTGCATATGTAAGTGGGATATGTGTTTCAGTATAAATACACATATCTCATATGTACTTTTCTTTATGCAACTGAGCTAGATTTTCTCTCAAACTTAGAAACATTAGCAAATTCATTGTTATTGTTTCTTTGTAGCTGGAATATCAATTTTCAAATAAACATTAGTCAATTTAACTCCAAAAAAGTCAAAATAGACATGTAAATAGAGATGGAGAAAGTATAAAATTCGGCTAAACAAGTTTAATCAATTTGAATGAGATTCAGTTAAGGTTTTATTTAGTATAATTGTCAATTTGTCATAAATGGTAACTTCTTATTGAAAAATAAATATTTAATATTTAATAAAATTTAAAATTAATTTTTCTAAAAGTGTTTTTCATCTTTGCAATTTTTATCATTAAAACTTTAATGAATGTTATTTTCCCTTACTGCAAGTTTGTAGAGGAGGGGTGAATACAAACTTAAAAATTTTGAGAAATTCTTACGAATTCAAGTTTGTACTTTAATTGTTTGAGTGTTTGGAAATAAAGATTACTAAGAAAACTTTGATAGATAGAATTAAAACTAAAATATTTGAAAACAAAACACAGATTTTAAAATTACTAGTGGATTGATTTTCCACTAGTGAATGTTTTTGCTTTCAATAAACATTGGTATAGAAACTAAGCTGCTTACAAAATGTAAATTAAACTAAGAAAAGCACTACAAATATTGTCTAACTTTTTATTGTGCTTTTCTTAAGTTCTGAATTCAACATCTACACTTTGCTACAATGAACTACTAAACTATATATAGCAGTTCATTTCTACTTCTATTTTCTATCGACTGATAACAGCATAAAGTACATTTTACAATGTTTACATGAAAATAGAAATTAGTTACTTTCATAGTCTTCATTAGACTTTGTCTAGTTCTGGAAATATCTTTGTCTTGATTCATTCCCTGAATACAAACTTAAGAATTTTAAGGAATTCTTGCTGATTCAAGTTTGTACTTTAATTGTTTGAGTGTTTGTAAATAAAGATTACTAAGAAAACTTTGATAGATAGAATTAAAACTAAAATATTTGAAAACAAAACACAGATTTTAAAATTACTAGTGGATTGATTTTCCACTAGTGAATGTTTTTGCTTTCAATAAATATTGGTCTAGAAACCAAGTTGCTTATAAAATGTAAATTAAACTAAGAAAAGCACTACAAATATTGTCTAAATTTCTATTGTGTTTTTCTTGAGTTCTGAATTCAACATCTACACTTTGTTACAATGAACTACTAAACTATATATAACAGTTCATTTCTACTTCTATTTTCTATCGACTAATAACAACATAAAGTACATTTTACAATGTTTACATGAAAATATAAATTAGTTACTTTCACAGTCTTCATTAGACTTTGTCTAGTTCTAGAAATATCTTTGTCTTGATTCGTTCTTTGAAGACCGTGTTCATTTGAAAGTCTTCACAATCCTGACATGACTGTCTTCCATTGATTTAGAGTTCTGCAAAGATTTCATTCCATTTGTCTTTAACTAATTTGGGAAATTTTGATAAACTGATAATTGTTGTGAAGCTTATTAATCGATCCATATTTGTTTATCCATCGATGGATATGTTATTTATTGATAAATTGATGTTTTAATTGATATTTTGGTTATCCATTGATTCCTTATCCATTGATGGTCTTTTATTAGTTGATTGCCTTGTTGCTTTCATCTGTTGATGGAGATCCATTGAATTAACTTTTGTTGACTTTTATCTATCGAACATCATCCTTATCCATCGACTTCAATATCCATTGATCACTTCATTTGAGAGAATTCTGACTTAGAATATTTACACTTTGTCATCCACTCTTCACATCAATAGATGAGCTATCAATCAAAGTCAATAAATATCAGTTGACTAACATAATGCATCCATCAATTTATTACAATCAATTGATAAATAAGAATCTTGAATCAAATGCTACAATCCAATTTATCAATTGACTAATAAAAACTTCAACTAATAATTGGTTTCCTAGTCAATGGATATTTATAAGGCATATATCTATTGACCAGTTACAAATAAAATCATCAAATTTATAATTCTAAGTAATTTGTTATCATCATACTACATGATTCCTAACAATCTCCCCCTATTTATGAATATGAAAATGGGTATAAATCTAATTTGATGATAACAAAAATCCTTACACAATTTCATTTCAGTATGAGTTATAAATTTGACTGAAATTTTGGGACAGAGAAATTTATGTACTATTGACAGGAGATTTTGATTTCTTATATTCTTCTTCTTCTTCTTTTGAACTCTTCATTCTCCCTATCTTGATTTTCTTTCATTCTTCTGTAGAGTGTCCCTTTGAGAATCTTCTCATCCTCAACATTATAGTCCATTTGACATGCCAAATGATTAAGATCCATGTTGGATAGTTTGTTGATTTCTTGACAGATGTCAATACATTTTGTTAGGTCCCAAATAATGGGCGGTATTAGCTAGAAGGGGGGTTGAATAACTATATACCCTTTTTAAAATTTAGAGCTTGGCGTTTTAAATTTCTTTTCTCTTTTTAAAATCTTTACTAGTCAACTAGTAAATAAAATGCGGAAAGTAAAAAGAGAGAAAAGAAATATAGTACAACGCAATATTTTTATCCTGGTTTGCGATGGCGCAATCCCCTAACGGATCTGCTCACCCCTAGTCCAGTCCCCGAGTCCCTCCCTGAACTCGAGATTTTGCACTATAAAAAGATGTACTCCTTATTGTGGCGGAGAAACCTTTTACAACACTATGTATCTATCTTGGACCTTAACTCCCCGTTAACCCCTCAAAATACAATAACAAACCTACTTGATTTATCTTGGAGCGTAACTCCCCGTTACCTCCTCACAATCAAAGTAGAACCCCTATAAGCTAGTCTTAGAGCGTAACTTCCCGTTACTTCTTCACAGGCAAGTAGTACCCCTACGAGCTGGTCTTAGAGCGTAACTCCCCGTTACCTCTTCACAAGCATGTCGTATCCCTTACGATCTTATCTTGGAGCGTAACTTCCCCTTTACCTCCTCAAAGATACATAAAAAAAACCTGCGTAGACTATGTTCCTCTACAACAATGTAGGTCTTGGATCTGGGTCTTAGGTCTTGGGTCTTTCCTTTTCCTCACGGTGCAAAGACACCCAACTCCCCGTCGACGTTTGTAGGACTTGGGTATTAGAACAAGGATCATCTCACTTTATTTTCACCTCACAACAAAGTGTAGACAACCAGTACTACGACTTTATATCCCTGTTAAATAAAGAAAGGTGGTGGACTAGTATATTACAGTACTAGACCAAAGAGACAAACAAATATATATAAGATAGCCTAAGCAACAATATATAAATGTGAGTCGGGGCAAGTCTCTTAGTGAAAGGACTAACCACTCGAAGGGGTGAGTCACTTGTCAAAAAGGACGAACCATACGTTGTGTGCTAACGTGTATGCAAGAAAATAAGTGTGTATGCTAAAGTAAAGTGCGGAAATTAAAAGCGTATAAATGCAAGCACTTAAAGTAAATCTTTTCTTTTTATTTTCTTCTTATTATTGTTCGATATATAAGGCCGAGGGTATATGAACTAAACTAATGGCCGAATATATTGACTTGATTTATATCAAGCTCATTGAGTCTTGTTGTTTATAAAATCCTTGATCCGAAGAACAAAAATGAAACTCTAAGGTTCTTTACAAATTAACGAAGACAATCTAAGATTCGACGAGGAGAGTTCGTTTATGTCTATATAGGACTTATACGAATTCTCGTAACTTGGAATCAAAGAATATATAACTTCTTGAACTCGAAAAGTAAAAGGCTCGTTTATGTCTTAATATACAACTTATACGATAAACCTTTTCACTTTGAATTCGAAGCTACTTCAACTTCTAGATCTCTACGAGGAAGCCTTGTTTATATCTCTACTATATATGAGACTTATAAAAGTACCTTTTAACTCGGAGTTCGAAGTCGGATAAACTTTATGTTCTATATAAGTTAGTTATGAACTTTATGTTCTATATATACGAGAAAAGACAACAACAATTAAAGTTCGTGTATATATAAAACCGTAAACAAATGCAAGTATATATAAGCTAAAGATCTAAGTAAGCAAGTACAATATATATATACTTATACACTAAGGCCGAATATATATATATATATATATATATATATATATATATATATATATATATATATATATGTAAGAAAAATAACCAACTTATGACTCTTGTGCCCTATAGTTAGAGACAGACTATTTCTTTCGAAATCAAGAGATACGAGTTGAGTTCATGAACGAGAGTTGGTATGTACACAAAGACTAACCAAGCAAGCAAGATGTACACACTACTAAACTCGATCTAAGTATATATATATATATATATATATATATATATATATATATATATATATATATATATATATATATATATATATATATATATAAGCAAGTAACTAACTTATAACCCTTGAGATCTAAAAAGAAATCAAGAGAAAAAGCTAGGATCGAAGCCAAAACACACAAAAACTAGTCGCCGAAAAAAGTTACCGGAAAATGGCCGGAGTCTTAATTTTTGGTACAACTTTGGGGAAACTAAACAAGTCTAGAGGCTGTTGGAATATGATATTTGGTTAGCCTAAACTAGCTTGTATGGTGTGTGTATTATATGAGCAAGAAGAAGGGTGAAATAAGCTTTAAAAGTTATGAAACAATGAAGAATCAAAGCTTGTTTGCAAGATCTTTTAGAGGCTAATATTTTATGGGATATGGGTGATATGAGGAGATAAATATTCAGCACTTTCTTGGCTCAAAAAGGCTTAAGAGAGAAATGGGGGAAAGAGTAGTATTTGTAGGCAAATTTTAGGGGTTAGGTGGGAGAAAAGGGTGACAAGGCTACTACATGGAGAAAGGAGAGTCACAACAATTCAAATTAAAGTTGCATCAGCTGAAAGAGGCCATATAGGTGAATGGAAAAATGTGATAACATCATTCAGTAAATTAATAAAGCTAATAAACACGAAACTGAACGATATGTTGAAAATATGACGCTTTTCAAAATATGCTCTAAAAATTATGAAAATTTGGGAACCATCTGAGAATATTCCCAATAGGTCATGGTCAAAATCCTACTCAATTTTAAGTTGACCTTCATTGACTTTTAATTGACCGAACATTCAATTACGTATCGAAAATACATGCCAAAAATAAAAGTCACCCAAAAATTATAAAAACAATCCTAAAATTCTTTTTCAATATTCTAGTGACATTTCCCAAGTTTCAATTCATTTGGACATGTGCAACTATTTCTTTGAGAAAACGATCGTTTCGTTGTCCCTATAGGCCGAAAAAATACTTGATAGCCATTTGTCGGAACTTGTCGACATTTAGACTAAAGTTTTGACTTGAAATACATTAAAACATAATATTCCTAAATAAATGATGACTGTGATGTTAATGGAATATTTTTGTTTGAATTAAAATGCATCCATTTAAATAAGACAATTAAGGGCTTTCGGGATAAAATCTGTATTTATACTTAGACAGGACTTTGTTGAAGACAAATGGAACAAATAAATTTAGAAAATATATTATAAATATATTCCCTTGAAAACTTTTGAAAACAACACTCTTTTGATTTGATGTGACATTTTCTGTTTCGAAAAAGTAGTGTTAAAATGATGTATTTGTTCGTCTTCAGTCTTTGCCTCAAAATATAACATATATAAATTAGATTTGATTTTATCATTATTTTGATAAATCTTGTCTAATTATATGTTGAAAAAAAATTATTTAGTTGATTTATAAAAGCAGTTTGACCAAGTTTGACTTTTTACTCGTTGACTGTCACTTTGAATAAGCCTAAAGGAGGTTTACTATATTCTTTAGTAATTTCCTATTTCTAATTTAATTTACACTTAATGTTTAGACAAAATAAACCAAAACTTAATAAAAAGACTGTATCTCACAATCTTCCCCTTTTTGGTATTTTGTTAAAACTGTCTAGTGTAAAATTAAATTTGTGTGTGACAGCCTAAACTTCCCTACGTGTATGCAGTTATCTAATTTATGCATTTTTAGATTTTAAAATCTAATTTACACTTCCCCTACAGTGTTGAAAAACTTTTTAATTTTTAAGTGCATAGCACACACATATATGCAATATATATAAAATTTACAATTTATTCAAGTTATAAAAGTAAGAAATTGATACCATATAATAAGTATAATTATACTTATTAATTTTGCTTCCTTTCATTTGACAAGTATTTGAACTTATCAATTTCCTTTTCTTAACCTTCATTCCAATTCAAATTTAGCTGCAAAAATTTTATATATTAGTACATAACATATATAAGGCTGATATAAAATTTTAATTTTATACTCTTTTATTCACTCACTTCCCCTAGATAAAATATTTTATCTCAATTTTCCCTCCTTTATATTTTAACTCTCTTTTACATTCTCTCCCTCATTATACTCTCTTATCTTTCTAGCACTATTGTTAGGTCCAAATGTGTTGTAGATGGGGGGGGGGGGTGAATACAACTTTTTGAATTAACGAAGCAATAAATACTATGTAATAAATGAACACAATGATTCAAGGAATATATGTTTTATATATAACTTGAAAGGGTTGCTACAACATTCATTACAAAGTACACCAGAAGTAAAGAGGGTAGTAAATGATGCTAGGCTCTGTGAATATACTCTCTCTCTTTTACAAGTGTTTATCTCGAAAATTTTGCTCTCTTTAAAATAATACACAAGTACTTCTATTTATACTATTTGTAATCTATGTCTTGTAGTCTTCAAAGATTAAGATATACGTGGCCCGATGATGTCCACATAAATCTTATCTAATCTTGAAAGCTTGGAAATCTGCCAATTAGATGATGCCATGTGTCATGTTGAAACTGCCCTCCATGTAGAACATCTACTTGAGAACTTCTACTTGGCCATCTCGAATATCTATCTCGAATATTCTATCTCGAATATTCTACATAGGAATGTTCTACTTGGCCATCTCGAATATTCTATCTCGAATATTCTACATATGAATGTTCTACTTGGCCATCTCGAATATTCTATCTCGAATATTTTGTACTTAAAAAAATTCTGGGCTTTAACTTGAAACTTCAGTGCAGCATCTTGAACTTGTGATTTCTTTATGTCTTCCAAATTCTTGAACAAGCTTTTGAACTTGGATCTCTATTACTGACATAAACATACTATCAATGTCCTGACACTTGATGCAATGGTCTGATTCATAAGTGACTAGTCTTGATAGTGTCTCTGCTTTTTGAATAGATTACCATTTTCAATTAGTAATGTGGCTTTCCAATCATTGCTTTTCTTCTTGTTCACTTGAAATCAATTAGCCTTGTTGATACTGATAGTTATGATCTTGAATATTTAAGTTACAAATCACTAAGGCATGAACAACTTTGTCTTGAACTTCTTTCAATGATTTCTTCTTTGTTTGATCATAGTTAACAAATTGAATTGTATCAATTACCTTGTCTTCATGGTTAACATTGATTTCTTTGTGACTTCATGTTCTTGATTGTCTTCTGGTTAAGTATCTTTTCTTTTAGTTGAGTTACATAAGTTATAGTGTTACAAGTTTAGACACTCTGCCTTTCAATCTCCCCCTATTTGATAGTCTAACAATGACATTCAAATTAACAAAGGGATAACTCAACTAAACAATGAGACGAGAAAAAGATAAATAACATTACTGTCTTGTTTGAATTACAACTGAAATAAACTTGAAAACAATTCAAAGAACTAGAATAAATAAAACTTAAGCTAGTCAGAAAATTCAAACTTCGAATTAAAGATCATTTGAGTGATTCCTATCACCTGGATTATTTCATACCTTTCAGTCAAACTTATATCACCTTATTGGATCCACTCTGATTCACGGTTACAGTATGGTAAGTTAGCATATCTCGCATACCGTGATCAGGTGAATTTTCCTCAAGTGAGTTAAAGCAACAAAAAAAAAATGAAGTTTTTCCAACTTCAAGTTCACACCACTCTGACCGCTAATTCTAATTCCGTCTCTTCTTCCTAACTTCTTCAGCTTGGCGCTTCTCCTCCTTCAACCTTCTGCGCCTTTCCTTCTGCTGTTGTTCTTTCTTGTAAACTGGATCATGAAGCTGCTTCCACCTTGCATTCAACAGACTTACCGCTTCCATTTCTAGAGGATTCCTGGGCTCTGGATAAGGATGCCTGAAAAGCCTTCTTAGTTTGTCCACCTCCTGAGTAGTTCTGATCTTTGGAATGTCCTCAAAGTTCTTCATTATGAGCTATGACTTCCAATGAGATTTATCAGCCTTAAACTGACAATAGATCATTTTAGGGTAGCCCTTAACACGGTTAGTATTGTGGACACTAGCCGCATCTCGCTCTATTCGATTCTTTTCCACCACTACTTCAGACAAGTACTTAAGGAGTCTCTGCTTCTCATCTACATTCTCATTCTCCACTTCGCCCCATTTGAATACTTCTAAAACTCTCTCCAGAGAAGCAGCATCTTGAGTCTACAGCAGCCATTTCCTGCTCATGTGCAACAATGTTTGATTTTGGTCTGCGTCTATGAATGCTAAAGCATCAGCTGTGTCATCGTCATATGAGTGTATCCAGTATACACTATCTCTCCCTGGAACACCAACTGCCTCCCTTATTTCTCCTTGTTCCAGAGATCCAGAAAGAAGAGTCAGAGCTTCATCTACATTCTTAACAGCTTGTAGAATATTCCACTTTCTTTCAATTAGCTCCGGCTCAATCTTTACCCTCTCAATGAACTCCACTGACTTCTCCTTGATGTCAGAAGTGAATCCCTTACTCATCATTTGCCTGCATACCGCCTTTAGGGATTCTACTGATAGAGCCATTAGGTCATTTTCCTCTAAGCTCGCCCTCTTCATCTTTCCATCAACAACCATCCGAACAATATCAGGATTCGCTGAAAATTATGGTCCCTTGTCCTCTCTGCTAGCTGCATTAACTGATCCCTATACAGAATGCTAAGCTCCTCAGCTTGAGAATATTGAATTTTTGTTGCTAGCAAGAACAACTCTGACGCAGATCTTCTCGAGATGAATTGATCATCCACATACAAGAAAGATGTCGGGACTCCTTCGACTAAAGACAAGATGACCTGCCATTCCTTAACCATTGCATTATATCCAACTCTGACTTTTGAGATCAACCTTTTCAAAGCATTTATGTAGTCAACAATCAGTGGATTCTGCAAGTTCAAGTTGTAGAACAAGTCTTCCGCCTCTTTGTTATGAGTTCCTTTTGTATAAACTCCCGATAGAATCTTCCTTGCATCATCCCATTTTTGTCCGATCCTTCTCTTGTCCAGATCTACTTGAGGATCAGCTAACCTTGCAAGCTCGTGATCATACTGTTTCTCCTTAAGCTCCGCTTTCTTTTCAAGGAAAGTAGCCTCATCCTGCATCATCTTCATTTTAAAGAACTGAGCTTGTTCCAAGGCCAACTGTTGGGCTTCTAGAGTTTCCTTGTCAACAGGTATTTATTCAGGCTGTCCGGAAGACATTCTAGCACCTCCACCTTGTTCCTTCAAAGATCTTCTAATAGCATGTGCTAACGGAACATCCTCCATATCAGAATCTGAATCAAGTACTTCATGTGCCTCTTCCTGATGACGACTCAAGTCAATGAATGGCTCTTCTTGTTCAGCCACCGCTGCCTTACCCTTCCTCTTTCTTTGAGCCTCTTCTTCATTCAGTGGCTCACTTTCTTTGACAACATCAGCAGTTTGTTCTTCAATTTCTTCAATTATTACCGGCTGCTGTCTCGTCTCCTTACCACTCTCCCCCTTAGGTGAGTTATCCCCAACACCACCTTGCTTGCCAGATTCAGTAGCTGCATGAGAACCACCAAAACCAGAACCCGAGGGTCCAGCTCCACCAGTACCTCCAGCACCACCAGTACCATCATTATCAGGGGGAGGCTGATTAAATTGTTCATCAAAACACTCGGGGGGAACAAAGCTCCTAACTGCATACATCATTCTGCTGATCTCTGTCGCCATGATATGCATGATGCTCTCCACTGCTCCCATTCTCTCATTCAGAGTGCTGCCCAAGATACCACCAGCATGGCCCAAGTCATTCACTTTATTCGTCAAGTCATCCAACGCTGTTGCTTGACTGGCCATCCGTGCTGCGTAGTCATCAAGAGCTCGTTGATTGTTACCAACATTGATCCCTAACTGCCCCATCGACTGCCCGAACTGCTTGATTTCAGTTTCAATTGCTGTCATACGCGTGTCAAGATTTTCAAGATGAAGGGACGGTGTTTGGGCTGGGTGTCCTCACTCTAAAAATCGTTCTGATAGTGTTTGGCGCTCGGTTTCGGGCTTTAAAAATGAAGGTCCCTCACTCCCTAAACGCTCGCACACACTCCATGTCTCACGCTCGTGTATGTCTTCAACAATAGTCCTGAAAGAGAAAGCAGTACCTGTAGAAACTGGATAAGCAAAGTAAGTAGCAGTAATTGGATCTGGTCCTGTCATGTCCTGAGGTGGAATCTCAGGCTGAGAGGCCGCAGAGTGTTCTAGTACAACATCAGAACCGATCCTCTCTGCAGCATCAGTATGTACCGGTGAAGGTACTTCGAAAGCAATGAAAGCTTGTTGCCGCTCTGAAGTAACAGGCTCTTCAGAAGGCATAGAATCCTCACCATCTTCCCTATGTGTTGAATGTGCACGGGGGGAACCACTCGCGTGAGGTGGAGTGGTTGTGATAGACACACTAGGGTGGGACTGGGCTTTAGAAGTTGCAGCATGAGAAAATTTAGGTTTCTTCCGAAGAAGGGGCTGCACTTCAGGGTCACTCTCAGAACTCTCACCTAAATCTAAAGCTGCCTGCCTTTTAACTCCCGTTAGCGAGGGTGAAAGAGAGGAAGCAAATGTGTCAGACTCCGAATCAGAAATATAGCTCTTGCCCGGGGATAGATCCTGCGGGCTAGCAGAATCTTGGGCCATGGAATCAGATTTAGGGGAAGAAGTATCAGTAGTGTGAACAGAGAGTTGCTCTTGTTCAAAGAAAGTACCTTCTTGATTACCTTGTCCGGCAGGTGGAGTAGATTGTCTGGTCCTCTGGCCGGCAGATGATTGTGCGTGAGAGTGTCCATCATCGTCTTCATCATCATTTTCATCATCATTGTCATCACCAATACTCTCGTCCGGAATCCCCTGGAATGCGTCAGCATGGGCAGAGGGATTCTGAGCATGTGATGAAATGTGGGAGGTCCCCGCCATGGAAGTGATACCTGCATCAAACTTAACCCATACTTGAATGTTATCAGGAATAGACATCGGCTTACCATGATGCTTATCTTGATTAGCAATCGTCGTGAGTGACTTGGTGCCCATGCCCAAGGATGCAGATGTCGCACTTGTGGCAAATGCCTGTCTCACTGATAAAGCATCAATAGGTACTAAGTGATTAATAAGCATTTGTAGGAACCGAGGATACCAACAAACAACGTTAGTAGATGCTAGGTCTCGACTTGTAGGAGTTCCCATAGCAGTCACTATCTCGGAAAGAATGATCCTGCCATAATTAATATTTAATTCACGAGCAAGGGAAACTGCAAATACCTGCATGGGAATTGGAATTTGATGATAATCTTTTTCGCGTGCCCGAAAACATCTGGTGATGGCCTCGAAAAAGTAGTTCCATTCCACATGGAAGTATTGTTTCTGGATTGCGCCAGTTGAGATCCGTCCAGAGGGAGGGTAGCATCCAATTTCTTCAAAGAATTTAATACGCTCAGCTATGTTAGGTTCAGGGTCATAAACATCTCTTACTGGGAACCCCAGAACCCGGTTGAACACTTCCTCCGTAACTTCAAATTCATGAACCGCCAAGGTAAACCTGAAACCATAGGGGGTAGATTTACTCCCGAAAATAACCGCACTAGTCCATAATTGCTGCAAAACATCATGGACTAGTGTTGGTTTTGCAGTAAACGCAACACTAGCCTTGGAATACAGATTTAGGAATCGTATCCAAAACTTGTAGCGCGGGTGTTGATCACCAATATCCGTAAGAATATTATAAAAATTGTTTCTGGCAAGTGAAAATTGGTGATTCATGTTTTGAAAAAAAATCTTTTTTTTGACTTAATTATATTTTTGTTTTGAAAGAAACAAAAAAAAAAAAAAAATTAAGCACAAAAGTAATCAGAACAATTCCTTTTAATGTAGACAAATAACTGGCTATGTATTTAAACTATGGAACAATTCTCAATGAAAGAAGCGAAATCAAGACTTTAACAATTTATGTAATCAAAATCACCAACCACTGTTGAAACACAGAACACTTATGTAATTAATAACACCGGGAAATTAATAACACAGGGAACACGTGTATCGATGTGCGCGTGTGTAAATATGCGTGTATAGATCGTTGTATGGAAAACAAACACAATTAAAGATACACGGATTCACAGTAACACACAAAGAGAGATGTAAATAGTAATGGCAGATGAGAATTGGACAGCAATTCGAGATATGTAACAGTCTTAACACAAATCGAATGAACAGTATTGCAAAGGTTTGAAATCGCAGGGGGGGGTGGGGGCTGTAAAAATCTAGGGTTAAAACAATTAGGTAAAAGTGAAAAGAAAGACGGGTTAATGTTGTATATATAGGCATATATGTGCAAAGACGAGAATATCCCTGTAAAAAAACGTTAAGTACATACAGGGGAACATCAAGTCGAACACTATCTCGAACATCAAGTCGAATATTCGAGATAGTGTTCGAGATAGGTCTATCTCGAACATCAAGTCGAATATTCGAGATAGTGTTCGAGATAGGGTCTATCTCGAAAATCAAGTCGAATATTCGAGATAATATTCGAGATGACATCAACACGAATAGTTAATCACTTAAACAATTAAAAACAGCATTAAAAACCCACCTGGGAGTCCCAACTCGAAATTTCAAGAACAAGTTTTGAGAGAATTGAATTTTAGGTCTAATTCGAATATCAAGTCGAATATTCGATATAGTGTTCGAGATAGGTCTATCTCGAACATCAAGTCGAATATTCGAGATAGTGTTCGAGATAGGGTCTATCTCGAACATCAAGTCGAATATTCGAGATAGTGTTCGAGATAGGGTCTATCTCGAGCATCAAGTCGAATATTCGAGATAGTTGAACTCGAATTTTATCCCAGACTTGGAATTTCAAGTAGGCATACTAGGAACTGTAACTCGAATTTCAAGTCGAATTTCGAGATGAATTTCTAATTAGACAGTAACTAGAATATCCTTTCCAGACTTAGAATTTTCAAAATTGTGAATTTTGAAGATAGTTAGAAGAATTTGGCAATTTTTGTAATCGAAATAACAAATAAATTTTGTCAAATTAATCAAAATATCAATGCAAGGATTTTTAGCAAAATAATTATTAAAAACCATTCCTTGACAATTCTAAGGCCTCTAAATAGATAAGAATTACATGAAAAACACAGGAAAAAAAATTATGAATTTAACTCCCCCTGAGATCATGCAATCTATCTAACATAAATTCAAAGATTTTATTAATAATTACATAGGAAGCACAATGAATTTATGGAAAAATATCACAATATGTATCCTAAAATACTCATTAATTAATCATTTTAAAGTCTAAGTCCTTAATGATTAATTTAGCATACAGAAGTGATATTTTTAGCACTTGTAGAGATTATTTACATATGTTTTCAACCAGCATATACAAAAAGAGCAATTATTAGGACTAAAAACATATGTTCATTATTAAAAATTGAAATTTTGCAGATAGGAGAAATCACTAACTTGTGTTAAGCATTCCCAATTCACCAACCAACCTATTGAATGTTACTTCTGTTGGTGTAGGTGCCCTAGAGGCAATACAATGTTTATTTTGATAAACCTTTATGTCAATTGATTATTCAATAAACATATTTATTATGACTTTAATTACTGCGATATATTTGTTAGCATAATAAATGTCCTTAGAATCATGATACATATTGTATAGTTTAGTACATGACTTGAACTTGAGATTATATAATATATCATATTCTTAAATGTCCCTAGTCGAGTATTATTATTATAGGACAATAATAATACATAAATAGACTAGTATGTTGTTTGACAGATAACCACATCTCATTGGTTATAAGTATGGGGATACTAAAGTCAACACATAGGTACATGCAGGAGTACATGGTACTGGACAGACCCACAGTGAGATTCTTCATGTTTAATAAAGTCATAAGAAAGACTCACAGTGATAATGGTGTAATGATCCTCTGACTTGAGATCATTATATTTTTATACGAGGATTAATATACTTTGACTACATTAAAAGTTACCTTTGACCGGGTAATGATAAAAGTGGACATCGGGTATATCATGAGTCGTATGAGAAATATGAATGATAGATAAAGGATTTAACCCTCCTATAATTAGGAGAGATATTATTGGCCTCTTGATTGAGTGAGACTATAAAATGCATGGCCGTGCTCAAATAATGATTTGTTTTCATAGTCTACTCATGGATCAAGTAAACCCGGATTAAATGTTGAAGAGGATGACTAAATACATGCCTCGAGTTTAATCTATAATATATATGGTTAAAAGGATTATATTACACGGAAACATTAATCACGAAAGGTTTTATCGAATCACGATTTAATTATTGTTTAATTGGGTAGCAATGATGTATTACTAGATGCCGCTCATTGTTTATAATTTTATTGGAGAATAAAATTATTGCCAATTAAATAATAGCCTATAGGGTCACACACAAAGAGCACTTAGAGGAATAGTTAATTTAAATTATAGATTTAAATTAATTGATAATTATTTGAATTTTTATTATATTAATTAAGTGAGACTTAATTAATTAAGATAATATAAATTCAAATTAGAATTGTATTTCTGCTCATAATAATTAAGTATGACTTAGTTATTAATTAAATAATAAAATTCGTTTTATTATTTTCCTAGACCTACATGGGTTAGGTTTTGCTGCTATGGGCCTGTTAACCAAACATTATAAATAGATAATGTAGGGTTAAGAGGCACAACACGTTTTTGATAGAAAAACCCTAGAAGAGGCAGCAAAGAGGCAGGAAGACAATTCGAATTATCAAAGGTTTGCTAGTACATCCACTCCGTAATCAAGATCGTGAGACGCTCTTGAAGGTGCTCGTGTGGATACCATAGAGGTGTTTTCGAGAGGAAGACACAAGTCGTGATAGCAAGGATCTCCGTTGAGTTCGTGACATTCAAGATCGTAATAGGTATGATTCGATTATCACCATAATCCGTCCAATCTTATACATGATCCTGCGTTAGGGTTCCGAAATTTTTCGTTATATTTACGTTTATCCGCTGCGTTTTATGCCTCGGAACCCAACAATGGTATCAGAGCTACGTGTATAAGGGACTGATTTGGTTACGTGTTTTATGTATTTGATGCATACATGCCTGTTTTGGTGACTGCCATGCCATGCTACTGCTTTGTCATAACTGTCATGCCACTGCTTATGCTACTGCCATGCCTGTTATGAAACTGTCATGCCTGTTTGATGACTGCCATGATACTGCCGTGCTTCTGCTATGCTACTGCCATGCTACTGCCATGTATATTCGAATTGTTATTCCTATGATGAGTAAATAGATGATGATACTAGCATGTTAAGATTTGTCATGACTGATTTATATGCCTGTTTGCGATTTGTATATTTTGCATGAGGGTCAGTTTGTATATGATACAAACTGGTGGAAAGATTATGTTGGACATGATCTGTTAACTGGGATATGATAAGTATGTATATGATACATGCTTCTGAAACTGTGTAAATTGCAGTGGGGAAAAAGGCCAACAGATATGATCTGTAATTCAGAAATTGATGATTTCTGAATAGGACTGGTCTTCGAAAATAAAAAATTTCCAGCTGGGGGCTGCCGCCCCCAGACCCCAGCTGGGGGCTACCGCCCCCAGACCCCGCCCGGGGGCTGCTGCCCCCGAACCCCCGCCCAGGGGCTGCCGCCCCCGGACCCCCGCCCAGGGGCTGCCGCCCCCGGACCCCTGCATTATTTTTGTTGTGTACTTGAGCATGGTGCTGGTTATGGCCTTTGGACCCCTAGATTAATGGTTTTTGGTTTTGGTTTTATAAATACGACTTGCATGTCGTTTTCTTCATTCTTGTAATTGTTTAACCTCGAATGTAACTCGAGTTTTCTTATGTAAGTACATTAGTATAGATTGTATTCAATTATTCCATGTAATGTACTTGAAGATTGAAGGATGATCCAAGAAGAGGAGCAAGCACCCATGGATACAAGAAGAATGAAGACATGTAATTGTATTTATATTTTACCACCATAGATTGACTTTGATCCTTTCATTAGCTCGAAAGGATCACATAGGAAAAGGGCCATAACCAAGCACGTTTACATACTGCACTTTACATATTGATGTATGAATGTATGTGTAGAGTAGAAGATGCATGCTTTAATTAGATTAATGATGTATGCATGTATTAGATACGTCACCCATGCCATGCTTGCCATGCTAAACAAGATAAAATCTTTAACGATTTAAGATTTTAAAATTAACAAACGAACGATCATGAGATTCTTGTGTTTATGAAATATGGATTTTAAAACACGGAATTAAATGTGAATTTTTGATATCTAAAACTGGGATTTTCTGTCAAAAGCGGATATGCGTATTCGTAAGGCTGATGGGTTTTAAGTGTGACCACTGGTATCCTCCATCTACCTGGGAAATGAACAATTTAAGATGTCAATTTGAAATATTTGGTTCAAGGAAAAATTGAGGATCTCTTCATGATGTGATCATGATCGTCGTAAATTTTCTAAACCCCTTAACAAAATATTAAGTTTTAATCGGATGCTTTCCAATGAATGAACACTCATCGAATCCTAGATCGATTAGGGGAAAGACTGTCAGTGGCAGGGGACTCCTATCTATCGTGATGAGATGCGACGAATATAAACGGTTATATTCGGCCGTTGTATCATTGGGTCAAACTTAACTGAGTCGTCATAATAAGGTGAAATTAAACGGTTATATTCAACAATTATGAACTTAGAAGCATGGAGTTTGGTTAAAAATCTATTAGATAGATAAGATCAATCGTTGCTCACCAAACTATCCAAGAATTATATATGATATAATTGACAAATGTTGTCTACCTAAATAATCATTCTTAAGGACTTCCAGTGGTTGACTTAAGACATGACGAAATATGGATCTTGGCTCACTAGAAAGAATTATGGGATATACTTTCCAAATTAATAGTAAGGGCTACTGATTTGATAAAAATAGTGGGAGATATATTATGAATGTATCATAATCATTTGAACATAATAAATAACTCAGACAATCTAATGTTTATTTTGTGCTTTTATCATTGTAGATACCGAATAATGACAAACAACACAAACACACTATCCGTACGATCTGTCCTTGAGAAGGATAAGCTGACAGGAGGAAACAACTTCCTAGACTGACAGAGGAATTTGAGGATTGTCCTCAGGCAGGAGCGCAAGCTTCATGTCATTGATATTCCTCCGGCAGGTCCCCTTCCTGAGGGCGCTACTGTTGAGGAACGAGCGGCCCACACAAAGGATGAGAATGATGCAACTGATGTTGCATGTCTTATGTTGGCAACTATGAGTGCTGAGCTTCAAAGACAACATGTGCATATGGATGCATATACTATCAATGAGCACTTGCAAAGCATGTTTGCAAGCCAAACTCGTCAAGAAAGGTTCAACACGAGCAAGTCACTCTTTAACTGCAAACAAGGGGCAAGTGAACCAGTTGGCCCACATGTTCTGAAAATGATTGGTTACATTGAGTATCTTGATACTTTGGGTTTCCCGATTGGTCCGGAAACTAGTATTGACCTAATCTTGAATTCTTTGAACAACAAATTCACTCAGTTTGTTATGAACTACAATATGAATGAATTTGACAAAACACCTACTGAATTGTTGGCTATGTTGAGAACATATGAGACCAACATGAAGACGGCTGAACCCGCTCCCATACTGATGGTGGGCAATAAAGGTAAGGCCAAAGGGAAAGGCAAGTGGAAGGGTAAGAAGAAGACAGGTTCTGATTCTACACCCAAGCCAAAGTCAGGTCCTAAACAGGCTTTAAAGCCTAAAGGTGGGGTCGCTAAGGGTGAATGTCACTACTGTAAGAAAACTGGTCACTGGAAGAGAAACTGTTCAGTTTACTTGGAGGATCTGAAGAAGAAGAGGGCTGAGCAAGCTTCTAATTCAGGTATATATGTTATAGAAGTCAATCTGTCTATTTCTACATCTTGGGTATTGGATACCGGATGTGCTTCTCACATTTGTATAAATGTGCAGGAAATGCAGAGAAGTAGGACATTGGCTAAAGGAGAAATGGACCTACGAGTTGGCAACGGAGCAAGAGTTGCTGCTTTAGCTGTAGGAACCTATTATTTATCTTTGCCCTCTGGGCTAGTTTTAGAACTGGAGAAATGTTATTACGTGCCTGCAATTCGCAGAAACATTATTTCTATTTCTTGTTTGGACAAGAAAGGTTTTTCGTTTACAATAAAGGACAACAGTTGCTCTTTTGCTTTGAATGATTTAACCTATGGTGTTGCGCGTTTGTTTAATGGTTTATATGTTCTTGACTTAGATAATCCTGTCTGTAATATAGAAAACAAACGACTTAAAGTTAATGACTCAAATCAAACATACCTCTGGCATTGTCGTCTAGGCCATATAAATGAGAAACGCATATCCAAATTACATAAGGATGGATATTTGGATAAGTTTGATTTTGAATCATACCAAGAATGCGAATCTTGTTTGCTTGGTAAAATGACTAAAGCCCCTTTCACTGGTAAGGGTCAAAGGGCCACTGAACGTTTGGAGCTAATACACAGTGATGTATGTGGCCCAATGCGTGTGATGGCTAGAGGAGGCTACTACTACTTCATAACATTTACTGATGATTTCAGTAGATATGGATATGTATATCTTATGAAGAATAAATCCGATTCTTTTGAAAAGTTCAAAGAATACAAAGCTGAAGTAGAGAAGCAAATTGGCGGAGGTGCAAGTATTAAAATCTTACGATCTGATCGTGGAGGAGAATACTTGAGCACTGAATTTAAAGATTATTTAAAGGAGTGTGGTATTGTATCACAACTCACTCCGCCAGGTACACCTCAATGGAATGGAGTTTCAGAGAGGAGAAATCGCACATTGTTGGACATGGTGCGATCGATGATGAGTCATGCAGATCTTCCAATTAGTTTCTGGGGTTATGCTCTAGAAACAGCGGCTTTCACACTTAACCGTGTTCCTACTAAGAAGGTTCAAAAGACTCCATATGAGATATGGGAGAAGAAACGGCCAGGCATGAGCTTTATGAAAGTTTGGGGATGCAAGGCGTTTGTGAAGCGTCAAGTATCTGACAAGCTTGGACCTAAATCTGAAGAGTGCAATTTTGTGGGATACCCTAAGAAAACAAAGGCGTACTATTTCTATAGTCCTACTGAGCAGAAAGTGTTCATTGCTCGAGATGCTGTTTTCATGGAAAGAGATTTTGTTTCCAAAAGAAACAGTGGGAGAACTATAGACCTCGATGAAGATCGAGAACCACAAAATAGCATTGAACCTGAAGTGGAACAAGAGTAGGATAATGATAATGCTCAACAAACACAGGTTGTTCGTAGAACTGGTAGAATTCGCCATGAGCCAGAGAGATATGGATTTCTCTTGACTCAATGTGGTGATTTGATGCTCATAGACGAAGATGAGCCTCTTACATACCAAGATGCTACGAACAGTCCAGACTCTAAGAGATGGCTAGAAGCCATGAAATCTGAGATGGATTCCATGTACGAAAACCGAGTATGGACCTTGGTTGATCCACCTGAAGGGGTAAAACCCATAGGGTGCAAATGGGTTTTCAAGAAGAAACCTGACATGGATGGAAATGTTCAGACCTATAAAGCAAGGCTGGTTGCAAAAGGTTTCAGACAAATTCATGGTATTGACTATGATGAGACTTTCTCACCAGTGGCTATGGTCAAGTCTATAAGGATTTTGCTTGCTATTGCAGCATTCCATGATTATGAAATCTGGCAAATGGATGTCAAAACAGCCTTTCTTAACGGAATCCTTGAAGAGGATATGGATGTGTACATGACACAACCTGAAGGTTTTGTCGATCCAAGGAATGTTAGCAAGGTATGTAAATTACGTCGATCCATTTATGGATTGAAGCAAGCCTCTAGGAGATGGAATATCCGTTTTGATGAAACAGTCAAGGAGTATGGCTTTGTTCAAAACGAAGATGAACCTTGTGTTTACAAGAAGGTTAGTGGGAGCCATGTGGCATTCATAGTACTATATGTTGATGATATACTACTAATTGGGAATGACATACCTTCTCTCAAGGCTGTTAAGATTTGGTTAGGGAGCAACTTCTCTATGAAAGACTTAGGAGAAGCATCCTACATTCTAGGAATGAGGATCTATAGGGATAGATCTGGAAGGATGATCGGTCTAAGTCAGAGTACATACATCGAAAAGGTTTTGCATCGTTTTGGTATGCAAAATGCAAAAAGGGGATATGTCCCCGTATCTCAAGGGATAACGATCTCTAAAGATCAGTGTCCAAAATCATTGGATGACAAGGACCGCATGAGTAAGGTTCCATATGCCTCAGCAATTGGATCCATCATGTATGCAATGGTATGTACTCGCCCAGATGTTTCGTATGCTTTAAGCATGACGAGCAGATACCAATCTAATCCAGGTGAAGGTCACTGGACGGCTGTCAAGAATATTCTAAAGTACATGAAAAGGACTAAAGATTCATTCTTGGTGTATGGAGGAGAGGAGAAACTGGTTGTAAAAGGTTACACCGATGCAAGTTTCCAAACAGACAGGGATGATACTGTATCACAGTCTGGTTTTGTGTTTTGTCTAAACGGAGGTGCTGTGAGTTGGAAGAGTTCAAAGCAAGAAACAGTAGCTGATTCTACAATGGAGGCTGAGTACATTGCAGCTTGTGAAGCGGCTAAGGAAGCTGTTTGGATTCGAAAATTCATTAATGATTTGGGAGTGGTTCCATCGATCGCAGATCCCATTGATCTATACTGCGATAATAATGGAGCCATTGCACAGGCTAAAGAACCTAGAGCTCACTCCCGAACCAAACACATACTCAGGAGATATCACCTCATTCGAGAGATTAATGAAAGGGGTGACATACACATATGTAAAGTGCACACAAATGATAACATTGCAGACCCACTGACCAAAGGCTTATCGCAGAAGAAGCACGACGGTCACACTAGTTCCATGGGTATTAGATACATGGGTGATTGGCTCTAGTGTAAGTGGGAGATTGTTGGTGTAGGTGCCCTAGAGGCAATACAATATTTATTTTGATAAACCTTTATGTCAATTGATTATTCAATAAACATATTTATTATGACTTTAATTACTGCGATATATTTGTTAGCATAATAAATGTCCTTAGAATCATGATACATATTGTATAGTTTAGTACATGACTTGAACTTGAGATTATATAATATATCATATTCTTAAATGTCCCTAGTCGAGTATTATTATTATAGGACAATAATAATACATAAATAGACTAGTATGTTGTTTGACAGATAACCACATCTCATTGGTTATAAGTATGGGGATACTAAAGTCAACACATAGGTACATGCAGGAGTACATGGTACTGGACAGACCCACAGTGAGATTCTTCATGTTTAATAAAGTCATAAGAAAGACTCACAGTGATAATGGTGTAATGATCCTCTGACTTGAGATCATTATATTTTTATACGAGGATTAATATACTTTGACTACATTAAAAGTTACCTTTGACCGGGTAATGATAAAAGTGGACATCGGGTATATCATGAGTCGTATGAGAAATATGAATGATAGATAAAGGATTTAACCCTCCTATAATTAGGAGAGATATTATTGGCCTCTTGATTGAGTGAGACTATAAAATGCATGGCCGTGCTCAAATAATGATTTGTTTTCATAGTCTACTCATGGATCAAGTAAACCCGGATTAAATGTTGAAGAGGATGACTAAATACATGCCTCGAGTTTAATCTATAATATATATGGTTAAAAGGATTATATTACACGGAAACATTAATCACGAAAGGTTTTATCGAATCACGATTTAATTATTGTTTAATTGGGTAGCAATGATGTATTACTAGATGCCGCTCATTGTTTATAATTTTATTGGAGAATAAAATTATTGCCAATTAAATAATAGCCTATAGGGTCACACACAAAGAGCACTTAGAGGAATAGTTAATTTAAATTATAGATTTAAATTAATTGATAATTATTTGAATTTTTATTATATTAATTAAGTGAGACTTAATTAATTAAGATAATATAAATTCAAATTAGAATTGTATTTCTGCTCATAATAATTAAGTATGACTTAGTTATTAATTAAATAATAAAATTCGTTTTATTATTTTCCTAGACCTACATGGGTTAGGTTTTGCTGCTATGGGCCTGTTAACCAAACATTATAAATAGATAATGTAGGGTTAAGAGGCACAACACGTTTTTGATAGAAAAACCCTAGAAGAGGCAGCAAAGAGGCAGGAAGACAATTCGAATTATCAAAGGTTTGCTAGTACATCCACTCTGTAATCAAGATCGTGAGACGCTCTTGAAGGTGCTCGTGTGGATACCATAGAGGTGTTTTCGAGAGGAAGACACAAGTCGTGATAGCAAGGATCTCCGTTGAGTTCGTGACATTCAAGATCGTAATAGGTATGATTCGATTATCACCATAATCCGTCCAATCTTATACATGATCCTGCGTTAGGGTTCCGAAATTTTTCGTTATATTTACGTTTATCCGCTGCGTTTTATGCCTCGGAACCCAACAATGGTATCAGAGCTACGTGTATAAGGGACTAATTTGGTTACGTGTTTTATGTATTTGATGCATACATGCCTGTTTTGGTGACTGCCATGCCATGCTACTGCTTTGTCATAACTGTCATGCCACTGCTTATGCTACTGCCATGCCTGTTATGAAACTGCCATGCCTGTTTGATGACTGTCATGATACTGCCGTGCTTCTGCTATGCTACTGCCATGCTACTGCCATGTATATTCGAATTGTTATTCCTATGATGAGTAAATAGATGATGATACTAGCATGTTAAGATTTGTCATGACTGATTTATATGCCTGTTTGCGATTTGTAGCTCCACAGTCCCCTCCTCGACATGTTCTCTAATGAAATGATACCTGATATCTATATGCTTGGTTCTTGAGTGGTCTACAGGATTGTTGGTCATGGCAATGGCACTTGTGTTGTCACACATGATTGGAATCTTTTTGTGTTCCATGCCATAATCTTTCAATTTGTTCCTCATCCACAGTATTTGAGCTACACAGCTTCCAGCAGCAATGTACTCAGCTTCAGCAGTAGAAGTAGATACTGTGTGTTGCTTTTTACTTTGCCAGGACACCAATCTTCTGCCAAGAAATTGACATGCACCAGATGTGCTTTTCCTATCAATCCTGCAACCTGCATAGTCTGAATCTGAATAGCCAATAAGATTAAAACCTGTATCTCTTGGATACCAAATCCCTAGATTTGATGTGCCCTTGAGATACCTAAAGATTCGTTTGACGGCTATGAGATGTGATTCTCTAGGATCCACTTGGAACCTTGCACATAAACAAGTTGCGAACATGATATCGGGTCTACTTGCAGTTAAATAGAGTAGTGAGCCAATCATACCTCGATAACTTGTGATATCAACTGGTTTACCTGATTTGTCTTCATCAAGTTTCGTGGCTGTTGCCATAGGAGTTTTAGCTGTTGATGCATCTTCTAGATTATACTTTTTGAGTAAATCTTTGATGTACTTGGACTGACAGATAAAGATTCCATCTTTTCTTTGACTAATCTGTAATCCAAGAAAGAAGGACATCTCTCCCATCATGCTCATCTCATACATATCCTGCATTAACTTGGCAAATTTCTCGCACAAGCGTTCATTAGATGACCCAAAAATAATATCATCCACATAGACTTGAACAAGTATTAATTCACCTTTTACATTTTTGTAGAACAATGTTTTATCAATTACTCCCCTAATAAATCCACTTGCAATTAAGAATAAGGATAGTGTTTCATACCATCGTCTTGGGGATTGCTTGAGGCCATAGACAACTTTGAAGAGAAAGTACACAAAATCTACAAGTTCTGGATTAACAAAGCCAGGAGGCTGTTCCAGATATACTTCTTCTTCTAGTTCTCCATTCAGGAAGGCGCTTTTCACATCCATCTGAAAAACCTTGAAGTTCTTGTGTGCTGCAAAGGCCAAGAACATCCTGACTGCTTCAAGTCGTGCAACTGGAGCGTAGGTCTCATAATAATCAATACCTTCTTTTTGAGAATAACCCTTCGCTACCAAACGAGCCTTGTTTTGTGTTACAAGTCCGTCTTCATCCAATTTATTTCTGAAAACCCACTTAGTTCCAATTACTGATCTGTTCTTCGGTCGGGGTACCAGCTTCCAAACTTTCTGCCTTTCAAATTGATTGAGCTCTTCTTGCATTGCAATTACCCAATCAGCATCACCAAGAGCTTCTTCTATTTCTTTAGGTTCAAGCTTGGATAAAAACCCAGAATATAAGCAAATATTAGCTATGTCAGCTCTTGCAGATCTTCTAGTAGACACACCAGCATCTGGATCACCAATAATTAATTCAAACGGATGGTCTCTACTCCATACCCGTTCTCTTGGAAATTGTCTTGATGATTCAGCTTGAAATTCTGAATTGTTGTGTTGACTACTTGTGTTATTTCCACTAACTCCCCCTGAGTTAGTGCCAGCTCCTACAGAACTAGTGTCATCTCTTCTTGAGCCTTGAACACTTGTCCTTGAGCTGCTATTTACTCCCCCTGAGTTGTTGCCGGACTGTGCTGAGGAAGTTTCTTGTGATCTTGCATTAGACTCAGGTGTTTCTTCTCGAACACTTGGCATATTTGAAGTAACAACCAACTCAGGTTCATCTTCAATTTCATCTAAGTCCAGATTTTGAAACATTAGGGACTCAGGTTCACTATTATCTTTAGAAATTGATGGGACAATTTCATAACCTTTGTCACAGAATTGACTTATGCTCAACAGATTGTGTTTCAATCCCTCAACATAGGAAATATCTTCAATGATGACATTGCCAGTCTTCAGTTTGCCATATCCCTTTGTCACTCATTTGCTGTCATCTCCAAAGGTAACATAAGGGCCAGCCTTCATAACCAACTCTGTAAGCAGGGACTTGTTTCCTGTCATATGCCTTGATGCTCCACTATCTAGCACCCATATAACTTTATTTCTGTTTCGTTTAATGCCCTGCAATGTCAGATTGATTAGACATTCTTCGGAACCCAAGATTGATTGGGCCCGACTTTTCTATAAGATCGAGAATTATCAGTTTTAACAACAGAAGATGCACTTTCTTTAACATTCTTAGAACTTTCGACTTTGTCTTTTCCCTTGTTAGACTTAACAGATTTGCTAGTCTTAGGAGAAGGCTTGTCACACCTAACTTTAGGAGGACTGGCAGTCTTAGCTCTTACATGCTTCTTCTTGACATTAGAACTAGTAGCAGTATTTAAACATGTTTGACTAGTTGCATTCATCAAGTTCACGAAGGTTTGCATGACATTAAAAGTGCATGGCATACAATTAGGTTGACCACATTGTACATGATTTTGATGCATGTTAATCATTGCGTATGGTACAGGCATGGCATGTGCAACAGGAATATTCATGTTAGATTTACATGCATAAGAAAGATGTTCAGTGGATTTACAGTGATAACATGCTTTCTTTATTCTTTCTACCTTAACCTCTTTTTCAATCTTTTCTTTCTTAACCTGTTGTTTAACAGCCTTGGCTCCTAGTCCTGGTCTAGATTCTTCTCTAGGGGATTTGATTTTAACTGATTTAGTAGGAGTTACAGGTTGTTCTTTCTTCCGATCTTCCATCTCGATTTCATATCTAACTAATAAATCAGTCTCTTCTTCTTCTCGAGGAGCAAAGTGTTTGAATATTGGTTTAATAGCAGATTTGAGAATTGTAGGTACTTCCTTTTTAATCTCACTGGGACTGGTGTCTACAGGCCTTTTCCCTTCTTTCTTTGATAAGTTAGAATAGTCAAGCCCTACACCAACACCAGTTATCTTCTTAAATGTGCTACTATCAACATTCACTTTACTAGCTGCTAGTTTATAAGCTTCGCATTTTGTTTCTAACTCAGCTAGTTTATTCCTAAGACATGTTTCTATTTCATCTTTAAGGTTAAGCTTGTGTTCCAAAGTTTTAATAGAGTCTCTTAGGGAAGTATCTATGGTGCAAACAGCCTCTAATTCTTCCACTTTTGCCTCAAGCATTCTGCATTTGGCAACAAGTGTTTTCTGTTCTTTTTGAGAAGTATTTAGGCTTTTGCACAGCATATAGATCTCTTCGCTAAGAGCCCCGTTCTGCACCTTATAATCATCTATAGACATTTCTTCCTTAAGGGTTCGAACTGGTACCTCTGGTTCATCTGATGTCTCAGCCATGAGGGCAAAGTTTGCTGTATGAGTAACTTCTTCCTCATCTGAATCATCCCACGCTCTTCCTTCTGTGACAACTAAAGCTCTTTTTCCATGTCTTTCCTTCACCAGGGCCTCATACTTGCTTTTGAGGGCTTCATAAGTTTCTTTTGGATATGTCTGTTTAGGCTTCTTGCAATCTGTAGCAAAATGTCCAGCTTCACCACAGTTATAACATTTGAACTTCATTTTGAAATCCAAAGGAGATTTGTAGCTGGTACTCTTGCCTTTCCTTTTGTAGCCTTGTGAACTACCACCACCCCTAGTAACCCGATAGTAAGATGAAGATTTACTTTGCGGTCGGTTACTCTTTCTGAATCTGATATTGCTGAACTTCCTTGCCATGTATGCCACGACACTGTCATCCATGTTGTCCAGCTCTTCTTGGGTGAAGTAGTCGTCATCACTATTTGATGTGCACTCATCATCATTTTCAACTTGATGTGATGCAGTTGATGACCTAGGCTTTTCTGCAACCATTGCCTTTTTAGACCCTACCTCATCAGCAACTAACCCTGATGCAGCTTCTTTTCCTCTTGAATCATTATCCCATGCTTGATCTTGAAGTGTTTCTAGCTCATAGGTCTTTAGAATTCCATAATATTCTTCCAGAGTAGTTGTGTTCAAATCTCTGGTTTCTCTAACAGCATAGACTCTATGTTCAATACTTTTTGGCTGGTTCCTCAGATATCTCGTGTTGACTTCAACCACGGGGAGAGTTACACCTCTCAGATTCAAATCCAAAACCAACTAACTGAATCTTAGATAGACATCGGTTATACTTTCTCCTTTTCTTATTCTGAAAGTGTCATACTCCATCTTGAGTATAAGTGTTTTGTTGCTTCTGACCTCAGAGGTACCTTCCATGACGACCTCTAGCTTATCCCAAATCTTCTTTGCTGTAATTAGTCCTTTAACTACGTTAAACATCTCATGATCCAGGGATTCCATCAGTGTTTGTCGAACGGATGTGTCGAAAGATATCTGCTCCTTATCAGCATCTGAAAAGTCTACTGCCTTCTTAGGCTCAGACCGTTGTGGTACTACCACATCTCCTTCCATATGCTCAGGAACAACAACCATTGGTACAAATTTACCTTTATCGAGGACTTCCAGATATTCAGGATTGACGGACTCAAGGTAAAGTTTCATTCTCAACACCCATTCTTCATAATGATCTCGGTCGAACATTGGAATCTTGAAATTGTTTTTAGGTGCCATCTTAATGCGGATTTAAAGTAAAGATAATAAACTTTTCTTATTACTTGAGTAGTAATTAAAAGAAAATTAAATTATCTTAAAATAAATCAAGGTTCAAATTCTGGGCACAAAAAAAATTTCTAAGTACCCAAGACTAGGCTAAGTAGAATATCTATGTAGAACTGCCCAATTCGAATTTCTCTAAGTAGAACTTTTGTCCAAGTAGAATATTCCAAGTAGAATATTCAAGTAGAATATTCCAAGAAGAATATTCAAGTAGAATATTCCAAGTAGAATATTCAAGTAGAATATTCCAAGTAGAACTTTTGTCCTTGGAAGAAATTTGCTGAAGGTCACTTTTAATATTGAATAAACAATATTACTTTTCACACTTTTTGACTTTTATGGCTTTTCTCACCTAACTCACCTAACCCACGTGCTAGGTACTGAATATCTTCTGTAACACTTTTTGTTATGAGATTTATGTCAAATCAAAAGCCAATAACACCTTTTTTTTTAAACTTTATGACTCTTGAAAAGGTAATCAAAAGTTGCTGGGTTTATCTTCTTTATCAAGAACAGTGATGACTCCTTAAAGAACACCAAAAATCAAAGTACCCTAAATAATTCACAAAAATTATCTAAAGTCCACCCAGGCTAAATAATCACACCCGGAGTATTTAAATAATTTTTAGAATGAGTTTTCTCTGTCAAACAAATTTGAGCACTCTTTTCGAGAAGAACTTGAAAAGTAGATCTGTAGATGAAAACTCACTAATCTTCTACCAAACACAAGGATCTATGTTTTGTATATTAAACATGAAGCTCTGATACCAATTGTTAGGTCCAAATGTATTGTAGAGGGGGGGGGGGTGAATACAACTTTTCGAATTAACGAAGCAATAAATACTATGTAATAAATGAACACAATGATTCAAGGAATATATGTTTTATATATAACTTGAAAGGGTTGCTACAACATTCATTACAAAGTACACCAGAAGTAAAGAGGGTAGTAAATGATGCTAAGCTCTGTGAATATACTCTCTCTCTTTTACAAGTGTTCATCTCGAAAATTTTGCTCTCTTTAAAATAATACACAAGTACTTCTATTTATACTATTTGTAATCTATGTCTTGTAGTCTTCAAAGATTAAGATATACGTGGCCCAATGATGTCCACATAAATCTTATCTAATCTTGAAAGCTTGGAAATATGCCAATTAGATGATGTCATGTGTCATGTTGAAACTACCCTCCATGTAGAACATCTACTTGAGAACTTCTACTTGGCCATCTCGAATATCTATCTCGAATATTCTACATAGGAATGTTCTACTTGGCCATCTCGAATATTCTATCTCGAATATTTTGTACTTAAAAAAATTCTGGGCTTTAACTTGAAACTTCAATGCAGCATCTTGAACTTGTGATTTCTTTATGTCTTCCAAATTCTTCAACAAGCTTTTGAACTTGGATCTCTATTACTGACATAAACATACTATCAATGTCCTGACACTTGATGCAATGGTCTGATTCATAAGTGACTAGTCTTGATAGTGTCTCTGCTTTTTGAATAGATTACCATTTTCAATTAATAATGTGGCTTTCCAATCATTGCTTTTCTTCTTGTTCACTTGAAATCAATTAGCCTTGTTGATACTGATAGCTATGATCTTGAATATTTAAGTTACAAATCACTAAGGCATGAACAACTTTGTCTTGAACTTCTTTCAATGATTTCTTCTTTGTTTGATCATAGTTAACAAATTGAATTGTATCAATTACCTTGTCTTCATGGTTAACATTGATTTCTTTGTGACTTCATGTTCTTGATTGTCTTCTGGTTAAGTATCTTTTCTTTTAGTTGAGTTACATAAGTTATAGTGTTACAAGTTTAGACACTCTGCCTTTCAACTATCTTCCACATTTATATTTTCAATTTTACACTTTCTTCCCCTTTTTGATAATAATACCAAAAAAAGAGAGGTAAAAATAGAGTATAAGTGTAGAAAATCTTCCATTTTTGCTTTCAAAATTATATATGTAATATATAATTTGAAAATATTCATTGTCATCCCCTATTAGTCGAATATATATGTAGACATAGAATTCGAGCATATATTGATCATGTGACAACATATATAATTCAAGTATGTAAATATTTTTAAAATAATTTCCTGTTAACATTCAAATATATATACAATCGAATATATATAATTTTTTATTGGGTCCCTTTGCATATAATCTTGTTAGCATGAAATTTTAATACTAAGATTTATCATGTAACAACAAAGGGGAAGGAGAAATTTTCATCATGCATTCCTGTGAAATAACATTATCAATACTGTTTGGTCCCAAATCTCAACAGGTAAAATCTTAAAGCATGCATGGGGGAGGGGGATATTTTACTCACAACCACTGTTAGGTCTCAAAACTAGAAAAACAAGTCTAGGGGAAAATTGTGGATTATACATTACAAATAATGTATATTTGTTTGGACAATAAAATTAAATTGTTGCTACTACAATTTATTTTTATTTATATCTGGAGTTTTATTCTCCAAAATTTGCAATCCATACTAAGCTTCATTCCTACAAAAATATTTAAAATGTCAGTACAGGCAAAAAATATATTTATACATGAGATTTAAGTTTGCAAAAATACATACATATTTTTACAATACTATCATCAATGCAGATATAATTGTACACAATCAGTGAGTAACAGGAAATGCATTTCATTAATAAATGTTGTCATACATATAATCTTAGAATTGTAGCTATACAAAATTGACCAACAACCAACTAGGTCACAATACAGCTACTAATCTAACATAGGACTGCAATCTAAACAACTTCAAGAACATATAGAACCACACATAAAGCAGTAAAAGTACATAATATTTAAACAAAAGTAAAACAGACACACAAGCAAGCATCCACCATTCTTTAGTTCACTCTAGATATTAGAAATCAGATCCAAAGGCTCAATTCATTGGTTAATCTCCTAGAGGAACTACACCATCTTCCTCTATTTCCACTATTCCACCAACTCTAAACTCACTAAGATCCACTACCTCCCTAGGTTCACCATTCCTAAGCAAAGCAGGCATTGAAGGAACATTGAAGGTAGAACTATTCAAGATGCTCAACTGCACATTAATAACATGTGCTAGACTTTCCTCAATTACCCCAGCCCTTGCTAGTGTGCTCCCCAAAATACTCAGCACACTGTTCACCTTAGTTTATGTGTTCTCATGTTTCTCAACTAGTTCCTTAAAGGAAATTTGAAGTTCTTGAAACAAATTTTCAAGTTCCTCATATTTTCCATTAAGAGTATCAATTGCCTTATCAAACTCAGCCCTAAGAATACTATCCAGGGACACATTTGGAGCAGCAGAGACACAGTGGATGTCACTAGGAAAATTAGACACACTAGGCAAAGAGTTTTCAACATGTGTAGAGTAGTCATTCAATGGGATAGTCACTCTATTTGCCTAATCAGTGATTGTGGAAGCAACTTGGAAGTAGGGCAGTTGGTTGAGATTAAGTTTGAAGTGTTCAAACACCTTGGTCAATAAGAGACCATAGGCATACACCCCTTTCTTATGGCAAAAGACCCTGTGAGAAAAAATCAAGAAGGGTAGGCTAAAAGTGATTTTGTGACTAGCAAGCTTATACATAAGCTTAATTTTTTGAAAGGACATGAGTTTGTGACCACTTGTGTTTTGAAAGAGATTTGCTCTTAGGATTAAGGCCATGGTTTGAAAAGTGGGGGTAAAGTGTTCATATGAGATGCCTTTTTCAGTGAGCTCAAGGGACATGAGCAGTTCAATGCCACATAAGACAGAAGGATAGAGTTTCATCTCCATTTTATTGAAGACAAAATCAGTGTTAATGTCAAGGTTTGCATGGTTCAAGGTTTAGTTTCAAGACATTGGCAAGCTCAATGTGGTGAAGAACAAAGTACTTCCCATTGACCACACTTGTCAGAAAAATAACCTCCTGGACTCCTTTTTTGTCGTCCAAATTACTATAAAACTCACTAATCATGTTGGAAAAAACTTTCTTATTAGGGTAATAGAGGACTGGCTCCCGTTTGGCAACTGCAAACATGTTATAGAGCTCAGTTCTTTTGTCTATGTGGATCAAGCAACCTGGATACAGTTTGCTTTTAGTGGGTTTAGAGGGTAAAGAAAATGGGGATTTACCAAGATCTAAGAGTTTTCTTTGTTTCTTCCTATTTCAGCCTCTAGAGAAAGTAGGGACAGTGATGTTTGACTCATTGTATTGGCCTAGACATAATGTAGTATTTATAAACTCATCCTCATTTTCCATTTGGATATGAGAACAAGAAATAAATGTTATTGCAGAAATTATATGCAAGAAGACAGAAAACTTAAGGTGCATGAAGACATAGAAGAGCAGGTGTAAGTGATAAATGCATAAACACATTCTCTTTTAAACACAAAAAGTTCTGTAAACAAGTACATAGACAGATAGCACACAGTGCAGGAACAAGGTACTAACAGTGTAGGTGCAGTCCTAAAGGTACTGTGAACAGTGCAGATGTACTATAGATGTGCAAGTGCATTTAATGAAATGTACTCTCTCTTATCAACTAAGACAGCCAAATAATAACTAAAGTTGCCAGAAAAATAGATAATACAGTTAAATATTATCTAGGCATGTTATAGTTCATACACATACACCTATCTTTATTAATTTTATATCTCAAATCAGCAGGCATATCACAGAGCAAGTACTACTATGCTGCACACAGATAACATATCTCATATTAATGCATAAACACATATGATATGTATTGCAACAATTATATTCATGCTAGCATGGATGACTCATTGTAACAGATATAATGTACATACACATATTTAATCAAAAAAAATTGTCATAGACCAAAACATTGTAACCCTAAATAGGAACTAGTTGGTCATGTATTTTCTAATTCATCAAAACTCATTTTTCTTGATGCAACAAAGCAGGGCACATAATTAGGCATACATTTTATTTTATCTTGCAATTTTTTAACAAGTACTGCAAAACAAAGTGCATACATAAGTTGTACTAGTTGAAAATATGTAGGCATGGATCTAAGGACAGTTACATTATGCACATATCAAAGCATACACACACACACACACACACACACACACACACACACACACACACACACACACACACACACATATATATATTGCAACATTTTATACTTAAGCAGATTTGTATCATTTAATTTTGCAGATCAAGTACTTGTAACTTTATATGTTACAATAATTATAAATATACAGTCATGCTGTGAACTAGTCCAACTATCACATGAAATGAGTTATAGACTTGAGGCAATATAGACCTAAACATGAATTAACAGATCATGTAACACTCATTTTAATCATGAAATTTGAACTGATGGATAAACTAAGCATTTAGACAAATATATATTAGATTCCATGTTAATACAATAATTGCACTAACTGCAAATTTAGTTGCATCATGCCGTAACTCAAAACTGCTCCAACTGAGATATATTTATACAATTACTGTGTTCATAGTATATATGATTACATGATTTTATAAGCATCAAATCCTTTATACAAATGGTGCAGCAACATTAAATCAACTTGGCACAGGACAATTAGATGCAAATACATATATGTAACTTATCTTAGTTAATCACACAATCATTTACAATATGCCAATTCAGTTTAGAGATTGATTCTCTTATTCTAAACACAGATTAAATCAGATTGATATCAATAGGACTGAGCAGGTACCATGTGGACATCCTTAAACACTGAGATCAAACCATCATTATACTATTAAGTGGCACAAACATAATCAATTCAACTATCAATTTGACCAACAGCTCTCTAATTATCATAGTTACTCACCAAGAGCCAACAGTTTACATACTAACAATCAAGAGCTTGTCCAATAAATTCCCACAAGTATCAAACTCAACCAGATTATCACACAAACATATATCAACAATCACAACACTCATACCAGTTAGAGTTCGAAGATCATACATGTGCCGTGGGGTCCATTCACATGGTCCTTACCTAATTCGCCACTAATTTGAAGCAAGTATGACTGAGAAAAAGGCTTTAATTAGCTTCAGAATGTGTGAATCGCTGCAGACTCGCCTAAACCAGAGTTGACTCACTGAGTCAGTTAACTGAGTCATGGAGGTTGATCAATCCAACAACAAAACAAGCCTCTTCTCCATGTATAATAGCTGAAACTTCCATGAATTAGTTGAGAATCATCCAAAGATAGTTTGAATCGTCAAAACCCTAACTGAGTTCATCGCAAAAACTGAAGGCTTTGACCAGTTTGAATCTTATCTTGTATTTGTAGCACAAATCCATCACACAATCAATATAGAACCAGGGTCTTGAGACAAATAGAGGACAAATCGATGAAATAGATATTGGGGTTTTCTGGCTTGATCGATTTTGGACAAGAATATATGATTTTGTGGTATGAATTGAAAGCATTTTTGATGAAGAACATAATTTTGGGATTGATTTGAACTAAAAACAGCTGAAAATACATGGATTGAAGTTGAGAAATTAGGGTTTAAAATGAACATCAGCTAGAGAGAGAGAAGAGATGAGTTCTGTACAAATGTATATTTTATATGTATTTTCTAATTAATACATATATATATATATATATATATATATATATATATATTCCGATTGAGCGGTTGGGATTAAATCCCTAATTAGATCGACGGTCCAGATTAATCTTGGAAAAATAATTAAAATTGTATACATATAGAAATATATATATAGCAAAATTAAATTATATTTTATATGTTTAATTACACAAAAAATGTAACTAAATTATACAAAATAATAATTTATCTCATAATAATTTTATATTTTTAATTATAAATAAATGTAATTAAATTTATATAAAATATTATGATATAAGTATTTTACAATTAATCATGCTTATTGCATAATTATTAATTAAAATATTTTTTTGCCCAAAAATATTTTCTAAATTTAAAATAATTTTTAAGATAATATTTTCTAGGACAAGATTAATTAATACTCACTGTTTTTCAGAGTTTTGAAATATTTAAACATATTTCAAGGCCATGCAACAATGATATTAATTAATAATATTTTATTGAGCGTAATTTCATAAAAAAGCTTGAACAACTTATAATTAATTCTATTATCGACAAACCTGAATTCCATATAGAAATATGATTGAATAATAACCTTAATTACTAGCAGAGCAAAGTTCATTGAATATTAATTCAACAAAATTAGAGACACTCTATGTCTTACTTTGAGCATTCAAGCATACCTAACTCTAATCGGAGTTTGGTAAATCTTTCCGAACTCAAAGGTTTTGTAAAAATATCAGCGATATTATGTTTGGTATCTATGTATACCATTTTAATATTGCCCTACGATACATGGTCTCGTAGAAAATGATGTTGTATATCAATATGTTTTGATAATGAGTGCAACAGAGAATTTTTACTTCAATTGATTGCACTTATATTATCACATTGAATTGATACTACATCAAATTTCACAATATAGTCAGCTAGTGTTTGCTTCATCCAAAGGACTTGAGCACAACATTTTGCAGCTGCTATATACTCAGCTTCTGTAGTGGATATGGACACATAATTTTATTTCTTAGAAAACCAAGAAACTAAGCATCCACCAAGAAATTGACACGTACCACTTGTGCTTTTTCTATCAATTAAGTGACCGGCATAGTCCGAATTAGAAAAGCATACTAAGTCAAATGGTTGTCCTTTTGGATACCATAGACCCATTTCAGCGGTTCCCTTGAGGTATCTAAATATTCGCTTTACAACGTCTACATGAGATTCCTTAGGGTTCACTTGAAAGCGGGCACACTTACATACATTAAATTGTATGTCAGGCCTACTAGCAGTGATATAGAGAAGACTTCCGATCATTCCTCGATATTTCTTTGTATCTACCGAAATACCACTAGGATCTTCCGTCATCTTTAAGGCAAGTGACATAGGGGTACTAATTGTTTTACAATTTTCCATATCAAATTTCTTAAGCATTTCTTTACAATATTTCGATTGTGAGATATGAATGCCTTCATCAGATTGCTTAATTTGCAACCCTAAAAAGAAAATTAATTCCCCCATCATGCTCATTTCAAATTCTTTACTCATAACATCTTAGAATTCCTTGCATAGAGATTCCTTGGTAGAACCAAAGATAATATCGTCTACATAAATTTGAACGAGCAAGATGTCATTACCTTCATACTTCGTAAAGAGAGTGGTATCAATAATTTCTATTTTAAAACATTTTCAATTAGAAATTTGCTTAACCTCTCATACCAAGCTCTAGGAGCTTGCTTTAGTCCGTTTAAAGCCTTGTACAATTTGTACACATACTCTGGATGTAAGTGATCTTCAAATCCCGGTGGCTGTCTTACATATACTTCTTCTTCTAAGACACCATTAAGGAAAGTAGATTTAACATCCATTTGATAGACTTTGAAACCTTTATGACAAGCATAGGTTAAAAACATTTGAATTGATTCAATTAGAGCTATATGAGCATAGGTTTCATCAAAATCTATTCCTTCCATTTGAGTATAGCCTTGAGCAACTAAATGTGTTTTGTTTCTTACCACTGTTCCACTTTCGTCTAACTTGTTACAAAAGATCCACTTTGTTCCAATGATGGAAGTTTCAGGGGGATGTGGAACTAGTTCCCAAACTTTATTATGAGTGAATTGATTCAACTCTTTTTGCATAGCAAAAATCCAATCCTCATCTAATAAAACTTCCTTTGCAGTTTTGGGTTCTATTTGTGATAGAAAGGCAATGTGACTCACAATGTTTTGAACTTGAGCACGAGTTTGAACACCTTTAATTAGATCACCAAAGACATAATCAATAGGATGATCTTTAAGCAACGGCATTTCCGTAGGCAATTCAAGTTCGTTATCAACTTTTTCAAGAGGATTCTTTGGAATTGCAAGTTCAAGATTCATGTCTCCAATTTTTCGAATAACATTTTCAACATCACTTGGAATTTGACCATTTGAATATGGTTCCTCCTCTATCAAATCTTTAAACTTTGAGTTTGGTTTATGTTGGGTCCCGGAGATCGTAGAGGGGGGGGGGTGAATACGATTCCCAATTGAAAAAAAATGACTATTAATTATTTTTAGGACAACATAAAAAATACTTTGGTTCAAACCCGGTTACTGTTCATCATCTTCTTCAACCTCAAGAACACCATTAAAATAACCAAGATAATGAACGGTAAATCATCCAAAACACAAAACACAACAAGATCCAAGAATATAACTTTATATTCATTGAAGTGGGGTAGATGCTACAAACAAGTTCAAGAACATAAGCTCAAGAACACAACAAAGAAGTGATTTTTGTCTCCTCTAAAACTATTACATTTTGTAGATCTAGGAGACAAAAATCAACCCTATCTTCTATACAAGATTTAACAAGTGTTTTCAATAGAAGAATAGAGGAGTGGTATAATAAAGAAAATGATGGCTACAAATATATTCAAGATCTAGTTTGGCCATGGGGGAGAGAATAATTTTTCTCTCTCTCCCCTTTTCTTTTCTCATCCGGATGCACACTTAAGATTAAGACTTGGGTTCTTTTTGTATTATAGAAAAAGGTGTTGCTTTTTGCTTTTTGCTATTTCCTTTTGCTTTTTATTTTTCCACCTTTTACTCTTGTCCACTCAAATCTTATCTTCAAAGTCATGTGTCAAGCATGCCTTTGGAAATATTTAATGTAAAAGTAATATTTATATATTTATATATAATATAAATAAAGAATGTCTTTATTTATAAAATATATAAATAAATAAATAAATACTTTATTTAAATAAATTAAATATTTCCATTCCACTCTTCAATTTGTGTAGACTTCCTTATCCAAATACTTGGCCCCGTATACGTGACTCCACCACGTCCAAGTATTTGGCCTTCTAATCTGTGAAGCTTTAATAAGATCCAATCAGGTTGTGCCGTCTGTCCCTTATCCATTAGGCTGATATTTTTCCAACATTGATTTACCACCTTTGTTGATCCTCTACATGACTCAAGAAAACCAACAACTTTAGAATGATTAAAACCATATTAACCGACGAGAGCTTGCCTCCAATGTCCTGACACTTTATGCAACGGTCTGGTTCATAAGTGACTAGTCTTGATATGGGCTCTTGATTCCGAATATGATTCCACATTCTTCTTTGCAAACCTTACTTGTAGCTTCGATTGTAATGCACTAAAATCTTCATAGACTAAGACAATCTTCTGTAGCTTCCACATCCTTGAATAAATATCAATATCTTTTATTCTCCACTAAGGCCTGAACATGTTAATAAACTTCTTCCAGTGAGTTTCAAGTCTGTAGATGATCCTTTGATACTTTGTCTTAACTGAACTCTGTGATCCAAGATTTCTGTGCACCTGCATATTATTACATGTCCTGTTCTATGGTTGAGTTATCATCAAACCATTACATAGATATTACATTTAGCATTTCTAATACACATGAAAGTGCAGTGAGTTACTTCCCTTCACTCCTATCTCCCATTTCAATCTCCCCCTATTTGGTTGATATGGAATATCAATCAAATACTATTTCCCTTTACATTCTCCCCCAAAAGCAATTAAATAAAATTAACTACTAGAGGATAACTCAACTAATATACAAGAAACAATTAAAGTACTGGACATGAAAATAATATACAAAAGGTTCTGGAAAGATATAATCAGTTAAATCCAGATTTCCTGAGTTGCTGAAAATGAATGATGAATTTCTAAATTTCATTTTCCTTTAGCTTCCTCCACTTCAATGTTCTTCAAAGATGGGGTTCTATCAATAAAGAAACAAATCATTAGTAAACACTTCTGAACAATCATTCTTGTTCATCTTGCAATTCGAACTAGAACATACAGCTCTCTATGTTCCCCATAAGAGGTCAACTCATACTCCCCTTAAGGTTGTTCTCTCTTGGAATGAAAGTCACTTCCTCTTTTTCTTCAGGATGTTCTATTTCCAGGAAACATATTTTTCTTTCTTCCCTGCACTACTCCACTGACTTCATCTGTCACTGAAACAAGAAATAGAACACACTTGGATACTTCTCAGATGCCCCTTGAAAATCTCCTTCACATTCTTCTTTACCCAGAAAACTTTTACTTAGCAAAAACTCCCCCTGAGTTTATACTCTTCAAAGAAATCTTCATTTTCATTCATTGATCGTGCTAGAAAGAATTCTTCTGCCGAACCTCTCCTAAGAATGTTCCAAGGATAGATCTTCAAACAAATAGAGCAAAATCCCTTAGATATCTTTTCAGAATAAGATATAGCATTGCAAACCAAGATGTTAAGATTCTCCATAACTTCTTCCCCTTAGTACGACAAGTAACTTCTTCCCAATTGACAAAAAGTAACTTCTCCACTTCAGACGAAAAATTAGTTAAGTCTACAACACCTTTAGGGATTAGGCTCCAACCAATTACTAAGAAACTCCCCTTTAGTAATTTCTCCCTTGCATCACTAAGGTTTCAATTTTATCTAATTATCCCCCTTAGTTCATGCAAGCTCCAATCCACCCTTGTGTCTTTAGATATCCTCTAAGTAACCTCCACAAGATAGGATTGACAGATCTCATTTCTTGTATCACCAAATTCTCCCCTTAGTTGAGAATATCCTTTAAAACAATAAAAGTATCATCTACATCCAATCGAATAAGAAACTCTCCTCCAATTGAACATAAAATCCTCCTTAGGCCTAAAAATTAATGTCTCCCCCTTTGTGATTGAGAACAACATGAATTAATAGACCCAAAGGTAATAGTTTGGACATTCCCACTAAGCTTCAGCTAGAATCTTCTTCAGCTTGTCTTCCAGAAAAGAATCTCTTCAACATTTCAGAGCTGGAAAATTCAGTAACAGGATTCAAGCATAGTAGCAAGGTTAGTGTTTGGTCTATGGTTTCCTCACTTCTACTACGTTCTGTTGGTGTTTACATTTTCAAGCGTAAGTGTTCCACTCATTTCTCTCCCTATGTCTCTCACTCAAGAGCATCACTCCCTCACTTAACTCAAGTGTTTCTCTCCCTTACTTGCACTCATTCCATTTATAGCAATTTGTACCTACAAGTAAATCCATGCTAGTCTCACCAAGATATTATGGATCGTTGACTGTAGCATGTTGTCGATCACTAAAGATCTAGGTTCTGAGATGGAATCTCAGACATGGTTTCAGTTAGGCCATCACCCAACTCTCCATGAGCAAATCCATGCACACGTGGCTCGTCGTCGGGGAATAACCCTTCTGAAATTGGAATCTCCTCTATTCCAGGAGTGACTGAAATCCCAACACCCTGATCCTCAAAAGACTCATCAAATTGGTAAACCAACTGAATCATAGTCTACGAGTTATTTCTCAGCTATTTTCAGCATCAACAATCTCCCCATATGCAAATCCATGCACTGGATCGTTGACGGTGATATGCCTTTAAGCTTTGAGCGATCCATGTATTCCAGAATTTAAATTCCTGGGAGAGTAGATGTGTACAAACATCTCTCTCAATCACCTGTGAAGATGAATTAACTCACTATTTTCAGTCATGGAAAACTGTTAGTGATTGCCTCTCAACATCAACAGATTGCTCTGCGGATGTGAAATCCCGTTAGGGAACTAGGACTGTTCCTCCTAGGAAGGTTGACAAGGATTCTAATTTATGTGAATGAAGGTGGCTCAACAACTTCATTCACCATGAATGGTAAACAAAGAAGTTTAGGGGTTTTACCTATACCTCACAATGTGAACTTCTTGCAATGTGTCCTCACAATTGTTAGTCCCAAGAGAGGCTAGAGAACTATTAGGTCCTATAACATCCCTTAGAAGAAAAAACTTTAGGATTACCATCAGCGTGAATGCTTTTGGTGTGCTTGACTCATTATAAGGTGCTCTGGCTGATGAGCAAATTTTCAATGAAATCACCCTGTTGAGAGAGTTCATTCAGAAACGGTTGAATTGCCTTTTCAGCTCTGCATTCTTTTGAGAGAATACAGATGAGCTACAGATACCTCAATTTGTATACTTCTTTCCTTCTCGAGAGGTAGAGCTGTGGGTGCACTTCCGACACATCCTTTGCTGCAATTAATGCAGTTTCTCCCTTAACAACCGCTAATCTACATAAGTTCCTTATATCACCAAGGGTTAAAAGTTTGAATTAGAATGATAGTGTTTGGTACTAAGGCCTTGGTTAGAAATTGATGGATTATTCAACTTCTAGACCTTCCCCTATAGCCACTAAGGCCAAGCCGTTACGACTAAATAGATAGAGTTGATCAAAGCTATATAAAATTTGGTAGAGTATGATTAAACTTATTCTCTATTCCTTCTCAGAAAGATAGCATCGGAGCAATGTGTCATCAAGAAACAATGCACCAGAGCTAAAATGTGGGAATTAATAAAGAATAGGTAAAAGAATATTAAGCCGAATTTTATAAACTCACAATTTTGAAAAAAAAAGTTTAACAGATTAACAAAAGTGTTCTTTTGAATTTCTCTTAGACAAATATCCAATTGAAATTCAACTCTTTTAACAAAAACATTTTGATTAATAACTCAAATCTATTTCATCTTGCTCACTGTATGTTTTCAGAAATTGTTTTGCAATTCATTCTTATCGGATATTATCTCCGACTTAAAACATAAATCATTTAAAAAAAAATCAAATGAATGCTTTAGTCATACGGTCCAAGGCACTAATCCCAAAGCAAACAACCATTATTTTAATACTACAGGTCAATGTGAAACAGACATTAACAAGAGTTTTGAAAAACGTTTTACCAATAATTGATACCTCAAGATCAAAAAAATTTACTCAAATAAAATAGCCTGATACCATGCAACCTAAGTTACAAGTTATCAAGTAACTTTATTTAAACAAATCGTGGAGAGAAAACAGTTTTCATTACAAAACATTTAGAGAGAGAGAGGATATATGATTTTGAAATAGAAAGATAATCCTCAAGAAATGTTCTCTTTCAAAGGGAGTTTAAAAAAAACTTTTAGTGGCTTTTCATTCTCTGGCAAATGAATGCATGTTTAGATAAAACATTTTTCACAAGAAATAGACAAGAAATTTCTTTATGCATTCAAGTTCTAAAGAATGAAAAACATATGTTAATACTAATGAATTATCAAAGATATGAATGACAAGACATTCAAAAGTACTAACATCATTCAATCATTTTGTAATAAAACAATCAAGTACATAAGATACTTACATTATGCTAGACAATTACCATTTGTCGCTTAAAACAAACACATATTGCAATATAGATCATGGTAATTCTAAAGTATAAAACGTAAGCATCCGCTAAACACTGAACATACATTGACCGAATGACAGCATTTAACTTCTTACACTACATCTAAACAATTATCACATAAGCAAATTAAAAATACTCATGACAATCAGAATGTATGTAAGCTCGAGGTACTAGTTGCATCAGAGATCAAATACCTTTAAATATTAATGCTAAAATTTATGATCTTTGACAACCCCTCGCGATGTAGTAAATTACTTTCAATATCAGTGTTTTTGAAATAATCTTTTTGTCAGTTAGTGCAGAAATTCTAAGTGACATCACTAATATCAAAAGAATGACAACTAATATTAATGGATTTTGCAAAAGACATGAATTACATCACTTAAACTACATATTAAGTGGTTCCATTAATATTAGCATTAAATAATTAAAAGTAAATAAAATTACAATTAATTAATATATACAAATACTTATGCTGAAACATTTGATACATATAGCATGAATAACATATGATAGCACAAAGTACGAGGTCCTGGATATAAATTGCCTATACAAAGAGATGCTACATTGTTAGGTCCCTAGGTCCCGGGTGATCATAGGTAATCTCATAGCGATAATATTGGGTCCCGGGTGGTCACAAGCCAAACATTAATCAGTTCCTAGAGATCTTAGACATCTAAATAGCATGAACACTCTCTATAAACATTACATTTAAATAAATCAATATTAGACTAGAGTGACATACCTTAGTCAATAGAGCTTTTACTGGTGTATGATCGTTGAATGAACAATTACTCCTCTTTGCCCGAGAGATCGAACGTTTACTCCTTTCGAGATCGAACGTTTACTCCATTTGGACAATAATAAATTTTCAGCTACCAGTTAACATTGTTCCTCGAAACAATACCACGCTCATCCAGACGGAAACTGCATTACCTTCAACACCCAAATATTTCCTTGTAGATATTGGTCTTGGCAACAGCTTTACTAAACTCAGCACTCTAGAAACCAGTAGTCCTGACACTAGTAGAGTAGAACCTTTAAAAACTCTGAACTACCCTTCAGCTTCTGTATCAATACCAAGTCTTCATGTGGATTGATTCCTTGTGCTAAGTGTATCTGCCTCTGGTTCAATTGAGTTAGTTCCTTGATTCGAACCCTACTCAATCTTGATTAGTTAGTGCATCTTCAATCTTCATTGAATTCACTCAGAAAAACCAATGAAATACTCTTATACATGCACGTCACTACCAATCACTACTCTACTACCCAGAGTCATCAAGAACTGACTCTAGGAAATGTTGTTACACAAAACCCTTTGTCATGACAGATATGTCCTTAATGTTTCTTTAGATATTCAGTGGGTAGAATAGACTTCTTCAAATATGATTGAGATAATCTTGCATTATCTTTAAATTGACAATTTCATTTCTAATATGCAATCACTCAATCTGGATCACTCAGTGTTTCTAAGAATCTCAATTCTTACTCAATGAGCACTGCTAGCCTTTGAACATCAAACATGACTAGTTGATCCAACTTACTGATGCTCCCCCTGTGATGTTGCTTGCAGCTTTTCTTCATCTGGTGTCATCTGATCTTGAGCCCTAAACAGGATATCAACCTTTAGAAATTCAGAGTTAAAATCAAATGAATTCTAGGGAGCTTGATGATGATGTTCACTGCATCTAGATCATCTTAAATCAATCACAGACTCTGTGTAAGCTCTTAACTCCAAATAAGATAGCCTTCCATCACACCATGTGACTTCAGGTATGATTAATCTTACTTGATGTCTTCTCTTTACATTTGTTTATTAGACTTGCTGTGTAAACTGATTCAGCCGTAGTGAATAGGAAACCTTAACTCTATCCATTATCCTTGTAATTCCACTCAAGGTCTGGATTTCCCTATCAACTCCTCCATTTGGTCATGAAGTCCGAAAACTGAACTTTACTCTAGAATACTCCTTTCAGTGCAGACATAACATAGAACTTCATTCGTCAACAAATTCCATTACCTGCCCTCAAAGTGTTCTTACAACAATCTGCCTAATCCTTTGAATGTGATTAATCACTGAGATGCTTCATCTATCGAATGCACGAATAAACACCAAAACTAAACAGGGTAGCCTTTGACTTGACTTCCCTTCAACTGACATACTTCACTAATGTCCTTCTTAAAAGAATTTTATTAGAAGTAGTCCTTTCTCACCAACTTCATGTTTACCGTCGAATCCGTTTTCTTGATAAACCAAGTATTAGATGATAAACCAAGTGTGAGAGCATCACTTGTTGTTGCAGCTAACTCCATTCTGATAAACTTCAATGAATAGTTGACTTAATCATAAGCATTACATTTCGTGTCAGCAATAACCTCACTTCCAGTAGAGTGAGCTTCTATTTCTCTTGACCCCGATCAATACTGTTCATCCTCGAACTGATATTAGGAAACCCTTCGCAAAGAATTCCCTAGGTCTTCCTTAATATTGTGCTTCAAATCATTCAAGAAAAATAGGTAACCTTGCTTAACCATTTGAATACCAAAGCAAAAGTAGTTACATGCTTTGAACATGAAAATGTCAGAGATATATAACTTGTACATGTTGAAAGATACTCTGCATTCACAAATGATTAAGACACGTGGTCCTCAATTTGATTGAGTCCAAGGGTTAGAGATATTTCTAAAAATAGTTAACAACAAAGCATTCAAGTTCAACATGCTCATTCTTATCTGACTGATCACTCCTCATCTATATCAGCCTCAATAAGTAGTCTTGGCTATGAGCTCAGTGATCCCAACCTAACTTAAGGTGGACTAGCAGTCTATAAGAATCATGTCGTACATATATGTAGTCATAGAAGAATCAATCACTCAGATTCCTAATTCTTCTAAATCACCTTTGTTGTTCACTTTAACATTATATTATTTCTAATTACCTGAGTTAATTTAAATTTAAAAATTTAATTCATGGTTTATTATACTGACCTCTAGGCAATTCCCAAATTAGAAACAAACTCATCTTAACAAGCACATGATCAAATATATCATTTAATACAACCATGCGAGTATAAACAGATTATAGACAATGTAAACATCAAGGCACTTAGCATGCAGCAAATACTCTTTCCGGTAAATGTACCCCTACAAATACCTAAGACTCTATATGCTAACATGATCAATTATCGTAAAGCAAGCATTAAATCACACAAGATCTAATCATGAAGTCAAATACTGATAAACAAGCAACACTAACAAATTAGCATAAGTTATCTAATTTATATAGAAATCAAGGTGAGACATGCATTACATCAAACTTATAATATAATGCAGTTCAACACTTAATACTCTATAATTGAATCAAACACGTATAAACTAGTTAGAAAGTATACCTGAGCGATGCTTAGCATTCCATCTCGAGTGATAATCAATTGATCCAAATAAATTTCCATTCTACTGACACTCATGGAAGTATCCTTGCATTTGACCTCAATAACCAATGATGTTCCTGCTTCAACCCAAACTGATACCTGATTGTTCTGCTTAAAGACCCCGACATAGAATGTCTCATGTTCTGCTTGAAAAGATCACTCTTCTTTGTATGTGTAGCAATAACCCCTTGATTATCATATGTCAGTGATAATCAAACCTTGTGTATTTCAGCCACTGATGTCCTTTAACCAAATCTTCAATTGTTGTTTTGGTTCTTTGACCGATAAACTGAATTCCTTTTCAAAATCCCAAATTCTTCAGATATTGATTAGAAAACCACTGATCGAAGACTCTTCCCTAAATGAACTAATCCCATTTCAATAACCAAATGATCCACTGAGTAGACCGATGTAGAAATACATCTCCAATGGTAAGATCAGGTCTCAACTCCATTAGAATGTTCTTCAGTCAGTTCGTTTGTCCTCAACGAACGAAGAATCAACTCTTGTTGTTTCGTTTAATAAAACATTTTGTTCAACCAGAAGTATTTAATTTTTTTTAGGAATTTAAATAATCAAAATAAATTGAAAATGCATTTTTTTGATAAATAATAATAAATTTCTCAATTTCAAATTATAAATAAATAAAATAATTTGAAAAGAAAGTTTTGATATAGAGATAACAAATTTTTCAAGGTATATTAAATAATCCTGAAAAAGAAATTATTTCAAATCAAAATTAATTTCCAAAGAATTTTATAGAATTTATAATCCAAAACAGTTTCAATTATAATTAAAATAAAACAGATTGAAAATATAAGTTTGATATAAAAATAATAAATTTTCAAGTCATCTAAGATATTCTTGAAAATAAATTATTTCAACCAAAATGATTTTCTAAAAGGTTTTATGAAATTTATAATTAAAACTTCCAAGCTTAAATTATAATTAAAATAAAACAACTCAAACACATAATTTTGAAATAGAAACACTAAATTCTCAAAACATTTAAAATGTTCATGAAAATAAATTATTTCAATCCAAAAATATTTTCCAAAGAGTTTTATAAAATTTATAATTAAAGTTTTATGAAAAATAAATTATTAAACCTCAAAAAATAATTCTCAAAATAATTTTAAGAATATTAAACTCAAAAGAAATTAAATTGGATTTTAAGATTAATTTTAGTTTTCAAATTAATAAAATTCTTAACTAAGAATATTAAAAATATAAAATATTTGACTCTAAAATTTAAAAGAAAATAAAATATTTTCCAAGATGTAAAATAAACTTGAAAAATAAATTATTTAAATTTAAAAATTATTTCCAAAATATTTTATATAATTAAATTCAAATTTAATTATTAAATTAATTATTAAACTAAAAACTTTTTCAGAGAAAAACAATTTTTGTTTTAAATAAAAGTTAAGCTATGTAGTCATGTGTCATGTTGAAACAGCCTTCTAAGTAGAAATTCTATATAGGAATTTCTACATAGACTCTATCTCGAACATCAAGTAGAACTTCTACATAGGAATGTTCTACATAGATTCCATCTCGAAATTTCTATCTCGAACATCTAAGTCGAACATCCAAGTCGAACATCCAAGTCGAACATCCAAACTCGAACATCCAAGTCGAACATCCAAGTCGAACATCCAAACTTGAATATTCTAACTCGAATATTCTAACTCGAATATTCTAAGTCGAATATTCTAACTCGAATATTCTATGTCGAATATTCTAACTCGAATATTCTAAGTCGAATATTCTAACTCGAATATTCTAACTCGAATATTCTAACTCGAATATTCTAACTCGAATATTCTAAGTCAAATATTCTAACTCGAATATTCTAAGTCGAATTATTCTAACTCGAATATCTAACTCGAATATTCTACTTGGCCATCTCGAACATTTAAGTCAAATATTCTACATAGGAATATTCTACTTGGCCATCTCGAACATTTTGTACTTAGAAAAATTCTGGGCTTCAACAATTAACAAAACACCTACTGCTTCCTTTCTGGATGCCCAGTGAACCAATCGTACCCTCTTTAATCTCAAAAATAAAAATAGATCCAATCGATTTCTATGTCAATCGAGTAGCTCTGATACCAATTGTTGGGTCCCGGAGATCGTGAGGGGGGTGAATACGATTCCCAATTGAAAAAAAATGAATATTAATTATTTTTGGGACAACATAAAAAATACTTTGGTTCAAACCCGGTTACTGTTCATCATCTTCTTCAACCTCAAGAACACCATTAAAATAACCAAGATAATGAACGGTAAATCATCCAAAACACACAACACAACAAGATCCAAAAATATAACTTTATATTCATTGAAGTGGGGTAGATGCTACAAACAAGTTCAAGAACATAAGCTCAAGAACACAACAAAGAAGTGATTTTTGTCTCCTCTAAAACTATTACATTTTGTAGATCTAGGAGACAAAAATCAACCCTATCTTCTATACAAGATTTAACAAGTGTTTTCAATAGAAGATTAGAGGAGTGGTATAATAAAGAAAATGATGGCTACAAATATATTCAAGATCTAGTTTGGCCATGGGGGAGAGAATAATTTTTCTCTCTCTCCCCTTTTCTTTTCTCATCCGGATGCACACTTAAGATTAAGACTTGGGTTCTTTTTGTATTATAGAAAAAGGTGTTGCTTTTTGCTTTTTGCTATTTCCTTTTACTTTTTATTTTTCCACCTTTTACTCTTGTCCATTCAAATCTTATCTTCAAAGTCATGTGTCAAGCATGCCTTTGGAAATATTTAATGTAAAAGTAATATTTATATATTTATATATAATATAAATAAAGAATGTCTTTATTTATAAAATATATAAATAAATAAATAAATACTTTATTTAAATAAATTAAATATTTCCATTCCACTCTTCAATTTGTGTAGACTTCCTTATCCAAATACTTGGCCCCGTATACGTGACTCCACCACGTCCAAGTATTTGGCCTTCTAATCTGTGAAGCTTTAATAAGATTCAATCAGGTTGTGCCGTCTGTCCCTTATCCATTAGGCTGATATTTTTCCAACATTGATTTACCACCTTTGTTGATCCTCTACATGACTCAAGAAAACCAACAACTTTAGAATGATTAAAACCATATTAACCGACGAGAGCTTGCCTCCAATGTCCTGACACTTTATGCAACGGTCTGGTTCATAAGTGACTAGTCTTGATAGGGGCTCTTGATTCCGAATATGATTCCACATTCTTCTTTGCAAACCTTACTTGTAGCTTCGATTGTAATGCACTAAAATCTTCATAGACTAAGACAATCTTCTGTAGCTTCCACATCCTTGAATAAATGTCAATATCTTTTATTCTTCACTGAGGCCTGAACATGTTAATGAACTTCTTCCAGTGAGCTTCAAGTCTGTAGATGATCATTTGATACTTTGTCTTAACTGAACTCTGTGATCCAAGATTTCTGTGCACCTGCATATTATTACATGTCATGTTCTATGGTTGAGTTATCATCAAACCATTACATAGAGATTACATTTAGCATTTTTAATACACATGAAAGTGCAGTGAGTTACTTCCCTTTACTCCTATCTCCCCTTTTACTTTAGATTCATCGAATACCACATACATTGATTCTTCCACAACCAAAGTATTAAGATTGAAAACTCGATAAGCTTTGCTATTACTAAATTATCTTAGAAAGATACCCTCACTAAATTTAGGGTCGAGTTTTGTTAGATAATCCTTAGTATTCATAATATAGCACTTACTTCTAAAGACTTTGAAGTATCTAAGCTTTGGAGTTTTACCAAAATAAAGCTCATACGGAGTCTTCATTTTGATAGGTCGTAGTAATACTCTATTAAAAACATGGCATGCAGTAGACATAGCTTCGGCCCAAAAATATTTTGGTCGACGATATTCATTAAGCATAGTCGTTGCCATTTCTTGTAACATTCTATTTTTTCCTTTCAACTATCCCATTTGATTGAGGTGTATAAGGAGCAGAAAAGTTATGAGTAATACCATACGCCTCACAAAAATCAACAAATTTTGCATTTTCAAACTCTTTTCCATGAACCGTCCAGATATAGATGTAGCGCCCTCCCGACCCGGGGTCTAGATCGGGGAGTCACTACCACTCTATATGCATGCACCCTAAATAACAATAACAGAAAATACGCATAAATATGACCCCGACTACTAGCCTGGACCTTTCAAGGTAATGGTATGAAACAAGCACACAACTACATTCATTTATATTTACATCTACAGTAACAAAATAATATTATTACAACTCCTGCAACATCTCAAAATCTATTAATAAAATACAAGACTGAAAGGCATAGGTGTACTAACTTGTAACACTTAATTATTATGTAACTCAACTAAGTAAAAGATAAAACACCAGCAAAACAAGAGAACTGAAGAAGCACATGGAATCAATCAACTGAAGAAATGGTAATGATACTTGGTAACTACAAGTAACTAATTTGGTTAATCAAGGATGCATAAGTGAGAAGAAGTTCAATCTGAGTATTGCTCATGCCCTAACTTATCTAATGGAGAATCAAATTAATGTCAAAGAAGTATCAAGAAGACCAAAGTGATTTCATGTAATGTATATCAACATCTGGATAATGCAAAGGTTAATCAACAAATGAGAACTGACATTCAGAAGCAAGAACCCCTACAAGACTAGTCACTTATGAACCAGACCATTGCATCAAGTGTCAGGACATTGGAGGCAAGTTCATGTCAGTAATAGAAGATCTCATTTGAATTGAGTGAGGAAAAGAAATTGAAGAAGCTAGGGAAACTTGCTCATAAAGGTTAATCCTCAATTAGTCACTAAAGAAGGTCAACATTGGATGTGTGCATATTTGCTAAGGCAAATGTCGATCCACAGCAGATCGAGATGCGGGTCGAGATTTATAATTGAAGTAAAACATTGCAAAGGCAAATCTCGATCCACGATAGATCGAGATCGAGATTCTCCCAGATCGAGATCGAGATCGAGATTCTCCCAGATCGAGATCGAGATTTTCACAGATCGAGATCGAGATGGGTCCAGGCGAAGATCGAGATGCGGGTAGATATGTAACATTTAATGTTCAAGGGACAAGTGGCTTATTGTGAACGGTTGATCCAGAGTTGTTGGGAAAGTACTTTTTGTTGTCGAAGTCCTGATTGGGCCACGTACACAAAAAGGAGAAGATCAAGACTACATGACATTATAAAAGCAGCACTTTGATTTTATTAGAAAATAGACTTCCATCATCTCTGTAATTCAACGATATTTTTATAAGAGAGAGCATTTACTGTAAAACAAAAAGTGAGAGAGAGGATCAGTTGAATCTAGCTTTAATTGCTGTATTTATTGTTCAACTGATCATGATGCTTTTATGAATGTTGTAGCAAATCCATCAATGAATATAATGATATATTCTTGAAATTCTGTGTCATCATTTATTATCTGCATATTGTTTATTCTCTCATTAATTTTTAAACAGTTGTATTCACCCCCCCCTCTACAACACTTTGGACCTAACAATTGGTATCAAAGCTTCTGTTAAACACATCTAACAGAGATCCTATTGTGTTGTTTGAGTTGGTTCTTGAAAATTCCAGATCCATTTTTTTTCTTGAAGTTTGTGCCGAAAGTTTTTGTTTGTTTCTTCTTGAAAGGTTCATAGATCTAAAAGGTTCCAAGTAATGGTGTAAGGAATATTTGTACAAAATTCCAAAATATTGTACTTTAGAGCTTTGTGGATTTTCCTGTGGTCAAAACTGGAATCAACTGATTGACTAAACAAAAAGGACATTTTCGAACTTCTGTCAACTAGAAAGTGGACAACTTTTTGTTTGGACTTGAAAAATTGTGGACCCTACTACTGTTCCTGTGATTAGAACTAACTTGCTTGAATCTTAAGTGTAAAATCCGTTGGATATTAAGTGTTGGATATTTAAAGTGAGATAATTAATTTTTCAAGTAAATACAATTTATTGTAATTTGAAAAGTGTATTATCTTAATTTTAAACTTTATTAAAATGGCCGCCGCACACAGATTTAAGATACCTCCGTTTGATGCACAACATTATGACGAATGGACCGAAAAGATGAGAGCTTACCTTGAATCAATAAACAAGGTATACTTGAGAATATTGGAAAACGGTCCATACATACCCATGAAAATTGAGCCAGAGCGAATGGAAGGAGGGATACTAATACCATCCCGGTCTGTTCCTAAAGAGGAAATGGAGTTTTCAGACGCAGATAAAGAATTGGTTGGTATGGATGCGTCGTTACGCAACGTCATAATTGAATCCCTAAACTCAGAGTACTATGTTCAGATAAAGGGATTAAAAACAGCTAAAGCCATGTGGGATAAACTGGCTGTGGTGATGGAGGGGACAGAGGAAGTTAGAGATAATCACAAACGCATTCTGATATCTGAATATGAATCGTTCAGATGCGAACGAGGAGAAAGTGTAGCGGATGTTTACAAACGTTACAGTAAATTGCTTATCGAGCTGAGTATAAGAGATAAAGTCTATCCACTAGCAGATTCAAATATCAAGTTTCTCTTGAATTTGCCTAAACATCTGGAACACAGGATCACTGCCATTCGAGAGTCAAGAGATTTGAAAAACACTTCTCTCGAAAAGCTGTATGGTGTTTTAAAGACCTACGAGCTGGAGCAGGAACAAAATGACAGAAGAAGATCCTACAATAGTGGAGAAAACAAAGCGGTAAGTGAGTCTGGACTTGTAGCTGAAGAGTCTGCTGTAAAGGCACTTGCAGCTGTCTCATTGAAAACTGCTAATCCTGAAAGGGTGGTATTAGACATTGAAGATCCATCCGAAGAAAGTGAGGATGAATACTATACCCTTGAAGAGCTGGACAAATTAGAAGACAAGTCATATGCTTGTATTGCTCGAGAATTTGCTCATATCAGCTTCAGGAAGCAAAGAAGTGGTAAAGGACGATTTGGTAGTTCTTTCAGCCGAAGAGGCAGCAGTAGCAGCAGAGGCAGTAGTGTAAGTGGTCGTGGAAGTTACAGTGGTCGAGGTAGCACATCTGGTAGTGGCTACAGACCTAACCTGGTAGACAAGAACAAGTTCAGATGCTACAACTGCAATGAATTGGGGCACTTCGCAACAGAGTGCAAGAAGCCCAAGTACGTTCATCCCAAGGAATCCTATGCTGATCTGAAAAAGAAATATGATGCCTTGGTTAGCAAGCAACAGAAGGGAAGCCGGATGTATGTTGTGACTGAAGGGAAGGGTTGGGACGAGTCTGATGAAGATGAAGATCAGGAGCTATGCAATTTCGCTTTAATGGCAAAATCTTCAGAACAATCAGAGGTACCAATTCTAACCGTAAATGAAATGTCTATTTCTGAGTACCAAAATGAATTAGCTGTCATGACTAAAGATATGTACAATCTCCAACTAAATCTAATTGCTGTTAATGAGGAAAATGCTAAACTCTCCCTTAAGAATAGACTTCTCGAGGCCAGGGTAGAGGAATTAGAATCAGGAGAAAGTAAAGAAAGGCAGTTAATGAATCAGGTAGACGTTTTAGAACACAAGCTTAAGATTAGGGAAGACCTTAACGAAGAACTTAAAAATGAATTAGCTGAGCTTAAAATAACATGTCAATCTTTTGAAGAAGCCGCTAATAAAGTTTTCGTAGAAAGGGACATGTACATGAAACTGGCAGGCAAGAGTAAAAATGAAAAAGTAAACATAGGACTTGACTACACACAGAAAAAGAAAAATAGGGCTGCTGAGTTGTTAGAGCCAGTGTTAGTCAAAGATAATGTGCCTGAGGTTTTAATGGATGTTAGAAAACCTATCTTTAAGCAGTTTGAGCCTAGGATCATAGATCATGTTGCTACTAAAATTGAACAAGAAATTAAAATTGAAAGAGATTCAGAAGAAAAAGTAGTAGAACCTACAACTTCTAAGAGAGCGAGTAAGATTGCTTATGCTAAGAGAGGTGTAGGAACCAAGGAGGCTAAGATGGTGTCATATAAACAATGGGTAGCAGGGTCAGACCAAATGAAAGCACCTGTAAAGGCAGTCAAAACTGAACCTGCATCTGTATCTACATCTACACGAGCTAGAAAGGCATGCTATATCTGTAATCAAACTGATCATTTGTCTTACTATTGCCCGTTCTATGTAGAGGAAGAAAAATCTGTTGGTTGTAATACCATGCCTGCAACTACTGCTTTGCCTAACATGTATGCAAATCATGCTAAATGCAATAATCCTAATTGTATGTCATGTGCTGTAAACATCATGCATGCTTATTTTAATTTAATGAATACTGCTAGCGCATCTGTTGAACATACATCTAGTAGTAGTAAGAAAAAGCATGTGGGGTCAAAGGCTAAGACTTCAAGTCCTCCTAAAGTTAGGAATGACCAGTCTGCTCCCAAACCTGACAAATCCGTCAAGGTTGACAAGGGAAAAGACAAAGTCAAGATGGATGCCCCTGATGGCAACAAGGCAAAGCCTTCTGTATCTGAAAAGAAAAAGGAAATTATTGATGCCGGGCCCAAACATCATTGGGTTCTGAAGAACACCTAATCTTTCTAGATTTGCAGGGCAGTGAACAGGAAAAGAGTAAAGTCATATGGGTGCTGGACAGTGGAGCATCGAGGCATATGACCGGCAATAAGTCCTTGCTAACAGATTTGGTGTTAAGAGCCGGCTCCGTGGTTACTTTTGGAGATAACAGCAAAGGTTACACCAGGGGATATGGCAAGATCGTTTGTGGAAATGTTATCATTGAGGACGTATGTTTTGTGGAAGGATTGCGACATAATCTTCTCAGCGTTAGTCAGTTCACCGACAGGGGTTTTGACGTCAACTTTGGGAAGCATGATTGTTCGATTCGAAGCAAAAAGGATGGAAGCCTTGCTCTCAAAGGAGTAAGGAAGTCAAATTTGTTCATAGCTGACATGAATTCTGCTGATCAGTCTGAAGTCACGTGTTTCTACAGCAAGGCTTCTGCTGATGAAAGTTGGCTATGGCATAAAAGATTATCTCACCTGAACTTTAAAGCAATGAATAATCTCGTAAGAAGAGAATTGGTGAGAGGGCTGCCGCAGATGGAGTTCACCCCAGATGGACTCTGCGAAGCATGTGAGATGGGAAAATCAAAAAGAGCCTCGCATAAGGATAAACAAGTGAATAGCATTACCGAGCCCCTACAACTCCTTCACATGGATTTGTTTGGACCTGTTAATGTTATGTCAATGTCAAGGAAAAGATATGCGCTGGTAATTGTCGATGACTTTTCCAAATACACATGGGTGAAGTTTGTGACATCGAAAGATGAAGTGCCACATGAGATCATTAGACATGTACTGGTAATTGAAAACGTAGCAAGTCTGACTGTGAAGACTATCCGATCCGACAACGGGACAGAATTCAAGAACTCAGTGTTAATGGATTTCTGCATATCTAAAGGGATCAGACGACAGTATTCAGCACCGAGAACACCGCAGCAGAACGGGGTAGTAGAAAGGAAGAACAGGACACTGGTTGAAGCAGCTAGGACAATGCTGTATGAGTCAAAACTTCCTTTATATTTTTGGGCTGAAGCAGTTAGCACGGCTTGTTATACACAGAACAGAACCCTGATTATAAAGGACCATAATGAGACGCCGTATTACATGATGAATAAACGAAAACCATCTATCAAGTACTTTCACGTATTTGGTGCCAAATGCTTTGTGTTAAGAGACAATGCACAACTTGGAAAGTTTGATGCCAAAGCAGATGAAGGGGTTTTCATTGGATATTCTCTTGAAGTAGTAGCAGCGTACAGGGTGTTTGTGCTTAATGATCGCAAGGTGGTTGAAAGCCTTAATGTCACATTCGACGACTCAAAGCTCCCTTCTATACAAAAAGAAGATAGTGAGCCCACTTCCCTAAGATTTGAGAATATGGATATTGATGAAGTGGATACAGTTCCTGAGTCTGTAGTGCAGGGTAGTGATCCAACTATAAATAATGAAATTAATCAAGAGTCTAGTGTTTCGCAAATTCAGTGTTCCTTTCCCAGATGGAACCTAAAGTGGTGGAAGAAGCTCTAGATGACGCTGATTGGGTGATTGCTATGCAAGAGGAACTCAATCAGTTTGAAAGGCAGAAGGTGTGGAAGCTGGTACCCAGACCAAAGAATAGATCTGTTGTGGGGACAAAATGGGTATTCAGAAACAAGCTGGATGAAGACGGACTTGTAACACGAAATAAAGCTCGCCTGGTTGCTAAGGGTTATACTCAAAGAGAAGGAATTGATTATGATGAAACCTATGCACTAGTAGCAAGGCTAGAAGCAGTAAGGATGTTCTTGGCTTTCGCAGCACATCATGGTTTTAAAGTCTATCAAATGGATGTCAAGAGTGCATTCTTAAACGGTGAACTGGAAGAAGAGGTGTATGTCGAGCAACCTCCCGGGTTTATCGACAGCAAATATTGTGATTATGTTTATCGACTCTTCAAATCAGTATATGGCCTTAAGCAGTGTCCGCGGAAGTGGTATGAAACTCTGTCAGACTTCTTACTAGAAAGTGGTTTCACCAGAGGAGTAATCGACAAGACGCTTTTCTACAAGAAATGCAAAGATGATCTAATAATGGTGCAGGTATATGTGGATGACATTATCTTTGGGTCTGCAAATGAGAAGCTGTGTGCTAAATTCGCTAAGTTAATGCAATCAAGGTATGAAATGAGCATGATGGGAGAGCTGATGTTCTTTCTGGGCATTCAAGTTAGTCAGAAGAAGGACGGGATATTTATCTGCCAGACCAAGTACATTCATGATCTATTGAAAAAGTATGGTCTCCAAGATGTATCACAAGCTAAGACTCCTATGGCAACAGCCACGAAACTTGACGAGGACAAAGCGGGTAAACCTGTAGACATCTCAAGCTATCGAGGTATGATCGACTCACTTTTGTATTTAACTGCTAGCAGACCTGATATTATGTTCTCTACGTGCCTATGTGCAAGGTTCCAAGCGGATCCTAGAGAGTCACATCTCATAGCCGTAAAGCGTATTTTTAGGTATCTCAAGGGAACATCAAATCTTGGGATTTGGTACCCAAGAGATACAGGGTTTAATCTTGTTGGCTATTCGGATTCAGATTATGCAGGTTGTAGAATAGATAGGAAGAGCACTTCAGGAAACTGTCAGTTCCTTGGAAGAAGGTTGGTGTCTTGGCAAAGCAAGAAACAACACACAGTATCTACCTCGACAGCTGAAGCAGAATATATTGCTGCTGGAAGCTGTGTGGCCCAGATACTGTGGATGAAGAACCAACTCAAGGACTACGGTGTGGAAGTATCTAAGATTCCCATCATGTGTGACAACACAAGTGCTATTGCAATGACCAACAATCCTGTGGATCACTCAAGGACCAAGCACATTGACATCAGGTATCATTTTATTAGAGAGCATGTAGAAAATGGAACTGTAGAGTTGCATTTTGTGTCTACTGAACGTCAAATAGCAGACATATTCACTAAACCTCTAGACGAATCAACATTTTCTAGATTGGTTGGTGAATTGGGGATGCTTAACACCTGTTAGTTTTGCTACCTATCTGTTATAATTCAGTTTGTGTACATATTATTGTTAGTCATGAATATTCATAATTAATAATGTGTACTTAACTTCATAAATGTATGTATTACATCTCATAAAAGGAAGTTAGAAAGTTTCATGAAATTAATCTTGTGTTGATCTGTGTATCTAAATGATTAATGTCTAATGATGTGATAGGATTTAATGCTATACTTCATTTTGTAATGCATGATTTATTTGCTAAATTCCCTGTCGTTTCAAAAGTGTAAGTTTCTTAAATGGTGTGAAAATTTGTGGTGAAATCTTGTGAATTTTACATATAAATGTTTAATTCACATAATTTCATTAAAATTTTCTAAGGCAAATCTCGATCTAGTTCTGGATCGAGATCGAGAACGTCTTGTGAAAATTGGTCTAAAAACTGTCAAGGTACATCTCGATCTATCCACATCGAGATCGACATCGAGATGTAGATCGAGATGCGGATCGAGATCGACATCGAGATGTAGATCGAGATGCGGATTGAGATCGACATCGAGATCGACATCGAGATGTAGATCGAGATGCGGATCGAGATCGACATCAAGATCGACATCTAGATGAGGATCGAGATGCGGATCTCGAGATCGAGATGTGACTTGTCTTTTCAGTTACTTCTTTTGAGGCGTGCAAGTATATATTATAGCATTAAAAAGGCTGTTCATTATTTACATTAACTTTCTTTCTCTCTTTCAAAAGCTTAAGCTCTTCATATACACACGTGTATACATACATTACCGGAGTTCTTTTCCCTGCCATTACATCAAGTTTTCTTGTGATTTTCTTAAACAAAAATCACTAACTGTTACTTAAAAGCATCAATAACTAAAACGAAACTCTGCTAAAATTTTGTTTAAAACTGTTGAACTTCTTGTGTTGTTTTTAACGTCATTACTGTTCTTGCAAATAGTTCTTTAGTTTTCTTTTCATTCAAGTGAGTTTGTTTTTTGTTTCGTGCTTTCTTATTCTTAAGTTCTTTTGTGTTCTTGAGCGAAATAGGTGTGGGTATTACTGTTTAATCCTTAAAGTGCAACTTTACCGCCGTATTTGTGGTTTTCTGGAAACATAATTTATTTTGTAACGGCTGTTCACTTTAATTTTCGAAAACTCAACCGTCAATCTTTAGTGGGGAGTTAAGTGGTCATTAGTGGGGAAGTTAATTTGTTTTAATTTGTGTCACTAATTACGTGGGGTAATTAGTGGGGTTCGTGTACGTTTTTTTGGTTGTTTAAATTTAGAACTTGTTCTCTAAAATTCATTGCAAAATCTTTTCGAACATCTCTTTTCTCGAACACAAATTTAAAATGGCAAACCCAAATTTCACAATTCCCAAGACCAACTTTGTTAATCTCTCTGCCGATCGAGCAACTGGTAGATTTATTCACTATCTCCCTCAACAACACTTCAATCATAAGTCATGCCTTAACCGCCTCTCCCATCCTGAATGTCGAAGCCCTTCAAGCTGCTTACTCAACACTAGAGATTCAGGGTGGAAAAGCAAATCCAACAGGCATATCCTTTACTATTGGTGGTGCCAAATATGAAATCAGTCTGCAGAAGTTCAATGAGATTCTTGGGCTTCCTACAGAAGATTATGCTCCGGAACCCACTATGGAGGATATGTTGCAATTATTCACGGAGATAGGTTGTCGCCCTCCAACGGGTCCTATCAAGGTAACAAAGGTTAACACCGGTATGCTACCAGCTGAGTGGGATTATGTAGTTCAGGCCATTCAGCGCTGCATGTTCCCAAAGGACAAAGACTACAGGCCAATGAACAACAGCTGCCGGGTAATACTATATGGAGTGGCAAACAACAGGAGAGTGAATGTGGGCAAACATCTGTTGATTCAGTTGCTTGAGAGGTAGGCATTGGAGAAAAATGCATCTAGGAATCCGGAAGATGGTCCAGTCAAATGCTGGATGCCAAGATTTCTTCAGATGGTTCTGGATGACGTCCTTTCAGAGGAACACAGAAGAGTATTTCAAGGCTCTGAAAGGATGGCATGTTTTGATATTACTCTAAAGAGTATCTCCACCATGGAAACTCAGCAAAAGTCAAGACTTTTTGAGTTGCGCCTGACTCCGTACTTCCAGGATCTGCAAGATGAGTATGCTAGGAGGCATGCTTCTCAGTTTACTGCAGTAGAAGCTGAGAGTAGCGGTAACGAAGCTGAAGGTGGAGATCAAGTGCCTAGAAATTTGGAAGAAGCAGGTATGGATGTTGACATGGCCGAGGCAAATGTTGCAGAAGCTGGAGCTGACAAGGATGACGATCTTCTGAGTCAGGTACCTATTCTTGCTGATCTTGATCAATCATCAATTCAACTTGTTTTCTACAGTCGTGGGCCTGAAAACCCCCAGGCTCTATCCCAGGCTGCAAGCCCTTCTGTTCATAAACGTTCAGCCAGCCCTAAAACTGGTGATAAAAGGAAGGCAGGCTTATCTGAGTCGAGTGATTCGAGTGGAGGGAGTGTAGGAGTTGAGAGAGTAGTCACTTCAGCAGCTCTGCCACCTCCAAAGAAGCAAAAGGTGGATTCAAACCCAGTGGCAACTGCACAACCTGTTAAGGCTAGTTCACCTCTCACAGCCACCACACCTCACGCTGGTGGCTCTCCTCTCCAAACCATTTCAACACATTCGCACTCGCCTAGGCATGTTGGTGAGAGTCAAGGAGGGGGTCCAGCTCAACAGCCAATAGGATCTGGCCCTACCTCCCCTGAGTTGTCCGCTCAGGGCTCTTTGAGCAATTTCTCGGAAGGGGAATGGCAAACTGAGACTAGCACTTCTGATACTAGTATCTCAGGAAGTTTTAATGAGGAAGAGTCTGTCGAATCCAGTACGGATGACGCTTCCTCATCTAAATCAGAAAACAAGTTGTTCGCAGAGCAACGACATTTGGTGACTGGTGGGTCTACGCCTCCAGAACAGCCCAGCGAACCAGAAAAGGTTCTAAGTGAACAAGGGGATGACATGGTCATAACGCCATCTCCTATCGTAGACACAGCGCTTAAAGGCTCAGTCTCACTGACCGATATCGCCGACCAACTCACCGCTAGTCCCCAGCGATTAGTGGATGAGGCTCTAGTACTGTTAGGCTCTAAACACGAGGGAGAGACAGGGAGAGTAGATCCCTTCTTTTTAGGGATCTTGAGTGAAACAGAACCCGGCGAGAGTAAACAGTTTAACCCAAGCCAAACACCGTCCCCCAAATTGCAGGATCTAGTGGAGAAAGTGGAGGCTTTGGAGGCTGGAGTTGCTGGTGTTACTGCTGCTGTCTCTTCTCACTCTGGAAGATTGGAGGTTGGAGCTCAGTTCATGGAGAACCTGATTGCCGTCCAAAATCAAATGATTGACAAGATAAATAATCTTGGATTGGCACAGGTGGAGGTTGGGAGGTCAGTAGATGATGTCACTTATGGCATGTCTCAGGTTTGGACGAAGCTGAATGAACTACTTGATGCTGTCTTTGGACGTAACAAGGCTGGACCTGGTCCTTCAACCGGTGGTGGTGGTGACGATAATAATGATGATGATGCTCCTGATGAGGATAACACACCTAAGGGGGAGAAGGAGGATCAGGGTCTGAAAAAGCTGACTAGTAAGGGTCCGGTGATCGAGTCCTCAAGCAAATCTGGTGAAAAGGTGGAGGAGACTCAACCGGCTCTTAAGGACAAAGGCAAGCAGAAGATGGTAGTTGAAGAAGAAGCTGAGAAAGAAACACCTCTCGTCGATGCATTTCTGGGAGACTTTATTGAAGATTCTGATGGGGATGAGATGGATGTAGAAGCCTTAGTGGCAAGGAGGTCGAGACTCGAGCAACGGGCAAAAGAGTGGGAACAAGAAAGAGGTCTAAATCCTGGCGGATCCGGCGCAGGAGTTGCAGGTGATGCAGGAGACCACTCGGTTGCTGACGAGCATGTGCCAGAAGAAGAAGTTGATGAAGCGGAGATGCAAGGAGAGATTTTCAGGGAAGCCAGAGAAAGAGTAAATGAAGAAGTACTACAAGGGATAGTTGAAAAAGAACTAATGGCAAAGGAGAAGAGAGCGGCTCAGAAAACTCAGCATGAGTATGAAATGAAAAAGATCAAAGATCCTAAGGTCCAGGCTGACATAAGGAGGGAAGGTCCCGAGTGGGACAAGGCTAGAGAAGCCTTAGTTGGACCAAGAGCCTATGCTCATGATTCAGAAAGATTGAGCTTTCTTCTTCATAAGCTAGAAAATCTAAACCCTGGGCTGCTGAATTATCTAAATTGCATAAGACAGGGATGCACCTCCGTACAAGTCATATTCAAGGAGAAGGCATGGAATCTGATGATCACTTGGACACCCATAACAAAAATCGGGCCGTGTATGGTCGATGAAGCTTTCTTCCAAGAAAGGGGTGCAAGTGAACTGGTAGAATTTGCTCACAAGGTAGACACCTCTGTCAAGACTGGAGTGCTGTTTAAGGAGAAATTGTTGAAGATGGCTGAAGACAGAGGGGTTGACATTATTCTAAATCCCTACCAGATCAGATATGTCCATGACAAGGTCTTGAGGATCGTAAATCTGCATGACTCGAAACTAACTCCGAGCGGAAATGTGCTGAAGGCAGTTGCAAAGCTAGTCCTCTCTAAGGGTTTTCTAACAAAGGAAAAGAAGTTGGTGGCTAAGGACTTGGAGAAGCTGATAAGAAGGCAAGAAGCTAGATACAAGTTGCCTGAAGCTACACTACCAGTGGTTAAGAAGGAACCTGAAGACTATGCATTCGAGCAGCAAGACGAGGCAATAAGGGAGCATGTGCAGAGATACGGAGATCCAAGAATAGACATTCCAGACGAAGGGGAAATAAGGGAGGAAGCTGGTGCAGTGGCTGGTGCAAATGTCAAGTTTGTCAAAAGCAAAGCTGAGAATGAGAATGATCTACTGATCTATACAGACAAGCATCAGGTGGAAACCATCATTGAAATCAAGTACGACATCTTTGCAGAACACAGTCATGAAACACTGTGTATTATAAGGGAATTGATTGATGAGATGGATGATGTTGACGAGTTTGATCAGGATTATCTAAGGGTCACGTTTGATAACTTCTGTAAGAGAAGACAACAGCTTGATATTCAGAGGCTACAGCAATGCACCACCGCTATTGTCATTGGATACCCTAAGCAGCTGGTTATAAGGAAGAAAGGGGGAAAGGGGTACCCTAACAAAGTCACGAAGCTGAGGTTTGAAGACATTCCCACGAAGCTTACCACTCGCAGCATGGTTGAAAGGTGGTTGAGGTTGTTTCGGAATTACAAGATCAGAAATCATGTGGAAGCAGAAGGACTTAATCTTCTCAAGAAAAGAATGGATGAAGTCTGCAACCCTGAGTTCATGAAGAAAGAAAAAGCAGCCAAGAAGAAAGCTCGTGAGGAAGAGGAGCGCATGAAATAAAAGTTTTAATGTATTATGCTTGTAATGTTTCTTTGCGTTGTAATTTGTTTTCTTGTTTTCCTGCATTGTAAAAATGTTATCTGTTTTCTTGTGTAGTGTAAGGTAAACGTTAGTTAGCTAAGTGTCTTGAAACTGGTTTATATTAGGCGTCAATTATTTCGTGAAGTTCGGCGGTGGTAATACTGCTAAAAGGACTTCAGAAGGATAATTGAAGATTGAGTGGACCGTGCTCTTAAAGTACTTAGAGAAAATCTCTAGAAGAGCATGAAGCCATTTAATCGAGCCAACAGGTGTCCAATTTTGGCACTTGAAGTATCAGTAATAGACATGAAGTTAATTAATCAAGCCAAGCATTATGTAAGTTGACATGATCTTTTATGAATGTTATTTTATCTTTTTCAGTCCCTGTTTAGTTGAGTTATCCTCATTGTGAATTTGGTTGTCATTGTTAGACAATCAAATAGGGGGAGATTGAAAGGCATAGGTGTACTAACTTGTAACACTTAATTATTATGTAACTCAACTAAGTAAAAGATAAAACAACAGCAAAACAAGAGAAACTGAAGAAGCACATGGAATCAATCAACTGAAGAAATGGTAATGATACTTGGTAACTACAAGTAACTAATTTGGTTAATCAAGGATGCATAAGTGAGAAGAAGTTCAATCTGAGTATTGCTCATGCCCTAACTTATCTAATGGAGAATCAAATTAATGTCAAAGAAGTATCAAGAAGACCAAAGTGATTTCATGTAATGTATATCAACATCTGGATAATGCAAAGGTTAATCAACAAATGAGAACTGACATTCAGAAGCAAGAACCCCTACAAGACTAGTCACTTATGAACCAGACCATTGCATCAAGTGTCAGGACATTGGAGGCAAGTTCATGTCAGTAATAGAAGATCTCATTTGAATTGAGTGAGGAAAAGAAATTGAAGAAGCTAGGGAAACTTGCTCATAAAGGTTAATCCTCAATTAGTCACTAAAGAAGGTCAACATTGGATGTGTGCATATTTGCTAAGGCAAATGTCGATCCACAGCAGATTGAGATGCGGGTCGAGATTTATAATTGAAGTAAAACATTGCAAAGGCAAATCTCGATCCACGGTAGATCGAGATCGAGATTCTCCCAGATCGAGATCGAGATCGAGATTCTCCCAGATCGAGATCGAGATTTTCACAGATCGAGATCGAGATGGGTCCAGGCGAAGATCGAGATGCGGGTAGATATGTAACATTTAATGTTCAAGGGACAAGTGGCTTATTGTGAACGGTTGATCCAGAGTTGTTGGGAAAGTACTTTTTGTTGTCGAAGTCCTGATTGGGCCACGTACACAAAAAGGACAAGATCAAGACTACATGACATTATAAAAGCAGCACTTTGATTTTATTAGAAAATAGACTTCCATCATCTCTGTAATTCAACGATATTTTTATAAGAGAGAGCATTTACTGTAAAACAAAAAGTGAGAGAGAGGATCAGTTGAATCTAGCTTTAATTGCTGTATTTATTGTTCAACTGATCATGATGCTTTTATGAATGTTGTAGCAAATCCATCAATGAATATAATGATATATTCTTGAAATTCTGTGTCATCATTTATTATCTGCATATTGTTTATTCTCTCATTAATTTTTAAACAGTTGTATTCACCCCCCCTCTACAACACTTTGGACCTAACAAAGACTTAACAAAGTCTTTTCCTTCCAACTCTGCCTCGATCCTACCTGTTCAATCTCAGCCAGCCTAGCATAGCTCATGTAAGACATGTTCTTCCTGGCAGTCTGCTTAATACGTACCATGATTCTCAAAAGCTGTAGATGTTAGAAAATAAAAGAATGAGCCACAAAAGCTCAGCAAGTAACCATACTGGTTAAAAACAATTCTACAGGCTTATATATGATTTAAAAAGTCTTTTCTCAAAACCATGCTTTAAAATCATCGCTGGACCTCATTGTCCCAAAATTGCAATTAAAATTCTAGTCAGGGTATGCATTACTCGTAAAACTTTCTTTTATAAAACCACTGGCAGGGTTAAATGATTTCAATAACTGGTGCAAGGTATTTAAGAAACTGGAAAGTAATAATCATTTCGAAGTATAAGAGTAATCTGCAGGGTTAGATGGATAACAGGAAGTAATGTATAACAATTGGAATAAAGTCAAATCAAGATATATCTGATAGTTGAAGCTGTATATGGCAGGTTATAACAAGGCATTTCATTATTCATTACTAATCATTTCAAAGTCCATTTGTATAAAACTGTCCTTTCATTAGGACTGATTCTTTCAAAACATTTTTATAAAACTGTCCTCTCGTTAGGACCTTGCTTTTCAAATCACTTATAAAAACTGTCCTTTCATTAGGACCTTTACTGTATAGAAACAAATCATTTTGATTGGAGTTTTCTCACAACGCCAGACAATACGGGTGATCAGCCACGTAAAGTCCCCATAACGGACTAAAGTCCCTCTGGACATAAAGAGTACTCATAAAGGCACTTATTGCCATTGGCCTTGGGCTATCTCATTATAGCCATTGACTATCTCATTATAGTCTTCACAAAAAAAAAGTGCTGGACCGGCGTCACTCGGCCTCTTACGCCTCCAACCTATAGGAATCCGCAGAAACCATTTTGATCGGAATTCCTATAATAACCAAAACCTTTCTTTTAAAGTTACCAAATCATTTGATGAAAAAGACTTCTTGAAAGTCGGATTTCATATTTAAATCCATTTTAAAGATCATTAGGCAGAGGTAAAGTTTATTCCAGGATAAGTCTCAAGATAAGTCTCTGTTGTAATAAGGTAAGCTGAAATCAGGAACTAGGGATCAAAACCAAGTTATAGTTGCGAAGTCAGGTTACAGGGTCAATTCACAGGTATAACAAGATGTTTTGAAAACAGTTGTAAGGCATTTAATTGTAACAGTAGTTAGGCAATAGCAACAGGGTAAGTTCAGAATTAAAGTTCAAGTAAACATTACTAAGGAAATGGTGAAAACATAAGTCACAATTCGAGGTTACTGGTTTAAGATTTTTAACACTAGTTTATAAGCTGTCAGTAGCAGTTCAGGGATTGAAAAGTTTAAAGTGCAATTAAAACTGGTATAAGGTTGCAGTCGAAGTAAAACAATTAAAGTAAGGTAGGCTATATCTTAAAACAGTTGAAATAAGGTGACATAGTTGCAGGGTCATAAAGCAGTTTATAAAACAGTTCACTATACAGTTCATAAAACAGTGCTTAAGTTAAAAGAGATTAGGCAGTAGTTACTTGCCTTAAAAAGGAATGCTACAGCTGCTGAACAGGTAGATCACCTACACCAGTCACTAACTCTCTACTTTAGCTTTCCCTTTGTCCTTCACCTCAAAATCTTTCGTAGCTACACATAAATAGTACTATATCAGTATCTTATATACTCTCGACGTTCTCTTTAACATTTAACTATTCTACCCTTTCGATAATGTAACCCCTTAACACATGTATAATCTACTGTAGACATACTCTATTATTTAATCACTTCTACTCTGGCAAGCAAATAGCATATAGACAATTATATTTATCCACATCATTCCTGACTGATAGCATTTCCTATACAGAATTGGTGTGCCAACAGTGTTTACAAAATCGTTTTAGTTTTAGAACATTTTGGCAGCACCTCCCCTGTAATTGGAGCTATCCGTCGGAATACAACCGACACAACCAAACATCAATGTCAATCATACACCATTATACAATCATATTTAGTACCAAATCCTTGTCAATCAAGCAATATCTATTAAACATTAATAATACTATTGCCATTTCAATACAACAAGAATTCGAATGTATTATTATATATATATATATATTCGAAATATGATCCTGCAATTCAAAGCCCTTGAGCACTCAAGCAATTACATAATCAATTCACATTTTCACTTAGACACAAAGACATATATATTACCAAGTAATGCTTTTATAGACTCCCAGTACAACTCACATTGTTATTGCAAATATGCATATACATTCAGACATCTCAATAAACAAAGCAATTGAATTCCACTTTAGACAACATTTAGCATTAACATGGACTAAGATTCACATATTAAACTATACTCGAACATAATGATCCATATAAGTCAAAATTTCAATCAATCAAGCTAATTATCATTCAACAATTTGTATACCATTCGGTTTTATATCTAAAAACATGGCAACCAAATCAATTTAAACTAATTCACAAGTACCAACTTATAATTGAACTAAGATATCCATATGTACTTCAAAATTTCAGTTCAAATCTCATATGCACACAATTAGCTATCAATGGCTATAATTTAGCATACGGCATGGCTATTAGTAGCAACACTAGTAAGAATCGAAGCAAAACATAGCAAAAACACAACAATTCGAACTAAATTTCCATATACCAATTCTTTTTTGAACCTATATATGCAATAAAATTTGATTAATACAAACAACATTATATCAAAAGAGGAACCCAATCATGTATACACTCAAAATGCCGACACACACACATATACGCATGTATACTTCCACTACCGACCGGAAAATTTTGCAAGCCATGGCCGAAAAATTCAAAACTTCAACATGCAATTTAAATTGACCATGCAATCGAACTTGCAGCAGTTGCTAGTGTAAAAATAAGCTGGAAACGGAGGCAATTAAGTGAAGCTCAGTCGCCGAATCACCGGAGCTCATCGCCGGCGACGGCAGTTTGATGAACAATGCCCGTTAATGGGTTGTTTGTCCCCCGACTGCCTTCAAATTGCAAATACATACTAACACAGATGCTACAAACACAACTATGGTAATCAAATGGCTTGCATGCAAACATAGCCTCATAGTCGAATACATATACATATGGCTGCAATACATACATACATGCACACTTTAACACTAACATATATAGCAAAATGGACATGGTTACTAGCATATCTTATTGAATCACAAGCAAAAAAATCGATTAACATTAAGAGAAATGGAGAAATCGCACAAGGAAGGGAAAAACGAGACCTGAACTGGAAAAATACAGAGTGGGGAAGAAAGAGAGGGGCTGCTGCTGTATATAAAAGACAGGGGTACAACAGTAATTTCACATTTGCTAATTTCTGAAATTAAATCACAATAAATCGGATTTTGAAGAAAAATGGTTATAAAAATAAGTTTTATATTTGTAAAATAAAGATCATGAATTTAGAAGCTCACCCATATTTTTAAAATATTTTTCTGGTGAGTAAATAATTAAATAAAAATCGGGGAAGTTTAGGCACTTTAAATAGAAATAAGAGTAGAAAATTCCTTAAAAATATTTTGGTACTCAAATAAAATAAAATTTTATTTTTAAAAAGTCTCAGAATATATAAAAAACATTTTGGAAATGGTTTCATGATTTTTGGACATTCCATTAATTAAATATGGAATTTAGAAGAGTAATATCTCTAGAATAAAACAGGAATGAAAGATTTATATAAAATTACTGGGACTAGAATTAAATACACCACCTTTTGTAGAAAGTCTCTAAAATCACATAGAAACTACCTATAAAATTTCATAATTATTGGACACACCAATAATTTTATAAAAATCAAACAGTTACTCAATTAAGCATGAAAAATCAATTAATCACTTAATTAAAATACTTAAGCATATTGCGGTCAAACAGGCAATCAACTAGACATATAAAAAGATCATATATCACCTCTTGTCATATTAGAACACATAAATAATATACCTCATATTAATCAAATATATATAAATAGCTCAATCGTTATAATAGATAATCGAGTTATTGTGTTGATTTTGTATGCGTTTGCAAAGAACCGTAAAAGATTCAAATGCGTCACTTTTTGACCTTAGGAATCAGTCCACGTATAGCGAGAGTAGTCATCAACAACCACTAGGGTGTATTGACTTCCTCCTAGGCTTTGCACGGGAACAGGTCCAATGAGATCCATATGTAATAGCTCAAGTGGTCTAAACGTTGACACCATGAATTTGGCTTTATGAGTTGCTCTTATTTGTTTGCCAATTTCACAAGCTTCACATATGTGATCTTTAACGAAATTGAGTTTCGGTAATCCTTGTACATATTCTTTCGAACATATAGTCTTAATGAGTTTCATGTTTATATGACCTAACCTTCGGTTCCATAACTATGGATCATCATTAAAGGATACCAAACATACATTATCATATTTCGTAGTGCCACACGTATATACATTTTTGTTACATGGACAATTTAAGGCTAGTCTTCCATCTACATTGTAAATAGAATAATGTGTTGACCGGAAGACTACTTTGCAACCATTATCACATAGTTGACTTATTGAAAGAAATTTGTACTTCAGTCTCGTGACTAACTGTACATTTGTTATTTTAAAACGTTTATTTCCAATATCCCCAATGCCAATGATGTTGCCTTTACTGCTATCTCCAAAGGTTACACTTTCGGTGGCTACCTTTCTAATATTGTTCAACAATGACTTATTACCGGTCATATGATGAGAACATCCACTATCAAGATACCACACATCTTTTGCAACAGTAAGGCATACCGATACAAAGGATTAGTTAAACCTTTTGGTACCCCTTTCTCTTAAGGGTCCTTGGATTAGTACATCATAAGGCATATATGTATTAGCATTAATAAATCTAGGCATGGGATATCCTTGCATATAATCATATACATTTCTAGATGCTTGATTCCTAGTAGAAATATGATGATAGGGATTTCTCCAAGGAGTGTATTTGTTATATCTAACATGATTATGATTATTGCTAGGTGGGAAAATAGTAACACTCGAATTTCTAGGATAGGCATTGTTGTTATAATTCGAATTATTTAATCTAACATGAGCATTTGAAGTTCTAGGGTAAGTATAATGACTCATATTAGCATAATGACTCGATTTAGCATGATAAATCGTATTCCTAGGCATAGTAGCATTTATTGTATGAGTTTGATCATAATATTTATGGTTATTAATCATAGAACCATTTTTAGGAACTCTATCCATTCTAGTTGAACTAGGTCTAGTGTTAACATTATTTATGTTCCTAGGTTTGAAAATTATTGGTTCTTAATGATACTGAGACTTCGGTTGTCTTTGAAAATTCAATTTAGGATCATTCTCCTTTTGAGATATGTTCTTTTTATCTCTTTTTCTAGAAGTTGATCTTTTAGGAACCCATTTGTACTTCCCCTTAAGTTCACCTTCTTTAGCCTTGCAATATAGATGGATATGTCCACTTACATTATAATACGTACACTTTGGTGTAGGTGATTTAGGTAGAGTACTAATCGGATGATTAGGTTTATGATCTTCCTTTTTAGAAGGACTCTTGTATTCATAACCCAAGCCTTCATGATTAAATGATTCCCGAAAGCTAAATACCATTCTTTCTAAAATTGCATTGCTCTTGGTGAATTGTTTCAAAGTGGATTCAATATTTTCTTTTTCCTTAATCAAGAGGTAAATCTTGTTAGTTAAGAATTTCTCTTTATCCATGACTTGAGCCAAGAGCTTTTGATTTTCATTTTTAAGCTTTTGATTTTCCAACTTTATCGTTTCTAATTCCGAGACAAGTTTTTGACGACTTTCGAATTCGACATTAATTTTGCCTTGAAGTTTGGCATAATCTCTGTCTTTATTCATTAATTGAAGTTGGTAATCAAAATCTAGCTCTTTACGGCTTCATAAATCTCTTCCTCTATATCTCCTGTAAGAGATTTTTCGAGGTCATTTATACGTTCGCAACGTGAATAATTCTCTTGAATCAATGATTCATTTTGAATTTTCAAATTTAAAAGCTCAACATGGAGCTCACGATTGCGTTCGTTTAAATGGAGCTTATCATTCTCAATCTCTTCGGCTTGAAAAATCAGAGACACATTTTCCACTTCAAGAGTACGAATTTGGTCATCCTTTCCGTTTGCCTCGATTTTCAGGCTTTCATTTTGAGAGAGAATGTTAGTAACACATTCCATGTCTTTGACATGTACGTCAGTCAAACTAGTGACCTCTTTTTGAAGTTAAAGACACAAATTCTCATATTTATCATTTTCGGATTTTGATTTAACTCACAATAACCAATTTTCAAATTTTTAACCAATTTTCAAATTTTTAACCAAGTTTCTAAGTTCATTTATCTATACTATAGTGATCTACTCTAGACAAGCTAACATCACTACTATGGATTATGTTTTATGTGATTATTTAATTAAAATTTATTATGTCTTTATTTACTCCATCATAAATTGAAAGAATAATAAATGTCCTTGGAATATTAATACGTAATATATATCTTTAAGTATGTGACTTAAAAATGAGATTATATGAATAGTATTTTATTCCTAAAATTCCCTAGTCAAGTATTATTATTATTTAAGGACAATAATAATGCAATAAGACTAGTATGTTTGTTGACAGATGACCACATCTCATTGGTCATAGGCATGGTGATACTAAAGTCAAGAATATAAGTGTATGTATCAATACATGACACTGTAAAAACCCCCGCCATGAGATTCTACATGTTAATAAGTGTCATAAGAAATCTCACTCTGATAATGATGTAACGATCCTCTGACTTGAAATCATTATATTTCTATACGAGAATTAATATACTTTGATTACACTCAAAGTTATCTTTAACCGGGTAATGATAAAGGTGGACATTGGGTATGCTATGAATCATATGAGGAATATGAATGATAGATATATGATTTAACTCTCCAATTCTAGGAGTGATATTATTGGACTCTTGATTGAGTGAGACTATGAAATGCATGGTCATGCTCAAATATTGATTCATTTAAATAGTCTACTCATTGATCAAGGAAACCAAGATTAAACATTAAAGAGGATGACACTATAACATGCCTCGAGTTTGATCTATAATATAAGGTTAAAGGGATTATATTACATTGCACATTATTCACGAAAGGTTTAATTGAATCACCAATTATTATTGTTACTTGGGTAACAATGATGTATTACTAGATGCCGCTCATTGTTTATAATTTTATTATTTGATAATAAAATTATTGTCAGCGTAATAATAACCTAAAGGGTCACACACAAAGAACGTCAAAACGGAGCTTTATTTAAACTACGAATTTAGATATATTATTATTTATTTGAATTTAATTATTGAATTAATTAAGTGGGACTTGATTAATTATATTAGAATTGGGATTTAATAAGAATTATTATTAGTTCGAATTTAATTATTGAATTAATTAAGTGGGGCTTGATTAATAATATTAGAATTCGGATTTAATAATTAAATAACCCAAAATCATAATGGGTCTTGGACACCACATGGATTAGGGTCAGGCCTAAAATCTCTTTCTCCCCTATATATACATAATGATGTATAGTTTAGGGTTAACATAACATAATTTGTTTTATACATAAACCCTAGCTACTCAACAATTCGAGAGGCTAGAAAAAAAGAGAGAAAGAGGCAAGCTATTCGGCTAGTACCGATTCCGGTGATCGTTGGACGATAGGGCGTTCGTGTGGACTTCTTTGGAGAGCAGATCTTTGCAATAAAGGGATGTTGTGATTCGTCTTTTCTAGACCTCCATTAAAGAGCATACGGAAAGTTTCGTTAAGGTACAGACTTCTTCACCATATTCATCCAAAGTTATACATGGATCCTGCGATAGGGTTTCGGTTTTTATTGTTTTTTAATTTAATTACGCCGCATTTTCATGCCCGAAACCCTTTAATGGCATCAGAGCTACGTGTATAATGGGATGATTTGGTTATGTGTTATCTGTAATTGATGCAAGTATGCCTGTTTGGATGACTACCATGCTACTGCCATACTACTGCCATGTTTCATTTTTCATATATACTCGAATTGTAATATGTTATGATGACTATATATGATCTGTAATGTTATAAACTATTGTGACATGATATGTGTGATATACTGTATATATGTGATACGAGATACTGTCATACGAAGGTCATCGGAATCGTTCTGAAGCGTTTAAAAATACAATTACATAAGATGCAGTTTTCTGTGAATAGTGATTCTATAGGTGAATAGTATTTTTTGACGGAGTCAGAATGGGTCTAATTTACTCTTTCTGGAAAGGAAAATTCGCCACTAGCAAAAATCACCGCTTCACCGAGACCTATAGTGTTTTTTGGCCATTTGACATCATTTAGGGTCTCAAAAGTGTGATTTACTGTTTTTGAAATCAATTTCTGATTTTTCTGTGATTTTATGATTGTGATATATATGATGCATGATGATATGATTATGCATTCTGATATGTCACTAGTTATTATGTGAGCATGGTGGATGGTTATGGCCCAATGACCCATATGATAGTGGTTTTCTTTTATGGTTTTAGTTTTAAATACGACTTGCATGACATTTATTCATTGTAATCGTTAATCTCGAATGTAACTCGAGTTCTTCTTGTAATTTTATTAGAATACATTTATTTTATCATTCAATATAATTGTCAATGGAGACATGGAAACAAGGAAGCTTGAAGGCAATTCAGATGATGAAGCAATGAAGATCGAAGATAAAGACATGTAATTTGGATGTTGGATGTGGTTCTCACATTTGTATAAATGTGCAGGAGCTGCAAAGGAGTAGGACTTTGGCAAAGGGAGAGGTCGACCTACGAGTTGGCAATGGAGCAAAGGTTACTGCCTTAGCTGTAGGGACTTATTATTTAACGTTGCCCACTGGGCTTATTTTAGAACTTGAGAATTGTTTTTACGTGCCTGCAATTTGCAGAAACATTATTTCGATTTCTTGTTTGGACAAGAATGGTTTTGCATTTTCAATTCAGAATAATAGTTGTTCTTTTTCTTTGAATAATGTTACCTATGGGGTTGCATGTTTATTTAACGATTTATATGTTCTTGATTTAGACACTCCTATCTATAATGTGAATAACAAACGTCTTAAAACTAATGACTCAAATTAAATATACCTCTGGCACTGTCGTTTAGGCCATATAATTGAGAAGCGCATTTCCAAGTTATATAAGGATGGATACTTGGATAAGTTTGACTTTGAATCATACGAAGCATGCGAACCTTGTCTCATTGGAAAAATGGCTAAAGCTCCTTTTACTGGACAAGGTGAAAGGGCCTCTGAACGATTAGAACTTATACATAGTGATGTATGTGGTCCTATGCGTACTATGGCAAGAGGTGGCTTTTACTACTTTATCACGTTTACTGATGATTTCAGTAGATATGAATATGTGTATCTTATGAAGAACAAATCCAATTATTTTGAAAAGTTCAAAGAATACAAAGCTGAAGTAGAAAAGCAAACTGGCGGAAGTATTAAGACTCTACGATCTGATCGTGGAGGTGAATACTTAAGCCTTGAATTTAAGAGTTTATTAAAAGAGTGTGGTATTGTATCACAACTTACTCCTCCCGGAACACCACAATGGAATGGAGTTTCTGAAAGGAGGAATCGTACTTTGTTGGATATGGTACGATCGTTGATGAGTTATGCAGATCTTCCAATTTGTTTCTGGGGCTACGCCCTGAAGACGGCTGCTTATACACTTAACCGAGTTCCTACTAAAACGGTTCAGAAGACTCCGTATGAGATATGGACTTAGAAACATTATAGTATGTCATTTATAAAAATTTGGGGATGTGAGGCGTTTGTGAAACGTCTAACTTCTGACAAGCTAGGACCTAAATTAGAAAAATATAATTTTATGGGATACTCAATTGAAACAAAGTGTTATTCTTTCTATAATCCTTCAGAGAACAAAGTGTTTGTTGCTCGAACTGCAGTGTTCCTTGAAAGAGAAATGTTGTCTAAGAAAGACAGTGGGATGATAATAGATCTCGATGAAATTCAAGACCTACATGATAACATTGAACCAATGGAGGAACCTGAGCAGAATATACAAGAAAACAATACTGCTCAGGAAACACAGGTTGTTCGTAGGTCTGGTAGGATTTGCCTTGAGCCCGAGAGATATTATGGATTTCTCTTGACTGAAGATGGTGATGTGATGCTTGTGGATGAAGATGAGCCTCTCACGTACCAAGACACTTTGAACACTCTAGAATCTAAGAGATGACAGGATGTCATTAAATCTGAGATGTAATCCATATATACTAATCAAGTATAGACTTTGGTTGATCCACCTGAAGGGATAAAACTTATAGGGTGCAAGTGGGTTTTCAAAAGGAAGACCGACATGGATGGTAATGTACAGACCTATAAAGCACGATTGGTGGCAAAAGGTTTCAAGAAAATTCATGGTATTGACTATGATGAAACCTTTTCACTAGTGGCTATGGTCAAGTCCATCAGGATTTTGCTTGCTATAGATGCTTACTATGACTATGAAATCTGGCAAATGGATGTCAAAACCGCTTTCTTAAATGGAAGCCTTGAAGAAGATGAGGATGTGTACATGACACAGCCCGAAGGTTTTGTTGATCCAAAGAATGCTGGAAAGGTATATAAGCTGCGTCGATCTATTTATGGATTGAAACAAGCCTTAAGGAGATGGAACATTCATTTTGATGAAACTGTCAAAGAGTTTGGGTTTATTCAAAATGAAGATGAACCATGTGTTTACAAGAAGGTAAGTGAGAGAATGTGGCATTCCTAGTATTATATGTTGATGATATATTAATAATAGGGAATGACATTCCTTCTTTACAGGTTGTTAAGACTTGGTTGAGTAAGAATTTCTCAATGAAAGTCTTATGCGATGCGACCTATATTTTAGGTATCAAGATCTATAGAGATAGATCAACAAGAATGATCGGCCTAAGTCAGATAAAATACATTGACAAAGTTTTGCATCGATTTGGGATGCAAGATGTAAAAAAGGGATTTGTCCCAATGTCTCATGGGATATCGATCTCAAAAGATAACAGTCCTAAATCATTGGATGATAAAGACCGTATGAGTAAAGTTCCATATGCTTCAGTAATTGGTTCCATAATGTATGCAATGATATGTACTCGTCCTGATGTCTCGTATGCTTTAAGCATAACGAGTAGATACCAGTCTAATCCAGGTGAAGGTCATTGGACAACAGTTAAGAATATTCTTAAGTACTTGAAGAGAACTAAAGATCAATTCTTGGTATATGGAGGAGAAGATATGCTGGTTGTAAAAGGTTACACCGACCTAGTTTCCAGACAGATAAGGATGATTCGATTTCTCAGTCTGGATTTGTGTTTTGTCTAAATGGAGGTGTTGTAAGCTGGAAAAGTTTGAAGCAAGAGACAGTTGATGATTCTACAATGGAGGCTAAGTATATTGTTGCTTGTGAAGCAGCTAAGGAGGCAATTTGGATTCAGAAATTTATTGCAGGTCTTGGTGTGGTTCCTTCAGTCGCAGATCTGATAGATTTATACTACGATAATAATGGAGCCATTTCGCAGGCTAAGGAACCAAGGTCTCATTCCCGAACAAAGCATATACTCAGACGATGTCATCTTCTTCGAGAGATTAATAATCGAGGGGATAACATTGCAGATCCACTGACCAAGGCTTTGTCGCAGCAGAAGCACGAATGTCATACTAGTTCCATGGGTATTAGATGCATGAGAGATTGACTATAGTACAAGTGGGAGATTGTTAGTATTGGTGTCCTATAGACAATACTTTTAATGTTTTATTGAAAATAATTAAGGATTATGTTTTATGTGATTATTTAATTAATATTTATTATGTCTTTATTTACTGCGTCATAAATTGAAAGAATAATAAATGTCCTTGAAATATTAATACGTAATATATATCTTTAAGTATGTGACTTAAAAATGGGATTATATGAATAGTATTTTATTCCTAAAATTCCCTAGTCAAGTATTATTATTATTTAAGGACAATTATAATGCAATAAGACTAGTATATTTGTTGATAAATGACCACATCTCATTGGTCATAGGTATGGTGATACTAAAGTCAAGAACATAAGTGTATGTATCAATACATGACACTGGAAAGACCCGCCATGAGCTTTTACATGTTAATAAGTGTCATAAAAAATCTCACTGTGATAATGATGTATTGATCCTTTGACTTGAAATTATTATATTTTTATACGAGAATTAATATACTTATATTACACTCACCGGGTAATGATAAAGGTAAACATTGGGTATGCTATAAATCGTATGAGGAATATGAATGATAGATATAGGATTTAACCCTCCAATTCTAGGAGAGATATTATTGGCCTCTTGATTGAGTGAGACTATGAAATGCATGGCCATGCTCAAATACTGATTTGTTTAAATAGTTTACTCATTGATCAAGGAAACCAAGATTAAACGTTAAAGAGGATGACACTATAACATGCCTCGAGTTTGATCTATAATATAAGGTAAAAGGAATTATATTACATTGCACATTATTCAAGAAAGGTTTAATTGAATCATCAATTATTATTGTTATTTGGGTAACAATGACGTATTACTAGATGCCGCTCATTTTTTATAATTTTATTATTTGATAATAAAATTATTGACAACGTAATAATAACCTAAAGAGTCACACACAAAGAACGTCAAAACGGAGCTTTATTTAAATTACGAATTTAGATATATTATTATTTATTTGAATTTAATTATTGAATTAATTAAGGGGGACTTGATTAATTATATTAGAATTCGGATTTAATAAGAATTATTATTTGTTCGAATTTAATCATTGAATTAATTAAGCGGGGCTTGATTAATTATATTAGAATTCAGATTTAATAATGATAATAACCCAAAATCATAATGGGTTTTGGAAACCATATGGATTAGGGTTAGACCCAAAATCTCTCTCTCCTCTATATATACATAATGATGTATAGTTTAGGGTTAACAAAACATAATTCGTTTTATACATAAACCCTAGCTGCTCAACAGTTTGAGAGGCTAGAAAAAGAGAGAGAAAGAGGCAAGCTATTCGGCTAGTACCGACTCCGGTGATCATTGGACGATCGGGTGTTCATGTGGACTTCTTTGGAGAGCAGATCTTTACAACAAAGGGCTGCTGTGATTCGTCTTTTCTAGACCTCCATTAAACAGCATACGGATAGCTTCGTTAAGGTACAGACTTCTTTACTATAATCATCCAAAGTTATACCTGGATCCTGTGATAGGGTTTTGGTTTTTATTATTTTTTACGTTAATTCCGCTGCGTTTTCATGCCCGAAACCCTTCAGGCAAGGTTTACAGGTTCCTCGTTTTGTTCAGGAGCTTCTTCATCGTCGCTAAGATCCCATCCATTTTCGGCTACAAGGATTTTTCCCTTAGATAAATTTGGACATTCCCTTTTAAAATGACCCAGTTTTTTACATTCAAAACAAACAATCTCGGTCTCTTCGGGAACTGCCTCTTTAGGTTTAGGTACATAATTACTCGTAAATTTTGATTTATTGTAAGCATTGTTTGCTTGTAATTGTTGCACACCTTTTCCTTTAGCATAGCTCGTAGTAGGAAAGTTACTCTTATAATTTTGCCTATCTTTAAAGTTAAAAACTCGTTATTGGTTACCCGATTTAAGAAAGCCCTTTCCGTATCGTTGAGCTTTACTTTGTAGAAAGCGACGGAGTTATCTTGATAATAAAGCAATTTCATGCTCGTCAAGATTTTCTAACTCTTCATTTAAATCGTCGTCGTTTTCATCTTCATCGATAAGCATTGCCTTTAAGGCCATACTCTTTCTCTTCTCTTCAACTTTAGGAAGATGTTTATCCGGAGCATTATCTTCTTCGTATGCACGAAGGTTGCCGAATAAACTATCGATGGTATATGCATTTCTTTTATAGTAGTAACTTTAACTTTCCAACTCGGAGGTAAGGCTTTTAAGACCCTTCAATTTTTCTCATTAATAGAGTATACCTTTCCAAGTTGAGCAAGTTCATCGATAATACGAGTAAATCTCGTTTCCATATCGATGATGGTTTCACCCTCGAGGAGTTTAAAGTTCTCGTATTCTTGGATCAACGTATCCATTCGAGAGTCTTTAATATCCATGGTTCCCTCGTAGGTGATAACCAAATTGTTCCACATATCTTTTGCAGACTTGCAGTTATTAACACGTTTGTATTCTTTTTCTGCAATTGCACTAGTTAAGACCATTTCTGCCTTGGCGGCTATGTTCATTAACTCTTCCTCTTCACGGGTGTATTCACTGACTTTCTTTTTTATGACTATTTCGTCAACTACTTTTGTCGGAACTACAAAACCATCTTCGATATCCATCCACACTTTGACACCTTGGGATTTAACATAAATTCTAAATCTTGTTTTCCAAGCAGCAAAATTGGTGCTATCGAATAGAGGGGGTCTCGAACTCGAGAGACCTTCACCATAACCAACGGTACTCAAATATGCCATAAAAGATCTACTCTTTGTTGTGTTCGTAGGCACTGAAAAAGGCCACGGAACACGATTAAGAGCACTGATCTGATACCAACTGTTAGGTCCCAAATAATGGGCGGTATTAGCTAGAACGGGGGTTGAATAGCTATATACCCTTTTTAAAATTTAGAGTTTGGCGTTTTAAATTTCTTTTCTCTTTTTAAAATCGTTACTAGTCAACTAGTAAATAAAATGCGGAAAGTAAAAAGAGAGAAAAGAAACAGAGTACAACACAATATTTTTATCCTGGTTTGCGATGGCGCAATCCCCTAATGGATCCGCTCACCCCTACTCCAGTCCCCGAGTCCCTCCTTGAACTCGAGATTTTTCATTATAAAAAGATGTACTCCTTATAGTGGCAGAGAAGCCTTTTACAACACTATGTATCTATCTTGGACCTTAACACCCCGTTATCCCCTCAAAATATAATAGCAAACCTACTTGATTTATCTTGGAGCTTAACTCCCCGTTAACTCATCACAATCAAAGTAGAACCCCTACAAGCTGGTCTTAGAGCGTAACTTCCCGTTACCTCTTCACAAGCAAGTAGTACCCCTATGAGCTGGTATTAGAGCGTAACTCCCCGTTACCTCTTCACAGGTACGTAGTATCCCTTACGATCTTATCTTGGAGCGTAACTTCCCCTTTACCTCCTCAAAGATACGTAAAAAAAACTTGCGTAGAATATGTTCCTCTACAACAATGTAGGTCTTGGATCTGGGTCTTAGGACTTGGGTCTTTCCTTTTCCTTATAGTGCAAAGACACCCAACTCCCCGTCGGCGTGTCTAGGACTTGGGTCTTAGAACAAGAATCACCTGACTTCATTTTCACCTCATAACAAAGTGTAGACAACAAGTACTACGACTTTATATCCCTGTTAAATAAAGAAAGGTGGTGAACTAATATATTACAGTACTAGACTAAAGAGACAAATAAATATATATAAGCAACAATATATATAAATGTGAGTTGGGGCAAGTTTCTTAGTGAAAAGACTAACCACTCGAAGGGGTAAGTCACTTGTCAAAAAGGACGAACCACACATTGTGTGCTAACGTGTATGCAAGAAAATAAGTGCGTATGCTAAAGTAAAATGCATAAATTAAAAGCGTATGAATGCAAGCACTTAAAGTAAATCTTTTCTTTAAATTTTCTTCTTATTATTGTTCGATATATAAGGTCGAGGGTATATGAACTAAACTAATGGCCGAATATATTGACTTGATTTATATCAAGCTCATTGAGTCTTGTTGTTTATAAAAGCCTTGATCCGAAGAACAAAAATGAAACTCTAAGGCTCTTTACAAACTAACGAAGACAATCTAAGATTCGACGAGGAGAGTTCGTTTATGTCTATATAGGACTTATACGAATTCTCATAACTCGGAATCAAAGAATATATAAATTCTTGAACTCGAAAAGTAAAAGGATCGTTTATGTCTTAATATACAACTTATACGATAATCATTTTCACTTTGAATTCGAAGCTACTTCGACTTCTAGATCTCTACGAGAAAGCCTTGTTTATATATCTACTATATATGAGACTTATACAAGTACCTTCTAACTCGGAGTTCGAAGTTGGATAAACTTACTAATATTCTACGAGTATGACTCAGAATAAGAACTCGTTTCTTTCACTTTATAACTCAACAAGGAAGCTCTTTGTTTATACCTTAATATATTGGCTTATACAAAGTTGCTTCGACTCGGAATAAAAAGTGAGACTAACCCACAAATATTCAACAAGTAGTGCTTATTTATATCTCTATAGAAGACTTATACAAATCACTTTAGACTAGGAATAATTTAATTATGAACTTTACGTTCTATATATACGAGGAAAGAAAACAACAATTAAAGCTCGTGTATATATAAAATCGTAAACAAGTGCAAGTATATATAAGCTAAAGATCTAACTAAGCAAGAACAATATATATATATACTTATACACTAAAGCCAATATATATATATATATATATATATATATATATATATATATATATATATATGCAAGAAAAATAACAAACTTATGACTTTTGTGCTCTATAGTTAGAGACAAACTATTTCTTTCAAAATTAAGAGATACGAGTTAGGTTCGTGAATGAGAGTTGATGTGTACACAAAGATTAACCAAGCAAGAAAGATGTACACACTACTAAACTCGATCTAAGTGTATGTATATATATATATATATATATATATATATATATTAAACAAAATAAACACATAATATATATAATTTTTTTTTGAAACTACATAATATAATTTTAAATTAAGATTTCATTAAATATTGTACTAAGTATTTTACTAAGTATTTCTACTAAATTTCACCTCGCCAAATATTTTTAAATTTCGATGTAATATAGTTTATTTTATTTAATAATAATTTTAAGATTCTACTAAAGGATATATTTATTATTCTAATAATATTTAGATTCTACTATGTTTTTTACTAAAATATTAATATTCTACTAAGTATTCAACTCTAGTTATATTAATATTCTACTACATTTTTTACTAAATATTAAGACTCTATGTTATCTAATTATACTAAAATATTATTGTAATATTATTAAGATTTTACTACGTTTTCTACTAAGATATTAAGTTTTCACTAAATATTCAACTCTACTTATAATAAGATTCTACTACATTTTCCACTAAAATATTAAGAATCTACGTTCTCTAATTATACTAAAATATTATTATAATAATATTAAGATTCAATTATGTTTTCTACTAAAATATTAAGATTCTACTACATTTTCTACTAAAATATTAAAATTCCACCAAATATTCTACTAATTATTTCTCTAAGTATTCTACTAAATAATAGAATTCTTATATTAATAATAAAATTATATATAAAGTATATTTAGGGCACGAGTCAGTGGAATCTCAATATTTTTAATATATTGTAATAGAATTTTACTTTTTATAATTATTATAAAACTGAATATGATCGAATAATTTATAAAATTTAAATGAAAATAATTAATTGAGTCTTAATAAAGATAGTAGAGAGATGATATGAGATGTGTACATGTCTGATTTAAAAAAGTTATATATGTTAAGTGTATTAAAGGATGATCTACATTTATTATCGTATATAAATAATTGATTTAGTCAATATCAACCGTTAGATTATTTACAAATCAATGGTTGATAAAAGTACCTTAAGTTTTCTCCAAAACATGGTTTTCTTTTGAGCATTCTCATATATATATATATATATATATATATAAGTAAGTAACTAATTTATAACCCTTGAGATCTAAAAAGAAATCAAGAGAAAAAGCTAGGATCGAAGCCAAAACACAAAAAAACTAGTCGCCGTAAAAAGTCATCGGAAAATGACCGGAGTCTTAACTTTTGGTACAACTTTGGGGGCAACTAAACAAGTCTAGAGGATGTTGGAATATGATATTTGGTTAGCCTAAACTAGCTTGTATGGTGTGTGTATTATATGAGTAAGAAGGAGGTGAAACAAGCTTTAAAAGTGATGAAACAATGAAGAATCAAAGCTTGTTTGCAAGATCTTTTATAGGCTGATATTTTCTGGCATATGGGTGATATGAGGAAAAAAATATTCAGCACTTTCTTGGCTCAAAAAGGCTTAAGAGAGAAGTGGGGGAAATAGTAGTATTTATAGGCAAATTTTAGGGGTTAGGTGGGAGAAAAGGGTGACAAGGCTACTACATGGATAAAGGAGAGTCATAACAATTCAAATTAAAGTTACATCAGCTGAAAGAGTCCATATAGGTGAATGGAAAAACATGCTAACATCATTCAGTAAATTAATAAAGCTAATAAACAAGAAACTGAACGATATGTTGGAAATAAGACGTTTTTCAAAATATGCTCAAAAAATTATGAAAATTTGGGAACCATCTGGGAATATTCCCAATAGGTTATGGTCAAAATTCTACCTTATTTGGAGTTGACATTCATTGACTTTTAATTGACCGAACATTCAATTACGTATCGAAAATATATGCCAAAAATAAAAGTCACCCAAAAATTATAAAAACAATCCTAAAATTCTTTTTGAATATTCTAGTGACATTACCCATGTTTCAAGTCATTTGGACATGTGTAACTATTTCTTTGAGAAAACGATCGTTTCGCTGTCCCTACAGGTCGAAACAATACTCGATAGCCATTTGTCGGAACTTGTCGACATTTAGACTAAAGTTTTGACTTGAAATATATTCAAACATAATATTCCTAAATAAATGATGATTATGAGGTTCATGGAATATTTTTGTTTGAAATAAAATGCAGTTTATCCATTTAAATAAGATAATTAGGGGGTTTCGGTATAAAATCTGTATTTTACATTTAGGCAGGACTTTTTTGAAGACAAATGAAATAAATAAATTTAGAAAATATATTATAAATATATTCCCTTGAAAAACTTTGAAGACAACACTCTTTTGATTTGATGTTACATTTTCTGTTTTGAAAAAGTAGTATTAAAAATGATGTATTTGTTCGTCTTTAGTCTTTGCCTCAAAATATAACATATATAAATTAGATTTGATTTTATCATTATTTTGATAAATCTTATCTAATTATATGTTGAAATAAAATCATTTGGTTGATTTATAAAAGCAGTTTGACCAAGTTTGATTATCTACTCGTTGACTGTCACTTTTAATAAGCCTAAGGGAGGTTTACTATATTCTTTAGTAATTTCCTATTTCTAATTTAATTTACACTTAATGTTTAGACAAAATAAACCAAAACCTAATAAAAAGACTGTATCTCACACATTTCTCCTTGTAGATCATCATGCAGAATGGCTCATGGAGTAACTTTCTTCCTTCAGGATTCCAAATTTTGATTTTGTCATCTCTTTCCACCTGAAGAGGTACTTCTCTCATGTCTTTAATTATATGTAGAATATCTTGAGCATGTCCATGGGTTAGATAGTATCTTCCATTGAGTAGAGTATAAATTTTTCTCAAAGTTGCATAGCCTTGTTCCTTTACTTGTTGAAAGGTAAAAGATGATTGTGAACCATCTTCATATTCTATTTGAAGAAGGTCCACATCTTTTTTCCTTTGGCCCTTAACAGCAATAAATCCCTCTGTCTTGATAGGAATGAAGTTGATTGGTTGAGTCTTGAACACTTCAATTTCTTTGGATATACCACTTCCAAATGATTGTTTGACTATGTCACTCCCAGATGGTTGGTCTTGAATCTCTGTCTTCAAAAGTTGTGCGCCCTAAGTTATTCTTTCATCCATATTCAAATTTTTCTTTGTTTTGCTTGACTTTGGTATCTTATGAGCTCTATGCTTCTATCTTGACTGATTGGTTAGAATTTGTTGCATATTGATTTCCATTGCATTCACCTTTTTCTCCAATTCTACAACTTTGTCTTTGGCTGTAGACTCAGTGTCAAGCCTCTACTTAATTATTGTCATCATGGTGAGATTGAGTCTAGAGTCAATTGTAGTGTCAAAATGTGTCCTTACACTGTCAATCTCTTCCCTAATCTTCTTCAATTCATACTTGGAACCTGTGACATGCATCTTTTGAATTTTCAAGCTATCCCTATAGAAATTTAGAATTCTTCTTTGAATAGGATCCTCTACATTTATCTCAGTCATTGATCTTCTATGTATGAAACTATTTCTCTTTCAGTATCAGCCAAATTAGTTGCATCATTAGCCATTGAAGGCTCCAATAGATCATCATTAGAATTAGATTCAACATCTTCAAGATTCATGTGAGAGATGTCTTCTGGCATTCTTGCCAAATTTTCCTTCCCATTCCTGAATTCCTCTTCTGTTTGTACTAATCCCAACATTTTCTCAGCCTCTTGATTAGTGGTTACTGCCAGTGTCTGATAGTGTGGATCTTCATGTTAAAATGTGTCAGCATTTAAGTTGTAATCAACCTCATTATCCTCCACAATGTGGTCATCTGCAACTCCTGCAGGAACTCCATTTCCTCCATCTCCCCCTAACTCCAACCCCAACTCCTGGGTAAGTTCTGCTGCAAATTCCTCAGTTTTAGAAGTTGAAGCTTCATGAGATGGTAAAATTGGTTTCTCTCTATTCTTTTCTCTTCCACTATCTTCTCTCTATTTTTGCATCAGGATCTCATCCTAGATTCTCACATCTCCCTCACAATGCTCTCCTTTTTCATCACTTTTTAAGGGGGAACTCTATTTGCTCACACCCTCTCCTTTTGCCTCCTAATAAGAAATTGAGGGCCTCTTACACACATTCTCTCCTTTTGCCAGGATATGCAAATCCTATTAGTAATGGTGCCCTAGAGACAATACTTTTATATTTTAAGAAAAATATTTTATTATTAAAGATTATGTTTTATTGATTATTATTTATTTATTATATTTTATCTATTGCGTAATAAACTGAAAACATAATAAATGTCCTTGAAATTTTGATATGTATTATATATCTTTAAGTATGTGACTTAAAAATGAGATTATATGAATAATATCTTATTCCTAAAATTCCATAATCGGGTATTATTATTCAAGGACAATAATAATGCACAAAGACTAGTATATTTGTTGACAGATGACCACATCTCATTGGTCATAGGTATGGTGATACTAAAGTCAAGAACATAAGTGCATGTCTCAATGCATGGCACTAGAATGACCCGCCTTAAGATTCTATATATTAAATAAGTGTCATAAGTAATTCTCACTATGATAATGGTGCAATGATCCTTAGACCTAAAATCATTATATTTCTATACGAGAATTAATATACTTTGATTATATTAAAAGTTACCTTTGACCGGGTGATGATAAAAGTGGAAATTGGGTATATTATGAATCGTATGAGGAATATGAATGATCTGGACGAGATTTAATCCTCTTAATTGTAGGAGTGATATTATTGGCCTTTTGTTTGAGTGAGACTATGAAATGCACGGTCATGCTCAAATGTTGATTTGATTTTAATAGTCTACTCATCGATCAAGAAAATAAAGATTAAATTATGAAGAGTATGACATGAGACATGCCTTGAGTTTAATCTATAATGTCAAAATTAAAGGGATTATATTACATGGAACATTATTCACGAAAGGCTTAATCAAATTACCGATTTTATTATTATTACTTGGGTAATAAATATTATCTTTTCTAGATGCTTTATTTTCTAATTTAGCAATTAACTCATTTAGGAGCAGGGTGTTAAGACCAAAGTACTTATCGAATAGGATACTATAAGCAATTTGTTGCATATTTGTAGTAATAGCATCAAAATTGCTTATTTTTCTAGAAAATACCTTGATAATGCCATCAAAGAATAGCTCCACTCTTTTCTCAAGTTCTTTCTAACTACCTCTCCTAAATTATATTCAGATTCGGCATAATTAACAACAGCAAACGTATTCCTAATTTCTTTATCATTAGGCATGACATCACTATTATCCTCAGGAATCTCTAAGCATGTTGAAACAATAGTGCTGGTAAGAGTGTATTCCTTACCTCTACAAGTGTAAGAGATTACCTTCCCATCCTTTGAGACCTCTGAAAACTTCCAAAACTCCTCCACCAGTTCACAGAGAATTGTTAGTGCCTCACTTAGTGCTTTGGAGAGTTTGCATTCACTCAGAAACTTCATTAATGGATGCAAATCAGCAGGGGCATCCTCCACTGTCATGTAGGAAATAAAGTTGTTCTGCTTATAGATGAAGCATGTTGATGAATGGATTTTCTTTTGTGGTTCCATAGTTTTTCATAAAGAGAATTAAAGAAAGAGACTTGTAGAGAATGAGTAAAAATCACCTTAGGGTTCTTGGAGAGTAAAAAGCAAAACAATGGTTAAGTAAGAAATAACAAGTAAAATGAAAGTGAGAAATGAAACTGTTATTTATATTTTTAAAGAATAAAATGACTTAAAATAAGTCACAACAACTAATTTTGTTATTTTAGTGAAAATAAATAACCGTTAGAAAGTAAGAGAATACTCTAAATAACAATCGACTTTATACATACAAAAGTATATGTATTTGTCGATGGATAAAATAGAGTATCAACAGCTAATTTAAAAGGTAGTCAATGGATGTTTATGTTGGGATTCAGGCACATATACACAGCGGAATTACGCTAAATAATAAAAAAATAACGAATCCCAAACGCAGGATCCGTGTATAATTGACGGATGGTTATGGAGAATCGGATGTGTACCTTATTAAAGCTTTCTTTATGATGATTATAGAGGTCCAGAAGCGATGAATCACAGCAGCCCTTCACAGAAATCAGCTCTCTATCGGTATCCACACGAACGTCGTATCGTCTAACGATCACCAGAGTTAGGTACTAGCCTATTTGTGCCTCTTTGTCTCTCTCTTTCTCTAGCCTCTCAGAAACGTAGAGCAGCTAGGGTTTTATTAAAAACGAATTATCTCAACTATTACCCTAAACTATACATCTTTATGTATATATAGGGGAGAGAGGGACTTGGGCCAAAACCCTAATCTGATTGGACCTTTTAAAACCCATTCAGATTTCGGATTTATATTATTATTAAATTCGAATTCTAATATGTATATAATTAATCAATCTCAGTTAATTAATTAAATAAATAAATTTGAATTAATAATAATAACAGTATTTAAATTCATAATTTAAATAACGCTCCGTTTAAACGTTCTTTGTGTGTGACCCTTTAGGTTATTATTACGTTGGCAATAATTTTATTTTCTAATAATAAAATTATAAACAATGAGCGGCATCTAGTAATACATCATTGCTACCCAAGTAATAATAATAATTGGTGATTCAATTAAACCTTTCGTGAATAATGTACAATGTAATATAATCCCTTTAACCATATTTTATAGATCAAACTCGAGGCATGTATTGTGTCATCCTCTTCAACGTTTAATCCGGGTTTCGTTGATCAATGAGTAGACTATTAATCAAATAGGAGGGTTAAACCCTATATCTATCATTCATATTTCTCATACGATTCATAGCATACCCAATGTCCACCTTTATCATTACCCGGTTAAAGGTAACTTTGAGTGTAATCAAAGTATATTAATTCTCGTATAAAAATATAATGATTTCAAGTCAAATGATCAATACATCATTATCACAGTAAGAATTTCTTATGACACTTATTAACATGTAGATTCTCACAGCGGGTCTGTCCAGTGCCATGTATTGAGACATGCACTTATGTTCTTGACTTTAGTATCACCATACCTATGACCAATGAGATGTGGTCATCAGTCAACTAACATACTAGTCATATTGCATTATTATTGTCCTTAAATAATAATACTCGACTGGGGACATTTATGAATATAATACTGTTCATATAATCTCATTTTTAAGTCACATACTTAAAGATATATATTTCACATTAATATTCCAAGGACATTTATTATGTTTTCAATTTATAACGCAGTAAATAAAGACATAATAAATATTATTTAAATAATCAAGTAAACATAATATTTAATTATTTATCATAAAATATTGTCTCTAAGACACCAACACTAACAATCTCCCACTTGTACTAGAACAAATCTCTCATGTATCTAATACCCATGGAACTGGTATGACCTTCGTGCTTATGCTGCGACAAAGCCTTGGTCAGTGGATCTGCAATGTTCTCATTTGTATGCACTTTACATATATGTATATCCCCTCGATTATTAATCTCTCGAAGAAGATGATATCGTCTGAGTATATACTTTGTTCGAGAATGAGACCTTGGTTCCTTAGCCTGTGAAATGGCTCCGTTATTATCACAGTATAAATCTATCGGATCTGCGACCGAAGGAACCACACCAAGACCTGCAATAAAATTCTGAATCCAGACAGCCTCCTTGGCTGCTTCACAGGAAGCAATATATTCAGCCTCCATTGTAGAATCGGCAACCGTCTCTTGCTTTGAACTTTTCCAGCTTACAGCACCTCCATTTAGACAAAATACAAAACCAGACTGAGAGATCGAATCATCCTTGTCTGTTTGGAAACTAGCATCAGTGTAACCTTTTACTACCAGCTTTTCCTCTCCTCCATATACCAAGAATTGATCTTTAGTCCTTTTCAAGTACTTAAGAATATTCTTGAATGCCGTCCAGTGACCTTCACCTGGATTAAACTGGTATCTACTCGTCATGCTCAAAGCATACGAGACATCAGGACGAGTACATATCATTGCATACATTATAGAACCAATTGCCGACGTATATGGAACTTTACTCATACGGTCCTTATCATCCAATGACTTAGGACTGTTTTCTTTAGAGATCAATATCCTATGAGACATCGGGACATAGCCCCTTTTAGCATTTTGCATCCCAAATCGATGCAAAACTTTGTTAATGTATGTACTCTGACTTAGGCCAATCATTCTTCTTGATCTATCTCTATAGATCCTGATACCTAATATATAGGTCGCGGCGCCTAAGTCTTTCATTGAGAAATTTTTATTCAACCAAGTCTTAACAGCCTATAAAGAAGGAATGTCATTCCCTATTATTAATATGTCATTAACATATAGTACTAGGAATGCCACATTGCTCCCACTAACCTTCTTGTAAACACATGGTTCATCTTCCTTTTGAATAAACCCAAACTCTTTGACGGTTTCATCAAAACGAATGTTCCATCTCCTGGAGGCTTGTTTCAATCCATAAATGGATCGATGCAACTTACACACCTTTCCAGCATGCTTTGGATCAATAAAACCCTCAGGCTGTGTCATGTACACATCTACATCTTCTTCAAGGCTCCCATTTAAGAAGCGGTTTTGACATCCATCTGCCAGATTTCATAATCATAGTAAGCAGCTATAGCAAGCAAAATCTTGATGGACTTGACCATAGCCACTGGTGAAAAAGTCTCATCATAGTCAATACCATGAATTTTCTTGAAACCTTTTGCCACCAATCGTGCCTTATAGGTCTGTACATTACCATCCATGTCGGTCTTTTTCTTGAAAACTCACTTGCACCCTATAGGTTTTACCCCTTCAGGTGGATCAACCAAAGTCCATACTTGATTAGTATACATGGATTCCATCTCAGATTTCATGGCATCCAGTCATCTCTTGGATTCTAGAGTGTTCATAGCGTCTTGGTAGGTGTGAGGCTCATCTTCGTCGATAAGCATCACATCACCATCTTGAGTTAAGAGAAATCCATAATATCTCTCAAGCTCATGGCGAATCCTACTAGACCTACGAATAACCTGTGTTTCTTGAGCAGTGTTGTGTTCTTGTACATCCTACTGAAGTTCCTCCATTGGTTCAATATTATCTTGTGGGCCTCGAACTTCATCGAGATCTATTATCCTCCCACAGTTTTTCTTCGAAAGCATTTCTCTTTCAAGAAAAACTGCAGTTCGAGCAACAAACACTTTGTTCTCGGAAGGATTATAAAATGAATAACCCTTTGTTTCAATTGGGTATCCCACAAAGTTACATTTGTTTGATTTAGGTCCTAGCTTGTCAGAAGTTAAACGTTTCACAAACGCTTCACATCCCCATATTTTCATAAATGACATGCTATGACGTTTCTTAGTCCATATCTCATATGGAGTCTTCTGAACCGTTTTAGTGGGAACTCGGTTAAGTGTATAAGCAGCCGTCTCCAGGGCGTAGCCCCATAAACTAATTGGAAGATCTGCATGACTCATCATCGATCGCACCATGTCCAACAAGGTATGATTTCTCCTCTCAGAAACTCCATTCCATTGTGGTGTTCCGGGAGGAGTGAGTTGTGATACAATACCACACTCTTTTAATAAACTCTTAAATTCATGGCTTAAGTATTCTCCCCCACGATCAGATCGTAGAGTCTTAATACTTCTGCTAGTTTGCTTTTCTACTTCAGCTTTGTATTCTTTGAACCTTTCGAAAGAATCGGATTTATTCTTCATAAGATACACGTATCCATATCTACTAAAATCATTAGTAAACGTGATAAAGTAGTAAAAGCCACCTCTTGCCATAGTACGTATAGGACCACATACATCACTATGTATTAGTTCTAATCGTTCAGTGGCCCTTTCACCTTGTTTAGTAAAAGGAGATTTAGTCATTTTTCCAATGAGACAGGGTTCACATGCTTCGTATGATTCAAAATCAAACTTATCCAAGTATCCATCTTGATGTAACTTGGAAATGCGCTTATCATTTATATGGCCTAAACGACAGTGCCAAAGGTATGTTTGATTTGAGTCATTAGTCTTAAGTCGTTTGTTATTCACATTATAGATGGGAGTGTCTAAATCAAGAACATATAAACCGTTAAACAAACGTGCAACCCCATAGGTAACATTATTCAAAGAAAAGGAACAACAATTGTTCTGAATTGAAAAAGCAAAACATTTCTTGTCCAAACAAGAAACCGAAATAATGTTTCTGCAAATTGCAGGAACGTAAAAATAATTCTCAATTTCTAAAATAAGCCCAGTAGGCAACAATAAATGATAAGTCCCTACAGCCAAAGAAGCAACCTTTGCTCCATTGCCAACTAGTAGGTCGACCTCTCCCTTAGCCAAAGTCCTACTCCTTTGTAGTTTCTGCACATTTATACAAATGTGAGAAGAACATCTAGTATCCAATACCCATGATGTAGAAGTAGACAGATTGACTTCTATAACATAAATACCTGAATCAGAAATCTGAACAAACTTCAGTTTCTTCAGACCCTCCAAATAAGCATGACAGTTTCTCTTCCAATGACCTGGTTTATCACAGAAGTGACAATCACCCTTTGCAACAGCACCTTTAGGCTTTAAAGCCTGTTTGGGATTAACCTTTGGCTTGAGAGCAGAATCAGATCCGATCTTCTTCTTTCCTTTCCATTTACCTTTCCTTTTAGCATTACCTTTCTTGTTCACCATCAATATGGGAGCAGGTTCGGCCTTTTTCATGTTGGTTTCAGCAGTTCGCAACATAGCCAACAATTCAGTAGGTGTTTTGTCTATCTCATTCATATTGTAGTTCATAACAAAATGAGTGTAGTTGTTGTTCAAAGATTGTAAGATTAAGTCAATCTGAGCTTCTCGACTAATCGGGAAACCCAAAGTATCAAGATACTCAATATAACCTATCATCTTCAGAACATGTGGTTGAACAGGTTGATTCTCTCCCTGCTTGCAAGCATACAGTGTTTTGCTCGTGTCGAACCTTTCTTGACGAGCCTGTCCTTCAAACATCGTTTGAAGGTGTTTAATCATCTCATAAGCATCCATATGCTCATGTTATTTTTGAAGCTCAGCACTCATGGTTGCTAGCATGAGACATGCCACATCAGTCGCATCGTCAATATGCTTCTGATAAGCATTTTGTTGAGCGCGAGTTGCATTCTCAGCAGGAGGAGCAGGAGAAGGAATTTCAATGACGTGGAGCTTACGCTCTTGCCTGAGGACAATCCTCAAATTCCTATACCAATCAAGGAAGTTAGTTCCTGTCAACTTGTCCTTCTCAAGGGTTGCTCGCATGGAGAAAGTATTTGTATTGTTTGCCATTTAAATATCTATAATGTTAAAATGCATAAATTTAGTTAGTCTGCATAATTTTAATTATGTTCAAGTGATTATCATATATATTCATAATATATATCTCCCACTATTTTATTCAAATCAATAGCCCTAACTATTAATTCGGAAAACATTTCATCAAATCTTTCTAGTGAGCCAAGATCCATATTTCATCCATGTTTCAAGATAGCGTTGGCTAATACACCCAAAACACGACTATTTAGGTAGACAACATTTGTCAATTATATCAAATATAACTCTTGGATAGTTTGGTGGAACAACTCTTTTTACATATTTATCCAATAAATCTCACCAAACTCTATGCCTCTAAACCCACAATCCTATTGTGATGATTTAGTTAAGTTAGACCCAACGTTTAATAAACAAAGTACAATTACTTATCACATTTTCCCATGATTGATAAGAGCACTTTACTTTGGCAAACCCACTCCTTATCAATCTAGATCTTAATGTGTATAAACATTGGAAGGCATCTATATTAACTTAATATTTGTTTAGAGATTTATTATTTAACGATCATGATCCCATCATAAAGAGATTCTCAATTTTTCCTTGATTAAATAATCCATTTCAATATTCGTCAATGGTTTGATTTCCAGATCGTCGGAGAAGTCACAAGCGGTCTCACTTAAAACCCAACTTTCTTACAGATTAATAATCCGTTGTTGACAAAATCTCCCCATATCAGAAAAATGAAAATTCATATTCAATACCGTGTTTCATAAACACAAGAATCTCATGATCGTTTGTTCAATTTTAATGTCTTGAGTCGTTACAGATTTTATCTTGTTTAAACAAGCATACCATGGGTGTCGTATCTAATACACACATACATGATTAATCTAATTAAAGCATGCATCATTAACTATTCTACACTAACATTCATACATCAATATGTAAAGTGCAGTATGTAAACGTGCTTGGTTATGGCCCATTTCCTATGTGATCCTTCGAGCTAATGAAAGGATCAAGGTCAATCTATGGTGATAAAATATAAATACAATTACATGTCTTCATTCTTCTCGTATCCATGGGCGCCTGCTCCTCTTCTTGGATCATCTTTCAATCTTCAAGTACATTATATAGAATAATTGAATACAACCTATACTAATGTACTTACATAAGAAAACTCGAGTTACATTCGAGTTTAAACAATTACAAGAATGAAGAAAATGACATGCAAGTCGTATTTATAAAACCAAAATCAAAATCATTAATCTAGGGGTCTAAAGGCCATAACCAGCACCATGCTCAAGTACACAAAAAGAACATGAAAAATATTGCGGGGGTCCGGGGCGGCAGCCCCGGGCGGGGTCTAGGGGTGGCAGCTCCCACCATGATCGATATAATTTTATTTTCGAAGACCAGTTCTATTCAAAAATCATCAATTTCTGAACTACAGATCATATCTGTTGGTCTTTTCCCCACTGCATCTTATACAGTTTTAGAAGCATGTATCATATACATACTGATCATATCCCAGTTAACAAATCATGTCCAACACAATCTGTCCACCAGTTTATATCACTATACAAACTGACCCACATGCATAATATATACAAATCGCAATAAGGCATATAAATCAGTCATGGCAAATCATTAACATGCTAGTATCATCATCTATGTAATCATCATATGAATAACTAGATACACATTATGTAACAGTTTTAATCATATATCAACATGACAACATGCATATTAAATCTCATACAAAGGCAGTATCAATATACATGCATGGTAGATCATATACATACTGGAATATATTGAAAAACTATTTATGTAACCAAATCATCTTATTTATACACGTAGCTCTGATACCAATGTTGGTGTTCGGGCACATATACACAACGGAATTACGCTAAATAATAAAAAAATAACGAATCCCAAACGCAGGATCCGTGTATAATTGACGGATGGTTATGGAGAATCGGATGTGTACCTTATTAAAGCTTTCTTTATGATGATTATAGAGGTCCAGAAGCGATGAATCACAGCAGCCCTTCACAGAAATCAGCTCTCTATCGGTATCCACACGAACGTCGTATCATCTAACGATCACCGGAGTTAGGTACTAGCCTATTTGTGCCTCTTTGTCTCTCTCTTTCTCTAGCCTCTCAGAAACGTAGAGCAGCTAGGGTTTTATTAAAAACGAATTATCTCAACTATTACCCTAAACTATACATCTTTATGTATATATAGGGGAGAGAGGGACTTGGGCCAAAACCCTAATCTGATTGGACCTTTTAAAACCCATTCAGATTTCGGATTTATATTATTATTAAATTCGAATTCTAATATGTATATAATTAATCAATCTCAGTTAATTAATTAAATAAATAAATTTGAATTAATAATAATAACAGTATTTAAATTCATAATTTAAATAACGCTCCGTTTAAACGTTCTTTGTGTGTGACCCTTTAGGTTATTATTACGTTGGCAATAATTTTATTTTCTAATAATAAAATTATAAACAATGAGCGGCATCTAGTAATACATCATTGCTACCCAAGTAATAATAATAATTGGTGATTCAATTAAACCTTTCGTGAATAATGTACAATGTAATATAATCCCTTTAACCATATTTTATAGATCAAACTCGAGGCATGTATTGTGTCATCCTCTTCAACGTTTAATCCGGGTTTCGTTGATCAATGAGTAGACTATTAATCAAATCAACATTTGAGCATGGCCATGCATTTTATAGTCTCACTCAATCAAGAGGCCAATAAAATCACTCCTAAAATATGAGGGTTAAATCCTATATCTATCATTCATATTTCTCATACGATTCATAGCATACCCAATGTCCACCTTTATCATTACCCGATTAAAGGTAACTTTGAGTGTAATCAAAGTATATTAATTCTCGTATAAAAATATAATGATTTCAAGTCAAAGGATCAATACATCATTATCACAGTGAGAATTTCTTATGACACTTATTAACATGTAGATTCTCACAGTGGGTCTGTCCGGTGCCATGTATTGAGACATGCACTTATGTTCTTGACTTTAATATCACCATACCTATGACCAATGAGATGTGATCATCAATCAACTAACATACTAGTCTTATTGCATTATTATTGTCCTTAAATAATAATACTCGACTAGGGACATTTTGGAATATAATACTGTTCATATAATCTCATTTTTAAGTCACATACTTAAAGATATATAAGTCGCATTAATATTCCAAGGACATTTATTATGTTTTCAATTTATAACGCAGTAAATAAAGACATAATAAATATTAATTAAATAATCAAGTAAACATAATCTTTAATTGTTTATCATAAAGTATTGTCTCTAGGACAACAACACTAACAGTTTAGAAATAAATAAAATTCTATTACCATCGAAAGGTAATTACATCCATTGATACTGAATAATCAATTTATCAATCGATAGACAATTACGAGAGTAATTATTTGTCGATAGATAAATATCCATCGATAAGTATATATTTTATCAGTTGATTAAATATATCCATCGATGGCTGAAGAATATCCATTGATGATTAACACCGTTGGTCCCTGATATTGTAGAAGGGGGTTAAATACAATATCTATAAATTGTCGCAAAATTTTGGATTTAAAATATTATTTTAATTAATCACGAAATATTAATATTAATGAAATACTGTTCAAGTAGAAGATATAATTTTTAACTTGAAAAATATTACAAAAATTATCCGATGAAAAGTGTATATAATTGATAAAATAATCTAGAATAAATTCGGCATGAAGTGTTCGGGGTTTAACAATTATATTCCAAACTTGCATAGAAATCTGTGAATATTACAATGCATACAAATTTCTGAAATTTGAATGTTTTCAATCACTAAAATATGAAGCCAAAACCTCATATTTATAGAGGTTCGTAAAGTTGGTATGACTTTTGTGCTATGACCTTTTTAGAAACAAATTAACCCTCTTATGATTTTTCAAAAGGCTGGACATGACTGTTTTTACTCGGTATGACTTTCTAAAATTTGGTATGACTTTTCTATAGTCATATTCGAATTTTCTTTTAATTAAATAAATCATTATGATTTATTTAATTAAAAAATTGGTATGAGCTTTTGTAATAAAAAGGTCGGTATGACTTTCTATTAATAAAAAATCGGTATGACTTTTTATTATAGAACTCAGTATGAATTTTCTATCAAAAAGGCTCGGTATGACTTATTTTATAAATAAAATCAGTATTACCTTTTTAATTAAAGAACTCGGTATGACTTCTTTTAATTAAATTCGATATGACTTATTTTATAAAATTCGGTATGACTTATTAAATAGTTATTTGAATTATATTAAAAGTCATATTAAGTCATTCCTTTTATAATAAATTAATTCTACTTAATTTAATTAGTTAATTTATAAATTAAATTGAACTTGAACTTGAATTAATTTAATTAGATAAATTAAATAATCAATTAACATTTCAAAGTAGAATTAAAATACTATCTTTGACATTTATTACTTAGTAGTCAGCTTTGAAGTCTTCCCGTCTTTTCTTTGTCTTCTGTCACAAACCACTTGAGCTCGATGTTGAATATTTATTAATTTAGTTGACACAAAAATATACTGTCTGGTTCATTTCTGTCATACTATAATAAATATTCTCCATTCATTAACTTTTAAGTTGTGGCCTTCTATCATTCCTTTGCTTTACTGTATTTCCTCTTCTTTTGGAATCTTCGTGTAGTAGTCACTTGAAATCTTCTAAATCTTCTGAATTCTTCTGTAATACTACTGTTTATTTATCACTGACGCTTGAACATAGTAATGAACTTCTTCCAGTATTGAGTAGCAATTTCATAGAAATACATCTGATAATCTGATTCTTCGTGTCTAATTGTCTTTCTTCGTCTTGATTCCTGTTTAGTAATTATTATTTACTGCTCTTTCTTAACTGAGTTGAGTTGTCATCTAATTATTATAAATAGGCCTAGTCATATACCTTTCAAACACAGTTATCAATTGATCACTTAGTTTCAACAGATAAATGTGAAAAATGGATACATACAACTAAATATATCTTAGTAGACATTTTAAGCAAAATTTAAGTGAAATTGGGCATATCTAACTCACAGACTAATATATTAAAAGTAGATTCATCTAGAGGCTTGGTAAAAATGTCTGCAAGTTGTTCACTAGGGACAAAATGTAATTCAATTGTACCATTCATTACATGTTTCCTAATGAAATGATATCTTATATCAATGTGTTTGATTCTAGAATGTTGCACATGATTTTCAGTTATGGTAATGACACTTGTATTATCACAGAAAATAGGAATCTTGTTCATGTTGAACCCATAATCAAATAATTTATTCCTCATCCATAATATTTGTGCACAGTAACTTCCAGCAGCAATGTACTCAGCTTCTGCAGTTGAAGTTGATACTGATTATTGCTTCTTACTGAACCATGACACAAGTTTGTTTCCTAGAAATTGACAGGTGCATATAGTACCTTTCATGTCTAGTTTATAACCTGCATAATATGCATCTGAGTAGCCTATTAAATCAAAACTAGAATCTCTAGGATACCAAATACCTAAGTTTGATGTACCCTTGAGTTATCTAAAAATTCTCTTAATAGCCACTAAATTAGATTCTCTAGGGTCAGCCTGAAATCTAACACACAAATATGTAGAGACCATTATGTCTGGCCTACTAGAAGTTAAATATAAAAGTGAGCCTACCATGTCTCTATAACTTGAAATATCCACTTTAGCTTTCTTAGTATTCAATTCAAGTTTAGTGGCAGTGACCAAGAGAGTTTTCGCAGAAGAACATTCACTTAAGTCAAATTTTTTCAACAAATCATGAATGTACTTTGTTTGATTTATAAAAATACCATCCTTAACTTGTTTGACTTGCAAACTAAGAAAGTAGGTAAGTTCTCCCATCATGCTCATTTCATATTTATTTTACATTAATTTGGAAAACTTTTTGCAAAGTCCATCATCTGTTGAGCCAAATATAATGACATCCACATAGATTTGAGCAAGAATAATTGAGCCATTGACATTTCTATCAAATAAATTTTTATCAACAGTACCTCTTGTGAAGTGATTCTCAATGAGAAACTGAGATAAAGTGTCATACAAGGTCTTTGGTGTTTGTTTCAAGCCATAGAGTGCTTTGAACAGATAGTAGACAAAGTTAGGGAAACTTAGATCTTCAAAACCAAGAGATTTTTCCACTTAGACTTCCTCTTCTAATTCTCCATTAAAAAATCACTCTTCACATTCATCTGGTAGACTTTAAAATTTGCATGTGCAGCATAGGCTAGAAAAATTCTGATTGATTCCAATCTTTCAACAGGTGCAAAAGTTTCATCAAAATCAATTCTTTCTTCTTGAGAATAGCCTTTTGCCATAAGCCTTGCTTTATTTCTAGTCACAATACCAGTTTCTTCCATCTTGTTCCTGAATACCCATTGGTACCAATTACTGATTTATCTTTTGGTTTGGGCACCAACTTCCATACTTTGTTTCTTTCAAATTGATTAAGTTCCTCTTGCATAGCTAATACTCAATCAGAATCCTTGAGAACATCTTCAACTATTTTAGGTTCTTCTTGAGATAAGAAATTGCTATAGAGACACTCATTTTGAGTAGCACTTATTATTTTGACACCATCTTCTGCATTTCCAATGATTAATTCAAATGGATGACTTTTTGTCCGTTTTCTTTGTGGAGGCAAATTTTGCCTTGATGATGAAGCTTCATGAACATTGGTATTATACTCAACTTGATTTGAATTTGAGGATTGATTTTTGAAAGGCATATAACTAGGCCTATTTGTAATAATTAGATGACAACTCAACTCTAGCTAATAAAGAGAAGTAAATAATAAGCACCAAACAGGAATCATGACGAAGACAGTCAACTAATCACAAAGGATCCAAGTATCAGAAGTATTTTTATGGGGTTGCTACTCAACACTGGAAGAAGTTCATTTTTATGTTCAAGCGTCAGTGAAAATAATTAAGTAGTAGTGGTTCTATATTAAACAGAAGATATAGAAGATTTCATGTGGTTACTACAAGTAGATTCCAGAACAAGAATGAAGACAGTGAAGCAGAAGAAATGACAAAAGGCCTCTAATTTAAAAGTTATTAAAATGAGAATTTTTATTAGTATGACACAGATGAACCAGACAGTACATTTGTGTGTCAACTAAATATAAATATTTATTCTTCATTTAATCAAGAGGTTTCAAGATCAGAAGGCAAAGAAAAATCAAGAAGACTGCATTTTAAACAAGATCTCTATAATATGTTAATTCTACAATCCAATTAAGTTAGTTATTTAATTTATTTAATTCAATTAATTCAAGATTGAATTTAATTTAATTTATAAATTATTTAATTAATTTAAGTAGAATGACTTATTCATTTAAACAATTCGAATGACTTATTAATAAGTCATACCGAATGACTTATTATTAAGTCGTACCGAATTATATATATATAAACAGTTCGAATGACTTATTAATAAGTCATACCGAATGACTAATTAATAAGTCATACCGAGTTATATATATATATATATAAAGAATAAGTCATACCGAGATTTCAATGCTCAAAAGGTCATGCTGGACTTATTTTTATTTAATTAAAAAGTCATACCGATTTTTTAATTAGTAAAATAAGTCATACCGACCAAGAATAAGTCTTACCCAGGTTTTTATAAGTCATACAAGTGTTAAAATAAGTCATACAGACTTATTTTCTTGAAATAAAGTCATACTGAAAAAGGTCATAGCAGCTTTTTTCAAATCTCTATAAATATGAGATCAGCCCTTCATTTGTAAGTGTTCAATTGTTAAGAAGTTAGAAAATCAGTTCAAATTCAGAAATTTGTCTGCATTGTAATATTCACAGATTTCTGTGCAAGTTTGAATATAATTGATTAAACTCGAACACTTCATGCCGAATTCGTTCTAGATTAATATATCAGTTAATAAATCTAATCTTCATATTAATTGTGTAATACTAATCAAGTTAAAATTATATCTTTCACTTGAACAGTATTTCATTATAATTAATATTTCGCGAGTAATTATAATACTTTTTTAATCCAATTATTCCGCGATTAATTTTCAGATATTGTATTCAACCCCCCTTCTACAATATCAAGGACCAACAATTGGTATCAGAGCTGGTTTATTTAGTTAATATCATATCCAAATCAAATTTCGCGAACTAATACAGATCACAAAAATTATTTTAAATTAGAAATAATTTTTCATTCGAAATAATTTTTTTTTCTGAAAAATTATTTTTGATCAAAAATTGTTTTAAGTCAAAAATTAAAATATTTTTTGAAACACTTAATTTTTTAATCTTATTAAAGATGAGTACCCAAAAAGTGATGAGCATAAAAATTCCACAATTTGACAGAGAACACTACAACTTGTGGAAACACAAAATGCTACTGTTTATCGGGATTGCAAATCCCAAGTATGCATTAGTCATGGCCAAAGGTGTTGAACCCCCTATATCAGTTATTCTCGAACATACGGTTGATGGGGTCGTAATTCCCCACAGACAGTTTCTGAAAAGTCCGACATACTATACAGATGAGGAAGCAGAAGTTGTGTCCCTTGATAATAACTTGAAGCTTATACTAATTGAATCCCTGGACTACGTAATGTACAATCAAGTAGTTAATTGCAAGAATGCAAAACAGATCTGGGAAACAATTGAAATTATCAATGAGGGAACTAAAGAAGTAAATGAGAATAGACTGGAAATCCTGACCTCCCAATATGAGCAGTTTAGATCCAACCCTGGTGAGGGTATCTCTGAGGTATTTCAGAGACTAAACAAACTGATGAATGAGCTCAATATGAACGGAAAGTTTTATCAGAACCAGGAGGTAAACAGGAAGTTTTTGCTGACCTTACCAGAGCATCTGGAACACAGGATTGCAGCTATCCGGGAATCTAGGGACATGAAGGAAGTAACCCTAGAAAGACTCTACGGAGTTTTAAAAACTTATGAGCTGGAACAGATCCAAACCAGAGAGATGTACGGAAGAGGTAAGGTACTGAGTTCCTCCAAGGCATTAATGGTAGAAGCACCAGAAAAAGAAGAAGTGAAGGCTGTTGCACCTTCTAACAGTTCAACAGAGTATGTGGTTCCAGAACTTGGACATACTGCTGACAAACAAGTAGATGGTGATTTCTACTCACTGGAAGAACTAGACCAGCTGGAAGATGAATCTCTAGCTATGGTTGCCAGGAAGTTTGACAACATGAGATTCCGAAGAAACTCCTCATTCAGAAGTAAGCCTAATTTTGGAAGATTCCAAAAAGGAGGTTCTTCGACAACAGTATCAAAAAGCGGCTACAAGACCGGCTTAGTTGATAGAAGCAAGTTTCGTTGCTTCAACTGTAATGAGCTAGGCCACTTCGCAACTGAGTGCAAGAAGCCTAAGCAAGGGAAGAAGAGAGAGTCTTACGAAGAGCTCAAGGAGAAATATGATGCGCTCGTGAAAAAGCATCAAGGAAAGTCCTATCTAGCAGTTGGCAAAAGCTGGGATGACTCAGATAATGATGATGAGGAAGAGCTGGGAAATCTTGCTCTTATGGCTTCATCAGAGGAATCACTGTCTCCCACCCGTGACAGAGGAATAGAGGTAAATCCTTCTTGTCCTAAGATGTTTGCTTTGCTAGGTAAAGAACTAGATGGTGAAAGAGATAAAGTTAAGAAACTCAGACTCAAAGTCAAAGAGTTAATTGATGAGACTGAAGTTCTTAAACAGTTAAAAGGAAATCATGACAAGTTGGCTGTCAAGCTGACTGAAGACTTAGCTGTTCAAGTCAGTAAAGTCAGTTGTCATGTTGTTGTAGAAACTAATCTCAGAAACCAAATTGAAGAAGAAAAGAAGAAGTGTCTTGCATATAAGAATTCCTCATATATTGTTAAGAACCTAGTTGACCAACAAGAAATAAGTCGTAAAGTTGGAATAGGCTTCGAGTATAACAAATCTGTAGGAAAGCCAAGCAACATAACCCCCTTTAGAAAAAGTGCTATAGAAAGGGGTATCCCACATGTTGTTAAAGACACACCGAAACCTCTCTTCATAACACCGATAGCTGAACCCGTCCTTGAGAGCTCTGTACTAATTGCATATGAAATGCAGTTGGAAGATCTTGAGGAAGAGAAGAAGAGAGGAGAACAGGTTAAGGACATAAAAGGAGTTAATGTCCAGAAAGAAAGATGTGCACCAGAGACACCAGTGAAAGATGTGGGAACTTCTGATTCCCCCAGACCTGGTGTAGGTGCAAAAGACTTAAAGAATAAAATGAACAGACCCAACACGTTTGTTAACAGTAGGAACAGTAACAATAAATTTCATTCTACTGAAAACTTCAAATCTGCTGATAAAAATGAAGTAGAATATGTTAATCCCCCTACTGTATTGAATAACATGCCTACTATTGATGTTTTCCATAAACCATGTGGTATAATGAATTGCATGTTATGTGCTTTTAATGCTATGACTGCTTTCTTTAAACGCATGATAGCTAAGAAAGATAACATGACACCTAGACAGCACATCAATAATAAATTTGCTATATCCAAGACTGCAACTCCTTCACCTGAGAAGAAGGAATCATATATTCCTAAGTCTAAACAGAAAGTTATTAAGACTGTTTATAGGAAGGTAGGAACAGTCAAGGAAGGAAATGATGTTATTCGAAAAGGATCTGTTGTCAAAGCAGACAAAGGTCAATTCTTTAAGTATGCCGGGCCCAATCAATTTTGGGCTCCAAAGACGAATTAATCCGTTTGATAATTGCAGGGAGTTAAACAGGTAAACCGAGTTATATGGATCCTGGACAGCGGATCGTCAAGGCATATGACCGGAGATAGAGCCCTGGTATCAGACGTGGTTGAGAGAGCTGGCCTAGTCGTAACCTTTGGAGATAACAGCAAAGGAATGACTACGGGATATGGCAAGTTAAATACAGGAAATGTTATCATTGAAAACGTCTCTTTGGTGGAAGGACTTAAGCACAATCTACTCAGCGTTAGTCAATTCTGTGATAAAGGTTACAAAGTAAACTTTATCAAGGAGAAGTGCTTAATAGCTCATTCTAAATAAGACAGACTAGCCTTGCGTGGAGTAAGGAAAGGAAACTTGTACGTAGCTGATTTCAACTCGGGAACTGAAGCTGAAGCAAACTGTTTTTATTCAAAAGCTTCAACAGAGGAAAGTTGGCTATGGCACAAGAAGCTCTCACACCTAAATTTCAAAACAATGAACTCTCTAGTCAAGAGGGATTTGGTGAGAGGACTGCCTCTGATGGAATTTACACAAGAAGGCTTGTGTGAGGCATGTCAGAAAGGGAAGTCAAAGAAAGCAACTCACAGAGGCACAGACACTACAAACATCACTGAACCACTTCAACTCTTACACATGGATTTATTTGGTCCAGTAAATATTTTGTCTATGTCAAGGAAGAAATACGCCTTAGTGATTGTGGATGACTTCACAAAATATACATGGGTTTTATTCTTGAACTCTAAGGATGAAACTCCACATTTGGTGATTGATCATATAAAGCTGATTGAGTTAGATTCAAAGTTACCTGTCAGGGCTATCAGATCAGATAATGGAACAGAATTCAAGAATGAAGTTCTGATTGATTTCTGCTCAGACAAAGGGATAACAAGACAATACTCAGCTCCAAGAACTCCGCAACAGAATGGAGTTGTAGAAAGGAAGAATCGAACCTTGATTGAAGCTGCAAGAACTATGTTAAGTGAATCAGGTTTACCTATCTACTTTTGGGCTGAAGCAGTTAACACAGCTTGTTATACTCAGAATCAAACTTTGATCAACAAAGATCATATGAAAACTCCCTATGAATTAATGGCTGGCAAGAAACCTACTCTCAAGTACTTTCATGTATTTGGAGCCAAATGCTTTGTGCTAAAAGATGGAGATGAACATCGTGGCAAATTTGAGGCCAAGGCACATGAAGCCATTTTTGTCGGATATTCAAAAAGAGCATATAGGGTATACATAATTGATCAGCACCAAGTAAAGGAAAGTGTCAATGTAACTTTTGATGACATTAAACTCCCAAGTATCCAAACTGAAGATTCTTCTGAGTTATTAAAATTTGATAATTATCCAGACTCACATTCTGATGACGAAGAAGAGCCTGAGGTTGCAGTAGGAAATGATGACAACAATGATGGTAATGATCCAGGTAATAGTGGTGGAAACAATGGCAACACTGGAGATACTACTAATATTAGTGGTGGATCAACAAGTCATCCTGGCAGCAACTCAGGGGGAGATGAAGGATCAACTGGCACAACACAACATCACAATGAATTTCAAGGCGAATCATCAAGATCAAACCTACCGAGGGAAAGGATATGGAGTAAAGATCATCCCTTTGAATTGATCATAGGTGATCTAGATGTTGGAGTAAGAACCAGAAGTGCAACTTCAAATGAGTGTTTATTTTCAGTTTTTCTATCTCAAGAAGAACCAAAGAAGATTGAAGAGGCACTAATTGATCCAGATTGGGTTCTTGCCATGCAAGAAGAGCTCAATCAGTTCGAAAGACAAGAAGTCTGGACACTGGTACCCAGGCCTAAAGATAGATCTGTTATTGGCACAAAATGGGTATACAGGAACAAGTTAGACGGTGATGGCATTGTTACAAGGAACAAAGCCATACTGGTTGCAAAGGGTTACTCTCAGGAAGAGGGAATTGATTATGACGAGACCTACGCACCAGTTGCAAGACTTGAAGCCATCAGGATATTTCTGGCATTCGCAGCACATTCCAATTTTAAAGTCTATCAAATGGATGTGAAGAGTGCATTTCTGAACGGAAAGCTAGAAGAGGAAGTATATGTGGAACAGCCCCTGGCTTTGAAAATCCAGAGTTTGCTGATTTTGTGTACTTTCTTTTCAAAGCTCTCTATGGACTCAAGCAAGCACCGAGGACATGGTATGACACTCTCTCTGAGTTTTTACTTGAAAATGGTTTCACTAGAGGTGTCATAGATAAAACTCTCTTTTACAAATTACATAATAAAGATATGATATTTGTCCAAGTCTATGTTGACGATATTATATTTGGTTCTACTAACGAAAACTTGTGCAAGAGATTTGCTAAGTTAATGCAGAGCAGATATGAAATGAGCATGATGGGTGAGCTGTAATTCTTCCTTGGATTGCAAGTAAAGCAAAAGGAAGATGGGATTTTTATTTGCCAATCAAAGTACGTAAGAGATCTTCTCAGAAAATACAGTCTTGAAGATTCTTCACCTGCAAAAACCCCAATGCCAACAGCCACGAGGCTTGACAAAGATGAAACTGGTAAGAAAGTTGACATCACAAGCTACAGAGGTATGATAGGCTCATTATTATATCTAACTGCTAGTAGACCCGATATAATGTTTGCAACATGCTTATGTGCAAGGTTTCAATCTGACCCTAGGGAATCTCATCTTATAGCCGTTAAACGAATTTTTAGATATCTGAAGGGTACACCAAATCTAGGAATTTGGTATCCTAAGGATACAGGGTTTGACCTAATAGGCTATACAGATTCAGACTATGCAGGGTGCAGGATGGACAGGAAAAGTACTTCTGGAAGCTGTCAGTTTCTAGGACGACGGTTGATCTCCTGGTACAGCAAGAAACAACATTCAGTATCTACCTCGACAGCCGAAGCAGAATACATTGCGGCAGGTAGCTGTTGTGCACAGATCTTGTGGATTAGGAATCAACTAAATGACTATGGACTTGCGTTGAACAAAATTCCAATTTTCTGCGACAACACAAGTGCGATAGCAATTTCCAACAATCCTGTTCAACATTCGCGAACCAAGCACATTGACATAAGGTATCACTTTATCAGAGAGCATGTCATGAACGGAACTGTGGTGTTACATTTCGTACCCACAGAAGATCAGATAGCCGACATCTTCACAAAACCACTTGATGAATCCACTTTCTCAAAGCTGGTTAGTGAATTAGGGATGTTAAACTATGGCAAAATTTTTGGTTGCTAGGAATTAATTTAAACTCATAAATATTAAATGTTAATATTTAAAGAGTTTATGAGACTTGAATTAATAAAATCCTAGGGCTTATGAATTTTTGGAAAAATTATCTTAAGATTAAATCAATATTCTTAGAAGATAATTGTTTCAATTAAAGCATAAGTAATTTTGTTTAAATTTAAGCATTTATAAGCATTTATGTAAATTAATGTATATTTTTCTAATTATTATTGTACATTAAAATAAATGAGTATGTTATTAATTATTCAATTAATTTGCTTATTAAATTAATTCAAACATGAGTTAATTTAATTCTTAAATTAATTAAAATAAATTAATAATGTAAATATTTATTTTAAGTCTTTAATGATTTATTAGTATGAAAATTATTGTTATTTATCTCATAGTTTCTAAAAAGAGTATTGTTTGTTAATATTTATTGTATAATTATTCTATTTTATTATTTCAAATCAGCATGACTTTTATGTTAATATCAGTATGCCTTTTATATTTAAATTTTCGGCATGACTTTTTACACAAGTAAAAGTCATACCGAAAGTTTAAAAGAAAAAGTCATACCGAGAGTTTACAATAAAAGTCATACCGAGAAATATTTATTATGTCTTTTATTTTTTTCAGTAATAGGTTGTTTTTCTCGGTATGACTTATTAATAAGTCATACCGAGCCCTTGTTAATACTCTTTCTTTTATATAAGTCATAATATAATAAGTCATACTCAGTTTTGAATACATATACACACGCAGTTATACACGAACACATATAAACGATCAGTTAATCTTCCATTTTCAAAGAAATCGATCGTTTTGCATCCTTTTCAACTGCAATCAGTTGCTAATTCCTGAGTTCAAGCATCTTTGCTTGCTAAGTGTACTAGAATCATTTAAATCAAAGGAAACTCTGCCCAATTTTCATCAAAAATCGAACTAACTGTTCTTATTTTTGTTAAAAATCGAAGCTGTTAGTGATTGGTTGTGGTTAAAGACTGGGGTGTAGTGTTTTACGGATTCAAGTTGATTAGGGTATTATTAGAAGTTAGGGTTTTCATTTTAAAGTGTAATTTTCGAATTATTAGCTTGTAATTGTTATTTTTAATTTGTAATCGCACATTGTAATTTTATTATTTGTAATAGCTTAAATCAAAAAAAAAATGGCTGGTTTTTGCGAATTAGTAAAAACTAATTTTGTAGGATATTTTAATCCGGTGAATTGTTCAGTCGAGAGGTTTCGACCGTGGATCGTTTTTATGAATGAACATTCACTTGTAAGAACTGCAATTACTCTAGACGCCCCATTGCAAGTGTTAGCACTTAGGGCTCTGTATTCCACTGCTAGGAATAGGAGTACTGCAGGCATAGTTCAATTCTCTTTCAGCATAGGAGATCGTGAATATATGGTGACTGAAGAGGACATGAACAGAATTTTGGGCTTTCCAACTGACAACTTCATGGATCCACCCACTGTACCAGAAATTCTAGAATTTTTCTATTCCATTAGATATCAGGGTGAGATCAACTTAGTAAGAATGACTAAGTCCAAGTTGGTAAGCGAGTGAGACTACTTCTTTGACACATTAGCCAAAGTGTTTGCTCCCACTACAAATAACAACTTCAACAATATATCTTCACTACTACAAATCTTTGGGTTCTCTGTGGCTCACAACCGGAGGATAAATTTTGGAAAGTTGATTCTGAAAGAAATTATAAGGAAGATGGGGAAACCAGAAAGCAGGGAACAGGACATTCAAGTCTACTATCCGAGGTTCCTGATGCTGTTCATGAATGACTTGTTGATGGACGAAGATAAAGCCTTATTTCAGAATAGTCCTGTAGAAGAATCTCCTACTTCTCAGAACAACTTATTTGCAAGGCTCGACAACAACCCCAAGTATGAAGATGTGCCAGTGGAAAGGACAGATTACATGGCTGAGATATTAGATCACATTGCTAATCCTGTGCAAGAACAAGAGCCAGAGCAAGTGCCAATGCAGATGGATCATCCTGTGCACCTTCTACTTGAAGCTGCTCAGCATGTCGATCAAGTGGCACAAGATCAACAGGTAATATCTCACTCACAATCTTCTAGTTCAATACCTATAGATATATCCACTACACTGTTAGATTTATCTGTGGCGGACTATGATGGTGTTCTTACACTCCAGGATATCAGCTACGAACCTGAAAACACACAGGTTCTGCCCCCAGCTGAATTAGAGCCTCAAACAGTTTCTCCTTCATCCTCCTCTTCGCTTCAAGTCAGAAAAAGGAAGAAACCTGTCAGAATAGTTAGGGGTCTTGGTACTGATGTGAGTGAACCCGTAGCTCTGTCTCCTCATTCTAAAAAATCCAGATTTGAACCTGAGACAACTGCAGCCTCAACCTATTCCGATCAATGGGATATGGATTTTGATATGGCCATCCAAGATTCTCTAGATACACTTGCTCAACCAGGTGATCTAATTCGCTGCTCGGCCACAGCATCAGACAGTGAGGAAAACACACTGCTAGCAATCACTCTAGCAGAACCTTCACTTAAAGAAATACAAACACAGGAGGGCACATTTGTTGAAGAAAATGTTTTTAATGAAAACTCGTCGGATGCCACCTATGTTGTGGACCATGACATTTTCGATGCAGTGAAGCATCAGTTACCCTCCGAGGTACTAAGGAGCACCACAGACTCTCAAGAGCCTGTCATTACATTGTCTAAGGTGGTGACTCCGCTGGATTTCTTTCATCCAGTTCTCTTTCGAAAAGGTCTCGAATCTACTGGTGGATTTGAGAGGCAACCACTTCATAGAGGGAGATGGGACTCCATTCACGGAGTAGCTACGTCAGTAGCGGAGCCTCTTCAAGTTAACCTTGTTGAGGACGCGCCTTCACAGGCATCAGAAGAGCATTTCGACTCTTCAAAAGCTATTGTTATATATGCAGGTACAGCTTCAGGATCTGGAAAGGAGCTAAACACGAGTGATGTGAGGCAAACACAGAATGAAACACATGCACAGAGTGATAGTGATATAAACAGGAGTGCAAGTGAGTTGAGTGCACACACACACAGTGAACTATTATCCAAAATGGAAGCTCTCCAGAATGAAATGAAAATTGTTCAAGCTGAGTTATTAAAAGTTAAAGCACAAGCAGAAGAAAAATCTACATCTGCCTCTGTAACACAGCAGCTGACAATAGTACGAAAAGATGTTGATGATGTCAAATTCTCCATTCTACTAAAAACTTAAGACATCCAGAGTGTACATAATCTTATTGCTGAAGACATGAAAGAAGTCAGCAAATTACATGAAAAGATTGATGAAGTAGAGAAAAGCTTGACCTTAACAATCATTGAAAATGAAAAGATCTCTACTCAAAGGTTCAGCAAACTAGATGATGGCATGACACATTTAAATGAAGGAATGAAGCAAGTCTATCTGACTATGCAGAAAATGTTGACATCTTTTGAAGCCTCTAAAACTCAAGAGGATCCCTCAACTAAGGGGGAGAAAACAAAGAAGAAAGTAGCTGGAGATGAAGGGGCTACTACTCAAGATAAAGGTAAAGCAAAGCTGTTTTCTGAAGAAGAATTTCAATCGTATGATCAAGAACCAGAAGAACAGTACTATACCCAAGAGCAATTCATTTATGACAGTGCTCATGATGAATCAAACTTTCCCGACTACTGCAGAGCTGAGGAAGAGACTGCATTTGATGAAGATTTCTTATTTCCTAAAGAAAAGGAGTCTGATCCTGTCTATGAAGAGGCCATGAGGAAGTTAAAAGAAGAAATCAAATTGAGTAATGTCAAAACTGAAAATTTGAAAGCTCTAGTCGAGGAAAAAGCTAAAGCTGAAAAGAAAGCTAATGTAGAAAAGCAGAATCTATGGGCCATAGCAGTCAGAGAGAAGAAGAGAGATGTTCAACTCAAAATTGGAAAGAAATGGGATACGGCAAGAGAAATAATGGACAAACAACAAAAGGGTCCATTTGAAGACAAGCATCTGAAATCAATATTTGACCGTCTAGAAAAGTCAAATGACAACATTGACAACTTCATGAAAGCTCTGAAAGAGGAAGTGGACTACATCACTATCATAATTGATCACATTCTTGAAGACTGGCAGATTCTAGTCTACACACACAGGAATGGTACATTCAGAATTTCCTTGGAGTTTTTCAGGCAAAGAAGCTTATCTGTAATATGGACGTTATTGATCAAAGTAAAGAGAAGCTCAGAAGAAAATGAACTTCTCAGGGATAGACTTAGAGTCTTTGCAACAGCTGCTAGTCCTCAGATCTTATTTGATCCTCACGAAGTAAGATTCTTCTCAAACAAGCTATATCAAATCATGCAGTTAAATGAGGAATCTTTAAAGGGCTACACAGTTAAGTACATGATTCAAGCTGAAAGGATGCTAAGGTCAAAAGGTTTCAAATCCCAATCTAAAATGGATGCTGCAGAAAAGATAAGAAACTACTGTCTGTCAAAAAGAATTCCTTCTTACATCAGGCAAATTCCAAAGATAGATTCAACACAACCATCTGATGTAGAAGAAGAGATAGTAGATCCTGTTGAACAGGAAGTGCTGTGGCAATTAGCAAGAGCTGAACAAAGAAGGTTGTATGGAAAGACCACTACAACAGAACAATCAGTAACCGAAGAGGTACCAAGTGTAGGGTTTCGTGACACAAACGCAGCGGAATAAACGCGAAAAATAAATCAAAATAGCGAAACCCTCCGCAGGATCCATGCGAAAACAAAAGATTTAATTCGGAGATAAAGAATAAATACCTTTAGAAGCTTTAACAGTTCATTAATGGAAGATTAATGGAGGTCCAAAGCTTGTTTAATCACCACGTATCCCGCTCTCGCGATCTACGCTCTACGGTATCCACACGAACACTTTTCATGAAGGATTGATGTGTACTAGCACCCGAAAACTTCTTCTCTCTCTATCTTCCTCCTCTCTCAGAGCGGCTAGGGTTTTGTAAAATCTCTTTTTTTTATATTAAATCAGCCCATAAAGTGATTATATAGAGAGAGGAATAAGTTTTCTAATTATAATCCAATTATAATTAATACTAATCCAAAATTCTAAATTATTTAATTAAGTCTCACTTAATTAATTAATTATTAATTTTTGAATTAGTTTAAGTAATTCATTTATTCTATTTATATAATTAATTAAGTCATACTTAATTAATATCATAAATAAAATAAATTACTTATTTAATTTAAATTCATAATTTAAATTATTTCTCCTTCAAGCGTTCTTTGTGTGTGACCCTGTAGGTTATTATTACGTTGGCAACAATTTTAATATCTAATTAAAATTGTAAACAATGAGCGGCATCTAGTAATACATCATTGCTACCCAAGTAATAATAATAAATCGGTGATTCGATTAAGCCTTTCGTGAATAATGTTCCATGTAATATAATCCCTTTAATCTTGATATTATAGATTAAACTCAAGGCATGTCTCGTGTCATCCTCTTCATAATTTAATCTTTATTTTCTTGATCGATGAGTAGACTATTAAAATCAAATCAACATTTGAGCACGGCCGTGCATTTCATAGTCTCACTCAAACAAGAGGCCAATAATATCACTCCTAAAATTAGGAGGATTAAATCCCATCTAGATCATTCATATTTCTCATACGATTCATAATATACCCAATGTCCACTTTTATCATCACCCGGTCAAAGGCAACTTTTAATGTAATCAAAGTATATTAATTCTCGTATAGAAATATAATGATTTCAGGTCTAAGGATCATTACACCATTATCACAGTGAGAATTACTTATGACACTTACTTAACATGTAGAATCTCACGGCGGGTCATTCCAGTGCCATGCATTGATACATGCACTTATGTTCTTGACTTTAGTATCCCCATACCTATGACCAATGAGATGTGGTCATCTGTCAAGAAACATACTAGACTTTATGCATTATTATTGTCCTTAAATAATAATACTTGACTAGGGAATTTTAGGAATAAGATACTATTCATATAATCTCATTTTTAAGTCACATACTTAAAGATATATAATACGTATCAAAATTCCAAGGACATTTATTATGCTTTCAATTTATTACGCAGTAAATAAAACATAATAAATAAATAATAATCAATAAAACATAATCCTTAATAATAAATATTTTCCTTAAAATATAAAAAGTATTGTCTCTAGAGCACAATTACTAACAATCTCCCACTTGCACTAGAGCCAATTACCCAAGTATCCAATACTCATGGAACTAGTGTGACTTTCATGCTTCTGCTGCGACAAAGCCTTAGTCAGTGTGTCTGCAATATTATTATTAGTATACACTTTACATATATGTATATCTCCTTGATCATTAATCTCATTAATTAGGTGATATCTCCTAAGTACATGCCCAAACAGCCTCCTTGGCTACTTCACAAGCATCAATATACTCAGGTTCTATTGTAAAATCAACAATTGTCTTTGCTGTGAACCATTCCAGCATACAACATCTCAATAAAACACAAAGCCAGACAGAAACATTAAATTATCGTTATCTGTCTAGAAACCAGTATCACTGAAACCTCTTACAACTAGCTTCACATCTCCTCAATACAACTAGATCGGTATCTACTCATCATGGTTAAAGCATACGAGACATCAGGACAAGTACATATCATTGCATACATTATAAAACCAATTGCTGACGCATATGGAATTTTACTCATGCAGTCCCTATCATCCAATGATTTAGGACAAATTTTATTTTGAGATCACTATCCCATGAGACATTGGGACATATCCATTTTAGTCTCTTTGCATTTGAAATCGATGCAAAACTTTGTCAATGTATGTACTCTAAATTAGGCCGATCAATCACCTTGATCTATCTATATAGATCTCGATCCCTAATATATATGTCACATCGCCTAAGTCTTTCATTGAGAAATTATTTCTCAACCAAGTCTTCACAGTCTGTAGAGAAGGAATGTCATTCCCTATTAGTAATATATCATCAACATATAATACTAGGAATGCCACATGGCTCCCACTAAACTTCTTGTAAACACAAGTTTCATCTTCATTCTGAATAAAGTCAAACTCTTTTTGACTGTTTCATGAAAACAAATGTTCCATCTCCTCGAGGCCTGCTTTAATCCATAAATGGATCGACGCAACTTACATACATTTCTAGCATCCTTTAGATCAACAAAACCCTTAGGGTGTGTCATGTACACATCCATATCTTCTTCAAGGCTCTCATTTAAGAAAGCGGTTTTGACATCCATTTGCCAGATTTCATAGTCATAGTAAGCAGCTATAACAAGCAAAATCCTGATGGACATGACCATAACAACTGGTGAAAAGGTCTCATCATAGTCAATACCATGAATTTTCTTGAAACCTTTTGCCACCAATCGTGCCTTATAGGTCTGTACATTAGCATCCATGCCGGTCTTCTTCTTGAAAACCCACTTGCACCCTATAGGTTTTACCCCTTCAGGTGGATCAACCAAAGTCCATACTTGATTAGTATACATGGATTCCATCTCAGATTTAATAGCATCCAGCCATCTCTTAGAATCTGGAGTGTTCATAGTGTCTTGGTAGGTGAGGCTCATCTTCATCCATAAGCATCACATCACCATCTTGAGTCAAGAGAAATCCATATTATCTCTCGAGCTCATGGCGAATCCTACTAGACCTACGAATACCTGTGTTTCTTGAGCAGTATTATTTTTCTTGTATATTCTGCTCAGGTTCCTCCATTGGTTCAACATTATCATGTGGGTCTCAAACTTCATTGAGATCTATTATCCTCCCACTGTCTCTCAGCAGTTCGAGCAACAAACACTTTATTCTCGGAAGGATTATAGAAAAAATAACCCCTTGTTTCAGTTGGGTATTCCACAAAATTACATTTATCTGATTTTGGTCCTAGCTTGTCATAGATTAGACGTTTCACAAACGCTTCACATCCCCAAATTTTCATAAATGACATGCTGTGACGTTTCTCAGTCCATATCTCATAAGGATTCTTTTGAACCAATTTAGTAGGAACATAGTTAAGTGTATGTGGAGCCGTTTCCAGGGTGCAACCCCAGAAACTAATTGAAAGATTCATTGACTCAACATTGATCACACCATGTCCAACAAGGTGTGATCTCTCCTATCAAAAAAAAACTTTTCATTGATATTTTCTACTTCATCTTTATAGTCTTTGAACTTTTCAAATGATTCGGATTAGTTCTTCAAAAGATACATATATCCGTATCTACTAAAATAATTAGTAAATTTTATGAAGTTAATAAAATCTACCTTTTGTCATCGTACACATATGACCACATACATCACTATGTATAAGTCATACCCATTCAATGATCCCTTCACCATGTCCGGTAAAAGGAGATTTAGTCATTTTACCAAATAAACCAAGATTCGTATCCTTTGGTATGATTCATAATCAAACTTATCCATGAATGCATCCTTATGTATTCTGGAAATACGTTTCTCATTAATATGGCCTCAGCGATAGTGCCAAAGGTAATATTTGATTTGAGTCACTTTAGAATATATAAATTGTTAATTAGATGTGCAACATTATAAGGCTCATCATCAAAATAGAATAAACAACTATTGTTATAAAATGAAAAAGCCTTTCTTGTCCAAACAAGAAACTGAAATAATGTCTCTGCCAATTGCAAGCACGCTATAACAATTATTAAGTTCTAAATTTTCCTTATAGGCCAAAAATTAAGTAACGAGTTCCTCGAACCAGAGCAACTATCTTTACTCCAATTCCAACTCGATACCTTAAGCTTGACCCTTATTGATCATCATCTTCCGATCTTCCAATTAAGCATGACAGTTTAATTTCCAGTCTCCCAACTTTCCACAGAAGTGACAATCGTCTTCTTTATCAACACCTCATTCAGACTTTAGAGTCTGCTTTAGGGATTGGACTTTGGTTTGACAACGGAATTAGATCAAATCTTCTCCTTGCCTTTTCATTTTCCTTTCCCTTTTGCATTCCCTATGTTTACCATCAATATAGTAGTAGTTCATGCATTTATCATATTACTTTCAGCAGTTCTCAACATGCTTAGCAACTCAATGGGTGTTTTACCAATCTTATTCACTTTATTGTTCATAACAAAATAAGAATAATATTTGTCCAAAGATTGTAAGATCAAATCTAACTGTCTCTAGACCAATCTAGAAACCCAAAATATCAAAAGTACTCATTATACCCTATAATCTTTAGAACATGTGGTGTAACCGGGTCTCACTCTCCCTACTTGTACGTGTATAGTGCCCTTTCAAATATATCTTGTGCTCAATCGTCTCATAAGCATCTATATGCTCGTATTGCTTCTTAAGCTCAGCACATATATTTGCGAGCATGAGACATGAAACATCAGTCGCAACATCAATTTGCTTCCAATAAGCACTATGATTTGCACATGTTACATTCTCAACTTTAAGAGTAGGGGAAGAGATTTGACTAATATCGTGATGCCCGAGGACGATCCTCAAGCTCCTATGCCAGTCAAGGAAATATATTCTCGTCAACTTGTCCTTCTCAAGAACTGATCGCATAGAGAAGTTGTTTGTGTTTATCATTTGATATCTACAATATTAAAGTGCATAAAATAAACTAGGTTGCAAATTTAATATTAATTATGTTTAAGTGATTATGGTATATCATCATATACCTCCCACTATTTTTATCAAACTAATAGCCCTTACTATTAATTTGGAAAGTATATCCCATAATTCTTTCTAGTGAGCCAAGATCCATATTTCGTCATGTCCTAAGTCAACCACTGGAAGTCCTTAGAAAATGATTATTTAGGTAGACAACAGTTGTCAATTATATCATATATAATTCTTGGATAGTTTGGTGAACAACGATTGATCTTATCTATCTAATAGACTTTTAACCAAACTCTATGCTTCTAAGTTCATAATAGTTGAATATAACCGTTTATTTTCACTTATTATGACGACTCAGTTAAGTTAGACCCAATGATACAACAGCCGAATATAACCGCTTATATTCGTCGCATCTCACCACGATAGATAGGAGTCCCCTGCCACTGACAGTCCTTCCCCTTATCGATCTAGGATTCGATGAGTGTTCATTCATTGGAAAGCATCCGAGTAAAACTTAATATTTTGTTAAGGGGTTTTAGAAAATTTATAACGATGATGATCACATCATAAAGAGATCCTCAATTTTTCCTTGAACCAAATATTTCAAATCGACATCTTAAATTGTTCATTTCCCAGGTAGATGGAGGATACCACTGGTCACACTTAAAACCCATCAGCCTTACGAATACGCATATCCGCTTTTGTCAGAAAATCCCAATTATAGATATCAAAAATCCATATTTAATTCCGTGTTTTAAAAATCCATATTTCATAAACACAAGAATCTCATGATCGTTTGTTAATTTTAAAATCTTGAATCGTTACAGATTTTATCTTGTTTAAGCAAACATGGCATGGGTGTCGTATCTAATACATACATGATTAATCAATATTAAGCATGCATCTCAATTATATCTACCCATACATACCAATACATGCAATCATATACATATATGTAATGTGCGTAAATTAAACGTGTTTGGTTATGGCCCCATCCTATATGATATTTCCAAGCTAATGGAAATATCAAGGTCAGTCTATGGTGGTTTTAAAAATACTATCTATTACATGTCTTCTTTCTTCATTGCTCCATCATCCCCTTTTGGATCGCCTCCTTGCTTGCAAGTCTTCATTGATAATTACATTGAATAATAAAAATAAAACTATTCTAATGAAATTACAAGAAGAACTCGAGTTACATTCGAGATAATTAAATTACAATGAATAAACGACATGCAAGTCGTATTTAGAAACCAAAACCATAAATCAAAACCACTATCCTTGGGTCTTTAGGCCATAACCATCCACCATGCTATCATATAACACATATAATATATCTCATATTATATAATCATATCATATAATCATATATAACAAATTTCGAAATTTCAGAAAATTAAAAACAGATTTCTGAAGACAATAAATTGCTATTTCGAGGCCCTTAACGACGTCAAACGCCTTACAGACCCGTCGGTGATAGCAAAGCTATCAGTTTTGTTCATTGGCCCGATTCCAGTCAGAAAACACATATCGTTTACGAAAATTGGATACAGCAGTCAGATTTCTCCAAATCTGACGGTGTTTCAGAAATCGTATCATATACAATTCCCATAACAAAAACAAGCATATATCATATATACATATACAGAGATACATACAATCATCATATGATTATACATTACATGAATATCATATATTCATAATATATACATACATATACTCAAAATTTTAAAAAAATCAAATAATTTTCAGAAAATAATAAATCACCGTTTTTGGGGCTGTAACGACATCTAATGGCTTACAGACGCAGAGCTGACAAAGTCAGTATTGCTCAGTGACCCGATTCCAGTCAGAAAACACATATCGTTTACGAAAATCGGACAACGGACACAGATTTCAGAAAATCAACGGCAGCCGTTTCAGAATTCGTATCGAATACGATTCCCATAATAAGAACAAACATGTATCATATACATACATCAACACACATAATCATCACATGATTATACATCATATGAATATCATATATTCATAATATATATAAACATATACATATTATATCAATATAAAATCATGATAGATCGCATACATGCTTATATATCAAAAACTGTTAAGCACATAACCGAATTAAAACGTTTCACAAGTAGCTCTGATACCATTGTAGGGTTTCGTGACACAAACGTAGCGGAATAAACGTGAAAAATAAATCAAAATAGCAAAACCCTCCGCAGGATCCATGCGAAAACAAAAGATTTAATTCGGAGATAAAGAATAAATACCTTTAAAAGCTTTAACAGTTCATTAATGGAAGATTAATGGAGGTCCAAAGCTTGTTTAATCACCACGTATCCCGCTCTCGCGATCTACGCTCTACGGTATCCACACGAACACTTTTCATGAAGGATTGATGTGTACTAGCACCCGAAAACTTCTTCTCTCTCTATCTTCCTCCTCTCTCAGAGCGGCTAGGGTTTTGTAAAATCTCTTTTTTTTATATTAAATCAGCCCATAAAGTGATTATATAGAGAGAGGAATAAGTTTTCTAATTATAATCTAATTATAATTAATACTAATCCAAAATTCTAAATTATTTAATTAAGTCTCACTTAATTAATTAATTATTAATTTTTGAATTAGTTTAAGTAATTCATTTATTCTATTTATATAATTAATTAAGTCATACTTAATTAATATCATAAATAAAATAAATTACTTATTTAATTTAAATTCATAATTTAAATTATTTCTCCTTCAAGCGTTCTTTGTGTGTGACCCTGTAGGTTATTATTACGTTGGCAACAATTTTAATATCTAATTAAAATTGTAAACAATGAGCGGCATCTAGTAATACATCATTGCTACCCAAGTAATAATAATAAATCGGTGATTCGATTAAGCCTTTCGTGAATAATGTTCCATGTAATATAATCCCTTTAATCTTGATATTATAGATTAAACTCAAGGCATGTCTCGTGTCATCCTCTTCATAATTTAATCTTTATTTTCTTGATCGATGAGTAGACTATTAAAATCAAATCAACATTTGAGCACGGCCGTGCATTTCATAGTCTCACTCAAACAAGAGGCCAATAATATCACTCCTAAAATTAGGAGGATTAAATCCCATCTAGATCATTCATATTTCTCATACGATTCATAATATACCCAATGTCCACTTTTATCATCACCCGGTCAAAGGCAACTTTTAATGTAATCAAAGTATATTAATTCTCGTATAGAAATATAATGATTTCAGGTCTAAGGATCATTACACCATTATCACAGTGAGAATTACTTATGACACTTACTTAACATGTAGAATCTCACGGCGGGTCATTCCAGTGCCATGCATTGATACATGCACTTATGTTCTTGACTTTAGTATCCCCATACCTATGACCAATGAGATGTGGTCATCTGTCAAGAAATATACTAGACTTTATGCATTATTATTGTCCTTAAATAATAATACTTGACTAGGGAATTTTAGGAATAAGATACTATTCATATAATCTCATTTTTAAGTCACATACTTAAAGATATATAATACGTATCAAAATTCCAAGGACATTTATTATGCTTTCAATTTATTACGCAGTAAATAAAACATAATAAATAAATAATAATCAATAAAACATAATCCTTAATAATAAATATTTTCCTTAAAATATAAAAAGTATTGTCTCTAGAGCACAATTACTAACACCAAGGACACCTGTGCATAAAGGTTCAATCCTAGAAGAAGGTGAAGTTGATACATCAGAAGACTGAAGACTTAGATAGAACAAGATAGAAACTTTGTAATATTTGTTCAGTGCTAGAGGAACATCTATCTTGTATTTATCTTTTATGTATGAATCTGGAAAATTGTTAAATATAAAACCAGAACTTTTGTTTATTATTTACAGTCATTACATGTCGTACTACTTTCTTAGTTGTTAGTTGAGTTATCCTCTAGGAATTTGTGTGTTAAATGTTTAACAACAAATAGGGGGAGATTGAAAGGCATATGACTAGGCCTATTTGTAATAATTAGATGACAACTCAACTCTAGCTAATAAAGAGAAGTAAATAATAAGCACCAAACAGGAATCAAGACGAAGACAGTCAACTAATCACAAAGGATCCAAGTATCAGAAGTATTTTTATGGGGTTGCTACTCAACACTGGAAGAAGTTCATTTTTATGTTCAAGCGTCAATGAAAATAATTAAGTAGTAGTGGTTCTATATTAAACAGAAGATATAGAAGATTTCAAGTGGTTACTACAAGTAGATTCCAGAACAAGAATGAAGACAGTGAAGCAGAAGAAATGACAGAAGGCCTCTAATTTAAAAGTTATTAAAAGGAGAATATTTATTAGTATGACACAAATGAACCAGACAGTACATTTGTGTGTCAAATAAATATAAATATTTATTCTTCATTTAATCAAGAGGTTTCAAGATCAGAAGGCAAAGAAAAATCAAGAAAACTGCAGTTTAAACAAGATCTCTATAATATGTTAATTCTACAATCCAAGTAAGTTAGTTATTTAATTTATTTAATTAAATTAATTCAAGATTAAATTTAATTTAATTTATAAATTATTTAATTAATTTAAGTAGAATTAATTTATTATAAAAGAAATGATTAAAATGACTTATTCATTTAAACAATTCGAATGACTTATTAATAAGTCATACCGAATGACTTATTATTAAGTCATACCGAATTATATATATATAAACAGTTCGAATGACTTATTAATAAATCATACCGAATGACTAATTAATAAGTCATACCGAGTTATATATATATATAAAGAATAAGTCATACCGAGATTTCAATGCTCAAAAGGTCATGCTGGACTTATTTTTATTTAATTAAAAAGTCATACTGATTTTTTAATTAGTAAAATAAGTCATACCGACCAAGAATAAGTCTTACCCAGGTTTTTATAAGTCATACAAGTGTTAAAATAAGTCATACAGACTTATTTTCTTGAAATAAAGTCATACTGAAAAAGGTCATAGCAACCTTTTTCAAATCTCTATAAATATGAGATCAGCCCTTCATTTGTAAGTGTTCAATTGTTAAGAAGTTAGAAAATCAGTTCAAATTCAGAAATTTGTCTGCATTGTAATATTCACAGATTTCTGTGCAAGTTTGAATATAATTGATTAAACTCGAACACTTCATGTCGAATTCGTTCTAGATTAATATATCAGTTATTAAATCTAATCTTCATATTAATTGTGTAATAATAATCAAGTTAAAATTATATCTTTCACTTGAACAGTATTTCATTATAATTAATATTTCGCGAGTAATTATAATGCTTTTTTAATCCAATTATTCCGCGATTAATTTTCAGATATTGTATTCAACCCCCCTTCTACAATATCAGGGACCAACAATTTTGAAACCCTCATATTAGGAATCTACATGTAATTTGATGATAACATTAATCTTAGAATCATAGAAATTTTGTTTTATGTAACTGATCAATTGATATGAAATTTATAAATATCAATTGATCAGGAAACCATTTATCAGTTGAAATGTTTATATGAGTCAACTGATAATTTGGACTGTAGCATAGGTGTACTTAATCTATTTCAATCGGTAAGGTGTAAATCAATTGATATTATTCTTATCAATTGATGTTAGAGTCGATTGATATAGATCATCAATTGATGTGTAAATTAAACTGTCAAATTGTAATTATAAACTGTCAAATTGTAATTATTTGAAGATAGGAAATTGTACAAGTGAAGGATGATCAATTGATATTGAAGCCTCAATAGATGAGAGATCAATTGAAGAAGCCAAGTCAGGAATTGAAGACCATCAACTGATGTGAAGACCCATCGATTGATATATATCGATCGATGTCATTTATCAGTCGATAAGACATTCCTTATCAATAGATGGATGTAAAAATTAATCGAAGAAGAACATCAGTTGATGGATTAAAGGATGAATCAATTGATATGCTTAACAATAAATTATCAATTGATTGTGACAACACAGAAAGTCTATCAGTTGTAGATCCAGAGAACAAAAGAACACCTATGGAATACAGCCTAGGGTGGCTGTGGAGACTCAATCAGTAGCTGTCTTTCAAGTCTATTTTCCTAAAAAGGAAAAAGGAAAAAGAGAGACATATAGAAACAATCCTAAAATAAGAATTGTAAAAATACACTTGTAGTATATAAACAAGTGTAGTAGCATTGTTAGATATAATAGAAGTTAGACAATATTCCTACAATCAACTGATCAAGCTCAAGAGCACATTGTAAGATCAGTTGAGTCTTTCTAACTTTGTAAAAACGAAGCTAGGTTATCTTTAACCTAGAAACATTGAGAAAAAATATATATCTGATGGAAAAATCAATCCATCAGTAATTTTTAAATCTCGCTTTGTTCATTCTAATTTTCAGTTGTTTGTTTAAGCATATTCTGTGAAACTTTTAAACATCAAGAATAAATATTAAAAAGTTTTAATATTTGTATTCAACCCCCCCTTCTCCAAATATTGACATTGTTCTTAGGAATAAAAATTGGTATCAGAGCAGGCTTTCAACATACAGAAAGTTTAAAGATCAAGAACAGTCAATATGGGCCAAAAAGATTCAGGTGTAAAGATTCCAGTTTTAGAAAAGGACGAATACTTTCCATGGAAGGTAAAAATGCATCTGCGTCTTCTTTCTCTCGACCCTTCCTATGTTCACTGCATAGAGAAAGGTCCTCATATTCCCATGAAGCTAGTCACAGGTGTGAACCCTGATGAAACTCCTGCACTTGATAAACATATTCCTAAACTCATCTCTGAGTTCACAGAAGAGGATGAAAAAGAAGTTCTCAAAGACAAGAAAGCCATGAACATTCTGTTTAATGGCCTGGATAAAGATATGTTTGACAATGTGATAAACTGTACTTCATCAAAAGAGGTATGGGACATTCTTCAAACTCTATGTGAAGGAACTGAACAAGTAAGGAAAAACAAGATGCAACTCTTGATTCAAAAATATGAATCATTTCATTTCAAGAGTGGAGAATCCATCAATGATACTTATAGCAGATTTCAGAAGTTATTAAATGGACTGAAGCTATATGGTAGGGTCTATGCAACTGAGGATACAAACTTAAAATTTCTTAGATCTCTTCCAAAAGAATGGAAACCAATGACTGTTTCCATTAGACAATCTCAGGACTTCAAGGATTATACTCTTGAGAAACTCTATGGTATTCTCAAGACATATGAGTTGGAAATACAACAAGATGAGGAGATTGAGAAGAATCAAAGAAAGGAGAAAACTGTGGTTTTGATGGTCAAAGGAAATGAAGAAAAGAAAGAAAGTGGCTGTAAAGAAGAGTCTGTCATGATGGCTGGTGATGCTGTTGAAGAATCATTCAAAAGAGGAAAATGCAAGTGTGAAGAAAATGAAACATGCTCTCAGGATGATTTGGATGAGATTGATGAACAACTTGAATTTCTGTCAAAGAAGTTTTCAAAGCTGAAATTCAAGAGAAATCCAAATGCTCAAAGGCCTGGATCCCAGTTTAGAAATAACAATCAAAACAAAAATTTGGTTGATAGATCTAAATTCAAATGTTTTAACTGTGGATTGGCTGGTCATTTCTCAAATGAGTGCATGAAGCCAAAACAAGAAAAGGCAAAGTCTTATGATGGTATTGATTATAAAAAGAAATTCTTTGACCTCTTGAAACAGAAAGAAAAGGCTTTTGTCACTGAAGAGAAGGACCGGGCTGCTGAGAACAGTGATTCAGAAGAATTCATCAATCTAGCACTAATGGCCAAACATGAAGATGAAGAAGCTAGTTCATCATAAAATTAGGTACTAGCTACAAACTTTTCTGAGCTTACAACTGATGAATGCAATAATACTATCAATGAAATGTATAATGAGTTGTACAATTTGCATGTCACACTTAAATCAAGGAAAATCTCAAGTTAAAGAACACCACTGATGTCTTAACTGAGAGGAATATTTTTCTTGAAAATGAACTTGTTTGTTTAGATAGTTTTAAGCAGGAAAGTAAGGATGCTAGGAATGAACTAGTAAACAGTTTGAAAAGAAAAGAATTGTTAAAAGAACAATTAGCTGAAGAAATTGAAACCATTAATAAATGGAATACGTCTGCTAAAACTGCCAAACAATTATTGATGTTCAAGGTGTAGATACTCTAGGAGAACTCCCCAAATCAATAGGCAAGCCCTTGACTGATACTTCAATGGATAAAGATCAATCGACTACTAATCCTTCATCAACTGATAAGGATTATCAATCGATTGATGCTGAATCAACTGATAAGCATCCATCGACAAGTAAATCATCAATGGTTAACAAAAAGAACAAATTTAGCACTCCTATCAATTTTGTTAAGGAAACCAAAATTCAAGTTGAGACTGAAGCTGAGAGGATTAACATAGGTAGCCTATCCAAGAAACAATTAAAAGAGAAATTAGAAATGATAGCACCTGTGGAAATTACTCAACCTAAGTCTGAGAAGAAGAAAAATAATAGGAATGGTAAAGTAGGCATTAATAAGCATAACAATTACACTCCTGACATGTATGCTCCCAGAAAGGTATGTGCTAAATGTGGTAGTGTAAATCATCTGTCTATGCAATGCAAGAATGAAAAGAAACCTATATCTTCAAATGATTTAAATGCAAATGCTATGACTGCTAATGCCATGTTTACCAATCCTATGCTCATGAATGCCATGTCTTTTAATTTAGTTGCACCAAATGTTCATATGCCCTATGCACAAGTTCCATACATGTATAACCCCTTCTTTGCATATGTAAATATGAACATGTCTGGTATGCCATGGAACATGCCTAATGTAAATAATGAAATACATGGAAATTCTGCCATGAGTTCTAAGGTGTCTAAGCCCCAAAAGCCTACTCCCAAAGTTAAAGTGGATTTAAATTCACCAAAACCAAAGGAACCAAAATTGGCAACAAAGGCTCATGTTGCAACTAATGAAAGAGGACCCAAGGCAACTTGGGTACCAAAAACAACTTGATTGTTTTATGTGTGTGCAGGGAAACAAAAAGAAAAATCTCTGGTATTTGGATAGTGGATGCTCAAGGCATATGACTGGAGACTTGTCCCTGCTCACAAAGTTTGTGGAAAAGGCTGGCCCAGGAGTTACTTTTGGAGATAACAGCAAAGGTTTTACCCTGGGATATGGCTCAATTATAAAAGAAAATGTTATCATTGAACCTGTAGCACTAGTTCATGGATTGAAGCACAACCTGCTCAGTATTAGTCAACTGTGTGATAATGGTAATGGTGTATGGTTTACAACTAGATCATTCATCATAGCCAATAAAGAATCTGGTGAAATTCTCTTAACAGGAGAAAGAAAAGGAAATGTCTATGTGGCTAATTTTCACTATGTAAAGGCAAACTCAATGACATGTCTACTGAGCAAAGCAAATTCAGATGAAAGTTGGATTTGGCACAAGAAACTAGCCCATTTGAATTTCAAAGCCATGAATCTATTGGTCAGAAAGAATATGGTTAGAGGCATTCCACAGATGGAATTCACCAAGGATGGACTGTGTGATGCTTGTCAAAAGGAAAAACAAAGAAAAGCATCATTTAAGTCTAAGTCTGAATCATCAATTGATAAACCTCTAGAGTTATTGCACATGGATTTATTTGAACCAGTCAACATCATGTCAATTGCCAAAAAGAAACATTCCTTAGTCATTGTGGATGATTTTACAAGATTTTCTTGGGTATACTTCTTACACTCTAAGGATGAGGAAAATAAATTAATTATCAATCATGTGAAGAATGTTGAAAATGGAACTGAATGGAAAGTCAAGAAAATAAGAAGTGATAATGGTACTGAATTCAAAAATGCAACAATGAAGGAATTCTGTGAAGAAAAAAGTATCACTCATCATTTTTCTGCACCAAGAACTCCACAACAAAATGGAGTAGTTGAAAGGAAAAATAGGACCTTGATTGAAGCTGCTACAACTATGTTGGAAGAAGCAAAACTACCTACATACTTCTTGGCAGAAGCAATTAATACTGCTTGTTACATTCAGAATATTTCCATGGTTAATCAAATTCAAGGCAAAACTCCATATCAGTTGATGAAGAAAGATAAGAAGCTAACAGTTAACTTTCTTCATGTATTTGGCTGCAAATGTTTTGTACTTAGAAATCAAGGTGAAAATCTAGGAAAATTTGAAGCCAAGGCTGATGAAGCTATATTTGTTGGATATGGAATAACAATCAAAGCATACAGAGTCTACAATCTTAGATTACACATTGTTATGGAATCTATGCATTTAGTCTTTGATGACAAGAAAATTCAAGGGTTGTTTGATGAAGGATTTCATGATCTGTTGTATTTTGAAAATGAATCAACAAGCAATATTGAGGATAGTGATGATGATGTAGAAATTTCAAGAAATCAAGTATCTAGAATCCTCCCATCAATTGATGTCAATACCTCAACAGATAACTTATCAGTTCACAATCTTCAATCGACTGATAATACATCAATTGATAATCATTCGATGGATAACAATTCTGCTCAACAATCTTCAAGAGGAGTATCCATCTCAGGGGGAGGGTTCTCAAATAGTCAATCACATCATAATAATCAAAACACTTCCAATGATCATGAAGCATCATCATCCTCAAGAACAAATTTACCATCTCAAAGAAAATGGACAAAAAGTCATCCCTTTGAATTAATTATTGGAGATGCAAATGATGGAGTCAAAACCAGAAGTGCAACTCAAAATGAATGCTTGTATAGCAGCTTTCTATCTCAGGAAGAACTAAAAAGGATTGAAGAAGCCTTGAATGATCCTGATTGGATAATTGCTATGCAAGAAGAGTTGAATCAGTTTGAAAGGAACAAGGTATGGAAGCTGGTGCCCAAACCAAAGAACAAGTCTGTCATTGGCACAAAATGGGTATTCAAAAACAAAATGGATGAATCTGGTACAGTGACAAGGAATAAAGCAAGATTAGTGGCAAAGGGCTATTCACCAGAAGAAAGCATATATTTTGATGAAACATTTGCACCAGTTGCAAGGTTGGAAGCAATCAGAATCTTTTTAGCATATGTTGCTCATGCAAATTTCAAGGTGTATCAGATGGATGTAAAAAGTGCATTTCTCAATGAAGAACTAGAAGAAGAAGTATATGTAGAACAACCTCCTGGTTTTATTGATCCTGTTCATCCTGGATTTGTGTACTATCTTCTGAAGGCACTTTATGGATTAAAACAAGCACCTAGGGCCTGATATGAAACTCTATCTAAATTCTTGATTGAGAATCACTTCATTAGAGGTACTGTTGACAAAACTCTCTTTCATAGAAATGTTAGTGGCTCTATGATTCTTGTTCACATCTATGTAGATGACATTATTTTTGGCTCAACTAATGAAAAACTTTGTCAAAAGTTTGCTAAGTTAATGCAAAATAAATATGAATTGAGCATGATGGGAGAACTTACCTACTTTCTAGGTTTGCAAGTCAAACAATTCAAAAATGACATTTTCATAAATCAAACCAAATATATTTCTGATTTATTAAAGAGATTTGATTTAAGTGAATGTTCTTTTGCAAAAACTCCCATGGCCACTGCAACTAAAGTTGAACTGAATACTAAAGAAGCTATGGTGGACATTTCAAGTTATAGAGGCATGGTTGGCTCATTACTTTATTTAACTGCAAGTAGGCTAGACATAATGTTTGCTACATGTTTGTGTGCTAGATTTCAGGCTGATCCTAGAGAATCTCATTTGATTGCAATAAAAAGAATATTCAGATATCTAAAGGGAACTATAAATCTTGGAATTTGGTATCCAAGAGATTCTGGATTTGATCTAATTGGTTATTCAGATGCAGACTATGCAGGTTGCAGAATTGACAGAAAAAGAACAACAGGCTCCTGTCAATTTCTAGGAAACAAGCTTGTATCATGGTTCAGTAAAAAGCAGAATTCAGTATCTACATCTACTGCAGAGGCTGAATACATTGCAGCTGGAAGTTGCTGTGCACAAATATTATGGATGAGGAATCAACTACTTGATTATGGGTTCAACATGAACAAGATTCCTATTTTCTGTGATAATACAAGTGCCATTGCTATAACAGAAAATGCTGTGCAACATTCCAGAACTAAGCACATTGACATAAGGTATCACTTCATTAGGGAACATGTAATGAATGGTACAGTTGAATTACATTTTGTCCCTAGTGAAAGATAACTTGCAGACATTTTTACCAAACCACTAGATGAATCTTCTTTCAATAGATTGGTCTATGATTTAGGTATGCTTAATTATGTTTAATGATTTAAAATGTTTGATAAGTTATATATATATATATATATATATATATGAATATATAAATTTTAACCATTGACTCTGTTAATCTATTGATTCTTCATTAATCAATTGATAAACAATTTTCTTATCGATGGATAGTTGTAGCTATCGACAGATAAATATATCAATTGATGATATATTTACATATCGATGGATAGTTGTAGCTATCGACAGATAAATATATCAATTGATGATATATTTATTTATCGATGGATATGTGTACCTATCGATAAACAAGATTTACCAGTTGATGACTTGGAATATAAAGAGATCCATGTCATCAATCAATATGTACAAAAATCTAACCGTTGATTACTAATTTTATCAATTGATTAATACATACATTCCTGTATGTATCACAGTCGATTGCCAAAATTGGTAACTTTTACTTTTCTTTTTTTTTAACGGTCAATTAAGTTATATTCTGAGTAAGAAATTGATTGAGAAATCAGTAAATATAAATAATGAGATTAAAACATTGTTCATTCTTACTTGCAATTTTTACTAACGAATTCTCTTTCTCTCTTTCTCTTTCTCAATATCTAAACTCTCTCTTTGTATCTATCTTCTGTTAATAACCTTAATTGCTACTTTCTAAATTGTTGTTTCTGTATAATTACTAACAATCCTGCCAATTAATTCTCATCTCATCTTCAAACACACTAATGGCATCTTCAAAGAAAGTCTCACAATCTGGAATCTACTACGAACTCAACAACTTTGTTGCTTGCACTATGGTGGAGGAAGCCCCAACAGAATTCCATCCTCTAATGGAATTCCTAAGAAGGTCAAGGATATCAAAGGCCCTCACAGAAGCACCAAAGATAGAGTGCAATCTAGTTGAAGAGTTCTGGACTACTGTAGAGGTAGCAGATGATTTCTCTTCAATCTCCTTTGATTGCAAAGGACAGAGGTATATTCTAACCACTATAGTCTTGGGTGAGTGTTTAAATTTTCCTGCAAATAATACAAAAAATTCACCCACTGACACAGAAATTAGAAACATGCTTAGAGAAATCAATTACACAGCTCATGATGCTAGTCTAGGAAGTATAGTTAGAAAGAATCTAAGAAAAGAATGATCATATTTCTTTGATGCAATAATTAAGTATTTTTCTGGTAAGGTTAGTAATCTTGATGCAATAACAACAAGTATGCAACAATTAGGGTATAACATTTTATATGATAGATATCATAATTTAGGTAGCCTGTTAATCAATGAAATGTCTGCCAAATTGGGAAATAAAATAAATAGATCTAATCACTTATTATGCTAGATTTATTATGATTATTATTAACCACTTTGTCAAGAATATTGAGATTGACAGAAGTACAGAAATTTTGGATTGCTGGACTCAAAACAAAAGGGTCTTTAAAGACTTGGTAAGGATCAATCTTCACAGCAATGTGGAATTGATCTATCCTCCTTTTGTTCAGGTATTTATCTCTACCTTAACTTCTTCCAATCCCCAATCTTCTTTGCCTTCTGTGACTATGGAGGGTAGTAGTAATGACCCCAACCCTCCTACCCAAGCCACACAACTAATCTCAAAATCCAAATCTAAGAAACCAACCTCAGCAGGTTCTCTAAAACCTGTTGTTGTAAAAACAAAGAAAAGGAAATCAACTGTTTTGGTAGATGGACTAGAAGGAGATGTAGGTGGTGAGGGAACTGGGGAACATCAAAGAACCCAGAAGAATAAGGAGAGTGATGGTATACAACCTCAGCCAAGCCACTCTACAGTCTCCCAAAAGACTGTGGATGTTAATATGGAAAATACCACATCCCTATTGCCATCCTCTCAAAAGGATGACAATATTGAAAATAGCCCACAACCAGGGGCACAGAACCAACTTGGAGACACACAAGCCAAAATAGTAACACCATATGAAAGGAGAAAGAAGAAACTCACCTTTGCACATGGGGAATCATAAACTGCAAAATCACAGGAAACTGTGGTGGAGCCTTCTCAAATTCAGGTTGATGTGTCTCATATAAATGATGAGATGCAGCCCCATTCTCTCTCAAATCCAATACCTTCCATTCTTACTTCTCCATCCCAACAAATTTCTTCAGAAAATGTTTTGATAGATTATCAAACATTTTCAGATTCTCCTTCTTTATTCTTCAAGGAGAAGCCAACACTCTCTCCTAAATCTTCTTCACAGGATATTCAGGATTCCATTTCTCATGTTATTAAAAAGATCTCTTCACAAATAATTTCCTCAACAGTTTTTACTCCAACAATTGATATTCAACCATCGACTGATAAGCCATCGATCGATACTCAATATTATCAATCGATGGGTATGCATCAATCGATGGATATCCCAAACACCTCAACTGTTAATATCTTTACATCAATTGATGCTCAATCAATTGATGTTGCACAAACACTCTTAGGAATGAGTGAGTTGAGTGAGAGGCAGGATTGCAGCTTGGCAAAAGGAGAGGGAGTGAGTAAGAACATTCCTAATTCTTCTAGGAATGAGAGTGAAACACTTGAGGGCCCTACCTTAGAAGGTGCACAACAAATGAGTGAGGGAGAGGTGAGATTCCAGGATGAGATCCTGATGCAAAATAGAGAGATGAGTGAGAGAGATAAAACAATTCTTTTATTTGCATAGGAATTAGAAAGTGAATTGATGGTAGAAGAAGTGGGAGTACCACATGCAGAAGCTAGTGGGAGTGGAGTTGTTAAGGACATTGAAGAGGAGATTGATGCTGGTGATTTGGATCCACATAACTTCATCCATCCTAATCCACAATATCAGGGATTGGCTACTTCAAGTAACAGGGATGCAGAACAACTCTTGGGGATTGATCATACAGAACAGAGGACAAGAAATCTGAAGGAAAGTATTGCCAATACAACAGATGTATGTTATATGGCACCTGAAGAACTACAAGAAGATTCTGATGAGGAGCCATGGATGAGCACAATTGATGGTTCCTTAGAAGCTACTGAGACTGAAATTCTCTCTCAATATAGAAGGGCAATGATGGAAGGAGAAATTGAAGATTCTTCTCAAAGGAGAATTTCTCACTGTATGAGAGAATCACTGAAGATTCAAAAGATGACTGTAACATGAGTAAAGAGGGAACTAGAGATTATCAAGGACTCTATCTCCACCAACAAGGATGATTTGAACATGAGATTGGATGAAAAGCTACGATTCAACACCATGAATCACATCAAAGACAAGCTCTTCAAGGAATCAAAGAACTTTGCCGCTTTGGAAACTAGAGTGGGCCCTCTAGAAAAGAAAATGAATGCTATTATTGCAGGTCAAAGTCTTCATGCATCTATTCTTCAAAAGTTCCTTGACAGAATGCCACCACCCCCTCAAATTGATAATAACAAAAAGGGGGAGAATACAAAGAAGAAGGATGATGGTGATGGTGATGACAAAGGCAGTAGAAGTGGTGGTGTTGGTAGTTCTGGTATGGACAAGACAAGTGGCATTGGTGGTTTTGCAACACAAAGATTCAAGTACAGAAGTAACAGGGATAATCAGTCTTCAAAGAGATCTAAGTCATCTAATTCTCCAAAAGACGACTTAGAATAGAAAAAGTAAGAATTCAAGAGATTTGAAACTGATCTAGAAGCTAGAAGGATTTCTAGGGAAAGAAAAACTCAATCAATGATTGAGAGAGAAAGGAAAAGAATTGAAGACTTGAAGAGAAGCACATAGTTGGTGACAGAGGCAGTAGAAAAGGGAGACTTGAATGAGTTCATTGCTCAAACAAGAAAAATAAATGAAGATGCATAAAAGGCTGCCAAAGAAAGCAACTCAAATGCTGAAGCATTTCTATCAATTGATCTTGAAGCCCTAAAAGAGAAGAAAAAGGGCAAAGCCATAATGATTGAAGAAGAGAAGAAAAGGAAAGAGCCAGTTGGCCAGTAGCTTCTTCAAGAAGCTATTTCTACAGGATTGTCAGATAATGCAAGGAGGGAAAAGGAAAATGAGGAAATAGCAAGGCAAATGGAAATAGAATGGAATATGGAAGATCAATCAATGGAGCAACCACTGAGGAAAAAGAGAAAAATAGCTATGGCCAGGAAATGGGCAAGTACTACTCAAGAAATAGTGGTTCAGGAAAACCTTCAAGGACAACAAGAAGAAATAAGGGAGGAGGTGACAATTGAAGGTTATGACATGAAAGGAATACCAGTAATTAATGAAAAATGACTAATTGGAGTAAGGACTCATCCTGCTACTTCTAATCAAGAGGAATCTATGAGATTAGAGTATGAAAATGGAGTGAAGATCACCTATTCCATGAAAGTGATAATGAAGCAGAGTTACAATGTCTTAAAGTCTATTCTTCCTCTACTCAATAGAAAGTACAAACTCAACACAACAATTGCTGAGGAGATTCAACAGTAAATTTCAAGATTAAGGAGATCCAAGGAAGAAGCTGAACCTGATTCACCTCTAAAGCTATAAAAGTCACAGGTCAAGAAGGTGGTGTTGGAGCCAAAGTATGCTATGATTTTCACAGATGTGGAGGACAACACAAAGTTCTTTGATATCTGCAAATATCTGGACAAAATCACAGATGAAGAAATACACTACCTTATGAGGCAGCTTGGAGAAACTGACAGGGATGAGGCAATTTTGAGGAGTTCTTTCATGAGGCAACTAAAGGAGAATGCTGAGAAGAGAAGGAAGATGAACTAATTAAATCATGAAGACATTGAAGCTATTTGCAGAAGTTATCTATCAATCTGGTATTTTCAAAATTAATGTGCTAATTAAATTTCTTGATTCTATCTGAATGTTTTAATTATGGGTTTTGTTATCATCAAGTAGATTTATGCCTGTTCATATCACAGACACAAATAGGGGGAGATTGTTAGGAATCTACATGTAATTTGATGATAACATTAATCTTAGAATCATAGAAATTTTGTTTTATGTAACTGATCAATTGATATGAAATTTATAAATATCAATTGATCAGGAAACCGTTTATCAGTTGAAATGTTTATATGAGTCAACTGATAATTTAGACTGTAACATAGGTGTACTTAATCTATTTCAATCGATAAGGTGTAAATCAATTGATATTATTCTTATCAATTGATGTTAGAGTCGATTGATATAGATCATCAATTTATGTGTAAATTAAACTGTCAAATTGTAATTATTTGAAGATAGGAAATTGCACAAGTGAAGGATGATCAATTGATATTGAAGCATCAACAGATGATAGATCAATTGAAGAAGCCAAGTCAGGAATTGAAGAACAACAACTGATGTGAAGACCCATCGATTGATATATATATCGATCGATGTCATTTATCAGTCGATAAGTCATTCCTTATCAATCGATGGATGTAAAGATCAATCGAAGAAAAACATCAGTTGATGGATTAAAGGATGAATCAATTGATATGCTTAACAGCAAATTATCAATTGATTGTGACAACACAGAAAGTCTATCAGTTGTAGATCCAGAGAACAAAAGCACACCTATGGAAGACAGCCTAGGGTGGCTGTGGAGACTTAATCAGTAGCTGTCTTTCAAGTCTGTTTTCCTAAAAAGGAAAAAGGAAAAAGGAAAAAGAGAGACAGATAGAAACAATCCTAGAATAGGAATTGTAAAAATACACTTGTAGTATATAAACAAGTGTAGTAGCATTGTTAGATATAATAGAAGTTAGACAATATTTCTACAATCAACTGATCAAGCTCAAGAGCACATTGTAAGATCAGTTGAGTCTTTCTAATTTTGTAAAAACGAAGCTAGGTTATCTTTAACCTAGGAACATTGAGCAAAAATATATATCTGATAGACAAATCAATCCATCAGTAATTTTTAAATCTCTCTTTGTTCATTCTAATTTTCAGTTGTTTGTTGAAGCATATTCTGTGAAACTTTCAAACATCAAGAACAAATATTAAAAAGTTTTAATATTTGTATTCAACCCCCCTTTTCCAAATATTGAAATTGTTCTTAAGAATAACACCTCTCTCTGAGTTAGATACCCTTGATGTAGAGTGATGATTATCAGTTAATGCATTATCAGTTGATGGAGTTTTGTCAATTAATAAATTATCCATTGAAGTAGTGACATCAACTGATGTAGGATTTCTAAATACTTGTGAGTTTGTAGGTTCCACCTCTTCATCACTATTAACACCATCGGTTTCATTTTCAAATTGCAGTGTGTCATGATTTTCATCATCAAACAACCCTTGAATCTTTTTATCATCAAATACTACATGTACAGATTCCATAACAATGTATAATCTAAGATTGTAGACTCTATAGGCTATGCTTGACAGTGCATACCCAACAAATATAGCTTCATCAGCCTTGGCCTTAAACTTTCCAAGATGTTCACCTTGATTTCTCAGAACATAACATTTGCAACCAAAGACATGAAGAAACTCCACTTTTGGCTTTTTGTCTTTCTTGATCAATTGATATGGAGTCTTTCCTTGAGCTTGATTTACTATAGAGATATTTTGAATATAGCATGCTGAATTAATGGCTCAGCCCATAAATAGGTTGGTAATTTAGCATCTTCCAACATAGTTCTATCTGCTTTAATCAATGTTCTATTCTTCCTTTCAACTACCCCATTTTGCTTAGGTGTCCTTGGTGCAGAGAAAGTATGACTAATTCCTTTGGCTTCACAAAACTCTTTCATTGTAGAATTCTTGAACTTTGTTCCATTGTCACTCCTTATTTTCTTTACATCCAATCCAAGACTCTTCTCAACTTCTTTGATATGCTTGACGATTAGATTACTTGCTTCATCCTTGGAGCGAAGAAAATAAGTCAATGAGAATCTTGAAAAAATCATCTACAATGACTAGAGCATATTTTTTCTTTGTTATTGACATTATGTTGACAGGATCAAACAAATCTATATGTAAGAGATCTAAGGGATTCTCAATTGATGATTCCATTTTAGACTTGAATGATGCCTTCCTTTGTTTTCCTTTCTCACAAGCATCACATAGTCCATCTTTGAAAAATTCCATCTGCGGTAAACCCCTCACTTGGTTTTTCTTGACCAACTGATTTACCGCTTTGAAATTCAAGTGAGCTAATTTCTTGTGCCATAACGAACTTTCATTTGTACTTGTTTTTTTAGAGAAGACAAGTCATTGAATCTGCATTTGTTGAGTTTAAGTCAGCTATGTCCACATTTCCTTTTCTGTTCCCAGTCATAACTAGGCTCCTATCTTTCTTGTTGGAAATTATGCATGCTTTAGTTGTGAATCAAACTTTATTTCCATTGTCACATAGTTGACTGATGCTTAACAAATTGTTTCTTAAGCCATCATTTAGTGCAATAGGTTCAATGATAACATTTTCTGTTGAAATCAAGCCATATCCCATGGTGTAACCCTTGCTGTCATCTTCAAAATTTACTCCAGGGCCAACTCTCTCATCAAACTTTGTGAGCAGGGATTTATCTCTAGTCATATGCCTTGAACACCCACTATCCAAGTACCAAAGATTCCTCCTTTTTCCCTGCACACATCCAATAACAATCAAGTTGATTTTGGTACCCAAGTTGCCTTGGGTCCTTTCTTATTAGTTGCTACCTTTGGTTTGGTTTCCAACTTTTGTACCTTTGGTTTAGGTGGTTTTGCTTCCATTTCAACCTTGGGTGTTGGTTTCCTCACCTCAGGGTTATCAGTGCTAATACTTGGAACATTCATGCTTGCAGAATTAGAGGAATATGAATGATCTAGATGAGATTTAATCCTCTTAATTTTAGGAGTGATATTATTAGCCTCTTGTTTGAGTGAGACTATGGAATGCATGACCGTGCTCAAATATTGATTTGATTTTAATAGTCTGCTCATCGATCAAGAAAATAAAGACTAAATTATGAAGATGATGACACGACACATGCCTTGAGTTTAATCTATAATATCAATATTAAGGGGATTATATTACATCGTACATTATTCACGAAAGGCTAAATTGAATCATCGATTTAATTATTATTATTTGGGTAGCAATGATGTATTATTAGAAGCTGCTCATTGTTTATAATTTTATTATTAGATAATAAAATTACTGTCAACGTAATAATAACCTAAAGGGTCACACACAAAGAACATTTGAAGGAGAATTAATAGTAATTCAAATTTATTTTGGATATTAATTAAGTTGGACTTAATTAATAAAATTAGAAATTTGAATTAATTTATAATTCGAATTATATTTGAATATTAATTAAGTTTGACTTAATTAGTTATTTAAATTAAAATCCAAATTTTAAATAAATTAATTAAATATAAGGCCCAATCAGATGATGGGCTAAAAGACTTGTTTATTTCCTCTATAAATACATATATTTCTCTAGGAGTTAACCTAATTCAGTTTTGAGAAAACCCTAGCCGCATAGAGAGAGATAGAGGTTGAGAGAAACAGCTTGAGTGCTAGTACATCCTTATTCCTTCGAAGATCAAGTGTTCGTGTGGATACCGTTAGAGCGTAGATCACGTGCTGCAGGATACATGGTGATCGTACGAGCTTTGGACCTCATAATCTCTATCTTTAATTCGTTAAAGCTCTAAAAGGTAATACATCATGATCTTTGAATTAAATATTGTGTTTTCGCATGGATCCTGCGGAGGGTTTCACTATTTTGATTTATTTTTCGCATTTATTTCGCTGCGTTTGTGCCTTGAAACCCTTCAGAACATCCACTATCCAAGATCCACATGACCTTCTTTTTACATATGACCTTCTTTTTACATATGCCCTGCAACACAAATAAATCAAGTTTTCTTTGGTACCCAAACAAGGTTGGGTCCTTTATGCTTAGTCACATGAATATCATTCATGTTCCTAATAGTCTTAGTCACTTGATCATTCACATTTTCATTTTTCTGGTTTTGGTTTTTAGCTTGATTAGTACTTCCAGAGCTAGATGCATGTTTAGGGGATATGTCGTGTTTTCTTTATTTAACAGGACTAGCAACCTTAGGCCTAGCAGTGTTGATGTTTAAATTTTGACTTATGCATCCATCAACAAACTGTTTTCTAAGCCTAAAGCAAGTGTTCATGATATTCATGTTACATGACATACAATCAAATTTGTCACAGAATGTATGGTTATCATGCATTAAGGGTTTCATATATCTATAAGCAAATTCATCATTATTAACAATAGGTTTCTTGCACACATATGTTGATCCGCAGTTTTTACAAATCTTCCTAGGAGCATTGGAAACAGGTGCATAGTTATTGTGTTTGTTAATGCCTACCTTGCCATTTCTATTTGCCTTTTTCTTCTTAACATGCATGGTGACATTTCTCTGGACATTTTGTTTTGATTCTATTTTAACAGGAATGGACTTGGCTTTGACTACTGGGTCTTCTTTTTCAACAGAAGGCACATCACTCTTAGTGATTATCTCATCCTCATCACTCTTAGTGATCATACTGACTTCATCAAGTTCAATAGTTGCTTTCTTAAAAATTGGTTCCTTAACATTTTTCAAAATGTGAGGATGTCTAGGAGTTTCCGTTTTCTTGTCTTTTGTTGAAACAAGTTTCTTTTTCTTAAGAGTGTCATAACTAAAACCAATCCTAATCCTAGAATTTTCTTAATGCTTCTCATAGAATTCTTCAACAATAGTAGATGAGTTTTGATAAGATCTTATTTTCAACTCATTCTCAGAAATTTGTTCTTTAAGAAATTTTTCAATTTGCTTAGAACAGATAACTTTGTTCTTGAAAAACTCATTTTCTTGTTTCAAGTTTTCCAGAGTTATCAAAGACAATTCTAAGGTTTCATTCTTAGCAGTCAGTTCATCATTAGCTTTTAGCAACTTAGCAATTTCCTCATATGCAGCAGTCATACTAGTATGAATATTAAACATATCAATGCTCAATTCTTCAACAGTTTTCTTATATTAGGAATTTGACATATCAAGTGAGATTAATGAGGGTACCTTAGTGTTTGAGGATGATGCTACATCATGTGAGTTAGCCATGATTGCTAGATTCCCATATTCCTCTTCCTCATCTTCATCTGTGTCATCCCAGCATTTTCCTTCAGCTATGTAAGCTTTTCTTATCTGCTTTTTGAGGAGTGCTTCATACTTGGCTTCCAGTTCAAAGTAATCTTTGTCCTTCTTAATTGCTTTAGATTTTCTACACTCTGTTGCAAAGTGTCCAAGCTCATTACAATTATAACATCTTATTTTATATCTATCAATTGTTCCAGTTTTATACCCTCCATTAGCATTGCTTCTTGTAGGAGTCTTTCCTTTTCTTGAAGATTTGAAATTTGTTTTTGTTTAAAACTTTTATTTTTCTTGAATCTTAAGTTTCCAAATTTAATTGCCATGAAGGCCATGGTTTTGTTATCCATTCCTTCAAGTTCTTCAATGGTGTAGAAGTCTTCTTCACTTGATTCACTCTTCACAGAGTCCCTTTCTTCGAGTTCTTACTCTTCAAGTTCCTCAATCTTCACTTTCTTACTTGTACCAGTCTTCTCAATTCTTGTTAGTTCTTTTGTAACTAAGACATTTGAAACATTTTCTATCTTTCCTCTATTTGCTAAAATGGCCTTTTTTTTATAGAACTCCAGTTCATATGTCTTTAAAATTCCATAGAGGGTTTCAAGTGGAAGTTTTGTTAGATCTCTCCCTTCTCTAGTTGCAGAGATTTTGTGCTCCAAATGTTATGTGAGAGTCAACAAGAACTTCATGTTCTTCTCCTTTATTTCATAGTACTTTTCATGGAGTTGAAGGTCATTGATGAGTTTGTTGAATCTTTCAAACACTTCAGTTATGTCTTCATTTTGTTTTGACATGAAGGCTTCATACTTTGAAACAAGAAGTTGCCTTTGGTTGTCCCTTACCTCTTCAGTTCCTTCACACAGAATCTCTATGGTTTTCCATATATGTTTTGCAGATGTGCAGTTGACAATATTGTTATACATAACAATGTCTAGAGATTCTATTAGTATGAGCATTAGACTATTGTCAAGTGACACCTTCTCTTTCTCTGTGTCTATGTACTGAGATGAGTCTTTGGGTATCTGTAATAACCCGGATTTTTGGACGAATTATTTATTTATAAACGACCTTGATTAATAGTGATTCTACGGTTTACGAAAAACTTTTTAGCCCACACTAAGTAAGTGTTGGAATATTAGAAATCTGAAGATGTCATATCGTTGTATCAAGAAAATGAGTGAATGTAAAAACCGTCAGAATTCAAAGATTTTTACTTTTACGATTTGTTTCGTAATTCATGAGATATCAAGGAATAAGAGAATTATGTTATAAATAGGAGGATTATAATTCAGAAAGTTAATGGTTATAATCAAATTAGAGTATTTGGAATACTAAGGATTTAGGCTACGGAATCCCTACGACGAAACGCTTTCAGAAATTAATCGAACTTACGTGGAGGATTAAGTGTTAATCATGGAAAGGTAAGTTAAATATACTTAAGAACCATGCAACCAAGTTGGTTAATGAGGAACCAAGTCAACAAGTCAAGCCAACCAAGTGACCAAGTGCTAGTTAGAAACATGGTTCCACAAATAAAGGAAAAGTGGAAACCAAGTTCCCTAATTCATGGCTTTATGAACTTGACCTTTCACTCCACCAAGCCATAATTGTGTGTAAATCAGTCATGTAACAATACATACACATTATACAAACACAAATACACCAACACAAAAAGCAAGTAAAGAGAGAAAAGCTCTCCCCCTCCATTTCTCCATTTTCTGTCCAGCTTGAGAAAGGTGCAAAGACAATTTTATAACTTCAGTTCTAATCATCCAAAAATCACCAAATTTTAAACATAGCTTCTTAACTATATGTAGAAGGTACGTATTTAATTTCATAATATTTGGAGGTGTTTTGGTTGGGTAAATAAATTGTAGAAGTTGAGGCTGAATTGTAACTCCGAAAATTTACTAACTTGTTCTTGATTTTCTCTTGCAAGTTTAAGGATGATAAGCATAGATCATGACTCCCTTAAGACTTACAAGCTCTTTTTAGTATATTTAAGGATTCAAAAAAGGTATAAACTATATTCACCCTTTGATTTACTTTGAGTTAAAAGCTTGAGTTGAGTTATGTTTAAGCATATGTGGTTTAAGGAGTTTGGATGTAAATGGTTGAATGTTGTTGGATGATTTTGTGAAGTGGTGTTGGTCAAAACGTTATGAAATGAGTAGTTGAATGATATGACCATATTAGTATGTTGATGATTTATCTTGATTGTGAATGGATTCACATTGGTTAAATCCGGAAAACGTTACGTTTATAGCCGTCGTAATGCCCATTTTTCGTGAGCACTCCATTAAACTGTGAAAACCGAATTGTTAAGCTCCTGGTCCCTAATACCTCTGACCATAGTTGGATAGTACTTTACTCATAGATCGTTTTGACACTTGAATCATGTTATTCCGATATACGGTTTAGGAGAAAAGTTAGTTTTAGTAGAGGTGTCTAAAAGGACCAAACTGTTTCAAATGACTCCCTTTGTATATATAAATGGACCCCTTAACAGTCTCCAAAAATCATGTACTTTTGAGGTTAAGTAATTTGGTCAGTTAACAAGGCCTCTCCAAAATTTCAAGGGCATATGTTAATTTTTCGATTTTATAAAAATATCGAAACCAAAGTTGTGCAATGACACTATTCACATAAGAGGCTACTGCCTTCTTCAGTAAATTCGGAAAAATGAGGCATCTGCAAAGGGCCAAACTTTTGATGGATTATATTCTATACATTCTCTAGATCGTGCACACGAAAACGGTGCATTATTTGAGTTAGCGGTTAATAAGTTATGAGCGTTTTAGTAAAAGCGGTGCAAATAACAAAACCTCGTAGTTGACTCGATTTCTAAAATACTGTTCACTGAGTTAAACTCAAGTGTTTTAAATCAAATATTTTTGATAAATATTACAAATACTCAAGAACCTCCTTGAGGTGGTTTCATATTTAATTATGAATTTTCTGATTTACTAAAAATGTTAGAGTGCGAGTCACGTAATAGTAATTCGCAGGAAAGTCAACTACAGAGACACTGTTTTGACGAGCCACTTTGGCCAAGATAATAGGATAATTTCGAGTCGGTTAAAACACGAAAGATTTTGAGGAATAACATGACTACGTATTGGAGTAAAGGATTAGATTAAAATCCGTTGACGAAATGGTTTGCGAACGGTTAAGATAGACCCGAGGAAGTGAATGCCGGGTAAGACAAGTGTTAAGTAAAAGGGACTAAGAACTAATTTGAGGTTGTCATAATTCGAATCGATATATGATTATACTTATGAGTAATATAAGTAGTTGATGGGAGTAAGAGTACTAATGAGGATTGTGATATCTATTGATAGAAAATCCGGAACGAGTGGGACTCTGAGAACGTATCTTGGACTTCAGGCAAGTTTTCTAACCTACGTTTTTACGTATCAAAATATATGTATTGCTACGTATGCACATTTTTAAACACCTGTACTTAATGTACTACTATTATGATCGAAAGACTGTTGTTGTTATGATATAACTGTATGTTGAAAAGTACGAATTGTTTTATGTATTATTAAAGCTTTCGTAAATGTTTCAGTTATATGCTATAAGAAATATAGATATAAGCCGGTGAAGGTAAAAGGCTCTAAGTGTATAGCGAGTTATGTATTTTCGAACGTAGACCGGGAGTCGGAAGGTTATGTTAAGTACTGTCGTAATCCGGAAGAAGCCGGAGACAGATTATTTTGAAATGATGATATAAATATTTCGATATTTATATTTTGATATTCTTTTAATAAAAGAATTAAATGAGGATAATAAATATTATTTCAATATTTATTTAATTAATGAATATTATTTGAATATTCATTTGAAGGAGATAATAAATATTATTTTAATATTTATTTAATTAATGAATATTATTTTGAAGATTCATTTATTAAGGATTATTTATTAATTATAATTAATAAATATTATTTAAATATTTATTAATTATTTAAAATTCATTTACAAATTATTTTAGGTCTTTAATAATTATTAGAAGCTTTCGATAATTATTTTAAATACTTTTCGACCTTCAGAAAATGGTTTAAAGATAGTGAGAGCTCCCTAATATTTTAATTTAATTATTTTATTTTATTCTTTTAATAATAATAAAATAAGTTCAGACTTATCAAAAATAGGGAACTCGGTCTAGGAAGTGAATACCTATTTACTTCTCGAAAGTAGTGAAGTTTTGGAACCAGTTTCCACAGTAGAAAGAGCTTTTCAACTTATCAAAAGCAGAGTTTTACTAATCAAAATAAAGAAAAGTTTTCAGTTAACTCCCTGGTCATGGTTTTATAAAATGAATTCATTCCTTGATGAAAGCGATTAGTGGGTGAAGTTCACTTACCTGTGTGGTGAGAGGACAGCTCGACTAATCTAATCAGTGACTACTCATAGCTATGAGGGTCTATCAACAAGTACGATATACTTGGGGAACTAGGATTACTTCCGGTTCCAGGTTAGATAGACAAATCTATTAACAAGTATTATATACTTGGGGAGCTTGGATTAATGTTCGAGTTCCAGACTTATAGATTGATTCAGCGGACTTGGAGTTAGCGTAAGAGGCCGAGTGACGCACGGTCCAGCACTTTGACCCGTATGCGGTCTAGGGTGATTACCCATTAACAGTAGCGAGTACCGGGGATCCCCCTTCTACATGTAGAAAAACGGAAGGTGTTGGGTCCCGGAAGTATCGTAGAAGGGGGGTTGAATGCGATATTCACAACAATTTAAAATTCTTTTCAGAATTTACGGAATTAAATTATTGCTTAAGCTGAGGGTTCGGGTCTTTGTAGTGTTTGGGGGGCTGACATACTAACTTTCTATTTACATGATTAAACATTTAAGATATAGAAAATTAGCAAGTAAGTAAACAAGATTTAAGTTAAATACGTATATTAAACTTGAAAGGGTATTACAATATTCGGTAGAATAAACATTTAATTCCTAGAACAAATTTGACATGAATTGTTCTACTTAAGGAATTAAAACCAAACTAGCACAGAAAGTCTGTGAATATGACGTTGCAGACAAATTGCTGAATTTGACTGTTTTTCTACTACTGAAAAATGAAGCCCCTGGCCTCATATTTATAGAGGTGGAAAGCCAGCATGACTCATCCCAATATGACCTTTTTCCTAATTGATTTAACACTTGTATGACTCACAAAAAGGCTGGGCATGACTTATAATGGTCGGTATGACTCTTCAGAAATTCGGTATGACTTGTTATAAGTCATACTGGATTTTTCTTTTAATTAAATAAATCAGAATGACTTAATTAATTAAAATAAAATCAGCATGACTTATTATATAATTCCTTCGGTATGACTCTTGGAAAGCAATTCTCGGTATGACTTATCAAAATCACTCGGTATGACTTCTTTGTCAAAAGCCAATTTCTTTTTCTTTTCTTCTTGTTTTGACAAGTGGCAGCCTACCATCGGTTCTTTAATAACATATCTCCTGCCATCTCAATTTGAACAATTCGGGGGCCTATTTTGTCTTATTATAGACAGGCTCCGTAGAAATGTTTTTCGACCCGCACAGCTTATAATCTTTGATTAATAAATAATAAATTTAATTCAAAAATTATAAAAAAATATCTAATATTATTTAGATATTTATAAATATAATTTACTAAATAAATAAAATATTTATTAATTAAATAAATCCTTACGCTCTAAGCTGCGGTCTCCAGATCTTCTGGAACCGAACTCCTTTTGACTTGGAAATGATAAATCAATTCTAACCGGGGTTCCACTTTTAAGAATATATTACTCTACATTTCTTCCGTGTCAATTCTTTTTCCGTCTTTTCTTCAAGTCAATACTGTCAGGCATGTTTGGTTGTTTCTACAATTGCAATTAGAAGTACGTCTGTTACTGAAATAATCTGACTCTTTAAACTAGACAATACTTCTTTTCACCACTGCATGTACCCAGTCAAATATTCAATCTTGGATTCTGACTCTTGTACACTGCAATACAAACAAACCTGTATCTTTTTGAACTTCTAGCTTTTGTCTTCTGTCATTCTAAAATAATTCTAAATTAATTAATCCTTTAATTAATTTAAGAAATAAATTAATTCTGAGTGAATTAATTAACTAATTAATAGAGAATTAAATTAAAGGCTTGACTATTATTGATGTAGATAAGACTCTTATGTTCTTCAACAATAACATTTTTAACCACTTGAACTTTTTGATGACGAATCTTCACTGACATTGTTGACACCCTGTGCACTGGTCTGGTTCACGGATGACTAACTACAATGTTGATTCTCATTTCTTCTGTAGTGGTCTTTGTGTCTTGTCTTGTCCTGTCATGGCTTCTTTTGTTCTTCCTCTATATTCAATATTTATTATTTACTTCGCTTTCTTATCTGAGTTGAGTTGTCATCTACTTATTACAAATAGGACTAGTAATATGACTTTTAATCTCCCCCTATTTGTTGTTAAACATTTAACACACAAATTCCTAGAGGATAACTCAACTAACAACTAAGAAAATAAATACAACATTTAAGAACTGTAAATAATAAATTGTTTTCTGGATCATATAATACATTTCCAGATTTCAATTGTGAAAGATAAATAAGATAGATGTTCCTCTAGACTGAATATATTTAACAAAGTTCTATCTTAACTTACCTATCATTATCAGCTTCAAAAGTATCAACTTCACCTTCTTCTAGAGTTTAACTTTTGTAATCAGGGGTCATTGGTAGATCTTCAATGGCTGGTTTCTCTGGATCAGATTCTGCATTTCCAGATTTCTTGAGAGAACTTAGAAATGAAAGATGTTTGTTCCTATAACACTGAACATATTATACAAGTAGTATTATCTTCATTTCTCAGACTCATCACTACTCCCCCTTAGGATGACAGGGATGAAATCTTGTTCTCTTATTACCATTTCTCCTCTATTTCTCCAACTTCTGTCTTCACTTCTCTCCCAAGATGAATTCATTCTTCCCTTACGTGAATTATTCAACCAATTTAATAGAGGTAACAACAGACATGGCATACATATAGCATTAAACCATCGCAGATATAAAAAATGCAAACTATGACATGTTATGCATTTTAGAAAATCCAGTTAATCCTATATACAAGAATTTTCTAAAATCAAATGGATCTAATCCAAGCATGTTGTTATATACCCCCTTTTCTTGTTCAACAATGGAGTAATCCTCTTCTAGTAAAAGTCTTTGTTAAACAATTCTCCCATTGGATCTTGTTCAACACTTCTCCCTTTTTGGATCTACTTCTTCCTTTTTGGATCTTGTTCAACAGTTCGAACTGTTCAACACTTCTCCCCCTTAATTGAGTAATCCTCTTCAGAATCCTTATTAATAGAAGAAATTTCATCCCCTTTAGTTGAGTAACATTATAAATCTGTAACAGATAATTGGGAATGAGATTTGGTAATTGTGCTAGTGTTTGATTTTCCTTTGTGTTTCTGACAAGTGTTTCGCTCATATACTCTCTAAGTGTTTCACTCATAGAATATATATTTTCACTCTTTCTCACTTGTGTTTCACTCTTTCCTCACAACACTATTTCTCTCTCAGTACGGATGACATAGTCTTTTGTACCTGCAAGAAAGATCACCATAGCCCCTTCAACATGTTGGGTTCCGAGGCATAAAACGCAGCGGATAAATGTAAATATAACGAAAATTTTCGGAACCCAAACGCAGGATCATGTATAAGAATTGACGGATTATGGTGATAATCGAATCATACCTATTAAGATTTTGAATGCCACGAACTCAACGGAGATCCTTGCTATCACGATTTGTGTCTTCCTCTCGAAAGCACCTCTATGGTATCCACACGAGCACCTTCAAGAACGTCTCACGATCTTGAACACGGAACGGAAGTACTAGCCTCCTTTGATAGGTTTCGAATTCTCTCTGCCTCTTCCTATGCTGCCTCTTCTGCTAGGGTTTATTCAAAAATGTGCAAGCCATTTAACCTATCATTATCTATTTATAATGATTGGTTAATGGGCCTTTTTAGCAAAAACCTAACCCATGTAGGCATATGATTAAATAATAAAACATGCTTCTATTATTTAATTAATAATTAAGTCACACTTAATTATTATTGGCAGAAATATAATTCTTCAAATTCGAATTTATTTCAATTAATTAAGTCTCACTTAATTAATATAATAAATTCGAATTAATCATCAATTAATTTAAATCTATAATTTAAATTAACTATTCCTCTAGGTGCTCTATGTGTGTGACCCTATAGGCTATTATTTAATTAGCAATAATTTTATTCTCCAATAAAATTATAAAAATGAGCGGTATCTAGTAATACATCATTGCTACCTAATTAAACAATAATTAAATCGTGATTCGATAAAACCTTTCGTGATTAATGTTTCCGTGTAATATAATCCCTTTAACCATATATATTATAGATTAAACTCGAGGCATGTATTTAGTCATCCTCTTCAACATTTAATCCGCGTTTACTTGATCCATGAGTAGACTATGAAAAACAAATCATTATTTGAGCACGGCCATGCATTTTATAGTCTCACTCAATCAAGAGGCCAATAATATCTCTCCTAATTATAGGAGGGTTAAATCCTTTATCTATCATTCATATTTCTCATACGACTCATGATATACCCGATGTCCACTTTTATCATCACCCGGTCAAAGGTAACTTTTAATGTAGTCAAAGTATATCAATCCTCGTATAGAAATATAATGATCTCAAGTCAGAGGATCATTACACCATTATCACTGTGAGTCTTTCTTATGACTTAATTAAACATGAAGAATCTCACTGTGGGTCTGTCCAGTACCATGTACCCCTACATGTACCTATGTATTGACTTTAGTATCCCCATACTTATAACCAATGAGATGTGGTTATCTGTCAAACAACATACTAGTCTATTTATGTATTATTATTGTCCTATCATAATAATACTCGACTAGGGAACCTTTAAGAATATGATATATTATATAATCTCAAGTTCAAGTCATTTACTTAAACTATATAACGAGTATCATGATTCTAAGGACATTTATTATGCTAACAAATATATCGCAGTAATTAAAGTCATAATAAATACGTTTATTGAATAATCAAATGACATAAATGTTTATTAAAAGGAAAAATTGTATTGCCTCTAGGGCACCTACACTAACACAACAGAGGTCACTGGTGGTGCAATGGGGTTTCGTAAATCCCCGTCCTCAATTGATTCTATTAAAATATTTGACTTTGAAAACTGAATTGCTTCAGTAATAGATTCAATGAGTTGTTGATCATCTAAGATGATCTATTCCGTTAGGAATCCAGATATGTTCCATCTGGGGAGGGAGACAAGGATCTATAATGTAGCACATGATCCAAGTTTCCTCCTGACGACTGTGAAGGCATGTTGATTCAGTCAGAATCATCAATCATCCTTCCTTCCTTGATATGGAAGTTTAGAATAATTGCTTCCGTCAATTCATCCTTAGTGTGTGACAATCCTTACAGTGCATTTGAATATATACATTTATGGTTTGCAGTGTTTGAGAGTGTCCAGATGAAGTTTACTCTTTACAAATGGCCTTGGCTGACAGGCCGAATTCAATAGACTCATCATGTTAAGATGACGAACCTAGTAACAGTTTTGCCATTTACAAATCTATACCCTTTTGAGAGGATATAAATTAGTTAGCAGTTGCCTTGGTTTCAATTTCATATTCTAACTAGAGGCAGAGCTGCTGGAACACTCGTAGATACTTCTCTTTTCTAGTGCACTAGAGGCACTTACTCTCTCACCCTCTTTAGTTGAAAAAACTTTTCTTTTCAGGGGTTTAGTAGATGAAGTTGTATATGTTTGAGTGTTTGTCGTTCTATGATCTGTGTTAGATATTGTAGGTTTTCAATCCCTTGATCTTGTCCTATAGCCACTGAGGGCTCAATATATCAATTGTATATATATTTTTATATTAATTGATTAAAAGAATATATCAAGATCGAGATTACCTGCTTTTACCTCGAGTCGATTGCTCTTGTTCGGCAGGACACAAATATGTTTTTATTATTAGTGATTTTCAGATAAACAATATATATATATTATCACTAACAACAAAAATCATAACTAATTGCAATGAAATAATAACAAACTATCAAAATGTGATAATTAATAATAATTTCAAAAAGCAAGTAATTATTCTTTTAATATCTCATCGTATTAAAACTATGAAGCTAATAAACATTTAATTGCTTCAATTCATAATTTTAATAAGATAAAATAATCTTGCTAAATACTAAATAATCATAGGAATGAAAATTAGCATTTAACTTCATACATTATATATAATAATTGTTACTTATGCATATGGCAATTATACTCATAACAATTATCAGTAATATATGTAAGCTCGAGAAAGTATATATAAAGAAATTCACAAGTCCTTTAAATATTGACATTTAATACTTATGATTCTTAGAACAATTTCTCGTAGACAAAAATAAATAAAATGAAATGAAATAAAAATGACTATAAAGTAAAAATATGCCAATTTTATAGGAAAAATAAATATGCCAATCATATAGAAATAAATAAATAAATAAATATGCCAATTTACAAAAAATAAAAACAAAATAAAAATAAACTTACACACATATATATATATATATATAGAAATAAAGATATTAAAAGTTTAAAAACAAAAATAATATGTACCAATTGTTGAAAAAAAATATCATTATTTAAGAACATGATACGAAATTTTTTTTAAGATACATATCCCTTAATAAAACGCGGGAAAATTATATCTGAGAAGAAAGTTTCTATCACTAATGAATTTTCTATAAGGCAAACTTCCCATGATAAAATGAGGGAATTTGTACCAAAGAAGAAATTCAACTCTATTAAGGAATTTATAAAAAATATATTTACAGTATGAATGCCAATTAAATAAAACTGTACAAAACTAAAAATGTTGCATGTACCTCTCACTGTGCACGCCTTGCAATGTGTTCCTAGAATTTTTCTATTTAGGCTTACCATCAGCGTGAGTGTCGGTGGTGTGCTTGACTCATTACAAAGTACTATAGCTGACGAGCGAATTTCAATGGATTCATCTTGTAGAGAGAATGATTCCAGAGACAGTTTTATTGCCTTTTCAGCTCTGCATCCTTCTGAGAAGATGCAGATGAGCTTACAGTTACCTCAGTTATATACTCCTTTTCTTCTCTGGAGGTAGAGCTGTGGGTGCACTTCCGACATCATCCTTATTTGCTGCATCAAGTGCAGTATCTCCCTTATCAACCTCTAACTTAAATGAGTTCCTTATATCTCCAGAGGTTAATATATGGAAGTAGATGAATTGGTGTTTGGTACTATGGCCTGAGTAAGAGATTGATGGGTTTTCAACCTCTTGGTCAGTTTCTAAAGCCACTGGGGGCTAACTGGAAAGAACCAATCGAGATAAAAAGATAATCACCTTAACATTCCAAAACATATTTTTCATCCCAAGGAGAAGGAAAAATATAATAAGGAATGATAATAGATTGCATTAAAGCACTTTCAATAAAAGAGTTTTGTCAGAACTAAAGATTTATCATTTAAAAGCATGATACAAAATTTTCTTTAAGATACATATCCCATAATAAAACGCGGGAAAGTTGTATCATAGAAGAAAGTTTTTATCCTTTATGAATTTCCTATAAGGCAAACTTCTCATTATAAAACGCGAGAATTTATACCAAATAAGAAATTCAACTCTCTTACCAAATTATATCTCGTTAAAATGACTATTTTCCTTTATACCTTAATACTGTATGATTTGAAAACAGTTTTGCAAGCCATCCTTATCAGATAGAGGACTATGACTTTCCGACATATAATGCAATTATGATCTTCATCATTTTCATCCACCTGATATTATCCCTAACTTAAAATAAAAAATATCATGACAATAGGGGTGGATGTATTCTTAGCAATACAGTACAAGGCATTCAAAGCAACAACCACTGTTTAGGTACTTTGAATCAATGTGCAACAAATATTGAAACAAGTGTTTGAAAACAAATCATTTTACAAATGGTTGATACCTAGAAGTAAAACCAATTTTGGAAATATTTCTAAGTATATAAAATATTGAGAATTTTATATACGCATATCTTAGAAAATACTTTCGTTTTTCAATATTAGTGTTTTTGAAATATGCATTGATTATTTAGATCAGTAATTCTAAATAATGTCACTAATATTAAAAGTGTCACAATTATTTGTAACAAAACATTTAACAACATCAGAGAAAAATATCAAAACAATTAAGTAAGATATCATTAACTGATACTCATTAAATATTTATCATACAAACAATTATGCTGCATATTATTTTAATTCATTTAAATCATGAGACTGATCTGACATCGAATTGTCTAACATCATAATTTAAATCAATTAAGATAATATTCAAACTTATGCTAGAATACTTAATTACCACATACGCATATAACATTGTAAACATGATAATTAAAGTAGTAGCACTAAGTACGAGGTTCTGGATTTCAAATAAATTCACAAGTCCTTTAAATATGGAAAATGTAAAACTTGTGAACTCATTTAAGAATTCCTTACAGATGAGATTTCCAACAAATATGCACATACATAATATCCCAACTTCACTAACCAACTTAGACAAAATGAATTCATCAAGCTGTTTAGCAAATATCTGCAAGTTATTCTACTAAGGACTACTCTCGATATAAATGATACCTAGTATCCATGCGCTTGTTCCGTGAGTGGTGAAGAGATTATCCAGCAGAGTTGATGGAGTTTGACAGCTTCTGGTAATTACCTCCATGTCTTTCTTATAACCTGCATTATCTATATCTATATAGCCAATTATGTTAAACCTGGTATCTTTAAGGTACCTGATTCTTAGAATTGGTAATCCCTTAAGATATCTAACAATTCATATCTTAGCTATAAGATTAGATTCTCTAGTATCCACGTGGAAACTTACACATAGGCATATTGAGAATAAAATATATGGTCTTTATGCACAGTAGACCCACATATAATATAACCATGGTATACTTGCACTAAACATTATGTGTGTGTGCCTTGTATTCTAGAGAGATATGTGTATAACGACTCTAATATAAAATCATATTCAAGTAATTAGCAGTTAGAGTGTCATACCAAGTCCTTGACGATTGCTTGATCTCTTACCTCCATCATAGAGAGCTTTGTGAAGAGAATGATATACAAATTCCAGTGGATAAGAAACTTCAAAGTCCAGGAGTTGTTGTACATCAACTTGTTCAGCCCTAAATAGTATCAAGTTTCGTCTCTGGTGCTTTAGTTAGATCTTGAAAGTCCCGAAGATTCTGTTTCCATTATCGTTGATACCTTCTGTAGCAACCAGTTTGGCTTTGTTCCTCATAACAATGCCAAAAATCATCCAGTCTCTGAAAACCCTTACAGTACCAATTACAACTTTGTCGTGTGGCCTGGGTTCCAGATTCAGTAGATTCTGCCTTCGAACTGATTGAGATCATCTTGCATTGCAATCACTCAATCTGGATCAATCAGTGCTTCTTCAATCTTCTTTAGGATTCCAACTGTTTAACAATTGTTATTTCCCGAAGAGTAACCATTTACTTTGCATAGCACTTCTAGTCTTTACTCTAGTATCCGGATCACTAAGAACTAGACTCCAGGAATGAATTTGACTCCAAACCCTTTATCTCGGCAGATATGTTCTTAATGTATTCCTTTGATCTTCATTGTGTTGAGTATGACTAGTAGATCCTTCTTTTATTTGCTCCCCCTGAGTTGCTGCTCGGATGTGTTGAAGATCCTTCACCTTGTTGAGTGGATTCTGTTAAAGTTCATGAGTTGTGTAGATTCACTAACATTTCCACTTCTAGGATCTGAATCATCATCATTAACATTGATTCCTTCTGTAAACTCAGTTTCATCATCAATATCTGAATATGACTCTGACAAGATGTCAAGCTTCACAGATTCAGAATAGACTTTTATTTTAATGCTCGGGAGCTCCTTGAATAGTGTAACACAGCCCTGATCGTGCCTTACTACTTTTAGCCCCATATGTTTCTTCAGTTGTGACCTCTAATGATTCTTAAATCCGTTTTGTATAAGTACAAAAACTAGAATGATCATTGGAAACAGAAAAAAAATCTTCAGAGTTCCCCACTAATAAATTTATCATATCTTTACCTTTGAGCAGTTTGTGGAACTATAACATGAACAATCGTATCATCCACAATAAAATCCAAATGCTCCGGAATAAACCAACTAATACGAAATGACCACTTTCCTCGAAACCGGGTAATATGCTCTGCGAATTAATTCTGAGCCAAAACGAAGAATTTTCCAACTATAAACCCTTTTGGAAAATGGACCAAGATTTTTAATATCTTTAAATTATAAATTAAATCTATATAAATTTAACTAATAAATTTACTTAAATTAAATTTATAAAATAAATTTATTTAAATTAAGTTTATAAAATAAACTTTTTTCAAGTTTAAATAATAAACTCATTTAAATTAAATTCACAAAATAAATTTATTTTAAATAACATTTATAAAAGAAATTTATCTAAATTTAAATTCATAAAATAAAATTATCTAAATAAATTTAAATTATAAAAGTAAGTCTATTTAAATTTAAAGAATAAATTTATTTAAATTAAAATTTATAAAATAAACTTATTTAAATTAAGTTTATAAAAGAAACTTTTTCAAGTTTTAATAATAAACTCATTTAAATTAAATTCACAAAATAAATTTATTTTAAATAATATTTATAAAATAAATTTATCTAAATTTAAATTTATAAAATAAAATTATCTAAATAAATTTAAATTATAAAAGGAAATCTATTTAAATTTAGAGAATAAATTTATTTAAATTAAAATTTATATAGTAAACTTATTTAAATTAAGTTTATAAAAGAAACTTTTTCAAGTTTCAATAATAAACTCATTTAAATTAAATTCACAAAATAAATTTATTTTAAATAAAATTTATAAAATAAATTTATCTAAATTTAAATTTATAAACTAAAATTATCTAAATTTATAGGGAACTCGGTCTAGGAAGTGAATACCTATTTACTTCTCGAAAGCAGTGAAGTTTTGGAACCAGTTTCCACAGTAGAAAGAGCTTTTCAACTTATCAAAAGCAGAGTTTTACTAATCAAAATAAAGAAAAGTTTTCAGTTAACTCCCTGGTCATGGTTTTATAAAATGAATTCATTCCTTGATGAAAGCGATTAGTGGGTGAAGTTCACTTACCTGTGTGGTGAGAGGACAGCCCGACTAATCTAATCAGTGACTACTCATAGCTATGAGAGTCTATCAACAAGTACGATATACTTGGGGAACTAGGATTACTTCCGGTTCCAGGTTAGATAGACAAATCTATTAACAAGTATTATATACTTGGGGAGCTTGGATTAATGTTCGAGTTCCAGACTTATAGATTGATTCAGCAGACTTGGAGTTAGCGTAAGAGGCTGAGTGACGCACGGTCCAGCACTTTGACCCGTATGCGGTCTAGGGTGATTACCCATTAACGGTAGCGAGTACCGGGGCTCCCCCTTCTACATGTAGAGAAACGGAAGGTGTTGGGTCCCGGAAGTATCGTAGAAGGGGGGTTGAATGCGATACTCACAACAATTTAAAATTCTTTTCAGAATTTACGGAATTAAATTATTGCTTAAGCTGAGGGTTCGGGTCTTTGTTGTGTTTGGGAGGCTGACATACTAACTTTCTATTTACATGATTAAACATTTAAGATATAGAAAATTAGCAAGTAAGTAAACAAGATTCAAGTTAAATACGTATATTAAACTTGAAAGGGTATTACAATATTCGGTAGAATAAACATTTAATTCCTAGAACAAATTTAACATGAATTGTTCTACTTAAGGAATTAAAACCAAACTGGCACAGAAAGTCTGTGAATATGACGTTGCAGACAAATTGCTGAATTTGACTGTTTTTCTACTACTGAAAAATGAAGCCCCTGGCCTCATATTTATAGAGGTGGAAAGCCAGCATGACTCGTCCCAATATGACCTTTTTCCTAATTGATTTAACACTTGTATGACTCACAAAAAGGCTGGGCATGACTTATAATGGTCGGTATGACTCTTCAGAAATTTGGTATGACTTGTTATAAGTCATACTGGATTTTTCTTTTAATTAAATAAATCAGAATGACTTAATTAATTAAAATAAAATCAGCATGACTTATTATATAATTCCTTCGGTATGACTCTTGGAAAGCAATTCTCGGTATGACTTATCAAAATCACTCGGTATGACTTCTTTGTCAAAAGCCAATTTCTTTTTCTTTTCTTCTTGTTTTGACAAGTGGCAGCCTACCATCGGTTCTTTAATAACATATCTCCTGCCATCTCAATTTGAACAATTCGGGGGCCTATTTTGTCTTATTACAGACAGGCTCCGTAGAAATGCTTTTCGACCCGCACAGCTTATAATCTTTGATTAATAAATAATAAATTTAATTCAGAAATTATAAAAAAAAATATCTAATATTATTTAGATATTTATAAATATAATTTACTAAATAAATAAAATATTTATTAATTAAATAAATCCTTACGCTCTAAGCTGCGGTCTCCTGATCTTCTGGAACCGAACTCCTTTTGACTTGGAAATGATAAATCAATTCCAACCGGGGTTCCACTTTTAAGAATATATTACTCTGCATTTCTTCCGTGTCAATTCTTTTTCCGTCTTTTCTTCAAGTCAGTACGGTCAGGCATGTTTGGTTGTTTCTACAGTTGCAATTAGAAGTACCTCTGTTACTGAAATAATCTGACTCTTTAAACTAGACAATACTTCTTTTCACCACTGCATGTACCCAGTCAAATATTCAATCTTGGATTCTGACTCTTGTACAGTGCAATACAAACAAACCTGTATCTTTTTGAGCTTCTAGCTTCTGTCTTCTGTCATTCTAAAATAATTCTAAATTAATTAATCCTTTAATTAATTTAAGAAATAAATTAATTCTGAGTGAATTAATTTACTAATTAAATTAACTAATTAATTTAATTAATTAATAGAGAATTAAATTAAAGGCTTGACTATTGTTGATGTAGATAAGACTCTTATGTTCTTCAACAATAACCTTTTTAACCACTTGAACTTTTTGATGACGAATCTTCACTGACATTGTTGACACCCTGTGCACTGGTCTGGTTCACGGATGACTAACTACAATGTTGATTCTCATTTCTTCTGTAGTGGTCTTTGTGTCTTGTCTTGTCCTGTCATGGCTTCTTTTGTTCTTCCTCTATATTCAATATTTATTATTTACTTCGCTTTCTTATCTGAGTTGAGTTGTCATCTACTTATTACAAATAGGACTAGTAATATGACTTTCAGAAGGCTTCTATAGGTTGCTAATGAAGGCTGCCACATGCTACGACTGATCATCGTGGATGTGTGGTAGCGGGCGTGTTGATACTCCAGTTACAGTCCCTTCTTCCAATTGGAATTGTGCTTCACACCGTAATGAAAGCCTATGAGCTGAGTTACCGATGGTGTTGATTGCAAATGAAATCTTGAAATGTTTTAACGAAAAGAAAGGAAAACTTCAGATGGGATCTGATTATAAAAAGGTTTTTAACAACTTGAAATGTCATCTTGTTATTCGTATGATTTAACGAATAGTTATATGAAAACTTCAGAAGGTAACTGATGCATGAAAAGCTTACAAACTTTTGAAATGTTTATCAGAAAGTATGTTTATAGAAGTTATGATTATAGTGGGCCTATATTGCTCACTCTTGTTTTCTTTATATATCACAACACAACAGGATCTTTAAAGATATTTTATGGGAGTTTAAACCCTATAAATGGTATGGTTCAAAGTGAGTTAATTTTCTCAAAGATAAGCAACTATGATTGTTGTATCTTGAATGGTGTACCCCGTATATTAGGGGAGTTTAGCAAAACTATAGTTGAAGCTATTTTGCTAAGTTATGGAAAGACTATTTCAAAACTATGAACGTAATAAGTTCATTGAGCTTTATCTTAAAAAGCTTTAGAGGAGATATGAAAGCGTGGTAACACTATATTTGATAGTGTCTTATGTTATATACCGAACCAAATTGTTCATATGATATTTTCTAAACTTTATGTTTAGTATAAATGTTTTTAGCAGAAAAACTCTGATCATGTGTATCGTTGATAGATACTTTATTATGCTTACCATATACGGTTAAACCTTATGATTATACTATTGAGATAGTAGTGATTATCATAATCTTGAATGAGAGTCACGTAGCTAATTGGGTGAATAACTTGCTGAGCATTCTTTCGCTCATTCTTGCTTATATTATATTTTTCAGAGAAAGTGATACTATGTTTGATTGGCTTCATGCCTAGAGAGAGGAAAGTAGAAGATTCACCTTTGAGATAGTTCAGTTCAACCATATTCTACGAAAGTAAGTTGGATAAGTTTTCAGTATTGAGCTAGTTATTAATGTTACTTCATGAAGAGGTTAGCATTGATAGTATGAGATCTTGGATAAGTACATTTGGTTTGTAATAACTAATGATACTTGTTGTATATCGTTTCTAAGACTATAACTTGTGTGTGTGAGAGAGGGGTCTATGATGTGTGTTTGTTGGAATATTGATTTATTGCAGGTTGTAAATGATTGGGTGACGTGGCGACTCAATTCCCTGACCCCGGATTTGGGGGCGCCACAGAGATGGTATCAGAGCATTAGTTATAGTATTTAGATACGAGAGTGTTAAGAATTGTCAATATATAAGAGGATAACGTGAGAACTCATGTAGAGTTCGTAATTGGACTACCGGGTGTAGTACCAATGAATGAGTAAGAATAAATCGTCTACTTGGACTTAGTAGTGAGGAGATTGATGAATGACATTTGGGATATAGATTTTGGACAGGAAATTGGCAAGGCCATCCTGGAAGAGGCAATGATATATCTTATAACAAGCTGAAAGGTATGAAGATTTCAAGGATTCTATTGAGGATAAGAAGTCAAGGATAATTATTAAGACGATTCGTGGTACTGATATGGTATAGAGTCATAGTGAAGAGTTAAGACACACATTTGTTGTATCATCGAAGTATGTTAAATATTTTCTGATCGAAGTGATCCCTTAATATAAGTAGCTCACACATTCTGGATATTTTATCAGGATGAGAAGTATGAATGACCCAGTATATAGGTGTTGGTACGAAGTTCCTTCTGTTAATAATAGGTCTCTGACCAGAAAAAGGGGTTTGAGCAGTCATTGAGGAGTTAATGGTTTAGTTGAGGTAAATGATCCAGGGAAAGAGGTCCCGTAATACAGTTATAGATTCTTTGGTATAAATTGATGGAGAGTACATAATGGATGGTATATCTCGTTCTTTTGATAATATACCCTACGGCATGTAGACCAAGAGTTTTCGAAAGATGACGGTCGGAAGGACTAGACGATAGATGTATGAATATGAAATTGGTAAAAGTTGTGAGGAATCTCCCCTTAGCTAGTAACCTGATAGGTAATATTGATCCGGCACATCAAACTTGTTGTGTTTGATAGCCTATTGAGTAATATGACAGTCCTACTGATATGAACTGTGTTAAGGATATTTTTTATAAGCTTCAACCTAGTTTGACACCTACCTATTGTTTTACCTTAGCACATAGACTATTAATTTTTATTAGCCCCTAAGTACTACCCATTGGGATGAAAAGGATCCTTCCATATAACCAGTGACACAAGGAAAGCCAAATGATTTTAAAATAGTGGTGTTAAGGAATTTTTTTTGATTTAAAAATTTCACCTACAAGGTATTTTCAAATATGTTTAGAAAAAGTTTTAGTATGAAGCCGTTGAGCTTAAAACAAATGACAGAATGAATCCCTTTGGGGTTAGTAAACCAAGGTTGTGGAAAGAAGTATGTTTTGAGAAAATTCTCTTTACGAAAAGTTTTAAATAAAAGCTATTGTTTTAACCTCAAAATATATCACCAAGGAGTTAAGTTCATCAAAGTCCCATGAGATGGGGGGAATTCATGAAGGGTATAACCCAGAGATGAGGCTAAACCAGAGCCGGCGGAATGATCATGTGTATAGTCAAACCTAGAAATTATTGCTTTCACGAGAGTAAGTATGAACTTCTTAAGTGAATCTGTTTGTTATAAGGACTAAGTTGTGTATCTTGTAAGTACTTCCCTAAATTAATTGGGAAGCTAGATGAAGTTGGAATTTAAGACTAGGACGAAAGAGCCTAAGTATGGAATATTATGAATTGAAGTTTACCACAGATGTTGAGTGGTTGTCTCGTATGCTGTGACCAAGTAAAATGGTCGTGATGGATATAAATTATTAAGCGGATGATGATTCAGAAATCGTTATAATAAAAAGTGAAAGTGTAAGGAGTGGTGATTCGAGAGTTCAAGGCTGAGGCAGGAAGAGTAATATTGTACGAATATTTACTAGTGCCATTCAATGGAGATTTAATTCTTTGAGGAAAGAGAATAGATGTAATGTCAAGACAAAAATATTGTCTGCATGAGGATGTTCAAACTAACGATAGAGATAAAGTGGTGAAAGTTAAGATTACACGATAATGATGAAGTTGTGTTAAAGGACATAGAGATAAATTGAGGGATTTTGTTTACGATGGAAGTGAAAGGCCTATTGCACTTTGGAAGATAAGTTGTTGGGCAACCACGATCGGTACTAAAAGAGGAAATACTTGGAAAACAAAAAGTGTATGTAGTAGTTAATGGGTTGAGGATGTAAGTATTAGTGACCTTATGAGGTACTACCTAATAGAATTATATAATTCAACATCGATCTAGTGACATGAATAACACTAGCATCAGAGGCATTTAGAAGTTTGCACATACCAAGATGAAATGGATTAATTATTCAATGATAAGAAGTATTAGAGAAAGGCATGATGAGATTGAAAGTGTCACCATGAGGTGCACCATGTTTTGTTATTAAAGAAAAGGATAACGACATGAGTCAGTGTGTTGAGTGCCGAAATTGATTAAGATTATAATTAGGAATGAATATCCTAACCATGGATAGAGATTATCCAACCATTTGGAAACATAATTTACCCTTCGAGGATAGATTTGAGGATCAGATATCATGAAATAAGAATTGACCTAGATGATTTGCCAAAAGGTGCATTCAACAAGAGTTATGAACATTATGAGTTCTAGGATGTCAATTGGATCAATGAATACACCTATAACTTTTATGGATTTAATCAATAGAATTTTAAGAAATGATTGGACCGATGGCCAAGGTTTGCATAAATGATATGTTGGTCTACCAAAAGATGAAGAGAGAGAACGAAGAGCAAGTGTAATTAGCCTTAGAAAGAGGAAGGAGATTGTATGCCATTTTCTCTAAAGTGTGAGATTTGGTCGAGTAAAGTTAAATTTTGGGAAATTAATGAGTAGCAAAAGAAATGTGTTGACATATTGAAATTGTTGAGAATTGGGTAAGACCCGATGTACTAAAGGAGGTGAGAACTTGTGGACTACAGGTTTTTATAAAATGATTGTTATGGTATCTGACTCATGATCGCAGCCGATAGTTATAGTATCTGTATATGAGATATAAGAGCAATATATTGTGCAGATGAGAGTTTAAGAATTATGAAGAACATGAGTGTCATAGAAATATTCAAGCCGGAAGTCTAGAATTGGGATGATGGGTTTGAGACCTTGTAAAAAGGGATTCCTAAATAAATACGGACTTGTTTTATGTTAAAGTTCCGTGACGCATTAAGGAAGGAAAACTTCTCATATCTTTTCAACATCATTTTATCCTTCTTCTTATATTTGACAATTCGTCATCCAATTGGGATTGACAATACATATGGTGTGACTTCTTGTCTGTGTGACAAAAGTATGGTGGGACGCCGCCCAATTATGTGTTGAAAAGCCAAATCATACTAAAGACTTTCCATCACAAGTACATATATGTTGTTCTCATTCATATCAAATTTTCTTCTTCTCATATACATTTAGAAGAGAGTTTATTTATCTTTGAATCACTCTGATCATTTTGTTGCAATGAGATTCGACAAAAGGATCTCCGATTAAAATCTCGTGCAAAGTTAGTTCTTCATAAAAGGTTTATGCCTTGGATATGGAGAGGAGTCAGGGAAATAACGTACTATGGATAGAGTTTTCATTCGAGAATGGTTTCCATTCAGAGAGTAGCCATGCCACCTTACAAAGTTTGTATGGAAGAAAAGTGTCGATCTCCCTCACATTAGGACTAAGATAAAGAACAAGGAAATGTTGGGTATCCAGAAGGAACCCGCAGGTACGTTAAAGAAATGAGGAAAGAAAGAAAGCATGGAGTGAGAGACTTCATATTTCTAGAAACATTATCACGTAAAGTGGTAACGAGATTTGGTAAAAGAGAGCAATTAAGCTCGAGGGTATTAAAAGCTGGCAGGTTCTGAAGTATGACAAGTTAATTCATATACGTTGTTGCTATGTCGTAATATTTATAATGCGAAAATTTTGCATTCCCTACACCTATATTACGAGAGAATGATATGAATGCTAGGCACGTGTTAGAATAAGAAATCGTAGAGATCGTAGCCAAATGTGTCTTATGACCGGTAGAGATCAATGACCGAAAAGAGAAAGTGTAGAGAAGTAAAACCATAGCACCAGAAAGGGTGTATGGGTGAATCAAAAAGGGTGAAGAGACAAACCTTAGTTACTTTTGTTTAGATTCCGAGGACGGAATCCTTTTAAGGAGGGTAGACTGTAATAACCCGGATTTTTGGACGAATTTATTTATTTATTTATTTATTTATAAACGACCCTGATTAATAGTAATTCTACGGTTTACGAAAAACTTTTTAGCCCACACTAAGTAAGTGTTGGAATATTAGAAATCCGAAGATGTCATATCGTTGTATGAAGAAAATGAGTGAATGTAAAAGCCGTCAGAATTCGAAGATTTTTACTTTTACAATTTGTTTCGTAATTCATAAGATATCAAGGAATAAGAGAATTATGTTATAAATAGGAGGATTATAATTCAGAAAGTTAATGGTTATAATCGAATTAGAGTATTTGGAATACTAAGGATTTACGCTACGGAATCCCTACGACGAAACGCTTTCGGAAATTAATCGAACTTACGTGGAGGATTAAGTGTTAATCATGGAAAGGTAAGTTAAATACACTTAAGAACCATGCAACCAAGTTGGTTAATGAGGAACCAAGTCAACAAGTCAAGCCAACCAAGTGACCAAGTGCTAGTTAGAAACATGGTTCCAAAAATAAAGGAAAAGTGGAAACCAAGTTCCCTAATTCATGGCTTTATGAACTTGACCTTTCACTCCACCAAGCCATAATTGTGTGTAAATCAGTCATGTAACAATACATACACATTATACAAACACAAATACACCAACACAAAAAGCAAGTAAAGAGAGAAAAGCTCTCCCCCTCCATTTCTCCATTTTCTGCCCAGCTTGAGTAAGGTGCAAAGACGATTTTATAACATCAGTTCTACTCATCCAAAAATCACCAAATTTTAACCATAGCTTCTTCACTATATGTAGAATGTAAGTATTTAATTTCATAAATTTTGAAGGTGTTTTGGTTGGGTAAATAAATTATAGAAGTTGAGGATGAATAGTAACTCCGAAAATTTACTAACTTGTTCTTGATTTTCTCTTGCAAGTTTAAGGATGATAAGCATAGATCAAGGCTCCCTTAAGACTTACAAGCTCTTTTTAGTATGTTTAAGGATTCAATAAATTAATAAACTCTATCCACCCTTTGATTTACTTTGAGTTAAAAGCTTGAGTTGAGTTATGTTTAAGCATATGTGGTTTAAGGAGTTTGGATGTAAATGGTTGAATGTTGTTGGATGATTTTGTGAAATGGTGTTGGTCAAAAAGTTATGAAATGAGTAGTTGAATGATATGACCATATTATTATGTTGATGATTTATCTTGGTTGTGAATGGATTCACATTGGTTGAATCCGAAAAACGTTACGTTTATAACCGTCGTAATGCCCATTTTTTGTGAGCACTCCTTTAAGCTGTGAAAACCGAATTGTCAAGCTCCTGGCCCCTAATACCTCTGACCATAGTTGGATAGTACTTGACTCATAGATCGTTTTGACACTTGAATCATGTTATTCCGATATACGGTTTAGGAGAAAAGTTAGTTTTATTAGAGGTGTCTAAAAGGAACAAACTGTTTCGAATGACTCCCTTTGTATATATAAATGGACCCCTTAACAGTCTCCAAAAATCATGCACTTTTGAGGTTAAGTAATTTGGTCAGTTAAGAAGGCCTCTCCAAAATTTCAAGGGCATATGTTAATGTTTCGATTTTATAAAAATATCGAAACCAAAGTTGTGCAATGACACTATTCACATAAGAGGCTACTGCCTTCTTCAGTAAATTCGGAAAAATGAGTCATCTGTACAGGGCCAAACTTTTGATGGATTATATTTTAGACATTCTCTAGATCATTTGAGTTAGCGGTTAATAAGTTATGAGCGTTTTAGTAAAAGCGGTGCAAATAGCAAAACCTCGTAGTTGACTCGATTTCTAAAATACTTTTCACTGAGTTAAACTCAAGTGTTTTAAATCAAATATTTTTGATAAATATTAAAAATACTCAAGAAGCTCCTTGAGGTGGTTTCATATTTAATTATGAATTTTCTGATTTACTAAAAATATTAGAGTGCGAGTCGCGTAATAGTAATTCGCAGGAAAGTCAACTATAGAGACACTATTTTGACGAGCCACTTTGGCCAAGATAATAGGATAATTTCGAGTCGGTTAAAACACGAAAGATTTTGAGGAATAACATGACTACGTATTGGAGTAAAGGATTAGATTAAAATCCGTTGACGAAATGGTTTGCGAACGGTTAAGATAGACCCGAGGAAGTGAATGCCGGGTAAGACAAGTGTTAAGTAAAAGGGACTAAGAACTAATTTGAGGTTGTCATAATTCGAATCGATATATGATTATACTTATGAGTAATATAAGTAGTTGATGGGAGTAAGAGTACTAATAAGGATTGTGATATCTATTGATAGAAAATCCGGAACGAGTGGGACTCTGAGAATGTATCTTGGACTCCAGGCAAGTTTTCTAACCTACGTTTTTACATATCAAAATATATGTGTTGCTACGTATGCACGTTTTTAAACACCTGTACTTAATGTACTACTATTATGATCGAAAGACTGTTGTTGTTGTGATATAACTGTATGTTGAAAAGTACGAATTGTTTTATGTATTATTAAAGCTTTCGTAAATGTTTCGGTTATATGCTATAAGAAATATAGATATAAGCCGGTGAAGGTAAAAGGCTCTAAGTGTATAGTGAGTTATGTATTTTCGAACGTAGACCGGGAGTCAGAAGGTTATGTTAAGTACTGTCGTAATCCGGAAGAAGCCGGAGACAGATTATTTTGAAATGATGATATAAATATTTCGATATTTATATTTCGATATTCTTTTAATAAAAGAATTAAATGAGGATAATAAATATTATTTTAATATTTATTTAATTAATGAATATTCATTTGAATATTCATTTGAATGAGATAATAAATATTATTTTAATATTTATTTAATTAATGAATATTATTTTGAATATTGATTTATTAGGGATTATTTATTAATTATAATTAATAAATATTATTTAAATATTTCTTAATTATTTAAAATTTATTTACAAATTATTTTAGGTCTTTAATAATTATTCGAAGCTTTCGATAATTATTTTAAATACTTTTCGACCTTCAGAAAATGGTTTAAAGATAGTGAGAGCTCCCTAATATTTTAATTTAATTATTTTAATTTATTCTTTTAATAAGAATAAAATAAGTTCAGACTTATCAAAAATAGGGAACTCGGTCTAGAAAGTGAATACCTATTTACTTCTCGAAAGCAGTGAAGTTTTAGAACCAGTTTCCACAGTAGAAAGAGCTTTTCAACTTATCAAAAACAGAGTTTTACTAATCAAAATAAAGAAAAGTTTTCAGTTAACTCCCTGGTAATGGTTTTATAAAATGAATTCATTCCTTGATGAAAGCGATTAGTGGGTGAAGGTCACTTACCTGTGTGGTGAGAGGACAGCCCGACTAATCTAATCAGTGACTACTCATAGCTATGATGGTCTATCAACAAGTACGATATACTTGGGGAACTAGGATTACTTCCGGTTCCAGGTTAGATAGACAAATCTATTAACAAGTATTATATACTTGGGGAGCTTGGATTAATGTTCCAGTTCCAGACTTATAGATTGATTCAGCGGACTTGGAGTTAGCGTAAGAGGCCGATGACGCACGGTCCAGCACTTTGACCCGTATGCGGTCTAGGGTGATTACCCATTAACGGTAGCGAGTACCGGGGCTCCCCCTTCTACATGTAGAGAAACGGAAGGCTTCCATATGTTGTTGATGAAGGCTGCCACGTGCTACGACTGATCATCGTGGATGTGTGGTAGCGGGAGTGTTGATGCTCCAGTTACAGTCCCTTCTTCCAATTGGAATTGTGCTTCACACCGTAATGAAAGCCTATAAGCTGAGTTACCGATGGTGTTGATTGCAAATGAAATCTTGAAATGTTTTAACGAAAAGAAAGGAAAACTTCAAATGGGATCTGATGAGAAAAAGGTTTTTAACAACTTGAAATGTCATCTTGTTATTCGTATGATTTAACGAATAGGTATATGAAAACTTCAGAAGGTAACTGATGCATGAAAAGCTTACAAACTTTTGAAATGTTTATCAGAAAGTATGTTTATAGAAGTTATGATTATAGTGGGCCTATATTGCTCACTCTTGTTTTCTTTATATATCACAACACAACAGGATCTTTAAAGATATTTTATGGGAGTTTAAACCCTATAAATGGTATGGTTCAAAGTGAGTTAATTTTCTCAAAGATAAGCAACTATGATTGTTGTATCTTGAATGGTGTACCCCGTATATTAGGGGAGTTTAGCAAAACTATAGTTGAAGCTATTTTGCTAAGTTATGGAAAGACTATTTCAAAACTATGAACGTAATAAGTTCATTGAGCTTTATCTTAAAAAGCTTTAGAGGAGATATGAAAGCGTGGTAATACTATATTTGATAGTGTCTTATGTTATATACCGAACCAAATTGTTCGTATGATATTTTCTAAACTTTATGTTTAGTATAAATGTTTTTAGCAGAAAAACTCTGATCATGTGTATCGTTGATAGATACTTTATTATGCTTACCATATACGGTTAAACCTTATGATTATACTATTGAGATAGTAGTGATTATCATAATCTTGAATGAGAGTCACATAGCTAATTGGGTGAATAACTTGATGAGCATTCTTTCGCTCATTCTTGCTTATATTATATTTTTCAGAGAAAGTGATACCATGTTTGATTGGCTTCATGCCTAGAGAGAGGAAAGTAGAAGATTCACCTTTGAGATGGTTCAGTTCAACCATATTCTACGAAAGTAAGTTGGATAAGTTTTCAGTATTGAGCTAGTTATTAATGTTACTTCATGAAGAGGTTAGCATTGATAGTATGAGATCCTGGATAAGTACATTTGGTTTGTAATAACTAATAATACTTGTTGTATATCGTTTCTAAGACTATAACTTGTGTGTGTGTGAGAGAGGGGTCTATGATGTATGTTTGTTGGAGTATTGATTTATTGCAGGTTGTAAATGATTGGATGGTGACGTGGCGACTCAATTCCCTGACCCCGGATTTGGGGGCGTCACAGTATCCATGTTGCAGGAATTACCTCAGAGCCAGTGGTAGTTTCAGGAACCAGTGTTACTGTCATAAAGGGGTCATTCTTCAAGATTTGTAGATACATTGAATTAACAGCCTTTATGAACATCAACATTTTCCTCTTTCATAAGTTGTAGTTTTCTCTGTCAAAAGGAGGAATCTTTATACTGTTCATCTTCTGAGAACTCATTTTGATCTTTAAACTGTATGTATGTTAATAGCCTGGCATTGATACCACTTGTTAGGAATTAGAGTTCAACAGAAGTGTACAGAGAGGGGGGTGAATGTATACTTCAATCTTTTTGTGCTCTTTTTGATTTTTGATGAACTGTTGGTTTGATATATGTAGCTGTAATAATTCAAGCGTTTACATAAACATAGTGCTGGAAATAAAGTAAACACTGAATATAATTTTCAATCTAATTTTGTATTAAAATTGAACTTGCTACAATTTGAAATTCAGTGTGAATTTCAACTTCTTGTTCTTAGAAGATACAAGGTATGAACTTGATAAATTCAAAGATTCTTTTTAATGAAAATAGTGCATAAGCTATATAGACAAAATGTCTTTGGGCACATGCTCTCATAAGTCAGTTAAGCTAAAATTAGAAATAGACAAAGATAGCTTTACATTTGACTACTATTTATTTCTAGCCAACACATTCTTTTGACAGTCTGTAGCTTTTTGCCTTATATCTTCTATCATTTGTCTTATGTATCTTCCAATCTTCATTGAAGACTTGTCTCTATCATTACAGGTTTGATTGACCCTGTAATGACAATGCTGTAAATTATTTGTCTTGTTCTTCTGCAATTCTCCTTGAAACTAGCTATTTGGACAGTCGAGTACTCTGTTAGTTTTGATTCGAGAAGTCATAGATTATTGACTTCTCGAATAGGTTCATGATGAGACTTCTCAATCAGTTATTTGATGCGACTTCTCGATTAGTTGCTTGTTGTGACTTCTTGATTGGTTTAACCTTATGACGTCTCGATTGCTCCTTTTGCTAACATCTCGAATTGGTTATTCTGGACTTCTCGAATGTATGACATTTTCACATTATTCAATTGGCTTTGGTTCCTTGACTTCTCGAATGAACACTTCTCGATCGAATACTAAACCAATGAGTGATTTGAGACTTCACGACTAGTTGCATATTTATGACTTCTCGAATGTAGTGACTTCTCGAATGAACTGATTGCCTTAGAAGAATCTTCAGACTAAATTCCTTATTCTTCAAGTAGACTTCTTTGTCTAGTTGCATGATTCAACTTGAATCTTCTAACAGACTTTATTCTTTGACTTTAAATTACAACTTGGAAATACAATTTGATCACACTTCTAACTACAATAATACATTGAATTAACTAAGTCACTAACTTAATACAGAAGTACAAAATATGTTACATCAAGACAAATAATTACATAGAGTAGGCTTGATTTGGTCCAACAAATATACAAGAAAAGGAGAAAGTCTTATATTCGTATCCTTAGGGGAGAAGTTAATAACCTTAGGGAGAGAATTTAGACAAGAAAAAGAAGATTCTTCTTATCCTTATGGGAGAATGAAGAAACTGTATCCTATACTTGAAAGGAGTTATCAGTAGATGATTCTTCATCCAAGTGGGATGTACAGAAAAGAATTGACACTTCTATTGTTCATCTGAATGGGAGAAGAAGAAAAATCACATTCTCAGGGGGATAACATTATTTGGGCTATGTTCTATGTTCTATTGAAGACGTTCCCAGGAATTTTAATTCTTATGAAGCTTTGTTCATGATAAGTTCTTTAAGTTCAAACTATGACGGATTTTGAAACAAATGAAGCTCAAACATAGAGGAATAAAGATGATACTACATGAATATCAGTTCAGTGCTAGAGGAACAAACATCTTTCATTTTAGTTACTCAAGAAATCTGGAAATGCAGAATCTGATCAAGAAAAACATGTAGCATTATTTACAAGTCTCAGACGATTAATTTTTCTAGTTGTTAGATGAGTTATCCTCTCTATGAGATTTGTTTGCTAAGTTTAACAATCAAATAGGGGGAGATTGTTGGTGAAATTGTGAAGCTTTATGAATAGAAGTCGTGATAACTCAACACTAGAACATGACAGGTAAATAATACTACGCCTACACAGAAGTCAGGAAGAAATGAAGATAAGGCATATACAGTGAATCAAGACATTAGAAGAATTTTTGAAGTCTACTATATGTCACTGAAATAAGTTCATTAATATGATGACGCCTTAGTGAAGAAAAATGTGTAAAGACTTTCAGGGTTTTAGAAGTGTTGAAGATTCGGTATAAAAGTGTCACTAGAAGATTTCAGTGTATTGGCATTGATTGAAGATAAACAGTATTCGAAGCATAGGAATCTAGAAGAATTGAAGATAGGGTAAAGACAAAGGTTAAAAAAGATAGTTTCAGTCTTGAAGTTATACTCACTGAAAGAAGTTCATTGATATGTTCAAGCATCAGTGAAGAACAGAGAATGAAGTATTCAATATTGTGGTAGTAATGGAGACATTGTCTAAATACCAGAAAAGATTCCAATGAAAGTACTATATTGATTGACAGTTAGTGTTCGAAATAATGAAGTTGCTACAAGCTTAATTATGTACGTAAGACAATAATACGAAGACCTGGATCAAAGTTAGTCGTCTGTGAACCAGACCAGATGCACTAGGCGTCAACGGCTTGTGAAAGGAATCTAAGTATTATCTATAGTAGAATTGTTAAGTTGAATAATGTACTTGGAAATAACGTTTATTTATTAAGGTACGAAAAGTGATTTGTAGAGGCTACAGCCAAACAGCTCAAAGGGTGCAGGGTGTAAAGTGTCACAATTTTGGTACGAAAAGTTAAAGTTTCTGAACTACAGTTGAAGAACGTAAACAGCTCAACATTCAAATCGCAAGTGACCAAACCGTAAGTGACCAACCGCAAGAGGTAAAAAAGGTTGGTGATCAAATGGTAATTTGACCAAGTCAAATTAAACATCGACACATAGCTTTTAAATATGCCAAAAAGAATATAAGTGTTGTATACATGGTGGAAGAAATCGACACATGTTATATAAGGCTAATGAATTCGACACATGGACTATACATTGAAGAAAAAGTCGACACTTAGACTTCTTGCTTCAAAAGAATTATTCCAAGGCATGTACAAGGGAATTTAATTCGACACATAGGTTATACAGGGCAACACAATTCGACACTTAGCCCTTCAGCCAATCAAATTACAGCAGCCTACTTTATTAATTTAAAGACTAAACAGATAAGAAGATGAGAGCCACTCATTTCAAGGGTCGTCTTCTTCAACACAAAAATGTAGAGAGCTACTGTCATGGCCGAAGCAAGAAGATACAATTTATACACACTCATACTTTGCTTCCGGTCAGATATTAGGACTTGGTTCTTAATGAAAAATGCTCAGGGCTCCTAAATATCACTATCTACGGACTCAGTTTTTCCTTATACTAATTTAGATATATTTGTATAGGAACTGAGTCTTATATTTTTGTGTTAATAGTGAAGAAATTATTTTGTTCTTCGGGAACCAGTTATATTTTAACTGGGTGTAGCACCCCTCTGTGTTTATATACGAAAGATATATTCCCTGAAACTTGTCTCCATAATTTACTTGCTAATTTTCTAGATCTTATATGTTTATTCATAAATATAGAAAATTAGTAAGTCACCCTCCTAAACACTATACACCTCATGAACTCGAACCTACTAACTGAACTCTAAATTATTTATCCGCAAAAAATTTGAAAGAATTTTTTAATTTAGTGAGTATCGTATTCAACTCACCTTCTACGATAATTCGGGATCTAACAAGAAGGCAATAAATGGAGCTTAAGATATCTTTTCGAACTCAAGTTAAGTAAAAAAGGCTTTTGAGGGCCATAGATGCACAAAAAACCCTCCGGGCCGGGCTTTAAGTGGGTCCGGAAAAGCCCTGGCTTTTTTTTCAAAGCCCGACCATGGCTTTGATTTTGATCAGGTCAGGTCGGCTGGGCTTACGGAAAATATTTAAGCCTTTTTAGACCCGGTAAACGTACCGCATCAGGCTTTTATCGGGATGAAACCGGGCCGGACTTTATCCGGACTCTATTAATTTTTCATAAAAATTATTAATATAAATTTAATAATGATTTAATAGTCCTAAAGTCATTTTTAGGTAATTATCTAAACTAGCATGAAAGCCTGAACGAGGCTCGGGCTGATAGCCTAACATCGTCAATCACAATTAGTAATTATTTGAAAATGAAATGTCGTAATCTCTGATAAATAATTACAGTTTTACTCGCAATTTATGAATGTTTAAATCTCCAAACTGGATAGAGGTTGACAATAAGAAACATATCAAGTGATATCATCATAAGAAACATATCGTGGTGGTATTTATGCCGATCCTCATATGAAATATCAAGCAATTCATGAAACTCCGTTCCTGCAACAAATGTAGTATATATACCAGGAGGATAAAAAATTATGGCCAACAGATCTGAAAAATATGTTACTAGGTATAGGAAGTAGTTGCCGAGAAAATACAACTAATTCAAAAATAAAATTGTCGATACATGATACTCAAAATATGGACCATTCAAAATAATTGAATTCTGGAAACTAATTTAAAAATAAATGTTATATTATATATAAAAATTATTTAAATTTGTGTAATTTTTTTTAAAAAATATAATCCTATATATATAGATATACTGTATATATAAATTTATTAAATTAAAATATAGAGATTAAGTTGAGCTAAAAAAATAATTTCATTTCATGTTTTCTTATTGATTGTGTGAATTGAACACACCTTTTCATTGTAATGACTTCAATATGAAGTTAATCTAAGTGTAATTTATTAAACTGCAAGGCACATGTAATTTTATTTTATATATTTTTTAAATATATCACTAATAATTGTCATGATATATCTTCTAAATGTCTGTTTTAATTTTATTTATAATAGAATGATTGTTTAATAAATTCATGTCTCGTATAATATATTAAATTTGTGAGTTTCCTTGCAGCCCATTAAAACTCACAGCTTTCCCCACTTTTGTATTTAGGGGGTGTATTCAATCCAGATTTTAAAATATTATTTATGGTCCATTGATTTTTATTGATTATATTTGATTCAAGATTACACAGAGAATCGATAGATTATCTACATAATTCATAGAGTGCGAGTTGAATCCAGTAAAATATCTCGTACAAAAATTTTGAAACATAAAAAATATATAGAAAAATCCAACATAATTCTTGGATATTTAAAATCCATCAGTATTAATAGGTTTTTGAATATCCTTGATTAATAATAATCCATGTTGGATATCCCAGAATTTTAAATCATAGGCTAAAATCCTGATTGAATATCTCTGGATTTTAAAATACAATTTAAAATCCTGATTAAATGTTCCAGATTTTAAAGTATTATTTAAAATCCTAATTGAATACCCCAGTTTTTTAAAATACAAAAAAATACTGCAGAATCCGGATTGAATACCCCCACTAAATCTCTGTGTTTCTGTTCTACTAAACCGTGTTTTATCTCTCAATGCATAGATGCATTTCTTTTAAATTTGTTCTGGTTGAGATTATTTGATTTATATTTCTGATTTTTATCGGTGAATTTAGCTTGTATGAAGTCATTTATATACATAATTCTAACTTTTACTGCGCAATTTTATATAAATATGCATATTAAATAAATTTCTACTTATTAAACAGGGATTTATAATTTTTTTAAACTATTCTTTGATTAGATAAATAAATTATAATTCATGTCATTATGTCATTTTCTACGTTCAGAAACTTAAACCTCCAAAAAAATAATATTGAAAAGAGTCAAGGGACACAAAAAAAGGTGGGAGAGTTTAATTCAGTTAGTGGCCTGACCTTTTTACTCGGCAACATTATTCCATTTGGCATTACGCTTCTGCTGAGATAACTTATGTCCCTCTAAAACTGTCTCAGCCAGAACAAGTTGAAAGCGGCCTCTTTTTCGAGGGGCAGACGGGTTCATTCAGCTTAGAAGATAACAACAAAATATAATATTGTGTTTGGTTGAAAATATTAGAATGGAATGAGCAAAAAGAGAAGAAAATAATTGAGGTAGAATGAGAGATTTGAAAAAAGATCAGTGAATGCAAAATTTCTATGATGAGAATTGACAATAAAATGTGTAAGAAGGAGAATGGAGTATTCCATCTCAAAATAAAGAGTTTGAATTTTAATCTAGGTTAAGAATGAAATATGAAAAATAATGAAATTTGTAAAAATTCACCCAATATTAATTCAAATCTCATTTTATTCCAATCTCCTTAACCAAACACAACATGAGAACAACCGACACAAAAACTCATGGATTCTGCAAAATGAGTTATACATAAATAAACAACCTTTGTTTTCACATCCACCATTTACCTATTCAACAATACTTTAGACAAAGTGATCCTAATGACACCTCTAATAATCGACTCACAGAAATAATACCATGTATATTTGCAGATATAAATTTTAAAAATGGAACTACATAAAAAGAATCAGGTTCAACGAAGATGTATATATTATGGTGTACACTGTTCGGTACCAGTAGCTGTCTTATGACTTTGACAGAAATAATTTAATAAATATAATATCGATATACATCCTATTTATGTTCCGATTAATCCTTCCATCATGTCGCTAAAAGGTACCAAAATATATTTCATTTGTTGAACCACTAAAATATTCATTGGTCTCAGATATACGAAACAGAAGTTACAGTCCATGTAATCCAACGGGCTTCTCCACCTGAACTGGTTTGTAAATTTCAGGTTGATTGTTCTGTTACTTCCAACTTCCAAGTGTTCACCTGCAGGTATACTGGTGTCTTGTGATGCCAATGCAGCAAAGACTATTACTGGAATCATGCCCTTAGTACTTGGATAAAAAAGAAAGAATCTTCCAAAGTTTTCGAACCTTGAAGATATCAATTGCGGGAGTACTCTTTTTTGTGGTAGCTGTTGTAATGGCTGACATCCACCCCATCATTAACGTTGCTTGCTGAATGATTAGCTAAAAAATATGAAATATTGACCAAGTATAAATAATCTGCCTCAATCTTGGGAGAGGTGCAAAAATGACACAACAACATGCTCGCAGGATCAAATTCAGATCTTAAAAGGCGAGCGCACACACATACATCAAATTTTACACTATTTCATCTAATAAATGTATTTGCAGGGTTCAGATCAAAAATTTTAGGTGCATTGCCTAGATTGGGTAATGGTTCATTCAGAGGGATGTTTATCAGTTCTTGCTTAGTCCACTGCCAATCTCAACTTCAACTAAACTGGAACTCGTATCCTGGTTTCAGGATCGGGGACAAGGTATGTAGACATTCTATCTAATATATCTATAAAGTTTCACTCTGTTCTCATCGTATAAAGTTTGATTCCGACCAACTAAACCTTACTAGAAAATCAAAGCAACATTACTTTGTGGAAAAGCATGAGGACAACTTTAATATTGGAATCCTAAATTTCTAATACCGCCAAAACTTCTCCTCAAGACTTGAATGTTATTTCTTGCTCATAATGACATCTAACATTAGTTTTCTTGATTTACTCTACAGACAATGGCAGAAGCTCTAGGGAGATGGACTAACGGCAGAAGCTCACTCCGGATAATTGACAACAATGATTTCCCGAAAATATGCCTAACAACTCCATTATGAATAATCAAGAACTGTAGGAGCTTGCTTACTTTATTTCATATAACGTCTATCTTTAAAATCTTTTTCTTACTCTAGTTACGGAAAATAACATGTACGAGGAATAAACAAAGGATGCCACACAATGGATCAATCAACCAACAGAAACTGAAAATTCAAACAAGCATAAATGTTGCATACATTATTCATTATGTTAACACAATTATCCGTGTAACTGGCCACCTTTTTTTCTTCGACTAGTCAATAAATTTAAACTTGGTCACAGGTAGAAGATATAGAATCAAATCACTGAAGCTTAAAATTAAATAAGATTGAAAAAGGGAACAATCATCTAATATCACTGCAACTCTGTAAGCTTCAATAAAGTATACATTTAGTCATGTTTATGAAGGAACCTTCACATAGAAATTTAAATTGTTTATACTGCTAGATCCTGGCTTAGCATACACTCCAATAGGGGTACACCCCGTGACTCCATGATTTGAATTCCTTAACTCATTTCCAGTAACCAGAAAAAATGCAGTGTGCCTGAAGCATCAAACAGAAAACTATGTTCATACTATAACAAGTTTTAAACAACAGACAGACAATATCATTACAAAAAGTGGAGGAAGTGTAGCTTACCCAAAAGTTCATCATTTTGATTTTTGACTGAGCATCAATGTTTTTTTGGACCGCTGGCACGAACACAATGTTGTGCTGTTCTCTAATGCTTGCTGCATATGATTTAACCACCTCTCTGCAGCTCGAAGAGTAACGGTGCATGGTGGATGAAATCCTATTACTGACATCCTATGAGTTCATTTAGATTTTCTAGGGAAGAAGGTTACCTGCTACATCCTAGGGCAGATTCTAGAATAAGACCAATGCGTGGGGACAAAACGGATGTTAAAGTGAACGACAATCACAAAGAAAGCTTAAGATTTGCAAGATCGCAAAAAAAAAAAAAAAAAATCCCAATGGTAAGAACAATCATTATAAGTTTATAAGCCAAGCATACTATTCGATGAAAAAAAATACAATCTCAAACAAAAAATAACATATTTTAATTATATGAGAAGGTGGTCTCAAATGAGAGGACTGGTTCAAGTTCAAACTGGAAACTAAATTAAAATGCAGAAGCATATTTAAATTATGCTTGTCAAGTATGCACAAACAAAGTGGAAGTAACTATGGTCAGATTGCGAAAGTCTGCTAAATTATATGCGGCAGTGTAATATCAAAAATAACTACCGTCATATCACACATGTGTGTCACAGACTCGCAACACAGTAACCCTGTTATAGTAAACAAGAATCCCCAAAAAAGATATTTACTTAGCTGCTTTGTATGACTTGTTTATAAGCTATCTAAAAAACAATCAAATAACTTAATAACTCATTGAGATTAATATTCTATTTGGTTAAAATAAATAAAATTGAGCATGATTGGATGGGTTTATTCGTCTCACGAGATTTGTTAGAACAAATACTCATTTATAAGGCTATAAGCCTAATTATTCAAAAAATTAAATGAATAGAATGAAATTTGAATTTGGTGTAAATTCATGGCGATCAAGGCCGTTAATTAACTTTTCAACACAAATTAATCGATAATTTGTGCCCCCAACGCACGCGCGCGCGCACACAATGCTCGCAGTTTCTGAAATGAGTAAGAAATAGAAATCGAAGTAATATAAAACCAAATAAGTATATTTGATAGAACATTATCAAATAGTGCAAACATTCAAATTTTCAAGCAATCTCTATTCATTAACAGCCAAATGTGAAGTGAGGTTTTCACCCGTCATTGTTATTGTAATGTTTTTAGATATACAGATATCTTGTGGGGAAAACATAATTATTGTAAATTCTAAGAGATTTAATAATATACTGAATACCTTGCACATCGTGGACAAGCAGTTACCTTCCCAAGTGAAAACATCAAAATGTTGAACCATCGTGAAGAAATACTTATGCAATAAGAATTTTAAACCAGAGTCCAAATTTGTTATAGTTGGTTGCTCAAGAACATTTACTTAAATCCTCGATGTGAGCCGAGTGCTTCTCTACAAGAAGTTCAATTAGTGGACTCTCCACATCAGTCACACCCTTGGTCTTGTCACGACGAACTGAGATGTTTCCATTAGTGGTAACAACAATAACCTTCTCTTTGCGTGTACAAAGCTCATTCGCTACAACTGCATGCATATTATACTTTCTAAGGGCAGTGTCAGCTTTCTTTAAAAGGATATCCATATTTGTCTCCAGCTGAAAAATGAAGAAGGACATAAACAACAAGAAAGAAGAAACAAAAATATATAGTTACAATTATGCATAATGTATCAAAATCTACTTCTTTGTAAATTACATCTAACCTTGAACGATATGAAGAATGCCTTTGGAGCCCAATCATTCCACAGTACCAGAAGTATCTTGGGCACCTGAGCAAGCCGCATATCCAGAGGACCCGACACAGACTGGATTTTATGTATTGCCTATACAGTTGAACCAACATGCCCAAACAAAACCAAAGAGTGGAGAAGACATTAGACATGTTAATGAAGGCCGACCTATGCCAAAAAAATATAAATAAAATCATATCTAGAATATTCTAAATAAAGCCTTGTCTCTTTGGAGAGCTCATCTCAATTAAAATTATATGACAAGAATGCTAAACAAAGAACTTGAATAAGTTCATTAGTAATATACTCTAGAAAAAGACGATTATATTTTTCTTGGTCTTTACTGAAGTGACAATTCAGAAGTGAAGTTCTGAAACAACTAATGTAAAACATTCTTAATGCAAGCATGAATAAGTCAACTAAACCCTTATATCAAACAATTTAGACCATTGCATCAAACCTTTTATTGGCTGATCATAGACCAAAACGAGCTAATAGCACTAACAAAGCTAATAGTCAGTTGCTGCTATCTATTCCTCTATAGCATAGCTTGCATGTATCACCCAGACAAATCACTTTCAAAGCATTGCATTCAGTCACTTATACTATTTTTCAAACAATGTAAATTGCTACAAATTTAGATTTATAAGCATTCTTAAATGACAAAGGTGAATTGCTAAATTGCAATCTAATCAGTTATGTCATACCATACTCTCCCATGGAACATAAAAGTCTGATACTGCAGCTGCAAGATAGTACATTGCATATGGACCAAGAGCTTTCATTGGTGTTGCAATTAACTTTAAAATCTGCAACGGTTTTTAAAATTAGTTTACGAAAGTAAAGTCACAACAAGATTATAAATAAAGCTCTAGGCTGCGATATGAAGATTAATGAAAGCACTAACACAAAAAATCGAAGGGAAAAAAATGATAAAACACACAAGAAATCAAGAATACAAAGAGAAGTAAATTAGTTTGGTGGTGGAAATAAAAGCTGATGGGAATCCTGAAACAAATGCAGAAGTGCCTTTAGGACCAATAAAGCAAATCTGGCTTCACTTATCTCAATACAAAAAAAATCAACACTGTCATGGGATACTCAGATTCAGTGCTTACAATGCCTAACTAGTTAGGAATATAGGTCGTGCGACTTAAGGATGAGTAGAAAAATAACTAAATAGAAGTGAATGATGTGATGTGGCAAAAGCATAGAATAGATTCAATTGAACCTGTCATATACGGGCCCACGACATTATGAAACATTAAAACTTAGGAGATCAGATTGCAACAAATCATCAGCAACAAAAGTACAAAACCAACAGAGATGAGAGGACCAATAATAGCAGTTGGTTAGAAGTCCTTGACATAGGATTTCTAAACTTTAGTATAGTAGACTTTTTTTTCCCTAATTGGTATGATAGTCCTCACAAATAACTATTAAAACGAAGCGACTAACTCCACCAGAGCCTAGTAACAATGCCCGGTCTAGTCAGCTACAAGTAACAGTTGAGTTCTTTTTCCTGATTCCCCGTGAATTTAGTCTATTTGTGGGGTGCCAAATTTCCTTAGGTGTGCCTTGTTTCATTTTATCTTTTCTGCCTTACTTTGTGGGGAAAGGTAACTCCTATCCAACAAATTCGGCCCCAAGAAGTATAGGACCCCAAGAAGTATAGGAATCCGGGACCTTTAATACTATTCTTTAACACGCTTTTCGGGACGAAGCTACAACCACTTGGCCAACCTTGTTGGATAGACCTAATCTTTTGGTTGTATAAATATCATCATAACTAAAAGTGAAGAACTATTTTACAAATCTAACAATATTAATATTATCACCTGAAGATACTCAAAAATGGTTGTGTAAGGAAGTTTCAACAAAAGCCCCCCTTTTGACTGCCTGAAAGAAATGAACAGAATTGAGGATAATTGTACGGCAGAGCGACCTGCCTTCTATTTTTCCTAATATATGTATGATTGATCAAACAAATTATCGTGATATCAACAATTTATCGCTTGATGTTCACCAATAGCCTTCTTTACCGCATCTGAATATGACGGATGCACTGAAATGTGAAGCAAAAACAAGACATTTAGGTAAAAAAAATATCAAGATAGTAAATGGTATAAATTACTGAGAGAAAATTGATAACTTGATTCTTGATTTAAACATTTATAATTTGGCTTAATGAAAAATATTTTGGGTGTTGTAAGGTAACATGAAACTGGTCTTAATGACTTGTTAAAAATTATCAGGTAAGGTATTCGCTTGAAGTACAGCCGGTATATGAAATAACAATCTACAAAATATGTTTCAACTAATTGAAATTGTATTTATTCTATTAACATTAAACTAAAGGTACGTGGATTGACTTGCAAAGCACTTTAGCAAACTCAATAAATAAACAAGAATCAAGCTTGAGACCTTGAATACGTGATTCATCAGTTAGTTCAAAACACTCGAGCAATGGATCATCTGGAAGAGACGTACAATAGGGTTGGTAGCTTCCTCTGCATAAACATAGCCTCAATTTTAAGCAGGAACAGTGCTCAGGGAAAATATGGAAATAAGGGCTTATTTCCGGAAAAAAGTAGGGATGTACGTACTTTTCAGAAATAAGCCCTTATTTCCAGAAAAAAGTAAGTTCATATTTGGTTTTAAAATTCTAAAACAAATATTTATCTTTAAAAAAAATATGAAAATATGTAAAAAAAAATAAAAAATAAGCTACTTATTTTAAGTTTATGGAACCCCAAACACCCACATTATCTGAGCAAAAGAGCTTATAAGCTAAAGAGTCAATAAAAGGATTAATCACCTCCGATAAAGAAAAATAACAGAATATCCAGCCTTAAGGAAATATCTGCAATACCACCATTAGTTCCAATATAACTATATAGAATTTATTGGATAATATGTAAAACCTATTAAATTAGATTTATTGATTGTACTCCGTGGATGTTGATCCTCTATGGCCTGAACTAAAGTTATCAATGAAGCGAACACAACGCTACTCTAGAGGGACTGTGTACCACCGGATGTGATACATACAACCCACTTTCTTCCATTTCCTATGGGAACATATAGAACATAGACCTTAGACCGGATCATCTATATAAATAAAATTACATAAAATTATGAATCAAGGAATCAATATATTCGTAGATAAATATTTTTGATAAAATGGTTACCTGCCGACAAAGAATTTGTTTCTAGAAATTCATTTAGCTGTTTGCTGACGTTGTCGCCATCTTTAAGAGGAGGAGCTAATTCAAAGAAACACTTGATCTCATCAAAAGATGTTTCTTGCGATGTTGCTGGTTTGTTTTCCATGTCAACTGTCAATGCCTAGTATCATGAAAAGATGACTTTTAACATTCATATAAAACCACATATTCAGCATACTATGTGTAAAACATCCAATAGCTAAGCTGTTAACTAATCAAAAAACACTAACTTCATTACTTGCAGTAAAAATTATTACTATTACTATATATATAGATTAGAATTTTAATATATTCTTAATATTATAATTCAAAATACATACAATTATAATAAATGTAAATTACTCAAACTCATTCATAATATACACTTATTTATACGTCTAAAAATATAATAATAATTTGTATATATCAACTAAAGTTTCTATCTTTGTTTGTAGGTGAATGATGTGATTCTAAAAAACAGTCATCTAGTTCTCTCATCCTTGAAGGAAAAGAGTGGTTTGCTGATTAATAACAGATCATATGGTGTCACAAAGTTAAACACTTTTCTTATGTAAAGAGGGTTGTACATGACTCGGCTACTGTCAATCAAGGCTGCCATTTGCTTGTAAGCAAATTATTATATATGTTTTTCACAACTACACACTTAATTAGTAGCGTGATTCTAATTTTAATTTTCTACTGTATATTTATTTATTTTTATTTTTCGTAAACTTTATTTTACTTACTAACAACAACATTAGATAAGTTATAACTACCTTGTTATACTTCAACTTATAATAGTTTTTAGTTTGATCATGCGCCTGTAAAAATATTAGAACTCCAAAAAATATATAACAGGGCAATCATCAGACCACAATTAGTACCTAGCTAGAAATTTCTATAGTCATAGATCCACTACCATTGTCTGCTTAATGTTCACTGCAAATAGTATAGTGATAATTATAAATTGCTACTGTGTCCTAATAAAGTTGCTTAGCTTAAAACAACAATCGGCATTATAGCAGTACCATGTTCGTTACTGCCAATCAATCAATCATAAAACAAAATATTAATAGAAATAAATAAATTGAGTCGGGTATTTAATCAAACACCTTGCACTAACAAACAAAAACAATTCAATTCCAAACAACAAACACCAATATGTTCTTTTAGGTAAAACAATTATAAGAAGAAGGTAACACCAAAAAAGATATTACAATTATTATACTTACCGCTGAATCAGTTGATATTATGTAAGTATTGGAGTAATTTGATCTTGCACAAAGGATTTACGGAGCGTGGTTAGCTGTATTTTTCCAGTCTCCGGTGGGTGCTTAGTCTCCAGTAGTTGTATATGTCTTTCTTTGTCAATGTTTCATTACCTGAGATAACCTTAATTTCATGAAAATATTAAACAATTGACTTGGGGTCTTCAATATAACAAACTATTTATGATGCAAATGACCATGTATGTATCTAACCAGTTGACCAAACAAGTGTATAGGGGATACCGAGGTTTAGGCTGTTGGTGAGAAGAGATTGTTGGGTTCAGATCACTTGAGAGAGAATGCATCTCCACTTAGCCGGTATTATCTATAACTGATAGTGACATACAAAGCCTTCAATGTTAAGATGCTGGTAGCTTATTATTACTATTATTTGACTGTTATGACATTCTTATGTGTCCGAATCTGGCTATTGTTCCACAATAAAATGTCAAAGATGAGCCAGCAGATCCTAGCACACTATTCACGAGCTATTACTAAGTTCTCCCAACCTCAGCTAGCTATACAGCCTATATTCTGGGTCTGACACATAACCTCTTTCTCAACTTCATACACTATGCATCAAATTCACAAGTAATTAACTCAAAGAAAGTAATCCGAAAATCAACTAGTATCAACAAAACACCGAGATACAAGATAAGCACCTTTTTGTAAAAACTAACATATAAATTACAAAAACGGTGAATATCCTATATCCTAATATCCATTAAAAAGACAATTCAAAACCCAATATGGCAATATTCCAGCATAACATATTTACATCGTCACACTGTTTCTAAACCTGTGAATTCAGATATAACTTGGTGGCAAAATCTCTATCCTTCGCCTTCCCCTTCCCCAATTAAAGTTCGTAAAGCTAGCCTACATGTCCTATTTAACAACCTCGTTTGCGATTCCAAATGAATGTTCTAAATTCTACTACCTTGCACATTTCCCCTACTTGTTAACATCAATTCAATTTCATTTCATTTTAACCAAACAATTAACTCGATTCAACAATTACGGAACATCACAAATCGATTAACTACACACAGCATCAAGGCTAAACAATCGAGCACCAACAATCACATATCAACAAACAATAGCACAAAACAATTTAATTTACAAACAGTCAACAAAATAATTCAGATCTATTAATTAAAAAAGCAACAGATGAACTTAAAAGAGAAAAAAAAACATTCAAATTCGAAGTAAATATTATATATATATATATATATGGGTCCTGATCCCCAACCAAGTTTGGATAGGGACCAGGATCTAACCAACAAATCATAGCCGTTGAAGAAAGTAACCAACGGCTGAGATCAACCGCCACAACAATGGTTCATTGCGGCTCCCGCAATGAAACATTGCGGGAGTAGCAATGTTTCATTGCGGCAACCGCAATGAACCATTGTTTTCCCTTCATTTTTGCGTTACCCAAACTGCCCTTCTAATTACAAAATCTATTTTATTTAGGTAATATCACAATAATAAATTTAATTAGAGAAATGTTCCAAGAAACACCTTTAGCTTATATGGTTAAGGCTTGGGCTGGTTTGGGGGAGGTCAGCAGTTTGAAACTTGCGATGGTTTTTATTTTTTGAGAATACATGCCCCCGCAATGAATCATTGCGGCTGCACAACTTTGTGACATGTATAGAACAAATTGGAATTAAAATGTCTTTCTAACAATTTAAGATTCTACGAGAGCAAGTCATGTAGCAATATGTACATGTATATGATGCATATGTATCTAATTCTTCAGGTATAATAAGACCTAATATTTGCTGTTATTCTATATTAAAAACTAGTATTTTCTTGATGGTTCACCACACCTGAAGCTTGTAGTCCACTCATCAATCAGTTCATTATTAGCAAGGTCTAGTTCATTATTCAGTGTTTGTTAGTTAAACTCCATCAATCAACTAGTTTAAGACTTGTTTAGGGTCTGTGATTAAATTGTAGATAGAATGGTAGGCCACTATGTTAAGTCTTGTTGAACTGAAAGTGTTTGTAATGTGTACGTTTTGATTAAGTTCAAACCCTTATTGCTGTTTTTATTGTCTCTTTCTGTTTGCTTCCTACCATGTCCCTGTTGTATATTAGAAACTTGTAGCCAAAGATAGAACAGTATAAGTTCAAGGATCAGGGCGGCAATTCAAATACAACCTGTTAAAATGAATTTTTGTTCGATTAATAATTACATGCAAACTCATGAATCCTATTTATAACCTTAGAATGTACTACTACTTCCCCAATCAAACCAGCAAGTTTACTTCTTTACCAACTTATTAGTACTGATGTGAATAAATATTATGTGTCAAGGAAACACTTTACAGGGGACTTTCATCGAACATTTGCAAGACACTAATTTCTGCTCCAACTAATTTCATCAGGGAGCTGATGTCTAATATTCGGCTCAAAGTAGGTGTTACAAATATTGGTTTTACGGAAGCACCAAACTTCTTCAACTCATCTTCAGCGATACCAACACACACATACATATCAACAATTTCACAGCAATCACATATAATAACCAAACTAAATTAGAATATATATATATATATATATATATATATATATATATATATATATATATATATATATGTCTTGCTCCATTCTAAATTCAATAATAACAGCAAACAAACAGCTATAATATACATAGAGAGAGATCTTCCTTAGTGAGAGAATCAGAGATCTCAATCGTGACCGTAGATTCTTTTAATCATGACCGTAGATTCTTTTAAAATAATATTCTCTTAATTTTTAAATGAAGATTTTGTTAGATTGTGACTATATCAACGGTGGATATATAGGGTCTCTGGTTCTCTGATGGTTCTCCCTTGAACCTTTCCCTATATATATATATATATATATATATATATATATATATATATATATATATTTGTGTGTGTAAAGTTGGAGAGGAAAAGAACCTTTTACGCAGCGAGGAGTTGGTCCTATATGTCACAATTTGGAGAGAAAATATCCTAAATGACACACTCCAAAAAAATGGCCCTAAATAGCACTCCATACATCGTGTAGCATTTTGAAATTTTTTCCTCCCAAAACGCTACTTTAAGTTGCGTTTTAAGCCTAGAACCCAAGATAAAATAGTTTTTTCCCTAACAAAAATTTTAAAAAAATTAAAAAAAGTGCAAAACGCTACACGAAGTAGCGTTTTTCCTCGAAAAATATTTAAAAAAAAATAAAAAAAGTGCAAAACGCCACACGAAGTAGCGTTTTCACCCCTTTTCCAGCATGCCACACTATGTAGCGTTTTGGAGTGCTATTTAGGGCCATTGTTACGGGTTGTGCCATTTAGGGCATTTTCTCCCCAAATTGTGACATACAGAGCCTTTTCTCAGATTGAATTTGGGTTTGAGTTTTTTAAGCGAGTTTAGGTATAATTTAATCGAGCAATCATATTAATATTTTTCTGTCTAATGATGTAACGGGATAAATTATTTTTGAATCATATTTATAATATGTGCTTAAATTTTCATTAATATATTATTATATATTTATACTAACTTATAATCTGTGCAAATCACAGATGTTATTAATAAATTATATATTAATTATTTTATATAATTTAAATAATTCATTTAATATGATAATATGTTTTAGTATTAATTTCTTTTTACATTTTTCTATACAATGATATTTATATATTAATATTCATAAAATTTTATAATAAGTCATAATTTTAAATATATAACAGAGTTTGAATGGTGATACAATTTAGTTTAATGTGAGTAAACTATATCAAAAAAAATTATAGGATAAGTAGAATTATTAAATTAGAAAATATAGAATATAATTTAAATATAATATATGATAGAGTTGTATTAATGATACATTGATATTTCTTTTCTGAAATTAAATTTTATTAAAATTGAATGGTTAGGATCGTTTCTATGGTTCATCTAAAATTGGACGTTTAGGATCTTTTTTATGGTTCACCTTAATGTTTCAAAAATTTTTTTTATCTAGTTTGGTTATTATAATATAGTATAGATTAATTAACATAGATTAATAATTCGTCCAAATCATTAATAAAATTTTATTAATAAAAAGAGTTTCGAATATATTAGAAAATATTTTAATTAAAATTTAAATAAAAGAGTATGTTTTAATATATATAAAATATTAATATAATTTTAATATTAAATTTTTTTTATTATAAATTATAATTTTAAATAAATTAAAGTATTTGAATGATGAGAAAATTGAAACATGCTATTAGATGCGAGTACAACTCTATATTCTAATTAAAAAAAGTTTGTTTAGAGTAATATAATATAAAAGTATTTATAATATAGATAGAGCACAATAATAAAATTTAATTAATATAAATAAAATAATATTATTATTTTAATATTCATAAATTTTAATTAATAAATTATGATATTAAATAAATTAAAGAGGTTGACTAATGAGAAAATTAAAACATGGTTGTTTATTGATTAAAAGAATGTGTTTGAAATTGAGTAAGAGACACACATGTATTTGAAATTAAGTGGAACACAAAAGACCAGACTAACAATAAATGTTATTTGCCCTTGAGTATAAGAAGTTTGGAGGGGGGGGGGGTTGAATACAAACTTAAGAATTAATTCTAATTCTTACGGATTTAAGTTTATTCAAGATTTTACTGTTTTTGAACTGTATGGTTAAGATAGAACTAAATGAACTCAGAGTGAAAAATACTTATGATATTGAAAACAAGACAAACAATATAAAATTACTAGTGCATTGGTTTTTCCACTAGTATGTTTTTGCTTTCAAATAATCTTGGTAGAATTACGAAGCTGCTTACAAAGTGTTGTTCTTGAACTACAATGCTTACTTTCACTCACTACACTTTGTTACAATAGACTACTAACTACTATATAGTAGTTTTCTTCTGCATCTATTTTCTATCGACTGATAACATTATAAAATACACTTTACAATGTTTACATGAAAATAGAAATTAGCTACTTTCACAGTCTTCATTAGACTTTGTCTAGTACTGGAAATATCTTTGTCTTGATCCATTCCTTGAAGACCGTGTTGCCTTGAAAGTCTTCACAATTCTGACAGGACTGTCTTCCATTGATTCAGTTTCTGCAAAGTTCTCATTCCTTTTGTCTTTAGCTAAATTGGGAAACCTTAATCAACTGATAAATGCTGTTAAACTTATTAGTTGATTCTCCTTTGCTCATCCATCAATGGATAGGATATCCGTTGATCAATTGATGTATTGATGGCTAATTGAGTTATCCATCGCTCCCTATCCATTGATGGTCCTTTATCCGTTGATTGCTTTTATCCGTTGATAGCTTTTATCTGTTGATAGCTTTTATCCGTTGAGTAGTGTCTTTATCCATCGACTCCAATATATGTTGATCACTTCACTTGTGAGTATTCTGACTTAGAATATTTATAATTGATCAGCCATTCTTCACATCCGTTGAGAAGCTATAAATTGAAGTCAATAACATCAGTCGACTACTTCACAGTATCCATCGAGACAATACAATCAATTGATAATGAAACATGAATCAAATGTTACAATCCAATTTATCAGTTGATTAACAATCTTCAACTGATAACTGGTTTCCTAGTCAATGGATATTTATAAGTCATATATCCATCGACTAATTATAATGAATTTTAAATCCCTATTGTAATTCTAAACAATTTGTTATCATCAAATCTCATAATTCCTAACAATCTCCCCCTATTTATGAATATATGAAATATGCATAAATTTTCTGTTGATGATAACAAAACTCCTAAACATTTTCATTCTAGCAGGAATTACAATATTGACAAAAGTAATTTTTGAGACAGAGTGATCAAATACCAGTAAAAGATTAATTCTGATAATTTTGATGTTGAGTCTGAATCTCCTATCTTCTTCTCCTTCCCCTTGACTCATTCATCTTGTCTTCATTTTCCTTCATCTTTCTGTATAGGGATCCCTTCAAAATCTTCTCATCCTCCATACTGTTGTCTAGTTGGCTTGAAAGATGATTCAATTCCAGATTAGGCAGTTTGTCTATTTCCTGACAAATATCAATGCTTTTTTCTCTGCCTTCCCTGTCCTTGTAGATCATCATGTAGAATGGTTCATGAAGTACCTTCCTTCCTTCAGGGTTCCAAATCTTGATTCTATCGTCCCTTTCTACTTGAAGAGGTATTTCCCTTATTTTCTTCATCTTCTCAAGGATGGCTTTTCCTAGCTCTTCAGTTAGATAATATTTTCTGTTGAGAATTTTGTATATTTTCCTTAAAACACCATAGCCTTGTTCCATGACTTGATCAAATGTGAAGATTGAATGTGACCCATCTTCATAGTCTATATGAAGTAGATCTACATCTCTCTTCCTTTGTCCTTTAATTGCATTCATTCCCTCAACTTTGATTGAAACAAAATTTTGAGGTTTGGATTTGAACACTTCTATATCCTTGGATTGACCACTCCCAGATGCTTGACTCTCAAGCTTTACCTCTTTTGGCTTCTCCTCCTTAGCCACTCTTTCATCAACAACAAGTTTCCTTTTAACTCCAGTTTTTGGTTCATCTACAGGCTTGTTTGCTCTTTGTTTCATTCTTGGCCTCCTTTCACCTTCTTTTCTTCTAGCTTATCTAATTAGCCTATCCTCCTTATCAAATTTCCTTTGCAATTGAATAACTAGTTCTTCTTGTAACTTCTCTTGTTGTTCCATTTCTTTCACACCAACAACTATTGCTTGGCTCAATAGTTTCTCACCTCCACTCATGGCATAATTCTTCTTCTTCTTTTCTTCTTCTATTGCAATGCCCTTTCATTTTCTGTCACCAGTCTGTGAGCTACTTTCATCTACCCTTATTTCTCCTTTCTTTATTGCCTCGGGAATTTTTGGCATTAAGGCAATTGGCTCTTGTGCATCAATCTCCTTGTTTTTGCTGGCAATTGAATCAAATTGCCTTACAATTTGTTGAGCCAATTCCTTCTTTGAATCTTTCCTTTGAATGGCATTCTCTGTATTCTTGATTACAGCTTCAACTTCTTCACTCTCATTCCTCCTTAAATCCTCATCCTTCTCCCCCTTTTTGTTATCAGCAACAGGTTCTTGAGTTAAGGATTGAGAAATAAGAGGAATATCCAATAGTTTGCTCAGAAGTTTGATTTGAGTGACTTGATTCTTCAAAATTTTCTCCATGTTAACTTCCATGGCAGTCACTCTTTTCTCCAATGCCACTACTTTGTCCTTGGCTGTAGACTCAGTATCAAGTCTTTGCTTGATTCTTGTTAACATTGTGAGGCCGAGTCTTGAATCAATGGTGGAGTCAAAATGTGTCCTTGAGCTATCAATTTCTTCCCTGATCTTCTTGAGTTCATACTTAGAACCTGTTACATGCATCTTCTGGATCTTCAAGTTGTCTCTGTAAAAGTTAAGAATTCTTCTGTGTAAAGGATCCTCTACATTTACTTCAGCCATGGATCTCTTGTAGTGTGAAACTATGGCTCTTTCAGTGTCAGCCAAACTAGTTTCATCATTAGCCATTGCAGGTTCCAATAACTCATAATCAGAACTATCTTCAAAATCTTTAGGATTCATATAAGATATATCATCAGGCTGTCTTGCTAAACTCTCATTGCCACTCCTAAATTGTTCTTCTGTTTGCACTAATCCCAACATCTTTTCAGACTCTTGATTAGTGACTCCTGCTAATTCTTGATATTGTGGATCTTCATGTTGAAAAGTTGTTATATCAATGTTGAATTCAATATCATCATCCACCTCCATGTGAGCATCTGCACCTCCTGCAGGAACTCCATCTTCTCCATTTCCTCCATCTCCCCCTAACTCCAACCCCAACTACTGAGTGAGTTCTGCTGCAATCTGCTCAGTTTTAGAAGTTGATGCTTCATGAGATGGTGAAATTGGTTTCTTTCTATTCTTTTCTCTCTCACTCTCTTTTCTCTGTTTTTGCATCAGGATTATCCTGGATTCTCACATCTCCCTTACTATTCTCTCCTTTTTCATCACCTGCTAAGGTGGAACTCTCTTTGCTCACACCCTCTCCTTTTGCCACCTCAGAAGAAATTTAGGGCCTCTCATTCTCACACTCTCCTTTTGCCAATATATGCAACCCTTGCCTCTCACACACCTCACCCACTACACTCAATCCTAGTAGAGTATTGGCCACTTGAAGTGTTTCATTGGATGATTCATGAATTGGAATGAAGGTGTCAATCGATGGATAAGAAATATTCATCGATGGATAAATATCCGTTGATTGGAGCTCGTCGATGGATGTAAGGATATCCATCGATGGAAGTGAACTAGTCAATGAATGTTGGAAATTATCAGTTTATTGAGGAATATCCATTGACCTGTGAGAATTCTCAGTGTTTTCCTGATCAACCAAGGTGTTAACCTTATTTGGTGATGCAGGTGAGAGTGTTGGCTCCACCATGAGTTGCAAAGAGGGTGAATGTGAAACATTGAAGTTGTCAATCAACAAAGTTTATGAAGAAATGGATTTTGAAGGAGATTGAGGATATAAAATAGATAGAGAGTGGGGCGGTGCCTCAAGAAAATTCTGAGACACATCAAAAGAAGAAACTGAAGGCTCCACCAAATTTTCATTTGGCTTTGCAAGTGTGTATGTACCCTGTGCATTGTTATTGTCCTTCTTTCTCCTTTTGTATGGTTGAATTATTTTATGTCCATCACCCCTATCAATTGGTCCTGGTTGAGACCTCTTTTCAATAGCTACACCTTGTTGAGAAGGTGCAACTAGGGATGTGTTTAAATCCTTTATCACAACCTCAATCTATTGAGAGATTGAGCTGGTGGCTGGCTGGACAATCTCAAACTCTCCTTCCTTATTCTTCTGGCTTTCTTAATGTTGGCCAGTTCCCTCACCCTTATCAACCACCTTCACACTCCTCTCAGTTGTTTTTCTTTTCTTAGTTTTTACAATAGTAGTCTTTTGAGAAACTACTGAGGTGGTTTGTTTAGATTTGTTTTTGGAAGGTTGTGCAACTTGGGTAGGAGGGATGGGGGCATTTCCATCTCCCTCAATTGTTGCAGAAGGCAAAGAAATCGGGATACCAGAGGAAGTAAAAGAGAAATTAAATTTCTTAAGATATACCTGCACAAAAGGAGGATAGATGAGGCACAACTTAGAGTGTAAGTTGATTCTCACCAAGTCCTTGAAGACCCTTTTGTTCTTTGTCCAGGCCTCTAGTGTTTCCATCTCTACTGTAATATCATAATCTCCAATAGAAGCATTGATCAACAGCATAAAAAATCTAGCAAAATAGATGTTATTTTTCCTAGATGCCTTATTTCCTAATTTAGTAGTTAATTCATTTAGGAGTAATGTGCTAAAATTAAAATATTTATCAAATAGGATAGAATAAGCAATTTCTTGCATACTTGTGGTAATTGCATCAAAATTACTTATTTTTCCAGAAGATACTTTAATAATAGCATAAAAGAAGTAACTTCATTCTTTTCTAAGATTTTTCCTAACAACCTCACCTAGTCCAGTTTCAGCATTAACATAGTTAACAGCTTCTAACATATCCCTAATGTCAGTCTCAGTAGGTGACTTATCACAATTATTTTCAGGCAATTCTAAGCATTCAGAAAGTGTAGTACTTGTAATGGTGTAGGGATTATCTTTGCAAGTATAAGAAATTACCTTCCCATCTTGTGAGACTTTTGCAGTGTTCCATAGCTTTTCAACAAATGAACATACTATTGTTGGTGCTTCACTGAGAGCCTTGGACACTTTGCAGTCTCCCAGAAACCTCATCAATGAATGGAAGTCTACAGGAGCATCATTCACGGTTAGATATGCTGCAAAATTGTTTGTTCATATGTGAACCCGGTTGAGGAAACACTCTTCTTTTGAGGTGCCATCGCTGTTCTTAGAGAGATTGGAGAGAAAGCTTGAAAACAAGTGAGTGAATTCGACTTAAAAGTTCTTGAGAGGAAGAGATAGAGATGTAGAGATTAGAGATAGAAAAATAAAATAGCAAGTAAGAATGAAGTGAGACTTAATATTGCTATTTATATTTCTGAGATAAAAATGACTTGAGTAGTCAGTTTTATTAAGAATATAACCATTGAAAGATAAAAAGAGTTGAAGTAAATTACTCTAAATGGCAATCGATGGATGTCTTCATCTATTAACAAATAAAGTAATTAATCAACGGCTATAATTTGATCAATAGATGTGTAAAACTGTAGAAATTCTATTACCATCGATGGGTAGTTAAAAAAAAATTAATTTATCAATCGATAAACAATTACGAGGGTAATTATCTGTCTATAGATAAATATCCATCGATAGGAATATAATTTATCTGTTGATCAAATAAAAAGAATTTATCGATTGATAAACAATTACCAGAACAATTATTTGTCGATAGATAAATATCCATCGATAGAAATATATTTTATCTGTTGATCAAATATATCCATTGATGGCTGCGAAATATCCATTGAAAATTAACACAGTTATCAGTTCATCATTTTGTTTCAACAGATAATTGTGAACAATGGCAAAAAGAAGACTTATCATACATTTAAGATTGAGTAAAATTAAGCATACCTAATTCACAGACTAATCTATTAAAAGTAGATTCATCTAGAGGTTTGGTAAAAATGTCTGCAAGTTGTAGTTCACTAGGGACAAAATGTAATTCAAATGTACCATTCATTACACGTTCCCTAATGAAATGATACCTTTTGTCAATGTGTTTGATTCTGGAATGTTGCACATGATTTTCTGTTATTACAATGACACTTGTGTTATCACAGAAAATAGGAATCTTGTTCATGTTGAACACATAGTTAAATAATTGATTCCTCATCCATAATATTTGTTTACAGCAACTTTTAGCAGCAATGTATTCAGCTTCTGCAGTTAAAGTTGATACTGAGTGTTGCTTTTTGCTAAACCATGACACAAGTTTGTTTCCTAGAAACAAACATGTGTCTGTAGTACTTTTCCTGTCTATTTTGCAACCTGCATCATCTGCATCTGAGGAGCCTACTAGATTAAAAGCAGAATCTCTAGGATACCAAATACCTAAATTTGATGTACCCTTGAGATATCTAAAAATTCTCTTAATAGCCACTAAATGAGATTCTCTAGGATCAGCCTGAAACCTAGCACACAAACATGTAGAGAACATTATATATGGCCTAATAGCAGTTAAATATAAAAGTGAGCCTACCATGCCTCTATAACTTGAAATATCCACTTTAGCTTCCTTAGTGCTCAATTCAAGTTTGGTGGCAGTGGCCATGAGAGTTTTTGCAGAAGAACATTCACTTAAGTCAAATTTCTTTAACAAGTCATGAATGTACTTTGTTTGATTTATAAAAATACCATCCTTAACTTGTTTGAATTGCAAACCAAGAAAGTAGGTAAATTCTCCCATCATGCTCATTTCATATTTGCTCTACATTAATTTGAAAAACTTTTTACAAAGTTCATCATTAGTTGAGCCAAAAATAATGTCATCCACATATATTTGGACAAGAATGATAGAGCCATTAACATTTCTACTAAATAGAGTGAAGTGATTCTCAATGAGGAACTGAGATAAAGTGTCATACCAGGCCCTTGGTGCTTGTTTCAAGCCATAGAGTGCTTTAAGTAGATAGTAGATAAAGTCAGGGAAATTTAGATCTTCAAAGCCAGGAGGTTGTTCCACATAGACTTCCTCTTCTAATACTCCATTCAAAAATGCACTCTTTACATCCATCTAGTAGACTTTGAAATTAGCATGTGCAGCATAAGCTAGAAAGATTCTGATTGCCTCCATCCTTGCAACTGGTGTAAAAGTTTCAACAAAATCAATTCTTTCTTCTTGTGAGTACCCCTTTGCCACAAACCTTGCTTTTTTTTTTTCTATTCACAGTACCAGTTTCATCCATTTTATTTCTGAATACCCATTTTGTACCAATTACTGATCTATCTTTTGGTTTGGGCACCAGCTTCCACACTTTATTTCTTTTAAATTTTTTGAGTTCCTCTTACATAGCTAAAACCCAATCAGGATCCATAAGAGCATCTTCAACTCTTTTAGGTTCTTCTTGAGATAGAAAGCTGCTATACAGACACTCATTTTGAGTATCACTTCTTGTCTTGACACCATCTTCTGCATTTCCAATGATTAGTTCAAATGGATAACTTTTTGTCCATTTTCTTTGAGGAGGCAAATTTTGCCTCGATGATGAAGCTTCATGATCATTAGTATTGTACTCAAATTGATTTAAATTTGTGGATTGATTCTGAAACCCTCCCCCTGAATTGGATACCCTAGATGTAGAGTGTTGATTATCCATTGAAGAATTATCAGTTGATGGATTTCTGTCAACTAATAAATTATCCATTGATGCTATAACATCAACTGATATTGGGTTTCTGAGTACTTGTGATTTTATAATTTCTACTTCTTCATCATCATCTACATCATTTGATTCATTCTCAAAATGCAGTGTGTCATGATTTCCTTCATCAAACAGTCCTTGAATCTTTTTATCATCAAATACTACATGTACAGATTCTATAACAATGTGTAGTCTAAGATTATAGACTCTATAGGCTAGGCTTGATAGTGCATACCCAACAAATATAGCTTCATCAACCTTGGCTTCAAATTTTCCTATGTTTTCACCTTGATTCCTTAGTACGTAGCATTTGCATCCAAAGACATGAAGAAACCCCACTTTTGACTTTTGTCTTTCCTTGAGTTTGATTCACTATGGAGATGTTTTGAGTATAGCATGTTGTATTAATAGACTCAGCCCAGAAGTATGTTGGTAATTTAGCATCTTTCAACATAGTTCTAGCTACTTCAATCAATGTCCTATTTTTCCTTTCAACTACCCCATTTTGTTGAGGTGTCCTTGGTGCAGAGAAGGTGTGTATGATTCCTTTAGATTCACATAACTCCTTCATGGTGGAATTTTTAAATTCTGTTCCATTGTCACTTCTTATTTTCTTTACATCCAATCCAATACTTTTCTCAACTTCTCTTATGTGCTTGATAATGAGATTACTGGCATCATCTTTTGAATGCAGAAAATAAGTCCATGAGAATCTTGAAAAGTCATCCACAATGACTAAAGCATACTTCTTCTTTGCAATGGACATGATAGTTACAGGACCAAATAAATTCATGTGTAATAACTTAAGTGGCTTCTCAATTGATGATTCCAATTTTGACTTGAATGATGCCTTTCTTTGTTTTCCTTTCTTTCTGACAGGCATCACATAGTCCATCCTTGACAAATTCCATTTGTGGTAATCCTCTCACTTGATTTTTCTTGACCAACTGATTCATGGCTTTGAAATTTAAGTGAGCTAATTTCTTGTGTCATAGCCAACTTTCATTTGTACTTGCCTTAGAGAGAAGATAAGTCATTGAGTCTGCACTTGTTGAGTTGAAGTCAGATATCACATTTTTTTTCTATTCCCAGTCATAACCAAACTTCCCTCTTTCTTTTTGGAAATTATGCATGCTTTAGTTGTGAAGCAAACTTTATTTCCATTGTCACATAGTTGACTTATGCTTAACAAATTGTGTCTTAAGCCATCAATTAATGCAACAGGTTCAATGATGACATTCTCTTTTGAAATCAAGCCATATCCCATGGTGTATCCTTTACTGTCATATCTAAATTGTTTCCCAGAATAATCAATCTATTATAGAAGGGGGGTTGAATGTAATAGTGCTTGTAAATCCATTATGAATACAAGTATGTAGAATGGAATACTGTTTTGTATTAATAATGAACTTGAATACAAAACTCTCTCAAGATATAATGTTCTTAAGAGCTGCTAGGTTATAAAATATTGCTTAATGAATTCAACATTGAATTATAACCTATCTCTGTGTTTATATAGACACAGCTACAAGTACAATTACAAAACAGATTATGAAAATAATAGCTTTAATAAGGTAATTAGACTTGCATTAAAATTCCTTCTTACTATCCAAATCAGACTCTGATTTGTCTGTTTCCTTTTCTGATAAACTCTGGAGCTAAACTCTGTCGGTTTGTTATTCTCTGATTTGAGCATTCTCTGTTAGAGTAAACTCTGATTGAGTATTCTCTGATAGAGTAAACTCTGACCGACAGCTTCCTTAAACTCTGATGACGTCAACATAAACTCTGTTTAGTATTCTCTGACAATCATCAGTGTTTGCATTCCTAACAATCTCCCCCAATTTATGCTTTAAGAATTAAAACATAAATTTCACTTATGATGTCAGAAATACAAGACAAATGCATCAGAGTTTGTTTACCCTTTTTAGATTCAGATTCTTTTGTAAGAGAAGTCTTCTTTCAGAAATTGACTTAGGAGCTTTTCTTCAGCATTTTTCAGTAAATCAACAAGCTTCTCCTTCAATTCCTTCATGTGCTCAGAAGAATCATCTATTTGAAATATTGCAGCCCTTAGAGCATAAATTGATGACCTCTCCATTCTTTCATCCAAGACAATGCAGCAGGTCTTCATTCCATCAGGATTTAAAATCAGTGTAGGAATCCCTAACACCATCTTGACCTTTGCATCCCCTTTTCTCATTGCTCTTTTTGTTCCATCTTCAAGTAAGTACCCAAACTCATAATCTTCAGATTTTATCATCATCAATCTTTCACTCTTCTTTTTCTCAGCAATCACTCTCTCAAGAATTTTCCTCCACCTAGAAGTTGCTTCATTTTCATCATTGAGCAGATACAGAACATGTTTAAGTTCTTGAGATGCTTTATCAGTCAGTTTTTCTTCAGCAATCTTCAAAACTCTCCCATCTTCTAGAAAATATAGAAGCTTCTCCTTAGCTTGAGCTCCATCAAAAATATCTTTAACTATGTTGACAGATATCAATTTGTCAAGATGCTCTTGTGTCAAATCTTCCTTAGGATTTTGCTTTAAAGAAAAAGGATCACTGAAAATATTTGCTTCACCTCTGTAGATTTTGGCTTTAGGATCACCAATACCACCCTTGTTTTTACTAAGTCTGGCATTGATAATCAGATTTTGAGTTGTAGTCCACAGAGGATCAGACTTTTTCTTTCTGATCAGAGATTGTTGATGGTCTTCTTCTTCAACATCAAAACTAGATCCACCTGGTAGAAATGTTGTTCCTAGCATAGTAAGAGGTGTCTGTGGTTTGGTTGGAGCTTTTTGTTGAATTCTTGAGGATGATCTTGTTTGAATTTCTGAGACTTGTTTTGGTTGATCAACTGGCTTAGGAGTTTCAACAGTTTTAATTTGAGTAGGCTTGGATTCTGGTTTCTTCTTTTGAGCTAGAGCCTTTTTCACATATTTTCTCTTTTTCTTCTTGTCTTGAGCATTTTTATTTCCAGACTTCTTCAGTTCTTCTTCTACAGTAACTGGATCCATTCCTGGATGTTCTTCTTCAAACATTTTCTTTGCCAGTTCTGCATCCTTTAAGTTTTGTTCTTCAATCTTCTCAGGCTTCTCTTCTTCTTCAAGCCTTTTTGCTAATTCCAAATCAGCATCTATCAGAGTTTGCTTGTCAGAGTTTATATCAGACTTTGATGTTGTCAGAGTTTGTGAGGTTGTCAGAGTTTGTCCAATCAGAGTTTGTTGCTTCAGAGTTTGCTTCCCTTCCTTATGACTCCCTTGATCTTCATCATCAAGTTTGTCAGATTTTAGAATTGCATCCTCCTTGCATTTGTCTGAACCCTTCTCCCCCTTTCTGACATCATTCCCTTTGTTCTCAGAAAGAATATTAATTAAGGTGTTGAGCATGCCCTGCAAAGAAGTGATAGAGGCAGAAAGATCATCAACCTTAGTTTCCAAAGCATTCTGTTTGTCTGAAATGTTCTTGATCTTCAAAGCTAGAGAATGGTGAGAAGAAGAAACAGTAGATTCAACTGCTACAGAAGATTTATTGACAAATTCCTTAAGATCACTAACTTCACTCTTAATTCTCTTGGTCATGATGGTAGATGCCTTCAAGATTGTCTTGAGTTCTGTAGAGTTTATTTCTTTATCAGCTTTATTGACCAAGTCAATAACATGAGGCCATGAAATATCTTTCTCAGGAAATTTCCAAGAGGAATCCCAGATATCTTGTCTATGGGAGGTAAGAAAATCTTCATTTGATGACTTTGTTGTAGAAGAAAAATTTCTTCTGACACCTTCTGCATCTAGATTAGCCTCAATATGGCCTTTGAGAGTTTCTACCACCATGTAATCAGGAAAATCCATTTTCAATCTTTCATGAGCATCATAAGCATTGACAAGCCATTGTTTGGTGCTATATCTTTGAGTGTAGGGAATTGATAGATCTGCCACTTCTTCATCAGCAAAAATCACATCATCAGAGTCTGTGTCCTTCCCATCAGTGTTTAGCACAGCATCAGAGTTTGCAGGAACAGGTAAACTCTGAGTACCTGTTAGGAATTATAAGTTTTGATGATAACAAATTACTTAGAATTTCAATAGGGACTCAAAATTATTTTTGTAACTGATCAATGGATATGACTTATAAATATCCATTGATTAGGAAACCAGTTATCAGTTGAAACTTGTTTATCAACTGATAAACTGGATTGTAGCATTGATTTATGTTTCACTATCAATTGATTGTATTACCTCGATGGATGCAATGATGTAGTCAACTGATGTTATTGACTTCAATTTCTAGCTTCTCAACAGATGTGAAGAATGACTGATCAATTGTAAATATTCTAAGTCAGAATTCTCACAAGTGAAGTGATCAACTGATGTTGAAGTCGATGGATGAAGACACTAATCAACGGATGAAAGCTATCAATGGATAATTACAGTCAACGGATAAAGAACCATCAATGGATAAGGAGTCGATGGATAACTCAATTATCCATCGACACATCAACTGATCAACAGATATCCTATTCATCGATGGATAAGCAAAGGTGAATCAATTGATAAGCTTAACAACATTTATCAGTTGATTAAAGTTTCCCTATTTAGCTAAAAGCCAGAAATCACGGGAACAGTGCAGAAACTGAATCATTGGAAGACAGTCCTGTCAGGACTGTGAAGACTTTCTAGGCAACACAGCATCTAAGGAATATCTTAAGACAAAAGACACTTCCAGAGCTAGTAAGTTCTACAAGGAAAGCTGTGAAAAGGAGCTAGTTTCTATTTTTATGAAAACAGTATAAATTGTAATATTATATTGTTATCAGTCGATAGAAAACTAGTGCAGTAGTTTTTGTTTATAAAAAAAGCAAAAACACAGTAGCAAAGTAGAAGTTGGTTTCTAAGAACTCAAGAAAAGCAAAGTAGAAAATCAGGCAGAACTTGTAATACTTTTCTAGATTCTACATTCAACTTTGTACGCAGCTTAGTATTTTTACTAAGATCAATTGAAAGCAAAAACTCACTAGTGGAAAAACAATCCACTAGTAATTTTTAATCTTGTTGTTTCTGTTTTCAACACTTTAGTTATCCAGTTCTTAGTTACATCAATCTAAATTAAACATTCTCTTTGTACAAACTTATTTCCGCAAGAAGTTGAATTAATTATTAAGTTTGTATTCAACCCCCCCTTCTCCAAACTTAGTGTACTTAAGGGCGAATAACAATTGGTATCAGAGCAAGCTTTCAACAAACAGAAAGTCAAGATCTAAAAGTACATCAAGAATGGGTCAAAGAGAAACAGGAGTTAAGATTCCAGTTCTAGAGAAAGATGAATATTTTCCCTGGAAAGTAAAAATGCACTTGCATCTGCTATCTATTGATCCTTCCTATGTTCATTGCATAGAGAAAGGTCCACATGTGCCTATGAAAATAGTTACAAGTGTAAATGCAGACGGTACTCAAGCACCAGACAAACTCATTCCTAAATCTGTGAGTGAGTATACAGATGAAGATGAAAAGGAAGTACACAAGGACAAAAAGGCCATGAATATCTTGTTTAATGGTCTTGACAAGGACATGTTTGACAATGTCATCAGTTGTACAACCTCCAAAGAAGTCTGGGACACTCTTCAAACCCTCTGTGAAGGTACTGAGCAAGTAAGAAAGAACAAGATGCAACTCTTGATTCAAAAGTATGAGGCCTTTCACTTCAAGGGTGGTGAATCAATAAATGATACATATAGTAGGTTTCAAAAGCTGTTGAATGAGCTTAAACTATATGGAAGAGTTTATGCTGTTGAGGATACCAACCTCAAATTCTTGAGGTCCCTACCCAAAGAATGGAAACCAATGACTGTCTCGATAAGGCAATCTCCTGACTTTAAAGATTATACCTTGGACAAGCTGTATGGCATCTTGAAAACCTATGAGTTGGAGCTACAGCAAGATGAGGAAATTGAGAAAAGTCAGAAGAGAGAAAAGTCCATTGCTTTGATGGTCAAGGAAAAGCAAGTTGCAGAAACAGATGAAGATGCTGATTTCAAAGAAGGGAAGAAAGAAGGTCATGGCAATGGTGCAAATTATGTTAGATATGATGAATCTTCTACTGGTAAAGGAAAAGAACTTTGTGACAGTGATGAGTCACTCATCAAAGATGAAATGGATGAAATAGATGAGCATTTAGCTTTTCTATCAAGAAAATTTTCTAAACTCAAGTTCAAAAGGAATCCAATGCAAAGGCCTGGATCACAGTTCAGGAGAGACAATCAACAAGGCAAAAATCTTGTTGACAGAACTCAATTCAGATGCTTTAATTGTGGATTGGCTGGTCACTTTTCAAGCGAATGCAGAAAGCCCAAAGTTAAAAAGAGGTCAAAGTCTAGTGATGGTATTGACTATAAGAAGAAGTACTTTGACTTGCTCAAACAAAGAGAGAAGGCTTTTGTGACAGAAGAAAAGGACTGGGCTGCTGAGGAGGATTCTGAAGAAGAAGAAGAACACATCAATCTTGCACTAATGGCCAATCAAGATGACCAAGAAGCTAGTTCATCTAGCAATCAGGGAAAGAGAAGAAATCTTTGGTACTTGGACAGTGGATGTTCAAGACACATGACTGGAGATAAATCCCTGCTCACAAAGTTTGAGGAGAAAGCTGGCCCTGGAGTAACTTTTGGAGATGACAGCAAAGGGCACACCATGGGATATGGCTTGATTTCAAAAGAGAATGTCATCATTGAACCTGTTGCATTAGTTGATGGCTTAAGACATAACTTGTTAAGCATAAGTCAACTATGTGACAATGGAAATAAAGTCTGTTTCACAACAGAAACAGGCATAATTTCCAACAAGGTAGATGGAAGCCTGGTCATGACTGGGAATAGAAAAGGGAATGTGTACATAGCTGACTTCAACTCAACAAATGCAGAATCAATGACTTGTCTTCTCTCTAAGGCAAGTACAAATGAAAGTTGGCTGTGGCATAAGAAATTAGCTCACTTGAATTTCAAAGCCATGAATCTCTTGGTTAAGAAAAATCAAGTGAGAGGCTTACCACAAATGGAATTTGTCAAGGATGGACTTTGTGATGCCTGTCAGAAAGGAAAACAGAGGAAGGCATCATTTAAGTCGAAATTGGAATCTTCAATTGAAAAGCCACTTGAGTTATTACATATGGATTTGTTTGGTCCTGTAAATATTATGTCTATTGCAAAGAAGAAGTATGCTCTAGTCATTGTGGATGATTTTTCAAGATTCTCATGGACTTATTTTCTACATTCAAAGGATGAAGCTAGTCATCTCATCATCAAGCACATAAGAGAAAATGAGAAAAATCTTGAATTGGATGTAAAGAAGATAAGGAGTGACAATGGAACAGAATTCAAAAATTCCACAATGAAAGAGTTCTGTGAATCAAAAGGAATCATACACACATTCTCTGCACCCAGAACACCTCAACAAAATGGGGTAGTTGAAAGGAAAAATAGGACATTGATTGAAGCTGCTAGAACCATGTTGGAAGATGCCAAACTCCCAACATACTTCTGGGCTGAGGCCATAAACACAACATGTTTTACTCAAAACATCTCCCTAGTAAATAAAGCTCAAGGGAAGACTCCTTATCAATTGATCAAGAAAGACAAAAAGCCAAAGGTGGGATTTCTTCATGTCTTTGGCTGCAAGTGCTATGTACTAAGAAATCAAGGTGAAAATCTAGGAAAATTTGAAGCCAAGGCTGATGAAGCTATATTTGTTGGGTATGCACTATCAGGTGTAGCCTATAGAATCTACAATCTCAGACTACACATTGTTATGGAATCTGTACATGTAGTATTTGATGATAAAAAGATTCAAGGCTTGTTTGATGAAGGAAATCATGACACACTGCATTTTGAGAATGAATCAAATGATGTAAATGACGATGAAGAGGCAGAAATTATAAAACCTCAAGTGTTCAGAAACCCAATATCAGTTGATGTTACTACATCAATGGATAATTTATCAGTTGACAGAAATCCATCAACTGATAATGCATCAACTGATAACTCCTCAACGGATAATCAACAATCTACATCAAGGGTATCCACTTCAGGGGGAGGGTTTCAGAATCAATCTACAAATTCAGATCACTTTGAGTTCAATACAAATGATCATGAAGCTTCATCATCAAGGCAAAATTTGTTTCCTCAAAGAAAATGGACAAGAAGCCATCCATTTGAACTAATTATTGGAAATGCAGCAGATGGTGTCAAGACAAGAAGTGCTACTCAAAATGAGTGTCTGTATAGCAGTTTTCTATCTCAAGAAGAACCCAAAAGAATTGAAGAGGCTCTCATGGATCCTGATTGGGTTTTGGCTATGCAAGAAGAACTGAATCAGTTTGAAAGAAAGAAAGTATGGAAGCTGGTGCCCAGACCAAAAGATAGATCAGTAATTGGTACAAAATGGGTATTCAGAAACAAAATGAATGAAACTGGTATTGTGACTAGGAATAAAGCAAGGCTTGTAGCAAAGGTTTATTCACAAGAAGAAGGAATTGATTTTGATGAAACTTTTGCACCAGTTGCAAGGTTAGAAGCAATTAGAATCTTTATGGCCTATGCTGCACATGCTAATTTCAAAGTCTACCAGATGGATGTGAAAAGTGCATTTTTGAATGGAGTACTAGAAGAGGAAGTCTATGTGGAACAACCTCCAGGCTTTGAAGATCTAAAATTTCCTAACTCTGTCTACTTTTTACTCAAAGCACTTTATGGCTTGAAGCAAGCACCAAGGGCCTGGTATGACACTCTATCTCAGTTTCTCATTGAGAATCATTTCACAAGAGGTACTGTTGATAAAACTCTATTCAGTAGACAAGTTAATGGCTCTATCATTCTTGTACAAATTTATGTGGATGACATTATTTTTGGATCAACAAATGAGGAACTTTGCAAGAAGTTTGCCAAACTAATGCAGAGTAAATATGAAATGAGCATGATGGGAGAGCTTACCTACTTTCTTGGGTTACAAGTCAAACAGGTTAAGGATGGTATTTTTATAAATCAAACAAAGTACATTCATGATTTGTTAAAGAAATTTGAGTTAAGTGAATGTTCTTCTGCAAAAACTCCCATGGCCACTGCCACTAAACTTGAATTAAATACCAAAGAAGCTAAGGTGGATATTTCAAGTTATAGAGGCATGGTAGGCTCACTTTTATATTTAACTGCTAGTAGGCCAGATATAATGTTCTCTACATGCTTATGTGCTAGATTTCAGGCTGATCCTAGAGAATCTCATTTAGTAGCTATTAAAAGAATTTTCAGATATCTTAAGGGTACATCAAATTTAGGTATTTGGTATCCTAGAGATTCTGGTTTTAATCTAATAGGCTACTCAGATGCTGATTATGCAGGTTGCAAAATAGACAGGAAAAGTACTACAGGCACCTATCAATTTCTGGGAAATAAACTTGTGTCATGGTTTAGCAAAAAGCAACACTCAGTATCAACTTCAACTGCAGAAGCTGAGTACATTGCTGCTGGAAGTTGCTGTGCACAAATTTTATGGATGAGGAATCAACTATTTGACTATGGGTTCAACTTGAACAAAATTCCCATCTTCTGTGACAATACAAGTGCCATTGCAATAACAGAAAATCCTGTGCAACATTCCAGAACCAAACACATTGACATAAGGTATCATTTCATTAGGGAACATGTAATGAATGGTACAGTTGAATTACATTTTGTCCTTAGTGAACAACAACTTGCAGACATATTTACCAAACCTCTAGATGAATCTACTTTTAATAGATTAGTCTGTGAGTTAGGTATGCTTAATTATGCTCATGCTTAAAATGTCTATCAAGTTTTGCAGCCATTGTTCACAATTATCAATGGATATTTATCTATCGACAGATAATTACCTAAGTAATTGTTTATCGACGGATAAATCCCATCCTATTTGATCAACAGATAAATGTTATTCCTATCGATGGATATTTATCTATCGACAGTTAATTATCTTGGTAGTTAGTGATCGATCGATAAATGATTAATTCTCTATTTTTATCCGTCGATAGTAATAGAATTTCTACAGTTTTATTCATCCGTTGATCAGATTATAGCCGTTGGAGAATTACCATCAAGGGTAATAAATTACAGTCTTTTATACATCAACGGTTATCTGCTAATTAAAAAGTCCTTTCAAATCTTTTTAATACTAAAAATATAAATAGCAGCTACAATTAAAAATTCATTCTTACCTGCTTTTTTTTTAACTATTCATCTCTGTCTCTCTCTCTCAAGCTAATTTTATCTAATTCTCACGAGCTCTCACAAATTCTTTCAAGTTCACTTTAATTTCTTGAATATCAACTGAAAGAATGGCACCACAAAAGAAGATCGTCTCTTCCACTGGGTTCACCTATGAACAGAACAACTTCACAGCATGTTTAACGGTGAATGATGCTCCTGTGGACTTTCATCCATTGATGCGATTCCTAGGAGATTGCAAAGTTTCCAAAGCTCTCAGCGAAGCACCAACAATCGTGTGTTCCTTTGTTGAAGAACTGTGGACCTCTGCAGAGATTTCATCAGATGGAAAGATAATTTCTTATTCTTGCAAAGGTAATACCTATACAATTAATAGTACTTCATTATCTGAATGTTTAGGATTGCCTGCAAATAATTGTGATAAGCCCCCAACTGAAGAAGAAATTAGGGACATGTTAGAATCCGTTAATTATGCAAATGCTGAAACTGGATTAGGAGAAGTTGTTAGGAAGAATCTTAGAAAAGAATGGAGTTATTTCTTTGATGCCATAATTAAAGTATTTTCTGGAAAAATAAGTAATTTTGATGCAATTACAATAAGTATGCAAGAAATTGCTTATTCTGTCCTATTTGATAAATATTTTGATTTTGGCACATTACTCCTAAATGAATTGACTGCCAAGTTAGGACCCAAGTCATCTAGGAAACATAATATCTACTTTGCAAGATTTTTCATGATGATTATTAATGCCTCTGTTGGAGAATATGAAATAAGTGCAGATATGGAGTCCTTGGAGCCATGGATGCAAAACAAGAGGGTCTCCAAGGATCTTGTGAGAATCAACTTACACCCTAAGTTGTGCCTCATTTATCCTCCTCTTGTACAGGTATATCTTCAAAATCTCAATCTTTTACATTCTTCTTCAAAATCTCAAATTTCTTTGCCTTCTGCAACAATGGAGGGAGATGGAAATGCCCCCATTCCTCCTACCCAAGTTGCACAACCTTCACAACACAAGTCTAATCAAACCACCTCAGTAGTTTCTCAAAAGACTACTGTTGTAAGAACTAAGAAAAGAAAAATCACTGAGGGGAGAGTGAAGGTGGTTGATAAGGGTGAGGGAACTGGCCAACATCAAGAAAGCCAGAAGGATAAGGAGAGTGAGATTGAGAGGAACCAGCCAGCCTCCAGTCCAATCTCCCAACAGATTGAGGCTGTAGTAAAGGACTTGAACACATCCCTAGTTGCATCTTCTCAAAAAGATGTAACTATTGAAAAGAGGTCTCAACCAGGACCATCAGATGGGGATAAGGGTCACCAAATAATACAACCATACAAAAGAAGAAAGAAGGTTACAAATTCTGCACAGGGCACACACACACTTGCAAAGCCAAATGAAAATTTGGTGGAGCCTTCCGTTTCTTCTTTTGATGTGTCTCAGAATCTTCCTGAGGCACAGCCCCATTCTTTATCTGAATTTTCTTCTCAATCTCCCTCAAAAACTATTTCTTCAGAACCAGTGTTGATTGACAACTTCATTGTTTCAAATTCACCCTCTTTGCAACTCAGGGTGGAGCCAACACTCTCACCTGCATCACCAAATAAGGTTAACACCTTGGTTGATCAGGCAAATACTGTTAGTTCTCTCCAGTCAATGGATATTATGCAATCAACTGATAATTTCCAACATCCATTGACTAGTTCACTATCATCGATGGATATCCTTACATCCATCGACGAGTTCCCATCAACGGATATTCATCCATCGATGGATACTTCTTATCCATCGATTGATCCCTTCATGTCAATTCATGAATCATCCATTGAAACACTTCAGGTGGCCAATACTCTATTAGGATTGAGTGGAGTGGGTGAGGTGTGTGAGAGGCAAGGTTTGCATACCTTGGCAAAAGGAGAGTGTGTGAATGAGGGGCCCTCAAATTCTTCTGAGGTGGCAAAAGGAGAGGGTGTGAGAAAAGAGAGTCCCACCTTAGCAGGTGATGAAAAAGGAGAGGAAAGTAAGGGAGAGGTGAGAATCCAGGATGAGATCCTGATGCAAGAAAAGAGAGAAGAGAGTGAGAGAGAAAAGAATAGAGAGAAACCAATTTCACCATCTCATGAAGCATCAACTTCTAAAACTGAGCAGATTGAAGCAGGACTCACCCAGAAGTTGGGGCTGGAGTCAGGGGGAGCTGTAGACTATGAAGTCCCTGCAGGAGGTGCAGAAGTCAACATGGAGGTGGAGGATGAAATTGATGTAAATCTTGATGCTTCAACCTTTCAACATGAAGATCCTCATTATCAGGAACTAGCAGCAGCATCTAATCAAATAGCTGAGCAAATGCTGGGTTTAGTGCAGACAGAAGAGCAATTCAGGAGTGGGAAAGAGTTTTTGGCCAGTCAACCTGATGATATATCCCACATGAATCCTGAAGATTTTGATGAAATTTCTGATGATGACCTTCTAGATCCACAAGTGGCTAGTGATGAAACTAATTTGGCTGAAACAGAAAGGGCCATCATTTCTCTTTACAGAAGGTCCATGGTTGAAGAAGATGTGGTGGATCCCCTGCACCTGAGAATTCTGAACTTTTACAGGGATAATTTGAAGATCCAGAAAATGCATGTCACAAGCTCCAAGTATGAATTGAAGAAAATAAGAGAAGACATTGACAGCTCAAGGATGCATTTTGACACCACCATTGACTCCAGACTCAGCCTCACAATGCTGACTAGAATCAAGCAAAGGTTGGACACTGAGTTTTCAGCAAAGGACAAGGTAATGGAATTGGAGAAAAGAGTAACCTCCATAGAACTTAGCATGCAGCAAATTTTGAAGAATCAAGTCACTCAAATCAATCTTCTGGGTAAACTCTTAGAGACTCCCATACTCTCTCAGTCAGTAGCACAAGTGCCAGTTGCTGATAACAAAAAGGGGGAGAAGCAAGAAGCTGATGCATTGGAGAAAGCAAGTGGTACTGAAGCTGTGGTAAAGTCTACAGATCCCAAGAAGGAGTTGGCTCAAGACATAGTAAGGAAATTTGATGCAATTGCTAGCAAATTCAAAAAGGAAACAAGTTCCAGTAGCTCACAACCTGGTGACAGGAAAGGAAAGGGAAAGCTAATTGAAGATGATAAAAAGAAAGCTGTCACAGGTGGAGGGGAAAGTGAAAAATTGTTGAGCAAAGCCATAGTAGTTGGCATAAAAGAAAAGGAGCAACAAGAAAGAAGACAAGAAGAATTAGCCATTCAATTGCAAAGGGAATATGATGAAGAGGATAGGCTAATAAGAGAATCCAGAAGAAAAGAAGGTGAAAGGAGGCCAAGGATGAAGCAAAGAGCAAACAAGCCCAAAGATGCACCAAAATCATCTGGAGTTAAAAGACCATTAGCTGATGAAGACAAGGAGAAGAAGCCAAAACAAGTCAAGACTGAAGGTCAAGCTTCTGGGAGTAATCAAGCCAAAGAAATAGAGGTGTTCAAGCACAAATCTGAAAACTTTGTGCCAATCAAAGCTGAGGGAATGATTGCAGCAAAAGGGCAAAGGAAGAAAGATGTTGATCTTCTTCACATTGAGTATGAAGATGGATCACACTCAACCTTCACATTCAACCAAGTTTTGGATCAAGGATATGGCATCTTGAGGAAGATCTACACTATGCTCAACAGGAAGTATTATCTAACTGAAGAGCTAGGAAAGGCCATCCTTGAAAGAATGAAGAAGATAAGGGAGGCACCTGTTCAAGAAGAAAGGGATGACAGAATAAAGATCTGGAATCCTGAAGGAAGAAAAGTGCTTCATGAGCCCTTCTACTTGATGATATACAAGGACAGGGAAGGCAGAGAAAAATGCATTGATATTTGTCAAGAAATAGACAAACTGCCAAATCTGGAATTAAATCATCTGGCAAGTCAATTGGACTACAGGATTGAAGATGAGAAGATATTGAAGGGAACCCTCTACAGGAAGATGAAGGAGAATGAAGACAAGATGAATGAGTCAAGGGGAAGAAGGAGAAAATAGGAGATTCAACCTCAATCATCAAAATTATCAGAATTCACCCCTGTCTGGTATCTGATTACTCTGTCTCAAACTTTACTTATCAATATTGTAATTCTTGCTAAGAATGAAAATGTTCAGGAGTTTTGTTATCATCAACAGAAAATTTATGCATATTTTAAATATTCATAAATAGGGGGAGATTGTTAGGAATTATAAGTTTTGATGATAACAAATTACTTAGAATTTCAATAGGGACTCAAAATTATTTTTGTAACTGATCAATGGATATGACTTATAAATATCCATTGATTAGGAAACCAGTTATCAGTTGAAACTTGTTTATCAACTGATAAACTGGATTGTAGCATTGATTTATGTTTCACTATCAATTGATTGTATTACCTCGATGGATGCAATGATGTAGTCAACTGATGTTATTGACTTCAATTTCTAGCTTCTCAACAGATGTGAAGAATGACTGATCAATTGTAAATATTCTAAGTCAGAATTCTCACAAGTGAAGTGATCAACTGATGTTGAAGTCGATGGATGAAGACACTACTCAACGGATGAAAGCTATCAATGGATAATTACAGTCAACGGATAAAGAACCATCAATGAATAAGGAGTCGATGGATAACTCAATTATCCATCGACACATCAACTGATCAACAGATATCCTATTCATCGATGGATAAGCAAAGGTGAATCAACTGATAAGCTTAACAGCATTTATCAGTTGATTAAAGTTTCCCTATTTAGCTAAAAGCCAGAAATCACGGGAACAGTGCAGAAACTGAATCATTGGAAGACAGTCCTGTCAGGACTGTGAAGACTTTCTAGGCAACACAGCATCCAAGGAATATCTTAAGACAAAAGACACTTCCAGAGCTAGTAAGTTCTACAAGGAAAGCTGTGAAAAGGAGCTAGTTTCTATTTTTATGAAAACAGTATAAATTGTAATATTATATTGTTATCAGTCGATAGAAAACTAGTGCAGTAGTTTTTGTTTATAAAAAAAGCAAAAACACAGTAGCAAAGTAGAAGTTGGTTTCTAAGAACTCAAGAAAAGCAAAGTAGAAAATCAGGCAGAACTTGTAATACTTTTCTAGATTCTACATTCAACTTTGTACGCAGCTTAGTATTTTTACTAAGATCAATTGAAAGCAAAAACTCACTAGTGGAAAAACAATCCACTAGTAATTTTTAATCTTGTTGTTTCTGTTTTCAACACTTTAGTTATCCAGTTCTTAGTTACATCAATCTAAATTAAACATTCTCTTTGTACAAACTTATTTCCGCAAGAAGTTGAATTAATTATTAAGTTTGTATTCAACCCCCCCTTCTCCAAACTTAGTGTACTTAAGGGCGAATAACAGTACCTGCACAAATAACAGAACACCCTAAATCACTCTGATTTTTTAAAGTAATCTCATTACTTCTCGCATCACACATATCATAACTTTTAATAGTTAGATTTTGCTCACTAGAAGTAACTAACTTCTTTATCAATTCTACCTCTCATTTGCCAGATCCAGTGTCTGCCTCTCATTAATTCTGTTTTCCACACATTTTACCTCAGACTCACTAGAAAGGTTCAAAACACAATGTCCTACAAAAATAAGAGGTGGCTGAGAAAGGATATCAGTAGTCACATGAATAGGGGTATCCTTTTCAGGACTATCCATGATCATCCCAGCAGTAAAGGTAGGAAATATAAATTCTGAACTTATGCAATCAGAGAATATAAATTATGAAGAAAAGTCAGAGTTTATACCTTGATCTTTTGTAGATGGAGTCTCCATGGGCAGTGCAGAGATTGGTTGCACGAGAATAGCATCAGAGTTTGCCTGTGGAGCTTTATCAGATTTTGTCTGTCTAACTTGTAAGTCTTGGTCTGCAATCAGAAAAGGGATAATTGGTTCTTGTGGGACCTGAGTCATATCAACAGCTGCTTCACCACTTTGAGGTGAAGGTTCTTGTGGGCTTGACTCTGCCAGAGATTGGCCTTCAGCATCAGCAACAGCAAGATCTTCTAAATTTGTGTGAATGCCTGCATCCAAACTTTGATTGGATGGTTCTTGTGTGACTGGAGCATTAACAACTTCTTTAACCCTTTGAGCAGAAGGTTCTTGTGGGTTGTACTCCTGATCAGTGCTGGCTTCATCTGCTGGAACTGTGGCTTCTGTTAAATTTTGAACAACAGGTTCTTGTGTGCCTGGCTCTTCAATGACTGCTTGTAATATCCCTAAAATCCAGGTACTTTTAAAACCTTGTTATTAAAAGTATATATTGGATGATAATTATGGAATAAGGTTTTATTAGGCAATTAAATTATTAAGATTGCCAGAACGAGATAAAGATTAAATTTATCGTCATGGATCATTATGAAATTGAAAAATTTAATGATTCCCAAAGATTATTAAAGAGCTTATTTTTATTTTTGCATGGACTAAAAGAAATGCAAATATTTGCACTTGGTTGGAATAACAAGAAGTGCTAGATACTTGACTAAGGTCAAACTTGACCAAGACTTTGACTTGCCCTTTATTTAAGTCAAAGAGCCAAGTAACATTAGCATAAAGAAAAGAAAAAAAAAATCAGCAAAGCTAGCCTTGAAGAAGAACCATTCGGCCAAGAACAAGGAGAAAGGGGAAGAAAAATCCAAAGCTCAAGCTACACTTGATTGATCATCTTGCAAAGTAGCTTAAAAGAAAGGTAGTATCCTTGTGTTCATCATACTATAATCTTATGCAAAGTTATCCATGGAAGCTTGTGGTTTTCATGAAAGTATATGAACATGAATAGTACTATGATTTTGGATAAATTCTTGAATGCTTGTTTTATGATCCCTTAAGCCTTGCTAGCACTTGTTATGAGTTGTTTAAGCTTTGGGTAGTTATGAATGAGCATGGGTAACTTGAAAATACAAACCCTAGCTATATGGTGTTCATGTGATTTAGCATGATATGATTATAGTTTTGATCATAAGTATAAGTGCTTGTTTTGTTGGCTATGGTTGTGTAATATAGTGATGATTTGGTTAAGGCTTATAAATGTGTAATGTGGATATGACTTGGTAAAGAATTGTGGTTGTAAGAGGAGTAAGTGATTTGTTGTTTTCAAAGTAGTAAAACTGGTGTTAAAAGCTATCTAGCAGTTGTGATGAAATTGGTTGAATTATTGGCAATGTGTGGAGTGTTATTAAATTGTGTTTGGGCTTGGGATGTCTTGAGTACATTCCCAAGTAGTAGTGTAAAATATATGGCAGTCGTTTGAGTTGAATTGGATGAGTTTAAAATGAGGTAAACGATGAACGTACAAACGGAACCACGCAAAATTTTTTCTGCCTACCAACTGTTCATAAAACCCGAAGGATCTACCCTGCCTTGCTTGATGATTTCTTTATATGGTTAGATAGATATCGGTCTATAGATCATTTGCGCGCTAATTTTGCGTCAAACGGAGTTATGAGCTAAAAGTTATGACCAAAATGGTAAGGCTAGGCAGGAAACTCAGCTGCCCTGTTCTTGACTGACTTGGAGTAGGTGATCAGCCTAGTTAAGCTACTCCATAAATCTTGAGCCTTTTATTTTAAATAGTAGGCATATATGTGAAGACTTGGAAAGAAGAATTGGGTTAAAAAGATTAAAACCTAATTTATGAAAAATGTTTGAATCCAAGTAGTGCAAATGAAAAGTTAAGGGAAATGCTAATGTTTTAGTCCTAACTATTCCTTATTATGAAACGACATTTGAGGCTAAACTAGAAAACGAAACCTCAACGAAAAATGTTGTGTGATGACATAAGAATGCTATAAGCTAATGGACTTATTATTATATGTCGTTTGGAACGAATAAGGTAGTTATACGAGTATGTGTTAATAGAACGATTAAGTAATGCTCGTATAGCTAAAGGTAAATTGTTTCTGATCGTAGATACTCGGACGAAGCCAGGAAGGAGCTTACTTCCGCGGGAACATACAGGCAAGTATCCGACGCTTTGTCACTTTAATTCTGATGTATGACATATGTGTGCATAGGTTGTTTAAGGTTGTTTCTTGTGAGTAGAACTAGATCATTTCAACCTAATCCTGAGACTCCTCTGAACTTCTTAAAAAGTTAGAGGACGTTTGTTTTCAGTTTTGTATAACTGAATCTGGTGTCGAGTACATCTTTTTGGAGCTCGATGGTCGACCGGGAGTAGTCTAGTGTGTCTCGACGGTTAGTCGATATTCAAGGTTTTAAATAATATTTAGTTTATTAAATATTATTTAAAGAATATAGAAAGTGTTTAAAGGTTAATTAAATACTTCCAGGGCATTTGAAATTATTTAAATATTATTTAATATTGATTAAATATTATTTAAATATTTTGGGACATTTAAAAGTATTTAACTACTGATTAAATACTTTCGACTCGTTTTGGTTTATTTAAATATTATTTAATATTGATTAAATATTATTTAAATATGTTGAATCATTTAAGATTATTTATATATTAAATAATATTGATTATATTTGAATTAAATATTTTAATTCTTTTAAATCCTTTTAATATTTTTCGAGGACTATTCTAGGTCTCCTAAATATTAATAAAATATTTATTTGTTCTTTAAAAATATTCTGGAGTTGTCTAAACTTCTTTAAATATTATTTCTCGTTAAATAATAAATAGTGAGCGATGACTCGGATATTTTGTATTTATTCTGAGTCGATAACTCTAGGTTCGGGAGGTAACGTCCGGCTCCGATATTCCTCCCAGTTGTATAGGTGCCTTATGGCCCATTATCTCACTCCAAAAATATAGTGTTTTGTGGAGTCTATTTCAACCAGTATTAATGGCTCCCCGGTCGCGTTCTTGAGTCTCCTTGATTCACGGGTTTCGGTCTTGTTAAATTCGTTGACTGAGAGTCAACCCAGATGTTTCGAGAGTACTCCCACCTCGTTCGGGAGTCAAGCTATTGTCAGATATTGAAATCTATAATAGGTCGTTGTTGTTTCGGAAGGTTGTATTAAATTCCCTTCCTTATCTGTTGATTGAAATCCTGTGATGGATTGTTGTGTTGTTCTGGGAGGTTGTATTAAATTCCCTTCCTTAACAGTTGATTGAAATCCTAGAGTGGATAGTTGTTATTCTAGAAGGTTTGATTAAATTTCCTTTTAGGTTTGATGATTTTTAAAGTATTCATCAGGGACTAGAGTAAAAGTTGCGTAAGAGGTCGGGGACGCACGACCCAGCCGTAATTAAAGGCCCATGAGTTGCCTAGGGTGACGTCCCGATAAGGGGTTGTCCTTCTACTAGTAGAGAAAATGACGAGATGTCGATTGTACATGCGACTGATCATCGAGTACAATAAGGCGTTGAAAAATATCCAGTTAATCCCGTTTCTTCCACTTGGAATTTGACGTTGCACTGTAACGAAAGCCTAGGTGCTGAGTTACCGATAGTGTTAACGGGGAACATAATCAACTTTGAGTTTGTTGATTGCTTTGAGTATTGTTTTACTTGCACTTGGCAGTTTCACTAATATCTTGATATTGTATCCTGTTGTTGATTCAGTACCTTGTTATACTGTTATCCATTACTTGCTGAGCATTTGTAGCTCATTATTGCTTGTTATTTTATGTTGTTGTTGTTCCTACCTTACAGTTGCAGACCATGCCCAGACGAGTACACCGCACCTTGCGCAAGCGGGTCACCAGGGCAAGGACCCCCTATGAGAGATTCCGCTTTACGGTACCTGAGGTAGGGAGGCTTAGTAGGATAGGCTTCCAGCTTCTACTAGTCAGGTTTATCTATAGATATGACTTATGTAAGTATATGGAACAGATGTAAGTTAATTTACTTTTGACTGCGGCATAGTCTCCTCAAGGAGCTTTAACTAGCAGTGCAACCCCATCTTGTGATAACTCTATTATGTATCGGTTAAGATATAATGATGTAAATTATGAAACTCCGTTTCTGAGACTATGGCTCATGTGTGTGTGATAAGGTGATGGGGTCACCAGCATGTCGTTATTTTGTGATTATTATATGGTGGTTTACTATTGTTGGATTACAAGTGTGTGTGTGTGTATACTGGAAATTGGACAGTGACAACCTGGATCTCCGACCCCGGGTCTGGGGGCGTCACAGAAGTGGTATCAGAGACCTAAGTTATAGTACTCAGAAATGAGAGGCGAAAGGACGATACGACCATTAAAATAAACCTAAAAGCCTTAATAAGAATAACACCCATAAAAGGGCACTTATTAAGATCTGGTAGTAACGAGTGGTTGTTGTATTGTAGATACCTGATCCCGAGGCATACGAGGCCCAGCGAGATTTAGAGTTGTTGGATGATACTGAGGACGATGATCCTGAGGAGGATCCGGAGGAGATTCCAGAGGAGGTTCCGGTAGAGGCACCGGTAGAGGTTCCAGTTGCAGTGCCTGTCGAGATTCCAGCTGAGATACCGGCAGAGATTCCTGTAGAGGCCCCAATGCCACCTGTTGTTCTAGCACCCACTGACCAGGCTGGACCCTCTGGTACAGTATTTATAGATATTCCTATGGTGCCACCTCAGGTAGTGTTTCCACCCCTACCTCCCCTCAGCCCGATACCATCCGATGACAAGGGATTTGAGGAGCTTACCCTAGAGCCGGCAGAGCCAGAGGATGCTCCCCTCGATCCGCCATCACCGCCACCAGCATCCCCTTCGCCGCCACCTACTCCACCACCTCCATCTCCACCTGTTGCCGAGGAGTCGATACCTCCTTGGGTAGTGCTTGCGCTCATGAGAGAGCGGGATGCCTCAGCTGGTCGGATTGACGAGCTCAGGCGTATTGTGGACCGGATGTTGCCGGAGCCCTCTGGACCATCGAGTGGTCTACCTAGAGTAGGTATTCCACCGAGTGGCCCTCCTACAGACGGCATTCCCTAGGACGTGGAGCATGGCTTCATTGGTATCCGGATGTGGGCACGAGCATTTCAGGAGATGAGGACACCTTTGGGCGGGGGACCGATGAGAGGCGACGAGGTAGATGCGATGGTGGACAGTATGATGGGGCAGGTCCGGGACTTGGTCCGCGGGAGATTTAGATGATGTGTATATGATGACGTAGTCTTCTAGTACTAGACATGGCACTATATATGTATAGTGGTGCCAATTTTTGAGGGATTAACTTTTGATGTATATATCAGTATTCCCGTTCTGACTAGAGGACAGTGTAGTTGATCAAACTTTTAGGGATGTATTCTGACTCAGTGACAAAAGATGTAACCAAAAATGATGTTTATATATGATGATCAGTTCTTTTCAGTTGTCGTTGCTTTTGTTTTTAGTGTTATATGCACTCTTGTCTTTGATACAGAAATTGAATGAGAACCATTGTATAACTGTGTTAATTGGATAATGTTGTAGTTGGCACTCACTACTTATGTGATTGTTCCTTGTAACAAATGTCGGAGTAATCTAGTCCGTCGGTAATTAATTGATGTTGTTTGATTGTGCCAGAATCATGCCACCGAGAAGGAACACCAGATTACACCCTGAGGCCCAGGAAGAGCCAAGTGAGCAGGGTATTTGTGAGAGTTCAGGGTTTGAAGAGGGTCATCATGTAAGTTCAGGTGACTCTGAACATAGTCTAAATCAGGATCAGAGAGAACAGGGGGAACCCCAGGATCAAGGGGGAAACCAGGATGCGGACCCCATGAATCTATTTGTGAACTTTCTAAGGCAGCATGTCAACCCTAACCCGAACCAACCACCCCCAGCAATGTAGTAGCAAATGCTTTTCGTGCTTTTAAGTCCTTGAGACCGCCTGAGTTTCAAGGGAGTGCTGACCCTGTAGAGGCAAGGGCTTGGCTAAAAGAAATGGAAAAATCGTTTGAAATATTGCAAGTAGAAGAGGAGCAGAAAACAGTCTTCGCCACTAACCTCCTAAAAGGGGAGGCCAATTTCTGGTGGGAAGCTAAGAAGAGTATGGAAGGAGAAGGAGTGATAGCCTGGGAGAGATTCACTCAGTTGTTCTTGGAAAAATATTTTCCTAAGTTTATGGAAAGTCAAATGGAGTTGAAGTTTTTGGAATTAAAGCAGAATAATTTAACGGTGTCTGAGTACGATGCCATGTTTACGGAGTTGTCCCTATTTGTACCGGATTTTATAAATACAGAAGAGAAGCGAGCCAGGAGATTTCAGCAAGGGCACAAACAGTGGATTCAGAATCGAGTGGCTATACTGGAACTGACCGATTATGCCACGTTGGTGCAGAAAGCCTCGATTGTAGAGGCCGGTGGTGATCAAGTGCAAAGAAATATAGAAGAAAATAAGAGAAAGGCGGAAAGCCTGAAGGGAGGATCATCATCGGGAAAGCATCCTAGCAAAGCTAGCCGTGGGCCAAGATCTCAGTCTAATAGAAGTTTCGAAACCAGTAGGGCAGACAGTGTGAGTGTTAGCCCGGGAGGCAGACAGTCCGGGGTGAGGTATTCAAACCAATCCCGACCTCCATTGCCAGACTGCAAGATATGTGGTAAGAAGCATCTAGGAGGGTGCAACACAGGGAAGGTTACGTGTTATAAGTGTCATCGGGAAGGGTATTACTCTAGAGATTGTCCCCAAAGGAAGTTGACTTGTTTCAATTGTGGCCAACTAGGACATGTGCAGAAGGACTGTCGGGTACCTGTGCCAGCTATGTCAAAACAAAGTGGAGTCGCCTCTAATAAGACTCCTACTGCCAGAACCTTCAACATGACAGTAAGAGATGCTGTGAGGCGTGCGGATGTTATTGCAGGTACACTTTTACTCAATTACATCCATGCAAATGTTTTATTTAATTCTGGAGCAACCAAGTCTTTTATATCTTGGGATTTTGTGAATAAATGGAATCTTAAAATACAACCGCTAAGAGACTCCCTACAAGTAGAAATAGCTAATCGGGAAGTCATTCCTGTCAGTCAAATATGCGCTAACTGCAAATTAGAAATAGAAGGACAACGATTCAGTGTTGACTTGATTCCTTTTGTGCTGGGAGAATTTGATGTCATATTAGGAATGGATTGGCTGACCAGTTGTGAAGCTAGCATAGATTGTAGAGGAAAGAAGGTAAGAATGAAGTTACCTAATCAGAAAGAAGTAGTATTTCGAGGGCAGAGGCAGACTAAGAAGTTCTTGACCAGGATGCAAGTTAAGAGGTTGTTGCGCCAAGGGTGTGAGGCCTATTTGGCCTATGTAGTAGACCAAGAAAAGAGTGTACCAGGTATAAGTGACATACCAGTGGTTAATGAATTTGAAGATGTGTTTCCAGAAGATCTTCCGGGGTTACCAGCTGACAGAGATATAGAATTTACTATTGAATTAGCGCCAGGAACGGCACCGGTATCAAAGGCTCCTTATCGATTAGCCCCGGTGGAAATGAAAGAGTTAGCTACCCAACTACAGGAGTTGTTGGAGAAAGGTTTGATTCGACCAAGTGTATCCCCATGGGGTGCACCAGTATTATTCGTTAAGAAAAAGGATGGGAGTATGAGGTTATGTATAGACTATCGAGAACTCAACAAGCTAACCATCAGGAATAAGTACCCTTTACCCAGGATCGATGATCTGTTTGACCAGCTGAAAGATGCGGTCTACTTTTCAAAGATTGATCTGAGGACTGGATACCACCAATTGAAGATCAAGCCTGAGGATGTACCAAAGACGGCGTTCCGCACCCGTTATGGGCACTATGAGTTTTTGGTAATGTCCTTTGGGTTAACCAACGCCCCTGCAACCTTTATGGACTTGATGAACCGAGTTTTCAAGAAATATTTAGATAAGTTTGTGATAGTCTTCATTGATGATATCTTGATTTATTCAAGGACACCGGAAGAACATGAAGAGCACTTGAGAACGGTTTTGGGAATATTGAGAAGAGAGAAGCTGTATGCTAAATTTTCGAAGTGCGAGTTTTGGTTGAAAGAGGTGCAATTTTTGGGCCACGTAATTAGTAATAAGGGAGTGTTAGTAGACCCTGCTAAGATAGAAGCTATTTCCAACTGGGAAAGGCCGACAACGCCAACGGAAGTAAGAAGTTTTGTGGGACTAGCCGGGTATTATCGGAGGTTTGTGCAGGATTTTGCCAAAATAGCTACTCCGTTGACAAGGCTCACCCGCAAGACTGAGAAGTTCGAATGGACTGATAAATGTGAAGCGAGCTTTCAAGAACTGAAGAAGAGGTTGGTCACTGCACCAGTGTTAGCTCTACCTGATGAGAAAGGAGATTTTGTGATTTATAGCAACGCATCGCATAAAGGACTTGGTTGTGTATTGATGCAACATGGTAAGGTGATTGTGTATGCATCTAGACAACTGAAAGAGTATGAGTTAAGGTATCCAACACACGATCTGGAATTAGCTGCGATAGTTTTCGCGTTAAAGATCTGGAGGCATTATCTTTATGGAGAGAGGTGTGAGATTTACACCGATCATAAGAGCCTTAAGTATATATTTACTCAGAAAGAACTGAACATAAGGCAGAGAAGATGGTTAGAATTAATTACGGATTATGATTGTTCCATTAATTATCACCCTGGGAAAGCCAATGTGGTGGCTGATGCCCTAAGTAGAAAAGAAAGGCTGAAAATGTTAGTTTCTTCGGAGGAATTGGTGAAAGAATTTGAAAAGATGGAACTGGAGGTAAAATTTCCTGAGAAAAGCACGGAAATGCTGATGGAAATCCGAGTAGAGCCTGAACTAATTGAAAAGATAAGAATATGTCAAGAAAAGATGATGGAAGAGGGAAATACAAAGGTGAATGGAGATGAACGAAGGTGTGTTAAGGACGAGAAAGGAATCTTGAGATTTAATAATAGAATTTGGATTCCAAATGTCCAGGAACTAAAAGATGAAGTATTGCATGAGGCACACAACTCAAGATTTTCTATTCACCCAGGAGGTACCAAAATGTATAAAGATCTAAAGGAGTATTACTGGTGGCCGAACATGAAAAGAGATATCGTTGAATGGGTAAACAAGTGTCTGACCTGTCAGAAAGTGAAGGCAGAACACCAAAGACCCAGTGGACTGTTGCAACCTCTGGAAATTTTGGAATGGAAATGGGAGCACATTGCGATGGATCTTGTCGTAGGGCTACCAAGGACGAAAGCAAACCATGATGCCATTTGGGTAATAGTAGATCGGTTAATGAAGTCAGCACATTTTCTACCCATTAATGAGAGGTATTCAGTTGACCGATTAGTTGAGCTATACCTAAAGGAAATAGTGGTACGTCATGGAGTTCCCGTGGGTATTGTGTCTGATAGAGACCCAAGGTTCAATTCTAGATTTTGGAGAAGTTTTCAAGAATGCTTGGGAACAAAACTGAATATGAGCACCGCGTATCACCAACAAACCGATGGGCAAAGTGAGAGGACCATCCAAACAGTGGAAGATATGTTGAGAGTCTGTGCTATAGACTTCAAAGGTAGTTGGGATGATCATTTGCCGTTAATTGAATTTGCCTACAATAACAGCTATCATGCCAGCATAGGGATGCCCCCTTACGAAGCCTTGTATGGCAGGAAGTGCCGATCACCACTGTGTTGGGACGAAGTGGGTGAACGTAAGATGTTGGGACCCAAATTGGTCCAGCAAACCAAAGAGGTAATAGATCTTATCAGAAAAAGATTAGTGGCAGCCCAAGATAGGCAACGCAAGTATGCGGATCAAGCCAGAAGAGACAGAGAATATGAAGTGGGAGATTCAGTATTACTAAAAGTATCTCTGTGGAAAGGTTTGATGAGGTTTGGTAAGAATGGAAAGTTAAGTCCAAGATTTTTTGGACCATTTGAAATCCTAAGACGTATTGGGAAGGTAGCTTATGAGTTGGCCCTACCCCTAAACCTACAGCAAATTCATAATGTGTTTCACGTGTCAATGCTAAGGAAGTATAATGCAGATTCCAGGCACGTAATAGAGTATGAGCAGGTAGATCTACAACCGGATCTGACCTATGTGGAACGACCGGTGGAAATTTTACACCGAAAGGAGCAAGTGCTCCGGAACAAAGTGGTCAAGTTAGTAAGAGTCCTGTGGAGGAATCAGAACACTGAAGAATCCACATGGGAACTAGAAAGTGTAATGCAGGAAAAGTACCCTCACCTGTTTTCAAGCTAGATTCCGGGACGGAATCCTTTTAAGGAGGGGAGACTGTAATATCCCTAAAATCCAGGTACTTTTAAAACCTTGTTATTAAAAGTATATATTGGATGATAATTATGGAATAAGGTTTTATTAGGCAATTAAATTATTAAGATTGCCAGAACGAGATAAAGATTAAATTTATCGTCATGGATCATTATGAAATTGAAAAATTTAATGATTCCCAAAGATTATTAAAGAGCTTATTTTTATTTTTGCATGGACTAAAAGAAATGCAAATATTTGCACTTGGTTGGAATAACAAGAAGTGCTAGATACTTGACTAAGGTCAAACTTGACCAAGACTTTGACTTGCCCTTTATTTAAGTCAAAGAGCCAAGTAACATTAGCATAAAGAAAAGAAAAAAAAATCAGCAAAGCTAGCCTTGAAGAAGAATCATTCGGCCAAGAACAAGGAGAAAGGGGAAGAAAAATCCAAAGCTCAAGCTACACTTGATTGATCATCTTGCAAAGTAGCTTAAAAGAAAGGTAGTATCCTTGTGTTCATCATACTATAATCTTATGCAAAGTTATCCATGGAAGCTTGTGGTTTTCATGAAAGTATATGAACATGAATAGTACTATGATTTTGGATAAATTCTTGAATGCTTGTTTTATGATCCCTTAAGCCTTACTAGCACTTGTTATGAGTTGTTTAAGCTTTGGGTAGTTGTGAATGAGCATGGGTAACTTGAAAATACAAACCCTAGCTATATGGTGTTCATGTGATTTAGCATGCTATGATTATAGTTTTGATCATAAGTATAAGTGCTTGTTTTGTTGGCTATGGTTGTGTAATATAGTGATGATTTGGTTAAGGCTTATAAATGTGTAATGTGGATATGACTTGGTAAAGAATTGTGGTTGTAAGAGGAGTAAGTGATTTGTTGTTTTCAAAGTAGTAAAAATGGTGTTAAAAGCTGTCTAGCAGTGGTGATGAAATTGGTTGAATTATTGGCAATGTGTGGAGTGTTATTAAATTGTGTTTGGGCTTGGGATGTCTTGAGTACATTCCCAAGTAGTAGTGTAAAATATATGGCAGTCGTTTGAGTTGAATTGGATGAGTTTAAAATGAGGTAAACGTTGAACGTACAAACAGAACCACGCAAAATTGTTTCTGCCTACCAACTGTTCATAAAACCCGAAGGGTCTAACCTGGCTTTCTTGATAATTTCTTTATATGGTTAGATAGATATCGGTCTATAGATCGTTTGCGCGCTAATTTTGCGTCAAACGGAGTTATGAGCTAAAAGTTATGACCAAAATGGTAAGGCTAGGCAGAAAACTCAGCTGCCCTGTTCTTGACTGACTTGGAGTAGGTGATCAGCCTAGTTAAGCTACTCCATAAATCTTGAGCCTTTTATTTTAAATAGTAAGTATATATGTGAAGACTTGGAAAGAAGAATTGGGTTAAAAAGATTAAAACCTGATTTATGAAAAATGTTTGAATCCAAGTGGTGCAAATGAAAAGTTAAGGGAAATGCTAATGTTTTAGTCCTAGCTATTCCTTATTATGAAACGAAATTTGAGGCTAAACTAGAAAACGAAACCTCAACGAAAAATGTTGTGTGATGACATAAGAATGCTATAAGCTAATGGACTTATTATTATATGTCGTTTGGAACGAATAAGGTAGTTATACGAGTATGTGTTAATAGAACGATTAAGTAATGCTCGTATAGCTAAAGGTAAATTGTTTTTGTTCGTAGATACTCGGACGAAGCCAGGAAGGAGCTTACTTCCGCGGGAACATACAGGCAAGTATCCGACGCTTTGTCACTTTAATTCTGATGTATGACATATGTGTGCATAGGTTGTTTAAGGTTGTTTCTTGTGAGTAGAACTAGATCATTTCAACCTAATCCTGAGACTCCTCTGAACTTCTTAAAAAGTTAGAGGACGTTTGTTTTCAGTTTTGTATAACTGAATCTGGTGTCGAGTACATCTTTTTGGTGCTCGATGGTCAACCTGGAGTAGTCTAGTGTGTCTCGACGGTTAGTCGTTATTCAAGGTTTTAAATAATATTTAGTTTATTAAATATTATTTAAAGAATATAGAAAGTGTTTAAAGGTTAATTAAATACTTTCAGGGCATTTGAAATTATTTAAATATTATTTAATATTGATTAAATATTATTTAAATATTTTGGGACATTTAAAAGTATTTAACTACTGATTAAATACTTTCGACTCGTTTTGGTTTATTTAAATATTATTTAATATTGATTAAATATTATTTAAATATGTTGAATCATTTAAGATTATTTATATATTAAATAATCTTGATTATATTTGAATTAAATATTTTAATTCTTTGAAATCCTTTTAATATTTTTCGAGGACTATTCTGGGCCTCCTAAATATTAATAAAATATTTATTTGTTCTTTAAAAATATTCTGGAGTTGTCTAAACTTCTTTAAATATTATTTCTCGTTAAATAATAAATAGTGAGCGATGACTCGGATATTTTGTATTTATTCTGAGTCGATAACTCTAGGTTCGGGAGGGAACGTCCGGCTCCGATATTCCTCCCAGTTGTATAGGTGCCTTATGGCCCATTATCTCACTCCAAAAATATAGTATTTTGTGGAGTCTATTTCAACCAGTATTAGCGGCTCCCCGGTCGCGTTCTTGAGTCTCCTTGATTCACGGGTTTCGGTCTTGTTAAATTCGTTGACTGAGAGTCAACCTAGATGTTTCGAGAGTACTCCCACCTCGTTTGGGAGTCAAGCTATTGTCAGATATTGAAATCTACAATAGGTCGTTGTTGTTTCGGAAGGTTGTATTAAATTCCCTTCGTTATCTGTTGATTGAAATCCTGTGATGGATTGTTGTGTTGTTCTGGGAGGTTGTATTAAATTCCCTTCCTTAACAGTTGATTGAAATCCTAGAGTGGATTGTTGTTATTCTAGAAGGATTTGATTAAATTTCCTTCTAGGTTTGATGATTTTTAAAGTATTCATCAGGGACTAGAGTAAAAGTTGCGTAAGAGGTCGGGGACGCACGACCCAGCCATAATTAAAGGCCCATGAGTTGCCTAGGGTGATGTCCCGATAAGGGGTTGTCCTTCTACTAGTAGAGAAAATGACGAGATGTCGATTGTACATGCGACTGATCATCGAGTACAATAAGGCGTTGAAAAATATCCAGTTAATCCCGTTTCTTCCACTTGGAATTTGACGTTGCACTGTAACGAAAGCCTAGGTGCTGAGTTACCGATAGTGTTAACGGGGAACATAATCAACTTTGAGTTTGTTGATTGCTTTGAGTATTGTTTTACTTGCACTTGGCAGTTTCACTGATATCTTGATATTGTATCCTGTTGTTGATTCAGTACCTTGTTATACTGTTATCCATTACTTGCTGAGCATTTGTAGCTCATTCTTGCTTGTTATTTTCTGTTGTTGTTGTTCCTATCTTACAGTTGCAGACCATGCCCAGACGAGTACACCGCACCTTGCGCAAGCGGGTCACTAGGGCAAGGACCCCCTATGAGAGATTCCGCTTTACGGTACCTGAGGTAGGGAGGCTTAGTAGGATAGGCTTCCAGCTTCTACTAGTCAGGTTTATCTATAGATATGACTTATGTAAGTATATGGAACAGATGTAAGTTAATTTACTTTTGACTGCGGCATAGTCTCCTCAAGGAGCTTTAGCTAGCAGTGCAACCCCATCTTGTGATAACTCTATTATGTATCAGTTAAGATATAATGATGTAAATTATGAAACTCCGTTTCTGATACTATGGCTCGTGTGTGTGTGATAAGGTGATGGGGTCACCAGCATGTCGTTATTTTGTGATTATTATATGGTGGTTTACTATTGTTGGATTACAAGTGTGTGTGTGTATACTGGAAATTGGACAGTGACAACCTGGATCTCCGACCCCGGGTCTGGGGGCGTCACACTGCTACCTCACTTTGAGAAGTAGGTTCTTGTGTGTCCTGGCCAAAATTTACTTTCTTCTTCTTTCTTGAAAAGAGTTTTGAACTTGGAGAGGCTGAAGTTGATTTTGATTTTTGTGCCTCTATTTCTTTTCTTACGATTTCAGCCAGCTCCCTTGCTCTTTCATAAGATATTTCCTTTATAATTTGTTTTGGTCACTTTGTAGGAGAATCTGATACTAGAACTGGAGCAGTTTCACTAGATTTTATCATATCATTAGAGTTTACCAAATTCTCAGTGTTTGGTGCTTCAGTGTTTACAGGTCTATCAGAGTTTCGCTGGTCAGAGATTGGGACGTCAGAGTTTATGGCTGCATCAGAGTTTATCCCTTCAGTGTTTGCAGCATTAGAGTCTGTAATCCTGACTAATCTTCTTCTCTTCTTCTTCTTCTCAGGAATTGGAAGAACTGGTTCTGTCTGAGGAGAAGCCTCAGAAACCTGGGCAGCTATTGTTCTTGCTTTAAACACAAAACCTTCATCAGAATCTATATTTTCATCAACCAATTTTCTCTTTTTAGGAGAAGATTCTTTCACTGATTTCCCCTTCCTTTTGTTTTGGCCATGCTGTTGAGAGGTGTGTTTTTCAACTACAGCCTTTTGAGAGACTGTAGAGGTTGGCAAATGTGTTTTGGAATCAGTGTTTAGATTTTGACTTGGGTTAGAATCAGAGATTGCTAAACTCTGATTCATAGTCACTAACAAAAACTCCTTCCCATACACAGTAGGCATTCTCTGATGTAAGAGAAGCCTGACCTATGTGGGATAAAATAGATTAGAAAGTTTACCTTCAGCCTTATTTGCATCTTTTCTTGATAGATCAGCAAATATCCTTTTATACATGCTAAAACTAACCAAATTCTGATCATTCTCAAACTTTACATCAGGCAACAAAACATTAAAAATTAATTGTAAAAATCTAGCAAAATAGATAGTGTGAGCATCATCACTAATCTTACTAGCTAATTGCCTAATGATTAAACAAGGAAAATTTAAATTTAAATTGTGGGTCAGAGAATACCCAATCTGTTGAGACAGCTGCGGAATTGCATCAAAATTTGTGCATTTGGCAGTGAAAGCCCTTGTAATGCAGTCAAAGAAGAAACTCCATTCTCTTCGAAGATGAGGCCTTGTAAGACTTCCCAATTTAGACAAATTTCTCATTCTCTTCGAAGATGAGAGTGTGAGAACCACCACAGCCTCCAAATCCCCTAAACAAGCTGCTGAAAGGTTGAAATCCCTTTCACACAAGGTCTCTAAGTTATCCAAGAACCTGGACACAATGGGCAAAAATCAGGTGAAGTTGGTAAACAGGATGTCCAGTTTGGAGCAAACCATGAATGCAGGGTTCAAGGCCATCTTTGACAAGCTTCAGGAGTTTCAAGCAAAATTTTCAATCCCTGCAGTTGCTACCTCAACTAAGGGGGAGAAAAGTGGTAAGGCTGAAGTGTTTGTTACAAATGGAGAAATGAGTGATAAGGTGGCAGTCAAAGAGACAACTCAAGCTGCATCTCAGGGGGAGAGTCAACTAGAATTACTGTCTAGTGTGGCTGCTGAGATTGCTACACAGCTTGGTGGTAATAAGGAGGAAAGACCTAAGGAGAAAGGTATTGAGATTAAGGAGAATGCAGCAATGAAGGATTCAATGATCCATGTTGTAGGTAAAGGAAAAGAGAAGCTTTTTCAGGATGAAGGTGGTGACTGGGTAATGGAAGAAAGAGAAGACTTTGATGATGAACAAGCTTCAATTCTTATGGTGGATGAAAATGAAAATAGCAGAGTTTTTGAGGATGCAAAGTTCAATCAGAGAATCAATGAATTGAGAGCCTCATCAAACAGGGACCCCAAGAAATTCTCTGATTCAATGAGACAGTCAACCACAAGAGCAGCTGTGATGGTGTCCAAAAGCAACAAGTGGGTGATCTCTGTCAGAACTGAAGGAGGCTACAGCTGGAGTGTGAGCATGGATTATCTAAGCAGGCAAGAGATTGCAGTTATTGAAGCAATCAAACTCAAAATCAAAACAGATAAGTCATGGCTAAATGAAAACTTGAAAAGAACTTTACAGAATCTGGTTATTGAGAAATTGCCAGAAGTAACTCAAAATCCTTTGAACATCAAATTCAGTTGCTCCATAGATGGAAAATACAGGTCTATGAATCTAGAAAGGGTGAGCAACTGTAGGCCTAAATCTGTTAAAGAAGCTTTTGACCACTTCAAGCAACTGCCCATGAATGGAGAAAGAATGGAAGTGTTGAGAGTGTTGGAAGGAGAACTGAAAAGAATTGAAGATTTGAAGCTGAAAAGGAATGTGAAGAAACCACAAGAGAAAAGAGATGGTGATGATGAAGAAAAGCCTGATGGAGGTGCAGGTAGTTCCAGCCAACACAACAATGGTGAAGGGTCATCTGGAACTGGAAATAAGGTGGAGGAAGAAAAGGAGAAAGAAGAGAGGGAGTATAGAGATGGCGTTGAAGGGAAGGTTTTGAAGACAGTGGTACTTGGAGGAGAAAATGATGAAAAAGATGCTGTCAGGAGTAATAAAGGAGAACCTGCTGTCACAGAAGGTGCTGTCACAGAACCTGCTGTCACAAAAGGTGCTGTCACAGAACCTACTGTCAAGCATGAAGTGATAGTAACTTGTCAAGAGCCACTGTCGAAAGAAGTGAAGGAAAAGGTGTTGTCAAGCAATATGTCTACATCTAAGAAACGCATAAAGGCAAAGGCAGAAAGACCAAAACCTCATTCAAGAAAGAAGCCAAGTAGAAATAGTTGGAAGTTAATTGCTAAGAAAACCCAAGCAAAAGTTCTTGATGTTAGAAGACCCACCATTAACAACTTAGATGAATTCAAGTCAGAATTAATTACTAAAGTTGATGTTGAGTGGTCTGAGTTCAATACCTTGAGCAGAATAAACATTTCTTATGCTACTGATAATGTTGAAGCTTTAGGGATTGATTTAAAGGAAGCAACCTACTTCATGGTGAGAAGAATGCTCCTAGTCATCAAGGGCCAAGACATCAGAACTCAGTTATTCAGGGGAATTCTAATCAGAAAATTCTTGGAGTTAATGGACTCCTACAAACCTCATCCCTTGGATTTCATTGGAGATGATGAGCCTGTGACAGTAATATTTCCAGATAGAGTCATGTTCGAAAATGAAGATGGAGTCAAGGAATTCTGGGATATGAATTCCTTACAGGACAAAAACACTGATCTCCTGATGATGTTATTGAAGCAACTACAACAACTTCCATATCCTGAAGAACAAGGATTCATCTCCAAACTCCAGAGAATCATATCTACCAAGGAAAAGAAAGAATATGAAAAGAAGGTGGAGTATGAAAGAACTCAGAAATGTCTACTCAGGAATCTTGATAGGTTAGTCTTCTACAACACTGGTGGGTCAGCTGAAGAAATCACTTTTGACCACTTGAAAAGATTAGCTGAAAATGATCCTCATATCATTGAACTCATCATGAAGCAATTGCTCAAAATCACAAACCCTGAGATTTCTGATTTGAAGAATAGAGCACTTGAGATATGTGACTCTGAGAAGAAAGAGGAGAAGGAGAAGAAGAAGAAAAGAGAAGAAGAGGTTGAAGCTACCAAGAAGAAGGTGGAGAGGATTACCAAAAGAATCAAAGAGGCTGAGATTGACATGAAGCATGCTATGTTAAATGATCGATTCTCAAAAAGCCCTAACTATGTTTCTCCAGTCCTTTTTGGGCCCCTGAGAATTATTATTGATGGCATTGAAGTGGAGGCTATTAATTTCAGGGTGCTCAACAATGAAAACTTGAGAAAGATCTTCAGACAGACAACAGGCTCATTCCTCGAAACTGAAAGTGATTTAAGCAAGAATGTCTGGAAGATTATTGAGTCAAGAGAAGAAGAGGAAGAAGCCTTAGACAAACTCAGGGTGGAGCAGGTCTACTCTTCTACAAAAGAAAGATTTGTCAAAGACATGTTTGGAATGAAGTTTCTATGCATATCCAAAGGACCAACTGAGAACTACTACACCCTCAAGGATTTAAAGGGTCTTACCTACAAGATGGTGAAACTAGTCTTAGATTGTGTTACTGATCATGCCAAGACAGATGAAGAGAAGAAAGAACTAAAAGCTCTTGAAAGGTTGTATGGAAGAATGACAGCAGAAAAGAAGTGATTATGAAGCTCAAGACAGAATTGAAGATTTTCTCAGTCTAGAGGAGCATACTTGAGAAATGATTGTACTTGTAATTTTGTTTATTTTCTATACAAACACTTCTACTTTTATTAGTTGAGTCAGCATCTGCAGTTTTCTTTAAATTTGTCTTTATTTATCATAAAAACAAATTGGGGGAGATTGTTAGGGATTGTGGCACTATCAATGTAATCAACTAATAAGTACTTAGATTAATTAGAAATTAACTAAGTAAAACATAATGTCATATACATCTTGACAGTATGTTTAATTGTCATTTGTAACAGTATGCAGTTAAGCCAAGTAGGTGACAGCATGTTTAAATAGTTACTGTCATGTACAAATGAAATAAAATGGTCTATGAAGTAGAAGTTCACACAGTGTTCATGCACAGCATGGATCGAATTTTTGGACAGAAACTTTCTGCAAACTGAAGCCTACGACAACATGTTCAAGTGACAACATCCTTTGGAACAGACGACAGCAACTATTCCTTGATAGTAAACTTGGCAGAGATTGAAGAACAAAGACAACAAGTTTTCTGACAGTAGCTTTGGCGGAAATAGTCGACAGTATGTTTGGCGGAATCCTTGACAGTAACTTTGTTCGACAGCATGTTTATCAGGATGTTCGACAACATGTTTTGCGGGATCCTTGACAGCAACTTTAGATGACAGTATGTTTCAGAAGAATGTCAGGATCGACAGCAACATATGCGGAGACGAACTTACTGTCACCAAAGAGTAGCAAAAGGTTGACAGTAACCTTTTTGGTGAAGCTGACAGTCTGTTTCAAGAAGCAGACTAGGTAAAAGTCTTTCATGGATTGATCTTGACAACTCAACCTAGTCTGTCAAGACTACTACTGCAACTTGAGATAAAGTAAGCATAAAGGTGAAGCATGCTCGTGGAGTCAAGAATGTCAAATCCTCTCAGAGCAACTTTATCTACATATGGAATGAAGACAGACTTGAGAAGAAAAAGTGTAGTTTCTATTTCAAGTATTGTCCAGGAAACAAGGGAAAGCAATCTTGTAAGTGAGGTGTTTGTTTTCAATATAAAAACACATATCTCACAAACACTTTCCCTTATGCAACTAAGCTTAACTTTTCTCAAGCATAGAAAACCTTAGCATTCTTGTTATTGGTTCTATTGAAGCTGGAAATACTTTCCAGACAGTTGTAGCAACAAAAATTAATAAAATTAATTTTTGAAGTATATCACCTTGAGTTTTAATCTGCTTTTTATTGTTTGCATCACTACTTGATATTATCTCTATTGTTTTGTTGTTAGTAAAAAAAAGGATAAATTATCAAGTTGCATTCAACCCCCCCTTCTGCAACACTCATACTGTCTAACATCCTTGGTTCCTTGGCATTGAACCTCTAGTGCATCCCAGATTTCTTTAGCAGTTTTGCATGCTATTACCCTGTTAGACATTACAGAGTCAAGGCTGTTATGCATAATATTTCTTACCTTTGCATCTTTCAAGACTTCCTGTTTTTCTTCATTAGTCCATTCTTTCTTGTCCTTCAGGGTGTAATACTCAGGGATTTGTCTTCCTTCCACAATTGTAGAAGGCACTAGTTTGGTTGGTAGGTACTGACCTGTATGGATTCTATCTAAGTAATCAGGATCAGTTGCTTCTAAGAACATCATCATCTTCACCCTCCAAGTAGGGTATTCAGCCTTCTTCAATATTGGAATTCTGATGCTCTCATACTTGCTTCCAGACATGATTATTTGATCTTTTGAGTTAAAATTTACTGCCTGCTCTGATACCAATTATTTCCCAGAATAATCAATCTATTGCAGAAGGGGGGTTGAATGTAATAGTGCCTGTAAATCGATTATGAATACAAGTATGTAGAATGGAATACTGTTTTGTATTAATAATGAACTTGAATACAAAACTCTCTCAAGATATAATGTTCTTAAGAGCTGCTAGGTTATAAAATATTGCTTAATGAATTCAACATTGAATTATAACCTATCTCTGTGTTTATATAGACACAGCTACAAGTACAATTACAAAACAGATTATGAAAAGAATAGCTTTAATAAGGTAATTAGACTTGCATTAGAATTCCTTCTTACTATCCAAATCAGACTTTGATTTGTCTGTTTCCTTTTCTGATAAACTCTGGAGCTAAACTCTGTCGGTTTGTTATTCTCTGATTTGAGCATTCTCTGTTAGAGTAAACTCTGATTGAGTATTCTCTGATAGAGTAAACTCTGACCGACAGCTTCCTTAAACTCTGATGACGTCAGCATAAACTCTGTTTAGTATTCTTTGACAATCATCAGTGTTTGCATTCCTAACATACCCCAGGGTCATCTTTCTTCTCAAAATTTGTGAGCAGGAATTTATCTCAAGTCATGTGTCTTGAACAACCACTGTCCAAGTACCAAAGATTTCTTCTTTTTCCCTGCACACATCCAAAAATAATCAAGTTGATTTTGATACCCAAGTTGCCTTGGGTCCTTTCTTATTAGTTTCTACCTTTGGTTTGGTTTCCAATTTTTGTACCTTTGGTTTAGGTGGTTTTACTTCCACTTCAACCTTAGGTGTTGGTTTCCTCACCTCAGGATTCTCAGTGCTAATGTTTGGAATATTCATGCTTGCAGAATTAGAGGAATTTGGAGCATGAAAATTGTTGTGCATATTCCAGGGCATAGCAGGCATATTCATGTTGGCAAATGCAAGATATGGATTAAACATATAAGGCATTGATGCATATTGAGCATGAATAACATAAAGATCAACTAAATGAGGATAAAAAGAATTAGAATGCATGTTAGGTATAACAGATACATTGGTTGTTGCAGGCATCATGGACTTGCATTGCACAGATAAGTGATTCTTACTACCACACTTAGAACATATCTTTCTAGGAGCATACTTGTCAAGTGTGTAGTTATTGTGCTTGTTTATGCCTACTTTATCATTTCTGTTCTTCTTCTTCTTATCATTTGGCTTAATATTAGGCTCTATCTTTTCTAGTTTTTCCTTCAATTGATCTTTAGATAATAACCCTATATTAGCCTTTTTAACTTTGACTTGAGATTTAGAGGAGCTACCTTCTTTCATAAATTTAACAGGTCTGTTAAGCTTGGTTTTTAAGACATATTGCTTAACAGTTGATGATTCCTCAATCAATGGGTAATTATCCGTTGGGATAACATTAGCAATCAATGGATAATTATTCGTTGGGATAACATCATCAATCGATGGATAATCCTTATCAGTTGATTCAGGATTAGCAATTGATTGCTTCTTTTCCAAGGATTGATTATCATCAATGGTTAATTTCTAAAGAGTCTCAGATAGCATAGTGAAAGAATTTGTTCCATGTAGGTCATTCATCTTTTTGCTAGCTTTACTTGACCACTTCCATCTATCAATGGTTCTTAGTTCTTCTTCCAATTTTTCTTTCAAATTTTCTATTCCCTTTTTACACTCAACTAGTTCTTTTCTAGCATCTCTATTTTCTACCTTGAGTCTTTTCCTTTGCACTAGCTCACTCTCTAGATAAATGTTTCTTTTAGTGAGAGTTTCTAAGGTGATTTTGAGCCTAGTGTTCTCTTTGTTTAAGGACTTAAGAGTGACATGCAAATTATACAATTCATTTGACATTTCAGTAATTGTAATATAGCATTCATCTTTGGATAGCTCAGATAGATTTGTTGAAATTACCTGATTGCTAGAAGAACTAGCTTCCTGGTCATCATGATTGACCATTAGTGCAAGGTTGATGTATTCTTTTTCTTCAGAATCATCCTCATCAGCCCAATCCTTTTCTTTTGTTACAAAAGCCTTCTCTCTTTGTTTAAGCAAGTCAAAGTACTTCTTCTTATAGTCAATACCATCACTAAACTTTGACTTCTTCTCCATTTTTGGCTTTCTGCATTCATTAGAAAAATGACCAGCCAATCCACAGTTAAAGTATTTGAATTGAGTCATGTCACCAAGATTTTTGCTTTGTTGATTGTCTCACTTGAACTGAGATCCAGGCCTTTGCATGGGATTCCTCTTCAATTTGAGTTTTGAAAATTTTCTTAATAGAAAAGCCAACTGCTCATCTATTTCATCCATTTCATCATTGGTGTATGATTCATCATCCTCAACTGTTTCTTTTCCTTTTCCAATTGAAGATTCATCATATCTAACACCACTTGCACTATTGCCATGACTTTCTTTCTTCCCTTCTTTGACAACAACATCTTCACCAGATTTTGCAACTTGCTTATCCTTGACCACCAAGGCAACAAACTTGTCTCTCTTTTGACTTTTCTCAATTTCCTCATCTTGCTGTAGTTCTAACTCGTAGGTTTTCAAGATTCCATACAGCTTGTCAAGAGTATATTCTTTAAAGTCAGGAGACTGTCTTATAGAGACAGTCATTGGTTTCCATTCCTTGGATAAGGACCTCAAGAATTTGAGGTTGGTATCTTCAACAGCATATACTCTTCCATATAGTTTTAGCTCATTCAACAACTTTTGAAACCTACTATATGTGTCATTGATTGCTTCACCACTCTTGAAGTGAAAGGCCTCATATTTTTGAATCAAGAGTTGCATCTTGTTCTTTCTTACTTGCTCAGTGCCTTCACATAGAGTTTGAAGAATATCCCAGACTTCCTTGGAAGTTGTACAATTGATAACATTGTCAAACATATCCTTGTCAAAACCATTAAACAAAATGTTCATAGCCTTTTTATCCTTGTGTACTTCCTTCTCATCTTCATCTGTGTATTCACTCACAGGTTTTGGAATGAGTTTTTATGGTGCCTGAGTACCATCTGCATTAACACTTGTAACTATCTTCATAGGCACATGTGGACCTTTCTCTATGCAGTGGACATAGGAAGGATCAATAGATAACAGATGCAAGTGCATTTTTACTTTCCAGGGAAAATACTTGTCTTTCTCTAGAACTGGAATCTTCACTCCTGTGTCTTTTTGACCCATACTTGATGTACTTTAGATCTTAACTTTCTGTATGTTGAAAGCAGGCTCTGATACTAATTGTTATTTGCCCTTGGGTACAAGAAGTTTGGAGAAGGGGGGGTTGAATACAAACTTAAGAATTAATTCTAATTCTTGCAGATTTAAGTTTGTTCAAGATTTTAGTATTTTTGAAATGTATGGTTAAGATAGAACTAAATGAACTCAGAGTGAAAAATACTTATGATATTGAAAATACGACAAACAATATAAAAATTACTAGTGAATTGGTTTTTCTACTAGTATATTTTTGCTTTCAAATAATCTTGGTAGAATTACCAAGTTGCTTACAAAGTGTTGTTCTTGAACTACAATGCTTACTTTCACTCACTACACTTTGTTACAATAGACTACTAACTACTATATAGTAATTTTCTTCTACATCTATTTTCTATCGACTAATAACATTATAAAATACACTTTACAATGTTTACATGAAAATAGAAATTAGCTACTTTCATAGTCTTCATTAGACAATGTCTAGTCCTGGAAATATATATTTGCCTTGATCCATTCCTTGAAGACTGTATTGCCTTGAAAGTCTTCACAATCCTAACAGGACTGTCTTCCATTGATTCAGTTTCTGCAAAGTTCCCATTCCTTTTGTCTTTAGCTAAATTGGGAAATCTTAATCAACTGATAAATGTTGTTAAACTTATCAGTTGATTCTCCTTTGCTCATACATCGATGGATAAGATATCCATTGATCAATTGATGTATCGATGGCTAATTGAGTTATCCATCGACTCCCTATCCATTGATGGTCCTTTATCCGTTGATTGCTTTTATCCGTTGATAGCTTTTATCCGTTGATAGCTTTTATCCGTTGAATAGTGTCTTTATCCATCGACTCCAATATCTGTTGATCACTTCTCTTGTGAGAATTCTGACTTAGAATATTTACAATTGATCAGCCATTCTTCATATCCGTTGAGAAACTATAAATTGAAGTCAATAACATTAGTCGACTACTTCACAGCATCCATCGAGGCAATACAATCAATTGATAATGAAACATGAATCAAATGTTATAATCCAATTTATCAGTTAATTAACAAGTTTCAACTGATAACTGGTTTTCTAGTCAATGGATATTTATAAGTCATATATCCATCGACTAGTTACAATGAATTTTAAATCCCTATTGTAATTCTAAGAAATTTGTTATCATCAAATCTCATAATTCCTAACAATGAACCAAACATTTGACCTTGCGGTTTTAATAATATAGTATAGATATAATTAGGCCTAATATTTTAGTTAATATATATATAATATATATATATATATATATATATATATATATATATATGGTTAGTGCCCGTATTATAATAAATAAAATTATATCTAATACATGTATTATTTTTAGGCTATAATAATATAGTATAAATGTGTTTATTTTTTTAAATTTTCATAGAATTTTATAACAAATAATAATTTATAAATTTAATAGAGTTTAAATTGTTTGAGGAATAATGAAATTGAGATAAATTACTATGTTGTTATATTATAAATTAAATAAATTATACATATATATTTAAATTTTTTTAAAAAGCGCTTATAATTTTTTTGGAAGGGTTGAACCAACTAAACTGTCAAAAAAACCTATGTTGGCTTATAATAGTATTAGAATAAATTTATAAGTGTCAAATTATATATCTTGTTTTTTATTTTATAAACTGTATTTCAATCTGTATGGGTTATTTAGCTCCTGCCTTGCTGCTTTTTCGAGAAATCTCGGGCTTTGTAACGAGTAGTTACCTTTATTTCACTTTTTAAATTTGAACTTCTCGCATTATTTAGACATTTTTTATTATTAGATATTTTATATTTATTCGTATTTAGCACTTTAAATTATTTTAAAAGTTATAATATCATTTTATATAAGGTAAATTTTTGTATACAGATGAGGAAGGGGGTGCTACATATACAATATAGAGAAAATGAATCGAGTGACAATCAAATACATAAAAGAAAATATAAAGTAAAACAATAAGGGTACGAATTAAAAATATATAATATGATGTTCAAATTTGAACACTCGAAGATTAAGCATACAATAGGAAAAGAAAGAAGAAAAAAATGACAGGAGCTATATCTTCAATCTGAGCTATAGGATAACATTGCATTCAAAAGTTTATAGTACTAAAAGAAAATTTGAAATTTCTTCTGCCTCCCAGTCATTCTAACCAGTTGCAGCCATTGAGGTTGATCTGTAGCATGTCCTCTTCGCTGCACGAACTATATCTTCAATCTGCCAAGTAGATCCAGCAAGTCCCGAATTATTAAATATCTTACTGAAACCTTAGCACTGGCTAAAAAAACATGCAATAACAATTGCTTCTCATATCTTTTTGATGAATTTATATTTAATTGTGCATGATACAAAGAACCAGAAGGGGGATTAAAAACGCAAACCTGTGGGACAGCCGATCTCTCCGGATTTGCAGCATCTGGCATGCAGACATCAGCACCTGCAATCCTCTCAACAGGTGCATCTAGATACTCAAAGCTTTCTTCCAGCACAGATGCGCTGGTAAGAACAGCAACAAGAAAAATTGATGCTACTCATGAGAAAAAGTGGCAAGCCACAAAGAGAACCAAGTGTTTCTTAAAGAAGCTAACCAGATCTCAGCACCGACACCATGCTGCGGGAATCCTTCTTCAACAGTTACCAGTCTGTTGGTTTTTCTGGCAGAACTACTGATTGTCGCTCTATCAAGGGGGCGGATGGACAGAGGCGGCTCCAGCATACTGGAGGCCTTAGGCAAACAAATATATTGAGGCCCCTAAATAACTCTTCTTGCTTTTTGATGCGCAAAAGATTCAATCAGATTTTTGTAATCAAGTTCAGCTGCGATTTTCTTCTCTATAGATAACATAGCCAAACCATTCAACCTCTCTTGTGACATAGTTGATCGAAGGTAGTTTTTTATCAACTTCAACTTGGAGAAACTTCTCTCAGCAGTAGCTACAGTAACGGGAATCGTCAGTATTATTCTATAAGCAATCCAAGTATTAGGAAAAGCAAAATGCATATTCCTAATATACTCTAACACTTCAATTGGTTTGCTTATTTTCTCTGGTAGTGACTTCCTCAGCAATTGCAGCTCCGAGAATAATTCAAGTCCATCAACATCAGAGTTATTATCATGGCCCAAAACATTCTCAAGAGTAGCACATGCATTTTTCATACTTTCATCATCTATACCTCTCAATCTGCCCAAATCAAATAAGAACCCAAAAATTTCTTCATATTTCTTAAACTGCACGAATCTTGTCTGAACCGAGGAAATGATAGTATCAACCATAACTAAAAAATAATTAACTCGAAAAGATTCTTCAGCAACTTGAATTGGTTCATCTGTAGCACTTTCTTCAAAAAACTTCTTTCTTCGACGAACACGAGATTCACGAAAAGTAGGTTCAATTTCCAGTTCTAAAGCAATCTTTTCAGCTTCACTCTTTGCGATTTCAAACCCATTATTTCTGTACTCTTCTAAAAAAAGGATTAGACCTTGTAACAGATCAACACATTTTCCAACATCTATATCTTTACCTTGGAGAATCTTACTAACTTTCTTCACTTTTTCCAATATTTCGTACCAAATGACCAAGCTAACAATAAACTCAAATTTCTGAAATTCATAATTTACCAAAGCCTCTGCATCACTTATTGTGGCTACGTCATTGCTGTGTTCTACCAGATGCAACAATGCTTCTCTTACTTGTGCAGCTTGAAATCGTAATGGCTTTACACTAGCAACACGGCTTTCCCAGCGTGTATCTGACCATAACTTCAAAGTAAGCCCTTTGCCATCATGGTGCTTCACATAGGATTTGAGAACATCCCACCGTTTTGTTGAACCAGAGAATAATTTATAGATTCACTGTATAACTCCAAAAAATGACTTAGCTGTAACAACACTCATTGCCATGTCACAAAGTGAAAGATTAAGAGAATGACAACCGCATGGAGTATAAAATGCCCTAGGATACTCATTTAGTACCCTGCTACTTACACCTTTGTATTGTCCCTTCATGTTAGAACCGTTATCATAACCTTGCCCACGCATATCATTCATATCGAGTTTCAAAATTCCAAGAATATTTTGAAGTTCAAGAAAAAGAGCATCTCCTGTAGTTTCAACAACTTTCAGAAATCCAAGAAAGAACTCATCCACTGTTATTGGGTTTGTAGACACATTAACACATCTCAGTATAAGAGACATTTGTTCCTCGTGACTCACATCTGGAGTACAATCAAGAATTACAGAAAAATATTTTGCCTCTTTAACAATATTGATAATTTTGTTCTTGATCTCACCAGCTAATAAGAGTATCAGCTCATTTTGAATATTATGACCAAGATAATGTACACGCCGAATTTCTTTCTTTCGAATACGTCTAAGGTGTTCTTCCATTATCGGGTCAAATTCAGCAATCATTCGGATCATACTCAAAAAATTTCCATTATTTGGATCATCAAGTTTCTCATTACTCCCACGAAACGCCAAATTACTACCGGCTAGAGTTTTAACAACACACATTATTCTTTTCAAAACTTCCCCCCAAAATTTTCTCTCCTTTTCTATAGCTTTCTGATTAGAAGAATCAATTGCACTCTCTTTTTTCAACCTTTTCTCAGCCTCCATCCAATCAGTTAAACTATTGAGGTGATCAATACTATTTTCATGCTCACCAAGTCTTGAATAGATATTTTTCCAATAATTTTATACCCAATAGTTGCTGTAGTTAAAGGACTTGACACAACACTCTTTTTTTTGAATAGCACACAACAAAAGCAAAATACTTTGTCAATTTTCCGAGAATATATTAGCCAAGGTCGATCAAGCTTTTCTCCGTTTCTCAAAGATCGAGTGTAATGCTTATTATTAAAACTTCTATTCATTGTATTAACAGGATACACTTCATCTACAACTCTTGTTGGTCCCTTTTCCACCAAAAAATCAATTATTTTTTGAGGCATATGTTTCTCCCAATTCCCCGGATCCAATAAAATATCTAAATTTTCATTGTTCACATCCTGATTCTCCGTCACAAATTCATCATTCACTACATTATCAACAACAGGCTCTAGACTTTCATCAGCATTCCCATGATCAGAACATGTATTTATATTCTCATCATTCACAACAATATTTTCAGCAGGCAAAGATTCATCAAGAATAGATGTAGGCTTCACATACCTATTCATGGAGCCTCTGAGAGATTGCGTGAGTCTTTCTTCTCTTTCTTTTCGTTTTTTTTTCGAACTTCCGGATTCAAACTTTCTTTTACCCGTCATATTGAAACCCTAAAATTAAAACTAAACCAAGTGATTGAACAAGAAAATCACGAGATTAGATGACTCGTTACTAATCCTAATTGATTTTGTATAAGTTTTGAGTGGCTATTTGGACTTGAGGCCCAAAAGTAATAGTTTATTATTATTAGAATAAAATACTTGTGATGATGCCCACTACAATTTTTAATTTTTAAATTATAATTAAATAAACTAATATTAAAATATTATTATATATATAATTTGTGACCTCTAAAATAGTGAGTCCCTAGAAAAAATGAGGCCCTAGGCTCCAGCCTAGGCCAGCTCCCCCTGGAGCCGGTACTACGGATGGATTGCAAATTTATAACCTGTGTTTAGAGTAAACATTAGATACGACAGAGCTCTCAAGTTTGAACGTGCAATCTAGAGGGAATGAAGTTACCTCGGCACTGATTCCTTCCTCCTCAAGAATCTCGGAAGCCTGTAACCCGTATTTCAAGTCATTATTTAAAAAAAGCGTAACATTTGAATTCTACAACGAGAAAAAGTAAACTAATGTAAAAGAGCTTGTTAAATTTTTTTTCCGGAAATAATAAAACATAATACGCAACAAAACTGGCCAGCAGGGTGAACCAAAAGCATACGGAACTGAAAGCATTTAACATTACTGTTTCACGTTAGCCCCTTCACTTTCAGCATTACTCCAAATTTACATTATTCTATACTGGAACCACGAAGGGTTGAATTACATGTGTTTTCCTCTCTATCTCTCTATCTCCCTATATATTATATATATGTATTGTACACTTTTTTTTTGTTACAATCATATACAAGTGTATTGCATTGTTGAAGCATCAATAGTACCCATTTAGGTACGTAGCCTAAGTACAGAAATCATACCTTTCACGCAACAGCTGCATTTTAATCAATTCATGTCCGTTTTAATCAGAAGGTTGTATCATTTTTGGATGAATTAAAAATGGGTCAAACATACTCAGCTACTCAACTTCAGTCAGAACCTAAATGGCCTATTATTAACTAATCAATGATGCAATGTGTAATTTGTACACTTTTCCCATCAGAAGCTCTGTTATTCTAGTCATAATTTTATGTTTATATGTAGCCGCAACAACCCATAAGTACAAATATATGCCCAAACCTCAAGGTCGTATTTATTTTAATCCTTATAAACAGTTGCCACAAAGTAACATACTGCATACTGCGTAAAGAGGATATTTAGTGATATTCTTTTCACCAATTCATAACAAAGCTCAAGTGACGTCCAGGCTCAAATGTTGAGTATAAAGGTGCTCAGTAAGATGTCAACAAAACTTAAGAGCAAATCTAACCATTTTTGAGAAAGTAGTAACTGTCACGTCTTTTCCTTCACGCTCTATCTGTCAATATTTGGACAGAATTAGAACAAAAAATATAAATAAATATGTATACTCTTCAAAGCATCAATACACCAGCAAAAAAGAGAGCTTGGAAATTTGATTTTCTATTGTTAAGAACATAAAAAAAAAATGTAGTATCAATTTGTAATTACCGAGCCCTAGAAGTACCTGTGATACTGCTACGAGTCTAGGAAAACAAGAGCTAGAACAGTCTAAAATCTTTGTACAACTTAAAAATAACGAAGATCCTAAAACTAACAGGGTGCCAACAAACGGGCAAGAAGGTTATCATAATTTATGGAGCCAATAATGTAGAAGGAAGAAAATCACTTCTTCCCTGAGTTCTCCCTCAGACTCTTTAGGCATCATTACATAAACATACAATATTCAGAATCAATTAGCAAAATAATATATATACATACATATGCAGAATCTTAACTTTCCCATATCGAAAAAGAAAATCTATTAAATCAATGGCAGTCGCCAGTCAGCAAAGAGGAATCAACCAAAAATTCATCAGTAGGAAGATCTACAGCATCCTCTACGGCTTCATTTCAATTTTTATTTCTAAATGATGCTATTTCATCAAGTCCTCCCATTTTTCATCACTAATACTCATACCACCATCTTCTTCCCCTAGATTTCTTCAGCTATTTATCCTTAAAGCTAACAGCATTGTCTTTATTATCTGATTATGCTGTAATATAAAATGTATGTATTTGTTTTCAAGCCTAAAACTTCATATATCTGCCTTGTGCTGATTCAAAATATCACTTAGTCATCTTCGTCTAATACAAGTACCACTTAACTTGTGTTAAAACTTGCATGTGAGTCCCCGCACATGTGTCCAATTTTGGATCCATATCCAAGAATCCTAATTATTTTAAAACTAAGAAACTGACTCTTGGATCCACACCTGTGTCCGACACCTATACCCGAGTCCGGGTAACTTGGTTTTACAGCCAAATACTGACTGACTACATGGTCACTGATTTTTTTGGTCAATTTAGTGACCAAAAGTTCATCTTAACCTTCCTAATTATTACTTTACCCCAAAAAGAAAGATGAACTAGTGAAAAAACGATATACTTGGTTGTTGGATTAGGAAGAATAACATCAAAAAAATTACCTTTGCGTTCCCTATTGAAAAAGCAGGGAAGTCCAAGCAGGGCCTTTTCTCTTTGGGTTCAGCAGAAGTTTTGTCATCTTCGGAAACAGCACCAGTCTGAAATTGCACAATGTCTTTGGGGGATTTCTCATTCTGGGATTCAGATTCTTCTTCTGATTCGGAGTCCGAGTTAGATAGGACACATACACGACGGGGAATCCTTAGCCTTGGAGTAGTCAAAGGGAGGGTATTTTTTGTGCCTTATCTCTAAGTATTTATCACAAGTTAAACTGGTAAAATCGAAGTCCCATTTGTCTTGTTCCATGTGTTTAAGAGAATTCACTATTTTGACTTTTTTAGCAGACTCGGCAGCTATCTGGATTTCCTCCGGTTCTTCACTGCCTTCCTTCTGTTTCACATAATTCAGTTATCAGTAATTTTGGTAATTAAACTACAATAAAAACCTCTATAATTTAATATAGTTGGGACCAGAGAATTTTATCAACTTATAAAATTTTATCAAGCTACAAATTCATTGCAATTCACATGTTTGAAATGTTACAGTAAAACTGCAATCAACTAAAGTTGAGCAACAATGGTAGCTAAGACACATCTTTACAGAAAAGATTTCTGTTTGACACTTATTTCAGATTGTTTGTTAGATTGTTGTAATGACTATAAATTCTTAAAAAAGCTTAATGATTGTGTATTCACTAATGGCTATTAAGCCAACAACTTTTTGGGGTCTAAGCTTCTATATTCATAGCCCAATTTAGAATTTTTAAATGAGTTGAGATGAAATTTTAGTAAATTTAATAAACTATAATCTACTTCTTTGGAACTCAGTTCTTGTTGGATATTATAGTGCATGTGAGTTCGATAAAGGTTGTGTTAAGAATCAATAAAACGAGAACTTCTGGCATGGCCAGAACCGGTCCTTTGCAAACTATCTCCCCAAGTGGTTTGGCAAAAAGCAAACAGCTTTCTATCACACTTGCAATGACCGTGATATTATGAACAGTTTACCCGTTATGTTCTTTCGGGAGGAACATGACTTTGAAGCTTCCTATCCAATGATCCACCATCAAAGTCATGTTCCTCCTGAAAGAACATAACAAGGTATATGCAGAGCTACTACAATTACTTGGATCAATACAAAATTGTATAGGCCAGATAATCATGAATTTTAACTGAACCTAATAATAATATTATAAAAAAAAAGCTTTACAAACCACAGGTAAATACACAAGAAAAAACACATATACATACACACACAAACAGAAACACTAAATCTACCAATTCAAGGATCATAACATAAACACATGCCATATTCGATATTTTTATGGTGAGCTTCAAAGACTAACCAATAATCCGAACTCCTCTTAAGACGAAAGAAACATCAAAAACATAAAAATTGATCAAAAAATAAAGTAAAACACATAAAATTAAAACTATATATCAAATAACATTAGGCTATAAAATCATTATAAATTTTATAATTTAAATTATAATTCATTTAATTTCATATATTCAATACAAATGAAAATAATAAAAATATTAATAATAATATTATAATACTTTTATAAATATGTACATATTCTAAAGTAATTTATAAGCAAATAATTATTATATAACTATTATTTTTATATAATATATAATAAAATAAAAAATATATAACTAAAAATATTTTATTATATTAATATTTTAATATTTTTATAGATATAAAATGTATATTAGAACAACCATACAAGTAATTAATAAATGTAGTTAACAATAAAATAATATTTTTATATTTAATATTATAAAATGTAAATATATTAAAAGAATTATAAAATATAAAATATAATATAATAATTATAATAAATATATTTTAAATATTTAAAAGGTGCACGGGATTTAAGTGAATATGAGTTTATTTGGTAGTTTGGTTGGTTGAACTCCTTTCTAAAAAATATTACAAGTGCTTTCTAAAAAAAGTTAAACATATATAATTTATTTCATTAAACTTAATTTTTAAACATTAATCTACTAATTAGAATACATCTCTAAAGAACACTCATATATTTTATCCTCTTTAAATACAACTAATATTAATTTCCTAACTAAAATAAATCTCTAAATAAAACCTGTTTTCCCAGTTGCACAAAGTAGAAGGGGGTTGAATACGTGTGTGTCTTTTCTGCCTGATTTAAAATCAACTTAAACTGAAATAACAGATATGAATTAAGAACAAAGATCAAACACACAGATGTGAATAAGTACTGTTTGTATTATTGATTTGTCAATACAAAACTCTCATAGGATGTACACAAACCCTAGCAGCTTCTCTGTGTTTATTACAACAACTCTCTCTATCTCTATGCTCTCACAAAATTCACTAAGACAAATTATGCTTCAACTGTTTTTCTTTTTTTTTACTAGGTTCGACACCTTTACAATTAGGTTACATAAAGTTTATATAGAGAGCTACCTATCAACTAATAACAGAAAATAAAATTACAATAGGAATAGAATCCCTAATTATTAGTTGACAGCTTCCTTCTTAATTTCGCTTTCCTTCCCATAGCATATCTGCAATATATTTGTCTTGATCTTCGAAGATTTTCCTTTCCTGTGATCATCTTTCCAAGTATAACTTCAACTGTATAGACTTCTCGATTGATATATATCCGTTGATGACTTTTCGATTGGTATATATCCGTTGATGACTTCTTGATCAGGATATATCCGTTGATGACTTCTCGATCAGTATATATATATTCGTTGATGACTTATCAATTGATCTTCATTAGTTGATGACTTATCGATTGGTCTTTATCAGTTGATGACTTCTCGATTGATCTTTATCAGTTGATGACTTATCGATTGGTCTTTATCAGTTGATGACTTATCGATTGGTCTTTATCAATTGATGACTTCTCGATTGGTCTTTATCAGTTGATGACTTCTTGATTGGTCTTTATCAGTTGATGACTTCGATTGGTCTTTATCAGTTTATGACTTCTTGCAGATAGACTATGCTAAATCATGTTATAGTATTTTGTACATCATCAAATGAATATATTCCTAACAATCTCCCTTATTTATGCTTTATAAACAATGAAGCATAAATCAAGATTTGATGATGTCAAAACTAAAGAATGAAACACTTAATCTAGAACAGTATAAAAGAATCATAAGGTAAAAAGAAAAAAGAATTATTTCTCACTGCCTATCTGTCAAGGAAGATATCACCATATCTCCTCCTTTTAACTCATTATCATCCTTGTTTCTCCTGGAGGAATTACCTTTCTTCTCCCCCTTTCTTTAATCACATTTCTTCTCCCCCTTTTTGACATAATCACCACCTGTGACAGCCAAAAGAATCTGTGCTAGGACTGTGGAGAAAGTGGCATGTGCTGCAACTACTGAATCAACCTTTGTGGTTAAGTCAGAGACTGATGTTTGGAGTCTGGCTTGATTAGCAGTGATATCAGCAATAGCATCCTTGAAAGCTACTTCTTTGAGTAATTGAAGGGAATGAATTCTGGCAAAAAAAATGAATTTTCATCCATCCCCTGCCCCAACTCATTGGACCAATTCTGTGGAAAATCTTGATCCCAATAAGTAAAGCTAGGTTCAGGATACCTTATTCTCTCATCCTCATAGTGGGGTTGGGCACCCACTCTCTCATTTTCACTCAGGCTCTCTACAGCCTTATCTACCTCTCCTTTTGCCTGGACCAGTGCCAGCCTCTCAATTATTTTTTCACTCAATTTGGTGGGTGCACTCAAAAATCTTACAAAAGAGGGGTTGAGAGAAGAATTATGTGTTACAATACCTAAACCACCTTGATGGAGGGGTACCCCTTCAAATGTCTGAAGGCTAGGGGTTTCCATCTAGGGGTGAGCATCAACAGATTCTGAACCCATACTAGCATCTTCTTTCTTTTCAGAGTCTGTTGGCTTCAGTATTCCAATCTTAGGGTCTACTCTAGACACTGACTGCTTTAGTATGACTTCATTAGAAGCCAGAGTCTGAGTGTCACCATCTTTGACTGTTGGTGCATGAGACTCCCCCTCAAGATGGATAGACTCTGATAGAATAGATTTGGAAATTTCTTCATAAGCATCAATCAGAGTTTGTCCTCCCATATCATTGGGGTTCTCATCAGTATTTTGTTGAGTTGTCAAGGATGTCCTAATAGCATATTCCGCTGCCCCACTATCACCCAACCTCTAACTAGGTGGTTCTTGTGTGGGTGAGGCAGACTGAGCATCTTTCTCACTAGTCATCACTGGTGCACTAGTCCCATCCTCCAACTTCCTTGCATCACATGCTACCTCCTGTGGTTCTAACATGGTTAATGCATCCAAGTGTTTATTTAGAAAAGTCCTTGCATGGATTGCATTGATGGCCTGGGCAAGAGTCATGTGAAAGGAATCTTGCAGTTCTCTTGCAATCTTATGATAATATGAGCCCTTGAGATGATCCAATCTACCTTCATAGGTTGGATAGATGTATTTGTTGGCCACCTTTCCTACATTATGGACAAGAAAATCAACCACCTTCCCTAAAAGAGACTAAATCTCAAATTGCTGTCCTGTAGGTAATTCCAATCGATAGTTGTCCTGTAGGTAATTCCTTTATCCCAAATTGCTTCATAGTCAAAAACTGGTTGCTCAATCTCATTTTCCAACTCAGCAACAGACTCTGATTCCCTCCTTATGTGGACCTTAAGCCTTTTAGGCTTCTTTGAAATTTTCTGTTCAGAGTCTGGCACACTAATTGCTTTGAGAACTTCATTTGTTCTGCCTTCTATGAGCCTAAATGCTTTAACTTGTAATGAAGAGTTGAAGAGGTAGCTGTAGAGATTTGTGACTACAGCTTGTGTAGACACTTGAAGCTCCATCTCCATTTTCTTCCTTAGGGCTTCATAGGTTGTGAGAAGATTCAAGACTTGAGATTTAGTCTGATATTGTTGTTGATCTTCAACTGATTCCACCAAAGGATATAAGAATAACAGTACCTCATCACTTGGAATAATGATTTCATCAATTAGACTTGAGGCTGCTTCCAATGGCATTTCTTCCCAAAATGTGTCATGATCAGAGTCTGAAGGCAGGCTAGACTCTGACTCAACATTAGACTCTGGTTCAGGTGTTTTCTTTCTTTCAGAGTCTGGCTCTGCAGGAGCCTTGAGAGCTTCTGTTTCTTGCAAAACAGGGTTAGTAATTGTAATAGGCTTGTGTGTGTGTGTGTGTGCAGAATAAGCCTTCCTTAACCTCTTGTATTGTTTAGCAAAAGATTTCTCAAGAGACTCAAATTGAGGTTCCTGAGGTGCTTCCCTAGGTTTTTCAGAGTCTGTAGACTTTTGAGAGTCTACATTTGTGGCTTAAAAGTTAGATTCAGGTGCATCATGACTTTCCTTTAACAAAGAAAGTCCTTCAATAACCTGTCTCTCTAGAGGCTTGAGCTCCTCATCACTTTGCTCATTTACAAGCCTATTTTGTATTAATCTCCATCTTTTTGCATCTGGTGCCTTTTGAGAGACACCAGAGGTTGGTTTTCTTGATAGTGGTTTCTTAGATTGTTTAGTGGAAGGGAATTTGGCTACTTGGGTAGGTGCAGGGGAATTCTCCAATACTTGTTTGTTAGGTCCAAAATCAACATAGAAGGGGGGGTTGAATATGATATTGTAGATTTTTCGTTTAATTGTGAATTAAGTATTTGTGTTCTTGAGATATAAAATTGGCAGTTAATGAAACACAAAGATTCGGGGAAATAACAATGTATTATTAAATCCCTGAGGTGCTACACTTCTAATCAAATGATTAGCTTCAACGGGTTCAATCAAAGTTACAATAGAAATACAATTGGGTGAAATAACTGACTATCTTTAATGGAGCTTCCGTCTGTATCTCTTTTGTTGAAGATGAATGAATCCCTCTTCTGTATTGATTTCCCCTATATTTATTTTGTAGACTTATTGGAAATTGATTTCCAACAGTGTATAAGTCCTTTATTGCGCCTGTAGGGTGTTGGTGGTGTGTAGGCGCCACTAAAATGGTTTGTTGCGCCTTGATATGCTTGTTGCGCCAAGGAACCTTTGTTGCGCCTCTATAGAGCTTTTGTTGCGCCTACACTCTCAATCCCTTGAGCAGGCGCCACTAGATCCTTGAGAATTCTTCCAAGTTTTGTCGCGCCTGGAAGTTGTTTGTTGCGCCTGCACAGTTAATTCACTGTGTAGGCGCCATAAGCATCTTGCCTTTGAACTTATTGCGCATGTTGATCATTTGTTGTGCCTGCACACTATTTGTAGTGTGTAGGCGCCACAAACCCTCCACTTCAACTTATGTTGCGCCATAATGAGATTTGTTGCGCTTGCACTCCCATTTCCTTGTGTAGGCGCCACAAACTCTTTACTTAGATTTCCCTTAGCTTCAAACTTGTTTTGTTGCGCCCAAGTGAAGTTTGTTGCGCTTCACACTATGTTTCACCTTTGTAGGCACCACCAAATGTAGTTTTACTTGTCTTAATATATATCTTCAATTCTTGAAGTAATAACTACTTGGTTTTCACTCTACTGGCTTGATCAACTGATTTTCTTCTGATTAACCAAGACAATTCTTTTCTTGTTGTGTTGATGCTTAGTGCACTGGTCTGGTTCACAAACGACTAACACTGAATTAAATTCCCCTAACTTCTTTTCTTTTTCAGCTGATTAACTTTGGACTGTTTCAGTGCTTCTGATCACTGAAACCCTTTGACATCTATACTTAAATCATTACACTGTCTTTAGTCTGAAATCTATTGAACACTTATTTCCGGCTGAGGCCTGAACATATTAATGAACTTCTCTCGCTGTCGTTCAGTAAACTTTACATCTTAAAAGCTCTGTAATGATGTATGTATGATTTTTGTTTACGTGTCCTTCTGGATTACTGTGCTGCATATTAGTATTACTTATCTGTCTTTGTTTCTTAGTTGAGTTATCGTTATCACTATTACATACTACGTTACATTATGCTTTACATTATTCCTGCACCATTTCACCATCAAAAAATAAAGCATTGTAGATAGAAGGTTTGTAGGTGGAGAGTTTTACCTGCATTGCATATGTCATGGCAGATAGACTCTTCTTCTTGTCATCAATTCTCTTAATATCAGAGAATATTCTTCTTTACTGTTTGTATGTCTGCACATAACAATCATCAGAGTTTACAGATTCATCAGAATGTAGGAACTCATCAGAGTTTAGAGACTCATCAGAGTTTAGCAGTTAGACTCTGTCAAGATAAGGTACTTCAAGAATTTTACATTAACAAATTATAGTTTGACACATCAGGAACTATAATTAAAGTACATACCTTGCTTCTTGTAATTATTGATCACTTACATATTTAACATACATAATTCACCTACCAGTCTGAGAAAGGTAGACTCATCAAGTGGTTTTGTCAAAATGTCTGCAAGCTATCTGTCAGTTGGAACATAGTGAAGTGTCACAGTACCATTTTCAACATGTTCTCTAATAAAATGATACCTGACATCAATGTGTTTTGTTCTGGAATGTTGGAATGGATTCTCTGCATTTTTAATAGCACTAGTATTATCAAATACATAGGAATATTTGAGAATGTTAGTCCATAATCAAGTAATTGATTTCTCATCCACAGAATTTGAGCACAGCAACTTCCAGCTGCAATGTATTCAGCCTCAGCTGTTGAGGTTGATACAGTTTGTTGTTTCTTGCTAAACCAAGAAATTAATCTGTTGCCAAGAAATTGGCATTGTCCTGTAGTGCTTTTCCTGTCTACTTTACATCCTACATAGTCAGAATCTGAATAACCAATTAGTGAAAAATCTGACTCTCTAGGATACCAAAGTCCAAGAATTTGAGCACCCTTGAGATATCTAAAAATTCTTTTCACAGCTATTAAATGTGATTCTCTAGGGTTAGCTTGAAATCTAGCACACAGACAAGTTGTGTTAGGTCCAAATGTGTTGTAGAGGGGGGGTGAATACAACTTTTCGAATTAATGAAGCAATAAATACTATGTAATAAATGAACACAATGATTCAAGGAATATATGTCTTATATATAACTTGAAAGGGTTGCTACAACATTCTTTACAAAGTACACTAGAAGTAAAGAGGGTAGTAAATGATACTAAGCTCTGTGAATACTCTCTCTCTTTTACAAGTGTTTATCTTGAAAAATATTGCTCTCTAAAAAATAATACACAAGTACTTCTATTTATACTACATGTAATCTATGTCTTGTAGTCTTCAAAGATTAAGATATACGTGGCCCAATGATGTCCACATAAATCTTATCTAATCTTGAAAGCTTGGAAATCTGCCAATTAGATGATGCCATGTGTCATGTTGAAACTGCCCTTCATGTAGAACATCTACTTGAGAACTTCTACTTGGCCATCTCGAATATTCTACATAGGAATGTTCTACTTTGCCATCTCGAATATCTATCTCGAATATTCTACATAGGAATGTTCTACTTGGCCATCTCGAATATCTATCTCGAATATTCTACATAGGAATGTTCTACTTGGCCATCTCGAATATCTATCTCGAATATTCTACTTGGCCATCTCGAACATTTTGTACTTAGAAAAATTCTGGGCTTCAACTTGAAACTTCAATACAGCATTTTGAACTTGTGATTTCTTTATGTTTTCCAAATTCTTCAACAAGCTCTTTGAACTTGGATCTCTATTACTGACACAAACATACTATCAATGTCCTGACACTTGATGCAATGGTCTGATTCATAAGTGACTAGTCTTGATAGTGTCTCTGCTTCTTGAATAGATTACCATTTTCAATTAGTAATGTGGCTTTCTAATCATTGCTTTCCTTCTTATTCACTTGAAATCAATTTGTCTTATTGATACTGATAGTTATGATCTTGAATCTTTAAGTTACAAACCACTGAGGCATGAACAACTTTGTCTTGAACTTCTTTCAATGATTTCTTCTTTGTTTGATCATAGTTAACAAATTGAATTAAATCAATTACCTTGGCTTCATAGTTAACATTGATCTCTTTGTGACTTCATGTTCTCGATTGTCTTCTAGTTAAGTATCTTTTCTTTTAGTTGAGTTACATAAGTTATAGTGTTACAAGTTTAGACACTCTGCCTTTCAATCTCCCCCTATTTGATAGTCTAACAATGACATTCAAATTAACAAAGGGATAACTCAACTAAACAATGAGACGAGAAAAAGATAAATAACATTACTGTCTTGTTTGAATTACAACTGAAATAAACTTGAAAAAAATTCAAAGAACTAGAATAAATAAAACTTAAGCTAGACAGAAAATTCGAACTTCGAATTAAAGATCATTTGAGTGATTCCTATCACCTGGATTATTTCATACCTTTCATTCAAACTTATATCACCTTATTGGATCCACTCTGATTCACGGTTACAGTATGGTTTGTTAGCCTATCTCGCATACCGTGATCAGGTGAATTTTCCTCAAGTGAGTTAAAGTAACCAAAAAGATATGAAGTTTTTCCAACTTCAAGTTCACACCACTCTGACCATTAATTCTATTTCCGTCTCTTCTTCCTAACTTCTTCAGCTTGGCGCTTCTCCTCCTTCAACCTTCTGCGCCTTTCCTTCTATTGCTGTTCTTTCTTGTTAATTGGATCATGAAGCTACTTCCACCTTGCATTCAACAGACTTACCGCTTCCATTTCTAGAGGATTCCTGGGCTCCGGATAAGGATGCCTGAAAAGCCTTCTGAGTTTGTCCACCTCCTGAGTAGTTCTGATCTTTGGAATGTCCTCAAAATTTTTCATTATGAGCTGTGACTTCCAATGAGACTTATCAGCCTTAAACTGACAATAGATCATTTTAGGGTAGCCCTTAACACGGTTAGTATTGTGGACACTAGCCGCATCTTGCTCCATTCGCTTCTTTTCCACCACTACTTCAGATAAGTACTTCAGGAGTCTCTACTTCTCATCTACATTCTCATTCTCCACTTCGCCCCATTTGAATACTTCTAAAACTCTCTCCAGAAAAGCGGCATCTTGAGTCTGCAGCAGCCATTTCCTACTCATGTGCAGCAATGTTTGATTTTGGTCTGCGTCTATGAATGCTAAAGCATCAGCTGTGTCATCGTCATATGAGTGTATCCAGTACACACTATCTCTCCCTGGAACACCGACTGCCTCCCTTATTTCTCCTTGTTCCAGTGATCCAGAAGGAAGAGTCAGAGCTTCATCTACATTTTTAACAGCTTGTGGAATATTCCACTTTCTTTCAATTAGCTCCGGCTCAATCTTTACATTGTCTAGAGGGTTTGGAGCAATAATGTCACACTTCCAGATTTCATTGCTCATTTTGAATATGACCCTCTCAATGAACTCCACTGACTTCTCCTTAATGTCAGAAGTGAATCCCTTACTCATCATTTGCCTGCATACCGCCTTTAGGGATTCTACTGATAGAGCCATTAGGTCATTTTCCTCTAAGCTCACCCTCTTCATCTTTCCATCAACAACCATCCGAACAATATCAGGATTCGCTGAGAATTCTGGTCCCTTGTCCTCTGCTAGCTGCATTAACTGATCCCTATACAGAATGCTAAGCTCCTCAGCTTGAGAATATTGAATTTTTGTTGCTAGCAAGAACAACTCTGACGCAGATCTTCTCGAAATGAATTGATCATCCACATACAAGAAAGATGCCGGGACTCCTTCGACTAAAGACAAGATGACCTGTCATTCCTTAACCATTGCATTATATCCAACTCTGACTTTTGAGATCAACCTTTTCAAAGCATTTATGTAGTCAACAATCAGTGGATTCTGCAAGTTCAAGTTGTAGAACAAGTCTTCCACCTCTTTGTTATGAGTTCCTTTTGTACAAACTCCCGATAGAATCTTCCTTGCATCATCCCATTTCTGTCCGATCCTTCTCTTGTCCAGATCTACTTGAGGATCAGCTAACCTTGCAAGCTCATGATCATACTGTTTCTCCTTAAGCTCCGCTTTCTTTTCAAGGAAAACAGCCTCATCCTGCATCATCTTCATTTTATAGAACTGAGCTTGTTCCAAGGCCAACTGTTGGGCTTCTAGAGTTTCCTTATCAACAGGTATTTCTTCAGGCTGTCCGGAAGACATTCCAGCACCTCCACCTTGTTCCTTCAAAGATCTTCTAATAGCATGTGCTAACGGAACATCCTCCATATCAGAATCTGAATCAAGTACTTCATGTGCCTCTTCCTGATGACGACTCAAGTCTATGAATGGCTCTTCTTGTTCAGCCACCACTGCCTTACCCTTCCTCTTTCTTTGAGCCTCTTCTTCATTCACTGGCTCATTTTCTTTGACAACATCAGCAGTTTGTTCTTCAATTTCTTCAATTATTACCGACTGCTGTCTCGTCTCCTTACCACTCTCCCCCTTAGGTGAGTTATCCCCAATCCCACCTTTCTCGCCAGATCCAGCAGTTGCATGAGAACCACCAAAACCAAAACCCGAGGGTCCAGCTCCACCAGCACCTCCAGCACCACCAGTACCATCAGTATCAGGGGGAGGCTGATTAAATTGTTCGTCAAAGCACTCGGGGGGAACAAAGCTTCTAACTGCATACATCATCCTGCCGATCTCTGTCGCCATGGTATGCATTATGCTCTCCACTGCTCCAATTCTCTCATTCAGAGTGCTGCCCAAGAAACCACCAGCATGGCCCAAGTGATTCACCTTATTTGTCAACTCATCCAAGGCTGTTGCTTGACTGGCCATCCGTGCTGTGTAGTCATCAAGAGCTCGTTGATTGTCACCAACATTGAGCCCCAACTGCCCCATCGACTGCCCGAACTGCTTGATTTCAGTTCTGTTAGTGTTTGTCGCTCGGTTTCGGGCCTTAAAAATGAAGGTCCCTCTCTCCCTAAACGCTCACACACAATCCCTGTCTCACGCTCGTGTATGTCTTCAACAATAGTCCTAAAAGTGAAAGCAGTACCTGCAGAAACTGGATAAGCAAAGTAAGTAGCAGTTATGGGATCTGTTCCTGTCATGTCCTAAGGTGGAATCTCAGGCTGAGAGGCGGCAGAGTGTTCTAGTACAACATCAGAACCGATCCTCTCTGCAGCATCAGTATGTACCGGTGAAGGTACTTCGAAAGCAATGAAATCTTGGTGCCGCTCTGAAGTAACAGGTTCTTCAGAAGGCATAGAATCCTCACCATCTTCCCTATGTGTTGAAAGTGCACGGGGCGAACCACTCGCGTGAGGTGGAGTGGTTGTGATAGACATACTAGGGTGGGACTGGGCTTGAGAAGTTGCATCATGAGAAAATTTTGGTTTCTTCCGAATAGGGGGCTGCACTTCAGGGTCACTCTCAGAACCCTCACCTAAATCTAAAGTTGCCTGCCTTTTAACTCCCGTTAGCGAGGTTGAAAGAGAGGAAGCAAATGTGTTAGACTCCGAATCAGAAATATAGCTCTTGCCCGGGGATAGATCCTGCGGGCTAGCAGAATCTTGGGCCATGGAATCAGATTTAGGGGAAGAAGTATCAGTAGTGTGAACAGAGAGTTGCTCTTGTTTAAAGAAAGTACCTTCTTCATTACCTGTTCCGGCAGGTGGGGTAGATTGTCTGGTCCTCTGGCCGGCAGATGATTGTGCGTGAGAGTGCCCATCATCATCTTCATCACCAATACTCTCGTCCGGAATCCCCTGGAATGCTTCAGCATGGGCAGAGGGATTCTGACCATGTGATTAAATGTGGGAGGTCCCCGCCATGGGAGTGATACATGCATCATACTTAATCCACACTTGAATGTTATCAGGAGTAGACATCGGCTTACCATGATGCTTATCTTGATTAGCAATCGTTGTGAGTGACTTGGTGCCCATGCCCAATGATGCAGATGTCGCACTTGTGGTAAATGCCTGTCTCACAGATAAAGCATCAATAGGTACTAAGTGATTAATAAGCATTTGTAGGAACCGAAGATACCAACAGACAACGTTAGTAGTTGTCAGGTCTCTACTTGCAGGAGTTCCCATAGCAGTCACGATCTCGGAAAGAATGATCCTGCCATAATTAATATCTAAATCACGAGAAAGGGAAACTGCAAACACCTGCATGGGAATTGGAATTTGATGAAAATCTTTTTCACGTGCCCGAAAACATCTGGTGATGGCCTCGAAAAAATAGTTCCATTCCACATGGAAGTATTGTTTATGGATGGCGCCAGTTGAGATCCGTCCAGAGGGAGGGTAGCATCCAATTTTTTCGAAGAATTTAATACGCTCAGCTGTGTTAGGTTCGGGGTCATAAACATCCCTGACTGGGAACCCCAGAACCCGGTTGAACACTTCCTCCGTGACTTGAAATTCATGACCCGCCAATGTAAACCTGAAACCATAGGGGGTAGATTTACTCCCGAAAGTAACCACACTAGTCCATAATTGCTGTAAAGCATCATGGACTAGTGTTGGTTTAGCAGTAAACGCAACACTAGCCTTGGAATACAAATTTAGGAATCGTATCCAAAACTTGAAGCGCGGGAGTTGATCACCAATATCCGTAGAAATATTATAAAAATTGTTTCTGGCAAGTGAAAATTGGTGAGCCATGTTTGAATTTTTTTTTTTGACTTAATTATGTTTTTGTTTTGAGAGAAACAAAACAAAAAAAAAATTAAGCACAGAAGTAAACAGAACAATTCCTTTTAATTAGACAAATAATGGGCTGGGTAATTAAACTACGGAACAGTTCTCAATGAAAATAGGCGAAATCAATACTTTAAACAACTATGGAATCCAAATCACCAACTACTAACCAACACAAAGAACACAGAACACTATGGAATTAATAACACAGTATTAATTAATAACACAGGGAACAAGAGTATCGATGTGCGTGTGTGTAAATATACGTGTATAGATTTGTGTATGAAGGGGACACAGATGCACAGAAACACACAAATATAGTAATGGTAGATGAAAAATGGACAGCAATTCGAGATATGTAACAGTCTGAACACAAATCGAATGAACAGTATGGTAAAGTTTTGAAATCGCAGGGAGGGAGGGTGCGGGCTGTAAAAATCTAGGGTTAAAATAATTAGGTAAAAGTGAAAAGAAAGACGGGTTAGAGATGTATATATAGGCATATATGAGCAAAGACAAGACTACCCCTGAAAATAGAAGAAGAAAATGTTAAGTACATACAGGGGAACATCAAGTCGAACACTATCTCGAACATCAAGTCGAATATTCGAGATAGTGTTCGAGATAGGGTCTATCTCGAACATTAAGTCGAATATTCGAGATAATGTTCGAGATGACACTAACTCGAACAGTTAATCACTTGAACAATTAAAAACAGCATTAAAACCCACTTGGGAGTCCCAACTCGAAATTCCAAGAATAAGTTTAGGGAAAATTGAATTTTAGGTCTAATTCGAATATGAAGTCGAATATTCGAGATAGTGTTCGAGATAGGTTCTATCTCGAACATCAAGTCGAATATTCGAGATAGTGTTCGAGATAGGGTCTATCTCGAACATCAAGTCGAATATTCGAGATAGGGTCTATTTCGAACATCAAGTCGAATATTCGAGATAGTGTTCGAGATAGGGTCTATCTCGAACATCAAGTCGAATATTCGAGATAGATGAACTCGAATGATATCCCAGACTTCGAATTTTAAGCAGGCATACTAGGAACTGTAACTCGAGTTTCAAGTCGAATTTCGAGATGAATTTCTAATTAGACAGTAACTAGAGTATTCTTCCCAGACTTAGAATTTTCAAAATTTGTGACTTTTGAAGATAGTTAGAATACTTTGGCAATATTTGTAATCGAAATAACAAATAAATTTTGTCAAATTAATCTAAATATCAATTCAAGGATTTTTAGCAAAATAAATAATTAAACACCATTCCTTGACAATTCTAAGGCCTCTAAATGGATAAAGAATACATGAAAAACACAGGTAAAAAAAAATGAAAAATCAAGAAAATTATGAATTTAACTCCCCATATGATCATGCAATCTAACTAACATAAATTCAAAGATTTAATCAATAATTACATAGAAAGCACAATGAATTTATGTAAGAATAACACAATATGTATTCTAAAATATTCATTAATTAATCATATTAAAGTCTAAGCCCATAATGATTAATTTAGCATACAGAAGTGATATTTTTAGCAATTGTAGAGATTATTTACATATGTTTTCAACCATGCATGTACAAAAGAAGCAATTATCAGGACTAAAAACATATGTACATTATTAAAACTGGAATTTTGCAGATAGGAGAAATCACTAACTTGTGTTAAGCATTCCCAATTCACTAACCAACCTATTGAATGTTACTTCATCAAGAGGTTTAGTGAATATATTTGCAATTTGTTGCATTGTGGGCACAAAATGTAGCTCCACAGTCCGCTCCTCGACATGTTCTCTAATGAAATGATATCTGATATCTATATGCTTGGTTCTTGAGTGGTCTACAGGATTGTTGGTCATGGCAATGGCACTTGTGTTGTCACACATGATTGGAATCTTTTTGTGTTTCATGCCATAATCTTTCAATTGGTTCCTCATCCATAGTATTTGAGCTACACAGCTTCCAGCAGCAATGTACTCAGCTTCAGCAGTAGAAGTAGATACTGTGTGCTGCTTTTTACTTTGCCAGGACACCAATCTTCTGCCAAGAAATTGACATGCACCAGATGTGCTTTTCCTATCAATCCTGCAACCTGCATAGTCTGAATCCGAATAGCCAATAAGATTAAAACCTGTATCTCTTGGGTACCAAATCCCTAGATTTGATGTGCCTTTGAGATACCTAAAGATTCGTTTGACGGCTATGAGATGTGATTCTCTAGGATCCACTTGGAACCTTGCACATAAACAAGTTGCGAACATGATATCGGGTCTACTTGCATTTAAATAGAGTAGTGAGCCAATCATACCTCGATAACTTGTGATATCAACCGGTTTACCTGATTTGTCTTCATCAAGTTTCGTGGCTGTTGCCATAGGAGTTTTAGCCGTTGATGCATCTTCTAGATTATACTTTTTGAGTAAATCTTTGATGTACTTGGACTGACAGATAAAGATTCCATCTTTTCTTTTACTAATCTGTAATCCAAGGAAGAAGGACAGCTCTCTCATCATGCTCATCTCATACTTATCCTTCATTAACTTGGCAAATTTCTCGCACAAGCGCTCATTAGATGTCCCAAAAATAATATCGTCCACATAGACTTGAACAGGTATTAATTCACCTTTTACATTTTTGTAGAACAATGTTTTATCAATTACTCCCCTAGTAAAACCACTTGCAATTAAGAACAAGGATATGGTTTCATACCATCGTCTTGGGGATTGTTTGAGGCCATAGACAGCTTTGAAGAGAAAGTACACAAAATCTACAAGTTCTGGATCAACAAAGCCAGCTGGCTGTTCCAGAAATACTTCTTCTTCTAGTTCTCCATTCAAGAAGGCACTTTTCACATCCATCTGAAAAACCTTGAAGTTCTTGTGTGATGCAAAGGCCAAGAACATCCTGACTGCTTCAAATCGTGCAACTGGAGCGTAGGTCTCATCATAATCAATACCTTCTTTTTGAGAATAACCCTTCGCTACCAAACGAGCCTTGTTTCGTGTTACAAGTCCGTCTTCATCCAGTTTATTTCTGAATACCCACTTAGTTCCAATTACTGATCTGTTCTTCGGTCGGGGTACCAGCTTCCAAACTTTCTGCCTTTCAAACTGATTGAGCTCTTCTTGCATTGCAATTACCCAATCAGCATCACCAAGAGCTTCTTCTATTTCTTTAGGTTCAAGCTTGGATAAGAACCCAGAATATAAGCAAATATTAGCTATGTCAGCTCTTGCAGATATTCTAGTAGACACACCAGCATCTGGATCTCCAATAATTAATTCAAACGGATGGTCTCTACTCCATACCCGATCTCTTGGAAATTGTCTTGATGATTCAGCTTGAAATTCTGAATTGTTGTGTTGACTACTTGTGTTATTTCCACTAACTCCCCCTGAGTTAGTGCCAGCTCCTACAGAACTAGTGTCATCTCTTCTTGAGCCTTGAACACTTGTCCTTGAGCTGCTATTTACTCCCCCTGAGTTGTTGTCGGACTGTGCTGAGGAAGTTTCTTCTGATCTTGCATTAGACTCAAGTGTTTCTTCTCGAACACTTGGCATATTTGAAGTAACAACCAACTCAGGTTCATCTTCAATTTCATCTAAGTCCAGATTTTGAAACATTAGGGACTTAGGTTCACTATTATCTTTAGAAATTGATGGGAGTTTAGTATCGTCGAATCTGACATTGTAGCTTTCAATCACTTTCCGATCATTCACTAAGAATACCCGATAAGCTACCACCACATCTGTAGAATAACCCACAAATATCCCTTCACGTGCTTTAGCTTCAAACTTGCCTAAATTCTCATCGTTTATAAGTACGTAGCATTTAGCTCCAAAGACATGAAAGTATTTGATTGTTGGTCTTCTATTATTCATTAGTTCACATGGTGTCTTTTCTTTATCTTTAATAATCAGCGTTCTATTCTAAGTGTAACATGTTGTACTCACTGCTTCAGCCCAAAAGTATAGAGGAAGTTTTGAATCAAACAACAAAGTTCTTGCTGCTTCAACCAATGTACGGTTTTTTCTTTCAACTACTCCATTTTGCTGTGGAGTTCTCGGGGCAGAGTACTGACGACGTATTCCTTTAGAAACACAGAAATCATTCAAGATTGCATTCTTAAATTCCGTGCCATTATCTGATCTAATCGTCTTCACAGTGAGTGTTGAAACATTCTCAATTTGAGTGATATGATCAATGATTTGGAAATGTACTTTATCTTTTGTCATAACAAACAATACCCATGTATATTTAGAGAAGTCATCCACGATTACCAACGCATATCTTTTCCTTGATAACGATAGCACGTTCACTGGGCCAAATAAATCCATATGAAGAAGTTGCAGAGGCTCAATGATACTAGAAATTTCTTTACTTTTATGCGATGCTCGCTTTGACTTTCCCATTTCGCATGCTTCGCAGAGTCCTTTAGGAGCAAACTCCATTTGAGGTAGATCTTTCACCAATTCTCGCCTTGCGAGAGAATTCATCGTTTTGAAGTTTAAGTGAGATAGCTTTTTGTGCCATAACCAGCTTTCATCATCTGAAGCTTTACTGTAGAAACAAGTGACTTCATTCTGGTTTGCCGAATCCATATCAGCAACAAAAAGATCTGCCTTCCGAACTCCTCTTAAATCTAACGAACCTTCCTTGATGTGAGTTATTGATACACCTTTCTTATTGAAGACAATTTCATAACCTTTGTCACAGAATTGACTTATACTCAACAGATTGTGCTTCAATCCCTCAACATAGGAGATATCTTCAATGATGACATTGCCAGTCTTCAGTTTGCCATATCCCTTTGTCACTCCTTTGCTGTCATCTCCAAAGGTAACATAAGGGCCAGCCTTCATAACCAACTCTGTAAGCAGGGACTTGTTTCCTGTCATATGCCTTGATGCTCCACTATCTAGCACCCATATAACTTTATTTCTGTTTCGCTTAATGCCCTGCAATGTCAGATTGATTAGACATTCTTCGGAACCCAAGATTGATTGGGCCCGGCTTTTCTATAAGATCGAGAATTATCAGTTTTAACAACAGGAGATGCACTTTCTTTAACATTCTTAGAGCTTTCGACTTTGTCTTTTCCCTTGTCAGACTTAACAGATTTGTTAGTCTTAGGAGAAGGCTTGTCACACCTAACTTTATGAGGACTGGCAGTCTTAGCTCTTACATGCTTCTTCTTGACATTAGAACTAGTAGCAGTATTTAAACATGTTTGACTAGTTGCATTCATCAAGTTCACGAAGGTTTGCATGACATTAAAAGTGCATGGCATACAGTTAGGTTGACCACATTGTACATGATTTTGATGCATGTTAATCATTGCGTGTGGTACAGGCATGGCATATGCAACAGGAATATTCATGTTAGATTTACATGCATAAGAAAGATGTTCAGTGGATTTACAGTGATAACATTCTTTCTTTATTCTTTCTACCTTAACCTCTTTTTCAACCTTTTCTTTCTTAACCTGTTGTTTAACAGCCTTGGCTCCTAATCCTGGTCTAGATTCTTCTCTAGGGGATTTGATTTTAACTGATTTAGTAGGAGTTACAGGTTGTTCTTTCTTCCGATCTTCCATCTCGATTTCATATCTAACTAATAAATCAGTCTCTTCTTCTTCTCGAGGAGCAAAGTGTTTAAATATTGGTTTAATAGCAGATTTGAGAATTGTAGGTACATCCTTTTTAATCTCACTGGGACTGGTGTCTACAGGCCTTTTCCCTTCTTTCTTAGATAAGTTAGAATAGTCAAGTCCTACACCAACACCAGTTATCTTCTTAAATGTACTACTATCAACATTCACTTTACTAGCTGCTAGTTTATAAGCTTCGCATTTTGTTTCTAACTCAGCTAGTTTATTCCTAAGACATGCTTCTATTTCATCTTTAAGGTTGAGCTTGTGTTCCAAAGTTTTAATAGAGTCTCTTAGGGAAGTATCTATAGTGCAAACGGCCTCTAATTCTTCCACTTTTGCCTCAAGCATTCTGCATTTGGCAACAAGTGTTTTCTGTTCTTTTTGAGAAGTATTTAGGCTTTTGCACAACATATAGATCTCTTCGCTAAGAGCCCCGTTCTGCACCTTATAATCATCTATAGACATTTCTTCCTTAAGGGTTAGAACTGGTACCTCTGGTTCATCTGATGTCTCAGCCATGAGGGCAAAGTTTGCTGTATGAGTAACTTCTTCCTCATCTGAATCATCCCACGCTCTGCCTTCTGTGATAACTAAAGCTCTTTTTCCATGTCTTTCCTTCACCAGGGCCTCATACTTGCTTTTGAGGGCTTCATAAGTTTCTTTTGGATATGTCTGTTTAGGCTTCTTGCAATCTGTAGCAAAATGTCCAGCTTCACCACAGTTATAACATTTGAACTTCATTTTGAAATCCAAAGGAGATTTATAGCCGGTACTCTTGCCTTTCCCTTTGTAGCCTTGTGAACTACCACCACCCCTAGTAACCCGATAGTAAGATGAAGATTTACTTTGCGGTCGGTTACTCTTTCTGAATATGATATTGCTGAACTTCCTTGCCATGTATGACACGACACCGTCATCCATGTTGTCCAGCTCTTCTTGGGTGAAGTAGTCGTCATCACTATTTGATGTGCACTCATCATCATTTTCAACTTGATGTGATGCAGGTGATGACCTAGGCTTTTCTGCAACCATTGCCTTTTTAGACTCTACCTCATCAGTAACTAACCCTGATGCAACTTCTTTTCCTCTTGAATCATTATCCCATGCTTGATCTTGAAGTGTTTCCAGCTCATAGGTCTTTAGAATTCCATAATATTCTTCCAGAGTAGTTGTGTGCAAATCTCTGGTTTCTCTAACAGCATAGACTCTATGTTCAATACTTTTTGGCTGGTTCCTCAGATATCTCGTGTTGACTTCAACCACGGGGAGAGTTACACCTCTCAGATTCAAATCCAAAACCAACTGAATCTTAGATAGACATCGGTTATACTTTCACCTTTTCTTATCCTGAAGGTGTCATACTCCATCTTGAGTATAAGTGTTTTGTTGCTTCTGACCTCAGAGGTACCTTTCATGACGACCTCTAGCTTATCCCAAATCTTCTTTGCTGTAGTTAGTCCTTTAACTACGTTAAACATCTCATGATCCAGGGATTCCATCAGTGTTTGTCGAATGGATGTGTCGAAGGATATCTGCTTCTTATCAGCATCTGAAAAGTCTACTGCCTTCTTAGGCTCAGACCGTTGTGGTACTACCACATCTCCTTCCATATGCTCAGGAACAACAACCATTGGTACAAATTTACCTTTATCGAGGACTTCCAGATATTCAGGATTGACGGACTCAAGGTAAAGTTTCATTCTCAACACCCATTCTTCATAATGATCTCGGTCGAACATTGGAATCTTGAAATTGTTTTTAGGTGCCATCTTAATGCGGATTTAAAGTAAAGATAATAAACTTTTCTTATTACTTGAGTAGTAATTAAAAGAAAATTAAATTATCTTAAAATAAATCAAGGTTCAAATTCTGGAAAAAAAATTTCTAAGTACCCACGACCAGGCTAAGTAGAATATCTATGTAGAACTGCCCAAGTCGAATTTCTCTAAGTAGAACTTTTGTCCAAGTAGAATATTCCAACTAGAATATTCAAGTAGAATATTCCAAGTAGAATATCCAAGTAGAATATTCCAAGTAGAACTTTTGTCCTTGGAAGAAATTTGCTGAAGGTCACTTTTAATATTGAATAAACAATGTTACTTTTCACACTTTTTGACTTTTGTGGCTTTTCTCACCTAACTCACCTAACCCACGTGCTAGGTACTGAATATCTTCTGTAACACTTTTTGTTGTGAGATTTATGTCAAATCAAAAGCCAATAACACCTTTTTAACTTTATGTCTCTTGAAAAGGTAATCAAAAGTTGCTGGGTTTATCTTCTTTATCAAGAACAGTGATGACTCCTTGAAGAACACCAAAAATCAAAGTACCCAAAATAATTCACAAAAATTATCTAAAGTCCTCCCAAGCTAAATAATCACACCCGGAGTATTTAAATAATTTTTAGAGTGAGTTTTCTCTGTCAAACAAATTTGAGCACTCTTTTCGAGAAGAACTTGAAAAGTAGATCTGTAGATGAAAACTCACTAATCTTCTACCAAACACAAGGATCTATGTTTTGTATATTAAACATGAGGCTCTGATACCAATTGTTAGGTCCAAATGTGTAGTAGGGGGGGGGGGGTGAATACAACTTTTCGAATTAATGAAGCAATAAATACTATGTAATAAATGAACACAATGATTCAAGGAATATATGTCTTATATATAACTTGAAAGGGTTGCTACAACATTCTTTACAAAGTACACTAGAAGTAAAGAGGGTAGTAAATGATACTAAGCTCTGTGAATACTCTCTCTCTTTTACAAGTGTTTATCTTGAAAAATATTGCTCTCTAAAAAATAATACACAAGTACTTCTATTTATACTACATGTAATCTATGTCTTGTAGTCTTCAAAGATTAAGATATACGTGGCCCAATGATGTCCACATAAATCTTATCTAATCTTGAAAGCTTGGAAATCTGCCAATTAGATGATGCCATGTGTCATGTTGAAACTACCCTTCATGTAGAACATCTACTTGAGAACTTCTACTTGGCCATCTCGAATATCTATCTCGAATATTCTACATAGGAATGTTCTACTTGGCCATCTCAAATATGTATCTCGAATATTCTATATAGGAATGTTCTACTTGGCCATCTCGAATATCTATCTCGAATATTCTACATAGGAATGTTCTACTTGGCCATCTCGAATATCTATCTCGAATATTCTACATAGGAATATTCTACTTGGCCATCTCGAACATTTTGTACTTAGAAAAATTCTGGGCTTCAACTTGAAACTTCAATACAGCATTTTGAACTTGTGATTTCTTTATGTTTTCCAAATTCTTCAACAAGCTCTTTGAACTTGGATCTCTATTACTGACACAAACATACTATCAATGTCCTGACACTTGATGCAATGGTCTGATTCATAAGTGACTAGTCTTGATAGTGTCTCTGCTTCTTGAATAGATTATCATTTTCAATTAGTAATGTGGCTTTCCAATCATTGCTTTCCTTCTTGTTCACTTGAAATCAATTTGTCTTATTGATACTGATAGTTATGATCTTGAATCTTTAAGTTACAAACCACTGAGGCATGAACAACTTTGTCTTGAACTTCTTTCAATGATTTCTTCTTTGTTTGATCATAGTTAACAAATTGAATTAAATCAATTACCTTGGCTTCATAGTTAACATTGATCTCTTTGTGACTTCATGTTCTTGATTGTCTTCTGGTTAAGTATCTTTTCTTTTAGTTGAGTTACATAAGTTATAGTGTTACAAGTTTAGACACTCTGCCTTTCAAGTTGCAAACATTATATCTGGTCTACTTGTAGTTAAATATAACAATGAGCCAATCATACCTCTATAGCTAGTGTTGTTAAGTTTCTTACCCTTTGGGTCAGAGTCTAGCTTAGTGGCTGTTGACATGGGAGTTTTGGCAGTTGCACAGTCTTACATATCAAACTTCTTCAGTAGTTCTTTTACATACTTTGTTTGATTGATGAAAATTCCATCATCATTCTGTTTGACTTGAAGTCCCAAAAAGAAGTTTAATTCTCCCATCATGGTCATTTCATAATTTGACTGCATTAGTTTACTAAACTTTTCACAGAGTTTGTCATTAGTAGAACCAAATATAATATCATCAACATAAATTTGGACAAGCAAAATATCACCTTTATATTTTTTAATAAAGAGAGTTTTGTCAATAGTACCTCTTATGAATCCATTTTCAAGAAGAAATTTTGAAAGAGTTTCATACCATGCTCTACGTGCTTGCTTTAATCCATATAGTGCCTTGTCTAACCTGTAAACATGATCAGGAAACTTTGGATCAACAAATCCTGGTGGTTATTCCACATAGACTTCTTCTTCCAATTTTCCATTTAAGAAGGCACTTTTCATATCTATCTGATACACCTTGAATTTTGAATGAGCTACAAAGGCAAGAAAAATTCTGATAGCCTCTAATCTTGCTACAGGTGCAAAAGTTTCATCATAGTCAATTCCTTCCTCCTGAGAGTATCCTTTTGTAACAAGCCTTGCTTTATTTCTTATCACAGTTCCATTCTCATCAAGTTTGTTTCTGAATACCCATTTTGCACCAACAACTGATCTATCTCTTAGTCTTGGTACAAGTTTCCACACTTTGTTTCTCTCAAATTCATTCAATTCTTCTGGCATTGCAATAATCCAATCAGGGTCTTGCAAGGCTTCCTCAATTTTCTTGGATTCATTCTTTGAGAGAAAACAGCTATAAAGACATTCAATTTGAGTGGCTGTTCTGGTTTGTATACCACTCTCAGGGTTACCAATTATTAAGTCAAGAGTGTGATCCCTTGTCCATTTTCTAGCTGGTGGAAGATTGGTTCTTGAACTTGAAGCTCTCCCTAAATCAGTGGCATCTTCTGTATTTGAGTGAAATTCAAATGAAGAGGCTCCCCCTAAATTGCTTGACTCTGACAAGGATTCAGAGTTGCTTGATCTAGACCCTGATGAGTTAGACTCTGAAGAACTTGATTTTGTCTGTCTAGACTCTATCTAGGTAGACTCTGAAATATTTGGAGTTGAATTTTATGGCTCCCCCTCAGAGTGTGCAGGTTCTTGAGATGTTTCAGGAGTTATTTGAGGGTCTTCATCCTCATCATCTTCATCTATCTCAGAACTTTTTAGATTTTCAAATTCCAGTGTAATAGACTCTCACTCATCCTGCAATCCTGTAAATTTTTTATCAACAAATGCAACATGAATAGATTCCATAACAATTCTGGTTCTGAGATTAAACACTCTGAATGCCTTTGAGTTTGATGCATATCCAAGAAAAAATGATTCATCTGCCTTGGCTTCAAATTTCCTTAGATTTTCAGGATGTATTTTCAGTACAAAGCACTTGCATCCAAATATGTGAAAGTGTTTCTCACTTGGCTTCTTGTCCTTTACCATCTCATAGGGAGTCTTTCCATGCATGTTTATTAAAGTATAGTTTTGAGTGAAAAATGCTGTATTGACTGCCTCAGCCCAAAAATATACTGGTAGCTTAGACTCTGCCAACATTATTCTAGCAGCTTCTATGAGTGTTCTATTCTTTCTCTCCATAACTCCATTTTGCTGAGGTGTTCCTAGTGTAGAAATTGTTGAGTAATTCCCTTTGATGCATAGTAATCCTCCATGATTGAATTCTTGAATTCAGTACCATTATCACTCCTTAGAACTCTAACTATTTTCTTTGATTTTCTTTCCAGAAAAGTGATATGGTCTATTATGTGTTGTGGAGCTTCATCCTTCGAATGTAGAAAGAAAACCCATGTGAACCTTGTAAAATCATCTATAATAACAAGAGTATATTTCTTTTTGTTAATTGACATAACATTTACTGGACCAAATACATCAAGATGCAATAAATAAAAGGGTTCAGAAATGGTATTAATTGTCTTGCTCTTGAAGGATGATTTCCTTTGCTTTCCAAGTTGACATGGTTCACAAAGTCCATCTTGCACAAAATCAACCTGTGGTAATCCTCTTACAAGATTCTGTTTTACCACCTTATTGAGTGTTTTGAAGTTGATGTATGAGAGTTTCTTGTGCCATTTCCAGCTTTCTTCAGTTAAAGCCTTGCTATATAGACGTGACTTCACTGTATATGCAATCCTCCAAGCTGGCTTCATAAATGTTACCATGTATGTGTCCTTTGAAAACTAAAATGCCTGTTTCTTTGTGAGTCACAAGACACTCCTTGTTGTCAAAGCCAGTATGGTAACCTTTATCTCTAAGTTGACTTACGCTTATTAAATTGTGTTTTAAGCCATCAACTAGAGCTACTTATTCAGTGATGACATTCCCGAGTACAATTTTGCCATATCCCAGTATTTTTCCTTTGTTGCCATCTCCAAAGGATACTTCTGGGCCAGCCATCTCCACAAAGTCTGTAAGCAGGGATTTCTTTCCAGTCATGTGTCGTAAGCATCCACTGTCCAGGATTAGGGTTACTTTCTTTACCTTGGTTCCGTGCATACATAAGGCAATTAGTTAGATGTTTTAGGGACCCAAACAGTTTTGGATCCCTTCTTACTAACTTTAGGTGAAACATGTTTAACAATTTTTTCTTTGAATTTACATGTTTCTTTTGTTGCCTTAGACTCTGGTGGAGTCTTAACAATGTCATACCAACTCTTATCAATAGAAGATTTTAGCTCATAAAAATTGTAATACAAATCATGATAGTCCCTACACATATAAATAGAGTGAAATATGCTACCACAGTGATAACAAGGCTTCTGTGGAATATAGTGACTTTTCAGAGTCTGGGAAGGACTAGACTCTGATTTCTTCTCAATTTTTGTTTTACAGTCTAGAGCTAAATGGTTGTGGTTACCACATCTATAACACTTCTTTCTAGGAGCATTATGATCCTTTTGATAATTATTGGCCTTGTTAATGCCTTCCTTACCATTCCTATTTCTCCTAGTCTTTGTAGACTCTGACAAGTTCTCTAGCCTTTCCTTTAACTTAGACTTAGACAAGTACCCTATGTTAATGTTTTTCTTAGATTTATTTATTCCTGTTTCCTCTGTCTTTTTATCAATAATAGGGGGACTATTGACAGATGAGTTTGTGATTTCAGTCTTTTCTTTAGGGGTCACAAACTTAACATGAATAAAGGTACTTTTGTCTTATTAACTTGGCTAGTTTCTTCATTATTATCATTCTAAAAAATAGGTCTTTTGCCTTGACTCTAGTCATAGCCTAAACCAGCAGTTTGACACACATTTTGATTATTGAGAATTTTCTGAACTTTTCTACCAGAGTCTGTCCAGACTCTAAAATTAAGTCTTTCTTCTTTTAGTTCTTTCTTAACATAGTCACAGGCTTTCAAGATTTTAGTGTAGTTATGACCATATTTCTCAGAATCCTTTTTGTATTGTTCCATTAATATTAACTCAGACTCTAAATGATCATTCCTTTTAGTCAAGGTTAAATTTTCCTCTCTTAACCTTTCACTTTCACTAGTGAGAGACCTACATGTTATCATTATTTTCTTAACCTCACTTTGCACAATCTCTATACCATCAGAGTCTAAATTAAGTAAGGATTCAGGAGTGAAGATTGATACCTGAGTTTTAGGAGATGAGGGTTCTTTGGGGGATTGTAATTTTCTTGAGGATGATACCATCAATGCTAAATTTTCATAGACAATTTCATCCTCTAAGCTTGAATCTGCCCAATCCTTTCCCGTTGATAGAAGTGCTTTCCCTTTTCCTTGACTCTTTGACTTTCTGCATTTACTAGCAAAGTGTCCTAATATTCCACAATTGAAACACTTGACCTTTGCTTTGTCAAGTTTAATTATAGTACTCTTGCTCTTCTCAACCTTCTCATCTTCCTTTTTGAATGATGGCTTCTTGCTAAATTTGTCAGTCCTTTTGTTAAATTTCATTCTTTTGAAATCTTTAGCAAACATAGCCATCATTTGACTTAGATTAATCTCTTCATCAGAATCAGAGTCTGTGTCAGTAGATTCTGACTCCACAACAACTTTACCCTTCTTCCTTGAATCCTTGATTCTAGCTTCTGTGGGTTGTTCCTGTTGTTCTTTCTCAGACTCCATTAAGAGTGCCACATATTTTGTCTTCACAGATTTCTTATTCTTCCTCTGTTGCATCTATAAATCATATGTCTTGAGTCTGCCATACAATTCTTCTAGAGTTAGTTCATCCAAATCTCTAGCTTCTCTTATGGCTGTTGTATTGTTGTCCCACTCTTTAAGAAGTGCTATCAGAAACTTGGTATTTGTATCTTCAGAATCATAAACCTTACCAAGCATAGCCATCTCATTCAAGAGTTTTGTAAATCTATCATACATCTCAGTAATAGATTCTCCAGATTTAGCTTCAAAGTACTTATACTCCTGAATTAGCAAAGACCTAGCATTCTTCTTGACATCTTTAGTCCCTTGACAGTGCACTTCAAATTTTGTCCACATCTCCTTAGTATTGGTGCATGATATAACACAGTTTGTAAGAACAGAATCCAAACTGTTAAAGATAATGTTTTTGACTTTTGCCTCATTAAGGACATTCTCCTTGTCCTCTCTTGTCCATTCAGCCTTTGGTTTTTCAATAAAGTGTTCTTCAGTTACCTTACCTTCTTCATTGATTTGAGGCACATGCTTTAAGGGCACATAGGGTCCTTCATGAATTCTTTCAAGATAATCAGGGTCTGTAGCTTCCAAATGGTGTAGCATCTTAACCTTCCAGTGGGTGAATTCGTTTCTCTTAAGCATATGAATCTTAGAATTGCCATCTTTATTTCCAGACATCTTTGATCGATTTTAAACGTTAGGCTCTGATACCAATTGTTTTCCCAGTTGCACAAGTAGAAGGGAGGGTTGAATACTTGTGTGTCTTTTATGCCTGATTTAAAATCAACTTAATGTGAAATAACATATGTGAATTAAGAACAAAGATGAAACACACAGATGTGAATAAGTATTGTTTGTATTATTGATTTGTCAATACAAAACTCTCCTAGGATGTACACAAACCCTAGCAGCTTTTCTGTGTTTATCACAACAACTCTCTCTATCTCTATGCTCTCACAAAATTCACTAAGACAAATTATGCTTCAACTGTTTTTCTCTTTTTTTTACTAGGTTCGACACCTTTACAATTAGGTTACATAGAGTTTATATAGAGAGCTACCTATCAACTAATAACAGAAAGTAAAATTACAATAGGAATAGAATCCTTAATTATTAGTTGACAGCTTCCTTCTTAATTTCGCTTTCCTTCCCATAGCATATCTGCAATATATTTATCTTGATCTTCGAAGATTTTCCTTTCATGTGATCATCTTTCCAATTATAACTTCAACTGTATAGACTTCTCGATTGATATATATCCGTTGATGACTTCGATTGATATATATCCGTTGATGACTTCTTGATCAAGATATATCCGTTGATAACTTCTCGATCAGTATATATATATTCGTTGATGACTTATAAATTGATCTTCATCAGTTGATGACTTCTCGATTGGTCTTTATCAGTTGATGACTTATCGATTGGTCTTTATCAGTTGATGACTTCTCGATTGGTTTTTACTAGTTGATGACTTATCGATTGGTCTTTATCAGTTGACTTTTCGATTGGTCTTTATCAGTTGATGACTTCTCGATTGGTCTTTATCAGATGATGACTTCTCGATTGGTCTTTATCAAATGATGACTTCGATTGATCTTTATCAGTTGATGACTTCTTGCAGATAGCCTATGCTAAATCATGTTCTAGTATTTTGTACATCATCAAATGAATATATTCCTAACAAAACCCACAAACATTATTCCTATTAAAAAATATTTAACATGTATAATATTTTAAATAATTGTTATAAAAGAAAAATAAATTCAAAACCATATAAAAATACTAAAATATAAAAAAAATTTAATCCGCACGGGAAATAAACTAGTTTAAAATAAAGGAAGATCGGTTAAAAAACAAGAATATTTGAATAAACGGTGGGGGTAATTAATATATATAATAAAATGAAAATTGTGGACTTTTAGAGCCCAACCCAGTATTGAGAATTATTATATTTATTTTAGGGTAATTATTAAAAATATATTTTTTTAATTCTTTTTACTATTTTACTAGGTTTTGAATTTTTTAACAAAAATATGGGTTATAAAAAAATTGAAATTACAATAATATTTTTACAAAATATAAAAAATGTATTTTTACAAAAAAATCATATTTTTCAAAACATCCCTTCTATCTACTACATTTTCACCTTCTAGAATTATAATTTGTCTTTTTGAGAAATCAAATTTAGTATGCTGACTTTTGCAAATGCCACTGCAATAAAGGTCTGCCAAGCAGTGCATAGGTTTAGGGGAAACATGCTCTTTGGTGGTTAATTTTGTCAAATTCACATTGGAAAGTACCGATTGCAGAAAATCTTGTGCCGAAGTAAATCGTTCCCAATTAGTAACTCCATTACAATAACGCAAAATATGATCCTGCAAATCAATAAACTAAATACGAGAAGCGACATATGCAAACATCATAGCATCACCCGCGGCATACACACCCAACCCACATGTTTTCAATGGTTACCAAATCCAGGCCCTTATTACGTCACTATATTGTTAAGTGCTTTCCTCAATGCAGCATCAAAGAAAACAAAAGTCTCCTTAAAAAATTGTGACGGGCAGGTGCGCAAAGCATAATAAAATTTACTTAGCCCCATGCAAACTCTAAACAACACCAACTCAAATTGAGGATCATTAAGTTGATCTAAAATACCCATAAACTCTACGGACTTCGATACTCTTTTTTTAGTAAATTATTCTATAAATCCACTATCCATACTTGTAGATCCTTCAAGAAGTTTAACCCCAACCTGTGGTCTTCCAATATTAGGAGGAAAAAGTCTATCTTGAGAAATGCGCATGATAAGTGTGTGTTTTATCTTAATATTGTCCATATATTTTAGTTATTTTGTGTTGAATTGGATTTTTATTTAATAAATTTTAATATTTTATTGTAGGAATTAAGGAGTTTTAATAAAAGAAGAATTGGAGCTTAAAAAGGCAAGAATTGAAGATTTATTTGAATAAATTCGAATTTCCTGGACAGCTTGTGCAGTGTTCAGTGTTTGGGTCATAACTTGAGTTCTAGAATTCCGTTTCAGACGATTCAAGAGCCCACGGAAAGCTTAGAAAAATATCTTTAATTCAAGGTATCCTTTAAATTTAATTCCAGCCGAATCAGTCCAGAATCAGGGTCAAAAAGTCATCTATGAATTTCTTCCATTGAAATTCTATTTTGATTAGGAAACTCTTTATTTTTCTATTAAATCAATAAAAGGACTTTTATTAGGGATATAGAAGAATATTATTCAGACCTAATTGAGAGAGAGCACAGAAGACACAAAGTAGAGAGAGAAGAATGAAGTAGAGGAAGAAGATTTCAACTATTGAAGACATTCACTTGGATTTATTTTTTTCATCTTTTTGTTTAGAATTCTCTCCTTAATTTTTCCATCATAAATACGTGTTTTCTACTCTTGGTTGATTTTGAGATTTTCATTATGAACTAACTTTTATAGAGTTGGGATTTTTATGGAACCGTAACATGAAATCTCAACCATTGCACGGTCAAATATGTTAATCACTTGGTTAGTGAAGTCTCACGGTTGGTGGAATTTCGAGTGAGTAAGTCCGAGGGGACGCCAATTCTAGTAGCCTAAGATCTTTATATTCTGGGACTCACTCTCCTAAAACTCTTTACATGGAGGACCTCAGTCATAGTCCGAGCATACATAGAACCAAGTGAGATGAGTAGAAGTAAAAAAAACATGTATATTTCCATGTTAAACTTAAATGAAGGCTAATTATAAGTAATGAAGTGTTTAAGATCTATTCTAGTACTCAGTTTGGGAGCTATTAATTCACATGAATTGTCATGTTGAAACTTGTATGTCTATATTCTTGGTTCATTAGAGAGCATGTTTTTAAGATAAGCACACACACACACACACACTCACACACACACACTCTATACTTGTGTTTATTATGTGGTGATATTGTTGTGTGAGCTTGATATGTCTAAACTTGTTGCATATGTGGAAGATTATAGCTGACTTGATATACACTATTATATTTGAGATCATTTGAATATCATCTGCATTATTATTACATGATCTAGATGGATTTTGTGGGTATATTCGTTATAGGCCCTCACAATAGAAAACTCGTCTTACTAAGGCTGCCTAGGGGTTTAACGGCTTATTACATATGCTCAATGCAATCGTGTCATCTACGAAAGTGGTGTTAGCTAGTTAGTATTAGTTTTTATTTCTCTGTTTGCCCAAGGACGTGTAAAATACTAAGTGTGGGGATGTGATAAGTCTGTGTTTTATTTTAATATTGTCCCTATATTTTAGTTATTTTGTGTTGAATTGGATTTTTATTTAATAAATTTTAATATTTTATTGTAGTAATTAAGTAGTTTTAACAAAAGAAGGATTGTAGTTTAAAAAGGCAAGAGTTGAAAATTTATTTGAATTAAATTCGAATTTCCTGGACAGCTTATGCAGTGTTTACTCTTTGGGATATAACTTAAGTTCTAGAAGTCCGTTTCAGACGATTTAAGAGCCCACGGAAAGCTTAGAAAAATATCTTTAATTCAGAGGTGACCTTTGAATTTAATTCCAGCCGAATTAGTCCAGAATCAGGGTCAAAAAGTCAACTACAAATTTCTTCTATTAAAATTCTATTTTGATTAGGAAACTCCTTATTTTTCTATTAAATCATTAAAATGACTTTTATTAGTGATATAGAAGATTATTATTCATACCTTATTTTTCAAACTCCTTTCAATCCTTATTTTTTTTTTTTGACAAAGAGAGGGTTGTAGTTAATTGACACAAAACTTGAATGGTGCATGATTAAATCTTTTGGATTTTAATTTTGTTATGGTATAAACATATATTGTGACCATGCATAGCTTTGTGATTTGATGCTTCATTGTATTCTAGAAATTGAATTGGCATAGACATATGTTAGTTTAATTCGTAGGATTTATATCATAGTAGTTTCGAAAGAAACCTATGACAATTGAATTCTAGTTAGTAAACTATGAATTTGCTATAGTATTGCCTAACTCTTTTGCCAATCTTTACGTGTTAGGGGGAAGTAATTATCATGGCTTATCTTCTCATATTTCAAACTCGATATCTTGCTATTATTATATTAGTAGTTAGTTAAATTAGTCTTTAATTAATATTAGTTTAATAGAATATCACAAACCACTTTTTGTGTTCGATAACCGAAGTGTTTGAATATATTTGTAATTAACACAAATATATAGTCCCCGAGGAACATTATCTGGTACTTATTACTATATTACTTGCTTGCGATTGTGTACACTTGCACAACTAGATTTTATGCAACAACGCGAATCAGTCACTAGCAAAAAAAATATATGTTTTTCCTATATTGAGCTCCAACCCAAAACTAGGTCCTTCTGATTGAATGATGGCAAGGGCTTAGAGACCTCAACTGAATCCCCAATTATGGTACCATCATCCAGATACCACACCTGAAGAGAAAGGGTGAATGCATGCATCACGTATTCTGAGAATCAATGTATGTAAGGTAAACGTGAAGAGGAGAGACTCTAATGGATCCCCATGATGTATGCCACAAGCCGACCAAATATATCTAGACCCCAGAAATAACCTAACCGGTTGCCCATAAGTAAACTCTCCTAAGAAGATATCGACGAAAACCTAGCTTTCACTTCCTGAAGTATCTTTTCTCTATCAATCAGATTAAAACCATTTTTGAAATCCACCAGAAGCATCGAAAGATTGGCTTTTGAACCATGGACCTCAACAAAATTACTAATTGCATGCAAGTAGCCTCAGCGCCTCCTGAAACACCAACACTAAACTAAAAATCTCCCAAGTAAGTAGCCATCTCCTTACCACATACTTCATGGCAACTTTAGAAACTAAACGTCTCCATATAGTTCCTATGAAAATAGGTCTCACACCCCCATCCGCCTTGAGGAGTGGCATTAAGGGCTGCACTTGCCCCTGAGAAAGCAAAACGACAAGCAGGCAGAATGCTATTCACTGTACGAAAGGAGCATTGAAAAACTTTCTCTAGTGTTGCAGCATCCAAAATCAGGAGTTGAGTAGTAGTCTCGAAGATTGGGAGATCCATAACATTGTTAAGGATGTACCTAGGTGAAGAAATACCGCGAATATGGTATGATGGCTCACAAGATCTATGTTCATTGTCCTTTAAAGGGTTTTGATAACTGTTTAGATGGTGGTGTCGAGGGTAGAGGACTTACACATGCATATTTTATTACTCACCTTCGCAAGCATCATTTTCATTTTGATTCTCAAACTGTCTTTTACAAAGAGTTAATCAGTAAGGATTTTGAATTCTTTAAAGCTGTTGATGTTGCACTTTGTCAACTTGAACATTGGATTTGTAAATTACTCACCTTCGTATTTTTCAAAACATCCCTTCATTCTACTACATTTTGGCCTTCTAGAATTATAATTTGTATGTATTTAATTATCAATTTAAAATTTTGAGTCTACATAAAATTTGAAAAAATAATGAAAAAGAATCTTACTAGGAAAAAGAAAAATTTAATTTATTAAATTATTTTTAAAAAAGTATGTTACAGTATTGTGAGATGTAACCTTTTTTTTTATTATGTTTTGATTATTTTGTCTTAACGAAAAGTCAAACTTGGTCAAATTGGTTTTGTGGACGAATTTTTTTGACAAGAAATACATACTCATAGATGAGTTGTATGTAAATATAATACTAGTAAAAAAGGAGTTTCTTTCATTCCATAAGTTTATCATCTAACCAAAAGTCATGCAGAGATGTCACCGGAAGTTTAGACAATAAAATCTTAAAGATTGAGAAGAGAAACACCCCAAAAAAAGAACACGAAACAAAACTTATCTATACTCCGCTTTAGCCGATGTGGGTACATTCCAATACATAACTCAACTTGCCCGAAGTAAAGGTCATACACTCCCATCAACAAAAAATGTCTGTAGTCCGATTCAATCCAGAAAATGCTAAAAAACACATCTGAAATTACAAAAAGAATAGAATAATAAGTGTATAAATATGTCTAATATAAATCATAATACATATATATATATATATATAACTTCGAATATATAAAAATATCATCCAATATGACACAAAATCGTTATTCAACGATATATAACAACTATTATATATGGTCAAAATGCCATAAAAATTGGCACTGCCTCATAGAAGAACGCATATGATACCAAAACCGTTCAAAAAATTCATATTTAAAAGATTTGAAAAACATATCTGAATGATATGAAATAGATCTGAAAGATATAAAAACATATATGAAAATTTTAAAATAAAACTCTTTAAAAAATATAGATATAGATAGATATAAGAATATTTTTATCATAGACGAAGATTTTGGAATTAGGGTTTAGGTTAAAGAAGGAGAAGGGGGAGAGGAGCAGAAGTATTTTTAAAATAGAGTAATACTGGAAATCCCAAACACTTTTTATGAGCGAAATTAAATGGTTTTCTCTCGACATATAAATAGATAAAATTTATCAAAATAATGATAAAATCAAATCTTATATATATATGTTATATTTTAAGGCAAAGGCTGAAAACGAATAAATATAGTATTTTTAACACTGTGTTAGGAATTATGTGTATTTTGATGATAACATACACCTTAGAATCGTAAGTATGTAATCAATATGTAACTGATCAATTGATATGTGTTATATAAATATCAATTGATCAGGTAGCCAATTATCAGTTGATAAATTGATATATAATCAATTGATAATTTGGATATTTTAGTAACATTGTTGTTCAAGTCCTTATCAGTAAACAAGGTGTTAAATCAATTGATCTATGTTCTTGAGTTGATTGATGTGGATTATCATTTGATGTACAGGTCAAACTATTAAGTGTAAATATATGAAGACAGGCAAAATGTGGAAGTGAAGGTTGGTCAACAAAAAGGCATTGATGTATATTTTCTTATGTAGATCAGATTCATAGCAGAAAAAGTAACTCTAGATTGCTTCTATAAGTAAATTAATCACCAAGAAACAAAACTAAAAGATCAATTTGTTTAGATTGCTTAAAGAATTTAATCACCCACAAACTAAACGAAATCTGGATAAGAAAGCCTAAAGAAATTAACCACCAACTTTCTAAGGTTTTGCAAGCATAAAACTCACGATTTTATTAATCAAATTCTTGTCTCTCAAAAGATTACAATATAGGGGTATATATATGTTGGGAATATATAACCTTAACCTAAAATATTAGGAATCTAAACTAGAACCAAAATTAGCTAGGAGTTTAACTAATAATCGATTCCAACTAGGAAACCAATTAAAAACCCAATCCAAATAGAAAATTACATCAAAAACAAATTCAACTAGAAAAATAAATTCTAAGTGCTTAAAATTAGAAAATTCTTTCAAGTGAAAGGTAAAAACTTGCAAGCCAAAATTTACTTAATATAATTATATAATAATACCCCCAACATAATAAATCAGCACATGTTGGTAATTAAGCTGACTATTGGACTTGGAACATTACCCAACCAATTTCCATGTATAGAATCGAATGAGAAGAAGTCTAAAGCCACATTTTTGTCCATGAGAACAAGCACATCAGCCCCCGTATCATCCTCTTCTTCTTCGAAAATAATTGTCCTCAATTGAGCATTATCATCATCATGAATGTAAGGAGCCAAGCCCCAACATTTAATATTGCATTGACACTAAACTCTCCCGATAGTTCCAATTTGAATGCATTGTCATTGACTTTCTCCAAAATTTTAAACGGACCTTCAGACCTAGGCATAAGCTTATTCTTTCACAAATTGGGGAACCGTTCCTTTCACAAATGGAGCCACACTAGGTCACCCACCTTGAAGTTATGTTGCTTGAAATACGTATAAACTTGATGGCATTTATTGTAATATATGAAAAAGGTGGAGGGTGTTTTGGTAAAAGGACTTGAAAAATGGGTTCAGGATTTAGTATTGTAGATAATTCTTATAAAAAGGTTTTACAGTATACATGTATGTATGTGACTAGATGTATGGTTATTGATTGAGGGGCAGAAAAAATAAAAAATTTGGTTCACTCACAAGGCCCACGGCTCACAATAATATTGACTAAAACGGGTTGGCTAACTTATGCCCCAAGTGCACATGATAAAGAGCATTAACTAGTTTATGTTAGTTTCGGTAAGAACTTAATACAACTTGCGTATACAGTAATTATTAGGCCATTTAATATCGTTTAGTTATAGAAGTCTATACCATAGTACCATACATGTACATGTACTCTATATTTAAATAATTTTTAATTTAAATTTAAATTTTAAAATGGCATTTTCTTTGAAATTATTTTTAAGTAAATATTTTTAATAATCCATAATATAATAAATGCATGTCTCATCAATATTTCATAATAAATTTTAATAAAATATAACAAAATTAAAAAACCTAGTTTATGTTTAAAATAAGAGAAAATAAATTCTTTAACTATGTAAAAGAAATAACTAACAAAAATTGCCTAAGATGATTAAAAAAAATTATAATATAATATACTATTATTATTTTAAAAATATTATAATTACATATAAATGATTCAGTGGTTACTACATGTAGTTATATATTACATCAGTGAGTAAACCAAACCAAACCTAACGTACTAAGTATATCCCGCTCAAAGCGGGATCTGGGGAGGGTAAGATTTATGCAGACCATGCCCCTATTCCAATAGAATAGGGAGGCTGTTTCCGTGAAGACCCCGGTTGAGTGGATAATAAAATAGTGAGTGTGTATATATATATATATATATAGTCCTACTATTTACATATGGTAAAAGGCTTTAATAATAATTTTAAAGAGATATATAATTATTTACATAACTTATGAAATTGAGAAAAATACTCGAGCCGATGAGTTTCTTCACATGGAACTTACCTGGAGACACGAGAATTGATGAGTAAATGAAATGGATCATCGAACTGAAAATATCTTACTCAATTTCTATGTATGTCCCTTGTTAACATGGCCTCCATGTTTGTTTCTCATAAAAAAAATTCCATATCAATGTATAAATGAATTGTTACTGCAAATCTATTTTTGTTGTTGCAAGAATTGACTTATGGATGAAAGAGGATTATTGTCAATAAGATTGGATTATTCGTGCAGCACATGGATGAGGATGACGGTTTAACTACATATTACATCTGTGAGTGATTATGATAGGTCCGTAAGGATGGAGTATTAGTTAGAAGGGGTGTTAGGAATATATTCATTTGATGATGTACAAAATACTAGAACAGGGTCTAGATTAGTTTATCTGTAATAAGTCTTTCTAGTCTCTGAAATGTATAATCAGAGTCTAGATAGTCAACATTCATATTACTTGTACTTAGAAGAATTTCTGAAAAAAGTGAAATCAGAGTCTGCATGAAGATCAGAGTCTGGAAGGTGATCAGAGTCTATAGACTATCAGAGCCTATGATCTATCAGAGTCTACATATGATTAGAGTCTGAAGATCATTAGAGTCTGAAGATTTCAGAGTCTATGCAGTTAAAGTTAAATTTGGAAGAAGATCACAGGAATGGAAAGTCTTCGAAGATCAAGATAAATATATTGCAGATATGCTATGGGAAAGAAAGAGAATTCTAGAAGGAAACTGTCAACTAATAATTAGGGATTTTATTCCTATTATAATTTTACTTTCTGTCATTAGTTGATAGGCAGCTCTCTATATAAACTCTATGTAACCTAATTGTAAAGGTGTGGAAGTCGAAGCATAATTTGTCTGAGCAATATTTTATAAAAGCATAGAGATAGAGAGAGTTGATGTGATAAACACAGAGAAGCTGCTAGGGTTTGTGTACACCCTAAGAGAGTTTTGTATTTACAAATCAATAATACAAACAGTACTTATTCATATATTTGTGTTTGAGTTTTGTTCTTAATTTGATTTTAAAATCAGGCAGAAAAAAATACAAGTATTCAACCCCCCCTTCTACTTGTGCAACTGGGAAAACAATTGGTATCAGAGCCTAACGTTTAAAATCGATCAAAGATGTCTGGAAACAAAGATGACAATTCTAAGATTCCTATGCTTAAGAGAAACGAGTTCACCCACCGGAAGGTTAAGATGCTGCACCATCTGGAAGTAACAGACCCTGACTATCTTGAAAGAATTCATGAAGGACCCTATGTGCCTTTAAAGCTTGTGCCTCAAATCAATGAAGAAGGCAAAGTAACTGAAGAACACTTCATTGAGAAACCAAAGGCTGAATGGACAAAAGAGGACAAGGAGAATGTCCTTAAGGAGACAAAGGTCAAAAACATACTCTTCAACAGTTTGGATTCTGTTCTTACAAATTGTGTTATATCATGTCAAACTGCTAAGGAGATGTGGACAAAACTTGAAGTGCACTGTCAAGGGACTAAAGATGTCTAGAAGAATGGTAGGTCTTTGCTAATTCAAGAGTATGAGTATTTTGAAGCAAAATCTGGAGAATCTATCACTGAGATGTATGATAGGTTTACAAAACTCTTGAATGAGATGACTATGCTTGGTAAGGTTTATGATTCTGAAGATACAAACACCAAGTTTCTGAGAGCACTTCCTGAAGAGTGGGACAATAAGACTACAGCCATAAGGGAAGCTAGAGATTTGGATTAACTAACTCTAGAAGAATTGTATGGCAAACTCAAGACATATGATTTGGAGATGCAACAGAGGAAGAATAAAAAGTCTGTGAAGACAAAATCTGTGGCACTCTTGATGGAGTCTGAGAAAGAACAACATGAATGTTGGGTTCCGAGGCATAAAACGCAGCGGATTAAACGTAAATATAACAAAATTTCGGAACCCTAACGCAGGATCATGGACTGATTATTGTGAAACAGAATCATACCTTTGTTTGGTCTTGACTACTACGAACTCAACGGAGATCCTAGCTTTCACGACTTGTGTCTTCCTCTTGAAAACACCTCTAAGGTATCCACACGAGCACCTTCAAGAACGTCTCACGATCTTGATTATGGAACGGATGTACTAGCCTCCTCTAGATGATTTCGAAACTGCCTTTGATGTGCTTGCTGCTGCTGCTGCCTCTATAGGGTTTTTCTTATAAAAACGTTAACCCTTATTAACCCTACATTATCTATTTATAATGGTTGGTTAATAGGCCCATAATAGCAACCCATAACAGCAAAGCCTAACCCATGTAGGTTTAGGATTAAATAATAAAACCGAATTTTATTATTTAATTAATAACTAAGTCACACTTAATTATTAATGGCAGAATTCAAATTCGAATTTATATTATTTCAATTAATTAAGTCTCACTTAATTAATATAATAAAATTCAAATAATCATCAATTAATTTAAATCTATAATTTAAATTAATTATTCCTTTAAGTACTCTATGTGTGTGACCCTATAGGCTATTATTTAATTAGCAATAATTTTATTCTCCAATAAAATTATAAACAATGAGCGGTATCTAGTAATACATCATTGTTACCCAATTAAATAATAATTAAATCGTGATTTGATAAAACCTTTCGTGATTAATGTTTCCGTGTAATATAATCCCTTTAACCATATATATTATAGATTAAACTCGAGGCATGTATTTAGTCATCCTCTTCAACATTTAATCCGGGTTTACTTGATCCATGAGTAGACTATGAAAACAAATCATTATTTGAGCACGGCCATGCATTTTATAGTCTCACTCAATCAAGAGGCCAATAATATCTCTCCTAATTATAGGAGGGTTAAATCCTTTATCTATCATTCATATTTCTCATACGACTCATGATATACCCGATGTCCACTTTTATCATTACCCGGTTAAAGGTAACTTTTAATGTAGTCAAAGTATATTAATCATCGTATAGAAATATAATGATCTCAAGTCAGAGGATCATTACACCATTATCACTGTGAGTCTTTCTTATGACTTTATTGAACATGAAGAATCTCACTGTGGGTCTGTCCAGTACCATGTACTCCTGCATGTACCTATGTGTTGACTTTAGTATCCCCATACTTATAACCAATGAGATGTGGTTATCTGTCAAACAACATACTAGTCTATTTATGTATTATTATTGTCCTATAATAATAATACTCGACTAGGGACATTTAAGAATATGATATATTATATAATCTCAAGTTCAAGTCATGTACTAAACTATACAATGTGTATCATGATTATAAGGACATTTATTATGCTAACAAATATATCGCAGTAATTAAAGTCATAATAAATACGTTTATTGAATAATCAATTGACATAAAGGTTTATCAAAATAAACATTGTATTGCCTCTAGGGCACCTACACCAACAATCTCCCACTTGCACTAGAGCCAATCACCCATGTATCTAATACCCATGGAACTAGTGTGACCGTCGTGCTTCTTCTGCGACAAGCCTTTGGTCAGTGGGTCTGCAATGTTATCATTTGTGTGCACTTTACATATGTGTATGTCACCCCTTTCATTAATCTGTCGAATGAGGTGATATCTCCTGAGTATGTGTTTGGTTCGGGAGTGAGCTCTAGGTTCTTTAGCCTGTGCAATGGCTCCATTATTATCGCAGTATAGATCAATGGGATCTGCGATCGATGGAACCACTCCCAAATCAGTAATGAATTTTCGAATCCAAACAGCTTCCTTAGCCGCTTCACAAGCTGCAATGTACTCAGCCTCCATTGTAGAATCAGCTACTGTTTCTTGCTTTGAACTCTTCCAACTTACAGCACCTCCGTTTAGACAAAACACAAAACCAGACTGTGATACAGTATCATCCCTGTCTGTTTGGAAACTTGCATCGGTGTAACCTTTTACAACCAGTTTTTCCTCTCCTCCATACACCAAGAATGAATCTTTAGTCCTTTTCAAGTACTTTAGAATATTCTTGACAGCCGTCCAGTGACCTTCACCTGGATTAGATTGGTATCTGCTCGTCATGCTTAAAGCATACGAAACATCTGGGCGAGTACATACCATCGCATACATGATGGACCCAATTGTTGAGGCATATGGAACCTTACTCATGCGGTCCTTGTCATCCAATGATTTCGGACACTGATCTTTAGAGATCGTTATCCCTTGAGATACGGGGACATATCCCCTTTTTGCATTTTGCATACCAAAACGATGCAAAACCTTATCGATGTATGTACTCTGACTTAGACCGATCATCCTTCTAGATCTATCCCTATAGATCCTCATTCCTAGAATGTAGGATGCTTCTCCTAAGTCTTTCATAGAGAAGTTGCTCCCTAACCAAATCTTAACAGCCTTGAGAGAAGGTATGTCATTCCCCATTAGTAGTATGTCATCAACATATAGTACTATGAATGCCACATGGCTCCCACTAACCTTCTTGTAAACACAAGGTTCATCTTCGTTTTGAACAAAGCCATACTCTTTGACTGTTTCATCAAAACGGATATTCCATCTCCTAGAGGCTTGCTTCAATCCATAAATGGATCGACGTAATTTACATACCTTGCTAATATTCCTTGGATCGACAAAACCTTCAGGTTGTGTCATGTACACATCCACATCCTCTTCAAGGATTCCGTTAAGGAAGGCTGTTTTGACATCCATTTGCCAGATTTCATAATCATGGAATGCTGCAATAGCAAGCAAAATCCTTATGGACTTGACCATAGCCACTGGTGAGAAAGTCTCATCATAGTCAACACCATGAATTTGTCTGAAACCTTTTGCAACCAGCCTTGCTTTATAGGTCTGAACATTTCCATCCATGTCAGTTTTCTTCTTGAAAACCCATTTGCACCCTATGGGTTTTACCCCTTCAGGTGGATCAACCAAAGTCCATACTCGGTTTTCGTACATGGAATCCATCTCGGATTTCATGGCTTCTAGCCATCTCTTAGAATCTGGACTGTTCATAGCATCTTGGTATGTGAGGCTCATCTTTCATCTATGAGCATCAAATCACCACATTGAGTCAAGAGAAATCCATATCTCTCTGGCTCATGGCGAATTCTACCAGTTCTACGAACAACCTGTGTTTGTTGAGCATTATCATTATCCTGCTCCTGTTCCAATTCAGGTTCAATGCTATTTTGTGGTTCTCGATCTTCATCGAGGTCTATAGTTCTCCCACTGTTTCTTTTGGAAACAAAATCTCTTTCCATGAAAACAGCATCTCGAGCAATGAACACTTTCTGCTCAGTAGGACTATAGAAATAGTACGCCTTTGTTTCCTTAGAGTATCCCACAAAATTGCACTCTTCAGATTTAGGTCCAAGCTTGTCAGATACTTGACGCTTCACAAACGCCTTGCATCCCCAAACTTTCATAAAGCTCATGCCTGACCGTTTCTTCTCCCATATCTCATATGGAGTCTTTTGAACCTTCTTAGTAGGAACACGGTTAAGTGTGAAAGCCGCTGTTTCCAGAGCGTAACCCCAGAAACTAATTGGAAGATCTGCATGACTCATCATCGATCGCACCATGTCCAACAAGGTGCGATTTCTCCTCTCTGAAACTCCATTCCATTGAGGTGTACCTGGCGGAGTGAGTTGTGATACAATACCACACTCCTTTAAATAATCTTTAAATTCTGTGCTCAAGTATTCTCCTCCATGATCAGATCGTAAGATTTTAATACTTGTGCCTCCGCCAATTTGCTTCTCTACTTTAGCCTTGTATTCTTTGAACTTTTCAAAAGAATCGGATTTATTCTTCATAAGATATACATATCCATATCTACTGAAATCATCAGTAAATGTTATGAAGTAGTAGTAGCCTCCTCTAGCCATCACACGCATTGGGCCGCATACATCACTATGTATTAGCTCCAGACGTTCAGTGGCCCTTTGACCCTTACCAGTGAAAGGGGCTTTAGTCATTTTACCAAGCAAACAAGATTCGCATTCTTGGTATGATTCAAAATCAAACTTATCCAAATATCCATCCTTATGTAATTTGGATATGCGTTTCTCATTTATATGGCCTAGACGACAATGCCAGAGGTATGTTTGATTTGAGTCATTAACTTTAAGTCGTTTGTTTTCTATATTACAGACAGGATTATCTAAGTCAAGAACATATAAACCATTAAACAAACGCGCAACACCATAGGTTAAATCATTCAAAGCAAAAGAGCAACTGTTGTTCTTTATTGTAAACGAAAAACCTTTCTTGTCCAAACAAGAAACAGAAATAATGTTTCTGCGAATCGCAGGCACGTAATAACAATTTTCCAGTTCTAAAACTAGCCCAGAGGGCAAAGATAAATAATATGTTCCTACAGCTAAAGCAGCAACTCTTGCTCCATTGGCAACTCGTAGGTCCATTTCTCCTTTAGCCAATGTCCTACTTCTCTGCATTTCCTGCACATTTATACAAATGTGAGAAGCACATCCAGTATCCAATACCCAAGATGTAGAAATAGACAGATTGACTTCTATAACATATATACCTGAAGTAGAAGCTTGCTCAGCCCTCTTCTTCTTCAGATCCTCCAAGTAAACTGAACAGTTTCTCTTCCAGTGACCAGTTTTCTTACAGTAGTGACATTCACCCTTAGCGACCCCACCTTTAGGCTTTAAAGCCTGTTTGGGACCTGACTTTGGCTTGGGTGTAGAATCAGAACCTGTCTTCTTCTTACCCTTTCACTTGCCTTTCCCTTTAGCCTTACCTTTATTGCCCACCATCAGTATGGGAGCAGGTTCAGCCGTCTTCATGTTGGTCTCATATGTTCTCAACATAGCCAACAATTCAGTAGGTGTTTTGTCAAATTCATGTTGTAGTTTATGATAAACTGGGTGAATTTGTTGTTCAAAGAATTCATGATTAGGTCAATACCAATTTCCTGAATAATCGGGAAACCCAAAGTATCAAGATACTCAATGTAACCAATCATCTTCAGAACATGTGGGCCAACTGGTTCACTTGCCCCTTGTTTGCAATTAAAGAGTGACTTGCTCGTGTTGAACCTTTCTTGACGAGTTTGGCTTGCAAACATGCTTTGCAAGTGCTCATAGATAGTATATGCATCCATATGCACATGCTGTCTTTGAAGCTCAGCACTCATAGTTGCCAACATAAGACATGCAACATCAGTTGTATCATTCTCATCCTTTGTGTGGGCCGCTCGTTCCTCAACAGTAGCGCCCTCAGGAAGGGGACCTGCCGGAGGAATATCAATGACATGAAGCTTGCGCTCCTGCCTGAGGACAATCCTCAAATCCCTCTGCCAGTCTAGGAAGTTGTTTCCTCCTGTCAGCTTATCCTTATCAAGGACAGATCGTACGGATAGTGTGTTTGTGTTGTTTGTCATTACTTGGTATCTACAATGATAATAGCACAAAATAAACATTAGATTGTCTGAGTTATTTATTATGTTCAAATGATTATGATACATTCATAATATATCTCCCACTATTTTTATCAAATTAATAGCCCTTACTATTAATTTGGAAAGTATATCCCATAATTCTTTCTAGTGAGCCAAGATCCATATTTCGTCATGTCTTAAGTCAACCACTGGAAGTCCTTAAGAATGATTATTTAGGTAGACAACATTTGTCAATTATATCATATATAATTCTTGGATAGTTCGGTGAGCAACGATTGATCTTATCTATCTAATAGATTTTTAACCAAACTCTATGCTTCTAAGTTCATAATGGTTGAATATAACCGTTTACTTTCACCTTATTATGATGACTCAGTTAAGTTTGACCCAATGATACAACGGCCGAATATAACCGTTTATATTCGTCGCATCTCACCACGATAGATAGGAGTCCCCTGCCACTGACAGTCTTTCCCCTAATCGATCTAGGATTCGATGAGTGTTCATTCATTGGAAAGCATCCGATTAAAACTTAATATTTTGTTAAGGGTTTTAGAAAATTTACGACGATCATGATCACATCATGAAGAGATCCTCAATTTTTCCTTGAACTAAATATTTCAAATTGACATCTTAAATTGTTCATTTCCCAGGTAGCTGAAGGATACCAGTGGTCACACTTAAAACCCATCAGCCTTACGAATACGCATATCCGTTTTTGTCAGAAAATCCCAATTATAGACATCAAAATCCATATTCAATTCCGTGTTTTAAAAATCCATATTTCATAAACACAAGAATCTCATGATCGTTTGTTAATTTTAAAATCTTAAATCGTTAAAGATTTTATCTTGTTTAGCATGGCAAGCATGGCACGGGTGACGTATCTAATACATACATACATCATTATTCTAATTAAAGCATGCATCTTCTACTCTACACATACATTCATACATCATTATGTAAAGTGCAGTATGTAAACGTGCTTGGTTATGGCCCCTTTCCTATGTGATCCTTTCGAGCTAATGGAAGGATCAAAGTCAGTCTATGGTGGTAAAATATAAATACAATTACATGTCTTCATTCTTCTTGTATCCATGGGTGCTTGCTCCTCTTCTTGGATCATCCTTCAATCTTCAAGTACATTACATGGAATAATTGAATACAACCTATACTAATGTACTTACATAAGAAAACTCGAGTTACATTCGAGGTTAAACAATTACAAGAATGAAGAAAACGACATGCAAGTCGTATTTATAAAACCAAAACCATTAATCTAGGGGTCTAAGGGCCATAACCAGCACCATGCTCAAGTACACAACAAAATAATGCGGGGTTCCGGGGTGGCAGCCCCTGGGTGGGGTCGAGCTGGGTTTAGACACTCTGCCTTTCAAGAGTTTATAAACTCTGCCAGTCCATCAGAGTTTACTGCTAAACTCTGATCAGCACAGTTCATCAGAGTTTACTGCTAAACTCTGACCAGAGAACATCAGAGTTTGTTAAACTCTGACCATGCTCTATACTCTGACCTGACCATCAGAGTTTATTAAACTCTGAGCGAGTCCATCAGAGTTTGTTAAACTCTGACCATGCTCTATACTCTGACCTGACCATCAGAGTTTATTAAACTCTGAGCGAGTCCATCAGAGTTTGTTAAACTCTGACCTAGCTCCAATTTTACAAACTCTGATCAGACACAGAATATGCATTCTCTGACAGTTACATACTAATTCGAAATCAGAAATTTTTTTATTTTCGAAGGCCAGTCCTATTCAGAAATCATCAATTTCTGAACTACAGATCATATCTGTTGGCCTTTTTCCCCACTGCAACTTATACAGTTTCAGAAGCATGTATCATATACATACTTATCATATCCCAGTTAACAGATCATGTCCAACATAATTTGTCCACCAATTTGTATCATATACAAACTGACCCTCATGCATAATATACAAATCGCAATAAGGCATATAAATCAGTCATGACAAATCATTAACATGCTAGTATCAGAATCTATATACTCATCATATGAATAACAATTCGAATATACATGGCAGTAGCATGGCAGTAGCATAGCAGAAGCATGGCAGTATCATGGCAGTCATCAAACAGGCATGACAGTTTCATAACAGGCATGTATGCATCAAATACATAAAACACGTAACCAAATCAGTCCCTTATACACGTAGCTCTGATGCCATTGTTGGGTTCCGAGGCATAAAACGCAGCGGATTAAACGTAAATATAACAAAATTTCGGAACCCTAACGCAGGATCATGTATAATCATGGACTGATTATTATGAAACGGAATCATACCTTTGTTTGGTCTTGACTACTACGAACTCAACGGAGATCCTAGCTTTCACGACTTGTGTCTTCCTCTTGAAAACACCTCTATGGTATCCACACGAGCACCTTCAAGAACGTCTCACGATCTTGATTATGGAACGGATGTACTAGCCTCCTCTAGATGATTTCGAAACTGCCTTTGATGTGCTTGCTGCTGCTGCTGCCTCTATAGGGTTTTTCTTATAAAAACGTTAACCCTTATTAACCCTACATTATCTATTTATAATGGTTGGTTAATAGGCCCATAATAGCAACCCATAACAGCAAAGCCTAACCCATGTAGGTTTAGGATTAAATAATAAAACCGAATTTTATTATTTAATTAATAACTAAGTCACACTTAATTATTAATGGCAGAATTCAAATTCGAATTTATATTATTTCAATTAATTAAGTCTCACTTAATTAATATAATAAAATTCAAATAATCATCAATTAATTTAAATCTATAATTTAAATTAATTATTCCTTTAAGTACTCTATGTGTGTGACCCTATAGGCTATTATTTAATTAGCAATAATTTTATTCTCCAATAAAATTATAAACAATGAGCGGTATCTAGTAATACATCATTGTTACCCAATTAAATAATAATTAAATCGTGATTTGATAAAACCTTTCGTGATTAATGTTTCCGTGTAATATAATCCCTTTAACCATATATATTATAGATTAAACTCGAGGCATGTATTTAGTCATCCTCTTCAACATTTAATCCGGGTTTACTTGATCCATGAGTAGACTATGAAAACAAATCATTATTTGAGCACGGCCATGCATTTTATAGTCTCACTCAATCAAGAGGCCAATAATATCTCTCCTAATTATAGGAGGGTTAAATCCTTTATCTATCATTCATATTTCTCATACGACTCATGATATACCCGATGTCCACTTTTATCATTACCCGGTTAAAGGTAACTTTTAATGTAGTCAAAGTATATTAATCATCGTATAGAAATATAATGATCTCAAGTCAGAGGATCATTACACCATTATCACTGTGAGTCTTTCTTATGACTTTATTGAACATGAAGAATCTCACTGTGGGTCTGTCCAGTACCATGTACTCCTGCATGTACCTATGTGTTGACTTTAGTATCCCCATACTTATAACCAATGAGATGTGGTTATCTGTCAAACAACATACTAGTCTATTTATGTATTATTATTGTCCTATAATAATAATACTCGACTAGGGACATTTAAGAATATGATATATTATATAATCTCAAGTTCAAGTCATGTACTAAACTATACAATGTGTATCATGATTCTAAGGACATTTATTATGCTAACAAATATATCGCAGTAATTAAAGTCATAATAAATACGTTTATTTAATAATCAATTGACATAAAGGTTTATCAAAATAAACATTGTATTGCCTCTAGGGCACCTACACCAACAATGAACAACCCACAGAAGCAAGAATCAAGGATTCAAGAAAGAAGGGTAAAGCTGTTGTGGAGTCAGAGTCTACTGACACAGACTCTGATTCTGATGAAGAGATTGATCTAAGTCAAATGATGGCTATGTTTGCTAAAAATTTCAAAAGAATGAAATTCAACAAAAGAACTGGCAAATTTAGCAAGAGGTCATCATTCAAGAAGGAAGATGAGAAGGTTGAGAAGAGCAAGAGTACTATGATCAAACTTGACAAAGCAAAGGTCAAATGTTTCAACTTTGGAATATTGGGGCACTTTTCCAGTGAATGCAGAAAGTCAAAAAGTCAAGGAAAAGGAAAAGCACTTCTATCAACAGGAAAGGATTGGGCAGATTCAAGCTCAGAGGATGAAATTGATTATGAAAATCTAGCATTGATGGCATCCTCATCAAGAAAATCACAATCTCCCAAAGAATCCTCATCTCCTAAAATCCAGGTATCAATCTTTACTCCTGAATCCTTAATTAATTTAGACTCTGATGGTATAGAAATTGTACAAAGTGAGGTTACTAAAATAATGACAACATGTAGGTATCTCACTAGTGAAAGTGAAAGGTTGAGAGAGGAAAATTCAACCTTGACTAAAAGGAATAATCATTTAGAGTCTGAGTTAATATTAATGGAACAATACAAAAAGGATTCTGAGAAACATAGTCATAACTACACTGAAATCTTGAAAGCCTATGACTATGTTAAGAGAGAACTAGAAGAAGAAAGACTCAAGTTTAGAGTCTGAACAGACTCTGGTAGAAAAGTTCAAGAAATTCTCAATAATCAAAATATGTGTCAAACTGCTGGTCTAGGCTATGACAAGAGTCAGGACAAAAGACCTATTGTTGAGAATGATAACAATGAAGAAACTAGCCAAGTTAATAAGACTAAAGACAAAAGTACATTTGTTCTTGTTAAGTTTGTGACCCCTAAAGAAAAATCTGAAACCACAAACTCATCTGTCAATAGTCCCCCTGTTGTTGACAAAAAGACAGATGAAACAGGAGCAAATAACTCTAAGAAAAATATTAATATATGGTACTTGTCTAAGTCGAAGTTAAAAGAAAGGCTAAAGAACTTATCAAAATCCACCAAAACTAGGAGAAATAGGAATGATAAGGAAGGCATTAATAAGGCTAATAATTATCAAAAAGATCATAATGCTCTTAGAAAGAAGTGTTATAGATGTGGCAACCACAACCATTTAGCTATAGACTGTAAAACAAAAATTGAGATGAAATCAGAGTCTAGCCCTTCTCAGACTCTGAAAAGTCACTACATACCACAGAAACCTTGTTATCAAAGTGGTAGCATATTTCATTCTATTTATATGTGTAGGGACTATCATGATTTGTATTACAATTTTTATGAACTAAAATCTTCTATTGATAAAAGTTGGTATGACACTGTTAAGACTCCACCAGAGTCTAAAGCAACAAAAGAGACAGGTAAACTAAAGGTGAAAATTGCTAAGCCTGTTTCTCCTAAAGTTAGTAGAAAAGGATCCAAAACTGTTTGGGTCCTCAAAACATCTAACTAGTTACTTTATGTATGCAGGGAACCAGGGTAAAGAAAGTAACCCTAATCCTGGACAGTGGATGCTCAGGACACATGACTGGAAAGAAATCCCTGCTTACAGACTTTGTGGAAATGGTTGGCCCAGAAGTATCCTTTGGAGATGGCAACAAAGGACAAACACTGGGATATGGCAAGATTGTACTTGGGAATGTCATCATTGATCAAGTAGCTCTAGTTGATGGCTTAAGGCACAATTTGATAAGCATAAGTCAACTTGGAGATAAAGGTTACCATACTGGTTTTGACAACAAAGAGTGTCTAGTTACTCACAAAGAAACATGCATGTTGGTTTTCAAAGGACACGGACATGGTAACATTTATGAAGCCAGCTTGGAGGATTGCATACACAGTGAAGTCACATGTCTATACAGCAAGGCCTCAACTGAAGAAAGCTGGAAATAACACAAGAAACTGTCACACATCAACTTCAAAACACTCAACAAGTTGGTTAAACAGAATCTTGTAAGAGGATTACCACAGGTTGATTTTGTGCAAGATGGACTTTGTGAAGCATGTCAACTTGGAAAACAAAGGAAATCATCCTTCAAGAGCAAGACAATTAACACCATTTCTGAACCCTTTTATTTATTGCATCTTGATTTATTTGCTCCAGTAAATGTTATGTCAATTAACAAAAATAAATATACTCTTGTTATTGTAGATGATTTTACAAGATTCACATGGGTTTTCTTTCTACGTTCAAAGGATGAAGCTTCACCACACATAATAGACCATATCACTTTTCTGGAAAGAAAATCAAAGAAAACAGTGAGAATTCTGAGGAGTGACAATGGTACTGAATTCAAGAATTCAATCATGGAGGACTACTGTGCATCAAAGGGAATTACTCAACAATTTTCTGCACCAGGAACTCCTCAACAAAATGGAGTTGTGGAGAGAAAGAATAGAACACTCATAGAAGCTGCCAGAACAATGTTGGCAGAGTCTAAGCTACCAGTATATTTTTGGGCTGAGGCAGTCAATATAGCATGTTTCACTCAAAACTGCACTTTAATAAACATGCATGGAAAAACTCCCTATGAAATGATAAAGGACAAGAAGCCAAGTGTGAAACACTTTCACATATTTGGATGCAAGTGTTATGTGCTGAAAGTACATCCTGAAAATCTAAGCAAATTTGAAGCCAAGGCAGATGAATCAATTTTTTTTGGATATGCATCAAACACAAAAGCAGTCAGAGTGTTTAATCTCAGAACCAAAATTGTTATGAAATCTATTCATGTTGCATTTGATGATAAAAAGATTACAGGATTGCAGGATGAGTCAGAGTCTACTACACTGGAATTTGAAAATCTAAAAAGTTCTGAGATAAATGAAGAAGAAGATGATGAAGACCCTCGAATAACTCCTGAACCAACACATGAACCTGCACACTCTGAGGGGGAGCCAGAAAATTCAACTCCCAATAACTCATAGTCTAACAGGTCAGAGTTTAGACAGACAAAGTCTAACTCATCAGGGTCTGGATCAAGCAATTCTAAATCCTTATCAGAGTCAAGAAATTTAGGGGGAGCCTCTTCATTTGAATTTCACTCAAATACAGAAGATGCAAATGACTTAGGGGGAGCTTCAAGTTCAAGAACCAATCTTCCACCAGCTAGAAAATGGACAAGGGATCACACTCCTGACTTAAAAATTGGTGACCCTGAGAGTGGTGTACAAACAAGAACATCCACTCAAAATGAATGTCTTTATAGCTGTTTTCTCTCAAAGAATGAACCCAAGAAAATTGAGGAAGCCTTGCAAGACCCTGATTGGATTATTGCAATGCAAGAAGAATTGAATGAATTTGAGAGAAAGAAAGTGTGGAAACTTGTACCAAGACCTAGAAATAGATCAGTTGTTGGTGCAAAATGGGTGTACAGAAATAAACTTGATGAGAATGGAACTGTAGTAAGAAACAAAGCAAGGCTAGTTGCAAAAGGATACTCACAGGAGGAAGTAATTGACTATGATGAAACTTTTGCACCAGTAGCAAGACTGGAAGCCATCAGAATGTTTCTTGCTTTTGCAGCTCATTCAAAATTCAAGGTGTATCAGATGGATGTAAAAAGTGCCTTCTTAAATGGAGAATTGGAAGAATAAGTCTATGTGGAACAACCACCAGGATTTGTTGATTCAAAGTTTCCTGATCATGTTTACAAGTTAGACAAGGCACTATATGGATTGAAGCAAGCACCTAGAGCATGGTATGAAACTCTTTCAAAATTTCTTCTTGAAAATGGATTCATAAGGGGTACCATTGACAAAACAATCTTTATTAGAAAATATAAAGGTGATATTTTGCTAGTCCAAATTTATGTTGATGATATTATATTTGGATCTACTAATGACAAACTCTGTGAAAAATTTAGTCAACTAATGCAGTCAAATTATGAAATGAGCATGATGGGAGAATTAAACTTCTTTTTGGGGCTTCAAGTCAAACAGAATGATGATGAAATTTTCATCAATCAAATAAAGTATGTAAGAGAACTATTGAAGAAGTTTGATATACAAGACTCAACAACTGCTAAAACTCCCATGTCAACAGCCACTAAGCTAGACTCTGACCCAAAGGGTAAGAAAGTTGACAACACTAGCTACAGAGGTATGATTGGCTCATTGTTATATTTAACTGCTAGTAGACCAGATATAATGTTTGCAACTTATCTGTGTGCTAGATTTCAAGCTGACCCTAGAGAATCACATTTAATAGCTGTGAAAAGAATTTTTAGATATCTCAAGGAGGCACAAACTCTTGGACTTTGGTATCCTAGAGAGTCAGATTTTTCACTAATTGGCTATTCAGATTCTGACTATGCAGGATGCAAAGTAGACAGGAAAAGCACAACAGGACAATGCCAGTTTCTTAGCAACAGATTAATTTCTTGGTTTAGCAAGAAATAACAAACTGTATCAACCTCAACAGCTGAGGCTGAATACATTGCAGCTGGAAGTTGCTGTGCTCAAATTCTGTGGATGAGAAATCAATTACTTGATTATGGACTAACATTCTCAAATATTCCTATGTATTGTGATAATACTAGTGCTATTAAAATTGCAGAGAATCCAGTCCAACACTCCAGAACAAAGCACATTGATGTCAGGTATCACTTTATTAGAGAACATGTTAAAAATGGTACTGTGACACTTCACTATGTTCCAACTGACAGACAGATTGCAGACATTTTGACAAAACCACTTGATGAGTCTACCTTTCTCAGACTGGTAGGTGAATTAGGTATGTTAAATATGTAAGTGATCTATAGTAACAAGAAGCAAGGTATGTACTTTAATTATAGTCTCTGTCTTAACACACTGTGATTAATTATTATTGCAAAATTTTGTTTGGTACTGTACCTTGACAGAGTCTAGTTTTTAGGCTCTGATGAGTCTGTAGACTCTGACAAGTCTGTAGACTCTGAGAGTTTGTAGACTCTGAGAGTCTGTAGACTCTGAGAAAAATCGCCTAGACTCTGAATCGGTTAATATTCGCGCCTGCAGACTCTGATTGCGTTTAAACTGTTCAAGTGACTTGAAATAGGCGGTAACAATTATTTTTGACTGGAAATAGGCTGTAGACTCGTGTGTATTGTATGCAATTCAATCAAAATAGAAAATTTCATACATTTTACTCACTTGTTTTTTGCTATTTTTTCTAAGGCAGAATTAATCACAGAGCTTTTTTACGAACCCTAGCTAATTTTCTCAACCTTTTTCATCCCTTTCAACTCGACAACTTCAATGGCTGCCATTTCTACTGTCATGAGGGGAACCAAGGCAATTGCTTTCACATTTGGGGATTTCGAGTTCATGACCACAAATCATGTTGCCGCTCTTGGAGAAAAGAAAGGGGTAGACGCTGACTACTACCCTGTAATGGATCTCTTGGAGCAATCCGAGCTACACTACATTCTCAAAGCATCACCAGTCATTCACATGGATGCTGTGTCACAAGCCTGAAGCTCTGCAAATGTAGTTGATTCTTTTCAGGATCAACCAGGTAAAATAATGTTTACCTTTGGTAATTTTACATTTGATGTTACTGCTGATGTTATTAATTCTGTGTTTAAATTACCTGTTAAGCAACCTTTTGATGAAACTGTTTCTGATGCTGAAATTAAAGATATGTTTAAATCACTAGGTTATTCTGGTAGTTTAGAAAACATGAGTAAGTTAACAAGGCCTTACTTGAGAAAAGAATGGTCCTTTTTCTTTGATCAAATTGCTAAGTGTTTTACTGGTAAGTGTAGTAGATTTGATGCTATTACTGCTATTACTTATCAAATTGGTCACAGTCTCCTATTTGATAGAGTAATCAACATTGGTGATATGTTGCTCACTTAAATGGGAGCAAAATTAAATAATGTGCATGAGGGGAGGAAGAAAGTCTACTATCATAGATTTCTTATGATTCTCCTCAATCACTTCATTCCTGACATGTCAACCAAGTTGGCAGATGATTGCTGTATGCAGGCATACAAACAGCAAAGGAGGATATTCTCTGATATTAAGAGAATTGATGACAAGAAGAAGAGTCTACCTGCCATGACTTATCCACAGGTAATGAAGGTAAAACTCTCAACTTACAAACCTTCTCTCTACAATGCTTCATTTTTTGGTGGTGACATGGTGCAGGAACAAGTAATGGAGGGTCCCCCTGCACCTACCCAAGTCACCCAATCACCTTCAAAGACACAATCTTCCAAACCAAAATCCAAAAAGAAACCAACCTCTGGTGTCTCTCAACAGGCACCAGTTGTAAAGAGGAGAAAATTGATTCAAACTAGGCTTATAGATGAGCATAGTGATGAGGAGCTCAACCCACTAGAGAAGCAAGTTGTTGAAGGACTTTCTTTGCTAAAGGAAGGTCATGATACACTTGATTCTAACCCTCAAGCCAAGTCTGTAGACTCTCAAAAGGCTACAGACTCTGATAAACCTAGGGAAGCACCTCAGGATTCTCACATTGAGTCTCCTGAGAAATCTTTTGCTCAGAAGTACAAAAGGTTAAGGAAGGCTTATTCTACACACACACGCAAGCCTATTATTGTTACTAACCCTATTTTGCAGGAAACAGATGCTCCTAAGGCTCCTGCAGAGCCAGACTCTGAAAGCAAGAAAATACCTGAACCAGAGTCTAATGTTGAGTCAGAGTCTAGACTGCCTTTAGACTCTAATCATGACAAATTTTGGGAAGGAATGCCATTGGATGCAGCCTCAAGTCTAATTGATGAGATCATTACTCCAAGTGATGAGGTACTGCTATTCTTATATCCTTTGGTGGAATCAGTTGAAGATCCAGGGCAATATCAGACTAAATCTCAAGTCTTGGATTTTCTTACAACCTATGAAGCCCTAAGGAAGAGAATGGAACAGGAGCTACAAATGTCTGCACAGGATGTGGTCAAAAATCTATACAGCTACCTATTCAACTCTTCATTCCAAGTACAAGCAGCTGGGCTCATAGAAGGCATAACAAATGAAGTTCTCAAAGCACTAGGTGTGCCAGACTCTGAACAACAAATGACAAAGAAGCCTAAAAAGCTTAGCATCTATAAAAGGAGAAAATTAGAGTCTGTTACTGAGTTGGAGACTGAGGTTGAGCAACCAGTTTTTGACTATGAAGCAATTTGGGATCATGGGATTATCTACAAGACAACTATTGATTGGATCTCTACTATTCAGCCATTTTCCAGAAAGGTGGTTGATTTCCTTGTCCAAAATGTAGGTAAGGTGGCCAATAAATACATCTATCCGACCTATGAAAGTAGATTGGATCAACTTAAGGGCTCACATTATCACAAGATTGCAAGGGAACTGCAGGATTCCTTTCACTTGACTTTTGCCTAGGCCATCAATGCACTCCATGCCAGGATGTTTCTCAATGGATACTTGGATGCATTAACTATGGTAGAACCACATGAGGAAGCAGGTGATGTAAGGCAGTTGGAGGTTGGGACTAGTGCACCAGTGGTGACTAGTGATAAAGATGTTCAGTCTGCCTCACCCACACAAGAACCACCTAGTCAGAGGTTGGGTGATAGTGGGGCAGGGGAGTATGCTGTTGGGCCCTCCTTGACAACTCACCAAAGAGCTGATGAGAACCCCAGTGATATGGGAGGACAGACTCTGATGGATGCTCATGAAGAAATTTTCCAAACTATTATATCAGAGTCTATCCACCTTGAGGGGGAGTCTCATGCACAAACAGTCAAAGATGGTAACACTCAGACTCTGGCTTCTAATGAAGTCATACTGAAGCAGTCAGAGTTTAGAGTAGACCCTGAGACTAGAATACTGGAGCCAACAGACTCTGAAAAGAAAGAAGATGCTTGTAAGGGTTCAGAGTCTGTTGATGCTCACCCCTTGGTGGAAACCCCTAGCCTTCAGACATTTGAAGGGGTTCCTCTCCATCAAGGTGGTTCAGGTATTGAAGCACCATTATTATCTCTTAACCCCTCTTCTGTAGGATTCTTGAGTGCACCCTCCAAATTGAGTGAAAAAATATCTGAGAGGCTGACACTGGTCCAGGAAAAAGGAGAGGTAGAAAAGGCTGTAGGGAGCCTGAGTGAGATTGAGAAAGTGGGTGCCCAACCCCACTGTGAGCATGAGAGATTAGGGTATCCTGAACCTAGCTTTACTTATTGGGATCAAGATTTTCCAAAGAGTTGGTCCAATGAGTTGGAGCAGGGGATGGATGAAAATTCACTATGTTTGATTGTGCAGATTGGCAAAAAGGAGGAGGCTCTTGCTGCTCAGAAGTCATTTACACAGAGACCCCAACTTCACCTGGTGGATTCTCTAGCAAGGAGAGCAGATAGAGTCATGGAGGCTTTGGTGGATAACACCGTCATTATAACTGAGGCTGCAAATTTGAAGTCAGAAGAACTACTTTTAATCATGCCTATAAGGGCTAGACTTCCAGAGTCTACAGTCTCTGATCACTCTCAGGAGGAGTCAGGGTCTATAGTCCTGTTTGTGGTTTCGGAGTCTACACCACCACCAGAGTCTACACCTCCAATCACAAAGATAGAGCCTGTTGCTGAAGAGTGCACTTCTGAAGATGATGATCAAGTTACTCATTCTTTTGTCTATTTTGATCAGGTGTTTCCTCAGTCTTGGGAGTCTGCACAGCAAAGAGGCATAAGTGATAAAGATTTTTTTGAGTGTATTATGGATATTCATCAGTCTGAGAGACTTAAAGCTTACTGTCAAATCAAATGCTCAAGTGAAGAAATGAAGAAATTGAAGAAATTTATTGGTGAAACTCTGGCAATTGTGGAGGAAAATATGCTGAATTCATTTTTGAAGAACAATCCAGCCTTTGGGAAGATTAAATGAGAAGTAATTCTTTTTATTTTATAATTCTTTTATACTGTTCTAGATTAATAGTTTTATTCTTTAGTTTTGACATCATCAAACCTTGATTTATGCTTACATTTTATAAAGCATAAATAGGGGGAGATTGTTAGGAATATATTCATTTGATGATGTACAAAATACTAGAACATGGTCTAGATTAGTTTATCTGTAATAAGTCTTTCTAGTCTCTGAAATGTATAATCAGAGTCTAGATAGTCAACATTCATATTACTTGTACTAAGAAGAATTTCTGAAGAAAGTGAAACCAGAGTCTGCATGAAGATCAGAGTCTGGAAGGTGATCAGAGTCTATAGACTATCAGAGTCTATGATCTATCAGAGTCTACATATGATCAGAGTCTGAAGATCATCAGAGTCTGAAGATTTCAAAGTCTATGCAGTTAAAGTTAAATTTGGAAGAAGATCACGGGAATGGAAAGTCTTCGAAGATCAAGATAAATATATTGCAGATATGCTATGGGAAAGAAAGAGAATTCTAGAAGGAAACTGTCAACTAATAATTAGGGATTTTATTTCTATTGTAATTTTACTTTCTGTTATTAGTTGATAGGCAGCTCTCTATATAAACTCTATGTAACCTAATTGTAAAGGTGTGGAAGTCGAAGCATAATTTGTCTGAGCAATATTTTGTAAAAGCATAGAGATAGAGATAGTTGATGTGATAAACACAGAGAAGCTGCTAGGGTTTGTGTACACCCTAGGAGAGTTTTGTATTTACAAATCAATAATACAAACAGTACTTATTCATATATTTGTGTTTGAGTTTTGTTCTTAATTTGATTTTAAAATCAGGCAGAAAAGACACACAATTATTCAACCCCCCCTTCTACTTGTGCAACTGGAAAAACAAGGGGGTTGAATAACTTAATATCCTTTTAAAAATTAGAGCTTGACGTTTTAAAATTTTCTCTTCTCTTATAAAAATGTTACTAGTCAACTAGTAAATCAAGTGCAGAAATTAAAAAAGAGTAAAAAAATAGAACACAACACACAAGATTTTTATCTTGGTTTGCAATGGCGCAATCCCCTAATGGATTCGCTCACCCCTAGTCTAGTTCCCGAGTCCCTCCCTGAACTCGAGATTTTCCCACTATAAAAAGATGCACTCCTTATAGCGACGGAAAAACCTGTTACAACCACTATGTATTTATCTTGGACCTTAACTCTCCGTTAACCCCTCAAAATACAATAACCAAGCTACTAGATTTATCTTAGATCGTAACTCCCCGCTACCCCCTCACAGTCTAAGTAGAACCCTTACAAGTTTATCTTGAAGTGTAACTTCCCGTTACCTCCTCAAATACAAGTAAGAAAAATAAACCTTGCGTAGACTATATTCTTCTAACCCTTTGTAGGTCTTAAATCTTAGGTCTTAGGTCTTTCATTTTCTTCACAGTGCAAAGACACCCAACTTTCCGTCGGTGTGCCTAGGACTTAGGTCTTAGAATAAGGATCACCTCACTAACAAATTTTAGACAACCAGTACTACGACTTAATAACCATGTTTAAGAAAGAAAGAGTGGTGGACTAGTATATTACTGTACTAGATCAAGAACAAACAAACAAATATATGTAATATAGCCGAAGCAACAAAATATATAAATGTGAGTCGGGCTAAGTCACTTCGTTAGAAGGACGAACCACGCGTTGTGTGTGAATGTGTATGCTGTAATTTAAGTATGTATGCTAAAGTAAAGAACGATATGTAAAGTGTATGAATACAAGCACTTACATTAAATATATATATATATATATATATATATATATATATATATATATATAAGGCCGAAAATAACCAAGCCAAATATATTGTGACTTGAATGAGATCAAGTACATTTTCTAACTACTTTGTTTATAAGGCCTTAAAAAAATTAAAAAAACTAAACTATGGCCTTTTAAACAAGAACAATATGTGCCACTTAGATTCGACGAGGATGTTTCGTTTATGTCCTACTATAGACTTATACGAATATTATCTAACTCGGAATCAAGATTGGCTTAATTTCAAGAACTCAACAAGTAAGGCTTGTTTATATCTCTAAATACTAATATGAGATTTATACAAGTATCACTTAACTTGGTGTTCGAAGTTAATCAAACTTACTAATATTCTACTAGTATACTTTGTTTATATCTCTAAATAAATATATGAGATTTATACAAAGAAACATAACTCAGAATATAAATTAGTTTCTTTCACTTAATAATTCAAACAAGGAGTACTTTTATTTATGTCTTAATATATAGACTTATACAAAAATTCTCGACTCAAAATTAAATTGAGTCTAAATTTACAAATATTGTACGAGAGAGCTTCGTTTATATCTCTTAATAATGTATGAGATTTATATGAATATTCTTATCTTGGAATATAAGTTAGTTTATGTCGCTCTTTATTTCAAACAAGGAGATCTTCGTTTATTTCTAATAATATAGACTTATACGAAAATTATCTCAACTCGAAAATAAAATGAGATAGCTTACTAATATTCAACAAGAAACCTCTTGTTGATATCTCTATACGAAACTTATACAAATCGGTTCTAACTCGGAATAAGAGCTAGCTTTAAGTACAAAAATTCAACAAGGAGTCCTTTTGTTTATGTCGTACCTCGACTTATATAAATTGGTCTCGAGTCGAAACTTAAGTAACTTGGAGTTATTATTATCCCGGAAAGGTAAACCAAGGATATGAACAACTAATTTAGGTGAGCAAGAGATGAAAAGAAAGCTCCCCTAAATATCAACACAACTTATATATACTTAAAGAAGACAAACTATTAAACCTCGTGTATATATAAATCGTAGACAAGACTAACTATTTATTTAATCTAAACAATTTAAATAAATAGAGCCGAATTATATATATATGAAATAGACAAGAAATAATTAACTTATGACCCTTGTGCTCTTGGTAGAGACAAAAAGATTTCTTTCGAAATCAAGGGATAAGAGTTAGGTTCGGGTTTAAGCTTTTATGTGTGTATATAAAAAATAAACAAGCAAGATACACACGCTACTAGACATGAATCAATCTGTTGATATATATATATATATATATATATATATATATATATATATATATATAACCAACTTGTAACCCTTAAGATCTAGAGAGAAATCAAGAGAAAAGCTAGTTAAAAGCCAAAAACATACAAAAAGGGGTCGCCGGAAAACGTCACCAGAAAATGGCTGAAATATCAACTTATGGTATAACTTTGGGGAAAACTGGATAAGTCTAAGGGATGTTGGAATATGGTCTTTGGGTAGCCTAAAGGGACTTGTAAGGTGTGTGTAGAAATTGTGCAAGTAAATGTGTTTATAAGCCTTATAGGTGAAAGATCTATAAAAGAACTAGGCTTAAAGCCTAAGAACACTTGGAGATGAAAACTTTCTAGAGTTGAGAGGTTCTTGAGAGAGAAATTTTTAACATTTACTTGACACAAAATGACTTGAGAAATGGTGGGGGGATGAGGCCTTTTTTTATAGCAAAAACTTAGGCATTTTTTTATTTAATTAATTAGGGGACAAGGGAACAAGCTTTTGCATAAATCAAGAAAAGGTACAATGATTCAAATTTTTGTTCTCTCAGCTGAACTAACCCACATGGGTGCCTAGAAAGGTGTTCTAGCCTCATTCAGTGAATTATTTAAGCTAATAAACATGTAACCGGATAATACATTGGAAATATGACGTTTTTCAAAATATGCTCCAAAAATTATGAAATTTTGGAAACCATATGAGAATAATCCCAATAGGTCATGGTAAAAATCCTACTTAATTTGGAGTTGACCTTCATTGACTTTTAATTGACCGAACAAACAATCCCATAATCGGGAATATAGGCCAAAAATAAAAGTCATCCAAAAATTATAAAAACAATCCTAAAATTATTTTTCAATTTTCTAGTGACATTCCCCAAGTTTCAAGTCATTTGGACATGTGTACCTATCACTTTGAGAAAAAGATTGTTTCACTGTCCCAACAGCTCGAAACAATAATCGATAGCCATTTGCCAGAACTTGTTGATGTTTGGACTAAAGTTTTGACTCAAAATATATTCAAATATAATATTCCTAAAATAATAATTACTATAAAGTCCAAGAAATATTTAATTTGAATTAAAATACAAATTATCCAAAGAAATAGGACAATTCAGGGCTTCCCAAATAAAATCTGTATTTTATATATAGACAGGACTTTTGTTGAAGATAAATTGAATAAATATATTTATAAAATATATTAAAAATATATTCCCTTCAAAACCTTCAAAACCAACACTCTTTTAAATATTTTCTGTCTCGTAAAAGCAGTGTTAAAAATATAGTATTTGTTCATCTTCAGTCTTTGCCTCAAAATATAACATATATAAATCAGATTTGATTTTATCATTATTTTGGTAAATCTTATCTAAATATATGTAGAGAGAAAATCATTTGGTTTCGTTTGTAAAAGCAATTTGACCAAGTTTGACTTTCTTCTCGTCGACTGTCACTTCGAACAACCTAAGGGAGGATTACTATATTAATTAGTAACTTCCTAATTCTAATTTAATTTACATTTATTGTTAAGACAAAATAATCAAAATCTAATCCATAAGACTGTATCTCACAATCTTCCCATTTTTGATATTTTATCGAAATATTCTAGTGTAAAATTAAATGTATGTGACAGCTTAAACTTCCTTTACGTGTTTATCTAATTTATGCATATTTAGATTATTATAATCTAATTAACACTTCCCCTATAGTGTTGAAAATTTCTCTTGATTTTTAATGCATAGCAAATAGACATACAAATATTATGTAGTAGTTAAAGTGCATACAAAGAAATTGAGTATATACTCCTTGATAAGTGAACACTTATTAATTTTTAATTCCAGTTTATATACTCTTTTTTCAAGAATTTTGCCATGTGCTTTCCATATTGATAAGAATTAAATAAATATATGCATCGGTATGTGTCATCATCTCTCCTTTAACGAGATAATTTACTAGTTTTAATAATTGCATTAAAGTTAATTAATTTAAATATGTACACTAATTTTTTTATTTTTTACAACTGTCAGTTAATTTTTATTATTTCATATATTTTTATATTTCTTTTAGTTATTAGAGAACTATTTTTAAAATTTTGTACAGGGCACTCCAAATCTCTGGTACGGCTCTAGCTGGATTAATTAATTTTTTATTGTAAAATTTGTGTTTGGATATTGCATGTAAATTGTTCAGTGAAATGCCCACAGGGTTTGTTATTTGACACCGATTGTTGGGTTTGTACAAAATTTGAGAGTGGTCAATGTGTTGGGTTTACATGCTGTTGGGGAGATTCTTGTATGTATTGCTTGTTAGGTATTTTACATACTTGTGTCGTGTTAATGTGTAACTACTTTTAAGCTAACAAACTAAACCGGTTATGTCAGCTAGTACACATACTTTTTATGCGTTCATTAGGCTCTTGTACAGTATTGTAATACATTATCTTTGCTGGTAAGTTAAAATATATATTGGGTCATAGTTCTTACTGATTACTGAAATACCTCTAGAGTTAACACACTAGTCTCTTTATTTGTATGTACTTTGGTGAAATATACTCTATCTTGGATTCAAAATTTGCACTTGGCAGTATTCTATTTATGCTCACTTCTATTTAAAACAATTAAGTATTGAAACTAACATTATTTTTAGTCAATCAAGTCGTAGCACCTCAAAATTTATTCGGGTATTAAATATCTTCACATTTGAGCAACCCCCTTTCCTATAAGTTGTCATGTACACAGTTAACTTAATGCATGTATTTTAGATTATAAATTTCTTGATTGCACCGAGATACTATCATTAGTTCAGTTAACATAGTGGATGTATATGCGTTTATTGAGGAGTGTTTTCTGCTGTTAGTATTTCATCTTATTAAGAAAATAATGTACATGAAAGTGATTATAGAATTTGGAAGGTTGGGGTTTCAACCGTAGAATGGAAGATACATATATATATATATATATATATATATATATATATATATATATATATATATATATATATATATATATATATATACACCCCTCAATATGTCAATCTTAAAATTGATTTAAAATGTGAAAGATAGTTGTAAAATGAAACTTTATTTTTTGGATTATAATATCAATCTTAAAAACATAGGTCATAGAAGACACTTTGGGCGTTTTGGGTTGTTTTAGGTCGAATTGGTCGATTTGGGTGCAGGTCGTGTTAGATTGGAAGATTTATCGAGTCTAACAGTCCGGATCAGGGTACCCATAGGTCAAACATGTCATATTACTATTTAATTGTACCTCATTAGTCAGGAATAAGAATTGTTTGTCTTTTTTTATCTACCATTCTGTTTGTAGTATGTTGTGTTGCCATACATGTATTGCACTTCACTTTAATTTTATTATTTACATAACATTGACTTTTAGTAACTTCAGTACTTCCATTCATGAGTTCATCTGTAGTTTTGTATTTTAAATATCTTAGTATCCTACTATCAAACTCTAATTAATAAAAAATTATTTTACAGATCCTGGTTGCGCGAGTTATACCTGGTGTGATCTTACTCTAATGTTGTGGCAGTATTGGCACGTGAGTATGGGTATGAGAATGATGTTGAATGGTGTCCGGCATTGACTACCATAGTCGGGGTCACAAGTGAGGCTGTTAGATCGTTTGAAATAGAGCGGCATGTAGCTATTGGTTTAAACATTTCAGCTAGGGGGCTATTCATTTTCCATCTGAAAGAACTATGAGCATCGCGTGGGCCTGAAGTGGAATTTCAAAGTCAATCAGAAGTGGGAAATATAATTACGTGCTAAGGTATATGAATAAAAAGGGGACAGATGTACTAGAAGAGAGTGTGGGCTGGTACTCTGCTGGGCAGATCCTTGTCGTCGTTAACTCCAAACACGGAACAAAGAAAGGACATGCAGTGAAAGACAAACATGAACCAAAATATGAAGGAAAAGACAAAACAAAGATGAAGGATTTCGAATTGTATAAGTCAAATGAAAAAAACTTCAAAGAAAGATCTCATGTATTAATAACCAACTTTCTATCAGGAAATACAAATTTCTAAGTTGTGTTTTTATATATTTTGTAGTTTTCTGTATATTTGAGTAATAAATAGTTCTTAATAATCCTTCCCCCTTAAAATGTCACCATGTCCTCATGGTGGATCATGGATGTTTTAGCCAAATTTTATAGGGTTAATAGCTAAGTCTAATTGATTTCGTGTTTGAAGAACAAGTAACAAAGTAGTAAGACAAGTGCAGAAAAATGAACCAAAGAAAAAAAATACAAACAATTTTGGTGACGTGGAAAACCCCTTGTTAAAGGTTAAAAACCGCGGGTGAGAGTGACCCAGGCAAAGTTATCCACTATAATTATAATTGAGATGAAGTACAAGTGATTTGAATAAGAAAACAAGTATAAAAAGTCTTCTCGTCCAATGCAGTTCGTACTCATCGGCTGTATGTATCTACTCGTCGGCTGAATAATGAAATAAATATGTAGTAGATGTGTTAGAGGCTAGGAGTCCTTTTTTATCTTCACTTTGGGATATATTTATAGCTGCTAGAACTCCTTCTCATGATCCTATTCTTTAGGTGGTTGATAGTTTCACGTTGCTATATTGTAGAGATGGTGACTGATTTATCTCCTAGATTTTAGGAGTCGTCGGTCGACATGTAGACTTGGTCAGCTCCCATCAGTGTATTGTGTACTCATTAGCTGTTCTTTTGTTCCTATTTTGGTGGAGATTCTAGCTAACCACATTCCACTATTTTAGAGAGTCTTATTCTTATCTTATCCAAGTGATTGAGTTGTTGCAATTGATAAGACTTATCTCTTCCTTGATTCTCAGCTGTCAAGTACTGTTCAGCTTTACTCGTCGAGAACTAGTCTACTCGTCAGCTGCTAGCCATCCCTATTTTATTAGGCCTTGATTGTAATATTAATGTAATTATTATTCTCACTTGCGTAATTAAATAATCCAATGAATATTGAATTATTCACAGAATAATAATATATAATATTATTATTTAAATTGTTAGTTGTCCAACAAACTTCTACCCATCAACTATGTCATCAAGCTTCTATCAGTCGTTAGCAATGTCATCACTTATCAATACAAAATTGCACTTGTAATTTTTTGGTTATAACAATAGTCCCTAATTTTATTGGGAGATTTCATTACCCAATGAAATTACCTTCGTTACACGTTCATGTCAATTCTAACCTTCATACATAGCACCATTTGGACGTCAAACACCGTATGTTCAATTGTTGTCAGGTTGACGGACAGAATTTGCTCAGGTGTCGACTTGGATCAAAAGAATGTAGATGCCAAGTATTGTTTTACTTTAATAGAAATCTTTCCGTATTGTTATGTCCAATGATACCCATTGTTCCTCCTTAACCTTCATATTTCTTGTTTCTTTTCTGTTGTACTCATGTCAAACATACTGTAGCTTCTCTTTGATTTTTATTACAGGCATTTCCAGCTACGATGTTGTCTCATGCCACTTATCGCAAGTCTTCTGCTAAATTGGATGAGTTGAAGCTAGAACATTCAACTTGCGAGGAGAAGATTCGCCTATTGAATGAGAAGGTGTTTTCAGGGCATTACGTAGTCTCATGTCGAGACTATGTTAGAGTTTCGTCATGGAGAGTGGGGCGACAGAGGCGATGCAGTGGCTGGTGGTTCTTCTGTGATTGCAAGGAATGTTCAGGCCGACACGAGAGCGATGAGGAGTAATTGGTTATTTCTCTTTGTCGTCTTTATTTCATCTAGTACTTTTTAATTATGAACTCCGTCAAGTTCTTCCTTTTTGACGTTGGTTTTCGTATTGTTGGTTTTGGATATTAGTCCTTGTTTCGTCTTTCATGACGGGGGACCGCTGGATTTTTCATTCGTGATTCTAGGAATTTTTAATAGACATCTTTCATCGTCATATTACCCTCGTTAATGTGTCTTTCACTTTGATATTGTGTTGCTATCTTCTATTGATGAATTTTCATTATTCCTCTATAATATATATTTTGTAGTATTTCATCGTATTGTACACATTTGTGAATGTTGCATTCGTTAAGTAGGATAGGTATACAGAATATGTCGACGGATTGTTTTAAGTATGGAGATTTTTCAAGTAGTTTCCGTAAATGTTTATAGGCATTCTTCGAGTGTGTCTATAAGTGTTAGCATAAAAAATATGTTGTCGATAAATTGTTTATGCATAATCGGCATGTATTTGCTATACTCGACGAGTTCGTTGTTCAATTTGTGGACGAGTTCTATAAAACTCGTATATATGCAGAAGAAAATGAACCATGTCAAGTCATTTGTAGTTTTTGTTAAAATATCACATATGTGCATCTGTCGAAGTGTTTAATTATTTAGACATGCGATTATATAATCATATACTCGTCAGGTTATTTATTCGTTGATTAATTGACTCGTCAATTCATTACGTTAGTCGTCGGTATTGTTTTTCTTACATAAGTGCATGCATGACGTTAAGTAGTTAAAGACCTTTCCCTCTTGAAACTAACTTATTTATTCATAGTTTTAGGTTTTAATGTGGAGAATGCAGAAAATTATTACTTCAAAGTAATTAATTTTGTTTCTCTATTTGTTGGTTTCGTATTTAAAGGATGGGGCCTTTAGAATTTATTCATCGTGGATGATCAGTCCAATATTGATAATGTCGGGATACAATGCCCCTAGTTATCACGTAATTGTAATGGTCATGTATCGTAGAATCGTCAATGTATTATTTATCGTAATGTATTTATATTCAAGCAAGCGTGCTAAGTAAAGAAAAATTTAAACATCAAAGATATGTTGAATAGACTAATAAAAAATAATGGCATGCATGTTTTATTGATATACAGACGAAACACATAACTTATAAGCAAGTTGGGCATATAAATTCATATAAGGCATCACATGCATTTTTCAAGGAAGTAAAAGTACTAGACAATTATTCAGTTTTCAAGGAAAGGAAATAAAACAAGTTATTTCAGCAACACATATAATGTCATAACAAGTTAGTGTAAATTGAGACACGTAAAAGACAGTCAAGAGCTTACTTGTGATACAAAGTTGTATACATTACTTGAGACTTGTTTCTTGTCCAAATTAGCTAGCTTGTAATTGTGAAGCAATAATTTTAACTAAGTATGTTCTCCTCATATAGGAGCGTACTCGTCGGTGTTGATGTCAATTGTATTTAGGAAGGTCATGCTAAGGACAAGACCTCATCCCCAAATATTCTCGACGCGTACACCTCAGTTGTAATTCTTTAACACTTTAAGTTGATAAAGTGTCACTTGTATTTTGGACTCGCCCGTTAACATGTCCTTATCGAGTAGTTGATTATGTCAATGTAATATTCTATCGATGACAGATGTTTGACGAGTACAAATATTCTGACGACTGATGTTTGATGGGTGCATGCCTTTGACAAGAATCACACCTTTTGACATAGTCAATAGAATCTTGCCTGATAGTCGTCCAATAGTAGCTCATTCGTAGTATTTTGAATAACAAGTTCCTCCCTCTAGAATGGTTCTCACAGTCACCTTCATGTACATCCTTCAATACTTATAGTGCCTCCTCATACTCTAGACACATTTATAGTAGACCCGTAACTAACTTCTTGAATAGAGCCCCATCAATTGTTGTTAATCTTGAAGCCTTCATTCTCAGTAGCCTCGCCTCATTAGCATTGCTCAGTTATATGTTATTCGACATGTAGTCCTTGATTTCTTTGGATTAACTTGTTGACTAGTTGTTGTCAGCACTTCGCTTGTTGTTTAGAGCCATAATATCATTTGAATCTTCATACTTCTCTATTGCTAGTTTCAATATGTACATAATCAATATGTTTATCATGTTGTCATCTCAAAAGATTGCCCATAGAACAGCCAAGGTGTCCGCTTGTGTCTTCCCTCTTTGCTTTGACATGTCAAAATGTATGTGCTTATATATGCTTCAATAAATAATTTGTTATACTTAACATGTATTCTTTCTGTCTAGACGCTGGTGATGTCTTTCCAATAATGTCTATTCCTTACTATATGTCTGGCCGAAATGTGATTGACGGACATCGATATTCTGATGGTCGACATCTGATTAGACCATGCTTGTGACAAGCGTCGCATTTTATAATATAGTTAAAAACATTTTGTCTAATGTATATCAGTAGTAACTCATTGATGGAAACTAAATTGGCAAGTTGCTTCTTTAATAACGATTTCCATGTTCTCCTTCATGTCTATCTCTTAAGACATGTTGTGATGTCGATCAGTTAGATGTCGTTAGACAAGTAGTCTTGCGTGCAACTTGTCATTATGTTTCATGTCAATACCCGTCAGGTTGTCCATCATCAATTAATATACTTTTTGAGGCGTCTTCTCTTTCTAGTGTAGGCTTCAGGAATGTATAAATGGTATGTTGTACATGTCGACGAAAGACTGTCCCTAGGCATGTCAAGGCATCGACTGGTGAATTTAATTTGCCGAACTTTTCATATATCAAATGTATGAAATTTTCTTTGTAACTCCTTGAAAATGTTCAAGTGTAACACAATATTTTATAATCTTTGTTATGTCTGAATCATTGTTGTGGCTCGCACCTTGTAGAAACTCGCAATTGAGTTGTGTTTGATCAATCTTCTATCATCAGGTAATGATTAATGATTCATTATTAAACGTCTTGATTTCACGATTGATAGATCACACCATGTTGTCCTCCTGTGGTGATTTTAGGACAAGTCCCAAACCTTTCATAGATGGTTGAGGTCCCGTCAGTTTATATGGTTAAAATAACCTGTCATGTTGCTGGTACAATGTATGTAGTTCTTGATCGACTCGTGCTGGTTGACTTGAACTGAAATCAACCACAAAGTCAGCAAATACCTGAGTTTAATTGGTGTTCATAGTTTATATACAATGTCATATGTACTTGTCATGTAAGGCCATTTCTTCATCCGTAATGTCACGTAGTATACGTTTAAAGATGCGCCACTATATCATCATTGTTAACTTCATTTCTGTAACTGTTTCGGTCCTTGAAAAATTTGTTACCAAGTCTGAAACGTTGTTCATGTACTTTTTAGGCTAAAAGATATAGGCGAGTAGAAATTATCATGTCAGGCACAAAAGCAGTTTTTAACGTCGGACGGATACTTCAAGTGTCGTACGGGTGCTTTAGTTGTCGGAAGGATACATCTATATATGATTAAGCCCTCTTGACGCATCCAAGAGTGTGAGTAGCTCGTAACCAGTTGTTGTGTCGACCATCATGTCAATATGTGGCAAATGACATGACTAGACTATCGTGTTATGATTCCATCACATGTCCATGCTAGTTGATTATTTTTTTATTACTACGAGGTTGTCGCATTTGTCTCCTTTGTTGTGTGTTTCACTGGCGAACACGTCATACCTTATGCGTCGTAGCCATCTGTAAGTAGTTAACATATCCGTTGAACGTGGAGTTGTCAACCTGTCATGTTTGACTTGTAGTTTTTCTCTTCTATGTGTCATGCATCAGTCGTTCTAACAAGTGGCCTATCTTGACGAGTTGTTCTAACATGTGATCTTTCTTGACGAGTTATCCTTTGGTTCGTCAGTTTTAGGAGATTTAACATTGTCCCTCAGATTGTTTAGTTCTTTCACTGGCGATGATGGACTAATGTTAAACTCATAGGTGTCAAAATCTTTTTTTAACCTGTCATGTCCAGTAGAGAACTGACGTGTGTTTCCTCTCGTCGACTTCTAGTATATGTCTTGTAATATGTAGCTTTCATGTCATTTTCTTCTTGTTGGAATAATAGTGGTTGTCAAAATATTCCACGTTGTCCTCCTCTCGTCTGATTTGTGTCATTTGCTTTGGAGTGTGCGTTGTCTATCGTCTGGTAAGGATATTTTGTCAACTCATCGTAAATGGTCAATCTCTTAACAGACCTCGTCAGAAAGCCTCTATTATCGTGGGCATGCCACAATTGTTTGTAGCCACTTTGTCTTTTTTTAACCTTGATAAGTACTCTCTTGGACATTCCATACACCTTTGAACAATACGCTACGAGTCACTCATCATCTTCTTAAATTGTCCGATACTTGTGTGGTGTAGGTTAAATGTGTCGATAAGATCTATAGACGAGCTGATTGATCTGTCGGACAGTCAATAACTTGTTGTAGCATTATACTTGTCAACGTAGCTCTTGACATTTGTAATTGTAAACATTTGTTGTCTACATCAGTTGCGTCGTCATAATAATTTTTTTTATGTGTGAATCAAAAAATCGTTTTGACATATCAGTACAAAAAACTAATATAACACTTAAACGATGAATTCGTGTATAATGCAAGCATCATTTTTTTAAAAAGAATTTGGGACTTTAGGAACATGTTAAATTATCTCTCTTAAATCTGAGCTAATGATATTGACAAGTGATATATGCAAATACAAGATAAGGAAGCTAATTCAACATATATAAAGATATAGAAGTTGTCTTAAACAAAGCATTGCAATATAAAATCGACAACTAGTATTGCAATATAAATCAAATATGTACCTAGGATGTGGTATTCATTCACACATTCATTACCAAGTTATAAACGAGCTGCACGGTTGAGTCCAAATGTGTGACCGAGTCATTAGCGTGTTGACGAGTTACCAACGAGTTCATCTCTCTTGTTTCCATCAGTTCTTCCTTACTGATGTCCACTTCCATAATTCAAGGTTGTTATTGACTCATTTTGTCTATGTCCACATCTTCTGCTCCCGTCGTGTCTAGTCAACTTGACGTCAACTTCTTCATGTCGTGTTATTGCTGTCACAGCCTCATTCTTTCATGTCTGGATATGTATCCATGTGATTTGTAACTTTCGTGTTTAGAGATTCTATTGGTCATGTCGCACTCAGCATTACGTCCTTCATTCACGTCATGTTGTCAGGTGTGTTCTGTATTAGTGTCTATATCCATACGTCGTCAGGTATGTCTATGACACGTTTCTTATTTTTTTATTGTCAGGTGTGTCACGTTATCTACTATCACCATACTTCCTTGGACATACTCTTCTTCTGTCAGACATGTTGACTTGATCGACGACTATCCCTTATTCTCCAATGCGTCAGATTGATGACATGTGTATTTAAGCCCTTTAGCACCTGTCGTGGGTCAGATGTCTCACAAGTGAACTATTGACTTGGAACTTCTTTGTGTTTGAACCTCCTATTGGACCTGTCAAGCTCAATGTTGTGTCCTTCCATTAGATCATGTTGTCATCGGTCTTCTGTCCTTTTGTCATGTATCTCCTCCATTTCTTGATGTCTGTCGCCAGGTATGTCATCCATATTCAGGCGTCACACTATACCTGCAACTGTCCGTCGTGATGTCATTTTGCTATTTGATTTGACTATACTTAATTCAACCTTAAGTGCTTCATTATCTGATCGTAGAAACTCCATTCAAATTGTAGTTTTTTCAGGGTCGAAATCAAGTCATCTTTCATCATTAGGTTGTCACCTTGATTTATGGACTTTTTCACATTGTTGATTGTCATGTATCATCGTTTTATTCATATAGACTCTTAGCTAATTTCCCACCGACGACATCAAACTGTTTTAGCCAAATTTTGTAGGGTTAATAGCTAAGTGTAATAACCCAAATTTTTGACGCAATTTTTTTTAATTATTTTATTTTATTTATAAACGACCCTGATGAATAGTGATTCTACGGATTATGAAAAACTTTTTAGCCCACACTAGGTAAGTGGTGGAATATTGGAAAACCGAAGATGTGATATTTTTGTATGAAGAAAATGAGTGAATGCAAAAGCCGTCAGAATCTGAAGATTTTTTGTTTTACAATTTGTTTCATAATTTATGAGATATCGGGGAATAAGAGAATTATGTTATGACTTGGAGGATTATAATTTAGAAAGTTCATGGTTATAATCGAATTAGAGTATTTGGAATATTAAGGATTTACGCTACGGAATTTCTACAACGAAAAGCATTCGGAAATTAATCGAACTTACGTGGAGGATTAAGTGTTAATCATGGGGTGGCAAGTAAAGTGCACCAAAGCCATGCAACTAGATTGGTGGAAATCAAATGGGATTATTAACCATGCAACTAGAAGTGTAACTAGCCAATAAAGCCAACCAAGCTAGTAACTAGTAGTTAGGAACATAATTCCTTGAATGGTGGAACAAGGACCAAGCTACCATACTTCTTTGACATTCCATGCCATAATTTACATCACAAGTCACCACAAAATCAGCCAACACCTTTTCAAAAAGACAGAGAGCAAGTAAAGTAAGTGAAAGCTCTCCCCCTTGTTCTTCATCTTCAATTCGGATTTCTAAGAGAAGCAAGGAAAGAAAAATTCATAACTCAAGTTATGCTCATCCAAAAATCACCAAATTTTAACCATAGCTCCTTCATTATATATCTAAGGTACGTATTTAATTTCATAAGTTTTGGATGTGTTTTGGTTGGGTAAATAAAATGTAGAAAATGAGGGAGAATAGTAACTCCGAAAATTTACTAACTTATTTCTTGATTTCTCTTGCAAGTTTAAGGATGTTAAGCATAGATCAAGGCTCCCTTAGGATACAAGCTCTTGTTAGTATATTTAAGGATTCAAAAAAGGTATAAACTCCATCCACCCTTTGATTTACTTTGAGGTATAAGCTTAAGTTTGAGTTTTATTCAAGTACATGTTAGTTCATGAAGTTTGGATTTCAAATATTTGGATCTTGATAGTAGAATGATATCGGTTGATGATGGTGATGAGTTTATGAAGTATAAACTGATTTCGTTGTTAATGAAATCGATTTGATGATTGGGTTGTTGGTTAATGGATTTAACATAGTTAAATTCGGAAAACGTTACGTTTATAGCCGTCGTAATGTCCGTTGGATTTAGGACTGTTTTAACCAAGAATTACGAACTGTCAAAGTACTGTTTTTGAACACCACTGAACATGAATGCATAGGTATTGTTCCATAGTTTGTTTTGACACTTGAATCATGTTATTCCGATTTACGGTTTAGGAGAAAAACTAGTTTTAGTGGTGGTGACTAAAATGTTCAAACTGCTGCGAATGGCTCCCTTTGTAAATATAAACGGACCCTTTAACAGTTGTCAAAAATCATGCAATTTGGAGGATAACTATTTTTTACAGTGGGTAAGACCTCTGAAAAATTTCATGTACATATGGTGAAATTTAGATTTTATAAAAATGACGAAACTAAAGTCACGCGATGACACTATTCATTCGAGAAGCTACTGCCCTGTTCTGGACATTCAGGAAAATGAGTCCTCTGTCCAGGGCCAAAATTTTGTTGGATTGTATTCTAGGCATTCTCTAGATCGTGCACGCGAAAACGGTGTATAATTTGAGTTAACGGTTAATGAGTTATGAGCGTTTTAGTAAAAGCGGTGTAAACAGTAAAACCCCATAGTTGACTCGACTTTTAAAAATGCATTTCACCAAGTTAAACTCATGTGTTCCAAATCAAAATATTTTTGATAAATATTTCAAATACTCAAGAAGCTCCTTGAGGTGGTTTCACATTTAATTATGCGTTTTCTGATTTATTAAAATTGTTGGAGTGCGAGTCGCGTAATAATAATTCTCAGGAAAGTAAACTCTTAGGACATTGTTTTGACGATAACAAATTACTTAGAATTACAATAGGGATTTAAAATTCATTGTAACTAGTCAATGGATATGTGACTTATAAATATCCATTGATTAGCAAAACCAGTTATCAGTTTAAGCTTGTTTATCAACTGATAAAATGGATTGCAGCATTTGATTCATGTTTTATTATCAATTGATTGTATTACCTCGATGGATACTATGAAGTAGTCAATTAATGTTATTGACTTCAATTTATAGCTTCTCAACTGATGTGAAGAATGGCTGATCAATTGTAAATATTCTAAGTTAGAATTCTCACAAGTGAAGTGATCAACTGATATTGGAGTCGATGGATGAAGACACTACTCAACGGATAAAAGCTATCAACAGATAGAAGCCATCAATGGATAAAGACAGTCAACAGATAAAGGATCATCAATGGATAGGGAGTCAATCGATAACTCAATTATCCATCGATACATCAACTGATCAATGGATATCCTATCCATCGATGGATAAGCAAAGAAGAATCAACTGATAAGCTTAACAGTATTTATCAATTGATTAAGGTTTCCCAATTTAGTTAAAGACAAAAGGATTGGAAACTTTGCAGAGATTGAATCAATGGAAGACAGTCCTGTCAGGATTGTGAAGACTTTTAAGGCAACACAGTCTTCAAGGAATAGATCAAGACAAAGACATTCCAAGACTAGACATAGTCTAATGAAGATTGTGAAAGTAGCTAATTTCTATTTTCATATAAACATTGTAAAATGTATTTTATAATGTTATCTGTCGATAGGAAATAGAATGAGAAGAAAACTACTATATAAGTAGTTAGTAGTCTATTGTAGCAAAGTGTTTGAAAAAGTGTAAAACAAAAAATTGTAAGCATTTGAAGTGCAGAAATACTTTGTAAGCAGCTTGGTATTTTTACCAAGATTAATTGAAAGCAAAAACATACTAGTGGAAAACCAATCCACTAGTAATTTTCAATATTGTTTGTTTTGTTTTCAATACTTTAATTATTACATTCTTAGTTCAATCAGTTTCCTAATATACACTGAAACACTTTCGTTGCATAAACTTAAATCTGCAAGAATTTGAATTAATTCTTAAGTTTGTATTCAACCCCCCCTTCTCCAAACTTATTGTACTTAAGGGCAAATAACAATTGGTATCAGAGCTATCTTTCAACATACAGAAAGTTAAGATCTAAAAGTACATCAAGTATGGGTCAAAAAGACACAGGAGTAAAGATTCCAGTTCTAGAGAAAGATGAGTACTTTCCCTTGAAAGTGAAAATGCACTTGCATCTGCTATCCATTGATCCTTCCTATGTTCACTGCATAGAGAAAGGTCCACATATGCCTATGAAGATAGTTACAAGTGTAAATGCAGATGGTACTCAGGCACCAGACAAACTTATTCTAAAACCTGAAAGTGAATACATAGATGAGGATGAGAAGGAAGTACATAAGGATAAAAAGGCTATGAATATTTTGTTCAATGGTCTTGACAAGGATATGTCCGACAATGTTATAAATTGTACAACCTCCAAGGAAGTCTGGGACACTCTCCAAACTCTATGTGAAGGCACTGAACAAGTAAGAAAGAACAAGATGCAACTCTTGATTCAAAAGTATGAAGCCTTTCATTTTAAGAGTGGTGAAGCAATCAATGACACATATAGCAGGTTTCAAAAGCTGTTGAATGAGCTGAAGCTATATGGAAGAGTGTATGCTGTTGAAGATACCAACCTCAAATTTTTTAGATCCTTACCCAAGGAATGGAAACCAATGACTGTTTCTATAAGACAATCTCCTGACTTCAATGAATATACTCTTGACAAGCTGTATGGCATCTTGAAAACCTATGAGTTGGAACTACAGCAAGATAAGGAAATTGAGAAAAGTCAGAAGCGAGAAAAGTCCATTTCTTTAGCGGTCAAGGATAAGCAAGTTGCATAATCAGGTAAAGATGAAGTTGTCAAAGAAGGGAAGAAAGAAAGTCATGGCAATAGTGCAAGTGGTGTTAATTATGATGAATCTTCCACTGGGAAAGGAAAAGAAACAGTTGAGGATGATGAGTCATACACCAAGGATGAAATAGATGAAATAGATGAACATTTGGCTTTTCTATCAAGAAAATTTTCAAAACTTAAATTCAAGAGGAATCCCATGCGAAGGCCTGGATCACAGTTCAAGAGAGACAATCAACAAAGCAAAAATCTTGTTGACAGGGCTCAATTCAAATGCTTTAACTGTGGATTGGCTGGTCATTTTTCTAATGAATGCAGAAAGCTAAAAATGGAAAAGAAGTCAAAGTTTAGTGATGGTATCGACTATAAGAAGAAGTACTTTGACTTGCTCAAACAAAGAGAGAAGGATTTTGTAACAGAAGAAAAGGACTGGGCTGCTGAGGATGATTATGAAGAAGAAGAATACATCAACCTTGCACTAATGGCCAATCATGATGATCAGGAAGCTAGTTCTTCTAGCAATCAGGTAATTTCTACAAATCTATCTGAGTTATCCAAAAATGAATGCAATATTACAATTACTGAAATGTCAAATGAATTGTATAATTTGCATATCACTCTTAAGTCCTTAAACAAAGAGAACACTAGGCTCAAAATAACCTTAGAAACTCTCGCTGAAAGAAATAATTTTCTAGATAGTGAGCTAGTCCAAATGGACAGACTCAAGGTAGAAAACAAAGATGCTAGAAAAGAACTAGTTGAGTGTAAAAAGGAAATAGAAAATTTGAAAGAAAAATTGGAAGAAGAACTAAGAACCATTGACAAGTGGAACAAGTCAAGTAAAGCTAGTAAGAAGATGAATGACATTCATGGAACAAATTCTTTCACCATGCTGTCTGAAACCATTGATGAAAATCAATCTTTGGAAAAGAAGCAATCGATTGCTAATCCTGAATCAATTGATAAGGATTATCCATCGATTGATAATGTCATTCCAACGGATAATCATCCATCGATTGATAATGATATCCCAACGGATAATTATCCATCGATTGAGGAATCATCAACTGCTAAACAATCTGTTTTAAAAACCAAGCTTAACAGACCTGTTAAATTTGTGAAAGAAGGTAGCTCCTCTAAATCTCAAGTCAAAGTTGAAAAGGCTAATATAGGGTTCTTATCTAAAGATCAATTGAAAGAAAAATTGGAAAAGATAGAGCCTAATATTCAGCCAAATGAGAAAAAGAAGAAGAACATAAATGGTAAAGTAGGCATAAAGAAGCACAATAACTACACACCTGACAAGTATGCTCCTAGAAAGATATGTGCTAAGTGTGGCAGCAAAAATCACTTATCTGTGCAATGCAAGATCAATATGCCTGCAACAACCAATGTGCCTGTTGTACCTAACATACATTCTAATTCTGTTTTTCCTCATTTAGTTGATTCTCATGCTATTCATGCTCAATATGCATCAATGCATTATATGTTTAATCCATATTTTGCATTTGCCAACATGAATATGCTGGCTATGCCATGGAATATGCATAACAATTTTCATGCTCTAAATCTCTCTAATTCTGCAAGCATGAATATTCCAAATATTAGCACTGAGAATTCTGAGGTAAGGAAGCTAATACCTAAGGTTGAAGTGGAAGTAAAACCACCTAAACCAAAGGTACAAAAATTGGAATCCAAACCAAAGGTAGCAACTAATAAGAAAGGACCCAAGGCAACTTGGGTACCAAAATCAACTTGATTGTTTTTTATTATGTACAGGGAAAGAAAAAGAATCTTTGGTACTTGGACAGTGGGTGTTCAAGACACATGACTGGAGATAAATCCATGCTCACAAAGTTTGGGGAGAAATCTGGCCTTAGAGTAACTTTTGGAGATGACAGTAAAGGGTACACCATGGGATATGGCTTGATTTCAAAAGAGAATGTCATCATTGAACTAGTTGCATTAGTTGATGGCTTAAGACATAATTTGTTAAGCATAAGTCAACTATGTGACAATGGAAATAAAGTTTGCTTCACAACTGAAGCATGCATAATTTCCAACAAGAAAGATGGAAGCCTGGTTATGATTGGGAATAGAAAAGGAAATGTGTATATAGCTTACTTCAATTCAACAAGTTCAGATTCAATGACTTGTCTTCTCTCTAAGGCAAGTACAAATGAAAGTTGGCTATGGCATAAGAAATTAGCTCACTTAAATTTCAAAGCCATGAATCAGTTGGTCAAGAAAAATCAAGTGAGAGGCTTACCACAAATGGAATTTGTCAAGGATGGACTATGTGATGCTTGTCATAAAGGAAAATAAAGAAAGGCATCATTCAAGTCAAAATTGGAATCATCAATTGAAAAGCCACTTGAGTTATTACACATGGATTTGTTTAGTCCTATGAATATCATGTCCATTGCAAAGAAGAAGTATGCTCTAGTCATTGTGGATGACTTTTCAAGGTTCTCATGGACTTATTTTCTGCATTCAAAGGGTGAAGCTAGTCATCTCATCATCAAGCACATAAGAGAAGTTGAAAAAAATCTTGAATCAGATGTAAAGAAAATAAGGAGTGACAATGGAACAGAATTCAAGAATTCAACATTGAAGGAGTTCTGTGAATCTAAAGGAATCATACACACATTCTCTGCACCAAGGACACCCCAATAAAATGGGGTAGTTGAAAGGAAAAATAGGACATTGATTGAAGCAGCTAGAACTATGTTGGAGGATGTTAAATTACCAACATATTTCTGGGCTGAGGCCATTAATACAATATGTTATACTTAAAACATCTCCATAGTGAATCAAGCTCAAGGAAATACACCTTATCAATTGATCAAGAAAGACAAAAAGCCAAAAGTGGGGTTTCTTCATGTCTTTGGCTGCAAATGTTATGTTCTGAGAAATCAAGGTGAACATCTTGGAAAGTTTGAAGCCAAGGCTGATGAAGCTATATTTGTTGGGTATGCACTATCAGGCATAGCCTATAGAGTCTATAATCTTAGACTACACATTGTTATGGAATCTGTACATGTAGTATTTGATGATAAAAAGATTCAAGGCTTGCTTGATGAAGGAAATCATGACTTACTGCATTTTGAGAATGAATCAAATGTTGTAGATGATGATGAAGAAGTAGAAATTATAAAACCTCAAGTTCTCAGAAACCCAATATCAGTTGATGTTACAGAATCAATGGATAATTTATCAGTTGACAGAAATCCATCAACTGATAATGCATCAACTGATAATTCTTCAATGGATAATCAACACTCTACATCTAGGGTATCCAACTCAGGGGGAGGGTTTCAGAATCAATCCACAAATTCAAATCAATTTGAGTTCAATACAAATGATCATGAAGCTTCACCATCAAGGTAAAACTTGCCTCCTCAAAGAAAATGGACAAAAAGCCATCCATTTGAGCTAATCATTGGAAATGCAGAAGATGGTGTCAAGACAAGAAGTGCTACTCAAAATGAGTGTCTGTATAGCAGCTTTCTATCTCAAGAAGAACATAAAAGAATTGAAGATACTCTTATGGATCCTGATTGGGTTCTGGCTATGCAAGAAGAACTCAATCAATTTGAAAGAAATAAAGTGTGGAATCTGGTGCCCAAACCAAAAGATAGATCAGTAATTGGTACAAAATGGGTATTCAGAAACAAAATGGATGAAACTAGTACTGTGACTAGAAAGAAAGCAAGGCTTGTGGTAAAGGGGTACTCACAAGAAGAAGGAATTGATTTTGATGAAACTTTTGCACCAGTTGCAAGGCTGGAAGCAATCAGAATCTTTCTAGCTTTTGCTACACATGCTAATTTCAAAGTCTACCAGATGGATGTGAAGAGTGCATTTTTGAATGGAGTATTAGAAGAGGAAGTTTATGTGGAATAATCACCTGGCTTTGAAGATCTAGATTTCCCTAACTTTGTCTACTATCTACTCAAAGCACTCTATGGCTTGAAGCAAGCACCAAGGGCCTGGTATGACACTTTATCTCAGTTCCTCATTGAGAATCACTTCACAAGAGGTACTGTTGATAAAACTTTATTCAGTAGAAATGTTAATTGCTCTATCATTCTTGTTCAAATATACGTGGATGATATTATTTTTGGCTCAACTAATGAGGAACTTTGCAAAAAGTTTGCCAACTTAATGCAAAGCAAATATGAAATGAGCATGATGGGAGAACTTACCCACTTTCTTGGTTTGCAATTCAAACAAGTTAAGGATGGTATTTTCATAAATCAAACAAAGTACATTCATGACTTGTTAAAGAAATTTGACTTAAGTGAATGTTCTTCTGCAAAAACTCCCATGGCCATTGCCACCAAACTTGAATTAAACACTAAGGAAGCTAAAGTGGATATTTCAAGATATAGAGGCATGGTAGGCTCACTTTTATATTTAACTGCTAGTAGGCCATATATAATGTTCTCTACATGCTTGTGTGCAAGATTTCAGGCTGATCCTAGAGAATCTCACTTAGTGGCTATTAAGAGAATTTTTAGATATCTCAAAGGTACATCAAATTTAGGTATTTGGTATTCTAAAGATTCTGGTTTTAATCTAATAGGCTACTCAGATGCAGATTATGCAGGTTGCAAAATAGACAGGAAAAGTACTACAGACACCTGTTAATTTCTAGGAAATAAACTTGTGTCATGGTTTAGCAAAAAGCAACACTCAATATCAACTTTAACTGCAGAAGCTGAGTACATTGTTGCTGGAAGTTGCTGTGCACAAATATTATGGATGAGGAATCAATTATTTGACTATGGGTTCAAGTTGAACAAGATTCCTATTTTCTGTGATAATACAAGTGCCATTGCAATAACAGAAAATCATGTGCAACATTCCAGAACCAAACACATTGACATAAGGTATCATTTCATTAGGGAACATATAATGAATGGTACAGTTGAATTACATTCTGTCCCTAGTGAACAACAACTTGCAGACATTTTTACCAAACCTCTAGATGAATCTACTTTTAATAGATTAGTCTATGAATTAGGTATGCTTAATATCATTTAATCTCAAAATGTGTGCTAAGTTTTTCTTGTAGCCATTGTTCACAATTATCTGTTGAACCAAAGTGATCAATCGATAACTGTGTTAATTGTCAATGGATATTTTGCAGCTATCGATGGATATATTTGATCAACAGATAAAATATATTCCTATCGATGAATATTTATCCATCAACATATAATCACCTCAGTAATTGTTTATCGATTTATAAATTCTTTATTATTTGATCAACAGATAAATTTTACTTCTATCAATGGATATTTATCTATCGATAGATAATTACCCTGATAGTTGTTTATCGATCGATAAAGTATTATTATTATTATCCTTTTTATCCATCGATGGTAATAGAATTTATAAAGTTTTATTCATCCGTTGATCAAATTATAGCCGTTGATTAATTACTTTATTTGTCAACAGATGAAGACATCCATCAATTGCCATTTAGAATAATTAACTGCAACTCTTTTTATCCTTCAACAGTTATATCCTTAATTAAAACTGTCTATTCAATTCTTCTTAATCACAGAGAATATAAATAGCAACAATAATTCTTATTTCATTCTTGCTATTTTATTTTCTATCCCTAATTGTTGTATCTCTGTTTCTCTCTCTCAAGTTTTTTTTATTTGTCAAATCCACTCATCCGTTTTCAAGTTCTTTCTAATCTCTCAAGAATCAGTAATGGCACCACAAAAGAAGATTGTTTCCTCCACCGGGTTCACATATGAACAAAACAACTTCACAGCATGCCTAACAATGAATGATGCTCCCGTGGACTTCCATCTATTGATGCGATTTCTGGGAGACTGCAAAGTGTCCAAAGCACTCAGTAAAGCACCCACAATAGTGTGTTCTTTTGTTGAGGAACTATGGAACTCTGCAGAAGTATCACAAGATGGGAAGGTAATTTCTTATACTTGCAGAGGTAACTCTTACACCATTACAAGTACTATGTTGTCTGAATGTTTAGAATTACTTGAAAATAATTGTGATAGGTTACCAATTGAAGAAGAGATTAGGGACATGTTAGAATCTGTTAACTATGCAAATGCTGAAACTAGTTTAGGTGAGGTTGTTAGAAAAAAATTTAAGGAAAGAATGGAGTTATTTCTTTGATGCTATTATTAAAGTATTTTCTGGCAAAATAAGTAATTTTGATGCAATTACCACAAGTATGCAAGAAATTGCTTATTCAGTCCTGTTTGATAAGTACTTCAATTTTAGCACATTATTCCTAAATGAATTAACTGCTAAGTTAGGAACCAAGGCTTCTAGGAAAAATAACATTTATTTTACTAGATTCTTTATGCTGTTAATTAATGCCTCCATTGGAGAATATGAGATTAGTGCAGATATGGAGACACTAGAGCCATGGATGCAAAACAAAAGGGTCTTCAAGGATTTAGTGAGAATCAACTTACATCCTAAGTTGTGCCTTATTTATCCTCTTTTTGTGCAGGTATATCTAAAGAAACTCAATTTCTCTTTTTCTTCCTCTGGTATTCAAACTTCTTTGCCTTCTGCAACAATGGAGGGAGATGGAAATTCCCCCATCCCTCCTACCCAAGTTGCACAACCTTCCAAACACAAATCTAAACAAACCACCTCAGTAGTTTCTCAAAAGACTACTGTTGTAAAATCTAAGAAAAGAAAAACAACTGAGGGGAGTGTGAAGTTGGTTGATAAGGGTGAGGGAACTGGCCAACATCAAGAAAGCCAGAAGCATAAGGAAGGAGAGAGTGAGAATGTCCAGCCAGCCACCAGCCCAATCTCCCAACAGATTGAGGCTGTGATAAAGGATTTAAACACATCCCTAGTTGCACCTTCTCAACAAGGTGTAGCTATTGAAAAGAGGTCTCAACCAAGACCATTAGATGGGGGTGAGGGACACAAAGTTCTACATCCATACGAAAGGAGAAAGAAGGACAAAAATATTGCACAGGGAACACACACAATTGCAAATCCAAATGCAAATTTGGTAGAGCCTTCAGTTTCTTCTTTTGATGTGTCTCAGAATTCTCCTGAGGCACATCCCCACTCTCTATCTATTCCATTTCCTTAATCCCCTTCAAAATCTATTTCTTCAGAAACTTTGTTGATTGACAACTTCAATGTTTCAAATTCACCCTCTTTGCAACTCAGGGTGGAGCCAACACTCTCACCTGCATCACCAAATAAGGTTAACACCTTGGTTGATCAGGAAAATACTGAAAATTCTCTCAAGTCAATGGATATTATTCAATCAACTGATAATTTCCAACATCCATTGACTAGTTCACTTCCATCGATGGATATCATTACATCCATCGACGAGTTCCAATCAACGGATATTCATCCATCGATGGATATTTCTTATCCATCGATTGACACCTTAATTCCAATTCATGAATCATCCAATGAAACACTTCAAGTGGCCAATACTCTACTAGGATTGAGTGGAGTGGGTAAGGTGTGTGAGAGGCAAGGTTTGCAAACCTTGGCAAAATGAGAGTGTGAGAATGAGAGGCCCTCAAATTATTCTGAGGTGGCAAAAGGAGAGGGTGTGAGCAAAGAGAGTTCCACCTTAGCAGGTGATGCAAAAGGAGAGAATAGTAAGGGAGAGGTGAAAATCCAGGATGAGATCCTGATGCAAAAACAGAGAGAAGAGAGTGAGAGAGAAAAGAATAGAGAGAAAACAATTTCACCATCTCATGAAGCATCAACTTCTAAAACTGAGCAGGTTGCAGCAGAACTCACCCATGAGTTGGGGTTGGAGTTAGGGGGAGATGAAGGAAATGGAGTCCCTGCAGAAGTTGCAGATGCCCACATGGAAGTGGATGATGAAGTTGAATTTAATATTGATGCATCAACTTTTCAACATGATGATCCACACTACTAAGAATTAGCAACAGCCACTAATCAAGAGGCTGAACAGATGTTGGGCTTAGTGCAAATAGAAGAACAATTCAGGAGTGGAAAGGAGAGTCTAGCAAGACAGCCTGATGATGTATCTCACATGAATCCAGAAGATTTTGAAGATACTTCTGATGATTAGCTCCTTGAACCTGACATGGCTAGTGATGAAACCAGTTTGGCTGATACTGAAAGGGCCATAATTTCACACTACAGGAGATCCATGGATGAAGTAAATGTAGAGGATCCCTTGTACAGAAGAATTTTCAACTTTTACAGAGACAACTTGAAGATTCAGAAAATGCAGGTCACTGGGTCTAAGTATGAACTCAAGAAAATCAGGGAAGAGATTGATAGCTCAAGGATGCATTTTGACTCCACAATTGATTCAAAACTCAGCCTTACAATGTTAACAATAATCAAGCAAAGACTTTGTTAGTATTGGTGTCCTAGAGACAATACTTTTAATGTTTTATTGAAAACAATTAAGGATTATGTTTTATGTGATTATTTAATTATTATTTATTATGTCTTTATTTACTGCGTTATAAATTGAAAGGATAATAAATGTCCTTGGAATATTAATACGTAATATATATCTTTAAGTATGTGACTTAAAAATGAGATTATATGAATAGTATTTTATTCCTAAAATTCCCTAGTCAAATATTATTATTTAAGGACAATAATAATGCAATAAGACTAGTATGTTTGTTGACGGATGACCACATCTCATTGGTCATAGGTATGGTGATACTAAAGTCAAGAACATAAGTGTATGTATCAATACATGACACTGGAAAGACCCGCCGTGAGATTCTACATGTTAATAAGTGTCATAAGAAATCTCACTGTGATAATGATGTAATGATCCTCTGACTTGAAATCATTATATTTCTATACGAGAATTAATATACTTTGATTACACTCAAAGTTACCTTTAACCGGGTAATGATAAGGTGTACATTGGGTATGCTATGAATCGTATGAGGAATATGAATGATAGATATAGGATTTAACCCTCCAATTCTAGGAGTGATATTATTGACCTCTTGATTGAGTGAGACTATGAAATGCATGGCCATGCTCAAATATTGATTTGTTTAAATAGTCTACTCATTGATCAAGGAAACCGAGATTAAACGTTGAAGAGGATGACACTATACATGCCTCGAGTTTGATCTATAATATAAGGTTAAAGGGATTATATTACATGGAACATTATTCACGAAAGGTTTAATTGAATCACCAATTATTATTGTTACTTGGGTAGCAATGATGTATTACTAGATGCCGCTCATTGTTTATAATTTTATTATTAGATAATAAAATTATTGCCAACGTAATAATAACCTAAAGGGTCACACACAAAGAACATCAAAACGGAGGTTTATTTAAATTACGAATTTAAATATATTATTGTTTATTTGAATTTAATTATTGAATTAATTAAGTGGGACTTGATTAATTATATTAGAATTCGGATTTAATAAGTATTATTATTATTCGAATTTAATTATTGAATTAATTAAGTGGGACTTGATTAATTATATTAGAATTCAGATTTAATAATAATAATAACCCAAAGTCATAATGGGTTTTGGAAACCACATGGATTAGGGTTAGGCCCAAAATCTCTCTCTCCCCTATATATACATAATGATGTATAGTATTAGGGTTTAATCATCAAATTTCGTTTTTAGAGAAAAACTCTAGCTGCTCAACATCAAGAGAGACTAGAGAAAGATAGAGAGAGAGGCAAACAATTCGGCTAGTACCGACTCCGGTGATCGTAGGACGATCGGGCGTTCGTGTGGACTTCTTTAGAGAGCAAATCTTTGCAACAAAGGACTGCTGTGATTCATCTTTTTGGACCTCCATTAAACAGCATACGAAAGCTTTGTTAAGGTACATACTTCTTCACCATAATCATCCAATGTTATACATGGATCCTGCGATTGGGTTTCGATTTTTTTTTATTATTTTTACGTTAATTCCGCTGCGTTTTCATGCCCGAAACCCTTCAGACTTGATACGGAGTCTACAGCCAAGGACAGAGTAGTGGAATTGGAGAAAAGAGTGATAGCTATGAAAGTTAACATGGAGCAAATCATGAAGAATCAAGTAACTCAAATCAAACTCCTAAGCAGACTCTTGGAAACCCCTCTCATTTCTTAGTCATCGGAGCAAGAGCCAGTTGCTGATAACAAAAAGGGGGAGAAGCATGAGGAGTTAAGGAGAAAAGAAGTTGAAGCTGTAATCAAGAATACAGAGGATGTCATTCAAAGGAAGGATCCAAAGTAGGAATTGGCTCAACATATTGTAAGGCAATTTGATTCAATTGCCAGAAAAAACAAGGAGATTGATGCACAAGAGCCAATTGCCTTATTGCCAGAAATTCTTGAAGCAGTAAAGAAAGGATAAATAAGGATAGAAGAAAGTAGCTCACAACCTGGTGATAAAAAAGGAAAGGGAAAGTTGATTGAAGATGGCAAGAAGAAAGAGAAATCTGTCACAAGTGGAGGTCAGAAACTATTGGGCAAATCAATAGTGGTTGGTATGAAAGAAAGGGAGCAACAAGAAAAGTCTCAAGAAGAATTTGTTATTCAACTGCAAAGGAAATTTGATGAGGAGGATAGGCTAATTAGAGAAGCCAGAAGAAAAGAAAACAAAGAGGAGAACAAGCCTGTAGATGAACCAAAAACTTCTGGAGTCAAAAGAAAACTTATTGTTGAAGAAAAAGAGGCTAAGGAGGAGAAGCCAAAAGAGGTGAAGCTTGAAAGTCAAGCTTCTAGGAGTGGTCAAGCCAAAGAAATAAAAGTGTTCAAACCCAAATATGAGAACTTTGTGCTAATAAAGGTTGAAGTAATGATTGCAGCAAAAGGACAAAGGAAGAGGGATGTTGATCTACTTCACTTTGAGTATGAAGATGGATCACATTCAACTTTCACATTTAATCAAGTCTTGGATCAAGGATATGGCATCTTAAGGAAAATCTATACTATGCTTAACAGGAAGTATGATCTAACTGAAGAGCTAGGAAAGGCCATTCTTGAGAAGATGAAGAAGATAAGGGAGACACCTATTCAAGAAGAAAGGGATGACAGAATCAAAATTTGGAACCCTGAAGGAAGGAAAGTACTTCATGAACCATTCTACTTGATGATATACAAGGACAGAGAAGGAAGAGAAAAATGCATTGATATTTGTCAAGAAATAGACAAACTGCCTAATCTGGAATTGAATCATCTTGCAAGCCAATTGGACTACAGGGTTGAGGATGAGAAGATTCTGAAGGGATCCCTATTCACAAAGATGAAAGAAAATGAAGATAAGATGAATGAGTCAAGGGGAAGAAGAAGAAGATAGAAGATTCAATCTCAAACATCAAAATTATCCGAATTCATCTTTTACTGGTATTTGATTACTCTGTCTCAAATTACTTTTGTCAATATTATAATTCCTGCTAGAATGAAAATGTTTAGGAGTTCTGTTATCATCAACAGAGAATTTATGCATATTCTACATATTCATAAATAGGGGGAGATTGTTAGGAATTATGTGTTTTGATGATAACAAATTACTTAGAATTACAATTGGGATTTAAAATTCATTGTAACTAGTCAATGGATATGTGACTTATAAATATCCATTGATTAGGAAACCAGTTATCAGTTGAAGCTTGTTTATCAACTGATAAATTGGATTGCAACATTTGATTCATGTTTTATTATCAATTGATTGTATTACCTCGATGGATACTGTGAAGTAGTCAATTAATGTTATTGACTTCAATTTATAGCTTCTCAACTGATGTGAAGAATGACTGATCAATTGTAAATATTCTAAGTCAGAATTCTCACAAGTGAAGTGATCAACTGATATTGGAGTCGATGGATAAAGACACTACTCAACGGATAAAAGCTATCAACGGATAGAAGCCATCAACGGATAAAGACAGTCAACGGATAAAGGATCATCAATGGATAGGGAGTCGATGGATAACTCAATTATCCATCGATACATCAACTGATCAATGGATATCATATCCATCGATGGATAAGCAAAGAAGAATCAACTGATAAGCTTAACAGCATTTATCAGTTGATTAAGGTTTCCCAATTTAGTTAAAGACAAAAGGATTGGGAACTTTGCAGAGACTGAATCAATGGAAGACAGTCCTGTCAGGATTGTGAAGACTTTTAAGGCAACATAGTCTTCAAGGAATAGATCAAGACAAAGACATTCCAAGAGTAGACATAGTCTAATGAAGATTGTGAAAGTAGCTAATTTCTATTTTTATATAAACATTGTAAAATGTATTTTATAATGTTATCTGTCGATATGAAATAGAATGAGAAGAAAACTACTATATAAGTAGTTAGTAGTCTATTGTAGCAAAGTGTGTGAAAAAGTGTAAAACAAAAATTATAAGCATTTGAAGTGCAGAAACACTTTGTAAGCAGCTTGGTATTTTTACTAAGATTAATTGAAAGCAAAAATATACTAGTGGAAAACCAATCCACTAGTAATTTTCAATATTGTTTGTTTTGTTTTCAATACTTTAATCATTACATTCTTAGTTCAATCAGTTTCCTAATATACACTCAAACACTTTCGTTGAACAAACTTAAATCCGCAAGAATCTGAATTAATTCTTAAGTTTGTATTCACCCCCCCCCCTTCTCCAAACTTATTGTACTTAAGGACAAATAACAATTATACTTATTAGTAATATAAGTAGTTGATGGGATTAAGAGTACTAATTGGGATTATGATATCTATTGATAGAGAATCTGGAAAGAGTGGGACTCTGAGAACGTATCTTAGACTCCAGGCAAATTTTCCTAACCTTATACTTTTATTTTCAAAAGGTTATATTCTTGAGTTGCATATGAAATTAAATTACGCTTATGCAAGTTTTCGAAACCGTACTTGATATACTACTGTTGTGTTGAAAACTGTTGTTGTTGTGATATACTATTGATTAAATTACGAGTTGATTGAACTGCGATTTAAAGCAATCCTTAAATATTTTAGTTTATATGCTATAAGGGTATTATAGATATATACCGGTGATTATAGAGGCTCTAGGGGTAGAGCGGCTTTCGTGTTTTCGAACGTAGACCGGGAGACGGAAGGTTATTTTAAATATTGTTGTAATCCGGGATATGTCGGAGACAAATTATTTTAAAATATTGATTAAAAATATTCAATTATTTATATTTTAGATATTATTTTGATAAAGAATTAAATAGAGTTAATAAATATTATTTGAATATTTATTTAAGGAATGAATATTATTCTGAATATTCATTTAAAAAGGAGTTTATTAATTGTTTATTTATTGAATTAATATTAGTTGAATATTTATTAAATATTCTAAATTGATTTAAAAATTATTGAAGGTCTTTAATAATTATTTAAAATATTTTCTGACCTTTAGAAAATTTATTTAAATATAGTGAGGGTTCCCTAATATCTATTTATATTCTATTTTATTCTTTTAATAAGAATAAAATATTCTCGGACTTATCAAAAATAGGAAACTCAGTCAAGGGAGTCAAAGGTGATTTACTTTATCAAAAGCGGTTGTGTTTTGACATCATTTGCCTACTGTAGAAGGGTTTTCAACTTATCAAATCAAAAGAGGTTTTCCGATTAACTCTCAGGTCGTGGTTTGAAATGGTTTTCATTCCTTAATAAAAGACATCAGTTGACGGTGGTCAACACACCTTGGTGGTGAGATTATTGCCTCAATTATTTTGACAATACCTATTCAGAGTTAAGTAGATCTATTAACAAGTATGATACACTTGGAGAACTAGGATTAAATTCCGGTTCCAGGTTAGATAGATGAATCTATTAACAAGTATGATATACTTGGGAAACTAGGATTAAATTCTGGTTCCAAGTTAGATAGATGAATCTATTAACAAGTATGATATACTTGGGGGACTATGATTAAATTCCTGTTCCAGGTTTATAGATCATTCCAGTGGACTAGGAGATATAGCGTAAGAGGCCGAGTGACGCTCGTTCCAGCACTTTGGCCCATATGAGGTCTAGGGTGATTACCAAGGTCAGAGGTATTTCCATCGGCTCCCCCTTCTACATTTAGAGAAACAACAAGAGCTACCGTAGGTTGCGACTGATCATCGTGTATGTGCGGTAGCAGCGTGGTGAAAGGCTCCAGATACAGTCCCATCTTCCAATTGGAATTGTGCTGCAACATCGTAATGAAAGCCGATGAGCTGATTTACCGAGGGTGTTGTCAGTGATTGATATGTTGAGATCTTCGTACTCATTCAAACTACTTTGACAAAAAGTTTATTTTGCAAACTCGTAGAATATGTAAAGTGTGCATAATATTGCAGTTTTAAACGATGTTTAAAAAGAGTATATTTACAGTTATATATGTTATTACTAAGCTATATTGCTCATGCTTGTTTTCTTTATATATATCACAACACAACAGGTCAGCCGAAATGTTTTGACGAGAAGTTATTTTGAAAACTTAAGCGGGTACAGGATGTACACCGAATAGTTTATAAATCTTCAAAATGTTTTACTGGATTTAAACCTTACAAGTGGTATGGTTCAAAGTTATTTGATTTTCTTATGATGAGAAGCAATTATTATTATAGTATCTTGAACTGGGTACTTATCATATTTTATGGGAGTTTAGCAAAGCTATAGTTGATGCTATTTTGCTAAAGTTATAGATAATATTATTTCAAAAACTGTGAATGTAATAAGTTCATTGGGTTTTATCTCAAAAGATTTAGAGGAAGTATGAAAGAATGGTAACACTATATTCAATAGTGTCCTATTTTACATAATGAACTAAATTGTTCGAGTTATATTCTTCTCAACTTCATGTGGAGTATAAATACTTTTAACAGAAAACTCCGACTATATGTATCGTCGTGAGATACTTTGCTATGCTTACCCTAGACCGGTAACCTATGTTATACTATTGAGATAGTAGTGATTATCATGTTCTTGGATGAGAGTCACATAGATAATTGGGTGGATAATTTGTTGAGCATTCATTCGTTCACTCTTGCTTTATATTAAATTTTTCAGAGAAAGTGATAATACACTCGATTGGCTCCATACTTCAAGGAAAGGAAGTAAGAGATTCACCTTTGAGGTGGTTCAATTCAGAATTATTCCACAGGAGTAAGTTGAATAGGTTTTTAGTATTGATCTAGTTATTAATGTTAATTCATGTAGGGGTTATCATTAATAGCGTGAGATCCTGGATAAGTACATTTGGTTTGTAATAACTAATTATACTTGTTGTATATCGTTTCTAAGACTATAACTCGTATTTGTGTGTATAAGAGGGATCTATGGTATGATTTTTTTAGATTATGGAGTTATTGCAGGTTTTAAATGATTAGATGGTGACGTGATGACTCAAATCCCTGACCCGGATTTGGGGGCGTTACAGAGATGGTATCAGAGCCTGAGTTATAGTACTTAGATACGAGAGTGTTAATAGTTATTCAGATATAAGAGGATAACGTGAGAACTTATATAGAGTTCATAATTGGACTACCGGATGTAGTACCAATGAATGAGTTAAGAAAAGGTCATCTACTTGGAGTTAGTAGTGAGGAGATTTATGAATGACATTTGGGATATAGATTTTGAACGGGAAACTGACGAGACCGTTCTGGAATAGGCAAAGATTATTTTGTACAAAGTGATAAGTATAAAGATTTCGAGGATTCTATTGAGGATAAGAAGTCAAGGATAATTGTTAAGACGATGCGTGTTATTGATATGATATAGAGTCACAACTAAGAGTGAAGATGCATGTTTGTTGTATCATCTAAGCATGTTAAGTATTTTCTAATAAAAGTGAGCCCCTTAGTGTTGTGACCACACATTCCGGATATTGTGGTCAGGATGAAAAGTATGAATGACCCAGTGTGTAGGTGTTGGTGTGAAGCTCCTTTTTCTAGTGGTAGGACTCCGACCAGAAAGGGGGTCCGAGCATTCATTGAGAATTTAATAGTTTAGTGGAGATAAATGGTTCGGGGAAAGAGGTCCCGTAATACAACTATAAATCCTTCGGTGTGAATTGATTGAGACTACATAATGGACAATATGTCTCGTCCTTTTAGTAATATACCATGTGTCGTGTAAACCATGAGTTTTGGAGAGAAAAAATGACGGTCGGAAGGACCAGACGATAAATGTATGAATATGAAATTGGTACAAGTTGTGAGGAATCTACCCTTAGCTAGCAACCTGATAGGTAATATTGATCTGACATATCTCACATGTCGTGTTTGATAGCCTGTTCAGTAATATGACAGTCCTACTGATATGAATAGTGATAAGGATATAACTTATGAACTGGTGATGATTCAGGAAATTGCCATAATAAAAAGAGTGGAAGCATAAGGAGTAGTGATTCAATAGTGCAAGATTGAGGCATGAAGAGTAATATTGTACGAATAATTACTAGTTCCATTCAACGGAGATTTAATTTCTTTGATAAAAGAGAAGAGATGTGATGTCAAGATAAAAATATCGTCTGCATAAGGATGTTCAAACTAACGATAGAGATAAAATAGTGAAAGTTAAGATTACACTATAATGATGAAGTTAGGTTAAAGGACATGGAGACAATTTGAGGTATTTTGATTACGATGGAAGTGAAAGGTCTATTACACTTTGGAGGATAGGTTGTTGGGCAACCGTGATTGGTACCATAGAGGAAATACATGGAAAAAAAGGTATGTAGTAGTTAATGGGTTGATGACGTAATTATTAGCGACCTTTTGAGGTGCTACCTAATAGAATTATATAATTCAACATCGATCTAGTGACAAGTATAACACTAGCATCAGAGGCATTTAGAAGTTTGTACCTACCAAGATAAAAAGGATTAATCACTCAAGTAAAAGAAGTATTAGAGAAAGGCATGAGGAGATTGAAAGTGTCACCATGAGGTGAATCTGTTGTGATTGTTAAAGAAAAGGATAGTGCCATGACTCAGTGTGTTGATTGCCAAAAATTTATTAAGATTATAATTAAGAATGAATATCCTAACTATGGATAGAGATTATCCCACTATTTAGAGTCATAATTTACCCTTCGAGGATAGATTCGAGGATCAAGTATTATGAAATAAAGATTTTCCAAGATGATTTACCCAAAGGTGAATTCGACAAGAGTTATGAACATTATGAGTTCTAGGATGTCAATTGGATCAATGAATGCACCATAACTTCTACGGATTTAATCAATAGAATTTTAAGAAATGATTGGACCGATGGCCAGGGTTTGCATAAATGATATTTTAATATACCAAAAGATGAAGAGAGAGAACGAAGAGCAAGTGTAGTTAGCCTTAGAAAAAAACAGAGGTTGTATGCCATTTTCTACAAAGGGTTAGTTTTGGTTGAGAAAGGTTAAATTTTGGGAAATTAATGAGTAGCAAAGGAAATGTGTTGACGTTTTGAAAGTTTTTGGAATTGGGAAAGACCCAATGTACTAAAGGAGGTGAGAACTTGTGGACTAGAGGTCATTATAAATATTTGTTAGGGTATCCGACTTATGATCGCAGCCGATAACTATAGTATCTGCACCTGAGATATAAAGCATTAAATTGCACAGATGAGAGTTTAGGATTTAAAAGGAACATGAGTGCCATAGATATATTCAAGCCGAAAGTCTAGAATTGGGATGATGGGTTTGAGACCTTATAAAATCGATTCCTAGAAAAGTACAGACTTGTTTTATGTTAAGGTTCCGTAACACCTTAAGGAAGGAAAACTCCTCACATCTTTTCAACATCATTTTCTTCTTCTTCCTATATTTGACAATTCGTCATCTGATTGGGATTAACAATACATATGGTGTGACTTCTTGTCTGTGTGACAAAAGTCTGGCGGGACGCTGCCCAATTATGTGTTGAAAAGCCAAATCATACTAAAGACTTTCCACCACAAGTACATATATGGTTGTTCTTATTCATATCAAAAAAATTCTATTCTCATATACATTTGAAAGTGAGTTTATTCATCTTTGAATCACTCTGATCATTTTGTTGCAATGATATTCGATAAAAAGATCTCCAATTAAAATCTTGTGAAAAGTTATCTCTTTATGATAAAAGGTTTATACCTTGGATATCGAGAAGAGTCGGGAAAATCACGTACTAAGGATAAAGTTTTCATTCGAGAATAGTTACATTCATAATGTAGCCACTCCACCTTACGAAGTTTTGTACGGAAGAAAAATATCAATCTTCCTCACATTAGGACTAAGTCAAAGAACGAGGAAATGTTTAGGTATCGTGAAGGAACCCATCTGTACGCTAATCAAATTAGAGAAGATAGAAAGCATGAACTGAGAGACTTCACATTTCTAGAAACACTATCACGGAAAGTGGTAACGAGATTTGGCAAAGGAGAGAAGTTAAGCTCAAGGGTATTAAATCTTGTAGGTCTAGAAGCATGATAGGAAAGTGCATATACGTTGGCGTTGGTTCATAATATTTATAATACAAAAACTTGTGTGCCCTACGTCTATATTACGAAAGAACAATGCAGATGCTAGACACGTGTTAGAATAAGAAATCGTAGAGATGGTAACCAAATGTGTCTTATGACCGGTAGAGATCAATGATCGGAAAGAACAGGTGTGGAGAAACAAAACTATAGCACCAGAAAGAGTGTATGGAGAAATCAGAAGGTTGAAGAGACAACCCTTAGTGACTTTTGTTTAGATTCCGAGGACGGAATCCTTTTAATGAGGGTAGACTGTAATAACCCGAATTTTTTACGCAATTTTTTTATTATTATTTTATTTTATTTATAAACGACCCTGATGAATAGTGATTTTACGGATTATGAAAAACTTTTTAGCTCACACTAGGTAAGTGGTGGAATATTGGAAAACCGAAGATGTGATATTGTCGTATGAAGAAAATGAGTGAATGCAAAAGTCGTCAGAATCTGAAGATTTTTTGTTTTACAATTTGTTTCGTAATTTATGAGATATTGGGGAATAAGAGAATTATGACTTGGAGGATTATAATTTAGAAAGTTCATGGTTATAATCGAATTAGAGTATTTGGAATATTAAGGATTTACGCTATGGAATTCCTACAACGAAAAGCATTCGGAAATTAATCGAACTTACGTGGAGGATTAAGTGTTAATCATGGGGTGGCAAGTAAAGTGCACCAAAGCCATGCAACTAGATTGGTGGAAATCAAATGGGATTATTAACCATGCAACTAGAAGTGTAACTAGCCAATAAAGCCAACCAAGCTAGTAACTAGTAGTTAGGAACATAGTTCCTTGAATGGTAGAACAAGGACCAAGCTACCATACTTCTTTGACATTCCATGCCATACTTTACATCACAAGTCACCAAAAAATCAGCCAACACCTTTTCAAAAAGCTAGAGAGCAAGTAAAGCAAGTGAAAGCTCTCCCCCTTGTTCTTCATCTTCAATTCGGATTTCTAAGAGAAGCAAGGAAAGAAAAATTCATAACTAAAGTTCTACTCATCCAAAAATCCCCAAATTTTAACCATAGCTCCTTCATTATATATATAAGGTAAGTATTTAATATCATAATGTTTGGAGGTGTTTTGGTTGGGTAAATAAAATGTAGAAAATGAGGGTGAATAGTAACTCCGAAAATTTACTAACTTGTTTCTTGATTTCTCCTGCAAGTTTAAGGATGTTAAGCATAAATCAAGGCTCCCTTAGGACTTAAAATTTCTTGTTAGTATGTTTAAGGATTCAAGAAAGGTATAAACTCCATCCACCCTTTGATTTACTTTGAGTTATAAGCTTAAGTTTGATTTTTGTTCAAGTACATGTTAGTTCATGGAGTTTGGATTTCAAATGTTTGGATCTTGATGGTAGAATGATATGGGTTGATGATGGTGATGATTTTACGAAGTATAAACTGATTTTGTTATTAAATAAATCGATTTGATGATTGGGTTGTTGGTTAATGGATTTAACATAGTTAAATTTGGAAAACGTTACGTTTATAGCCATCGCAATGTCAGTTGGATTTAGGACTGTTTTAACCAAGCATTATGAACTGTCAAGTACCCACCACTGAACATGAATGCATAGGTCTTGTTCCATAGTTTGTTTTGACACTTGAATCATGTTATTCCGATTTACGGTTTAGGAGAAAAGCTAGTTTTAGTGGAGGTGACTAAAATGTTCAAACTGCTGCGAATGACTCTCTTTGTAAATATAAACGGACCCTTTAACAGTTGTCAAAAATCATTCAATTTGGAGGATAACTAGTTTTGACAGTGGGTAAGACCTCTGCAAAATTTCATGCATAGATGTTGAAATTTCGATTTTATAAAAATGACGAAACCAAAGTTACGCAATGACACTATTCATTTGAGAAGCTACTGCCCTGTTCTGGACATTCGGGAAAATGAGTCCTCTTTCCAGGTCCAAACTTAGTTGGATTGTATTCTAGGCATTCTCTAGATCGTGCACGCGAAAACGGTGCATAATTTGAGGTAACAGTTAATGAGTTATGAGCGTTTTAGTAAAAACGGTGTAAACAGTAAAACTCCGTAGTTGACTCAACTTTTAAAAATGCATTTCACCAAGTTAAACTCATGTGTTCCAAATCAAAATATTTTTGATAAATATTTCAAATACTCAAGAAGCTCCTTGAGGTGGTTTCACATTTAATTATGCGTTTTCTGATTTATTAAAATTGTTGGAGTGCGAGTCGCGTAATAGTAATTCTCAGGAAAGTAAACTCTTAGGACATTGTTTTGACGAGCCATTTAGGCCAAGATAATAGGATAATTTCGAGCCGGTTAAAATACGAAAGATGTTAAGGAATAACATGACTATGTATTGGAGTAAAAGAATTAGATTAAAAGCCATTGACGAGATGGTTTATGAATGGTCAAGATAAACCCGAAGAGGCGAATGCCGGGTAAGATTAATGTTAAGTAAAAGGACTAAGTACCAATTTGAAGTTATCATAATTGGATTCGTTATGTGATTATACTTATTAGTAATATAAGTAGTTGATGGGATTAAGAGTACTAATTGGGATTATGATATCTATTGATAGAGAATCTGGAAAGAGTGGGACTCTGAGAACATATCTTGGACTCCAGGCAAGTTATCTTAACCTTATACTTTTATTTTCAAAAGGTTATATTCTTGAGTTGCATATGAAATTAAATTACGCTTATGCAAGTTTTCGAAACCGTACTTGATATACTACTGTTGTGTTGAAAACTGTTGTTGTTGTGATATAACTATTGATTAAATTACGAGTTGATTGAACTGCGATTTAAAAGCAATCGTTAAATATTTTGGTTTATATGCTATAAGGGTATTATAGATATATACCGGTGATTATAGAGGCTCTAAGGGTAGAGCGGCTTTCGTGTTTTCGAACGTAGACCGGGAGTCGGAATGTTATTTTAAATACTGTTGTAATCCGGGAGATGCCGGAGACAGATTATTTTAAATATCGATTAAAAATATTCCAATATTTAGATTTTAGATATTATTTTGATAAAGAATTAAATAGAGTTAATAAATATTATTTGAATATTTATTTAAGAAATGAATATTATTATAAATATTCATTTTAAAAGTAGTTTATTAATTGTTTATTATTTAATAAATATTAGTTGAATATTTATTAAATATTCTAAATTTATTTAGAAATTATTGAAGGTCTTTAATAATTATTTAAAATATTTTCTGACCTTCAGAAAATTTATTTAAATATAGTGAGGGTTCCCTAATATATATTTATATTCTATTTTATTCTTTTAATAAGAATAAAATATTCTCGGACTTATCAAAAATAGGAAACTCAGTCAAGGGAGTCAAAGGTGATTTACTTTATCAAAAGCGGTTGTGTTTTGACATCATTTGCCTACTGTAGTAGGGTTTTCAACTTATCAAATCAAAAGAGGTTTTCCGATTAACTCCCAGGTCGTGGTTTGGAATGGTTTTCATTCCTTAATAAAAGACATCAGTTGACGGTGGTCAACACACCTTGGTGGTGAGATTATTGTCTCGATTATTTTGGCAATACCTATTCAGAGTTAAGTAGATTTATTAACAAGTATGATACACTTGGAGAACTAGGATTAAATTCCGGTTCTAGGTTAGATAGATGAATCTATTAACAAGTATGATATACATGGAGAACTAGGATTAAATTCTGGTTCCAAGTTAGATAGATGAATATATTAACAAGTATGATATACTTGGGGGACTAGGATTAAATTCCTGTTCGAGGTTTATAGATCATTCCAGTGGACTAGGAGATACAGTGTAAGAGGCCGAGTGACGCTCGGTCCAGCACCTTGGCCCATATGAGGTCTAGGGTGATTACCAAGGTCGGAGGTATTTCCGTCGGCTCCTCCTTCTATATGTAGAGAAACAACAAGAGCTACCGTAGGTTGCGACTGATCATCGTGTATGTGCGGTAGCAGCGTGGTGAAAGGCTCCAGATACAGTCTCATCTTCCAATTGGAATTGTGCTGCAACATCGTAATGAAAGCCGATGAGCTGATTTACCGATGGTATTGTCAGTGGTTGATATGTTGAGATCTTCGTACTCATTCGAACTACTTTGACAAAAAGTTTATTTTGCAAACTCGTAGAGTACGTAAAGTGTGCATAATATTGCAGTTTTAAACGATGTTTAAAAAGAGTATATTTACAGCTATATATGTTATTGATGAGCTATATTGCTCATGCTTGTTTTCTTTATATATAGCACAACACAACAGGTCAGCCGAGATGTTTTGACGAGAAGTTATTTTGAAAACTTAAGCGGGTACAGGATGTACACCGAATAGTTTATAAATCTTCAAAATGTTTTACTGGATTTAAACCTTACAAGTGGTATGGTTCAAAGTTATTTGATTTTCTTATGTTGAGAAGCAATTATTATTATAGTATCTTGAACTGGGTACTTATCATATTTTATGGGAGTTTAGCAAAGCTATAGTTGATGCTATTTTGCTAAAGTTATCGATAATATTATTTCAAAAACTGTGAATGTAATAAGTTCATTGGGTTTTATCTCAAAAGATTCAGAGGAAGTATGAAAGAATGGTAACACTATATTCAATAGTGTCCTATTTTACATAATGAACTAAATTGTTCGAGTTATATTCTTCTCAACTTCATGTGGAGTATAAATACTTTTAACAGAAAACTCCGACTATATGTATCGTCGTGAGATACTTTGTTATGCTTACCCTAGACCGGTAACCTATGTTATACTATTGAGATAGTAGTGATTATCATGTTCTTGGATGAGAGTCACATAGATAATTGGGTGGATAATTTGTTGAGCATTCATTCGCTCACTCTTGCTTTACATTAAATTTTTCAGAGAAAGTGATAATACACTCGATGGGCTCCATACTTCAAGGAAAGGAAGTAAGAGATTCACCTTTGAGGTGGTTCAGTTCAGAATTATTCTGCAGGAGTAAGTTGAATAGGTTTTCAGTATTGATCTAGTTATTAATGTTAATTCATGTAGGGGTTATCATTAATAGCGTGAGATCCTGGATAAGTACATTTGGTTTGTAATAACTAATTATACTTGTTGTATATCGTTTCTAAGACTATAACTCGTATGTGTGTGTGTGTGAGGGGTCTATGGTATGATTTTGTTAGATTATGGAATTATTGCAGGTTTTAAATGATTGGATGGTGACGTGATGACTCAAATCCCTGAACCCGGATTTGTGGGCGTTACACTAAGTCTAATCAATTTCGTGTTTGAAGAACAAGTAACAAAGTAGTAAGACAAGTGCAGAAAAATGAACCAAAGCACAAGAACACAAGCAATTTTAGTGTCGCAGAAAACCCCTTGTTAAAGGTTAAAAATCGCGGGTGGGAGTGACCCAACCAAAGTTATCCACTATAATTATAATTGAGATGAAGTACAAGTGATTTGAATAAGAAAACAAGTATAAAAAGTCTTCTCGTCCAATGCAGTTCGTACTCATCGACTGTATGTATCTACCCGTCTGCTGAATAATGAAATAAATGTGTACTAGATGAGTTAGAGGCTAGGAGTCCTTTTTTATCTTCACTTTGGGATATATTTATTGATGCTAGAACTCCTTGCCATGATCCTATTCTTTAGGTGGTTGATAGTTTCACGTTGCTATATTGTAGGGACGGTGGCTCATTTATCTCCTAGATTTTAGGAGACGTTGGTCGACGGGTAGACTTGGTCAACTCCCGTCAGTGTATTGTGTACTCGTCAGCTGTTCTTTTGTTTCTATTTTAGTGGAGATTCTAGGTGACCACGTTCCACTATTTTATAGAGTCTTATTCTTATCTTATCCAAGTGATTGAGTTGTTGCAATTGATAAGACTTATCTCTTCCTTGATTCTCGGTCGTCAAGTGTTGTTCAGCTTTACTCGTCGAGAACTAGTCTACTCGTCAGCTGCTAGCCATCCCTATTTTATTGGGGCTTGATTTTAATATTAATGTAATTATTATTCTCACTTGTGTAATTAAATAATCCAATGAATATTGAATTATTCACAGAATAATATTATTATTTAAATTGTTAGTCGTCCAATAAACTTCTACCCGTCAATTATGTCGTCAAGCTTCCATCAGTCACTAGCAATGTCATAACTTGTCAATACAAAATTGCACTTGTAATTTTTTGGTTATAACAATGGACTTCACAACTTCCATCCACCTCGATCAAGTACATATCTGATATGTAATTTTTTCCTTTAATGCACAACGTTTTTCCATTGAAAACATCTTGCAACAATGCTAGAGTTTACCTCTTTACCACACAATATAGCTCAAACAAACACTGAGAAATAGAACAAAAGGCGCTAGGTAATATTATTTAGATAAGTTGCATAGAACAGAAATTATTTCCCAATCAGATAATACCCTTAACATTCGAGAGGTTAAGGACTCGCCTAGATCTCCACACACCAATTCTTGCATGTCTTAATACTCCCTTTATCTATATTCTCTCTTTTTACCATAACATTTCCCATTTTACCCTTAAGTATTGAAAGACGTAATTACCCTCCTTGTCTTACTTGGCTCGTGTCTCTTTTGTTCTTTTTCTCCTGGTATATGTGAACTTTACAGGTTGTTAAATGATTCTTACTCCTTGCAAACAACCAGTGAACATATAGAATTTCAGCAGTGTCACCAACAAGTTGAGCATCATAGAAACACAATATTGATGCAGGATCTTTATTCAGCGTATCCTTTAGTGAATGTTTAGAGTATAGTATAGATTAAGACTAGGCCTCACACCTACACTAATTTGGGTACATCAATATATAGGACTCTTAATAATATTCTAGCTATTTATTCAATAAATATAGCTGACTTCAAGACTGATTTGACTGACTTTCAAAATCTGGTCCATGAAGGGTTTCGGGCATGAAAACGCAGCGGAATTAACGTAAAAATAAAAAAAATCGAAACCCAATCGCAGGATCCATGTATAATGTTGGATGATTATGGTGAAGAAGTTTGTACCTTAACAAAGCTTTCGTATGCTGTTTAATGGAGGTCCAGAAAAGATGAATCATAGCAGCCTTTTGTTGCAAAGATTTGCTCTCTAAAGAAGTCCACACGAACGCCCGATCGTCCTACGATCACCGGAGTCGGTACTAGCCGAATTGTTTGCCCCTCTCTCTCTCTTTTTCTAGCCTCTCTTGATGTTGAGCAGCTAGGGTTTTTCTCTAAAAACGAAATTTTATGATTAAACCCTAATACTATACATCATTATGTATATATAGGGGAGAGAGAGATTTTGGGCCTAACCCTAATCCATGTGGTTTCCAAAACCCATTATGACTTTGGGTTATTATTATTATTAAATCTGAATTCTAATATAATTAATCAAGTCCCACTTAATTAATTCAATAATTAAATTCGAATAATAATAATACTTATTAAATCCGAATTCTAATATAATTAATCAAATCCCACTTAATTAATTCAATAATTAAATTCGAATAAATAATAATATATTTAAATTCGTAATTTAAATAAACCTCCGTTTTGACGTTCTTTGTGTGTGACCCTTTAGGTTATTATTACGTTGGCAATAATTTTATTATATAATAATAAAATTATAAACAATGAGCGGCATCAAGTAATACATCATTGCTACCCAAGTAACAATAATAATTGGTGATTCAATTAAACCTTTTGTGAATAATGTTCCATGTAATATAATCCCTTTAACCTTATATTATAGATAAAACTCGAGGCATGTATAGTGTCATCATCTTCAACGTTTAATCTTGGTTTCCTTGATCAATGAGTAGACTATTTAAACAAATCAATATTTGAGCATGGCCATGCATTTCATAGTCTCACTCAATCAAGAGGCCAATAATATCACTCCTAGAATTGGAGGGTTAAATCCTATATCTATCATTCATATTCCTCATACGATTCATAGCATACCCAATGTACACCTTTATCATTACCCGGTTAAAGGTAACTTTGAGTGTAATCAAAATATATTAATTCTCGTATAGAAATATAATGATTTCAAGTTAGAGGATCATTACATCATTATCACAGTGAGATTTCTTATGACACTTATTAACATGTAGAATCTCACGACGGGTCTTTCCAGTGTCATGTATTGATACATACACTTATGTTCTTGACTTTAGTATCACCATACCTATGACCAATGAGATGTGGTCATCCGTCAACAAACATACTAGTCTTATTACATTATTATTGTCCTTAAATAATAATACTTGACTAGGGAATTTTAGGAATAAAATACTATTCATATAATCTCATTTTTAAGTCACATACTTAAAGATATATATTACGTATTAATATTCCAAGGACATTTATTATCCTTTCAATTTATAACGCAGTAAATAAAGACATAATAAATAATAATTAAATAATCACATAAAACATAATCCTTAATTGTTTTCAATAAAACATTAAAAGTATTGTCTCTAGGACACCAATACTAACAATCTCCCACTTGTACTAGAGCCAATCTCTCATGTATCTAATACCCATGGAACTAGTATGACCTTCATGCTTCTGCTGCGACAAAGCCTTAGTCAGTGGATCTGCAATGTTATCATTTGTATGCACTTTACATATATGTATATCTCCTTGATTATTAATCTCATTAATTAGGTGATATCTCCTAAGTACATCCCAAAACAATCTCATTAGCTGCTTCATAAGCATCAATATACTCAGGCTCTATTGTAGAATCAATAACTGTCTCTGCTGTGAACCATTCCAGCATACAATATCTCCATTTAAACAAAACACAAATCCAGACTGAGAAATCGAATCATCCTTGTCTGTCTAGAAACTAGCATCGGTGTAACCTTTTACAACCAGCTTATCTTCTCCTCCATATACCAAGAATTAATCTTTAGTCCTCTTCAAGTACTTAAGAATATTCTTGACTGCTGTCCAGTGACCTTCACCTGGATTAGACTAGTATCTACTCTGACTTAGGCCGATCATTCTTCTTGATCTATCTCTATAGATCTTGATACCTAAAATATAGGTCGCTTCGCCTAAGTCTTTCTTTGAGAAATTCTTACTCAACCAAGTCTTAACAGCCTGTAAAGAAGGAATGTCATTCCCTATTATTAATATATCATCAACATATAATTATAGGAATGCCACATTGCTCCCACTTACCTTCTTGTAAACACATGGTTCTTCTTCATTTTGAATAAACCCAAACTCTTTGACAATTTCATCAAAACGAATGATCCATCTCCCTGAGGCTTGTTTCAATCCATAAATGGATCGACGCAGCTTACATACCTTTACAGCATTCTTTGGATCAACAAAACCTTTAGGCTGTGTCATATACACATCCATATCTTCTTCGAGGCTCCCATTTAAGAAAGCGGTTTTGACATCCATCTGTCAGATTTTATAATCATAGTAAGCAGCTATAACAAGCAAAATCCTGATGGACTTGACCATAGCCACTAGTGAAAAAGTCTCATCATAGTCAATACCATGAATTTGCTTGAAACCTTTTACCACCAATCGTGCCTTATAGGTCTGTACATTACCATCCATGTCGGTCTTCTTCTTGAAAACCCACTTGCACCCTATCGGTTTTACCCCTTTAGGTGGATTAATCAAAATCCATACTTGTTTAGTATACATGGATTCCATCTCAGATTTCATGGCATACAGCCATCTCTTGGATTCTGGAGTGTTCATAGCATCTTAGTAGGTGAGAGGCTCATCTTCGTCGATAAGCATCACATCACCATCTTGAGTTAAGAGAAATCCATAATATCTCTCAGGCTCATGGCGAATCCTACTAGACCTACGAATAACCTGTGTTTCTTGAGCAGTGTTGTGGTATTGTACATCCTGCTCAAGTTCTTCCATTGGTTCAATGTTATCTTGTGGGCCTCGAACTTCATCGAGATCTATTATCCTCCCACTGTTTTTCTTCGAAAGCATTTCTCTTTCAAGAAAAACTGTAGTTCGAGCAACAAACACTTTGTTCTCGGAAGGATTATAGAATGAATAACCCTTTATTTCAATTGGGTATCCCACAAAATTATATTTGTCTGATTTAGGTCCTAGCTTGTCAGAAGTTAAACGTTTCACAAACGCTTCACATCCCCATATTTTCATAAATGACTTGCTATGATGTTTCGTAGTTCATATCTCATATAGAGTCTTCTGAACCGTTTTAGTAGGAACTCGGTTAAGTGTATAAGCAGCCGTCTCCAGGGCGTAGCCCCATAAACTAATTGGAAGATCTGTATGACTCATCATCGATCGTACCATGTCCAACAAAGTACGATTCCTCCTTTCAGAAACTCCATTCCATTGTGGTGTTCCGGGAGGAGTGAGTTGTGATACAATACCACACTCTTTTAATAAACTCTTAAATTTATGGCTTAAGTATTCACCTCCACGATCAGATCGTAGAGTCTTAATACTTCCGCCAGTTTGCTTTTCTACTTCAGCTTTGTTTCTTTGAACTTTTCAAAAGAATCGGATTTGTTCTTCATAAGATACACATATCTACTGAAATTATCAGTAAACGTGATAAAGTAGTAAAAGCCACCTCTTGTCATAGTACGCATAGGACCACATACATCACTATGTATAAGTTCTAATCGTTCAGTGGCCCTTCACCTTGTCCAGTAAAAAGAGATTTAGTCATTTTTCCAATGAGACAAGGTTCGCATGCTTCGTATGATTCAAAGTCAAACTTATCCAAGTATCCATCCTTATGTAACTTGGAAATGCGCTTCTCATTTATATGGCCTAAATGACAGTGCCAGAGGTATGTTTAATTTGAGTCATTTATTTTAAGACGTTTGTTATTCACATTATAGATAGGAGTGTCTAAATCAAGAACATATAAACTGTTAAATAAATGTGCAACCTCATAGGTAACATTATTCAAAGAAAAGGAACAACTATTGTTCTAAATTAAAATGCAAAACCTTTCTTGTCTAAATAAGAAACCGAAATAATGTTTCTACAAATTGCAGGCACGTAAAAACAGTTCTCAAGTTCTAAAATAAGCCCAGTGGGCAATGATAAATAATAAGTCCCTACAGCTAAAACAACAACCTTTGCTCCATTGCCAACTCGTAGGTCGACCTCTCCTTTAGCCAAAGTCCTACTCCTTTGTAGTTCATGTACATTTATACAAATGTGAGAACCACATCCAGTATCCAATACCCATGATGTAGAAGTTGACAAATTGACCTCTATAACATAAATACCTGAATCAGAAGCTTGACCAGCCTTCTTCTTCTTCAGATCCTCCAAATAAGCATGACAGTTTCTCTTCCAATGACCTGGTTTACCATAGTAGTGACAATCACCATTTGCAACAACACCCTTAGGCTTTAAAGCCTGTTTGGGATTAGCCTTTGGCTTGGGACCAGAAGCAGATCCAATCTTCTTCTTTCCCTTCCATTTGCCTTTCCTATTAGCCTTACCTTTGTTATCTACCATCAATATTGCAGCAGGTTCAGCCTTTTCATGTTGGTTTCAGTAGTTCGTAACATGGCCAACAATTCAGTGGGTGTTTTGTCTATCTCATTCATATTGTAGTTCATAACAAAATGAGTATAGTTGCGGTTCAAAGATTGCAAGATTAAGTCAATCTGAGCTTCCAAACCAATCAGGAAACCCAAAGTATCAAGATACTCAATATAACCTATCATCTTCAGAACATGTGGTTCAACAGGTTCACGCTCTCCCTGTTTGCAAGCATACAGTGCTTTGCTCGTGTCGAACCTTTCTTGACGAGCTTGTCCCTCAAACATTCTTTGAAGGTGTTCAATCATCTCATAAGCATCCATATGCTCATGTTGTTTTTGAAGCTCAACACTCATGGTTGCCAGCATGAGACATGCAATATCATTCACATCATCAATATGCTTCTGATAAGCATTTTGCTGAACACGAGTTGCATTCTCAGCAGGAGGAGCAGGTGAAGGAATTTCAATGACATGGAGCTTACGCTCTTGCCTGAGGACAATCCTCAAATTCCTATACCAATCCAGGAAGTTAGTTACTGTCAGCTTGTCCTTCTCAAGGGTTGCTCGTACGGAGAAAGTATTTGTATTGTTTGCCATTTAAATATCTACAATGTTTAAAATGCATAAAATAAACATTAGATTGTCTGAGTTATTTATTATGTTCAAATGATTATGATATATTCATAATATATCTCCCACTATTTTTATCAAATTAATAGCCCTTACTATTAATTTGGAAAGTATATCCCATAATTCTTTCTAGTGAGCCAAGATCCATAGTTCGTCATGTCCTAAGTCAACCACTGGAAGTCCTTAAAAAATGGTTATTTAGGTAGACAACATTTGTCAATTATATCATATATAATTCTTGGATAGTTTGGTGAACAACGATTGATCTTATCTATCTAATAGACTTTTAACCAAACTCTATGCTTCTAAGTTCATAATGGTTAAATATAACCGTTTATTTTCACCTTATTATGACGACTCGATTAAGTTAGACCCAATGATACAACGGCCGAATATAACCGTTTATATTCGTCGCATCTCACCACGATAGATAGGAGTCCCCTGCCACTGACAGTCCTTCCCCTAATCGATCTAGGATTCGATGAGTGTTCATTCATTGCAAAGCATCGGAGTAAAACTTAATATTTTGTTAAGGGGTTTAGAAAATTTATAACGATCATGATCACATCATAAAGAGATCCTCAATTTTTCCTTGAACCAAATATTTCAAATTGACATCTTAAATTGTTCATTTCCCAGGTAGATGGAGGATACCAGTGGTCACACTTAAAACCCATCAGCCTTACGAATACGCATATCCGTTTTTGTCAGAAAATCCCAGTTATAGATATCAAAAATCAATATTTAATTCCGTGTTTTAAAAATCCATATTTCATAAACACAAGAATCTCATGATCGTTTGTTAATTTTAAAATCTTGAATCGTTACAGATTTTATCTTTCTTAAGCAGACATGGCATGTGTGTCGTATCTAATACATACATCATTCCAACACATACATATCTACACATGCATTCATATACATATATGTATTGTGCATAAATTAAACATTTTTGGTTATGGCCCCATCCTATGTGATTTATCCAAGCTAATGGAATTATCAAGGTCAATCTATGGTGGTTTCAAATACTATACTATTACATGTCTTTATCTTCTTCATTGCTCCATCATCTGGATTGCCTCCTAGCTTCCTTGCTTCCAAGTCTCCATTGAACAATTACATTGAATAATAAATAAATGTATTCTAATGAAATTACAAGAAGAACTCGAGTTACATTCGAGATTAACAATTACAATGAATAAACGACATGCAAGTCGTATTTAGAAACCAAAACCATAAAACAAAACCACTATCCTATGGGTCTTTAGGCCATAACCATCCACCATGTTATCACATAACACATGTAATATATCTCAGATTATATAAACATATCATATAATCATATATAATAAATTTCAAAATTTCAGAAAATCAAATAAATTTCAGAAAATAATAAATCGCCGTTTTGGGACCTGTAACGTCGTCAAACGGCTTACAAATGCGAAGCTGACTTTGTCAGTATTGCTCAGTGATACGATTCCAGTCAGAAAACACATATCGTTTGCGAAAATCGGACACTAGACACAGATTTCAGAAAATCTACCGAAGCCGTTTCAGAATTCGTATCGAATACGATTTCCATAACAAGAACAAACATGTATCATATACATACAGCAATACACACAATCATCACATGATTATACAACACATGAATATCATATATTCAAAATCATATAAAACATATATATCAATATATAGTCATGGCATATCATATATATGTTTACATACATTGAAAAACTGTTAAACACATAACCAAATCATCCCATTATACATGTAGCTCTGATGTCATTGAAGGGTTTCGGGCATGAAAACGCAGGGAAATTAACGTAAAAAAAAAAAAATCGAAACCCAATCGTAGGATCCATGTATAATGTTGGATGATTATGGTGAAGAAGTCTGTACCTTAACAAAGCTTTCGTATGATGTTTAATGGAGGTCCAGAAAAGATGAATCACAGAAGCCCTTTGTTGCAAAGATTTGCTCTCTAAAGAAGTCCACACGAACGCCCGATCGTCCTACGATCACCGGAGTCGGTACTAGCCGAATTGTTTGCCCATCTCTCTCTCTTTCTCTAGCCTCTCTTGATGTTGAGCAGCTAGGGTTTTTCTCTAAAAACGAAATTTTATGATTAAACCCTAATACTATACATCATTATGTATATATAGGGGAGAGAGAGATTTTGGGTCTAACCCTAATCCATGTGGTTTCCAAAACCCATTATGACTTTGGGTTATTATTATTATTAAATCTGAATTCTAATATAATTAATCAAGTCCCACTTAATTAATTCAATAATTAAATTCGAATAAAAATAATACTTATTAAATCCGAATTCTAATATAATTAATCAAGTCCCACTTAATTAATTCAATAATTAAATTCGAATAAATAATAATATATTTAAATTCGTAATTTAAATAAATCTCCGTTTTGACGTTCTTTGTGTGTGACCCTTTAGGTTATTATTACGTTGGCAATAATTTTATTATATAAACAATGAGCGGCATCTAGTAATACATCATTGCTACCCAAGTAACAATAATAGTTGGTGATTCAATTAAACCTTTCGTGAATAATGTTCCATGTAATATAATCCCTTTAACCTTATATTATAGATAAAACTCGAGGCATGTATAGTGTCATCCTCTTCAACGTTTAATCTTGGTTTCCTTGATCAATGAGTAGACTATTTAAACAAATCAATATTTGAGCATGACCATGCATTTCATAGTCTCACTCAATCAAGAGGCCAATAATATCACTCCTAGAATTGGAGGGTTAAATCATATATCTATCATTCATATTCCTCATACGATTCATAGCATACCCAATGTACACCTTTATCATTACCCGGTTAAAGGTAACTTTGAGTGTAATCAAAGTATATTAATTCTCGTATAGAAATATAATGATTTCAAGTTAGAGGATCATTACATCATTATCACAGTGAGATTTCTTATGACACTTATTAACATGTAGAATCTCACGGCGGGTCTTTCCAGTGTCATGTATTGATACATACACTTATGTTCTTGACTTTAGTATCACCATACCTATGACCAATGAGATGTGGTCATCCGTCAACAAACATACTAGTCTTATTGCATTATTATTGTCCTTAAATAATAATACTTGACTAGGGAATTTTAGGAATAAAATACTATTCATATAATCTCATTTTTAAGTCACATACTTAAAGATATATATTACGTATTAATATTCCAAGAACATTTATTATCCTTTCAATTTATAACGCAGTAAATAAATACATAATAAATAATAATTAAATAATCACATAAAACATAATCCTTAATTATTTTCAATAAAACATTAAAAGTATTGTCTCTAGGACACCAATACTAACAGTCCAAACTAATTAATATATCTTTAGAAAATTCTGGAACTACCTCAACTCTTTTAGAATATTCTGGAACTTATTTTAATTTCAATTTTTTCCAAGTCTGTTTAATTGCACTGCCTCAAATATGTATCTTCCTGGATTAAAAATGGTTTTTGTAACACTTTTCTTTTCAGGGGTACATTGTTTCTACATAGTGTACATGTATGGTATCACAATCATCTCAACCCACACAGAATTAAGATATTATCCATTGATCTCATTTACAACTTAGTCAGTCTCATCATTAACTTCTTGAGTATTCTGTCCTTGTTAAATTAGGAAAATAAAAAAAATTCCACCTTGTTTCTCTTTTGTCCTTAGGTATTGGCATGTTTTTTTACAAACAGGCTGGGAACCGTTGAGTCCAGGACAGTAAGGACACAATCCATTATTTATTATATCTTCCAACTGACTGTGTTGCCTTTTCTGTATTGTATTGTGGAATAGATCATCTGGATTTTCTGATCTTTCAGTATTGCAGATTTCAAATGGTAAGGAACTAGGAGATTTTGGGTCACCTCTTTTTTGGGCCTCCAAGATTATTTTACTTCTCTGGCCAAAGGAGTGTGATGAATTCACTACTGCAATTGCACATTTCGACCACATTTGAAGAACACAACCACAAAAATTTACCACAAAAAATTAAAAAGTAGCTCAAAATAATAATCAACCTCACTAGAAATATAGTATTTAAGGAAACAAAACACACTGAACTTTCGAGAGGTTCAGCTCTCTCCAATTGCAAGATAAGAAAATAACAAACTACTCAATGCCAGACTACATACTAGCATCTCCCCTCTTTTTATTCCCATCTCTAATTCTTTATGGTAATTTGACTTAAATACACTTTGCTGCTGAATTGACCCGTTTGCCCTTGTACTTGCGTCTAATGTATGTGTGGACTTGATGCATGACAGAGTGCTGGCATTCCCCATGTTCTTCTTCATCATTGATAGGTTCAACAACCAACTGGTGCTCACAATCCTGTAATAATTCAAAGTCTTCACCCTCAAACTCAACCTTAGGGAGTCTTAACTCAAGATGATGCACTGAATCTGGTACAACACCAGGTCGCTGCACAGTACTTTCTTGCCTAGCATTGGCCTTCCAACCAGCAGGTGTAACAACTAAATGAACTTATCTACTACTAAATGAAATACAAACAAGTATTCCTATATATAAGCTACTATATTTTAACTAAATGAGTAACGACACAAATACTTTTATTAACTCTATTCCTCGATACTTTTAAATTTTTTCAGAAAGCTTAAAAGTAGTAGAGGAAGCTACCAAAGGTTTTTGCAAAGATGCTCTAGAAAGTGAATGAGTTAGATGAAGTTTTTGATTTTGAGGATATGGTGAATGTCTTCAGCCTTGGACTTACTTGTCAACATTAATTAACATTAATTACTCTGAATTGCTAATTTGAATTTATTTTTATTGCTTATATTCTACCAGAGAAAGGAGTTCTTTCCGGATGATTTTAACATGTTTAAAAAAATTGCTGACAAAAGTGGCTCCTTATTCAAGAATATTGCTGACTTTTTTGGTGGCCGCATCAGTAGGCTATCAGTTTCAAAGCCAATGTCTTGCCCCGTCAGGAGGAGTAGATGCAGTAGGCCATCAGTTTCAAAGCATGCATGTTTCAAATGCTCCTTAGCTAATATCCTTGATTTTGATGCAAATATCCTGAGAAAATTCAAAAAGCGGATGAGTCAACATGTTTTTTAAGCAATTTTTTTAAACATGCTAAATTCATCCGGAAAGAACTCCTCTCTCTAGTAGAATATAAGTAATAAAAATAAATTCAGATTAGCATTTCAGAGTAATTAATGTTAATTATTGTTGACAGGTAAGTCAAAGGCTGAACACATTCACCATATCTTCAAAATCAAAAACTTCATCTGACTCATCCGCTTTCTAGATTTTCTCAAGATCTTTGTCTTCAAAATCAAGGATATTAGCTGATAGTACCCCTTTTTTCCGGAAATGAAATACCTGGACAAAATAATTACACATGAAATAGAAACCGAAAGTAACATGGAAAGGATAAAAAGATGACAGTTGACGGAAGCATGATGAAAGACCTGAAGGTTATAAGACAAGCATAACGGTTCACTCCTTTAACCATGCAAGGACAACATGGTGGATAGGAAAGTAAAGGACAAAGGAAGACATTGTGGTCTTGAAAAGGACAAAGGACAACACTGTGGCCGGTAAAAGGATAACAGTAACACATGAAAAATAGTAAGGAGAGAGGGTATGCGATGCGAGACCGGATAACTTATATATCTGGTAGGCAAAAACTGTACCACCTTTAAACTAGAGCATATATATACCTCTGTCATAAAGAAGAAATGTATGGCATTCAAGACTTAGACACACACTTACATTCTCTGCAAATTTAGACGTTAAATATACACATTAAACCTAGTCACCCAGAATTAAACACGGATACATGTTTCAGCTATTTCCTCCTAAGAAACCATATTGATTCTACAGTATGGTGCTTGACGACCCCCCCCCCCCCCGGTCAGGCATTGTTTTACAAGACCCAGACTTAAAGAACACCTCTCTCAACCCGTCAATGCACCATGGCAAAGGACGGCTACGGTCACCGGAGGACTGAAGGCATTATTATTTGACTCTAGAAGGAGGGCACTTCTTTTTAGCGAACGACCCTCCCTAGAAGATTACCAGCAAAATATTAGCGCGTGAGTTGTACTCAACGTTTTGGTGATGGTTATCCTTTCGAGCGACCTTACCCGCTGAAACTTGACAAAAACGTTATATGGCACCATCTTACGCTAATAGGCAAAGAACAAGAAACATGCAAGGAGACGAAGAAACAACCCACAATGAACAAATCCCATTACAGAATGAGGACGAAGAAAACAGTTAAAATAATCAACCACTCATCAACCAAGACACAACAGCCCAACATGTGATGGATCTGACCTAGTTCGGCCAAAACCAAATTGATCTACTGATTAACATGGCAGCAAACATGCATCCTGACAAAGAATTGAGACACGTTCAAAAGGAAAAAGCGGTTGAAGATGAAGCTCATAGTAAAGCCACCCGACACACAAAGAGGCACCGGGCCTCACAATCTGTATTCACCCGTTTGGAATCTTCATAAGATACCCATCACCCGCTCCATGAAAAGAACCACCATCGTCTTGAAACCTAGAAGGAAAACATGAGAAAAAGATAACTACATCACGAACTCGAAGATAAAAATGCAGAATACGAGAGGATAAAAAGAAAAATGGAAGATGAATATACCCGGGATGATCGAGAGAAGTCTCCCAGCCCAACACCTGCCAATGAAATTGGCAGTTCCCATACTGAACTTCTGAACACCATTGAACACTTGAAAATGAAAGTAGAAGGCGGACTTAGTACGGAGAATGGCGAACCCCAGTTCACCAAGAGATTGGAGAGTGAAAGTAAACAAGGCTATCTCAAACACCCCAATCTCAACTCATATAACGGTTTGGGAGATCCTGAGGAACACCTCAGTTACTTTGACCAACTGGCACTGTTTTACGAGTACAAAGATTAGACGAGATATCGTTTCTTTGCATCAACGCTCATAGGGAACACACAAATCTGGTTTTGCCATCTCACTCCCCGTTTGATTGACACATGGGCAGATTTCAGAAAGGCTTTCCTCAACAAATTTAAGGCAAACCAACCACATGAGGTGCACACAATGTATTTAGAAACTATAGTGAAAATGAGCAGGAAAACCTTAGAAAACTACCTCACCCGATTCAAAGAGGCGGTCAACAAGGTGGTATCTATTAACGAGATAGAAGCTCTGGTACACCTAAGGTGAGGCCTAGACCCATACGACCGTGAAAGATACATTTGTAAGCTGATGGACCACAAACCCATAACTCTGGCCAAAGCATATAAACTCGCATCTTATTTCATCACTGAGACGAAAGCAATGAAGGTAATGAAGTAGACCAGAAACCCGCCCCAAATGAAAGCAACCAACGTCCATATTTTCAAAATGAGCATTTCACTTTTCAACGCAACTAGAAGCCACATGTAGAAGCCCACCAAGTCCATACTAGGCATGGGCCAGCCATAGAAAAGACTTCTGGGAACTTTGATAAATCCAGACAAGTAAAGTCATAAAAAACCCAAAAGAGACTTGGCCACCAAGTCTCCTAATTCCAATCTGATTCCAAGGTCCTCGTGCGCCTATATAAAGGGCCTAACCCCTCAACATTAGAACTACGTTATTGGCTTGATTCTCACACTCACTGAGATACGTAGGCAGTTAATGAGGATCCGAGATAGTCACGAAACGTTAGTGCAGCCATTAAAGCTCGAAACTCTCTCAAACCCTAACATTAATTACATATTAAATACACCTAGTTTTTAATCCGTAACATTTTGCGCCGTCTGTGGGAAACGAATAACAACCATGGCAAGAATACGAAGTACAGCGAGCACCCTCGAGGGAGAGGTCCTTGACACCGCTGTTGACACCAACATTCCCCCTCCTACGGCACGGGAACAAGGAGTTGTTGTTCCAACCACCTCTGTTGGAGGTCTTGAAGAAAGTACCCGGCGTACCGGACCCCTTAGCATCGTTGTTCATCCTTCCAACCCCGATGTGTCTATTAGTGCTTCAGTTCCTCCACTATAGGTAATTCCACCCCTTGGTACAACTTTTATCGCTCTTCCTACCCTGAAGGTCTCATCTGCCGTGACGACCGACCCTCGCGAACAAGGGCTGTTTCCCCACTACGCTTCGCGATGAAGGAGTCAGGACTTCTCAGGACCTTACTCTATCGATGATGATGAATCGTTTGACGAGGATATAAACCCATGAAGGAGGCAACCCGGTAAGGAGCCCCTTGGAGGGAAGAGTACCCAACCCCGAGGTCCTCAAGATAATGACTCCCTGGATCTTGAAAAAAGGATATGTGCTCATGAAACTAAAGCCCAGCGGCTGAGGAAAGACCAGGAAAGGGCACTAGCAAGGAGACAACGCCCTAGAGTTGAGGGGGCTGGAGGATTGATAAGAAACGCACCTGTGATAGATTTGGATGAGCCCCCAACCAGGAGGTGAACAAGGACAAGTCATGTTATGGCTGACCCCCAAGAGTTACGGCCACTTAGGGATCCTGATGATCCCACTCCCCCCTTTACAGAGGATATTATGAGTGAGAAGATATCAAAAAAGTTCAAGATGCCTACAATTAAGGCCTATGATGGAATGGGAGATCCATCAAATCATGTTCTCATGTTCTCTAACAAACAGCTGCTACAGCCCGTCAACGACGCTGTCAAGTGTAGGGCATTCCCCCAAACCCTGAGTGGTATGGCTCAAAGGTGGTTTAGTCGTCTACCCTCTAATGTTGTTAGGTCATTCAAAGATCTAAGCAGGGCCATTATTGGTCAGTTCATCAGCAGCAAGACTCATAAGAAGAACTCAGCTTCACTAATGAACATGCATCAGAGAAAGAATGAGTCCTTGAGGGACTATATGAACAGATTCACGAAGGAAGCCTTGAAGGTCAGCAAGGGACTTCTAACAAAAATTTTAGGGGATCATTAGCCAAGAGGGCCCCTGAGAGTATGAATGAGCTCCATGAGAGAGCTGAAAAGTATATCAAGGCTGAGGAAAGTATGAGGAAAGCCCAAGGGTTTCAAGCCTCGAGCACCTATTCTAAGAAGAGACCCAGCAATACTGAGTATGTTGTCGATACCAAGTATGCAAAGAATGATGATGTCAATGACTCCAAAAAGAAAGGAGGATCCTGGTTCACCGAATATGCAAGGCTAAACACCGCCCGTAGCCAAATACTGATGGATATCGAGAAGGGCAAAGACCTTATATGGCTGGAGCCACTAAGGACTGATCCTGAAAAGAGAAATAAGAATGCGTACTGCAAGTTCCATAGGGATGTGGGACACGACACTAATGATTGTCGTTAGTTAAAAGACGAGATAGAGTTTCTGATTAGAAGAGGAAAGTTGAAAAATACACCAAGGAGGGTGATAGACATGATAGAGGTTACTATGACAAATGAAGGGACTCAGACCCCAAAGAAAGAAATAATCAGCCTCGAGGGCTTGTGATCAATGTGATTTCAGGGGGACCAACCGCTACAGGTAACTCCCGAAATTCCAGGAAGGTATATGCTCGAGAGGTAATGAGCATTGTAGGAGAGCCACCTAAGAGAACAAGGACTGAGGTCTCTTTGTCGTTTAATGATTCTAACTTGGAAGGGGTGAGGTTCCCTCACGATGATCCCTTGGTAATCACCCCCGTCATAGAAAACTCTCTTATGAAAAGAGTATTAGTAGACAATGGATTGTCCGTCGACATCCTATTTTATGACGCTTTTGTGAAAATGGGATACAACGATTTGTAACTGACCCCCTCCAACATGTCTATCTATGGTTTTAATGGAGTGGAATCTTGGATTGAGGGAATTATACAATTGCCCATGACTATGGGCGAAGAACCTCGACAGTCCACTCAAATGCTGAATTTCCTAGTTATCAAGGCAAGGAATACCTATAATGCAATCCTTGGGAGGACTGGGTTGCATGCTTTCAAGGCAATAACCTACTATCTGAAACTCAAATTCCCGACTAGGAACAGAGTAGGAGAAGAGAGCGGAGATCAAAAAATGGCCAGGAGTTATTACGTGGCTGCCTTGAAATCTAATGGCATTGGGGGGTAGGTTCTCCCTATCGAAGACATGGATGTCAGGGATCGAGAAGAAATAAGGGGTAAGCCCGTAGAGGACTTGTAGCTTGCTCCTCTGGATCCTCTAGATCATGAGAATGTGACATATGTGGAGACTTCACTCCCCAATGATCTAAAATAATAGCTAGTTCAATTCTTACAAGATAACAGAGATGTCTTTGCTTGGACAATGACCGACATGCCAGGGATAGACCCCAAGCTCATTACGCATCAATTGAATGTAAATCCTAGAAGGACAGAAGTCAAGCAGAAGAAGATAAATTTTTCTCCTGAAAGGTAAGAGGCCATTAAACAAGAAGTAGAGAAGTTGTTGGAAGTTGGATTTATTTAATAAATTCAATTTCCTGAGTGGCTAGATAATCCTGTGATGGTCAGAAAGAGCAATAGAAAATGGAGAATGTGCGTGGACTTCACAGATCTGAATGATGCATGTCCTAACGACTGTTTCCCCTTGCCAAGAATAGACACGTTGATAGATGCCACAGCTGGGCACGAGATGCTTAGCTTCATGGATGGCTTCAGTGGCTACAACCAGATCAAAATGCACCACGATGACATTCCTAAGGTATCATTCAACACTGACTATGATATTTTTTGTTATCTGGTTATGGCTTTTGGGCTTATGAATGCAGGAACCACGTATCAAAGGCTTATAAATAAAATTTTCAAGCACCTCATTGTTAAGACCATAGAAGTCTACGTTGATGACATGTTAGTCAAAAGCCTGGATAAAGCCGATCATCTTGAGCACCTGAAAGAGGTATTTGAAGTTCTGAGAACCCACAAGATGATGTTGAACCCGGCCAAGTGTGCCTTTGGTGTAGGATCTGGAAAATTTCTGGGCCTGATGGTCTCTAAAAGAGGCATTGAGGCCAATCCTGATAAAATTCAAGCAATCTTGGATAAAAGCCCCCCACGATAGTAAAAGAAGTCCAAAAGCTCACAGGGAGGGTAGCAGCCCTTGGGTGCTTCATATCCAAGTTTGGAGAAAAGTGTCTACCATTCTTCAAGGCCCTCAAGAAGGTCAAGAACTTTGAATGGAATAACGAGAGTCAAGAAGCTTTTGAAGAGATGAAGAAATATGTGGTTGAGCCACCCTTGCTTGTCAATCTGAAACTTGAAGAAGTGTTATACTTTTACCTTGATGTCTCTAACTCAGCCCTGAGTGTTATTCTTGTGAAAGAGGAAGCTAAGGTTCAGAAACCCATTTATTATGTTAGCAAGATTCTGCATGGTGCAGAGCTGAACTACTCAAAGGTTGAGAAGTTTGCCTTAGCATTAATAATGGCTTCAAGAAAGCTACGCCCGTACTTCCAGGTGCATGTTATTGAAGTCTTGACAGACCAGCCCCTGAGAAATATACTCCACAGTCCCAAGTCCAATGAGAGGCTAATTAAATGGGCTATTGAGCTTGGAGAGTTCGAAATCATATACAAGCCAATAACATCAAGGCTCAAGCTCTAGCTGACTTCGTCATTGAATGTACCATTCCCAATCAAGAAGTCGGGGGGCAAGAAGAGGATAAAGAAACTGGAGAGAAGAAGGAAACAGAAGAAGAACTCAAAGAATACTGGGTACTCTTTTTTGACAGAGCTTCAAAAATGAACACTAGCGGAGATGGCCTGGTTTTGCAAATCCCGGATGGGTTTCTTGTCGAATATGCAATCAAGTTGGATTTTCTAACTACAAATAGTGAGGCAGAATACGAAGCTTTGATAGCTAGGCTTGGCCTGGCCAGTTGCCGGAGGGTAAAGAACTTGAAGGTATGTGGAGATTTAAGGCTAGTAATCTCTCAAGTAAATGGGGAGTTTGAGGCCCGTGAAGAGACTATGGTAAAATATTTGAGAATTGTTAAAGCTCAAGCCACGCAGTTTGAAGAATACCACTTTGAATATATCCTGAGAGAGGAGAATGTGAAGGTTGATGCCTTGTCTAAATTTGCATCATCATAGATTGAGAGTTACTCTGGAAGTGTTTATTTCCAAGTCTTGAAGACCCCAAACATTGATGCTAAACTACTAGCCACTATTGGGCTGAGAGCATATTGGATGGATCCTATCAAGCTCTACTTGGAAATAGGGAAAATGCCAACCGACCCCTTGGAGACACATAAGCTGGGAGTGAGGGCCTTGAAGTATGCCCTCATAGAAGGAATACTTTATAAGAAATCATACGTGATACCTTACTTAAAGTGTCTGAGACCCCATGAGGCTAAAGCTGCTCTAAAGGAAGTTCATGAAGGTATAATGGCCAACACCTTGGAAGCAGGGCTCTTGCTCATAAAGTCATGAGGCTGGGATTTTATTGGACTAAAATGCTTAAAGATGCTAAAGCTTATGTTAAGAAATGTGATCGATGCCAAAGGTTTGCGCCCATCGTTAAGCAGCCTCCTGAGATGCTGACATCCATCAACTCTCCACTCCCCTTTGCCATGTGGGGAATGGATATCTTAGGCCCGTTTCCTATGGCCAGCGCATAGAGGAAGTTTCTCATTGTCACCATCGATTACTTCACTAAGTGGATAGAAGCCAAACCCTTGGCCAAGATTGCCACTAAGAATGTGATTCAATTCTTCTAGGAGAATGTTATATGCAGGTATGAGTTACCCCGAATTCTAGTGACAGATAACGGAACTCAGTTTAATAACAGGGACATCATAGAGTACTGTGGAAACTATAACATTGAACTACGCTTTACTTCAGTAGCACATCCACAGTCAAATGGGCAAGCTGAGGTTGCCAACAGAATTATCCTAGATGGACTTAAAAAGAGGATTGAGCGCTCTTAGGGAACTTGGGTTGACGAGCTACTCCCAATCTTATGGGCATACTGAACTACTTGTAAGGATTTAACAGGGGCAACACCTTTTCAACTAGCCTACGGGGTTGAGGCAGTGGTGCCCATCAAAATTACTCAGATGTCACCAAGAGTGCATGGGTTTCAGATTGACACCAATGAGGAAGGCATGAAGTTAGCTCTAGACCTGATAGATGAGCTACGTGATGAAGCCAATGCTAGAATTGTATAAAACAAGAAGAAAGCTTCATTCTATTACAACCTTAGAGTCAAGGAAAGGTTCTTCCGTGAAGGAGACTTGGTCCTGCGAAAGATCGAGGCATCTGAAGCTGGTCCCAAAGGCAAGCTAGCTCCAAATTGGGAATGACCACACCAAGTGAAGGAAGTTACAAGGCAAGGCGCATACAAATTCCAAACCCTTGAAGGGGTTAAAATCCCAAGAAGCTGGAATACAACCAACTTAAGAATCTATTATGTTTAGATTTTTGACTTTAATTTTCAAAAACGTTTGAGTGTCGGTTTATTAGCCTCGAAGGCAAGACATGTTTTTAATAGTAAGTTTCATTTGAAAACTTGGTAGTTTCTAAGGAATGTTTTCCGTTCTCCTTATGTGGCATTAATTATTTTCGCTAAGTCTTTTACAAGCCTCGCCAGTATTTGTTGTTTATGTTCAAGTTAAACATGAAAAACAAACAAAACAAAGGCGGAAAGTAAAAGACAAAAATGTGAAAAAACACGAGTACATAAATAAAAGCCCAAAGGCCAAATGTTTTTACAAGCCACTGGGTTCAACATAAATACAAAAATAAAATACTAACTACTTAGACGATTCCTCCTCCTGCAAAGACTCTTCCCCGCTAGACGAAGACGAATCTTCCCCGCCTTCACTTGACTCTTCTTCTTCAGAAGAACTATCCTCCACCAGTTTCTGAGGGGTTGCCTAATGAACAATCTTATCTAGCACGGTTTGACAAGGGGAAGAAGTAAGGCTAGTCTCGCGAGCCCTCTTCTGCCTAATATCAGGACTGCTATCCCCTTCGGTTTTTGCTTCTTGAGCCTCGATCAACCGATTTATAGTTTCGGCTGACTGAGTACTTTTGAAGTCCACCTTAGGGTCAAACGGGCAACACGTCTCCAACCAAGGGAATAAAGGGAAGAATATAGTCAACGTGGTCATTGGAGGCACCCGGTCCCCTCCCAGAGCTTCATCGGGCAAATAAGTCATGACCATCGACTAGATCCTAGAAAGCAAAAATCACATCATCACCTTCACAGATGCTGATCTGGAAGGAGTAGACCCAAATAACACAGAAGCCTTGGTTATTAGTGTGGAAACGGGAGAAAATGTCATCAAGAAAGTATTGATTGATAACGATTCATCTATGTATATTTTATTCATGCATTATTGGGAACGACTCAAGCTGCAGGATGTCAAACTGGAGGAATTCCCGGAGGAAGCACCACTTTATGGATTTGGACACAATGCAGAGCTTATAGTGGGAATCGTAAGATTGCCTGTCATCTTCGGATCAAATCCTCTTCAGGTAACCCACTCCATTAAACTTTATGTAATCAATACTGCATCATCATATAATATGATTCTGGGACACCCCACTTTAACGCACGTAAGAGCAATCACCTCCACCACACATCTCAAAATGAAATTTCCTATGGAAGGTGCAGTGGGAAATATTAAAGGAGATTTCAAGGCCTCTCTTTTCTGTTATGGGTCTGCATTGACATTACCACAATCTGACCCTAGCAACTTGAGGCGAGCTAAAGCAGCTGTTGGGTCCCGGAAGTATCGTAGAAGGGGATTTGAATGCGATACTGACAATAATTTAAAATTCTTTTCAGAATTTGCGGAATTAAATTATTGCTTTAGCTGAGGGTTAGAGCCCTTGTAGTGTTTGGGAGGCTGACTTACTAGCTTTCTATTTTTATGATATAACATTTAAGATATAGAAATTAGCAAGTAAGTAAACAAGATTCAAGTTAAATATGTATATTAAACTTGAATGGGTGTTACAACATTCGGTAGAATAAACCTTAATTCCTAGAACAAATTTGACATGAATTGTTCTACTTAAGGAATTAAAATCAAACTAGCACAGAAAGTCTGTGAATATAACTTTGCAGACAAATTGTTGAATTTGAAAGTTTTTCTACTTTGAATTATGAAGCTCAAGCCTCATATTTATAGAAGTTGAAAAGCTAGTATGACTTTTCTCACTATGACTTTATTTAACAAGAATTAAGCCTTGTATGACTTATTAAAAAGCTGGGCATGACTTTTTTCACTCGGTATGACCTTTCAGAAATTCGGTATGACTTTCTGAAAATTCGGTATGACTTTTTTAAAGTCATATTCGGATTTTCTTTAATTAAAAAAATCTGTATGACTTATTTTAATTAAATAAAATCATTTCAGCATGATCTTTAGAAAAGTTGCTCGGTATGACTCTTGTAAACTCTCGGTATGACATTTCTTTAAAAGCTTCGGTATGACTCTTCTTCTCCTGCTAATTTTCATTTCTTTTCTTCTTGAATGGACAAGTGTCATCCTTGCATTGGTTCCTTTTAAAAACATCTCCCGCCATTTCAATATGAAAAAGCAAGGGGGCTTATTTCGTCTTTTAGTGATAAGCTCCGTAGAAATGCTTTTAGACCCGCACAGCTTATAATTTTTGATTAATAAATAATAAATTTAATTCATAAATTATAAAAATAAATATCTAATATTATTTAGATATTTATAAATATACTTTACTAAATAAATAAAATATTTATTAATTAAAATAAATCCTTACGCTCTAAGCTGCGGTCTCCTAAACGTCTGGAACCGAACTCCTTTTGACTTGGAAATGATAAATCAATTCCAACCGGGGTTCCACTTTTAAGAATATATGACTCTGTATTTCTTGTTATTCCTTATAACAATGTCAATATTTGTAGAAGGGTGGTTGAATACAAATATTAAAACATTTTGCTTTTTCTAATATTAGTTCTTGATGTTTGAGAGTTAGAGAGAATATGTTCAAACAAATTAAGACTGAAAAATAAAATGAACAAAGTGATTTAAAATTACTGATGGATTGGTTTTTCCATTAGTGTATATTTTTGCTCAATGTTCCTAAGTTAAAAGAAACCTAGCTGCGTTTTTTACAAAATTAGAAAACAAATCAACTGTTCTTACAAATGTGCTCTCAAGCTAGAACAGTTGATTAATAAATATTGTCTAACTTTTGTGTTTTCTAATAATGCTGCTACACTTGTTTATATTTCACAAGTGTGCTTTTACAATTCCTATTCTAGGATTGTTTCTACCTACCTTCCTTTTACCTTTTTCTATTTTAGAATTCAGGTTTGAAAGACAGCTTCTAATTGAGTCTTCACAGCCACCCTAGACTGTCTTCCATAGGTGTTCTTTTGTCTTTCTAGATCTCTGACAGATTACCTTTTTGTCACAGTCAATTGATAATTTGATGTTAAGTATATCAATTGACTCTTCCTTAATTCATCAACTGATAATGTTCTTCGATTGATCTTGATATCCATCGATTGATAAGTATAGTTGCCTTATCGATTGATAAATGATATCAATCGATATATCAATCGATGGGTCTTCACATCAGTTGATGGTCTTCAACTCTTGACTTGGCTTCTTCGATTGATCTCTCATCCATCGATGCTTTAATATCAATTGATCATCCTTCACTTGTGTAATTTCCTGTCTTCACATAATTACAATTTAATAGTTTAATTTACACATCAATTGATGATCTATATCAATCGACTCTAACATCAATTGATGAATAAAATATCAATTGATTTACACCTTATCGATTGAAATAGACTAAGTACAGCTATGCTACAATCCAAATTATTAGTTGATTCATATAAATACTTCAACTGATAAATGGTTTCCTGATCAATTGATATTTATAACTTTCATATCAATTGATTAGTTACATCAAATAAAATTTCTATGATTCTAAGATTAATGTTATCATCAAATTACATGTAGATTCCTAACAATCTCCCCCTATTTGTGTCTGTGATATAAACAGGCATAAATCTACTTGATGATAACAAAACCCTTAAAATTTACATTCAGATAAAATCAAGAAATTTAATTGGCACATTAATTTTGGAAGTACCAGATTGATAGATAACTCCTGCAAGCAGCTTCAATGTCTTCATTGTCTCCATGATTTAATTAGCTCATCTTCCTTCTTTTCTCAACATTTTCCTTTAGCTGTCTCATGAAAGAACTCCTCAAAATTGCTTCATCCCTGTCAGTTTCTCCAAGTTGCCTCATTAGGTAATGTATTTCTTCATCTATGATTTTGTCCAGATATTTGCAGATATCAAAGAACTTTGTGTTGCCCTCTATATCTGTAAAAATCATAGCATATTTTGGCTCCAATACCACCTTTTTGACCTGTGACTTCCATAGCTTTAGAGGTGAATCAGGTTCAGCTTCTGCCTTGGATCTCCTTAACTTTGATATTTGTTGTTGAATCTCCTGAGCAATTGTTGTGTTGAGTTTGTACTTTCTGTTGAGTAGAGGAAGAATAGTCTTTAAAACATTGTAGCTCTGCTTCATTATCACCTTCAATGAATAAATGGTTTTCACTCCATTTTTATACTCCAACCTTATTGATTCGTCTTGGTTAGAGGTTGCAGGGTGAGTCCTTACTCCAATTAATCCATTTTCATTGATTACTGGTATTCCCTTCAAATCATATCCTTCAATTGTGACCTCCTCCTTGATTTTCTTCTTGTTGACCCTGGAAGTTTTCCTGAACCACTGTTTCTTGAATAAAACTTGACCTTTTCTTGGCCATAGCTACTTTCCTCTTTTTCCTCAGTGGTTGTTCCATTAATTGATCTTCCATATTCCATTCCATTTCCATTTGCCTTGCTATTTCCTCATTCTCTTTTTCTTTCTTTTCAGCATCTGACAATCCTGATGAAATGGCTCCTTGAAGAAGCTTCTGGCCAACTGGCTCTTTTCTTTTCTTTTCTTCTTCAATCATTATGGCTTTACCCTTTTTCCTCTCTTTAACGGCTTCTTGATCAACTGTCAAAAAGGCTTCAGCATCTGAGTTGCTTTCCTTGGTAGCCTTTTGTGCATCTTCATTTATTTTTCTTGTTTGAGCAATGAACTCATCCAAGTCTCCTTTTTCTACTGCCTCTGTCACCAACTCAGTGCTTCTCCTTAGATCTTTAATTCTTTTCTTTTCCCTCTCAATCATTGATTGAGTTTCTTTCTCCCTAGAAATTCTCCTAGCTTCAATATCATCTTCAAACTTCTTGTATTCTTTCTTTTTCTATTCTAAATCATCTTTTGGAGAATTAGATGACTTAGATCTCTTGAAAGATTGATTATCCCTGTTACTTCTGCTTTTATATCTTTTGGTTGCAGAACCACCAATGCCACTTGTCTTATCCATACCAGAACCACCTACACCACCACTACCACTCCCTTTGCCATCACCACCATTATCACCATCATCCTTCTTCTTTGTATTCTCCCCCTTTTTGTTATCATCAATTGAAGGGGGGGGTGGCATTCTGTCAAGAAACTTTTGAAGAATGGAAGCCTGTAGATTTTGACCTCTGATAATATCATCCATCTTCTTTTCTAGAGACCCTACTCTAGTCTCCAAAGATGAAAAAATTTTGGATTCCTTGAAAAGCTTGTCTTTGATGTTATTCATGGTGTTGAATGGTAGCTTTTCATCCAATTTCCTGTCCAAAGCATCCTTGTTGGTTGAGATAGAGTCCTTGATAATCTCCAGTTCCCTCTTTACTCCTGTTATTGTCATCTTTTGAATCTTCATTGATTCTCCCAACAGTGAGCAATTCTCCTTTGAGTAGGATCTTCAATTTCTCCTTCCACCATTGCCCTTCTATATTGAGAGAGAATTTGAAAGGCATATGACTAGGCCTATTTGTAATAATTAGATGACAACTCAACTCTAGCTAATAAAGAGAAGTAAATAATAAGCACCAAACAGGAATCAAGACGAAGACAGTCAACTAAGCACAAAGGATCTAAGTATCAGAAGAATTTTTATAGGATTGCTACTCAACACTGGAAGAAGTTCATTTATATGTTCAAGCGTCAGTGAAAATATGGTAGTACTTCTATAGAAGACGGAAGATATAGAAGATTTCAAGTGGTTACTACAAGTAGATTCCAGAAGAAGAGCAAAGAAAGTGAAGCAGAAGAATGACAGAAGGCCTCAACTCAAAGTTATTAAATGGAGAATATTTATTAGTTGACACAAATGAACCAGACAGTACATTTGTGTGTCAACTAAAAATAATATTTATTCTTCATTTAAATTCAAGAGGTTTCAAGATCAGAAGACAAAGAAAAGACGGGAAGATTTCAAGACTGACAGCACGGCTATGCGAGTATAGATAGTATTTTAATTCTACTATCAAATGTTAATTTATTATTTAATTTATCTAATTAAATTAATTTAAGTTGAATTTAATTTAATTTATAAATTAACTAATTAAATTAAGTAGAATTAATTTACTATAAAAGAAATGGATCAATATGACTTATATATATATATATATATATAAACAGTCAGTATGACTTATTAAATAAGTCATACCGAGTTTCTTATATATATATATATATATAAATAAGTCATACCGAGCTTATTAAATAAGTCATACCGAGCTTATTTAAATAAGTCATACCGAAGTAACTCAGAAAGTCATACCGAGAGTATTGTGCTCAAAAGGTCATGCTGAACCAATTTTGTTTAATTAAAATAAGTCATACCGATTTATTTTAATTAGATAAAATCCGAATATGACTTTAAATAATTCATACCGAACTTTCAAAAGGTCATACCGACCAAAATAAGTCATGCCCAGTCTTTTATAAGTCATACAAGTGTTAAAATAAGTCATACTGACTTATTTTCTTGTAATAAAGTCATACTCAAAAAGGTCATAGCAGCCTTTTTGAAATCTCTATAAATATGAGATCATCTCTTCACTTGTAGCTGTTCAATAGAAAAGAGTTAGAAAAATCAGATCAAATTCAGTAATTTATCTGCATTGTAATATTCACAGATTTCTGTGCTGAGTTAGAATATAATTGATTAAACATGAACACTTCATGTCGAATTCGTTCTAGATTAATATATCAGTTATAAAATCTAATCTTCATATTAATTGTGTAATACTGATCAAGTTAAAATTATATCTTTCACTTGAACAGTATTTCATTATAATTAATATTTCGCGAGTAATTAAAATAATATTTTTAATCCAATTATTCAGCGATTAATTTTCAGATATTGTATTGAACCCCCCTTCTACAATATCAGGGACCAACAGAATTTCAGTCTCAGCAGCTTTTAAGGAACCATTAATTGTGCTCATCCATGGCTCCTCATCAGAATCATCCTCCAACTCTTCAGGTGCCATATAACAAGTGTCTGTTGTATTGGCAATGCTTTCCTTCATATTCCTGGTCCTTTGATCTGTATGATCAATCCCCAAGAGTTGTTCTGCATTCCTGTTACTTGAAGTAGCCAACCCTTGATATTGTGGATCAGGATGAATGAAATTCCTTGGATCTAAATCACCAACATCAATCTCCTCTTCAAAGTCTTTAGCAACTCCACTCCCACTCCCACTGCCATCAGATCAATTTCCAACACCTGTGCAAATAATAGAATTGTTTTATCACTTTCACTCATCTCTCTATTTTGCCTCAGGATCTCATCCTGTAATCTCACCTCTCCCTCACTCATTTCTTGTGCACCTACTAAGGTGGGGCCCTCAAGTGTTTCACTCTCATTCCTGGAAGGAATAAGAATATTTTTACTCACTTTCTCTACTTTTACCAGGTTACAATCCTGCCTCTCACTCAACTCACTCATTCCTAAGAGTGTTTGTGCAACATCAATTGATTGAGCATCAATTGATGTATTGAAATTATCAGTTGTAGTGTTTGGGACATCCATCGATTGATGCATACCCATCGATTGATCTTGAGTATCGATCGATGTCTTATCAGTCGATGGTTGAATATCAATTGATAAAGGAACATCAATTGATGGAGTAGAAACAGTTGAGGAATTAGTTTGAGAAGTGATATTAGAAATGATATGGGAAATGAAATCCTGAAAATCCTAGGAAGAAGATTCATGAGTGAGTGTTGGCTTCTCCTTGAAAAATAAAGAAGGAGAATCTGAAAATGTTCGATAATCTATCAGAACATTTTCTGAAGAAGTTTGAGATGGAGAAAAAAGAATAGAAGGGATTGGAATTGAAAGAGAATGGAGCTGCATCTCATCATTTATATGAGATGCATCAAACAGACTTTGAGAAGGCTCCACCATAGTTTCCTGTGATTTTGCAGTGTGTGATTCCCCAAGTGAAAAGGTAACTTTATTTTCTCTCCTTTTGTATGGTGTTAGTATTTTGACTTTGGTGTTCCCAAGTTGGTTCTGTGCCCCTGGTTGTGGGCTATTTTCAATATTTTCATCCTTTTGAGAGGATGACAATAGAGGTGTGGTATTTTCCATATTAACATCCACAGTCTTTTAGGAGACTGTGGAGTGGCTTGGCTGAGGTTGCACACCCTCACTCTCCTTATCCTTCTGGGTTCTTTGATGTTCCCCAGTTCCCTCACCACCTACATCTCCTTCTAGTCTATCTACCAAAATAGTTGTTGTTCTTTTCTTGGATTTTTCAACAACAGGCTTTTGGGAACCTGTTGAGGTTGACCTTTTAGATTTGGACTTTGAAATTGGATATGTGGCTTGGGTAGGAGGGTTGGTGTCATTAATAACACCCTCCATAGCCACAGAAGGCAAAGAAGAATTAGGTAAAGAAGAAGTTAGGGTTGAGATAAATACCTGATCAAAAGGTGGATAGATCAATTCCACATTGCTGTGAAAATTGATCCTTACCAAGTCCTTAAATACCCTTCTGTTTTGAGTCCAACACTCAAGGGTTTCAGTTTCCCTGCAAATCTCAATTTCTTTAACCAAGTGGTTAAGTATAATCATGATAAATCTAGCATAGTATATAGTATTGACCAATCATGCTTCTTTTCTAACTTAGCAGCAATTTTAGACAACAATATAGAAGAAAAATCATGATCTTCATCAAACAAAACACTATATGATATCTGTTGCATGCTTGAAGTTATGACATCAAAATTACTAATTTTACCACTAAAACATTTTATTATTGCATCAAAAAAATAAGACCATTCTCTCCTAAGGTGTTTTCTAACTACTTGCCCTAAATTGATGTAAGGATTTGCATAATTAACAACCCTAAGCATGTTTCTAATATCTGATTCATTAGACACATTATCAGTATTATTAACAGGCAAATCTAAACATTCATTTAAAATTAAAGTAGTAAGAATGTACTCTTGTCCTTTGCAGTTGAATTTGATGCTCGAGAAGTCATCAGCAACTTCTGCAGAGGTCTAAAATTCTTCCACCAAATTGCAGATTATTATTGGTGCTTCCTTCAATCTTTCTGTATCTTGCCACTTCCCAGGAATTGCATCAATGGATGAAATTCCTTTGGAGCCTCTTCAATAATATTGCAGGCCATAAAATTATTCAATTCGTAGATGAACCCTGCTTGAGAGATTTTCTTGGATGAAGATGCCATTTCCTTGAGTAGAAGATTAGCAGTATAAAAGCTTTGAAAATATTAGGAGAGTTGAGTACTGAGAGAAAGAGGGTTGTGATTAAGTTCGTAGATTGAGAGAGAGAGAAAGAGGTAGAGAGATTGTTAGTAAAAATGTAAGTAAGAATGAACAATGTTTTAATATCGCTATTTATATTTACTGATTTCTCAATCAATTTCTTACTCAAAATAGAACTTAATCGACCGTTTAAAAAAAAAGGTTACCAATTTTGGCAATCGACTGTTATACATACAGGAATGTATGTATTAATCAATTGATAAAATAAGTAATCAACGGCTAGATTTTTGTACAGGTCGATTGATGACATGGACCCCTTTAAATTCCAGGTCATCAACTAGTAAATCTTGTTCATCGACAGGTACTCTTATCCATCGATAACTAAATATATCATCAATTGATATATTTATCTGTCGATAGCTACAAACATCAATCGATAAGTAAATATATCATCAATTGAGATATTTATCTGTCGATAGCTTCAGTAATATCCATTGATATGTACAATGTTCATCAGTTGATTATTGAAGAATCAATAATTTAACATAGTCAATGGCTAAAAATAATATAAATACATAACTTGTCAGACATTTAAAGGATTAAATATAATTAAGCATACCTAAATCACAGACCAATCTATTGAAGGTAGATTCATCTAATGGCTTGGTAAAAATGTCTGCAAGTTGTCTTTCACTAGGGACAAAATGTAATTCAACTGTACCATTCATTACATGTTCCCTAATGAAGTGATACCTTATGTCAATGTGCTTGGTTCTGGAATGTTGCACAGGATTTTCTGTTATAGCAATGACACTTGTATTATCACAGAAAATAGGAATCTTGGTCAAGTTAAACCCATAGTCAAGTAGTTGATTCCTCATCCATAAAATTTGTGCACAGCCACTTCCAGCTGCAATGTATTCAGCCTCTGCAGTAGATGTAGATATTGAATTCTGCTTCTTGCTAAGCCATGAAACAAGCTTATTTCCTAGAAATTGACAAGAGCCTGTTGTACTTTTTCTGTCAATTCTGCAACCTGCATAGTCTGCATCTGAATAACCAATTAGATCAAATCCAGAATCTCTAGGATACCAAATTCCAAGATTTGGAGTTCCTTTGAGATATCTGAATATTCTTTTTATTGCAATCAAATGAGATTCTCTAGGATCAGCCTGAAACCTAGCACAAAGACATGTAGCAAACATTATGTCTGGCCTGCTTGCAGTTAAATAAAGTAATGAGTCAACCATGCCTCTATAACTTGAAATGTCCACTATAGCTTCCTTAGTGTTCAATTCAAGTTTATTTGCAGTGGCCATGAGAGTTTTTGCAGAAGAACATTCATTTAAATCAAATCTCTTTAATAAATCAGAAATATATTTGGTTTGATTTATGAAAATACTATTTTTGACTTGCTTGACTTGCAAACCAAGAAAATAGGTAAGTTCTCCCATCAAGCTCATTTCATATTTACTCTGCATCAACTTAGCAAACTTTTGACAAAGTTTTTCATTAGTTGAGCCAAAAATAATGTCATCTACATAGATTTGAACAAGAATCATAGAGCCACTAACATTTCTATGAAAGAGAGTTTTATCAACAGTACCTCTTGTGAAGTGATTCTCAATCAAGAATTTAGACAAAGTGTCATACCAGGTTCTAAGTGCTTGTTTCAATCCATAAAGTGCCTTGAGAAGATAGTATAGAAATCCAAGATGAACAAGATCAATAAAACCAGGAGGTTGTTTTACATATACTTCTTCTTCTAGTTCTCCATTGAGAAAAACACTTTTCACATCCATCTGATACACCTTGAAATTAGCATGAGCATCATATGCTAGAAAGATTCTAATTGCTTCCAATCTTGAAACTGGTGCAAATTTTTCATCAAAATCTATGCCTTCTTCTTGTGAATAGCCCTTTGCCACTAATCTTGCTTTATTTCTTGTCACTGTACCAGATTCATCCATTTTGTTTCTGAACACCCATTTTGTTCCAATGATAGACTTTTCTTTGGTTTGGGCACCAGTTTCCATACCTTGTTTCTTTCAAACTGATTCAACTCTTCTTGCATAGCAATTATCCAATCAGGATCATTCAAGGCTTCTTCAATCTTTTTTAGTTCTTCTTGAGACAATAAGCTACTATACAAGCATTAATTTTGATTTGCACTTCTAGTTTTGACACCATCATTTGCATCTCCAATAATTAATTCAAACGGATGGCTTTTTGTCCATTTCTTTTGAGATGGTAAATTTGACCTTGAAGATGATGCTTCATGATAATTGGAAGTGTTATGATCATTGTGATGTGATTGACTATTTGAGAACCCTCCCCCTGAGATGAACACTCTACTTGAAGATTGTTGAGAAGAGTTGATATCCATCGAATGATTATCAATTGATGTATTATCAGTCGATTGATGATTTTCAACTGATAAGTTATCTGTTGATGCATTGACATCAATTGATGGGAGGATTTTAGGTACTTGAATTCCTGTAATTTCCACATCATCATCACTATCTTCAATATTACTTGTGGATTCATTTTCAAAATGCAATAGATCATGAAATCCTTCATCAAACAACCCTTGAATCTTCTTGTCATCAAAGACTACATGCATAGATTCCATAACAATGTGTAATCTAAGATTGTAGACTCTGTAAGCTTTGTTTGTTATTCCATATCCAACAAATATAGCTTCATCAGCCTTGGCTTCAAATTTTCCTAGATCTTCACCTTGATTTCTCAGTACAAAGCATTTGCAGCCAAAGACATGAAGAAAATCAACTGTTGGCTTCTTGTCTTTCTTCATCAACTGATATGGAGTTTTGCCTTGAATTTTATTGACCATGGAAATATTTTGAATGTAACAAGCAGTATTAATTGCTTCTGCCCAGATATATGTAGGAAGTTTTGGTTTTTCTAACATAGTTCTAGCAGCTTCAATCAAGGTTCTATTTTTCCTTTCAACTACTCCATTTTACTGTGGAGTCTTTGGTGCAGAGAAATGATGAGTGATACCTTTTTCTCCACAGAATTCTTTAATGGTTGTATTCTTGAATTCAGTACCATTATCACTTCTAAATTTCTTGACCTTCCATTCAGTGCCATTGTCAACATTTTTCACATGATTGATAATTAATTTGCTTGCCTCATCCTTAGAGTGTAAGAAATATACCCATGAAAATCTTGTGAAGTCATCCACAATTACTAAGGCATGTTTCTTTTTGGCAATTGACATGATGTTGACTGGACCAAATAAATCCATGTGCAATAATTCTAGAGGCTTATCAATTGATGATTCAGACTTTGACTTGAATGATGTTTTTCTTTGTTTTCCCTTTTGACAGGCATCACATAGTCCATCCTTGGTGAATTCCATCTGTGGAATGCCTCTAACCATATTCTTTCTAACCAATTGATTCATGGCTTGAAATTCAAATGGGCTAGCTTCTTGTGCCAAATCCAACTTTCATCTGTATTGGCTTTGCTAAGTAGGCATGTCATTGAATTTGCCTTTACAGAGTGAAAATCAGCCACATAGACATTTCTTTTTCTTTCTCCAGTTAAGAGAATTTCACCAGTTCCTTTGTTGGATATAATGCATGATCCAGTTATAAACCATACACCATTTCCATTATCACATAGTTGACTAATACTGAGCAAGTTGTGCTTCAATCCATCAACTAGTGCTACAGGTTCAATGATAACATTTTCTTTTGCAATTGAGCCATATCCCAGAGTAAAACCTTTGATGTTATCTCCAAAAGTAACTCCTGGGCCAGCCTTTTCCACAAACTTTGTGAGCAGGGACAAATCTCCAGTCATGTGCCTTGAACATCCACTATCCAAATACCAGAGATTTTTCTTCCTGTTTCCCTGCACACATATAAAACAATCAAGTTGTTTTTGGTACCCAAGTTGCCTTGGGTCCTCTTTTATTAGTTGCAGCCTGAGCCCCTGTTGTCAACTTAGGTTCCTTTTATTTTGGTGGGTTTAAATCAACTTTAACTTTGGGAGTTGACTTTTGGGGCTTTGACACCTTGGAACTCATGGCAAAATTTCCATGAATTTCATCATTTACATTAGCCATGTTCCATGGCATACAAGGCATGTTCATATTAGGATATGCAAAGAAGGGATTATACATGTATGGAACTTGTGCATAAGGCATATGAACATTAGGTGCAACCAAATTAGAAGACATGGCATTTATGAGCATATGATTGGTAAACATGGCATTTGCAGTCATGATATGTATATTTAAATCATTTAAAGATATAGACTTCTTTTCATTCTTGCATTGCATGGACAAATGATTTACACTGCCACATTTAGCACATACTTTTCTAGGTGCATACATATCAGGAGTGTAGTTGTTGTGCTTATTTATGCCTACTTTACCATTCCTATTCTTTTTCTTTTTCTCAGACTTAGGTTGAGTAATTTCCACAGGTGCTATCTTTTTTAATTTTTCTTTTAATTGTTTCTTGGATAAGCTACCTATGTTGATTTTCTCAACCTCAGCCTCAACTTGATTTTTGATTTCCTTAACAAACTTAATAGGAGTGCTAAATTTGTTCTTCTTATTAGCCATTGATGATTTACTTGTCGATGGATGCTTATCGATTGATTCAGCATCAATCGATTGATAATCCTTATCAGTTGATAAAGGATTAGCAGTCGATTGATCTTTATCCATTGAAGTATCAGCCAATGGCTTGCCTATTGATTTGGGGAGTTCTCCTAGAGTATCTACACCCTGAACATCAATAATTTGTTTGGTAGTTTTAGCATACCTATTCCATTTGTTAAAGGTTTCAATTTCTTCAGCCAATTGTTCTTTCAACAATTCTTCTCTTTTCAAACTGTTTACTAGTTCATTCCTAGCATCATTTCTTTCCTGCTTAAATCTATCTAAACAAACAAGTTTATTTTCAAGAAAAATATTCCTCTCAGTTAAGGCATCAATGGTGTTCTTTAACTTGAGGTTTTCTTTGTTTAGAGATTTTAGAGTGACATGCAAATTGTACAATTCATTGGACATCTCATTAATAGTACTATTGCATTCATCAGTTGTAAGCTCGGAAAAGTTTGTAGCTAGTACCTGATTTGATGATGAACTAGCTTCTTCATCTTCATGTTTGGCCATTAATGCTAGATTGATGAATTCTTCAGAATCATTGTCCTCGGCAGCCCAGTCCTTCTCTTCAGTAACAAAAGCCTTTTCTTTTTGTTTTAAAAGGTCAGAGTATTTATTTTTATAATCAATACCCTCATATGACTTTACCTTTTCTTGTTTTGGCTTCCTGCACTCATTTGATAAATGACCAGCTAATCCACAGTTAAAACATTTGAATGTAGATATATCAACCAAATTTTTATTTAGATTGTTGCTTCTAAACTGGGATCCAGGCCTTTGAGCATATGGATTCCTCTTGAATTTTAGCTTTGAAAACAACCTTGACAGAAATGCAAGGTGCTCATCAATCTCATGCAAATCATCCTGAGAGCATGTTTCATTTTCTTCACACTTGCTCTTTCCTTTTCTCTTGAATGATTCTTCAACAGCATCACCAGCCATCATGACAGCCTCTTCTACACAGCCATTTTCTTTCTTCTCTTCATTTCCCTTGACTACCAAAGCCACAATTTTCTCCTTTCTTTGATTCTTCTCAATCTCCTCATCTTGTTGGATTTCCAACTCATATGTCTTGAGAATACCATAAAGTTTCTCTAGAGTATAATCCTTGAAGTCCTGAGATTGTCTAATGGAAACAGTTATTGGTTTCCATTCTTTTGGAAGAGATCTAAGAAATTTTAGATTTTTATCCTCAGTTGCATAAACCCTACCATATAGCTTCAGTCCATTTAATAACTTCTGAAATCTGCTATAGGTGTCATTGATAGATTCTTCACTCTTGAAATGAAATGATTCATATTTTTGAATCAAGAGTTGCACCTTGTTTTTCCTTACTTGTTCAGTTCCTTCATACAGAGTTTGAAGAGTATCCCATACTTCTTTTGATGAAGTGCAATTTATCACATTATCAAACATATCTTTATCTAGACCATTAAACAGAATATTCATGGCCTTCTTGTCTTTGAGTACTTCTTTTTCATCCTCTTCAGTGAACTCAGAGATGAGTTTTGGAACATGTTTGTCAAGTGCAGGAGTTCCATCAGGATTTACACCTGTGACTAGCTTTATAGGAATATGAGGACCCTTCTCTATGCAGTAAACATAGGACGGGTCCAGAGAAAGTAGATGCAGATGCATTTTAACCTTCCATGGAAAAAATTCATCTTTCTCTAAAACTGGAATCTTCACACCTGAATCTTTTTGGCCCATATTGACTGTTCTTGATCTTTAAACTTTCTGTATATTGAAAGCCTGCTCTGATACCAATTGTTATTCCCTAGAACAATGTCAATATTTATAGAAGGGGGGTTGAATATAAATATTAAAACTTTTTGCTTATTCTAATATTAGTTCTTGATGTTTGAGAGTTAGAGAGAATATGTTCAAACAAATTAAGACTGAAAAATAAACTGAACAAAGAGATTTAAAATTACTGATGGATTGGTTTTTCCATCAGTGTATATTTTTGCTCAATGTTCCTAGGTTAAAAGAAACCTAGCTGCGTTTTTTACAAGATTAGAAAACAAATCAATTGTTCTTACAAATGTGCTCTCAAGCTAGAACAATTGATTAATAAATATTGTCTAACTTGTGTGTTTTCTAATAATGCTGCTACACTTGTTATATTTCACAAGTGTGATTTTACAATTCTTATTCTAGGATTGTTTCTACCTACCTTCCTTTTACCTTTTTCTATTTTAGAATTCAGGTTTAAAAGACAGTTCTGATTGAGTCTTCACAGCCACCCTAGACTGCCTTCCATAGGTGTTCTTTTGTCTTTCTGGATCTCTGACAGATTGCCTTTTTGTCACAGTCAATTGATAATTTGATGTTAAACATATCAACTGACTCTTCCTTAATTCATCAACTGATAATGTTCTTCGATTGATCTTGATATCCATCGATTGATAAGTATAGTTGCCTTATCGATTGATAAATGATATCAATCGATATATCAATCGATGGGTCTTCACATCAGTTGATGGTCTTCAACTCTTGACTTGGCTTCTTCGATTGATCTCTCATCCATCGATGCTTCAATATCAATTGATCATCCTTCACTTGTGTAATTTCCTGTCTTCACATAATTACAATTTAACAGTTTAATTTACAAATCAATTGATGATCTATATCAATCGACTCTAACATCAATTGATGAATAAAATATCAATTGATTTACACCTTATCGGTTGAAATAGACTAAGTACAGCTATGCTACAATCCAAATTATCAGTTGATTCATATAAACACTTCAACTGATAAATGGTTTCCTGATCAATTGATATTTATAACTTTCATATCAATTGATTAGTTACATCAAATAAAATTTCTATGATTCTAAGATTAATGTTATCATCAAATTACATGTAGATTCCTAACATTTCTTCCATGTCAATTCTTTTTCCGTCTTTTCTTCAAGTCAATACCGTTAGGCATGTTTAGCTGTATCTACAATTGCAATTAGAAGTACCTCTGTTACTGAAATAATTTGACTTTTTAAACTAGACAATACTTCTTTTCACCACTGCATGTACCCAGTCAAATATTCAATCTTGAATTCTGACTCTTGTACACTGCATTTCAAACAAACCTGTATCACTTTGAGATTCCAACTTCTGTCTTCTGTCATTCTAAAATAATTCTAAATTAATTAATCCTTTAATTAATTTAAGAAATAAATTAATTCTGAGTGAATTAATTTACTAATTAAATTAACTAATTAATTTAATTAATTAATAGAGAATTAAATTAAAGGCTTGACTATTGTTGATGTAGATAAGACTCTTCTATTCTTCAACAATAACCTTTTTAACCACTTGAACTTTTTGATGACGAATCTTCACTAACATTGTTGATACCCTGTGCACTGGTCTGGTTCATGGATGATAACTACAATGTTGATTCTCATTTCTGCTGTAGTGGTCTTTGTGTCTTGTCATGTCCTGTCTTGGCTTCTTTTTGTTCTTCCTCTATATTCAATATTTATTATTTACTTCACTTTCTTATCTGAGTTGAGTTGTCATCTACTTATTACAAATAGGACATGTCATATGACTTTCAGCAGCTCATCACCAGAGAGAAAAGAAAAAGAGACATCTAGAGCATCAATAAGGACAACATAAACGGGCCCAAGTGGTTCAAATGGTTGAATTGTCCTCAAAAAGTATGGAAGAAGATGAGAATGTCAGGATCGACAACACATTAAAGCAATTCTTGTAAAAAGAAAAGCACCCGGTAGTTACCCCAGCGGTTGCTATAGAAAAAATCAAGCTTATCTCGGGAGATGGGAAGAAAACAATTAGCATTGGGGTCGGGTTAGACTCAGTTTTCAAGGAAGGTCTTACAAAGTTGCTGAGGGACTACACAAATGTGTTCGCATGGAGCCCAAATGAAATGTCCAGGCCAGACAAGTCATTTGCAATGCACAAATTGGGCGTGTACAAAGATGTAGTGTCGAAAATACAAAAGAGAAGGAACTTTTCCCCAGAAAGACATAAAGCAATTAACGAGGAGATTGATAAAATGTTAGACGCTGACCTAATTTGTGAAGTCACATACCCTAAGTGGGTAATAAATGTAGTGTTGTTTCAGAAAAATAATGACAAGTGGTGTGTATGTGTGGACTACAAGGACCATAACGCGGCCCCATCGCTCTCAACGGGTTCCTCAACTCCCACTTGTTCGAGGATCCCCTGCATTTTCACTTGGAGGCCCTCCACCTCACTCTACAAGTCTTTCAACTTGCGTTTCACCTCATCCTTACGTTCCACTTCCCAAGCTCGAGAAGCATTGGCACCTTTCCGACGGTGCATCAACAGAGACTATTTCTGGTGTATCAACTCGGTAATAGCTTCCTGGGAATAGTTGCTCAATGGCTCATCTAGCCACACTAAGTAATGACAGGCCTGTTGACGACACTCTTCATATCGCTGTTCGGAATCAATCCCATGCCAACGGGTTTTGACTAAAGGACGTAGGTCACAAAAGCAGCTGCCTAGATGCCTATCCATGTCTTTCGCACTTGAAGAAGGTTATCGAAAAGAAGAAATTTCTATAGAGAATGAAAGAGATGCTTAACCAATGAAGAAACCATAAACCTATTTATAAGGAAAACTTATATGCGGGTATATGATGCATCATACTCCCGTCACCCACTAAAATAACTGACAGGAGTAGGGGCAATTATAGTACCCCCTTTTTCTGGGAATGAAATACCCGGACATAACGATTACACATGAAATAGAAGCCGAAAGTAACATGGAAAGGACAAAAAGGTGACAGTTGACGGAAGCAGGATGAAAGACCTGAAGGTTACAAGACAAGTATAATGGTTCACTCATTTACCCATGCAAGGACATCATGGTGGATAGGAAAGTAAAGGACAAAAGACGACACTGTGCCCATTGAAAGGACAAAGGACAACAATGTGGCCGCTAAAAGGACAACACTAATACATGCCAAATAGTAATGAGAGAGGTATGCGGTGCGAGACCGAGTAAGTTATATATCTGGTAGGCAAAAGCTGCACCACTTTTTCACTAGAGCATATATAAAGAAGACATGTATGACATTCAAGACTCAGACACACACTTACATTCTCTACAAATTTAGACATTAAAAACACACATTAAACCCAGTCACCCAAAATTAAACATAAGTACATGCTTCAGCTGTTTCCTCCTAAGAAACCGTACTGATTCTCACACCGGAGGTGCTTAATGGCCCCACACCCCCAGTCAGACATTGTTTTGCAGGACCAAGACCCACAAAACGATGGTTGTGGTCAAACTCAAGGTCAAAATATTTTCTAGTAAAGTTCGAGTTAACATAACACTTAAATGTCATCAAAATTATTTTTAAATTTATTAAAAATAACTTTAATTTTTTATATTTGTTATTTAACTTATTTTATTAAAGCACAACCATCGTTTTGAAATTTGATAAAACTAACGACCACTACTTATAAATCATAAATAACAACCAATATTTTGAAATTCAATTAAAACTTACCTATCGATTTGAAAATTTTAAACTACGACCATCATTTTAAAATGAGGTGTTAGGAATAAGGAGTCCCAGAAATTTAAGGGGGAGAAAATGTATACTTCAAGACTTTTACTCTTCTTATGATAAAATTGTGATTAACTTTTATATTGTTTGTTTTAAGGGTTTATTGAAACAAACTTAGTGTTTTTCAAGAACATAAAGCAATAAGTAATAAAATACCAAATATAACTTTCAATCTAATTGTATTAGAATGAATCTTTGCTACAATCTGAAATTCAATTTGAATTTCAGCTTCTTGTTCTAGGAAGATTACAAATGTATGAAAACACTTTTTAAAACTCTTTCAAAGACACTGTCAAATGAGGTTGTGCATAAAATATATAGACAACGTGTCATGTGCACATGCTCACATAAGACAGTTTAGCTAAAACTAGAAATAGACAGGAAATATTTTACATTTGACTAATATCTATTTCTAGCTAACACTGTTTTGATAGTCTGTTACATTCAACTTTATATCTTCTGTCACTTGTCTTGCATATCTTCTCAGCTTCATTGTAGTCTTGTCTCTATCTTCACAGGCTTGACTTGTCCTGCAAAGACAGAACTACAAATTATCTGTCTTGTTCTTCTACAATTTTCCTTAAAAATAGCTCTTTGGAACAGTCGAGTACTCTGTTGAAATTGCTTCGAGACATTGGTAAAGGATGGCTACGACCACCGGAGGACTAGAGGCATTATCATTAGCCAATGAGAATTTGAAACATGTTTTCTTTGAAACTGATTGACAACTACATCTGTTGCTCCCAATAGGGCAAGTCATTGGCTTTGAAATAGATAGCTTATTGATGCGGCCACCAAAAAAGTCAGCAAAATTCTTAAACAGGGAGCCACTTTTGTCAGCAAATTTTTTAAACATGCTAAAATCATCTAGAATGAAATCCTTTCTCTAGTAGAACATAAGCAATAAAAATAAATTCAGATTAGCAATTCAGAGTAATTAATGTTGATATGTAAGTCCAAGGCTGAAGACATTCACCATATCTTTAAAATCAAAAACTTCATCTAACTCATCCACTTTCTGGATTTCCTCACGATCTTTGTCTTCAAAATAAAGGGTATTAGCCAAGGAAAATTTTTGTGAAAACTTTTGGTAGCTTCCTCCACTGCTTTGAGTTTTCTGAAAATTTTAAAAGTATTAAGGGATAGAGTTAGAAAGGTATTTGTGTCGTTACTCATTTAGTGAAAATCTAGTTACTTATATATAGGAAGACTTGTTTGTATTTCATTTAGTAGTAGATAAGTTCATTTAGTTGTATTTTCAGTTGGAGTCTGTTGTATCCCATTTTTTATAGGGAGGTGCACCTTCTTCCACCTCAATGGAGGGTGCGCCCTCCTTCATCCGGAAGTTTGTCGGTGCTCTGCAGTCACTTGCCCCAATTAATTAATGTCTTAACTACTGCCTTATTTATTAATATCAATGTCAATTGAAGGACATAGCTCTATATTTCTCGGATTGCCCTCGTATGGGAGTTATGGTGTGCTGCTAACCATATCTTGGAAGATCCTTTCCATTTACTCAGACGGGTTTCCCTCGTTTGGGGGCTTAGAACGTGTCATACATTTACGGTGGATCTAGTGCTTCCCTCTAATCAAGGTACCTTAGAAATAGCTGTAGTAGACTGGCTAGAGCCCACGGTTTTTAGGTCAACGTCAGATCCATGAAGTCCTTGGGCCTTATATTGGGATTCGACCTATCCAAACAATGGCTTCGAGACATTAGTCAGACATTGTTTTGCAGGACCAAGACCCACAACACCCATATCTCAAACCGTCAATCCACCATGACAAAAGATGGCTACGACCACCGGAGGACTAGAGGCATTATCATTAGCCAATGAGAATTTGAAACATGTTTTCTTTGAAACTGATTGACAACTACATCTGCTGCTCCCAATAGGGCAAGTCATTGGCTTTGAAATAGATAGCTTATTGATGCGGCCACCAAAAAAGTCAACAAAATTCTTAAACAGGGAGCCACTTTTGTTAGCAAATTTTTTAAACATGCTAAAATCATCTAGAATGAAATCATTTCTCTAGTAGAACATAAACAATAAAAATAAATTCAGATTAGCAATTCAGAGTAATTAATGTTGACATGTAAGTCCAAGGCTGAAGACATTCACCATATCTTTAAAATCAAAAACTTCATCTAACTCATCCACTTTCTGGATTTCCTCACGATCTTTGTCTTCAAAATAAAGGGTATTAGCCAAGGAAAATTTTTGTGAAAACTTTTGGTAGCTTCCTCGACTACTTTGAGTTTTCTGAAAATTTTAAAAGTATTAAGGGATAGAGTTAGAAAGGTATTTGTGTCGTTACTCATTTAGTGAAAATCTAGTTACTTATATATAGGAAGACTTGTTTGTATTTCATTTAGTAGTAGATAAGTTCATTTAGTTGTATTTTCAGTTGGAGTCTGTTGTATCCCATTTTTTATAGGGAGGTGCACCTTCTTCCACCTCAATGGAGGGTGCGCCCTCCTTCATCCGGAAGTTTATCGGTGCTCTGCAGTCACTTGCCCCAATTAATTAATGTCTTAACTACTGCCTTATTTATTAATATCAATGTCAATTGAAGGACATAGCTCTATATTTCTCGGATTGCCCTCGTATGGGAGTTATGGTGTGCTGCTAACCATATCTTGGAAGATCCTTTCCATTTACTCAGACGGGTTTCCCTCGTCTGGGGGCTTAGAACGTGTCATACATTTACGGTGGATCTAGTGCTTCCCTCTAATCAAGGTACCTTAGAAATAGCTGTAGTAGACTGGCTAGAGCCCACGGTTTTTAGGTCAACGTCAGATCCATGAAGTCCTTGGGCCTTATACTGGGATTCGACCTATCCAAACAAGCCCGGATCTAGAGACCTCTTCCATGAAGGTTCCTCTTGCCAGTTACCTAATTTGATCCAAATTAGGTTCTATTCTCCTATCTGCTTTGCCAAGAACTACGTGGGCTTGATCCTCTATTTTGCCTATAAATAGAGGTACATAGGCACATTGTTGGGGGTCGGAATTATTAGAGCCCACAACCGTCAGAGAAAAAAAGCTCTAGTTATTCTGAAACCTAGCAATCTCAGCCCCCAATCTCATACAAACTACCACGCTCCGACAATATTCAGCCGCGTCAGATCTTTTTCCGGCAAAGAACCTCGATCTTTGTTGGTTACAAGATTTCTCCATCAACAGAGTCCTGTAAGGTCCCCAATCAGAATTCAACAACTCAAATGAATTCAAAGATTAAGAAGCACTTGAAGCAAATGCTAGTTTACAAAGTTTTGCTAAAGGACAAACAGTACAATGCGAAGAACTAGAGGTTGATAAACCACTTTGAATAACTAGAATCCTAGTAAGTACATTGTGATGAATATGGCCTAACCTCTGATGCCATAGAGATAAGGTGCTCTCTATAGTAGACAAAGCAGAAAATTGTGGAGTTGATGAGTCTGAAGTGTTGGTACAGGTAGAAGTTGAGACTGGAAGAGTGTCATTCAGTTGATATAAGCCATCCACAAGATTACCAAGTACCAATTCCTTCGTCTGGGATTGGTCCTGCAGTGTACACTTATTGGAAGTAAAATATATGTTGGACCGAGTTTGAGATAATAACTTGCTGATTGATAGCAAATTGAAATTAAAAGACAGAATCAACAAGACATCATGAATAAGAAATGAAATGGAATGTAAGTGAACTATATCTGAAACTGTAGTTGTTTGACCATTTGGAAACTTGACACTAATAGGACAAGTCAGAGGCTTAATGTCATGCATAAGATTCGATTTGCAACACATATAATTCGTTGCTCCAATATCCAAAATCCAAATATTGCTTGAAATACATGAAACTGACATTAAAGATAACACGGTACCTGCTATGTCATTTCCATATGAGAACTGATTTTACAGAGAATAGGTTGGTAAGGTCTTGTTAAAATTCTGGAGAAGATTGTTCATTTGAGCCTGCAGAGCTTCTATTTGAGAACTCAATTGCCCTACATTAGATGCATTAGGACTAGCAGAAACATTATCAACATTTGAAGAAACTTGAAAAGCTTGACCAGGATTAATGTTTAGGAAAAACATTGTCAACATTTGTAGAGAAATGAACGAAAGCTGATATAGTTGCAGAGATGGGAATCTAAGGCTCCTAACTTTATTTTTTACATTTTTTTCTTACAAGTTCTCAGTCCATCTTTCAATCTATTTTATTTGTTTTATTATTATTATTTTTTAATTTTGATCGAACTGGACCGCTTATTGATCAAATTATCTATTTTTTTAGGGTTAAATGGCTAAAACATAACTAAACTGAGCTCTAACTTACAACTAAATCATTAAACTCAAAAAACTTGCATTTAAATAACTTAACTAATATAAACTTTCATTTAAATCACTAAACTACAAAATAACTTGCACGAATGTCAACTTTCATTGACTATTAACGGAGGTGTCCATTAATTACCAAGTTAGTTGCCAAATCAGCTGCCACATACAAATTTGACTTGCTCCAACTTAAATTTGGCTTGAACTTTACACTTTAATTCAACCCGATCCACTCTATATGTATACACCTATACACACACATATATACAAAATTCATTACTTACATCAATCAATTGGAAAATTATAAATGCGGAAGACTCTGTTGAATCAGCAATAGAAGATGATTAAATGATAATTTGATTGATAGAGATGATTATCATGAAAATCGTGTTAATGATAACCCGATCCACTCTATATGTAAGGGATCATATGTAGATGAAGATGAAGGTGTTATGTGTGTTATTGTCTACCTATTTCATTGTTGTTACTACCACTTAGAACAACTATGATTATGATAATATATTGATTTGTTGGTGATATCATATTTTAATTTCTAGGTCAATCCTCAAGAAAGAGGGAGAGATAGATAATCCCTCTTTTTTTAATCTGTTTCAAAGTTCATTCTTATTTGATTTCCCCTTTTTGTGTTTATCTTTGTGTATGTATTGTTATATATGTGTTTATCATCTTTATGAACCTTGTGATTGATGATCTTGATAAATCAGTTAGTTATATATATAGTGACTAGCCTATAATATGTGCAAAGCACGAGAAAAGAGTAATAAATAATATATTATATATTTTAAATGAAATAAATATTTAATTTGATTATTTATGTTATTAATATTTTTTATGTAATGTTGTAAATGGAATAAATTATTTTTGAATCATATTTATATTATGTGTTTAAATTCTCATTAATATATTATTATATATTTATATTAATTAACATAGATTAATAATTTGTGCAAAGTATTAATAAATTTTTATTAATAAAAAGAGTTTCAAATATATTAGAAAATATTTTAATTAAAATTTAAATAAAAGAGTATGTTTTAATATTTATAAAATTTTAATATAATTTTAATATTAATTTTTTTTTATTATAAATTGTAATGTTAAATAAATTAAAGTATTTGAGCGATGAGAAAATCGAAACATGTTATTAGATGTGAGTATAACTCTATATTTTAATTAAAAAAGAAGTTTGTTTAGAGTAATATAATATAAAAATATATAATATAGATAGAGCATAATAATAAAATTTAATTAATATAAATAAAATAATAATATTATTTTAATATTCATAAAATTTAATTAATAAATTATGATATTAAATAAATTAAAGAGGTTGACTAATTAGAAAATTAAAACATGGTTGTTTATTAATTAAAAAAATATGTTTAAAATTGAGTAGGAAACACGCGTGTATTTGAAGTTGAGTGAGACACAAAAAGACCAAACCGATGACGACCAAACATTTGTCCTTCCGACTTTAAAAATATAGTATAGATTTCTTATAATTTAAGAAAATTTATTAAAAAATTGAAGGAAAATACAATTAGCTATTTGATTCGCATCTCAGCCAGCCATGATGTAAGTTTTTAAACATGTTCGCATGCCATGTTACAATTCCGTCTATTCCATTAAATTTGTTAACGGAAACAACTTATTTGCAAGTTATTAATAGTTTAATGAGTTGACTGCAAGTTTTTTCAGTTCAATGACTTACTTGCAAGTTGAAGTTCAGTTGAATTATGTTTTAGTCATTTAACCCTTTTTGTTTTTACTGTTTTTTAAGAAAAAACATCCCCCCCCATTTTTACTGTCTTTTAAGAAAAAACATCCCCCCCATTTTATTAAAATCCATTTAGAAAAGTACCGAAACACCAATTTTTAGAATACTGATCAAGCTGGGTTAGAAGAACTCGTTTAATCACTTTTTCTTCTATTTACTTTAATCTCGGTATTCAATTGAAATATTGTTAGGGGTCGTTTGGTTCCTGGGATGCTATCGGGTTGTAATCAAGAATCGGGTTATGATGATGAATTATCATTCCTGCTATTATGTGTTTGGTTGAATATTAGAATAAATTTGTTAATTTAATATATTTTTTAATAAAAAAAATATATAAATGAATATGAAAAATAAATCACTATTATTTATTAAATAATAAACATTATTATAAATTTTTTATTTTAAAAATTAACATGTAATTTTATAAATAAAAAAATAATATATATTTTATTTGATTTCTCAACTTATGATTTTAAGATATGGATTTTAAAATTAAAATTTTTCAACCAAACAACACTAAGCATGAGTTTGAAATGGATAAAATTCATAACCGATAATTCACGAACTAAACGACAGTCAAGACCGTGGGAGCAGTTGTTACCCTAGTTTTGGGTTGAAAAGAGTTAAGGTTGTAGTTAAGCTTTAATTATGCAGGTGAGTTTATGACCGTTACAATATGCAGACACTTACTGACATGCACATACATATATTCTCATGTATTGTATAGACGTATAGTACACCTACATTACTCCAAATTTACTTGTCCCCCATCCTCTGCAGCACATGGTATTATAATATATTAACATATAATAATGACTTTTCAAGTATAAAAACGCATGATATGGACACGCAAACAGTCCAAACCCCTACCCTCCACCTCTCATTTCTCTCAAGAAACCTCCTCTTCACACACCATACATCACTTTTCTCCTCTCTCCTTTTGGTTAAAAAAATATAGATACAAAAAACTAGCATCTTTAAAGCATTTAAGGGTACTCATAATTTCCTCACAAAGTTGCTAAAAATATGGCTGTGCTTTTACTGGGGTTGCTTTTATTGCTTGCAATGACTAAAAATTCAAGTATGTTTGTTCTAAATTTCACTTGTTTCTTCAAGATTTGATTTTTTAAGTGTCTTTCTTTAGGTGGGGTGGCATTTTTTGGGTAAAAAATAGATGGGGTATGATTAAAATTTGTTCTAAATTTCACTCTTTTTTTTTCAAGATTTGATTTTTAAGTGTCTTTTTCTAGGTGGGGTGGCATTATTTTGATGAAAATTTGATGGGGTTTGATTAAAATTTGTTCAAATTTCACTTTTTTCTCAAGATTTGATTTTTTAGTGTCTTTTTTTTTATAAAAATTTGATGGGGTTTGATTATTTTGCAGGTGCTGCTACATATTGTTTATGTAAAGATGGAATAAGTGACTCTGTACTTCAGAAGAGCATAGATTATGCTTGTGGAAATGGAGCTGATTGTACAGCAATTATACAGGGTGGTTCTTGTTATAATCCAAACACTATCAAAGATCATTGTAATTATGCCGTTAATAGCTATTTTCAGAAAAAGGGTCAGACTGATACTAGCTGTGATTTCTCAGGCTCTGCTACTAAAAGTGCAAATCCACCTAGTAAGTAGTACTAATCTTCACATTCTCAAGTTCATTTCCTTTGATTTATGCCTATACTTACATGTGTGTGTATATATGTCTGTTTGCAGCTCCTACTACTGGATGTGTTTACCCATCAAGTGCCAGGTGTGTATGACTTGTGATTGTCTCTATATTGTAATAGATCTTATGTTTTGATTTTAAGTGTCATGTGTTTGATTTAAGAATCAGATTAGAGGGGTTAATATTAATAGTTTTGGTAGTCAATGGTGTTGATTTTTTGTGCCTAGTTTACTCAGAGTTTCTCAAGTAGATCTAGATTTTCTACTACAGTATCTTCTGACACTATTGAACTTATGAGCTGCCATAACAATTGATAATAATTATAAATTTGATATCTTGCTCTTTATTAAATTTGGCATGGATGATGATGTTGATTTTCATATGCTCAACTGCTGCCAATAAATTTGATAATTGAAATTTTGACCCTCACCCTTTTGTCATTATTAAATTTGGCATGAATGATGATGTTGATTTTCATATGCAGACTATTTTTCTTGCTCTCATCATGCAGTAGTTTATTTTTTTAATCAAAATGTGGTCCCTAATTTTTCCTAAATATTGTGGCTAATGGATTAAATGAGCATAAAATTACATGTAAATATGTAATGTCAAAAGATATGTGCAACACTCCTGAATTGTTGATATCTTTTTTTTAATATGTTTTTCATTAATCGTATAAGCATGCCTCATAAGTTTGGGAAGGAGGGATAATTTTTTTACTTGGAAAGCAGTTGTGCCAGAAAAATTGATTAATTTGTCATTAAACCATAATAATTGATTAGCAGTTGCAGGTGGCTGTGGTTGAAGCTTTGAGCTGTCCACTTATAATAGTTTTAATTTGAAGATTGTCTGTATGCATATCTATCTGTCCGTGTTAAGAAATATTCCTTGTTAGGTAACTAGTCCAGGCTTTGTTAGGTGTATATTATTAGTCTGCTTTAGTAAAAGGTTAAAACTTTTAAAAAAAAATTCTACATCAGTAATAGAGGAATTCAAGAAGCCATTGTACGCTGCCTACAAAACAATGTTCCCACTTGTGATGTTTGTTACTCTATCAAATCTGTATAGTTCAAAATCCTTTGTGATACATCTGTTGTTTTAGACTATTACACAAGTACAGGGGTAAATATTTATGTAGTTTTATAACTTGCTGTTCAGTGGAGGAACCCCCACCACACCAGGCACCGGAACACCAGGCACTGGCACGGGCACACCAGGCACCGGCACACCAGGCACCGGTACACCAGGCATAGGTATGCCAGGGACTGGAACAGGAACAGGCTCTCCGTTTGCTAATCTTGGCCCCACAGGTGGCATCAACAATCCGGACGGCAGTGGAAGTGGGAGTCTCAGTCAAGCAACAAACCTGTTTTACTCTTTAACTCTAGCCCTTTCGTTATCAGGCCTGCTCTGTTTGAGAGGGTGAGGAGTTGACAAAGGCAGCGGGGGTTTCTTTAATCATATGTGGAAAATATTTTGGCACTTAGGGTTGAACTTTAATTATTTATTAGCAAGGGGAATCAGATCATTTGGACATCATTAGGACTTGGGGCTTTCTAAGTGAAAAGGTGGGAATTTGATCCCCTGTTGTCTAGATGATGATATGATATGGCTCCTAGTTAAGTAGAAAACCTGATCTCTCCTGTATGTAGATTTTTCCATTTGTATATCTATCTGAAGAGAGGCTGTATTTTTTTTTAATTTTTATTCAGATCCTTGAACTTCAAACAAGCAGTCTAAAATCTTCTTTATTAATTTTGATAAATTCTGCTGGTCATAAATTAGGCGTGAGTTTGAATACAGATTGAAACAACCACAGTATTAAAATTTGATCTGTCCAAGACATACAAAAGGAACCTGCACTTTCAGCTTTGCCACTTCCATTTCGAAACCTGCACTTTCAGCTTTGCCACTTCCATTTCGAAACTTGCACTCTCAGCTTTGCCATTTCAATTTCTTCCAGAAACAAATGCGAATAAAACCAAGGTGTTAACAAGAACATGCACTTTCAGCTTTGCTACTACAGAAACAAGCTCAAATAAAACCAGGTGTTAACATTTATCGGAAGATAGCTGTACATTGGCAAACAAATGTTAAATATGTTAGGGAGTATACTGAACTATTCGTTTGAAGTATATGACATTGTCCTTTTTATTGAGAATCTTGAATGCATATTTTAACACTGTTTGTATATTATATATTGTGGATAATCTAGTATCAAATGTGATACCAGAAGATTAGATTGTCAGTGTCTATATATAATATAATAAATGTTCACAGTTTAAGTGGAGTTAAACAAACCACTGGAATGACTGAAATATTATTTGGAAATAATCTATCTTGATTATTGTATGCTTTGTGTATATTGAACGTGATTAAAATATTAGAATTGTTCTTCTATTCTGACAATAAAGAAGAACTAAGATTCTATAATATTATTATTGCTTAGGTTCTTAATCCGGATACAGTAATTGACACTTGTATGCAATGCACATGTTTTGATTCATATGTGATGTGATTTTTTGTTAATCACAATATTATATTTTGGACAATGACATTGCATACAGAGTGAGATATTAACTATAAAAGGAAATCGGCAGATTTGTTCTTGCATAATTATAAGGTTGAGTGGATGATCAAGGATAAAAGATATTGATTAAATTAATTATCAGAAATTAATTTAATTAATTGACATTCGATATCTTAAACATGGGGAATTTAATAAGTAAATAATATTGGAGCCAAATTAAATAATTAAATTACGGCATTAGGAGAGGTAGTGCAAATATTAATTCTTTAGTGGATTGAATTAATATTTAATGACATTGGGCTTGATCCAGAATGTCATTGGAAGACCTGACCTAATTATACAAGATCCCTACTGTAGCCTATATATTCATATTATTCTCTTCTAGCTAAGGGTTAGAAACTAGGGTTTTTGCGAGCAGCCGTTCAAGGAGGCAACTAAGAACTAGGGTTCCAAGATCTCAAAGCTAGAAGGGAGGCAACCTTGGGAGGATCGAAGGCCACACTTCGCTCAAGGTGAATACGGGAATACAGTAGAAGACGTGGATTTGAATCGCTTGCGCCGTAGCGATTAATGTTAACTTTCTATTCAAACTCGTTCGTTTTCATATCATAAAACGCAAAATCATGATTCGATTGTCCCAACAATTGGCGTCAAGAGCCAGGTTCCAGGATTCTGCATTATATGATATGATGTCCATGTCATAATTATGTATGTATATAGTGGTGGGCTTGTATTGTTTTTTGATGCAGGTTGTTATCCACTATTATGGCCATGGTTGTAATTATATTTTTGAATCCCACGTGGTTTATCGTGGTTGTAAATTAAATCATGAGGGTTGATCATTATTAGTTTTGGTTTTGATTTCTATTCTGATTGTAATCTTGTAATTCGAATTGTATTCAATTTAGATTATGCTCTGATGTAATAGAATAAATTTTTCTGTTGTATCTAACCTATGTAATTGTTTGAACTGTTGGGTTCCGAGGCATAAAACGCAGCGGATTAAACGTAAATATAACAAAAATTCGGAACCCTAAACGCAGGATCATGTATAAGCCTAGACTGATTATTGTGAAACGGAATCATACCTTTGTTTGGTCTTGGTTTACACGAACTCAACGGAGATCCTAGCTTTCACGACTTGTGTCTTCCTCTCGAAAATACCTCTATGGTATCCACACGAGCACCTTCAAGAACGTCCCACGATCTTGATTACGGAATGGATTGTACTAGCTCCTTTGATGATTTCGAATTTGTTTCTGCCTTGCTGTGCTTGCTGCTGTGTGCTTGCTGCTGCCTCTAGGGATTTTGTTTCTCAAAAACGTCATCCCTCTTAACCCTATCATTATCTATTTATAATGCTGGTTAAGAGGCCCAATCAGCAAAACCTAACCCATGTAGGTTTATGATTAAATAATAAAACCAAATTTCTATTATTTAATTAATAACTAAGTCATACTTAATTATTAAGGGCATAATTCAAATTTGAATTTTATTATTTCAATTAATTAAGTCTCACTTAATTAATATAATAAAATTCAAATAATCATCAATTAATTTAAATCTATAATTTAAATTAACTATTCCTTGAAGTGCTCTATGTGTGTTACCCTATAGGCTATTATTTAATTAGTAATAATTTTATTCTCCAATAAAATTATAAACAATGAGCGGTATCTAGTAATACATCATTGCTACCCAATTAAATCGTGATTCGATAAAACCTTTCGTGATTAATGTTTCCGTGTAATATAATCCCTTTAACCATATATATTATAGATTAAATTCGAGGCATGTATTTAGTCATCCTCTACAATATTTAATCCGGGTTTACTTGATCCATGAGTAGACTATGAAAACAAATCATTATTTGAGCACGACCATGCATTTTATAGTCTCATTCAATCAAGAGGCCAATAATATATCTCCTAATTATAGGAGGGTTAAATCTTTTATCTATCATTCATATTTCTCATACGACTCATGATATACCCGATGTCCACTTTTATCATTACCCGGTCAAAGGTAACTTTTAATGTAGTCAAAGTATATTAATCCTCGTATAGAAATATAATGATCTCAAGTCAAATGATCATTACACCATTATCACTGTGAGTCTTTCTTATGACTTTATTAAACATGAAGAATCTCACTGTGGGTCTGTCCAGTACCATGTACTCCTGCATGTACTCCTGCATGTACCTATGTGTTGACTTTAGTATCCCCATACTTATAACCAATGAGATGTAGTTATCTGTCAAACAACATACTAGTCTATTTATGTATTATTATTGTCCTATAATAATAATACTCGACTAGAGACATTTAAGAATATGATCTATTATATAATCTCAAGTTCAAGTCATGTACTAAACTATACAATGTGTATCATGATTCTAAGGACATTTATTATGTTAACAAATATATCGCAGTATTTAAAGTCATAATAAATACGTTTATTGAATAATCAAATGACATAAAGGTCTATTAAAAGAAACATTGTATTTCCTCTAGGGCACCTACACTAACATGAACAACGGAGATGAGAGAAACAGAGCTCTTCCGCTGTTGCATGCTGTTTTCGTGGCTGTTTCGCTGTTCTGGCTACAGATTTTGCATACGATATCCGATTGGGGCGAATAATATCTTTTTGAAAATGGCAGAACGAGACCTACAGGCTGAGATGGAAATCATCTCTCGATATTTCAGGCCATTCTGAGCTCGTTTAGGCAGTCAAACAGGCGCCTGAAGATTTTCAAAAAAATTCAATGGATGAATTTGAAGATTAATTTTGGGGCCATAATAGTGGATATATTTTCATTATGTTTTACATAATTTTTGCTTATCTTGATTATTGCTACTATGTGTTCCATGTTTGTGTTGTTATGCCATGTGATACTAACCCTTCACATGCTAGAACGACATGGACATATGGTTGTTTTATTATGCTTTAATCATAATGAGTATGCTTCTATGTTATATGTTATATGTATTGTTATTATGATACATGTGGGCTACGAAAAAATGACATAGGGCGATGCATCTAGATAAAATTCTCATAGTAAAATACTAAGTGGAAGAGAGAATTAATTTGGTATTAAATCTCATAGTCTCTATTATTGTTTGTATGTAATTTAACACTAAGGCGAATATAAATTATGTATATGTCACCCATTGTGGCATGTAATTTATGGTGTCTAGAGTGTTATGGAAATTACTAGAACAAACTTCTAAAATTAATTATGAATATTGGAAGGTACATATGTCACCCAACGTGGCGTACTAAGTTTCATAGAATTCAAATAATAAAAAGATACCCTATTTTTTGATAGATTTCACGCTCAACTAGGAAGAAAATCTAAAATAACACATCTTTGAGTATTCTTGAGTTGGTGTCTAGGAAAGCGTGAAGCTTACTTGGCCATTTGGATTGGTGTCTAGAAAAGTGGTTAGCCTCTTGGCAATGCTTCCACCGGCCTGACTAGTCAGTCTGAATACTCTTTAGATTTATAATTTTAGTAGTATCTTATTGTTAGAAGCAAGAATTTATCATAGTCAAAAGGCGCATCCGGTATTATTATTATTATTAATTTAAGATTTAATAATGGTATACACTTAGTTATGAAAAATAATATAGACCACCCTAACGTGGCTAATTATTTAGTAGTAAGACCGAAGTAACATTTAAATAAATTTAGGTGGTATATAAGTCACCCAACGTGGCATACCGGAAACCTATGGTGTTTAAGTGTTGGTGTTTTAATTTTAAATAATTGTTAGAGAAACCAATTTTTTTAAACACCATCTAATTATGTGTTATATGTATAATTCTCAGGATATAATGGACTTTAATCCACTTTTTACCATACTTAAGGATAACAAACTTACTGGACCTAACTATATCGAATGGAAACGTAATTTGGACATTGTGTTGACTGCTGAGGAGTATAAATTTTACATTAATGAACCCAAGCCAGATGAGCCTGCTGAAAATGCTTCTGAAGTTGAGAATAAGTATTATAAGAAGTGGACTAAGGCTGATGAGATGTCGTGATGTTACATTCTGGCAGCAATGTCAGGTGTTTTGCAGCTTCAACATCAGGCTATGGCCCCTGCTTTAGATATGCTCTTTAATCTCAAAGAACTTTTTGGAGATCAGAATAGGGTTGCAAGGCAAGTAACAATGAAAGCTTTAATGAACACTCAGATGGATGAAGGGACACTTGTAAGGGATCATGTTCTCAGGATGATGTCACATCTGAATGAGATGGAGATCCTTGGTGCTGAGGTTAATGGGGAAACCTAGATCAATATCATCCTTATGAGTTTGCCCAGAAGTTTTAAGCAGTTCTTCTTGAATTACACCATGAACAAGAGGATGTATAGTCTTGCAGAACTTCTGACAGAACTTCAGGCAGCTGAAGGACTTTTTCAGCAGAGTGTCCAAGTCAATGTGGCTGAGAAACCTTCTGCTTCTAAGTCAAAAGCCAAGAAGAAGAAAAAGGCTCAAACACAGAAAGTTTTGAAAGCTGTGGGAGTTCAAGGTGGTGCTGTTAAAAAGCCTAAGGGCAAGTGCTTCAGGTGAAAGCAGTCGGGTCACTGGAAACAGAATTGTCATCTTCCTAAGAAGAAAAACAATACTGGTATGTCTCTTTCTCTGGTTACAGAGACATATATAGCGGCTATATCTACGAGCACTTGGTGTGTAGATACAGGAGCCACTGATCATGTTTGTAATTCTATGCAGGGGTTCTAGCAATCCAGAATGCTTAGAGATGGCGAGATATATGTGTTCATAGGAGATGCTACAAAAGTAGCAGTAGTTGTAGTGAGAGATGTTAATTTATTTTTTGGTGATGATAGGAGTTTGGTTTTGAACAATTGTCTTTATGTACCTTCATTTAGAAGGAATTTAATTTTAGTTTCTAAACTTGCTTTGGATGGTTATAATGTTTGTTTGGATCATAATGTTTCTATTATGAGGGATAAACTAGTTATATGTTCTGGTACATTGCAAGATAATTTATACATAATTACTCCTAATCAACCTGCACTGCAACTACAACATAGGGTGTTAAATAACACAACTTCTATCACTACTAAAAGAAAGGAACCTTCTTCTTTGAACCAAAAATATCTTTGACACTTAAGATTAGGTCATATTAACTTGAGGAGGATTCAAAGACTGGTAGTAGATGGGCCTTTAGGTTCGTTGGCAGTGGAGCCATTTCCAGACTGTGAATCCTGCTTGAAAGGTAAAATGACCACTAGGCCTTTTAAGGCAAAGGGGAATAGAGCCAAAGAAGTGTTAGAACTGGTTCATACTGATTTATGTGGACCCATGAATATTCAAGCAAGAGGTGGTTATGAATATTTTGTCACATTTATTGACGATTATTCTAGATATGGATACATTTATTTGTTGTGCCATAAATCAGAGTAATTTGACAAGTTCAAGGAGTACAAAACTGTAACGGAGAAGCGACATGGAAAATGTATCAAGTCACTACGATCGGATCGTGGAGGCGAATACTTGCTTGGAGAATTTAGGGATTACTTATCAAAGAATGGGATCATGTCTCAGTTGATTGCACCCGGAACACCCCAACAGAATGGTGTAGCGGAGAGAAGGAATCGTACTCTTTTGGAGAGTGTTAGATCGATGATGAGTTATTCAGAATTATCCAAGTCATTTTGGGGACATGCTTTAGAAACAACAGCTTATCTTTTGAATTTAATTCCTTCTAAGTTAGTTCCTAAGACTCCAAAAGAATTGTGGACTGATTCAAAACCTAGTCTAAGACATATTCGGATATAGAGTTGTCCATCACATATGTTGAACAAGAACGTGACTAAGTTGGAATCTCGTACATAAGTAAGGCTTTTTGTAGGCTATTCCATGGGAACGAAAGGATATTTATTTTATAGTCCTAAGGATCGGGATGTCATTGTTAGTACCAATGCTAGATTCCTAAAGGAAGACTATATGATGAACCATAAACCCATGAGCAGTGTCGTTTTAAAGGAACTAGTGGGAGAGACAAATAATGAACAAGTGCTAATAGTACAAGTAGAACAGCCACAAGAGAACACACAACCTATCACTAATACCACATCGGTGTCTCGTCGTAGTGGGAGGGTTATTTGTAAACCCAGCAGATTCATGTTATTGGGAGAGTCTTCGGACTTGGTCTCTGAGGAACATGATGAGGATCCCATGACATACGAGGAAGCACTGCAAGACAAAGATGCAAATCTATGGCAAAAAGCAATAAAATCTGAGATGAAATCTATGTATTCAAATCAAGTCTGGGAGCTCGTGGAACCACCCAAATGTGTAAAACCCATTGGATGTAAGTGGATCTACAAGAGAAAAAGAGGATCTGACAAAAAGGTAAAATCTTGGAAAGCAAGACTTGTCTTCATTTCTTCCTGATTTTTGTGTAGGCGTAATATTATTTACTTGTCCTGTTCTAGTGTTGAGTTATCACGATTACTATTCATACAGCTTCGTAATCTCACCAACAATCTCCCCCTATTTGATTGTTAAACTTAGCAAACAAATCCCTTAGAGAGGATAACTCAACTAACAACTAGAAAAAGTAATCGTCTGAGACTTGTAAATAATGCTACTGGTTTTTCTGGATCAAATACTGCATTTCCAGATTTCTTGTGTAACTGAAATGAAAGATATTTGTTCCTCTAGCACTGAACTGATATTCATGTAGTATCATCTTCATTTCTATCTGTTTGAACTTTCTCTGCTTCAAAATCCTTCATAGTTTGAACTTAAAGAACTTATCATGAACAAAGCTTCATAAGAATTAGATTCCTGGGAACGTCTTCAATAGAACATAGAACATAGCTCAAATAATGTTCTCCCCCTAAGAATGTGATTCTTCTTCTTTCCTCTCTGTCTAAAATCTCCCCCTAAACCTAAGGATATTAACTTCTTCCAAGGATACGAACCCCTTTTTCTAAAGATCTTCCCCTAAGGATCCAGGATACGAACCCCTTTAGGATATTAACTTTTCCCAAGGATACGAAGATAAGACTTTATTAACTTCTCATTTTTCTCTTTTTCTTACTAAATTCTCCCCCTTAGTTGAGGAATACTCCTATGGCCCATCTTTTGAATGGTTTGTCTTCCAAGGAAGGTTCTCGTCTGTCATTGATTGGGAAAACATAGTAGCTTTTCTTTCAGAAGTAGCAAGTAGCAATGGTAAGTGTTTGGTCTATGGTTTCCTCACTTCTACTACGTTCTGTTAGTGTTTACACTTAAGTGTCGAGCACTTTGAAGTGTTTCACTCTTTCTCTCCCTATCTCTCACTTAAGTGTATCTCTCCCTCACTTTCACTCAAGTGTTTCTCTCTCTCATTTTCACTCTACATTCCAAATATAACATTTTGTACCTGCAAGTGAAATCCGTCAATTCATATATTCCCAACACCTGATTCATCAAAATGAACTGAATCACTATCAAGTGGAGAATTTCCTCATAGAGGTATTCTTGATCTATCATGCATAAGCACTATCTCAGCACCAGACTCAATAGCGTTTGCTAAATCACGGTCTAGTGGAGCCTCACCTTTTTGAGATGGGTTGTCCCAAGATTTTAAAATCTGTTAGGGAATCTTGCCTTGTTCTATCAAGGAGTTACCTCACACCTTCTCCGTAAACGGGAGGTGGACATTCCTTTTCAGGATCTGGATATGTTCCTTCCACGAGGGTCAACATAGTAGACAATGTAATGAATGGCAATTTAGAGCCTATGTTTCCCTCGTAACCCTGTGACGGGAAATTTGTATAAAATACCCTACTTGACTCATCCGAAGAATTCTTGTCAAGCAGTTGCCTCTCAAGCCCAGATAAATCTGAACAAGAGATCTCCCTTCCGGGATGCAGAAGATTAACTTCTGTTTGAGGTAGATACATGGACAATGTAATGTATGGCTAGAGTCTGTATCTCCTCTAAATGCCTATACCTCTCACTGTGCACGCCTTGCAATGTGTTCCTAGAATTTATCTGTTTGGGCTTACCATCAACGTGAGTGCCAGTGGTGTGCTTGACACAATACAAGGTGCTCTGGCTGACGAGCGAATTTCAATGGACTTACCCTGTTGAGAGAATGATTCCAGAGACAGTTTAATTGCCTTTTCAGCTCTGCATCCTTTTGAGAAGATGCAGATGAGCTTACAGTTACCTCAGTTATATACTACTTTTCTTCTCTAGAGGTAGAGCTGTGGGTGCACTTCCGACTTCATCCTTATTTGCTGCATCAAGTGTAGTTTCTCCCTTATCAACCTCTAACTTACATAAGTTCCTTATATCTCCAAGGGTTAATATATGGAAGTGGATGAATTAGTGTTTGGTATGAAGGTCTGGGTAAGAGATTGATGGGTTTTCAACCTCCTGGTCAGCTTCTGTAGCCACTGGGGGCTAACCGGAAAGAATCAATCAAGATTAAAAGATAATCACCTTAACATTACATGATATATTTTTCATCCCAGTGAGAAGGAAAAATATAAGAAGAAATGGTAATGGATTGCATTAAAGCACTTTTAATAAAAGAGTTTTGTCGGTTCAAAAAATTTATCATTTAAGAACATGATACCAATAGAAATTTTCTTTAAGATACTTATCCCATAATAAAACGTGGGAAAGTGTATCAGAGAAAAAGTCTATCCCTTATGAATTTCTTATAAGGCAAACTTCCCATAATAAAACACGCGAATTTATACCAAAGAAGAAATTCAACTCTCTTACCAAATTCTATCTCAATAAAATGACTCTTTTCCTTTATAACCTAAGCACTGTATGTTTTGAAAATAGTTTTGCAAAACATCATTATCAGATAGAGGACTATGATTTTCCGACTCATAATGCAATTATGATTTACATCATTTTCGTCCATCTGATAGCATCCCCGACTTAAAATAAAAACATGACAATTGGGGTTAATGTATGCTTAACAATACAACACTAGGCCTTCAAAGCAACAACCACTGTTTTGGTACTTTGAATCAATGTGAAACATACATTGAAACAAGTGTTTGAAAACAAATCAATTTACAAGTGATTGGTACCTCGAAGTAAAAACAATTTCTCCAAATAAAATAGCAGTCACAAAGTTTCTGCCACTTTAAAAGGAAAAATTAAGAGAAAAGGGTTTTGTAAATATAGCATTTAAAACCAGCTTTGGAGAGAGGATAAAATATTTTGAGATTTAAAGAAAGATTACCCTCAAGAAAAGTTTAATTCACACCCTAGGTTTTGGAAAATAAAGTAGGGTTGTAAATCAAAAGTTTTTCAAAAGAGAAGTTTTGAAAAAGAATTTGATGTAATCCAAAAAGAATTGCAACTCTTCCATCATGCTCATGTTGTACCTACTCTGCATTTACTTAGCAAAATATCTCTTGCACAAGTTTTTATTAGTAGACCCACATATAATATAGTCATGGTATACTAGCACATATATGACATTGTGTGTGTGTGTGTGCCTTGTGTTCTAGAGAGATATATGTGTATAACAATCTTATTAAATCATTTTCAAGTAATAGACAAGTTAGAATGTCATACCATGTCCTTAAAGATTTGCTTCAATCCCTAACTCCATTCAGGAGAGCACTTTGTTCACATTCATCTGATAGATATCCATGCTTGAATGCTCAACATGTGCTAGGAATATCCTATTGTTAGGTCATTATCTTGTTAGGCCCTAAAAGAATCAAATCTCGTCACTGATGCTTACTGTTTGATCTTGAAAGTCCCGAAGATTCTGTTACCATCATCGTCGATGCCTTCTACTTTTAAGTAACCTGTACCAACCAGTTTGGCTTTGTCCCTCATAACAATGCCAATATTTATCCAATTTCTGTGAACTCTTACTGTACCAGTTTCAGCTTCGACTTTAGTGGTATGGATTCTAGCTTCAGTAGTTTCTTCCTTCGAACTGATTGAGATCATCTTGCATTGCAATCACCCAATCTGGATCAATCAGTGCATCTTCAGTATTCTTTGGGATTCTAGATATTAGATCCCGAAAAATATATGGTTCATTTTGATTAGCACTTTTAGCCTTTACTCAATAATCCGGTTTACCAAGAACTAGACTCCAGGAATGACTTTGACTTCAAACCCTTTTTATCGGCAGATATGTTCTTGATGTATTCCTTTGATCTTCATTGTGTTGAGTACGACTAGTAGATCCTTCTATTATTTTGCTCCCCCTAAGTTGCTGTTAGGATGTGTTGAAGATCCTTCACCTTTTTCAGTCGATTCTGTTAACGTTCACGAGTTGTGTAGTTTCACTACCATTTCCACTATTAGGATCTGAATCAACATCATTATCATTAATTCCTTCTGCAACCTCAGTTTCAACATCAGTATCTGAATTTGACTCTGACATGATGTCAAACTTCAAAGATTCAGAATAGTCTTTCATTTGAATGCTTGGGAGCTTGGTGTAGTAGGTCGACACATTCAGACTTTTAATCACCTTCTGGTTTTTCATCATTAATGAGTAGCCGAGGAAAATTGTTCCTTGAGTCTTAACTTCTTGTCAAGTTACTCATTTAAATCTTCAGTAAATATCAATTTCCTCCAAACACAAGAAAGATCTTCAGTGTTTGCTTCTGGTTGGCCATTAACTCATATGATGTCTTTTCATGATCTTGTTGATTAAAGCAGCATGCTGTGTTAATTGCTTCAGCTTCAAAGTACCTTTATCAATGCAGAATTCATATAGAACTTCACTCGCGAAATTCAGTTCCATTATCTGACTTCAAAGTTCTCACAGCTTACTTTGCTTCCAACTTGATCTACCTGATGATCAATTACCATCTGTGAAATTTTGTTTGTTGAATGCACGAACATCACCAACTTGTAATTAGGGTTGTCATTAATCACCACTAAGCATATTTCTTCCATGCCATAATTTGCTTCAGTGTGATGTTTTCATTGACTTCCCTATGTGACATACTTCAAAATGTCCTTCTGGATAGAATTCCATTAGAAGCAGTCCTCTCACCAATTTCATCTTTAGCAAAGAATCCATTGTCTTGTTCACCAAGTGTGAGAGCTTCTTTTGCCATAGCTAACTCTTTACTGATGAAGCTTTACTGAAAAGTTCACTTCACCTTTGCATACAAATTCCATGCCAGCTACGAACAAACTTCCTCACTCTCAGTTGAGTGAGCTTCCAACCTTCTTGTTTGAGATCAAACACTTTTCCTTTTCGATGCTTTTCCAGAAAACCCTTGACAAAGAATTCCCTAGTGCCCTGTAGATAGTGCTTAAGTCCTTCCACAAGAAAGATGCTTCCATTAATGATAGTTCTTAAATCATGATAGCCATATCCCTTGTACATCCTTTGCTGTCATCTCTAAAGGTTACCATCGGGGAGGCCTTTAGTTACATACTCTCCAATAAAAAATGATTAAGCTTCTTGGTACTCAATTTTAATTGAGTCTAGATGGGTTAGAGATATTATTAGAGGTAACAACAGCTTCAATATGCATAAAGAACATGGATAGAAGAACTAACAAATTAATTACTAATTCTGTCTAATCCATTTCTGTTATTGTCTAACATTTTTAACTATCTCTAATTACCTAAGTCAGTTTTAGATTAATCATCGAATCAACAAATGTTACTGACTACTTAGATAATTCTACCATATTTTATTATTCTATCCCTAACAAGCAATACATGATATGATATGACATTTAAGTGCAACTATGTGAGTAAGAGCAAATCATATGAAAATAAGCACATAAACAATCAAGAATATGCAGAATATTTGAATAAGACATTATGAGCAATATCAAATTCCACATGTACTTATCAAGTCATTTATCAAAATAAGAACAAATATAAAATATTTGATCTATGACCTGTTTGTCTATTTAGCAATTTTCACAACATTAGCAGAGGTATTAAATCACAGAAGATTTAAATCAAGTTCCAGCAAATGTTCAGGGATACACCTAACCGTCTAGAACACCCTATCTAATCCTAGATATTCATTTTACTGCATATAAAATCAAGTATGAAATGTACTTATTTAAACTCATGAATCCTAGCATGCAATCTTATTCTTAGCAATCAATTAAGCATTTAAGTCCTAAGATGCTAACATGCTGACATGAATATAATACATTTCAATACCTAATTTTTATACAGTTCTGAATTAGATAAACGTATACTAGTTATAATGTGTACCTGTGAAGTGCTTAGTGATTCATCTCTAATGTTGGTCATTGATGCCAGATTTCCATTTGGTTCATCACTTTCATTGATAGAATCAGCCTTGCATTTAACTTCACCAACAAATGCTTTCCCTTGTTGCATCCTCACTAATGCTTGAGATTCCTGCTATAACCCAACACAGTGTTTGTCATCTTTTGCTTGTACAGGCTTCTTCAAACTGTGTAGCAAACCCTGGTCTTGTCTTTCAAATATAAATCATCCCTGTCTTGCAATCGCCTCTTGAACTGTACTTGAAAATCTCCTTGTTGGAATCTATAGGTAATGACCTTAGATTTAGAATTAGGATTCCGTCTGAATCTGATGTCACTGAACTTCCTGTTGCCCTGCAGGCTTGACTTGTAGTCCAGTTCTCAAGTTATTCCAAAGTGAAAAATTCACATGCAACACCTTGACCACTACCTCTAGCTACAACATCTTCAATTCAGCTTCTTGGATCAATTCGTTTCTATTCAGAGGTTCTCAACCTTGACTTCAATCAAATTTGGTTCCTGGGTCACAAATACAGTGGATATGCTAACAACCTGCTTTACCAAATATTATCTTCTTCAGCTCTTGTTCTAGTTCATAAGCCTTCAGCACATACAGGTCTTTTACAGACAATGTGGTTGTATCCTTAAATCCCTGTTGGCTGTATCCCTGTGTTCCAGATGATCTGCAGTGTTAGCACGAACTTCTTGTAATCTCCCTGTAGAATAATCTTTAAGGCTTGTACTGAGATTTCAGGTTGTCCAGTCTGTTCTCCTTCACTACTTCAAACCCCTTAGATTTTTCATCCAAAAATACAAATCAAATTAACCAAAAATTGTACCTAAATTAATTTCTTCTTTTGCAGCTTCCAAAATATTAGTGGGATCCTATGGAGTAAACCTCTGAGGAAATTAGTACCACTATTTCTTCAACATGTTTCAAAATTAACTTCATTGGATAATTATCAGTCAATTTTTGTTGTCTTCAATACCCGGAAAAATCTTCATCTACAAACCCTTGAGCACCCTCGAATTAATATTTAAGAAAAAAAAATTAGATTTACAGAATTTTTAATTTTCTTAAAAAATAAATTAATCAAAAATAAAAATATACAACAAATTAATTTTTGAATTTTCTTAAAAATTAAAATATCGTAAATTAATATTTAAGAAAAATTTTAGTTTTTAAGAATTTTAAATTTTCTGAAAAAATAAATATTTTGGAAATTAAAGGGTATAAAACTTGAGGTACTAAACTGATATTTTGGTGTTAATGACGCCTAAGTATTTAGTAGCGCATGTACAGTTAACTCCCTGTACAGGCGCAACAAAATCCAAGTGACTTGATTTTATTTTATTTTCTTCGTGGCGCCAGCACAGTTGAACAAGAGGAAAGGCGCAAGTAAAATCAACAACAGATTCAAATGATTAGTGGCGCTGCGCGTGAACTTCACCTTCAATAGACCAAGCAAATCATTTCCCGCGCGTGTATGTCACATCTGGCCACCTTAAATTGCTGCTGAATTGTAAAAGTGGACCATGTTAATGTTAACTAAATAGATTTAAAAGCAAAACTTTAATAAATTTTATAAAATAAACTAATTAAAATTTATAATGTAAACTAATAAAAGTTTATAAAACAAATTTTATAAAAGTTTATAAAATAAATTTAATATTAAGTTTGTAAAATAAACTAATTTAAATTTATAATATAAACTTATAAAAGTTTATAAAACAAATTTTATAAAAGTTTATAAAATAAATTTAATATTAGATTTATAAAATAAACTAATTAAAATTTATAACATAAACTAATAAAAATTTATAAAATAAATTTTATATAGTTTATAAAATAAACTTATTAAGAGTTTATAATTAAACTTATTTAATAAGTCCTCTAATTAATCTGGGTCCAAACAGCTTCGACACCTTGAGATTCACTGAACTACGGATCCTGATTTGTATATTAATCAGTCGGCTCTGATACCAATTGTTAGGTCCCGAAGTATCGTAGAAGGGGGGTTGAATACGATACTAACAATAATTTAAATTCTTTTCGGAATTTGCGGATAAATAAATTATTGCTTCAGAGTGGGTTTGGCCATTTATAGTGTTTAGGTGAGCTGCTTACTAATTTTCTGTGTGTCCGGATAAATCAATTAGGTTCAAGAAAATTAGCAAGTAATTTATGGAGACAAGTTTCCGGGAATATATCTTTCATATATAAACCCAGAGGGGTGCTACACCCAGTTAAAAATATAACTGACTTTCAAAGAACAAATTAGTTCTTTGCTACTAACACAAAAATATTAGGCTCAGTTCCTATACAAATATATCTAAATTAGTACAAGGAAAATCTGAGTCCGTAGGGAGTGATATCTAGGAGCCCTGAGTATTTTTTGTTAAAGAACCGGGTCCTAATATCTGACCGGGAGCAAGGTATGGGTGTGCACAAATTAACTCTTTTTGCTCCGGCCATGGCAGAAGCTCCCTACATATTTTTGTTTGTTGGAGAAGAAGACTCTCTAATTTAATTGGTGTAGACTTTAAATCAAATAAAGTTGACTGCTTGAATTTGATTGGCTGAGGGATGAGTGGGTCCAAGAAATAATTGTTGCGCCAAGAATATTATGTTGCGCTTCATACAGTGCTTGCCCTATACTGAATTTAGTGGCGCCTTTTACTTAGAATATTCTGTTGCTATCTTTTGTTGCGCCTACACAAGGGGATACCCTGTGTAGGCTCAAGTGGCACCATTCAGCTATCTTATTTGAACTTCATCTACAAGTTGCGCCACCTACAGTGTATGCTTTGTGCAAAGTTTAGTGACGCCTTAGAAGTTTCTGCCTTAGAAGTGAAATCTCTCTTTATACCTTCAGCATTGAGAGCAGCTTCAATTTCTCCTTTGAGCTCCTCCACCACCATATAATTAGGATACTCCATTCTCAGTCTTTCATGTGCATCATGAGAATTGATTGGCCACTTCTTTGTATTGTACCTTTGTGTGTAGGGGATTGACAAATCTGTAACTTCTTCATCAGTAAAAATAGGCTCATCAGAGTCTATGTTCTCCCCATCAGAGTTTGCAGCTTTCTCAAAGTTTAGCAAAGGATCAGAGTTTGCAACAGATAAACTCTGAGTACCTGCAAAAGATATGGAATATCCTAAATCACTATTATTTTTTAAAGTAATCTCATTACTTCTCACATCACATATATCATAACTTTTAAGAGTTAGATTTTTCTCACTAGAAGTAACTAACTTCTTTCTCAATTCTACCTCACCTTTTACCAGATCCTGTGTCTACCTCTCATTAATTCTATTTTTCACACATTTTACCTCAGACTTACTAAAAAGGCTCAACACACAATGTCCTACAGAAATAAGAGGAGGCTGAGAAAGGTTGACTGTGGTTACATGACTAGGGGTACCCTTTTCAGGACTATTCATGATCATTATAGCAGTTAAAATAGGAAAGGTAAAATCTGAACTTAAACTATCAGAGAATGCATAATCTAAAGAAAAGTCAGAGTTTATACCTTGAGTTGTGGATGTGGATGTTGTCTCCATTGGTTGTGCAGAGATTGGTAGCACCATAAGAGCATCAAAGATTGTCAATGGAGCTTCATCAGATTTTTTCTGTCCAACATTTGAGTCTTGGTCTGCAATCATAAAATGGATGATTGGTTCTTGTGTGACATGAGTCATATCTTCAGCTGCTTCACCACTTTGAGGTGAAGGTTCTTGTGGGCTTGACTCTGCCAGAGATTGGCCTTCAGCATCAGCAACAACAAGGTCTGCTAGAATAGGTAAATTGCCTGCATCCAAACTTTGATTGGATGGTTCTTATGTGGCTGGGGCCTTAACAACTTCTTAAACTCTTTGAACTGAAGGTTCTTGTGGGTTGTACCCTTGATCCAAGCTGGCTTCATCTGCTGGACTAGTGACTGTTGTTGAACCTTGATCAACAGGTTCTTGTGTGCCTGACCATCTTTCTCCTTTCAGAGATAGGTTCTTGTAGATCCTGGCCAAAAGTGACAAACTTCCTCTTTGAGAGATAGGTTCTTGTAGATCCTGGCCAAAAGTGACAAACTTCCTCTTTTTCCATGAAAATTGTTTTGAACTGGGAGAGGCAGATGATTTAGACTTTTTATCTTCTATCTCTTTCCTTACTTGTTCTGCCAACTCCCTAACTCTTTCATAAGAAATCTCCTTGATAATTTACTTAGGTCAGTTTGTAGGAGAATCAGAGATTGCTTCAGGAACAGCTTCCTCTGGAGTGACGTATGGCCCATCTTTCAAGTAGTTGTCTTGTCCCTCCTGTTCACCCTTGAGACACAAATCATTTAGATTCCCCAAATTTTTCCTGCAGACTGTCTTGTCAATAGTAGCCCTCGTCTAATATGTTTACGGTTATAATGGGTAACATTTGTCCACCAATCAGTTTTTGACTTGACATATCGAAGAATCATGTTGTCAATTGGAACTAGTAATCCAGGTTCCTTCCAAGGAATATTTTCCTTCCAGCAACGCCATGCTTCAACAGAATTTTTCAAAATATTAGAGTTTGACTCAGAGTTTAGGATGTCTTTAGAGTTTAAATCTTTAGATTTTGGCTGATCAGAGATTAGGACATCAGAGTTTATTGCTGCATCAGAGTTTAATCCTTCACTGTTTGCAGCCTCAGAGTTTACAGCCTTGATTAATCTTATCCTCTTTTCTTCATCTCAGGCATTGGATTTACTATGAATGGCTTCATAAAAGGTGCAGGATGTATCTCAGAAGTCTGTTCAACAGTCTTTTTCTTAGCAAAAACAAACCCTTCATCAGAATCAGAATCTTCATCAATAAATTTTCTATTTTTATAAGAAGATTCTTTCACTGCCTTCCCCTTACTTTTGCTTATGCCCTGTTGAGAGGTGTGTTTTACAACTATAGCCTTTTGGGAGACTGTAGAGGTTGGCAAAAGTGTTTGGGTGTCAGTGTTTGGAGGGTGGCCTGGGTTTGAATCAGAGGGTGCTAAACTCTAATCCATAGCTACAGAGAGAAAGTCCCTTCCATACATGGTAGGTATTCTCTGATTTAAGATAAGCCTGACCCATGTGGTATAAAAGAGAGGAGAGAGATTACATTTCTTAGCATCCTTCTTAGCTAGGTCAGCAAAAATTCTTTTATTCATACAAAAACTAGCTAAACTCTGATCATTCTCAAAATTTACATCAGGCAACAAATGACTAAAAATTAACTAAAGAAATCTAGCAAAATAAATAGTGTGAACATCATCATTTATTTTTCTAGCCAACTGCCTAATTATTAAACAAGGAAAGTTAAAATTAAGATTATGGGTTAGAGAATACCCAATTTGTTGTGCTAGTTGTGGGATTGCATCAAAATTTGTGCAATTGCCTGTGAAGGCCTTTGTAATGCAATCGAAGAAGAAACTCCATTCTCTTCGAAGATTAGGTCTTGTATGGCTCCCCAACTTTGATAGGCTTCCTCCATAGCCTATAGACCTGAAACATTCTTTGATTTGTTGATCTTCCACCATATCATCATACACAGATACTTCTAGAAGATGAAGAGCTTGTTTAACAACAGCTGGAGTAATCAAATATTTGCCATTGCAGTTGAACATAATGATTGGTTCTTCATCATCACCTGCATTATTAAACTTTACAGTCGACTAAATTCTTATCAAAGATTGAGAAGAGAAGTTTAAAGGTTCTTGCAAAGTTTATCCTTTGGATGCCATTGAAATGCTAATGATTTGCAGGTTTGAACCGTTAGGGTTTATGAGAAATGAGAGAGAGAGAGAGAGAGAGAGAGAGAGAGAGAGAGAGAGAGAGAGAGAGAGAGAGAACAAATGAAGAATAATAGATATAGATGAATAACTCAAAATGACAATAAGAATTAATCTGTGCCTTTTCGTTTGCATATAACCTGTTAGTGGGACATATGGCAAAAACTGATTTAAAGAGCAATTATTAATACAAGTCTCAAAATATGGAAAATGTTTGTATATCTGTGTAAGTATATGAACCGTCATTCGTGAGATACACGCGCCTTAATCAGAGAATGATAATTATGATGTCAAAAATATGAAATATGATGTCATAAATATAATCTCAGAGTTTACCACTTAAACAGAGTTTAGCAAGTCAGAGTTTATATGAGTCAGAGTTTAGAATGCATTGTCAGAGTTTACTAGATACTCTGACATAGTTTACCATAAACACTGATAACTTGTGATCAGAGATTAGATGCTTCAATGATCAGAGTTTACTCTAATTTCATCAGAGTTTACCCCATACTCTGACATATACTGTTATTATTTGAAACTTGCCAAGTCAAGTTGAGCCACTTGTTACCATCCTTAATTCAGAAACCAGTCTATTAAATGTAGCTTCAGGAAAAGGCACGGTGAATATATCTGCTATTTGTTGATCTGTGGAAATAAAGTGTAATTCAGTTGTGCCTTCCATAACATGTTCCCTTATGAAATGATATATGATACTGATGTGCTTTGTCAGAGAATGTTGAACTGGATTTCCTGTCATTGCAATAGCACTTTGATTATTACAATAAATAGGAATTTTAGAAAAGTTCAAACCACAATCCAACAGTTAATTTTTCATCCATAATATCTGTGCACAACAGCTTCCTGCAACTATATATTCAGCCTCTGCTGTTGATGTTGGGATTGGTTCCTGCTTCTTGCTAAACCATGACACTAGTCTTCCACCCAAAAATTGACAACTGCCACCTGTACTTTTTCTGTCAATTTTACATCCTGCAAAGTCAGCATCTGAATAGCCAATTAATTTAAAATCAGACTCTCTAGGATACCATAAACCAAGATTAATAGTTCCCTTGAGATATATGAAAATCTTCTTCACAGCTATCAAATGAGGTTCTCCTAGATCTGCTTGAAATCTAGCACATAAACATGTGGAAAACATGATGTATGGTCTACTTGTAGTCAAATAAAATTGAGAACCAATCATTCCTCTGTATGGAGTAATGTCAACAAGTTCTCCAGTGTCTTGATCAAGCTTTGTTGCAGTAGCCATAGGTGTTGTAGCAGATGCAGAGTCTTGCATTTGAAATTTTATGAGTAGATTCTTTGTATATTTAGACTGATTAATGAAAATGTCTTCCTCAGTCTTTTTTACTTGTAAACCTAGAAAATAACTCAATTCCCCCTCATGCTCATTTGATACCTAAACTGCATTAAATTTGAAAATCTTTCATAGAGTTTCTCATTAGTGGAACCAAATATTATATCATCAACATATATTTGCACCAATAATAAATCCTTACCTTGAGTCCTATAAAACAAGGTTTTATTAATTGTACCTCTAGTGAAACCGCTTTCAAGTAAAAATAGAGCTAAAGTTTCATACCAGGCCCTTGGTGCTTGTTTTAGTCCATATAAATCTTTATCCAGTCTTAGACATGATTTGAATATTTTGGATTGACAAAGCCAGGTGGTTGCTCAACATAAACTTCTTCTTCAAGTTCACCATTTAAAAATGCACTTTTAACATCCTTCTGGTAGACCTTGAATTTCTTATGTGCAGCATAAGCAAGAAAAATTCTGATTGCTTTAAGTTTGGCTACTGGTGCATAGGTTTCATAATAATCTATGCCTTTCTATGGAAAATAGCATTTGGCTACCAGTCTTGCCTTGTTTCTTGTAATGAATCCATCAGAATCTATCTTGTTCCTGAATACCCATTTTGTGCCAACAATAGATTTGTTCTTTGGCCTTGGTACTAGGGTTCAAACTTCATTCCTTTCAAACTCATTCAATTTCTCCTGCATTGCAGTAACCCGATCTGCATCCTTCAAAGCATCTTCAACCTTCTTTGGTTCTGTTTGTGACAGAAAACTATGAAATAAACATTCATTCTGAGTAGCTTTTCTTGTCTTCACTCCACTTTCTAGATCACCAATAATTAAAACAGGTGTGTGATCTTTTGTCCACTTTCTTGGATGTGGAAGATTTCTTGAACTAGATGCTCCTCCATGATTTTTTCCTTCATAGAAAGATTCTTCTGTAAATGTTGATCCTCCCCCTGAAGATGTGTTTCCATCAGTGTTTGATGTCTCAGAGTTTATCAACTCAAAGTTTGAATTATCAGAGATTGAGGTCTCAGAATTTGTAGTCTCAGAGTTTGATGGATCAGAGTTTAGGGGTTCAGAGTTTGGATTATTCACAGTTTGGTCAGACTCTGATATTTCAATAACCGTGTTTGGATCTCCAATGTCAGTATTTGATTGATGTTGCTCCCCCTCAACATGTGAAGAATCTTCAATTTCTATTTCAATCACTTCTGAATCAGAGTTTACCTCACCAGAGTTTGGTTGAACAGAATTTATTTCATCAATGTTTGGTTCACCAGAGTTTGACTCATTAGAGTTTGGTTCACCAGAGTTTATTTGAACATATTTTATTTCATCAGTGTTTGGTTCACCAGAGTTTGACTCATCAGAGTTTGGTTCACCAGAGTTTGTTTTCTGCAGTTCATTCTCAAATCTCAGAGTTTCCTGTGCATCTTTATCATGTAATCCATCTATTTTCCCTTCATCAAATGAGACATTGATTTATTCCATAACTGTCCTTGTCCTTAGGTTAAATATTTTGAATGCCCTTGAAGAGGTTTTAGAAGTTGTTGCATATCTAACAAAAATTCCTTCATCTGCTTTAAGTTCAAACTTCTTCAATTACTCAGGATGTATTTTGAGAATAAAACATTTGCTTCCAAAGATATGAAAGTACTTAACATTTGGCTTTCTTCCCTTCAAAGATTCATATAGAGTCATTCCATGCTTGTTTATTAAGGAACAATTTTGTATAATGTATGCAGTGTTTACAGCTTCTACCCAAAAGTAAGTAGGTAGTTTTGCTCCTTCTAACATTGTTCTAACAGCCTCTATTAGTGTTCTGTTCTTTCTTTCAACTACACCATTTTGTTGAGGTGTACCAGGTGCTGAGAATTGTTGAATAATACCTTTTATTGAGCAGAATTCCTCCATTGCAAAATTTTTAAACTCTGTTTCATTGTAACTTCTTAGATTCTTTACCTTGTGAGTTAATCCATTCTCAATCATTGCAATATGTTCAAAAATTATTTCTGCAGTTTCATCCTTTTTATGCAAAAAGTATACCCAAGTAAATCTAGTGAAATCATCAACTATCATAAGAGTGTATTTCTTCTTTCCAATGGATATAATGTTGACAGGACTAAATAAATCAAGATGCAATAGGTGAAAAGGTTGATCAATTGAATTTTCAGTTTTACTCTTGAAAGATGTCTTCTTTTGTTTGACCTTTTGACATGAATCACAAAGTCCATCAGGATGAAATTGAAATTTTGGAAGACCTCTAACTAGGTCCTTTTTCACTAATTCATTTATGTTTCCAAAATTCAAGTGACAACTTTTTGTGCCAATTTCAGCTTTTCAAGGATGATACCTTTCCAAGTAGTCAAGTTAAAGGACCATCAGAATTAACATCCAAGCTAACTTCAAATAAATTGTTATGTATGTGACCAATAAGAACTACTTTCCCACACAATGAGTGCCATGAAATTCCACAGAATAACCTATGTCTATCATTTGACTCACACTTAGCAGATTATGTTTGAGTCTTTCAACCAGAGCTACATTTTTAATGATGATATTTCCAATCACAATATTTCCATATCCCAGTGTTCTTCATATGTTGCCATCTCTATAAGATACTGTTGGGCCAGCCTTCTCCTCAAACTCTAAAAGCAGGGATTTATTTTCAGTCATATGAGCAGAACATCCACTATTAATCACTAGAATGTTTTTCCTGTTTCCCTGCAATCAGAAAATGCAATTTAATTAGTAGGTTTGGGGACCCAAACTAGTTTGGGTCCTTTCTTTGAAAACTTGTTAACTTTTGCAGCAAAAGTACTTTTATCAGAGTATGTGTTAACAGAGTTTGCATTCACAGAGTTTGTACTGTCAGAGTTTATACTTTTTTTATCAGATTTTATCACATAAATTTGCTTGACAGTATGTTTTGGAGATATTTTTATTTGTGGTTGTGGTTTATAAAAACTATAATATAAATTATGATATTCTTTGCATGTATAAATGGAATGCCATATACTACCACAATGAAAACAAGGATTATATCTTGATTGTTTTCTAGCCTCAAAACTGCATTTTTCAAGTTCTTTCATTTTCTTTTGTTTGCAGTCAATAGCAAGGTGATTTGAATTACCACAAGTAAAGCATGTTTTCCTAGGAGCATCAGGGATATTCATGTAGTTATTCTCCTTAGTAATTCCTACTTTGCCATTCCTATTTCTTTTAGGTTTAGCTTTATTAGTGACTGCCTTCAACTTTTCCTTAAGTTACTCCTGTGAAAGTAACCCTATATTCATTTTTTTAGGTTTCGACACACTATTGTTTTTAGAGCATTCAGTAGAAGTTTCCTTATTATCACTAGCTCTAACAAATTTCACAAGTTTATTCAATATTCCTTTTATGTGTGATTAAGTGTGTGTTTCAGATTCATAGCCTAAAGCAGAAGTCCAATTCTTATTAGTCAGCATTTGTTAGACTCTCTTTCCTAAGTTTGTACAAACTCTGAAAGTTTTTTTTTTCTTTTGCTATTTCAGATTTTAAATATTCAACTTGAATTTCTAATTGTGTTTGCATGTGAATAGCATTATCAAAGTCTTTCTTAAGCTGTAACATATCAGAGTTTTCAGATTCAAGCATGTTATTCTTAGCAGTCATAGTTTGTATTTCAGATTTTAATCTCTCATTTTCTAAAGACTGTGATTTAAAACTAACATGCAAAGTTCTAAGAAAAGACTTTAATTCACAGATATTATCAGTTTGAAAATTAAAGACAGAGTCTAGTACCTAATCAGAGTTTAGAGAATCAGTGTTTGCCATGAGTGCATAATTTGTTTCTTGTTCAGAATTTTAGGAATTCATCCAATCTTTCTTTGATGTGATTAAAACTTTTCCTAATTCCTTACTTCTGCATTCAGTAGCAAAGTGCCCCATCTTGTTACACTTGTAACATTTAATCTTTGACTTATCAACAGTCTTTGATCTCCCATCTCTATCTTCTCTTTTCTTGAACCTGTCTTTCTTTTCTGACACACCATGCTTCTTCTGAAAATATGCTTGCTTCTTATACTTTCTGTATTTCATCTTTTTGAAGCCCTTAATAATCATAACAACCATCTCCATCATATTAGAATCTATGGAGTCATCAGAGTTTGTTTCAAACTCTGATTCACTGCCTTCTTGGATCACTACTTCTTTCCATTTCCTTATTGAAGCCTTAAGCACCTTTTCTTTTGGTTCTTCAATCTTGGCTTCAACATTCAAAGCAATAGATATTTCCTTGTTGCTCTTCCTATTTCTTCTTTGCTGTAATTCCAAGTCATGAGTTTTCAATTTACCATAGACTTCATCTAAAGACATCTCATCTAAATCAGCCTTGTCTCTAATTAAAGATGTCTGCAGATCCCATTCTTCTGGAAGAGTCCTTAGAAATTTAGTGTTAGAATCTTCATTATCATATACATTGTCTACCAAGGCTAAGTTGTTCAACAAGGTTAAAAATCTGTCATAAATATCTGTGAGAGATTCATTTTACTTAGCCTCAAAATATTCATATTCTTGTATGAGCACAGATCTCCTATTTTTCTTGACTTCCCTTGTTCCTTGACATTGAACCTCCAGAGCATCCCAGATCTTCTTTACAGTTTAGCATGCTATTACTCTGTTGGACATTACAGAATCAAGACTATTGTGTAATATGTTTCTAACTTTAGCATCCTTGAGGACTTCTTATTTTTCCTCATTAGTCCACTCCTTCTTGTCTTTAAAAATATAGTATTCAGGAATTTGTCTTCCTTCCATAATAGTTGCAGGTACCAGTTTTGTTAGTAGATACTAGCTTCATTGATCCTATCCAAGTAATCAGGATCTGTTGCTTCCAGGAACATTAACATCTTTACCCTCCATGTAGGGTACTCAACTTTCTTCAAGATAGGAATTCTTATGCTCTCATACTTGTTTCCAGACATGATTTTTGATCTACCATTTGAATTTGAACTGCCTGCTCTGATACCACTTGTTTTCTCAGATGAATAAACTATTGCAGAAGGGGAGTTGAATGTATTAGTTCCAGAAAATTGATTAAGAACAGAAGTATTTAAAAGATGAATATTGTTATGTATTAAAGATAATGAATAGTGTTAGGTCCAAATGTGTTGTAAAGGGGGGGGGGGTGAATACAACTTTTCGAATTTAAGAAGCAATAAATACCATATAATAAATGAACACAATGATTCAAGGAATATATGTCTTATATATAACTTGAAAGGGTTGCTACAACATTCATTACAAAGTACACCAGAAGTAAAGAGGGTAATAAATGATACTAAGCTCTGTGAATATACACTCTCTCTTTTACAAGTGTTTTTCTCGAAAATATTGCTCTCTCCCTAAAATAATACACAAGTACTTCTATTTATACTACTTGTAATCTATGTCCTGTAGACTTCAAAGACTAAAATATACGTGGCCCAATGATATCCACATAAATCTTATCTTATCTTGAAAGCTTGGAAATATGCTAATTAAATGATGCCATGTGTCATGTTGAAACTGCCCTCCATGTAGAATATCTACTTGAGAATTTCTACTTGGTCATCTCGAACTTCTAAGTAGAATTTCTACATAGGAATGTTCTACTTGGCTATCTCGAACATCTAAGTAGAATTTCTACATAGGAATGTTCTACTTGGCTATCTCGAACATCTAAGTAGAATTTCTACATGGGAATGTTCTACTTGGCTATCTCGAACATTTTGTACTTAGAGAAATTCGGGGCTTCAATCTTGAAACTTCTATGCAACATCTTGAACTTGTGATTTCTTATGTCTTCCATATTCTTCAACAAGCTCTTGAACCTGGATCTCTATTACTGACATAAACTTGCTATCAATGTCCTGACACTTGATGCAATGGTCTGATTCATAAGTGACTAGTCCTGATAGTGTTTCTGCTTCTTGAATAGATTACCATATTCAATTAGTAATATGACTTTCCAATTATTGCTTTCCTTCTTGTTCACTTGAAATCAATTAGCCTTATTGATACTGATAGTTATGATCTTGAATCTTTTAAGTTACAAATCACTGAGGCATGAACAACTCTGTCTTGAACTTCTTTCAATGATTTCTTCTTTATTTGATCATAGTTAACATGTTGAATTATATCAATTACCTTGTCTTCATTTAGCATTGATTTCTTTGTGGCTTCATGTTCTTGATTGTCTTCCGGTTAAGTATCTTTTCTTTTAGTTGAGTTACATAACTTATAGTGTTACAAGTTTAGACACTCTTCCTTTCAAACTCCCCCTATTTGATAGTCTAACAATGACATTCAAATTAACAAGGGATAACTCAACTAAACAATGAGACGAGAAAAAGATAAATAACATTACTGTCTTGTTTAAATTACAACTGAAATAAACTTGAAAACAATTCAAAGAACTAGAATAAATAAAACTTAAGCTAGAGAGAAAATTCGAACTTCGAATTAAAGATCATTTGAGTGATTCCTATCATCTGGATTATTTCATACATTTCAGTCAAACTTATATCACCTTATTGGATCCACTCTGATTCACGGTTACAGTATGGTAAGTTAGCCTATCTCGCATACCGTGATCAGGTGAATTTTCCTCAAGTGAGTTAAAGCAACCAACAAATATGAAGTTTTTCCAACTTCAAGTTCACACCACTCTGACCGTTAGTTCTAATTCCGTCTCCTCTTCCTAGCTTTTTCAGCTTGGCGCTTCTCCTCCTTCTGCTTTGTGCGCCTTTCCTTCTGCTGCTGTTCTTTCTTGTAAACTGGATCATGAAGTTGCTTCCACCTTGCATTCAACAGACTTACCGCTTCCATTTCTAGAGGATTTCTAAGCTCTGGATAAGGATGCCTGAAAAGCCTTCTGAGTTTGTCCACCTCCTGAGTAGTTCTGATCTTTGGGATGTCCTCAAAATTTTTCATTATGAGCTGTGACTTCCAATGAGATTTATCAGCCTTGAACTGACAATAGATCATTTTGGGGTAGCCCTTAACACGGTTAGTATTGTGGATACTAGCCGCATCTCGCTCCATCCGCTTCTTTTCCACCACTACTTCGGACAGGTACTTCAGAAGTCTCTACTTCTCATCCACATTCTCATTTTCCACTTCGCCCCATTTGAACACTTCTAAAACTCTTTCCAGAAATGCGGCATCTTGAGTCTGCAGCAGCCATTTCCTGCTCATATGCAAAAAAATTTGATTCTGGTCTGCATCTATGAATGCCAAAGCATCAGCTGTGTCATCGTCATATGAGTGTATCCAGTATACACTATCTCTCCCTGGAACACCAACTGCCTCCCTTATTTCTCCTTGTTCCAGTGATCCAGAAGGAAGAGTCAGAGCTTCATCTACATTCTTAACAGCTTGTAGAATGTTCCATTTTCTTTCAATTAGCTCTGGCTCAATCTTTAAATTGTCTAGAGGGTTTGGAGCAATAATATCTCACTTCCAGATTTCATTGCTCATCTTGAATATGACCCTTTCAATAAACTCCACTGACTTCTCCTTAATGTCAAAAGTGAATCCCTTACTCATCATTTGCCTACAGACAGCCTTTAGGGATTCCACCGATAGAGCCATTAGGTCATTTTCTTTTAAACTAACCCTCTTCATCTTTCCATCAACAACCATCCGAACAACATCAGGATTCGCTGAGAATTCCGGTCCCTTGTTCTCTGCTAGCTGCATTAACTGATCTTTATACAGAATGCTAAGCTCCTCCGCTTGAGAATATTGAATTTCCGTTGCTAGCAAGAACAACTCTGACGCAGATCTTTTCGAGATGAATTAATCATCCACATACATTGTCTATGTCGGGACTCCTTCGACTAAAGACAAGATGACCTGCCACTCCTTAACCATCGCATTGTATCCAACTCTGACTTTTGATATCAACCTTTTCAAAGCATTTATATAGTCAACAATCAGTGGATTCTGCAAGTTCAAGTTGTAAAACAAGTCTTCTGCCTCTTTGTTATGAGTTCCTTTCGCACAAACTCCCGATAGGATCTTCCTTGCATCATCCCATTTTTATCCGATCCTTCTCTTGTCCAGATCTACTTGAGGATCAGCTAACCTTGCAAGCTCATGATCATACTGTTTCTCCTTGAGTTCCGCTTGCTTTTCAAGGAAAACAGCTTCATCCTGCATCATCTTCATTTTATAGAACTGAGCTTGTTCCAAGGCCAACTGTTGAGCTTCCAGAGTCTCCTTATCGACAGGTATTTCTTCAGGCTGTCCAGAAGACATTCCAGCACCTCCACCTTGTTCCTTCAAAGATCTTCTAATAGCATGTGCTAAAGGAACATCCTCCATATCAGAATCTGAATCAAGTCCCTCATGAACTTTTTCCTGATGATGACTCAAGTCAATGAATGGCTCTTCTTGCTCAGCCACCACTGCCTTACCCTTCCTCTTTCTCTGAGCCTCTTCTTCATTTACTGGCTCACTTTCTTTGACAAAATCAGTAGTCTGTTCTGCAATTTCTTCAATAATAACTAGCGACTGCTGTCTCGTCTCCTGTCCACTCTCCCCCTTAGGTGAGTTATCCGGAACACCACCTTGCTCTCCAGACCCACCAGTAGCATAAGAACCACCAAAACCAGAACCCGAGGGTCCAGCTCCACCAGTATCTCCAGCACCACCAACACCATCATTACCAGGGGGAGGTTGATTGTACTGTTCGTCAAAGCACTCTGGGGGAACAAAGCTCCTAACGGCATACATCATCCTGCTGATTTCGGTTGCCATTGTATGCATTATGATCTCCACAGCTCCCAACCTCTCATTCAGAGTGATGCCCAAGATACCACCAGCATGGCCCAAGTCATTCACCTTGTTTGTCAACTCATCGAATGCTGTCGCTTGACTGGCCATTCGTGCTGCGTAGTCATCAAGAGCTCGTTGGTTGTCTCCAACATTGATCCCTAACTGCCCCATAGACTGCCCGAACTGCTTTATTTCATTTTCAACCGCTGCCATACGCGTGCCAAGATTTTCAAGATTAAGGGACGATGTTTGGTCTGGGTGTCCTCGCTCTAAAAATCGTTCTGTTAGTGTTTGTCGCTCGGTTTTGGGCCTTAAAAATGAAGGTCCCTCACTACCTAAATGCTCACACACACTCCCTGTCTCACGCTCGTGTATGTCTTCAATAATAGTCCTGAAAGTGAAAGCAGTACCTGCAGAAACTGGATAAGCAAAGGAAGTAGCAGTTATGGGATCTGTTCCTGTCTGGTCCTGAGGTGGAATCTCAGGCTGAAAGGCTGCAGAGTGTTCTAGTACAACATCAGAACCGATCCTTTCTGCAGCATCAGTATGTACCGGTGAAGGTACTTCGAAAGCAATAAAAGCTTCTTGCCTTTCTGAAGTAACAGGCTCTTCAGAAGGCGTAAAATCCTCACCAAAATCCCTAGGTGTAGAATGTGCAATGGGCGAACCACTCACGTGAGGTGGAGTGGTTGTGATAGACACACTAGGTTTGGACTGGGCTTGTGAAGTTGCAGCATGTGAAAATTTGGCTTTCTTCCGAATAATAGGCTGCACTTCGGGGTCACTCTCAGAACCCTCACCTAAATCTATAGGTGCCTGCCTTTTGACTCCCGTCAGTGAGGGTGAAAGAGAGGAAACAAGAGTATCAGACTCAGAATCAGAAATATAGCTCTTGCCCTGGGATAGATCCTGCGGGTTAGCAGAATCTTGGGCCACGGAATCAGATTTAGATGAAGAAGTATTAGTAGTGTGAACAGAGAGTTGCTCTTGTTCAAAGAAATTACCTTCTTCATTACCTTGTCCAGCAAAGGAAGCAGAATCAGTATAAGGAGTAGGTTGTCTGTCCCTTTGACCGTGAGAATGCCAATCATCATCTTCATCACCAAGATTCTCGTCAGGAATCCCCTGGAATGCGTCAGCATGGGCAGAGGGATTCTGAGCATGTGATGAAATGTGGGAAGTCCCCGCCATGGAAGTAATACCTGCATCATACTTAAGCCACACTTGAATGTTATCAGGAATAGACATCACCTTACCGTGATGTCTATCTTGATTAGCAATCGTCGTGAGGGACTTGGTGCCCATGCCCAGCGATGCAGATGTCGCACTTGTTGCAAATGCCTGTCGCACAGATAAAGCATCAAGCGGTACTACGTGATTAATAAGCATTTGTAAGAAGCGAGGATACCAGCATACAATATTAGTAGTTGTAATTTCTCTGCTTGCAGGTGATCCCATTGCAGCCACGATCTCTGATAGAATGATTTTGCCATAATTAATATCCAGTTCACGGGCTAGGGAAATTGCAAAGACCTGCATGAGAATTGGAATCTGATGATAATCTTTTTTGCGTGCCCGAAAACATCTTGTGATGGCCTCGAAAAAGTAATTCCATTCCACATGGAAATATTGTTTCTGGATGGCGCCTGGTAAGATCCGTCCAGAAGGAGGATAGCATCCAATCTCTTCAAAGAACTTGATACGTTCTGCTGTTGTAGGTTCGGGGTCATAAACATCTTTGATTGGGAACCCCAGAACCCTGTTGAACACTTCCTCCGTCACTTGATATTCTTGACCCGCCAAGGTAAACCTGAAACCATAGGGGGTAGATTTGCTCCCGAATGTAACCGCACTAGTCCATAATTGCTGTAATGCATCATGGACTAGTGTTGGTTTGGCAGTAAAAGCAACACTAGCCTTGGAGTATAAATTAAGAAATCGTACCCAAAACGTGAAGCGCGGGAGTTGATCACCAATTTCCGTAGTAATGTTGAAAAAATTATTTTTCGCAAGTGAAAATTGATGAGCCATGTTTGTAAATATTTTTCTGGAAATTAATTAATGTTTTTTTTGTTTGAAAAATAGCACAGATAATTAATCACAGAAAAAAAAGCGGAACAATTTCTTTTAATGAAACAAAGAACTGACTTTGTAACTAAACTACGGAATTGTTCTCAAAGAAAGATGCGAAATCAAAATACACCAACCAAGTTTGTAATCAATAGCACTGATTTGTATGTATATACCAATCACTAATTAAAGTACTGACTTCTATGTGATCAATATTACTATGTGCGTGCGTGTGTAGATATGTGTGTATATACCAATCACAGGTAAGAATTGTTATAGATGCACAGAAACACACAATAATGGGATGCAAATAATGATGGAAGATTAAAAACGGGCAGCAATTTGAGATATGTATGAGTTTTAACACAAATCGAATGTACAGGGTTTGAAATCGCAGGGAGGGAGGGTGGGGGCTATAAAAATTTAGGGTTAAAACAATTAGGTAAAAGTGAAAACTGATTCAAGTTAGAGATGTATATATAGGCATATATGAGCAAAGACAAAAATACCCCTGTGAAAACAAGAAAAAAATGTTATGTACGCACTGGGGAACATTAAGTCGAACACTATCTCGAACATTTAAGTCGAAATTCGAGATGAGGTTCGAGATAGAGACTATCTCGAACATCAAGTTTAATATTCGAGATACAATTCGAGATGACACTAACTCGAACAAATAATCACTTAATCAATTAAAACAGCATTAAAAACCCACCAGGGAATGAAAAATCCCCTAAAAACTCAATAAAATTCCAAGTACAATCCTGGGAACTCTATCTCGAACATCAAGTCGAATTTTGAGATAATGTCCGAGATAGGACCTAAGTCGAACATCAAGTCGAATTTCGATATAATGTTCGAGATAGAACCTAAGTCGAACATCAAGTCGAATTTCGAGATAATGTTCGAGATAGAACCTAAGTCGAACATCAAGTCGAATTTCGAGATAATGTTCGAGATAGAGACTAAGTCGAAGAATTTCCCATACTTGGAATTTTGAACAGGCACACTGGGAACTGTAACTCGAACTTCAAGTCGAATTTCGAGATAGACCTTATCTCAAATATTCTTCCCAGACTTAGAATTTTCAAAATTTTTGATTTTGAAGATAGTTATAATAATTTAGCAATTTTTACAATAAAAACAACAATTAATTTTGCCAAATTAATATAGATATCAAATCAAGGATTTTTAACAAAGTAAATAATTAAAAACATTCCTTGACAATTCTAAGGCCTCTAATTCAATAAAAATTACATGAAGAACACAAGTAAATTCATCTAAAAATCATGCAAATTTTAGAGTAATGTGAATTTAACTCCCCCTATGATCATGCAATATAACCAGCATAAATTCAAAGATTTCCAATAATTACTTATAAAACACAATGAATTTATGTAAAATAACACAACATGCATCCTAAAATACTCATTAATTAACCATTTTAAAGTCTAAGTCCATAATGATTAATTAGCATGTAGAAGTGATATTTTGAGAAATTGTAGAGATTATTTACATATGTTTTCAACTATGCATAATCAAAATAGGCAATTTTCAAGACTAAAAACATATGAACATGATTAAAACTGGACTTTTACAGATAGGAGAAATCACTAACTTGTGTTAAGCATCCCCAATTCACCAACCAACCTATTGAATGTGACTTCATCAAGAGGTTTAGTGAATATATCTGCAATTTGTTGCATTGTGAGTTCAAAATGTAACTCCACAGTCCCCTCCTCGACATGTTCTCTAATGAAGTGATACCTGATATCTATATGCTTGGTTCTCGAGTGGTCTACATGATTGTTGGTCATGGCAATGGCACTTGTGTTGTCACACATGATTGGAATCTTTTTGTGTTCCATGCCATAATCTTTCAATTGGTTCCTCATCCACAGTATTTGAGCTACACAGCTTCCAGCAGCAATGTACTCAGCTTCAGCAGTAGAAGTAGATACTGTGTGTTGCTTTTTACTTTGCCAGGACACCAATCTTCTGCCAAGAAATTGACAAGGATAGGGTTTCATACCATCGTCTTGGGGATTGTTTGAGGCCATAGACAGCTTTGAAGAGAAAGAACACAAAATCTACAAGTTCTGGATCAACAAAGCCAGGTGGTTGTTCCAGAAATACTTCTTCTTCTAGTTCTCCATTCAGGAAGGCACTTTTCACATCCATCTGAAAAACCTTGAAGTTCTTGTGTGCTGCAAAGGCCAAAAACATCCTGACTGCCTCAATTCTTGCAACTGGAGCGTAGGTCTCATCATAATCAATACCTTCTTTTTGAGAATAACCCTTCGCTACCAAACGAGCCTTGTTTCGTGTTACAAGTCCGTCTTCATCCAGTTTATTTCTGAATACCCACTTAGTTCCAATTACTGATCTGTTCTTCGGTCGGGGTACCAGCTTCTAAACTTTCTGCCTTTCAAACTGATTGAGCTCTTCTTGCATTGCAATTACCCAATCAGCATCACCAAGAGCTTCTTCTATTTCTTTAGGTTCAAGCTTGGATAAGAACCCAGAATATAAGCAAATATTAGCTATGTCAGCTCTTGCAGATCTTCTAGTAGACACACCAGCATCTGGATCACCAATAATTAATTCAAATGGATGGTCTCTACTCCATACCCGTTCTCTTGGAAATTGTCTTGATGATTCAGCTTGAATTTCTGAATTGTTGTGTTGACTACTTGTGTTATTTCCATTAACTCCCCATGAGTTAGTGCCAGCTCCTACAGAACTAGTGTCATCTCGTCTTGAGCTTTGAACACTTGTCCTTGAGCTGCTATTTACTCCCCCTGAGTTGTTGCCGGACTGTGCTGAAGAAGTTTCTTCTGATCTTGCATTAGACTCGGGTATTTCTTCTCGAACACTAGGCAAATTTGAAGTAACAACCAACTTAGGTTCATCTTCAATTTCATCTAAGTCCAGATTTTGAAACATTAGGGACTCAGGTTCACGATTATCTTTAGAAATTGATGGGAGTTTAGTATCATCGAATCTGACATTGTAGCTTTCAATCACTTTCTGATCATTCACTAAGAATACCCGATAAGCTGCCACCACATCTGTAGAATAACCCACAAATATCCCTTCACGTGCTTTAGCTTCAAACTTGCCTAAATTCTCATCGTCTATAAATACGTAGCATTTAGCTCCAAAGACATGAAAGTATTTGATTGTTGGTCTTCTGTTATTCATTAGTTCACATGGTGTCTTTTCTTTAACTTTTATAATCAAGGTTCTATTTTGAGTGTAACATGCTGTACTCACTGCTTCAGCCCAAAAGTATAGAGGAAGTTTTGATTCATACAACAGAGTTCTTTCTGCTTCAACTAATGTTCTGTTCTTCCTTTCAACAACTCCATTCTGCTGTGGAGTTCTCGGGGCTGAGTACTGACGATGTATTCCTTTAGAAACATAGAAATCATTCAAGATTGCATTCTTAAATTCTGTGCCATTGTCTGATCTAATCGTATTCACAGTGAGTGTTGAAACATTCTCAATTTGAGTGATATGATCAATGATTTGGAAAGGTACTTCATCTTTTGTCATAACGAACAATACCCATGTATACTTGGAGAAGTCATCCACGATTACCAACGCATATCTTTTCCTTGATAATGATAGTACATTCACTGGGCCAAATAAGTCCATATGTAGAAGTTGTAGAGGCTCAGTGATACTAGAAATTTCTTTACTTTTATGCGATGCTCGCTTTGACTTTCCCATTTCACAAGCTTCACAGAGTCCTTTAGGAGCAAACTCCATTTGAGGTAGATCTTTCACCAATTCTCGCCTTGCGAGAGCATTCATCGTTTTGAAGATTAGGTGAGATAGCTTTTTATGCCATAACCAGCTTTCATCATCTGAAGCTTTGCTGTAGAAACAGGTCACTTCATTCTGGTTTGCCGAATCGATGTCAGCAACGAAAAGATCTGCCTTTCGAACTCCTCTTAAAGCCAATGAACCTTCCTTAATGTGAGTGATTGATACACCTTTCTTATTGAAGACAATTTCATATCCTTTGTCACAAAATTGACTGATACTCAACAGATTGTGCTTCAATCCCTCAACATAAGAAATATCTTCAATGATGACATTACCAGTCTTCAGTTTGCCATATCCCTTTGTCACTCCTTTGCTGTCATCTCCAAAGGTAACATAAGGACCAGCCTTCATAACCAACTCTGTGAGCAGGGACTTGTTTCCTGTCATATGCCTTGATGCTCCACTATCTAACACCCATATAACTTTATTTCTGTTCCGCTTAATGCCCTGCAATTACAGATTGATTAGACGTTCTTCGGAACCCAAGATTGATTGGGCCCGGCTTTTCTATAAGATCGAGAATTATCAGATTTAACAACAGGAGATGTAACCTTTTTAACATTACTAGAGCTTTCGACTTTGTCTTTCCCTTTTTCAGACTTGACAGATTTGTCATTCTTAGGAGAAGGCTTGTCACTCCTTACTTCAGGAGGACTAGCAGTCTTAGCTCTCATATGCTTCTTCTTGACATTAGAACTAGTAACAGTATTTAGACATGTTTGACTAGTTGCATTCATCAAGTTTATAAATGCTTGCATGACGTTAAAAGTGCATGGCATACAATTAGGTTGACCACATTGTGCATGATTTTGATGCATGTTATTCATCGTGTGTGGTACAGGCATGGCATGTGCAACAGGAATATTCATGTTTGATTTACATGCATAAGAAAGATGTTCAGTAGATTTACAGTGATAACATGCTTTCTTTACTCGTTCTGCCTTAACCTCTTTTATGCCTTTCTCCTTTTTACTCTGTTGTTTAACAGCCTTAGCTCCTAATCCTGGTCTAGATTCTTCTCTAGGGGATTTGATTTTAACTTGTTTAATAGGAGTTACCGGTTGTTCTCTCTGGCGATCTTCCATCTCTATCTCATATCTAACTAATAATTCAGTCTCTTCTTCTTCTTGAGGAACGAAGTGTTTAAAGATAGGTTTGACAGTGGATTTAAGAATGCTAGGTATTTCATTTTTAATCGTACTGGAACTAGTATCTATAGGCCTCTTTCCTTCCTTCTTTGATAAGTTAGAATAGTCAAGTCCTACACCTACTCCAGTTATCTTCTTAAATGTACCACTATCAACATTCACTTTACTAGCTGCTAGTTTATAAGCTTCGCATTTAGTTTCTAACTCAGCTAGTTTATTCCTAAGACATGCTTCTATTTCTTCCTTAAGGTTGAGCTTGTGTTCCAAAGTTTTAATAGAGTCTCTTAGGGAAGTATCTATAGTGCAAGCAGCCTCTAATTCTTCCACTTTAGCCTCAAGCATTCTGCATTTGGCAACAAGTGTTTTCTATTCCTTTTGAGAAGAATTTAGGCTTTTGCACAACATATAGATCTCTTCGCTAAGAGCCCCGTTCTGCACCTTATAATCAACAATAGACATTTCTTCTTTAAGAGTTAGAACTGGTACCTCTGGTTCATCTGATGTCTCAGCCATGAGGGCAAAGTTTGCTGTATAAGTAACTTCTTCCTCATCTGAATCATCCCAAGCTCTGCCTTCTGTAACTACTAAAGCTCTTTTTCCATGTCTTTCCTTCACCAGGGTTTCATACTTGCTTTTGAGGGCTTCATATGTTTCTTTGGGATATGTCTGTTTCGGCTTCTTGCAGTCGGTAGCAAAGTGTCCGGCTTCACCACAGTTATAGCATTTGAACTTCATTTTGAAATCCAAAGGAGATTTGTAGCTGGTACTCTTGCCTTTCCCTTTGTAGCCTTGTGAACTACCACCACCCCTAGTAACCCGATAGTAAGATGAAGATTTACTCTGCGGTCGGTTACTCTTTCTGAATCTGATATTGTTGAACTTCCTTGCCATGTATGCCACGACACTATCATCCATATTGTCCAGCTCTTCTTGGGTGAAGTAGTCATCATCACTATTTGATGTGCACTCATCATCATTTTCAACTTGATGTGATGCAGGTGATGATCTAGGCTTTTCTGCAACCATTGTCTTCTTAGACTCTACCTCATCAGCAACTAACCCTGATGCAACTTCTTTTCCTCTTGAATCATTGTCCCATGCTTGATCTTGAAGTGTTTCCAACTCATAGGTCTTTAGAATTCCATAATATTCTTCCAGAGTAGTTGTGTGCAAATCTCTGGTTTCTCTAACAGCGTAGACTCTATGTTCGATGCTTTTTGGCTGGTTTCTCAGATATCTCGTGTTGACTTCAACCACGGGGAGATTTACACCTCTCAGATTCAAATCCAAAACTAACTGACTGAATCTTAGATAGACATCTGTTATGCTTTCACCTTTTCTTATTCTGAAGGTATCATACTCCATCTTGAGTATAAGTGTTTTGTTACTTCTGACCTCAGTGGTACCTTCCATGACGACCTCTAGCTTATCCCAAATCTTCTTTGCTGTAGTTAGTCCTTTAACTACATTAAACATCTCATGATCTAGGGATTCCATCAGTGTTTGTCGAACGGATGTATCGAAAGCTATCTGCTCCTTATCAGCATCTGAAAAGTCTACTGCCTTCTTAGGCTCAGACCGTTGTGGTACTACCACATCTCCTTCCATATGCTCAGGAACAACAACCATTGGTATAAATTTACCTTTGTAGAGGACTTCCAGATATTCAGGATTGACGGACTCAAGGTAAAGTTTCATTCTCAACACCCATTCTTCATAATGATCTCGGTCGAACATTGGAATCTTGAAATTGTTTTTAGGTGCCATCTTAATGTGGATTTAAAGTAAAGATAATAAACTTTTCTTATTACTTGAGTAGTAATTAAAAGAAAATTAAATTACCTTAAAATAAATCAAAGTTCAAATTCTGGACACCAAAAATTTCTAAGTACCCAAGACTAGGCTAAGTAGAATATTTATGTAGAACAACTGCCCAAGTCGAAATTCTCTAAGTAGAACTTTTGTCCAAGTCGAATTTTCCAAGTAGAATATTCAAGTAGAATATTCTATGTAGAACTTTTGTCCTTAGAAGAAATTTGCTGCAGGTCACTTTAATATTGAATAAACAATATTACTTTTCACACTTTGTGACTTTTGTGGCTTTTCTCACCTAATTCACCTAACCCATGTGCTAGGTACTAAATATGTTCTGTAAAACTTTTTGTTGTGAGATATATGTCAAATCAAAAGCCAATAACACCTTTTGTCTTTTTGAAAAGGAAATCAAAAAGTTGTTGGGTTTGTCTTCTTTAACAAGAACAATAATGAACACTCAAGAACACCAAATATCAAAGTACCCATATTAATTCACAAAAATTATCTAAAATCCATCCAAGCTAAATAATCACACCTGGAGTATTTAAATAATTTTTTTTTTGGATGAGTTTTCACTAGAAACGAAATAAGGCCCACTTTTTGAGAAAAATCGAAAAGTAGTTCTAGAAGATGAAAACTCACAAATCTTCTACCAAACACAGGGATCTATGTTTTGTATGTTAAACATGAAGCTTTGATACCAATTGTTAGGTCCAAATGTGTTGTAGAGGGGGGTGAATACAACTTTTCGAATTTAAGAAACAATAAATACCATGTAATAAATGAACACAATGATTCAAGGAATATATGTCTTATATATAACTTGAAAGGGTTGCTACAAAATTCATTACAAAGTACACCAGAAGTAAAGAGGGTAATAAATGATACTAAGCTCTGTGAATATACTCTCTCTCTTTTACAAGTGTTTTTCTCAAAAATATTGCTCTCTCCCTAAAATAATACACAAGTACTTCTATTTATACTACTTGTAATCTATGTCCTGTAGACTTCAAAGACTAAGATATACGTGGCCCAATGATATCCACATAAATCTTATCTTATCTTGAAATCTTGGAAATATGCCAATTAGATGATGCCATGTGTCATGTTGAAACTGCCCTCCATGTAGAATATCTACTTGAGAATTTCTACTTGGTCATCTCGAACTTCTAAGTAGAATTTCTACATAGGAATGTTCTACTTGGCTATCTCGAACATCTAAGTAGAATTTCTACATAGGAATGTTCTACTTGGCTATCTCGAACATCTAAGTAGAATTTCTACATGGGAATGTTCTACTTGGCTATCTCGAACATTTTCTACTTAGAGAAATTCTGGGCTTCAATCTTGAAACTTCTATGCAACATCTTGAACTTGTGATTTCTTATGTCTTCCATATTCTTCAACAAGCTCTTGAACCTGGATCTCTATTACTGACATAAACTTGCTATCAATATCCTGACACTTGATGCAATGGTCTGATTCATAAGTGACTAGTCCTGATAGTGTTTCTGCTTCTTGAATAGATTACCATATTCAATTAGTAATATGACTTTCCAATTATTGCTTTCCTTCTTGTTCACTTGAAATCAATTAGCCTTATTGATACTGATAGTTATGATCTTGAATCTTTTAAGTTACAAATCACTGAGGCATGAACAACTCTGTCTTGAACTTCTTTCAATATTTTCTTCTTTATTTGATCATAGTTAACATGTTGAATTATATCAATTACCTTGTCTTCATTTAACATTGATTTCTTTGTGGCTTCATGTTCTTGATTGTCTTCCGGTTAAGTATCTTTTCTTTTAGTTGAGTTACATAACTTATAGTGTTACAAGTTTAGACACTCTTCCTTTCAAATCGGTTACAAAACTCTCTCAAGAAGTTTTTCATTCTCAAGAGCTGTTAGGTTATGAATAATATGATTTGTAAAGATTAAAAGATGTTAACCTATATTTGTGTTTATATAGACACAATAACAATTCAATTACAAATCAGATTAGAAATAGAACAGCCTTACATAAAGAAATATATTTGCATTAGACTTCCTTCTTATTATCCTATTCAAACTCTGATTTGAATTGTTTCTTGACAAACTCTGATAATAAACTGTCGGTTGAATATTCTCTGATTGGAGTATTCTCTGTTAGAGTAAACTCTGATTGAGTATTCTATGATAGAGTAAACTCTGTCCGACAACTCCTTAAACTCTGATGACGTCAGCAGTGTAAACTCTGATTTGTATTCTCTGACAGCCATCAGTGTTTGCTTCCTAACAACATAACCAATTATATATCTATGTTGTATTTCATTTATACAACCATAATGTATGTGCTATAAAATTCTATTAATTTCGTCTTTATTCAAATTAATTAATTATTATTTATTTATACTTCCTTTTATAATAAGAAATCGATAAATAATTAATCGTATTACTACAAAATTATATTTACTAAATTATATATACCTTAAAACAAAAACCAATTGAATTTAATCTCAACATTAATAGTTAGATATGCATATAAAAATAATTCACATGTAAAATAAATAAAATTATATATTTATATATAATAAGATTTAAGAGTTTACTCTCTTAAATAAATAACCTAAGTACTTGAGATTCAAAAAAAAAAATCTAAATCCTTCGCTTATTTTCCCGAAATGAGTATGTACTCCCATTTTAATTGTTAATACTTTTATAGCCGATGTTTGAATCATAAAATATTTATATAAATTACTATTAAAATAAAAGAAGTTAAGGTCCTATTTGGAAAAAAAAGGTTAACACCCTGTTTAAAAGTTAGAAGTTGGGGAAAGAAATTAGAGTATTGGACTAAATTAGAATTTTGACCAAGTGAATCTTCTAAAATATGAGTGTTTGATAGTTAGCGGATCGAGTGAATCCACTAATTTTGAAAAGAATATTTTTAGAGTTTTTTTAATTAGAGAATTGAGATAATTTAATAAAATTATTATTTTATACTTCAAAAAATTAAACCCTAATAACAATTCAACTATTTTGTTCTTATTAATCAAAATAATTATAAACTAACATTTATTTATCAAATATTTTTATATGAATAGTTAATCCAATTAGTTAGTCGGGTATAATTTATTAACTTTTTGTATAGAATATTACCCATTACACATGCCCCACTTTATCCTCTTCTCTTGCGTAGTTTCAAAACCCTAACCCTAATCACAAAATTATTTTTATTCTTAAAGATTGTTGTTGCGCTCTGCATCGGTACCAGACTCCATATCTTAACGAATTTAGAGGAATGACGTGTTTCTGCGCAAGACCTCATTGATTCGTTTGTTCATAAGTATCCGGAATATGCATGAATGCGTGGAAACAAGATCGTCTACGACAGATATAACTACTATTGTCTAAAACCTGAAACATCGTTAAAGTTTGTAAAGAAATATGGGTTGCGTATGAGTTTGACTATGGTTTTCTACAGGGCAAGAAATTTACTGCCCCTAGTTCGCAGAGAAGGGGTATGTTTCTCATTTGCTAATTATGTATGTATGTATGATTGTATTGCAGTCCTCTAAATTGGTTAAGATATGGATTCTGATACCGATGCAAAGCGCAACAACAATCGCCCAGCAGCAATATTTAAGAATAAAAATAATTGTTGGACCAAATCAAGCCTACCATAGTTAATTACTTCTTAGAACTTCTGTAATCTTTGCAGATAATTTCAATGTAATTTTGCAGATAAAAGTATGTTCAAATTGTAAATCCAAAGTTGTAATAAAAGTCAAAGAATAAAGTTTGATAGAAGATTCAGAGTAAATCATGCATCAAGACACTGAAGACATTATCAAAAATAAGGATTGCAGTGTGAAAATTCTCTAAGTCAAAGAACTATTCGAGAAGTCAACATAGTAGAGAAGTCAGGATGCTAAAGCTGGTTCGAGAAGTCTCAAAACTCTAAATTGGCTGAGTATTCGATTAAGGGTGATTAGTCGAGAAGTCAAAATTTTGAAGCCATTCGAAAGTAAGAAATATAGATGATTCGAGAAGTCCAGTTAATCAAATCGAGAAGTTAGCCAAAGGAGCAATCGAGAAGTGATAGGGCTGAACCAATCGAGAAGTCTGAGTTTCAAGTATCCATTCGAGAAGTCTAGTCTAATCGAGAAGTCAAGTCTAATCGAGAAGTCATCAAATAAAGTATGCGATCAAGAAATCTAGTCATTCGAGAAGTAAGTCACTCAAGGACTAATCGAGAAGTCTCAGCATGTACCTAATCGATAAGTCAATTACCATGACTTCTCAAAACAAAATCAATAGAGTATTCAACTGCTTCAAAGAGGTAATTTCAAGGAAGTTTGCAGAAGAACAAAACAAAGATTTTGAAGCTTTGTCATTTTAGGATTAGTCAAACTTGTGAAGATAGAGACAAGTCTGCAATGCGGCTTGGAAGAAGGACAAGACAAATATAGTAGTGATAAGGCAGAATGATACAAAACTGTCACATGATAGACTTAGCTAGAAATGGATAGTGTAAAATGTAAAGCTTAATTTGTCCATTTCTAGTTATATTTGTCCATTTTTAGTTATAACACTAGTCTACAAAATCATGTGCAACAAGACATGTTGTCTATATAGAGAATCCATAACTTTGCAGATTAGATATCTTTGAATATTATCAAGTGTACTCATACCTTGTATCTTCTAGGAACAAGAAGCTGAGGTTCAAGTCAAAAATTTCAGATTGTAGCAAACTCATTCTAATACAATTAGATTAAAAGTTTAACTTGTGTGTTTATTACATTTCCGCAAATATATTATAAACACTACAAAGTAATATAAGCTACAATAGTTGATAATCTGTTCAACACAAGCAAAAAAAAGAAAGAAAAAAAAAGTTGAAATCATACATTCACCCCCCTCTGCATAGTTTCTGTAATTCTCATTCATAACAATAATTTTGTGATTAGGGTTAGGGTTTTGAAACCACGTAAGAGAAGAGGATAAAGTGGGTGATATGTAATGGATTAGATTCTATATAAGAATTTAGTAAATTAAACCCGACTAACTAATTGGTAAAGAAATATGGGGTGTGTTATGAGTCTGACTATGGTTTTATGTTGGGAAAGAAATTTGCGACCCCAGTTCGCAGAGAAGAGGTATATTTCTTATTTGCTACTTATGTATGTATGTATGTATATATGTATGTATGATTGTATTGCAGTCGATCTCTAAAAATTTAAATAAAATTAGGATCCTCGTGTCTTCTAGAAGACCTATAAGGTCCTCAAAACTTTTGGCCAAGGCCTAATTGTTGACAAGGTATTCAACTGCCTTCGACTTCGTGGCCCTTTGATGGGCACAGTATGGGTCACTCTTGAGTTCTGTCGCTATAGTCGAGGAATCATGACTATGTAGGGCAATAGTCCGGTACATCGCGCACATTCTGTGCTTATCATTGGGATAAATTTATCCAAAAATCTCTTTAAAATACTAAATAGTGAGAGGGCCTGAATGGGGAAAGAATGGAAAAGGGCGGATCTTGTGTAAGATGGTGATTGATATTTTCGAGCCTATTGTTTCCACAGCCCAACACCTCTTTCGTTCATTTACCACTGATGATTTTTCACGTGGATTAGAAGAAGGGAGATGGTTGTTGGTTATGCTGGTGCAGGGTTTTTGGCTGAGGTATATTCAAAAGCACTATACCTCAAAAGCACGTTATGCATATTTAATATGATGCGTAGAATCTAATATTGTATGACATATATACATAATATTAATATTTAATACACATAGTATGTTATATGCAGGAGCTTAAAGGAAACATCATCAGTCCATGGTTCAAGATATCTAGTGATAGAAGGAGAATCAAAACTAACATAGATACCAATTCTTCTTTGAGTTCCCATTTTTTCTTTGTGGTGGAGCAATATGGACATATACTGCACTACTAAAAATCTTAAAGTGGGAAATATCGAGTATATGACCGAGGACTAATTGATGGAGAGATTCTTTATGATAAGTAGATGGTCTGACCCTGATTATGTTTCCGGCGTGTAGTATAGAATGACCCCAAACATATGTAGGTAATTTGGCCATTAATAATACAGGACGAACAATAAGTTGAAGTCGTTTAATTAAAGACTCTGTTAGACTTTTTTTTGTGTGTACATGAGGCATAGGGTGTTCGATTGAGATTCCTACTGACATGCAATAATCATTGAAAGTTGAGGATGTAAATTCAGCAGCATTATCTAATCAAATTGATTTGATGGGATGATCAGGAAATTAGGCTCGTAATTTAATTATTTGGGCAAGTAACCTTGCAAATGCTACATTGCGGGTAGAAAGTAGACATACATGAAACCACCTAGTTGAGGCATCAACTAAAATCATGAAATATCTAAATGGACCAGAAGATGGGTGAATTGGACCACAAATATCACCTTGGATTCTTTCTAAGAATTTTGAAGATTTAGTTTGGAGCTTCACAGGGGATGGTCAGACAATTAGTTTTCCCAAGGAACATGATGAACAAGGAAGTTCATCACATGGTATGACCTTTTGATTTCTAAGAGGATGTCCCATAGAATTCTCTATAATGCGACGCATCATAGATACTCATGAATAATCGAGTCTTTCATGCCAAAGGGTAAATAATTTTGGGTCTACAGTTTTAGAAATGGTGATTATGTGAGACTCGATGGCTCAAATTTTTATAGTATATAATCCGGAGGAAATTGAGGGTAGTTTTCCTAATATCTTCTTGTGCCTTGAGATAGTGGAAGTGATAAAAAGATATTCTTTTTCATCCTCACTAGTAGTTTCAACATGAAAAGCATTAAGGCAGATATCTTTAAAATTCAGAAGATTTCTAGAGGGCATTTTGTATGTGAATTTTTGTCTCATTTGATAGGATAAAAATGGCTTTCTCAAAACCTTATATTATACTATATATACCCGAAATTGTCCAAACATGTGAGTTAGTTTTAGTCAACTAGGTGAAATATTCTGGACTTTGTAGAATAGTGTGAGTGGTCGCACAATCAGCAATACATATGTCTCCCATATTTATGTTGTATATATATGTGTGTGTGTGTGTATATATATATATATATATATATATATATATATGTAAACAATGATTTTATTAAGATAAAACAAGTACATGAAAACAAAGAAAGTACATATAAAACATAGCCATCTAAATCATAATAAAGATTAACACCACTGTCAAGTTCGTTTGAAGTCTCGTTGTTTCGTACATTTCCTAAATTTTGATTATATTCTGCTAAGTTTGTTTTCATCTTCTTTCCATTAGGCCTTTTTGATGATTAGTAAAGTTCAACAAGATGTTTTGGAGTACGATAAGTACCTGCCCAGTACTCCTCAATACCACACCTATGACAAAGATCTCTAGTATCTCCTTCTTGTGATGTCTTCCTTTTATTTGGCACTTCATGCTGCCACTTCTGGTGACCAGACTTGTTGTAACCATCACGTTTCCACTTCAAGTTACAAAATGATACTGATTTCGAAACCGTCCATGAAAATTTCCACGTCCGCGGTTTCGCCCATTACCTCATCCTCCTCTATGCCCTTTACCACGTTCATTCTTCTGGAATGACGTGTTATGTACTTCAGGTAACTAGACAGAGCCTGTGGGACGGATCTGATGATTTTTCATCAATAACTTATTATTTTTTTCAGCTATAGGAAAGAGAGATATCAACTCACTATATTTTATGAAATTGCGTTGCCTATATTGTTGTGCTAGAATTATAGTGTTGGGGTGGAAGGTTGAGAGGGTCTTTTCAATCATTTCAGCATCAGTAATTTTCTCACCACACAAAATTAATTTTTACTTGTTTTGAACAACACATAATTATATTCAGCAACAGATTTAAAATCTTAGAACCTTAGATTTATCCAATCATATCGAGCTGAGGGTAAATAAACAAGTTTTTGATGATCAAATCTGTCTTTAAGATTATTCGAAAGGGTGAGTGGGTTTTTGACAGTTAGGTATTCAGATTTTAAGTTTGTATGGATGTGGTGTCTAAGAAAGATAATAGATTTCACATTCTGTTAAGCTATTAGAGTTTTCCATGTTTCTATAGTGTCTTTTAAGCCATTAGCACTAAGATTTAATTCAACATCAATCACCCAAGACATATAATTATCCCCAGAAACATCCAATGCAACAAACTCTAATTTTGCAATATTTGCCATTCTGATTTACAAAATAAATATTTAAAACATGATATAATAATATGCACATTAAAAACATAAACAATTAATCACGTACATATAATAAAATTTCTAACATAAATGACATAATTTATTTAAAAATTATAACGGTATATCTAGCTTGATAATAATATTAACAACCTAACAATTTTAATATATATTAAAGAGCAATATAAATTTATAAATGAAAATGAAAATAATTAGAACTATATTTATAAAATAAATAAAGTTAAAGTGTACCACCTTCGTTAAATAAAACTTATTCTGGCAATACCTCGTTCGTGAATAAAGCTTATTCAGGTAATACCTTATTCATGAATAAAACTTTAAATAAATACTAATAACTAAACAAATGAGGAGAAAGAATTAAAGTAGTAAGCAAGTATATAGTTTGTTAGGAATATACATATAATTTGATGATAATATTAATCTTAGAATCATAGAAATTTTAGTTGATGTAACTGATCAATTGATATGAAAGTTATAAACATCAATTGATCAGGAAACCAGTTATCCGTTGAAGTGTTTATATGAATCAACTGATAATTTGGATTGTAGCATAGGTGTACTTAGTCTATTTCAATCGATAAGGTGTAAATCAATTAATATTACTCCCATCAATTGATGTTAGAGTCGATTGATATAGATCATCAACTGATGTGTAAATTAAACTGTCAAATTGTAATTATTAGAAGACAGGAAATTATACAAGTGAAGGATGATCGATTGATATTGAAGCATCGATGGATATATATGAGATTAATCGAAGAAACCAAGTCAAGTATTGAAGACCATCAACTGATATGAAGACCCATCGATTGATATATCAATTAATAACATCTATCAATCGATAAGTCATTATTTATCAATCGACGGACATAAAGATCAATCAAAGAAGAACATCAGTTGATGGATTAAAGGAAGGATCAATTGATATGCTTAACAACAAATTATCAATTGATTGAGACAACACAGAACGACTATCTGTTGAAGATCCAAAGGACAAAAGCACACATATGGAAGACAGTCTATGATGACTGTGAAGACTCAATCAGAAGTTGTCTTTCAAACCTTTTTCTAAAATGGAAAAAGATAAAAGTGAGATAGGTAGAAACAATCCTAAAATATGAATTGTAAAAACACACTTGTAGTATATAAATAAGTATAGTAGCATTGTTAGAAAGTGTGTAGAAGAGAGAACAAGTTAGACAATATTTCTTGAATCAACTGTTCAGCCTTAGAGCACTTTGTAAGAACTGTTGATTTATTTTCTATCCTTGTAAAAATGAAGCTAGGTTTCTTTTAACCTAGGAACATTGAGCAAAAATATACACTGATGGAAAAAACAATCCATCAATAATTTTAAAATCTCTTTGTTAAATTTACTTTCAGTTTTAAATTTTTTAAACATATTCTCTCGAACTCTCAAACATCAAGAACAAATATTAAAATAAAAAAAAAGTTTTAATATTTGTATTCAACCCCCCCTTCTATAAATATTGGCATTGTTCTGGGAAATAATAATTGGTATCAGCGGAGGCTTTCAATATACAGAAAGTTTAAAGATCAAGAACAGTTAATACGGACCAAAAAGATTCAGGTGTGAAAATGTCAGTGCTAGAAAAAGATGAATATTTTGCATGGAAAGTGAAAATGCATCTGCATCTACTCTCTCTTGACCCTTCTTATGTTCACTGCATAGAGAAAGGTACTCATGTTCCCATGAATCTAGTCACAGGTGTAAACCCTGATGGAACTCCTGCACTTGACAAACATGTTCTAAAACTCATCAATGAGTTCACAGAAGAGGATGAAAAAGAAGTACTCGAAGACAAAAAGGCGATGAACATTCTGTTTAATGGTCTAGATAAATATATGTTTGACAATGTGATTAATTGTACTTCATCAAAGGAAGTATGGGATACTCTTCAAACTCTATGTGAAGGAACTGAACAAGTAAGGAAAAACAAGATGCAACTCTTGATTCAAAAATATGAATCATTTCATTTCAAGAGTGGAGAATCCATCAATGACACCTATAGCATATTTCAGAAGTTGTTAAATGGATTGAAGCTATATGGTAGGGTTTATGCAACTGAGGATACAAATCTAAAATTTCTTAGATCTCTTCCAAAGGAATGGAAATCAATGACTGTTTCCATTAGACAATCTCAAGACTTCAAGGATTATACTCTTGAGAAACTTTATAGTATTCTCAAGACATATGAGTTGGAAATCTAACAAGATGAGGAGATTGAGAAGAATCAAAGAAAAAAGAAAACTGTGGCTTTGATGGTCAAGGGAAATGAAGAGAAGAAGGAAACTGGCTGTGTAGAAGGTTCTGTCATAATGACTGATGATGCTGTTGAAGTATCATTCAAAGGAAAAGGAAAGGGTAAGTGTGAAGAAATTGAAACATGCTCACAGGAAGATTTGGATGAGATTGATGAGCACCTTGCATTTATTTTCAAAGCTAAAATTCAAGAGGAATCCAAATGCTCAAAGGCTTGAATACCAGTTTAGAAGTAACAATCAAAACAAAAATTTGGTTGATAGATCAAAATTCAAATGCTTTAACTGTGGATTGGCTGGTTATTTCTCAAATGAGTGTAGAAAGCCAAATCAAGAAAAGCCAAATTCATATGACGGTATTGATTACAAGAAGAAATACTTTGACCTTTTCAAATAAAAAGAAAAGGCTTTTGTTACTGAAGAGAAGGACTGGGCCGCTGAGGACAGTGATTCTGAAGAGTTTATCAATCTAGCTCTAATGACCAACCATGAAGATGAAGAAGCTAGTTCATCATCAAATCAAGTACTAGCTACTAACTTTTCTGAACTTATAAAAGATGAATGCAATTGTACCATTAATGAAATGTCTAATGAACTGTACAATTTGCATGTCACTTTAAAATCTCTAAACAAAGAAAACCTCAAGTTAAAAAATACCATTGATGCCTTAACTGAGAGGAATGTTTTTTTTTGAAAATGAACTTGTGTGTTTAGAAAGGTTCAAGCAGGAAAGTAAGGATACTAAAAATGAACTGGTAAATAGTTTGATAAGAGAAGAATTGTTAAAAGAATAATTAGCTGAAGAAATTGAAACCATTAACAAATGGAATAGGTCTGATAAAACTATCAAGCAAATAATTGATGTTCAGGGTTTAGATACTCTAGGAGAATTCACTAAATCAATAGGCAAGCCATTGGCTGATACTTCAATGGATAAAGATCAATCAACTGTTAATCAATCATCAACTAATATGGATTATCAATCGATTGATGTTGAATCAATTGATAAGCATCCATTGACAAGGAAAACATCAATGGCTAATAAGAAGAATAACTTTAGCACTCATATCAAGTTTGTTAAGGAAACCAAAAATCAAGTTGAGGCTAAGGTTGAGAAAATCAACATAGGTAGCTTATCCAAGAAGCAATTGAAAGATAAATTAGAAGAGGTAGCACCTGTGAAAATTATCCAACCTAAGTCTGAGAAAAAGAAGAAGAATAAAAATGGAAAAGTGGGAATAAATAAGCATAACAATTATACTCCTGATATGTATGCACCTAGAAAGGTGTGTGCTAAATGTGGTAGTGTAAATCATTTGTCTATGCAATGCAAGAAAGAAAAGAACTCTATATCTTTAAATGATTTAAATGCACATGCAATGTCTGAAAATGCCATGCTTACCAATCCAATGCTCATGAATGCCATGTCTTTTAATTTAGTTGCACATAATGTCCATATGCCTTATACACAAACTCCATACATGTATAATACTTTCTTTGCATATGCAAATATGAACATGCCTGGAATGCCATGGAACATGCCTAATTTAGATAATGAAATGCATGGAAATTCTTCCATGAGTTCCAAGGTATCTAAGCCCCAAAAGCCAACTCCCAAAGTTAAAGTGGATCTAAACCCACCAAAATAAAAGGAACCAAAGTTGGCAACCAAGGCTCAGGCTGTAACTAATAAAAGAGGACTCAAGGTAACTTGGGTACTAAAAGCAACTTGATTGTTTTAAATATGTGCAGGGAAACAGGAAGAGAAATCTCTGGTATCTGGATACTGGATGTTCTAGGCACATGATTGGAGATTTGTCCATGCTCATAAAGTTTGTGGAAAAGGCTGGCTCATGACTTACTTTTGGAGATAACAACAAAGGTTTTACTCTGGAATATGGCTCAATTGTAAAAAAAATGTTATCATTGAACCTGTAGCACTGGTTGATGGATTGAAGCATAATTTGCTCAGTATTAGTCAACTGTGTGATAATGGAAATGGTGTATGGTTTTCAACCGGATCATGCATCATAGCCAATAAAGAATCTGGTGAAATTCTCTTAACTGGTGAAAGAAAAGGAAATGTCTATGTGGCTGAATTTAACTCTATAAAGGAAAACTCAATGACATGCCTACTTACAAAGCCAATACATATGTAAGTTGGATTTGGCACAAGAAGCTAGCCCATTTGAATTTCAAAGCCATGAATCAATTGGTTAGAAAGAATCTGGTTAGAGGCATTCCATAGATGAAATTCACTAAGGATAGACTGTGGATTGCCTGTCAAAAGGGAAAATAAAGGAAAACATCATTCGAGTCAAAGTCTGAAACATCAATTGAAAAGCCTTTGGAATTATTGCACATGGACTTATTTGGTCCAGTCAATATCATGTCAATTGCCAAAAAGAAATATGCCTTAGTCATTGTGGATGACTTCACAAGATATACATGGGTATATTTCTTACACTTTAAGGATAAGGCAAGCAAATTCATCATCAATCATGTGAAGAATGTTGATAATGGTACTGAATGGATGGTTAAGAAAATTAGAAGTGATAATGGTACTGAATTCTAGAATGCAACAATGAAAGAATTATGTGAAGATAAAGGTATCACTCATCATTTCTCTGCACCAAGGACTCCACAACAAAATGCAGTTGTTGAAAGGAAAAATAGGACCTTGATTGAATCTGCTAGAACTATGTTAGAAGAAGCAAAACTTCCTACATATTTTTGGGCAGAAGCAATTAATACTGCTTACTACATTCAAAATATTTCCATGGTCAATCAACTTCAAGGCAAAACACCATATCAGTTGATGAAGAAACACAAGAAGCCAACACTTAATTTCCTTCATGTCTTTGGCTGCAAATGCTTTATACTAAGAAATCAAGGTGAAAATCTAGGAAAATTTGAAGCCAAGGCTGATGAAGCTATATTTGTTGGATATGGAATAATAATCAAAGCTTACAGAGTCTACAATCTTAGATTGCACATTGTTATGGAATCTATGCATGTATTCTTTGATGATAAGAAGATTCAAGGGTTGTTTAATGATGGATTTCATGACCTATGGCACTTTGAAAATGAATCTACAAGAAATAGTGAAGATAGTGATGATGCTGTGGAAATTTTAAGAAATCAAAAACCTAGAATCTCCCCATCAATTGATGTCAATACATCAATAGATAGCTTATCAGTTGACAATCATCAATCGACTAATAATACATCAATTAATAATAATTTGATGGATAACAACTCTACACAACAGTCTTCAAGAAGAGTGTCCATCTGAGGGGGAGGGTTCTAAAATGATCAATCACATCACTATGATCATATCAATTCCAATGATTAAGAAGCATCATCATTAAGGACAAATTTACCATCACAAAGGAAATGGACAAAAAGTCATCCCTTTGAATTGATTATTGGAAATTAAAATGATGGTGTCAAAACTAGAAGTGCAACTCAAAATGAATGTTTGTGTAGTAGCTTCCTGTCTCAAGAAGAACCAAAAAGGATTGAAGAAGCCTTGAATGATCCTGATTGGATAATTGCTATGCAAGAAGAGTTAGATTAGTTTGAAAGAAACAAGGTATGGAAGCTGGTGCCCAAACCAAAGAACAAGTCTGTTATTGGTACAAAATGGGTGTTCAGAAACAAAATGGATGAATCTGGTACAGTTACAAGGAATAAAGATAGATTAGTGGCAACGGGCTACTCACAAGAAGAAGGCGTAGATTTTGATGAAACATTTGTACCTGTTGCAAGGTTAAAAGCAATCAGAATCTTTCTAGCATATGTTGCTCATACTAATTTCAAGGTGTATCAGATGGATGTGAAAAGTGCTTTTCTCAATGGAGAACTAGAAGAAGAAGTATATGTAGAACAACCTCCTGGTTTCATTGATCTTGTTCATCCTGGATTTGTATATTATCTTCTCAAGGCACTTTATGGATTGAAACAATCACCTAGAGCCTGATATGATACATTATCTAAATTCTTGATTGAGAATTACTTCACAAGAGATAATGTTGATAAAACTATCTTTCACAGAAATGTTAGTGGCTCTATTATTCTTGTTCAAATCTATGTAGATGACATTATTTTTGGCTCAACTAATGAGAAACTTTATCAAAAGTTTGCTAAGTTGATGCAGAGTAAATATGAAATGAGCATGATGGGAGAACTTACATATTTTCTTGGTTTGCAAGTCAAATAAGTCAAAGATGGTATTTTCATAAATCAAACCAAATATATTTTGGATTTATTAAATATATTTGATTTAAATGAATGTTTTTCTGAAAAACTCCCATGGCCATTGCAACTAAACGTGAAATAAATACTAAGGAAGATAAAGTGGACATTTCAAGTTATAGAGGCATGGTTGTCTCATTACTTTATTTAACTACAAATAGGCCAAACATAATGTTTGCTACATGTCTTTGTGCTAGGTTTCAGGCTGATCCTAGAGAATCTCATTTGATTGCAATAAAAAGAATATTCAGATATCTCAAAGGAACTCCAAATCTTAGAATTTGGTACCCTAGAGATTCTGGATTTGATCTAATTGGTTATTCAGATTGTAATAACCCGGATTTTTGGACGAATTTTTTTTATTTATTTATAAACGACCTTGATGAATAGTGATTCTACAGATTATGAAAAACTTTTTAGCCCACACTAAGTAAGTGGTGGATTATTGGAAAATCGAATAAGTGATATTGTTGTACGAAGAAAATTAGTGTATGTAAAAGCTGCGGAATCCGAAGATTTTCACTTTTATAATTTGTTTCGTAATTTACGAGATATCCAGGAATAAGAGAATTATGTTATAACCGGGAGGATTATAAATTAGAAAGTTCATGGTTATAATCGAATTGGAATATTTTGAATATTAACGATTTACGCTACGGAATTCCTACGACGAAACACTTTCGGAAATAATCGAACTTACGTGGAGGATTAAGTATTAATCATGAGATGGCAATGAAATTGCACCAAAGCCATGCAAGCCATGCAACCAAGTACTTGCATTGGTGGAACCAGGTGGATGAACTAAGACAAGTAACTAGAAAAGAAACTAGCCAAGGAAAGTAACTAGAAAAGAAACTAGCCAAGGCAAGTAACTAAATGAGTAACCAAGGTTAAGGAACATAGTTCCCAAAATTAGGGAAAAGTAAAGCCAAAATACCCTTTATGCATTTGACAAAATCAACCAAGCCATGCTTGACCTTTCAAAATCAGCCAACACAAAAAGGGGAAAAGCAAAAAGCTCTCTCCCCCTTGTTCTTCATTTTACCATTCTGCTGAGCAAGTCTGGGCAGAGGATCAACGAATTTTTTTCTTCAACTTCGTGACACTTAAAAATCCCAAGAACAATCACAGGCCTTCTATACATCCTAGGGTATGTACGTATTTAATTTCATAATTTTTGGAGGTGTTTTGATCGGGTAAATAAATTGTAGAAGTTGAGGCTGAATAGTAACTCCGAAAATTTACTAACTTGTTCTTGATTTTCTCTTGCAAGTTTGAGAATGATATGCATAGATCAAGTCTCCCTTAAGGCTTACAAGCTCTTGTTAGTATGTTTAAGTATCCAAGGAAGGTATAAACATCAGCCACCCTTTGATTTACTTTGAGTTATAAGCTTGAGTTTGAGTTATGTTTAAGTATATATGATTTAAGGAGTTTGGGTGTAAATGAATGAATATTGTTGGATGAATATTATAGATTGATGATGGTGATGAGTTTGTAAAGAGGATGAACTGATTTTGTGGTTAAATTTATTAGTTGGAGGATTGGGTTGTTGTTTAATGAAATTAACATAGTTAAATTCGGAAAACGTTAAGTTTATAGCCGTCGTAATGCCCGTTCGATTAAGGACTGTTTTGAACAAGATTTATGAACTGTCAATAAATTATTTCTGGAAACCACCCATGAATGCATAGGTCTTTTTCCATAGTTTGTTTTGATACTTGAATCATGTTATTACGATTTACGGTTTAGGAGTTAAGTTCGTTTTAGTGAAAGTCGCACAAGGAGACCAAACTGCTGCCTTGTACTCATTTTGATGCTATAAACGAACTAGTTAAGAGTGAATTAAAATTATGAAACTTGGATGATATATACCTTAGACAGTTAGTAAGATCACCAAAAAGGTTTCGTATTAAAAAGTTAATTTTTTGATTTTATAAAAATGTCAGAACCAAAGTTGCGCGATGACACTATTCATTCAGGAAGCTACTGCCTTATTCTGGAAATTCAGGAAAATGGTCCCTCTGTCCAGGGATAAACTTTTGATGGATTATATTCTAGGAATTCTCTAGATCGTGCACGCGAAAACGTGCATCATTTGAGTTAACAGTTAATAAGTTATGAGCGTTTTAGTGAAAGCGGTGCAAATAGCGAAACCTCGTAGTTGACTCGATTTCTAAAATGTTTTTCACTGAGTTAAACTCAAGTGTTTCAAATCAAATTATTTTTGATAAATATTTCAAATACTCAAGAAGCTCCTTGAGGTGGTTTCATATTTAATTATGAATTTTATAATTTACTAAAAATGTTAGAGTGCAAGTTGTGTAATAGTAATTCGCAGGAAAGTCAACTCTAGAGACATTGTTTTGCTGAGCCGTTTTAACTAGGATAAAAGGATAATTTCGAGTCGGTTAAAACACGAAAGATGTTAAGGAATAACATGACTACGTATTAGAGTAAATGATTAGATTAAAATCCGTTGACGAAATGGTTTACGAACGGTCAAGATAGACCCAAGGAGGTGAATATGGGGTAAGACAAGTGTTAAGTAAAATGGACTAAGAACTAATTTGAGGTTGTCATATTTGGAATCGATATATGATTATACTTATGAGTAATATAAGTAGTTGATGGGAGTAAGAGTACTAATGAGGATTGTGATATCTATTGATAGAGAATCCGGAGCGAGTGGGACTCTGAGAACGTATCTTGGACTCTAGGCAAGTTTTCTAACCTACGTTTTTACATATCCAAATATATGTATTGCTACATATGCACGTTTTCAAACACCTGTACTTAATGTACTACTGTTTTGTCGAAAGACTGTTGTTGTTGTGATATAAACTGTATATTGAAAAGTACGAATTGTTTTAGGTATTATTAAAGCTTTCGTAAATATTTCGGTTATATGCTATAAGAAATATAGATATAAGCCGGTGAAGGTGAAAGGCTCTAAGTGTATAGGGAGTTATGTATTTTCGAACGTAGACCGGGAGTCGGAAAATTATGTTAAGTACTGTCGTAATCCGGAAGAAGCCGGAGACAGATTATTTGAAATGACGATATAAATATTTCGATATTTATATTTTGATATTCTTTTGATAAAAAAATTAAATGAGGATAATAAATATTATTTTAATATTTATTTAATTAATGAATATTATTTTGAATATTCATTTAAGAAGGAGATAATAAATATTATTTTAATATTTATTTAATTAATGAATATTATTTTGAATATTCATTTATTGAGGATTATTTATTAATTATAATTAATAAATATTATTTAAATATTTATTAATTATTTAAAATTCATTTACAAATTATTTTAGGTCTTTAATAATTATTCGAAGCTTTCGATAATTATTTTAAATACTTTCCGACCTTCAGAAAATGGTTTAACGATAGTTAGAGCTCCATAATATTTTAATTTAATTATTTATTTTATTCTTTTAATAAGAGTAAAATACGTTCAAACTTATCAAAAATAGGGAACTCGGTATAGGAAGTGAATACCTATTTACTTCTCGAAAGCAGTCAAGTTTTGGAACCAGTTTCCACAGTAGAAAGAGCTTTTCAACTTATCAAAAGCAGAGTTTTACTAATCAAAATAAAGAAAAGTTTTCAGTTAACTCCTTGGTCATGGTTTTATAAAATGAATTCATTCATTGATGAAAGAGATTAGTGGGTGAAGGTCACCTACATGTGTGGTGAGAGGACAGCCCGACTAATCTATTCAATGACCACTCATAGCTATGAGGGTCTATCAACAAGTACGATATACTTGGGGAACTAGGATTACTTCCGGTTCTAGGTTAGATAGACAAATCTATTAACAAGTATTATATACTTGGGGAGCTTGGATTAATATTCCAGTTCCAGATTTATAGATTGATTCAGCGGACTTGGAGTTAGCGTAAGAGGCCGAGTGACACACGGTCCAGCACTTTGACCCGTATGCGGTCTAGGGTGATTACCCATTAACGGTAGCGAGTACCGGGGCTCCCCCTTCTACATGTAGAGAAACGGAAGGCTTCCATAGGTTGCTGATGAAGGCTGCCACGTGCTACGACTGATCATCGTGGATGTGTGGTAGCGGGCGTGTTGATGCTCCAGTTACAGTCCCTTCTTCCAATTGGAATTGTGCTTCACACCGTAATGAAAGTCTATGAGCTGAGTTACCGATGGTGTTGATTGCAAATGAAATGTTGAAATGTTTTGACGAAAAGAAAGGAAAACTTTAGATGGGATCTGATGAGAAAAAGTTTTTAATAATTTGAAATGTCATCTTGTTATTCGTATGATTTAAGGAATAGTTATATGAAAACTTCAGAAGGTAACTGATGTATGAAAAGCTTACAAGATTTTGAGATGTTTATCAAAAAGTATATTTATACAAGTTATGATTATAGTGGACCTATGTTGCTCACTCTTGTTTTCTTTATATAGCACAACACAACAGGATCTTTAAAGATATTTTATGGGAGTTTAAACCTTATAAATGGTATGGTTCAAAGTGAGTTAATTTTCTCAAAGATAAGCAACTATGATTGTTGTATCTTGAATGGTGTACCCCATATATTAGAGGAGTTTAGCAAAACTATAGTTGAAGCTATTTTAATAAGTTATGGAAAGACTATTTCAAAACTATGAATGTAATAAGTTCATTGAGTTTTATCTTTAAAAAAGCTTTAGAGGAGATATGAAAGCGTGGTAACACTATATTTGATAGTGTCTTATGTTATATACCGAACCAAATTGTTCGTATGATATTTTCTAAACTTTATGTTTAGTACAAATGTTTTTAGCAGAAAAACTCTGATCATGTGTATCGTTGAAAGATACTGTATTATGCTTACCATATACTGTTAAACCTTATGATTATACTATTGAGATAGTAGTGATTATCATATTCTTGAATGAGAGTCACATAGCTAATTGGGTGAATAACTTGCTGAGCATTCTTTCGTTCATTCTTGCTTATATTATATTTTTCAGAGAAAGTGATAATACACTCAATTGGCTCCATACTTCAAGGAAGGGAAGTAAGAGATTCACCTTTGAGGTGGTTCGGTTCAGAATTATTCCGCAGGAGTAAGTTGAATAGGTTTTCAGTATTGATCTAGTTATTAATGTTAATTCATGTAGGGGTTATCATTAATAGCGTGAGATCCTGGTTAAGTATATTTGGTTTATAATAACTAATTATACTTGTTGTATATCGTTTCTAAGACTATAACTCGTATGTGTGTGTGAGAGAGGGGTCTATGGTGTGATTTTTGTTAGATTATGGAGTTATTGCAGGTTTTTAATGATTGGATGGTGACGTGACGACTCGAATCCCTGACCCCAGATTTGGGGGCGCCACAGAGATGGTATCAGAGCATGAGTTATAGTACTTAGATACGAGAGTGTTAAGAGCTATTCATGTATAAGAGGATAACGTGAGAACTCATGTAGAGTTCATAATTGGACTACCGGATTTAGTACCAAGGAATGAGTAAGAGAAGGTCATCTACTTGGACTTAGTAGTGAGGAGATTGATGAATAACATTTAGGACATAGATTTTGGACGGGAAATTGGCAAGGCCATCCTGGAAGAGGCAATGATATATCTTATAACAAGCTGAAAGGTATGAAGATTTTGAGGATAATATTGAGGATAAGAAGTCAAGGATAATTGTTAAGATGACGCATAGTATTGCTACGGTGTAAAGCCGCAACGAGGAGTTAAGATGCACAATTGTTGTATCTTCGAAATATGTTAAGTATTTTCTGATCGAAGTGATCCCTTAATATAAGTAGCCACACATTTTGGATATTTTATCAGGTGAGAAGTATGAATGACCCAGTATATAGGTGTTGGTACGAAGTTCCTTCTTTTAATAGTAGGTCTCCAACCAGAAAAAGGGGTCTGAGCAGTCATTGAGGAGTTAATGGGTTAGTCTAGGTAAATGATCCAGGGAAAGAGGTCCCGTAATATAGTTATTGATTCTTTGGTGTAAATTGATTGAGAGTACATAATGGATGGTATATCTCGTTCTTTTGATAATATACCCTATGGCATGTAGACCATGAGTTTTCAAAAGATGACGGTCGGAAGGACCAAACGATAAATGTATAAATATGAAATTGGTACAAGTTGTGAGGAATCTCCCCTTAGCTAGTAACCTGATAGGTAATATTGATCCGGCACATCAAGCGTGTTGTGTGTGATAGCCTGTTGAGTAATATGACAGTCCTACTGAAATGAACAGTGTTAAAGATATATTTTATGAGCGTCACCCTAGTTTGACACCTACCTATTATTTTACCTTAGCACATAGACTATTAATTTTTATTAGCCCCTAAGTACTGCCCATTGGGATGAAAATGATCTTTCCATATAAGTATGAAGCCGTTGAGCTTGAAACGAATGACAGAATGAATCCCTTTGGGGTTAGTAAACCAAGGTGGTGGAAATAAGTATGTTTTGAGAAAATTCTCTTTACGAAAAGTTTTAAATAAAAGATATTGTTTTAACCTCAAAATATATCACCCAGGAGTTAAGTTCATCAAAGTCCCATGAGATGGGGGGAATTCATGAAGGGTATAACCCAGAGATGAGGCTAAACCATAGCCGGTGGAATGATCATTGTGAATGGTCAAGACTAGCAATTGTTGCTTTCACGAGAGTAAGTATGAGATTCTTAAGTGAATCTATTTGTTACCAGAACTAGGTTGTGTATTTTTTTTATACTTTTCGAAGTATTTGGGAAGCTAGATGAAGTTGGAATTTGAGACTAGGACGAAAGAGCCTAAGTATGGAATATTATGAATTAAAGTTTACCACAGATGTTGAATGGTTGTCTCGTATGCTGTGACCAAATAAAATGGTCGTGATGGATATAAATTATTAGCGGATGATGATTCAGAAATAGTTATAATAAAAAGTGGATTCGTAAGGGGTAATGATTCGATAAGTAAAGACTGAGACAGCAAGAGTAATATTGTACGAATATTTACTAGTGCCATTCAATGGAGATTTAATTCTTTGAGGAAAGAGAATAGATGTAATGTCAAGACAAAAATATTGTCTGCATGAGGATGTTCAAACTAACGTTAGAGATAAAGTGGTGAAAGTTAAGATTACACGATAATGATGAAATTGTGTTAAAAGGACATAGATACAAATTGAGGGGTTTTGATTACGATGGAAGTGAAAGGCCTATTGCACTTTGGAGGATAAGTTGTTGGGCAACCATGATTGGTACCATAGAGGAAATACATGGAAAACAAAGAGTGTATGTAGTAGTTAATGGGTTGAGGATGTAATTATTAGCGACCATATGAGGTATTACCTAATAGAGTTATATGATTCAACACCGATCTAGTGTCAGGAATAACACTAGCATCAGAGGCATTTAAAAGTTTACACCTACCAAAATGAAAAGGATTAATTACTCAATGATAAGAAGTATTAGAGAAAGACATGATGAGATTGAAAGTGTCACCATGAGGTGCACCATGTTTTGTTGTTAAAGAAAAGGATAACGACATGAGTCAGTGTGTTGAGTGCCGAAATTGATTAAGATTAAGATTACAATTAGGAATGAATATCCTAACCATGGATAGAGATGATCCGACCCTTTGGAATCATAATTTACCATTCGAGGATAGATTCGAGAATCAAATATCATGAAATAAAGATTGGCCTAGATAAATTGCCTAAAGTTGCATTCGACAAGAGTTATGAACATTATGAGTTCTAGGATGTCAATTGGATCAATGAATACACCTATAACTTTTATGGATTTAATCAATAGAATTTTTAAGAAATGATTGGACAAATGACCATAGTTTGCATAAATGATATTTTGGTCTACCAAAAGATGAAGAGAGAAAATGAAGAGCGAGTGTAAGTAGCCTTAGAAAGATAAAAGAGATTGTTGGGAAATTAATGAGTAGCAAAAAAAATGTGTTGACGTATTGAAATTGTTGAGAATTGGGTAAGACCCGATGTACTAAAGGAGGTGAGAACTTGTGGACTACAGGTTTTTATAAAATGATTGTTATGGTATCCAACTCATGATCACAGCCGATAGCTATAGTATCCGTACATGAGATATAAGAGCATTAAATTGTGCATATGAGAGTTTAGGATTTATGAGGAATATGAGTGTCATAGAAATATTCAAGCCGGAAGTCTAGAATTGGGATGATGAGTTTGAGACCTTGTAAAATTGATTCGTAGAAAAGTACAGACTTGTTTTTATTGAAAGTGAGTTTTTTTATCTTTGAATCACTCTGATCATTTTGTTGCAATGAGGTTCGATAAAAGGATCTCTAATTAAAATCTCGTGAAAAGTTAGCTCTTCATAAAAGGTTTATGCCTTGGATATCGAAAGGAGTTGAGATAATAACGTAATAGGGATATAGTTTTCATTCGAGAATGGTTTCCATTCAGAGAGTAGCCACGCCACCTTACAAAGTTTGTATGGAAGAAAAGTATCGATCTCCCTCACATTAGGACTAAGTCAAAGAACGAGGAAATGTTTGGGTATCGAGAAGGAACCCGCAAGTATGCTAATCAAATTAGAGAAGACAGAAAGCATGGAGTGAGAGACTTCATATTTCTAGAAACATTATCGCGGAAAGTGGTAATGAGATTTGGAAAAGAGAGCAATTAAGCTCGAGGGTATTAAAGTTGGCAGGTTCTGAAGTATGCCAGGTTAATGCTTATACGTTGGCATTATTTTGTAATATTTATAATATGAAAATCTCGTATGCCCTACGTCTATATTACGAGAGAATAATGTGAATGCTTGGCATGTGTAATAATAAGAGATCGTAGAGATCGTAACTATATATGTCTTATGACCGGTAGAGATCAATGACCGAAAAGAGGAAAAGTGTGGAGAAACAAAACTACAACACCAGAAAGAGTTTATGGATGAATCAGAAGGTTGAAGAGAAACCTTAGTGACTTTTGTTTAGATTCCGAGGACGGAATCCTTTTAAGGAGGGTAGACTGTAATAACCCGGATTTTTGGACGAATTTTTTTTATTTATTTATAAACGACCTTGATGAATAGTGATTCTACAGATTATGAAAAACTTTTTAGCCCACACTAAGTAATTTGTGGATTATTGGAAAATCGAATATGTGATATTGTTGTACGAAGAAAATGAGTGTATGTAAAAGCTGACGGAATCCGAAGATTTTCACTTTTACGATTTGTTTCGTAATTTACGAGATATCGAGGAATAAGAGAATTATGTTATAACCGGGAGGATTATAAATTAGAAAGTTCATGGTTATAATCGAATTGGAGTATTTTGAATATTAAGGATTTACGCTACGGAATTCCTACGACGAAACGCTTTCGGAAATAATCAAACTTACGCGGAGGATTAAGTGTTAATCATGGGATGGCAATTAAATTTCACCAAAGCCATGCAACCAAGTACTTGCATTGGTGGAACCAAGTGGATGAACTAAGGCAAGTAACTAGAAAAGAAACTAGCCAAGGCAAGTAACTAAATCAGTAACCAAGGTTAAGGAACATAGTTCCCAAAATTAGGGAAAAGCAAAGCCAAAAGCCCCTTTATGCATTTGACAAAATCAACCAAGCCATGCTTGACCTTTTAAAATCAGCCAACACAAAAAGGGAAAAAGCAAAAAGCTCTCTCCCCCTTGTTCTTCATTTTACCATTCTGCTGAGCAAGTCTGGGCGGAGGATCAACGAATTTTTTTCTTCAACTTCGTGACACTTAAAAATCCCAAGAAATATCACAGGCCTTCTATACATCCTAGGGTATGTACGTATTTAATTTCATAATTTTTGGAGGTGTTTTGATCGGGTAAATAAATTGTAGAAGTTGAGGCTGAATAGTAACTCCGAAAATTTACTAACTTGTTCTTGATTTTCTCTTGCAAGTTTGAGGATGATAAGCATAGATCAAGGCTCCCTTAAGGCTTACAAGCTCTTGTTAGTATATTTAAGTAACCAAGGAAGGTATAAACACCACCCACCCTTTGATTTACTTTGAGTTATAAGCTTGAGTTTGAGTTATGTTTAAGTATATATGATTTAAGGAGTTTGGGTGTAAATGAATGAATATTGTTGGATGAATATTATAGATTGATTATGATGATGAGTTTGTAAAGAGGATGAACTGATGTTGTGGTTAAATTTATTAGTTGGAGGATTGAGTTGTTGTTTAATGAAATTAACATAGTTAAATTCGGAAAACGTTAAGTTTATAGCCGTCGTAATGCCCGTTCGATTAAGGACTGTTTTGAACAAGATTTACGAACTGCCAAAAAATTATTTCTGGACACCACTGACCATGAATACATAGATCTTGTTCCTTAGTTTGTTTTGATACTTGAATCATGTTATTACGATTTACGGTTTAGGAGTTAAGTTCGTTTTAGTGAAAGTCGCACAAGGAGACCAAACTGCTGCCTTGTACTCACTTTGATATTATAAACGAACTAGTTAAGATTGAATTAAAATTATGAAACTTGGATGATATATACCTTAGACAGTTAGTAAGATCACCAAAAAGGTTTCGTATCAAAAAGTTAATTTTTCGATTTTATAAAAATGTCAGAACCAAAGTTGCCTGATGACACTATTCATTCAGGAAGCTACTGCCTTGTTCTGGAAATTCAGGAAAATGGTCCCTCTGTCCAGGGACAAACTTTTGATGGATTATATTCTAGGCATTCTCTAGATCGTGCACGCGAAAACGGTGCATCATTTGAGTTAACGGTTAATAAGTTATGAGCGTTTTAGTGAAAGCGGTGCAAATAGCGAAACCTCGTAGTTGACTCGATTTCTAAAATGTTTTTCACTGAGTTAAACTCAAGTGTTTCAAATCAAATTATTTTTTATAAATATTAAAAATACTCAAGAAGCTCCTTGAGGTAGTTTCATATTTAATTATGAATTTTCTGATTTACTAAAAATGTTAGAGTGCAAGTCACGTAATAGTAATTCGCAGGAAAGTCAACTCTAGAGACATTGTTTTGACGAGCCGTTTTGGCTAGGATAAAAGGATAATTTCGAGTCGGTTAAAACACGAAAGATGTTAAGGAATAACATGACTACGTATTGGAGTAAAAGATTAGATTAAAATCCGTTGACGAAATGGTTTACGAACGATCAAGATAGACCCAAGGAGGTGAATATGGGGTAAGACAAGTGTTAAGTAAAAGGGACTAAGAACTAATTTGAGATTATCATAATTGGAATCAATATATGATTATACTTATGAGTAATATAAGTAGTTGATGGGAGTAAGAGTACTAATGAGGATTGTGATATCTATTGATAGAGAATCCGGAGCGAGTGAGACTCTGAGAACGTATCTTGGACTCCAGGCAAGTTTTCTAACCTACGTTTTTACATATCCAAATATATGTATTGCTACGTATGCACGTTTTCAAACACATGTACTTAATATACTACTGTTTTGTCGAAAGACTGTTGTTGTTGTGATATAAACTGTATATTGGAAAATACGAATTGTTTTAGGTATTATTAAAGTTTACGTAAATGTTTCGGTTATATGATATAAGAAATATAGATATAAGCCGGTGAAGGTAAAAGGCTCTAAGTGTATAGTGAGTTATGTATTTTCGAACGTAGACCGAGAGTCGGAAGATTATGTTAAGTACTGTCGTAATCCGGAAGAAGCCGGAGACAGATTATTTGAAATGACGATATAAATATTTCGATATTTATATTGTGATATTCTTTTGGTAAAAGAATTAAATGGGGATAATAAATATTATTTTAATATTTATTTAATTAATGAATATTATTTTGAATATTCATTTAAGAAGGAGATAATAAATATTATTTTAATATTTATTTAATTAATGAATATTATTTTGAATATTCATTTAAGAAGGAGATAATAAATATTATTTTAATATTTATTTAATTAATGAATATTATTTTGAATATTCATTTATTGAGGATTATTTATTAATTATAATTAATAAATATTATTTAAATATTTATTAATTATTTAAAATTCATTTACAAATTATTTTAGGTTTTTAATAATAATTCGAAGCTTTCGATAAATATTTTAAATACTTTCCGACCTTCAGAAAATGGTTTAAAGATAGTGAGAGCTCCTTAATATTTTAATATAATTATTTTATTTTATTCTTTTAATAAGAGTAAAATACGTTCACACTTATCAAAAATAGGGAACTCGGTATAGGAAGTGAATACCTATTTACTTCTTGAAAGCAGTTAAGTTTTGGAACCAATTTCCACAGTAGAAAGAGATTTTCAACTTATCAAAAGCAGAGTTTTACTAATCAAAATAAAGAAAAGTTTTCAGTTAACTCCTTGGTCATGGTTTTATAAAATGAATTCATTCCTTGATGAAAGAGATTAGTGGGTGAAGGTCACTTACCTGTGTGGTGAGAGGACAGCCTGACTAATCTATTCAGTGACTACTCATAGCTATGAGGGTCTATCAACAAGTACGATATACTTGGGAAACAAGGATTACTTCCGGTTCCAGGTTAGATAGACAAATCTATTAACAAGTATTATATACTTGGGGAGCTTGGATTAATGTTCCAGTTCCAGACTTATAGATTGATTCAGCGGACTTGGAGTTAGCGTAAGAGGCCGAGTGATGCACGGTCCAGCACTTTGACCCGTATACGGTCTAGGGTGATTACCCATTAACGGTAGCGAGTACCGGGGCTCCCCTTTTACATGTAGAGAAAAAGTTTTTAACAATTTGAAATGTCATCTAGTTATTCGTATGATTTAAGGAATAGTTATATGAAAACTTTAGAAGGTAACTGATGTATGAAAAGCTTACAAGATTTTGAAATGTTTATCAGAAAGCATGTTTATAGAAGTTATGATTATAGTGGGCCTATGTTGCTCACTCTTGTTTTCTTTATATATCACAACACAACAGGATCTTTAAAGATATTTTATGGGAGTTTAAACATTATAAATGGTATGGTTCAAAGTGAGTTAATTTTCTCAAAGATAAGCAACTATGATTGTTGTATCTTGAATGGTGTACCCCGTATATTAGGGGAGTTTAGCAAAATTATAGTTGAAACTATTTTGCTAAGTTATGGAAAGACTATTTCAAAACTATGAACGTAATAAGTTCATTGAGTTTTATCTTAAAAAAGCTTTAGAGGAGATATGAAAACGTGATAACACTATATTTGATAGTGTCTTATGTTATATACCGAACCAAATTGTTCGTATGATATTTTCTAAACTTTATGTTTAGTACAAATGTTTTTAGCAGAAAAACTCCGATCATGTGTATCGTTGAAAGATACTGTATTATGCTTACCATATACTGTTAAACCTTATGATTATACTATTGAGATAGTAGTGATTATCATATTCTTGAATGAGAGTCACATAGCTAATTGGGTGAATAACTTGCTGAGCTTTCTTTCACTCATTCTTGCTTATATTATATTTTTCAGAGAAAGTGATAATATACTCAATTGGCTCCATACTTCAAGGAAGGGAAGTAAGAGATTCACTTTTGAGGTGGTTCAGTTCAGAATTATTCCGCAGGAGTAAGTTGAATAAGTTTTCAGTATTGATCTAGTTATTAATGTTAATTCATGTAGGGGTTATCATTAATAGCGTGAGATCCTGGTTAAGTATATTTGGTTTATAATAACTAATTATACTTGTTGTATATCGTTTCTAAGACTATAACTCATATGTGTGTGTGAGAGAGGGGTCTATGGTATGATTTTTGTTAGATTATGGAGTTATTGCAGGTTTTAAATGATTGGATGGTGACGTGACGACTCGAATCCCTGACCCCGGAGTTGGGGGCACCACACAGATGCAGACTATGCAAGTTGTAGAATTGACAGAAAAAGTACTATAGGCACCTGTCAATTTCTAGGGAACAAGCTTGTATCATGGTTTAGCAAGAAACAAAATTCAGTGTCTACATCCCCTGCAGAAGCTGAATATATTGCAACCGGAAGTTGCTGTGTACAAATTTTATGGATGATGAATCAACTATTTGACTATGAGTTTAATATGAACAAATTTCCTATTTTCTGTGACAATACAAGTGCCATTGCAATAGTAGAAAATCATGTGCAATATTCCAGAACCAAGCACATTAACATAAGGTATCACTTCATTAGGGAACATGTAATAAATGGTACAGTTGAATTACATTTTGTCCCTAGGAAAGACAACTTGCAGACATTTTTATCAAACCATTAGATGAATCTACTTTCAATAGATTGGTCTGTGATTTAGGTATGCTTAATTATATTTAATCCATCAAATGTCTGACAAGTTATGTATTTATATTAATTTTAGCCATTGACTATGTTAATCTATTGATTCTTCCATAATCAATTGATAAACATTTTACTCATCAATGGATAGTTGTAGCTATCGACAGATAAATATATCATTTGATGATATATTTACTTATCGATGGATAGTTGTAGCTATCGACAGATAAATATATCAATTGATGATATATTTACTTATCGATGGATAATTGTAGCTATCGACAGATAAATATATCAATTGATGATATATTTACTTATCGATGGATATCTATAGCTATCGACAGATAAATATATCAATTGATGATATATTTATTTATCGATGGATAAGAGTACCTGTCAATGGATAAATTAATTACCAATCGATGACCTGGAATTTAAAGGGGTCTATGTCATCAATCGACCTGTACAAAATTTAGCAGTTGATTACATATTTTATCAATTGATTAATATATACATTGCTTTATGTATAACAGTCGATTGCCAAAAATGGTAATTTCTACTTTTCACTTTTCCTCCAACGGTCGATTAAGTTCTATTTTGAGTAAGAAATTGATTGGGAAATTAGTAAATATAAATAGTGAGATTAAATCATCTTTTAATTCTTACTTGCAATTTTACTAACGATTTCTCTATCTCAATCTTCGAACTCATTCTTTATCTATATCTTGCTAAGAACCCTAATCTACTTACTATTTTGTTATTGTTTCTGCTTAATACTAACAAGTTTGCCAGTTAATTTATATCTATATCTTTAAACACGATTATAGCATCATCAAAGAAAGTCTCACAATCAGGATTCTATTATGAGCTCAACAACTTCGTTGCTTGCACTATGGTGGAGGAAGCCCCAACAGAATTTCATCCTCTAATGGAATTCTTAAGGAGTTCAAGGATCTCAAAGGCCCTCTCGGAAGCACCTAAAATAGTGTGCAATCTAGTTGAAGAGTTCTAGACAACAACAGAGGTAACATATGATTTTTCTTCAATCTCCTTTAATTGCAAAGGACAAAGGTATATTCTAACAACTGTGGTCTTGGGTGAGTGTTTAAACTTTCCTGCAAATAATACAGAAAATACACCCACTGACACAGATATAAGAAGCATGCTTAGAGAAATCAATTACACTACTCCTGATGCTAGTTTAGGTAGTATTGTTAGAAAGAATCTAAGAAAAGAATGGTCATATTTCTTTGATGCTATAATAAAGTGTTTTTCTGGTAAAATTAGTAATTTTGATGCAATAACAACAAGTATGCAACAAGTAGGTTATAGAATTTTATATGATAGATATCACAATTTAGGAAGCCTGTTACTCAATGAAATATATGTCAAATTGGGAAATAAGATTAATAGATCTAATCATATTTATTATGCTAGATTTATCATGATTATTATTAACCATTTTGTCAAGGATATTGAGATTGACAGGAGTGCAGAAACCTTGGATTGCTGGGTTCAAAACAAAAGGGTCTTCAAAGACTTGGTAAGAATCTATCTTCACAGTAATGTGGAATTGATTTATCCACCTTTTGTTCAGGTATTTATCTCAACCCTAACTTCTTCCAATCCCCAATCTTCTTTGCCTTCTGTGGCCATGGTGGGTGTTAGCAATGACCCCAACTCTCCTACCCAAGCCACACATCCAATTTCTAAACCCAAATCTAAAAAGCCAACCTCAACAGGTTCCCAAAAACCTGTTGTTGTAAAATCAAAGAAAAGGAAAACACCTAGTGTGGTAGATAGATTAGAGGAGGATGTAGGTGGTGAGGGAACTGGGGAACATCAAAGAACCCGGAAGGATAAGGAGAATGGGGTGTGCAACCTAAGCCAAGCCACTCCACAGTCTCTCAAAATACTGTGGATGTTAAAATAGAAAATACCACATCCATATTGGCATCCTCTCAAAAGGATGACAATATTGAAAATAGCCCACAACCAGGGGCACAGAACCAATCTGGGGACACACCATCCAAATTTACAAAATTCTATGGAAGGAGAGAAAAAAGAGTCACCTTTGCACATGGGGAACCACACACTGCAAAATCACAGGAAACTGTGGTGGAGCCTTCTCAAAGTCAGTTTGATGCATCTCATATAAATGATGAGATGCATCCTCATTCTCTCTCAATTCCAATCCCTTCTATTCTTCCTTTTCCATCTCAACAAATTTCTTCAGAAAATGTTCTGATAGATAATCAGACATTTTCAAATTCTTCTTCTTTATTATTCAAGGAGAAGCCAACACTCTCTCCTGAATTTTCTTCCCAGGAAATTCAGGATTTCATATTTCATGTCATTACAAATATCACTTTTCAAATCATTACCTCGACTGTTTCTACTCCATCAATTGATGTTGCTTCATCAATTGACATTCAGCCATCGACTGATAAGCCATCGATCGATACTCAAGATCAATCGATGGATATCCCAAACACTTCAACTGATAATATCTATACATCAATTGATGCTTAATCAATTGATGTTGCACAAACACTTTTAGAAATGAGTGAGTTGACTGAGAGGCAGGATTGCAACCTGGCAAAAGGAGAGGGAGTGAGTGAGGTCATTCCTATTTCTTCTAGGAATGTGAGTGAAACACATGAGGGCCGCACCTTAGAAGGTGCACAGGATATGAGTGAGGGAGAGGTGAGATTCCAGGATGAGATCCTGATGCAAAATAGAGAGATGAGTGAGATAGATAAAACAATTCTATTATTTGCACAAGAGCTGGAAAATGAGTTAATGTCAGAAGAGGAAGGAGTCAAGGAGATAGGTGGAGTATCTAATGCAGAAGCTAGTGGGAGTGGAATTGATAAGAAAATTGAAGATGAAGTTGATGCTGGTGACTTGGATCCACAGAATTTTGTTCACCCTGATCCATAATATCAAGGGTTGGCTGCTTGAAGTAATAAGGATTCAGAGCAACTATTGGGAATTAAGCATACAGAAAAAAGGACCAGGAATCTGAAGGAGAGCATTGCCAATACAATAGATACTTGTTATATGGCACCTGAAGAGTTAGAAGATGATTCTGATGAAGAGCCATGGATGAGCACTATTGATGGTTCCTTAGAAGCTTCTGAAACTGAGATTCTTTCTCAATATAGGAGGGCAATGGTGGAAGGAGAAATTAAAGATCCCAATAAAAGAAGAATTGCTCACTATATGAGGGAGTCACTGAAAATTCAGAAGATCACCGTGACAGGAGTAAAGAGAGAATTGGAGATTATCAAGGACTCAATCACTTCTAACAAGGATGCATTGGAGAGAAGGTTGGATGAGAAGTTACCAATTAACACTATGGGTCAAATCAAGGACAAACTTTTCAAGGATTCCAAGAACTTTGCAGCATTGAAAACAAGAGTGGAGTCTCTAGAAAAGAAGATGGATGACATCATTAAAGGTTAGAGTCTACATGTTTCCATTCTTCAAAAGTTTCTTGACAGAATGCCACCACTTCCTCCAATTGATGATAAAAAAGGGGAAGAATACAAAGAAGAAGGATGATGGTGATGGTAATGACAAAGGTAGTGGCAGTGGTGGTGTTGGTGGTTCTAGTATGGATAAATCCAGTGACATTGGTGGTTCAGCAACAAAAAGGACTACTAAATATGGAAGCAACAAAGATAATCAATCTTCAAAGACATCTAAGTCATCTAAGTCACCCAAAGATGACTTAGATCAGAAAAAGAAAGAATTCAAGATGTTTGAAGATGATCTAAAGGCTAGAAAAATTTCTAGGGAAAGAGAAACTTAATCAATGATTGAGAAAGAAAGGAAAAGAATTGAAGATTTAAGGAAGGGCACTGAGTTGGTGACAGAGGCAGCAGAAAGAGGAAATTTGGATGAGTTCATTGCTCAAACAAGAATAGTAAATGAAAATGCAAAGAAGGCTGCCAAAGAAAGTAATTCAAATGCAGAAAACTTTTTAATTGAACTTGAAGCCCTTGAAGAGAAGAAAAAGGGTAAAGCCATAATGTTTGAAAAAGAAAAGAGAAAGAAAAAGTCAGTTGGTCAGAAGCTTCTTCAAGGAGTCATTTCCTCGGGATTTTCAGATGCTACAAGAAGAGAAAAGGAGAATGAAGAAATTGAAAGGAAAATGGAAATGTAATGGAACATGGAAGATCAATTAATGGAACAACCACTAAGGAAAAAGAGAAAAATAGCCATGGCTTAGAAAAAGACAAGTTCTATTCAAGAAAGAGTGGTTCAGGAAAACCTCCAGGCTAATCAAGAAGAAATCAAGGAGGAGGTAACAATTGAAGGATATGATATGAAAGAAATACCAGTGATCAGTGAAAAAGGGTTGATAGGAGTCAAAACTCACCCTGTAACCTCTAACCAAGAAGAATCAATGAGGTTGGAGTATGAAAATGGAGCGAAAATCACCAATTCACTAAAGGTGATAATGAAGCACAGCTACAATGTTCTGAAGACCATTCTTCCTGTTAGGTCCAAATGTGTTGTAGAGGGAGGGTGAATACACCTTTTTCAAATTAATGAAGCAATAAATACTTTGTAATAAATGAACACAATGATTCAAGGAATATATGTTTTATATATAACTTGAAGGGGTTGCTACAACATTCATTACAATACTACAACAGAAGTAAAGAGGGTAGTAAATGATACTAAGCTCTGTGAATACTCTATCTCTCTTTTACAAGTGTTTTTTTCAATATTGCTCACTCTTTTTAAAATGTTACACGAGTACTTCTATTTATACTACTTGTAATCTATGACTTGTAGTCTTCAACAGATAAGATATGAGTGGTCCAATGTTGTCCACGTAAATCTTATCTTGTCTTGAAAGCTTGGAAATAACCAACCAGATGATGCCATGTGTCATGTTGAAACTGTCCTCTATGTAGAACTTCTATTAGGAATTTCTACTTGTCATCTCAAACATTTAAGTAGAACTTCTACATATGAGTTTCTACATAGGCTCTATCTCGAATATTCTAAGTAGAACTTCTACATAGGAATTTCGAGATAGAAATGTTCTACTTACAGAATTTCTACTTGGCTCTAAGTAGATACTTATCTAGAATTTCTAGATAGAATTTTCTACTTAGGTTCCCTTGTAAGTACTTAGAGAAATTCTGGGCTTCAACTAGAAACTTCAATGCAACATCTTGAACTTGTGTTTTCTTCTAGTCTTCTATATTCTTCAACAAGCTCTTGAACATGGATCTCTATTACTGACATAAACTTGCTATCAATGTCCTGACACTTGATGCAATGGTCTGGTTCATAAGTGACTAGTCTTGATAGGGTTCTTGCTTCTGAATAGATTACCATATTCAATTAGTAATGTGGCTTTTCAATTGTCGCTTTCCTGCTTCTTCACTTGAAATCAATTAGTCTTATTGATACTGATTGTTATGATCTTGATTCTTTAAGTTACACATCACTGAGGCATGAACAACTTTCACTTGAACTTCTTCCAGTGATTTCATCATTGATTGATCATAATTAACCATGTTAAATTGTATCAATTACCTTGTCTTCAATTTGTATTGATTTCTTTGTGACTTTTTGTTCTTGATTGTCTTCCGGTTAAGTATCTTTTCTTTAGTTGAGTTACATTAGTTATAGTGTTACAAGTTTAGACACTCTGCCTTTCAATCTCCCCCTATTTTATTGTCTAACAATGACATTCAAATTAAAGAAATATAACTAAACTAAATAAATGAGACGAGAAAAGATAAGTAACATTAAAGTCTTGTTCAACTTACAACTGAAATGAAAATTGAAAAATAATACAAAGAACTTAATAATTATCTTAAACTAGAAAGATAATTTGAACCTCGAATCAAAGATCTTTGGAATGATTTCTATTACCTAGATTATTTCATGTATTTCAGTCAAACTCATATCACCTTATTGGATCCACTCTGATTCACGGTTACAGTATGGTGAATTAGCCTATCTCGCATACTGTGGTCAGGTGAATTTTCCTCAAGTGAGTTAGAGCAACCAAAAGATATGAAGTTTTTCCAACTTCAAGTTCACATTCCTCCTAGCTTTCATTCTAATTCTATTTCCCCTTCCTAATTTCTTTCTCAGCATCGCGCCTATCTTCTTTTTGTTTTCTGCGCCTCTCTTTCTTTTGATGTTCTCTTTTGTATACCGGATCATGTAGATGTGCCCATCGAGCATTCAACAGACTTACTGCTTCCATTTCTAAAGGATTCTTGGGTTCTGGATAAGGATGTCTGAAAAGTCTCCTGAGTTTTTCCACCTCCTGAGTAGTCCTGATCTTTAGAATATCCTCAAAATTCTTCATGATGAGCTATGATTTCCAGTGAGTTTTATCTGCCTTAAACTAACAGTTGATCATTTTGGGGTAGCCCTTGACACAGTTAGTATTGTAGATACTAGCCGCATCTAACTCCATTCTTCTTTTCTCCTGGACTATCTCAGACAAGTACTTCAGTAGTCTCTGCTTCTCATCAATAAACGTAGTCTCTTCTTCTCATCAATAAACGTATCCTCTACATCACCCCATTTGACTTCTTCCAATACTTTGTCTAGAAATGCAGCATCTTGAGTCTGTAGCAGCCATTTCCTACTCATATGCAAGAATGTCTGTTTCTGGTCTGCATCAATGAATACCAAGGCATCAGCTGTATCATCAGCATAAGAGTGAATCCAGTATACACTATCTCTTCCTGGAACACCAATTGCCTCCCTTATTTCTCCTTGTTCCAGCGATCCAAAAGGAAGAGTCAGAGCTTCATCTACACTTTTTACAGCTTGTAGAATATTCCATTTTCTCTCCATTAGCTCTGGCTCAATCTTCACGTTGTCTAGAGGATTGAGAGCAATAATATCACATTTCCATATTTCGTTGCTTTTCTTGAATATTATCTTCTCAATGAACTCCACTGCTTTTTCTTTAACATCAGAAGTGAATCCCTTGCTCATCATTTGTCTACATATCGCTTTCAAGGATTCCACTGATAGAGCCATCAGATCTTCTTCCTCCATACTAACCCTCTTCATTTTTCCATCCACTACCATACGAACAACATCTGGATTGGCTAAAAATTCTGGTCCCTTGTCATCTGCTAGCTGCATTAACTGATCTCTATACAGAATGCTAAGTTCCTCAGCTTGAGAGTATTGAATTTTAGTTTCTAGCAAGAACAACTCTGATGCAGATCTTCTCGAGATAAATTGATCATCCACATATAGGAAAGACATTGGGGCTCCTTCAACTAAGGTCAGAATGACTTGCCACTCCTTTACCACTGGTTTATATCCAACACGAACTTTTGAGATCATTCTTTTCAAAGCATTTATGTAGTCCACCGGTATTGGATTTTTCAGGTTCAAGTTATAGAAAAGATCATCTGCTTCCTTGTTATGAACTCCATTTGTACAAGTCCCCATTAATATCTTCCTTGCATCATCCCATTTCTGTCCAATCCTCTATTTGTCCATTTCAATCTGTGGATCAGCTAACCTTGCAAGCTCATAGTCATACTGCTTCTCCTTGAGTTCCACTTTCTTCTCATAGAAAACAGCCTCTTCTTGCATCATTTTCATTTTGAAGAACTAAGCTTGTTACAAGGCCAACTGTTGAGCTTTCAGGGTCTCTTCATAAACAGGTATCTCTTCAGTCTCTCCAGTAGACATCTCAGCACCTCCATCTTGTTCCTTCAAAGATCTTTTAATAGCATGTGCAAGGGGCACGTCTTCCATATCAGAGTCTGAATCAATAACATGTACTTCTTCCTGTCGACTGCCAAAGTCAGCGAATGGTTCTTCTTCTTCAACCATCACTGCTTTACCCTTTCTCTTTCTTTGAGCCTCATCATCAGTCACTGACTCACTTTCCTTCATTTGCTCCTCTTCAACTTGTCTCATCTCAGGCTCTCTCCCCCCCTTAGGTGAGTTATCCGGAACATCACCCTGAGCCGTAGTTCTTTCAGCATGCTGAGAACCACCATGTGCAGATGCCGAATGGCGAATTACATACATCATTCGACTGATCTCCGTTGCCATGGTATGCATTACACTTTCTACGCTCCTCATCCGTTCGTACAGAGTACTGCCTAAAACTCCACCAGCATGTCCCAAGTCATTCACCTTGTTTGTGACATCGTTTAATGCTTCCGATTGACTTGCCATCCGTGCTGCGTAGTCATCAAGAGCTCTCCGGTTGTCTCCAACATGTATCCCTAACTGCTTCATTGTCTGCCCGAACTGCTTCACCTAATTTTCAACTGCTGTCATACGAGTATCAAGATTTTCAAGAATAAGGGACGGTGTTTAGCTTAGGTGTTCTCGCTCTAAAAATCGTTCTGTTAGTGTTTGTCGCTCAGTTTCGGGCCTTAAAAATGAAGGTCCCTCACTCCTTAAACACTCACACACACTCCCTGTCTCACGCTCGTGTATATCTTCAACAATAGCAGTAAGATTAAAAGCAGTACCTGTAAAAACATGATAGGAAAAGTGAAGAGCAGTTATGGGATCTAAAGATTCTGTCTATTCCTGAGGTGGAATCTCAGGCTGAGAGGCTGCAAAGTGTTCAAGTACAATATCTGAACCGATGCTCTCTGCAGTATCAGTATGTACCGGTGAAGGTACGGTGGAAGTAAATAAAACTTTCGGCCTCTCTGAAGCAACAGGCTCTTCAGAAGGCACAAAATCCTCACCAAAAGTCCTATGTGTAGAATGTGCAAGGGGAGAACCACTCACGTGAGGTGGAGTGGTTGTGATAGACACACTAGGTTTGGACTGGGCTTGTGAAGTAGCAGCTTGAGAAATTTTGGCTCGCTTCCTTATTAGTGGCTGCACTTCAGGGTTACTCTAATCAGAACTCACACCTAATTCTATAGGTGCCGGCCTTTTAACTCCCGTCAACAAGGGTGAAAGTGAAGAAGTCAGGGAATCAGACTCAGAAATATGGCTATCACCCTGAGATAGATCCTGCGAGTTAACAGAATCTTGGCCCACAAAATCAGAATTAGATGAAGAGGAAGTATTTGTAGTGTGAACAGAGGGTACCTCATGTTCAAAGAAAGTACCTCCTTCATTACCTTGTTCAACAAAGGGGGCAGATTCAGCAGGAGGTGACCTAGGAGACGGTTGCAGCTCCCTTTGCCCGGTTGAGTACTGACTCAGAGAATGATACACTTCTTCTTCATCATTAAGTTGCTCGTCAGGAATCCCTTGAAATGCGTCAGTATGAGCAGATGGATTCTGAGCATGTGATGATAGTTGTGAAGTCCCCGCTAGAGTAGTAACACCTGCATCATAAGAAAGCCACACTCGAATATTCTCAGGAATAGACATCGGTTTACCCTGATGCTTATCCTGGTTAGCAATTGTTGTTAGTGACTTGGTTCCCATGCCGAGAGATGCAGAAGTGGGACTCCTAACAAATGCCTGCCTAATTGATAAAGCATTAGATGGTACTAGATTATTAATTAGCATTTGTAAGAAACGGGGATACCAGCAGACAACATCAGTGGTAGTAATGTCCCTGGTATCAGGTGATCCCATCATGGCCATAATTTCAGAAATAACGATTCTTCCATAATTGATGTTTAGTTCACGGGACAGGGAAATACCAAAGATTTGCATGGGAATAGGAATTTGATGAAAATCTCTTTCGCATGCACGAAAACACCTAGTGATAGCTTCAAAAAAGTAATTTCATTCCACATGAAAAAATTGTTTTTGAATAGAGGAATTGGATATTTTACCAGTGGGAGGATAACATCCAATTTCCTCAAAAAATTGTAGGCGTTCGACCGCTGTAGGTACAGGGTCATAAGAATCCCTGACTGGGCCAAGAACTCTATTAAAAACTGCCTATGTAACCTCAAATTCGTGACCTTCTATGATAAACTTGAAACCATAAGGGTCGATTTACTCCCATAAGGAACCGCACTGGTACATAATTGTTGTAAAGCATCATGAACCAGTGTTGGTTTGGCAGTAAAGGCAGTACTAGCTTTGGAGTACAAATTGAGAAATCGTACCCAAAACTTGAATCGCGGGAGTTGATCACTAATTTCCGTAGAGATATTATAAAAATTGTTTTTAGCAAGTGAAAATTGGTGAGACATTTTGTTTAAAAAAATTTTCTTGAATTAAATGGATGTTTATGGAAAATAACTAAACAATGCAGACACTTTAAGCAAGGAAAAAAATGTAAGCAGATTAATTCCTTTTAATTAAATAAATTAAACTACGGAATTAAATGCAATAAGACGAAATCAATCACAACCAGAAGCAAACTACTGCGTAATAGCAAACCAAGTCGTCAATTCGTGTGTGTGAAAGTGTATGTATAGTCGCGTGTATATATATATAGCAAATCAAAGATTAATCAGGTACAACACAGAAACATAGAATATAACGGATGCAGACAGAGTATGAAAAAAAATGGGTAGTAGTACGTGATGTGTATGAGATTAGACACAATAATTAAGAACAGTGTTATGGATTAAGAAATCGCCTGGGAGGGAGGGTGAGGGTTGTAAAAATTAGGTTTTAAACAATGGGTAAAAAGTGAAAATAAAATCGGGTTAGAGATGTATATATAGGCATTATTGTGAAATAACAAAAATATCCCTGTGAAAATGGGAAAAAAAACTTAAGTACTTACAGGGTAATCTAAGTCGAACACTATGTCAAACATCAAGTCGAACTTCGACTTGAGTTTCGACATAGGTGCTAACTCGAAGTTTAGTCACTTGAAACAATTTAAACAGTCAAAACCCTCAAGAAAAACCTATCTTGAACATCAAGTCGATATTCGAGATAATGTTCGAGATAGAACCTAAGTCGAAGATGAAGTCGAATTTCGAGATAATGTTCAAGATAGAACCTAAGTCGAACATGAAGTCGAATTTCGAGATAATGTTCGAGATAGAACCTAAGTCGAACATGAAGTCGAATTTCGAGATAATGTTCGAGATAGAACCTAAGCCTAATATGAAGTCGAATTTCGAGATAATGTTCGAGATAGAACCTAAGTCGAACATGAAGTCCAATTTCGAGATAATGTTCGAGATAGAACCTAAGTCGAACATGAAGTCGAATTTCGAGATAACGTTCGAGATAGAACCTAAGTCGAACATGAAGTCGAATTTCTTCCCAGACTTAGAATTTTCAAAACTTCACTCCTGGAAGCCTCAAGTCGAATTTCGAGATGAGTTTCAAGATAGAACATATCTCGAAATTTTGAAGATACTTAGTAAAATTTGGTAATTTTTCATGAAAAATAATAATTAAATCTTGCCAAAATAAAAGAAATACCAATTCAAGGATTTTTAAAATAAAAAATATTAAAAACATTCCTTGACAATTCTAAGCATAAAAATTACATGAAAAACATAGAAAAATCCATTTAAAAATCATGATAAATTTAAAGATCTATGGATTTAACTCCCCCTATGTTCATGCAATTAAATAAGCATAAATTCAAAGTTTTTACAAATAATTTCACTCAATGCAAAATGAATTTATGAAAAATAACATAACATACACATATAATAATCATTAATGAAACATTTTAAAGTCTAAGTCTATAATGATTAATTAGCATGTAGAAGTGATATTTTTAGCAACTTTCTAGATTATTTACTTATGTTTTCAACTAGGCACTATTAAAATAGGCAAATTTCAAGAAGAAAAACATATGTACTTGTTCAAAACTGGGATTTTACAGATAAGAGGATTTACTAACTTGTGTTAAGCATCCCCAATTCACCAACCAACCTATTGAATGTGACTTCATCAAGAGGTTTAGTGAATATATCCATAATTTGTTGCATTGTGGGTACAAAATGTAACTCCACAGTCCCTTCCTCAACATGTTCTCTTATGAAGTGATATCTTATATCTATGTGCTTGGTTCTGGAGTGATCCACATGATTGTTGGTCATGGCAATGGCACTAGTGTTGTCATACATGATAGGAATCTTCCTGTGCTCCATGCCATAATCTTTCAATTGGTTCCTCATCCACAGTATTTGAGCTACACAGCTTCCAGCAGCGATGTACTTAGCTTCAACAGTAGAAGTAGACACTGTATGTTGCTTTTTACTTTGCCAGGACACCAATCTTCTTCCTAGGAATTGACAGGCACCAGATGTGCTTTTCCTATCAATCCTATAACCTGCATAGTCTGAATCCGAATAGCCTATTAGATTAAAACCTGTATCTCTTGGGTACCAAATCCCTAGATTTGATGTTCCCTTGAGATACCCAAAGATTCGTTTGACGGCTATGAGATGTGACTCTCTAGGATCCGTTTGGAACCTTGCACACAAACAAGTTGCGAACATTATATCGGGTCTACTTGCAGTTAAATAAAGAAGTGAGCCAATCATACCTCGATAGCTTCTAATGTGAACTGGTTTACCTGATTTGTCTTTATCAAGCTTCGTGGCAGTTGCCATGGGAGTTTTAGCTGCTGACATATCTTCTAGATTATACTTCTTGAGTAAATCTTTGATGTACTTGGACTGACAGATAAAGATTCCTTCTTTTCTCTGACTGATCTATAATCCAAGGAAGAATGACAGCTCCCCCATCATGCTCATCTCATACTTATCCTGCATTAACTTGGCAAATTTCTCGCACAAGCGCTCATTAGATGACCCAAAAATAATATCGTCCACATAGACTTGAACAAGTATTAAATCACCCTTTACATTTTTATAGAACAATGTTTTATCAATTACTCCCCTAGTAAAACCACTTTCAATTAAGAACAAGGATAAGGTTTCATACCATCGTCTTGGGGATTGCCTGAGGCCATAGACAGCTTTGAAGAGAAAGTATACAAAATCTACAAGTTCTGGATCAATAAAGCTAGGTGGCTGTTCTAGATACTTCTTCTTCTAGTTCTCCATTCAGGAAGGCACTTTTCACATCCATCTGAAAAACCTTGAAGTTATTGTGTGCTGCAAAAGCCAAGAACATCCTGACTGCCTCAATTCTTGCAACTGGAGCGTAGGTCTCATCATAATCAATACCTTCTTTTTTAGAATAACCCTTCGCTACCAAACGAGCCTTGTTTCGTGTTACAAGTCCGTCTTCATCCAGTTTATTTCTGAATACCCACTTAGTTCCAATTACTGATCTGTTCTTCGGTCGGGGTACCAGTTTTCAAACTTTCTACCTTTCAAACTGATTGAGCTCCTCTTGCATTGCAATTACCCAATCAGCATCACCAAGAGCTTCTTCTATTTCTTTAGGTTCAAGTTTGGACAAGAACCCAGAGTACAAGCAGATATTAGCCATGTCAGCTCATGTAGTTCTTTTAATAGTCACACCGGCGTCTGGATCACAAATGATTAATTCAAACGGATGGTTTTTACTTCATACCCGTTCTTTTGGTAAATGTCGTGATGATTCAGTTTGACTTTCTGAATGGTTGTGTTGACTACTTGTGTTATCTCTACTAACTCCCCTTGAGTTAGTGCCAGCTCCTGCAGAACTAGTGTCATCTCTTCTTGAGTTTTGAGCACTTGTCCTTGAGCTGCTATTTACTCCCCCTGAGTTGTTGCCGGATTGTATTGAAGAAGTTTCTTCTGATCTTGTAGAAATTGATTGTCCACTAGACTCAGGTATTTCTTCACGTACACTTGGTACATTTGAAGTAACAATCAACTCAGGTTCATCCTCAACTTCATCCAAGTCCAGATTCTGAAATTTTAGGGACTCAAGTTCACTATTATCTTTAGAAATTGATGGGAGTTTGGTATCGTCGAATCTGACATTGTAGCTTTCAATCACTTTACGATCATTCACTAAGAATACCCGATAAGCTGCCACCGTATCTGTAGAATATCTAATAAATATCCCTTCACGAGCTTTTGCTTCGAACTTACCTAGCTTTTCATCGTCTATTAGTACATAGCATTTAGCTCCGAAGACATTAAAGTATTTGATTGTTGGTCTTCTGTTATTCATTAGTTCACATGGTGTCTTTTCTTTATCTTTTATAATCAAGGTTCTGTTCTGAGTGTAACACACTGTACTCACAGCTTCGGCCCAAAAGTATAGAGGAAGTTTTGATTCATACAACAAAGTTCTTGCTGCTTCAACCAATGTTCTGTTCTTCCTTTCAACTACTCCATTTTGCTGTGGAGTTCTCGGAGCAGAGTACTGACGACGTATTCCTTTAGAAATGCAGAAATCATTCAGTATTGTATTTTTAAATTCAGTGCTGTTGTCTGATCTAATCGTCTTCACAGTAAGTGTTGAAACATTCTCAATTTCAGTGACGTGATCAATGATTTGGAAAGGTACTTCGTGTTTTGTCATAACGAACAATACCCATGTATACTTGGAGAAGTCATCCACGATTACCGATGCATATCTTTTCCTAGACAATGATAGGACATTCACTAGGCCAAATAAATCCATATGTAGAAGTTGCAGAGGCTCAGTGATACTAGAAATTTCTTTAGACTTATGCAATGCTAGTTTTGACTTTCCCATTTCACAGGATTCGTAGAGTCCTTTAGGAGCAAACTCCATTTGAGGTAGATCTTTCACCAATTCTCGTCTGGCGAGAGCATTCATCGTTTTGAAGTTTAAGTGAGATAGTTTTTTATGCCATAACCAGCTTTCATCATCTGAAGCTTTACTGTAGAAACAAGTGACTTCATTCTGGTTTGCCGAAGCCATATCAGCAACAAAAAGATCTGCCTTTCAAACTATTTTTAAAGCCAATGAACCTTCCTTAATGTGAGTGATTGATACACCTTTCTTATTGAAGACAATTTCGTATCCTTTGTCACTGAATTGACTGATACTTAATAGATTGTGTTTCAATCCCTCAACATAGGAAATATCTTCAATGATGACATTACCAGTTTTCAATTTGCCATATCCCTTTATTACACCTATGCTGTCATCTCTAAAGGTGACATAAGGGCCAGCCTTCATAACCAATTCTGTAAGCAGGGACTTGTTTCCTGTCATATTCCTTGATGCTCCACTATCTAGCACCCATACAACTTTATTTCTTTTCTTCTTAATGTCCTGCAATAACAGATTGATTAGGCGTTCTTCGGAACCCAAGATTAATTAGGCCCGGCTTTTCTATAAGATCGAGAATTATCAGATTTAACAATACAAGATGCACTCTTTTTAACATTACTAGAGCTTTCGACTTTGTCTTTTCCTTTTTCAGACTTGACAGATTTGTTAGTCTTAGGAGAAGCCTTGTCACTCCTAACTTTAGGAGGACTAACAGTCTTAGCTCTTACATGCTTCTTTTTGACATTAGAACTAGCAGAAGTATTTAGACATGTTTGGCTAGTTGCATTCATTAAGTTCACAAACGTTTGCATGACGTTAAAAGTTCATGGCATACAATTTGGTTGACCACATTGTGCATGATTCTGATGCATATTATTCATTGTGTGTAGTACAGGCATGGCATGTGCAACAGGAATATTCATGTTAGATTTACATGCATAAGAAAGATGTTCAGTTGATTTAAAGTGATAACATGCTTTCTTTAATCGTTCAGCCTTAACCTCTTTTAAGCCTTTTTCTTTTTACTCTATTGTTTGATAGTCTTAGCTCCTAATCCTGGTCTAGACTCATCTCTAGGGGAATTGATTTTAACTGATTTAGTAGGAGTTATAGGTTGTTCTTTCTTTCGATCTTCCATTTCAATCTCACATCTAACTAACAATTCAGTCTTTCTTTCTTCACAAGGAACGAAGTGTTTAAAGATAGGTTTGATAGCAGATTTAAGAATTGTAGGTATTTCCTTATTAATCTCACTGGAACTAGTGTCTACAGGTCTTTTTCTTTCTTTCTTAGATAAGTTAGAATAGTCAAGTCCTACACCGACTCCAATTATCTTTTTAAATGTGTCACTATCAACATTCACTTTACTAGCTACTAGTTTATAAGCTTCGCATTTAGTTTCTACCTCAGCTAGTTTATTCCTAAGACATGCTTCTAATTTATCTTTAAGGTTGAGCTTGTGTTCCAAAGATTTAATAGAGTCTCTTAGGGAAGTATCTATAGTACAAGCAGCCTCTAATTCTTCTACTTTTGCCTCAAGCATTCTGCATTTGGCAACAAGTGTTTTATGTTCTTTTTGAGAAGTATTTAGGCTTTTGCACAACATATAGATCTCTTCGCTAAGAGCCCCGTTCTGCACCTTATAATCATCAATAAACATTTCTTCTTTAAGGGTTAGAACTGGTACCTCTGGTTCATCTGATGTCTCAGCCATAAGGGAAAAGTTTGCTGCATGGGCAACTTCTTCCTCATCTGAGTCATCCCAAGCTCTTCCTTCTGTAACAACTAAAGCTCTCTTTCCATGTCTTTCCTTCACCAGGTCTTCATACTTGCTTTTGAGGGCTTCATAAGTTTCTTTGGGATATGTCTGTTTCGGCTTCTTGCAGTCTGTAGCAAAATGTCCAGCTTCACCACAGTTATAGCATTTGAACTTCATTTTGAAATCCAAAGGTGATTTGTAGCTGGTACTCTTGCTTTTCCCTTTATAACCTTGAGAACTACCACCACCCTTAGTAACCCGATAATAAGATGACGATTTTCTTTGTGGACGGTTACTCTTTCTGAATCTTATGTTGCTGAACTTCCTTGCCATGTATGCCACGACAGTATCATCCATGTTGTCCATCTCTTCTTGGATGAAGTAGTCATCATCACTATTTGATGTGCACTCATCATCATTTTCAACTTGATGTGGTGCAGGTGATGATCTAGGTTTTTCTACAATCATTGCTTTTTTAGACTCTTTCTCATCAACAATTAATCCTGATGCCGCTTCCTTTCCTCTTGAATCATTATCCCATGCTTGATCTTGAAGGGTCTCCAGCTCATAGGTCTTTAAAATTCCATAATATTCTTCCAGAGAAGTTGTATGCAAATCTCTGGTTTCTCTAACAGCGTAGACTCTATGTTCAATGCTCTTTGGCTGGTTTCTTAGATATCTCATGTTGACTTCAACCACGGGGAGAGTTACACCTCTCAGATTCAAATCCAACACTAACTGACTGAATCTTAGATAGACATATGTTATGCTTTCTCCTTTTCTTATTCTAAAGGTGTCATACTCCATCTTGAGTATAAGTGTTTTGTTGTTTCTGACCTCAGTGGTACCTTCCATGACGACCTCTATTTTATCCCAAATCTTCTCCGCTATAGTTAGTCATTTTACTACATTAAACATCTCATGATCTAGGGATTCCATTAATGTTTGTCGAACGGATGTATCGAAAGCTATTTGCTCCTTATCAGCATCTGAAATGTCCACTGCCTTCTTAGGCTCAAACCGTTGTGGAACAATCACATCTCATTCCATATGCTCAGGAACAACGACCATTGGTACAAATTTACCTTTATCAAGGACTTCCAGATATTCAGGATTGATGGACTCAAGGTAAAGTTTCATTCTCAACACCCATTCTTCATAGTGATCTCGATCGAACATTGGAATTTTGAAGTTATTTCTAGGTGCCATCTTAATGTAGATTTAGAGTAGAGATAATAAACTTTTCTTATTACTGGATTAGTAATTGAAAGAAAATCGAATTATCTCATAATAAATCAAAGTTTAAATTCTGGCCACTAAAAATTTCTAAGTACCCAAGACTAGGCTTGAACCTCAATGTAGAACTTTTGCCTAAGTCAAAATTTCACCAAGTAGAAAATCTGTCAATAGAAATTCTCACTAAGTCGAAATTTTCACTAAGTAAAGATTTTTCTCAAGTCGAAATTCCTAAGTAGAAAATCTCAAGTAGAAATTCTATGTAGAACTTTTTGTCCTTAGAAAAAAAATTGTTGCTGGTCACTTTTCACACTTTTTGACTTTTGTGTCTTTCCTCACCTAACTCACCTAACACCCACGTGACAGGTACATAGTAGTCTTTAATAACTTTTTGTGCAGTGAGAAAGTTGTCCAATCAAAAGCCAATAACACCTTTTTCACTTTTTGTCTTTTGGAAAAGGAAATCAAAAGTTGCTGGGGTTGTCTTCTTTATCAAGAACAGTGATGACTTTTTGAAGAACACCAAGAATCAAAGTACCCAGATTAATTCACAAAAATTATCTAAAATCCACCCAAGCTAAATAATCACACCTGGAGTGTTTAAATAATTTTTAGTATGAGTTTTCACTGATAAACGAATTAAAGCACCCTTTTGAAGAAAAAACTTGAAAAGTAGATCTGTTAATGAAAACTCACAAATCTTCTACCAAACACAAGGATCTATGTTTTGTATATTAAACATAATAGCTTTGATACCAATTGTTAGGTCCAAATGTGTTGTAGAGGGGGGTGAATACAACTTTTTCAAATTAATGAAGCAATAAATACTTTATAATAAATAAACACAATGATTCAAGGAATATATGTTTTATATATAACTTGAAGGGGTTGCTATAACATTTATTACAATAGTACAACATAAGTAAAGAGGGTAGTAAATGATACTAAGCTCTGTGAATACTCTCTCTCTCTTTTATAAGTATTTTTTTCAATATTGCTCACTCTTTTTAAAATGTTACACGAGTACTTCTATTTATACTACTTGTAATCTATGACTTGTAGTCTTCAACAGATAATATATGAGTAGTCCAATGTTGTCCACCTAAATCTTATCTTGTCTTGAAAGCTTGGAAATAGCCAACCAGATGATGCCATGTGTCATGTTGAAACTGTCCTCTATGTAGAACTTCTACTTAGGAATTTCTACTTGTCATCTCGAACATTTAAGTAGAACTTCTACATAGGAGTTTCTATATAGGTTCTATCTCGAATATTCTAAGTAGAACTTCTACATAGGAATTTCGACATAAAAATGTTCTACTTGCAGAATTTCTACTTGGCTCTAAGTAGAAACTTATCTAGAATTTCTAGATAGAATTTTCTACTTAGGTTCCCTTGTAAGTACTTAGAGAAATTCTGGGCTTCAACTAGAAACTTCAATGCAACATCTTGAACTTGTGTTTTCTTCTAGTCTTCTATATTCTTCAACAAGCTCTTGAACATGGATCTCTATTACTGACATAAACTTGCTATCAATGTCCTGACACTTGATGCAATGGTCTGGTTCATAAGTGACTAGTCTTGATAGGGTTCTTGCTTCTGAATAGATTACCATATTCAATTATTAATATGGCTTTTCAATTGTCACTTTCCTGCTTCTTCACTTGAAATCAATTAGTCTTATTGATACTGATTGTTATGATCTTGATTCTTTAAGTTACACATCACTGAGGCATGAACAACTTTGACTTGAACTTCTTCTACTGATTTCATCTTTGATTGATCATAATTAACCATGTTAAATCGTATCAATTACCTTATCTTCAATTTGTATTGATTTTTTTATGACTTCTTGTTCTTGATTGTCTTCCGGTTAAGTATCTTTTCTTTAGTTGAGTTACATTAGTTATAGTGTTACAAGTTTAGACACTCTGCCTTTCACTTCCTCTACTCAATAGAAAGTACAAACTCAACACAATAATTGCTCAGGAAATTCAACAAAAAATCTCAAAGCTAGGGAGATCAAAGGCAGAAGTTGAACCTGATTCACCCCTTAAGCTATGGAAGTCTCAAGTCAAAAAGGTGGTGTTGGAGCCAAAGTATGCAATGATTTTTACAGATATGGAGGGCAACACAAAGTTCTTTGATATCTGCAAATATCTGGACAAAATCACAGATGAAGAAATTCACTACCTTATGAGGAAACTTGGAGAGACTGACAGAGATGAAGCAATTTTCAGGAGTTCTTTCATGATACAATTAAAGGAAAATACTGAGAAGAGAAAGAAGAAAAAATAATTGGATTATGAAGATGGTGAAGACATTGAAGCAGCTTGCAGAAGTTATTCATCAAACTGGTACTTTCAAAATTCAAAGTGCTATTTAAATTTCTTGATTTTATCTGAATGAAAATAATTAGGGGTTTTGTTATCATCAAGTAGATTTATACCTGCTCATGTCATAAACAAAAATAGGGGGATATTGTTATGAATCTACATGTAATTTGATGATAACATTAATCTTAGAATCATAGAAATTTTAGTTGATGTAACTGTTCAATTGATATGAAAGTTTTAAATATCAATTGATCAGAAAACCATTTATCAGTTGAACTGTTTATATGAATCAACTTATAATTTGGATTGTAGCATAGGTGTATTTAGTCTATTTCAATCGATAAGGTGTAAGTCAATTAATATTATTCCCAACAATTGATGTTAGAGTCGATTGATATAGATCATCAACTGGTGTGTAAATTAAACTATCAAATTGTAATTATTTGAAGACAGGAAATTATACAAGTGAAGGATGATCGATTGATATTGAAGCATTGATGGATAGGAAATCAATCGAAGAAATCAAGTCAAGTATTGAAGACCATCAACTGATGTGAAGACCCATCGATTGATATATCGATTAATAATATCTATTAATCGATAAGTCATTATTTATCAATCGATGGACATAAAGATCAATCGAAGAAGAACATCAGTTGATGGATTAAAGGAAGGATCAATTGATATGCTTAACAGCAAATTATCAATTGATTGAGACAACACAGAAAGACTATATGTTGAAGATCCAAAGGACAAAAGTACACCTATAAAGGACAGTCTATGATGACTATGAAGATTCAATCAGAAGCTGTCTTTCAAACCTTTTTTCTAAAATGAAAAAAGGTAAAAGGGAGATAGGTAGAAACAATCCTAAAATAAGAATTGCAAAAACACACTTGTAGTATATAAACAAGTGTGGTAGCATTGTTAGAAAGTGTGTAGAAGAGAGAACAAGTTAGACAATATTTCTTGAATCAACTGTTCAGCCTTAGAGCACTTTGTAAGAACAATTGATTTATTTTCTAACCTTGTAAAAACGAAGCTAGGTTTCTTTTAACCTAGGAACATTGAGAAAAAATATACACTGATGGAAAAATCCATCCATCAGTAATTTTAAAATCTCTTTGTTAAATTTACTTTCAGTTTTAAATTGTTTAAACATATTCTCTCCAACTCTCAAACATCAAGAACAAATATTAAAATAAATAAAAAGTTTTATTATTTGTATTCAACCCCCCTTCTACAAATATTGGCATTGTTCTGGGAAATAACATAGTTTCTGTATTGCTTTTTATCCTTTTCTCTATATAGGTATTTGAATGAATGTATGCTCTATTTATAGGAGGATTTTCACCGGCTATTACATGTAAACACATTTATGTTTTGACAACTCTGTATATTGTAACTTGTAATAGCTTAGCTGGATACTGCACACATCCATGTATTGTTAAATGGGTCACATTTGACTATTACATTTACAATATGTTACAATTAAACAACATTAATTTTTTATAATCATGCCTTTCTTGCTCGGTTTGATTAGAAATATAAATTTCAATGTGTTATTTTTTATTAAGCGAACCTCGACCTCCTTAACACATTTGTTATGAGTACTAATATGTTCTCTTAATCTTCAAGCTTTTTTTGGTTAAATTAAGTATATTAAGTTGCAAGCATCAAGCTTTTAAATCAAGTCAAGGAAGGGTACACAAGACACTCAAAGTATTATTTTGAAACATATTTGAATGACACTATCTAAAGGTTAAGAACTAAATAAGTTAAGCTAAGAGCTAATCTAAGCTACATTAAGTTAAACCAAGTAGTCGCTGCAGATGAGTTGGGAGCTCGTGAGAACGTTTCAGGAACCTTGTAGAAGCAGACACTCGGTAAACAACACCTTGGATAACGCACTTGAAAAGGACATAGGAGGAAGAACACCCCTATCATGGAGTCTTTCATTTCAGTGTCTCCATATACGATAGTTGTAGACTTGAAGAGCTAGGAAGAAGAGGCATCTACGAATGTTAGAATTCTGATGGGAAGCAAAATCTAGAACCTCTAACCAGGTGCTGAAGTTTTTAACCCCACTTTCAGCAAATAGGAACAGTAGTTGGCCTAAGATAGACCCATAAAATGGACAAGTGATCAAGAGATGGTCAGTGTCTTCCTTATCAGAAATACAGAACATGTATTGGATGTCCATAGAAATGCAAAAGTGATGCAGTCTGCATAAGATTGGAAGTCTTCTATGACAAGTAAGCCATTCAATGAAAGCAAATCTAGGAATGTAAAGTTTGTGCCAAACCACTTTTGTCCACGACCAAGGGATGTCAAAAAACCGGATGCTCTGCTAGATGATTCTATCATTAATCTTCCTCAACAAGGTAGTGCCTCAAAAAGTCAAATCTTCCATAGCATGGTTGATCAGAGTGGAATAATCAAATTCCAAGATTCATTGTATCATAGGGATGAACATTTCACTGTTTACTTGAGGCAGAATCCAGGAATTGCCATGCAACAAGGAGCAGACCCTAGTAGTGCTCGGGATGCCCAACTCAATTACTTTACCATTCCATCAAGAGTCATTCAAAAGAAAGGTGTCCTTGCCATCTCCAATCTTGATATTAATATGCTTCAAAACTAGAGGCCTTTGCTGAAGGATCTTTCTCCAAATCCAAGAGCAATCAGGTGGAATTTTCAACATTCAAATGGACTTTCCTTGAGTTTTGTTGCATCTCAACCATCGAGTCCAAAGAGAGTTTAAGGTTTTATCCAAGATCAAGCATAGGTAGTGCATGATTTGACTCTTTTTCCAGTTCTTGAAGTCCTAAAAACCCAAACCACGCTCGTTTTTAGGAAGACAGATAGTTTTCCAGGCTATCTTGGCCCTGTCTTTATCTGTCACATTGCTCCTCCATAGGAACCTACAGAATAGCTTCTTAAGAATCTTAAACACTTCGTCAGGTAGGATGAAATGTTTTGTCCAGAATGACTGAATGGATAATAGCATAGTCGATGTTTGCGAGGTTTCAAAAAATTACAATATAAACAATATATGACTAGCCTTTCTCATTCTGAGACGTACTTTGAAGAGGATGTAGCCCGTCTTTGTTTTGTTGTTCAAGGAGCCAATGTTTGCGAGATTTCAAAAAGTTACAATATATGACTACCCTTTCACATTCTGAGACCTCTTCAGGATGTAGCCCGTCTTTGTTTTGTTGTTCAAGGATCTCGTTCATATACAGGGGCGCTGTTTATGAGTGATAATATTTTCAGTATCATGTTGGAACACCCTCTTCGGCTGAACAAGAAACAGGGTCCTATGTACCTTGATCCAACAGTTCTAATTAGTAGTTTTATTAACTATTAAAACCTTAAAATCGACTGCTGCTTTTATAGTAGTTCTTAAAAACTGATTATAAGTTCGTAACCAACTGTCAATAAGTTGCAAGTTCTGTTATAAATTTGTTGACAAATCTTACCATATTAAGTTTTGTATGAGTCTCCTCTTACGAGTTTTTAACAAATCTTACCATTCATCAAGTACTGTATGTCTTCGTAAATCTCCCTCAATAAGCTTTGTTAAAAGCTAAGCTTCAACTATCGCAATCGCAATCGCATTGTATAAAACACACAATATACTTCTATACATACATTTAACCAAAACAGTACGATGCATTAACTTTACACAGCCAATATCGATCCACACAACACATCAACTAGGAAAACACTGCATTTAGAGCTTTACACTCCATAACCTTAAAAAACACAAGTAGCACAAAATAACATAGCCCCCTAAACAAACACACACACATACTAAAAAAGAACCACCTTATTCAAGTACTTGAACATCCATCTCTCAAACAAACACCCTAGGAACAGAATCAACAGGCTCACAATCAGTCTCCCTCAATACAGTCTTAATCCCCTTCCCACCCGCATTCGCCATCGGGTGAATCCCATGTACCGGCCCAGTCATACTCTTCCGATTCTCCCTCTCCCTATCAAACGAAACATTAAACCTCGTCTCCACATCCTGTTGCAACTTCTGGTACAGCTGCCCGTCTCGCGTTAACGCCATCATAACCTGCGGAATTCCCAACGGGAGATCATCTCCCTTGTCCACCTGCCAGAAATGAATCACTTTCCCATACGTTTTCGCCACTTTGTCGAGATCCTGGCGCTGAATTGGCCCCGGGACGCCTGGCAAGAACAGCACACCACTCTTCACTTCGTACTCGTGGGAATGCCACATGCATTTCTCTTCGTCCGGGAGTGTCATGAAGAGATTTTCAGAGACCATGTATTCGACTCCGATGAGACGCGCATCTTTGTTCGGGCTGTCGTAGATTAAGCACTGCCGCATCTCTTCGTTTTGGTGCGCGCAGAAGTGGTGTGCTTCTACTTGTCGAGTCATGTCATCCCCGTAGAAATGAAATCTACAAACACATGTGCAGTAATTATAAATATAAAATAAAATTAACAAATTTAAAATATAGTAAGATAGACTTATCCTTTATCGTCTCAGTTTTTGAGTTCGATCCTCGCTCAATTAAAACCAGATTTGAAATTTTAAACTCAGTTCTCGTTCAATCCGAGAATTATTAAAAAATGAATATTATTATAAAAAAACTCAATACAAGAACACGATTGGATGGTAAAGGCTTATCCTCGTCCAGATACGAGTTCGATTCTGACTCATCCCGAGAATTTATTAAAACATATACTCACTTCGTCTATACTAATTATTAAAAAAAAACCTCAATACAATGATTTAGAATTTTCGAGACATACGCGCAAAGGTGCTGGTGGATCTTGTTAATGGGACCGAAGCCTTGGATGGCAGCGGTGGCGGTCTCGACGACGGCAGTGCCGGTGTGAGTCTTCTCTCCGGGGATTTCCGGGAGGGTTGAGATGTTTTTTCCTTCCATTTTCTCTCTTTTTTTGTAATTTTTACAGAGTTGTATGACAAGTTGATGAGAATGAACTAAACAACAGAGAGAGGCTGCAACTTAAAGCTCCGTAGAAGAAGTTCATGCAGTTGACACGTAGCATTGATGTGTTACACGTGTTTAGTTTAGCTCATTACGTGGCACTTAGCATGCAGACTACTATGATTATGCTGACCACATGCACTAGTTTAATATTTTTTTTTTAATATTTTATTTTGTTAGTGTTTATCTGCTCAACAAAAGAGCCGTCTTCCAAAAGCGTTTGTTTATTATTGTATACGGGTGTCATCCTTTACAAAATTAGAAATTACTACCGGACGAGCCATTTAGAATATTAAATTAAATTTAATTTTTAAATAAATTATAAGATTAATAAAATATTTGTTAAATGTTAATTAAAATATATAATATTTAAATCTTTATATTTCATTCTTTCTTGTGTCGGTTTAATTTTTTTTTTTTGTAAAAAATATTTAAATTCAATGTAGACATTCTTTGAATAAAACGACCGATTAAAAGCAATATATAGTTTTTTATTCAAACAAAAAAAGCAATATAGTTTAGAAAAATGTTAAGTACTCAAAACATTATCTCAAAAATTCTCCTCTTAAGTGTGTAAATGGTAATTTTCATAATATTTTTTTTATATATAATTTTTTATTTTTTCTGATTGTCTATACAACTTTTTTATATACTTCCTACATTCCAATTTAAATGACCATTTTACAAATTTCACACACATATTAAGAAGTATTAAATGATTGTAACTTTTTTCATATCTACCTACATTTATTATATTAAGTTAGTATAATATTTGAATAAAACTACATTGGAAATGACAAATAAGGAGTAGTTTTGAAAAAGTGTAATGTTAGAGATCCCGAATTGGACCCCAAAAAATTTCCCAAATTACACATGACATTTTTTTATTGGTGGGACGCATATTAATGCACGCGAGCTCCATATTATTTTTAAGAAAATGACCAATAACATATTGACACTTCACGATTTGGGAACTAATTCGGAACCTCTACCATTATTCTTTGAAAAATTATTGATAAATATACATAGAAAAAGGAAATGGATAACTAATCTGAGATTAAAAAAATTTACAAAAGAGACTTCTAAAATGGGATGCACAAAGTATGAAAGAGATGGAAAAATAAATTTAATTTAAAAGTAATTACATTTGAAATTTAAGGTCATACATGTAACCTAATAAATATAAAATTCTACATTAGATAAAATATAGTTAAATGTCGTGAATTCTACTTCCATGAATAGCTTAAATAACTAACTTGATTAGAGTGTGTGGCTGTTAACCACAAGGTCGGAGGTTGGACCCTCCTTCTAGCGTTTTTTTTTTATTTTTAATTTTCATCTTCGCTACCGTTGTAACAAGTAATAGTGAAAGGTTTTTGGACCCAAATTTTAGCAAATAAAAAAATTCATTCACTGAACATGAAACAAAAGATACCTAGACATTCGAAGGTCTTTGGTAAAATATGTTTAAATAAATTCTACTGTCAATATGATTTTTCTGGGTCATTTTGATTAGTTATTAGTCTCTCCGTCTCACTCAATTGTTTACAATTGGATTGGACATGGAGGTTAAAAAAAAAATATGATAATGGTGAAAAGTGAGCATCGTGAGTCGAATGGTGGGACCAATCAATATTTAATGTATAAAGTGAGTATAATGTAGAAAAATAGTGAATGTAGTTGATTTTTATATTATAAAATTTTCCTATTTTTGGTAAGTTTTGAAATGTAAAGAATTGAGAGAGATATCCCAAAAAGGAAAGTGTAAAGAAATGGATGTGACAGAGGGAGTAAGTCGAGAGCTGGCCCTGAGGCCAAGCGGCTTATGCTCTTGAATGAGAGCACCAAAAAAACAAAAAAATTAGAGGCACATATTTTTTTATAAAAGAGTGAAAAAAAAATTAAAAAAATATGTAGAGGCATAAAAAAATTAAGGCACAATAAAGAAGCACAATAAAATTAAAGATATGTAAATATTAGATATCAATCTCCATATTTTGTAAAAACTAACGCTTCCTCTTCTTATTATCATTGGCTTCCAAATCCCTAATTACAGTGACATTTAGTTAGGATAAAAAAATATCGATCTAGAGCCGAAGGAAGAAAAATCAATCAAAAAAAGGTTGATTTTTTAAAAGATTATACAAAGGGTGGATGACTTCTTAGGTTTATGAAATCAACAAATTCCACCGATAATGAAGAGGTTAATGTTAGTGGTGGTAGTCAAAATATTAACATTGGAAAAGCCAAAGAAGATGAAAATATGGTTAATACTGAGAACCCAATTGTTGATGAAAAAGAATTATTGTCTGACAACAAAAAAGAGGATAATGGTCTCCATGAGAACAAAACCCAGAAATATGATTACATAGATAACTATGATCCTGGAAATTGGGATAAAATCGATAACAAATTTAGAGAAGTCAATGTTGAAAATGGTTCTGTAAGAGTTCAGGTAATTGATGATGATTCTTTTCCACGTGATGCTAAAAGAAGACATTTTACCCGTTCATATTACACTCGAAAATTGGGTAATGCGGAGAAACAAGATAGAAGATGGCTTATTTATTCGAAAGTTGCGAATAAAGTTTTTTGCTTTTGTTGCAAGTTGTTTAATCTCAAGGTGAATGCCATAAAGCATTCTAGAAATCTTACTAATATGAGATTCGACAATTGGGCAAATCTTTCAAGTGGTCTTAAAGAACACGAAACTAGTGGAGATCACATAAAATGCATGAGTGATTTGATGGAACTCGAAAGGAGATTGAAGAAAAATGAAACTATTCATATAGACATACAGAAACAAATTAATTTGGAGAGAGGACACTGGAAACAAATATTGGTTAGGATATTTTCCGTGGTTAAGGCTATTGCAAAAAACAATTTGACTTTCCGCAGAGATAATGAGAAGGTTGGTGATGATAATAATGGAATTTTTTTGGGTATAATTGAGATGTTAGGTGAGTTTGATCCAGTTATGAAGGAGCATATTCGGCACATTCATAGTAAGCAAATTCATTATCATTATCTCAGTCACAAAATTCAGAATGAATTAATTCAGATGCTAGCTAATGAGATGAAATCATTGATAATTAAAAAAATTCAAGTAGCAAAGTATTTTGCAATGATACTTGATTGCACTCCAAACATAATTTATGAGGAGCAGATGACACTTGTTATTTGTTTCGTGGATACATCAATTGATAATGACAAAGTTGAAGAATTTTTTCTAGAATTTATAAAGGTTGATGATACATCCGGAGAAGGACTTTTTGAGTCACTAAGAGTAGCATTAGATAATCTTGATCTAGATATTGATAATGTGATGGGGCAGTATGATAATGGAGCAAATATGAAGGGTAAAAATAAATGTGTGCAGAAAAGATTACTCGATATAAATTCTCGATCTTTTTACACGCTGTGTGGATGTCATAGTCTCAATCTCACACTCTGCAATATGGCTAACTCATGTGATTTGGCAATTTCATTCTTTGAAATTGTGCAACATGTTTATTGTTTATTTTCTTCTTCTACAAAGAGATGATGTGTTTTTACGGAATCAATTGGACCTCGTGGCCTCACTGTAAAGCCATTATCCCAAACTCGTTGGGAAAGCCATCTTGAGAGTGTTTCTGCAATAAGATATCAAAACCTAAATATAAGAGATGCGTTGCTTAAGATAGCAAATATAAGAGATGATCCCCAGACGCGAAGTGATGCTGAGGCATTGTTGGGAAAGAAGGGAATTCTAAGTTTTGAATTTTTATTTGGTATGATTGTTTGGCATGATATATTATTGTCTATAAATACTATTAGTAAACTATTGGAGACAGGGAATATGGACATTGATATAGCAATTGGTCAATTATAAGGGCTGATGTCTTATTTTCAAAAGGCAAGGGGGGATGGATTTGAAAAGGCTATGAAAGAAGCTAACTCAGATGCAATTCTTTTAGCTTCTTCCATAGCCTTTTCGAATCCATCCCCCCTTGCCTTTTGAAAATAAGACATCAGCCCTTGTAATTGACCAATTGCTATATCAATGTCCATATTCTCTGTCTCCAATAGTTTACTAATAGTATTTATAGAGAATAATATATCATGACAAACAATCATACCAAATAAAAATTCAAAACTTAGAATTCCCTTCTTTCCCAACAAAGCCTCAACATCACTTCGCGTCTGGGGATCATCTCTTGTATTTGCTAACTTAAGCAACGCATCTCTTATATTTGGGATTTGATATCTTATTGCAGAAACACTCTCAAGATGGCTTTCCCAGTGAGTTTGGGATAATGGCTTTACAGTGAGGCCACGAGGTCCAATTGATTCCGTAAAAATACTCCATCTCTTTGTAGAAGAAGAAAATAAACAATAAACACGTTGCACAATTTCAAAGAATGAAATTGCCAAATCACATGAGTTAGCCATATTGCAGAGTGTGAGATTGAAACTATGAGATCCACACGGCGTGTAAAAAGCTTGAGAATTTATATCGAGTAATCTTTTCTGCACACATTTATTTTTACCCTTCATATTTGCTCCATTATCATACTGCCCCCTCACATTATCAATATCTAGATCAAGATTATCTAATGCTACTCTTAGTGACTCAAAAAGTCCTTCTCCGGATGTATCATCAACCTTTATAAATTCTAGAAAAAATTCTTCAACTTTGTCATTATCAATTGATGTATCCACGCAACGAATAACAAGTGTCAGCTGCTTCTCATGACTTATGTCTGGAGTGCAATCAAGTATCACTATAAAATAATTTGCAACTTGAATTTTTTTAATTATCAATGATTTCACGTCATTAGCTAGCATTTGAATTAATTCATTCTGAATTTTGTGACTGAGATAATGATAATGAATTTGCTTACTATGAATGCGCCGAATATGCTCCTTCATAGCTGGATCAAACTCACCTAGCATCTCAATTATACCCAAAAAAATTTCATTATTTTCATCACCAACCTTCTCATTATCTCCACGGAAAGCCAAATTATTTTTTGTAAGAGCCTTAACCACGGCAAATATCCTAACCAATATTTGTTTCCAGTGTTCTCTCTCCAAATTAATTTGTTTCTGTATGTCTACATCAATAGTTTCATTTTTCTTCAATCTCCTTTCGTGCTCCATCCAATCACTCATGCATTTTATATGATCTCTACTAGTTTCTTGTTCTTTAAGACCCCTTGAAAGATTTTTCCAATTGTTGAATCCCACAGTAGTAAGATTGCTATAATGCTTTATGGCATTCACCTTGAGATTAAATAACTTGCAACAAAAGCAAAAAACTTTATTTTCAACTTTCGAATAAATAAGCCATCTTCTATCTTGTTTCTCCCCATTAACCAATTTTTGAATGTAATATGAGTGTGTAAAATGTCTTCTATTAGCATCACGTGGAAAAGAATCATCATCAATTACCTGAACTCTTACTGGACATTTCTCAACATTGAAGTCTCTAAATTTGTTATCGATTTTATCCCAATTTCCAGGATCATAGATATCTATGTAATCATCTTCCTGAGTTTTGTTCTCATGGAGACCATTATCCTCTTTTTCGTTATCAGACAATAATTCCTCTTCATCAACAATTGGGTTCTCAGTATTAGTCATATTTTCATCTTCTTTGGCTTCTTCAATATTAATATTTTACCTCTCACCACTAACATTATGTTGGATCGTAATTAAAAACTACACACAACAATGAGGCAGTTATATAAATAGTTTAATAATAACAGACAGATTACACCAATTAACAAAACAAAGCACGAAGGCAAAACAAGATCTATAAATTAGTAACCGTAAGGACAAGAGAAAAGATAGAATACTTAGCTCTAACAGAAACTTTAAGCATACACTGATAGAACCAAAACCACTGCTGAGTCACCAAGTCTTGCTAGAAGTCTTGACTGTTCTTGAAGAGATTATTGCCCCACTACGCTGTGTTGGGTTGTAGCAATATCACTTCCAGGATAAAACAGCACAGAGCACTTCGTCCACAGATACATAGTACTCAACAGCAAATTGCACCTCAGTTCGCCCAGAAAACCTTATGCAAATCTGTAAGTATGTGGTAGACACATAGTATGGCTGCTAGGGTTTTCTCAAAATTGTGTTCAGACTTCAGTCACTCTATCTACAACGTTTTTATGTATGTATAATACAATAAAACATAACAGCAGATAAAACATTAATTAAAATAATTATTCTGACTTAAAAAGTATTTAATAGAATATTTATCAAAATCAGTAACATTTACCAGAGTTTAGTTAAAGTCTGATTAGGCCCAATTAGATTTATCTGCTAAACTCTGACCAGAAGATGCATCAGAGTTTATTTGCTAAACTCTGACCCATCAGAGTTTATAAACTCTGACCATATCAGTTCCATCAGAGTTTATTCGGTAAACTCTGATCGAGCTAGTCCATCAGAGTTTATTCATAAACTCTGACCCAGCTCCTCTTTGTAAACTCTGATATGTTACAGAATATATAAACTTTTATCTGACCATCAGAGTTTGTTTTAGTCCATCAGAGTTTATTATAAACTCTGACCCAGCTCAAACTCTGTCCAGTCACAGAAAATATATATACTCTGTGCATACTGACTCAATATCCATATTAAATTAATATTTAAAGTCATAATTAATTTAATTAACAATGTAATAAAATTCCTCGCCTAGGTCGCCTCGCGTACGCGAGACGTCGAGACATTCGCCCAAATCTCCCTTTGACCCGACCCGAGGAGAGGAGAGGCGAGGCGTGGCGTGGCATGGTGAAGCGAGGCGAGGCGGCGGCGCGCGTGTGTGTGTGCGTGCACGAGGGCACCCTAGTTCACCTTGCACACTACATGCCATAGTAGTTAACACTACTCTTGCACATCCATGCATATAAAGCACCCACACTTATATTACATATTCTATGTGGGACAAACTCTTTAAACCCATTTCAAACTAGCAACTTTACTCAATTTATTTATGGATTACACCAAGAAAATGTCTTAGATCCAATAATGAAAGTTTAAGTCCTCATAGCAAGGAACAACTTCCAATCATTAGTTTCTGGAAATTTCATCAAGAACATATATAAAATATGTCTCAAACTTTCCATTTTTTAACAATCCCCCACAAATCCATATAGAAATTCATATCAGATTCTACTCATGACTTGCTTTTCAGAGTTGGTACCAGTCAAGGTTTGAACCCTCCTAAGTCCTCTACTTCGATGGCTACCGGATATAGATGAAATGTTTCACCTTGAATCTTTATCCGTTGATGTGTAACCACACTCCATAGACGACGACAAGTCAAAGGCTATGGTGCCGATCTACGGCTTTGAGACGTTAATGGTCATGTCTCGATCCTATTCGTCGAATGCTTCGAAGAATAACTCTATCCTCTAATTGCGACCACACAATAACATTCGCTTAGCTGGGCATCTCCAAAGATGTACTGCCAACATCTCGTCTAACGACTTGACCCCATTCAGAGTTCTTAAAACTCTTGCTAACCAGCAGTTACAGTACCTCTTGAGGTTTACAGGGGAAAGACTCAGATACATGAGTATCTATATAATTGTAGTAGAGGTACTACCGAATCACCCTCAGAACTTGTTATTACCACATTGAATACACTTTGATGGATCTCCTCTCAGGTGTATTGGGTTCCCGCTGTTGTTGACTCAAAATGGGTTGTCAGTCTCATTCCCAACCTTGACTTTAGGACAACAGCATGCTCAAGTCCCTTAGTCCAAGGATCAACCAGGTTGTCTTGAGTTCCAATAAACTCAAAAGCAATGATCATGTCAGACACCAAACCCCTTATAGACTTTAGTCTAACTTAGACGTGTCTCTTTGTTTTTACATTATACTTCTTATTGATAGTTGTACGACTATCATAATGAACAGCAAGAGCAGGAAGCGGTTGGCTTACTACAGGAATCACAGACATAAGTCCATGCAACCATTCAGCCTCTGTCCCCGTGGCATCTAATGCACACAACTCAGCCTCAAAAGTAGACCGAGTTACAATAGTCTGTCTAGCAGACTTCCAGGATATAGCTCCACCCGCAAGGGTAAACACGTATCTAGTCACTCTATTGGAACCATATTTCTTAGCTATCCAACTTGCATCACTATATCCCTCTAACACTCCAGGAAACCTCCTGTAGTGCAAACCAAGGTAGATTGTGCATTTTAGATATCTAAGAACTCTATCAAGAGCATCCCAATGAGTCTTGTTTGGATAGCTTGTATATCTAGCTAACTTAGATACAGAATATGAAATATCTGGTCTAGTACCATTAGCAAGATATTGCAAACTCCTAATAATCTGAGAATATCTTAACTGAGACACGGGAACTCTTGACTTATTCTTGACAAGAGCAACTTTTGAATCATATGGCGTGCTTGCGATTCTACAATTTGAATAACCATACTTCTCAAGTATAGATTTCTCTATATAATGAGATTGTGACAAGGTTATTCTATCATCTGAATGAGTCAGCTTGATACCAAGAATCACATTAGCAGCACCCATATCCTTCATTTCAAAGTGCCTTTTCAAGAAACTTTTTTGTCTCGTTAATAATCTCAATATTGGTTCCAAACAACAATATGTCATCCACATACAGGCACAAAATCACTTTTTCATTTCCTTTAACCTTATAGTAAACACACTTGTCACTTTCATTAACCAAAAATTCTGAAGCCAAAACAGTTTCATCAAACTTCTTGTGACAGTCTCTAGGTGCTTGTTTCAAGCCATATATGGATTTGACTAACTTACAAACTTTCCTTTAATTGCTAGAAGTAACAAATCCCTCACGCTGATCCATATAAATCTCTTCTTCAAGATCTCCATGAAGAAAAGATGTCTTTACATCCATTTGATGGATGATAAGACCATGTACGGAAGCCAATGCTATAAGCATTCGAATTGTTGTCATTCTTGCAACAGGAGAGTATGTGTCAAAGTAGTCAATGCCTTTTATTTGCTTAAAACTCTTAGCTACTGGCCTAGCCTTATACTTATCTATTGAGCCATCTGGGTTCATTTTTCTTTTGAAAATCCACTTACATCCTATAGTAGAACACCCAGGAGGGAGATCAACCAACTCCCATGTTCCGTTAGAAAAATAGAGTCGATCTCACTCTTTACTGCACCTTTCCAGTGCCTTGACTCCGCAGAATCCATGGCCTGTCGAAAAGTTAAAGGTTCTTCATCGACATTGTAAGTGATAAAATCACTTCCAAAGTCCTTAACCACTTTTGTACGCTTAATCCTTCTAGGTTACTCTACTTCGTTAGGAGTAGAGCTACTAGCAGGATCCGCCCCCACATTTGTCATCATTTCCACATGATCAGGAATAAACTCGATGTGCGAGTGGCATCATCATCAGAAATACCCTGAGGTATACCAGTCTTCATAGGGAACACATTCTCAAAGAATGTTGCATCACGAAACTCAACTATAGCGTTGACCAATATCCCATCTATGTCAGATTTTAACACTAAAAATCTCATAGCGGTTGTGGTTCCAATATATCCCAAAAAGATGCAATCAATAGTTTTTGGCCCCAATTTCTTTCTCTTGTGTTCAGGGACAAGTACCTTTGTAAGGCAGTCCCACACACGAAGATATTTTAAACTAGCCATTCTGCCTTTTCATAATTCACAAGGTGTCTTGTCCATATATTTCAGAGGGACTCTGTTCAGAATATGGCAAGCCGTATTCAGAGCCTCTCCCCACATGTACTTAGGCAACCCAGTATTAATTAGCATACTGTTAATCATATATTTAAATGTTCTGTTCTTTCGTTCTGCCACCCCATTAGACTCAAGAGTGTATGGTGGAGTCACTTCATGAACTATACCATTGGTTCTGCAAAATTCATTAAATGACGTACCCGTATACTCTCCACCTCTATCCGACCTCAAACGTTTAAGTACTCTGCCAGTTTGTGTTTCAACTTCATTTTTATACATAATGAATTTATCTAGTGCTTCATCTTTATGTTTAAATAAATAAACATAACAGTATCTACTACAATCGTCTATAAAGGTAATGAAATATTTTTTATTATCTTTAGTCAAAACACCACTGAATTCACATATGTTTGTGTGTACTAAGTCTAACACCTCTGAATCCCTAACAACGTTATCAAAGGGTTTCCTAGTTAATTTAGCAGTCACACATACTTGACATTTAGATTTCTTTTCAATGGCATACTTTGGAATCAACTCTAAATTCATCATATTCTTTAGAGCACCAAAATTTAGATGACCAAGACGTGAGTGCCATAAATCAGATGATTCAACACAATTCACAGAAGGAACAATATTATCATTAATAAAACTACCCAAAACATGCTCTACATTTATTAAAAATAAACCATCAGAAAAGTAACCTTTGCCAAAAAATACACCAGTATGTGTAATAACTACTTTATTACACTTCAAAGAAAGTTCGAACCCATTTCTAACTAACCAGCTTCCACTTATTATATTTCTACGAATGTCAGGAACATGATGCACTCTAGTACGGGATAGAACACGCCCAGAAGCAAACTTCAGGTCCACGTTTCCTACTCCAAGTACTTGAGCAGCACTAGCATTCTCCATCGTCACTGTCATTCCTTGAATATGTTGATAAGATACAAACAGAGTAATATCAGTACAAATATGTACATTAGCTCCAGTATCAATCAACCATTCATTTCACAAATAAGTGGAAAGTAGTGTAGGGTTGTAGTTAACATACCCGTCATTGGTTTCAGAAGCAACAGCCTCACCAACCATGTTAACCACAAGCCCACTAGTGGTTGGAAGCACAGTATTAATTTGTGCTACCACATTAGGTTTCTGCGCTTTCTTAGTAGGACAGTCCTTGCTCCACATTGACCAACCTGTCCACAAGACCAACATGGTTTGTTTTCCTTTGGTTTCTTAGCCTTGTTCTTGTCAGTTTTAGGCTTGTTATTCTCCTTCTTAGTGACAGACTTTCTTTTCTGTCCAACAGTCACTACAATCAACTTCAAACTCCCATGTTCAGTATGCATCACATGTCCCTGTTTGGACTTGTGTTTCTCCTGCACCGAGATGTCCAACATCAAGTTGGTCCAGGTGATCTCTCCTTTCTGTCTTTTCAGGGAGAGAGCAAACTCTTCCCAAGACTTTGTGAGCTTTTCAATCACCAACATAACCTGAAATTTCTCAGGAAGGTCCATTCCAGACTCCTTCAAAGCATGTACCAACATCTCAAACTCATACACTTGCTCTGTCATGGATTTAGTATCCACCAGTTTAAAATCAAGGAACATTGCCACACTATACTTTTCTAGACCTTGTGAGTCAGTATTATGGATTTGCTCCAGCTTCTCCCATAAGAGTTTAGCAGTGAAGGCATCCGATGAATAAACATCGAACAGAGTGTTCGCTAAAGCTGCCAAAATAGCAGCCCTTGCCACTCCATCCTTTTCAACCCACAAAGCATAGACCTTAACAAAGTCAGCCTGCTCTTGATTCACAACAGGAGGATCATACTGCACCACCGGCCATAGACCCTTAACCGTTAACCACAACTTCATCTTTTTCTACCAACGAGAAAAGCCAGCCCCACCACTGAACTTATCAGGCATACCAGACAGATCAATAGGTTGTGGGAAACGGTACGTAGCCCAATCAATGGCAGTAGCAGTAACCCCAGACCCAGAACTAGTAACACCAACAATAGGAGTTACAGTTTCGTTAACCATCTTGTTAATTAACAATATATAACACATATAATATCTTCAAGATTGTTGGATCGTAATTAAAAACTACACACAATAATGGGGCAGTTATATAAATAGTTTAACAAGAACAGGCAGATTAAACCAATTAACAAAACAAAGCACGAAGTCAAAACAAGATCTATAAATTAGTAACTGTAAGGACAAGAGAAAAGATAGAATACTTAGCTCTAATAGAAGCTTTAAGCATACACTGATTGAACCAAAACCACTACTGAGTCTCCAAGCCTTGCTAGAAGTCTTGACTGTTGTTGAAGAAATTATTGCCCCACTACGCTGTGTTGGGTTGCAGCAATATCACTTCCAGGATAAAACAGCACAGAGCACTTCATCCACAGATACGTAGAACTCAACAATGACATGCACCTCAGTTCGCCCAGAAAACCTTATGCAAATCTGTAAGTATGTGGTAGACACAGAGTATGGATGCTAGGGTTTTCTCAAAATTGTGTTCAGACTTCAGTCACTCTATCTACAACATTTTTATGTATTTATAATACAATAAAACGTAACAGCAGATAAAACATTAATTAAAATAATTATTCTGACTTAAAAAGCATTTAATAGAATATTTATCAGAATCAGTAACAGTTACCAGAGTTAAGCTAAAGTCTGATTAGGCTCAGGCCCATCAGAGTTTATCTGCTAAACTCTGACCAGCAGATGTATCGGAGTTTATTTGCTAAACTCTGACCCATCAGAGTTTATAAACTCTAACCATATCAGTTCTATCAGAGTTTATCCGGTAAACTTTGATCGAGCTAGTCCATCAGAGTTTATTCATAAACTCTGACCCATCTCCTCTTTGTAAACTCTGATCTGTTACAGAATATATTACTCTGATCTGGCCATCAGAGTTTGTTTTAGTCCATCAGAATTTATTATAAACTCTGACACGGCTCAAACTCTGACCAGTCACATAAAATATATATACTCTGTGCATACTGACTCAATATTCATATTAGATTAATATTTAAAGTCATAATTAATTTAATTAACAATGTAATAAAATTCATCGGCCACGTCGCCTCGCGTATGCGAGACGCCGAGACATTCGCCCTTCGACCAGACCCGAGGCAAGGAGAGGCGTGGTGTGGCGTGGCGAGGCGAGGCGGCGGCGCGCGTGTGTGTGCGCGTGCGCGAGGGCACCCTAGTACGCCATGCACACTACATGCCTTAGTAGTTGACACTACTCTTGGACATCCATGCATATAAAGCACCCACACCCATATTACATATTCTATGTGAGACAAACTCTTGAAACACATTTCAAACTAGCAACTTCTACTCAATTTATTTATGGATTACACTAAGAAAATGTCTAAAATCCATACATTAAAGTTTAAATCCTTATAGCAAGGAACAACTTCCAATCGTTAGTTTCTGGAAATTTCATTAAGAACATATATAAAATATGTCTCAAACTTTCCATTTTCTAACATATTAACCTCTTCATTATCGATGGAAGTTATTGATTTCATAAACCTAAGAAGTCCTCCACCTTTTGTATAATCTTTCAAAAAATCAACCTTTTTTTATTGATTTTTCTTCCTTCATCTCTAGATCGATATTTTTTCATCCTAACTAAATGTCACTGTAATTAGGGATTTGGAAGCCAATGATAATAAGAAGAGAAAGCTTTAGTTTTTATAAAATATGGAGATTTATATCTAATATTTACATATCTTTAATTTTATTGTGCTTCTTTACATAAACAAAAATAAAAAAGAAATTATTTTGACCCTAATTATTATTATTATTATTTGGTTTTTATATCTTAAAAAAATTTGGTGTTCTATTATAAAAATATTGTGCCCCTAATTTTTTTTGTGTCTCTACATATATTTTTTCATTTTTTTTCTCTGTTTTATAAAACAAAATGTGCCCCTAACTTTTTTATTTTTTTGGTACCCCCATTCAAGAGCATAAGCTGCTTGACCTCAATGCCGGCTCTGAGTCAACTAATCAAAAACCATAAGCATATCTTACAAACTAATTATACAAGTGCACAGTTCAACATGCAGATCTGATTTATTATCTATATCGTTTACAGTTAGAAAATATTTATAATGTCATATACTACTACAATGACCATCATTCATTGCACAAATAAAGGAAAAGCAACCAAGATTTGTAATTGTTTTCTTAAAAAAATTTAAATGATTAAATCTACTAAGAAAGTGTTAGGAATTCCCGTTTCCTCGTCTTTGCATAAACTGAAGTTAACAGTTATCATAGGCAATAATAAGAACAGATTAATAATAATCAAGACAGATGAACACCAAGATTTATACATGGAAAAACCCTCTTAAAACAAAGAGGTAAAACACCACGAGACCAACTCCGAATGTTTCCACTATAATGATAATAATGGTTACAATATTCTCTCTCACTTTTACAGAGTAATACTTGAGCCACACTTGAATAGCAATACAATGATTCCCTTTTCCTTCGGTACTTAACCAGATAATCTGGTCGAACTGCCCTTGTTGCAGTTGCAACGATTCGATGAACTCCTAATGTTGTAGTGGGACAAAACCCGATGACTACAGCCCAACCAAACACTAACACTAACCCACCCGAAATGAAAGAATAGAATAACACGAGAGCCCCTATCCTGACCTGCTAGAAGCTACCAAAAGGTAAGTTCCCTACTAGACGGACTATCTAGCAGCTATAAACTAAGAAAGGAGAGAGATAAGAGTATTTGGTGCATTTACTAAAGAAGAGAAAATGACTTATTTATAGATGAGAGAAAGTGAGTGCTCTTTTTCCTTATCAATGTGGGATAAAAGAAGAGTGAAAGTGAGAAACATGATTTTTTGGCTTAAAACCAACAATCTCCCTTTTCCGAACTCACAACTCTTCATTTGAAATCCATGTTTACGCCTCGCTTGCAAGTTCTAACTTCTCCCGCGGAATGACTTTGTCATCATATCAGACGGATTCATATCCGTGTATATCTTCTCTATCTGTATCATCCCATCTTTAACTTGTTCCCGTAACCAATGGTAACGTACATTAATATGCTTAGTACGACTGTGACAAGTAACATTCTTTTTTAAGTCAATATGACTATCACAGTATAACTCAAACTTGTCATATTTCTGACCCAATTCTTGGAGAAACCGCTTTAACCAAACTAGCTTCTTGCCTGCTTCACAAGAAGCAATATACTGTTACTCGGTTGTTGACAGCGCAACTACATTTTTGCAACTTGGACTGCCATGATACAGCTTCCCTTGAAAAAGAGAAAAGCATCCCTGACGTGGACTTCATCTCATCAGGATGTCGTGACATGTCAGCATCTGTAAAACCTTCCAAGATTGGTTCACCATGTCCATACCTCAAACATAATCCGGAAGTACCCTTTAAATATCTGAGAACCCATTTAACTACTTCTCAGTGCTTTCTTCCAGGATTTGACAGATATCTACTCACAACTCCAACAACATGAGCAATATCTGGGATTGTACAAACCAATGCATACATAAGACTTCCTACTACTGATGAGTAGGGAACTTCTTCCATATCCTTTTTCTCTTTGTCTGTTGACGGACACATTTTCTTGTTCAGTTTAAAATGTCTCGCCAATGGTATACTAACAGGTTTAACATCACCCATATTGAACCTTTTCAATACTCGTTCAATATAACCCTGTTGTGACAGCCACAACTTTCGAGCTATTTTATCACGAAAAATATTCATCCCCAGAATTTGTCTAGCCGAACCCAAGTCTTTCATATCAAAGAACTTAAACAAATCCTTTTTTAACTTGTTGATCATGTTAGCATCTTAACCGACTACTAACATATCGTCAACATAAAGCATTAGGATAATGAAGTTACCGTTAGGAAACCTTTGCACATAAACACAGTGATCTGAAGTAGTTCTCTTGAACTTGTGATTCTGCATGAATGAATCAAACTTCTTATACCATTGTCTTGGCGCTTGCTTAAGCCCATACAAACTCTTCTTGAGTTTACAAATCATGTGATCCTTCCCTTTCTCTTCAAACCCTTCTGGATGGTGCATGTAGATCTCTTCCTTCAAATCTCTATGAAGGAATGCATTTTTCACATCTAACTGCTCAAGCTCAAGATCCATGCTTGCTGTTAATCCGAGTACTGTTCAGACGGATATCATCTTGACAACCGGAGAAAAGATCTCATCGAAATCAATGCCTTCCTTCTGTGCAAAGCCTTTAGCAAACAATCATGCTTTATATTTTACAAGCTTTTCATCGTATCTTTTCACTTTGAAGATCCATTTATTCTTCAAAGCCTTATGTCCCTTTGGAAGCGTAGTCAACACATAAGTTTCATTCTCATTCAAAGAATCCATCTCCTCATTCATTGCTTTTAACCAACAATTGATATCTTTATAAGTCTTGACTTCCTCGAAGGTCTCGGGCTCCTCCTCATCAGTAACTAAGATATACTCGGATGCGAGATATCTTGCTGATGGTCTTCATTCTCTTGTAGAATGGCGTGGCTGAGGTTCTTCATTTTCAGGCTGAGACGGTTCCTCCCCCCGCTCAGCATCCTCAGTATCCGCCATATCTTCTCCATTATCTTCGAATATATCTGGATTTCTAGCTTTTTGTGGTTGTGGCATTTTCCCAAAATTTTCATAATTTTGAGACTCGTAGAATACAACATATCTACTCTTGAATATCTTCTTCGATTCAAGATTCCACAACCGATACCCAAACTCCGGATCTCAATATCCAACAAGTATGCACGAAATTGATTTATCTTCAAGATTTGTTCTATGCTCCTTTAGGATGTGTGCAAAATCCTTGTATCCAAACACCCGCAAATATGAATAAGAAACATCTTTTCCTAACCAGACCTTATCTGGAATCTCAAAATTCAGAGGTGCCGATAGAGACCTGTTGATCAATTAGCAAGATGTTTTTAGAGCTTCTCCCCAGAATGTCTTCGTCAATTTAGCCATTCTTAACATGCATCTAACTCTTTCAACAATGATACGGTTCATTCTTTCCGCAACACCATTCAGTTGTGGGGTACCAGGAACTATCTTTTCATGTCGGATACCATACCGTGCAAGGTATTCTTGAAACTCTTTTCATTATGTATTTGTACAACAATTCATGTTTAATGGTATAAATATGGAAGGAATAAAGACTCAACTGATGCTAATAAAACTTTATCGAATAGATGAAGATTTGGTTTACGAAATCAATTTACAATGCTGCCAAATTGTTAAGAAAAAAATTAAAATGAAAAAAATTAGAACTCGACAACGATAAGAATTACTCCCTCATAGCTTATTTACATGTTTATTTTGAAAAAAAAAAAGAAAAGAAAACATATTAAAAATGTTAGTTGAATAAATTTTTCTATGAATATCTCTAATTATTGTCTTAAAAATGGCAACATAACTATGTTTTAAATGAGTCAAATTTTAGAAATAATAGATATAAGGATAGTTTCAGAAGATTATTTTGAAATGTATTAAAGTTGTAGAATAGAATTGTGCATTCGATGAAGACATCGGCTAACTAGAGAGTACAGGATCTGCAGCAATGTCCAGTGCACCTTGGTTGTCACAATGAATCATGATTGTGGAACTTGTAGTTTATATAAAAGTAAATGAAACTAAGAAAGATCACAGGATGTATTAGTTAAATCCCTTACTTTGTTTCAGCTATATAACAATTTGTTCATAAGATCAGATGATTAAAGATATGCCAAGTAAAAGACAAATATGTCACTAACACTTCTATATGAATAAGAACAAGAACACCAATCACTATAATAGAAATATTCAAGATGAAGATTTAAAGATGCATTATATTAGAGTCCTTGAAATGTAGTATTTTTGAAATACCTAATAACGCTTTGTATATCATTGAGATGCGGAACTCTAGATTTTTTAAGAATTTGACTTAGGTGTTGAACCATATAAGAAGTGAAATTGCGTAAAAATAGTATATTAAAAATATGATATTATAGAATGTATATGAATTTATTGGATAATTGAATAATAAATAATATATGACTATATAATATATTGTAATTGATCAATTATATTCAACAGTTCTGACAATTTAAAATTTTTATTTTTAAGATATAAGTTTAAATTGTATATCAAAGAAGTATTGAGTTTTAATTTATAAAATATAAATGGGTGAAAGTCATATTACTAGTCCTATTTGTAATAAGTAGATGACAACTCAACTCAGATAAGAAAGCGAAGTAAATAATAAATATTGAATATAGAGGAAGAATAAAAAGAAGCCAAGACTTGACAAGACAAGACACAAAGACCACTACAGAAGAAATGAGAATCAACATTGTAGTTAGTCATCCGTGAACCAGACCAGTGCACAGGGTGTCAACAATGTCAGTGAAGATTCGTCATCAAAAAGTTCAAGTGGTTAGAAAGGTTATTGTTGAAGAACAGAAGAGTGTTATCTACATCAACAATAATCAAGCCTTTAATTTAATTCTCTATTAATTAATTAAATTAATTAGTTAATTTAATTAATAAATTAATTCACTCAGAATTAATTTATTTCTTAAATTAATTAAAGGATTAATTAATTTAGAATTATTTTAGAATGACAAAAGACAGAAGCTGGAAGCTCAAAGGGATACAGGTCTGTTTGGAATACAGTGTACAAGAGTCAGAATCCAAGATTGAATATTTGACTGGGTACATGCAGTGGTGAAAAGAAGTATTGTCTAGTTTAAAGAGTCAGATTATTTCAGTAACAGAGGTACTTCTAATTACAACTGTAGAAACAGCCAAACATGCCTGACAGTACTGACTTGAAGAAAAGACAGAAAAAGAAATGACACGGAAGAAATGCAGAGTCATATATTCTTAAAAGTGGAACCCTGGTTAGAATTGATTTATCATTTTCAAGTCAAAAGGAGTTCGGTTCCAGACGTTCAAAAGACCGCAGCTTAGAGCGTAAGGATTTATTTAATTAATAAATATTTTATTTATTTAGTAAATTATATTTATAAATATCTAAATAATATTAGATATTTATTTTTATAATTTATGAATTAAATTTATTATTTATTAATCAAAGATTATAAGCTGTGCGGGTCTAAAAGCATTTCTACGGAGCTGATTCACTAAAAGACGAAATAGGCCCCTTTTCATTTGAAATTGAATTCGGCAGGTGATGCTTTTCAAAGAACCAATCATAGCCTGCCAAGTGTCCAGACAAGTGGGAAAGAAATGAAAAAGGCAGTGAATTCAAAGGTCATACCGAACTATTCTGAAATGTCATACCGCGAGAATTCAAGGCTGTTAAGCAAAAGTCATACCGAGCTTATTCCAAAAGTCATACCGATTTTATTTAATTAAAAAGTCATACCGACCTTTTTAATTAATTAAAATAAGTCATACCGAGCTTCTGCCGACCTAAAGTCATACCAGAATAAGTCATACTGAATTTTCTGTGTTCAAAAGGTCATGCTGAATTGATTTTTTATTTAATTAAAAAGTCATACCGATTTTTAATTAATAAATAAGTCATACCGACCACACAGAAGTCATACCCAGCTTTAGAAATGTCATACAAGTGTTAAAATAAGTCATACAGACTTATTTTCTTTAAATTAAGTCATAGTCAAAAAGGTCATAGCAGCCTTTTTGAAATCTCTATAAATATGAGATGAAGGCTTCATTTTCCTCAAGTTCGTTAAGTAGAAAAATCAGTTCAAATTCAGAATTTGTCTGCATTGTAATATTCACAGACTTTCTATGCTGGTTTGATTTTAATTCCTAAAGTAGAACAATTCATGTCAAATTTGTTCTAGGAATTAAAGTTTATTCTACCAGATGTTGTAACACCCATTCAAGTTTAATATACATATTTAACTTGAATCTTGTTTACTTACTTGCTAATTTCTATATCTTAATTGTTATATCATAAAAATAGAAAGCTAGTAAGTCAGCCTCCCAAACACTACAAAGACCCGAACCCTCAGCTTAAGCAATAATTTAATTCCGCAAATTCTGAAAAGAATTTTAAATTGTTGTCAGTATCGCATTCAACCCCCCTTCTACGATACTTCCGGGACCCAACAATTGGCATCAGAGCAAGCTGATTGATATACAAATCAAGATCCGCAGTCGAGTGAAGCTCAGGGTACCGAAGCTGTTTTGAACTCTAAATGTCTAGAGGCCTTGTTAAATAAATTTAGATAATTTTATTTTATAAATTTAAATTTAGATAAATTTATTTTATAAATGTTATTTAAAATAAATTTATTTTGCAAATTTAATTTAAATGAGTTTATTATTTAAATTTGAAAAAGTTTCTTTTATAAACTTAATTTAAATAAGTTTACTTTTTAAATTTTAATTTAAATAAATTTATTCTTTAAATTTAAATAGATTTCCTTTTATAATTTAAATTTGTTTAGATAATTTTATTTTATAAATTTAAATTTAGATATATTTATTTTATAAATGTTATTTAAAATAAATTTATTTTGTGAATTTAATTTAAATGAGTTTATTATTTAAACTTGAAAAAGTTTGTTTTATAAACTTAATTTAAATAAGTTTACTTTTTAAATTTTAATTTAAATAAATTTATACTTTAAATTTAAATAGATTTCCTTTTATAGTTTAAATTTGTTTAGTTAATTTTATTTTATAAATTTAAATTTAGATATATTTATTTTATAAATGTTATTTAAAATAAATTTATTTTGTGAATTTAATTTAAATGAGTTTATTATTTAAACTTGAAAAAGTTTGTTTTATAAACTTAATTTAAATAAGTTTACTTTATAAATTTTAATTTAAATAAATTTATTCTTTAAATTTAAATAGACTTTCTTTTATAATTTAAATTTATTTAGATAATTTTATTTTATAAATTTAAATTTAGATAAATTTATTTTATAAATGTTATTTAAAATAAATTTATTTTGTAAATTTAATTTAAATGAGTTTATTATTGAAACTTGAAAAAGTTTCTTTTATAAACTTAATTTAAATAAGTTTACTTTATAAATTTTAATTTAAATTTATTTATTTTTTAAATTTAAATAGATTTTCTTTTATAATTTAAATTTATTTAGATAATTTTATTTTATAAATTTAAATTTAGATAAATTTATTTTATAAATGTTATTTAAAATAAATTTATTTTGTGAATTTAATTTAAATGAGTTTATTATTTAAACTTGAAAAAGGTTTATTTTATAAACTTAATTTAAATGAATTTATTTTATAAATTTAATTTAAGTAAATTTATTTGTTAAATTTATATAGATTTAATTTATAATCTAAAGATATTAAAACTTGGTCCATTTTTCAAAAAGGGTTTGTAGTTGGAAAATTCTCCGTTTTGGCTCAGAATTAATTCCCAGAGCATATGACCCGGTTTCGAGGAAAGTGGTCATTTCGTATTAGTAAGTTTATTCCGGAGCATTTGGATTTTATTGTGGATGATTCGACTGTTCATGTTATAGTTCCACAAACTGCTCAAATGTAAAGATATGATAGATTTATTAGTGGGGAACTCTGAAGATTTTTTTTCTGACTCTAATGATCATTCTAGTTTTTGTACTTATACAAAACGGATTTAAGAATCGTTAGAGGTCACAACTGAAGAAACATATGAGGCTAAAAGTAGCAAGACAAGATCAGGGCTGTGCTACAATATTCAAGAAGCCTAAACAAACAAATGATGACAGAGACTGTGTTGAGATTAAAAGCAGGTGCGTATCTTCATATGAATTGCTCACACTCACATAGTTGTACTTAAATGTCAGATCTTATCATGTATTGTTTGTTAAGGTGTAGAAGGATAAGAGATGGTAGAATTATCTAAGTAGTCAGTAAAATTTGTAGATTCGAGACTTAATCTAAAACTGACTTAGGTAATTAGAGATATTTAAAATGTTAGACAACAACAGAGATGGATTAGAAAGAATTAGTAATTAAATTGTTAGTTCTTCTATTCCATGTGCTTTTAGAAACTTATTGAATATCTGTAAATCTACTTGACACCTGTCACAATTGTGTAGAATGGTTAAAGTAGATACTGAATTTTCTAATATGCATAACATGCTTGAATTGCATAATTCTTATCTATAATGCATTGAAACTGAATGTTTACCATGTGCTCTTATTTTTCATGCTTGTTTATTTAAATCTGAAAATGCATATCTTAGGACTTGCATAATCTTAGGCAAAGCATCAATAGGAATCACAATAGGGTAAAGACTGCTAGACCACCTTAATATAGGTTGGAATCACTAATCTCATAGCCTTAAGACTACCTTGTCAAGGCTGCTGTGAATGAGAAGTGTTCAGTCAAAGATATGTTTGTGCATGTTAAGGTTGAAACTGTTGTTACCACTATTGAAAGTAATATCTCTAACCCATCTGGACTCAATTGAAGTTGAGTACCAAGAAGCTTAATCATTTATGATTGCAGAGTATGAAACAAAAGTCAAAAGTTATATGATTTCGTGACATATATTGTTCGAGGCATATTACTAGCATTGAAGCTCTACTATCACAGATGGTTGAGAAGGCCTCCCCGATGGTAACCTTTGGAGATGACAGCAAAGGATGTACAAGGGATATGGCTATCATGATTTAAGAACTGTCATCAGTGGAAGCATCTTTCTTGTCGACGGACTTAAGCACTAAGCACTATCTATAGGGCACTAGAGAATTCTTTGTCAAAGGTTTTCTGGAAAAGCATTGAAATAGAAAAGTGTTTGATTTCAAGCAAGAAAGATGGAAGATCACTCAACTGAGAGTGAATTGGTGATGTTCGTACATTCAACAGATAATTTATATCACATATGGTGATTGATCACATCAAGCAGATCAAGTTGGAAGCAAAGTACTTTGAAGTTGAAGCGATTAACACAACATGCTTCTTTATTCAACAAAGATCGTGAAAAGACATCATATGAGTTAGTGGCCAACCAGAAGCAAACACTGAAGCTCTTTCGTGTGTTTGGAGGAAATTGATATTTATTGAAGATTTATATGAGCATCTTGATAAGTTTAAATTAAGGCTCATGGAACAATTGTCCTCGGCTACTCATTGAAGTCGAAAGCTTTTAAAGTAAGATGTGATGTAAAATCAGAAGGTGATTGAAAGTCTGAATATGTCGTCCTATTACACCAAGCTCCCGAGCATTAAAATAAAAGTCTATTCTGAATCTGTGAAGCTTGACATCTAGTCAGAGTCATATTCAGTTATTGATGATGAAACTGAGGTTGCAGAAGGAATCAATGTTAATGATGATGATTCAGATCCTAGTAGTGGAAATGGTAGTGAATCTACACAACTCATGGACTTTAACAAAATCCACTCAACAAGGTGAAGGATCTTCAACACATCCTAGCAGCAACTTAGGGGGAGCAAATAAAAGAAGGATCTACTAGTCGTACTCAACACAATGAAGATCAAAGGAATACATTAAGAACATATCTGCCGAGACAACGGGTTTGAAGTCAAAGTCATTCCTGGAGTCTAATTCTTAGTGATTTGGATAATAGAGTAAAGACTAGAAGTGCTATGCAAAGTAAATAGTTACTCTTCGGGAAAGAACAATTGTTAAACAGTTGGAATCCTAAAGAAGATTGAAGAAGCACTGATTGATCCAGATTGGGTGATTGCAATGCAAGATGATCTCAATCAGTTCGAAGGCAGAATCTACTGAATCTGGAACCCAGGCCACAAGACAAAGTTGTAATTGGTACTGTAAGGGTTTTCAGAGACTGGATGATTTTTGGCATTGTTATGAGGGACAAAGCCAAACTGGTTGCTACAGAAGGTATCGACGATGATGGAAACAGAATCTTCGGGACTTTCAAGATCTAACTAAAGCACCAGAGACGAGACTTGATACTATTAGGGCTGAACATGTTGATGTACAATAAATCCTGGACTTTGAAGTTTCATATCCACTGGAATTTGTATATCATTCTCTTCACAAAGCTCTCTATGACGAAGGTAAGATATCAAGCAATGGTCAAGGACATGGTATGACATTCTAACTGCTAATTACTTGAAAATGATTTTATATTAGAGTCGTTATACACATATCTCTCTATACAAGGCACACACACATAATGTTTAGTGCAAGTATACCATGATTATATTATATGTGGGTCTACTATGCATAAAGACCATATATTTTATTCTCAATATGCCTATGTGTAAGTTTCCACGTGGATACTAGAGAATCTAATCTTATAGCTAAGATATGAATTGTTAGATATCTTAAGGGATTACCAATTCTAAGAATCAGGTACCCTAAAGATACCAGGTTTAACCTAATTGGCTATATAGATATAGATAATGCAGGTTATAAGAAAGACAGGGAGGTAATTATCAGAAGCTGTCAAACTCCATCAACTCTGCTGGATAATTTCTACACCACTCACGGAACAAGCGCATGGACATCAGGTATCATTTATTTCGAGAGTTGTCCTTAGTAGAATAACTTGCAGATATTTGCTAAATAGCTTGATAAATTCATTTTGTCTAAGTTGGTTAGTGAATTAGGGATATTATTAATGTGCATATTTGTTGGAAATCCCATCTGTAAGGAATTCTTAAATGAGTTCACAAGTTTTACATTTTCCATATTTAAAGGACTTATGAATTTATTTGAAATCCAGAACCTCGTACTTAGTGCTACTACTTTAATTATCATGTTTACAATGTTATATGCATATGTGGTAATTAGGTGTTCTAGCATAAGTTTGAATATTATCTTAATTGATTTAAATTATGATGTCAGACAATTCGATGTCAGATCAGTCTCATGATTTAAATGAATTAAAATAATATGCAGCATAATTGTTTGTATGATAAATATTTAATGAGTATCAGTTAATGATATCTTACTTAATTGTTTTGATATTTTTCTCTGATATTTTTAAATGTTTTGTTACAAATAATTGTGACACTTTTAATATTAGTGACATTATTTAGAATTACTGATCTAAGTAATCAATGCATATTTCAAAAATCACTAATATTGGAAAACGGAAGTATTTTCTAAATTATGTGTATATAAAATTCTCAATATTTTATATACTTAGAAATATTTCCAAAATTGTTTTTACTTCTAGGTATCAACCATTTGTAAAATGATTTGTTTTCAAACACTTGTTTCAATGTTTGTTGCACATTGATTCAAAGTACCTAAACAGTGGTTGTTGCTTTGAAGACCTTATACTGTATTGCTAAGAATACATCCACCCTATTGTCATGAAATTTTCTATTTTAAGTTAGGGATAATATCAGGTGGACGAAAATGATGAAAATCATAATTGCATTATGAGTCGGAATATCATAGTCATCTATCTGATAAGGATGGTTTGCAAAACTGTTTTCAAATCATACAGTATTAAGGTATAAAGGAAAAGAGTCATTTTATCGAGATATAATTTGGTAAGAGAGTTGAATTTCTTCGTTGGTATAAATTCCCGCGTTTTATTATGGGAAGTTTGCCTTATAAGAAATTCATAAGGGATAGAAACTTTCTTCTCTGATACACATTCCCGCGTTTTATTATGGGATAAGTATCTTAAAAAAATTTCGTATCATGCTCTTAGATAATATTTTTTTTCAACAATTGGTATCAACAATTGGCATATTTATTTTTCCTATTAAATTGGCTTATTTTTACTTTATAGTTTTTTTTATTATTTCATGTTATTTTTCAAATTTATTTTTGTCTACGAGAAATTGTTCTAAGAATCATAAGTATTAAATGTCAATATTTAAAGAACTTGTGAATTTCTTTACATCTACTTTCTCGAGCTTACATATATCCCTGATATAATGTATGAAGTTAAATGCTAATTTTCATTCCTATGATTATTTAGTATTTAGCAAGAGTATTTTATCTTATTAAAATTATGAATTGAAGCAATTCATCGTTTATTAGTTTCATAATTTTAATACGATAAGATATTAGGAGCATGATTACTTGCTTTTTGAAATTATTATTAATTATCATATTTTGATAATTTGTTATTGTTTCATTGCAATTAGTTATGATTTTTGTTGTAAGTGATAATATATATTGTTTATCTGAAAGTCACTAATAATAAAAGCATATCTGTGTCCTGCCGAACAAGAGCAATCGACTCGAGGTAAAAGCAGGTAATCTCGATCTTGATATATTCTTTAATCAATTGATATAAATATATATACAATTGATATATTGAGCCCTCAGTGGCTATAGGACAAGATCAAGGGATTGAAAACATACAATCTCTAACACAGATCATAGAACTAAACACTCAAACAGATACAACTTCATCTACTAAACCCCTGAAAAGAAAATCTTTATCAACTAAAGAGGGTGAGAGAGTAAGTGCCTCTAGTGCACTAGAAAAGAGAAGTATCTATGAGTGTTCCAGTAGTTCTGCCTCTAGTTAGAATATGAAATTGAAACCAAGGCAACTGCTAACAAATTTATATCCTCCCAAAAGGGTATAGATTTGCAAATGGCAAAACTGTTACTAGGTTCGTCATCTTAACATGATGAGTCTATTGAATTCGGCCTGTCAGCCAAGGCCATTTGTAAAGAGTCAACTTCATCTGGACACTCTCAAACACTGCAAACCATAAATATATATATTCAGATGCACTGTAAGGATTGTCACACACTAAGGATGAATTGACGGAAGCAATTATTCTAAACTTCCATATCAAGGAAGGAAGGATGATTGATGATTCTGACTGAATCAACATGCCTTCACAGGCGTCAGGAGGAAACTTGGATCATTTGTTACATTATAGATCCTTGTCTCCCTCCCCAGATGGAACATATCTGGATTCCTAACGGAATAGATCATCTTAGATGATCAGCAACTCATTGAATCTATTACTGAAGCAATTCAGTTTTCAAAGTCAAATATTTTAATAGAATCAATTGAGGACGGGGATTTACGAAACCCCATTGCACCACCAGTGACCTATCTTGAAGGGGCTATGGTGATCTTTCTTGTAGGTACAAACGATTGTGTCATCCGTACTGAGAGAGAGAAATAGTGTTGTGAGGAAAGAGTGAAACACAAGTGAGAAAGAGTGAAAATATATATTCTATGAGTGAAACACTTAGAGAGTATATGAGCGAAACACTTGTCAGAAACACAAAAGAAAATCACACACTAGCACAATTACCAAATCCCATTCCCAATTATCTGTTACAGATTTATAATGTTACTCAACTAAGGGGGATGAAATTTCTTCTATTATTAAGGATTCTGAAGAGGATTACTCAACTAAGGGGGAGAAGTGTTGAACAGTTCGAACTGTTGAACAAGATCCAAAAAGGGAGAAGTAGATCCAAAAAGGGAAAAGTGTTGAACAAGATCCAAATGGGAGAATTGTTTAACAAAGACTTTTACTAGAAGAGGATTACTCCATTGTTGAAAAGGGGGTATATAACAACATGCTTGGATTGGATCCATTTGATTTTAGAAAATTCTTGTATATAGGATTAACTGGATTTTCTAAAATGCATAACATGTCATAGTTTGCATTTTTTATATCTGCGATGGTTGTAAGTCATATTACTAGTCCTATTTGTAATAAGTAGATGACAACTCAACTCAGGTAAGAAAGCGAAGTAAATAATAAATATTGAATATAGAGGAAGAACAAAAGAAGCCATGACAGGACAAGAGAAGACACAAAGACCACTACAGCAGAAATGAGAATCAACATTGTAGTTAGTCATCCGTGAACCAGACCAGTGCACAGGGTGTCAACAATGTCAGTGAAGATTCGTCATCAACAAGTTCAAGTGGTTAAAAAGAATGACAGAAGACAGAAGCTGGAAGCTCAAAGGGATACAGGTCTGTTTGGAATACAGTGTACAAGAGTCAGAATCCAAGATTGAATATTTGACTGAGTACATGCAGTGGTGAAAAGAAGTATTGTCTAGTTTAATGAGTCAGAATATTTCAGTAACAGAGGTACTTCTAATTGCAACTGTAGAAACAGCCAAACATGCCTGACAGTACTGACTTGAAGAAAAGACGGAAAAAGAAATGACACGGAAGAAATGCAGAGTCATATATTCTTAAAAGTGGAACCCCGGTTGGAATTGATTTATCATTTCCAAGTCAAAAGGAGTTCGGTTCCAGACCATCAGAAGACCGCAGCTTAGAGCGTAAGGATTTATTTAATTAATAAATATTTTATTTACTTAGTAAATTATATTTATAAATATCTAAATAATATTAGATATTTATTTTTATAATTTATGAATTAAATTTATTATTTATTAATCAAAGATAATAAGCTGTGCGGGTCAAAAAGCATTTATACGGAGCCAGTCACTACAGGACGAAATAGGCCCCCATTTTCACTTCAAATTAAAGTCGGCAGGTTTGTTTAAATTGATCCAATCATAGCCTGCCAAGTGTCCAGACAAGTGGAGAGAAATGAAATGGTCAGATTGTTTCAAAGGTCATACCGAACATTTCAAAAAATGTCATACCGAGAAAATTGATTTGGCAGGTGAAAAGAAAAGTCATACCGAGCTTATTCCAAAAGTCATACCGAAGCTTTTCATTCAAAAGGTCATGCTGAACTGATTTTATTTAATTAAAATAAGTCATACCGATTTTTTTAATTAAATAAAATCCGAATATGATTTTAAAAAGGTCATACCGAATTTTCAGTAAGTCATACCGACCAGAATATGTCATACCCAGCTTTTTATAAGTCATACAAGTGTTAAATAAGTCATACAGACTTATTTTCTTGAAATTAAGTCATAGTCAAAAAGGTCATGCTGAGCATTTTCAAACCTCTATAAATATGAGGCATTTGCTTCATAATTCAGGAGTAGAAAAAATCAGTTCAAATTCAGAATTTGTCTGCATTGTAATATTCACAGACTTTCTGTGCTGGTTTGATTTTAATTCCTAAAGTAGAACAATTCATGTTAAATTTGTTCTAGGAATTAAAGTTTATTCTACCGGATATTGTAACACCCTTTCAAGTTTTAATATACATATTTAACTTGAATCTTGTTTACTTACTTGCTAATTTTCTATATCTTAAATGTTTAATCGTGAAAATAGAAAGCTAGTAAGTCAGCCTCCCAAACACTACAAATACTCTAACCCTCAGCTTTAGCAATAATTTAATTCCGCAAATTCTGAAAAGAATTTTAAATTGTTGTCAGTATCGCATTCAACCCCCCTTCTACGATACTTCCGGGACCCAACAATTGGCATCAGAGCAAGCTGATTGATATACAAATCAAGATCCGCAGTCCAGTGAAGCTCAGGGTACCGAAGCTGTTTGAACTCTGAATGTCTAGAGGCCTTGTTAAATAGATTTATTTTATAAATTTAAATTTAGATACATTTATTTTATAAATGTTATTTAAAATAAATTTATTTTGTGAATTTAATTTAAATGAGTTTATTATTTAAACTTGAAAAAGTTTCTTTTATAAACTTAATTTAAATAAGTTTACTTTATAAATTTTAATTTAAATAAATTTATTCTTTAAATTTAAATAGATTTCCTTTTATAATTTAAATTTGTTTAGATAATTTTATTTTATAAATTTAAATTTAGATAAATTTATTTTATAAATGTTATTTAAAATAAATTTATTTTGTGAATTTAATTTAAATGAGTTTATTATTTAAACTTGAAAAAGTTTGTTTTATAAACTTAATTTAAATAAGTTTACTTTATAAATTTTAATTTAAATAAATTTATTCTTTAAATTTAAATAGACTTACTTTTATAATTTAAATTTGTTTAGATAATTTTATTTTATAAATTTAAATTTAGATAAATTTATTTTATAAATGTTATTTAAAATAAATTTATTTTGTGAATTTAATTTAAATGAGTTTATTATTTAAACTTGAAAAAGGTTTATTTTATAAACTTAATTTAAATGAATTTATTTTATAAATTTAATTTAAGTAACTTTATTAGTTAAATTTATATAGATTTAATTTATAATCTAAAGATATTAAAACTTGGTCCATTTTTCCAAAAGGGTTTGTAGTTGGAAAATTCTTCGTTTTGGCTCAGAATTAATTCGCAGAGCATATGACCCGGTTTCGAGGAAAGTGGTCATTTCGTATTAGTAGATTTATTCCGGAGCATTTGAATTTTATTGTGGATGATACGATTGTTCATGTTATAGTTCCACAAACTGCTCAAATGTAAAGATAGGATAGATTTATTAGTGGGGAACTCTGAAGATTTTTTTTCTGACTCTAATGATCATTCTAGTTTTTGTACTTATACAAAACGGATTTAAGAATCGTTAGAGGTCACAATTGAAGAAACATATGAGGCTAAAAGTAGTAAGGCAAGATCAGGGCTGTGTTACACTATTCAAGGAGCTCCCGAGCATTAAAATAAAAGTCTATTCTGAATCTGTGAAGCTTGACATCTTGTCAGAGTCATATTCAGATATTGATGATGAAACTGAGTTTGCAGAAGGAATCAATGTTAATGATGATGATTCAGATCCTAGTAGTGGAAATGGTAGTGAATCTACACAACTCGTGGACTTTAACGGAATCCACTCAACAAGGTGAAGGATCTTCAACACATCCTAGCAGCAACTCAGGGGGAGCAAATAAAAGAAGGATCTACTAGTCATACTCAACACAATGAAGATCAAAGGAATACATTAAGAACATATCTGCCGAGACAACGGGTTTGAAGTCAAAGTCATTCCTGGAGTCTAATTCTTAGTGATTTGGATAATAGAGTAAAGACTAGAAGTGCTATGCAAAGTAAATAGTTACTCTTCGGGAAAGAACAATTGTTAAACAGTTGGAATCCTAAAGAAGATTGAAGAAGCACTGATTGATCCAGATTGAGTCATTGCAATGCAAGATGATCTCAATCAGTTCGAAGGCAGAATCTACTGAATCTGGAACCCAGGCCACAAGACAAAGTTGTAATTGGTACTGTAAGGGTTTTCAGAGACTGGATGATTTTTGGCATTGTTATGAGGGACAAAGCCAAACTGGTTGCTACAGAAGGTATCGACGATGATGGAAACAGAATCTTCGGGACTTTCAAGATCTAACTAAAGCACCAGAGACGAGACTTGATACTATTAGGGCTGAACATGTTGATGTACAATAACTCCTGGACTTTGAAGTTTCATATCCACTGGAATTTGTATATCATTCTCTTCACAAAGCTCTCTATGATGGAGGTAAGAGATCAAGCAATCGTCAAGGACATGATATAGATAATGCAGGTTATAAGAAAGACAGGGAGGTAATTACCAGAAGCTGTCAAACTCCATCAACTCTGCTGGATAATCTCTTCACCACTCACGGAACAAGCGCATGGACACTAGGTATCATTTATATCGAGAGTAGTCCTTAGTAGAATAACTTGCAGATATTTGCTAAACAGCTTGATAAATTCATTTTGTCTAAGTTGGTTAGTAAAGTTGAGATATTATGTATGTGCATATTTGTTGGAAATCTCATCTGTAAGGAATTCTTAAATGAGTTCACAAGTTTTACATTTTCCATATTTAAAGGACTTGTGAATTTATTTGAAATCCAGAACCTCGTACTTAGTGCTACTACTTTAATTATCATGTTTATAATGTTATATGCATATGTGGTAATTAGGTGTTCTAGCATAAGTTTGAATATTATCTTAATTGATTTAAATTATGATGTCAGACAATTCGATGTCAGATCAGTCTCATGATTTAAATGAATTAAAATAATATGCAGCATAATTGTTTGTATGATAAATATTTAATGAGTATCAGTTAATGATATCTTACTTAATTGTTTTGATATTTTTCTCTGATATTTTTAAATGTTTTGTTACAAATAATTGTGACACTTTTAATATTAGTGACATTATTTAGAATTACTGATCTAAGTAATCAATGCATATTTCAAAAATCACTAATATTGGAAAACGGAAGTATTTTCTAAGTTATGTGTATATAAAATTCTCAATATTTTATATACTTAGAAATATTTCCAAAATTGTTTTTACTTCTAGGTATCAACCATTTGTAAAATGATTTGTTTTTAAACACTTGTTTCAATGTTTGTTGCACATTGATTCAAAGTACCTAAACAGTGGTTGTTGCTTTGAAGGCCTTGTACTGTATTGCTAAGAATACATCCACCCCTATTGTCATGGAATTTTTTATTTTAAGTTAGGGTGGATATCAGGTGGACGAAAATGATGAATATCATAATTGCTTTATGAGTCGGAAAATCATAGTCCTCTATCTGATAAGGATGGTTTGCAAAACTATTTTCAAATAGTACAGTATTAAGGTATAAAGGAAAAGAGTCATTTTAACGAGATATAATTTGGTAAGAGAGTTGAATTTCTTCTTTGGTATAAATTCTCGCGTTTTACAATGGGATGTTTGCCTTATAGGAAATTCATAAAGGATAAAAACTTTCTTCTATGATACAACTTTCCCGCGTTTTATTATGGGATATGTATCTTAAAGAAAATTTTATATCATGCTCTTAAATGATAAATCTTTAGAACCAATAAAACTCTTTTATTAAAAGTGCTTTAATGCAATCTATTACCATTTCTTATTATATTTTTCCTTCTCCTTGGGATGAAAAATATGTTTTGGAATGTTAAGGTGATTATCTTTTTATGTCGATTGGTTCTTTCCAGTTAGCCCTTAGTGGCTTTTGAAACTGGCCAAGAGGTTGAAAACCCATCAATCTCTTACCCAGGCCATAGTACCAAACACCAATTCATCCACTTCCATATATTAACCCCTGGAGATATAAGGAACTCGTGTAAGTTAGAGGTTGATAAGGGAGAAACTGCACTCGATGCAGCAAATAAGGATGATGTCGAAAGTGCACCCACAGCTCTACCTCCAGAGAGGAAAAGGAGTATATAACTGAGGTAACTGTAAGCTCATCTGCATCTTCTCAAAAGGATGCAGAGCTGAAAAGGCAATAAAACTGTCTCTGGAATCATTCTCTCTACAGGATGAATCCATTGAAATTCGCTCGTCAGCTAGAGCACTTTGTAATGAGTCAAGCACACCACCGGCACTCACGTTGATGGTAAGCCTAAATAGATAAATTCTAGGAACACATTGCAAGGCGTGCACAGTGAGAGGTACATGCAACATTTTTAGTTTTGTACAGTTTTATTTAATTGGCATTCATACTGTTAATATATATTTTTTTTTTGAGAATTGAATTTCTTCTTTGATACAAATTCTCGCTTTTTATTACGGGAAATTTGTCTTATAGAAAATTCATAAGTGATAGAAACTTTCTTCTCAGATATAACTTTCCCGCGTTTTATTAAGGGACATGTATCTTAAAGAAAATTTCGTATCATGCGCTATAATAATATTTTTTTTCAACGATTGGCATATTTATTTTTCCTATAAAATTGGCATATTTTTACTTTATAGTTTTTTTTATTATTTCATGTTATTTTTAAAATTTATTTTTGTCTACGAGAAATTGTTCTAAGAATCATAAGTATTAAATGTCAATATTTAAAGGACTTGTGAATTTCTTTACATCTATTTTCTCAAGCTTACATATATCTCTGATATAATGTATGAAGTTAAATGCTAATTTTCATTCCTATGATTATTTAGTATTTGACAATTGTATTTTATCTTATTAAAATTATGAATTGAAGCAATTCATCGTTTATTAGTTTTATAGTTTTAATACGATGAGATATTAGGAGCATAATTTCTTGCTTTTTGAAATTATTATTAATTATCATATTTTGATAATTTGTGATTGTTTCATTGCAATTAATTATGATTTTTGTTGTTAGTGATAATATATATACATTGTTTATCTGAAAATCACTAATAATAAAAGCATATATGTGTTCTGCCGAACAAGAGCAATCGACTCGAGGTAAAAGCAGGTAATCTCGATCTTGATATATTCTTTAATCAATTGATATAAATATATATACAATTGATATATTGAGCCCTCAGTGGCTATAGGACAAGATCAAGGGATTGAAAACATACAATCTCTAACACAGATCATAGAACTAAACACTCAAACAGATACAACTTCATCTACTAAACCCCTGAAAAGAAAAGTTTATCAACTACAGAGGGTGAGAGAGTAAGTGCCTCTAGTGCACTAGAAAAGAGAAGTATCTATGAGCGTTCCAGCAGCTCTGCCTCTAGTTAGAATGTAATTGAAACCAAGGCAACTGCTAACTAATTTATATCCTCCCAAAAGGGTATAGATTTGCAAATGGCAAAACTGTTACTAGGTTCGTCATCTTAACATGATGAGTGTATTGAATTCGGCCTGTCAGCCAAGGCCATTTGTAAAGAGTCAACTTCATCTGGACACTCTCAAACACTGCAAACCATAAATGTATATTCAGATGCACTGTAAGGATTGTCACACACTAAGGATGAATTGACGGAAGCAATTATTCTAAACTTCCATATCAAGGAAGGAAGGATGATTGATGATTCTGACTGAATCAACATGCCTTCACAAGCGTCAGGAGGAAACTTGGATCATTTGTTACATTATAGATCCTTGTCTCCCTCCCCAGATGGAACATATCTGGATTCCTAACGGAATAGATCATCTTAGATGATCAACAACTCACTGAATCTATTCCTGAAGCAATTCAGTTTTTAAAGTCAAATGTTTTTATAGATTCAATTGAGGACGGGGATTTACGAAACCCCATTGCACCACCAGTGACCTCTCTTGAAGGGGCTATGGTGATCTTTCTTGTAGGTACAAACGATTGTGTCATCCGTACTGAGAGAGAGAAATAGTGTTGTGAGGAAAGAGTGAAACACAAGTGAGAAAGAGTGAAAATATATATTCTATGAGTGAAACACTTAGAGAGTATATGAGCGAAACACTTGTCAGAAACACAAAAGAAAATCACACACTAGCACAATTACCAAATCCCATTCCCAATTATCTGTTACAGATTTATAATGTTACTCAACTAAGGGGGATGAAATTTCTTCTATTATTAAGGATTCTGAAGAGGATTACTCAACTAAGGGGGAGAAGTGTTGAACAGTTCGAACTGTTGAACAAGATCCAAAAAGGGAGAAGTAGATCCAAAAAGGGAAAAGTGTTGAACAAGATCCAAATGGGAAAATTGTTTAACAAAGACTTTTACTAGAAGAGGATTACTCCATTGTTGAAAAGGGGGTATATAACAACATGCTTGGATTGGATCCATTTGATTTTAGAAAATTCTTGTATATAGGATTAACTGGATTTTCTAAAATGCATAACATGTCATAGTTTGCATTTTTTATATCTGCGATGGTTTAATGCTGTATGTATGCCATGTTTGTTATTACTTCTATTAAATTGGTTGGATAATTCACATAAGGGGAGAATGAATTCACCTTGGGAGAGAAGTGAAGACAGAAGTTGGAGAAATAGAGGAGAAGTGGTAATAAGAAGAGAACAAGACTTCATCCCTGCCATCCTAAGGGGGAGTAGTGATGAGTCTGAGAAATGAAGATAATACTACTTGTATAATATGTTCAGTGCTAGAGGAACAAACATCTTTCATTTCAGTTTCTCAAGAAATCTGGAAATGCAGAATCTGATCCAGAGAAACCAGCAACTGAGGATCTACCAATGACACCTGATCTCTAGAAGAAGGTGAAGTTGATACTTCTGAAACTGGTAATGATAGGTAAGTCAAGATAGAACTTTGTTAAATGTGTTCAGTCTAAAGGAACATCTATCTTATATTTATCTTTCATAATTGAAATCTGGAAATGTATTATATGATCCAGAAAACAATTTATTATTTACAATTCTTAAATGTCGTATTATTTTCTTAGTTGTTAGTTGAGTTATCCTCTAGGAATTTGTGTGTTAAATGTTTAACAACAAATAGGGGGAGATTGTAAGTCATATTACTAGTCCTATTTGTAATAAGTAGATGACAACTCAACTCAGGTAAGAAAGCGAAGTAAATAATAAATATTGAATATAGAGGAAGAACAAAAGAAGCCATGACAGGACAAGAGAAGACACAAAGACCACTACAGCAGAAATGAGAATCAACATTGTAGTTAGTCATCCGTGAACCAGACCAGTGCACAGGGTGTCAACAATGTCAGTGAAGATTCGTCATCAACAAGTTCAAGTGGTTAAAAAGAATGACAGAAGACAGAAGCTGGAAGCTCAAAGGGATACAGGTCTGTTTGGAATACAGTGTACAAGAGTCAGAATCCAAGATTGAATATTTGACTGAGTACATGCAGTGGTGAAAAGAAGTATTGTCTAGTTTAATGAGTCAGAATATTTCAGTAACAGAGGTACTTCTAATTGCAACTGTAGAAACAGCCAAACATGCCTGACAGTACTGACTTGAAGAAAAGACGGAAAAAGAAATGACACGGAAGAAATGCAGAGTCATATATTCTTAAAAGTGGAACCCCGGTTGGAATTGATTTATCATTTCCAAGTCAAAAGGAGTTCGGTTCCAGACCATCAGAAGACCGCAGCTTAGAGCGTAAGGATTTATTTAATTAATAAATATTTTATTTACTTAGTAAATTATATTTATAAATATCTAAATAATATTAGATATTTATTTTTATAATTTATGAATTAAATTTATTATTTATTAATCAAAGATAATAAGCTGTGCGGGTCAAAAAGCATTTATACGGAGCCAGTCACTACAGGACGAAATAGGCCCCCATTTTCACTTCAAATTAAAGTCGGCAGGTTTGTTTAAATTGATCCAATCATAGCCTGCCAAGTGTCCAGACAAGTGGAGAGAAATGAAATGGTCAGATTGTTTCAAAGGTCATACCGAACATTTCAAAAAATGTCATACCGAGAAAATTGATTTGGCAGGTGAAAAGAAAAGTCATACCGAGCTTATTCCAAAAGTCATACCGAAGCTTTTCATTCAAAAGGTCATGCTGAACTGATTTTATTTAATTAAAATAAGTCATACCGATTTTTTTAATTAAATAAAATCCGAATATGATTTTAAAAAGGTCATACCGAATTTTCAGTAAGTCATACCGACCAGAATATGTCATACCCAGCTTTTTATAAGTCATACAAGTGTTAAATAAGTCATACAGACTTATTTTCTTGAAATTAAGTCATAGTCAAAAAGGTCATGCTGAGCATTTTCAAACCTCTATAAATATGAGGCATTTGCTTCATAATTCAGGAGTAGAAAAAATCAATTCAAATTCAGAATTTGTCTGCATTGTAATATTCACAGACTTTCTGTGCTGGTTTGATTTTAATTCCTAAAGTAGAACAATTCATGTTAAATTTGTTCTAGGAATTAAAGTTTATTCTACCGGATATTGTAACACCCTTTCAAGTTTTAATATACATATTTAACTTGAATCTTGTTTACTTACTTGCTAATTTTCTATATCTTAAATGTTTAATCGTGAAAATAGAAAGCTAGTAAGTCAGCCTCCCAAACACTACAAATACTCTAACCCTCAGCTTTAGCAATAATTTAATTCCGCAAATTCTGAAAAGAATTTTAAATTGTTGTCAGTATCGCATTCAACCCCCCTTCTACGATACTTCCGGGACCCAACAATGGTTTAATGTTGTATGTATGCCATGTCTGTTGTTACCTCTATTAAATTGGTTGGATAATTCAAGTAAGGGGAGAATGAATTCACCTTGGGAGAGAAGTGAAGACAGAAGTTGGAGAAACAGAGGAGAAATGTTCACTCAAGAAATCTGGAAATGCAGAATCTGATCCAGAGAAACCAGCTACTGAAGATCTACCAATGACACCTGGTCACAAAAGTTAAACTCTAGAAGAAGGTGAAGTTGATACTTCTGAAGCTGGTAATGATAGGTAAGTCAAGATAGAACTTTGTTAAATGTGTTCAGTCTAGAGGAACATCTATCTTATATTTATCTTTCATGATTGAAATCTGGAAATGTATTATACGATCCAGAAAACAATTTATTATTTACAAGTTCTTAAATGTCGTTTTATTTTCTTAGTTGTTAGTTGAGTTATCCTCTAGGAATTTGTGTGTTAAATGTTTAACAACAAATAGGGGGAGATTGAAAGTCATATTACTAGTCCTATTTGTAATAAGTAGATGACAACTCAACTCAGATAAGAAAGCGACGTAAATAATAAATATTGAATATAGAGGAAGAATAAAAAGAAGCCAAGACTTGACAAGACAAGACACAAAGACCACTACAGAAGAAATGAGAATCAACATTGTAGTTAGTCATCCGTGAACCAGACCAGTGCACAGGGAGTCAATAATGTCAGTGAAGATTCGTCATCAAAAAGTTCAAGTGGTTAGAAAGGTTATTGTTGAAGAACAGAAGAGTCTTATCTACATCAACAATAATCAAGCCTTTAATTTAATTCTCTATTAATTAATTAAATTAATTAGTTAATTTAATTAATAAATTAATTCACTCAGAATTAATTTATTTCTTAAATTAATTAAAGGATTAATTAATTTAGAATTATTTTAGAATGACAAAAGACAGAAGCTGGAAGCTCAAAGGGATACAGGTCTGTTTGGAATACAGTGTACAAGAGTCAGAATCCAAGATTGAATATTTGACTGGGTACATGCAGTGGTGAAAAGAAGTATTGTCTAGTTTAAAGAGTCAGATTATTTCAGTAACAGAGGTACTTCTAATTACAACTGTAGAAACAGTCAAACATGCCTGACAGTACTGACTTGAAGAAAAGACAGAAAAAGAAATGACACGGAAGAAATGCAGAGTCATATATTCTTAAAAGTGGAACCCCGGTTAGAATTGATTTATCATTTTCAAGTCAAAAGGAGTTCGGTTCCAGACGTTCAAAAGACCGCAGCTTAGAGCGTAAGGATTTATTTAATTAATAAATATTTTATTTATTTAGTAAATTATATTTATAAATATCTAAATAATATTAGATATTTATTTTTATAATTTATGAATTAAATTTATTATTTATTAATCAAAGATTATAAGCTGTGCGGGTCTAAAAGCATTTCTACGGAGCTGATTCACTAAAAGACGAAATAGGCCCCTTTTCATTTGAAATTGAATTCGGCAGGTGATGCTTTTCAAAGAACCAATCATAGCCTGCCAAGTGTCCAGACAAGTGGGAAAGAAATGAAAAAGGCAGTGAATTCAAAGGTCATACCGAACTATTCTGAAATGTCATACCGCGAGAATTCAAGGCTGTTAAGCAAAAGTCATACCGAGCTTATTCCAAAAGTCATACCGATTTTATTTAATTAAAAAGTCATACCGACCTTTTTAATTAATTAAAATAAGTCATACCGAGCTTCTGCCGACCTAAAGTCATACCAGAATAAGTCATACCGAATTTTCTGTGTTCAAAAGGTCATGCTGAATTGATTTTTTATTTAATTAAAAAGTCATACCGATTTTTTAATTAATAAATAAGTCATACCGACCACACAGAAGTCATACCCAGCTTTAGAAATGTCATACAAGTGTTAAAATAAGTCATACAGACTTATTTTCTTTAAATTAAGTCATAGTCAAAAAGGTCATAGCAGCCTTTTTGAAATCTCTATAAATATGAGATGAATGCTTCATTTTCCTCAAGTTCTTTAAGTAGAAAAATCAGTTCAAATTCAGAATTTGTCTGCATTGTAATATTCACAGACTTTCTGTGCTGGTTTGATTTTAATTCCTAAAGTAGAACAATTCATGTCAAATTTGTTCTAGGAATTAAAGTTTATTCTACCAGATGTTGTAACACCCATTCAAGTTTAATATACATATTTAACTTGAATCTTGTTTACTTACTTGCTAATTTCTATATCTTAATTGTTATATCATAAAAATAGAAAGCTAGTAAGTCAGCCTCCCAAACACTACAAAGACCCGAACCCTCAGCTTAAGCAATAATTTAATTCCGCAAATTCTGAAAAGAATTTTAAATTGTTGTCAGTATCGCATTCAACCCCCCTTCTACGATACTTCCGGGACCCAACAATGGGTCTTAAAACTTTATAAATTACAGAATACATAATGATTAATTGATTTAATTATGAGCATATAATAATAGAATTTTATGTAGTATGTATGTATGTATGTATGTATTTATTTATTAAATTAAAATATTGAGACCGTAGTTGAGTGAAAAAATGGATTCAGTTTCAAATTTAGAATCATGCAGAATATATAACTACGTTATATATTATAAAAATATATTTTCAATATTAAAAAGTTGTTTATGTACAAAGTTGAACCAGTAATCTCTGATCGGTTAATCAAATATACTCTTCATCAATTAAAATATATAATTAGATAAAAAAATACATATTTAAAATAATTAATAAAAAAATAATGTCATATTTGATATTTAAATATATTAAATGGTTGTATTAAATATATAACTATATTAAATTGTGATATTAAATGTAAGATCAAATATATTATATAAAATAATTGGATCAAAATATAAAGTTGATATAACAAAAATATGATTCGAAAATAAAATTGTTGATATTATACGATGTCGTCATATATATTACATGATCGATTAAATGAAATTTAAATATTTAAAATAATCAAATTTTGGCATCCAAATTTAAAATAAATTTTTTATTATTTTGAAAATTATTTGATTTTACGTTAAAAATGAAATTTTTGAAATAGAACCCCACGTAGTGTATATATTAATTTACTAAATTAAAATATAGAAAATAGAGTTGAGTTAAAAAACTGAAACCATTTAATATATTTCATAATATATAATTACGTTCTAAATATATTATAAAAATATTTTTTTTAATACTAAAAATTATTTATGCATAAAGTTAAACACTTAATCTGATACAGTTTTAAAAAATTAAAATAAACAATTTAATTATATTTTTTTTAATTATTAATAAGATAATAAATTTCAAATTTAAAAATTAATTAAAATATAATATAAAACGATTTAACCTAGGAGCTCTTGTCTCGCACGGATTTTTATGCTAGTGATAAATAAATAAACCAACATGTGTCCTTGTTAACAAAATTCAATTATTATCATTGTTAAGAGAAAAATAGAAAGTAGGTAAGCCCATGTCCAATAACTTATTTATTTGATGTTCTAAGCTAAAATATATGTAATATCACAATTACCTAAAATACTAGGACATTCATCTCATTACCTATTATTAGTGAACACTATCCATTACCTATTTAATTTTTTTGAATTAAATAATCTATTCCCTCCATTTTTCTTCATCTTTTATCTCTCTCTTTTTCCCCTCCTTTTTAAATTCAAATGTATTAGTATAATAATGATAGGTAATTAATATAGAAATTATTGTTAGAGTTCACATGTCCTAGTGGGTACCTAAATCACTAAAATTCATTATTTTATAATATTTATAGGCAACCAACTAGGACATTGTTGAACTTGCTTTAACAACATAAATATAAACGGTTTTTCTAGGGTACACAGTAAAAGATAAGGTTTGGAACACACAATAAAAGATGAGGTATCAAATGCACATTGACTCATACTTATTAATGATAATGGACCTCATGAATGTAAAAAAAACTTCACCAATAAAAAAATCACATAATAAAAATATCATAAAAGTAAGTGATTAATGTATACCCATAGTACCACGACAAAGACCCAAATATAAAACATGATAACGGGGTTAGCTGTTTCGTTCAATTAAATTTTAAAAATAGTAAAATAAACTTGGCCGAAGGAGAATCGTAGATTTCATATTTGCATGTGACAGAGGGAATCTTACCGAACTGGTAGTTCAGCATTTGAACCTAACCGGATGGGGAAGGGGAAGGACATTCTACCGTATTTTTTACACTAAAATACTCCCGTGCTCTCAAATTTCGTTTTTGTGATTAAATTGATAAAATTTTAATTAAAAATTATATATTATATAGTTAAAAATATATTATTAAAAAATATATTTATTATAATTTAATTATAATTTTTGGTTATTAAAAATATTAAAAAATAATTTTTAATATTCAATCAAATTTTAATCAGATTAATAGTGAGAAATCAAACACAACACTTAATTTAAAATAGAGATAGGGTAAAATATGTTATATTAGAATTTTAGGCATTTATAGAAATAATATAAAATACATATTTGAAAAAGAAATATTCAAGATAAGAGATTTTTTTTTCTCAGCGATATGCGTTTTCTAGAAAAGTAAGTAATCAACTTTAATGAATAAAGGATGACAACGGATCGGGTTCGGGCGAGTTTTGTGAAATCAAAATCCAAATATTTTCAGGTTTTAAAATTAAATTCAAATGAAAATCCAAATCTATCGGATTTAGGACCTGATCGAGTTTTTTCGGATATCCAAAAATTGAAAAATAATTTAATTAATTTAACTATCAATAGCGCACGTAGAAAATTTGTTCAATATTCATTATATTTATACAATAATTTATATGCAAATTTCACCGAATTATATCTTAATATAAAATATAATAAAAAGTTAACCATAAATGTGTTTATCACTTTATTAATATTTTTTGTTTAGATCCAATCACAATCGTTACATATTCTGAATAGTTATATATATTTAAATAATATATATATAATATTGAAGAAAATATAATAAGATTCATTCTATAAAAAATAGTAAGTTAATTATATATATATGTGTGTGTGTGTGTGTATATATATATATATATATATATATATATATATATATATATTAATCTGATTTTTTTCAGGTTCAGATCGGATTTGGATCGGATTTCGGATATCGGATCGGTATGCCTCAAATCCAAAAATTTTCGGGTTTAAAAATTAAATCCAAAAAAAATGATTCAGTAAACCCAAATTTCGGGTTTCGTATCGGATATTCATTAGATTTTTTTGTCATCGCTAAATGAATGCTTACTTGTCAGTTATCAAATGGTTGTGTATCATTAGGTTTAAAAGGAAAAAACGACCGATGCTACGTAATTTAGTCGAACGTTATCTCAATTTTTTTTCCTGAAATAACGTGGGATGAGATATTACTTATTATAATTCGTGAGTGTATACGTATATATGCAGAATGTTTGCCCAGAAAGATAAACTATTACAGAAGAGGGGTTGAATGTAATAGTACCAGTAAATCGATTAAGGACATAAGTATGTAAAAGATGAATATTGTTTTGTATTAAAGATTGAAAAGGTTACAAAACTCTCTCAAGAAGTTGTTTGTTCTTAAGAGCTGCTTAGGTTATGAAAAATATGATTTGCAAAGATACATAAATGTTAACCTATGTCTGTGTTTATATAGACACAGTTACAATTCAATTACAAATCAGAATAGAAATAGAATAGTCTTACATAAGGAAATAGTCTTGCATTCGGAAAACTTCTTACTTTCCTATTCAGACTCTGATTTGAATTGTTTCCTGAAAAACTCTGATATTAAACTCTGTCGGTTATTATTCTCTGATAGAGTATTCTCTGTTAGAGTAAACTCTGATTGAGAATTCTCTGATAGAGTAAACTCTGTCCGACAGTTCCTTAAACTCTGATGACATCAGCAATGTAAACTCTGACTTGTATTCTCTGACAGTCATCAGTTTTTGCTTCCTAACAATCTCCCCCAATTTATGCTTTAAGAAATAAAACATAAATTTTACTTATGATGTCAGAAATCCAAGACAAATGCATCAGAGTTTGTTTACCATTAACTTAGATTCTTCTGTAAGAAAAATCATCTTTCAGAAATTGACTCAGAAGTTTGTCTTCAACAGCTCTCAGTAAATCAACCAGCTTCTCTTTCAGTTCCTTCATCTGGTCAGAAGAATCATCAATCTGATAAATAGCAGCCCTAATAGCATAGATAGATGATTTGTTCATTCTTTCATCCAAAACAATACAGCAAGCCTTCATTCCATCAGGATTTAAGATTAGTGTAGGAATCCCTAGCACCATCTTGACTTTTTTATCTCCCTTTCTCATTGCTCTTCTTGATCCATCTTCATGTAAGTATCCAGGCTCATACTCCTCAGAGTTTATCATCATTAATCTTTCATTTTTCTTCTTTTCAGCTATTGCTCCTTCAAGAATTTTTACCCATCTAGAAGTCACCTCATTTTTATCATTTAGAAGGAACAAAACATGTTCAAGTTCTTTAGATGCTTTCTGAATTAAATCTTCTTGAGAAATCTTCATAACTCTCTTATCCTCTAAGAAATAAATGAGCTTCTCTTTAGCTTGAGTACCATCAAAGATATCCTTCACAATATTAATAGATATTAGCTTGTCCAAATGTTCTTGAGATAGCTCTTCTTCAGGTTTGTCTTTCAATGAATAAGGATCTCTGAATATATTTGCTTCACCTCTGTAGACCTTAGCATGTGCATCACCAATACCACCTTTATCTTTTTCAAGTCTGGCATTGAAATTCATAGTTTGAGTATTTGTCCACAGAAGATCAGACTTTTTCTTCCTTATCAGAGATTGTTGTTGTTCTTCTTCCTCATCATCAAAGCTTGAACCACCTGGAAGAAAATTTGTTCCAGACATAGTGAGAGGATTCTTTGGCTTAGCTGGAGCTTTTTGTTGAATTCTAGAAAATGATCTTATCTGAATTTCTGAGACTGGTTTTAGTTGAGCAACCGGCTTAGGAGTTTCAACATTTTTTATTTGAATAGGCTTAGCTTTTAACTTCTTTTGTGGAACAGGTACTTTCTTCTGAATTGGACCTTTTTTTATATATCTTCTCTTTTTCTGGACTTGAACAATGTCAGTACCAGACTTCTTCAATTCAGCTTCTACAGCAGCTGGATCCATTCAAAGATTTTCTTCTTCAAAAACTTTCCTTGCTTGTTCTGCATCTTTTAGATTTTGTTCTTCAATTTTCTCAGGCTTCTCTTCCTCTTCAAGCCTTCTTGCAAATTCTAAATTAGCTTCTACCAGAGTTTGTTTCTTGATTCGTTTTTCAGAGATTGGGGCTATCAAAGTTTGAGTAGTTGACAGAGTTTGACTTTGATCAATCAGAGTTTGCTACTGCAGAATTTGTTTACCCTCCCTGTGACTCCCTTGATCTACATCATCAGGTTTATCAGGTTATTGTACAACATCCTCTTTGCATTTGCCTATAACTGAACTCTCCCCCTTTCTGACATCAGACTTTTGCTTAACAGTAAGAATATCAACAATGGTGTGTAACATCCCTTGCATAGAACTGATAGAGTTTGACAAAGTATCCACCTTTGCCTCTAGAGCATCTTGTCTAGCTAAGACATTTTTGAATTTGATTTCCATAGAATTCTGTAAAGATTTAACAAAAGCAGAATTATTGGTAAGAGAATCCTTAAGTTCACCAACTTCAGTATGAAGACCTTTGGATAAAACAGTAGTAGCCTTCAACATGGACTTCAGTTCTGCAGAGTTAATCTCCTTGTCAACTTTATGAACAAAATCATGAACATGTGGCCAAAAGATATCTTCATGTGAATACTTCCAAGAACTGTCCCAAACTTTCTGTTTAAGAGAATCTATTATCACATCTTGAGAAGTTCCTGGTTGAGAAGAGAAATCTCTTTGAACACCCTTAGCATCTAGAGCAGCTTCAATTTCTCCTTTAAGATCTTCTACCACCATGTAATCTGGATAGCTCATACTCAATCTTTCATGTGCATCATGTGAGTTGACTGGTGTTGGTCCCTGATATTGTAGAAGGGGGGTTGAATACAATATCTGAAAATTAATCGTGGAATAATTTGGATTAAAAATATTATCTAAATTACTCGCGAAATATTAATTATAATGAAATACTGTTCAAGTGAAAGATATAATTTTAACTTGATTAGTATTACAAAATTAATATTAAGAAAACTGTAATATAATTGATAAAAGTTCTAGAACAAATTTGACATGAATTGTTCGTGTCTTACAATTATATTCCAAACTCAGCACAGAAATCTGTGAATATTACAATGCAGATAAATTACTGAATTTGATCTGATTTCTTAACTTCTTAACAACTGAACACTAACAAATGAAGCAAGCATCTCATATTTATAGAGATTTGAAAAAGGCTGCTATGACCTTTTTCAGTATGACTTAATTTCAAGAAAATAAGTATGTATGACTTATTTTAACACTTGTATGACTTATAAAAGACTGGGCATGACATATTTTCGATCGGTATGACTTATTAAAACTCGGTATGACTTATCAAAAGTTCGGTATGACCTTTTGAAAGTCATATCCGGATTTTATTTAATTAAATAAATCGGTATGACTTATTTTAATTAAACAAAATCAACTCAGCATGACCTTTTCTAAAAGAAAACTCGGTATGACATATTTGACTGTCTTCGGTATGACTTATATATATATATATATATTTATATGAAACTCGGTATGACTTATTGATATGTCATATTAACAGTTTATATATATATATATATAAGTCATATTAAACCATTTCTTTTATAGTAAATTAATTCTACTTAATTTAATTAGTTAATTTATAAATTAAATTAAATTCAACTTGAATTAATATAATTAGATAAATTAAATAATTAATTAACATTTGATAGTAGAATTAAAATACTATCTTTACTTGCATTAGCCGTGCTGTCGGTCTTGAGATCTTCCCGTCTTTTCTTTGTCTTCTTTTCTTGAAACCTCTTGAATTAAATGAAGAAATAAATATTATTTTAGTTGACACACAAATGTACTGTCTAGTTCATATGTGTCATACTAAATAAATATTCTCCATTTAAATAACATTTATCTAGAGGCCTTCTGTCATAATTTCTTCTTCACTGTTTGCATTCTTCTTCTGGAATCTACTTGAAGTAACCACTTGAAATCTTCTATATCTTCTGTTTATTATAGAACCACTACCACTTTATTGTTTTCACTGATACTTGAACATATAAATGAACTTCTTCCAGTGTTGAGCAGCAATCCCATAAAAATTCTTCCGATACTCAGATCCTTTGTGATTAGTTGACTGTCTTCGTCTTGATTCATGTTTAGTGCTTATTATTTACTTCTCTTTATTAGCTAGAGTTGAGTTGACATCTAATTATTACAAACAGGCCTAGTCATATGCCTTTCAATCTCCCCCTATTTGTTGTTAAAAATTTAACACACAAATTCCTAGAGGATAACTCAACTAACAACTAAGAAAGTAGTACGACATTTAATGACTGTAAATAATAAACAAAAGTTCTGGTTTTATATTTAATAATTTTCCAGATTCATACATAAAAGATAAATACAAGATAGATGTTCCTCTAGCACTGAACAAATATTACAAAGTTTCTATCTTGTTCTATCTAAGTCTTCAGTCTTCTGATGTATCAACTTCACCTTCTTCTAGGATTGAACCTTTATGAACAGGTGTCCTTGGTACTTCTTCAGATACTGATTGTTCTGTTGTAGTGGATTCTCCATACAACCTTCTTTGTTCAGCTCTTGCTAACTGCCACAGTACTTCCTGTTCAACAGGATCTACTATCTCTTCTTCTACATCAGATGGTTGTGTTGAATCTATCTTTGGTATTTGCCTGATGTAAGAAGGAATTCTTTTTGACAGACAGTAGTTTCTAATCTTTTCTGCAGCATCCATCTTAGCTTGGGATTTGAAACCTTTTGACCTTAGCATCCTTTCAACTTGAATCATGTACTTAACTGAGTAGCCCTTTAAAGATTCCTCATTTAACTGCAATATTTGATATAGATTGCTTGAGAAGAATCTTACCTCGTGAGGATCAAATAAGATCTGAGGACTAACAGTTGTTGCAAAGACTCTAAGTCTATCCCTGAGAAGTTCATTTTCTTCTGAGCTTCTCTTTACTTTGTTCAATAGCGTCCATATTACAGATAAACTTCTTTGCCTGAAAAACTCCAAGGAAATTCTGAATGTACCATTCCTGTGTGTGTAGACTAGAATCTTCTAGTCTTCAAGAATGTGATCAATTAAGATAGTGATGTAGTCCACTTCCTCTTTCAGAGCTTTCATGAAGTTGTCAATGTTGTCATTTGACTTTTCTAGACGGTCAATTATTGATCTCAGATGCTTGTCTTCAAATGGACCCTTTTGCTGTTTGTCTATTATTTCTCTTGCAGTATCCCATTTCTTTCCAATCTTGAGCTGTACATCTCTCTTCTTTTCTCTGACTGCTATGGCCCAAAGATTTTGCTTTTCTTGGCTTGCTTCTTTTTCAGCCTTTGTTCTTTCCATGACTAGAGCTTTCAGATTTTCAGTTTTTGCATGACTTGCCTTGATGTCTTCTTTTAGTTTCTTCATTGCCTCTTCATAGGCTGGATCAACTTCTTTTTCTTCTTGAAACAAAAACTCTTCATCAAATGCAATCTCTTCCTCAGCTCTGCAGTAGTCAGGAAGGTTTGATTCATCATGAGCACTGTCATCAATGAATTTCTCTTGAGCATAAAACTGTTTTTCTGGTTCTGGATCATACGATTGAAATTGATCTTCAGAATACAGTTTAGCTTTCCCTTTGTCTTGTGTAGAAGCCCCTCCATCTCCAGCTACTTTCTCCTTTGATTTCTCCCCCTTAGTTGAGGGATCCTCTTCAGTTTTAGAGGCTTCAAATGATGTCAACATTTTTTGCACAGTCAGATAGACTTGCTTCATTCCTTCATTCAAATGTGTCATTCCATCATTCAGTTTGCTGAATCTTTGCGTAGAGATCTTTTCATTTTCAATGATTGTTAATGTCAAGCTTTTCTCAACTTCATCAATCTTTTCATGTAATTTGTTGACTTCTTTCATGTCTTCAGCAATAAGATTCTGTACACTCTGGATGTCTTGAGTTTTTAGAAGAATGGAGGTTTTGACATCATCAACATCTTTTCGTACTATTGTCAGCTGCTGTGTTACAGAGGCAGATGTAGATTTTTCTTCTGCTTGTGCTTTTACTTTTACCAACTCAGCCTGAACAATTTGCATTTCTTTCTGGAGAGCTTCCATTTTAGATAATAGTTCACTGTGTGTGTGTGTACTCAGCTCACTTGCACTCCTGTTTAACTCACTATCACTCTGTGCATGTGTTTCACTCTGTGTTTGCCTCACATCACTCGTGTTTAGCTCCTTTCCAGATCCTGAAGCTGTACCTGCATATATAACAATAGCTTTTGAAGAGTCAAAATGCTCTTCTGATGCCTGTGAAGGCGCGTCCTCAACAAGATTAACTTGAAGTGGCTCCGCTACTGACGTAGCTACTCCGTGAATGGAGTCCCATCTCCCTCTATGGAGTGGTTGCCTCTCAAATCCACCACTGGATTCGAGACCTTCTCGAAAGAGAACTGGATGAAAGAAATCCAGCGGAGTCACCACCTTAGACAATGTAATGACAGGCTCTTGAGAGTCTGTGGTGCTCCTTAGTACCTCAGAGGGTATCTGATGCTGCACTGCATCGAAAATGTCATGGTCCACAACATAGGTGGCATCCGACGAGTTTTCATTAAAAACATTTTCTTCAACAAATGTGCCCTCATGTGTTGGTATTTCTTCAAGTGAAGGTTCTGCTAGAGTGATTGCTAGCAGTGTGTTTTCCTCACTATCTGATGTTGTGGCCGAGCAGTGAATTAGATCACCTTGTTGAGCAAGTGTATCTAGAGAATCTTGGATGGCCATGTTAAAATCCATATCCCATTGACTGGAATAGGTTGAGGCTGCAGTTGTCTCAGGGTCAACTCTAGAAATTTTTGAAGGAGGAGACAGAGCTGCGGGTTCACTCACTTCAGCACCAAGACCTCTAACTATTCTGACAGGTTTCTTCCTTTTTCTGACTTTTAATGAAGAGGAGGATGAAGGAGAAACTGTTTGAGGCTCTAATTCAGCTGGGGGCGGAACCTGTGTGTTTTCAGGTTCGTAGCAGATATCCTGGAGTGTAAGAACACCATCATAGTCCGCCACAGATAAATCTAACAGTGCAGTGGATATATCTATAGGTATTGAACTAGAAGATTGTGAGTGAGATATTACCTGTTGATCTTGTGCCACTTGATCGACATGCTGAGCAGCTTCAAGTAGAAGGTGCACAGGATGATCCATTTGTATTGGCACTTGCTCTGGCTCTTGTTCCTGTACAGGATTAGCAATAAAATCTAATATCTCAGCCATGTAATATGTTCTTTCCACTGGCACATCTTCGTACTTGGGGTTGTTGTGGAGCCTTGCAAATAAGTTGTTCTGAGAAGTAGGAGATTCTTCTACAGGACTATTATGAAATAAGGCTTTGTCTTCATCCATCAACAAATCATTCATGAACAGCATCAGGAACCTCGGATAGTAGACTTGAATGTCCTGTTCCCTGCTTTCTGGTTTCCCCATTTTCCTTATTATTTCTTTTAGAATCAACTTTCCAAAATTTATCTTCCTGTTGTGGGCCACAGAAAACCCTATTATTTGCAGTAGTGAAGATATATTGTTGAAGTTGTTCTTTGTAGTGGGTGCAAAAACTTTGGCTAACGTCCCAAAGAAGTAGTCCCATTCGCTTACCAATATGGACTTCGTCAATCTTACCAAATTGATCTCACCCTGATATCTAATGGAATAGAAAAACTCTAGAATTTCTGGTACAGAGGGTGGATCCATGAAGTTATCAGTTGGAAAGCCTAAAATCCTGTTCACGTCCTCTTCAGTCACCATATATTCATGATCTCCTATGCTGAATGAGAATTGAACTCTGCCTGCAGTACTCCTATTCCTAGCAGTGGAATACAGAGCCCTAAGTGCTAACACTTGCAACGGGGCGTCCAGAGTAATTGCAGTTCTTACAAGTGAATGTTCATTCATAAAAACGATCCACGGTCGAAACCTCTCGACTGAACAATTCACCGGATTAAAATATCCTACAAAATTAGTTTTTACTAATTCGCAAAAACCAGCCATTTTTGTTTATCCTATTATAATTATTAAATAACAAATTGCGATTACTAAGAAAATAACAATTACAAGTCAAAATTCGAAAATTACACTTGATAATTGGAAACCCTAATTTCTAATAAAACCCAAATCAACTTTAAACAGCAAATCACTACACAATCAGTCTTTGGACACAAACAATCACTAAAAGCTTCGATTTTTATCACAAATATGAACAGTCACTTGAAATTTAATGAAAATTGGGCAGAGTTTCGCTTGTTTTATATGATTTTACCACACTTAGCAAGCAAAGAGCTTGTAATCAGGAATTAGCAGCAACTGATTATAGTTGTAAAGGAACAAATTCGATTGGTTTTTAAGAAAACTGTCCGTGTTTATATGTATAGCTGTGTGTGTATATGTATAAAAGTTGAGTATGACTTATTTAGAAACATAAGTCGATATGACTTATTATTAATCAAAACATCAGCATATCTCGGTATGACTTTTGAAAAGTCATACCGAGTTTTATTAACACAAAACTAAATGCAACAGATGTCGGTATGACTTATTATTATTAATTCTCGGTATGACTTTTTATTAAAAATAAAAAGTCATGCCGAGTTTCATTATAAAAGTCATACCGAAAGATTGTAACTAAAAGACATACTGAGATAATATAAACAGAAAACGAAAAAAACAGTAAGTATTAATAAATATTATTATTAAGAAACTATTTAAGAAAAATAACAATAATTTACATACTAAAAGATATAAAATAAATATTTACATTATTAATTGTTCTAATTATTTTAAGAATTAAATTAACTCATGTTTGAATTAATTTAATAAGTAAATTAATTGGATAACTAATAACATAATCATTTATATTAATGTACAATAATAATTAGAAAAATATATACATTATTATACACATGCTTAAAATAAATATACTAAAAATATTTATGCTTTAATTGAAACAATTATCTTGTAAGAATATTGATTTAATCTTAAGATAATTTTCCAAAAATTCATAAGCTCTAGGATTTTATTAATTCAAGTCTCATAAACTCTTTAAATATTAACATTTAATATTTATGAGCTTAAATTAATTTCTTAGCAACCAAAAATTTAGCCATTGTTTAACATCCCTAATTCACTAACCAGCTTTGAGAAAGTGGATTCATCAAGTGGCTTTGTGAAGATGTCGGCTATCTGATCTTCTGTGGGTACGAATTGTAACACCACAGTTCCGTTCATGACATGCTCTCTGATAAAGTGATACCTTATGTCAATGTGCTTGGTTCGCGAATGTTGAACAGGATTGTTGGAAATTGCTATCGCACTTGTGTTGTCGCAGAAAATTGGAATTTTGTTCAACGCAAGTCCATAGTCATTTAGCTGATTCCTAATCCACAAGATCTGTGCACAACAGCTACCTGCCGCAATGTATTCTGCTTCGGCTGTCGAGGTAGATACTGAATGTTGTTTCTTGCTGTACCAGGAGATCAACCGTCGTCCTAGAAACTGACAGCTTCCAGAAGTACTTTTCCTGTCCATCCTGCACCCTGCATAGTCTGAATCTGTATAGCCAATTAGGTCAAAACCTGTATCCTTAGGGTACCAAATTCCAAGATCTGGTGTACCCTTTAGATATCTAAAAATTCGTTTAACAGCTATTAGATGAGATTCTCTTGGGTCAGATTGAAACCTTGCACATAAGCATGTTGCAAACATTATGTCGGGTCTACTAGCAGTTAGATATAATAATGAGCCTATCATACCTCTATAGCTTGTGATGTCAACTTTCTTACCAGTTTCATCTTTGTCAAGCTTCATGGCTGTTGGCATTGGGGTTTTTGCCGGTGAAGAATCTTCTAGACTGTATTTTCTGAGAAGATCTCTTACGTACTTTGATTGGCATATAAAAATCCCATCTTCCTTTTGCTTTACTTGCAATCCAAGGAAGAATGACAGCTCACCCATCATGCTCATCTCATATCTACTCTGCATTAACTTAGCAAATCTCTTGCACAAGTTTTCGTTAGTGGAACCAAATATAATATCGTCAACATAAACTTGGACAAATATCATATCTTTATCATGTAATTTGTAAAAGAGAGTTTTATCTATGACACCTCTAGTGAAACCATTTTCAAGTAAAAACTCAGAGAGAGTGTCATACCATGTCCTCGGTGCTTGCTTGAGTCCATAGAGAACTTTGAAAAGAAAGTACACAAAATCAGCAAATTCTGGATTTTCAAAGCCAGGGGGCTGTTCCACATATACTTCCTCTTCTAGCTTTCCGTTCAGAAATGCACTCTTCACATCCATTTGATAGACTTTAAAATTGGAATGTGCTGCGAATGCCAGAAATATCCTGATGGCTTCAAGTCTTGCAACTGGTGCGTAGGTCTCGTCATAATCAATTCCCTCTTCCTGGGAGTAACCCTTTGCAACCAGTCTGGCTTTGTTCCTTGTAACAATGCCATCACCGTCTAGCTTGTTCCTGTATACCCATTTTGTGCCAATAACAGATCTATCTTTAGGCCTGGGTACCAGTGTCCAGACTTCTTGTCTCTCGAACTGATTGAGCTCTTCTTGCATGGCAAGAACCCAATCTGGATCAATTAGTGCATCTTCAATCTTCTTTGGTTCTTCTTGAGATAGAAAAACTGAGAATAAACATTCATTTGAGGTTGCACTTCTGGTTCTTACTCCAACATCTGGATCACCTATGATCAATTCAAAAGGATGATCTCTGCTCCATATCCTTTCCCTGGGTAGGTTTGATCTTGATGATTCGCCTCGAAATTCATTGTGATGTTGTGTTCTGCCAGTTGATCCTTCATCTCCCCCTGAGTTGCTGCCAGGATGACTTGTTGATCCACCACTGGTATTAGTAGTATTTCCAGTGTTACCATTGTTTCCACCACTATTACCTGGACCATTACCATCATTGTCATCATTATTTCCTATTGCAATCTCAGGTTCTTCTTCGTCATCGGAATGTGAGTCTGGATAATTGTCAAATTTTAATGACTCAGAAGAATCTTCAGTTTGGATACTTGGGAGTTTAGTGTCATCAAAAGTTACATTGACACTTTCTTTTACTTGGTGCTGATCAATTATGTACACCCTATATGCTCTTCTTGAGTAACCGACAAAAATAGCTTCATGTGCCTTGAACTCAAATTTGCCACGATGTTCATCTCCATCTTTTAGCACAAAGCATTTGGCTCCAAATACATGAAAGTACTTGAGAGTAGGTTTCTTGCCAGCCATTAATTCATAGGGAGTTTTCATATGATCTTTGTTGATCAGAGTTCGATTCTGAGTATAACAAGCTGTATTAACTGCTTCAGCCCAGAAGTAGATAGGTAACCTTGATTCACTTAGCATAGTCCTTGCAGCTTCAATCAGGGTTCGATTTTTCCTTTCTACAACTCCATTTTGTTGCGGAGTTCTTGGTGCTGAGTATTGCCTTGTTATTCCCTTGTCTGAGCAGAAGTTATTCAGAACTTCATTTTTGAATTCTGTTCCATTATCTGATCTAATTGCCCGGACAGGTAACTTTGAATCTAACTCAATCAGCTTTATATGATCAATCGCCAAATGTGAAGTTTCATCCTTAGAGTTCAAGAATAAAACCCATGTATATTTTGTGAAGTCATCCACAATCACTAAGGCGTATTTCTTCCTTGACATAGACAGAATATTTACTGGACCAAATAAATCCATGTGTAGGAGTTGAAGTGGTTCAGTGATGTTTGTAGTGTCTGTGCCTCTGTGAGTTGCTTTCTTTGACTTCCCTTTCTGACATGCCTCACACAATCCTTCTTGTGTAAATTCCATCGGAGGCAGTCCTCTCACCAAATCCCTCTTGACTAGAGAGTTCATTGTTTTGAAATTCAGGTGTGAGAGCTTCTTGTGCCATAGCCAACTTTCTTCTGATGAAGCCTTTGAGTAGAAACAGTTTGCTTCAGCTTCAGTTCCTGAGTTGAAATCAGCTACGTACAAGTTACCTTTCCTTACTTCACGCAAGGCTAGTCTGTCTTCTTTAGAATGAGCTATTAAGCATTTCTCCTTGATAAAGTTTACTTTGTAACCTCTATCACAGAATTGACTGACGCTGAGTAGATTGTGCTTAAGTCCTTCCACTAAAGAGACGTTTGCAATGATAACATTTCCTGTATTTAACTTGCCATATCCCGTAGTCATTCCTTTGCTGTTATCTCCAAAGGTGACAACTGGGCCAGCTCTCTCAACCACGTCTGATAGCAGGGCTCTATCTCCGGTCATATGCCTTGACGATCCGCTGTCCAGGATCCATATAACTCGGTTTGCTTGTTTAACTCCCTGCACATACCAAACGGATTAATTCGTCTTCGGAGCCCAAAATTGATTGGGCCCGGCATACTTAAAGAATTGACCTTTGTCTGCTTTAACAACAGATCCTTTTCGAATAACATCATTTTCTTCCTTGACTGTTCCTACCTTCCTAAAAACAGTCTTAACAACTTTCTGTTTAGACTTAGGAATATATGATTCCTTCTTTTCAGGTGAAGGAGTCGCAGTCTTGGATTTAGCAAATTTACTATTGATATGCTGTCTAGGTGTCATGTTATCTTTCTTAGCTATCATGCGTTTAAAGTAAGCAGTCATAGCATTAAAAGCACATAACATACAATTCATTATTCCACATGGTTTATGGAAAGCATCAATAGTAGGCATGTTATTCAATACAGTAGGGTTCTTAACAGATTCTACTTCAATTTTATCAGCAGATTTGAAGTTTTCAGTTGAATGAAATTTATTGTTACTGTTCCTACTGTTCACAAATGTGTTGGGTCTGTTCATTTTATTCTTTAATTCTTTTGCACCTACACCAGGTCTGGGGGAATCAGAAGTTCCCACATCTTTCACTGGTGTCTTTGGTGCACACTTCTCTTTCTGGACATTAACTCCTTTTATGTCCTTAACCTGTTCTCCTCTTTTCTTCTCTTCCTCAAGATCTTCCAACTGCATTTCATATGCAATCAGTACAGAGCTCTCAAGGATAGGTTCAGCTATCGGTATTATAAAGAGAGGTTTTGGTGTGTCTTTAACAACATGTGGGATACCCCTTTCTACAGCACTTTTTCTAAAGGGGGTTATGTTGCTTGGCTTTCCTACAGATTTATTGTACTCGAAGCCTATCCCAACTTTACGACTTATTTCTTGTTGGTCAACTAGGTTCTTTACAATATATGAGGAATTCTTATATGCAAGACACTTCTTCTTTTCTTCTTCTATCTGGTTTCTGAGATTGGCTTCTGTTACAACATGACAACTGACTTTACTAACTTGAACAGCTAAGTCTTCAGTCAACTTAACAGTCAACTTGTCATGATTTCTTTTTAACTGTTTAAAAACTTCAGTCTCATCAACTAACTCTTTGACTTTGAGTCTGAGTTTCTTAACCTTATCTCTTTCACCATCTAGTTCTTTACCTAGCAAAGCAAACATCTTAGGACAAGAAGGATTTACCTCTATTCCTCTGTCACGGGTGGGAGACAGTGATTCCTCAGATGAAGTCATAAGAGCAAGATTTCCTAGCTCTTCCTCATCATCGTTATCTGAATCATCCCAGCTTTTGTCTGCTGCTAGATAGGACTTTCCTTGATGCTTTTTCACGAGCGCATCATACTTGTCACTTTCTGGGTACTCATCTTTAATAAGATTAAAAATTAAGTGTTTCAAAAGATATTTTAATTTTTGACTTAAAACAATTTTTGATCAAAAATAATTTTTAAAAAAAAATTATTTCGAATAAAAAATTATTTCGAATTAAAAATAATTTTTAAGATCTGTATGAGTTGCGGAATTTTTGGTTTGGATCTGATATTAATTATATCAACCAGCTCTGATGCCAATTGTTGGTCCCTGATATTGTAGAAGGGGGGTTGAATACAATATCTGAAAATTAATCGCGGAATAATTTGGATTAAAAATATTATCTAAATTACTCGCGAAATATTAATTATAATAAAATACTGTTCAAGTGAAAGATATAATTTTAACTTGATTAGTATTACAAAATTAATATTAAGAAAACTGTAATATAACTGATAAAAGTTCTAGAACAAATTTGACATGAATTGTTCGTGTCTTACAATTATATTCCAAACTCAGCACAGAAATCTGTGAATATTACAATGCAGATAAATTACTGAATTTGATCTGATTTCTTAACTTCTTAACAACTGAACACTAACAAATGAAGCAAGCATCTCATATTTATAGAGATTTGAAAAAAGCTGCGATGACCTTTTTCAGTATGACTTAATTTCAAGAAAATAAGTCTGTATGACTTATTTTAACACTTGTATGACTTATAAAAGACTGGGCATGACATATTTTCGATCGGTATGACTTATTAAAACTCGGTATGACTTATCAAAAGTTCGGTATGACCTTTTGAAAGTCATATTCGGATTTTATTTAATTAAATAAATCGGTATGACTTATTTTAATTAAACAAAATCAACTCAGCATGACCTTTTCTAAAAGAAAACTCGGTATGACATATTTGACTGTCTTCGGTATGACTTATATATATATTTATATGAAACTCGGTATGACTTATTGATAAGTCATATTAACAGTTTATATATATATATAAGTCATATTAAACCATTTCTTTTATAGTAAATTAATTCTACTTAATTTAATTAGTTAATTTATAAATTAAATTAAATTCAACTTGAATTAATATAATTAGATAAATTAAATAATTAATTAACATTTGATAGTAGAATTAAAATACTATCTTTACTTGCATTAGCCGTGCTGTCGGTCTTGAGATCTTCCCGTCTTTTCTTTGTCTTCTTTTCTTGAAACCTCTTGAATTAAATGAAAAAATAAATATTATTTTAGTTGACACACAAATGTACTGTCTGGTTCATATGTGTCATACTAAATAAATATTCTCCATTTAAATAACATTTATCTAGAGGCCTTCTGTCATAATTTCTTCTTCACTGTTTGCATTCTTCTTCTGGAATATACTTGAAGTAACCACTTGAAATCTTCTATATCTTCTGTTTATTATAGAACCACTACCACTTTATTGTTTTCACTGATGCTTGAACATATAAATGAACTTCTTCCAGTGTTGAGCAGCAATCCTATAAAAATTCTTCCGATACTCAGATCCTTTGTGATTAGTTAACTGTCTTCGTCTTGATTCCTGTTTAGTGCTTATTATTTACTTCTCTTTATTAGCTAGAGTTGAGTTGACATCTAATTATTACAAATAGGCCTAGTCATATGCCTTTCAACTGGCCACTTCTTTGTATTATATCTTTGAGAATAAGGAATGGACAAGTCTGTGATTTCTTCATCAGCAAAAATAGGCTCATCAGAGTCTGTGTCCTCCCCATCAGAGTTTGTGGCTTTTTCAGAGTTTAATAAAGGATCAGAATTTACAACTGATAAACTCTGAGTACCTGAAAAAGATATGGAACATCCTAAATCACTTTTATTTTTTTTAAAGTAATCTCATTACTTCTCACATCACACATATCATAACTTTTAAGAGTTAGATTTTTCTCACTAGAAGTAACTAACTTCTATCTCAATTCTACCTCACCTTTTGCCAAAACCAGTGTATGCCTCTCATGTATTCTGTTTTTCACACATTTTACCTCAGACTCACTAGAAAGGCTCAACACACAATGTCCTACAGAAATAGGAAGTGGTTGAGAAAGGTTGACTATAGTTACATGAGTAGGGGTACCCTTTTCAGGACTATTCATGATCATTCTAGCAGTTAAATTAGGAAAGGTAAAATCTGAACTTAAACTATCGGAGAATGCATATTCTGAAGAAAAGTCAGAGTTTATACCTTGAGTTATGGATGTTGATGTTGTCTCCAGTGGCTGTGCAGAGATTGGTAACACCATAAGAGCATTAGTGAGTGCCAGTAGAGCTTCATCAGTGGTTGTTGGTCCAATATTAGAATCTTGGCCTGCAATCATAAAAGGGATGATTGGTTCTTATGGGACCTGAGTCATATCTTCAGCTGCTTCACCACTTTGAGGTGAAGGTTCTTGTGGGCTTGACTCTGCCAAAGATTGGCCTTCAGCATTAACAACAGCAAGATATACTAGAATGTTTAATTTGCCTTCATCCAAACTTTGATTAGAAGGTTCTTGTGTGGCTGAGGCCTTAACAACTTCTTCAACCCTTTGAGCTGAAGGTTCTTGTGGGTTGTACCCCTGATCCAAGCTGGTTTCATCTGCTGGAACTGTGGCTGCTATTGAACTTTGATCAGCAGGTTCTTGTGTGCCTGGCCATGTAAAGATTGCTATCTCACTTTGAGAGATAGGTTATTGTGGATCCTGACCAAAAGTGACAGACTTATTCATTCTTCTTGAAAAATGTTTTGAACTTGGAGAGGCAGGTGATGTAGACTTCTTTGCTTCCATCTCTTTCTTTACTTGTTCTGCCAACTCCCTAACTCTTTCATAAAAGATCTCCTTAATAATTTGCTTAGGAGTGTTTGTAGGAGAAACATGGATTGTTATAGGACCAACTTCCTCTGAAGTGACATATGGCTCATTTTTCAAATAATTGTGTTGTCGCTCTTGTTCAGCCTTGAGCCAAAGATCATTTAGATTCCCCAAATTTTTCCTGCAGACTGTCTTGTCAATAGTAGCCCCCCGTCTAATACGTTCACGGTTATAATGGGCAACATTTGTCCACCAATCAGCTTTTGACTTGACATACCGAGGAATCATGTTCTCAATTGGAACAGGTAATCCAGGTTCTTTCCAAGGAATATTTGCCTTCCAGCAACGCCATGCTTCAGCAGAATTTGTCAAGTCATCAGAGTTTAGCTCAGAGGTTAGAATATCTTCAGAGTTTAGCTCTTTAGATTTTGGTTGATCAGAGATTAGAACATCAGAGTTTACTGTTGCATCAGAGTTTAGTCCTCCAGTGTTTGCAGCCTCAGAGTTTACAGCCTTAACTAATCTTCTCATCTTCTTCTTCACCTCAGGCATTGGATTTACTGTGAATGGCTTCATAAAAGATGCAGGAGGTATCTCAGAAGCCTGTTCAACAGTCTTTCTCTTGCCAAAAACCAACCTTCATCAGAATCAGAATCTTCATCAATTAATTTTCTCCTTTTAGGAGAAGATTCTTTCATTATCTTCCCCTTTCTTTTGCTGGTGCCCTGTTGAGAGGTTTGTGTTACAACTACAGCCTTTTGGGAGACATTAGAGGTTGGAAAAAGTGTTTGGGTATCAGTGCTTGGAGGGTAGCCTGGGTTTGAATCAGAGGGTGCTAAACTCTGATCCATAACCACAGAGAAAAAGTCCCTGCCATACATGGTAGGCATTCTCTGATTTAATAGAATCCTGACCCATGTGGGATAAAAGAGAGGAGAGAGATTACCTTTCTTAGCATCCTTCCTAGCTAGGTCAGCAAAAATCCTTCTATTCATACTAAAACTAGCTAAACTCTGATCATTCTCAAAATTTACATCAGGCAACAAAACATTAAAAATTAACTGAAGAAATCTAGCAAAATAAACAGTGTGAGCATCATCATTTATTTTGCTAGCCAACTGCCTAATTATCATACAAGGAAAATTAAAATTAAGATTATGGGTAAGAGAATACCCAATTTGTTGTGTAAGCTGTGAGATTGCATCAAAGTTTGTGCACTTGCCTGTGAAAGCTCTTATGATGCAATCGAAGAAGAAACTCCATTCTCTTTGAAGATGGGGTCTGGTAAGACTCCCCGGCTTTGTTAGGCTTCCTCCATAGCCTATAGAAATGAAAAATTCTTTTATTTGAGCATCTCCCACAATATCATCATATACAGCCACTTCTGGGAGATGAAGGGCTTGTCGAACCACGGTCGGTGTTATTAAATGCTTGCCATTGCAGTTGAATGTGATGACTGGTTCTTCATCATCACCTGCATCATTAAACTTAGCAGTCGACCAAATCCTTATCAAGGATTGAGCAGAGAAGTTGGAAGGTTCCTGTAACGCAGGAAATATAACTTTGTTCTAAAAAATCTTGAATCACATGAAAATCATTAGGTGCATCAGTTTTGTGTAACAAAGAAATATAGTTTGTGGGTATAAAGGTGTAGGTTTGAAAAGTTTATCCTTTTGATGCCATTGAAACAAAGAGAAGTTGCAGGTTTGAATAGTTAGGATTTTTGAGAAATGAGAGAAAAGAGATGAATAGTAATCGATAGAATGAAAACTGATAATGATTATTAGAATTAATCCGTGACTATTCATATGCATAACTTATGTAGTGGGACACGTGGCAAGAATTGATTGGAAAGTAATTATGAATAAAGTCTCAAAATTTGGCAAGTATATATGTATCTGTGTAAGTATATGAACCGTCAATTCGTGAGTGACACGCGCCTTGTTTCAAGTCTGATCAGAGAAAGATAATTATGATGTCACAAAAATGAAATATGATGTCATAAATATTTTCTCAGAGTTTACCACTTAATCAGAGTTTAACAAGTCAGAGTTTATTAGAGTTAGAGTTTATAATGAACTGGCAGAGATTAACACAGACTCTGATAGAGTTTACCATAAACACTGATAATTTGTGATCAGAGATTAAATGTCGTATTGATCTGAGCTTGCTTCATCATAGTTTATTTCATCTTTTATCAGAGTTTATCTCATTCTCTGACATATACTCTGATTATTTGAAACTTGTTAAGTCAAGTTGAGCCACTTGTTACCATTCCTAATTCAGAAACCAGTCTGTTAAATGTTGCTTCAGGCAAAGGCTTGGTAAATATATCTGCTATTTGTTAATCTGTGGGAAGAAAATGTAATTTACTTGTGCCTTCCATAACATGTTCCCTTATGAAATGATATCTGATACTGATGTGCTTTGTCAGAGAATGTTGAACTAGATTTCCTGTCATTGCAATAGCACTTTGATTATCACAGTAAATAGGAATTTTAGAAAAGTTCAAACCATAATCCAACAGTTGATTTTTCATCCATAATATATGTGCACAACATCTTCCTGCAGCTATATATTCAGCCTCTACTGTAGATGTTGAGATTGATTTCTGCTTCTTGCTAAACCATGATACTAGTCTTCCTCCCAGAAATTGAAAACTATCACTTGTACTTTGTTAGGAATTATGAGTCCTAGAAGTTTACAGAGGGGGGTGGGGTGAATGTATACTTGAAGCCTTTTTCACTCTTTTGATTCTTATGAGCTAATTCAACTGTTAACTTGATTGTAAGATTGAGTAAGTGACACAGATTTAAGTTAGAATAGCAAGCAGAGAAAATGAATATAATAGACACTAGATGTAACTTTCAATCTAATTTTATTAGAATGAACTTTTGCTATAATCTGAAATTTAAATTGAACTTCAGCTTCTGGTTCTGGGAAAATTACAATTGTAAAACTCACAAGACACTTATCAAATGTGGCTGTGCATAAAATATGTAGACAACATGTCCTGTGCACATGCTCGCATAAGATAGATTATCTATAACTAGAAATAGACAAGACATGCTTTACATTTGACTGATATCTATTTCTAGCTAACATTATTGTGACAGTCTGCTACATCCAGCCTTTTACCTTCTGTCATTTGTCTTGACTGACTTCTCAGCTTCATTGTAGACTTGTCTCTACCTTTGCAGGCTTGACTTATCCTGTAAAAACAGAGTTTCAGAATTATCTGACTTGTTCTGCAATTTTCCTTGAAAATAGCTCCTTGGTGCAGTCGAGTACTCTGTTTAAAATATTTCGAGAAGTCATAGAAGTTGACTTCTCGATTGAGTACTGGCTGTGACAACTCGATTTAACTATGAATGTCTAACTTCTCGAATGACTAGACTTCTCAATTAGTATACTCCATTTGACGACTTCTCGATTAGGCTAGACTTCTCGAATAGAAACTTGAAATTGTGACTTCTCGAATGACTTAGCTTTACTACTTCTCGAATGATCCTTTTGCTAACTTCTCGAATTGATTTTCTTTTCTCACTTCTCGAATGATTCACAATTAACACTACTCGAATGACTTCAATACTTGACTTGTCGAATGGCTGACTTCTCGATCGAGTACTGAGCTGTTGAGTGTGTTTTGAGACTTCTCGAAATGTTCTCATAGATATGACTTCTTGAATAATAGACTTCTCGACTGAGCAATTGCCTTAGTAGAATTCTCAGATCGCTTTCCTTATTTCTCCCTCAGTCTTCTTTGTCATGTTGCATGATTCAGATTGAATCTTCTAACAGACTTTATTTACAATTGAAAGACAAACTGAGTAGACTTCTATCTGCAATTTTATACAAGAATATCTAACCCACTAAACTATTACAGAAGTGCAAACTATGTTATAGCAAGACAGATAATTAAATAGGCTAGGCTTAATTTAAGTCCAACAATCTCCCCTAATTTGGAAAATGATAAATTTTACAAATTAATACAAGATATCAAGCCTACCTATTTTGTTGTTGTTGTTGATGAGTTTCCTGGTCATATCTTTCTTTTCTTTCTCTTTCCTCCCTTGCCTTGTGTTCTTCAATGACTTCCAAAAGCTATTGCCTGGCCATAACTTCTTCTATTAAAATAGAATCCTTTAACATGTCAGCAGCAATCTTGAGAGTTTGCATAGAATAGTCTTGAATGAACTTCAACCTAATCTTGATTGTAGATCCACTTCTCAGTTTAAACTCAATCTTATCAGGATCTCTGAACACCCTGCATTTTTCCTGCCTTCTCAATTCTTCAGATAGCTTCTTTATTCTCTCCTCCTCCTTTCTTTTCTTTTTAACCATCTCCTCCATGTACTTGACCTTGTCAATCTTTTTCTGATACTTCTTTTCCAAGTACTGATCCATTTCCATCATTTTTAATTTGTTAATCATGCTTCTCTTGTCAAAAAGGCTTATCACTATCCTAATATCATGAGTGGTAGCATTACTGTTGTCATGGTGAAAGCCTCTTTCCTTTCCATCAACAGTTGTGACAAACATTCTTTTGTCCCTGATCTCAACTTTGACAATCCTGTTAGCCTTCCACTGTTTTAATATCTGTTTGTTGACTTCTGCAATTTCTTGGATAGGCTTAACTTGCAGACCCTTATCTGGAACAATAAGTTGTTTTCTCCACTTAGGACATCTAACTAGCAATGAGCTAGTAGAATTCTTGAATCTAGTTGTTGTGGAAGTGTTGACCTTGAGATGTTGACTTGGATTCAATTTCCTTGATTGATTCTTTTTAATTTCCCTCCTTATCACTCCATGTGCAGTTACTTTCATGAACATTCTTCTTGGAGACTTGGATTTGAGGGCAGTAGCAATTTCAGAAACTGTTGATATCACACTAGTACCCTGAGATTTTGTAGGTGTACTAGAGTGAATACCAACAACTTGCTGCTTTGAAGGATTTCTCCTTTGATATTGTTTCTCCTTTTCAGAATCATCCCTTTTCTTCTTTTCTGCATTCTCCTTTTTCTTATTCACCTTCTTTTCATCCTTATCACTCCTAGATTCAGGCTTTTTGTCCTTCTTATCCTGATCCTTATCATCATCATCCTTCTTTTTATTCTTTAACTCCTCACTTGCAAAATCAGATAATTGACCAGTTATGAACTTCTTCATCTTCTCCACAATCTCATTGTCTTCAACCTGCTTTACTTTCTTCTTTTTAATCAACTCAATCAGGTTTATGATTTGACTTCTGTTTCCTGAGTTGAGATGTTGAGGAATTTTGAAATGAGCAAGCTTCTCTCCTTTAGCCATATACATCACACCGTCAGGGTTGCAGTAGGATTCAGGCAGAGCATGAGGTAGGAGAGGTCCCAAAATTTGATTCTTCAATTCTTCATCCTCCTGGGTTACCAACTCCACTGCCTTGTACAAACATTCCAGCTCAGTGTATGAAAGTTTTTGAAAAAGTGCAACTGAGACTTTAAAATACCCAGACTCCATTTCAATTAGTTGCTCTTTGAACATTTGTCCATTTTGTTTAAACCTAACTCCCCTCACTGCAACAATAGCATTGTCAAGCATCTTCTTATAACTCCAATGATTTCCCTTGACTTGCTTTTTGATATGATGCAGAAGGTCCATAAAATTCTTGTCAGAATTGGGCTTTAAAATTTCACTCCTGAGCTTTCTCATAACTGCCTTTTGCCTCTCAGCCTCTATTTCTTCTCTTCTTGCCTTCTCCCCTTAGGATTGATATCTTGTCTTTGGAGAAAAGTAGAGTGACTTGGCTTGATCTGAGTTGACAATGTTTCTGGAGGAGCCTGACTAGTTGTGCCCAAGTTGGAAATCAATGATTGTAGAGAAGTGAGTTGTGTAGAAATGTTTGCTAGAGAGGTCCCTTGATTTTCAGAAGAATTGACAAACTCCTTTTTCAGGCTTTGAACATCTGAGACAACCTTGGAAATTGTGGATGTAAGAGAATCCACTCTAGCATTTAAAGTGTCAATTGTGGAGGCCTTGGCAGCTTCATCTTTGGCCTTGGACTGATAGTACAGATCCACTTGAAATGGAGATAAGGTATGAATAGGCACATCCTCAGGCAGCCTATCTGCATTCCTGTTTTTGAACAAGACTTCAACCATATTGTTCATCCTTCTTTGATTGTCCAGGATGGCTTGATGACTGTGAATCATTTCCTTGAACACCTTTTCTAGGGAATCCATCTTGGAGTTGAGAATTGAAGACTTTACAGATTCTCCCTTGGTACTTCCCCCATACAATCCTCCAGTCATTAGCTTGTTTTCAATGCCCAGCAATGTACCCTCTACCTTGGTTCTATGATTTTGAATCTCAGATTGAACTCCCTTGGCAAGGTAGTGGTTGGACTGTAGCTGAACCTTGGCAGCTTCATGAATTGCATCATATATAGCACTTGGGGTGAAGGTCTTCTCACAGGACCCAAGAGAAGTAAGATATTTTTGCCCGGTCCACTCCAAGGCTTCCTCCATACTAACTGCAGATTTGCCATTTAACCAAGCATCTACATTGGCCTCTTCATCTTCAGCCACATTTGTATTTTTCTCTTTCAATTCTTCTTGATCCTTTGCATACTCCAGCAATATGGCAGCATAATCCTTATTAGGCAGGTGAGAAGTAAACAGTTGATGTGTAATGTGATAGAAACCCTTCAACTGATCTCCATACATTTCTTGTAATTTTTCATCAGAAAGTGACCCACCAAAGATTGATGGTCCTGGTTCTCTGTCATAGTGCACAGGTTCCAGCCACTGAGACAAAGAGTGAGAGCTAGGGCCATTAGTTACATTGGTCCCCTCAGTATCTATTTCCTCATTCAATTTCTCAGATGATTCATTAGACACTGGATGGACAGGTGATTTCTCCTGAGGAGACAGTCTTTGAATGATCGGGGAGTGTCCAGGGGATGCCATTTGCATGTTGTGGAGGTCCCCCAGATTACCCAATGTCTATGAAGACACTTGGCTTTGATATGCCTGAGCCCCCACAGAGTTTTAAGTAAAAACTTCTGGAACCTCTGTGGTTTTAATAGTGTCATCAGGATATACCTCAGCATGCATTCCCTCACCATCTAAATGAGTGTCCTGAGTGGTAAACAAGGTGTCATGTACCAAGTCACTTGAGTAGGGCTCACCAGGGAAGTAAGAATCCTGATGATCAACAACCTTATGTGTTTGGCTAGACACAACTGGTTGAGAAGAAATTTGAGAGGTAGAAGAGAGAGTGTGAGTAGAACTGAGTGTTGGCAACTCCCCCTGAGAAAATGGGGAAGTTTCAAGAGAGGATCCTACTAGTGCACAATGTGTCTCCTTTTCAACTAAAACTTCTTCATTGACAGGAGTGAATTCCTGTAATGGTGCAGACTCTGTACAAGATGGATTGGGCTGGCTCCCAATTTCAATAGATGCACCTTGTTGAGAAAGTGCACCTAGAAGTAGGTTTAGTCCCTTGTTAATCTCTACATCCTGTTGAGAGGATGTAGAGTGGTCAGTTGTGGCCTTTTTAATTTTTCTTCTCCTGGTCAAAGGTTCCACATGTGACTGATCCAATTCAGTGTTATCCTCTACAACAGTCTCTAGTACTCTTTTTCTTACAGTTTTCTCCTTTTTCTTCTTTACAACTACACCCTGTTGAGAGGATGTAGAGGTTGGTTGACTAGCATCTATTGGATTCACAGAAGGGCTAGCAGTTGGGTTAGGGGTCCTTGAATTAGGTGCATTTGGTTCTTCTACAACCTTAGGACCCCCTACTGCATCAAGGTAACCATATTTAGGCTACACAAGGTTCCACAGGTGACTGATCCAATTCAGTGTTATTCTCTACAACAGTCTCTAGTACTCTTTTTCTTACAGTTTTCTCCTTTTTCTTCTTTACAACTACACCCTGTTGAGAGGATGTAGAGGTTGGTTGACTAGCATCTATTGGATTCACAGAAGGGCTAGCAGTTGGGTTAGGGGTCCTTGGGTTAGGTGCATTTGGTTCTTCTACAATCTTAGGACCCCCTACTGCATCAAGGTAACCATATTTAGGCTGCACAAGTGGGTACCCCCTGAATACACTCAGCATGTGAGGTGTTATTTGAAGGGGCACATTCATTGTGTTTCTCTTATCTAATGTAGCAAAAATAATTTTTGACATGGATTTGGAATAGCCAATTCTTTGTTTGTTCATTTCAGGCAATTCAATTAAACTAGCATTCTTATAATTGAGAATTAATTGAATAAAACGAGGAAAGAAAATCTCATTACCTTTCCTTGGAATCCTGGTTATGAGCTCCCCAAGAACTAGCTTTCCAACTTTGAGCCTTTGATTGTAGGCCAATGAGTAGGCCAACTTCATGGCAATGAGGCTAACCTGGTCAAATCCTGTCTTCTTGCAGGTGAAGACTCTTAGTATTGTATCGAACAGAAATGACCACTCCTTTCTCATAAATTTCTTGTTAATCATTCCCAGCTTGAACCTCTCCCCTTCTTTGTCCACAATATCTGAGTACCTAATGATTTTCAGAAAGTCTAGCAAGTCTTCGTCAGTTGGCCCATTATTAAACTCTTCAGTTGGAATCTTTAAGCTTCTGTTGACATCTTCTTCATCAAAACTGATATCTACTCCTTGGTTTTTGCAGGTTACAACTATTTTTAAACTACCATTCTCCAATGCTATGTTCTCCCAGTCTGCAGTAGCCCAAAATTGTTCAAGAATGTCCAGGTAAAGGGTTGGGTTTGGTAACAAGGCTTCTTTTAGGTATGAGTCTATGAGAAATTTGGTGAAACATTTGTATTGAGGTTTTGCATCAGCATCTCTAGAAATGGCCAAGAAGTTGGTTTCGGGAATGATAAAAGCTTCAGTTGAGACAGAGCTTGAGGATGCCATGGAGTTAGTGTATAGAAATAGTAAAAAGAAGAAAAGAAAGTTTTAGAGAGAGAAGGATGCAAGAGTAACAGTTAGAATGCAAGGGTTTCTTTGAGTTTGTAGTTAAGCGTAGAAATGAAATGTTATATCTACTTTGTTATTTAAATGACACAGACAACTCGACTAGAATAGTAATCGATTTTAGTGATCGAGAACTCAGAAAAAAGTAAAGTTGTTTTAGTAGAGAACTGTCAGACTTTGATCGAGAACTAAGTCAATCGAGAACTCACTCAAGCTATAGTCAAGAACTATGGTGATTCGAGAACTCTCAATAGTACTTGATCGAGAACTCTAGAAGTGATCTATTCGAGAACTCACAACATCATGATTCGAGAACTCTTAGAATTGAATGATTCGAGAACTATCAGAATTGAATGATTCGAGAACTCTCAGAATTGAATGATTCGAGAACTCTTAGAATTGAATGATTCGAGAACTCTCAGAATTGAATGATTCAAGAACTCTCAGAATTGAATGATTCGAGAACTCTTAGAATTTTCCTTAGTCGAGAAATCAGAAAGAATGGCAACTTAACTACAAACTTCAGTTTTCTTAAAGAATTATTTTATCTTCACTTGGAAAATAAAATAAGAAATTTGCAATCATTACTTCTTAGATAAATAAAATTTATTTATTCTCTTTGATATAAGAAGTGTGATTGATTAATATTCCTGATATTTTGATTACCACACTTGTTATTTAATAATGCACAAGTATGATAATTCAATTCAGGTTTTCTCAGAACAAAGAAATAATTCTGAGTTAGTTTTAAAATATTTGTTTAATCATATGTACAACAATATAACTGACATATTTATAAATATACGCCAGTCTTGTTTCACTTAGATAAATCATTTAGGTTCATGTTTGTGAAATAATTTTTGTAACAGTTGGAGGGATATATTAAGTGAACCACTTATCCTGAAGAATTTAGCATTCCAATTTCACTAACCAGCCTGTTAATGGTGGCTTCATCAAGTGGCTTAGTAAATATATCAGCCAACTGTCTTTGTGTAGGAACATAGAACAATTTAATCACTCCATTTTCTGCATGCTCCTTTATGAAATGATACCTTACATCAATATGCTTTGTCTTGGAATGATTGACTGGATTTGCAATAATTGATATGGCACTAGTGTTGTCACACATGATAGGTATTCCTTCCAACACCAATCCATAGTCCATTAGTTGATTCCTAATCTAAAGCACTTGAGCACAGCAACTTCCAGCAGCTATGTATTCAGTCTCAGCTGTAGAGGTTGACACAGATTATTGCTTTTTGCTGAACCAAGATACCAATCTCTGTCCAAGAAATTGACAGCTTCCTGAAGTACTTTTTCTATCCACTCTACAACCAGCAAAATCAGCATCTGAGTATTCAACTAGGTTGAACCTTATTTTTTTAGGGTACCATAATCCCATAAAGGATATTCCTTTGAGATATCTCAAAATTCTATTAACAGCAATGAGATGGGATTCTTTTGGATTTGCTTGAAACCTAGCACATAGACATGTAGAGAACATTATGTCAGGTCTACTTGTTGTGAGATAGAGAAGAGATCCAATCATTCATCTGTAAGTCTTCGTATCTACACTTTTTCCTTTCTTATCTTCATCCAGTTTTGTAGCTGTAGACATTGGAGTTTTAGCAGTTGACCAATCTTGCATGTCAAACCTTTTGAGTAGGTCATTAATGTATTTTGTTTGACTTATGAAAATGTCATCAGCCCTTTGACTTATTTGAAGGCCTAGAAAGTAATTGAGTTCTCCCATCATGCTCATTTCATACTCACTTTGCATAAGCTTAGAGAATCTTTGACATAGTTTCTCATTTGATGAACCAAAAATGATATCATCCACATAGATTTGAACAAGTATGATATCCTCACCATGCTTTTTGTAGAAGAGAGTCTTGTCAATAGTTCCTCTAGTGAAATGATTTTTCAGAAGAAATTTTGACAAGGTGCCATACCATGCTGTAGGGGCTTGTTTGAGTCCATACAATTCTTTGATGAGTCTGTAAACAAAGTCTAGAAAATTTGGATCTTCAAAGCCAGGAGGTTGTTGTACATATACTTCTTCTTCAAATTCACCATTGAGAAAATCACTTTTGACATCCATCTGATAGACCTTAAAGTTTGAGTGTGCTGCAAATGCTAGAAAAATTCTAATTGCTTCTAATCTTGCAACAGGAGCAAAAGTCTCATCATAGTCAATGCCTTCTTCTTGTGAATAGCCTTTAGCAACCAACCTTGCCTTGTTCCTTATTACAATCCCATGTTCATCCATTTTATTCCTGTAGACCCACTTAGTGCCAATCACAGATCTGTCCTTTGGAGGTGGCCTAGTTCCTAAACATTGTTTCTCACAAATTGATTCAATTCTTCTTGCATGGCAATTATCCAATCTGGATCCAACAAGGCCTCTTCAATTCTTTTAGGTTCATTTTGACACAGAAAGCAGGCAAATATGCATTCATTCATAGTTGCTCTTCTTGTCCGCACACCTTCATCATGATTTCCAATGATTTGATCAGCTGTGTGAGCTCTATTCCATTTAGTTTGATGAGTCCCATCTTTATCATTTGAGCATGTTTCTTCCTGATTGTAGTGATTTCCATTTGTTGCAGATTCTTGAGAACCTCCCCCTGAGTTCATGCTAGACTTATGTGGAGAATTCTCAAGTTGGATATGACTGAAATTTTCATGTTCTCTTTCTATATTTGTTCCATGTGATATGTCTACATGGGAGTCTTTAAGAGTACTTATAACATTTTCAGTTGCAGAAGTTTCAGGCTCTATTTCATTTTCAAATCTTAGAGTGCATAGTTTTCACCTTCCAAACTCATAGTGGGGAACTTGAAATCATCAAATGATACATTTCTGCTTTCCATAACTTTTTGTTGATCAATTACATATACTCTATAGACAGACTTGTCCAATGAGTATCCCACAAAAATTTCTTCATATGCCTTTGCTTCAAATTTTCCAAGATTGTTGACATCATCTTTGAGAACAAAGCACTTTGCTCCAAACACATACATGTATTTCACAGATGGCCTTTTATTTGTCATGATGTGATAAGGAGTTTTTTCAACTGGTTTGGTGATGAGAGTTCTGTTTTGAGTGTAACAAGCAGTTCTAACAGCCTCAGCCCAAAAACTGGTTGGTAGATTTGCCTCTGCTAGCATAGTTCTTGCAGCTTCAATGATAGTCATGTTCTTTCTCTCAACCACTCCATTTTGTTGAGGAGTTCTTGGGGCTGAGAATTGGTGAGTGATACCTTTCTCCTTGCAAAATTCACTGAGTGTTGCATTTTTGAATTCTGTACCATTGTCACTTCTTAAGGCAACTACTGGAGTAGGGCCTTTATCCAGTCTCCTCAAGTTCTCAATGATAATCTCATGAGCTTCATCTTTTGAATGCAAGAATTCTACCCAAGTATATTTTGAAAAGTCATCAACCAGGACTAGAACAAATCTTTTCTTTGACATGGACATCACATTTACTGGTCCAAACAGGTCCATATGAATTAGTTGTAGTGGTTTGGTGATTGAGGTGAATTCCTTACTTTTGTGACTTGATCTCTTCATTTTCCCTTTCTGGCATGCCTCACACAATCCTTCTATACAGAATTCAAGTGTAGGAAAATCCTTCACTAATTCTCTCTTGACTAAAGAATTAATATTTTTGATATTCAAGTGGGATAGTCTTTTGTGCCAAAGCAAACTTTCATTCTCTAAGGCTTTGGTGTAAAAACAGCAAATTCTTTCCTTATTTGCAGAGTCTAAGTCTGCTACAAATAGGCTTCCTTTCCTCACTCCTTGCAGAGCAATTTCCTTGGTCTTCCTGTGTGATATGAGGCACAAGTCCTTTTCAAACTCCACCTTCAGGTCTTTGTTGCAGAATTGAGTGATGCTGAGAAGGTTGTATTTCAAACCACTGACCAGAGCTACATCTTCAATGACAACATTTCCATGAATTAATTTGCCATATCCCATGGTAAAACCAGTGATGTTGTCTCCAAAGGTTACCATTGGGCCAGCCTCCTCCTTGAATTGTGACAGCAGGGTTTTGTCACCAGTCATATGCCTTGAACAACCACTGTCCAAAATCTACATGACCTTTTTTTTACCTGTGCCCTGCAAAGAAATACAAATCAAGTTTTCTTTGGTACCCAAATAAGGTTGGGTCCTTTATGCTTAGTTACATGAGTTTTATTCTTATTTTTAGCATTTGTAGTTGCCTGCACATGCTTGTTGTCCTTTTTGCTATTCTGACTATTAGCCTGATTAGTACTCTCAGAACTAGATGCATGCTTAGGTGACATGGAATGCTTTCTATGTTTTACAGGACTGGCAGATTTAGGCCTAGGGTTTGTGTTCAGATTCTGACTTATGCAACCATCAACAAACTGTTTCCTGAGCCTAAAACAAGTATTCATGATATTCATGTTGCATGACATACAATCAAATTTGTCACAGAATTTATGATTATCATGCATTAATGGTTTAACATATCCACATGCAAACTCATCATTTCCAACAACAGGCTTCTTGCACATGTGAGTAAGATGATTTGCTGAACCACAGTTTTTACAAATCTTTCTTGGAGCATTATGAACATGTGCATAGTTGTTGTATTTGTTGATGCCTATTTTTCCATTTCTATTTGCCTTTTTCTTTTTAGCATGCATAGTATCATTTTTCTGAGCATTCTGTTTTGTTTCAGTTTGAACAGGAATGGACTTGGTTTTGATTGTGGGTTTTACTTTTTCAACAGAGGGCACTTCCCTTTCAATTGCTTCCTTATCCTCATCATTCAACTGTTGTTTGATGACCATAGTGACTTCATCAAACTCAACAGTTGCTTTCTTAAAAATTGGTTCTTTGACATTTTTCAAAATATAAGGATTTCCTTGGATTTCAACCTTTTTGCCTCTTGTTAAAACATATTTTTCTTCTTAAGATTCTCATAATCAAAACCAACTCCAATCCTAGTGCTTTCTTTGTTCTTTTCATGAAACTCTTGAACAATAGTTGCTGAGTTTTGATATAATCTGATTTTTAACTCATTTTCAGAAATTTGTTCTTTAAGAAATTTTTTAACTTGTTCAGAACAAACAACCTTGTTTTTTAGATATTCATTTTCCTATTTCAAGTTTTCTTGAGTTACTGCAGATAATTCCAAATTTTCATTCCTAGCAGTCAGTTCATTATTGACTTTTACTAACCTAGCAATTTCCTCATATGCAGCAGTCATGCTAGTGTGAATGTTAAATATTTCAATGCTCAATTCTTCCACAGCTTTCTTATATTGTGAATTTGACATGTCAAGAGAGATTAATGTGGGTACCTAAGAATTTGAGGATGAAGATCCACTAGTTGAGTTGGCCATGAGTGCCAGATTTCCATATTCGTCTTCCTCATCTTCATCTGTGTCATCCCAACATTTTCCTTCAATAATATAAGCTTTTCCTGTCTGCTTTTTGAGGAGAGATTCATACTTGGCTTCCAGCTCCAAGTAATCTTTATCCTTCTTTATTGCTTTAGGTTTTCTACACTCTGTTGCAAAGTGTCCAAGATCATTACAATTATAGCATCTTATCTTAGATCTATCAATTGTTCCAGTTTTGTATCCTCCATTGTTGGTGCTCCTTGATGGATTCTTTCCTTTGCTTGAAGACTTGAAGGTTGGTCTTGTTTTAAAACTTTTATTTCTTTTAAATTTCAAATTTCCAAATTTATTTGCCATGAAGGCCATGGTTTTGTTGTCCATGCCTTCAAGTTCTTCAATGGTGTAGAAATCTTCCTCTTCTGATTCACTTTTGACAGAGTCCTTTTCTTCATGTTCCCACTCTTCAAACTCTTCAGTTTTCACCCTTTTGCTTATACCAGACTTTTCAGTTACAGATGGTTCCTTTGCAACCAAAGCATTTGAGACATTTGCCATTTTTCCTCTATTTCCCAATATGGCTTTCTTCCGATAGAACTCAAGTTCATATGTCTTTAGGATTCCATACAGTGTCTCAAGTGGAAGTTTTGTTAGATCTATCCCTTCTCTTATTGCAGAGATTTTGTGCTCCAGGTGCTCTGGAAGAGTCAGCAAAAACTTCATATTCTTTTCCTTTGTCTCATAGTACTTCCCATGAAGTTGAAGGTCATTGATCAGTTTATGGAAACTTTCAAATACTTCAGTTATTCCTTCATTTGGTTTTGACATGAATGCTTCATATTGAGAGACAAGGAACTGCCTTTGATTTTCCCTTACCTCCTCAGTTCTTTCACACAGAATTTCTATAGTCTCCCATATGTGTTTGGCAGATGTGTAATTGACAATATTGTTGTACATCACAAGATCCAGTGATTCAATTAGTATTAGCATTAAGCTATTGTCAAGAGACACCTTTTCCTTCTCTGAATCTGTGTACTAAGATGGATCTTTATGTATCCATGTTGCAGGAATAACTTCAGACCCACTAGTAGTTTCAGGAACTAGAGTTACTGGCATGAAAGGACCATTCTTTAATATTTCTGGATATATGGGGTTTGCAGCCTTTATGAACATCAACATCTTCCTCTTCCATAGGTTGTAATTTTCTCTGTCAAATGTAGGAATCTTTATGCTGCTTAGCTTCTGAGAATCATCTTGATCTTTAGTCTATATGTATGTTTACAGCCTGCTCTGATACTACTTGTTAGGAATTATGAGTCCTAGAAGTTTACAGAGGGGGGGGGGGGGTGAATGTATACTTCAAGACTTTTTCACTCTTTTGATTCTTATGAGCTAGTTCAATTGTTAACTTGATTGTAAGATTGAGCAAGTGAAACAGATTTAAGTTAGAACAACAAACAGAGAAAATGAATATAATAGACACTAGATGTAACTTTCAATCTAATTTTATTAGAATGAACTTTTACTACAATCTGAAATTCAAATTGAACTTCAGCTTCTGGTTCTGGGAAAATTACAATTGTAAAACTCACAAGACACTTATCAAATGTGGCTGTGCATAAAATATGTAGACAACATGTCCTGTGCACATGCTCGCATAAGATAGATTATCTATAACTAGAAATAGACAAGACATGCTTTACATTTGACTGATATCTATTTCTAGCTAACATTATTGTGACAGTCTGCTACATCCAGCCTTTTACCTTCTGTCATTTGTCTTGACTGACTTCTCAGCTTCATTGTAGACTTGTCTCTACCTTTGCAGGCTTGACTTATCCTGTAAAAACAGAGTTTCAGAATTATCTGACTTGTTCTGCAATTTTCCTTGAAAATAGCTCCTTGGTGCAGTCGAGTACTCTGTTTAAAATATTTCGAGAAGTCATAGAAGTTGACTTCTCGATTGAGTACTGGCTGTGACAACTCGATTTAACTATGAATGTCTAACTTCTCGAATGACTAGACTTCTCAATTAGTATACTCCATTTGACGACTTCTCGATTAGGCTAGACTTCTCGAATAGAAACTTGAAATTGTGACTTCTCGAATGACTTAGCTTTACTACTTCTCGAATGATCCTTTTGCTAACTTCTCGAATTGATTTTCTTTTCTCACTTCTCGAATGATTCACAATTAACACTACTCGAATGACTTCAATACTTGACTTGTCGAATGGCTGACTTCTCGATCGAGTACTGAGCTGTTGAGTGTGTTTTGAGACTTCTCGAAATGTTCTCATAGATATGACTTCTTGAATAATAGACTTCTCGACTGAGCAATTGCCTTAGTAGAATTCTCAGATCGCTTTCCTTATTTCTCCCTCAGTCTTCTTTGTCATGTTGCATGATTCAGATTGAATCTTCTAACAGACTTTATTTACAATTGAAAGACAAACTGAGTAGACTTCTATCTGCAATTTTATACAAGAATATCTAACCCACTAAACTATTACAGAAGTGCAAACTATGTTACAGCAAGACAGATAATTAAATATGCTAGGCTTGATTTAAGTCCAACATACTTTTTCTGTCAATATTACATCCTGCAAAGTCAGCATCTGAGTAGCCAATTAATTTAAAATCAGACTCTCTAGGATACCATAGGCCAAGATTAATAGTGCCCTTGAGATATCTGAAAATCCTCTTTACAACTATCAGATGAGGTTCTCTTGCATCTGCTTGAAATCTAGCACATAGACATATTGCAAACATGATGTCTGGTCTACTTGCAGTCAAATAAAGTAAAGAACCAATCATTCTTCTGTATGCTGTAATGTCAACAGGTTCTCCAGTGTTTTGATCAAGTTTTGTTGCAGTAGTCATAGGTGTTGTAGCAGATGCAGAGTCTTGCATTTGAAATTTTGTGAGTAGATTCTTTGTATATTTAGACTGATTGATGAATATGCCTTCCTCAGTCTGTTTTACTTGTAAACCTAGAAAATAACTCAATTCTCCCATCATGCTCATTTGATACCTGGACTGCATTAACTTTGAAAATCTTTCACAAAGCTTCTCATTAGTGGAACCAAATATTATATCATCAACATATATTTGTACCAATAATAGATCTTTACCTTGAGTTCTATAAAACAATGTTTTATCAATTGTACCTCTAGTGAAACAACTTTAAAGTAAGAATAAAGCTAATGTTTCATACCAAGCCCTTGGTGCTTGCTTTAGTCCATATAAAGCTTTATCTAGTCTGCAGACATGATTTGGATATTTTGGATTGACAAAGCCAGGTGGTTGTTCAACATAGACTTCTTCTTCAAGTTCACCATTTAAAAATGCACTTTTAACATCCATCTGGTAGACCTTGAATTTCTTATGTGCAGCATAAGCAAGAAAAATTTTGATTGCTTCAAGTCTAGCTACTGGTGCATATGTTTCATCATAATCAATGCCTTCATGTTGAGAATAGCCTTTAGCTACCAGTCTTTCCTTATTTCTTGTAATGATTCCATCAGAGTCTGTCTTATTCCTGAATACCCATTTTGTGCCTACAATTGATCTGTTCTTTGGCCTGGGTACTAGTATCCAAACATCATTTCTTTCAAACTCATTTAATTCTTCCTGCATTGCAGTAACCCAATCTGCATCCTTCAAAGCATCTTCAACCTTCTTTGGTTCTGTTTGAAACAGAAAGCTATGAAATAGACATTCATTTTGAGTAGATTTTCTTATTTTTACTCCACTTTCCAGATCACCAATAATCAAATCAGGTGTGTGATCTTTTGTCCACTTTCTTGGTTGAGAGAAGTTTCTAGAGCTAGATGATTCTCCATGATTTGTTCTTTCATAGAAAGATTCTTCTGTAAATGCTAATCATCGCTCTGAGTATGTGCTGTCATTAGTGTTTGATGTCTCAGAGTTTATATGCTCAGAGATTGAGGTTTCAGAGTTTGATGGATCAGAGTTTAAGGGTTCAGAGTTTGGGTTGTTCAGAGTTTGGTCAGATTCTAATATTTCAATTACTATGTTTTGATCTCTAATGTCAGTATTTGAAAGATGTTGTTCCCCCTCAACATGTGCAGAATCTTCACTTTCTATTTCAATCATTTCTGAATCAGAGTTTTCTTCACCAGTGTTTAGTTGAACAGAGTTTGTATCATCAGAGTTTGAATCACCAGAGTTTATTTCCTGTAGTTCATTCTCAAATCTCAGAGTTTCCTGTGCATCCTTATCATGTAAACCAGCTATTTTTCCTTCATCAAAAGAGACATTAATTGATTCCATGACTGTCCTTGTCCTTAGATTGAATACTTGAAATTCCCTTGAAGAGGTTTTAGAAGTTGTTGCGTATCCAACAAAAATTCCTTCATCTGCTTTAAGTTCAAATTTCGTCAATTGCTCAGGGTGTGTTTTAAGAATAAAACACTTGCTTCCAAAGATTGAAAGTACTTGACATTTGGTTTTCTTCCCTTCAAAGATTCATATGGAGTCATTCCATGTTTGTTTATTAAAGAAAAATTCTGAGTAATGCATGCAGTGTTTACAGCTTCTCCCAAAAGTAAGTAGGTAGCTTTGCTCCTTCTAGCATTGTTCTGGCAGCTTCAATTAGAATTCTGTTCTTTCTTTCAACTACACCATTTTGTTGAGGTGTTCCAGGTGCTGAGAATTGTTGAATAATACCTTTTGTTGAGCAGAATTCTTCCATTGCAGATTTTTAAACTTTATTTCATTATCACTTCTTAGATTCTTCACCTTATGAGTTGATCCATTCTCAATCATTGCAATATGTTCAAAAATTATTTATGCAGTTTCATCCTTTTTTTACAAAAATTATACCCAAGTAAATCTAGTGAAATCATCAACTATCACAAGAGTGTATTTCTTCTTTCTTATAGACATTATGTTGACAAGACTAAACAAATCAAGATGCAATAGATGAAAAGATTGATCAATTGAATTTTCAGTTCTGCTCTTGAAAGATGTCTTCTTTTGATTGGACTTTTGACATGAATCACAAAGTCCATCAGGATGAAATTGAACTTTTGGAAGACCTCTAACTAGGTCCTTTTTCACTAATTCATTGATGTTTCCAAAATTCAAGTGACATAGCTTTTTGTGCCAATTTCAGCTTTCCAGGGATGATGCCTTTCCAAGAAAACAGGTTAAAGGAGCATTTTTATCATTATCCAAGCTAGCTTCAAATAAATTGTTATGTCTGTGACCAATAAGAACTACTTTCCCATTCTTCTTGCTTTTCATTTCACAATGAGTACCATGAAATTCCACAGAATAACCTCTGTCTGTCATTTGACTCACACTAAGTTCCAATCACAATATTGTTATATCCCAGTGTTCTTCCTATGTTGCCATCTCCATAAGATACTACTGGGCCAGCCTTCTCCTCAAACTCTGAAAGCAGGGATTTGTTTCCAGTCATATGTGCAGAACATCCACTATCAATTACTAGGATTGTTAGGTCCAAAGTGTTATAGAGGGGGGGGGGGTGAATACAACTGTTTCGAATAATGAGAGAATATAAAATAAATGCAGATAATAAATGATGACACAGAATTTCAAGAATATATCTTTATATTCATTGAAGAATTTGCTACAACATTCATAAAAGCATCATAATCAGTTGAACAATAAATACAGCAATTAAAGCTTGATTCAACTGATTCTCTCTCACTTTCTTTTTACAGTAAATGCTCTCTTTAAAAAATATTCAGTAGAAAATACAGAGATTGCTATATTTTACAAATAAAACAAAGTGCTACTTTTATAATGTCGTGTAGACTTGATCTTGTCCTTTTTGTGTACGTGGCCCAATCAGGACTTGACAACAAAAAGTACTTTCCCAACCACTCTGGATCAACCGTTCACAATAAGCCACTTATCCCTTGAACATTAAATGCTACATATCGACCCGCATCTCGATCTCGGCCTGGACCCATCTCGATCTCGATCTTGGAAAATCTCGATCTCGATCTGTGAGAATCTCGATCTCGATCTGTGAGAATCTTGATCTAGATCTATGAGAATCTCGATCTCGATCTGTGAGAATCTCGATCTGCCGTGGATCGAGATTTGCCTTGCAATGTTTTTCTTCAATTATCAATCTCGATCCGCATCTCGATCTGCTGTGGATCGACATTTGCCTTAGCAAATATGCACTCATCCAATGTTGACTTTCTTTAGTGACTAATTGTGGATTAACCTTTATGAGCAAGTTTCCCTAGCTTCTTCAATTTCTTTTCCTCACTCAATTCAAATGAGATCTTCTATTACTGACATGAACTTACCTTCAATGTCCTGACACTTGATGCAATGGTCTGGTTCATAAGTGACTAGTCTTGAAGGGGTTCTTGCTTCTGAATGTCAGTTCTCATTTGCAGATTAATCTTTACATTATCCAGTTGTTAAGATGTATTACATGAAATCACTTTGGTCTTCTTGATACTTCTTTGACATTAATTTGATTCTCCATTAGATAAGTTAGGGCATGAGCAATACTAAGATTGAACTTCTTCTCACTTAGGCATTCTGGATTAATCAAATTAGTTACTTGTAGTTACCAAGTATCATTACCATTTCTTCAGTTGATTGATTCCATGTGCTTCTTCAGTTTCTCTTGTTTTGCTGTTGTTTTATCTTTTACCTAGTTGAGTTACATAGTAATTAAGTGTTACAAGTTAGTACACCTATGCCTTTCAATCTCCCCCTATTTGATTGTCTAACAATGACAACCAAATTCACAATGAGGATAACTCAACTAACCAGGGACTGAAAAAGATAAACTAACATTCATAAACGATCATGTCAACTTGCATAATGCTTGGCTTGATTAACTAGCTTCATGTCTATCACTGATACTTCAAGTGCCAAAATTGGACACCTGTTGGCTCGATCAAATGGCTTCATGCTCTTCTAGAGATTTTCTCTAAGTACTTAAGAGCACAGTCCACTCAATCTTCAATTATCTTTCTGAAGTCCTTTTAGCAGTATTACCACCGCCGAACTTCGCGAAATAATTGACGCCTAATATAAACCAGTTTTAAGACACTTAGCTAACTAACTTCTACCTTACACTACACAAGAAAACAAATAATGTACTTACAATGCAGGAAAACAAGAAAACAAATTACAACGCAAAGAAACATTACAAGCTTAATACATTAAAATCTCGATTTCTTGCGCTCCTCTTCCTCACGAGCTTTCTTCTTGGCTGCCTTTTCTTTCTTCATGAACTCAGGGTTGCAGACTTCATCCATTCTTTTCTTGAGAAGATTAAGTCCTTCTGCTTTCACATGATTTCTGATCTTATAATCTCGAAACAACCTCAACCATCTTTCAACCATGCTGCGAGTGGTAAGCTTCGTGGGAATGTCTTCAAATCTCAGCTTAGTGACTTTGTCAGGATACCCCTTTTCACCTTTCTTCCTTATGACCAGCTGCTTAGGGTATCCAATGACAATAGCGGTGGTGCATTGCTGTAGCCTCTGTATATCAAGCTGTTGTCTTTTTCTACAGAAGTTGTCAAATGTGACCCTAAGATAATCCTGATCAAACTCGTCAACATCATCCATCTCATCAATCAATTCCCTTATGATACACAGTGTTTCATGACTGTGTTCTGCAAAGATGTCGTACTTGATTTCAATGACGGTTTCCACCTGATGCTTGTCTGTGTAGATCAGCAGATCATTTTCATTCTCAGCTTTGCTTTTGACAAACTTGACATTTGCACCAACCACTGCACTAGCTTCCTCCCTTATTTCTCCTTCTTCAGGAATGTCTACTCTCGGATCTCCGTATCTCTGCACATACTCTTTTATTGCCTCTTCTTGTTGCTCGAATGCATAGTCTTCAGACTCCTTCTTAACCACTGGTAGTTTGGCTTCAGGCAACTTGTATCTAACATCTTGCCTTCTTATCAACTTCTCCAAGTCCTTAGCCACCAGCTTCTTTTCCTTTGTTAGGAAACCTTTTGAGAGGACTAGCTTTGCAACTGCCTTCAGTACATTTACGTTCAGAATCAGTTTCGAGTCATGCAGATTTACAATCCTCAAGACCTTGTCATGGACATATATGATCTGATAGGGATTTAGAATAATGTCAACCCCTCTGTCTTCAGCCATCTTCAATAGTTTCTCTTTAAACAGCACTCCAGTCTTGACAGAGGTGTCTACCTTGTGAGCATATTCTACCAGTTCACTAGCACCCCTTGCATGGAAGAATGCTTCATCAACCATACACGGCTCGATTCTTGTTATGGGTGCCCAAGTAATCATCAGACTCCATGCTTTCTCCTTGAATATAACTTGAACAGAGGTGCATCCCTGTCTTATACAGTTTAGATAGTTCAGAAGCCCAGGGTTTAGATTTTCTAGCTTGTGGAGAAGGAAACTCAATTTTTCTGAGTCAGGAGCATAGGCTCTTGGTCCAGCTAAGGCTTCTCTAGCCTTGTCCCACTTGGGACCTTCCCTCCTTATGTCAGCCTGGACCTTAGGATCTTTGATCTTTTGCATTTCATACTCATGCTGAGTTTTCTGAGCCACTCTCTTCTCTTTTGCCATTAGTTCCTTTTCCACGATTCCTTGAAGCACTTCTTCATTCACTCTTTTTCTGGCTTCCATGAATATCTCTTCTTGCATCTCCGCTTCTTTCGCTACTTCATCAACTTCTTCTTCCGGCACATGCTCGTCAGGAACCGAGTGGTCTCCTGCATCACCTACAACTCCTGCGCCAGATCCGCCAGGATTTAGACCTCTTTCTTGTTCCCACTCTCTTGCCCGTTGCTCGAGTCTCGACCTCCTTGCCACTAAGGCTTCTACATCCATCTCATCATCATCAGAATCTTTCTCAGCTCCTGCTTCTTCAACTACCATCTTTTGCTTGCCTTTGTCTTTAAGAGCCGGTTGAGCCTTCTCCACCTTTTCACCAGATTTGTTTGAGGACTCGATCACCGGACCCTTACTAGTCAGCTTTTTCAGACCCTGATCCTCCTTCTCCCCCTTAGGTGGGTTATCCTCATCAGGAGCATCATCATCATTTTTATCGTCACCACCACCACCGGTTGAAGGACCAGGTCCAGCCCTGTTATGTCCAAAGACAGCATCAAGTAATTCATTTAGCTTCATCCAGACTTGAGACATGCCATGAGTGACATCATCTACTGACCGCCCAACCTCCACCTGTACCAATCCAAGATTGTTTATCTTGTCAATCAACTGATTTTGAACGGCAATCAGGTTCTCCATGAACTGTGCTCTAACCTCCAATCTTCCAGAGTGGGAAGAGACAGCAGTAGTAACACCAGCAACTCCAGCCTCCAAAACCTCCACCTTCTTCACTAGATCCTGCAATGTAAGGGACGGTGTTTGGCTTGGGTTAAACTGTTTACTCTCGCCGGGTTCTGTTTCACTCAAGATCCCTAAAGAGAAGGGATCTACTCTCCCTGTCTCTCCCTCGTGTTTAGAACCTAACAGAACTAGAGCCTCATCCACTAGTCGCTGGGGACTAACGGTGAGTTGGTCGGCGATATCGGTCAGTGAGATTGAACCTTTAAACGCTGTGTCTACGTTAGGAGATGGCGTTATGACCATGTCATCCCCTTGTTCACCAAGAACCTTTTCTGGTTCGCTGGGCTGTTCTGGAGGCGTAGACCCACTAGTCACCAGATGTCGTTGCTCTGCGAGCAACTTGTTTTCTGATTTAGATGGGGAAGAGTCATCCGTGCTGGATTCGACAGACTCTTCCTCATATAAACTTCCTGAGATTCTAGCATCAGAAGTGCTAGTCTCAGTTTGCCATTCCCCTTCCGAGAAATTGCTCAAAGAGCCCTGAGCGGACAACTCAGGGGAGGTAGGGTCAGCTCCTATTGGCTGTTGAGATGAACCCCCTCCTTGACTCTCACCAACATGCCTAGGCGAGTGCGAATGTGTTGGAATATTTAGGAGAGGTGAGCCACCAGCGTGAGGTGTGGTGGCTGTGAGAGGTGAACTATCCCTAACAGGTTGCGCAGTTACCACTGGGATAGAATCCATCTTTTGCTTCTTTGAGGGTGGCAGAGCTGCTGATTTTACTACTCTCTCAACTCCTACACTCCCTCCACTCGATTCACTCGACTTAGATGGGCTTGCCTTCCTTTTATCACCAGTTTTAGGGCTGGCTGAATGTTTATGAACAGAAGGGCTTGCAGCCTGGGATAGAGCCTGGGGGTTTTCAGGCCCACGGCTGTAGAAAACAGGGGTTGGTTGAATTGAAATTTGATCAAGATCAGCAAGAATAGGTACCTGACTCAGAAGATCTTCATCCTTGTCAGCTCCAGCTTCTGCAACATTTGCTTCAGCCATTTCAACATCCACACTTGCTTCTCCCAAATTTCCAGACACTTGATCTCCACCAGCAGCTTCGTTGCCACTACCTTCCGCTTCTACTGCGGTAAACTGAGAAGCGCACCCTAGCATACTCATCTTGCAGATCCTGGAAGTACGGAGTCAGGCGCAACTCAAAAAGTCTGGACTTTTGCTGGGTTTCCATGGTGGAGATACTCTTTAAGGTCATATCAAAACATGCCATCCTTTCAGAGCCTTGAAATATTCTTATGTGCTCCTCTGAAAGAACGTCATCCAGAATCATCTGAAGGAATCTTGGCATCCAACATTTGACTGGTCCATCTTTCGGATTCCGAGATGCATTCTTTTCCAGTGCCCACCTCTCAAGTAACTGAATCAACAGATGTTTGCCCACATTCACTCTTCTGTTATTTGCCACTCCATATAGAATTACTCGACAGCTATTGTTGATTGGCCTGTAGTCTTTTTCCTTTGGGAACATGCAGCGTTGAATGGCCTGAACTACATAATCCCACTCAGCTGGTAACATACCTGTGTGAACCTTTGTTACTTTGATAGGACCCGTTGGAGGGCGACAACCTATCTCCGTGAATAATTGCAACATTTCTTCCATAGTGGGTTCCGGAGCAAAATTTTCTGAAGGAAGCCCAAGAATCTCATTGAACTTCTGCAGACTGAGCTCATATTTTACACCACCGATAGTGAAGGATAAGCCTGTTGGATTTGCTTTACCACCCTGAATCTCTAATGTTGAGTAAGCAGCTTGAAGGGCTTCGACATTTAGGATGGGAGAGGTGGTTAAGGCATGACTTATCATGGATGTGTTGTTGAGGGACTCAATCCAGAACTGGTAGTGAATGAATCAACCAGTTGCTCGATCAGCAGAGAGATTAACAAAGTTGGTTTTGGGAATTGTGAAATTTGGGTTGGCCATTTGAGATTTGTGTTTGAGAAGAGAAATGTTTTGTAAAGATTTTGCAATGGAAATTTTAGAGAACAAGTTCTAAATTTAAACACAAAAAAAGTACACGAACCCCACTAATTACCCACGTAATTAAAACTCCCCACTAATGACCACTTAACTCCCCAGTAATGATCACTTAACTCCCCACTAATGATTGACGGTTTAGCTTTAGGAAATTAAAGTGAACAGTCGTTTTGTTTTGAAAAATGCGAATATCTCGGAAAAACACAAGAAAATGAAAAACACGAAGACACGAAATCAATAAAAACAAACTCACTCGAATAACAGGAGAACTGAACAACGATTTGCAAGAACACTAATGTTAAGAAATGACGTAGAATATGCGCAAAAAGTTCAACAGTTTACTTTAAACAAAATTTTGGCAGAGTTTTGCTTTAGTGATTAATGTTTTCAAGTAACAGTTAGTGATTTTTGTTTAAGAAAATCACAAGAAAAACTTGGTGTTATGGCAGGGAAGAGGATGCTGTGAATGTATGTATATGCGTGTGTATTTGCTTCAGCTTTTTGAACTAGTGAGAGAGAGAAAGTTAAGTGAAATAATGAACAGTCTATATAATGCTATATTATATACTTGCACGCCTAAAAAGAAAGTAACTGAAAAGACAAGTCACATTTCGATCTCGAGATACACATCGCGATCCGCATCTCGATGGCGATCTCGATCTACATCTCGATGTCGATCTTAATGGCGATCTCGATCTACATCTCGATCTACATCTCGATGTCGATCTTGATGTCGATCTCGATCTACATCTCGATCTACATATCGATGTCGATCTTGATGTCGATCTCGATCTACATCTCGATGTCGATCTTGATGAGGACAGATCAAGATTTACCTTAAACTTTTTAAGCATATCCTGCAAGTCAATCTCGATCTCGATCCAGAAACAGATCGAGATTTGCCTTAGAAAATTTTAATGAAATTATGTGAATTAAACATTTATATGTAAAATTCACAAGATTTCACCACAAATTTTCACACCATTTTAGAAACTTGCAATTTTGAAATGACAGGGAATTCAGCAAATAAATCATGCATTACAAAATTAAGTCTAGCATTAAATCCTATCACATTATTAGACATTAATCATATGGATACACAGATCATCATAAGATTAATGTCATGAAACTTTCTAACTCACCCTTTTGTTGCATGCAACACAAATATCTTTGAAATTGAGTACACATTATTAATTATGAATATTCATGTACCACAACAATATGTACACAAACTGAATTATAACAGATAGGTAGCAAAAACTAACAAGTGTTAAGCATCCCCAATTCACCAACCAATCTAGAAAATGTTGATTCGTCTAGAGGTTTAGTGAATATATCTGCTATTTGACGTTCAGTAGACACAAAATGCAACTCTACAGTTCCATTTTCTACATGCTCTCTAATAAAATGATACCTTATATCAATATGCTTAGTCCTTGAGTGATCCACAGGATTGTTGGTCATTTCAATAGCACTTGTGTTGTCACACATGATAGGAATCTTAGATACTTCCACACCGTAGTCCTTGAGTTGGTTCTTCATCCACAGTATTTGGGCCACACAGCTTCCATCAGCAATATATTCTGCTTCAGCTGTCGAGGTTGATACTGTGTGTTGTTTCTTGCTTTGCCAAGACACCAACCTTCTTCCAAGGAACTGACAGCTTCCTGAAGTGCTCTTTCTATCTATTCTACAACCTGCGTAATCTGAATCCGAATAGCCAACAAGATTAAACCCTGTATCTCTTGGGTACCAAATCCCAAGATTTGATGTTCCCTTGAGATACCTAAAAATACGCTTTACGGCTATAAGATGTGACTATCTGGGATCCGCTTGGAACCTTGCACATAAGCATGTGGAGAACATAATATCAGGTCTGCTAGCAGTTAAATACAAAAGTGAGCCGATCATACCTCGATAGCTTGAGATGTCTACAGGTTTTCCCGCTTTATCCTCGTCAAGCTTTGTGGCTGTTGCCATAGGAGTCTTAGCTTGTGATACATTTTCGAGACCATACTTCTTTAATAGATCATGAATGTACTTGGTCTGGCAGATAAATACCCCGTCCTTCTTTTGACTAACTTGAATACCCAGAAAGAACGTCAGCTCTCCCATCATGCTCATTTCATACCTCGATTGCATTAACTTAGCGAATTTAGCACATAGCTTCTCATTTGCAGACCCAAAGATAATGTCATCCACATATACTTGCACCATTATTAGATCATCTTTGCATTTCTTATAGAAAAGCGTCTTGTCGATTACTCCTCTAGTGAAACCACTTTCTAGTAAGAAGTCTGACAGAGTTTCATACCACTTCCGCGGAGACTGCTTAAGGCCATACACTGATTTGAAGAGACGATAAACATAATCACAGTATTTGGGGTCGACAAACCCAGGAGGTTGATCAACATACACTTCTTCATCCAGTTCACCGTTTAAGAATGCACTCTTGACATCCATCTGATAGACTTTAAAACCATGATATGCTGCGAATGCTAAGAACATCCTTACGGCCTTTAGCCTTGCTACTGGTGCATAGGTTTCATCATAATCAATTCCTTCTCTTTGAGTATAACCCTTAGCAACTAGGCGAGCTTTATTTCGTGTTACAAGTCCATTTTCATCCAGCTTGTTTCTGAATACCCATTTTGTTCCAACAACAGATCTATTCTTTGGTCTGGGTACCAGCTTCCACACCTTCTGCCTTTCAAACTGATTGAGTTCTTCTTGCATAGCAATCACCCAATCAGCGTCATCTAGGGCTTCTTCCACCACTTTAGGTTCCAATTGAGAAAGGAACACTGAGTATAGACATTCATTCTCGGTGGCAATTTCAGCTCTAGCTTTTCGTCTAGTAGTCACTCCGGCATCTAGGTCACCAATGATTAGCTCAAACGGATGGTCCTTGTTCCAAGTACGATCCTTAGCAAATTTTCTTGATGACTTAGCTTGATCTTATAAGTGAATGTGACTTATTCTAGAATCACTTCCACTAGCTCACCCTGAGCTAGTACTAGCTCCCCCTGAGTTAGTACCAGGTCTAACGGAAGGTGATCCCTCAGCCCTAGTGGTTTGCATAGGCGAAACACTAGACTCTTGATTAATTACATTATTTATCATTGGATCACTACCCTGCACTACAGACTCAGGTATTGTATCCACTTCATCAATATCCATATTTTCAAATCTTAGAAAAGTGGGCTCACTGTCTTTCTATAGTATAGAAGGGAGCTTTGAGTCGTCAAATGTGACATTAAGGCTTTCAACCACCTTGCGATCATTAAGCACAAACACCCTGTACGCTGCTACTACTTCAAGAGAATATCCAATGAAAACCCCTTCATCTGCTTTGGCATCAAACTTTCCAAGTTGTGTATTGTCTCTTAACACAAAACATTTGGCACCAAACACGTGAAAGTACTTGATAGATGGTTTTCGTTTATTCATCAGATAATACGGTGTCTCATTATAGTCCTTTGTAATTAGGGTTCTGTTCTGTGTAAAACAAGCCGCGCTAACTGCTTCAGCCCAAAAATACAGAGGAAGTTTTGACTCATACAGCATTGTCCTAGCTGCTTCAACCAGTGTCCTATTCTTTCGTTCAACTACCCCATTCTGCTGTGGTGTTCTCGGTGCTGAATACTGTCGTCTGATCCCTTTAGATATGCAGAAATCCATTAACACTGAGTTCTTGAATTCTGTCCCGTTGTCGGATCGGATAGTCTTCACAGTCAGACTTGCTACGTTTTCAATGACCAGTACATGCCTAATGATCTCATGTGGCACTTCATCTTTCGATGTCACAAACATCACCCATGTGTATTTGAAAAAGTCATCGACAATCACCAGCGCATATCTTTCCCTTGACATTGACATAACATTAACAGGTCCAAACAAATCCATGTGAAGGAGTTGTAGGGGCTCGGTAATGCTATTCACTTGCTTATCCTTGTGCGAGGCTCTTTTCGATTTTCCCATCTCACATGCTTCGCAGAGTCCTTCTGGAGTAAACTCCATCTGCGGCAGCCCTCTCACCAATTCTCTCCTTACGAGATTATTCATTGCTTTAAAGTTCAGGTGAGATAATCTTTTATGCCATAGCCAACTTTCATCAGCAGAAGCCTTGCTGTCAAAACAAGTGACTTCAGACTGATCATCAGAATTCATATCGGCTATGAACAAATTTGACTTCCTTACTCCTTTAAGAGCAAGGCTCCCATCCTTTTTGCTTCGAATCGAACAATCATGCTTCCCAAAGTTGACATCAAAACCCTTGTCGGTGAATTGACTAATGCTGAGAAGATTATGTCGCAATCCTTCCACAAAAGACACGTTCTCAATGATAACATTTCCACAAACAATCTTGCCATATGCCCTGGTGTAACCTTTGCTGTTATCTCCAAAAGTAACCACGGAGCCGGCTCTCAACACCAAATCTGTTAGCAGGGACTTATTGCCGGTCATATGCCTCGATGCTCCACTGTCCAGCACCCATATGACTTTACTCTTTTCCTGTTCACTGCCCTGCAAATCCAGAAAGGTTAGGCGTTCTTCGGAACCCAATGATGTTTGGGCCCGGCATCAATAATTTTCTTTTTCTTATCAGATACAGAAGGCTTTGCCTGGTTGCCATCAGGGGCATCCATCTTGACTTTGTCTTTTCCCTTGTCAACCTTGACTGGTTTGTCAGGTTTGGGAGTAGACTGGTCACTCCTAACTTTAGGAGGACTTGAAGTCTTAGTCTTTGATCCAGCATGCTTTTTCTTACTACTACTAAATTTATGTTCAACAGATGCACCAGCAGTATTCATCAAGTTAAAATAAGCATGCATGATGTTTACAGCACATGGCATACAATTAGGATTATTGCATTTGGCATGATTTGCATACACGTTAGGCAAAGTTGTAGTTGCAGGCATAGTATTACAAACAGCAGGTTTTTCCTCCTCTACATAGGACGGGCAATAGTAAGACAAATGATCAGTTTGATTACAAATATAGCATGCCTTCCTAGCTCGTGTAGATGTAGATACAGATACAGGTTCAGTTTTAACTACCTCAACAGGTGTTTTCATTTGTTCTGACCCTGCTACCCATTGTTTATATGACACCGTCTTAGCCTCCTTGGTTCCTACACCTCTCTTAGCATAAGCAATCTTACTCGCTCTCTTAGAAGTTGTAGGTTCTACTACTTGTTCTTCCGACTCTTTTTCCATTTTAATCTCATGTTCAATTTTAATAGCAATAGGATCTATGGTCCTAGGCTCAAACTGCTTAAAGATAGGTTTTCTAACATCCCCTAAAACTTCAGGCACACCTTCTTTGACTAACACTGGTTCTAACAGCTCGGCAACCCTATTTTTCTTTTCCTGTGTGTAGTCAAGTCCTATGTTTACTTTTTCATTTTTACTCTTGCCTGCCAGTTTCATGTACATGTCCCTTTCTACGAAAACTTTATTAGCGGCTTCTTTAAAAGATTGACATGTTATTTTAAGCTCAGCTAATTAATTCTTAAGTTCTTCGTTAAGGTCTTCCCTAATCTTAAGCTTGTGTTCTAAAACGTCTACCTGATTCATTAACTGCCTTTCTTTACTTTCTCCTGATTCTAATTCCTCTACCTTGGCCTCGAGAAGTCTATTCTTCAGGGAGAGTTTAGCATTTTCCTCATTAACAGCGATTAGATTTAGTTGGAGATTGTACATGTCTTTAGTCATGGAATCTAATTCATTTTGATACTCAGAAATAGACATTTCATTTACGGTTAGAATTGGTACCTCTGATTGTTCTGAAGATCTTGCCATTAAAGCGAAGTTACATTGCTCCTGATCTTCATCTTCATCAGACTCGTCCCAACCCTTCCCTTCAGTCACAACATAAGCCCGGCTCCCCTTCTGTTGCTTGTTAACCAAGGCGTCATATTTCTTTTTCAGATCAGCATAGGATTCCTTGGGATGAACGTATTTGGGCTTCTTGCACTCTGTTGCAAAGTGCCCCAATTCATTGCAGTTAAAGCATCTGAACTTGTTCTTGTCTACCAGGTTAGGTCTGTAGCCACTACTAGATGTACTACCTCGACCGCTGTAACTTCCCCGACCACTTACACTACTACCTCTGCTGCTGCTACTGCTTCTTCGGCTGAAAGAACTACCAAATCGTCCTTTACCTTTTCTTGGCTTCCTGAAGCTGATATGAGCAAATTCTCGAGCAATACAAGCATATGACTTGTCTTCTAATTTGTCCAGCTCTTCAAGGGTATAATATTCATCCTCACTTTCTTCGGATGGATCTTCAATATCGAATACCACCCTTTCAGGATTAACAGTTTTCAATGAGACAGCTGCAAGTGCCTTTGCAGTAGACTCTTCAACTACAAGTCCAGATTCACTTACCGCTTTGTATTCTCCACTATTGTAGGATCTTCTTTTGTCATTTTGTTCTTGCTCTAGCTCGTAGGTCTTCAAAACACCATACAGCTTTTCGAGAGAAGTATTGTTTAAATTTCTTGACTCTCGAATGACAGTGATCCTGTGTTCCAGATGTTTAGGCAAATTCAAAAGAAACTTGATATTTGAGTCTGTCAGTGGATAGACTTTATCTCTTATACTCAGCTCGATAAGCAATTTACTGTAACGTTTGTAAACATCCGCTACACTTTCTCCTCGCTCGCATCTGAATGATTCATATTCAGATATCATAATGCGCTTGTGATTATCTCTAACTTCCTCGGTCCCCTCCATCACTACTGCCAGTTTATCCCACATGGCTTTAGCTGTTTTTAATCCCTTTATCTGAACGTAGTACTCTGAGTCTAGGGATTCAATTATGACGTTGCGTAACGACGCATCCATACCAACCAATTCTTTATCTGCGTCTGAAAACTCCATTTCCTCTTTAGGAACAGACCGGGATGGTATTAGTATCCCTCCTTCCATTCGCTCTGGCTCAATTTTCATGGGTATGTATGGACCGTTCTCCAATATTCTCAAGTATACCTTGTTTATTGATTCAAGGTAGGCTTTCATTCTTCCGGTCCATTCGTCATAGTGTTGTGCATCAAAAGGAGGTATCTTAAATCTGTGTGTGGCGGCCATTTTAATGAAGTTTAAAATTAAGATAATACACTTTTCAAATTACAATAAATTGTATTTACTTGAAAAATTGATTATCTCACTTTAAATATCCAACACTTAATATCCAATGGGTTTTGCACTTAAGATTCAAGCAAGTTAGTTTTAATCACAAGAACAGTGGCAGGGTCCACAAAATTTTCAAGTCCAAACAAAAAGGTTGTCCACTTTTTGGTTGATAGAAGTTCGAAAGTGACCTTTTTGTTTAGTCAACCAGTTGATTCAAGTTACCTAGTCAACCAATCAAATATTCTTTTATAACCAGATTTTTGACCACAAGAAAAACCCACAAAGCTTTTTAAGTACAACCTTTTGAAATATTGTACAAATATTCCTTACACCAGGATTCAGAACTTTTTAGATCTATGAACTTTTCATGAAGAACCAAATAGAAGCTTTCGGCACAAACTTTAAAAAAAATAGATCTGGGATTTTCAAGAACCAACTCAAACAACACAGTAGGATCCCTGTTAGATGTGTTTAACAGGAGGCTCTGATACCAATTGTTAGGTCCAAAGTGTTGTAGAGGGGGGGGGGGGTGAATACAACTGTTTCGAATAATGAGAGAATATAAAATAAATGCAGGTAATAAATGATGACACAGAATTTCAAGAATATATCTTTATATTCATTGAAGGATTTGCTACAACATTCATAAAATCATCATAATCAGTTGAACAATAAATACAGCAATTAAAGCTTTATTCAACTGATTCTCTCTCACTTTCTTTTTACAGTAAATGCTCTCTTTGAAAAATATTCAGTAGAAAATACAGAGATTGCTATATTTTATAAATAAAACAAAGTGCTACTTTTATAATGTCGTGTAGACTTGATCTTGTCCTTTTTGTGTACGTGGCCCAATCAGGACTTGACAACAAAAAGTACTTTCCCAACCACTCTGGATCAACCGTTCACAATAAGCCACTTGTCCCTTGAACATTAAATGCTACATATCGACCCGCATCTCGATCTCGGCCTGGACCCATCTCGATCTCGATCTTGGAAAATCTCGATCTCGATCTGTGAGAATCTCGATCTCGATCTGTGAGAATCTTGATCTAGATCTATGAGAATCTCGATCTCGATCTGTGAGAATCTCGATCTGCCGTGGATCAAGATTTGCCTTGCAATGTTTTTCTTCAATTATCAATCTCGATCCGCATCTCGATCTGCTGTGGATCGACATTTGCCTTAGCAAATATGCACTCATCCAATGTTGACTTTCTTTAGTGACTAATTGTGGATTAACCTTTATGAGCAAGTTTCCCTAACTTCTTCAATTTCTTTTCCTCACTCAATTCAAATGAGATCTTCTATTACTGACATGAACTTACCTTCAATGTTCAGACACTTGATGCAATGGTCTGGTTCATAAGTGACTAGTCTTGAAGGGGTTCTTGCTTCTGAATGTCAGTTCTCATTTGCAGATTAATCTTTACATTATCCAGTTGTTGAGATGCATTACATGAAATCACTTTGGTCTTCTTGATACTTCTTTGACATTAATTTGATTCTCCATTAGATAAGTTAGGGCATGAGAAATACTGAGATTGAACTTCTTCTCACTTAGGCATTCTGGATTAATCAAATTAGTTACTTGTAGTTACCAAGTATCATTACCATTTCTTCAGTTGATTGATTCCATGTGCTTCTTCGGTTTCTCTTGTTTTGCTGTTATTTTATCTTTTACCTAGTTGAGTTACATAGTAATTTAGTGTTACAAGTTAGTACACCTATGCCTTTCAAGGATGTTTTTCCTGTTTCCTTGCAATCAGTAAACGTAACCTAATTTGTAGGTTTGGGGACCTAAACTAGTTTGGGTCCTTTCTTCAAAAACTTGTTAACTTTTGCAGCAGAAGTACTTTTATCAGAGTTTGTGTTAACAGAGTTTACAGAAGCAGAGTTTGCATTCACAGAATTTGTACTGTTAGAGTTTACACTTCTTTTATCATACTTTATCACATATATTTGTTTGACAGTTTGTTTTGGAGAATTCTTTATTTGAGATTGTGGTTTATAGTAATTATTATACAAATTTTGATACTCTTTGCATGTATAAATGGAATGCATCATACTATCACAATGAAAACATGGATTATGTCTAATTTGTTTTCTATCCTCAATCCTAGGTTTCTCAGGCTTATTCTTTTTCTTTTGTTTGCAGTCAATAGCAAGATGATTTGAATTACCACAAGTAAAGCATGTTTTCCTAGGAGCATCAGGAATATTCATGTAGTTAGTCTCCTTAGTAATTTCTATTTTGCCATTTCTATTTCTTTTAACCTTTTTAGGTTTTCCTGTATTAGTGACTGCCTTCAACTTTTCCTTAAGTTGCTTCTGAGAAAGTAATCGTATATTTACCTTTTTAGCTTCTGTCACACTATTGTTCTTGGAGCATTCAGTGGGAATTTCCTTAATACTTGCTCTAACAAATTTCACAGGTTTATTTAATATTCCTTTTATGTGTGATTTAGTGTGTGTTTTAGATTCATAACCTAAAGCAGAAGTCCAATTCTTATTATTCAACATTTGTTGGACTTTCTTTCCAGAGTTTGTCCAAACTCTGAAAGTTTCCTTTTCTTTTGCTATTTCAGATTTTAAATATTCAACTTGAATTTCTAACTGAGTTTGCATGTGAATAGCATTATCATGATCTTTCTTAATTTTCAACATATCAGAGTTTTCAGATTCAAGCATCTTATTTCTAGTAGTCAGAGTTTGTATCTCAGATTTTAATCTATCATTCTCCAATGTCTGAGATTTAAAGCTAACATGCAAAGATCTAAGAAAAGACTTCAGTTCACAGATATTATCAGTTTGAAAGTTAAAGACAGAGTCAGGTACCTTATTAGAGTGTAGAGCATCAGTATTTTCCATGACTGCATAATTTGTTTCTTGTTCAGAATCTGAGGAATCCATCCAATCCTTCTTTGATGTTATTAATGCTTTCCCTGATTCCTTACTTCTGCATTCAGTAGAAAAGTGACCTATCTTATTACACTTCTAACACTTGATCTTTGATTTATCAATAGTTTTTGATTTTCCATCTCTATCTTCTCTTTTCTTGAACCTGTCTTTCTTTTCTGACTCACCATGCTTCTTCTGAAAATTTGCTTGCTTCTTGTATTTCCTGTACTTCATCTTTTTGAAGCCTTTTACTATCATTGCAACCATATCCATCATATCAGAATATGTGGAGTCAACAGAGTTACCTTCAAAGTTTGTCTCAAACTCTGATTCACAACTTTCTTGAATTTCTACCTCTTTTCCTTTCCTTGTTGAGACTTTAAGCACCTTCTCTTTTGGTTCTTCAATCTTGGTTTCAACATTTAAAGTAATAGATCTTGCCTTTTTGCTCTTCCTGTTTCTTCTCTGTTATAATTTCAAGTCATGAGTTTTTAATTTACCATACTTCATCTAGTGACATCTCATCTAAATCAGACATGTCTCTAATTAGAGATGTCTGTAGATCTCATTCCTCTGGAAGAGCCCTTAGAAACTTGGTGTTTGAATCTTCATTATCATATACTTTATCCACCAAAGCCAAATTATTTAACAGAGTTAGAAATCTGTCATAGATATTTGTTAGGGATTCATTCTATTTTGCCTCAAAGTACTCATACTCCTGAATTAGCACAGATCTTCTATTTTTCTTGATTTCCCTAGTTCATTGACATTGAATCTTTAGTGCATCCCAGATCTCCTTTGCAGTTTTGCATGCTATAACCCTGTTATACATTACTGAGTCAAGACTATTGTGTAATATGTTCTTTACCTTAACATCTTTGAGGACTTGTTGTTTTTCCTCATTAGTCCACTCCTTTTTATCTTTGAGGGTATAATGCTCAAGTACTTGTCTTCCATCCACAATAGTTGCAGGTACCAGTTTTGTTGGCATGTACTGGCCTTCATTGATTCTGTCCAAGTAATCAGGATCTGTTGCTTCTAGGAATATCAACATCTTTACCCTCCATTTAGGGTACTCAACTTTCTTTAAGATAGGAATTCTTATACTCTCATACTTGTTTCCAGACATGATTTATGATCTAACAGTTGAATTTGAACTGCCTGCTCTGATACCACTTGTATGCCCAGAAAGATAAACTATTACAGAAGGGGGGTTGAATGTAATAGTACTAGTAAATCGATTAAGAACACAAGTATGTAAAAGATGAATACTATTTTGTATTAAAGATTGAAAAGGTTACAAAACTCTCTCAAGAAGTTGTTTGTTCTTAAAAGCTACTTAGGTTATGAAAAATATGATTTGCAAAGATACATCAATGTTAACCTATGTCTGTGTTTATATAGACACAGTTACAATTTAATTATAAATCAGAATAGAAATATAATAGTCTTACATAAGGAAATAGTCTTGCATTTGGATTCCTTCTTACTTTCCTATTCAGACTCTGATTTGAATTGCTTCCTGACAAACTCTGATATTAAACTATGTCGGTTATTATTCTCTGATAGAGCATTCTCTATTAGAGTAAACTCTAATTGAGTATTCTCTGATAGAGTAAACTCTGTCCGATAGTTCCTTAAACTCTGATGATGTCAACAATGTAAACTCTGACTTTTATTCTCTGACAGTCATCAGTGTTTGCTTCCTAACACAGAATCTCATATTATTATAGGAAAGTTACCGATTACACATGACAATTCAGTTTGAGACAAATTTTGAGATATCTAGCATTTTTCAAAAAAAAAATGGTTGTGTATCATTACTTTTTTTGGATTAGTTACACATTCTTAATTTAGGTTCGGCTTATAATTTACATTTTAAATTATTATGTTGTGAAAATATATGGTGTTGAGAGAAGTATTATTTAAAAAATTAATAATGTTAGACAGAATTAGTGTTGCAGAAGGGGGGGTTGAATGCAACTTGATAATTTATTACTAATCTTGCCAACAACAAAACAAGAATTAATAATATCAAACAAATGCAAACAACAATAAGCAAGAAAAACAAGAAAGATGTTTAATTTCAAAATTTAATTTTATTAATTTTTATTTCGCTACAACTGACTGGAAGAGGTTTTCAGCTTCAATAAATACAATAACAGATAGTTTGCTAGTGTTTCTATACTTGAGAAAAGTTAAGCTCAGTTGTGTTAAGGGAAAGTGTTTGTGAAATATGTATATTTATACAGAAACACATCTCACTTACAAGTGTACTTTCCCTTGTTCCTAGGACAAAACTTAAAATAGAAACTTTACTTTTTTTATTCAAATTTGTCTCCATTTCATTTGTAGATAAAGTTGCTCTGAGGTGATTCAACATCCTTGACTCCTTGAGCACGTTTTATCTTTTTCTTTGCCTTTTCTCAAGTTGCAGTAGTAGACTTGACAAACTAGGTAGAGTTGATAAGATCATTCTTTGAATTTTCACAACCTAGTCTGCTACTTGAAACAGATTGTCAGCTTCACCAAAAGGTTACCGTCAACCTTTTGCTCTTCTTTGGTGACAGTATCTTCGACTCCGCTTACTTTACTGTCAAATTTGACAGTCTTCTAAAACTTGCTGTCATCAAAAGGTTCTGTCAATTATCCCGTTAAACATGCTGTCAACTATCCCCGCCAAAGTTGCTGTCAATAAAACATGTTGTCTTAGAATGCTCATTCTCCGCCAAGTCTACTGTCACAGGAATAGTTGATGTCAGTAAAACTTGTTGTCTTCGATTCTTCTACTGTCAAAGGAATAGTTGATGTCAATTGTTCCAAAAAGGTGTTGTTACTTGAATATGCTGTCATAGGCTTCAGTTTCCAGAATGTTCCTGTCAATGATTTGATCAATAATGTGCATGAACACTTTGTGAACTTCTTCATCATAGATCATGTTATTACATTTTTACAAGACAGTAACTATTGAGACATACTGTCACCTACTTGGCTTTAATACATACTGTTATAAGTGAAAACTAAACATACTGTCAATATGCATATGACAGTATGTTTTACTTAGTTTCTAATTAAACTAAGTATCTTATAGTTGATTACAATGTTAACACCACAATCCCTAACAATCTCCCCCAATTTGTTTTTATGAAAGATAAAGACAAATTCAAAGTAAATTGCAGATGTTAACTCAACTAATAAAAATCGAAGTGTTTGTACAGGAAAAATATTCCTAATAAATAAAAATAATAATATTTACTTTTTACCTTTAAAGGAATAGTTGTTGTCAGTTGTTTTAAAAAGGTGCTATCACTTGAATATGCCGTCATAGGCTTCAGTTTCCAGAATGTTCCTGTCAATGATTTGATCAATGATGTGCATGAACACTTTGTGAACTTCTTCATCATAGATCATGTTATTACATTTTTACAAGACAGTAACTATTGAGACATACTGTCACCTACTTGGCTTTAATACATACTGTTATAAGTGAAAACTAAACATACTGTCAATATGCATATGACAGTATGTTTTACTTAGTTTCTAATTAAACTAAGTATCTTATAGTTGATTACAATGTTAACACCACAATCCCTAACAATCTCCCCCAATTTGTTTTTATGAAAGATAAAGACAAATTCAAAGTAAATTGTAGATGTTAACTCAACTAATAAAAACCGAAGTGTTTGTACAAGAAAAATATTTTAGAAAAAAAAATACAAGTACAATTTATCTCAAAATAAGCTCCTCTAGACTGAGCAAATCTTCAACTTCAGTTTAAGCTTCACCTTCACTTCTTGTCTGCAGTCATCCTTCCATAAAGACTCTCAAGAGCTTTCAGTTCCTACTTTTCTTCATCTGTCTTGGCATGATCAGAAACACAATCCAAGACTAGTTTTATCATTTTATAAGAAAGATTTTTCAATTCTCTATAGATATAGTAGTTCTCGGTTGGTCCTTTGGATATACACAGATATTTCATACCAAACATGTCTTTGAGAAATCTATCTTTTGTAGAAGAGAAAACCTGCTTCACTCTGAGTTTATCTATGGTTTCATCTTCTTCTTCTCTAGATTCTATAATCTCCCAGACAATCTTGCTTAGATCTCTTTCAAATTCTAGGAATGAACCGTAATGAGTCTGAAGATCTTCCTCAAATTTTCGTTGTTGAGCACCCTGAAATTGACAGCCTCCACTTCAATGCTGTCAACAATGATTCTCAGGGGCCCAAAAAGGACTCGAGAAACATAATTAGGACTTTTAGAGAATTGATCATTCAACATTGCATGCTTCATGTCAATCTCAGTCTCCTTGATCCTTTTTGTTATTTTCTCCACCTTCTTTTGTGTAGCTTCAACTTCACTTTCAAATTTCTTCTCTTATCTTCTCATTTTCTTCTTTTTCCTTAGAGTCACAGATTTGTATAGCCTTCCTTTTGAGATCAAACACCTCAAAATTTATGATTTTGAGGAGTTGTCTCTTGATTAGTTTGACTATCTCAGGATCCTTCTCAACCAAAGACTTCAAATCTTCAAATGTAATTTTCTCAGCATATCCACTAGAGTTATAGAAGACTATTCTTTCAGGATTTCTTAGAAGACACTGTTGAGTTTTCTCATACTCCACCTTCTTCTCATACTCCTGCTGTTCCTTGGTTGAGATGATTCTTTGGAGTTTGGGAATGAATTCTTGTTCTTCAGGATAAGGAAGTTGTTGAAGTTACTCTACCAGTTTCATCAGGAGTTCAATATTTTTGTCCTGTAAGGAATCTATACTCCAGAATTCCTTGACTCCATCTTCATTTTCAAATATAACTCCATCTGAGTACACTATTGTCTAAGGTTCTTCAACTTCATTGAAATCCAAAGGATGAGTTTTGAAGGTTTCTATTAGCTCCAAGAATTTCTTGATCAGTATCCCCATGAAAACTTGAGTCCTATTATCTAGGCCCTTAATGATTTGAGGCATTCTTTTCACCATAAAATAATTTGCTTCCTTCAATTCATATCCCATAGTCTCAACCTCACCAGTAGCATAGCAGATGTTTCTCTTGCTCAAGGAGTTAAACTGAGTCCATTCAACCACAACTTTGATGATTAATTCTGCCTTTGACTCAGCCATGTTGTTGATTGTAGGTCTCCTGACATCCAGACAATCTTCATTAATTACTTCAGACATCAGCTTCCACTCTTTTCTGCTAGGCTTCCTGCTAGAGTGTGACTTTAGTTTCTCAGCCCTTGCAATTTTTCGTTTCTTTGATATGAGGATTTTTCTTGACAATAACTCTTTCATGACATCTTTCTTGATAACATCTTTATTATCCTCCTCAAAACCAAGAACCACAGTTTTTAGTACACTTCCTTCAATACTATCCTTATACTCCTTATCACCTTCTTCATCCTTATTTCCAATTCCATATGTCCTTGCATCACCATCATTGTTGTAGTTGGACTTGGAACTACCTGCACCATCCTCGGGCTTTTCATCATCATTATCTACATCTCTCCTTTCTTGAGTTTTCTTCACATTCTTTCTTGTCTTCAATTCTTCCAGCCTTTTTAATTCTTCATCCAATACCCTTAATACTTCAACTCTTTCTTCATTCACAGGAATTTTCTTGAAGTAGTCAAAATCCTCTTTTACAGACCTTGGTCTGCACATACTCACCCTCTCAAGATTCATAGACCTGTATTAGCCATCTATAGTGCTGCTGAATTTTATGCCCAAGGGATTATGAGTTATTTCTTATATTTTTTCAATTATCAGCTTCTGCAGTATCCTCTTTAGATTTTCATTTCGCCATGACTTGTCTGTCTTGATTTTAAGTTTAATGGCTTATATCACTGAGATTTCTTGTCTGCTCAAATATGCCATGCTTACACATCGGTTGAAACCTCCTTCAGTTCTGACAGAGATTACCCACCTGTTGCTCTTTGACACCATTACAGCTACTCCTACTATTGACTGTCTCATTGAATCAGAAAATGTCTTGGGATCTCTGTTACATAAGGCTCTCAGATCATTGATCCTTTTATTGAATTTAGCAACTTCAAACACTCTGTTATTTTCATTATCATCAACCATAAGATTAGAAGCCTGTTCATCATCAAAATCTTCTTTCTCTTCTATGATCAAATCATCATTTTCATCCTTAAAGAGTTTTTCCTTTCCATTTCCAGCTGTATGCACCATTGTAGCCTTCTTTACACCACCTTCTTTGATCACAATGCCTTTCTCCTTAGGCCTCTCAACCTCCATCTTATCACCACCAAGTTGTGTAGCCATCTCAGCAGCCACACTAGAAAGTAATGCTAGTTGAGTCTCCCCCTGAGATGTAGCTTGAGTTTTCTCCTTATCACTCCCATCTACAAATACTTCAGCTTGATCTGTACTTTTCACCCCCTTAGGTGAGGTAGCAACTACAGGGTTGGAAAATTTGGAATTAAATTCTTGAAGCTTGTCAAAAATGGTCTTGAATCCATTATTCATAGTTTGCTCCAGACTGGCCATCTTGTTGATCAGCTTCACTTGATTTCTGCCAACAGTGTCTAGATTCTTGGACAATTTGGAAACTTTATGGGAAAGGGATTTCAACCTTTCATCATCTTGTTTGGAGGAGTTGGAGGCTGCTGTGGTTCTCACACTCTCTTGTTTTTTCTAAGTGATCTCATCACTCCTCACGAACTCACTCTCAAGGCCTAGTGCCTTAGATATTTTAGCTCCCTCAGTTTTCCTTTTCAATTGGCCTTGCTCAGGACCCTCTCCTTTTGCCTGGGATTTTCCCAACCCCTCATTTTTAGACTCACTTCCCTTTTCTTTTATCTCTCTTTTTCTTTTCACACCCTCAATCATCATAGGTGCAAGAGACTGAGTAGGTACATCTTGCACAAGAGATTTAGATTTTACCTTGAGGATTATGGAAATGAGAACAGAGTCATTATCTTCATTCTGTTGAGAAGTTATGGCCATTGGAGAGTTGTTGTCTGGATTTGGAATGTTGACAGCATCTTTGGCAGCATCTGTTGAGAAGTTACTATTATGAGGATTGACAACAACTTTGTCATTAACAACTACAAAGGCTGTGACAGCAATCTCTTCCACCCTTTAAGTGGAAGGTTCTTGTGGATTGCTATGACCAGTCTCATTTAATTGTTGGAATAGTGCATCAACATTTTGTTCTTCAGCATTGGTAAAATGTGATGCACCATAATTAAATGAGCTGTGTTCCGCATTTTCTAGTCCTATAGTGTGAGTATCTGTAAGTGTAGTTTCAGGTTGAGTGTGTTTAACCTGTTGTGCTGACTCTGTACAAGGTGCCATGAGAGATTGACCAATTTCAAAATGTGCCTTTTATTGAGAGGAGACATCCAGAGATGTGTATTGATCCATTTTAAGAGATGTGTCCTTTTGAGAGGACACATCCTGGCTAACAGAGGTTGATACCCATGCCTTCTTTCTCCTAGGCTCACCAGAGCCCTCTGTGGGTTCTGTGCTCAGACTACCTGCCTTATTTGCTGCATCTAGTGCAGTTACACCACCTGATTATGGAAAGGTTTCTAGCCTAGGTTGATTGATTTTCCTTCTTAATTTTAGGAGCCTGGTCCTTTTGAGAGGAACTAGACCCTTGGCTAATAGTTTTGGTGACTCAAAAAGGCCGGATTCCTTCATAAGGTTTAGAGTGTAGGTTAGGAATGGTGAGGTCAATACCATTCTCATCACTCAAAGAAAATACATTGTAGTCCCCAACAAATTTTAAATTTAAGTCATTTACAGTAGAAAGCATGAAATCAGTTATAAATAAACCCAATTCAGTGTTTAGTGGTTTACTGGTTAACAAAGAATGAGTGTTCTTTTTCAAAGTTGGGGATTCCATGCATTGAACACTATCTAAATTTATTATGCCTACTACAGAATTAATGATAAGCATAAAAAATCTAGGATAGTAGATTACCGGTTTTCTGACTTCTTTCTTTCCAAGCACTAGTTTGAACAGGGGCATCAAGAGCCTTCCAATATTGATTCTGTAGTTGTGCACCATAGAATGCACAATCTTCCTGATGTAGGCTGGGACCTTGATACAGCATCCAACATCATGCTCAATTCTTTGTTTAGATATTTTCTGTCCATACCGCCAGATGGGTACCATTCATCGCTGTTTGGGCTTGTCCTGGGTCCAGTATACACAATCATTCCTCTATACATTTTGTTGTCCACCTTCTTTCTTTTTGGATCCTTTGTTAGGTCCAAAATCATCATAGAAGGGGGGGGGGGTTGAATATGATATGGTAGATTTTACGTTTAATTGCGGATTAAGTGTTTGTGTTCTTAAGATATAAAAATGGCAGTTAATGAAACACAACGATTCGGCAAAATAACAATGTATTATTAAATCCCTGAGGTGCTACACTTCTAATCAAATGATTAGCTTCAATGGGTTCAATCATAATTACAATGGAAATACAGTTGGGTGATATTAATGTCCAGTTTTAATGGTGCTCCCGTCTGTATCTCTTTTTGTTGAAGGTGAATGAATACTTACTACCCATTTTGATTTAACCCATATATATTTTGTAGACTTTGGAAAATTGAATTCCACAATTGTTCAAGTCCTTTGTTGCGCCTAAAGAGTGGGAGTGGTGTGTAGGCGCCATTAAGATGATTTGTTGCACTAAGGAACCTTTGTTGCGCCAAAGAACCTTTGTTGCGCCTGCACTCTTGTTCCCTTGTGCAGGCGCCACTAAGTACTTAGAACCTCCAAGTTTTCTTGCACCTGGAGTTTGTTTGTTGCGCCTGCACAGTTAACTCACTGTGTAGGCGCCACAAACATCTTGCCTTTGTACTTTATTGCGCCTGTGGTTCTTTGTTGCGCCTGCATACTGTTTGTAGTGGGTAGGCGCCACAAACACTTTCCCTTGGTGATTTGAAGAGCCTTGATATGCTTTGTTGCGCCTACACTCTACAACCCTTATGTAGGCCCCACAAAAACCTTGAATTGTTTTTCCTGCTCTTTTGTTGCGCCTCTAGAGTACTTCTTGAGTACAATAGTCACCAAATGAAGTAATACCTGCCTTGACATATTTCTTGAATTCTTGAAATAATTACCCCTTAGTTTTCACTCTTCTGGCTTGGCTTGATCAACTGATTTTCTTTTGATTAAACAATACAATTCTTTTCTTGTTGTGCTGACACTTGGTGCACTGGTCTGGTTCACAAATGACTAACACTGAATTAAATTCCCTTGACTTCTGTTCTATTTCAGTTGACTAACTTTGGAATGTTTCATTGCTTCTGATCACTGAAACCCTTTGACAACTTTACTTAAATCATTGCACTGTCTTTAGTCTGAAATCTACTGAACACTTATTTGTTGCTGAGGCCTGAACATAGTAATGAACTTCTCTCGCTGTCGTTCAGTAAACTTTACATCTTGAGTGCTCTGCAGTGATGTATATATGACTTTTGTGTGCATGTCCTTCTGGATTCCTGTGCTGCATATTAGTATTATTTATCTGTCTTTTTTTCTTAGTTGAGTTATCGTTATCACTATTACATACTACGTTACATTATGCTTTACAATCTCCCCCTATTTGTTTGTTAGAGTTCGACAAGCAAATCTTATGAGAGGATAACTCAACTGATACTTACAAGAAAAAGTAAAGTGCAGAAAGATAGTAAATAATATTAATTACATTCTGGATTAGATTTTACATTTCCAGATATCTTGTGTACATAAGAAGTTTGTTCCTCTAGCCTGAACAAGTAATTCTATGATCTTCTGCTTCTTTGTACTGTGTCTTGCCTGTTTTTAGATTTTGTTTCGGAGTAATGCTTTCTGAGCTGTTCTTCCTTCTACTCCAACCTTGCCTTTACTAAATCTCTAGCTTCTACTTCAAGAGTATTGACTGGAGGTGGTTCTTCTAACTTCTTCAAAACTTCAGTGAGAAAAGCGGTTGAGTTTGTCTTGGAGATTGACTCGAAGGACAGAGATTGCCTCTTTGAAAACATGAACACTGTTATCCTCTTTGGAAAACCTTTGACTCTGTCAGTGTCATGCATCGACTCTTCTGCCAGCTTTTCCCTTAGAACATCTTCAATCATCCTCAAAGCCTTCTTGTCTGATTTGATAGTGGATATCTTTACCCTTGAAAAGACTTTTCGGATTGTTTCAGAATTGTTTCTCCTTAGTTTTGATAGATCCTTCTTTTTATCCACTCCATTTTTCTTGAATAGGAAGTGTTTTGTCCCATTTGGCTCAGTCTGAATGCAAGGTTCAGAATCTTTTATGATTTCAAGTACTTCTATGCCATCCTCTCTTTTCACAAACACTGGTTCTTGATAATATCTGGTCATTTCCATTAGGTATCTCCCTGATGTTTTAATTGCTTTGTTCAGTCTGAATGCATAGATCAACTCAGCAGCCTTTAGATCTTCTTTTGTTCTATTCTTCTTGCTTCTGAGTTTCCCTTCTACATATTTCATGAACATTGCGTGGCTTGAATCCAGACATTCGTTAGACAAAGTTAGATTATAGAGAGTTGTTTCTTTGTAGTATTTGACTACTGGAGGCTTCTCAAATGCTTCGACACCGATCTCTATTATCTTCTTCTCAATCAGATCTCTTAGTATCTCATTTGTTTTGTGCCCTCCAAAGATGAATTTCCTCTTCAGCACATACAACTCTACAATATTCATCTTTTCAAAACTCTTTGTCGACAAAATCTTTGACCCCGGTGATTTTGAGTTTAAGAACATTTTCCATCCTTGTTTGAATGCACTTACTAACACGCTTGTTATTTCTTCTGATAGCATTGCATAGAATTCATGAACATCTTCAAATCTTTCTCTCATGGTCCTGAACAGATCAAGGACTTCTCTGTCTTTCTTTTGAGTAAGAGTTAACTCTTTCTTCTTCAGAAGACTCCTTGCTTCATCCCAATCAGGACAAACCTTTGCTTCAATGTCCTTGACTCTATTTCTTATTTCTATTGTGTGTTGTACTCTTTTCCATTTTCTCTCAATTAGTTCTTTAGCTTAATCTATACCTTGAGTCACAACTTCATCTATACCAACTAGAAGACAGTCTTTATCAAAGGCATATTCTTCAGCAAACTCCTCTTCAACATCTATTCCAGCTGCTTTTGCAGCCTCCTCTATTTAATTTTCAGTTGGAATCTCCATTGGCACATAGGGTTCAAGAATTTCTCCTACTTCAAGTTGCCTCGCTCCAAGCCTATAAAAGAAATCTGTCTCCCCCTGAGCTGTATATTCCAATATCATTTCAGCTCCAACTTCTTTTTCTTGTACAATTCTCTCCCCCTCAGTTGGGTTATCCTCCCTTTGGACCAGAGTAATTTGAGTTGTTGAAGTTGATCGAGTAGAAATAGGAACTTTCTGAGCTAGCAGTTGTTTAACCAAATCTTTGATTTCTGACATTTCCGTTCTCTGCTGCTCCTGCACCTCCAAGATTTTCCTTATTGAATAGTGAATTTCAGTTACCCGGGCCTCCAGATTTAGAATCCTTTGGCTATGTTCAGTGTGTGCAATGTGTGGGGTGTTTATTTGGGTAGAGGGTGTCTCACTTCTCACTGTTTCTGTGTTTGTATGACCCTCAACACTCACACTCGGGAAATCAGGGTCAGGGAACATAAGATCACCAAGGGTAAGTGTTTCACTCAATTCCATAAATGCATTGCGATCTTCTGTACCTGTATTAAAATCCCTATCCCCTCTATGGGTAGGTTGCTTCTCCGCCTGACCACTTTGGGCGGGGAGAACTCCTTTTTCAGGAACTGGGGGTTTGAGACCCAGTGTGGTCACCACTATGGATTCTGTAATGATTGGCACAGTTGAAGAATCTGTGATGCCAGCTGAAGCCATTGAAGGCCTTACCTGCTCAGAGACACCCTGAACAGGTTCTACTACCGAAGTAGCAGATACTTTATTAATAGAGTCCATATCCCTTCTATGGGTGTGTTGTCCCTCCACCTGACCTGTAAAGGTGGGGAGGACCTCCTGAGAAGGAGCTAGAATTTGAATCTCCAGGGGGGTCACCACCTCAGGCAATGTAGTGAAAGACAAATTAGAGCCTGTGGTGCCCCGCGATGCCTGTGAAGGCACTTCCACTTGAAGTGGTGATGCTGTTGACACAGCTACTCCTTGAATGGAGACCTCTTCCCTTCTATGGGAGAGTTGCCTTTCCACTTCACCCATTTAGGGATGGAAAACATCCTGATTAGGATCTGGAGATGTTAAGTCCAGGGGGGTCACCACATTTGACAATGTAATGAATGGCTCGTGAGAGTCAGTGATGCCCCCTTCTGTCTGTGAAGACAGATTCTGAATTGGATCAACCAAAATAGTACTAGCTACTGAAGTAGCAGAAAATGTTTTCATCTCTGTTTCTGTTCCCTTACCATTCAAGATTTTGTCAATTTCAGAATTCAGATCGCGAAGGAAAAGAAAGGTTTCAGAGATGGGAGAATCAGGTTCCTGGCTCACAGTTGCCCTAGGTTTAAAATTCATTTTACGTCTTTTTCGAGAGGGCAGAGCTGTAGGGGATATGTCAATAATTTCCTGATTCGGTAGGGACTCCCTATTATCTACATCAATGGTTCTTTTTCTTGTTTTGGGAGATGGAGGGAGTGTTTGTTGATCTCTGACAGTGGTTAGAACTGGTTGGTCTTGACCAAGTTCATTGCCAGCTTCGATGGCCACTGAGGGCTCTTGTGTGTGCATTGCCGTTTCAGGCTCAGTAGGAGATAGTTTGACAAAATGTTCTGTTAGAAAAGCAGAGAAGTCAAAGTCAAGAAGGGTACCTTCATCCATTTGTTCATCAGAAATGTTAGGGATGTACACCTCTGTGGTCTGATCTTCTTCCACTATGTCCTCAAAATTGTCCTCCTCTGTTGGATTTTCAGGGATATTCCTGTCTTCTTCTTCAGGAATTGGTTCTTACTCATGTTCAGAACCAGCTTCTTCCATACTTTCATCCTCTTTTTCAGTGTCTGGTTCTTCTTCAGATGCTTCTTTTCTTCCTGAATCAATTGATGTTTCAGCTTCATTCTCCTTTTGAGATGATTGTTCTTCTGAATTTTTATTTGCTGATTCATCAGTTTCAGATACATGGTCTTCTTCAGAGGTTGTCTCTCTTTCTTCTTCAGAAGCTTCTTCTTCTTCTTCTTCATTGACATGTCTAAGAAGATCAAGGTAATCTCTAATAGGATCAGTCAGTGGAGTAGGAGTATACCTGTTTGGATAGTCAGCCTCATTCCGTAGCCTTAAGATTGTCTTTAGCTGAAGAGAGGGTGATTCTTCCAATTCACTGTTCTGAAAGGATTGGAGTTGATCAACAGTCAGTACTTGGTTTAGCACCAGCTGCAGAAATCTTGGATACAGACAGAAATTCTCCATTTTTGCCTGATTATATAGGATCTCTTCCCAAAATTGATTCTTGATCCAGAAGCCACTGCATATCCAATCACCTTATTAAAGTTTGTAATTCCATGGAAGCCACCTGTCTTTGGTGCAAATCCATGAGACAGGATGTTGAAAAATAGATTCCATTCCTTGGGTAGGTGATTCTTGTAAATCTTCTTTGGAAGATTATTGTTTACTCTTGTGCAGTGCAGGAACATGAAGAAATTGTTCAGATCTGCTTGAGATGGATCATCTTCATAATCTTCAGTTGGCAAATGAAGTGCTTGATTTATGTCATTCTCTGTTATTCGCACTTTTTGTCGCTTGATTGTGCAAGAGAAAGCTGATATTCCATCTGCAGATGTGTCTTTAGAAGACCTGTACACCTGTCTCAGAAGATTTCTATTTAAAGGAACGTCAGTAGTTAGTGCATAACGGACTATAGAATTTTCATTTAAAAACCTAGCTCAGTTGCCTAATTCCCCTACTTCAGTCCAATTATCTACTATGACAGATAAATAATTAGTCTTTTTAATCTCAAAATGACCTGTCATTTAATTAAAAATGAAAGATAATTTTTACGAATTAAAATTACTAATAGAAATTGAATTAATCAAAAATAATGGACTAAAACCCTAAACAAAATTAAAATTACTAAGAGTGACTTGAAATTAATAAATAATAAACTCCTAGTAACCTTAGCACACTTTTAATTATTACACAATTTTTAATCGATTTATAACAGTGATAAACCCTAGCCAAGTTGATCGAATATTGTTAATTGTTAATTTTAAAAATCTTAACCAAATTAAATGGGACCTATTGCAAATGAAAGAACTGATAGTGGGTCTCACAAAACTGGTCTTGGATTTAAATATGGACAAGAAATGGCTTGCTATTGATCGATTAAAATTTGTGGAACTATGAGTTTTTCTTGCGCCTTCAGTGTATGTATACTGAGTATATATAAAATGAGGTGCATGAAAGCTCTATGTATTTATAGGCTCCTTAAAACAGATGAAATATTCCCAAGTACTTTTGTTGCGCCTGCATAGTGCTTGCACTGTGTAGGCGCCACAAACTAACTTGGCGCAACTAACTTGAAATGCAGTTTTGTTGCGCCTTCACAGTGAATGCACTGTGTAAGCGCCACAAAGATTTCTAGCGCCACAAACAACAAAATCCTATTAAGTACTTTGTTGCGCCTTTACAGTGTTAGCACTGTGTAGGCGCCACAAAGTCTATAGACGCCACTTGATTTGCCAAAAACAAGCTAAGTACTGAGATTATTTTTGTTGCGCCTATACAGTTAACACACTGTATAGGCGCCACTAAATTCTCTTTTGGCGCAACAAAGTACAAAGTACTTGGTAAATAATCAAGTGATCCTAGATTTTGCTACAAGTAAAATAAATAACATTTATGAGTAATTTGAATAATTAATCAATAATAATTAATTACCCATAAATATTATTTCATAAAATATTTATTAATAACAATAATAACATTATTTGTTAAAATTATTATCATAAATAAATTATGCTTCTTATTATTTTACTTTTATTTTAAATATGAGAATAAATATAAATATTCATCCTTTTTTATTTAAAATAATTTCAAATAATATTTAAAATATCTAAGTGCCAAGAATTTATCAATTAAATACAAGCACTTAAATATTGTCTAAGATCAAAGTTAAATAAATAACAATATAATTAACATGTATACACAAAATATTTATCTAATTTTAAAATCCTAATTACTGGAAAATAAATTTGGTAGATAAATTCACAAGTCCTAAAAATATTGAAATTAATCAACTAGTGAATTTATCAGCTTCAAATTGCAGTTTTTGATTACTAACTTATTAGTTAGAAGAATTTAACATCCCAAGTTCACAAACCAGTCTAGTAAAAGTGATTTCATTCAGTGGTTTAGTGAAGTTGTCTACAATTTACTGCTCTGTAGGTACAAAATGTAACTCTACAGTACCATTCATGACATGCTCTCTAATGAAATGATACCTGATATCAATGTGCTTGGTCCTTGAATGTTGAACAGGATTGTTTGTGATGGCTATGACACTTGTGTTGTCACAGAATATTGGAATTTTATTCAGCAACAGTCCATAGTCCTGAAGTTGGTTCCTTATCCATAGTATTTGTGCACAGCAACTTCCAGCAACAACATATTCAGCTTCAGCTGTTGACATTGCAACTGAGTGCTGCTTCTTGCTATACCAGGACACCAATCTTCTACCAAGGAATTGACAACTCCCTGATGTACTTTTCTATCAATCCTACAACCTGCATAATCAGAATCTGTATAACCAATAAGGTCAAAACCTGTATCTTTAGGGTACCAAATTCCAAGATTCAGACTTCCCTTAAGATACCTAAAAATCCGTTTAACAGCTATAAGATGTGATTCTTTAGGGTTAGACTGGAACCTAGCACACAAGCATGTAGAAAACATAATATCTGGCCTACTTGCAGTTAAGTAGAGTAATGAGCCAATCATACCTCTGTAGCTTGTGATGTCTACCTTTTTACCAAGTTCATCTTGATCAAGCTTAGTGGCAGTTGCCATAGGGGTTTTAGCTGTTGATGCATCTTTAAGACCATACTTCTTCAAAAGATCTTTGATGTACTTGGTCTGGCAAATGAAGATTCCATCATTCCTTTGGCTTACTTGGAGTCCAAGGAAGTAATTCAGCTCTCCCATCATGCTCATTTCATACCTACTATGCATTAGCTTAGCAAATCTACTACACAACTGATTGTTAGTAGAACCAAATATAATGTCATCCACATATACCTGTACTAATATCATGTCATTTTTATGCATTTTATGAAACAGAGATGTATCTATGACACCCCTAGTGAAACCATTTTCAAGTAGGAATATAGATAGAGTGTCATACCATGTCCGAGGTGCCTGCTTTAAGCCATAGAGTGCCTTGAAGAGAAAGTATACAAAATTTGCAAATTCTGGATCTTCAAACCCTGGGGGTTGTTTCACATACACTTCTTCTTCAAGCTCTCCATTCAGAAATGCACTCTTCACATCCATTTGATATACTTTGAAATTGGAGTGTGCTACGAATGCCAGAAACATCCTGATAGCTTCAAGTCTTGCCACTGGTGCATATGTTTCATCATAATCTATTCCTTCTTCTTGGGAATAACCTTTAGCAACCAGTCTGGCTTTGTTCCTCGTGACAATGCCATCTTCATCCAGCTTGTTTCTGAATACCCACTTTGTGCCGATTATAGACTTGTTCTTTGGCCTGGGTACCAGCTTCCAGACTTTTTGTCTATCAAATTGATTGAGTTCTGCTTGCATAGCAATGACCCAATCTGGATCTTCTAGTGCTTCTTCTACTTTCTTTGGCTCTATCTCAGAGAGAAACCCAGAGAATAAACATTCATTTTGAGAAGCACGTCTAGTTTGAACTCCCGCACCTGGATCTCCTAGAATCAACTCAAAGGGGTGATCTCTACTCCACACCCTATGTCTAGGCAGATTTGCCCTTGAAGATTCAGATTGATTATCATTGAGGTGCTAGGTCCTGCTAGTTGATCCTTCAGTTGCTCCCCCTGAGCTGCTGCTTGGATGAGAATGAGATTCTCTGCCACTACTAATAGTTTCTGTGAATCTTCCACTGTTTCCACTACTAGGGTTATAATCAACATTGTTGTCATTCTCATTTGGTGGCTGATTTTCTGTTGCAGCTTTAGGTTCTATTTCAGTTTCATCTGAGCTCATATTTTCAAACTGCAGAGTTTCAGTGTCGTCTGTTCTTTGTAGACTTGGGAGCTTGAGATCATCGAAAGTTACATTCATGCTTTCAATGACCTTTTTGTGTTCTAACACATAAACCCTGTACGCCTTAGATTTCAGAGAGTAACCAAGAAATATGCCTTCATGAGCCTTGGATTCGAATTTTCCTAGATGTTCATCATCTTTCAATACAAAGCACTTTGCTCCAAACACATGAAAATATTTCAGTGTTTGTTTCTTGTTTGCCATTATCTCGTACGGAGTCTTGTCATGTTCTTTGTTGATCAGGGTACAATTCTGAGTGTAGCAAGCTGTGTTGACTGCTTCAGCCCAAAAGTATAAAGGTAACTTAGCTTCATTCAGCATTGTTCTTGCTACTTCAACCAAAGTCATGTTCTTCCTTTCTACTACTCCATTTTGTTGTGGAGTTCTGGGCGCTGAGTATTGTCTTGAGATACCTTTTTCAACACAGAATTCATTTAGGGTTACATTTCTGAATTATGTTCCATTGTCAGACCTGATTTTTCTGACAGGCAAACCAGCTTCTACCTCTAACTTCTTTATGTGATCAATGATTATTTGAGGGGCTTCATCCTTTGAGGCTAGAAACAACACCCACGTGTACTTAGAGTAGTCATCTACAATTACCAGAGCATATCTCTTCCTTGACATTGACATGACATTTACTGGGCCAAATAAGTCCATATGTAAGAGTTGTAGTGGTTCAGTAATGTCTGAAGAGTATTTGCTTCGGTGAGATGCTTTCTTTGACTTCCCTTTTTAACATGCTTCACATAAACCTTCTTGACAGAATTCCATCTCAGGTAAACCTCTTACCAATTCCCTCTTAACTAAAGAGTTCATTGCCTTGAAGTTTAGGTGTGAAAGTTTCTTGTGCCATAACCAACTGTCCTCTATTGAAGCTTTGCTGTAGAAACATTGAGCTTCGCCTTTGCTTGCAGAGAATAAGTCAGCTACAAAGAGATTCCCCTTTCTCACTCCTTGAAGAGCAAGCTTCGTATCTTTCCTATTTTGGATTGCACATCTTTCTTTCTTAAAAGTTACTTTGAAGCCCTTGTCAGTGAACTGACTGATACTTAGAAGGTTGTGCTTTAATCCATCCACAAGAGAGATATTTTCTATGATAACATTCCCAATTTCCAGATTGCCATATCCCGTTGTGAATCCCTTGTTGTTATCTCCAAAGGTCACTACTGGGCCAGCTTTTTCAATCACATCTGATAGCAGGGCTCTATCACCAGTCATATGCCTAGAACAGCCGCTGTCGAGAATCCACATGACACGCTTATTCTTTGTTGTACCCTGCATCCACAGATTGATTACTTTTTCTTTGGTAACCAAACTTGATTGGGTCCAAGAGGCTTAGTTGAATAAATAAATTTAGCTGCAGAAACTCTTTGGTCCTTGTCTTTCTCATCGACTGTGCCCTTGTCCTTTGGTTTAGCCTTGACAGAGGTGTCTTTAGGCTTAGGAACAGGGGCTTCCTTCCTAGACTTAGGAGGACTAACAGTCTTTGCCCTAACATGCTTTCTATTCATGTTCACATCTGTATTCATGCATGTACTGGATGAATTATTCATTAAGTTTATGTATGCAGACATGATGTTGAAAGCACATGGCATGCATCCTACTTTACTACAAGGTTGATGAGGGATAGACATGGCAGGCATATTAGAAGTTTCTTCTTTTACTACTTTTATCTTTTTGCATGCATGCGTAAGATGACCAGTAGAATTACAATTATTGCAAACTTTTCTAATAGCTTTGGGAGAATAGGCATAATCATTTTTCTTGTTAACACCTATTTTGCCATTTCTGTTAGCTTTCATTTTTTCATTCTTGTTACCTAAATCACTTTTAATCTGTTCTTGAGGATCTACAATTTTTATAGATTTTTTAGGCAACTCCTTTTTACTTACTTCCTCTTTCTTCTTTTGATCCTCAGCAATGATTTCTTCTTTCATTAAGATCTCCTCTTCATCTAAGGGTTCCATGACAAACTTCTTATATAGGGGCTTAGTGACATTTTTCAACACAAGTGGAATGTCTTGCTTCACAGAACTTTCCTCAGCAATTGATTTTACATGCATCTTTCCTGCCTTTTTATCATAGTCAAAGCCTATTCCAGTTTTCTAACCTATGACCTGTTTATCTCTTGCCTCCTTTACAAGATTAGCAGATTTCTTATAAGCTTGAAGTTTTAACTCTAACTCAGAAATTTTATTCCTAAGTGTAGTTTCTACTTCCTAGTTGCACTTGTCTCTATTCTGAAGATATTCTATTTTCTGTTTCAGATCTTCTAGATTAATACATGCAAGTTCTAGTTCTTCGTTTCTAGTTTCTAGCATTTTATTCTTTAGAACTAGTTTAACATTTTCTTCTTCAGATGCTAGCATGCTTATATGTATGTTAAACATTTCTATACTGAGATCTTCTACAGTTTTCTTATATTCAGATTTAGACATGTCAATGGAGGAGAGAAATGATACCTTCGATGATTGAGGGGATGCCTCTGAAGAGTCTGCCATAAAAGCAATATTTCCATAAGTTTCTTCTTCATCGTTGTCTGAATCATCCCAGCTCTTTCCTTCAGCTATATAAGCTCTACCCTGATGCTTCTTCACCAGTGCATCATATTTCTGCTTGAGTTCATCATATGACTTCTTTCTTTCTTTCACTTGCTTGGCTTCTGGTATTCTGTTGCAAAATGTTCGGGTTCATCACAGTTGTAGCACTTGAACTTACTGCGATCTACCATTCCCGTCTTATAACCTCCTTTGCTGTAAGACCCTGAAGACGATCCACCTCGGTTGCTGTTTCTGAAACTGAAACCACTGTAACTGGAGTTACTCTTGAATTTGTACTTAGGGTTCCTCCTAAACCTGAGGTTCTTGAACTTCCCTGCCATATAGGCCATTGTTTTATTTTCCAATTGTTCAAGTTTTTCCATTGAGTAGAAGTTTTCTTCATTACCTGGTTGAGTGTTATCTTTAAATTCCGCTTCCAGAATTTCTTCTTTCTCAACATCAGGTTTCACTGTGCTGGTCTCTGTGACAGCAAAATCCTTGGCTACAAGAGCTGTAGTCTTCAACAGTGTTGTATTCTTACTGTCCACTGTACCTGTACAATAAATGATCTGTCTTTGCTCTTGCTCCATTTAGTGAGTCTTGAGCTTCCCATATAAAATTTCAATGGACATGTCATTTATGTCACTCCTTTCTCTGATGGCAGAGATTTTGTGTTCCAGGTGTGCTGGCAGTGTCAACATGAATTTTCAGTTGATCTCGTGAGTAGGCCTTCCCATGTAGTGACAAGTCATTTAACAATTTGTTGTATCTCTCAAACACTTGAGTGATACTTTCTCCTAGTAGTGACTTGAAAGCTTCATATTGGGAAGTAAGAATATCAAGCATGTTCTCCTTCACTTCTGATGTACCTTTCATCAGCAGATCAATTGTATCCCACATCTGTCTGGCACTTGTGCAGTTAATCACTTGATTTAGCATTGTAGTGTCCAAAGACTCCATTAGGATGCATTGAAGATGATTGTCCCATGCAACTCTCTCTTTATCAGTGTCAGTAAACTCTGAAGGTTCCTTTGGGGTAAATCCTTGCGGAATCCATTCGCCGTCTTCTGAAACTGTTTCTGGTGTAAGCTTCTGAGGTACATAGGGTCCATTTTCCAAAATTCCCAAATATTGAGAATTTGATGTTTTAATGAAAATGGACATCTTCTTCTTCCATAAGATGTATTCATTTTTGTCAAAGGCTGGGATTTTAATGTTGCTGAGTTTTTGGGTACTCATGGTTATAAGAATTTTAAATCTTAAGAAAAATTAATTTCTTAAAAATTAAAATCAATTCGAATAAAAATTAAATTTCAAGAAATAAAATTTTAATACGAATTCTTGATGATTGATAGTCTTCTTAAAATTAGTGAACTTAAAATCTTTGAAAAATTCGAAATTGAATTTTCTTTAAAAATAAAGAAATTTCAATATAAATTTTTCTAGATCTAAAAATGCACTTTTTCGAAAAACTATTTTTGGATCTTGATTTATAACTTCAATCAACAAGCTTTGATACCAATTGTTAGGTCCAAAATCATCATAGAAGGGGGGGGGGGGTTGAATATGATATGGTAGATTTTACGTTTAATTGCGGATTAAGTGTTTGTGTTCTTGAGATATAAAAATGGCAGTTAATGAAACACAACGATTCGGGGAAATAACAATGTATTATTAAATCCCTAAGGTGCTACACTTCTAATCAAATGATTAGCTTCAATGGGTTCAATCACAATTACAATGGAAATACAGTTGGGTGATATTAATATCCAGCTTTAATGGTGCTCCCGTCTGTATCTCTTTTTGTTGAAGGTGAATGAATACTTACTGCCCATTTTGATTTAACCCATATATATTTTGTAGACTTTGGAAAATTGAATTCCACAATTGTTCAAGTCCTTTGTTGCGCCTAAAGAGTGGGAGTGGTGTGTAGGCGCCATTAAGATGATTTGTTGTGCTAAGGAACCTTTGTTGCGCTAAGGAACCTTTGTTGCGCCTGCACTCTTGTTCCCTTGTGCAGGCGCCACTAAGTACTTAGAACCTCCAAGTTTTCTTGCGCCTGGAGTTTGTTTGTTGCGCCTGCACAGTTAACTCACTGTGTAGGCGCCACAAACATCTTGCCTTTGTACTTTGTTGCGCCTGTTGGTTCTTTGTTGCGCCTGCACACTATTTGTAGTGGGTAGGCGCCACAAACACTTTCCCTTGGTGATTTGAAGAGCCTTGATATGCTTTGTTGCGCCTACACTCTACGACCCTTGTGTAGGCGTCACAAAAACCTTGAATTGTTTTTCCTGCTCTTTTGTTGCGCCTCTAGAGTACTTCTTGAGTACAATAGTCACCAAATGAAGTAATACTTGCCTTGACATATTTCTTGAATTCTTGAAGTAATTCCCCTTAGTTTTCACTCTTCTGGCTTGGCTTGATCAACTGATTTTCTTTTGATTAAACAAGACAATTCTTTTCTTGTTGTGCTGACGCTTGGTGCACTGGTCTGGTTCACAAACGACTAACACTGAATTAAATTCCCTTGACTTCTGTTTTGTTTCAGTTGACTAACTTTGGACTGTTTCATTACTTCTGATCACTGAAACCCTTTGACAACTTTACTTAAATCATTGCACTGTCTTTAGTCTGAAATCTACTGAACACTTATTTGTTGCTGAGGCCTGAACATAGTAATGAACTTCTCTCGCTGTCGTTCAGTAAACTTTACATCTTGAGTGCTCTGCAGTGATGTATGTATGACTTCTGTGTGCATGTCCTTCTGGATTCCTATGCTGCATATTAGTATTATTTATCTGTCTTTGTTTCTTAGTTGAGTTATCGTTATCACTATTACATACTACGTTACATTATGCTTTACATCCTTGTCAAGTTGAGTTGGTGTTTAGATTGGAGTTTTTACAGGAGATGAGTCTTCCATATCAAATCTTTTCAAGAGATCTTTGACGTACTTAGTTTGATAAATAAATATTCCATTTTTTTATATACTTAAAGTCCAAGAAAGAATACCCATTCACCCATCATACTCATCTCATATTTATTCTGCATTAACTCAGAGAATTTATTGCATAGATCTTCATTTGTTGAACCAAAGATAATGTCATCAACATATACTTGAACTAGAATGATATCCTTTCCATGCTTCTTGAAGAAAAGAGTTTTATCCACAATCCCTCTTGTAAAGTTGTTATCAAGAAGAAACTTGGAAATAGTATCATACCAAGCCCTTGGTGCTTGCTTTAAGCCATACAATGCCTTTAGTAGTCTGTAAACAAAATTCTTCATTTTTAGATCTTCAAAGCCTGGGGGTTATCTTCTTCTAGTTCTCCATTAAGAAAAGCATTCTTTACATCCATTTGAAAAAATTTGAAGTTGTTGAATGCAACAAAAGCCAAAAAGATTCTTATTGCCTCAAGTCTAACAACAGGAGAAAATATTTCTTCATAATCAATCCCTTCCTGTTGATAGTAACCTTTTGCCACCAGCCTTGCTTTGTTTCTTGTGACAGTACCACAGTCATCCATCTTGTTCCAATAAACTCACTTAGTGCCTATTATGGATTTGTTCTTTGGTCTAGAGAAAAATTCCCAAACACAACTTCTTTCAAATTGATTAAGCTCTTTTTGCATGGCATTAATCCAATCAGGATCAGCCAATGCTTCTTCTAGGGCTTTAGGTTCAGTTTGAGAAAGGAAACAAGAGTACATGCATTCATTGGCAACATTTCTTCTGGTTTTGACTCTTGTTCCTGGATCACCAATGATTAAGTCATTAGTGTGATCACTGTTCCATTTAGTTTCTCCTAGAGAATCACTGGAGTCTTCAACACTTTGTTAATTTACAACATCTTTTGCTCTTGCACTGTTGATATCATAAATTTCTTCAAGTCCACTATTCATAGGAACATTCCCAGAAAAATCAGTTGATTGAGCAGTTCCTTCATTATCTCCAGACTAGAAAAGAACATTTGTTGGACCAGAAATTGTATGATCAACTCTTGGTGAATCTTCATCAATCTCTTCTAGATAGCCTTCATTTTCAAAAACCAATGGTTCTGTTTTTTTACCTTCCTTCAACTCCAGGAAATTTTGATTCATCAAAGGTGACATTTACACTCTCCTTCATAGTTTTGTGATCAACCTTTTGCTCTTCTTTGGTGATAGTATCTTCGACTCCGCATACTTTATTTTCAAATTTGATAGTCTTCTAAAACTTGCTGTCATCCAAAGGTACTGTCAATTATCCCGCTAAACATGCTGTCAACTATCCCTGCCAAAGTTATTCTCAGTAAAACCTGTTGTCTTAAAATGCTCATTCTCCGCCAAGTTTACTGTCACAGGAATAGTTGTTGTTAGTAAAACTTGTTGTCTTCGATTCTTTAATCTCTGCCAAGTTTACTTTTAAAGGAATAATTGTTGTCAGTTGTTTCAAAAAAGTGATATCACTTGAATATGCTGCCATAGGCTTTAGTTTCCAGAATGTTACTGTCAATGATTTGATCCATGCTGTGCATGAACACTTTGTGAACTTCTTCATCATAGATCATGTTATTACATTTTTACAAGACATTAACTATTGAGATATATTGTCACCTACTTGGCTTTAATACATACTGTTATAAGTGACAACTAAACATACTGTCAATATACATATGATAGTATGTTTTACTTAGTTAGTTTCTAATTAAACTAAGTATCTTATAGTTGATTACAATGTTAACACCACAATCCCTAACAATCTCCCACAATTTATTTTTATGAAAGATAAAGACAAATTCAAAGTAAATTGTAGATGTTAACTCAACTAATAAAAACCGAAGTGTTTGTACCGGAAAAATATTCCTAACAAATAAAAATAATAATATTTTTATTATTATTTAGAAAATAAATATGTGATAATATTTTCAATATGTATATATTTTAATATATAATAAAAATAATATTTTTTTAAAAAATTTAATAATGTAAACATTGTTCTTTCTCAACCAAAAAATAATTTCGTGGGCGACCTACTTTCTCTAATACTATGCTCCCGAGTTAGAATTAGGAGAGAGGAGAATAGAACAGAAAAGAAAATTTTGAAATTTTCTTTCCAAGTTGTGCTCTCAATTTCTTGGGTAGAGAAGAGAAAAAATTGAAAGAGAAAATTTTAAAAAATTATCTCTAAAACTTTCTTCCCAAAAATGGGATGATTGGGAAAGAAACTCTCACATACTTTTTAAAAAGTTCCCTCCATATCTTCTTTTTATGTTTCTCTTCTCTCCCCTTCTCTTCTCTTTCATTCTCTTCTTCAATAAAAACTTGGGAGCACAGTGTAAAAGTTGTTCAAGAGTTTTTTTTTAAAAAAATGGGTTATTTAAAGAAAGAAAAGTAAAAAATGAATTATTTTCATTTCTCTCCAAATTTTTTCAAAATAATAAATTATTCTCTTTATTTTTCTTTCTTTCAAAAATCTCTGACCAAAATTATTTATTTTGAAAATAATTTTTAAATTTTAATAAACACATTTTAAACTATTTTTTGACTAAAAATCATTGTTTAGTCAAGAGTAAATTTCACTTTGATGGCCGTAATTTGAATCGAATTTTAAAATGATGGTCGTAGTTTAAAATTTTTAAATCGATAGGCAAGTTTTAATTGAATTTCAAAATATTGGCTGTTATTTATGATTTATAAATAGTGGTCGTTATTTTTATCAAATTTCAAAACGATGGTTGTGCTTTAATAAAATAAGTTAAATAACAAATATAAAAAATTAAAGTTATTTTTAATAAATTTTAAAATAATTTTGATGACATTTTAGTGTTACGTTAACTCGAACTTTACTAGAAAACTTTTTGACCTTGAGTTTGAGCACAACCATCGTTTTGAAATTTGACAAAAATAATTGCCACCATTTATAAATCATAAACAAGAGTCAATATTTTGAAATTCAATTAAAACTTTATCCACCGATTTGAAAATTTAAACTATGATCATCATTTTGAAACTCGATCGAAACTTTGGCCATGAAAATGAAATTTACTCTAAAATTTTATTTTCATCTTATTAACACGTACATTGAATTATGCGTATGGGTCAATTGGTGTATTCCAGGGTTGTATTGGTCCCCCCACAGTCCCACCCAAGTTGCATGTAATGATATGCATTGTCATGTGGGCACCCCTGCGACCTCTACTCACTCTCACTCTGTTTTCAAGAACAGCCTCGACTCAGAATACACACACACACTCAAAACACCCACCCCAGAAACTGAATTTTATTGTGTGTAATATATATCTGCTGCAGTCCTTTACTACTATATCTTTGATTTTGTCATCCTGTTACATCGCCGTGGTAAAGATGGTCTTTCTGTCACTGGCTATTGGTGCTGCAAGCCAATGAGTATTAGCAGACAGGCCTCCTATAAATGTTACACTGACGGGGCCGTATTATAGTATCTGCTAATGAATTTCCATCATTTCTACCGAAACAAGTGGAGAATGTGAAAGATTTGTTTGCTCGAAAGATGGCCTCAAGAATTCAGAGGCTACCGGTTGAGGTAAATATATATTATATTTTCGTCTACTATGTCGTGTTGGTTTCTGACTTTAAGTCGATGTGGGACTGAGGTGTTACATTCATTGCATTAGATCTTTAAATGCGATCTTTAAATGCTACATCGAATTTTGTTATTGTTGCATATTATGTGGAACAATGTTTAACAAATAGTTCATCTTTCTGTTGCAGCATAGCAGCTTAAACAGGCCTATATTGAGTAGCTGTGTGAAGCCTATGGTGCATGCGAAGACAAATCCGTTGGTTCTTTTGCATGGTTTTGACAGGTTAGGGAACCATCTAGGGTCATTCAGTTAGTTACTTTTGGAATCACTGTTTTTCACTAGGTTATGAGTTCTTATTCCTCAGCTCCTGTTTAGAGTGGAGGTACACTTTTCCATTGCTGGAGGATGCTAATCTGGAAACATGGGCGGTCGACATTCTTGGTTGGGGCTTCTCTGATTTAGGTTTGTGTTGTCAAGTTCTATGTACTTAATGGATTAGTATAAATTTATGGCCTGTTTGGGAACTTGAATTTCATTTGAAATTATGGATTTGATCAAATGACATGTCTGGGTAATTATAAGAATTTGGATTTCATTTGAAATACAAGGCATCCAAATAATAGTATAAATATGAGAATTTGAAATGACAACTCAAATTCTGTCATTTGAAATGAAATCTAAATTCCCAAACACAATCTTAGTGCATTGTAATTTGATCATGTTCTGATATAAACTTCATATGTATTAGAGAGTCATCCAGCGTGTACGGTTACTTCCAAGCGTGAACATCTCTATCAGGTGCATGGCTTGATCCCTCCCTCATTAGGCAAGTTTTAACCCTTCAATTATCTTCGACATATATAAGAACCTATATGTCAGTAAAACGGATACTTTAAAACTACAGAGATTGCATCCATTCCCGAGGTAACACATATAGAAATTTTGTATTTTAATGTATAGCCTGATGTGAAAATATGGGTCTTGTTGACTTCATTTCGATTGCATGGTACATTTGGTTGATATGCACAGTAATTTGCTGTCCTGGCAGAGCCCACGGTTCATCATAAAACACCAAACTATCTAAGGTCTTGCCCCCAGCTGTATCCTTCTTCTTCCTCCAGTGAAGGATTGAGGGTTCAGTCCCCACCCCTTCTAAAAAGAATTGAATTACATTGCGATAATATGTACAAAATAAAAGAAGAAAATTAATAAATTTAATTATGTATCTTCTGCTATTAGACTTACTGCAGCATAATTTCTTACAATAAGGTGTTTCTATATATATTTACAGGTCGATAAGCTGATTCTAATCGATGCCAGTGTTTATGCAGAAGTTTCAGCAAGCCGCTTGCCTAAAGCTGTAGCGTATGCTGGGGTGACTCTGTTATTATAACTTATTGCTAGAAATTACTAGTAGACTTTCGTAAGCCATCTGGAGCCTGTCATTAGTCACAGAAATAAGTGCTAATATATCGATATCTTTTGGCAGGCTTATATCCTAAAGAGTCTCCTACTGCGGTTTTATGCAACTAATTTGACTTTTAATGGCTTACCATTCGATACCTGCTTAGACTGGACTAATGTGAGTATTTATTTATATAGTACAAACTTATAACCCGTGCGAAGCACGGATGAATGACTAATATTTAGTTAAATTTATTTTTTAGATTATATTTTATTGATATTTACTATAAAATTTTATAACGTTTAGAATTTATGTTAATATAATATAATATCATCCGTGAGTAGTTGTATAAAAGGATGACTATCGGGGATTAGAGTTGTATGTTATTATACAATGATATTTATATATTAATGTTCATAAATTTTAATGATATATTAAATAAAAATTATAGGATAAGTATGATTCTTAAAATTGAAAATATATAATATAATATTATCGGTGAGGAGTTGTATAAAAAGACTAAAGAAGGATTATCGGTTTTTTTAAATTAGATTTTGTTAAAATTGAATAGTTAAGATCGTGGTTCATCTAAAATTGGACGGTTAGGATCTTTTCTGTTCAAGGTTAACAGAAACTTTTAATTTTTACCTATAATAATATAGTATAGATATGCAAATGAAAAGCTAATCAGGGTTAAAAATTTCACCACAAGTTGTCTGATATCCTGCTGTGTTCCTAGATTGGGCGTTTACATTGTCTGCTACCCTGGTGGGTGGGTTAGCGGGGGTTATAATGTTCGTGAGCTTATAAAACAGGTATGAATGTTACAATGTATCCACTATCCAGTATAGGTATCAGCAGATTGCGATCTTGCATAAAGCTCTCTTCGCTGTTTGGATGCACCTCAATTCTGAATTTACACTCTTCCTTCTCGTTCGATATGGATGCAACAGACGTTTTATTTTAAGAAGTTCTTAATTTTTTATACTTCTAGTTGAGATTTTTTTAGAAGGCCTAAAAATGCATTATAAATCAGACATCAGTTTAAACTTTAAAGATCAACACAACCTCGACACATTATCTTATCCCAAGTTAACTACATACAATCTTTTGATGTGTTTCGATGTGGTGTGTAGGTGAAGCAGGAAACACTTATTATTTGGGGAGAAGATGACCAAATTATCGACAATAAGCTTGGAGTAGTAAGTACTTTATGGAGTTCATTTGATATTATGACTTGCATTATTCAAGCTTAATAGCATTTTTATGATATATTTACTTGTCTCGACTGAATAATGCAGAGATTGAAATGTGAGCTAACAAATGCAAGAATACGTCAAATACCAAACTGTGGTCACATCCCACATGTTGAAAAGTCAAACGATGTCGCCAAACTGATTGAGGAGTTTGTAGAAGTTCATTCTCGTGTACTCGCTGTGTAACAGTTTACCATCAATTTGTAGTCATCTTCCCATTAATATTTTGTTGGGACAATCGAATCATCATGCTGCGTTTTATGATATAAAAACGAACGAGTTTGAATAGAAAGTTAACCTTAATCGCTACGGCGCAAGCGATTCAAATCAACGTCTTCTACTGTATTCTCGTATTCACCTTGAGCGAAGTGTGGCCTTCGATCCTCCCAATGTTGCCTCCCTTCTAGCTTTGAGATCTTGGAACCCTAGTTCTTGGTTGCCTCCTTTAACGGCTGCTCGCAAAAACCCTAGTTTCCAACCCTTAGCTAGAAGAGAATAAGATGAATATATAGGCTACAGTAGGAATCCTGGATAATTAGGTTGAACCTTCCAATGACATTCTGGATCAAGCCTAATGTCATTAAATATTAATTCAATCCACTAAAAAATTAATATTTGCACTACCTCTCCTAATGCCGTAATTTAATTATTTAATTCGGCTCCAATATTATTTGCTTATTAAATTCCCCATGTTTAAGATATCGAATGTCCATTAATTAAATTAATTTTTGATAATTAATTTAATCAATATCTTTTATCATTGATCATCCACTCAATCTTATAATTATGCAAGAACAAATCTGCATGCAGGACTAAAACATAATTATCTTTATGAGCTTTCAAGAGGACATCATCACCCGAATATTTTCGGACACGGTTTCCTTTTATAGTCAATATCTCACTCTGTATGCAATGACATTGTCCAAAACATAATATTGTGATTATTAAAAAATCACATCACATATGAATCAAAACATGTGCATTCACTACTAGAAAAACTGGATACAACATCACCCCTTTAACAACGGTTGCAAAAAACACCGATGTTAAAGGTATTTTTAACATTGCTTTTGTATATAACGATGTTAAAACGTATTTAAGACATCGCTTGGTAAAAAGCCCGATGTCTAAAGTTATGTTCGAAAAAAAATAAAAACAAGCGGGTCAATAATTCCCCCAGCTTAACCCAAATAATTCCCCCTTAGCAGATAATCATTCCCCCCTTGGACAAAAATCACTCATCCCCCAAATACTCTCTCTCGTGACTCTCTCTCTCTCTCTCAACCCTCTCTCGCAACCCTCTCTTTCAACCCTCTCTCACAAATCTCTTTATCTACCATCTTACCAACACATCATCTCTCATATCTTACCATCTCATCATCTCTCTCACAAATCTTTGGTCGCAATTCAAAACCCTAGATTTATAAATCGATTTTCAAAACCCTAGCTTTCGAAGCTAAGATTGGCTAGTAATTAGTTCGTTTGGGGTTAATTAGGAGATTCCAAGCTCCAAGTTCATCGACTTTAGTTATCTAGCCCGTCCAGATGAGCAAATATTTTGTGGGTTCTCTCTCTCTATTCCCAGTGAAACGACCACGGCTTTGGTTGGACAAAGTTTGTACATCGGAGCAAATATGGTAATGTTTGAAATAATATGTATTTGTATATCGGGCTTGTTATTCAAATTTGTACATTTTAAGATTGAGGAGAGGATGACTTTATACAACATGGTTATTGAAGCTGGTGGGAAAAATGGTGTTATCCCAGCCGATGCTACTACTTACAAGTACTTTGAGGTTAGTGTGGTGATCTTGTTTGTTTGATTTGTCTCCCTTTCACATTATAAATCTACACAGTATCTATAAAATATGCACCCGTGATTAGTGAAGTGTACATTATTTATCTTGTGTATGCATTGTTCTGTACTACTCTGTATCACATAAGTTTCCATTGTTTTCATTTGAATGATACATGATAAAACATATGTACCGTATGAACCACTTTACAGTGATGAACAAGTAAGGTACTATTAAACTATCAATTAGAGACCTTTCTTGTTGTCTGCTAGATTTTTTTGTTCTGTTTATATTCTCCTATATGAATATAGTCACTCGAACTGATTGTTGTTACCTATAAAAAAAAGAATCAATATCTATTAGATGAGTACTTGACTAAAATTTGGCCTCATGTATGCTGATATAGAAGTAATGAGATTGGGGGTACTTGTGCTCATAATTTCCATATGGAATGCATTGATGAGTGGCTTCGTTTGAATGTAAAATGCCCTAGATGTCGATGTTTCGTCTTTTCGAACCTTGATCTTTGTTCACTATCAAATATTTATGCTGATAGTGATCACTCACCTGCTGCTACTGTGACAGCAGCTGTTTATGTTAGAACACAACCTCCTAGCCAGAGCTATTTGCTGAGGTTTAACCCCGTATTCAGTTGCAAAGCTTCCCATAATAAGTGGTAAAAGCATGATCTCTGTTGTGTATTGTGGGATTCTCTGATATTGAAAGTTAATCTTGTTGTTTGTGTGTGCAGATGTTCCGGAAGGATGTGTAATAATAAGGGAGCATATTCCTATTACCAACCTATTTACTTGTCTTTGGTTCAATGAAGTTGATAGATTTACTTCCAGGGATCAAATAAGTTTTGCCACTATGAGGAACAAGATTGTGTCAAAGACAAATTGGACTGTTAATATGTTCTTGGATTGTGAGAGACGCAACTTTGTAGTTCAGGTAAGCATTCTACTAGTTACATCCGGCTTAATTTACATAGATTTTATATAGATACTGCTTGCGGATTACATAATGCAGCCTTATGTAAATCTGTGATTGCAACTTAAAGAGAATTAAAAAGATATTTATAGAAGAACTGAATAAAATGATGATTTTGTTGAACTTATATACTTCTTTGTAATGTGGACAATAACACAAGGAGTTTTCTCTCGGTCCAATCTGTTTGATCATGACCTCTTCCAAATAGTTACTGTTGAAGATGTGGCTAGGCTGAAACCACCTGGATTATGGTTGAATATTCAGGTTAACATCAAGATGCACATCATTTTCTATGGATTGATTCCTCAAAATATTTAAATTTGAGGAAAGTATATTTTGATATATTAGCTTTTAACAAGCCAGCTTATGCATTTTTATTGTTCTGTAGCATGCATCATTTTTTAGCCAACATAACTTAAGCATGAGAAGCTACGTGATATCTGCTTCTAGAAGTGTTATTGTTAATTATATTTCTTCTCTAGAGGTTAACTTTTTTAGAAGTATTTTTTGAGAACTTTATGCAATCTAAGTATTAGTCCAGGTAAGATGGCCTAAGAGATAATTATGGTGTTGGGGTACTTCATTTCTACATTATGAGAAAATTACTTGAATACTGTATTCTAGATAGTTCCAATGTATTAATGGTTCTATTGTTAATTTGATAATTAATTCTTCTATTAAAATTTTTTGATGCTGCATATTGTTTCTCTCATATGGGCAAAAATAAATCTGGACCAGGTATGTCGTTATTACATAGGTTTTTCTTATGCCTTCTTTTCTTGTTTTTCTTTGATTTTTTTATAAAAAAATTGAAGAATTCATTGTTAGAACTATAGACCCACAAGCATGATTATGTATATTTTTTTTCTCCTTGCAGCAATTCCTTTAATCATTTCACATGAAGGAGCAAGTGGAGAATACCCTGGTTGTACTGATTTAGCATATAAACAGGTTATTTCAGATGGTGCTGACATTCCTGACTGTCTTGTTCAAATGTCGAAGGATGGAACACCATTTTGTTCAGGCTCTATAAATCTTATAAATATATTTGTTTGTTATGTTTCTCCAGTTTCTAATATATTTGTCTGATTTTTAGGTTTTCTTTGCATTGACCATGGCATCTCTTTCAATTTCTCAATCAAGTTCATTGACACCAAATTCAAGCAAAGCCAAGAGTGCTAATGCTTCTATTTTTGCAATCTTAGATCGAAAATCTGAGATAGATCCAATCAACGAGTCTGGTGATATTTTAGAAAGTGTGAGAGCAGAAATAGAGTTATGCCATGTATGCTTCATATATCCATCTAGACCACACATTCATATATTCCAAAACCTCAACTTGACAATACGTAGTGGCAAGGTGAAAAATGTAGAATTCTTATAGAAATTTTAAAGTATTGTTTGAATAAGTGTGAACTCCAGTGAATAATTGGTTGAAAATTGTTTGTTGTTTTTTACAGATAGTGGCCCTTGTTGGTCCCTGATATAGTAGAAGGGGGGGTTGAATACTATATCTGAATTTCTCTCTGAATTTCGTATTGTAAAAATATTAATTAAAATAAACACGAAATATTAATTAAGTTGAAATACAGTTCAAGTATAAGATGTAAAGTTTAACTTGAAAAGTATTACAAAATTAATATGATCAAGGTGAATATAATTGATTTAAATGTTCTGGAACGATTTCGACATGAATTGTTCGAGTTTAACAATTATATTCCAAACTAAGCACAGAAATATGTGAATATTACAATGCATACAAATTTCTGAATTTGAATGTTTGAACGACGACTGAAATGAGAAGTGATCTCCTCATATTTATAGAGGTTAGAAAAGCTTAGCATTACTTTTCAGCATTACTTTTTAAACTGAGAAATAAGCCTAGAATTACCTTTGAAAAAGCTGGGCATTACATTTGAAAATTCGGTATTACCTTTTCAAATAGTAATTCGGTATTACCTTTTTAAAAGGCTCAGAATTACCTTTTTAATTAGGTAATTCGGTATTACCTTTTTAAATAGGTAATTCGGTATTACCTTTTTACAAGACTCGGTATTACCTTTTTAAATAGCTCAGAATTACCTTTTTAATTAAGTAATTCGGTATTACCTTTTTAAAAGGTAATTTGAGTTATTTCAAAAGTAATATTAACTAAATCTTTTATAGTAAATTAATTCTACTTTATTTAATTAAATAATTTATAAATTAAATTAAATTCAACTTGAATTAATTTAATTAAATAAATTAAATAATTAAATTCCTTTTGATTAGTAGAATTAAACATACTATTTGACTTGTATAACTCTGTAGCCAGCTTCACAGTCTTTTCGTCTTTTCTTTGACTTTTATCTTGAAACCACTTTAGCTAGAATGAAGAATAAATATTTTATTGTTGACACACAAATGTACTGTCTGGTTCATTTGTGTCAAACCAATAAATATTCTCTATTCTTAATATTTAAAGATGTGGCATTCTGCTTTTCTGTCTTCCCTCTTCTGTTCTTTTTCTTCTGGAATCTTCATGTAGTAGCCACTTTAAAATCTTCTGTATCTTCTGAATTCTTTTGAATTACTACTTTATTTAATTTTACTGACGCTTGAACAAATAAATGAACTTCTTCCAGTGTTGAGTAGTAGCTTCAACTGAGTACTTCTGATACTAGGATTCCTTGTGACTAGTTGACTGTCTTTGTCTTGATTCCAGTTTGATATTTATTATTTACTACTTTTCCTTATCTGAGTTGAGTTGTCATCTAATTATTACAAATAGGCCTAGTCATATGCCTTTCAATCTCCCCCTATTTGTTGTTAAACATTTAACACACAAATTCCTAGAGGATAACTCAACTAACAACTAAGAAAGTAGATACGACATGTAATGACTGTAAATAATAAACAAAAGTTCTGGTTTTATATTTAACAATTTTCCAGATTCATACATGAAAGATAAATACAAGATAGATGTTCCTCTAGCACTGAACAAATATTACAAAGTTTCTATCTTGTTCTATCTAAGTCTTCAGTCTTCTGATGTATCAACTTCACCTTCTTCTAGATTTGAACTTTTATGAACTGGTGTCCTTGGTACTTCTTCAGATACTGATTGATCTGTTGTGGTGGATTCTCCATACAACCTTCTTTGCTCAGCTCTTGCTAACTGCCACAACACTTCCTGTTTAACAGGATCTACTACCTCTTCTTCTATGTCATAAGGCTGTGTTGAATCAATTTTATGCATCTGCCTGATGTATGATTGAATTTTCTTTGATAGGCAGTAGTCTCTTATCTTTTGAGCTGCATCCAACTTAGCCTGGGACCTGAATCCCTTGGATCTCAACATTGTTTCAACTTCAATCATGTATTTAACTGTGTAGCCCTTTAGTGACTCCTCATTCAGCTTCATAATTTGATAAAGCTTATTGTTGTAGAACCTTACCTCATGAGGGTCGTTTAAGATTTGTGGACTAACAGCTCTTGCTATCTCTCGAAGTCTGTCCCTTAAAAGTTCATTTTCTTCTGAACTTTTTTTGACTTTATTCATCAATGTCCATATTATAGATAGAGATTTTTGACGAAAGAATTCCAAAGAAACTCTGAATGTGCCATTCTTGTGTGTGTATAACAGAATCTGCCAGTCATCTAGAATGTTATCCACAATCACAGTGATGTAGTCAACTTCTTCTTTGATTGCTTTTATGAAGTTATCTAGACAGTCATTTGAATTTTGCAGGCTTTCAATTAGAAATTGTAACTTGTAATCTTCAAACGGTCCTTTCTGAAGTTTGTCCATGATTTCTCTGGCGGTATCCCATTTCTTCCCTATTTTCAATCGCACATCTTCTTTCTTCTTTCTGACAGCTATAGCCCACAAATTTTGCTTTTGTTGGCTCTCTTCGCTTTCTGCCTGAGATCTTTCCATGACTAAGGCTTTCAGATTTTCAGTCTTTGCTTGGCTTGCCTTGATGTCTTCTTTAAGTTTCTTTATTGCCTCTTCATAGGCTGGATCAACTTCTTTTTCTTTTTGAAACAAAAAATCTTCATCAAATGCAGTTTCTTCCTCAGCTCTGCAGTAATCAGGAATGTTTGATTCATCATGAGCACTGTCATCAATGAATTGCTCTTGAGCATAATACTGTTCTTCTGGTTCTTGATCATACGATTGAAATTCTTCTTCAGAAAACAGCTTTGCTTTACCTTTATCTTGAGTAGTAGCCCCTTCATCTCCAGCTACTTTCTCCTTTGCTTTCTCCCCCTTAGTTGAGGGATCCTCTTGAGTTTTAGAGGCTTCAAAAGATGTCAACATTTTCTGCATAGTCAGATAGACTTGCTTCATTCCTTCATTTAGATGCGTCATGCCATCATCCAGTTTGCTGAAGCGTTGAGTAGAAATCTTTTCATTTTCAATGATTGTGAGGGTTAAGTTTTTCTCAACGTCATCAATTCTTTCATGCAGTTTGCTCACTTCTTTCATATCCTCAGCAATTAGATTTTGAACGTTCTGGATGTCTTGAGTTTTTAGTAGAATGGAGGATTTGACATCATCAACATCTTTTCGTACTATTGTCAGCTGTTGTGTTACAGAGGCAGATGTAGATTTTTCTTCTGCTTGTGCTTTAACTTTTAATAACTCAGCTTGAACAATTTTCATTTCATTCTGGAGAGCTTCCATTTTGGATAATAGTTCACAGTGTGTGTGTGCACTCAACTCACTTGCACTCCTATTTATCTCACTATCACTCTGTGCATGTGTTTCACTCTGTGTTTCACTCTGTGTTTCACTCTGTGTTTGCCTCACATCACTCGTGTTTAGCTCCTTTCCAGATCCTGAAGCTGTACCTGCATATATAACAATAGCTTTTGAAGAGTCGAAATGCTCTTCTGATGCCTGTGAAGGCGCGTCCTCAACAAGGTTAACTTGAAGAGGCTCCGCTACTGACGTAGCTACTCCGTGAATGGAGTCCCATCTCCCTCTATGGAGTGGTTGCCTCTCAAATCCACCAGTGGATTCGAGACCTTCTCTAATGAGAACTGGATGTAGGAAATCCAGGGGAGTCACCACCTTAGACAATGTAATGACAGGCTCTTGAGAGTCTGTGGTGCTCCTTAGTACCTCGGAGGGTATCTGATGCTGCACTGCATCGAAAATGTCATGGTCCACAACATAGGTGGCTTCCGACGAGTTTTTAATAAAAACATTTTGTTCAACAAATGTGCCCTCCTGTGTTTGTATTTCTTCAAGTGAAGGTCCTGCTAGTGTGATTGTTAGCAGTGTGTTTTCCTCACTATCTGATGCTGTAGCCGAGCAGCGAATTAGATCACCTGGTTGAGCAAGTGTATCTAGAGAATCTTGGATGGCCATGTCAAAATCCATATCCCATTGACCGGAATAGGTTGAGGCTGCAGTTGTCTCAGGTTCAAATCTAGATTTTTTTATAGGAGGAGACAGAGCTGCGAGTTCACTCACATCAGCACCAAGACCCCTAATTATTCTCACATGTTACTTCCTTTTTCTGACTTGTACCAAAGAGGAGGATGAAGGAGAAACTGTTTGAGGCTCTAATTCAGCTTGGGACAGAACCTGTGTGTTTTCAGGTTCGTAACTGATATCCTGGAGTGTAAGAACACAATCATAGTCAGCTACAGATAAATCTACAAGTGGACTATTTATACTTATAGGAAGGAAAATAGAACCCGGGGTATGAGATAATACTTGTTGTTCATGTAGTTCCTGTTGAGCTTGATTAGCAGCTTCAACCAAAAGCTGCGCAGCCATTTGCAATTCCTCTTCCTGCTCTGGCTCTGGCTCTGCCTGTTGAGCTTGTTCTGGATTTGCAATTTGATCTAGGATCTCACCCATATATTGAGTCCTCACAATTGGTATGTTAGGGAACTTAGCCTTATTCCCTAACATTGTGAAGAGATTTTTCTGAGGGGTGGGAGAAATCTCTATTCTGCTGTTCTGGAACAGAGCCTTATCTTCATCTGAAACAAGATCATTTATGAATAGCATTAAGAATCTTGGATAATAGCATAGTATAATTTGTTCTCTGCTCTCTGGTGTCCCCGTCTTCTTGATAATTTCAGCTAACACAATTCTTCCAAAATTTATCCTCATATTGTGGGCCACAGAATACCCAATGATTTGTAGAAGAGAGGAGAGATTGTTGAAGTTCCCTTTTGTCGTAGGTGAAAAAACCTTAGCCAGTGTATCAAAGAAGTAGGTCCATTCACTAACCAGCTTGGATTTGCTCATTTTCACCAAATTAATTTCCCCTTGATATTGAATGGCTTGGAAAAAATTAAATAACTCTGGAGCAGTTGGAGGGTCAACAAAATCTTCAGTTGGAAACCCTAAAATTCTATTTACATCATCTTCAGTCACCATGTACTCATGCTCTCCAATGGTGAAGGAAAATTGTACTCTTTCTCCAGCTGTCATGTTTGTAGCAGACGAGTACAGAGCCCTTAGTGCATCAACTATTAGAGGGGTATCAAGGGTAATGGCTGTTCTAATAAGTGAGTGTTCATTTAAAAATACGATCCACGGTCGAAACCTCTCGATTGAACAGTTCACTGGGTTAAAATAACCTACAAAATTAGTCTTGACAATTTCACAATTATCAGCCATTATAATGTTTTAAAAAAAATAACTTACTTAATTAATCCAAAAATTAATCACTAATCACACCCTTAACCACCCAATATTCGAACAAGGCAGCTCAATACTTTGATTAAGAACTACAATACACAGCTTTTTTTTATAACAACCGTTATCTAATCTTCAAGAATTAATCACAATCAGTCTAAGTAACAAAATCAAATCAGAAAAAGAACAAACTGGTTTTTGAAAATCAGTCCAAAAATCGGCAGCAATTCGACTGGTACAGATGATTTTAGCCACACTAGCAAGTGATAACACTTGTGCAGACGAATAGCAACTGAATCAGTTGAAGATTTGATGAAAATCGATCGAAATAACAGAGGATCGATTATATATGTGTGTATAGCAGTCGTGTGTATATATATATATGATATAGCATATTAATGGTCAGTATTACCTTTTCATTATACTCGGTATTTTTTTTTATTATTAAACTCGGTATTACTTTTATTATATGACTCGGTATTACTTTTTAAAAGTAATGCCGAGTTTTATATATAAAAGGTAATGCCGAGTTTCTTATTAAAAAAGTAATGCCGAGATGCTTATTAAAAAGGTAATGCTGAGAATTATTATAAAAGTAATGCTGAGCAAAGAAAACATATATATATATATATATATATATATATATATATATATATATATATATATATATTAATTAATTCTTAAATTCGAAATAAAATATTAAAAATTTTATTTGATTTTTAGATTTAATTAAATAACAATAATTATTTACAAGCTCATTAATTATTAAAGACATATAGTAAATATTTATATTATTAATTGTTCTAATTAATTTAGAAATTAAATTAAATCAAGTTTGAATTAATTTAATGAGTAAATTAAATGATTAATTAATAACATACTCATTTATATATATGTACTATAATAATTAAAGATTAAAATAAAAATAATATAAAATAATGCTTAAGTTAAACAAAGTTACTTATGCTATAATTGAAATAATTATCTTTTAAGAATATTAATTTAGTCTTAAGATAATTTTCCAAAAATTCATAAGTCCTACGATTTTATTAATTCAAGTCTCATAAATTCTTTAAATATTAACATTTAATATTTATGAGCTTAAATTAATTCCTAGCAACCAAAAATTAGCCATTATTTAACATCCCTAGTTCACTAACCAACTTAGAGAAAGTGGATTCATCAAGTGGTTTCGTGAAGATGTCGGCTAGTTGATCTTCTGTGGGTACAAATTATAGCACCACAGTTCCATTCATGACATGCTCTCGGATAAAATGATACCTAATGTCAATGTGCTTGGTTCGCGAATGTTGTACAGGAATGTTGGAAATAGCTATAGCACTTGTGTTGTCACAGAAAATTGGAATTTTGTTCAACGCAAGTCCATAGTCATTTAGCTGATTCCTTATCCACAAGATCTGTGCACAACAGCTACCTGCCGCTATATATTCTGTTTCGGCTGTTGAGGCAGACACTGTGTGTTGTTTCTTGCTGTACCAGGAGATCAACCGTCTTCCGAGAAACTGACAGCTTCCAGACGTACTTTTCCTGTCCATCCTGCACCCTGCATAATCTGAGTCTGTATAGCCTATTAGTTCAAAACCTGTATCTTTAGGGTACCAAATTCCAAGATTTGGTGTACCCTTCAGATATCTAAAAATCCGTTAAACGGCTATAAGATGAGATTCTCTTGGGTCAGATTGAGACCTTGAACATAAGCATGTTGCAAACATTATATCGGGTCTACTAGCAGTTAGATATAACAATGAGCCTATCATACCTCTGTAGCTTGTGATGTCAACTTTCTTACCAGTTTCATCTTTGTCAAGCTTGGTGGCTGTTGGCATTGGGGGTTTTGCCGGTGAAGAATCTTCTAGACTGTATTTTCTCAGAAGATCCCTTACGTACTTTGATTGGCATATAAAAATCCCTTCTTCCTTTTGCTTTACTTGCAATCCAAGGAAGAATGACAGTTCACCCATCATACTCATTTCATACCTGCTCTGCATTAACTTAGCAAATCTTTTGCACAAGTTTTCGTTAGTAGAACCAAATATAATATCATCAACATAAACTTGGACAAATATCATATCTTTTTCATGTAATTTATAAAAGAGAGTTTTATCTATGACACCTCTAGTGAAACCATTTTCAAGTAAAAATACAGTGAGAGTGTCATACCATGTCCTCGGTGCTTGCTTGAGTCCATAGAGGGCTTTGAATAGAAAATACACAAAATCAGCAAACTCTGGATTTTCAAAACCAGGGGGCTGTTCCACATATACTTCCTCTTCTAGCTCTCCATTCAGAAATGCACTCTTCACATCCATTTGATAGACTTTAAAATTGGAATGTGCTGCGAATGCCAGAAATATCCTAATGGCTTCAAGTCTTGCAACTGGTGCGTAGGTCTCATCATAATCAATTCCTTCTTCCTGAGAGTAACCCTTTGCTACCAGTCTGGCTTTGTTCCTTGTAACAATGCCATCACCGTCTAACTTGTTCCTGTATACCCATTTCGTGCCAATAACAGATCTATCTTTAGGCCTGGGTACCAGTGTCCAGACTTCTTGTCTCTCGAACTGATTGAGCTCTTCTTGCATGGCAATAACCCAATCTGGATCAGTTAGAGCATCTTCAATTTTCTTGGGTTCTTCTTGAGATAGAAAAACTGAAAATAGACATTCATTTGAAGTTGCACTTCTGGTTCTAACTCCAACATCTGGATCACCTATGATCAATTCAAAAGGATGATCTCTGCTCCATATCCTTTCTCTAGGTAAATTTGATCTTGATAATTCGCCTTGTAGTTCATTGTGATGTTGTGTTCTGCCAGTTGATCCTTCATCTCCCCCTGAGTTGCTGCCAGGATGACTTGTTGATCCACCACTAGTATTAGTGGTATCTCCATTGTTACCGTTGTTTCCACCACTATTACCTGGATCATTATTATTATTATTGTCATCATTTCCTGTTGCAATCTCAGGTTCTTCTTCGTCATCAGAATGCGAGTCAGTATAATTGTCGAATTTTAATGACTCAGAAGAATCTTCATTTTGGATACTTGGGAGTTTAGTGTCATCAAAAGTTACATTGACACTTTCCTTCACTTAATGCTGATCAATTATGTACACCCTATATACTCTTTTTGAATATCCGACAAAAATAGCTTCGTGTGCCTTGGCCTCAAATTTGCCACGATATTCATCTCCATCCTTTAGCACAAAGCATTTGGCTCCAAATACATGAAAGTACTTGAGAGTAGGTTTATTGCCGCCCATTAATTCATAGGGAGTTTTCATATGAACTTTGTTGATAAGAGTTCGATTCTGAGTATAACAAGCTGTATTTACCGCTTCAGCCCAGAAGTAGATAGGTAACCTTGATTCACTTAGCATAGTTCTTGCAGCTTCAATCAGGGTTCTATTTTTCCTTTCTACAACTCCATTTTGTTGCGGAGTTCTTGGTGCTGAATTTTGCCTTGTTATCCCCTTGTCTGAGCAGAAGTTATTCAGAACTTCATTTTTGAATTCTGTTCCATTATCTGATCTGATTTCCCGGACAGATAACTTTGAATCTAACTCAATCAGCTTTATATGATCAATCACCAAATGTGGAGTTTCATCCTTAAAGTTCAAGAATAAAACCCAAGTATATTTTGTGAAGTCATCTGTTGGAAATGACGAAGCTGTATAAATAGTAATCGTGATAACTCAACACTAGAACAGGACAAGTAAATAATACTATGATTACACAGAAATCAGCAAGACATGAAGACAAGGCAAATACAGTGAATCAAGACATTAGAAGAAGTTTTGAAGTCTACTACAGGTCACTGAAAGAAGTTCATTCATATGTTCATGCCTCAGTGAAGAATAATGTTTAAAGACTTTCAGGGTTTCAGAAGTGTTGAAGATTCAGTATAGCAGTGCCACTAAAAGATTTCAGTGTAATAGCATTGATTGAAGATAGACAGTGTTTAAAGCATAGGAATCTAGAAGAATTGAAGACATGGTAAAGACAAAGGCTACAGAAGACAACTACAGTCTTGAAGTTATACTCACTGACAATCAGTGAAGAACAGATAATGAAGTATTCAAGATTGTAGTAGTAATGAAGATGTTGTCCAAGTACCAGAAAAGATTCCAGTGAAGTTACAGTGTCTATTAACAGTCAATGTGATGTATCTCAACAACTGGATAATGTAAAGGTTAATCAACAAATGGGAACTGACATTCAGAAGCAAGAACCCCTTCAAGACTAGTCACTTATGAACCAGACCATTGCATCAAGTGTCAGGACATTGGAGGCAAGTTCATGTCAGTAATAGAAGATCTCATTTGAATTGAGTGAGGAAAAGAAATTGAAGAAGCTAGGGAAACTTGCTCATAAAGGTTAATCCACAATTAGTCACTAAAGAAAGTCAACATTCGATGAGTGCATATTTGCCAAGGCAAATGTCGATCCACAACAGATCGAGATTGATATTTAAAGATAAACATTGCTAAGGCAAATGTCGATCCACAGCAGATCGAGATGCGGATCGAGATTGATATTTAAAGATAAACATTGCAAGGCAAATGTCGATCCACGACAGATCGAGATTCTCATAGATCGAGATCGAGATTTTCATAGATCGAGATCGAGATTTACACAGATCGAGATCGAGATGGGTCCAGGCTGAGATCGAGATGCAGGTCGATATGTAGCATTTAATGTTCAAGGGACAAGTGGCTTATTGTGAACGGTTGATCCAGAGTGGTTGGGAAAGTAATTTTTGTTAACGAGTCCTGATTGGGCCACGTACACAAAAAGGACAAGATCAAGTCTACAAGTCATAGATTACAAAGTAGTATAAATAGAAGTACTTGTGTAACATTTCAATTGAGAGCATAGAACGCAATGTAGAGCAATATTGAGAAAAACACTTGTAATAGAGAGGGAGTATATTCACAGAGCTTAGTATCATTTACTCCTCTCTCTTTACTTCTGTTGTACTATTGTAATGAATGTTGTAGCAAATCCTTCAATGAATATAAAGATATATTCTTGAAATTCTGTGTTGATTTATTACATAATATTTATTGCTTCTCATTGCTTCTCATATTCCTTAAATCGTAAAAAGTTGTATTCACCCCCCTCCCTCTACAACACATTTGGACCTAACAATTGGTATCAAAGCCTTATGTTTGACATACAAAACATAGATCCTTGTGTTTGGTAGAAGATTAGGGAGTTTTCAAGTCCAGATCTACTTTTTAAGATTTTCTTGAAAAGTGTACTTAAATTAATTAAACAGTGAAAACTCGTCCTAAAATTATTTAAATACTCCAGGTGTAATTATTTAGCTTGGGTGTATTTTAGATAATTGTTGTGAATTAAACTGGGTACTTTGGTTTGTGGTGTTCTTCACGTGTTCATCGTTGTTCTTGTAAAGAAGATAAACCAAGCAACTTTTTGATTACCTTTTCTAAAGACATAAAGTGAAAAGGGTGTTATTGGCTTTTGATTGGACAGACTCACCGCACAAAAAGTAATTATCAGAAGACTCTGTACCTAGCACGTGGTTGTTAGGTGAGGTAGGTGAGAAAAGACACAAAAGTCAAAAAGTGTGAAAGTCAGGCAGCAAATTTCGACCAAGGACAAAAGTTCGACTTGCGAAAATGGCTTAAAATATGTTAAGGTAAATCTCGATCTGTCGACATCGAGATCGACCTCGAGGTGTAGATCGAGATGTAGATCGAGATCGACATAGATTATCTACAGAGCCTAGTGTCGGGTACTTAGAATTATTTTTGGTGACCAGTTTTGGAACTTTGATTTATTTAGAGATAATTCAATTTTCTTTTAATTACTACTCAAGTAATAAGAAAAGTTTATTATCTCTATTCTAAATCTATATTAAGATGGCACCTTAAAATCAATTCAAGATTCCAGTGTTCGACCGAGATCACAATGAAGTATGGGTTTTGAGAATGAATTTGTTCCGATGGTTGTTGTTCCTGAGCATATGGAAGGAGATGTGATTGTACCACATCGGTCTGAGCCTAAAAAGGGAATGGACTTTTCAGTTGCTAATAAGGAGAAAATAGCTTTCGATACGTTCGTTCAACAAACCTAGAAATAGAGGTCGTCATGGAAGGTACCGCTGAGATCAACAAAACACTTTTACTCAAGATGGAGTATGACACCTACAAGATCAGAAAAGGAGCAAGCAAAAGATGAAGACACTATGTTGGGTTATAGCAGGAATCTCAAGCATTAGTGAGGATGCAGCAAGGGAAAGCATTTGTTGATGAAGTTAAATGCAAGGTTGATTCTATCAGTGACAGTGATGCACCAAATGGATATCTGGCATCAATGACCAACACTGTAGATGAATCACTAAGCACTTCAGAGGTATACATTCTAACTAGTATACGTTTATCTAATTCAGAACTGTATGTTTATTAAGTTTTGGAATGTATTATATTCATGATAGCATGCTAGCATCTTAGGACTTAAATGCTTAATTGATTGCTAAGAATAAGATTGCATGCTAGGATTCATGAGTTTAATCAGTACATTTCTTACTTGATTTTATATGCAGTAAAATGAAAATCTAGAATTAGATAGGGTGTTCTAGACGGTTAGGTGTATCCCTAAACATTTGCTGAAACTTGAGTTAAATTTGATGTGATTTAATACCTCTGCTAATGTTGTGAAATTGCTAATAGACAAACAGGTCATATATCAGATTTTATTTGTTCTAAATGGCAAATGACTTGTTAATTGTTTATGTGCTTATTTTCATTTGATTTGCTTTTACTCACATAGTTGTACTTAAATGCTATATTAGATCATGTATTGCTTGTTAGGGATAATTGGTTAAAAGATGGTAGAATTATCTAAGAGTCAGTAAGTCATGTAGATTCGAAGCTTAATCTAAAACTGACTTAGGTAATTAGAGATACTTAAAAATGTTAGACAACGACAGAATGGATTAGAAAGAATTAGTAATTTAATTTGTTAGTTCTTCTATCCATGTGCTTTTATGCATTGAAGCTGAATATTTACCATGTGTTCTTATTTCCATGCTTGTTTAGTTAAATTTGAAAATGCGTATCTTAGGACTTGCATAATCTTAGACAAAGCATGTATAAGAGTCACAATAGGGTAAAGACTGCTAGTTCACCTTAAGTTAGGTTGAAATCACTAGTCTCATAGCCTAAAGACTACTTTGTCAAGGCTGCAGAGTATGAGAAGTGATCAGTCAAAGATTAGTTTATGCATATTAAGGTTGAAGCTGTTGTTACCTTTGATAATATCTCTAACCCATCTGGACTCAATTGAAGTTGAGTACCAAGAAGATTAATCATTTGTGATTGCAGAGTATGTTATGGAAAGCAAAAATTATGTGACTTCGTGACATTTAATGTATGAGGCATATGATTAAGATTAAAGCACTACTATCACAACTGGTTGAGAAGGCCTCCCTGATGGTAACCTTTGGAGATGACAGCAAAGGATGTACAAGGGATATGGCTATCATGAGTTAAGAACTGTCATCAGTGGAAGAATCTTTCTTGTGGAAGGACTTAAGCACTTTCTAAAGGGCACTAGGGAATTCTTTGTCAAAGGTTTTCTGGAGAAGTGTTTGATCTCAAACAAGAAGGTTGGATGCTCACTCAGCTGCGGTTGAGGAAGTTTGTTCGTAGCTGACGTGGAATTTGGATGTAAAGATGAAGTGAACTTTTCAGTAAAGCTTTATCAATGAAGAGTTAGCTATGGCAAAGGAAGCTCTCACTCTTGTTAGTCTGCAAGGCAATAGATTCTCTGATAAAGATGAAATTGGTGAGAGGACTACTTCATATGGAATTCTATTTGGAAGGACATTTTGAAGTATGTCACATAGGGAAGTCAATGGAAACATCACACTGAAGGAAAGTCATATGCTTAGTGGTGATTGGAATTGATAACCCCAATTACAAATTGGTGATGTTCAAGCATTCAATAGACAAAATGTCACAATGGTGATTGATCAAAAAGGAAGATCAAGTTGGAAACAATTAGTAAGCTGTGAGAACTTTGAAGTCAGATAGTGGAACTGCATTTCGCGAGTGAAGTTCTAAGTGAAGTCTGCACTGAAAAAGGTACTTTGAAGCTGAAGCAATTAACACAGCATGCTGCTTTATTCAACAAGATCGTGAAAAGACATCATTTGAGTTAATGGCCAACCAGAAGCAAACACTGAAGCTCTTTCGTGTGTTTGGAGGGAATTGATTTTTAATGAAGATTTATTTGAGTATCTTGACAAGAAGTTAAGGCTCATGGAACAATTCTCCTCGGCTACTCAGAAGTGATTAAAAGTCTGAATGTGACGACCAACTACACCAAGCTCCAGTGCATTCAATCGAACGACCATTCTGAATCATTGACAAATTCAGATACTGATGTTGAAGCTGAGGTTGCAGAAGGAATCAATGACAACGATGATGATTCAGATCCTTAGTGGAAATCCACTGTAGAAGGTGAAGGATCTTCAACACATCCTAGCAGCAACTCAGGAGGAGCAAATAAAAGATGGATCTACTAGTCATGCTCAACAATGAAGATCAAAGGATTTCATTAAGAACATTTCTGCCAAGACAAAAGGTTTGAAGTCAAATTCTATCCTGGAGTCTCGTTCTTAGTGATCCGGATTCTTGTGTAGAGGCTAGAAGTGCTAATCGAAATGATCATATATCTTTCGGGACCAAGTTGGGAAAGAGAAATTGTCAACTTACAATTGGTATCAACAATTGGTATCACCCATCAATTGGTATCCCAAAGAATATTAGAAAAGCACAGATTGATCCAGATTGAGTGATTGCAAAGCAAAATGATCTCAATCAGTTAGAAGGCAGAAACTACTGAAGCTGGAACCCAGACCACTAAAGTCGAAGCTGAATCTGGTACAGTAAGGGTTCTCAGAAACTGGATGACTTTTTGGCATTGCTATGAGGGGCAAAGCCAAAATGGGTGCTACAGGACTTTAAAGCAGAATGTATCGACGATGATGGAAACAGAATCTTCGGGACTTTCAAGATCAAGCAGTAAGCACCAATGACGAGACTTGATCCTTTGGGACTCATCAATGGGGACCTAACAATTTTCAGGGACTCAACGATTAGGACCTAACAATCTATCACATGTGGAGCATTCAAGCATGAAGATCTATCAGATGAATGTGAACAAGTGCACTCCTGAATGGTGAGCTAGAAGTTAAAGTTGATGTACATCATTTCCTGGACTTTGAAGTTGCAGATCCATTGGAATTTGTATATCATTCTCTTCGCAAGCTCTTCTATGACGGAGATAGGGGTTCAAGCAAAACGTCAAGGACATGGTATGACACTCTGACTGTTAATTACTTTAATATGATTTTACAGTAGAGTAAGTTATACACACATATCTCTCCAGAATGCAAGGCACACACAATGTTATATATGTGCTAAGTATACCATGAGTATATTATATGTGGGTCTACTAACGAAAATTTGGCAAGATATATTTTTGCTAAGTTAATGCAGAGTAGGTACAAAATGAGCATGTTGGAAGAGTTTCAATTCTTTCTGGATTATAATTAATTCGAAAGAATGATGGCAATTAAAGGAAGTCAAGGATCTTTTGAAGATGCGCAATTTGGAAGATTCTAGACCTGCCAAGACTACTTTCCAACAGACCACTAAGCTTGATCAGGGCAAATCAGGTATATGAACTGAAGTGACAAGCTATAGAGGTATGATAAGCTCATTACTTATTCAAGTGCACAAAGACCATATATTTTATTCTCGATATGCCTATGTGCAAGTTTCCAAGTGGAAATTAGAGAATCTTATCTTATAGCTAAGTTATGAATTGTTAGACATCTTAGGGGATCACCAATTCTTGGAATCTGGGACCCTTAAGATAATAGGTTTAACCTAATTGGCTATATAGATATAAATAATGCAGGTTGTACGAAAGACAAGGAAGTCATTCCTAGAAGCTGTCAATTTCCAGCAACTCTGTTGAACTCTTCATATCACTGAAGGAACAAGCTAATGGACATCAGGTATCATTTCTTTTGAGAGTTGTCCTTAGTCGAATAACTTGCAAATGTTTGCTAAATAAATTGGTGAATTTATTTTATCTAAGTTGGTTAGTAAATTTGGGATGTTACTTATATGCATATTTGTTGGAAATCCCATATGCAAGGAATTCTTAAATAAGTTCACAAGTATTAAATGTTCAATATACAAAGACTTGTGAATTTATTTGAAATCCAGTACCTCATGCTTTTTGCTATTAGTTTAATTATCTTGCTTGCAATGTATTATGCATAAGTGATAGTTAAATTATTTAGCATAAGTATTTAATTTATTTTGGTTTATTTAAATCATGATGATATAAAACAATTCAGTGAAATATCTGTTCCATGATTTAAGCAAATTAAAAAAAATTAGAAGCATAATTATTTGTATATTAAATATTAGATAAGAATTAGTCAATGATATCTTGCTTAATTGCTTTGATATTTTGCTCTAAGAGTCTTAAAATATTTTATTACAAATAATTGTGACACTTTTGATATTAGTGACGGTATTTAGAATTTCTGTTCTAAATAATTAATGCATATTTTAAAACTCGCTAATATTGAAAGATGAAGTATTTTCCAAGTTATGTGTATAAAATTCTCAATGTTTTATATACTTAGAAAATATTTCTAAAATTGATTTTATTGCGAGAGGTTGTAAAAAGAATCACAAGTATTACTTTTTCCCTATTTAAAGGACTTGTGAATTTCTTTTCAACTATAACCTCGAGCTTACGTATATCAATTAGTAATTGTTATGAGTACGCTTACAATGTGCAAAGTGACAATTATTAGATATGGCGTAGGAAGTTAAATGCTAATATTCAATCTAATGAATATTTTAGTATTTAGCGGATTTATTTTATCTTATTGAAATTATGGATTGAAGCAATTCAATGGTTATTAGTTTCATAATTTTAATTTGATAAAATAACAGAAGCACAATTTCTTGCATCTTGAAATTATTGATAAATATCGAATAATTGGTATCAGCGTGCAATTAATTGTGATATGCTTATTGTTCTACTGAATAATTGCCATGTATAGTTTTTATAAATGCATGTGATTGGCAATTGCTTAGTACAGCATAAGTATTTAATTTATTCTGGTTTATTTAAATCATGATGATATAAATCAATTCAATGAAATATCTGTTCCATGATTTAAATAAATTAAAATAAATTCGAAGCATAATTATTAGTAGTATAAATATTTTCTTTTATTACTTTGTGATAATAGAATAATATTTTATTACAAAATAATTGTGATATATTGATACTAATGGATTTACTTAGTTTTTATTTTTAGAAACAATTGGTATCAATATATTTAGTTTTCTTTCCTTGACTGGTCTATGATCCTGAATGTATTTAAAAGAAATTTTTGTCTATTTCTTTTTCAAAACGTTTTATTCAAAGATACATTCATTTCTCTATCAGTTTTAGTTAAGAAAACTTAAGAATTCTTTTTCAAAACTTCTCTTTTGAAAAACTTTTCTTAAGGATAATCTTTCTTTTCTCTCGAAATTTTGTCCTATCCCAAAAGCTTGTTTTAAATGTTTTATCTAACAAAGCTTTTTCTCTCTTTTGAAAATGTGTTTTAACTTCGAGGTACCAATCACTTGTAAAATGATTTGTTTTCAAATACTTGTTTCAATGTATGTTTCACATTGATTCATAGCACCAAAACAGTGATTGTTGCTTTGAAGGCCTTGTACTGTATTGTTAAGCATACATTCAACCCCAATTGTCTTGTTTTTATTTAAAGTCGGGGATATTATCAGGCAGAAGAAAATGATGTAAATCATAATTGAATTATGAGTCGGGAAATCATTGTCTTCTATCTGATATGGATGTTTTCAAAACATACGGTGCTTAGGTTTAATGGAAAAGAGTTATTTTATTAAGATAAAATTTGGTAAGAGAGTTGAACTTCTTATTTGATGTAAATTCCCGCGTTTTATTATGGGAAATTTGCCTTATAAGAAATTCATAGTGATAAAATTTTTCTCTGATACTCCCGCGTTTTATTATGGGATAAGTATCTTAAAGAAAATTTTTATTAGTGTCATGCTCTTAAATGATTAATTTTTTCGATCTGACAAAACTCTTTTATTAAAAGTGCTTTAATGCAATCCCTTTACCATTCCTCTTTATATTTTTATTTTCTCATTGAGATGAAAAATATATTTTGGAATGTTAAACTGATTATCTTTTTATCTTATTTAAATTGATTTTATCCGTTTAGCCCCCAGTGGCTATAGTAGCTGGCCAAGGGGTTGAAAACCCATCAATCTCTGACCCAGGCCTTAATACCAAACACTCTTTTCATCCACTTCCATATATTAACCCTTGGAGTTATAAGGAACATATGTTTGTTAGAGGTTGATAAGGGAGAAATAAGGATGAAGTCGGAAGTGCACCCACAGCTCTACCTCCAGCGAAGTAAAGAAGTATATAACTGAGGTAACTGTAAGCTCATCTGTATCTTCTCAAAAAGATGCAGAGCTGAAAAGGCAATAAAACTGTCTCTGGAATCATTCTCTCAATAGGGTGAGTCCATTGAAATTCGCTCGTCAGCCAGAGCATCTTGTAATTAGTCAAGCACACCACCAGCACTCACGCTGATGGTAAGCCTAAAAAGATATATTCTAGGGACACATTGCAAGACGTGCACAGTGTAAGGTATAGGCATGTTAACAAGACACCCGTCATTGGGTTACGAGGGAAACGTATACTCTAATTTGCCATTCATTACATTGTCTACTACGTCGCCCCTCCTGGAAGGAACATTTCCAGATCCTGAAAAGGAATGTCCACCTCCCGTTTACGGAGAAGGTGTGAGGCAACTCCTTGATAGAACAAGGCAGGATTCCCAAAAAGATTTTAAAATCTTGGGATAACCCATCTCAAAGAGGTGAGGCTCCACTAGACAGTGATTTAGCAATTGCTATTGAGTCTGGTGTGGGACAGTGCTTATGCATGATAGATCAAGAACACCTCTACGAGGCAAATTCTCCACTTGATAGTGATTCAGTTCATTCTGATGAATCAGGTGTTGGGAATATGTATGGATTGACGGATTTCACTTGCAGGTACAGAAGGCTACATTTAGAATGCAGAGTGAAAGTGAGAGAGAGAAACACTTAAGTGAAAGTGAGGGAGAGATACACTTGAGTGAGAGATAGGGAGAGAAAGAGAGAAACACTTAAAATGCTCTATGCTAAAGTGTAAACACCGACAGAACGTAGTAGAAGTGAGGAAACCATAAGCCAAACACTTACCCTTGCTACTTGCTACTTCTGGAAGAAAAGTTACTATATTTTTTTTCCCGTTCAAACGTCAGACGAGAACCTTCTTCGGAAGACAAACCATTGAAAAGTGGGCCTTTGGAGGATTCCTCAACTAAGGGGGAGAAGTTATAGTAAGAAAAAGTTATAGTTATAACAAGTTTATAAACAGGGAGAAGTTATAGCGTTATAGTTATAACAAGAAAAAGGAGAAGTTAATAAAGTCTTATCTTCATAACCTTCGGAAAAGCTAATATCCTAAAGGAGTCGCATGATTCTAAGGGAAGATGCCATTGGAGGATTCTAAGGGAAGATCCTTGAAGAAAGGGGGTTTGTATCCTTAGGGGGAGATTTTAGACTGGAAAAAGAAAATCTTATCTTCGGATCCTGAGGGGAAACAACAGAAGATGGGAGAATCAAGAAACTGTATCCTAGACTTGAAAGGAGTTGTCAGAAGAAGATTCCTAATGCAAGTGGGAAGAACAGAAAAGAATTGACTATTCCATGGATTTTCTAAAGGGAGAAGAAGAATAAGAAGGAGAATCACATTCTTAGGGGGAGAACAGTATGAGCTATGTTCTGTGTTCTATTGAAGATGTTCCCAGGAATAATGATTCTTATGAAGCTCTGTTCATGATAGGTTCTTTAAGTTCAAACTATGAAGGATTTTGAAGCAGAGAGAGCTCAAACAGACAGAAATGAAGATGAAACAACTTGAATATCAGTTTAATGTCAGAAGAACGAACATCTTTCATTTCAGTTAAACAAGAAATCTGGAAATGCATTATCTGATCCAGAAAAACCAGTAGCATTATTTACAAGTCTCGGACGATTACTTTTTCTAGTTGTTAGTTGAGTTATCCTCCCTAGGTGATTTGTTTGCTAAAGTTTAACAATCAAATAGGGGGAGATTGTTGGAAATGACGAAGCTGTATAAATAGTAATCGTGATAACTCAACACTAGAACAGGACAAGTAAATAATACTACGATTACACAGAAATCAGCAAGACATGAAGACAAGGCAAATACAGTGAATCAAGACATTAGAAGAAGTTTTGAAGTCTACTACAGGTCACTGAAAGAAGTTCATTCATATGTTCATGCCTCAGTGAAGAATAATGTTTAAAGACTTTCAGGGTTTCAGAAGTGTTGAAGATTCAGTATAGCAGTGCCACTAAAAGATTTCAGTGTAACAGCATTGATTGAAGATAGACAGTGTTTGAAGCATATGAATCTAGAAGAATTGAAGACATGGTAAAGACAAAGGCTACAGAAGACAACTACAGTCTTGAAGTTATACTCACTGACAATCAGTGAAGAATAGATAATGAAGTATTCAAGATTGTAGTAGTAATGAAGATGTTGTCCAAGTACCAGAAAAGATTCCAGTGAAGTTACAGTGTCTATTAACAGTCAATGTGATGTATCTCAACAACTGGATAATGTAAAGGTTAATCAACAAATGGGAACTGACATTCAGAAGCAAGAACCCCTTCAAGACTAGTCACTTATGAACCAGACCATTGCATCAAGTGTCAGGACATTGGAGGCAAGTTCATGTCAGTAATAGAAGATCTCATTTGAATTGAGTGAGGAAAAGAAATTGAAGAAGCTAGGGAAACTTGCTCATAAAGGTTAATCCACAATTAGTCACTAAAGAAAGTCAACATTCGATGAGTGCATATTTGCCAAGGCAAATGTCGATCCACAACAGATCGAGATGCGGATCGAGATTGATATTTAAAGATAAACATTGCTAAGGCAAATGTCGATCCACAACAGATCGAGATGCGGATCGAGATTGATATTTAAAGATAAACATTGCAAGGCAAATGTCGATCCACGACAGATCGAGATTCTCATAGATCGAGATCGAGATTTTAATAGATCGAGATCGAGATTTACACAGATCGAGATCGAGATGGGTCCAGGCCGAGATCGAGATGCAGGTCGATATGTAGCATTTAATGTTCAAGGGACAAGTGGCTTATTGTGAACGGTTGATCCAGAGTGGTTGGGAAAGTACTTTTTGTTAACGAGTCCTGATTGGGCCACGTACACAAAAAGGACAAGATCAAGTCTACAAGTCATAGATTACAAAGTAGTATAAATAGAAGTACTTGTGTAACATTTCAATTGAGAGCATAGAACGCAATGTAGAGCAATATTGAGAAAAACACTTGTAATAGAGAGGGAGTATATTCACAGAGCTTAGTATCATTTACTCCTCTCTCTTTACTTCTGTTGTACTATTGTAATGAATGTTGTAGCAAATCCTTCAATGAATATAAAGATATATTCTTGAAATTCTGTGTTGATTTATTACATAATATTTATTGCTTCTCATTGCTTCTCATATTCCTTAAATCGTAAAAAGTTGTATTCACCCCCCCTCTACAACACATTTGGACCTAACATCATCCACAATCACTAAGGCGTATTTTTTCCTTGACATAGACAGAATATTTACTGGACCAAATAAATCCATGTGAATGAGTTGAAGTGGTTCAGTGATGTTTGTAGTGTCTGTGCCTCTGTGAGTAGCTTTCTTTGACTTCCCTTTCTGACATGCCTCACACAAGCCTTCTTGTGTAAATTCCATCGGAGGCAGTCCTCTCACCAAATCCCTCTTGACTAAAGAGTTCATTGTTTTGAAGTTAAGATGTGAGAGTTTCTTATGCCATAACCAGCTTTCTTCTGATGAAGCCTTTGAGTAGAAACAGTTTGCTTCATTTTCAGTTCCTGAATTGAGATCGGCTACGTACAAGTTTCCTTTCCTTACTCCACGCAAGGCCAGTTTGTCATCTTTAGAATGAGCTATTAAGCATTTCTCCTTGATAAAGTTTACCTTGTATCCTTTATCACAAAATTGACTGACGCTGAGTAGATTGTGCTTAAGTCCTTCCACTAAAGAGACGTTTTCAATGATAACATTTCCTGTATTTAACTTGCCATATCCCGTAGTCATTCCTTTGCTGTTATCTCCAAAGGTTACGATTGGGCCAGCTCTTTCAACCACGTTTGATAGCAGGGCTCTATCTCCGGTCATATGCCTTGAAGATCCACTGTCCAGGATCCATATAACTCGGTTTACCTGTTTAACTCCCTGCACATATCAAACGGATTAATTCGTCTTCGGAGCCCAAAATTGATTGGGCCCGGCATACTTAAAGAATTGACCTTTGTCTGCTTTGACAACAGATCCTTTTCGAATAACATTATTTTCTTCCTTGACTGTTCCTACCTTCCTAAAAACAGTCTTAACAACTTTCTGTTTAGACTTAGGAATATATGATTCCTTCTTCTCAGGTGAAGGAGTTGCAGTCTTGGATTTAGCAAATTTACTGTTGATGTGCTGTCTAGGTGTCATGTTATCTTTCTTAGCTATCATGCGTTTAAAGTAAGCAGTCATAGCATTAAAAGCACATAACATACAATTCATTATACCACAAGGTTTATGGAAAGCATCAATAGTAGGCATGTTATTCAATACAGTAGGGGACTTAACAGATTCTTCTTCAACTTTATCAGCAGATTTGAAGTTTTCAGTAGAATGAAATTTATTGTTACTGTTCCTACTGTTAACAAACGCGTTGGGTCTGTTCATTTTATTCTTTAAGTCTTTTGCACCTACACCAGGTCTGGGGGAATCAGAAGTTCCCACATCTTTCACTGGTGTCTTTGGTGCACACTTCTCTTTTTGGACATTAACTCCTTTTATGTCCTTAACCTGTTCTCATCTCTTCTTCTCTTCCTCAAGATCTTCCAACTGCATTTCATATGCAATCAGTACAGAGCTCTCAAGGATAGGTTCAGCTATCGGTGTTATGAAGAGAGGTTTTGGTGTGTCTTTAACAACATGTGGGATACCCCTTTCTACAGTACGTTTTCTAAAGGGGGTTATGTTGCTTGGCTTTCCTACAGATTTATTGTACTCGAAGCCTATCCCAACTTTACGACTTATTTCTTGTTGGTCAACTAGGTTCTTTACAATATATGAGGAATTCTTATATGCAAGACACTTCTTCTTTTCTTCTTCTATATGGTTTCTGAGATTAGTTTCTACTACTTCATGACAACTGACTTTACTGACTTGAACAGCTAAGTCTTCAGTCAACTTAACAGTCAACTTGTCATGATTTCTTTTTAACTGTTTAAGAACTTCAGTCTCATCAACTAACTCTTTGACTTTGAGTCTGAGTTTCTTAACTTTATCTCTTTCACCATCTAGTTCTTTTCCTAGTAGAGCAAACATCTTAGGGCACGAAGGATTTACCTCTATTCCTCCTTGACGGGTGGGAGATAGTGATTCCTCGGATGAAGCCATAAGAGCAAGATTTCCCAGCTCTTCCTCATCATCATTATCTGAGTCATCCCAGCTTCTGCCCTCTGCCAGATAGGACTTTCCCTGATGCTTTTTCACGAGCGCATCATACTTCTCTTTGAGCTCTTCGTAAGACTCTCTCTTTTTCCCTTGCGTAGGCTTCTTGCACTCAGTTGCGAAGTGGCCTAGCTCATTATAGTTGAAGCAACGAAACTTGCTTCTATCAACTAAGCCGGTCTTGTAGCCGCTTTTTGATACTGCTGTCGAAGAACCTCCTTTTTGGAATCTTCCAAAATTAGGCTTAACTTTGAAAGAGAAGTTTCTTCGAAATCTCATGTTGCCAAACTTCCTGGCAACCATAGCTAGAGATTCATCTTCCAGCTGATCTAGTTCTTCCAGCAAGTAGAACTCACCATCTTCTTGTTTGTCAGACGTATGTCCAAGTTCTAGAACCACATACTCTGTTGAACTGTTAGAAGGTGCAACAGCCTTCACTTCTTCTTTCTCTGGTGCTTCTACCATTAATGCCTTGGAGGAACTCAGTACTTTACCTCTTCCATATATCTCTCTGGTTTGGATCTGTTTCAGCTCATAAGTTTTTAAAACTCCGTAGAGTCTTTCTAGGGTTACTTCTTTCATGTCCCTAGATTCCCGGATGGCTGCAATCCTGTGCTCCAGATGCTCTGGTAAGGTCAGCAAAAATTTCCTGTTCACCTCTTGGTTCTGATAAAACTTTCCATTCATGTTGAGCTCGTTTATCAATTTATTTAGTCTCTGAAACACCTCAGAGATACCCTCACCAGGGTTGGATCTAAACTGCTCATATTGGGTGGTCAGGATCTCCAGTCTATTCTCCTTAACTTTTTCAGTTCCCTCATTGATAATTTCAATTGTTTCCCAGATCTGTTTTGCATTCTTGCAATTGACTACTTGGTTGTACATGATGTAGTCTAGGGATTCAATTAATATGAGCTTCAGGTTATTATCAAGGGACACATCTTCTGTTTCCTCATCTGTATAGTCTGCCGGACTTTTTGGAAACTCTCTGTGGGGAATTACAACCCCATCAACCGTGTGTTCGAGAATAACTGATATAGGGGGTTCAACACCTTTGGCCATGACTAATGCGTACTTGGGATTTGCAATCCCGATGAACAGTAGCATTTTATGTTTCCACAGATTGTAATGTTCTCTGTCGAATTGTGGAATTTTGATACTGATCACTTTCTGGGTACTCATCTTAATAAGATTTAAAAATTAAGTGTTTCAAAAAATATTTTAATTTTTGACTGAAAATAATTTTTGATCAAAAATAATTTTTAGTGAAAAAATTATTTCGAATAAAAAATTATTTCGACTTAAAAATAATTTTTGATGTCTGTATGATTTGCGGAATTTTTGGTTTGGATCTGATAAAAAGATATCAACCAGCTCTGATGCCAATTGTTGGTCCCTGATATAGTAGAAGGGGGGGTTGAATACTATATCTGAATTTCTCTCTGAATTTCGTATTGTAAAAATATTAATTAAAATAAACACGAAATATTAATTAAGTTGAAATACAGTTCAAGTATAAGATATAAAGTTTAACTTGAAAAGTATTACAAAATTAATATGATCAAGGTGAATATAATTGATTTAAATGTTCTGGAACGATTTCGACATGAATTGTTCGAGTTTAACAATTATATTCCAAACTAAGCACAGAAATCTGTGAATATTACAATGCATACAAATTTCTGAATTTGAATGTTTGAGCGACGACTGAAATGAGAAGTGATCTCCTCATATTTATAGAGGTTAGAAAAGCTTAGCATTACTTTTCAGCATTACTTTTTAAACTGAGAAATAAGCCTAGAATTACCTTTGAAAAAGCTGGGCATTACATTTGAAAATTCGGTATTACCTTTTCAAATAGTAATTCGGTATTACCTTTTTAAAAGGCTCAGAATTACCTTTTTAATTAGGTAATTCGGTATTACATTTTTAAATAGGTAATTCGGTATTACCTTTTTACAAGACTCGGTATTACCTTTTTAAATAGCTCAGAATTACCTTTTTAATTAGGTAATTCGGTATTACCTTTTTAAAAGGTAATTTGAGTTATTTCAAAAGTAATATTAACTAAATCTTTTATAGTAAATTAATTCTACTTTATTTAATTAAATAATTTATAAATTAAATTAAATTCAACTTGAATTAATTTAATTAAATAAATTAAATAATTAAATTCCTTTTGATTAGTAGAATTAAACATACGATTTGACTTGTATAACTCTGTAGCCAGCTTCGCAGTCTTTTCGTCTTTTCTTTGACTTTTATCTTGAAACCACTTTAGCTAGAATGAAGAATAAATATTTTATTGTTGACACACAAAAGTACTGTCTGGTTCATTTGTGTCAAACCAATAAATATTCTCCATTCTTAACATTTAAAGATGTGGCCTTCTGCTTTTCTGTCTTCCCTCTTCTGTTCTTTTTCTTCTGGAATCTTCATGTAGTAGCCACTTTAAAATCTTCTGTATCTTCTGAATTCTTTTGAATTACTACTTTATTTAATTTTACTGACGCTTGAACAAATAAATGAACTTCTTCCAGTGTTGAGTAGTAGCTTCAACTGAGTACTTCTGATACTAGGATTCCTTGTGACTAGTTGACTGTCTTTGTCTTGATTCCAGTTTGATATTTATTATTTACTACTATTCCTTATCTGAGTTGAGTTGTCATCTAATTATTACAAATAGGCCTAGTCATATGCCTTTCAGCCCTAGTTGGGGAAAGTGGAAGTAGAAAATCAATTGTCATCGCATTATTGCACAATGGAAGAACTGGATGAGGTGCGCTTGGATACCATCACATATATTGAAGACATGATGTAAATCTTTTAATTATGTGTATCTTTGAGCTTGACAACTTGGTTCACTCAATTTCATGGCTGAGTGGTTTTATTTTAGATGGTCATTTTGTCGCTATAAGCATTTGGCTAGTTCCAGTACTTGTTTTGGAGTCTGGAGTTATTTTAGAATCTTGTTTGGATTGAAGTAATTTTAGCTAGCCATATATGTTTATTTATGTGGATGTGTTACTTTGAATTGGTTGTTGGTAATGATATATATCAACAACAGTTGATTTGAATTAAAGCATTTGGTTTGAATTTCTTTTTGTAGCAACAATTCTTTCTCTAGCTAGTTTGGTTGAATTATTTTGGCTAATATCATTGTACACAGGACACTAATGTTAACTATGATGTCTCAAATAAGCTATTACATCATTTAAACTAAAGAAATTGATGTTAAATTTGTAATAGACATCAGACATCAAGATAAAACACGATGTCTTAAAGAAACTAGTAAATCGTCTTTATTAAAACAACTGATATTAAAGATAGCTATAGACATCGGATTTTAGAAGAAACTTGATGTCAAAAGTAACCTACTAAATCGATAACAATATTAAAGAGATGTTAAACATTACTATAGACATCAATATTATTTATAACAATGATGTTAAACATAACTATAGACATCGATTTATTTTATAACTAGGATGTTAAACATAGCTAGAGACATCGAATTTAGTTAAACAATGGATGTGCTAAGCCTCCTACAAAATTGTTTCTATAAATATAAACGATGTCAAAAAGATTAGTCAGTTATGTTTTACATCGATTGTAGTTAAGGTATAATGTTATAAAAGAGTTTTAACATTGGCTTCACATAGAAGGTGATGTGTTATACTCCCTCCGTCCCACCCAATTGTTATCACTTTTTTTTCACTTTCTGGCACGCATTTTAAGGTGGATTTTAAGGATAGTTCCGTAACTTATTTTTAAAATTTTCTTTTTTTGTATAAAAATAGGATTGTTCTATTTTTATACAAAAAAAGAAAATTTCAAAAATAAATTATGGAACTATCCTTAAAATTCACCTTAAAATGCGTGCCAGACACCCCATTTTGAAATGATAACAATTCAACGGGACGGAGGGAGTATATGTTTTAACATCACACTTTTTTACGACTGATGTTAATACCATTCTTAGACATCAGTTTTTTTAATAAAAGCGATATAATTTCTATTTGGTACCTTGTAAGGCAATATATTAATGGGGATTAGACATCAAAATATAGTAATATTCAAAAGGAAATCATGTAATATATTTAAAAACTGGGGAAAAAGACATCAGTATTTATAAAAAAACGTTATCTAAGTGTAGCCTAGATATCAGTCGAAAACCGATGTGTAAAGTATATACTTTTAACATCACATGCGAACACATCGGTCAAAAATTTCTCAGACATCAGTTAGCAACTGATGTTGTATGCAGTTTTTCTAGTAGTGATTGCATACAAGTGTCAATCACTGTATCCAGATTAAGAACCTAAACAATAATAATATTATAGAATCTTAGTTCTTCTTTATTGTCAGAATAGAAGAACAATTCTAATATTTTAATCCCGTTCAATATACACAAAGCATACAAGTATTGTTCAATAATCAAGATAGATTATTTCCAAATAATACTTCAATCATTCCAGTGGTTTGTTTAACTCCACTTAAACTGTGAACATTTATTATATTATATATACACACTGAGAATCTAATCTTCTGGTATCCCATTTGATACTAGATTATCCACAATATATAATATACAAATAGTGTTAAAATATGCATTCAAGATTCTCAATAAAAAGGACAATGTTATATACTTCAAACGAATAGTTCAGTATACTGCCTAACAATCTCCCACTTATACTCAAGCTATTCTTTGAGTATATCAGTGTTTTATTACAAGCAATCCACTACCAATTAAATAACTACTATGTGACCATATATCTGACTTCTATCGCCTCCACGTGCAGTTCAAAATCCTTAGCTGGTAAGCTCTTTGTGAAAGGATCTGCCCGGTTGTGCTTTGATGCTATATCAGTCACAATAATATCTCCTCGCTTAACGAACTGTCGTATAAGGTGATACTTACGCTCGATGTGTTTTGCTGCCTTATGGTCTCGCGGTTCCTTTGCATTTGCCACAGCACCAGTGTTATCACAATACACTGTCAAGCTCCTAGGCAAATTAGGTACCACATCTATGTCCAAAAGAAAGTTTCTGAACCATATCGCCTCTTTGGCTGCCTCCGAGGCTGCCACATATTCGACTTCCATGGTAGAGTCAGTAACGCATTTCTGCTTTACACTCCTCCATATTACAGCTCCACCTCCTAAGGTAAACACATATCCCGAGGTTGATTTCCTCTTATCTCTATCTGCTTGGAAATCTGAATCGGTATATCCCAGAGGTAACAAATCTGAGGCCTTGTAAATTAGCATATACTCCTTAGTCCTTCTCAGGTACTTGAGTATAGCCTTTACTGCACTCCAATGTTCATGTCCTGGGTTTGACTGGTATCTGCTAACCATGCCCACGACAAAACAAATATCAAGTCTCGTACATAACATTGCATACATTAAGCTTCCACATGCCGAAGCATAGGGAACTGCTTTCATGCTCTCTATCGCCTCTGGTGTCTTAGGACACAGTGTATTAGCATTGATTGAAGATAGACAGTGTTCGAAGCATAGGAATCTAGAAGGGTAAAGACAAAGGTTAAAGAAGACAACTGCAGTCTTGGAGTTATACTCACTGAAAGAAGTTCATTTAAATGATCAAACGTCAGTGAAGAACAGAGAATGAAGTATTCAAGATTGTGGTAATAATGGAGATGTTGTCTAAGTACCAGAAAAGATTCCAGTGAAGTTACAGTGTTTATTGACAGTCAGTGTTCGAAGCAATAAAGTTGCTGCAAACTTAACAATGTAAGTAAAGCAATAATACGAAGACCTGGATCGAAGTTAGTCGTCTGTGAACCAGACCAGTTGCACTAGGTGTCAGCAGTTTGTGAAAGGAATCTGAGTATTAACTATAGAAGAATTGTTAAGTCGAAGAACGTACTTGAAAAGAACGGTTATTTATTAAGGTACGAAAAGTGATTTGTAAAGGCTACAGCTAAACAGCTAAACAGCTCAAAGGGTGCAGGGTGCAAATGTTAGTGTAGGTACCCTAGAGGCAATACAATTTTTCCTTTTAATAAACATTTATGTCATTTGATTATTCAATAAACGTATTTATTATGACTTTAATTACTGCGATATATTTGTTAGCATAATAAATGTCCTTAGAATCATGATACTCGTTATATAGTTTAAGTACATGACTTGAACTTGAGATTATATAATATATCATATTCTTAAAGGTTCCCTAGTCGAGTATTATTATGATAGGACAATAATAATACATAAATAGACTAGTATGTTGTTTGACAGATAACCACATCTCATTGGTTATAAGTATGGGGATACTAAAGTCAATACATAGGTACATGTAGGGGTACATGGTACTGGACAGACCCACAGTGAGATTCTTCATGTTTAATTAAGTCATAAGAAAGACTCACAGTGATAATGGTGTAATGATCCTCTGACTTGAGATCATTATATTTCTATACGAGGATTGATATACTTTGACTACATTAAAAGTTACCTTTGACCGGGTGATGATAAAAGTGGACATCGGGTATATCATGAGTCGTATGAGAAATATGAATGATAGATAAAGGATTTAACCCTCCTATAATTAGGAGAGATATTATTGGCCTCTTGATTGAGTGAGACTATAAAATGCATGGCCGTGCTCAAATAATGATTTGTTTTTCATAGTCTACTCATGGATCAAGTAAACCCGGATTAAATGTTGAAGAGGATGACTAAATACATGCCTCGAGTTTAATCTATAATATATATGGTTAAAGGGATTATATTACACGGAAACATTAATCACGAAAGGTTTTATCGAATCACGATTTAATTATTGTTTAATTAGGTAGCAATGATGTATTACTAGATACCGCTCATTGTTTATAATTTTATTGGAGAATAAAATTATTGCTAATTAAATAATAGCCTATAGGGTCACACACATAGAGCACCTAGAGGAATAGTTAATTTAAATTATAGATTTAAATTAATTGATGATTAATTCGAATTTATTATATTAATTAAGTGAGACTTAATTAATTGAAATAAATTCGAATTTGAAGAATTATATTTCTGCCAATAATAATTAAGTGTGACTTAATTATTAATTAAATAATAGAAGCATGTTTTATTATTTAATCCTATGCATACATGGGTTAGGTTTTTGCTAAAAAGGCCCATTAACCAATCATTATAAATAGATAATGATAGGTTAAATGGCTTGCACGTTTTTGTATAAACCCTAGCAGAAGAGGCAGCATAGGAAGAGGCAGAGAGAATTCGAAACCTATCAAAGGAGGCTAGTACTTCCGTTCCGTGTTCAAGATCGTGAGACGTTCTTGAAGGTGCTCGTGTGGATACCATAGAGGTGCTTTCGAGAGGAAGACACAAATCGTGATAGCAAGGATCTCCGTTGAGTTCGTGGCATTCAAAATCTTAATAGGTATGATTCGATTATCACCATAATCCGTCAATTCTTATACATGATCCTGCGTTTGGGTTCCGAAAATTTTCGTTATATTTACGTTTATCCGCTGCGTTTTATGCCTCGGAACCCAACAGCAAAGTGTCACAACCTTGGTGCGAAAAGTGAAAGTTTCTGAACTACAGTCGAAGAACGGAAACAGCTTAGGGTACAGGGTGTAATGTGACAAGACTTTGATACAAGAAATGGAAGTTGGGGAACTTCAGTCAAGCAATGAAAAGAGGGTCAAAGTGCAGTGACCAACTTGCACTTTGACCATGTTAAGTGGAAAACACGCGTAACATGAATTCTTCCCACAATTAAAAGGCGCCACTAAACTTTGCACTGAGCATACACTGTTGAAAGTCATATTACTAGTCCTATTTGTAATAAGTAGATGACAACTCAACTCAGATAAGAAAGCGAAGTAAATAATAAATATTGAATATAGAGGAAGAACAAAAGAAGCCATGACAAGACAAGACACAAAGACCACTACAGAAGAAATGAGAATCAACATTGTAGTTAGTCATCCGTGAACCAGACCAGTGCACAGGGTGTCAACAATGTCGGGTGTCAACAATGTCAGTGAAGATTCGTCATCAAAAAGTTCAAGTGGTTAAAAAGGTTATTGTTGAAGAACAGAAGAGTCTTATCTACATCAACAATAGTCAATCCTTTAATTTAATTCTCTATTGATTAATTAAATTAATTAGTTAATTTAATTAGTAAATTAATTCACTCAGAATTAATTTATTTCTTAAATTAATTAAAGGATTAATTAATTTAGAATTATTTTAGAATGACAGAAGACAGAAGCTGGAAGCTCAAAGAGATACGGTACTGACTTGAAGACAAGGCGGTAAAGGAAATGACACAGAAGAAATGCAGAGTCATATATTCTTAAAAGTGGAACCCCGGTTGGAATTGATTTATCATTCCTAAGCCAAAAGGAGTTCGGTTCCAGACCATCAGAAGACCGCAACTTAGAGCGTAAGAATTTAGTTAATTAATAAATATTTTATTTATTTAGTAAATTATATTTATAAATATCTAAATAATATTAGATATTTATTTTTATAATTTATGAATTAAATTTATTATTTATTAATCAATGATTATAAGCTGTGCGGGTCTAAAAGCATTTCTGCGGAGCCTATCCACTAAAAGACGAAATAGGCCCCTTTGAATTGAAATGGCAGGTGTTTGTTTCTTTGTTTTGAAAGCAACCAATCATAGCTTGCCACATGTCCATTCAAGAGAAAGAGAAATGAATTGGCTGTTGATTAAAATGTCATGCCGAGAAAACAGAAGTCATACCGAGCAGAAAACAGAAGTTATACCGAGTAGTGAACAAATGTCATACCGAGCAACTTTTCTAAAGATCATGCTGAATTGATTTTATTTAATTAAAATAAGTCATACCGATTTTTCTATTTAAATAAAATCCGAATATGACTTTAAAAAGGTCATACTGAACTTTCAGAAAGTCATACCGAATTTCTGAAAGTCATACCGAGTGAAAAAAGTCATGCCCAGCTTTTTTATAAGTCATACAAGGCTTAAATTCATTAAATAAAGTTATAGTGAAAAAGGTAATACAAGCTTAGAATTTCCTCTATAAATATGAGGCTTGAGCTTCATAATTAAGAAGTAGAAAAATAGTCAAATTCAGCAATTTGTCTGCAACGTCATATTCACAGACTTTCTGTGCTAGTTTGGTTTTAATTTTTTAAGTAGAACAATTCATGTCAAATTTGTTCTAGGAATTAAATGTTTATTCTACCGAATATTGTAATACCCTTTCAAGTTTAATATACGTATTTAACTTGAATCTTGTTTACTTACTTGCTAATTTCTATATCTTAATTGTTATATCATAAAAATAGAAAGTTAGTAAGTCAGCCTCCCAAACACTACAAGGACCCGAACCCTCAGCTAAAGCAATAATTTAATTCCGCAAATTCTGAGAAGAATTTTAAATTATTGTCAGTATCGCATTCAACCCCCTTTCTACGATACTTCCGGGACCCAACAATTGGCATCAGAGCAAGCTGATTGATATACAAATCAAGATTCGCAGTCCAGTGAAGCTCAGGGTACCGGAGCTGTTTTGAACTCTGAATGTCTAGAGGCCTTGTTAAATAAATTTAGTTTATAAATTTAAATTTAGATAAATTTTTTTATAAATGTTATTTAAAATAAATTTATTTTGTGAATTTAATTTAAATGAGTTTATTATTTAAACTTGAAAAAGTTTCTTTTATAAACTTAATTTAAATAAGTTTACTTTATAAATTTTAATTTAAATAAATTTATTCTTTAAATTTAAATAGACTTACTTTTATAATTTAAATTTATTTAGATAATTTTATTTTATAAATTTAAATTTAGATAAATTTATTTTATAAATGTTATTTAAAAAAAATTATTTTGAGAATTTAATTTAAATGAGTTTATTATTTAAACTTGAAAAAGTTTCTTTTATAAACTTAATTTAAATAAGTTTACTTTATAAATTTTAATTTAAATAAATTTATTCTTTAAATTTAAATAGATTTCCTTTTATAAATTAAATTTGTTTAGATAATTTTATTTTATAAATTTAAATTTAGATAAATTTATTTTATAAATGTTATTTAAAATAAATTTATTTTGTGAATTTAATTTAAATGAGTTTATTATTTAAACTTGAAAAAGTTTCTTTTATAAACTTAATTTAAATAAGTTTAATTTATAAATTTTAAATTAAATAAATTTATTCTTTAAATTTAAATAGATTTCCTTTTATAATTAAATTTGTTTAGATAAATTTATTTTATAAAGTCAAATTTAGATAAATTTATTTTATAAATTTTATTTAAATAAATTTATTTTATAAATTTAATTTAAAGTAGTTTATATTTTAAACTTGAAAATGTTTATTTTATAAACTTAATTTAAATAAATTTATTTTATAAATTTAATTGAAGTAAATTTATTATTTAAATTTATATAGATTTAATTTATAATCTAAAGATATTAAAACTTGGTCCATTTTTCTAAAAGGGTTTGTAGTTGGAAAATTCTTCGTTTTGGCTCAGAATTAATTCGCAGAGCATATGACCCGGTTTCGAGGAAAGTGGTCTTTTCGTATTAGTAGATTTATTCCGGAGCATTTGGATTTTATTGTGGATGATACGACTGTTTATGTTATAGTTCCACAAACTGCTCAAATGTAAAGATATGATAGATTTATTTATGGAGAACTCTGAAGAATTTTTTTTCTGACTCTAATGATCATTCTAGTTTTTGTACTTATACAAAACGGATTTAAGAATCGTTAGAGGTCACAACTGAAGAAACATATGAGGCTACAAGTAGCAAGACAAGATCAGGGCTGTGCTACAATATTCAAGAATCCTGAACAAGCAAATGATGACAGAGACTGTGATGAGTTAAAAACATGAATGTCAAGCATTATTAAGGTTACAGCAAGGGAAAGCATTTATTGGTGAAGTTAAATGCAAAGTTGGTTCTATCAGTGATAGTGATGAACCACATGGATATCTGGCATCAATGACCAACACTGGAGATGAATCACTAAGCACTTCAAAGGTACGCATTCTAACTAGTATACATTTATCTAATTCAGAACTGTATGATTTTCAATTCAGTAAAATGAATATCTAGAATTAGATATGATTATTCTAGACGATTAGATGTATCCTGAATATTTGCTTGAACTTGATTTAAATCTTCTGTGATTTAATACCTTTGCTAATGTTGAATTGATCACACTCACAAAATTGCACTCTAATGTCAAATCACTTAGTGCATTTCTTGTTAAGGTATAGTAGATTAAAAGATGGTAGAATTATCTAAGTAGTCAGTAAAATTTGTAGATTCGAGGCTTAATCTAAAACTGACTTAGGTAATTAGAGATAATTAAAATGTTAGACAACAACAAAAATGGATTAGACAGAATTAGTAATTAAATTGTTAGTTCGTCTATTCCATGTGCTTTTAGAAAATTATTGAATATCTGTAAATCTACTTGACACCTGTCACAATTGTGTAGAATGGTTAAAGTAGATAATACTGAATTTTCTAATATTCATAACATGCCTGAATTGCATAATTCTTATCTATAATGCATTGAAGCTGAATGTTTACCATGTGTTCTTATTATTTATGCTTGTTTATTTAAATTTGAAAATGCATATCTTAGGACTTGCATAATTTTAGGCAAAACATCTGTAAGAATCACAATAGGGTAAAGACTGCTAGTCCACCTTAAGATAGGTTGGAATCACTAATCTCATAGCCTTAAGACTACCTTGTCAAGGCTGCTGTGAATGAGAAGTGATCAGTCAAAGATAAGTTTGTGCATGTTAAGGTTGAAACTGTTGTTACCACTATTGAAAGTAATATCTCTAACCCATCTGGACTCAATTAAAGTTGAGTACCAAGAAACTTAATCATTTGTGATTGCAGAGTATGAAACAAAAGTCAAAAGTTATGTGATTTCGTGACATTTATTGTTCGAGGCATATTACTAGCATTAAAGCTCTACTATCACAGTTGATTGAGAAGGCCTCCCCGATGGTAACCTTTGGAGATGACAGCAAAGGATGTACAAGGGATATGACTATCATGATTTAAGAACTGTCATCAGTGGAAGCATCTTTCTTGTTAACGGACTTAAGCACTATCAATAGGGCACTAGGGAATTCTTTGTCAAAAGGTTTTCTGGAAAAGCATTGAAAAAGAAAAGTGTTTGATTTCAAGCAAGAAAGATGGAAGATTACTCAACTGAGAGTGAATTGGTGATGTTCGTGCATTCAACAGATAATATATCACATATGGTGATTGATCACATCAAGCAAATCAAGTTGGAAGCAAAGTACTTTGAAAATGAAGCGATTAACACAACATGCTTCTTTATTCAACAAGATCGTGAAAAGACATCATATGAGTCATTGGCCAACCAGAAGAAAACACTAAAGCTCTTTCATGTGTTTGGAGGAAATTGATATTTATTGAAGATTTATGAACATCTTGGCAAGTTTGAAATTAAGGCTCATGGAACAATTGTCCTCGGCTACTCATTGAAGTCGAAAGCTTTCAAGTAAGATGTGATGTAAAACCAGAAGGTGATTGAAAGTCTGAATGTGTCGTCCTATTACACCAAGCTCCCGAGCATTAAAATAAAAGTTTATTCTGAATTTTTAAAGCTTGACATCTTGTCAGAGTCATATTCAGATATTGATGATGAAACTGAGGTTGCAGAAGGAATCAATGTCAATGATGATGATTCAGATCCTAGTAGTGGAAATGGTAGTGAATCTACACAACTCGTGGACTTTAACAGAATCCACTCAACAAGGTGAAGGATCTTCAACACATCCTAGCAGCAACTCAGGGAGAGCAAATAAAAGAAGGATCTACTAGTCGTACTCAACTCAATGAAGATCAAAGGAATACATTAAGAACATATCTGCCGAGATAAAGGGTATGGAGTCAAAGTCATTCCTGGAGTCTAGTTCTTAGTGATCCGGAAACTAGAGTAAAGACTAGAAGTGCTATGCAAAGTAAATGGTTATTCTTCGGGGAAGAACAATTGTTAAACAGTTGGAATCCTAAAGAAGATTGAAGAAGCAGTGATTGATCCAGATTGGGTGATTGCAATGCAAGATGATCTCAATCAGTTCGAAGGCAGAATCTACTAAATCTGGAACCCAGGCCACAAGACAAAGTTGTAATTGGTATTGTAAGGGTTTTCAGAGACTGGATGATTTTTGGCATTGTTATGAGGGACAAAGCCAAACTGGTTGCTACAGAAGGTATTGACGATGATGGAAACAGAATCTTCGGGACTTTCAAGATCTAACTAAAGCACCAGAGACGAGACTTGATACTATTAGAGCTAAACAAGTTGATGTACAACAACTCCTGGACTTTGAAGTTTCATATCCACTGGAATTTGTATATCATTCTCTTTACAAAGCTCTCTATGACGGAGGTAAGAGATCAAGCAATCATCAAGGACATAATATGACACTCTAACTACTAATTACTTGAAAATGATTTTATATTAGAGTCGTTATACACATATCTCTATAGAATACAAGGCACACACAGATAATGTAATATTAGTGCAAGTATACCATGATTATATTATATGTGGGTCTACTGTGCATAAAGACCATGTATTTTATTCTCAATATGCCTATGTGCAAGTTTCCACGTGGATACTAGAGAATCTAATCTTATAGCTAAGATATGAATTGTTAGATATCTTAAGGGATTACCAATTATAAGAATCAGGTACCCTAAAGATACTAGGTTTAACCTAATTGGCTATATAGATATAGAGAATGCAGGTTGAAAGAAAAAACAGGGAGGTAATTACTAGAAGCTGTCAAACTCCATCAACTCTGCTGTATAATCTCTTCACCACTCACGGAACAAGTGCATGGACACCAGGTATCATTTATATTGAGAGTAGTCCTTAGTAGAATAACTTGCAGATATTTGCTAAACAGCTTGATAAATTCATTTTGTCTAAGTTGGTTAGTGAAGTTGAGATATTAGTTATGTGCATATCTGTTAGAAATCTCATCTGTAAGGAATTCTTAAATGAGTTCACAAGTATTAAATTTTCCATATTTAAAGGACTTGTGAATTTATCTGAAATCCAGTACCTCGTGCTTATTGCTACTACCTTAATTATCATGTTTACAATATTATATGCATATGTGGTAATTAGTTGTTCTAGCATAAGTTTGAATATTATCTTAATTGATTTAAATTATGGTGTTAGACAATTCGATGTCATATCAGTCTCATGATTTAAATGAATTAAAATAATATGCAGCATAATTGTTTGTATGATAAATATTTTATGAGTATCAGTTAATGATATCTTGCTTAATTGTTTTGATATTTTTCTCTGATATATTTTAAATGTTTTGTTACAAATAATTGTGACACTTTTAATATTAGTGACATTATTTAGAATTACTGATCTAAGTAATCAATGCATATTTCAAAAATCACTAATATTGAAAAACGGAAGTATTTTCTAAGTTATGTGTATATAAAATTCTCAATATTTTATATACTTAGAAATATTTCCAAAATTGTTTTTACTTCGAGGTATCAACCATTTGTAAAATAATTTGTTTTCAAACACTTGTTTCAATGTTTGTTGCACATTGATTCAAAGTACCTAAACAGTGGTTGTTGCTTTGAAGACCTTATACTGTATTGCTAAGAATACATCCACCCCTATTGTAATGAAATTTTCTATTTTAAGTTAGGGATAATATCAGGTGGACGAAAATGATGAATATCATAATTGCATTATGAGTCGGAAAATCATAGTCCTCTATCTGATAAGGATGGTTTGCAAAACTGTTTTCAAATAGTACAGTATTAAGGTATAAAGAAAAAGAGTCATTTTTAACGAGATATAATTTGGAAAGAGAGTTGAATTTCTTCTTTGGTATAAATTCCCGCGTTTTATTATGGAAAGTTTGCCTTATAAGAAATTCATGAGGGATAGAAATTTTCTTCTCTGATACAACTTTCCCGCGTTTTATTATAGGATATGTATCTTAAAGAAAATTTCGTATCATGCTCATAAGGGATAGAAACTTTCTTCTCTGATACAACTTTCCCACGTTTTATTATGGGATATGTATCTTAAAGAAATTTTTGTATCATGCTCTTAAATGATAAATCTTTAGTTCCGACAAAACTCTTTTACTGAAAGTGCTTTAATGTAATCTATTACCACTCCTTATTATATTTTTCCTTCTCTTCAGGATGAAAAATATGTTTTAGAATGTTAAGGTGATTATCTTTTTATCTCGATTGGTTCTTTTTATCTCGATTAGTTATTATTTTTGTTTTAACAAATGACACATATTATTTTTGTTTTCAACCTTTTAATATTATTATTTCTATAGATATATATGTGTGTAAGTTTTTTTTTTATTGGCATATTTTTACTTTATAGTTATTTTTATTTCATTTTATTTTAAAATTTTATTTTTGTCTACGAGAAATTGTTCTAAGAATCACAAGTATTAAATGTCAATATTTAAAGGACTTATGAATTTCTTTACATCTACTTTCTCGAACTTACAGATATCACTGATAATTGTTATGAGTATAATTGTCATATGCCTGAGTAACAATTATTAGATATAATGTATGAAGTTAAATGCTAATTTTCATTCCTATGATTATTTAGTATTTAGCAAGAGTATTTTATCTTATTAAAATTATGAATTGAAGCAATTCATCGTTTATTAGTTTCATAGTTTTAATACGATGAGATATTAGGAGCATGATTACTTGTTTTTTGAAATTATTATTAATTATCATATTTTGATAGTTTGTTATTGTTTCATTGCAATTAATTATGATTTTTATTGTTTGTGATAATATATATATTGTTTATCTGAAAGTCACTAATAATAAAAGCATATCTGTGTCCTGCCGAACAAGAGCAATCGACTCGAGGTAAAAGCAGGTAATCTCGATCTTGATATATTCTCTAATCAATTGGTATAAATATATATATATATATATATACAATTGATATATTGAGCCCTCAGTGGCTATAGGACAAGATCAAGGGATTGAAAACATACAATCTCTAACACAGATCATAGAATCACAAACACTCAAACAGATACAACTTCATCTACTGAACCCCTGAAAAGGAAAGTTTATCAACTAAAGAGGGTGACAGAGTAAGTGCCTCTACTGCACTAGAAAAGAGAAGTATCTATGAGTGTTCCAGCAGCTCTACCTCTAGTTAGAATATGAAATTGAAACCAAGGCAACTGCTAACTAATTTATATTCTCTCAAAAGGGTATAGATTTTCAAATGGCAAAACTGTTACTAGGTTCATTCTCTCAACATAGTGAGTCTATTGAATTCGGCCTGTCAGCCAAGGCCATTTGTTAAGAGTCAACTTCATCTGGACACATTCAAACACTGCCGACCATAAATGTATATATTCAAATGCACTGTAAGGATTGTCACACACTAAGGATGAATTGACGGAAGCAATTATTCTAAACTTCCATATCAAGGAAGGAAGGATGATTGATGATTCTGACTGAATCAACATGCCTTCACATGCGTCAGGAGGAAACTTGGATCATTTGCTACATTATAGATCCTTGTCTCACTCCCCAGATGGAACATATCTGGATTCCTAACGGAACATATCATCTTAGATGATCAGCAACTCATTGAATCTATTACTGAAGCAATTCAGTTTTTAAAGTCAAATATTTTGATAGATTCAATTGAGGACGGGGATTTACGAAACCCCATTGCACCACCAGTGACCTCTCTTGAAGGGGCTATGGTGATCTTTCTTGCAGGTACAAAAGACTGTGTTATCCGTACTGAGAGAGAAATAGTGATGTGAGAAAAGTGTGAAACGCAATTGAGAAAGAGTGAAAATATATATTCTATGAGTGAAACACTTAGAGAGTATATGAGTGAAACACTTGTGAGAAACACAAAGTAAAATCACACACTAACACAATTACCAAATCCCATTCCCAATTATCTGTTACAGATTTATAATGTTACTCAACTAAGGGGGATGAAATTTCTTCTATTAATAAGGATTCTGAAGAGGATTACTCAACTAAGGGGGAGAAGTGTTGAACAGTTCGAACTGTTGAACAAGATCCAAAAAGGGAGAAGTAGATCCAAAAAGGGAAAAGTGTTGAACAAGATCCAAATGGGAGAATTGTTTAACAAAGACTTTTACTAGAAGAGGATTACTCCATTGTTGAAAAGGGGGTATATAACAACCTGCTTGGATTGGATCCATTTGATTTTAGAAAATTCTTGTATATAGGATTAACTGGATTTTCTGAAATGCATAACATGTCATAGTTTGCATTTTTTATATCTGCGATGGTTTAATGCTGTATGTATGCCATGTCTGTTGTTACCTCTATTAAATTGGTTGGATAATTCAAGTAAGGGGAGAATGAATTCACCTTGGGAGAGAAGTGAAGACAGAAGTTGGAGAAACAGAGGAGAGATGGTAAGAAGAGAACAAGACTTCATCCCTGCCATCCTAAGGGGGAGTAGTGATGAGTCTGAGAAATGAAGATAATACTACTTGTAAAATATGTTCAGTGCTAGAGGAACAAATATCTTTCATTTCAGTTACTCAAGAAATCTGGAAATGCAGAATCTGGTCCAGAGAAACCAGCCACTAAAGACGTACCAATGACACCTGGTCACAAAAGTTAAACTCTAGAAGAAGGTGAAGTTGATACTTCTGAAGCTGGTAATGATAGGTAAGTTAAGATAGAACTTTGTTAAATGTGTTCAGTCTAGAGGAACATCTATCTTATATTTATCTTTCATAATTGAAATCTGGAAATGTATTATATGATCCAGAAAACAATTTATTATTTACAGTTCTTAAATTTCGTTTTATTTTCTTAGTTGTTAGTTGAGTTATCCTCTAGGAATTTGTGTGTTAAATGTTTAATAACAAATAGGGGGAGATTGAAAGTCATATTACTAGTCCTATTTGTAATAAGTAGATGACAACTCAACTCAGATAAGAAAGCGAAGTAAATAATAAATATTGAATATAGAGGAAGAACAAAAGAAGCCATGGCAAGACAAGACACAAAGACCACTACAGAAGAAATGAGAATCAACATTGTAGTTAGTCATCCGTGAACCAGACCAGTGCACAGGGTGTCAACAATGTCAGTGAAGATTCGTCATCAAAAAGTTCAAGTGGTTAAAAAGGTTATTGTTGAAGAACAGAAGAGTCTTATCTACATCAACAATAGTCAAGCCTTTAATTTAATTCTCTATTGATTAATTAAATTAATTAGTTAATTTAATTAGTAAATTAATTCACTCAGAATTAATTTATTTCTTAAATTAATTAAAGGATTAATTAATTTAGAATTATTTTAGAATGACAGAAGACAGAAGCTGGAAGCTCAAAGAGATACGGTACTGACTTGAAGACAAGGCGGTAAAGGAAATGACACAGAAGAAATGAAGAGTCATATATTCTTAAAAGTGAAACCCCGGTTGGAATTGATTTATCATTCCCAAGCCAAAAAGAGTTCGGTTCCAGACCATCAGAAGACCGCAACTTAGAGCGTAAGAATTTAGTTAATTAATAAATATTTTATTTATTTTGTAAATTATATTTATAAATATCTAAATAATATTAGATATTTATTTTTATAATTTATGAATTAAATTTATTATTTATTAATCAAAGATTATAAGCTGTGCGGATCTAAAAGCATTTATGCGGAGCCTATCCACTAAAAGACGAAATAGGCCCCTTTGAATTGAAATGGCAGGTGTTTGTTTCTTTGTTTTGAAAGCAACCAATCATAGCTTGCCACATGTCCATTCAAGAGAAAGAGAAATGAATTGCCTGTTGATTAAAATGTCATGCAGAGAAAACAGAAGTCATACCGAGCAGAAAACAGAAGTCATACCGAGCAGTGAACAAATGTCATACCGAGCAACTTTTCTAAAGGTCACGCTGAATTGATTTTATTTAATTAAAATAAGTCATACCAATTTTTTTAATTAAATAAAATCCGAATATGACTTAAAAAAGGTCATACCGAACTTTCAGAACGTCATACCGAATTTCTGAAAGTCATACCGAGTGAAAAAAGTCATGCCCAGCTTTTTTATAAGTCATACAAGCCTTAAATTCATTAAATAAAGTCATAGTGAAAAAGGTCATACAAGCTTAGAATTTCCTCTATAAATATGAGGCTTGAGCTTCATAATTAAGAAGTAAAAAAATAGTCAAATTCAGTAATTTGTCTGCAACGTCATATTCACAGACTTTCTGTGCTAGTTTGGTTTTAATTCCTTAAGTAGAACAATTCATGTCAAATTTGTTCTAGGAATTAAATGTTTATTCTACCGAATATTGTAATACCCTTTCAAGTTTAATATACGTATTTAACTTGAATCTTGTTTACTTACTTGCTAATTTCTATATCTTAATTGTTATATCATAAAAATAGAAAGTTAGTAAGTCAGCCTCCCAAACACTACAAGGACCCGAACCCTCAGCTAAAGCAATAATTTAATTCCGCAAATTCTGAGAAGAATTTTAAATTGTTGTCAGTATCGCATTCAACCCCCCTTCTACGATACTTCCGGGACCCAACAACTGTAGGTAGCGCAACTTGTAGATGAAGTTCAAATAAGATAGCTGAATGGCGCCACTTGAGCCTACACAGGGTATCCCCTTGTGTAGGCGCAACAAAAGATAGCAGCAGAATATTCCAAGTAAAAGGCGCCACTAAATTCAGTATAGGGCAAGCACTGTATGAAGCGCAACATAATATTCTTGGTGCAACAATTATTTCTTGGACCCACTCATCCCTCAGCCAATCAAATTCAAGAAGTCAACTTTATTTGATTTAAAGTCTACACCAATTAAATTAGAGAGTCTTCTTCTCTAACAAACAAAAATATGTAGGGAGCTTCTGCCATGGCCGCAACAAAAAGAGTTAATTTATACACACCCATACCTTGCTCCCGGTCAGATATTAGGACCCGGTTCTTTAACGAAAAATGCTCAGGGCTCCTAGATATCACTCCCTACGGACTCAGATTTTCCTTGTACTAATTTAGATATATTTGTATAGGAACTGAGCCTAATATTTTTGTGTTAGTAGCAAAAAACTAATTTGTTCTTTGGAAGCTAGTTATATTTTTAACTGGGTGTAGCACCCCTCTGGGTTTATATACGAAAGATATATTCCCGGAAACTTGTCTCCATAAATTACTTGCTAATTTTCTTGAACCTAATTGATTTATCCGGACACACAGAAAATTAGTAGGCAGCTCACCTAAACACTACAAATGGCCAAACCCACTCTGAAGCAATAATTTATTTATCCGCAAATTCTGAAAAGAATTTAAATTATTGTTAGTATCGTATTCAACCCCCCTTCTACGATACTTCGGGACCTAACAAAAAGATTTGGAAAAAAAAAATTAATCCTCCATGTCAGAAGGAAAATTCACCACATCTCTCCATCTCTCTATGATACCCCTAATATTATCTCTGCTCTGCTCTAATCTAATAATAATACATTATAATATCTGTTATATTATATGTCTCTATATAAATCTAATATAAAAAGTATTTTAATGTTTTAAACTAATTATAAAAAGGTTTCCTAAACGTAATAAAACTCTCCGATAAAAATTCGTAACTGTCTTTTCTGTTTAGATTACGGGCTGCTCTAGTTGGATTTTGGATGTTGGATAACCTCATAATTAAAGATAATTTTGTAAGATTCGTGTGGGCTGTAAAATTGTCTAATTTTGACTTCTAAAACTCAAAATATAGCCCACACAATGTCCCCATGTGAGTAGTACAATAATTACGAATTTTATTTTTAATTTAACTACAAAATAGCTCTTTTAAGTATAAATTTATATGTTACTAAGATATCTAATAGATCTTGAGTTATAATCTGATTTGAGGTAAGAAAAACTATAGTTGTTAGGAATCTTAATAATAATTATAACTTTTAAATAATCAATATATATAATTTATAAATAATTAGTGTATAATATTGTGTAGTTATTAAAAATCGATTATGTGACCTTTGTTAGTATTTGGATAAAATTCATATTTATACTATTTATACTATATTATTATAACAGAAAGATTAAAATTTTTGGTCCTCGATATGGTATGGGTGAACCGTAGAAAAGATCTTGACCGCCTAATTTTATGTGAACCATAAAAACAATCTTAACCTTTGAATTTTAATAAAATATAATTTTAAAAGAATATAATCATACATACAACTCTAACCCTAGTAGTCCTCCTATTATACAAGATAGGATAATAAGATAGGATAATATTATATTATATTTAAATTGTATTCTATATTTTTTTTACGAATCCTTATTATCCTATAATTTTTATTTAATATATCATTAAGGTTTATGATAAACGTAAGCTCTACTCAAATTAGAAGAACTTTACTCAAATTAGAACAACAAGTTCCCATCAATACATGTATGTTCAAATCAAAAAACCGATATCAACACCCTATAAACAACTCTAACCCCCGATAGTCTCCTTTTATACTAATCATGAGGGATGGAATAATATTACATTATATTTAAATTACATTATATGAATATTAAATTTTATGAATATTAAAAAAATAATATTATTTTATTAACATTAATTAAATTTTATCACTATGTTATATCTATATTATCTATATTTTCTATTATATTATTTTAAACAAACATCTCCTTTAATTAGAATATATAGTTGTACTCACAATCTATTAACATGTTTCAATTTTTCTCATCGCTCAAACACTTTAATTTATTTAAAATTATAATTTTATAATTTAAATTTTTGAATATTAAATTTATATTATATTTTACCTATATTAAAATATACTCTTTTATTTAAATTTTAATTAAAATATTTCTAATATATTTGTAAATCTTTTTATTAATAAAAATTTCCTAATTTAATTTAAAGAAAAATAAAAAGTTTGGTTAGTTGGTCGTCCATCCGGTAAGTCTTCTTTTTATACAACTCTTTTTATCGTCCGTATGTTTTCTTTTTAGACGTCTTTTGTTATGTAATTATGATATAATTATAATTTAATTTTAAAACATATATATTTTACATATAATGTTAGGAATGCAAACACTGATGATTGTCAGAGAATACTAAACAGAGTTTATGCTGACGTCATCAGAGTTTAAGGAAGCTGTCGGTCAGAGTTTACTCTATCAGAGAATACTCAATCAGAGTTTACTCTAACAGAGAATACTCAAATCAGAGAATGACAGATCGACAGAGTTTAGCTTCAGAGTCTACCAGAAAAGGAAACAGACAAATCAGAGTCTTATTTGGATAGTAAGAAGGAATTCAAGTGCAAGTCTAATTACTTTATTAAAGCTATTCTTATCATAATCTATTTTGTAATTTTATTTGTAGTTGTGTCTATATAAACACAGAGATAGGTTATAATTCAATGTTGGAATTCATTAAGCAATAGTTATATAACCTAGCAGCTCTTAAGAACATTATTTTCTTGAGAGAGTTTTGTATTCGAGATCATTAATAATACAAAACAGTATTCCATTCTATATACTTGTGTTCATAATTGATTATTCTGGGAAACAATTGGTATCAGAGCAGACAGTTAATTACGACTTAAAAATATCAAATAATCATGTCTGGTAATAAGTATGAAAGCATCAGGATCCCTATATTGAAGAAGACTGAATATCCTACATGGAGGGTGAATATGATGATGTTCTTGGAAGCAACTGATCCTGATTATTTGGACAGAATTCATACAGGACAGTATCTACCAACCAAACTAGTGCCGTCTACGACTGTGGAAGGAAGACAAATCCCTGAGTATTACACCTTAAAGGACAAGAAAGAATTGACCAATGAAGAAAAACAGGAAGTCTTGAAAGATGCAAAGGTAAGAAATACTTTGCATAATAGTCTTGACTCTGTAATGTCCAACAGGGTAATAGCATGCAAAACTGCCAAAGAAATCTGGGATGCACTGGAGGTTCAATGTCAAGGAACCAAGGAGATAAAGAAAAATAGAAGATCTGTTCTAATCCAAGAGTATGAATACTTTGAGGCTAAGCAGAATGAGTCCCTCACAGATATTTATGACAGATTTCTAACTCTGTTGAATAACTTGGCTTTGGTGGATAAAGTATATGACAATGAAGATTCAAACACCAAATTTCTGAGGGCTCTTCCAGAAGAATGGGATCTGCAGACATCCTTGATTAGAGACAGGGCTGATTTGGATGAGATGTCATTAGATGAAGTTTATGGCAAATTGAAAACTCATGATCTGGAGTTACAGCAAAGAAGAAACAGAAAAAGTAGCAATGCAAAATCTATTGCTTTGAATGTTGAGGCCCAGATTGAAGAACCTACAGAAAAAGTCCTTAGAGCCTCAACAAGAAAAGGAAAAGCTGTAATCAAAGAAAGCAGTGAATCAGAGTTTGAGACAAACTCTGATGAAAACTCTGATAATTCTTCAGACTCTGACATGATGGAGATGTTTGCTATGTTTGTCAAAAGCTTCAAGAAATACAAAAAAATTAACAAGCAAGGAAACTATCAGAAGAAGCATAGTGAGTCAGACAAGAAAGACAGATTCAGAAAAAGAGAAGATAGAGATGGAAAATCAAAAACTCTTGATAAATCAAAAGTCAAGTGTTACAAGTGCAACAAGATGGGACATTTTGCTACTGAGTGCAGAAGCAAGGAATCTGGGAAAACTCTCATCATATCAAAGAAAGATTGGATGGATTCCTCAGACTCAGAAGAAGAAACTAACTATGCTCTCATGGCAAACTCTGAGTCTCCCATCTTAAACTCTGAAAAGGTACCAAACTTTGTTTTCACTTTTGATACTGAAGATATTCATGAATTAAAGTCTTTTCTTAGAAATCTACATGTTAGCTTTAAGTCACAATCTCTTGAGAATGAAAGATTAAAATCTGAGATACAGACTCTGAATGCTAGGAATGACTTTCTTGAAACTAAACTTGTACACATGCTTAGCTTTAAGAAAGACTGTGAGAATGCTATACACATGCAAACTCAGTTGGAAATACAAGTCACATATTTGAAAACTGAGATAGCTAAGGAAAAAGAGACCTTCAGAGTTTGGACAAACTCTGGTAAGAAGGTCCAACAAATGCTTTCTGAAAAGAATTGGACATCTGCCCTAGGTTATGAATCTGATAAAGAATTTCACACTAATTCACACACAAAAGGAACATTGACTAAACCTGTGAAGTTTGTTAGAGCTAATGATTATAAGAAAACTCTCCCTGAATGCTCTAAAAACAAAGGTGTGCCAGATTCTAAAAAGATAAATATAGGATTACTTTCACAGAAGCAACTTAAAGAAAAGTTGAAGGCAGTCACTAATAAAACTAAAAAGGTGAAAAGAAATAGGAATGGAAAAGTAGGAATTACTAAGGAGAATAACTACATGAATATCCCTGATGCTCCTAGGAAAACCTGTTTTACTTGTGGTAATTCTAATCATCTTGCTATTGACTGCAAACAAAAGAAAAAGAAAGAACCTGAAAAACCTGGGTTTGAGGCTAGAAAACAAACAAGATTAAATCCATGTTTTCACTGTGGTAGTTTATGACATTCTATTTATAAATGCAAAGATTATCATAATTTGTATTACAATTCTTACAAACCACAATCTCAAATGAGTAATTCTCCAAAACATACTTTCAAACAAAAATATGTGATAAAGACTGATAAAAGGAGTGTAAACTCTGACAGTACAAACTCTGTAAATGCTAACTCTGATCATGTAAACTCTGTTAACACAAACTCTGACAAAAGAACTTCTGCTGCAAAAGTTAACAAGTTTTCAAAGAAAGGACCCAAACTAGTTTGGGTCCCCATAACTACTAATTAAATTGCATTTACTGATTGCAGGGAAACAGGAAAAACATTCTAGTGATTGATAGTGGATGTTCTGCACATATGACTGGAAATAAATCCCTGCTTTCAGAGTTTGAGGAGAAGGCTGGCCCAACAGTATCTTATGGAGATGGCAACATAGGAAGAACACTGGGATATAGCAACATAGTGATTGGAAATGTCATCATTGAGAAAGTAGCTCTGGTTGAAGGACTCAAACATAATCTGCTAAGTGTGAGTCAAATGACAGACAAAGATTATTCTGTGGAATTTCATGAAACTCATTGTGAAGTAAAAAGCAAGAAAAATGGAAAAATAGTTCTTATTGGCCACAGACATAACAATTTATTTGAAGCTAGCTTGGATATTAATTCTAATGGTTCCTTAACCTGTCTACTTGGAAAGGCATCACTAATGGAAAGCTGGAATTGGCACAAAAAGTTGTGTCATCTGAACTTTGGAAACATTAATGAATTGATAAAGAAGGACCTAGTTAGAGGTCTTTCAAAAGTTCAATTTCATCCTGATGGACTCTGTGATTCATGTCAAAAGGCCAAACAAAAGAAGACATCTTTCAAGAGCAAAATTGAAAATTCAATTGATCAACCTTTTCATCTATTGCATCTTGACTTATTTGGTCCAGTCAATATCATGTCTATTGGAAAGAAGAAATACACTCTGGTAATAGTTGATGATTTCACTAGATTTACTTGGGTGTACTTTTTGCACAAGAAGGATGAAACTACAGAAACAATCATTGATCATATTGCAATGATTGAGAATGGATCAACTCACAAAGTAAAGAATTTAAGGAGTGACAATGGAACAGAGTTTAAGAACTCAACAATGGAGGAATTCTGCTCAACAAAAGGTATTACTCAACAATTCTCAGCACCTGGCACACCTCAACAAAATGGTGTAGTTGAAAGAAAGAACAGAACTTTAATAGAAGCTGCTAGAACAATGCTAGATGGAGCAATGCTACCTACTTATTTCTGGGCAGAAGCCGTGAACACTGCATGCATTACTCAAAATTGTTCTTTAATAAACAAACATGGAATGACTCCATATGAATCTTTGAAAGGAAGAAAGCCAAATGTCAAGTACTTTCACATCTTTGGATGCAAGTGTTTTATTCTCAAAACACATCCTGAACAATTGAAGAAGTTTGAACTTAAAACAGATGAAGGAATTTTTATTGGATATGCAACAACTTCTAAAACCTCTTCAAGGGCATTCAAAATATTCAATTTAAGGACAAGGACAGTCATGGAATCAATTAATGTCTCTTTTGATGAAGGGAAGATAGCTGGGTTACATGATAAAGATGCACAAGAAACTCTAAGATTTGAGAATGAACTCCAGAAAATAAACTCTGTTCAACTAAACTCTGGTAAGGTAATCTCTGATTCTTTAAACTCTGATTCAGAATTGATTGAAATAGAAATTGAAGATTCTGCACATGTTGAGGGGGAGCAACATCAATCAAGTACTAACATTGGAGATCAAAACACAGTAATTGAAGTATCAGAGTCTGACCAAACTCTGAACAACACAAACTCTGAAACCCTAAACTCTGATCATTCAAACTCTGAGACCACAAAGTCTGAGACCTCAATCTCTGATAACTCAAACTCCGAGTCATCAAACACTATTGGAAGCACATCTTCAGGAGAAGGATCAGCATTTACAGAAGGATCATTCTATGAAGGCACAGATCACGGGGGAGCATCTAGTTCAAGAAACTTTCCACATCCAAGGAAATGGACCAAAGATCACACACCTGATTTAATTATAGGTGATCTGGAAAGTGGAATAAAAACAAGAAAAGCTACTCAGAATGAATGTCTATTTCATAGTTTTCTTTCGCAAATAGAACCAAAGAAGGTTGAAGATGCTTTGAAAGATGCAGATTGGATTACTGCAATGCAGGAAGAATTGAATGAGTTTGAAAGGAATGAAGTTTGGACCCTAGTTCCAAGGCCAAAGAACAGATCTATTGTTGGTACAAAATGGGTATTCAGAAACAAGACAGACTCTGATGGAATAATTACAAGAAACAAAGCAAGACTGGTGGCCAAAGGTTATTCTCAACAGGAGGGGATTGATTATGATGAAACCTATGCACCTGTAGCTAGACTTGAGGCAATCAGAATTTTTCTTGCTTATGCTGCTCATAAGAAATTCAAGGTCTACCAGATGGATGTTAAAAGTGCATTTTTAAATGGTGAACTTGAAGAAGAAGTCTATGTTGAACAACCACCTGGCTTTGTCAATACAAAATATCCAAATCATGTCTACAGACTGGATAAAGCTCTATATGGACTAAAGCAAGCACCAAGGGCCTGGTATGAAACTCTGGCTCTATTCTTACTTGAAAATGGTTTCACTAGAAGAACAATTGATAAAACCTTGTTTTATAGAACTCAAGGTAAGGATTTATTATTGGTTCAAATATATGTTGATGATATTATATTTGGTTCCACTAATGAGAAACTCTGTGAAAGATTTTCAAAGCTAATGCAGTCCAGGTATCAAGTGAGTATGATGGGAGAATTGAGTTATTTTCTAAGTTTACAAGTGAAATAGACTGAAGAAGGTATTTTCATTAATCAGTCTAAATACACAAAGAATCTACTCACTAAATTTCAAATGCAAGATTCTGCATCTGCTACAACTCCCATGGCTACTGCAACAAAACTTGATCAAGACACTGGAGAACCTGTTGATATTACAGCATACAGAGGAATGATTGGTTCTCTACTTTATTTGACTGCAAGTAGACCAGACATCATGTTTGCCACATGTCTGTGTGCTAGATTTCAAGCAAATCCAAGAGCACCTCATTTAATTGCTGTAAAAAGGATTTTCAGATATCTCAAGGGCACTGCTTATCTTGGCTTATGGTATCCTAGGGAGTCTGATTTTAAATTGATAGGCTATTCAGATGCTGACTATACAGGATGCAAGATTGACAGGAAAAGCACAAGTGGCAGTTGTCAATTTTTAGGTGGAAGACTTGTGTCATGGCAAAGCAAAAAGCAGAAATCCATTTCAACATCAACTGCAGAGGCTGAATATATAGCTGCTGGAAGCTGCTGTGCACAGATCTTATGGATGAGAAATCAATTGTTAGACTATGGTTTGAAATTTTCAAAAATTCCTATTTATTGTGATAACCAAAGTGCTATTGCAATGACAGGAAATCCAGTCCAACATTCTCTGACAAAACACATCAGTATCAGATATCACTTCATAAGGGAACATGTGGAGGAAGGAACAATTGAATTACATTTTGTTCCTACAGATCAACAATTAGCAGATATATTCACTAAGCCCTTGCCTGAAGCAACATTTAACAGACTGGTTTCTGAATTAGGGATGGTGACAAGTGGCTCAACTTAGCAAGTTTCAGACACTCAGAGTATAGGTCAGAGTATGGGGTAAACTCTGATGAAAATGGATCAAACTCTGATCATTGAAGCATCTAATCTCTGATCACAAGTTATCAGTGTTTATGGTAAACTCTGTCAGAGTATGTGGTAAACTCTGACAGTACATACTAAACTCTGACTCATATAAACTCTGATCTGTAGACTCTGATTAAGTGGTAAATTCTGAGATCATATTTATGACATCATATTTCATTTTGTAACATCATAATTATTAATCTCTGACTGGACTTGTAATAAGGCGCGTGTATCTCACGAATGACGGTTCCTATTAATACACAGCACACGCACACTTGCTGTATTTTGATACTTGGTCTACTTATTACTGCTCAAATTATTTCTTGCCACGTGTCCCACTAAAGGGTATATGCAATTGAGAGGGAATAGTTTAATTCATTTTGTTTCACTATGAATTATTCACCTACATCGTTTATTCTATCTTTCTCTCTCGTCTTATCAAACCCTAATTGTTATTCACACTTCAAATCTCAAAACTTCAATGGCGTTTAAGGGTATTACTTTTCAGACCTATTCTTTTGCTGCAACAAACTACATCTCTCTTCTATCTAAGGATGAAGCACCTCAGGATTTTCATGTGATCCAGGATTTTCTGCAGAATAGTTATATTGGGTACGCACTTCAGGAACCCACGAACTTCTCCGCTCAATCTCTGCTCAAAATCTGGTCAACTGCAAAGTTTAATAATGCTAATGATAATGAGGAGCTGATAATAACATTTCAATGCAATGGCAAGTATTCCATTACTCCTGCTGTGATGAGACAAGCTCTTCATCTTCCAGAAGTGGCTGAGTATGATGATTTTGTTGGAGATAATCAAATCAAGGAATTTTTCAACACAATAGGCTATGGAGGTAGCCTATCTAAACTGGGAAGTTTAACAAGACCACATTTAAGAAGAGAATGGAGTTTCTTCTTCGACTGCATTACAAGGGCTTTCACTGCCAAATGCACAAATTTTGATGCCATTCCGCAGCTGTCTCAACAGATTGGGTATTCTCTGACCCATAATCTCAATTTCAACTTTCCCTGTTTGATTATTCGACAATTAGCTAATAAGATTAATGATGATTCACACACTATCTACTTTGCTAGATTTTTACAATTAATTTTTAATCTTTTATTACCTGATATTAAGTTTGAGGATGATCAGACTTTAATTAGCTTTAGCATGAATAAAAGAATATTTGCTGATCTATCAAGAAAAGATGCAAAGAAGGCTGAAGGTAAACTTTCTAATCTATTTTATCCTACACGGGTCAGGCTTCTCTTACATCAGAGAATGCCTACTGTGTATGGGAGGGAGTTTTTGTCAGTGACTACGAATCAGAGTTTAGCAATCTCTGATTCTAACCCAAGTCAAAATCTAAACACTGATTCCCAAACACATTTGCCAACCTCTACAGTCTCCCAAAAGACTGTAGTTGAAAAACACACCTCTCAACAGCATGGCCAAAGCAAAAAGAAAGGAAAATCCGTGAAAGCATTTTCTCCTAAAAAGAGAAAATTGATTGATGAAAGTACTGATTCTGATGATGGATTCGTTTTTGCTAAAAGAACGACAGTTGAACAGGTTTCTCAGACTTCTCCTCAGAAAGAAACAGTTCTTCCAATTCCTGAGAAGAAGAAGAAGAAAAGAAGATTAGTCAAGATTGCAAACTCTGAGGCTGCAAAGATTGAAGGGATAAACTCTGATGCAGCTATAAACTCTGACGCTCCAATCTCTGATCGGCCAAACTCTGAAAGACCTTTCAACACTAAAGTGATAAACTCTGAGCAATTGATAAACTCTGATGAGTTAATAAAATCTAGTGAAGCTGCTCCAGTTCCAGTATCTGATTCTCCCACAAAGTCACCAAAGCAGATTATAAAGGAGATATCCTATGAAAGAGCAAGGGAGTTGGCTGAACAAGTAAGAAATGAAATGGCAGCACGAAAATCAAAATCATCTTCAGCATTTCCAAGTTCGAAACATTTTTCTAGACTGAAGAAGAAGTTTGTCACTTTTGGCCAAGACACACAAGAACCTACTTCTCAAAGTGAGGTAGCAGTCATTCAAGGGCCAGACACACAAGAACCTGTTGATCAAAGTTCAACAGAAGCCACAATTCCAGCAAGTGAAGCCAGCATTGGTCAGGGGTACAATCCACAAGAACCTTCAGCTCAAAGGGTTGAAGAAGTTGTCAAGGCCCCAGCCACACAAGAACCATCCAATCAAAGTTTGGATGCAGGCACCCACACAAATTTAGAAGATCTTGCTGTTGCTGATGCTGAAGGCCAATCTCTGGCAGAGTCAAGCCCACAAGAACCTTCACCTCAAAGTGGTGAAGCAGCTGCAGATATGACTCAGGTCCCACAAGAACCAATCATTCATTTTATGATTGCAGACCAAGATTCTCCCATTCAACAGACAAATTCTGATGCAAATCCAAAGGCAAACTCTAATGATCTTTGTGAGAAATCAATTACAAATGCTCAAGGTATAAACTCTGACTCTACTTCAGAATTTACATTATCTGATTGTATTAGTTCAGAATTTATATTTCCCACCTTTACTGCTGGGATGATCATGGATAGTCCTAAAAAGGATACCCCTATTCATGTGACTACAAATCTCTCTTCTCAGCCACCTCTTATTTCTGTAAGACATTGTGTGTTGAACCTTTCCAGTGAGTCTGAGGTAAAATGTGTGAAAAACAGAATAAATGAGAGGCAGACACAGGATCTGGCAAAAGGAGAGGTAGAACTGAGAAAGAAGTTAGTTACTTCTAGTGAGCAACATCTAACTCTTAAAAGTTATGATATGTGTGTTGTGAGAAGTAATGAGATTACTTTAAAAAAATCAGAGTGATTTAAGTTGTTCTATTACTTTTGCAGGTACTCAGAGTTTACCTGTATCCAACTCTGATGTTGTGCCAAACTCTGTTGAGGTTTCAAACTCTGATGGGATGGACATAGACTCTGATTATGTGATTTTTGCTGATGAAGAAGTCACAGATCTATCCATTCCCTACATTCAAAGATATAACACCAAGAGATGGCCTATTAATGCACATGATGCTCATGAAAGATTAGGGATGGAGTATCCTGATTACATGGTGGTGGAAGATCTTAAAGGACGTATTGAAGCTGAGCTTGATGCAGCGGGTATCCGATGGGATTTCAGTTTCCAAGCAAAGTCATCTGCTGAAGATTTTCTTTCTTCTCACAGGCAATCCATTTGGGATTCTTCTTGGAAGATTCTTGAGAGAGAGATTTCTTGGCCTCATGTTCTTGACTTAATCAATAAAGCTGACAAAGAAATTTCTTCTGGAGAATTGAAGACAATCTTGAAAGCCTCTACTATTATGTCCAAAGGCCTTCAACATGAAGTTTCTGATCTAAAGGCATCTGTCACCAAGCATTCTGTTCTTCTCGGAACTGCTGTTTCCACTTCTCAACATTCTCTGGAAGCCAAACTTCTTTCTGTCTCCAGTAAACAGGATGCATTGGAAGCTAAAGTGACTCATCTTTCTAATTCTGTTAGTTCTATGCAGGGCATGTTACATACCATTGTCGAGATTCTTACTGTTAAAACAGGGCATGATGTCAGAAAGGGGGAGAAGGGTTCAGCAGACAAATGCAAGGAGGATGCAATTTTAAACTCTGACAAACCTAATGATGCAGATCAAGGGAGTCATAAGGATGGGAAGCAAACTCTGATTGAACAAACTCTGATGACATCAAAGACTGAGATAAACTCTGATAAGCAAACTCTGATAGATGCTGATTTAGAATTAGCAAAGAAACTTGAAGATGAAGATAAGCCAGAGAAGATTGAAGAACAAAACTTGAAGGATGCTGAACTGGCAAAGAAAATGTTTGAAGAAGAACATCCAGGAATGGATCCAGTTGCAGTAGAAGCTGAATTGAAGAAATCTGGAGCTGTTAGTGCTCAAGTTCAGAAAAAGAAAAGAAGTATAAAGAAAGGTCCAATTCAGAAAAAGACTGCTGCTCAACAGAAGAAACCAGAATCCAAGCCTATTCAAATCAAATCTATTGACACTCTCAAACCAGTTGCTCGATCAAGACCAGTTTCAGAAATTCAAACAAGATCATCTTCTAGAATTCAACCAAAAGCTCCAGCTAAGCCAAAGAAACCTTTCACTATGTCTGGAACAATTTTTCTTCCAGGTGGTTCAAGTTTTGATGATGAGGAAGAAGAACAACAACAATCTCTGATAAGAAAGAAAAGGTCTGATCCTTTGTGGACAAAAACTCAAACTCTGACTCTCAATGCCAGACTTGGAAAAAATAAAGGTGGTATTGGTGATACACATGCTAAGGTCTACAGAGGTGAAGCAAACATCTTCAGAGATCCTTATTCACTGAAAGATAAACCTGAAGAAGAGCTGTCTCAAGAACATTTGGATAAATTAATCTCTGTGAATGTGGTGAAGGATATCTTTGATGGTGCTCAAGCTAAGGAAAAGCTCATTTATTTTTTAGAAGATGGGAGAGTTTTGAAGATTGCTGAAGAAAGTCTGATTGATAAAGCATCTAAAGAACTTGAACATGTTCTATATCTGCTCAATGGTGAAAATGAAGCAACTTCTAGGTGGAGGAAGATTGTTGAAAGAATAATAGCTGAGAAAAAGAAGAGTGAAAGGTTGTTGATGATAAACACTGAAGAATATGAGCCTGGATATATACTTGAAGATGGAACAGAAAGAGCAATGAAAAAAGGGGATGCAAAGGTCAAAATGGTGTTAGGAATTCCTACACTAATCTTAAATCCTGATGGTATGAAGACCTGTTGCATTGCCTTAGATGAAAGTATGGAGAGGTCATCAATTTATGCTCTAAGGGCTGCAATAATTCAAATAGATGATTCTTCTGAGAACATGAGGGAATTGAAGGAGAAGCTTGTTGATTTATTGAAAGATGCTGAAGAAAAGCTCCTAAGTCAATTTCTGAAAGAAGACTTCTCTTACAGAAGAATTTGAGTCTAAAAAGGGTAAACAAACTCTGATGCATTTGTCTTGTATTTCTGACATAATAAGTAAAATTTATGTTTTAATTCTCAAAGCATAAATTGGGGGAGATTGTTAGGAATGCAAACATTGATGATTGTCAGAGAATACTAAAAAGAGTTTATGCTGACGTCATCAGAGTTTAAGGAAGCTGTCGATCAGAGTTTACTCTATCAGAGAATACTCAATCAGAGAATACTCAAATCAGAGAATGACAGATCGACAGAGTTTAGCTTCAGAGTCTACCAGAAAAGGAAACAGACAAATCAGAGTCTGATTTGGATAGTAAGAAGGAATTCAAGTGCAAGTCTAATTACTTTATTAAAGCTATTCTTATCATAATCTGTTTTGTAATTTTATTTGTAGCTGTGTCTATATAAACACAGAGATAGGTTATAATTCAATGTTGGAATTCATTAAGCAATAGTTATATAACCTAGCAGCTCTTAAGAACATTATTTTCTTGAGAGAGTTTTGTATTCGAGATCATTAATAATACAAAACAGTATTCCATTCTATATACTTGTGTTCATAATTGATTATTCTGGGAAACATATAACTTTATCATCGGTGAGTTATTTTTTATACAACAATCTAATAACAAATCTCACTTCACATTTACTTGAAATTACAACTTATTAATTAAATCTCATGAATATTAAAACTTATTAATTAAATTTCATTAATATTAAAATAATATTATTATTTTATCAATAAATATTTTTTATTATATACTAGCCTATAACCCGTGCAAAGAACGGGAGAAGAGTAATAAATAATATATTATATATTTTAAATGAATTAAATATTTAATTTAATTATTTATGTTATTAATATTTTTTATGTAATGTTGTTTGTGAGATTACGAAGCCAGATGAATAGTAATCGTGATAACTCAACACTAGAACTTGACAGGTAAATAATACTACGTCTACAAGGAAATCAAGAAGAAATGAAGATGAGGCAGATACAGTGAATCAAGACATTAGAAAAAGTTTTGAAGTATACTACATGTCACTGAAAGAAGTTCATTAATATGTTCAAGGCTTAGTGAAGAATAATGTATAAAGACTTTCAAGGTTTCAGAACTTTTGAAGATTCAGTATAAAGTGCCATTAAAAGATTTCAGTATATTAGCATTTATTGAAGATAGACAGTATTCGAAGCATATGAATCTAGAAGGATTAAAGACAAGGCAAAAAGAAATGTTAAAGAAGACAGCTTCAGCCTTGAAGTTATACTCACTGAAAGAAGTTCAATTATATGTTCAAGCGTCAGTGAAGAACAGAGAATGAAGTATTCAAGATTGTGGTAATAATGGAGACGTTGTCGAAGTACTAGAAAAGATTGCAGTGAAAGTATAGTGTTTATTAACAGTCAGTGTTTGAAGCAATGCAACAGTCCAAGGTTAATCAACCGAAAAAGAAAAGAAGTCAAGAGAATTTAATTCAATGTTAGTCATTTGTGAACCAGACCAGTGCACTAAGCGTCAGCACAGCAAGAAGAGAATTACCTTGATGTATCAGAAGAAAATCAGTTGATCAAGACACATGCAGAACATTTAAAGTTATACTCAAAAGCTTCATGAAATAAGCTAAGGCAAGTACATTTTATGTCGTTCCAACACAAGGGTACAAGGTTGTAAGAACAACGTAATCACAATCGAGCCTCAAGGAAATATTCTAAGTGTTATATCATTCCTACAGAAGGGTACAAGAGTGCAGACACAACATAAGATAGAAAATATTCTAAGACAAGTACATTTTATGTCATTCCTACACAAGGGTACAAGAGTGCAGGTGCAACATAAGATAGAAAATGTTCTAAGGCAAGTACATTTTATGTTGTTCCTACACAAGGGTACAAGAATGCAGGTGCAACATAAGATAGAAAATATTCTAAGGCAAGTACATTTTATGTCGTTCCTACACAAGGGTACAAGAGTGCAGGCCCAACATAAGACATAAAATATTCTAAGGCATGTACATGTTATGTCGTTCCTACACATGGAGTACAGAGTGCAGACGCAACATAAGTTAGAAAATGTTCTAAGGAAAGTACATGTTATGTCGTTCCTACACATGGAGTACAGGGTATAGGTGCAACATAGGCTTATTGTCACAACTTACTCTCTACACTCTCATTCCCTTATAGAGGAACAATATATGACTTAGCATTGTGAAGAACAAATCATTTTTAATTGGTTTGAAAAGTCTACACCATATAAACAAAATGACGTGCTCATTTTGAATACAGAGAGAGTTCTAGTTCGTCTCTTCCAATCCATTTTGCCGGAGAAGAACACAACAAATAATATACAGAGGGGTCAAAACAAATCAAAGCTCTATCTGTTACTCATTATCAGAGTCTTTTGTTAATGGCCGGATAAACCTTGTAATATTTTAAGGGTCATTACAAAATACACCCGATAGTTAAATCTTTAGAAAAAATTATAGATACAAATATTGTATAGGATTTGGCTTGTATATTTTTATAGAAGCAAGAACTTTATTGTTCTTGATTTGTAGCCGATTATTCTTACCGGAGTGTAGCAAACCCTTCAAGATTTATATATCGAATATATCTCTTGGAAAATCTTGTGTTTCTCATTTCAATATCACCTCATGAATTCGAACCCACTAGCCGAACTCTAAATTATTTATCCGTAAAAGGTTCGAAAGAATTTTTTTAGTTTATCGTATTCAAGCCCCCTTCTACGATACTTGGGACCCAACAATTGGTATAAGAGCAAGTTCATTGATATGCAAATTAAGATCCGTAACTCAGTGAAGCTCACAGTGTCGAAGCTGTTTGGACTACACAAGATTAGATGACTTGATAAATAAATTCATTTTATAAATTTAAATTTTAATAATTTTATTTTATAAATAGATTTCTAAATAGATTTATTTTATAAATTTAATTTAAATGAGTTTATTATTTAAACTTGAATAAGTTTATTTCATAAACTTAATTTAAATAAATTTATTTTTCAAATCTAATTTAAATAAATCTATGATTTAAAGTTAAGTAAATTTATTTTTTATAATTTAAATGTATTTATTTTGTTCATTATTGATAGACAACAACTAGCTTGGAACATTAAGTGTTATGTTGCGCCTACACAGGGGATTCAATGTAGAGGAACATAATGTCTAGGCGCAACATGGAGTTTGGAACTTAGGAGAATTATCATATTGCGCCACCTCAAGGCAAATGGTGTAGAGGCGCAACAAAATACATATAGCAGAAAGAATATCTCCTAGCATGTTTGCTAAGTGGTTTGTGGCGCCAACAGAAGGATAACAGTCTTACAGGCGCAACAAAAGTTCCACTTGTGTTCTAAAACACTCACCAATTGCGGTCTACTTCAAGTTTACATTTCAATTTAATTTTTATTTTAGATTTATTTATTCTTCCAGAAAATTTAAAATTCTTGAAAACTAAATTTTTTCTTAAGTATTAATTTATTATATTTTAATTTTTAAGGAAATTTAAAATTCTTGAAAATTAATTTGTTGTAAATTTTTATTTTTGATTAATTTATTTTCAAAGAAAATTAAAAATTCTGTAAACTTAAATTTTTCGTAAATATTAATTCGAGGATGTTCAAGGAGGTAGTAGTTGAAGATTTTTCTGGGTATTGAAGACAACTAAAATTGAGTGAAGATTATCCAATGAAGTTAATTCTGGAACAAGTTGAAGAAATAGTGGTATTAATTTTCTCAGAGGTTTACTCCATAGGATCCCACTAATATTTCGGATGCTGGGAAAGAAGAGATTAATTTGGGTACAATTTTTGGTTAATTTGAGTTGAATTTTTGGATTAAAAATCTTATGAGTTAAAGTAGTGAATGAGAGCAGACTGGACTACCCTGACATCTCATTACAAACCTTAAAGATTATTCTACAGGGAGATTACAGGAAGTTCGTGCTAACTCTACAGATCATCTAGAATACAGGATTACAGCCATGAGGAATCTAAGGATATAACCACATTATCTTTAGAGGAACTATTTGTGTGCTAGAGGCCTATGAACTAGAACAAGAGCTGAAGAAGATAATATTTTGTAAAGGAGGTTGTTAGCATATCCACTGTATTTGTGACCCAGGAACCAAAATTTGATTGAAGTCAAGGTTGAAAACCTCTGAACCTAAACGAAATGATCCACGAAGCTGAATTGAAGATGTAGTAGCTCAAGGTAGTGGTCAAGGTATTTTATGTGACTTTAACACTTTGAAATAACTTGAGAACTGGACTAAATGTCAAGCTTGCAGGGCAACAGGAAGTTCAGTGACATCAGATTCAGACGGAATCCCAATTCTTAATCTAAGGTCCTTGCCTATAGATTCCAAAAAGGAGATTTTCAAGAACAGTTCAAGTGGCGGTTGCAAGACAGGGATGGTTTATATTTGATAGACAAGATTGGAGGTTGTGCTACACAGTTTCAAGAAGCATGTACAAGCAAATGATGACAGACACTGTGTTGGGTTGTAGTAGGAATCTCAAGCATTAGTGAAGATGCAACAAGGGAAAACATTTGTTGGTGAAGTTAAAAGCAAGGTCGATTCTATCAGTGGCACTGATGAACCATATGGATATCTGACATTAATGACCAACATTAGAGATGAATCACTATGAACTTCACAGGTACACATTCTAACTAATATACGTTTATCTAATTCAGAACTATATGATTATTAGGTATTGAAATGTATTATATTCATGTCAGCATGTTAGCATCTTAGGACTTAAATTCTTAATTGATTGTTAAGAACAAGATTGTATGCTAGGATTCATGATTTTAATTAGTACATTTCATAGTTGATCTTATATACAGTAAAATGAATATCTAGAATTAGATAGGATGTTCTAGACGGTTAGGTGTATCCCTGAATATTTGTTGGAACTTGATTTAAATATTATGTGATTTAATCCATTTGCTAATGTTGTGAAAAGTGCTAATAGACAAACAGGTCATAGATCAGATATTTTATATTTGTTCTTATTTGAAATTATTTATGTGCTTATTTTAATATAATTTCCTCTCACTCACATAGTTGTACTTAAATGTCATATCATTTCATGTATTGCTTATTAAGGAGTAGATGATTAAAAGATGGTAGAATTATTTAATCAGTTAGTAAAATTTGTAGGTTCAAGGCTTAATCTAAAATTAACTTAGGTAATTAGAGATAACTAAAATGTTAGACAACAATAGAAATGGATTAAGAAGAATTAGTAATCAATTTGTTAGTTCTTCTATTCAATGTACTTTTAGAAAATTATTGAATATCTGTAAATCTGATTTACATTTGTTACACTTATGTAGAATGGTTAAAGTAGATAGTACTAAATTTTCTAATATGCATAACATGCCTGAATTGCATAATTTTTTTTATCTATAATGCGTTGAAGCTGAATGTTTACCATATGTTCTTATTTTCATGCTTATTCGTTTAAATTTGAAAATGTACATCTTAGGACTTGCATACTCTTAGGTAAACATGTATAAGAATCACAATAGGGTAAAGACTGCTAGTCCACCTTAAGTTAGGTTGGAATCACTAGTCTCATAGCCTCAAGACTACTTTGTCAAAGCTGTTGTAAATGAGAAGTGATCAGTCAAAGATAAGTTGGTGTATGTTGAGGCTGAAGCTGTTGTTACCACTATTTAAAGCAATATCTCTAACCCATCTGGACTCAATTGAAGTTGAGTACCAAGAAGCTTAATCATTTGTGATTGCAGAGTATGTAACAAGAGGAAAAGATATATGATTTAGTGATATTTATTACACGAGACATATGATTAAGATTGAAGCTCTAATATCACAGTTGGTTGAGAAAACCTACCCAACGGTAACCTTTGGAGATGACAACAAAGGATGTACAAGGGATTTTGCTATAATGATTTTTGGAATTGTCATCAATGGATGCATCTTTCTTATGGAAGGACTTAAGCACTATCTACAGGGCACTAGAGAATTCTTTGTCAAGGGTTTTCTGGAAAAGCAATGAAAAAGAAAAGAAAAGTATTTGATCTCAGACAAGAAAGATGAAAGCTCGCTCAACTGGGAGTGATGAAATTTTTGCGTAGCTGACATGAGTTTGTATGCAAAGGTGAAGTGAGTTTCTTAGTAAAGCTTCATTAGTAAAGAGTTGGCTATGGCATAGGAAGCTCTCACAATTGTTGATCAAGACAATGGATTCTTTGATAAAGAATAAATTAGTGAGAGGACTGCTTCATATGGAATTATATCTTGAAGAACATTTTGAAGTATGTCATATAAGGAAGTCAATGAAAACATCACACTGAAGCAAGTTATGTCATGGAAGAAATATGCTTAGTGGTGGATGTTGATGACCCTAGTTACAATTTGGTGTTGTTCATGCATTCAACAGATAATACGTCACAGATGGTGATTGATCACATCAGGAAGATCAAGTTGGAACCATAGTAAGTTATGAGAACTTTGAAGTCAGATAGTGGAACTGAATTTCATGAATGATGTTCTAAATGTAGTTTGCACTTATAAAGGTACTTCGAAGCTGAAGCAATTAACATAACATGCTGCTTTAATCAACAAGATCATGAAAAGACATCATATGAGTTAATGGCCAACTAGAAGCAAACACTGAATCTCCTTCATGTGTTTGGAGGAAATTGATATTTATTGAAGATTTAGATGAGTATCTTGGCAAGTTGGAAGCTAAGGTTCATGGAACAATTTTCCTCGGCTACTCATTGAAGTCAATTTCTTTCAAGACATAAATGATGTAAAACCAGAAGGTGATTGAAAGTCTGAATGTATCGTTCAACTACACCAAGCTCCTAAGCATTCAAATGAAAGATAATTCTGAATCTTTGAAGTTTGACTTCTTGTCAGAGACAAATTCAGATACTGATGTTGAAACTGAGCTTGCAGAATGAATCAATGACAATGATGATGATTCAGATCCAATTAGTAGAAATGGTAATGAATCTACACAACTCATAAGCTTTAACAGAATTCACTGACTAAGGTGAAGGATCTTCAACACATCCTAGCAGAAACTCAGGGGGAGCAAATAAAAGAAGAATCTATTAGTCGTACTCAACACAATGAAGATCAAAAGAATACATTAAGAACATATCTTCCAAGACAAAAGGTTTGAAGTCAAATTCATTCTTAGAGTCTAGTTCTTAGTAAACTGGATTATTGAGTAAAGGCTAGAAGTGTTAATCAAAATGAACATATATTTTTCGGGACCTAATATCTGGAATCTCAAAGAATACTGAAGAAGCAATGATTAATCCAGATTGGGTGAGTGCAATGCAAGATGATCTCAATTAGTTTGAAAGGCAGAAACTATTGAAGCTGGAACCCAAACCACAAGACAAGATAGTATTTGGTATTGTAAGGGTTTTCAGAAACTGGATGATTATTGACATTGTTATAAAGGACAAAGCTAAACTGGTTGTTATAGGTTACTATCAAGTAGTAGGTATCGATGATGATGGAAATAGAATCTTCGGGACTTTCAAGATCAAACAGTAATCACCAGTGACGAGACTTGATCCTATTAGGGCTGAACAAGTTGATGACTTAACAATATGATATTCCTAGCACCTGTTGAGCATTCAAGCATGAATACTATCAGATAAATGTGAACAAGTGCACTCCTGAATGGTGAATTAGAAGTTGAAGTTGATGTACAACATTTCCTGGACTTTGGAGTTGCAGATCATTGGAATTTGTATATCATTCTCTTCCCAAGCTCTCTATGAATGGAGTTAGAGATTCAAGCAAATCGTCAAGTACATGGTATAACATTCTAACTTATATATTACATGAAAATGATTTTGGTAGAGTAGTTATACACACATATCTCCCTAGAATACAAGTGTTGGTCCCTGATATTGTAGAAGGGGGGTTGAATACAATATCTGAAAATTAATCGCGGAATAATTTGGATTAAAAATATTATTTTAATTACTCGCGAAATATTAATTGGAATGAAATACTGTTCAAGTGAAAGATATAATTTTAACTTGATTAGTATTACAAAATTAATATTAAGAAAACAGTTATATAATTGATTAAAAGTTCTAGAACAAATTTGACATGAATTGTTCGTATTTAACAATTATATCCAAACTCAGCACAGAAATCTGTGAATATTACAATGCAGATAAATTACTGAATTTGATCTGATTTTCTTCTCTGAGAAGTACTGAAAAATGAAGGTGTTCTCCTCATATTTATAGAGGAAGAAAAAGGCTTGTATGACCTTTATCAGCATGACTTAATTTGCTGAAAATAAGTCATATATGACTTATTTAACACTTGTATGACTATAAAAACACTGGGTATGACTTCTGAATGGTCGGTATGACTTATTTTATTAATTAAAAAGTCGGTATGACTTTTTAATATAATAAAAAATCACTCGGTATGACCTTTTGATCAACAGAAATTCGGTATGACTTATCTCCTGTATGACCTTTCTGCCTGAAGCTCGGTATGACTTTTCTTTTTAAAGCTCGGTATGACTTATCAGTCAGCTGCTCCGGTATGACTTTTCTTTAACAGCTTCGGTATGACTTTCTCTTTATTCAGTCGGTATGACTTTTATTAATATAATTCGGTATGACTTATTAATAAACAGTCGGTATGACTTATTTATTAGTCATTTGAATTATATTAAAAGTCATATTAAGTCATATCTTTTATAATAAATTAATTCTACTTAAATTAATTAGTTAATTTATAAATTAAATTAAATTCAACTTGAATTAATTTATTTAGATAAATTAAATAATCAATTAACATTTGATAGTAGAATTAAAATACTATTTCGTCTTATATTACCGTGCTATCAGTCTTGAAGTCTTTCAGTCTTCGTTGTGTCTTTTGTCATAAAACCACATGAGCTAGATGATGAATATTTATTATTTTAGTTGACACACAAATGTACTGTCTGGTTCATTTATGTCATACTATAATAAATATTCTTCATCTTTAACATTAAGCTGTGGTCTTCTATTCTTCTTCTGCTTCACTGTCTTCATTCTTCTTCTGGAATCTTCTGTAGTAGCCACTTAGAATCTTCTGAATCTTCTGAACAACTGCTTCTCTATTTTTCTCCGACGCTTGAACATATAAATGAACTTCTTCCGGTGTAGAGTAGCAACTGTAGGGTTTCGTGACACAAACGCAGCAGAATAAACGCGAAAAATAAATCAAAATAGCGAAACCCTCTGCAGGATCCATGCGAAAACAAAAGATTTAATTCGGAGATAAAGAATAAATACCTTTAGAAGCTTTAACAGTTCATTAATGGAAGATTAATGGAGGTCCAAAGCTTGTTTAATCACCACGTATCCCGCTCTCGCGATCTACGCTCTACGGTATCCACACGAACACTTTTCATGAAGGATTGATGTGTACTAGCACCCGAAAACTTCTTCTCTCTCTATCTTCCTCCTCTCTCAGAGCGGCTAGGGTTTTTGTAAAATCTCTATTTTATTAAATCAGCCCATAAAGAGATTATATATAGAGAGAGGAATAAGTTTTCTAATTATAATCCAATTATAATTAATACTAATCCAAAATTCTAAATTATTTAATTAAGTCTCACTTAATTAATTAATTATTAATTTTGGAATTAGTTTAAGTAATTCATTTATTCTATTTATATAATTAATTAAGTCATACTTAATTAATATCATAAATAAAATAAATTACTTATTTAATTTAAATTCATAATTTAAATTATTTCTCCTTCAAGCGTTCTTTGTGTGTGACCATGTAGGTTATTATTACGTTGGCAACAATTTTAATATCTAATTAAAATTGTAAACAATGAGCGACATCTAGTAATACATCATTGTTACCCAAGTAATAATAATAAATCGGTGATTCGATTAAGCCTTTCGTGAACAATGTTTCATGTAATATAATCCCTTTAATCTTGATATTATAGATTAAACTCAAGGCATGTCTCGTGTCATCCTCTTCATAATTTAATCTTTATTTTCTTGATCGATGAGTAGACTATTAAAATCAAATCAACATTTGAGCACGGCCGTGCATTTCATATCTCACTCAAACAAGAGGCCAATAATATCACTCCTAAAATTAGGAAGATTAAATCTCATCTAGATCATTCATATTTCTCATACGATTCATAATATACCCAATGTCCACTTTTATCATCACCCGGTCAAAGGTAACTTTTAATGTAATCAAAGTATATTAATTCTCGTATAGAAATATAATGATTTCAGGTCTAAGGATCATTACACCATTATCACAGTGAGAATTACTTATGACACTTACTTAACATGTAGAATCTCACGGCGGGTCATTCCAGTGCCATGCATTGATACATGCACTTATGTTCTTGACTTTAGTATCCCCATACCTATGACCAATGAGATGTGGTCATCTGTCAAGAAACATACTAGTCTTTGTGCATTATTATTGTCCTTAAATAATAATACTCGACTAGGGAATTTTAGGAATAAGATACTATTCATATAATCTCATTTTTAAGTCACATACTTAAAGATATATAATACGTATCAAAATTTCAAGGACATTTATTATGCTTTCAATTTATTACGCAGTAAATAAAACATAATAAATAAATAATAATCAATAAAACATAATCCTTAATAATAAATATTTTCCTTAAAATATAAAAAGTATTGTCTCTAGAGCACAATTACTAACAACAACTTCATTATAATTCTTCTGACAAGTTGATTCTTTGTGTCTAGTTGACATTCTTCGATTTGATTCCATCCTCAGTATTTATTACTTACTTTAATTTCTTACATGAGTTGAGTTGTCATCTACTAATTACAAATAGGCCTTGACATATGCCTTTCAATCTCCCCCTATTTGTTGTTAAACATTTAACACACAAATTCCTAGAGGATAACTCAACTAACAACTAAGAAACTAATATGACATTTAACAACTGTAAGTAAATAAATTGTTCTCTGGATCATATAATACATTTCCAGATTTCTTGAGTAACTGAAATGAAAGATGTTTGTTCCTCTAGCACTGAACATAATATACAAGTAGTATTATCTTCATTTCTCAGACTCATCACTACTCCCCCTTAGGATGACAGAGATGATGTCTGTTCTCTTCTTACCACTTTTCCTCTGTTTCTCCAACTCCTGTCTTCCCTTCTCTTCCAAGGTGAATTCAATTTCCCCTTACGTGAATTATCCAACCAATTTAATAGAGGTAACAAACATGACATACATACAGCATTAAACCATCGCAGATATAAAAAATACAAACTATGACATGTTATGCATTTTAGAAAATCCGGTTAATCATATTTACAAGAATCTTCTAAAATCAAATGGAATAGAATCCAAGCATGTTGTTATATACCCATTTTTCTTGTTCAACAATTGAGTAATCCTCTTCTGGAAAAAGCCTTTGTTTACTTCTCCTCTTTTGATCTACTCCCCCTTAGTTGAACACTTTAACATTTTGGAGTAATCCTCTTAATAATTCTCCCCCTTAGTTGAGTAATCCTCTTAATAATTCTCCCCCAATTGTAGATAGGTAACAATTGTTGGTCCTTTTCTGAAGAAATTTCCACCTTGGTTAAGTAACATTTGAAATCTGTAACAGGGAATTGGGAAAGGGATTCGGTAAGTGTGCTAGTGTGTGATTTTACTTTGTGTTCCTCACAAGTGTTTCGCTCATATACTCTCTAAGTGTTTCACTCATAGAATATATATTTTCACTCTTCCTTACTTGTGTTTCACTCTTTTCTCACATCACTATATCTCTCTTAGTACGGATGACTCAGTCTTTTGTACCTGCAAGAAAGATCACCATAACCCCTTCAAGAGAGGTCACTGGTGGTGTAATGGGGTTTCGTAAATCCCCGTCCTCAATTGAATCTATTAAAATATTTGATTTTTATAAACTGAATTGCTTCAGGAATAGATTCAGTGAGTTGCTGATCATCTAAGATGATCTATTCCGTTAGGAATCCAGATATGTTCCATCTGAGGAGGGAGACAAGGATCTATAATGTAGCAAATGATCCAAGTTTTCTCCTGACGCCTATGAAGGCATGTTGATTCAGTCAGAATCATCAATCGTTCTTCCTTCCTTGATATGGAAGTTTAGAATAATTGCTACCATCAATTCATCCTTCCTGTGACATTTCAACTACTCCTTCCTGGTTCCTTTTTGGTCCCAAGTAAGTCCTTACATTGTTGGTCCCTTGGTGTTGGTCCCTAAAATATAAGACAAATTTTGTGGTTTCTTGAAAAAATGTCAGATGAAATTAACTCTTTGCAAGTGGCCTTGGCTGACAGGCCGAATTCAATAGACTCACTCTGTTGAGAGAATGAACCTAGTAACAGTTTTGCCTTTTCCAAGTCTGTATCTTTTTTAGAAAACACAGATGAGCTAACAGTTGTCTCAGTTTATATATGAATCACCTTTCTGGAGACAGAGCTGTTGGTTCACTCACATCACCAACCTTATCAAATGCAATCAAGGCATTGACTCCCTCATTCTGAACAATTAGGTATTCTGTTTAATGGTTAGAGAGATGGAAGCGATAGTGTTTGTGTGTTTGGTTCTAAGATCTTGGTTAGAGATTGATGCCAATGATTAGGATCTCACTTTTAGAATCGATTGGATTATCAATGCTCATAGATCTTTCCTACTTCTCAAAAGAGACTTGAGAATAATCAGCACATATTTATATAGAAATAAACATAAAAATAATAAAAATAAAGATGCCAAGTTGTAAAACAAATAAAACTATACATACTTAGATATACCAATTGTTGAGAGCAATTGTTGGAAATAATAAACAATATATACTAATTGTTGGAAAACAAACATAATATAAAATTTATTTACAGTAGAGATGCCGATGAAAAAAAACTGTACAAAAATAAGGAAAATCTTTTTGAGTTTTCTTTTTCAATTTGTTTGTTTGTTTTTGAAATATTTTAAGGAATATATACAGTGTATTTACAGTGCTTGAAAATAAATATGCAATTTAAAACAACATGCAATAATTAGTTCATGTTTAACATCCCTAACTCACTAACCAACTTAGAGAAAGTGGATTCATCAAGTGGTTTCGTGAAGATGTCGGCAATTTGATCTTCTATGGGTACAAAATGTAACACCACAGTTCCGTTCATGACATGCTCTCGGATAAAATGATACCTTATGTCTATGTGCTTGGTCCTAGAATGTTGTACAGGATTATTGGAAATTGCTATGGCACTTGTGTTATCGCAAAGTATTGGGATTTTAGATAGTGCAAGTCCATAATCATTCAGCTGATTCCTTATCCACAAGATCTGTGCACAACAACTACCTGCCACAATATATTCTGCTTCGGCTGTCGAGGTAGATACTGAGTGTTGTTTCTTGCTGTACCAGGAAATCAACCGTTGTCCTAGAAACTGACAGCTTCCAGACGTACTTTTCCTGTCCATCCTGCATCCTGCATAATCTGAATCTGTATAGCCTATTAGTTCAAAACCTGTATCTTTAGGGTACCAAATTCCAAGATTCGGTGTACCCTTCAGATATTTAAAAATTCTTTTAACAGCTATAAGATGAGATTCTCTAGGATCAGTTTGAAACCTTGCACATAAGCATGTTGCAAACATTATATCGGGTCTACTAGCAGTTAGATATAATAATGAGCCTATCATACCTCTATAGCTTGTGATGTCCACCTTCTTACCAGTTTCATCTTTGTCAAGCTTTGTGGCTGTTGGCATAGGGGTTTTTGCCGGTGTAGAATCTTCTAGATTGTATTTCCTTAGAAGATCCCTTATGTACTTTGATTGGCAAATAAAAATCCCATCTTCCTTTTGCTTCACTTGCAATCCAAGGAAGAATGACAGCTCACCCATCATGCTCATCTCATATCTACTCTGCATTAACTTAGCAAATTTCTTGCACAAGATTTCGTTAGTAGAACCAAATATAATATCGTCAACATAAACTTGGACAAATAACATATCTTTATTATGTAATTTGTAAAAGAGAGTTTTGTCTATGACACCTCTAGTAAAACCGTTTTCAAGTAAAAATATAGAGAGAGTGTCATACCATGTCCTCGGTGCTTGCTTGAGTCCATAGAGAGCTTTGAATAGAAAATACACAAAATCAGCAAACTCTGGATTTTCAAAGCCAGGGGGCTGCTCCACATATACTTCCTCTTCTAACTCTCCATTCAAAAATGCACTCTTCACATCCATTAGATAAACTTTGAAAAATGTGCTGCGAATGCCAGAAATATCCTGATGGCTTCAAGTCTTGCAACTGGTGCGTAGGTCTCATCATAATCAATTCCCTCTTCCTGAGAGTAACCCTTAGCAACCAGTCTGGCCTTGTTCCTTGTAACAATGCCATCACCGTCTAACTTGTTCTTGTATACCCATTTCGTGCCAATAACAGATCTATCTTTAGGCCTGGGTACCAGTGTCCATACTTCTTGCCTTTCGAACTGATTGAGTTCTTCTTGCATGGCAAGAACCCAATCTGGATCAGTTAGAGCATCTTCAATTTTCTTTGGTTCTTCTTGAGATAGAAAAACCGAAGATAAACATTCATTTGAAGTTGCACTTCTGGTTCTAACACCAACATCTGGATCACCTATGATCAATTCAAAAGGATGATCTTTGCTCCATATCCTTTCCCTTGGTAGGTTTGATCTTGATGATTCGCCTCTATATTCATTGTGATGTTGTGTTGTGCCAGTTGATCCTTCATCTCCCCCTGAGTTGCTACCAGGTTGACTTGTTGATCCACCACTGGTATTAGTAGTATCTCCAGTGTTTCCATTGTTTCCACCACTAATACCTGGATCATTACCATCATTGTTGTCATCATCATTTCCTGTTGCAACCTCAGGCTCTTCTTCATTATCTGAATCTGAGTCTGGATGATTGTCAAATTTTAATGACTCAGAAGGATCTTCAGTTTGGATGCTCGAGAGTTTAATGTCATCAAAAGTAACGTTGACACTTTCTTTTACTTGGTGCTGATCAATTATGTACACCCTATATGCTCTTTTTGAGTAGCCGACAAAAATTGCTTCATGTGCCTTGGCCTCGAATTTGCCACGATGTTCATCTCCATCTTTTAGCACAAAACATTTGGCTCCAAATACATGAAAGTACTTGAGTGTTGGTTTCTTGCCAGCCATTAATTCATAGGGAGTCTTCATATGTTCTTTATTGATTAAAGTTCGATTCTGGGTATAACATGCTGTGTTTACTGCTTCAGCCCAGAAGTAGATAGGCAACCTTGATTCACTTAACATTGTTCTTGCAGCTTCAATCAGGGTTCGATTCTTCCTTTCTACTACTCCATTCTGTTGCGGAGTTCTTGGCGCTGAGAATTGTCTTGTTATCCCTTTGTCTGAGCAGAAGCTATTCAGAATTTCATTCTTGAATTCTGTTCCATTATCTGATCTGATTGCCCGGACAGGTAGCTTTGAATCTAACTCAATCAACTTTACATGATCAATCACCAATTATGGAGTTTCATCCTTAGAGTTCAAGAATAAAACCCACGAGTACTTTGTGAAGTCATCTACAATCACTAAGGCATATCTTTTCCTTGACATTGACAGAATATTGACTGGACCAAATAAATCCACATGTAGCAGTTGTAGTGGTTCAGTAATATTAGTAGAGTCTATGCCTTTGTGAGTTGCTCTTTTTGACTTCCCTTTTTGACATGCCTCGCACAAACCTTCTTGTGAGAATTCCATCGGAGGCAGTCCTCTCACCAAATCCCTCTTGACTAGAGAGTTCATTGTTTTGAAGTTCAGGTGTGAGAGCTTCTTGTGCCATAACCAACTTTCTTCTGTTGAAGCTTTTGAATAAAAACAGTTTGCTTCAGCTTCAGTTCCCGAGTTGAAATCAGCTACGTACAAGTTTCCTTTCCTTACTCCACGCAAGGCTAGTCTGTCTTCTTTAGAATGAGCTATTAAACACTTCTCCTTGATAAAGTTTACTCTGTAACCTCTATCACAGAATTGACTGACGCTGAGTAGATTGTGCTTAAGTCCTTCCACCAAAGAGACGTTTTCAATGATAACATTTCCAGTATTTAACTTGCCATATCCCGTAGTCATTCCTTTGCTGTTATCTCCAAAGGTGACAATTGGGTCAGCTCTCTCAACCACGTCTGATAGCAGGGCTCTATCTCCGGTCATATGCCTTGACGATCCGCTGTCCAGGATCCATACAATCCGGTTTACCTGTTTAACTCCCTGCAAATATCAAACGGATTAGATCATCTTCGGAGCCCAAAATTGATTGGGCCCGGCATACTTAAAGAATTGACCTTTGTCAGCTTTTACAACAGATCCTTTTTGAACAACAGCTGCATCCTCCTTGACTGTACTTACTTTCCTATAAACAGTCTTAACAACTTTTTGTTTAGACTTAGGAATATATTTTTCCTTCTTGACAGGTGAAGGAATAGCAGTCTTGGATTTAGCAAATTTATTATTGATGTATTGTCTCGGTGTCATGTTCTTTTTATTAGCAGTCATGCGTTTGAAATAAGCAGTCATAGCATTAAAAGCACATAACATACAATTTAACATACCACAAGGTTTATGGCATACATTAATAGCAGGCATGTTATTCACAGCAGTAGGAGTTTTAACAATTTCTACTTTAACTTTTTCAGCAGATTTAAAGTTTTCAGTAGAATGACATCTATTGTTACTATCCCTACTTCTAACAAAATTATTGTTAGGTCTGTTCAAGTTCTTCTTTAAGTTCTTAGCACCTATACCAGGTTTGGGGAAATCAAAAGTTCCCACAACTTTCACTGGTGTCTTGGGTGTAGCTTTCTCTTTTTGGACATTTACTCCTTTTATGTCCCTTGTTTGTTCTCCTCTTTTCTTCTCTTCCTCTTGATCCTCTAATTGCATCTCATAAGCGATCAGTATAGAGCTCTCGAGGATGGGTTCAGCTACAGGTGTAATGAAAAGAGGTTTGCATGTGTCTTTAACAACATGAGGAATACCCCTTTCTTCAGCGCTTTGCTTGAATGGGGTAATGTTGCTTGGCTTTCCTACAGATTCATTGTACTCGAAGCCTATTCCAACTTTTCTGTTTATTACCTGTTGGTCAACTAGGTTCTTTACAATATACGAGGAATTTTTATATGCTAGACACCTTTTCTTTTCTTCCTCTATCTGGTTTCTGAGGTAGGTCTCAACTTCAACATAACAACTGACTCTATTGACTTGAAAAGCTAAGTCCTCAGTTAATTTCTTAGTCAACTTGTCACTGTTTCGTTTTAACTGTTTTAAGACTTCGAGCTCATCAACTAGATCTTTATTTTCGAGTCTTAGTTGCTTAACCTTACTTCTTTCACCCTCTAGTTCTTTACCTATTAAATTAAACATTTTAGGGCAATAAGGATTTACCTCTATTCCTTTTTGACTATTAGGAGACCTTGATTCTTCGGATGAAGCCATAAGAGCAAGATTTCCCAGCTCTTCCCCATCACTATCATCTGAGTCATCCCAGCTTTTTCCCTTTGCCAGATAAGACTTTCCTTGATGCTTTTGCAAAAGTGCATCATACTTTTCCTTGAGCTCTTCGTAAGACTCTCTCTTTTTCCCTTGCTTAAGCTTCCTGCACTCCGTTGCAAAGTGGCCTAGCTCATTGCAGTTGAAGCAACGAAACTTGCTTCTATCCACTAAGCCGGTCTTATAGCCGCTCTTTGATTCAGCTGTTGAAGACCCTCCTCTTTGGAATCTCCCAAAATTTGATTTAACTTTATAGGAGGGATTTCTCCGAAATCTCATGTTGCCAAACTTCCTGGCAACCAAAGCTAGAGACTCATCTTCTAGTTGATCTAGTTCTTCCAGAGAGTAGAATTCACCACCTTCTTGTTTATCTGAAGTATGTCTAATTTCTGGAACAACATACTCCAGTGAAGGTATAGCAGCCTTCATTTCCATCTTCTGTGGTGCTTCCACTAACAGTGCTTTGGAGGAACTCTGAACCTTGCCTCTCCCATACATCTCTCTCGTCTGGATCTGTTCCAGCTCATATGTCTTCAATACTCCGTAGAGTCTTTCTAGGGTTACCTCCTTCATGTCCCTAGACTCACGGATTGCTGCGATCCTATGCTCCAGATGCTCGGGTAGGGTTAGCAGAAACTTCCTGTTGATCTCCTGATTATGATAATACTTCCCATTCATGTTGAGCTCGTTTATCAGTTTGTTCAATCTCTGAAACACCTCAGAGATACCTTCACCAGGGTTGGACCTAAACTGCTCGTACTGGGAGATCAGGATTTCGAGTCTATTCTCTTTGACTTCCTCAGTCCCCTCATTGATAATCTCTATTGTATCCCAAATCTGTTTTGCATTTCTACAATTGACTACTTAATTGTACATGACGTAGTCTAGAGATTCAATCAATATCAGTTTGAGATTGTTGTCCAGGGACACAGCTTCCTTTTCTTCAATTGTATAGTCAGATAGACTTTTTGGAAACTGTCTGTGAGGAATTACGACCCCATCTACTATATGTTCGAGAATAACTGATATAGGGGGTTCAACACCATTGGCCAAAATATTTGCATACTTGGGATTTGCAATCCTGATAAACAGTAGAATTTTATGTTTCCACAAATTGTAGTGTTCTCTGTCGAACTGTGGAATTTTGATACTGGTCACTTTCTGGGTACTCATCTTTAATAAGATTAAAAATTAAGTGTTTCAAAAAATATTTTAATTTTTGACTTAAAACAATTTTTGATCAAAAATAATTTTTCGGAAAAAAAATTATTTCGAATAAAAAATTATTTCGAATTTAAAATAATTTTTGAGATCTGTATGAGTTCGCGGAATTTGATTCGGATATGATATTTAATATATCAACCAGCTCTGATACCAATTGTTGGTCCCTGATATTGTAGAAGGGGGGTTGAATACAATATCTGAAAATTAATCGCGGAATAATTTGGATTAAAAATATTATTTTAATTACTCGCGAAATATTAATTGGAATGAAATACTGTTCAAGTGAAAGATATAATTTTAACTTGATTAGTATTACAAAATTAATATTAAGAAAACAGTTATATAATTGATTAAAAGTTCTAGAACAAATTTGACATGAATTGTTCGTATTTAACAATTATATCCAAACTCAGCACAGAAATCTGTGAATATTACAATGCAGATAAATTACTGAATTTGATCTGATTTTCTTCTCTGAGAAGTATTGAAAAATGAAGGTGTTCTCCTCATATTTATAGAGGAAGAAAAAGGCTTGTATGACCTTTATCAGCATGACTTAATTTGCTGAAAATAAGTCATATATGACTTATTTAACACTTGTATGACTATAAAAACACTGGGTATGACTTCTGAATGGTCGGTATGACTTATTTTATTAATTAAAAAGTCGGTATGACTTTTTAATATAATAAAAAATCACTCGGTATGACCTTTTGATCAACAGAAATTGGGTATGACTTATCTCCTGTATGACCTTTCTGCCTGAAGCTCGGTATGACTTTTCTTTTTAAAGCTCGGTATGACTTATCAGTCAGCTGCTCCGGTATGACTTTTCTTTAACAGCTTCGGTATGACTTTCTCTTTATTCAGTCGGTATGACTTTTATTAATATAATTCGGTATGACTTATTAATAAACAGTCGGTATGACTTATTTATTAGTCATTTGAATTATATTAAAAGTCATATTAAGTCATATCTTTTATAATAAATTAATTCTACTTAAATTAATTAGTTAATTTATAAATTAAATTAAATTCAACTTGAATTAATTTATTTAGATAAATTAAATAATCAATTAACATTTGATAGTAGAATTAAAATACTATTTTGTCTTATATTACCGTGCTATCAGTCTTGAAGTCTTTCAGTCTTCGTTGTGTCTTTTGTCATAAAACCACATGAGCTAGATGATGAATATTTATTATTTTAGTTGACACACAAATGTACTGTCTGGTTCATTTATGTCATACTATAATAAATATTCTTCATCTTTAACATTAAGCTGTGGTCTTCTATTCTTCTTCTGCTTCACTGTCTTCATTCTTCTTCTGGAATCTTCTGTAGTAGCCACTTAGAATCTTCTGAATCTTCTGAACAACTGCTTCTCTATTTTTCTCCGACGCTTGAACATATAAATGAACTTCTTCCGGTGTAGAGTAGCAACTTCATTATAATTCTTCTGACAAGTTGATTCTTTGTGTCTAGTTGACATTCTTCGATTTGATTCCATCCTCAGTATTTATTACTTACTTTAATTTCTTACATGAGTTGAGTTGTCATCTACTAATTACAAATAGGCCTTGACATATGCCTTTCAACAAGGCACACACATAATGTAATATTGGTGCAAGTATACCATGATTATATTATATGTGGGTCTACTAACAAAATTTGTGCAAGAGATATTTTGCTAACTAAATGCAGAGTAGGTACAAGATGAGCATGTTGAAAGAGTTGCAATTCTTTTCTGAATTATTATAAGTAGTTCAAAAGAATGATAGAAATTAAAGTAAATCAAAGATCTTTCGAAGATGTGCAATTTAGAAGATTCTAGATCTGCCAAGAGTTATTGCCAACAAACCACTAAGCTTGATCAGGGCAAATCAGGTATATGAATTGAAGTGACAAGCTATAGATGTATGATCAGCTCATTACTTATTCAAGTGCATAAAGACCATATATTTTATTCTCAATATGCCTATGTGTAAGTTTCCAAGTGGATACTAGATAATCTTATCTCATAGCTAAGTTATGAATTGTTAGATATCTTAATGGATTACCAATTCTTAGAATCAGGTATCCTGAAGATAATAAGTTTAACCTAATTGGCTATATAGATATAGATAATGCAGGTTGTAAGAAAGACATGGAAGTTATTCCTAGAAGCTGTCAATTTTGTGGAAGAAGTTGGATTCTTATTGAAATGAGAGAAATCATTCAACACACATAGTTGTAGCAAAGGCTAAACTCAAAGAAGCTAGTGAATATGATGCTATGATCTTCTGCACAAGGAAACTACTTCAACTCCAACAACTCTGTTAATCTCTCCACACCACTTAAGGAACAAGCTCATGAACACCAGTTATCATTTCTTTCGAGATTGTCCTTAGTAGAATAACTTGCAGATAGTTGTTAAATAACTTGATGAATTTATTTTTTCTAAGTTGGTTAGTGAACTTGGGATATTATTTATGTGCATATTTGTTAGAAATCCCATCTGCAAGAAATTTTCAAATGAGTTCACAAGTATTAAATTTTCAGTATTTAAAAGACTTGTGAATTTATTTGCAATCCAGTACCTCTTACTTTTTGGTATTAGTTTAATTATCTTGCTTACAATGTTATATGTTGTTTTCCCAGTCGTACAAGTAGAAGGGGGGGTTGAATACTTGTATGTCTTTTCTGCCCGATTTAAAATCAAATTAAGAACAAACTCAAACACAAAAATATGAATAAGTACTGTTTTGTATTATTGATTTGTGAATACAAAACTCTCCTAGGGTGTACACAAACCCTAGCAGCTTCTCTGTGTTTATCACAGCAACTCTCTCTATCTCTATGCTCTCACAAAATTTCACTCAGATAATTATGCTTCGACTTCCACACCTTTACAATTAGGTTACATAGAGTTTATATAGAGAGCTGCCTATCAACTAATAACAGAAAAATAAATTACAATAGGAATAGAATTCCTAATTATTAGTTGACAGTTTCCTTCTAGAATTCTCTTTCTTTCCCATAGCATATCTGCAATATATTTATCTTGATCTTCGAAGACTTTCCATTCCTGTGATCTTCTTCCAAATTTATCCTCAACTGTATAGACTCTGAAATATTCAGACTCTGATGATCTTCAGACTCTGATCACGTGTAGACTCTGATAGTCTATAGACTCTGATCACCTTCCAGACTCTGGTTTCATTTTCTACAGGAATTCTTCCAAGTACAAATAACATGAATATTGACTATCTAGACTCTGATTATACATTTCAGAGACTAGAAAAACTTATTACAGATAAACTAATCTAGACCCTGTTCTAGTATTTTGTACATCATCAAATGAATATATCCTTAACAATCTCCCCTATTTATGCTTTATAAAATGTAAGCATAAATCAAGGTTTGATGATGTCAAAACTAAAGAATAAAACTATTAATCTAGAACAGTATAAAAGAATTATAAAGGAAAAAGAATTACTTTTTATTTAATCTTTTCAAAGGCTGGATTATTCTTCAAAAATGAATTCAGCATATTTTCCTCCACAATTGTTAGAGCCTCACTAATAAATTTCTTCAATTTCTTCATTTCTTCACTTGAACATTTGATTTGACAATAAGCTGCTCTAAGATCATTTGCACTGTTTTCTTGATCTTTTAAGTCCTTCAACATCAGAACACTAACTTTCCCACTCATAGGCTGAAACCCAAAGTAATGACCCACACCTTCTCGAAATTTAATCTGTTTTTCTTCCAATGGCATGACTTGATCATTTCCCTCAGTATCAACATATTTTAAAGAAAATTTGCCCATTTGTCAATTTGCCTGTCTGTGCAAAATCAGCTTCCTATCAATCTCCTTGAACCATTTGTGTGTGACAGCTTCTTTGCTCTTGTTAACTTCATAAGCAATTTGAAGTAGGAATCTAATATACCATAATTCCTTAGCCTGTTTGAAAAAGATAAAATTTTACTGACTAATCCATCTTACACTTCCACCTTCTAAGAAGTAAACCAGCATCTCATTCTTCACTTTTTCTGTATCTCCCTGACCTCCTTGTATCTTCGTTTCAAAAACATTATAAACAATTTGAGCAGACACCACTTTATTTAAGTGCTTCTGAGTGATCTTCTCAAACTGCCTATCTGTCAAGGATTGAGGATCCCTGGTTAGAGTAGATGTTCTGTCAATGTCAGATTCTTCAAATCCTCTAAGACCTATCTTCTTTTTAGCTCTAAGTTGCAGATTTGATTGACTGCACTTCCAGTATGAAGGTTCTTGAGTTTGATCAGAGTCTGACTTCTTTCTTTGCTTATCAGAGTCTGACTTAGACTCTGATTTCCCATGTCTAGTCCCTGACTGATGTGTTTGAGTTCTTGCTACACCAGATTTCTTTTGTTGCACACCATCAGGACCCTTAGAACCATGAGAACTATCTCCATCATCACCATCTCTCCTCCTTTTAACTCCCCTTGATTTATCCTTGCATCCCTCATCCTTATGTCTCCTGGAGGACTCACCTTGCTTCACCTTCTCCCCCTTTTTGACATCATCATTACAGGTGACAGCCAAAAGAATCTGCTCAAGAACAGTGGAGATATTTGCCTGGGCTGCAATAACTGAATCAACCTTAGTGGTCAAATCAGAAACTGTAGTTTGAAGAGAGGCTTGAGTGGTAGTGATAGCAGCTAGAGCATCTTTAAAAGCGACCTCTTTGGATAATTGAAGGGAGTGAATTCTGTCAAATCTTGTATTGAGCAGAGAAGTTGTATTATCAACACCAGTGAGCTTTGTTTTAATATGAGAAATGTCCTGGACCACACTGGATAATTGAGCAGCAACATCAGGTAGCTTAGCTTTAACAGCTCCATCTAAGACTTGATCTTCTTCACCAGGATAGTAACCATGTTCATGTTGAAAAGATTTTTTCTGAAAAGCCTTAAGTCTCTCAGAAAGATGAATATCCAAAATACACTCAAAAGAATCTTTATCATTGATGCCTCTTTGCTGTGCAGACTCCCAAGACTGAGGAAACACCTGATCAAAATAGATAAAAGAAGGAGTAACATGATCATCATCTGCAGAAGTGCATTCCTCAGCAACAGGCTCTAGCTTTGTGAATGGAGGTGTAGACTCTGGTGGTGGTGTAGACTCCGAAACTGCAAACGGGACTATAGACCCTGACTCCTCCTGAGAGTGATCAGAGACTGTAGACTCTGGAAGTCTAGCCCTTATAGGCATTATTAAAAGAGGTTCTTCTGACTTCAATGTTGCAGCCTCAGTGAAAATGACAGGGTTATCCACCAAAGCCTCCATGACTCTATCTGCTCTCCTTGCTAGAGAATCCACCAGGTGAAGTTGGGGTCTCTGTGTAAATGATTTCTGAGCAGCAAGAGCCTCCTCCTGTTTTCCAATCTGCACAATCAGACATAGTGAATTGTCATCCATCCCCTGCTCCAACTCATTGGACCAACTCTGTTAGGTCCAAATGTGTTGTAGAGGGGGGGTGAATACAACTTTTCGAATTTAAGAAGCAATAAATACCATGTAATAAATGAACACAATGATTCAAGGAATATATGTCTTATATATAACTTGAAAGGGTTGCTACAACATTCATTACAAAGTACACCAGAAGTAAAGAGGGTAGTAAATGATACTTGGTCATCTCGAACTTCTAAGAAGAATTTCTACTTGAAACTGCCCTCCATGTAGAATATCTACTTGAGAATTTATACTTGGTCATCTTGAACTTCTAAGTAGAATTTCTACATAGGAATGTTCTACTTGGCTATCTCGAACATCTAAGAAGAATTTCTAAATAGGAATGTTCTACTTGGCTATCTCGAACATCTAAGTAGAATTTCTTCATAGGAATGTTCTACTTAGCTATCTCGAACATCTAAGTAGAATTTCTACATAGGAATGTTCTACTTGGCTATCTCGAACATTTTGTACTTAGAGAAATTTCGGGCTTCAATCTTGAAACTTCTATGCAACATCTTGAACTTGTGATTTCTTATGTCTTCAATATTCTTCAACAAGCTCTTGAACCTGGATCTCTATTACTGACATAAACTTGCTATCAATGTCCTGACACTTGATGCAATGGTCTGATTCATAAGTGACTAGTCCTGATAGTGTTTCTGTTTCTTGAATAGATTACCATATTCAATTAATAATATGACTTTCCAATTATTGCTTTCCTTCTTGTTCATTTGAAATCAATTAGCCTTATTGATACTGATAGATATGATCTTGAATCTTTTAAGTTGCAAATCACTGAGGCATGAACAACTCTGTCTTGAACTTCTTTCAATGATTTCTTCTTTATTTGATCATAGTTAACATGTTGAATTGTATCAATTACCTTGTCTTCATTTAGCATTGATTTCTTTGTGGCTTCATGTTCTTGATTGTCTTCCGGTTAAATATCTTTTCTTTTAGTTGAGTTACATAAGTTATAGTGTTACAAGTTTAGACACTCTTCCTTTCAATCTCCCCATATTTGATAGTCTAACAATGACATTCAAATTAACAAGGGATAACTCAACTAAACAATGAGACGAGAAAAAGATAAATAACATTACCGTCTTGTTTAAATTACAACTGAAAATAAACTTGAAAACAATTCAAAGAACTAGAATAAATAAAACTTAAGCTAGAGAGAAAATTCGAACTTCGAATTAAAGATCATTTGAGTGATTCCTATCACCTGGATTATTTCATACCTTTCAGTCAAACTTATATCACCTTATTGGATCCACTCTGATTCATGGTTACAGTATGGTAAGTTAGCCTATCTCGCATACCGTGATCAGGTGAATTTTTCTCAAGTGAGTTAAAGCAACCAACATATATGAAGTTTTTCCAACTTCAAGTTCACACCACTCTGACCGTTAGATCTAATTCCGTCTCCTCTTCCTAGCTTCTTCATCTTGGCACTTCTCCTCCTTCAGCTTTCTGCGCCTTTCCTTCTGCTGCTGTTCTTTCTTGTAAACTGGATCATGAAGCTGCTTCCACCTTGCATTCAACAGACTTACCGCTTCCATTTCTAGAGGATTTCTAGGCTCTGGATAAGGATGCCTGAAAAGCCTTCTGAGTTTGTCCACCTCCTGAGTAGTTCTGATCTTTGGGATGTCCTCAAAATTTTTCATTATGAGCTGCGACTTCCAATGAGATTTATCAGCCTTGAACTGACAATAGATCATTTTGGGGTAGCCCTTAACACGGTTAGTATTGTGGATACTAGCCGCATCTCGCTCCATCCGCTTCTTTTCCACCACTACTTCGGACAGGTACTTCAGAAGTCTCTGCTTCTCATCCACATTTTCATTTTCCACTTTGCCCCATTTGAACAATTCTAAAACTCTTTCCAGAAATGCGGCATCTTGAGTCTGCAGAAGCCATTTCCTGCTCATGTGCAATAAAATTTGATTCTAGTCTGCATCTATGAATGCCAAAGCATCAGCTGTGTCATCGTCATATGAGTGTATCCAGTATACACTATCTCTCCCTAGAACACCAACTGCCTCCTTTATTTCTCCTTGTTCCAGTGATCCAGAAGGAAGAGTCAGAGCTTCATCTACATTCTTAACAGCTTGTAGAATGTTCCATTTTCTTTCAATTAGCTCTGGCTCAATCTTTACATTGTCTAGAGGGTTTGGAGCAATAATATCACAATTCCAGATTTCATTGCTCATCTTGAATATGACCCTTTCAATAAACTCCACTGACTTCTCCTTAATGTCAGAAGTGAATCCCTTACTCGTCATTTGCCTACAGACAGCCTTTAGGGATTCTACCGATAGAGCCATTAGGTCATTTTCTTCTAAACTAACCCTCTTCATCTTTCCATCAACAACCATCCGAACAACATCAGGATTTGCTGAGAATTCTGGTCCCTTGTTCTCTGCTAGCTGCATTAACTGATCTCTATACAGAATGTTAAGCTCCTCCGCTTGAGAATATTGAATTTTCGTTGCTAGCAAGAACAACTCTGACGCAGATCTTCTCGAGATGAATTGATCATCCACATACAAGAAAGATGTCGGGACTCCTTCGACTAAAGACAAGATAACCTGCCACTCCTTAACCATCGCATTGTATCCAACTCTGACTTTTGAGATCAACCTTTTCAAAGCATTTATATAGTCAACAATCAGTGGATTCTGCAAGTTCAAGTTGTAGAACAAGTCTTCCGCCTCTTTGTTATGAGTTCCTTTTGCACAAACTCCCGATAGGATCTTCCTTGCATCATCCCATTTCTGTCCGATCCTTCTCTTGTCCAGATCTACTTGAGGATCAACTAACCTTGCAAGCTCATGATCATACTGTTTCTCCTTGAGTTCCGCTTGCTTTTCAAGGAAAACAGCTTCATCCTGCATCATCTTCATTTTATAGAACTGAGCTTGTTCCAAGGCCAACTGTTGAGCTTCCAGAGTCTCCTTATCAACAGGTATTTCTTCAGGCTATCCAGAAGACATTCCAGCACCTCCACCTTGTTCCTTCAAAGATCTTCTAATAGCATGTGCTAAAGGAACATCCTCCATATCAGAATCTGAATCAAGTCCCTCATGAACTTTTTCCTGATGATGACTCAAGTCAATGAATGGCTCTTCTTGCTCAGCCACCACTGCCTTACCCTTCCTCTTTCTCTGAGCCTCTTCTTCATTTACTGGCTCACTTTCTTTGACAAAATCAATAGTCTGTTCTGCAATTTCTTCAATAGTTAGCGACTGCTGTCTCGTCTCCTGTCCACTCTCCCCCTTAGGTGAGTTATCCGGAACACCACCTTTCTCTCCAGACCCACCAGTAGCATAAGAACCACCAAAACCAGAACCCGAGGGTCCAGCTCCACCAGTATCTCCAGCACCACCAGCACCATCATTATCAGGGGGAGGTTGATTGTACTGTTCGTCAAAGCACTCTGGTGGAACAAAGCTCCTAACTGCATACATCATCCTGCTGACTTCGGTTGCCATTGTATGCATTATGCTCTCCACAGCTCCCAACCACTCATTCAGAGTGCTGCCCAAGATACCACCAGCATGGCCCAAGTCATTCACCTTGTTTGTCAACTCATCGAATGCTGTCGCTTGACTGGCCATCCGTGCTGCGTAGTCATCAAGAGCTTGTTGGTTGTCTCCAACATTGATCCCTAACTGCCCCATAGACTGCCCGAACTGCTTTATTTCATTTTCAACCACTGCCATACGCGTGCCAAGATTTTCAAGATTAAGGGACGGTGTTTGGTCTGGGTGTCCTCGCTCTAAAAATCGTTCTGTTAGTGTTTGTCGCTCGGTTTCGGGCCTTAAAAATGAAGGTCCCTCACTCCCTAAACGCTCACACACACTCCCTGTCTCACGCTCGTGTATGTCTTCAATAATAGTCCTGAAAGTGAAAGCAGTACCTGCAGAAACTGGATAAGCAAAGTAAGTAGCAGTTATGGGATCTGTTCCTGTCAGGTCCTGAGGTGGAATCTCAGGCTGAGAGGCTGCAGAGTGTTCTAGTACAACATCAGAACCGATCCTCTCTGCAGCATCAGTATGTACCGGTGAAGGTACTTCGAAAGCAATGAAAGCTTCTTACCTTTCTGAAGTAGCAGGCTCTTCAGAAGGCATAAAATCCTCACCAAAATCCCTAGGTGTAGAATGTGCAATGGGCGAACCACTCACGTGAGGTGGAGTGGTTGTGATAGACACACTAAGTTTGGACTGGGCCTGTGAAGATGCAGCATGCGAAAATTTGGCTTTCTTCCGAATAAGAGGCTGCACTTCGGGGTCACTCTCAGAACCGTCACCTAAATCTACAGGTGCCTGCCTTTTGACTCCCGTCAGCGAGGGTGAAAGAGAGGAAGCAAGAGTATCAGACTCAGAATCAGAAATATAGCTCTTGCCCTGGGATAGATCCTGCGGGCTAGCAGAATCTTGGGCCACGGAATCAGATTTAGATGAAGAAGTATTAGTAGTGTGAACAGAGAGTTGCTCTTGTTCAAGGAAATTACCTTCTTCATTACCTTGTCCAGCAAAGGAAGCAGAATCAGCATGAGGAGTAGGTTGCCTGTCCCTTTGACCGGCAGAGGATTGACCGTGAGAATGCCAATCATCATCTTCATCACCAAGATTTTCGTCAGGAATCCCCTGGAATGCGTCAGCATGGGCAGAGGGATTCTGAGCATGTGATGAAATGTGGGAGGTCCCCGCCATGGAAGTAATACCTGCATCATACTTAATCCACACTTGAATGTTATCAGGAATAGACATCGCCTTACCGTGATGTTTATCTTGATTAACAATCGTTGTGAGGGACTTGGTGCCCATTCCTAGTGATGGAGATGTTGCACTTGTTGTAAATGCCTGTCGCACAGATAAAGCATCAATCGGTACTAAGTGATTAATAAGCATTTGTATAAAGCGAGGATACCAACATACAACATTAGTAGTTGTAATGTCTCTACTTGCAGGTGATCCCATTGCAGCCACGATCTCCGATAGAATGATTCTGCCATAATTAATGTCCAGTTCACGGGCTAGGGAAACTGCAAAGACCTGCATGAGAATTGGAATCTGATGATAATCTTTTTCGCGTGCCCGAAAACATCTTGTGATGGCCTCGAAAAAGTAATTCCATTCCACATGGAAATATTGTTTCTGGATGGCGCCTGGTAAGATCCGTCCAGAAGGAGGATAACATCCAATCTCTTCAAAGAACTTGATACGTTCTGCTGTTGTAGGTTCGGGGTCATAAACATCTTTGATTGGGAACCCCAGAACCCTGTTGAACACTTCCTCCGTCACTTGATATTCTTGACCCGCCAAGGTAAACCTGAAACCATAGGGGGTAGATTTTCTCCCGAATGTAACCACACTAGTCCATAATTGCTGTAATGCATCATGGACTAGTGTTAGTTTGGCAGTAAAAGCAACACTAGCCTTGGAGTACAAATTAAGAAATCGTACCCAAAACTTGAAGCGCGGGAGCTGATCACCAATATCCGTAGAAATATTATAAAAATTGTTTTTGGCAAGTGAAAATTGGTGAGCCATGTTTGTAAATATTATAAAAACAGAACAATTTCTTTTAATTAAACAAAGAACTGACTTTGTAACTAAACTACAGAATTGTTCTCAAAGAAAGATGCGAAATCAAAATACACCAACCAAGTTTGTAATCAATAGCAGTGATTTGTATGTATATACCAATCACTAATTAAATTACTGACTTCTATGTGATCAATATTACTATATGCGTGCGTGTGTAGATATGTGTGTATATACCAATCACAGTTAAGAATTGTTATAGATGCACAGAGACACACAATAATGGGATGCAAATAATGATGGAAGATTAAAAACGGGCAGCAATTCGAGATATGTATGAGTTTTAACACAAATCGAATGTACAGGTCGATGAAGGTTTGAAATCGCAGGGAGGGAGGGTGGGGGCTGTAAAAATTTAGGGTTAAAACAATTAGGTAAAAGTGAAAAAGGATGCGAGTTAGAGATAAATATATAGGCATGAATGAGTAAAGACAAGAATACTCCTGTGAAAACAAGAAAAAAATGTTAAGTACGGACTGGGGAACCCAAGTCGAACACTATCTCGAACATTCAAGTCGAAATTCGAGATGAGTTTCGAGATAGATACTATCTCGAACATCAAGTTGAAATTCGAGATAAAGTTCGAGATAGACACTAACTCGAACAAATAATCACTTGATCAATTAAAACAGCATTAAAAACCCACCAGGGAATGAAAAATCCCGTAAAAACTCAATAAAATTCCAAGTACAATCCTGGGAACTCTATCTCGAACATCAAGTCGAATTTCGAGATAATGTTCGAGATAGAACCTAAGTCGAACATCAAGTCGAATTTCGAGATAATGTTCGAGATAGAACCTAAGTCGAACATCAAGTCGAATTTCGAGATAATGTTCGAGATGGAGACTAAGTCGAACAATGTCCCATACTTGGAATTTTGAACAGGCACACTGGGAACTGTAACTCGTACTTCAAGTCGAATTTCGAGATAGACCTCATCTCGAATATTCTTCCCAGACTTAGAATTCTCAAAATTTTTGATTTTGAAGATAGTTATAATAATTTAGCAATTTTTTACAATAAAAACAACAATTAATTTTGCCAAATTAATATAGATATCAAATCAAGGATTTTTAACAAAGTAAAAGATTAAAAACATTCCTTGACAATTCTAAGGCCTCTAAATCAATAAAAATTACATGAAAAACACAGGTAAATTCATCTAAAAATCATGCAAATTTTAGAGTAATATGAATTTAACTCCCCCTATGATCATGCAATATAACCAACATAACTTCAAAGATTTCCAATAATTACTTATAAAGCACAATGAATTTATGTAAAATAACACAACATGCATCCTGAAATACTCATTAATTAACCATTTTAAAGTCTAAGTCCATAATGATTAATTAGCATGCAGAAGTGATATTTTGAGAAATTGTAGAGATTATTTTCATAAGTTTTCAACTTTGCACAAATAAAATAGGCAATTGACAAGACTAAAAACATATGTACATGATTAAAACTGGAATTTTACAGATAGGAGAAATCACTAACTTGTGTTAAGCATCCCCAATTCACCAACCAACCTATTGAATGTTGTTTCATCAAGAGGTTTAGTGAATATATCTGCAATTTGTTGCATTGTGGGTACAAAATGTAACTCCACAGTCCCCTCCTCGACATGTTCTCTAATAAAGTGATACCTGATATCTATATGCTTGGTTCTCGAGTGGTCTACAGGATTGTTGGTCATGGCAATGGCACTTGTGTTGTCACACATGATTGGAATCTTTTTGTGTTCCATGCCATAATCTTTCAATTTGTTCCTCATCCACAGTATTTGAGCTACACAGCTTCCAGCAGCAATGTACTCAGCTTCAGCAGTAGAAGTAGATACTGTGTGTTGCTTTTTACTTTGCCAGGACACCAATCTTCTGCCAAGAAATTGACATGCACCAAATGTGCTTTTTCTATCAATCCTGCAACCTGCATAGTCTGAATCCGAATAGCCAATTAGATTAAAACCTGTATCTCTTGGGTACCAAATCCCTAGATTTGATGTGTCTTTGAGATACCTAAAGATTCGTTTGACGGCTATGAGATGTGATTCTCTAGGATCCACTTGGAACCTTGCACACAAACAAGTTACGAACATAATATCTGGTCTACTTGCAGTTAAATAAAGGAGTGAGCCAATCATACCTCGATAGCTTGTGATGTCAACTGGTTTACCTGATTTGTCTTCATCAAGCTTCGTGGTTGTTGCCATGGGAGTTTCAGCTGTTGATGCATCTTCTAGATTATACTTTTTGAGTAAATCTTTGATGTACTTGGACTGACAGATAAGGATTCCTTCTTTTCTCTGACTGATCTGTAATCTAAGGAAGAAGGACAGCTCTCCCATCATGCTCATCTCATACTTATCCATCGTCTTGGGGATTGTTTGAGGCCATAGACAGCTTTGAAGAGAAAGTACACAAAATCTACAAGTTCTGGATCAACAAAGCCAGGTGGCTGTTCCAGAAATACTTCTTCTTCTAGTTCTCCATTCAGGAAGGCACTTTTCACATCCATCTGAAAAACTTTGAAGTTCTTGTGTGCTGCAAAGGCCAAGAACATCCTGACTGCCTCAAGTCTTGCAACTGGAGCGTAGGTCTCATCATAATCAATACCTTCTTTTTGAGAATAACCCTTCACTATCAAACGAGCCTTGTTTCGTGTTACAAGTCCGTCTTCATCCAGTTTATTTCTGAATACCCACTTAGTTCCAATTACTGATCTGTTCTTCGGTCGGGGTATCAGCTTCCAAACTTTCTACCTTTCAAACTGATTGAGCTCTTCTTGCATTGCAATTACCCAATCAGCATCACCAAGAACTTCTTCTATTTCTTTAGGTTCAAGCTTGGATAAGAACCCAGAATATAAGAAAATATTAGCTATGTCAGCTCTTGCAGATCTTCTAGTAGACACACCAGCATCTGGATCACCAATAATTAATTCAAACGGATGGTCTCTACTCCATACCCGTTCTCTTGGTAATTGTCTTGATGATTCAGCTTGAAATTCTGAATTGTTGTGTTGACTACTTGTGTTATTTCCACTAACTCCCCCTGAGTTAGTGCCAGCTCCTACAGAACTAGTGTCATCTCTTCTTGAGCCTTGAACACTTGTCCTTGAGCTGCTATTTACTACCCCTGAGTTGTTGTCGTACTGTGCTGAAGAAGTTTCTTCTGATCTTGCATTAGACTCAGGTATTTCTTCTCGAACACTTGGCATATTTGAAGTAACAACCAACTCAGGTTCATCTTCAATTTCATCTAAGTCCAGATTGAAACATTAGGGACTCAGGTTCACTATTATCTTTAGAAATTGATGGGAGTTTAGTATCGTCGAATCTGACATTGTAGCTTTCAATCACTTTCCGATCATTCACTAAGAATACCCGATAAGCTGCCACCACATCTATAGAATAACCCACAAATATCCTTTCACGTGCTTTAGCTTCAAACTTGCCTAAATTCTCATCGTCTATAAGTACGTAGCATTTAGCTCCAAAGACATGAAAGTATTTGATTGTTGGTCTTCTGTTATTCATTAGTTCACATGGTGTCTTTTCTTTAACTTTTATAATCAAGGTTCTATTTTGAGTGTAACATGCTGTACTTACTGCTTCAGCCCAAAAGTATAGAGGAAGTTTTGATTCATATAACAGAGTTCTTGCTGCTTCAACTAATGTTCTGTTCTTCCTTTCAACTACTCCATTCTGCTGTGGAGTTCTCGGGGCTGAGTACTGACGACGTATTCCTTTAGAAACACAGAAATCATTCAAGATTGCATTCTTAAATTCCGTGCCATTGTCTGATCTAATCGTCTTCACCGTGAGTGTTGAAAAATTCTCAATTTGAGTGATATGATCAATGATTTGGAAAGGTACTTCGTCTTTTGTCATAACGAACAATACCCATGTATACTTGGAGAAGTCATCGACGATTACCAACGCATATCTTTTCCTTGATAATGATAGTACATTCACTGGGCCAAATAAGTCCATATGTAGAAGTTGTAGAGGCTCAGTGATACTAGAAATTTCTTTACTTTTATGCGATGCTCGCTTTGACTTTCCCATTTCACAAGCTTCACAGAGTCCTTTAGGAGCAAACTCCATTTGAGGTAGATCTTTCACCAATTCTCGCTTTGCGACAGCATTCATCATTTTGAAGTTTAGGTGAGATAGCTTTTTATGCCATAACCAGCTTTCATCATCTGAAGCTTTGCTGTAGAAACAGGTCACTTCATTCTGGTTTGCCGAATCCATGTCAGCAATGAAAAGATCTGCCTTTCGAACTCCTCTTAAAGCCAATGAACCTTCCTTAATGTGAGTGATTGATACACCTTTCTTATTGAAGACAATTTCGTATCCTTTGTCACAAAATTGACTGATACTCAACAAATTGTGCTTCAATCCCTCAACATAAGAAATATCTTCAATGATGACATTACCAGTCTTCAGTTTGCCATATCCCTTTGTCACTCCTTTGCTGTCATCTCCAAAGGTAACATAAGGACCAGCCTTCATAACCAACTCTGTAAGCAGGGACTTGTTTCCTGTCATATGCCTTGATGCTCCACTATCTAGCACCCATATAACTTTATTTCTGTTCCGCTTAATGCCCTGCAATTACATATTGATTAGACGTTCTTCGGAACCCAAGATTGATTGGGCACGGCTTTTCTATAAGATCGAGAATTATCAGATTTAACAACAGGAGATGCAACCTTTTTAACATTACTAGAGCTTTCGACTTTGTCTTTCCCTTTTTCAGACTTGACAGATTTGTCATTCATAGGAGAAGGCTTGTCACTCCTTACTTTAGGAGGACTAGCAGTCTTAGCTCTCACATGCTTCTTCTTGACATTAGAACTAGTAGCAGTATTTAGACATGTTTGACTAGTTGCATTCATCAAGTTTATAAATGTTTGCATGACGTTAAAAGTGCATGGCATACAATTTGGTTGACCACATTGTGCATGATTCTGATGCATGTTATTCATTGTGTGTGGTACAGGCATGTCATGTGCAACAGGAATATTCATGTTTGATTTACATGCATAAGAAAGATGTTCAGTAGATTTACAGTGATAACATGCTTTCTTTACTCGTTCTGCCTTAACCTCTTTTATGCCTTTCTCCTTTTTACTCTGTTGTTTAACAGCCTTAGCTCCTAATCCTGGTCTAGATTCTTCTCTAGGGGATTTGATTTTAACTTGTTTAATAGGAGTTACCGGTTGTTCTCTCTGGCGATCTTCCATCTCTATCTCATATCTAACTAATAATTCAGTCTCTTCTTCTTCTTGAGGAACGAAGTGTTTAAAGATAGGTTTGACAGTGGATTTAAGAATGCTAGGTATTTCATTTTTAATCTTACTGGAACTAGTATATGTAGGCCTCTTTCCTTCCTTCTTTGATAAGTTAGAATAATCAAGTCCTACACCTACTCCAGTTATCTTCTTAAATGTACCACTATCAACATTCACTTTACTAGCTGCTAGTTTATAAGCTTCGCATTTAGTTTCTAACTCAGCTAGTTTATTCCTAAGACATGCTTCTAATTCTTCCTTAAGGTTGAGCTTGTGTTCCAAAGTTTTAATAGAGTCTCTTAGGGAAGTATCTATAGTGCAAGCAGCCTCTAATTCTTCCACTTTAGCCTCAAACATTCTGCATTTGGCAACAAGTGTTTTCTGTTCCTTTTGAGAAGTATTTAGGCTTTTGCACAACATATAGATCTCTTCGCTAAGAGCCCCGTTCTGCACCTTATAATCAACAATAGACATTTCTTCTTTAAGGGTTAGAACTGGTACCTCTAGTTCATCTGATGTCTCAGCCATGAGGGCAAAGTTTGTTGTATAAGTAACTTCTTCCTCATCTGAATCATCCCAAGCTCTGCCTTCTGTAACTACTAAATCTCTTTTTCCATGTCTTTCCTTCACTAGGGTTTCATACTTGCTTTTGAGGTCTTCATATGTTTCTTTAGGATATGTCTGTTTCGGCTTCTTGCAGTCGGTAGCAAAGTGTCCGGCTTCACCACAGTTATAGCATTTGAACTTCATTTTGAAATCCAAAGGAGATTTGTAGCTGGTACTCTTACCTTTCCCTTTGTAGCCTTGTGAACTACCACCACCCCTAGTAACCCGATAGTAAGATGAAGATTTACTCTGCGGTCGGTTACTCTTTCTGAATCTTATATTGTTGAACTTCCTTGCCATGTATGCCACGACACTATCATCCATATTGTCCAGCTCTTCTTGGGTGAAGTAGTCATCATCACTATTTGATGTGCACTCATCATCATTTTCAACTTGATGTGATGCAGGTGATGATTTAGGCTTTTCTGTAACCATTGCCTTCTTAGACTCTACCTCATCAGCAACTAACCCTGATGCAACTTCTTTTCCTCTTGAATCATTGTCCCATGCTTGATCTTGAAGTGTTTCCAGCTCATAGGTCTTTAGAATTCTATAATATTCTTCCAGAGTAGTTGTATGCAAATCTCTGGTTTCTCTAACAGCGTAGACTCTATGTTCGATGCTTTTTGGCTGGTTCCTCAGATATCTCGTGTTGACTTCAACCACGGGGAGATTTACACCTCTCAGATTCAAATCCAAAACTAACTGACTGAATCTTAGATAGACATCTGTTATGCTTTCACCTTTTCTTATTCTGAAGGTATCATACTCCATCTTGAGTATAAGTGTTTTGTTGCTTCTGACCTCAATGGTACCTTCCATGACGACCTCTAGCTTATCCCAAATCTTCTTTGCTGTAGTTAGTCCTTTAACTACATTAAACATCTCATGATCTAGGGATTCCATCAGTGTTTGTCGAATGGATGTATCGAAAGCTATCTGCTCCTTATCAGCATCTGAAAAGTCTACTGCCTTCTTAGGCTCAGACCGTTGTGGTACTACCACATCTCCTTCCATATGCTCAGGAACAACAACCATTGGTACAAATTTACCTTTGTCGAGGACTTCCAGATATTCAGGATTGACGGACTCAAGGTAAAGTTTCATTCTCAACACCCATTCTTCATAATGATCTCGGTCGAACATTGGAATCTTGAAATTGTTTTTAGGTGCCATCTTAATGTGGATTTAAAGTAAAGATAATAAACTTTTCTTATTACTTGAGTAGTAATTAAAAGAAAATTAAATTATCTTAAAATAAATCAAAGTTCAAATTCTGGACACCAAAAATTTCTAAGTACCCAAGACTAGGCTAAGTAGAATATCTATGTAGAACAACTGCCCAAGTCGAAATTCTCTAAGTAGAACTTTTGTCCAAGTCGTATTTTCCAAGTAGAATATTCAAGTAGAATATTCTATGTAGAACTTTTGTCCTTAGAAGAAATTTGTTGCAGGTCACTTTAATATTGAATAAACAATATTACTTTTCACACTTTTTGACTTTTGTGGCTTTTCTCACCTAATTCACCTAACCCACGTGCTAGGTACTAAATATGTTCTGTAAAACTTTTTGTTGTGAGATATATGTCAAATCAAAAGCCAATAACACCTTTTGTCTTTTTGAAAAGGAAATCAAAAAGTTGTTGGGTTTGTCTTCTTTAACAAGAACAATGATGAACACTCAAGAACACCAAATATCAAAGTACCCAGATTAATTCACAAAAATTATCTAAAATCCATCCAAGCTAAATAATCACACCTGGAATATTTAAATAATTTTTAGACTGAGTTTTCTCTATCAAACAAATTAAAGCACACTCTCCAAGAAAGACTTGAAAAGTAGATCTGTAAAGGAAAACTCACGAATCTCCAACCAAACACAAGGATCTATGTTTTGTATGCTAAACATGAAGCTCTGATACCAATTTTTAGGTCCAAATGTGTTGTAGAGGGGGGGTGAATACAACTTTTCGAATTTAAGAAGCAATAAATACCATGTAATAAATGAACACAATGATTCAAGGAATATATGTCTTATATATAACTTGAAAGGGTTGCTACAACATTCATTACAAAGTACACCAGAAGTAAAGAGGGTAGTAAATGATACTAAGCTCTATGAATATACTCTCTCTCTTTTACAAGTGTTTATCTCGAAAATATTGCTCTCTCTTTAAAATAATACACAAGTACTTCTATTTATATTACTTGTAATCTATGTCCTGTAGACTTCAAAGACTAAGATATACGTGGCCCAATGATATCCACATAAATCTTATCTTATCTTGAAAGCTTGGAAATCTGTCAATTAGATGATGCCATGTGTCATGTTGAAACTGCCCTCCATGTAGAATATCTACTTGAGAATTTCTACTTGGTCATCTCGAACTTCTAAGTAGAATTTCTACATTGGAATGTTCTACTTGGCTATCTCGAACATCTAAGTAGAATTTCTACATAGGAATGTTCTACTTGGCTATCTCGAACATCTAAGTAGAATTTCTACATAGGAATGTTCTACTTAGCTATCTCGAACATCTAAGTAGAATTTCTACATAGGAATGTTCTACTTGGCTATCTCGAACATTTTGTACTTAGAGAAATTCTGGGCTTCAATCTTGAAACTTCTATGCAACATCTTGAACTTGTGATTTCTTATGTCTTCCATATTCTTCAACAAGCTCTTGAACCTGGATCTCTATTACTGACCTAAACTTGCTATCAATGTCCTGACACTTGATGCAATGGTCTGATTCATAAGTGACTAGTCCTGATAGTGTTTCTGCTTCTTGAATAGATTGCCATATTCAATTAATAATATGACTTTCCAATTATTGCTTTCCTTCTTGTTCATTTGAAATCAATTAGCCTTATTGATACTGATAGATATGATCTTGAATCTTTTAAGTTACAAATCACTGAGGCATGAACAACTCTGTCTTGAACTTCTTTCAATGATTTCTTCTTTATTTGATCATAGTTAACATGTTGAATTGTATCAATTACCTTGTCTTTATTTAGCATTGATTTCTTTGTGGCTTCATGTTCTTGATTGTCTTCCGGTTAAATATCATTTCTTTTAGTTGAGTTACATAAGTTATAGTGTTACAAGTTTAGACACTCTTCCTTTCAAACTCTTTGGAAAATCTTGATCCAAATAAGTAAAGCTAGGTTCAGGATACCCTAATCTCTCATGCTCACAGTGGGGTTGGGCACCCACTTTCTCAATCTCACTCAGGCTCTCTGCAGCCTTATCTACCTCTCCTTTTGCCTGGTCCAGTGCCAGCCTCTCATATAATTTGTCACTCAATGTGGAGGGTGCACTCAATAAACCTACAGAAGAGGGGTTGAGAGATAAAAATGGTGCTTCAATACCTGAACCACCTTGATGGAGGGGAACCCCTTCAAATGTCTGAAGGCTAGGGGTTTCCACCAAGGGGTGAGCATCAACAGATTCTGAACCCTTACTAGCATCTTCTCTCTTTTCAGAGTCTATTGGCTCCAGTATTCCAGTCTCAAGGTCTACTCTAGACTCTGACTGCTTCAGTATGACTTCATTAGAAGCCAGAGTCTGAGTGTTACCATCTTTGACTGTTGGTGCATGAGACTCCCCCTCAAGGTGGATAGACTCTGATAGAATAGATTGGGAAATCACTTCATGGGCATCCATCAGAGTCTGTCCTCCCATATCACTGGGGTTCTCATCAGCTCTTTGATGAGTTGTCAAGGAGGGCCCAACAGCATACTCCCCTGCCCCACTATCACCCAACCTCTGACTAGGTGGTTCTTGTGTGGGTGAGGCAGACTGAGCATCTTTATCACTAGTCACCACTGGTGCACTAGTCCCATCCTCCAACTGCCTTGCACCACCTGCTACCTCCTGTTGTTCTTCAAGAATAAATGCATCCAACTTGTGATGAAAGGCCCTGAGATGGATTGCATTGATTGCCTGGGCATCTGTGAGATTGAAGAGGTCCTGCAGTTCCCTTCTTACTCTTTGAAAATATGTGCCCTTGAATTGATCCAGTCTACTTTGGTAGGTTGGATAGATGTATTTGTTGGCAATTGTACCTATATTATGGACAAGATAGTCAGCCACCTGTCTTGACAGAGGTTGAATTTGAGAGATCCATTGAATGGTTGTCTTATAGGTAACTCTATTATCCCAAATTGCTTCATAGTTAAAAACTGGTTGCTCAATCTCAGTTTCCAACTCAGCAACAGACTCTGATGCTCTCCTTTTGTGGACCTTAAGCTTTTTAGGCTTCTTTGTAATTTTCTGTTCAGAGTCTGGCACACCTAGTGCTTTGAGAACTTCATTAGTTCTGCCTTCTATGAGCCCAGCTGCTTGTACTTGGAATGAAGAGTTGAATAGGTAGTTGTAGAGATTTTTGACCACATCATGTGCAGACATTTGTAGCTCCTGTTCCATTCTCTTCCTTAGGGCTTCATAGGTTGAAAGAAAATCCAAGACTTGAGATTTAGTCTGATATTGCTCTGGATCTTCAACTGATTCCACTAAAGGATATAAGAGTAGCAGTGCCTCATCACTTGGAGTAATGATCTCATCAATTAGGCATGAGGCTGCATCCAATGGCATTCCTTCCCAAAATGTGTCATAATCAGAGTCTAAAGGCAGTCTAGCCTCTAACTCAACATTAGACTCTGGTTCAGGTGTTTTCTTGATTTCAGAGTCTGGCTCTGCAGGAGCCTTGGGAGCATCTGTTTCCTGCAAAACAGGGTTAGTAATAATAACAGGCTTGTGTGTGTGTGTGCAGAATAAGCTTTCCTTAACCTTCTGTACTTCTTAGCAAAAGATTTCTCAGGAGACTCAATGTGAGAATCCTGAGGTGCTTCCCTAGATTTTTCAGAGTCTGTAGCCTTTTGAGAGTCTACAGACTTGGTTTGAAGGTTAGAATCAAGTGTATCATGACCTTCCTTTAGCAAAGAAAGTCCTTCAACAACTTGCTTCTCTAGTGGATTGAGCTCCTCATCACTGTGCTCATTTATAAGCCTAGATTGAATCAATTTTCTCCTCTTTACAACTGGTGCCTGTTGAGAGACACCAGAGGTTGGTTTCTTTTTGGATTTTGGTTTGGAAGATTGTATAATTGAAGGGGATTGGGTGACTTGGGTAGGTGCAGGGGGACTCTCCATTACTTGTTCCTGCACCATTTCACCACCAAAAAATGAAGCATTGTAGATAGAAGGTTTGTAGGATGAGAGATTTACCTGCATTACCTGTGGATATGTCATTGCAGGTAGACTCTTCTTCTTGTCATCAATTCTCTTAATGTCAGAGAATATCCTCATTTGCTGTTTGTATGCCTGCACACAGCAATCATCTGCCAACTTGGTTGACATGTCAGGAATGAAGTGATTGAGGAGAATCATAAGAAATCTATGATAGTAGACTTTCTTTCTCCCCTCATGCACATTATTTAATTTTGCTCCCATTTGAGTGAGCAACATATCATCAATGTTGATTATTCTATCAAATAGGAGACTATGACCAATTTGATAAGTAATAGCAGTAATAGCATCAAATCCACTACACTTACCAGTAAAACACTTAGCAATTTGATCGAAGAAAAATGACCATTCTTTCCTTAAGTAAGGCCTAGTTATCTTGCTCATGTTATCTAAGCTAGCAGAATAACCTATTGCCTTAAACATGCTTTTAATGTCATCATCAGATACAATTTCATCAAAAGAAGATTTAACAGGCAGTTTAAACACAGAATTAAGCACATCTGCAGTGACATCAAATGTAGTTGAACCAAAGGTAAACATTATTTTACCTGGTTGATCCTGAGAAGGATCAACTACCTTTGCAGTGCTCCATGCTTGTGATACAGCATCCATGTGAATGACTGGTGATGCCTTGAGAATGTAGTGTAGCTCAGATTGCTCCAAGAAATCCATCCCAGGGTAGTAGTCAGCGTCTACCCCTTTCTTATCTCCAAGAGCAGCAACATGATTTGTGGTCATGAACTCGAAATCCCCAAATGTGAACGCAATCGCCTTGGGTCCTCTCATGACAGTAGAAACGGCAGCCATTAAAGTTGTTGAGTTGAAAGTGATGGAGAAGCTTGAAGAATTTAGTTAGGGTTCGTAAAAAGCTCTGTGAATATTTTTGCCTTAGAAATCAATTGCAATAAAAAAGTGAGTAAATTGTATGAAAAATTCTATTTTGTTCAAGTTGCATACAATACACACGAGTCTACAGCCTGTCTCCGGTCAAAAAATAACTGTTACCGCCTATTTCAAGTCATTTGAACATTTTAAATGCAATCAGAGTCTGCAGGCGCGAATTTTAACCGTTTCAGAGTCTAGACGATAATTTTCTCAGAGTCTACTGACTTTCAGAGTCTACAGACTCGTCAGAGTCTAAAAACTAGACTCTTTCAAGGTAAAATACCAAACAAAATGTTGCACTAACAATTAATCACAGTGTGTTAAGACATGGACTATAATTAAAGTACATACCTTGCTTCTTGTAATTTTTGATCACTTACATATTTAACATACCTAATTCACCTACCAGTCTGAGAAAGGTAGACTCATCAAGTGTTTTTGTTAAAATGTCTGCAATCTGTCTGTCAGTTGGAACATAGTGAAGTGTCACAGTACCATTTTCAACATGTTCTCTAATAAAGTGATACCTGACATCAATGTGCTTTGTTCTGGAGTGTTGGACTGGATTCTCTGCAATTTTAATAGCACTAGTATTATCACAATACATAGGAATATTTGAGAATGTTAGTCCATAATCAAGTAATTGATTTCTCATCCACAGGATTTGAGCACAGCAACTTCCAGCTGCAATGTATTCAGCCTCAGCTGTTGAGGTTGATACAGTCTGTTGTTTCTTGCTAAACCAAGAAATTAATCTGTTGCCAAGAAACTGGCATTGTCCTGTTGTGCTTTTCCTATCTACTTTGCATCCTGCATAGTCAGAATCTGAATAGCCAATTAGTAAAAAATCTGACTCTCTAGGATACCAAAGTCCAAGAGTTTGTGCCCCCTTGAGATATCTAAAAATTCTTTTCACAGTTATTAAGTGTGATTCTCTAGGGTTAGCTTAAAATCTGGCACACAGACAAGTTGTAAACATTATATCTGGTCTACTAGCAGTTAAATATAACAATGAGCCAATCATACCTCTGTAACTAGTGTTGTCAACTTTCTTACCCTTTGGGTCAGAGTCTAGCTTAGTGGCTGTTGACATGGGAGTTTTGGCAGTTGCACAGTCTTACATATCAAACTTCTTCAGTAGTTCTTTTACATACTTTGTTTGATTGATGAAAATTCCATCATCATTCTGTTTGACTTGAAGCCCCAAAAAGAAGTTTAATTCTCCCATCATGCTCATTTCATAATTTGACTGCATTAGTTGACTAAACTTTTCACAGAGATTATCATTAGTAGATCCAAATATAATATCATCAACATAAATTTAGACAAGCAAAATATCACCTTTATATTTTCTAATAAAGAGAGTTTTGTCGACGGTACCTCTTGTGAATCCATTTTCAAGAAGGAATTTTGAAAGAGTTTCATACCATGCTCTAGGTGCTTGCTTCAATCCATATAGTGCCTTGTCTAACCTGTAAACATGATCAGGAAACTTTGGATCAACAAATCCTGGTGGTTGCTCCACATAGACTTCTTCTTCCAATTCTCCATTTAAGAAAACACTTTTCACATCCATCTGATACACCTTGAATTTTGAATGAGCTGTAAAGGCTAGAAACATTCTAATAGCTTCCAATCTTGCTACTGGTGCAAAAGTTTCATCATAGTCAATTCCTTCCTCCTGTGAGTATCCTTTTGCAACTAGCCTTGCTTTATTTCTTACTACAGTTCCATTCTCATCAAGTTTATTTCTATACACCCATTTTGCACCTACCACTGATCTATCTCTAGGTTTTGGTACAAGTTTCCACACTTTATTTCTCTCAAATTCATTCAATTCTTCTTGCATTGCAATAATCCAATCAGAGTCTTGCAAGGCTTCCTCAATTTTCTTGGGTTCATTCTTTGAGAGAAAACAGCTATAAAGACATTCATTTTGAGTGGTTGTTCTTGTTTGTACACCACTCTCAGGATCACCAATTATCAAGTCAGGAGTGTGATTCCTTGTCCATTTTCTAGCAGGTGGAAGATAGGTTCTTGAACTTGAAACTCCCCCTAAGTCATTTGCATCTTCTGTATTGGAGTGAAATTCAAATGAAGAGACTCCCCCTAAATTGCTTGACTCTGACAAGAGTTTAGAGTTGCTTGATCCAGACCCTGATGAGTTAGACTCTGTCTGGATAGACTCTGTCTGGGTAGACCCTGACCTGTTAGACTCTGAATTATTTGGAGTTGAATTTTCTGGCTCCCCCTCAGAATGTGCAGGTTCCTGTGTTAGTTCAGGATTTATTCTAGGGTCTTCATCCTCTTCTTCTTCATTTATCTCAGAACTTTTTAGATTTTGAAATTCCAGTGTTGTAGACTCTGACTCATCCTGCAATTCTGTAAACTTTTTATCATCAAATGCAACATGAATAGATTCCATAACAATTTTGGTTCTGAGATTAAACACTTTGAATGCTTTTGTGTTCGATGCATATCCAAGAAAGATTGATTCATCTGCCTTGGCTTCGAATTTGCTTAAATTTTCAGGATGTACTTTCAGTACATAACACTTGCATCCAAATATGTGAAAGTGTTTCACACTTGGCTTCTTGTCCTTTATCATTTCATAGGGAGTCTTTCCATGCTTGTTTATTAGAGTGCAGTTTTGAGTGAAACATGCTGTATTGACTGCCTCAGCCCAAAAATATACTTGCAGCTTAGACTCTGCCAACATTGTTCTGGCAGCTTCTATGAGTGTCCTATTCTTTCTTTCCACAACTCCATTTTGTTGAGGAGTTCCTGGCGCAGAAAATTGTTGAGTAATTCCCTTTGATGCACAGTGGTTCTCCATGATTGAATTCTTGAATTCAGTACTATTGTCACTCCTCAGAATTCTTACTGTTTTCTTTGATTTTCTTTCCAGAAAAGTGATATGATCTATTATGTGTTGTGAAGCTTCATCCTTTGAATGTAGAAAGAAAACCCATCTGAATCTTGCAAAATCATCTACAATAACAAGAGTATATTTATTTTTGTTAATTGAGATAACATTTACTGGACCAAATAAATCAAGATGCAGTAAATAAAAGGGTTCAGAAATGGTATTTATTGTCTTGCTCTTGAAGGATGATTTCCTTTGTTTTCCAAGTTGACATGCTTCACAAAGTTCATCTTATACAAAATCAACCTGTGGTAATCCTCTTACAAGATTCTGTTTAACCAACTTGTTGAGTGTTTTGAAGTTGATGTGTGACAGTTTCTTGTGCCATTTCCAGCTTTCTTCAGTTGAGGCCTTGCTGTATAGACATGTGACTTCACTGTTTATGCAATCCTCCAAGCTGGCTTCATAAATGTTACCATGTCTGTGTCCTTTGAAAACCACAATGCCTGTTTCTTTGTGAGTCACAAGACACTCTTTTTTGTCAAAGCCAGTATGGTAACCTTTGTCTCCAAGTTGACTTATGCTTATTAAATTGTGCCTTAAGCCATCAACTAGAGCTACTTGTTCAATGATGACATTCCCAAGTACAATCTTGCCATATCCCAGTGTTTGTCCTTTGTTGCCATCTCCAAAGGATACTTCTGGGCCAGCCATTTCCTCAAAGTCTGTAAGCAGGGATTTCTTTCCAGTCATATGTCCTGAGCATCCACTGTCCAGGATTAGGGTTACTTTCTTTACCCTAGTTCCCTGCATACATAAAGCAACTAGTTAGATGTTTTGAGGACCCAAATAGTTTTGGATCCTTTTCTACTAATTTTAGGAGAAATAGGCTTAATAATTTTCACATTTGGCTTACCTGTCTCTTTTGTTGCTCTAGACTGTGGTGGAGTCTTAACAGTGTCATACCAACTCTTATCAATAGAAGATTTTAGCTCATAAAAATTGTAATACAAATCATGATAGTCCCTACACATATATAAAGAATGAAATATGCTACCACAGTGATAACAAGGTTTCTGTGGTATGTAGTGACTTTTCAGAGTCTGAGAAGGACTAGATTTTGATTTCTTCTCAATTTTTGTTTTACAATCTATAGCTAAATGGTTTTGGTTGCCACATCTATAACACTTCTTTCTAGGAGCATTAGGATCTTTTTTATAATTATTAGCCTTATTGATGCCTTCCTTACCATTCCTATTTCTCCTAGTTTTGGTGGACTCTGATAAGTTATCTAGCCTTTCTTTCAACTTAGACTTAGACAAGTACCCTATGTTTCTAATTTTCTTAGAGTTATTTGCCCCTGTTTCATCTGTCTTTTTGTCAACAACAGGGGGACTATTGACAGATGAGTTTGTGGCTTCAGTTTTTTCTTTAGGGATCACAAACTTAACAGGAACAAATGTACTTTTGTCTTTAGTCTTATTAATTTTGCTAGCTTCTTTTGTTGAATTTCATTCTTTTGAAATTTTTAGCAAACATAGCCATCATTTGACTTAGATCAAACTCTTCATCAGAATCAGAGTCTGTGTCAGTAGACTCTGACTCCATAGCAGCTTTACCCTTCTTTCTTGAATCCTTGATTCTTGCTTCTGTGGATGGTTCCTGTTGTTCTTTCTCAGACTCCATCAAGAGTGCCACATATTTTGTCTTTACAGAATTCTTATTCTTTCTCTGTTGCATCTCCAAATCATATGTCTTGAGTCTGCCATACAATTCTTCTAGAGTTAGTTCATCCAAATCTCTAGCTTCCCTTATGGCTGTAGTCTTATTGTCCCACTCTTCAGGAAGTGCTCTCAGAAACTTGGTGTTTGTATCTTCAGAATCATAAACCTTACCAAGCATAGCCATTTCATTCAAGAGTTTTGTAAACCTATCATACATCTCAGTGATAGATTCTCCAAATTTTGCTTCAAAGTACTCATACTCTTGAATTAGCAAAGACCTAGCATTCTTCTTGACATCTTTAGTCCCTTGACAGTGCACCTCAAGTTTTGTCCACATCTCCTTAGCAGTCTTGCATGATATGACACAGTTAGTTAGAACAGAATCCAAACTGTTAAAGAGAATGTTCTTTACTTTTGCCTCCTTAAGGACATTTTCCTTGTCCTCTTTTGTCCATTCAGCCTTTGGTTTCTCAACGAGGTGTTCTTCAGTTATTTTGCCTTCCTCGTTGATTTGAGGCACAATTTTTAAGGGCACAAAGGGTCCTTCATTACTCCTGTCAAGATAGTCAGGGTCTGTTACTTCCAGATGGTGCAGCATCTTAACCTTCCAGTGGGTGAACTCGTTTCTCTTAAGCATAGGAATCTTAGAATTGCCATCTTTGTTTCCAGACATCTTTGATTGATTTTAAACGTTAGGCTCTGATACCAATTGTTTTCCCAGTCGTACAAGTAGAAGGGGGGGTTGAATACTTGTATGTCTTTTCTGCCCGATTTAAAATCAAATTAAGAACAAACTCAAACACAAAAATATGAATAAGTACTATTTTGTATTATTGATTTGTGAATACAAAACTCTCCTAGGGTGTACACAAACCCTAGCAGCTTCTCTGTGTTTATCACAACAACTCTCTCTATCTCTATGCTCTCATAAAATTTCACTCAGATAATTATGTTTCGACTTCCACACCTTTACAATTAGGTTACATAGAGTTTATATAGAGAGCTGCCTATCAACTAATAACAGAAAAATAAATTACAATAGGAATAGAATTCCTAATTATTAGTTGACAGTTTCCTTCTAGAATTCTATTTCTTTCCCATAGCATATCTGCAATATATTTATCTTAATCTTCGAAGACTTTCCATTCCTGTGATCTTCTTCCAAATTTATCCTCAACTGTATAGACTCTGAAATCTTCAGACTCTGATGATCTTCAGACTCTGATCACATGTAGACTCTGATAGATCACAGACTCTGATAGTCTATAGACTCTGATCACCTTCCAGACTCTGGTTTCATTTTCTACAGGAATTCTTCCAAGTACAAATAACATGAATATTGACTATCTAGACTCTGATTATACATTTCAGAGACTAGAAAAACTTATTACAAATAAACTAATCTAGACCATGTTCTAGTATTTTGTACATCATAAAATGAATATATCCCTAACATATGCATATGTGTTAGTTAAATGATTTAGCATAAGTTAGCAACATAATTATTTGTATGTTAAATATTTGATGAATATTAATCAATGATATCTTGCTTAATTGCTCTGATATTTTGCTCTGATATTTTTAAATATTTTATTACAAATAATTGTGGTACTTTTGGTATTAATGAAGTTATTTAGAATTTCTGTTATAAGTAATTAATGCATATTTCAAAATTCACTAATATTGGAAGATGAAATATTTTCTAAGTCATGTATATAAACTTCTAAATGTTTTATATACTTAGAAAATATTTCTAAAATATGATTTTATTTGTGAGGAGTTGTAATTAAGATCACCAGTATTAAATGTCTATATTTAAAGGACTTGTGAATTTCTTTTCAACAATTTTCTCGAGCTTACGTATATCACTAATAATTGTTATGAGTATAATTGCAATATGCTTGAGTGACGATTATTAGATATAGCATAGGAAGTTAGATGCTAATATTCAATCTAATGAATATTTTAGTATTTAGTGAAATTGTTTTATCTTATTAAAATTATGGAATGAAGCAATTCAATGTTTATTAGTTTCATAATTTTGATTTGATAAAATATTAGAAGCATAATTTCTTGCATTTTGAAATTATTGATAAATATCAAGTAATGATATTTTGTTAATGCTTCTTTACAATTAATTGTAATATTTTTAATATTAGTGATAATATTTGTTGCTTATCTGAAATCACTAATAATAAAAATATGACTAAATGCTTATTGTTCTACTGAATAATTGTCATGTGTTATTTGATTTATATATGCATGTCTGTGGTAACTGTTTAGTATTGCATGAGTATTATTTTTAGTTTTTTTTCTTTGACTGAATATTTTAAACATGAATGTATTGAAAAAAATTTCTTGTTTATTTCTTTTCCAAAATGTTTTGTCCTACAATATATTTACTTTCTATCAGTTTTAAAGAAGAAAATATCAAAATTATTTTTCAAAACTTCTCTTTTGAATATCTTTTGATTTACAGCCCTACTTTGATTTCTAAAACCTAGGGTGTGAATCAATTTTTCTTGAGGATAATCTTTCTTTACATCTCAAAATCTTTGATCCTCTCTCAAATGATGTTTTTAAAAGTTTTATCTTTAAAAGTTTTTTCTCTCTTAATTTTTCCTTTAAAGTGGCAGAAACTTTCTGACTGCTAGTTTATTTGGAGAAATTGTTTTTACTTTGAGGTCCCAATCACTTGTAAAATGATTTGTTTTTAAATACTTGTTTCAATGTATGTTTCACATTGATTCATAGTACCTAAATATTGGTTGTTCCTTTGAAGGCCGAGTACTGTATTTTTAAGCATACATCCAACCCAAATTGTCATGTTTTTATTTTAAGTCGGGGATACTATCAGATGGACGAAAATAATGAAAATCATAATTGTATTACGAGTCGGAAAATCATAGTCCTCTATTTGATGAGGATGTTTTGTAAAACTGTTATCAAAACATACAGTGCTAAGGTTTAATGAAAAAGAGTCATTTTATCGAGATATAGTTGGTAAGAGAGTTGAATTTCTTCTTTGGTGAAAATTCCCGCATTTTATTATTGGAAGTTTGCCTTATAAGAAGTTCATAAGGGATAGAAACTTTCATCTCTGATATACTTTCCCACGTTTTATTATGGGATAAGTATCTTAAAGAAAATTTTGTATCATGCTCTTAAATGATAAATCTTTAGATCCGACAAAACTCTTTTACTAAAAGGGCTTTAATGCAATCTATTACCATTCCTTATTATATTTTTCCTTCTCTTTGAGATGAAAAATATGTTTTGGAATGTTATGGTGATTATCTTTTTATCTTGATTGATTTTATCCATTTAGCCCTCAGTGGCTTTAGAAGCTGGCAAAGAGGTTGAAAACCCATCAATCTCTTTCCTAGACCATAGTACCAAAAACTAATTCATCCTCTTCCATATATTAACCCCTGGAGATATATGGAATACATGTTAGTTAGAGGTTAATTAGGGAGGAACTGCACTTGATGTAGCAAATAAGGATGAAGTCGGAAGTGCACCCACAGCTTTACCTCCAGAGAAGAAAAGTAGTATATAAATTGAGGTAACTGTAAGGTTATCTGCATCTCCTCAAAAGAATACAGAGCTGAAAACGCAATTAAACTGTCTCTGGAATCATTCTTTCAACAAGGTGAGTCCATTGAAATTCACTCATCAGCCAGAGCATCTTGTAATGAGTTACGCACACCACCGGCACCCATGTTGATGGTAAGCCTAAACAGATAAATTCTAGGAACACATTGCAAGGTGTGCACAGTGAGAGGTATATACATTTAGAGGAGATGCAGACTCTAATTTTCAATACTTTACATTGTCCACGGTATCTACCTTAAACAGAAGTTAAACTTCTGCATCCCGAAAGGGAGATCTCTTATTCAAATTTATCTGGGCTTGAGAAGAAACTACTTGGAAAGATTTCTTCGGAAGATTCAAATAGGGTATTTTATACAAAATTCCTGTCACTGGGTTACGAGGGAAACGTAGGCTCTAAATTGTCATTCATTACATTGCCTACTATGTCGCCCCTCCTGGAAAGAACATTTCTAGATCCTAAAAAAGAATGTCCACCTCCCGTTTACGGGGAAGGTATGAGGCAACTCCTTGATTGAACAAGGCAGGATTCCCTAACAGATTTTAAAATCTTGGGATAACCCATCTCAAAGAGGTGAGGCTCCATTAGACAGTGATTTAGCAAAAGTTATTGAGTCTGGTACTGAGATAGTGTTTATGCATGATAGATCAAGAATACCTTTATGAGGTAATTCTCCACTTAATAGTGATTCAGTTCATTCTGATGAATTAGGTGATGAGAAAATAAATGAATTGACGAATTTCACTTGCAGGTACACAAGACTATATTTGGAATGCATAGTGAAAGTGATGGAGAGAAACACTTAAGTGAATGTGAGGGAGAGATATACTTGAGTGAGAGATAGAGATAGAAAGAGTGAAACACTTCAAAATGCTTGACATTACAATGTAAACACCAACAGAACATAGTAGAAGTGAGGAAACCATAGACCAAACACTTACCCTTACTACTTGCTACTTCTGAAAGAAAAGATACTATGTTTTTCCAATCAATGAAAAACGAGAACCTTCGTTGGAAGACAATCCATTCAAATTATGGTCAATTGGAGGATTCCTCAACTAAGGGGGAGAATTTTGTATACAAGAAAAAGCAGAAAAAAGAGAAGGTCTTATCTTCGTATCCTTATGGGAGAATTAATATCCTTAGGGGGAGAATTTAGACAAGAAAAAGAAGAAAAACTTATCTTCTGATCCTTATGGGAAACAACAGATCGGAATATGGGAGAATCAAGAAACTGTATCTTATACTTGAAAGGAGTTGTTAGTAGAGAATTCCTCATCCAAGTGGGAAATAAGAAAAGGATTGACACTACCATTGTTCATCTGAAGGGGAAAAGAAGAAAAAGAAGAAGAATCACATTCTCAGGGGGAGAACATTATTTGAGCTATGTTCTATGTTCTATTGAAGATTTCCCAGGAATCTTGATTCTTATGAAGCTCTGTTCATGATAAGTTCTTTAAGTTCAAACTATGAAGGATTTTGAAGCAGAAGAAGCCCAACACGGAGAAAATGAAGATGATATAATTTGAATATCAGTTCAGTGCAAGAGGAACAAACATCTTTCATTTCAGTTACACAAGAATTCTGGAAATGCAGAATCTGATCTAGAAAAATCAGTAGCATTATTTACAAGTCCCGGACCATTACTTTTTCTAGTTGTTAGTTGAGTTATCCTCTCTATGGGATTTGTTTGCTAAGTTTAACAATCAAATATGGGGAGATTATTGGTGAGATTATGAAGCTGTATGAATAGTAATCGTGATAACTCAACACTAGAACATGACAGGTAAATAATACTAAGTCTACACGGAAATCAAGAAGAAATGAAGATAAGGCAGATACAGTGAATCAAGACATTAGAAGAAGTTTTGAATTCTACTACATGTCACTGGAAGAAGTTTATTAATATATTCAAGGCTTAGTGAAGAATAATGTGTAAAGAATTTCAAGGTTTCAGAAGTGTTGAAGATTCAGTATAAAGTGCCACTAAAAGATTTCAGTGTATTAGCATTGATTGAAGATAGACAATGTTCGAAGCATAGGAATCTAAAAGGATTAAAGATAAAGACAAGGTAAACACAAAGGTTAAAGAAGACAGCTGAAGTCTTGAAGCTATACTCACTGAAAAAAGTTCAGTTATATGTTCAAGCGTCAGTGAAGAATAGAGAATGAAGTATTCAAGATTGTGGTAATAATGGAGACGTTGTCAAAGTACCAGAAAAGATTCCAGTGAAAGTATAGTGCTTATTAACAGTCAGTGTTTGAAGCAATGCAACAGTCCAAGGCTAATCAACCGAAAAAGAATAGAAGTCAAGATAATTTAATTCAGTGTTAGTCGTTTGTGAACCAGACCAGTGCACTAAGCGTCAGCACAGCAAGAAGAGAATTATCTTGATGTATCAGAAGAAAATCAGTTGATCAAGCCACATGCAGAACATTTAAAGTTATACTCAAAAGCTTCATGAAATAAGCTAAGGCAAGTACATTTTATGTCGTTCCTACACAAGGGTACAAGAGTGCAAGAACAACATAATCACAATCGAGCCTCAAGGAAATATTCTAAGTGTTATTCCTACACAAGGGTACAAGAGTACAGGCGCAACATAAGATATAAAATGTTCTAAGGTAAATACATTTTATGTTGTTCCTACATAAGAGTACAAGAGTGCAGGCGCAACATAAGATAGAAAATGTTTCAAGGCAAGTATATTTTATGTCATTTCTACCCAAGGGTACAATAGTGCAGGCACAACATAAGATAGAAAATGTTCTAAGGCAAGTACATTTTATGTCATTCTTACACAAGGGTACAAGAGTGCAGACGTAACATTAGATAAAAAATGTTCTAAGGAAAGTACATGTTATGTCGTTCATACACATGGAGTATAGAGTGCATGCACAACATAAGTTAGAAAATGTTCTAAGGCAAGTACATGTTATGTCATTCCTACACATGGAGTATAGAGTGCAGGCACAACATAGGCTTATTGGCGCAACTTACTCTCTACACTCTCATTCCCTTATAGAGGAACAACAAATGACTTAACATTGTGAAGAACAAATCAATTTTAATTGATTTGAAAGGTCTACACCATATAAACAAAATGACGTGCTTATTTTGTGTTTGAAAATAAACACTGATATTGTCAGAGAATGCTCAAGAATAGATTTTATGATTGCTTACGTCATCAGAGAATAAAAAGCTGTCGGTCAGAGTTTACTCTAACAGAGAATACTCAATCAGAGTTTACTCTAACAGAGAATGCTCTATCGGAGATTAACAACCGACATAGTTTATCAATCAGAGTTTGTGAAAGAATTAGACAAATCAGAATATGATTTGGATAGTGAAAGAGGAATTCAGATACAAGTTAAATTACCTTATTGAAACTATTCTTTTCATTATCTGTTTTGTAGTTGGAATTGTAACTATGTCTATATAAACACAAAAATAGGTTAACATTAAGTATTCATTCAAATTATATTTTTGTCAATCTAGCAGCTCTTAAGAACAATAAATTTCTTGAGAGAGTTTTGTATTCATGTTCATTATCATTAATACAAAAAAAATGTTTCTTTTATATACTTGTATTCCTGATCGATTATTTGGTGTCAATTATATTCAACCCCCCTTCTATAATAGTTTATCTTCTGGGCAAACATTTTGAATATAGAGAGAGTTCTGGTTCATCTCTTCCAAACAATATTGCCGGAGAAGAACACAACAAATAATATACAGAGGGATCAAAACAAATCAAAGCTCTATCCGTTACTCCTTACCGGAGTCTTTTGTTAATGGTCGGATAAACCTTGTAATATTTTAAGGGCCATTACAAAATACTCACGGTAGTTAAATCCTTAGATGAAATTATAGATACAAATATTATATAGGATTTGGCTTGTATATTTTTGTAGAAGTAAGAACTTTATTGTTCTTAAATTGTAGCCAGTTATTCTTACTGGAATGTAGCAAACCCTTCAAGATTTATATATCGAATATATTTCTTAGAAAAATCTTGTGTTTCTCATTTCAATATCCTAAACACTATTCACCTCGTGAATTCGAACCCACTAATCGAACTCTAAATTATTTATCCACAAAAGATTCGAAAGAATTTTTTTAATTTAGTGAGTATCGTATTCAACCCCCTTCTACGATACTTCGGGACCCAACAGTTGTACATTAGATAAATTAGTTTTGAATCATATTTATATCATGTGTTTAAACTCTCATTAATATATTGTTATATATTTATATTAATTAACATAGATTAATAACCCGTGCAAAGCATTAATAAATTTTTATTAATAAAAAGAGTTTTGAATATATTAGAAATATTTTATTTAAAATTTAAATAAAAGAGTATATATTAATATAGATAAATATTAATATAATTTTAATATACAAAATTTTTATTATAAAATTGTAATTTAAAATAAATTAAAGTATTTGAGCGATGTGGAAATTGAAACATACTACTAGATTTTGAGTATAACTCTATATTCTAATTTAAAAGAAGTTCGTTTAGAGTAATATAATATAAGAGTATATAATATAGATAGAGTACAATAATAAAATTTAATTAATATAAATAAAATAATACTTTTATTTTAATATTCATAAAAATTAATTAATAAATTATGATATTAAATAAATTAAAGAGGTTGACTAATGAGAAAATTAAAATATGATAGTATATTGATTAAAAGAATGTGTTTGAAATTGAGTAGGAGACAGACACATAATAAATTATTTTTAAGTTAATTAAATTCATTAATATACTTGAAAATATTGAAAAATTAATTAAAAACTAATTAAATTTGGACAGATGAGGCAGGTCCACTACAGTCTACACTAGGCATGTCAATGGATCGGAACTCCGATCTGATTTGAACTCTTATAAGCGGATATGAATTTATATAAAATCAATCTGATCCGTTAAAAGTCTGATCCGGTATTTATGGATATGGATTATATATGATCTGATCCGCTAATAACCCGATCCGAGTAAATATAATTATATTTATTTATATTATATTTTAATTAATATAATTATATTTATAGATATTATACTTATATAAATATGTAAAATCTAAATATTTTATATCCATATATTTATATTGAGACAAGATCTATACTCTAATTTGACTCATTTTAATAATTATCATTAATGTAATATATTATATTTATAGTAAACTTCCTATCAAATTTTGGAATATTAAGATAAGTTCATTAATATAAATTATATCATAACATACATAGGTTTAGATAAAATCCATAATCTTAATTTGGTATCCCGTACACGTATCAAATATTGATATAATATAACGAATTTTATGTTTGCCCAGAAAGATAAACTATTACAGAAGGGGGTTTAAATGTAATAGTACCAGTAAATTGATTAAGAACACAAGTATGTAAAAGATGAATACTGTTTTGTATTAAAGATTATGAAAAGGCTACAAAACTCTATCAAGAAATTGTTTGTTCTTAAGAGCTGCTAGGTTATGAAAAATAAGACTTGACCGATACTTAATGTTAACCTGTGTCCATGTTCATATAGACATAGTTACAATTTAATTACAAATCAGAATAGAAATAGAATAGCTTTACATAAGGAAATAGTCTTGCATTCAGATTCCTTCTTACTTTCCTATTCAGACTCTGATTTGAATTGCTTCCTGAAAAACTCTGATATTAAACTATGTCGGTTATTATTATCTGGTAGAGCATTCTCTGTTAGAGTAAACTTTGTCCGACAGTTCCTTAAACTTTGATGACGTCAGCAATGTAAACTCTGACTTGTATTCTCTGACAGCCATCAGTGTTTGCTTCCTAACAATCTCCCCCAATTTATGCTTTAAGAAATAAAATATAAATTTCACTTATGATGTCAAAGATTCGAGACAAATGTATCAAAGTTTGTTTACCATTTTTAACTTAGATTCTTCTGTAAGAAAAATCATCTTTCAGAAATTGATTCAGAAGTTTATCTTCAGCAGCTTTCAGCAAATCAACCAGCTTCTCTTTTAGTTCCCTCATTTGATCAGAAGAATCATCAATCTGATAAATAGTAGCCCTTAAAGCATGGATAGATGATCTGTTCATCCTTTCAGCCAAAGCAATCCAACAAGCCTTCATACCATCAGGATTTAAGATTAGCGTAGGAATCCCTAACACCATCTTGACTTTTGCATCTCCCTTTCTCATTGCTCTTCTTGACCCATCTTCAAGTAAGTATTCAGGCTCATACTCTTCAGAGTTTATCATCATTAATCTTTCACTTTTGTTTTTTTCAGCTATTGCTCCTTCAAGAATTTTTACCCATCTAGAAGTAACCTCATTTTCATCATTTAGGAGAAACAAAACATGTTCAAGTTCTTTAGATGCTTTTTGAATTAAATCTTCTTGAGAAATCTTCATAACTCTCCCATCCTCCAAGAAATAAATGAGCTTCTCTTTATCTTGAGCACCATCAAAGATATCCTTCACAATATTAACAGATATTAGCTTGTCCAAATGTTCTTGAGACAGCTCTTCTTCAGGTTTGTCTTTCAATGAATAAGGATCTCTGAAGATGTTTGCTTCACCTCTATAGACCTTAGCATGCGCATCACCAATACCAGCTTTATCTTTTCCAAGTCTGGCATTGAGAGTCAGAGTTTGAGTCTTTGTTCACAGAAGATCAGACTTTTTCTTCCTTATCAGAGATTGTTGTTGTTCTTCTTCCTCATCATCAAAGCTTGAACCACCTGGAAGAAAAGTTATTCCAGACATAGTGAGAGAATTCTTTGGCTTAGCTAGAGCTTTTTGTTGACTTCTTGTAGATGATCTTGTTTGTATTCTTGAACCTGGTTTTGATTGAGCAACTAGCTTTGAACTTTCAACATTCTAAATTTGAATGTGCTTAGATTCTGGCTTTTTCTGTTGAACAAGTACCTTCTTCTGAATTGGACCTTTTCTTACATATCTTCTCTTTTTCTGGACTTGAGCAATGTCAGTACCAGACTTCTTCAATTCAGCTTCTACAGCAGCTGGATCCATTCCAGGATTTTCTTCTTCAAAAACTTTCCTTTCCAGTTCTGCATCTTTCAGATTTTGTTCTTCAATTTTCTCAGGCTTCTCTTCCTCTTTAAGCCTTCTTGCAAATTCTAAATCAGCTTCTATCAGAGTTTGCTTCTTGTTCTGATTGTCAGAGATTGATGCCATCAGAGTTTGAGTAGTTGACAGAGTTTGACTTTGATCAATTAGAGTTTGCTGCTTCAGAATTTGTTTACCCTCCCTGTGACTCCCTTGATCTTCATCATCAAGTTTATCAGGTTGTTGTGCAGCATTCTCCTTGCATTTATCTTTAACTGAACTCTCCCCCTTTCTGACATCAAACTTGTGCTTGACAGTAAGAATATCAACTATGGTGTGTAGCATCCCCTACATAGAACTGATAGAGTTTGACAGAATATCCACCTTTGCCTCCAGAGCATCTTGTTTAGCTGAGACATTCTTGAATTTGATCTCCATAGAATTCTGTAAAGATTTAACAAAAGTAGAGTTGTTGGTGAGAGAATCCTTAAGTGCACCAACTTCAGTGTGAAGGCCTTTGGATAAAACAGTAGTAGCCTTCAAAATGGACTTCAGTTCTGCAGAATTAATCTCCTTATCAGCCTTATTAACAAAATCATGAACATGTGGCCAAAAGATATCTTCATGTGAATATTTCCAAGAACTATCCCAAACTTTTTGGTTAAGGGAATCTATCAATACATCTTGAGAAGTTTCTGGTTGAGAAGAGAAATCTCTATGAACACCCTCAGCATCTAGAGCAACTTCAATCTCTCATTTAAGATCTTCTACCACCATGTAATCTGGATAGCTCATGTTCAGTCTTTCATGTGCATCATATGAGTTGACTGGCCACTTCTTTGTATTGTATCTTTGAGAATAAGGAATGGACAAGTCTGTGACTTCTTCATCAGCAAAAATAGGCTCATCAGAGTCTGTGTCCTCCCTATCAGAGTTTGTGGCTTTCTCAGAGTTTAATAAAGGATCAGAGTTTACAACCGATAAACTCTGAGTACCTACAAAAGATATGGAACATCCTAAATCACTATTATTTTTTTAAAGTAATCTCATTACTTCTCACATCACACATATCATAACTTTTGAGAGTTAGATTTTGTTCACTAGAAGTAACTAACTTATTTCTCAAGTCTATCTCACCTTTTGCCAGATCCAGTGGTTGCCTCTCATTAATTCTGTTTTGCACACATTTTACCTCAAACTCACTAGAAAGGCTCAACACACAATGTCCTACAGAAATAAGAGGTGGCTGAGAAAGGTTGACTGTAGTTACATGAGTAGGGGTACCCTTTTCAGGACTATTCATGATCATTCTAGCAGTTAAATTAGGAAAGGTAAAATATGAACTTAAACTATCAGAGAATGCATATTCTGAAGAAAAGTCAGAGTTTATACCTTGAGTTGTGGATGTTGATGTTGTCTCCATTGGCTTTGCAGAGATTGGTAGTACCATAAGAGCATCAGTGATTTCCAGTGGAGCTTCATTAGAGTTTGTTTGTCCAACATTAGAATCTTGGTCTGCAATCATAAAATGGATGATTGGTTCTTGTGGGACCTAAGTCATATCTTCAGCTGCTTTACCACTTTGAGGTGAAGGTTCTTGTGGGCTTGACTTTGCCAAAGATTGGCCTTCAGCATCAGCAACAACAAGGTCTTCTAGAATATGTAAATTGTATGCATCCAAACTTTGATTAGATGGTTCTTGTGTGGCTGGGGCCTTAATAACTTCTTCAACCCTTTGAGCTGAAGGTTCTCGTGGGTTGTACCCCTGATCCAAGCTAACTTCATCTGCTGGAACTGTGGCTGTTGTTGAACTTTGATCAACAAGTTCTTGTGTGCCTGGCCATGTAGATATTGCTATCTCACTTTGAGAGATAGGTTCTTGTGGATCCTGGCCAAAAGTGACAAACTTCTTCTTTCTTCTTGAAAAATGTTTTGAACTTAGAGAGGCAGATGATGTAGACTTCTTTGCTTCCATCTCTTTCCTTACTTGTTCTGCCAACTCCCTAACTCTTTCATAAGAAATCTCCTTGATAATTTGCGTGAGTTTGTAGGAGAATCAGAGATTGCTACAGGTACAGCTTCCTCTTGAGTGACATATGGCCCATCTTTCAAATAATTGTGTTGTCGCTCCTGTTCAGCCTTGAGCCAAAGATCATTTAGATTCCCCAAATTTTTCCTGCAGACTTTCATGTCAACAGTAGCCCCCCGTCTAATACATTCACGGTTATAATGGGCAACATACCAATTAGCTTTTAACTTGACATACCGAAGAATCATGTTCTCAATTGGAACTGGTAATCCAGGTTCCTTCCAAGGAATATTTGCCTTCCAGCAACGCCATGCTTCAACAGAATTTGTCAAGACATCAGAGTTTATTTCAGAGGTTAGAACGTATTCAGTGTTTACATCTTAAGATTTTGGCTGATCAGAGAGTAGAACATCAGAGTTTATTGCTGCATCAGAGTTTAGTCCTTCAGTGTTTGCAACCTCAGAGTTTATAGCCTTGACTAATCGTCTACTCTTCTTCTTCACCTCAGGCATTGGATTTACTGTGAATGGCTTCATAAATGGTGCATGAGGTATCTCAGAAGCCTGTTCAACAGTCTTTCTCTTGGCAAAAACCAACCCTTCATCAGAATCAGAATCTTCATCAATTAATTTTCTCCTTTTAGGAGAAGATTCTTTCACTGCCTTCCCCTTCCTTTTGTTGGTGCCCAGTTGAGAGGTTTGTTTTAAAACTACATCCTTTTGGGAGACTGTAGAGGTCGGCAAAAGTGTTTGGGTGTCAGTGTTTGAAGGGTGGCCTAGGTTTGAATCAGAGGGTGCTAAACTCTGATCCATAGCCACAGAGAGAAAATCCCTTCCATAAATGGTAGGCATTCTCTGATTTAAAAGAAGCCTGACCCATGTGGGATAAAAGAGATGAGAGATAGTACCTTTCTTAGCATCCTTCCTAGCTAGGTCAGCAAAAATTCTTTTATTCATACTAAAACTAGTTAAACTCTGATCATCCTTAAAATTTACATTAGGCAACAAATAATTAAAAATTAACTGTAGAAATCTAGCAAAATATACTATGCGAACATCATCATCAATTTTGCTAGCTAACTGCCTAATTATTAAACAATGAAAATTGAAATTTAGATTATGGGTCAGAGAATACCCAATCTGTTGTGCCAGTTGAGGGATTGCATCAAAATTCGTGCACTTGCTTGTGAAGACCCTTATAATGCAATCAAAGAAGAAACTCCATTCTCTTCGAAGATTGGGTCTTGTCAGGCTCCCCAACTTTGATAGGCTTCCTCCATAGCCTATAGACATGAAAAAGTCTTTTATTTGATCATCTCCCACAATATCATCATACTCAGCCACTTCCGGGAGATGAAGGGCTTGTCGAACAACAGTAGGTATTATCATGTGATTGCCATTGCAGTTGAATGTAATGATTGGTTCTTCATCATCACCTGCATTGTTAAACTTGGTAGTTGACCATATCCTAATCAAGGATTGAGCAGAAAAGTTTAACGATTCCTGTAGTGCATAGCCAATGTAACTCTGTCATAAAAAATCTTGAATAACGTGAAAATCTTCAGGTGAATCAGATTTGTTTAACAAAGCAATATAGTTGGTGGCTGCATAGGTGTAGGTTTAGAAGGTTTATCCTTTTGACGCCATTAAAATATTGAAAAAGTGAAGTTTGGAACAATTAGGGTTTTTGAGATACTAGAGAAGAAGAGCAAATGAAGAATAATAGATACAGATTAATGACTCAAAAATGATAATTAAAATTAATCTGTGCCTTTTCAATTACATAACACCTGTAGGGGGACACGTGGCGAAAATTGATTTGAAGAGCAATAATTAATACAAGTCCCAAAATATGGCAAGTGTTTGTATATCTGAGTAAGTATATAAACCGTCATTCGTGAGCTACACGCGCCTCGTTTCAAATCCAATCAGAGAATGATAATTATGATGTCACAAAAATGAAATATGATGTCATAAATATGATCTCAAAGTTTACCACTTAAACAGAGTTTAACAAGTCATAGTTTATAAGAGTCAGAGTTTATAATGAACTGTCAGAGTTTACCACAGACTCTAACAGAGTTTACCAAACACACTGATAACTTGTGATCAGAGATAAGATGTTGTAATGATCAGAGATTGCTTCATCAGAGCTTACTTTATCTTCTATCAGAGTTTATCTCATACTCTGACATATACTCTGATTATCTGAAACTTGCTAAGTCAAGTTGAGCCACTTGTCACCATCCCTAATTCAGAAACCAGTCTGTTAAATGTTGCTTCAGGTAACGGCTTAGTAAATATATTTGCTATTTGTTGATCTGTGGGAACAAAATGCAATTCAATTGTGCCTTCCATAACATGTTTCCTTATGAAATGATATCCGATACTGATGTGATTTGTCAGAGAATGTTGAACTGGATTTCCTGTCATTGCAATAGCACTTTGATTATCACAGTAAATAGGAATTTTAGAAAAGTTCAAACCATAATCCAACAGTTGATTTTTCATCCATAAGATCTGTGCACAACAGCTTCCTGCAACTATATATTCAGCCTCTGATATTGATGTTGAGATTGATTTCTGCTTCTTGCTAAACCATGACACTAGTCTTCCACCCAGAAATTGACAACTACCACTTGTACTTTTTCTGTCAATTTTACATCTTACAAAGTCAGCATCTGAATAGCCAATTAATTTAAAATCAGACTCTCTAGGATATCATAAGCCGATTAATAGTGCCCTTGAGATGTCTGAAAATCCTCTTTATAGCTATCAAATGAGGTGCTCTTGGATCTGCTTGAAATCTAGCATATATGCATGTTGCAAACATGATGTCTGGTCTACTTGCAGTCAGATAAAGTAAAGAACCAATATTTCTCTGTATGCTGTAATGTCAACAGGTTTTCCAGTGTTTTGATCAAGCTTTGTTGCAGTAGCCATAGGTGTTGTAGCAGATGCAGAGTCTTGCATTTGAAATTTTGTGAGTAGATTCTTTGTATATTTAGACTGATTGATGAATATGCCTTCCTCAGTCTGTTTTACTTGTAAACCTAGAAAATAACTCAATTTTCCCATCATGCTCATTTGATACCTGGACTGCATTAACTTTGAAAATCTTTCACAGAGCTTCTCATTAGTGGAACCAAATATTATATCATCAACATATATTTGTACCAATAATAGATCCTTACCTTGAGTTCTATAAAACAAGGTTTTATTAATTGTATATCTAGTGAAACCACTTTCAAGTAAGAATAAAGCTAAAGTTTCATACCAAGCCCTTGATACTTGCTTTAGTCCCTATAAAGCTTTATCCAGTCTGTAGACATGATTTGGATATTTTGGATTGACAAAGCCAGGTGGTTGTTCAACATAGACTTCTTCTTCAAGTTCGCCATTTAGAAATGCACTTTTAACATCCATCTGGTAGACCTTGAATTTCTTATGTGCAGCATAAGCAAGAAAAATTCTGATTGCTTCAAGTCTGGCTACTGGTGCATATGTTTCATCATAATCAATACCTTCCTGTTGAGAATAGCCTTTAGCTACCAGTCTTGCCTTATTTCTTGTAATGATTCCATCAGAATCTGTCTTATTCCTGAATACCCACTTTGTGCCTACAATAGATCTGTTCTTTGCCCTGGGTACTAGTGTCCAAACTTTATTTCTTTCAAACTCATTTAATTCTTTCTGCATTGCAGTAACCCACTCTGCATCCTTTAAAGCATCTTCTACCTTCTTTGGTTCTGTTTGAGATAGAAAGCTATGAAATAGACATTCATTTTGAGTAGCTTTTCTTATTTTTACTCCACTTTCCAGATCACCAATAATCAAATCAGGTGTTTGATCTTTTGTCCACTTTCTTGGATGTGAAAAATTTCTAGAACTAGATGTTTCCCCATGATTTGTGCCTTCATAGAAAGATTCTTCTGTAAATGTTGATCCTCCCCCTGAATATGTGCTGTCATCAGTGTTTGATGTCTCAGAGTTTATATGCTCAGAGTTTGAATTATCAGAGATTGAAGTTTCAGAGATTGTAGTCTCAGAGTTTGATGGATCAGAATTTAAGGGTTCAGAGTTTGGTCAGATTCTGATATTTCAATTACTGTGTTCTGATCTCTAATGTCAGTATTTGAATGATGTTGATCCCCTTCAACGTGTGCAGAATCTTCACTTTCTATTTCAATCATTTCTAAATCAAAGTTTAAAGAATCAGAGTTTACCTCACCAGTGTTTAGTTGATTAGAGTTTGTTAGGCCGTTTATACACGAACAATGAACTGTTATACGTAAATAAAGAAGTACTTTGTATTAACTTAAATCAACGTTTACAAGTTCTCTATCAAAGATGAACGAATATCTTTGACAGCTGCTAGGTTACACCTTCGAATGTAGCAAGCGATCACCCTTCTAGGGTAAACCTATCTGTGTTTATATAGTACACAGTTTCAATCAATCTATATCAATATGCTATAAATCAGCTATTATACATATCAATTATAGATTGCTGCTTTCTCTCTTTCCTTGTTTAGCTCCGCATCTTCGCTTCAGTATATATATCTTTAATATATTTGTCTTGATCTTCGAAGACTTTCCATTCTTGTGATCATCATCTTCCCAATATAACTTCAACTGTATAGATTATGATCACCTTGTAAATTCTGGCTTCACTAACTCTGAAGATAAACTCAAATACCAAAACGTTCCTGACAGCAACTTTCTTGACAGTAACTTCTTTGACAATAAGTTGTCTGACAGTAAACTTTGATAGCAAAAAGTTCCTGACAACAACTTTCTTGACAGTAACTTCTTTGACAGTAAGTTGCATGACAGTAACTTTTGCGCGTATGCATGACAGTAACTTTTGCGCGTATGCATTACAGTATCTTTCTTGACAGTAACCTTGCATGCATGACAGTATCTTTGGCGGATAGCTTTGCTTGACAGTAGCTTTCTTGGTAAACTCTGATCAGTACCTGTTTGCTTAAACACTGACATTAACAATTATATCTAGCAATCTCCCCAAATTGTTCATACTGAAAGATGTACAAGTTATACATATAATTGATGATGTCAAAACATATAACAGGCAAACATATACTAAGTACTTATCAGAATACTAACAGAGTTTAACTACTATCAGTTTTCAAAAGATACTTATCAGAGAATGTGAAAAGTTGCCTGGAACTACTTTCTCCCCCTTTTTGACATTAGCCATTAGGACAATGAATAAATAAGTCGTGTGAACACTCTAAGTTTCCATATGCAAGATGAATAAACTGCTACAAGTTAGCCGTTTGTAAACACCACTCATAATTCTGAAAGATCAATATTATTTTGAATAAAAATAATATCAAATCAATTTTTGTGTAAATCTGACACAAATAATAATTTAATCATCAGAGATTAAACTATCAGAAAATAACACATGACTATCTGAGTTTGTCAATGACCCAATCTCAATACACATCACTTAGTACAGAGTATGCAGATGTGAAACGTGTGTGGTTAGCAGAGTTTACGATCAGTATTTAGAGAATCTCAGACTTTATAGATCTAAAGCAAAGTAGTAAATACTGTACACCTAAACTCTCATGGCTAATTTTCACTGATGATTACTAAACTCCGAACTATACACCTTGACACAATTTGTACAATACTGCAATTGTAAACAATTTATAATTTTTTTTTAATAATAATATGTGAATTAGTCCCCAAAAATTTAAATAAGTTTTAGCCCATACTTTTTACCAGCATGTTCATGGATCGTCCTAAACCACATCATGATCTCAAAGGAAAACTATTTCCAGTAATCAGTATTTGTGAATTTAGTCCTCAAAAACTTAAGTAAATTTTAGCCCATACTTTTAAGAAGTATGTTCATGGATCTTCCTAATCACAACTAAACAAAAATAATACAGCAATATTGAACTGGTCCCCAAAAATGTAATTACATTTTAGCCCATATTTTTAAATATGTTCATGGATCGTTCCAGTCAATAAACTATCAGATATTATAACTATCAGAGTTTATCAGATCATCAGCTTATATCTATGCCTTCGAGAGTAAATGTGAACAGTGAATACTAACTTAGATTTAGATCAATAACTTAAGAGATGCAAAAAAAACTAACCGTAATAGCATGCTCGTGTAAAGTATTCTGCACATTTCTAAATTCAGATCATATATACCAAAATAGGGTTCATGACTACTAACTGACAATCATGCGACTGGCAAAGATGTGGTGCATCAGAGTGTACACAAACAGAGTTTGACAGTCAGAGTTTATATGCAAAACTTGACCTTCAGAGTATAAGAGCAGAGTTTACAAAACAGTTCACATGTAGGTGGAATAGAGAGCATTATATGACATGTAATAGACAGAGTTTAATGAGCCTAACCACAAATCTTAGTCTGATCCAGAGATCATTCCAAGTTCATTTACCAGCCTTGTGAAAGTGCTTTCACTCAATGGTTTAGTGAAAATATCAGCTAGCTGTTGGTCTGTAGGCACAAAAATAAGCTCAATGTCTCCTTCCTCTACATGCTCCCTTATGAAATGATATCTGATGCTGATGTGCTTTGTCATGGAATGTTGAACTGGATTTCCTGTCATGGCAATAGCACTTTGATTATCACAAAAGATAGGAATGTTAGAATAATCTAACCCATAATCCAGCAACTGATTCCTCATCCAAAGAATCTGTGCACAACAGCTTCCTACAGCAATATACTCTACCTCTGCTGTAGATGTAGATGTGGATTTTTGTTTCTTACTGAACCAAGAAACAATTCTGTCACCTAGAAATTTGACAGCTTCCACTGGTGCTTTTCTGTCATTTTTACAACCTGCAAAGTCTGCATCAGAGTAACCAATTAACTTAAAATTTGATTCTCTAGGATACCACAACCCTAAGGTAATGGTTCCTTTAAGATATTTGAAGATTCTCTTTACAGCAATTAAGTGTGGTTCCCTTGGATCAGCTTGAAATCTAGCACACAAACAGGTTGCAAACATGATGTCAGGTCTGCTTGCAGTAAGATACAGAAGTGAACCAATCATGCCTCTGTAGATGGTGGCATCTACTGAAACACCGCTGTTTTTATCTAACTTTGTTGCAGTAGCCATGGGAGTGGGTGCAGAAGAGCTATCAAGCATCCCAAATTTCTTCAACAAATTTCTGGTGTACTTGGCTTGATTTATGAAAATTCCATCCTCAAGTTGCTTCACTTGCAGACCCAAAAAATAACTTAGCCCCCCCCCCCCCATCATGCTCATTTGAAATCTAGACTGCATAAGTTTAGCAAATCTTTCACAGAGTTTGGGATTAGTGGATCCAAAAATTATGTCATCAACATATATTTGAACTAACAGCAGGTCCTTACCTTTTTGAAAATAAAACAAGGTTTTATCAATAGTACCTCTGGTGAAACCAGTTTCCAAGAGAAATTTGGCTAGTGTTTCATACCATGCTCTAGGTGCCTGTTTTAATCCATAAAGGGCCTTGTCCAGCCTGTAGACATAATCAGGATACTTGGGATCCACAAACCCTGGTGGTAGCTCAACATACACTTCTTCATCTAGTTTCCCATTTAGAAAGGCACTTTTTACATCCATCTAAAAGACCTTGAATTTCTTGTGTGATGCATATGCTAGAAACATCCTTATGGCCTCTAACCTTGCAACTGGTGCAAAGGTTTCATCATAGTCAATACCCTCCTGTTGAGAGTATCCTTTGGCCACTAGTCTAGCTTTGTTCCTTGTCACTATTCCCTCACTATCTGTCTTGTTTCTGAACACCCATTTTGTACCAATAATTGATCTGTTCTTTGGTCTTGGTACTAGTGTCCAAACTTCATTTCTCTCAAATTCATTCAACTCTTCTTGCATTGCTGTAATCCAATCAGCATCTAGAAGAGCTTCACCAATTTTCTTTGGTTCTGTCTGTGACAAAAATGCATGATACAGACATTCATTTGATGTGCCACTTCTGGTTTGAATACCAGCTTCTGGATCTCCAATTATTTGATCCCTTGGATGAGACTTTGACCATTTAATAGCATGTGGCAACTGATTCCTTGCATTTCTAGATTCTCCCCCTTGATCCATGCTATCTGCATTTTCTTAGGCTCCCCCTGAATATGAGCCCTCAAAGTTTGAGTTAGCAGAGTTGGAATCATTATTATTTGATTGCGCTAAATTAGTCTCATTATTTGATTCTGCAGGATGTGACTGATCAGAGTTTATCACTTCAACATGATCTTTATCAGAGACTATCAGAGGTACAGAGTATGCTCCATTAGAGTCTGTGGAAATTTCATCAGAGTTTATCGGATCAGAGAATAGTTCTTCATTTTCAAAGTGTAGTTGAGATCATGATCATCAGCATCTTCAAGTCCAGTGATTTTCTTGTCATCAAATGACACATGAATTGATTACATGACCACCCTTGTTCTCAGATTGTAAACTCTGAATGCCTTTGTAGAAATTGGATATCCCACAAAGATTCCTTCATCGGCTTTTAACTCAAATTTTGTAAGCTGTTCTGGGTGTGTTTTCCACACAAAACACTTACAGCCAAAGATATGAAAATACTTTAGATTAGGCTGTTTCCCTTTCACCATCTCATATGGTGTTTTTCCATGCTTATTTATCAGAGTAGAATTCTGAGTAAAACAAGCAGTTTGAACAGCTTCTGCCCAGAAATAGGTTGGTAATTTAGCTTCATCTAGCATGGTTCTGGCAGCTTCAATAAGAGTTCTATTTTTCCTTTCAACTACACCATTTTGTTGTGGTGTACCTGGTGCAGCAAACTCTTGCTTAATCCCTCTGTCCTTGCAGAATTCTTCCATAGTAGCATTCCTGAATTCAGTTCCATTATCACTTCTGATTATCTTTACTTTGTACTCAGATCCATTATCCAGTAGCTTTACATGCTCCATCAGAGTTTGTTGAGTTTCATCCTTCTTCGCTAGAAAATACACCCATGTGTATCTGGTATATTCATCAACAATGACTAAAGCATATCTTTTTCTTCCAATAGATTCAACATTCACTGGACCAAATAGATCAACATGAAGTAAATGATAGGGATGCACAATTGCTGATTCAGTTTTGCTCTTGAATGATGTCTTCCTTTGCTTGGCCTTTTGACATGAATCACATAGGCCATCTAGACTGAGTAGAGATTTTGGAAGACCTCTCACCAGATCTTTTCTGATCAACTCATTAATGTTGTTCAAATTGAGATGGGAGAGCTTCTTATGCCATTTCCAACTTTCTTCACTGGACACTGTTGAAGCCAAACAGATAGCCTTTCCTTCAGAGTTTACAGAAACTCTAGCTTCATAGATGTTATTGTGCCTGTGTCCAAGAAGAGCTAGTTTCCCAGTAGCTTTGCTTATGATTTCACAACATTCTTCATCAAAGCTTACTTTATAACCTCTGTCACAGAGTTGACTCACAGATAACAGATCATGCTTGAGTCCTGGGACATGAGCTACATTAGTGATGATGACATTTCCCAAATTTATACTGCCATATCCCAAAATTCTTCCTATGTTGCCATCTCCATAAGAAACATTTGGGCCAGCCTTTTCCTCATAGTCTGATAGCAGGGCTTTATTTCCAGTCATGTGTCCTGAACATCCACTGTCCAAAACTAGGATACTTTCCCTGTTGCCCTGCAATCACAAACAAACTAATGTTTAGTTTTAAGGATCCAGACTTGCTTGGATCCTTTGTCCTTTTTATGGTTGTTAGCTTTTGCAGCGGAATTATTTCTGTTATCAGAGTGTAAGCTAACATTTGACTTATCAGACTTTACACTAGCGGAATTAACTTTGACCCATTTCAAATTGGGCTTCAATTCATAATAATTGTGATAAAATTTATGATAATTCTTGCAAGTGTACATCGAGTGCCATGTGCTTCCACAATGGTTACAATAAGTCATAGGTCTAGTCCTAACATTATATTTCTTATCCCCTGACTTGGAGGGTAAAGAATTCACATTCTTATTTTTCCTGCAAAAAATAGCAAGATGGTTAGGACTACCACAGTTAAAGCATGTTTTTCTAGGAGCATCAGGAATAGGCATATAATTATTGCTTTTATCAATACCAACTTTACCATTTCTATTTTTCCTAGACAATTTCACCTTATTAACAGACTTTACCTCTTTCAGCTTTTGCTTGAGTTGCTTGTCTGTCATAAGTCTAACATTAACCTGTTTAAAACTCACTTTAACAGGCTTCTTTTTAACCTCCTCTTTGATAGTCTCTTTAATAGTTTCTTGCTTTTCCTCCTTTTTAACTGTCTCAGAGTTTGTCTTCGAGGACTCAGGAACAAATTTCATTGGTTCTGATTTAGGTTTAGGTGGGGGATGAGACTTAACCTTAACATTATCCTGAAATCTAAGCTCATCATTCTCACCATAACCTAAACCAGTAGGGCTATCCTGAAAAACTTGTTGAGTACTTTTACCTGATTTAGTCCAAGTCTCAATAATTTTTCTCTCTTTAGCCAATTCAGATTCAAGGTATTTAAATCTCTTAAGTAGTTCCTCTTTAACATACACAGCATCATCTCTCTCCTTTTTAACAGCATTTTGAATTACTAGCTCATTTTCAAGAAAGATGTTTCTATTCTTAATAGTGGAACTCTCAGATTTTATCCTCTCATTCTCTTTTGTCTGATCTTTATAACTAATCAACAAACTTTTGAGATAGACTCTAAGTTCAGATATATTATCAGTATCAAAAGCAAGAGAAGTTTGAGGTACCTGAATTTCATATGGCTGATTATCAATAGAAGCCATGAGTGCATAGTTGACTTCACCATCAGAGTCTGATGTATCTGCCCAGTCCTTGCCTTTTGAGATGAGGGCCTTTTCCTGCTTTCCTTTCTTGCACTCAGTTGCAAAGTGCCCTTTCTCTCCACAGTTGTTGCAAGGTAGCTTGGATTTATCAGTTTTACCAGGCTTCCTGTCTTTACCATCAGCTCTTGCAAAGTCCTTTTTGCCATATTTTGAGCTGCTTCTAGAAAACTTCTTCCCTTTCTTGAACCCTGTGAAGCCCATCTTCTTGAATGGCTTCACTATCAAGACAGCCATTTCCATCATCTTTTCCTTATCATCTTCATCAGAAGATTCAAATGATTCATCAGAACTAGAGTCACCATCAGAGTTTGATGACTCAGAGTTTAGGGTTAGAGCTTTTCCCTTAGCTCTCTTCCTTGATTCTTCTTTCTTCAAGGGCTTTTCTCCCACTTTTAGAGCAACAGGTCTTGTCTTCTTGCTGTTCCTCTTGCTCCTTTGCTCCATCTCTAATTCATGGGTTTTGAGCATCCCATAAATTTCATCAAGTTCCATCTCTCCTAGCTCATAGTTATCTCTTAAGGTAGTGGTTTTCAAATCCCACTGTTGTTCGCACTTTATTCACGCAAGAGAACGTGGTCACAAGTAATACAGAAATAAGTAGGATTCGTTCCCACAGAGACTCAACTTGCTTACGTTTAGTTCACTTATACACCAGAGTATGATTAACTACCACTGCTAAGAAAATAACAACTGGAGTTTGATTAAACTAATGCTTAAAACTTAAAGAATTACTTATATTAAATAAACATGGGATTTTAACTTCATTAACTATCTCATCTAGAATCTTATGCCTTTTCAACCTAGCATGTGAAAGTGATGATAACTGATCAGACCCTCTAAACTGATAAACGCCAACTTTCATTGCACGCATACCATCCTAATGAACATCCACAAAAGATAGAAGTCAAATAGTCAACCACTATACTTAGTCCCTATATGTCTATAGAGATTGAAAACATAATGGCTTAAGCACAAGGATCCATAAAATCACATAGTCAGTGCAAGACGGTTAGAATTACACCACAAATTAATACATGCTCTTAACATGCAAAAACCTATGCTAGCATGGCATGTTCTAAACCCTAGATCCACTTTCGCATTCACGAGGATTTAACAAACAATCATAAATGTTCGCGACGCATTTACAACGAATAAGCTTAACCATACTAGGATATCCATAACATTCACACACTTAGGCATAAAAACAATCAATATCTAGAATCGATAGAAAAATCCATTAAAACCCCATGACAACGATTAGCCCATCATTGGCCTAGCCGCCATCATGGGTTCATATGAAAACATAGTAAATAAACAATTAAACATAAAAGACTGATATTAATTGCAAGAGTAAAAGAAACCACCGATAATCCACGTGTAGAAAATTACAAACGAAAAATAGCTTGACGGCTCACAAAGTACTTTGCCTCTTGACTGATAATAAAACCCTACGTGCTTACTTAATTTCCTTCCTTTTGTAATAATAATAATCCTTATGTTTTTATACTAGGTTACATAAAATAACGATCCATGGGCTTGCTGCTTCCTGGGCTTCAAAACGGACCAACTGCAGAAAAATCAGTAACTGGACTCGGCTGGAGGGGCGGGCGCTCTTGAACCGGCGCGGGCGCGCCTGTTGAATTCTGATGAAGCGCGGGCGCGCTTGGTGGAGCGTGGGCGCGCCTGAAGCTTCTGTGCATTAACTGATTTTCTTGCCATTTGCTCTTTTAACGACTTATCCTGCCCTATCTTGGTCTCAACTCAAGCCTTGACTCTTCTCTCTTGAATTCCTAGCTCATGTACCACCAATTTATGCCATTATTCATCAAATCTGCTTTGCCTGGGAATCTGCACACCAAAAACATAAAACACATCAAAAGACACTAAATACTTGGGCACTAGCGATCAATTTAAGCCAAATTGGAACGTATATAGTGGACAAACAAGTCCACTAACACACCCCCAAACTTAAACCGATGCTTGTCCCCAAGCATAAACAGACTCTAAACACTCTAAGGCAATGCAATGCATGAATGCAACTACTATGAAAATGCAAGGACCCCCTCGAACTCACCAAAACCAATCGACAATCCAAAGTCTCAAAGAGATACATCCGAACAGAGCTCGACCAAGTCCCCTTATACCGATACTACATGAACAGAAACGTGTGTGTGTGCGATGCTCATCAGATATATTCTGACACTAGATCAAAATCATACCTATTTTTCGCCAAGACAATCACCTGCTTATAAACAGAATGAGTGGTAAACACTCCATAACATACAAACACCGCCGTCATTCATTTGAGTTAGACAGGGAATCACACTTTATTGCTAAACCACCACTACGACACATAACACACATAGGCTTATTTAACCGTGCAATGGATGAGACCCCTAAAGGCTTATACAATAATACCCATGTAGCGAGCGTTAGGTTAGTGGATCCCAGACTATAAAAAAGCCTTAGGTCACTAGGCACAAAGTCCCCTCGAACTTAATTGCCCGAGTATTAAAGAGCTCACCCTGGTTAATTTTGCCTCGAATTATTCACATGACTCTTTTTTTTTTTTTTTTTTTTTTTTCTTTTTTTTTTTTCTTTTTTTTCTTTCTTTTTTTTTTTTAAACAGAATCTGGAATGAGAATTCTCAATTCCAACCCTAGACTACTCATAAAAATATGAGCCGGCTACTAGCCATTTGACGCCTAGCCATACTTGACAAACATTAACAATCAGCATGAATCTTTGTTTTCCCCCAAACTTATACTTTGGTATTCGTACATTATCAAGGGAATAACAAACATTCTAGATATAAACATGCGATTAAATCTACAACAACTAAATAGGCATGACTCAACCTAGCCCAAAAGCAACCGACGAGACTGTGTAAATAATGTGCTTCTGAAACATGCAAATCAATTTCATAAGGACTGTAAATCATCCCTCTGCTCATCAATACCACACTTCAATTGACATCGACTTATCAAACAGAATTAGTTCGTCCGAAGAGATCATGAAATATGCATGCTATGAAATGCAACTAACATGGATTCATATGAACAAAAATTTTCAAACAAAATGCTCTATATGGATAATTAAAACAAAAACAAAATGCATGACAAACACTACAACTACATGTCCTATATGCATCTAACTACAATCTCCATTTCCGACCCCCAAACTATAAAATATTCAATGTCCCCATTGAAGGCAAGAAACGAAGAAAGTGTGCAGAAATACCTCAATCCTCAGCAGAGTCACCCTCCTCGGGTGAATCCGGTGGTGGATACACGGTACCAGCTCCATAAATAGGCCAATCGACCTGTACACCTGTAGCCAGAAAAGCTGCACCAAGAGCCTGAGTCAGGTCAGCCGCAAACCGGCTCTGCCGATCATCAACTGCGTCCATCCGCCGTGCTAACCTCCTAAAATGAGCCTCACCCATACCAGCACTAGCCACAGCTGGCGGTGCCCTAGAAGATCCAGCCCTAGCCTCCCTCTGCTGTCTTGGTGGCACTTCACCACCCACAATATACCCCAAGCCACGGGGATGCGGTGCACCACCGTCCCATTCAGGGAGTCGAGCTATCGCCGCCGTGTCAATGGCACTCGCAGGAAGTTGCAACTGCTCCTCCGCCGGCCAGTGAATACCCACATCAACACACAGACGAACAACCACTGAGCCATACGGAATCGCGCCAGTGGTACTGCCCTGCAAGAATCGGATCATGTGCCTGTGGATAAGGGAGCCTAGGTCGATGTATCGCCCACTGAGAATACCCCACAACAAAATAGCCCGATCCACTGTCACCTCATGAGTGTGTGACGATGGCACAATGTTAGCACACAGAAACAGGTTCCAGGCCTTAGCATACGGGTTCAAAGCCATGGCGGAGAAGGTAACCGGCTCAGTAGAGCCTGCCCTGCGCTTCCAAGTAGTGCCGGGAACTGTCATATCCCGCAGGATGGCCTCAAGGTCAACCTCCCCACGGGTCTTCAACCCGAAATCTTCCACTCCCTCCTGCGGTGCTGGCAAATTCAAAACCCTAGTGATGGCGGCAGGAGTATAATCCACAACATACCCTCGAACTGCAGAATACCCATTCTTCTCCTGCTTGGCATTGGCATAGAACTCCCTCACGATACTCAATGGTATCGCCTCCGCAGCCTCACACACGGTCTCCCAACCGCGCTCACTAACCATCGCGATTAGAGACCCATCAAGAACACCCGGAATAAATCCCCTTTCCTTGACCACAGATTTGGTCATCAACCGTGCAAACTCAACTTGGGCCTCCGGTGAATTGAATTGGGGCACAACTCCCCCACTCGAAGAAGAACTTGATGTCCCTGAGCGCCTAGATCTCTTGGGTGCCATTGATTGAGTTGTAGAAGTGTGAAGAGATGAGATGCAGTGCGTGTATATTTGTATGTATATGTGTGAATGAGAGATGAAAAGTAAAAATTAGGTTAGGGTTAGGGTGTGTGAAGGCTTTTAACAAGTTAGAGTGGCTGGGCTTGGGCTAAAAATTGATTTAAAACATAAAATTGCTGATTTATTTTGTTTTTAGAGTTTTTCTATTTTTTTTTCGTTTTTTTAACAGTCGCACTCAGGGCGCCCGCGCCTCCAGGAGCGCGCCCGCGCCTGAGGCTACTGCAATTTTTCAATTTTTATGTGTTTTTGCTTTTTTTTTTTTTTTTTTTTTTATTTAAATATATTTTTATAAGAATAAAAATTACCATTCAAGCCGTAGGTTGCCTCCCACGAGCGCTGTCGTTAACGTCATTTAGCCGGACGTTACTTCAGGTCCTTAATCCGAGGTTGACAGAATCGCGACTTCAGCTTCGCGATTTACTTGTTCTCCCAAATACAGCTTCAATCTCTGACTATTGACTTTAAACGCTTGATCTGGGGTCTTTTCATAAATCTCCACAGCTCCGTGTGGATACACAGTTTTCACAACAAAGGGTCCTGACCACCTTGACTTAAGTTTTCCTGGAAACAATCGCAGACGAGAGTTAAATAATAAAACTAATTGACCAGGAACCAATACCTTTGTTGTCAACCGACGATCATGCCATCTTTTCACTCTTTCCTTGTAGAGCTTGTTATTCTCATAAGCTTGTAGACGAAACTCATCCAATTCATTGATTTGTACCATCCGCTTTTCCCCTGCGGCTTGATAATCAAAATTCAGTTTCTGCAATGCCCAATAAGCCTTGTGTTCCAGTTCTGCCGGTAGATGACAAGCTTTTCCATAGACTAGTTGATATGGTGACATCCCCAAAGGTGTTTTGAACGCAGTTCGGTAGGCCCACACCGCTTCATCCAGTTTTAAAGACCAATCCTTCCGCGAAGGACTTACCACTTTTTCCAGAATGCGTTTGATCTCACAGTTTGATACTTCAGCTTGGCCATTGGTTTGAGGGTGGTATGCTGTCGCCACCCGATGGTTGATGTTGAATCGTGCCATCAGATTAGTGAACTTTCGATTGCAAAAGTGAGAACCCTCATCGCTGATAATGACCCTTGGAGTCCCAAATCTGGTGAAAATGTTTTTGTGAAGGAAGTTGAGCACTACATTGGCATCATTAGTTGGAAGTGCCTTGACCTCCACCCATTTGGAGACGTAATCCACAGCTAGCAAGATGTATTGGTTATTGCAAGATGAAATGAATGGGCCCATGAAGTCGATTCCCCATACATCAAAAATCTCCACTTCTAGCATTACATGAAGGGGCATCTCATCCCGTTTTGAAATGTTGCCTACTCGCTGGCAACGATCACATCTGGTTACAAACTGATGAGCATCCTTGAATAGTGATGGCCAATAAAATCCTGCCTGCAGAATACGAGTAGCTGTCTTTTCACCTCCATAATGGCCCCCATAAGCCGTGGCATGATAATCCCTCAGAATAGCTTCAGTCTCACTATATGGTACACACCTTCTGATAATCTGATCAGCCCCTTGTTTAAACAGATATGGCTCATCCCAACGAAACCACTTTACATCATGCATGAATTTCTTCTTTTGGGCTGACGACAATTCGGGTGGAACAATATGACTCACAAGATAATTCACAATATCCGCATACCATGGTTCTTCTTCTTGTACTCCAAACAGTTGTTCATCCGGAAATGAGTCATTGATGAGAGTACTGTCTCGTGATTTACCAGGATCTTCCAATCGTGAGAGGTGATCAGCTACCTGATTTTCGGTCCCTTTTCTATCTTTGATCTCCACGTCGAATTCTTGAAGTAGGAGAATCCATCGAATCAGGCGGGGTTTAGAATCCTTCTTGGAGAGCAGATACCTAATAGCTGCGTGGTCAGTATACACCGTCACTTTCGTACCAAGCAAGTATGATCTGAATTTTTCAAAGCCATACACAATGGCTAGCAGCTCCTTCTCTGTGGTTGTGTAATTCAATTGCGCATCATTGAGTGTCTTGCTTGCATAGTAGATAACATGAAAAATCTTGTCTTTCTTTTGACCAAGAACAGCCCCTACTGCAAAATCGCTAGCATCACACATCATAGCAAAAGGTTCATTCCAATCTGGGGCGATGATCACAGGTGCTGAAATCAACTTCTTCTTCAATGTCTCAAAGGTTGTCATACAATCATCATCGAATTTGAAGGGAACATCCTTCTCCAACAGCTTACACAAAGGTTTGGAAATTTTGGAGAAGTCCTTGATGAATCTTCTGTAGAAACCTGCATGACCGAGGAAACTACGAATTCCTCTCACTGAAGTAGGCGGTGGAAGATTTTCAATTGTCTCTATTTTTGCTTTATCCACTTCCAGTCCTCGACGTGACACCTTGTGTCCAAGAATAGTTCCTTCTTGTACCATGAAATGGCATTTCTCCCAGTTGAGAACCAGATTAGTCTCCACGCATCTTTTCAGAACCATGCTAAGATTGTGTAAACATTCGTCAAAAGAAACCCCAAATACTGAAAAATCATCCATGAAGACTTCCACTGTCTTACCAATCATGTCTGAAAAAATTGCCATCATGCACCTCTGAAAAGTGCCAGGTGCACCACATAACCCGAATGAAACCCTTCGAAAAGCGAAGGTACCAAACGGACATGTAAATGTTGTCTTCTCCTGATCCTCTGGAGCAATGCAGATCTGATTATAACCCGAATATCCATCCAGAAGGCAAAAGTATTCATGGCCGGCCAGTCGGTCTAGCATTTGATCAATGAAAGGAAGAGGGAAGTGATCCTTCCTAGTAGCTTTGTTCAGCTTCCTGTAATCCATGCAGATTCTCCAGCCAGTTACTGTCCGCGTAGGAATGAGCTCGTTCTTTTCGTTAGTTACCACCGTCATGCCTCCTTTCTTTGGCACACATTGAACTGGACTCACCCAAGCACTGTCAGAAATAGGATAGATAATCCCTGCATCCAACCACTTAATAATTTCCTTCTTCACTACTTCCTTCATGAGTGGATTGAGCCTTCTCTGATGTTCCACTGTTGGCTTACTACCTTCTTCCAGCGGGATCTTATGCTGGCAATAGGCAGGGCTGATTCCTTTAATGTCTGCAATAGTCCACCCGATGGCTGATTTGAATTCCCTGAGAACCCTTAACAGCTTTTCTTCTTCAGGACCTGTAAGGTTAGCAGCAATAATCACAGGTAAAGTAGATGATTCCCCAAGAGAAGCATACCTTAAGTGATTAGGCAATGGTTTGAGCTCTAGCTTTGGTGCTTCCTCGATAGATGGTTTTAACCGCTGATGTGATTCTCTCAATTCAGATAAACCCAACGATTCTGGTTTTTCAAATTTTTGTTGCCAAGGAGAAGCATTCAGATACTGTACCTGTTCTTCAACCTCTTCCTCTTCAATTGTAAAATCCCCACGTAGAGCCTTTTCCAGTGTATCATCCATAAGCATGTGTTCAATTTTTACTTGCACAGCAGATTCCACTACATCTACTTTAAAGCATTGCTCTTCTTCTGTTGGAAATTGCATTGCTTTGAACACATTGAATGTGACATTCTGATCGTGCACTCTCATGGTGAGTTCTCCCTTCTGTACGTCAATCAATGTCTTTCCCGTTGCCAAGAATGGTCTCCCAAGAATGATAGGGATTTTCTTGTCTTCTTCAAAATCAAGGATGACAAAATCTGCTGGAAAGATTAGTTTGTCGACTTTTACCAACACATCTTCGACAATTCCTCGCGGATAAGTGATTGAACGATCCGCCAACTGCAGTGACATGTTAGTTGGCTTCGGCTCAGGAAGACCAAGTTGTAAGAATATAGAGTATGGCATGAGGTTGATGCTTGCTCCCAAATCGCACAAACATTTGTCGAACGCCAAATTCCCAATTATGCATGGTATAGTGAAACTACCAGGATCCTTCAACTTTGGTGGTAACTTCTGCTGCAATACTGCACTACATTCTTCCGTCAAGGCAACAGTGTTTAACTCTTCTAGCTTCAGTTTCCTAGATAGAATGCCTTTCATGAATTTGGCGTAGCTAGGCATTTGCTCCAGCGCTTCAGCAAAAGGTAAGTTGATGTGTAGTTTCTTAAAAACTTCCAAGAATTTAGCAAACTGTTTATCTGATTTTTGCTTCTGAAGCCTTTTAGGGAATGGTGGAGGAGGAAATACTTCCTTGTGAACACTGTCTGTCTCTGAACTGCTTTTCTCTTCTGAATCAGTTCTTTTTTCCTTAATTGGTTCCTCCTGCGCAACTTTTTCTGCAGAAATTTCCCTCCCGGCAGTAAGATGAGGCGCGCCCGCGCCTGAGGAAGCGCGCCCGCCCTGCACCTCCTGCCCAGAATGCTGACGTTCTTCGTTTTGTGGAATTTCGACCTCCTGATTGTTCGTAACCCTTCCAGAACGCAATGTAATAGCGTGTATTTGTTCCTTGCTTTCTTTCTTGCCTGGGTTAGCCTCTGTGTCACTTGGTAATTGTCCTTGAGGTCTGTGTAGAAGAGCACTTGCTAGTTGACCAATTTGATTTTCCAATGTCTTCAGCGTTACAGCTTGACTCTTATACATCATTCTTAGTTCCTCCATCTCTGACTTTTCATTTGAGTGCCCAGGTCCTCCCTGAGATTGTTGATGAAAACCAGGAGGGTTGTATGATTGTCTTGGTGCATAAGATTGTTGAGGAACAGAATTGTTGAAAGGCCTTGTTCCAAATTGCTGACCCTGAGATGGTTGTGGACTGGCATTCTGATTGTTGCTCCAACTGAAGTTAGGATGATTCCTGTTGTTGGGGTGATATGTATTAGGTGCCGGTTGTGTAGGTTTCTGAAAGTTGCCGACAAAATACGCTGAATCGCTAGAAATAGCACACTGAGTTGTATCATGAGCACCTGCACATAAATCACAAACCATAGCGACTTGCTGAATTCCTGCCTTGGATAGTGCGTCCACCTTTATAGATAAAGCCTGTAGTTGAGATGTTATAGCAGTGGCAGCGTCCACTTCAAAAACACCTGCAGTTTTACTCTGCGGCAATCGCTGAGTAGGATTCTGATACTCGTTGGCAGCCATCATTTCAATCAAGTCATAAGCTTCTTCATAGCTCTTGGCCCAAAGAGCTCCTCCAGATGCTGCATCAAGCATAGGTCGTGAATGATTCAATCCATTATAGAAACCATTAATGACCATCCAATCTGGCATCCCATGATGGGGACACTTTCGAAGCATCTCTTTATACCTTTCCCAAGCCTCACACAACGTTTCTCCAGAATGTTGATTGAACTGTGTAAGAGCATTCCTCATGGCTGCCGTCTTAGCCATAGGAAAGAATTTAGTCAGAAACTTTTGTGCAAGATCTTCCCAAGTAGTTATAGAACCTGTTGGCAGCGAATGCAACCAGCTCTTTGCCTTGTCTCGTAGAGAGAATGGAAACAGCCTCAGTTTTATAGCATCTTCAGAAACCCCGTTGGTTTTAAAGGTATCACAGATCTCGATGAAGTCTCTGATATGCATATTAGGGTCCTCAGCAGGTGAACCCCCAAACTGCACAGAATTCTGAACCATTTGAATTGTGCCCGGCTTGATTTCGAAATTATTAGCTGCAATAGCCGGCCTAACAATGCTTGACTGAATGTCATTGATCTTCGGTTGAGAGTAATCCTTAAGAGCTTTCACTGGATCCCCCATTACTATTTCTGGTTCAATTTCTGGAACTGCAATTCCCTCTTCTTCGTCTAAGTGTTCTTCCAGTTTTTCCTTACTCGATTGAGAACGAGTACGCATACACGATCAATTACCTGAATTCACGTAACAAACAAGAACGATTAATAACAAATCTCAGTCAGTGATATCTAACGACCACTGATGATAAGCACATTAACTAAATAAAACAATGAACCGAGTCCCCGGCAGCGGCGCCAAAAACTTGTTCGCACTTTATTCACGCAAGAGAACGTGGTCACAAGTAATACAGAAATAAGTAGGATTCGTTCCCACAGAGACTCAACTTGCTTACGTTTAGTTCACTTATACACCAGAGTATGATTAACTACCACTGCTAAGAAAATAACAACTGGAGTTTGATTAAACTAATGCTTAAAACTTAAAGAATTACTTATATTAAATAAACATGGGATTTTAACTTCATTAACTATCTCATCTAGAATCTTATGCCTTTTCAACCTAGCATGTGAAAGTGATGATAACTGATCAGACCCTCTAAACTGATAAACGCCAACTTTCATTGCACGCATACCATCCTAATGAACATCCACAAAAGATAGAAGTCAAATAGTCAACCACTATACTTAGTCCCTATATGTCTATAGAGATTGAAAACATAATGGCTTAAGCACAAGGATCCATAAAATCACATAGTCAGTGCAAGACGGTTAGAATTACACCACAAATTAATACATGCTCTTAACATGCAAAAACCTATGCTAGCATGGCATGTTCTAAACCCTAGATCCACTTTCGCATTCACGAGGATTTAACAAACAATCATAAATGTTCGCGACGCATTTACAACGAATAAGCTTAACCATACTAGGATATCCATAACATTCACACACTTAGGCATAAAAACAATCAATATCTAGAATCGATAGAAAAATCCATTAAAACCCCATGACAACGATTAGCCCATCATTGGCCTAGCCGCCATCATGGGTTCATATGAAAACATAGTAAATAAACAATTAAACATAAAAGACTGATATTAATTGCAAGAGTAAAAGAAACCACCGATAATCCACGTGTAGAAAATTACAAACGAAAAATAGCTTGACGGCTCACAAAGTACTTTGCCTCTTGACTGATAATAAAACCCTACGTGCTTACTTAATTTCCTTCCTTTTGTAATAATAATAATCCTTATGTTTTTATACTAGGTTACATAAAATAACGATCCATGGGCTTGCTGCTTCCTGGGCTTCAAAACGGACCAACTGCAGAAAAATCAGTAACTGGACTCGGCTGGAGGGGCGGGCGCTCTTGAACCGGCGCGGGCGCGCCTGTTGAATTCTGATGAAGCGCGGGCGCGCTTGGTGGAGCGTGGGCGCGCCTGAAGCTTCTGTGCATTAACTGATTTTCTTGCCATTTGCTCTTTTAACGACTTATCCTGCCCTCTCTTGGTCTCAACTCAAGCCTTGACTCTTCTCTCTTGAATTCCTAGCTCATGTACCACCAATTTATGCCATTATTCATCAAATCTGCTTTGCCTGGGAATCTGCACACCAAAAACATAAAACACATCAAAAGACACTAAATACTTGGGCACTAGCGATCAATTTAAGCCAAATTGGAACGTATATAGTGGACAAACAAGTCCACTAACAACTGTTCAGGCAGAGAAAGGAGAAATTTCATATTAGAGTCCTCTAAATCATACTCTTTGTCAACTAATGACAGATCATTCAATAGCTTTACAAATCTGTCATAAGTATCAGTCAATGATTCATCAGCCCTTGAATCAAAGTGTTCATACTCCTGTGTGAGTATGGTCTTTCTATTCTTCTTGATAGCCTTGGTTCCCTGACATCTAGTCTCCAAAGCATCCCAAATTTCCTTTGCACTTTTACATGCAATTACTCTGTTAGACATAACATTATCCAAAGCACTGTGGAGAAGATGTCTAACCTTTGCATCTTTTGCAATTGATGCAATATCCTCAGCAGTCATGTCCTTCTTTTCCTTGGGAATAAGCCTTGGTTCTTCACCATTAACAGGCACAGACAACTTTGTGGGATTGTGAGGACCATCTTCAATTCTTTCAAGATATTCTGGATCTATAGCTTCCAGAAACATGGTCATCTTCACTTTCTAGATAGGATATTCTGATGCCTTGAGTATAGGAACCCTAATAGACTCATACCTGCTCATCTGGTTTAATTTGTTCCCGTTTTGGTTTGTCTCAGACATTGTTTTGTTCGTGAATAGATTGAAAACTGTATAGATTAAACAGCGTAGGCTCTGATACCAATTGTTAGGCCGTTTATACACGAACAATGAACTGTTATACATAAATAAAGAAGTACTTTGTATTAACTTGAATCAATGTTTACAAGTTCTCTATCAAAGATGAACGAATATCTTTGACATCTGCTAGGTTACACCTTCGAATGTAGCAAGCGATCACCCTTCTAGGGTAAACCTATCTGTGTTTATATAGTACACAGTTTCAATCAATCTATATCAATATGCTATAAATTAGCTATTATACATATCAATTATAGATTGCTACTTTATCTCTTTCCTTGTTTAGCTCCGCATCTTCGCTTCAGTATATATATCTTTAATATATTTGTCTTGATCTTCGAAGACTTTCCATTCTTATGATCATCATCTTCCCAATATAACTTCAACTGTATAGATTATGATCACCTTGTAAATTCTGGCTTCACTAACTCTGAAGATAAACTCAAATACCAAAACGTTCCTGACAGCAACTTTCTTGGCAGTAACTTCTTTGACAGTAAGTTGTCTGACAGTAAACTTTGATAGCAAAAAGTTCCTGACAGCAACTTTCTTGACAGTAACTTCTTTGACAGTAAGTTGCATGACAGTAACTTTTGCGCGTATGCATGATAGTAACTTTTGCGCGTATGCATGACAGTATCTTTCTTGACAGTAACCTTGCATGCATGACAGTATCTTTGGCAGATAGCTTTGCTTGACAGTAGCTTTCTTAGTAAACTCTGATCAGTACCTGTTTGCTTAAACACTGACATTAGCAATTATATCTAGCAGAGTTTGAATCACCAGAGTTTATTTCCTACAGTTCATTCTCAAATCTCAGAGTTTGATGTGCATCCTTATCATGTAATCCAGCTATTTTTCCTTCATTAAAAGAGACATTAATTGATTCCATGACTGTCCTTGTCCTTAGATTGAATACTTTGAATGCCCTTGAAGAGGTTTTAGAAGTTGTTGCATATCCAATAAAATTCATTCATCTACTTTAAGTTCAAATTTCTTCAATTGATCAGGGTGTGTTTTAAGAATAAAACACTTACTTCCAAAGATATGAAAGTACTTAACATTTGGTTTTCTTCCCTTCAAAGATTCATATGGAGTCATTCTATGTTTGTTTATTAAAGAACAATTCTGAATAATGCATGCAGTGTTTACACCTTCTGCCCAAAAGTAAGTAGGTAGTTTTGCTCCTTCTAGCATTGTTCTGGCAGCTTCTATTAGAGTTTTGTTCTTTTTTTCAACTACACCATTTTGTTGAGGTGTACCAGGTGCTGAGAATTGTTGGATAATAACTTTTGTTGAGCAGAATTCCTCCATTGCAGAGTTTTTAAACTCTGTTCCATTGTCACTCCTTAGATTCTTCACCTTGTGAATTGATCCATTCTCAATCATTGCAATATGGTCAAAAATTATCTCTGCAGACTCATCCTTCTTATGCAAAAAATATACCTAAGTGAATCTTGTGAAATCATCAACTATCACAAGAGTGTATTTCTTCTTTTTAATGGACATTATGTTGACAGGACCAAATAAATCAAGATGCAGTAAGTGAAAAGGTTGATCAATTGAATTTTCAATTTTGCTCTTGAAAGATGTCTTCTTTTGTTTGGCCTTTTGACATGTATCACAAAGTCCATCAGGATGAAATTGAACTTTTAGAAGACCTCTAACTAGGTCCTTTTTCACTAATTCATTAATGTTTCCAAAATTCAAGTGACACAGCTTTTTGTGCCAATTCCAACTTTCCAGGGATGATGCCTTTCCAAGTAAACAAGTTAAAGGACCATCTGAATTATTATCCAAGCTAGCTTTAAATAAATTGTTATGTCTGTGACCAACAAGAACTACTTTCTCATTCTTCTTGCTTTTCACTTCATAATGAGTACAATGAAATTCCACAGAATAACCTCTGTCTGTCATTTGACTTACACTTAGAAGATTATGTTTGAGTCCTTCAACCAGAACTACATTTTCAATGATAACACTTCCCATCACAATATTGCCATATCCCAGTGTTCTTCCTATGTTGCCATCTCCATAAGATACTACTAGGCCAGCCTTCTCCTCAAACTCTGAAAGCATGGATTTGTTTCCAGTCATATGTGCAGAACATCCACTATCAATTACTAGGATATTTTTCCTGTTTCCCTACAATCAGTAAATGCAACTTAATTAGTAGGTTTGGGGACCCAAACTAGTTTAGGTCCTTTCTTTGAAAACTTATTAATTTTTGCAGCATAAGTACTTTTATCAGAGTTTGTGTTAATAGAGTTTACAAAAGTAGAGTTTGCATTCATAGAGTTTGTACTGTCAGAGTTTACACTTCTTTTATCAGACTTTATCACATATATTTGCTTGACAATTTATTTTGGAGAATTCTTTATTTGAGGTTGTGGTTTATAATAATTATAATACGAATTTTGATATTCTTTGCATTTATAAATGGAATGCCTCATACTACCATAATGAAAACATGGATTATGTCTAATTTGTTTTCTATCCTCAATTCTAGGTTTTTCAGGCTTATTCTTTTTCTTTTGTTTGCAGTCAATAACAAGATGATTTGAATTACCACAAGTAAAGCATGTTTTCCTAGGAGCATCAGGAATATTCATATAGTTAGTCTCCTTAGTTATTCCTATTTTGCCATTTCTATTTCTTTTAACCATTTTAGGTTTTCCTGTATTGGTGACTGCCTTCAACTTTTCCTTAAGTTGCTTCTGTGAAAGTAATCATATATTTACCTTTTTAGGTTCTGACACACTATTGTTCTTGGAGCATTCAGTGGGAGTTTAGTTAATACTTGCTCTAACAAATTTCATAGGTTTATTTAATATTCCTTTTATGTGTGATTTAGTGTGTGTTTCAGATTCATAACCTAAAGCAGAAGTCCAATTCTTATTAGTCAATATTTGATGGACTTTCTTTCTAGAGTTTGTCCAAACTCTGAAAGTTTCCTTTTCTTTTGCTATTTCAGATTTTAGATATTCAACTTGAATTTCTAATTGAGTTTGCATGTGAATAGCATTATCAGAATCTTTCTTAATTTTTAACATATCAGAGTTTTCAGATTCAAGCATGTTATTTCTAGTAGTCAGAATTTGTATCTCAGATTTTAATCTATCATTCTCCAATGTCTGAGATTTAAAGCTAACATGTAAAGATCTAAGAAAAGACTTTAGTTCACAGATATTATCAGTTTGAAAGTTAAAGACAGAGTGAGGTACCTTATCAGAGTTTAGAGCATCAGTGTTTTCCATGAGTGCATAATTTGTTTCTTGTTCAGAATCTGAGAAATCCATCCAATCCTTCTTTGATGTTATTAAAGTTTTCCCTGATTCCTTACTTCTGCATTCAGTAGTAAAGTGCCCCATCTTGTTACACTTGTAGCACTTGATCTTTGATTTATCATCTCTATCTTCTCTTTTCTTCTACCTTTCTTTCTTTTCTGACTCTCCATGCTTTTTCTGAAAATTTGCTTACTTCTTGTATTTCATGTACTTCATCTTTTTGAAGCCTTTTACTATCATTACAACCATCTCCATCATATCAGAATCTGTGGAGTCATCAGAGTTAGCTTCAGAGTTTGTCTCAAACTCTGATTCACTACCTCTTTTCCTTTCCTTGTTGAGACCTTAAGCACCTTTTCTTTTGGTTCTTCAATCTTGGTTTCAACATTCAAAGCAATAGATCTTGTCTTGCTGCTCTTCCTGTTTCTTCTCTACTGTAATCTAGGTCATGAGTTTTTAATTTACCATATACTTCATCTAATGACATCTCATCTAAGTCAGACCTGTCTCTAATTAGAGATGTCTGTAGATCTCATTCTTCTAGAAGAGCCCTTAGAAACTTGGTGTTTGAATCTTCATTGTCATATACTTTATCCACCAAAGCCAAGTTATTTAACAGAGTTAGAAATCTGTCATAGATATCTGTTAGGGATTCATTTTGTTTTGCCTCAAAGTATTCATACTCCTGAATTAGCATAGATCTTCTGTTTTTCTTGATTTTCCTAGTTCCTTGACATTGAATCTCTAGTGCATCCCAGATCTCCTTTGCAGTTTTGCATGTTATAACCCTGTTGGACATTACAGAGTCAAGACTATTGTGTAATATGTTCCTTACATTGGCATCTTTGAGGACTTCTTGTTTTTCCTCATTAGTTCACTCATTTTTGTCTTTAAGGGTATAATGTTCAGGAACTTGTCTTCCATCCACAATAGTTGCAGTACCAGTTTTGTTGGCATGTACTGGCCTTCATTGATCATGTCCAAGTAATCAGGATCTGTTGTTTCTAGGAACATCAACATCTTCACCCTCCATATAGGGTACTCAATTTTCTTTAAGATATGAATTCTTATACTCTCATACTTGTTTCCAGACATGATTTATGATCTAACAGTTGAATTCGAACTGTCTGCTCTGATATCACTTGTTTGCCCAGAAAGATAAACTATTACAGAAGGGGGGTTGAATGTAATAGTACCAGTAAATCGATTAAGAACACAAGTATGTAAAAGATGAATATTGTTCTGTATTAAAGATTATGAAAAGGTTACAAAACTCTCTCAAGAAATTGTTTGTTCTTAAGAGCTGCTAGGTTATGAAAAATAAGACTTGACCGATACTTAATGTTAACCTATGTTTGTGTTTATATAGACACAGTTACAATTTAATTACAAATCAGAATAGAAATAGAATAGCTTTACATAAGGAAATAGTCTTGCATTCAGATTCCTTCTTACTTTCCTATTCAGACTCTGATTTGAATTGCTTCGTGACAAACTCTGATATTAAACTTTGTCCGTTATTATTCTCTGATAAAGCATTCTCTATTAGAGTAAACTTTGTCCGACAGTTTCTTAAACTCTAATGATGTCAGCAATGTAAACTCTAACTTGTATTCTCTGACAGCCATCAGTATTTGTTTTCTAACATTTTATATAAAATTTTACATACCATATAAATTAAATATTAAATAGCATATAGAAGTATTATAATTTGAGTAAATTATTAAAAAATAACATATACAGACTATTATAAATAGTTTGGAAAAAATAATTTTGAATATAATTTAAGATACAAAGAATTAAAAACAAAAATTAAATATGAATTAAAATAGATAAAATATTATTTTATGAGTAAATATTAAATCAAAATTAACACATATAAAATATTATAAATAATAATAAAGGAGAAATTAAGATATTTAAAATAAATTTAGAAAATAATTAAAATTATTTAAAATTATTATGTGAAAGTTTTAAACATAAAATAGTTAAATATAAATATATTTATATTGATTATGTTGTATTATAATAACAATATTTAATAATATATAAATTAGAATATACTTTTCGGGTAACATAGACAAATAATATAATTATAAAAAATTAGTTATAAAAAATTTAATTGGATTTGATGTCCAGTCCGATTACCCATGATCCGGAGTGGATATAGATTGCCCTCTAAAATATCTGACACTTGATTCGATCTGATCCGAAAAAAATAAATGAATTTGGATATATATTTAGGGCGATCCGATCCAAATCCGATCCGTTTACCGGCCTCATTCCATGACCATCCTAAGTATAAAATTGTGAACGAATCAATCACATACGACTCAACAAAAATGTGTATATTTCTTGTATGATAAAAAACAAATGGGCCCAGTATCTTCCTCATACAGTAAATATATTAGTGGTCCCTTGAAATCACCAAAAAGCCCAATGGGCCATCATAACCAACACCAGTCTTTCCATGGACCGGGTGCACCCACTAAACCCCTGTATCTAGCCTCATCTCCCACTTCACACTATATATAATGTTGTGGGCTACTCACTTGATGAGCATTTCATAATAACATCTTTGAAAAATGAATGGGGTTTTGGAAAAAGAAAAACAAGGGGTGAGTCTTGATGATTTGAAGAACAAAATGGCTGAGTTTGCTAAAGAAAGAGACTGGGATCAGTTTCATAGCCCAAGAAATCTACTCTTGGCCCTGGTACTTATTTTCAAACCAACCCTTTTTTTCTTGCCTTGTTTGTATGTTTCTACTGTTTTTTGTTTTATATACTTACATGTGTCTGTGTGTAATGTTGTTTTTGTGTTTTTTGTCTGATTTTATGGGCTTTGCTATATGCTATAGTGTACCATTTAGTTGTAAGAAATAAAATTAAAGATTATGGTTGTGAAAGATGGGGATTAAATAGTGGTATCATTTTATTTTTTTTTACTGTTTTGGTGTTTTTATAGATGGTTTAAAATGGTGTTTTATGCATGGTACTGAATTAGATACTAGGGAGAAACTATGAATTTTTAAGGCAAAATGGAGAAAAAAGGTTGTGGAAACAAGAAAAGTGGCTGATTCATGGGTGATGGATGGCTTGGGTTTCGGTTGAACTTCGAAATTTAGTTTTTAAAACAAATCCCTAATACTGTCGGGATTTTAATTTTCTAGTCCATCGGTCTCAAATTATTTGCGCTTTGACTTGTTGTATGTAATTGAAGCTGTGTAGAAAAGACAGCTCTAAAAGGTATTTTTAAGATTTTTTTTCTAAATGAAATAAAAAATTTGTTTAGAAAAAGAAAATTTTAAAAGAAGCCGTAAAACTATCTTTTTTATACATATGAGAATTATAACATCCCACATCGAATTGAAAAATAGTACCGAATTGAAAAAGAGTATGCTTGGGCCCTTTATAAGAACAAGTCAATAACTAATGTATACCAAAAATTGTTAGATTTCATGGGCTGACTGTGGTGGGTTATTTTGGGTTATTGGGCCCGGTATGCATTCACTTCGAGGCTTATCAGAGTCATACCCGACCGGAAGTACTAAGACACTGCCCGGGTTCCGTAAGTTTGTATGTGGACTCGAGGTTCCGTCTGTAGCCTCGACGAGGACGTCGACCCAAAAAGGTGGGGTGCAGGTGTTTGTAACATCTCACATCGAATAAAAAGAGTATGTTTGGACTCTTTATAAGGACAAGTTAATAACTAATGTATACAAAAAATTGCTAGTTTCTATGGGCTGACTTGTGGTGGGTTGTTGGATCCGGTATGGTATGCATTCAGTTAGTTATGGGTCTGGGCTTGGGTTGTTACAAGAATACATGAAAGAAGTCAAATAATTTGAGGCAAAGGGATTAATAATTTGTGAAAATTTGTTACAAATCCCATGGGAGTCTTTTGAAATTATCATTCTGCTGCTAAAGGAAAATAAAGGTCATAAGAAGAAATAAAATGCAAACTTTTTTTTACCATAAAAGAAAAACAATGCAAACTTCAATTTTTAAAAGTATATTATTTTACTTTTTGTAGAATATGGAATAATAGATTACTAAGATGGAGTGAGATATTCCCTCCATTTTTTTTAAGTCGTTTTGACTTTTGACACACATGTTTAGGTGCTTTAACCGCGTAGTAAAAATAATTATTTTTCAAATTTTCTTTTTTTGAATTAAAATATTGATTGCATATTTTAATTCACAAAAAAAGAAAATTTAAAAATAATCATTTTTACTATGCGGTCGAAGCACCTAAACATGTGTGTCAAAAGTGAAAGCGACAAACGGAGGGAAGACTAGACCTTAAGGCTCAGAACATCATCATGTTTGGAACATGTCATTAAGTTAGAATACACTGAACATTGAAACTAGTCCTGCATTATCGATTAGCTTTTACTTTTCAATCTTAGAGTTGAAAGGCATACTAATTGCTGACCAACCCTTACTTTTCACACCCAACTTTTTATCTTTACGAGAAAAAGGTTGTACAAAAAATTCACACTTGTCAAACCCAATACAATACTTGATGGCAGTCCTTGCAAGTTGCAATGTTAAAGAAAAAATGTAATGCAAGTACTTTTTTAGAACTTGTACTTTGTATAATGTGTGTGTGTGTGTCCAGGTGGGAGAAGTGGGAGAGTTGTCTGAGATATTTCAGTGGAAAGGGGAGGTTCCAAGAGGACTGCCAGATTGGAAAGAGGAAGAGAAACAACACTTGGGTGAGGAGCTTTCTGATGTGCTACTCTATCTTGTTAGACTATCTGATATTTGTGGTGTTGATCTTGGAAAAGCTGCTCTTAGGAAACTTGAACTTAATGCCAAAAAATACCCAGCCATGCTTTGCAAAGGTTCTTCAACAAAGCACAACCAACTCTCTGAAAAGTAGTAGGGGAAAACAAACACAATCATTAAACCAAAACCAACAGTACTAATGCTGTTTGAAACTGTCCTATATTTTATATTTGTCATGATGAATGTTCAAGTAGTGAAATGTACTAGGGTACTTCAACTCTCATTTGAGTGCATGTGGTTTTGAATATTCAGACATCTTTTGCATCATTTCTTTCATGTGGGGTTTCCTAAGATTCAAACATGTTTATTAATACGTGGCCGCTGAATTCACATAATCTTATCTGTGATTAAAAAAATCGCGGATAGATTGTTACAATCATAGTTTGTCAGCACCCGAAACCTAATTAATATTCCCCATATATTTGATTGTGGATATCATTGTGAAAATTTTCATCTGTACTTGCTTTTTACTTTTTAAGTGTTTTTTAAAAAAAATATTAGTACATGAGGTTATAAGGTATTTTTGATTTAATAGTATAAAATTATAAGGATAAATTGTAAATACACGTCGAGTTCCAAAATTATAAATATAACCTTATGATTTTATATTGTAAAATGCTCTAATCTCTGGTATTTGCCTGGACAACATAGAGCAGGATTCTCAATTAAAAATGATCTTTTTTTGCATCTGGATAGTAGACACTACAATGTAGATGACATATATATGATTACTTGATGGCAAGAAGCATGCTGTTTATTCTAAAACCTATTTCAAATATACTGTCATGTTACTATAATCACATCGTTTCTTGAGGTGAAAGTATTTTTATGTTTGGATTGAATTTACAGTTATAGTTATTATTTTGAAACATTTTTTATTTTCATTTTCTGTGGCTATCGAGTAGTATAGATATGGTCATAGACCATAGAATGATGCACCCAGGGTTTAGCCAGAGATACAAACAATCTGCTAATCTTAGTACTTTTTTTTTTTTGAAATCCTGCTAATCTTAGTACTTATATTAACCTAACAACCACAAGAAAAAACTAAACTATGATATTTAATATAATATATTTTAACCTATATATTAACATTTTCGAAAGAAAAGCACTTCATATCCATAGTTTTTAACAAAAGAAACAACTTTGAATAAATAATTTGTTCCATAGACCTTACCTTCGATTAGCAATTTCCTTGCTATAGCTACCAAAATGTTGATGATTTTAAATTTAAGCCTTTTCAAATATTATATCATAAACGAAATACACAAGAGCTTTTACTGGTCAGCAAATACACAAGAGCTTATACGAGCGACAAGTTATATATACTATGATCATGCAATTTATGCCAAATGCCGAGGGAATGAAATCAAAAGCACATCAAGAATACAATTGCACATTGTTACTGAATCACACAATCTATTTTCAAGCATTTAAATCCATGACCTTACGTAAAAAAAAAAAAAAATCCATGACCTGGGATCCCACCAAACTAAGATACTTGTCCTGCTAAGCAGATAATTGTACATTCTAAATTGCAACATGTCCAATTCATGTCCCTCGAACAAGGAACGAGAAGCATGAGAAAACTCAAATAGGACCAAGTTCTATTAATTGCTCTACTGAGCGCATCAAAAAACTGGTTTTTATCTGGTAGTAGCAGTAGCAGATCTTGCACTCATAGATGTATGGTAGTTGGTGCTTCTTTGCTTCCTGTAAGATGAATAAACATCATCATATTGACTCGCCTCATTAGGATTTGCTGTGGCACCCAGCCCAAGCCTTCCTGAGCTAACTGATCCTGGCTTCCGCTCTACACTTCCATCGGGTAAAGTCCCGGTCTCTGGGTCAACCTGTAGATTCGGAGGTGGAGGAATACAGGTTCCTCCTTTCCTTACAGGAGAATCTCTTTCATACTCGTCATCATCATCAGCTAAATTCAAAGGCCCTTCAGAAGGGTTGACCTCTCCGATTTCTCTAAAGAATTTCGATACCCTCTCAAGAAGTTCAGATGGCAATGTGGTTGAAGGAGGTATCATAGTTGGGATATCTAATGGGCTCATAGGAGAGTAAGGTACCCCACTACCAATTTGCATCTTCCGAACCATTCCAGGAATAAGACCAGGAGGGAACAAAGGATATGGCGGTAATTTTTCCCCAATATTAGATGTTTGTGCCGGCAAAAGATGTGGTGCAGACTGAAGGTTTGTAGGTTGAGAAGAAGACATCATAGGTATGGCCCCAGGGAACCCGCCAGCAGGGGAAGAATTCAGAAGAAATTGTTGTGGAATTGCTGATAGAGAAGGAACCTGTTTTTCAAGATGCTCTTGATCTGAGAAATTTTGCTTATCAGACTGCCAATGCAAGGCATTATGATTGGATGCTTGATGCGGAAGTCCTGAATATACAGAAAACAAATATCAGCTAGCACAAAAGAGTATTTCCGCAACAAGAGACTTCATGGTTATATGCAGTGGTTGATTTAAACTTCCCCAACCACAAATAAAAACTTTTTCAATCTTGGGAACTTTCATATATACTGCCAAAAATATAATGTTTAATTGTTTATTGATGTGTGTGCATATATATATGAGAACACAATACCTGCAAATGTTGACGGATCTGCTGGAACAGAAGAAAAGTCACGTTGTTGATGCCCTGCAAATGAATTTGTAGGCAGTCCACCCATCATCTCACTCTCTAGCAAATGAATTGTTTCATGGTCATACACTTCTTTGGAAGCCCAAAACTGCAAAACTTTCTGCAGGCGTTCTTGATTTTCCTCCTTATTTTGAGGGTTGTGGTAAATTCTTGCAAGCATGGAACCCAAGACAGGTCTAAATGCAAGTGCCTCGTTACTAAGTTCATGAGTATTAGTCCTTCTTTGCAAGCTGCATGTTGCAAGGATGCATAAGCAAATACAATTAAAATCGCAGATAGAACCATATATGCCCTATGCATATAGGGCGACAATCCATGAATTTACAAATTTCCAATTTCAACACATAAGTATCCGTTTCCCCCATATTACACTTCACATAGGGCACCATGAATATCCTTTGCACGTGCATCTATAATTCTTTGAATATACTATCTTTCAAGAAACAAGTACGGCAGAGCATTAAAGTATGACTTCTAATTAATATAATTATCAAATAAAAATGTTTAATACTCCACATACAAATATAGTCAACTAGTCTAAGATCCGTTTTAGACATGTATCTAGATTACCAATCGTCTTAAGTATTATATCGAAATCATAACACTTTTTTCCATATATAAAGTTTAAATTATTTTATATAAGAAAAATACAGGAATATAATGTCCTTACTTCTAAAGAAGTAGAGTAGGTTACAGTTATTCATGGTGCAACCTTGTTTTGACAGGATGCTTAGCTTTTTGTATAAATTCGACAGTTAAAAAAAAAGAATTTTTCATGAATCGGGGATGCTAACAAATAGGAATATGTTGTAAACATGTCTTTCCACATAATAAATCAAATCTAGCAATGACTGGTCAGACAGGTGACTAATGAGCACGCAATTAAATCCATAGAAGTCATTCGGGTAAAAGTGCATAATTAAACTATATAAAATATATTCAACTATACAGGTTCTGAAATATGAAGTCACTTGTTACAAATGCAGTCATCTTCATGTGACCAAACACATTAGACATAAATACCCAGATTTTATGCTTAAGCTCCGTAAATAAAGAGAGTTTTTTTTACATAAATGATACCTGTCCCTTATAAGAAGTAGCTTAAATGTTCCAACTAAAATTCCACAAAAAATAGTGTAGCTACTCTATGGTAAGAGGTACCAGCAATGCTCCCCCTTACATCATTGATCACATAATGTGGTCATTTTCATACACACACACACAAAAAAAAAAGAATAAGCACATGCTTTACTGAACAGAAAGAGTTTTCTAAGTCAGTAAAGAGAAAGAGCTGCTATTAGGTATTTGTGATAATTATTGGCCAATAAGAGTGTATTATTGGCTAAAGAAACAGAACAACACGTTAATAATCCAGGTAGGGAATGTCTGGGAACAAAGCAATTATACCAAAGGATCTCGAAAGTCGTGGAACTTGCCTGTCAAATAAAATGTCATTGGAAAGGAAAAGTATATGTAGTTGCCTCTCAGAATCATCCACAGAAAATACCCTGTCCCTAAGAGCTTCTGCCAGCGCTGGTGCAAAAGGTGAACGCTGCATGAACCACAGCTTTGCACCTTTGATTGATTCTTTGGTACCAGTTAAGCCATTGAGCACATTATTCAGCTCCATTGCAACATCAGAGGGAAGTGGTCCAGATAGACCTTTGAAAGTCCCCGAAGACTGATCATAGTGGGGACGACCAGGACCACCCATATTCCCCAGAAAAGGCTGAGGATGCTGTTGTTCATAGAATGGTGGAAAAGGAGGTTGATGCAGTTGAGGTGCATTGAGCAGCGAGGGTGAAGTCCCAGAACCAACCCCTGAGGCATTTAACTTAGTAACATTCGGAGGTGATGGACTTACCATTGGATTAGGTGGATGCATCACAGGTATAGATGAAGAGGGAAAAGGAGGGTTAAAGGGACCTCCAGGAGGACGTGTAGCTAACCAAAGCGTGTAACGGTAGTAATTATGCCCATCACCGCCAAAAAGAAAACTATATGCAGGATTATCTTTCTGATTTTCACGTACCATTGCTTCAAATTCAGGGCCATGTTTTGCTGCATACTCTACAAGTTTATCAATGCATTTCTGCAATTCAGGATCAGAAGGGGGAGGAGCCGGGGGTGGCGAATCATATGAGCCTCGGAATGGTGAAGGTACAATATGGGGGGGTAAATGGGGCGGAAAAGAAGGTGGGAGCTGCTGTTGCTGCTGGAGATGAAGAAGGTGAGGATGCGGAGGGTGCGGATGGAGTTGACCTTGTTGCATGTGGTGAAAAGGGTACGGTTGCATAGAAGGATGTGGGGGCATGAACGGGGGACCATGAACTGATGGAGGGAACTGTTGATGCTGTGGGTGAAAACCAAACTGCTGCTGTTGCTGTTGAATATTAGCCGCTTGTTGCTGCTGCTGTGCAAACGCCATAGCAGAGTAATCATGAGGTTGTCGATCCATCAACCTTGGCAATGAAAATCCCGACGGGAGAATCCAAGCTCCAGCACACTTCAGAAATTTATCTAATTCGTAAGATTTAATAATTAACTTCGTTATATATAGCAGACTAGAAAAGTTCTACAACGTATATAGGAAAAATGGCAGAAAACAGAGTAAAAAAACACTTGTCATGAGCACAAAATGAGACACCTGAGTTGAAAATTTTGAAAATAAACTACATGTATTCCACGCCATCAAGAAGTGCAATTCGACTATTAAGAGTCACTGAAAGAGTGTTACTCAACTATAAATGAATGCATAAAAAAAATTCTATCCTTTAATCCACACGCTACCTGGATAATTATGTATTGCAAAGCATTACTATAAAGGGCAACTCATTTTTACATAACACGTTTAGGCATCTTAAATAGAACTACCAAAGTTCATCTAAACGGCACCTGAAATATAAAGAACATATTATTAGGACACGGAGTAGATATTATAATTAGCCTACAATATGACACTAGCTAATTAGGCTATCCATATAAGTATAATACTCCCTCCATCTCAAAATAATAGGCTTGTTTTAATTACACACATTATATAACTAAGAAAATTTTAATAATTATATCATTAGAAAGTATATCTAATCCACTTTAAAACGTATTTTTCAATCACTTTAAATTATAAAAGAATAAATGTTAATTTTCAATCAAAATTTGGTCAATTTGACCCCTCAAAAGTCAAACACGACTATGAGAGAGTAATAAACTTAAACGTATACATTACAATCACCTATAACCACAAAAAATCCAAACTTACGGAACCCTTTGCTTCGTAATTAAACATCTGACAAATTTTAAAAGAAATTAGTCTATCTACTTATACATATACATTATGGAGGATCATTTGCACTCTCTACATATACATATATTAATGCTAGAAATTAAATTACATACTAGGGTTTCCTATCCTAATTTTAAAACAGAAACGATGTCGTTTCGTTCGTTATCATATTTCAACAAAACCCTAAAATTGCTAGCTAGCTAACACAGGTGTGCCTATACATGTATGTATGTATGTATGTAATATTGTAAGTATATATGAGTGGCGAGTGTGTAGATTACCTGGTGTGCGTGTGTTTTGTTGGCAACTATTGAGTTTGAGATTTTAAGGAGCTGCAACTTTGGGGCTATGGGTTACTTGTTTGTACAAGGTTCGTAGAGATATATAATTATGGATTATATATTATTTCAAAATTATTCAATTTTATGACTTTTTACATTAAGGGGAAAAAGTATCTAAAGTTAATTTTAAATAATTTATTTAAAATTACTAGTATTTTGAGTATAAAAAGTGGATGGTATTTTTGTAATAATAGAATCCGTCCTCTTATATTTACAAAAATAATCCTGTATTATAATAGAGGTTAACTTTATATAGTAATATAAATGTAACTTTAAGATCCTTAAATCCTAAAAAATATTAATTATATAATTATAATAATTAAAAGGAATCTAAAGTTAACTTTATATAAATTACCTAAAATCACCAGCATTTTAAATATAAAAAATGGATGATATTTTTATAATAATAAAATTTACCCACTTATATGTACTAAAATAACCTTGATATATAATTATAATGAAAGTAGATTGGATCAACTCAAGGGCTCCTATTATCAGAAGATTGCAAGGGAACTGCAGGATTCCTTTCACATAACTTTTGTTCAGGCCATCAATGCACTCCATGCCAGGATTTTTCTCAATGGCCACTTGGATGCATTAACTATGGTAGAACCACATGAGGTAGCAGGTGATGCAAGGCAGTTGGAGGATGAGACTAGTGCACCAGTGGTGACTAGTGAGAAAGATGCTCAGTCTGCCTCACCCACACAAGAACCACCTAGTCAGAGGTTGGGTGATAGTGGGGCAGGGGAGTATGCTGTTAGGCCCTCTTTGGCAACTCAAATGCTGATGAGAACCCCAGTGATATGGGAGGACAGACTCTGATGGATGCTCAAGAAGAAATTTTCCATCATTTTTTATCAGAGTCTATCCATCTTGAAGGGGAGTCTCATGCACAAACAGTCAAAGATGGTGACACTCAGACTCTGGCTTCTAATGAAGTCATACTGAAGTAGTCAGAGTCTAGAGTAGATCCTGAGACTGGAATACTAGAGCCAACAGACTCTGAAAAGAAAGAAGATGATTGTAAGGGTTCAGAATCTGTTGATGCTCACCCCTTGGTGGAAACCCCTAGCCTTCAGACATTTGAAGGGGTTCCCCTCCATCAAGGTGGTTTAGGTATTGTAGCACATTATTCTTCTCTCAACCCCTCTTCTGTAGGATTTTTGAGTGCACCTTCCAAATTGAGTGAAAAAAAATAATTGAGAGGTTGGCACTGTTCCAGGCAAAAGGAGAGGTAGATAAGGTTGTAGAGAGCCTGAGTGAGAATGAGAGAGTGGGTGCCCAACCCCACTGTGAGATTGAGAGATTAGGGTATCCTGAACCTAGCTTTACTTATTGAGATCAAGATTTTCCACAGAGTTGGTCCAATGAGTTGGAACAGGGGATGGATGAAAATTCATTTCTGTTGTTTGACAGAATTCACTTCCTTCACTTATTCACAGAAGTAGCTTTCAAGGATGTTATTGCTGATATCACTACCACTCAAGCTTCTCTCCCAACAACAGTCTCTGACTTAACCATAAAGGTTGATTCAGTAGTTGCAGCATAGGCCACTTTCTCCACAGTCCTAACACAGATTCTTTTGGTTGTCACAGGTGGTGATGATGTCAAAAAGGGGGAGAAGAAAGGTGGTGATTAAAGAAAGAGGGAGAAGAAAGGTGATTACTTCAGGAGAAACAAGGATGATATCTTCCTTGACAGATAGGCAGTAAGAAATGATTATTTTATACTATTCTAGATTAATTGTTTCATTTTCTTGTTTTGACATCATCAAATCTTGATTTATGCTTCATTGTTTATAAAGCATAAATAAGGGGAGATTGTTAGGAATATATTAATTTGATGATGTACAAAATACTAGAACAGGATTTAGCACAGTCTATCTGCAAGAATCAATCAACGGATATCTATCTGCAAGAAGCAATAGACTGATAAATATCGATCGATAAGTCATCAACCGATAATAAGCCATCGACTGATGAAACCAATCGAGAAGTCATCGATTGAGAAGTCATCAACGGATATTTCCTGATTGAGAACTCATCAACGGATATTTATTGATCGAGAAGTCATCAATGGATATTTCCTGATTGAGAACTCATCAACGGATATTTATTGATCGAGAAGTCATCAATGGATATTTACCAATCGAGAAGTCTCACAAGTACTCGATTGATTAGCTCACAGCCTGACTTCTCGAAGCTTAAAGGAGATGAGTATTCGGTTGATTCAAACAGCTAGTTTCAAGGAAAGTCTTTGAAGATCAAAACAAATATATTGCAGATATGCTATGGGAAGGAAAGCGAAAATTAAGGAAGTTGTCGGTCAGAGTTTACTCTAACAGAGAATGCTCTATCAGAGATTATCAACCAACAGAGTTTAACAGAAAAGGAAGCTGTCAAATAATAATTAGGGATTTTATTCCTATTATAATTTTACTTTCTGTTATTAGTTGATAGGTAGGTCTCTATATAAACTCTATGTAACCTAATTGTAAAGGTGTCGGTGAAAGTGGAAGTCGAAGCATAATTGTCTGAGTAAAATTTTGTGAGAGCATAGAGATAGAGAGAGTTGATGTAATAAACACAAAGAAGCTGCTAGGGTTTGTGTACACCCTAGGAGAGTTTTTGTATTTGCAAATCAATAATACAAAACAGTACTTATTCATATCTTTGTGTTAGATCTTTGTTCATATCTGTTATTCATATTGAGTTGATTTTAAATCAGGCAGAAAAGACACACAAGTATTCAACCCCCCCTTCTACTTGTGCAACTGGGAAAACAACACGAGAAAAGATAGTTACGAATTTTTATCGGAGAATTCATAAATACACATTCAAATATAGGAGACATTGTTTAGGAAACCTTTTTGTAATTGATTTAAAACATTAAAATACTTTTTATATTAAATTTATATAGATACATGTCAAATATCACATATTATTATTAGATTAGGGTAGAGATATTATTAGGGTTTTACATACATATAGATGGAAGAAAGCCGTGAATTTCCATATGAGAGGGAGGATTAAAGTTTTTTATCCAAATCTTTTTTATAAAAATATTTAATATTTTATATAAGATATAAGAGTAATTTTATACGGAGAATCAGTTACACTCACAGGAGAAATTAATATATTAAGAATTCAGAAATCTTATTAATTCATTGGTTTGAATCAAATCGAAGAAATTACGTTTTTTTTTAAAAATAATTATTTGAGTTCTCCGGCTAAAAGTTCAACCTTACCCCAAGATATTAAATACACATTCTATTTTGTTACTATATTATATATAATACTATATCAAAAATACGTTATCACATACTTTGAACCATGTTTTTTTATAAATAAAATAATATAAATAAAAATAATATAAATTAATAAATATTAATACAGTTTTTAAATTTAATCAATTTATATATGAGAAAAAATGTTTGGTTCAATAAAGAACATAATAGGGATCTTATCAAAAATATATTTAAATTTAATATGTATAATCTTAAATATATTAAATATTTGTTTGATATATTATAAAATCATGTTCATAATATTTTGAATTACAAAATTTTACATTTATATGTATTAATAATATAAATTTATATTTTGTGTGATATGCATATTTATTTTTAGTATTCTATATTTTTCAAATTTATATTTAATTCTGTTGATATAAAAATATATAATTTAAATAAGTTAAAAACTAATATATTTATAATATATTAAAACTTTTTAAAATTATAAAATATTAATAATTTGAAAATAAATAATTTAATTAATAAAACAAAATATTCGTGTATCGCACGACTTAAAATCTAGTTGTTAGGAAGCAAACACATCTAGTTGTGAGGAAGCAAACACTGATGATTGTTAGAGAATACAAGTCAGAGTTTACATTCTGACGTCATCAGAGTTTAAGGAAGTTATCGGTCAGAGTTTACTCTAACAGAGAATGTTCTATCAGAGATTATCAACCGACATAGTTTAGCTTCAGAGTTTACCAGAAAAGGAAACAGACAAATCAGAGTCTGATTTGGACAGTGAAGAAGGAATTCGAGTGCAAGTCAAATTTACCTTGTTAAAGCTATTCTTATCATAATCTGTTTTGTAATTGTATTTGTAACTGTGTCTATATAAATATAGAGGTAGGTTATAATTCAATGTCGAATCAATTCAAGTAAAATTATATAACCTAGCAGCTCTTGAGAACAAAGAACTTCTTAAGAGAGTTTTGTAACATATTCATTATTTATACAAAACAGTATTCATCTTTTACATACTTGTGTTCTTAATCGATTTACTAGTACTATTACATTCAACCCCCTTCTGTAATAGTTTATTCATCTGGGCAAACAAGTGGTATCAGAGCAGGCAGTTCGAATTCAACTGTTCGATCATAAATCATGTCTGGAAACAAGTATGAGAGTATAAGGATCCCAATATTAAAGAAGGCTGAATACCCAACATGGAGGGTGAAGATGTTAATGTTCCTGGAAGCAACAGATCCTGACTATCTGGACAGAATCAATGAAGGCCAGTATCTTCCAACAAAACTAGTGCCTGCAACTGCTGTAGAAGGAAGACAAGTTCCTGAACATTATACATTAAAAGACAAGAAATAATGGACCAATGAGGAAAAACAAGAAGTCTTTAAAGATGCCAAGGTAAGGAACATATTGCATAACAGTCTTGACTCTGTTATGTGCAACAGGGTAATAGCATGCAAGACAACAAAAGAGATCTGAGATGCACTAGAGGTTCAATGTCAAGGAACTAGGGAAATCAAGAAAAACAGAAGATCTGTGTTAATTCAGGAGTATGAATACTTTGAGGCGAAACAGAATGAATCCCTAACAGATATCTATGACAGTTTTTTAACTCTGTTAAATAACTTGGCTTTGGTGGATAAAGTATATGACAATGAAGATTCAAACACCAAATTTCTTAGGGCTCTTCCAGAAGAATGGGATCTGCAGACATCCTTGATTAGAGACAGGGCTTATTTAGATGAGATGTTTTAGACGAGGTCTATGGAAAATTGAAGACTCATGACCTGGAGTTACAGCAAAGAAGAAACAGGAAAAGTAGCAAGGTAAAATCTATTGCTTTGAATGTTGAGGCCAAGATTGAAGAACCTATAAAAGAAAAAGTCCTTAAAGCCTCAACAAGAAAAGGAAAAGCTGTAATCAAGGAAAGTAGTGAATCAGAGTTTTAAGCAAACTCTGATGATTCTTCAGACTTTGATATGATGGAGATGGTTGCCATGTTTGTCAAAAGCTTCAAGAAGTACAGGAAATTTAGGAAGCAAGGAAACTTTCAGAAGAAGCATGGTGAGTCAGACAAGAAAGAAAGATTCAAGAAAAGAGAAGATAGAGATGGGAAATCAAAGACTGTGCAATAAGATGAGGCACTTTGCTACTGAATGCAGAAGTAAGGAATCAAGAAAGGCCCTAATTACATCAAAGAAGGACTGGATGGATTCCTCAGACTCTGAACAGGAGATAAATTATGCACTCATGGCAAACACTGATTATCTAAACTCTGAAAAGGTACCAGACTCTGTCTTTAATTTTCAAACTGATAATATCTATGAATTAAAGTCCTTTCTTAGAACTTTGCATGTTAGTTTTAAATCTCAGACTCTAGAAAATGAAAGATTAAAATCTGAGATACAAACTCTGACTGGTAGGAATAACATGCTTGAATCTGAAAACTCGGATATGATTAACATTAAGAAGGATTTTGATAATGCTATTTACATGCAAACTCAATTAGAAATTCAAGTTGAATACTTAAAATCTGAAATAGGAAAAGAAAAGGAAACTTCCAGAGTTTGGACAAACTCTGGTAAGAAAGTCCAACAAATATTGACTAATAAGAACTGGACCTCTGCTTTAGGATATGAATCTGACAAAGAAACTCACACTAATTCACACACAAAAGGAACATTAAATGAACATGTGAAATTTGTTAGAGCTAGTGATTACAAGAAAAATACATCTCCCGAATGCTCTAAAAATAGTGTGTCAGATTCTAAAAAGGTGAATATAGGGTTATTTTCATCGAAGCAACTTAAGGAAAAGTTGAAGACAGTCACTAATAATTCTAAAAAGGTGAAAAGAAATAGGAATGGTAAAGTAGGAATAACTAAGGAGAATAACTACATGAATATTCCTGATGCTCCTAGGAAAACATGTTTTACTTATGGTAATTCAAATCACCTTGCTGTTGACTGCAAACAAAAGAAAAAGAAAGAACCTGAAATACCTAGTTTTGAGGCTAGAAATAAACAAGTTATACTCCCTGTTTTTATTGTGGTAATTTATGGCATTCCATTTATACATGCAAAGAATACCATAATTTTGTATTACAATTGTTATTTATCACAGCCTCAAATAAATATGTCTCCAAAACATACTATCAAACAAATATATTTGATAAAATCTGATAAAAGGAGTGTAAACTTTGACAGTACAAACTCTCTGAATGCAAACTCTGATCATGTAAATTCTGTTAACATAAACTCTGATAAAAGTTCTTCTGCTGCAAAAGTTAACAAGTTTTCAAAGAAAGGACCCAAACTAGTTTGGGTCCCCAAAACTACTGATTAAATTGCATTTACTGATTGCAGGGAAACAGGAAAAACATCCTAGTGATTGATAGTGGATGTTCTGCACATATGACTGGAAACAAATCCTTGCTTTCAGAGTTTGAGGAGAAGGCTGGCCCAGTAGTATCTTATGGAGATGGCAACATAGGAAGAACACTAGGATATGGCAACATTGTGATTGGTAATGTCATCATTGAAAATGTAGCTCTGGTTGAAGGACTCAAACATAATCTGCTAAGTATGAGTCAAATGACAGACAAAGGATATTTTGTGGAATTTCATAGAACTCACTGTGAAGTGAAAAGCAAGAAAAATGGGAAAGTAGTTCTTATTGGCCACATACATAATAATTTATTTGAAGCTAGCTTGGATGTTAATTCTAATGGAACATTAACCTATCTACTTGGAAAGGCTTCATCCTTGGAAAGCTGGAATTGGCACAAAAAGCTGTGTCACTTGAATTTTGGAAACATTAATGAATTGGTGAAAAAGGGCCTAGTTAGAGGTCTTCCAAAAGTTCAATTTCATCCTGATGGACTTTGTGATTCATGTCAAAAGGCCAAACAAAAGAAGACATCTTTCAAGAGAAAAACTGAAAATTCAATTGATCAACCATTTTACTTACTGCATCTTGACTTATTTGGTCATGTCAACATAATGTCCATTGGAAAGAAGAAATAAACTCTTATGATAATTGATGATTTCACCAGATTTACTTGGGTATACTTTCTGCATAAAAAGGGTGAAACTGCAGAAACAATTATTGAACATGTTGCAATGATTGAGAATGGATCAACTCACAAAGTGAAGTATCTAAGAAGTGACAATGGAACAGAGTTTAAAAACTCGGCTATGGAGGAATTCTGCTCAATAAAAGGAATTATTCAACAATATTCAGCACCTGGAACACCTCAACAAAATGGTGTAGTTGAAAGAAAGAACAGAACTCTAATAGAAGATGCAAGAACAATGCTAGAAGGAGCAAAGCTACCTACTTACTTTTGGGCAGAAGCTGTGAACACTGCATGCATCACTCAGAATTGTTCTTTAATAAACAAACATGAAATGACTCCATATGAATCCTTGAAGGGAAGAAAACCAAATGTTAAGTACTTTCATGTCTTTGGAAGCAAGTGTTTTATTCTTAAACCACACCCTGAGTAATTGAAGAAATTTGAACTTAAAGCAGATGAAGGAATCTTTGTTGGATATGCAACAACTTCTAAACCCTCTTCAAGAGCATTCAAAGTATTCAATCTAAGGACAAGGACAGTCATGGAATCAATTAATGTCTCTTTTGATGAAGGAAAAATAGCTGGATTATATGATAAGGATGCATAGGAAACTCTGAGATTTGAGAATGAACTGCAGGAAATAAACTCTGGTGATTCTAACTCTGATAAGACAAACACTGTTCAACTAAACACTGGCGAGGTAAACTCTGATTCAGAAATGATTGAAATAGAAATTGAAGATTCTGCAAACATTGAGGGGGAGCAACATCAATCATATACTGACATTGGAGATCAACACACAGTAATTGAAATATCAGAATATGACCAAACTCTGAACAACCCAAACTCTGAACCTCTAAACTCTGATCCATCAAACTCTGAGACTACAAACTCTGAAACCTCAATCTCTGAGACATCAAACACTGATGATAGCACATATTCAGGGGGATGATCAACATTTATAAAAGAATCTTTCTATGAAGGCAAAAATCATGAAGGAACATCTAGTTCCAGAAAATTTTCACATCCAAGAAAAGCTACTCAAAATGAATGTCTATTTCATAGTTTTCTTTCTCAAACAGAACCAAAGAAGGTTGAAGATGCTTTGAAGGATGCAGATTGGGTTACTGCAATGCAGGAAGAATTAAATGAGTTTGAAAGAAATGAAGTTTGGACACTGGTACCCAGGCCAAAGAACAGATCAATAGTAGGCACAAAATGGGTATTCAGGAATAAGACAGATTCTGATGGAATCATTACAAGAAATAAGGCAAGACTGGTAGCTAAGGGCTATTCTCAACAGGAAGGCATTGATTATGATGAAACTTATGCACCAGTAGCCAGACTTGAAGCAATCAGAATTTTTCTTGATTATGCTGCATATAAGAAATTCAAGGTCTACCAGATGGATGTTAAAAGTGCATTTTTAAATGGTGAACTTGAAGAAGAAGTCTATGTTGAACAACCACCTGGATTTGTCAATCCTAAATATCCAAATCATGTCTACAGACTGGATAAAGCCTTATACGGACTAAAACAAGCACCAAGGGCCTGGTATGAAATTTTAGCTCTATTCTTGCTTGAAAATGGTTTCACTAGAGGAACAATTGATAAAACCTTGTTTTATAGAACTCAAGGTAAGGATTTATTATTGGTACAAATACATGTTGATGATATAATATTTGGTTCCACTAATGAGAAGCTCTGTGAAAGATTTTTAAAGTTAATGCAGTCCAGGTATCAAATGAGCATGATGGAAGAATTGAGTTATTTTCTAGGCTTACAAGTAAAACAGACTGAGGAAGGCATTTTCATTAATCAGTCCAAATACACAAAGAATCTACTCACAAAATTTCAAATGCAAGACTCTGCATCTGCTTCAACACATATGGCTACTTCAACAAAGCTTGATCAAAACACTGGAGAACCTATTGACATTACAACATACATAGGAATGATTGGCTCTCAGCTTTATTTGACTGCAAGTAGACCAGACATCATGTTTACAACATGTCTATGTGCTAGATTTCAAGCAGATCCAAGGGCACCTCATTTGATAGCTGTGAAGAGAATTTTCAGATATCTCAAAGGCACTATTAATCTTGGCTTATAGTATCCTAGAGAGTCTGATTTTAAATTAATTGGCTATTCAGATGCTGATTTTGCAGGATATAAAATTGACAGGAAAAGCACAAGTGGCAGTTGTCAATTTTTAGGTGGAAGACTTGTGTCATGGTTCAGCAAGAAATAGAAATCAATTTCTACATCAACAGTAGAGGCTGAATATATTGCTGCTGAAAGCTGTTGTGCACAAATCTTATGAATGAAAAATCAACTGTTGGATTATGGTTTGAACTTTTCTAAGATTCCTATTTATTGTAATAATCAAAGTGCTATTGCAATAACAGGAAATCCAGTTTAACATTCTCTGACAAAGCACATCAGTATCAGATATCATTTCATAAGGGAACATGTGGAGGAAGGAACAATTGAATTATATTTTGTTCCCACAGATCAACAAATAGCATATATATTTACCAAGCCTTTGCCTGAAGCAACATTTAACAGACTGGTTTCTGAATTAGGGACGGTGACAAGTGAGACAACTTGACTTATCAAGTTTCAGATAATCAGAGAATATGTCAGAGTATGAGATAAACTCTGATGAAATTGGAGTAAACTCTGATCATTACAACATCTAATCTTTGATCTCAAGTTAGCAGTGTTTATGGTAAACTCTGTCAGAGTATGTGGTAAACTCTGACAGTACATTCCAAACTCTGAACTATATAAACTCTGATTTCATACTAAATAAACTCTGATTAAGTGCTAAACTCTAAGATAATATCTATGATATCATATTTCATTTTTATGACATCATAATTATCATTCTCTGATTGAAATTGAAATAAGGCTCGTGTATCTCACGAATGGCGGTTCATTACACAAACAAAACATATACATGTTGTATTTTGAGTCCCGCACTAATAATTGGTTATCCTGTAATATCATGCCACGTGTCCCACTATAGTGAGAGGGAATATATTAATTCATTTTATTCATCTTGAGTTATACATATACACTTTGTATCTCTCTCTCTCATTTCATAAACCCTAGTTTTTCTAACCTGCACATCTTGATTGATAAAATGGCATTCAAAGGTCAAACTTTTCATAACTATACATTCGCTGCCACAAACTACATCTCTTTGTTGAATAAGTCCGAAGCATCTGAAGTTTTTCATGTTATCCAGGATTTTTTACAAAAAAGTTACATTGGTTATGCTCTTCAAGAACCTTCCAATTTCTCTGCCCAATCACTGATAAAAATATGGTCTTCTGCGATATTCAACAATGCTAGTGATGATGAAGAACCAGTGATTACTTTTAAATATAATGGGACACATTTAATAACACCTACTGTGGTAAGGAAAACCCTTCATCTCCTGGAAGTGGTCAACTACGATGATCTTGTTGAAGAAGAACAGATAAAGGAGTTCTGCAGGTCCATAGGCTATAGAGGTAGTCTATTGAAGTTGGGTAGTCTGACAAGGCCAAATCTTAGAAGAGAATGGAGTTTCTTCTTCGATTGTGTAACAAGAGCATTCACTGCAAAATGTACAAACCTTGATGCTATTCCTCAACTATCATAGCAAATTGGGTATTCTCTGACCCATAACTTAAATTTTAATTTTCCATGTTTGATAATTAGGCAGATAGCTAGCAAAATAGATGATGATGAACATACAGTTTACTTTGCTAGATTTTTACAGTTAATTTTCTCTTATCTTTTGCCCGATGTTTCTTTTGAGAATGACCAAAATTTAGTTAGTTTTTCTATGAATAAGAGGATTTTTGCTGATCTTACAAGAAAAGATGTAAAGAAAAACAATGAAGGTAAACTTTATCACTTGTTTTATCCCACATGGGTCAGACTTCTCTTACATCAGAGAATGCCTACCATTTTATGGGAGGGAATTCTTGTCAGTGACTATGAGTCAGATTTTACCTCACTCTGATTCTAACCCAAGTCACAATCCAATCATTGTCACCCATACACAATTGCCAACTTCTACAGTCTCCCAAAAGACTGTAGTTGTAAAACAAACAACTGAACAAGGCATAAGCAAGAGCAGAAAGGAAAAATCTGAAAAGAAGAGGAAATTGATTGATGAGAAAACTGATTTTGATGATAATGCTGATGGTCTGGTTTTTCCAGTAAAGAAAGCTTCTGTGATTCTTCCTGCACCATTTATGAAGCCATTCTCTATCAATCCCATTCCAGAGATGAAAAAGAAAAAGAAGAAAAGATTGATCAAGGCTGCAGACACTGAAGGTTTAAACTCTGAGGGAATAAACACTGATATCATAATCTCTGATTCCATAAACTCTGATCCCTCTCCAGCTTTAAACTCTGATGTTCCATTAAACTCTGAGCCTTTATTTTCTGATGAAGTCATAAACGCTGATGCCTTGATAAACTCTGATGAGTTGATAAAATCTGATTTGGCTGGAGTAAATGAAACTATTAAAGTTACTGTTAGTTCAAGAAACCCTACTCTATTTGTGGTATCTGATTCTCCTGCTCATTCACCCAAGGAGATTATTAAGGAAATATCTTATGAAAGGGTTAGGGAGTTGGCAGAAAAAGTATGAAAAGAAATGGAAGATAAGAAGTCTACATTATCTGCATCTCCATGCTCCAAACAATTCTCAAGAAAGAAGAAGAAAAAGTCTGTCACTTTTGGCCAGGATCCACAAGAACCTATTTCTCAAAGTGAGAGAGCAATCTCTACATGGCCAGGTACACAAGAACCTGTTGATCAAAGTTCAACAGCAGCCACTATTCCAGCAGATGAAGCCAGCTTGGATCAGGGGTACAATCCACAAGAACCTTCAGCTCAAAGGGTTGAAGAAGTTGTTAAGGCCCCAGCCACACAAGAACCATTCAATCAAAGTTTGGATGCAGGCAATTTACCTATTCTAGCAGACCTTGCTGTTGCTGATGCTGAAGGCCAATCACTGGCAGAGTCAATCCCACAAGAACCTTCACATCAAAGTGGTGAAGCAGCTGAAGATATGACTCAGGTCCCACAAGAACCAATCATCGATTTTATGATTGCAGACCAAACTTTAAATGTTGGACATACAAACTCTGATGCAGCTCCATTGGTAGTCTCTGAAGCTCTTATGATACTACCAATCTCTGCACAATCAATGGAGACAACACCCACATCCACAACTCAAGGTATAAACTCTGACTTTTCTACAGAATTTGCATTCTCTGATAGTTTAAGTTCAGATTTTATATTTCCTGATTTAACTGCTAGAATGATCATGAATAGTCCTGAAAAGGGTACCTTTAGTCATGTAACTATAGTCAACCTTTCTCAGCCACCTCTTATTTCTGTAGGACAATGTGTGTTGAGCCTTTCTAGTGAGTCTGAGGTAAAATGTGTGGAGAACAGAATTAATGAGAGGCATACACTGGATCTGGCAAAAGGTTAGGTAGAATTTAGAAAGAAGTTAGTTACTTCTAGTGAGAAAAATCTAACTCTTACAAATTATGATATGTGTGATGTGAGAAGTAATGAGATTACTTAAAAAAATAAGAGTGATTTAGGATGTTCCATATCTTTTGCAGGTACTCAGAGTTTATCAGTTGTAAACACTGATCCATTATTCAACTCTAAGCCAGCTACAAACTCTGATAGAGAGGACACATACTCTGATGAGCCTATTTTTGCTGATGAAGAAGTCACATACTTGTCCATTCCTTATTCCCAAAGATACAATACCAAGAAGTGGCCAGTCAATTCACATGATGAACATGATAGACTGAGCATGAGTTATCCTGATTACATGGTGGTAGATAAGCTTAAAGGAGATATTGAAACTGCTCTAGATGTTGAGGGTGTTCAAAGAGATTTCTCTTCTCAACCAGGAAGTTCTCAAGATGTGTTGATAGATTCTCTCAAACAAAAAGTTTGGGATAGTTCTTGGAAATATTCAAGTGAAACTATCTATTGGCCACATGTTCATGATTTAGTTAATAAGGCTGACAAGGAGGTTCATTCTGCAGAACTGAAGTCCATTCTGAAAGCTACTACTGTCTTATCTAAAGGACTTCACACTGAAGTTGGTGTAATAAAAAATTCTCTCACTATAAACTTTGCTTCTGTTAAGTCCTTACAAAACTCTATGGAGCTCAAATTCAAGAATGTCTCAGCCAAGCAGGATGTTTTGGAAGTTAGGGTAGACAATCTGTCTCAATCTATCAGTTCTATGCAGGGGATGCTACACATAATTGTTAAAATTCTAACTGTTAGAAAAGGTAATGATGTCAGAAAGGGGGAGAAGGGTTCAAACAAATGCAAGGAGGATGCTGCACAAAAATCTGAAAAACCTGATGATGAAGATCAAGGGAGTCATAAGGATGAGAAATAAACTCTGAAGCAACAAACTCTGATTGATCAAACTCTGTCAACCTCTCAAACTCTGATGGCAACAAACTCTGACAAGAAGATAAACTCTGAGAAAAAGCAATCTCTGTTGGAAGCTGATATGGAATTAGCAAAAAGGCTTGAAGAAGAAGAAAAGCCTGAGAAGATTGAAGAACAAAATCTGAAATATGCAGAACTGGCAAGAAAAGTTTTTGAAGAAGAAAATCCAGGAATGGATCCAGTTGCTGTAGAAGAAGAATTAAAGAAATCAGGTACTCAAGTCCAGAAGAAAAGAAGTGCAAGAACAAGAAAAACTCCAGTTCAAAAGAAGAAAACTACTCAAGAAAAATCAAATACAACAAATCCTAATCAAGCAAAGCCGGTGGAAATTCAAAAGCCAACTATTCAAGCAAAACCAAGTCATACAATACAAAGAAGATCAACTACAATTCAGAAGAAAGCCCCAACAAAGTCAAAGACTCCTTTCATTATGTCTGGAACAACTTTTCTTCTAGGTGGTTCAAGCTTTGATGATGAGGAGGAAGAACAACAACAATCTTTGATAAGAAAGCAAAAGTCTTATCTTCTGTGGACTGAAACTCAAACTCTGACTATCAATGCCAGACTTGGAAAAGACAAAGGTGGTATTGGTGACGCACATGCTAAGGTCTACAGAGGTGAAGTAAACATCTTCAGAGATCCTTATCCATTGAAAGACAAACCTGAAGAAGAGCTGTCTCAACAACATTTGGACAAGCTAATATCTGTTAACATTGTGAAAGATATCTTTGATGGTGCTCAAGCCAAGGAGAAGCTTCTATATTTTCTAGAAGATGGGAAAGTTTTGAAGATTGCTGAAAAAAATCTGATTGATAAAACATCTAAAGAACTTGAACATGTTCTGTATCTGCTCAATGATGTAAATGAAGCAACTTCTAGGTGGAGGAAAATTCTTGAAGGAGCAATAGCTGAAAAGAAGAAATGTGAAAGATTAATGATGAGCCTGGATACTTACTTGAAGATGGATCAATAAGAACAATGAGAAAGGGAGATGCAAAAGTCAAAATGGTGTTAGGGATTCCTACACTAATTTTAAATCCTGATGGTATGAAGGCTTGTTGCATTACTTTGGATGAAAGGATGAATATATCATCTATCTATGCTTTAAGGGCTGCTATTTATCAGATTGATGATTCTACTGATCAAATGAAGGAATTGAAAGAGAAGCTGGTTGATTTGCTGAAAGCTGCTGAAGATAAACTTCTGAATCAATTTCTGAAAGATGATTTCTCTTACAGAAGAATCTGAGTTAAAAAGGGTAAACAAACTCTGATGCATTTGTCTTGGATTTCTGACATCATAAGTGAAATTTATGTTTTATTTCTTAAAGCATAAATTGGGGGAGATTGTTAGGAAGCAAACACTGATGATTATCAGAGAATACAAGTCAGAGTTTACATTGCTGACGTCATCAGAGTTTAAGGAAGCTGTCGGTCAGAGTTTACTCTAACAGAGAATGTTCTATCAGAGATTATCAACCGACAGAGTTTAGCTTCAGAGTTTACCAGAAAAGGAAACAGACAAATCAGAGTCTGATTTGGATAGTGAAGAAGAAATTCGAGTGCAAGTCAAATTTACCTTGTTAAAGCTATTCTTATCATAATCTATTTTGTAATTGTATTTGTAACTGTGTCTATATAAACACAGAGATAGGTTATAATTCAATGTCGAATCAATTCAAGTAAAATCATATAACCTAACAGCTCTTGAGAACAAAGAACTTCTTGAGAGATTTTTGTAACATATTCATTATTTATACAAAACAGTATTCATCTTTTACATACTTGTGTTCTTAATCAATTTACTAGTACTTACATTCAACCCCCCTTCTGTAATAGTTTATTCATTTGGTCAAACACTAGTATTATTAAAGACGAATATGAAAATGTTTGGTTGGTCGTCTGGTCATAGTATTTATCTCTTACTCAAACACTAAACACAATTTCTAATTCACTCTTATATTATAATATTTGTCTCCTACTTAACTATAAACACAATTTCTAATTAAATTATAATTAAAATATATCATTATACAAATTCTTTTTAGTAAAATACACCCTTATACAATCTCTTTTAATTAATTAAAATTAAATATAAAAAATTAAGTACCAAAATATAATATATTTTTATAATATTTAAAATAGATATATCATACAAACAACTTTATCACCGGTGCAGTCCTCCTTTTATACAATTGTTCATAATTAATATTATATTATATCTAAATTATAACATATATTTTCTATTTTAAGAATCGTACTTACACTATAGTTTTTATTTAATGTAATTCAACTCAATTTTATCAACATTCAAACTCTTTAATTTATTTAAAATTATAATTTATAATTAAATATTATGAATATTAAAATCAAAAAAGTAATTAATATATAGTAATAATATATAAACAATATTGTATAAGAAATATAGTAAGAAATTAATAATAAAATAACTTACCACATTAAATTAAATATTTAAATTATATAAAATAATTAATTTATAATTTATTAATATCGTATATATTTTGCACGTGTTATAAGCTAATATATATATATATATATATATATATATATATATATATATATATATATATATATATATATATATATATATATATATATATATATATATAAGTAATCAAATAATATAACTAATATGGTAATAAGTTTTATATGTGTAATGTTAAATGAAATTAAAAATAATTATGAAAGAATAAATATACAAACTAATAATTAAATTTTAAAAACTCTGTTGCATCTCATAAGATATAAACTAAATTATCAATATTTATGGTAATTTTGATGAAGGAACTTTATTTGATTTTTTTATGTATTTGTTAAATTCTAATTTTAAACATTTTTGTATATGTTATATTAATTTTAATTAATTAATTAATTTAAAATAATAATAATGTTGAATAAAAGAATTTATTGTACAATATTACCTTGAATTAAAATTTTCTTTAATAGTTAATACTAAAAATTACTTAGAATTTTGAATTTTTTTTTCTTTGGTTAATCAGGCTTATAACCTTACAAATTAGTAGATATTCTAAGAAAATTTTCGGGATAAGCCAGAGTCGAAGTCTAGACCTGAGACGAAAGATGATAAGCCTTTAACAGTTGAGCTATTGCTCATAAATGGGCATCTGGTCAGAAAAGTCAATTTAAGCAAAATGGAAGTTATATGCATAAAAAGTATTAGGGAATTTCAATAATTATTGGAAGATCGAAGAATGTAGTTTTCACTTTTCTTGAAAGAACAAATTTAGAAGAAAGTCCAGGGGTGAAAGGAAAAATATTTATTTCGCCCTAGTTAAAGAAAACCTAATTAAAGCTGTAGCACAACCTATTCATATAATTATGAGCATTTTTTGTATCCCTGATGATCTTATTGAATAGATACATTCAATGTTGGCTCAATTTTGGTGGATTCTAGAGGACCAAAAAAGAAAATGCATTGGCATCTGTTGTACCCAAAATCTCACATGCACTGGATTTAGGTCCATTGATCTTTAAAGGTCCAATCCACTAATTGATTAGCCCTCTGAGAAGGTTCCAAGACAGGATAAGAAATGGTAGGCAGGTTCCATGGTGATCTAGTGAGCTCTGGAAGCTGCCAAGAAGGGTCAGGAGTTGGTACAATCATTCCCAGATGAGGAACCACTAGGAGATGAGGTCCCAGTAAGAAAGAGGTGTCACTGGCTAATAAGCTTCCATTATATTAAGGTTGGAACATAATTTAAGGTTGTTCCAGGAATCCAATGGAGTTGAAAATTAATCTGAGAGTTCCTGATGTGATATTGTTTCCAGGGAATAGGTTCTAAGTTCCATGGGACAAGTTCCATAAATTGGCTTCTAAGACAGCCGTTTGGTACCTCCTGGCAGAGCAGTTTTACATGGACTATACCACCTGATTTTTAGGAGGCAATCTCTCCATGATAATTGAAGATAAATACTGCATTATTCTCATCAAATTAAGGATAATTATCAGGAAAATACATATATTCCTATATTAGTTCGATTACATATTATGATAGAGCTTCCAAAGAGGCCTAACTGCCATGGACTCCCACGGTAGCTCCACTACTTCGAGATATACATCGAGCAAAAGGATAAACCTTATCAAAATACAGCTGATTACTCATACAAGGAGTTCTAACATCCAATAACTACATACGGATTTGATTCCTATAAATAGGGTACGCAGACAACTAGCAAAAGGATTCGGTTCGAAAATACTGAGAGGGGAGAGATCATATAAAAAAATCGAGTGTTCATCAATCAACCGAGGAATTTGACTTGTATAATCTCATGATTATACGTTGGTGCCTTGGTGCTTTACTAGCTCAGTCCTTTCTTCATCAAAACCACCATCCACCATTCGTGGAACCTCTACCAGAAAGCTATTTCTTGGTAGAATCTTGTAATCTTTGTCCACTATTTCAGTAAAGGATCTCCAAAGGTGTTGTACCAAATTCCTCTCATAACATTTTGGTGCTAGAAGGAGGGCATTTGACTCATCTTTAGGGAGGAAAGATGTCTAATAACTCAGACAACGAGAAAACACCATCGAATGGCAAGGAGGTTCCCCAGGGAGACCTCAACCTGAAGTAATTCTGAATGATGTTTTTGACTATGTGAAATAATTGGGGGAAAGAGTAGAAACACTCGAGAAGAAACCTTTCAAGAAGGGAAAAATGAGGTTCAAATCGGCTTCTTCTGGAAAGAAGTTGAATCAGAAAAGTGTGACCCCCAAACAGTTTATGTTCGACTCTGAAAGTGGGGAAGGAGAAAAAGAATTGGAAGATAGGGCTGCTAAAGGGGGGTCCCAAACAGAGAATGCTGTTGAAAAGGAAAAACAGGAACCTGCACGTTCCTCTAGCCCTACTATTAGCGTGTTTGATAGGTTGGGAAACAAGCTAAGTGACCAGGACCTTCGACACAAAATCAAGGCTAGTGAAAAGGACCTTCGTCACTAGTTGTCTAACAAAAGGGCAATTGAGAAGGTCCAACAAGGTGGTTCCAAGGCTGAAGGTCCCAAGAATCAGAAGAGAGATGGGACTCGTTTCAAAGCTTGAGCTACCAACAAGAAAGCCCAGTGTAATAAGGAGCCCAGTGTGGAAGAACTCGAACAAGGAGATAGCTCCCAACATGTCTCGGAACCTGAGGAGGAAGTACCACCCACTGATGAGGTACCCTGTAAGCTTAAAATTGAAGAATTAAGGGAGGTTTTGGACAGAATCCAGGCTGAAAAGTAGTCTCAATCCGGTTTGGCTTTAGCTTCCCCTTTCACTAAAAAGGTGAAGTAGTCCCCTTTACCCATGTCCTATAGGATGAATGGGGACCTCAAATTTGATAGAATCTCTGACCCTGTTGAGTATCTAAGTCATTTCACCACTGAAATAGAGGTATATCAGGTGGAACCTCTCACAAGGTGCCGGTTGCTTGCTGCCACCCTCACAGGTAATACCCATCAATGGTTCAAGAGGCTACCAGGAGATTCAATAAAGTCCTGGGAGCAGATGTGAGGCCTATTTGTAGCTCAATTTAGAGCTTCTGTGGCTTATGCCTCATCTGTTAACACCTTGGCAAATATCAAACAAAGGGACAATGAAACTCTGAGGGACTACTTTAAGAGGTTCAACGAGGAGGTTCCCAGGGTAAGGAAATCTTCTGATGAAACACTAAAAAATTTCCTCATTACGGGTGTGAGGCCATAAACTAATTTCTGGAAGGAGCTCCAGGGAAGGGAGTCTGAAACCCTTTCTGATTTTTATGCAAAGGCAGAACCTCATAAGATTGTGAAGGAATCACTGACCAAACTGTCAAAGAATGCTAATCATGGAGGTACCGGGGGGTGGAGCAGGAATAAAAGGAACCGCTCTTATAGTCCCAAAGACAGGAATACTGAGAAAAGAACATCTGGTAAGGGAACCAGTGATTCAAGGATCTATAGTCGTGATGACAAAACAACTCCCATTTCTATGAATGCTAACAGAGATAGGTCCCATGATGGGAGAAAATTTTCTTCTGCTGATAGGTTCTCAAGATTTGAAGAATATACACCCCTCAACACCTCTATTACTCACATATATGAGGTCATAGAAATGGGTACCACCAGGAATGAATTATATGGATTTACTGGAAACTCGGTGAGGATCCTTGGAAAGGTAAATTTTCTAGTCATTATGGGAGATGAACCTAAGATGGCTACACATATGGCTGAATTCATGGTGGTGAACTAGGATATATCTTATAATGCAATTTTGGGGAGGCCAATACTGAAGGATATGAGGATAGTAACCTCCATTTACCATATGGCCATGAAGTTCCCCACACCTAATGGGGTGGGGTGTGTTAGAGGCTGCTAGTATGAATCCAGAGAGTGCTACAACAAAGCAATACATGTAGCAGAAAGGGCAAAGAAGAGATTCCAGGCGATAAAGAAAGAAGGGAATGAGGTACCGGTCCCGGAACCTATTGAAAAATGGAAAAGTTCCTGTAATTCCACCAGTATAATAAAGGTGACTGAAGAGGAACCTCTCCTAGAGGTTCCAGTTTTATCGGGGGTAACACCATCAGGATTGTTAATGTTGGAAGCTACACCAACAGAGACTCTCACTATTGAGGAGGTTCCAGATGTTCAAGTTAAATTAGACTTCGACCCAAGAATACCTAAAACCACTGAGAAGGAAGGACCAGCTGGTGACACGGTTGCTGTAGTAATGGATGACAATGATACCTCGAGAGTGTTAACTATTGGGAAGCATTTGGAACATGGTATAAATGAGATGCTAGTCAGGTTCCTGAAGCGGAACCTAGATGTTTTTTCTTGGTGCCATTCAGACATTGTTGTCCAAACCATTGGACGGGAGGTTCTAATACTGTACCTAGCTATTTTTGAATATTCTGTCAGTGTTGTCCTGATAAAGAAAGAGGAACGGGTACAATACCCAGTATATTATGTAAGTAAAAGACTCTTGGATGCAGAAACCAGGTACCCAAGCATGGAGAAGCTGGTGTATGCATTGATTTTGGCATCTATGAAGCTCATGCCATATTTTCAGGCCCACAAAGTGGAAGTAAGGTCCTCATATCCTTTGAGACCTGTCTTACACAAGACGGAAGCTTCTGGAAGGCTCATGAAATGGGCAATAGAATTAAGACAATTTGATATTGATTACAGGTAGAGGACATCAATTAAAGGTCAGGTTCTAGCTGATTTTATACTGGAATTCCCATTAGAAATAAAAGTGAAAGCCATGCATCCAGTACCTGAACCTAGTAACTTAGTGGTACCTGAGGAGAATTGTGCACCTTGGTTGAACCTGTATGTGGATGGGGCCGTAAACAATAGTGGAGCAGGAGCTGGAATTAAAATCATTAGCCCTGAGGGGCACCGCCTCCAAAGTTCCATTCACTTTTCATTCAGAGCTACCAATAATGATGCAAAATATGAAGTTTTGATTGTAGGCTTGAAGCTGGCCCTTGAAATGAAGGTGGAAAATCTCAATGTCTATAGTGACTCAATGTTGGTGGTATGGCACATCAAGGGTAACTATCAAGCTAGAGGTCCCAGAACAGACCTCTATATGAGGTATGCCTAGGACCTGATGAGGAGGTTCTGAGAAGTAAAACTCGAACAAATTCCCAGAGCTGAAAATGCCAATGCAGATGCCTTAGCAAAACTGGGGTCTCAAAGGTCTACGACCTTGTTGGGAGTCATTCCCCTCGAGGTACAATCTCAATCATGCATCCCACAAGAAGAAGTAATGGAGATTGAGGTTCTAGAAGAGAAGCTATGGATAGATTCCATCAGAGCTTACATCACTAAGGGGGAGCTTCCTGAAAATAAAGACGAAGATAGGAGAATCAGGTACCAGTCAGCTAGATATGTTATATATGATCGGTACCTCTATAAAAGAGGTTTTAATCAACCACTACTCAAATGCATAACTGGAAACATTTGTCAATACATCTTGAGGGAGGTCCATGTGGGTATTTGTGGAAATCACTAGGGGGTACCTCTCTTTCCCCAAAGTCCTAAGGCAAGGGCACTATTAGCCCACTTTAAAATCAGATGCCCACAAGTTTGCCAAGTCGTGTGATCATTACCGAAGATATGCAAATTTTAACTACAGGCTAGTGACACCTCTCAAACCCTTGGTTAGACCTTGGCCATTTACTGTTTGGGGGAATGACCTAATTGGAGAGCTACCAAAAGGAAAAGGAAGTGTGAAGTATATTGTGGTAGCTATGGATTATTTCACAAAATGGGCGGAAGATGAACCTCTAGCTACCATTACGACTGGGAAGCTAAGGGAATTTGTTTATAGAGAAATCATTTGCAGGTATGGGGTTCCCTACAAATTAATTTCTGATAATGGAAAACAAAATGACAGCAAGGAAATGAGAAATCTGTGTGATGATTTGGGAATAAAGAAAAGCTTTTCAGCTATCTGCCATCCTCAAAGCAATGGCCAAACAGAAACTGTGAATAAAATAATCAAGCATACTTTGAAGGCAAAATTGGAGGAAACTAAGGGAAGCTGGCCAGAGGAGCTCCCAATGGTGTTGTGGTCATATAATACAACATCTCGATCAACCACATGGGAGTCCCCATTTTCCCTCATATATGGTTGTGAAGCCATGGTACCTGTTGAAATCGGGGTAGGTTCCTTTAGGAGGGATAACTACCAGCCTAAAAATAATGAAGTCAATCATCGTTTGTATCTAGACCTAGTGGAAGAAATGAGGGCATCCTCACAGCTGAAGCTGGCTGGCTACCAACAAAGGACCAGAAGGTATTACAATAATAAGGTGGGACCTCAACCACTTAAAGTTGGGGACCTGATGTTGAGGAAAATGATGCCCAATATGAAGTTCGAAGCCATAGAGCATTTAAGGCAAAATAGGAAGGTCCATATAAGATACGGTCAGTATTATGAGAAGGTACCTATCATCTCAAGAACCTCGAGGGGAAGCTCCTCCCAAGGGCTTGGAATATCGAACATCTCAAGAAGTACTACCAGTATTTTCTTTCTTTTTATCTAAATAGGAAAAGTTGGCCTCTTTCAAGCTAGGAAAATAAAACTAAGCTTATGCCTTTGCATTTTTAAGCATCATTTCGCAATGTTATTCTACACTCGAGGGGTGGAACCTATAAACCTCCAAGTGTTTATATGTAATGTTTTTCAACTTAATGGAAATAGTGGCAATTTCCTTTTATATGTACTTGTAAAAGTACCATCTGGCATCATGTAAGAAGCTTCCACATGAAAACATTCTCCAGTCTATCAAGCTATACTGCAGAACTTGAGGGGTAGCGGGTGACATGCTGCCTAGAGGAAAATCTTGAAAGAGCCAATTTTCAAGCAAAAACCTGAGAGGTGCCTGTCCTAGCTCCCACGGTTCCTACTTAACCTGTGAGGTGCCTATCCTGGCTCACACGGTTCCTACTTAACATGAGAGGTGCCTGTTCTGGCTCCCACGATTCCTACTTAACCTAGGAGGTGCCTGTCCTGGCTCCTGTGGTTCCTATTTAACCTGGGAGGTGCATGACCTGGCTCTCATGGGTCCTACTTAACATGGGAGGTGTCTGTCTTGGCTCCCATTGTTCCTACTTAACCTAGGAGGTGCCTGTCCTGGCTCCTGTGGTTCCTCATTTAACCTGGGAGGTGTTTGTCTTAGCTTCCACGGTTCCTACTTAACTTGGGAGGTGCCTGTCTTGGCTCCCACAGTTCCTACTTAACCCATGAGGTGCCTGTCTTAGCTCGTGTGGTTCTTCATTTAACCTGGAAGGTGCCTATCCTGGCTCCCATGGTTCCTACTTAACCTAGGAGGTGCTTGTCCTGGATCCCACGGTTCCTACTTATCCTGGGAGGTGCCTGTCCTGGCTCTCATGGTTCCTACTTAACCTAGGAGGTGTCTGTCCTGGCTCCTGTGGTTTCTCATTTAACCTGAGAGGTGCCTGTCCTGGCTCCCACAATTCCTACTTAACCTGGGATGTGCCTATCCTGGCTCCCATGTTTCTTACTTAACCCAGGAGGTGCCTGTCCTGGATCCTGTGGTTCCTTATTTAACCTGGGAGGTGCCCGTCCTGGCTCCCATGTTTCCTTACTTAACCCAGGAGGTGCCTGTCCTGGCTCCTGAGGTTCCTATCATTTAACTTGGGAGGTGCCTGTCCTCGCTCCTGAGGTTCCATTCATACAACTTGGGAGGTGCCTATCCTGGCTCCCATGATATCATGACCCAAGAGGTGCATGTCCTGGCTCTTGAGGTTTCTTACTTAACCTGTTAGGTACCTAGCCCTGGCTCCCAAGGTCCCATTCATTTAACCTAGGAGGTGCCAAGTCTTGGCTCCAAGGGTCTCCAAGGCTTATTTGATCATAATTGCCTTATGATAGTTATCATGATACTAATACGTACACATATAAAGAAGACCTTTCACAGAGGAGTTATGGCAAAATCAAAAGGAAATTATTTACTCTGAAGAATGGCCTCATCAACTAAGAGGCACCGCCCATGGAGGAAGGTTCCATTCATGGGATTAGAACCTTATTTTCATGCAAATACAAGATAACGGGAAGAGGTTCCACCTGGGACATCAGTAACTCACCCACGTAGAGGTCCCAACATCGAGGGAGGTACCAAGGCACCTTTGGAATTTTCCTAGTATGAAGGACGAGAACTACACAATATCTTTAATATCAGGTGCAAGCTATATCTTCTATTTACTCATTGATTTCCTGGTGATATTATACCTATACAATCATTATATTATGGGAAGCTACCAAGGAAATTTCTAGCATGAGTAGTTGAAGGTCTAAGTCAAAAATTATAATACGAGTCATAAAGGAAGGCATCTGGAAGCCTCCTACACCTATTGCAGTTTTTTCAAAGTAAAGCAAAAGCATGCATCAAGATATTCGTAGATATAAAGCCAAGATAAAAGCATAGTGATCATAGCAAAAAATGAAATATCCAAGCCACCAAGGCCAAGATTCAAAATTACATCCGTGGAGCATCAGAGGTGCCCACCCCCTCATTTGGAAATCCAATTCAAAAAATATCCAAGTTGAAACCATCAGATATTTAGAAGGAGCATTAGAAATAAGCTGAAAATGGAGAAAGGGGAATCATGGAGCAGGAACATTGGCATCGGTTGTGGATGAGATCTTTTCAGCAGGTGCCATGGAGTCAGGTGTCTGTGAGGGAGTCTCTTCAGATTTAGCCGATGGAACCTCCTCCTGAAAACCAGGTGCCACGGGAGCTGGGGCTTCAACTATCTCCCCCGCTACCACCGTGCTCGGGACCTTTAGGTCCCCTTCCACAGGTGTGGTACCTTCATTCTTTAGCTCATCCACCAGGGTCACAACATACTCGTCAAGGAGAGACCAATTGAAATCTGGAACCTTCTCGTACATGGAACTTAGATAGTCCATGACACCGTTGTCATAACCATCTTCATATTTGGTGTAATAACCCGGATTTTTGGACAAAATTTTTATTTATTTATTTATAAACGACCCTGATGAATAGTGATTCTACGGATTCTGAAAAACTTTTTAGCCCACACTAAGTAAGTGTTGGAATATTAGAAATTCGAAGATGTCATATTATTGTATGAAGAAAATGAGTGAATGTAAAAGCCGTCGGAATCCGAAGATTTTCACTTTTACGATTTGTTTCGTAATTTATGAGATATCGAGGAATAAGAGAATTATGTTATAACCAGGAGGATTATAAATTAGAAAGTTCGTGGTTATAATCGAATTGAAGTATTTTGAATATTAAGGATTTACGCTACGGAATTCCTACAACGAAACGCTTTCGGAAATAATCGAACTTACGTGGAGGATTAAGTGTTAATCATGGGATGACAATTAAATTGCACCAAAGCCATGCAAGCCATGCAACCAAGTACTTGCATTGGAAGAGAATTAACTAAAGCTATTAGCTAAGGCAAGGCAAGTAACCATGCAAAGCAACCAAGGTTAAGGGACATGGTTCCCTAAATTAGGGAAAAGTAAGCATAAAGCCACTTTATCACTTGGATCAAGTTCAACCATGCCATAATTGTATGCAAATCAGTCATGTAACAATACATACACATTATACAAACACAAATACACCAACACAAAAAGCAAGTAAAGCAAGAAAAGCTCTCTCCCCCTTGTTCTTCATTTCACCATTCTGCTGAGCAAGTCTGGGCAGGAGGATCAACGAATTTTTTTCTTCAACTTCTTGACACTTAAAAATCCCAATAAAAATCACAGGCCTTCTATACATCCTAGGGTAGGTACGTATTTAATTTCATAATATTTGGAGGTGTTTTGATTGGGTAAATAAATTGTAGAAGTTGAGGCTGAATAGTAACTCCGAAAATTTACTAACTTGTTCTTGATTTTCTCTTGCAAGTTTAAGGATGATAAGCATAGATCAAGGCTCCCTTAAGGCTTACAAGCTCTTGTTAGTGTATTTAAGGATCCAAGAAAGGTATAAACTCCATCCACCCTTTGATTTACTTTGAGTTAAAAGCTTGAGTTGAGTTATGTTTAAGCATATGTGGTTTAAGGAGTTTGGATGTAAATGGTTGAATGTTTTTGGATGATTTTGTGAAGTGGTGTTGGTCAAAGGTTATGAAATGAGTAGTTGAATGATATGACCATATTAGTATGTTGATGATTTATCTTGGTTGTGAATGGATTTCAATTGGTTGAATCCGGAAAACGTTACGTTTATAGCCGTCGTAATGCCCATTTTTCGTGAGCACTCCTTTAAACTGTGAAAACCGAATTGTCAAGCTCCTGGCCCCTAACACCTCTAACCATAGTTGGATAGTACTTGACTCATATATCGTTTTGACACTTGAATCATGTTATTCCGATATACGGTTAAGGAGATAAGTCGATTTTAGTAAAGACAACTAAACCAACCAAACTGTTTTGGGAAGCCCTTTTTGTTAATACAAATGGACCCCTTAACAATCTCCAAAAATCATGCAATTTTGAGGTTAAGTAATTTGGTCAGTTAATAAGTCACTTTGACCCGTATGCGGTCTAGGGTGATTACCCATTAACGGTAGCGAGTACCGGGGCTCCCCCTTCTACATGTAGAGAAACGGAAGGCTTCCATAGGTTACTGATGAAGGCTTCCACGTGCTACGACTGATCATCGTTGTAATAACCCGAATTTTTGGATGAATTTTTTTATTTATTTATAAACGACCCGGATGAATAGTGATTCTACGGATTATGAAAAACTTTTTAGCCCACACCTAGTAAGTGTTGGAATATTGAAAAACCGAAGAAGTGGTATTGTTGTATGAAGAAAATGAGTGAATGTAAAAGCCGTCGGAATCCGAAATTTTTTGCTTTTACTAATTATTTCGTAATTTACGAGATATCAAGGAATAAGAGAATTAAGTTGTGAATAAAGATGATTATTTAATTAAAGGAATTATAATCCTAGGAGAAGTAAAGTATTTAGAATATTAAGGATTTACGCTACGAAATTCTACGAAGAAAAAGTTTCGGAAATTAATCGAAATTACGTGGGGGATTAATGAATAAGTGATTAGAGACAAACCCATGCAAGCCATGCAAGCAAGTACTTGCATGGGTGGGATCAAGTAACCAAGCCAAGTAACTAAGTTAGCAAAGTTAACCAAAGAGTTAACCAAGATTAAGGAAACATAGTTCCTTAAATTAAGGGCCAAGTTTTAATTAAGTCTTGGATGCACTTGATGGCTAGTTGGACAATAACATATGGCTGATATTACTTGCTTTATGTCCACAAAAAAATCAGTCAACACTTTTCAAAAAGCAAGAGAGCAAAGCAAAGAGAGAAAAAGCTCTCTTCTCCGCTTCTTCTAGTTTCTGCCCAGTTTGAACCAGCTGCAAAGAAAAATTCATAACTTAATTTCCAATCATCCAAAAATCACCAAATTTTAACCATAGCTTCTTCACTATATATAGAAGGTACGTATTTAATTTCATAATTTTTGGAGGTGTTTTGATGGGGTAAATAAATCATGGAAGTTGAAGCTGAATAGTAACTCCGAAAATTTTAAAGCTTGTTTTCTTGATGTTTAGTTAAGAACAAAGGTAGATCAAGCTTCTCTAAGGACTCCAAGCACTATCTAGTTGTTGTTTGAGCTTTGTGAAGGTATGTACAACCTCTAACCCTTGTGCTTTGTGTGAGTATGATGCCATGGAAGTGTTAGTGAATGAAGTCGCTAAGTATGGTAAAGATATGTTGATGTTAAGCTTTTGGTTGAGTTCTTGTATTGATGATATAGTGTAATGGTGAAATGAGTAACTTATTGTTGTTGCCATGATGTAAAGAGTAAGGATGAGTGTTGGTTGGAATGGATTCACGATTGGTTGAATCCGGAAAATGTTACGTTTATAGCCGTCGTAATGCCTGATTTTCGTAAACACTCTTTTAAACTGTGAAAATCGTAATGTCAAGCTACTGGCTCCAAAGGCCTCTGGACATAGTTGGTTAGGCCTTGTTTCATACATCGTTTTGACGCTTGAATCATGTTATTCCGATATACGGTTTAGGAGATAAGCCAAATTTAGTGAAAGCCACTAAAACAACCAAACTGTTTCGGGAATCCATCTTCGTAAATATAAACGGACCCTTTAACAGTTGTCAAAAATCATGAAATTTGGAGGATAAATATTTTGGACAGTTATTAAGGCCCCTGCAAAATTTCAAAGGCAGATGTTAATATTTCGATTTTATAAAAATGTTGAAACGAAAGTTGTGCAGTGACGCTGTTCATGGGAGAAGCCACTGCCCTGTTTTGAACATTCGAAAATGAGTCCTCTGTCCAGAGCAAACTTTTGATGGATTGTATTCTAGGCATTCTCTAGATCGTTTGCGCGCTAAGTTTGCGTCATTTGGAGTTACGAGTCAAAAGTTATGACAAATTTACCAAAGGTAACGCATAACTTAGAAACCACGTTAATAACCAACTTTGAGGCTATCATCGAAGTAGCTAAGATGCTTACTTGCATGTGAAACTTTTACCTAAGACACTAGGGATGTCAAGGATGACTCCAGAGAAAGATTTGAGTTAATCGGATTAAAACTCAATTTACTAAAAATGCTAGAAGTTGGGTGTCTAAAGTGTGATGACTAAAGAGGGTTTAAGTACAAATGGGAGTTATCATAATTGGACTCGATATGCGATTATACTTATTAGTAATATAAGTAGTTCATGGAGTAAGAGTACTAATGAGGATTGTGATATCTATTGATAGAAAATTCGGAACGAGTGGAACTCTGAGAGCGTATCTTGGACTCCAGGCAAGTTTTTCTAACCATATACTTTAATATCAAAATATTATATTCCTGATCTTGCATATGAAGTTAAAGTATGTTTATGCAAGTTTTCAAAACTCGTACTTAATGTACTAATGTTTTGTCGAAAGACTGTTGTTGTTGTGATATAACTGTATGTTGAAAAGCATGAATTGTTATGTATATTTACATATTTCTCAAACATTGCGACTATATGCTATAAGTATTATAGATATAAGTCGGTAAAAGTAAAGGCTCTAAGCATAGAGTGGTTATGTATTTTCAAACGTAGACCGGGAGTCGGCATGTTATGATAAAGTACTGTCATAATCCGGAAGGAGCCGGAGACAGATTATTTTGAAAAGGCGATATAAATATTTCGATATTTATATTTTGATATTCTTTAATAAAAGAATAAAAAAGAGATAATAAATATTATTTTTAATATTTATTTAATTAATGAATATTATTTTGAATATTCATTTATTGAGCATCATTTATTAATTTTAATTAATAAATATTAATTATTTATTTATTAATTTTAATTAATAAATATTAATTAATTATTTATTAATTTTTAATTAATAAATATTATTTAAATATTTATTAATTATTAAAAATTCATTTTCGAATTATTTTAGGTCTTTAATAATTATTCGAAGATTTCGATAATTATTTTAAATACTTTCCGACCTTCCGAAAATGATTTAAAAATAGTAGGAGCTCCCTAATATTTAATTTAATTATTTATTTTATTCTTTTAATAAGAATAAAATATGTTCAGACTTATCAAAAATAGGGAACTCAGTTTAGGAAGTGAATGATTATTTACTTCTCAAAAGCAGTCAAGTTTTGGAACTAGTTTCCACAGTAGCAAGAGTTTTTCAACTTATCAAAAGCAGTGAAGTTTTCCGACAAACTCCCGAGTCATGGTTTTCAAAATGAATTCAGTCCTTGAGAAAGGAGATTATATGATGAAGGTCAACTTATCTGTGTGGTAAGGCGACTGCATCACTTAATCTGACAGCTATGAAGGTCTATTAACAAGTATTATATACTTGGGGAACTAGGATTAACTTCCAGTTCCAGGTTAGATAGACGAATCTATTAACAAGTATTATATACTTGGGGAGCTTGGATTAATGTTCCAGTTTCAGACTTATAGATTAATTCAGTGGACTTGGAGTTGGCGTAAGAGGCCGAGTGACGCACGGTCCAGCACTTTGACCCGTATGCGGTCTAGGGTGACTACCCATTAACGGTAGCGAGTACCGGGGCTTCCCCTTCTACATGTAGAGAAACGGAAGGCTTCCATAGGATGCTGATGAAGGCTGCCGCGTGTTGCGACTGATCATCGTATACAACGGTAGCGGGCGTGGAGATGCTCCAGTTACAGTCCCTTCTTCCAATTGGAATTGTGCTACGCACCGTAACAAAAGCCTAGGAGCTGAGTTACCGATGGTGTTGTTTAGCAGTAAAACGTTCTGAAAGATTCAGCTTACTCTTCATGTTTTGACGAAAAGAAAACTTCAGATAGGATCTGATGAGTAAAAGGTTTTTAACAATTTGAAATGTCATCTTGTTATTCGTATGATATAGCGAATAGTTATATGAAAACTTCAGAAGGTAACTGATGTATGAAAAGCTTACAGTTTTACAGCCTGTTTTCAGCATATACTTGATAAAGAAGAAAGCTTACAGTTTTACAGCATGTTTACAGAAGTTATGATTATAGTGGGGCTATATTACTCACTCTTATTTTCCTTATATATCACAACACAACAGGGTGTTAAAGATATTTTATGGGATTTTAAACCTTACAAATGGTATGGTTCAAAGTGAGTTAGTTTTCTTGAAGATAAGAAACTATGAATGTTGTATCTTGAATGACGTACCCCGTATATTAGGGAAGTTTAGCAAAACTATAGTAGAAGTTATTTTGCTAAGTTGGAAAGAGTATTTCAAAACTATGAACGTAATAAGTTCATTGAGTTTTATCTCAAAAAGCTTCAAAGGATGTATGAAAGAGTAGTAACACTATATTTGATAGTGTCTTATGTTATATACCGAACTAAATTGTTCGTATGATATTTTCTAAACTTTATGTTTAGTACAAATGTTTTTAGCAGAAAAACTCTGATATTATGTATCGTTGAAAGATAATCTATTATACTTACCATATATTGGTAACCTTATGATTATACTATCGAGATAGTAGTGATTATCATATTCTTGAATGAGATTCACATAGCTAATTGGGTGAATAACTTGCTGAGCATTCTTTCGCTCATTCTTGCTTAAATTATATTTTTCAGAGAAAGTGATAGCATGTTCGATTGGCTTCATGCCTCGAGAAAGGAAAGTAGAAGATTCACCTTTGAGACGGTTCAGTTCAACCATATTCTACGGAAGTAAGTGGGATAAGTTTTCAGTATTGAGCTAGTTATTAATGTTACTTCATGAGGAGGTTAGCATTGATAGTATGAGATCCTGTATAAGTACATTTAGTTTGTATTAACTAATGACACTTGTTGTATATCGTTTCTAAGCCTATAACTGATGTATGTGAGAGAGAGGGGTCTGTGATGTGATTTCATTGGATTATTGAGTTATTGCAGGTTGTAAATGATTGGATGATGATGTGGCAACCCAAATCCCTGACCCCGGATTTGGGGGCGCTACAGAGATGGTATCAGAGCATGAGTTATAGTACTTAGATACGAGAGTGTTAAGAGTTATTCGTATGTAAGAGGGTAACGCGAGAACTTATGTAGAGTTCGTAATTGGACTACCGGATGTAGTACCAATGAATGAGTTAAGAAAAGGTCATCTACTTGGAATTAGTAGTGAGGAGATTTATGATTGACATTTGAGATATAGATTTTGGACGGAAATTGGCAAGACCATTCTGGAAGAGGCAATGATATATTTTGTACAAAGATGATAAGTATAATGATTTTGAGGATTCTATTGAGGATAAAAGTCAAGGATAATTGTTAAGACGATGCGTGGTGTTGATAAGGTATAGAGTCGCAATGAGGAGGTAAGATGCACATTTGTTGTATCTTCTAAGTATGTTAAGTATTTTTGGATCAAAGTGGGCCTCTTAGTGGAGGTGACCCATACAGTTTGGATATTGTGGTCAAGATGAGAAGCATGAATGACCAAGTGAGTAAGGGTTGGTATGAAGCTCCTTCTGCCAGTAGTGGGACTACGGCTAGAAGCGGGAGTGAACATTCACAGAGAATTTATTTGTTAAGATGAGATAAATGGTTCAGGGAAAGAGGTCCCGTAATAGGATAATTGACCCTTAAGTGTGAATTGATTGAGACTACATAGCGGACAGTATGTCTCATCCTTTTAGTAATATACCATATGTCGTGTAGACTATGAGTTTTGAAAAGTGACGGTCGGAAGGACCAGATGATAAAGGTATGAACATGAAATTGGTACCAGTTATGAGGAATCTCCCCTTAGCTAGCAACCTAATAGGTAATGTCGATCTGGCATATCTCACGTGTTGTGTTTGATAGCCTGTTGAGAAATATGACAGTCCTATTGATATGAACAGTGTTAAGGATATATTTTATGAGCGTCAACCTAGTTTGACACCTACCTATTGTTTTACCTTAGCACATAGACTATTCCATTTATTAGCCCCTAAGTACTGCCCATTAGGATGAAAAGGATCTTTCCATATAAGTATGAAGCCGTTGAGATTGAAACGAATGACAGAATGAATCCCTTTGGGGTTAGTAAACCAAGGTGGTGGAAAGAAGTATGTTTTGAGAAAATTCTCTTTGCGAAAAGTTTTAAATAAAAATGGTTGTTTCACCCTCAAAATATATCACCCAGGAGTTAAGTTCATCAATGTCCCATGAGATGGGGGGAATTCATGAAGGGTATAACCCAGAGATGAGGCAAAACCAGAGCTGGTGGAATGATCATTGTGTATGGTCAAGATTAGCAATTGTTGCTTTCACGAGAGTAAGTATGAAATTCTTAAGTGAATCTATTTATTACCAGAACTAGGTTGTATATTTTTATATATTTTCCGAAGTAATTGAGAAGCTAGATGAAGTTGAAATTGAGACTAGGACGAAAGAGCCTAAGTATGAAACATTAGGAATTAAAGTTTACAACAGTTATCAAGTGGTTGTCTCGTATGCTGTGACCAAATAAAATGGTCGTGATGGATATAAATTGTTAGCGGATGATGAAAAATGGTTATAATAAAAAGTGGATTCGTAAGGGGTAATGATTCAATAAGTAAAGACTGAGGCAGGAAAAGTAATATTGTCTGAATATTTATTAGTGTCATTCAATGGAGATTTGATTTCTTTTGAGAAAAGAGAAGAGATGTGATGTCGAGAGAAAAATATCGTTGGTATAAGGATGTTCAAACTAACGATAGAGATAAAGTGGTGAAAGTTAAGATTACACGATAATGACGAAGTTGTGTTAAAGGACATAGAGACAAATTGAGGGATTCAGATTACGATGGAAGTGAAAGGTCTATTACACTTTGGAGGATAGGTCTTTGGACAACTGTGATTAGTACCATAGAGGAAATACATGGAAAACAAAAAGAGTATGTAGTAGTAAATGGGTCGAGGATGTAATTATTAGCGACCTTATGAGGTACTGCCTAATAGAGTTATATGGTTCAACATCGATCTAGTGACAAGAATAATACTAACATCAAAGGCATTTAGAAGTTGCATCTTCCAAGATAAAAAGGATTAATTACTCAATTATAAGGAGTAGTAGAGAAAGACATGATGAGATTGAAAGTGTCACCGTGAGGTGCACCAGTTTTGATTATTAAAGAAAGGATGACGCCACGAGTTAGTGTGCGGATTGCCAAAAGTGATTAAGATTATAATCAGGATTGAATATCTTAACCATGGATATAGATTATCCAACCGTTTGGAGACTAATTTACCCTTCGAGGATAGATTTGAGAATCAGACAACAGGAAATAGAGATGGATCTAAATGAATTGCTAGAAGGTGCATTCGACAAGAGTTATGAACATTATGAGTTTTGGGATGTCAATCGGAGCAATGAATGCATCTATAACTTTTATAGATTTAATCAATAGAATTTTTAGGAAATGATTGGACCGATGACCAAGGTTTGTATAAATGATATTTTGGTCTGCCAAAAGATGAAGAGAGAGAACGAAGAGCAAGTGTAATTAGCTTTACAAAGAGAAAGAAGATTGTATGATATTTTCTCTAAAGGGTGAGATTTGGTCAGGCAAAGTTAAATTTTAGGAAATTAATGAGTTACAAGGAAGACGTGTTGACGTATCAAAATTGTTGAGAATTGGGAAAGTCCCAATGTACTAAAAGAGATGAGAAATTGTGGACTGGAGGTCGTTATAAATGATTATTATGGTATCCGACTCGTGATCGCAGCCGATAGCTATAGTATCCGTACATGAGATATAAGAGCATTATATTGCGCAGATGAGAGTGTAGGATTTATGAAGAACTTGAATTCAATAGAGATATTCTAGCCGAAAGTCTAAAATTGGGATGATAGGTTTGAGACCTTGAAAAAGGGATTCCTAGTTAAGTACGGACTTCTTTTATGTTAAAGTTCCGTAACACATTGAGGAAGGAAAACTCATCACAGCTTTTCAACATCATTTTCTTCTTTTTCCTATATTTGACAATTCGTCATCTGATTAGGATTGACAATACATATGGTGTGACTTCTTGTCTGTGTGACAGAAGTCTGGTGGGACGCCACCCAATTATGTGTTGAAAAGCCAAATCATACTAAAGACTTTCTTTCACAAGTACATACATTGTTGTTCTCATTCTTATCGAAGTTTCTTCTTCTCATATACATTGGGAAGTGAGTTTATTTATCTTTGAATCACTCTGATCATTTTGCAATGATGTTTGATGAAAGGTTCTCTGATTAAAATCTCGTGTAAAGTTAGCTCTTCATGATAAAAGGTTTATGCCTTGGGTATCGAAAGGAGTTGAGACAATAACGTAATAGGGATATAGTTTTCATTCGAGGATAGTTACATTCAGAATGTAGTCACGTCACCTTACGAAGTTTTGTATAGAAGAAAAGTGTCGATATTCTTCACATTAGGACTAAGACAAAGAACAAGGAAATGTTGGGTATCCAGAAGGAACCCGCAGGTACGTTAATGAAATGAGGAAAGAAAGAAAGCATGGAGTGAGAGACTTCATATATCTAGAAGCATTATCACGTGAAGTAGTAACGAGATTTGGTAAAAGAGAGCAATTAAGCTCAAGGGTATTAAAGCTAGTAGATTCTGAAGCATGATAGGAAAACGCTTATATGTTGACGCTATTTCGCAAGAGTTATAATACGAAAGATCAATGTGGATGCTAGACACGTGTTTAGAATAAAAAATCGTAGAGATGGTAACCAAATGGGTTTTATGATCGGTAAGGATCAATGACCGAAAAGAGAAAGTGTGGAAAAATAGAACCATAGCACCAGAAAGGGTGTATGGATGAATCAGAAGGTTGAAGAGGAACCTTAGTTACCTTTGTTCAGATTCCGAGGACGGAATCCTTTTAAGGAGGGTAGACTGTAATAACCCGAATTTTTGGATGAATTTTTTTATTTATTTATAAACGACCCGGATGAATAGTGATTCTACGGATTATGAAAAACTTTTTAGCCCACACCTAGTAAGTGTTGGAATATTGAAAAACCGAAGATGTGGTATTGTTGTATGAAGAAAATGAGTGAATGTAAAAGTCGTCGGAATCCGAATTTTTTTGCTTTTACTAATTATTTCGTAATTTACGAGATATCAAGGAATAAGAGAATTAAGTTGTGAATAAAGATGATTATTTAATTAAAGGAATTATAATCCTAGGAGAAGTAAAGTATTTAGAATATTAAGGATTTACGCTACGAAATTCTACGAAGAAAAAGTTTCGGAAATTAATCGAAATTACGTGGGGGATTAATGAATAAGTGATTAGAGACAAACCCATGCAAGCCATGCAAGCAAGTACTTGCATGGGTGGGATCAAGTAACCAAGCCAAGTAACTAAGTTAGCAAAGTTAACCAAAGAGTTAACCAAGATTAAGGAAACATAGTTCCTTAAATTAAGGGCCAAGTTTTAATTAAGTCTTGGATGCACTTGATGGCTAGTTGGACAATAACATATGGCTGATATTACTTGCTTTATGTCCACAAAAAAATCAGTCAACACTTTTCAAAAAGCAAGAGAGCAAAGCAAAGAGAGAAAAAGCTCTCTTCTCCGCTTCTTCTAGTTTCTGCCCAGTTTGAACCAGCTGCAAATAAAAATTCATAACTTAATTTCCACTCATCCAAAAATCACCAAATTTTAACCATAGCTTCTTCACTATATATAGAAGGTACGTATTTAATTTCATAATTGTTGGAGGTGGTTTCATGGGGTAAATAAATCATGGAAGTTGAAGCTGAATAGTAACTCCGAAAATTTTAAAGCTTGTTTTCTTGATGTTTAGTTAAGAACAAAGGTAGATCAAGCTTCTCTAAGGACTCCAAGCACTATCTAGTTGTTGTTTGAGCTTTGTGAAGGTATGTACAACCTCTAACCCTTGTGCTTTGTGTGAGTATGATGCCATGGAAGTGTTAGTGAATGAAGTCGCTAAGTATGGTAAAGATATGTTGATGTTAAGCTTTTGGTTGAGTTCTTGTATTGATGATATAGTGTAATGGTGAAATGAGTAACTTATTGTTGTTGCCATGATGTAAAGAGTAAGGATGAGTGTTGGTTGGAATGGATTCACGATTGGTTGAATCCGGAAAATGTTACGTTTATAGCCGTCGTAATGCCTGATTTTCGTAAACACTCTTTTAAACTGTGAAAATCGTAATGTCAAGCTACTGGCTCCAAAGGCCTCTGGACATAGTTGGTTAGGCCTTGTTTCATACATCGTTTTGACGCTTGAATCATGTTATTCCGATATACGGTTTAGGAGATAAGCCAAATTGAGTGAAAGCCACTAAAACAACCAAACTGTTTCGGGAATCCATCTTCGTAAATATAAACGGACCCTTTAACAGTTGTCAAAAATCATGAAATTTGGAGGATAAATATTTTGGACAGTTATTAAGACCCCTGCAAAATTTCAAAGGCAGATGTTAATATTTCGATTTTATAAAAATGTTGAAACGAAAGTTGTGCAGTGACGCTGTTCATGGGAGAAGCCACTGCCCTGTTTTGAACATTCGAAAATGAGTCCTCTGTCCAGAGCAAACTTTTGATGGATTGTATTCTAGGCATTCTCTAGATCGTTTGCGCGCTAAGTTTGCGTCATTTGGAGTTACGAGTCAAAAGTTATGACCAATTTACTAAAGGTAACGCATAACTTAGAAACCACGTTAATAACCAACTTTGAGGCTATCATCGAAGTAGCTAAGATGCTTACTTGCATGTGAAACTTTTACCTAAGACACTAGGGATGTCAAGGATGACTCCAGAGAAAGATTTGAGTTAATCGGATTAAAACTCAATTTACTAAAAATGCTAGAAGTTGGATGTCCAAAGTGTGATGACTAAAGAGGGTTTAAGTACAAATGGGAGTTATCATAATTGGACTCGATATGCGATTATACTTATTAGTAATATAAGTAGTTCATGGAGTAAGAGTACTAATGAGGATTGTGATATCTATTGATAGAAAATCCGGAACGAGTGGAACTCTGAGAGCGTATCTTGGACTCCAGGCAAGTTTTTCTAACCATATACTTTAATATCAAAATGTTATATTCCTGATCTTGCATATGAAGTTAAAGTATGTTTATGCAAGTTTTCAAAACTCGTACTTAATGTACTAATGTTTTGTCGAAAGACTGTTGTTGTTGTGATATAACTGTATGTTGAAAAGCATGAATTGTTATGTATATTTACATATTTCCCAAACATTGCGACTATATGCTATAAGTATTATAGATATAAGTCGGTAAAAGTAAAGGCTCTAAGCATAGAGCGGTTATGTATTTTCAAACGTAGACCGGGAGTCGGCATGTTATGATAAAGTACTGTCATAATCCGGAGGGAGCCGGAGACAGATTATTTTAAAAAGGCGATATAAATATTTCGATATTTATATTTTGATATTCTTTAATAAAAGAATAAAAAGGAGATAATAAATATTATTTTTAATATTTATTTAATTAATGAATATTATTTTGAATATTCATTTATTGAGCATCATTTATTAATTTTAATTAATAAATATTAATTATTTATTTATTAATTTTAATTAATAAATATTAATTAATTACTTATTAATTTTTAATTAATAAATATTATTTAAATATTTATTAATTATTAAAAAATTATTTTTGAATTATTTTAGGTCTTTAATAATTATTCGAAGCTTTCGATAATTATTTTAAAGACTTTCCGACCTTCCGAAAATGATTTAAAAATAGTAGGAGCTCCCTAATATTTAATTTAATTATTTATTTTATTCTTTTTATAAGAATAAAATATGTTCAGACTTATCAAAAATAGGGAACTCAGTTTAGGAAGTGAATGATTATTTACTTCTCAAAAGCAGTCAAGTTTTGGAACTAGTTTCCACAGTAGCAAGAGTTTTTCAACTTCTCAAAAGCAGTCAAGTTTTCCGACAAACTCCCGAGTCATGGTTTTCAAAATGAATTCAGTCCTTGAGAAAGGAGATTATATGATGAAGGTCAACTTATCTGTGTGGTAAAGCGACTGCATCACTTAATCTGACAGCTACGAAGGTCTATTAACAAGTATTATATACTTGGGGAACTAGGATTAACTTCCAGTTCCAGGTTAGATAGACGAATCTATTAACAAGTATTATATACTTGGGGAGCTTGGATTAATGTTCCAGTTTCAGACTTATAGATTAATTCAGTGGACTTGGAGTTGGCGTAAGAGGCTGAGTGACGCACGGTCCACTACTTTGACCCGTATGCGGTCTAGGGTGATTACCCATTAACGGTAGCGAGTACCGGGGCTCCCCCTTCTACATGTAGAGAAACGGAAGGCTTCCATAGGATGCTGATGAAGGCTGCCGCGTGTTGCGACTGATCATCGTATACAACGGTAGCGGGCGTGGAGATGTTCCAGTTACAGTCCCTTCTTCCAATTGGAATTGTGCTACGCACCGTAACAAAAGCCTAGGAGCTGAGTTACCGATGGTGTTGTTTAGCAGTAAAATGTTCTGAAAGATTCAGCTTACTCTTCATGTTTTGACGAAAAGAAAACTTCAGATAGGATCTGATGAGTAAAAGGTTTTTAACAATTTGAAATGTCATCTTGTTATTCGTATGATATAGCGAATAGTTATATGAAAACTTCAGAAGGTAACTGATGTATGAAAAGCTTACAGTTTTACAGCATGTTTACAGAAGTTATGATTATAGTGGGACTATATTACTCACTCTTATTTTCCTTATATATCACAACACAACAGGGTCTTAAAGATATTTTATGGGATTTTAAACCTTACAAATGGTATGGTTCAAAGTGAGTTAGTTTTCTTGAAGATAAGCAACTATGAATGTTGTATCTTGAATGACGTACCCCGTATATTAGGGGAGTTTAGCAAAACTATAGTAGAAGTTATTTTGCTAAGTTGGAAAGAGTATTTCAAAACTATGAACGTAATAAGTTCATTGAGTTTTATCTCAAAAAGCTTCAAAGGATGTATGAAAGAGTAGTAACACTATATTTGATAGTGTCTTATGTTATATACCGAACTAAATTGTTCGTATGATATTTTCTAAACTTTATGTTTAGTACAAATGTTTTTAGCAGAAAAACTCTGATATTATGTATCGTTGAAAGATAATCTATTATGCTTACCATATATTGGAAACCTTATGATTATACTATCGAGATAGTAGTGATTATCATATTCTTGAATGAGAGTCACATAGCTAATTGGGTGAATAACTTGCTGAGCATTCTTTCGCTCATTCTTGCTTAAATTATATTTTTCAGAGAAAGTGATAGCATGTTCGATTGGCTTCATGCCTCGAGAAAGGAAAGTAGAAGATTCACCTTTGAGACGGTTCAGTTCAACCATATTCTACGGAAGTAAGTGGGATAAGTTTTCAGTATTGAGCTAGTTATTAATGTTACTTCACGAGGAGGTTAGCATTGATAGTATGAGATCCTGTATAAGTACATTTAGTTTGTATTAACTAATGACACTTGTTGTATATCGTTTCTAAGCCTATAACTGATGTGTATGTGAGAGAGAGGGGTCTGTGATGCGATTTCATTGGATTATTGAGTTATTGCAGGTTGTAAATGATTGGATGATGATGTGGCAACCCAAATCCCTGACCCCGGATTTAGGGGCGCTACAATCGTGGATGTGTGGTAGCGGGCATGTTGACGCTCCAATTACAGTCCCTTCTACCAATTGGAATTGTGCTTCACACCGTAATGAAAGCCTATGAGCTGAGTTATCGATGGTGTTGATTGCAAATGAAATCTTGAAATGTTTTTACGAAAAGAAAGGAAAACTTCATATGGGATCTGATGAGAAAAAAAAGTTTTTAACAACTTGAAATGTCATCTTGTTATTCGTATGATTTAACGAATAGTTATATGAAAACTTCAGAAGGTAACTGATGCATGAAAAGCTTACAAACTTTTGAAATGTTTATCAGAAAGTATGTTTATAAAAGTTATGATTATAGTGAGCCTATATTGCTCACTCTTGTTTTCTTTATATATCACAACACAACAGGATCTTTAAGGATATTTTATGGGAGTTTAAACCTTATAAATGGTATGGTTCAAAGTGATTTAATTTTCTCAGAGATAAGCAACTATGATTGTTGTATCTTGAATGATGTACCCCGTATCTTCAAAACTATGAACGTACTAAGTTCATTGAGTTTTATCTTAAAAAGCTTTAGAGGAGATATGAAAGCGTAGTAATACTATATTTGATAGTGTCTTATGTTATATACCGAACCAAATTGTTCGTACGATATTTTCTAAACTTTATGTTTAGTACAAATGTTTTTAGCAGAAAAACTCTGATCATGTGTATCGTTGAAAGATACTTTATTATGCTTACCATATACGGTTAAACCTTATGATTATACTATTGAGAGAGTAGTGATTATCATAATCCTGAATGAAAGTCACATAGCTAATTGGGTGAATAACTTGCTGAGCATTCTTTAGCTCATTCTTGCTTATATTATATTTTTCAGAGAAAGTGATAACATGTTCGATTGGCTTCATGCCTAAAGAGAGGAAAGTAGAAGATTCACCTGTGAGATGGTTCAGTTCAACCATATTCTACGAAAGTAAGTTGGATAAGTTTTTAGTATTGAGCTAGTTATTAATGTTACTTCGTGAAGAGGTTAGCATTGATAGTATGAGATCCTGGATAAGTACATTTGGTTTGTAATAACTAATGATACTTTTTGTATATCGTTTCTAAGACTATAACTTATGTGTGTGAGAGAGAGGGGTCTATGATGTGTGTTTGTTGGAGTATTGAGTTATTGCAGGTTGTAAATGATTGAATGGTGACGTGGTGACTCAAATCCCTGACCCCGGATCTGGGGGCGCCACAGAGATGGTATCAGAGCATGAGTTATAGTACTTAGATACGAGAGTGTTAAGAGTTGTCGATATATAAGAGGATAACGTGAGAGCTCATGTAGAGTTTGTAATTGGACTACCGGATGTAATACCAATGAATGAGTTAAGCATAGGTCGTTTACTTGGACTTAGTAGTGAGGAGATTGATGAATGACTTTTGGGATATAGATTTTTGGACGGGAAATTGGCAAGGCCATCCTAGAAGAGGCAATGATATATCTTATAGCAAGCTGAAAGGTATGAAGATTTTGAGGATAATATTGAGGATAAGAAGTCAAGGATAATTGATAAGACGACCCGTGGTATTACTACGGTGTAAAGTTGCGACGAGGAGTTAAGATGTACGTTTGTTATATCTTCTGAGTATGTTAAGTATTTTCTGATCGAAGTGGGCCCTTAATATAAGTAGCCCACACATTCTGGATATTTTATCAGGATGGGAAGTATGAATGACCCAGTATATAGGTGTTGGTACGAAGCTCCTTCTGTTAATAGTAGGTCTCCGACCAGAAAAAGGGGTCTGAGCAGTCATTGAGGAGTTAATGTTTTAGTTGAGGTAAACGGTTTGGGAAAGAGGTCCCGTAATACAGTCATAGATTCTTTGGTGTAAATTGATTGAGAGTACATAATGGATGGTATATCTCGTTCTTTTGATAATATACCCTATGGCATGTAGACCATGAGTTTTCGAAAGATGATGATCGAAAGGACCAGACGATAAAGGTATGAACATGAAAGTGGTAGAAGTAGTGAGGAATCTTCACTTAGCTAGAAACCTGATAGGTAATATTGATCCGGCACATCAAACGTGTTGTGTTTGATAGCCTGTTGAGTAATATGACAGTCCTACAGATATGAACAGTGTTAATGATATATTTTATGAGCGTCAACCTAGTTTGACACCTACCTATTATTTTACCTTAGCACATGGACTATTCATTTTTATTAGCCCCTAAGTACTGCCCATTGGGATGAAATGGATCCTTCCATATAACCAGTGACACAAGGAAAGCCAAATGATTTTAAAATAGTGGTTTTAAGGAAAAATTTCTGAACTCAATATTTATATGGATTTAAAAATTTCACCTACAAGGTATTTTCAAATATATTTAGAAAAATTTTTAGTATGAAGCCGTTGAGATTGAAACGAATGACAGAATAAATCCCTTTGGGGTTAGTAAACCAAGGTGGTGGAAAGAAGTATGTTTTGAGAAAATTCTCTTTGCGAAAAGTTTTAAATAAAAGCTATTGTTTTAACCTCAAAATATGTCACCCAGGAGTTAAGTTCATCAAAGTCCCATGAGATGGGGTGAATTCATGAAGGGTATAACCCAGAGATGAGGCTAAACCAGAGCCGGTGGAATGATCATTATGAATGGTCAAGACTAGCAATTGTTGCTTTCACGAGAGTAAGTATGAGATTCTTAAGTGAATCTATTTGTTACCAGAACTAGGTTGTATATTTTTATATACTTTTCTAAGTGTTTGGAAAGCTGGTTAAAGTTAAAAACTTGGGATTAGGATGAAATAACCTAAGTATGGAATATTAGGAATTAAAGTTTACAACAGTTATCGAGTGGTTGTCTCGTATGCTGTGACCAAATAAAATGGTCGTGATGGATATAAATTATTAGCGGATGATGATTCAGAAATTGTTATAATAAAAAGTGGATTCGTAAGGAGTAATGATTCGATAAGTAAAGACTGAGGCAGGAAGAGTAACATTGTACGAATATTTACTAGTGCCATTAAATGGAGATTTAATTCTTTGAGGAAAGAGAATAGATGTAATGTCGAGACACAAATATTGTCTACATGAGGATGTTTAAACTAACGATAGCGATAAAATAGTGAAAGTTAAGATTACATGATAATGATGAAGTTCGGTTAAAAGGACATAGAGACAAATTGAGGGATTTTGATTATGATGGAAGTGAAAGGTCTATTGCACTTTGGAGGATAAGTTGTTGGGCAACCATGATCGGTACCAAAAGAGGAAATACATGGAAATAAAAGAGTATGTAGTAGTTAATGGGTTGAGGATGTAATTATTAGCGACCTTGTGAGGTATTACCTAATAGAGTTATAGAATTCACCATCGATCTAGTGACAGGAATAACACTAGCATCAGAGACATTTAGAAGTTTGCACATACCAAGATAAAAAGGATTAATCACTCAATTATAAGGAGTATGAGAAAAAGGCATGATGAGATTGAAAGTGTCACCATGAGGTGCACCTATTTTGATTGTTGAAGAAGAAGATAACACCATGAGTCAGTGTGTTAATTGCCAAAATTGATTAAGATTAAGATTGCAATTAGGAATGAATATCCTAAACATGGATAGAGATTATCCGACCATTTGGAGACATAAATTACCCTTTGAGGATAGATTTGAGGATCAGATAGCATAAAATAAAGATTGACCTAGATAAATTGGCAAAAGTTGCATTCGACAAGAGTTATGAACATCATGAGTTCTAGGATATCAATTGGATCAATGAATGCACCATAACTTTTATGGATTTAATCAATAGAATTTTTAAGAAATGATTGGACAAATGGCCATAGTTTTCATAAATGATATTTTGATCTACCAAAAGGTGAAGAGAGAGAACGAAAAGCAAGTGTAATCAGCCTTAGAAAGAGAAAGGAGATAGTATGCCATTTTATCTAAAGTATGAGTTTTAGTAGAGTAAAGTTAAATTTCAGGAAATTAATGAGTAGCAAAGGATATGTGTTGACATATTAAAATTGTGGGAATTAAGAAAGACCCAATGTACTAAAATAGATGAGAATTTGTGGACTAGAGGTCGTAATAATTGTTTGTTATGGTATCCGACTCGTGATCGCATCGGATAGTTATAGTATTTGCACCTGAGTTATAGAAGCATTAAATTGCACAGATGAGAGTTTAGGAGTTATGAGGAACCTGAGTTCCATAGAGATATTGAAGCCGAAAGTCTAGAATTGGGATGATGGGTTTGAGACCTTGTAAAATTCGATTCCTAAGCTAAGTACAGACTTCTTTTATGTTAAAGTTCCGTGACGCATTAAGGAAGGAAAACTTCTCATATCTTTTCAACATCATTTTATTCTTCTTCATAAAAGGTTTATACCTTGGATATCGAGAGGAGTCGGGAGAATCACTTACTACGGATAATGATTTCATACGAGAATGGTTTCCATTTAGAGAGTAGTCACGCCACCTTACAAAGTTTGTATGGAAGGAAAGTGTCGATCTCCCTTACATTAGGACTAAGATAAAAAACAAGGAAATGTTGGGTATCCAGAAGGAACCCGCAGGTACGTTAATGAAATGAGGAAAGAAATAAAGCATGGAGTGAGAGACTTTATATTTCTAGAAGCATTATCACGTAAAGTGGTAACGAGATTTGGCAAATGAGAGAAGTTAATATCAAGGGTATTAAAGCTGGTAGGTTCTGAAAGCATGATAGAAAATGCATATACGTTGTTGCTATGTCGCAATATTTATAATATGAAAATCTCGTATGCCCTACATCTATATTACGAGAGAATAATGTGAATGCTAGGCATGTGTTATAATAAGAAATCGTAGAGATGATAACCAAATGTGTCTTACGACCGGTAGAGAACAATGACCGAAAAGAGAAAGTGTGGAGAAACAAAACCATAGCACCAGAAAGAGTGTATGGATGAATCAGAAGGTTGAAGAGACAAACCTTAGTGACTTTTATTTAGATTCCGAGGACAGAATCCTTTTAAAGAGGGTAGACTGTAATAACCCGGATTTTTGGACAAAATATTTATTTATTTATTTATAAACGACCCTCATGAATAGTGATTCTACGGATTATGAAAAACTTTTTAGCCCACACTAAGTAAGTGTTGGAATATTAAAAATTCGAAGATGTCATATTGTTGTATGAAGAAAATGAGTGAATGTAAAAGTCGTCGGAATCCGAAGATTTTCACTTTTACGATTTGTTTCGTAATTTATGAGATATCGAGGAATAAGAGAATTATGTTATAACCGGGAGGATTATAAATTAGAAAATTCATGGTTATAATCGAATTGAAGTATTTTGAATATTAAGGATTTACGCTACGGAATTCCTACGACGAAACGCTTTCGGAAATAATCGAACTTACGTGGAGGATTAAGTGTTAATCATGGGATGACAATTAAATTGCACCAAAGCCATGCAAGCCATGCAACCAAGTACTTGCATTGGAAGAGAATTAACTAAAGCTATTAGCTAAGGCAAGGCAAGTAACCATGCAAAGCAACCAAGGTTAAGGGACATGGTTCCCTAAATTAGGGAAAAGTAAGCATAAAGCCACTTTATCACTTGGATCAAGTTCAACCATGCCATAATTGTATGCAAATCAGTCATGTAACAATACATACACATTATACAAACACAAATACACCAACACAAAAAGCAAGTAAAGCAAGAAAAGCTCTCTCCCCCTTGTTCTTCATTTCACCATTCTGCTGAGCAAGTCTGGGCAGGAGGATCAACGAATTTTTTTCTTCAACTTCTTGACACTTAAAAATCCCAATAAAAATCACAGGCCTTCTATACATCCTAGGGTAGGTACGTATTTAATTTCATAATATTTGGAGGTGTTTTGATTGGGTAAATAAATTGTAGAAGTTGAGGCTGAATAGTAACTCCGAAAATTTACTAACTTGTTCTTGATTTTCTCTTGCAAGTTTAAGGATGATAAGCATAGATCAAGGCTCCCTTAAGGCTTACAAGCTCTTGTTAGTGTATTTAAGGATCCAAGAAAGGTATAAACTCCATCCACCCTTTGATTTACTTTGAGTAAAAAGCTTGAGTTGAGTTATGTTTAAGCATATGTGGTTTAAGGAGTTTGGATGTAAATGGTTGAATGTTGTTGGATGATTTTGTGAAGTGGTGTTGGTCAAAGGTTATGAAATGAGTAGTTGAATGATATGACCATATTAGTATGTTGATGATTTATCTTGGTTGTGAATGGATTTCAATTGGTTGAATCCGGAAAACGTTACGTTTATAGCCGTCGTAATGCCCATTTTTCGTGAGCACTCCTTTAAACTGTGAAAACCGAATTGTCAAGCTCTTGGCCCCTAACACCTCTGACCATAGTTGGATAATACTTGACTCATATATCGTTTTGACACTTGAATCATGTTATTCCGATATACGGTTAAGGAGATAAGTCGATTTTAGTAAAGACAACTAAACCAACCAAACTGTTTCGGGAAGCCCTTTTTGTTAATACAAATGGACCCCTTAACAGTCTCCAAAAATCATGCAATTTTGAGGTTAAGTAATTTGGTCAGTTAATAAGTCACTTTGACCCGTATGCGGTCTAGGGTGATTACCCATTAACGGTAGCGAGTACCGGGGCTCCCCCTTCTACATGTAGAGAAACGGAAGGCTTCCATAGGTTGCTGATGAAGGCTTCCACGTGCTACGACTGATCATCGTGGATGTGTGGCAGCGGGCGTGTTGACGTTCCAATTACAGTCCCTTCTTCCAATTGGAATTGTGCTTCACACCGTAATGAAAGCCTATGAGCTGATTTACCGATGGTGTTGATTGCAAATGAAATCTTGAAATGTTTTAATGAAAAGAAAGGAAAACTTCAGATGGGATCTGATGAGAAAAAAAAGTTTTTAACAACTTGAAATGTCATCTTGTTATTCGTAAGATTTAACGAATAGTTATATGAAAACTTCAGAAGGTAACTGATGCATGAAAAGCTTACAAACTTTTGAAATGTTTATCAAAAAGTATGTTTATAAAAGTTATGATTATAGTGGGCCTATATTGCTCACTCTTGTTTTCTTTATATATCACAACACAACAGGATCTTTAAGGATATTTTATGGGTGTTTAAATCTTATAAATGGTATGGTTCAAAGTGATTTAATTTTCTCAGAGATAAGTAACTATGATTGTTGTATCTTGAATGATGTACCCCGTATATTAGGGGAGTTTAGCAAAACTATAGTTGAAGCTATTTTGCTAAGTTATGGAAAGACTATTTCAAAACTATGAACGTACTAAGTTCATTGAGTTTTATCTTAAAAAGCTTCAGATGAGATATGAAAGCGTAGTAATACTATATTTGATAGTGTCTTATGTTATATACCGAACCAAATTGTTCGTATGATATTTTCTAAACTTTATGTTTAGTACAAATGTTTTTAGCAGAAAAACTCTGATCATGTGTATCGTTGAAAGATACTTTATTATGCTTACCATATACGGTTAAACCTTATGATTATACTATTGAGATAGCCGTCGTAATACCCATTTTTCGTGAGCACTCCTTTAAACTATGAAAACCGAATTGTCAAGCTCCTGGCCCCTAACACCTTTTACCAGTTGGATAGTACTTGACTCATAGATCGTTTTGACACTTGAATCATGTTATTCCGATATACGGTTAAGGAGATAAGTCGATTTTAGTAAAGATAACTGAACCAACCAAACTGTTTCGGGAAGCCCTTTTTGTTAATATAAATGGACCCCTTAACAGTCTCCAAAAATCATGTAATTTTGAGATTAAGTAATTTGGTCAGTTAATAAGGCCTCTCCAAAATTTCAAGGGCAGATGTTAAAATTTCGATTTTATAAAAATGTCGGAACCAAAGTTGTGCGAAGCACTATTCATTTAAGAAGTTACTGCCTTCTTCAGTAAATTCGGAAAAATGAGCCATCTGTACAGGACCAAACTTTTGATGGATTATATTCTAGGAATTCTCTAGACCGTGTACACGAAAACGGTGCGTCATTTGAGTTAACGGCTAATAAGTTATGAGCGTTTTAGTGAAAACGGTGCAAATAGCGAAACCTCGTAGTTGACTCGATTTCTAAAATGTTTTTCACTGAGTTAAACTCAAGTGTTTCAAATCAAAATATTTTTGATAAATATTACAAGTACTCAAGAAGCTCCTTGAGATGTTTTCATATTTAATTATGAATTTTCTGATTTACCAAAAATGTTAGAGTGCGAGTTACGTAATAGTAATTCGCAGGAAAATCAACTCTAGAGACATTGTTTTGACGAGCCGTTTTGGCTAGGATAAAAGGATAATTCTGAGTCGGTTAAAACACGAAAATGTTGAGGAATAACACGACTATGTATTGGAGTAAAAGGATTAGACTAAAAGCCATTGACGATATGGTTTACAAACGGTCAAGATAGACCTGAGGAGGTGAATGCCGGGTAAGACAAGCGTTAAGTAAAAGGGACTAAGAACTAATTTGAGGTTGTCATAATTGGAATCGATATATGATTATACTTATTTGTAATATAAGTAGTTGATGGGACTATGAGTACTAATCGGGATTATAATATCTATTGATAGAAAATCCGGAACGAGCGGGACTCTGAGAACGTATCTTGGACTCCAGGCAAGTTTTCTAACATACGTTTTTACATATCAAAATATATGTATTGCTACGTATGCACGTTTTTAAACACCTGTACTTAATGTACTACTGTTTTGTCGAAAGACTGTTGTTGTTGTGATATAAACTGTATATTGAAAAGTACGAATTGTTTTATGTATTATTAAAGCTTTCGTAAATGTTTCGGTTATATGCTATAAGAAATATAGATATAAGCCGGTGAAAGAAAAAGGCTCTAAGTGTATAGCGAGTTACGTATTTTCGAACGTAGACCGGGAGTCGGAAGGTTATGTTAAGTACTGTCGTAATCCGGAAAAAGACGGAGACAGATTATTTTGAAATGACGATATAAATATTTCGATATTTATATTTTGATAAAAGAATTAAATGAGGATAATAAATATTATTTCTAATATTTATTTAATTAATGAATATTATTTTGAATATTCATTTAAAAAGGAGATAATAAATATTATTTTAATATTTATTTAATGAATGAATATTATTTCGAATATTCATTTATTGAGGATTATTTATTAATTATAATTAATAAATATTATTAAAATATTTTTTAATTATTTAAAATTCATTTACAAATTATTTCAAGTCTTTAATAATTATTCGAAACTTTCGATAATTATTTTAAATATTTTCCGACCTTCAGAAAATGATTTAAAGATAGTGTGAGCTCCATAATATTTAATTTTATTATTTAATTTTATTCTTTTAATAAGAATAAAATACGTTCAGACTTATCAAAAATAGGGAACTCGGTCTAGGAAGTAATACCTATTTACTTCTCGAAAGCAGTCGAGTTTTGGAACCAGTTTCCACAGTAGCAAGAGCTTTTCAACTTATCAAAAACAGAGCTTTACTAATCAAAATAAAGAAAAGTTTTCAGTTAACTCCCTGGTCATGGTTTTATAAAAGTTATCATTCCTTGATGAAAGAGATTAGTGGGTGAAGGTCACTTACCTGTGTGGTGAGAGGACAGCCCGACTAATCTATTCAGTGACTACTTATAGCTATGAGGGTCTATTAACAAGTATGATATACTTGGGGAACTAGGATTACTTCCGGTTCCAAGTTAGATAGACAAATCTATTAACAAGTATTATATACTTGGGGAGCTTGGATTAATGTTCCAGTTCCAGACTTATAGATTGATTCAGCGGACTTGGAGATAGCGTAAGAGGCCGAGTGATTTACGGTCCAGCACTTTGACCCGTATGCGGTCTAGGGTGATTACCCATTAACGGTAGCGAGTACCGGGGCTCCCCCTTCTACATGTAGAGAAACAGAAGGCTTTCATAGGTTGCTGATGAAGGTTGCCACGTGCTACGACTGATCATCGTGGATGTATGGTAGCGGGCGTGTTGACGCTCCAATTACAGTCCCTTCTTCCAATTGGAATTGTGCTTCACACCGTAATGAAAGCCTATGAGCTGAGTTACCGATGGTGTTGATTGCAAATGAAATCTTGAAATGTTTTAACGAAAAGAAAGGAAAACTTCAGATGGGATCTGATGAGAAAAAAAAGTTTTTAACAACTTGAAATGTCATCTTGTTATTCGTATGATTTAACGAATAGTTATATGAAAACTTCAGAAGGTAACTGATGCATGAAAAGCTTACAAACTTTTGAAATGTTTATCAGAAAGTATGTTTATAGAAGTTATGATTATAGTGGGCCTATATTGCTCACTCTTGTTTTCTTTATATATCACAACACAACAGGATCTTTAAGGATATTTTATGGGAGTTTAAACCTTATAAATGTTATGCTTCAAAGTGATTTAATTTTCTCAGAGATAAGCAACTATGGTTGTTGTATCTTGAATGATGTACCCCGTATATTAGGGGAATTTAGCAAAACTATAGTTGAAGCTATTTTGCTAAGTTATGGAAAGACTATTTCAAAACTATGAACGTACTAAGTTCATTGAGTTTTATCTTAAAAAGCTTTAGAGGAGATATGAAAGCGTGGTAACACTATATTTGATAGTGTCTTATGTTATATACCGAACCAAATTGTTCGTATGATATTTTCTAAACTTATGTTTAGTACAAATGTTTTTAGCAGAAAAACTCTGATCATGTGTATCGTTGAAAGATACTTTATTATGCTTACCATATACGGTTAAACCTTATGATTATACTATTGAGATAGTAGTGATTATCATAATCTTGAATGAGAGTCACATAGCTAATTGGGTGAATAACTTACTGAGCATTCTTTCGCTCATTCTTGCTTATATTATATTTTTCAGAGAAAGTGATAACATGTTCGATTGGCTTCATGCCTAGAGAGAAGAAAGTAGAAGATTCACATTTGAGATGGTTCAGTTCAACCATATTCTACGAAAGTAAGTTGGATAAGTTTTCAGTATTGAGCTAGTTATTAATGTTACTTCATGAAGAGGTTAACATTGATAGTATGAGATCCTGGATAAGTACATTTGGTTTGAAATAACTAATGATACTTGTTGTATATCGTTTCTAAGACTATAACTTGTGTGTGTGAGAGAGAGGGGTCTATGATGTGTGTTTGTTGGAGTATTGAGTTATTGCAGGTTGTAAATGATTGGATGGTGACGTGGTGACTCAAATCCCTGACCCCGGATCTGGGGGCGCCACATTTGGCCTTCTCTCTGGGAACTCTCAGAGTTTTGTAGGTATTCATGGCACCTTGAAGTGCATTAACCTGGTTCTTCAGCTCCTGCAGTAATATGGCATGATTAGTTTCCATGGTCTCTCTCTCCTACTCCTGCTGCTTGATCAAATTGCTTAGTTGCCCTCTCTCCTTTTTTAAGATGGATTCTGCAGCTTTCAACTTCTTGTTAGCATCAACAAGCTTCTTCTTCTCATCCTCAACGTTCTTATTCTTGTTTTTCTGCTACTTCAGCTCTTCCTTAAGCCTTTGATCACCTTTGGCAGCCGCTACCAATTGTTCTCCAAACCTCAGTTGGAGGAAGGTACTCTGAGCAACTGCAGCTAGCAGGGCTTGGGAAGCTTCAGTCAATTTCAGCTTAGACCAATCAACAACAGCTTTTTCTAGAACCTGCTCTCCTAGCATTCTTGTAAATGCCTGCATTTCAGGAGATGTTGTAGGTACCACAGCCAATCGAAACCTTTTTCTTGAATGTAATTCGGGTGTGGAAGTCGTGGCTTGGGAATTGGTTGATAATTTCCTCTTGGAAGAGGTTCTAAAAGGTTCTTGAGCAGGGGTTATCACAATTGCTGTAGAAATGGGGTAGCATCGATAGGAGTATCCAACATCTCAACATCTTCATCTTTGAACATATCTTCATATTTCGTTGTCTTCTTCACAAATGATGGAACAACATGTGCCATATCTGCAAAATTAATAGGAGGAAAAAGTTAGATAAACAGATAGTTGGAGTAATGTATACATATGAGGGTCATGGCATGGAATAATTCAAAGGATATACACATGCAGGGCAAGTAAGAAAAAGGGCTATATATGTAAGTAATGTGGATTGTGGAACCTTCTTCGTGGGAGGTTCCACCAACATCTTCCTCCACATCTATTGGAAGGCTCAGACCTACCAACACAGAAGCCAAACATTTCTAAATTGGTCTTTGTCAGCAAACTTTCACCATCCTGTAGCTTAGCACACATGGTCAATATTCTGTCAGCTCTTTCCTTTCGGGCATCAGCCAAAAGGGTTTGTTTAGGAATCCCTACAGGAAAGACCAAGGAAGGATAAGAGTCAAAGGGCATTCTAAATTCACAGTACTCTAAGAGGAACAAGAAGGTGAATGACAGGTTCCTTACTTGGGGATACATTGAAGTCCTTCCTAAGAATAGGACAATCATAGCAGTACATGAACTGTTCTACCCAGTCATACATCCCTTTCTTATTTCCTCTAATGCATTTACCATGGTGGACCACCCATGCAATTAGATAGAAGTATCCAATCTTTTTTCCCAGTCTCTTTCAACTGGTAGAGATAGCCCAATTCAGGAGCTGTGAGAGGTCCCTGATATTGGTCAGCATACAAGATGTACATGCACACTGTTATTGTAACATCCCGTAATTTTTAAAATATTTTAGCTATTTTATTTAATATTCTAAATAATATTAGTAGATTATTATTGATTTATTAGTTGTATATATTTATATTTATTTTATTATTAGAATATTTTAAAAGGTATTTTAGTCAACAAGAGAAATAGAAATAGAGAAAAAAAAGGAATAGAAAAGGAAAACAAATAGATCTAGGGTTTTGTAAGTTATATAGGTATTCTTGGAGAAGCCATAGAGAAGATAGAAAGAGAGAGGAAAAGATGGAGAAAGAGAAGAAGAAAAAGCTTAAGAAGACGGGTTATGGTATCAAATTAAGGTTCGTGTGATGGGGACATCTATATTTTTCTTGAGGATCATTCATGTATTTGAAGATTTAAGGTACAGATATCTTCATTACACTCTCTTTGTATTCTTAACACTCTCTTTGTTCTCTATTTGTTATTCAATATCGTATGTATATTGTGTATAGATTGTATCCATTCTGATTCTTGTTAAATTCGTATCTCCTTCGTTATTTATCGGATTGTTATAATCTTACGGTGCATAGAAAGGTATTTCAATTATCTACAACTTTCATTCTGCATTTTCTGAAATTCTGCATGCAAGTATGTCAAAATCTGTCTTTTGTGTAATCTAATTGGTTATTTGGAGTTGTTCTGCTGTAACTTCAGAAATTCATAATAAATTGAGAATTCATCCAAAAATTATGTGTAATGTTACCAAGATGGATTGTAAGTTGTTGAATATTGAGCTGTTATAACTTTTTATTAGATTTTTGGAGCATTTTATTTAGGTGAATAGGTTCGGGATGTTAAAGCCATCCTGTCAGAATTAGGTGTCAGTTGCATAGATGTCATGTCATAAAAGTCCAGGACCTCAACCAGGAATGGGTGCATAGGCATTGACAAACCCAACTTAAAATAATCTGCAGAAACTACAACTTTAGGTACCAGCCTGCCAGGACCCCTGTTCTAAAATTTGTCGCACCTCTCACCAGCCTGATGAATTTCCAACTTACACCCTAGGATGCTAGTTTCTAGAAGCTTCTCCAACTTGGTAACATTCATGGCAAAATCCATCTCCTCACAAGCAGGGTGGCCCATACATTCTTTGCAGATTCCCTCTCTATTACCATATGTCCAACTATCACTTCCTCAGATGAGGCCTCGGCATTGTAGAAGAAGGGATGCTCAGATTCATTGAAGAAGGAGGTCCCAGGTCCATAGGGAAGGGGTCTGTGGGGACTGAAATCTTCTAACCCCTATTTTCAGAAGATGGTGAAAGGTCTATGGGAGTGGTATCGATGGTGAGAGGATTGGAAGGGCCCAATGAGGGGCTGGGTGTCCTCAGGGAAATGGTTGCAGTAGTGGGATCTAAAACTACCACCCTTGATCTAGTCCTACCACTGACTAAACTGTGGTACCACTAGTTGAATAGCCCCTATGTTGGAGTTCTCCTCCTAATATGAGTCATTGTTGGCTAAAGGTGTAGAGGAACCAGATGAAAGAGTGGGGTTTGACATCTAGCCTAGAAAGAAAAAGTAACTTAAGCCTTAGAACGAGCCCATTGTGGGGGAATCTAGAGGTGTCACATAATGAAGTCTGTGGTACCTAATGTCAAATAGGTGCCGACATATGTATTTCCATGGATTTACTCATATTTTAACAAATACATACCCCCACTAATTGGGGGAGGTACAAAAGTACTAAGATTAAGTAAGGTGTGACCAGCATTGTACCAGTTATATAGTAAGTGGTTCAAGTGTATGGCATGCAGTGTGCCCTAACAAGCTAGTGGTTGAAAAGAAGGGGCAAGAGGCACTATGAGATGCATAAAACCACAACATCTAATGCATATACGTTTTATAGCAATATATATGAGGTTATGCGTCACATACCTACATCCAATTCGACAAATATAATCATGGTGTGTGCAAGTGGATGTGTGATTATAAACAAGTGATAAAGGAAGCTTTCTTTAAATAATGGTGGAAGAAGGAAGCTTGGTGCTTGCGTGGGAAGCTCAAGCTGTAATGGATTCGAAAGATGAAGAGGCACATGAGAATTCAAGATTTTAAAGAAGATGTAAAGGAGTAAATGTTAGCCAAGGTTTAAGTACGAATATATATAGGGGAAGAATAGATGCTGTTAGTGGGGGACAAACAGGATATGTGGCAACGCGTGATTGGGGCGGAGAAGCATGGGAGATGTATGAGGTAGGCAAGCTCGGGAATCCACACACCTATAATCATGGCAAGGAATAGACAGGTGGTTGTAAAGTTAAATTCAAAGAGGTTTCTGAGGATATGGGAGCCTGAAAGTTTCGGATGTACGTTGGTATTTGGAGTTCAAACCTCTTGGTTATTGGATAATGATAAGGAGGAATAAATGAGGTTCTGTTTGTGTATTCTGGAAGTTGTTGTTGATTTTTGTCTAAGGTAATTTCTAATCCAAGGTTTCAAGTGAAATATGAATTGTTATATCGATGATGATGTAAATGTTGGTGTAGGTGCCCTAGAGGCAATACAATGTTTATTTTGATAAACCTTTATGTCAATTGATTATTCAATAAACATATTTATTATGACTTTAATTACTGCGATATATTTGTTAGCATAATAAATGTCCTTAGAATCATGATACACATTGTATAGTTTAGTACATGACTTAAAACTTGAGATTATATAATATATCATATTCTTAAATGTCCCTAGTCGAGTATTATTATTATAGGACAATAATAATACACAAATAGACTAGTATGTTGTTTGACTGATAACCACATCTCATTGGTTATAAGTATGGGGATACTAAAGTCAATACATAGGTACATGTAGGAGTACATGATACTGGACAGACCCACAGTGAGATTCTTCATGTTTAATAAAGTCATAAGAAAGACTCACAGTGATAATGGTGTAATGATCCTTTGACTTGAGATCATTATATTTCTATACGAGGATTAATATACTTTGACTACATTAAAAGTTACCTTTGACCGGGTGATGATAAAAGTGGACATCGGGTATATCATGAGTCGTATGAGAAATATGAATGATAGATAAAGGATTTAACCCTCCTATAATTAGGAGAGATATTATTGGCCTCTTGATTGAGTGAGACTATAAAATGCATGGCCGTGCTCAAATAATGATTTGTTTTCATAGTCTACTCATGGATCAAGTAAACCCGGATTAAATGTTGAAGAGGATGACTAAATACATGCCTCGAGTTTAATCTATAATATATATGGTTAAAGGGATTATATTACACTGAAACATTAATCACGAAAGGTTTTATCGAATCACGATTTAATTATTATTTAATTGGGTAGCAATGATGTATTACTAGATACCGCTCATTGTTTATAATTTTATTGGAGAATAAAATTATTGCTAATTAAATAATAGCCTATAGGGTCACACACATAGAGTACTTAAAGGAATAATTAATTTAAATTATAGATTTAAATTAATTGATGATTATTTGAATTTTATTATATTAATTAAGTGAGACTTAATTAATTGAAATAATATAAATTCGAATTTGAATTCTGCCATTAATAATTAAGTGTGGTTTATTATGCTAACAAATATATCGCAGTAATTAAAGTCATAATAAATATGTTTATTGAATAATCAATTGACATAAAGGTTTATCAAAATAAACATTGTATTGCCTCTAGGGCACCTACACCAACAATCTCCCACTTGCACTAGAGCCAATCACCCATGTATCTAATACCCATGGAACTAGTGTGACCGTCGTGCTTCTTCTGCGACAAGCCTTTGGTCAGTGGGTCTGCATTGTTATCATTTGTGTGCACTTTACATATGTGTATGTCACCCCTTTCATTAATCTCTCGAATGAGGTGATATCTCCTGAGTATGTGTTTGGTTCGGGAGTGAGCTCTAGGTTCTTTAGCCTGTGCAATGGCTCCATTATTATCGCAGTATAGATCAATGGGATCTGCGATCGATGGAACCACTCCCAAATCAGTAATGAATTTTCGAATCCAAACAGCTTCCTTAGCCGCTTCACAAGCTGCAATGTACTCAGCCTCCATTGTAGAATCAGCTACTGTTTCTTGTTTTGAACTCTTCCAACTTACAGCACCTCCGTTTAGACAAAACACAAAACCAGACTGTGATACAGTATCATCCCTGTCTGTTTGAAAACTTGCATCGGTGTAACCTTTTACAACCAGTTTTTCCTCTCCTCCATACACCAAGAATGAATCTTTAGTCCTTTTCAAGTACTTTAGAATATTCTTGACAGCCGTCCAGTGACCTTCACCTGGATTAGATTGGTATCTGCTCGTCATGCTTAAAGCATACGAAACATCTGGGCGAGTACATACCATCGCATACATGATGGATCCAATTGCTGAGGCATATGGAACCTTATTCATGCGGTCCTTGTCATCCAATGATTTCGGACACTGATCTTTAGAGATCGTTATCCCTTGAGACACGGGGACATATCCCCTTTTTGCATTTTGCATACCAAAACGATGCAAAACCTTATCGATGTATGTACTCTGACTTAGACCGATCATCCTTCTAGATCAATCCCTATAGATCCTCATTCCTAGAATGTAGGATGTTTCTCCTAAGTCTTTCATAGAGAAGTTACTCCCTAACCAAATCTTAACAGCCTTGAGAGAAGGTATGTCATTCCCCATTAGTAGTATGTCATCAACATATAGTACTATGAATGCCACATGGCTCCCACTAACCTTCTTGTAAACACAAGGTTCATCTTCGTTTTGAACAAAGCCATACTCTTTGACTGTTTCATCAAAACGGATATTCCATCTCCTAGAGGCTTGCTTCAATCCATAAATGGATCGACGTAATTTACATACCTTGCTAACATTCCTTGGATCGACAAAACCTTCAGGTTGTGTCATGTACACATCCACATCTTCTTCAAGGATTCCGTTAAGGAAGGCTGTTTTGACATCCATTTGCCATATTTCATAATCATGGAATGCTGCAATAGCAAGCAAAATCCTTATGGACTTGACCATAGCCACTGGTGAGAAAGTTTCATCATAGTCAATACCATGAATTTGTTTGAAACCTTTTGCAACCAGCCTTGCTTTATAGGTCTGAACATTTCCATCCATGTCAGTTTTCTTCTTAAAAACCCATTTGCACCCTATGGGTTTTACCCCTTCAGGTGGATCAACCAAAGTCCATACTCGGTTTTCGTACATGGAATCCATCTCGGATTTCATGGCTTCTAGCCATCTCTTAGATTCTGGACTGTTCATAGCATCTTGGTATGTGAGAGGCTCATCTTCATCTATGAGCATCAAATCACCACATTGAGTCAAAAGAAATCCATATCTCTCTGGCTCATGGCGAATTCTACCAGTTCTACGAACAACCTGTGTTTGTTGAGCATTATCATTATCCTGCTCATGTTCCACTTCAGGGTCAATGCTATTTTGTGGTTCTCGATCTTCATCGAGGTCTATAGTTCTCCCACTGTTTCTTTTGGAAACAAAATCTCTTTCCATGAGAGCAGCATCTCGAGCAATAAACACTTTCTGCTCAGAAGGACTATAAAAATAATACGCCTTTGTTTCTTTAAGGTATCCCACAAAATTGCACTCTTCAGATTTAGGTCCAAGCTTGTCAGATACCTGACGTTTCACAAACGCCTTGCATCCCCAAACTTTCATAAAGCTCATGCCTGACCGTTTCTTCTCCCATATCTCATATGGAGTCTTTTGAACCTTCTTAGTAGGAACACGGTTAAGTGTGAAAGCCGCTGTTTCTAGAGCATAACCCCAGAAACTAATTGGAAGATCTGCATGACTCATCATCGATCGTACCATGTCCAACAAGGTGCGATTTCTCCTCTCTGAAACTCCATTCCATTGAGGTGTGCCTGGCGGAGTAAGTTGTGATACAATACCATACTCCTTTAAATAATCTTTAAATTCAGTGCTCAAGTATTCTCCTCCACGATCAGATCGTAAGATTTTAATACTTGCACCTCCGCCAATTTGCTTTTCTACTTCAGCCTTGTATTCTTTGAACTTTTCAAAAGAATCGGATTTATTCTTCATAAGATATACATACCCATATCTACTGAAATCATCAGTAAATGTTATGAAGTAGTAGTAGCCTCCTCTAGCCATCACACGCATTGGGCCACATACATCACTATGTATTAGCTCCAGACGTTCAGTGGTCCTTTGACCCTTACCAGTGAAAGGGATTTTAGTCATTTTACCAAGCAAACAAGATTCACATTCTTGGTATGATTCAAAATCAAACTTATCAAAGTATCCATCCTTATGTAATTTGGATATGCGTTTCTCATTTATATGGCCTAGACGACAATGCCAGAGGTATGTTTGATTTGAGTCATTAACTTTAAGTCGTTTGTTTTCTATATTACAGACAGGATTATCTAAGTCAAGAACATATAAACCATTAAACAAACGCGCAACACCATAGGTTAAATCATTCAAAGCAAAAGAGCAACTGTTGTCCTTTATTGTAAATGAAAAACCTTTCTTGTCCAAACAAGAAACAGAAATAATGTTTCTGCGAATCGCAGGCACGTAATAACAATTATCCAGTTCTAAAACTAGCCCAGAGGGCAAAGATAAATAATATGTTCCTACAGCTAAAGCAGCAACTCTTGCTCCATTGGCAACTCGTAGGTCCATTTCTCCTTTAGCCAATGTCCTACTTCTCTGCATTTCCTGCACATTTATACAAATGTGAGAAGCACATCCAGTATCCAATACCCAAGATGTAGAAATAGACAGATTGACTTCTATAACATATATACCTGAAGTAGAAGCTTGCTCAGCCCTCTTCTTCTTCAGATCCTCCAAGTAAACTGAACAGTTTCTCTTCCAGTGACCAGTTTTCTTACAGTAGTGACATTCACCCTTAGTGACCCCACCTTTAGGCTTTAAAGCCTGTTTGGGACCTGACTTTGGCTTGGGTGTAGAATCAGAACCTGTCTTCTTCTTACCCTTCCACTTGCCTTTCCCTTTGGCCTTACCTTTATTGCCCACCATCAGTATGGGAGCAGGTTCAGCCGTCTTCATGTTGGTCTCATACGTTCTCAACATAGCCAACAATTCAGTAGGTGTTTTGTCAAATTCATTCATGTTGTAGTTTATGATAAACTGGGTGAATTTGTTGTTCAAAGAATTCATGATTAGGTCAATACCAATTTCTTGAATAATCGGGAAACCCAAAGTATCAAGATACTCAATGTAACCAATCATCTTCAGAACATGTGGGCCAACTGGTTCACTTGCCCCTTGTTTACAATTAAAAAGTGACTTGCTCGTGTTGAACCTTTCTTGACGAGTTTGGCTTGCAAACATGCTTTGCAAGTGCTCATAGATAGTATATGCATCCATATGCACATGCTGTCTTTGAAGCTCAGCACTCATAGTTGCCAACATAAGACATGCAACATCAGTTGCATCATTCTCATCCTTTGTATGGGCCGCTCGTTCCTCAACAGTAGCGCCCTCAGGAAGGGGACCTGCCGGAGGAATATCAATGACATGAAGCTTGCGCTCCTGCCTGAGGACAATCCTCAAATTCCTCTGCCAGTCTAGGAAGTTGTTTCCTCCTGTCAGCTTATCCTTCTCAAGGACAGATCGTACGGATAGTGTGTTTGTGTTGTTTGTCATTACTTGGTATCTACAATGATAATAGCACAAAATAAACATTAGATTGTCTGAGTTATTTATTATGTTCAAATGATTATGATACATTCATAATATATCTCCCACTATTTTTATCAAATCAATAGCCCTTACTATTAATTTGGAAAGTATATCCCATAATTCTTTCTAGTGAGCCAAGATCCATATTTCGTCATGTCTTAAGTCAACCACTGGAAGTCCTTAAGAATGATTATTTAGGTAGACAACATTTGTCAATTATATCATATATAATTCTTGGATAGTTTGGTGAGCAACGATTGATCTTATCTATCTAATAGATTTTTAACCAAACTCTATGCTTCTAAGTTCATAATGGTTGAATATAACCGTTTACTTTCACCTTATTATTTAATTAATAACTAAGTCACACTTAATTATTAATGGCAGAATTCAAATTCGAATTTATATTATTTAATCCTAAACCTACATGGGTTAGGCTTTGCTGTTATGGGTTGCCATTATGGGCCTATTAACCAACCATTATAAATAGATAATGTAGGGTTAATAGGTATTAAGTTTTTTAAGAAAAACGAACCCTAGCAGCAGAAAAGGTAGAGGCAGATTTCGAAATCATCTAGAGGAGGCTAGTACATCCGTTCCATAATCAAGATCGTGAGACGTTCTTGAAGGTGCTCGTGTGGATACCATAGAGGTGTTTTCAAGAGGAAGACACAAGTCGTGAAAGCTAGGATCTCCGTTGAGTTCGTAGTAGTCAAGACCAAATAAAGGTATGATTCCGTTTCACAATAATCAGTCCATGATTATACATGATCCTGCGTTAGGGTTCCAAAATTTTTCGTTATATTTACGTTTAATCCGCTGCGTTTTATGCCTCGGAACCCAACAGTAAATTGTTTCTTATTTCTTACGACGGATTAGCCCATGTAAGCTTAGAAATAATTTGTGGAAGTTGTACAATAGTTCATAATAACTACTAGTGGAAATATTTGACCTCTGTTTTGGGGTTGGTTCATTTTGCATTCAATGGCTACAAGGAACCGGGGGGTAATTGTTGTGCCCAAAATCTCACATGGACTGAGTCTGGCCCCATTGATATTTGAAGGTCCAATCCAATAATTGATTAGCCATATGAAGAGGTTCCAAGATAGGACAAAAGATGGTAGGCAGGTTCCATGGTGATCTAGTGAGCTCTGGAAGCTTCCAAGAAGGGTCATGAGTTGGTACAATCATTCCCGAATGAGGAACCACTAGGAGATGAGGTCCCAGTAAGACAGATGTGCCACTAGCTAAGGAGCTTCCATTATATTAAGGCTGGAACCGAATTTAAGGAGGTTCCAGGAATCCAATGGAGTTGAGAATTGATCTGGGAGGTCCTGATGTGCTATTGTTTCTAGGGAATAGGTTCCAGGTTCCATGGGACATGTTCCATAAATTGGCTTCCAAGACAGCCGCTTGGTACCTCCAAGCAGGGCAGTTTTACATGGACTGTACCACCTGATTTTTAGGAGGCAATCTCTCCACGATAATTGAAGATAAATATCATATTATTCTCGTCAAATTAAGGATAATTATCAGGAAAATACATATATTCCTATATTAGTTCGATTACATATTATGATAGAGCTTCCAAAAAGCCCTAGCCGCCATGGACTCTCACAATAGCTCTACTACTTCAAGATATACATCAAGCAAAAGGATAAACCTTATCAAAACGCAGTTGATTACTCATACAATGAGTTCTATCATCCAAGAACTACATACGGACTTGATCCCTATAAATAGGGTATGTAGGCAACTAGCAAAGGGGTTCGGTTCAAAAACACTGAGAGGGGAGAGAGCATATAGAAAACTCGAGTGTTCATCAATCAACCAAGGTATTTGACTTGTATAATCTTGAAAGGCATATGACTAGGTCTATTTGTAAAAATTAGATGATAACTCAACTCAGATAAGAAAAAGCTGTAAATAATAATTATGAAAACATGAATCAGAATGAAGAAAGTAAACTAGACACAAAGAATCAAATTGTCAGAAGTATTTTTATGAGGTTGCTACTTTTCACCGGAAAAAGTTCATTAATATGTTTAAGCATCGGCGAAAAATAAAGAAGTAGTATTTCAGAAGAGTTCAGAAGATTTAAAGTGGCTACTACAAAAAGATTCCAAGAAAAGAAATTTTAGAGACAAAGCTAGAAGCGAGAACAAGATAGAAGATCACAGCTTTTAAAGTTAAAAGGTGAAGAATATTTATTTTAGTATGGCACAAATGAACCAGATAGTACATTTGTGTGTCAACTAATTTAATAAATATTTATCATCTAGCTCAAGTGATTTTCAGACAGAAGACAGTAAAGACAGAAAGACTCAAGTCAAATCTACAGTGGTTGTGCAGTGAAGAAACTAAATTAATTATACTATCATAAGTTAATTAATTATTTAATTTATCCACTTAAATTAATTCATCTTGAATTGATTTAATTTATAAATTAATTAATTAAAATTGGTGGAATTAATTAAGTTAAAAAGGAACATTTTATTTAACATTTATAGAAAGTCTTGCTACATAATTATAGAAAGTCTTACCGGATTAATCCAATAAGACTTTAGAAAGTCTTACCGAAATATGCAAATAAGACTTTAATTAAAAGTCTTACCAAATTAATTCAACATGACTTATAAAAAGTCTTACCGAAATAATTCAATAAAACTAATAAAAAGTCTTACCGAATTAAATCGGTAAGACCTTTTAAAAAATCTTACTGACCATTCAAAAGTCCTACCGAGTGAAAAAGTCTTGCCCAGTTAATTTGAAAAGTCTTAAAGGCTATTTTATAAAGTTTTTATGATTTTTTAAATAAGTTTTATTCAAATGTCTTGCTAGCTACCACCTCTATAAATATGAGGCAAATGACTTCATTATTTTAATTGTTGAAAACATTTAAATTTAGTAATTTATCTACATTATAAAATTCACAGACTTTCTGTGCTGGCTTGGAATATAATTGTTAAACAAGAACAATTTATGTCAAAATCGTTCTAGGAATCTTTTATCAATTATAAACACTTTTCATCATATTAATTTTGTAATACTTTTCAAGTTTAAAATTTTATCTTTTACTTAAACAGTATTTCATTAAAATTAATATTTCATGATGATTTAAAATAATATTTTTAAATCCAAAATTTTGCGATTAAATTCAGATATTGTATTCAACCCCCTTCTACAATATCAGGGACCAACAATTGGTATCAGAGCTGGTTGATATTCTTAATATCAGATCCAAACAAAATATTCCACAACTCATATAGAACTCAAAAATTAGTTTTTATTTAAAATAATTTTTATTCGAAATAATTTTTACCCAAAAATTAGAGTAAAGTGCACTTCGTGTACGCGTAGTTTGTGTGTCAGACCACTTGGGATACCACACTTCAAAAACTACCACGCGTCATGCTGCACTTCTTAACGTCTAGCACTTTGCTGTTTTCCGTTAAATTGGGCTAATGCCGTGACTTTTTGCAAGGGTATTTAGGTCAGGCTTAAACAGACCCATCATCTTAAACAAGCTTAAACAGACCCATCATCTTCCTTGCACATTGTCAATTGTTTGAGATAAAGAAAACAGATTCTGGATTCCTTAAAATACGAGTGAGGGAAGAGTTCATCTTCCGACTCATAGAGTTGGCTGCCAAAGAAGATGAAAAAAATAACAAGATGATGAATATAACTGAAACTTCGATTAATAGTAATACTTGGGTTAAAGAAAATTATTGCAAGTTTAATGATGATGATGAAGATCAAGTACTCAAGTCGTGGTCGTCGTGTAGTCAATTTTGCACGACACCTGAATTGCGGAATATGTACAAGCATCTTGTGTTAGTTGGGCGTAGTAGACCGTGGAAGCCAAAGCTGGAGATTATAAAAGAGACTAATGGCAGTGAGGTTAAGAAAAGTCGTAGCAATCGGAAGAGAGTGGCACTGCTCTTGGTTGCTGCTTCGTTTCGAGTCAAGAAGAGAAGCAGCGTTAGCAACAATAGCAGTAGTACTGGTAGTGATGTTACTCCACATAAATCAAGCAGTCGGACGACCACCATTCACAAGATTCGAAACAAGAAGACAAAGAAGAACAAGTAGGTAAAGAGTCAAAAACGATTCATGTTAATTCAACAAAAACAAGTTTAAACAGTCGAAAATACCCTTAAGAAAATACACGGCGTTAGCCCAATTTAACGGAAAACAACATTTTGTAAAAAGTTAAGAAGTGCAGTATAGCGCATGATAGTTTTTGAAGTGTGGTATCCCAAGTGGTCTGACACACAAACTGCGCGTACACGAAGTGCACTTTACTCCAAAAATTATTTTTGATCAGAAATTATTTTAAGTCAAAAATTATTTTTTGAAACTCTTAATTCTTAATCTTATTATGAGTACACAAAAAGTGACGAGCATTAAAATTCCACAGTTTGACAAAGATCACTATAATTTATAGAAGAATAAAATGCTTCTATTCATTGGGATTGTCAATCCCAAGTATGCATTAATTTTGGCCAACGGTGTTGAACCTCCAATAACAGTTATTCTCGAGCACGAGGTAGATGGGGTCGTAATTCCTCATAGACAGTTTCCAAAAAGTCTAGCTGACTACACAGATGAAGAAAAGGAAGCTGTGTCCCTGGATAACAATCTAAAACTCATATTGATAGAATCACTGGACTACGTCATGTACAATCACGTGGTCAATTGTAAAAAAGCCAAACAAATCTGGGATACAATAGAGATTATAAACGATGGGACTAAAGAAGTCGGAGAGAATAGACTGGAGATCCTGACCTCCTAGTACGAGCAATTTAGATCCAACCCTGGTGAGGGTATCTCCGAGGTGTTTCAGAGATTGAATAAATTAATAAACGAGCTCAATCTCAATGTGAAATATTATCAGAACCAGGAGGTCAACATGAAGTTTTTTCTAACCTTGCCAGATCATCTAGAACATAGGATTGCAGCTATCCGGGAGTCTAGGGACATGAAAGAGGTTATCCTATAAAGACTCTACGAAGTTTTGAAGACCTATGAATTGGAGCAGATCCAGACAAGAGAAACATATGGCAGTGGTAAGGTTCTGAGTTCCTCCAAAGCACTGATAGTGGAAGCACCAGAGAAGATGGAAGTGAAGGCTATTGTACCTTCAAATAATTCAATGGAGTATGTGGTTCTAGAATTTGGACATACTTCAGAGATACAAGAAGATGGTGAATTTTACTCTTTGGAAGAACTGGATTAGCTGGAATGTTTTCCCAATTGCACAAGTAGAAGGGGGGTTGAATACTTGTGTGATTTTTCTGAATGATTAAAATCAACTTAATAAAGATTAAGAACTTTGAACAGAGAACAAAGATGAAACACAAAGATATGAATAACGACTGTTTGTTTTTATTGATGTATGAAAACAAACTCTCCTAAGGTGTACACAAACCCTAACAGCTTCTCTATGTATCTCACAACAACTCTCTCTATCTCTATGCTCTTAAAAACTTCGACTTTTTTCACACTTGTAATTAGGTTACATAGAGTATTTATATAGAGAGCTACCTATCAACTAATAACAGAAAAACAAATTACAATAGGAATATAATTACTAATTATTAGCTGACAGTTTCCTTCTTCAATTCTCCTTCCTTCCCATAGCATATCTGCAATATCTTTGGCTTTATCTTTAAAGACTTTCCTTTTCTGTGATCATCTTTCAAATTCAGTTTTGACTTCATAGACTCTGAAATCTTAAGACTCTGCCAGACTATAGACTCTGATGGACTATAGACTCTGATCATTTGTAGACTCGGACAGATTTGTAGACTCCGATAGTCTATAGACTCTGATCACCTCCCAGACTCTAATCTTTCATCTAGACTCTGGCTTCACTTTTTATAAAAAATCTTCTAAGTACAAGAATGTAGACTTACTAGACTCTGATTATAAAATTTTAGAGACTAGAAAGGCTTATTACAAATTAAGTTATGCTAAATCCCGTTCTAGTATTTTGTACATCATCAAATGAATAAATTCCTAACAATCTCCCCCTATTTATGCTTTATAAAAACTAAGCATAAATCAAGGTTTGATGATGTCAAAACTAAAGAATGATACAATTATTCTAGAACAAAAAAAATCTGTATAAGGAAAAAGAATTATTTCTCACTTGATCTTCTCAAAGGCTGGATTATTCTTCAAAAATGAATTCAACATATTTTCCTCCACAATAGCATGAGCTTCACCAACATACCTCTTCAATTTCTTCATCTCTTCATTTGAACATTTGATTTGACAGTAAGCAGCTCTCAGATCATTTGCACTACTTTCTTGTTCTTTTAAATCCTTCAACATTAGAACACTGGCTTCCCACTCATAGGCTGAAATCCAAAGTAATGACCCATACCTTCTTGAAATTTAATTTGCTTTTCTTCTACTGGCATGACTTGATCATTTCCTTCAGTATCAACATATTTTAAAGAAAATTTGCCCATTTGTCGATTTGTTTGTCTGTGCAGAGTCAACTTCCTGTCAATCTCTTTGAACCATTTGTGTGTAACAGCTTCTTTGCTTTTGTTTACTTCATAATAAATTTGTATGAGAAATCTAACATACTGTAATTTCTCCACCTGTTTGAAAAAGATAAAGTTTGATTGACTGATACATCTTATAGATCCACCTTCTAAGAAGTATACCATCATTTCATTTTTTTCACCTTTTTTGTGCCTCTCTGTCCTCCTTGCATTTTTCTTTCAAAAACATTATAAACAATTTGAGCAGATACCCCTTTATTCAAGTGTTTTTGTGTAATCTTCTCAAACTGCCTATCTGTTAAGGATTGAGGATCCATGGATAGAGTTGATGTTCTGTCAATGTCTGATTCTTCAAAGCCTCCAAGACCTGTCTTCTTTTTGGCTCTCAGTTGTAGATTAGATTGACTACATTTCCAGTAAGAAGGTTCTTTGACCTCATCTGAGTCTGACTTTCTCTTTTGCTTATCAGAGTCTGGCTTAGACTCTGACTTCCCATGTCCAGTCCCTGACTGGTGTGTTTGATTTTTTGCTATTGCAGCCATTTTATATTTTTCTTGTTGCACACCACCACGACCCCTAGGACCATGAGAACTATCACCAGCTTCATCATCATCATTTCTTCTCCTTTTAAGTCCCTTTTTAGCTTCCTTGCATACCTCATCCTTATTTCTCCTGGAGGAATCACCAACTTGCTTCTCCCCTTTTTTGACATCATCACCACTAGTGACAACCAAAAGAATCTGCTCAAGTACAGTGGAAATATTGGCTTGTGTTGCAATGACTAAATCAACCTTGGTGTTTAAAAATGAAACTGTAGATTGAAGCTGACCTTGATTGGTAGTGATATCTGCAATAGCATCCTTGAAAGCAACTTATTTGGATAATTGAAGGGAGTGAATCCTGTCAAATCAGGTACTGAACAAAGAAGTTGTATTATCAACACCAGTAAGTTTGGTTTGAATATGAGAAATGTCCTTGACCGCATTAGCTAACTGTTCAACAATATTCTCTGTTTCAATTTTAACATCTCCATCAAGTTCTTGATCTTCTTCACCAGGATAGTGACCATGTTCTTGTAGAAAAGAGTTTTTCTGAAAGGCCTTAAGTCTCTCAGACTGATGAATATTCAAAATACCGGCAAAGTTGCTTTATCATCTATCCTTTTTTGTTGTGCAGACTCCTAAGACTAAGGAAACACCTGATCAAAATAACAAAAAGATAGATTAACTGGTCCATCATCCTCAGAAGTGCAATCCTCATTAACATGTTCAATCTTGGTAACTGAAGGTGTAGACTCTGGTGGTGTGGTAGACTCTGAAACTGCAAAATGGACTATAGACCCTGACTCCTCCTTAGAGTGATCAGAGTCTGTAGACTCTGGAAGCCTAGCCCTTATTGGCATGATCAAAAGTGGTTCTTCTGGCTTCAATTATGCAGTTTCAGCTTAAATAGAAGTATCATCCACCAAAGCCTCCATGACTCTTTCTGTTCTTCTAAGTAAAGAATCCACTAAATGGTGTTGTGATCTTTGTGTAAATGATTTCTGTACAGCTAGAGCCTCCTCCTTTTTACCAATCTGCATAATCAACAAGAATGAATTTTCATCCATCCCCTGCCCCAACTCATTGGACCAACTCTGAGGAAAATCTTGTTCCCAATAAGTAAAGCTAGGTTTAGGATACCCTAATCTCTCATCCTCACAGTGAGGTTGGGCACCCACTCTCTCTTCCTCACTCAGGCTCTCTACAGCCTTATTTACCTCTCCTTTTTCCTGGACCAGTGCCAGCCTCTCAATTATTTTTTCACTCATTTGGATAGATGCACTCAAAGATCCTACAGAAGAGGGGGTGAGAGAAATAATAGTTGCTTCAATACCTGAACCACCCTGATGGAGGGGTACCCCTTCAAATGTCTGAAGGCTAGGGGTTTCCACCAAGGGGTGAGCATCAATAGACCCTGAACCCTTACAAGCTTCTTCTTTCTCTTCAGAGTCTGTTGGCTCCAGTATTCCAGTCTCAGGGTCTACTCTAGACTCTGACTGCTTCAGTATGACTTTATTAGAAGTCTGAGTGTCACCATCTTTGACTGTTGGTACATGAGACTCCCCCTCAAGGTGGATAGACTCTGATAGAATAGATTGGATATATTCTTCATGAGCATCCATCAGAGTCCGTCCTCCCATATCACTTCATAGTTTAGAGTTGTCAAGGAGGGCCTAACAACATACTCATCTGCCCCACTATCACCGAACCTCTGACTAGGTGGTTCTTGTGTGGATGAGCAGACTGAACATCTTTATCACTAGTCACCACTGGTGCACTAGTCCCTTCCTCCAACTTCCTGGCATCTCCTGCTACCTCCTGTGGTTCAACCATGGTTAATGCATCCAAGTTGCCATTTAGAAAAGTCCTTGCATGGATTGCATTGATGGCCTGGGCATAGGTCATGTTAAAGGAATCCTGTAGTTCCCTTACAATTTTCTGATAGTATAAGCCCATAATTTGATATAATCTACTTTCATAGGTTGGATAGATATACTTGTTGGCCACCTTTCCTACATTGTGGACAAGAAAATCAACCACATTCTTTGGAAGAGGCTGAATAGTTGAAATCCAATCAATAGCTGTCATGTAGGTAACTTCTTTATCCCAAATTACTTCGTAGTCAAAAACTGGTTGCTCAACCTCAGTTTCTAACTCAGCAACAGACTCTGATTCTCTCCTTTTATGGACTTTAAGCTTTTTAGGCTTGTGTTTGATTTGCTTTTCAGAGTCTGGCACACCAAGTGCTTTGAGAACTTCATTTGTTTTGCCTTCTATGAGCCCAGCTGCTATAACTTGAAGTGAAGAGTTGAATAGGCAGCTGTAGAGATTTTTGACCACATCTTGTGCAGACATTTGTAGCTCCAATTCCATTCTCTTCCTAAGGGCTACATAGGTTGTGAGAAGATCCAAGACTTTTTGTTGTGTCTTGTAGAGTTGAGGATCTTCTAATGATTCCACCAATGGATATAGAAATAGCAGTACCTCATCATTTGGAGTAATGATTTCATCAATGAGACATGAGGCTGCATCCACTGGCATTCCTTCCCAAAATGTGTCATGATCAGAGTTTAAAGGCAGTCTAGACTCTGACTCAACACTCTGGTTCAGGTATTTTCTTGCTTTCAGAGTCTGGCCCTGCAGGGGCCTTGGGAGCATCTGTTTCCTGCAAAACAGGGTTAATAGCAATAATAGGCTTGTTTGTGTATGCAGAATAAGCCTTCCTCAACCCTCTGTATTTCTGAGCAAAAGATTTCTCAAGAGACACAATTTGAGAATCCTGATGTGCTTCCCTAGGTTTATCAGAGCCTGTAGCCTTTTGAGAGTCTACAGACTGGGCTTGAAGGTTAGAATCAAGTGTATCATGACCCTCTTTTAACAAAGAGAGCTCTTCAACCACCTGTTTCTCTAGGGGATTGAGCTCCTCATCACTAGGCTCATCTACAAGCCTTTATTTTACAACTGGTGCCTGTTGAGAGACACCAGAGGTTGGTTTCTTTTTGGATTTTGGTTTTGAAGATTGTTTTGGTGAAAAGGATTTGGTTACTTGGGTAGGTGCAGGGGTTTTTCCATCATTTGTTCTTGCACCATTTCACCACCAAAAAATGAAGCATTGTAGATGGAAGGTTTGTAGTTAGAGAGTTTTACCTGCATTACCTGTGGATATGTCATGGCAGGTAGACTCTTCTTCTTATCATCTATTCTCTTGATGTCAGAGAATATCCTCCTTTGTTGCTTGTATGTCTGCACATAACAAACATCTGCAAGCTTGGCAGACATGTCGGAATGAAGTGGTTCAAGAGAAGCATAAAAAATCTATGATAGTAGACTTTATTTCTGCCCTCTTGCACATTGTTTAATTTTGCTTCAATTTGAGTGAGCAACATATCTCCAATGTTGATCACTTTCTCAAACATGAGACTGTGACCAATCTAATAGGTAATAAAAGTAATAGCATCAAAACCACTACATTTACTAGTAAAGCACTTAGAAAATTGATCAAAAAAGAAAGACCACTCTTTCCTCAAATATGGCCTAGTTAATTTACTCATATATTCCAAACTAGCTGTAAGGCTGTATGTATAGACATATATGTAACATATGGTTATAACTCAATACAAGACCAGGACATGTAAATAATATGAAGTTATCACCAGAATCAGGAAGACATGAAGACTTGGTAAAGACAAAGGATAAAGAAGAAATCTACAGACTTGAAGCATTAGCTCACTGGAAGAAGTTCATTAATATGTTCATGCCTCAGTGAAGAATAAAGGTTGAAGTATTCAAGGATGTGGAAGCAGTGAAGCAGTTGTCAAAGTACCAGAAAGATTCTAGTGATCCAAATCTGCAAATCAGTCAAGCAATGAATTGCAGAGCTCAAGTACAGGAATCGAGAAGATAGAATATACGGCAAATACAAAGAATCAAAATATTAGATGGAATCTTGGAGTCTATTATAGATTGCTGGAGGAAGTTCATTCATATGTACAGACTTCAGTGAAGGATAAAGTTCGAAGATGTTCAGGGTTTCAGATATGTTTATGGTTCAGCATAAGTGCCAGAGGATTCTAATGTACTTACAATAGAAGCACTTCTTAACAGCTAGAGAAACAGGGCCAATTGAATAGTCAAGAAGATGTGAAGATCAAGTTCGTGTTAGTCGTTTGTGAACCAGACCAGTCGCACTAAACGTCAGCACAAAAGGAATTGAGAACTGCATCTATGTTAGAAAAGAATTGGCTGTATAACCGTTGTGTGCTAAAGCTCGGAGAAAATCAAGTTCAAGTAGTAAAGGTAAATTTATTAACTTGGTTGCAGTGAAAAGAAATATTACAGAGCTTTGAATCGTTGGAAAGACGGCTAAGGTGAATTACCGACAATTGGTTTTAGCTGTTTGGCTGTTTCGTCTTATTTACCGATAGTTGGTTATAGGCTGTTTGGCTGTTTTGTCTTATTTCCGACGATTGGGTTTCCTGTTTGGCTATTTCGTCTTATTTACCGACGGTTAACAAATCACTCGACGGTTACCATTTTGGATATATTATTTATTTTATTTCACTCGACGGTTATGCATTTTGAGTCGATAGTTATTGGGTTCGACTGTTTCGTCTCGACGGTTACAGCATCTCGATAGTTAAGGGACTCAGATAAATATCCAGATTATTTATTCCATCGACGGTTAAGTCTCGATAGTTATGGCACTTCGATAGTTGAGGGTTTAAGATTGTTTAATCTACAGCCAGCCACAGCATGCCACCTATCATTGATATCCTTGAGCAAAATTGTTTTAAGTGATTTATTTCAGTCTCGACGGTTATCAATAGACTCACCGATGGTTATAAATAAAATGTCTCGACGGTTGTTAATTCAAGAAGTGAAGAATCAGCTCAGTTACTTGGACCACATGAAGCCACGTAGCTGTACTGAAAAAGTCTACACATAAATTGAAGCAGAGCCATTCATTTGAGTTTGTCTTCTACAACACAATGAAAATAACCAGAGAGAGAGAAGGTGAAGCTGGAGAGGAGAGACACCAGAAAAATCTATACCTCCTCACCGGAGATGTATCAGTGGTCGGTTCCTTAATGAAAAATGTTCAGGACCACTATATATCACTCTCCACGGTCTTAGTTTCCTTTGTACTGATCTAGAAATACTTGTATAGGAAATTGAGAGATATATTTTTGTTAAGCAGCGAAGAACTTGTTCTTCGGACCGGATTTGTTGACCGGGTGTAGCAAACTCAGGGTTTATATTTATCAAATGATATATTCCCCGAATCTTGTGTTGTTTATTTTACTACTGATTTTCTAGAACCGAACCGATTAATCCTAAACACAGAAAATTAGTAAGCAGCTCCGTAAACACTATTCACCTCAAGAACACGAGAACACTAACCGAACTCTAAATTATTTATCCGTAAAAGATTCGAAAGAATTTTTTGATTTAGTGAGTATCGTATTCAACCCACCCTTCTACGATACTTCTGGGGCCTAACAATTGGTATCAGAGCTCGCTGATTGATATACAAATCAGGATCCGTAACCCAGTGAAGCTCACCATGCCGAAGCTGTTTGGACTCAAAAGAAGGCCTTGTTAAATAAGTTTAATTATAAACTTTTAATAAGTTTATTTTATAAACTTAGTAAAATTTATTTTATAAACTTTTATTAGTTTATGTTATAAATTTTAATTAGTTTATTTTATAAATTTTAAATAAAATTTATTTCATAAACTTTTATAAAATTTATTTTATAAACTTTTATTAGTTTATGTTATAAATTTTAATTAGTTTATTTTATAAATTTTAAATAAAATTTATTTTGTAAACTTTTATAAAATTTATGTTATAAAATTTTATTAGTTTATGTTATAAATTTTAATTAGTTTATTTTATAAGTTTTATAAAAGTTTTTATTTTAAATCTATTTAACATTAAAAGTGGTCAATTTTTTTTCAAGTGACTTGCCAGTGGTTCACGAGCCTGTGAATTAAAGTGAATTACTTGATTGACTCGTGAAGTACACGCGCCTAATATATGTACCTGATCAGCAAAGTGGAAATGGAAAGTGTTGTGCACAGGTATTCAATTATCGACACTTACAACCAATGAGTGCAATTTAGGCTAAGTCACATGTACTCTTGAGAGCAGCTGCTAGCTATGTGTCGAAAAATTTGTACTCTTTAATTTTTTTTATTTTAGATTTATTTATTTTTTCAGAAAATTTAAAATTCTTGAAAACTAAAATTTTTCTTAAGTATTAATTTACGACATTTTAATTCTTAAGAAAATTCGAAATTCTTGAAAATTAATTTGTTGTAAAATTTTATTTTTGATTAATTTATTTTCTAAGAAAATTAAAAATCCTGTAAATTTAAATTTTTCTTAAATATTAATTCGAGGGTGCTAAAGGGGTTTGTAGTTGAAGATTTTTCCGGGCATTGAAGACAACTGAAATTGACTGAAGATTATCCAATGAAGTTAATTCTGGAACAGGTTGAAGAAATAGTGGTATTAATTTCCTCAGAGGTTTACTCCATAGGATCCCACTAATATTTTAGAAGCTGCAAAAGAAGAAATTAATTTGGGTGTAGTTTTTGGTTGATTCAAGTTGAATTTTTGGATGAAAAATCTTAAGGGTTAAAATAGTGAAGGAGAACAGACTGGGCTACCTGGCATCTCAGTACAGAAGCCGTAAAGATTATTTTACAGGGAGATTACAGGAAGTTCGTGCTAACACTGCAGATCATCTGGAACACAGGGATTACAGCCAACAGGGATTTAAGGATACAACCACATTGTCTGAAAAAGACCTGTATGTGCTGAAGGCCTAAGAACTAGAACAAGAGCTGAAGAAAATAATATTTGGTAAAGCAGGTTGTTAGCATATCCACTGTATTTGTGACCCAGGAACCAAATTGATTGAAGTCAAGGTTGAGAACCTCTGAACAGAAACGAATTGATCCTAGAAACTGAATTGAAGATGTTGTAGCTCGAGGTAGTGGTCAAGGTGTTGCATGTGAATTTGACACTTTGGAATATCTTGAGAACTGGACTGCAAGTCAAGCCTGCAGGACAACTGGAAGTTCAGTGACATCAGATTCAGATGGAATCTCAAAATCTAAGGTCCTTACCTATAGATTCCATCAAGGAGATTTTCAAGACCAATTCAAGAGGCGGTTACAAGACATGGATGGTTGATTATAAAAGACAAGATCAGGGGTTTGCTACACAGTTTGAAGAAGCCTGTACAAGCAAAAGATGACAGACACTATGTTGGGTTGTAGCAGGAATCTCAAACATTAGTGAGGATGCAGCAAGGGAAAGCATTTGTTGATGAAGTTAAATGCAAGGATGATTCTATCAGTGACAGTGATGAACCAAATGAATATCTGGCATCAATGACCAACACTAGAGATGAATCACTAAGCACTTCACAGGTACACTTACTAACTAGTATATCTTTATCTAATTCATAATTGTATGATTATTATGTTTTGAAATGTATTAGACTCGTGTCAGCATGTTAGCATCTTAGAACTTAAATGCTTAATTGATTGCTAAGAATAAGATTTCATGCTTAATTATATGAGTTTAGTGAGTACATTTCATACTTGATTTTCTATGCAGTAAAATGAATATCAAGAATTAGATAATTGCTAGACTGTTAAGTGTATCCCTAAACATTTGTTGGAACTTGATTTAAATCTTCTGTGATTTAATACCTCTTCTAATGTTGTGAAAATTACTAAATAGACAAACATGTCATAGATCAGATATTTTTATATTTATTCTTATTTTGATAAATGACTTGTTAAGTGTGTGTAGAATTTGATATTGCTTATAATGTTTTATTAAAATATTCTGCATATTCTTAAAATTGTTTATGTGCTTATTTTCACATGATTTGCTTGCACTCACATAGTTGCACTTAAATGTCATATTAGATCATGTATTGCTTGTTAGGGATAAGATGGTAGAATTATCTAAGTTGTCAGTAACATTTGTAGATTCAAGGTTTAATCTAAAACTGACTTAGGTAATTAGAGATAGTTAAAAATGTTAGACAACGACAGAAATGGACTAGACAGAATTAGTAATTAATTTGTTAGTTCTTCTATCCATGTGCTTTTATGCATATTGAAGCTGTTGTTATCTCTGATAATATCTCTAACCCATCTGGACTCAATTAAAATTGAGTACCAAGAAGCTTAATCATTTTTTATTGCAGAGTATATAACAAAAGACATAGATTAAAGCTCTGACATCACAGTTGGTTGAGAAGGCCTCCCCGATGGTAACCTTTGGAGACGACAACAAAGGATGTACAAGGGATATGGCTATCATGATTTAAGAACTGTTATCAATGGAAGCATCTTTCTTGTGGAAGGACTTAAACACTATCTACAGGACACTAGGGAATTCTTTGTCAAGGGTTTTCTGGAAAAGCATTGAAAAGGAAAAGTGTTTGATCTCAAGCAAGAAAGATAGAAGCTTACTCTAATTTGAGTGAGAAATTTGTTCGTAGCTGACATGGATTCTATATTCAAAGGTGAAGTGAGTTTCTTAGTAAAGCTTCATCAGTAAAGAGTTGGCTATGGCATAGGAAGCTCTCATACTTGATTTTCAAGACAATGGATTCTCTGAGAAAGATGAAATTGGTGAGAGGACTGCTTCTTATGGAATTCTATCTAGAAGGACATTTTGAAGTATGTCACATAGGGAAGTCAAGATGACAACCCTAGTTACAAGTTGGTGATGTTCGTGCATTCAACAGACAAAATGTCACAGATGGTAATTGATCAAATCAGGTAGATCAAGTTGGAAGCAAAGTAAGCTGTGAGAACTTTAAAGTCAGATAGTGGAACTGAATTTCGCGAATGAAGTTCTAAATGAAGTCTGCACTTATAAAGGTACTTTGAAGATGAAGCAATTAATACAGCATGCTGCTTTATTCAACAAGATCATGAAAAGACATCATATGAGTTAATGGCCAACCAGAAGCAAACACTGAAGATCTTTCTTATGTTTGGAGGAAATTAATATTTACTGAAGACGTATATGAGTATCTTGACAAGAAGTTAAGACTCAAGGAACAATTTTCCTCGGCTACTCATTGATGATGGAAAACCAGAAGGTGATTAAAAGTCTGAATGTATCAACCTACTACACCAAGCTCCCAAGCATTCAAATGAATGACTATTCTGAATCTTTGAAGTTTGATATTCCGTCAGAGTCAAATTCAGATACTGATGTTGAAACTGAGGTTGCAGAAGGAAACAATGATAATGTTGGTGATTCAGATCCTATTAGTGGAAATGGTAGTGAAACTACACAACTCGTGAACTTTAACAGAATCCACTGAAAAAGGTGAAGGATCTTCAACACATCCGAGCAGCAACTCAGGGGGAGCAAATAAAAGAAGAATCTACTAGTCGTACTCAACACAATGAAGATCAAAGGAATACATCAAGAACATATCTGCCGAGACAAAGGGTTTGAAGTCAAAGTCATTCCTGGAGTCTAGTTCTTAGTGATCCGGATTATTGAGTAAAGGCTAGAAGTGCTAATCAAAATGAACATATATTTTTCGGGACCGAACAATCAACATTTGGTATCCCAAGGAATAGTAAAGATGCACTGATTGATCTAGATTGGGTGATTGCAAATACAAGATGATCTCAATCAATTCGAAGGCAGAATCTACTGAAGCTGGAACCCAGACCAAACGTCGAAGCAGAAACTGGTACAGTAAGGGTTCACAGAAACTAGATAAATATTGGCATTGTTATGAGGGACAAAGCCAAACTGGTTGCTACAGGTTAATATCAAGTAGAAGGTATCGACGATGGAAACAGAATCTTCGGGACTTTCAAGACCTAACAGCAAGCACCAGTGACGAGACTTGATTCTTTTATGGCCTAACAAGATGAGGACCTAACAAGACATCCCTAGCACCTGTTGAGCATTCAAGCATGAAGATCTATCAGATGAATGTGAACAAGGGCACTCCTGAATTGTGAGTTAGAAGTTGAAGTTGATGTACAACATTTCCTGGACTTTGAAGTTACAAATACATTGGGATTTGTATATCATTCTCTTCACAAGCTATCTATGACGGAGGTAGGGATTGAAGCAAAACGTCAAGGACATGGTATGACACTCTAACTGTTAATTACTTAAAAATGATTTTACATTAGAGTAAGTTATACACATATCTCTCTAGAATACATGGCACACACAATGTAATATATGTGCTAGTATACCATGATTATATTATATGTGGGTCTACTAACGAAAATTTGGCAAGAGTTTATTGCTAAGTTAATGCAGAGTAGGTACAATATGAGCATGTTGGAAGAGTTGCAGTTCTTTTTGGATTATAAGTAATTCGAAAGAATGATGGCAATTAAAGTAAGTCAAGGATCTTTTGGAGATGCGCAATTTGGAAGATTCTAGACATGCCAAGACTTCTTGCCAACAGACCACTAAGCTTGATCAGTGCAAATCAGGTATATGAACTGAAGTGACAAGCTATAGAGGTAATCAGCTCATTACTTATTCAAGTGCATACAGACCATATATTTTATTCTCGATATGTCTATGTGCAAGTTTCCAAGTGGATACTAGATAATCTTATCATATAGCTAAGTTATGAATTGTTAGATATCTTAAGGGATTACCAATTCTTAGAATCTGGTACCCTAAAGATACTAGGTTTAACCTAATTGGCTATATAGATATAGATAATGCAGGTTGTAAGAAAGACAGGGAAGTCATTCCTAGAAGCCGTCAACTTCAACAACTCTGTTGATCTCTCGATACCACTTAAGGAACAAGCTCATGGACACCGGGTATCATTTCTTTCGAGATTTTCCTTAGTAGAATAACTTGCAGATCTTTGCTAAATAACTTGATGAATTTATTTTATCTAAGTTGGTTAGTAAACTTGGGATATTATTTATATGCATATTTGTTGAAAATCTCATCTGCAAGGAATTCTTAAATGAGTTCACAAGTATTAAATTTCCATATTTAAAGGATTTGTGAATTTATTTTAAATCCAGTACCTCATGCTTATTGCTATTAGTTTAATTATCATGCTTACAATGCAATATACATAAGTGGTAGTTAAATTATTTAGCATAAGTTAGAAGCATAATTATTTGCATGTTAAATATTTGATGAGTATTAGTCAAGATGTCTTGCTTAATTGCTCTGATATGTTGCTCTGATATTCTTAAATATTTTGTTACAAATAATTGTGATACTTGTGATATTAGTGACAGTATTTAGAATTTCTGTTCTAAGTAATTAATGCATATTTCAAAACTCACTAATATTAGAAGACGAAGTATTTTCTAAGTTATGTGTATAAAATTCTCAATATTTTATATACTCAGAAAATATTTCTAAATTTTTTTTTGTTGCGAGAAGTTGCAATTAGGAACACAAGTGTTAAATGTCTATATTTAAAGGACTTATGAATTTCTATTCAATTATTTTCTCGAGCTTACATATATCAATAATAATTGTTATGAGTATAATTGTAATATGCTAGAGTGACAATTATTAGATATAGTGTAAGAAGTTAGATGCTAATATTCAATCTAATGAATATTTTAGTATTTAGCGAGTTTATTTTATCTTATTAAAATTATGGATTGAAGCAATTTAATGTTTATTAGTTTCATAATTTTGATTTGATAAAAGATAAGAAATACAATTTCTTGCATCTTGAAATTATTGATAAATATCGAATAATTGGTATCAGCGTGTAATTAATTGTGATATTTTTAATATTAGTGATAATACAAGTTGTTTATCTGAAATTACTAATAATAAAAATATGTGTAAATGCTTATTGTTCTATTGAATGATTGCCATGTTTAGTTAATATAAATATGCATGTGATTGGCAATTGCTTAGTGCAACATAAGTATTTAATTTATTTTGATTTGTTTAAATCATGATGATATAAAACAATTCAGTGATATATTGGTTCCATGATTTAAGTATATTAAAATAAATTAGAAGCATAATTATTAGTAGTATAAATATTCTCTTTTATTACTTTGTGATAATTGAATAATATTTTATTACAAAATAATTGTGATATATTAATACTAATGGATTTGCTTAGTCTTTATTCTAAGTAAATATTGGTTTTTGAAAAAGCCGTTAGTATTAGTATATTTAGTTTTCTTTCTTAGAGTGATTCCTGAATGTATTTAAAAGAAATTTTTGTCTATTTCTTTTTCAAAATGTTTTATTCAAAGATACATTCATTTTTCTATCAGTTTCAGAGAAGAAAAACATAAAATTCTTTTTCAAAACTTCTCTTTTGAAAATCATTTGATTTACAGCCCTACTTTATTTTTCCAATCTTAGGGTGTGAATCAATTTTTTTCTTGAGGATAATTTTTCTCCAATCTCAAAATCTTTTATCCTCTCCCAAAAGCTAGTTTTAATAGTTTTATCTTTAAAAGCTTTTTCTCTCTTTTGGAAAATTGTTTTAACTTCGAGGTATCAATCACTTGTAAAATGATTTGTTTTTAAACACTTGTTTCAATGTATGTTTCATATTGATTCATAGTACCAAAACAGTGGTTGTTGCTTTGAAGGCCTAGTGTTGTATTGTTAAGCATTCATTCACCCCAATTGTCATGTTTTTATTTGAAGTCGGGGATACTATCAGGTGGACGAAAATGATGTAAATCATAATTGCATTATGAGTCGGAAAATCATAGTACTCTATCTGATAAGGATGTTTTGGAAAACTATTTTCAAAACCTACAGTGCTTAGGTTTAAAGGAAAAGAGTCATTTTAATTGAGATAAAATTTGGTAAAAGAGTTGAGTTTCTTATTTGGTATAAATTCCCGCATTTTATTATGGGAAGTTTGCCTTATAAGAAATTCATAAGGGATAGAACTTTTTCTCTGATACACATTCCCGCGTTTTATTATGGGATAAGTATCTTAAAGAAAATTTCTATTGGTTTCATGCTCTTAAATGATAAATCTTTAGAACCGACAAAACTCTTTTACTAAAAGTGCTTTAAAGAAATCCATTACCATTCCTTCTTATATTTTTCTTTCTCCTTGAGATGAAAAATATGTTTTGGAATGTTAAAGTAATTATTTCTTTATCTCATTTAATTGATTCTGTCCGTTTAGCCCCCAGTGGCTACAGAAGCTGGCCAAGAGGTTGAAAACCCATCAATCTCTTACCCAGGCCTTAATACTAAACACTCATTCATCCACTTCTATATATTAACCCCTGGAGATATAAGGAACAAATGTTACTTAGAGGTTGATAAGGGAGAAACTGCACTTGATGCAGCAAATAAGGATGAAGTCGGAAGTGCACCCACAGCTCTACCTCCAGAGAAGTAAAGAAGTATATAACTGAGGTAACTGTAAGCTCATCTACATCTTCTCAAAAGGATGCAGAACTGAAAAGGCAATAAAACTGTCTCTGGAATCATTCTCTCAACAGGGTGAGTCCATTGAAATTCGCTCGTCAGCCAGAGCATCTTGTAATGAGTCAAGCACACCACTGGCACTCACGCTGATGGTAAGCCTAAATAGATAAATTCAAGGAACACATTGCAAGACGTGCACAGTGAGAGGTATAGGCATGTTAACAAATTACCCGTCATTGGGTTACGAGGGAAACGTAGACTCTAATTTGCCATTCATTACATTGTCTACTACGTCGCCCCTCCTGGAAGGAACATTTCCAGATCCTGAAAAGGAATGTCCACCTCCCGTTTACGGAGAAGGTGTGAGGCAACTCCTTGATAGAACAAGGCAGGATTCCCGAACAGATTTTAAAATCTTGGGATAACCCATCTCAAAGAGGTGAGACTCCACTAGACAGTGATTTAGCAAATGCTATTGAGTCTGGTGCTGAGACAGTGCTTATGCATGATAGATCAAGAACACCTCAACGAGGCAATTCTCCACTTGATAGTGATTCAGTTTATTAAGATGAATCAGGTGTTGGGAATATATGAATTGACGGATTTCACTTGCAGGTACAGAAGGTTATATTTGAAATGCAGAGTGAAAGTGAGAGAGAGAAACACTTAAGTGAAAGTGAGGGAGAGATACACTTGAGTGAGAGATAGGGAGAGAAAGAGTGAAACACTTCAAAGTGCTCGACACTTAAGTGTAAACACCAACAGAACGTAGTAGAAGTGAGGAAACCATAGTCCAAACACTTACCCTTGCTACTTGCTACTTCTGGAAGAAAAGCTACTATATTTTTCCTAATTAATGACAGACGAGAACCTTCTTTGGAAGACAAACCATTCAAAAGTGGGCCATTGGAGGATTCATCAACTAAGGGGGAGAAGTTATAGTAAAGAAAAAGGAGAAGTTAATCAAGTCTTATCTTCGTACTTGGGAAAAGTTAATATCCTAAAGGGGTTCGTATCCTGGATCCTTAAGGGAAGATCCTTAGAAAAAGGGGGTTCGTATCCTTGGGAGACATTAATATCCTTAGGGGGAGATTTTAGACAAGAAAAAGAAGAAAATCTTATCTTCTGATCCTGAAGGGAAACAACAAAATATGGGAGAATCAAGAAACTGTATCCTATACTTGAAAGGAGTTGTCAGAAGAGGATTCATCATCCAAGTGGGATGTACAGAAAAGAATTGACATTTCCATTGATTATCTAAAGGGATAAGAAGAAAAAGAAGAAGAATCACATTCTCAGGGGGAGAACATTATTTGAGCAATGTTCTATATTTTATTGAAGATGTTCCCAGGAATTTTGATTCTTATGAAGCTCATTTTATGATAAGTTCTTTATAGGTCAAGCTATGAAGGATTTTGAAGCAGAGAAAAGCTCAAACACAGAGGAATGAAGATGATATCTATTGATGATGCGTTCAGTGATAAAGGAACATTCATTTTCTATTTCTCTTTACTTTATAGAAATCTGGAAATGTATTATATGATCCAGAACCCAAGTATACTATTTACAAGTCAAGAGCATTAATATTTTCTTGTAGTTAGTTGAGTTATCCTCTAGGGATTTGCTTGTTAATCTCTACCAAACAAATAGGGGGAGATTGTAAGGCTGTATGTATAGACCTATATGTAACATATGGTTATAACTCAATACAAGAACAGGACATGTAAATAATATGAAGTTATCACCAGAATCAGGAAGACATGAAGACTTGGTAAAGACAAAGGATAAAGAAGAAATCTACAGACTTGAAGCATTAGCTCACTGGAAGAAGTTCATTAATATGTTCATGCCTCAGTGAAGAATAAAGGTTGAAGTATTCAAGGATGTGGAAGCAGTGAAGCAGTTGTCAAAGTACCAGAAAGATTCTAGTGATCCAAATCTGCAAATCAGTCAAGCAATGAATTGCAGAGCTCAAGTACAGGAATCGAGAAGATAGAATATACGGCAAATACAAAGAATCAAAATATTAGATGAAATCTTGGAGTCTATTATAGATTGCTGGAGGAAGTTCATTCATATGTACAGACTTCAGTGAAGGATAAAGTTCGAAGATGTTCAAGGTTTCAGATATGTTTATGGTTCAGCATAAGTGTCAGAGGATTCCAATGTACTTACAATAGAAGGACTTCCTAACAGCTAGAGAAACAGGGCCAATTGAATAGTCAAGAAGATGTGAAGATCAAGTTCGTGTTAGTCGTTTGTGAACCAAACCAGTCGCACTAAACATCAGCACAAAAGGAATTGAGAACTGCATCTATGTTAGAAAAGAATTGGCTGTATAACCGTTGTGTGCTAAAGCTCGGAGAAAATCAAGTTCAAGTAGTAAAGGTAAATTTATTAACTTGGTTGCAGTGAAAAGAAATATTACAGAGCTTTGAATCGTTGGAAAAACGGCTAAGGTGAATTACCGACAGTTGGTTTTAGCTGTTTGGTTGTTTCGTCTTATTTACCGATAGTTGGTTATAGGCTGTTTGGCTGTTTTGTCTTATTTCCGACGGTTGGGTTTCCTGTTTGGCTATTTCGTCTTATTTACCGACGGTTAGCAAATCACTCGACGGTTACCATTTTGGATATATTATTTATTTTATTTCACTCGACGGTTATGCATTTTGAGTCGATAGTTATTGGGTTCGACTGTTTCGTCTCGACGGTTACAGCATCTCGATAGTTAAGGGACTCAGATAAATATCCAGATTATTTATTCCATCGACGGTTAAGTCTCGATAGTTATGGCACTTCGATAGTTGAGGGTTTAAGATTGTTTAATCTACAGCCAGCCACAGCATGCCACCTATCATTGATATCCTTGAGCAAAATTGTTTTAAGTGATTTATTTCAGTCTCGACGGTTATCAACAGACTCACCGATGGTTATAAATAAAATGTCTCGACGGTTGTTAATTCAAGAAGTGAAGAATCAGCTCAGTTACTTGGACTACATGAAGCCACGTAGCTGTACTGAAAAAGTCTACACATAAATTGAAGTAGAGCCATTCATTTGAGTCTGTCTTCTACAACACAACGAAAATAACCAGAGAGAGAGAAGGTGAAGCCGGAGAGGAGAGACACCAGAAAAATCTATACCTCCTCACCGGAGATGTATCAGTGGTCGGTTCCTTAATGAAAAATGTTCAGGACCACTATATATCACTCTCCACGGTCTTAGTTTCCTTTGTACTGATCTAGAAATACTTGTATAGGAAATTGAGAGATATATTTTTGTTAAGCAGCGAAGAACTTGTTCTTCGGACCGGATTTGTTGACCGGGTGTAGCAACCTCAGGGTTTATATTTATCAAATGATATATTCCCCGAATCTTGTGTTGTTTATTTTACTACTGATTTTCTAGAACCGAACCGATTAATCCTAAACACAGAAAATTAGTAAGCAGCTCCGTAAACACTATTCACCTCAAGAACACGAGAACACTAACCGAACTCTAAATTATTTATCCGCAAAAGATTCGAAAGAATTTTTTGATTTAGTGAGTATCGTATTCAACCCCCCCTTCTACGATACTTCCGGGGCCTAACACTAGCAGAATAACCTAGTGATTTAAACATTTCCTTAATATCAGTGTCAGACACAGTTTCATCAAAAGCTTGTTTAACTGGTAATTTAAACACATAATTTATCACATCAGTAGTGACATCAAAAGTAAATTCACCAAAGGTAAACATAATCTTACCTGGTTGATCCTGAGAAGGATCAACTACCTGGGCTAAACTCTAAACTTGAGAGACAACATCCATATGAATGACTGGTGATGTCTTGGGAATGTATCTGAGCTCAGATTTCTCCAAGAAGTCCATGACATGATAGTAGTCAGCATCTACCCCTTTCTTGTCTCCAAGAGCTTCAACATGGTTTGTGGTCATAAATTCGAAATCCCCAAAAGTGAACGCAATCGCCTTGGGTCCCCTCATGACAATTGAGATAGCAACCATTGAATTGTTGAGTTGAGAGTGATGAAAGTGCTTGAAGAAATTAGCTAGGGTTCATGAAAAGCTCTGTGAATATTTCTGCCTTAGAAAATAGTTTGCAATAAATAAGTGAGTAAAATGTATGAGAATTTTCTATTTTGTTTAAACTGTATACAATACACACGAGTCTACAGCCTATTACCAGTCAAAAGTAACTGTTACCGCCTATTTCAAGTCATTTGAACAGTTTAAACGTAATTAGAGTCTATAGGCGCGAATATTAACCGTTTCAGGGTCTAGGTGCTTAAAACATTTTCAGAGTCTATAGACTCATCAGAGTCTACAAACTTGTCAGAGTTTAGGAGTTAGACTCTGTCAAGATACAATACAAAAAATTTTTTGTTAGAGCAAATCATAGTTTGAGAAATTAGGGACTATAATTAAAGTACATACCTTGCTTCCCTTGAGATTGAACACTTACATATTTAACATACCTAATTCACCTACCAGTCTGAGAAAGATAGATTCATCAAGTGGCTTGGTTAATATGTCTGCAATCTGTCTGTCAGTTGAAATATAATGAAGTGTCACAATACCATTCTCAGCATGTTCTCTAATAAAATGATACCTGACTTCAATGTGTTTTGTTCTGGAATGTTGGACTGGATTCTCTGCAATTTTAATAGCACTTGTATTGTCACAATACATAGGAATATTTGAGAAAGTTAATCCATAATCAAGTAACTGATTTTTCATCCACAAAATTTGAGTACATCAACTTCCAGCTGCTATGTATTCAGCCTCAGCTGTTGAGGTTGAAACTGTTTGTTGTTTCTTGCTAAACCAAGAAATTAACCTGTTGCCAAGAAATTAACATTGACCTGTTGTGCTTTTCCTATCCACTTTGCATCCTGCATAATCAGAGTCTGAATAACCAATTGGTGAGAAATCTACTCTCTAGAATATAAAAGTCCAAGTATTTGTGCACCCTTGAGATATTTGAAAATTCTCTTTACAGCTAATAAATGTGATTCTCTTGGGTCAGCCTGAAATCTAGCACACAGGCATGTTGCAAACATTATATCTGGTCTACTTGCAGTTAAATATAGCAATGAGCCAATCATACCTCTATAGCTAGTGTTGTTAACTTTCTTACCCTTTTGGTCAGAGTCTAGCTTAGTGGTTGTTGACATGGGAGTTTTGGCAGTTGCACAGTCTTGCATATCAAACTTCTTCAACAGGTCTTTCACATACTTTGATTGATTGATGAAGATTCCATCATCATTCTGTTTGACTTGAAGTCCCAAAAGAAGTTCAATTCTCCCATCATGCTCATTTCATATTTTGACTGCATTAATTTGCTAAACTTTTCACAGAGTTTTTCATTAGTAGAACCAAAAATAATATCATCAACATAAATATGAACAAGAAAAATATCACTTTTATGTTTTTTAATAAAAAGAGTTTTGTCAATGGTACCTCTTATGAATTCATTTTCAAGAAGAAATTTTGATAGAGTTTCATACCATGCTCTAGGTGCTTGCTTCAATCCATATAGTGCCTTGTCGAACTTGTAAACATTATCAGTAAACTTTGGATGAACAAATCCTGGTGGCTGCTCCACATAGACTTCTTCTTCCAACTTCCCAATCAAGAAGGCACTTTTCAAATCCATTTGATACACTTTGAATTTTGAATGAGCTACAAATGCAAGAAACATTCTGATAGCTTCCAATCTTGCTACTGGTGCAAAATTTTCATCATAATCAATTCCTTCCTCCTGAGAGTATCCTTTTGTAACTAGTCTTGCTTTGTTTCTAATCACAGTCCCATTTTCATCAAGCTTGTTTCTAAACACCCATTTGGCTCCAATAGTTGATCTATCTCTTGGTTTTGGTACAAGTTTCCACACTTTATTTCTCTCAAATTCATTCAATTCTTCTTGCATTGCAATGATCCAATCAGGGTCTTGTAATGCTTCCTCAACTTTCTTAGGTTCATTCTTTGAGAGAAAACAACTAAAAAGACATTCATTTTTAGTGGCTGCTCTAGTTTGTATACCACTCTCAGGATCCCCAATTATCAAGTTAGGAGTGTGATCTAGGGCTGAAAACGAATCCGAGTAATCCTTATTTGAACCCGAATTCGACTCGTTAAAAACGAATATAATTCGTATTCGTATAAAAAATGAGCGAATTCGAATCTTATTTTATAATTCGAACGAATACCGAGTCGGATCTTACCACTTTGATATTCGGTCATATTTATTTTGAGTAATTCAAATAATTTTAGAGTACTCGAATACATATTTATTATACGTATTCGACTCGAATTCGTAAGATGCATATATTATTATATACAATATATAATATTTATGTCAAAATAATACTCTACTATGTGATCATATTTTAATTTTTAGTAAATTTTATTCGAGTATTCTTAATTTTATAAAATTAATATATATGAATTCGAATTCGAATACACTAAAATAAGTAGTTCATTATCTATTCGAGTCGAGCCGAATCAAATACGAATATTGATATTCGAACTCGAGTCGAATATGAACAAAATATTAAAATTTTAATACGAATCCGAACCGAATCTAAACGAATAATTATAAATTCGAGCTGAATTTGATCATACTGCTATTCGCATTTATTCGACTGGATTTCACCCCTAGTGTGATCCCTTGTCCATTTTCTAGCAGGTGGAAGATTGATTCTTGAACTTGAAGATCCCCTTAAATCATTGGCATTTCCTGTGTGAAATTCAAATGAAGAAGCTCCCCCTGAATTGTTTGTCTTTGAGAAGAATTTAGAATTTCCTGATCCAGACCCTGTAGAGTTAGACTCTGAAAAACTTTATTCTGTCTGTCTAGACTCTGTCGCGGTAGACTCTGAATTGTTTGGAGTTGAATTTTCTGGCTCCCCTTCAGAGTGTGCAGGATTCTGTATTGTTTGAGGAGTCAATCGAGTCTCTTCATTCTTACCATCTTCATCTATCTCAGAACTTTTTAGATTTTCAAATTCCAATGTTGTAGACTCTGATTCATCCTGCAATCCTGTAGTCTTTTTGTCATCAAACGCAACATGAATGATTCCATAACAATTCTGGTTCTGAGATTAAATACTCTAAATGCCTTTGTGTTTGATGCATATCCAAGAAAAATAGCTTCATCAGCCTTGATTTCAAATTTGTTTAAATTTTCTGGATGTACTTTTAGTACAAAACACTTGTACCCAAATATGTGAAAATGCTTCACACTTGGTTTCTTGTTCTTTACCATCTCATATGGAGTTACTCCATGCACATTAATCAATGTACAATTTTGAGTGAAACATGTTGTACTTACTGCCTCAACCCAAAAATATACTGGTAATTTAGACTCTGCCAACATTGTTTCGGCAGCTTCAATGAGTGTTCTATTCTTTCTCTCCACAACTCCATTTTGTTGGGGTGTTCCTGGTGCAAAAAATTGTTGAGTAATTCCCTTTGATGCACAGTATTCCTCCATGGTTGTATTCTTGAATTCAGTACCATTATCACTCCTTAGAACTCTAATTGTTTTCTTTGATTTTGTTTCCAGAAAAGTGATATGGTCTTCTATGTGTTGTGAAGCTTCATCCTTTGAATGTAGAATGAAAACCCATGTGAATCTTGTAAAATCATCTACAATGACAAGAGTGTATTTCTTTTTGTTAATTGACATTATATTTACTGGACCAAATAAATCAAGATGTAATAAATAAATGGGTTCAGAAATTGTGTTTATTGTCTTACTCTTGAAGGATGTTTTCTTTTGCTTTCCAAGTTGGCATGCATCACAAAGTCCGTCTTGCACAAAATCAACATGTGGTAATCCTCTCACAAGATTCTGTTTTACCAACTTGTTGAGTGTTTTAAAGTTGATATGTGACAGTTTCTTATGCCATTTCCAGCTTTCTTCAGTTAAGGCCTTGCTATATAGACATGTGACTTCATTGTGAATACAATCCTCCAAGATGGCTTTATAAATGGTACCATGTCTGTGCCCTTTGAAAACCACAATTCATGTTTCTTTGTGAGTCACAAGACACTCTTTGTTGTCAAAGCCAATATGGTAACCTTTATCTCCAAGTTGACTTATGCTGATTAAATTGTGTTTCAAGCCATCAACTAGAGCTACATATTCAATGATGACATTTCCAAGTACAATCTTGCCATATCCCAATGTTTGTCCTTTGTTGCCATCTCCAAATGATAGTTCTGGGCCAGCCATCTCCACAAAGTCTGCAAGCAGGGATTTTTTTCCAGTCATATGTCCTGAACATCCACTGTCCAGGATTAAGGATACTTTCTTTTCCCTAGTTCCTTGCATACATAAAACAACTAGTTAGATGTTTTGGGGATCCAAACTGTTTTGGGGATCCAAACTGTTTTGGATCCTTTTCTACTAACTTTGGGTGAAACAGGTTTAGAGTTCTTGACTTTTATTTTACCTGTCTCCTTTGTTGCTTTAGACTCAACTGGAGCCTTAAAAGTGTCATACCAACCCTTATCAATTGAAGATTTTAGCTCATAAAAATTATAATACAAATCATGGTAGTCCCTACACATATAAATGGAATGAAATATGCTACCACAGTGATAACATGGCTTCTGTGGAATGTAGTGACTTTTCAGAGTCTGTGAAGGACTAGACTCTGATTTCTTCTCAATTTTTGCTTTACAATCTAGATCTAAATGGTTGTTGTTGCCACATCTGTAACACTTCTTTCTAGGAGCATTAAGATCCTTTTGATAGTTATTGGTCTTATTAATGCCTTCCTTACCATTCATGTTTCTCCTAGTTTTGGTAGACTTTGATAAGTTCTCTAGCCTTTCTTTTAACTTAGACTTAGACAAGTACCCTATGTTAATGTTTTTCTTATACTTATTTACTCATGTTTCATCTGTCTTTTTGTTAACAACAAGGGGACTATTGACATATGAGTTTGTGGTTTCAGTCTTTTCTTTAGGGGTTACAAACTTAACAGGAACAAAGGTACTTTTATCATTAGTCTTACTAATTTGGCTAGCTTCAATGTTATCATTCTCAACAATAGATCTTTTGCCTTGACTCATATCATAGCCTAGACTAGCAGTATGACATATATTTTGGTTATTGAGAATTTCTTGAACTTTTCTACCAGAGTCTGTCCAAACTTTAAACTTAAGTCTTTCTTCCTCTAGTTCTTTCCTAACATAGTCATAGGCTTTCAAGACTTCAGTGTAGTTATGTCTATATTTCTCATAATCCTTTTTGCATTGTTCCATTGATTTTAACTCAAACTCTAGATAATTATTTCTATGTGTCAAGGTTATGTTTTCTTCTCTTAACCTTTCACTTTCACTGGTGAGAGACCTACAGTTTGTCAGTATATTATTAATCTCACTTTGCACTATTGGTAAACCATCAGAATCTAAATTAAGTAAGGATTCATGAGTGAAGATTGATACCTGAGTTTTAGGAGATGAAGGTTCTTTGAGAGATTGTGATTTTCTTGAGGAGGATGCCATCAATGCTAGATTCTCATAATCAATTTCATCCTCTGAGCTTGAATCTGCCCAATCCTTTCCAGTTGATAGAAGTGCTTTCCCTTTTCCTTGACTCTTTAGATTTTTGCATTCACTAGCAAAGTGTCCCAATATTCCACAGTTGAAACACTTGACTTTTTCTTTGTCAAGTTTGATTATTGTGCTCTTGCTCTTCTCAACCTTTTCATCTTCCTTCTTGAATAATGACCTCTTGCTAAATTTGCCAATTCTTTTGTTAAATTTCATTCTTTTGATTTTTTTTGCAAATATAACCATCATTTGACTTAGATCAATCTTTTCATCAGAATCAGAGTCTGTGTTAGTATACTCTAACTCTTCAACAACTTTACCATTCTTCCTTGAATCCTTGATTCTAGCTTCTTTGGGTTCTCCCTGTTGTTCTTTCTCAGACTTCATTAAGAGTGCCACATATTTTGTCTTCACAGATTTCTTATTCTTCATCTGTTGCATCTCTAAATCATATGTCTTGAGTCTGCCATACAATTCTTCTAGAGTTATTTCATCCAAATCTCTAGCTTCCCTTATGGTTGTAGTTTCGTTGTCCCGCTCTTCAGGAAGTGCTCTCAGAAACTTGGTGTTTGTATCTTCAGAATCATAAACCTTACCAAGCATAGCCATCTCATTCAGGAGTTTTGTAAACCTATCATACATCTCAGTAATAGATTTTCCAGATTTTGCTTCAAAGTACTCATACTCCTGAATTAGCAGAGACCTAGCATTCTTCTTGACATCTTTAGTCCCTTGACAGTGCAATTCAAGTTTTGTCCACATCTCATTGGCAGTTTTGCATGATATGACACAGTTTGTAAGAACATAATCCAAACTACTAAAGAGAATGTTTTTCACTTTTGCCTCGTTAAGGACATTCTCCTTGTCCTCATTTGTCCATTCAGCCTTTGGTTTCTCAATGAGGTATTCTTCAGTTATTTTACCTTCTTCATTGATTTGAGGCACAATCTTTGAGGGCACATAGGGTCCTTCACTAATCCTTTCAAGATAGTCAGGGTTTGTAGCTTCCAGATGGTGCAACATCTTAACCTTTCAGTGGGTGTACTCGTTTCTCTTAAGCATATGAATCTTAGAATTGCCATCTTTGTTTCCAGACATCTTTGATCGATTTTAAATGTTAGGCTCTGATACCAAATATTTTCCCAGTTGCATAAGTTGAAGGGGGGTTGAATACTTGTGTGATTTTTATGCCTGATTAAAATCAACTTAATAAAGATTAAAAACTTTGTACATAGAACAAAGATGAAACACAAAGATATGAATAACAACTATTTGTTTTTATTGATGTATGAAAACAAACTCTCCTAAGGTGTACACAAACCCTAACAGCTTCTCTGTGTATCTCACAACAACTCTCTCTATATCTATGCTCTTAAAAACTTCGACTTTTTTTCACACTTGTAATTAGGTTACATAGAGTCTTTATATAGAGATCTACCTATCAACTAAAAATAGAAAAACAAATTACAACAGGAATATAATTCTTAATTATTAGCTGACAATTTCCTTCTTCAATGTTCCTTCTTTCCCATAACATATCTGCAATATCTTTGGCTTTATCTTCGAAGACTTCCCTTTTCTGTGATCATCTTCCAAATTTAGTTTTGACTTCATAAACTCTGAAATCTTCAGACTCTGCCAGACTATAGACTCTGATGGATTATAGACTCTGATCATTTGTAGACTCTGACAGATTTGTAGACTCCGATAGTCTATAGACTCTGATCACCTCCCAGACTCTGATCTTCATCTAGACTCTAGTTTCACTTTTTACAGAAAATCTTCTAAGTACAAGAATGTAGACTTACTAGACTCTGATTATAAAATTTTAGAGACTAGAAAGGCTTATTACAAATTAAGCTATACTAAATCATGTTCTAGTATTTTATACATCATCAAATGAATAAATTCCTAACATGGAAGATGAATCTCTAGCAATGGTTACCAGGAGGTTTGGCAACATGAGATTTCGAAGGAATACCACTACAAAGTTATACCTAATTTTGGAAGATTTCAGAGAGGAAGTTCTTCTACAGCTATATCAAGAAGCGGCTACGAGACCAGTTTAGTTGATAGAAGCAAGTTTCGTTGCTTCAACTATAATGAGTTAGGCCACTTTGTAACTAAATGCAAAAAGCCGAAGCAAGGAAAGAAGAGAGAGTCTTATGAAGAGCTCAAGGAAAAGTATGATGCACTTGTGAAAAAGCATCAAGGCAAATCTTATCTAGCATAGGGCAAAAGCTAGGATGATATCGAGGGGGAGATGATGGATCTACTGGTAGAACAAAACATTATAATGAATATCGAGGCGAATCATCAAGGTCAAACCTACCAAGGAAAAAGATATGGAGCAGAGATCATCCTTTTGAATTGACCATAGGTGATCCTGATGTTGGAGTTAGGACCAGAAGTGCAACTTCAAATGAATGTCTATTTTCAATTTTTCTATCTCAAGAAGAACCAAAGAAAATTGAAGATGCATTAATTGATCCAGATTGGGTTCTTGTCATGCAAGAAGAGCTCAATCAGTTTGAGAGAAAAGAAGTATGGATACTAGTACCCAAGCCAAAAGACAGACCTGTAATTGGCACCAAATGGGTATATAGGAACAAGTTAGACGGTGATGGCATTGTTACAAGGAACAAAGCCAGACTAGTGGCAAAGGGTTATTCTCAGGAAGAGGGAATTTATTATGACGAGACCTATGCACCAATTGCAAGACTTGAAGTCATCAGGATATTTCTAGCATTCGCAGCACACTCCAATTTCAAAGTGTTTTAAATGGATGTGAAGAGTGCATTTCTGAATAGAGAGTTAGAAGAGGAAGTATATGTGGAACAACCCCCTAGCTTTGAAATTACAGAGTTTGCTGATTTTGTATATTTTCTATTCAAAGCCCTCTATGGACTCAAGCAAGCACCAAGGACATGGTATAACATTCTCTCTGAGTTTTTACTTGAAAATAGCTTCATTAGAGGTGTCATAGATAAAACTTTCTTTTATAAATTGCATGATAAAGATATGATATTTGTCCAAGTTTATGTTGACGATATTATATTTAGTTCTACTAACGAAAATTTGTGCAAAAGATTTGCTAAGTTAATGCAGAGTATGTATGAGATGAGCATGATAGGTGAGCTGTCATTCTTCATTGGATTGCAAGTAAAGCAAAAAGAAGATGAGATTTTTATTTTCCAATCAAAATACGTAAGGGATCTTCTGAGAAAATACAGTCTAAAAGACTCCTCACAAGCAAAAACTCCTATGCCAACATCCACCAAGCTTGACAAAGATGAAACTGGTAAGAAAGTTGACACAACAAGCTATAGAGGTATGATAGGTTTATTATTATACTTAACTGCAAGTAGACATGACAAAATGTTTGCAACATGCTTATGTGCACGGTTTCAGTCTGATCCTAGTGAATCTCATCTTATAGTCGTTAAGTGAATTTTTTGATATCTGAAGGGTACACCAAATCTTGGAATTTGGTACCCTAAAGATACAGGGTTTGAAGTAATAGGCTATATAGATTCAGATTATGCAGGATGCAGGATGGACAGGAAAAGTACTTCTAGAAGCTGTAAGTTTCTAGGACGTCGGTTGATCTCCTGGTATAACAAGAAACATCACTCAGTATCTACCTCGACAACCGAAGCAGAATACATTGTGGCAGGTAGCTGTTGTGCTCAGATCTTGTGGATAAGGAATCAGTTAAATGACTATGGACTTGCGTTGAACAAAATTCTAATTTTCTGTGACAACACAAGTGCAATAACCATCTCCAACAATCCTGTACAACACTCTCAAACCAAGCACATTGACATAAGATATCATTTTATCCGAGAGCATGTCATGAATGGAACTGTGGTATTACATTTTGTACCCACAAAAGATCAAATACCCGATATCTTCACAAAACCACTTGATGAATTCACTTTCTCTAAGTTGGTTAGTGAATTAGGGATGTTAAATAATGGCTAATTTTTGGTTGCTAGGAGTTGATTTGATTTCATAAATATTAAATATTACTATTTAAAGGATTTATGAGACTTGAATCAACAATATCTAGGGCTTATGAATATTTAGATAAATTATCTTGAGAATAATTTAATACTCTTAATATATAATAATTTCAATTATAGCATAAGTACTTATATTTATTTTAAGCATGTATAAACATGAGTATGTAAATTATTGTCTTAGTTTAATTATTAATTATTGCATGTTAATATTTAATTATTTTAGTATTATTAATTAATCTAAATTTCGAATAATTTTTTCAATATTTTATTTTTAATTTTAGAACAATTAATAAAATTAATATATTTATTTATTATGTGTTTATATTTTTAAATGTATTATGTATTTTTTCTCCTGAAAGACTTTTCTATTAAAACTCGGCAAGACTTTCTAAAAGTCTTACCGAGATTTTATTTTAATACCAAAAGACTTTTCTATTAATCTCGGAAAGACTTTTTATTTAAAATAAACTCGACAAGACTTTTTAAAAGTCTTACCGAGAGTTTTAAACGAAAGTCTTACCGATATATATATATATATATATATATATATATATATATATATATATTTCTTTTAAATTTTTTGTTTTATTTTTTGGCAAGACTTTTTAAAATAAACTCGGCAAGATTAAAAAAAAGAAAAGAAAGTCTTATCGAGTGTTTATTAAAAAAAAGTCTTACCGACCAAATGTTTATTTCCTTAAACATTTTTTTTTGGTAAGTTTTCAAAAGTCTTAGCATCTGTAATATATACACACGCAACCATATATATTGACACGATCAGACCTTTCAAAAACCCTTGAAAAACATTTCGATTTTTTGCTCATTTCAACTGATAATCAGTTATTGTCACTGTTCCACAAGTTTAATCGCTTACTTAGTTATGATTTTAGTCCTAAAATAAATCGAACCTCTGCCCGTTTGTAGTTTGGTCGAACTGAGTTTGGATTTAGTGATTAGAATTGTTCTTGGTTGATTTTTGGACTGATTTGGAGTGTTTTGGGTGTTAAAGGAGTTTTTAGGGTTTGTTGCTAGTGTTATTCGAATTTATTTGGATATTTTTTGAATTATTAGGGTCTTAATTTTGGGCATTTGATCGATTTTGGTGTTAAAATCGAGTTATAAAATTTAATATTATTAAATTTGCTAAAATCTTAATTAAAAATTACTGCAATGTTTGTGATTTCCAAGACAAATTTTATTGGGTACTTTGATCCGGAAAATTGCAGAGAGGCTAGGTTTAGGCCATGGATCAGATTTATGAACGAGCATTCTTTGGTGAGAGCAGCTATTACTCTGAACACTCCGTTAAAAATTGAACCTCTTAGAACCTTGTACTAAACTGCTAGGAATTGTTCGAATGACAGACTAGTTCAATTTTCATTCAGAACTAGTGAGACATAATACATTGCTGATGAAATTCACATGAATAAAGTCTTAGGGTTCCCAACAGATAATTTTGAGACCCTACCAACAGTAGAAGATATAACAAATTTCTTCTAGTCAATTAATTATCAATGCAATATAGACCTGGTAAAGTTGTCTAAATCTCAGCTAGTGGCCGACTGAGATTATTTCTTTGACAATTTGGCCAAAGTTTTTGCTCCCACCATGAAGAGCAACTTCCACAACATTTCAACTCCTCTTCAAGTTATTAGGTATTCTATGGTCCACAATCGAAGAATCAAATTTGGGAAGCTGATCCTGATAGAAATAATAAGGAAAATGGGCGCTGCTGAAAGCAGAAGATTGGATGTGGATCAGAAAGTTGCTTGTTTTTACCCAAGGTTTCTAATGCTTCTGATGAATCATCTTCTGTCAGAAGAAGACAAAGATCGTTTTGTGAACAACCCTGTAAAAGTTTTCCCAATGACTCAAAAGAATTTTTTTCACCAAACTCAGCAACAAGAACAAATTTGAAGGGGTGGCCATTGATACAACTGAATACATGGAAAATATTCTCAATCAAATAGTCAATCCTGCACAGGCTCAATCTCATCAACAAGTGCCAGAAAAAGTGCAAGTGGAAATTCAACATTCTGCGCAGCTACTACTTGAAGCTGCTCAATAAGTAGAACAGGAAGTTCAGGAACAGTAGGTAATATCTCACACCCTGCCTTCTAATTTCCTACCTATAAATATATTTAGTGCACTTTTAAATATATCTATGGCAAACTATGATTATGGTCTTACACTTCAGGATTTTGGCTATGAACTTGAAAACACACAGGTTCAAACCCCAGTTGAGGTAGAGCCCCAAACAGTTTCTTCTTCTTTAACCTCACTGAGTCTAATCAGAAAAAGGAAGAAACCTGCAAGAAAAACAAGAGGTAGAGGTATCACAGTGAGTAAACCCGCAGCTCTGTCTCCACCGTCAAAAAGATTGAGGAATGAACCTAAGACAACTGCAGACTCATCCTTATCCTCTCATTGGGATATGGACTTTGAAATGGCAATACAACAGTCATTGGACTCACTTGATCAACAGGGTGATTCTATTGAAATTCGTCGTCCGGTCGCGCACCTGTGAAGAGTCACGCACACTGCTAGCGCTTACTCTAACAGGACCTCCATTCGCAGAAACACAATCAAATGAGGGCACGGAAAATGTTTTTGATACAAACCTGTCAGATGCCACATTTTCAGTGGACCAAGAAATTTTTGATGCAATGCAGCATCAGTTGCCATTACAGGTATTGAGGGGCACCACAGACTCTAACGAGCCACGCATTACATTGTCTGAGGTGGTGACTCACCTGGATTTCTTACATCCAGTTCCTTCAAGGGAAGTTCTCTTATCCACTAGTGGATTTGAGAGGCAACCACTCCATAGAGGGAGATGTAACTCCATTCATGGAGTAGTTATGTCAGTAGCAGAGCCCCTTCAAGTTAATCTTGTTGTGAACATGCCTTCACAGGCATCAGAAGAGCATTTTGACTCTTTAAAGGCTATAGTAGTATATGCAGGAACATCTTCGGATTCTAGAATGGAGAAAAACACGAGTGAAGTGAGGCAAACACCGAGCGAAACACATGCACATAGTATAAGTGAAACAAGCAAGAGTGCAAGCGAGGTGAGTACACACACACACACACACATAATGAACTATTGTAAAAAATAGAAGCTCTCCAGAAGGAAATGCAGGTTGTTCAGGTTGAGTTGGGAAAAGTAAAAGCACAAGCAGAAATAAGTTCTTCATCTACCTCTGTAACAGAACAGCTGACAATCATGCGCAAAGATATTGTCGATGTCAAGTCAAGCATTCTCCTCAAAACACAAGATATCCAGAATGTTCAAAGTCTCATTGCTGAGGATATGAAGGAGATTGCCAATATAAATGAGAGAATTGATGATGTTGAAAGAAGCTTGATACATAGAATAATAGAAAATGAAGAAATATCCTATAAGTGCTTCAACAAGCTAGATGAAGGGATGGTTCATCTAAATGAAGGAATGAAACAGGTTTATTTGACAATGGAAAAACTTGTTAAATCATTTGAAGCTTCAAAATCACTAGAGGATTCCTCAACTAAGGGGGAGAAAAAAAAGGAGAAAGTAGCTAAAGGAGAAGGGGCTACGAAAGAGAAAGGCAAAGCCAAAATATATCCATAAGATCAAGATCAATTTGAATCATATGTTCCAGAAGAACATTACTATCCTGAAGATCAATTCATTGATGATAGTGCTCAAGATGACACTTTCAATCCTGACTACTGCAGAACTGAGGAAGAAACTGCCTTTGATGAGGAATTCTTATTTCCTAAATAGAAAGAGTCTGATGCTGCCTATGAAGAGGCCATGAGGAAATTGTAAGAAGACATCAAGGTGAGCCATGCTAAAACTGAGAAACTGAAAGCTCTAGTCAAGGAAAAAGCACAGGCTGAAAAGGAAACAAGTCTAGAGAAATAGAACCTTTGTGCTATTGCTGTGAAAGAGAAGAAGAAAGATGTGCAGCTAAAAATAGGAAAGAAGTGGGACACTGCCAGTGAAATTATGGATAAGCTTTAGAAGGGTCCATTTGAAGACAAACACTTAAAGTCAATTATTGAACATTTGGAAAATTCAAATGACAGCATTGACAATTTTATAAAGGCCCATAAAGAAGAAATTGAATATATCTCTGTGATATTGATCACATTCTCGACGATTGGCAGATCTTGGTCTACACTAACAGAAATGGCACATTCAGAGTCTCTATGGAGTTCTTCAGACAAAGATCTCTATCAGTGGTATGGACTCTATTAAACAAGGTGAAAATGAGTTCAGAAGAGAATGAGCTTCTAAGAGATAGACTTAAAGATTTTGCAAGAGTTTTCAGTCCTCAAATCATATTTGATCCTCATGAAGTAAGATTTTACACTAACAAGTTTTATCAGATCATGAAACTAGATTAGGAGTCATTGAAAGGCTATCAAGTCAAATACATGATCGAGGTTGAGACGATGCTCATAAATAAAGGATTCAGAACTCATGAGAAGTTAGATGCAACTGAAAAGATCCAGAAATACTGTTTATCAAAGAAGATTCCATCTTACATCCAGAAAATGTCAAAGATAGATTCAAATCAGCCATTTAATGTTCAAGAAGAAGAAGTTGATCCTGTTGAGCAGGAAGTGCTATGACAACTAGCTAGAGCTGAACAAAGAAGGTTGCATGGAGAATCCACTACAACAGGAACATCAGAAACTGAAGAGGTACCAATGACACCTGTGCATAAAGGTTCAAACCTAGAAGAAGGTGAAGTTGATACATCTGAAGATGCTGAAGACTGAAGAGTTAGATATGTCAAGATATAAACTATGTATTATTTGTTCAGTCTAGAGGAACATCTATCTTACATTTATCTTTCAAAACATGAATCTGGGAAATTGTTAAATATAATACCAGAACGTTTTTATTATTTACATCTCTTACATGTATTACTTTCGTAGTTGTTAGTTGAGTTATCCTCTAGAAATTTGTGTGTTAAATGTTTAAAAATAAATAGGGGGAGATTGAAAGGCATATGACTAGGCCTATTTGTGATAATTAGATGACAACTAAACTCAGATAAGAAAAAATAATAAATTATAATTATGAAAACAGGAATCAGAACGAAGAAAGTAAACTAGACACAAAGAATCAGATTGTCAGAAGTATTTTTATGAGGTTGCTACTTGTCACTGGAAGAAGTTCATTAATATGTTCAAGCATCGGCTAAAAATAAAGAAGTAGTATTTCAAAAGAGTTCAGAAGATTCAGAAGATTCCAAGTGGCTACTACAAAAAGATTCCAAGAAAAGAAATTTTAGAGACAAAGCTAGAAGCGAAAACAAGACAGAAGATCACAACTTTTAACGTTAAAAGGCAAAAAATATTTATTTTAGTATGACACAAATGAACTAGACAGTGCATTTGTGTGTCAACTAATTTAATAAATATTTATCATCTAGATCAAGTGATTTTCAGATAGAAGACAGTGAAGACAGAAAGACTCAATTCAAATCTACAGTGGTTGTGCAGTGAAGAAACTAAATTAATTCTACTATCAAAAGTTAATTATTTAATTTATATACTTAAATTAATTCATTTTGAATTGATTTAATTTATAAATTAATTAATTAAAATTGGTGGAATTAATTAAGTTATAAAGAACATTTTATTTAATATTTAAAGAAAGTCTTGCTGCATAATTATAAAAAGTCTTACCGGATTAATCTAATAAGACTTTAGAAAGTCTTACCGAAATATGCAAATAAGACTTTAATTAAAAATCTTACCGAATTAATTCAACATGACATATAAAAAGTCTTACCGAATTAATTCAATAAGACTTATAAAAAGTCTTATCGAATTAAATCGGTAAGATCTTTTAAAAAGTCTTACCGACCATTCAAAAGTCCTACCGATTTAATTCACAGACTTTCTATGCTGGTTTAGAATATAATTGTTAAACAAGAACAATTCATGTCAAAATTGTTCTAGAATATTTTATCAGTTATAAACACTTTTCATCATATTAATTTTGTAATATTTTTCAAGTTTAAAATTATATCTTCTACTTGAACAATATTTCATTAAAATCAATATTTTGTGATTATTTAAAATAATATTTTTAAATCCGAAATTCTGTGATTAAATTCAGATATTGTATTCAACCCCCATTCTAAAATATCAGGGACCAACAAATCTCAAGATTATACGTTGGTGCCTTGGTGCTTTGCTAGCTCAGTCCTTTCTTCATCAAAATCACCATCCTCCATTCGTGGAACCTCTGCCAGAAAGCTATTTCTTGGCAGAATCTTGTAATCTTTGTCCGCTATTTCAGTAAAGGATCTCCAAAGGTGTTGTACCAAATTCCTCTCACAACAGCATCGATGATAAACTCTTTGTCTTCTTAAGACGACAAGGGTATAGGCTTCAAGGACTTAATATGCTTTATCCAAGCGTTGTTGGCGAAGCAAGGATGGCGATTATATAATATAGACAACTCACTATTACAAGGGGCATTGAAGGCTAGGTGTTTTGGTCAAATTTTGTAGGATTAATAGATAAGTCTATATAATTATTTTGGTGATGAATTAAACTAAAGTAACAAAGAACAAGAATAAAAAGTAAACAAGAGACAAGCAATTGATGACGTAGAAAACCCCTTGAACAAGGTTAAAAACCGTGGGTGGAATTCTTCCCATCCAACTATTCCACTATAATCAAGATCAAGATGAATTACAAGTGATTTGAATAAGAAAAGAAGTACATAACATCTACTCGTTAGCTTTCTATCTGTTACTCGTCAGTTGTATGTGTATCTATATGTATTGTATGATGATAATGGGGATTGTAAGCATGTATTATGGCTGTGGTAGATGTCTTAGGTTGTGAAAGTTACCCCCCCCCCCCCCCCCCCCGTTCTTCTTGATACCTTCCTCTATTTATATTTGAATTGTGTAACTGCCCATGATCCTCATTTAATGGATAATTGATTACCTTCATTATTGTCTTTCCTTATCACTTAACAAACTGACACTTATCAATGCCTTTCTTATTGATAGAAAAACTGATACTAATCAATGCCTTCCTTATTTGCTGCAATCTAAATATATATCTTCTTATATATATATATATATATATATATATATATATATATCCACATGTTGTCGCCTGACCAATCTGTCCGTTACCTAATTGTTAGTGTATTTTTCACCCGTGTTAGGAATTATGTATTCTTGATGATAATCATAATCTTAGAATCATAGAAATTAATCTATAACTGATTAATTGATATATGTTATAAATATCAATTGATTAGGGAACCATTTTATCAGTTGAAATATTTATGTTAATCAACTGATAAGTTGGATGTTTTAGTAGCATGATTGTACTTAGTCTTTTTCAATTGATTTGGCTAGATCAATTGATGATATCTAACTCATCAATTGATACTCGAGTCGATTGATAAATGTTATCAATTGATGAATGCCTTAGACAGTAAAATTGTAAATATATGAAGGCAAAAAAAATATATAAGTGAAGGATGATTAGTTGATATTGAAGAATCAATGGATGAAGGATCGATTGATATCATGGCAAGTTAAAGTGAAGACCCATCGATTGATATATCAATTGGTAACATCTATCAATCGATAAGTCAACTATTATTATCAATCGATGGATATCAAGATCAATCGAAGAAGGACATCAGTTGATGGATGCAAAGAAGAATAAATTGATATGTTTAACATCAAATTATCAATTGATAGGGACATCACAAAAGGACAAAATGTCAAGAATCTTTAGACAAAAGTACAACTATGGAAGATAGTCTACATTGACTGTGAAGACTCAAAATGAAGCTGTCTTTCCTAGATTGAAGATCTTTCCGAAAATGGAAAAAGACATAAAGAAAAGATAGTTTAGTAACATTCCTAGAATATGTATTTTTGTTTGTTCTCTGTTCTTGGAATTGTAAACACACTTGTAATATATAAACAAGTGTGGTAGCATTGTTAGAGATAAATAAGTTAGAATATCTTTTCAAAATCAACTATTCAAGCCTTAGAGAACTTTGTAAGAACAATTGATTTATCTTCTAACTTTGTAAAAATAGCTTGGTTTTTGAAACCTAGGATATTTGAGCAATATATATACACTGATGGAAAAATCAATCCACCAGTAACTTTTATCTCTTATGTAAAGTCTCAATTTCATATGTTTATCAGTTTTATCTTATATCTCTCAAACACCTAATATATAGAAGAACAAATATTAAACTTGAAAAATCTGTAAAAAGTTTATATTTATATTCAACTCCCCTTCTACAAATATGTTGACAATTGTTCTGGGAAATAACAATTGGTATCAGAGCATAGGCTTTCAACATACATAAAGTTTTAAGATCAAGAACAAGTCAATATGGGCCGAAAGGATTCAGGTGTGAAAATTCCAGTGTTGGAAAAAGATGAGCACTTTGCCTGGAAAGTAAAAAATGCACCTTCATCTACTTTCTCTTGACCCCTCCTATGTCAACTGCATTGGAAAAGGACCTCATGTTCCCATGAAGCTGGTCACATGTGTAAATCCTGATGGTACTCCTTTATTTGACAAACATGTTCCAAAACTCATCACTGAGTTCACATAAGAGGATGAAAAAGAGGCGCTGAAGGATAAAAAGGCCATGAATATCCTCTTCAATGGTTTGGATAAAGATATGCTTGACAATGTTATCAACTGCACAACATCCAAGGAGGTATGTGATACTCTCCAAACTCTATGTGAAGGAACTAAACAGGTCAAGAAAAAAAAGATGCAACTCTTGATCTAAAAATATGAATATTTACATTTTAAGAGTGGTGAGTCCATCAATGATAACTATAGTATGTTCTAGAAGCTTCTGAATGGACTAAAATTATATGGCAGGGTTTATGCAACTAAGGATACAAATTTAAAATTTCTTAGATCTCTTCCAAAAGAATGGAAGGCAATGATTGTCTTCATTAGACAATCTCAGGACTTCAAAGACTATACTCTTGAGAAACTTTATGGTATTCTCAAGACGTACATATGAGTTGGAAATACAAAAAGATGAAGAGATTGAGAAGAATAAAAGAAAAGAGAAAACTGTGGCTTTGATGGTTAGATGAAATGAGGATAAGAAGGGTGATGATGAAAGTGACTGTGTAGAAGGTACTAGCATGGTGGCTAATGATGCTGTTAAAACATCCAAAGGTAAGGAAAAATCAAATGTGATGAGAATGAAACATGCTCTCAAGATGATTTGGATGAGATTTATGAACACCTTGCATTCTTGTCAAGAAAGTTTTCAAAGTTGTAATTCAAAAGAAATCCAAATGCTCCTTGCCTGAATCCTAGTTTAGAGGTGACAACCAAAACAAAAACATAGTTGATAGATCTAAATTCAAATGTTATAACTGTGGATTGGCTGGTCATTTTTCAAATGCGTGTAGAAAGCCAAAACAAGAAAAGAAGGCAAATTCATATGATGGCATTGACTACAAAAAGAAATACTTTGACCTTCTTAAATAAATAAAAGGCTTTTGTAATTGAAGAGAAAGAATGCGCTGCTGAGGACAGTAATTCTGAAGAATTCATCAATCTAGCTTTAATGGCCAACCATGAGGATGAAGAAGCTAGTTCATCATCAAATCAGGTACTAACTACAAACTTTTCTGAACTCTCAAAAGATGAATGCAATAGTACTATAAATGAAATGTCAAATGAACTGTATACCTTGCATGTCACTCTTAAATCTCTAAACAAAGAAAACTCTAAGTTAAAGAACACCATTAATGATTTGAATGAGAGAAATGCTTTTCTTGAAAATGAGCTAGTTTGTTTGAATAGATTTAAACAAGAAAGTAAAGATGCTAGGAATGAACTAGTGAACAGTTTAAAGAGAGAAGAATTGTTGAAGGAACAATTAACTCATGAAATTGAAACTAAATGAAATAGGTCTGCTAAAACTGCAAAACAGATCATTAATGTTCAAGGGTTAGATACTCTAGGAGAATCCCGCAAGTCTGTAGGATTATCAATCGATTGATGTTGAATCAACCGATAAACATCCATTGACACGTAAACAATCAATAACTAACAAGAAAAATAATCTTAGCACCTCTATTAAGTTTGTGAAGGAAACTGACTCTAAAGATCAAGTTAAGGCTAAAGTTGAAAAGATAAATATAGGTAGCTTATCCAAGAAACAGTTAAAAGTCACACTAGAGAAGATAACACCTATTGAAATCATTCAACCTAAGTCTGGGAAAAAGAAAAAGAATAAGAATGAGAAGGTATGTGTTATGGATTAAAAACTAGGGTGTAATTATTGCGATGTGTTTCGAAGCTTGTCGATCTTTAATGGATGCACTTGTGTTTCGTAGCTTAGTTCTGCACTCACAAGATGCCTACATATCTCAGTGTGTATGAGAATCAAGTCAGACGTAGTTCTAAGAATAAGGGGTTAGACCCTTTATATAGACGTATTGAGTCCAAGAATTAGAGTAGGTTTAGGAACCTTGATGGGTAAGACACTTCCTAGAAGGTGTTGGACCAAATCAATCCTACTCTATGTAATTATTTGTCTTGTTATAACATATTTACAACTTCTGTAATAGGGTAGTGACTTAGACATTTCTATGTATTTCTACAGATAGAAGTATGATCAAATTATAATTCCAAGTTATAATAAAAGTCAAAGAATAAAGTCTGTTAGAAGATTCAAGTTGAATCATGCAACAAGACAAAGAAGGCTTATTGAAGAAATAAGGAATGCAGTCTGAGAATTCGACTAAGGAAAATGTACACATTCGAGAAGTCACCCATTCGAGAAGTCACCCATTCGAGAAGTCAGGAATATGCAACTGGTCGAGAAGTCTTAAAACACTCATTGGCTCAGTATTCGATCGAGAAGTAAACATTCGAGAAGTCAAGATATTGAAGCCAATCAAGTAGTGTGAAAATGATACACATTCGAGAAGTCCAGTAAATTAATTTGAGAAGTTAGCAAAAGGAACATTCGAGAAGTGGTACAACTGAACTAATCGAGAAGTCTCAGTTTCAAGTGATCATTCGAGAAGTCTAGTCTAATCGAGAAGTCATCAAATACAGTATGTGATCGAGAAGTCTAAACATTCGAGAAGTAAGCCATTCAAGGACTAATCGAGAAGTCACAACTAGTACTCAATCGAGAAGTCAATCATCATGACTTCTCAAAGTAATTTCAACAGAGTACTCGACTATTTCAAAGAGCTATTTTCAAGGAGAATTGCAGAAGAACAAGACATATAATTTGCAGCTCTGTCTTTGCAGGATAAGTCAAGCCTGTGAAGATAGAGACAAGACTACAATGAAGTTGGGAAGACAAGGAAGACAAATGACAGATGATATAAAGCTGAACATAGAAGACTGTCAAAATAGGTGTTAGCTAGAAATAAATAGTAGTCAAATGTAAAGTATTTCTTGTCTATTTCTAGTTTTAGCTAAACTGTCTTATGTGAGCATGTGCAATAGGACATGTTGTCTATATAGTTTATGCACAGCCTCATTAGGCAGCATCTAAGAAAAATGCTAATGTTCATAAAGGCTGCAAACTCCATGTACCCAGACATATTGAAGAATGACCCTTTCATGCCAGTAACACTAGTTCCTAAAACTACCAGTGGTTCTGAAGTTATCCCTGCAACATGGATTTGAGAGGTTCAAAAAACTAATCAATAATCTTCAACTTCATGGGAAATACTATGAAACAAAGGAGAAAAACATGAAGTTCTTGTTGACTCTCCCAGAGCACCTAGAGCACAAAATCTCTGCAATAAGAGAGGGAAGAGATCTCACAAATCTTCCACTTGAGACTCTCTATGGAATACTAAAGACATATGAGCTTGAGTTTTATCAAAAGAAGGCCATTTAGCAAATAGAGGAAAAATGACAAATGTCTCAAATGCCATGGCTGCAAAGGAACCTTCAAAAATTGAGAAGACTGGTACAAGCAAAAAGTTGAAAGCTGAAGAACTTGAACAACAGGAACAAGAAGAGAAGGACTCTGTCAAGAGTGAATCAGTGGAAGAAGATTTCTACACCATTGAAGAACTTGAAGTCATGGACAACAAAACCATGGCCTTCATGGCAAAGAAATTTGGAAATTTGAGGTTCAAAAGAAACAAAAGTTTTAAACTAAGACCAAACTTCAAATCTTCAAGCAAAGGAAAGAATCCAACAAGAAGCAATACCAATGGAGGGTATAAAACTGGAACAGTTGATAGATCTAAAATAAGATGCTATAACTGTAATGAGCTTTGACACTTTGCAATAAAATTTAGAAAACCTAAAAAAATCAAGAAGGATAAAGATTACTTGGAATTGGAAGCCAAGTATGAAGCTCTTCTCAAAAAACAGACAGAAAAGGCTTATATTATTGAAGGAAAATGCTGGGATGACAGAGATGAAGATGAGGAGAAGGAATATGGAAATCTGGCACTCATGGCCAACTCACATTATGGAGTTTCATCCTCAAATTCTCAGGTACCTTCATTAATCTCACTTGACATGTCAAATTCTCAATATAAGAAAACTATGGAAGAATTGAGCATTGAAATTTTTAATATTAATATCAGTATGACTGTTGCATATGAGGAAATTGTTAGGTTACTAAAAGCTAATGATGAACTAATTACTAGGAATGAGACCTTAGAATTATCTTTGATAACTCTGGAAAACTTGAAACAGGAAAATGAGTATCTAAAAAACAAAGTTGTTTGTTCTGAACAAAATGAAAAATTTCTTAAAGAACAAATTTCTGAAAATGAATTGAAAATCAGATCTTATCAAAACTCATCTACTATTATTTAAGAATTCCATGAGAAGCATAAGGAAAACTCTAGGATTGGAGTTGGTTTTGATTATAAGAATCTCAAAAAGAAGAAATTTGTTTCAATAAAAGGCAATAAAGTTGAAATCCTTGGAAATCCTCACATATTGAAAAATGTCAAGGAACCAATTTTTAAGAAATCAACTGTTGAACTTGATGAGGTCAGTATGGTCATCAAACAACAGTTGGATGATGAGGATAAGAAAATAACTAAACATAATATGCCCTTTGTTGAAGAAGAAGAACCAATAATCAAAGTCAAGTCCATTCCTACTAAAACTAAACCAAAACAAAATGTTCAGAAAATTGACACCATGCATGATAAAAAGAAAAAGGCAAATAGGTATGGAAAGATAAGCATTAACAAACACAACAATTATGCACCTGTTCATAATGCAACTAGGAATATTTGTAAAAACTGTGGTTCAACAAATCATCTTACTCATATGTGCAAGAAATCTGTTGTTAAAAATGATGAATTTGCTTGTAGATATGTAAAACCTTTTATGCATGATGATCATAAATTATGTGACAGATTTGATTATATGCCATGCAACATGAATATCATGAATACTTGCTTTAGGCTCAGGAAACAGTTTGTTGATGGATGCGTAAGTCAGAACCTGAACATCAACAGCCCTAGGCCTAAATTTGCTATTCCTGTTAAACATAGAAAACACTCCATGTCACCTAAACATGCATCTAGTTCTGAGAGTACTAATCAAGCTAAATATCAAAATCAAAAAAATGAGAGCATGCATGTTCAAGTAACTAAAAATGCTAAAAGCAGGAATAACATTCATGTAACTAAGCATAAAGGACCCAACCTTGTTTGGGTACCAAAGAAAACTTAATTTGTGTGTGTTTGCAGGGCACAGGTAAGAAGAAGGTCATATGGATCTTTGATAGTGGATGTTCAAGGCATATGACTGGTGTCAAGGCCCTGCTGTCACAATTCAAAGATGAGGCTGACCGAATGGTAACATTTGGAGACAACAACATTGGTTTCACCATGGGATATGACAAGTTAATTCATGGAAATGTTGTCATTGAAGATGTAGCCTTGGTTAGTGGTTTGAAGCATAATCTTCTCAGCATCACTCAATTCTGCAACTAAGATTTGAAGGTGGAGTTTGACAAAGAATTGTGTCTCATATCACACAGAAAGACCAAGGAGATTGCTCTGCAAGGAGTAAGAAAGGGAAGCATGTTTGTAGCAGCTTCGGATTCTGCAAACAAGGAGAAAATTTGTTGTTTCTATGCCAAGGCCTCAGAAAATGAAAGTCTGTTTTGGCACAAGAGGTTATCTCACTTAAATCTCAAAAACATTAATTCTCTAGTCAAAAGAGAATTAGTGAAGGACCTGCCCTCACTTGAATTCTACATAGAAGGATTGTGTGAGGCATGTCAAAAAGGGAAATTGAAGAGATCAAGTCACAAGAGTGAGGAATTTACTTCAATCACCAAACCACTGCAATTAATTCATATGGATTTCTTTGGACCAGTAAATGTCATGTCCATGTCTAAGAAAAGATTTTCTCTAGTCATGGTTGATGATTTTTCAAAGTACACTTGGGTAGAATTCTTGCACTCAAAAGATAAATCTCTTGAAGTTATCATTGAGAATTTGAGAAGAGTGGACAAAGGCCCTACACTAGTAGTAGCCATAAGAAGTGACAATGAAACATAATTCAAAAATGATATACTCAATGAATTCTGCAAAGAGCATGGTATCACTCACCAATTCTCAGCCCCAAGAACACCACAACAAAATGGAGTGGTTGAGAGAAAGAACATGACTCTTATTGAAGCTATAAGAACCATGTTAGCAGAAGCAAATCTACCAACTAGTTTTTGGGTTGAAGTTGTTAGAACTGCATGTTACACTCAAAACAGAACACTCATCAACAAACCAGTTGGAAAGACTCCTTATCACATCATGACAAATAGAAGACCATCTGTAAAGTACATGCATGTGTTTGGAACAAAATGTTTTGTTCTCAAGGATGATGTTAAGAACCTTAGGAAGTTTGAAACCAAGGCATATGAAGAAATTTTTGTAGGATACTCCTAAGAAAAAACTATCTATGGAGTATATGTGATTGATCAACAAAAGGTTATGGAAAGCATAAATGTGACATTTGTTGATTTCAAATTCCCTGCTATGAATTTGGAAAGTGAAAACTATGACACATTGAGATTTGAAAATGAAATGGATTCTGAAACATTTGCAACTGAAAATGTTATCAACACTCTTGAAGAGTCACATGTAGATATCTCACATGGAACAATTGAGGAAAGAGAAAATGAAGACTATAGTCATATTCAACTTGAGAATTCTCCTCATAACCCTAGCATCAACTCAGAGGGAGATTCTCAAGGATCTGCAACAAATGGCAACAACTTCAATCAAGAGGAAACATGCTCAAACGATAAAGATGGATCTCATCAAACTAAATGGAATAGAGCTCACACAGCTGATCAAATCATTGAAAATCCTGATTAAGGTGTGAGGACAAGAAGAGCAACTATGAATGAATACCCATTTGCTTGCTTTATGTCTCTAAATGAGCCAAAAAGGATTGAAAAAGCCATGTCAGAACCAGACTGGTTAATTTTCATGGAAGAGGAATTAAATCAATTTGTGAGAAACAATGTTTGGGAATTAGTGCCACCTCCAAAGGATAAATCAGTAATTGGCACTAAGTGGGTCTACATGAACAAAATGGATAAATATGGAATTGTGATAAGGAACAAGGCAAGGTTGGTTGCAAAAGGGTATTCACAAGAAGAAGACATTAACTATGATGAAACTTTTGCTCCTGTTGCAAGATTGGAAGCAATCAGAATTTTCCCAGCCTTTGCAGCACACTCAAACTTTAAGGTCTATCAAATGGATGTTAAAAGTGCATTTCTCAATGGTGAATTAGAAGAGGAAGTATATGTGCAACAATCACCTGACTTTAAAGATCTAGACTTTGTTTACAGACTCATCAAAACATTGTATGGACTCAAACAAGCCCCTAGAGTATGGTATGACACTCTGCCAAAATTTCTTCTAGAAAATAAATTCACTAGAGGAACTATTGACAAAACTCTTTTCTACAAGAATCATGGTAAAGATGTTATACTAGTTCAAATTTATGTGGATGATATCATTTTTGGATCTACAAAGGAAAATTTATGTCAAAGGTTCTCTAAGCTTATGCAAAGTTAATATGAGATGAGCATGATGGGAGAGCTCGATTATTTTTTTGGCCTTCAAATAAGTCAAAGGTCAGATGGCATTTGCATCAGTCAAACAAAATACATCAATGAATTACTCAAGAGGTTTGATATGCAAGATTGCTCAACTGCTAAGACTCCAATGTCTACAGCTACAAAACTTGATGAAGATAAGAAAGGAAAGAGTGTAGATATGAAGACCTACAGAGGAATGATTGGATCTCTCCTCTATCTCACAGCTAGCAAACCTAACATTATGTTTTCTACATGTCTATGTGCAAGATATCAGGCAAATCCCAAGGAATCTCATCTCATTGCTGTCAAAAGAATTCTGAGATACTCAAAGGAACACCTTTCATGGGGTTATGGTACCCTAAAAAAACAAGATTCAGCCTAGTTAGATATTCAGATGCTGATTTTGATGGATGCAAACTGGATAGAAAAAGCACCTCAGGAAGCTATCAATTTCTTGGACAGAGATTGGTATCTTGGTTTAGTAAAAAGCAACAATCAGTTTCTACTTCCACAGCTGAGGCTGAATACATTGCTGCTGGAAGTTGTTGTGCTCAAGTGCTTTGGATCAGGAATCAACTAAGGGACTATGGACTGGTGTTAGAAGGAATTCCTATCATGTGTGACAACACTAGTGCCATATCAATTGTTGCCAATCCAGTCAACCATTCCAAGACAAAGCATATTGATGTAAGGTACCATTTTATAAGGGAACACGCAGAAAATGGAGTGATTAAATTATTCTTTGTTCCTACACAAAAACAGTTGGCTGATATATTTACTAAACCACTTGATAAAGCCACCTTCAACAAGTTGATTAGTGAAATTGGAATGTTAAATTCTTCAGGATAAGTGGCCCAATAAATATATCTCTCCAACTGTTGCAATAATTGTTTCACAGACATGAACCTAAATGATTTATCTAAGTGAAACAAAACTGGTGTATATTTATAAATATATCAGTTATATTGTTGTACATGATTTTACTTAAAAATATATTTTGTAAAAACTAACTTGAAACTATTTCTTTGTTCTGAGACAGACTGAAAATAATTATTATACTTGTGCATTGTTAAATAACAAGTGTGATGATCAAAATTTCAGGAATATCAATCAAACACATTTCTCATTTTAAGATGAATAAATAAATTTTATTTATATAAGAAATGAGGTTTGTAAATCATTATTCTGTTTTCCAAGTGAAAATAGAATAATCTTTCAAAAACTGGAGTTTGTGATTAACTCGACTAGGTATAAATTCTTGAGTTCTTGAATAACTTCAATTCTAAGAGTTCTCGAATGTCTTGAGTTCTAGAATAGTTCAATTCTAAGAGTTCTCGAATGTCCTGAGTTCTCAACCAACTCATTTTTGAGTTCTCGAATCATGATTTTGTGAGTTCTTGAATAGCTCATTTCTAGAGTTCTCGATCGAGCAATGTTGAGAGTTCTCGAATCATCAGATTTCTCGACTATAGTTTGGATGAGTTCTCGATTGTCTTAGTTCTCGATCAAAGTCTGACAGTTTTCTACTAAAACAACTTTACTCTTTTTTGAGTTCTCGAATATACAAAATCGATTACTATTCTAGTCGAGTTGTCTGAGTCATATAAATAGCAAAGTAGATCTAATATTTCATTTATACACTTAACTGCAAACTTAAAGAAACTCTTGCTCTCAAACAGTTACACTTGAACCCTTGTTTTCTACTCTCTAAAACTTTCATTTCTTCTTTTCTATCTTTCTATACACTTATTCAATGGCGTCCTCTAGTTCCACCCCTGCAACCGAAGTATGTGTCATTCCTGAAACTAACTTTCTAGCCATAGCTAGGGATGCAGATGCTAAACCTCAATACAAATGTTTCACTAGGTTTCTCATTGATTCCTACCTGAAAGAAGCTCTGTTGGCGAATCCCACACTATATCTTGACATTCTTGAGCAGTTTTGGATGACTGCAAACTAGGAAAATATAGCTTTGGAGGATGGTAGGTCAAAAGTGGTTGTCACCTGCAAAATCCAAGCAGAGGACATAAGTTTTGATGAAGATGATGTGAAAAAAATGTTTAAAAGTGCCAACAGAGGAATTTAATGAAGAACCTACTGAAAATGATTTTCTAGACTTCCTGGAGTTCATTAGGTATTATGATACTGTGGAGAAAGGAGCTGAGAAGTCCAAGCTCGGAAAAATAAACAAGAAGTTCATGAGGAAGGAGTGTTCATTCCTGTTTGACACCATCCTAAGAGTTTTCACCTGCAGAAAAACAGGGTTTGACCAGATAAGCCTCATTGCCATGAAGCTGGCCTACTCATTGGCATACAACCAAAAGCTCAACGTTGGAAGGCTATTTCTTGGGGAACTCATAACCAGGATTCCCAAGAAAGATAATGAGATTTTCTTCCCTCGCTTTATTCAATTAATTCTCAATTATAAAAACGCTGGTTTAATTGAATTGCCTGGGATGAACAAACAAAGAATTGGCTACTCCAAATCCATGTCAAAAATTATTTTTGCTACATTGGATAGGAGAAACACAATAATTGTACCACTTCTAATTGCACCTCATATGGAGAGTGTATTTAGAGGGTACCCACTTGTGCATCCTAAATATAGTTATCTTGATGCAGTAGGAGGTCCTAAGGTTGCAGAAGAACCTAATGCACTTAACCCAAGGACTTCTAACCCAACTGTTAATCCTTCTTTGTATCCACTAGATGTTAGTAAACCAACCTCTACACCCTCTCAACAGGATGTAGTTGTAAAGAAGAAGAAGGAGAAACCTGTCAAGAAAAGAATGTTAGAAGTAGTTGTAGAAAATGAAGAAGATACTGATGAGTCACCTGTGGAACCTTTGACCAGGAAGAAAAAGATTAAAAAGGCCACAACAGACCACTCTACATCTTCCCAACAGGATGTAGAGATTAACAAGGGATTAAACCTGCTTCTAGGTGTACTTTCTCAACAAGGTGCATCTACTGAAATTGGGAGCCAGCCCACTCCATCTTGTATAGAGTTTGCACCATTACAGGAACTCGCTCATGTCACTGAAGAAGTTTTAGTAGAAAAGGAGACACAATGTGCACAGTTAGGATCCTCTATTGAAACTTCCCCATTTTCTCAGCGGGGGTTTCCAACACTCATTTCTACTCACAATCTCTCTTCAATTCCATAAATTTCTTCTCAACCAAATGTGTCTAGCCAAACACATGAGGTTGTTGATCATCAGGATTTCTATTTCCCTGGTGAGCCCAATTCAAGTGACTTGGTGCATGACACCTTGCTCACCACTCAGGAAACACATTTAGATGGTGAGGGAATGCATGCTGAGGCATATCCTGATGACACCATCAAAACCACAGAGGCTTCAGGAGTCTTTACTTCAGACTCTGTGGTGGCTAAGGCATATAAAAGCCAAGTGTCTTCACAGACATTGGGTAATCTAGGGGACCTCCACACCATGCAAATGGCATCCCCTGGACACTCTCTAGTCATTCAAAGACTGTCTCCTCAGGAGAAATCACCTATCCATCCAGTGTCTAGAGAATCATCTGAGAAATTGGATGAGGAAATAGATACTGAGGAGACCACTGTAACAAGTGGCCCTAGCTCTCACTCTTTGTCACAATGGTTGAAACATGTCCAACATGACAGGGAATCAGGACCATCATCTCTTGGTGGGTCACTTTTTGATGAAAAGTTAAAGGAACTATATGGAGATCAGTTGAAAGGTTTTTATCACAAAGCTCAGCAACTTCTCACCTCACATTTACCTAATAAGGACTACGCTGTAATCATGCTAGAGTGTGCCAAGGACCAAGAGGATTTAAAGGAGAAAAATGCTAATTTGGCTGAAGATGAAGAGTCCAATATGGATGCTTGGTTGGACAGTAAATCTGTTATAAGCATGGAGGAGGTGCTGGAATGGACAAGACAAAAATACTTGACCTCTCTTGGATCCTGTGAGAAAATCTTCACTCCTAGTGCCATGTATGATGCCAAAGGTGTGCAAGATGAAATCAATGATCACAGAACCAAGGTAGAGGGCACTTTAAAAGCTATTGAGGACAAATTGAGGCCTGGAGGTATTTATGGAAATATATCAAGAGAAGAATCAGGAAAGTCATCCCTCCTCTACTCAAAGATGGATGCCATTGAGAAGGTCTTCAAAGAAATGGTCAATAGTAACACAGCCATCTTGGGAAATCAAAGAAGAATCAATAATATGATTGAAGTGATCTACAAAAACAGGCATGCAGATAGGTTGCCTGAAGATGTGCCCATTCACACTTTGTCACCACTTCAAGTGGACATCTACTATCAATCCAAGGCAAAGGATGAAGCTGCCAAGGCCTCAACAATTGATGAGTTAAATGCTAGAGTTGACTCTCTTTCCACTACTATTTCTATAGTTGTGTCCAATGTACAAAATCTCAAAAAGGAGTTTGTCACCTCCTCCACCACTCAAGGCACCACACTTGCATATCTTTCTGCTCAGTTCACCTCATTGCAGAACCTCATCTCCAACTTGGGTCAAGCAAATCAAGTTTCTCCAGAACTAGTACCATCTCACATCAAGCCCAGTCATTCTACATTTCTTCTAAAACAAGATATCAACCCTAAGGGGGAGAAGGAAAGAAGAGAAGAAACAGAGGCTGAGAGACAAAAGGCTGTTATGAGGAAACTAAGAGGAGAAATTCTAAAGCCTAATGCTGATAAAGACTTCTTGGACCTTCTATAACATATCAAAAAGCCAGTCAAGGGAAATCATTGGAGCTACAAGAAGATGCATGACAATGCTATTGTTACAATAAGGGGAGTCAAGTTTAAACAGAATGACAAGATGTTTAAGGAGCCAATAGTGCAGATGGAGTCTGGCTATTTCAAGGTCTCTGTTGGATTATTTCAAAGACTATCTTGAACTAAGCTAGAATGCCTGTACAAAGTAGTTGAACTAGTTACTCAGGAGGATAAAGAGTTGAAAAATCAGATATTGGGTCCTCTCCTACCTAAGGCTCTTCTTGAGACATACTGCAACCCAGATGGTGTAATGTACATGGCAAGATGAGAGAAGTTTGCCTACTTCAAAATTCCTCAACATCTCAATTCAGGAAACATGAGTGAAATCATAAACCTAATTGAGTTGATTGAAAAGAAAAAGATCAAGCAAGTGGAAGATAAGTTGATTATGGAAAAGATGAAGAAGTTTATCAATGATCAAATGTCTGACTTTGTAAATGAGGAGCTGAAGAAATAGAAGTGGGATGATGAGGACAAGGATCAGGACAAGAATGACAAGAAGCCTGAGTCCAGGAGTGATAAGGGAAGAAAGAAAGAAGATAAGAAAAAGGAAAGTGTGGACAAAAAGAAGAGAGAGAATTCTGAAAAGGAGAAGAAATATCAGAGAAAGAGCCTTCCAAGCAGCAAGCTGTTGGTGTTCATTCTAGTTCACATACTAAACTTTAGGGTACTAGTGTGGTCGTAACAGTTTCTGAAACTGCATATTTCCAAAATCCATAATCTCCAAGGAGAATGTTTGTAAAAGTTACTGCACGTGGAGTGATAAGGAAGGAAGTTGAGAAGAACAACATCAAGAAATTGAAGCCATGTCAATAGGTAAAGGACAACACTGCTACAACAACAAAATTTAAGAAATCTACTAGCTCTTTGCTAGATAGATGTCCTAAATGGAGAAAGAAGCTTATTGTTCATGATAAAGGTCTACAAATTAAGCCTATCCAGGAAGTTGCAGGAATTGATAAAGAAATGATCAAGCAACGGAAGGAAAACTGAATTATCAAAGTAGAAATCAGGGACAAAAGGATGTTTGTAACAACTGTTGATGGAGAATAAAGAGGTTTTCATCATGACAACTCAAATTCAACCACTCATGACATTAGAAGAGTGATCAGTCTGTTTGACAAAAGATGCATGATTGATAAACTAAAAATGATGGAGATGGCTGAGTACCTGGCTAAGAAGTATCAAAAGAAGATTGACAAAGTCAAGTATTTGAAGGAGATGGTAAACAAGAAATGGAAAGAAGAAGAAAGAATAGAAAGGTTGTCTGAAGAACAGAGAAGACAGGGAAAGTGCAGAGTATTCAAGGATCCTTATAGAGTTGAATTTCAGCTGAGAAATGGGGCAATAATCAAAATCAGATTCAAGTTTATTCATGACTATCCAATGCACACCCTCAAAATTGTTGCTGACATGTTAAAAGATGCAATTCTAATTGAAGAAGTCATGGCCAGACAACAGATTCTTGAGGCAATTGAAGAAATCAACATAAGGCTAGAGAAAGAAAAGAAGGAGAAATATGATCATGCCAATCATCAATAACAACAAAATAGGTAGGCTTGATATCTTGTATTAATTTATAAAATTTATTATTTCCCAAATTGGGGGAGATTGTTGGATCAAATCAAGCATACTCTATGTAATTATTTGTCTTGTTATAACATATTTAGAACTTCTGTAATAGGGTATTGACTTAGACATTTCTATGTATTTCTGCAGATAGAAGTATAATCAAATTGTAATTCCAAGTTGTAATTAAAGTCAAAGAATAAAGTCTGTTAGAAGATTCAAGTTGAATCATGCAACAAGACAAAGAAGGCTTATTGAAGAAATAAGGAATGCAGTTTGAGAATTCGACTAAGGAAAATGTACACATTCGAGAAGTCACCCATTCGAGAAGTCAGGAATATGCAACTGGTCGAGAAGTCTCAAAACACTCATTGGCTCAGTATTCGATCGAGAAGTAACCACTCGAGAAGTCAAGATATTGAAGGCAATCGAGAAGTGTGAAAATGATACACATTCGAGAAGTCCAGTAAATCAATTCGAGAAGTTAGCAAAAGGAGCATTCGAGAAGTGGTAAAGCTGAACTAATCGAGAAGTCTCAGTTTTAAGTGATCATTCGAGAAGTCTAATCTAATCGAGAAGTCATCAAATACAATATGCGATCGAGAAGTAAGTCATTCAAGGACTAATCGAGAAGTCACAGCTAGTACTCAATCGAGAAGTCAATCACCATGACTTCTCGAAATAATTTCAATAGAGTACTCAACTGTTTCAAAGAGCTATTTTCAAGGAGAATTGCAGAAGAACAAGAATGATAATTTGCAGCTCTGTCTTTGCAGGATAAGTCAAGCCTGTGAAGATAGAGACAAGACTACAATGAAGTTGGGAAGATAAGCAAGACAAATGACAGAAGATATAAAGATGAACATAGTAGACTGTCAAAATAGGTGTTAGCTAGAAATAGATAGTAGTCAAATGTAAAGTATTTCTTGTCTATTTATAGTTTTAGCTAAACTGTTTTATATGAGCATGTGCAATAAGACATGTTTTCTATATAGTTTATGCACAGCCTCATTAGACAGCATCTAAGAAAATTGTATCAAGTGTATTCATACATTTCTATTCTTCCTAGAACAAGAAGCTGAAATTCAAGTTGAATTTCAGATTGTAGAAAAGTTCATTCTAATACAATTAGATTGAAAGTTACATATGGTGTTTTATTACTTATTGCTTTATGTTTTTGAAAACACCAAGCTTGTTTCAATAAAATCTCAAATCAAAACAACAAACAATTCATCACAGCTAAAAAGAAGGATAAAATCTTTGAAGTAAACATTCAACCCCCCCTTTATAAACTTCTGGGACTCTTCATTCCTAACAGAAGGTTTTTGGATCCTTCTTGTGATAAAAGTGGTTTCCATGCAGAAATATGTTTCCTTGTTGATTGAGGTGTCTTGGGGGCTACTCCTTGGAGTAGTTTCCAAGTAGTTATACTCTTCACATGTTAGGGTTTCTAGATCCTTCTAGGATGAAGGCTTTCAATAGAGCTTGCGGGCTGGACTTATAAATCCAGTTGATCCTTGAATTACAAATCCAGTTGATCCTAGGGTTTATTTTCCTAGTTCGTTTCAAGGGCCCAAGTTTTTTGACCATACTAGGTCTAATAAATGAAATAATAAATGTTATATTTATTATTTCCTCAGGGCTATTTTTACCTATATCACTTGCCCCCCAACTTCTGTAAATTGTGCAACACTTTGAAGGAGTTAAGGTTCTTGATCAAAGTTTGTCTTTACGTCTTCCAGAATTGTACTAAATTCTATTTTGTCCTCAAGGATTTTCCTTCGTACTCACATATATTTTTCTAAGAATTTTCTGTTAGTATTGGTGTCCTAGAGACAATATTTTTAATGTTTTATTGAAAATAATTAAGCATTATGTTTTATGAGATTATTTAATTAATATTTATTATATCTTTATTTACTGCATCATAAATTGAAAGAATAATAAATGTTCTTAGAATATTAATACGTAATATATATCTTTAAGTATGTGACTTAAAAATGAGATTATATGAATAGTATTTTATTCCTAAAATTCCCTAGTTAAGTATTATTATTTAAGGACAATAATAATGCAATAGGACTAGTATATTTGTTGACAGATGACCACATCTCATTGGTCATAGGTATGGTAATACTAAAGTCAAGAACATAAGTGTATGTATCAATACATGACACTGAAAAGACCCGCCATGAGATTCTACATGTTAATAACTGTCATAAGAAATCTCACTGTGAAAATGAAGTAAGGATCCTCTGACTTGAAATCATTATATTTCTATACGAGAATTAATATACTTTGATTACACTCAAAGTTACCTTTAACCGGGTAATGATAAAGGTGGACATTGGGTATGCTATAAATCGTATGAGGAATATGAATGATAGATATATGATTTAACCCTCCGATTTTTAGAGTGATATTATTGGCATCTTGATTGAGTGAGACTATGAAATGCATGGCCATGCTCAAATATTAATTTTTTTAAATAGTCTACTCATTGATCAAGGAAACCAAGATTAAACGTTAAAGAGGATGACACTATACATGCCTCGAGTTTGATCTATAATATAAGGTTAAATGGATTATATTACATTACACATTATTCAGGAAAGGTTTAATTGAATCACCAATTATTATTGTTACTTGGGTAACAATGATGTATTACTAGATGCCGCTCATTGTTTATAATTTTATTATTAGATAATAAAATTATTTCCAACGTAATAATAACCTAAAGGGTCACACATAAAGAACATCTAAATGGAGCTTTATTTAAATTACGAATTTAGATATATATTATTTAATGGATGCACTTGTGTTTCGTAGCTTAGTTCTGCACTCACAAGATGCCTCCGTATCTCAGTATGTATGAGAATCAAGCCAGACATAGTTCTAAGAATAAGGGGTTAGACCCTTTATATAGATGTAGAGAGTCCAAGAATTATAGTAGGTTTAGGAACCTTGATGGGTAAGACACTTCCTAGAAGGTGTTGGACCAAATCAATCTTACTCTATGTAATTATTTGTCTTGTTATAACATATTTAGAACTTCTGTAATAGGGTAGTGACTTAGACATTTCTATGTATTTCTACAGATAGAAGTATGATCAAATTATAATTCCAAGTTATAATAAAAGTCAAAGAATAAAGTCTGTTAGAAGATTCAAGTTGAATCATGCAACAAGACAAAGAAGGCTTATTGAAGAAATAAGGAATGCAGTCTGAGAATTCGACGAAGGAAAATGTACACATTCGAGAAGTCACCCATTCGAGAAGTCAGGAATATGCAACTGGTCGAGAAGTCTCAAAACACTCATTGGCTCAGTATTCGATCGAGAAGTAAACATTCGAGAAGTCAAGATATTGAAGCCAATAAAGTAGTGTGAAAATGCTACACATTCGAGAAGTTCAGTAAATTAATTCGAGAAGTTAGCAAAAGGAACATTCGAGAAGTGGTAGAGCTGAACTAATCGAGAAGTCTCAGTTTCAAGTGATCATTCGAGAAGTCTAGTCTAATCGAGAAGTCATCAAATATAGTATGTGATCGAGAAGTCTAAACATTCGAGAAGTAAGTCATTCAAGGACTAATCGAGAAGTCACAACTAGTACTCAATCGAGAAGTCAATCACCATGACTTCTCAAAGTAATTTCAACAGAGTACTCGACTATTTCAAAGAGCTATTTTCAAGGAGAATTGCAGAAGAACAAGACATATAATTTGCAGCTCTGTCTTTGCAGGATAAGTCAAGCCTGTGAAGATAGAGACAAGACTACAATGAAGTTGGGAAGACAAGCAAGACAAATGACAGAAGATATAAAGCTGAACGTAGAAGACTGTCAAAACAGGTGTTAGCTAGAAATAAATAGTAGTCAAATGTAAAGTATTTCTTGTCTATTTCTAGTTTTAGCTAAACTGTCTTATGTGAGCATGTGCAATAGGACATGTTGTCTATATAGTTTATGCACAGCTTCATTAGGCAGCATCTAAGAAAAATGCTAATGTTCATAAAGGCTGCAAACTCCATGTACCCAGACATATTGAAGAATGACCCTTTCATGCCAGTAACACTAGTTCCTAAAACTATCAGTGGTTCTGAAGTTATCCCTGCAACATGGATTTGAGAGGTTAAAAAAACTAATCAATGATCTTCAACTTCATGGGAAATACTATGAAACAAAGGAGACAGGGTTCCATTTTTTTATTGTTTTACGTTATATCCGCTGCATTTTCTTGCCCGAAACCCTACATTTTCCTCTTTGATGGAGAATTTTCCATAATTTATTTGTACACACAATTATTTTCATAGGAATTTTCCTATATTTATAGAGAATTTTCCATAATTTATTTGTACCCACATGTATTTTTCTAGGAATTTTTCTCTATTTACAGAGAAATTTCAAAAATTTATTTGTACCCATAGGTATTTTTCTAGAAATTTTCCTCTATTTATAGAGAATTTTCAATAATTTATTTGTACCCACAACTATTTTTCTAGGAATTTTCCTCTATTTATAGAGAATTTTCCATAATTTATTTGTAAGTACAGGTATTTTTTTAGGAATTTTCCTCTATTTATAGAGAATTTTCCATAATTTATTTGTACCCACAGGTATTTTTCTCAATTTATACAAATTTTTAGTCATTTTAAATCATTTTTAATGATTTTATGGCTTTTTCTGATTTAAATTCTACCAAGAATCCTAGTCAAATTCGACCAGGATCCTGGTCGATTCTGGTCGATTTTTGCCTTCAACGGAACCCTGGTCGACAGGGGTTCCTGGTTGGCCAAGGGTTTTGAGGGTTCCTGGTCGACCAGAATTCCTAGTCGAATTTGACCAGGATCCTGGTCAGTTTTTGCCTTCAATGGAACCTTGGTCGAAATGGGTTACTGGTCGGCCAAGGGAGTTAAGGGTTCTTGGTCGACCAAGATTCCTAAACGAATTCGACTAGGATCTTGGCCGGTTTTTGCCTTAGTTGGAATCCTGGTTGAATGGTGGGTTTTTAGTCATTTTTAGTTACCAACTTGTATCCTGGTCGAATGGGATTCTTAGTCGAATTCGGCTAGGACCCTGATCGTTTTTATGCCACTTTTGAGACTCTAGTCGATGGTGATTCCTGGTCAAACTAAAGCCACCAATTGACTTCTAGTCAAATGGTGTTTGTGACACCCCCAGATCCGGGGTCAGGGATCGGGGCCATCACGATCCAATTTCCACCATAATAATACTCACCTGCTTAACAATTATATCCACAATAGACTCTGGTGACCCCAAACCAAATACACAACTCGAGCCATAGTCTCAGAAAACGAACTTAAAATAATAACAGTTATTATAATTCAACTGTAATAAACTCAGGATCTCGTTGTTTAAACATTTATTATTACATTACATATTTTACAACAAGTCTTAGGATTCTAAACTGAAATCCTATCTAGCTTACACAACCTGTAGAAGCCTTGAACCTGACTAACTCAAGCTCGAGCCTCTTCTTTCCTTTGCATCCGATGGACCTGTCTTACTGCAAGGTTTAAAATTTGCAAAAACAAGAATGAGCCAAAGAATGCTCAGCAAGATATATATTAGAATATTTTATAACTTGCACCAAGAAAAGGGTGGCAACTGATATTTATACCAGTCCGATGTCCAACAATATCAGTAGATAATTTGCAATACTTTTCCAGCAGAAAGTTTAGCGAAATATGTTTCGACAATAAATGAATCAGAGTTTACGATGCAAGAAGATATTCAAAATAAGTATGCAGTTCAAGTTACTGCGATACCACAATTTAAGATTCACAGTTTTGGGATCAACAGAATCGACAATTTAGCACAATGGCATCAACCACAGAGTACCATTTATTCGAGCATCAATAAGAAGGCAGTTCAAGATACTGCGAAAAGAATCAATAAAAGCTCAACAATTCTCATTCACACTATCGCTAGTGTAGGACCAATGAAAGTTCAACAGTTCCCATTAACACTATCCTTAGTGTAGGACCAATGAAAGTTCAACAGTTCTCATTAACACTATCCTTAGTGTAGGACCAATGAAAGTTCAACAGTTCCCATTAACACTATCCTTAGTGTAGGACCAATGAAAGTTCAACAGTTCCCATTAACACTATCCTTAGTGTAGGACCAATGAAAGTTCAACAGTTCCCATTAACACTATCCTTAGTGTAGGACCAATGAAAGTTCAACAGTTCCCATTAACACTATCCTTAGTGTAGGACCAATGAAAGTTCAACAGTTCCCATTAACACTATCAGTAACTTAGCACCTAGGCCTTCATTACAGTGTTAATGTCAAATTCCAATTGGAAGAAAAGAAGATACTGGAGCATCCACCGCGCCTATTGTACACGATGATCAGTCGTATAGTACAATAGTTAAGTAACCTTTTCTACTAGTAGAAGGATGATCCTCCACTGGTCATCACCCTAGGCAACACATGGGCCTTTAAATGCTGGACCGGCGCCACTCGGCCTCTTACGCTAGATGGACTGTGCCGCACACAAGCCTCTTACACTTTATATCTCCAGTTCCCTTTGAGTACAATCAACAAGTCTAGAAGGGAATTTAATACAACCTTCTAGGATAACAACAACAAAGCTTTCTGGGAATATTCAAATCAAAGTGTGGAAGGGAATTTAATACAACCTTCCGGAACAACAACAAAGTTTTATGGGAATTCAGTATTCGATAATAGATTAACTCCCGAAACGAGGTGGAAGTAATCTCTTTATATGTGTGGGTTGACCTTTAGTCATGAATGAACAGTTCGAATCAAGATCACGACCGGGGAGTCGCTACTAGGTGATAAAATAAACCCCACGGAAATATAATACTTTTAGGTAAAATAATGGTCCCTACGGGCACCAGTTTAAATGAAAAGAATGTTAAAGTGGGATATTCCTTCCCTAACATGGAGTTATCGACTCAAAATAAGTATAAAATATCCGAGTCATAGCTCAGTATTTATTATTTAATGAAAATAATGTTTTAACAATTTTCTTGATAACTCCGGAATATTTTTAAAGATCAAGTAATTTTTTAATCAATAAATACGAGACCTTGAATAGTCCCTGAAAAATATTTTAAAATAATTAAAATATTTAATTAGGATTTAATCAAGACTATTTAACATTTAAATAGTTTTAAATGAATCAATATATTTAAATAGTATTTATTCAATCTCAAATAATATTTAAATATTTCCAAAAGAATCAAAAGTATTTAATTAAAATAAATACTTTGAAATAATCCAAAATATTTAAATAATATTTAATCAATCTTAAATAATATTTAAATAACTCAAAATGAGTTGAAAGTATTTAATCAACATTAAATACTAGATATATACCCTTTTAAATAATACTTAATAAAACTAAATATTATTTAAAATATCGAAGGGATATTAATCAACTTGATTAATCCCTAACCCATAATACTTATTATCCCCAAAACTTATATTCCAGGGAGAATCCCTGGATAATATCGACTAATAGTCGAGAGATAATACACTACTCCCGGTCGTCTGTCAAGTACCAAAGAAATGTACTCGACATAGAAATCAGTTATGCAAAACTGACAGGAAGCGTCCTCTAACTTTTGAGAGTTCAGAGGCGCGAGCAAACAATTCAGTCGAATAAATAGTTCAAAGACAGAAACGAATTCCAAGCACCACAGCCTTATAACCAATAAACATGTTATAAGGTCAGAGTTTAGAGAACTTGCTATACGAACTCTAACTTTTCAAGAAGTTCAGAGTCGTCAAAGAATCAAGTAAGAAAGGGTAAAACACAGTTCTTGATTGATATAAACAGTTTATACTCAACAAAGCCTTATAACCAAGAATTTGTTAAAAAGCTTAAGATTTCAAGGACTCAAGATATTGGCATATACAACAATCAAAATATTCTGTAATAGAATTTGAAAATAGGGTTAGGAATCTTGCCTAGTGTCCATGATGCATATCCATGATCCCACTTGTAATCCAGAAGTTCTATCAATAGATATAATAATCTAGATTAGTTCCCTTAATCGAAACAACTAAATATACTACTAATAAGTATACCCGAATTCGTTACTAATTACAAGATGATTATGACAATTAGACTTCACAACATCCTCATTCTAACACCTCGATGTTAATCCTTAACTTATATCGAGTGTACTTAGTCATTTTATAACACTTATATTTTCCCGGCATTTCACCTCCTCGTGCCTACTTTGCTTATTCGTAAAACTATCTTGTCAATGATTTTTAATCAACTTCTTTGCACCTACGTATAGTCATGATGTTCCTTAACAACTTTCATTACTTGGTCGACTCGAGACAAGTCCTCTATCTTGCTCGAAATCGTTCCCCAAAACGGTTGTTCAACCTTTTCTTATGTTAATCTCACTTAAACACCCTGTTTTCTATCATTTTTAATAAATTGGAAATCAATCATTTTGACACGATTTCTTCTCTGAGGTCTTGTATGACTGTCAAGGAATCTCCCATTAAAGTTTCGGATTTTATTAAGCTCCGTAGCTAGTCCAATCATAGCCTCAAAGTTGGACAAAAACAGGATTTCCATTTCCTGCGCTACCGTTACTAAAACGTTCATAACTTTTGACTCGTAACTCCGAATGACGCAAAATTAGCGCTCAAACGATCTAGAGACTATCTACTATCTAACCATATCAGCCATAAGCCAAGAACAGTGGCCGAATGTTCCCAGATTTTCTGGACAGTTTACAGCAGTTAGTTTAGAAGAAAATTTGGCATGGTTTCGTTTGTAAGTTCATCGTTTTCCATTTTTATTCTACTCCAAATCAACCAACAAACAATCCCAAACTCCTCAACTAACATCAACAACCAACATATCACATCCTCAAGCAAGAAAAATCAGCCAAGCATAAGAAAATAATTGAAAATCAAAGGAGCAACTCTTGTGTTTATAGGACCAATCAAACATAATCTATGCTACCCATAACATATATATGCTATAACAATCATCAATCAAGCTATAGGAATCCAAGAATCCAAGAAAACAAATTTTCAATTTTCGTAGTTACTGTTCATTCGAACTTCTTTGAATCATAACTCAAGATTCCATGGATGGAACGAAATGAAATCAAAGACAAGCGTAGTAGGAGTCGGTACCTTCGATTTGAGCTATTAAACGCAAGAAACAAGCAAGAATCGAGTGAGTTCTTGATTTTTCTTCTTCCTTGCTCCATGCCATCAGCCGAAGCTTGAAAAAAGGGGGGGAAGAACTGATTTTTTCTTATTTTGTGTGTGGTGTGTGGTGGAAGCTAGTATTTAATAAGGCTTGCGCGGTAGTCGCGTAATTTCCCGACAACGTTTTAATCTCTCGTTCTCGTTCTCTTTTCTTTCGTCCCACCTAAGTTTTAAAAACTTAAAATCTCATATTATGATTCTAATATATTTTAGAATCATTAAATTAATGCTCTTTAATTGTTTCGAGAATTTACGAAACAATTCTCCGAATAAATACTAATTACTTACACCGTCTCTCAAATTCTGTCACGACTTCCATCCGGACTTCCAATTTATTTTGTTGGACCAAAAATACTTATAAGTCCTATATTGATTGCGTATGCCACCGTAACATCGATACGCATATTTTCGAATACCCCGTATATTAATAATACGGTCTCACATTTCAAGTACCTTATGAAGAAATAAATCCATAAAATCATTCATTCATAAAATGAAAAATTTTTATCCAAAAATCTTAATAATCCCAAACGTCAGAAATATGGGTTATTACAGTCTCCCCTCCTTAAAAGGATTCCGTCCTCGGAATTTACGTGCGAACAACTGTGGTTACTATCCTCACACCTCCATTTCGAATTCTAATGTTGAGTCTTCAACCTACTCAGTTTCGTACAACAATATCACTACTGATACTACTTCACTTCTCAACACTTTCTTTAATCAGTCGATTGTCTTTATAAGTTCGTACTCTAACACATGCCTAACGCCCGCGCTATAATTTTCTCACACTTAACGTATGATACACACGATGGATTCGTTAAAATTGGGAAGAAGCGCCACCTCGTATACACCTTCTTGATATACTTCAAGACCTGGAAAGATTCAATACTCCTTGAGCTTAAGTTTTCGTTCTTACTAAATTTCATTACTTCTCTTCACGATAATATGTTCAGCAATATGAAGTCTCTCGCTTCATATTCTCTGCCCTTCCTGGCTTGGTCACTAAATTCGCTTTGTCTACCTTGAGTTATCGTCAATCGCTTCCCATACTAAAACTTGTATCCCATGCCTGTCAACCGGTCCATGTCCCCAGTTATCTATCATTCATCAATTTTGCCCTTAACGCAAAGTAGATCGATACTTTCGTTCGCACTAAACTTCATAAAACGGAGTTCCCACAGGTGACTAGTAACTAATATCGTGTGAAGGCTTTATCCGTAGTAAGTGACTACCACCACTCCTTTTGAAATCCAAGATACAAACTTTCTATAAAAAGATAACCTTGTACATAATTTTAATAGAGATATTTTCAATGAATATCACTGCAACAAACCCTCAGAGTGATTTGTAGATCAATAAGCTCATTTTCGAATGTATATGATAAATAGGAAAGAAAATAATTTGGGTATGACTGAGAACAACCATATTTGTACTTAAGATGGCCAGTCTTTAGTACTTTCTGGTTTATAATACATAATCGAGTGGTTGCCCTCCAGACTTTTGTCACACAGACAAGAAGTCACACCATATGCATTGTTTATCTCAATCGGATGAAAAATAGTTAACATTTTGAAGTAAATAATTTTGAAAGGGAGAGAAAGTATATTTTGAAATTTTTCATTCCTTAATGCATTACGAACTCAATATACAACAGTCCCTACTCATTTAGGAACCTATTGACAAAATCCCCAAATTTCTCATTTCTATTCTTTCCGAATGAACTAAATCCTTAAGACTTTTATGGTCTTTGTACTTTCTCCGCTTCTACCCATTCGAGTGATGTTTCCACAGCTTAAGTACAACCGTTATGGCTATTTCCTCCAATTCATGATTAGGATACCTTAATTCATGTTCTCCCGTTACTCCGACGTATAAAATTATTTCTACTATGTTGCATCCGCACACAATCAATCCCTTAGAATACTTGTAATTATTAATTACAAGATTCACCTTTTATCATCTGGTACTTACCACATTAGGACAATTACTCATATTTGTCCTTTACTTTCCTCAAACTTTCTTCGCCACTTACTATACGTCTCACAATTTAAACTCATTTTACCCAAAACTCATTCTTATGGGATTTGTCATCCAACCTCTTTTCTCTTAAGATTTTCTAATGATATATATATTTACCTTCGGGTTTTTTTTCCTTCACCTTTAGACAGATCAGGATATCCTATGTGGAGATTATGACAACTTGTCCAATTATTTCTTAATATTCCAATTAATCCTTGGAAGGTACAGGTGCATACATTAATATAACCTACCTCATCAAAGACTCATATTGTCCTTATCGCGTTCTCAATGCCATCCTTGGCATACTATCTAGGTAATTCTGTAGTTGGCGATAACCTATCCTCAATATATCTTCTCCAGTAGACTAATTTCTTCGAGTGGTCTATCCATATCATAGATATCCAATATTGATTGCTAAATTAATCAATTCACTTAATCCATTCTCACCAATGTATGCGCAGTCTCATACCGCTATCCGCTTCCTTTACACAAAACATGTGCACCTCATAGTAACACTTTCAATCTTATGATACCTTTATATATAATAGTCCTTATAACTGAGTGACTAACTCTTTTATGCTGACAGGTGCCATCTTCTAAGATGCCTCTAATGCTGATGCTGCTCCTCACACTGGCTCAATGGCGAATGATATAATCTCTAACGGATGATAACCCCAAAATATCACTAAGGGTTACTTTTCCCCAATTCTTTAACTACTCTCCTTATTGGATAGTTCTTTTGTCATATCCATTACCGGTGCCCCATAACTTAGCATCCAACACGTAATATACTTTTTTTTACTCGAATCTTAATTCAAACCTTCTCACTTCATCTCTATCTCCCAATCCCAACTTTATCCAATGTCGGGAAATCTTAACTTCACTGTCTTATTATTACCATCAGTTTAAACATTCTTATTTGGACATTCATCCATTCTTAACATCCTATCAATTCTTCAATCTGGAAGGGACTTAAATCTATGTCAAACCGGTACGCTAACCAGTCTTGATACCATATTACTTTTCCTTCATTCTCCATATTTAAAACATGATATCCCTTCTTTCAGGGCAATCATTCTCATAACATCTAGACTTTATAATTATAGCCTCTTGTTGTCCATTTCACATATTTCCCAATATCAGTTTCACTGTTTAGTAAATGAGGTCTTGATTGACTTGGGTGAACCATAATTAACCGTACCCCAACACGCTCAGATTTCTTAATCCACTGTTCTTTCTGAAGTAGAACTCCAGTTCCTAGTTAAAAGTTCATGGTAGTTCTATATATGTTGTTCCTCAAATTCCCTTTTTCTCCATGTCTCTTTCTCAACCATTTCATTTCAACTTCCCTCTATAACCACTTATTGAATCTATATAGTAGTTATTTCCAACACTAAGGATCTAATTGAATCCCCAACATCCGAGGTGACAATCTTGCCAATAACTGTAAATTTCAATTCATAATCTAACACACTCTTGTTTCAGGTCTAACTTCAATTACATCTGAATTTCCAGATACTTCGGAACAGTTGCATAATACAGGGAATAGTTATGGCTACAAAAATCTTTGTTTGATAAAGTTCATAGGAATTCTCGTTGAATCAACGACCTTATTAGGTCTCCACCAATTTCTCTTCAAAAATTTTCGATCAGCACATAATAACCTTATATATGGCAATGTAGGGAAACAGGGTAATATTATATGATTTGGTCATCCTATGGTCGCTACCGTTAGTCCTATTATAACTCTCTGTGGGTTGAAATATAACCCTGAGCACCAAACACGCCCAATCCATCATTTAATTTCTCAAGATAAATACTATTGTACGTATGACAAACTCCTTTAAATTCACAGTGATCCGACTCGATAACGTTTTAGCAGAACAAAAACATAGATTAGCTCAGACTCATAACTCAATCAGACATATCCGACTACGCATTTGGTTATTAAAACCCAACATCAAACTCAACCAAACAAATCCCCATTGGGAAACTCATAATTTCTCATTACAGCTATGCCTCGATATTCTCTCCTTATAGACTTTCATGTCTCTTAAGTCATCATCTATATACATCTTATTATGGCATTAATCCCTCTAAATCCTCAGTATTACTCATATGTAGGTGGTCATAACCTTTAAGCCATGCTTCTCTATTTTACCCTGAAACCTTTTATTTACACGTCTTCTTAATTCTAAAGTTTAATAAACTTAAGTGAATGTATTTTCTACAGAAAATTGGGCATGACCTATTCGTATTTAGACTATGCCCGGTGTAGAAACACCTCAATTACAATCCCAACATTCCAAACAATCTTTGTCCTGTAATGACCTCAAACATCAACATCTAGTCAGTCACCCAAAACATAATGTATATCAAAAGAACGATAAATAGAGTCACTATATATATATCTGTACTCTCGAACATCCTCAAAGTTAGTCAACAACCTTATTGACGGTTACTTCCTCATACCATCAATCTTATTCGCTCCATAACATTAACAAGGATTTGCTGAAATGCACAATACCTCTTCGGGTTATTGCCAAATGATGAATATTCTATCCACTATAGGCAGTCTCAATCAAGTTTAGCTTATGGATCTATCATTGGGTTACAGGACTTTTTCCCGAACCTCCTATCTCAACTTAAACTATTTCATCATCAATGACTACTCAGACCCTTCTCTAGTCCGGAATTCCACTATTTAAAAGAATGAGCATCGTACAAGCACTTATGCAATAACTCATCTATATTGGTCAACCTTACCATCATATTTGCAATGTGGTGGTCATCTCTGCAAGGGCTTACTTTAATCCAATATTCATAATATAATCAAAAACTACACCAAGTGTATATCTTAACTCTTTGTTGTGACTCTACATTGTACGCATACCATACATCATCTAAATTAATGCTTTACTTTGTACTATCATAGAATCCTCAACCAAATCCTCGTATTCCTCATACTCAAACAAACATCAATATTATCCTTAGACCCATCATACTTCTCGTTAGTCTTGCACATACCGGGTCATTTCTTATTTGGAAACAATTCCTCGAATCCGACACAAAATTATAACCTATAAAGGTTCTCCATGATCTTGACATTACTAACTTAAGGTAATTGTCACTGTTCTATCTTATTCACTGGAACTACATCCGGTAGTCCAATAATGAACTTTATATGAGCTCTTACGTCCTCTTATATGTATATATAACTCTTAACTCTCTCGTATCTAAGTACTATGACTCAGAGCTCTGATACCACCTCTGTGACACCCCCAGATCCGGGGTCAGGGATCGGGGCCATCACGATCCAATTTCCACCATAATAATACTCACCTGCTTAACAATTATATCCACAATAGACTCTGGTGACCCCAAACCAAATACACAACTCGAGCCATAGTCTCAGAAAACGAACTTAAAATAATAACAGTTATTATAATTCAACTGTAATAAACTCAGGATCTCGTTGTTTAAACATTTATTATTACATTACATATTTTACAACAAGTCTTAGGATTCTAAACTGAAATCCTATCTAGCTTACACAACCTGTAGAAGCCTTGAACCTGACTAACTCAAGCTCGAGCCTCTTCTTTCCTTTGCATCCGATGAACCTGTCTTACTGCAAGGTTTAAAATTTGCAAAAACAAGAATGAGCCAAAGAATGCTCAGCAAGATATATATTAGAATATTTTGTAACTTGCACCAAGAAAAGGGTGGCAACTGATATTTATACCAGTCCGATGTCCAACAATATCAGTAGATAATTTGCAATACTTTTCCAGCAGAAAGTTTAGCGAAATATGTTTCGACAATAAATGAATCAGAGTTTACGATGCAAGAAGATATTCAAAATAAGTATACAGTTCAAGTTACTGCGATACCACAATTTAAGATTCACAGTTTTGGGATCAACAGAATCGACAATTTAGCACAATGGCATCAACCACAGAGTACCATTTATTCGAGCATCAATAAGAAGGCAGTTCAAGATACTGCGAAAAGAATCAATAAAAGCTCAACAATTCTCATTCACACTATCGCTAGTGTAGGACCAATGAAAGTTCAACAGTTCCCATTAACACTATCCTTAGTGTAGGACCAATGAAAGTTCAACAGTTCTCATTAACACTATCCTTAGTGTAGGACCAATGAAAGTTCAACAGTTCCCATTAACACTATCCTTAGTGTAGGACCAATGAAAGTTCAACAGTTCCCATTAACACTATCCTTAGTGTAGGACCAATGAAAGTTCAACAGTTCCCATTAACACTATCCTTAGTGTAGGACCAATGAAAGTTCAACAGTTCCCATTAACACTATCCTTAGTGTAGGACCAATGAAAGTTCAACAGTTCCCATTAACACTATCAGTAACTTAGCACCTAGGCCTTCATTACAGTGTTAATGTCAAATTCCAATTGGAAGAAAAGAAGATACTGGAGCATCCACCGCGCCTATTGTACACGATGATCAGTCGTATAGTACAATAGTTAAGTAACCTTTTCTACTAGTAGAAGGATGATCCTCCACTGGTCATCACCCTAGGCAACACATGGGCCTTTAAATGCTGGACCGGCGCCACTCGGCCTCTTACGCTAGATGGACTGTGCCGCACACAAGCCTCTTACACTTTATATCTCCAGTTCCCTTTGAGTACAATCAACAAGTCTAGAAGGGAATTTAATACAACCTTCTAGGATAACAACAACAAAGCTTTCTGGGAATATTCAAATCAAAGTGTGGAAGGGAATTTAATACAACCTTCCGGAACAACAACAAAGTTTTATGGGAATTCAGTATTCGATAATAGATTAACTCCCGAAACGAGGTGGAAGTAATCTCTTTATATGTGTGGGTTGACCTTTAGTCATGAATGAACAGTTCGAATCAAGATCACGACCGGGGAGTCGCTACTAGGTGATAAAATAAACCCCACGGAAATATAATACTTTTAGGTAAAATAATGGTCCCTACGGGCACCAGTTTAAATGAAAAGAATGTTAAAGTGGGATATTCCTTCCCTAACATGGAGTTATCGACTCAAAATAAGTATAAAATATCCGAGTCATAGCTCAGTATTTATTATTTAATGAAAATAATGTTTTAAGAATTTTCTTGATAACTCCGGAATATTTTTAAAGATCCAGTAAATATTTAATCAATAAATACGAGACCTTGAATAGTCCCTGAAAAATATTTTAAAATAATTAAAATATTTAATTAGGATTTAATCAAGACTATTTAACATTTAAATAGTTTTAAATGAATCAATATATTTAAATAGTATTTATTCAATCTCAAATAATATTTAAATATTTCCAAAAGAATCAAAAGTATTTAATTAAAATAAATACTTTGAAATAATCCAAAATATTTAAATAATATTTAATCAATCTTAAATAATATTTAAATAACTCAAAATGAGTTGAAAGTATTTAATCAACATTAAATACTAGATATATACCCTTTTAAATAATACTTAATAAAACTAAATATTATTTAAAATATCGAAGGGATATTAATCAACTTGATTAATCCCTAACCCATAATACTTATTATCCCCAAAACTTATATTCCAGGGAGAATCCCTGGATAATATCGACTAATAGTCGAGAGATAATACACTACTCCCGGTCGTCTGTCAAGTACCAAAGAAATGTACTCGACACAGAAATCAGTTATGCAAAACTGACAGGAAGCGTCCTCTAACTTTTGAGAGTTCAGAGGCGCGAGCAAACAATTCAGTCGAATAAATAGTTCAAAGACAGAAACGAATTCCAAGCACCACAGCCTTATAACCAATAAACATGTTATAAGGTCAGAGTTTAGAGAACTTGCTATACGAACTCTAACTTTTCAAGAAGTTCAGAGTCGTCAAAGAATCAAGTAAGAAAGGGTAAAACACAGTTCTTGATTGATATAAACAGTTTATACTCAACAAAGCCTTATAACCAAGAATTTGTTAAAAAGTTTAAGATTTCAAGGACTCAAGATATTGGCATATACAACAATCAAAATATTCTGTAATAGAATTTGAAAATAGGGTTAGGAATCTTGCCTGGTGTCCATGATGCATATCCATGATCCCACTTGTAATCCAGAAGTTCTATCAATAGATATAATAATCTAGATTAGTTCCCTTAATCGAAACAACTAGATATACTACTAATAAGTATACCCGAATTCGTTACTAATTACAAGATGATTATGACCATTAGACTTCACAACATCCTCATTCTAACACCTCGATGTTAATCCTTAACTTATATCGAGTGTACTTAGTCATTTTATAACACTTATATTTTCCCGGCATTTCACCTCCTCGTGCCTACTTTGCTTATTCGTAAAACTATCTTGTCAATGATTTTTAATCAACTTCTTTGCACCTACGTATAGTCATGATGTTCCTTAACAACTTTCATTACTTGGTCGACTCGAGACAAGTCCTCTATCTTGCTCGAAATCGTTCCCCAAAACGGTTGTTCAACCTTTTCTTATGTTAATCTCACTTAAACACCCTGTTTTCTATCATTTTTAATAAATTGGAAATCAATCATTTTGACACGATTTCTTCTCTGAGGTCTTGTATGACTGTCAAGGAATCTCCCATTAAAGTTTCGGATTTTATTAAGCTCCGTAGCTAGTCCAATCATAGCCTCAAAGTTGGACAAAAACAGGATTTCCATTTCCTGCGCTACCGTTACTAAAACGTTCATAACTTTTGACTCGTAACTCCGAATGACGCAAAATTAGCGCTCAAACGATCTAGAGACTATCTACTATCTAACCATATCAGCCATAAGCCAAGAACAGTGGCCGAATGTTCCCAGATTTTCTGGACAGTTTACAGCAGTTAGTTTAGAAGAAAATTTGGCATGGTTTCGTTTGTAAGTTCATCGTTTTCCATTTTTATTCTACTCCAAATCAACCAACAAACAATCCCAAACTCCTCAACTAACATCAACAACCAACATATCACATCCTCAAGCAAGAAAAATCAGCCAAGCATAAGAAAATAATTGAAAATCAAAGGAGCAACTCTTGTGTTTATAGGACCAATCAAACATAATCTATGCTACCCATAACATATATATGCTATAACAATCATCAATCAAGCTATAGGAATCCAAGAATCCAAGAAAACAAATTTTCAATTTTCGTAGTTACTGTTCATTCGAACTTCTTTGAATCATAACTCAAGATTCCATGGATGGAACGAAATGAAATCAAAGACAAGCGTAGTAGGAGTCGGTACCTTCGATTTGAGCTATTAAACGCAAGAAACAAGCAAGAATCGAGTGAGTTCTTGATTTTTCTTCTTCCTTGCTCCATGCCATCAGCCGAAGCTTGAAAAAAGGGGGGGAAGAACTGATTTTTTCTTATTTTGTGTGTGGTGTGTGGTGGAAGCTAGTATTTAATAAGGCTTGCGCGGTAGTCGCGTAATTTCCCGACAACGTTTTAATCTCTCGTTCTCGTTCTCTTTTCTTTCGTCCCACCTAAGTTTTAAAAACTTAAAATCTCATATTATGATTCTAATATATTTTAGAATCATTAAATTAATGCTCTTTAATTGTTTCGAGAATTTACGAAACAATTCTCCGAATAAATACTAATTACTTACACCGTCTCTCAAATTCTGTCACGACTTCCATCCGGACTTCCAATTTATTTTGTTGGACCAAAAATACTTATAAGTCCTATATTGATTGCGTATGCCACCGTAACATCGATACGCATATTTTCGAATACCCCGTATATTAATAATACGGTCTCACATTTCAAGTACCTTATGAAGAAATAAATCCATAAAATCATTCATTCATAAAATGAAAAAAATTTTATCCAAAAATCTTAATAATCCCAAACGTCAGAAATATGGGTTATTACAGTGTTACTGGTCGAATGTAGGGTCAATCTTGGCACCTAGTCATTGAGGATTCCTGGTCGTTCATTCGACCAGGATCCTAGTCGTTTATAGTGTCAATTGTTGCACCTAGTCGTTAAGGATTCCTGATCGTTCATTCGACCAGGATCCTAGTCATTTGTAGTGTCAATTGTGGCACCTAGTCGTTGAGGATTCCTGGTCGATTTTAGGCCACTTCTAGGCTTCTAGTTGACATGGGTTCCTGATCGATTTTAGTAAAAGGCCCCATGAATTTGGTGGTTTAATGGGCCTTGACCCATTTTATTTTTCCACACGTTTTAGTCCACCTCGATTTTTAGGCCAAAGGCCTGCATGGCCCAATTACTTTTGGGCATGATTTTTGATGACTATAGGAATTTTAACCGATTGAGCTTCTATTTTTATCGGTTATAAATTACTGAAGGGAGAACTTCATTTTCACTTCTCACTTTCTTAGCAAATTTCTCTCAAAAACTACTCTCTAGAGTTCTTTAACAAAGGCGATTCCCGGCGATCTTTTCTGATCAACCTTCATCCTTTCTATTATCAAGCTTTCATCCGTTGAAGACCAATGGCGGACCAAGATGCTACACAACAAAAGTTCCTGGACAGGGCGGCCAAAAGAGGTAATGTTATCGTTGTAAACCCAGTCTTTTCCTTGATTTCTGATTTGTTGCAAACCATGGATGATGAATTTCTTACCCAGGCCGAGTTAGATGCTTTTAGGTACACAAGTATTTTCACCAACCAAGTTCATTGCGATAAATTCATAAAATTGTACAAGTTACCCCCTGGGTTCAAGCTTGTTTTGGCCGAACCTGGCGATCGGGCCTGACACTTGCGGCCCAACAGGTTATGTGTCTTTAGAGATGCCCTCCTAGGTGGGCTTAGATTTCTTGTTCATGAGTTCATTATTAGACTTTTGGCCAAAGTTAGAATCAGCCCAGACTAGTTAATCCCAAATTCGTGGCAGACCCTTCTTTCTTTCATAGTTTTATGCCTTATGAAAAACTATCCCCTTTCCATAGCTATGTTTAGGAGCATTTTTCAATTCAAGAATAGCCCAACTTCAATGTTGGGCTGGGTTTATATTAGCCATAGGCAAGGCGTTTGACCAATTTTTAGCAACAACTCCTTGCCCGACTCCAACCAAGAGTGGATGAAGGATTTTCTATTTTTTGAGTGAGAAGGCGGCGACTGGGCCACCATGCTCAGGCCCACATTCTGCAAAGTCAAGGACGGGAACCCGGACTTGATTCAATTGACTCCTGAGGAAAAGCTCAAAGGCTTGACCCACCATCGAAAGCTTTTGGAGGAGTTTTCTTTAAAGTACATAGGCCTTTCTAATGTTTCTGATAAGGGTAATTTTCTTACCCTCTTTTTCCTTTTTCTTTGGTTTTGCTGAGTTCACCTTTTTATTTCCTTATCTGTTTTGCAGCTGCTGAAAGCATTAACTTCCATTTGGGCGTGGCCGATCAGGAAACCCACAAAATGAGGAAGACCCGTGAAGCTTTGGAGGGCCCAATAAAGGAGCCCAACTTTCTAAGCTTCCTTCAGCCCTGCGAAGGGGCCCAAAATAAGGCTAGGGGGAAGAGATCCCGCGAAGAAGAAGAAGACCCAGCCACAGCGGCTTGGAGGCCCAATTGGGGCTTAAGGAGGAAAGATACCGTCATTCGGAGTACCCTGAACTCTGTCGATTGGTCACAAAACTCCATTCCTCCGGTCGATAACGCCAAGATTTTCCTGAAAACGGACATTGAAGAGGCCGAGACTTTAGGGGCCCAAGTTGTTGCTATGGTAAGGCCCATTTGTTTCCCATCTTTCTATGCTTAGTCGATTTCCGGGTTTCCTGTTTTTTTATTGTGTTGTGTTTTTTTAAAAAGGTCAACACTTACTTCTAGACCATGGCCCATCAGGCCAAGACTTGGCGCTTTTCTGAGAAGGCCCAAAGGAAAGGCAAGGTCAAGAAGGAGGCCAAGGTGGCCAATTTGGAGAAGAAACTGCTCGAAAAGGAGCAAGAGCTGTTAGCGGCCCATGCTGAGCTACAAGAGCTGAAGGTGGACAAACATGCCCAAATTGCTAAGTACATGGAGTCTGAGAAATTTTATGCCTTCATGGACAAACATGACGACATGGTTTTTCCGACAACTTGTGCTCAGGATTGGGAGAAGTTCCTCGACGTTGTCTTGGCTAATCATCCTGGTCTTTTTGATCCGGCCGACTTCCCTTATCCTATGGGTCAGCCATTGGCCTTGACTTTGACTGTTCGAGGGACAGGTTCAGGCAATTTATCGGGCGACGAGTCCTTGGATGAGTATGATCGGGTTTTCGACTCTACTTCTGAGGCCGAGGACAATGCTCGAAAGGAGGTAGAGGAAGAAGAGAAGATTGATGAAGAGAAGAGGGACGAGGATGAGGACATCGAAGATCTTCCTTAGTTTCTTTTGTTTTTCCTCGTATTTCTTGTATTCCTTGTATTTCCTTTCTGTTTTTAACTTATGTACCTCAAAGACTCTTTATTTATGAAAAGTCCTTCGTTATTTGTTCTTTTCTTTTTCGTGCCTTAGCATATTTGATAAAATATACTTTTCGAGCATAAAAGAACAAAAGAAGACTAGACAATACTCAGAGTGTCAACCAGGCTAAATTTTGTTCTTTTTCTTGCCTTAACATGTTTGATAAAATACACTTTTCGAGCTAAAAGAACAAATGGGAATAGATATTAAAGTGCCATCCAGGCCCGATCTTATTCCTTTATCATAAAGGAACTCAACAAAGATTGCCAATCTGGGCTAAGCACACATGTTTTTGAAAATGCCACAAGGCTGAAAACTTTATTAATAATGCCTTCGAGGCTAAAGTGGGCATATCCCTTAGAAAACGGAAATTCTGTCTAGAGCGAAAGGCTCTTACATCCTAATGGTTTCGTCGAACCTTATTTCTACTTAGTTCCTACTAAATATAAGAACTCATAGTTGAATACTTTAAGCATAATAAACTTTCAGGTTTGAGGCATGCCAAGTTCTTGGCACCTCAACATCTTCCAGGGTTTCAAGGATATATGATCCTCCTCCCTTAACTTGTTTTATCTTGTACGGCCCTTCCCAGCTGGGGGCTAACTTGCCTTTGGGGCCTACTCCGGAAGCTTCAACCTTTCCGACGACCAAGTCCCCTTGTCTAAAAAAACTTTCTTTAACCCTCAGGTTGTAGTAGAAAGATGACTTCTTTTGATATTCAATGATCTTCGCATGAGCCCTGTCTCTGACTTCGTCAATCAAGTTTAATGCAAGTTTCATCCCTTCCGCATTTTCCTCAGGATCAAAGGCCTTGATTCTTGGGGATACATGGGATATTTCAACTAGGACCACTTCCTCGACTCCATAAGCCAGGAAGAATGGAGTTGCATCAGTAGTGACTTTATGAGTGGTTTTGTATGCCCAGAGTATTGGTAAGAGCTCATCCACCAATGTGCTAACAGAATGCTCGACCCTTTTCTGGAGTCCATCAAGGATAATTCGATTAACTACCTCACTCTGCCCATTTGCTTGGGGATGTGCAACAGATGTGAAACGTAGATTAATATCATTATCATTGCAATACTCCTTGAATTCTTCATTGTTGAATTGTGTGCCATTGTCTGTTACCAAGATTCGTGATATTCCATACCCACATATAATATTTTCCCAGAAGAATTTAGCTACTTGCTTTGTGGTTATCTTGGCTAGTGGTTTAGCCTCAATCCATTTAATGAAGTAATCAATAGCAACGTTTAAGCACTTTCTCTGTCCGCTAGCCATTGGGAAAGGTCCAAGGATGTCTATTCCCCATATTGCAAATGGGATGGGGGAATTGATGGAAGTCAACATCTCAGAAGGTTGTTTGACGACTGGTGCATACCTTTGGCACCTGTCACACCATTTCACATATTCTTTCGAATTTTTTAACAAGTCAGGCCAGTAAAAACCAAGACGGGTGATTTTGTGAGCCAAAGCTCTGCCCCCCAAGTGTTGACCAAAGATTCCTTCGTGTACTTCTTTCAAAATCTCATGGGCTTCATCTGGCCTTAGGCATTTCAAGTATGGAATAAAAACAGATTTCTTATAGAGAATTCCATCAATAAGAGCGTACCTTAATGCCCTCACAGTTAGTTTTCTGGCTTCCATGGCATCGACAGACGTCCATCCAGATTGAAGGTGGGCTTTAATTGGGTCCATCCAACAACTGCCCGAGTTTATTGGGGCTACCAGTTTTGCATCGATGCTAGAGGTCTTTAAGACTTGAAAGTAGACATTCCCTATATGTTCATCCGCTTCTGATGAGGTGAACTTTGTTAGAGCATCGGCCTTTACATTCTCTTCTCTAGGAACATATTTCATCTGATACTCTTCAAACTGAGTCATTATAACTTTTACCAGTCGGAGGTATTTAACCATGACTTTTTCCCTTGCTTCAAACTCCCCATTTACTGGCGATATAACCAACTTCGAGTCCCCACAGACTTTGAGGTGTTTGGCATTTAGTGCCTTGGCCAAACCCATGCCTGCTATCAGAGCTTCATATTCGGCTTTATTGTTGGTTGTTGGAAAGTCAAGCTTAATAGCATACTCAATGATGAATCCTTTGGGACTTTGTAGCACCAAGTCTGCTCCACTAGATCTCAATTTTGATGCCCCATCAAAATTGAGCACCCAATATTCTTTAGGAGTTTGTCCTTCTACTTTTTATGTTGTTTCCTCACTATCCTTCCCCCCGACTTCTTGGTCGTCGGTAGTACATTTGACCACGAAGTCAGCAAGAGCTTGAGCATTAATGGCCGTTCGAGGCTTATACTTGATGTCGAACTCTCCTAGCTCTATGGCCCACTTGATCAATCTTCCACTTGCCTTAGGGCTATGTATGATGTTTCTCAGAGGTTGATCAGTTAACACCTCGATTTTGTGTGCTTGAAAGTAAGGCCATAACTTTCTTGAGGCCATTACTAAGGCCAATTCAAACTTCTCAATCTTGGAATAGTTAAGTTTTGCTCCATGCAATATCTTGCTTACGTAATAAACTGGCTTTTGAATCTTTTCCTCTTCCTTTATAAGGACATCACTTAGGGCCTTATCGGATACAGCCAAATACAGGTATAAGATGTCTTCGGGACTAGGCTTGGCCAACAATGGAGCTTTAGTCATATATTTCTTTAGGTCCTCGATGGATATCTGACTCTCTTCTGTCCGAACAAAATCCTCTATTTTCTTCAACGTTTGGAAGAAGGGTAGACATTTATCCTCAGACTTCGAGACAAACCTTCCCAGAGCCGAAACTCTTCATGTCAATTTCTGGACATCACTTACCGTCTTTGGGGTTTCCATGTCGAGTATAGCTTTAATTTTGTCAGGATTGGCCTCAATCCCCTTTTTAGAGACTATCATTCCTAAGAATTTTCCAGACCCTACACCAAAGGAGCATTTGGCAGGGTTTAGCATCATATTGTGGTGTCCAAGCACTTCGAAAGCCTCTTTCATGTGTTTAATATGGTCAGCTTTATCGAGGCTTTTGACTAGCATATCATCAACGTCGACCTCCATGGTTTTTCCGATGAGATGCTTGAAAATTTTGTTTACTATCCATTGATAGCTGGCTCCTGCATTTTTTAACCCAAAGGCCATAACAAGATAAAAAAATACACCAAAGTCGGTGATGAAAGATACCTTACCAAAGTCATCCTCGTGCATCCTGATTTGATTGTATCCACTAAATCTATCCATGAAGCTTAACATCTCATGTCCCGCCTATGCATCTATAAGTGCATCGATCCTTGGGAGAGATAAGCAATCTTTTGGACATACATCATTCAAATTAGTAAAGTCTACACACATTCTCCACTTTCCATTAGATTTCCTAACCATTACTTGGTTAGTTAGCCATTCGGGAAATTGGATTTCTTTGATAAATCCAGCCTTTATGAGCTTTTCCACTTCTTACCTTTCTGGGCCAAAATTTCTCTTCTTTTGCTTCACCGTTTTCCATCTTGGATCCACGTTAAGCTTGTGAGTGATCAGCTCGGGGTCAATTCCTGGCATATCAGCGGCTGTCCAAGCAAACAAGTCCCCGTTTTCTTGTAAGAACTTCGTTAATTTTTATTTCATAGGCTCGTTTAATGAGGCCCCAATATAGGTGACCTTCTAAGGTTCTCCTGGAAATAACCAAGTCTTCAGCTGGTTTCCCTATTCTTTCTTCACCCTCTCTTGAGTCCATGTCCTTTATGGGCAGGACTTGCCCCCGACTTCATCGGGTCTCAGGGCTTCCACGTAACAACTTCTTGCCATTCTCTGATCTCCTTTTTCCTCCCCAACGCCGTTTCTAGTGGGGAAATTAACCTTCAAGTGATAACTCGAGGCAACAGCCTTAAAAGCATGCAAGCCTGTTCTCCCAAGGATTGCATTGTACGTAGAAGATGCTTTGATTATAAGAAAGGTTAGCATCTGAGTGACCTCTCGTGGCTTTCTTCCCATTGTCATGGGCAGTTGAATGGTTCCTTCCACTTTTGACTCCACTCCATTAAAGACATAGATTGGAACATCCGAAGGGGTTAGTTGGGAATCATTGTACCCCATCTTTACAAATGCATCATAGAACAAGATATCAACTGATGCTCCATTGTCCACCAGGACTCTCTTTACTTCTGAATTTTTTTATCAAAGGGGCTATAACGAGAGGATCATCCTGGGGAAAATTTATCCCTTCCAAGTACGAGTCATTAAAGGATATGACCACCTCCGTTCTAGCACGTTTATGTGTTTCACCTATGACTTGCATAACTTCTCTTACGTATGCTTTCCTTGAGTTTCTTGAATTCCCTGCAGCTATGGGTCCTCCGAAAATCATATTAATATCTAGTCATCTAGGCTGGGGATTCCTATCCCGACTATCATTATTTCTTCTATTATCATCGCGCCTATCATGGCTTCCATCTTTAGTGTACTTAGAAAGTTTTCCTCTTCTGATAAGGAATTCGATTTCATCCTTTAATTGTCTGCAGTCATCTGTGTCATGTCCGGTATCCCTATGAAATCGGTAAAACGCGCTCTTGTTTCTCTTTTCCGGATCAGATTTCAGGGATTTAGGTCATCTCAGGTCTCAATCCCTTTCGATATCCATCAGGATTTGACTTCGAGGCGTATTCAGCCTTGCGTCCTCAGCGAAATTTTGCCCCAAGTTATTTTTCTTAGGGGGATTATGAATCCTTATCGATTTTGGAATACTTGTCTCGGGCATCATACTCTTGATCACATTTTCTCTTCTTATTATTATTCCCATGTGTCACCACTGATATAGTGGTTTTCTTCATGCTTTCTTCCGCATTAATATATTTCCCTGCTCTGTCTTGGAGAAGGAGCATGTTTTCGGGCAGATTCATGGCCAGAGATCTCTTGAAATAAGGATCAGTCGTCCCCTGTTGTAAGGCTATCATAGCCATTTTTTCATCCAAGTCCGGAACTTTCAGGGCTTCTTTGGTGAAATGGTTCAAGTAGTCCCTCAAGGATTCGTTCTTTCCCTACTCTGGATTCATAAGAGAAGCTGAGCTTTTTTCGTGCACTCTTCCGCTTATAAACTAGCTTATGAAGTCTTTGCTAAGTTCTTTAAAGGACCAAATGGAGTTGAGGGGTAACCGGCTATGACAACATTCAGCCATGCCCCCCAGGGTTTTGGGGAAGGCCCTGCACTTCACAACATCATTGATAGGTTATAGCAACAAAGTATTCGAGAAGGTTCTTACATGATTAGCTGGATCGCCTGCCCCATCATAAGTCTTGATGGTGGGCATTTTGAACTTACTTGAGATGTGAGCGTTCATGATAGCTTCAGTAAAGGGTGGTGTCGGATCATCAGGATCTCCAAGCGGTAGCAACTCAGTGGGATAAGCCCTTGTAATGTGCCTTCTCCTCTCTCGATGGGTCTCATCCGGTTCTATGATGTCATGGGCCTCAAGCCTCTAGGCTGGCCTTATGTCATGTCGATTTAGGATTTTCTTTAGCTCTTTAAGTTCAGCCTCGTAGGAAGCAATTTTCTGTTCTAGTGTCTTATAGGACTGTGAACATTGGATTCCTACAGGTTCCTTGTAGGGCCTCCTCCTTCTAGGATTAACGTCGGTGCCTTCAGAGCTTTCATCATCAGTCGAGTTTGGTCCTGAGAAATCACGGCTTTCCTCTCTACGCCCATATTTTTGTGGGGGTTCCAACCCTCGGATGTTAGGAGGGGGATAAGCTTGGGAGAGTCCAAGCCTAGGTTGGGCAACAGTGCTACTAGGGATAACAATAATGGAAATTTGTGCGTGAGGAGGAGCAGTAACAATAAAAGGAGTTTGAGTAACCTGGGATAGAGGGTTGGATCCATGGATGACTTCCTCAGAATTGATAGAATGGATGATTTCACTGAACGGGCCAAGCCTTTGAGTGAAAGGACCTTGAGTTCCAGCAGGAATAGTGGTGGTAACGGGGACCTCGGTGGTTTGAGTTTCGTCAGGAGGAATTACAGTAGTCGGGTCTCCTGTGGTAGGGACGATGTCTCCGTCAACTCTTCGTGTTTTTACCATTGTTGATGTTGTCTTCCCATAGACGGCGCCAAATGTTATGGATTAAAAACTTGGGTGTACTTATTGTGATGTGTGTCAGAGCTTGTCGAGCTTTAATGGCTGCACTTGTATTTTATAGCTTAGTTTTGTCCTCACAAGATGCCTACGTATCTCAGTGTATATGAGAATCAAGCGAGATTTAGTTCTAAGAATGAGGGGTTAGGCCCTTTATATAGACGTAGAGAGTCCAAGAATTAGAGTAGGTTTAGGAACCTTGATGAGTAAGGCACTTCCTAGAAGGATTCTTGATCCTTCTTGTGATAGAAGTGGTTTTCATGCAGGAATATGTTTCCTTGTTGATTGAGGTGTCTTGGGGGCTACTCCTTGGAGTAGTTTCCAAGTAGTTGGACTCTTCCCATGTTAGGGTTTCTAGATCCTTCTAGGATGAGGGCTTCCAACAGAGCTTACGGGCTGGACTTACAAATCCAGTTGATCCTAGGGTTTATTTCCCTAGTTCATTTCAAGGGCCCAAGCTTTTGGACCATACTAGGTCTAATAAATGTTATATTTATTATTTCCTCAGGGCTATTTTTACCTATATCAGTAGGCATAAACAAGCACAACAATTATAATCCAGATATGTATGCACCTAGAAAGGTTTGTGCTAAATGTGGTAGTGTGAATCATTTATCTATGCATTGCAAGAAAGAAAAGAATTCCACACCAGAAAATGATTCCAATGTAAACACCATGTCTGCAAATGCCATGCTTGCCAATCTTATGCTCATGAATGCCATGACCTATTATTTAGTTGCACCAAATGTTCACATGCCATATGCACAAATGCCATAAATGTATAATCCATTCTATGCATATGCATATATGAACATGCCTGGAATACCATGGAATATGCCTATAACTGATAACAATCATGCAAGTCAAACTGTTAAGTTTGAAAATGTGCATGATATTTTTGCTATAAGTTCTAATGTGTTTGAGTCTCAGAAGTCAACTCCCAAACTTAAGTGGATTTAAACCCACCAAAACAAAAGGAATCAAACTTGGCAACCAAGGCTCAGGCTGTAACTAATAAAAGAGGGCCCAAAGCAACTTGACTGTTTTAATTGTGTGTAGGGAAAAAGAAGAAGGAATCTCTGGTATCTAGACAGTGAATGTTCTAGGCACATGACTGGAGATATGTCCATGTTCATAAATTTTGTGGAGAAAGCTGGCCCATGAGTTACTTTTGGAGATAACAACAAAGGATTTACTTTGGGATATGTCTCAATTGTAAGTGAAAATGTTATCATTGAACCTGTAGCACTAGTTGATGGATTGAAGCATAATTTGCTAAGTATCTGTCAATTATGTGATAATGGAAATAGTGTGTGGTTTTCAACTGGATCATGCATCATAGCCAACAAAGAATCTGGGGAAATTCTCTTAACTGGTGGAAGGAAAGGAAATGTCTATGTGGTTAATTTCAACTTTGTAAAGATAGATACAATGACATGTTTGCTTAGCAAAGAAAATACAGATGAAAGTTGGATTTGGCACAAGAAGCTATCCCATTTAAATTTCAAAGCCATGAATTAATTGGTTAGAAAGAATTTGGTTAGAGGCATTCCACAAATGGAATTCACCAAGGATGGTTTGTGTGATTCTTGTCAAAATGGAAAATAAAGGAAAACATCATTGAAGTCCAAGTTAGAATCATCAATCGATAAGCCTTTGGAATTACTACACATGGATCTATTTGGACTAGTCAATTGCTAAAAAGAAATATGCCTTAGTAATTATGGATGACTTTACAAGATTTACATGGGTATACTTTCTACATTCTAAGGATGAGGCAAGCAAATTTATCATCAATCATGTGAATAATGTTGACAATGGTATTGAATGGAAGGTCAAGAAAATTAGGAGTGACAATGGTACCGAGTTCAAGAATGCAACAATGACATAATTCTGTGAGGAAAAAGGTATCACTCATAATTACTCTATTTCTAGAACTCCTCAACAAAATGGGGTAGTTGGAAGGAAAAATAGGACCTTAATTGAATCTGCAAGAACCAGTTGGAAGAAGCCAAATTACCCACATACTTCTGGGCAGAAGCAATCAACACTGCATGCTATATTCAGAATATTTCCATGATCAATCAATTACAGGGCAAAACTCCATATCAATTGATGAAGAAAGACAAAAAGCCAACAGTAAACATTCTTCATGTTTTTAGATGCAAATGTTTTGTTCTAAGGAATCAAGGTAAAAATTTGGGAAAATTTAAATCCAAAGCTGATAAAGCTATATTTGTTGGATATGGAATAACAACCAAGGCTTACAGAGTCTACAATATTAGATTACACATTGTTATGGAATCTATGCATGTAGTCTTTGATGACAAGAAAATTCAATGGTTGTTTGATGAAGGATACCATGACTCTTTGCACTTTGAAAATGAATCAACTGGTAATGGTGAAGAAAGTGATGATGATGTGGAAATATCAAGAAGTCTAGTACCCATAAATTCCCCCATCAATTGATGTCAATACAACAACAGATAACTTATTAGTTAAAAATCTTTAATCGACTGATAATACATCAATTGATAACCATTCAATGGATGACCATTCTGATCAACAATCATCAAGTAGAATATCCATCTCAGGGGGAGGGTTCTCAAATAATCAATCACATCACAGTGATTATAATTATATTAATGATCATGAAGCATCATCCTCAAGAACCAATTTGCCTCTACAAAGGAAATGGACCAAAAGCCATGCCTTTGAGTTGATCATTGGAAATGCAAATGATGATGTCAAAACTAGAAGTGCAACTCAGAATGAATGCTTGTATATCAGCTTCCTATCTCAAGAAGAACCAAAAAGGATTGAAGAAGCCTTGAATGATCTTGATTGGGTAATTGCTATGCAAGAAGAGTTGAATCAATTTGAAATAAACAAGTTATGGAAGCTGGTGCCCAAACCAAAGAACAAATCTGTTATTGGTATAAAATAGGTATTCAAAAACAAAATGGATGAATCTGATACAGTGACAAGGAATAAAACAAGATTGGTGGCAAAGAGCTACGCACAAGAAGAAGGAATAGATTTTGATGAAATATTTGCACTTATTGCAAGATTGAAAGCTATCAGAATCTTTTTAGCTTATGCTGACCATGAAAATTTCAAGGTCTATCATATGGATGTAAAAAGCGCTTTTCTCAATGGAGAACTAGAAGAAGAAGTATATACGGAACAACCTCCTAGCTTTGTTGATCATGTTCATCCTGGATTTGTATACTATCTTCTCAAGGCACTGTATGGTTTGAAACAAGTACCTAGATCCTGGTATGACACACTTTCTAAATTCTTGATTGAGAATCACTTCACAAGAGGTACTGCTGATAAAACTCTCTTTCATAGAAATGTTAATGGCTCTATTATTCTTGTTCAAATCTATGTAGAAGACATTATTTTTGGCTCAACTGATGTGAAACTGTCAAAAGTTTGCTAAGTTGATGTAGAGTAAATATGAAATGAGCATGATGGGAGAACTTACCTATTTTCTTGGTTTGCCAGTCAAACAAGTTAATGATGATATTTTCATAAATCAAACCAAATATATTTCTGACTTATTAAGAAAATTTGATTTAAATGAATGTTCTTCTGTAAAAACTTTCATGACCACTGCAACTAAACTTAAATTGAACACTAAGGAAGCTAAATTGGAAATTTTAAGTTATAGAGGCATGGTTGGCTCATTACTTTATTGATTAGTTCATATTTTTGCATATTTTTAATTAATTAATTTGATGCATTTTCATAATTTTTTAGATATTTGATTAAATAAGAAGAAAAGAAGAAAAAAGGAAGAAAATGGGAGAAAAGAGCAAGAAATGAAACAAAGTAAGTTTGGGCCAATCCATTAAGCCATTTTCAAGCCATCAAGCTATACTCGGAGTCAAAGCAAAGGACAAGTGGATGGATAAAGATGAAGGGATAGGATTTACCCAATACTCTAATTTTGTCCTATAAATACTCCTCTTCTCCCATTGTATTCCCAACTTTAGTTTTATCCTAGTTTTAGTAGTAGTCTCTCTTTTAATTTTCTAGATCTAGTTTTTAGCTATCTCAAATATTGTAAATACTTTTCATATTAATTCAAGTCTTTATTCTCTTTTATGCTAATCTCCATCTTATCTTCTTTAAATTTATGGCTATGATATCTTTCTAAGTACCACAAGTTGTATAATTGGGAAATGAAAGGAGCCCTTTTAGATTAATATTCTATATCTAGTTTACTTCATCTCTCTACTTTACTCCTTAGTTTTACTTTTTATTATCTTATCATGAGCCCTTTAAATCTATATTTTAAATGTGTGTTTAATGATTTTAGATCTTTAACTTTGTTATTGTTAGTTCTTGATTCTAGATTGTAGATCTTAGTTTCTCTTTCTACTTGCATATTATCTTCTTTCTTTTTAGATTTACTTTTCTTCTTCATATTTTGTGGTTGAGCTCCTAATTAGATATCAATTCTATTATTGATTTGATTCACATAACTTTTACATTTACTTGTTTTCATCTTTAATTTACATCTTGTTCTTATCTTTTATGTTTGAGCTTTCAAGGCTCAAGTCTTTACTTTTATTTTTAATAATCTTTTGTGTTATGATAGCTTTCAAAATCCACCAAGTTGAGCTTGGGGAAATGAAATGAGCACTTTTATTTTAATCTTTTTAGATCTACTCTCCTTTGATATTTAATGGGATTAATAATTTAAGCTTAGATTTCTCTCCATTAGCATAATTTTTTTAGTTTTAGATATAATTTTAGTAGTGTTAAAATATGATCTTAAAATTTTTTAGACATAGTTTACTAGCTTGCTTGTTTTTTTCTTTTATTAGTATAAACAAAATTCACCTTGAAATTAAATTCTCTAATTCGCTTAAGTTAAATTTTAAGGATCGCGAAATTCATTTAATCCTTGTGGTTAAAATCTCAAAATACTAAAACGAGATCGTGCACTTGCGATAATTTCAAAATTAATATTTTTAGCACATCAAGTTTTTGGCGCCGCTGCCGGGGATTATAATTATTTTTTGTACCTTAATTTTTAATTTTTCGAATTAGTTTTACTTGCTCTATTTGTTTGATTTTTCAGAAAATTGGAGATTCGGAAAGCTCGTTGGAACGCGGAAATTGCCAAGACTAGAAGAAATTTTCGAAAAGCATTTTTCGGTAACCCGTATCTCTCTATTTCCGTCTTTTCATCACGTAGTTATTAAAAAAAATCAAAAAAAATAAATAAAAATTTTAAAATAAAAAAAAACTAGTTGGTTAAATACATAATTATTGCATCATGCATTAATCACTTAGGAGCACATCATTTAGATTTAAATTCTTGTATTTAATTTTTCGTACCTTGTAAATTGTCATGATTGCTGGAATAATGAGGTACGTTAAATTCCTTCTTTTCTTTAGATTAGGACACGCAGTTTAAGCATCCATTGTTTATCATTTTTTATAACTCGTTGTGTGTTGCATCATTTAAATAAATTTTAAGGGAAAAACCCAATCACAAGATAAGGGGGGAGATTTTATCACTCTTTCCTTAGCCCACAACAATTAATCTCTCATCTTGCATTACCTTGCCTTAATAAAATTAATTAGACCTTAGTCCTAGGAATTCGCGCTCAACTAGGAAGAGAACCTAAAACGAACAAATCTCGAAGTATTCATTCGTTGGTGTCTAGGCTAGCAAAAGCTTACATGACCATTTAGATTGGTGTCTTAAAAAGGTGTTTAGCCTCTTGGCAATGCTTGCACCGACCTGGCCAATCAAGATGAATATTTTAGTTTTGTGAGTTTTAGTATTATCTTGTTGTTAGGAGCAAGGTCTAATTCATTTTAGGGAACACTAGATTTAAAAAAAATTCTTTCGATTTTCCACCTTTTCTTTTGAGTGTTTAAATTCTTGCACTTGTTTGCTACATGTTTATGCGAACTGGTTGGGCTAAGAACGAATCATCTAGATTAGTAAGACCGATTGAGTTGTCTTCTTCTTCTTCCTATTCTGAACCCGTACAAGTTAGTGAAACCGTAGTAAACATGGTTGTTTCTCTTAGAGACCATTATAATCATGCCCGTTCTGCCCAAGCCTCATGTATTACCTTACCACTGGTTAATGGTAATACTTTCGAGATTAAGTCTCACCACATTAGCATCTTACCAAAGTTTACCGGGAGTGAGGGTGAGGATCCATATCTTTTTATTCATGAATTCGAGGAGATTTTTGCCTTGCAAAAACTCCAACAATTAACCGAGGACTCCATTAGGCTTAGACTAATCAAATTTGCTTTAAAAGAAAATGCAAAAAAATGGTTGTATAGTCTACCAGTCAACTCTATTTTAACGTAGGAGGGATTTGTGGTAATTTTTCTTAAAAAATATTTTCCAAATCACAAGACCACAAAAATCACAAATGAGATTAACCAATTTCATCAAAAAGAAAATGAGTGATTTTGGAAATATTTTGACCGCTTTAAAAACCTTCTGTCCCAATGTCCCCACCACAGAATAGAGAAATGGAGACTCTGTAAGATTTTCTATGAAGCCTTAGATAGTCCTACCACCACCTTGTTAGAGTCTATGTGCCAAGGTAAATTCATAAAAAAAGATGAGGATCATGGTTGAGAATTTTTCGAGGAACTAGCAGAAAAGACAATGTTGTGGGAGTCCACTAGGGAGCCTGTTAAATCTAATGAGTCACCTAGTTCATCATCTAGGGGTTTGCATTCTATTGGTAAGTCAATTGCAACCGAAGCTAAGTTAGCTACTCTCACTAGAAGACTCGGAGCTTTAGAAATCATCGGATCCTAATCACAAGTGTCTATATGTGCGAACTATAATTCTCTGAATCAAGAACTTCAAAATTTTCAAGAGTTGGAGTAAGTGAATGCTATGTTCCAACCAACACCTAGAAATGACCCATTTTCACAAACTTACAACCTCAGGTAGAGAAATCACCCAAAAGTTTCATGGAACCAAGGTCAAAACTATCAACCATCTCAACCCAACTTTTAAAAGCCCAATTCTAGCTCTTACCCAAATCAAAGTCTTGGTACTTATCCAAACTCAACTCAAACACCTTTGAACCCACCCGATTTTAATGATTCAGATAAGAGACTTAGTTCCTTAAAGAAGAATATTGAGGCGTTGTTGAAATTACAAACGAATTTGACTCAGTCCCAACAAACCTCCATTCAAACCATGACCCAAGATAGACAAATCTTAAATTCTAATTCTCAATCCATCTTTAAGTTAGAGGTTCAGATGAGTCAATTAGCTTGCACAATTTATGAGCGGGATAAGAACCGGTTTCCTAGTCAAACCGAGGTGAATCCCAAGTTTCCTATGAACCAAAGACCTCATGATAATATAAATGTGGTTATTTCCTTAAGGTCTGGCAAGCAAGTTGATAACTAAGTGGGTGATAAATTTCGTGAGGATGAGGAATCGACTTCTGAACTAAGTCATCCTTTTCCAGGTTCGAGTGTAGAAAAACTGAAGAATTCGAAAAGTCAAGGATCCACAAGTGAACCGATCAATAACCCTTCTTCTGAAAAATCGAGTGAAAGAGTCTATAAACCCAAAGTCTCTTATCCCCAAAGACTCATTTCAGCTAAGCAAACGGCTCAATTAGACAAGATTTTAGAAGTCTTTAAGCAAGTCAAGATAAACATTCTTCTCTTAGATGTCATTCAACAAATTCCTTCTTATGCTAAGTGTCTAAAGGAGTTGTGTACTCATAAGCGCACCAATCATGTCTCGAAGAAAGCCTTTTTGACATCACACATTAGTTCAATCCTTTCAAATTAATTTCTTGTGAAATATAAGGACCCCGGTTGTCCTACTATTTCGTGTGACTCAGGCGATACCTTCATCCATAAAGCTTTGCTTGACTTAGGAGCTAGCGTGAACCTTCTTCCATTTTCTGTCTATAAAGCCCTAGGTTCAGGAGAACTTCAAAAGACAAATATTACACTTCAATTAGCGGATCATTCTGTCAAAATTTCTGTGGGAGTTGTTGAAGATGTGTTAATTAAAGTAGGTGACTTTGACTTTCCTATTGATTTCGTGGTCTTAGAAACCGAACCAGTCAAGAACCCTAAGAACCAAATTCCTATCATTTTACGAAGACCTTTTCTAGCCACTTCTAATGCCTTTATTAATTGCAGGAATGGATTAATGAAACTAACATTTGGGAATATGACCATAGACTTAAATATTTTTCATGTTTGAAAACAATCCAATGATTTTGATCAACCAATGAGAATCAATTTAATTGATGAAATAGTTGATCAAGATCTCATGACTCCTAGTGATACTTTTGACTTTTTTTTAAACACTTTGGTCAAGATTGAGATGTTTCCAATTACACAAATGAGGTCAACCAAATGTTAGAGTCCATCATTTCCATAACTAATCAAGAGATCACGCCAAACCCTCTTTTCGAAGCTAGTGAACTCGTTGAGTCAAGCCCGCCAGAATTAGAACTCAAACCTCTTCCTAACACTCTTAAATATGTCTTTCTAAGACCTAACAATTCTCTTCCGGTTAAAATTGCCTATAATTTGATCGAGTCACAAGAGAAAGAGCTTTTAAGTGTGCTTAGAGAACATAATGAAGCGATAGGATGGAGTATCTCAGATATCAAAGAAATTAGTCCGACTATTGTCCAACATGGGATTTACTTAGTTGATGATGTTAAGCCTGTTAGGGAACCTCAAAGGAGATTGAACCCTGCCATGATGGAAGTTGTTGAGAAAGAAATCCTTAAATACCTCAATAATGGGATAATCTATCCCATTTCTGATAGTTCTTGGGTCAGTCCCGTTCATATAGTGCCTAAAAAGTTAGGTATTACCATAGTAACCAACGAAAATGATGAGCAAGTTCCTACTTGTGTTCAGTCAGGTTGGAGAATATCCATAGATTTTAAGAAGGTCAATGCCGCCACTAGAAAAGACCACTTTCATTAACCCTTCATGGACCAAATGTTAGAAAGGTTAGTGGGTCATTCTTACTATTTCTTTCTAGATGGTTATTCTGGGTATTTCCAAATTCCCATTGCTCCCGAGGACCAAGAAAAGACCAAGTTCACTTGCCCTTTCAGAACCTTCGATTATCATCGGTTAGCTTTTGGCCTAACTACTAGCCCTTCTACCTTTCAAAGGTGCATGACTAGCATCTTTTCTAACATGATAGGAGACTTTCTAGAAGTCTTTATAGATGACTTTTCCATCTTTGGTTCTTCTTTTCATCAGTGTCTACACCATCTCGACTTAGTCTTAAAAAGGTATAAGGAAACCGACATCGTCTTTAAATGGGAAAAATGTCATTTCATGGTTAAGGAAGGAATTGTTCTTGGTCACAAAATTTTTGAAAAGGGAATCGAAGTTGATAAGGCCAAAGTCGACCTTATTGCTAATATCCCTCCACCAAAATCTGTCAAAGAAATTCGCTCCTTTTTAGGACATGCCGATTTCTATCGATGTTTCATTAAGGATTTTATTAAGAAGGCTAGACCCTTGACCAACCTTCTTTCTAAGGAGGTGAAATTCGAGTTTACTAGTTAGTGTGTTCAATCTTTTGACCACCTTAAGAAAGAATTGACTTCAGCCCCGATCATCAAGTCCCCCGATTGGAATCAACCTTTTGAGTTAATGTGTGACGCTTTGGATTATGTGGTAGGGGCGGTGTTAGGTCAACGAATATATAAGATACCTCATGTCATTTACTACGCTAGTAAGACCTTAAATGATGTTGTTAGGTCCCGGAAGTATTGTAGAAGAGGGGTTGAATACAATACTCACTAAATTAAAAATTTCTTTCAAATCTTTTGCGGATAAATAATTTAGAGTTCGGTTAGTGGGTTCGAATTCAAGAGGTGAATAGTGTTTATGAGTCTGGCTTACTAATTTTCCATATTTATGAATAAACATTAAAGTTCTAGAAAATTAACAAGTAATTAATGAGACACTTTTCAGAGAATATATCTTTCGTATATAAACCCAGAGGGGTGCTACACCCAGTTAAAAATATAACCGGTTCCTGAAGAATAAAATGAGTTCTTCGCTACTAACACAAAAATATAAGGCTCAGTTCTTATACAAATATATCTAAATTAGTACAAGGAAAAACTGAGTCCGTAGGGAGTGATATCTAGGAGCCCTGAACATTTTTTATTAAAGAACTTGATCCTAATATATGACCGGGAGCAAGGTATGGGTGTGTATAAATTGTATCTTCTTGCTTCATCCTTGGAAGTAGCTCTCTACATTTTTGTGTTGAAGAAGACGACCCTTGAATGAGTGGCTCACATCTTCTTATCTGTGTGGTTTTTAAATCAATAAAGTAGGCTGCTGTAATTTGATTGGCTGAGGGGCTAAGTGTCGAATTGTGTTTCCCTGTGTAACCTATGTGTCGAAGTAAATCCCCTTGTACATGCCTTAGAATAATTCTTTTGAAGTAAGAAGTCTAAGTGTCGACTTTTTCTTTCATGTATAGCCCACGTGTCGAATTCATTAGCCTTGTATAGCATATGTCGATATCTTCCACCATGTATACATCACTTAGATTCATTTTGGCATATTTAAAAGCTATGTGTCGAATTCACTTTGCATAGTATATGTCTTAGAATTAAAATCAACATATTCAAAAGTTGTGTCGATGTTTTAATTTGACTTAGTCAAATTACCATTTGATCACCAACCTTTTATACCTCTTGTGTTTGGTTACTTACGGTTTGGTTGTTGAGTTGTTTCCGTTCTTCGATTGTAGTTCAGAAACTTTAATTTTTCGTACCAAAGTTGTGACACTTTACACCCTGCACCCTTTAAGTTATTTGGCTGTTTGGCTGTAGCCTCTACAAATCACTTTTCGTACCTTAATAAATAAACGTTCTTTCCGAGTACGTTCTTCAACTTAACAATTCTTCTATAGATAATACTCAGATTCCTTTCAAAAACCGCTAACGCTTAGTCTAACTGGTCTGGTTCACAGATGACTAACTTTGATCCAGGTCTTCGTATTATTGCCTTACGTACATAGTTAAGTTTGCAGCAACTTCATATTTTCGAACACTGACTGTCAATAAATATAGTACTTTCACTGGAACCTTTTCTTGTACTAAGACAACGTCTCCATTACTACCACAATCTTGAATAATTCATTCTCTGTTCTTCAGTGACACTTGAACATATAAATGAACTTTTTTCAGTCAGTATAACTTCAAGACTGCAGATGTCTTCTTTAACGTTTGTTTTTACCATGTCTTCAATTCTTCTAGATTCCTATGCTTCGAATACTGTCTATCTTCAATCAATGCTAATACACTGAAATCTTCTAGTGGCACTTTTATACTGAATCTTTAACACTTCTGAAACCCTAAAAGTCTTTAACCATTATTCTTCACTGAGGCATGAACATATTAATAAACTTCTTTTAGTGACTTATAGTAGACTTTAAAACTTCTTCTAATGTCTTGATTCACTGTATTTTCCTTATCTTCATTTCTTCCTGATTTCTGTGTAGACGTAATATTATTTATTTGTCTTGTTCTAGTGTTGAGCTATCACGATTACTATTCATACAGCTTCGTAATCTCACAAACAATCTCCTTCTATTTGATTGTTAAACTTAGCAAACAAATCTCATAGAGAGGATAACTCAACTAACAACTAGAAAAAGTAATCGTCCGAGACTTGTAAATAATGCTACTGGTTTTTCTGGATCAAATTCTGCATTTCTAGAATTCTTGAGTAACTGAAATGAAAGATGTTTGTTCCTCTAGCACTGAACTGATATTCATGCAGTATCATCATCATTTCTTCTATGACTGAGCTTTCTTTGTTTCAAAATCCTTCATAGTTTGAACTTAAAGAACTTATCATGAACAAAACTTCATAAAAATTAAAATTCCTGGGAACTTCTTCAATAGAACATAGAACATAGCTCAAGTAATGTTCTCCCCCTGATAATGTGATTCTTCTTCTCCCTTTAGATGAACAATGAAAGTGTCAATCCTTTCTATACATCCCACTTGGATGAGGAATCCTCTACTGACAACTCCTTTCAAGTATATGATATAGTTTCTTGATTCTCCCATATTTTGTTGCTTCCCATAAGGATCGGAAGATAATATTTTCTTTTTTTTCTTGTCTAAATTCCCCCCTAAGGATATTAACTTCTCCCAAGGATACGAAGATTAGACTTTCTCCTTTTTCTTGTCTACTAAATTCTCCTCCTAAGTTGAGGAATCCTCTAATGGACCATAAATTTCTCATGGCTTGTCTTCCAAAGAAGGTTCTCATCTGTAATTGATTGGGAAAACATAGTAGTTTTTCTTTTAGAAGTAGCAAGTAACAAGGGTAAGCGTTTGGTCTATGGTTTCCTCAATTCTACTACGTTATGTTGGTGTTTACACTTAAGTGTTGATCACTTTGAAGTGTTTCACTCTTTCTCTCCCTATCTCTCACTCAAGTGTATCTCTCCCTCACTTTCACTTAAGTGTTTCTCTCCCTCACTTTCACTCTGCATTCCAAATATAGTCTTCTGTACTTGCAAGTGAAATCCGTCAATTTATTTATATTCTCGTCACCTAATTCATCAGAATGAACTGAATCACTATCAAGTGGAAAATTGCCTCGTAGAGGTATTCTTGATCTACCATGCATAAACACTGTCTCAGCACCAGACTCAATAGTTTTTGCTAAGTCACTGTCTAGTTGAGCCTCACCTCTTTCAGATGGTTTATCCCAAGATATTAAATCTTTTAGGGAATCCTGTCTTGTTCTATCAAGGAGTTGCCTCACACCTTTTCTATAAATGGGAGGTGGACATACCTTTTCAGGATCTGGAAATTTTCCTTCCAAGAGGGGTGACGTAGTAGGCAATGTAATGAATGACAATTTAGAGCCTACGTTTCCCTCGTAACCCGGTGATGGGAATTTTGTATGAAATACCCTTCTTGACTCATCCAAATAATTCTTACCAAGTAGTTGCCTCTCAAGCCCAAGTAAATCTGAATAAGAGATCTCCCTTTCGAGATGCAGAAGATTAACTTCTGTTTGAGGTAAATACCTTGGACAATGTAATTTATAGCAAATTAGAGTCTGTATCTCCTCTGAATGCTTATACCTCTCAATGTGCATGCCTTGCAATGTGTTCCTAGAATTTATCTATTTAGGCTTACCATCAGCGTGAGCGCTAATGGTGTGCTTGACTCATTACAAGGTGCCTGGCTGACGAGCGAATTTCAATGGACTCACCCATTTGAGAGAATGATTCCAGAGACCGTTTTATTGCCTTTTCAGCTCTGCATCCTTTTGGGAAGATGTAGATGAGCTTACACTTACCTTATTTTATATAGTACTTTTCTTCTCTGGAGGTAGAGCTGTGGGTGCACTTTCAACTTCATCCTTATTCGCTGCATCACTTGCAGTTTCTCCCTTGTCAACCTCTAACTTACAAAGTTTTCTTATATCTCCAAGGGTTAATATATGGAAGTGGATGAATAAGTGTTTCGTACTATGGCCTGGGTAAGAGATTGATGGGTTTTCAACCTCTTGGCCAGCTTCTAAAGCCACTAGGGGCTAAACGGATAGAGACAATCAAAGATAAAGAAATAATCACCTTAACATTCCAAAACTTATTTGTCATCTCAAAGAGAAGGAAAAATATAGTAAGGAATGGTAATGGATTGCATTAAAGCACTTTTCAGCAAAAGAGTTTTATCGGAACTAAAGATTTATCATTAAGATCATGATACGAAATTTTCTTTAAGATACATATCCCCTAATAAAATGCGGGAATGTGTATCAGAGAAGAAAGTTTCTAACCTTTACGAATTTCTTATAAGTCAAACTTCCCATAATAAAATGCGGGAATTTACACTAAAGAAGAAATTCAACTCTCTTACCAAATTATATCTCGATAAAATGACTCAATTTCCATTAAAACCTAAGTACTCTATCCTTATCAGATAGAGGACTATAATTTTTTGACTTAAAATGCATTTATGATTTACATCATTTTCGTCCGCCTAATAATATCCCCGTCTTAAAATGAAAATACATGACAATAAGGGTGAATGTATGCTTAACAATACAGTATAAGGACTTCAAAACAACAACCACCGTTTTGGTACTATGAATCAATGTGAAACATATATTGAAACAAGTGTTTAAAAATAAATCATTTTACAAGTGATTGATACCTCAAAGTGAAAATAATTTCTCCGAATAAAATAGCAGTCACAAAGTTTTTCCCACTTTAAAAGGAAAAATGAAGAGAGAAAATGATTTTAAAAATGTAACATTTAAAACCAATTTTGGAGAGAGGATAAAAGATTTTGAGATTGGAGAAAGATTATCCTCAAGAAAAATTTGATTCACACCCAAGAATTTAGAAAATAAAGAAGGGCTGTAAATCAAAAGATTTTCAAAAAATAAGTTTTGAAAAAGAATTTTGATGTTTTCTTCTCTAAAACTGGTAGAAAAATGAATGTATCTTTGAATAAAATGTTTTAAAAAATAAACAGACAAAAATTTCTTTTTAATACATTCAGGTTTAAAACATTCAGTCAAAGAGAGAAAATTAATAGAAATACTCATGCAATACTAAACAGTTACCATAAATATGCATATATATAAATCAAATAAACATGTCAATCATTCAGTAGAACAATAAGCATTTAGACATATTTTTATTATTAGTGATTTTCAAATAAACAACATGTATTATCATCAATATTAAAAATATCGCAATTAATTGCAAAGAAACATTAACAAAATTGTTAGTGTAGGTGCCCTAGAGGCAATACAATGTTTATTTTGATAAACCTTTATGTCAATTGATTATTCAATAAACATATTTATTATGACTTTAATTACTGCGATATATTTGTTAGCATAATAAATGTCCTTAGAATCATGATACACATTGTATAGTTTAGTACATGACTTAAAACTTGAGATTATATAATATATCATATTCTTAAATGTCCCTAGTCGAGTATTATTATTATAGGACAATAATAATACACAAATAGACTAGTATGTTGTTTGACTGATAACCACATCTCATTGGTTATAAGTATGGGGATACTAAAGTCAATACATAGGTACATGTAGGAGTACATGATACTGGACAGACCCACAGTGAGATTCTTCATGTTTAATAAAGTCATAAGAAAGACTCACAGTGATAATGGTGTAATGATCCTTTGACTTGAGATCATTATATTTCTATACGAGGATTAATATACTTTGACTACATTAAAAGTTACCTTTGACCCAGTGATGATAAAAGTGGACATCGGGTATATCATGAGTCGTATGAGAAATATGAATGATAGATAAAGGATTTAACCCTCCTATAATTAGGAGAGATATATTGGCCTCTTGATTGAGTGAGACTATAAAATGCATGGCCGTGCTCAAATAATGATTTGTTTTCATAGTCTACTCATGGATCAAGTAAACCCGGATTAAATGTTGAAGAGGGTGACTAAATACATGCCTCGAGTTTAATCTATAATATATATGGTTAAAGGGATTATATTACACTGAAACATTAATCACGAAAGGTTTTATCGAATCACGATTTAATTATTATTTAATTGGGTAGCAATGATGTATTACTAGATACCGCTCATTGTTTATAATTTTATTGGAGAATAAAATTATTGCTAATTAAATAATAGCCTATAGGGTCACACACATAGAGTACTTTAAGGAATAATTAATTTAAATTATAGATTTAAATTAATTGATGATTATTTGAATTTTATTATATTAATTAAGTGAGACTTAATTAATTGAAATAATATAAATTCGAATTTGAATTCTGCCATTAATAATTAAGTGTGACTTAGTTATTAATTAAATAATAAAATTCGGTTTTATCATTTAATCCTAAACCTACATGGGTTAGGCTTTGCTGTTATGGGTTGCTATTATGGGCCTATTAACCAACCATTATAAATAGATAATGTAGGGTTAATAGGTATTAAGTTTTTTTTTTAAGTAAAAACGAACCCTAGCAGCAGAAAAGGTAGAGGCAGATTTCGAAATCATCTAGAGGAGGCTAGTACATCCGTTCCATAATCAAGATCGTGAGACGTTCTTGAAGGTGCTCGTGTGGATACCATAGAGGTGTTTTCAAGAGGAAGACACAAGTCGTGAAAGCTAGGATCTCCGTTGAGTTCGTAGTAGTGAAGACCAAATAAAGGTATGATTCCGTTTCACAATAATCAGTCCATGATTATACATGATCCTGCGTTAGGGTTCCGAAATTTTCGTTATATTTACGTTTAATCCGCTGCGTTTTATGCCTCGGAACCCAACAATGGCATCAGAGCTACGTGTATAAGGGACTGATTTGGTTACGTGTTTTATGTATTTGATGCATACATGCCTGTTTTGGTGACTGCCATGCCATGCTACTGCTTTGTCATAATCTGTTATGCCACTGCCATGCCTGTTATGAGACTGCTATGCTTCTGCCAATATGTAACTGTCAGAGAATGTATATTCTGTGTCTGATCAGAGTTTGTGAAATTGGAGCTGGGTCAGAGTTTAACAAACTCTGATGGACTCGCTCAGAGTTTAATAAACTCTGATGGTCAGGTCAGAGTATAGAGCATGGTCAGAGTTTAACAAACTTCGATGGTCTCTGATCAGAGTTTAGCAGTAAACTCTGATGGACTGTGCTGATCAGAGTTTAGCAGTAAACTCTGATGGACTGTGCTGATCAGAGTTTAGCAGTAAACTCTGATGGACTGTATAAATTGCAGTGGGGAAAAAGGCCAACAGATATGATCTGTAGTTCAGAAATTGATGATATGTAGCTCGACCCCAGCTGGGGGCTGCCGCCCCCAGACCCCGCCCGGGGGCTGCCGCCCCCGAACCCCCGCCCAGGGGCTGCCGCCCCCGGACCCCCGCAATATTTTATTTTGTGTACTTGAGCATGGTGCTGGTTATGGCCCTTAGACCCCTAGATTAATGGTTTTGGTTTTATAAATACGACTTGCATGTCGTTTTCTTCATTCTTGTAATTGTTTAACCTCGAATGTAACTCGAGTTTTCTTATGTAAGTACAATAGTATAGGTTGTATTCAATTATTCCATGTAATGTACTTGAATATTGAAGGATGATCCAAGAAGGGGAGCAAGCACCCATGGATACAAGAAGAATGAAGACATGTAATTGTATTTATATTTCACCACCATAGATTGACTTTGATCCTTTCATTAGCTCGAAAGGATCACATAGGAAAGGGGCCATAACCAAGCACATTTACATACTGCACTTTACATATTGATGTATGAATGTATGTGTAGAGTAGAAGATGCATGCTTTAATTAGATTAATGATGTATGCATGTATTAGATACGTCACCCATGCCATGCTTGCCATGCTAAACAAGATAAAATCTGTAACGATTTAAGATTTTAAAATTAACAAACGATCATGAGATTCTTGTGTTTATGAAATATGGATTTTTAAAACACGGAATTGAATATGGATTTTGATGTCTATAATTGGGATTTTCTGACAAAAACGGATATGCGTATTCGTAAGGCTGATGGGTTTTAAGTGTGACCACTGGTATCCTCCATCTACCTGGGAAATGAACAATTTAAGATGTCAATTTGAAATATTTAGTTCAAGGAAAAATTGAGGATCTCTTTATGATGTGATCATGATCGTCGTAAATTTTCTAAACCCCTTAACAAAATATTAAGTTTTAATCAGATGCTTTCCAATGAATGAACACTCATCGAATCCTAGATCGATTAGGGGAAAGACTGTCAGTGGCAGGGGACTCCTATCTATCATGGTGAGATGCGACGAATATAAACGGTTATATTCGGCCGTTGTATCATTGGGTCAAACTTAACTGAGTCGTCATAATAAGGTGAAAGTAAACGGTTATATTCAACCATTATGAACTTAGAAGCATAGAGTTTGGTTAAAAATCTATTAGATAGATAAGATCAATCGTTGCTCACCAAACTATCCAAGAATTATATATGATATAATTGACAAATGTTGTCTACCTAAATAATCATTCTTAAGGACTTCCAGTGGTTGACTTAAGACATGACGAAATATGGATCTTGGCTGACTAGAAAGAATTATGGGATATACTTTCCAAATTAATAGTAAGGGCTATTGATTTGATAAAAATAGTGGGAGATATATTATGAATGTATCATAATCATTTGAACATAATAAATAACTCAGACAATCTAATGTTTATTTTGTGCTATTATCATTGTAGATACCAAGTAATGACAAACAACACAAACACACTATCCGTACGATCTGTCCTTGAGAAGGATAAGCTGACAGGAGGAAACAACTTCCTAGACTGGCAGAGGAATTTGAGGATTGTCCTCAGGCAGGAGCGCAAGCTTCATGTCATTGATATTCCTCCGACAGGTCCCCTTCCTGAGGGCGCTACTGTTGAGGAACGAGCGGCCCATACAAAGGATGAGAATGATGCAACTGATGTTGCATATCTTATGTTGGCAACTATGAGTGCTGAGCTTCAAAGACAGCATGTGCATATGGATGCATATACTATCTATGAGCACTTGCAAAGCATGTTTGCAAGCCAAACTCGTCAAGAAAGGTTCAACACGAGAAAGTCACTTTTTAATTGCAAACAAGGGGCAAGTGAACCAGTTGGCCCACATGTTCTGAAGATGATTGGTTACATTGAGTATCTTGATACTTTGGGTTTCCCGATTATTCAGGAAATTGGTATTGACCTAATCATGAATTCTTTGAACAACAAATTCACCCAGTTTATCATAAACTACAACATGAATGAATTTGACAAAACACCTACTGAATTGTTGGCTATGTTGAGAACGTATGAGACCAACATGAAAACGGCTGAACCTGCTCCCATACTGATGGTGGCCAATAAAGGTAAGGCCAAAGGGAAAGGCAAGTGGAAGGGTAAGAAGAAGACAGGTTCTGATTCTACACCCAAGCCAAAGTCAGGTCCCAAACAGGCTTTAAAGCCTAAAGGTGGGGTCGCTAAGGGTGAATGTCACTACTGTAAGAAAACTGGTCACTGGAAGAGAAACTGTTCAGTTTACTTGGAGGATCTGAAGAAGAAGAGGGCTGAGCAAGCTTCTACTTCAGGTATATATGTTATAGAAGTCAATCTGTCTATTTCTACATCTTGGGTATTGGATACTGGATGTGCTTCTCACATTTGTATAAATGTGCAGGAAATGCAGAGAAGTAAGACATTGGCTAAAGGAGAAATAGACCTACGAGTTGCCAATGGAGCAAGAGTTGCTGCTTTAGCTGTAGGAACATATTATTTATCTTTGCCCTCTGGGCTAGTTTTAGAACTGGATAATTGTTATTACGTGCCTGCGATTCGCAAAAACATTATTTCTGTTTCTTGTTTGGACAAGAAAGGTTTTTCGTTTACAATAAAGGACAACAGTTGCTCTTTTGCTTTGAATGATTTAACCTATGGTGTTGCGCGTTTGTTTAATGGTTTATATGTTCTTGACTTAGATAATCATGTCTGTAATATAGAAAACAAACGACTTAAAGTTAATGACTCAAATCAAACATACCTCTGGCATTGTCGTCTAGGCCATATAAATGAGAAACGCATATCCAAATTACATAAGGATGGATACTTGGATAAGTTTGATTTTGAATCATACCAAGAATGCGAATCTTGTTTGCTTGGTAAAATGACTAAAGTCCCTTTCACTGGTAAGGGTCAAAGGGCCACTGAACGTCTGGAGCTAATACATAGTGATGTATGTGGCCCAATGCGTGTGATGGCTAGAGGAGGCTACTACTACTTCATAACATTTACTGATGATTTCAGTAGATATGGGTATGTATATCTTATGAAGAATAAATCCGATTCTTTTGAAAAGTTCAAAGAATACAAGGCTGAAGTAGAAAAGCAAATTGGCGGAGGTGCAAGTATTAAAATCTTACGATCTGATCGTGGAGGAGAATACTTGAGCACTGAATTTAAAGATTATTTAAAGGAGTGTGGTATTGTATCACAACTCACTCCGCCAGGTACACCTCAATGGAATGGAGTTTCAGAGAGGAGAAATCGCACCTTGTTGGACATGGTACGATCGATGATGAGTCATGCAGATCTTCCAATTAGTTTCTGGGGTTATACTCTAGAAACAGCGGCTTTCACACTTAACCGTGTTCCTACTAAGAAGGTTCAAAAGACTCCATATGAGATATGGGAGAAGAAACGGTCAGGCATGAGCTTTATGAAAGTTTGGGGATGCAAGGCGTTTGTGAAACGTCAGGTATCTGACAAGCTTGGACCTAAATCTGAAGAGTGCAATTTTGTGGGATACCCTAAAGAAACAAAGGCGTATTATTTTTATAGTCCTTCTGAGCAGAAAGTGTTTATTGCTCGAGATGCTGTTTTCATGGAAAGAGATTTTGTTTCCAAAAGAAACAGTGGGAGAACTATAGACCTCGATGAAGATCGAGAACCACAAAATAGCATTGAACCTGAAGTGGAACATGAGCAGGATAATGATAATGCTCAACAAACACAGGTTGTTCGTAGAACTGGTAGAATTCGCCATGAGCCAGAGAGATATGGATTTCATTTGACTCAATGTGGTGATTTGATGCTCATAGATGAAGATGAGCCTCTCACATACCAAGATGCTATGAACAGTCCAGAATCTAAGAGATGGCTAGAAGCCATGAAATCCGAGATGGATTCCATGTACGAAAACCGAGTATGGACTTTGGTTGATCCACCCGAAGGGGTAAAACCCATAGGGTGCAAATGGGTTTTTAAGAAGAAAACTGACATGGATGGAAATGTTCAGACCTATAAAGCAAGGCTGGTTGCAAAAGGTTTCAAACAAATTCATGGTATTGACTATGATGAAACTTTCTCACCAGTGGCTATGGTCAAGTCCATAAGGATTTTGCTTGCTATTGCAGCATTCCATGATTATGAAATCTGGCAAATGGATGTCAAAACAGCCTTCCTTAACGGAATCCTTGAAGAGGATGTGGATGTGTACATGACACAACCTGAAGGTTTTGTCGATCCAAGGAATGTTAGCAAGGTATGTAAATTACGTCGATCCATTTATGGATTGAAGCAAGCCTCTAGGAGATGGAATATTCGTTTTGATGAAACAGTCAAAGAGTATGGCTTTGTTCAAAACGAAGATGAACCTTGTGTTTACAAGAAGGTTAGTGGGAGCCATGTGGCATTCGTAGTACTATATGTTGATGACATACTACTAATGGGGAATGACATACCTTCTCTCAAGGCTGTTAAGATTTGGTTAGGGAGCAACTTCTCTATGAAAGACTTAGGAGAAGCATCCTACATTCTAGGAATGAGGATCTATAGGGATAGATCTAGAAGGATGATCGGTCTAAGTCAGAGTACATACATTGATAAGGTTTTGCATCGTTTTGGTATGCAAAATGCAAAAAGGGGATATGTCCCCGTGTCTCAAGGGATAACGATCTCTAAAGATCAGTGTCCGAAATCATTGGATGACAAGGACCGCATGAGTAAGGTTCCATATGCCTCAGCAATTGGATCCATCATGAATGCGATGGTATGTACTCGCCCAGATGTTTCGTATGCTTTAAGCATGACGAGCAGATACCAATCTAATCCAGGTGAAGGTCACTGGACGGCTGTCAAGAATATTCTAAAGTACTTGAAAAGGACTAAAGATTCATTCTTGGTGTATGGAGGAGAGGAAAAACTGGTTGTAAAAGGTTACACCGATGCAAGTTTTCAAACAGACAGGGATGATACTGTATCACAGTCTGGTTTTGTGTTTTGTCTAAACGGAGGTGCTGTAAGTTGGAAGAGTTCAAAACAAGAAACAGTAGCTGATTCTACAATGGAGGCTGAGTACATTGCAGCTTGTGAAGCGGCTAAGGAAGCTGTTTGGATTCGAAAATTCATTACTGATTTGGGAGTGGTTCCATCGATCGCAGATCCCATTGATCTATACTGCGATAATAATGGAGCCATTGCAAAGGCTAAAGAACCTAGAGCTCACTCCCGAACCAAACACATACTCAGGAGATATCACCTCATTCGAGAGATTAATGAAAGGGGTGACATACACATATGTAAAGTGCACACAAATGATAACATTGCAGACCCACTGACCAAAGGCTTGTCGCAGAAGAAGCACGACGGTCACACTAGTTCCATGGGTATTAGATACATGGGTGATTGGCTCTAGTGCAAGTGGGAGATTGTTGGTGTAGGTGCCCTAGAGGCAATACAATGTTTATTTTGATAAACCTTTATGTCAATTGATTATTCAATAAACATATTTATTATGACTTTAATTACTGCGATATAATTGTTAGCATAATAAATGTCCTTAGAATCATGATACACATTGTATAGTTTAGTACATGACTTAAAACTTGAGATTATATAATATATCATATTCTTAAATGTCCCTAGTCGAGTATTATTATTATAGGACAATAATAATACACAAATAGACTAGTATGTTGTTTGACTGATAACCACATCTCATTGGTTATAAGTATGGGGATACTAAAGTCAATACATAGGTACATGTGGGAGTACATGATACTGGACAGACCCATAGTGAGATTCTTCATGTTTAATAAAGTCATAAGAAAGACTCACAGTGATAATGGTGTAATGATCCTTTGACTTGAGATCATTATATTTCTATACGAGGATTAATATACTTTCACTACATTAAAAGTTACCTTTGACCCAGTGATGATAAAAGTGGACATCGGGTATATCATGAGTCGTATGAGAAATATGAATGATAGATAAAGGATTTAACCCTCCTATAATTAGGAGAGATATTATTGGCCTCTTGATTGAGTGAGACTATAAAATGCATGGCCGTGCTCAAATAATGATTTGTTTTCATAGTCTACTCATGGATAAAGTAAACCCGGATTAAATGTTGAAGAGGGTGACTAAATACATGCCTCGAGTTTAATCTATAATATATATGGTTAAAGGGATTATATTACACTGAAACATTAATCACGAAAGGTTTTATCGAATCACGATTTAATTATTATTTAATTGGGTAGCAATGATGTATTACTAGATACCGCTCATTGTTTATAATTTTATTGGAGAATAAAATTATTGCTAATTAAATAATAGCCTATAGGGTCACACACATAGAGTACTTTAAGGAATAATTAATTTAAATTATAGATTTAAATTAATTGATGATTATTTGAATTTTATTATATTAATTAAGTGAGACTTAATTAATTGAAATAATATAAATTCGAATTTGAATTCTGCCATTAATAATTAAGTGTGACTTAGTTATTAATTAAATAATAAAATTCGGTTTTATCATTTAATCCTAAACCTACATGGGTTAGGCTTTGCTGTTATGGGTTGCTATTATGGGCCTATTAACCAACCATTATAAATAGATAATGTAGGGTTAATAGGTATTAAGTTTTTTTTTTAAGTAAAAACGAACCCTAGCAGCAGAAAAGGTAGAGGCAGATTTCGAAATCATCTAGAGAAGGCTAGTACATCCGTTCCATAATCAAGATCGTGAGACGTTCTTGAAGGTGCTCGTGTGGATACCATAGAGGTGTTTTCAAGAGGAAGACACAAGTCGTGAAAGCTAGGATCTCCGTTGAGTTCGTAGTAGTCAAGACCAAATAAAGGTATGATTCCGTTTCACAATAATCAGTCCATGATTATACATGATCCTGCGTTAGGGTTCCGAAATTTTTCGTTATATTTACATTTAATCCGCTGCGTTTTATGCCTCGGAACCCAACAAAAATATCATTACTTGATATTTATCAAGAAATTATGCTTCTAATATTTTATCAAATCAAAATTATAAAACTAATAAACATTGAATTGCTTAAATCCATAATTTTAATAAGATAAAATAATTTCGCTAAATACTAAAATATTCATAAGATTGAATATTAATATCTAACTTTCTACGCTATATCTAATAATAGTCACTCAAACATATTGCAATTATACACATAACAATTATTAATGATATACGTAAGCTCGATGATATAGTTGAAAAGAAATTCACAAGTCCTTTAAATATAGACATTTAATACTTGTGATCTTAATTACAACTCCTCGCTAACAAAATCAAATTTAGAAATATTTCCTAAGTATATAAAATATTGAGAATTTTATACACATGACTTAGAAAATACTTCAGCTTTTAATATTAGTGAATTTTTAAATATGCATTATTTATTTAGAACATAAATTCTAAATAATGTCACTAATATCAAAAGTCTCACAATTATTTGTAACAAAATATTTAAAAGTATTAGAGCAAAATATTAGAGTAATTAAGCAAGACATCATTGACTAACACTCATCAAATATTTAACATAAAAATAATTATGCTACTAACTTATGCAAGAAAATTTAACTATCGCATATGCATATAACATTATAAGCATGATAATTAAAGTAATAGCAATAAGCATGAAGTACTGTATTTCAAATAAACTCACAAGTCCTTTAAATATAGAAAATTTAATACTTGTGAACTTATTTGAAAAAAATTTGCAGATGGGATTTCCAAAAAATATGCATATAAATAATATCTCAAGTTCACTAACCAACTTAGATAAAATTAATTCATCAAGTTATTTATCAAAGATCTACAAGTTATTCTACTAAGGACAACTCTCGAAAGAAATGATACCTAGTGTCCATGCCTTGTTCCTTAAGTGGTGTAGAGAATATCCAGCAGAGTTGTTGGAGTTGAAGAAGTTTCCTTATCCAGAAGATCAGAGCATCACATTCACAGGTTGCTTTAATTTTCGCCTTTGCTGCAACTGTGTATTGAGTGCTTCTTCTCATTTCAGCAAGAAATCATATTCTTCCACGAAATTGACAGCTTCTAGGAATTACTTCCCTGTATTTCTTACAACCTGCATCATATATATCTATATAGCCAATTAGGTTAAACCTATTATCTTCAGGGTAACTAATTCTAAGAATTGGTGATTCCCTAAGATATCTAACAATTTATAACTTAGCTATAAGATAAGATTCTCTAGTATCCACTTGGAAACTTGCACATAGGAATATCGAGAATAAAATATATGGTCTTTATGCAATTGAATTAGTAATGAACTGATAATACCTCCATAGATTGTCACTTCAATTCATATACCTGATTTTCCCTAATCAAGCTTAGTGGTTTGTTGGCAAGAAGTCTTGGCAAGTATAGAATCTTTCAAATTACGCATCTTAAAAAGATCATTGACTTAGTTTAATTGCCATCATTCTTTTGAATTAATTGGAATCCAAAAAGAATTGCAACTCTTCCAACATGTTCATCTTGTAGCTACTCTGCATTTACTAAACAAAATATCTCTTGCACAAGTTTTGTTAGTAGACCAACATATAATACAATCATGGTATACTTGCACTAATATTACATTATATGTGTGCCTTGTATTCTAGAGAGATATGTGTATAACGACTCTACCAAAATCATTTTCAGGTAATTAGTAGTTAGAGTGTCATACCATGTCCTTGACGTTTTGATTGAATCCCTAACTCCATTCATAGAGAGCTTGGGAATAATGTTGGTCCTTGATATTGTAGAAGGGGGGTTGAATAAAATATCTATAAATTGTCGCGAAAACTTGGATTTAAAATATTGTTTTAATTAATCACAAAATATTAATCTTAATGAATTACTGTTTAAGTAGAAGATATAATTTTTTAACTTGAAAAGTATTACAAAAATTATCTGATGAAAAGTGTATATAATTGATAAAATAATATAGTACGAATTCGACATGACTTATTCGGGTTTAACAATTATATTCCAAACTTTGCACATAAATCTGTGAATATTACAATGTATACTAATTTCTGAATTTTAATGTTTTTCAACGTCGTAAAATATGAGGCGGAGGCCTCATTTTTATAGAGGTTTGTAAATATGGTATGACTTTTGTGCTATGACCTTTTTAGAAACCAATTAACCCTTGTATGACTCTTAAAATAGCTGGGTATGACTTCTTAAATCCTCGGTATGTGAAGGGCATATGACTAGGCCTATTTGTAATAATTAGATGACAACTCAACTCTAGCTAATAAAGAGAAGTAAATAAAAAACACCAAACAGGAATCAAGACGAAGACAGTCAACTAATCACAAAGGATCTAAGTATCAGAAGTATTTTCTGGGATTGCTACTCAACGACTAGAAGAAGTTCATTAATATGTTCAAGCGTTAGTGGAAAATAAAGAGGTAGCACTTCTAAAAGATACAGAAGATATAAAGGATTTCAAATGGTTACTACAGAATGATTCCAGAAGAAGATCTAAGGCAGTGAAGTAGAAGAATGATAGAAGGCCTCAACTTAAAGTATTAATAAATGAAGAATATTTATTAGTATGACACAAATGAACCAGACAGTACATTTGTGTGTTAACTAAAATAATATTTATTCCTCATTTAATTCAAAGAGGTTTCAAGAACAGAAGACAAAGAAAAGACGGGAAGATTTCAAAGCTGACTACAGATTAAACAGATCACTATAGTATTTTTAATTCTACAAGCAAAGTAAGTTAATTATTTAATTAAATTAATTCAAGTTGAATTTAATTTAATTTATAAATTATTTAATTAATTTATGTAGAATTAATTTATTATAAAAGAAATGAATTAATATGACTTATATATATATATATTTCGAATGACTTAAATAAGTCATACCGAATGAGTTATTAATAAGTCATACCGATATATATATTTATCTATTTAAATAAGTCATATCGAGTGCTTAAAAATAAGTCATACCGAAGCCATATTTAAAGAGTCATACCGAGCAATTCAAATAAGTCATACCGAGATTCTTTCCTTTAAAATAAGTCATTCTGATTTATTTTAATTAAAGAAAATTCGAATATGACTTTGAATAAGTCATACCGAATTTATAAGTCTCACCCACTCTTTTTCTTAAGTCATGCAAGTGTTAAATTTGTTAAATTAAGTCATAATGATAAAGGTCATACAAAGCTTTTTCAACCTCTATAAATATGAGGATTGTGCTTCACTATTTGATGTTAGAAAAATCATTTCAAATTCAGAAATTTGTCTGCATTGTAATATTCACAGATTTCTGTGCAAGTTTGAATATAATTGATTAAACTCGAACACTTCATGTTGAATTCGTTCTAGATTAATTTATCAGTTATAAACTCTAATCCTCAGATAAATTTTGTAATACTTTTCAAGTTAAAATTATATCTTCTACTTGAACAGTATTTCATTAAAATTTATATTTCGTGGTTATTTAAAATAATATTTTTAAATCCTAAATATCGCAACGATTTATAGATATTGTATTCAACCCCCCTTCTACAATATCAGGGACCAACAGTATGACTTTCTGCTAAGTCATTCGGTATGACTTTTCATTTAAAAAGCTCGGTATGACTTTTATTAATAAAATTCGGTTTGACTTTTATTAATAAAATTCGGTATGACTTATTAAAAAGTCATTTGAATTATATTAAAAATCATACTAAGATATATATTTTATAATAAATTAATTCTACTTAATTTAATTAAATAATTTATAAATAGGCCAGTATTGAGTAGCAATCCCATCAAAATAATTTATAAATAGGCCACTTTATTTTTCACTGACGCTTGAACATATTAATGAACTTCTTCCAGTGTTGAGTAGAAATCCCATCAAAATACTTTTGATACTTAGATCCTTTGTGATTAGTTGACTGTCTTCGTCTTAATTTCTGTTTGGTATTTATTATTTACTTCTCTTTATAGTTAGAGTTGAGTTGTCATCTAATAATATCAGAAATAGGCTTGATCATATGCCTTTCAATCTCCCCCTATTTGTTGTTAAACATTTAACACACAAATTTTTAGAGGATAATTCAACTAACAACTAAGAAAGTAATACGACATGTAATAACTGTAAATAATAAATAAAAGTTCTGGTTTTATATTTAACACTTTTTCAGATTCATACATGAAAGATAAATACAAGATAGATGTTCCTCTAGTACTGAACAAATATTACATAGATTCTATCTTGACCTATCTGAGTCTTCAGTTTTCAGTGGTATCAACTTCACCTTCTTCTAAATTAGAACTTTTGTGCCCTGGTGTTCTTGGTACCTCTTCAGCTTCTGATGTTCTGGTTGCAATGGGTTCTCCATATAATCTTCTTTGTTTAGCACGAGCTAATTCCCATTGTACTTCTCGCTCAATTGGATCTACTGTCTCTTCTTCTACATCATATGGCTGAGTTGAATCTATCTTTGGCATTTGCCTGATGTACGAAGGAATCCTTTTGGACAAACAGTAGTTTATGATCTTTTCAGCAGCATCAATCTTGGCTTGGGACCTGAACCCTTTAGACCTGAGCATCTTCTCAACTTCAATCATATATTTGACTGAATAACCCTTCAATGATTCCTCATCTAATTTCATGATCTGATAAAACTTGTTAGTGTAAAATCTTACTTCATGAGGATCATATGTGATCTGAGGACTAACAGTTCTTGAAAAGTCTCTAAGTCTGTCTCTGAGAAGCTCATTTTCTTCTAAACTTCTTCTTATCTTGTTCAACAGGGTCCATACTACTGACAATGATCTTTGTCTAAAGAACTCTAAAAAGATTCTAATTGTACCATTCTTGTTTGTACAGACTAAGATTTTCCAGTCATCTAGAATATTATCAACTATGACAGTGATATAGTTTATTTCCTCTTTCAGAGCCTTCATAAAATTATCTAGACTGTCATTTGACATTTCCAAGCGTTTAATCAATGACTGTAACTTGTAGTCTTCAAATGGTCATTTTTAGAGATTTTCCATTATTACTCTGGCAGTGTCCCATTTCTTCCCTATCTTTAGCTGCACATCTCTCTTCTTTTCTCTAACTGCAATGGCCCAAAGATTTTGCTTTTCCAAGCTTGCTTCTTTTTCAGCCTTTGTTCTTTCCATGACTAGAGCTTTCAGTTTCTCAGTCTTAGCATGACTTAACTTGATGTCTTCTTTTAATTTCTTCAGTGCCTCTTCATAGGCTGGATCAATTTCTTTTTCTTTTGGAAATAAAAATTCTTCATCAAAGGCAGTCTCTTCCTCAGCTCTACAGTAGTCAAGATTGTATGATTCATCATGAGCACTATCATCAATGAATTGTTCTTGAGCATAATACTGTTCTTCTAGTTCTGGATCATAAGACTGAAATTATTCTTCAGAATACAGCTTTGCTTTCCCTTTGTCTTGAGTAGCCCCTTCATCTTCAGCTACTTTCTCCTTGACTTTCTCCCCCTTAGTTGAGGGATCCTCTTGGGATTTAGAAGCTTCAAAGGATGTAATAAGTTTCTGCATGGTCAGATAGACATGCTTCATTCCCTCATTCAGATGTGCCATTCCATCATCCAGCTTACTGAAACGCTTGGTTGAGATCTTTTCATTTTCAATAATTGTTAGAGTCAGCCTTTTCTCAACCTCATCAATTTTGTCATTTAATGAGCTTACTTCTTTCATATCCTCATCAATGAGACTTTGCACGTTCTGGATATCTTGAGTCTTTAGAAGAATAGACGATTTCCACACGATTGTCAGTCATTCTGTTACAGAGGCCGATGTAGACTTTTCTTCTTCTTATGCTTTTACCTTAACCACCTCAGCTTGAACAATCTGCATTTCTCTCTAGAGAGCTTCTATTTTTTATAAAAGTTCATTGTGTGTGTGCACTCACCTCGCTTGCACTCTTGTTTGATTCTAAACTATGTGCATGTGTTTCACTCGGTGTTTGCCTCACTTCACTCGTGTTTTGCTAATTTCCAGATCCAGATGATGTACTTGTATATATTATTATAGCTTTTGAAGAGTCAAAATGCTCTTCTGATGTCGGTGAAGGCACGTCCTCAATAAGATTAACTTGAACTGGCTCCGTTACTAACATAGCTACTCTATGAATGAAGTCTGAACTCCCTCTAAAGAGTGGTTGCCTCTCAGATCCACTAGTGGATTCGAGAACTTCCTTTAAAGGAACTGGATGTAAGAAATCCGGGGGGTCACCACCTTAGACAATGTAGTGAGTGGCTCATTAGAGTCTGTGGTGCCCCTCAATGCCTGTAATGGCACTTGATGCTGCACTGCATCAAAAAAGTCTTGGTCCACTGTAAATGTGGCATCCAATAAAAAATTTTCAAAAACATTTTCTTCACTTATAGATGTTCCCTCAAATGCTATTAATCTTTCAAAGTCGATTTCAACCAGTTAATTACTCTAATCACCAGTTCTTAAACTTCACCAAATCACAACAAAATCTGTCCTTAAACACAAATCACTGAGACAATTCGATCTTAATGAAAATCGGGCAGCACTTTGGTATGTTACAATCGATTATGACCAAACCATCAAGTGAAATCACTTGCATTAAACAAGCAAGCAACTGATATTCAGTTGTAAAGGATCGTGATCAAAAATAAAAAAAATCCTGCAACTGCTGTGTTCGTGTGTATATATGTGTGTATATTGCTGAGTACGACTGTTAATATGCTGGTATGGCCTCTTTTTTTTTAAATAAACTAAATCAATAGAAAACTCTCGGTATGACTATTAAATGTCATACCGAGTTTTTAAACAGAAAATGTCATACTAAATAAAATAAAACTAAAATAAATACTCAGTATGACTTTTAATTATTTAAAAGTCGGTATGACTTTTAATAATTTAAAAGTCGATACGACTTTTAATTATCCTTACTCGGTATGACTTTTCTTTTCTCTTTTTTTTTTATTTAAGCATCGGTATGACTTTTTCATACCTTAAGCTCGGTATGACTTTTGTTTAAAAAGTCATGCTGAGATTTTAAGTAAAAATGTTATACCGAGATAAACTAGAAAAATCATTCCGGATAAATTGAATAAAAGTCATGCTAATAAAATACAAGTATATATATATATATATATATATATATATATATATATATATATATATATATATATATATATATTATTTCTAAATTCGAAATAAAGTACTAAAAATTTTATTCGACTTTTAGATTTAATTAATAATAATAATAAATATTAACAAGCAATATCTAAAAGGAAAAATAAAGATAATAAAAATAATTTACATACTACTAAATTATTAAAGATATATAATAATTATTTATATTATTAACAGTTCTAATTAATTTAGGAATTAAATTAATTCAAACTTGAATTAATTTAATGAATAAATTAATTAAAAAATTAATAACATAATCATTATTAATGTGCAATAATAATTAAAAAAATATATTATAATATATATATATATATATATATATATATATATATATAATGCTTATAAAATGCTAAAAATAAATAAGTACTTATGCTATAATTGAAAAAATTATCTATTAAGAATATTAAATTAATCTGAAGATAATTTATCCAAAAATTCATAAGCCCTGGGATTTTATTAATTCAAGTCTCATAAATTCTTTAAATATTAACATTTAATATTTATGAGCTTAAATTAACTCCTAGCAACCAAAAGTTAGCCATTGTTTAACATCCCTAGTTCACTAACCAATTTAGAGAAAGCGGATTCATCAAGTGGTTTCGTGAAGATGTCGGTTATTTGATCTTCTGTGGGTACAAAATATAGCACCACAGTTCTGTTCATGACATGCTCTCAGATAAAGTGATACTTTATGTCAATGTGTTTGGTTTGCGAATGTTGTACATGATTGTTGAAAATAGCTATTGCACTTGTGTTGTCGCAGAAAATAGGAATTTTGTTCAACGCAAGTCCATAGTCATTTAGCTGATTCCTTATCCACAATATCTGAGAACAACAGCTACCTGCCACAATATATTCTGCTTTGGCTGTTGAGGTAGACACTGAGTGCTGTTTCTTGCTGTACCAGGAGATCAACTGACTTCCTAGAAACTGACAGCTTCCAAACGTACTTTTCCTGTCCATCCTGCACCCTGCATAATCTGAATCTGTATAGTCTATTAGGTCAAAACCTGTCTCTTTCGGGTACCAAATTCTAAGATTTGGTGTACCCTTTAGATATCTAAAAATTCATTTAACGACTATAAGATGAGATTCCCTAGGATCAGATTGAAACCTTGCACATAAGCATGTTGCAAACATTATATCGGGTCTACTAGCAGTTAGATATAGTAATGAGCCTATCATACCTTTGTAGCTTGTGATGTCAACTTTCTTACCAGTTTCATCTTTGTCAAGCTTGGTGGCTGTTGGTATTGGGGTTTTTGCTGGTGAAGAATCTTCTAGACTGTATTTTCTCAGAAGATCCCTTACGTACTTTGATTGGAAAAAAAAATCCCATCTTCATTTGGCTTTACTTGCAATCCAAGGAAGAATGATAGCTCACCCATCATGCTCATTTCATACCTGATCTGCATTAACTTAGCAAATCTCTTGCACAAGTTTTCGTTAGTAGAACCAAATATAATATCGTTAACATAGACTTGGACAAAAATCATATCTTTATCACGCAATTTATAAAAGAGTGTTTTATCTATGACACCTCTAATAAAACTATTTTCAAGTAAAAACTCAGAGAGAGTGTCATACCATGTCATCGGTGCTTGTTGGAGTCCATAGAGAGCTTTGAATAGAAAATATACAAAATCAGCAAACTCTGGATTTTCAATGCCAGGGGGCTGTTCCACATATACTTCATCTTCTAACTCTCCATTCAGAAATGCGATCTTCACATCCATTTGATAGACTTTAAAATTGGAATGTACTGCGAATGCCAGAAATACCCTGATGGCTTCAAGTCTTACAATTGCTGCATAGGTCTTATCATAATCAATTCCCTCTACCTGGGAGTAACCCTTTGCCACCAGTCTGGCTTTGTTCCTTGTAACAATGCCATCACCCTCTAACTTGTTTCTGTATACCAATTGTGTGCCAATAATAGATCTATCTTTAGGCCTGGGTACCAGTGTCTAGACTTCTTGTCTTTCAAACTGATTGAGCTCTTCTTGCATGGCAAAAATCCAATCTGGATCAGTTAATGCATCTTCAATCTTCTTTGGTTCTTCTTGAGATAGAAAAACTGAAAATAAACATTCATTTGAAGTCGCACTTCTGGTTCTAACTCCAATATCTGGATCACCTATGATCAATTCAAAAGGATGATCTCTGCTCCATATTGTGAGATACAGTCTTATGGATTAGGTTTTGATTATTTTGTCTTAATGATAAGTGTAAATTAAATTAGCATTAGGAAGTTACTAATTAATGTAGTAATCCTCCCTTAGGTTGTTCGAAGTGATAGTCAACGAGAAGAAAGTCAAATTGGGTCAAACTGCTTTTATAAACAAAACCAAATGATTTTCTCTCTACATATATTTAGATAAGATTTATCAAAATATTGATAAAATCAAATCTAAGTTATATATGTTATATTTTGAGGCATATACTGAAGATGAACAAATATAGTATTTTAACACAGCTTTTATGAAACAGAAAATGTGTTATCTATTCAAAAGAGTGTTTGTTTTAAAGGTTTTCAAGGGAACATATTTTTAATATATTCTATAAATATATTTGTTCAATTTATCTTCAACAAAGTTCTGCCAAGATATAAAATACAGATTTTATCCCTGAAGCCCTAAATTGTCCTATTTCTTTGGATAATTTGTATTTTAATTCAAATTAAATATTCCTAGGACTTCATAGTCATTATTATTTTAGGAATATTATATTTGAATATGTTTTGAGTCAAAACTTTAGTCCAAACGTTGACAAGTTCCGACAAATGGCTATCGAGTATTGTTTCGGGCTATAGGGACATCGAAACGATCTTTTTCTCAAAGTAGTATCTATACATGTCCAAATGACTTGAAACTTGGGGAATGTCATTAGAATGTTGAAAAAGAATTTTAGGATTTTGTTCATAATTTTTGGGTGACTTTTATTATTGGCCTGTATTCCCGATTTCGGGATTGTTTGTTCGGTCAATGAAGGTCAACTCCAAATTGAGTAGGATTTTGACCATTACCTATTGGGATCATTCCCAGATGGTTCCCAAATTTTCATAATTTTTGGAGCATATTTTGAAAAACGTCATATTTCCAACGTATCGTTCGATATCGTGTTTATTCGCTTAAATAATTTACTGAATGAGGCTAGCACGTTTTTCTAGGCAACCATGTGAGTAAATAAAGCTGGGGGACAGCACTTTTGAATTATGTACCTTACCTTATCACATGCCAAGCCTTGTCCCCTAATTAAATAAATCAAAAATGCTCATTTTTGGCCTATAAATAAAGCCCTCCTCCCACACCATTTCTCAAGCCTTTTAGTGCCAAGTATATGCTGCAAATTTCTCTCCCAAGAAGCTCTCAAGATCAGTAGCTTTTCATCTCCAAGAGTTCTTGCCCTTTAAGCTTAGTTCTTACATAGATCTTACCCCTTTCAAGCTTAAAAACCCATATACTTGCACTAATCACACACCAACCATACAAGTCCCTTTAGGCTACCCAAAGACCATATATCTACTGCCCTTAGACTTGTTTAGTTGCCCCCAAAGTTATACCAAAAGTTCACTTTCCGGCGATTTTCCGGCGACTACTTTTTGTGTGTTTTGGCTTCAAAATTGGCTTTTTCTCTTGATTTCTCTCTAGATCTCAAGGGTTACAAGTTGATTCCATTTTTATGTGTTAGTACACATATTAGGCAGATTATAAATAGATTTGTGCTTGCTTGGTTTGTTTGTTAGATCTATTATATAGTTAGCCTTGTCTACGATTTATATAGTTACGTGCTTAAATTGTTTGTTCGTTGTCTTCTATATAAATTGTGATAACCGTTGGAAGAGCTTTAAATTGATCTCTTGCTCTTCACAACAAAGTTGTTTATATCCTCGGTGTAGGCTTCCGGGATTAATAACGACTCTAAGTTACTTAAGTTCCGAGTAGAGACCGATTTGTATAAATCTCATAAAGAGGTATAAGCAAAAGGACTCCTTGTTGAATTTGGTAATTAAACTAGCTTCTATTCCAAGTAGAGACCAATTTGTATAAGTCGAGGTACGACATAAACAAAAGGACTCCTTGTTGATAAGTTGTAAGTTAACTCATTTTATTTCCGAGTTGAGATTCCATTCGTATAAGTCTAAATTATTAGACATAAACGAACTTCTCTTTGTTTGAAATAAATAGAGTATTAATCTCACTTAATTACAAGTAGAGACCAATTTGTATAAGTCGAGGTACGACATAAACAAAAGGACTCCTTGTTGAATTATTTGTGAAAGAAACTAACTTATATTCCGAGATAAAAATACTCGTATAAATATCACTTAGAGATATAAACGAAGCTTTCTCTCGTAGAATATTTGTCAAGTTTAAACTCACCTTAATTCCAAGTAGAGACCAATTTGTATAAGTCGAGGTACGACATAAACAAAAGGACTCCTTGTTGAATTATTCGTGAAAGAAACGAACTTATATTCCGAGTTATACTATTTTGTATAAATCTCACTTAGAGATATAAACAAAGCAAACTCGTAGAATATTTGCAAGTTTATTCTTTAACTTCGAACACCAAGTTAAGGATTATTTGTATAAGTCGAGGTACGACATAAACAAACCTAACTTGTTGAGTTCTTGGAGTTAATCCAACTTTGATTCCGAGTTAGATACTATTCGTATAAGTCGAGGTACGACATAAACGAAACATCCTCGTTGAATCTTAGTGGTAAATCTGGTGTTTGTTTAAAGGTCATAGTTTAGTTGTTTTAATTTCCAAGGCCTTATAAACAACCGACTCATAAAACGTTCTTGATCTTATTCAAGTCACAATATATTTGGCTTAGTTATTTTCAGCCTTATATTATATTATATATATTTAATTTAAGTGTTTGCATTCATACGCTTTACATATCGCTTTTACTTTAGCATACGCACTTAAATTACTACATACACGTTCACACACTCCGTGTGGTTCGTCCTTCTAAAGAAGTGACTTACCCCGACTCACATTTATATATTCTGTTGCTTCGGCTATATTATATATATTTGTTTGTTTGTTCCTGGTCTAGTACAGTAATATACTAGTCCACTAATATTCTTTTATTAAACAGGGTTATTAAGTCGTAGTACTGGTTGTCTAGACTTTGCTGGTGATCGAGGTGAAGTGAAGTGAGGTGATCCTTGTTCTAAGACCCAAGTCCTAGGCACGCCGACGGGAAGTTGGGTGTCTCTGCACCGTGAGGAAAAGGAAAGACCCAAGACCTAAGACCTAAGATCTAAGACCTACAGAGGGTTAGAGGAACATAGTCTACGCAGGGTTGTAATTTATTTTTCTTACTTGTATTTGAGGAGGTAATGGGAAGTTACGCTCCAAGATAAATTTGTAAGGGTTCTACTTAGATTGTGAGGAGGTAGCGGGGAGTTACGCTCCAAGATTAGTCTAGTAGGGTTTGCTATTGTATTTTGAGGGGTTAACGGGGAGTTAAGGTCCGAGATAAATACATAGTGGTTGTAACAGGCTTCTCCGCCGCTATAAGGAGTGAATCTTTTTATAATGGGAAAATCTCGAGTTCAGGGAGGGACTCGGGGACTGGACTAGGGGTGAGCGGATCCGTTAGGGGATTGCGCCATCGCAAACCAGGATAAAAATCTTGTGTGTTGTGCTCTATTTCTTTACTCTCTTTTAATTTCCGCATTTGATTTACTAGTTGACTAGTAACATTTTTAAAAGAGAAGAGAAAATTTTAAAACGCCAAGCTCTAATTTTTAAAAGGGTATTAAGCTATTCAACCCCCCCTTCTAGCTAATACCCCATCTTTCTGGACCTAACAGTTGGTTTCAGAGCAGTGCTTTTAAATGTGTTCCGTGGTCTTTTTCAGTGCCTATGAACGCGACAAAAAGTTGATCTTTTATGGCGTATTTGAGTACCATTGGTTGTGGTGAAGGTCTCTCGAGTTCGAGACCTCCTTTATTCGACGGCACTAACTTTGCTACTTGGAAAACAAGATTTAGAATTTATGCTAAATCCCAAGGTGTCAAAGTGTGGATGGCTATCGAGGACGGTGTTATTGTTCCGACTAAAGTAGTTGACGATATTGTCATCGAAAAGAAAGTTAGTGAATACACCCGCGAAGAAGAAGAGTTAATGAACATAGCCGCTAAAGCGGAGATGGTCTTAACAAGTGCACTTGCAGAAAAAGAATACAAAAGAGTTAACAACTGCAAGTCGGCACAAGAAATGTGGAACAAATTGGTTATTACCTATGAGGGAACAATGGATATTAAAGACTCTCGAATGGATACTCTTATCCAAGAATACGAGAACTTTAAACTCCTCGAGGGTGAAACCATCATCGATATGGAAACGAGATTTACTCGGATTATTGATGAACTTGCACAACTCGGAAAAGCTTATTCGATTAATGAGAAAAATCGAAGGGTGTTAAAAGCTTTACCTCCAAGTTGGAAAGTTAAAGTTACCACTATAAAAGAAATGCATAATTTGAATGCATATACCATCGATAGTTTATTCGGCAACCTTCGTGCATACGAAGAAGACAATGCTCCGGATAAGCCTCTTCCTAAAACTGAAGAGAAAAGGAAAAGTATGGCTCTAAAAGCAATACTCATCGATGAAGATGAAAACTACGACGACTTAAACGAAGAGTTAGAGAATCTCGACGAGCAAGAAATTGCTTTACTAACGAGACAACTCCATCGTGTCTTACAAAGCAAAGCTCAAAGATACGGAAAAGGTTTTCTTAAATCCGGTAACCAACAACGAGTTTTCAACTCTAAGGGTAGGCCGAATTATAAAAATAATTTTCCTAGTACGAGCTATGTCAAAGGCAAAGGTGTGCAACAACAAGCAAATGCTTACAACAATAACTCAAAATTTACAAGTAATTATACACCCAAGCCTAAAGAGGCAAATCCCGAAGAAAATGAGAATGTTTGTTTCGAATGTAAACAACCTGGTCATTTTAAAAGGGAATGTCCAAATTTGTCTAAAGGACAAATCCTTGTTGCTGAAAGTGGATGGGATTTAAGCGAGGATGAGGAAACTCCAGAGAAGAATGAAGAAATTGTTAACCTCTGCTTAATGGCAATCGGAGACGAAACTGCTCCTACGGAAGCCCCCACTTCTCTACAAGAGGTAATGTCAAAACCAATTTCAATTTCGTCTTATGATAGTAATGCTTTTAAATTGTCTAAGATTGATCATTATGACATGGACATTTCTGAGCTTAGAAATTTGGTTAAAGACTTGAAAATTGGTTATGATGAATTGAACCGAAACTATACCAAGACCAAATCCGAAAAGGAAAAATATGAGGATTTGTGTCTCCAACTTCAAACAGAGGTCACTAGTTTGACCGACGTACATGCTAAAGACATGGAGTACGTTACTAACATTCTCTCTCTTTATGAAAGCTTAAAAATCGAGACAAACGAAAAGGATGATCAAATTCGTACTCTAGTAGTCGAAAATACGTCTCTGATTCGACAAGCTGAAGAGATTGAGAATGATAAAATTCATTTAGACGAATGCAATCGTGAGCTCCACGTTGAGCTTTTAAATTTGAAAATTCAAAATGAATCACTGATTCAAGAGAATTCTTCAAAATGCAATCGTATAAATGACCTCAAACAGTCTCTTACGGGAGATCGAGAGGAAGAGCTTCATGAAGCCTTAAAAGAACAAAAATTTGACTACCAACTTCAATTAATGAGTAAAAACATTGATTATGCAAAACTTAAAAGTAAGGCAGATGTTGAACTCGAAAGTCGTCAAAGACTTGTCTCGGAATTAGAAACGATGAAGTTGGAAAGTCAAAGGCTTAATGATGAAAACCAAAAGCTCTTATCTCAAGTCATGGATAAAGAGAGATTCTTGATCAAAGAGATTAATATCTTGACTAAAGAAAAAGAAAATCTCGAATCCACTAAGGGCAGTGCCATTTTAGAAAGAATGGTATTTGGTACCCAGGAATCATTTAATCGTGAAGGATTGGGCTATGAACATAATGATCCTCCTAAAAAGGAAGAGCATAAACCTAGACCTCCGATTAATGCTACACCTAAGTCACCTACACCTAAGTGTACGTATTGCAATGTAAGCGGACATACTCGTTTATATTGCAAAGCTATAGAAGGTGAACTTAAGGGGAAGTACAAATGGGTTGCTAAAGGATCAACCTCTAAAAATAGAAATGATAAGAAATTATCACAAAAGAGGAATGACCCTAAAGTGAATGTTCAAAGTCAACCAAAGTTTTGGTATCATCAAGAACCAATAATCTATGGACCAAGGAACATGAAAAATGTTCATCCTAACTCTAGTTTAACTAGAAAGGATAATGTTTCTCAAAATAGCTCTAAGACTCAAAATCCTATCTACAATGGTCAATCTAGTAACATAAATGCAAATATGCCTAAGAATGCAAATTATCATGCTAGATCTAGTCATATTGCTAATATGAGTCGTAATACCTATCCTAGTACTTCGAATACTCATGTTAGAATTAATAATGCGAATTACAATACCAATGCTAATTCTAGAAATTCGATTATTACCATATTCCCACATAGTAAGACTAATAATCATGCTAAATATAACAAATACTCTCCTAGAAGAAATCCATATCATATCTCTGCTAGGAATGAAGCATCTAGAATGATATATGATGATGTGCAATATTATCCCATGCCTAGATTTGTTAATGCTATTTCACATATGCCTTATGATGTACTAACCCAAGGACCTTTAAGACAAAGGGGTACCAAAAAGTTTAACTGATCTGTTATGCAGGTATGCCTTACTGCTAAGAAAGATGTGTGGTATCTTGATAGTGGTTGTTCCCGACATATGACCGGTAATAAGTCATTGTTGAACAACATTAGAAAGGTAGCCGCAGGAAGTGTAACCTTTGGAGATAGCAGTAAGGGTGACATCGTTGGCATTGGGGATATTGGAAATGAACGATTCAAAATAACAAACGTACAATTAGTCACTGGACTAAAATACAATTTGTTATCTATAAGTCAACTATGTGATAATGGTTGCAAAGTTGTTTTTCATTCATCACATTGTTCTATTTACAATGTAGACGGAAGACTGGCTCTAAATTGTCCACGTGATAAAAATGTATATACGTGTGACACTACGAAATATGAGAATGTATGTTTGGTTTCCATTAATGAGGATTCATGGTTATGGCATCGTAGGTTGGGCCATGTTAACATGAAACTCATTACAACTATATGTTCGAAAGAACATGTACGTGGATTACCGAAACTCAATTTCGTTAAAGATCATATATGTGAAGCTTGTGAAATTGGCAAACAAATTCGAGCATCTCATAAAGCCAAATTCATGGTGTCTACTTTTAGACCACTTGAGCTATTACATATGGATCTTATCGGACCAGTTCCAGTACAAAGTCTTGGAGGAAGTCAATACACCCTCGTGGTAGTTGATGACTACTCTCGATTTACATGGACTGAGTTTCTAAAATCAAAGAGTGATGCATTTGAATCATTTGCCGCTCTTTGCAAACGCATACAAAATCAACAAAATGAATCGATCATCTATATAAGGACTGATCATGGGAAGGAATTTGAGAATTCAAAATTTGTTGAGTTTTGTGAAGCGTATGGTATTACTCACAACTTTTCTGCACCTTATACACCTCAATCAAATGGGGTAGTTGAAAGGAAGAACAGAACGTTGCAAGAAATGGCAAACACTATGCTTAACGAATATCGTCGACCAAAATATTTTTGGGCCGAAGCTATGTCTACTGCTTGCCATGTTCTTAATAGAGTATTACTACGACCTATCAAAATGAAAACTCCTTATGAGCTCTATTTTGGTAAAACTCCTAAGCTTAATTACTTCAAAGTTTTTGGAAGTAAATGCTATATCATGAATACCAAAGATTATTTAACGAAATTTGACCCAAAATCTGGAGAGGGCATTTTTCTAGGATATTCTGTGAATAGCAAAGCTTATCGAGTATTTAATCTTAATACTTTGGTTGTGGAAGAATCAATGAATGTTGCATTCGATGAATCTAAACCAAACTCAAAGTTTAAAGATTTGATAGAAGAGGAACCAGATTCAAATGGTCATATTCCAAGTGATGTTGAAAATGTTATTCGACAAATTGGAAATATGAATCTTGAACCTACAATCTCAAAGAATCCTCTTGAAAAAGATAAGGACGAACTTGAATTGCCTATGGAAATACCATTGCTTAAAAATCATCCGATAGACTATGTCTTAGGGGATTTAACTAAAGGTGTTCAAACTCGTGCTCAAGTTCAAAACATTATGAGTCATATGCCCTTTCTATCACAAATAGAACCCAAAACCGCAAAGGAAGCTTTATTGGATGAGGATTGGATTTTTGCCATGCAAGAAGAATTAAACCAATTCTCTCATAATAAAGTTTGGGAACTTGTTCCACAACCCCCTGATACTTCCATTATTGGAACAAAGTGGGTCTTTCGTAACAAGTTAGACGAAAGTGGAACAGTGGTAAGAAATAAAGCACGATTGGTTGCTCAAGGCTATACTCAAATGGAAGGAATAGATTTTGATGAAACCTATGCTCCCGTGGCTCGAATTGAATCGATTCGAATGTTTTTAGCCTTCGCGTGTCATAGAGTTTTCAAGGTCTATCAAATGGATGTTAAATCTGCTTTCCTTAATGGTGTCTTAGAAGAGGAAGTATACGTAAGACAACCACCTGGATTTGAAGATCACTTACATCCTGAGTACGTGTACAAATTGTACAAAGCTTTATACGGGTTAAAGCAAGCTCCTAGAGCTTGGTATGAGAGGTTAAGAAAATTCCTTATTGAAAATGGTTTCAAAATAGGAGTTGTTGATACCACTCTCTTTACAAAGTATGAAAATGATGACATCGTGCTAGTTCAAATTTATGTAGATGATATTATATTTGGTTCTACCAAAGAATCTCTATGTAAGGAATTCTCAGAAATTATGAATAAAGAATTTGAAATAAGCATGATGGGGGAATTAAATTTCTTTTTAGGATTGCAAATTAAGCAATCCGATGAAGGCATTCATATTTCACAATCGAAATATTGCAAGGAAATGCTTAAGAAATTTGAGATGGAAAACTGTAAGACCATCAGTACCCCTATGTCACCTGCTTTAAAGATGACTGAAGATCCTAGTGGTATTTCTGTGGATACAAAGAAATATCGAGGGATGATTGGCAGTCTACTTTATATTACTGCAAGTAGGCCTGACATACAGTTTAGCGTATGTAAGTGTGCCCGCTTTCAAGTCAACCCTAAGGAATCTCACGTGACTGCTGTAAAGCGGATATTCAGATACCTTAAGGGAACCACTGATATGGGTCTATGGTATCCGAAAGGACAACCATTTGACCTAGTGTGCTTTTCTGATTCGGATTATGCCGGACACTTGATTGACAGAAAAAGCACAAGTGGTACTTGTCAGTTTCTAGGTGGATGTCTAGTTTCTTGGTTTTCTAAGAAACAGAATTCTGTGTCTATATCCACTACAGAAGCTGAATATATAGCAGCTGCAAAATGTTGTGCTCAAATCCTTTGGATGAAGCAAACACTTGCTGACTACACTATGAAATTTGATGCAGTATCAATTCAGTGTGATAATATAAGTGCAATAAATTTGAGTAAAAATTCTGTGTTGCACTCATTATCAAAACACATTGATATTCGACATCACTTTCTAAGAGATCGTGTCTCTAAAGGCAATATTAAGATGGTATATATTGATACTGAGCATAATATTGCGGATATTTTTACAAAACCTTTGAGCACCGATAGATTCAATAAACTCCGTCTGGAGTTAGGAATGCTAGTGTGCCCAAAGTAAAGACACTGAGTGTCTCTAATTTTGTTGAATTAATTTTCGGTGAAAATTGTTCTGCTTGTGGTTAAAGTTATTATTTGACCGGATTTCAAGGTGAAATTCAGATTTATCAATAATGACGTTGATTATAAGTGGTTCAAGCTTTATTGCAAAATTAAGCTCAATAAAATAATATTGGTTAACACAGCTATTGATTGGCCTTGGAATACTTCGTATTTCAAAACTCGGGAAAATAGTGAGTGTTAATCAAAATGTCCTAAGAAATATTTTATTTAATGGAAATTTAAAAATAAATTTCTGTGTTAATAAAAATGTCAATCTTGGTGATTAATTATTTTATAACAATTAATTACACTTCTTGATGTAATTAAAATTGTAAAATAATTTTACATTAGACACATTATTTTATACAAATTAATTACAAAATTTTGTAATTAAAAGTATAAAATTTATGCAAAATTAAAATTGTAATACTATAATTGTTTTAATTATATAAAACACAATTTTAATTCAATTTTTCAGGGTTTAATCTCAACTGTTGATCATTTATGGATTAAATAAGGACCGTTGCTTTAGAAAATATAAATAGAAATTGTATTTTTCTATTTTTAGTTCATGAAGCCGTACAGCCTCAATCTCCCAAAACTCGACCTCCTTCAAACCCTAGAAATTGACCCTTCAATTCAAGCTAAACCATGAGTTTTTCACTAAAACTGGTCACGAATTCGTACTCCTCAAGACAAAATCTATCATTCCATTCCAATTTTGTGACTGGATAAGTTCAAAGTTTTCAATCCTCACAAACCCTAATGTGTTGAAACCTCATGTGATGATTTGGAGTATCTCTGCACTTGAGCAACTTAAGATTTGGAGTTCCACACTTTCAAAATCGTCGTCTTATCATGGAATCATCACAACTGAGTTCGATTGTGTCTTGAGTCAAGAACCCTAATTTGAAGATTGAAAGCTTACAAAGTGAATGATCGATTTTAAGGGATTATTGGCGCATATCGATGCTGTCTTGAGAAGAGTAGCATGAAGATTTAAATTCTCTGTTCCTAAACTATATTACTCTATTATTTCATTAAATAATTAGATGTAATTGGATGGGTTTTGACTATTGCTAATTAGTTCTTGTCGAGTTTTGCAGGTACAAGAATTGACTATGTACAACTCAGAGAAAAATCATTGGTAACTCAGCGAGTTATGGTTGAACAGTCAAATTAATGGTTCTAGGGACTGAAACACCATAAGTTAAGAAGTGATGAATGTTGAGTGCAAGGTTTAGTTGATTAAGCTGTGTGAATTCACCCCACAACTTTGGTATGAGATCAAAACTTTCGAATTTTATTCACAATAATGTGCATAACTGGTAATTGCAAATTGATACAATGTGTGTAGTCCATAACCACATGATATTGATCTGATCTTGTGTGTGATTGATATTTTTGAACTAAACTACATGCTTAGATTAATTAATATGATATGTATTATCTGCTAGCTTCATAATTGTCTATATGAGGTATTTGCTTTACCTAGTAACAATTGGTATTTTATCTAGTAACAGTTGGTATGTACTAGAGATAATTGTATTTTATCTGCATCATTGGAAATTATCTTGAGTACTAAGATATTGGAGCTAGAAACAGGGTCTATGAGATTTCAAATGCTTTTCTTGTTATAACTGACAGTTCTAGTTCTGGTATTGGTTATTAGCTATATAGTAAACTGTTAGCTAATCTACTTGAGAAGAACCACATGCAACACTGATTTTCCTGTCTTACTTGATAAAATGTCTTAATGCTGTTTATTTTCACATGATGTACATGGATTGTGTTTCTTTTCAAGGTTTCAGATGATCTAAATTTAGTATGCTAACTTATGTCAAGATTTTTCTCCCTACATCACACTAGGACACAATTAGCACACACTGTTATTTGATTATGGACTGCCTGGAGTGTCCTGTGAGCACTCCTTGATCTGTTCCCAGATTAAACAGCCACTCTAGCAATGTATGTTCATCTTGCATTATCTATTTGTTATGAATTGGAAATTTTCATGTCTGATGTTTGTATGGAATCCTTGCCTTGATTATGTGATTAACATGAGCTGAGTCAGTGTAATAATTGAATGTGAAGATGATGCTAACTGTTGAAAGCAAATTAGCTGGCTTGATTTTGTTTCTGTGTGATTTGCAATGTTAAAATGCAATTCTCTCTTTGTCACTCTGTGCTCATATCTGCTCATATCTGTGCTCTGTGCTCATATCTACTGTGTGGTGAACTATACACTATAGCAATCTCTGTCATACCTGCTATGGATGTGACTTGGTCCTGAATCTTCAGCATGCTTAATAACTTACATGGTTGATATATATATACTTGTGTATTTTGTATATGCCTTATTAAGTAAATTAAATAAGCAGATTGACTAGTTTACTTGCAATCTTGAAAACCAGAAATTTATTTTGTTTTAAATTGAATAAAATCTGGTTATGATTGAAGTATGACACATGTGTTTCACTTTATTGGAAATTAAATCAAAGCCTATTTACATCAAATAAGTACGATATTAGTTGAATTACATAACTGGTCATTAACACACACACACTCTTGTATATGTATTCAACTGATATATTTCTCTGAGCTACCTGTACTAGAAATGATTTTATTTGATAAGGAGGCCTGCAGATCATTAAATGAGTATGGTGACAATTGTCCTTTCCTGTGTACTATGTTACTATTCAGTGTACTATGTTTGACAGTTTTTCTGCTACTTGCCCCCTGTACTTGACTGCACTTAGTTGATCTAAATGCTTTATGTCATATTCTCTGCAGAAAATCAGTCTTAAAATATATACTCTGATTCATGTTCTCAATCTGTCACTTATCTGTCACTATTCACTGCCTTGATTGGTAATTGTTGTGCAGCTATAACTGAAGTAATTAATTTTATTTTACAACTAGCTAGAGTAAGTATACCTTGCCATTGTATCTGTAAAATGATTTAATGTCAACTGCTACTTGCCTAAACTCAGTTTTGCAACAGTTATAGCATGCCTACTGTATTTCCTGTGTAGTCTATGATCTAAATGTGTAGTCTCATGTTCTCTGAGAATTTACATGTCTGTATTTTCACTGTGCAAACAAGATATAGACTGGACTAACTGCTGCCTGCATGATTTATGTGCTGCATAAGTTGTACTACTACTGTTCTAGTTTATGTATGCCTAGAACATGGTACTTGTTGTCCTTTTTGGTGATATATGCATGTTTGTATCTATTATTGGCTGTGTGTCTATGTGTTTGTGTATAAATGAGTGCAGTAATCTCAATTGTGATTACACACTTGTGCATTTATTCATCTGTGTCATACATTCTTAAACAAACTTGTCTTCTTGCACTTAAAACTCATCTGCATTTATTTCTTGCATTCACTTCCTGTGTTTGTAATTAATGGAGTTTGATCCTAACCTAGTCAACACCACCTTGTGTCTTGGTCAAATCTCCAATACCACAGATCCTTCTCCTTCCATAAATAGGAATATGAAGAAACCAAGAAAGTAAAATCACCCCACTTCCACCTATGACAACTCAGCTTCTAGGCCTAGCAAATCCAAACTTCAACCAGGATGCCTGATTCACCTTGATAAGAGAACTGAACTCTATCACCTCTTTGCCAAATCAAATTGGGAGCCTATTTTGTTTTATCCAAATAGAAAAGTGCTTCCAAATATGGTGACTGAGTTCTATAACAACATGGAGGTTAGGTATGGGGTTGGGGATGTAGTCTTTGTTACCTCAGTTGTAAATGGGAAAACGATTCTTCTTGATCACATTGAGCTTTGCAAAGCTCTCAAACTCAGTCTCAAACTCTTAAACTTAGCCAACATTGACATACTCAAAGAATTCACCTTCAATGCCATGGAACTTAAACTCTATCTATCTGTTTTTTGTGCAGTTGAAGTGCCCCAAAATCTTTTTGTTGAAGATAAGGGGATATCTTATGAGCATTTTACACCTGATTTCCAGAACTTAGCTTTGATCATGAGGGCAAACATTTTTCCAAACACTACACCTGGCACATTGATGTCTTTTGCAGAAATTAAACTCATGTACAAACTATCTAGCCAAAAAGTTACCTTCAATCTCTCTTACACCATTCTTCTCCAAATGATAAATGGTTTCAAAAAGGGTTACATGTTTTATGGACTTCTCCTTACTAAAGTGTTTGACTACTTCAAGTTAAACCTTAATCAACTTCCATATTTCCAAGTTGCCAGTACCATTACTGACAAAACTGTAAGAACCATGATCCCTTTACCTGGATATAATAGTCTTCCAACCCCCTCAGCCTCAAACCTTCCTCCAAATGTTGTTGTTACTTCACCTGCTGTCACTACTGTTGCTAATGTTGCAACTGTATCTGTGCCTGACTTAGAAAATAAAATTCTCAACCTTGAGAAGAGTCACAGTGCACTTGAGGCAGTCTTTAAGTCTCTACAAGAGCAAATTAAGGCTTTAGCTGATAAACTTGAGATAACTGAGACTAAAATAGGTGTTTTGGTGGAAATATTATCTAACTCAGTCACTAGAGCTGGTAGAATAGATGATGGGTTGACCCAACTGATCAATATCCAACTTGGATTGATGGATCTTCCCCTTCTGCCCCTAGCTGAGACTGTAAATGGTGATATTCCTGAGATGGTGGTAGGGAGTGCAGGGCCAGTAGCTGTGGATGGTCCCAGGGACATGGAAGTAGGTGGTGCAAGTGAATCTCTACCTGATATTTCAGGTTTTGATGGCATTGTTGCATGATTTGAAATCTGATTCCTAGAATGGAAGCTGGAAACTGTGGTGTGGAGGTGTCTATCTGCATTATCTGTTTTTGTGTTGTCTTGAATGGTTGTTTAGGATATCTGCTATGTCTACTTTTGCTATGTTATCTGTATCAGTAGTATTAAGTGTGCATTTCTTTTGTGTCTGCTAAGAAGTATGTAAGATGACCTAGAGTTCAGTTGGTTCAAGGTCATGTTAGAAATACTTCATGCTATGTATTGCTTCATCTTGCCTTGCAGAAGTTGAAATGAATGACTTATCTTTTATGATAACTCTGTCATACTCTGTCATTTCATTTTATATGCATATTTTCCTTCTTCTCTTACTGACAAACTCAGCTTGCAGGTACACAAGACAAAGATTGGTTGTAACTGCTACAGATTCTCACTAAGTTTGATTGCTAGTATATGTTTGTTGGATATTTATTCTTCTGCAGGATCTTAAAGCAACTAAAATGTTTTCTTGATTCAAGAATCTTAACAATGACTTGGCTTTAGCACTTCTAGTATATACATTAGTGTTGTATATTTTTAAAACTGCTACAGGAATGCTACATTAGTATTGTTAATTAATTCCCCATCCCCCTTGTGTTTTGGTTGATACAATTTATTGTGCTATAGATGGTTTCTACAGGGCATAGATAAAATTCTTTTATTTTAAACAGATAAATTGTATACAGGTTCCTTTACATAAATTGCTATAATTCAAAGTTTGGACACCATACATGTCAATTTTTTACAGGTCAAGGCAATCAAACTTTATGTTCGAATTTTTTCGAATTTAAACAAGGACCAATCGAACTAATTTATTCGGTAATGAATAAATTAAAAAGGGAAGGCTCTTCACTCTATCTCTTTATAATTCCAAAAGCATGGAATTGTCATTCAAGTGTAAATATTTCTCGAAAATTGTTGTTCAAACTTAAACATAATTTTTGATATTCATTGTCAAATCAAGGGGAAGAGAGTGTAAAATGATTTTAGTAATCAAGGGGAAGAGTAATCAAGGGGAAGAGAGTGTAAAATGAATTTGAAGTTGGTAAAAATGAATGTTATTATTCAAGAATAATATTCTAACATACAAATATTCTGCAGCTTATAAGGAAGTGAAAATTGATACAGAATTAAAAATTCTTATCAAATGGAAGGCATACAGCAATTTTTTTTTGGGAAATTGGAGTATACTAGCTGAAACTGGAATAATGATAAGTGTTCACTTATCAAGGGGTATATATACTCAACTTTTCTGTGTGCATCCTAACTGCTGCATAATACTTTGTTTATCTATCTGTTATGCATTTTAAATCAAGAAAGATTTTCAACACTGTAGGGGAAGTGTTAATTAGATTTTAATAATCTAAAAATACATAAATTAGATAGTTTCATACACGTTGGGGAAGTTTAGGACTGTCACACACATATTTAATTTTACACTAGAATGTTTTGACAAAATATCAAAAATGGGAAGATTGTGAGATACAGTCTTATGGATTAGGTTTTGATTATTTTGTCTTAATGATAAGTGTAAATTAAATTAGCATTAGGAAGTTACTAATTAATGTAGTAATCCTCCCTTAGGTTGTTCGAAGTGACAGTCAACGAGAAGAAAGTCAAATTGGGTCAAACTGCTTTTATAAACAAAACCAAATGATTTTCTCTCTACATATATTTAGATAAGATTTATCAAAATAATGATAAAATCAATTCTAAGTTATATATGTTATATTTTGAGGCATATACTGAAGATGAACAAATATAGTATTTTAACACTGCTTTTATGAAACAGAAAATGTGTTATCTATTCAAAAGAGTGTTTGTTTTAAAGGTTTTCAAGGGAACATATTTTTAATATATTCTATAAATATATTTATTCAATTTATCTTCAACAAAGTTCTGCCAAGATATAAAATACAGATTTTATCCCTTAAGCCCTGAATTGTCCTATTTCTTTGGATAATTTGTATTTTAATTCAAATTAAATATTCCTAGGACTTCATAGTCATTATTATTTTAGGAATATTATATTTGAATATGTTTTGAGTCAAAACTTTAGTCCAAACGTTGACAAGTTCCGACAAATGGCTATCGAGTATTGTTTCGGGCTATAGGGACATCGAAACGATCTTTTTCTCAAAGTAGTATCTATACATGTCCAAATGACTTGAAACTTGGGGAATGTCATTAGAATGTTGAAAAAGAATTTTAGGATTTTTTTCATAATTTTTGGGTGACTTTTATTTTTGGCATGTATTCCCGATTTCGGGATTGTTTGTTCGGTCAATGAAGGTCAACTCCAAATTGAGTAGGATTTTGACCATGACCTATTGGGATCATTCCCAGATGGTTCCCAAATTTTCATAATTTTTGGAGCATATTTTGAAAAACGTCATATTTCCAACGTATCGTTCGATATCGTGTTTATTCGCTTAAATAATTTACTGAATGAGGCTAGCACGTTTTTCTAGGCAACCATGTGAGTAATTACAGCTGGGGGACAGCACTTTTGAATTATGTACCTTACCTTATCACATGCCAAGCCTTGTCCCCTAATTAAATAAATCAAAAATGCTCATTTTTGGCCTATAAATAAAGCCCTCCTCCCACACCATTTCTCAAGCCTTTTAGTGCCAAGTATATGCTGCAAATTTCTCTCCCAAGAAGCTCTCAAGATCAGTAGCTTTTCATCTCCAAGAGTTCTTGCCCTTTAAGCTTAGTTCTTATATAGATCTTACCCCTTTCAAGCTTAAAAACCCATATACTTGCACTAATCACACACCAACCATACAAGTCCCTTTAGGCTACCCAAAGACCATATATCTACTTCCCTTAGACTTGTTTAGTTGCCCCCAAAGTTATACCAAAAGTTCACTTTCCGGCGATTTTCCGGCGACTTTTTCCGGCGACTACTTTTTGTGTGTTTTGGCTTCAAAATTGGCTTTTTCTCTTGATTTCTCTCTAGATCTCAAGGGTTACAAGTTGATTCCATTTTTATGTGTTAGTACACATATTAGGCAGATTATAAATAGATTTGTGCTTGCTTGGTTTGTTTGTTAGATCTATTATATAGTTAGCCTTGTCTACGATTTATATAATTACGTGCTTAAATTGTTTGTTCGTTGTCCTCTATATAAATTGTGATAACCGTTGGAAGAGCTTTAAATTGATCTCTTGCTCTTCACAACAAAGTTGTTTATATCCTCGGTGTAGGCTTCCGGGATTAATAACGACTCTAAGTTACTTAAGTTCCGAGTAGAGACCGATTTGTATAAATCTCATAAAGAGGTATAAGCAAAAGGACTCCTTGTTGAATTTGGTAATTAAACTAGCTTCTATTCCAAGTAGAGACCAATTTGTATAAGTCGAGGTACGACATAAATAAAAGGACTCCTTGTTGATAAGTTGCAAGTTAACTCATTTTATTTCCGAGTTGAGATTCCATTCGTATAAGTCTAAATTATTAGACATAAACGAACTTCTCCTTGTTTGAAATAAATAGAGTATTAATCTCACTTAATTACAAGTAGAGACCAATTTGTATAAGTCGAGGTACGACATATACAAAAGGACTCCTTGTTGAATTATTCGTGAAAAAAACTAACTTATATTCCGAGATAAAAATACTCGTATAAATATCACTTAGAGATATAAACGAAGCTTTCTCTCGTAGAATATTTGTCAAGTTTAAACTCACCTTAATTCCAAGTAGAGACCAATTTGTATAAGTCGAGGTACGACATAAACAAAAGGACTCCTTGTTGAATTATTCGTGAAAGAAATGAACTTATATTCCGAGTTATACTATTTTGTATAAATCTCACTTAGAGATATAAACAAAGCAAACTCGTAGAATATTTGCAAGTTTATTCTTTAACTTCGAACACCAAGTTAAGGATTATTTGTATAAGTTGAGGTACGACATAAACAAACCTAACTTGTTTAGTTCTTGGAGTTAATCTAACTTTGATTCCGAGTTAGATATTATTTGTATAAGTCGAGGTACGACATAAACGAAACATCCTCGTTGAATCTTAGTGGTAAATCTGGTGTTTGTTTAAAGGTCATAGATTAGTTGTTTTAATTTCCAAGGCCTTATAAACAACCCACTCATAAAACATTCTTGATCTTATTCAAGTCACAATATATTTGGCTTAGTTATTTTCAGCCTTATATATCCTCTATATATATTATATTATATATATTTAATTTAAGTGCTTGCATTCATACGCTTTACATATCGCTTTTACTTTAGCATACACACTTAAATTACTGCATACACGTTCACACACTCCGTGTGGTTCGTCCTTCTAAAGAAGTGACTTACCCCGACTCACATTTATATATTCTGTTGCTTCGGCTATATTATATATATTTGTTTGTTTGTTCCTGGTCTAGTACAGTAATATACTAGTCCACCAATATTCTTTTATTAAACAGGGTTATTAAGTCGTAGTACTGGTTGTCTAGACTTTGCTAGTGAGGTGAAGTGAAGTGAGGTGATCCTTGTTCTAAGACCCAAGTCCTAGGCACGCCGACGGGAAGTTGGGTGTCTCTGCACCGTGAGGAAAAGGAAAGACCCAAGACCTAAGACCTAAGATCCAAGACCTACAGAGGGTTAGAGGAACATAGTCTACGCAGGGTTGTAATTTATTTTTCTTACTTGTATTTGAGGAGGTAACGGGAAGTTACGCTCCAAGATAAACTTGTAAGGGTTCTACTTAGATTGTGAGGAGGTAGCGGGGAGTTACGCTCCAAGATTAGTCTAGTAGGGTTTGCTATTGTATTTTGAGGGGTTAACGGGGAGTTAAGGTCCGAGATAAATACATAGTGGTTGTAACAGGCTTCTCCGCCGCTATAAGGAGTGAATCTTTTTATAGTGGGAAAATCTCGAGTTCAGGGAGGGACTCGGGGACTGGACTAGGGGTGAGCGGATCCGTTAGGGGATTGCGCCATCGCAAACCAGGATAAAAATCTTGTGTGTTGTGCTCTATTTCTTTACTCTCTTTTAATTTCCGCATTTGATTTACTAGTTGACTAGTAACATTTTTAAAAGAGAAGAGAAAATTTTAAAACGCCAAGCTCTAATTTTTAAAAGGGTATTAAGCTATTCAACCCCCCCTTCTAGCTAATACCCCATCTTTCTGGACCTAACACATATCCTTTCCCTTGGTAGGTTTGATCTTGATGATTCGCCTCGATATACATTGTGATGTTGTGTTCTGCCAATGGATCCATCATCTCCTCCTGAGTTGCTGTCAGGATGACTTATTGATCCACCACTAGTATTAGTAGTGTTTCCATTGTTTCCACCACTATTACCTGGATCATTTCCATTATTGTCATCATCATTTCCTGCTGTAACCTCAGGTTCTTCTTCGTCATCAGAATGTGAGTCTGTATAATTATCAAATTTTAATGACTCAGAAGAATCTTCAGTTTGGATACTTGGGAGTTTAGTGTCATCAAAAGTAACATTGACACTTTCTTTTATTTGGTGCTGATCAATTATGTACACCCTGTATGCTCTTCTTGAATATCCGACAAAAATAGCTTCATGTGCCTTGGCCTCGAACTTGCCTCGATGATCATCTCCATCCTTCAACACATAACACTTGGCTCTAAATATATGAAGGTACTTGAGTGTTGGTTTCTTGCCAGCCATTAATTCATAGGGAGTTTTCATATGATCTTTGTTGATCAGAGTTCGATTCTGGGTATAACATGCTGTGTTTACTACTTCAGCCAAGAAGTAGACCTTTATCAGCTTTGACAATAGATCCTTTTCGAATAAAAGAATCATCCTCCTTGATTGTTCCTACCTTCTTATAAACAGTCTTAACAACTTTCTTTTTAGACTTAGGAATATATGTTTCCTTCTTCACAGCTGAAGAAGTTGCAGTTTTGGATTTTGCGAATTTATTATTGATGTGTTGTCTAGGTGTCATGTTATCTTTCTAAGCAATCATGCGTTTAAAATAAGTGGTCATAGCATTAAAAGCACACAACATACAATTCAATATAGCACAAGGTTTATGGAAAGCATCAATAATAGGCATATTATTCAAAATAGTAGGTGACTTAACATTTTCTACTTTAACTTTATCAGCAGTTTTAAAGTTCTCAGTAGAATGAAATTTGTTGTTACTACTCCTACTATTCACAAATGTATTAGGTATGTTAACTTTATTCTTTAAGTCTTTTGCACCTATACCAGGATTGGGCGATTTAGAAATTCCCACATCTTTCACTGGTATCTGAAGTTCACTCTTCTCTTTTTGGACATTAACTCCTTGTATGTCCTTAACCTATTCCTCTCTTTTCTTTTCTTCCTCAAGATCCTCTAACTGCATTTCATAAGCAATCAGTATAGAGCTCTCAAGGATTGGTTCAACTATAGGGATTAGGAAAAGAGGTTTAGGTGTGTCATTTTTTCATTTTAACGATTTTAAATCTTCAATCTCATCAGTTAGAACTTTATTTTTGAGAATCAGTTGCTTAACTTTACCTCTTTCACCATCTAGTTCTTTACCTAGCAAAGCAAACATTTTAGGGCAAGAAGGATTTACATCTATTCCTTTTTCTCTGGTGGGAGACAGTGATCCTTCGGATGAAGCCATAAGAGCAAGATTTCCCAGCTCTTCCTCATCATCATTGTCTGAGTCATCCCAGCTTTGACCCTCTGTTAGATAAGATTTCCCTTGATGCTTTTTCATGAGTGCATCATACTTATCCTTGAGCTCTTCATAATGTTGGGTTCCGAGGCATAAAACGCAGCGGATTAAACGTAAATATAACGAAAATTTCGGAACCCTAACGCAGGATCATGTATAAGATTGACAGATTATGGAGAAACGGAATCATACCTTTGTCTGGTCTTGACTTACACGAACTCAACGGAGATCCTAGCTTTCACGACTTGTGTCTTCCTCTCGAAAGCACCTCTATGGTATCCACACGAGCACCTTCAAGAACGTCTCACGATCTTGATTACAGAATGGATGTACTAGCCTCCTTTGATGATTTCGAATTCTGCCTCTGCCTTTTCTCTCTACCTTTGCTGCTCCTAGGGTTCGTTTTCTTTTTAAAAAACTTAATACCTATTAACCCTACATTATCTATTTATAATGGTTGGTTAATAGGCCCATAATAGCAACCCATAACAGCAAAGCCTAACCCATGTAGGTTTAGGATTAAATAATAAAACCGAATTTTATTATTTAATTAATAATTAAGTCACACTTAATTATTAAGGGCAGAATTCAAATTCGAATTCGAATTTATATTATTTTAATTAATTAAGTCTCACTTAATTAATATAATAAAATTCAAATAATCATCAATTAATTTAAATCTATAATTTAAATTAACTATTCCTCTAAGTACTCTATGTGTGTGACCCTATAGGCTATTATTTAATTAGCAATAATTTTATTCTCCAATAAAATTATAAACAATGAGCGGTATTTAGTAATACATCATTGCTACCCAATTAAATAATAATTAAATCGTGATTCGATAAAACCTTTCGTGATTAATGTTTCCGTGTAATATAATCCCTTTAACCATATATATTATAGATTAAACTCGAGGCATGTATTTAGTCATCCTCTTCAACATTTAATCCGGGTTTACTTGATCCATGAGTAGACTATGAAAAACAAATCATTATTTGAGCATGGTCATGCATTTTATAGTCTCACTCAATCAAGAGGCCAATAATATCTCTCCTAATTATAGGAGGGTTAAATCCTTTATCTATCATTCATATTTCTCATACGACTCATGATATACCCGATGTTCACTTTTATCATCACCCGGTCAAAAGTGACTTTTAATGTAGTCAAAGTATATTAATCCTCATACAGAAATATAATGATCTCAAGTCGAAGGATCATTACACCATTATCACTGTGAGTCTTTCTTATGACTTTATTAAACATGAAGAATCTCACTATGGGTCTGTCCAGTACCATGTACTCCTGCATGTACCTATGTGTTGACTTTAATATCCCCATACTTATAACCAATGAGATGTGGTTATCTGTCAAACAACATACTAGTCTATTTATGTATTATTATTGTCCTATAATAATAATACTCGACTAGGGACATTTAAGAATATGATCTATTATATAATCTCAAGTTCAAGTCATGTACTAAACTATACAATGTGTATCATGATTCTAAGGACATTTATTATGCTAATAAATATATCGCAGTATTTAAAGTCATAATAAATACGTTTATTGAATAATCAATTGACATAAAGGTTTATCAAAATAAACATTGTATTGCCTCTAGGGCACCTACACCAACACATAAGACTCTCTCTTCTTCCCTTGCTTTGGCTTCTTGCATTCTGTTGCGAAGTGGCCTAACTCATTGCAGTTAAAGCAATGAAACTTGCTTCTATCCACTAAGCCGGTCTTATAGTCGCTTTTCGATACAGCTGTAGAAGAAATTCCTTTTTGGAACCTTCCAAAATTTGGTTTAACTTTGTAGGAGGAGTTTCTTCGAAATCTAATGTTGCCAAACCTCCTGGCAACCATAGCTAGAGATTCATCTTCCAGCTGATCCAGTTCTTCCAAAGAGTATAACTCACCATATTCTTGTTTATCTGAAGTATGTCCAAATTCTGGAACCACATACTCCATTGAAATGTTAGAAGGTGAAACAGCCTTCACTTCCATCTTCTCTGGTGCTTCCACTATCAATGCTTTAGAGGAACTCAGAACCTTACCTCTGCCATACATTTCTCTGGTCTGGATCTGTTCCAATTCATATGTCTTTAATACTCTGTAGAGTCTTTCTAAGGTTACCTCATTCATATCCCTAGACTCCCGGATTGCTGCGATCCTGTGTTCCAGATGCTCTGGTAAGGTTAACAAAAACTTCATGTTTACCTCTTGATTCTGATAGTCCTTCCCATTCATTTTGAGCTCGTTTATCAGTTTATTCAATCTCTGAAACACCTCAGAGATACCCGCTCCAGGGTTGGATCTAAACTGCTCGTACTGGGAGGTAAGGATTTTCAGTCTATTCTCTTTCACTTCCTCAGTCCCCTCGTTGGTAATCTCTATTGTTTCCTAGATCTGTTTGGCATTTTTACAATTGACCACGTGATTGTACATGACGTAGTCTAGGGATTCTATCAATATGAGTTTGAGATTGTTGTCCAGGGACACAGCTTCCCTTTCTTCTTCTGTATGGTCAATTGGACTTTTTAGAAATTGTCTGTGCGGAATTACGACCCCATCTATCTCATGTTCGAGAATAACTGTTATAGGGGGTTCAACACCTTTGGCCAATACTAATGCATACTTGGGATTGACAATCCCAATGAATAGTAGTATTTTGTGTTTTCACAAGTTGTAGTGTTCTCTGTTGAACTATGGAATTTTGATGCTAGTCACTTTCTGTGTACTCATCTTTAATAAGATTAAAAATTAAGTGTTTCAAAAAATATTTTAATTTTTGTCTGAAAACAATTTTTGATCAAAAAAAAAAAATTTAAATTTTTTTTGAATAAAAAATAATTTTGAATTAAAAATAATTTTTGAGATCTGTATGAGTTGCAGAATTTTTGATTCGGATCTGATATTAAAAATATCAACCAACTCTGATGCCAATTGTTTATCCCTGATATTGTAGAAGAGGGGTTGAATACAATATCTATAAATTGTCGTGAAAACTTAGATTTAAAATATTGTTTTAATTAATCACGAAATATTAATCTTAATGAAATACTGTTCAAGTAGAAGATATAATTTTTTAACTTGAAAAGTATTACAAAAATTATCTGATGAAAAGTGTATATAATTGATAAAATAATCTAGTACGAATTCGACATGACGTATTCGGGTTTAACAATTATATTCCAAACTTTGCACATAAATCTGTGAATATTATAATGCATACAAATTTCTGAATTTGAATATTTTTCAACATCGTAAAATATTAAGCGGAGACCTCATATTTATAGAGGTTTGTAAAGCTGGTATGACTTTTGTGTTATAACCTTTTTAGAAACCAATTAACCCTTGTATGACTCTTGAAATAGCTGGGTATGACTTCAAGAAACTCGGTATGACTTTTTAAGTCCTCGGTATGACTTTCTGCTAAGTCATTCGTTAAGACTTTACATTTAAAAAGCTTGGTATGACTTTTATTAATAAAATTCGGTATGACTTTTATTAATAAAATTCAGTATGACTTATTAAAAAATCATTTGAATTATATTAAAAATCATACTAAGTCATATATTTTATAATAAATTAATTCTACTTAATTTAATTAAATAATTTATAAATTAAATTAAATTCAACTTGAATTAATTTAATTAGATAAATTAAATTATTTTTGATAGTAGAATTAAAATACTATCTTGACTGGTGTAAATTTATAATCAGCTTCGAAGTCTTTCCATCCTTACTTTGTCTTCTGTCATAAAACTACTTGAGCTAACTGAAGAATAAATATTATTTTAGTTGACACGCAAATTGTAATATCCCTAAAATCCAGGTACTTTTAAAACCTTGTTATTAAAAGTATATATTGGATGATAATTATGGAATACGGTTTTATAGGCAATTAAATTATTAAGATTGCCAGAACGAGATAAAGATTAAATTTATCATCTTGAATTATTATGAAATTGAAAAATTTAATGATTCCCAAAGATTATTAAAGAGCTTATTTTTATTTTTGCATGGACTAAAAGAAATGCAAATATTTACACTTGGTTGGAATAACAAGAAGTGCTAGCTACTTGACTAAGGTCAAACTTGACCAATACTTTGACTTGCCCTTTATTTAAGTCAAAGAGCCAAGTAACATTAGCATAAAGAAAAGAAAAGAAAAAAAAATCTGCTAGCTCTAGCAAGGAGAACCATTCGGTGGAAACAAGGAGAAAAGGAGGAGAAAAATTCAAGAACTCAAGCTACACTTGATTGATCATCTTGTCATTTAGCTTAAAAGAAAGGTAGTATCCTTGTGTTCATCATACTATAATCTCATGCAAAGTTAACCATGGAAGCTTGTGATTTTTATGAAAGTATATGAACGTGAACAGTAACTTTAATTGTGGATAAATTCTGGAATGCTTGTTTTATGATCCCTTAAGCCTTGCTAGCACTTGTTATGAGTTGTTTAAGCTTTGGGTAGTTGTTAATGAGCATGGGTAACTTGAAAATACAAACCCTAGCTATATGGTGTTCATGTGATTTAGCATGCTATGATTATAGTTTGATCATAAGTATAAGTGCTTGTTTTGTTGGCTATGGTTGTGTAATATAGTGATGATTTGGGTAAGGCTTATAAATGTGTAATGTGGAAATGACTTGGTAAAGAATTGTGGTTGTAAGAGGAGTAAGTGATTTGTTGTTTTCAAAGTAGTAAAAATGGTGTTAAAAGCTGTCTAGCAGTGGTGATGATATTGGTTGAATTATTGGCAATATGTGGAGTGTTATTAAATTGTGTTTGGGCTTGGGATGTCTTGAGTACATTCCCAAGTAGTAGTGTAAAATATATGGCAGTAGTTTGAGTTGAATTGGATGAGTTTAAAACAGGGCAAACGATGAACGTACAAACGGAACCATGCAAAATTTTCTTCTGCCTACCAACTGTTCATAAAACCCGAAGGGTCTACCCTGCCTTACTTGATGATTTCTTTATATGGTTAGATAGATATCGGTCTATAGATCGTTTGCGCGCTAATTTTGCGACAAACGGAGTTATGAGCTAAAAGTTATGACCAAAATGGTAAGACTAGGCAGTAAACTCAGCTGCCCTGTTCTTGACTGAATTGGAGTAGGTGATCAGCCTAGTTAAGCTACTCCATATATCTTGAGCCTTTTATTTTAAATAGTAGGCATATATGTGAAGACTCGGAAAGAAGAATTGGGTTAAAAAGATTAAAACCTGATTTATGAAAAATGTTTGAATCCCAGTGGTGCAAATGAAAAGTTAAGGAAAATGCTAATGTTTTAGTCCTAGCTATTCCTTATTATGAAACGACACTTGAGGCTAAACTAGAAAACGAAACCTCAACGAAAAATGTTGTGTGATGACATAAGAATGCTATAAGCAAATGGACTTATTATTATATGTCGTTTGGAACGAATAAGGTAGTTATACGAGTATGTGTTAATAGAACGATTAAGTAATGCTCGTATAGCTAAAGGTAAATTGTTTCTGTTCGTAGATACTCGGATGAAGCCAGGAAGGAGCTTACTTCTGCGGGAACATACAGGCAAGTATCCCACGCTTTGTCACTTTCATTCTGATGTATGACATAAGCATGTGTAGGTTGTTTAAGATTGTTCTTGTGTATAAAGTAAGATCTTTTCAACCTAACCCTGTGACTCCTCGGAACTTCTTAAAAAGTTAGAGGACGTTTATTCTTCAGTTTTGTATAACTGAATCTGGTGTCGAGTACATCTTTTTGGTGCTCGATGGTCGACCGGGAGTAGTCTACTGTGTCTCGACGGTTAGTCGATATTCAAGATTTTAAATAATATTTAGTTTATTAAATATTATTTAAAGAATATGGAAAGTGTATAAAGGTTAATTAAATACTTTCAGGGCATTTGAAATCATTTAAATATTATTTAATATTGATTAAATATTATTTAAATATTTTGGGACATTTAAAAACATTGAACTACTGATTAAATACTTTGGACTCGTTTTGGTTATTTAAATATTATTTAAATATGTTGAATCATGTAAGATTATTATATATTAAATAATCTTGATTATATTTGAATTAAATATTTTAATTCTTTTAAATCCTCTAAAAATATTTTTCGAGGGCTATTCTAGGCCTCCTAAATATTATTAAAATATTTATTTGTTCTTTAAAAATATTCTGGAGTTGTCTAAACTTCTTTAAATATTATTTCTCATTAAATAATAAATAGTGAGCGATGACTCGGATATTTTGTATTTATTCTGAGTCGATAACTCCAGGTTCGGGAGGTAACGTCCGGCTCCGATATTCCTCCCAGTTGTATAGGTGCCTTATGGCCCATTATCTCACTCCAAAAATATAGTATTTTATGGAGTCTATTTCAACCAGTATTAGTGGCTCCCCGGTCGCGTTCTTGAGTCTCCTAGATTCACGTGTTTCGGTCTTGTTAAATTCGTTGACTGAGAGTCAACCCAGATGTTTCGAGAGTACTCCCACCTCGTTCGGGAGTCAAGCTATTGTCAGATATTGAAATCTATAATAGGTCGTTGTTGTTTCGGAAGGTTGTATTAAATTCCCTTCCTTATCTGTTGATTGAAATCGTGTGATGGATTGTTGTGTTGTCTTGGGAGGTTGTATTAAATTCCCTTCCTTAACAGTTGATTGAAATCCTAGAGCGGATTGTTGTTATTCTAGAAGGTTGATTAAATTTCCTTCTAGATTTGATGATTTTTAAAGTATTCATCAGGGACTGGAGTAAAAGTTGCGTAAGAGGTCGGGGACGCACGACTCAGCCGTAATTAAAGGCCCATGAGTTGCCTAAGGTAACGTCCCGATAAGGGGTTGTCCTACTAGTAGAGAAAATGACGAAATGTCGATTGTACATGCGACTGATCATCGAGTACAATAAGGCGTTGAAAAATCTCCAGTTAATCCCATTTCTTCCAATTGGAATTTGACGTTGCACTGTAACGAAAGCCTAGGTGCTGAGTTACCGATAGTGTTGACGGGAAACATAATCAACTTTGAGTTTCTTGATTGCTTTGAGTATTGTTTCACTCGCATTTGGCAGTTTCATTGATATCTTGATATTGTACTCTGTTATTGTTTCAGTACCTTGTTATACTGTTATCTATTACTTGCTGAGCATTTATAGCTCATTCTTGCTTGTTATTTTCTGTTGTTGTTCCTACCTTACAGTTGCAGACCATGCCCAGACGAGTACACCGCACCTTGCGCAAGCGGGTCACCAGGGCAAGGACCCCCTATGAGAGATTCCGCTTTACGGTACCTGAGGTAGGGAGGCTTAGTAGGATAGGCTTCCAGCTTCTACTAGTCAGGTTTATCTATAGATATGACTTATGTAAGTATATGGAATAGATGTAAGTTAATTTACTTTTGACTGCGGCATAGTTTCCTCAAGGAGCTTTAGCTAGCAGTGCAACTCCATCTTGTGATAACACTATTATGTATCAGTTAAGATATAACGATGTAAATTATGAAACTCCGTTTCTGAGACTATGGCTCGTGTGTGTGTGATAAGGTGATGGGGTCACCAGCATGTTGTTATTTTATGATTATTATATGGTGGTTTACTATTTTTGGATTACAAGTGTGTGTGTATATACTGGAAATTGGACAGTGACAACCTGGATCTCCGACCCCGGGTCTGGGGGCGTCACAGAAGTGGTATCAGAGCCCTAAGTTATAGTACTCAGAAATGAGAGGCGAAAGGACAATACGACCATTAAAATAAACCTAAAAGCCTTAATAAGAATAAAACCCATAAAAAGGGAACTTATTAAGATCTGGTAGTAACGAGTGGTTGTTGTATTGTAGATACCTGATTCTGAGGCGTATGAGGCTCAGCGGGATTTAGAGTTGCTGGATGATACTGAGGATAATGATCATGAGGAGGATCCGGAGGAGATTCCGGAGGAGGCTCCGGTAGAGGTTACAGTTGCAGTGCCTGTCGAGATTCCAGCTGAGATACCGGCAGAGATTCCTGTAGAGGCCCCAGTGCCACCTGCGGTTCCAGCACCCACCTTTCCATCCACCGACCAGGCTGGACCCTCTGGTATAGTATTTATAGATATTCCTATGGTGCCACCTCAGGTAGTGTTTCGACCCCTACCTCCCCTCAGCCCGATACCATCCGATGACGAGGGGTTTGAGGAGCTTACCCCAGAGCCGGCAGAGCCAGAGGATACTCCCCTCGATCCGCCATCACCGCCACCAGCATCCCCTTCGCCGCCACCTACTCCACCACCTCCATCTCCACCTGTTGTCGTGGAGCCGATACCTCCCTGGGTAGTGTCTGTGCTCATGAGAGAGCGGGATGCCTCAGTTGGTCGGATTGACGAGCTCAGGCGTATTGTGGACCGGATGTTGCCGGGGCCCTCTGGACCATCGAGTGGTCTACCTAGAGTCGGTATTCCACCGAGTGGCCCTCCTACAGACGGCGTTCCACAGGACGTGGAGCTTGGCTTCATTGGTATCCGGATGTGGGCACGAGCTTTTCAGGAGATGAGGACACCTTTGGGCGGGGGACCGATGGAAGGCGACGAGGTAGATGCGATGGTGGACAGTATGATGGGGTAGATCCGGGACTTGGTCCGCGGGAGATTTAGATGATGTGTATATGATGACGTAGTCTTCTAGTACCAGACATGGCACTATATATGTATAGTGGTGCCAATTTTGAGGGATTAACTTTTGATGTATATATCAGTATTCCCATTCTGACTAGAGGATAGTGGAGTTGATCAAACTTTTGGGATGTATTCAGACTCAGTGACAAAAGATGTAACCGAAAATGATGTATATTTATGATGATCAGTTCTTTTCAGTTGTTGTTGATTTGTTTTTAGTGTTACATGAATTCTTGTCTTTGATACAGAAATTGAATGAAAACCATGGTATAACTATGTTAAATGGATAATGTGATAGTTGGCAATCAATACTTGTATAATTGTTCCTTGTAACAAATGTTGGAGTACTCTAGTCTGTCGGTAATTAATTGATATTGTTTGATTGTGCCAGAGTCATGCCACCGAGAAGGAACACCAGATTACACCCTGAGGTCCATGAGGAGCCAAGTGAACAAAGTATTTATGAGGGTGATAGTGAATCAGAGGATTATAATGAATTTGATAATGAAGGGTATGAAGAGGATGAGTATGTGAGTTCAGGTGACTCTGAACATAGTCAAAATCAGGATCAGAGTGAACAGGGGGACCCCAAGACCAAGGGGCAAATCAGAATGCAGACCCCATGAATTTATTTGTGAACTTTTTAAGGCAGCATGTCAACCCTAATCCGACTCAACCACCCCCAGCTCCCCGCAATGTAGTAGCAAATGCTTTTCGTGCTTTTAAGTCCTTGAGACCGCCTGAGTTTCAAGGGAGTGCTGACCCTGTAGAGGCAAGGGCTTGGCTAAAAGAAATGGAAAAATCGTTTGAAATATTGCAAGTAGAAGAGGAACAGAAAACAGTCTTTGCCACTTACCTCCTAAAAGGGGATGCCAATTTCTGGTGGGAAACTAAGAAGAGTATGGAAGGAGAAGGAGTGATAGCCTGGGAGAGATTCACTCAGTTGTTCTTGGAGAAATATTTTCCCAAGTTTATGGAAAGTCAAATGGAGTTGAAGTTTTTGGAATTAAAGCAGAATAATCTGACGGTGGCTGAGTACGAAGCCAAGTTTACGGAGTTTGTCCCGGTTTGTACCGGATTTTGTAAATACAGAAGAGAAGCGAGCCAGGAGATTTCAGCAAGGGCTCAAGCAGTGGATACAGAATAGAGTGGCTATACTGGAACTGACCGATTATGCCACGTTGGTGTAGAAAGCCTCGATTGTAGAGACCGGTAGTGATCAAGTGCAAAGAAATAGAGAAGAAAATAAGAGAAAGGCGGAAAGCCTGAAGGGAGGATCATCATCGGGAAAGCGTCCTAGCAAAGCTAGCCGTGGCCCAGGATCTCAGTCTAGGAGATGTTTCGAAACCAAGAGGGCAGACAGTGTGAGTGTCAGCCCGGGAGGCAGACAGTCCCGGGTGAGGTATTCAAACCAATCCCGACCTTCATTGCCAGACTGCAAGATATGTGGTAAGAAGCATCTAGGAGGGTGCAACACAGGGAAGGTTACGTGTTATAAGTGTCATCGGGAAGGGCATTACTCTAGAGATTGTCCCCAAAGGAAGTTGACTTGTTTCAATTGTGGCCAACTAGGACATATGCAGAAGGACTATCGGGTACCTGTGCCAGCTATGTCAAAACAAAGTGGAGTAGCCTCTAATAAGACTCCTACTGCCAGAACCTTCAACATGACAGTAAGAGATGCTGTGAGGCATGCGGATGTTATTACAGGTACACTTTTACTCAATTCCATCCATGCAAATGTTTTATTTGATTCTGGAGCAACCAAGTCTTTTATATCTTAGAATTTTGTGAATAAATGGAATCTTAAAATACAACCGCTAAGAGACTCCCTACAAGTAGAAATAGCTAATCGGGAAGTCATTCCTGTCACTCAAATATGCGCTAACTGCGAACTAGAAATAGAAGGACAACGATTCAGTATTGACTTGATTCCTTTTGTGCTGGGAGAATTTGATGTCATATTAGGAATGGATTGGCTGACCAGTTATGAAGCTAGCATAGATTGTAGAGGAAAGAAGGTAAGAATGAAGTTACCTAATCAGAAAGAAGTAGTATTTCGAGGGCAGAGGCAGACTAAGAAGTTCTTGACCAGGATGCAAGTTAAGAGGTTGTTGCGCCAAGGGTGTGAGGCCTATTTGGCCTATGTAGTAGACCAAGAAAAGAGTGTACCAGGTATAAGTGACATACCAGTGGTTAATGAATTTGAAGATGTGTTTCCAGAAGATCTTCCGGGGTTACCACCTGACAGAGATATAGAATTTACTATTGAATTGGCGCCAGGGATGGCACCGGTATCAAAGGCTCCTTATCGATTAGCCCCGGTGGAAATGAAAGAGTTAGCTACCCAACTACAGGAGTTGTTGGAGAAATGTATCCCCATGGGGTGCACCAGTGTTATTCGTTAAGAAAAAGGATGGGAGTATGAGGTTATGTATAGACTATCGAGAACTCAACAAGCTAACCATCAAGAATAAGTACCCTTTACCCAGGATCGATGATCTGTTTGACCAGCTGAAAGATGCGGTCTACTTTTCAAAGATTGATCTGAGGACAGGATACCACCAATTGAAGATCAAACCTGAGGATGTACCAAAGACGGCGTTCCGTACCCGATATGGGCACTATGAGTTTTTGGTAATGTCCTTTGGATTAACCAACGCCCCTGCAGCCTTTATGGACTTGATGAACAGAGTTTTCAAGAAATATCTGGATAAGTTTGTTATAGTCTTCATTGATGATATCTTGATTTATTCAAGGACACCGAAAGAGCATGCAGAGCATTTGAGAACAGTTTTGGAAATATTAAGAAGAGAGAAGCTGTATGCTAAGTTTTCGAAATGCGAGTTTTGGTTGAAAGAGGTGCAATTTTTGGGCCACGTAATTAGTAATAAGGGAGTGTTAGTAGACCCTGCTAAGATAGAAGCTATTTCCAACTGGGAAAGGCCGACAACGCCAACGGAAGTAAGAAGTTTTGTGGGACTAGCTGGATATTATCGGAGGTTTATGCAGGATTTTGCCAAAATAGCTACTCCGTTGACAAGGCTCACCCGCAAGACTGAGAAGTTCGAATGGACTGATAAATGTGAAGCGAGTTTTCAAGAACTGAAGAAGAGGTTGGTCACTGCACCAGTGTTAGCTCTACCTGATGAAAAAGGAGATTTTGTTATTTATAGCGACGCATCGCATAAAGGACTTGGTTGTGTATTGATGCAACATGGTAAGGTGATTGCGTATGCATCTAGACAACTGAAAGAGTATGAGTTAAGGTATCCAACCCACGATCTGGAATTAGCTGCGATAGTTTTCGCGTTAAAGATCTGGAGGCATTATCTTTATGGAGAGAGGTGTGAGATTTACACCGACCATAAGAGCCTTAAGTATATATTTACTCAGAAAGAATTGAACATGAGGCAGAGAAGATGGTTAGAATTAATTAAGGATTATGATTGTTCCATTAATTATCACCCTGGGAAAGCCAATGTGGTGGCCGATGCCCTAAGTAGAAAAGAAAGGCTGAAAATGTTAGTTTCTTCGAAGGAATTGGTGAAAGAATTTGAAAGGATGGAACTGGAGGTAAAATTTCCTGAGAAAAGCACAGAAATGCTGATGGAAATCCGAGTAGAGCCTGAACTAATTGAAAAGATAAGAATATGTCAAGAAAAGATGATGGAAGAGGGAATTACAAAGGTGAATGGAGATGAACGAAGGTGTGTTAAGGACGAGAAAGGAATCCTGAGATTTAATAATAGAATTTGGATTCAAAAGGTCCAGGAACTAAAAGATGAAGTATTGCATGAGGCACACAACTCTAGATTTTCTATTCACCTAGGAGGTACCAAAATGTATAAAGATCTAAAGGAGTATTATTGGTGGCCGAATATGAAAAGAGATATCGTTGAATGGGTAAGCAAGTGTCTGACCTGTCAGAAAGTGAAGGCAGAACACCAAAGACCCAGTGGACTGTTACAACTTCTGGAAATTCCGGAATGGAAATGGGAGCACATTGCGATGGATTTTGTAGTGGGGTTACCAAGGACGAAAGCGAACCATGATGCCATTTGGGTTATAGTGGATCGGTTAACAAAGTCGGCACATTTTCTACCCATTAATGAGAGGTATTCAGTTGACCGATTAGTTGAGCTATACCTAAAGGAAATAGTGGTACGTCATGGAGTTCCCGTGGGTATTGTGTCTGATAGAGACCCAAGGTTCAATTCGAGATTTTGGAGAAGTTTCCAAGAATGCGTGGGAACAAAACTGAATATGAGCACCGCGTATCACCCACAAACCGATGGGCAAAGTGAGAGGACCATCCAAACAGTGGAAGATATGTTAAGAGTCTGTGCTATAGACTTCAAAGGAAGTTGGGATGATCATTTGCCGTTAATTGAATTTGCCTACAATAACAGCTATCATGCCAGTATAGGGATGCCCCCTTACGAAGCCTTGTATGGCAGGAAGTGCCGATCACCACTGTGTTGGGACGAAGTGGGTGAACGTAAGATGTTGGGACCCGAATTGGTCCAGCAAACCAAAGAGGTAATAGATCTTATTAGAAAAAGATTAGTGGCAGCCCAAGATAGGCAACGCAAGTATGCGGATCAAGCCAGAAGAGACAGAGAATATGAAGTGGGAGATTCAGTATTACTGAAAGTATCTCCGTGGAAAGGTTTGATGAGGTTTGGTAAGAAGGGAAAGTTAAGTCCAAGATTTATTGGACCATTTGAAATCCTAAGACGTATTGGAAAGGTAGCCTATGAGTTGGCCCTACCCCCAAACCTACAGCAAGTTCATAATGTGTTTCACGTGTCAATGCTAAGGAAGTATAATGCAGATTCCTGGCACGTAATAGAGTATGAACAGGTAGATCTACAACCGGATCTGACCTATGTGGAACGACCGGTGGAAATTTTAGACCGAAAGGAGCAAGTGCTCCGGAACAAAGTGGTCAAGTTAGTAAGAGTCCTGTGGAGGAATCAGAACACTGAAGAATCCACATGGGAATCAGAAAGTGCAATGCAGGAAAAGTACCCTCACTTGTTTTCAAGCTAGATTCCGGGACGGAATCCTTTTTAAGGAGGGGAGACTGTAATATCCCTAAAATCTAGGTACTTTTAAAACCTTGTTATTAAAAGTATATATTGGATGATAATTATGGAATAAGGTTTTATAGGCAATTAAATTATTAAGATTGCCAGAACGAGATAAAGATTAAATTTATCATCTTGAATCATTATGAAATTGAAAAATTTAATGATTCCCAAAGATTATTAAAGAGCTTATTTTTATTTTTGCATGGACTAAAAGAAATGCAAATATTTGCACTTGGTTGGAATAACAAGAAGTGCTAGCTACTTGACTAAGGTCAAACTTGACCAAGACTTTGACTTGCCCTTTATTTAAGTCAAAGAGCCAAGTAACATTAGCATAAAGAAAAGAAAAGAAAAAAAAAATCTGCTAGCTCTAGCAAGGAGAACCATTCGGTGGAAACAAGGAGAAAAGGAGGAGAAAAATTCAAGAACTCAAGCTACACTTGATTGATCATCTTGTCATTTAGCTTAAAAGAAAGGTAGTATCCTTGTGTTCATCATACTATAATCTCATGCAAAGTTAACCATGGAAGCTTGTGATTTTTATGAAAGTATATGAACGTGAACAGTAACTTTAATTGTGGATAAATTCTGGAATGCTTGTTTTATGATCCCTTAAGCCTTGCTAGCACTTGTTATGAGTTGTTTAAGCTTTGGGTAGTTGTTAATGAGCATGGGTAACTTGAAAATACAAACCCTAGCTATATGGTGTTCATGTGATTTAGCTTGCTATGATTATAGTTTGATCATAAGTATAAGTGCTTGTTTTGTTGGCTATGGTTGTGTAATATAGTGATGATTTGGGTAAGGCTTATAAATGTGTAATGTGGAAATGACTTGGTAAAGAATTGTGGTTGTAAGAGGAGTAAGTGATTTGTTGTTTTCAAAGTAGTAAAAATGGTGTTAAAAGCTGTCTAGCAGTGGTGATGATATTGGTTGAATTATTGGCAATATGTGGAGTGTTATTAAATTGTGTTTGGGCTTGGGATGTCTTGAGTACATTCCCAAGTAATAGTGTAAAATATATGACAGTCGTTTAAGTTGAATTGGATGAGTTTAAAACAGGGCAAACGATGAACGTACAAACGGAACCATGCTAAATTTTCTTCTGCCTACCAACTGTTCATAAAACCCGAAGGGTCTACCCTGCCTTGCTTGATGATTTCTTTATATGGTTAGATAGATATCGGTCTATAGATCGTTTGCGCGCTAATTTTGCGACAAACGGAGTTATGAGCTAAAAGTTAGGACCAAAATGGTAAGACTAGGCAGTAAACTCAGCTGCCCTGTTCTTGACTGAATTGGAGTAGGTGATCAGCCTAGTTAAGCTACTCCATAAATCTTGAGCCTTTTATTTTAAATAGTAGGCATATATGTGAAGACTCGGAAAGAAGAATTGGGTTAAAAAGATTAAAACCTGATTTATGAAAAATGTTTGAATCCCAGTGGTGCAAATGAAAAGTTAAGGGAAATGTTAATGTTTTAGTCCTAGCTATTCCTTATTATGAAACGACACTTGGGGCTAAACTAGAAAACGAAACCTCAACGAAAAATGTTGTGTGATGACATAAGAATGCTATAAGCTAATGGACTTATTATTATATGTCGTTTGGAACGAATAAGGTAGTTATACGAGTATGTGTTAATAGAACGGTTAAGTAATGCTCGTATAGCTAAAGGTAAATTGTTTCTGTTCGTAGATACTCGGGCGAAGCCAGGAAGGAGCTTACTTCTGCGGGAACATACAGGCAAGTATCCGACGCTTTGTCACTTTTATTCTGATGTATGACATAAGCATGTGTAGGTTGTTTAAGATTGTTCTTGTGTATAAAGTAAAATCTTTTCAACCTAACCCTGCGACTCCTCGGAACTTCTTAAAAAGTTAGAGGACGTTTATTCTTCAGTTTTGTATAACTGAATCTGGTGTCGAGTACATCTTTTTGGTGCTCGATGGTCGACCGGGAGTAGTCTAGTGTGTCTCGACGGTTAATCGATATTCAAGGTTTTAAATAATATTTAGTTTATTAAATATTATTTAAAGAATATGGAAAGTGTTTAAAGGTTAATTAAATACTTTCAGGGCATTTGAAATCATTTAAATATTATTTAATATTGATTAAATATTATTTAAATATTTTGGGACATTTAAAAACATTGAACTACTGATTAAATACTCTGGACTCGTTTTGGTTATTTAAATATGTTGAATCATGTAAGATTATTATATATTAAATAATCTTAATTATATTTGAATTAAATATTTTAATTCTTTTAAATCCTTTTAATATTTTTTGAGGGCTATTCTGGGCCTCCTAAATATTATTAAAATATTTATTTGTTCTTTAAAAATATTCTGGAGTTGTCTAAACTTCTTTAAATATTATTTCTCATTAAATAATAAATAGTGAGCGATGACTCGGATATTTTGTATTTATTCTGAGTCGATAACTCCAAGTTCAGGAGGTAACGTCCGGCTCCGATATTCCTCCCAGTTGTATAGGTGCCTTATGGCCCATTATCTCACTCCAAAAATATAGTATTTTGTGGAGTCTATTTCAACCAGTATTAGTGGCTCCCCGATCGCGTTCTTGAGTCTCCTTGATTCACGGGTTTCGGTCTTGTTAAATTCGTTGACTGAGAGTCAACCCAGATGTTTCGAGAGTACTCCCACCTCGTTCGGGAGTCAAGCTATTGTCAGATATTGAAATCTACAATAGGTCGTTGTTGTTTCGGAAGGTTGTATTAAATTCCCTTCCTTATCTCTTGATTGAAATCCTGTGATGGATTGTTGTGTTTTCTTGGGAGGTTGTATTAAATTCCCTTCCTTAACAGTTGATTGAAATCCTAGAGTGGATTGTTGTTATTCTAGAAGGTTGATTAAATTTCCTTCTAGATTTGATGATTTTTAAAGTATTCATCAGGGACTGGAGTAAAAGTTGCGTAAGAGGTTGGGGACGCACGACCCAGCCGTAATTAAAGGCCCATGAGTTGCCTAGGGTAACGTCCCGATAAGGGGTTGTCCTTCTACTAGTAGAGAAAATGATGAAATGTCGATTGTACATGCGACTGATCATCGAGTACAATAAGGCGTTGAAAAATCTCCAGTTAATCCCATTTCTTCCAATTGGAATTTGACGTTGCACTGTAACGAAAGCCTAGGTGCTGAGTTACCGATAGTGTTGACGGGAAACATAATCAACTTTGAGTTTCTTGATTGCTTTGAGTATTGTTTCACTCGCATTTGGCAGTTTCATTGATATCTTGATATTGTACTCTGTTATTGTTTCAGTACCTTATTATACTGTTATCTATTACTTGCTGAGCATTTGTAGCTCATTCTTGCTTGTTATTTTCTGTTGTTGTTCCTACCTTACAGTTGCAGACCATGCCCAGACGAGTACACCGCACCTTGCGCAAGCGGGTCACCAGGGCAAGGATCCCCTATGAGAGATTCCGCTTTACGGTACCTGAGGTAAGGAGGCTTAGTAGGATAGGCTTCCAGCTTCTACTAGTCAGGTTTATCTATAGATATGACTTATGTAAGTATATGGAACAGATGTAAGTTAATTTACTTTTGACTGCGGCATAGTTTCCTCAAGGAGCTTTAGCTAGCAGTGCAACTCCATCTTGTGATAACACTATTATGTATCAGTTAAGATATAACGATGTAAATTATGAAACTCTGTTTCTGAGACTATGGCTCGTGTGTGTGTGATAAGGTGATGGGGTCACCAGCATGTTGTTATTTTGTGATTATTATATGGTGGTTTACTATTTTTGGATTACAAGTGTGTGTGTGTATATACTGGAAATTGGACAGTGACAACCTGGATCTCCGACCCCGGGTCTGGGGGCGTCACACAAATGTACTGTCTGGTTCATTTGTGCCATACTTAATAAATATTCTCCACTTATTAACTTTTAAGCTATGGCCTTCTATCATTCTTTTTCTTTACTGTCTTTCCTCTTCTTCTGGAATCTTTCTGTAGTAACCACTTGAAATCTTCTATATCTTCTGAACTCTTATGAAACACTACCACTTTATTTTTCACTGACGCTTGAACATATTAATGAACTTCTTCCAGTGTTGAGTAACAATCTCATCAAAACACTTCTGATAGTTAGATCCTTTGTGATTAGTTGACTGTCTTCGTCTTGATTCATGTTTGGTATTTATTATTTACTTCTCTTTATAATTAGAGTTGAGTTGTCATCTAATTATTACAAATAGGCCTGATCATATGCCTTTCAATCTCCCCCTATTTGTTGTTAAACATTTAACACAGAAATTTCTAGAGGATAACTCAACTAACAACTAAGGAAGTAATACGTCATGTAATAACTGTAAATAATAAACAAAAGTTCTGGTTTTATATTTAACAATTTTTTAGATTCATACATGAAAGATAAATACAAGATAGATGTTCCTCCAATACTGAACAGGTATTACATAGATTCTATCTTGACCTATCCAAGTCTTCAGTCTTCAGTGGTATCAACTTCACCTTCTTCTAAATTAGAACTTTTATGCACTGGTGTTCTTGGTACCTCTTCAGCTTCTGATGTTCCAGTTGCAATGGGTTCTTCATATAATCTTCTTTGATTAGCACGAGCTAATTCCCATTGTACTTCTAGCTCAACTGGATCTACTGTCTCTTCTTCTACATCATATGGCTACAGTCAACGATCCATAATATCTTGGTGAGACTAGCATGGATTTACTTGCAGGTATAAATTGCTATAAATGGAATGAGTGCAAGTAAGGGAGAGAAACACTTGAGTGAAGTGAGGGAGTGATACACTTGAGTGAGAGAAATAGGGAGAGAAATGAGTGGAACACTTACGCTTGAAAGTGTAAACACCAACAGAACGTAGTAGAAGTGAGGAAACCATAGACCAAACACTAACCTTGCTACTATGCTTGAATCCTGTTACTGAATTTTCCAGCTCTGAAATGTTGAAAAGATTCTTTTCTGGAAGACAAGCTGAAGAAGAGTCTAGCTGAAGCTTAGTGGGAATGTCCAAACTATTACCTTTGGGTCTATTAATTTATGTTGTTCTCAATCTCAAAGGGGGAGACATTAATTTTTAGGCCTAAGGAGGATTTTATATTCAATTGGAGGAGAGTTTCTTTTTCGATTGGATGTAGATGATACTTTTATTGTTTTAAAGGATATTCTCAACTAAGGGGGAGAATTTGGTGATACAAGAAACGAGATCTCTTGGTGATACAAGAAATGAGATCTGTCAATCCTATCTTGTGGAAGTTACTTAGAGGATATCTAAAGACACAAGGGTGGATTGGAGCTTGCATGAACTAAGGGGGAGAATTAGATAAAATTGAAACCTTAGTGATGCAAGGGAGAAATTACTAAGGGGGAGTTTCTTAGTAATTGGTTAGAGCCTAATCCCTAAAGGTGTTGTAGATTTAACTGATTTTTCGTCTGAAGTGGAGAAGTTACTTTTTGTCAAATGGGAAGAAGTTACTTGTCGTACTAAGGGAGAGAAGTTGTGGAGAATATTAACATCTTGGTTTGCAATGCTATATCTTATTCTGAAAAGATATCTAAGGGATTTTGCTCTATTTGTTTGAAGATCTGTCCTTGGAACATTCTTAAGAGAGGTTTGGCAGAAGAATTCTTTCTAGCACGATCAATGAATGAAAATGAAGATTTCTTTGAAGAGTATCAACTCAGGGGGAGTTTTTGCTAAGTAGAAGTTTTCTGGGTAAAGCAGAATGTGAAGGAGATTTTCAAGGGGCATCTGAGAAGTGTCCAAGTGTGTTCTATCTCTTGTTTCAGTGATAGATGAAGTCAGTGGAGCAGTGCAGGGAAGAAAGAAAAATATGTGTCCTGGAAATAGAACATCCTGAAGAAAAAGAGGAAGTGACTTTCATTCCAAGAGAGAACAACCTTAAGGGGAGAATGAGTTGACCTCTTATGGGGAACATAGAGAGCTGTATGTTCTAGTTCGAATTGCAAGATGAACGAGAATGATTGTTCAGAAGTCTTTACTAATGATTTGTTTCTTTATTGAAAGAACCCCATCTTTGAAGAACATTGAAGTGGAGGAAGCTAAAGGAAAATGAAATTCAGAAATTCATCATTCATTTTCAGCAACTCAGGAAATCTGGATTTAACTGATTATATCTTTCCAGAACCTTTTGTATATTATTTTCATGTCCAGTACTTTAATTGTTTCTTGTATATTAGTTGAGTTATCCTCTAACAGTTAATTTTATTTAATTGCTTTTGGGGGAGATTGTAAAGGGAAATAGTATTTGATTGCTATTCCATATCAACCAAATAGGGGGAGATTGAAAGGGGAGATATGAGTGAAGGGAAGTAACTCACTGCACTTTCATGTGTAATAGAAATGCTAAATGTAATCTCTATGTAATGGTTGATGATAACTCAACAATAGAACAGGACATGTAATAATATGCAGGTGCACAGAAATCTTGGATCACAGAGTTCAGTTAAGACAAAGTATCAAAGGATCATCTACAGACTTGAAGCTCACTGGAAGAAGTTCATTAACATGTTCAGGCCTCAGTGGAGAATAAAAGATGTTGACATCTATTCAAGGATGTGGAAGCTACAGAAGATTGTCTTAGTCTATGACGATTTTAGTGCATTACAATCGAAGCAACAAGTAAGGTTTGCAAAAAAGAATGTGGAATCATGTTCGGAATCAAGAGCCCCTATCAAGACTAGTCACTTATGAACCAGACCGTTGCATCAAGTGTCAGGACATTGGAGGCAAGCTCTCGTCGGTTAATATGATTTTAATCATTCTAAAGTTGGTTTTCTTGAGTCAAGTGGAGGATCAACAAAGGTGGTAAATCAGTGTTGGAGAAATGTCAGCCTAATGGATAAGGGACAGACGGCACAACCTGATTGGATCTTACTAAAGCTTCACAAATTTGAAGGCCAAATACTTGGACGTGGTGGAGTCACGTATACGGGGCCAAGTATTTGGATAAGGAAGTCTACACAAATTGAAGAGTGGAATGGAAATATTTAATTTAATTAAATAAAGTATTTATTTAATTATTTATATATTTTATAAATAAAGACACTCTTTATTTATATTATATATATTTATTTAAATATTACTTTTATATTAAATATTTCCAAAGGCATGCTTGGTACATGACTTTGAAGATATGATTTGAGTGGACAAAAGTAAAAGGTGGAAAAACAAAGTAACACCTTTTTCAATATATAAAGAAGAAACCCAAGTCATCATTTGGTGAGAGTATTCGGATGAAAAAGAAATGGGGAGAGAGAGAGAAAATTATTTTCTCTCTCCCCCATGGCCGAACTCATACTTTAATATTATGGGGCCATGAATTTCTTTGTCATACCACTCATCTATCTTCTATTGTAAACATTGCTAAATCTTGTTTAGAAGATAGGTTTGATTTTTGTCTCCTAGATCTAGAATTTGTAATATTTTTAGAGGAGCCAAAAATCATTTCTTTGTTGTGTTCTTGAGCTTTTGTTCTTGAACTTGTTGTAGCATCTACCCCACTTCAATGAATATAAAGTTATATTCTTGGATCTTGTTGTGTTGTGTGTTTTGGATGATTTATCGTTCATTATCTTGGTTATTTTAATGGTGTTCTTGAGGTTGAAGATGATGATGAACAGTACCCGGGTTTGAACCAAAGTAATTTTTATGTTGTCCCAAAAATTATTAATAGTCATATTTTTCAAATGGGAATCATATTCACCCCCCCTCTACGATCTCCGGGACCCAACAATTGGTATCAGAGCTACTCGATTGACATACAAATCGATTGGATCTATTTTTATTTTTGAGATAAAAGAGGGTACGATTGGTTCACTGGGCATCCAGAATTTTGTTGAAACCCAGAATTTTTTCTAAGTACAAAATGTTCGAGATGGGCCAAGTAGAACATTCCTAAGTAGAAATTCCTATGTAGAAGTTCTACTTAATGTTCTAGATAGAACCTAAGTAGAAATTCTGGAGTTGGAAATATTTTCTAAGTCAGAAGTTCTACTTAATGTTCTAGATAGAGCCTAAGTAGAAATTCCTATGTAGAAATTCCTATCTAGAAATTCTAGATAAGTTTCTACTTAGAGCCAAGTAGAAATTCTGGAGCTGAAAACTTTTTCTAAGTACACAAGGAAGATCCTTATGTCGAAAATTCGACTTGAGTCTATCTCGAACATTATCTCGAATATTCGACTTGATGTTCGACTTGAGTCTATCTCGAACATTATCTCGAATATTCGACTTGATGTTCGACTTGAGTCTATCTCGAACATTATCTCGAATATCGACTTGATGTAGAATTTCCTATGTAGAAGTTGTGCATAGATAACAGTTTCAACATGACACATGTCATCATCTAGGTCGCTGTAATAACACACAAACTGGAGTTTATTGGTTTTGAATTGTTTTTCTTTTCTCAAATTGTTTTTAGTTTAATAATTAATTTAATAATTAAATTTGAATTTAATTATATAAAATATTTTGGAAATAATTTTTAAATTTAAATAATTTATTTTTCAAGTTTATTTTACATCTTGGAAAATATTTTATTTTCTTTTAAATTTTAGAGTCAAATATTTTATATTTTTAATATTCTTAGTTAAGAATTTTATTAATTTGAAAACTAAAATTAATTTTAAAATCCAATTTAATTTCTTTTGAGTTTAATATTCTTAAAATTATTTTGAGAATTATTTTTGAGGTTTAATAATTTATTTTTCATAAAACTTTAATTACTAATTTTATAAAACTCTTTGGAAAATGTTTTTGGATTGAAATAATTTATTTTCATGAACATTTTAAATGTTTTGAAAATTTAGTATTTCTATTTCAAAATTATGTTTTCGAGTTGTTTTATTTTAATTATAATTTAAGCTTGGAAGTTTTAATTATAAATCTCATAAAACTTTTTGGAAAATCATTTTGGTTGAAATAATTTATTTTCAAGAATATCTAAGATGACTTGAAAATTTATTATTTTTATATCAAACTTATATTTTCAATCTGTTTTATTTTAATTATAATTGAAACTGTTTTGGATTATAAATTCTATAAAATTCTTTGGAAATTAATTTTGATTTGAAATAATTTCTTTTTCAGGATTATTTAATATACCTTGAAAATTTTGTTATCTCTATATCAAAACTTTCTTTTTGAATTTTATTTTATTTATAATTTGAAATTGAGAAATTTATTATTATTTATCAAAAATGCATTTTCAATTTATTTTGATTATTTAAATTCCTAAAAAAAAAAAAACTTCTGTTTGAACAAAATGTTTTATTAAACGAAACAACAGGAGTTGATTCTTCGTTCGTTGAGGACAAACGAACTGACTGAAGAACATTCTAATGGAGTTGAGACCTGATCTTACCATTGGAGATGTATTTCTACATCGGTCTACTCAGTGGATCATTTGGTTAATGAAAGGGGATTAGTTCATTTAGGGAAGAGTCTTCGATCAATGGTTTTCGAATCAATATCTGAATAATTTGGGATTTTGAAAAGGAATTCAGTTTATCGGTCAAAGAACCAAAACAACAATTGAAGATTTGGTTAAAGGACATCAGTGGCAGAAATACACAAGGTTTGATTATCACTGACATATGATAATCAAGGGGTTATTGCTACACATACAAAGAAGAGTGATATTTTCAAGCAGAACATGAGACATTTTATGTCGGGGTCTTTAAGCAGAACAATCAGGTATCAGTTTGGGTTGAAGCAGGAACATCATTGGTTATTGAGGTCAAATGCAAGGATACTTCCATGAGTGTCAATAGAATGGAAATTGATTTGGATCAATTGATTATCACTCGAGATGGAATGCTAAGCATCGCTCAAGTATACTTTCTAACTAGTTTATACTTATTTGATTTAATTATAGAGTATTAAGTGCTGAACTGCATTATATTATAAGTTTGATGTAATGCATGTCTCACCTTGATTTCTATATAAATTAGATAACTTATGCTAGTTTGTTAGTGTTGCTTGTTTTTCAGTATTTGACTTCATGATTAGATCTTATGTGATTTAATGTTTGCTTTACGATAATTGATCATGTTAGCATATAGAGTCTTAGGTATTTGTAGGGGTACATTTACCGGAAAGAGTATTTGCTGCATGCTAAGTGCCTTGATGTTTACATTGTCAATAATCTGTTTATACTCGCATGGTTGTATTAAATGCTATATTTGATCATGTGCTTGTTAAGATAAATTTGTTTCTAATTTGGGAATTGCCTAGGGGTCAGTATAATAAACCATGAATTAATTTTTTTTAAAATTTAAACTGACTCAGGTAATTAGAGATAATATAATGTTAAAGTGAACAACAAAGGTGATTTAGAAGAATTAGGAATCTGAGTGATTGATTCTTCTATGACTACATATATGTACGACATGATTCTTATAGACTGCTAGTCCACCTTAAGTTAGGTTGGGATCACTGAGCTCATAGCCAAGACTACTTGTTGAGGCTGATATAGATGAGGAGTGATCAGTCAAATAAGAATGAGCATGTTGAACTTGAATGCTTTGTTGTTAACTATGTTTAAAAATATCTCTAACCCTTGGACTCAATCAAATTGAGGACCACGTGTCTTAATCATTTGTGAATGCAGAGTATCTTTCAACATGTACAAGTTATATATCTCTGACATTTTCATGTTCGAGGCATGTAACTACTTTTGCTTTGGTATTCAAATGGTTAAGCAAGGTTACCTATTTTTCTTGAATGATCTGAAGCACAATATTAAGGAAGACATAGGGAATTCTTTGCGAAGGGTTTCCTAATATCAGTTCGAGGATGAACAATATTGATCGGGGTCAAGAGAAATAGAAGCTCACTCTGCTGGAAGTGAGGTTACTGCTGACACGAAATTTAATGCTTATGATGAAGTCAACTATTCGTTGAAGTTTATCAGAATGGAGTTAGCTGCAACAACAAGTGATGCTCTCACACTTGGTTTATCAACTAATACTTGGTTTATCAAGATAACGGATTCGACGGTAAAGATGAAGTTGGTGAGAAAGGACTACTTCTAATGAAATTCTTTTAAGAAGGACATTAGTGAAGTATGTCAGTTGAAGGGAAGTCAAGTCAAAGGCTACCCTGTTTAGTTTTGGTGTTTGTTCATGCATTCGATAGATGAAGCATCTCAGTGATTAATCACATTCAAAGGATTAGGCAGATTGCTGTAAGAACACTTTGAGGGCAGGTAATGGAATTTGTTGACGAATGAAGTTCTATGTAATGTCTGCACTAAAAGGAGTATTCTAGAGTAAAGTTCAGTTTCCGGACTTCATGACCAAATAGAGGAGTTGATAGGGAAATCCAGACCTTGAGTGGAATTACAAGGATAATGGATAGACTTAAGGTTTCCTATTCACTACGGCTGAATCAGTTGACACAGCAAGTCTAATCAGCAAATGTAAAGAGAAGACATCAAGTAAGATTAATCATGCCTGAAGTCACATGGTGTGATGAAAGGTTATCTTATTTGGAGTTAAGAGCTTACACAGAGTCTGTGATTGATTTAAGATGATCTAGATGCAGTGAACATCATCATCAAGCTCCCTAGCACTCGTTTGATTTTAGCTCTGAATTTCTAAAGGTTGACATCCTGTTTAGGGCTCAAGATCAGATGACACTAGATGAAGAAAAGATGCAAGCAGCATCACAGGGGGAGCATCAGTAAGTTGGATCAACTAGTCGTGTTTGATATTCAAAGGCTAGCAGTGCTCATTAAGTAAGAGTTGAGATTCTTAGGAGCACTGAGTGATCTAGATTGAGTGATTGCATATTAGAAAGGAAATTGTCAATTTAAAGATAATGCAAGATGATCTCAATCATATTTGAAGAAGACTACTCTACCCACTGAATATCTAAAGAAACATTAAGGACACATCTGTCATGACAAAAGGTTTTGTGTAACAACATTTCCTAGAGTCAGTTCTTGATGAATCTGGGTAGTAGAGTAGTGACTGGTAGTGTCGTGCATGTATAAGAGTATTTCATTGGTTTTTCTGAGTGAATTCAATGAAGATTGAAGATGCACTAACTAATCAAGATTGCGTAGGGTTCGAATCAAGGAACTAACTCAATTGAACCAGAGGCAGATACACTTGGCACAAGGAATCAATCCACATGAAGACTTGGTATTGATACAGAAGCTGAAGGGTAGTTCAGAATTTTTGAAGGTTCTACTCTGCTAGTGTCAGGACTACTGGTTTCTAGAGTGCTGAGTTTAGTGAAGCTGCTGCCAAGACCAATATCTACAAGGAAATATTTGGGTGTTGAAGGTAATACAGTTTCCGTCTGGATGAGCGTGGTATTGTTTCGAGGAACAATGTTAACTGGTAGCTGAAAAGTTATTCCTGTCCAAAAGGAGTAAACGTTCGATCTCGAAAGGAGTAAACATTCGATCTCTAGGGCAAAGAGGAGTAATTGTTCATTCAACGATCATACACCAGTAAAAGCTCTATTGACTAAGGTATGTCACTCTAGTCTAATATTGATTTATTTAAACATAATGTTTATAGAGAGTGTTCATGCTATTTAGATGTCTACGATCTCTAGGAACTGATTAATGTTTGGTTTGTGACCACCCGGGACCCAATATTATCGCTATGAGATTACCTATGATCTCCCGGGACCTAGGGACCTAACATTGTAGCATCTCTTTAAATAGTCAATTTATATCCAGGATCTCGTACTTTGTGTTGTCATATGTTATTCATGTTATATGTATCAAATGTTTCAGCATAAGTATTTGTATATATTAATTAATTGTAATTTTATTTACTTTTAATTGTTTAATGCTAATATTAATGGAACCACTTAATATGTAGTTTAAGTGATGTAATTCATGTCTTTTGCAAAATCCATTAATATTAGTTGTCATTCTTTTGATATTAGTGATGTCACTTAGAATTTCTGCACTAAGTGACAAAAAGATTATTTCAAAAACACTGATATTGAAAGTAATTTACTACATCGCGAGGGGTTGTCAAAGATCATAAATTTTAGTATTAATATTTAAAGGTATTTGATCTCTGATGCAACTAGTACCTCGAGCTTACATACATTTTGGTTGTCATGAGTATTTTCAATATGCTTATGTGATAATTGTTGAGATGTAGTGTAAGAAGTTAAATGCTGTCATTCGGTCAATGTATGTTCAGTATTTAGCGGATGCTTATGTTTTATGCTTTAGAATTACCATGATCTATATTGCAATATGTGTTTGTTTCAAGCGACAAATGGTAATTGTCTAGCATAATGTAAGTATCTTATGTGCTTGATTATTTTGTAGTAAGATGCATTTTATTACCAAATAATTGAATGATGTTAGTACTTTTGAATGTCTTGTCATTCATATCTTTGATAATTCATTAGTATTAACATATGTTTTTCATTCTTTAGAACTTGAATGCATAAAGAAATTTCTTGTCTATTTCTTCTGAAAAATATTTTATCTAAACATGCATTCATTTGCCAGAGAATGAAAAGCCACTAAAAGTTTTCTTTGAAAGAGAACATTTCTTGAGGATTATCTTTCTATTTCAAAATCATATATCCTCTCTCTCTCTAAATGTTTTGTAATGAAAACTGTTTTCTCTCCACGATTTGTTTAAATAAAGTTACTTGATAACTTATAACTTAGGTTGCATATTATCAGGCTATTTTATTTGAGTAAATTGTTTTGATCTTGAGGTATCAACTATTGGTAAAACGTTTTTCAAAACTCTTGTTAATGTCTGTTTCACATTGACCTGTAGTATTAAAACAATGGTTGTTTGCTTTGGGATTAGTGCCTTGGACTGTATGACTAAAGCATTCATTCAATTTTTTAAATGATTTATGTTTTAAGTCGGAGATAATATCCGATAAGAATGAATTGCAAAATAATTTCTGAAAACATACAGTGAGCAAGATGAAATAGATTTGAGTTATTAATCAAAATGTTTTTGTTAAAAAAAAGTTGAATTTCAATTGGATATTTGTCTAAGAGAAATTCAAAAGAACACTTTTGTTAATCTGTTAAATTTTTTTTCAAAATTGTGAGTTTATGAAATTTGGCTTAATATTCTTTTACCTATTCTTTATTAATTCCCACATTTTAGCTCTGGTGCATTGTTTCTTGAGGACACATTGCTCCGATGCTATATTTCTGAGAAGGAATAGAGAATAAGTTTAATCATACTCTACCAAATTTTATATAGCTCTGATCAACTCTATCTATTTAGCCATAATGGCTTGGCCTAAATGGCTATAGGGGAAGGTCAAGAAGTTGAATAATCCATCAATTTCTAACCAAGGCCTTAGTACCAAACACTATCATTCTAATTCAAACTTTCAACCCTTGGTGATATAAGGAACTTATGTAGATTAGGGGTTGTTAAGGGAGAAACTGCACTTGATGCAGCAAATAAGGATGAAGTCGGAAGTGCACCCACAGCTCTACCTCTCGAGAAGGAAAGAAGTATACAAATTGAGGTATCTGTAGCTCATCTGTATTCTCTCAAAAGGATACAGAGCTGAAAAGGCAATTCAACCGTTTCTGAATGAACTCTCTCAACAGGGTGATTTCATTGAAAATTCGCTCGTCAGCCAGAGCACCTTGTAATGAGTCAAGCACACCAAAAGCATTCACGCTGATGGTAAACCTAAAGTTTTTGCTTCTAAGGGATGTTATAGGACCTAACAGTTCTCTAGCCTCTCTTGGGACTAACAATTGTGAGGACACATTGCAAGAAGTGCACATTGTGAGGTATAGGTAAAACCCCTAAACTTCTTTGTTTACCATTCACGGTGAATGAAGTTGTTGAGCCACCTTTACAGGTATTTGAGGGAAACTTGGATTTCTTGCCATATATTAGAATCCTTGTCAACCTTCCTAGGAGGAACAGTCCTAGTTCCCTAATGGGATTTCACATCCGCAGAGCAATCTGTTGATGTTGAGAGGCAATCACTAACAGTTTTCCATGACTGAAAATAGTGAGTTAATTCATCTTCACAGGTGATTGAGAGAGATGTTTGTACACGTCTACTCTCCCAGGAATTCAAATTCTGGAATACATGGATCGCTCAAAACTTAAAGGCATATCACCGTCAACGATCCAGTGCATGGATTTGCATATGAGGAGTCGGTTGATGCTTAGATAGCTGCTAGACGCATACCACATTCAACGATCCAGTGCATGGATTTGCATATGGGGAGATTGTTGATGCTGAAAGTAGCTGAGCAACAACTCGTAGACTATGATTCAGTTGGTTTACCAATTTGATGAGTCTTTTGAGGATCAGGGTGTTGGGATTTCAGTCACTCCTGGAATGGAGGAGATTCCAATTTCAGAAGGGTTATTCCCCGACGACGAGCCACGTGTGCATGGATTTGCTCATGGTGAGTTGGGTGACGGCCTAACTGAAACCCTGTCTGAGATTCCATCTCAGAACCTAGATCTTTAGTGATCGACAACATGCTACAGTCAACGATCCATAATATCTTGGTGAGACTAGCATGGATTTACTTGCAGGTATAAATTGCTATAAATGGAATGAGTGCAAGTAAGGGAGAGAAACACTTGAGTGAAGTGAGGGAGTGATACACTTGAGTGAGAGAAATAGGGAGAGAAATGAGTGGAACACTTACGCTTGAAAGTGTAAACACCAACAGAACGTAGTAGAAGTGAGGAAACCATAGACCAAACACTAACCTTGCTACTATGGTTGAATCCTGTTACTGAATTTTCCAGCTCTGAAATGTTGAAGAGATTCTTTTCTGGAAGACAAGCTGAAGAAGAGTCTAGCTGAAGCTTAGTGGGAATGTCTAAACTATTACCTTTGGGTCTATTAATTTATGTTGTTCTCAATCTCAAAGGGGGAGACATTAATTTTTAGGCCTAAGGAGGATTTTATATTCAATTGGAGGAGAGTTTCTTTTTCGATTGGATGTAGATGATACTTTTATTGTTTTAAAGGATATTCTCAACTAAGGGGGAGAATTTGGTGATACAAGAAACGAGATCTCTTGGTGATACAAGAAATGAGATCTGTCAATCCTATCTTGTGGAAGTTACTTAGAGGATATCTAAAGACACAAGGGTGGATTGGAGCTTGCATGAACTAAGTGGGAGAATTAGATAAAATTGAAACCTTAGTGATGCAAGGGAGAAATTACTAAGGGGGAGTTTCTTAGTAATTGGTTAGAGCCTAATCCCTAAAGGTGTTGTAGATTTAACTGATTTTTCGTCTGAAGTGGAGAAGTTACTTTTTGTCAAATGGGAAGAAGTTACTTGTCGTACTAAGGGAGAGAAGTTGTGGAGAATATTAACATCTTGGTTTGCAATGCTATATCTTATTCTGAAAAGATATCTAAGGGATTTTGCTCTATTTGTTTGAAGATCTGTCCTTGGAACATTCTTAAGAGAGGTTTGGCAGAAGAATTCTTTCTAGCACGATCAATGAATGAAAATGAAGATTTCTTTGAAGAGTATCAACTCAGGGGGAGTTTTTGCTAAGTAGAAGTTTTCTGGGTAAAGCAGAATGTGAAGGAGATTTTCAAGGGGCATCTGAGAAGTGTCCAAGTGTGTTCTATCTCTTGTTTCAGTGATAGATGAAGTCAGTGGAGCAGTGCAGGGAAGAAAGAAAAATATGTTTCCTGGAAATAGAACATCCTGAAGAAAAAGAGGAAGTGACTTTCATTCCAAGAGAGAACAACCTTAAGGGGAGAATGAGTTGACCTCTTATGGGGAACATAGAGAGCTGTATGTTCTAGTTCGAATTGCAAGATGAACGAGAATGATTGTTCAGAAGTCTTTACTAATGATTTGTTTCTTTATTGAAAGAACCCCATCTTTGAAGAACATTGAAGTGGAGGAAGCTAAAGGAAAATGAAATTCAGAAATTCATCATTCATTTTCAGCAACTCAGGAAATCTGGATTTAACTGATTATATCTTTCCAGAACCTTTTGTATATTATTTTCATGTCCAGTACTTTAATTGTTTCTTGTATATTAGTTGAGTTATCCTCTAACAGTTAATTTTATTTAATTGCTTTTGGGGGAGATTGTAAAGGGAAATAGTATTTGATTGGTATTCCATATCAACCAAATAGGGGGAGATTGAAAGGGGAGATATGAGTGAAGGGAAGTAACTCACTGCACTTTCATGTGTAATAGAAATGCTAAATGTAATCTCTATGTAATGGTTGATGATAACTCAACAATAGAACAGGACATGTAATAATATGCAGGTGCACAGAAATCTTGGATCACAGAGTTCAGTTAAGACAAAGTATCAAAGGATCATTTACAGACTTGAAGCTCACTGGAAGAAGTTCATTAACATGTTCAGGCCTCAGTGGAGAATAAAAGATGTTGACATCTATTCAAGGATGTGGAAGCTACAGAAGATTGTCTTAGTCTATGACGATTTTAGTGCATTACAATCGAAGCAACAAGTAAGGTTTGCAAAGAAGAATGTGGAATCATGTTCGGAATCAAGAGCCCCTATCAAGACTAGTCACTTATGAACCAGACCGTTGCATCAAGTGTCAGGACATTGGAGGCAAGCTCTCGTCGGTTAATATGATTTTAATCATTCTAAAGTTGGTTTTCTTGAGTCAAGTGGAGGATCAACAAAGGTGGTAAATCAGTGTTGGAGAAATGTCAGCCTAATGGATAAGGGACAGACGGCACAACCTGATTGGATCTTACTAAAGCTTCACAAATTTGAAGGCCAAATACTTGGACGTGGTGGAGTCACGTATACGGGGCCAAGTATTTGGATAAGGAAGTCTACACAAATTGAAGAGTGGAATGGAAATATTTAATTTAATTAAATAAAGTATTTATTTAATTATTTATATATTTTATAAATAAAGACACTCTTTATTTATATTATATATATTTATTTAAATATTACTTTTATATTAAATATTTCCAAAGGCATGCTTGGCACATGACTTTGAAGATATGATTTGAGTGGACAAAAGTAAAAGGTGGAAAAACAAAGTAACACCTTTTTCAATATATAAAGAAGAAACCCAAGTCATCATTTGGTGAGAGTATTCGGATGAAAAAGAAATGGGGAGAGAGAGAGAAAATTATTTTCTCCCTCCCCCATGGTCGAACTCATACTTTAATATTATGGGGCCATGAATTTCTTTGTCATACCACTCATCTATCTTCTATTGTAAACATTGCTAAATCTTGTTTAGAAGATAGGTTTGATTTTTGTCTCATAGATCTAGAATTTGTAATATTTTTAGAAGAGCCAAAAATCATTTCTTTGTTGTGTTCTTGAGCTTTTGTTCTTGAACTTGTTGTAGCATCTACCCCACTTCAATGAATATAAAGTTATATTCTTGGATCTTGTTGTGTTGTGTGTTTTGGATGATTTACCGTTCATTATCTTGGTTATTTTAATGGTGTTCTTGAGGTTGAAGAAGATGATGAACAGTACCCGGGTTTGAACCAAAGTAATTTTTATGTTGTCCCAAAAATTATTTATAGTCATATTTTTCAAATGGGAATCGTATTCACCCCCCCTCTACGATCTCCGGGACCCAACACTGAGTTAAATCTATCTTTGGCATTTGCCTGATGTATGAAGGAATCTTTTTGGACAAACAGTAGTTTCTGATCTTTTCAGCAGCATCAATCTTGGCTTGGGACCTGAACCTTTTAGACCTGAGCATCTTCTCAACTTCAATCATATATTTGACTGAATAGCCCTTCAATGATTCCTTATCTAATTTCATGATCTGATAAAACCTGTTAGTGTAAAATCTTACTTCATGAGGATCATATGTGATCTGAGGACTAACAGTTCTTGAAAAGTCTCTGAGTCTGTCTCTGAGAAGCTCATTTTCTTCTGAACTTCTTCTTATTTTGTTCAACAGGGTCCATATTACTGACAATGATCTTTGTCTAAAGAACTTTAAAGAGATTCTGATTGTACCATTCTTGTTTGTATAGACTAAAATATGTTAGTCATCTAGAATATTATCAACTATCACAGTGATATAATCTATTTCATCTTTCAGAGCCTTCATAAAATTATCTAGACTGTCATTTGACATTTCCTAGCATTCAATCAATGACTGTAACTTGTAGTCTTCAATTAGTCCTTTTTGAAGTTTTTCCATTACTACTCTAGAAGTGTCCCATTTATTCCCTATCTTTAGCTGCACATCTCTCTTCTTTTCTCTGACTGCAATGGCCCAGAGATTTTACTTTTCCAGACTTGCTTCTTTTTCAGCCTTTGTTCTTTCCATGACTAGAGCTTTCAGTTTCTCAGTCTTAGCATTGTTTAACTTGATGTCTTCTTTTAATTTCTTCATTACCCCTTCATAGGCCGGATCAGTTTTTTTTTCTTTCGGAAATAAAAATTCTTCATCAAAGGCAGTCTCTTCCTCAGCTGTACAGTAGTCAGGATTATATGATTCATCATGAGCACTGTCATCAATGAATTGTTCTTGAGCATAATACTATTCTTCTAGTTCTGGATCATAAGATTGAAATTGTTCTTCATAATACAGCTTTACTTTCCCTTTGTCTTGAGTAGCCCCTTCATCTTCAGCTAGTTTCTCCTTGCCTTTCTCCCCCTTAGTTGAGGGATCCTCTTGGGATTTAGAAGCTTCAAATGATGTAATAAGTTTCTGCATGGTCAGATAGACCTACTTCATTCCCTCATTCAGATGTGCCATTCCATCATCCAGCTTACTGAATCTCTTGGTTGAGATCTTTTCATTTTCAATAATTGTCAGAGTCAGCCTTTTCTCAACCTCATCAATTTTGTCATTTAATGAGCTTACTTCTTTCATATCCTCAATGAGACTTTGTACGTTCTGGATATCTTGAGTCTTTAGAAGAATAGATGATTTCACATCTTCAACATCTTTCCGCACGATTGTCAACTATTCTGTTATAGAGGCAGATGTAGACTTTTCTTCTGCTTGTGCTTTTACCTTAACCAACTCATCTTGAACAGTCTGCATTTCTCTCTGGAGAGCTTCCATTTTTTATAAAAGTTCACTGTGTGTCTGCACTCACCTCGCTTGCACTCTTGTTTAATTCTAAACTATGTGCATATGTTTCGCTTGGTGTTTGCCTCACTTCACTCATGTTTTGCTCCTTTCCAGATCCAGATATTGTACCTGTATATATTATTATAGCTTTTGAAGAGTCGAAATGCTCTTCTAATGCCGGTGAAGGCACGTCCTCAACAAGATTAACTTGAAGTGGCTCCGCTACTGACGTAGCTACTCCGTGAATGGAGTCCCAACTCCCTCTAAAGAGTGGTTGCCTCTCAGATCCACTAGTGGATTCGAGAACTTCCTTTAAAGGAACTGGATGTAAGAAGTCATACCGAGTAGCTACCTTAGACAATGTAATGTGTGGCTCATTAGAGTCTGTGGTGCCCCTCAATACCTGTAATGGCACTTGATGCTGCCCTGCATCAAAAAAGTCTTGGTCCACTTTAAATGTACATCCTACAAATTTGTTTCAAAAACATTTTCTTCACTTATAGATGTGCCGTCATCTGATTGTGTTTTTGCAAGTGGAGGTCCTGCTAGTGTGAGCGCTAGTAGTGTGCGTGACTGAAAGGCATATGTGTACTAACTTGTAACACTTAATTACTATGTAACTCAACTAGGTAAAAGATAAAACAACAGCAAAAACAAGAGAAACTGAAGAAGCACATGGAATCAATCAACTGAAGAAATGGTAATGATACTTGGTAACTACAAGTAACTAATTTGGTTAATCAAGGATGCATAAGTGAGAAGAAGTTCAATTTCAGTATTGCTCATGCCCTAACTTATCTAATGGAGAATCAAATTAATGTCAAAGAAGTATCAAGAAGACCAAAGTGATTTCATGTAATGTATATCAACATCTGGATAATTTAAAGGTTAATCAACAAATGAGAACTGACATTCAGAAGGAAGAACCCCTACAAGACTAGTCACTTATGAACCAGACCATTGCATCAAGTGTCAGGACATTGGAGGCAAGTTCATGTCAGTAATAGAAGATCTCATTTGAATTGAGTGAGGAAAAGAAATTGAAGAAGCTAGGGAAACTTGCTCATAAAGGTTAATCCACAATTAGTCACTAAAGAAGGTCAACATTGGATGAGTGCATATTTGCTAAGGCAAATGTCGATCCACAGCAGATCGAGATGCGGGTCGAGATTTATAATTGAAGTAAAACATTACAAGGCAAATCTCGATCCACGGCAGATCGAGATAGAGATCGAGATTCTCATAGATCGAGATCAAGGTTTTCACAGATCGAGATCGAGATTTTCACAGATCGAGATCGAGATTTTCACAGATCGAGATCGAGATCGAGATTGTCAACCAAGATCGAGATCGAGATGGGTCCAGGCCTAGATCGAGATGCGGGTCGATATGTAGCATTTAATGTTCAAGGGACAAGTGGCTTATTGTGAACGGTTGATCCAGAGTGGTTGGAAAGTACTTTTTGTTGACGAGTCCTGATTGGGCCACGTACACAAAAAGGACAAGATCAAGTCTACACGACATTATAAAAGAAGCACTTTGTTTTATTTGTCAGAAGACTTTTTTTTGCAATCTCTGTATTCTCTACAGTATATTTTAAAAAGAGAGCATTTACTGTAAAAAGAAAGTGAGAGAGAATCAGTTGAATCAAGCCTTAATTGCTATATTTATTGTTCAACTGATTATGATGCTTTTATGAATGTTGTAGCAAATTCTTCAATGAATATAATAATATATTCTTGAAATTCTGTGTCATCATTTATTTCCTGCATTTATTTCATTTTCTCTCATTATTCAAAACAATTGTATTCACCCCCCCTTCTACAATACTTTTGGACCTAACAATTGGTATCAGAGCCCCTGTTAAACACATCTAACAGAGATCCTACTGTGTTGTTTGAGTTGGTTCTTGAAAATCCCAGATCCATTTTTTTCTTGAAGTTTGTGCCGAAAGCTTTTATTTGTTTCTTCTTGAAAAGTTCATAGATCTAAAAAGTTCTGAGTCATAGTGTAAGGAATATTTGTACAACATTACAAACGTTGTACCTTAGAGCTTTGTGGGTTTTCTTGTGGCCAAAAGTGAATCAACTGTTTGACTAAACAAAAAGTACATATTCGAACTTCTGTCAACTAGAAAGTGGACAATTTTTGTTTGGACTTGAAAAAGTGGTGGACCCTGCTACTGTTCCTGAGATTAGAACTAACTTGCTTGAATCTTAAGTACAAAACACATTGGATATTAAGTGTTGGATATTTAAAGTGAGATAATTAATTTTTCAAATAAATACAATTTATTATAATTTGAAAAGTGTATTATCTTAATTTTAAACTTTATTAAAATGGCCGCCGCACACAGATTTAAGATACATCCGTTTGATGCACAACATTATGACGAATGGACAAGAAGGATGAAAGCCTACCTTGAATCAATAAACAAGGTATACTTGAGAATATTGGAGAACGGTCCATACATACCCATGAGAATTGAGCCAGAGCGAATGGAAGGAGGGATACTAATACCATCCCGGTCTGTTCCTAAAGAGGAAATGGAGTTTTTAGACGCAGATAAAGAATTGGTTGGTATGGATGCGTCGTTACGTAACGTCATAATTGAATCCCTAAACTCAGAGTACTATGTTCAAATAAAGGGATTAAAAATAGCTAAAGCCATGTGGGATAAACTGGCTGTAGTGATGGAGGGGACCGAGGAAGTTAGAGATAATCACAAGCGCATTCTGATATCTGAATATGAATTGTTCAGATGCGAACGAGGAGAAAGTGTAGCGGATATTTACAAACGTTACAGTAAATTGTTTATCGAGATGAGTATAAGAGATAAAGTCTATCCACTGGCAGATTCAAATATCAAGTTTCTCTTGAATTTGCCTAAACATCTGGAACACAGGATCACTGCCATTCGAGAGTTAAGAGACTTGAAAAATACTTCTCTCGAAAAGCTGTATGGTGTTTTAAAGACCTACGAGCTGGAGCAAGAACAAAATGACAAAAGAAGATCCTACAATAGTGGAGAATACAAAGCGGTAAGTGAATCTGGACTTGTAGCTGAAGAGTCTACTGCAAAGGCACTTGTCTCATTGAAAACTGCTAATCCTGAAAGGGTGATATTAGATATTGAAGATCCATCCGAAGAAAGTGAGGATGAATATTATACCCTTGAAGAGCTAGACAAATTAGAAGACAAGTCATATGCTTGTATTGCTCGAGAATTTGCTCATATTAGCTTCAGGAAGCCAAGAAAAGGTAAAGGACGATTTGGTAGTTCTTTCAGCCGAAGAAGCAGCAGCAGCAGCAGATATAGTAGTGTAAGTGGTCGGGGAAATTACAGCGGTCGAGGTAACACATCTAGTAGTGGCTACAGACCTAACCTGGTAGACAAGAACAAGTTCAGATGCTTTAACTGCAATGAATTGGGACACTTTGCAACAGAGTGCAAGAAGCCCAAATACGTTCATCCCAAGGAATCCTATGCTGATCTGAAAAAGAAATATGACGCATTGGTAAACATGTACATGAAACTGGCAGGCAAGAGTAAAAATGAAAAAGTAAACATAGGACTTGACTACACACAAAAAAAGAAAAATAGGGCTGCTGAGTTGTTAGAGCCAGTGTTAGTCAAAGAAAATGTGCCTGAGGTTTTAGGGGATGTTAGAAAACCTATCTTTAAGCAGTTTGAGCCTAGGACAATAGATCCTGTTGCTGTTAAAATTGAACATGAGATTAAAATGGAAAAAGAGTCGGAAGAACAAGTAGTAAAACCTAAAACTTCTAAGAGAGCGAGTAAGAGTGCTTATGCTAAGAGAGGTGTAGGAACCAAGGAGGCTAAGACGGTGTCATATAAACAATGGGTAGCAGGGTCAGACCAAATGAAAACACCTGTAGAGGTAGTTAAAACTGAACCTGTATCTGTATCTACATCTACACGAGCTAGGAAGGCATGCTATATTTGTAATCAAACTGATCATTTGTCTTACTATTGCCCGTTCTATGTAGAGGAAGAAAAACCTGTTGGTTGTAATACCATGCCTGCAACTACTGCTTTGCCCAACATGTATGCAAATCATGCCAAATGCAATAATCCTAATTGTATGCCATGTGCTGTAAACATCATGCATGCTTATTTTAATTTGATGAATACTGCTAGTACATCTGGTGAACATACATCTAGTAGTGGTAAGAAAAAGCATGCTGGGTCAAAGGCTAAGACTTCAAGTCCTCCTAAAGTTAGGAGTGACCAGTCTACTCCCAAACCTGACAAACCAGTCAAGGTTGACAAGGGAAAAGACAAAGTCAAGATGTATGCCCCTGATGGCGACAAGGCAAAGCCTTCTGTATCTGAAAAGAAAAAGAAAATTATTGATGCCGGGCCCAAACATCATTGGGTTCCGAAGAACACCTAACCTTTCTGGATTTGCAGGGCAGTGAACAGGAAAAGTGTAAAGTCATATGGGTGCTGGACAGTGGAGCATCGAGGCATATGACCGGCAATAAGTCCCTGCTAACAGATTTGGTGTTGAGAGCCGGCTCCGTGGTTACTTTTGGAGATAACAGCAAAGGTTACACCAGGGGATATGGCAAGATTGTTTGTGGAAATGTTATCATTGAGGACGTGTCTTTTGTGGAAGGATTGCGACATAATCTTCTCAACATTAGTCAGTTCACCGACAGGGGTTTTGACGTCAACTTTGGGAAGCATGATTGTTCAATTCGAAGCAAAAAGGATGGAAGCCTTGCTCTCAAAGGAGTAAAGAAGTCAAATTTGTTCATAGCCGACATGAATTCTGCTGATCAGTCTGAAGTCACGTGTTTCTACAGCAAGGCTTCTGCTGATGAAAGTTGGCTATGGCATAAAAGATTATCTCACCTGAACTTTAAAGCAATGAATAATCTCGTAAGGAGAGAATTGGTGAGAGGACTGCCGCAGATGGAGTTTACTCCAGATGGACTCTGCGAAGCATGTGAGATGGGAAAATCGAAAAGAGCCTCGCATAAGGATAAGCAAGTGAATAGCAATACCGAGCCCCTACAACTACTTCACATGGATTTGTTTGGACCCGTTAATGTTATGTCAATGTCAAGGGAAAGATACGCGCTGGTGATAGTCGATGACTTTTCCAAATACACATGGGTAAAGTTTGTGACATCGAAAGATGAAGTGCCACATGAGAACATTAGGCATGTACTGGTAATTGAAAACGTAACAAGTCTGACTGTGAAGACTATCCGATCTGTCAACGGGACAGAATTCAAGAACTCAGTGTTAATGGATTTCTGCATATCTAAAAGGATCAGACGACAGTATTCAGCACCGAGAACACCGCAGCAGAATGGGGTGGTAGAAAGGAAGAATAGGACACTGGTTGAAGCAGCTAGGACAATGATGTATGAGTCAAGACTTCCTTTGTATTTTTGGGCTGAAGCAGTTAGCGCGGCGTGTTATACACAGAACAGAACCCTGATTACAAAAGACTATAATGAGACTCCTTACTATCTGATGAATAAACGAAAACCATCTATCAAGTACTTTCACGTGTTTGGTGCCAAATGCTTTGTGTTAAGAGACAATGCACAACTTGGAAAGTTTGATGCCAAAGCAGATGAAGGGGTTTTCATTGGATATTCTCTTGAAGTAGTAGCAGCGTACAGGGTGTTTGCGCTTAATGATCGCAAGGTGGTTGAAAGCCTTAATGTCACATTCGATGACTCAAAGCTCCCTTCTATACAAAAAGAAGACAGTGAGCCCACTTCCCTAAGATTTGAAAATATGGATATTGATGAAATGGATACAATTCCTGAGTCTGTAGTGCAGGGTAGTGATCCAATGATAAATAATGTAATTAATCAAGAGTCTAGTGTCTCGTCAATACAAAACACTAGGGCTGAGGGATCACCTTCCGTTAGACCTGGTACTAACTCAGGGGGAGTAAGTATGCACTCAGGGGGAGCAGCTCACTCAGGGGGAGCTAGTATTGGCTCAGGAGAAGCTAGTGGAAGTGCTTCTAGACTAAGTCACCTTCACTTACAAGATCAACCTGAGTCATCAAGAACATTTGCTAGGGATCGTACTTGGAGCAAGGACCATCCATTTGAGCTAATTATTGGTGATCCAGATGCCGGAGTGACTACTAGAGGAAAAGCTAGAGCTGAAATTGCCACTGAGAATGAATGTCTATACTTAGTGCTCCTTTCTCAATTGGAACCTAAAGTGGTGGAAGAAGCCCTAGATGACACTGACTGGGTGATCGCTATGCAAGAAGAACTCGATCAGTTTGAAAGGCAGAAGGTGTGGAAGCTGGTACCCAGACCAAAGAATAGATCTGTTGTTGGAACAAAATGGGTATTCAGAAACAAGCTGGATGAAAACGGACTTGTAACACGAAATAAAGCTCGCCTGGTTGCTAAGGGTTATACTCAAAGAGAAGGAATTGATTATGATGAAACCTACGCACCAGTAGCAAGGCTAGAGGCCGTAAGGATGTTCTTAGCATTCGCAGCACATCATGGTTTTAAAGTCAATCAGATGGATGTCAAGAGTGCATTCTTAAACGGTGAACTGGATGAAGAAGTGTATGTTGATCAACCTCCTGGGTTTGTCGACAGCAAATACTGTGATTATGTTTATCGCCTCTTCAAATCAGTATACGGCCTTAAGCAGTCTCTGCGGAAGTGGTATGAAACTCTGTCAGACTTCTTACTAGAAAGTGGTTTCACCAGAGAAGTAATCGACAAGACGCTTTTCTACAAGAAATGCAAAGATGATCTAATAATGGTGCGAGTATATGTGGATGACATTATCTTTGGGTCTGCAAATGAGAAGCTGTGTGCTAAATTCGCAAAGTTAATGAAATCAAAGTATGAGATGAACATGATGGGAGAGCTGACGTTCTTTCTCGGTATTCAAGTTAGTCAGAAGAAGGACGGGATATTTATCTGCCAGACCAAGTACCTTCATGATCTATTAAAGAAGTATGGTCTCGAAGATGTGTCACAAGCTAAGACTCTTATGGCAACAGCCACGAAGCTTGACGAGGATAAAGCGGGAAAACCTGTAGACATCTCAAGCTATCGAGGTATGATCGGCTCTCTTTTGTATTTAACTGCTAGCAGACCTGATATTATGTTCTCTACATGCTTATGTGCAAGGTTCCAAGCGGATCCTAGAGAGTCACATCTTATAGCCGTAAAGCGTATTTTTAGGTATCTCAAGGGAACATCAAATCTTGGGATTTGGTACCCAAGAGATACAGGGTTTAATCTTGTTGGCTATTCGGATTCAGATTACGCAGGTTGTAGAATAGATAGGAAGAGCACTTCAGGAAGCTGTCAGTTTCTTGGAAGAAGGTTGGTGTCTTGGCAAAGCAAGAAACAACATACAGTATCTACCTCGACAGCTGAAGCAGAATATATTGCTGCTGGAAGCTGTGTGGCCCAGATACTGTGGATGAAGAACCAACTCAAGGACTACGGTGTGGAAGTATCTAAGATTCCTATCATGTGTGACAACATAAGTGCTATTGCAATGACCAACAATCCTGTGGATCACTCAAGGACTAAGCATATTGATATAAGGTATCATTTTATTAGAGAGCATGTAAAAAATGGAACTGTAGCGTTGCATTTTGTGTCTACTGAACGTCAAATAGCAGATATATTCACTAAACCTCTAGACGAATCAACATTTTCTAGATTGGTTGGTGAATTGGGGATGCTTAACACCTGTTAGTTTTGCTACCTATCTGTTATAATTCAGTTTGTGTACATATTATTGTTGTTCATGAATATTCATAATTAATAATGTGTACTTAACTTCAAAAATGTATGTATTGCATGTCATAAGGGGAAGTTAGAAAGTTTCATGACATTAATCTTATGATGATCTGTGTATCCATATGATTAATGTCTAATAATGTGATAGGATTTATTGCTAGACTTAATTTTGTAATGCATGATTTATTTGCTAAATTCCCTGTCATTTCAAAATTGTAAGTTTCTAAGGCAAATCTCGACCTAATTCTGGATCGAGATCGAGATTGACTTGCGAAAATTGCTTAAAAACTGTTAAGGTACATCTCGATCTATCCTCATCGAGATCGACATCGAGATCGACTTTGAGATGTAGATCGAGATGCGGATCTCGAGATCGAGCTGTGACTTATCTCTTCAGTTATTTTGTTTTTGCGTGCAAGTATATAATATAGCATTATATAGACTGTTCATTATTTCTATTAACCTTCTCTCTCTCTCACTAGTTCAAAAAGCTGAAACAAATACACACGCATATATATACATTCACAGCATCCTCTTCCCTGCCATAACACCAAGTTTTTCTTGTGATTTTCTTAAACAAAAATCACTAACTGTTACTTGAAAACATTAATCAGTAAAACAAAACTCTGCCAAAATTTTGTTTAAAGTAAACTGTTGAACTTTTTGCGCATATTCTACGTCATCTCTTAACATTAGTGTTCTTGCAAATCGTTGTTCAGTTCTCCTGATATTCGAGTGAGTTTGTTTTTTTTGATTTCGTGTCTTCGTGTTTTTCATTTTTTTTCTCAAGTGGCATAGTTGTGTGTGTTACTGATCAATCCATAAAGTACCAAGTAACCGCCCTGTTTTGTGGTTTTCCGAGATACTCGCATTTTTTCAAAACAAAACGACTGTTCACTTTAATTTCCTAAAGCTAAACCGTCAATCATTAGTGGGAGTTAAGTGATCATTAGTGGGGAGTTAAGTGGTCATTAGTGGGGAGTTTTATTACGTGGGTAATTAGTGGGGTTCGTGTACATTGTTTTTGTGTTTAAATTTAGAACTTGTTCTCTAAAATTTTCATTGCAAAATCTTTACAAAACATTTCTCTTCTCAAACACAAATCTCAAATGGCCAACCCAAATTTCACTATTCCCAAAACCAACTTTGTTAATCTCTCTGTTGATCGAGCAACTGGTAGATTCATTCACTGCCAGTTCTGGATTGAGTCCCTCAACAACACATCCATAATAAGTCATGCCTTAACCACCGCTCCCATCCTGAATGTTGAAGCCCTTCAAGCTGCTTACTCAATATTAGAGATTCAGGGTGGTAAAGCAAATCCAACAGGCTTGTCCTTCACTATCAGTGGTGCAAAATATGAGGTCAGTCTGCAGAAGTTCAATGAGATTCTTGGGCTTCCTTCAGAAAATTTTGCTTCGGAACCCACTATGGAAGAAATGTTGCAATTATTCACAGAGATAGGTTGTCGTCCTCCCACGGGTCCTATCAAGGTAACAAAGGTTCACACAGGTATGTTACCAGCTGAGTGGGATTATGTAGTTCAGGCCATTCAACGCTGCATGTTCCCAAAAGACAAAGACTACACGCCAATGAACAACAGCTGTCGAGTAATTCTATATGGAGTGGCAAATAACAGAAGAGTGAATGTGGGCAAACATCTGTTGATTCAGTTGCTTGAGAGGTGGGCACTAGAAAAGAATGCATCTCGGAATCCGGAAGATGGACCAGTCAAATGTTGGATGCCAAGATTTCTTCAGATGGTTCTGGATGACGTTCTTTCAGAGGAGCACAGAAGAATATTTCAAGGCTCTGAAAGGATGGCATGTTTTGATATGACCTTAAAGAGTATCTCCGCCATGGAAACCCAGCAAAAGTCCAGATTTTTTGAGTTGCGCCTGACTCCGTACTTCCAGGATCTGCAAGATGAGTATGCTAGGAGGCATGCTTCTCAATTTACCGCAGTAGAAGCGGAAGGTAGTGGCAACGAAGCTGCTAGTGGAGATCAAGTGTCTGGAAATTTGGGAGAAGCAGGTGTGGATGTTGAAATGGCTGAAGCAAATGTTGCAGAAGCTGGAGCTGACAAGGATGAAGATCTTCTGAGTCAGGTACCTATTCTTGCTGATCTTGATCAAATTTCAATTCAACCAACCCCTGTTTTCTACAGCCGTGGGCCTGAAAACCCCCAGGCTCTATCCCAGGCTGCAAGCCCTTCTGTTCATAAGCATTCAACCAGCCCTAAAACTGGTGATAAAAGGAAGGCAAGCTCATCTAAGTCGAGTGGAGGGAGTGTAGGGGTGGAGGGAGTAGTAAAATCAACAGCTCTTCCACTCTCAAAGAAGCAAAAGATGGATTCTATCCCAATGGCAACTGCGCAACCTGTTAGGGATAGTTCACCTCTCACAGCCACCATACCTCACGCTGGTGGCTCACCTCTCCTAAATATTCCAACATATTCGCACTCGCCTAGGCATGATGGTGAGAGTCAAGGAGGGGGTCCAGCTCAACAGCCAATAGGAGCTGGCCCTACCTCCCCTGAGTTGTTCGCTCAGGGCTCTTTGAGCAATTTCTCGGAAGGGGAATGGCAAACTGCGACTAGCTCTTCTGATGCTAGAATCTCAGGAAGTGTATATGTGGAAGAGTCTGTCGAATCCAGTACGGATGACTCTTCTTCATCTAAATCAGAAAACAAGTTGCTCGCAGAGCAACGACATCTGGTGACTGGTGGGTCTACGCCTCCAGAACAGCCCAGCGAACCAGAAAAGGTTCTTGGTGAACAAGGGGATGACATGGTCATAACGCCATCTCCTAACGTAGACACAGCGTTTAAAGGTTCAGTCTCATTGACCGATATCGCTGACCAACTCACCGCTAGTCCTCAGCGACTAGTGGATGAGGCTCTAGTTCTGTTAGGCTCTAAACACGAGAGAGAGACAGGGAGAGTAGATCCCTTCTCTTTAGGGATCTTGAGTGAAACAGAACCCGGCGAGAGTAAATAGTTTAACCCAAGCCAAACACCGTCCCCTAAATTGCAGGATCTAGTGAAGAAGGTGGAGGCTTTGGAGGCTGAAGTTGCTGGTGTTACTGCTGCTGTCTCTTCTCACTCTGGAAGATTGGAGGTTGGAGCACAGTTCATGGAAAACCTGATTGCCGTCCAAAATCAAATGATTGACAAGATAAACAATCTTAGATTGGTACAAGTGGAGGTTGGGCGGTTAGTCGATGATGTCACTCATGGCATGTCTCAGGTCTGGACGAAGCTGAATGAACTACATGATGCTGTCTTTGGACGTCACAGGGATGGACCTGGTCCTTCAACCGGTGGTGGTGGTGACGATAAAAATGATGATGATGCTCCTGATGAGGATAACCCACCTAAGGGGGAGAAGGAGGATCGGGGTCTGAAAAAGCTGACTAGTAAGGGTCCGGTGATCGAGTCCTCAAACAAATCTAGTGAAAAGGTGGAGGAGGCTCAACCGGCTATTAAAAACAAAGGCAAGCAGAAGATGGTCGTTGAAGAAGCAGGAGCTGAGAAAGAAACACCTCTCGTCGATATATTTATGAGAGACTTTATTGAAGATTCTGATGAGGATGATATGGATGTAGAAGCCTTAGTGGCAAGGAGGTCGAGACTCGAGCAACGAGCGAGAGAGTGGGAACAAGAAAGAGGTCTAAATCCTGGCGGATCTAGCGCAGGAGTTGCAGGTGATGCAGGAGACCACTCGGTTGCTGACGAGCATGTGCCGGAAGAAGAAATTGATGAAGTAGCGAAAGAAGCGGAGATGCAAGAAGAGATTTTCAGGGAAGCCAGAGAAAGAGTGAATGAAGAAGTGCTTCAAGGAATAGTGGAAAAGGAACTAATGGCAAAGGAGAAGAGAGCGGCTCAGAAAACTCAGCATGAGTATGAAATGAAAAAGATCACAGATCCTAAGGTCCAGGCTGACATAAGGAGGGAAGGTCCCGAGTGGGACAAGGCTAGAGAAGCCTTAGCTGGACCAAGAGCCTATGCTCCTGACTCAGAAAGATTGAGTTTCCTTCTCCACAAGCTAGAAAATCTAAACCCTGGGCTTCTGAACTATCTAAACTGTATAAGACAGGGATGCACATCTGTTCAAGTTATATTCAAGGAGAAAGCATGGAATCTGATGATTACTTGGGCACCCATAACAAGAATCGAGCCGTGTATAGTTGATGAAGCATTCTTCCATGCAAGGGGTGCTAGTGAACTGGTAGAATATGCTCACAAGGTAGACACCTCTGTCAAGACTGGAGTGCTGTTTAAAGAGAAACTATTGAAGATGGCTGAAGACAGAGGGGTTGACATTATTCTAAATCCCTATCAAATCAGATACGTCCATGATAAGGTCTTGAGGATCGTAAATCTACATGACTCGAAATTGACCCCAAGCGAAAATGTACTGAAGGCAGTTGCAAAGCTAGTCCTCACAAAGGGTTTTCTAACAAAGGAAAAGAAGCTGGTGGCTAAGGACTTGGAGAAGTTGATAAGAAGGCAAGATGTTAGATACAAGTTGCCTGAAGCCAAACTACCAGTGGTTAAGAAGGAGCCTGAAGACTATGCATTCGAGCAGCAAGAAGAGGCAATAAAGGAGCATGTGCAGAGATACGGAGATCCAAGATTAGACATTCCTGAAGAAGGAGAAATAAGGGAGGAAGCTAGTGCAGCGGTTGGTGCAAACGTCAAGTTTGTCAAAAGCAAAGCTGAGAATGAGAATGACCTGCTGATCTATACAGACAAGCATCAGGTGGAAACCGTCATTGAGCTCAAGTACGACATCTTTGCAGAACACAGTCATGAAACACTGTGTATCATAAGGGAATTGATTGATGAGATGAATGATGTTGACGAGTTTGATCAGGACTATCTAAGGGTCACGTTTGAGAACTTCTGTAAGAGAAGACAACAACTTGATATTCAGAGGTTACAACAATGCACCACCGCTATTGTCATTGGATACCCTAAGCAGCTGGTCATAAGGAAGAAAGGGGAAAAGGGGTATCCTGACAAAGTAACTAAGCTGAGGTTTGAAGACATTCCCACGAAGCTTACCACTCGCAGCATGGTTGAGAGGTGGTTGAGGTTGTTTCGAGATTATAAGATCAGAAATCATGTGGAAGCAGAAGGACTTAATCTTCTCAAGAAAAGAATGGATGAAGTCTGCAACCCTGAGTTCATGAAGAAAGAAAAGGCAGCCAAGAAGAAAGCACGTGAGGAAGAGGAGCGCAAGAAATCGAGATTTTAATGTATTAAGCTTGTAATGTTTCTTTGCGTTGTAATTTGTTTTCTTGTTTTCCTGCATTGTAAGTACATTATCTGTTTTCTTGTGCAGTGTAAGGTAGAAGTTAGTTAGCTAAGTGCCTTGAAACTGGTTTATATTAGGCGTCAATTATTTCGCGAAGTTCGGCGGTGGTAATACTGCTAAAAGGACTTCAGAAGGATAATTGAAGATTGAGTGGACCGTGCTTTTAAGTACTTAGAGAAAATCTCTAGAAGAGCATGAAGCCATTTGATCGAGCCAACAGGTGTCCAATTTTGGCACTTGAAGTATCAGTGATAGACATGAAGCTAGTTAATCAAGCCAAGCATTATGCAAGTTGACATGATCGTTTATGAATGTTAGTTTATCTTTTTCAGTCCCTGGTTAGTTGAGTTATCCTCATTGTGAATTTGGTTGTCATTGTTAGACAATCAAATAGGGGGATATTGAAAAGCATAGGTGTACTAACTTGTAACACTTAATTACTATGTAACTCAACTAGGTAAAAGATAAAACAACAGCAAAAACAAGAGAAACTGAAGAAGCACATGGAATCAATCAACTGAAGAAATGGTAATGATACTTGGTAACTACAAGTAACTAATTTGGTTAATCAAGAATGCATAAGTGAGAAGAAGTTCAATTTCAGTATTGCTCATGCCCTAACTTATTTAATGGAGAATCAAATTAATGTCAAAGAAGTATCAAGAAGACCAAAGTGATTTCATGTAATGTATATCAACATCTGGATAATGTAAAGGTTAATCAACAAATGAGAACTGACATTCAGAAGTAAGAACCCCTACAAGACTAGTCACTTATGAACCAGACCATTGCATCAAGTGTCAGGACATTGGAGGCAAGTTCATGTCAGTAATAGAAGATCTCATTTGAATTGAGTGAGGAAAAGAAATTGAAGAAGCTAGGGAAACTTGCTCATAAAGGTTAATCCACAATTAGTCACTAAAGAAGGTCAACATTGGATGAGTGCATATTTGCTAAGGCAAATGTCGATCCACAACAGATCGAGATGCGGGTCGAGATTTATAATTGAAGTAAAACATTAAAAGGCAAATCTCGATCCACGGCAGATCGAGATAGAGATCGAGATTCTCATAGATCGAGATCGAGGTTTTCACAGATCGAGATCGAGATTTTCACAGATCGAGATCGAGATTTTCACATATCGAGATCTAGATTTTCACAGATCGAGATCGAGATCGAGATTGTCAACCAAGATCGAGATCGAGATGGGTCCAGGCCTAGATCGAGATGCGGGTCGATATGTAGCATTTAATGTTCAAGGGACAAGTGGCTTATTGTGAACGGTTGATCCAGAGTGGTTGGAAAGTACTTTTTGTTGACGAGTCCTGATTGGGCCACGTACACAAAAAGGACAAGATCAAGTCTACACGACATTATAAAAGCAGCACTTTGTTTTATTTGTTAGAAGACTTTTTTTTGCAATCTCTGTATTCTCTACAGTATATTTTAAAAAGAGAGCATTTACTGTAAAAAGAAAGTGAGAGAGAATCAGTTGAATCAAGCCTTAATTGCTGTATTTATTGTTTAACTGATTATGATGCTTTTATGAATATTGTAGCAAATTCTTCAATGAATATAATGATATATTCTTGAAATTCTGTGTCATCATTTATTTCCTGCATTTATTTCATTTTCTCTCATTATTCAAAAAAATTGTATTCACCCCCCCCCCTTCTACAATACTTTTGGACCTAACAGTGACTCTTCACAAGATGCCGTGGCCGGACGGTGAATTTTAATAGAATCACCCGTTTGATCGAGTGAGTCCAGAGACTGTTGAATTGCCATTTCAAAGTCCAAATTCTAATGAGAGGATAAAGATGAGTCTGTAATTGTCTCAGGTTGAATTTTGGATCTTTTTGTTGGTGGAGACAGAGCTGCGGGTTCACTCACCGTGACACCTCTACCTCTTACTTTTCTAACTAGTTTCTTTCTTTTTCTGATGTGACTCAAAGAAGTTGGTGAAGGAGAAACTGTTTGAGGTTCTATGTCAGCTTGGGATTGAACATTTGTGTTGTCAGGTTAATAGCCGAAGTCCTGAAGTGTAAGACCACAATCATCATCCGCCACAGATATATTTAAAGGTGCAGTAGGTATATTTATAGGTAGGAAATTAGAAGCCAGGGTTTGAGATATTATCTGTTGTTCCTGGGCTTCTTGTTCTGCATGCTGAGCAGCTTCAAGTAGAAGTTGTGCTGGATTATCAATCTCCATTGGCACTTGCTCTGGCTGTTGTACCTATACAGGATTGGCAATTTGATCCAGTATCCCAGCCATATAATCTGTTCTTACCACTGGCACATCTTGAAACTTTGGATTATTATTAAGCCTTGAAAATAAGTTTCTTTGAGAAGTTGGAGATACTTTTACAGGACTATTCTGGAACAGCTCTTTATCTTCATCTAGCAATAGATCATTCATGAATAGCATCAGGAACCTTGGATAGTAGACTTGCACATTCTGTTCCCTGCTTTCTGGCGTTCCCATTTTCTTTATAATTTCTTTCAAAATCAACTTTCCGTAATTAATACTCCGGTTATGGGCCACAGAATACCCAATTATCTGAAGTAGTGAAGAAATATTGTTGAAGTTGCTCTTTGTAGTGGGTGCAAACACTTTGGCTAGTGTGTCAAAGAAGTAGTCCCACTCGCTCACCAACTTGGCTTTCGACATCTTTACCAGATTTATCTCACCTTGATACTGAATAGCATGGAAAAATTCAAGTATCTCTGGAACATTTGGTGGGTCAATAAAATCTCTGGTTGGGAACCCTAGAATCCTGTTCACATCATCTTCAGTCACCATGTACTCACGTTCTCCAATGGTGAAAGAGAATTGCACTCTTGCTCCAACAGTTCTGTTCATTGCTGTAGAGTACAACGCCCTAAGTGTTAACACTTATAATGGGGCGTCCAATGTAATTGTAGTTCTAATTAGTGAATGCTCATTTAAAAAAATGATCCACGACCTAAACCTCTCAACTGAGGAGTTCACTGGATTAAAAAATCCTACAAAATTTGTCTTCAAAATCTCGTAATTTCTAGCCATTTTAATTACTACTATTACAATTATTAAATTACAAAGTGCAATAAAATAGTAAAATATTAATTAGAAGTCTAAAAGTCAAAAATTACACAGATAAAATAAAAACCCTAAATGTTATTAATCCTTCAAAGTCGATTTCAACCAGTTAATTACTCTAATCACCAATTCTTAAACTTCACCAAATCACAACAAAATCTGTCCTTGATCACAAATCACTGAGACAACTCGATCTTAATGAAAATCGGGCAGCACTTTGGTATGTTACAATCGATTATGACCAAACCAGCAAGTGAAATCACTTGCATTAAGCAAGCAAGCAACTGATATTCAGTTGTAAAGGATCGTGATCCAAAATAAAAAAAATCCTACAGCTGCTATGTTCGTGTGTATATATGTGTGTATATTGCTGAGTATGATTGTTAATATACTGGTATGACTTTTTTTTTAAATAAACTACATCAACAGAAAACTCTCGGTATGACTATTAAATGTCATACCGCGTTTTTAAACAGAAAATGTCATACTAAACAAAATAAAACTAAAATAAATACTCAGTATGACTTTTAATTATTTAAAAGTCGGTATGACTTTAATAATTTAAAAGTCGATATGAGTTTTAATTATCCTTACACGGTATGACTTTTTTTTATTTAAACATCGGTATGACTTTTTCATGCCTTAAGCTCGGTATGACTTTTGTTTAAAAAGTCATGCCGAGATTTTAAGTGAAAATGTCATACCGAGATAAACTAGAAAAGTCATTCCGGATAAATTGAATAAAAGTCATGCTAATAAAATACAAGTATATATATATATATATATATATATATATATATATATATATATATATATATATATATATATATATATATATATATATATATATATATATATACACATACATACATATATTTATATTTATATATTAATTATTTCTAAATTCGAAATAAAATACTGAAAATTTTATTCGACTTTTAGATTTAATTAATAATAATAATAAATATTAACAAGCAATATCTAAAAGGAAAAATAAAGATAATAAAAATAATTTACATACTACTAAATTATTAAAGACATATAATATTTATTTATATTATTAACTGTTCTAATTAATTTAAGAATTAAATTAATTTAAACTTGAATTAATTTAATGCATAAATTAATTAAATAATTAATAACATAATCATTATTAATGTGCAATAATAATTAAAAATATATATTACAATATATATATATATATATATATATATATATATATATATATATATATATATATATATAATGCTTATGAAATGCTAAAATAAATAAGTACTTATGCTATAATTGAAATAATTATCTATTAAGAATATTAAATTAATCTTAAGATAATTTATCCAAAAATTCATAAGCCCTAGGATTTTATTAATTCAAGTCGCATAAATTCTTTAAATATTAACATTTAATATTTATGAGCTTAAATTAACTCCTAGCAACCAAAAGTTAGCCATTGTTTAACATCCCTAGTTCACTAACCAACTTAGTGAAAGTGGATTCATCAAGTGTTTTAACGAAGATGTCGACTATTTGATCTTCCGTGGGTAGAAAATGTAGCAGCAAAGTTCCGTTCATGACATGCTCTCAGATAAAGTGATACCTTATGTCAATGTTCTTGGCTCGCGAATGTTGTACAAGATTTTTGGATATAGCTATAACACTTGTCTTGTCACAAAAAATAGGAATTTTGTTCAACGCAAGTCCATAGTCATTTAGCTGATTCCTTATCCACAATATCTGAGCACAACAGCTACCTGCCGCAATATATTCTGCTTCGGCTGTCGAGGTAGACACTGAGTGCTGTTTCTTGCTATACCAGGAGATCAACCGACTTCCTAGAAACTGACAGCTTCTAGATGTACTTTTTCTGTCCATCCTGCACCCTGCATAATCTGAATCTGTATAGCCTATTAGGTCAAAACCTGTATCTTTAGAGTACCAAATTCCAAGATTTGGTGTACCCTTCAGATATCTAAAAATTCGTTTAACGGCTATAAGATGAGATTCCCTAGGATCAGATTGAAACCTTGCACATAAGCATGTTGCAAACATTATATCGGGTCTACTAGCAGTTAGATATAGTAATGAGCCTATCATACCTCTGTAGCTTGTGATGTCAACTTTCTTACCAGTTTCATCTTTGTCAAGCTTGGTGGCTGTTGGCATTGGGATTTTTGCCGGTGAAGAATCTTTTAGACTGTATTTTCTCAGAAGATCCCTTACGTACTTTGATTGGCAAATAAAAATTCCATCTTCCTTTTGCTTTAATTACAATCCAAGAAAGAATGACAGCTCACCCATCATGCCCATTTCATACCTGCTCTGCATTAACTTAGCAAATCTCTTGCACAAGTTTTCGTTAGTAGAACCAAATATAATATCGTCAACATAAACTTGGACAAAAATCTTATCTTTATCATGCAATTTATAAAAGAGAGTTTTATCTATGACACCTCTAATAAAACTATTTTCAAGTAAAAACTCAGAGAGAGTGTCATACCATGTCCTCGGTGCTTGCTTGAGTCCATAGCGAGCTTTGAATAGAAAATACACAAAATCAGCAAACTCTGGATTTTCAATGCCAGGGGGCTGTTCCACATATACTTCATTTTCTAACTCTCCATTCAGAAATTCACTCTTCACATCCATTTGATAGACTTTAAAATTGGAATATGATGCGAATGCCAGAAATATCCTGATGGCTTCAAGTATTGCAACTGGTGCGTAGGTCTCATCATAATCAATTTCCTCTTCTTGGAAGTAACCCTTTGCCACCAGTATGGCTTTGTTCCTTGTAACAATGCCATCACTGTCTAGCTTGTTTCTTTATACCCATTTTTTGCCAATAATAGATCTATCTTTAGGCCTGGGTACCAGTGCCTAGACTTTTTGTCTTTTGAACTGATTGAGCTCTTCTTGCATGGCAAGAACCCAATCTGGATCAGTTAATGCATCTTCAATCTTCTTTGGTTCTTCTTGAGATAGAAAAACTGAAAATAAACATTCATTTGAAGTCGCACTTCTGGTTCTAACTCTAACATCTGGATCACCTATGATCAATTCAAAAGGATGATCTCTGCTCCATATCATTTCCATTGGTAGGTTTGATCTTGATGATTCACCTCGATATACATTGTGATGTTGTGTTCTGCCAGTGGATCCATCATCTCCCCCTGAGTTGTTGCCAGGATGACTTATTGATCCATCACTGGTATTAGTAGTATCTCCAGTGTTTCCATTGTTTCCACCACTATTACCTGGATCATTACCATTATTGTCATCATCATTTCCTGCTGCAACCTCAGGTTCTTCTTCATCATCAGAATGTGAGTCTGTATAATTATCAAATTTTAATGTTTCAGAAGAATCTTCTGTTTGGATACTTGGGAGTTTAGTGTCATCAAAAGTAACATTGACACTTTTGTTTACTTGGTGCTGATCAATTATGTACACTCTATATGCTCTTCTTGAATATCCGACAAAAATAGCTTCATGTGCCTTGGCCTCGAACTTGCCTCGATGATCATCTTCATCCTTCAACACATAACACTTGGCTCCAAATACATGAAAGTACTTGAGTGTTGGTTTCTTGCCAGCCATTAATTCATAAGGAGTTTTCATATGATCTTTGTTGATCAGAGTTCGATTCTGGGAATAACATGCTGTATTTACTGCTTCAGCCCAGAAGTAGATGGGTAACCTTGATTCACTTAACATAGTTCTTGCAGCTTCAATCAGGGTTCTATTTTTCCTTTCTACAACTCCATTCTATTGCGGAGTTCTTGGTGCTGAATATTGTCTTGTTATCCCCTTCTCTAAGCAAAAGTTTTTTAGAACTTCATTCTTAAATTCTGTTCCATTATCTGATCTGATTGCCTGGAGAGGTAACTTTGAATATAACTCAATCAGCTTTACATGATCAATCACCAATTGTGGAGTTTCATCCTTAGAGTTCAAGAATAAAACCCATGTGTACTTTGTGAAGTCATCTACAATCACTAAGGCATATTTCTTCCTTGACATAGACATAATATTTACTGGACCAAATAAATCCATGTGTAGGAGTTGAAGTGGCTCGGTGATGTTTGTAGTGTCTGTGCCTTTGTGACATGCTTTCTTTGACTTCCCTTTCTGACATGCCTCACACAATCCTTCTTGTGTAAATTCCATCGGAGGCATCCCTCTCACCAAATCCCTCTTGACTAAAGATTTCATTATTTTGAAGTTCAGATGTGAGAGTTTCTTGTGCCATAACCAGCTTTCTTCTGATGAAGCCTTTGAATAAAAACAGTTTGCTTCATCTTCAGTTCCTGAGTTGAGATCTGATACGTACAAGTTTCCTTTCCTTACTCCACGTAAGGCTAGTGTGTCATCTTTAGAATGAGCTATAAAGCATTTCTCTTTGATAAAGTTTACTTTGTACCCTTTATCACAGAATTGACTGACGCTGAGTAGATTGTTCTTAAGTTCTTCCACTAAAGAGACGTTTTCAATGATAACATTCCCAGTATTTAACTTGCCATATCCCGTAGTCAATCCTTTGTTATTATCTCCAAGGGTAACGATCGAGCCAACTCTTTCAATCACGTCTGATAACAGGGCTCTATCTCCGGTCATATGCCTTGAAGATCCGCTGTCCAGGATCCATACAACCCGGTTTACCTGTTTAACTATCTGCACATATCAAATGGATTAATTCGTCTTCGGAGCCCAAAATTAATTGGGCCCGGCGTACTTAAAGAATTGACCTTTGTCAGCTTTGACAATAGATTTTTTTCGAATAACAGCATCATCCTCCTTGACTGTTCCTACCTTCTTATAAACAGTCTTAACAATTTTCTGTTTAGACATAGGAATATATGTTTCTTTCTTCACAGGTGAAGAAGTCGCAGTCTTGGATTTTGTGAATTTATTATTGATGTGTTGTCTAGGTGTCATGTTATCTTTCTTAGCAATCATGCGTTTAAAATAAACAGACATATCATTAAAAGCACACAACATACAATTCAATATACCACAAGGTTTATGGAAAGCATCAATAATAGGCATGTTATTCAAAATAGTAGGTGACTTAACATTTTCTACTTTAACTTTATCAGCAGTTTTAAAATTCTCAGTAGAATGAAATCTGTTATTACTATTCCTACTATCCACAAACGTATTAGGTCTGTTCACTTTATTCTTTAAGTCTTTTGCACCTATACCAGGATTGGGCGATTTAGAAGTTCTCACATCTTTCATTGGTATCTGAGGTTCACTCTTCTCTTTTTGGACATTAACTGCTTGTATGTCCTTAACCTATTCCTCTCTTTTCTTTTCTTCCTCGAGATCCTCTAACTGCATTTCATAAGCAATAAGTATAGAACTCTCAAGGATTGGTTCATCTATAGGGATTATGAAAAGAGATTTAGGTGTGTCTTTAACAAGATGTGGGATAACCCTTTCTTCAGCACTTTTTCTGAAAGGGGTTATGTTGCTTGGCTTTCCTACAGATTTATTGTACTCAAAGCCTATTCCAACTTTTCAATTTATTTCTTGTTGGTCAACTAGGTTCTTTACAATATATGAGGAATTTTATATGCTAGACACTTCTTCTTCTCCTCCTCAATTTGATTTCTGAGAAAGGCTTCAACTTTAACATAACAACTGACTCTATTGACTTGAAAAGCTAAGTCCTCAGTCAACTTGTCATTTTTTCATTTTAATGATTTTAAATCTTCAATCTCATCAGTTAGAACTGTGTTTTTGAGAATCAGTTGCTTAACTTTACCTCTTTCACCATCTAGTTCTTTACCTAGCAAAGCAAATATTTTACGGCAGGAAGGATTTACATCTATTCCTTTTTTTCTGGTGAGAGACAGTGATCCTTCGGATGAAGCCATAAGAGCAATATTTCCCATCTCTTCCTCATCATCATTGTCTGAGTCATCCCAGCTTTTGACCTCTGCTAGATAAGACTTCCCTTGATGCTTCTTCACGAGTGCATCATACTTCTTCTTGAGCTCTTCATAAGACTCTCTCTTCTTCCCTTACTTTGGCTTCTTGTATTCTGTTGCGAAGTGGCCTAACTCATTGCAGTTGAAGCAACGAAAGTTGCTTCTATCAACTAAGTCGGTCTTATAGCCGCTTCTCGATACAGCTGTAGAAGAACTTCCTTTTTGGAACCTTCCAAAATTTGGTTTAACTTTGTAGAAGGAGTTTCTTCGAAATCTAATGTTGCCAAACCTCCTAGCAACCATAGCTAGAGATTCATCTTCCAGCTGATCCAGTTCTTCCAAAGAGTAGAACTCACCATATTCTTGTTTATACGAAGTATGTCCAAATTCTGGAACCACATACTCCATTGAAATGTTAGAAGGTGCAACAACCTTCACTTCCATCTTCTCTGGTGCTTCCACTATCAATGCTTTAGAGGAACTCAGAACCTTACTTCTGCCATACATTTCTCTGGTCTAGATCTGTTCCAATTCATATGTCTTTAATACTCTGTAGAGTCTTTCTAGGGTTAACTCTTTCATATCCCTAGACTCCCGAATTGCTACAATCCTGTGTTCCAAATGCTCTGGTAAGGTTAACAAAAACTTCATGTTTACCTCCTGATTCTGATAGTACTTCTCATTCATGTTGAGCTCATTTATCAGTTTATTCAATCTCGTTTTCCAGTCTATTCTCTTTCACTTCCTCAGTCGCCTCGTTGATAATCTCTATTGTTTCCCATATCTGTTTAGCATTTTTACAATTGACCACGTGATTGTACATGACGTAGTCTAGGGATTCTATCAATTTGAGTTTGAGATTGTTGTCCAGGTACACAACTTCTTTTTCTTCTTCTGTATAGTCAGTTGCACTTTTTAGAAACTGTCTGTGGGGAATTACGACCCCATCTATCTCATGTTCGAGAATAACTGTTATAGGGGGTTTAACACCTTTGGTCAATACTAATGCATACTTGGGATTGATAATCCCAATGAATAGGAGCATTTTGTGTTTCCACAAGTTGTAGTGTTCTCTATCGAACTGTAGAATTTCGATGCTAGTCACTTTCTGTGTACGCATCTTTAATAAGATTAAAAATTAAGTGTTTCAAAAAATATTTTAATTTTTGACTGAAAACAATTTTTGATCAAAAATAATTTTAAAAAAAATATTTCGAGTAAAAAATTATTTCGAATGAAAAATAATTTTTAAGATCTGTATGAGTTGCGAAATTTTTGATTCGGATCTGATATTAAAAATATCAACCAGCTCTGATGCCAATTGTCGGTCTCTGATATTTTAGAAGGGGGGTTGAATACAATATCTATAAATTGTCGCGAAAACCTGTATTTAAAATATTGTTTTGATTAATCATGAAATATTAATCTTAATTAAATACTGTTCAAGTAGAAGATATAATTTTTTAACTTGAAAAGTATTACAAAAATTATCTGATGAAAAGTGTAGATAATTGATAAAATAATCTAGTACGAATTCGACATGACTTATTCGGGTTTAACAATTATATTCCAAACTTTGCACATAAATCTGTGAATATTACAATGCATACAACTTTCTAAATCTGAATGTTTTTCAACGTCGTAAAATATGAAGCAGAGGCCTTATATTTATAGAGGTTTGTAAAGCTGGTATGACTTTTGTTCTATGACCTTTTTAGAAACCAATTAAACCTTGTATGACTCTTCAAATAGCTGGGTATGACTTCTAGAAACTCGGTATGACTTTCTACTAAGTCATTCGGTATGACTTTTCATTTAAAAAGCTCGGTATGACTTTTATTAATAAATTTCGGTTTGACTTTTATTAATAAAATTCGGTATGACTTATTAAAAAGTCATTTGAATTATATTAAAAATCATACTTTTGATAGTATAATTAAAATACTATCTTGACTGGTGTAAATTTGTAATCAGCTTCGAAGTCTTTCCATCCTTGCTTTTTCTTCTATCATAAAACCACTTGAGCTAACTGAAGAATAAATATTATTTTAGTTGGCACACAAATGTACTGTCTGGTTCATTTGTGCCATACTTAATAAATATTCTCCACTTATTAACTTTTAAAATGTGGCCTTCTATCATTCTTTTGCTTTAATGTCTTTCCTCTTCTTCTGGAATCTTTCTGTAGTAACCACTTGAAATCTTTTTTATCTTCTGAACTCTTATGAAACACTACCACTTTATTTTTCACTGACGCTTGAACATATTAATGAACTTCTTTCAGTGTTGAGTAGCAATCCTATCAAAATACTTCTGATACTTAGATCCTTTGTGATTAGTTGACTGTCTTCGTCTTGATTCCTATTTGGTATTTATTATTTACTTTTCTTTATAGTTAGAGTTGAGTTGTCATCTAATTATTACAAATAGGCCTGGTCATATGCCTTTCAAAGAAAATGATATACAAATTTCAATGATCTACAACTTCAAAGTCCAGGAGTTGTACATCAACTTCAACTTCTTACTCACCATTCAGGAGTGCACTTGTTCACATTCTTCTGATGAATATTCATGCTTGAATGCTCAACATATGCTAGGGATGTCCTACTGTTAGGTCATCAACTTGTTCATCCCTAATAGGATCAAGTCTCATCACTGGTTCTTGTAGTTAGATCTTGAAAGTCCCAAAGATTCTATTTCCATCATCATGGATACCTTCTACTTGATAATAACCTGTAGCAACCAGTTTGGCCTTGTCCCTTATAACAATGCCAATAATCATCTACTTTCTGAAAACCCTTACAATACCAATTACATGCTTATCTTGTGGTCTAGGTTCCAGTTTCAGTAAATTCTGCCTTCAAACTGATTGAGATCATCTTGCATTTGCAATCACACAATCTGGATCAATCAGTTCTTCTTCAATCTTCCTTGGGCTACCAACTGTTAACAGTTGTTCTTTCTCGAAGAATAACCATTTACTTTGTATAGCACTTCTAGTGTTAGTCCCAAATATCGTAGAAGGGGGGTTGAATACGATATTGTCCAATTTATAAAATATTCGCGGAATGGTTCTTTTAGGACTTAATACATTTCGAACAGTTATTAAATCAAACACAAGGTATGCTATAACACAACAGTTCGGGGAATATATCTTTTAATTTATATAAACCCTGAGGTGCTCCACAAATCTAATCTTTCGATTAGTTACAATGATTCACTAGAACAGCAGTTAAGTTACAAGCTTTAAATGAAAACAAACAAGGTAACAACAGCTGGGTACAAAGTTAATGGCTTCAGTGTTTACTCTTGAATGCTCTCTGTGTTTTCTCTCTTTAATTGCCCTGTGTATCTCTCTGCCTGTTTTGCTGAATTTCTTCAAAGACGATGCTTTGCTGCTATTTGTGTAGTCTTTTTCAACTTCGAATACGTGGCTCATTTTGGTCCAAGTAAACAAGTTGCAGCTTCGCTTCTTTTTCTTCATATGTATCAGGAATATTTTCTGAGTAATTGTTAAGTATCGATGTGTCTGTAAATTAACTATCGGACACATAAAACAATTCCTGAAAATAAAATTAATTACTTCAAACTGAGTAACTATAGGAATTATTAACTATCGGAAATTCTTTTTAATTCTCTTATCCGATAATTAGAAAGCATCTGAAATTCCTGCTAGTTTTTCCTTTACCCGATAGTTAATAACTATCGGGAAGTGGCTTGCTTTTCTTTGCTTATTCATTTAACTCACCCGATGGTTATTAACCATTGGTGAATAAGACAAAATAGGAATAAGACGAAATAGCTTGACTAGTTGACTTTTGGATACAGCTTCTGCAGTCTCACTCACTTAGCCATATTTCGAACTTGTTAAGCCCTTTAACATTATTTCTTCCACTGCAACCAAGTCAAATAAATATTTCCTTGTTAATTCGACCTTGATTTATTCCGGGCTTAATCGCATACCACTTAGGTTACTCATCTCAGTATCTGGCCAATTCTTCTCATTCATAGATGCAATTCTCAATCTCTTTTGTGCTGACGTTTGGTGCAACTGGTCTGGTTCACAAACGACTAACACGATCTTGATATTCACATCTTCTTTACAATACAATTGACTTTGTTCCTTGTTGATTAGAAGTGCTTCGATTGTAAGTACATTGGAATCTTCTGGCACTTATGCTGAACCACAAACATATCTGAAACCCTGAACATCTTCGAACTTTATCCTTCACAGAAGTCTGAACATATGAATGAACTTCCTCCAGCAATCTATAGTAGACTCCAAGATTCCATCTAATATTTTGATTCTTTGTATTTGCCGTATATTCTATCTTCTCGATTCCTGTACTTGAGCTCTGCAATTCATTGCTTGACTAACTTGCAGATTTGGATCACTAGAATCTTTCTGGTACTTTGACAACTGCTTCACTGCTTCCACATCCTTGAATACTTCAACCTTTATTCTTCACTGAGGCATGAACATATTAATGAACTTCTTCCAGTGAGCTAATGCTTCAAGTCTGTAGATTTTTTCTTTATCCTTTGTCTTTACCAAGTCTTCATGTCTTCCTGATTCTGGTGATTACTTCATATTATTTACACGTCATGTTCTTGTGTTGAGTTATAACCCTATGTTACATATAGGTCTATACATACAGCCTTTCAATCTCCCCCTATTTGTTTGGTAGAGATTAACAAGCAAATCTCTAGAGGATAACTCAACTAACTACAAGAAAATATTAATGCTCTAGACTTGTAAATAATACTACTTGGGTTCTGGATCATATAATACATTTCCAGATTTCTATAAAGTAAAGAGAAATAGAAAATGAGTGTTCCTTTAGCACTGAATGCATCTTCAATAGATATCATCTTCATTCCTCTGTGTTTGAGCTTTTCTCTGCTTCAAAATTCTTCATAGCTTGACCTACAAAGAACTTATCATAAACTGAGCTTCACAAGAATCAAAATTCTTGGGATCATCTTTAATAAACCATAGAACATTGCTCAAATAATGTTCTCCCCCTGAGAATGTGATTTTGCTTCTTCTTCCTCTACCAACTTGCCTTATTTACTTTGTCTTTACTCCTCATATCAGCACCAGATTCTTTTTCTTGCTCTCGCACTATCATCTCCCCCTTAGTTGTGTTATCCTCCGAAACAGGGATTTGAGTAGATTGAGATTGATGCTTTTCAAACAAATCTGTAACAAACTTCTTCATATCAGTCTTGAAATTCTGTAAATCCTGCAACATGTTGTATTGAACAGATTTTATTTCCATAACATTGCTGTGAAATTCAGATTTCATTTCAGTGACAGTAGTCTCCAGGTTATAAACCCTTTGACTTAGTGATTGTGTGTGCATTGTGAGGGTATTTATTTGGCTGGTAAGTGTCTTACTGACAGGTTCTGTAAATGTTTGTCTCTCAATTCTCTCACTCGGTCTTAGGGGTGTGGGTGAATTATGATCACTCAATCGTTCTGTTGGTGTTTCACTCACTCGCCTTGACTCCAGCAAGTCTTCTGTACCTGCAGTGAAAATCCTAAATGGCTCATCCGAAGAACTATTGCCAAGTAGTTGCTTCTCCTTTCCACTAATAGTGGTGGAGACCTCCTTATTAGGAGCCAGGAATGTTCCTCCTGGGGGGCTTATCACATTGGATCCTGTAATGTTTAGCAATGAAGGACCCGTGACTCCCGCAATAGCCTGTGAAGGCATGACCTGTACAGGATCTACCTGCATAGGTTCTGCTACAGTAGTAGCAACATCCGTCAATTCTTCCTGTGTGTGCGCTCCTTTCAGTGAAACATTTAACTTGGTTGGAGGCTCAATTATTGACACTCTGTCAGATGCCCTGGCTGACGGGCGAATTTCAATAGGTTCACCCTGTTGAGAGGATGTCCCCAGAGACTGTGTATTTGCCTTTTTTAGCTCTATGTCCTTTTGAGAGGGCATAGATGGGCTAACAGATACCTCAGGTTCTTCTAATCTCCTTCTAGTCAGAGGTAGAGCTGTTGGGGTTCCCTCACCTGCCTTATGTGGTGCTTCTAAGGCACTATCTCCCTCACTCATAAATTTTCTTTTTAGGGGTTGGAGAGAAGATAACGGTAAGGATTGAGTAGTGTTTGGTTCTGAGGCAGGGGTTAGAATCTGTTGGTTTGCAGATTCATTGCCTTGTCCTATTGCCACAGAGGGCTCAGCAGCAAGTTCCATTCCAGTATCTTCATATAAATTCTGCAAATTAATAAACAGTGAAGATGTAGATTCAGTTGGACTACCTGTTTGATTACTTGTTAGAGATATGGGATGATATGAATCTTGACTATCAGCATTTCCAAGTGAATCTCCTCCAGATGTAACATGTACCTCATTCGAGTAATATTCGTGCCCAAGCCCGATAATCAGCAGGTAGGGTCTGACTATTATAATCGGCAACTAAATTCGTACGAGTGATACTAAAAATTCCAGCCATTTTTAACAAGTAAAAATTACCAAAATTTTTAACTTTTCCAAAACAAAAACGAACTGAGTTTATTCGAATACGAACCAAAAACACCGAAAAATTCAAACTTCTCCAAAAATTCTAAAAATAATATATGATAAACTAGGAGAAATTTGAAATACACCAGTATTTTTATTATGATTTTTTGACTTCTAGTTAACCCTAGAAAAATTCCCAAAGTTCGAAATATTCGTAAATTTTCCGAAACAAAACTAAACAAAATTAGTATGGAAATGAAGCTAGTTAACAGATGTACAAGTTCACGGTTTTAGATTTGCAAAATATGGCCTAGAACTGTAGATATTTGAAGAGAAAAAATCAATTTAGCTCCGATATTACTAAACTATCGGATGTATGTAAACTAAACTAAAGTAAAGCAATTTATATATATATGGGGTCTAGCGGCACATGCATGTAACAAAAAGAAAAGTAAAGTACATGCACCACCCGATGCTTATTAAGTATCGGAAATTTTCATTTTTTTTTTCAATTTTTTTTGTTGCGCATGCAATAAATAATATAAAATAAGATCCGATACTTACTAACTATCGGGACAAGCAATAGATAATATTAAGTAAAAAATCACCTCCACAACCCGATGGTTATTAACTATCGATGCATGCAAACTAAAGTAATAAAACAAAACATTCTTAACTATCGGGACATGCAATCTAATTAATTTAAAATTAAAATACATTCCGATAGTTAACAACTATCAATACATGTAAGTTAATTTTAATTAGAAAATCAAATACATTTCCGATAGTTAACAACTATCGACACATGTAAGTTAATTTTAATTAGAAAACCATTAGTAATTGAAATACTGATGATTTAAAAAATAAAATAAAACTTGCATTTATCAAATAATTTAAAACATATAAACATATAAATTCGAATTTTCATAAATTTAATTAAATAGAGATTTCTTGAATTAAAAAATTTAATATTCCTAAAAGAGAATTATTAAAATTTTAATTTAGAAATAACTAAAAATTAAATATAATTCAATTTGAATTACACAGACAAACATATAAATATATAATATATATAGGTGGTTGTTTAAAGATTTTGAAAACCAAAAAAAAATTGTTCCATACTCTGTTGCAGTTATGATTTCCAAAAAATTTAAAAAACAACCCAATCACAATTCAATTAATCAAATAAGCAGACAGACTATAAAATGAACATACAGTCAGTTATGCAAAAGAAAAACATGAAATGTAATTGCTACATATTCTATCAGTGAGAGCCAGCAAACTTAAATAATCATGACAGTACTACCAAATTCTCACTAAATATCATAACCTGTCTGATATAGAATTTCTCAGCAAGATTTCATGAAATTGAAATCCACCAGTTAATTCTAAACCACAGACTGTTATGCTTCTTGTTAACTACAGACAATGATGTAGCAGTTAACTACTTATGCTATATCGAATAATTGTCACAAAGCATAACTGGTATACTTATGATAATTAATATTGATATTCATAAGCCCGAGATTATAAGTTAGACTGGAGTTCACAAGTCCTTTGGATATACAAATTCAATAACTTGTGAATCCATACAACTCCTCGCAAACAAAAATTAATTTAAATTTAACATCCCTAATTCACTAACCAACCTAGAGAAAGTGGATTCGTCTAATGGTTTCGTGAAGATGTCTGCAAGTTGTTGTTCTGTGGGTACAAAATGCAACTCCACAATTCCATTCATGACATGCTCTCGTATAAAGTGATACCTGATATCGATATGCTTTGTCCGTGTATGCTGAACCGGATTGTTGGTTATAGCTATGGCGCTTGTGTTGTCGCAGTATATTAGAATCTTGTTCAACATAAAGCCATAGTCTTGGAGCTGGTTTCTCATCCATAGAATCTGAGCACAACAGCTACCTGCTGCGATGTATTCTGCCTCTGCTGTTGAGGTAGACACTGAGTGCTGCTTCTTGCTATACCATGAGACCAATCTTCTTCCCAAGAATTGACAGCTTCCAGAAGTACTCTTCCTGTCAATCTTACAACCTGCAAAATCCGAGTCTGTATAGCCGATTAGGTCAAAACGAGTACCTTTAGGATACCAAATTCCCAAATTTAGAGTACCCTTCAGGTATCTAAAAATTCTTTTGACAGCTATAAGGTGAGACTCTTTTGGGTTAGCTTGGAACCGTACACATAAGCAAGTGGAAAACATAATATCTGGTCTACTTGCAGTTAAGTAGAGTAGAGATCCAATCATACCTCTATAGCTTGTGATGTCGACAGATTTACCTGATTTGTCCTCATCAAGCTTTGTGGCAGTTGGCATTGGAGTCTTGGCTGGAGTTGAATCTTCAAGTCCATATTTCTTCAGAAGATCTCTGATGTACTTTGTTTGAAAAATGAAGATCCCATCTTTTTTCTGACTCACTTGTAGTCAAAGAAAGAATGTCAGCTCGCCCATCATACTCATCTCGTACCTACTCTGCATCAACTTAGCAAATCTCTTGCAAAGCTCATCATTAGTAGAACCGAATATTATATCATCAACATATACTTGTACTAATATCATAGCATCTTTATGCATTTTATGAAAGAGAGTCTTATCTATAACACCTCTGATAAAACCATTTTCAATTAAGAATTCAGATAGTGTTTCATACCATTTACGAGGTGCCTGCTTGAGTCCATAAAGAGCTTTAAAAAGGAAGTACACAAAGTCCATATAATCTTTGTTCTCGAAACCCGGAGGTTGCTCTACATATACTTCTTCTTCCAGCTCCCCGTTCAGGAATGCACTTTTCACATCCATTTGATAAACTTTAAAGTCTGAATGTGCTGCGTATGCCAAAAGCATCCTGATGGCTTCAAGTCTTGCTACTGGTGCATAGGTCTCGTCATAATCTATTCCTTCTTCTTGAGAATACCCCTTAGCAACCAGTCTGGCCTTGTTCCTCGTAACAATGCCATCTTCGTCCAAGTTATTCCTGAATACCCATTTAGTGCCAATCACAGATTTGCCTTTAGGTCTGGGTACCAGTTTCCACACTTTCTGCCTATTAAACTGATTGAGTTCATCTTGCATCGCAATCACCCAATCTGGATCTTCTAGAGCATCTTCAACCTTCTTAGGTTCTTCCTCTGATAGAAAGCCAGAGTACAGACATTCATTCTCCGTTGATCTTCTAGTCCTCACACCATTCTCTGGGTCACCAATGATTAATTCAAAGGGATGATCTATGTTCCATACCCTCTGTCTAGGCAGATTAGCCCTTGATGATTGTCCTTCTTCGTAGTTGTGTTGAGAGTGACTAGCTGATCCTTCTTCACCTCCCCCTAAGTTGTTGCCTCCACTGTTTGATGATCCACCAGTTGAGCTAGCAGGTTCAGTAACAGACTGATGTTCAGACAACGTCTGTGACTGTGACTGTGTGGTATTACCAACACTTCCACTGCTTTGCTCTGGATTATCAATCTCCGTGTGTACATGACTACCAGATGCAACACCAGGTACGTCTTCATCTCCTAAGTAGTATTCTGATTGGTTTTCAATTTCCAGAGATTCTGAATTTTTATCCTTTTGAAGACTTGGGAGTTTAGTGTCGTCAAACGTTACATTAAGGCTTTCAATGACCTTATGAGTTTCAATCACATGTACCCTGTAGGCCTTAGACTCAAGTGAGTAACCAAGAAAAATGCCTTCATCTGCTTTAGCATCAAACTTGTCTAGATGTTCATCTTTCAATACATAGCATTTTCCACCAAACACATGAAAGTACTTCAGTGATGGCTTTCTGTTGGTCATAATCTCATAGGATGTCTTTTCTAGATCTTTATTAATCAGGGTTCTGTTCTGAGTGTAACAAGCTGTGTTGACTGCTTCTGCCCAAAAATATGTAGGTAGCTTTGACTGGCTTAACATTGTCCTTGCTGCTTCAATCAAAGTCCTATTTTTCCTTTCTACCACTCCATTCTGCTGTGGAGTTCTTGGGGCTGAGTATTGTCTTGAGATGACTTACTTCGTACAGAATTCATTTAGAACTGCATTTTTGAATTCAGTTCCATTATCTGATCTGATCATCCGCACAGGCAATCCAGCTTCCATTTCAGTCTTTTTAATTTGATCGATTACCATTTGAGGTGCTTCATCCTTAGAATGCAAAAACGACACCCACGTGTACTTGGAGTAGTCGTCGACACCCATGTGTACTTGGAGTAGTCGTCGACAATCACTAATTCATATTTCTTCTTTGAAACTGACATGACATTAACCGGTCCAAACAGATCCATATGAATCAACTGGAGAGGTTCGCTGATGCTTGACATGTCCTTACTTCTATGTGACGCCTTCTTTGACTTACCCTTTTCACATGCTTCACAGAGTCCTTCTTGGTAGAATTCTATCTGTGGTAACCCTCTCACCAATTCTCTTCTTACTAAAGAATTCATCGCCTTGAAGTTCAGGTGAGATAGTTTTCTGTGCCATAACCAACTCAATTCAGAGGATGCTCTACTGTAGAAACAATTTACTTCTCCTCTGCTTGCAGTGTTTAAGTCAGCTACGAACAGATTTCCTTTTCTTAATCCTTTAAGAGAAAGCTTTTCATCTTTCCTGTTGGTGATCAGACATTTTTCCTTCCTGAAGTCCACATTATATCCTTTATCTGTAAATTGACTGACGCTCAGCAAGTTGTGCTTTAGACCGTCAACAAGAGAGATATTTTCAATGATGACATTTCCTACTTCCAGACTACCATATCCCTTAGTAAAGCCTTTGTTGTCATCTCCAAAGGTTACAACTGGGTCGGTCTTCTCAACCACATTGGTCAGCAGGGACTTGTCTCCTGTCATGTGCCTTGAACATCCACTATCCAGAATCCACATGACTTTTTCATTAGTACCTATGCCCTGCAACCACAAAGTGATTAAAGTTTCTTTGGCACCCAAACTTGTTTGGGTCCAAGAAATTTAGAGGTTCTTGCAGATGGTGTAACAGGTTCAGTTTTCACATCTTTAAGTTCTACTTTGACTGAACTTGAATCATGTTCCTTTGCCTTGACAGATTTGTCTTTTGGCTTAGGAGATTGAGTCTCCTTCCTAACCTTAGGAGGACTAGCAGTCTTTGCCCTTACCTTTTTGTTATTCATGCTTCTTTCTATGCCTATGCAATTACTAGAAGTAGATGCATTCATCAAATTAAAATAAGCATGCATAATATTAAAAGCACATGGCATACATCCAGTAATACCACAAGGCAAATGAAAACTATTCATGCTAAACATGTTCTGCACAACAGGAATATTAGATTCTACTTTAACCTTATTACATGCATGACTAAGGTGTCCAGCAGAATTGCAATTAGTACACAATTTCCTAGGTGCAGTGGGTGCAGGTGTAGCAGAATTAGCAATTTTAACACCTACTTTCCCATTCCTATTACTCTTTGACTTGTTCTTGTTACCACCTAATTCAGTTTTAGCAGATTCAATTTTAACTGGCTCATTAGGTGTAACTTCTTCTACATTATTTTCCTCAATTTCTTTCTCTTTTAACTTATCCTCAACAAGCATTTCTTGTTTCCATACGATAGTATCTTCGTCTAAGGGTTCTGAGAGTGAGAGCTTAAAGATAGGATTACTACTCTTCTTAATGACAAAAGGAACATTTTCATTTTCTAATAAAACAGTACTAGAAGCATTGAAAATTATATTCCTTTTATCCTTCTTGTTTTTCCTTTTATGTTCATCGTAGTCAAAGCCTATACATTTCTTGTTATCTAAGCTCTGCTTATTCATTATGTCTTTAGCAATATTAGCTGAGTTCTTAAAAGCTTCCAATTTTAACTCTAGCTCAGAAATCTTAGCCATAAGTGCTGTCTCAACCTCTGCATTACAGATAACCTTATTCTCTAAATATTCATTTCTTTCCTTAAGGTCATTAACTGTGATTCCTACAAGCTCTAGTTGTTCCTTTCCAGATTCTAGCTTTTTAATCTTCGCAACTAGTCTAGCATTTTCTGCTTCAGATGCTAGCATGCTTGTATGAATGTTAAACATCTCTATACTCAAGTCATTAACAGTATTTTATATTCAGATAGAGACATATCTACAGTGGTGAGAATAGGTACCTGTGCTGATGATGGAGATTCTTCTGAAGTGTCTGCCATTAATGCAAGATTTCCATATTCTTATTCTTCAGAATCTGTGTCATCCTAGCTTCTACCTTCAGCAATATAAGCCTTGCCTTGTTGTTTTGCAACCAAAGCATCCAATCTCTGTTTCAACTTCTCATTCTCCCTTTTCAACTCATCATAGCTTTTCTTCTCGTATGAACTCTTCTTCTCATAAACCTTATTGTCTTTTGCTTGTTTCGGTTTCTTACATTCAGTGGCGAAATGCCCTAGTTCATTGCAATTGTAGCACCGGAACTTACTACGGTCTACCATGTTTGACTTGTAACCACCTCTTGAGTTTGATCCTGAAAATGATCCTGTCTTCTGAAATCTGCTACCAAAACTTTTCTTGTACTTGGGATTCCTTCTGAATCTTATATGCTTGAAACGCCCTGCCAAGTACGCCATAGATTTGTCTTCCATCTCATCAAGCTCTTCCAATGTATAAAAATCATCTTCCTCTTCAGCTTGTGATTCTGTAGCCATTTCAGCTTCAATGATCAATTCTTTACCAATCTTGGTTTCAACAACCTTTGCTTCAGAAGTTTTCACTTCATCTGCCACAAGAGCTGTGGTCTTCATTAATGCTGCACTCTTACTGTCCACTGAGCTGGAACCATAGATAATCAACCTCTGCTCTTGTTCCATTTCATAAGTTTTCAATTTTCCATATAGCTTTTTAAGGGGCATGACATTGAAGTTGTCCCTTTCTCTAATTGAAGAAACTTTATGCTCAACATGATGTGGAAGAGTCAACATAAACTTCCTGTTCGTTTCCCTTAACGGATAGTTCTTCCCCTGGATACTCAACTCATTTAATAATTTATTATATCGCTCAAAAACTTGAGTGATTGTTTCTCCAGGAGTAGATTTGAACGCTTCATATCTTGATCTCAGTATATCCAACCGGTTCTCTTTTACTTCTTCTGTTCCTTCCATAATCAGTTCGATGGTTTCCCACATGTGCTTTCCAGATATACAATTTAGAATTTGATGGCACATGTCTTCATCCATTGAGTTAACAATAAACAACTGAAGGCCTATGTCCAATGCAACAATTTCTTTCTCTGTATCAGTGAACTCTGTAGGATCCTTTGGAGTAGACCTTTGAGGAACTCTTACTCCGTCCACTATAGATTCAGGAATCATCTTCATTGGTACAAACGGTCCGTTTTCTAAGATACCCATGTACAACAGATTTGCAGCCTTAATAAACAGGGTCATCTTCTTTTTCCAGAGATTATAATTCACTCTATCAAACTGAGGAACCTTAATACTTCCTACTTTCTGAGAACTCATGATATTGAACTTTTCAAAATTATTTAAGGTTCAAAAAATTTCTGAGTGAAATATTTTGAAAATTAAAAAATTCGCGAAAAATTCCAGAAGCTTAATACTGAAGTCCGAATAATAGATCCTGATTTGTAAACTCAATCAGTAAGCTTTGATACCAATTGTTAGTCCCAAATATCGTAGAAGGGGGGTTGAATACGATATTGTCCAATTTATAAAATATTCGCGGAATGGTTCTTTTAGGACTTAATACAGTTCGAACAGTTATTAAATCAAACACAAGGTATGCTATAACACAACAGTTCGGGGAATATATCTTTTGATTTATATAAACCCTGAGGTGCTCCACAAATCTAATCTTTCGATTAGTTACAATGATTCACTAGAACATCAGTTAAGTTACAAGCTTTAAATGAAAACAAACAAGGTAACAACAGCTGGGTACAAAGTTAATGGCTTCAGTGTTTACTCTTGAATGCTCTCTGTGTTTTCTCTCTTTAATCGCCCTGTGTATCTCTCTGCCTGTTTTGCTGAATTTCTTCAAAGACGATGCTTTGCTGCTATTTGTGTAGTCTTTTTCAACTTCGAATACGTGGCTCATTTTGGTCCAAGTAAACAAGTTGCAGCTTCGCTTCTTTTTCTTCATAAGTATCGGGAACATTTTTTGAGTAATTGTTAAGTATCGATGTGTCTGTAAATTAACTATCGGACACATAAAACAATTCCTGAAAATAAAATTAATTACTTCAAACTGAGTAACTATCGGAATTATTAACTATCGGAAATTCTTTTTAATTCTCTTATCCGATAATTAGAAAGCATCTGAAATTCCTGCTAGTTTTTCCTTTACCCGATATTTAATAACTATCGGGAAGTGGCTTGCTTTTCTTTGCTTATTCATTTAACTCACCCGATGGTTATTAACCATTGGTGAATAAGACAAAATAGGAATAAGACGAAATAGCTTGACTAGTTGACTTCTGGATACAGCTTCTACAGTCTCACTCATTTAGCAATCTATAGTAGACTCCAAGATTCCATCTAATATTTTGATTCTTTGTATTTGCCATATATTCTATCTTCTCGATTCCTGTACTTGAGCTCTGCAATTCATTGTTTGACTAACTTGCAGATTTGGATCACTAGAATCTTTCTGGTACTTTGACAACTGCTTCACTGCTTCCACATCCTTGAATACTTCAACCTTTATTCTTCATTGAGGCATGAACATATTAATGAACTTCTTCCAGTGAGCTAATGCTTCAAGTCTGTAGATTTTTTCTTTATCCTTTGTCTTTACCAAGTCTTCATGTCTTCCTGATTCTGGTGATTACTTCATATTATTTACACATCATGTTCTTGTGTTGAGTTATAACCCTATGTTACATATAGGTCTATACATACAGCCTTTCATCTAGCCTTTACTCCAAAATCCGGATCACTAAGAACTAGACTCCAGGATTGAATTTGACTTCAAACCTTTTGTATTGGCAGATATGTTCTTGATGTATTCCTTTAATCTTCATTGTGGTGAGTACGACTAGAAGATCCTTCTTTTATTTGCTCCCCCTGAGTTGCTGTTAGGATGTGTTGAAGATTTTTCACCTTTTTTAGTGGATTCTGTTTAAGTTCACGAGTTATGTAGATTCACTACCATTTCCACTAATAGGATCTGTATCATCATTATTATCATTAATTCCTTCTGCAACCTCAGTTTCATCATCAGTATCTGAATTTGACTCTGACAAGATGTCAAACTTCAAAGATTCAGAATTATCTTTCATTTGAATGCTTGGGAGCTTGGTGTAGTTGAACGATACATTCAGAATTTCAATCACCTTCTGGTTTTACATCATATATGCCTTGAAAGCTTTCGACTTCAATGAGTAGCCGAGGAAAATTGTTCCATGAACCTTAGCTTCAAACTTGCCAAGATACTCATCTAAATCTTCAATAAATACCAATTTCCTCCAAACACATGAAAGAGGTTTAGTGTTTGCTTCTGGTTGGCCATTAACTCATTTGATGTCTTTTCATGATCTTTGTTGATTAAAGCAGCATCCTGTGTTAATTGCTTCAGCTTCAAAGTACCTTTATAAGTGCAGAATTCATTTAGAACGTTATTCGCGAAATTCAATTCCAATATCTGACTTCAAAGTTCTCACAACTTACTTTGCTTCCAAATTGATCTACATGATGTGATCAATTACCATCTGTGATAAATTATCTGTTGAATGCACGAACATCACCAACTTGTAATTAGGGTTATCACCAACTATTACTAAGTATATTTCCTCCATGACATAATTTGCTTCAGTGTGTTGTTTTCATTGACTTCCATATATGACATACTTCAAAATGTACTTCTAGATAGAATTCCATAAGAAGCAGTCCTCTCACCAATTTCTTTTTTATCAAAGAATCCATTATCTCGAATATCAAGTGTGAGAGCTTCTTATGTCATAGCTAACTCTTTACTGATGAAGCTTTAGTGAAAAGTTTACTCCACCATTGCGTACAAACTCTATGTCAGCTACAAACAAATTTCCTCCTTCCCAGTTGAGTGAGTTTCCATCTTTCTTGCTTCAAATCAAACACTTTTCATTTTCAATGCTTTTCCAGAAAACCTTTGACAAAGAATTCCCTAGTGCCCTATAGATAGTGCTTAAGTCCTTCCACAAGAAAGATGCTTCTAGTGATGACAATTCCAAAACCATGGTAGCCAAATATCTTATATATTCTTTGATGTTATCTCCAAAGGTATCGTTGGGTAAGCTTTTTCAACCAACTGTGATATTAGAGCTCCAATCTTAATCATATGCCTCGTGAAATAAATGTCACGAAATCACATAACTTTTGTCTTTTGTTACATACTCTGCAATCACAAATGATTAAGCTTCTTGGTACTCAACTTAAATTGAGTCCAGATGGGTTAGAGATATTGCTTTCAACAGTGGTAACAACAGCTTCAATATGCATACTAGAAAATTCAGTACTATATACTTTAATCATTCTACACAAGTGTAACAGATGTCTAGCAGATTTACATATATTCAATAATTTTCTAAAAGCACATGGATAGAAGAACTAACAAATTAATTAATAATTCTGTCTAATCCATTTTTGTTGTCTAACAGTTTAACTATCTATAATTACCTAATTCAGTTATAGATTAATCCTCGAATCTACAAATCTTATTGACTACTTAGATAATTCTACCATCTTTTAGTATTCTACTCCTTAACAAACAATACATGAAATTATATGACAATTAAGTGCAACTTTGTGAATTGGAGCAAGTTATATGAAAATAAGCACATAAATAATTTCAAGTAAGAACAAACATAAAATATCTGATCTATGACTTGTTTGTCTATTAGCAATTTTCACAACATTAGCATAAGTATTAAATCACATAAGATTTAAATCAAGTTCAAGCAAATGTTCAGGGATACACCTAACCGTCTAGAACACCCTATCAAATTCTAGATATTCATTTTACTGCATAGAGGATCAAGTATGAAATGCACTAACAGTCCTAACAGGCAATATCTCATTTTTAGCAATCAATTAAGCATTTAAGTCCTAAGATGCTAACATGCTGACATGAATATAATACATTTCAAAACTTAATAATCATATAGTTCTGAATTAGATAAAGTATACTAGTTAGAATGTGTACCAGTGAAGTGCTTAATGATTTATCTCCAGTGTTGGTCATTGATACCAGATATCCATATGGTTCATCACTGTCACTGATAGAATCAATCTTGCATTTAACTTCACCAATATATGTTTTCCCTTGATGCATCCTCACTAATGCTTGAGATTCCTGTTACAACCCAACACAGTCTATGTCATATTTTGCTTGTACAGGCTTCTTTAAACTATGTTGCACATAACCCTAATCTTGAATTTGATTTTCAACCATCCCTGTTTTGCAACCGCCTCTTGAAAATCTTCTCTATGTAATCTATAGGTAAAGACCTTAGATTTAGAATTGAGATTCTTTCTGAATTTGATGTCACTGAACTTACAGTTGCCCTGCAAGCTTGACTTGTCGTCCAATTTCTCAAGTTATTTCAAAGTGTCAACTTCAGATATAATACCTTGACCACTACCCTGAGCTATTACATCTTCAATTCAGCTTCTCAGATTATTTCGTTTTTATTCAGAGGTTCTCAACCTTGACTTCAATCAAATTTAGTTTCTGGCTCACAAATACAGTGGATATGCCAACAACTTGTTTTACCAAATATTATCTTCTTCAGCTCTTGTTCTAGTTCATAGGCCTTCAGCATCAAAATAGTTTCTCTAAAGATACTGTGGTTATATCCTTAGATTCCCGATTGTTGTAACCCTGTGTTCCAGATGATCTATAGTGTTAATACGAACTTTCTGTAATCTCCCTGTAGAATAATCTTTAAGGCTTGTACTGAGATTCTAGGTAGTCCAGTCTTTTTTCCTTCACTACTTTAACCCCTAAGATTTTTCATTCAAAAATTTATTCGAATCAACCAAAAACTGTACCCAAATTAATCACTTATTCTTCAGCTTGTTCCAGAATTAACTTCATTGGGTTTTATTCAATCAATCTTAACTGTCTTCAATACCCAGAAAAATCTTCAACTACAAACTCTTTGAGCACCCTCGAATTAATATTTAAGAAAAAATTAAATTTACAGAATTTTTAATTTTCTTAGAAAATAAATTAATCAAAAATAAAAATTTACAACAAATTAATTTTCTAGAATTTCTAATTTTCTTAAAAATTAAAATATCATAAATTAATACTTTAGAAAAATTTTAGTTTTTGAGAATTTTAAATTTTCTGGGAAAATAAATAAATCTAAATAAAAAATTAAAGAGTACAAAACTTTGGGTATCAAACTGCCACTGGTGTATGTGTCGAATCCCATGCCCTATGTATGCTTGCCTTAGCCATTTTGAAGTCATTAGACACATGTGTCGATTTCATGTAAGGTCTTGTTTCGAGTTTCGTAGCCTTACAAGTTGACTTTGACCACTTGTGGCGAATTCTACACACATGTATTTGCCTTAGAATAATTTTCATCACATACATGTGTCGAATTTCTTCCCTGTATGACTAAGTGTCGAATTCCTTTGCCTTATGTATGCCTTAGTCATATTTTGATGCATCTTTGACTACTAAGTGTCGAATTCTCCTATGTGTCGAATTCTTCCACCTAGTAACCATGACTTGGATTCTTTTGGCTTGCATACTTGTGGCTATCGAAAATGGACCAGGTTAATATTTTGTTAAATTGTTAAATAAATTTAAAAGAAAAACTTTTATAAAACTTAAAAAATAAACTTATTCAAATTTATAACATAAACTTATAAAAATTTATAAAATAAATTTTATGAAAGTTTATAAAATAAATTTAATTTCAAATTTATAAAATAAACTAATTAAAATTTATAACATAAATTAATAAAAGTTTATAATATAAATTTTACAAAAGTTTATAAAATAAATTTAATTTAAAATTTATAAAATAAACTAATTAAAATTTATAACATAAACTAATAAAAATTTATAAAATAAATTTTATAAAATTTATAAAATAAATTTATTAAAAGTTTTTAATTAAACTTATTTAACAAGACCTTCATTCTGAGTTTAACCAGCTTTGGCACGGTGAGCTTCACTGAGCTAATGAATCTTGATTTGTATTTCAATCAATCTGCTCTAAAACCAATTGTTAGGTCCCTTATCATGGAAGGGGGGTTGAATACTATACTCACTAAATTAAAAAATTCTTTTGAATCTTTTGCTAATAAATAATTTAGAGTTCGGTTAGTGGGTTCGAATTCATGAGATGAATAGTGTTTAGGAGGTTGCCTTACTAATTTTCCGTATTTATGAATAAACATTAAAGTTCTAGAAAATTAGCAGGTAATTAACGAGACATGTTTCGGGGAATATATCTTTCATATATAAACCCAGAGCGGAGCTACACCCAGTTAAAAATATAACTGGTTCCCGAAGAACAAAATAAGTTCTTCGCTACTAACACAAAAATATAAGGCTCAGTTCCTATACAAATATATCTAAATTAGTACAAAGAAAAATGGATTTCATATGGAGTGTTATCTAGGAGCCCTGAGTATTTTTCATTAAAGAACTGAGTCCTAATATCTGACCGGGAGCAAGGTATGAGTGAGTATAAATTGTATCTTCTTTCTCCAGCCATGACAATAGCTCTCTACATTTTTGTGTTGAAGAAGACGACCCTTCAATGGGTAGCTCACATTTTCTTATCTGTGTAGGCTTTAAATCAATAAAGCAGGCTGCTGTAATTTTTTTGGCTGAGGGGCTAAGTGTCAAACTGTGTTGCCCTATGTAACCTATGTGTCGAATTAAATCCCCTTGTATATGTCTTAGAATAATTCTTTTGAAGCAAGAAGTCTAAGTGTCGACTTTTTCTTTTATGTATAACGCATGTGTCGAATTCATTAGACTTGTGTAGCATGTGTCAATTTCTTTCACCATGTATACATCACTTAGATTATTTTTGGGATATTTAAAAGCTATGTGTCGAATTCACTTTGCATAGTATATGCCTTAGAATTATAATCAACGTATTCAAAAGTTGGGTCGATGTTTTAATTTGACTTGGTCAAATTACCATTTGATCACCAACCTTTTATACCTCTTGCGTTTGGTCACTTGCGGTTTGGTCACTTGTAGTTTGGCTGTTGAGCTGTTTCCGTTCTTCGACTGTAGTTCAAAAACTTTAACTTTTTATACCAAAGTTGTGACACTTTACACCTTGCACCCTTTAAGCTGTTTGGCTGTAGCCTCTAAAAATTATTTTTCGTACATTAATAAATAAACGTTCTTTCCAAGTACATTCTTCAACTTAACAATTCTTCTATAGATAATACTCATATTTCTTTCACAAACCGCTGATGCCTAGTGCAACTGGTCTGGTTCACAGACGACTAACTTTGATCCAGGTCTTCGTATTATTGCCTTACGTACATAATTAAGTTTGCAACAACTTTATTGTTTCGTACACTGACTGTGAATAAACATAGTACTTTCACTGGAACCTTTTCTGGTACTTAGAAAATGGCTCCAATACTACCACAATCTTGAAAACTTCATTCTCTATTCTTCACTGACGCATGAACATATAAATGAACTTCTTTCAGTGTGTATAACTTCAAGACTGTAGCTGTCTTCTTTAAACTTTGTCCTTACCCTGTCCTCAATTCTTCTAGATTCCTATGCTTTGAACACTATCTATCTTCAATCAATGCTAATACACTGAAATCTTCCAGTGGCACTTTTATACTGAATCTTTAACACTTCTGAAACCCTGAAAGTCTTTAACCATTATTCTTCACTGAGGCATGAACATATTAATGAACTTGTTTCAGTGACCAATAGTAGACTTCAAAACTTCTTCTAATGTCTTGATTCACTGTATTAGCCTTATCTTCATTTCTTCTTGATTTCTGTGTAGACGTAGTATTATTTACTTGTCTTGTTCTAGTATTGAGTTATCACGATTACTATGCATACAACTTCGTAATCTCACAAATAGATCCCCAGCTTAATTACTGCACAACTGAAAATGAACTTTTAGCAATAGTCTTCGCCCTTGAGAAGTTTTGGTTGTATCTTATCGGTTCCAAAATCATTGGTTACACCGATCTCGCAGCCCTTAGATACATTTTCTCCAAAAAAGGCTCAAAGGCCCGATTGATTAAGTGGGTCTTGTTATTTCAGGAATTTGACCTAGAAATTAGGGATAAGAAGGGTTCAAAAAATGTTGTTACCGATCATCTCTCTCGATTAGTAGTGAATTTCACTATTGATTTACCCTTAAACAAATCTTTTTCCGATTAACACCTTCTTTCAATTTCTACTCCTCATTGGTTCGTCGATATAGTCAATTACCTTGGTACTGGTGAAATTCCTTCCAATTGGTCTAAGCAAGATAGATAAAAAAAATTATCTCAAGTCAAAAATTTCTTTTGGGATGACCCTTATCTTTTTAATCATTGCCCACACCAGATCATTAGGAGATGTATTCTGAACCATGAGGTTAGGAGCGTACTCTCCTTTTGTCATGACCAGGCTTGTGAAAGTCATTTTAGTGCTAAGAAAACAGCTCCAAAGATACTTCAGTGTGGTTTCTATTGGCCTAGTTTGTTTAAGGATGCCGCTGAATTCTGTTCCGCTTGTAGTAGGTGTCAACAATTAGGAAAGATCACTAGAAGAAATATAATGCCAATGAGTCCAATCCTTGTCAATGAGATTTTTGATGTTTGAGGAATAGATTTTATGGGCCCTTTTCCTAATTCATTTGGTAATCTCTACATTATCTTAGCGGTTGATTACGTGTCTAAGTGGGTCGAAGCCATACCAACTAAGACTAATGATAACGAGGCCGTCCTTAAATTCTTAAAAGAGAATATATTTTCTCGATTTCACACCTAGAGCTATCATTAGTGACCAAGACAACCACTTTAAAAATCATCAATTTGAATATTTCTTGAAAAAGTATTCCATCACTCATAACTTGGCTACCCCTTATTATCCTCAGACTAGTGGTCAAGTTGAAGTCTCTAATAGGAAAATCAAACAAATTTTAGAAAAGATTGTCAACTTGAATCGGAAAGATTGGTCCATTAAGTTGGTAGATGCATTATGAGCCTATCAGAATGCTTTTAAGGTGATCTTGGGTATGTCTCCCTATAGACTTGTGTTGGGTCCCGGAAGTATCGTAGAAGGGGGGTTGAATGCGATACTCACAACAATTTAAAATTCTTTTCAGAATTTGCGGAATTAAATTATTGCTTTAGCTGAGGGTTCGGGTCCTTGTAGTGTTTGAGAGGCTGACTTACTAACTTTCTATTTTTATGATATAACAATTAAGATATAGAAATTAGCAAGTAAGTAAACAAGATTCAAGTTAAATACGTATATTAAACTTGAAAGGGTGTTACAACATTCGGTAGAATAAACTTTAATTCCTAGAACAAATTTGACATGAATTGTTCTACTTAAGGAATTAAAACCAAACTAGCACAGAAAGTCTTTGAATATAACTTTGCAGACAAATTGCTGAATTTGTAAGTTTTTCTACTCTGAAAAATGAAGCCCCTGGCCTCATATTTATAGAGGTGGAAAGCCAGCATGACTCATCCCAGTATGACCTTTTTCTCTTAAAATTAACCCTTGTATGACTCATAAAAAGGCTGGGCAAGACTTATAATGGTCGGTATGACTCATTTAAGAATTCGGTATGACTCACTTCAAAGGTGCTCGGTATGACTCATTGCAAGTGGCTTCGGTATGACTCATATTTCAGCAGCTCGGTATGACTCATATTTCAGCAGCTCGGTATGACTCATATTTCAGCAGCTCGGTATGACACATATTTCAGCAGCTCGGTATGACTCATATTTCAGCAGCTCGGTATGACTCATATTTCAGCAGCTCGGTATGACTCATATTTTAACAGCTCGGTATGACTCATATTTCAGCAGCTCGGTATGACTCATATTTCAACAGCTTGGTCGGTATGACTTATCAACAGAACAGCTCGGTATGACTTTTTCTTCAGATTCTCGGTATGACTTATTTAACAAGCTCGGTATGACTTCTCTGTTTGCATTCGGTATGACTTATTTTAAACAGAATTTCGGTATGACTTTTAATAAATTCTTTTAGACTTTATTAAAAGTCATACCAAGCCATATCTTTTATAATAAATTAATTCCACTTAATTTAATTAAATAATTTATAAATTAAATTGAATTCATCTTGAATTAATTTAATTAGATAAATTAAATAATTAATTAACATTTGATAGTAGAATTAAAATACTATCTTGACTTGTATAACCTTTTTGTTAGCTCCGAAATCTTTCTGCCTTTGTTCTGTCTTCTGTCTAACCACTTGAACTTTTTGATGACGAATCTTCACTGACATTGTTGACACCCTGTGCACTGGTCTGGTTCACGGATGACTAACTACAATGTTAATCCTCATTTCTTCTGTAGTGGTCTTTGTGTCTTGTCTTGTCATGGCTTCTTTTGTTCTTCCTCTATATTCAACATTTATTATTTACTTCGCTTTCTTATCTGAGTTGAGTTGTCATCTACTTATTACAAATAGGACTAGTAATATGACTTTCAACTTGTGTTTGGTAAATTGACTTTCAAATATGACTTTCACGGTGCTATTGAAATTGAAAATCCTAAAAATGGAGATATATTTAAACTTAATGGACAAAGGCTCAAACTAATTTTAGAATTGCCAGTTGATCCCGAGGAAGAGGTCATCCACCTTGTCGATCTCTGAATAAAGTAAGTTTTTAGAATAAACTAGTTTTTGTTCACTGTCATCCCATCTCAGGTATTATCTCTTCATGTTATTTTATCATATCTCTCTTATTTGCAAACATTGGGGACAATGCATGATTTAGGTATTGGGGAGGGTACTAGTAATGTTAAAATTTAAAAAAATACACAAAAAAATTAGAAAATTGAAAATCCAAAAATTGAAATATTTAGGTTGAGTTGTCCTATCCTCTCTTTGAACTTTATGACTAGTTGGTGTTAGCATTTGTTTTCAAAAATTATATATATAATGCCTTTTAGATAATTTGAACTTAGTCGACTAAGGTTTTCTTTATGAAACTTGTGTCGAACGATTTTTACACCAAATTTCAAGATGGCACATATGCAAAAGACATTTGTTGGAAAGATTGTATAGGGATGTTATTCGATACCTGAGAGATAACCCACATGTTAGAACAATGTCGAATCAAAATTTTGTGAAAAATAAATATATAGCCAAAAAAAAGAGAAAAAAGAAAAGAATAAACTACTTCAATACCCAATATTCCTCAAAATAAATAGATGAGATGATGGGTAACATAGAAAGCCTAAGAAAACAGACACTATACAGTCGATTAAAAAAACAAAAAAAGAGAAAGAGGAAAAAAAGGCTATATTTATGAATTTGTGATATTTGGCTAGATACTTGTTTTAATAGAGATTGTATATGTTCAATATTGGTTGAAAAAAAGAAAATATTCTTATGCAGTTCATCTATCAGAGGCCTTAAATTCACTACACACCTTGAGATTTTTTGTAAATATTTAGATTCGACACCAGTAGATTGAAGTTACCTACAATTTGACTATTATTAGAAAAGTCTGCTAAGGCATGTATTTTCCCTATAAAATATTTTTGTTAAAACCATTGAAAACTAGAGTGAAAATTGAGTCATGACAATTACTGGAATCATTTCACAGATTTTATGGGTATATCTTCTATAAACCCTTAGGAAACAACACTCCTCTTGTAGAGATCGTCTATGAGTTTAACGGGTTGGTAAACCTAAAATTACCCGTCATGCCTACGAAAAGGAGCCTAGGATTTTTCTTAGTTTTCTTTTTAACTTTTGATTTTACTCGAGGACGAGCAAAAGATAGGTATGGGGGTATTTGATTAGTGCATATTTTTATTCATATTTAGTATTTGCCTTAGTATTTTTAATTAATTAATTTGATGCACTTTCATAATTTTATAGATATTTGATTAAATAAGAAGAAAAGAAGAAAAAAGGAAGAAAATGGGAGAACAGAGCAAGAAAGGAAAAAAGTAAGTTTGAGCCAATTCATCAAGCCATTTTCAAGCCATCAAGCTATACTTGGAGCCAAAGCAAAGGACAAGTGGATGAATAGAGATGAAGGGATAGGATTTACCCAATACCCTAATTTTGTCCCATAAATACTCTTCCTCTCCCATTGTATTCCCAACTTTAGTTTTACCCTAGTATTAGTAGTAGCCTCTCTTTTAATTTTCTAGATCTAGTTTTTAACTCTTTCAAATATTGTAAATACTTTTCATATTAATGCAGGTCTTTATTTTCTTTTATGCTAGACTTCATCTTATCTTCTTTAAATTTATGGCTATGATATCTTTCTAAGTACCACAAGTTGTATACTTGGGAAATGAAAGGAGCCCTTTTAGATTATTATTCTAGATTTAGTTTACTTCATCTCTCTACTTTACTCCTTAGTTTTACTTTTTATTATCTTGTCATGAGCCCTTTAAATCTCTATTTTAAATGTGGGTTTAATGATTTTAGATCTTTAACTTTGTTATTGTTGGTTCTTGATTCTAGATTGTAGATCTTAGTTTCTATTTCTACTTGCATCTTATCTTCTTTCTTTTTAGATCTACTTTTCTTTTTTATATTTTGTGGTTGAGCTACTAACTAGATATCAATTCTATTATTGAGTTTGATTCACATAACTTTTACATTTACTTGTTTTCATCTTTAATTTACATCTTGTTCTTATCTTTTATGTTTGAGCTTTCAAGGCTCAAGTCTTTACTTTTACTTTTAATAATCTTTTATGTTATGATAGCTTTCAAAATCCACCAAGTTGAACTTGAAGAAATAAAAGGAGCACTTTTATTTTAATCTTTTTAGATCTACTCTTTTTTTATATTTAGTGGGTTTAATAATTTAATCTTAGATTTCCCTCCATTAGTAGTTTAATTTTTTGAGTTTTAGATATAATTTTAATAGTGATGTGAGTAAAAATAGCCCTAGGGAAATAATAAATATAGCATTTATTATTTCATTTATTAGACATTGTATGGTCCAAAGGCTTGGACCCTTGAAACGGACTAGGAAATTAAATCTTAGGATCAACTGGATTTGTAAGATCAACCCACAAGCTCTATTAAAGCCATAGGCCCAGTAAGCCTCTATTATTAATTAATTTCGTTATTAATTAATAAAGGCTCAGTAAAGGCCCGAGAAGCCTGTTGAAGGCCCTAATCCTAGAAGGATCTAGAAACCCAAACGTGGGAAGAGTCCAACGAGGACCCTCATTCCTAATAGGTTTAGAGAACCTTCACAATAGGAGACTTGGCTACCAAGTCTCCTACTTCTAATCTAATTCCAAGGCCCTCGGGCGCCTATATAAATGGCCTATACAAAAATTCAAAGTGCAAAAGTAAACCTAAAGGAAGTAGTATATCTTTGTTAGAGGATCTCAATAGGCCCACTGCTTTTAGTCTACGCTCATCAAGAAAAGCTCAAGAGACTTCCTTGGTCTCCGCCTGAGTAAGCGCATCGTATGCATTTTGCTCCTCCTCCGAGAGCATGATGGAATCGGCGCTCCCGTCCACGACCTTGCCAAAGGTGGGCCTAAAGAGAGTCCCTCAATCTCCCCTTTCCCATGAAATTTGAAAAATATTTTCTTTCCAATGAAGGTTGTTGTCGGGAATTGAAGAATTATCGAAAATATGGGGTTTATTTGGTCTATGGGCTATATGAACCCAGCCTAGAGAAAGGCTGGAAGAATTCTTGAATTGAAAAATTTTGCGAAAGAGGGGGACAATCATTTTTATCTTCTTTTCTAGACAAAGGGCCATGAAACAATGGATGAGCCTCCATCCATTGGGGATGATTTGAGAAGGGAGTATTTGGACATCAGCTAAAAGAGTAGGGATGAAGTCATGTAAGGGAAACCTAAGCCCCACTAACAGGGCATCTATGTACATGAATAATTAGGAAGGATTCCAATGGCAGGTCCTGTCACCAGGCTCCGCCAAGGAAATAGTAAAACGAGAAGGAAAATTAAAGAGGCGATTGTATTCTTCTACTAGGTCAGAATAAAAAAACTTATTGCTATGACCGTAAGAATCTAAATGAGACAAACTAGGGTACTCGTCCTTTTGTTTATCATATCTAACATGGACATGTATGAGGGAAAAATGGGGATTCGTCGAAGATGTTTACCTCTTTTTACAGAACCGGCGTTCATGGCTGCCAATCGAGATGTCTTCTTATCTGCCATTGGAAGCTTCGACTTTGTGGATATTCTTGAGTGGACTAAGGACTGAAGTTGCTTGAAGGCTTGAGAGCTCAAAGGTGTTTGAGAAATTTAATAAGTGAGAAATGAGAAGTGAGGGAAGTGAAGCCCCTCACTTCACTCATATATAACCCCAAGCCGGTCACCTACCCGTTCAAATTCTAGTTTTACCGGCATCTCTAGGTCACATGACCGTTGAAGGGCATGTCAACCGGTACAACCGGTAAAAGGGCTCATATAGCAAAGCCCATAAACAAAAGCCTCCCCAAAAAAAATGGAGTTCTCTAGAACCTAGAAGAAGAATCTAGAAGTTGGGCCTGTGAAGCCCATGACCAATGAGCCATGAAGGCCCAATAACCAAAGGAGAAAGCCTCGAAGGCCTATAATTTAAAAAGCCCAAGTCCTAAATATGGTTTAAAGGCTCGTAAAATTCTAGAGGCCCATAATCCAAGACCATTGGAGGCCCATGATCCAAAGGCTGTGAAAGCCCACTATTTGAAAACATCAATTGGACTCTTTAATGAAAGGCTTAGAAAGGGCCCATATTATCTAAGGCCCAAAAACACAAAAGCATGTAAGGCTCCACTTAATCAAATCTGTAAGGAATCAACTACTTTTCAACCCATATGGGCATTTGAGGTTCATTTCGACCTCAGTCTCCTTCTAAAAATATAAAGGCGTGAAGTCCACAACAATTTTGACATGGAGAAAAAAATCAAGTGTTGATCGACCTCAAACCAAATCGAAAATCAACAGCTATAGAGAAATAAAAAGAATCAACTTGAGTGCCATTTTGAGGTACAATTCGACCTCAATTAAGGTTGAAAACAGGTATATAGCCTAGAAGGCATGTCCAACTCTTGAAGTCAAGTTAGATCTCAAATGAGATCGATGTCCAACCTAAATCTTCAATCTATCATAATGTAAATTGGAGGTAAAAAGCGATCCCAAATAAGGTCGACAATCGACCTCAAGTGTCATTCGACTTGGGTGTATTTTTAAAGTATAAATCGACCTCAATCAAGGTCGAAATAAAGCTAGAACCAAGAGGCCAATTGACTTCATTCCAATATCGAGTTGGGAAGAAAAATGATGATTATATCGACCTCATTCCAGGTCGACAGTCGACCTCGATTCTTCATCGACCTTAATGGAAAAATAAGGCATAGATCGACCTCAATTCAGGTCGAAGTGGAAGCCCCAAGCCTGGAAGGCATGTTGCACTTTAAAGTCACGTTCGACCTCCAATGAGGTCAAAATCGATCTCATTTACAAGTTTCGACTTCAAGGGAAAATTGAGGCCTACTTCGACCTCAATCGAGGTCGAAATCGATGATAACCTAATATATCGACTTTAGTCAATTGAGGCCTAAATCAATCTCAATTGAGGTCGAAATCATCTGCAGAATAATATTTCGACTTTAAATAGCCATTGAGGCCAAATTCGACCTCAATCGAGGTCGAATTCCCCTTCAAGCCTCATAAATCAACCTCAAAGGTACTTTTAAGCCACATTCGACCTCAATCAAGGTAGAATTCGACCTTAGTCGCCTGATCGACCTCAAAGCGATTTTCCTGTTATAATCGACTTCGATCGAAGTCGATTTCGACCTCATCTCCACATATCGACCTGGAAGCACATCTCAAGTCCTGTTCAACCTCAATCGAAGTCGAATTCGACCGTAATCCCTGGATTTGACCCGGGGTCGTATTTGAGGTCCTTTTCGACCTCATTCTAGGTCGAATTGGACAAAATCTCGAAAATCACCTATTTTTTAAAAAATTATTACAAATAAAGTACGTGGGGGACCAATTTATATAATATTGTTTCTTTAAAAGAATTAATAAATAAAGACCTGAGCCCAAAAGACGAAATAAGGTCGAATAAAATAAGTCAAAAGCCGGTAAGACACTTAAAACCCTTTGTGAAACTTTTACGAAGACTCACGAAGTTTTCCCAATAGTTGGGGGGCAAATGATGTAGGTAAAAATAGCCCTAAGGAAATAATAAATATAGCATTTATTATTTCATTTATTAGACCTGGTATGGTCAAAGGCTTGGGCCCTTGAAACGAGCTAGGAAAATAAATTCTAGGATTGACTGGATTTGTAATCCAAGGATCAACTAGATTTGTAAGACCAGCCCACAAGCTCTGTTGAAGCCATAGGCCCAGTAAGCCTCTATTATTAATTAATTTCGTAATTAATTAATAAAGGCTCAGTAAAGGCCCGAGAAGCCTGTTGAAGGCCCTAATCCTAGAAGGATCTAGAAACCCAAACGTGGGAAGAGTCCAACGAGGACACTCATTCCTAATAGGTTTAGACAGCTTTCACAATAGGAGACTTGGCCACCAAGTCTCCTACTTCTAATCTAATTCCAAGGCCCTCGTGCGCTTATATAAAGGGCCTAACTCCTCAACATTATAACTACGTTTTTTTGGCTTGATTCTCACACCCATTGAGATACGTAGGCAGTTAACGAGGACCTGAGTAAGTCACGAAATGTTAGTGCAGTCATAGAAGCTCCAAGCTCTCTCACACCCTAGTATTAATCTTATATTAAATACATCTCATTTTTAATCCGTAACAAATAGTGTTAAAATATGATCTTTAATTTTTTTTAGATATAGTTTACTAGCTTACTTGTTTTTTCTTTTATTAGTATAAATAAATTTCACCTTGAAATTAAATTCTCTAATTCTCTTAAGTTAAATTTTAAGGATCGTGAAATTAATTTAGTCCTTGTGGTTCGAATCTTAAAATACTAAAACGAGATCGTGCATTTGCGATAATTTCAAAATTAATATTTTTAGCACATCAAGTACTTTATTTAACTGCAAGTAGGCCAAACATAATATTTGTTAGATGTCTTTGTGCTAGGTTTCAGGCTGATTCTAGATAATCTCATTTGATTACTATAAAAAGAATATTCAAATATGTTAAAGGAATACCAAATATTTGTTGGGTTCCGAGGCATAAAACGCAGCGGATTAAACGTAAATATAACGAAAATTTCGGAACCCTAACACAGGATCATGTATAAGATTGACAGATTATGGTGAAACGGAATCATACCTTTGTCTGATCTTGACTTACACGAACTCAACGGAGATCCTAGCTTTCACGACTTGTGTCTTCCTCTCGAAAGCACCTCTATGGTATCCACACGAGCACCTTCAAGAACGTCTCACGATCTTGATTACGGAATGGATGTACTAGCCTCCTTTGATGATTTCGAATTCTGCCTCTGCCTTTTCTCTCTGCCTTTGCTGCTGCTAGGGTTCGTTTTTCTTAAAAACTTAATACCTATTAACCCTACATTATCTATTTATAATGGTTGGTTAATAGGCCCATAATAGCAACCCATAACAGCAAAGCCTAACCCATGTAGGTTTAGGATAATAAAACCGAATTTTATTATTTAATTAATAACTAAGTCACACTTAATTATTAAGTGCAGAATTCAAATTCGAATTCGAATTTATATTATTTTAATTAATTAAGTATCACTTAATTAATATAATAAAATTCAAATAATCATCAATTAATTTAAATCTATAATTTAAATGAACTATTCCTCTAAGTACTCTATGTGTGTGACCCTATAGGCTATTATTTAATTAGCAATAATTTTATTCTTCAATAAAATTATAAACAATGAGCGGTATCTAGTAATACATCATTGCTACCCAATTAAATAATAATTAAATCGTGATTCGATAAAACCTTTCGTGATTAATGTTTCCGTGTAATATAATCCCTTTAACCATATATATTATAGATTAAACTCGAGGCATGTATTTAGTCATCCTCTTCAACATTTAATCCGGGTTTACTTGATCCATGAGTAGACTATGAAAAACAAATCATTATTTGAGCATGGCCATGCATTTTATAGTCTCACTCAATCAAGAGGCCAATAATATCTCTCCTAATTATAGGAGGGTTAAATCCTTTATCTATCATTCATATTTCTCATACGACTCATGATATACCCGATGTCCACTTTTATTATCACCCGGTCAAAAGTGACTTTTAATGTAGTCAAAGTATATTAATCCTCATACAGAAATATAATGATCTCAAGTCGAAGGATCACTACACCATTATCACTGTGAGTCTTTCTTATGACTTTATTAAACATGAAGAATCGCACTGTGGGTCTGTCCAGTATCATGTACTCCTACATGTACCTATGTATTGACTTTAGTATCCCCATACTTATAACCAATGAGATGTGGTTATCAGTCAAACAACATACTAGTCTATTTATGTATTATTATTGTCCTATAATAATAATACTCGACTAGGGACATTTAAGAATATGATATATTATATAATCTCAAGTTCAAGTCATGTATTAAACTATACAATGTGTATCATGATTCTAAGGACATTTATTATGCTAACAAATATATCGCAGTAATTAAAGTCATAATAAATACGTTTATTGAATAATCAATTGACATAAAGGTTTATCAAAATAAACATTGTATTGCCTCTAGGGCACCTACACCAACAATCTCCCACTTGCACTAGAGCCAATCACCCATGTATCTAATACCCATGGAACTAGTGTGACCGTCGTGCTTCTTCTGCGACAAGCCTTTGGTCAGTGGGTCTGCAATGTTATCATTTGTGTGCACTTTACATATGTGTATGTCACCCCTTTCATTAATCTCTCGAATGAGGTGATATCTCCTGAGTATGTGTTTGGTTCGGGAGTGAGCTCTAGGTTCTTTAGCCTGTGCAATGGCTCCATTATTATCGCAGTATAGATCAATGGGATCTGCGATCGATGGAACTACTCCCAAATCAGTAATGAATTTTCGAATCCAAACAGCTTCCTTAGCCGCTTCACAAGCTACAATGTACTCAGCCTCCATTGTAGAATCAGCTACTGTTTCTTGTTTTGAACTCTTCCAACTTACAGCACCTCTATTTAGACAAAACACAAAACCAGACTGTGATACAGTATCATCCCTGTCTGTTTGAAAACTTGCATCGGTGTAACCTTTTACAACCAGTTTTTCCTATCCTCCATACACCAAGAATGAATCTTTAGTCCTTTTCAAGTACTTTAGAATATTCTTGACAGCCGTCCAGTGACCTTCACCTGGATTAGATTGGTATCTGCTCGTCATGCTTAAAGCATACGAAACATCTGGGCGAGTACATACCATCGCATACATGATGGATCCAATTACTGAGGCATATGGAACCTTACTCATGCGGTCCTTGTCATCCAATGATTTCGGACACTGATCTTTAGAGATCGTTATCCCTTGAGACACGGGGACATATCCCCTTTTTGCATTTTGCATACCAAAACGATGCAAAACCTTATCGATGTATGTACTCTGACTTAGACCGATCATCCTTCTAGATCTATCCCTATAGATCCTCATTCCTAGAATGTAGGATGCTTCTCCTAAGTCTTTCATAGAGAAGTTGCTCCCTAACTAAATCTTAACAGCCTTGAGAGAAGGTATGTCATTCCCCATTAGTAGTATGTCATCAACATATAGTACTATGAATGCCACATGGCTCTCACTAACCTTCTTGTAAACACAAGGTTCATCTTCGTTTTGAACAAAGCCATACTCTTTGACCGTTTCATCAAAACGGATATTCCATCTCCTAGAGGCTTGCTTCGATCCATAAATGGATCGACGTAATTTACATACCTTGCTAACATTCCTTGGATCGACAAAACCTTCAGGTTGTGTCATGTACACATCCACATCCTCTTCAAGGATTCCGTTAAGGAAGGCTGTTTTGACATCCATTTGCCAGATTTCATAATCATGGAATGCTGCAATAGCAAGCAAAATCCTTATGGACTTGCACATAGCCACTGGTGAGAAAGTTTCATCATAGTCAATACCATGAATTTGTTTGAAACCTTTTGCAACCAGCCTTGCTTTATAGGTCTGAACATTTCCATCCATGTCAGTTTTCTTCTTAAAAACCCATTTGCACCCTATGGGTTTTACCCCTTCAGGTGGATCAACCAAAGTCCATACTCGGTTTTCGTACATGGAATCCATCTCGGATTTCATGGCTTCTAGCCATCTCTTAGATTCTGGACTGTTCATAGCATCTTGGTATGTGAGAGGCTCATCTTCATCTATGAGCATCAAATCACCACATTGAGTCAAAAGAAATCCATATCTCTCTGGCTCATGGCGAATTCTACCAGTTCTACGAACAACCTGTGTTTGTTGAGCATTATCATTATCCTGCTCCTGTTCCACTTCAGGTTTAATGCTATTTTGTGGTTCTCGATCTTCATCGAGGTCTATAGTTCTCCCACTGTTTCTTTTGGAAACAAAATCTCTTTCCATGAAAACAGCATCTCGAGCAATAAATACTTTCTGTTCAGAAGGACTATAAAAATAATACGCCTTTGTTTCTTTAGGGTATCCCACAAAATTGCACTCTTCAGATTTAGGTCCAAGCTTGTCAGATACTTGACATTTCACAAACGCCTTGCATCCCCAAACTTTCATAAAGCTCATGCCTGACCGTTTCTTCTCCCATATCTCATATGGAGTCTTTTGAACCTTCTTAGTAGGAACACGGTTAAGTGTGAAAGCCGCTGTTTCTAGAGCATAACCCCAGAAACTAATTGGAAGATCTGCATGACTCATCATCGATCGTACCATGTCCAACAAGGTGCGATTTCTCCTCTCTGAAACTCCATTCCATTGAGGTGTACCTGGCGGAGTGAGTTGTGATACAATACCACACTCCTTTAAATAATCTTTAAATTCAGTGCTCAAGTATTCTCCTCCACGATCAGATCGTAAGATTTTAATACTTGCACCTCCGCCAATTTGATTTTCTACTTCAGCCTTGTATTCTTTGAACTTTTCAAAAGAATCGGATTTATTCTTCATAAGATATACATACCCATATCTACTGAAATCATTAGTAAATGTTATGAAGTAGTAGTAGCCTCATCTAGCCATCACACGCATTGGGCCACATACATCACTATGTATTAGCTCCAGACGTTCAGTGGCCCTTTGACCCTTACCAGTGAAAGGGGCTTTAGTCATTTTACCAAGCAAACAAGATTCGCATTCTTGGTATGATTCAAAATCAAACTTATCCAAATATCCATCCTTATGTAATTTGGATATGCGTTTCTCATTTATATGGCTTAGACGACAATGCTAGATGTATGTTTGATTTGAGTCATTAACTTTAAGTCGTTTGTTTTCTATATTATAGACAGGATTATCTAAGTCAAGAACATATAAACCATTAAACAAACGCGCAACACCATAGGTTAAATCATTCAAAGCAAAAGAGCAACTGTTGTTCTTTATTGTAAACGAAAAACCTTTCTTGTCCAAACAAGAAACAGAAATAATGTTTCTGCGAATCGCAGGCACGTAATAACAATTTTCCAGTTCTAAAACTAGCCCAGAGGGCAAAGATAAATAATATGTTCCTACAGCTAAAGCAGCAACTCTTGCTCCATTGGCAACTCGTAGGTCCATTTCTCCTTTAGCCAATGTCCTACTTCTCTGCATTTCCTGCACATTTATACAAATGTGAGAAGCACATCCGGTATCTAATACCCAAGATGTAGAAATAGACAGATTGACTTCTATAACATATATACCTGAATTAGAAGCTTGCTCAGCCCTCTTCTTCTTCAGATCCTCCAAGTAAACTGAACAGTTTCTCTTCCAGTGACCAGTTTTCTTACAGTAGTGACATTCACCCTTAGCGACCCCACCTTTAGGCTTTAAAGCCTGTTTAGGACCTGACTTTGGCTTGGGTGTAGAATCAGAACCTGTCTTTTTCTTACCCTTCCACTTGCCTTTCCCTTTGGCCTTACCTTTATTGCCCACCATCAGTATGGGAGCAGGTTCAGCCGTCTTCATGTTGATCTCATATGTTCTCAACATAGCCAACAATTCAGTAGGTGTTTTGTCAAATTCATTCATATTGTAGTTCATAACAAACTGAATGAATTTGTTGTTCAAAGAATTCAAGATTAGGTCAATACCAGTTTCCGGACCAATCGGGAAACCCAAAGTATCAAGATACTCAATGTAACCAATCATCTTCAGAACATGTGGGCCAACTGGTTCACTTGCCCCTTGTTTGCAATTAAAGAGTGACTTACTCGTGTTGAACCTTTCTTGACGAGTTTGGCTTGCAAACATGCTTTGCAAGTGCTCATAGATAGTATATGCATCCATATGCACATGTTGTCTTTGAATCTCAGCACTTATAGTTGCCAACATAAGACATGCAACATCAGTTGCATCATTCTCATCCTTTGTATGGGCCGCTCGTTCCTCAACAGTAGCGCCCTCAGGAAGGGGACCTGCCGGAGGAATATCAATGACATGAAGCTTGCGCTCCTGCTTGAGGACAATCCTCAAATTCCTCTGCCAGTCTAGGAAGTTGTTTCCTCCTGTCAGCTTATCCTTCTCAAGGACAGATCGTACGGATAGTGTGTTTGTGTTGTTTGTCATTACTTGGTATCTACAATGATAAAAGCACAAAATTAAACATTTAGATTGTCTGAGTTATTTATTATGTTCAAATGATTATGATATATTCATAATATATCTCCCACTATTTTTATCAAATTAACAGCCCTTACTATTAATTTGGAAAGTATATCCCATAATTCTTTCTAGTGAGCCAAGATCCATATTTCGTCATGTCTTAAGTCAACCACTGGAAGTCCTTAAGAATGATTATTTAGGTAGACAACATTTATCAATTATATCATATATAATTCTTGGATAGTTTGGTGAGCAACGATTGATCTTATCTATCTAATAGATTTTTAACCAAACTCTATGCTTCTAAGTTCATAATGGTTGAATATAACCGTTTACTTTCACCTTATTATGACGACTCAGTTAAGTTTGACCCAATGATACAACGGCCGAATATAACCGTTTATATTCGTCGCATCTCACCATGATAGATATGAGTCCCCTGCCACTGACAGTCTTTCCCCTAATCGATCTAAGATTCGATGAGTGTTCATTCATTGGAAAGCATCTGATTAAAACTTAATATTTTGTTAAGGGGTTTAGACAATTTACGACGATCATGATCACATCATGAAGAGATCCTCAATTTTTCCTTGAACTAAATATTTCAAATTGACATCTTAAATTGTTCATTTCCCAGGTAGATGGAGGATACCAGTGGTCACACTTAAAACCCATCAGCCTTACGAATACGCATATCCGTTTTTGTCAGAAAATCCCAATTATAGACATCAAAATCCATATTCAATTCCGTGTTTTAAAAATCCATATTTCATAAACACAAGAATCTCGTGATCGTTTGTTAATTTTAAAATCTTAAATCGTTACAGATTTTATCTTGTTTAGCATGGCAAGCATGGCATGGGTGACGTATCTAATACATGCATACATCATTAATCTAATTAAAGCATGCATCTTCTACTCTACACATACATTCATACATCAATATGTAAAGTGCAGTATGTAAACCAATTTCTGAACTACAGATCATATCTGTTGGCCTTTTTCCCCACTGCAATTTATGCAGTCCATCAGAGTTTACTGCTAAACTCTGATCAGCACAGTCCATCAGAGTTTACTGCTAAACTCTAATCAGCACAGTCCATCAGAGTTTACTGCTAAACTCTGATCAGAGACCATCGGAGTTTGTTAAACTCTGACCATGCTCTATACTCTGACCTGACCATCAGAGTTTATTAAACTCTGAGCGAGCGCATCAGAGTTTGTTAAACTCTGACCCAGCTCCAATTTCACAAACTCTGATCAGACACAGAATATACATTCTCTGACAGTTACATATTGGCAGAAGCATAACAGTCTCATAACAGGCATGGCAGTGGCATAACAGATTATGACAAAGCAGTAGCATGGCATGGCAGTCACCAAAACAGGCATGTATGCATCAAATACATAAAACACGTAACCAAATCAGTCCCTTATACACGTAGCTCTGATACCATTGTTGGGTTCCGAGGCATAAAACGCAGCGGATTAAACGTAAATATAACGAAAATTTCGGAACCCTAACGCAGGATCATGTATAAGATTGACAGATTATGGTGAAACGGAATCATACCTTTGTCTGGTCTTGACTTACACGAACTCAACGGAGATCCTAGCTTTCACGACTTGTGTCTTCCTCTCGAAAGCACCTCTATGGTATCCACACGAGCACCTTCAAGAACGTCTCACGATCTTGATTACGGAATGGATGTACTAGCCTCCTTTGATGATTTCGAATTCTGCCTCTGCCTTTTCTCTCTGCCTTTGCTGCTGCTAGGGTTCGTTTTTCTTAAAAACTTAATACCTATTAACCCTACATTATCTATTTATAATGGTTGGTTAATAGGCCCATAATAGCAACCCATAACAGCAAAGCCTAACCCATGTAGGTTTAGGATAATAAAACCGAATTTTATTATTTAATTAATAACTAAGTCACACTTAATTATTAAGTGCAGAATTCAAATTCGAATTCGAATTTATATTATTTTAATTAATTAAGTCTCACTTAATTAATATAATAAAATTCAAATAATCATCAATTAATTTAAATCTATAATTTAAATTAACTATTCCTCTAAGTACTCTATGTGTGTGACCCTATAGGCTATTATTTAATTAGCAATAATTTTATTCTCCAATAAAATTATAAACAATGAGCGGTATCTAGTAATACATCATTGCTACCCAATTAAATAATAATTAAATCGTGATTCGATAAAACCTTTCGTGATTAATGTTTCCGTGTAATATAATCCCTTTAACCACATATATTATAGATTAAACTCGAGGCATGTATTTAGTCATCCTTCTCAACATTTAATCCGGGTTTACTTGATCCATGAGTAGACTATGAAAAACAAATCATTATTTGAGCATGACAATGCATTTTATAGTCTCACTCAATCAAGAGGCCAATAATATCTCTCCTAATTATAGGAGGGTTAAATCCTTTATCTATCATTCATATTTCTCATACGACTCATGATATACCCGATGTCCACTTTTATCATCACCCGGTCAAAAGTGACTTTTAATGTAGTCAAAGTATATTAATCCTCATACAGAAATATAATGATCTCAAGTCGAAGGATCACTACACCATTATCACTGTGAGTCTTTCTTATGACTTTATTAAACATGAAGAATCGCACTGTGGGTCTGTCCAGTATCATGTACTCCTACATGTACCTATGTATTGACTTTAGTATCCCCATACTTATAACCAATGAGATGTGGTTATCAGTCAAACAACATACTAGTCTATTTATGTATTATTATTGTCCTATAATAATAATACTCGACTAGGGACATTTAAGAATATGATATATTATATAATCTCAAGTTCAAGTCATGTACTAAACTATACAATGTGTATCATGATTCTAAGGACATTTATTATGCTAACAAATATATCGCAGTAATTAAAGTCATAATAAATACGTTTATTGAATAATCAATTGATATAAAGGTTTATCAAAATAAACATTGTATTGCCTCTAGGGCACCTACACCAACAATATTGGTATTTGGTACCCTAGAGACTCTGGATTTGATCTAATTGGTTATTCAGATGCAGACTATGTAAGTTACAGAATTCACAGAAAAAGTACTATATGCACTTGTCAATTTCTAGGAAATAAGCTTGTATCATGGTTTAGTAAAAGCAAAATTCAGTGTCTACATCCACAGTAGAGGCTGAATATATTGCTACTGGGAGTTGTTATGCACAAGTTTTATGGATGAGGAACCAACTGTTTGATTATGGATTTAATTTAAGCAAGATTTCAATATTCTGTGACAATACAAGTTCAATTGTCATTACTAAAAATCTAGTTCATTACTGAAGGACCAAGTACATAGACAAAAGGTCTCACTTCATTATGGAACATGTAATGAATGATATTGTTGAATTATATTTTGTCCCTAGTGAAAGTAGTGAAAGTCAACTTGCAGACATTTTTACCAAACCACTAGATGAATCTACCTTCAATAGATTGGTCTGTGATTTAGGTATGTTTAACTATGTTTAATCTTTAAAATATCTGACAAGTTATTTCTCTATGTTATTTTTATTAGTAGCCATTGATTATGTTAATCTGTTGATTTTTTCATAATCATTTGATAAACATTTTATGCATCGATGGATACTTTCAGCTATCGACAGATAAATATATTAATTAATGATATATTTGTTTATCGATGGATAGTGTTACCTGTCGATGGATAATTTTTTTATCAATCGATGACATGGAAGTCTTAGGGTCCATGTCATCAATCGACCTTTAACAAATCTAGCCATTGATTACCATTTTTATCAATTAACTAATACACAAATTCCTGTATGTATAACAGTCGATTGACAAAATTAGTAATTCTTTCATTTATCTTTTTATCTAATGGTCGATTGAGTTCTATTTTGAGAAAGGATTCGATTGAGAAATCAGTTATTCTTCAAAAATATAAATATTGAGATTAAAATTTCTTTTATCTCTTACTTGTTTTTTCTAACTGATTCTCTCTCTTTCTACGAACTCAATCCCTAATTCTCTCTGTTTTGAATCTATATCTCTCATTCTTAATCTCTCTCAAATTTTTGTGTTTACGAACAATTATTAAGAAATGGCATCTTCATCTTCTTCATCATCCAAGAAAGTGTCACAAGCGGGATTCTATTATGAGTTGAATAACTTTGTTTCCTGCACAATTGTTGAATAAACACCAATAAAATTCTACCTTCTGATGAAGTTTCTTGAGAGTTCCAAGGTCAAGAAAGAATTGAAGAAAGCACCAAAGATAGTATGCAATCTGGTGGGGAATTCTGGAACAGTGCAGTAGTTGCAGATGACTACTCAAGCATTTCATTCTCCTGCAAAGGAAAAGAGTGTATTCTAACTACTGTTGTCTTAAATGAATGCTTAGAATTTCTTGTTAATAACATAGAAGAAGCACCCACAGACACTGAGATTAAAATCATGCTTAGGGATATTAATTATGCTAATACTAATATAAATTTCGGAAATGTTGTTAGAAAGCACCTTAGGAGAGAATGGTCCTATTTCTTTGATGCTATTATAAAAAAATTTAGTGGTAAGATAAACAATTTTGATGCCATCACTACTAGAATGCAATGAATAGCGTACAACATTTTATTTAATAAATTTCATAACTTTTCTTCCATAATATTAAATGAAATTGTTGCTAAGTTGGGGAATAAGTCTGATAGATCATATATATTTATTATGCTATATTTTTCATGGTTATTATTAACCACTTTGTCAAAGAAATTGAGATCAACAGGGAAACAAAGACTCTTGATTGTTGAACACAAAACAAAAGGGTCTTCAAAGTCTTGGTAAGAATCAATATTCACAGCAATGTGAACTTGATTTATCCACCTTTTGTTCAAGTATTTATTTCAACTATATAATCTTCTTCTCAAGCCCAAATTTTCTTTGCCTTCTGTGGCTATGAGGGTGTTAGTAATGACCCCAACCCTCCTACCCAAGCCACACAACAAATTCTCAAATCCAAATCTAGAAAGCCAACCTCAACAGGTTCCCAAAAACCTGTTATTGTAAAACTAAAGAAGAGAAAAACACCTGTTGTTGTTGATAAAACAGAGGAGGTTTGTTCTGGTGAGGGAACTGGGGAATATCAAAGAACCCAGAAGGATAAGGTGTGTGAGGGTGAGACAACCCAACTTAGCCACTACACAGTCTCCCAAAAGATAGTGGCAGTTACAAAGGAAAATACCACATCCCTATTGGTATCCTCTCAAAAGGGTGTCAATATTGAAAAGAGCCCTCAACCAGGGGCATTGATTAACGGTGCAGACACTCAAGCCAAAACCCCCAAATCTTATGAAAGAAAGAAGAAAAAAACTAAGGTTGCACATGGGGAAACACACACTGCAGATGATATGGAGAAAATAAGAAAGAATGCTACGAAGCTTGTAGATGAATTAAAAGAAAAGAGGATTGCAAGAGAAAGAGAAACCCAAGAGCTCATTGAAAATGAAATGAAGAAATTTGAGCAATTAAAGAAAAATACACAATTGGTTACCAAGGCTGCAGAGACAGAAAACTTAGAAAAATTCATTGCTCAAGTCATAATAGTGAATGAAGGTGTTATGGAGGCTGCCAAGGAAATCAATCTAAATACAGAAAAATTTCTTCAAGAAAAACAAGAAATTTTGGAAGAGAAAAGGAAGGGAAAGTCTATTTTGGTTGAAGTGGAGAAAAAGAAGAAGAATTTGCCAATAGGAGAAAAACTACTGAGTGGTGCCATTATCACAGGGATCAAAGATGCTGCTAAGAGAGATAAGGATGATGGAGAGTTAGCAAAGCAAATGCAAATGGAAATTGATATAATGGACTCAATGGTAGAGCAACCCACAAAACTAAGGAGAAAAATCTCAATGGAAAAAAAGATGACTAACACCCCTCAAATTGTTGTTCAGGAAAATCAATAGGGTGCCCAAGGAGACAATCAAATGGAAATAATAATTGAAGGGTATAAAATGAAAGGAATATCAGTCATTAGTGAGAAAGAGCTAATTGCAGTCAAAACACTCCCTGCAACTTCAAGCCATGAAGAGTCTATAAGGCTGGAGTGTGAGAATGGTGAGAAGGTGACCTATTTTATGAAGATGATAATGAAGCAAAACTACAACACTCTGAAGACTATTCTTCCTTTACTCAACAAAAGATACAAACTCAGCATCACTATAGCTCAGGAGATTCAACAACAAATAACCAAGTTAAGGAGATCACCATTAGAGGTTCACCCTGATCCACCCCATAGAATTTGGAAGTCTCAAGAGAAGAAAGTGATGCTAGAGCCAATATATGCAATGATCTTCACAGAATTAGAAGGAAATCAAAAGTACTTTGACATCTGTAAGTATTTGGACAAAATTACAAATAAGGAAATTCAATATCTTTTAAGGCACTTGGGTGATACTGATGAAGATGAGAAGATTTTAAGAGGGTCTTTCTTAAGGCAGTTAAAGGAAAATGCAAAGAAGAAGAATAAGTAAATGAAGCTTTAGGGGAGTTGAAGATTTGAAGAAGATTGCAGAAATTCAGATGTCAATCAACTGGTATTTCTGAACTTTAAGTGCTTTTAATTTCATGATTCTAGTCAGCAAAATTCATGTCTATTAGGGTTTTGTTATCATCAAGTAAAATTTATTCATGTTAGATTCACATACATAAATAGGATGAGATTGTTAGGAATTATGTAGTCTTGATGATAATCATAATTTTAGAATCATAGAAATTAATTTGTAACTGATCAATTGATATATGTTATAAATATCAATTAATTAGGGAACCATTTTATTAGTTGAAATGTTTATATTACTCAACTGATAAGTTGGATGTTTTTGTAACATTGTTGTACTTAGTCTTTTTCAATTGATTTGGCTAGATCAATTGATGATATATAACTCATCAATTAATACTAGAGTCGATTGATATAGGACATCAATTGATGTATGTCTTAAACTGTCAAATTATAAATATGTGAAGGAAGGAAAAATATACAAGTGAAGGATGATCAGTTGATATTGAAAAATCAATGGATGAAGGAACGATTGATATCATGTCAAGTCAAAGTAAAAACCACCAACTGATATGAAGACCCATCGATTGATAATATCTATCAATCAATAAGTTAACTGCTATTATCAATCGATGGATATCAAGATCAATCCAAGAAGGACATCAGTTGATGGATGCAAGGAAGAATCAATTGATATGTTTAACAGCAAATTATCAATTGATAGGGAGAACACAAAAGGACAAAATGTCAGGAATCTTCAGACAAAAGTACAGCTATGGAAGACAGTCTACATTGACTGTGAAGACTAAAATTGAAGTTGTCTTTCATAGATTGAAGATCTTTCCCAAATTGAAAAAAGACAAAAAGGAAAGATAGTTTAGTAACATTCCTATAATAGGTATTTTTGTTTGTGCTCTGTTCTTGGAATTGTAAACACACTTGTAATATATAAATAAGTGTGGTAGCATTGTGAAAGGTAACCAAGTTAGAATATCTTTTCAGAATCAATTGTTCAAGTATTATAGCACTTTGTAAGAATAGTTGATTTTTCTTGTAACTTTGTAAAATCAGCTTGGTTTTTCAAACTTGGGATTTTTGAGTAATATATATACACTGGTGGAAAAATCAATCCACCAGTAATTTTTATATCTTGTGCAAAGTCTCAATTTTATATTTTTATCAGTTTTATCTTGTATCACTCAAACACCATATATAGAAGAACAAATATTAAACTTGAAAAATATGTAAAAAGTTTATATTTGTATTCAACCCCACTTCTACAAATATATTGACAATTGTTCTGGTAAATAAAAACCCGTCAGTAGTATTTTCGACGTCTAACTCAATCGTCAGTTCATTTTCCAGACGTCAGTTTATTTTTGTTGTGATTTTTTGGGTACAAACAATTGCCCTTAATTTTATTGGTAGATTTCATCACCCAATGAAATTATCTTCATTACACGTTCATGTCAATTCTGACTTTCGTAACACCATCTAGACGCGAAACACCGCATGTTCAGTTGTCAGGTTGATGGATAGAGTTTGCTCAAATATTGACTTGGACAGAAGTGATGTATATGTGAAGTATTGTTCTTCAATAAAAACCTTTCCATGTTGTTATGTCAGATGATACCCATTATTCTTTCTTAACATGCCGTAAAAAGGTCTACACTCGTCAGAAGACCGAGAGATGTATTTGATTAAAGCAGCCATGCGTCAAGTTAATTTCTTAATGTCGTTGACAAAATTAGGAGACAACAACTTTGAAATTAAATTTGATTTGCTTTGGATTAGCTTCTAGTCCTCTTTCCATAACAGATTTATGGTATGATATGAAAACTTCATTCATCATGTCATATTGAAAATATAAACTGTAGCCACATATGTTAAAAATATACATTATATTAATGTATACGCTGTGTCAATTATAGATAATATTTTCGTGACATATTTCATACCATGTGCAGTGCACATAATATGTGTAATGTATATTGTAATAGATGTATGTCACTTGTAGTTTATGTCACAAATTTAGTATTAGTCATAGGTTGTGTATGTGAGATACAATACATGTAATTTATAACATGTACTCGTCATACGTAGTTTATGTCGTAAATTATTATTTATAAGTAGGTGCATACACATGTTTAAGTTGCTAAAAGGCCTTCCCCTCTTGAAATAAACATAATTTATCGTAATTTTTTCATTGTATAATAACAAAGCTCATTGACATACGACTTTCACCTTCGTTATTTTTGTCATATATGTGGTACTAGGGTTGCCCCTAGTCATTGTATGTACGTCGAGGGTGATCTGCCCTTTTTGTTCAATAGTGTCAGGATACTATGCCCCTAGCTATTGTTATTGTCAATGTAGAGTTTGTCATGTGTATGCCCAGAATAATATAAAATTTAAATATAAAAGACATATTAAGTAGCAAGCGTAAAAAACAAGATATAACGTGCATGTTTTTACTATTGTCTAGACAAACCACACAGTTTATAAGCAAGTTAAGCACGTAATTTTCATGCTCAATCAAAAAATAATAGTCGACATATAAGGAATAACTTGTCTGTTAGGAATCTACATGTAAGTTGATGATAACATTTATCTTAGAATCATAGAAATTTTATCTGATGTAACTGATCAATTGATATGAAAGTTATAAATATCAATTGATCAGGAAACCATTTATCAGTTGAAGTGTTTATATGAATCAACTGATATTTTGGATTTTAGCATAGGTGTACTTAGTCTATTTCAATCAATAAGGTGTAAATCAATTGATATTATTCTTATCAATTGATGTTAGAGTCGATTGATATAGATCATCAATTGATGTATAAATTAAACTGTCAAATTATAATTATTTGAAGACAGGAAATTGCACAAGTGAAGGATGATCGATTAATATTGAAGCATCGATGGATGAGAGATCAATCGAAGAAGCCAAGTCAAGAATTGAAGACTATCAACTGATGTGAAGACCATCGATTGATATATCGATTAATAACATCTATCAATCGATAAGTCATTCATTATCAATCGATGGATATAAAGATCAATCGAAGAAGAACATCAGTTGATGGATTAAAGGATGAATCAATTGATATGTTTAACAACAAATTATCAATTGATTGTGACAACAGCGAAGGACTATCTATTGTAGATCTAGAGGATAAAAGCACACCTATGGAAGATAGTCTATTACGGCTGTGAAGACTCAATCAGAAGCTATCTTTCAAGCCTGTCTTCTAAAAATATAAAAAGGCTAGTGGAAGGTAGATAGAAACAATCCTAGAATAGGAATTGTAAAAACACACTTGTGGTATATAAACAAGTGTGGAAGCATTGTTAGAAAAGGAGACAAGTTAGACAATATTTCTAAATCAACTGTTCTGCCTGAGAGCATATTGTAAGATCAGTTGATTTATTTTCTAACCTTGTAGAAACAAAGCTAGGTTATCTTTAACCTAGGAACATTGAGCAAAAATATATAACTGATGGAAAAACCAATCCATCAGTAATTTTTAAATCTCTTTGTTCACTTTAATTTTCAGTTGTTATCTGTTCAAACATATTCTCTGAAACTCTCAAACATCAAAAACAAATATTAGAAGAAGCAAAAGTTTTAATATTTGTATTCAACCCCCCCTTCTCCAAATATTGACGTTGTTCTAAGGAATAATAATTGGTATCAGAGCAGGCTTTCAACATATAGAAAGTTTAAAGATCAAGAACAGTCAATATGGGCCAAAAAGATTCAGGTGTAAAGATTCCAGTATTAGAAAAGGATGAATACTTTCCATGGAAGGTAAAAATGCATCTGCATCTTCTTTCTCTCGACCCTTCTTATGTTCATTGCATAGAGAAAGGTCATCATATTCCCATGAAGCTAGTCACAAGTGTGAACCCTGATGGAACTCCTGCAGTTGACAAACACATTCCTAAACTCATCTCTGAGTTCATAGAAGAGGATGAAAAAGAAGTTCTCAAAGACAAGAAGGCCATGAACATTCTGTTTAATGGCCTAGATAAAGATATGTTTGACAATGTGATAAACTGTACTTCATCAAAAGAAGTATGGGACACTCTTCAAACTCTATGTGAAGGAACTGAACAAGTAAGGAAAAACAAGATGCAACTCTTGATTCAAAAGTATGAATCATTTCATTTCAAGAGTGGAGAATCTATCAATAACACTTATAGCAGATTTTAGAATTTATTAAATGGACTGAAGCTATATGGTAGGGTTTATGCAACTGAGGATACAAATCTAAAATTTCTTAGATCTCTTCCAAAAGAATGGAAACCAATGACTGTTTCCATTAGAAAATCTCAGGACTTCAATAATTATACTCTTGAGAAACTTTATGGTATTCTCAAGACATATGAGTTGGAAATCCAACAAGATGAGGAGATTGAGAAGAATCAAAGAAAGGATAAAACTGTGGCTTTGATGGTCAAAGGAAATGAAGAAAAGAAGGAAAGTGGCTGTGTAGAAGAGTCTGTCATGATGGCTGGTGATGCTGTTGAAGAATCATTCAAAAGAGGAAAGGGCAAGTGTGAAGAAAATGAAATATGCTCTCAGGATGATTTGGATGAGATTGATGAAAACCTTGCATTTCTGTCAAGGAAGTTTTCAAAGCTAAAATTCAAGAGAAATCCAAATGCTCAAAGGCCTGGATCCCAGGTTAGAAGTAACAATCAAAACAAAAATTTGGTTGATAGATCTAAATTCAAATGTTTTAACTGTGGATTGACTGGTCATTTCTCAAATGAGTGCAGGAAGCCAAAACAGGAAAAGGCAAAGTCACATGATGGTATTGACTATAAAAAGAAATACTTTGACCTTTTGAAACAGAAAGAAAAGGCTTTTGTCACTGAAGAGAAGGACTGGGCTGCTGAGGACAGTGATTCTGAGGAATTCATCAATCTAGCACTAATGGCCAAACATAAAGATGAAAAAGCTAGTTCATCATCAAATCAGGTACTAGCTACAAACTTTTCTGAGCTTACAACTGATGAATGCAATAGTACTATTAATGAAATGTCCAATGAATTTTACAATTTGCATGTCACTCTAAAATCTCTAAACAAAGAAAATCTCAAGTTGAAGAACACCATCGCTGTTTTAACTGAGAGGGATATTTTTCTTGAAAATGAACTTGTTTGTTTAAATAGATTCAAGAAGGAAAGTAAAGATGCTAGATATGAACTAGTAAACAGTTTGAGAAGAGAAGAATTGTTGAAAGAACAATTAGCTGAAGAAATTGAAACCATTAACAAATGGAACATGTCTGCTAAAACTGCCAAGAAAATCATTGATGTTCAGGGAGTAGATACTCTAGGAGAATCCCCTAAATCAATAGGCAAGCCATTAACTGATACTTCGATGGATAAAGATCAATCGACTGCTAATCCCTCATCAACTGATAAGGATTATCAATCGATTGATGCTGAATCGATTGATAAGCATCCATCGACAAGTAAATCATCAATGGCTAATAAGAAGAACAAATTTAGCACTCCTATAAAGTTTGTTAAGGAAACCAAAAATCAAGTTGAGACTGAGGTTGAGAAGATCAACATAGGTAGCTTATCCAAGAATCAATTGAAGGAGAAATTAGAAAAGATAGCACATGTGGAAATTACTCAACCTAAGTCTGAGAAAAAGAAAAAGAATAGGAATGGTAAAGTAGGCATTAATAAGCACAACAACTACACTCCTGACATGTATGCTCCTAGAAAGGTATGTGCTAAATGTGGTAGTGTAAATCATTTGTCTATGTAATGCAAGAATGAAAAGAAATTTATATCTTCAAATGATTTAAATATACATGCCATAACTGTTAATGCCAGGTTTACCAATCCTATGCTCATGAATGCCATGTCTTCTAATTTAGTTGCACCTAATGTTCATATGCCTTATGCACAAGTTCCATACATGTATAATCCTTTCTTTGCATATCCAAATATGAACATGCCTGGAATGCCATGGAACATGCCTAATGTTGATAATGATATGCATGGAAATTCTGCCATGTGTTCCAAGGTGTCTAATCCCCAAAAGCCAACTCCCAAAGTTAAAGTGGATTTAAATTCACCAAAACAAAAGGAACCAAAGTTGGCAACAAAGGCTCATGCTGCAACTAATGAAAGAGGACGTAAGGCAACTTGGGTACCAAAGACAACTTGATTGTTTTATATGTGTGTAGGGAAACATGAAAAAAAATCTCTGGTATTTGGATAGTGGATGCTCAAGGCATATGACTGGAGAATTGTCCCTTCTCACAAAGTTTGTGGAAAAGGTTGGCCCAGGAGTTACTTTTGGAGATAACAACAAAGGTTTTACCCTGGGATATGGCTCAATTGCAAAAGAAAATGTTATCATTGAACCAGTAGCACTAGTTGATGGATTGAAGCACAACTTGCTTAGTATTAGTCAACTGTGTGATAATGGTAATGGTGTGTGGTTTACAACTAGATCATGCATCATAGCCAACAAGGAATCTGGTGAAATTCTCTTAACTGGAGAAATAAAAGGAAATGTCTCTGTGGCTGATTTTCACTCTATAAAGGCAAATTCAATGATATGTCTACTTAGCAAAGCCAATACAGATGAAAGTTGGATTTGGCACAAGAAACTAGCCCATTTAAATTTCAAAACCATGAATCTATTGGTTAGAAAGAATCTGGTTAGAGGCATTCCACAGATGGAATTCACCAAGGATGGACTTAGTGATGCCTGTCAAAAGGGAAAACTAAGAAAAACATCATTCAAGTCAAACTCTGAATCATCAATTGATAAGCCTTTGGAATTATTGCACATGGATTTATTTGGTTCAGTCAACATCATGTCAATTGCCAAAAAGAAATATGCCTTAGTCATTGTGGATGACTTCACAAAATTTTCATGGGTATATTTCTTACACTCTAAGGATGAGGCAAGTAAATTAATTATCAATCATGTGAAGAATGTTGACAATGGAACTGAATGGAAGGTCAAGAAAATTAGAAGTGATAATGGTATTGAATTCAAGAATGCAACAATGAAAGAATTTTGTGAAGAAAAAGGCATCATTCATCATTTCTCTGCACCAAGAACTCCACAACAAAATGGAGTAGTTGAAAGGAAAAATAGGACCTTGATTGAAGCTGCTAGGACTATGTTAGAAGAAACAAAACTTCCTACATATTTCTGGGCAGAAGCAATTAATACTGCTTGCTACATTCAAAATATTTCCATGGTCAATCAACATTAAGGTAAAACTCCATATCAGTTGATGAAGAAAGACAAGAAGCTAACATAAAATTTTCTTCATGTCTTTGGCTGCAAATGCTTTGTACTGAGGAATCAAGGTAAAAATCTAGGAAAATTTGAGGCCAAAGCTGATGAAGCTATATTTGTTGGATATGGAATAACAACCAAAGCATACAAAGTCTACAATATAAGATTGCACATTGTTATGGAATCTATGCATGTAGTCTTTGATGACAAGAAAATTCTGTTAGTGTAGGTGCCCTAGAGGCAATACAATGTTTCTTTTTGATAGACCTTTATGTCATTTGATTATTCAATAAACGTATTTATTATGACTTTAATTACTGAGATATATTTATTAGCATAATAAATGTCCTTAAAATCATGATACACATTGTATAGTTTAAGTACATGACTTGAACTTGAGATTATATAATATATCATATTCTTAAAGGTCCCTAGTCGAGTATTATTATTATAGGACAATAATAATACATAAATAGACTAATATGTTGTTTGACTGATAACCACATCTCATTGGTTATAAGTATGGGGATACTGAAGTCAATACATAGGTACATGTAGGAGTAAATGATACTGGACAGACCCACAGTGAGATTCTTCATGTTTAATAAAGTCATAAGAAAGACTCACAGTGATAATGGTGTAATGATCCTTTAACTTGAGATCATTATATTTCTATACGAGGATTAATATACTTTGACTACATTAAAAGTTACCTTTGACCGGGTGATGATAAAAGTGGACATCGAGTATATCATGAGTCGTATGAGAAGTATGAATGATAGATAAATGATTTAACCCTCCTATATTTAGGAGAGATATTATTGGCCTCTTGATTGAGTGAGACTATAAAATGCATGGCCGTGCTCAAATAATGATTTGTTTTTCATAGTCTACTCATGGATCAAGTAAACCCGGATTAAATGTTGTAGAGGATGACTAAATACATGCCTCGAATTTAATCTATAATATATATATGGTTAAAAGGATTATATTACACGGAAACATTAATCACGAAAGGTTTTATCGAATCACGATTTAATTATTGTTTAATTGGGTAGCAATGATGTATTACTAGATACCGCTCATTGTTTATAATTTTATTGGAGAATAAAATTATTGCTAATTAAATAATAGCCTATAGGGTCACACACATAGAGTACTTAGAGGAATAGTTAATTTAAATTATAGATTTAAATTAATTGATGATTATTTGAATTTTATTATATTAATTAAGTGAGACTTAATTAATTGAAATAATATAAATTCGAATTTGAAGAGTATTTCTGCCCATAATAATTAAGTATGACTTAGTTATTAATTAAATAATAGAAATTCATTTTAATTATTTAATCCTATACCTACATGGGTTAGGTTTTGCTGTTATGGGTTACTGTTATGGGCCTATTAACCAGCCATTATAAATAGATAATGTAGGGTTAATAGGTGATTACGTTTTTCAGAAACAAAACCCTAGAGGCAGCAGCAAGGCAGCAAGAAGGAAGAAATCGAATTGTCAAGAGGAAGCTAGTATGTCCATTTCGCAATCAAGATCGTGAGACGTTCTTGAATGTGCTCGTGTGGATACCATAGAGGTGTTTTTCGAGAGGAAGACACAAGTCGTGAAAGCTAGGATCTCCGTTGAGTTCGTGAAAGTCAAGACCAGAAAAGGTAGAAATCTGTTTCACAATAATCTGTCCAATCTTATACATGATCCTGAGTTAGGGTTCCGAAATTTTTTGTTATATTTACGTTAATCCGCTGCGTTTTATGCCTCGGAACCCAACAATGGCATCAGAGCTACGTGTATAAGGGACTAATTTGGTTACGTGTTTTCTGTGTATGATGCATATATGCCTGCCATGCTACTGCCATGCTATGTTTTTTTCATGTATATTCGAATTATAAGATGTTATGATGATTATATGTGATCTGCAATGTTATAATCTGTTATGGCATGATATGTGTGATGCACAGTATGTATGTGATACAAGATACAGTCATACGAAGGTCGTCGGAATAGTTCTGAAGCTTTTAAAAACACAACTGCATAAGATGCAGTTTTCTGTGAATAGTGATTCTGTAGTGAATAGTGTTTTTCGACGGAGTCAGAATGGGTCGAATTTACTCTTTATAGAAAGGGAAAATCTCCACGAGCAAAAATCATGGCTTTGCCATGAGCTATGGTGTTTTTTGGCCATTTGACATCGATAAGGGCCTCAAAAACGCAGTTTTCTGTTTTTAGATCATAATTTTAAATTTTTGATAATTTTTTTTGATCATGATATATATGATGCATGATGATATGATTATGCATTCTGAGATGTCTATAATTGTTATGTGGGCATGGTGCTGGTTATGGCCTTAGACCCCTAGATTAATGGTTTTGGTTTTAATAAATACGACTTGCATGTCGTTTTCTTCGTTCTTGTAATTGTTGATCCTCGAATGTAACTCGAGTTTTCTTATGTAAGTACATTAGCTTAGGTTGTATTCAATTATTCCATGTAATGTACTTGAAGACTTGGAGGATCTGAAGAAGAAGAGAAGGCAGCCATGGATGCAAAAAGAATGAAGACAAGCAACTGTATTTATGTTTTACCACCACCATAGATTGACTTTGATCCTTTCATTAGCTCGAAAGGATCACATAGGAAAGGGGCCATAACCAAGCACGTTTACATACTGCACTTTACATATTGATGTATGAATGTATGTGTAGAGTAGAAGATGCATGCTTTAATTAGATTAATGATGTATGCATGTATTAGATACGTCACCCATGCCATGCTTGTCATGCTAAACAAGATAAAATCTTTAACGATTTAAGATTTTAAAATTAACAAACGATCATGAGATTCTTGTATTTTTGAAATATGGATTTTAAAACACGGAATTAAATATGGTTTTTTAATATCTATAACTGGGATTTTCTGACAAAAACGAATATGCGTATTCGTAAGGCTGATGGGTTTTAAGTGTGACCACTGGTATCCTCCATCTACCTGGGAAATGAACAATTTAAGATGTCAATTTGAAATATTTGGTTGAAGGAAAAATTGAGGATCTCTTCATGTTGTGATCATGATCGTTGTAAATTTTCTAAACCCCTTAACAAAATATTAAGTTTTACTCGGATGCTTTCCAATGAATGAACACTCATCGAATCCTAGATCGATTAGGGGAAAGACTGTCAATGGCAGGGGACTCCTATCTATCGTGGTGAGATGCGACGAATATAAACGGTTATATTCGGCCGTTGTATCATTGGGTCTAACTTAACTGAGTCGTCATAATAAGGTGAAAATAAACGGTTATATTCAACCATTATGAACTTAGAAGCATAGAGTTTGGTTAAAAGTCTATTAGATAGATAAGATCAATCGTTGTTCACCAAACTATCCAAGAATTATATATGTTATAATTGACAACTGTTGTCTACCTAAATAATCATTTTTAAGGACTTCCAGTGGTTGACTTCAGACATGACGAAATATGGATCTTGGCTCACTAGAAAGAATTATGGGATATACTTTCCAAATTAATAGTAAGGGCTATTAATTTGATAAAAATAGTGGGAGATATATTCTGAATGTATCATAATCATTTGAACATAATAAATAACTCAGACAATCTAATGTTTATTTTGTGCTTTTATCATTGTAGATACCAAGTAATGGCAAACAACACAAATATACTATCCGTACGATCAGTCCTTGAGAAGGATAAGCTGACAGGAGGAAACAACTTCCTAGACTGACAGAGGAATTTGAGGATTGTCCTCAGACAGGAGCGCAAGCTTCATGTCATTGATATTCCTCCGGCAGGTCCCCTTCCTGAGGGCGCTACTGTTGAGGAACGAGCGGCCCACACAAAGGATGAGAATGATGCAAATGATGTTGCATGTCTTATGTTGGCAAGTATGAGTGCTGAGCTTTAAAGACAGCATGTGCATATGGATGCATATACTATCAATGAGCACTTGCAAAGCATGTTTGCAAGCCAAACTCGTCAAGAAAGGTTCAACACGAGTAAGTCACTCTTCAATTGCAAACAAGGGACAAGTGAACCAGTTGGCCCACATGTTCTGAAGATGATTGGTTACATTGAGTACCTTGAAACTTTGGGTTTCCCGATTATTCAGGAAATTGGTATTGACCTAATCATGAATTCTTTGAACAACAAATTCACTCAATTTGTTATAAACTACAATATGAATGAATTTGACAAAACACCTACTGAATTGTTGGCTATGTTGAGGACATATGAGACCAACATGAAGACGACTGAACCTGTTCCCATACTGATGGTGGGCAATAAAGGTAAGGCCAAAGGGAAAGGCAAGTGGAAGGGTAAGAAGAAGACAGGATTTGATTCTACACCCAAGCCAAAGTCAGGTCCTAAACAGGCTTTAAAGCCTAAAGGTGGGGTCGCTAAGGGTGAGTGTCACTACTGTAAGAAAACTGGTCATTGGAAGAGAAACTGTTCAGTTTACTTGGAGGATCTGAAGAAGAAGAGGGCTGAGCAAGCTTCTACTTCAGGTATATATGTTATAGAAGTCAATTTGTCTATTTCTACATCTTGGGTATTGGATACTAGATGTGCTTCTCACATTTGTATAAATGTGCAGGAAATGCAGAGAAGTAGGACATTGGCTAAATGAGAAATGGACCTACGAGTTGCCAATGGAGCAAGAGTTGCCGCTTTAGCTGTAGGAACCTATTATTTATCTTTGCCCTCTGGGCTAGTTTTAGAACTGGAGAATTGTTATTACGTGCCTGCGATTCGCAGAAACATTATTTCTGTTTCTTGTTTGGACAAGAAAGGTTTTTCGTTTATAATAAAAAACAACAGTTGCTCTTTTGCTTTGAATGATTTAACCTATGGTGTTGCGCGTTTGTTTAATGGTTTATATGTTCTTGACTTAGATAATCCTGTCTGTAATATAGGAAACAAACGACTTAAAGTTAATGACTCAAATCAAACATACCTCTGGCATTGTCGTCTAGGCCATATAAATGAGAAATGCATATCCAAATTACATAAGGATAGATACTTGGATAAGTTTGATTTTGAATCATACCAAGAATGCGAATCTTGTTTGTTTGGTAAAATGACAAAAGCCCCTTTCACTGGTAAGGGTCAAAGGGCCACTGAACGTCTGGAGCTAATACATAGTGATGTATGTGGCCCAATGCGTGTGATGGCTAGAGGAGGCTACTACTACTTCATAACATTTACTGATGATTTCAGTAGATATGGATATGTATATCTTATGAAGAATAAATCCGATTCTTTTGAAAAGTTCAAAGAATACAAGGCTGAAGTAGAGAAGCAAATTGGCGGAGGTGCAAGTATTAAAATCTTACGATTTGATCGTGGAGGAGAATACTTGAGCACATAATTTAAAGATTATTTAAAGGAGTATGGTATTGTATCACAACTCACTCCGCCAGGTACACCTCAATGGAATGGAGTTTCAGAGAGGAGAAATTGTACCTTGTTGGACATGGTGTGATCGATGATGAGTCATGCAGATCTTCCAATTAGTTTCTGGGGTTATGCTCTAGAAACAACGGCTTTCACACTTAACCGTGTTCCTACTAAGAAGGTTCAAAAGACTCCACATGAGATATGGGAGAAGAAACGGTCAGGCATGAGCTTTATGAAAGTTTGGGGATGCAAGGCGTTTGTGAAGCGTCAAGTATCTGACAAGCTTGGACCCAAATCTGAAGAGTGCAATTTTGTGGGATACCCTAGTGAAACAAAGGCGTATTATTTCTATAGTCCTTCTGAGCAGAAAGTGTTCATTGCTTGAGATGCTGTTTTCATGGAAAGAGATTTTGTTTCCAAAAGAAACAGTGGGAAAACTATAGACCTCGATGAGGATCGAGAACCACAAAACAACATTGAACCTGAAGTGGAACAAGAGCAGGATAATGATAATGCTCAACAAACACAGGTTGTTCGTAGAACTTGTAGAATTCGCCATGAGCCAGAGAGATATGGATTTCTCTTGACTCATTGTGGTGATTTGATGCTCATAGATAAAGATGAGCCTCTCACATACCAAAATGCTATGAACAGTCCAGACTCTAAGAGATGGCTAGAAGCCATGAAATCCGAGATGGATTCCATGTACGAAAACCAAATATGGACTTTGGTTGATCCACCTGAAGGGGTAAAACTCATAGGGTGCAAATGGGTTTTCAAGAAGAAAACTGACATGGATGGAAATGTTCAGACCTATAAAATAAGGCTGGTTGCAAAAGGTTTCAAACAAATTCATGGGATTCACTATGATGAAACTTTCTCACCAATGGCTATGGTCAAGTCCATAAGGATTTTGCTTACTATTGCAGCATTCCATGATTATGAAATCTGGCAAATGGATGTCAAAACAGTCTTCCTTAATGGAAGCCTTGAAGAGGATGTGGATGTGTACGTGACACAACCTGAAGGTTTTGTCAGTCCAAGGAATGTTAGCAAGGTATGTAAATTACGTCGATCCATTTATGGATTGAAGCAAACCTCTAGGAGATGGAATATCCGTTTTGATGAAATAGTCAAAGAGTATGGCTTTGTTCAAAACAAAGATGAACCTTGTGTTTACAAGAAGGTTAGTGGGAGCCATGTGGCATTCATAGTACTATATGTTGATGACATACTACTAATGGGGAATGACATACCTTCTCTCAAGGCTGTTAAGACTTGGTTATGGAGCAACTTCTCTATGAAAGACTTAGGAGAAGCATCCTACATTCTAAGAATGAGGATCTACAGGGATAGATCTAGAAGGATGATTGGTCTAAGTCAGAGTACATACATCGATAAGGTTTTGCATCGTTTTGGTATGTAAAATGCAAAAAGGGGATATGTCCCCGTGTCTCAAGGGATAACGATCTCTAAAGATCAGTGTCCGAAATCATTGGATGACAAGGACCGCATGAATAAGGTTCCATATGCCTCAGCAATTGGATCCATCATGTATGCAATGGTATGTACTCGCCCAGATGTTTCGTATGCTTTAAGCATGACGAGCAGATACCAATCTAATCCAGGTGAAGGTCACTGGACGGCTGTCAAGAATATTCTAAAGTACTTGAAAAAGACTAAAGATTCATTATTGGTGTATGGAGAAGAGGAGAAACTGGTTGTAAAAGGTTACACCGATGCAAGTTTCCAAACAGACAGGGATGATATTGTATCACAGTCTGGTTTTGTGTTTTGTCTAAATGGAGGTGCTGTAAGTTGGAAGAGTTCAAAGCAAGAAACAGTAGCTGATTCTACAATGGAGGCTGAGTACATTGCAGCTTGTGAAGCAGCTAAGGAAGTTGTTTGGATTCGAAAATTCATTACTGATTTGGGAGTGGTTATTTCGATCGCAGATCCCATTGATCTATACTGCGATAATAATGGAGCCATTGCACAGGCTAAAGAACCTAGAGCTCACTCCCGAACCAAACATATACTCAGGAGATATCACCTCATTCTAGAGATTAATGAAATGGGTGACATACACATATGTAAAGTGCACACAAATGATAACATTGCAGACCCACTGACCAAAGGCTTGTTGCAGACGAAGCACGACAATCACACTAGTTCTATGGGTATTAGATACATGGGTGATTGGCTCTAGTGCAAGTGGGAGATTGTTAGTGTAAGTGCCCCAGAGGCAATACAATGTTTCTTTTTGATAGACCTTTATGTCATTTGATTATTCAATAAACGTATTTATTATGACTTTAATTACTGCGATATATTTGTTAGCATAATAAATGTCCTTAGAATCATGATACACATTGTATAGTTTAAGTACATGACTTGAACTTGAGATTATATAATATATCATATTCTTAAAGGTCCCTAGTCTAGTATTATTATTATAGTACAATAATATACATAAATAGACTAGTATGTTGTTTGACTGATAACCACATCTCATTGGTTATAAGTATAGGAATACTGAAGTCAATACATAGGTACATGTAAGAGTACATGATACTGGACAGACCCATAGTGAGATTCTTCATGTTTAATAAAGTCATAAGAAAGACTCACAGTGATAATGGTGTAATGATCCTTTGACTTGAGATCATTATATTTCTATACGAGGATTAATATACTTTGACTACATTAAAAGTTACCTTTGACCGGGTGATGATAAAAGTGGACATCGGGTATATCATGAGTCGTATGAGAAATATGAATGATAGATAAATGATTTAACCCTCCTATATTTAGGAGAGATATTATTGGCCTCTTGATTGAGTGAGACTATAAAATGCATGGTCGTGCTCAAATAATGATTTGTTTTTCATAGTCTACTCATGGATCAAGTAAACCTGGATTAAATATTGTAGAGGATGACTAAATACATGCCTCGAATTTAATCTATAATATATATATGGTTAAAGGGATTATATTACACGGAAACATTAATCACGAAAGGTTTTATCGAATCACGATTTAATTATTGTTTAATTGGGTAGCAATGATGTATTACTAGATACCGCTCATTGTTTATAATTTTATTGGAGAATAAAATTATTGCTAATTAAATAATAGCCTATAGGGTCACACACATAGAGCACTTAGAGGAATAGTTAATTTAAATTATAGATTTAAATTAATTGATGATTATTTGGATTTTATTATATTAATTAAGTGAGACTTAATTAATTGAAATAATATAAATTCGAATTTGAAGAGTATTTCTGCCCATAACAATTAAGTATGACTTAGTTATTAATTAAATAATAGAAATTTGTTTTAATTATTTAATCCTAGACCTACATGGGTTAGGTTTTGCTGTTATGGGTTGCTGTTATGGGCCTATTAACCAGCCATTATAAATAGATAATGTACGGTTAATAGGTGATTACGTTTTTCAGAAACAAAACCCTAGAGGCAGCAGCAAGGCAGCAAGAAGGCAGAAATCGAATTGTCAAGAGGAAGCTAGTACGTTCATTCCGTAATCAAGATCGTGAGACGTTCTTGAAGGTGCTCGTGTGGATACCATAGAGGTGTTTTTCGAGAGGAAGACACAAGTCGTGAAAGCTAGGATCTCCGTTGAGTTCGTGAAAGTCAAGACCAGAAAAGGTAGAATTCTGTTTCACCATAATCTGTCCAATCTTATACATGATCCTGAGTTAGGGTTCCGAATTTTTTTGTTATATTTACGTTAATCCGCTGCGTTTTATGCCTCGGAACCCAATAAATTCAAGGGTTGTTTGATGAAGGATTTCATGACCTATTGCATTTTGAAAATGAATCCACAAATAATACTGAAGATAGTGATGATGATGTGTAAATTTTAAGAAATCAAGTTCCAAGAATCCTCCCATCAATTGATGTCAATGCATCAACAGATAACTTATCAATTGAGAATCATCAATTGTCTGATAATACATCAATTGATAATCATTCGATGGATAACAACTCTGCACAACAATCTTCAAGTAGAGTGTCCATCTCAGGGGGAGGGTTCTCAAATGATCAATCACATCACAATGATCATAACAATTCCAATGATCATGAAGCATCATCTTCAAGAACAAATTTACCATCTCAGAGGAAATGGACAAAAAGCCATCCCTTTGAATTAATTATTGGAAATGCAAATGATGCTGTCAAAACTAGAAGAGCAACTCAAGATGAATGCTTGTATAGCAGCTTCCTGTCTCAAGAAGAACCAAAAAGGATTAAAGAAGCCTTGAATGATCCTGATTGGATAATTGCTATGCAAGAAGAGTTGAATCAATTTGAAAGGAACAAGGTATGGAAGCTGGTGCCCAAACCAAAGAACAAATCTGTCATTGGTACAAAATGGGTGTTCAGAAACAAAATGGATGAGTCTGGTAAAGTGACAAGGAATAAAGCAAGATTAGTGGCAAAAGGGCTATTCACAAGAAGAAGGCATAGATTTTGATGAAACATTTGCACCGGTTGCAAGCAATCAGAATCTTTTTAGCATATGTTGCTCATGCAAATTTCAAGGTGTATCAGATGGATGTGTAAAGTATCTTTCTCAATAGAGAACTAGAAGAAGAAGTATATGTAGAACAACCTCCTGGTTTTATTGATCATGTTCATCCTGGATTTGTGTACTATCTTCTGAAGGCACTTTATGGATTAAAACAAGCACCTAAGGCCTGGTATGAAACTCTATCTAAATTCCTGATTGAGAATCACTTCACAAGAGGTACTGTTGACAAAACTCTCTTTCATAGAAATGTTAGTGGCTCAATGATTCTTGTTCAAATCTATGTAGATGACATTATTTTTGGCTCAACTAATGAAAAACTTTGTCAAAAGTTTGCTAAGTTGATGCAAAGTAAATATGAAATGAGCATGATGGGAGAACTTACTTATTTTCTAGGTTTGCAAGTCAAACAAGTCAAAAATGGAATTTTCATAAATCAAACCAAATATATTTCTGATTTATTAAAAAGATTTGATTTAAGTGAATGTTCTTCTGCAAAAACTCTCATCGCCACTGTAACTAAACTTGAACTGAATACTAAAGAAGCTATGGTGGACATTTCAAGTTATAGAGGCATGGTTTACTCATTAATTTATTTAACTGTAAGTAGGCTAGACATAATGTTTGCTACATGTCTTTGTGCTAAATTTCAGGCTGATCCTAGAGAATCTCATTTGATTGCAATAAAAAGAATATTCAGATATCTCAAGGGGACTCCAAATCTTAGAATTTGGTATCCTAGAGATTCTGGATTTGATCTAATTGGTTATTCAGATGCATATTATGCAGGTTGCAGAATTGACAGAAAAAGTACTACAGGCTCCTGTCAATTTCTAGGAAATAAGCTTGTATCATGGTTTAGCAAAAAACAGAATTCAGTGTCTACATCTACTGCAGAGGCTGAATACATTGCAGCTGGTAGTTGATGTGCTCAAATATTATGGATAAGGAATCAACTACTTGACTATGGGTTCAACATAAACAAGATTCTATTTTTTGTGATAATACAAGTGCCATTGCAATAACAGAAAATCCTGTACAATATTCCAGAACCAAGCACATTGACATAAGGTATCACTTCATTAGGGAACATGTAATGAATGGTACAGTTGAATTACATTTTGTCCCTAGTGAAAAACAACTTGTAGACATTTTTACCAAACCACTAGATGAATCTACCTTCAATAGATTGGTCTGTGATTTAGGTATGCTTAATTATATTTAATGATTTAAATGTCTGACAAGTTATATATATATATATAAATTTTAGCCATTGACTATGTTACTCTATTGATTCTTCATTAATCAATTGATAAACATTATTCTTATCAATGGATATTTGTAGCTATCGACAGATAAATATGTCAATTGATGATATATTTACTTATCGATGGATATTTGTAGCTATCGACAGATAAATATGTCAATTGATGATATATTTACTTATCGATGGATATTTGTAGCTATCGACAGATAAATATATCAATTGATGATATATTTATTTATCGATAGATGAGTGTTCCTGTCGATAAACAAGCTTTACCAATCGATGACCTGGAATCTAAAGGGGTCCATGTCATCAATCGATCTGTACAAAAATCTAGTCGTTGATTACTCATTTTATCAATTGATTAATACATACATTCATGTATGTATAACAGTCGATTGCCAAAATTGGTAATTTTATTTTTCATTTTTTTAACGGTCGATTAAGTTCTATTTTGAGTAAGATATTGATTGGGAAATCAGTAAATATAAATAGTGAGATTAAAACTTCTTTTAAATCTTACTTGCAATTTTACTAAAAATTTCTCTACCTCTTTCTCTCTCTCTCTCAAACTAAGAACTCAATCTCTACCCATTTCTCTCAGTACTCAATTTTCTTAATATCATGAAAGCTTTTGTACTTCTAATCTTTTACATAAGGAAATGGCATCTTCATCTAAGAAAATCTCTCAAGCCGGGTTCATCTACGAATTGAATAATTTTGTGGCCTGCACTGTGGTTGAAGAAGCTCCAAAGGAATTTCATCTTTTGATGCAATTCCTGGGAAGTGGCAAGGTAAAGAAAGCATTGAAGGAAGCACCAACAATAATTTGCAATTTGGTGGAAGAATTTTGGACCTCTGCAGAAGTTGCTGATGACTTCTCAAGCATCAAATTCAACTTCAAAGGACAAGAGTATATTCTTACTACTTTAATTTTAAATGAATGTTTAAATTTGCCTGTTAATAATACTGATAATGTGCCTTGTGAATCAGATATTAGAAACATGCTTAGGGCTGTCAATTACGTAAATCTTGACATTAATTTAGGGCAAGTAGTTAGAAAACATCTTAGGAGAGAATGGTCTTATTTCTTTGATGCAATAATAAAATGCTTAAGTGGTAAAATTAGTAATTTTGACGCCATAACTTCAAGCATGCAACAAATAGCATATAGTGTGTTGTTTGATGAGTATCATGATTTTTCTTCTATATTGCTGTCTGAAATTGCTGCTAAGTAAGGAAAGAAGCATGATAGGTCTAATCATATATACTATGCTAGATTTATCATGATTTTTATTAACCACTTTGTCAAAGAAATTGAGATTTGCAGGGAAACTAGAACCCTTGAGTGTTGGACTCAAAACAAAAGGGTCTTCAAAGACTTGGTAAGAATCAATCTTCACAGTAATGTGGAATTGATTTACCCACCTTTTGTTCAGGTATTTATCTCAACCCTAACTTCTTCTTTACCTAAATTTCTTTACCTTCTGTGACTATGGAGGGTGGTAGTAATGACCCCAACCCTCCTACCCTAGCCACACAACTAATCTCAAAATCCAAATCTAAGAAACCAACCTCAACAGGTTCCCAAAAACCTGCTATTGTAAAAACAAAGAAAAGAAAATCAACTGTTTTGATAGATAGATTAGAGGAGGATGTAGGTGGTGAGGGAACTAGGGAACATCAAAAAACCCAGAAGGATGAGGAGAGTGAGGGTGTGCAACCTCAGCCAAGCCACTCCACAGTCTTCCAAAAGACTGTGGATGTTAATATGAAAAATACCACATCCCTATTGCCATCCTCCCAAAAGGATGACAATATTAAAAATAGCCCACAACCAGGGGCACAGAACCAAGTTGGGGACACACAGGCCAAAACAGTAACACCATATGAAAGGAGAAGAAAGAAAGTCACCTTTGCACGTGGGGAATCACACACTACAAAATCACAGGACACTGTGATGGAGCCTTCTCAAAGTCAGATTGATGCATCTCATATAAATGATGAGATGCAGCCCCATTCTCTCTCAATTCCAATTCCTTCAATTCTTCTTTCCCCATGTCACCAAATTTCTTTAGAAAATGTTCTGATAGACTATCGAACATTTTCATATTCTCCTTCTTTATTTTTCAAGGAGAAGCCAACACTCTCTCCTGAATCTTCTTCTCAGGATATTCAGGATTCCATTTCTCATATTATTAAAAATATCTCTTCTCAAATCATTTCCTCAACTGTTTCTACTCCATCAATTGATGATTCTTCATCAATTGATATTCAGCCATCGACTGATAAGCCATCGATCGATACTCAAGATCAATTAATGGGTATGCATCAATTGATGGATATTCCAAACACCTTAACTGTTAATATCTTTACATCAATTGATGCTCAATCAATTGATGTTGCACAAACACTCTTAGGAATGAGTGAGTTGAGTGAGAGGCAGGATTGCAGCCTGGAAAAAGGTGAGGGAGTGAGAAAGGACATTCTTAATTCTTCCAAGAATGAGAGTGAAACACTTGAGGGTCCCACCTTAGAAGGTGCACAGAAAATGAGTGAGGGAGAGGTGAGATTCCAGGATGAGATCCTGATGCAAAATAGAGAGATGAGTGAGAAAGATAAAACAATTCTTCTATTTGCACAGGAGTTGGAAAATGAGTTGATGATAGAAGAAGTGGGAGTCAAGGAGATAAGGGGAGTATCAAATGCACAAGCTAGTGGGAGTGGAATTGCTAAGGACATTGAAGAGGAATTTGATGCTGGTGAATTGGATCCACAGAATTTCATCCATCCTGATCCACAATATCAAGGGTTTGCTTCTTCAAGTAACAGGAATGTAAAATAACTTCTAGGAATTGATCATACAGAACAAAGGACCAGGAATCTGAAGGAGAGCATTGCCAATACAACTGACACATGTCATATGGCACCTGAAGAGTTGGAAGAAGATTCTGATGAGGAGCCATGGATGAGCACAATTGATGGTTCCTTAGAAGCTGCTGAAACTGAGATTCTTTCTCAATATATGAGGGAAATGGTGGAAGGAGAAATTGAAGGATCCTACTCAAAGGAGAGTTGCTCACTATATGAGAGAGTCACTGAAAATTCAAAAGATCACAGTGACAGGAATGAAGAGGGAACTGGAGATTATCAGAGACTCTATCTCTACCAACAAGGATGCTTTGGACAGGAGATTAGATGAAAAGCTACCTTTCAACACCATGAGTCAAATCAAAGACAAGCTCTTCAAGGAATCAAAGAACTTTGCAGCTTTGGAAACTAGAGTGGGATCTCTAGAAAAGAAAATGGATGATATCATTGCAGGTCAAAGTCTTCATGCTTCCATTCTTCAAAAGTTTCTCGACAGAATGCCACCACCCCCTCCAATTGATGATAACAAAAAGGGGGAGAATAAAAAGAAGGAAGATGATGATAATGGTGATGGAAAAGGCAGTGGTAATGGTGGTGTAGGTGGTTCTGGTATGGACAAGACAAGTGGCATTGGTGGTTCTGCAACAAAAAGATTCAAATACAGAAGTAACAGGGATAATCAGTCTTCAAAGAGATCTAAGTCATCTAATTCTCCCAAAATGACTTAGAACAGAAAAAGAAAGAATTCAAGAAGATTGAAGCTGATCTAGAAGCTAGAAGGATTTCTAGGAAAAGAGAAACTCAATCAATGATTGAGAGAGAAAGGAAAAAAATTGAAGATTTGAAGAGAAGTACCGAGTTAGTGACAGAGGCAGTAGAAAAAGGAGACTTGAATGAGTTCATTGCTCAAACAAGAAAAATGAATGAAGATGCACAAAATGCTGCCAAAGAAAGCAACTCAGATGCTGAAGCCTTTCTATTAATTGATCTTGAAGCCCTTGAAGAGAAGAAAAAGGGTAAAGCCATAATGATTGAAGAAGAAAAGAAAAGGAAAGAGCCAGTTGGCCAGAAGCTTCTTCAAGGAGCCATTACTATAGGATTGTCAGATGTTGCAAGAAGAGAAAAGGAAAATGAGGAAATAGCAAGACAAATGGAAATAGAATGGAATATGGAAGATCAATCAATAGAGCAACCACTGGGGAAAAAGAGAAAAATAGCTATGGCCAAGAAAAGGTCAAGTTCTATTCAAGAAATAGTGGTTCAAGAAAACCTTCAGGGTCAACAAGTAGAAATAAGGGAGGAAGTGACAATTGAAGGTTATGATATGAAGAGAGTACCAGTAATTAATGAAAAAGGACTAATTGGAGTAAGGACTCACCCTGCTACCTCTAATCAAGAAGAATCAATGAGATTGGAGTATGAAAATGAAGTGAAGATCACATATTCAATGAAAGTGATAATGAAGCAGAGCTACAATGTTTTAAAGACTATCAGTCCTCTACTTAACAGAAAGTACAAACTCAATACAATAATTGCTCAGGAGATTCAACAGCAAATTTCAAAGATAAGGAGATCCAAGGCAGAAGCTGAACCTGATTCACCTCTTAAGCTATGGAAGTCACAGGTCAAAAAGGTGGTGTTGGAACCAAAGTATGCTATGATTTTCACAGATGTGGAGGGCAACACAAAATTCTTTGATATCTGCAAATATCTGGATAAAATCACATATGAAGAAATACATTACCTTATGAGGCAACTTGGAGAAACTGACAGGGATGAAGCAATTTTGAGGAGTTCTTTCATGAGGTAACTAAAGGAAAATGCCGAGAAGAGAAGGAAGAGAAACTAATTGAATCATGAAGACAATGGAGCTGCTTGCAGGAGTTATCTATCAATCTGGTACTTACAAAATTAATGTGCTAATTAAATTTCTTGATTTTATCTGAATGTAAATTATTAAGGGTTTTGTTATCATCAAGTAGATTTATGCATGTTCATATCACAGACACAAATAGGGGGAGATTGTTAGGAATCTACATGTAAGTTGATGATAACATTTATCCTAGAATCATAGAAATTTTATCTGATGTAATTGATCAATTGATATGAAAGTTATAAATATCAATTGATCAGGAAACCATTTATCAGTTGAAGTGTTTATATGAATCAACTGATATTTTGGATTGTAGCATAGGTGTACTTAGTCTATTTCAATTAATAAGGTGTAAATCAATTGATATTATTCTTATCAATTGATGTTAGAGTCGATTGATATAGATCATCAATTGATGTGTAAATTAAACTGTCAAATTGTAATTATTTGAAGACAGGAAATTGCACAAGTGAAGGATGATCGATTAATATTCAAGCATCGATGGATGAGAGATCAATCGAAGAAGCCAAGTCAAGAATTGAAGACTATCAACTGATGTGAAGACCATCGATTGATATATCGATTAATAACATCTATCAATCGATAAGTCATTCCTTATCAATCGATGGATATAAAGATCAATCGAAGAAGAACATCAGTTGATGGATTAAAGGATGAATCAATTGATATGCTTAACAACAAATTATCAATTGATTGTGACAACACAAAAGGACTATTTGTTGTAGATCCAGAGGACAAAAACACACCTATGGAAGACAATCTATTATGGCTGTGAAGACTCAATCAGAAGTTGTCTTTCAAGCCTGTCTTCTAAAAATAGAAAAATTCTAGTGGAAGGTAGATAGAAACAATCCTAGAATAGGAATTGTAAAAACACATTTTTGGTATATAAACAAGTGTGGAAGCATTGTTAGAAAAGGAGACAAGTTAGACAATATTTCTAAATCAACTATTCTGCCAGAGAGCATATTGTAAGTGTTAGTAATTGTGCTCTAGAGACAATACTTTTTATATTTTAAGGAAAATATTTATTATTAAGGATTATGTTTTATTGATTATTATTTATTTATTATGTTTTATTTACTGCGTAATAAATTGAAAGCATAATAAATGTCCTTGGAATTTTGATACGTATTATATATCTTTAAGTATGTGACTTAAAAATGAGATTATATGAATAGTATCTTATTCCTAAAATTCCCTAGTCGAGTATTATTATTTAAGGACAATAATAATGCACAAAGACTAGTATGTTTCTTGACAGATGACCACATCTCATTGGTCATAGGTATGGGGATACTAAATTCAAGAACATAAGTGCATGTATCAATGCATGGCACTGGAATGACCCGCCGTGAGATTCTACATGTTAAGTAAGTGTCATAAGTAATTCTCACTGTGATAATGGTGTAATGATCCTTAGACCTGAAATCATTATATTTCTATACGAGAATTAATATACTTTGATTACATTAAAAGTTACCTTTGACCGGGTGATGATAAAAGTGGACATTGGGTATATTATGAATCGTATGAGAAATATGAATGATCTAGATGGGATTTAATCCTCCTAATTTTAGGAGTGATATTATTGGCCTCTTGTTTCAGTGAGACTATGAAATGCACGGCCGTGCTCAAATGTTGATTTGATTTTAATAGTCTACTCATCGATCAAGAAAATAAAGATTAAATTATGAAGAGGATGACACGAGACATGCCTTGAGTTTAATCTATAATATCAAGATTAAAGGGATTATATTACATGGAACATTATTCACGAAAGGCTTAATCGAATCACCGATTTATTATTATTACTTGGGTAGCAATGATGTATTACTAGATGCCGCTCATTGTTTACAATTTTAATTAGATATTAAAATTGTTGCCAACGTAATAATAACCTACAGGGTCACACACAAAGAACGCTTGAAGGAAAAATAATTTAAATTATGAATTTAAATTAAATAAGTAATTTATTTTATTTATGATATTAATTAAGTATGACTTAATTAATTATATAAATAGAATAAATGAATTACTTAAACTAATTCTAAAATTAATAATTAATTAATTAAGTGAGACTTAATTAAATAATTTAGAATTTTGGATTAGTATTAATTATAATTGGATTATAATTAGAAAACTTATTCATCTCTCTCTATATAATCTCTTTATGGGCTGATTTAATAAGAGAGAGATTTTACAAAAACCCTAGCCGCTCTGAGAGAGGAGGAAGATAGAGAGAGAAGAAGTTTTCGGGTGCTAGTACACATCAATCCTTCATGAAAAGTGTTCGTGTGGATACCGTAGAGCGTAGATCGCGAGAGCGGGATACGTGGTGATTAAACAAGCTTTGGACCTCCATTAATCTTCCATTAATGAACTGTTAAAGCTTCTAAATGTATTTATTCTTTATCTCCGAATTAAATCTTTTGTTTTCGCATGGATCCTGCGGAGGGTTTCGCTATTTTAATTTATTTTTCGCGTTTATTCTGTTGCGTTTGTGTCACGAAACCCTTCAATGGCATCAGAGCTACTTGCGAAACGTTTTAATTCGGTTATGTGCTTAACAGTTTTTGATATATAAGCATGTATGCGATCTATCATGATTTTATATTGATATAATATGTATATGTTTATATATATTATGAATATATGATATTCATATGATGTATAATCATGTGATGATTATGTGTGTTGATGTATGTATATGATACATGTTTGTTCTTATTATGGGAATCGTATTCGATACGAATTCTGAAACGGCTGCCGTTGATTTTCTGAAATCTGTGTCTGTTGTCCGATTTTCGCAAACGATATGTGTTTTCTGACTGGAATCGGGTCACTGAGCAATACTGACTTTGTCAGCTCTGCGTATGTAAGCCATTAGATGTCGTTACAGCCTCCAAAACGGTGATTTATGATTTTCTGAAAATTATTTGATTTTCTAAAATTTTGAGTATATGTATGTATATATTATTAATATATGATATTCATGTAATGTATAATCATATGATGATTGTATGTATCTCTGTATATGTATATATGATATATGCTTGTTTTTGTTATGAGAATTGTATATGATACGATTTCTGAAACACCGTCAGATTTGGAGAAATCTGACTACCGTATCCGATTTTCGCAAACGATATGTGTTTTCTGACTGGAATCGGGCCAATGAACAAAACTGATAGCTATGCTATCACCGAGGGGTCTGTAATGCGTTTGACGTCGTTAAGGGCCTCGAAATAGCGATTTATTGTCTTCAAAAATCTGTTTTTAATTTTCTGAAATTTCGAAATTTGTTATATATGATTATATGATATGATTATATAATATGAGATATATTATATGTGTTATATGATAGCATGGTGGATGGTTATGGCCTAAAGACCCATAGGATAGTGGTTTTGATTTATGGTTTTGGTTTCTAAATACGACTTGCATGTCGTTTATTCATTGTAATTTAATTATCTCGAATGTAACTCGAGTTCTTCTTGTAATTTCATTAGAATAGTTTTATTTTTATTATTCAATGTAATTATCAATGAAGACTTGCAAGCAAGGAGGCGATCCAAAAGGGGATGATGGAGTAATGAAGAAAGAAGACATGTAATAGATAGTATTTTTAAAACCACCATAGACTGACCTTGATATTTCCATTAGCTTGGAAATATCATATAGGACGGGGCCATAACCAAACACGTTTAATTTACGCACATTACATATATGTATATGATTTCATGTATTGGTATGTATGCGTAGATATAATTGAGATGCATGCTTAATATTGATTAATCATGTATGTATTAGATACGACACTCATGCCATGTTTGCTTAAACAAGATAAAATCTGTAACGATTCAAGATTTTAAAATTAACAAACGATCATGAGATTCTTGTGTTTATGAAATATGGATTTTTAAAACACGGAATTAAATGTGGATTTTAGATATCTATAATTGGGATTTTCTGACAAAAGCGGATATGCGTATTCGTAAGGCTGATGGGTTTTAAGTGTGACCATTGGTATCCTCCATCTACCTGGGAAATGAACAATTTAAGATGTCGATTTGAAATATTTGGTTCAAGGAAAAATTGAGGATCTCTTTATGATGTGATCATGATCGTTATAAATTTTCTAAAACCCCTTAACAAAATATTAAGTTTTACTCGGATGCTTTCCAATGAATGAACACTCATCGAATCCTAGATCGATAAGGGGAAGGACTGTCAGTGGCAGGGGACTCCTATCTATCGTGGTGAGATGCGACGAATATAAACGGTTATATTCGGCCGTTGTATCATTGGGTCTAACTTAACTGAGTCGTCATAATAAGTGAAAATAAACGGTTATATTCAACTATTATGAACTTAGAAGCATAGAGTTTGGTTAAAAGTCTATTAGATAGATAAGATCAATCGTTGTTCACCAAACTATCCAAGAATTATATATGATATAATTGACAACTGTTGTCTACCTAAATAATCATTTTCTAAGGACTTCCAGTGGTTGACTTAGGACATGACGAAATATGGATCTTGGCTCACTAGAAAGAATTATGGGATATACTTTCCAAATTAATAGTAAGGGCTATTAGTTTGATAAAAATAGTGGGAGGTATATGATCATATACCATAATCACTTAAACATAATTAATATTAAATTTGCGATATAGTTTATTTTTATGCACTTTAATATTGTAGATATCAAATGATAAACACAAACAACTTCTCTATGCGATCAGTTCTTGAGAAGGACAAGTTGACGAGAATATATTTCCTTGACTGACATAGGAGCTTGAGGATCGTCCTCGGGCACCACGATATTAGTCAAATCTCTTCCCCTGCTCTTAAAGTTGAGAATGTAACATGTGCAAATCATAGTGCTTATTGGAAGCAAATTGATGTTGCGACTAATGTTTCATGTCTCATGCTCGCAAATATATGTGCTGAGCTTAAGAAGCAATACAAGCATATAGATGCTTATGAAACGATTGAGCACAAGATATATTTGAAAGGGCACTATACACTTACAAGTAGGGAAAGTGAGACCCGGTTACACCACATGTTCTAAAGATTATAGGGTATAATGAATACCATTGATATTTTGAGTTTCCAGATTGGTCTGGAGACAGTTAGATTTGATCCTACAATCTTTGGACAAATATTATTCTTATTTTGTTATGAACAATAAAGTGAATAAGATTGGTAAAACACCCATTGAGTTGCTAAGCATGTTGAGAACTGCTGAAAGTAATATGATAAATGCATGAACTACTACTATATTGATGGTAAACATAGGGAATGTAAAAGGGAAAGGAAAATGGAAAGGCAAGGAGAAGATTTGATCTAGTTCCGTTGTCAAACCAAAGTCCAATCCCTAAAGCAGACTCTAAAGTCTGAATGAGGTGTTGATAAAGAAGACGATTGTCACTTCTGTGGAAAGTTGGGAGACTGGAAATTAAACTGTCATGCTTAATTGGAAGATCGGAAGATGATGATCAATAAGGGTCAAGCTTAAGGTATCGGGTTGGAATTGGAGTAAAGATAGTTGCTCTGGTTCGAGGAACTCGTTACTTAATTTTTGGCCTATAAGGAAAATTTAGAACTTAATAATTGTTATAGCGTGCTTGCAATTGGCAGAGACATTATTTCAGTTTCTTGTTTGGACAAGAAAGGCTTTTTCATTTTATAACAATAGTTGTTTATTCTATTTTGATGATGAGCCTTATAATGTTGCACATCTAATTAACAATTTATATGTTCTAAAGTGACTCAAATCAAATATTACCTTTGGCACTGTCGCTGAGACCATATTAATGAGAAACGCATTTCCAGAATACATAAGGATGCATTCATGGATAAGTTTGATTATGAATCATACCAAAGGATACGAATCTTGGTTTATTTGGTAAAATGACTAAAGCTCCTTTTACCGGACATGGTGAAGGGATCATTGAATGGGTATGACTTATACATAGTGATGTATGTGGTCATATGTGTACGATGACAAAAGATAGATTTTATTAACTTCATAAAATTTACTAATTATTTTAGTAGATACGGATATATGTATCTTTTGAAGAACTAATCTGAATCATTTGAAAAGTTCAAAGACTATAAAGATGAAGTAGAAAATATCAAAGAAAAGTTTTTTTTTGATAGGAGAGATCACACCTTGTTGGACATGGTGCAATCAATGTTGAGTCAATGAATCTTCCAATTAGTTTCTAGGGTTGCACCCTGGAAACGGCTCCACATACACTTAACTGTGTTCCTACTAAATTGGTTCAAAAGACTCCTTATGAGATATGGACTGAGCAACGTCACAGCATGTCATTTATAAAATTTTGGGGATATGAAGCGTTTGTGAAACGTCTAATCTCTGACAAGCTAGGACCAAAATCAGACAAATATAATTTTGTGGAATACCTAACTGAAACAAGGGGTTATTCTTTCTATAATCCTTCCGAAAACAAAGTGTTTGTTGCTCGAACTGCTGAGAGACAGTGGGAGGATAATAGATCTCAATGAAGTTTGAGACCCACATGATAACGTTGAACCAGTGGAGGAACCTGAGTAGAATGTACAAGAAAAATAATACTGCTCAAGAAACACAGGTGTTCGTAGGTTTAGTAGGATTCGCCATGAGCCCGAGAGATAATATGGATTTCTCTTGACTCAAGATGGTGATGTGATGCTTGTGGATGAAGATGAGCCTCTCACCTACCTAGATACTATAAACACTCCAGATTCTAAGAGATGGTTGGATGCCATTAAATCTGAGATGGAATCCATGTATACTAATCAAGTATGGACTTTGGTTGATCCACCTGAAGGGGTAAAACCTATAGGGTGCAAGTGGGTTTTCAAGAAGAAGACCGACATGGATGCTAATGTACAGACCTATAAGGCACGATTGGTGGCAAAAGGTTTCAAGAAAATTCATGGTATTGACTATGATGAGACCTTTTCACCAGTTGTTATGGTCATGTCCATCAGGATTTTGCTTGCTATAGCTGCTTACTATGACTATGAAATCTGGCAAATGGATGTCAAAACCGCTTTCTTAAATGAGAGCCTTGAAGAAGATATGGATGTGTACATGACACACCCTAAGGGTTTTGTTGATCTAAAGGATGCTGGAAATGTATGTAAGTTGCGTCGATCCATTTATGGATTAAAGCAGGCCTCGGGGAGATGGAACATTTGTTTTCATGAAACAGTTAAAAAGAGTTTGACTTTATTCAGAATGAAGATGAAACTTGTGTTTACAAGAAGTTTAGTGGGAGCCATGTGGCATTCCTAGTATTATATGTTGATGATATATTACTAATAGGGAATGACATTCTTTCTCTACAGACTGTAAAGATTTGGTTGAGAAATAATTTCTCAATGAAAGACTTAGGCGATGTGACATATATATTAGGGATCGAGATCTATAGAGATAGATCAAGGTGATTAATCGGCCTAATTTAGAGTACATACATTGACAAAGTTTTGCATCGATTTCAAATGCAAAGAGACTAAAATGGATATGTCCCAATGTCTCATGGGATAGTGATCTCAAAATAAAATTTGTCCTAAATCATTGGATGATAGGGACTGCATGAGTAAAATTCTATATGCGTCAGCAATTGGTTTTATAATGTATGCAATGATATGTACTTGTCCTGATGTCTCGTATGCTTTAACCATGATGAGTAGATACCGATCTAATCCAGGTGAAGGTCACTGGACGACAGTCAAGAATATTCTTAAGTACTTAAAGAGGACTAAAGATTCATTCTTGTTATATGGAGGAGATGTGAAACTAGTTGTAAGAGGTTTCAGTGATACTGGTTTCTAGACAGATAACGATAATTTAATGTTTCTGTCTGACTTTGTGTTTTATTGAGATGTTGTATGCTGGAATGGTTCACAGCAAAGACAATTGTTGATTTTACAATAGAACCTGAGTATATTGATGCTTGTGAAGCAGCCAAGGAGGCTGTTTGGGCATGTACTTAGGAGAAATCACCTAATTAATGAGATTAATGATCAAGGAGATATACATATATGTAAAGTGTATACTAATAATAATATTGCAGACACACTGACTAAGGCTTTGTTGCAGCAGAAGCACGAAAGTCACACTAGTTCCATGAGTATTGGATACTTGGGTAATTGGCTCTAGTGCAAGTGGGAGATTGTTAGTAATTGTGCTCTAGAGACAATACTTTTTATATTTTAAGGAAAATATTTATTATTAAGGATTATGTTTTATTGATTATTATTTATTTATTATGTTTTATTTACTGCGTAATATTTATTATTTATTTATTATTATGTCCTTGGAATTTTGATACGTATTATATATCTTTAAGTATGTGACTTAAAAATGAGATTATATGAATAGTATCTTATTCCTAAAATTCCCTAGTCGAGTATTATTATTTAAGGACAATAATAATGCACAAAGACTAGTATGTTTCTTGACAGATGACCACATCTCATTGGTCATAGGTATGGGGATACTAAAGTCAAGAACATAAGTGCATGTATCAATGCATGGCACTGGAATGACCTGCCGTGAGATTCTACATGTTAAGTAAGTGTCATAAGTAATTCTCACTGTGATAATGGTGTAATGATCCTTAGACCTGAAATCATTATATTTCTATACGAGAATTAATATACTTTGATTACATTAAAAGTTACCTTTGACCGGGTGATGATAAAAGTGGACATTGGGTATATTATGAATCGTATGAGAAATATGAATGATCTAGATGGGATTTAATCCTCCTAATTTTAGGAGTGATATTATTGGCCTCTTGTTTGAGTGAGACTATGAAATGTACGGCCGTGCTCAAATGTTGATTTGATTTTAATAGTCTACTCATCGATCAAGAAAATAAAGATTAAATTATGAAGAGGATGACACGAGACATGCCTTGAGTTTAATCTATAATATCAAGATTAAAGGGATTATATTACATGGAACATTATTCACGAAAGGCTTAATCGAATCACCGATTTATTATTATTACTTGGGTAGCAATGATGTATTACTAGATGCCGCTCATTGTTTACAATTTTAATTAGATATTAAAATTGTTGCCAACTTAATAATAACCTACAGGGTCACACACAAAGAACGCTTGAAGGAAAAATAATTTAAATTATGAATTTAAATTAAATAAGTAATTTATTTTATTTATGATATTAATTAAGTATGACTTAATTAATTATATAAATAGAATAAATGAATTACTTAAACTAATTTTAAAATTAATAATTAATTAATTAAGTGAGACTTAATTAAATAATTTAGAATTTTGGATTAGTATTAATTATAATTGGATTATAATTAGAAAACTTATTCCTCTCTTTCTATATAATCTCTTTATGGGCTGATTTAATAAGAGAGAGATTTTACAAAAACCCTAGCCGCTCTGAGAGAGGAGGAAGATAGAGAGAGAAAAAGTTTCCGGGTGCTAGTACACATCAATCCTTCATGAAAAATGTTCGTGTGGATACCGTAGAGCGTAGATCGCGATAGCGGGATACGTGGTGATTAAACAAGCTTTGGACCTCCATTAATCTTCCATTAATGAACTGTTAAAGCTTCTAAAGGTATTTATTCTTTATCTCCGAATTAAATCTTTTGTTTTCGCATGGATCCTGCGGAGGGTTTCGCTATTTTAATTTATTTTTCGCGTTTATTCTGCTGCGTTTGTGTCACGAAACCCTTCAGTAAGATCAGTTGATTTATTTTCTAACCTTGTAGAAACGAAGCTAGGTTATCTTTAACCTAGGAACATTGAGCAAAAATATATAACTGATGGAAAAACCAATCCATCAGTAATTTTTAAATCTCTTTGTTCACTTTAATTTTCAGTTGTTATCTGTTCAAACATATTCTCTGAAACTCTCAAACATCAAAAACAAATATTAAAAGAAGCAAAAGTTTTAATATTTGTATTCAACCCCCCCTTCTCCAAATATTGACGTTGTTCTAAGGAATAACATTGTCTAAAAAAGTGAATCATAAATATATGGCATAACATACGAATGTATTTGGTCAAGGCATCACATGTATTATTCGAGGAAATCAAAGCGTCAAGCTATTATTCAGATGTCAAACCAAAACAAATAAAACAAGTCGTCCCAACAATACAAATAATGTCATAACAGCTTAGTGTAAATTAAAAAACTTAAAAGATGGTCAGGAGCTTACTTGTGATATAAAATTTGTATCAATTACTTGTGATTTGTGTCTCATCCAAAGTTGCTAGCTTATATGCCCCTTGTGAGCCAATAATTTCAACTAAGTGCATTCTCATTCTCCCTTATAGGAGCATATTCATCGGTGTTGGTGTCAGTTATATTTTAGAAGATCTTCATTAGGACAATATCACATTCCTTTGGTGTAGTCATGTCAACCTATATTATCCATTATAATTATTCAGCCTAATGTCCTGTGTGTTGTCAACCTCTTGTTTGGTTGTTGAAGATGATTTTGTTGTTTGACTATGTCTGCCTGTTGGCTTGGAATTGACTTTATCTGTGTTATGTTCCATTGACGACATAAAAGCTACCGCCTTGTCACTCTTTAGATTTTACTTGTCGAAATGCTTCATCCTCAATCCATTTAGAGAGGTAGTATGTCATGGCTAACATGTAAACATTTTACCTATGCGTTGGTGACATCAATGTCTATGCCTAACTTTATGAATGATTAGGACAGTATCGACGGGTGCAAATATTCTAACAACTGATATTTGACAAGTGCATGCCTTTGACAAGTATCACATTTTCTGACGTAATCTAGTGCACCCCCAAAATGATTTCCACAATCCCCTTTGTGGACATCTCGTAGGATCTGTTGGGTTCCTCATCTTTTAAACATCTTTGTAACAATCATGTGGCTGACTTCTTGAATAAAACATCATCAATAAGAACAAATCTTGATATCCTCATTCCGAGCACTCTTGTTTCATCATTGTTAGCGGGTTGGATGTCACTCAACAGGTACTCCTTATTTTTCATCGTCAAACTCATCGGCTACTCGTCATCAGCATTTTTTGCATCGTCTAGATCCATATCTTCTTTCAAGACATCATCTCTTTCTGTGGCAGGCTTCAAGACATGTACAATCAGTATGTTGGATATATCTTCTCGATGAGAGATTGCCCCTAGCACAACCAATACGTTGAATTGATAACTTGTATATTTAAATCTCTTAGAACTTGTCAAGCTCAGCGTCGTATCTTTTTGTCATGTTGTTGTCGGTGGTTTGTGTGCGTATCATTCTCCAATGTGTGATTTCCATCCCAATATACGTCCATCACATGTACTTCACTTGTTTCTTGATGTTTGTTGTCAGGTATGCCATCCATGTTCACACATCGCACTACACTTGCAGCTGTCCATCGTGATGCCATTTTGTTATTTATTTTACCATACTCAGCTCCACCATCAATGCTTCATTATCTGATTGTAGAAAAATCCATGTTAGATTGTAATTTTTTTAGAACCAAAAACACGTCATCACCCATCATAAGGTTGCTCTCCTGATTCATAGTTTCTTCGCATCTTAGATCATCATTCATTATTGTGCCTATACGTTGTATCTCTCTATTGTTGAGACACCCTGTTGGTAGCATTTTATATAGTAATGTTCTCGTTTTTAACAGTACCCAGCCCATGTACATCCTTTGTATCTCATTTCTAATCATTAAAAATATCATCGTAAATCAAACGTCACGCCATGCCGATAACATACATCGAGACACAGGCTTACAGCTAGATTTGGTCGTATCCGTCTCCATCATGACAACTTCACTTTCTGATTGTAAACTCTTCGAATGAGATATCATCTACGAGCGTTCTATTTTCAACTTCAGTAATCACTCTATCAGTGCAAAAATTTCTCTAAAATAATTCATTACGATAACGCACATCTCCTCACAATCTTGTACCACTTCATAATTTTAATCTTTAAGATAAGAAACATGATTTATTTTTTTCCTTGTAGAGGTAGCTGCGTGGAAAAACTTAGTGTTTCTGTCCCCTTCGGTCAAACATAACGTTTTTGCTTTTTGCTTCCAATATATCTCTGATAGAGTATATTTTTATATATATTCTATATGATTTTATTCTCATATTTAATTGTATTTTACATTAATTGGATATTTATTTAATAGATTTTAATGTTTTATTGCAGAAAGAGGAAATTTCTAAACTTGGAAGAATTTGGATTTAAAGAGCTATTTTAGAGACAAAATAGAAAAAAATTCATATTTATTGGGCTGTTTCCACTACACACGTTGTTTGGGCTGTATCTTGAGTTTCAAAAGTCAGAATTTGATGATTTTATAGTCCACGCAAAGCTTACGGAATTAGCTTTAATTCAGAGATAGTTCAAGAAGCTGAATCCCATTGGACAGCCCAGGAACTGGACAGAAAAGTCAACTATGCTTTTAATAATTGGTTTAAAGCATTAAAATACTTTATATATTAGAGACATAGAGATACATATCAGATTATTATCACATCATTAGACATATTATTATTAGATTAGAATAGTTTTAATATTAGGGTTAGATGGAGATGGATGGAGGCCATGACTTTTCCATGTGATAGGAAGAATTGAAGGTTTTCTATCCAAATCTTTTCTTTATTTTATTAGTTCAATCATGTTCCTTTATTGTCTTGGTTGTCTTACTTGTTTAATTATTAGCGAGTAGTTGTTTATAGGGCTTAAGGGAAAGTCATGTTTGCATTATAATATTGACATGATTTTCATAGTGGTTTAATTGATTATAATAATTCTAATTGATTATGTTTGACCGTTTAATTTATATAATCGTTCGATATCATGAATTAAATTTATGCAATAGGGGTATGGATCGAAAGATTTACTTACTAGAGGCACACATATGGTTATCAAAATTGAATTTGAGCGCTAGAGTATCATTGGATTTCTGAGGGCGTTAATACTCGAGAGAGATTAACACTGCTCTAATTACGTGACTAATTGAATTACTAAAAGTTATTATTTGTGTAAGCAAGTTTCGAGAGTGTTAATACTTGAGAGAGATTGACAAACTCTAGTTACGTGATTACTTTTAATGCTTTAGCTTATAAGCCCGTTATTGTGTAAGCATGGTGGACCTAATTACCCTAGGTTTTTAATATATTTTATTAGTGTCTATTTAATTAGTGTTAGTTTACTTAATTATTATTCATATATACTCGTTTTCTCTTGAAATAATTTTTGATAACTAGATTAAAATCGATAAAACCTGTCTCCTTCTGGATATGACATGCTTGTCAATCTCTGCTAACAACAGATACTGTGCGCTTTCGGTTATAGATCAAATAAAACCCATCAATCTCCTCGTATTTAAGCAAGTCATTCAACTTTTCCTTCTCTACAAAGTACTTCCTTACACCATCTTCAACATAATTGACCAGGTTATTCAACACCTACTTCTGACTTTTAATTTTATCACATAATTTGTGAAAACAATTTCTTCCCCATCTAGCCATAAAAGAAGAAACACAGATGAGTTTTGATAATAGATGAATATAGGGAATTTTATTCCAATAGTTTGTCACTTCTGTATGAAAATTGCTTCCATTATTCAAACTTGAATATGACGTAACAGTATGGATTACTGATAGTTTACAGAGTGGGAATTTCTGCCATTAGTTATTAGAAATGCCCGGTCCAATCTTTCTTTAATCTAATTATTTGATCCTCGACTTTTCTCCCACGTAAACTTACTACCAGATAGATTAATTTTATTTAACAAGCAATTAACAATAGCTGTACGAAAACCATCAACAAGAAATTGAGGGTGAGAGACACTAAATTCCTTATCATATGCACTAAGATCATTAAAATCTCCCATAATACACTAAGGGAGGTGAGACTGCACATACAAATGTCTAATTAAATTCCATGTACTCTTATGTCGGGACCATTCTCGAAAGCATAAAAACAAGTAAGAAGCCAAGACACACTTATTTTTCATTATTACGACATCAATATGATTCTGGGAATAATTCGTAACATTCAAAGAAATGTTATCTTTCCAAAAACATGCCAAACCACCACTTCTTTCTATCTTATCCACCATAAAACAATTATTAAAACTAATCTTTTGACTCAATTTGTTCATGTTGTTAGTATCACTAAGAGGTTTTGACAATAAAAAGCAAAATAGGATTATGAGACTTAATCAAGTCTCAAGAACACAAACTACTGGAGAATTTCCTAATCCTTGATAGTTCTAACTTAGGTATTCATGGTTGTTGGCTAGCTTTCTTAGCAAGTATAGCCAACATATTTGAAGAAGATCATGCATAATACATTCTAGAAAGAAAAACATCTGAAAGTTTGGTATTATTTACTTGAGAGTTTGGACTTGCCAAAAAGTTTTCCATATCCATATATTCACGGTTTACTTCTTATGCATTTATGTTATTCTAATTTTTTTGGGTCCCTAGCATTACTCTTTTGAAAATCCCCAAATTTCGGTTGAGAATTCTCCTTTTCAATTCTGACCTCCCACTCACGTCCTCTTCCTCAAAATGCCCCATACTCCTCTTTAAACCAACCGCCATATACGACGGAGCTTTAAGCTAATTACCTCATTCCCTGACAATATCATATCCCCTTCTTCCTAAGTACTTTTCACAAAACCACTCTCCATGTGTAAGCATCTCACACAAGAGACATAATTCACCTAACCTCTCATATTTACACCTCACTATAATCTTAATATCATTTTTCCTCGTGATTTTCTTTTTTCGCTTTAGATGTTTCCTGACATCCACCTTTATCTTCATAGGAATATATGTACACCAAATGCAAGAATTATTCTTCTCATCATAACATAAAAACTCACTAAAGAAATTACCCAACTATTTTCCCACTGATTTTGACATAAAGCCAGTTGATAAATCATGAACTTGTATCTAGATATTCAAATCCCACAACGGAGCTTTCATCGGCTCCAACACTGATAAAATTTTCTTAGTGATTAGCATCGCGTTGTCATAGAAACAAGGTCCTCTATCAGTCACCCATTAAGAGTCTCCATGATGATAGTTTTGAAATAAAAAGTTCCTCATTTCCAATTCCTTAATTTTAATCCACATTGTTGGGTTCCATACGTCTGCCATTCTCGACTTCATTGCTTGAACATTCAAATTCTTTTTAGTTAAAAAGCGACCCATCAAACATAACTCAAAATTGTTGAGTTCCTCCTCAATATCTCTTTCAAACATAAACTCGCTATTTTCTTCACCCTCGATGTCCAATTTATCCATTTGGGCGTCAATATCTCGATATTATGCCACAGTTCTTGGAGAACACGAAACCTAAACCTAATAGAAGTAGGTCTCTCGCTAGGTAAATCCAAATCCCAAACAAGACAGGTCAGCTAGATGGCCCACTTAAAAGAGCCCATACGATGAAGTCTAGTCATAAAGGCCCTAAGTCGCGACGGTCAATCGAAGACTTCATGGATACGACAATGACCCTATTTATCAGAGTCAACACAAACCACTACGAGTTGTCTCTCCGATTAATAGTCATAGGGAAAAGCCATGACTTACTTCAAATGCATCAGAAATTTCTTACCTCCCGATGAGGATAACCCATCAGAGTACTGAAGGGTTTTGGGCATGAAAACGCAGCGGATATAACATAAAATAATAAAAAAATCGAAACCCTACCACAGGATCCATGTATAACTTTCGATGATTACGGTGAAGAAGTCTATACATTAACAAAGCTTTCCGTATGATGTTTAATGGATGTCCAGAAAAATGAATCACAACAGCCCTTTATTGCAAAGATATGTTCTCTAAAGAAGTTCACAGAAACGCCCAATCGTCCAATAATCACCGGAGTCGGTACTAGCCGAATTGCTTATCATATATTAATACATACACTTATGTTCTTGACTTTAGTATCACCATGCCTATGACCAATGAGATGTGGTCATCTGTCAATAAACATACTAGTCTTATTGCATTATTACTGTCCTTAAATAATAATACTTGACTAGGGAATTTTAGGAATAAAATACTATTCATATAATCTCATTTTCAAGTCACATACTTAAAGACATATATTACGTATTAATATTCCAAGGATATTTATTATTCTTTTAATTTATGATGCAGTAAATAAAGATATAATAAATATTAATTAAATAATCACATAACATAATTGTTTTCAATAAAACATTAAAAGTATTGTCTCTAGAACACTAATACTAACAATCTCCCACTTGTACTAGAGCCAATACCCATGGAACTAGTATGACCTCCATGCTTCTGTTGCGACAAAGCCTTGGTCAGTGGATCTGCAATGTTGTCATTTTTATGCACTTTACATATATGTATATCCCCTCGATTATTAATCTCTCGAAGAAGATGATATCGTTTGAGTATATGCTTTGTTCGGGAATGAGACCTTGGTTCCTTAGCCTGCGAAATGGCTCCATTATTATCGCAGTATAAATTTATCGGATCTGCCACTGAAAGAACCACACCAAGACCTGCAATAAATTTCCGAATCCAAATAGCCTCCTTGGTTGTTTCACAGGCTGCAATATACTCAGCCTCCATTGTAGAATCGGCAACCGTCTCTTGCTTTGAACTTTTCCAGCTTACTAGACTGAGAAATCGAATTATCCTTGTATGTCTGGAAACTAGCGTCGGTGTAACCTTTTACAACCAGCTTATCTTCTCCTCCATATACCAAGAATTGATCTTTAGTCCTCTTCAAGTACTTAAGATTATTCTTGACTGTTGTCTAGTGACCTTCACCTGGATTAGACTAGTATCTACTCGTCATGCTCAAAGCATACGAGACATCAGGACGAGTACATATCATTGCATACATTATGGAACCAATTGCTGAAGCATATGGAACTTTACTCATACGGTCCTTATCATCAAATGATTTAGGACTGTTATCTTTTGAGATCGATATCCCATGAGACATATGGATAAATCCCCTTTTTGCATTTTGCATCCCAAATCGATGCAAAACTTTATCCATGTATGTACTCTGACTTAGGTCGATCATTCTTCTTGATATATCTCTATAGATCTTGATACCTAAAATATAGGTCACTTCGCCTAAGTCTTTCATTGAGAAATTCTTACTCAACCAAGTCTTAACAGCCTGTAAAGAAGGAATGTCATTCCCTATTATTAATATATCATCAACATATAATACTAGGAATGCCACATTGCTTCCACTTACCTTCTTATAAATACATGGTTCATCTTCATTTTGAATAAACCCAAACTCTTTGACAGTTTCATCAAAACAAATGTTACATCTCCTTGAGGCTTGTTTTAATCCATAAATGGATCGACGCAGCTTACATACCTTTTCAGCATTCTTTGGATCAATAAAACCTTCAGGCTGTGTCATATACACATCCACATCTTCTTCAAGGCTCCCATTTAAGAAAGCGGTTTTGACATCCATTTGCCAGATTTCATAGTCATGGTAAGCAGCTATAGCAAGCAAAATCCTGATGGACTTGACCAAAGCCACTGGTGAAAAAGTTTCATCATAGTCAATACCATGAATTTGCTTGAAACCTTTTGCCACCAATCGTGCTTTATAGGTCTGTACATTACCATCCATGTCGGTCTTCTCTTTGAAAACCCAATTGCACCCTATAGGTTTTACCCCTTCAGGTTGATCAACCAAAGTCCATACTTGATTAGTATACATGGATTCTATCTCAGATTTCATGGCATCCTGCCATCTCTTAGATTCTGGAGTGTTCATAGCGTCTTGGTACGTGAGAGGCTAATCTTCATCCACAAGCATCACATCACCATCTTGAGTCAAGAGAAATCCATAATATCTCTTGGGCTCATGGCAATCCTACCAGACCTATGAACAACCTGTGTTTCCTGAGCAGTATTGTTTTCTTGTACACTCTGCTCAGGTTCCTCCATTGGTTCAATGTTATCATGTGGGTCTCGAATTTTATCGAGATCTATTATCCTCCCACTGTCTTTCTTAGACAGCATTTCTCTTTCAAGGAACACTACAGTTCGAGCAACAAATACTTTGTTCTCTTAAGGATTATAGAAAGAATAACCCTTTGTTTCAATTGGGTATCCCACAAAATTACATTTTTCTGATTTAGGTCCTAGCTTGTCAGAAGTTAGACGTTTCACAAACGCCTCACATCCCCAAATTTTCATAAATGACATGCTATGACGTTTCTCAATCCATATCTCATATGGAGTCTTTTGAACCATTTTAGTAGGAACTCGATTAAGTGTATAAGCAGCCGTCTTCAGGGCGTAGCCCCAAAAACTAATTGGAAGATCTGCATGACTCATCATCGATCGTACCATGTCCAATAAAGTATGATTCCTCCTCTCAGAAACTCCATTCCATTGTGGTGTTCTGGGAGGAGTGAGTTGTGATACAATACCACACTCTTTTAATAAACTCTTAAATTCATGGCTTAAGTATTCACCTCCACGATCAGATCGTAGAGTCTTAATATTTCCGCCAGTTTGCTTTTCTACTTCATCTTTGTATTCTTTGAACTTTTCAAAAGAATCGGATTTGTTCTTCATAAGATACACATATCCATATCTACTGAAATCATCAGTAAACATGATAAAGTAGTAATAGCCACCTCTTGCCATAGTACACATAGGACCACATACATCACTATGTATAAGTTCTAATCGTTCAGTGGCCCTTTCACCTTGTCCAGTAAAAGGAGCTTTAGTCATTTTTCCAATGAGACAAGGTTCGCATGCTTCGTATGATTCAAAGTCAAACTTATCCAAGTATCCATCCTTATGTAACTTGGAAATGCGTTTCTCATTTATATGGCCTAAACGACAGTGCCAGAGGTATGTTTGATTTGAGTCATTAGATTTAAGACGTTTGTTATTCACATTACAGATAGGAGTGTCTAAATCAAGAACATATAAACCATTAAATAAACGTGCAACCCCATAGGTAACAGTATTCAAAGAAAAGGAACAACTATTGTTCTGAATTGAAAATGCAAAACCTTTCTTGTCCAAACAAGAAACCAAAATAATGTTTCTGCAAATTGCAGGCACGTAAAAACAGTTCTCAAGTTCTAAAATAAGCCCAGTGGGCAACGATAAATAATAAGTCCCTACAGCTAAGGCAACAACCTTTGCTCCATTGCCAACTCGTAAGTCGACCTCTCCCTTTGCCAAAGTTCTACTCTTTTGCAGCTCCTGCACATTTATACAAATGTGAGAACCACATCCAGTATCCAATACCCATGATGTAGAAGTAGACAAATTGACCTCTATAACATAAATACCTGAATCGGAAGCTTGACCAGCCTTCTTCTTCTTCAGATCCTCCAAATAAGCATGACAGTTTCTCTTTCAATGACCTGGTTTACCACAGTAGTAAAAATCACCCTTTGCAACAACACCCTTAGGCTTTAAAGCCTATTTGGGATTGGTCTTTGGCTTGGGACCAGAAGCAGATCCAATCTTCTTCTTTCCCTTCCATTTGCCTTTCCTTTTAGCCTTACCTTTATTGTCTACCATCAACATGGCAGCAGGTTCAGCGTTTTTCATGTTGGTTTCAGCAGTTCGTAACATGGCCAACAATTCAGTGGGTGTTTTATTTATCTCATTCACATTGTTCATAAAAAAATGAGTATAGTTGTTGTTCAAAGATTGCAAGATTAAGTAAATCTGAGCTTCCAGACTAATCGAGAAACCCAATGTATCAAGATACTCAATATAACCTATCATCTTTAGAACATTTGGTTGAATAGGTTCACGCTCTCCCTGTTTACAAGCATACAGTGCTTTGCTCGTGTCGAACCTTTCTTGATGAGCTTGTCCCTCAAATATTCTTTGAAGGTGTTCAATCATCTCATAAGCATCCATATGCTCATGTTGTTTTTGAAGCTCAGCACTCATGGTTGCAAGCATGAGACACGCAACATCATTCGCATCATCAATATGCTTCTGATAAGCATTTTACTAAACACGAGTTGCATTCTCAGCAGGAGGAGCAGGTGAAAGAACTTCAATGACGTGAAGCTTTCGCTCCGGCATGAGAAAAATCCTCAAATTCCTATACCAATCAAGTAAGTTAGTTCCTATCAGCTTGTCCTTCTCAAGGGTTGCTCTCACAGAGAAGTTATTTGTGTTGTTTGCCATTAAATATATACAATGTTTAAAATGCATATTAGTTAGTTGCAGAAGTTAAATTATGTTCAAGTGATTATCATATACATTCATAATATATATCTCCCACTATTTTTATCAAGTCAATACCCCTAACTATTAATTCGGAAAGCATTTCATTAAATCTTTCTAGTGAGCCAAGATCCATATTTCAATCATGTTTTAAGATAGCGTTGGCTAATACACCCAAAACATGACTATTTAGGTAGACAACATTAGTCAATTATATCAAATATAACTCTTGGATAGTTTGGTGGAACAACATTTTGTACACATTTATCCAATAAATCTCACCAAACTCTATGCCTTTAAACCCACAATCCTATTGTGATGATTTATTTAAGTTAGACCCAATGTTTCAACAAACAAATTCACTTACTTATCACGTCTTCCTATGATTGATAAAAGCACCTTGCTTTGGCAAACCCACTCCTTCTCAATCTAGATCTTGACGAGTATTAAACATTGGAAGGCATCCGATTAACTTAATATGTATTTAGGGATTTTAATATTTATATGAACGATCATGATCTCATTATAAAGAGATTCTCAATTTTTCCTTGATCAAATAATCCATTTCAACATTCGTCAATGGTTCGATTTCCAGATCGTCGGAGAAGTCACAAGCGGTCTCACTTAAAACCCAACTTTCTTACGAATAATAATTCACTTTTGACAAAATCTCCCCATATCAGAAAAAGAAAATTCATATTCAATACCGTGTTTCATAAACACAAGAATCTCATGATCGTTTGTATAATTTTAAAATTATGAATCGTTACAGATTTTATCTTTCTGAAGCGGGCATGACATGGGTGTCGTATCTAATACATATATCATTCAAACACATACGTATCTACACATGCATTCATATACATATATGTATTGTGCGTAAATTAAACGTGTTTAGTTATGGCCCCATCCTATGTGATATTTCCAAGCTAATGAAATTATCAAGGTCAATCTATGGTGGTTTCAAATACTACACTATTACATGTCTTTATCTTCTTCATTGCTCCATCATCTGGATTGTCTCCTAGCTTCCTTGCTTCCAAGTCTCCATTGAACAATTATATTGAATAATAAATAAATCTATTTTAATGAAATTACAAGAAGAACTCGAGTTACATTCGAGATTAACAATTACAATAAATAAACAACATGCAAGTCGTATTTAGAAACCAAAACCACTATCTTATGGGTCTTTAGGCCATAACCATCCACTATGTTATCACATAACACATGTAATATATCTCATATTATATAAACATATCATATAATCATATATAATAAATTTTGAAATTTTAGAAAATAATAAATCGCCGTTTCGGGGCCTGTAACGTCATTAAACGGCTTAAAGACACGAAGCTGATTTAGTTAGTATTGCTCAGTGACACGATTCCAGTCAGAAACCACATATCGTTTGCGAAAATCGAACACTGGACATAGATTTTAGAAAATCTACCGAAGCCGTTTCAGAATTCGTATCGAATACGATTCTCATAACAAGAACAAACATGTATCATATACATACAGCAATACACACAATCATCCCATGATTATACAACACATGAATATCATATATTCAAAATCATATAAAACATATATATCAACATATAGTCATGGCATATCATATATATGTTTACATACATCAAAAAACTATTAAACACATAACCAAATCATCCCATTATACACGTAGCTCAGATGCCATTGAAGGGCTTCGGGCATGAAAAAGCAGCATATATAACGTAAAACAATAAAAAAAATAGAAACCCTACCGCAGGATCCATGTATAACTTTGGATGATTATGGTGAAGAAGTCTGTACCTTAACAAAGCTTTCCGTATGATGTTTAATTGAGGTCCAGAAAACCAAATCACAGGAGCCCTTTGTTGCAAAGATATGATCTCTAAAGAAGTCCACACGAACGCCCGATCGTCCAACGATCACCGGAGTCGGTACTAGCCGAATTGTTTGTCTCTCTCTCTCTCTCTTTCTCTAGCCTCTCTTGATGTTGAGCAGCTAAGGTTTTTCTCTAAAACGAAATCTGATGATTAAACCCTTATACCATACATCATTATGTATATATAGGGGAGAGAGAGATTTTGGGCCTAACCCTAATCCATGTGGTTTCCAAAACCCATTATGATTTTAGGTTATTATTATTATTAAATCCGAATTCTAATATAATTAATCAAATCCCACTTAATTAATTCAATGATTAAATTCGAATTAATAATAATTCTTATTAAATCCGAATTCTAATATAATTAATCAAGTCTCACTTAATTAATTCAATAATTAAATTCGAATTAATAATAATATATCTAAATTCGTAATTTAAATAAACCTCCGTTTTGACGTTCTTTGTTGTGACCGTTTAGGTTATTATTACGTTGGCAATAATTTTAATATCCAATAATAAAATTATAAATAATGAGCGGCATCTAGTAATACATCATTGCTACCCAAGTAACAATAATAATTGGTGATTCAATTAAACATTTCGTGAATAATGTTCCATGTAATATAATCTCTTTAACCTTATATTATAGATCAAACTCGAGGCATATATAGTGTCATCCTCTTCAACGTTTAATCTTCGTTTCCTTGATCAATGAGTAGACTATTTAAACAAATTAATATTTGAGCATGACCATGCATTTCATACTCTCACTCAATCAAGAGGCCAATAATATCACTCCTAGAATTGGAGGGTTAAATCTTATATCTATCATTCATATTTCTCATACGATTCATGGTATACCCAATGTCCACCTTTATCATTATCCGGTTAAAGGTAACTTTGAATGTAATCAAAGTATATTAATTCTCGTATAGAAATATAATGATTTCAAGTCAGAGGATCATTACATCATTATCACAGTGAGATTTTTTATGACACTTATTAACATGTAGAATCTCACGGTGGGTCTTTCCAGTGTCATGTATTGATACATACACTTATGTTCTTGACTTTAGTATCACCATACCTGTGATCAATGAGATGTGGTCATCTGTCAACAAACATACTAGTCTTATTGCATTATTACTGTCCTTAAATAATAATATTTGACTAGGGAATTTTAAGAATAAAATACTATTCATATAATCTCATTTTCAAGTCACATACTTAAAGACATATATTACGTATTAATATTCCAAAAACATTTATAATTCTTTCAATTTATGATGTAATAAATAAAGATATAATAAATATTAATTAAATAATCACATAACATAATTGTTTTCAATAAATATTAATTAAATAATCACATAACATAATTGTTTTCAATAAAACATTAAAAGTATTGTCTCTAGGACACCAATACTAACAAGTACATGGCAAGTACCCCTAAGTAACTGTCACGTAGGATCTCTCCCAACCCCCGATAAGGATAACTTGCCAGAATATAGAGCAGGACTCCTAAAGCGTTTTGACGAGCAATCATCCCCATGTTTCCCGATGAGAACAACTCACCAGAGTATAGAATCGGGCCTTTAATATTGTTCCGAATGATAGACCAGACAAACCCCGGAGACCTTCAATGAATAACTTAGTGGGTAGGCCATCCAGAAAAATCTCTTTAGGAGTAGACAAGTCGACCGAGCCAATTCTTAGATAATCTTTAATATATCTTCTTTATGTCGTAATTACTACCTTCAAGTCGATTTATTAAAATTGGACTAATTTTTAAAAGATATGACCATTTCAGGAAATAAGCATTTCGTCAGCCATCCAACTAACATTCCTTGAATTTAGACGGACTTGACGGACCCAAAAAAATTAAGAAAATATCGGATCGACTTGGTAATTAAATAAGAACATCTCCAATCATTAGACCCTGTTAACTAAAAAGTCTAGGTGACATCTAATTATAGCTACAGTAAAACCTCTATATATTAATACTCGATAAATTAATAACCTCGATAAAATTAATAATTTTGTCCAGTCCCAACTTGGGACCAGTACAAAATTGGACCTCAATTGATAAAGTAATAAGATAATAACTTTTTTTGAAATCCTAGTGTATATATATTGGTCCCAACGAAACTCTAAATTAATAATTACTAAAAAAATTCATATATATATATGTGTGTGATACACTTCAAAATTCTAAGATTGTCTAACAAAAAAAGAAATTATAGTCACTTATTTTTTGTTGAACTTCAAATATATATTGAGTTCATCTTTAAATCTCCTCATTGTATTTAAGAGTTGGGGTATTATTTTCTCGTATTGCAACAAAAAGTTGTGAATGTAAATTAATAGAATGTTAATTGGAACTTATTTTTATAATTTATTTTTCATCTCTAACTAATATACATTGAACTAGTATATTGGACTTGGAAATTTAAAGGTCTATGTAAAATCTCTTCAAATTTATAAATTATTAATTTATCATTATAATAATATCTCGTTAAATTAATAAAATATCATGATCCCAACATTATTAATTTATAGAGGTTTTACTGTATTATGTAAAATAAAGATCACTCAAATCATTATCACCTACTAGGAAATTTGTCTGTGCTTCGCACACAGGTAAAATTATAAAAAAAATTAATTATTCTATTTAAAAATTTTAAAAATGTAAACTAATGCAAAAATTCATAAAATATTTAAAAGTAACATTTATTTATTAATTATAATAATCATAATTTAAATTTTAAAATATATTTGAGAATAATAAAATTTTAAATCTTACATATATTTCAAAAACATAAACAATCATGACACATGAAATAAAATATAAATATGTCTAAAAATATTTAAACATTGAAAAAGTTATTGAAAAAAAATTAAATAATAAACATCTCATACGAAATAAAATTTAAATATGTCTAAAATTTTCAAACATTGTAAATATTGTTCAAGAAAAATAAAATATCACAATAAGAAATATGTGAAATATATGCTCCAAACATTTAAAGATATCAAGTATCATCCATCCAAAATATAAAGTTGAGTAAAAAAAAGTTATTACTCATTTTTCCTATCATGTTGAAAAATATAAAGATAGTCAATAATTAAAAATTATAATTTAATATATGGCATGCATGATATTCCTAATTCTCGATAAAGGGAAATACCAGTTTAATCTTCTTGTTGCAAGATTTAGCTAAACCTGGAGTATTTTCTAGTTCAACAGTATGAAATTATTGAAGTATTAGTTATTTACATAAGTATGCAAAATAAAGAATGATATTATTGAAAAATTAAAAAATCAACTCACATCTCCAACACTCGAAATTGTATAGTCTGAAATTTCCTATACTGATTCAAAAGTCGATGCTTTTGATTTTTTGAAAATATAAGCATCAGTAGCATCATATAATCCGTTATTAATTAGTACATTATCTTCACTATTCTTTATATTTTAAGTAACATCTTTATCAGTGATGTCCAAAATCAATCGAGGAATAGATGGATTAGAAGCAGCCTGTAAAATAATTACATAGAAAGTAAAAAATAACATAATTTAATAATTAAAACGCAACGCATATTTGTTAACAAATATGTTTATATGTTTATATGTTTATACCTCTCCGGGATCCTCTATCATTTTTGTTGCACTTTTTCCAACTAAAAGTTTAACATCACGATAAAAAAGAATAACATTAACAGTTTATGTTGAATCTTCATCAACTATTAAAATCTTGTATTTGTTTCAAAATGACAAAATTATTTATTATAATTATAGTTAATGATAATATAACAAAAAACGAACATTATACCCAATTAATTTTTTTCCATCACCTGAAGGCCACATTTTTTAGATACGAAATTTAATTTTCCAGTTGGTTCTTGTGGTGTCGAGTAACTCCAATTGATCAAACAGTGTAACAAAAGATAATATATCTTCAAATTACATACACAAATCTACAAAAATTTACCAACACTTGGTCGTATTTAGTTAATATTCAGAATATGTTAGGTCCAAAATCATCATAGAAGGGGGGGTTGAATATGATATGGTAGTTTTTTTCATTTGATTGTGGAATAAGTGTTTGTGTTCTTAAGATATGAAAATGGCAGTTATTGAAACACAAAGATTCGGGGAAATAAAAGTATATTATTAAATCCCTGAGTGCTACACTTCTAATCAAAATGATTAGCTTCAATGGGTTCAATCAATATTACAACAGATATACAGTTGGGTGATTTTAATGTTCATCTTTAATGGAGCTCCCGTCTGTATGTCTTTATTTTGAAGATGAATGAATACCTTCCGTCCATATTGATTTCAACCATATATATTCTGTAGACTTTTTGGAAAATGATTTCCAATAATGTATAAGTCCTATGTTGTGCCTGTAGAGTGGTGGTGGTGTGTAGGCGCCACATGAATCTTTGTTGCGCCTTGGATATGTTTGTTGCGCATGTATAACTTTGTTGCGCCACTAAGTAAGTTTAGTTGCGCATGTACACCATCTACCTAGTGTAGGCGCCACTAAATTACTTAAAAACTTTCCACAGTTGATTTGTTGCGCCTATTGATGTTTTGTTGCGCCTGCACACTTGTTGCAGTGTGTAGGTGCCACAAAACTTATGTTGCGCCTAGTTGTTGCGCCATAACTATTTTGTTGCGCCTGCATTCTCATTCCCTTGTGCAGGCGCCATAAACCTTCTCATTTACTTCACTTAGCTTTAATCTTGGTTTGTTACGCCTTTACAAAATTGGTGGCGCCTCTAGAGTACTTCAAGAGTACAGGAGCCACCAAATGCAATATTACTTGCCTTAACATATTTTTTGAGGAGCTTGAAGTAATTACTGTTAGTGTAGGTGCCCTAGAGGCAATACAATAGACCTTTATGTCAATTGATTATTCAATAAACATATTTATTATGACTTTAATTACTGCGATATATTTGTTAGCATAATAAATGTCCTTAGAATCATGATACACATTGTATAGTTTAGTACATGACTTGAACTTGAGATTATATAATAGATCATATTCTTAAATGTCCCTAGTCGAGTATTATTATTATAGGACAATAATAATACATAAATAGACTAGTATGTTGTTTGACTGATAACCACATCTCATTGGTTATAAGTATGGGGATACTAAAGTCAACACATAGGTACATGCAGGAGTACATGGTACTGGACAGACCCACAATGAGATTTTTCATGTTTAATAAAGTCATAAGAAAGACTCACAGTGATAATGGTGTAATGATCCTCTGACTTGAGATCATTATATTTCTGTACGAGGATTAATATACTTTGACTACATTAAAAGTTACCTTTGACCGGGTAATGATAAAAGTGGACATCGGGCATATCATGAGTCGTATGAGAAATATGAATGATAGATAAAGGATTTAACCCTCCTATAATTAGGAGAGATATTATTAGCCTCTTGATTGAGTGAGACTATAAAATGCATGGTCGTGCTCAAATAATGATTTGTTTTCATAGTCTACTCATGGATCAAGTAAACCCGGATTAAATGTTGTAGAGGATGACTAAATACATGCCTCGAATTTAATCTATAATATATATGGTTAAAGGGATTATATTACACGGAAACATTAATCATGAAAGGTTTTATCGAATCACGATTTAATTATTATTTAATTGGGTAGCAATGATGTATTACTAGATACCGCTCATTGTTTATAATTTTATTGGAGAATAAAATTATTGATAATTAAATAATAGCCTATAGGGTCACACACATAGAGCACTTAAAGGAATAGTTAATTTAAATTATAGATTTAAATTAATTGATGATTATTTGAATTTTATTATATTAATTAAGTGAGACTTAATTAATTGAAATAATAAAATTCGAATTTGAATTCTGCCCTTAATAATTAAGTATGACTTAGTTATTAATTAAATAATAGAAATTCGGTTTTATTATTTATTCTAAACCTACATGGGTTAGGTTTTGCTGATTGGGCCTCTTAACCAGCATTATAAATAGATAATGATAGTGTTAAGAAGGGTTACATTTTTTAGAAACAAAATCCCTAGAGGCAGCAGCAAACACACAGCAGCAAGCACAACAAGGCAGAAACAAATTCGAAATCATCAAAGGAGCTAGTACAATCCATTCCGTAATCAAGATCGTGGGACGTTCTTGAAGGTGCTCGTGTGGATACCATAGAGGTGTTTTCGAGAGGAAGACACAAGTCGTGAAAGCTAGGATCTCCGTTGAGTTCGTGTAAACCAAGACCAGACAAAGGTATGATTCCGTTTCACAATAATCAGTCTAGGCTTATACATGATCCTGTGTTTAGGGTTCCGAATATTTGTTATATTTACATTTAATCCGTTGTGTTTTATGCCTCGGAACCCAACAATTACTACTTATTTTCACTCTTCTGGCTTGATCAACTGATTTTCTTTTGATTAACCAAGACAATTCTTTTCTTGTTGTGCTGACGCTTAGTGCACTGGTCTGGTTCATAAATGACTAACACTGAATTGAATTCCCTTGACTTCTGTTCTATTTCAACTGATTAACTTTGGACTGTTGCATTGCTTCTGATCACTGAAACCCTTTGACATCCATACTTAAAACATTACACTGTCTTTAGTCTGAAATCTTATGAAATTTTATTTGTTACTAAGGCCTGAACATTTTAATGAACTTCTCTCACTGACATTCAGTAAGCCTTTTATCTTGAATGCTCTGCAATGATGTATGTATGATTCATGTTTACTTGTCCTTCTGGATTCTTGTGCTGCATATTAGTATTATTTATCTGTCTTTGTTTCTTGGTTGAGTTATCGTTATCACTATTACATACTACGTTACATTATGCTTTACAATCTCCCCCTATTTGGTTGTTAGAGTTTTACAAGCAAATCCTGTGAGAGGATAACTCAACTGATACTTACAAGAAAAAGTAAAGTGCAGAAAGACAGTAAATAACATTAATTACATTCTGGATTAGATTTTACATTTCTAGATTTCTTTCAGTACAATAGAAGTTTGTTCTTCTAGCCTGAACACATAATTCTATGATCTTGTGCTTCTTTGTACTGAGTCTTGCCTGTTCTTAGATCTTGTCTCAGAGTAATGTTTTCTCAGCTCTTCTTCCTTCTGCTCCAACCTTGCTTTCACTAGATCACTAACTTCCACTTCAAGAATATTGACTGGAGGTGGTTCTTCTAACTTCTTCAAAACTTCAGTGAGAAATGCGGTTGAGTTTGTCTTGGAGATTGACTCGAAGGCCAGAGATTGTCTCTTTGAAAACACGAACATTGTTATCCTCTTTGGAAAGCCTTTTACTCGGTCAGTGTCATGCATCCACTCTTCTACCAATTTCTCCACCAGAACATCTTCAATCATCCTCAAAGCCTTTTTGTCAGACTTGACAGTGGATCTCTTTACCCTTGAAAAGACTTTTCGAATAATTTTAGAATTTTTTCTCCTAAGTTTTGATAGATCCTTCTTCTTATCCACTCCATTCTTCTTGAATAGGAAGTATTTTGTTCTATTTGCTTCCGTCTGAATGCAAGGTTCAGAATCTCCTATGGTTTCAAATACTTCTGTGCCATCCTCTCTTCTTACATACACTGGGTCTTGATATTATCTGGTCATTTCCATTAGATATCTCCCTGATGTTTTAATTGCTCTGTTCAGCCTGAATGCGTAGATCAATTCAGCAGCTTTTAAATCTTCTTTTGTTTTATTCTTCTTGCTTCTGAGTCTCCCTTCTACATACTGCATGAACATTACATGGCTTGAATCCAGACATTCATCTGACAAGGTTAAGTTATGAAGTGTTGTTGCTTTGTACTACTTTACCACCGGAGGCTTTTCAAATGCTTCGACACCGATCTCTATTATTTTCTTCTCAATCAGATCTCTCAGTATCTAATTTGTTTTATGCCCCCCAAAGATGACTTTCCTCTTCAGCACATACAACTCCACAATATTCATCTTTACAAAACTCTTTATCGATAAAATCTTTGACCCTAGTGATGTTGATGTTGGGTTCCGAGGCATAAAACGCAGCGGATAAACGTAAATATAACGAAAAAAACCGGAACCCAATTCCAGGATCATGTATAAGATTGGACGGATTATGGTGATAATCGAATCATACCTATTACGATCTAGAATGTCACGAACTCAACGGAGATCCTTGCTATCACGACTTGTGTCTTCCTCTCGAAAACACCTCTATGGTATCCACACGAGCACCTTCAAGAGCGTCTCACGATCTTGATTACGGAGTGGATGTACTAGCAAATCTTTGATAATTCGAATTGTCTTCCTACCTCTTTGCTGCCTCTTCTAGGGTTTTTCTATCAAAACGTGTTATGCCTCTTAACCCTACATTATCTATTTATAATGTTTGGTTAACAGGCCCATAGCAGCAAAACCTAACCCATGTAGGTCTAGGAAAATAATAAAACGAATTTTATTATTTAATTAATAACTAAGTCATACTTAATTATTATGGGCAGAAATACAATTCTAATTTGAATTTATATTATCTTAATTAATTAAGTCTCACTTAATTAATATAATAAAAATTCAAATAATTATCAATTAATTTAAATCTATAATTTAAATTAACTATTCCTCTAAGTGCTCTTTGCGTGTGACCCTATAGGCTATTATTTAATTAGCAATAATTTTATTCTCCAATAAAATTATAAACAATGAGCGGCATCTAGTAATACATCATTGCTACCTAATTAAACAATAATTAAATCGTGATTCGATAAAACCTTTCGTGATTAATGTTTCCGTGTAATATAATCCTTTTAACCATATATATTATAGATTAAACTCGAGGCATGTATTTAGTCATCCTCTTCAACATTTAATCCGGGTTTACTTGATCCATGAGTAGACTATGAAAACAAATCATTATTTGAGCACGGCCATGCATTTTATAGTCTCACTCAATCAAGAGGCCAATAATATCTCTCCTAATTATAGGAGGGTTAAATCCTTTATCTATCATTCATATTTCTCATACGACTCATGATATACCCGATGTCCACTTTTATCATTACCCGGTCAAAGGTAACTTTTAATGTAGTCAAAGTATATTAATCCTCGTATAAAAATATAATGATCTCAAGTCAGAGGATCATTACACCATTATCACTGTGAGTCTTTCTTATGACTTTATTAAACATGAAGAATCTCACTGTGGGTCTGTCCAGTACCATGTACTCCTGCATGTACCTATGTGTTGACTTTAGTATCCCCATACTTATAACCAATGAGATGTGGTTATTTGTCAACCAACATACTTGTCTATTTATGTATTATTATTGTCCTATAATAATAATACTCGACTAGGGACATTTAAGAATATGATATATTATATAATCTCAAGTTCAAGTCATGTACTAAACTATACAATGTGTATCATGATTCTAAGGACATTTATTATGCTAATAAATATATCGCAGTAATTAAAGTCATAATAAATATGTTTATTGAATAATCAATTGACATAAAGGTTTATCAAAATAAAAATTGTATTGCCTCTAGGGCACCTACACCAACAGTTGAATTTATGAACATTTTCCACCCGTACTTGGACGCACTTACTGACACACTTGTAATTTCTTCAGATAGAATTGCATAGAGTTCATGAACATCTTCAAATTTTTCCCTCATGGTTCTGAAGAGATCAAGGACTTCTCTGCCTTTCTTCTGAGTTAGGGTTAACTCCTTCTTCTTCAGTAGACTCCTTGCTTTATCCCAATCAGGACCAACTTTAGCTTCTATGCCCTTCACTCTATTTCTTTTCTCCATTGTGTGCTGTACTCTCTTCCACTTTCTCTTCATTAATTCCTGAGCCTGAACAATGTCTTGAGTAATAACTTCGTCTACACCAACCAAAAGACAGTCATTATCAAAAATATGTTCTTCTGCAAACTCCTCCTCAACGTCTATTCCTGCAGCCTTGGCAGTTTCCTCTATTTCAATCTCAGTTGGAATCTCCAATGGCACATAGGGTTCAAATATTTCTCCTTCTTCAAGTTGCCTAGCTCCAGGCCTGTGAAAGATATCTGACTCCCCTTGAGCTGTGTATTCCAAGATCATTTCAGCTCCAACTTTTTCTTGTGCTAACCTCTCTCCCTTAGTTGGGTTATCCTCCCTTCTGACCGGAGTAATCTGAGTTGTCGAAGTTGATTGAGTAAAAATAGGAACTTTCTGAGCCAGCAGTTGTTTGATTAAATCTTTGATTTCTTTCATCTCTTCACTTTGCTGCTCCTGCACCTCCAAGATCTTTCTAATTTAGTAGTGAATTTCTGTTACTTGGGCCTCCAGATTTAAAATCATTTGGTTGTGTGCAGTGTGTGCAATGTGTAGGGTGTTTGTTTGGTTAGTGGGTGTCTCACTCCTCACTGTTTCTGTTTGAGCACGACCCTCAATACTCACACTCGGATAATCAGGGTCAGGGAATTGAAGATCGCTAAGGTTAAGTGTTTCACTCATGTCCAAGATAGCATCCTGATCTTCAGTACCTGCAACAAAATCCCTATCCCTTCTATGGGTAGGTTGCCTCTCCGCCTGACCACTATGGGTGGGGAGAACTCCTTTTATGGGAACTGGGGGGTTGAGACCCATTGTGGTCACCACTGTGGATTCTGTAATGATTGGCAAGAGTGTAGAATCCGTGATGCCAGCTGAAGCCATTGAAGGCCTTACCTGCTCAGAGACACCTTAAACAGGTTCTACTACCGAAGCAGCAGATGCTCTATTAATAGAGTCCACATCCCCTTTATGGGTGTGTTGTCCCTCCACCTGACCTGATAAAGTGGGGAGGACCTCCGTTGTAGGAGCTGTAATGTATGACAATTGAGAGCCTGTGGTGGCCCACGAAGCCTGTGAAGGCATTTCCACTTGAAGTGGTGATGCTGCTGACGCAGCTACTACGTGAATGGAGACCTCTTCCCTTCTATGAGAGAGTTGCCTTTCCACTTCACCCATTTGGGGAGGGAAAACATCCTGAATAGGATCTGGAGATGTTAAGTCCAGGGGGGTCACCACATTTGACAATGTAATGACCGGCTCGTTAGAGTCAGTGATGCCCCCAACTGTCTGTGAAGACAGGTTCTGAATTGGATCTACCAAAACAGTACTAGCTACTGAAGTAGCGGATATTGTTACAACCCCTGGTTCTATTCCCGTACCTTTCAGGATTTTATCAATTTGAGAATTAAGGTCACGAAGGAAGAGAAAGGTTTCAGAGATTGGAGAATCAGGTTCTTGGATTACAGTTGCCTTAGGTTTAAAATTCATTTTTTGACGTTTTCGAGAAGGCAGAGTTGTAGGGGGTATTTCAAAAACTTCCTGATCCGGTAGGGAATCACTCCTATCATCTAATACAATGGTTCTCAGTCAGTGGAGCAAGAGTATACCTGTTGGGATAGTCCTCCTCATTCTGTAGCAATTGAATTGTCTTGAACTAGAGTGAATGTGACGCTTCCAATTGACTGTTCTAAAAAATTTGTAGTTGATCAGCTCTCAGCACTTGATTCAATACCAGCTGCAAAAATCTGGGATACAGACATAAGTTTTCCATCTTTGCCTGGTTCTTGAGAATCTCTGCCATGATCAACTTGCCAAAATTTATTCTGGACCCAGAAGCCACTGCATACCCAATCACCTTATTGAACTGCGTGATCCCGTGAAACCCACTTGTCTTTGGTGCGAAGCCGTGAGACAAGATGTTGAAAAACAAGTTTCACTCCTTGGGTAGATGATTTTTATAAATCTTCTTCGGAAGATTATTATTTTCCTTGTTATAGTGTACAAACATGAAGAAGTTGTCCAATTCTGCTTGGGATGGCTCATCATCAAAATCCTCAGACGGCAAATGAAGTGCTTGATTGGTGTCATTCTCAATTATTCGCACCTTCTGTCTCTGTATTTTACAAGTAAAGGCTGAGATTCCATCTGTAGATGTGTCCTGAGCAGACCTGTATATATGTCTTAATAAATTTCTATTCAAAGGAACAGAAGTCGTTAGTGTGTCCCGGACTATAGAATGTTCGTTTAAAAACCTAGCCCAGTTACCTAACTCTCTTGCCTCATTCCAATCATCTACTAAAATTGACAAATAATTAGTCCTTTTAATCTCAAAATTACCTGCCATTTCATCAAATTGATAGGTAATTTTTACGAATTAAAATCGTTAATTAATATCTAGTAATTTTAGTAAATTACGAACCAAACCCTAATTTGAAAAATTACTCGGATTTTCGTTAAATAAATATATGTTGATTTCCTAATAATTTTAAGCACACGTTTAATTTTATTATTGAATTTTAATCGACTAAATTTTCAGCAAATTTTAATATATGACTCAAATTGTTCAAGAATAGTGATTTTGTAAACTTACACCAAATTAAGATTTGACAGTTACACAATGCAGATGGGTGAAAGTGATCCACAAAACTAGTCTCAGATTAAAATTTGGACAACAATTGATCAAGATATGGTCGATTTAAAATTCTAGATCTCAAGTATTTTGTTGCGCTTCTTATAGTGTAAGTACCGTGTATGTATATAATGAACGCAACAAACCTTTGCACATATATATAGGCACCACAAAAACAAAAAAAAAATTCTAAGTATTTATGTTGCGCCTGCACAATGCTTGCACAGTGTAGGCGCCACAAACAATACTGGCGTAACAAAACTTGCTAATAAAATTTTGTTGCGCCTGCACAGTGTATTCACTATGTAGGCGTCACAAAATTTATCAGCGCAACAAAATAACAAAAATCTTTCTAAGTATTTTGTTGCGCCTACACAGTGCTTGCACTGTAAAGACGCAACAAAATTTATAACGCCACTTGAATTTTCATGAAAATATTTCTAGTACATGTGATGAGATATTTTGCGCCTTCACAGTGCTTGCACTGTATAGCCGCCACTAAATCGATTAAGCGCCACAAACTACTTGTAAAATCTCAAGTTGCTCCTAGATTTTGCTACTTTTCAATAAATAATATTTATGAATATTTTGTATAATTAATCAATAATAATTAATTACTCATAAATATTATTTTATAAAATATTTATTAATAACAATAATAACAGTAATTATAAAAAAATTTATCATAAATAAATTATGCATCTTATTATTTTACTTTTATTTTAAATATAAGAATAAATATAAATATTCATCCTTTTTATTTAAAATAATTTCAAATAGTATTTAAATATATAAGTAACAAGAATTTATCAATTAAATACAAGCACTTAAATATTTTCTAAGATTAAATTTAAACCAGTACCAGATTAATAAAATTAGCAGACATGCACAAGGTATTTATCTATTATTTAATCCTATTAACTAGAAAATAATTTGGTAGATAAATTTACAAGTCCTAAAAATATTAACATTAATTAACCAGTGAATTTATCATCTTCAAATTGCAGTTTTAGATTACTAACTAATTAGTTAGTAGAATTTAACATCCCAAGTTCACAAACCAGTCTAGTAAAAGTGATTTCATCCAGTAGTTTAGTGAAGATGTCTGCAATTTGCTGCTCTGTAGGTACAAAATGTAACTCCACAGTACCATTCATGACATGCTCTCTAATGAAATGATACCTGATATCAATGTGCTTGGTCCTTGAATGTTGAACATGATTGTTTGTTATGGCTATGGCACTTGTGTTGTCACAGAATATTGGAATTTTGCTCAGCAACAGTCCATAGTCTTGAAGTTGGTTCCTTATCCACAGAATTTGTGCACAACAGCTTCCAGCAGCAACATATTCAGCTTCAGCTTTCGATATTGCAACTGAGTGCTGCTTCTTGCTATACCAGGACACCAATCTTCTACCAAGGAATTGACAACTCTCTGATGTACTTTTTCTGTCAATCCTACAACCTGCATAATCAGAATCTGTATAGCCAACAAGGTCAAAACATGTATCTTTAGGGTACCAAATTCCAAGATTCAGACTTCCATTAAGATACCTAAAAATCCGTTTAACAGCTATACGATGTGATTCTTTAGGGTTAGACTGGAACCTAGCACACAAGCATGTAGCAAACATAATATCTGTCCTACTTGCAGTTAAGTAAAGTAATGAGCCGATCATACCTCTGTAGCTTCTGATGTCTACCTTCTTACCAGGTTCATCTTGATCAAGCTTAGTGGCAGTTGCCATAGGGGTTTTGGCTGTTGATGCATCTTCAAGACCATACTTTTTCAATAGATCTCTGATGTACTTGGTCTGGCAAATGAAGATTCCATCTTTCCTTTGGCTTACTTGGAGTCCAAGGAAGTAATTCAACTCTCCCATCATGCTCATTTCATACCTACTCTGCATTAGCTTAGCAAATCTACTATACAACTGATCGTTAGTAGAACCAAATATAATGCATCTATATATACCTTGTAAAGATTTGTAATCAACCTCATCATTATTGAGGTTTGGGAGTATTATATTTATACAGAGAATTTACAATAATCACTCCTATGATTAAGGAGAGTCAATGACAAATACAAGGAAGTGAGATAATTACGAGGTAATACAATAAATACAAATTATTTCCTAATACCCCCTTCAATCGAAATGGTGGCGGTCCAAGACAAAGCATCTTGCGAAATATATCAAACTACGCACGCGGAAGACTTTTGGTGAAAATGTCAGCCACCTGAAGATTGGTTGGAACAAACTTCGTATAAAGTTTGCCAGAGTTTACTAGCTCATGAATAAAATGATAGTCCAAGTCAATGTGCTTAGCACGTTTGTGAGAAACTGGATTTTGGGTCATAAACAAGGCACTCTTGTTATCACATAACAATGTAGGACGATCCGGTGGTAAGGCATGCAATTCCTGTAAGAGATGAGTTACCCATACTAGTTCAGCAACGGTGTTTGCCATGGCACGATACTCCGATTCACAACTGGATCTGGAGACAGTGGGCTGCTTCTTAGCACTCCAGGATACAAGATTACCCCCCAAAAAAATGGAGTAGCCATACGTGGAGCGTCGCGTATCAAGACAACGTGCCCAGTCAGCATCAGAGTAGCCAATGATAGATGATTGGGTGGAACGACTGTAAGTAAGCCCGAAAGATAGTGTGCCTTTGACATAACGCAATAATCGTTTCACAGCTTGAAAATGGTCAACCGTGGGACTTTGAAGAAATTGAGAGAGCTGATTCACTGCATAAGATAAGTCCGGTCGAGTAATGGTCAAGTATTGTAAGGCACCGATTAAGGAGCGATATAGAGTGGGATCAGAATGAGGCAAACCAGTAGCGGTAAAGGACTCGTGGGGTGAAAGAGGAGTGCCAACAGGTTTAGAGTCATACATATTTGCCCGAAGAAGGATATCCTTAGCATACTTAGCCTGTGTAAGGAAGAGACCATTAGTGGTGTTGATGACCTCTAAACCCAAGAAATAGTTTAGATCCCTAAGATCTTTAATAGCAAACTCGTCGTGAAGACAAGAAACAAAGGTGCGAATGATGTTTTCATCATTGCCTGTAAGAATAAGATCGTCCACATAGACGAGAAGATACATGATATGAGAGTCTCTCCGTAGAACAAAGAGAGATGTATCTGCACGACTGCAAGTGAACCCGTATGATAAAAGGAACGTGCTTAATCGTTGAAACCAAGCACGAGGAGCCTGCTTGAGCCTGTAAATGGCCTTGATTAGTTTACAAACATAGTTTGGAAATTGAGTGTTTGCAAAACCAGGCGGTTGTTCCATGAAGACTGTTTCATTCAAAGTCCCATTTAGGAATGCATTTTTAACATCGAGCTGATGCAATTTCCAGTTGTTTAGAACCGCAAGAGATAACATAATTCGGACAGTAGATGCTTTAACGACGGGGCTAAACGTATGAGAGTAATATAATCCTAGAATTTGAGTAAAGCCTTGAGCTACTACTCGGGCTTTGTAGCGCTCAATAGATCCATCAGCGTGGTACTTGACGCGAAACACCCATTTGGAGCCGACAACATTCATGGATGGAGGACGGGGAACAAGTGTCCACGTATTATTTTGGTTTAAAGCCTCAATCTCGTCCACCATAGCTGCCATCCATTTTGGGTCTTTGGATGCCGATTTGAATCCTCTTGGTTCGATGACTGATGATAAAGCAACATGTATGGCATGCGATTGTAAAGCAGCAAGATCTGCTTGATACTTGGGCTTAAAAACTCCGGCTTTTGCTCGTGTTATCATGGGATGAAAGTTAGAGGTGGAGGTGTCAGGTTGAGAAGTAGGCGAGGAAGGTTGGGAGTGGGCTGTTGTTGGACCAGGATTTGGTGGGTCAGTCGGGTTATTAATTGGGTTGGTTGGTGGGATTGTTGGTGGGTCGGTCGGTGGGTTGGTTGGTGGGTCAGGTGGTGAGTTTGGTGATGGGTCGCAAAGTGGGCAGGACGCATTTGGGCCGGTGTTTGTAGAAGGGCTAGTGTTTAATGTAGGTGATGTGGGTGAGGTATTTTCAGTTTGGGAGAAAGGTAGCTCTTCACAGAATGTTGTAAGCACCAAGTTTTGAGAATCCAAGTTGGCATTAGTGTCTTTAAAAGGATAGAAAGACTCATTGAAGCGAGCATGGCGAGAGATAAAAATTCGATTGGTAGATGGATCCAAGCAATGAAAACCTTTATGAGAAGGACTGTACCCAATAAAAATACATGGAAGGCTCCTTGGTTCAAGCTTATGCTTAGCATAGTCTCGTAAGTAAGGAAATACTTGACATCCATAGACCCGAAAATTAGAATAATTAGGCACCTGTCCGAATAAGAGCTCAAAAGGGGATTTATTGTTGAGGAGAGGTGATGGCACACGATTAATAATGTAGGTAGCCGAAGTAAAGGCGTCTACCCAATATTGAGCTGGAACATGGGCATTAAACAACATGGCAAGACCTGTTTCTACAATATGACGATGTTTCCTTTCCGCACGTCCATTTTGTTGAGGCGTGTATGGACAAGAATACCTATGAAAAGTTCCATTTTCTTCAAAAATTGTTCGAACTGTATGATTCACAAATTCGGTGCCACCATCACTCTGAAAGGTTTTTATTTTTCTTGAGCATTGATTTTGAACAAGTTTGATAAAGGCAGATAAAACCGCATAAAAACCTGTTTTTGTTTTGAGTGGATAAAACCACGTAAACCTGGAAAAATCATCAATAAAAATAACATAGTAGCGAAAACCCTTTGGAGAAGTAATAGGTGATGGACCCCACAAGTCACAATGAATCAAATCCAATGGAAAAGAAGCACGTTTGTCATTCAAATTGAAAGGTAAACGATGACCTTTTGCAAGTTGGCACGAAGTGCAAATATCCGGTTTAGGTAATAAAGAGGTAATAGACAAAACACCACACTTATTCAAAGTGGAAATAACATCAAAAGAAATATGCCCTAAACGAGCATGCCAAAGTTCATAAGAGGCTTTATTCGAAACATCAACAACAAAGGCTTGTGGTCCATTCTTGAGCACATAGAGTCCATCAGTGCATGTCCCACGAGCAAGAACCTGTTTAGTGTTCCGATCCTGAATATCAAAGTAGTGTTGAGAAAACAAGACATCAACTTGGTGTTCTGCAGTTAACTTGCTAATGGATAAAAGCTTTTCAGTGAGATTTGGGACAACAAGGACATTACTGAGATGAATATTATTACACAGTTTATAGGTTCCTGTGTGAGTGATTGGAAGTTGTTTTCCATTTCCAAAAATAACCTTAGCATTACCTTTGTATGGAGCTGAATGATGAAGGCACTCCTTGGCTGGAGCCATGTGATCAGAGGCGCCCGAATCACCTGTCCAGTCTGGAGAATCATCGGTAACATGGCACTTAGCATGGAAAGCCTTGGCTAAGGATTCATCCGAAGTTTGAGCTTGACTAGCAAAGGTGTGCAGGTTTGGACAGGCTGAGGCATAATGGCCGTTTGTACGGCATAGTTGACAATGAGGAGGGCGACGCGTGTTGCCACGGCCCCTGCCAGAAAAACCTCGGGAAGAAATACCACGAGAGAAGCCACGACCTCGGCTAGTCGTTAAGTATTCATGCCGTTGTTGAGCGTTAAACGCAGCCGGAGGTGTGGTAGCACCATGAATGGACTGAACAAATAACTCGTGACTCTCTACCTGAGCAACAAGATCACGAAACAAAGGGGCTGGTTTTGTGGCACGGATGGCTGTAGAGAAGACCTCATAGGAGGGGCCAAGACAACAAAGGAACCAATGGAGTTTATCAATGTCAGCAACTGGATGCCCAATGGCAGCAAGTTGTTCACAGAGAAGTCGAAAGTGACGTGCAAAAACCGTAACAGAGGACGTACCTTTGGTGAGTTGTCTGAGAGAATCCCAAAGGGAGTGAACTCGTTCCACAGAGGCATTGCTGTAGACGTTTTCAAGAGCACACCAGATCTGTCTCGCACTCGATAAACCGAGAACCTCTGTCACAGTTTCTTCGGTTAAGGCGGAGAGAAGAAGAAGAGAAGCCTTGCGGTCAGTATGAACCCAGGAAGTATATTGCGGGTTCGTAATCTCTTTACCATCAGATAAGATGATTGCCAACGGCTGAGAAGAAGAGCCGTCAATATGTTGCGAGAGATTATGAAGGCTAACAAGAAGGGTCATATGGTTGCGCCATACCATATAGTTATCGGCTGACAGCTTAATCGGAGATAGGTGAGAGATAGAGGTGGTGTAGGAGAGGGAATCAGAAGCCATGGGGGTGGTGTCGGCGCCGAAAAAAATTAGATCGCAGGAAAGAAGAAAGAAGGAGGGAGAAGATTGAGGGGATATGTTAGGCTGATACCATGTAAAGATTTGTAATCAACCTCATCATTATTGAGGTTTGGGAGTATTATATTTATACAGAGAATTTACAATAATCACTCCTATGATTAAGGAGAGTCAATGACAAATACAAGGAAGTGAGATAATTACGAGGTAATACAATAAATACAAATTATTTCCTAATATACCTGTATTAATATCATGTTATTTTTATACATTTTATGAAACAGAGTCTTATCTATGACACCTCTAGTGAAACCATTTTCAAGTAAGAATATAGATAGAGTGTCATACCATGTCCGAGGTGCTTGTTTTAAGCCATAGACTGCCTTGAAGAGGAAGTATACAAAATCTGCAAATTCTGGATCTCCAAACCCTGGGGGTTGTTCCACATACACTTCTTCTTCAAGCTCTCTATTCAGGAATGCACTCTTCACATCCATTTCATAGACTTTAAAGTTGGAATGTGCTGTGAATTCCAGAAACATCCTGATAGCTTCAAGCCTTGCCACTGGTGCATATGTTTCATCATAATCTATTCCTTCCTCTTGGAAATAACCTTTAGCAACCAGTCTGGCTTTGTTCCTCATAAAAATGCCATCTTCATCCAGTTTATTTCTAAATACCCACTTTGTGCCAATTATAGACTTGTTCTTTGGCCTGGGTACCAGCTTCCAAACTTTTTGCCTCTGAAACTGAATGAGTTTTTCTTGTATAGCTATTACCCAATCTGGATCTTCCAATGCTTCTTCCACTTTCTTTGGCTTTATTTCAGAGATAAAACCAGAGAATACACATTCATTCTGAGAAGCATGTCTAGTTTGGACTCCAGCATCTGGATCTCCTAGAATCAACTCAAAGGGATGAGCTCTACTTCATACCCTATGTCTAGGCAGATTTTCCCTAGAACATTTAGCCTGATTATCATTAAAGTGCTGAGTCCTGCTAGTAGATCCTTCAGTTGCTCCCCCTACGCTGCTGCTTGGTTGAGAATGAGATTCTCTACCACTACTAGTAGTTTCTGTGAATCTTCCATTGTTTCCACTACTAGGGTCAGAATCATCATTATTGATATTCTCATTTGGTGCTTGATTTTCTATTGCAGCTTTAGGTTCTACTTCACTTTCTTCCGAGTTTATATTTTCGAACTCCAGAGTTTCAGTGTCGTCTATTCTTTGTAGACTTGTGATCTAGAGATCATCGAAAGTTACATTCATGCTTTCAATGACCTTCTTGTGATCAATCATATAAACCCTGTATGCCTTATATTCCAGAGAGTGGCCAAGAAATATGCCTTCATGAGCCTTGGATTCGAACTTTCCTAGATGCTCATCATCTTTCAGTACAAAGCACTTTACTCCAAATACATGAAAATATTTCAGTGTTGGTTTCTTGTTTTCCATCAACTCGTACGGAGTCTTGTCATAATCTTTATTTTACAAGGTACGATTCTGAGTGTAACAAGTTGTGTTGACTGCTTCAGCCCAGAAGTATAGAGGTAATTTAGCTTCATTCAGCATTGTTCTTGTTGCTTCAACTAGAGTTCTGTTCTTCCTTTCTACCACTCCATTTTTCTGTGGAGTTCAGAGCACTGAGTATTGTCTTGAAATCCCTTTATCAATACAGAAATCATTCAGGGTTATATTCATGAACTCTATTCCATTGTCAGACCTAATTTTCCTGACAGGCAAACCAGCTTCTAACTTTATCTTCTTTATGTGATCAATAATTGTTTGAGGGGCTTCATCCTTCGACGCTAGAAACAACACCCATGTGTACTTGGAGTAGCCGTCTATAATTACTAGTGCATATCTCTTCCTTGACATAGACATGACATTGACTGGATCAAATAAATCTATATACAGAAGTTGCAGTGGTTCAGTAATGTGTGAAGAATCTTTGCTTCGGTGAGATGCTTTCTTTGACTTCCCCTTTTCACAAGCTTCACACAAACCTTCTTGACATAATTCCATCTCAGGTAAACCTCTAACCAATTCCCTCTTAACTAAAGAGTTCATTGACTTGAAGTTCAGGTGTGAAAGTTTCTTATGCCATAACCAACTGTCCTCTATTGAAGCTTTGCTGTAAAAACATTGAACTTCGCCATTGCTTGCAGAGAATAACTCAACTACAAAGAGATTCCCCTTTCTCACTCCTTGAAGAGCAAGCTTCGAATCTTTCCTATTTTGGATTGTACATCTTTCTTTCTGAAACGTTACTTTGAAGCCCTTGTTAGTGAACTGACTGATACTTAGAAGGTTGTGCTTTAATCTATCCACAAGAGAGATATTTTCAATGATAACATTGTCAATTTCCAGATTGCCATATCCCGTTGTGAATCCCTTGCTGTTATCTCCAAAGGTCACTATCGGGCTAGCTTTCTTAATCACATCTGATAGCAGGGCCCTATCACCAGTCATATGCCTTGAACAGCTGCTGTCGAGAATCTAGATGGCACGCTTGTTCTTTGCTATGCCCTGCAACCACAGATTGATTACTTCTTCTTTGCACCCAAATTTGATTGGGTCTAAGAGGCTTAGATAAGTAAGCAGATTTAGCTGCAGAAATTTTCTGGTCCTTGTCTTTCTCATCGACTGTGCCCTTGCCCTTTGGTTTAGCCTTGATAGAAGTGTTTTTAGGCTTAGGGACAGGGGCTTCCTTCCTAAACTTAGGAGGACTAACATTATTTGCCTTAACATGCTTTCTATTTAAGTTCACATCTGTATTCATGCAAGTACTAGATGATATATTCATTAAGTTTATGTATGCAGACATGATGTTGAAAGCACATGGCATGCATCCTACTTTACCACATGGTTGATAAGGGATAGACAAGGCAGGCATGGCAGACATATTAGAAGTTTTTTCTTTTACTACTTTTATCTTTTTGCATGCATGCGTAAGATGACCAGTAAAATTGCAATTATTAAAAACTTTTCTAATCGTTTAGGAGAGTAGGCATAATCATTTTTCTTGTTAACACCTATCTTGCCATTTTTGTTAGCTTTCTTCTTTTCATTCTTGTTGCCTAAATCACTTTTAATTTGTTCCTTAGGTTCTACAATTTTTACAGATTTCTTAGGCAACTCCTTTTTACTTTCTTCCTCTTTCTTTTTATCCTCAACATGGATTTCTTCTTTCATTAGTATATGTTCTTCATCTAGGGGTTCGATGACAAACTTCTTGTATAGGGGCTTAGCGACATTTTTTAACACATGTGGAATGTATTGCTTCACAGGACTTTCATCAGCAATTGATTCCTCATGTCTCTTTCCTACCTTTTTATCATAGTCAAATCATATTCCTGTTTTCTGACCTATGACATGTTTATCTATTGCCTCCTTAACAAGATTATCAGATTTTTTATAAGCCTGAAGTTTTAACTCTAACTCAGAAATTTTATTCATGAGCGCAGTTTCTACTTCCTGGTTGCATTTGTCTCTATTCTGGAGATATTCTATCTTCTGTTTCAGATCTTCTAAGTTAACACATGCAAGCTCTAGTTCTTCATTTCTAGCTTCTAGCATTTTATTCTTTAGAACTAGTTTAGCATTTTCTTCTTCAGATGCTAGCATGCTTGTGTGAATGTTAAACATTTCTATACTAAGATCTTCTACAGTTTTCTTATAATCAGAATTAGACATATCAACTGTGGAAAGAAATGATACCTTAGATGACTGAGGTGATGCCTCTGAAGAGTCTTCTATTAGTGCAACATTTCCATATGTCTCCTCTTCATCATTGTCTGAGTCATCCCAGCTCTTTCGCTCGGCTATATAAGCTCTGTCATGATACTTCTTTACCAGTGCATCATACTTTTGCTTGAGTTCTTCATACGACTCCCTTCTTTCTTTTCCTTGATTAGGCTTCCGGCATTCTGTAGCAAAATGTCCGAGTTCATCACAGTTATAGTACTTGAACTTACTGCGTTCTACCATCCCCGTCTTATAACCTCCTTTGCTGCAAGACCCTGAAGACGAACCACCTCGGTTGCTGTTTCTGAAACTGGAACCACTGTAACTTGAGTTACTCTTGAATTTGTACTTAGGGTTCCTCATAAACCTGAGGTTCTTGAACTTCCCTGCCATATAGGCCATTGTCTTGTTTTCCAACTGTTCAAGTTCTTCCATTGAATAGAAGTTATCTTCATCACCTGCTTGAGCATTCTCTGAAATTTGAGCTCTAAAATCTCTTCTTTCTGAACAACAGGCTTCACTGAGTTGGTCTCTGGTCTCTGTGACAACAAAATCTTTGGCTATAAGTGTTGTAGTCTTCAACAGTGTTGTATTCTTACTGTCCACTGTACCTGACCCATAAATGATTTGTCTTTGCTCTTGCTCCATTTCATGAGTCTTAAGCTTCCCATATAAAATTTCAATAGACATGTCATTTATGTCACTCCTCTCTCTGATGGCAGAGATTTTGTGTTCTAGGTGTGCTGGCAGTGTCAACATGAATTTTATGTTGATCTCCCTACGTTAGTAGGCCTTCCTATGCAGTGAAAAATCATTCAACAATTTGTTGTATCTCTCAAAGACTCGAGTGATACTTTCTCCTAGTAGGGACTTGAACGCTTCATACTGGGATGTAATAATATCCAGCCTGTTCTCTTTCACTTCTGTTGTACCTTCCATTAACAGATCAATCGTATCCCACATTTGTTTGGCACTGGTGCAATTAATCACTTGATTCAGCATTGTAGTGTCCAGTGAATCCATTAGGATACATTGAAGATGATTATCCCATGCAACTCGATCTTTGTCAGTGTTAGTGTATTCTGAAGGCTCCTTTGGGGTAAATCCTTGAGGAATCCGTTCGCCATCATCTGAGACTATTTTTGGTGTCAGCTTCTGAGGTACATAGGATCCATTTTCCAAAATTCCCATGTATTGAGAATTAGTTGATTTAATGAAAGTGGACATCTTCTTCTTCCATAAAATGTATTCATTTTTATCAAAGGCTGGGGTTTTGATGCTACTAAGTTTTTGAGTACTCATAGTTGTGAAGAATTTTAAATCTCAAAAAATAATTAATTTTTCAAAAATTATAATTAATTCGAATAAAAATTGAATTTCGCGAAATAAAATTTTTGTTCGAATTCTTGATGATTGATAGCTTTTTAAAATTAGTGTATTTAAAATCTTTAAAAAATTCGAAATTGATTTTTCTTTAAAAATAAAGAAATTTCAATATAAATTTTTCTAGATCTAAAAATGTACTTTTTCGTAAAACTATTTTTGGATCTTAATATGATATGGTAGTTTTTTCGTTTGATTGCGGAATAAGTGTTTGTGTTCTTAAGATATGAAAATGGCAGTTAATGAAACACAAAGATTCGGGGAAATAAAAGTATATTATTAAATCCCTGAGTGCTACACTTCTAATCAAAATGATTAGCTTCAATGGGTTCAATCAATATTACAACAGATATACAGTTGGCTGATTTTAATGTTCGTCTTTAATGGAGCTCCCGTCTGTATGTCTTTGTTTTGAAGATGAATGAATACCTTCTGTCCATATTGATTTCAACCATATATATTCTGTAGTCTTTTTGGAAAATGATTTCCAACAATGTATAAGTCCTATGTTGCGCCTGTAGAGTGGTGGTAGTGTGTAGGCGTCACATGAATCTTTGTTGCGTCTTGGATATGTTTGTTGCGCCTGTATAACTTTGTTACGCCACTAAGTAAGTTTAGTTGCGTCTGTACACCATCCACCTAGTGTAGGCGCCACTAAATTACTTAGAAACATTCCATAGTTGATTTGTTGCGCCTATTGATGTTTTGTTGCGCCTGCACACTTGTTGCAGTGTGTAGGCGCCACAAAATTTATGTTGCGCCTAGTTGTTGCGCCACAATTGTTTTGTTACGCCTGCACTCCCATTCCCTTGTGCATGCGCCACAAACCTTCTCCTTTACTTCACTTAGCTTCAATTTTGGTTTGTTGTGCCTTTACAAAATTGGTGGCACCCCTAGAGTACTTCAAGAGTACAGGAGCCACCAAATGCAATATTACTTGCCTTAACATATTTCTTGAGGAGCTTGAAGTAATTACTACTTATTTTCACTCTTCTGGCTTGATCAACTGATTTTCTTTTGATTAACCAAGACAATTCTTTTCTTGTTGTGGTGACGCTTAGTGCACTGGTCTGGTTCACAAATGACTAACACTGAATTGAATTCCCTTGACTTCTGTTCTGTTTCAGCTGATTAACTTTGGACTGTTGCATTGCTTCTGATCACTGAAACCCTTTGACATCCATACTTAAAATATTACACTGTCTTTAGTCTGAAATCTTTTGAACTCTTATTTGTTGCTGAGGCCTGAACATTTTAATGAACTTCTCTCGCTGACATTCACTAAGCCTTTCATCTTGAATGCTCTGCAATCATATGTATGATTCCTGTTTACTTGTCCTTCTAGATTCAGTGCTGCATATTAGTATTATTTATCTATCTTTGTTTCTTGGTTGAGTTATCGTTATCACTATTACATACTACGTTACATTATGCTTTACAGAATATTTTTATGGCTTAATTTTGGTACATGAACTTGATTTTTAATTGAATGGAAAAACAATTAAATTAATTGTTAATATTGTAAGTTTTAACAGACGTAAATTATTTTGTAAAACAATTATATTTTTTTCATGCATTTAACTAGAATTAAATTTAATCCTAAAATAACATAAATTTTGTTATAAGGTTATAACAAAATTTTTTCATGCACAGATTTGATTTATATTAGGTATGATTATCTGCCATAAATTAAGAATTTGATTAATATTAGTTATGACTGTGTGACTATAATCACGATAGTAGCCTTATTTAAATGTGTCAATTAAGTGATATGTTTAATGAAATAGAATAATTTATGTGATTAGTTAAGTGAATGAAAGAGTGAAGTAATTCCATTAATCAAGCGGCAGTAAATATGATGAAGAACATATATTCAGTTTAGAATATGTGTATACATGATTATATTATTATTAACTTTTTTTAATTTTAAATTTGAAGCTTGATTTGAACTTTTAAATTTGTATATATAGTAGAAATATAGAATTAGAGAAATATTTGTACCGTATATAAAAGTGAAATCTTTTCATCCATTTCACTCATAAGTTTCCCTCATTTATATATCATGCAATTGAATTAAATTATTATATTTTCTATGATAATGGGATATACTTTATAGACACTATTGTCAAATTAATGGGATTAATTGGATATGCATGTTCTTCATTTTTATTTGATCAATATGCACTATCTTCCCTATTTTTTTCTTTGATAAGCTAATTAATAAATAATATCATATTTAAATATCATATTAAGAAATCTCATATATAATTGTAATAATCATTATAATCATTATTAATCAATAGTTGAGACTGATAATTTTATTTTTAGGTAATTCTGTATAAATCTTCATCTATTGAAAATAATATTAATATCAATAACTTTAATATGCAGTGTTGTTATCTTGTATATTTATTCTCGCAATGTATTAAAAATATAGTTATATTTCTATTATGTACATGTTATTACTTAGATGTAATTTATACTTTCAAGAATTTAATTATATATCTTTAATTGCTATGTATTTAAATTTGATTCATCATAATATGACATTACATGCATAAATTTAATGTCAAAATAACATTTAAAATTGATCAATTAGATTCCAACCAAATAATTTTCAACAAAATCATCCACAAAAATTCAGAAAATAGATAGATGTTTTTTCATCTAGGACTAATGAAAAATGTCATTTATAGATTTAAAAAAATAAATGTCATTTATTATTGAGAAATGTCTCAAGTGCTATACCAAATATAATATGTTCTCAATTTTTTTATCATCATATTTTTTAGATGACCATATATACATAACCTAAATTTATTTATGTACATCCAATTAAAATTTTAAATCAAAATAACTTTATCTTTTTTTTTTGAAAAATGGGATAAAAAATAATTATATGTAGAGGTTTTTTTTATGAAAATACTATACATCACATTATTTTCATATTATTAAAAGTTCATGTTTCTCATAAAAATATATTGAAATATAATTTATGTTACCCAGATAATGCACTATTATAAAAGGGGGGTTGAATATAATAGTATCAAATAATCGTTTAAGAACACAATTATGTAAAAGATAAACTGCTTTGTATTAACCTTGATGAACTGAATACAAAACACTCTCAAGAAAAACAATGTTCTTAAGAGCTGCTAGGTTATGAGATAGATATATCTTAAACTCTTGCAATGTTAACCTAATTCTGTGTTTATATTGTTGGTGTAGGTGCCCTAGAGGCAATACAATGTTTATTTTGATAAACCTTTATGTCAATTGATTATTCAATAAACGTATTTATTATGACTTTAATTACTGCGATATATTTGTTAGCATAATAAATGTCCTTAGAATCATGATACACATTGTATAGTTTAGTACATGACTTGAACTTGAGATTATATAATATATCATATTCTTAAATGTCCCTAGTCGAGTATTATTATTATAGGACAATAATAATACATAAATAGACTAGTATGTTGTTTGACTGATAACCACATCTCATTGGTTATAAGTATGGGGATACTAAAGTCAACACATAGGTACATGCAGGAGTACATGGTACTGGACAGACCCATAGTGAGATTCTTCATGTTTAATAAAGTCATAAGAAAGACTCACAGTGATAATGGTGTAATGATCCTTCAACTTGAGATCATTATATTTCTGTATGAGGATTAATATACTTTGACTACATTAAAAGTCACTTTTGACCGGGTGATGATAAAAGTGGACATCGGGTATATCATGAGTCGTATGAGAAATATGAATGATAGATAAAGGATTTAACCCTCCTATAATTAGGAGAGATATTATTGGCCTCTTGATTGAGTGAGACTATAAAATGCATGGCCATGCTCAAATAATGATTTGTTTTTCATAGTCTACTCATGGATCAAGTAAACCCGGATTAAATGTTGAAGAGGATGACTAAATACATGCCTCGAGTTTAATCTATAATATATATGGTTAAAGGGATTATATTACACGGAAACATTAATCACGAAAGGTTTTATCGAATCACGATTTAATTATTATTTAATTGGGTAGCAATGATGTATTACTAGATACCGCTCATTGTTTATAATTTTATTGGAGAATAAAATTATTGATAATTAAATAATAGCCTATAGGGTCACACACATAGAGTACTTAGAGGAATAGTTAATTTAAATTATAGATTTAAATTAATTGATGATTATTTAAATTTTATTATATTAATTAAGTGAGACTTAATTAATTAAAATAATATAAATTCGAATTCGAATTTGAATTCTGCACTTAATAATTAAGTGTGACTTAGTTATTAATTAAATAATAAAATTCGATTTTATTATCCTAAACCTACATGGGTTAGGCTTTGCTGTTATGGGTTGCTATTATGAGCCTATTAACCAACCATTATAAATAGATAATGTAGGGTTAATAGGTATTAAGTTTTTAAGAAAAACGAACCCTAGCAGCAGAAAAGGCAGAGGCAGATTTCGAAATCATCTAGAGGAGGCTAGTACATCCGTTCCATAATCAAGATCGTGAGACGTTCTTGAAGGTGCTCGTGTGGATACCATAGAGGTGTTTTCAAGAGGAAGACACAAGTCGTGAAAGCTAGGATCTCCGTTGAGTTCGTAGTAGTCAAGACCAAACAAAGGTATGATTCCATTTCACCATAATCTGTCAATCTTATACATGATCCTGCGTTAGGGTTCCGAAATTTTTCGTTATATTTACGTTTAATCCGCTGCGTTTTATGCCTCGGAACCCAACAATGGCATCAGAGCTACGTGTATTTGATGCATACATGCCTGTTTTGGTGACTGCCATGCCATGCTACTGCTTTGTCATAATCTGTTATGCCACTGCCATGCCTGTTATGAGACTGCTATGCTTCTGCCAATATGTTACTGCCAGAGAATGTATATTCTGTGTCTGATCGGAGTTTGTGAAATTGGAGCTGGGTCAGAGTTTAACAAACTCTGATGGACTCGCTCAGAGTTTAATAAACTCTGATGGTCAGGTCAGAGTATAGAGCATGGTCAGAGTTTAACAAACTCCGATGGTCTCTGATCAGAGTTTAGCAGTAAACTCTAATGGACTGTGCTGATCAGAGTTTAGCAGTAAACTCTGATGGACTGTGCTGATCAGAGTTTAGCAGTACACTCTGATGGACTGTGCTGATCAGAGTTTAGCAGTAAACTCTGATGGACTGTGCTGATCAGAGTTTAGCAGTAAACTCTGATGGACTGTGCTGATCAGAGTTTAGCAGTAAACTCTGATGGACTGTATAAATTCCAGTGGGGAAAAAGGCCAACAGATATGATCTGTAGTTCAGAAATTGATGATTTCTGAATAGGACTGGTCTTCGAAATATAAACGGTTATATTCGGCCGTTGTATCATTGGGTCAAACTTAACTGAGTCGTCATAATAAGGTGAAAGTAAACGGTTATATTCAACCATTATGAACTTAGAAGCATAGAGTTTGGTTAAAAATCTATTAGATAGATAAGATCAATCGTTGCTCACCAAACTATCCAAGAATTATATATGATATAATTGATAAATGTTGTCTACCTAAATAATCATTCTTAAGGACTTCCAATGGTTGACTTAAGACATGACGAAATATGGATCTTGGCTCACTAGAAAGAATCATGGGATATACTTTCCAAATTAATAGTAAGAGCTATTAATTTGATGAAAATAGTGGGAGATATATTATGAATGTATCATAATCATTTGAACATAATAAATAACTCAGACAATCTAAATGTTTAATTTTGTGCTTTTATCATTGTAGATACCAAGTAATGACAAACAACACAAACACACTATCCGTACGATCTGTCCTTGAGAAGGATAAGCTGACAGGAGGAAACAACTTCCTAGACTGGCAGAGGAATTTGAGGATTGTCCTCAGGTAGGAGCGCAAGCTTCATGTCATTGATATTCCTCCGGCAGGTCCCCTTCCTGAGGGCGCTACTGTTGAGGAACGAGCGGCCCATACAAAGGATGAGAATGATGCAACTGATGTTGCATGTCTTATGTTGGCAACTATGAGTGCTGAGCTTCAAAGACAACATGTGCATATGGATGCATATACTATCTATGAGCACTTGCAAAGCATGTTTGCAAGCCAAACTTGTCAAGAAAGGTTCAACACGAGCAAGTCACTTTTTAATTGCAAACAAGGGGAAAGTGAACCAGTTGGCCCACATGTTCTGAAGATGATTGGTTACATTGAGTATCTTGATACTTTGGGTTTCCCGATTATTCAGGAAATTGGTATTGACCTAATCATGAATTCTTTGAACAACAAATTCACCCAGTTTATCATAAACTACAACATGAATGAATTTGACAAAACACCTACTGAATTGTTGGCTATGTTGAGAACATATGAGACCAACATGAAGACGGCTGAACCTGCTCCCATACTGATGGTGGGCAATAAAGGTAAGGCCAAAGGGAAAGGCAAGTGGAAGGGTAAGAAGAAGACAGGTTCTGATTCTACACCCAAGCCAAAGTCAGGTCCTAAACAGGCTTTAAAGCCTAAAGGTGGGGTCGCTAAGGGTGAATGTCACTACTGTAAGAAAACTGGTTACTGGAAGAGAAACTGTTCAGTTTACTTAGAGGATCTGAAGAAGAAGAGGGCTGAGCAAGCTTCTACTTCAGGTATATATGTTATAGAAGTCAATCTGTCTATTTCTACATCTTGGGTATTGGATACTGGATGTGCTTCTCACATTTGTATAAATGTGTAGGAAATGCAGAGAAGTAGGACATTGGCTAAAGGAGAAATGGACCTACGAGTTGCCAATGGAGCAAGAGTTGCTGCTTTAGCTGTAGGAACATATTATTTATCTTTGCCCTCTGGGCTAGTTTTAGAACTGGAAAATTGTTATTACGTGCCTGCGATTCGCAGAAACATTATTTATGTTTCTTGTTTGGACAAGAAAGGTTTTTCGTTTACAATAAAGAACAACAGTTGCTCTTTTGCTTTGAATAATTTAACCTATGGTGTTGCGCGTTTGTTTAATGGTTTATATATTCTTGACTTAGATAATCCTGTCTGTAATATAGAAAACAAACGACTTAAAGTTAATGACTCAAATCAAACATACCTCTGGCATTGTCGTCTAGGCCATATAAATGAGAAACGCATATCCAAATTACATAAGGATGGATATTTGGATAAGTTTGATTTTGAATCATACCAAGAATGCGAATCTTGTTTTCTTGGTAAAATGACTAAAGCCCCTTTCACTGGTAAGGGTCAAAGGGCCACTGAACGTCTGGAGCTAATACATAGTGATGTATGTGGCCCAATGTGTGTGATGGCTAGAGGAGGCTACTACTACTTCATAACATTTACTGATGATTTCAGTAGATATGGGTATGTATATCTTATGAAGAATAAATCCGATTCTTTTCAAAAGTTCAAAGAATACAAGGCTGAAGTAGAAAAGCAAATTGGCGGAGGTGCAAGTATTAAAATCTTACGATCTGATCGTGGAGGAGAATACTTGAGCACTGAATTTAAATATTATTTAAAGGAGTGTGGTATTGTATCACAACTCACTCCGCAAGGTACACCTCAATGGAATGGAGTTTCAGAGAGGAGAAATCGCACCTTGTTGGACATGGTACGATCGATGATGAGTCATGCAAATCTTCCAATTAGTTTCTGGGGTTATGCTCTAGAAACAGCGGCTTTCACACTTAACCGTGTTCCTACTAAGAAGGTTCAAAAGACTCCATATGAGATATGGGAGAAGAAACGGTCAGGCATAAACTTTATGAAAGTTTGGGGATGCAAGGCGTTTGTGAAACGTCAAGTATCTGACAAGCTTGGACCTAAATCTGAAGAGTGCAATTTTGTGGGATACCCTAAAGAAACAAAGGCGTATTATTTTTATAGTCCTTCTGAGCAGAAGGTGTTTATTGCTCGAGACGCTGTTTTAATGGAAAGAGATTTTGTTTCCAAAAGAAACAGTGGGAGAACTATAGACCTCGATGAAGATCGAGAACCACAAAATAGCATTGAACCTGAAGTGGAACAGGAGCAGGATAATGATAATGCTCAACAAACACAGGTTGTTCGTAGAACTAGTAGAATTCGCCATGAGCCAGAGAGATATGGATTTCTCTTGACTCAATGTGGTGATTTGATGCTCATAGGTGAAGATGAGCCTCTCACATACCAAGATGCTATGAACAGTCCAGACTCTAAGAGATGGCTATAAGCCATGAAATCCGAGATGGATTCCATGTACGAAAACCGAGTATGGACTTTGATTGATCCACCTGAAGGGGTAAAACCCATAGGGTGCAAATGGGTTTTCAAGAAGAAAACTGACATGGATGGAAATGTTCAGACCTATAAAGCAAGGCTGGTTGCAAAAGGTTTCAGACAAATTCATGGTATTGACTATGATGAGACTTTCTCACCAGTGGCTATGGTCAAGTCCATAAGGATTTTGCTTGCTATTGCAGCATTCCATGATTATGAAATCTGGAAAATGGATGTCAAAACAGCCTTCCTTAACGGAATCCTTGAAGAGGATGTGGATGTGTACATGACACAACCTGAAGGTTTTGTCGATCCAAGGAATGTTAGCAAGGTATGTAAATTATGTCGATCCATTTATGGATTGAAGCAAGCCTCTAGGAGATGGAATATCCGTTTTGATGAAACAGTCAAAGAGTATGGCTTTGTTCAAAACGAAGATGAACCTTGTGTTTACAAGAAGGTTAGTGGGAGCCATGTGGCATTCATAGTACTATATGTTGACGACATACTACTAATGGGGAATGACATACCTTCTCTCAAGGCTGTTAAAATTTGGTTAGGGAGCAACTTCTCTATGAAAGACTTAGGAGAAGCATCCTACATTCTAGGAATGAGGATCTATAGGGATAGATCTAGAAGGATGATCGGTCTAAGTCAGAGTACATACATCGATAAGGTTTTGCATCGTTTTAGTATGCAAAATGCAAAAAGGGGATATGTCCCCGTGTCTCAAGGGATAACGATCTCTAAAGATCAGTGTCCGAAATCATTGGATGACAAGGACCGCATGAGTAAGGTTCCATATGCCTCAGCAATTGGATCCATCATGTATGTGATGGTATGTACTCGCCCAGATGTTTCGTATGCTTTAAGCATGACGAGCAGATACCAATCTAATCCAGGTGAAGGTCACTGGACGGTTGTCAAGAATATTCTAAAGTACTTGAAAAGGACTAAAGATTCATTCTTGGTGTATGGAGGAGAGGAAAAACTGGTTGTAAAAGGTTACACCGATGCAAGTTTTCAAACAGACAGGGATGATAGTATATCACAGTCTGGTTTTGTGTTTTGTCTAAACGGAGGTGCTGTAAGTTGGAAGAGTTCAAAACAAGAAACAGTAGCTGATTCTACAATGGAGGCTGAGTACATTGCAGCTTGTGAAGCGGCTAAGGAAGCTGTTTGGATTCGAAAATTCATTACTGATTTGGGAGTGGTTCCATCGATCGCAGATCCCATTGATCTATACTGCGATAATAATGGAGCCATTGCACAGGCTAAAGAACCTAGAGCTCACTCCCGAACCAAACACATACTCAGGAGATATCACCTCATTCGAGAGATTAATGAAAGGGGTGACATACACATATGTAAAGTGCACACAAATGATAACATTGCAGACCCACTGACCAAAGGCTTGTCGCAGAAGAAGCACGACGGTCACACTAGTTCCATGGGTATTAGATACATGGGTGATTGGCTCTAGTGCAAGTGGGAGATTGTTGGTGTAGGTGCCCTAGAGGCAATACAATGTTTATTTTGATAAACCTTTATGTCAATTGATTATTCAATAAACGTATTTATTATGACTTTAATTACTGCGATATATTTGTTAGCATAATAAATGTCCTTAGAATCATGATACACATTGTATAGTTTAGTACATGACTTGAACTTGAGATTATATAATATATCATATTCTTAAATGTCCCTAGTCGAGTATTATTATTATAGGACAATAATAATACATAAATAGACTAGTATGTTGTTTGACTGATAACCACATCTCATTGGTTATAAGTATGGGGATACTAAAGTCAACACATAGGTACATGCAGGAGTACATGGTACTGGACAGACCCATAGTGAGATTCTTCATGTTTAATAAAGTCATAAGAAAGACTCACAGTGATAATGGTGTAATGATCCTTCAACTTGAGATCATTATATTTCTGTATGAGGATTAATATACTTTGACTACATTAAAAGTCACTTTTGACCGGGTGATGATAAAAGTGGACATCGGGTATATCATGAGTCGTATGAGAAATATGAATGATAGATAAAGGATTTAACCCTCCTATAATTAGGAGAGATATTATTGGCCTCTTGATTGAGTGAGACTATAAAATGCATGGCCATGCTCAAATAATGATTTGTTTTTCATAGTCTACTCATGGATTAAGTAAACCCGGATTAAATGTTGAAGAGGATGACTAAATACATGCCTCGAGTTTAATCTATAATATATATGGTTAAAGGAATTATATTACACGGAAACATTAATCACGAAAGGTTTTATCGAATCACGATTTAATTATTATTTAATTGGGTAGCAATGATGTATTACTAGATACCGCTCATTGTTTATAATTTTATTGGAGAATAAAATTATTGCTAATTAAATAATAGCCTATAGGGTCACACACATAGAGTACTTAGAGGAATAGTTAATTTAAATTATAGATTTAAATTAATTGATGATTATTTAAATTTTATTATATTAATTAAGTGAGACTTAATTAATTAAAATAATAAAATTCGAATTCGAATTTGAATTCTGCACTTAATAATTAAGTGTGACTTAGTTATTAATTAAATAATAAAATTCGGTTTTATTATCCTAAATCTACATGGGTTAGGCTTTGCTGTTATGGGTTGCTATTATGAGCCTATTAACCAACCATTATAAATAGATAATGTAGGGTTAATAGGTATTAAGTTTTTAAGAAAAATGAACCCTAGCAGCAGAAAAGGCAGAGGCAGATTTCGAAATCATCTAGAGGAGGCTAGTACATCCGTTCCATAATCAAGATCGTGAGACGTTCTTGAAGGTGCTCGTGTGGATACCATAGAGGTGTTTTCAAGAGGAAGACACAAGTCGTGAAAACTAGGATCTCCGTTGAGTTCGTAGTAGTCAAGACCAAACAAAGGTATGATTCCGTTTCACCATAATCTGTCAATCTTATACATGATCCTGCGTTAGGGTTCCGAAATTTTTCGTTATATTTACGTTTAATCCGCTGCGTTTTATGCCTCGGAACCCAACATATATAATACACAGTTACAAATCCAAATATAACAAAGATAATGATCATTAAATGACAATATACGATTTCCATCATTATCCTCTAAAAGATCTCTTTCAGAAAGGCAATAGAATTGTATTTGAATACTTCCTTCTTTATCCAAATCAATTTCTGATTTGTCGAACACCAACTGTCAAACTCTGATTTCACAAACTATGTCGGTTGATTAAACTCTGATTGACATCTTCTAAACTCTGATGACGTCAGCTTAAACTCTGATTGTCTTTTTTAAACTCTGACTGCAGTATTCTCTGACAGCATCAGTGTTTGAATATCTAACAATCTCCCCCAATTTATGATTTTTTCAGTAAAACATAAATTTAACTTATGATGTCAGAAACCTTATAGATAAATGTATCAGAGTTTGAATTTTCTACCTTTCCTTAAACTCTCCTGTAAGAAAAATCTTCATACAAAAACTTATCCAACAACTTCTTCTCTGTTATCTTCAACAATTCCATTAGTTTCTCTTTCAATTCCTTCATCTGATCACTGGAATCATCGATTTGGAAAATTGAAGCTCTCAATTTATAAATTGATGTCCTCTCCATTCTTTCATCTAGAGGAATGCAACAGATCTTTTGTCCATCAGGATTGAGCATTAATGTTGGAGTTTCCAATACCATCTTTATTTTTGCATCTCCCTTGATCATCTCCTTTTCAGTATCATCCTCCAGCATATATTTTGGTTTATACTCCTTAGAGTCTAACTTCAACAACTTCTGAGTCTTCCTTGCACTAGTTATTGCTCCTTCCAGAAATCTCACCCACTTTGTAGTAGTGTCATCTTCTCATTTCAACAAATAAAGAACATATTCCAGTTCTTGTGATGACTTGTGAGCTAAATCTTTTTCAGATAATTTCAAAACCCTTCCATTTTCCAGAAAGTATAACATCTTTTCTTTTGGTTGAGCACCATCAAAAATATCTTTCACTATGTGAACAACAATCAGATTGTCCAAATGATCTTGAGTTAGATCTTCCTCAGGTTTGTCTTTTAAAGAATAAGGATTTATGAAAGCATTTGCCTCACCCCTGTAGACTTTAGCTTGTGAATGTCCAATACCTCCCTTATTTTTACCAAGTCTGGCATTGAGAGTCAGAGTTTATGTTTTTGTCCACAGAAGATTAGGATTCTGCTTTCTGCATAGAATTTGTTATTCTTCTTCCTCATCTTCAAAGCTTGTTCCTCCTGGAAGAAATGTAGTTCCAAGAATAGTGAAAGGAGTTTTTGATTTTACTAGAGCTTTCTTTTGAATTGTAGGAGTTGAATTTGTTTGAACAGTTTTAAGTATAGTTGGCTTTTCTTGAACAGGTGCCTTTTTCTGAACTAGAGTCTTCTTCACATATCTTTTCTTCTTTAACTGGACTTGAGCATTGTCAGTACCAGTTTTCTTTAACTCTTCCTCAACAGCAACTGGATCCATTCCTGGATTTTCTTCTTCAAAGAGTTTCATTGCCAGTTCTGCATCTTTCTTGTTTTTTCTTCAATATTCTCAGGCTTTTCTTCTTCTTCAAGCCTTTTTGCCAATTCTTCATCAAGGGCCATCAGAGTTTGTTTACCAGAGTTTACACCTAATCTTGAATCAATCAGAGTTTGGTCATTCAGAGTTTGTTCAATCAGGGTTTGTCCACCCTTATGACTCCCTTAACTTTTGTCACCACTACCATTACCATCACCTTCATGTTTATCAGAGTTTAGTACAGAATCCACCTTGCATTTGTCTTTAGATATCTTCTCCCCCTTTCTAACATCAGAAGAAATAGTCAGGAAGTCTATAATTATATGCAATATGGTCTGCATTGATATGACAACAACATCAATTTTATCTACTTTAGACTCCAAGGCATCTTGTCTTGTGGAAATAGCCTTAATTTTGGATTCCAAAGCATGTTAAGACACAGAAACAGAAGTCTGAACTGAAGAACTAGTCTTGCTAACAGTATCTTTGAGATTAGAGACTTTATATTGAAGACCCTTTATTAACACATGGGTAGCTTTAAGAACTGTCTTCATCTCATTAGAGTTTAACTCAGAATCTGCCTTCTTTATCAAATCATGAACATGGGGCCAGGAAATATCTTCATGTGAAAATTTTCAAGACATATCCCAGATGGATTTTCTTTTAGATCTTAGAAGATCTTTATTTGATGGTTCACCCCTTCTAGTTTCCCTCCTTATTCCTTCCCGTGAAAGAGCAGTTTCAATTTTCCCTTTCAATTTTTCAAGAATACAATAATCAGGATAATCCATCATGAGCCTATCATGAGAATCAAAAAAATCAATAGGCCATATATTTGAGATGTATCTCTGAGTATAGGGAATGGAGATATCAGTAACTTCTTCATCTTCAAATAGTGGCTCATCAGAGAGTGCTCCTTCATCATCAGAGTTTGGCAACTCAGAGTTTAGAGGAACAAGTAAACTCTGAGTACCTGCAAAAAGAATTGAAAACCCTAAATCACTCTGTTCTTTTAAAGTAATCTCATTACTTCTCACATCACACATCTCAGGACTTTTAAGAGTCAGAGTTTACTCACTAGAAGTAACTAACTTATTTATCAATTCTACCTCTCCTTTTGCCAGACCTAGTGTCTGTCTCTCATTATAAATTCTATTTTTCACACATTTTACCTCAGTCTCACATGAAAGGCTCAAATCACAATGACTTACAGAAATAAGAGGTGGCTGAGAAAGGAGATCTGTGGTCACATAAATAGAGGTAACCTTTACAGGACTATCCATGGTCATCCCAGCAGTATAAGATGGAAAAATAAATTCTGAACTTATACTATCAGAGTATGGAAATTTTAAAGAAAAGTCAGAGTTTATACCTTGTGCATTTGTAGAAGTAAATCGAGTTTCCAATGGCTGTGTAGAAAGTGGTTGCACCAGAATTGCATCAGAGATTGTCAATGGATCTGCATCAGAGTTTGTCTTCTCAGCAGTTGAATCAGAGTTTGTCTGCATCATTATTTCCTGATCTACAATCATAAAATTGGTGATTGGTTCTTATGGGATCTGAGTCATATTAGCAGCTGCTTCACCACTTTGAGGTGAAGGTTCTTGTGGGCTTAACTCTGTCAGAAATTGGCCTTTAGCATCAGCAACAACAGAATCTTCATTGAGATGTTGAGTGCCTACATCCAAACTTTGACTGGATGGTTCTTGTGTGGCAGGGGCCTTAACAAATTCTTTAACCCTTTGAGCTGAAGGTTCTTGTGGGTTGTACCCTTGATTCATGTCGGCTCCACTTGCTGGAACTGTGGCTTCTGTTGAAATTTGAATAAACAAGTTCTTGTGGGCCTGGCCTTTTAATGACTGCTACTTCATTTTGAGAAGTAGGTTCTTGTGTGTCCTGGCCAAAAGAAACTTGTTTCTTCTTCATTCTGGTAAACAATTTAGAACTTCGAGAGCTGGAGATGTTTGAGATTTCTTTGCAGCCATTTCTTTCCTTACTTCTTCAGTTAATTCCCTCACTCTTTCATAAGAAATCCCCTTGATTATTTGCTTTGGAGGGTGGACAGGGGAATTAGGGATTAGTACTGGAGCAACATCCACTTCAGCCAATTCAACATCTTCTTCTTTATTTACATTGGCATCACCCTATACTTCAATGTCATCAGACTTTATCATATCATCGGACTTTACCACAGTATCAGAGTTTATTACATCTTCAGAGTTTATCAGAGCATCAGAGTTTAAGACTTGAACTTGATCAGAGTTTGGAATATCAAAATTTAATGCTTGGACTAATATTCTCTTTTTCTTGGTAGGCTCAGTGATGGGATTGACATGGAATGGTTTCATGAAAGATGCAGGAGGAATTTCAGAGGATGTCTTTACAGTTTTCTTTAAAGGAAACACCAACCCAACATTACTGTCATCAGAGTCTGTAGGTTCATCAATCAATCTCCTTTTCTTGGGAGAAGACTTTGAGAGTGATTTTTCTTTTCTTTTTAGGCCTGAGCCCTGTGCTTTAGAAGTTTGTTTTACAAATGAAGTCTTTTGGGAGACAATAAAGGTCGGTTTAGGTTGTGTATCAGTGTTTAGTTGTTGACTTGGGTTAGAACCAGAGGGGGCTAAACTCTGATTCTTAGTCACTGATAAAAATTCCCTCCCATAAACAGTAGGCATTCTCTGATTTAAGAGAAGCCTGACCCATGTGGGATAAATCAAATTGTGCAATTTACCTTCATTGTCTTTCTTGACATACTTCCTTGTCAAGTCGGCAAAAATTCTCTTATTCATGCTAAAGTTAGCTAAACTCTTGTCATTATCAAAATTAACATCAGGCAAAATATGGCTAAAAATCAACTACAAGAATCTAGCATAGTGTACAGTATGTGTATCATCACTAATTTTACTAGCTATCTGCCTAATCAACAAACAAGGAAAATTAAAATTCAAGTTATGGGTCAGGGAATACCCAATTTGTTGTAAAAGTTGAGGAATTGCACCAAAATTGGTGCACTTTACAGTGAAAGTCCTTGTGATGCAATCGAAGAAAAAGCTCCACTCTCTTTGCAGATGGGGCCTTGTTAGACTCCCTAGCTTGGATAAGCTTCTTCCATACCCTATTTCTCTGAAAAAGTCTCTAATTTGTTCATCATCTACAATGTTATCATAGGCAGCCACTTCAGGAAGGTGAAGGGATTGACGAACAACTTCCATAGTTATTGAATGTCGACCATTGCATTGAAACGTGATAATGGGCTCCTCATCATCACCAGCATTGTTGAACTTAGTAGTGGACCAAATCTTGGTCCAAGTTTGAGCTGATATTGCCTTGGGTTCTTAGAGAGCATACCCGACACTGCTTAGTTGTAAAAAGTCCTGAATGACATGAAAATCTTGTAGTGCTTCAGATTTATTCAAGAGTGAAGTGTAGTTAGTAGCAGTAAAAACATAGTTTTGGAAAGAAAGACCCTTGGATGCTATTGATACACAGAGAATGAAGATATTAGAAATTAGGGTTTGAGAGTTCAAGAGAGAGATAGAGAGAACAAGAAGAAATTGTAAATTCAAAGTGAAAATGTGAATTCACCTATTCCCTCTCAATAACATATACCCTATAGTGGGACACGTGGCATGATTTAATTTGTGGAGTAATGAGTAGTGCAAGTCTCAAAATACAGCATATGTGTGTGTATCTGTGTCTAAATATGAAATGTATTTCATGACAAACACGTGTCATATGATTATTCCAATCAGAGTTTAATAAATATGATGTCACATAATTAAATATTATGTCATAAATAAAATAATCAATAATAACTCAAAGTTTAGCATATAGACGAATATCAGAGTTTACAGTAATCAGAGTTTGTTGTATCCTCTGACAGAGTTTACCACATACTCTGACAGAGTTTACCATAAACACTGATTGTATCTGCTACTTGTTGTCTGGAGTTGAGCGACTTGTCACCATGCCCAATTCAGAAACCAATCTTGTAAAAGTTGCTTCACATAGAGGTTTTGTGAATATATCTGCTAACTGTTGATCTGTGGGAACAAAATGCATTTCAATTGTTCCTTCCATGACATGTTCCCTTATGAAGTGATATCTAATACTGATGTGCTTTGTCAGAGAATGTTGAACTGGATTTCCTGTCATTGCAATAGCACTTTGATTATCAAAATAAATAGGAATTTTTTAAAAGTGCAAACCATAGTCTAACAGTTGATTTCTCATCCATAAAATCTGTGCACAACAGCTTCCTGCAGCTATATATTCAGCCTCTATTGTTGATGTTGAAATTGATTTATGCTTCTTGCTAAACCATGAGACAAGTCTTCCACCTAGAAATTGACAACTCCCATTAGTATTTTTCCTATCAATTTTACATCCTGCAAAGTCATCATCTGAATAGCCTATAAGTTTAAAGTCAGACTCTCTAGGATACCATAAGCCAAGATTAATGGTGCCCTTGATATATCTAAAAATTCTCTTAACAGCAATCAAATGTGGTCCCCTTGTATTTGCCTAAAATCTAGCACACAGACAATAATTATAAGGGTACGCCCTAGAGGGACCTAGTAAGTTCTTAAAGGATGAGATCAAGTTATAAGCATGGTACACGATATTGTAATCATGGTTTGGATATAATATTGGCTAGTACATGTGGTGATACATAGATGAACATTTCATGTCTATGGACGCGTCTTAAAAGGGTGATGTATACCTAAATTCTAGATACAGTAGGGGGATATAATACAATGACAAAATAAGATCTACAGGCTATACATACATTTATATACATCAAGAACATGAAGCATGCATAGTAACTCGAACGGTTTTTTTCATTTTTACGGAGATTTACTGGATGAAATTATGTAAATTAAGATGCATTGCATACCTATTGACGAGACGATTCTTTTGAGTCCAGGAAATCAAGTTTTGATTGGAGGAATCGCTTGGAAAATCTGGTAAAAGCTTCGACTATTCTTGGAGCCTCTTTTAAGAGATGGAAAAGTGGTTTTCTTCCGAATAAGGTAGTGAGAGAGATGGGTATTGATATATATACACTGAAAAGACAAGCCCTGCCACGTGGAAAAATATGTGTATGCATGTATGTATATATGTGTATGCATGTAAGGTTGTATAGGTACGGGTATTAATGAATGAAAAATAAAGGGCACACCTCTGAGATAAGGATGTTTGGGTGATTACGAGGTTAGGAGGAAGAAGTGGTATTTTGAGAAGAAAGAAAATTTCTCTACTTGAAGGCGCGTCCTGCAGAGAAACTACTTCTTCGCATGTGAAGGGATAAGTGAATGATGTTAAAAGTTGGTTCCAATCAGGAAGGGTATGGTAGAAAAAATCCTCTTCAACATTTTTAATATTAAATAGACTTGGGGGGTAATTGTTAATCATGATTTTTGTACCTGTTACATGATGAAGGCGCGCCTTCAGTGAAGAATAGGTAGGGCGCTCCCTATTTGACCTCCAGAGTTGATTGCTTTTTTGATTCCTATAATTCATCCATACATGTTTTCGCCATCTACGTCTGTCAATGCCAATTGAAGGCCATAATTCCATATTCTTTGGGTTGCCCTCATAGGGGATTTATGGTGCGCTGCTAACCGTATCTTGGAAGATCATTTTCCTATACTCAGATGGGTTGCCCTCGTCTGGGGGCTTAGGACTTGACTTAGATTTGCTGGCCTCTAGTCAAGGTATCCGGGAAATAGCAGTAGTAGATCGACCCGAGCCCACGGTTTTCGGATCAGTGTCGGATCCATAAATTCCTTGGACTTTATACCGGGGTTTGACCTATCCTAATAAGCCCGAATGTAGAGTCCTCTTCCAGGAAGGTTCTTCTTACGAATTACCTAATTTGATCCAAATTAGGATTCTGTTCTCCTAACGGGCCTCTACTTTGTCAAGAACTACATGGGCTTGATCCTCTATTTTATCTATAAATAGAGGTACGTAGGCACATTGTTGGTGGTTGGAATTATTAGAGCTCACAGCCTCAGAGAACAAAAGCTCTAGTTATTCTGAAACCTAGCAATCTCAGCCCCCAATCTCATACAACCCACCACGCTCTGGCGATATTCAGCCGAGCCAGATCTTTTTCCGATAAAGGACCTCAATCTTTGTTGATTACCAGATTTCTCCATCAACAGAGAACCTGACAGATTTTTCAAGAGTTGAAAAAGGGCCATCATAAACTTTAAACATCTCATGGGATCATATTCTTCCATTATTGACAAACTTAAAACATAACTTAAAAACTCAAAACAGCTAATGGTTGGGGTCACCCTTGCCCATTATTAATAAACTTTATATTAAAATTTAAAGTTTGAGCAACTCATGGTCAGACTCATACTGACCATCCAACTTTGAGGACAGTGTGATGAACCTCAAGAATGTGCTGTTAAAATAAGGTTGCACCTCAACCTGTAAGTACCAATCCCTACCACATCCAAGTAGGTGTTATTTCCCATGAAAATTCTTTACATTGATAATAATATTTGAATTTCTATCAAATTAGTTTTGTATATGCATATGACATTTTAGATCAAATTTTTTTAAAGAAATGATTTACCATTGCTTATAAAATAAGGTTGCAACCGAGAAATTAGAAACATTGAAGGCAAGAAAATTGTGAAAGATTAATTATATATGTTAAAGGTTATGAAACCTCTTGTTATTATTTTTTAAGAAATAATGGAATCCATTGTGAGAAAGGATTGACGTATAAAGCGATTCAATGTATTTGAAATAATGATGCATTGGAAAGGATGAAAATAGTATGTATTATCACTAGTGTTGTGATGTTAAAATTGTATATATATTTATGAATAATTAAGTCTAGATACTTTGATAAAAGGTAGTTAAATAAATTTTTTATACTACTTGAGAAAAGTGGGAGTTGCATAAATATTTAGCAAAGAAGACAAAGTGGGAGATGTAATATATTTGACTTGCTTTTTCTAAATAATAAAAGTAAAATATATATTAGATATATATTGATTACATGGAGTTACAAATCAAATATTTATTTATGAGAATTATGATTACATTTATTGTGGGAGTTATATTGGAGTTACAAATCTTTTTATTTATGAATAAGAAAGAATCACGGGGCAGTTATGAAGAGAAAGGGGTGAAAATGATGCGAAGAAAGCCTATAAATCAATACTAATAATGAATCCTGAATGGTTGATGATGTAATAACCTCCCTAAATTATGTCATAACCCCGGCCTAATGATATCATAACCTCATTTAGTAAAAACTTCTTCAGTTTATTTCCATTGTAAAATCTAGCCTATTCCTTTTTTAAAAAATTTCAAATTTTAAATCTTATATCACGTATCTTTTTCACTCTTATTATTCTTTTATACAAAACCCTAATTCATGCTTCCAGAGTTTTTTTTTGTCAGAATGCTTCCTAAGTTTTTTGTTTATTCATCTTCTTCGTCTTTTATCTTTCTTTCATAGTATTCATTCAAAATATTTAATTGTTCAGTATATGTATATATATATATATATATATATATATATATATATATATATATATATATATATATATATATATATATATATATATATATACACACACACACAAATATATTTGACTCCTGGGTACGTGTTTTACATATACAATACTGATTGTAGGTTTTTTTATCCGTGGTCCCATCTCAGGTTTCTTCATTGGCAATCAAATCGATTCCTTTTGTTGTTGCGACGTTTTTGGAACAATGACTTTGATTCGTTTCTGGACATTGTTACGATGGTAAACAATATGTTTTGTTATGTCATGTCAACGTCCTATATTTCTAAAATTTTTAATAATTGATATATACAAGTTAAGAATATCTCATGTTTTATATATTTTCAATTTTATAATATATTAAAGATAAATCATGTTTATTTAAAAACAATATCATTCTACAACTATACTCGCAACAACTTAACAAAACCAATTTTACTAAACCATGGCGACAAAAATGGCTACAAAAAAATAAACAAACAGTTTACATGACAAATTCAATAAGTCTAATTATTTTGACTTTTTATATTTTTAATAAAAATCAATTTTGTTAACTTTGTGATGATTTAAAATTCAAAAACAATGGCACGTGCGTAGCGCGGGCAAAAAATTGCTAGTAGTGAATAATATTTCAAAGAAAAAACACACTTGAAGTGGCTTGTTCTAACTATCATTGGAACCCCTTTTCTCATAATCAATCTTCTAGTAAATATATAATATATATTTAAATACTATAGACACCCACCCACCCACCCACAAACACACACACACACACATACACACATATATATATATACACATTAAAATTATCAAAACTAAAGATAAATTATGAGGATATACCATTTATTATTCATGAATGTGATTATAATCAGCAATGGTGGTGATTATATTCAGTAGTGGTAGTGGTAGTGTTTAATTGATATTTATGAGTTTGTAATAAGAATATTAAAATTTCATGCAGATGTAGAATAAAAACGATAAAAAAGAGAAGATTAACTTCTGTTAAACAATGATCACGTTTTTTAGGTCCTAAATCATCATAGAAGGGGGGGTTGAATATGATGTTGGTAGATTTTTGTTTAATTATGGATTAAGTGTTTGTGTTCTTGAGATATAAAAATGGTAGTAAATGAAACACAACGATTCGGGGAAATAAAGATATATTATTAAATCTCTGAGGTGCTGACGCTTAGTGCACTGGTATGGGTCACAAATGACTAACACTGAATTGAATTCCCTTGACTTCTGTTCTCTTTCAGCCAATTAACCTTGGACTTTTGCATTGCTTCTGATCACTGAAACCCTTTGACAATTATACATAAATCATTACACTGTCTTTAATATGAAATCTTCTGAACTCATATTTGTTGCTGAGGCCTGAACATATTAATGAACTTCTCTCACTGACATTTAGTAACCCTTTCATCTTGAATGCTCTATAATGATGTATGTATGATTCATGTTTACATTTCCTTCTGGATTCTTGTGCTTCATATTAGTATTATTTGACTGTCTTTGTTTCTTAGTTGAGTTATCGTTATCACTATTACATATTACGTTACATTATGTTTTACAATCTCTCCTTATTTGGTCGTTTGAGTTCGACAAGCAAATCCTGTGATAGGATAACTCAACTGATACTTACAAGAAAAAGTAAAGTGCAGAACAACAGGAAATAATATTAATTACATTCTGGATTGGATTTTACATTTCCATATTTCTTTACAAGTACAAGAGATATTTGTTCTTCTAGCCTGAACATAAATTTCTATGATCTTCTGCTTGCTTGAACTGAATCTTGCTTCTTTTTATATCTTGTCTCAGAGTAATGTTTCCTCAGCTCTTCTTCCTTTTCCTCTAACCTTGCTTTTACCAAATCCCTTGCTTCAACTTCAAGAGTGTTGATAGGAGGTGGATCTTCTAAGTTTTTCAAAAATTCTGTGAGAAATGCAGTTTAATTTGTCTTTGAGACTGACTCGAAGGCCAGTGATTGTCTTTTTGAAAACATGAACATTGTTATTCTTTTTGGAAAGCCTTTCACTCTTTCAGTGTCATGCATAGACTCTTCTGCTAATTTCTCCATCAAAACATCTTGTATGATCCTCAAAGCCTTCTTATCTGATTTGACAGTGGATCTCTTCACTCTAGAAAAGACTTTTCAGCTTTGTCAGTTCCTTTCTTTTCTCCACTCCATTTTTCTTGAACAAGAAGTACTTTGTTCCATTTGGCTCAGTATGTACGCAAGGCTCAGAATCATTGATGGTTTCAAGTTCTTCAGTACCATCCTCCTTTCTCACATACATTGGATCCTGATAGTATTTGGTTGTCTTCATAAGATATCTCCCAGATGTTTTGATAGCTCTGTTCAGCCTGAATGCATAGATGAACTCAGCAGCTTTAAGATCTTCTTCAGTTCTGTTCTTTTTGCTTCTAAGTCTTCCCTCTACATACTGCATGAACATTACTTGACTTGACTCCAGACCTTCATCAAACAAAGTTAGATTGTGTAGGGTTGTTGTCTTATAGTACTTGACCACCAGAGGTTTCTCAAATGCTTCGATACCGATCTCAATAAACTTCTTTTCAATTAGATCTCTCAGTATCTCATTCGACTTATGTCCCCGAAAGATGACTTTCCTCTTCAGCACATATAACTCTACTATATTCATTTTCTCAAAGCTCTTTATCGACAAGATTCTCGATACTAGTGTTGTTGAATTGATATATATTTTCCATCCAGATTTGAATGCACTGACTGACACGCTTATTATTTCTTCTGATAGAACAGCATAGAACTCATGAACATCTTGAAATTTTTCCTTTATGGTTCTGAAAAGGTCAAGGACTTCTTTGTCTTTCTTTTGACTTAGAGTTAGTTCTTTCTTCTCCAACAGACTCCTTGCTTCATCCCATTCAGGACCAACTTTAGATTTGATGTCCTTGATTCTATTTCTTCTTTCCATTGCATGTTGAACTCTTCTCCACTTTATTTTCATTAATTCTTGAGCTTGAACTATATCTTGAGTAACAACTTCATCTACACCAACTAGAAGATAGTCATTATCAAACGCATACTCCTCAGCAAATTCTTCCTCAACATCTATACCTACAGCCTTTGATGTTTCCTCTATTTCATTCTCAGTAAGAATATCCATTGGCACATAGGGTTCAAAGATTTCTCCTTCCTCCAGTTGCCTCGCTCCAGGCCTGTAAATGATATTTGTCTCCCCCTGAGCTGTATATTCCATTATCATTTCAGCTCCAACTTTTTCTTGCTCTCTTGTCTCCCCCTCAGTTGGGTTATCCTCTCTCTCGACCAGAGTTTTCTGAGCTGTTGAAGTTGATTGAAGAGTAGTAGGAGTTTTCTGAGCCAGCAGTTATTGTACTAAATCTTTGATTTCTTTTATTTCATTGTGTTGCTGCTCTTGCACTTCCAAGATTTTCCTTATAGAATAAATAATTTCTCTGACTTGGGCCTCCAGATTTAGAATCCTTTGGTTGTGTGTTGTGTGTGCATTGTGTGGGGTGCTTATTTGGTTAGTGGGTGTCTCACTACTCACTGTTACTGTTTATGCACGTCCCTCAATCCTCACACTCGGCTGATCAGGGTCAGGGAATTGAAGATCACTCAGGTTAATTGTTTCACTCATCTCATTTATAGCATCCTGATCTTCTGTACCTGCATGAAAATCCCTATCCCTTCTATGGGTAGTGTTGGAGATTACGAAGCTGTATAAATAGTAATCGTGATAACTCAACACTAGAACAAGACATGTAAATAATACTATGCTTACACAGAAATCAGCAAGAAGTGAAGTCAAGGAAAATACAGCGAATCAAGACATTAGAAGAAATTTTGAAGTCTACTGCAGGTCACTGAAAGAAGTTCATTAATATGTTCATGCCTCAGTGAAGAATAATTTTTAAAGACTTCCAGGGTTTCAGAAGTGTTGAAGATTCAGTATAGAAGTGCCACAAGAAGATTTCAGTGTAATAGCATTGATTGAAGATAGACAGTGTTTGAAGCATATGAATCTAGAAAGGTGAAGACAAAGGTTAAAGAAGACAACTGCAATCTTGAAGTCGTACTCACTGAAAAAAGTTCATTTATATGTTCAAATGTCAATGAAGAACAGAGAATGAAGTATTCAAGATTGTAGTAATGAAGATGTTGTCCAAGTACCTGGAAATATTCTAGTGAAGTTACAGTGTTTATCAACAGTCAGTGTTCGAAGTAATAAAGAACTGCAACAATAAAGTCAATTGTTTTAATTGAGAATATGGAGATCAATACAGTGTTGGTCACTTGTGAACCAGACCAGTGCACTAAGTGTCAGCACAAAGAATTTGATTAACATGTTCATGTACAAGAAGAATTGACAAAATCCAAGTAAGCATGGTTATTCTCCAAGTCATTGTACATAGGTGAAGAAATCGACACCTAGCTTTATATGTGTGAAGAAATCGACACCTAGTTTATACAAGGTGAAGAAATCGACACCAAGGTGTACATGAGTGAAGAAATCGACACATAGTTTATACAAGGTGAAGAAATCGACACCAAGGTGTACAGGGTGAAGAAAATCGACACCAAGGCAATCAAGGTGAAGAAAATCGACACCTAGCCTTGCAATGACAAAAAGAATTCAAGTGGTATTGTACTGTGTCAAGAAATCGACACCTAGAGTCTATGCACTTGAAATTCGACACCTAGCTATGTAATGAAGGAAATTCGACAACTAGGGTATTCAAGGCTCAAGAATTCGACACCTAGTTGTTGAAGTGTTTCAAGGCATATACATGGTCATGGAAATCGACACCTAGCTTATATGGGAGTGAAATTCGACACCCACCTTTTATGTACAAGACAATTACATGTGGCTGAAGAATTCGACACACAGGAATATTTTCTAAGGTAAAATACAAGGAATCAAAATTCGACACCTAGAATATATCCAAGGGATTCTCAAAGTCAACTCAGTCAACTCGGTCAACATACAGGGGGAAAAGAATTCGACACTCACAACTGCAGTTCAATTATTGAAAAGTCTACACTATATATATACAAATGAATCTAATTCATTTGTGTGGATGTATGTGTGTGTAAAAATATACATACAGAAGCAAAGAGATACAGAGAGAAAACAGAAGTCGGAGAAGAAGAGATTGAAAGTTATACACATACCTTCTTCACCGGTGTTTTATAATCTAGCCGGTTCATTATGTTGTAAATTTATAGGGCTATTATAAAACACTCTCTATTAGATTGATTTCCTTTTTGTTCATTCATAGATCTATACATTGTAATAGGAATCAGTCATATCTCTTTGTAGAAGCAAATAACTAATTTGTTCTTTGGAAGCCAGTTATATTTTTAACTGGGTGTAGCAAAACCTCAGGGATTAATACGAAAGTACTATTCCCCGAAACCTGTCTCATTTAATTACTTGCTAATTTTCTAGATCTTTATTGTTTATTCATAAAACAGAAAATTAGTAAGCCAGTCTCCTAAACACTACAAGGACTCGAACCACTAACCGAACTCTAAATTATTTATCCGCAAAAGATTCGAAAGAATATTTTAATTTAGTGAGTATCGTATTCAACCCCCCATTCTACGATACTTCGGGACCTAACAATTGGTATCAGAGCCGACTGATTGAAGTTAAAAATCAAGATCCGTATCTCAGTGAAGCTCAGGGTGAAGAAGCTATCTGGATTTAAAATGAGAAGACTTTGGTTAATACAATTTATTTTTAAACCTTTAATAAGTTTATTTTATAAACTCTATAAAATTTATTTTATAAACTTTTATTAGTTTATGTTATAAATTTTAATTAATTTACTTTATAAATTTTATGTTAAATTTATTCTATAAACTTCTATTAAAATTTATCTTATAAACTTTTATTAGTTTATGCTATAAATTTTAATTAGTTTATTTTATAAAGTTTGAATAAAATTTATTTTGTAAATTCCTATAAAATTAATTTCATAAACTTTTATTTTTTTACATTATAACTGTTATTTAGTTTATTTTATAAATTTAATAAAGTTTAAAGTTTTAAATTTATTAAGCAAATGTCTGTTGAAGCCAAGTCATTTTTCCAAGAGGTCAAAAATTCGACACATAGATATACAGGGCTGGGAAAATCGACACATAGCCATACAGTGTAACAAAAATCGACACATAGCCTGCAAGCATGCCAAAAAGATTCTAAGTCATTCTACAGGGAAGAAAATTCGACACCTACTTATAAGAGGGAGTAGAATTCGACACCTAGGCTCTGTGAATTTTCCAAGTCATAATACAGGGAAGAAAATTCGACACCTAGGGTTCTTAAAGGATATAAAATTTTCTAAGGCACACTACAGGGCAGAAAAATCGACACATGGCTATACAGGGCAGAAAAATTCGACACCCATGGTAATGGTAAGAAAAATCGACACCCATGGTTTTTTGTTGAAATTTTTCAATGACAGTAAGACACAATTCGACACCCAGTATCAAATGACAGTTTGGTACCCCAAGTTTTGTACTCTTTAATTTTTATGATAGATTTATTTATTTTTGCAGGAAATTTAAATTTCTTGAAAATTAAATTTTACTTAAGTATTAATTTACAATATTTTAATTTTTAAGAAAATTTGAAATTCTTGAGAATTAATTTGTTTGTAAATTTTTATTTTTGTTTAATTTATTTTCTAAGAAAATTAAAAGTTCTGTAAATTTAAAATTTTCTTAAATATTAATTTGAGGGTGCTCAAGAAGAAGATGAAGATTTTTCCGGGCATTGAAGACAACTGAAATTGACTGAAGGTTATCCAATGAAGATAATTCTGGAACAGACTGAAGAATTAGTGGTATTAATTTCCTCAGAGGTTCACTCCAAAGGATCCCACTGATATTTTGGAAGCTGCAAAAGAAGAAATTAATCTGGGTACAGTTTTGGTTAATTTGAGTTGATTTTTTGGATGAAAAAATCTTAAGGGTTGAAGTAGTGAAGGAGAATAGACTGGACTACCTGACATCTCCGTGAAAGCCTTAAAGTTTTCTTAACAGGGAGGTTACAGGAAGTTCGTGCTAACACTGCAGATCATCTGGAACACATGGTTACAGCCATAGGGAATCTAAGGATACAACCACATTATCTTTAGATGAACTAATTATGTGTTGAAAGCCTATGAACTAGAACAAGAGCTGAAATAGATAACATTTGGTAAAGCAAGTTGTTAGCATATCCACTGTATTTGTGACCCAGGAACCAAATTTGATTGAAGTCAAGGTTGAGAACCTTTGAACAAAAACGAATTGATCCTACAAGCTGAATTGGATATGTTGTAGCTCGAGGTAATGGTCAAGGTGTTATAAGTGAATCTTACACTTTGGAATAACATGAGAATTGGATGACTATTCAAGCCTGCAAGACAACTGGAAGTTCAGTAACATTAGATTCAGACGGAATCCCAATTCTAAATCTAAGGTCCTTACCTATAGATTCCGTAAAGGAGATTTCAAGATCAGTTCAAGAGGCGGTTGCAAGACAGGGATGGTTTAAATTTGAAAGACAAGTTTAGGTTTGCTACACAGATTTAAGAAGCCTGTACAAGCAAAAGATGACAGAGACTGTTTTGGGTTGAAGTAGGAATCTTAAGCATTAGTGAGGATGCAGTAAGAGAAAACATTTGTTGGTGAATTTAAATGCAAGGATGATTCTATCAATGACAGTGATGAACCAAATGGATATCTGACATCAATGATCAACACTGGAGATGAATCACTAAGCACTTCATAGGTACACTTTCTAACTAGTATACATTTATCTAATTCAGAACTGTATGTTTATTAAGTTTTGAAATGTATTATATTCATGATAGCATGTTAGCATCTTAGGACTTAAATGCTTAATTGATTGCTAAGAATAAGATTGCATGCTAGGATTCATGAGTTTAAATAAGTACATTTCATACTTAATTTTATTTACAATAAAATGAATATCTAGAATTAGATAGGGTGTTCTAGACGGTTAGGTGTATCCCTGAACATTTGCTGGAAGTTGGTTAAATCTTATGTGATTTAATACCTCTGCTAATGTTGTGAAAATTGCTAATAGACAAACAGGTCATAGATCAGATTTTATTTGTTCTTAATGACAAATGACTTGTTAATTGTTTATGTGCTTATTTTCATATGATTTGCTTTTACTCACATAGTTGCTCTTAAATGCTATATCAAATCATGTATTGCTTGTTAGGGATAAATGGTTAAAAGATGGTAGAATTATCTAAGTAGTCAGTAACATCTGTAGATTCGAAACTTAATCTAAAACTGACTTAGGTAATTAGAGATAGTTAAATATGTTAGACAACGACATAATGGATTAGAAAGAATTAGTAATTAATTTGTTAGTTCTTCTATCCATGTGCTTTTAGGAAATTAAGTACTGAATTTTCTAATATGCATAACATGCCTGAATTGCATAATTCTTATCTAATTCTTTGAAGCTAAATGTTTACCATGTGTTCTTATTTCCATGCTTGTTTAGTTAAATTTGAAAATGCATATCTTAGGACTTGCATAATCTTAGACAAAGCATGTATAAGAATCACAATAGGGTAAAGACTGCTAGTCCACCTTAAGTTAGGTTGGAATCACTAATCTCATAGCCTAAAGACTACTTTGTCAAGGCTGCAATAAATGAGAAGTGACCAGTCAAAGATAAGTTTGTGCATGTTAAGGTTGAAGCTGTTGTTACCTTTGATAATATCTCTAACCCATCTGGACTCAAGTAAAGTTGACTACCAAGAAGCTTGATCATTTGTGATTGCAGAGTATGTTATGAAAGGCAAAAATTATGTGACTTCGTGACATTTATTGTTCGAGGCATATGATTAAGATTAAAGCTCTACTATCACAGTTGATTGAGAAAGTCTACCCAACGGTAATCTTTGGAGATGACAACAAAGGATGTACAAGGGACTTGGCTATATATATGGAATTGTCATCAGTGGAAGCATCTTTCTTGTGGAAGGATTTAAGCACTATCTTCAGGGCACTAGGGAATTCTTTGTCAAGGGTTTTCTGGAAAAGCATAAAAAAGGAAAAGTGTTTGATCTCAAACAAGAAGGTTGGGAGCTCACTCAACTGAGAGTGAGAAAGTTTGTTCGTAGCTGACATGGAGTTTATATGCAAAGGTGAAGTGAACTTTTCAGTAAAGAGTTAGCTATGGCATAGGAAGCTCTCACACTTGTTGACCAAGACAATGGATTCTCCGATAAAGATGAAATTGGTGAGAGGACTACTTCATATAGAATTCTATCCAGAAGGACATTTTGAATTATGTCATATAGGAAAGTCAATGAAAACATCACACTGAAGCAAATTATGTCAATGAAGAAATATGCTTAGTGGTAGTTGATGATAACCCTAGTTACAAATTGGTGATGTTCGTGCATTCAACAGACAAAATGTCACATATGGTAATTGATCACATCAGGTAGATCAAGTTGGAAGCAAAGTAAGTTGTGAGAACTTTGAAGTCAGATATTAGAACTCTATTTCGCGAATGAAGTTCTAAATGAATTCTGCACTGAAAAAGGTACTTTGAAGCTGAAGCAATTAACACAGCATGCTGCTTTAATCAACAAGATCGTGAAAAGACATCATATGAGTTAATGGCCAACCAGAAGCAAACACTGAAGCTCCTTCGTATGTTTGGAGGAAATTGATATTTACTGAAGATTTAAATGAGTATCTTAACAAGATGTTAAGATTCAAGGAACAATTCTCCCTCATTAATGATGTAGAACCAGAAGGTGATTAAAAGTCTGAATGTTTCGTTATACTACACCAAGCTCCCAAGCATTCAAATGAAAGACTATTCTGAATCTTTGATTTTTGACATCCCGTCAGAGTCAAATTCAGATACTGATGTTGAAACTGAGGTTGCAGAAGGAATCAATGATAATGATGATGATTCAGATCCTAATAGTGGAAATGGTAGTGAAACTACACAACTCGTGAACGTTAACAGAATCCACTTAATAAGGTGAATGATCTTCAACACTTCCTAGCAGTAACTCAGGGGGAGCAAATAAAAGAAGGATCTACTAGTCATACTCAACACAATGAAGATCAAAGGAATACATCAAGAACATATCTGCCAAGACAAAAGGTTTGAAGTCAAAGTCATTCCTAGAGTCTAGTTCTTCGTAAACTGGATTTTGAGTAAAGGATAGAAGTGCTAATCAAAATGAACATATTTTTCGGGACCCAACAATCAATATTTGGTATCCCAAAGTATACTGAAGATGCACTAATTGAACCAGATTGGGTGATTGCAATGCAAGATGATCTCAATCAGTTTGAAGGCAGAAACAACTGAAGCTGGAACCCAGACCACTAAAGTCGAAGCTGAAATTGGTACAGTAAGGGTTCACAGAAACTGGATATTTATTGGCATTGTTATGAGGGACAAAGCCAAACTAGTTGCTACAGGTTACTATAAAGTAGAAGGTATCGACGATGATGGAAACAGAATCTTCGGGACTTTCAAGATCTAACAGCAAGCAACAGAGATGAGACTTGATCCTCTTAGGACCTAACAATTGGGCCTAACAAGACGAGGACCTAACAGAGTTAGGGATTCAAGCAAATCGTTAAGGACATGGTATGACACTCTAACTACTAATTACTTGAAATTGATTTTATATTAGAGTAGTTATATACATATATATCTCTTTAGAATACAAAGCACACACAATTCAATATTAGTGCTAGAATACAATGATTATATTATATGTTGGTCTACTAATGAAGACCATATATTTTATTCTCGATATGCCTATGTGCAAGTTTCCAAGTGGATACTAGAGAATCTTATCTTATAGCTAAGTTATGAATTGTTAAATATTTTAGGGGATCACCAATTCTTGGAATCTGGGACCCTGAAAATAATAGGTTTAACCTAATTGGCTATATAGATATAGATAATGCAGGTTGTAAGAAAGACAGGGAAGTCATTCCTAGAAGCTGTCAACTCCAACAACTCTGTTGATCTCTCCACACCACATAAGGAACAAGCTCATGGATATCAGGTATCATTTCTTTCGAGATTGTCCCTAGTAGAATAACCTGCAGATATTTGTTAAACAACTTGATGAATTCATTTTATCTAAGTTGGTTAGTGAACTTGTGATATTATTTATATGCATATTTGTTGGAAATCCCATATGCAGGGAATTCTCAAATAAGTTCACAAGTATTAAATTTTCCATATTTAAAGGACTTGTGAATTTATTTTAAATCCAGTACCTCATAGTTTTTGCTATTAGTTTAATTATCATGCTTACAATGTAATATACATAAGTGGTAGTTAAATTATTTAGCATAAGTTAAAAGCATAATTATTTGCATGTTAAATATTTGATGAGTATTAGTCAAGATGTCTTGCTTAATTGCTCTGATATTTTGCTCTGATATTTTTAAATATTTTATTACAAATAATTGTGATACTTTTGATATTAGTGACAATATTTAGAATTTATGTTCTAAGTAAACAATGCATATTTTAAAAATCACTAATATTGAAAACTGAAGTATTTTCTAAGTTATGTGTATAAAATTCTCAATATTTTATATACTTAGAAAATATTTCTAAAATTTGATTTTAATTGCGAGGAGTTGTAATTAGGATTACAAGTATTAAATGTCAATATTTATAGGACTTGTGAATTTTTATTCAACTATTTTCTCGAGCTTACGTATATCAATAATAATTGTTATGAGTATAATTGTAATATGCTAGAGTGACAATTATCAGATATAGCGTAGGAGGTTAGATGCTAATATTCAATCCTATGAATATTTTAGTATTTAGCGAAATTATTTTATCTTATTAAAATTATGGATTGAAGCAATTCAATGTTTATTAGTTTCATAATTTTGATTTGATAAAATATTAGAAGCGCAATTTCTTGCATCTTGAAATTATTGATAAATATCGAATAATTGGTATCAGCGTGCAATTAATTGTGATATTTTTAATATTAGTGATAACACAAGTTGTTTATCTGAAATCACTAATAATAAAAATATGTTTAAATGCTTATTGTTCTAATGAATAATTGTCACATGTTACTTGATTTATATATGCATGTATGTGGTAATTGTTTAGTATTACATAAGTATTTATATTAGTTTTCTTTCTTTGACTTAACTTTGAATCTGAATGTATTAAAAAGAAATTTTTGTCTATTTCTTTTTCAAAATGTGTTATGCAAAGATACATTCATTTTCTATCGGTTTTAGATAAGAAAATTTCAGAATTCTTTTTCAAAACTTCTCTTTTGAAAAACTTTTCTTGAGGATAATTTTTCTCCAATCTCAAAATATTTTATCCTCTCTCAAAAGCTAGTTTTAATAGTTTTATTTTTAAAAGCTTTTTCTCTCTAAATTTTTCTTTTTAAAGTGACAGAAACTTTGTGACTGCTATTTTATTTAGAAAAATTATTTTAACTTCGAGCTACCAATCACTTGTAAAATGATTTGTTTTTAAGCACTTGTTTCAATGTATGTTTCACATTGATTTATAGTATCTAAACAATGGTTGTTGCTTTGAAGGCCTAGTGTTGTATTGTTAAGCATTCATTCACCCCAATTGTCATATTTTTATTTTAAGTCAGGGATACTATCAGGTGGACGAAAATGATGTAAATCATAATTGCATTATGAGTCGGAAAATCATAGTACTCTATCTGATAAGGATGTTTTGCAAAACTATTTTCAAAACTTACAGTACTTATGTTTAATGGAAAAGAGTCATTTTATTGAAATAGAATTTGGTAAGAGAGTTGAATTTCTTCTTTGGTATAAATTCCCGCGTTTTATTATGAGAAGTTTACCTTATAAGAAATTCATACGGGATAGAATTTTTCTCTGATACACTTTCCCGCGTTTTATTATGGGATAAGTATCTTAAAGAAAATTTCTATTGATATCATGTTCTTAAATGATAAATCTTTAGAACCGACAAAACTCTTTTTCTAAAAGTGATTTAATGCAATCCATTACCATTCCTTATTATATTTTTCCTTCTCATTGGGATGAAAAATATATTTTGGAATGTTAAGGTGATTATTTTTTAATCTTGATTGATTCTTTCCGATTAGCCCCCAGTGGCTTCAGAAGCTGGCCAAGAGGTTGAAAACTCATCAATCTCTTACCCAGGCCATAATACTAAACACTCATTCATCCACTTCCATATATTAACCCTTGGAGATATAAGAAAATTTTGTAAGTCAGAGGTTGATAAGGGAGAAACTGCACTTGATGCAGCAAATAAGGATGAAGTCGGAAGTGCACCCACAACTATACCTCCAGAGAAGTAAAGTAGTATATAACTGAGGTAACTGTAAGCTCATCTGCATCTTCTTAAAAGGATGCAGAGCTGAAAAGGCAATTAAACTGTCTCTGGAATCATTCTCTCAACAGGGTGAGTCCATTGAAATTCGCTCGTCAGCCAGAGCATCTTGTAATGAGTCAAGCACACCACTGGAGCTCATGCTGATGGTAAGCCTAAATAGATAAATTCTAGGTACACATTGCAAGGTGTGCACAGTGAGAGGTACAGGCATTCAGAGGAGATATAGACTCTAGCCATACATTACATTGTCCAGGTATCTGCCTCAAACAGAAGTTAAACTTCTGCATCCCGAAAGGGAGATCTCTTGTTTAGATTTATCTGGGCTTGAGAGGCACTGCTTGACAAGAATTCTTCGGATGAGTCAAGTAGGGTATTTTACACAAATTCCCGTCACAGGGTTACGAGGGAAACGTAGGCTCTAAATTGTCATTCATTACATTGCCTACTACGTCACCCCTCCTGGAAGGAACATTTCCAGATCCTGAAAAGGAATGTCTACCTCCTATTTACGGAGAAGGTGTGAGGCAACTCCTTGATAGAACAAGGCATGATTCCCTAACAGATTTTAAAATCTTGGGATAACCCATCTCAAAGAGGTGAGGCTCCACTAGACAGTGATTTAGCAATAGCTATTGAGTCTGGTGCTGAGACAGTGCTTATGCATGATAGATCAAGAACACCTCAATGAGGCAATTCTCCACTTGATAGTGATTCAGTTCATTTTGATGAATCAGGTGTTAGGAATAAAATTGAATTGACGGATTTCACTTGCAGGTACAGAAGGCTATATTTAATAAGCAGAGTGAAAGTGAGAGAGAGATACACTTAAGTGAAAGTGAGGGAGAGATACACTTGAGTGAGAGATAGGGCGATAAAGAGTGAAAATCTTCTAAGTGCTCGACACTTGAGTGTAAACACCAACAGAACGTAGTAAAAGTGAGGAAACCACAAGCCAAACACTTACCCTTGTTACTTGTTACTTCTGAAAGAAAAGCTACTATATTTTTCCAGATCAACGACAGATGAGAACCTTTTTTGGAAGACAAACCATTCAAAAGTGGGCCATTGGAGGATTCCCCAACTAAGGGGGAGAAGTTAAAGTAAGAAAAAGGAGAAGTTAATAAAGTCTAATCTTCGTATCCTTCGGAAGAGTTAAGAGTTAATATCCTAAAGGGGTTCGTATCCTGGATCCTAGAAGATCCTTGACCTGGAAGATCCTAGGAAAAAGGGGTTTGTATCCTTGGGAGAAGTTAATATCCTTAAGGGGAGATATTAGACAAGAAAAAGAAGAAAATCTTATCTTCTAATCCTGAAGGGAAATAACAGAATATGGGAGAATCAAGAAATTGTATCATATACTTGAAAGGAGTTGTCAGAAAAGGATTCCTAATCCAAGTAGGAAGAATATAAAAGAATGGACTATTCCATTGATTATATAAAGGGAGAAGAAGAATAAGAAGGAGAATCACATTCTAAGGGGGAGAACATTATTTGAGCTATGTTCGGTATTCTATTGAAGACGTACCCAAGAATATTGATTCTTATGCAGCTCTATTCATGACAAGTTCTTTAAGTTCAAACTGAAGGATTTTGAAACGGAAAGAGCTCAAACAGACAGAAATGAAGATGATACAACTTGAATATCAGTTCAGTGTTAGAGGAACAAACATCATTCCTTTCAGTCAAACAAGAATTCTGGAAATGCATAATCTGATCCAGAAAAACTGTTAGGAATATATTCATTTGATGATGTACAAAATGCTAGAACAGGGTCTAGTTTAGTTTATTTGTAATAAGTCTTTCTAGTCTCTGAAATGTATAATCAGAGTCTAGATAGTCAACATTCAGGTTACTTGTACTTAGAAGAATTTCTGTAGAAAGTGAAATCAGAGTCTGCATGAAGATCAGAGTCTGGAAGGTGATCGGAGTCTATAGACTATCAGAGTCTATGATCTATCAGAGTCTACATATGATCAGAGTCTGAAGATCATCAGAGTCTGAAGGTTTCAGAGTCTATACAATTAAAGTTAAATTTGGAAGAAGATTACAGGAATGGAAAGTCTTCTAAGATCAAGATAAATATTTTGCAGATATGCTGCGGGAAAGAAAGAGAATTCTAGAAGGAAACTGTCAACTAATAATCAGGAATTATATTCCTATTGTAATTTATCTTTCTGTTATTAGTTGATAGGCAACTCTCTATATAAAATCTATGTAACCTAATTGTAAAGGTGTGGAAGTCGAAGCATAATTGTCTGAGTGAAATTTTGTGAGAGCATAGAGAAAGAGAGAGTTGATGTGATAAACACAGAGAAGCTGCTAGGGTTTGTGTACACCCTAGGAGAGATTTGTATTTAATCATCAATAATACAAACAATATTTATTCATATCTTTGTGTTTGATCTTTGTTCTTAATTCATATCGAGTTGGTTTTAAATCAGGCATAAAAGGAACACAAGTATTCAACCCCCCTTCTACTTGTGCAACTGGGAAAACAATTGGTATCAGAGCCTAACGTTTAAAATCGATCAAAGATGTCTGGAAACAAAGATGGCAATTCTAAGATCCCTATGCTTAAGAGAAACGAGTTCATCCACTAGAAGGTTAAGATGTTGCACCATCTGGAAGCAACAGACCCTTACTATCTTGTCAGAATTAATGAAGGACCCTTTGTGCCCTTAAAAATTGTGCCTCAAATCAACGAGGAAGGAAAAATAACTGAAGAACATCTTGTTGAGAAACCAAAGGCTGAATGGACAAAAGAGGACAAGGAAAATGTCCTTAAGGAGGCAAAAGTAAAAAACATTCTCTTTAACAGTTTGGATTCTGTTCTAACTAACTGTGTCATATCATGCAAGACTGCTAAGGAGATGTGGACCAAACTTGAAGTGCACTGTCAAGGGACTAAAGATGTCAAGAAGAATGTTAGGTCTTTACTAATTCAAGAGTATGAGTATTTTGAAGCAAAATCTGGAGAATCTATCACTGAGATGTATGATAGGTTTACAAAACTCTTGAATGAGATGGCTATGCTTGGTAAGGTTTATGATTCTGAAGATACAAACACCAAGTTTCTGAGAGCACTTCCTGAAGAGTGGGACAATTAGACTACATCCATAAGGGAAGCTAGAGATTTGGATGAACTAACTCTAGAAGAATTGTATGGCAGACTCAAGACACATGATTTGGAGATGCAACAGAGGAAGAATAAGAAGTCTGTGAAGACAAAATCTATGGCACTCTTGATGGACTCTGAGAAAGAACAACAGGAACAACCCATAGAAGCAAGAATCAAGGATTCAAGAAAGAATGGTAAAGCTGTTGTGGAGTCAGAGTCTACCGACACAGACTCTGATTCTGATGAAGAGATTGACCTAAGTCAAATGATGGCTATGTTTGCTAAAAATTTTAAAAGAATGAAATTTAACAAAAGAACTGGCAAATTTAGCAAGAGGCCATCATTCAAGAAGGAAGATGAGAAGGTTGAGAAGAGCAAGAGTACTATAATCAAACTTGACAAAGCAAAGGTCAAATGTTTCAACTGTGGAATATTGGGGCACTTTGCCAGTGAATGCACAAAGTCAAAAAGTCAAGGAAAAGGAAAAGCACTTCTATCAACAGGAAAGGATTGGGCAGATTCAAGCTCAGAGGATGAAATTGATTATGAAAATCTAGCATTGATGGCATCCTCCTCAAGAAAATCACAATCTCCCAAAGAACCCTCATCTCCTAAAACTCAGGTATCAATCTTTACTCCTGAATCCTTAATTAATTTAGACTCTGATGGTATAAAAATTGTGCAAAGTGAGGTTAATAAAATAATGACAACATGTAGATCTCTCACTAGTGAAAGTGAAAGGTTGAGAGAGGAAAATTTAACCTTGACTAATAGGAATGATCATTTAGAGTCTGATTTAATATTAATGGAACAATACAAAAAGGATTCTGAGAAACATAGTCATAACTACACTGAAATCTTGAAGGCCTATGACTATGTTAAGAAAGAACTAGAAGAAGAGAGACTCAAGTTTAGAGTCTGGACAGACTCTGGTAGAAAAGTTCAAGAAATTCTCAATAATCAAAATGTGTGTCAAACTGCTGGTCTAGGCTATGACAAGAGTCAAGACAAAAGACCTATTGTTGAGAATGATAACAATGAAGAATCTAGCCAAGTTAATAAGACTAAAGATAAAAGTACATTTGTTCCTGTTAAGTTTATGACCCCTAAAGTAAAATCTGAAACCACAAACTCATCTGTCAATAGTCCCCCTGTTGTTGACCAAAAGACAGATGAAACAGGAGCAAATAACTCTAAGAAAAATATTAATATAGGGTACTTGTGTTGGTCCCTGATATTGTAGAAGGGGGGGGGGTTGAATACAATATCTGAAATTTAATCGCGGAATAATTGGATTTAAAAAATTATTTTAATTACTCGCGAAATATTAATTAGAATGAAATACTATTCAAGTGAAAGATATAATTTTAACTTGATTAGTATTACAAAATTAATATTAAGAAAACTGTAATATAATTGATAAAAGTTCTAGAACAAATTTGACATGAATTGTTCGTGTCTTACAATTATATTCCAAACTCAGCACAGAAATCTGTGAATATTACAATGCAGATAAATTACTGAATTTGATCTGATTTCTAACACTAACAAATGAAGCACACTCCTCATATTTATAGAGGTTGAAAAAGGTTGGTATGACCTTTTTCAATATGACTTAATTTATAGAAATAAAGTCTGTATGACCTTTTATAACACTTGTATGACTTATAAAACACTGGGCAAGACTTATTTCTTTCGCTATGACTTATTATATTAATTAAAAAATCGGTATGACTTTTTAATTAAATAAAAAATCACTCCAGCATGACCTTTGATGAAAGAAAATTCGGTATGACTTATTATATATATATATAAAAAGTCTCGGTATGACTTTATGTCGGCAGTAGCTCGGTATGACTTATTTATATATATATATATAAATTTTTTCGGTATGACTTATTTATATATGTATAAAACAGTCTCTCGGTATGACTTATAAAAAAATCATCCGGTATGACTTATTTAAGTCATTCGAATATATATATATATATATATGTATATATATATATATATATAAGTCATTCTAACTAGTTTCTTTTATGATAAATTAATTCTACTTTAAATCAATTAAATAATTTATAAATTAAATTAAATTCAACTTGAATTAATTTAATTAAATAAATTAAATAATTAACTTACTTGGTTTGTAGAAATAAAATATCATAGAGAACTTGTTTCAACTGCAGTCTTCTTGATTTTTCTTTGACTTCTGATCTTGAAACCTCTTGATTAAATGAAGAATAAATATTTATATTTAGTTGACACACAAATGTACTGTCTGGTTCATTTGTGTCATACTAATAAATATTCTCCTTTTAATAACCTTGAATTAGAGGCCTTCTGTCATTTCTTCTGCTTCACTATCTTCATTTTTCTGCTGGAATCTACTTGTTGTAACCACTTGAAATCTTCTGTACCTTCTGTCTTCTATGGAAGTACTAACCACATTATTATTTTCACTGACGCTTGAACATAAAAATGAACTTCTTCCAGTGTTGAGTAGCAATCCTATAAAAATACTTCTGATACTTGGATCCTTTGTGATTAGTTGACTGTCTTCGTCTTGATTCCTGATTGGTGCTTATTATTTACTTTTATTTATTAGCTAGAGTTGAGTTGTCATCTAATTATTACAAATAGGCCTAGTCATATGCCTTTCAATCTCCCCCTATTTGTTGTTAAACATTTAACATACAAATTTCTAGAGGATAACTTAACTAACAACTAAGAAAGTAGTACGACATTTAATGACTGTAAATAATAAACAAAAGTTCTGGTTTTATATTTAACAATTTTCTAGATTCATACATAAAAGATAAGTACAAGATAGTTGTTCCTCTAGCACTGAATAAAAATAACATTTATTCTATCTTGACCTATCCAGGACTTCAGTCTTCTGCAGTATCAACTTCACCTTCTTCTAAATTTGAACTTCTGTGCACAGGTGTCCTTGGTACCTCTTCAACTTCAGCCGGAGTTGCGGTGGACTCTCCATACAATCTTCTCTGTTTAGCCTTTGCTAGCTGAAACATGACTTCCTCTTCAATATGATCTACAGCTTCTTTTTGTACATCATAAGGCTGTGTAGAATCTATCTTTTGCATTTGCCTGATGTATGATTTAATGTTTCTGGATAAACAGTAGTTCCTTATTTTCTGTGCAGCATCTAGCTTGGCTTGTGATCTGAATCCTTTTGATATCAACATCCTTTCAACTTGGATCATATACCTCACCGTGTAGCCCTTAAATGATTCCTCATCTAGCTTTATGATTTGATACAACTTGTTTGAGAGAAATCTCACTTCATGAGGATCATTTAATATCTGAGGACTAGCAGCCGTTGCTATATCTCTGAGTCTGTCCCTGAGTAGTTCATTTTCTTCTGAGCTTCTCTTTACTTTGTTTAACAGAACCCATATTGCTGATAGTGGTCTCTTTCGGAAGAATTCCAAAGATACTCTGAATGTTCCATTCCGGTGAGTGTAGACTAGTATTTGCCAGTCTTCAAGAATGTGATCCACTAGAACAGTGATATAATCAACTTCTTCTTTCAATGCCTTCATGAAGTTATCCAGATTATCATTTGAATCTTCAAGACTTTTGATAACTGAAAGCATTTGTCTATCTTCAAACGGTCCTTGCTGAGACTTGTCCAGTATTTTCCTTGCTGCATCCCATCTGTCCCCTATCTTCATCTCAATATCTTATTTTTTCTTCTTCACTGCTAAGGCCCAAAGCTTCTATTTTTCTAAGCTTGCCTCTCTTTCAGCTTGGGTTCTTTCCTTGACTAGAGCTTTTAAATTTATAGTTTTGGCATGGCTTGCCTTGATGTCTTCCTTTAGCTTCCTCATTGCCTCTTCATAGGCAGGATCATGCTCTTTTTCTTTTGGAAATAGAAATTCATCATCAAAGATAGCTTCATCTTCAGCTCTGCAGTAGTCAGGATTGAAACCTTGATTTTCCATACTTACTTCATCAATGAGTTTTTCTTGTTGATAATACTGTTCTTCTGGTTCTTGATCATACAATTGAAATTCTTCTTCAGAAAACAGCTTTGCTTTACCTTTATCTTGAGTAGTAGCCCCTTCATCTCCAGCTACTTTCTCCTTTGCTTTCTCCCCCTTAGTTGAGGGATCCTCTTGAGTTTTAGAGGCTTCAAAAGATGTCAACATTTTCTGCATAGTCAGATAGACTTGCTTCATTCCTTCATTTAGATGCGTCATGCCATCATCCAGTTTGCTGAAGCGTTGAGTAGAAATCTTTTCATTTTCAATGATTGTGATGGTTAAGTTTTTCTCAACGTCATCAATTCTTTCATGCAGTTTGCTCACTTCTTTCATATCCTCAGCAATTAGATTCTGAACGTTCTGGATGTCTTGAGTTTTTAGTAGAATGGAGGATTTGACATCTTCAACATCTTTTCTCACTACGGACAGCTGTTGTGTTACAGAGGCAGATGTAGAATTTTCTTCTGCTTGTGCTTTAACTTTTAATAAATCAGCTTGAACAATTTGCATTTCATTCTGGAGAGCTTTCATTTTGGATAATAGTTCACTTTGTGTGTGTGCACTCATCTCACTTGCACTCTTGTTTATCTCACTATCACTCTGTGCATGTGTTTCACTCTGTGTTTGCCTCACATCACTCGTGTTTAGCTCCTTTCCAGATCCTGAAGCTGTACCTGCATATATAACAATAGCTTTTGAAGAGTCGAAATGCTCTTCTAATGCCTGTGAAGGCGCGTCCTCAACAAGATTAACTTGCCTTGGCTCCGCTACTGACGTAGCTACTCCGTGAATGGAGTCCCATCTCCCTCTATGGAGTGGTTGCCTCTCAAATCCACCAGTGGATTCGAGACCTTCTCTAATGAGAACTGGATGTAAGAAATCCAGGGGAGTCACCACCTTAGACAATGTAATGACAGGCTCTTGAGAGTCTGTGGTGCTCCTTAGTACCTCAGAGGGTAACTGATGCTGCACTGCATCGAAAATGTCATGGTCCACAACATAGGTGGCATCCGACGAGTTTTCATTAAAAACATTTTCTTCAACAAATGTGCCCTCATGTGTTGGTTTTTCTTCAAGTGAAGGTTCTGCTAGAGTGATTGCTAGCAGTGTGTTTTCCTCACTATCTGATGCTGTGGCCGAGCAGCGAATTAGATCACCTGGTTGAGCAAGTGTATCTAGAGAATCTTGGATGGCCATGTTAAAATCCATATCCCATTGACTGGAATAGGTAGAGGCTGCAGTTGTCTCAGGGTCAACTCTAGAAAATTTTGAAGGAGGAGACAGGGCTGCGGGTTCACTCACATCAGCACCAAGACCTCTAACTATTCTGACAGGTTTCTTCCTTTTTCTGACTTTTAATGAAGAGGAGGATGAAGGAGAAACTGTTTGAGGCTCTAATTCAGCTGTGGACGGAACCTGTGTGTTTTCAGGTTCGTAGCTGATATCCTGAAGTGTAAGACCATAATTATAGTCCGCCACAGATAAATCTAACAGAGCAGTGGATATATCTATAGGTATTGAACTAGAAGATTGTGATTGAGATATTACCTGTTGATCTTGTGCCAGTTGATCGACATGCTGAGCAGCTTCAAGTAGAAGGTGCACAGGATGATCCATTTGCATTGGCACTTGCTCTGGCTCTTGTTCCTGCACTGGATGAGCAATAAGATCTAATATCCCAGCCAAATAATCTGTCCTTACCACTTGCACATTTTGAAACTTGGGGTTGTTGTGGAGCCTTGCAAATAAGTTGTTCTGAGAAGTAGGAGATTCTTCTACAGGACCATTCTGAAATAAGGCTTTGTCTTCATCCATCAACAAGTCATTCATGAACAGCATCAGGAACCTCGGATAGAAGACTTGTACATTATGTTCCCTGCTTTCTAGTTTCCCCATTTTCCTGATTATTTCTTTTAGAATCAACTTCCCAAAATTTATCCTCCGGTTGTGGGCCACAGAAAACCCTATGATTTGGAGTAGTGAAGATATATTGTTGAAGTTGTTCTTTGTAGTGGGTGCAAACACTTTGGCTAATGTGTCAAAGAAGTAGTCCCACTCGCTTACCAATTTGGACTTTGTCAACCTTACCAAATTGATCTCACCCTGATATTGAATGGTATAGAAAAATTCTAGAATTTCTGGTACAGTGGGTGGATCCATGAAGTTGTCAGTTGGAAAGCCTAAAATTCTGTTCACGTCCTCTTCAGTCACCATGTATTCACGATCTCCTATGCTGAATGAGAATTGAACTCTGCCTGCAGTACTCCTATTCCTAGCAGTGGAATATAGAGCCCTAAGTGCTAACACTTGCAACGGGGAGTCTAGAGTAATTGCAGTTCTTACAAGTGAATGTTCATTCATAAATACGATCCACGGTCGAAACCTCTCGACTGAACAATTCACCGGATTAAAATATCCTACAAAATTAGTTTTTACTAATTCGCAAAAACCAGCCATTTTTTTTTTGTGCTATTACAAATAATAAATTACAAAGTGCGATTACAAATTAAAAATAACAATTACAAGTCAATAAATCGAAAATTTACACTTTAAAATTGAAACCCTAATTTCTAAAAATCTCCAAATTGACTTTAAACAACAAAACACTACACCACAGACTGTAACCACAATCAAAACCAAGAGCTTCGAATTTCAAGAACAAAAGCAGTGACTTGGATTTTTGATGAAAATCGGGCAGAGGTTCGTTTGATTTAATCGATTTTATCAATCTAGCAAGCAAAGAGCTTGAGAACAGCAATTAACAGCAACTGATTGCAGTTGTAAAGGATCAAAAACCATCGATTTCTTTGTAATTGAAAGAAAAACTGTTCGTTAATGTGTGTGTGTGTATAACTGCGTGTGTGTGTATTGATAAGCTGAGTATGACTTTTTATTTTGATTTAAAGGAACCTGTTAAAAGAAAACAAAGGCTCGGTATGACTTATTAAAAGTCATACCGAGTTTTATTTACTTAAAACTGAACACAACAAACAAAAATGCTCGGTATGACTTATTATTCTAATCTCTCGGTATGGCTTTTTAAAAAAAATCATGCCGAAATTTGTTAGAATAATGTCATACTGAGCATTTAAAATAATAAGTCATGCTGTTTAAATAATAAAATAGAATAATTACTTATATTAATAATATTAACAAACAATACTCTTCTTAGATACTTTGAGATAAATAACAATAATTTACATACTAATAAATATTAAAGATATATAATAAATATTTACATTAATAACATAATTATTTATATATAAGTACACTAAAAATTAGAAAACTATATACATTAATTTACATAAATGCTTATAAATGCTTAATTTAAACAAAATTACTTATGCTTTAATTGAAATAATTATCTTCTAAGAATATTGATTTAATCTTAAGATAATTTTCCAAAAATTCATAAGCCCTAGGATTTTATTAATTCACGCCTCATAAACTTTTTAAATATTAACATTTAATATTTATGAGCTTAAATTAATTCCTAGCAACCAAAAATTTAGCCATTGTTTAACATCCCTAATTCAATAACCAGCTTTGAGAAAGTGGATTCATCAAGTGGTTTTGTGAAGATGTCGGCTAATTGATCTTCTGTGGGTACAAAATATAACACCACAGTTCCGTTCATGACATGCTCTCTTATAAAGTGATACCTTATGTCAATGTGCTTGGTTCGCGAATGTTGTACAGGATTGTTGGAAATAGCTATAGCACTTGTGTTGTCGCAGAAAATTGGAATTTTGTTCAACGCAAGTCCATAGTCATTTAGCTGATTCCTAATCCACAAGATCTGTGCACAACAGCTACCTGCCGCAATGTATTCTGCTTCGGCTGTCGAGGTAGATACTGAATGTTGTTTCTTGCTGTACCAGGAGATCAACCGTCGTCCTAGAAACTGACAGCTTCCAGAAGTACTTTTCCTGTCCATCCTGCACCCTGCATAGTCTGAATCTGTATAGCCAATTAGGTCAAAACCTGTATCCTTAGGGTACCAAATTCCAAGATTTGGTGTACCCTTTAGATATCTAAAAATTCGTTTAACAGCTATTAGATGAGATTCCCTTGGGTCAGATTGAAATCTCGCACATAAGCATGTTGCAAATATTATATCGGGTCTACTAGCAGTTAGATATAATAATGAGCCTATCATACCTCTGTAGCTTGTGATGTCAACTTTCTTACCAGTTTCATCTTTGTCAAGCTTCGTGGCTGTTGGCATTGGGGTTTTTGCCGGTGAAGAATCTTCTAGACTGTATTTTCTGAGAAGATCTCTTACGTACTTTGATTGGCAAATAAAAATCCCATCTTCCTTTTGCTTTACTTGCAATCCAAGGAAGAATGACAGCTCACCCATCATGTTCATCTCACATCTACTCTGCATTAACTTAGCAAATCTCTTGCACAAGTTTTCGTTAGTAGAACCAAATATAATATCGTCAACATAAACTTGGACAAATATCATATCTATATTATGTAATTTATAAAAGAGAGTTTTATCTATGACACCTCTAGTGAAACCATTTTCAAGTAAAAACACAGAGAGAGTGTCATACCATGTCCTCGGTGCTTGCTTGAGTCCATAGAGAGCTTTGAAAAGAAAGTACACAAAATCAGCAAACTCTGGATTTTCAAAGCCAGGGGGCTGTTCCACATATACTTCATCTTCTAGCTTTCCGTTCAGAAATGCACTCTTCACATCCATTTGATAGACTTTAAAATTAGAATGTGCTGCGAATGCCAGAAATATCCTGATGGCTTCAAGTCTTGCAACTGGTGCGTAGGTCTCGTCATAATCAATTCCCTCTTCCTGGGAGTAACCCTTTGCCACCAGCCTGGCTTTGTTTCTTGTAACAATGCCATCACCGTCTAACTTGTTCCTGTATACCCATTTCGTGCCAATAACAGATCTATCTTTAGGCCTGGGTACCAGTGTCCAGACTTCTTGTCTTTCGAACTGATTGAGTTCTTCTTGCATGGCAAGAACCCAATCTGGATCAATTAGTGCCTCTTCAATCTTCTTTGGTTCTTCTTGAGATAGAAAAACTGAAAATAAACATTCATTTGAAGTTGTACTTCTGGTTCTAACTCCAACATCTGGATCACCTATGATCAATTCAAAAGGATGATCTTTGCTCCATATCCTTTCCCTGGGTAGGTTTGATCTTGATGATTCGCCTCGAAATTCATTGTGATGTTGTGTTCTGCCAGTTGATCCTTCATCTCCCCCTGAGTTGCTGCCAGGATGACTTGTTGATCCACCACTGGTATTAGTAGTATTTCCAGTGTTACCATTGTTTCCACCACTATTACCTGGATAATCATTATTATTGTCATCATCATTTCCTGTTGCAACCTCAGGTTCTTCTTCGTCATCAGAATGTGAGTCTGGATAATTATCAAATTTTAATAACTCAGAAGAATCTTCAGTTTGGATACTTGGGAGTTTTGTGTCATCAAAAGTTACATTGACACTTTCCTTCACTTGGTGCTGATCAATTATGTATACCCTATATGCTCTTGTTGAGTAACCGACAAAAATAGCTTCATGTGCCTTGGCCTCAAACTTGCCACGATGTTCATCTCCATCTTTTAGCACAAAGCATTTGCCTCCAAATACATGAAAGTACTTGAGAGTTGGTTTCTTGCCAGCCATTAATTCATAGGGAGTTTTCATATGAACTTTGTTGATCAGAGTTCGATTCTGAGTATAACAAGCTGTATTAACTGCTTCAGCCCAGAAGTAGATAGGTAACCTTGATTCACTTAGCATAGTCCTTGCAGCTTCAATCAGGGTTCGATTTTTCCTTTCTACAACTCCATTTTGTTGCGGAGTTCTTGGTGCTGAATATTGCCTTGTTATTCCCTTGTCTGAGCAGAAGTTATTCAGAATTTCATTTTTGAATTCTGTTCCATTATCTGATCTGATTGCCCGGACAGATAACTTTGAATCTAACTCAATCAGCTTTATATGATCAATCACCAAGTGTGGAGTTTCATCCTTAGAGTTCAAGAATAAAACCCATGTATATTTTGTGAAGTCATCCACAATCACTAAGGCGAATTTCTTCCTTGACATAGACAGAATATTTACTGGACCAAATAAATCCATATGAAGGAGTTGAAGTGGTTCAGTGATGTTTGTAGTGTCTGTGCCTCTGTGAGTTGCTTTCTTTGACTTCCCTTTCTGACATGCCTCACACAAGCCTTCTTGTGTAAATTCCATCGGAGGCAGTCCTCTCACCAAATCCCTCTTGACTAGAGAGTTCATTGTTTTGAAATTCAGGTATGAGAGCTTCTTGTGTCAAAACCAACTTTCCTCCGTTGAAGCTTTTGAATAAAAACAGTTTGCTTCAGCTTCAGTTCCCGAGTTGAAATCAGCTACGTACAAGTTTCCTTTCCTTACTCCACGCAAGGCTAGTCTGTCTTCTTTAGAATGAGCTATTAAGCACTTCTCCTTGATAAAGTTTACTTTGTAACCTTTATCACAGAATTGACTGACGCTGAGTAGATTGTGCTTAAGTCCTTCCACCAAAGAGACATTTTCAATGATAACATTTCCTGTATTTAACTTGCCATATCCCGTAGTCATTCCTTTGTTGTTATCTCCAAAGGTGACGACTGGGCCAGCTCTCTCAACCACGTCTGATAGCAGGGCTCTATCTCCGGTCATATGCCTTGACGATCCGCTGTCCAGGATCCATATAACTCGGTTTACTTGTTTAACTCCCTGCACATACCAAACAGATTAATTCGTCTTCGGAGCCCAAAATTGATTGGGCCCGGCATACTTAAAGAATTGACCTTTGTCTGCTTTAACAACAGATCCTTTTCGAATAACATCATTTTCTTCCTTGACTGTTCCTACCTTCCTAAAAACAGTCTTAACAACTTTCTGTTTAGACTTAGGAATATATGATTCCTTCTTTTCAGGTGAAGGAGTCGCAGTCTTGGATTTAGCAAATTTACTATTGATATGCTGTCTAGGTGTCATGTTATCTTTCTTAGCTATCATGCGTTTAAAGTAAGCAGTCATAGCATTAAAAGCACATAACATACAATTCATTATTCCACATGGTTTATGGAAAGCATCAATAGTAGGCATGTTATTCAATACAGTAGGGTTCTTAACAGATTCTACTTCAATTTCAGCAGATTTGAAGTTTTCAGTTGAATGAAATTTATTGTTACTGTTCCTACTGTTCACAAATGTGTTGGGTCTGTTCATTTTATTCTTTAAGTCTTTTGCACCTACACTAGGTCTGGGGGAATCAGAAGTTCCCACATCTTTGACTGGTGTCTTTGGTGCACACTTCTCTTTCTGGACATTAACTCTTTTTATGTCCTTAACCTGTTCTCCTCTCTTCTTCTCTTCCTCAAGATCTTCCAACTGCATTTCATATGCAATCAGTACAGAGCTCTCAAGGATAGGTTCAGCTATCGGTGTTATGAAGAGAGGTTTTGGTGTGTCTTTAACAACATGTGGGATACCCCTTTCTACAACACTTTTTCTAAAGGGGGTTATGTTGCTTGGCTTTCCTACAGATTTATTGTACTCGAAGCCTATCCCAACTTTACGACTTATTTCTTGTTGGTCAACTAGGTTCTTTACAATATATGAGGAATTCTTATATGCAAGACACTTCTTCTTTTCTTCTTCTATCTGGTTTCTGAGATTGGCTTCTGTTACAACATGACAACTGACTTTACTGACTTGAACAGCTAAGTCTTCAGTCAACTTAACAGTCAACTTGTCATGATTTCTTTTTAACTGTTTAAAAACTTCAGTCTCATCAACTAACTCTTTGACTTTGAGTCTGAGTTTCTTAACCTTATCTCTTTCACCATCTAGTTCTTTACCTAGCAAAGCAAACATCTTAGGACAAGAAGGATTTACCTCTATTCCTCTGTCACGGGTGGGAGACAGTGATTCCTCTGATGAAGTCATAAGAGCAAGATTTCCTAGCTCTTCCTCATCATCGTTATCTGAATCATCCCAGCTTTTGCCTACTGCTAGATAGGACTTTCCTTGATGCTTTTTCACGAGCGCATCATACTTCTCCTTGAGCTCTTCGTAAGACTCTCTCTTCTTCCCTTGCTTAGGCTTCTTGCACTCAGTTGCAAAGTGGCCTAGCTCATTACAGTTGAAGCAACGAAACTTGCTTCTATCAACTAAGCCGGTCTTGTAGCCGCTTTTCGATACTGCTGTCGAAGAACCTCCTTTTTGGAATCTTCCAAAATTAGGCTTACTTCTGAATGAGGAGTTTCTTCGGAATCTCATGTTGCCAAACTTCCTGGCAACCATAGCTAGAGATTCATCTTCCAGCTGATCTAGTTCTTCCAGCGAGTAGAAATCACCGTCTTCTTGTTTGTCAGAAGTATGTCCAAGTTCTGGAACCACATACTCTGTAGAACTGTTGGAAGGTGCAACAACCTTCACTTCTTCTTTCTCTGGTGCTTCTACCATTAATGCCTTGGAGGAACTCAGTACTTTACCTCTTCCGTACATCTCTCTGGTTTGGATTTGTTCCAGCTCATAAGTTTTTAAAACTCCGTAGAGTCTTCTAGGGTTACCTCTTTCATATCCCTAAATTCCCGAATAGCTGCAATCCTGTGTTCCAGATGCTCTGGTAAGGTCAGCAAAAACTTCATGTTCACCTCTTGGTTCTGATAAAACTTTCCATTCATGTTGAGCTCGTTTATCAGTTTGTTTAGTCTCTGAAACACCTCAGAGATACCCTCACTAGGGTTGGATCTAAACTGCTCATATTGGGTGGTCAGGATCTCCAGTCTATTCTCTTTAACTTCGTCAGTTCCCTCATTGATAATTTCAATTGTTTCCCAGATCTATTTTGCATTCTTGCAGTTGACTACTTGGTTGTACATGATGTAGTCTAGGGATTCAATTAATATGAGCTTCAAGTTATTATCAAGGGACACAGCTTCTGTTTCCTCATCTGTATAGTCTGCCGGACTCTTTGAAAACTGTCTGTGGGGAATTACGACCCCATCAACCGTGTGTTCGAGAATAACTGATATAGGGGGTTCAACACCTTTGGTCATGACTAATGCATACTTGGGATTTGCAATCCCAATAAACAGTAGCATTTTGTGTTTCCACAAAATTGTAGTGTTCTTTGTCAAATTGTGGAATTTTGATGCTAGTGACTTTCTGGGTACTCATCTTTAATAAGATTAAAAATTAAGTGTTTCAAAAAATATTTTAATATTTGACTTAAAACAATTTTTGATCAAAAATAATTTTTAAAAAAAAACTATTTCGAATAAAAAATTATTTCGAATTTAAAATAATTTTTGTGATCTGTATGAGTTCGCGGAATTTGATTTGGATCTGATATTAACTATATCAACCAGCTCTGATGCCAATTGTTGGTCCCTGATATTGTAGAAGGGGGGGTTGAATACAATATCTGAAATTTAATCGCGGAATAATTGGATTTAAAAAATTATTTTAATTACTCGCGAAATATTAATTAGAATGAAATACTGTTCTAGTGAAAGATATAATTTTAACTTGATTAGTATTACAAAATTAATATTAAGAAAACTGTAATATAATTGATAAAAGTTCTAGAACAAATTTGACATGAATTGTTCGTGTCTTACAATTATATTCCAAACTCAGCACAGAAATCTGTGAATATCACAATGCAGATAAATTACTGAATTTGATCTGATTTCTAACACTAACAAATGAAGCAAACTTCTCATATTTATAGAGGTTGAAAAAGGTTGGTATGACCTTTTTCAATATGACTTAATTTATAGAAATAAAGTCTGTATGACCTTTTATAACACTTGTATGACTTATAAAACACTGGGCAAGACTTATTTCTTTCGGTATGACTTATTATATTAATTAAAAAATCGGTATGACTTTTTAATTAAATAAAAAATCACTCCAGCATGACCTTTGATGAAAGAAAATTCGGTATGACTTATTATATATATATATATATAAAAAGTCTCGGTATGACTTTATGTCGGCAGTAGCTCGGTATGACTTATTTATATATATATATATATATAAATTTTTTCGGTATGACTTATTTATATATGTATAAAACAGTCTCTCGGTATGACTTATAAAAAAATCATCCGGTATGACTTATTTATGTCATTCGAAAAAATATATATATATATATATATATATATATATATATATATATATATATATATATATAAAAGTCATTCTAACTAGTTTCTTTTATGATAAATTAATTCTACTTTAAATCAATTAAATAATTTATAAATTAAATTAAATTCAACTTGAATTAATTTAATTAAATAAATTAAATAATTAACTTACTTGGTTTGTTGAAATAAAATATCATAGAGAACTTGTTTCAACTGCAGTCTTCTTGATTTTTCTTTGACTTCTGATCTTGAAACCTCTTGATTAAATGAAGAATAAATATTTATATTTAGTTGACACACAAATGTACTGTCTGGTTCATTTGTGTCATACTAATAAATATTCTCCTTTTAATAACCTTGAATTAGAGGCCTTCTGTCATTTCTTCTGCTTCACTGTCTTCATTTTTCTTCTGGAATCTACTTGTTGTAACCACTTGAAATCTTCTGTACCTTCTGTCTTCTATGGAAGTACTACCACATTATTATTTTCACTGACGCTTGAACATAAAAATGAACTTCTTCCAGTGTTGAGTAGCAATCCTATAAAAATACTTCTGATACTTGGATCCTTTGTGATTAGTTGACTGTCTTCGTCTTGATTCCTGATTGGTGCTTATTATTTACTTCTATTTATTAGCTAGAGTTGAGTTGTCATCTAATTATTACAAATAGGCCTAGTCATATGCCTTTCAACTTGTCTAAGTCGAAGTTAAAAGAAAGGCTAGAAAACTTATCAGAGTCTACCAAAACTAGGAGAAATAGGAATGGTAAGGAAGGCATTAATAAGGCAAATAATTATCAAAAGGATCCTAATGCTCCTAGAAAGAAGTGTTATAGATGTGGCAACCACAACCATTTAGCTATAGACTGTAAACCAAAAATTGAGAAGAAATCAGAGTCTAGCCCTTCACAGACTCTGAAAAGTCACTACATACCACAGAAACCTTGTTATCACTGTGGTAGCATATTTCACTCTATTTATATGTGTAGGGACTATCATGATTTGTATTACAAATTTTATGAGCTAAAATCTTCTATTGATAAGAGTTGGTATGACATTGTTAAGACTCCATCAGAGTCTAAGGTAACAAAAGAGACATGTAAGCCAAAAGAGAAAAATATTAAGCCTGTTTCTCCAAAAGTTAGTAGAAAAGGATCCAAAACTGTTTGGGTCCTCAAAACATCTAACTAGTTTCTTTATGTATGCAGGGAACCAGGGTAAAGAAAGTAACCCTAATCCTGGACAGAGGATGCTCAGGACACATGACTGGAAAGAAATCCCTGCTTACAGACTTTGTGGAGATGGCTGACCCAGAAGTATCCTTTGGAGATGGCAACAAAGGACAAACACTGGGATATGGCAAAATTGTACTTGGAAATGTCATTATTGAACAAGTAGCTCTAGTTGATGGCTTAAGACACAATTTAATAAGCATAAGTCAACTTGGAGATAAAGGTTACCATACTGGCTTTGATAACAAAGAGTGTCTAGTGACTCACAAAGAAACAGGCACGTTGGTTTTCAAAGGACACAGACATGGTAACATTTATGAAGCTAGCTTGGAGGATTGCATACACAGTGAAGTAACATGTCTATACAGCAAGGCTTCAACTGAAGAAAGCTGGAAATGGCGCAAGAAACTATCACACATCAACTTCAAAACACTCAACAAGTAGGTGAAACAGAATCTTGTAAGAGGATTACCACAGGTTGATTTTGTGCAAGATGGACTTTGTGAAGCATGTCAACTTGGAAAACAAAGGAAATCATCCTTCAAAGAGCAAGACAATTAACACCATTTCTGAACCCTTTTATTTATTGCATCTTGATTTATTTGGTCCAGTAAATGTTATGTCAATTAACAAAAATAAATATACTCTTGTTATTGTAGATGATTTTACAATATTCACATGGGTTTTCTTTCTACATTCAAATGATGAAGCTTCACAACACATAATAAACCATATCACTTTTCTGGAAAGAAAATCAAAGAAAACAGTAAGAATTCTGAGGAGTGACAATGGTACTGAATTCAAGAATTCAATCATAGAGGACTACTGTGCATCATAGGGAATTACTCAACAATTTTCTGCACCAGGAACTCCTCAACAAAATGGAGTTGTGGAGAGAAAGAATAGAACACTCATAGAAGCTGCCAGAACAATGTTGGCAGAGTCTAAGCTACCAGTATATTTTTTGGGCTGAGGCAGTCAATACAGCATGTTTCACTCAAAACTGCACCTTAATAAACATGCATGGAAAGACTCCCCATGAAATGATAAAGGACAAGAAGCCGAGTGTGAAACACTTTCACATATTTGGATGCAAGTGTTATGTGCTGAAAGTACATCCTGAAAATCTAAGCAAATTTGAAGCCAAGGCAGATGAATCATTTTTTCTTGGATATGCATCAAACACAAAAGCAATCAGAGTGTTTAATCTCAGAACCAAAATTGTTATGGAATCTATTCATGTTGCATTTGATGACAAAAAGTTTACTGGATTGCAGGATGAGACAGAGTCTACTACACTGGAATTTGAAAATCTAAAAAGTTCTGAGATAAATGAAGAAGAAGAGGATGAAGACCCTCAAATAAATCCTGAACCAACACAGGAACCTGTACACTCTGAGGGGGAGCCAGAAAATTCAACTCCAAATAATTCAGAGTCTAACAGGTCAGGGTCTACCCAGACAGAGTCTAGACAGACAGAGTCTAACTCATCAGGGTCTGGATCAAGCAACTCTGAATCCTTGTTAGAGTCAATAAATTTAGGGGGAGTCTCTTCATTTGAATTTCACTCAAATGCAGAAGATGCAAATGACTTAGGGGGAGCTTCAAATTCAAGAACCAATCTTCCACCAGCTAGAAAATGGATAAGGGATCACACTCCTGACTTAATAATTGGTGACCCTGAGAGTGGTGTACAAACAAGAACAGCCACTAAAAATGAATGTCTCTATAGCTGTTTTCTCTCAAAGAATGAACCCAAGAAAATTGAGGAAGCCTTGCAAGACCCTGATTGGATTATTGCAATGCAAGAAGAATTAAATGAATTTGAGAGAAATAAAGTGTGGAAACTTGTACCAAGACCTAGAAATAGATCAGTTGTTGGTGCAAAATGGGTGTACATAAATAAACTTGATGAGAATGGAACTGTAGTAAGAAACAAAGCAAGGCTAGTCGCAAAAGTATACTCACAGGAGGAAGGAATTGACTATGATGAAACTTTTGCACCAGTAGCAAGATTAGAAGCTATCAGAATGTTTCTTGATTTTGCAGCTCATTCAAAATTCAAAGTGTATCAGATGGATGTAAAAAGTGCCTTCTTAAATGGAAAATTGGAAGAGGAAGTCTATGTTGAACAACAACCAGGATTTGTTGATTCAAAGTTTCCTGATCATGTTTATAAGTTAGACAAGGCACTATATGGATTGAAGCAGGCCCCTAGAGCATGGTATGAAACTCTTTCAAAATTTCTACTTGAAAATGGATTCATAAGAGGTACCATTGACAAAACTCTCTTTATTAGAAAATATAAAGGTGATATTTTGCTTGTCCAAATTTATGTTGATGATATTATATTTGGATCTACTAATGACAAACTCTGTGAAAAATTTAGTCAACTAATGCAGTCAAATTATGAAATGAGCATGATGGGAGAGTTAAACTTCTTTTTGGGATTTCAAGTCAAACAGAATGATGATGGAATTTTCATCAATCAAACAAAGTATGTGAAAGAACTATTAAAGAAGTTTGATATGCAAGACTCTGCAACTGCTAAAACTCCCATGTCTACAGCCACTAAGCTAGACACAGACCCAAAGGGTAAGAAAGTTGACAACACCAGCTACAGAGGTATGATTGGCTCATTATTATATCTAACTGCTAGTAGACCAGATATAATGTTTGCAACTTGTCTGTGTGCTAGATTTCAAGCTGACCCTAAAGAATCACATTTAATAGCTGTGAAAAGAATTTTTAGGTATCTCAAGCGGGCACAAACTCTTGGACTTTGGTATCCTAAAGAGTCAGATTTTTCACTAATTGGCTATTCAGATTCTGACTATGCCAGATGCAAAGTAGACAGGAAAAGCACAACAGGACAATGCCAGTTTCTTGGCAACAGATTAATTTCTTGGGTTAGCAAGAAACAATAAACTGTATCCACCTCAACAGCTGAGGCTGAATATATTGCAGCTGGAAGTTCCTGTGCTCAAATTCTGTGGATGAGAAATCAATTACTTGATTATTGACTAACATTCTCAAATATTCCTATGTATTATGTTAATACTAGTGCTATTAAAATTGCAGAGAATCCAGTCCAACACTCCAGAACAAAGCACATTGATGTCAGGTATCACTTTATTAGAGAACATGTTGAAAATGGTACTGTGACACTTCACTATGTTCCAACTGACAGACAGATTGCAGACATTTTGACAAAACTACTTGATGAGTCTACCTTTCTCAGACTGGTAGGAGAATTAGGTATGTTAAATATGTAAGTGATCAAAAATTACAAGAAGCAAGGTATGTACTTTAATTATAGTCATTGTCTTAACACACTGTGATTAATTATTATTGCAAAATTTTGTTTGGTACTTTACCTTGACAGAGTCTAGCGTTTAGAATCTGATGAGTCTGTAGACTCTGACGAGTCTGTAGACTCTGACGAGTCTGTAGACTCTGACGAGTCTGTAGACTCTGAGAAAAATATCGCCTAGACTCTGAATCGGTTAAAATTCGCGCCTGCAGACTCTGATTACGTTTAAACTGTTCAAATGACTTGAAATAGGCGGTAACAGTTATCTTTTGACTGGAGACAGGCTGTAGACTCGTGTGTATTGTATGCAACCTGAACAAAATAGAATTTTTCATACAATTTACTCACTTATTTATTGCAATTATTTTCTAAGGCAAAAATATTCACAGAGCTTTTTACGAACCTTAGCTAAATTCTTCAAGCTTTTCCATCATTTTCAACTCAACAACTTCAATGGCTGCCATTTCTACTGTCATGAGAGGACCCAAGGCGATTGCATTCACGTTTGGGGATTTTGATTTCATGACTACAAATCATGTTGCTGCTCTTGGAGATAAGAAAGGAGTAGATGCTGACTACTTCCCAATGATGGATTTCATGGAGCAATCTGAGCTCAGTTACATTCTGAAAGCATCTCCAGTGATTCATATGGATGCTGTCTCAAAAGCTTGGAGTTCTGCACAGGTCGTTGATCCTTTTCAGGATCAACCAGGTAAAATAATGTTCATCTTTGGCTCGACTACATTTGATGTCACTGCAGATGTGCTTAATTCTGTGTTTAAATTGCCTGTTAAGTCTTCTTTTGATAATACTGTATCTGATGATGACATTAAAAGCATGTTTAAGGCAATAGGTTATTCTGCTAGCCTAGACAACATGAATAAAATAACTAGGCCTTACTTAAGAAAAGAATGGTCCTTTTTCTTTGATCAAATTGCTAAGTGCTTCACTGGTAAGTGTAGTGGCTTTGATGCTATTACTGCTATTACTTATCAAATTGGTCACAGTCTCCTATTTGATAAAGTGATCAACATTGGTGATATGTTTCTCACTCAAATGGGAGCAAAATTAAATAATGTGCAAGAGGGGAGAAGGAAAGTCTACTATCATAGATTTCTTATGATTCTCCTCAACCACTTCATTCCTGACATGTCAACCAAGTTGGCAGATGATTGCTGTGTGCAGGCATACAAACAGCAAATGAGGATATTCTCTGACATCAAGAGAATTGATGACAAAAAGAAGAGTCTACCTGCCATGCACTATCCACAGATAATGCAGGTAAAACTCTCAACCTAAAAACCTTCTATCTACAATGCTTCATTTTTTTATGGTGAAATGGTGCAGGAACAAGTAATGGAGAGTCCCCCTGCACCTACCCCAATCACCCAGTCCTCTTCAATTACACAATCTTCCAAACCAAAATCCAAAAAGAAACCAACCTCTGGTGTCTCTCAACAGGCACCAGTTGTAAAGAGGAGAAAATTGATTCAAACTAGGCTTATAGATGAGCACAGTGTTGAAGAGCTCAACCCTCTAGAGAAATAAGTTGTTGAAGGTCTTTCTTTGTTAAAAGAAGGTCATGATACACTTGATTCTAACCTTCAAGCCAAGTCTGTAGACTCTCAAAAGGCTACAGACTCTGAAAAACCTAGGAATGCACCTCAGGATTCTCAAATTGAATCTCCTGAAAAATATTTTGCTCAGAAGTACAGAAGGTTAAGGAAGGCTTATTCTGCACACACACACAAGCCTATTATTGTTACTGACCCTGTTTTGCAGGAAACAAATGCTCTCAAGGCTCCTGCAGAGCCAGACTCTGAAAGCAAGAAAACACCTGAACCAGAGTCTAATGTTGAGTCAGAGTCTAGACTGCCTTTAGACTCTGATCATGACACATTTTGGGAAGGAATGCCATTGGATGCAGCCTCAAGTTTAATTGATGAGATCATTACTCCAAGTGATGAGGCACTGCTATTCTTATATCCATTGGTGGAATCAGTTGAAGATCCAGAGAAACATCAGACTAAATCTCAAGTCTTGGATTTTCTTTCAACCTATGAAGCCCTAAGGAAGAGAATGGAACATGAGCTACAAATGTCTGCACAGGATATGGTCAAAACTCTATACAGCTACCTATTCAACTCTTCATTCCAAGAAAAAGCAGCTGGGCTCATAGAAGGCAGAACATCTGAAGTTCTCACAGCACTAGGTGTGCCAGACTCTGAACAACAAGTCACAAAGAAGCCTAAAAAGCTTCAGATTTACAAAAGGATAGAATCAGAGTCTGTTGCTAAGTTGGAGACTGAGATTGAGCAACCAGTTTTTGACTATGCAGCAATTTAGGATCAAGGGATTACCTACAGGACAACTATTGATTGGATTTCTACTATTCAGCCATTTCCAAGAAAGGTGGTTGATTTTCTTGTCCAAAATATAGGTAAGGTGGCCAACAAATACATCTATCCGACCAATGAAAGTAGATTGGATCAACTCAAGTGCCTATAAGGGCTAGACTTTCAGAGTCTATAGTCTCTAATCACTCCCAGGAGGAGTCAGGGTCTATAGTCCCATTTGCAGTTTCAGAGTCTACACCACCAGAGTCTACACCTTCAATTACAAAGCTTGAGCCTGTTGCTGAGGAGTGCACTTCTGAAGATGATGATGCAGTTCACCCTTCTTTTGTCTATTTTGATCAGGTGTTTCCTCAGTTTTGAGAGTCTGCACAGCAAAGAGGCATACATGATAAAGATTCTTTTGCCTGTATTTTGGAAATTCATCAATCTGAGAGACTGAAAGCTTTTCAGAAAATATCATTTCAACAGGAACATGGTCACTATCCTGGTGAAGAGGATAAGGCTCTAGATGGAAATGTTCAGGCTGAGACAGAGAATGTTGTTGCACAATTGGTTATTGTGATCAAGGATATTTCTCATATTAACATCAAACTCACTAGTGTTGATAATACTACTTCTCTGCTCAGTACCAAATTTGACAGAATTCACTCCCTTCAATTATCCAAAGAGGTAGCTGATATCACTTCTACTCAAGCTTCTCTCCAATCCACAGTCTCTGATTTGACCTCCAAGGTTGATTCAGTCATTGCAGCACAGGCCAATATCTCCACAGTTCTTGAACAGATTCTTTTGACTGTCACCAGTAATGATGATGTCAAAAAGGGGGAGAAGAAAGGTGAATTCTCCAGGAGAAATAAGGATGATGGTTGCAAAGATAAATCAAAGGGAGTTAAAAGGAGGAGAGATGGTGATGATGATTAAACTGGTGATAGTTCTCATGGTCCTAGGGGTCTTGATGATGTGCAACAAAAGCAATCTGGAGTAGCAAAAACTCAAACACATCAGTCAGGGACTAGACATGGGAAATCAGAGTCTAAGTCAGACTCTGATAAGCAAAGAAAGAAGTCAGACTCTGATCAAACTCAAGAACCTTCATACTGGAAATGCAGTCAATCAAATCTGCAACTTAGAGCTAAAAAGAAGACAGGACATGGAGGTTTTGAAGACTCTGACATTGACAGAACATCTACTCTAACCAGGGATCCTCAATCCTTGAAAGATAGGCAGTTTGAGAAGATCACACAAAAGCATCTAAACAAAGTGGTGTATGCTCAAATTGTTTATAATATTTTTGAAAGGAAGATGCAAGGAGTACAGGGAGGTACAGAAAAGGTGCAAAATGAGATGTTGGTTTACTTCTTAGAAGGTGGATCAGTTAGATGGATAAGTCAATCAAACTTTATCTTTTTCAAGCAGGCTGAGGAATTACAGTACATTAGATTTTTCTTACAGATTGCATATGAAGTAAATAAGAGTAAAGAGGCTATCACACACAAATGGTTCAAGGAGATTGACAGGAAGCTGACTTTGCACAGACAGGCAAATCGAAAAATGGGCAAAATTTCTTTAAAATATGTTGATACTGAAGGAAATGATCAAGCCATGCCATTAGAAGAAAAACAAGTCAAATTTCAAGAAGGTGTGGGTCATTACTTTGGGTTTCAGCCTATGAGTGGGAAAGTTAGTGTTCTAATGTTGAAGGACTTAAAAGATCAAGAAAGCAGTGCAAATGATCTGAGAGCAGCTTACTGTCAAATCAAATGCTCAAATGAAGAAATTAAAGAAATTTGTTGGTGAAGTTCTGGCAATTGTGGAGGAAAATATGCTGAATTCATTTTTGAAGAACAATCCAGCCTTTGAGAAGATTAAATGAGAAGTAATTCTTTTTCCTCTATAATTCTTTTATACTGTTCTAGATTGATAGTTTTATTCTTTAGTTTTGACATCATCAAACCTGGATTTATGCTTATATTTTATAAAGCATAAATAGGGGGAGATTGTTAGGAATATATTCATTTGATGATGTACAAAATGCTAGAACATAGTCAAGTTTAGTTTATTTGTAATAAGTCTTTCTAGTCTCTGAAATGTATAATCAGAGTCTAGATAGTCAACATTCAGGTTACTTGTACTTAAAAGAATTTCTGTAGAAAGTGAAATCAGAGTCTGCATGAAGATCAGAGTCTGGAAGGTGATCGGAGTCTATAGACTATCAGAGTCTATGATCTATCAGAGTCTACATATGATCAGAGTCTGAAGATCATCAGAGTCTGAAGGTTTCAGAGTCTATACAGTTAAAGTTAAATTTGGAAGAAGATCACAGGAATGGAAAGTCTTCGAAGATCAAGATAAATATTTTGCAGATATGCTGTAGGAAAGAAAGAGAATTCTAGAAGGAAATTGTTAACTAATAATCAGGAATTATATTCCTATTGTAATTTATCTTTCTGTTATTAGTTGATAGGCAGCTCTCTATATAAACTCTATGTAACCTAATTGTAAAGGTGTGGAAGTCGAAGCATAATTGTCTGAGTGAAATTTTTTGAGAGCATAGAGACAGAGAGAGTTGCTGTGATAAACACAGAGAAGCTGCTAGGGTTTGTGTACACCCTAGGAGAGATTTGTATTTAATCATCAATAATACAAACAGTACTTATTCATATCTTTGTGTTTGATCTTTGTTCTTAATTCATATCGAGTTGGTTTTAAATCAGGCATAAAAGGAACACAAGTATTCAACCCCCCTTCTACTTGTGCAACTGGGAAAACAAAAACCAGTAGCATTATTTACAAGTCTCGGACAATTACTTTTTCTAGTTGTTAGTTGAGTTATCCTCTCTAGAATTTGGTTGCTAAGTTTAACAATCAAATAGGGGGAGATTGTTGGAGATTACGAAGCTGAATGAATAGTAATCGTGATAACTCAACACTAGAATAGGACAAGTAAATAATACTACGCTTACACATAAATTAGCAAGAAGTGAAGACAAGGCAAATACAGCGAATCAAGACATTAGAAGAAGTTTTGAAGTCTACTACAGGTCACTGAAAGAAGTTCATTAATATGTTCATGTCTCAGTGAAGAATAATGTTTAAAGACTTTCAGGGTTTCAGAAGTGTTGAAGATTCAGTATAGAAGTGCCACAAGAAGATTTCAGTGTAATAGCATTGATTGAAGATAGACAGTGTTTGAAGCATAGGAATCTAGAAAGGTGAAGACAAAGGTTAAAGAAGACAGTTGCAGTCTTGAAGTTGTACTAATTGAAGAAAGTTCATTTATATGTTCAAATGTCAGTGAAGAACAGAGAATGAAGTATTTAAGATTGTAGTAATGAAGATGTTGTCCAAGTACCTGGAAAGATTCTAGTGAAGTTACAGTGTTTATCAACAGTCAGTGTTCGAAGCAATAAAGTCAATTGTTTTAATTGAGAATATGGAGATCAATACAGTATTAGTCACTTGTGAACCATACCAGTGCACTAAGTGTCAGTACAAAGAATTTGATTAACATGTTCATGTACAAGAAGAATTGACAAAATCCAAGTAAGCATGGTTATTCTCCAAGTCATTGTACATAGGTGAAGAAATCGACACCTAGCTTTATATGTGTGAAGAAATCAACACCTAGTTTATACAAGGTGAAGAAATCGACACCAAGGTGTACATGAGTGAAGAAATCGACACCTAGTTTATACAAGGTGAAGAAATCGACACCAAGGTGTACAGGGTGAAGAAAATCGACACCAAGGCAATCAAGGTGAAGAAAATCGACACCTAGCCTTGCAATGACAAAAAGAATTCAAGTGGTATTGTACTGTGTCAAGAAATCGACATCTAGAGTCTATGCAATTGAAATTCGACACCTAGCTATGTAATGAAGGAAATTCGACACCTAGGGTATTCAAGGCTCAAGAATTCGACACCTAGATGTTGAAGTGTTTCAAGGCATATACATGGTCATGGAAATCGACACCTACCTTATATGGGAGTGAAACTCGACACCCACCTTTTATGTACAAGACAATTACATGTGGCTGAAGAATTCGACACACAGGAATATTTTCTAAGGTAAAATACAAGGAATCAAAATTCGACACCTAGAATATATCCAAGGGATTCTCAAAGTCAACTCAGTCAACATACAGGGGGGAAAGAATTCGACACTCACAACTGCAGTTCAATTATTGAAAAGTCTACACTATATATATACAAATGAATCTAATTCATTTGTGTGGATGCATGTGTGTAAAAATATACATACAGAAGCAAAGAGATACAGAGAGAAAATAGAAGCCAGAGAAGAAGAGATTCAAAGTTATACACATACCTTCTTCACCGGAGTTTTGTAATCTAGCCGGTTCATTATGTTGTAAATTTATAGGGCTATTATAAAACACTCTCTATTAGATTGATTTCCTTTTTGTTCATTCACAGATCTATACATTGTAATAGGAATCAGTCATATCTCTTTGTAGAAGCAAAGAATTAATTTGTTCTTTGGAAGCCAGTTATATTTTTAACTGGGTGTAGCAAAACCTCAGGGATTAATACGAAAGTACTATTCCCCGAAACCTGTCTCATTTAATTACTTGCTAATTTTCTAGATCTTTATTGTTTATTCATAAAATAGAAAATTAGTAAGCCAGCCTCCTAAACACTATAAGAACTCAAACCACTAACCGAACTCTAAATTATTTATCCTCAAAAGATTCGAAAGAATTTTTTAATTTAGTGAGTATCGTATTCAACCCCACATTCTACGATACTTCGGGACCTAACAGGTAAGTTGCCTCTCCGCCAGACCGCTTTGGGTGGGGAGTACTCCTTTTTCAGGAACTGGGGGAATTAGACCCAGTGTTGTCACCACTATGGATTCTGTAATGATTGGCAGAGTTGAAGAATCCGTGATGCCAGCTGAAGCTATTGAAAGCCTTACTAGCTCAGAGGCACCCTGAACAGGTTCCACCACCGAAGCAGCAGATACTCTAAGTATAGATTCCACATCCCTTCTATGGGTGTGTTGTCCCTCCGCCTGACCTGAAAAGGTGGGGAGGACCTCCTTTGAAGGAGCTGGATTTATAATCTCCAGGGGGGTCACCACCTCGGGAAATGTAATAAGTGACAAATGAGAGCCTGTGGTGCCCCGCAACACCTGTAAAGGTAATACCACTTGAAGTGGTGATGCTGCTGACGCAGCTACTCCATGAATGGAGACCGCTTCCCTTCTAAAGGAGAGTTGCCTTTCCACTTCACCCACTTAGGGAGGAAAAATATCCTTACTAGGAATTGAATATGTTAATTCCAGGGGAGTCACCACATTTGACAATGTAATGAATGGCTCGTGAGAGTCAGTGATGCCCCCTTCTATCTGTGAAGACATGTTCAAAATAGGATTAACCAAAACAGTACTGCTACTGAAGTAGCTGATTGTGTTTCCATTTCTGTTTCAGTTCCCATACCTTTCAGGAGTTGGTCAATTTCAAAATTGAGATTACGAAGAAATAGAAAGGTCTCAGAGATTGGAGAATCAGGTTCCTGGCTCACAGTTGCCTGAGGTTTAAAATTCATTTTTTAACATTTTCGAGAAGGCAGAGCTGTAGGGGATATTTCAAAAATTTCCTGATTTGGTAGGGATTCACTCCTATCATCTTGTGTCAAGTGTTCTTTTTCTGGTTTCAAGAGAGATAGGTAGTGTTTGTTGATCTCTAGCAGTGGTTAGAACTGGCTGGTCGCCAAGTTCATTGCCAACTTCGAAGGCCACTGAGGGCTCAAGTGTGTGCATTGTCGTTTGAGGCACAGACGTAGATATTGTGACAAATTCATATTAAAGGAAAGTAGAAAAGTCAAAATCCAAAAGTGTACCTTTTTCCATTTGCTCATCAGATAGGTTAGGGATGTACACATCTGTGGTTTGAGCCTCTTCCACTAATTTCTCAATAGCTACCTCCTCTGGTGCATTTTCAGGGCTTTGCCTTTGTTGTTCTTTTTCAGGATCTGGTTCTTGTTCATTCTCAGAGCCAGCTTCATCCATGATTTCATCTTCTCTTTCAGTTTCTGGTTCTTCTTCTTGAGATGCTTCTTTCCTTCCAGTGTCATCTAATATTTCAACTTCAGTCTCCTGTTGAGAGGCTTCTTCTTCTTCTGCAGCTTCTACTTTAGCCTGTCTAAGAAGAGTAAAGTAATCTAGAATAGAATTATTCATTGGAGCAGGAGTAAACCTGTTTGAGTAGTCAGCCTCATTTTGTAGCAACAAGATTGTTTTAAACTATAGTGAGGGTGATTCTTCCAAAGGACTATTCTGAACCGATTGACGTTGATCAACGCTCAGTACTTGGTTCAACACCAATTACAAAAATCTTGGATATAGACAAAAGTTCTCCATTTTTGCTTGGTTCTTTAAGATCTCTGCCATGATCAATCTTCCAAAGTTTTCCCTGACATCCGAAGCCACTGCATAAGTGATCACCTTGTTGAACTGTGTTATCCCGTGGAAGCCACATGTCTTTGGTGCAAAACCATGAGACAAGATGTTGAAAAACAAATTCCACTCCTTGGGCAGATGATGCTTGTAGATCTTCTTCGGAAGATTTTTGTTTTCCCTAGTGCAATGCAGAAACATGAAGAAGTTGTTTAGGTCTGTCTGAGATGGTTCATCTTCAAAGTTTTCAGTTGGCAAATTAAGTACTTGATTGATGTCATTTTTTGTTATTCGCACTTTTTGTCGCTGAATTTTGCAAGTGAAAGCTGATATCCCATCTGCAGATGTGTCTGTAGCAGACCTGTACACCTGTCTAAGAAAATTTCTATTCAAAGGTACGTTAGTGGTTAGTGCATAACGGACTATTGAACTTTCATTTAAAAATCGGACCCATTTTCCTAACTCACCTGATTTAGTCCAATCATCTACTAAAATAGATAAATAATTAGTCTTTTTAATCTCAAAATGACCTACCATTTAATTAAAGTGAAAGGTAATTTTTATGAATTAAAAATACTAATTAAAGTCGAATTAATTTAGTAAATTACGAACTAAACCCTAATTTTAAAATTACTTGGATTGACTTGAAATTAAGATATGATGAACTCCTAGTAATTTTAAACACATAAATAATTTTATTATAATTTTTTAATCGATTAAAACTATGAGATATCTAAGCCAATCAGTTCGAAATTTTAAGAAAATGAGTATTTTGAACACTTAACCAAAATTGATGGGACCACTTGCAAATGAAAGATATGATTGTGGGTCTCACAAAACTGGTCTTAGATTAAAAATCGGACAAGAATTAACTTGTTAATGTTCGATTAAAAATAGTAGATCTTAGTTGCGCCTTCACTTGTAACACAGTGTGTATATTTGTATGTATTGCCACTAAAATGAATAAAACATGAATATTATAGGCTATATATATACTGACGTGAAGGAAAGAAAAAAAAATTCTAAGATGTTTTGTTGCGCCTACACAGTGCATGCACTGTGATGGCGCCACAAAACTAACTAGCGCAACAAGATAAATGGCTGCTATTTTGTTGCGCCTACACAGTGGATACACTGTGATGGCGCCACAAAATTGTTTAGCGCAACAACAATTCACAAACAAAATCTTAAGTCGTTTGTTGCGCCTATACAGTGGTTGTTGGGTCCCGGAAGTATCGTAGAGGGGGGGTTGAATACGATATTCACTAAATTAAAAAATTCTTTCGACTCTTTTGTGGATAAATAATTTAGAGTTCGGTTAGTGGGTTCGAGTTCATGAGGTGAATAGTGTTTAGGAGGTTGGCTTACTAATTTTCTGTATTTATGAATAATCATTAATGTTCTAGAAAATTAGCAAGTAATTTAACGAAACAAGTTTCGGGGAATATATCTTTCATATATAAACCATGAGGTTGCTACACCTAGTTAAAAATATAACTAGTTTCCAAAGAATAAATTAGTTTTTTACTTCTACAAAGAGATATAGCTTAATCCCTATTCAATGTTTGACTAAGTGTTTGTACTGACGGAATCAAGTTAACAGAGAGTGTTTTACAATAGCCCTATGTATTTGCAATATAATGAACCGGATAGAATATAAAACTCCCACAAACAGTGTATATGTATGGCTTTTTATCCTCTTCTTCTCCGGCTTCAATTTCCTCTCTGTATCTCTCTATATGGTTGTATATTTTCAATAACTTATTAAAATGAGCACGTCATTTTGTTTATATGTGTAGACTTTTCAAATCAAATAAAATTGATTTGTTTCACAATTGCTTAAGTCCTTTCTTGCGCTTGTACATGGTGGACAGTGTGTAGGCGTCACTAAGTTCCTTTGTTGCGCCTTTAATCATTTGTTGCGCCTCTACACTTTTATTACGCCTGTATACCATTAACCTAGTTTAGGCGCCACTAAAGTACTTAGAATCTTGGTGGATAGTTTTCTTGTGCCCATGACTTGTTTATTGCGCCTACATTCTAGTTGCAGTGTATAGGCGCCACAAATATGTCCATATTCTTTTGTTGCGCCTTTAACTCCATAAAACATCAATGAAAGTATTTTGTTGCGCCTGCACTCCACAACCCTTGAGTAGGCACCACAAACCTTCCCTTATATCTTCCTTGCGCCTTGAACTTGTTTTGTTGTGCCTGCACACTGAATTCCTAGTGCAGGCGCCACAAAACACTTGGATAACATTTCCTTGCGCGTCTCCATTGATTCAAGAGTACAAGAGCCACCAAATGTAGTAATACTTGCCTTGGTCATATTCTTGAATTGTTTGAAGTATTTACCATTTAGTTTTCACTCTTCTGGCTTGATCAACTGAATTTCTTTTGATAAATCAAAGTAATTCACTCATTGTTGTGTTGAGGCTTAGTGCACTGGTCTGGTTCACAAACGACTAACACTGAATTGAATTCCCTTGACTTCTGTTCTGTTTCAGCTGATTAACCTTGGACTGTTATATTGCTTCAAACACTGACTGTTAATAAACACTGTACTTTCACTAGAATCTTTTCTGGTACTTCGACAACGTTTTCATTATTACCACAATCTTGAATACTCCATTCTCTGTTCTTCACTGACGCTTGAACATTTAAATGAACTTCTTTCAGTGAGTATAGCTTCAAGACTACAGCTGTCTTCTTTAACATTTGTCTTTACCCTTCTAGATTCCTATGCTTCGAACACTGTCTATCTTCAATCAATGCCTTTACACTGAAATCTTCTAGTGGCACTTCTATACTGAATCTTCAACACTTCTGAAACCCTGAAAGTCTTTACATATTATTCTTCACTGACGCTTGAATATATTAATAAACTTCTTCCAGTGACCTATAGTAGACTTCAAACCTTCTTCTAATGTCTTGATTCACTGTATCTGCCTTGTCTTCATTTCTTCCTGATTTCTGTGTAGGCGTAGTATTATTTACTTGTCTTATTCTAGTGTTGAGTTATCACGATTACTATTCATATAGCTTCGTAATCTGACCAACAATCTCCCCCTATTTGATTGTTAAACTTAGCAAACAAATCTCATTGAGAGGATAACTCAACTAACAACTAGAAAAAGTAATCATCCAAGAATTGTAAATAATGCTACTGGTTTTTCTGGATCAGATTCTGCATTTTCAGATTTCTTGTGTAACTGAAATTAAAGATGTTTGTTCCTCTAGCACTGAACTGATATTCATGTAGTATCATCTTCATTTCTGTCTGTGTTTGAGCTTTCTCTGCTTCAAAATCCTTCATAGTTGAACTTAAAGAACTTATCATAAACATAGCTTCATAAGAATTAAAATTCCTGGGAACGTCTTCAATAGAACATAGCTCAAATAATGTTCTTCCCCTAAGAATGTGATTCTTCTTCTTTTTCTTCTTCTCCTTTTAGATGAACAATGGAAGTGTCAATTCTTTTCTGTACATCCCACTTGGATGAGGAATCCTCTACTGACAACTCCTTTCAAGTATATGATACAGTTTCTTGACTCTCTCATATTCTGTTGTTTCCCATGTGGATCAGAAGATAAGACTTTCTTCTTTTTCTTGTCTAAATTCTCCCCCTAAGGATATTAACTTCTCTTAAGGATACGAAGATAAGACTTTATTAACTTCTCCTTTTTCTTCTTTTTCTTACTAAATTCTCCCCCTTAGTCGAGGAATCCTCCAATGGCCCATCTTTTGAATGGTTTGTCTTCCAAAGAAAGTTCTTGTCTGTCATTGATTGCGAAAACATAGTAGCTTTTCTTTCAGAAGTAGCAAGGGTAAGTGTTTGGTCTATGGTTTCCTCATTTCTACTACATTCTGTTAGTGTTTACACTTAAGTGTCGAGTACTTTGAAGTATTTCACTCTTTCTCTCCCTATCTCTCACTCAAGTGTATCTCTCTCTCACTTTCACTTAAGTGTTTCTCTCCCTCACTTTCACTCTGCATTCCAAATATAGCATTATGTACCTGCAAGTGAAATTCGTCAATTCATTTATATTTTCATCACCTGATTCTTCAGAATGAACTGAATCACTATCAAGTGAAAAATTGCCTCGTAGAGGTGTTCTTGATCTGTCATGCATAAGCACTGTCTCAGCACCAGACTCAATAACAATTGCTAAATCACTGTCTAGTGGAGCCTCATCTCTTTGAGATGGGTTATCCCAAGATATTAATATCTGTTAGGGAATCCTGCCTTGTTCTATCAAGGAGTTGCCTCACACCTTCTCCATAAATGGGAGGTGGACTTCCTTTTCAGGATCTGGAAATATTCCTTCCAAGAGGGGCAATGTAGTAGGTAATGTAATGAATGACAATTTAGAGCCTATGTTTCCCTCGTAACCTTGTGACGGGAATTTTGTATAAAATACCCTACTTGACTTATCCGAAGAATTCTTACCAAGTACTTGCCTCTCAAGCCCAGATAAATCTGAACAAGAGATCTCCCTTTCGGGATGCAGAAGATTAACTTCTATTTGAGGTAAATACCTTGGACAATGTAATGAATGGCTAATTAGAGTCTGAATCTCCTCTGAATGCCTATACCTCTCACTGTGCACGCCTTGCAATGTGTTCCTAGAATTTATCTATTTAGGTTTACCATCAGCGTGAGTGTCAGTGGTGTGCTTGACTCATTACAAGATTCTCTGGCTGAAGAGCGAATTTCAATGGACTCACCCTGTTGAGAGAATGATTCCAGAGAGAGTTTAATTTCCTTTTCAGCTCTGCATCCTTTTGAGAAGATGCAGATGAGCTTACAGTTACCTCAGTTTATATACTACTTTTCTTCTCTGGAGGTAGAGCTGTGGGTGCACTTCCGACTTCATCCTTATTTGCTGCATCAAGTGCAGTTCCTCCCTAATCAACCTCTAACTAACATAAGTTCCTTATATCTCCAAGGGTTAATATATGGAAGTGGATGAATCAGTGTTTGGTACTAAGTCCTGGGTAAGAGATTGATGGGTTTTCAACCTCTTGGCCAGCTTCTAGAGTCACTGGGGACTAAACGGATATAATCAACAAATAGGATAAAGAAATAATCACCTTAACATTCCAAAACATATTTTTCATCTCAAAGAGAAGGAAAAATATAAGAAGGAAAGGTAATGGATTGCATTAAAGAACTTTTAGTAAAAGAGTTTTATTTGTTCTTAAGATTTATCATTTAAGAGCATGATACGAAATTTTCTTTAAGATTCTTATCCCATAATAAAATGCGGGAAAGTGTATCAGAGAAGAAAGTTTCTATCCCTTATGAATTTCTTATAAGGCAAACTTCACATAATAAAATGCGGAAATTTGTACCAAAGAATAAATTCAACTCTTCTACCAAATTTTATCTCAATAAAGTGACTTTTTTCCTTTATAACCTAGCACTATACGTTTTGAAAATAGTTTTGCAAAACATCCTTATCAGATAGAGGACTATGATTTCCGACTCATAATGCAATTATGATTTACATCATTTTCATCCACCTAACAGTATCCCCGACTTAAAATAAAAACATGACAATTTGGGTGAATGAATGCTTAACAATATAGTACAAGGCCTTCAAAGCAACAACCAGTGTATATGTACTATGAATCAATGTGAAACATTCATTAAAACAAGTTTTTAAAAAAATCATTTTACAAGTGATTGACACCTCGAAGTAAAAATAATTTCTCCGAATAAAATAGCAGTCACAAAGTTTCTATCACTCTAAAACGAAAAATTAAGAGAGAAAAAGTTTTGTAAGATAAAACTTTTAAAACTAGCTTTTGGGAGAGGATAAAAGATTTTGAGATTTAAAGAAAGATTATCCTCAAGAAAAGTTTGATTCACACCCTAGGATTTAAAAATCAAAAGATTTTCAAAAGAGAAGTTTTGGAAAAAGAATTTTTGAATTTTCTTCTCTAAACCTGATAGAAAAATGAATGTATCTTTGAATCAAACATTTTGAAAAAGAAATAGACAAGAAATTCTTTTTAATACATTCAGTAAAACTCAGTCAAAGAAAGAAAACTAAATATACTAATACTAACGGTTTTTTCAGAAACCAATTTTTACTTAGAATAAAGACTAACCAAATCCATTAATATCAATATATCACAATTATTTTGTAATAAAATATTATTCAATTATCACAAAGTAATAAAATATAATATTTATACTACGAATAACCATGCTCCAAATTTATTTTAATTTGTTTAAATCATGGAACCAATATATCACTGAATTGTTTTATATCATCATAATTTAAATAAATCAAAGTAAATTAAATACTTATATTGTACTAAACAATTACCAATATTAGACATGGCAATCATTCAATAGAACAATAAGCATTGAGACATATTTTTATTATTAGTGATTTCAGATAAACAACTTGTATTATCACTAATATTAAATATATCACAATTAATTACACGGAAACATTTACAAAATATCATTATTTGATATTTATCAATAATTTCAAAATGCAAGAAATTATGCTTCTTATATTTTATCAAATCAAAATTATAAAACTAATAAACATTGAATTGCTTCAATCCATAATTTTAATAAGATGAAATGACTTCGCTAAATAATAAAATATTCATAGGATTGAGTATTAGCATCTAACTTCCTACGCTATATCTAATAATTATCAAACAAGCATATTGCAATTATACTCATAACAATTATTAGTGATATTGACATTTAATACTTGTGATCCTAATTACAACTCCTCGCAAATAAAATCATATTTTAGAAATATTTTCTAAGTATATAAAACATTGAGAATCTTATACACATGACTTAGAAAATACTTCGTCTTCCAATATTAGTGATTTTTGAAATAAACATTAATTACTTAGAACATAAATTCTAAATAATATCACTAATACCAAAAGTGTCACAATTATTTGTAACAAAATACTTAAAAATATCAGAGCAAAATATCATAGCAATTAAGCAAGGTATCATTGACTAATATTCATCAAATATTTAACATACAAATAATTATGCTGCTAACTTATGCATAAATCATTTAACTACCACATAATCATATAACATTGTAAGCATGATAATTAAACTAATAGCAAAAAGTACGAGGTACTGGATTTCCAACAAATTCACAAGTCATTTAAATATAAAAAATTTAATACTTGTGAACTCATTTAAGAATTCCTTGCAGATGGAATTTCCAAGAAATATGCACATAAATAATATCTCAAGTTCACTAACCAACTTAGACAAAATGAATTCATCAAGTTGTTTAACAAATATCTGCAAGTTATTCTACTAAGGACAATCTCGAAAGAAATGATACCTGATGTTCATACGTTTATTCCATACGTGGTGTAGAGGGTATCCAACAAAGTTGTTGGAGTTGAAGTGGTTTCCTTATCTAGAAGATCAGAGCATCACATTCACTAGCTGCTTTAAGTTTAGCTTTTGCTGCAACTATGTGTGTTGAATGCTTCCTCTTATTTCAACAAGAATCCAACTTCATCCATAAAATTGACAGTTTCTAGGAATGACTTCCATGTCTTTCATACAACCTGCATCATCTATATATATATAGCCAATTAGGTTAAACCTAGTATCTTTAGGGTACCTGATTCTAAGAATTGGTGATCCCCTAAGATATCTAACAATTTATAACTTAGCTATAAGATAATATTCTCTAGTATCCACTTGGAAACTTGCACATAGGCATATCCAGAATAAAATATATTGTCTTTATGTACTTGAATAAGTAATGAGCTGATCATACCTTTATAACTTGTCACTTCAGTTCATATACCTGATTTGCCCTGATCAAGCTTAATGGTTTGTTGGCAAGAAGTCTTGACAGGTCTAGAATCTTCTAAATTACGTATCTTCAAAAGATCATTGACTTACTTTAATTGCCATCATTCTTTCGAATTACTTATAATCCAAAAAGAATTACAACTCTTCCAACATGTTCATCTTGTACCTACTCTGCATTAACTTAGCAAAATATCTCTTGCACGAGTTTTGTTAGTAGACCCACATATAATATAATCATGGTATACTTGCACATATATTACATTGTGTGTGCTTTGTATTATAGAGAGATATTTGTATAACAACTCTACCAAAATCATTTTCAGGTAATTAGTAGTTAGAGTGTCATACCATGTCCTTGACAATTTTCTTAAATCCCTAACTCCATTCATAGAGAGCTTGTGAAGAGAATGATATACAAATTCCAATGATCTGCAACTTCAAAGTCCAGGAAATGTTTTACATCGACTTCAACTTCTAACTCACCATTCAGGAGTGCACTTGTTCACATTCATTTGATAGATATTCATGCTTGAATGCTCAGCAGGTGCTAGGGATGTTCTATTGTTAGGTCATCAACTTGTTCAGTCCTAATAGGATCAAGTCTCGTCACTATTGCTTACTGTTTGATCTTGAAAGTCTCAAAGATTCTGTTTCCATCATCATCGATACCTTCTACTTTATAGTAACCTGTAGCAACTAGTTTGGCTTTGTCCCTCATAACAATGTCAATAATCATCCAGTTTCTGAAAACCCTTACTGTACCAATTTCAATCCTGTCTTGTGGTCTGGGTTCTAACTTCAGTAGTTTCTGCCTTCTAACTGATTGAAATCATCTTGCATTACAATCACTCAATCTGGATCAATCAGTGCTTCTTCAGTATTCTTTGGGATTCCAGATGTTATGTCCTAAAAAGTATGTGTTCATTTTGATTAGCACTTCTAGCCTTTACTAAATAATCCGGTTTACTAAGAACTAGACTCTAGGATTGACTTTGACTTCAAACCTTTTGTCTTGGCAGATATGTTCTTGATGTATTCCTTTTATCTTCATTGTGTTGAGTACCACTAGTAGATCATTCTTTTATTTGCTCCCCTGAGTTGATGCTAGGATGTGTTGGAGATCCTTCACCTTATACAGTGGATTCTATTCAAGTTATGTAGATTAACTACCATTTCCACTACTAGGATATGAATCATCATCATTTTCATTATTTCATTCTACAACCTCAGTTTCAACATCAGTATCTGAATTTGACTCCGACGGGATGTCAAACTTCAAAGATTCAGAATAGTCTTTCATTTGAATGCTTGGGAGCTTGGTGTAGTAGGACGAAATATTCAGACTTTCAATCACCTTCTGGTTTTACATCATTTATGCCTTGAAAGCTTTCGACTTCAATGAGTAGCCGAGGAAAATTGTTCCATGAATCTTAGCTTCAAACTTGCCAAGATTCTCATATAAATCTTCAATAAATATCAATTTCCTCCAAACACACGAAAGAGCTTCAGTGTTTGCTTCTGGTTATCCATTAACTCATATGATGTCTTTTCACGATCTTCTTGTTGATTAAAGCAGAATGTTGTGTTAATTGCTTCAGTTTCAAAGTACATTTATCAGTGCAGACTTCATTTAGAACTTCATGAAATTGAGTTTCAATATCTGACTTCAAAGTTCTCACAGCTTACTTTGCTTCTAACTTGATCTACCTGATGTGATCAATCACCATGTGTGATATTTTGTCTGTCGAATGCACGAACATCACCAACTTGTAATTAGGGTTGTCATCAATCACGACTAAGCACATTTCTTCCATGACATAATTTGCTTCAGTGTGATGTTTTCATTGACTTCCCTATATGACATACTTCAAAATGGCCTTCTAAATAGAATTACATTAGAAGCAGTCCTCTCACCAATTTCATCTTTATCAAAGAATCCATTGTCTTGTTCACCAAGTGTGAGAGCTTCTTTTGCCCTAGTTAACCCTTTACTGATGAAGCTTTACTAAAAAGTTCACTTCACCTTTGCAAACAAAATCCATGTCAGCTACGAACAAAATTTCTCACTCTCAGTTGAGTGAGCTTCCAACCTTCTTGTTTGAGATCAAACACTTTTCCTTTTCAATGCTTTTCTATAAAACCCTTGACAAAGAATTCCCTAGTGCCCTGTAGATAGTTCTTAAGTCCTTCCATAAGAAAGATGCTTCCATTGATGACAATTCCAAAAACATGATAGCCAAGACCCTTGTACATCCTTTGTTGTCATCTCCAAAGGTTACCATTGGGTAGGCTTTCTCAACCAACTGTGATGTCAGAGCTCCAATCTTAATCATATGCCTCGAACAATAAATGTCACGAAGTCACATAACTTTTATCTTTTGTTACATACTCTGCAATCACAAATGATTAAGCTTCTTGGTACTCAACTTCAATTGAGTCCAGATGGGTTAGAGATATTACTATCAACAGTGGTAACAACAGCTTCAATATGCATATTAGAAAATTCAGTACTATCTACTTTAATCATTCTAAACAAGTGTAACAGATATAAAATAGATTTGCAGATATTTAATAATTTTTTAAAAGCACATGGAATAGAAGAACTAACAAATTGATTACTAATTCTTCCTAATCCATTTCTATTGTTGTCTAACATTTTTAACTCTCTCTAATTACCTAATTCAGTTTTAGATTAATCTTCGAATCTACAATTGTTACTGACTACTTAGACAATTCTTCCATCTCTTAATATTATACTCCTTAACAAGCAATACATGATCTGATATGACATTTTGTACAACTATGTGAGTGGAGCAGATTATATGAAAATAAGCATATAAGCAATTCAAGAATATGTAGAATATTTGAATGAAACATTATGAGCAATATCAAATTCCACATACACTTAACAAGTCATTTATCACCATAAGAACAAATATAAAATATCTTATCTATGACCTGTTTGCCTATTTAGCAATTTTCACAACATTAGCAGAGGTATTAAATCACATAAGATTTAAATCAAGTTCCAGCAAATGTTCAGGAATATACCTAACCGTCTAGAACACCCTATCTAATTCCAGATATTCATTTTACTGCATAGACAATCAAGTATGAAATGTCCTTATTTACTCATGAATCCTAGCATGCAATCTTATTCTTAGAAATCAATTAAGCATTTAAGTCCTAAGATGCTAACATGCTAACATGAATATAATACATTTCAAAACTTAATAATCATACAGTTTTGAATTAGATAAACGTATACTAGTTAGAATGTGTACCTGTGAAGTGCTTAATGATTCATCTTCAGTGTTGGTCATTGATGCCAGATATCCATTTGGTTCATCACTGTCATTGACAGAATCAGCCTTGCATTTAAATTCACCAATAAATGCTTTCCCTTGCTGCATCCTTGCTAATGCTTGATATTCCTGCTACAACCCAACAAAGTGTCTGCCATCATTTGCTTGTAAAGGCTTCTTCACACTATGTAGCAAACCCCTGATCTTGTCTTTCTATTTTAAACCATCAATGTTTTGCAACCGCCTCTTGAACTATTCTTGATAATCTCCTTTATGGAATCTATAGGTAAGGACCTTAGATTTGGAATTGGGATTCCATCTGAATATGATGTCACTGAACTTCCTATTGCCCTGCAGGCTTGACTTGCATTCCAGTTCTCAGGTTATTCCAAAGTGTAAGATTCACTTATTACACGTTGACCACTACCTCAAGCTACAACATCATCAATTCAGCTTCTTGGATCATTTAATTTTTGTTCAGAGGTTCTCAACCATGACTTCAATCAAATTTGGTTCCTGGGTCACAAATATATTGGATATGCTAACAACCTGCTTTACCAAATATTATCTTCTTTAGCTCTTGTTCTAGTTCATAGGCCTTCAGCACATATAGTTCTTCTAAAGATAATGTGGTTGTATAATTAAATCTCTGTTGGTTGTAATCCTGTATTCCAGATGATCTGCAGTGTTAGCACGAACTTCCTGTAATCTCCCTGTAGAATAATCTTTAAGGCTTGTACAGAGATGTCAGGTAGTCCAGTATGTTCTCCTTCACTACTTTAACCCCTAAGATTTTTTATCCAAAAAATCAACTCAAAGTAACCAAAACTGTACCCAATTTAATCTCTTCTTTTCCAGCATCCGAATAAATAGTGGGATCCTATGGAGTAGACCTCTGAGGAAATTAGTACCACTTCTTCTTCAACCTGTTCCAGAATTAACTTCATTGGATAATCTTTAGTCAATTTTCATTGTCTTCAATATCCGGAAAAATCTTCATATACTACTGCTTGAGCATACCAATCAGCTTCCGAGTTCTGCTGCTTCATTTTGTGGCTTTTGTTATAATAAATTAAAAGTTTTAAACTTAATAAATTTATAAAATAAACTAATTAAAATTTAAAACATAAACTAATGAAAGTTTATAAAATAAATTTTATAGAAGTTTATAGAATAAATTTACTATTAAGTTTATAAAATAAACTAATTAAGATTTATAACATAACCTGATAAAAGTTTATAAAACAAATTTTATAAAATTTTATAAAATAAATTTAATATAAAATTTATAAGATAAACTAATGAAAGTTTATAACATAAACTAATGAAAGTTTATAAAATAAATTTTATAAAAGTTTATAAAATAAATTTAACATATAAAATTTATAAAATAGACTAATTAAAATTTATAACATAAACTAATAAAAGTTTATAAATTTTTTTTTATAAAAGTTTATAAAATAAATTTAATATAAAATTTATAAAATAAACTAATTAAAATTTATAACATAAACTAATAAAAGTTTATAAAATAAATTTTATAAAGTTTATAGAATAAACTTATTAAAAGTTTATAATTAAATTTATTTAACAATGCCTCCTCTTGCTTCTAGACAGCTTTGGCACGGTGAGTTTCACTATGTTGTGGATCTTGATTTGTATATCAATCAGTCTGCTCTGATACCAATTGTTGGGTCCCGGGAGTATCGTAGAAGGGGGGTTGAATACGATACTCACTAAATTAAAAAATTCTTTCAACTCTTTTGCGGATAAATAATTTAGAGTTCGGTTAGTGGGTTCGAGTTCATGAGATGAATAGTGTTTAGGATGTTGGCTTACTAATTTTCTGTGTTTATGAATAATCATTAATATTCTAGAAAATTAGCAAGTAATTTAATGAGACAAGTTTTGGGGAATATATCTTTCATATGTAAACCCTGAGGTTGCTACACTCAGTTAAAAATATAACTGGTTTCCAAAGAACAAATTAGTTTTTTGCTTCTACAAAGAGATATAACTTAATCCCTATACAATGTTTGACTAAGTGTTTGTATTGACGGAATCAAGCTAACAGAGAATGTTTTACAATAGCCTTATGTATTTGCAACATAATGAACCGGTTAGAATATAAAACTCCGGTGAAGAAGGTATATGTATGGCTTTTTATCTTTTTCTTCTCCGGCTTCAATTTCCTCTCTGTATCTCTCTGTATGGTTGTATATTTTCAACAACTTATTAAAATGAGCACATCATTTTGTTTATATGTGTAGACTTTTCAAATCAATTAAAATTGATTTGCTTCACAATTGTTTAAGTCCTTTCTTGCGCTTGTACAGGGTGGACAATGTGTAGGCGCCACTAAATTCCTTTGTTGCGCCTTTAATCATTTGTTGCGCCTCTACACTTTTATTGCGCCTGTACACCATTCACTTAGTGTAGGCACCACTAAAGTACTTTGAATCTTGGTGGATAGTTTCATTGCGCCCATGACTTGTTTGTTGCACTTACACTCTAGTTGCAGTGTATAGGCGCCACAAACATGTCCATATTCTTTTGTTGCGCCTTTAACTCCACAAAACATCAAGGAACTTCTTTCAGTATTCTTCACTGACGCTTGATAATTTAAATGAACTTCTTTCAGTGAGTATAGCTTCAAGACTGCAGCTGTATTCTTTAACCTTTGTCTTTACCCTTCTAGATTCCTATGCTTCGAACATTAATTACTCATAAATAGTGACAATAATAACACTAATAAGTAGTTACTCATAAATATTATTTCACAACATATTTATTAATAACAATAATAACATTAATTGTTAAAATTATTATCATAAATAAATTATGCTTCCTTATTATTTTACTTTTATTTTAAATATGAGAACAAATATAAATATTCATTCTTCCTATTTAAAGTAATTTTAAATAATATTTAAATATATAAGTGCTAAAAATTTATTATTTAAACACAAATACTTAAATATTTTTCTAAGATCAAAATTAAATAAATATCAGATTAATAAAATTAGCAGGCATGCACAATGTATTTATTCAATATTTAATCTTAATAACTGTAAAATAATTTGGTAAATAAATTCACAAATCCTAAAAATATTGAAATTAATCAACTAGTGTACTTATCAGCTTCAAATTGCAGTTATTGATTACTAACTAATTAGTCAGAAGAATTTAACATCCCAAGTTCACAAACCAGTCTAGTGAAAGTGATTTCATCTAGTGGTTTAATGAAAATGTCTGCAATTTGCTGCTCTGTAGGTACAAAATGTAACTCTACAGTATCACTCATAACATGCTCTCTTATGAAATGATACCTAATATCAATGTGCTTCGTCCTTGAGTGATGAACAGGATTGTTTATGATTTCTATGGCACTTGTGTTGTCACAGAATATTGGAATTTTACTCAGCACCAATCCATAGTCTTGAAGTTGGTTCCTTATCCACAATATTTGTGCACAACAGCTTTCAGCAGCAACATATTCAGCTTCAGTTGTTGACATTGCAACTGAGTGATGATTCTTCCTATACCAGGACACCAATCTTCTACCAAGGAATTGACAACTCCCTAATGTACTCTTTCGATCAATCCTACAACCTACATAATCAGAATCTGTATAGCCAACAAGGTCAAAACTTGTATCTTTAGGGTACCAAATTTCAAGATTCATACTTCCCTTAAGATACCTAAAAATACGTTTAACAGCTATAAGATGTGATTCTTTAGGGTCAGACTGAAACCTAGCACACAAGAATGTAGTAAACATAATATTTGGCCTACTTGTAGTTAAGTAAAGTAATGAGACGATCATACCTCTGTAGCTTGTGATGTGTACCCTCTTACCAGGTTTATCTTTATCAAGCTTAGTGGTAGTTGCCATAGGGGTTTTGGCTGATGATGCATCTTCAAGACCATACTTCTTCAATAGATCTCTGATGTACTTGCTTTGGCAAATGAAGATTACATCTTTCCTTTGGCTTACTTGGAGTCCAAGAAAGTAATTCAGCTCTCCCATCATGCTTATTTCATACCTACTCTGCATTAGCTTAGCAAATCTACTACACAACTGATCGTTAGTAGAACCAAATATAATGTCATCCACATATAATTGTACTAATATCATGTCATTTTTATGCATTTTATGTAACAGAGTCTTATCTCTGACGCCTCTAATGAAACCATATTAAAGTAAGAATATAGATAGAGTGTCATACCATGTCTGAGGTGATTGCTTTAAGCAATAGAGTGCCTTGAAGAGAAAGTACACAAAATCAGTAAATTCTGGATCTTCAAACCCTGGGGGTTGTTCCACATACACTTCTTCTTCAAGCTCTCCATTCAGGAATGCACTCTTCACATCCATTTGATATACTTTAAAGTTGGAATGTACTGCGAATGCCAGAAACATCCTAATAGCTTCAAGCCTTGCCACTGGTGCGTATGTTTCATCATAATTTGTTCCTTATTCTTGGGAATAACCTTTAACAACCAGTCTAGCTTTGTTCCTTGTAACAATGCCATATTCAACCAGTTTATTTTTGAATACCCACTTTGTGCCAATAATAGACTTGTTCTTTGGCCTGGGTACCAGCTTCCAGACTTTTTGTCTTTCGAATTGATTGAGTTTTTCTTGCATAGCAATAACCCAATCTGGATCTTCTAGTCCTTCTTCAACTTTTTTGGCTCTATCTCAGAGAGAAAACCAGAGAATAAACATTCATTCTTTGAAGCACATCTTGTTTTAACTCCAGCATCTGGATTTCCTAGAATCAACTCAAAGGGGTGATCCTTACTCCACACCCTATGCCTAGGTAGATTTGCCCTAGATGATTCAGCCTGATTATCATTAACGTGCTGAGTCCTGTTAGTAGATCCTTCAGTTGCTCCCCCTGAGATGCTGCTTGGTTGAGAATAAGATTCTCTGCCACTACTAGTAGTTTCTGTGAATCTTCCACTGTTTCCACTACTAGGGTCAGAATCATCATTGTTGTTATTCTCATTTGGTGCATGATATTCTGTTGCAGCTTCAGGTTCTACTTCACCTTCATCTGAGTTCATATTTTCAAACTGCAGAGTTTCAGTGTTATCTGTTCTTTGCAGATTTGGGAGCTTAAGATCATCGCAAATTGCATCCATGATTTCTATGCCCTGTTCAATCACATAAACCCTGTATGCCTTAGATTCCATAGAGTAGCCAAGAAATATGCCTTCATGAGCCTTGGATTCAAACTTTCCTAGATGTTCATTATCTTTCAGTACAAAGCACTTTGCTCCAAACACATGAAAGTATTTCAGTGTTGGTTTCTTATTTGCCATCAACTTGTATGGAGTCTTGTCATGATCTTTATTAACCAGGGTACGGTTCTGAGTATAGCAAGCTGTGTTGACTACTTCAGCCCAGAAGTATAGAGGTAACTTAGCTTCATTCAGCATTGTTCTTGCTGCTTCAACTAGAGTTATGTTCTTCCTTTCTACTACTCCATTTTGTTGTAGAGTTCTGGGCGCTGAATATTGTCTTGATATCCCTTTCTCAATACATAAATTATTCAGGGTTACATTTCTGAATTTTGTTCCATTGTCAGGCCTTATTTTCCTGACAGGTAAATCAACTTCTAACTCTATCTTCTTTATGTGATCAATAATTGTTTGAGGGCCTTTATCCTTTGAGGCTAGAAACAACACCCACGTGTACTTAGAGTAGTCATCTACAATTACTAGTGCATATCTCTTCCTTAACATCGACATAACATTGACTAGACCAAATAAATCCATATGCAGAAGTGGTAGTGGTTCAGTAATGTCTGATTAATCTTTGCTTCAGTGAGATGCTTTCTTTGACTTCCCCTTTTCACATGCTTCACATAAACCTTCTTGACAGAATTCCATCTCAAGAAAACCTCTAACCAATTCCCTCTTAACTAAAGACTTCATTGCCTTAAAGTTCAGGTGTGAGAGTTTCTTATGCCATAACCAAATGTCCTCTATTGAAGCTTTGTTGTAAAAATATGGAACTTCTCATTTGCTAGCAGAGAATAAGTCAGCCATAAAGAGATTCCCATTCCTCACTCCTTGAAGTGCAAGATTCACATCTTTCCTGTTTTGGATTGCACATCTTTCTTTTTCAAAAGTTACTTTGTAGCCCTTGTCAGTGAACTGATTGATACTTAAAAGTTTGTGCTTTAATCCATCCACAACAGAGATATTTTCAATGATAACATTTTTTATTTCCAGACTGCCATATCCCGTTATGAATCCCATGTTGTTATCTCCAAAGGTCACTATCAGGCTAGCTTTCTCAATCACATCTGATAGCAGGTCTTTATCACCAGTCATATGCCTAGAATAGCCCCTATCAAGAATCCACATGACAGGCTTGTTCTTTGCTATGCCCTGTAACCACAGATTGATTACCTCTTCTTTGGCACCCAAATTTAATTGGGTCCAAGAGGCTTACATAAGTAAACAAATTTAGCTGCAGAAATTTTATGTTCCTTGTCTTTCTTATCGATTGTGCCCTTGCTCTTTGGTTTAGCCTTGACAGGTGTGTCTTTAGGCTTAGGGACAGGGGCTTCCTTCCTAGACTTAGGAGGACTAGCAGTCTTTGCCCTAACATGCTTTCTACTCATGTTCACATCTGTATTAATGCAAGTATTAGATGTTGCATTCATCAAATTTATGTATGCAGACATGATGTTGAAAGTACATGGCAAGCATCCTACTTTACCACATGGTTGATGAGGGATAGACATGGCAGGCATGGCAGACATATTAGAAGTTTCTATTTTTACTACTTTTATCTTTTTGCATGCATGCGTAAGATGACCAGTAGAATTACAATTGTTACAAACTTTTCTAATAGCTTTGGGAGAATAGGCATAATCATTTTTCTTATTAACACATATCTTGCCATTTCTGTTAGTTTTCTTCTTTTCATCTTTGTTGCCTATTTCAGTTTAATCTGTTTCTTAGGTTCTTCAATTTTTACAGATTTTTTAGGCATTTTTTGTTTATTTTCTTCCTCTTTCTTTTGATCCTCAGCAATGATTTCTTCTTTTATTAAGATCTTCTCTTCATCTAAGGGTTCGATGACAAACTTCTTGTATAGGGGCTTAGGGACATTTTTTAACACATGGGGAATGTCTTGCTCAAAGGACTTTCCTCAGTAATTGATTCCTCATGTCTTTTTCCTGCCTTGTTTATCATAGTCAAATCGTATTCCAGTTTTTTGACCTATGACCTATGACCTATTTATCTATTGCCTCCTTAACAACATTAGCTGATTTCTTATGAGCCTGAAGTTTTAACTCTAACTCAGAAATTTTATTCCTAAGAGCAGTTTCTACTTCTTGGTTGTGTTTGTCTCTATTTTGTAGATATTTTACCTTCTGTTTAAGATCTTCCAAGTTAACACATGTAAGCTCTAGTTTTTCGTTTCTAGCTTCTAGCATTTTATTCCTTAGAACTAGTTTAAAATTTTCTTCTGATGCTAGCATTCTTGTGTGTATATTAAACATTTCTACACTAAGATCTTCTACAGTTTTCTTGTAATCAGAATTAGACATGTCAACTGTGGAAAGAAATGATACCTTTGATGACTGAGGTGATGCCTCTGAAGAGTCTGCCATTAGTTCAACATTTCCATATGTCGCTTCTTCATCATTGTCTGAGTCATCCCAGCTCTTTCCCTCGGCTATATAAGCTCTGCCCTGATGCTTCTTCACCAGTGCATCATACTTCTCTTTTAATTCATCATACGACTCCTTTCTTTCTTTTCCTTGCTTAGGCTTCCGGCATTCTGTAGCAAAATATCCGGGTTCATTGCAGTTGTAGCACTTAAACTTACTGCGGTCTACCATACCCGTCTTATAACCTCCGTTGCTATATGACCCTGAAGACGAACCACCTCAGTTATTGTTTCTGAAGCTAGAACCATTATAACTGGTGTTACTCTTAAATTTGTACTTAGGGTTCCTTCTAAACCCGAGGTTCTTGAACTTTGCTGCCATATAGGTCATTGTCTTGTTTTCCAACTGTTCAAGTTCTTCCATTGAGTATAAGTCATCTTCATCACCTAGTTGAGTATTTTCTGTAAATTTAGCTTCCAGAATTTCATCTTTCTCAACTACAGGCTTTACTATGTTGGTCTTTATGACAACAAAATCTTTGGCTACAAGTGTTGTAGTTTTCAACAATGATGTATTCTTATTGTCCACTGTTCTTAAACCATAAATGATATGTCTTTGCTCTTGCTCCATTTCATGAGTTTTGAACTTTCCATATAGAATTTCAATAGACATGTCATTTATGTCACTTCTCTCTCTAATGGCAGAGATTTTGTGTTCAAGATGCGCTGGTAGTGTCAACATAAATTTTCTGTTGATCTCCCTACGTGAGTAGGCCTTCCCATGCAGTGACAAGTCATTCAATAATTTATTGTATCTCTCAAAGACTTGAGTGATACTTTCTCCTGGTAGTGACTTGAAAGCTTCGTACTAGGATCTAAGAATATCCAGCATGTTCTCCTTCATTTCTATTGTACCTTCCATTAGCAGATCAATCGTATCCCACATTTATTTGGCACTAGTGCAATTAATCACTTGACTCAGTATTGTAGTGTCCATTGAATCCATTAGGATACATTGAAGATGATTATCCCATGCTACTCTTTCTTTGTCAGTGTCAGTGTACTCTGAAGGCTCCTTTGGGGTAAATCCTTGGGAATCAGTTCTCCGTCATCTGAGACTGATTCTGGTGTAAGCTTCTGAGGAATATAGAGTACATTTTCCAAAATTCCCATGTATTGAGAATTAGCTGATTTAATTAAAGTGGACATCTTCTTCTTCCATAAAATGTATTCATTTTTATCAATGGTTGGGACTTTGATGCTACTAAGATTTTGGGTACTCATGATTATGAAGAATTTTAAATCTCAAGAAATAATTAATTTCTTAAAAATTAAAATCAATTCGAATAAAAATTAAATTTTGAGAAATAAAATTTTAATTCAAATTCTTGACGATTGATAGTTTTTTTAAAAAAATTAGTGGATTTAAAATCTTTAAAAATTCGAAATTGAATTTTCTTTAAAAATAAAGAAATTTCAATATTAAATTTTCTAGATCTAAAAATTCACTTTTTTGAAAAACTATTTTTGGATCTTGATTTGTAACTTCAATCAATAAGCTTTGATACCAATTGTTAGGTCCTAAATCATCATAGAATGGGGGGTTGAATATGATGTTGGTAGATTTTTGTTCAATTGCGGATTAAGTGTTTGTGTTATTGAGATATAAAAATGGTAGTAAATGAAACACAACGATTCGGGGAAATAAAGATATATTATTAAATCTCTGAGGTGCTACATTTTTAATCAAATGATTAGCTTCTATAGGTTCAACCAATATTACAACAAAAATATATGTGAGTGTTTAATTCTTGGCTTTAATGGAGCTCCCGTAAGTTTGTTAAGTTTACTGAAGAAGATGCACAGTGATGCTTTCGAATTAAACCCATATATATTTGTGTAGAATTTTGGAAATCAAATGAATTGATTTTCCAACAATGCAAGTCCTTTGTTGCGATTGAAGAGTGCATATGGTGTATAGGAGCCACTAAATGGTTTAGTTGCACCTCAGTACTTTTGTTGCGCCAAGGACAAGATTAGTTGCGCATATACACTGGTTTCCTTGTATAGGCGCCACTAATAACTTAGAAAACTTCAAGCAATGTTTCATTGCGCCTGGTTGACCTTTTTTTGCGTCTGCACACCCAACGCCTTGTATAGGCGCCACAAAATCCTCTTCTTTAACTTTTGTTGCGCCAATCTTTACATAGAATAACACACACTCATTTTGTTGCGCCTGCACTCTTGATGCTTAGTATAGGCGCCACAAACCACATTAAGCTTGGTGTGTTGTTTTCTTGCGCCTTGGATGATTTTGTTACGCTTCATACATGGTTTCAAGAGTGTAGGAACTACCAAATGTAGTAATACTTGCCTTAACCAATATCTTGAATTCTTGAAGTATTTACCACTTGGTTTTCACTCTTCTGGCTTGATCAACTGAATTTCTTCTGATTAACCAAGACAATTCTTCTCATGTTGTGCTGACGCTTAGTGCACTGGTCTGGTTCACAAACGACTAACACTGAATTGAATTCCCTTGACTTCTGTTCTGTTTCAGCCAATTAACCTTGGACTTTTGCATTGCTTCTGATCACTGAAACCCTTTGACAATTATACACAAATCATTACACTGTCTTTAATATGAAATCTTTTGAACCCTTATCTGTTGCTGAGGCCTGAACATATTAATGAACTTCTCTCATTGACATTTAGTAACCCTTTCATCTTGAATGCTCTGCAATGATGTATGTATGATTCCTGTTTACATGTCCTTCTGGATTCCTGTGTTGCATATTAGTATTATTTGACTGTCTTTGTTTCTTAGTTGAGTTATCGTTATCACTATTACATATTATGTAACATTATGCTTTACAACGTTCATGACTGACTAAATCATCGTTGTTGTCAAGAGAAAATGATGGATGGGGGAGAAACCGATGGAAAATTAAGAGAGGGGGTTAGTATATATATGTATCTATTTATATAATTGTTTTGAATGTGTGGTTACATATGAGATTATGATTATATGAGATTAAAAAAAAATGAGAGACTAGTATTATTTTTAAATTTTTATTATTTTTATTATTAAAATGATTTCTATTTGATCATTTACATATATATATATATAATTATTTTCATTATTAAATTATTTCTTGATAAACAATTGTCAACAATTATTTATTCATGATTTTTTATAGCAAATAAAAAAATAATTTAAAATGTTGTCTAAAGATACGGATAAAATGACGTAACCCCTATATTCACATCAAACAACTATTTTTAATCCTTTTCATTATAAAAAAAAAGTCATGGATTAATAAATATATGAATCGATTGCCAAATACTCGGACTTATATATATATATATATATATATATATATATATATATATATATATATATATATATATATATATATATATATATATATATATATATATATATATATATATATATATATAAACATCCTCATTTTTAAATTAAACCTTCAATCAAATTATGCCAGGTAAACATTTTATACTCATATTTTATACAAAATTTCAAAAATAACTCTAAAAATTCTCCTCGGTTACTATAAACAAAGATAAACCAAGGAAACACACCATCCCATCACCTCTCTATCTCTCTTTACATCTCCCGAACATACATAAATTAAAATCCACACATCCCAAAAATAATTACCCCTACCCATTATTACACATACAAAAATCAAGTCCCATCACCTCAGAAGTTGCATGTGACTAGAGCATGGGCTAAAATTTGATTATCCACCACATCGGCTAACAATTTTACACCTGGTGGTTGGAGACATTTTTTTTGAACTCTCAGTCCCTCTAAACTTTCAGCTTACGATTTTTATATTGTGTTTGGTTGGGATGAATGAATTTGGAAGGAATGGAATGAGATTTGAATTACATTATGGGTGAACATTGGTTGTGGCAACTTTTTTCACGCCAAGGCTAAACCATCAGTTTGTTTGCTGACTAGAATACGTCATTCATGCCGGTTTGATCATTAAATATCCTTCATTTTTCTTTGATTAGGTTAATAATTTTATATGTTTTTTTTCTAATTTTTCACACACATAATTTTTATGTCTATCATGTTCTCGTGGTCTTTGTGAGTCTATTCAGCATATATCTATTTTAATATCTTGTGTTGGACCAAATCAAGTCCACTCTATGTAATTATTTATCTTGATGTAACACATGTAATGTTTCTATATTAGGATGTGTTCATAGAATGTTTTAATGTATTTGCAGTTTGAAGTATGTTCTTACTGAGAAGTCAATATGTAAATATAAGTCAAGAATAAAGGTTGATTGATGATTCAAGTCTGAATCAAACATTAACTCAATGAAGACTTTATCGAATAAGAATTGCAGTTAAAAAATACTCTAAGGCAAATATATAATCGAGAAGTCATCCTGGTAGAGAAATCACATGTGAAGTTGGTAGAGAAGTCTCAAATGCACAAGTAACACAGTAACTGATCGAGAAGTCAAAGTTACTGTAGTTATTACTAAACTTGTTGAAGAGATGAAATATAACCAAGGTATATCTTTTTGGAGAAGTCCAGAAGAACAATTCGAGAAGTTAGCAAAAAGAGCAATCGAGAAGTCATAGGGCTGAACTAATCTAGAAGTCTGAGTTTCAAGTAACTGATCGAGAAGTTTCAAAATGTAACTAATCGAGAAATTTCAACATGTAACTGATCGAGAAGTTTCAACATGTAACCGATCGAGAAGTCTCAACATGTAACTGATCGAGAATTCTCAACATGTACCTAATCGAGAAGTCAATCACCATGACTTCTCGAAGCAAAATCAATAGAGTATTCAACTGCTTCAAGAGGCTAGTTTCAAGGAAAATTGCAAAAGAACAAGACAAATCATTTGAAGCTCTGTCATTACAGGATCAGTCAAACCCGTAAAGATGGAGACAAGTCTACAATGTGGCTTGGAAGAAGAACAAGATAAAAGACAGAAGAGATAAGGCTAAAATCAACAGACTATCAACGGAATGTATTAGCTAGAAATAAATAGTAGTCAAATGTAAAGTATTTTTTATCTATTTCCAGTTTTAGCTTAACTGACTGGTGAGAGCATGTGTCAAAAGACACGTTATCTATATAGTTTATGCATGTCCCATTAGTTAGTATCTTTGAATATTATCAAGTGTATTAATACATTGTATCTTCCAAGAACAAGAAGCTAAAATTAACTTTGAATTTCAGATTATAGCATATTCATTCTAATACACAATTAAATTGAAAGTTAATTCACTATGTTCTTACATTTCCGCATTTGTATTTAAGTAAACTTCTGTGAATTGACAAAGCTACAAACATTATCAAACAGTTCATCAAAATTAAAGGGAAAAAGAATTTGAAGTTATACATTCATCCTCCCTGTAAACTTCTGTAACTCTAATTTCTAACAAGTGGTATCAGAGCCAGGCTATTAACATAAATACAATTTAAAGATCAAAATGAGTTCTCAAAAGCTGAGTAGTATATAGATTCCTCCTTTTGACAGAGAAAACTACATCCTATGGAAAAAGAAGATGTTAATGTTCATAAGGGCTGCCAACTTCATGTATCCAGAAATCTTGAAGAATGGTCCATTTATGCCAGTAACATTTGTTCCTGAAACTACCAGTGGCTCTGAGGTAATACCTGCAACATGGATACCCAAAGACCCATCTCAGTACATAGGCATAGAGAAAGAGAAGGTGTCACTTGATAATATTCTAATGCTTATAATCATAGAATCTCTAGACATTGTCATGTACAATAACATTGTCAACTGAACCTTTGCAAAACACATATGAGAAACCATAGAGATTCTGTGTGAAGGAACTGAAGAGGTAAGAGACAACCAGAGGCAACTCATTGTCTCACAGTATGAGGCTTTCATGTCAAAAAAAAATGAAGGCATAGCTGAGGTGTTTGAAAGATTCAACAAACTCATCAATGACCTTCAACTCCATGCAAAGTACTATTAAACAAAAGAGAAGAACATGAAGTTTTTGTTGACTCTTCTAGAACATTTGGAGCACAAAATCTCCGCAATTAGAAAAGGAAGAGATCTAACAAAACTTTCACTAGAACCCTCTATGGAATTTTAAAAATATATGAACTGGAGTTCTCTCAAAAGAAGTCCATTTTAGCAAATAGAGGAAAGATGGCAAATGTTTCAAATGCCTTAGTTGTAAATGAATCATCAAGAACTGAGAAGACTGGTACAAGTAAGAAATTGAAGAGTGAAGAACTTAAAGAATATGAAGAATAGGAACATGAAGAAAAAGACTCTTTCAAGAGTGAATTAGGTGAAGAAGAGGTCTACACTATTGAAGAGCTTGAAGGAATGGACAACAAAACCATGGCCTTCAATGCAAAGAAATTTGGAAACTTAAGATTCAAGAAAAACAAAAGTTTCAAACCAAGAACAAATTTCAACTCTTCAAGCAAAGGAAAGACTCCAACAAGAAGCAACACCAATGGAGGGTATAAAACTAGAACAGTTGATAGATCTAAAATAAATGTTATAATTGTAATAAGCTTGGACACTTTACAATTGAGCGTAAAAAAACTTAAAGCAATCAAGAAGGACAAAGATTACTTGGAACTGGAAGCCAAGTATGAGGCACTCCTCAAAAAGTAGACAGGAAAAGCTTACATAGTTGAAGGAAAATGTTGGGATGACACAAATGAAGATGAGGAGGAGGAATATGCAAATTTGGCACTCATGGCTAACTCATATGATGGAGCATCGTCCTCAAACACTCAGGTACCCTCATTAGTCTCACTTGACATGTCAAATTCTCAGTATAAGAAAACTGTTGAAGAATTGAGCATTGAAATGTTTAATATTCATACTAGTATGACTGCTGCATATGAGAAAATTGCTAGATTGCTAAAGTCTAATGATGAACTGACTGCTAAGAATGAGACCTTAGAATTGTCCTTGATAAATCTGGAAAATTTAAAACAAGAGAATGAGTATCTCAAGAACAAAGTTACTTGTCAAGAACATATTGAAAAAGTCCTAAGAAATCAAATCTCTGAAAATGAACTGAAGATAAAAGCCTATCACAACTCATCTGTGACACTGCAAGAGTTTCATGAGAAACACCAAGAGAATTCTAAAGTTGGAGTTGGGTTTGACTATGACACTCTTCAGAAGAAAAAGTCTATGTCAACAAAAGGCAAAAAAATTGAGCTTGTTGGAAATCCTCACATTTTGAAAAATGTTAAGGCTCCAATTTTTAAGAAAGCAACAGTTGAACTTGATGAAGTCAGTATGGTCATCAAACAACGGTTGAATGATGAGGATGAGCTAACAACTAAGAGTGATGTGTCTTCTGTTGAAATAGAAGAACCATTAGTCAAGGTCAAGTCCATCCTTGTTAAAATATAATCAAAACAAAATGTCTAGAAAAATGACACCATGCATGTTAAGAAGAAAAAGGCAAATTGAAATGGCAAGGTAGGCATTAACAACCACAATAACTATGCACCTGTTCAAAATGCTCCTAGGAGGATTTGTAAAAATTGTGGATCAACAAATCACCTTACACATGTGTGCAAGAAACCTATTATTAATAATGCTAAATTTACCTATGGCTATGTGAAACCTTTGATGCATGATAATCATAAATTCTGCGATAAATTTGATTGCATGCCATGTAACATGAATATCATCAACACTTGCTTTAGGCTAAAAAAATAGTTTGTTGATGGATGTATAAGTCAAAACTTAAACATCAACACCTCTAGGCCTAAGACTACTAGTCCTGTTAGACAAAGAAAACACTTCATGTCACCTAAAAATGTATCTAGCTCTAAAAGTACTAATCAAGTTATAAATCAAAACCAGAAAAATGAAAGTATGCATAATCAAGTGACTAAGAATGTTAAGAACATGAATGGCATTCATATGACTAAGCATAAAGGACCTAATCTTGTTTGGGTACTAAAGAAAACTTGAGTTGTTTTCATTTGCAGGGCACAGGTAAAAAGAAGGTCATGTGGATCTTGGATAATGGATGTTCAAGACATATGACTAGTAATAAAGCCATGTTGTCACAATTCAAAGATGAAGCTGGCCCAATGGTAACCTTTGGAGACAACAACATTGGTTTCACCATGGGATATGGCAAATTGATTCATGGAAATATTGTCATTGAAGATGTAGCTTTGGTCAGTGGTTTGAAGCATAATCTACTCAGCATCACTCAATTCTGCAACAAAGATTTGAAGGTGGAGTTTGACAAAGAATTCTGCCTCATATCACACAGAAAGACTAAAGAAATTCCCCTACAAGGAGTAAGGAAATGAAGCCTATTTGTAGCAGACTTGGACTCTGCAAACAAGGAAAGAATTTTTTGTTTCTGTACCAAGGCCTCAGAAAATGAAAGTTGGCTTTGGCACAAGAGACTGTCTCATTTAAATTTTAAGAACATTAATTCTCTAGTCAAAGGAGAATTAGTGAATGACCTGCCCTCACTTGAATTCTACATAGAAGGATTGTGTGAGGCATGTCAAAAGGGAAAGATGAAAAGGTCAAGTCACATAAGTAAAGACTTCACCTCAATCAGTAAACCATTGCAATTGATTCACATGGACTTTTTTGGACTAGTAATGTCATGTCCATGTCTAAGAAAAGATATGCACTTGTCATGGTTGATGACTTCTTCAAATATACTTGGGTTGAATTCTTGCATTCAAAAGATGAAGCTCCTGAAGTTATTATTGAAAATTTGAGAAGATTGGATAAAGGCCCTACACCTATTGTAGCCATAAGGTGTGATAATGGAACATAATTAAAAAATGTTAAATTAAGTAAATTCTGTAAGGAAAATGGGATCACTCATCAATTCTCAGCTTCAAGAACTCCACAACAAAATGGAGTTGTTGAGAGAAAGAATAGGACTCTTATTGAAGCTACAAGAACCATGTTAGTAGAAGCAAATCTTCCAACCAGTTTTTAGGCTGAAGTTGTTAGGACTGCATGTTATACTCAAAACAGAACACTCATCACAAAACCATTTGGAAAGACTCCTTACCACATCATGACAAATAAAAGACCATTTGTGAAGTACATGCATGTGTTTGGAACAAAGTGTTTTGTTCTTAAGGATGATGCTGACCATCTTGGAAAGTTTGAAGCCAAGGCATATGAAAGAATATTTATTGGATACTCTTTAGACAAAATTGTCTACAGAGTATATGTGATTGATCAACAGAAGGTGATGGAAAGTACAAATGTGACATTTGATGACTTCAAGTTTCCTACAATGAACCTGGAATGTGAGAACTATGCCACACTGAGATTTGAGAATGAAACGGAGTCTAAAAAACTTGCAACTGAAAATATTGCCAACATACATGAGGATTCACATGTAGACATATCATATAAAACAAATGTAGAAGAAGAAAATGATTATTTCAACCACATTCAGCTTGAGAATTCTCCACACAACTCTAGCATCAACTCAGGGGGAGCTTCTCAAAAATCTGTAACAAATGGCACCAACTTCAATCAGGAAGAAATATGTTCGAGTGACAAAGATGTAGCTCATCAAACTAAATGAAATAGAGCTCATACAGCTGATCAAATCATTGGAAATCCTGATGAAGGAGGGAGGACAAGGAGAACAACTATGAATGAATGCCTATTTGCTTGATTTCTATCTCAAACTGAGCCAAAAAAACATTGAGGAAGCCATGTTGGATCCAGACTGGATAATTGCCATGCAAGAGGAATTGAATCAGTTTGTGAGAAATAATGTTTGGGAATTAGTGCCACCTCCAAAGGATAGATCAGTAATTGGCACTAAGTAGGTCTACATGAACAAAATGGATGAACATGGAATTGTAATAAGAAACAAGGTAATGTTGGTTGTAAAAGGCTACTCACAAGAAGAAGGCATTGACTATGATGAGACTTTTGCTCCTGTTGCAAGACTGGAAGCAATTAGAATTTTTCTAGCTTTTGCAGCACACTCAAACTTCAAGGTCTATCAAATGGATATCAAAAGTGTATTTCTTAATGGTGAATTAGAAGAAGAAGTGTATGTGCAGCAACCACCTGGTTTTGAGGATTCCAATTTTTCAGAGTTTGTTTACAGACTCATCAAGGCATTGTATGGACTCAAACAAACCCCTAGAGCATGGTATGACACTCTGTCAAAATTTCTTCTAGAGAATCAATTCACTAGAGAAACAATTGACAAAACTCTTTTCTATTAGAAGCATGGTGAGGATATCATACTGGTTCAAATTTATGTGGATGATATCATTTTTGGGTCTACAAATGAAAGATTATGTTAAAGGTTCTCTAAGCTAATGCAAAGTGAATATGAAATGAGCATGATGGGAGAGCTCAATTATTTTCTAGGCCTTTAAATAAGTCAAAGAACAGATGGGATTTTAATAAGTCAAACTAAATACATCAATGACTTACTCAAGAGGTTTGACATGAAAGATTGTTCACCTGCCAAAACTCCAATGTCTACAGCTATAAAATTTGATGAAGATAAGAAAGGAAAAAGTGTAGACATGAAGACCTATAAAGGAATGATTGGATCTCTTCTCTATCTCACGAGTAGCAGACCTGACATTATGTTTTCTACCTGTCTATGTGCAAGATTTCAGGAAAATCCCAAAGAATCTCATCTAATTGTTGTCAAAAGGATTTTGAGATACCTCAAAGGAACACCTTTCAAGGATTTAGGGTACCTTAAAGAAACAGGATTCAACTTAGTTGGATACTCAGAGTGGATAGGAAAAGCACCTCAGGAAGCTGTCAATTTCTTGGACAGAGGTTGGTATCTTGGTTTACCAAAAATCAACAATCAGTTTCTACTTCCACAGCTGAGGCTGAATACATTGCTGCTAGAAGCTGTTGTGCTCAAGTGCTTTGGATCAGGAATCAACTAAGGGACTATGGACTAGTGTTGGAAAGAATTCTGATCATGTGTGACAACACTAGTGCCATCTCAATTGTTGCCAATCCAGTCAACCATTCCAAGACAAAGCATATTAATGTAAGGTACCATTTCATAAGGGAACATGCAGAAAATGGAGTGATTGAATTATTCTATGTTCCTACATAAAAATAGTTGGCTGATATATTTACTAAACCACTTGATGAAGCCACCTTCAACAGGTTGGTTAGTGAAATTGGAATGCTAAATTCTTCAAGTTAAAGTGGCCAAATAAATATATCTTCCCAACTGTTACAACAATTGTTTCACAAATATGAAGCTAAATGATTTATCTAAGTGAAACAAAACTGGTGTATATTTATAAATATATCAGATATACTATTGAACATTTTTTTTTAAATTAAAAATGAATTGTAGCTTGAAACTATTTATATGTTCTAAGTAAACCTGAAAAGAATTATTACACTTGTGCATTGTTAAATAACAAGTGTGATAATTAAAATTATCAGGAATATTTTTCAATCACATTTCTTATTTTAAGATGAATAATTTAATTTTTTTTATCTCATAAATGAGGTTTGTAAATTATTGTTTTGTTTTTCAAGTGAAAATAAAATAATCTCTCAAAAACTGGAGTTTGTGATTAAGTTATCATTCTTTTCTGACTTCTCGACTAGGTATAATTCTTGAGTTCCCGGTTAATTGTAAATATAGTTCTCGGATCATAATTTAGTGAGTTCTCGATCAGTGTGGTAGTTGAGTTCTCGATCACTAGAGTTCTCGACTTCTTTGAGTTCTTGAATGGTCCAGTTCTCGAATGGTTTAGATTCGTTTTACTGAGTTCTCGGTTGATACACTTCTCGAACAAATATATAAATAAGAGTTCTCGATCAAATTCTGACAATTCTCTATTAAAAGAAACTTTATTTCTTTTTCTGAGTTCTCGATCACTAAAATCAATTACAATTCTAATCGAGTTGTCTAAGTCATATAAATAGTAAAGTAGATCTAACATTTCATTTCTACACTTAGTCGCAAACTCAAAGAACACTTTGCTCTCAACAGTTACATTCGAACTTTTTTTCTATTTTCTCTAATACCTTCGTTTCTTCTTTTCTCTCTTTCTATACATAAATCCAATGGCGTCTTCAAGTTCCACCTCTGCACCTGAGGTGTATGTCATCCCTGAAATAAATTTTCTAGCTATTGCCAGAGATGCGGATGCAAAACCTCAGTATAAATGCTTCACCAAATTTCTTATTGAATCATATCTAAAGGAAGCTCTATTAACCAACCCTCCACTATATTTAGATATATTGGAGCAGTTCTGGAACACTGCAAACTGGGAGGAGATTGCTCTAAAAGATGGAAGCTCTAAGATTCTTGTCACTTACAAAATCCAACAAGATAACATTACGTTTGATGAAGACAATGTAAATGCGAGTTTAAGCCTTCCAACAACAAATCATGACAGGGTACCAACTGAAGCAGAGCTGGATGACTTCATGGAATTCATTAGATACTCTGATGAAATCAAGTTGGGGAAGCTTAACAAGAAGTTTGTTAGAAAAGAATGGTCATTTCTCTTTGACACATTGTTGAAGGTCTTCACATGCAGGAAGATAGGGTTCAACCAAATCAGCTCAATTGCCTTAAAGCTGGCTTACTCATTGGTATACAATCAAAAGCTAAATGTAGGCAGGCTCATTATTGGGGAACCCATAACCAGGATTCCCAAGAGAGGTAATGAGATTTTATTTCATCGCTTTATTCAATCAATTCTTAATTAGAAAAATGCTAATTTGATTGAAATATGTAGGATGAACAAAAAGAGAATTGGCTACTCCAAGTCCATGTCAAAGATCATTTTTGCTACATTGGACAGGAGGAGCACAGTGAATGTACCTCTTCAAATCACACCTCACATGAGGAGTGTATTTGGAGGGTCCACTAGTGCAACCTGCATATGGTTATCTTGAAATAGTAGGAGGTCCTAAGGCTGCAGAAGAACCAAATACACCTAACCCAATGACCTCTAACCTAATTGTAGACCCTTCTTTGAATACAATAGATGATAGTGAGCCAACCTCTACAGCCTCTCAACAGGGTGTGGTTGAAAACAAGAAAAGGAAGAAACATGCTGCCAAGAAGAAGTTAGAGGTAGTAGTAGAAGAAAATGAAGATGAGTCATTTGTGGTACTTTTAAAGAGGAGGAGAAAACATAAAGAGGCCATACAAAGCCACTTTGCACCCTCCCAACAGGATGCAGAGTTTAATAAGGGAATAGACATGTTACTAGATGCATTAAATCAACATAATGTATCTATTGAAATTGGGAGCATCCCACTCCACTCTGTAAAGAGTCTACACCATTGCAGGAATTCACTCCTGTCGATGAAGAAGTATTAGTAGAAAATTAGACACAAAATTTACAGTTAGGAACTCCTATTAAAACTTCCCCATTTATTCAGGGGAAGTTTCCAACACTCAAATCTACTATTCAAATTTCTTCCAATTCTAATATTTCTTCTTAACCAATTGTGTTTAGCCAAACACAAAAGGTTGTTGATCATCAGGAATCCACTTCTCTTGGTGAGCCCCATTCAAGTGACTTAGTGCATGACATCATGCTCACCACTCAGGACATACATTTAGATGGTGAGGGAATGCATGCTGAGGCATATCCTGATGACACCATCAAAGCCACAGAGGATCCAGGAGTTTTTACTTCAGACTCTGTGGTGGATGAGGAGTTAGTACCATCAACATTTGGCCTCATTATTGGGCCATTGAAGCAACAAGTGTCTTCCCAGACATGGGGTAATCTAGGGGACCTCCACACCATGCAAATGGCATCCCCTGGACACTCCCTAGTCATTCAAAGACTGTCTTCTAGGGAGAGATCACCTATCCATCCAGTATCAAAGGATTCATCTGAGCAATTGAATGATAAATTTGATGTTGAGGGGACCACTGTAACAAGTGGCCCTAGCTCTTACTTTATGTCACAATGTTGAAACTTGTGCGATATGACAGGGAATCAGGACCATCATCTCATGGTGGGTCACTATCAGATGAACAGTTAAAAGAATTTTATGGTGATCAATTGGATGGCTGGTACCACATAGCACAACAACTTCTCACTTCTCATCTACCTAACAAGGATTATGTTGCAATCATGTTGGGGTATGCCAAAGATCAAGAGGAATTTAAGGATAAAAATGTTGAAATGGCTGAAGATGGAGAAGCCAATGTGGATGCCTGGTTGGATAACAAGAACATTGTGAGCATGGAAAAGATGCTACAATGGATGAGACATAAGTATTTAACATCTCTTGGATCTTGTGAGAAGACCTTCATTCCAACTACAATATATGATGTTATTCATAAAGCTGTAAAGGTTCAACTTTAATCAAATCATTACCTTGCTAGTGGTGTGCAGACTGAGAACAAAGGTGGAAGGGACCTTGCAGCCAATTGAGGAAAAATTGAGACCGGGAGGCTTATATGCAAATGTGTCCTCTAGAAGTGAATCAGGAAAATCATCAATTCTCTACACCAAGTTTGATGTAATGGAGAAAGATTATAAAGAAGTGATTCAAAGTAATGCAGTCATACTTGAAAATCAAAGGAAAATTAATAACATGTTTGAAGTGCACTATAAAAATAGACATGCAAATAGGCTGCCTGAGGATGTGACTCTTCATAACTTGTCACCACTTCAAGTGGATATTTATTATCATTCCAAGGCCAAGGATGAAGCTGCTCAGATCAAATCTGTTAATGAGCTAAATATCAAAGTTGAATCTCTCACATCAACCATGTCTGAAGTTGTAGCAAGTGTAAGCACTCTCAAGAAGGAGTTTGACACCTCCACTGCCACTCAAGGCACCACACTTGCTCAAATTTGCACTCAACTGGCATCTATGCAAACTCTTCTATCCAATATAGTAAACTCTGCTCAAGCTCCTCAGGTTCCAGTATCCACTCAAATCAAACCCAGTCACTCTACCTTTCTTCAATCACAAGATATCAACCCTAAGGGGGATAAAGAAAGAAGGGATTAAATAGAGGCTGAGAGGCAAAAGGCAGTAATGAGGAAGCTAAGGGGAGAAATTCTCAAACCAAATACTGATAAAGACTTCTTGGACCTTCTGAAACATCTTAAAAAGCAAGGAAAAGGAAATCATTAGAGCTACAAGAAAATGCTTGACAATGCTATTCTTACTGTAAGGGGAGTTAAGTTTGAGAAAGATGGAAAAATATTCAAAGAACCAATAGTGTAGATGGAATCTGGCTATTTTAAAGTGTCTATTGGGCTCTTTCAAAATCTGTCATACACTGAAGTGGATTGCCTGCACAAAGCAATTGGGCTAGTCACTCAGGAGGATAAAGAATTAAAGAATCAAATATTGGGTCCTCTTCTACCCAATGCACTTCCTGAGACATACTGCAATCTAGATGGTATGATGTACATGTCAAGAGGGAACAAACTTGTTCACTTCAAAATTTCTCAACATCTCAATTTTGGGAATAGAAGTCAAATCATGAATCTGATTGACCTACTTGAAAAGAAGAAGGTTAAGCAAGAAGATGATAAGATGATTCTAGAACAGATGAAGAAGTTTATGAATGATCAGACCTCTGAGTTTACAAATGAGGAATTAAAGAAAAAGGAGAAAGATGATGAAGACAGGGATCAGGACAAGAATGATAAGAAGTCTGAGTCCAAGAGTGATAAGGGAGGAAAGAAATATGACAAGAAGAAGGAGAGTGAGGACAAGAAAAAAAGAGAGGATTCTGTCAAAGAAAATGTTAGGTCCAAATGATTGTAGAAGGGGGGTTGAATACAATCTTTAATAAATATTAAAATCTATTTCGGATAATTTTTGATTAAACAATTTAAATTATTATCACGAAATAATAATCAAAGAAACACAGTTCAAGTAAAATACTTATATTAAACTTGAGGTGGGTTACAAGATTAAATCAGAAAATATTCACTAATTTAGCTCTTAAAATTCTAGAGAGATTTTGACATTAACTGCTCTTGAATTTTTGTTTAAGCTGAATAGAATGTTAATAGAATTGAATTGAATGCTGCTGATCAATCTTGTATTTATAGGCAAATCTGGTTCTGTGAGACTTTTCTTGGTCGGGCAGACTTTTTCTCCTCGGGGAGACTTTTTCTGGGCTTGAAGAGACTTCTGGAATTAAATGAAAAATCATTTAATTTGTTGGGGAAGACTTTTGCAGCTCGAGAAGACTTTCCAGCACTTGGGAGACTTTTAAATCATTGAGAGACATTTAATAAACTCGGGGAGACTTTATTAATAATTCGGGGAGACTTTTTGAAAAGTCTCCGGGAGACTTTTCAAAAGTCTTCCCGATCTAAAACTGGTCGACTTGAATTGTTAATAACATATGTATATATGAAATGTTATCTTCTGACTTCATTTCTTTTATTCTGTCCCCGTTTGTTTTGTTTTCTTTTATTTTAATTAAATTCTATTTGTTTTATTATATATCTTATTCATTAAATTAATTCTGTGTGAATTAATCTAAGTAAATAGGATACATAATAAATTATCTTTTTGATAATAGAATTAAATTAAAGTCTTCTTCATTCTAAAATAATTCTAAATTAATTAATTTCTTAATCAATTTAAGAAATAAATTAATTCTGATTGAATTAATTTACCAATTAAATTAACTAAATAACTTAATCAATTAATAGAGAATTAAATTAAAGTCTTGACTCCATAGCTATTGATGATATAATTTTAAATCTTCTGTCTTCACATCAATGTCTCTAGCTGACCACTTCTTCTGTAATAAAGAACCTTCTCTGTATTTTGCTAACACTCCGTGTACTGTCTGGTTCACGAGTGATTTACAACAAATAGAATTCTTCACTTGACTTTTATAATGGTTCACCTCTGCTCCTTCTGATTTGACTATTTTTGTTGTCACACAAATTGAAATCTTCTGACACTGTAGCTTCTTCAAACTTAAATACTCCACTGAGGCATGATCAATTAAATTGAACTTCTTTCAATGTAGTACTGCTTCAGGTCTGTAGATTGACTTTGATCTTCTTTTTCTTGTCAGATAATACATGCTGAAGATTCCTGTGACAGATAATATATTTACTTACAAATTATCTATGTTTGAGTTGAGTTGCCATCTCTCTAAACAAATAGGCTTCTAAACATATGCCTTTCAATCTCCCCCTATTTGTTTGTTAAACAATAACAAGCAAATCACTAGAGGATAACTCAACTAACAAACAAGAAAAAGATATAACAATAAAACTTGTAAATAAACAAACTTAGTTCTGGTTTATATTAAACATTTCCAGATTCAAACATTAATGATAAATACAAGATAGTTGTTCCTCTAGACTGAACAATTAGTACAAATTTCTATCTTGATCTATCCTAGTTCTAGTAACAAAAGATGTTAACATTTCTTCAATTCTGATCATCTTGAGACTGTATTTCACCTTCTTCTGTTTCTTCAACACCAACAATAGGTGTGCGCGGTTCTGGTTCAGGTACTGTCTGAGAGCTTCCAGAAACCCCATACGCCTTGTTTTGTTCTGATATAGAAAGTCTATACAAAACTTCATTATCAAGAGGATCATGTGGAATTGAAGTTGGTTGCTTGAACTCTTCTATTCCTTTCCATTGCTTGTAAAAATCAATATCTTTAGACATACAGTAGTCTTGGATATAATCAGCAGCAACTGATTTAGCTTGACTTTGAAATCCTTCAGACCGTAGCATTTTCTCTACGTCTATTAAGTAGTTCAAAGGATATCCAGTCATAGACTCTGAATTGAGACGAATTATTTGATATCGATTATTTTTCACAAACCTTACTTCATAAGGTTCAGGTATGATTTCTGGACTCCTTAGAGTAGCAAAGTCTCGAATGTGATCTCGGAGTATTTCATTCATCTCTGAACTTCTTTTTACTTTACACAGCATAACCCATAACTCAGAGGGTGTTCTTGTTCTGAAGAAGTCCAACGAAACTTTGTAGAAACCATAATTATCAAGATGAATTATGATATGCCAGCCATCTATATTTACTTCAACTGTGATATACCTGACCTCTAGCTTTAATGCAGCCATGTAAAGATCTACAGTTGTATTGGCAGTGAATAGTTCACCTATCATGCCGGATACCTCTCTGTCTTGATATGTGCCAATCTGAGGTTGATCCATGATCATTCTAGCTTGATCCCATTTTGGTCCAAACTTTCTTTTAATGTCTTCCCTCTTGGCAGTGATTGCAGCATCCCATAGCTTTTGCTTTTGTGCAGCTGCTTCCTTGTTCTCCTTGGATTTAACTTGTAGGAGAGCCTTAAGCTTATCAAGCTTGTCTTTTCTTGCTTGAGCTTCATTTTGCATTTCAAGAATCCTTGCATCTAACTCAAAGTTTTTCTCTATGGATTCTTCTTGAAATCTTCTAAGTTCTTCATCTAGCTCAGCATTTCTTTCTGTTTCATCAGAGAAAAGAAATTCTCTGTCAAACTCACCTGTTTCAGCATCACCAAAATTTGATTTTCCAGGAGTTTGTTGTTCTGGTTCAAAGAAAGAAAAAACTTGTTCTGCTGCATAGTAAGATTGATCTGACTTGTATTGATCTGTAGCAGCTTCTTGTACTGTGTCATGCATTTTCCCTTTTCCTTTGACTGGAGCTTTTTCTTGTACCTTCTCCCCCTTAGTTGAGGGATCCTTGACTGAAGTCCCTTCAAAGAATTGTTGTTGTTCTGGGATGGGTCTAGTTCCAGACTTTACCATGTTGTAGACATGCCTCAAACCTTCATTCAGCTGATCTATGCCTCTTTCAATCATTGCAAATCTCGAGGAATTAAGAGCATTGTACTGATGATAATCATTTTCTAGAACATCAATACGATTTGAGATCTTATTTATCTCTGTGAGATTATCAGCAATTTGAATTTGATTCTGTCTTAAGTCCTTGATATCAGCTGCTATAACACCTTGCGTTTGATTCACATCATTTGTTTTGAGAAGCACAGTTGCCTTTACTTCTTCAAGATCCTTTCTAATAAGAGAAAACTGATTTGTAACTGGATCTGAAGAATTTTGAGCATTTACTTGAGCTCGAAGTTGTGCATTTTCTGCTTTCAGTGCATCCATCTGTTGTTGAAAGGACAGTAACATATTTTGCATCTCACTTTCTGTGCCTGTGTGTGCACTCATTTTTCCTATTTGCAAGAGTGTTTCACTCACCTCACGTGTAGGTGTATCACACAGTGTTTGCCTTTCTTCGCTCGTGTTTAACTCAAAATCCGAGCCTTCAGATGTACCTGCAGTATAGATCACCAAAGCCCCTGCATGAGAGGTCACTGGTGGTGCAATGGAGCTTTGCAAGTTCCAATCCTCAATAAAGTCTTGCGTTTCTTTTGGAATAGAAAACTGAGTTGCCTCAGGGTAAGACTCAAAGAGTTGCTGATCATCTTGAGATGATGAGTAGATCTTTTCAGATTCCGGATATGATCCATCCGGGGAGGTAGGCAAGGATCTAGGAATCAGCGAGAGATCCAAGTTTCCTCCTAAAGCCTGTGAAGGCACTTGATGTTGTGAAGCATCATGTTCTACCATTACTAGGGTAGATGAAGTACCAAGCATTTGCTTCTTCTGTGGAGCAGGAACCAAGTCTTCTTCACTCCCTAACTGTGTATGTTTTCTCTTCTGTGTTTGGGAGAGAGATTGTGATGACGAAGTAGCAGTGTATGGATCTAAGACCTGTGTCAGAGACTGTTGGATTTCAGACTCATGATCTATCCTAATAGCCACTGGGGCTTAACACTGATATAATTTAAGTCAAAATTCACAATAGAAGAATTCCTTACCTGAGTACTTACTGGAGCAGATGCAATTGGTTCTGCTTGAGCATGATGTTCTTCAAGTTGTTCAACTTGTTCTGGTTGAACTTGTTCATCTTCATCTTCACTTAGAGGAGCAGGAATCATTTGTAGAGGTCCTTCATCAAACACTGGTACTTGATTTTGTTGTTGAAGAATGAATTCAGCCATGTATGGTGTATAAATTACAGGAACACCTGGTAGTTTGTTTGCCTTTGACAACCTTGTAAAAAGATTTCTTTGTGTGGAAAGCGATCTTACTATAGGTGAATTGTTAAATAACACTTTGTGTTCATTAGTTAGCTTGTCATTCAAAAACAAGGTCAGAAATCTTGGATAGTAGCAATGAACTGTATGATCTTCTGTAAGACTTCTGCTTGAAAAAGTACCCATTTTCCTTATTATCTCTTTCAAAATTAATTTCCCAAAATTTATTCTCCGGTTATGTGTCACAGCAAATCCTATGTTTTGTAAAAGCAGAGGAATGTTGTGAAAACTATTCTTCAGACATGGAGAAAATACCTTGGCCAGTGTATCAAAGATGTAGTCCCACTCACTTACTAGATGAGTCTTGGACAGTCTAACCATATTAAATTCACCTTGATACTGGATGGTTTGAAAGAATTCTATCAGCTCCTGTGGTGTTGGTAGTGGATCAAAGTTGTCTGTTGGGAAGCCTAGAATCCTGTTTACATCAATATCTGTTACCCAGTAATCTCTTCCTCTTACTTTGAATGCGAAGCGAGTTGACGTGCTGGTTGAGCAATTAACAGCTGTAGAGTAGAGAGCCTTCAGTGGATCAATCTTCAGAACAGGGTCCAGGGTTATTGAAGTTCCGATCATAGGATGCTCATTGAGAAATCGAATCCAGGGAATGAATCTGGGTTCTGGACATCTTGTAGGATCAAAGTACCCTACATAGTTAGTCTTGCAGATTTCAAAGACAGCGGCCATTTTAATTTATCTGATATCTATGTGCTTTGTCCTCGTGTGCTGTACAGGGTTGTTGGAGATTGCAATGGCACTTGTGTTATCACATAAAATAGGAATTTTATTTATCACAAAACCATAATCTCTGAGTTGATTCCTTATCCATAAGATCTGAGCGCAACAGCTTCCCGCAGCAATGTACTCAGCCTCTGCTGTAGAATTGGAAACTGTTTGTTGTTTCTTGCTGTACCAGGAAATCAATCTTCTCCCTAGGAATTGACAGCTCCCTGAGGTGCTCTTCCTATCAACAACACTACCTGCATAATCAGAATCTGTATATCCTATTAGATTAAAACCAGATTCTTTAGGGTACCAGATACCAAGATTAGGTGTACCCTTAAGATATCTTAAGATTCTTTTCACAGCAACAAGATGAATATCTCTAGGATCCGCTTGGAACCTTGCACATATACAAGTGGCATACATAATATCTGGTCGGCTTGCAGTTAGGTAAAGTAGAGATCAAATCATACCTCTGTAGCTTGTGATGTCTACCTTTATTGAGTTTTCACATAATCCAAGCTTGACAGCTGTAGATGAGGGAGTTCTTGCAGATGCTGAATCTTCCATGTGATACTTCTTTAGAAGTTCTTTAAGGTACTTGGACTGACAAATGAATATTCCATCTATTCTTTGACTCACTTGAAGTCCAAGGAAGAATTTCAGCTCTCCCATTAAGCTCATCTCATACCTACTCTGCATTAACTTAGCAAACCTCTTGCACAAGTTATCATTAGTAGACCCAAATATTATGTCATCAACATATACTTGTGCCATTATCAGATCATTATTGTGTTTCTTATAAAATAAAGTTTTATCTATGACTCCTCTAACAAAAGCATTTTCAAGAAGAAATTCAGAAAGAGTGTCATACCATGTTCTGGGTGCTTGTTTGAGACCATAGATAGCCTTGAAAAGAAAATATACAAAGTCCATGTGATCTGGATCTTTAAAGCCTGGGGGCTGTTGTACATATACCTCTTCAGCTAACTTTCCGTTCAGGAATGCACTCTTCACGTCCATTTGATAAACTTTAAAATTGGAGTGAGCTGCGAAAGCCAGAAACATCCTGATAGCCTCAAGTCTTGCAACTGGAGCGTAGGTTTCATCATAATCAATTCCTTCAGCTTGGGAATAACCTTTTGCAACCAGTCTGGCCTTGTTTCTTATTACAATGCCATCTTCATCCAACTTGTTTCTGAATACCCATCGTGTGCCAATTACAGTCCTGTCCTTTGGTCTGGGTACCAGTTTCCAAACATCTTGAGATTCAAATTGATTGAGTTCATCTTGCATAGCAATCACCCAATCAGGATCAGACAGTGCTTCTTCTACTTTCTTAGGTTCTATTTCAGATAGAAACCCAGAATAATTGCATTGATTCTGTGTAGCACCTCTTGTTCTAACACCAACATCTGGATCACCAATGATCAGCTCAAAAGGATGAGCTCTACTCCAAATTCTCTGACTTGGCAGATTAGATCTTGATGATTCGCCTTGAATTTCATTGTGATGTTGTGTTTGATTTGCTGATCCTTCATCTCCTCCCCCTGAGTTGCTGCTAGGATCTCTTGATGAATCTCCTTGTGTGTTAGTGGTATCTCCAGAGTTTTCATTATTTCCACCACTACCACTTGGATCATCAGCATTATTAACATTGTCGTTTCCTGTTGCAGCCTCAGGTTCGTTTTCATCATCTGAGTGTGAGTCTGGAATATTGTTGAACTTAAGAGTTTCAGATGGATCATCATTTTGGATGTTAGGGAATTTTGTGTCATCAAAAGTTACATTGACACTTTCTTTGACATGATGTTGATCAATAATATACACCCGATAAGATCTTTTGGAATAACCAACAAAAATAGCTTCTTGAGCTTTAGCCTCGAACTTCCCAAAACGTTCTTCTCCATCTTTAAGTACAAAGCATTTAGCACCAAATACATGAAAGTACTTGAGCGTTGGTTTCTTGTTAGCCATTGTTTCGTAGGGTGTCTTCATTAAGTCCTTGTTGATCAGAGTCCGATTCTGGGTATAACATGCAGTATTTACAGCTTCAGCCCAAAAGTACATTGGAAGCCTTGATTCACTCAGCATAGTCCTTGCAGCTTCAATTAATGTACGATTCTTCCTTTCTACAACTCCATTCTGTTGCGGAGTTCTAGGTGCTGAGAATTGTCTTGTTATTCCCTTTTCAGCACAAAAGTCATTCAGAACTGCATTCTTGAATTCAGTTCCATTGTCTGACCTTATAGCTCTAACTGGAAGCTTTGAATCCAACTCAATCATTTTGATATGATCAATCACCATTTGAGGAGTTTCATCCTTTGAGTGCAGGAATAAAACCCATGTATACTTTGAATAGTCATCAACAATAACCAAGGCATATCTTTTATGTGACATTGACATTACATTAACTGGACCAAATAAATCCATGTGAATTAATTGCAGTGGTTCAGTAATACTAGATGTGTCAGTGCTTGGATGTGATGCTTTCTTTGCTTTCCCTTTCTGACATGCCTCACAAAGTCCTTCTTGTGTGAATTCCAATTGAGGCAGTCCTCTCACTAATTCTCTTTTGACTAGAGAATTCATAGATTTGAAATTAAGGTGTGAGAGCTTCTTGTGCCATAGCCAACTTTCATCTGACGAAGCTTTAGCATAAAAACAATTGACTTCATCTCTGCAACCTGAGTTCAGATCGGCTATGAACAAGTTTCCTTTCCTTACACCTTGAAGAGCAAGCTTTTCATCCTTCTTGTGAGAAATCAAACACTTCTCCTTTACAAAGGTCACTGTGTATCCCTTGTCACAAAACTGACTGATACTCAGAAGATTGTGTTTGAGACCTTCCACGAAAGATACATTATCAATGACGACATTGCCAGCTTCTAAATAGCCATATCCCTTAGTCATACCCTTGCTGTCATCTCCAAAGGTAACTACTGGGCCAGCTCTCTCAACAACATTTGATAGCAGGGCTCTATCTCCGGTCATGTGTCGTGAGGATCCACTATCGAGAATCCAAATAACCCGGTTCACCTGTTTTACACCCTGCAATTATCAAATGAGTTAGGACTTCTTCGGAACCCAACATTGATTGGGCCCGGCATATTTGAAAAATTGTCCTTTGTCAAGTTTAACAACAGAACCCAACTTGACAAACTCATCTACTACTTTGACTGAACGCTTCTCCTTGTAAACAACCTTAACATTTTTGTATGCTGGCCTAGGAGAGAATGTTTCCTTCTGTAAAACAGGAGGACTGGCAGTCTTTGATCTAGCATGCTTGTGATTTATATGCTGTCTAGGTGTAGTATTGACATTAATAGCATGCATGCTTTTAAAATATGCAGACATAACATTGAAAGCACATGCCATACAGTTATCTACACCACAAGGTTTATGGCATGCATCAATAGTAGGCATTTTATTCACAATAGCAGGAGTCTTAACAGTTTCTACCTTAACTTTATTAACATTTTTAAAGTTCTCAGTAGCATGGAATCTGTCGTTACTATTCATGCTATTAACAAACTTATTAGGTCTGTTATGATTTTTCTTAAGCTCTTTAGCACCTAAACCAGGAGTGAATGAACCAGCAGTGTTCATATTTTCTATTGGCCTTTTAGGTACATATTTAGCTTTCTGGACATTTATTCCTTTTATGTCCCTAACCGGTTTTTCCTGTTCTTTCTCTTCCTCTTTAAGGTCTTCAAGTTTAAGTTCATAATCCACTATTACACAACTATCAAGAACTGGTTCTGCAATAGGAGTTATGAATAGAGGTTTTTTTTTAGTGTCCTTAATAATATGAGGAATACCCCTTTCTTCAGCACTCTTTTTAAAAGGGGTTATGTTGCTTGGCTTCCCTACAGATTTATTATATTCAAAACCTATTCCAACTTTCCGTTTAATCTCTGGTTGGTCAATTAGGTCTTTCATAACAAATGAAGCAGTTCTATAGGCTTGACACCTGACCTTCTCTTGTTCAATCTTATTCTTTAGAAAAGCTTCAATTTCAACATAACAGTTGACTCTATTAACTTGAAATGCAACATCTTCAGTTAATTTCTCATTTATAAGTTTCAGCTTTTTCAATTCAGAATTCTCATCTGATAAAACTTGATTTTTGAGAATTAAGACTTTTATTCGATCTCTAGCATTAGTTAAATCCTCACCTAGCAATTTAAACATTTTAGGACAGCTGGGATTTACCTCAATTCCTTGACGAGGTGGGGATTGTGATCCTTCAGAAGAAGAAGCCATTAGAGCAAGATTTCCCATATCTTCTTCTTCATCATTGTCAGAATCATCCCAGCTTTTTCCTTCTGCTAAGTATGATCTTCCCTGATGCTTCTTCAGAAGAGCCTCATATTTCTGTTTAAGCTCGTCATATGAATCCTTCTTTCTTTCCTGTTTGGGCTTTCTACAATCTGTAGCAAAGTGTCCCATTTCATTGCAGTTGAAGCAACGAATCTTGCTTCTGTCAACCATCCCTGTCTTGTATCCACCTCTTGTATTGGATGAGCTAGAAGAACCACCTCTCTGAAATCTGTTTCCCAGGGGCTTGAATTTGAAATTAGGGTTCCTCCTGAATCTTGTATTTCCAAATTTTCTAGCAATCAGTGCCAGAGAGTCATCCTCAAGTTGATCAAGTTCTTCCATTGAGTAGAATTCACTTTCAGATGAATTCATTTGAGTTGCACCAACTTCTGCAACAATACCATGATCAATGACTTTGACTGAAGAAGATTCAGTCATAGATTCTTTATATTCTGGTACTTCTGCTACAAGAGCTGTAGACTTGCTGACCACCTTGCCTGTACCATATATTTCTTTCTGTTGAATCTGCTCTAGCTCATAGGTCTTTAGTACGCCATAAAGTCTTTCCAATGAAATTTCATTCATGTCCCTTGACTCCCTGATGGCAGTAATCCTATGCTCTAAGTGAATTGGCATTGTCAGCAAAAACTTCCTATTAATCTCCTTATTCGTATAGTGTTTGCCATTGAGATTTAGATCATTTATCAATTTATTGTATCTCTCAAAAACATCAGAGATACCTTCTCCAGGATTTGATCTAAAATGCTCATATTGAGACGTTAAGATTTCCAATCTGTTCTCCCTCACTTCTTCTGTTCCTTCATTCAGTATCTCTATCGTTTCCCAGATGTGTTTAGCATTTTTGCAATTAACAACATGATTGTACATTCCAGGATCAAGAGATTCTACCAAAATTAACTGCAGGCTGGTGTCCAAAGAATCCAGTTCCTTTTCAGTATCAGTGTACTCAGAAATTTCTTTATCAAATTGTCTGTGCAGAATAAGTACACCATCTATCATATGCTCAGGAATGATTGTTATTGGAGCAACAACACCGGTCTTCAAAATATCTTTGTACTTAGGGTTTGCAGTTCGAAGAAATAGTGTCATCTTCCTCTTCCAAAGATTATAATTATCTTTATCAAATGGAGGAATTTTAATGCTACTCACTCTTTGAGTACTCATATTAAAATAATGGAAGATTAAAAAGATTTGAGATTTTTAGGAATTAAAAATTTTCGAATTTTTAAGAAATTAAAAATTTTCGAATTTCTAATAAATTAAAAATTTCGAATTTTTTAAAGAATTAAAAATTTCGAATTTTTTAATGAATTAAAAGTTTTGAAAATTTTAAGATTTAAAGAGATTTTGAATTTTTAAGAAATTAAAAATTTCGAATTTTTAATAAATTAAAAGTTTCGAATTTTTAATGAATTAAAATATTAGGATCTTGATTTTTATGTCAATCAGATGGCTCGGATACCAATTGTTAGGTCCAAATGATTGTAGAAGGGGGGGTTGAATACAATCTTTAATAAATATTAAAATCTGTTTCGGATAATTTTTGATTAAACAATTTAAATTATTATCACGAAATAATAATCAAAGAAACACAGTTCAAGTAAAATACTTATATTAAACTTGAGGTGGGTTACAAGATTAAATCAGAAAATATTCACTAATTTAGCTCTTAAAATTCTAGAGAGATTTTGACATTAACTGCTCTTGAATTTTTGTTTAAGCTGAATAGAATGTTAATAGAATTGAATTGAATGCTGCTGATCAATCTTGTATTTATAGGCAAATCTGGTTCTGTGAGACTTTTCTTGGTCGGGGAGACTTTTTCTCCTCGGGGAGACTTTTTCTGGGCTTGAAGAGACTTCTGGAATTAAATGAAAAATCATTTAATTTGTTGGGGAAGACTTTTGCAGCTCGAGAAGACTTTCCAGCACTTAGGAGACTTTTAAATCATTGAGAGACATTTAATAAACTCGGGGAGACTTTATTAATAATTCGGGGAGACTTTTTGAAAAGTCTCCGGGAGACTTTTCAAAAGTCTTCCCGATCTAAAACTGGTCGACTTGAATTGTTAATAACATATGTATATATGAAATGTTATCTTCTGACTTCATTTCTTTTATTCTGTCCCCGTTTGTTTTGTTTTCTTTTATTTTAATTAAATTCTATTTGTTTTATTATATATCTTATTCATTAAATTAATTCTGTGTGAATTAATCTAAGTAAATAGGATACATAATAAATTATCTTTTTGATAATAGAATTAAATTAAAGTCTTCTTCATTCTAAAATAATTCTAAATTAATTAATTTCTTAATCAATTTAAGAAATAAATTAATTCTGATTGAATTAATTTACCAATTAAATTAACTAAATAACTTAATCAATTAATAGAGAATTAAATTAAAGTCTTGACTCCATAGCTATTGATGATATAATTTTAAATCTTCTGTCTTCACATCAATGTCTCTAGCTGACCACTTCTTCTGTAATAAAGAACCTTCTCTGTATTTTGCTAACACTCCGTGTACTGTCTGTTTCACGAGTGATTTACAACAAATAGAATTCTTCACTTGACTTTTATAATGGTTCACCTCTGCTCCTTCTGATTTGACTATTTTTGTTGTCACACAAATTGAAATCTTCTGACACTGTAGCTTCTTCAAACTTAAATACTCCACTGAGGCATGATCAATTAAATTGAACTTCTTTCAATGTAGTACTGCTTCAGGTCTGTAGATTGACTTTGATCTTCTTTTTCTTGTCAGATAATACATGCTGAAGATTCCTGTGACAGATAATATATTTACTTACAAATTATCTATGTTTGAGTTGAGTTGCCATCTCTCTAAACAAATAGGCTTCTAAACATATGCCTTTCAGAAAAAAAATATGAAAGGAAGAAACCATCCAAGCAACATGTTGGTGTTCATACTAGTACACCTACCAAAATTCAGGATACTAGTGTGGCTCTAACAGTTTCTGAAACTGCTATGATCCCTAAATCCAAATCACCAAGAAGACATCTTGTCAAGGTGACTGCCCATGGAGTGATAAGAAAGGAAGTGAAAGAGAATCAACTCAAGAGACTAAAGCCATTACAACAGATCAAGATCAACTCTGCTACAAGAACAAGATTCAAGAAATCTACTAGTTCATTGCTAGTTAGATATCCTAAATGGAGAAAGCAACTCATTGTTCATGCCAAAGGTCTACAAGTTAAGCCTATCCAAGAAATTGCTGAAGTTGATAAAATAAGGATCAAACAATGGAAGGTAGATAGAATTAAAAAGGTTGAAATTTGGGACAAGAGAATGTTTGTGACCACTGTTGATGGGGAAGAAAGAGCCTTCCATCATGACAACTCAACTTCAACCACTCATGACACTAAAATAGTGTATCAGTCTTTTTGATAAGAGGTGCATGATAGATAAATTGAAAATGATGGAAGTGGCTGAGTACGTGGCTAGAAAGTACCAAAAGAAAATTGATAAAGTCAGGTACTTGGAGGAGATGGTGAAAAAGAAGAAGAATGAAGATGAGGAAATAGAAAGATTGCTTGAAGAACTGAGAAGACGGGAAAAGTGCAGAGTATTCAAAGATGCTGATAGAGTTGAGTTCAAGCTGAGCAATGGAGTAACAACCAAGATTAGACTCAAGTTTATCCTTGATTATCCTCTGCAAACTCTCAAAATTGTTGCTGACATGCTAAATGGTGCAGTTCTAATTGAAGAAGTTATGGTCAGACAATAAATCCTCTATGCTATTGAAGAGATCAACTCAAGGGAAGAGAAAGAAAAGAAAGATATGATCAATTCAGACAACAACAACAATAAAATAGGTAGGCTTCATATCTTGTATTAATTTTTAAAATTGTCTTTCCCCAAATTGGGAGAGATTGTTGGACCAAATCAAGACTACTCTATGTAATTATTTGTCTTGATGTAACACATGTAATGTTTCTATATTAGGATGTGTTCTTAGAATGTTTTAATGTATTTGCAGTTAGAAGTATGTTTCTACTGAGAAGTCAATATGTAAATATAAGTCAAGAATAAAGGTTGATAGATGATTCAAGTCTAAATCAGGAATCAGCTCAATGAAGACTTTATCGAATAAGAATAATAGTGAAAAATACTCTAAGGCAAATATGTAATCGAGAAGTCATCCTGGTAGAGAAGTCAAACATGTGAAGCTGGTAGAGAAGTCTCAAATACTCAAGTAACATAGTAACTGATCGAGTAGTCAAAGTTACTGTAGTTATTCGAGAAGTGTTACGATGTGAATCATTCGAGAAGTCTAGAAGAACAATTCGAGAAGTTAGCAAAAGGAGGAATCGAGAAGTCATAGGGCTGAACTAATCGAGAAGTTTGAGTTTCAAGTAACTGATCAAGAAGTCTCAACATATAATTGATCGAGAAGTCTCAACATGTAACTGATCAAGAAGTCTCAACATGTAACTGATCGAGAAGTCTCAACATGTAACTGATTGAGAAGTCTCAACATGTAACTGATCGAGAAGTCTCAACATGTAACTGATCGAGAAGTCTCAGCATGTAACTGATCGATAAGTCTCAGCATGTACCTAATTGAGAAGTCAATCACCATGACTTCTTGAAGCAAAATTAACAGAGTATTCGACTGCTTCAAGAGCCTAATTTTAAGGAAAATTGCAGAAGAACAAAATAAATAATTTGCAGCTCTGTCATTACAGGATCAGTCAAACCTGTGAAGATGGAGACAAGTCTACAATGTGGCTTAGAAGAAGAACAAGACAAAAGACAGAAGAGATAAAGCTGAAAGCAACAGACTGTCAACAGAATGTGTTAGCTAGAAATAGATAGTAGTCAAATGTAAAGTGTTTCTTATCTATTTTCAGTTTTAGCTTAACTGACTCGTGAGAGCATGTGCCAAAAGACACGTTGTCTATATAGCTTATGCACCGTTTCATTAGTTAGTATCTTTGAATATTATCAAGTGTATTCATACCTTGTATCTTCCAAGAATAAGAAGCTGAAATTTACTTTGAATTTTAGATTGTAGCAGATTCATTCTAATACACAATTAGATTGAAAGTTAATTCATTGTGTTCTTACATTTCTGCATTTGTATTTAAGTAAACTTCTGTGAATTGATAAAGCTACAAACATTATCAAACAGTTTATCAAAATTAATGGGAAAAAGAATTTGAAGTTATACATTCACCCCCCCCTCTGTAAACTTCTATAACTCTAATTCCTAACATCTTGCTGCTGGTCTATTAATCTATATATTGGTGTGGATTGATATATATATATATATATACACACTTCTTGATTCATGTCTATGTTTTAAAATCTATATATTTCGCATGTGCCACATATATTGATGATGGATTGTTTGAAAAGCTTTACGTATATTTTTATAAACGATTCGTTATACAAAGTTCTGAATTCATATGCATAAATTAGTTAACTTTAGTCTTTAATCTTTGTTGATGGATATTGGAGTGTGTGTGTGTGTGTTTTCATTGTGTGTATTTATGTGTAGAGTGTGTATTGGTGAGGAGTGGGTGGTCTGGTGTGGGTTTGGACTTTGGGTGCAGGAAAAGGATTGACACACAAGTATGTAGGTATGGGTGAGTGTGCAGATGTATGCGTGTTGGTGTTCTTGAATGTTCTTGAGTTTCTTGAATGTATGTGTTGTAGTGTGTGTTTTGATCTATAGTTGGAGATAAAATTGTTTAGGGATATTGTTTTTGGGAATTTTGATTGCTTGATTTTGTGATTATTATATCATTAATGTTTTCGGTTACGTTATTTTTGATTTCATGATTAGTGCATTATTAAATGTTAATTGATATCATTAATGTATTGTTTATTATATTTTGAAATATAGATTTTAGGGATAGTGATTTTGACTTTTTAATTTATTGTTTTTGTTTTCATATTTGATAATTGGTCAACCATTACCTTTTTTATATTTGATTGAGTTAGTACAACAAAATATTTTAGGTTGCTTACTCTCATTTAAAGTATCGATTAGAAGGTTACTTTTTGTCTTTTACTAATCTCCTAATGTGCGTATTATTTAAGAAATCTTGATTTTAATATGGTTGTAAAATGGTTGCTTTATTTTATGTGGTTTTAATTTTATTAAAATTGTTATTGTAACTAATGTGTTTTTAATGAGATTGTTTAAAAATAACCTTTGCTCTTTAGCAATTGTGCCATATTTTGATGGCGGTTCTGTGCATTTGAGTGAGTGTCATGTATGATGGTTTTTCGGCCCAATATGGGGTTAACATTGATGTCGTTGTATGAACGATTTTGTTTATATGAGATGACTATTAAATTTATTTATATTATATATTATTTTGTTAAATTCGTAAATGACAATTATATATATATAATATAGTTTTCCAAAAAATACATTTTCATATATTATCTATATTACCTATATTATTTTCATATACAATTTCTTATATATATTAATCTAAGTACTTCATCGACTTAATTTTCTGTTTTGTTTTCAATTGTGTTTTTAGTTTATTGGAGCAACAAAGATTAATTGGTCTAAGAGGGAAGTATTTCTGTTTTAGCTGGTTAAATTAAGTTGGTACACCAAAATATTTTTGAGAGGAGTATTTTATTTTTCCATTTGTTTTAATCAGTATTAAGGATATTTTATAATTTTAGTGTGCATTTGTAGTTTAATAGTATGTTAGTACCTAACCAAAATCTCATCTTTTGGTTAGGATTTACCTTATTGTTTTTTATTTTTCTAGATTTTATGGTTAAATTTTGATTTTTAGCTCTGATAATTTTTTAAAAAGGTAATATCAAAATTCTGACACTTAATCTTTTGTATGTCTTTTGTTTTCCAGGTACTCTGAGAGATGGGATATTGTGTTTTCAAATTTTAAGGTTTTATTGTTTAAGCGTTCGGAGACATCTTACGCATGTCTTTCGGTTAGACGATGAACTTTGTATGAATGAAGTTATGTCTCCGTTCAAAATAATAATAAAAAAGATAAACCAAGGAAGTTTCCTTTGGAGGATTAAGCACGTAATTGAGTGCGTGGAATTGTCTTGTCAAAAATTTGCTTTACTTTCAAGACCCCAACTTTGATCAACTAAAGTACAATAAAACTAAAGTACAATCATGATGCAATTGCTCATTCTCTTCGTCTCGGTATTACAAACCTCAACAACATTTGTATCTTCATTTACAAACAATGTCACAGATCAGCAAGCTTTGCTTTCTCTTAAGGCATCAATAACAGCTGACCCGTCAGGTGTGCTGAGCTCATGGAACACTTCTATCCACTTCTGTCAGTGGACTTACATGCAAATGGCAGAGGGTAATAGCACTAAACCTCTCCTACCAACACTTGGTAGGCACATTGTCACCTCATATTGGAAACCTTTCGTTTATCACGAAAATCGACCTCGAAGAGAACAACTTTCATGGCTCAATCCCGGATGATATCGGTAGACTGTTTCGTCTACGAGATCTTTTTCTGGACTTAAACTCTTTTGAAGGTGCATTTCCTACCAATTTGAGTCAGTGTGTTGAAATCAGAAACATTGGACTGTATGACAATAATTTAAAAGGCAAACTTCCTAGGGAGTTTGCTTTTTGGCCTAGACTTTATAGATTGAGTCTTGGGAAGAATTATTTTACGGGATCAATTCCACCTTCGATAGGGAATATATCATATCTTCGGTATCTTGATCTACGCTATAATAATCTAGCAGGCTCTGTACCTCTGGAACTTGCCCATCACACAAATTTAAAGACTCTTATATTGGCAGTAAACAGTTTAACAGGTATGATTCCCCGACCACTTTACAACATTTCATCCCTTTATGTTGTTAGTCTAGCCGTTAATAAGCTAGAAGGAACGTTTCCAGAAGATTTGGGCTTCGCTCTTCCTAAGCTGCAAGAATTTTACTATGCAGAAAACAAACTTTCAGGCCAGCTTCCATCATCTATAGTTAATGCGTCCAATCTCATTGCTTTCGAAATAGCACAAAACAATATTACTGGGCCTATACCAAACAATTTGGGTAGCCTTCCAGACCTTCAAGTGCTAAGTCTTGGCAGTAATCCACTTGGAGACACTACGAAGCCTCATGATCTGAGCTTCTTCAATTCTTTGGTCAACTGTACCCGTCTAAAGATATTGGCCTTAAATGAGAATAATTTGAGTGGGGAGTTCCCGAATTCCATTGTAAATCTCACTTCCACTATGGAGAAACTGTATTTATATGGAAACCAAATATACGGAAGCAAACCTGGTGACATTGGACAACTTGAGAACATGATAAGGCTTTTATTGTTTGGCAACTTATTAACGGGGACGATTCCAGAATCAATTGCAAGGCTCTCAAAGTTAGGGGCACTGGATTTAAATGAAAACAGCATTTCAGGAGTAATTCCAACTTCCATTAGCAACATTACTCAATTAACATTTCTTAGTATAGAAAGTAATATGCTTCAAGAAAGTATACCTACTGAATTGTTTAACATTTCAACTCTAGAGAAATTGTCCCTTGCCAACAACAGGCTTAGAGGTGTAGTACCTGAGAAAATTGCATTTTCTTCCAACTGTATTTTCCTTAATTTATCCCAAAATCAATTCACTGGGCCACTTACATCCAACATTGGAAGATTGAAACATTTGGTTATACTAGATGTTTCGGACAACAAATTTACAGGAGATATACCCGTTACTCTGGCTGAATGTGTGATGTTGGAGCTGCTGTATATGGGAAGGAAATCTTTTTCAAGGTAGAATTCCATCTTCTTTTGAGGATTTGAAAAATCTTAGAATTCTAGATCTCTCACATAATAATATATCTGAGAATATTCCAAGATTTTTTGATGGGTTTCATCTAATCGAATTTGTAATAACCCATATTTCTGACGTTTGGGATTATTAAAATTTTTGGATAAAAATTTTTCATTTTATGAATGAATGATTTTATGGATTTATTTCTTCATAAGGTACTTGAAATGTGAGACCGTATTATTAATATACGGGGTATTCGAAAATATGCGTATCGATGTTACGGTGGCATACGCAATCAATATAGGACTTATAAGTATTTTTGGTCCAACAAAATAAATTGGAAGTCCGGATGGAAGTCGTGACAGAATTTGAGATACGGTGTAAGTAATTAGTATTTATTCGGAGAATTGTTTCGTAAATTATCGAAACAATTAAAGAGCATTAATTTAATGATTCTAAAATATATTAGAATCATAATATGAGATTTTAAGTTTTTAAAACTTAGGTGGGACGAAAGAAAAGAGAACGAGAACGAGAGATTAAAACGTTGTCGGGAAATTACGCGACTACCGCGCAAGCCTTATTAAATACTAGCTTCCACCACACACCACACACAAAATAAGAAAAAATCAGTTCCCCCCCCCCCCCCCCGGAAGAAGAAAAATCAAGAACTCACTCGATTCTTGCTTGTTTCTTGCGTTTAATAGCTCAAATCGAAGGTACCGACTCCTACTACGCTTGTCTTTGATTTCATTTCGTTCCATCCATGGAATCTTGAGTTATGATTCAAAGAAGTTCGAATGAACAGTAACTACGAAAATTGAAAATTTGTTTTCTTGGATTCTTGGATTCCTATAGTTTGATTGATGATTGTTATAGCATATATATGTTATGGGTAGCATAGATTATGTTTGATTGGTCCTATAAACACAAGAGTTGCTCCTTTGATTTTCAATTATTTTCTTATGCTTGGCTGATTTTTCTTGCTTGAGGATGTGATATGTTGGTTGTTGATGTTAGTTGAGGAGTTTGGGATTGTTTGTTGGTTGATTTGGAGTAGAATAAAAATGGAAAACGATGAATTTACAAACGAAACCATGCCAAATTTTCTTCTAAACTAACTGCTGTAAACTGTCCAGAAAATCTGGGAACATTCGGCCACTGTTCTTGGTTTATGGCTGATATGGTTAGATAGTAGATAGTCTCTAGATCGTTTGAGCGCTAATTTTGCGTCATTCGGAGTTACGAGTCAAAAGTTATGAACGTTTTAGTAACGGTAGCGCAGGAAATGAAAATCCTGTTTTTGTCCAACTTTGAGGCTATGATTGGACTAGCTACGGAGCTTAATAAAATCCGAAACTTTAATGGGAGATTCCTTGACAGTCATACAAGACCCCAGAGAAGAAATCGTATCAAAATGATTGATTTCCAATTTATTAAAAATGATAGAAAACAGGGTGTTTAAGTGAGATTAACATAAGAAAAGGCTGAACAACTGTTTTGGGGAACGATTTCGAGCAAGATAGAGGACTTGTCTCGAGTCGACCAAGTAATGAAAGTTGTTAAGGAACATCATGACTATACGTAGGTGCAAAGAAGTTGATTAAAAATCATTGACAAGATAGTTTTACGAATAACCAAAGTAGGCACGAGGAGGTGAAATGCCGGGAAAAAATAAGTGTTATAAAATGACTAAGTACACTCGATATAAGTTAAGGATTAACATCGAGGTGTTAGAATGAGGATGTTGTGAAGTCTAATGGTCATAATCATCTTGTAATTAGTAATGAATTCGGGTATACTTATTAGTAGTATATCTAGTTGTTTCGATTAAGGGAACTAATCTAGATTATTATATCTATTGATAGAACTTCTGGATTACAAGTGGGATCATGGATATGCATCATGGACACCAGGCAAGATTCCTAACCCTATTTTCAAATTCTATTACAGAATATTTTGATTGTTGTATATGCCAATATCTTGAGTCCTTGAAATCTTAAGCTTTTTAACAAATTCTTGGTTATAAGGCTTTGTTGAGTATAAACTGTTTATATCAATCAAGAACTGTGTTTTACCCTTTCTTACTTGATTCTTTGACGACTCTGAACTTCTTGAAAAGTTAGAGTTCGTATAGCAAGTTCTCTAAACTATTTATTGGTTATAAGGCTGTGGTGCTTGGAATTCGTTTCTGTCTTTGAACTATTTATTCGACTGAATTGTTTGCTCGCGCCTCTGAACTCTCAAAAGTTAGAGGACGCTTCCTGTCAGTTTTGCATAACTGATTTCTTTGTCGAGTACATTTCTTTGGTACTTGACAGACGACCGGGAGTAGTGTATTATCTCTCGACTATTAATCGATATTATCCAGGGATTCTCCCTGGAATATAAGTTTTGGGGATAATAAGTATTATGGGTTAGGGATTAATCAAGTTGATTAATATCCCTTCGATATTTTAAATAATATTTAGTTTTATTAAGTATTATTTAAAAGGGTATATATCTAGTATTTAATGTTGATTAAATACTTTCAACTCATTTTGAGTTATTTAAATATTATTTAAGATTGATTAAATATTATTTAAATATTTTGGATTATTTCAAAGTATTTATTTTAATTAAATACTTTTGATTCTTTTGGGAATATTTAAATATTATTTGAGATTGAATAAATACTATTTAAATATATTGATTCATTTAAAACTATTTAAATGTTAAATAGTGTTGATTAAATCCTAATTAAATATTTTAATTATTTTAAAATATTTTTCAGGGACTATTCAAGGTCTCGTATTTATTGATTAAATATTTACTGGATCTTTAAAAATATTCCGGAGTTATCAAGAAAATTCTTAAAACATTATTTTCATTAAATAATAAATACTGAGCTATGACTCGGATATTTTATACTTATTTTGAGTCGATAACTTCATGTTAGGGAAGGAATATCCCACTTTAACATTCTTTTCATTTAAACTGGTGCCCGTAGGGACCATTATTTTACCTAAAAGTATTATATTTCCGTGGGGTTTATTTTATCACCTAGTAGCGACTCCCCGGTCGTGATCTTGATTCGAACTGTTCATTCATGACTAAAGGTCAACCCACACATATAAAGAGATTACTTTCACCTCGTTTCGGGAGTTAATCTATTATCGAATATTGAATTCCCATAAAACTTTGTTGTTGTTCCGGAAGGTTGTATTAAATTCCCTTCCACACTTTGATTTGAATATTCCCAGAAAGCTTTGTTGTTGTTATCCTAGAAGGTTGTATTAAATTCCCTTCTAGACTTGTTGATTGTACTCAAAGGGAACTGGAGATATAAAGTGTAAGAGGCTTGTGTGCGGCACAGTCCATCTAGCGTAAGAGGCCGAGTGGCGCCGGTCCAGCATTTAAAGGCCCATGTGTTGCCTAGGGTGATGACATGTTTTGGATCATCCTTCTACTAGTAGAAAAGGTTACTTAACTATTGTACTATACGACTGATCATCGTGTACAATAGGCGCGGTGGATGCTCCAGTATCTTCTTTTCTTCCAATTGGAATTTGACATTACACTAAGGTTAGTGTTAATGGGAACTGTTGAACTTTCATTGGTCCTACACTAGCGAAAGTGTGAATGAGAATTGTTGAGCTTTTATTGATTCTTTTCGCAGTATCTTGAACTGCCTTCGTATTGATGCTCGAATAAATGGTACTCTGTGGTTGATGCCATTGTGCTAAATTGTCGATTCTGTTGATCCCAAAACTGTGAATCTTAAATTGTGGTATCGCAGTAACTTGAACTGCATACTTATTTTGAATATCTTCTTGCATCGTAAACTCTGATTCATTTATTGTCGAAACATATTTCGCTAAACTTTCTGCTGGAAAAGTATTGCAAATTATCTACTGATATTGTTGGACATCGGACTGGTATAAATATCAGTTGCCACCCTTTTCTTGGTGCAAGTTACAAAATATTCTAATATATATCTTGCTGAGCATTCTTTGGCTCATTCTTGTTTTTGCAAATTTTAAACCTTGCAGTAAGACAGGTCCATCGGATGCAAAGGAAAGAAGAGGCTCGAGCTTGAGTTAGTCAGGTTCAAGGCTTCTACAGGTTGTGTAAGCTAGATAGGATTTCAGTTTAGAATCCTAAGACTTGTTGTAAAATATGTAATGTAATAATAAATGTTTAAACAACGAGATCCTGAGTTTATTACAGTTGAATTATAATAACTGTTATTATTTTAAGTTCGTTTTCTGAGACTATGGCTCGAGTTGTGTATTTGGATTGGGGTCACCAGGATATGTTGTGATATAATTGTTAAGCAGGTGAGTAATTTATTGTTAGAATTGGATCGTGATGGCCTGGATCCCTGACCCCGGATCTAGGGGTGTCACAGAGGTGGTATCAGAGCTCTGAGTCATAGTACTTAGATACGAGAGAGTTAAGAGTTATATATACATATAAGAGGACGTAAGAGCTCATATAGAGTTCATTATTGGACTACCGGATGTAGTTCTAGTGAATAAGATAGAACCGTGACAATTACCTTAAGTTAGTAATGTCAAGATCATGGAGAACCTTTATAGGTTATAATTTTGTGTCGGATTCGAGGAATTGTTTCCAAATAAGAAATGACCCGGTATTTGCAAGACTAACGAGAAGTATGATGGGTCTAAGGATAATATTGATGTTTGTTTGAGTATGAGGAATACGAGGATTTTGTTGAGGATTCTATGATAGTACAAAGTAAAGCATTAATTTAGATGATGTATGGTATGCGTACAATGTAGAGTCACAACAAAGAGTTAAGATATACACTTGGTGTAGTTTTTGATTATATTATGAATATTGGATTAAAGTAAGCCCTTGCAGAGATGACCACCACATTGCAAATATGATGGTAAGGTTAACCAATATAGATGAGCTATTGCATAAGTGCTTGTACGATGCTCATTCTTTTAAATAGTGGAATTCCGGACTAGAGAAGGGTCTGAGTAGTCATTGATGATGAAATAGTTTAAGTTGAGATAGGAGGTTCGGGAAAAAGTCCTGTAACCCAATGATAGATCCATAAGCTAAACTTGATTGAGACTGCCTATAGTAGATATAATATTCATCATTTGGCAATAACCCGAAGAGGTATTGTGCATTTCAGCAAATCCTTGTTAATGTTATGGAGCGAGTGAGATTGATGGTATGAGGAAGTGACCGTCAATAATGTTATTGACTAACTTTGAGGATGTTCGAGAGTACAGATATATATATAGTGACTCTATTTATCGTTCTTTTGATATACATTATGTTGTAGATGACTGACTAGACATTGATGTTTGAGGTCCCTAGAGGACAAAGATTGTTTGTGAATGTTTGGGGATTGTAATTGAGGTGTTTTTTTTACACCGGGCATAGTCTAAATACGAATAGGTCAAGCCCAATTTTCTGTAGAAAATACATTCACTTAAGTTTAATAAACTCAGAGATAAGAAGACGTGTAAATGAAATTTTCAGGAGAAAATAGAGAAGCATGGCTTAAAGGATATGGCCATCTATATATGAGTCAATATTGAGGATTGAGAGGGATTAATGCTATAATAAAAGGTATATACATGATGACGTAAGAGATATGAATGTCCAAAATGAGATAATATTGAGGCATAGTTGTAATGAGAAATTATGAGTTTCCCAATGGGGATTTGTTTGGTTGAGTTTGATGTTGGGTTTTAATAACCAAATGCGTAGTCGGATTATGTCTGATTGAGTTATGAGATTGAGATAATCTATGTTTTGTCCACTAGAATGTTATCGAGTCAGAGTACTGTGAATCTTAAAGGTGTTCTTCATACGTACAGTAGTATTTATCTTGACTATCTAAATGATGGATTTGACATGTTTGGTGCCCGGGGTTATATTTCAACCCACAGAGAGTTATAATAGGACTAACGGTAGCGACCATAGAATGACCAAATTGTATAATATTACCCTGTTTCCCTACCTTGCCATATATAAGGTTACTTTATGCTGATCAAAATTTCTGAAGAGAAATTGGTGGAGACCTAATAAGGTCGTTGATTCAACGAGAATTCCTATGAACTTTATCGAACAAAGATTTTTGTAGCCATAACTATTCCCTGTATTATGCAACTGTTCCTAAGTATCTGGAAATTCAGATGTAATTGGAGTTTAGACCGAAACAAGAGTGTGTTAGATTATGAATTGAAATTTATGGTTATTGGCAAGATTGTCACCTCGAATGTTGGGGATTCAATTAGATCCTTAGTGTTGGGAATAACTACTATATAGATTCAATAAGTGGTTATAGAAGGAAGTTGAAATGAAATGGTTGAGAAAGAGACATGGAGAAAAAGGGAATTTGAGGGACAACATATATAGAACTACCATGAACTTTTAACTAGGAACTGGAGTTCTACTTCAGAAAGAACAGTGGATTAAGAAATCTGAGCGTGTTGGGGTACGGTTAATTATGGTTCACCCAAGTCAATCAAGACCTCATTTACTAAACAGTGAAACTGATATTGGGAAATATGTGAAATGGACAACAAGAGGCTATAATTATAAAGTCTAGATGTTATGAGAATGATTGCCCTGAAAGAAGGGATATCATGTTTTAAATATGGAGAATGAAGGAAAAGTAATATGGTATCAAGACTGGTTAGCGTACCGGTTTGACATAGATTTAAGTCCCCTCCAGATTGAAGAATTGATAGGATGTTAAGAATGGATGAATGTCCAAATAAGAATGTTTAAACTGATGGTAATAATAAGACAGTGAAGTTAAGATTTCCCGACATTGGATAAAGTTGGGATTGGGAGATAGAGATGAAGTGAGAAGGTTTGAATTAAGATTCGAGTAAAAAAAAAGTATATTACGTGTTGGATGCTAAGTTATGGGGCACCGGTAATGGATATGACAAAAGAACTATCCAATAAGGAGAGTAGTTAAAGAATTGGGGAAAAGTAACCCTTAGTGATATTTTGGGGTTATCATCCGTTAGAGATTATATCATTCGCCATTGAGCCAGTGTGAGGAGCAGCATCAGCATTAGAGGCATCTTAGAAGATGGCACCTGTCAGCATAAAAGAGTTAGTCACTCAGTTATAAGGACTATTATATATAAAGGTATCATAAGATTGAAAGTGTTACTATGAGGTGCACATGTTTTGTGTAAAGGAAGCGGATAGCGGTATGAGACTGCGCATACATTGGTGAGAATGGATTAAGTGAATTGATTAATTTAGCAATCAATATTGGATATCTATGATATGGATAGACCACTCGAAGAAATTAGTCTACTGGAGAAGATATATTGAGGATAGGTTATCGCCAACTACAGAATTACCTAGATAGTATGCCAAGGATGGCATTGAGAACGCGATAAGGACAATATGAGTCTTTGATGAGGTAGGTTATATTAATGTATGCACCTGTACCTTCCAAGGATTAATTGGAATATTAAGAAATAATTGGACAAGTTGTCATAATCTCCACATAGGATATCCTGATCTGTCTAAAGGTGAAGGAAAAAAAAACCGAAGGTAAATATATATATCATTAGAAAATCTTAAGAGAAAAGAGGTTGGATGACAAATCCTATAAGAATGAGTTTTTGGTAAAATGAGTTTAAATTGTGAGACGTATAGTAAGTGGCGAAGAAAGTTTGAGGAAAGTAAAGGACAAATATGAGTAATTGTCCTAATGTGGTAAGTACCAGATGATAAAAGGTGAATCTTGTAATTAATAATTACAAGTATTCTAAGGGATTGATTGTGTGCGGATGCAACATAGTAGAAATAATTTTATACGTCGGAGTAACGGGAGAACATGAATTAAGGTATCCTAATCATGAATTGGAGGAAATAGCCATAACGGTTGTACTTAAGCTGTGGAAACATCACTCGAATGGGTAGAAGCGGAGAAAGTACAAAGACCATAAAAGTCTTAAGGATTTAGTTCATTCGGAAAGAATAGAAATGAGAAATTTGGGGATTTTGTCAATAGGTTCTTAAATGAGTAGGGACTGTTGTATATTGAGTTCGTAATGCATTAAGGAATGAAAATTTCAAAATATATTTTCTCTTTCTTTCAAAATCATTTTCTTCTAAATGTTAACTATTTTTCATCCGATTGAGATAAACAATGCATATGGTGTGACTTCTTGTCTGTGTGACAAAAGTCTGGTGGGCAACCACTCGATTATGTATTATAAACCAGAAAGTACTAAAGACTGGCCATCTTAAGTTCAAATATGGTTGTTCTCAGTCATACCCAAATTATTTTCTTTCCTATTTATCATATACATTTGAAAATGAGCTTATTGATCTACAAATCACTCTGAGGGTTTGTTGCAGTGATATTCATTGAAAATATCTCTATTAAAATTATGTACAAGGTTATCTTTTTATAGAAAGTTTGTATCTTGGATTTCAAAAGGAGTGGTGGTAGTCACTTACTACGGATAAAGCCTTCACACGATATTAGTTACTAGTCACCTGTAGGAACTCCGCTTTATGAAGTTTAGTGCGAACGAAAGTATCGATCTACTTTGCGTTAAGGGCAAAATTGATGAATGATAGATAACTGGGGACATGGACCGGTTGACAGGCATGGGATACAAGTTTTAGTATGGGAAGCGATTGACGATAACTCAAGGTAGACAAAGCGAATTTAGTGACCAAGCCAGGAAGGGCAGAGAATATGAAGCGAGAGACTTCATATTGCTGAACATATTATCGTGAAGAGAAGTAATGAAATTTAGTAAGAACGAAAACTTAAGCTCAAGGAGTATTGAATCTTTCCAGGTCTTGAAGTATATCAAGAAGGTGTATACGAGGTGGCGCTTCTTCCCAATTTTAACGAATCCATCGTGTGTATCATACGTTAAGTGTGAGAAAATTATAGCGCGGGCGTTAGGCATGTGTTAGAGTACGAACTTATAAAGACAATCGACTGATTAAAGAAAGTGTTGAGAAGTGAAGTAGTATCAGTAGTGATATTGTTGTACGAAACTGAGTAGGTTGAAGACTCAACATTAGAATTCGAAATGGAGGTGTGAGGATAGTAACCACAGTTGTTCGCACGTAAATTCCGAGGACGGAATCCTTTTAAGGAGGGGAGACTGTAATAACCCATATTTCTGACGTTTGGGATTATTAAGATTTTTGGATAAAATTTTTTCATTTTATGAATGAATGATTTTATGGATTTATTTCTTCATAAGGTACTTGAAATGTGAGACCGTATTATTAATATACGGGGTATTCGAAAATATGCGTATCGATGTTACGGTGGCATACGCAATCAATATAGGACTTATAAGTATTTTTGGTCCAACAAAATAAATTGGAAGTCCGGATGGAAGTCGTGACAGAATTTGAGATACGGTGTAAGTAATTAGTATTTATTCGGAGAATTGTTTCGTAAATTATCGAAACAATTAAAGAGCATTAATTTAATGATTCTAAAATATATTAGAATCATAATATGAGATTTTAAGTTTTTAAAACTTAGGTGGGACGAAAGAAAAGAGAACGAGAACGAGAGATTAAAACGTTGTCGGGAAATTACGCGACTACCGCGCAAGCCTTATTAAATACTAGCTTCCACCACACACCACACACAAAATAAGAAAAAATCAGTTCTTCCCCCCCCCCCCCCCTTTTTTCAAGCTTCGGCTGATGGCATGGAGCAAGGAAGAAGAAAAATCAAGAACTCACTCGATTCTTGCTTGTTTTTTGCGTTTAATAGCTCAAATCGAAGGTACCGACTCCTACTACGCTTGTCTTTGATTTCATTTCGTTCCATCCATAGAATCTTGAGTTATGATTCAAAGAAGTTCGAATGAACAGTAATTACGAAAATTGAAAATTTGTTTTCTTGGATTCTTGGATTCCTATAGCTTGATTGATGATTGTTATAGCATATATATGTTATGGGTAGCATAGATTATGTTTGATTGGTCCTATAAACACAAGAGTTGCTCCTTTGATTTTCAATTATTTTCTTATGCTTGGCTGATTTTTCTTGCTTGAGGATGTGATATGTTGGTTGTTGATGTTAGTTGAGGAGTTTGGGATTGTTTGTTGGTTGATTTGGAGTAGAATAAAAATAGAAAACGATGAATTTACAAACGAAACCATGCCAAATTTTCTTCTAAACTAACTGCTGTAAACTGTCCAGAAAATCTGGGAACATTCGGCCACTGTTCTTGGCTTATGGCTGATATGGTTAGATAGTAGATAGTCTCTATATCGTTTGAGCGCTAATTTTGCGTCATTCGGAGTTACGAGTCAAAAGTTATGAACGTTTTAGTAACGGTAGCGCAGGAAATGAAAATCCTGTTTTTGTCTAACTTTGAGGCTATGATTGGACTAGCTACGGAGCTTAATAAAATCCGAAACTTTAATGGGAGATTCCTTGACAGTCATACAAGACCCCAGAGAAGAAATCGTGTCAAAATGATTGATTTCCAATTTATTAAAAATGATAGAAAACAGGATGTTTAAGTGAGATTAACATAAGAAAAGGTTGAACAACCGTTTTGGGGAACGATTTCGAGCAAGATAGAGGACTTGTCTCGAGTCGACCAAGTAATGAAAGTTGTTAAGGAACATCATGACTATACGTAGGTGCAAAGAAGTTGATTAAAAATCATTGACAAGATAGTTTTACGAATAACCAAAGTAGGCACGAGGAGGTGAAATGCCGGGAAAAAATAAGTGTTATAAAATGACTAAGTACACTCGATATAAGTTAAGGATTAACATCGAGGTGTTAGAATGAGGATGTTGTGAAGTCTAATGGTCATAATCATCTTGTAATTAGTAATGAATTCGGGTATACTTATTAGTAGTATATCTAGTTGTTTCGATTAAGGGAACTAATCTAGATTATTATATCTATTGATAGAACTTCTGGATTACAAGTGGGATCATGGATATGCATCATGGACACCAGGCAAGATTCCTAACCCTATTTTCAAATTCTATTACAGAATATTTTGATTGTTGTATATGCCAATATCTTGAGTCCTTGAAATCTTAAGCTTTTTAACAAATTCTTGGTTATAAGGCTTTGTTGAGTATAAACTGTTTATATCAATCAAGAACTGTGTTTTACCCTTTCTTACTTGATTCTTTGACGACTCTGAACTTCTTGAAAAGTTAGAGTTCGTATAGCAAGTTCTCTAAACTATTTATTGGTTATAAGGCTGTGGTGCTTGGAATTCGTTTCTGTCTTTGAACTATTTATTCGACTGAATTGTTTGCTCGCGCCTCTGAACTCTCAAAAGTTAGAGGACGCTTCCTGTCAGTTTTGCATAACTGATTTCTGTGTCGAGTACATTTCTTTGGTACTTGACAGACGACCGGGAGTAGTGTATTATCTCTCGACTATTAATCGATATTATCCAGGGATTCTCCCTGGAATATAAGTTTTGGGGATAATAAGTATTATGGGTTAGGGATTAATCAAGTTGATTAATATCCCTTCGATATTTTAAATAATATTTAGTTTTATTAAGTATTATTTAAAAGGGTATATATCTAGTATTTAATGTTGATTAAATACTTTCAACTCATTTTGAGTTATTTAAATATTATTTAAGATTGATTAAATATTATTTAAATATTTTGGATTATTTCAAAGTATTTATTTTAATTAAATACTTTTGATTCTTCTGGGAATATTTAAATATTATTTGAGATTGAATAAATACTATTTAAATATATTGATTCATTTAAAACTATTTAAATGTTAAATAGTGTTGATTAAATCCTAATTAAATATTTTAATTATTTTAAAATATTTTTCAGGGACTATTCAAGGTCTCGTATTTATTGATTAAATATTTACTGGATCTTTAAAAATATTCCGGAGTTATCAAGAAAATTCTTAAAACATTATTTTCATTAAATAATAAATACTGAGCTATGACTCAGATATTTTATACTTATTTTGAGTCGATAACTTCATGTTAGGGAAGGAATATCCCACTTTAACATTCTTTTCATTTAAACTGGTGCCCGTAGGGACCATTATTTTACCTAAAAGTATTATATTTCCGTGGGGTTTATTTTATCACCTAGTAGCGACTCCCCGGTCGTGATCTTGATTCGAACTGTTCATTCATGACTAAAGGTCAACCCACACATATAAAGAGATTACTTCCACCTCGTTTCGGGAGTTAATCTATTATCGAATATTGAATTCCCATAAAACTTTGTTGTTGTTCCGGAAGGTTGTATTAAATTCCCTTCCACACTTTGATTTGAATATTCCCAGAAAGCTTTGTTGTTGTTATCCTAGAAGGTTGTATTAAATTCCCTTCTAGACTTGTTGATTGTACTCAAAGGGAACTGGAGATATAAAGTGTAAGAGGCTTGTGTGCGGCACAGTCCATCTAGCGTAAGAGGCCGAGTGGCGCCGGTCCAGCATTTAAAGGCCCATGTGTTGCCTAGGGTGATGACCTGTTTTGGATCATCCTTCTACTAGTAGAAAAGGTTACTTAACTATTGTACTATACGACTGATCATCGTGTACAATAGGCGCGGTGGATGCTCCAGTATCTTCTTTTCTTCCAATTGGAATTTGACATTACACTAAGGTTAGTGTTAATGGGAACTGTTGAACTTTCATTGGTCCTACACTAGCGAAAGTGTGAATGAGAATTGTTGAGCTTTTATTGATTCTTTTCGCAGTATCTTGAACTGCCTTCGTATTGATGCTCGAATAAATGGTACTCTGTGGTTGATGCCATTGTGCTAAATTGTCGATTCTGTTGATCCCAAAACTGTGAATCTTAAATTGTGGTATCGCAGTAACTTGAACTGCATACTTATTTTGAATATCTTCTTGCATCGTAAACTCTGATTCATTTATTGTCGAAACATATTTCGCTAAACTTTCTGCTGGAAAAGTATTGCAAATTATCTACTGATATTGTTGGACATCGGACTGGTATAAATATCAGTTGCCACCCTTTTCTTGGTGCAAGTTACAAAATATTCTAATATATATCTTGCTGAGCATTCTTTGGCTCATTCTTGTTTTTGCAAATTTTAAACCTTGCAGTAAGACAGGTCCATCGGATGCAAAGGAAAGAAGAGGCTCGAGCTTGAGTTAGTCAGGTTCAAGGCTTCTACAGGTTGTGTAAGCTAGATAGGATTTCAGTTTAGAATCCTAAGACTTGTTGTAAAATATGTAATGTAATAATAAATGTTTAAACAACGAGATCCTGAGTTTATTACAGTTGAATTATAATAACTGTTATTATTTTAAGTTCGTTTTCTGAGACTATGGCTCGAGTTGTGTATTTGGATTGGGGTCACCAGGATATGTTGTGATATAATTGTTAAGCAGGTGAGTAATTTATTGTTGGAATTGGATCGTGATGGCCTGGATCCCTGACCCCGGATCTAGGGGTGTCACAGAGGTGGTATCAGAGCTCTGAGTCATAGTACTTAGATACGAGAGAGTTAAGAGTTATATATACATATAAGAGGACGTAAGAGCTCATATAGAGTTCATTATTGGACTACCGGATGTAGTTCTAGTGAATAAGATAGAACCGTGACAATTACCTTAAGTTAGTAATGTCAAGATCATGGAGAACCTTTATAGGTTATAATTTTGTGTCGGATTCGAGGAATTGTTTCCAAATAAGAAATGACCCGGTATTTGCAAGACTAACGAGAAGTATGATGGGTCTAAGGATAATATTGATGTTTGTTTGAGTATGAGGAATACGAGGATTTTGTTGAGGATTCTATGATAGTACAAAGTAAAGCATTAATTTAGATGATGTATGGTATGCGTACAATATAGAGTCACAACAAAGAGTTAAGATATAAACTTGGTGTAGTTTTTGATTATATTATGAATATTGGATTAAAGTAAGCCCTTGCAGAGATGACCACCACATTGCAAATATGATGGTAAGGTTAACCAATATAGATGAGCTATTGCATAAGTGCTTGTACGATGCTCATTCTTTTAAATAGTGGAATTCCGGACTAGAGAAGGGTCTGAGTAGTCATTGATGATGAAATAGTTTAAGTTGAGATAGGAGGTTCGGGAAAAAGTCCTGTAACCCAATGATAGATCCATAAGCTAAACTTGATTGAGACTGCCTATAGTAGATATAATATTCATCATTTGGCAATAACCCGAAGAGGTATTGTGCATTTCAGCAAATCCTTGTTAATGTTATGGAGCGAGTGAGATTGATGGTATGAGGAAGTGACCGTCAATAATGTTATTGACTAACTTTGAGGATGTTCGAGAGTACAGATATATATATAGTGACTCTATTTATCGTTCTTTTGATATACATTATGTTGTAGATGACTGACTAGACATTGATGTTTGAGGTCCCTAGAGGACAAAGATTGTTTGTGAATGTTTGGGGATTGTAATTGAGGTGTTTTTTTTACACCGGGCATAGTCTAAATACGAATAGGTCAAGCCCAATTTTCTGTAGAAAATACATTCACTTAAGTTTAATAAACTCAGAGATAAGAAGACGTGTAAATGAAATTTTCAGGAGAAAATAGAGAAGCATGGCTTAAAGGATATGGCCATCTATATATGAGTCAATATTGAGGATTGAGAGGGATTAATGCTATAATAAAAGGTATATACATGATGACGTAAGAGATATGAATGTCCAAAATGAGATAATATTGAGGCATAGTTGTAATGAGAAATTATGAGTTTCCCAATGGGGATTTGTTTGGTTGAGTTTGATGTTGGGTTTTAATAACCAAATGCGTAGTCGGATTATGTCTGATTGAGTTATGAGATTGAGATAATCTATGTTTTGTCCACTAGAATGTTATCGAGTCAGAGTACTGTGAATCTTAAAGGTGTTCTTCATACGTACAGTAGTATTTATCTTGACTATCTAAATGATGGATTTGACATGTTTGGTGCCCGGGGTTATATTTCAACCCACAGAGAGTTATAATAGGACTAACGGTAGCGACCATAGAATGACCAAATTGTATAATATTACCCTGTTTCCCTACCTTGCCATATATAAGGTTACTTTATGCTGATCAAAATTTCTGAAGAGAAATTGGTGGAGACCTAATAAGGTCGTTGATTCAACGAGAATTCCTATGAACTTTATCGAACAAAGATTTTTGTAGCCATAACTATTCCCTGTATTATGCAACTGTTCCTAAGTATCTGGAAATTCAGATGTAATTGGAGTTTAGACCGAAACAAGAGTGTGTTAGATTATGAATTGAAATTTATGGTTATTGGCAAGATTGTCACCTCGAATGTTGGGGATTCAATTAGATCCTTAGTGTTGGGAATAACTACTATATAGATTCAATAAGTGGTTATAGAAGGAAGTTGAAATGAAATGGTTGAGAAAGAGACATGGAGAAAAAGGGAATTTGAGGGACAACATATATAGAACTACCATGAACTTTTAACTAGGAACTGGAGTTCTACTTCAGAAAGAACAGTGGATTAAGAAATCTGAGCGTGTTGGGGTACGGTTAATTATGGTTCACCCAAGTCAATCAAGACCTCATTTACTAAACAGTGAAACTGATATTGGGAAATATGTGAAATGGACAACAAGAGGCTATAATTATAAAGTCTAGATGTTATGAGAATGATTGCCCTGAAAGAAGGGATATCATGTTTTAAATATGGAGAATGAAGGAAAAGTAATATGGTATCAAGACTGGTTAGCGTACCGGTTTGACATAGATTTAAGTCCCCTCCAGATTGAAGAATTGATAGGATGTTAAGAATGGATGAATGTCCAAATAAGAATGTTTAAACTGATGGTAATAATAAGACAGTGAAGTTAAGATTTCCCGACATTGGATAAAGTTGGGATTGGGAGATAGAGATGAAGTGAGAAGGTTTGAATTAAGATTCGAGTAAAAAAAAAGTATATTACGTGTTGGATGCTAAGTTATGGGGCACCGGTAATGGATATGACAAAAGAACTATCCAATAAGGAGAGTAGTTAAAGAATTGGGGAAAAGTAACCCTTAGTGATATTTTGGGGTTATCATCCGTTAGAGATTATATCATTCGCCATTGAGCCAGTGTGAGGAGCAGCATCAGCATTAGAGGCATCTTAGAAGATGGCACCTGTCAGCATAAAAGAGTTAGTCACTCAGTTATAAGGACTATTATATATAAAGGTATCATAAGATTGAAAGTGTTACTATGAGGTGCACATGTTTTGTGTAAAGGAAGCGGATAGCGGTATGAGACTGCGCATACATTGGTGAGAATGGATTAAGTGAATTGATTAATTTAGCAATCAATATTGGATATCTATGATATGGATAGACCACTCGAAGAAATTAGTCTACTGGAGAAGATATATTGAGGATAGGTTATCGCCAACTACAGAATTACCTAGATAGTATGCCAAGGATGGCATTGAGAACGCGATAAGGACAATATGAGTCTTTGATGAGGTAGGTTATATTAATGTATGCACCTGTACCTTCCAAGGATTAATTGGAATATTAAGAAATAATTGGACAAGTTGTCATAATCCCCACATAGGATATCCTGATCTGTCTAAAGGTGAAGGAAAAAAAAACCGAAGGTAAATATATATATCATTAGAAAATCTTAAGAGAAAAGAGGTTGGATGACAAATCCTATAAGAATGAGTTTTGGGTAAAATGAGTTTAAATTGTGAGACGTATAGTAAGTGGCGAAGAAAGTTTGAGGAAAGTAAAGGACAAATATGAGTAATTGTCCTAATGTGGTAAGTACCAGATGATAAAAGGTGAATCTTGTAATTAATAATTACAAGTATTCTAAGGGATTGATTGTGTGCGGATGCAACATAGTAGAAATAATTTTATACGTCGGAGTAACGGGAGAACATGAATTAAGGTATCCTAATCATGAATTGGAGGAAATAGCCATAACGGTTGTACTTAAGCTGTGGAAACATCACTCGAATGGGTAGAAGCGGAGAAAGTACAAAGACCATAAAAGTCTTAAGGATTTAGTTCATTCGGAAAGAATAGAAATGAGAAATTTGGGGATTTTGTCAATAGGTTCTTAAATGAGTAGGGACTGTTGTATATTGAGTTCGTAATGCATTAAGGAATGAAAATTTCAAAATATATTTTCTCTTTCTTTCAAAATCATTTTCTTCTAAATGTTAACTATTTTTCATCCGATTGAGATAAACAATGCATATGGTGTGACTTCTTGTCTGTGTGACAAAAGTCTGGTGGGCAACCACTCGATTATGTATTATAAACCAGAAAGTACTAAAGACTGACCATCTTAAGTACAAATATGGTTGTTCTCAGTCATACCCAAATTATTTTCTTTCCTATTTATCATATACATTCGAAAATGAGCTTATTGATCTACAAATCACTCTGAGGGTTTGTTGCAGTGATATTCATTGAAAATATCTCTATTAAAATTATGTACAAGGTTATCTTTTTATAGAAAGTTTGTATCTTGGATTTCAAAAGGAGTGGTGGTAGTCACTTACTACGGATAAAGCCTTCACACGATATTAGTTACTAGTCACCTGTAGGAACTCCGCTTTATGAAGTTTAGTGCGAACGAAAGTATCGATCTACTTTGCGTTAAGGGCAAAATTGATGAATGATAGATAACTGGGGACATGGACCGGTTGACAGGCATGGGATACAAGTTTTAGTATGGGAAGCGATTGACGATAACTCAAGGTAGACAAAGCGAATTTAGTGACCAAGCCAGGAAGGGCAGAGAATATGAAGCGAGAGACTTCATATTGCTGAACATATTATCGTGAAGAGAAGTAATGAAATTTAGTAAGAACGAAAACTTAAGCTCAAGGAGTATTGAATCTTTCCAGGTCTTGAAGTATATCAAGAAGGTGTATACGAGGTGGCGCTTCTTCCCAATTTTAACGAATCCATCGTGTGTATCATACGTTAAGTGTGAGAAAATTATAGCGCGGGCGTTAGGCATGTGTTAGAGTACGAACTTATAAAGACAATCGACTGATTAAAGAAAGTGTTGAGAAGTGAAGTAGTATCAGTAGTGATATTGTTGTACGAAACTGAGTAGGTTGAAGACTCAACATTAGAATTCGAAATGGAGGTGTGAGGATAGTAACCACAGTTGTTCGCACGTAAATTCCGAGGACGGAATCCTTTTAAGGAGGGGAGACTGTAATAACCCATATTTCTGACGTTTGGGATTATTAAGATTTTTGGATAAAATTTTTTCATTTTATGAATGAATGATTTTATGGATTTATTTCTTCATAAGGTACTTGAAATGTGAGACCGTATTATTAATATACGGGGTATTCGAAAATATGCGTATCGATGTTACGGTGGCATACGCAATCAATATAGGACTTATAAATATTTTTGGTCCAACAAAATAAATTGGAAGTCCGGATGGAAGTCGTGACAGAATTTGAGAGACGGTGTAAGTAATTAGTATTTATTCGGAGAATTGTTTCGTAAATTCTCGAAACAATTAAAGAGCATTAATTTAATGATTCTAAAATATATTAGAATCATAATATGAGATTTTAAGTTTTTAAAACTTAGGTGGGACGAAAGAAAAGAGAACGAGAACGAGAGATTAAAACGTTGTCGGGAAATTACGCGACTACCGCGCAAGCCTTATTAAATACTAGCTTCCACCACACACCACACACAAAATAAGAAAAAATCAGTTCTTCCCCCCCCCCCCCCTTTTTTTCGGCTGATGGCATGGAGCAAGGAAGAAGAAAAATCAAGAACTCACTCGATTCTTGCTTGTTTTTTGCGTTTAATAGCTCAAATCGAAGGTACCGACTCCTACTACGCTTGTCTTTGATTTCATTTCGTTCCATCCATAGAATCTTGAGTTATGATTCAAAGAAGTTCGAATGAACAGTAATTACGAAAATTGAAAATTTGTTTTCTTGGATTCTTGGATTCCTATAGCTTGATTGATGATTGTTATAGCATATATATGTTATGGGTAGCATAGATTATGTTTGATTGGTCCTATAAACACAAGAGTTGCTCCTTTGATTTTCAATTATTTTCTTATGCTTGGCTGATTTTTCTTGCTTGAGGATGTGATATGTTGGTTGTTGATGTTAGTTGAGGAGTTTGGGATTGTTTGTTGGTTGATTTGGAGTAGAATAAAAATAGAAAACGATGAATTTACAAACGAAACCATGCCAAATTTTCTTCTAAACTAACTGCTGTAAACTGTCCAGAAAATCTGGGAACATTCGGCCACTGTTCTTGGCTTATGGCTGATATGGTTAGATAGTAGATAGTCTCTAGATCGTTTGAGCGCTAATTTTGCGTCATTCGGAGTTACGAGTCAAAAGTTATGAACGTTTTAGTAACGGTAGCGCAGGAAATGAAAATCCTGTTTTTGTCTAACTTTGAGGCTATGATTGGACTAGCTACGGAGCTTAATAAAATCCGAAACTTTAATGGGAGATTCCTTGACAGTCATACAAGACCCCAGAGAAGAAATCGTGTCAAAATGATTGATTTCCAATTTATTAAAAATGATAGAAAACAGGATGTTTAAGTGAGATTAACATAAGAAAAGGTTGAACAACCGTTTTGGGGAACGATTTCGAGCAAGATAGAGGACTTGTCTCGAGTCGACCAAGTAATGAAAGTTGTTAAGGAACATCATGACTATACGTAGGTGCAAAGAAGTTGATTAAAAATCATTGACAAGATAGTTTTACGAATAACCAAAGTAGGCACGAGGAGGTGAAATGCCGGGAAAAAATAAGTGTTATAAAATGACTAAGTACACTCGATATAAGTTAAGGATTAACATCGAGGTGTTAGAATGAGGATGTTGTGAAGTCTAATGGTCATAATCATCTTGTAATTAGTAATGAATTCGGGTATACTTATTAGTAGTATATCTAGTTGTTTCGATTAAGGGAACTAATCTAGATTATTATATCTATTGATAGAACTTCTGGATTACAAGTGGGATCATGGATATGCATCATGGACACCAGGCAAGATTCCTAACCCTATTTTCAAATTCTATTACAGAATATTTTGATTGTTGTATATGCCAATATCTTGAGTCCTTGAAATCTTAAGCTTTTTAACAAATTCTTGGTTATAAGGCTTTGTTGAGTATAAACTGTTTATATCAATCAAGAACTGTGTTTTACCCTTTCTTACTTGATTCTTTGACGACTCTGAACTTCTTGAAAAGTTAGAGTTCGTATAGCAAGTTCTCTAAACTATTTATTGGTTATAAGGCTGTGGTGCTTGGAATTCGTTTCTGTCTTTGAACTATTTATTCGACTGAATTGTTTGCTCGCGCCTCTGAACTCTCAAAAGTTATAGGACGCTTCCTGTCAGTTTTGCATAACTGATTTCTGTGTCGAGTACATTTCTTTGGTACTTGACAGACGACCGGGAGTAGTGTATTATCTCTCGACTATTAATCGATATTATCCAGGGATTCTCCCTGGAATATAAGTTTTGGGGATAATAAGTATTATGGGTTAGGGATTAATCAAGTTGATTAATATCCCTTCGATATTTTAAATAATATTTAGTTTTATTAAGTATTATTTAAAAGGGTATATATCTAGTATTTAATGTTGATTAAATACTTTCAACTCATTTTGAGTTATTTAAATATTATTTAAGATTGATTAAATATTATTTAAATATTTTGGATTATTTCAAAGTATTTATTTTAATTAAATACTTTTGATTCTTTTGGGAATATTTAAATATTATTTGAGATTGAATAAATACTATTTAAATATATTGATTCATTTAAAACTATTTAAATGTTAAATAGTGTTGATTAAATCCTAATTAAATATTTTAATTATTTTAAAATATTTTTCAGGGACTATTCAAGGTCTCGTATTTATTGATTAAATATTTACTGGATCTTTAAAAATATTCCGGAGTTATCAAGAAAATTCTTAAAACATTATTTTCATTAAATAATAAATACTGAGCTATGACTCGGATATTTTATACTTATTTTGAGTCGATAACTTCATGTTAGGGAAGGAATATCCCACTTTAACATTCTTTTCATTTAAACTGGTGCCCGTAGGGACCATTATTTTACCTAAAAGTATTATATTTCCGTGGGGTTTATTTTATCACCTAGTAGCGACTCCCCGGTCGTGATCTTGATTCGAACTGTTCATTCATGACTAAAGGTCAACCCACACATATAAAGAGATTACTTCCACCTCGTTTCGGGAGTTAATCTATTATCGAATATTGAATTCCCATAAAACTTTGTTGTTGTTCCGGAAGGTTGTATTAAATTCCCTTCCACACTTTGATTTGAATATTCCCAGAAAGCTTTGTTGTTGTTATCCTAGAAGGTTGTATTAAATTCCCTTCTAGACTTGTTGATTGTACTCAAAGGGAACTGGAGATATAAAGTGTAAGAGGCTTGTGTGCGGCACAGTCCATCTAGCGTAAGAGGCCGAGTGGCGCCGGTCCAGCATTTAAAGGCCCATGTGTTGCCTAGGGTGATGACCTGTTTTGGATCATCCTTCTACTAGTAGAAAAGGTTACTTAACTATTGTACTATACGACTGATCATCGTGTACAATAGGCGCGGTGGATGCTCCAGTATCTTCTTTTCTTCCAATTGGAATTTGACATTACACTAAGGTTAGTGTTAATGGGAACTGTTGAACTTTCATTGGTCCTACACTAGCGAAAGTGTGAATGAGAATTGTTGAGCTTTTATTGATTCTTTTCGCAGTATCTTGAACTGCCTTCGTATTGATGCTCGAATAAATGGTACTCTGTGGTTGATGCCATTGTGCTAAATTGTCGATTCTGTTGATCCCAAAACTGTGAATCTTAAATTGTGGTATCGCAGTAACTTGAACTGCATACTTATTTTGAATATCTTCTTGCATCGTAAACTCTGATTCATTTATTGTCGAAACATATTTCGCTAAACTTTCTGCTGGAAAAGTATTGCAAATTATCTACTGATATTGTTGGACATCAGACTGGTATAAATATCAGTTGCCACCCTTTTCTTGGTGCAAGTTACAAAATATTCTAATATATATCTTGCTGAGCATTCTTTGGCTCATTCTTGTTTTTGCAAATTTTAAACCTTGCAGTAAGACAGGTCCATCGGATGCAAAGGAAAGAAGAGGCTCGAGCTTGAGTTAGTCAGGTTCAAGGCTTCTACAGGTTGTGTAAGCTAGATAGGATTTCAGTTTAGAATCCTAAGACTTGTTGTAAAATATGTAATGTAATAATAAATGTTTAAACAACGAGATCCTGAGTTTATTACAGTTGAATTATAATAACTGTTATTATTTTAAGTTCGTTTTCTGAGACTATGGCTCGAGTTGTGTATTTGGATTGGGGTCACCAGGATATGTTGTGATATAATTGTTAAGCAGGTGAGTAATTTATTGTTGGAATTGGATCGTGATGGCCTGGATCCCTGACCCCGGATCTGGGGGTGTCACAGAATTCCTCAATCTTTCATACAATAAACTTGGAGGTGAAGTGCCTAAAGGAGGACTGTTTTCAAACATTAGTGCTTTTTCAGTCATTGGAAATATGAAGCTTTGTGGAGGTGTTCAAGCATTGCATTTGCCTGCTTGTCCGATAAAAGTCTCAAGGAATAAGAAAAAAACATTTGCCCTGAGACTAATATTACTCATAATTCTTGTACCCCTTGGTATCTTGTCAGCATGTCTAGCGTTAATTTGTTATCGACGTCGAAATGCAAAGAAGTTGATTGATCTTGTCCCAGTATTGAAGAACAAGCATCATCTCAAACTTTCATACCAAGACCTTCTACTAGCTACAAATGACTTTTCTCAGAACAATTTGCTCGCTGAAGGAAGATACAGTTCAGTTTACAAAGGATTTCTTACATCAGCGGAACACATAATTGCTGTAAAGGTACTAAATGTTGAAGTACGTGGAGCAAACAAGAGCTTTCTGGCAGAATGTGAAACGTTAAGGAATATTCGTCATCGGAATATTATCAAGATCATCACAGCATGCTCTAGCACTGATTTTAAGGGCAATGACTTCAAGGCACTGGTTTTTGAGTTCATGACTAATGGGAGTGTGGAAAATTGGTTGCATCCAAGTCCTTACTATCCGGGAAATGAAAGAAACTTGAATCTACTACAGAGACTAAATATTTCCATTGATGTTGCTCAGGGAGTGGATTACCTACATCACAGTCATGCAAGTATCATTCATTCTGACATAAAACCAAGTAATATTCTTCTCGACGAAGATTTTGTTGCTCACATTGATGATTTTGTTTGGCGAGGTTTTCTTTTGCTACCACAAGTGATTTCAATCAAGCAGAAATGAGTTCGACTGGTGGTGTACGTGGAACAATTTGATATGTTCCTCCAGGTGACTTTTGATATTAAATTTTTTCCTGTTTAGTACTGCTATAGTATTGAGTTACACGACAATTATATTTTACTTGGAAGATAGAGAATTATAATACTAAAAACTGTAAAATGTTATTTTTGTCATTTTTCTTACCCTTCTGTTGTACAGAGTATGGAATGTGTGGGAAGATATCTACAGAGGGAGATGTGTATAGCTATGGAATTCTTTTACTAGAAATTTTTTCGGGGAAACGGCCTACAGAAAGCAGCATATTAGTAGACAATGGTAGTAATCTTCATAACTATGTGAAGAAGGCCCTCCCACGAAGAGTGATGGACATTGTTGACCCACGGATTGTAAATCAGTCATACAGCAGAGATACTATGGAGTTATGCCTGGCATCAATTTTTGAAGTGGGGATATTATGTTCAGATGAGACGCCACAAAAACGCATTGGCATTAGTGTTGCTATAAAACAGTTAGTTGAGGCAAGAGACAACCTTCTGCGGCGATAGAGGTATTCTCTATATTAATATACTTAAAGCACTTGCAAGAAAGAATTTGTAACTATGTATTTCCAATATTTCTCTCCTCTTATATTTGTGAGTTTAGATCTATATATATGTTGAGTTGAAACCTTGCTTAATATATTACCATTAGGTTTGCTGGTTATTATTTTCTTACACATGTTGACTAAATTAAATTAACATTTTTGCAAAGTTAATTATGCAAATGTTATAGCAAATTATATGCATAAAATGATAATCTACTGCACTAAAGAGCCAAGGAAAAATATGAATTATGTGTTTCCTTGTACCTGTGTTTATTAGTACAGTAATATGAATGGAAATCTAGATATTTACGGATTCACCTATGATTTTTGTAAATTTCAAGAACTTAGAAAATCATTCTTACACTCTTATTTCATTTGGCTGGTATGGTTGAAGGAAAAATATAGGTTACTATGAAAAAGATAGATTTACTCTGGACAAAGCCTTTAACCAGATGTTTGCTTTGATCATGTTGTTACATGCTCTCTAGCTAGTTGACTAAATCTATCTTATGGACCTTGTTTTCTGCAGGAGTGTAGTGAGTTCATTGCTCTAGCATCTTCACATCCTGTAAAATAATTTTAGTGGCGAAATACCTGAGAACTATGCCTGTTTAATTTTGGAATGCTTTCGGGAAAGTAATAATTCTCTGTCAGGCCCAGCTTCTACTGGAATATGGGGGTTGCCAAATTTCAGAATATTCAATCTTTCATTCAATTAGTTTGAAGTCCCAGTAGGTATTTGTCACAGCTGTTTCTAGCCAATAATAATTTCAAAAGCTTCTTTTTGGACACAAGTGTGTTGATTCCAAACAAGTTTCTGGCGAACTTCCATTAACAGTTAGAGAATTGGTAAGATTTAGTTTTTACTAAGATGACAACAATATTTATGGTGCCATCCAGCACTCATTAGGATCACGTGTTTGTTTATATGTTGCAAGTCTTGCTGAAAATTCACTTTATGGTGATATTCCTACAACTCCTGGTTATTTACAAAGCTTGAACTCCTTAAATCTGCCAGATAGAAACTTTGTTGGAAAGATTGTAGAGATTTGTCTTGATCTAGATTAAAGTTTTCTTGATTTGTCATCCAACCAGTTGATTGGCCGTATACCAGATTCTATATGATTTAATGTGTTCAATGAGAGTTTTGTTGAGAAATTCGGAGTTGTGTAGTGATAGTGGCATCAGAAATGTTTAGGCCTTGCGCATCATCATCAGGTCCTAAAATTTCAAGCCACGTGAAAGTAATTTTCTCTTGTTTTAATTCTGGGGCACTTCTGTTGGTTTTATTACTTGTAACGTTCTCACTTAGTGAATGTAAGGAAAAAAGTGAGAATTGTCGGATCCAGAAACATGAATCTTCGGATTCGACACAGTATCATATATTGAGGTAGTTACATACTCCGCAACATTGAGTATGTAGCTAGTGTTGGATGGCTGAGTAAAAATTGTGTAAACGGTGTATGAGTTGTTTTTAAAATGAATGTTACAGATTCTAAAAAAAAAACTTGGACGAAGTTATATACATTTGTGAGGTCAACTTCATAGCTTTCTTTTGTGGCAAGTGATCAGACTCATGTACTCGCAGAAGAGTTAGACACGAAACTGGAGGATATACATCTAGTGCAGGTAAGTACTTACCAGGTACCCCTATTTGTATTCATATATATAGTATCTATTTAAATTTAGGAGAAGTAATTAATTCTTAATCATATGTGTATATATTGGATTTTAGAATGTACTTTTAAAGTGTTTGAGCCAGTGACCAATCAAGTGAATAAGCAAGATAATAATCTTACTCACGCTAGCAGAGGCAAGTAGAGGCATGTGAGGTCACATGATATATCACTAGATTTTAAAACTTTCTGATATTTATATATTTATCTATAAGTATTTCAAATATGAGTGTTCAGTGTTAGTTCCATGAATATGGCATAAAGCTGGTTGAATTGATGATGTTTTTAGTCCAGCAGAGCAGCTTAACAGACTAAATATAACAAGAAATGAGCTTGGGAGAGAGGATTGGGCTGATAAAAGCAACTACTGACACAAGAAATATGCCAATTAAGCTCCGTTAATGAGCTCATCGGTGTTAAAGCTTTAGGGTGTATAAGCCAACCCATATACATCATAAACTAAAGTTCACCCCAGCTACTACATCACACTGTAGCTAAACAAATAACTATTCCTGGGCCATCTCTTCATTTGCACCTATTTATAGAATATGTCTTTTTCTAATTGAACTCCTACCAAGGTTAAAAAGAATACGAAAAATGATTTTACAATCTCCACTGCAGTATTTTGGTCAACACAAATATTAGGGGCGTCTAGTGTAACACAAAAGTATAGAGCCAGTACAATTCTGCAGCATAAAAAAGGCAAAACTCCTGACCAAAAAACAGAGTACTCAAGCTATATTAATAGATGAATAGTTTAAAGATAGGACTATGACAAACAGGGTCTGAGTGGACACGGCATGTTTAAGCTGAACTTATCAAGCAGATTAGTAATCCATGTGTTAGGTAATACTGAGCTCCGATTGATTTTTAGAGTGATCTTAATAGTTAGTTAAGAATTTGGGCCTAGGAACAATTTAATACAGTATACGTTTTATGGAACCTAAATATGCTTATCAGGTGTGCAAATTTTTTTCCTAATTGCAACGTTATTGGCCAAAGAACAAATATAAGACTTATCATTGTTGGGCTAATTTTCCGCCATATGTGGACAGGTAGCAGCCACGATAATGCAACTGCATAGCAGCCAAGACAGCAAAATCACGATAATATTCCTGCTGGTTCTTTCACAGGTTTGGATCTGCTGTCGCTGAATGCTTGAATAAGGGCTATAGGATGCTTGCATTCCCCTCATATTGAAAGGGTATTATCAGAAACCGTTGCTTCACTTTCCTTATATTCACTTGCATCTAATAATGCTAAAAAGGTTATTTTAGGACCTTGAGTCTTTTAGACGTGTACTTAATGCACAAGAAGTCAAGAACTGATTCACAATTATTGGAGGCTTGGGATCTTCATACTAATAGCGTTGCTGCTATACAAACGAAGCTCCAGAGTACGATCTTGAGGTGGCACTGTTGAGCTCAATATGTCATTTGAATGTCGTCTGGTTGTGCTGGTATGCACATTATTTTCTTTGATGATTCAATTTGTCTTTCCATCCACTTATTATCTAATATATATGTGGTTTGAAGCCCCAATAATAGAAATATGCTCTATAGTTCTCGACATGAAGGTTTTTTTGGTATTTTAATATTATAACATATGATTATTAATTTATTATCTTTAGCAATAATATATAATCTATTATCTATATAATGTTGCAACATACAGATTTGTGAGTGACTGTATTCCACCTCAGCAGCAACATCAATAGTTTCAATGTATGATCCTATATGTGTTTTTCCATTTACATCTTTTAAAAGTACTGAAACAGAATGCTCCTTTAAACTGAATTCTTTTACTTCAATTTTCTAATCTACCATCAATCCATCATAAGATTGATAGCAGAGGATGCTACTTTCAGCATGCCTTTCAAACATTGCTATTACATGTGTATGTATGATATGTACTCTTTTTTTTTTCAATTTTATTCAGCCATTGATTTTATGGTTGAGAGGTTCCGTATACAAAATATAACCATTTACTATTTATATGTCAGATGACATTTTTCTGCAGCCATTGGTATATGCTCTATGAAAATATTTTACTTTAGCTCTTTAATTTTCCTTGCGACAATCTCTTAAGATTTTTGTTGCCACTTCAACCTTAAAGAAAAGACCTGAATCCTACTGAAGCAGCTAACAGAGAAGCAGCGGGTACTATGTATTTTTTTAACAGAGAAGCAGCTAATATCGGTTATAGAGTATCCATCCTTCCCCGGCTGAGCAGTTTCTATTATGCTACTCTCACTCAATATTTCTGGTAAGCCCATTCAGAAATACTAGTGTAATATAAATCGTAGTGAGGGTACTTGAAAATAGTTCCATTTATTACTATTTACCATTGAAACTTTTTCAAGTTCGGAAAGTATGAAATGCATATTCATAAACCGAGAATTTTGAGGTAACCTTTTTTTTTTCTTTTTTAATTTTGGTCAAACAGTTATGACCCCAGAGCCCAGAGAGCTAAAATAGGCATTATCTGAACTTTAACCGATGCAAGCTCTAATATCAACTCTTTCATTTTGTGAATATCTATTTTGCAGTTCACAGAATAACTCTTCATCCCCTTATAGTTCCACTTATTTTCAATCTATACTAGGGGTTGCTCTCAGCCTTAATGTATGCTTGTTACTCATTTTCTGGTGTAAAATGCAGATTCATTATATTTTTGGCTATCTCTGGGCTGCTGGGGTAGATTACATAATACTTAACAGATAAAGATGTTTGTTTATGCATTCATTCATTATAGTCGATCCTCAAGCAAGGCGGAGAGTACATATGTATATATTATAGTTGCAAGTACAAACACGATATTCCTTTATAATGAAACTGGTAGCTGGTTGTGATTTCTCAAGCTAGGAAGATTTAAGTATCCTGTTTATATGTGTAATTTGTATAGAGCTGTGCTATATATTTATAGTTAGATGTACAAACATGAGGTTTCTTGGTTATTAGCTGCTCATGAGTCTTCATGCTAGTCAGATTTTAGCGTCCCCTCTGCATGCTACCTATGAGATAGTTCATTGAAGAAATGGTTCCACATACACCCATAAGAAAGCCAATCGCGATAAGTGCCAAATTAAGAATCAAAGCAGGCTTTGAAAGTTGATTCCAGAAGATCTTGATGTAGAATGCACAAGGGAAAATTATGCATATTCCCACACTAACAAATGAACCAGTAAGGCTAAGAACATACTCAAAATATGGGACAGAAAGGGCAAGAGCTAATATTAGTAGTAGCAACAATGATCCTACTCCACCCCTGATGATCATCTTTGTTCTTGATTTCATAGAGTCGGGAAGGCAATGCTCGAGCTGCATCGCAAATGGTGCGAATTCTAGGGCGTATTTAGTCATGGGAGTTAGGACAGTTGCCCACAAAGCAATATGGGTGACAATCAAGTTTCTTGGCAAACTGACTGTGATCTGAGCATTTACATGTGGACCGAACATTTTTGCACCCATGAAAGCTAGGGATGTGTAGAGCATTGTGACTAGTGTAAAGCTCACTATGGATACCTGACAGAAGGAGAAGAATGTGATCTGTATATGGGCATTAATTGCTCTTGTAAATACTATTTTAGAGAAGGAAAATAAGGAAAAAAATTAAAGAGTTTGTTGGAAATTAATCTTAAACTTATGAGTTAGATATATTTGTTTTATTTATAGTTAGTTTTATTTGAATAACCAAGCTGGCAGTTGAGTTTGTAACTGTTTGAAGTAGTCGTAGGTTGTTTCAGCTTTTGTAGGAGAGTCATAGATTAGTTGGAGTCATGGAGTACTTTTAGGAACAAAAGTGGTTAACGTCGTGTCATGTAGTTTGTATATGCTCACTATATATACTTTGAGTATCTGTTCTCTAGTTAATAAGTTCTTTCAATATATATAAAAACCAGCTTGTCTCACCAGTTGCATGAATCTCATGTTCATACATATATAAGCATATCACTATATCAGTTTAGTTTTCTACATTTGGTATCAGAGCCCGGGGGAGGGGGTTCAAGGCTTAACAGCTTTCCCTCTTATCCTTGAGGCATAAGAAGGAGGTAGTCGCAGGCAGTGGCATGAAGCGACGGTGGCTGCGAAAATGAAGGTGCTACTGTCGGGTGTATTTCAAAAGATGGGAGAAATCATCATGTGTAGTATGGGATGCATATGGTGTTTTCTACAGTGGTTGTACTGCAGGGAAGAAAGCTATTGCAGGCAGGGGTCGAAGAAGATGAGAAGTGTGTGTGTGTATATATATATATATATGCAGGTGCCTATACCATCAAAGGTGATGAAATCATCATGTGTAGTATGGGATGCATATGGTGTTTTCTACAGTGGTTGTACTGCAGGGAAGAAAGCTATTGCAGGCAGGGGTCGAAGAAGATGAGAAGTGTGTGTGTATATATATATATATATATATGCAGGTGCCTATACCATCAAAGGTGATGAAAAAAAAATAATTACCAGGTGGACAGTGCTGCTGCAAGAACAGTGGTAGACAAAGAAGATGGTGGTGAGAAGTGCATCACAACATGGTGAGAAGTGTACCTAAAAGATTGTGGAGAGAAGTGCTCCAAAATCAAAGAAGATGGTGGTGAGAAGTGCATCACAACATGGTGAGAAGTGCACCTAAAAGATTGTGGAGAGAAGTGCTCCAAAATCAAAGAAGATGGTGGTGAGAAGTGCATCACAACATGGTGAGAAGTGCACCTAAAAGATTGTGGAGAGAAGTGCTCCAAAATTAAGGATATGTTGATGAAAAGTGCATCACACAAAAATGAAGAAGATAAATGTTTCATAAAAAGATATATGTATCAACAACGAGATGAAGAGAAGTGCTTCATAAGTTTAAGATTATGGGGGTGATTGTTGGAAATTAATCTTAAACTTATGAGTTAGATATGTTTGTTTTATTTATAGTTAGTTTTATTTGAATAACCAAGCTGGCAGTTGAGTTTGTAACTGTTTGAAGTAGTCGTAGGTTGTTTCAGCTTTTGTAGGAGAGTCATAGATTAGTTGGAGTCATGGAGTACTTTTAGGAACAAAAGTGGTTAACGTCGTGTCATGTAGTTTGTATATGCTCACTATATATACTCTGAGTATCTGTTCTCTAGTTAATAAGTACTTTCAATATATATAAAAACCAGCTTGTCTCACCAGTTGCATGAATCTCATGTTCATACATATATAAGTATATCACTATATCAGTTTAGTTTTCTACAGAGTTCCCAACCTTGGTGAACTTAGAAGGATCTTTCATTCCTGCTTGAATATTAGGGAAAACAATATGTCCAGCAAAACTGAAGATATAAAGGCCAGATACAGTAGGCATGTTCCTAAACTGTAAAACTGGTATCGTCTGATCAACTTTGATCCCTCCAAAAATGGAAGTCCACACCACGCTCAAGAATATGATAAGAGACATGAGAATTCCAGCGGTTGAGAGGAAGGATATGGAAGAAAGATCTCTTAGCCAAAGACTAGGAAGGGCCACTAAAACAGCAATTACTGTCAAGAGCTGAGAAGTTGATAAACAAGGCCATGCCAAATTGATCCGTGTACCTAAAAACACTATATTCAAGTTGTCATGAAGTGAGATTGTGTAAGAAACGAGGGCCATGAAAATTTCCATGTAGATGAAGGTTGCAGCTATGATTTTTCCTCGTCTTCCAAATGCTTGGTATCCGATATCAGGGTAGTTTTTTGATTTCGGATAATTGTTCAGGCATTTTCCAAGTAGATGAGCTATATGCACATACTATTCCTAGTCCTACTAGCAGGAATGCAGAAGCCCAACCTCCAGTTTCTAAAGCATAAGGGGTCGATAGTTGTCCCAGACCTGTTTTTAACAGTAGCATGTATACCATAAGTCCAAATATTAATGTCTAACAAAATCTTCATGCAAATGCATACAAGTTAAGCAGTTAAAGTACTATATTACTCTAAACCTCAAAACTATTACCTATGAGCATTCCTATCATGTTGACAACTGCATGAAGGAAAGAGCTATTAGCCTTATGCTGAACATCTTTCAAGTCCTTGACAGTACCATCATTTTCAGTAATATTATTGCAGATGCATGTTTTATTAGCCTCCAGACACCCTTCACAGCCAATCCGCCACTGTGCATCAACGGCTTGATCATCATCTGCTGAAACCTGGGATCGACAACGTAAGCAACAACAAGCTGAGTCGGGGCAGGCCGAGTTTCCAAGTGATTTGAACATTTTAATTTTTTCTAAAAAAAAAGAGTTTAATGTCAAGTTCCCACAAGTTTGGGAAATGGAAGAGAGAATATTAGTATAGGAGTAGTACTAGGAACTTGTAACCTATGCAAGCTTCCTAGATACTTGGTGTTGCTTGAATTATGGTGGAACACAGTATATTTATTGTGCAAATATGAGAGTACATCTTTAGCATTGTAAAAGTTGCTGCATGAAATGCATGCTTGTTGATGCTATTGGAGAGAATCTGAATATAAGATGGGGAGTCGAACATGAGCTAGTGTCAACAATTTTGAGAATCAAGGGAATAAATTAAGAGCCTGTTTGGCTTAACTTTTTTTCTGGAAATAAGTGCTTATTTCTAGAAAAAGTTAGTATGTATGTACTTTTCCTGAAAATAAGTAACTTATTTTCAGTTTTGAAAATCATATTTGGTTTTAAAATTCTAAAATAGATATGTATCAATTTTTTTTTTGAAAATATGTAAAAATAAAATAAAATAAATTACTTATTTTAAATTTAAGCTACCCCAAACGCCCCCTAAATCTTATATATGTGGTCATGTTTGTCTACTTTACTATAAATCAATGTAAATCACTCATTTAGTTCATTTGTAGTTTGTTTGTACATTCTTAATCACTGGTTTGAAATAATGCAATGAAAAACAAGATATTTATTTAACTTTATCATTATTTACACTAGAATTTTACCCGGGTTACGCACCCGACTTACAAACAGGGAAAAAAAGATGGCTGCATAAAAAACAAAAAATGTGGTGACAACTTGAGCTTTCACAAAAAAATTATCAAGATTAGCTCTTATACATGATTTTGAAATTTTAATTTGTGCTATCAGAAATAATGATTTGATAATGATATTGATAAAAGGAATACGAGATAAGTTGATAAAATACTTTGAGAAAAGATCTAATATTCATAATTTATGTCAAATATAGTCGGAGACAAAAGGCAGAGTGGCCATGTCGAACATATTCTCTAAATCCGGTGCAAAGTCACGCAAGAATTAGTGGAGTTAATTGTTGATTTGATATAATCACATTATAATTAGTGGAGTTTAATTTTAAAAAAATCACTTTTATAGATTTTAACAAAGTTATCATATAAATATCTTATATTGTATTTAAATGGAAAAATTAGCAGAAAGTGTAATGAAATTTGAATTAATTTATAAATAAAATGTTATCATTTTCGATTCAGTTTCGATTTTTTTGCATTCTCTATTCGATAGCTTCTATGTAATCGATTATGACGATGGCTGAAGAATATTTAATTAGGCCGATTGAAATACTAATTAAATTGTAATACATAAAATCCAAATGGCTGAGTGAGGAATTCACTTTTCTTATTCCTCCAGATTTTGTATATCTTTCATTTCCCATTGTTTGGATTCCAGTTTAGTTGTAATTGTATCTAGAACAAATTGATTCCACCACAATCATCAGAAAGAAAGATACAACATAGGAATCTGATGACATAATAAATCAACTCAAAGTAATTCCGAAAATAAAATTCGCAATACAAGGAAGAATTTCATGTCGAATTCGATATACAATGTGTATGTATGATTGAAAATGTAGAATAAATCATTTTCCCATGGTTGAGGGGAATATGATACTGATTCAACTAATCAAGCATGAAACAAATATATATATATATATATATATATGTGTGTGTGTGTGTGTGTGTGTGACTGAAATATAACCAACTCTACACCCCCATGCATAAGCCTACTAGGAAAGGAACATACTGACAGTAACAGAGCATATATACAGGGATATGTAACACATACAAATATACACACGATCTGATTTCATTTATCGCCAACTCCCTTGTTCTTAAGAACTTACGTAGTCAGTTCAAGTGTCTCAGAAGCAATTCATGTATCAAGAGAGGAATCTCCAATCCAATTCTTACTAAATAATACAACCTTGGAAATTTTATGTAAATATACTGCATAACTTATATGAGGTTTTTGCATCAATTAGCCACTATGGCGTAAACTTCAGAAATTGTAAATCACAATGTGTTTCACTGTTTCCTAGAGATTCATCTGAATCAACAAACAAAAGCATCTAGCCAAAAGATAAAAGAATGGCCTATGAAGACACACAACAGAAAGATATCTTGCAACTTTTGTAAAACAACTAAAGTATATCAATAAACATATACAAACTTATATCCGTGCCATGCACGGATAATTTTTTTTAATTTTTAATATTTTTAATATGATTTGAATTTATTGTTATTTATATAGTAACAACTTAAATTTTATTTAATATTATATGAATATAGTTTTATATAATTTATTTATATTTATATTTTAATAGGATAATGTTTTTATGTTTTGTATAGAGATGTATTTTAGTTAGGAGAATAATATGTGTTTGTGTGTGTTTTGTGTTTGATCTAAACTACTATGTTATTATATTATAAATGAAATAAATTATATATATTTAATTTTTTTTAGAAAGCACTTGTAATTTTTTTGGAAGGCGTTGAACTAACCAAACTATCAAATAAACCCATGTTTATATTAATTTTGTATCAATTATATTTATTTAAAATACTAATACGTATTTATTTAAAATACTAATATGTATTTTTACTTTATAAATCATTTATAATTATCGATTAAATATTTAAAGAAATTGAGTGGTAATGAAACTGATATAATTTTGTTAGATATCTAATTATTTAAAAAAATTGAGTGATAATAAAATTGATATAATTGTGTTAGATATATAATAACATACTAAATTATATGCATTTAATTATTTTTGAAAGGTATTTCATTTTTTTTTGAAGACGTTCAACCAACCAAACTAACTAAACTCATATTCGCTTATAATAATATATTAATACTAGCTTATAACCCGTATGATGCACGAGCTAGCTGTTACATTTAATTTATTTTTTTAATATTGTTTATATGATTATTATCGATTTATTTCAACTTGGGCTAAAAAGTTTATTTCAAATTGGGCTAAAAGGTTTGTTTATAATTTATATAATTTATAATATTTAAAGAGGTTTAGTGATATTAAAATTGATGTATTTTGGAAGCTTGTGACCCGTGCCATGCACGGATAAATCAAATTAATAATAATTTACAAATTTATAATGTGTTAATGAAATTGATATAATTGTGTTAAATATATAATATTATATTAATTTATAAATAGTATTTAAAGAAATTGAATGGTAATAAAACTGATATAGTTATATTAGATATCTAATTATTTAAAGAGATTGAATGATAATTAAACTGATGTAATTGTATTAAATATATAATATTATACTAAATTATATGCATTTAATTATTTTTGAAAGGTATTTAGCTTTTTTGGAAGGCGTTGAACCAACCAAACTAAACTCATGTTCGCTTATAATAATATAGTATAGATTTATTTAAGTTAATTTAAGTTATATGTTCAGTAACTTGCATATAATCTTATTGGGGTGATGCACCAAAGTCATACCACTTGGGAGAGCTGAAGTCGTATGTATACTAGATCTACTTAGTTTACAGGTGCAGCTATTGTCTTAAGGTTCACAGGCTGAAAGCAACTATGGAATTATGATCCACAATGGGGTTGGGGACGAGTCTGCACAATGTAGATATCTTTGCCGACCATACATCCTTCAACATCTTGTGGGCAACCGAACTTGCGCTCCAGGAAGAAACCCACAGCACCAAGACGCTGACCAAGTTGTTGACGAAAGATTGGGTCCACTGTCAAGGGTTTTTTGCTATGGTCCACTGTTAAACGGACAACTTCGCCATTAGCAGGACCATCACCAAGAACCATCTCCTCACTGAAATTTGCAAATGCCAATGTGCGTACCGATCCATCAAATTTGCCCGAAGATAGACGCCAGGGTGTGCCACGGGTGCCCGATGCTAGAGTTTCACCAAGCCCGGAAGCAATTTCAGCCTCAACAGAGTGATGGTCTTGATCTGTTGGGCTGAGTGTATGGAGTACAAATGACAGTTCAGGAGAGAGCATCTCCTGGACAAGAACAGCCATCATAGCCTCCTTCTGAGGCACACCAGCAGCTCTACGGCTTAGAACTGCTCTACGAGTGTATAATGAAGCCCAAACTCGGCTAACAGCATCCCCGAAAATTATTGGATTTGAAAGGTTGACATTTGGAATCGAGTCATAAAGTCCAGCTGCTGACATTCCTGCCAAGTCCTCTACATTTGCACTTGAGCGGACAATTAATCGCGCATTACCAGGAAAAACTGTTCCTAAGATTTCAATTATGTCTTTGGAAGGATGTACAGAAGATATCAGCTCTTGGATCTCATTGCAGAGTTTGTCAAGTTCACCACCTTCCATTTTGGTCGACTCTATCTGCTCAATAAGGGAGCTAAAGGCTTCCATTAATTTGTTTTGCTTTAGCGCCAACTCCATAGAGCCGAAAGGTATTACTGCTCCAGCAGGAACTTTGAACAGAGCTGGAACTCCTTGTTCATTGTGAACTGCCATTTGATGAGTAACCTCATTAGTGGAAAAGTAGAAACAATTTTTTCCCTTTCTCAATTTCAGAGTTAACATGTACACATTCTTAAAAGTATACATGCCACCATATTCAAAAAGAAAAGGAAAAAAATGGAAGGGCAACAAATAGCACACACGGACATTTAACTACTATAGGTGTTGTTCATTTTTAAGTTGATAATTAAACATAATTACATGAATAATTAGTAAGTAGGTCTTGAGACAGTTGGATATATCATCACCGGAAAATATGGAGCAAAATGGACTAATGTTCCAGGTTTAGTATTGAGATTATCACTATTACAATTAAAAACACACAAAAAAAGGAAAAAGACTTGCTTAGTTTATATATGTTATTAAATGGGCAAAAAGAACTGGGTTATCCCCATGACTATAAAATGATAATAAAGTGCCTAGTACACCACAACTATATGTTTGACCCTCTGTACCATATTAGTAAGGCTCTTTCAAAAAGTCAATCTCCCAAACGCAGACATTGAAAATTTTATGATGTCTCAGCAACAGGCATGCACGATGAAAAATATATTACATTGCATACAGCAGAAGTGTGCTGCCTATAAAAAACCAGGGTTGGCCGTTCCCCATATACAAAAAGGTGTGGTATTTTGGGCCAATTTCCAACAGGATTTCTTCTCCATGACTTTCAAATTCTTAACCACTTCTTCACATTATATGTGCCAGATGAAAACAATACTATCCAGAAAAATTAGAAAATTGTCTTGTTTATATTTTTCCACCCTTACATATTTCATGAGAAACCACAACAATTAGGAATCTGATAATCTGATCTAATTGGCACCAAAAACATACTCCGCTATAAGAAGCAGGGACTACAGAAAGCCGCTGCAAGCTGGAATTTCTATTAGCTCCAGCTAATGACTAAGAAGAAAGGTGCCAATCACAAGACTAGCAGCTAGTGATATGCATCATGCCCACGCTAGCAATACGCCAACACTGATGGGAGAGAAAATATTTATAGATATTATCTTTAACGTCAACACTGCCACAATATTCAATTAAGGGAATATATTATGCATCTTTTATTTGAGGTAATACTAGGGATTCAGGATTTAACATTGAGTTAGGGATTATTATGATGTACTTAAAATTAATTTAGGAAGTCCTTGTATTAGTACGCAGGTATTTTTACTTTCATCACCAAAATTTCAAAGTTTTAATTTATCATTAAATATTCATGTTACACTTGAGATCATTCTCTTCTTTTGGCTAGTGATCCAAAAAAATTTCTCCCTTCTTCATAGATATTGCTTGTTTTCATAGGTATTGTTCTGTTATCCCATGCTATTTAATGTTTTCCTACATTAAATACCATTCAAAACTTGAACAAAAGTGGTAGTATTCATCTTTGAACCTATACGATTCCTAAAAAAGAAATCGACATGATTCCTTAAAAAGAAATCGATAACAAATTAATATGGGAACTAATCCAAAACTAGCATACCACTGGACATGGAAGAGGAGGCAACTCTGGAACGTGCAGAGTTGGTCGAGCTTCTGTGATGGTGTGGAAGAAAAGTTAAATTAAATGCTTGTGTATTTCAGTAGGTTATGTAGTTTTTATTAGAGAAAGATGTAGAAGATAGACATTAGGGTTATGATGCCGTGTGATATATTAGAGAAATTTGATAGGTTTCCCAGACTCGTGATATAGTAGAGAGGTAGACAAGATATATTACACCAAGGAAATACAAGTGAGCTAGTAACAAAGTACGACTAAGTTTCTAAAGTTCTTCTTTTACAATATGAACATATTTTCATAACAAAAAATATGGCCTTCAGCACAAGTGCACTACCTTTACTTGAAATAGCTGCAAGAGAAGCTAAGCGGCCACAAGAAGCAGCCTTTGCACCTGAAGATTGAACATTTGCATCAGCAAGTGGTATGATGTCTTCAGTAGAGTCAGCCTGAACAAAATTGCACTTTTCAACAATATGATAACTAAGAGAAGATTGAACTACAGAGATTAGGAGCATGATATTCTGACACTGACGCACAATTAGTTAGTACCTGAATTGTAGTGGTTTCCCCAACTAACCAGGAAGGACCATTATCAGTTGTGTTTCTGGCTGTTGATGAACCGTTGCTTGGAAGATCTTTTAAAGAAGGATCGCTTTCACGCATTGATGTAATCAAGTTAACTTCTGATGATGATGCTTCTAACCTGGAAAAGAAATAATAAATCAAAATTAGCATAAAGACAAATGAAGGACGAAAAAGGAAGAAAAAATGGTGGATATGGATCGTTGAAGGACTGGATGAACCCGTCATCAGTTGTTACGAGGGCTTCCGAGGGAAACTGATTATGTGATAGAAAAAGACGGGAAGATAATAACCTCACGTATTTTTGGTCAAGTTTTCTGATATCATTAACCTTATCATCGTCTTCGCAAGTTACAAAAACAACCTTCTCCTGCAAATTAAAACTTGTTTTTATTTATTTCATGATCTAATTAGTATATATATACTACATTAATTATGAATGGAGGGAGCAATTTATGCGAGTTATGAACGTGACTTGCTTGCCGGGCTCTAACACCAAGATGGGATAAGTGGGGAAGCTCCTGCAGAAGCACAACTCCAACTATGTTACTTCCAGCAGCTGTTACCTGCAAGATTGCATTAGCAAGAATAAATGCTACTTGTTAGCTCCTAGGGGTAATAATGGATAGCTTAGAATCCATATACAGAAAATTTCCTAACCTCTTCATCTCCATCTGCTTTGCTAACCAAAAGAATTACAGGTCCTGTTATAGATGCTGGCAGTGTACCAGGAACAATTTTGTCAACCTGCAGAACCGAGTAAGTGAGACTGAAAGATGTACCAGTGATCAGAATTATCAATATATCATATGCAAGTCATTATATATTGACAGTGTATATTAGACGCAAAGGTGATAGCCCTAAACATGAAGAACAGTTAGAAACGCAAAATAGATAGAGTAAATTATCTATGTTAATTGCCAGACTGTCTACCAATATGAAGTACTGAAACTCGAGAACCATTCATGCAAGTCATCAATAATTGAAATTTGAGGAAAGATGGGCAAAAAATATAGATGTAACCCGCTACATCCGACATATGTCACATGAATGATAGAAATATAGAACTAAACAGAAAACAGGAACTACTGTATTGAAAGTGCAGCATGAACCACACATGGATGAGATAATGTAATAACAGCACAGATGAACATTGGAGAATGTATTCTATACTGAGAATTTCAATTTCAAAAAAAAAACAATTGAGGACACAATTTAGAGGAGTAAAGTTGTGCAAATGGACCATATGACTATATGAGTGATGTTCTTGTTCCTGCACTAGACTCCAATTATTATAAAACATATAGGACATTAGTGAACTGGTTATAGTAAACCTCAATAGGTATCTTCTTCTGGGTATCCATGGTTCATCTTTTTGGAATTGGAGACGATATAATTTTTTTTTATCATTGAGAAAATATATTTAACTGTTTTACGATAACTGGTGGAGGCATTATTGCTGCACTAAAGTACCTGTATTAGGGTTCCAGAAGCGGCTCCTGGAACCAGAACATCCCAACCTTGAGATCCGAGGGCAGTTCTTACAGCTTTTAGGAGAATTGTACAAAGTTTTGAAACCTGAAAGATAACACTAGAAGCGACACTTGCAAGTTAGATGTATATGGTAATTCATAATAAGTAGAACTAGCTGCCGATACACAATCAGAAATCACAAATTATAATATGGAAGATATCAAATATAATTTCACCATACCCAGCACGAATCTCTGCTTCAGCGTAAGTGCGGACACTATTTTCAGGTATTCCTAGAGCTTTTCCTAATATCTGCAAAGCACAAAATATTCTCTAATTATCCAGGCAGATATGTAGGACAAGTAACTAAGTAGTGGATGCTCAGGACTCCCTAACGTACAAACATGGAGATACTATTAGTGGATATAAAGCTTGTCGACTGTCAGGAACCCCACTGAACTTTGCAAAATGCTATGGATAATTAAAACACAGGTCCCACAGTGAAATTGGACTAAAAATATTGTAAAGTATTACAGATTATATAGCAAGAGAACACATGAAATCTCTACCAGGGTACCTAGTCGAATAAGACCTATAAAGCAGTTTACTCGGGAGTCTGGAAAGTAGACGATTGCCAAAAAGAGAGAAGTTCGTGATAGACTGATCTTTCAATTTATTTTTTGAACACCAACAAAAAACACATTAGAAGAGATGACTCTAGACCGGAAAAATGTATTATACCTGGACTTTCTCTGGAAATATCTGAAGAAGTGCCTCGGAGTACTCTTCCGTCAGCCTTCTCGATCTATCAAGAGTTGCTTTGAGCCTCAATGCCCAAATTTGTTTACCATCTTCATTGCCTTCATAAGATATATAACATGCCAGTTGAGACTAGAGAGGCATTACATACAATCCAAGTGAAGCAATGGTTACTATAAAAATATACCTTCTGTTTCCAGAAGGCCTTTCTCTTGCCATGCTACAAGTTCATTTCCAATAGCATTACATTCCTCTCTCTTCCAACCAGATAGACCAAGCTGATGGATGCCAACCACGAGAGCCCTCATAGGATCATTCCAAGATCTAATATTTTTCATGTCCACAAGTTCTGCAAGCTGATGAGCACCTCCCGCAGCTTCGAGAGTATTAAGGCACCTACACATATTAGTATATTACTCGCCACATATTTTATTATCATTAATATGAGAATATTATAATGATAGACATGATGTAGAATTAATATAGAGTATGTGCAAGCAAAGAATGTCCTACCCAGGGTAATCACCTCTTAACAGATTTCTTTCCTTTGTATGGTAACAACCAACACCAACTTAGCATGTCAATAATTGTCATGCTATCCTAGTCTCTAGAACTATGTATTTATTCTTGTATTTAAAGATAATTCATACTTATCAAATGGATAGTAAAAATTATTTCAGTTCTGACATCGGTATCAAACTGTAATGGTATATAGGCAATCATTTTATACTTTCAACAGAGGAATTTATGTCAAGTGTCGTCTCAATTTGAAAAAAAGACAGGATAATATGACTTACTTTTGGATCCGAAGGGACATTATAAATTGTAAACAAAGAGAATATTGTAGCAGAGAATATATTTGACTACAAGTAGAAGTAGGGTTTGTGTTTTTTATATTAATCCAAGGCTTTTATAAATTGACCCGATTATCACAGTGACACCTTTTCCAGTCACTAGCTAAACTAACAACTAACTTCTATCAATCTACAGATTAAGATAAGAATCATAGTGGGCATCTAACAACATAGAATCTTATCCAATACAGAAAAGTATTCCTCTCATACCCTTTTACTTGTCCCTATGAGTTTTTTAGTGCACTTGAAAATTTTATAATAGTGTTTGCACATAATTATTTTTTCTACTTTTTGATTAAAATAAAAACAATAACATCAAACTTTAATTCAAGGAAAAAAAACCATAAAAGATACAATGTGCACGCATATCATTCCTTATAATTTAAAGCAAAAGAAGTCACAGGGACAGGTAAAAATGAATGGAGGGGGTATTTCTATGATTTGTCATGTGAGATGCATTGCAAACATATACTTGGACACAAATAGAAATATGCTGGCGGACATAGTGGTTAAACATGAATATTTGTTTGAATGGAAAGGACGAAGGAATGAGAAACATGGATATTTTTTTGAATGGAATGGAGGAAGGAATGAGAAATATAAATATCTATTTATTAATTTTTAGAGATAATTGAAAAATATAAATATATACCCACAAAATAGAACAAATTCCATTATGTTCCTATCTATTTTCAATCCCTTCAACTAGACGGAATGACGTTTTGAATACATGTCATACTAATACTTACGCACTAACTAATGAAATACTAATATATATCTCACATTGAGGATATCATGCAACACATTCAGATAATTTAAACAAATAATCATAATAATTACTTAAAACTTTCAAAGTAGCAAAAGTGCTTAAACTTTTGTAAAAACTGCTACAGGCATGGACTTATGCAAACTTGAAAGCTATATGATATTGAGCCTTCTATAACAGTCCATTAATGCTTCCTAAAAAAAAAACAGTCTATTAATGCAAAGTGAAAGCATGTTGATATTGGTTAAAAGTGGATGTTCTATTACATACAGAGTCTCATGTAAGACAACTAAATGTGCCTCGAGGTGCTGCTGAGGAATAATCTCCACAGAAATGTATCTCAGATAAGATCAAGAATAAAAAAATACCTGCTCAAGAGAACAAATGAATAGTCCTCCAGTCCAATTTCACAAAGACGCCACTGTGTCAAACCATCAATAGGGATGAAAGTTCAGTTCACATAAATATCAGATTTAGTGATTAATATTAAACGTCATGGTGAACCTTTTGGCGCATTGCAATTGCAGAATCAGGAGCATCATTTCGGATGCCACTTTCAAGACCCCTCACAATCGCTCCTCGCAAACTGTGCAATGACTGTAGTGTTTTCATCAGTAGTTCCATCTCATCATTTTTTAACATAGTACTTCCTCCAGAATTGTCCAAACCCTACACTCAACAAATTAATCCCATAGGAACAGATCATAAGCTAGATCAATAGAAACAAAATGTTTGATTGGTGAGTTATAAATCATTTGTTCCAATAATGCTAATAAAAAATTAAAAGATAAAAACATCTGCAACTATGCAGCTAATAGTTACTTTATTTTTTGGCACAAAAATGAACTTGCTCGTCTTTATGTGACTGACTTAGCAATCATTGGCTAGTTTGATAATTGGCAACCCAACTGTGATAAGTGGCAACCAAACTTCCAAGTCCAAATTATAATTTATAATTTCATTAGGCAACTGACAAAGGGCTTCTTAAAGTGAATGAAAAATCCCATGAAATATAAGAAGTGCAGGAACTACGTTTTTAGCTCAACTTTTAAGTTACTTACTCCACTTATTCAATTTCTAATTTTTTTAATTGGACAATTAATTTACTAAATTTTAAGTTTATAATGTAATAACATAAGCTCTTTCTTTACCAGATATGCAATTACCTTCAAACTGATTCCTTTTTATCATTTATATATTTCTAGCTGATAATCTAATTCTTATTAAACACATAACTACTTGTCGTTTAAAAATATTAACTGATAAATTATAATATAAGTTTTGAGTAATAGGTTTTCATTTAAACCAAACTGGGTCTTGAGCCCTCCCTACGCTTCCCCATTCCACCGCTTACTATTTTCCATTCAAATCTTGTACCTGGTAATGCATGCAGAAAGGAATAGTATGAAATAGACAAACACCTTTTTGCACTCCAAAAACAGAGAAAGGGTTGATAAGCTCCTTTCATCAAAAGATTCCTTTATTTGCTCAAGTTGTTCTGCTAGGCTGCAAAAATAGATAGATATAATGTAGACATGAAACCCAGAAATCTAAGAGTTGTATTTTAGATTAGAGAAGGTAAGAGATGGAATTCAAATGACCTAATGATTGTACATTTAGCCACTAAAGGGTAACATCTCTTATACTGTTGAAAAACGTGCAACACCAGTACATACAATCTATTACAAGAGCATATGTCCTTTAAATGTGTCTCACACAAAGGGTATGTATGCCCTTACAACTTTATAAGTTAAAATCAACTTATAGGGCCAAATTAACTTGTTTTCTTATTATGCCTTGTAACATATATAATAATTTATTGCATATCTGGTAACAAGAAAGAAAATCTCTAGTTCGCCAACCTATTTAACGTATATTCACAATACCCTTGATAATGTATACATGGTTTCTCTTGTTTATATGTTTTCTAGGGTAGAAATCGAACTTCGAGAAAGAAGAAATGGTTAATGGCCCGGAAAAACAAGAACCCAGTTCCTAAGTGATGAATATGTGAGCAACTCTAATTCATTACTCATATAGTCCCCACTCGTTGATCTGTACTGATCAACGGGTGAAGGGGATAACAAACATAAATGAGACTCGCTTGGTTCAACCTCTTTAGTGCACATTATTTACCATTCAAGTGGTACATCCTATACATCATTTAACCTCTATACTTGATGTGGGACTTTCTCCACAGGCCAGAGCTTTTTAATTAATACAAAAATATTGGTAACTAGAGCAGTTTAACCTATGTCATTTAAAACCTCAAGTCCCAAAGCTCATGAAATAAATGTTCTTTCTTCTTCCTTTCTTTTACTACCAGCAGCAGATAAGAGTATTCCAGAGTCCAGTGGTCCAGCCCTACTGTTACTTATTTATTAAAGGATGAAATTTACTCACATGCAGTTAAACAAAAAAATCCTAATCAGAAATGGTCAAGTATAGGCTTCCATAACTTATTTAAGTTGGGGAGGCAATCATCAGACCCAAATTGTCCTCACAAATAGGACCAAAGCCCTCTTCACAAATCGGAGGAAACATAGAGGCAAGATTGGAAGCCCCCGCCAAAATTCTGAAGCACTCAAAGAATTGGTCGATTGTTTGGTGGGAATGAGCAGAGCTTGAATCGCCCGTTTTGAACGACAGAATAACTATTTATCTTCACCCCTATAAACCATATATCCTATGAAGTCCATTTTTAAAATAAAGTGTCACTTGGCTTTGTCTATATTTTTTTAGAGGGGAACCAACCTTGTTTATTGTACTTTTGTCCGTGCACTGAAATAGTAATTTAGCACATTAAAGTTGTATACAACTTTCAATAAAAAACTATGTCAAGTGACATAAAAACTTACAAGTTGTATTTAGAAATGATGGAGCACTGTTTTTCTGAATGCATAGATTAAATAAGTGTTTTTCTGAAGTCGTACTTTAAATCTGTAGAGAATGTGTTGGGAGACGATGTACACGGAATATGGGAAACACCGCTTAGATATCAATCTTGGTAAAGATTAACAGGCTGTGAAAAAGAACAATTAGCCTATAGATAGATAGCGTGCCGGTGCCACTAAAAAACAAATTTTCCTATATAGCTATTTAAGGATATAAAGGGGCACCTATCATAGCTCTATAGCTAGTACGATTAAAGAAAAGGTGATTTAAATTAACAGCAGAAAGAAAAACCATAAACAAATATATTAAAAAGCGCACCTTCCGGCATTGAAAAAATCTTTTAGTTCATGATGAAATATCTTGAATTGTTCTAAAAATGCTTCATTATATTCTCCAGGATTTTTGGTAATTCTTGCCAGCATTGCTTGTGTAGCAACTAAATCTTCAGGGCCGGCATTGCGATGTAGCTTGTTCTGTATTGTATGCTTGATTTCTTGCTGAGTTGTAGAAATTCAAATAAGACATTACTTACGGAAAAAGTTAGTTATAATCAATTTAGCACATAATAACAATTATAACCTTGAGGTCATGAGGGATATCATTTCGATGAGCAATATCCCTTATACGTGTTAGAGGAACTGATGCAGTGAATTCTGCCTTGAAAGATGGCAAACAAGGTTGGATCTTGCGAATTACAAGTACTTCCTGCACATTATAGATAAATTGTACAGTAGTTACAAACAAATTCAATGTAAGCAACAATAAAAATAATATAAATTTCATGGAGTAATAATATTATAGACACGTTTCTTTCAGCTACCTGGTCATGTGATTTTTCATTTGGTGGAATAACAATACTAATCCTCAAAACAATAAATATGGCTAGGACTTATATTAGAGTATATTTTTTCATACAAATACCATGTTTGACATACAATTAAACTTTAAAGTTTAGTGGTGACAAGTATCTGGTAGCTCTGATTCTAATTTCAATCCCCAAGTTCAATGCTGAGCCATAGGTACTCTAATATAATTTACTTGGATATTTCACACCCTCACTTCCATTAGGAAAAATAAAAGACTTCAATCAACAATTTCTGGATACTATATTAAAAAACTTCAATCAACAACTTTTAGATACTATGATGAAATTCCAAATTTACCCTAAACGCAATGACTGAATAGTTAAGTAGGAAACACAATGTATTGAATCTTTGAAATAATAAACTTGGGGAGTCATTCTAATGATAACGATTTCGGAATCTTCTAGCCAAACAAAGCTCTCCTTTGGAATCAAGATGGTATCATAACCAAATAGTAAAGAGTAAGTATTAAGAAGAGCAAAAAAGTTTAATGTCTGACATCGGTGAATGTTCAAATGATTAAAAAGTGTGAACTGCTACATATTATAATACAATGATATGATTGCATATAATAATTTTCTCATGATTGTAAGTTGAAATGTGGATATTGTTGCTAAAAAGACATCAGAAGACCTTACCTTCTTGAGGTCAGCAGTACACAGAATCAAGAGAACTAAGAAACCCGAAGAATGGGGAAATATTAAATAATTTTATAATATAATTACATTAAAAATCAAGGGCTTACATTTAGTAAAATTAAAAAATTATGTGTACATTGAAAAAAGAAAACTAGAAGGAAATACATATTTAGAAGAAATATTGAAGGAAGAATAATTCTAAACCATACTAATCATATGACGAAAACTAGAACTCCAACCCTTTCTGTGCTCATACTACAATAAAAGTTCAAAATAATATGACTGGAAAATCACCTGAGATGAAGTGTCCTTCCTGCTGGAAACTCTCTCCAATTCACGAAATATAAGCCTTGAAATCTCAGCATGCTTGTTTGGACGGTGATGACCTCCACCTTCAAAGCATGGAATTTGTCCTGTGTTTATCCACTGCATGTAAGAATCAAAATATAAGAAGACATGAAAGAATAGTCAAGATTAAAACAAGCAGTCAATCGATAAACCTTAAGATATATAGCTGAATATATAAGAGCCTCCAAACGGTTTGCACCCTCAAGACTTCCAACTAGTAGTTCACGAACAACTTCAAGCTGCAGCAGTAGAAGAGGTACAGAGTTAACGGATATTTGTAAACCAATAATAAATTTTATAATTTTTTTAATTTAAGGAGAGAAAAAAACTCTATTTCGATATTATTATTGATATACGCCAGCTATTGCTACAATTGATATTTTCGTAAAACTGCTCTTTAATACACCAGTCAGAGGTGTATCGATAATATATTATCAAGAAAGGTGTATATAGAGAGAGAGTTGTTGAGCAGAATATTCTTGGGAGTGTTTCAGAAAGAGATTTGTGGAGCTGAATATAACAGGAACCAGCAGGCTTATGAGAAAAGTGGATAACTGAAGAACTGCAAAGGTGTTTTACATAAAAACTGGAAAGTATATCAATCATATCTCAAGCATCACATAGTCACAAACAATAATCTAACAAACCCTCTTATCATGTCATAAAAATAGTATTTTATATTAATCTGAATATCTTAGCTTCCCTTAAACTGGAAACCGGAAGTTATAGAGCTTCTTATGAAACTATTTAACATAATAAAACTCAATCTAGTATCAGATGCCACCCCTCATAGAAGACCAACTTCAATTAGCACAAAGAAAGCTCGACTATTATAGTTAAAGTTACTCTTCACACTCACATCTACTTTTGAAGAATATCACACATTGTCAATATAGCCATTTTCAACAACAGGAGGATTCTCCAGCATCCCAATTAGAATATACCTCTCACAGACCTTTGCCATACAATACTCAGTACTCTCCAATCAACCACTGCATGCATATTCTGACAATGTCCCGAATCTTTCAATCCCATTAATGGTGACATTAACATAGGACTGTAGAGTACATTATCTAATAAAGTTATTCTTTTTATAGAAAGATGAATAAAAAAAGCTGGCCAAATTTAGCCTAATCAATTTAATTTTCTTCTACAGCCACTTAGCCATATCTAACATGGCTAGAAGCTTACAGAATTACATAACAGCATGAAAGCATGATGCACACTAAAACTAATTATGTAGAGATGTTCATCTTGCAAAAAATTCATATGGAGAAATTATAACTACTTATGTTGATGGCACAACTTTGAAGGGAGAAAGCGCTGAGGGATTAGAAGTTGATACACAAACCTTTTGCCACCAATTTCGGGCATTTTGGTCCCCCTTCACCAAGTTCAAAGCGATCCCTTCAAGCCCTGATGTATCCCACTTTCTTTCTTTTTCTCTGTTTCCATGATCATTCGATCGCATGAAAGACGCAGCTTCCCCTTGCCACTGATCCACAAAAGAACTAGTTACTTCCTCCACATGTGAAGACCCGTTGAGATGTACATTCCCTTGTTCTTCCTCAACAACTTCGGTGCCCAAGGGTATCAGATTCACAACCTCGTTGGTCCTATTCCATCGACATACCATCTCAAAACTCCCAAGTTTTGGCAACTTCAAGACTCTGTTATCACCCCCTTCCCAAACCATATTATCGCCCCCTCTCACAATCACAAATTTGAACTCAATAGACTCACCACCTTTAAGATCAAACTCAGAAACCCATCCATCATTCGTCCAGTTCATCGTCTTCTTCTCCTTCCAAGACCCAAATTCTTTTGCTGAACCAAGAAGTGCAATGTGCTCCCCAAATTTAACCTGGTGTGCCAGTAAAACAATTAATCGCACCATGTTGCTCGTGGACTTCTTGTTCTCTACTTCCCTGCATCAGAACCACTTAGTTATTATACTACCAATATTTATTTCAAAACGGTTCTAATATAATATATATAATTCCATCTTCCAAAACTAGAACCATATCTTCTTTCTTATAATCTCTCACATCATATTATATTAGCCAATAGGAGAATATGATTCCTAATTTAGTTTTTCTGAAATCAGATACATATTAAGACAAAGACACGTCAGCTTAATGTTCTATTCACATTTCTCACTGTTTATCTTCCTACACTAAAAAAGTCGTGTGCCGTGGTTATTTTTTAGAACTATATCATATACCCAAGAGTAAAGTGCATCATGTGAGGTGGACCAGAACGATGGAACTGTGCTGCTTGCTTAGGTTAATGGCGGCATACAAGTCAGTGGAGGAACGACCAATCAATTATAACTAGAAATAGATAAATTTGGGCCTCTCATTTTTTTTATTGGCATTACTCTCGTGGGATTTCAAAGCAAATAGGTATGATAGTGAGGAGGCTGGAGAAGATTGTCAATCATTTGTATTTCACTTTCTTTCAGGCTAGCTCTGGGCCACTAGGTGTGGGCGAATGCCGCGCCTTACCATCCTGGTAAAGCGTTATCACTAAACGAAATGAAGCAGCGAGAGAGGGCGAAAAAGTGCCCCCGAAGCAGCATCAGCAGGCTTCGTCCAGCATTCATTCGCAAATCCTGTAGTGAAATTGAGACTCGCACCAAAATGCAAGTGCTGCACCAAACACTGGTGGTTGTTTCTTGTGGGAAACTGTTTGACCATGAAGTTGTACCTCCATTTAGGTTGATATACCACTTGCAATACTAAACCCTCAAAACTATCATTTGCAAGACCAGAGTTCAGATTTCGCTGCATTTATACACATTATGTCTGCTTTGGCTAACTTATGGGGAATTTCACATCTAATCCATATTTCAACAAATAATATTTCTACGTCCGAGGCAAACATATATAATATAAAAACACATAGAATACAAATATAATCAGCAAATGTGAATGTAACAAAAGAATTACAGCAAAATCACCTAAAATAAACAAAAATGCCAAATTCGATATTGCAAGTAGTAGCTTCTAAAGTGCAGTATTACAAGTGTTATGTCGACCAAACTGCACATACACATAATGCACTTCACAGTTCACTCAATAACCATATAGGTCATGTACCTCACTTCCCTCCATACATACAACATCCTTAAATAAATATTCCACAACCAAACCAATAACTTTTTTCCATATATTTTTAACCTCGACAAATAAATAAAACTTTCCCATATCCAAGCGCGTTCATTTATCGAGATTTAACTAAACAACACAACAAACACAAATATATCAAAACAATATACCTGGTCACAACACAAGAAGAAACAGAGAGAGCTCTACCAGGTCTATACAAGAACCCCAACTTCGAAATTCGACAAGTACCCATTACTCCAGGCTTTAAACTACTCAAATTTGACACGAATCGATACTGCCTTTGCCGACAATTATTCCAAGTTGCAGTAGAGCAGCAATGCAATACACGCATAGAATTCATGTGTGTGTGTGTGTTTTTACACAGAGTAACTCAATCAATGGGTTTAGATATTATTGAATATTTGAAGGTGGGGTTGAGTAAGGGGACAAGTTGAGAATCATGGGAAATCTATAGATACAGATGTTGTGTGTAGGTGTGTGTAAGTGTGTGGAGATAAAGTGACATGTTGAGTGTAATTGAATGATCAGGGACGCTTCTCTGTGACCGATCTTCCGAGAGCGCGTCCAAACACAACGCTGAGAAAATATCCAAATAAAATTAAAAACGGATTGAAATGGCTAAAAATCGATAAAAATGAATTTATATAAAAATTGAAATTAAAATTTAAAAATTGAAAATTAAACTGTTTGATTAGAATCGATTTTTATTAATTAAATCAATCACTAAAATAAAAAAAAATCATTTATAATTTTATAAATATAAATTTTAAAATTAAAATCAAAACAGTAATTAAATATCAAAATTTCGTAATTCTTGATAATTACTCGTTTTTAATTTTGGAAAAAAAAATAAATGTTAAAAATTAAAAACGCCACTAAGTTGTTCTAATAAGATACGAGGGTTTCGTTTCATGTATGGCACAATAAATTTGGTTGAATAACAAAAATAGTATAATTTTTTTCATTGTTTCATGCAAGGTACATTGAATACCCGATTTTGATGAACACATTGAAAAAGGGCTGTAGACTGATTCATGGAGAATGCAAGAAGAGGTGGAGGCATGTATTTCATTGTTATTCGCGAACAACAAAGGGGAAACTAAACAAATTCTCGTCGCTGATGACGAACAACATGAGTGCATTCATGCTCTGTTCGTCATGAGCGACTTCGAACATTTTAGGTTAAATATTTCTTCAGTTCGCCAGCAACAATGTAGTACAACATGAAATTATATGTTATATATAATAATTAATAATAATGTGTTAATATAACTTTATATATATATATATATATATATATATTATTTAATATAAGAAATTTGTTAGTGATATAAATTAAATTGTTAGTAATATATGTTAAGTTGTTAGTAATATAAGTTAAGATGTTAGTTAATATTAGTGAGTATATTTGAAAATTTTGTAAAAACTTGTGAAATAATATTTCATATTATCGAATTAATTTTGATATGTTATGAATTAATGAAAGTTGTTGTTTTAAATTTAGGATAATGGAAGATTACGTGAATGTTAATTTTTTTTTTGGTGGTTAAATAATTAGACGGGATGATGACATAAGATATTTTATAGATTCCCAAAAATTGTTGTATATTAAATGCGGAACCTCCTATGATGAGTTGAAAGAAATTGTTTATAGATTAATGCAAATTAGTAGTTTACATTGGGATGTGAAGACGAGGTTTAAATATCCCCAGTTAGGTTTTGGTAATGTTGTATTTGTGTAACGCCCCCAAATTCGGGTTATCGCATTCTACCCTCTTTATAAGGATTCCGTCTTCGGAATCAGCTAAAAAAATCATCGCGGTTCCATTTGTCAACTTTCTATTCTTGATACTTAAGTTGACATTCCAACTTATTGATTTTTTCATAACCTCCTCAATAATACTAACTATTTAATGCTAACACTCGTCTTTTTTAGGTTAAAATTTCTACCGATTTCTCTATATATGACAAATCTGGTTGTACCACTACAAGTTCACGCTCTATTATGATCCTAACAAATTATGATTAGACTTTCTTCACCTTGATATGGAAAACATATTATGCGCATTTTATAAAATCGGTGATAGCGTCAATTCATATGTAACTTTTCCAAAACCTCGAATTAAATCTTGGATATCATATCTGACATAATTTTCACTAGAGTTCACGGCGTACTGTTGTTTCTTTCAGATAACATTTGACTGACTTTCCAATAGCATAATCTTCATTGATAGATAGAGAATGAGCTGACTCCGTCAGTATGTCACTGGTATTCTAATCGCATCATGATCGGGTTTTGTTGTCGGTAACCTTATCGCAACTCTAAATTTATGTCAGCAAAGTTAACTCATTCTGACCTAGTTGATATACCTTCAAAACTTTTAGAGATAACAAGAATCACGGAACTTTGAATAGAAAAGATTTCATATCAAAGAAAGTGTCCCAAAATTTGAGGTTATAAGATTTTGAGTTTTAAAGTAAATTGCATTTGAAACGTAGAAATAACTGAGTGACCAATATGATCAAAAGAACTTAATGTTGTGTGCCTTAGTTAAGACACTTACAAATAAAGGTTATTATAGATTCCCAAAAATTGTTGTATATTAAATTTTTGGGAACCTCCTATGATGAGTTGAAAGAAATTGTTTATAGATTAATGCAAATTAGTAGTTTACATTGGGATGTGAAGACGAGGTTTAAATATCCCCAGTTAGGTTTTGGTAATGTTGTATTTGTGTAACGCCCCCAAATTCGGGTTATCGCATTCTACCCTCTTTATAAGGATTCCGTCTTCGGAATCAGCTAAAAAAATCATCGCGGTTCCATTTGTCAACTTTCTATTCTTGATACTTAAGTTGACATTCCAACTTATTGATTTTTTCATAACCTCCTCAATAATACTAACTATTTAATGCTAACACTCGTCTTTTTTAGGTTAAAATTTCTACCGATTTCTCTATATATGACAAATCTGGTTGTACCACTACAAGTTCACGCTCTATTATGATCCTAACAAATTATGATTAGACTTTCTTCACCTTGATATGGAAAACATATTATGCGCATTTTATAAAATCGGTGATAGCGTCAATTCATATGTAACTTTTCCAAAACCTCGAATTAAATCTTGGATATCATATCTGACATAATTTTCACTAGAGTTCACGGCGTACTGTTGTTTCTTTCAGATAACATTTGACTGACTTTCCAATAGCATAATCTTCATTGATAGATAGAGAATGAGCTGACTCCGTCAGTATGTCACTGGTATTCTAATCGCATCATGATCGGGTTTTGTTGTCGGTAACCTTATCGCAACTCTAAATTTATGTCAGCAAAGTTAACTCATTCTGACCTAGTTGATATACCTTCAAAACTTTTAGAGATAACAAGAATCACGGAACTTTGAATAGAAAAGATTTCATATCAAAGAAAGTGTCCCAAAATTTGAGGTTATAAGATTTTGAGTTTTAAAGTAAATTGCATTTGAAACGTAGAAATAACTGAGTGACCAATATGATCAAAAGAACTTAATGTTGTGTGCCTTAGTTAAGACACTTACAAATAAAGGTTATTAGCCTTATTGTAATGCACAACATACAAGTGATGAGGTCCCACTAAACTTCTATCACATAGACAGATAGTCCTTGTGTCCCCTACAAATATGGTTGTTCGCCTCAGCTGGAGTAGAGAAGTAGGAAAGGAATTTAAAATCAGATTAATAATTAATGCCTTTTGATGAATAAATTTTTTATGTACCCCTTGGATTAAAATTGAACAAACTCTAAAGGTGCTATTTTTTTAGAAAAGAATAGCCAGAAAAGAAAATATTGGTGCATGATGAGCAAGTGGGGGATATATTCTTTATCAAAAGTCTTTTTGGAAAAGGTGTCGAAATAAATCACTGATGGAGAAGGTAATCAAAATAATTCGCAAATGGGAAAGGTATTGCCAAGGTCTCCACCGATGTCTTTTCTACCGGCTCCTCTGATGGACCATCATTTGATTCCAAACTCTTCTTATTCACGTCCTAAAGTTATTGATACCCTACTTTGTCGTCGATTCGTAGTAGTCTCTGAAGATTCTACAGTAGATATCTACACCAGCAAGGATTTCTATCCAGCTCAACACAATCATCTCAAGTAAGCGCTCCAATCTTAATATATTCACTGGTACTATATCCAATAGTCCAACACGAACTCTATATGAGATTTGATGTTCCTTACTTAATAATACGCACTCCTACACACTCTCGTTTCTAGTTTCTATAACCTCGGCTCTAATACCACCTTATAAAGTCTCCAAATCCGGGTTATCACAATCTGAATATTACATTACTGGTATAAGTTGTGATGATGATGTGGAAAGAATTTTGAGTGTTCCTAGGCAGATGTAGATGGGATGGGTGATATTTCTATATTTGTGGAGGCTGAAAAAATAGTACCAGAGTAGGTGTTTTCATATGAGCAGGGCAGATACTCACGACCTACCTAATCAAGTTATGAAACGTATGAGAGGAGTCAGTTGCCAAAGTATGGTAGAATGGATTGGTCAGATTATTATTTTAGTGGAGGGGGTACAAGTGAGGCGTATGTAGGCGGTTTTAGCAGTCAAACATTTGAGGAATACGGTGTAGTTCAAGCAGTTGGGTATTTGAGGAGTATGACAGCGGTCCTAGCATGGATACATTTACTAATAATAATGAGGAAGCTGGTCATTCTTATGGACGCAATACTGGTGTGGTCTTGTCTCCGCCACGAGATGCATTTACATCACGACTAGTAGACAATTGGCCTTCATAGATGAAAATGATGAATATAAGCATTATAGTTCAAGCAGTGAGGATTTTATAAAAGGTGACAGTGAAGATGATTCAGAAGACAGGGTTGATTTGGAAGAAGTTCTGAGGGGAAGACAACAATGACACCATATTCCAATGACACCATTCTTTGAGACTAAGGAGTACACACCAAATACAATGACAAATCTGTGAGCATATCTTCTACAGGACTGTGAAGATAGTGAACACACAATGTTGGGTCCCGGAAGTATCATAGAAGGGGGGTTGAATGCGATACTTACAACAATTTATTTTTTTTCAGAATTTGCGGAATTAAATTATTGCTTTAGCTGAGGGTTCGGGTCCTTGTAGTGTTTGGGAGGCTGACTTACTACCTTTCTATTTTGATGATTAAACATTTAAGATGTAGAAAATTAGCAAGTAAGTAAACAAGATTCAAGTTAAATATGTATATTAAACGTGAATGGGTGTTACAGTATTCGGTAGAATAAACATTTAATTCCTAGAACAAATTTGACATGAATTGTTCTACTTAAGGAATTAAACTCAAACTAGCATAGAAAGTCTGTGAATATAACTTTGCAGACAAATTACTGAATTTAAAAGTTTTTCTACTTCTAAAAATGAAGCCCCTGGCCTCATATTTATAGAGGTTGCAAAGCTGATATGACTTTCTAGAACATGACATTTTACAGACTTTATTTAAGTCAGTATGACATTTTTAACACTTGTATGACATTTGAAATAGCTGGGTATGACTTCTAAAATTCGGTATGACTTTTTTTATTAATTAAAAAATCGGTATGACTTTTTAATTAAATAAAAAAATCATCTCGATATGACCTTTTGTCCAACAGAATTCGGTATGATTTTTTTTATTAAATAAAAAATCGGTATGACTTTTTAATTAAATAAAATCGGTATGACTTTATTTAATTAAAAATCGGTATGACTTTTTAATTAAATAAAATTTGCTCAGTATGACTTTTTAAAAAGGAGGAATCGGTATGACTTTTTATTTCTGCTCGGTATGACATTTCTTTGCTCGGTATGACATTTCCTTCAACAACCTTTTTCTTTTCTTTTCCACTTGATTGGACACGTGGCAACCTGTGATTGGTTCCTTTTAAAAAACATCTCCTGCCATTTCAATTTGAAAAGCAAAGGTGCTTATTTCGTCTTTTAGTGAAAAACTCCGTAGAAATGCTTTTCGACCCGCACAACTTATATTATTTGATTAATAAATAATAAATTTAATTCAGAAATTATAAAAATAAATATCTAATATTATTTAGATATTTATAAATATAATTTACTAAATAAATAAAATATTTATTAATTAAAATAAATCCTTACGCTCTAAGATGCGGTCTCCTGAACGTCTGGAACCGAACTCCTTTTCACTTGGAAATGGTAAATCAATTCCAACCGGGGTTCCACTTTTAAGAAAATATGACTCTGCAATTCTTCCATGTCAATTCTTTTTCCGTCTTATATTCAAGTCAGTACCGTCAAGTATGTTTATATGTATCTACAGTTGCAATTAGAAGTACCTCTATTATTGAAATAATCTGACTCTTTAAACTAGACCATACTTCTTTTTACCACTGCATGTACCCAGTCAAATATTCAATCTTGGATTCTGACTCTTGTACACTGCATTCCAAACAAACCTGTATCCCTTTGAGCTTCCAGCTTCTGTCTTCTATCATTCTAAAATAATTCTAAATTAATTAATCCTTTAATTAATTTAAGAAATAAATTAATTCTGAGTGAATTAATTTACTAATTAATTTTACTAATTAATTTAATTAATTAATAGAGAATTAAATTAAAGTCTTAACTATTGTTGATGTAGATAAAACTCTTTTGTTCTTCAACAATAACCTTTTTAACCACTTAAACTTTTTGATGACGAATCTTCACTGACATTGTTGACACCCTATGCACTGGTCTAGTTCACGGTTGACTAACTACAATGTTGATTCTCATTTCTGCTGTAGTGGTCTTTGTGTCTTGTCTTGTCCTGTTTTGGCTTCTTTTTGTTCTTCCTCTATATTCAATATTTATTATTTACTTCACTTTCTTATCTGAGTTGAGTTGTCATCTACTTATTACAAATAGGACTAGTCATATGACTTTCACACAAAGAAAAATTGTTAAGGAAAACCTGCAAAATGGCAAAGAGTTGTGTGTTAGGATGAGTATCATGTTAACACAAATAGTGGTGAAGGCCACTGCGCATAAGGTTGAGACTTTCAGTCATTAAAGGGGGATTTATTCAGTGATGACACACCGATATCATGTGAAATCAGTATGGAAGGGTGGTAACAGGTAGAATGTGGATATTCATAACCTTATTTGCACTTGTGGCAAATGGACATGTCGTCGTTTGCCTTGTTCGCGTGTGTTAGGAATATATTCAATTGATGATGTATAAAATACTAGAACAGGATTTAGCATAGCTTATTTGTAATAAGTCTTTCTAGTCTCTGAAATTTTATAATCAGAGTCTAGATAGTCAACATACTTGTACAGAGAAGATTTTCTGTAGAAAGTGAAACTAGAGTCTAGATGAAGATCAGAGTCTGGAAGGTGATTAGAGTCTATAGACTATCGGAGTCTACAATCTGTCAGAGTCTACAAATGATCAGAGTGTATAGTCTATCAGAGTCTATAGTTTAGCAGAGTCTGAAGATTTCAGAGTCTATAAAGTCAAAGCTGAATTTGGAAGATGGTCACAGAAAAAGGGAAGTCTTAGAAGATAAAGACAAATATATTGCAGATATGCTATGGGAAGGAAAGAGAAATTCAGGAGGAAACTGTCAACTAATATTTAGAAATTATATTCTTATTATAATTTGATTTTCTGTTATTAGTTGATAGACATTTATCTATATAAACACTTTATGTAACCTAATTGTATGTGTGAAAAATAGTGGAATTGAGTGAGAGCATAGAGATATAGAGAGTTGATGTGAGAAACACAGAGAAGTTGTTAGGGTTTGTGTACACCTTAGGAGAGTTTGTATTTAATCATCAACAATACAAACAACATTCATTCATATCTTTGTGTTTGATCTTTGTTCTCAATTCAGATCTTTAATTCATACTGAGTTGATTTTAATCAGGCAGAAAAAGCATACAAGTATTCAACCCCCTCTTCTACTTGTATAACTGGGAAAACAATTGGTATCAGAGCCATGTTTAAAATCGATCAAAGATGTCTAGAAACAAAGATGACAATTCTAAGATTCCTATGCTTAAAAGAAACGAGTACACCCACTGAAAGGTTAAGATGTTGCACCATCTGGAAGCTACAGACCGTGACTATCTTGACAGGATTCGTGAAGGACCCTATGTGACCTCAAAGATTGTGCCTCAAATCAATGAAGAAGGTAAAATAACTGAAAAACGCCTCATTGAGAAACCAAAGGCTGAATGGACAAAAGAGGACAAGGAAAATGTCGTTAAGGAGGCAAAAGTCAAAAACATTATCTTTAACAGTTTAGACTCTATTCTTACAAACTGTGTTATATCATGCACAACTGCCAAGGAAATGTGGACAAAACTTAAAGTGCACTGTCAAGGGACTAAAGATGTCAAGAAGAATGCTAGGTCTCTACTAATTCAGGAGTATGAGTATTTTGAAGCAAAATATGGAGAATCTATTACTGAGATGTATGATAGGTTCACAAAACTCCTGAATGAGATGGCTATGCTTGGTAAGGTTTATGACTCTAAAGATACAAACACCAAGTTTCTGAGAGCACTTCCTGAAGAGTGGGACAAAAAAACTACAGCCATAAGGGAAGCTAGAGATTTGGATGAAATAACTCTAGAAGAATTGTATGGCAGACTCAAGACATATGATTTAGAGATGCAACATATGAAGAATAAGAAATATGTGAAGACAAAATATGTGGCACTCTTAATATAGTCTGAGAAAGAACAACAGGAAGAACCCAAAGAAGCAAGAATCAAGGATTCAAGGAAGAACGGTAAAGTTGTTGTTGAGTCAAAGTCTACTGACATAGACTCTGATTCAGATGAAGAGATTGATCTAAGTCAAATGATGGCTATGTTTGCTAAGAATTTCAAGAGAATGAAATTTAACAAAAGAACTGGTAAATTTAGAAAGAGGCCATCATTCAAGAAGGAAGATGAAAAAGTTGAGAAGAGCAAGAGCACAATAATCAAACTTGACAAAGCAAAGGTCAAGTGTTTCAACTGTGGAATATTGTGGCACTTTGCTAGTGAATGCAGAAAGTTAAAAAGTCATGGAAAAGGGAAAACACTTATATCAATAAGAAAGGACTAGGCAGATTCAAACTCAGAGGATGAAATTGATTATGAAAATCTAGCATTGATGACTTCCTCCTCAAGAAAATCAGAATCTCCCAAAGAACCTCCATCTCCTAAGTCTCAGGTATCAATATTCACTCATGAATCCTTGCTTAATTTAGACTCTGATGGTATAATAATTGTGCAAAGAGAGATTAATAATATAATGATAACATATAGGTCTCTCACTAATGAAAGTGAAAGGTTAAGAGAAGAAAACTTAACTTTGACAAACAGAAATAATCATCTAGAGTCTGAGTTAAAATCAATGGAACAATACAAAAAGGATTCTGAGAAATATAGTCACAACTACACTGAAGTCTTAAAAACCTATGACTATGTTAGGAAAGAACTAGAGGAAAAAAGACTTAGGTTTAAAGTTTTGACAGACTCTAGTAGAAAAGTTCAAGAAATTCTCAGTAACCAAAATGTGTGTCAAACTGCTGGTCTAGGCTATGACATGAGTCAAAGCAAAAGACTTATTGTTGAGAATGATAACAATGAAGAAGCTAGTCAAATTAATAAGACTAAGAACAAAAGTACCTTTATCCCTGTTAAGTTTGTGACTTTTGAATTAAAGAATGATTTACCCAAAGAAACCACAAACTCATCTATCAATGTTCCCCCTGTTGTTGATAAAAAGACAGATGAACCAGGAGTAAATAAGTCTAGAAAAACATTAACATAGTGTACTTGTCTAAGTCTAAGTTAAAAGAAAGGCTAGAGAACTTATCATAGTCTATCAAAACTAGAAGGAACAGGAATGGTAAGGAAGGCATTAACAAAGCCAATAATTATAAAAAGGATCCTAATGCTCCTAGAAAGAAGTGTTACAGATGTGGAAACCATAATCATTTAGCTCTAGACTATAAAACAAAAATTGAGAAGAAGTCAGAGTCTATTCCCTCACAGACTCTGAAAAGTCACTACATTCCACAGAAGCCTTGTTATCACCGTGGTAGCATATTTCATTCTATTTACATGTGTAGAGACTATCATGATTTATATTACAATTTTTATGAGCTAAAATCTTCAATTGATAAAAATTGGTATGAGACTGTTAAGACTCCACCAGAGTCTAGAGCAACAAAGGAGACAGGTAAAACTAAAGTAAAAATTATTAAGCCTGTTTCACCCAATGTTAGTAGAAAAGGATCCAAAACTGTTTGGGTCCCCAAAACATCTAAATAGTTGCTTTATGTATGTAGGAACTAGGGAAAAGAAAGTAACCCTAATCCTGGACAGTGGATGCTCAGGACATATGATTGGAAAGAAATCCCTGCTTACAGATTTTGTGGAGATGGTTAGCCTAGAAGTATCCTTTGGAGATGGCAACAAAGGACAAACACTGGGATATGACAAGATTGTACTTGGGAATGTCATCAATTATGAAGTAGCTCTAATTGATGGACTGAAACACAACTTAATTAGCATAAGTCAACTTGGAGATAAAGGTTACCATACTGGCTTTGACAACAAAGAGTGTCTTGTGACTCACATAGAAACAGGCATTTTAGTTTTCAAAGGGCACATACATGGCAACATATTTGAAGCCAGCTTAGAGGATTACATTCACAATGAAGTCACATGTCTATATAGCAAGGCCTCAACTGAAGAAAGCTGGAAATGGCACAAGAAACTGTCACATATCAACTTTAAAATACTCAACAAGTTGGTAAAACAAAATCTTGTGAGAGGACTACCACAGGTTGACTTTGTGCAAGATGGACTTTGTGAAGCATGTCAACTTGGAAAGCAAAGGAAAACATCCTTCAAGAGCAAGACAATAAACACAATTTCTGAACCCTTTCATTTATTACACTTTGATTTATTTGGTCCAGTAAATATGATATCAATTAACAAAAAGAAATATACTCTTGTCATTGTTGATGATTTTACAAGATTCACATGGGTTTTCTTTCTACATTCAAAGGATGAAGCTCCACAACACATAATAGACCATATCATTTTTCTGGAAAAAAAATCAAAGAAAACAGTTAGAGTTCTAAGGAGTGACAATGGTACTGAATTCAAGAATTCAATCATGGAGGAATACTGTGCATCAAAGGGAATTACTCAACAATTTTCTACACCAGGAACACCTCAACAAAATGGAGTTGTGGAAAGAAGGAATAGGAGACTCATAGAAGATGCTAGAACAATGTTGACAGAGTTTAAACTACCGGTATATTTTTGGGCTGAGGCAGTCAATACAACATATTTCACTCAAAATTGTACATTGATTAATATGTATGGAAAGACTCCATATGAGATGGTAAAAAACAAGAAACCAAGTGTGAAACACTTTCACATATTTGGATGCAAGTGCTTTGTACTAAAAGTACATCCTGAAAATCTAAGCAAATTTGAAGTCAAGGCTGATGAAGCAATTTTTCTTTTATATGCATGAAACACAAAGGCATTTAGAGTGGTTAACCTCAGAACTAGAATTGTTATGGAATCTATTCATGTTGTATTTGATGACAGAAAGATTACAGGATTACAGAATGAATCAGAGTCTACAACTCTGGAATTTGAAATTTTGAAAAGTTTTGAGATAAATGAAGATAATGATGATAAAGAGACTCAAATAACTCCTGATACAACACAAGAACCTGTAAACTCTAATGGGGAGCCAGAAAATTCAACTCTAAATAATTCAGAGTCTAACAGTTCAGTGTCTACCTAGACAGAGTCTAGACTGACATAATTAATCTTTTCAGAGTCTAACTCATCAGGGTCTGGATCAGGCAACTCTGAATCTTTCTCAGAGGCAATCAATTCAGGGGGAGCCTCTTCATTTGAATTTCACTCATACACAGGAAATTCCAATGATTTAGGGAGAGCTTCAAATTCAAGAATCAATCTTCCACCAGCTAGAAAATGGGCAAGAGATCACACTCCTGATTTGATAATTGGTGATCCTGAGAGTGGTGTGCAAACTAGAGTAGCCACTCAAAATGAATGTCTTTATAGCTGTTTTCTCTCAAGGAATGAACCCAAGAAAGTTGAGGAAGCATTACAAGACCCTGATTGGATCATTGCAATGCAAGAGGAATTGAATAAATTTGAGAGAAATAAAGTGTGGAAACTTGTACCAAGACTCAAAAATAGATCAATTATTGGATCCAAATGGGTGTTCAGAAATAAACTTGATGAAAATTGAACTGTGATTAGAAACAAATTGCAAAAGGATACTCTCAGGAGGAAGGAATTGATTATGATGAAAATTTTGCACCAGTAGAAAGATTAGAAGCTATTAGAATATTGCTTGCATTTGCAGCTCATTCAAAATTCAAGGTGTATCAAATGGATGTGAAAAGTGTCTTCTTGAATGGGAAATTGGAAGAAGAAGTCTATGTGGAGCAACCATCAGGATTTGTTGATCTAAAGTTTCCTGATCATGTTTACAGGTTAGACAAGACACTATATGGATTGAAGCAAGTACCTGGAGCATGGTATGAAACTCTATCAAAATTATTTCTTAAAAATGGATTTATTAGAGGTACCATTGACAAAACTCTTTTTATTAGAAAACATAAATGTGATATTTTGTTTGTCCAAATTTATATTGATGATATTATATTTGGTTCTACTAATGAAAAACTCTGTGAAAAGTTTAGCAAACTAATGTAGTCAAATTATGAAATGAGCATGATGGGAGAATTGAATTTCTTTTTGGGACTTCAAGTTAAACAGAATGATGATGGAATTTTCATCAATCAATCAAAGTATGTGAAAGACCTATTGAAGAAGTTTGATATGCAAGACTGTGCAACTGCCAAAACTCTCATGTCAATAACCACTAAGCTAGACTCTGATCCAAAGGGTAAGAAAGTTAAAAACACTAGCTATAGAGGTACGATTGGCTCATTGTTATATTTAACTGCAAGTAGACCAGATATAATGTTTGCAACATGCCTGTGTGCTAGATTTCAGGCTGACCCAAGAGAATCACATTTGTTAGGTGTAAAAAGAATTTTCAGATATCTGAAGGGTGCACAAACACTTGGACTTTGGTATCCTAGAGAGTCAAATTTTTCACTAATTAGTTATTCAGACTCTGACTATGCAGGATGCAAAGTGGATAGGAAAAACACAATAGGACAATGCCAATTTCTTGGCAACATGTTAATTTCTTGGTTTAGCAAGAAACAACAAACTATATCAACCTTTGAAGTAATTGAAATTACCAGAACCCCCAAATTGTGATTGAAAATACCAGAACCCCCAAATTTGAAGTGATTTGAACGAACAAACAATTTTTTTTTTTGATGAATTCTTTTAGAGACGAATAAAACCTTTGAGTTCTTTTTAAAATAGATTCGTAGACCAAGCCGACTAATCCGTCGAGGTGCTAAACTTTCCCGTCGATGTGAGTTCTTGGGGAAGAGTTCAAATTGTATTAAATAGAATCCAAGGAATCACATCATATACACAATGTAAAATAAAAATAAACCATCTAGGACAGGAAAAAAATTATCTACTTATGCAGATGAATTATATTTGTTTGATACACTGTTGTCAATATAAATGTTGGGAAAAGAATAGGGTCTGAAACTTCTTATTTGTAATAATTAACAATTACACAACTCGAAATATTTTAAATTTGTATGAAATAAAAAGACTTGAACCCTCAACCTCAACCTTGGCAAGGCTATGCGATTGGGGATCTTATTTATGTAGCAACTCTAATAAAGCACATACTCTATATAGATTGGGCATCCAGACATTCCAACATGTTTCAGTTGAAAGACATAAATTATAACTAGTATCATAGAATATCATATACGAGTTCTGAATCGAATCTATTTAGAAATAGGATCTCTTGTCTCATGGTAGCTTGCTTCGACATATTGATTTTAATTTCTTTATTTTTATGAATAGAAGAATATGGATCCTTTTAAACAACCAATTATAAAATCTTGTTCTTGTAGTTAGGTCAAGAACGAAGCTTTTTCGCGGACGAATACACCCTGTTTTTATTTATGTATTTCTGATTTATCCACAAAGGCAATCTGGTTGTTCCCGAGAGAGTTTAGTTGATCCATGATTTCAGAAAAAGCCATCTTTTTTTCAACAATGTTTTTATCATTTAAAAATGAAAAAAAGAGATGGAACTCTAGTTCCTTCGTTATAATAAAATAATATATTATAACTGTACTGATTAGAATTTATTAGAGTAGGATCGGTCCTTGGATTTTCCATCCTTTTTTCGTAGATAAATCCTACTCCACCAATACCAATAGGCCAATTAATAAAAATGGTCAATACTGAGTATTCCAGTCTGGTCCGGTATGGAATGAACTTAAAAAAACTTTTTTATTAGAAAATCGTCATTTATTTACTTCAATGAGCATCTTGTATTTCATAAAAATGAAGGAGTTATACATTTGTGTATTGATAAGATCATTCGCACTCGAGGGCCAATCTCCTGTTTGGCCTGCCTTAAAATAAGTCCTTTTGGACTTATTTTCGGGTAAAAATTTCATATTTTGATAAATGTTTTTTATACAAGTATTTAATGTGTATTTGAGATTCTATAAGTTGCAAAAAAAAGTTAATTTTTTTCAGAAAAAAGTTAGGAATCTCTAACTTTGTCTTAAAATAAGTTGACTTATTCTGGAAAAAAGTTCCCCTAAACACCCTCATAGACTTTTTTCTCTCAAATAAAAATAAATATCTTTTTTTAGCAAAAAGATTTTTATAGTGTCTTTATGAACCGAAACAATATTCGATAACTATTTATTGAAACTTGTTGATACTTAAACTACAGTTTTGAATTGAAAATATATTTAGACATAATATTCCTTATAAAATAATTGCTATAAGGTATGTGTAATATTTAAATTTGAATAAAATACATTTTATCTATTTAAATATTACAATACATGGTTTTCAGGATAAAATCTATGTTTTACATGTTAGTAAGACTATATCAAATATATATTAAAACAAATATATTTCCTTAAAAATATTTAATACAAACACTATTTTATATAATTTGATAATTTTCACCTTCTAAAAGTTGTTTTATATATTTATTATATTTGTTTATCTTCAGTCTTTTCTTGTAAATGTGACATTTGTAATTTAGATTTAATTCCATCATTAATTTGATAAATCTCATCCAAGTATATGTTGAGATATAATCACCATGGTTTATTTATAAAAATTAGTTTGGCATGTTTGATTTTCGACTTGTTGATCGATACTTCTAATAGGTCTTAGGAAAGATTTACTATATGACTTACTAACGTTCCAAATTCTAATCTAATTTTGACTTATTATTTAGACAATATGGTCATTATCTAATAAAAAGTCTGTATCTCACAAAATTAAATGTTTCACAAATATATATTGTAAATTATAAGAAAATGTAATATGAATACTACATGTAAAACTTTATATAAATATTGGTTTATTTTTTAAAAAAATTTAGATCTATTACTTCAAAACTTCATATACTTGGAAAGATAATTTAAATAATGATGCATTATACAAATTATTACACATTTTCTTCAATATAAAATTATAATAAAGTAATGTCTAGAAATATATATAAAAAAAGCTAGTGTAATGCACGAGTTATAAATTTGTAGTTATAGTCAATAAATTCAGTTCATTCTTTTTTCTAATAATATTATTTTTGTATTATACAAATACTAATAATTTGTAGTTATGTAAGGTTTTTAATATTCATAAGTTCAATATAAAATTTTAAACTTGACGATGATGCAACATGCGTGTAAAAAAATTGAATTAACGTTAACAACCAATATATAACAATGGAACTAGCATAATAAGAAATGTGTTAAGTATGAGTTGTGAGAAACATATGCAGATGGGGGGTTTCGAATGAATGTTTAACTTGAATCTTTTGATATCTTTGCAACTTAACTTGAATGTGTACAATTCTAACAAACAGTGCGGAAATGAAAACTTTAGAACACACACAAGTTAAATTTCAATCTAATTATTATTAGATTTATAACAGAAAAAGACTTTTATCTGCAAATTTACATAATAATAATCTAAGTCACAATCTTATACAAGAAGTACTAATATTTTACATCAATAATACAAGTAATGACACTTAAAGTAGGCAGGCTTGTTCATTCTGAGACAGAAAGCAGGCATAAAGACATTCATTCATGGCTGCTCTTCTTGTCCTTACTCCTTCATAAGAATTTCCAATTATTGGTCTGCAGTGTGAGCTCTATTCCGTTTAGTTTCATGAGCCACACTCTTCCATTTGAGCTAGTTTCTTCCTGATTAGAGTTGTTTGCATTTGTTGTTGATCCTTGATAAGCTTTCCCTGAGTTGATGCTAGGGTCATATGGAGAATTCTCAAGTTGAATGTGACTAAAGTTTTCATCATTTATTTCTTCATTTGTTCCATGAGAAATTTCTACATGTGAATCCTCATGTGCATTCTCATCCTTTTCATTTTCAAAAGTTTTTGTTCCTAATTCATTCTCAAATCTCAGTGTGTCACAGTTTTCACCTTCAAGGTTCATGATAGGAAACTTGAAGTCATCAAAGGTTACATTTGTGTTTTTCATTACCTTTTGATGATCAATCACATAGACTCTGTAGGCAATCTTGTCTAGGAAATATCCCATGAAAATGCCTTCATATGCTTTAGCATCAAATTTTCCAAGTTGTTCAGTGTTTTCTTTGAGAACAAAGTATTTTCCTCTAAATACACGCATGTATTTAACTGAGGGTTTTCTGTTGGTCGTGATGTGATAAGGAGTCTTTCCAACAGGTTTTGTGATGAGTATTCTGTTTTGAGTATAACATGCAGTGTTAACTGCCTCAACCCAAAAGCTTGTTGACAGGTTGACTTCTCCTAGCATGGTCCTTGCAGCTTCAATGAGAGTTCTGTTTTTCCTTTCAATAACTCCATTTTGTTGAGGAGTTCCTGGAACAGAGAACTGGTGAGAAATTCCATTTTCTTTGCAGAATTCATTTACTGTAGCATTCTTAAATTATTTTCTGTTATTCCCTAGAACAATGTCAATATTTGTAGAATGGGGGGTTGAATACAAATATTAAAACTTTTTGCTTGTTCTAATATTTGTTCTTGATGTTTGAGAATTAGAGAGAATATGTTCAAACAAATTTAGACTGAAAAATAAACTGAACAAAGAGATTTAAAATTACTGATGGATTGGTTTTTCCATCAGTGTATATTTTTGCTCAATGTTCCTAGGTTAAAAGAAACCTAGCTGCGTTTTTACAAGATTAGAAAACAAATCAACTGTTCTTACAAATATGCTCTCAAACTAGAACAGTTGATTAAGAAATATTGCCTAACTTGTCTGTTTTCTAATAATGCTGTTGCACTTGTTTATATACCACAAGTGTGCTTTTACAATTCCTATTCTAGGATTGTTTTTACCTACCTTCCTTTTACCTTTTTCTATTTTAGAATAAAGGTTTGAAAGACAGCTTCTGATTGAGTCTTCACAGTCATCATATACTATCTTCCATAGGTGTTCTTTTGCCTTTCTGGATCTCTGACAGATTGTCTTTTTGTCACAGTCAATTGATAATTTGATATTAAGCATATCAATTGACTCTTCCTTTATTCATCAACTGATAATGTCCTTTGATTGATCTTGATATTCATCGATTGATAAGTTTAGTTGCCTTATCGATTGATAAATGATATTAATCGATATATCAATCGATGGGTCTTCACATCAGTTGATGGTCTTCAACTCTTGACTTGGTTTCTTCAATTGATCTTCTATCCGTTGATGCTTCAATATCAACTAATCATCCTTCACTTGTATAATTTTCCTATCTTCAAATAATCACAATTTAACAGTCTAAGTTACACATCAGTTGATGACCTATATCAATTGACTCTTGTATCAATTGATGAAAATATCAATTGATATACACATTGTCAATTGAAAATAGACTAAGTACACCTATGCTACAATCCATATTATCAGTTGATTCAGATAAACATTTCAACTGATAAATGGTTTCCTGATCAATTGATATTTATAACTTTCATATCAATTTATCAGCTGCATCAAATAAAATTTCTATGATTCTAAGATTAATGTTATCATCAAATTACATGTAGATTCCTAACAATTTCCCCCTATTTGTGTCTGTGACATGAACAGACATAAATCTACTTGATGATAACAAAACCCTTAACTATAATCATTCAAATAGAATCAAGAAATTTTCATACCACTTTTAGGAAATACCAGTTGATGATTATTCTTTGCAGACTGTTCCAGTGTCTTCAATTCTTCATGGTCTTCAATCTTCAATTACTTCTTCTTCTTCTTCTTCTTTTCAGCATTTTCTTTTAATTGCCTCATAAAGGTGCTCCTCAATATTGCTTCATCTTTGTCAGTTTCCCCAAGTTGCCTCATAAGATAGTGGATTTCTTCATCTGTGATTTTGTCCAGATATTTGCAGATATCAAAGAATTTTGTATTGCCTTCCACATCTGTAAAAATCATGGCATACTTTGGTTCCAACACCACCTTCTTGACTTGAGGTTTCCATAGCCTCAAAGGAGAATCAGGTTCAACTTCAGCTTTTGCTCTCCTCAGCTTTGAGATTTGTTGTTGGATTTCCTGAGAAATAGTCACATTGAGTTTGTACCTTTTGTTTAGAAGAGGTAGAATTGTCTTCAACACATTGTAGCCCTGCTTCATAATCACCTTTATTGAGTAAGTGAGTTTAGAACCATTTTCATACTCCAACCTCATGGATTTCTCTTGATTTGAAGTTGCAGGATGGGTTCTAACTCCAATTAATCTTTTCTCACTTATAATTGGAGTTCCTTTTAATTGGTATCCTTCAAATGTCACTTCCTCCTTGGTTTCTCCTTAAGTGACTTGAGGATTCTCCTGAACCACCATCTTCTGAGATGAATCTGCCCTTTTCTGGGCCATTTCTATTTTTCTCCTTTTTCTCAATGGTTGCTCTGCCTGTAGCTCTTCCAAATGCCATTGCATTTCCATTTGTCTAGCAATCTCTTCATTCTCCTTTTCTCTCCTTGAGGCATCTGAGATTCCTGTAGTGATGGCTCCTTGAAGTAGCTTTTGGCCTACTGGTTCAGTTTTCTTCTTCTCTTCTTCAATCACTATTGCTTTCCCTTTCTTCTTTTCTTTAAGTGCTTCAACATCCAATTGAAGAAAAGCTTCTGTATTTGAGTTGCTTTCCTGAGTGGCCCCCTTTTCACTTTCATTTACTGCTCTGGTTTGAGCAATAAATTCATCTAATTTTCCTGACTCTGCAGCCTTTGCAACCAACTCAATGTTCCTTTTTAGGGTTTCAAATCTTTGACTTTCCCTCTCAATCATTAGTTGAGTTTCCTTTTCTCTAGAATTTCTTCTAGCTTCTAAATCATCTACAAATTTCTTAGCATCTCTCTTTTTCTGTTCCATGTCATCTTTGGAATATTTTGAAGATTGACCCTTATAGCTTCCACTGCCACTTACACCACTTTTTGAGGTCCTGCTGTGACCACCTAAATTTACTCTAGGATTATCACTCCCAGCTCCTCCAACACAACCATCACCATCTTTATCATTCTTCTTCTTTGTATTCACCCCCTTTTTGTTATCATCACAATTAGGAGGTGGTGGCATTCTGTCAAGAAACTTCTGAAGAATTTCAGCATGTAGAGTATGTCATCTAATTATAGCTTCCATCTTAGTTTCTATGGACTCTACTCTCCTTTCCAAGGCTGTAAAATTCTTTGACTCCTTAAATAATTTATCCTTAATTTGCACCAGAGTGTTCATTGGAAGTTTCTCATCCAATCTTCTTTCCAATACATCCTTGTTTGTTGAGATTAAATCTTTGATGCTGTTCAATTCCCTTCTTATGCCAGTGACTGTCATTTTTTGCTATTTTAACTGATCCTTCATGCAGGTGGCAATTCTCTTGTGAGTTAAGTCTTCAATGTTCACCTCCATCATTGCCCTTCTATATTGTGATAGGATCTCTGTTTCTGCATCTTCAAGAGAACCATCAATGGTACTCATCCATGGCTCCTCATCTGAATCACTTTCTAGATCACCAGGAGTCATATGACAGACATATGTGACATTGACCAAACTTTCTTTCAAGTTTCTAGTTCTCTGTTCAGTATGATCAATGCCTAAGAGTTTTCCAGCATCCATGTTGCTTGATGTGGCTAGTCCCTGGTACCTTGGATCAGGATAGACAAAGTTGCTTGGATCCAAGTCACCTGCATCAACTTCCATATCTGCGACATCTACTTCCTCCAATAATTCAGCTTCTTTCCCTACACCACTTCCTCTTGCTTCATTTGCATTAGGGACTCCCCCTAACTCCTTTACTCCCTCATCTTCATACATCAATTCAATTTCCAACTCCTGAGCATATTCAAGAATTTTCTATCACTCTCACTCATCTCTCTATTTTTCATCAGGATCTCATCCTGGAACCTCACTTCTCCCTCACTCAATATCTGTGCACCTTCTAAGGTGGGGCCCTCAAGTGTTTCACTCTCATTCCTGGAAGAAATAGGAATGTCCTTACTCACTTCCTCTCCTTTTGCCAGGTTGCAATCCTGCCTCTCACTCAACTCACTCAATCCTATAAGTGTTTGTGCAACATCAATTGATTGGGTATCAATTGATGTTAAGAAAATATCAGTTGATGAAGTGTTTAGGATATCCATCGATTGATGCATACCCATCGATTGATCTTGAATATCGATCGATGGCTTATCAGTTGATGGCTAAATATCAATTGATGTTGAGACATCAATTGATGGAGTAGAAACATTTGATGTAATTATTTGAGAAGTTACATTAGAGATGATTTGAGAAATGGAATCCTGAACTTCCTGGGAAGAAAATTCAGAATGGAGTGTTGGCTTCTCCTTGAGTAACAAAGAAGGAGAATCTGAAAATGCTTGATTGTCTATCAAAACATTTTCTGAAGAAATTTGATGTGGAGGAGAGAAAGGAATGGAAATAGATAAAGAATGGGACTGCAACTCCACATTTATTGGAGATGCATCAAACTGAATTTGAGAATGCTCCACCACCTAGAGTTTTTCTTTTCTTTGGTTTTACAACAACATATTTTTGGGAACCTGTTGAGGTTGGTTTCTTAGATTTGATTGAAGAAATATGTAGTGTGGCTTGGGTAGGAGGGTTGGGGTTACTGCTAGCACCCTCCATTGCCACAGAAGGCAAAGAAACTTGAGTTTTAGAAGAAGTAAGGGAAGAAATAAATACCTGAACAAAAGGTGGATAGATCAATTCCACATTGCTGTGAAAATTGATCCTGACCAAGTCTTTGAAGACCCTTTTGTTTTGGACACAGCAGTCCAAAGTCTCCATCTCTCTGGTTATTTCAATGTCCTTCACAAAATGGTTAATAAACAACATAATAAATCTAGCAAAATATATATGATTTGATCTATTAGCCTTATTACTCAGTTTTGCTTCAATTTCATTTAGTATGATGGAAGATAAATTGAAAAATTTATCAAACAAAATACTATATGCTACCTCCTGCATACTAGTTATTATTGCTTCAAAATTGCTAATTTTACCACTAAAGCATTTAATTATGACATCAAAGAAATAAGTTCATTCTCTCCTAAGATGTTTTCTAACCACATGACCTAGTCTTATTTCTGGTTCAGCATAATTAACAAATTTTAGCATTAACCTAATTTCTTTATCTGTTGGGCTTTTATCAGTATTATTAGCAGGTAAATCTAAGCATTCATTAATAACAACATTAGTAACAGTGTACTTATCTCCTTTACAAGTGAATGTAATTGCAGAGTTGTCACTTATGATTTCAGCACTTTCCCAAAATTCTTCTACCAAGTTGCAGACGATCTTTGGAGCAGCTTTGAGTGCCTTCTTTACCTTGCAACTTTCCAGAAATTTCATCAGAAGATGGAACTCCTGGGGTGCCTCTTCCACTATTGTACATGCTACGAAATTTGTAAGTTCATAGATGTAACCACTCTGTGAAACTTTCTTTGATGAAGAGGCCATTGCTTTGACTTTTGGCTAGAAATCACTTACTTGACAAGGATTAAGTATTTGAGAGAGATTGAAAATTGAGAGATTAGAGACTAAGTTCGCAGATTGAGAGAGAGAAAGAGAGAGACAGAGAGAAATTAGTAAACAAAATGCAGGTAAGAGTAAAGAAAAATTTTAATCTCACTATTTATATTTACTAGTTTCTCAATCGATTTCTTACTCAAAATAGAACTTAATTGACCGTTGAAAAAAAATGAATAAGTGAATTACTTATTTTGGCAATCGACTGTTATACATACAGGACTGTATGTATTTATCAATTGATAAGACAAGTAATCAACGACTAGATTTTGTACAGGTCGATTGATGACATGGACCCTAAAATTTCCATGCCATCGATTGATAACTATTGTTCATCGACAGGTACTCTTATCCATCGATAACTAAATATATCATCAAATGATATATTTATCTGTCGATAGCTACAAACATCAATCGATAAGTAAATATATCATTAATTGATATATTTATCTGTCGACAGCTCCAGTAATATCCATTGATATGTAAAATGCTTATCAATTGATTAATGAAAAATCAACAAATTAGCATTATCAACGGCTACCTACTAGAACTAAAATAACTAACTAACTTATCAGACATTTCAAATGTTAATTAAAATTAAGCATACCTAAATCACAGACCAATCTATTAAAGGTAGATTCATCTAATGGTTTGGTAAAAATGTCTGCAAGTTGTCTTTCACTAGGGACAAAATGTAATTCAACAGTACCATTCATTACATGTTCCCTAATGAAGTGATACCTTATATCAATGTGCTTGGTTCTGGAATGTTGCACAGGATTTTCTGTTATTGCAATGGCACTTGTATTATCACAGAAAATAGGAATCTTGTTCAAGTTGAACCCATAGTCAAGTAGTTGATTCCTCATCCATAATATTTGTGCACAGCAACTTCCAGCTGCAATGTATTCAGCCTCTGCAGTAAATGTAGACACTGAATTCTGCTTCTTGCTAAACCATGAAACAAGCTTATTTCCTAGAAATTGACAGGAGCCTGTTGTACTTTTTCTGTCAATTCTGCAACCTGCATAGTCTGCATCTGAATAACCAATTAGATCAAATCCAGAATCTCTAGGATACCAAATTCTAAGATTTGGAGTTCCTTTGAGATATCTGAATATTCTTTTTATTGCAATCAAATGAGATTCTCTAGGATCAACCTGAAACCTAGCACAAAGACATGTAGCAAACATTATGTCTGGCCTACTTGCAGTTAAGTAAAGTAGTGAGCCAATCATGCCTCTATAACGGAAATGTCCACTTTAGCTTCCATAGTGTTCAATTCAAGTTTAGTTGCAGTGGTCATGGGAGTTTTTGCAGAAGAACATTCATTTAAATCAAATCTCTTTAATAAATCAGAAATATATTTGGTTTGATTTATGAAAATACCATTTTTGACTTGTTTGACTTGCAAACCAAGAAAATAGGTAAGTTCTCCCATCAAGCTCATTTCATATTTACTCTGCATTAACTTAGCAAACTTTTGACAAAGTTTTTCATTAGTTGAGCCAAAAATAATGTCATCTACATAGATTTGAACAAGAATTATAGAGCCATTTACATTTCTATGAAAGAGAGTTTTATCAACAGTACATCTTATGAAGTGATTCTCAATCAAGAATGTTGGTCCCTGATATTGTAGAAGGGGGGTTGAATACAATATCAAAATTACTCGCGAAATCGGATTAAGAATATAAAGTTAAATATAATCCTGAAATATTAATTTAGGTGAAATACTGTTCAAGTAGAATATCTGATTTAGACTTGAAAAGTATTACAGAATTAATATAGTGAATAGTGTTTATATCTGATAAATTGTCTAGAATGATTTTGACATGACTTGTTCGAGTTTAACAATTTATATTCCAAACTAAGCACAGAAATCTGTGAATATTACAATGCATACAAATTTCTGAATTTGAATGTTTGAACGAAAACGAAAAATGAAGACAATCACCTCATATTTATAAAGGTGGAAATCCAGCATGACTCATCCCAATATGACCTTTTTCTATTAAAATTAACCTTTGTATGACTAACAAAAAGGCTGGGCATGACTTAAAATGGTCGGTATGACTCATTTTAGACTTCGGTATGACTCACCGTGAATAGTTCGGTATGACTCCTTCAACAACCTTCGGTATGACTCATTCAATCATCCTTCGGTATGACTCATTCAATAACCTTCGGTATGACTCATTAAATAACCTTCGGTATGACTCATTAAATATCATTCGGTATGACTCATTAAAAGGCTCTTCGGTATGACTTATTGCAAGTCATATGAAACATTTCTTTTATAGTAAATTAATTCTACTTAATTTAATTAAATAACTTATGAATTAAATTAAATTCAGACTTGAATTAATTTAATTAAATAAATTAAATAATTAACTTAATTTTTAATTGTAGAATTAAAATACTATTAGGACTTTTGACTCTGTAGTCCGTCTTTTGTCATGGAACCACTTCAGCTTGATGTTGAATATTTATTAAATGAAGTTGACACACAAATGTACTGTATGGTTCATTTGTGCCATACTTTAATAAATATTCTTCATGTCTTTTAACATTTAGAATTAGTGGCCTTCTGTCATTGCTTAACTTTTATGTCTTCTTTTTCTGTTCTTCTTCTTCTTGAATCTTCGAGTAGTAATCACTTAAAATCTCCTGAATCTACTGAATTCTTTTGAAATTACTACTCAATTATTTTCCACTGACGCTTGAACATATTAATGAACTTCTTCAGTGTGGAGTAGCAGGTCCAACTGAGTACTTCTGATTCTGTTGATTCTCTGTGACTAGTTGACTGTCTTCGTCTTGATTCATGTTTGATATTTATTATTTACCACTGTTCCGGATTGAGTTGAGTTGTCATCTAATTATTATAAATAGGCCTTAGACATATGCCTTTCAATCTCCCCCTATTTGTTGTTAAACATTTAACACACAAATTCCTAGAGCATAACTCAACTAACAACTAAGAAAGTAAGTACGACATGTAAGAACTTGTAAATAATAAACAAAAGTTCTGGTTTTATATTTAACAATTTTCCAGATTCATACATAAAAGATATGTACAGGATAGTTGTTCTTCTAGTACTGAACAAATATAACATAGTTTCTATCTTGACCTATCTAAGACTTTAGTCTTCAGTGATATCCAATTCACCTTCTTCTAGATTAGAACTCTTGTGCACAGGTGTTCTGGGTACCTCTTCAGCTTCAGTCGGAGTTGCGGTTGACTCTCCATACAATCTTCTCTGTTGAGCCTTTACTAGCTGAAACATGACTTCCTCTTCAATAGGATCTACTGTTTCCTTTTGTACATCATAAGGCTGTGTGGAATCTATCTTTGGCATTTTCCTGATGTAGGATTTGATGTTTCTGGATAAACAGTAGTTCCTTATTTTCTGTGCAGCATCTAGCTTGGCTTGGGATCTGAATCCTTTTGATCTCAGCATCCTTTCAACTTGGATCATGTACCTCACCGTGTAGCCCTTAAATGACTCCTCATCTAGCTTCATGATTTGATACAACTTGTTTGAGAAAAATCTCACTTCATGAGGATCATTTAAGATCTGAGGACTAGCAGTTGTTCCTATTTCTCTGAGTCTGTCCCTGAGTAGTTCATTTTCTTCTGAGCTTCTCTTTACTTTGTTTAACAGAACCCATATAGCTGATAGTGATCTCTTTCGGAAGAATTCCAAAGATACTCTGATTGTTCCATTCCTGTGTGTGTAGACTAGAAATTGTCAGTCTTCAAGAATGTGATCCACTAGGACAGTGATATAATCAACTTCTTCCTTTAATGCCTTCATGAAGTTATCCAGATTATCATTTGAATCTTCAAGACTTTTGATAACTGAAAGCATTTGTCTGTCTTCAAAGGGACCTTGCTGAATTTTATCTAGGACTTTCCTTGCTGCATCCCATCTGTCCCCTATCTTCATCTCAATATCTTGCTTTTTCTTTTTTACTGTTAAGGCCCAAAGCTTCTGTTTTTCTAAGCTTGCCTCTCTTTCAGCTTGGGTTCTTTCCTTGGCTAGAGCTTTTAAGTTTATAGTTTTGGCATGGCTTGCCTTGATGTCTTCTTTCAGCTTCTTCATTGCCTCTTCATAGGCAGGATCATGCTTTTTTTCTTTTGGAAATAGAAATTAATCATCAAAGACAGCTTCGTGTTCAGCTCTGCAGTAGTCAGGATTGAAACCTTGATTTTCATTACTTATCTCATCAATGAGTTGCTCTTGTTGATAGTACTGTTCCTCTGGAATATACGTCTGAAATTGATCTTCCTCAGAGTACAGTTTTTCTTTTCCTTTGCTAGTAGCCCCTTCTTCTTCAGCTACAGCCTTTCTTCTTGCCCCTGCCTCTTCTTCAGCTATTCCTTTCTCCCCCTTAGTTGAGGGATCCTCTACAGGTTTTGAAGCATCGAAAGATTTACTGAGATTTGCAATAGCCAAGAAGACCTGCTTCATACCTTCAATGAGATGTTCCATTCCATCATCTAACTTGTTGAATCTTGCTGAGGAGATTTCTTCATTTATACAAATTCTTTCGATTAAATTTCTTTCCACATCATCAATTCTTTCATTTAAATTAGAAATCTTATTCATGTCATCAGCAATCAACTTTTGAACATCCTAGATGTTTTGAGTTTTGATTAACACATTTGTTTTGACATTATCAACATTCTTTCTTATGACTGACAGTTGTGTAGTTACAGAGGCAGACTTGATTTCTGCTTATTCTTTCCCTTTGTTTATTTCAGTCTGAACAATCTGCATCTGTTTCTGGAGAGCTTCCATTTTTAACATGAGTTTATTGTGTGTGTGTGCACTCACCTCGCTTGCACTCCTGTTTGGACTAACACTACGTGCATGTGTATCGCTCAGTGTTTGCCTCACGTCACTCGTGTTTAGCTCCTTATCTTTTCCAGATCCTGATGTTGTACCTGTATACACCACTAAAGCAGTTGAAGAGTCGAAATGCTCTTCTGAAGCCTGTGAAGGCATGTCCTCAACAAGTTTTACTTGAAGTGGCTCTGCTACTGATGTAGCTGCTCCATGAATGGAGCCCCATCTCCCTCTAAAGAGTGGTTGCCTCTCAAACCCACTAGTGGATTCGAGAATTTCTCGGAAGAGAACTGGATTAAAGAAATCCAGCGGGGTCACCACCTTAGAAAATGTATTGAGTGGCTCTTGAGAGTCTGTGATGCCCCTTAGTTTCACTGAGGGTAACTGATGCCACACTGCATCTAAAATGTCATGGTCCACAACATAGGTGGCATCCGACGATTTTTCATCAAAAACATTTTCTTCAATAAAAGTGCCCTCATGTGAATGTGTTTCTGCAAGTGAAGGTCCTGCTAGTGTGAGAGCTAGTAATGTGCGAGAATCTGAATCTGAATCAGATGTCGTGGTTGTACGGCGAATAGAATCACCCGTTTGATCGAGTGTATCTAAAGAATCTTGGATAGCCGTTTCAAAATCCATATCCCAATGAGAGGAAAAGACTGGGTCTGCAGTTGTCTCAGGTTCTGATCTCGATCTTTTTGTAGGTGGAGACAGAGCTGCGGGATCACTTGTACTATTACACTTCTCTCCCTAATTTTTCTAACAGGTTTCTTCCTTTTTCCAATATGACTGATTGAAGAAGGTGAAGGAGAAACTGTTTGAGGCTCTAACTCAGCCTGGGTTTGAACCTGTGTGTTTTCAGGTTCATTGGCAATGTCCTGAAGTGTAAAACCACAACCATATTCATAGTCTGCCACAGATAAATCTAACAGTGCAGATGCTATACTTATAGGTAGAAAATCAGAAGCTAAGGTTTGAGATATTACCTGTTATTCTTCAGCTCCTTGTTCAGCATGTTGGGCAGCTTCAAGTAGTAGCTGCACTGAATCAGTTTACATTGGCACTTCCTCCGATTCTTGTTCCGGTACTTGCTGAGCCTGTTCTGGGTTGGCAATTTGAACCAATATCTGACCCATGTAGTTTGGTCTCACCATTGGCACATTTTCAAATTTGGGATTGTTGTTGAGCCTTGCAAACAGTGCATTCTGTGTAGATGGAGATGTTTGAGCTGGACTATTCTGAAATAAGGCTTTGTCTTCATCCAACAACAAGTCATTTAAGAACAGCATTAGGAATCTTGGATATTAGACTTGAACATACTGTTCCCTGCTTTCTGGTTTACCCATTTTCCTGATTATTTCTTTCAGCACCAACTTCCCAAAATTTATTCTTCTATTGTGGGCCACTGAAAATCCTATGATTTGTAGCATAGAAGAAATATTGTTGAAGTTGCTCTTCGTTGTAGGTGCAAACACCTTTGCCAGTGTGTCGAAGAAATAATCCCACTCATGTACTAGCTTTGACTTAGTCAGTCTTACCAAGTTGATTTCACCCTAATACTGTATAGCAGTAAAGAACTCAAGAATTTCTGGAACTGTAGGTGGGTCAACAAAGTTATCCAAGGGGAATCACAGAATTCTGTTCACGTCATCTTCAGTTATCATATATTCATGTTCCCCAATGGTGAATGAGAATTGCACTCTCACTCCAGTTGAACTATTTCTAGCAGTGCTGTATAATGCCCTTAATGCTAGAGTCTGTAATGGAGCGTCTAGGGTAATGGCAGTTCTGACCAATGAGTGTTCGTTCATGAAAATAATCCAGGGTCTAAACTTTGCTACTGTACAAATCTCTGGATTAAAAAATCCGACAAAATTAGTCTTAACAATCTCGCAAAAACCAGCCATTTTTCAAGAAAAAAAAACTTAATTAATTAATCCACTTAATTAATTAATAATTAATAATTAACACCAAACACACCTTAAACACTTAAATTCGAACAAGGCAGGGAAAAAAATGAAACCCTAATTGCACACTAACACCCAGTACGATTTAGCCACTAATACAACAAGCCAGGTCCTTAATCTTCACTTACTTCAGTTAAAACAAAACCCACTAAACTCAGTTCAACTCAGTTGGATTTTACAAAAACCGGGCAGCGTTTCTCTTTGTTTAGGTCAAATAAATCAGTAACAAGCAAGTGAAATCACTTGAACTAATCAATCGGCAACTGAATCAGTTGTAAAGATAGATTTGTATGACTGTTCGTGTGTGTGTATAATATGCTGAATATGACTTGGCTGAGGTTTTGCTATGACTTACAAAGAAAACGGACTCGGTATGACATATAAATGAGTCATACCGAGATTTTGTTTTGTTAATAAAACTAAAATACATTCGGTATGACTTATTAATGAGTCATACCGAGATTTTATTTTTGATAAAAAATAAAATGCAATAGGTATGACTTAGATTATAAGTCATGCTGAGAAGAAAATATATATATATATATATATATATATATATATATATATATATATATATATATATATATATATATATTATTTCTAAAATCGAAATAATATATTGAAAATTTTATTCGACTTTTAGATTTAATTAATTAATTAGAAAAGTAAAAAGAAACTAAATTATTAAGGACATATAATAATTATTTATATTATCAATTGTTCTAATTAATTTAGGAATTAAATTAACTCAATCCTTGAATTAATTTAATGAATAAATTAATTAATTAATTAATAACATAATTATTATTAATGTACAATAATAATTAGAAAAACAAATAAATAAATACATAATATGCTTAATTAAAAATTCTTATGCTATAATTGAAATAATTATCTATTAAGAATATTAATTTATTCTTCAGATAATTTTCCAAAAATTCATAAGATCTAGGACTTTATTAAATCAAGTCTCATAAATTCTTTAAATATTAACATTTAATATTTATGAGCTTAATTTAATTCCTAGCAACCAAAATTTAGCCATTATTTAACATTCCTAGTTCACTAACCAGCTTTGAGAAAAAGGATTCATCAAGTGGTTTCGTGAAGATGTCGGCTAGTTGATCTTCTGTGGGTACAAAATGTAGCACCACAGTTCCATTCATGACATGCTATCGGATAAAATGATACCTTATGTCAATGTGCTTGGTTCTTGAGTGTTTTACAGGATTGTGGGAAATAGCTATAGCACTTGTGTTGTCGCAGAAAATTGGAATTTTGTTCAACGCAAGTCCATAGTCATTTAGTTGATTCCTGATCCACAAGATTTGTGCACAACAGCTACCTGCCGCAATGTATTCTGCTTCGGCTGTCGAGGTAGACACTGAGTGCTTTTTCTTGCTATACCAGGAAATCAGACGACGTCCTAGAAACTGACAGCTTCTAGAAGTACTTTTCCTGTCCATCCTACAACCTGCATAATCTGAATCTGTATAACCGATTAGGTCAAAACCTGTATCTTTAGGGTACCAAATTCCAAGATTTGGTGTACCCTTAAGATATCTAAAAATTCTTTTAACGGCTATAAGATGAGATTCCCTAGGATCTGATTGAAATCTAGCACATAAGCAAGTTGCAAACATTATATCAGGTCTACTAGCAGTTAGATACAATAATGAGCCTATCATACCTCTGTAGCTTGTGATGTCAACTTTCTTATCAGTTTCATCTTTGTCAAGCTTGGTGCCTGTTGGCATAGGGGGTTTTGCCGGTGACGAATCTTCTAAACTGTATTTTCTCAGAAGATCCCTTACGTACTTTGATTGGCAAATAAAAATTCCTTCTTCCTTTTGCTTTACTTGCATTCCTAGGAAGAATGACAGCTCACCCATCATGCTCATTTCATACCTGCTCTGCATTAACTTAGCAAATTTCTTGCACAAGTTTTCGTTAGTAGAACCAAATATAATATCGTCAACATAAACTTGGACAAATATCATATCTTTTTCATGCAATTTATAAAAGAGAGTTTTATCTATGACACCTCTAATAAAACCATTTTCAAGTAAAAACACAGAGAGAGTGTCATACCATGTCCTCGGTGCTTGCTTGAGTCCATAGAGGGCTTTGAATAGAAAATACACAAAATCAGCAAACTCTGGATTTTCAAAGCCAAGGGGTTGTTCAACATATACTTCCTCTTCTAGCTCTCCATTCAGAAAAGCACTTTTCACATCCATTTGATAGACTTTAAAATTGGAATGTGCTGCGAATGCCAGAAATATCCTGATGGCTTCAAGTCTTGCAACTGGTGCGTAGGCCTCATCATAATAATCCCCTCTTCCTGGGAGTAACCCTTTGCAACCAGTCTGGCCTTGTTCTTTGTAACAATGCCATCACCGTCTAACTTGTTCCTGTATACCCACTTCGTGCCAATAACAGATCTATCTTTAGGCCTGGGTACCAGTGTCCATACTTCCTATCTCTCAAATTGATTGAGTTCTTCTTGCATGGCAAGAACCCAATCTGGATCAGTTAGAGCATCTTCAATTTTCTTTGGTTCTTCTTGAGATAGAAAAACTGAAAATAGACATTCATTTGAAGTTGCACTTCTGGTTCTAATTCCAACATCTGGATTACCTATGATCAATTTAAAAGGATGATCTCTGCTCCATATCCTTTCCCTGGGTAGGTTTGATCTTGATGATTCGTCTCGAAATTCATTGTGATTTTGTGATCTACCAGTTGATCCTTCATCTCCCCCTGAGTTGCTGCCAAGATGACTTGTTGATCCACCACTGGTATTAGTAGTATCTCCAGTGTTACTATTGTTTCCACCACCATTACCTGGATCATTATTATCATTATTGTCATCTCCTGTTGCAACCTCATGTCCTTCTTCATCATCAGAATTTGAGTCTGGATAATTGTTAAATTTTAATGACTCAGAAGGATCTTCACTTTGGATACTTGGGAGTTTAGTGTCATCAAAAGTAACGTTGACACTTTCTTTCACTTGGTGCTGATCAATTATGTACACCCTATATGCTCTTTTTGAATATCCGACAAAAATAGCTTCATGTGCCTTGGCCTCAAACTTGCCACGATGTTCATCTCCATCCTTTAACACAAAGCATTTGGCTCCAAATACATGAAAGTACTTTAGAGTTGGTTTCTTGCCAACCATTAATTTATAGGGAGTTTTCATATGATCTTTGTTGATCAGAGTTCGATTCTGAGTGTAACAAGTTGTATTCACTGCTTCAGCCCAGAAATAGATAGGTAACCTTGATTCACTTAGCATAGTTCTTGCAGCTTCAATCAGGGTTCTATTTTTCCTTTCTACAACTCCATTCTGTTGCGGAGTTCTTGGTGCTGAATATTGTCTTGTTATCCCCTTGTCTGAGCAGAAGTTATTCAGGACTTCATTTTTGAATTATGTGCCATTATCTGATCTGATTGCCCAGACAGGTACCTTTGAATCTAACTCAATCAGCTTTATGTGATCAATCACCAAATGTGGAGTTTCATCCTTAGAGTTCAAGAATAAAACCCATGTATATTTTGTGAAGTCATCCACAATCACTAAGGCATATTTTTTCCTTGACATAGACAGAATATTTACTAGACCAAATAAATCCATGTGTAGGAGTTGAAGTGGTGCAGTGATGTTTGTAGTGTCTGTGCCTCTGTGAGTTGCTTTCTTTGACTTCCCTTTCTGACATGCCTCACACAAGCCTTCTTGTGTAAATTCCATCGGAGGCAGTCCTCTCACCAAATCCCTCTTGACTAGAGAGTTCATTATTTTGAAGTTCAGGTGTGAGAGTTTCTTGTGTCATAGTCAGCTTTCTTCTGATGAAGCCTTTGAATAAAAATAGTTTGCTTCATCTTCAGTTCCTGAGTTTAGGTCTTCTACGTACAAGTTTCCTTTCTTTACTCCACGCAAGGCTAGTTTGTCATCTTTAGAATGAGCTATTAAGCATTTCTCCTTGATAAAGTTTACTTTGTACCCTTTATCACAAAATTGACTGACGCTGAGTAGATTGTGCTTAAGTCCTTCCACTAAAGAGACGCTTTCAATGATAACATTCTAAGTGTTTAACTTGCCATATCCCGTAGTCATTCCTTTGCTGTTATCTCTAAAGGTGACAATTGGGCCAGCTCTTTCAACCACGTCTGATAGCAGGGCTCTATCTCCGGTCATATGCCTTGAAGATCCACTGTCCAGGATCCATATAACTCGGTTTACCTGTTTAACTCCCTGCACATATCAAACGGATTAATTCGTCTTCGGAGCCCAAAATTGATTGGGCCCGGCATACTTAAAGAATTGACCTTTGTCTACTTTGACAACAGATCCTTTTCGAATAACATCATTATCTTCTTTGACTGTTCCTACCTTCCTAAAAACAGTCTTAACAACTTTCTGTTTAGACTTTGGAATATATGATTCCTTCTTCTCAGGTGAAGGAGTCGCAGTCTTGGATTTAGCAAATTTACTATTGATGTGCTGTCTAGGTGTCGTGTTATCTTTTTTAGCTATCATGCGTTTAAAGTAAGCAGTCATAGCATTAAAAGCACATAACATACAATTCATTATACCATAAGGTTTATGGAAAGCGTCAATAGTAGGCATGTTATTCAATACAGTAGGTGACTTAACAGTTTGTGTTTTAACAGTTTCTACTTCAACTTTCTCAGCAAATTTAAAGTTTTCAGTAGAATGAAATATGTTGTTACTATTCCTACTATTCAGAAAGGAATTAGGTCTGTTAGGTTTGTTCTTTAAGTCTTTAACACCTATACCAGGATTGGGGAAAGCAAAGGTTCCCACATCTTTCACTGATGTCTTTGGTGCAGTCACTTCTTGTTGGACATAAACTCCTTTTATGTCCTTAGCAAGTTCCTCTCTTTTCTTTTCTTCGTCGAGATCCTCTAACTTAATTTCATATTGAATAAGTATAGCGCTCTCCAGAATTGGTTCTGCTATAGGGGTTATGAAAAGAGGTTTAGGTGTGTCCTTAACAACATGTGGGATACCCCTTTCTTCAGCACTTTTTCTGAAAGGGGTTATGTTGCTCGCCTTTCCTATAGATTGATTATATACATAGCCTATTCCAACTTTACGTTTTATTTCCTGTTGGTCAACTAGGTCTTTTACAATGTAAGAAGAATGTTTATAGGCAAGACACTTTTTCTATTCCTCTACAATCTGGTTTCTGAGATAGGCCTCTACCTTGACATAACAACTGACTCTATTAACCTGAAAAGCTAGGTCCTCAGTCAGTTTTATATTTTTGGTTTTTAACAATTTTAAACTATCATTCTCATCAGTTAATTCTTTAATTCTGAGAAGTAGTTTGTTAACCTTATCTCTGGTGTCGTCCAATTCCTTTTCTAACAGTTTGAACATTTTAGGGCATGAGGGATCTACCTCTTTTCCTTCTGTCCGAGGTGGAGACACTGATCCATCTGATGAAGCCATAAGAGCAAGATTTCCTAGCTCTTCTTCCTCATCATTGTCTGAGTCATCCCAGCTCTTGCCCTCTGCTAGATAGGACTTCCCTTGATGCTTTTTCACTAAGGCATCATATTTCTCTTTCAACTCTTGATAAGAATCTCTCTTCTGTCCTTGCTTCGGCTTCTTGCATTCAGTTACAAAATGACCAAGCTCATTGCAGTTGAAGCAACAGATCTTGCTTCTGTCAACCAAGCCGGTCTTGTAGCCGCTTCTAGATACAGCTGTTGAAGAACTTCCTTTTTGAAACCTTCCAAAGGTAGGTTTAGCTTTAAATGAGGCATTTCTTCTGAATCTCATGTTTCCAAACTTCCTGGCAAACATAGCTAGAGATTCATCTTCCAGATGATCCAATTCTTCTAGAGAATAGAATTCACCATTTTCCTGTTTTTCTGGAGTATGACCATATTCTGGAACAACATATTCCTCTGAACTTTTTGAAGGTGCAGCAGATTTCACTTCCTCTTTCTCTGGTGCTTCTACTATCAGTGCTTTAGAAGAACTCGAAACTTTGCCTCGGCCATACATCTCTCTTGTCTGGATCTGCTCCAATTCATATGTCTTCATAACTCCGTAGAGTCTTTCTAGGGTTATCTCCTTCATGTCCCTAGACTCTCGGATGGCCGTGATCCTGTGCTCCAGATGCTCTAGCAAGGTTAATAGAAACTTCATGTTGACCTCCTGGTTTAAGTAATATTTCCCGTTGAGGTTGAGCTCGTTTATTAGTTTGTTCAATCTCTGAAACACTTCAGAGATACCCTCACCAGGGTTGGATCTAAACTGCTCATACTGGGAGGTCAAGATCTCCAGTTTATTCTCTTTGACTTCTTTAGTCCCTTCATTTATAACCTCTATAGTATCCCAGATTTACTTGGCGGTCTTGCAGTTGACCACATGATTGTACATGACGTAATCTAGGGATTCTATCAGTATTAGCTTGAGGTTATTGTCCAGGGATACAACTTCCTTTTCTTCATCGTTGTATTCTGCTGGACTTTTTGGAACCTGTCTATGAGGAATTACGACCCCATCTACCTCATGTTCGAGAACAACTGTTATTGGAGGTTCAATGCCTTTTTCTAAGATCAAGGCATATTTGGGATTAGCGAGCCCTATAAATAACTGCATCTTGTGCTTCCATAGGTTATAATGATCTTTGTCGAATGATGGAATTTTGATGCTCGTTACCTTTTGTGTACTCATCTTTAATAAGATTAAAATTTAAGTGTTTTAAAAAATATTTTAATTTTTGACTTAAAACAATTTTTGATTAAAAATAATTTTTTTTAAAAAAAATTATTTCGAATAAAAAAATATTTTGAATTAAAAATAATTTTTGAGATCTGTATGAGTTGCGGAATTTTTTCGGTTCGGATATGATATAAATAAAAATATCAACCAGCTTTGATACCAATTGTTGGTCCCTGATATTGTAGAAGGGGGGTTGAATACAATATCAAAATTTATCGCGAAATCGGATTAAGAATATAAAGTTAAATATAATCCTGAAATATTAATTTAGGTGAAATACTGTTCAAGTAGAATATCTGATTTAGACTTGAAAAGTATTACAGAATTAATATAGTGAATAGTGTTTATATCTGATAAATTGTCTAGAATGATTTTGACATGACTTGTTCGAGTTTAACAATTTATATTCCAAACTGAGCACAGAAATCTGTGAATATTACAATGCATACAAATTTCTGAATTTGAATGTTTGAACGACAACGAAAAATGAAGACAATCACCTCATATTTATAGAGGTGGAAAGCCAGCATGACTCATCCCAGTATGACCTTTTTCTATTAAAATTAACCCTTGTATGACTAACAAAAAGGCTGGGCATGACTTAAAATTGTCGGTATGACTCATTTTAGACTTCGGTATGACTCACTGTGAATAGTTCGGTATGACTCTTTCAACAACCTTCGGTATGACTCATTCAATCATCCTTCGGTATGACTCATTCAATAACCTTCGGTATGACTCATTAAATAACCTTCGGTATGACTCATTAAATATCATTCGATATGACTCATTAAAAGGCTCTTAGGTATGACTTATTGCAAGTCATATGAAACATTTCTTTTATAGTAAATTAATTCTACTTAATTTAATTAAATAATTTATGAATTAAATTAAATTCAGACTTGAATTAATTTAATTAAATAAATTAAATAATTAACTTAATTTTTATTTATAGAATTAAAATACTATTAGGACTTTTGACTCTGTAGTCCGTCTTTTGTCATGGAACCACTTCAGCTTGATGTTGAATATTTATTAAATGAAGTTGACACACAAATGTACTGTCTGGTTCATTTGTGCCATACTTTAATAAATATTCTTCATGTCTTTTAACATTTAGAATTAGTGGCCTTCTGTCGTTGCTTAGCTTTTCTGTCTTCTTTTTTTGTTCTTCTTCTTCTGGAATCTTCGAGTAGTAATCACTTAAAATCTCATGAATCTACTGAATTCTTTTGAAATTACTACTCAATTATTTTCTACTGACGCTTGAACATATTAATGAACTTCTTCAGTGTTGAGTAGCAGGTTCAACTGAGTACTTCTAATTCTGTTGATTCTCTGTGACTAGTTGACTGTCTTCGTCTTGATTCCTGTTTGATATTTATTATTTACCACTGTTTCCAGATTGAGTTGAGTTGTCATCTAATTATTACAAATAGGCCTTAGACATATGCCTTTCAAACAATTTAGACAAAGTGTTTACCAGGCTCTAGGTGCTTGTTTCAATCCATACAGTGCCTTGAGAAGATAGTATACAAATCCAGGATGAACAAGATCAATAAAACCAGGAGGTTGTTCTACATATACTTCTTCTTCTAGTTCTCCATTGAGAAAAGCACTTTTCACATTCATCTGATACACCTTGAAGTTAGCATGAGCAGCATATGTTAGAAAGATTCTGATTGCTTCCAATCTTGCAACTGGTGCAAATGTTTCATCAAAATCTATGCCTTCTTCTTGTGAATAGCCCTTTGCCACTAATCTTGCTTTATTCCTTGTGACTGTACCAGATTCATCCATTTTGTTTCTGAACACCCATTTTGTACCAATGATAGACTTGTTCTTTGGTTTGGGCACTAGCTTTCATACCTTGTTTCTTTCAAATTGATTCAACTCTTCTTGCATAGCTATTGCCCAATCAGGATCATTCAAGGCTTCTTCAATCCTTTTTGGTTCTTCTTGAGACAGGAAGCTACTATACAAGCATTCATTTTGAGTTGCTCTTCTAGTTTTGACACTATCATTTGCATCTCCAATAATTAATTCAAAGGGATGGCTTTTTGTCCATTTTCTCAGGATGAAGATGAAGCTTCATGATCATTGGAAGTGTTATGATCATTGTGATGTGATTGACTATTTGAGAACCCTCCCCCTGAGATGGACCCTCTACTTGAAGATTATTGAGCAGAGTTGATATTCATCGAATGATTATCAATTGATGTATTATCAGTCGATTGATGATTGTCAACTGATAAGTTATCTGTTGATGCATTGGCATCAATTGATGGGAGGATTCTAGGTACTTGAATTCTTGAGATTTCCACATCATCACTATCTTCACTTCTACCAATTGATTTATTTTCAAAATGTAATTGATCATGGTATCCTTCATCAAACAACCCTTGAATTTTCTTATCATCAAAGACTACATGCATAGATTCCATAACAGTGTGTAATCTAAGATTGTAGACTATGTATGCTTTGGTTGTTATTCCATATCCAACAAATATAGCTTCATCTGCTTTGGATTCAAATTTTCCCAAATGTTCCCCTTGATTTCTCAGAACAAAACATTTGCATCCAAAGACATGAAGAAAATTTACTGTTGGCTTCTTGTCCTTCTTCATCAATTGATATGGGGTTTTGCCTTGAGATTTATTGATAATAGAAATGTTCTGAATGTAACAAGCAGTGTTGATTGCTTCTGCCCAGAAGTATGTAGGAAGTTTTGCTCCTTCTAACATAGTTCTAGCAGCTTCTATCAAGGTCCTATTTTTCCTTTCAATAACTCTATTTTGTTGTGGAGTCCTTGGAGCTGAGAAGTGATGAGTGATACCCTTTTCTTCACAGAATTCTGTTATTGTTGAGTTTTTGAATTCAGTACCATTGTCACTTCTAATTGTTTTGACCTTCCATTCAGTGCCATTGTCAACATTCTTCACATGATTTATAATGATTTTGCTTGCCTCATCCTTTGAGTGTAAGAAATATACCCATGTATATCTTGTGAAGTCATCCACAATTACCAATGCATATCTCTTTTTGGCAATTGACATTATGTTGACAGGACCAAACAAATCCATGTGCAATAACTCCAAAGGTTTATCAATGGATGATTCAGACTTTGACTTAAATGATGCTTTTACTTGTTTTCCTTTTTGACAGTCATCACAAAGTCCATCCTTGGTGAATTCCATTTGTGGAATGCCTCTAACCAAATTCTTCCTAACCAATTGATTCATTGATTTGAAGTTTAAATGTGCTAGCTTCTTGTGCCAAATCCAACTTGCATCTGTATTGGCTTTGCTGAGTAGACAGGTCATAGAATTAGCCTTTATAGAATTAAAGTCAGCTACATAGACATTTCCTTTTCTTTCACCTGTCAAGAGAACATCACCAATTTCTTTGTTGGCTATAATGCATGATCCAGTTCAAAACCACACACCATTTCCATTATCACACAGTTGACTAATACTTAGCAGATTGTGCTTTAGTCCATCAACTAGTGTTACAGGTTCAATGACAACATTTTCACTTGCAATTGAGCCATATCCCAGAGTATAACCTTTGTTGTTGTCTCCAAAAGTAACTCCTGGGCTAGCCTTTTCCACAAACTTTGTGAGCAGGGACAAATTTCCAGTCATGTGCCTAGAACATCCACTATCTAGATACCAGAGACTCTTCTTCCTGTTTCCCTGCACACAATAAAAACAATCAAGTTGCTTTTGGTACCCAAGCTGCCTTGGGTCCTCTTTTATTAGTTGCAGCCTTAGCCTTGGTTGTTAACTTTGGCTCCTTTTATTTTGGTGGATTTAACTCCACTTTAACTTTGGGAGTTGGCTTTTAAGGCTTAGACACCTTGGAACTCATGGCAAAATTTCCATGTTCTTCATTATCTATATTAGGCATGTTCCATGGCATACTAGGCATGTTCATATTAGGATATGCAAAGAAATGATTGTACATGTATGGAACTTGTGCATAAGGCATATGAACATTAGGAGCAACCAAATTAGAATACATGGCATTCATGAGCATAGGATTGGTAAGCATGGCATTTGAAGTCGTGGCATGTGCATTTAAATCATTTGAAGACATATACTTCTTTTCATTCTTGCATTGCATAGACAAATGATTTACACTACCACACTTAGCACATACCTTTCTAGGTGCATACATATCAAGAGTGTAATTGTTGTGCTTATTTATGCATACTTTTCCATTCCTATTCTTTTTCTTTTTCTCAGAGTTAGGTTGAGTAATTTCCACAGGTGCTATCTTTTCTAATTTTTCTTTTAATTGTTTCTTGGATAAGCTACCTATGTTGATTTTCTCAGCCTCAGCCTCAACTTGATTTTTGGTTTCCTTAACAAACTTGATAGGAGTGCTAAATTTATTCTTTTTATTAGCCATCGATGATTTACTTGTCGATGGATGCTTATCGATTGATTCATCATCAATCGATTGATAATCCTTATCGATCGATGAAGGATTAGCAGTCGATTGATCTTTATCCCTTGAAGCATCATCCAATGGCTTGCCAGTTGAATTGGGGGATTCTCCTAGAGTATCTACACCCTGAACATCAATGATTTGTTTGGCAGTTTTAGCAGACCTATTCCATCTGTTAATGGTTTCTATTTCTTCAGCTAATTGTTCTTTCAACAATTCTTCTCTTCTCAAACTATTTACTAGTTCATTCCTAGCATCCTTACTTTCCTGCTTAAATCTATTTAAACAAACAAGTTCATTTTCAAGAAAAATATTCCTCTCAGTTAAGACATCAATGGTGTTCTTTAACTTGAGGTTTTCTTTGTTTAGAGATTTTAGAGTGACATGCAAATTGTACAATTCATTGGACATTTCATTAATAGTACTATTGCATTCATCAGTAGTAAGTTTAGAAAAGTTGGTAGCTAGTACCTGATTAAATGCTGAATTAGCTTCTTCATCTTCATGGTTGGCCATTAGAGCTAGATTAATATATTCTTCAGAATCACTATCCTCAGCAGCCCAGTCCTTCTCCTCAGTAACAAAAGCCTTTTTTTTTTGTTTTAAAAGGTCAAAGTATTTCTTTTTATAATCAATACCCTCATATGACTTTGCCTTTTCTTGTTTTGGCTTCCTGCACTCATTTGAGAAATGACCAGCCAATCCACAGTTAAAGCATTTGAATTTAGATCTATCAACCAAATTTTTATTTTGATTATTGCTTCTAAACTGGGATCCAGGCCTTTGAGCATATGGATTCCTCTTGAATTTTAGCTTTGAAAACTTTCTTGACAGAAATGCAAGGTGCTCATCAATCTCATCCAAATCATACTGAGAGCATGTTTCATTTTCTTCACACTTGCTCTTTCCTTTTCTCTTAAATGATTCTTCAACAGCATCACCAGCCATCATGACAGACTCTTCTACACAGCCACTTTCTTTCTTCTCTTTCTTGTCTTCATTCCCTTTGACCATCAAAGCCACAGTTTTCTCCTTTTTTTGATTCTTCTCAATCTCTTCATCTAGTTGAATCTCCAGTTCATAAGTCTTGAGAATACCATATAGTTTCTCTAGAGTATAATCCTTGAAGTCATGAGATTGTCTAATGGAAACAGTCATTGCCTTCCACTCCTTTGGAAGAGATCTAAGAAATTTAAGATTTGTATCTTCTGTTGCATAAAACCTACCATATAGCTTTAGACCATTCAATAACTTTTGGAATTTGCTATAGGTATCATTGATGGCTTCACCACTCTTAAAATGAAATGATTCATATTTTTGAATTAAGAGTTGCATCTTATTTTTCCTAACTTGTTCAGTTCCTTCACACAGAATTTGAAGAGTGTCCCATACTTCTTTTGATGAAGTACAGTTTATCACATTGTCAAACATATATTTATCTAGACCATTAAACAAAATGTTCATGGTCTTTTTGTCTTTAAGTACTTCTTTTTCATCCTCTTATGTGAACTCAGAGATGAGTTTTGGAACATGTCTATCAACTGTAGGAGTTCCATCAGGGTTTACACCTGTAACTAGCTTCATGGGAATGTGAGGACCTTTCTCTATGCAGTGAACATAGGAAGGGTCCAGAGAAAGTAGATGCAGATGCATTTTAACCTTCCATGGAAAATATTCATCTTTCTCTAAAACTAGAATCTTCACACCTGAATCTTTATGGCCCATATTGACTATTCTTGATCTTTAACTTTCTGTATGTTAAAAACCTGGCTTTGATACCAATTGTTATTCCCTAGAACATTGTCAATATTTGTAGAAGGGGGGGTTGAATACAAATATTAAAACTTTTTGCTTGTTCTAATATTTGTTCTTGATGTTTGAGAATTAGAGAGAATATGTTCAAACAAATTTAGACTGAAAAATAAACTGAACAAAGAGATTTAAAATTACTGAGAATTAACAATGTTCCTAGGTTAAAATAAACCTAGCTGCGTTTTTACAAGATTAGAAAACAAATCAACTGTTCTTACAAATATGCTCTCAAACTAGAACAGTTGATTAAGAAATATTGTCTAACTTGTCTGTTTTCTAATAATGCTGCTGCACTTGTTTATATACCACAAGTGTGCTTTTACAATTCATATTCTAGAATTGTTTCTGTTGGTGTAGGTGCCCTAGAGGCAATACAATGTTTATTTTGATAAACCTTTATATCAATTGATTATTCAATAAACGTATTTATTATGACTTTAATTACTGCGATATATTTGTTAGCATAATAAATGTCCTTAGAATCATGATACACATTGTATAGTTTAGTACATGACTTGAACTTGAGATTATATAATATATCATATTCTTAAATGTCCCTAGTCGAGTATTATTATTATAGGACAATAATAATACATAAATAGACTAGTATGTGGTTTGACTGATAACCACATCTCATTGGTTATAAGTATGGGGATACTAAAGTCAATACATAGGTACATGTAGGAGTACATGATACTGGACAGACCCACAGTGAGATTCTTCATGTTTAATAAAGTCATAAGAAAGACTCACAGTGATAATGGTGTAATGATCCTTTGACTTGAGATCATTATATTTCTATACGAGGATTAATATACTTTGACTACATTAAAAGTTACCTTTGACCGGGTGTGATAAAAGTGGACATCGGGTATATCATGAGTCGTATGAGAAATATGAATGATAGATAAAGGATTTAACCCTCCTATAATTAGGAGAGATATTATTGGCCTCTTGATTGAGTGAGACTATAAAATGCATGGCCGTGCTCAAATAATGATTTGTTTTCATAGTCTACTCATGGATCAAGTAAACCCGGATTAAATGTTGAAGAGGATGACTAAATACATGCCTCGAGTTTAATCTATAATATATATGGTTAAAGGGATTATATTACACTGAAACATTAATCACGAAAGGTTTTATCGAATCACGATTTAATTATTATTTAATTGGGTAACAATGATGTATTACTAGATACCGCTCATTGTTTATAATTTTATTGGAGAATAAAATTATTGCTAATTAAATAATAGCCTATAGGGTCACACACATAGAGTACTTAAAGGAATAATTAATTTAAATTATAGATTTAAATTAATTGATGATTATTTGAATTTTATTATATTAATTAAGTGAGACTTAATTAATTGAAATAATATAAATTCGAATTTGAATTCTGCCATTAATAATTAAGTGTGACTTAGTTATTAATTAAATAATAAAATTCGGTTTTATTATTTAATCCTAAACCTACATGGGTTAGGCTTTGCTGTTATGGGTTGCTATTATGGGCCTATTAACCAACCATTATAAATAGATAATGTAGGGTTAATAAGGATTATGTTTTTGAGAAAAACAAAACCCTAGCAGCAGCAAAGGCAGAGAGAAAAGGCAGAATTCAAAATCATCAAAGGAGGCTAGTACATCCATTCCGTAATCAAGATCGTGAGACGTTCTTGAAGGTGCTCGTGTGGATACCATAGAGGTGTTTTCGAGAGGAAGACACAAGTCGTGAAAGCTAGGATCTCCGTTGAGTTCGTGAAAGTCAAGACCAAGTAAAGGTATGATTCCGTTTCACAATAATCAGTCCGCTTATACATGATCCTGCGTTTAGGGTTCCGAAATTTTCGTTATATTTACGTTTAATCCGCTGCGTTTTATGCCTCGGAACCCAACAGTTTCTACCTACCTTCCTTTTACCTTTTTCTATTTTAGAATAAAGGTTTGAAAGACAGCTTCTGATATAGTCTTCACAGTCATCATAGACTGTCTTCCATAGGTGTTCTTTTTCCTTTCTAGATCTCTGACAGATTGCCTTTTTGTCACAGTCAATTGATAATTTGTTGTTAAGCATATCAATTGACTCTTCCTTTATTCATCAACTGATAATGTTCTTCGATTGATCTTGATATTCATCGATTGATAAGTTTAGTTGTCTTATCGATTGATAAATGATATCAATCGATATATCAATCGATGGGTCTTCACATCAGTTGATGATCTTCAACTCTTGACTTGGTTTCTTCAATTGATCTTTTATACATTGATGCTTCAATATCAACTGATCATCCTTCACTTGTATAATTTTCCTGTCTTCAAATATTCACAATTTAACAGTCTAAGTTATACATCAGTTGATGACCTATATCAATTGACTCTTGTATCAATTGATGAAAATATCAATTGATTTACACCTTATCAATTGAAAATAGACTAAGTACACCTATGCTACAATCCATATTATCAGTTGATTCAGATAAACATTTCAACTGATAAATGGTTTCCTGATCAATTAATATTTATAACTTTCATATCAACTGATCAGTTACATCAAATAAAATTTATATGATTCTAAGATTAATGTTATCATCAAATTACATGTAGATTACTAACATTTTCCATTGTAACTCCTTATAGCGATAACGGTGTTGGAACTTTGTCTAGTCTCTTTAAATTTTCAATTATGATCTCACGAGCTTCATCTTTTGAGTGCAAGAATTCCACCCATGTATATTTGGAGAAGTCATCGACCATGACTAGTGCATATATCTTTTTAGTCATAGACATGACATTCACAGGACCAAAGAGATCCATGTGAACTAGCTATAGAGGTATTGTGATTGAATTGATTCCTTTGCTTCCGTGACTTGACCTTTTCATTTTCCTTTTTTAACATGCCTCACACAATCCTTCTTGCAGAACTCAAGTGGAGGCAAATCCTTCACTACTTCTCTTTTTACTAGAGAGTTGATATTTTTGAAGTTTAGATGAGATAATCTTTTATGCCAAAGCCAATTTTCCTTTTCTGATGCTTTGGTATAGAAGCATCAAATTTTATCCTTGTTTGTAGAATTCATGTCATCTACAAACAGGCTTCATTTTCTTACACCACATAGTGAAATCTCCTTGATTTTTCTGTGTGATATGAGATACAACTTTTTGTCAAATTCCACTTTCAAATCTTTAGCCATCACTTGTTTTAGCCATGAGTGCTAAATTTCCATATTCTTCATCTTCATCTTCATCAGTGTCATCCCAATAATTTTCATCTGCAATATATGTTTTTCATGTGTGCTTTTTGAATTGAGCTTCATATTTTGCTTCAAGTTTCGAATAGTCATTGTTTTTCTTGATTGCTTTAGGTTTTTTACACTCTGTAGCAAAGTTTCCTAGCTTATTACAGTTGTAACATCTAATTTTTGATCTACCCACAGTTCTAGTTTTGTAACTACCTTTGAAACTGATTTTAGGAGTTTTTCTTTTTCTTGAGGAGCCAAAGTTTGGTTTTGGTTTGAAACTTTTGTTCTTTTTGAATCTCAAGTTTCCAAACTTTTTTGCCATGGATTTGTTCTTCATACCTTCTATCTCCTCAATGGTGTAGAACTCATCCTCATCAGGTTCACTCTTGACAGATTCATCATCTTCTTTGTCTTCTTCTACAATATCTTCAATCTTTAACCTTTGACATGTACCATTCTTTTCCATCTTCACAAGTTCATTTGCAATAAGAGCACTTGAGATATTTTCCATTTTTTCTCTGTTGGCTAGAATATATTTATTATGAAAGAACTCTAATTCATAAGTCTTTAGTATTCCATACCATATCTCAAGTAGAAGCTTTATCAAATCCCTTCCTTCTCTTATGGCTGAAATCTTATGTTCTAGATGCTCTGGAAGAGTTAGAAAAAACTTCATGTTTTTCTCTTTGGTTTCATAGTATTTTTCATGCAGCTGGAGGTCATTAATTAGTTTGTTAAACCTTTCAAAGACCTCAATTATGCCTTCATTTTGTTTGACATAAAAGTTTCATACTGTGAAACCAAAAGTTGCTTTTGATTGTCTCTTACTTCTTCTGTGCCTTCACAAAGTATTTCAATAGTTTCCCAAATGTGTTTAGCTGAGGTGCAATTAACAATATTGTTATACATAACAATGTTCAATGACTCAATAAGTATGAGCATTAAACTGTTGTTGTTGGGTCCCGGAGATCGTAGAGGGGGGGGGTGAATACGATTCCCAAATTAAAAATATGACTATTAATTATTTTTGGGACAACATAAAAATTACTTTGGTTCAAACCCGGGTACTGTTCATCTTCTTCTTCAACCTCAAGAACACCATTAAAATAACCAAGACAATGAACGGTAAATCATCCAAAACACACGACACAACAAGATCCAATAATATACCTTTATATTCATTGAAGTGGGGTAGATGCTATAAACAAGTTCAAGAACATAAGCTCAAGAACACAACAAAGAAGTGATTTTTGTCTCCTCTAAAACTATTACATTTTATAGATCAAGGAGACAAAAATCAACCCTATCTTCTATACAAGATTTAACAAGTGTTTTTAATAGAAGAATAGAGGAGTGGTATGATAAAGAAAATCATGGCTATAAATATATTCAAGATCTAGTTTGACCATGGGGGAGAGAATAATTTTTCTCTCTCTCCCCTTTTCTTTTCTCCTGCACCCACGCTTCTTGAAAAACAAGTATGGAAGACTTTTATTCAAAGTGAAAAAGGTTACTTTTTCACTTTTTCTCCTTTTGCTCATGTCCACCCAAATCTTATCTTCAAAGTCATGTGCCAAGCATGCCTTTGGAAATATTTAATGTAACAGTAATATTTAATAAATATATAAAATATAAATAAAGAATATCTTTATTTATAAAATATATAAATAATTAAATAAATACTTTATTTAATTAAATTAAATATTTCCATTCCACTCTTCAATTTGTGTAGACTTCCTTATCCAAATACTTGGCCCCGTATACGTGACTCCACCACGTCCAAGTATTTGGCCTTCTAATCTGTGAAGCTTTAGTAAGATCCAATCAGGTTGTGCCGTCTGTCCCTTATCCATTAGGCTGACATTTCTCCAACACTGATTTACCACCTTTGTTGATCCTCCACATGACTCAAGAAAACCAACAACTTTAGAATGATTAAAACTATATTAACTGACGAGAGCTTGCCTCCAATGTCCTGACACTTGATGCAACGGTCTGGTTCATAAGTGACTAGTCTTGATAGGGGCTCTTGATTCCGAACATGATTCCACATTCTTCTTTGCAAACCTTACTTGTAGCTTCGATTGTAATGCACTAAAATCTTCATAGACTAAGACAATCTTCTGTAGCTTCCACATCCTTGAATATATGTCAATATCTTTTATTCTCCACTGAGGCCTGAACATGTTAATGAACTTCTTCCAGTGAGCTTCAAGTCTGTAGATGATCCTTTGATACTTTGTCTTAACTGAACTCTATGATCCAAGATTTCTGTGCACCTGCATATTATTACATGTCCTGTTCTATTCTTGAGTTATCATCAACCATTACATAGAGATTACATTTAGCATTTCTAGTACTCATGAAAGTGCAGTGAGTTACTTCCCTTCACTCCTATCTCCCCTTTCAATCTCCCCCTATTTGGTTGATATGGAATAACAATCAAATACTATTTCCCTTTACAATCTCCCCCAAAAGAAATTAAATAAAATTAACTACTAGAGGATAACTCAACTAACATACAAGAAACAATTAAAGTACTGGACATGAAAATAATATACAAAAGGTTCTGGAAAGATATAATCAGTTAAATCCAGATTTCCTGAGTTGCTGAAAATGAATGATGAATTTCTGAATTTCATTTTCCTTTAGCTTCCTCCACTTCAATGTTCTTCAAAGATGGGGTTCTTTCAATAAAGAAACAAATCATTAGTAAAGACTTCTGAACAATCATTCTTGTTCATCTTGCAATTCGAACTAGAACATACAGTTATCTATGTTCCCCATAAGAGGTCAACTCATACTCCCCTTAAGGTTGTTCTCTCTTGGAATGAAAGTCACTTCCTCTTTTTCTTTAGGATGTTCTATTTCCAGGAAACATATTTTTCTTTCTTCCCTGCACTACTCCATTGACTTCATCTATCACTGAAACAAGAAATAGAACACACTTGGACACTTCTCAGATTGTTTTCCCAGTTGCACAAGTAGAAGGGGGGGGGGTTGAATACTTGTGTGTCTTTTCTGCCCGATTTAAAATCAAATTAATAACAAACTCAAACACGAAGATATGAATAAGAACTGTTTTGTATTATTGATTTGTGAATACAAAACTCTCCTAGGATGTACACAAACCCTAGCAGCTTCTCTGTGTTTATCACAGCAACTCTCTCTATCTCTATGCTCTCACAAAAATATTACTAAGACAATTATTTTCCCACACTTTTACAATTAGGTTACATAGAGTTTATATAGAGAGCTTCCTATCAACTAATAACAGAAAGATAAATTACAATAGGAATATAATTCCTAATTATTAGTTGACAGTTTCCTTGTAGAATTCTCTTTCTTTCCCATAGCATATCTGTAATTTAAATTATCTTGATCTTCGAAGACTTTCCATTCCTCTGATCATCTGTATAGACTCTGAAATCTTCAGACTCTGATGATCTCCAGACTCTGATTAGATGTAGACTCTGATAGTTCACAGACTCTGATGGTCTATAGACTCTGACCACCTTCCAGACTCTGATCTTCATGTAGACTCTGGTTTCACTTTCTACAGAAATTCTTCTAAGTACAAATAACATGAATGTTGACTATCTAGACTCTGATTATATATTTCAGAGACTAGAAAGACTTATTACAGATAAACTAATCTAGACCATGTTCTAGTATTTTGTACATCATCAAATGGATATATTCCTAACAATCTCCCCATATTTATGTTTTATAAAATGTAAGCATAAATCAAGGTTTGATGATGTCAAAACTAAAGAATAAAACTATTAATCTAGAACAGTATAAAAGAATTATAAGGGAAAAAGAATTACTTCTTATTTAATCTTCTCAAAAGCTGGATTATTCTTCAAAAAAGACTTTAACATATTTTCCTCCATAATTGCCAAAGCTTCACCAACAAATTTCTTCAGTTTCTTCATTTCTTCATTTGAACATTTTATTTGACAGTAAGCTGCTCTTAGGTCATTTGCATTGCTTTCTTGAGTTTTTAAGTCCTTCAATATTAGAACACTGACTTTCCCATTCATAGGCTGAAACCCAAAGTAATGACCAACACTTTCTTGAAACTTGATTTGTTTTTCTTCTAATGGCATGACTTGATCATTTCCCTCAGCATCAACATATTTCAAAGAGAATTTGCTCATTTGTCGATTTGCCTGTCTGTGCAGAGTCAGCTTCCTGTCAATTTCTTGAAACCATTTGTGAGTGATAGCCTCTTTGCTTTTGTTCACTTCATAAGCAATTTGCAGTAGGAATCTAATATACTGTAGCTCCTCAGCTTGTTTGAAAAAGATAAAATTTGACTGACTAATCCACCTTACACTTCCACCTTCTAGGAAGTAAACTAGCATCTCATTTTTCACCTTTTCTGTTTCTCCCTGACCTCCTTGTACCTTTCTTTCAAAAATATTATAAACAATTTGAGCAGACACCACTTTGTTTAAATGCTTCTGGGTGATCTTCTCAAACTGCCTATCTGTCAAGGATTGAGGATCCCTGGTTAAGGTAGATGTTCTGTCAATATCTGATTCTTCAAATCCTCCAAGTCCTGTCTTGTTTTTAGCTCTAAGTTGCAGATTTGATTGACTGCATTTCCAATAAGAAGGTTCTTGAGTGTCATCAGAGTCTGATTTCTTCCTTTGCCTATCAGAGTCTGATTTAGACCCTGATTTCCCATGTCCAGTCCCTGACTGGTGTGTTTGAGTTCTTGCTACTCCAGATTGTTTTTGTTGCACACCATCAGGACCCTTAGGACCATGAGAACTATCTCCATCATCACCATCTCTCCTCCTTTTAACTCCCCTTAATTGATCCTTGCATCCCTCATCCTTATGTCTCCTGGAGGATTCACCTTGCTTCTCCTTCTCCCCCTTTTTGACATCATCATTACTGGTGACAGCCAAAAGGATCTGCTCAAGAACTGTGGAGATATTTGCCTGGGCTGCAATAACTGAATCAACCTTAGTGGTCAAAGCAGAAACTGTAGTTTGAAGAGAGGCTTGAGTGGTAGTGATAGCAGCCAGAGCATCTTTAAAAGCGACCTCTTTGGATAATTGAAGGGAGTGAATTCTGTCAAATCTTGTATTGAGAAGAGAAGTGGTATTATCAACACCAGTGAGCTTTGTTTTAATATGAGAAATGTCCTGGACCACACTAGATAATTGAGCAGCAACATCAGGCAGCTTAGCTTTAACAGCTCCATCTAAGACTTGATCTTCTTCACCAGGATAGTAACCATGTTCCTGTTGAAAAGATTTTTTCTGAAAAGCTGGAAGCCTCTCAGATTGATGAATTGCCAAAATGCAAGCAAAAGAATCTTTATCTATTATTCCCCTTTGCTGTGCAGACTCCCAAGATTGGGAAAACACCTGATCAAAATATACAAAGGAGGGTGGAACTGGATCATCATCTTCAGAAGAGCACTCCTCAGCAACAGGCTCAATCTTTGTAATTGGAGGGGTAGACTCTGGTGGTATAGACTCCGAAACTGCAAACGGGACTATAGACCCTGACTCCTCCTGAGAGTTATCAGAGACTGTAGACTCTGGAAGTCTAGCCCTTATAGGCATGATTAACAGAGGTTCTTCTGACTTCAAATTCGCAGCCTCAGGTGAAATGACAGGGTTTTCCACCATAGCCTCCATGACTCTATCTGCTCTCCTTGCTAGAAAATCCACCAAATGTAGTTGTGGTCTCTGAGTAAATGATTTCTGAGCAGCAAGAGCCTCCTCCTTCTTTCCAATCTGCACAATCAAACAGTGTGAATTTTCATCCATCCCCTGCTCCAACTCATTGGACCAACTTTGTGGAAAATCTTGATCCCAATAAGTAAAGCTAGGTTCAGGATACCCTAATCTCTCATGCTCACAGTGGGGTTGGGCACCCACTTTCTCAAACTCACTCAGGCTCTCTACAGCCTTTTCTACCTCTCCTTTTGCCTGGTCCAGTGCCAGCCTCTCAGATATTTTTTCACTCAATGTGGAGGGTGCACTCAATAATCCTACAGAAGAGGGGTTGAGAGATAAGAGTTGTGCTTCAATACCTGAACCACCTTGATGGAGGGGAACCCCTTCAAATGTCTGAAGGCTAGGGGTTTCCACCAAGGGGTGAGCATCAACAGATCCTGAACCCTTACAAGCATCTTCTCTCTTTTCAGAGTCTGTTGGCTCCAGTATTCCAGTCTCAGGGTCTACTCTAGACTCTGACAGCTTCAGTATGACTTCATTAGAAGCCAGAGTCTGAGTGTTGCCATCTTGGACTGTTTGTGCATGAGACTCCCACTCAAGGTGGATAGACTCTGACAGAATAGACTGGGAAATTTCTTCATGAGCATCCATCAGAGTCTGTCCTCCCATATCACTAGGGTTCTCATCAGCTGTTTGGTGAGTTGTCAAGGAGGGCCTAACAGCATACTCCCCTGCCCCACTATCACCCAACCTCTGACTAGGTGGTTCTTGTGTGGGTGAGGCAGACTGAGCATCTTTATCACTAGTCACCACTGGTGCACTAGTCCCATCCTCCAACTGCCTTGCACTACCTGCTACCTCCTGATGTTCTTCAAGAATAAATGCATCCAACTTGTGATGAAAGGCCCTGAGATGGATTGCATTGATTGCCTGGGCATCTGTGAGATTGAAGAGGTCCTGCAGTTCCCTTCTTACTTTTTGAAAATAAGTGCCCTTGAATTGATCCAGTCTACTTTGGTAGGTTGGATAGATGTATTTGTTGGCAATTGTACCTATATTATGGACAAGATAGTCAGCCACCTGTCTTGACAGAGGTTGAATTTGAGAGATCCATTGAATGGTTATCCTGTAGGTAACTCCATTATCCCAAATTGCTTCATAATTAAAAACTGGTTGCTCAATCTCAGTTTCCAACTCAGCAACAGACTCTGATGCTCTCCTTTTGTGGACCTTAAGCTTTTTAGGCTTCTTTGTAATTTGCTGTTCAGAGTCTGGCACACCTAGTGCTTTGAGAACTTCATTTGTCTTGCCTTCTATGAGCCCAGCTGCTTGTATTTGTAATGAAGAGTTGAATAGGTAGCTGTATAGATTTTTGACCACATCCTGTGCAGATATTTGTAGCTCCTGTTCCATTCTCTTCCTTAGGGCTTCATAGGTTATAAGAAAATCCAAGACTTGAGATTTAGTCTGATATTGCCCTGGATCTTCAACTGATTCCACCAAAGGATATAGGAATAGCAGTACCTCATCACTTGGAATAATGATCTCATCAATTAGACTTGAGGCTGCATCCAATGGCATTCCTTCCCAAAATGTTTCATGATCAGAGTCTAAAGGCAGCCTAGACTCTGACTCAACATTAGACTCTGGTTCAGGAGTTTTCTTGCTTTCAGAGTCTGGCTCTGCAGGAGCCTTGGGAGCATCTGTTTCCTGCAAAATAGGGTTAGTAATAATAAGAGGCTTGTGTGTGTGTGCAGAATAAGCCTTCCTCAATCTTCTGTACTTCTGATCAAAGGATTTGTCAGGAGACTCAATTAGAGAATCCTGAGGTGCATTCCTAGGCTTTTCAGAGTCTGTAGCCTTTTCAGAGACTACAGACTTGGCTTGAAGGTTAGAATCAAGTGTATCATGACCTTCTTTTAACAAAGAAAGACCTTCAACAACTTGTTTCTCTAGAGGGTTGAGCTCTTCCTCACTGTGCTCATCTATCAGCCTAGTTTGAATCAATTTTCTCCTCTTTACAACTGGTGCCTGTTGAGAGACACCAGAGGTTGGTTTCTTTTTGGATTTTGGTTTGGAAGATTGTGGAATTGAAGGGGATTGGGTGACTTCGGTAGGTGCAGGGGGACTCTCCATTACTTGTTCCTGCACCATTTCACCACCAAAAAATGAGGCATTGTAGATAGAAGGTTTGTAGGTTGAGAGTTTTACCTGCATTACCTGTGGATAGTGCATGGCAGGTAGACTTTTCTTCTTGTCATCAATTCTCTTGATGTCAGAGAATATCCTCCTTTGCTGTTTGTATGCCTGCACACAGCAATCATCTGCAAACTTGGTTGACATATCAGGAATGAAATGGTTGAGGAGAATCATAAGAAATCTATGATAGTAGATTTTCTTCCTCCCCTCTTGCACATTATTTAATTTTGCTCCCATTTGAGTGAGCAACATATCACCAATGTTGATCACTTTGTCAAACAGGAGACTGTGACCAATTTGATAAGTTATAGCAGTAATAGCATCAAAACCACTACACTTACCAGTGAAGCACTTAGCAATTTTATCAAAGAAAAAGGACCATTCTTTCCTTAAGTAAGGCCTAGTTATTTTACTCATGTTATCTAAGCTAGCAGAATAACCTATTGCCTTAAACATGCTTTTAATGTCATCATCAGAAACAGTTTCATCAAAAGGTGTTCTTACAGGCAATTTAAACACAGCATTAAGTACATCGGCAGTTACATCAAATGTAGTGGAGCCAAAGGTAAACATGATTTTACCTGGTTGATCCTGAGAAGGATCAACAACCTTTGCAGAACTCCAAGCCTTTGACACAGCATCCATGTGAATCACTGGTGATGCCTTGAGAATGTAACTGAGCTCAGAGTGCTCCATGAAATCCATCATTGGGAAGTAGTCAGCATCTACTCCTTTCTTATCTCCAAGAGCAGCAACATGATTTGTAGTCATGAAATCAAAGTCCCCAAAAGTGAAAGCAATCGCCTTGGGTCCTCTCAGGACAGTAGAAATGGCAGCCATTGAAGTTGTTGATGTTGAAAGTGATGGAAAAACTTGAAGAAATTAACTAGGGTTCGCAAAAAGCTCTGTGAATATTTTTGCCTTAGAAAATAATTGCAATAAACAAGTGAGTAAATTGTATGAAAAATTTTCTATTTTGTTTGAATTGCATACAATACACACGAGTCTACAGTCTATCTCTAGTCAAAAGATAACTGTTACCGCCTATTTCAAGTCAATTGAACCGTTTAAAAGCAATCAGAGTCTAGGCGATATTTTTCTCAGAGTCTAGGCGATATTTTTCTCAGAGTCTACAGACTCTCCGAGTCTACAGGCTCTCAGAGACTTCAGACTCGTCAGAGTCTAAGAACTAGACTCTGTCAAGGTAAAGTACCAAACAAAATTTTGCAATTTTAATTAATCATAGTGTGTTAAGCCAGGGACTATAATTAAAGTACATACCTTGCTTCTTGTAATTTTGATCACTTACATATTTAACATACCTAATTCACCTACCAGTCTGAGAAAGGTAGATTCATCAAGTGGTTTTGTCAAAATGTCTGCAATCTGTCTGTCAGTTGGAACATAGTGAAGTGTCACAGTGCCATTTTCAACATGTTCTCTAATGAAGTGATACCTGACATCAATGTGCTTTGTTCTGGAGTGTTGGACTGGATTCTCTACAATTTTAATAGCACTAGTATTATCACAATACATAGGAATATTTGAAAATGTTAGTCCATAATCAAGTAATTGATTTCTCATCCATAGAATTTGAGCACAACAACTTCCAGCTGCAATGTATTCAGCCTCAGCTGTTGAGGTGGATACTGTTTGTTGTTTCTTGCTAAACCAAGAAATTAATCTGTTGCCAAGAAACTGGCATTGTCCTGTTGTGCTTTTCCTGTCTACTTTGCATCCTGCATAGTCAGAATCTGAATAACCAATTAGTGAAAAATCTGATTCTCTAGGATACCAAAGTCCAAGAGTTTGTGCCCCCTTGAGATATCTAAAAATTCTTTTCACAGCTATTAAATGTGATTCTCTAGGGTCAGCTTGAAATCTAGCACACAGACAAGTTGCAAACATTATGTCTGGTCTACTAGCAGTTAAATATAACAATGAGCCAATCATACCTCTGTAGCTAGTGTTGTTAACTTTCTTACCCTTTGGGTCAGAGTCTAGCTTTGTGGCAGTTGACATGGGAGTTTTAGCAGTTGCAGAGTCTTGCATATCAAACTTCTTCAACAGTTCTCTTACATACTTTGTTTGATTGATGAAAATTCCATCATCATTCTGTTTGACTTGAATCCCTAAAAAGAAGTTTAATTCTCCCATCATGCTCATTTCATAATTTGACTGCATTAGTTGACTAAACTTTTCACAGAGTTTATCATTAGTAGATCCAAATATAATATCATCAACATAAATTTGGACAAGCAAAATATCACCTTTACATTTTCTAATAAAGAGAGTTTTGTCAATGGTACCTCTTGTGAATTCATTTTCCAGAAGAAATTTTGAAAGAGTTCCATACCATGCTCTAGGTGCTTGCTTCAATCCATATAGTGCCTTGTCTAACCTGTAAACATGATCAGGAAAATTTGGATCAACAAATCCTGGTGGTTGCTCCACATAGACTTCTTCTTCCAATTCTTCATTTAAGAAGGCACTTTTCACATCCATCTGATACACCTTGAATTTTGAATGAGCTGCAAAGGCAAGAAACATTCTGATAGCTTCCAATCTTGCTACTGGTGCAAAAGTTTCATCATAATCAATTCCTTCCTCCTGTGAGTATCCTTTTGCAACTAGCCTTGCTTTGTTTCTTACTACAGTTCCATTCTCATCAAGTTTGTTTCTGTAAACCCATTTTGCACCAACAACAGATCTATTTCTAGGTCTTGGTACTAGTTTCCACACTTTATTTCTCTCAAATTCATTCAATTCTTCTTGCATTGCAATAATCCAATCAGGGTCTTGCAAGGCTTCCTCAATTTTCTTGGGTTCATTCTTTGAGAGAAAACAGCTATAAAGACATTCATTTTGAGTGGCTGTTCTTGTTTGTACACCACTCTCAGGGTCACCAATTATTAAGTCAGGAGTGTGATCCCTTGTCCATTTTCTAGCTGGTGGAAGATTGGTTCTTGAACTTGAAGCTCCCCCTAAGTCATTTGCATCTTCTGTATTTGAGTGAAATTCAAATGAAGAGGCTCCCCCTAAATTGCTTGACTCTGACAAGGTTTCAGAGTTGCTTGATCCAGACCCTGATGAGTTAGACTCTGTCTGTCTAGACTCTGTCTGTCTAGACTCTGTTTGGGTAGACCCTGACCTGTTAGACTCTGAATTATTTGGAGTTGAATTTTCTGACTCCCCCTCAGAGTGTGCAGATTCCTGTGTTGGTTCAGGAGTTGTTTGAGGGTCTTCATCCTCTTCTTCTTCATTTATCTCAGAACTTTTTAGATTTTCAAATTCCAGTGTAGTAGACTGTGACTCATCCTGCAATCCTGTAAACTTTTTATCATTAAATGCAACATGAATAGATTCCATAACAATTTTGGTTCTGAGATTAAACACTCTGAATGCTTTTGTGTTTGATGCATATCCAAGAAAAATTGACTCATCTGCCTTGGCTTCAAATTTGCTTAGATTTTCAGGATGTACTTTCAGTACATAACACTTGCATCCAAAAATGTGAAAGTGTTTCACACTTGGCTTCTTGTTCTTTATCATTTCATAGGGAATCTTTCCATGCATGTTTATTAAGGTGCAGTTTTGAGTGAAACATGCTGTATTGACTGCCTCTGCCCAAAAATAGACTGGTAGTTTAGATTCTGCCAGCATTGTTCTGGCAGCTTCTATGAGTGTTCTATTCTTTCTCTCCACAACTCCATTTTGTTGAGGAGTTCCTGGTGCAGAAAATTGTTGAGTAATTCCCTTTGATGCACAGTAGTCCTCCATGATTGAATTCTTGAATTCAGTACCATTGTCACTCCTTAGAATTTTAACTGTTTTTGTTGATTTCCTTTCCAGAAAGGTGATATGGTCTTTTATGTGTTGTGGAGCTTCATCCTTTGAATGTAGAAAGAAAACCCATGTGAATCTTGTAAAATCATCTACAATAACAAGAGTATATTTCCTTTTGTTAATTGACATAACATTTACTGGACCAAATAAATCAAGATGCAATAAATAAAAGGGTTCAGAAATGGTGTTAATTGTCTTGCTCTTGAAGGATGATTTTCTTTGCTTCCCAAGTTGACATGCTTCACAAAGTCCATCTTGCACAAAATCAACCTGTGGTAATCCTCTTACAAGATTCTGTTTAACCAACTTATTGAGTGTTTTGAAGTTGATGTGTGACAGTTTCTTGTGCCATTTCCAGCTTTCTTCTGTTGAGGCCTTGCTATATAGACATGTGATTTCACTGTGTATGCAATCCTCCAAGCTGGCTTCATAAATGTTACCATGCCTAAGTCCTTTGAAAACCACAATGCCTGTTTCTTTGTGAGTCACAAGACACTCTTTGTTGTCAAAGCCAGTATGGTAACCTTTATCTCCAAGTTGACTTATGCTTATTAAATTATGCCTTAAGCCATCAACTAGAGCTACTTGTTCAATGATGACATTCCCAAGTACAATCTTGCCATAACCCAGTGTTTGTCCTTTGTTGCCATCTCCAAAGGATACTTCTGGGCCAGCCATTTCCACAAAGTCTGTAAGCAGGGATTTCTTTCCAGTCATGTGTCCTGAGCATCCACTGTCCAGGATTAGGGTTACATTCTTTACCCTGGTTCCCTGCATACATAAAGCAACTAGTTAGATGTTTTGAGGACCCAAACAGTTTTGGATCCTTTTCTACTAACTTTAGGAGAAGCAGGCTTTACAATTTTCACCTTTGATTTACCTGTCTCTTTTGTTGCCTTAGACTCTGGTGGAGTCTTGACAGTGTCATACCAACTTTTATCAATAGAAGATTTTAGCTCATAAAAATTGTAATACAAGTCATGATAGTCCTTATACATATAGATAGAATGAAATATGCTACCACAGTGATAACATGGTTTCTGTGGTATGTAGTGACTTTTTAGAGTCTGTGAAGGATTAGACTCTGATTTCTTCTCAATCTTTGCTTTACAATCTATAGCCAAATGGTTGTGGTTGCCACATCTATAACACTTCTTTCTAGGAGCATTAGGATCCTTTTGGTAATTGTTTACCTTATTAATTCCTTCCTTACCATTCCTATTTCTCCTAGTTTTGGTAGACTCTGATAAGTTCTCTAGCCTTTCTTTTAATTTTGACTTAGACAAGTACCCTATATTGATATTTTTCTTAGAGTTATTTGCTCCTGTTTCATCTGTCTTTTTGTTAACAACAGGGGGACTAATGACAGATGAGTTTGTGGTTTCAGATTTTTCTTTAGGTGTCACAAACTTAACAGGAACAAATGTACTTTTGTCTTTAGTCTTATTAACTTGGCTAGCTTCTTCACTGTTATCATTCTCAACAATAGGTCTTTTGTCTTGACTCTTGTCATAGCCTAGACCAGCAGTTTGACACACATTTTGATTATTGAGAATTTCTTGAACTTTTCTACCAGAGTCTGTCCAGACTCTAAACTTGAGTCTCTCTTCTTCTAGTTCTTTCTTAACATAGTCATAGGCCTTCAAGATTTCAGTGTAGTTATGACTATGTTTCTCAGAATCCTTTTTGTATTGTTCCATTAATATTAACTCAGACTCTAAATGATCATTCCTTTTAGTCAAGGTCAAATTTTCCTCTCTCAACCTTTCACTTTCACTAGTGAGAGACCTACATGTTGTCATTATTTTATTGACCTCACTTTGCACAGTTTCTATACCATCAGAGTCTAAATTAATTAAGGATTCAGGAGTAAAGATTGATACCTGAGTTTTAGGAGATGAGGGTTCTTTGGGAGATTGTGATTTTCTTGAGGAGGATGCCATCAGTGCTAGATTTTCATAATCAATTTCATCCTCTGAGCTTGAATCTGCCCAATCCTTTCCAGTTGATAGAAGTGCTTTTCCTTTTCCTTGACTTTTTGACTTTCTGCATTCACTAGCAAAGTGGCCCAATATTCCACAGTTGAAACATTTGACCTTTGCTTTGTCAAGTTTGATTATTGTACTCTTGCTCTTCTCAACCTTCTCATCTTCCTTCTTGAATGATGGCCTCTTGCTAAATTTTCCAGTTCTTTTGTTAAATTTCATTCTTTTGAAATTTTTTGCAAACATAGCCATCATTTGACTTAGGTCAATCTCTTCATCAGAATCAGAGTCTGTGTCAGTAGACTCTGACTCCACAACAGCTTTACCCTTCTTCCTTGAATCCTTGATTCTAGCTTCTGTGGGTTGTTCCTGTTGTTCTTTCTCAGACTCCAGTAAGAGTGCCACAGATTTTGTCTTTACAGACTTCTTATTTTTCCTCTGTTGCATCTCCAAATCATATGTCTTGAGTCTGCCATACAATTCTTCTAGAGTTAGTTCATCCAAATCTCTAGCTTCCCTTATGGCTGTTGTTTTATTGTCCCACTCTTCAGGAAGTGCTCTTAGAAACTTGGTGTTTGTATCTTTAGAATCATAAACCTTACCAAGCATAGCCATCTCATTCAGAAGTTTTGTAAACCTATCATACATCTCAGTGATAGATTCTCCAGATTTAGCTTCAAAATATTCATACTCCTGAATTAGCAAAGACCTTGCATTCTTCTTGACGTCTTTAGTCCCTTGACAGTGCACTTCAAGTTTTGCCCACATCTCCTTAGCAGTGGTGCATGATATAACACAGTTTGTAAGGACAGAATCCAAACTGTTGAAGAGAATGTTTTTGACTTTTGCCTCCTTAAGGACATTCTCCTTGTCCTCTCTTGTCCATTCAGCCTTGGGTTTTCCAATGAAGTGTTCTTCAGTTACTTTACCTTCTTCATTGATTTTAGGCACAAGCTTTAAGGGCACATAGGGTCCTTCATGAATTCTTTCAAGGTAGTCAGGGTCTGTTGCTTCCAGATGGTGCAGCATCTTAACCTTCCAGTGGGTGAACTTGTTTCTTTTAAGCATAGGAATCTTAGAATTGCCATCTTTGTTTCCAGACATCTTTGATCGATTTTATACGTTAGGCTTTGATACCAATTGTTTTCCCATTTGTACAAGTAGAAGGGGGGGTTGAATACTTGTGTGTCTTTTCTGCCCGATTTAAAATCAAATTAATAACAAACTCAAACACGAAGATATGAATAAGAACTGTTTTGTATTATTGATTTGTGAATACAAAACTCTCCTAGGATGTACACAAACCCTAGCAGCTTCTCTGTGTTTATCACAGCAACTCTCTCTATCTCTATGCTCTCACAAAAATATTACTAAGACAATTATTTTCCCACACTTTTACAATTAGGTTACATAGAGTTTATATAGAGAGCTTCCTATCAACTAATAACAGAAAGATAAATTACAATAGGAATATAATTCCTAATTATTAGTTGACAGTTTCCTTGTAGAATTCTCTTTCTTTCCCATAGCATATCTGTAATTTAAATTATCTTGATCTTCGAAGACTTTCCATTCCTCTGATCATCTGTATAGACTCTGAAATCTTCAGACTCTGATGATCTCCAGACTCTGATTAGATGTAGACTCTGATAGTTCACAGACTCTGATGGTCTATAGACTCTGACCACCTTCCAGACTCTGATCTTCATGTAGACTCTGGTTTCACTTTCTACAGAAATTCTTCTAAGTACAAATAACATGAATGTTGACTATCTAGACTCTGATTATATATTTCAGAGACTAGAAAGACTTATTACAGATAAACTAATCTAGACCCTGTTCTAGTATTTTGTACATCATCAAATGGATATATTCCTAACACAGATGCCCCTTGAAAATCTCCTTCACATTCTACTTTACCCAGAAAACTTCTACTTTGCAAAAACTCCCCCTGAGTTGATACTCTTCAAAGAAATCTTCATTTTCATTCATTGATCGTGCTAGAAAGAATTCTTCTGCCGAACCTTTCCTAAGAATGTTCCAAGGACAGATCTTCAAACAAATAGAGCAAAATCCCTTAGATATCTTTTCAGAATAAGATATAGCACTGCAAACTAAGATTTTAAGATTCTCCATAACTTCTCCCCCTTATTACGACAAGTAACTTCTTCCCAATTGACAAAAAGTAACTTCTCCACTTCAGATAAAAAAAATTAGTTAACTCTACAATACCTTTAGGGATTAGGCTCCAACCAATTACTAAGAAACTCCCCCTTAGTAATTTCTCCCTTGCATCACTAAGGTTTCAATTTTATCTAATTCTCCCCCTTAGTTCATGCAATCTCCAATCCACCCTTGTGTCTTTAGATAAATCCTCTAAGTAACCTCCACAAGATAGGATTGATAGATCTCGTTTCTTGTAATTGACAGATCTCGTTTCTTGTATCACCAAATTCTCCCCCTTAGTTGAGAATATCCTTTAAAATAATAAAAGTATCATCTACATCCAATCGAATAAGAAACTCTCCTCCAACTGAACATAAAATCCCCCTTAGGCCTAAAAATTAATGTCTCCCCCTTTGAGATTGAGAACAACATGAATTAATAGACCCAAAGGTAATAGTTTGGACATTCCCACTAAGCTTCAGCTAGACTCTTTTTCAGCTTGTCTTCCAGAAAAGAATCTCTTCAACATTCCAGAGCTAGAAAATTCAGTAACAGGATTCAAGCATAGTAGCAAGGTTAGTGTTTGGTCTATGGTTTCCTTACTTCTACTACGTTCTGTTGGTGTTTACACTTTCAAGCGTAAGTGTTCCACTCATTTCTCTCCCTATTTCTCTCACTCAAGTGTATCACTCCCTCACTTCACTCAAGTGTTTCTCTCCCTTACTTGCACTCATTCCATTTATAGCAATTTGTACCTGCAAGTAAATCCATGCTAGTCTCACCAAGATATTATGGATCGTTGACTGTGGCATGTTGTCGATCACTGAAGATCTAGGTTCTGAGATGGAATCTCAGACAGGGTTTCAGTTAGGCCGTCACCCAACTCACCATGAGCAAATCCATGCACACGTGGCTCGTTGTCGGGGAATAACCCTTCTGAAATTGGAATCTCCTCCATTCCAGGAGTGACTGAAATCCCAACACCCTGATCCTCAAAAGACTCATCAAATTGGTAAACCAACTGAATCATAGTCTACGAGTTGTTGCTCAGCTACTTTCAGCATCAACAATCTCCCCATATGCAAATCCATGCACTGGATCATTGAATGTGGTATGCGTACTAGCAGCTATCTAAGCATCAACCGACTCCCCATATGCAAATCCATGCACTGGATCGTTGACGGTGATATGCCTTTAAGTTTTGAGCGATCCATGTATTCCGAATTTGAATTCCTGAGAGAGTAGACGTGTACAAACATCTCTCTTAATCACCTGTGAAGATGAATTAACTCACTATTTTCAGTCATGGAAAACTGTTAGTGATTGCCTCTCAACATCAACAGATTGCTCTGCGGATGTGAAATCCCGTTAGGGAACTAGGACTGTTTCTCCTAGGAAGGTTGACAAGGATTCTAATATATGGAAAGAAATCCAAGTTTCCCTCAAATACCTGTGAAGGTGACTCAACAACTTCATTCACCATGAATGGAAAACAAAGAAGTTTAGGGGTTTTACCTATACCTCACAATGTGCACTTCTTGCAATGTGTCCTCACAATTGTTAGTCCCAAGAGAAGCTAGAGAACTGTTAGGTCCTATAACATCCCTTAGAAGCAAAAACTTTAGGATTACCATCAGCGTGAATGCTTTTGGTGTGCTTGACTCATTACAAGGTGCTCTGGCTGACGAGCGAATTTTCAATGAAATCACCCTGTTGAGAGAGTTCATTCAGAAACGGTTGAACTGCCTTTTCAGCTCTGCATCCTTTTGAGAGAATACAGATGAGCTACAGTTACCTCAATTTATATACTTCTTTCCTTCTCGAGAGGTAGAGCTGTGGGTGCACTTCTGACACATCCTTATTTGCTGCATCAAGTGCAGTTTCTCCCTTAACAACCGCTAATCTACATAAGTTCCTTATATCACCAAGGGTTGAAAGTTTGATTTAGAATGATAGTGTTTGGTACTAAGGCCTTGGTTAGAAATTGATGGATTATTCAACTTCTAGACCTTCCCCTATAGCCATTTAGGCCAAGCCATTACGGCTAAATAGATAGAGTTGATCAGAGCTATATAAAATTTGGTAGAGTATGATTAAACTTATTCTCTATTCCTTCTCAGAAATATAGCATCGGAGCAATGTGTCCTCAAGAACAATGCACCAGAGCTAAAATGTGGGAATTAATAAAGAATAGGTAAAAGAATATTAAGCCAAATTTCATAAACTCACAATTTTGGAAAAAAGTTTAACAGATTAACAAAAGTGTTCTTTTGAATTTCTCTTAGACAAATATCCAATTGAAATTCAACTCTTTTAACAAAAACATTTTGATTAATAACTCAAATCTATTTCATCTTGTTCACTGTATGTTTTCAGAAATTGTTTTACAATTCATTCTTATCGGATATTATCTCCGACTTAAAACATAAATCATTTAAAAAAAATCGAATGAATGCTTTAGTCATACAGTCCAAGGCAAACAACCATTGTTTTAATACTACAGGTCAATGTGAAACAGACATTAACAAGAGTTTTGAAAAATGTTTTACCAATAGTTGATAACTCAAGATCAAAATAATTTACTGAAATAAAATAGCCTGATACCATGCAACCTAAGTTACAAGTTATCAAGTAACTTTATTTAAACAAATCGTGGAGAGAAAACAGTTTTCATTACAAAACATTTAGAGAGAGAGAGAGGATATATGATTTTAAAATAGAAAGATAATCCTCAAGAAATTTTCTCTTTCAAAGGGAGTTTAAAAAAACTTTTAGTGGCTTTTCATTCTCTAGCAAATGAATGCATGTTTAGATAAAACATTTTTCACAAGAAATAGACAAGAAATTTCTTTATGCATTCAAGTTCTAAAGAATGAAAAACATATGTTAATACTAAATAATTATCAAAGATATGAGTGACAATACATTCAAAAGTACTAACATTATTCAATCATTTTGTAATAAAATGCATCTTACTACAAAACAATCAAGCACATAAGATACTTACATTATGCTAGACAATTATCATTTGTCGCTGTAAACAAACACATATTGCAATATAGATCATGGTAATTGTAAAGCATAAAACATAAGCATCCGCTAAATACTGAACATACATTGACCGAATGACAGCATTTAACTTCTTACACTACATCTCAACAATTATCACATAAGCATATTGAAAATACTCATGACAATCAGAATGTATGTAAGCTCGAGGTACTAGTTGCATCAGAGATCAAATATCTTTAAATATTAATGCTAAAATTTATGATCTTTGACAACCCTTCGCGATGTAGTAAATTACTTTCAATATCAGTGTTTTTGAAATAATCTTTTTGTCACTTAGTGCAGAAATTCTAAGTGACATCACTAATATCAAAAGAATGACAACTAATATTAATGGATTTTGTAAAAGACATGAATTACATCACTTAAACTACATATTAAGTGGTTTCATTAATATTAGCATTAAACAATTAGAAGTAAAGAAAATTACGACTAACTATCATTAACTGATATAAGTCAATAACTTTAAATACAACTAATTAAAGCATACAAATACTTATGCTGAACCATTTGATACATATAGCATGAATAACATATGACAGCACAAAGTACGATGTCCTGGATATAAATTGACTATACAAAAAGATGCTACATTGTTAGGTCCCTAGGTCCCGGGTGATCATATGTAATCTCTTAGCGATAATATTGGGTCCCGGGTGGTCACAAGCCAAACATTAATCAGTTCCTAGAGATCGTAGACATCTAAATAGCATGAACACTCTCTATAAACATTACATTTAAATAAATCAATATTAGACTAGAGTGACATACCTTAGTCAATAGAGCTTTTACTGGTGTATTATCGTTGAATGAACAATTACTCCTCTTTGCCCTAGAGATCGAACGTTTACTCCTTTCGAGATCGAAGGTTTACTCCAATTGGACAAGAATAACTTTTCAGCTACCAGTTAACATTGTTCCTCGAAACAATACCACGTTCATCCAGACGGAAACTGCATTACCTTCAACACCCAAATATTTCCTTGTAGATATTGGTCTTGGCAGCAGCTTCACTAAACTCAGCACTCTAGAAACCAGTAGTCCTGACACTAGCAGAGTAGATCCTTCAAAAACTTTGAACTACCCTTTAGCTTCTGTATCAATACCAAGTCTTCATGTGGATTGATTCCTTGTGCTAAGTGTATCTGCCTCTGGTTCAATTGAGTTAGTTCCTTGATTCGAACCCTACTCAATCTTGATTAGTTAGTGCATCTTCAGTCTTCATTGAATTCACTCAGAAAAACCAATGAAATACTCTTATACATGCATGACCAATCACTACTCTACTACCCAGATTCATCAAGAACTGACTCTAGGAAATGTTTTTACACAAAACCCTTTGTCATGACAGATGTGTCCTTAATGTTTCCTTAGATATTCAGTGGGTAGAGTAGACTTCTTCAAATATGATTGAGATCGTCTTGCATTATCTTTAAATCGACAATTTCCTTTCTAATATGCAATCACTCAATCTGGATCACTCAGTGTTCCTAAGAATCTCAACTCTTACTCAATGAGCACTGCTAGCCTTTGAACATCAAACACGACTAGTTGATCTAACTTACTGATGCTCCCCCTGTGATGCTGCTTGCAGCTTTTCTTCATCTGGTGTCATATGATCTTGAGCCTTAAACAGGATGTCAACCTTTAGAAATTCAAAGCTAAAATCAAACGAATGTTAGGGAGCTTGATGATGATGTTCACTGTATCTAGATCATCTTAAATCAATCACAGACTCTGTGTAAGCTCTTAACTCCAAATAAGATAGCCTTTCATCACACCATGTGACTTTAGGCATGATTAATCTTACTTGATGTCTTCTCTTTACATTTGCTAATTAGACTTGCTGTGTCAACTGATTCAGCCATAGTGAATAGGAAACCTTAACTCTATCCATTATCCTTGTAATTCCACTCAAGGTCTGGATTTCCCTATCAACTCCTCCATTTGGTCATGAAGTCTGGAAACTGAACTTTACTCTAGAATACTCCTTTCAGTGCAGACATAACATAGAACTTCGTTCATCAACAAATTTCATTACCTGTCCTCAAAGTGTTCTTACAGCAATCTGCCTAATCCTTTGAATGTGATTAATCACTGAGATGCTTCATCTATCGAATGCACGAACAAACACCAAAACTAAATAGGGTAGTCTTTGACTTGACTTCCCTTCAACTGACATACTTCACTAATATCCTTCTTAAAAGAATTTCATTAGAAGTAGTCATTTCTCACCAACTTCATCTTTACCGTCGAATCTGTTATCTTGATAAACCAAGTATTAGTTGATAAACCAAGTGTGAGAGCATCACTTGTTGTTGCAGCTAACTCTATTCTGATAAACTTCAACGAATAGTTGACTTCATCATAAGCATTACATTTCGTGTCAGCAATAACCTCACTTCCAGTAGAGTGAGCTTCTATTTCTCTTGACCCTGATCAACACTGTTCATCCTCGAACTGATATTAGGAAACCCTTCGCAAAGAATTCCCTAGGTCTTCCTTAATATTGTGCTTCAGATCATTCAAGAAAAATAGGTAACCTTGCTTAACCATTTGAATACTAAAGCAAAAGTAGTTACATGCCTCGAACATGAAAATGTCAGAGATATATAACTTGTACATGTTGAAAGATACTCTGCATTCATAAATGATTAAGACACGTGGTCCTCAATTTGATTGAGTCCAAGGGTTAGAGATATTTCTAAACATAGTTAACAACAAAGCATTCAAGTTCAACATGCTCATTCTTATCTGACTGATCACTTATACTGACCCCTAGGCAATTCCCAAATTAGAAACAAACTCATCTTAACAAGCACATGATCAGATATAGCATTTAATATAACCATACGAGTATAAACAGATTATAGACAATGTAAACATCAAGGCACTTAGCATGCAGCAAATACTCTTTCCGGTAAATGTACCCCTACAAATACCTAAGACTCTATATGCTAACATGATCAATTATCGTAAAGCAAGCATTAAATCACACAAGATCTAATCATGAAGTCAAATACTGATAAACAAGCAACACTAAAAAACTAGCATAAGTTGTCTAATTTATATAGAAATCAAGGTGAGACATGCATTACATCAAACTTATAATATAATGCAGTTCAGTACTTAATACTCTATATTTTATTCAAACAAGTATAAACTAGTTAGAAAGTATACCTGAGCGATGCTTAACATTCCATCTCGAGTGATAATCAATTGATCCCAATCAATTTCCATTCTACTGACACTCATGGAAGTATCCTTGCATTTGACCTTAATAACAAATGATGTTCCTGCTTCAACCCAAACTGATACCCGATTGTTCTGCTTAAAGACCTCGACATAGAATGTCTCATGTTCTGCTTGAAAAGATCACTCTTCTTTGTATGTGTAGCAATAACCCCTTGATTATCATATGTCAGTGATAATCGAACCTTGTGTATTTCTGCCACTGGTGTCCTTTAACCAAATCTTCAATTGTTGTTTTGGTTCTTTGACCGATAAACTGAATTCCTTTTCAAAATCCCAAATTCTTCAGACATTGATTCGAAAACCACTGATCGAAGACTCTTTCCTAAATGAACTAATCCCCTTTCAATAACCAAATGATCCACTGAGTAGACCGATGTAAAAATACATCTCCAATGGTAAGATCAGGTCTCAACTCCATTAGAATGTTCTTCAGTCAGTTCGTTTGTCCTCAACGAATGAAGAATCAACTCCTGTTGTTTCGTTTAATAAAACATTTTGCTTAAACAGAAGTGTTTAATTTTTTAGGAATTTAAATAATCAAAATAAATTGAAAATGTATTTTTTTATAAATAATAATAAATTTCTCAATTTCAAATTATAAATAAAATAAAATAATTCGAAAAGAAAGTTTTGATATAGAGATAACAAAATTTTCAAGGTATATTAAATAATCCTGAAAAAGAAATTATTTCAAATCAAAATTAATTTCCAAAGAATTTTATAGAATTTATAATCCAAAATAGTTTCAATTATAATTAAAATAAAACAGATTGAAGATATAAGTTTGATATAAAAATAATAAATTTTCAAGTCATCTAAGATATTCTTGAAAATAAATTATTTCAACCAAAATGATTTTTCAAAAAGTTTTATGAGATTTATAATTAAAACTTCCAAGCTTAAATTATAATTAAAATAAAACAACTCGAAAACATAATTTTGAAATAGAAATACTAAATTTTCAAAACATTTAAAATATTCATGAAAATAAATTATTTCAATCCAAAAATATTTTCCAAAGAGTTTTATAAAATTTGTAATTAAAGTTTTATAAAAAATAAATTATTAAACCTCAAAAATAATTCTCAAAATACTTTTAAGAATATTAAACTCAAAAGAAATTAAATTGGATTTTAAGATTAATTTTAGTTTTCAAATTAATAAAATTCTTAACTAAGAATATTAAAAATATAAAATATTTGACTCTAAAATTTAAAAGAAAATAAAATATTTTCTAAGATGTAAAATAAACTTGAAAAATAAATTATTTAAATTTAAAAATTATTTCCAAAATATTTTAAATAATTAAATTCAAATTAAATTATTAAATTAATTATTAAACTAAAAACAATTTGAGAGAAAAACAATTTTTGTTTTAAATAAAAGTTAAGCTATGTAGTCATGTGTCATGTAGAAACAGCCTTCTAAGTAGAAATTCTACATAGGAATGTTCTACATAGATTCCATCTCGAACATCCAAGTCGAACATCAACTCGAACATCAACTCGAACATCAACTCGAACATCAAGTAGAACATCAAGTAGAACTTCAAGTAGAACATCAAGTAGAACATCAAGTAGAACATCAAGTAGAACTTCAAGTAGAACATCAAGTAGAACATCAAGTAGAACTTCTACATAGGAATATTCTATTTGGCCATCTAGAACATTTTGTACTTAGAAGAATTCTGGGCTTCAATAATTAACAAAACACCTACTCCTTCCTTTCTGGATGCCTAGTGAACCAATTGTACCCTCTTTAATCTCAAAAATAAAAATAGATCCAATCGATTTGTATGTCAATCGAGTAGCTTTGATACCAATTGTTGGGTCCCGGAGATCGTAGAGGGGGGGTGAATACGATTCCCAAATTAAAAATATGACTATTAATTATTTTTGGGACAACATAAAAATTACTTTGATTCAAACCCGGGTACTGTTCATCTTCTTCTTCAACCTCAAGAACACCATTAAAATAACCAAGACAATGAACGGTAAATCATCCAAAATACACGACACAACAAGATCCAAGAATATAACTTTATATTCATTGAAGTGGGGTAGATGCTACAAACAAGTTCAAGAACATAAGCTCAAGAACACAACAAAGAAGTGATTTTTGTCTCCTCTAAAACTATTACATTTTGTAGATCTAGGAGACAAAAATCAACCCTATCTTCTATACAAGATTTAACAAGTGTTTTTAATAGAAGAATAGAGGAGTGGTATGATAAAGAAAATCATGGCTATAAATATATTCAAGATCTAGTTTGGCCATGGGGGAGAGACTAATTTTTCTCTCTCTCCCCTTTTCTTTTCTCCTGCACCCACGCTTCTTGAAAAACAAGTATGGAAGACTTTTATTCAAAGTGAAAAAGGTTACTTTTTCACTTTTTCTCCTTTTGCTCATGTCCACCCAAATCTTATCTTCAAAGTCATGTGCCAAGCATGCCTTTGGAAATATTTAATGTAACAGTAATATTTAATAAATATATAAAATATAAATAAAGAATATCTTTATTTATAAAATATATAAATAATTAAATAAATACTTTATTTAATTAAATTAAATATTTCCATTCCACTCTTCAATTTGTGTAGACTTCCTTATCCAAATACTTGACCCCGTATACGTGACTCCACCACGTCCAAGTATTTGGCCTTCTAATCTGTGAAGCTTTAGCAAGATCCAATCAGGTTGTGCCATCTGTCCCTTATCCATTAGGCTGACATTTCTCCAACACTGATTTACCACCTTTATTGATCCTCCACATAACTCAAGAAAACCAACAACTTTAGAATGATTAAAACCATATTAACCGACGAGAGCTTGCCTCCAATGTCCTAACACTTGATGCAACGGTCTGGTTCATAAGTGACTAGTCTTGATAGGGGCTCTTGATTCCGAACATGATTCCACATTCTTCTTTGCAAACCTTACTTGTAGCTTCGATTGTAATGCACTAAAATCTTCATAGACTAAGACAATCTTCTGTAGCTTCCACATCCTTGAATATATGTCAATATCTTTTATTCTCCACTGAGGCCTGAACATGTTAATGAACTTCTTCCAGTGAGCTTCAAGTCTGTAGATGATCTTTTGATACTTTGTCTTAACTGAACTCTATGATCCAAGATTTCTGTGCACCTGCATATTATTACATGTCTTGTTCTATTGTTGAGTTATCATCAACCATTACATAGAGATTACATTTAGCATTTCTAGTACTCATGAAAGTGCAGTGAGTTACTTCCCTTCACTCCTATCTCCCCTTTCAGTTGTCAAGATACACCTTTTCTTGACATTTCAATGAAAGTTAGGGTTGGTACCTGATTGTTTGAAGATGGTGATGTTCCATCACTTGTTTTAGCCATGAGTGCTAAATTTCATGTTCTTTCTCTTCATCTTCATCAGTGTCATCCCAACACTTTCCTTCTGCAATATATGTTTTTCCTGTGTGTATTTTCAATAGAGCTTCATATTTTTCTTCAAGTTTTAAATAGTCCTTGTCTTTCTTGATTGCTTTTAGTTTTCTACACTCTATAGCAAAGTGTCATAGCTTATTACAGTTGTAACATCTGATTTTTAATATATCTGTAGTTCTAGTTTTATAACCACCTTTGAAACTGCTTCTAGGAGTTTTGTTTTTGCTTAAGGAGGCAAAGTTTGGTTTTGGTTTGAAATTTTTATTCTTTTTGAATCTCAAGTTTCTAAAAATTTTGGCCATGAATGCCATGGATTTGTTCTCCATACCTTCTAGCTCCTCAATGGTGTAGAACTCATCCTCATCAGGTTCACTCTTGACAAATTCATCATCTTCTTTGTCTTAATCTACAATCTCTTCAATCTTCAACGTTTGACATGTATCATTCTTTTCCATCTTCACAAGTTCATTTGCAACAAGAGCACTTGAGACATTTTCCATTTTTTTCTCTGTTGGCTAGAATATATTTCTTTTGAAAGAACTCTAATTAATAAGTCTTTAGTATTCCATACCATATCTCAAGTGGAAGCTTTATCAAATCCCTTCCTTCTCTTATGACTGAAATATTATGTTCTAGATGCTCTGGAAGAGTTAGCAAAAACTGTTGTCAAGATAAACCTTTTCTTTCTCTGTATCACTGTACTGAGAGGGATCTTTGAGTATCCATGTTACTGGAATCACTTCTGAGCCATTAGTTGTTTTAGGAACTAGTGTCACAGGCATGAAGGTTCCATTCTTCAATATCTCAGGATACATGGAGTTTGCAGCTCTTATGAACATCAACATTTTTCTTTTCCAAAGATTGTAGTTTTCTTTGTCAAATGGAGGAATCTTGATAATTTTTAGTTTCTGTAAACTCATCTTGATCTTTGTATTATTTGTATGTCAACAACCTGTGCTCTGATATCACTTGTTAGGTATGAGTTGTGAGAAACTTATACAGGGGGTGAATGTATAAGTTGGGTTATTTTAATATTTATTAGAATGAATGTTTAACTTGAATCTTTTAATATCTTTGTAGCTTAACTTGAATGTGTACAATTTTAACAAACAGTACGGAAATGAAAACTTTAGAATACACATACAAGTTAACTTTCAATCTAATTATTATTAGAAAGAAATGGCTACAAATCTAAAATTCAATTATGAATTTCAGCTTCTTATTCTTGATGGAAAAGAAACAAGGAATGAATTAATACAATTTAACACAATAGACTTATGAAGCTGTGCATTTGCTAAGTAGACAACATGTCTCACTTACATATGCTCCACATGCCTAGATTTCTATAACTAGAAATAGACAAAGTATCTTTACATTGTACACAATCTATTTCTAGCTAATTTGTCCTTTGATTCGACAGTCTATAGCTTTTGCATTCTTCCTTCTGTCTTTGTCTTGTTCTTTCTTCAAGATTCATTGTAAATTTATCATTATCATTCACATATTTGACTGACCCTGATCATGACAATGCTTCTTTTACTTATCTGTTGTTTGAAGCAGTCGAATACTTTTATTTGTTAACTCCTCGAGAAGTCATGTTGTAGACTTCTCATTGACCACTTCTGAGACTTCTCGATCAGTTTCTTTTGACACTTCTCGATTAGCCTTGATTTGAGACTTCTCGATTAGATTACTTCTATTGACTTTTGATCAAACTCATGTCTTTGACTTCTCGATCACTTCAATAGTTAACTTCTCGATATGATTTTTTTGGACTTCTGGAACAATTTTTTAGCTCGCTTCTTGACATTGAGACTTCTCTACATATTTCACTTCTCGATTGAATGCAGCTTTTGACTTCTGGAATGGTTCGTATATGCTTTGTTATTCACACTGCTGAGACTTCTCGACCAGTTCAATTTCAAACTTCTCGACTGGATTGATTTCTAAATTGGACTTTTGCCTTAGAAGAATTTCTAACTTGAATTCCTTATTTGTTGAGGCCTTATTCTTCCTGATGCATGATCCATCCCACTTAAATCTTCTATCAGAATATTATTCTTGTGACCACTATTTTCAGTTGGAATTATAATAGAAAAAGACTTCTATCTACAAATTTACATAATAATAATCTAAGTCACAATCTTATACAAGAAGTACTAATATGTTACATCAACAATACAAGAAATGACACTTAAAGTAGGTAGGTTTGTCTAGATCCAACAAAATATATCCAAATACAATTTAAATACATCTTGTAGTGTCTAAAACTACCTTACTTTTTGTACAGTAACTAAGTTAATAATAACATAATTAACACCTAAGTCTCTCGTTCTTGGTTATACTATTTATTCTCTGAAGAACTTTTTGTACCGCTATATCAAATGCATCTTCCAGTGTCTCCAAACTCGACCTTGGATCAGCATATATTATCTTTGGAATTAACTTAACCACCTCGTTTCTCATTGATTCCACTTCATCTTCAGGAAACTCCTTAAGTATCTCTTCAATTTTCACATTTTTATCACGCAAGGCCTCCTCAGGAATAAGCACCGAATATTTTGTATTATTATTTGGTAAATGCCAAACATATTGTGTGTAAGCAGAGTTCGAATGGAAAAATACTGGAATACAACCAGCTATGATTGAATCGAATGTTGACCGTCTTGTATATGAGTCACCTGCAGGCTGCAAACAGAATACAGATTTTTTGAACATTTTTATTACATTGATAGGATTATTACAATCATTTGTATTACAATCAAATAATTTGCATCGCGGAAAAGAAGAGATGCACTGTTGAATGATTTGATCCCGGATTGAAGTTGTTATATTAGGCCTTTGACATCCAACAAATGCATATAAATATGGTCTATTCGATTTTCGGACTTTTTCTTGCCATTCAAAAACTTCCTTGTCACTAGATGGGTGAAAATAAGTTGGATAAGGAATGGAAAAATCATTAATACCCCGTAGATCAGATTCAATATCAAGAAAAGTCATGTTTTTGAGTTGGGGCAAAGTAAGTAATTTACTTCCCCATCTATCTTCACTTTCTCGTCGGAAATCAATAGAGATTCGTCCTAGTACAGAGAAATGATCATGACCGTGCATTCTTTTCCACTCACTAGTTTTAACTATCCATTTTGCCAACTTCAATGAATTCTCATCTCTTTCTGCATTCGAACCATCTAAAACATAACGACTCACATCTAAACCGGCATAAAATGGCACAAAAATTGCTGTAGCGGACGCAGAATCATCAGTCAAGCACTTATACCTTTTCATTTTATTATGAAATATGACTTCTAACAAAAATTGATCAGTGGCGTACCAACCTTTATTTTGAAGAATATTTTCAAAATTCGGAGCCATTGGTCCCATTCCGAAATTTGAGATGAACATGCACATGTTTTGCCACTTTAGAATAGATGAACAATCCTTGAGTATATCCTTATTGAATCTACTAGGAAGATGTTGAATATATACATATTTACCCGCACAAGGTGATCCACCATCAAGTTTAAGCTGTTTTTTATTCCAAATTGACAAGCTTCCCTCTTTTGTTGTGAAAATAATGGGGCTACTTTTGGGAACCAAAGTAACTAAGCATTGGACTAGATATGCGAGTACAAATACAAGAATAAAAACATACCAATTATTGCATGTTTCCATTTTATTTTTGAAGATAGATGGTTTAGCCATTAAAATGGTAGACGAATTGAGGAAGGATGAGGAGAAAGATGTAAAAGATTAATATGTGTACAGTAACAGATGTAGTTTGTAATTAGTCTATAAAGACAAAATCTAGCTAAGTTCTTATATTACCCTTTTGTATTGGAAAGAAATGATTTATGAAGTAATATTTAATTATACTTGTAAGATATTCTTTCAGTAAAAATTATATATATATATATATATATCACTTTTTTTATTATACTCGGTACTTGTTTCTATAATAACTAAAATTAAGACCAAATTTGTCCATGTCATGATATACCAAATATATATATGTATATATACTAACTTACATCTCGTACGATGCACATAATTTATTTAATATTTTGTTATTTTTGTTATAATATTTTATTTATATAATTTGAATTAATTTTTATTCGTACAACAATAATATAAACTTTATTTAATATTATGTGTAGAATTATTTTTATTTAATTCTTATATTTATTATTTGTGATTGTATTTTAAGAGGATAATATTTGTGTAATTTGTTTGGAGATTAATGTTTAAAAATTAGGCTCAATAATTAACCAACTACAATCCAAATACTGACCACCGATCGACTACTAAAATTTAATTTTTCATTCTTAATTATATATATATGGTAAAGTTATATCTAGACCGTCTTTTTGTTGTATATGTTGCATACCATATATTTATTATTTGTTAAACATTACAAAATATATGATATTGTAAAATATGTTTTTCTTGCAGTACAATAATAGTCTCCGATGGCTCCAATAAAAAAATGGTTTCCATATAACTTTTCTTTAATTATATCTATGTGCTCTTGACATAATTATGCGACTTCAGAATTCATGTATATTCAAATTCAAAAACCTTGAGAGATCTACGTCAACGTCTTCAACTTCAAGTATATCTACACATAGATAAGTCTTTATCAAAGTTGTAATAACAAACACATATACTATATAAATATAATCTTTCAAAATATATATCTTCATATAATTATTTTTGCTATTTTATCTTCTATATATCTAATAGATTATTATTGTGTAGATATTGAAGAGCCGAAATTTGAGAGTGCATATATAATCATTTCAAAAAAAGTATTTGTAAATCTTCACCAATATATAATTGGAACTTGGGTCCAGTCAAACCTTGACCAAATAAACCTAACAAAAGTAATAACCTCAATTAAATATAGAGATCTCAGGTCTCAACTTTGGCCAGTAAAATAAAATAATATTTTAGCTAAATGTATTTGATAATAATTTTAAAATAATCTATTAGGGTCCATTAAAAATACAGAGTAATAATAATTTATTCAATTATATATGCACATATATTATAAAATGTTCTCTTTTTTTCAAATTATGATTTTTTATTCACTTTTCCCCAAATCAAAACTAAATATCATTCTTACTTTTTATAAAATAAATGTAATTGACATGTCGTGCTATATCTTACTCATTTTATAGTAAGATATAAAATAAATGTAATTTTATATACTTATTTGGATGACACAATTAGATGATACAAATTTAATTTGGTTCATGATCATTATTTTTAAATAATTATTTCGGGTTTGAATAATTTAATAATAGTGATATTACTACTATCATAACTCTAACGTATATTCATACTTAACACTTAAACCATTATGTTTTGCTTATAGAGTGACATTCATTTCTTAACTTTACGCACTTTAAAATGAATTATAAATTTTGTATGTAAAATTTATTATATTAATATATATACATTTATCGATAAAATAATAAAATATTTATTAATTCATAAAATAATAAACTCAATAAATTATTTTTTTAGGAATCAATAAACTCGCACTTGGATCAACATATATTATCTTTGGAATTAACTTTATCACCTCGTTTCTCATTGATTCCCCTTCATATTTAGGAATTTCCTTAAGTATCTTCTCAATTTGCACAATTTTGTTACGCAAGGCCTACTTGGGAGTAAACACTGAATATTTTGTGCTAAATTTCTTGTTAAATGTCAAAAATATTATTTGTAACTAGAGTTTGGATACTAAAATATAACTAGCTAGAATTGAATCAAATGTTGACAGTCTCATATATGAATCACATATATAGGTTGTAAATAGAATACAGATTTTTTGAACATTTTTATTATATATTGATAGAATTATTATAATTATTTATGCTATTGTTAGGATCTAATCGATTATCACTACGCCAAAAGCAACTACTTGTGGAGAAGGCGCAACTTATAATCTTTGTATTGTAGCAGTCAGCGCCACCAAGTCCATGTTAAGAAACAATGGTTGCACATCATGCCTTTGACATAATATGTGCCTTTGACATAATTATGCGCTCTGTAAGATTCGAACCCGTGACCTGCTCTGATACCAATTGTTAGGATATAAGCGTTTATCACTACGCCAAAAGCAGCTACTTGTGGAGAAGACGCGACTTATAATCTTTATATTATAGTAGTCAGCGCCACATTTCGATTTAGGAAGATGTTGGCACTCCAACAGCTACAATCAAGTAATTTGCATCATGGAAAAGAAGATATGCATTATTGAATGATTTTGATCTCATATTGAATTTATTATATTAGGCCTTCATCATCCAATAAATGCATATAAATATGATCAATTCAATTTTTAATTTTTTTCTAGCCATTCAAAAACTTCATTATCATGAATGGGTGAGAATAAGTTGGATATGGAATGAAAAACTCGTTAATACTTCCTGAATCAGATCCAATATGAAGGAACATCATATTTGTATATAAAGACATAATCTAGCCAAGTTCTTATGATGCACATTTTTTATTGGAAATAAATGATTTATGAAGCGAGACTTAATTATAGTTAATAGTTGGTTCTATAATAATTAAAATTAAAACTGAAATTGTCCTTATCATGATATACCAATTATATATCTAACTCAAAAATGTTAGATTGATGTCATCAATAGACATATGACTAAGCAATATATCTAAAAAATATTTTATTTATAATAATTTAGATATATTTAACATTGATGTTGTGCATCAATATACTTAATTTCAAGTATATCTCCACAAAGAGATGCTTTTAAGAAAGACGTAATAATACACACATACATATGTTACATTATCTGGAGAATCCTCTTATACATAGTTTAAAAGAGAATTCAATGAAGTACTCCTAAATGAATTACAAATTAGAGACATATATGTCATGCATTATGTTCTGCAATAATTTTGTAATATATTATAACCAGAATATAATGCAGGACATATATGGTCTCCAATTAGTCCTCCATTTAAGATACTCCATATAATTTTTCCCTATATATATACATGTGTATATATATACATAATACATAATATATAAATATTCATCTTATTATTCATCAAATACACTCATAAAATTTAATGAACAAATTAAAAATGAAGACAACTTTTTTTTTTTGAAAAATCGTTCAAAATCACTCATAATAGTGAAAGGTCGAAATGATTCAGTGGTAGAATCAAATTCATCTATAATGATTTTACAGTAGAATCAAATTTAAAATCAAATTTTTGCTTAAGTTCTAGGTTGTTAAGTTTTTTGTAAATGTTATGAATAGTTAGTAGTCTACATTAGTATCAAGTTTTTAGTTTTATAAAACATAAATACGGTTAGTTTTAAAATTATTTATGAGATTCTACAACAGAATCGAAGGGTTCTCTTATGAATTCTATATAAGAAGGTTCTCTATGAAATAATGACATATATGTATATGTATTATATAGAGTATGAGTACTAATTGGAAAACATATATGTCATGCAATATGCTCTACTTGTAATATATTATAAATATATTACAGAACATCGTGCATGACATATAGGTCTCCAATTAGTACTCCATATAAGTGTACTCCACTGAATAAAACTATATATATATATATATATATATAATCCTAAAAACTATTATTTCATAAAATTGTTTATCTTTATCTATATCTGATAGATAAATATCATGTAGATATTGAAGAGCTGAAACTCAAGAGTGCATGCGCAAGCATTTACAAAAGGTCTTCTCAAACTTCGTCAGTCTGAGCTTGGGTATATCTACAAGAAATTTATACTTTATCAAAAATATTATTCATATATTATTTGTTAGGATTACATGTTCAAATTGATGATAACTCTTACTTTGGGTAGACTTTTATTCTTGATTTATAATAGTCAATGGAAAGCATTCATAGAAGTATCCACTGATTAGGTAACATTTTTATGTTTAGATATAAATTTTATTTTTATTCTCAAATTATGAGTCCATAGATAATATATATATATATATAGATTGTAATTAAGATTTTTATTTGTAATAAGTTTCCTGAACTCTTATCCATCAAAATAGTGTTACTCAAATGATAATCTAGAAAATGCTTAATGGATAAAACACCATGACTCAACTAAAAATTTATTTTGTGCTTGAGGAAAAATGTATTAAGAAGAAAAAATCTGGAAATCCAAAAATTTGAAATGAGATATCATTTTGGCACTGAAGGAAATTTTATAATTTTAGAATATATCTTAAATGCGTGACAACGTGAGATCATTAGAATTTTATAAACGTGAGATCCATAATTTATTAAAAAGAATAAATTTAAAACGAAATCATATAACCACGTTATTTTGATATTTTTTGAAATTTTATTGTAATTTTTGGTAGGGAAAGAAAAGTTTTAGGTTAATTTGAAAGGAGTAAAATAATTATATATATATATATATATTATATTTTTGAAAATTCAATCAAAACTCGATAAACTAAAAAAAAACTTGTTAAGTTCAAAAATTTATTAAAAAACTCGATAAACTCAAAACTCGACTCGTTTAATATACGAGTCGAACTCGAACGTAATATTTGGGCTTGAACAGTTTTAGACTCGACTCAACTCGATAAAGAAAAAATTAAACTCGAAATCGAACTTGAACTTGATAAATAAAAATTCTACTTTGACTCCTAGAGTTAAAGTCCTATATGCCAAAAGAAATTGATGAAATTTCACTATTAAAATTTTTATAAAAATTTAAAAGTGATCCTATAAAAATTAAATTTTATGAGGCTTTCTAAATATAATTTAGTGTCCCGTTGTCCCATGAAAATATTTCATGCATCCCATATCCGTCTAGTAAGAGTTCTAATAGGTGAAATGAATTGGGGGTGTTTGTTGGGAGAAGGCTGTTATCGGAGATTATTGATCATGAAAATTTGATTCATTCACTCAGCCATTATGCTGATGAAAGGTTTGTAATATATAAAGACTAAGTTCTATTGGAGATGCTGTTGGCTTTTTGTGGAGTCTATCTTTTCATATTTGAACCAGGATCTGAATTAGTCTAATTTTCAGATTTAGACTATGATTTGATTTAGTCTACTTTTCAGATTATGACTATGATTTGAGTTAGGCTCAATTTTTTCCCTATAAATATACTCATATAATTGTAAAACCCCAACACAATATCAATATAAAATTAGTGCGGTTTGTGAAGTATGAAATTCTGAACCACGTAAATCTTTGTCTCGTGTGATTGTCGTTTATTTTCTTATTATTGTTTATTCACTTTGAGTCTGTTTTCGTTCTTCAATACTCAATAGATACATTAGAGTCCGGTAATAAGATAGTGGGCTCAGCCCATAAGCAACACAACCGTTGTATAAGACCAACAACATCTTGTGTACAGTTTGTTAATAGTTTTTTAGATAGTGGGTAGTTATTTAGATCTTCCCGCCCATAGTTAGTTAGTACTTTGTATATATTGTAAACTCAATACGATACTCAATACAATTTTGCACATATTTCAATCATCTTCATCACAAATAACATGGTATCAGAGCTCGCAAAAGACATTTTAATGACGATCTTTATCGATATCGGTTAAAAACAGGTTCATATACTCTCAAGTTTGACATATTTCTCTGCAATTATTGTTCTCGTTTCTTTTATTACATTTCTTATCTACGATTACAGTTGTCGTCTCTTTCGTTACGGTTCTTATTCATTTTGTTTGCATTTCATAGATTGAAACGAATATACACAGAACTACACGTACAAATTCATCATCTCTAAAATTGTTCTTTGATTCTCTGCAATTTCTTGATCAAATCTCATTCTGATCTCTGTGATTTCTCTGATTCTTATTTCTTGATCAAATCTCTCTGATATCGACTATGTGTCTAATTGAGTGATCTCCCACTTAAATCGAATTAGTTCATTATGAAATATTTCCAAACACCTTGAGTGCATATCTTACTAATTAAGTTCTAGTCATAATATTTCATTCCTTAACAAATAGCTCAGTTAATTATTTCGTGCATAGAATAACTTCATTTGTGTACAAGTTTAATGGCTCTACAAGGAAATCAAGATCCTCCCAGTGTTTACTATATTCATCCCTCATATGCTTCAAATACACAACTTTTTTCAACTAAGTTTAGTGTGGTTCTGGTTTTCACAACTGGAAATGTTTAATAATGCTCATATTGTCAGCTAAGAATAAATTAGGGTTTGTCAATGATAGTGTGACCATGCATGCCCTGACATCCAATGATTACAAATAATGGAAACGGTGCAATAATCTGGTGATTTATTAGATCATATTCAACCTGTATGAAACTACAACTAAAAGTGTCTTGTTTATGAAGACATCTAAAGAGATATGGGATGATTTGGAGTACAGATTTGGATATGCCCCATGACACAGATTTATAGTCTGGAGTAATAGTTGTTAGAGATCAATCAAATTCAAGATTCTGTATCTGAATTTTTCACAAAGATCAAAACCATTTTGGATGGTATAAATGATGTAAATCCACTTCCCTACTACACTTGTAACAAATACACATGTAACTTGACACAGGCTCTCAAAAAGCAGAAAGAACAAAGACTTTTACAATTCATGATGAAGTAAAGTGAGAAATTCTCAACAATAAAAGGCAATGTTCTTGTGATGCATCCATTACCTAATGTGTCTCAGGCCTACAGACCGTTTGCCCAAGAAGATAGTCACAAAGAGATATCCAATCCTCTAGCACAAAATGAAGTCATGTCTTTCTACTCTAACAAAAGAAGGTTCTCTGATAATCAGTTTCAAAATAACAAGTACTAAAAGGGAGGAAATAGTAATTTCAAGTACCAAGCTACTTTTCCTAATAAAAGAAAGAACTCTGAACCTGCTTATTTCTGCCGCCGTTATAATATTCTAGGCCACAACATTGAAAGGTGCTTCAAAATCCATGGGTTACCACCTTGTTTTTAGCCTAAATCAAATAAAAGAATTGTTGTTGTTACTTAACTTACACAAACCTCAGAAGGCACTAAGATCAGCAACTATGATGACACTGCTAGTCATACTCTTACAAAGCAGCAATATGATCAGTTCTTGAATCTTCTTGGTCACCAATCATCAATAACTGGCTCCAATGATACTTCTGATACTTCCAAGAAGGCCTTGCTTGCAGGTACTATTTGTCTGCTTTCCATATTTAATCATGATTGGTTAATAGATAGTGGAGCCACTGATCATTTTTGTTCTCACCTTGACAAATTTCAACATTTTAAACCTATAACAGCAAAAGACAGTTTTACTACTGTTCCTAATGGCAGACAAGTATAGATTCTTCATACTGGGACTATTAAACTAAATGATGATATCATTTTAAAAGGAGTCCTTCATGTACCAGATTTCATTTTTGCCAAATCTCAGTGAAACAATTATGTGGTGATATGAACTGTGGCCTTTCTCAGAACATGTCTCCAATTCTTATTTGTAGTCTCATTAATTATCTTTACAACACAATGAGTGCTTCCATTCACTCAAGTAACGATTCTACTACCTCTCAGTTCACTTGCCAATCTGCTCAATCAAATATAGATGCAGCTAAGGTGTGGCATCTCAGGCATGACAATCTTCATTTTAATCAAGTTTCTCTCATTGCACTTATCTCTTCGGTGAAAGAATGTGTAAATACTACCATTTGTCAAGTTTGTCCTGCTGCTTGACAAACTAGAAAATCTTTTCTTGTAAGTACTATCAAAACTATTTGTGTTTTCCAACTGTTACATATTGAAATTTGGAGTCCTTAAAAGACAAAATCTCTTTCTAGTTGTACAATGTTCTTAACAATTGTTGATAATTTTTCTAGATTTACATCGCAACATTGGGCATGTATTAAGATAGTAGGCTCAACCCTTAAACATCACAACAGTTGTATAGCGAAAAACCCAAATATCACAAATTTGAACACAATGACCCCAAATATCACATATTAAATAAAATGTCCTTTAGGTCACAAAGAAACGCTACTTTAATCGGCATTTTATAAATTAAAACGGCAATCACTTTTCTAACCCTGCTCGAGCCTATTGTTTCATTTTCTCATGATTGTCATGTGCGATTTAGAGCCTGCATGTGATAAATTCAATCAGGGTTAGGGTTCTATATTTCAACATACAGAGGTGCATGTATATACATATATTTTGGACATTTTTTCTTTAAATTGTGACCAAATTAAATGGCCAAAACCTTTGTATAGCCCAGCAACATCTTTTGTACACTTAGTTAATAGCTTGTTAGATAGTGGATAGTTAGTTAGATTCCCCCGCCAATAGTTAATTAATACTTTGTAAAAATTATAAACTCAATACAATTTTACGCATATTTCCATTATCTTCGTCACAAATAACAAGTTCAAATGAAAATTGTTTTATAATGGAAATTTTTATTAAATTAATTATGTAGTATTGTAATAAAGAAATAAAAATAAATGGCTTAAAATCATAATTTTATTTGTAGAATTATAATAAAATATATATTTAAATATTAATTTATTTGCGAAACTTTAAATAATTTTAATGTTTTGAAAAATTTGCAGGTTTTTATAGAAAAATTTTTAAATAATGTTGAGAAACGAGGAAATACGGTTAAATTACTTGATAGGCCACCCCATGCAAGATCTGCTTAGTTTCAGCCAAGGGAATTGCCTTTCTTTTTTCCATTTTAACTTTATAAGTTTGTTCTCTACACCATTAACAAGAGCCTCGTCTCTGTTTTTTTTTTTAATCCTGGCCGTTCCTTAACTGAGTATGCTGGGATCAGCTCCCTTTAAACAGACATCAAAACAAGCAATATCTTTTTAGACAGCAAAATTAAGCTACGGGTTTTTTATTTTGGACCAGCTCGGGTCATCAGTGCCTGTGAAACTCGTGTTAGCAGTAGCACTAATCAGGGTGTAGCCAACATATAACGAGTGGGCTCAAATGACCATAGTGAACTTGTAATTGTGTATAATGTTTATCATTTAAAATATATTATTTTTATCAAAATTTATACATTATTTTAACGCCTTGACACCACTAAACTAGAATTTTATACGCTAGATTTAAAATTTTAATAAATTTTGACCCTAATAACTTGTGGAGTTCTGGCTACGCCCTGTTTGGAGTTGTGATGATGGAACTTGTCACGACAAGGGCACCAGATGGACCAGCTGACATTGCGGGGTTTGGGGGGGGCATAATCTTGTAGGATGGTCAGATAATTTGTTCCAAACGGGAGGGAGGACGTGGTTCTTGATTCATGTTACTCAAATTGAACAAGTGGAAAGATCATATGCTGTGTGTTATAAGCACTGTGCAATCTTGTACGTGTGATGAGTCATGTAAACAACTTACCATGCTTGAGGTTGTGAAGATGCTGAAACAGAACAAGAAAACTAGCACCTATGGGGTAAGGGAAACCAAAATATTAATCGAGGTTAGTATGGTTAAGAATGCTGCTGTCATTTCAATCAAGTTAACACGATATATTCAATGTAACTGATGATTGAGCTCGAAGATATCTAGTAGGGGAAGAAGATCTTGTGTAAGTAATCGGCTGAAGATGCAACAAGAGACTATATATTATATGCAATTAATATCATCTAAAATTCGACATACGAAGTACATTATTCAGGGACTTGCATTGACACAAACGTTGCTTATTCTCTTTGTTTCTTTGTGTCTTTTACATCTTCTTTTAGGAGTTTACTCCCAATATGACCCCATCCTCACCTACCAAGAATTATTAATAAGAGTTGCAATAACTTAAAACATGGATGACTGCAAGTGAATTAGTTCTGTTGGACTCATTGCAAAAAGAAGTGAAGTTTTGTGTTAAACATTTACCATAAGTTCATAAGGTGAGCTCACAAGTGTCCACAAATATTCTTGCTTAAAATTAGAGAGCTACATTCTTTATAGGTTGATACATAGCATCACTAAAATGATCAAATCATTAAGCAATTGAATGCATGGGTGCTTAATGAATACATTAATATACATAGTTTGAGTACTTTGAAAGAATATGAAGATTAGTCATTAGTATGACGACAAAGGGGTTGGTTTACAGACTAGCAACCTTAGTCTTGAAAGGCAAATAGGACTTGTAATTAGCAAAAGTAGGTTGAGTTGCACAGTTTAACTAACTAACTATAACTACTCCCAACCCACTTCACTGTTCATCTCTTTCTTTATCTCTGTCTTTAAATCCACCTAACTTGGGTGTATTTTACATTTCCAAGACCACAATCACTCTTGCTTGTTTATAAAGACTAGAGCACCCAATATAATCAAGCCATTTTTTATGCATAGACTTTAAAGAAGATCAACCTGCAATAGTAAAAATCAAGTCTTTATTGTATTATATGAGGTGATGAGAAACATTGTGGAAAGATTTGTACTTCTTCCTTTTTCTATGGGTTGTGCTTCTCAGTCAAGTACTCAAGTTGGCAGTTCCCATCCCAGGAAATCAAAGTCAGGATCAAATCCAGATGCTATTACAGGTATGATCTCTCTCCCTATAAATTATATATATTGTGTGTGTTTTTGTGTTTTAAATTTTGTTGGTCATTGATAAATATATCAAGGAAGACAAGAAAGAGAAGAAGAGAGGTCATCAGGAGTAAAGATGAAGAATTCTTGGGGACTCATCTCATTTCAGAAGCCTAACATCACATTTGGAATACACAAACTGATCATCAGGAGTTTTAAGAATTTCTCTCAATTATTTGGTAAGCAAGAACATAGTTTCACAGCTCGAACTCATTGGCATATGGCAGTCCTAGTTTTTATTTAAAAAAATTGCAGTAAACAACCAAATTAACCAATGCAGCCATGAAAACATAATTTGCAGGCTGAATGAACTTTTAAAACAAATATACGGTTGTTGCAGTAAATCGATTCAAGCTGCAAATGGAATAGAACTGCATTTATATTCGTATTTTTTGTGACACATGTCATTTGATGACTGTACTTTAATCTACAGTCTACAAAGAAGAGATGGAAAAAGAAATGGAAATAGGGTTACCAACAGATGTAAAGCATGTTGGACACATAGGATGGGACGGATCGAACTCTTTAAAAAGTTGGGAAAATCTCAAGACTCCTGAAATCATCTCATTTTCCTCAGTTTCATTGAAGCAGTTTGAGCTGGCAATGGCTGCACAAGTTGATCATGCACCTCTAGCTGGTGCCACTACTAGTGCTAACTACTCTAACACGATGATGATGTATTGATGATCATCATGATATATATATAATGTGGAGTATGTAATTGGTGCCATTTATGCAGGGAGTATGATTAAAATCCCACAAAGTGATTGCTTAATGTAGGAGATGAAAATGAGTGTTCTGTATAGAAATTCAGATGAAAAAATTGTCTTTATTTACCTTGAGGATAATTTTTCTGTGCTTCAAATTTTTTTTAATGAGAAGTTTTTTGCCATGTCATATTTTGTTTCTAAAGTCTGTCATGCGAAAAGATGAAACAAAGTTAGAAATGATCCTTTCCTAATAGGGAAGATCTATGAGAACATAGATTTGCATATAAGCAATGAAAAACTACTATATAATAAATTGAGAAAGTACTTATTGTAAAGAACATTTCTTTAGATATTCTTTATTTCTTGAAGAATGACACAAGGAAGATGTGCAACACAATCAAAGCTTGAGCTACCAAATGTTAAAAGCTGGTTTCGTACCACTCTCAATCAGTCAGTTCACTTGTGCAAGTTTTTGCTTCATGTTTCGCATAACTCTAGCTAACAAACTCAACCAGCTGCACTTACCAACAAAATTCTTTCTCACAATCCTAATTCTGAATCCATTATACTTATCATCGGTGTCATTTATTAAATCTGTATGACACGAACTGAATGGTCAGTATTTTTTAACAAACTTAAAGAATTAGTATGGTCTTTTTATAGCCTTCGGGTCAGACTGTCTGAATCAGGACGTACTGCTTGATTGTTTGTTGAAAATTAGAGAGACAAACAATTAATTTTAAACCATTTGGTATGATAAATAGGACACTGACTTTAAGCTTGCAACTCGGTTATAAGGTCCAACCTCTTTTACGCGTATTTAATTTCTTGGAAATTGAAAAATCACGTGATAAATATGTTTCTAAAAATATTTATATACAAATGTTAATTTGACCTACTAATTTGAGACATATAAGAATTTGGGCCGGACTTTTTAAAATATTATGGCTGATTTTTAGTTTCTATTTTAATTTTATTTCTATTAAAACTATATATATATATATATATATATATATATATATATATATATATATATATATATATATAGGCAGGTGCTCAAATGAGAACCACTCTTATAATTAGAACTTAGATCTAATCTCAACCCTTAAACTTTTTAAATCAAATTGAATCTTAGCCACTCAATTAAAACACTGTCTTTTCATTCTTTCTCTTTACTACCGACTACTTGCTCCACCACCGTTCACCTCCATCTCTCTTATCTTCTATCACACTACCTTCAATCAATCAGCATCAACAATATTCACTCACAAATCCGATCACCATTGTTCTTTACTGCTATACATACATACATACATACATACATACATACATACATACAACATCTATTCATTTCATTCTTCATTTTTGGACTCTTAACATACTTGTATTAAAGCTATGATGAAGCCGATCTGCTATTAAAATCATTAGAATCAGTGGTAGATTTAAAAATCATTGAGAAAAATATTTCAGAAAATTTGGTGATTCGCATATGAAATTTGGTGATTCGAGTTTATTTTTTCATAATTTGATTTTGAATTCAGTGATTTTACGGACGATGATCCACTAATCCTTGTGGTGATGTGATAATTTAAATTTGTATGCTTTTTAAATTTCAATTTAGTAATTATTTAAGTGATGTGGTGGTGGTAGTGTAGTGTGGTGTGTTATGATGGAATTGGTGATAACGTTGTGTTAGTGGTGTTGATGGTGCGGTGACAACAGTGTGATGGACTGATGTGGTGTGTTATGGCGATGGTGGGTGCGGGAGGTGATACAATATTGTATATAAATATAATATGTATGTTTAAATTTTAGTGATTCGGATTCAAATTTGGTGATTCTGTGCTGAGTTCTTAGTTCTCATTATAAGATGGTTCTCATTAGAGTAGCTCCCTATATATATATATATAGGGTCCTGCTCAAATAGAAAATAACTTAGAATAGAAAATAGAAAATAAGATCTAAACCACATATTCAATCTAATCTAATGGCAAGGGGAACATCCACACACAAATCAAATACACCATCATACACCCAATCCCACATAATCCCTCCGTTTTTAATTTGATTTTTCCCGTTAATTAGTGAAATTTTTTTCAAATCTAACTTCACCACATTTTTCTCCATCTCCCAACAATCAGTTTGCATACCATATGTGATATATTCCGGTGACTTTTATTTTTTCGACGATTTCTATTATTTTTTGTGAACCCAGGATATATAATTTAGTGATTTCTATAATACAAATTAGTGATTTCTATAATACAAATTAGTAATTTCTATAATATAATTTAGTGATTGAAGTTTGAATCTGATAAGTGACGAATTTATTTTAATTATAAATTATATTTGCCGAAATATAGCACATATGGTATGAAAACTGATCGTTGGGAGATGAAAAAGAATGTGGTGAAGTTAGATTTGAAAAAACCTTTGCCAATTGACGGGAAAAATTAAATTAAAAACGGAGGAGAATAGATGGAATTGTGTGTGTGAGGGTGTATATAATTTGTGTGTGGGTACGGCATGTATAATGATAAGGTTTTTTATTTCTCATTTAAGCTATTTTCTATTTGAGCAGGACCCTATATATATATATATATAAATCTGTTTATTTTCTGGATAGTTAAAAACTTTGTATCACACTCCTATGGAACAGTATAACATATAAATCACAAGAATACATAGCATATAAAATCTGAATAACTGATCTTCGACCTCTACGATGTTCTCTCCTAAAAACCCTCAATGTCCTCTGTACCAAATACTATCATATAAGATTTACAGTACAACTATCTAGACATACTGACACATAACAACGCTCGTTGAAGCATCAACTAAAATTAATTACAAATATCTTTTTGACATAACAATGCTCGTTGAAGCATCAACTAAAATAAATCTCATCAACATCCCCAAACAAGTGGGGGATCGGAAAATTGGTACAGTAAGAGAAGTTTGAGAATACAAATCTTTTACTGCAACATTGCATGCAACTGCACCTTAAATAGATCAGCAAGCGCTCCACGAACATCCATCTGAACAAATAAAGTCACCAAAAATATTAAAGGAAATAACTCCCAGGAAAAATCAGCATTTGTTGGATTTCAAAATGACTAAACAGACTTTCATTAGTCAAAACAATGTGGCTCATATTTTATCACAAAGGGAATAAAAGATAAAAATTATTATTCTTTTATGCTATTGAACTGTCAAGACTAAAATCTAGAAATGTGGATCACCATATATGTTCAGGTGGAACAGAACACAGCCTTAAAGTAATACTGATCGACCTTTTTTAATACACAACTGCATATATGTCAATAACAACAAAAAATTATGTCTTGACTCTTGAATATTTAAGTATTCAATTCAGTTATACTGTTGATTTTTAAAAAAATCGAATTGTAATCATCTTGGTCTTGGAACAGTTAATTACCTGGTCGCAGCATACGAGTTTAGTAATTAAAGGATAGAACTCTCTCAGGTGTTTTCTGAATATTTGTTTGTTCATATAGCACATCCCCTTTAGCACCTGAAATACCAACAATGAGTAATTATAAAACTGTCCCCATTAATGAACATCATAATACTATCAGAAAAATAAGAGGAATGAGGAAGAAAAGAAAGAATATAAAAAGAGTAGATTAATAATAAAACAGATGGAGAAAAGCAAAAAAAGTCACAGGATAGAGAAGCTACGCAGTTTCTTGAAGTCAAGGAGGCATGGCTAAGCCATGCACTAAAGTATAAAACATTTCATATAATGCCTTTTTTAAGAGCGCTACTATAAATGAGCAGTATAATTATATAATAATAAGCTGTCAATCGTTGTGGGATATCAAAGAGCAATTTGACCAGCAAGCTGCATATAAAGCTAAATAAAGATGTTTGGATAGACAAAAAGCTATAAAGCAGGGGTGTGTTACAGCGGTATACTGTTGTACTGCGCACCGGGTGCGGCCGGGGAGCGCCACAAGGCATATCCCCGTATTTTATAGTTGGAGTCTTGAGCAGCTCTTTTTCCGGCATCTTCATTGGTTCCATAGTTGACACGCCACTCGACACTGGTTGAATTCTCCATTAATTATCGATACTAGTCGAGCTCGACTAGGTGATCGAATTGGGCCACTAGGCGGTCGATTTGGGCGACTAGTCGGCTGACTGGTGCAAAATATGGTCAAAACCAGGTTCAAATTAATTGAATAAAATGAAAAAAAAATTCTAAAACCAGGTACACGCGCTAATTTCAATTCTTATTCATTTGGTTGAATTGAAACTGATGTGTGCATGTGTTTATGTATCTTTGAAGTTTGAATTGATTAAAACTGGCACACACATATAAGTTTGAATATATATCTGTGTGTGTGTATATACATGTAAGCATGTGTGTATATACATGTATAGACATTCAGCGTATATATCTATATTTACATGAAAAGGGAAAAAAATCTTTATATCTAATATATATATTTTGTAATTAATATACATATGAGAATGTTGGAGTTTTGTTGTGAGAAACCACATACATAAGAATAATATATTTAAATATAATTTATTATTATTAATTTATCGACTAGTCTATGACTAGTCGACGGGCTGGACCTTCATCGACTCGACTTAGAAACGTGACAACCGTGATTAGTTCTTTCTCCAGTAACCTATATTAAGAGTTTAGTATTTACAGGTAATCATGTATGTGGCGTATGCAAATTGTAATATGATGGGGGAAAGAGAAGTAAATATCATGTACTGCATTGGTCACGTCACAAGGGCTGCATGAATTTATAGTTAAAGTAGTATTATCATGATAAGTTAAATGGACGTAAGGTTACAGTATGTGCTTCTATGGTTTTAATAGAATAAAGAGTCAAGACAACATACCCGGCACTGTAAATTTAAAAACAAGTTTAATTAAAAAACCTAAAAAATATATCTTTATTAATTTGAATTTTGAAACAAATAATTGAAATAAAACTTTTAATTTATTAAATTTTACAATAAATAACAGCATGTGTGTTTGTGTATATTAATATTGTATGATGCCATATACCTCTGCAACCGAATGTCCATATTTTTTAAAATTTTCTAAATCTTCATATCCCCACACCATACACCCGCACTCATGCTTCTTAGACAAAATGTAGTATAGCATAACAAGAAACAAATGCCATAGTAAGCTTGAGAGTTTTTTATACAGATAAGAAGTGCAAAATAGTAAACAAAGTAGTAAATCCAGTTTTGGCAAAGCAGCAAACCTTGCAGTTAGGTGGCACAGGTGATCTGTTCAATGGTAGCTATTTACACCAAACAAAGTGATAATCATAAGACATTTACGTATTTCAAAATTCATAAAGTAACTTATTCCAACAGATTCATAAAGTGATAATCATAAGACATTTACGTATTTCAAAATTCATAAAGTAACTTATTCCGACAGATTCATAACATGTGCAAATGTAAGGTTCTCGTTTGCTTAGGGATGCTTACAATCCAGCAGATCAAGTACCATTCTTCGTTGTGGGAAAAAAGGAAACTAAGCTCTAAGTAGCTTACAACATTCAAGGGCATAGGGATTATCATAAATGGTCCTCACTAATTTCATATTAAAACTGTCTGATCATTAATATCATTTGCATATTCTGTCACTAGTCATAATATATGATAAATAAGAATGCTATCACAGATGAGGGAAAAAAAAAAATTCTATACCTTAACAATGATTGGAGAACGTAATTCTAGAACTTGATGAATATCCATGTTAGTGGTCTCCCCCATATTAGACTGGAACTCAGATGCTTCCCTTATTACTTGTGCACAAAAAGAGACTAATTTTGCTTCTGCTATTCCCACAAGTTCATCATCACTATTTTTTAGTGAGGCATCGGCTTTTTCAGAAAGGCTTGATGCAAGTTCCCCCTCTGTTTTAGAGTTATTTCCACCAATTGATTTTTGTAACACATCTAAATAGATGCAAGTTCCAGCCACTTCTTGGCGAAGAAGATTTGAAGGTGGCCTGTCGAATATGTTCACGTTCTTATGGCGTATGTAGGCAATCAAAAGTAGGAACATAGAAACAAACATATATCAATGTGCAGAGGTGCTTATTACCTGTCAGCGGAAATGCGGTGCATGCGCAATCTGAGGTTGGAATATGAATTATACGAGGCAGCAAACTCTACTATAGAGAACAAAATATCCATGACAGTGATCTTTTGTGAAGTTTTTAGCATGCCCCAGTATTTCTTCTGCAAGTTCAAGAGCTAATGTCTAACAACTGTATTCACGATATTCTTTTCATGCTACACTCGCAAAATGTAATTAGGAATCTCACGCATGCACACGCGCACACACACACACACACAATGTCAAGTAATATCGACTTATTTCTGCTACTAGTGAAGAATATGCCAGATCAGATAGTACCTGGATGCTATCGATGGCTCCCAGTAGCAACAGTTGAGTTATGCATTTGCTCCTAATTGTTCCCATAATTAAGGATTCTTCATCTTTTGCATCGATCTCCACAGAATCCACAACATCAGAGAGCTAGGGGATATCAAAGAAAAAAATGGTATTGGAAACCAGACAAGAAGAGAAAAATAAAAAACAATTGCAAAATATTATGGAAGGATAAAAAGTGAAAATAAATAGTAAAAATAATAATAATTTGTGAAATATGCAATGATGCCACAACAAAGGATACTATTTTTCAAATTGGATAGTCAAAGTCTGTTTACGCATATGAGTAGAATTACCACAGTATTTAACGGTACAAGAGACCAAAACTACATAACTATTAACTAAATACCAAAGATAGAAATTCCAAACTATTGCCAAGTAAATCATTAAAAAAATTTAATTCAATGCCATCTTCTATAAGTCCCCATTATCATCAACGTTAATAGGTCACACTCTTTCGTAAGGAGTACAATTATTATGTACTATGTACACAAGTTTAAACAACTACTAAACGACATTTGCCTCTTGTAGTTCTATCTTTTTCTCCATCGTTTACAATATACAACTTGAGGAACTTATAGTACGCAAAAAATGACTTTGGAATAATAAACACATAAGACTACTTGCAATAAAAACTTGATAAACACAATAAGGAAGCATAATCCTAAGGTAAAATTTTAAAAGCAAGTTGTGACTCGCGAGAATATAGATCATTGATTTTTGGAGGAATAAATTTCCATAATTGTTAAGCAAATGGTTTTGCAAAACACCAAATAAGTATTTGCAGTAGAGAATTCATTTATATGAATCCAAAACGCATAATCATTATAGGGCACAGATAATTCAGATTTCCATGGGGTTTAATGGCCCAAGCCTCTTTACATACAAAAATTTCCTAATAATAGTAAAACCAGGCTCACGGCCAAATTTAAAAATTATGTTAAAGCCATATTGCTGAATTATTTTACTTTGTTCCCACATTAAGTAACAAATAGGTTAATATTTCAAAATAGTGGACTTCCCAAATGACTAACAAGATATCCATAAATATTATACTCTAAAGGCTAAAGCATATAGTAATATGTACTCGCATATTTTACCACACCAAATTTAATCATAATAAGACAAAGAAACGATGTCTTTTGCTTATAGCGGTATAATCGTTTAAATGGAGCCTCAGAATATACACATCCTAAGTAGAATTGAAATCAATGTTACCTTCGATGGAGAAGATGGTAAAACGTCTGGCGCACGACTTTTAGGCTTGGCAGTAAAACTTCTGACAAAAAGACTATCCCTCATATTTCCCATTATTCTCTGCCCAAATGTTTGACTCCGTTGAAGTTCATTATCATCGGCATGTTTTTGATATCTTCCGGAAGGTGATGGAAGGCCTACACGGTATTTTTTTAGAAATAAATCTGGCAGATGTGCTTTTTAAATCAATCCCAATCAACTTCATTAGATGCTACTTTTTTACTTTTGCATGTAATAGACAACATTGTATACATAAAAGGTCTAACCTTCAGCATCGGCATCAGTACGAAAACCCATTTCTTGGTCTGAAATGGAAGATGAATAATGACTCCTTGCACTGCTATCAATGGCCTGATGATTATCCGATTTTTCAGCATCTGTAAACTTCGGGGTATCCCCCATGTTCACCTCCAAGTCCCTAGTCACTATTGTTTGATTTTGAGAGTTCCCAAAACCTATAGTATTGAGCAACTCTAGTGGTTGTGTCGTGTATGATGCATCCCTAATCAAAATAAACATTTTTATACCAAGTACAAATTAGAAAGCTTATTTTAAATATTTTAGTGATTCTAATTATTTAGGTCACAATTTTCAGTATGAACAATCATGTGCTAAGAGAACAAACATGCACCTTATGCTCTTCAACAATGTATCCCAGTCAGTTTCACTGAACTGGTGTCCTCCAACTTCTATGAGATGGACTAATGCCCCCAAAGAAATTGACACCACTGACTGATCTGTCTTTTTGGCACAATCTAACAGCAAACTGAGCAGTGGAGGCAGCATAAACGATACCTCCTAAGTACAATATAAAAGTGAAATATGTCACCAATTAGTTTTATATAGAATCGAAACACAATGTAGATTTGGTGCAAAACTGGGAGACAAAAGGAACATTCCTTACAACTGATAATAGCAACCAGAACAGGTAATAAATTAGGTTCAGCAACACTTAGAGGAACTAGAGTGTTAATAGAAAAGCGATGTGCAGGAAGACAACAGAAAAAAATGTACATAAAATCCTACATTCTCTGTTAGCAGAAAAAGCATCGAAGCTTAACGATAGCAGGATTGACAGAAACATCTCAGAGTACCAGAAACAAACTGATATGCAAGTGCTGCTTAACTTCAGGACTCCGCAAGATGATTGGGGGGAAAAAGAAATACAACAATAACAATCCACTAGGCCTTGTTCATCTGGAATGAGTCCAACAATTGCGGGTGTGCTTTAGAAAAGGGTTACCAACAAGCACCAAGATGTGGAACAATGCAAATTTTAGGAATGTAATGAGACAAGAATGCTTTCATTTCAAATATCAAACAGGGCTACATAAAACTCGTAGTGTCTCATTGTTAAGGACAATAAAATAAAAACTATACCTTGTAAAATGCATTGAATAGGTTACACAACAACTGAAGTGAATGAATGCTGCTTTCACGAATCCACCCATCTCCAGAAGAGACTGAATTTTCTTTACCAGCATGTCTTACGTGATCAAAAATGGGAAATAGGACACGGTGGAATATGCTCTCCCAGAATGATGATGTAAACTTGCTTCCTCTCTCATTCAGAAGATCAAACAACACTTCAAGTGCGCAACTTCTGACTTCGGGTCTTGAATCAGATGTAAGATCAGACAGCCCAGCAAGCATTGGGAACCAATAGTGCTCTGTAACATCAAAACTTATATCTGCGTTCACATCAATGGGCTTTAAACTACCACCTGGTACAAGGCCCTGCATGGACACATAATGTAATATAGTAACATTCTGCCTCTTTCATGCAATTCTGTATATCTGTACTAACATAATGGAAATAAGTGTATCAATTCCTATAGAGAGTTGGGCTTGGCAGTAAATGCACAAACATGCGCACACGCATAAAGGACAAGAATAATTACTAACTAAACATTAATCAATAAAAACCTCACAGCTCTCTCTGATCTAAGGCATCAATACTGCACCAACTACGTAATGTTATATGAAGTTCTGGGGGTTGGTACAAAAGAGTGAAGAAGGAAGTTTAAAAGTCAAGGACACATCTCTATAGCTTAAACTAGAAGAACAGATTCAAATTTACAGGACTACAGAAGGTCAAAGTATCACATGGCAAGTATCTCATGAATTTATCAGGGACAAGTCTAGATTGTTTTAACTGAGATTACTGGGATTCAATTTAGCAGACTACATCAGTATCCTTGTCATAATAATTTGAGATATTACAATTGGCATAACCTTGCATATCCTGCTATCAGAGCTATAGGGTGTGCCTTGGAGCCTCAAAGGTCTCAATTCAAATTTTGAATAGATCACAATAGTATAACATCAGCCACAATCACTCCTTCAGTTACAAATTATGAAAAACTGACTAAAAATTCACAAGTCAGAACCGAGCATCATGTTTCTAAGCATACAATATTCATTTACATTGAAAAGTTACCAGAAAAATTGAAATATAAAAGACAAACCTCGGCAAGACGATCCTCACAGATGCGGAGGAGTGCAATGGCCTTTAAACTTATACGATGAGAAGTTTTGTTGTTGGCAAACCCAATTAGACAGTTAACACAGTCCATGAAGCAATCACCGACAACTTGATCGAAGTGTTCCAATATAACTGCAACTTTGTCGGTGTTAGATAATATGTAAATGGAAGAACGCAAGAAAAAGCAGGAAAAAATACAGCAGTGATGCCAAGATAATGCTCAGTAAATGTAGGAAAAAACACAGAAGTGATGCCAAGATAATGCCTATATTCCATCAATATTTTTCAAAAAAAAAAAACTAAATTGCATTGGGCTGTAGTTATAGGCAGCTCCACCGATGATCAAGTTCTGTTCATCTAATCTCTCTGTGTGTATGTGTGTCTGGTTTTTTATTTTGTGCGAGTGCATATATATTGTACAAGAACAAGGGAAAGATTAGCATGTCATCACCCTGCTCTACATTCTCAAATGCACTTTCAACAATTGGTTCCAATTCATCATCAGCAGCGGCTGTAAAAATCATAAATACACTTCGCCAGCCAGACTTGATGTTCCCAACATTTGATTTCACCATCTGAAATTTTTCAAGAAGAAGAAAGTACCAATATAAGTATAATAAACCAGAAAGATAAAAGGTTCAAAAAAACAACCAAGTGACATTCGACTAATCAGGCATACTTGAACAATGCAGTCAACAATCAGTCTTCGAATAGATTCGCTTCGACTACTCCTCATAAGAATGACAAATGGTTTTAAAATATCATTCTGAAAGGTAAAATTTGCCAGTTCAGCGCGTTCTAAATATTTCATCCCAAGTTGTCGTAGAGAATCTATGGCGTACATAGCAATTTTCTCATCATGATGGCTACCAGCCGAGATAAAATGACTAGACAGCACAGACCATATCCTTGCCCATACCTGAATCGAGCATCAGACAAATAATTAAACTTTAGAAATAATTTAGATTTAAAAGTAGAACAGATTATATAAAGTTTAAATACATTCATATTAATAACACCCTTTATATTCTCCACTCAAAGGTTTAGCTTGGTGACTTAAATATAAGTTGTTAGATCAAGTATAACGTGTTAGAAGCATGCACTGGCTAAAATTAGCAACAATATATATGCGAGAAAGTACAGAGTCCATCTAAGGTGACACACAGTTGCGTAACTTGGGTGGAGGAGATGGACATAGGTATGAATCCAAACATTAGCTTTTTCAAATTTAAGACAATATACGGATCCTTGGATTTGGATCCAGAATTTGACATCGGTACAGATATTAAGCAAGAGTTCAACACGTGTGTGTGTGTGTGGAAAATTCATAACATCAAGTGTGTTTGTGCACGTCATGTGTTTTATATTTCCATCCCACATAAAAACTGAAATAGAAAGACAGAGAGAATCGCCAATCCACATAAACCAGGGAGTCGATGTAAATACTAAATATCATTCAACTTGACCAAGAATATATAATTGATCAGAGAGTTCATCTTGCACAAGTGCACAACCGTGTCATTGGCATTAACCAAAGAACCAACAAATGGTTTATACACTAATAAGCTTAAGCACAACATGCAAATATAATCATGACTTACAGCTTAACAGAAACTAAATAGTGAAGGAATTACCATGCGTATACGAGCCATGTTATAGTAGCTGATCTCTACAAGTTTTTGCAAGCTGAAAACACGAGCTGGAGTCTGCCGAAGTTCTTGAGCTGACACATTGCAGAGAGCAGTAAAGAACTCCACGACTGATTCACTGGGCAACTTAACACTATTAACAAACACTTGTTCAGCTGGTTTTCCGGCCAGATCCCTGAGAGATTGAAGAATGGCATCTTTAGAGATTTGGTTTGACCCTTGCATGACAGTTGCAGCCATAGAAGGAGTTGATGTTAAAAACTCGAGTCGTGAAATGCATTCCAAAATGGCAATCCATGTATCCTGAAGAGCACCAGTATCAGAATCGCATAAATCCAGAAGAGTCCGCAATGCTTCAACATTTTTACTACGCATATCTTTTGGCACGTGTAAGAAGTTGAATCTGTAAAACAAGTTTCAAAGCATAGAATTTAAGTTTACTAAAAAACAATATAAATATAAAACAGTGATAACCCTGATAATGATAATATACAGATATAATAGATATTCCTTAGCACAAAAAAGAAATATTACTTGTGCTTTAACAATGTACACTAGCGATATATAACATTCAATTTGCACTTCAAGTTTCGGAAACTATTGTTCTTTCCATAGCCTTGAACTCGTAACTTTTAAGACTTTGACAATGTACTAAATTTTTAATTAATATTTAAGTGAATGCATATTACAATTTGAAATTATCCGATTTCACAAACATGGTATAATTCATACAGGCTCTTAATGTTACACATGGACTCTGATACATGGTCCATATGTTATATACATATTTCACTGGTGCTGACAAACATTAAGAGGGTGTTTGGGGTAAAAGTTTTGCCTCTTATGTTTAGGTCGGCAAATTTCTACCCAAAACACCCTTTTTATGTTGAAAATAACAATTGTCTATCACATAATTAGAAACTTTTATGAAATATGTGTACTTCAATCTGGATTAGCAAATTAGCTTTCATTCTAAATTATAATTGCTGTGGTCACTAAAACATCATGGAGATAGCAATGTAGGTGTAGAAGCTCAAGAGTAGGAATTGATAAGACTCATTTGGTTCAATTAGTTATGCTTCATTTCTGAAGAAAATTATCTTTAGATATGTTCAAACTAAGTGAGAATTTTATTTGTTGCAAAATTAAAGGATAAACAGACAGTGGAGTTTTGAAGAACATAGAGAAAAAAAAATAATGTAACATGGTAACCTACGGCGATAGAAGACAAAAAAGTTACAAATAGGTACTCTACCTGAGTAGAGAAGTTAAGAAGGCATAGCGCATGGTATCCATTCCAAGAACATGAGTAAGGTGTATCCCTGCTTTAAATCCTTCCATACAGAGGACAACCCTTGACTTATTCTCTCCTTCCTCCATGGTAACAGAAAAAGTGGCAAGTGAAGGCCAACCAACAGTTTCAACCATAGGCCTTACAAGCTCAATTTGATATGATGTATGAAAAACTCCTTTTGGTCCTTTATTCCGAAAAATAGCTTGTGTTTTTTTTATAATAGCCTCACTCTCAGACTTAGTGTCAGATGAAGATTTGCTTTTGGGAAGGGCCAGATTAAGAATGCTGACAAGGCGGCCTCTCTCTTCCTCTGGCTTTTGTTTACTGCTTCGTCCTAGATGATCAGTATCATCTTTCATTTTAATTTCTTCACTAACAATAGAATCATAGATCTCCTCCAGAAGTTCTGTAGGAGCACATTCTTCGGCATCATTAGAAGCGTTCATGCGTATGAAATCCGCCTTACTCATTTTAGGCCAAACCATTGGATTATGAGCATCAGTATTCAACATTATAACTGCATATGCAAGAACATAAGCAGTATCTGCATTCTTGAACAAACTTGGATTATCTGCACAATAGCTGCGCACACAGAAAAAAATCACCTTAAACACAGATTAGAAAGACCTGGCAAAAATGTACTCTAATAGTCTGGATACAAGCTCAAAACTCAAAAGTAAACGAATGACAATAATCAGATAGAGATTATGGTTAGCACCGGAGTTTAAACTGGCATCAATATCCAAGCTTTCGCTTCATTAAGGAAAAATCATGACATGATGGGACCACTCTAGTAACTTGGGTTTGTAATGACATATAGCTGGAACATGATGATTAGTAATAAGCTGCACCCTTTACTCAAGTGAGCATGTGACTACTACTGAATGACAGCAATGCAAACAGGACAACAATATCCAATATATAATAAGCGTGAGACGGATGTTATCAAAAAGTACTACCAACGGTCAAAGGTTCAATACTCATTAGCAACATATTTAAGTCTAATATTTATAGTTCCAAAGATATCAACATAGGCTTAACGTTCAAATCTGAACAACAACATATTAAATCTAATATTTATATTATTAGTTCTAAAAATACTAATTCATATTAACTACATGTTATTTTTATTCAATTTATTAGTAATAAAAATATTAATAAAGCAAAAGCATTTAAACAACTATAAAATAAAAAATGAAGGCATATATATTAATATTAATTTAATAAATATATAAAAAACAGTATTGGCTGTTTTTCAGGTTTAATATTCAGTGACAAAACCAAATATGATGCACAATAGAAATATAACATAAAATCTTTAATATCATGCATACAAGTTTATCTTACTATGTCCAACCCGCTTCATTTGCATTTGAAAACAATTTCTATTTTGGAAACCACATGCATTACTATTTGCCTTTTAGTTCCCCAAATTACTCTATCTATAAACCCCGCCACTTCAAACTTCAGAATCCCGCCCAACCAATCTTGCTCACCTTTTAAATAACTCATACTTCCACTACTCATATTCAACTTTGCTAACAACAAGCTTATGGCCCTATTATATGTACTGATATATACAGTATTATATTTTCATATAGTTAGTATAGTATTAGATTAAAATAGTATGAATATTAGAGAGGAATAGGCCATAAATTATGCTCTGTGTATTATTTGTATATATATTATATTAAAATGAGAGAGTTCTTTATATAGAACTGACAACCTTGGGCATTACGCTTGCTAATGCAGGGTGATGAAATGCTAAGGTAATTGTATGATGTAATACTACATTCCATCCTATATCTCAAAATATTTCCACAACTCATTTTAATTAATACTATGGTCCTTTACGGGTCCTGGTCCCTAATAATCGATTGTCTAACCATCTATCCGTGCTTTTTTTCCGCGGATAGCATTAACACGTGAAAATTTTGTGAATCTAGGGGGTCATGTCATCTATCTGCGCTTCTGTAGAGCTAGCTAGGGTTTTTTCCTATCCGCGGAAAAAAAGCGCGGATAGATGGTTTCTCAACAATCGCATGTCAGGGTGACCAATTCCTGGTCCTTGGTTCTTTACATCAGAGTCAACATGTTCCCTTATATTTTGCACTGTGCTTTTTTTGAATTAACTGGAACAGAGGTGAGCGTCAGAACCCAGACATCAATGGTCAACCTACTTAATACTAAACATGCAGAATAAAATTTAGTAATCTATAAAACTTGGATATTACTTAAAAGGCCCATAATGAGAAAACTTTCAATTTATGATACTATCTATGATTTAACAATAAATTCAGAAGAATTAGAAAACATCCGTACTTAGACACAGACAATGGCATTTTTCTACAAACCACCAAAATAATGTGGAATTGGCTTCTCTACAATGGCTATGCCCAAGGAACCGCCTACACAAAAGCAATAAAAAACCCATCACATCAAATTGATCATGATTTATAAATCTATGGAATTCTCAATCTGAATTTGCTCTCCCTTTCTCAGTCATTCTTCCAAATGTGATGCAAAATTTAAATTTAACATACAACATATTTGATGCAGGACATATTAGGAAATGATGTACTCTCTGCCTCCGTTCCACAAAAACTGGCATATTATAATTTTTTTAAGTCAAATTTATTTAAGTTTGACTGTAAATTAAATATTACTCCCTCCGTCCCTCCCATTTCTTTACAAATGGGTTGGGTACAGAGGTTAAGAAAAATGAATGTAGTGGAGAAGTGTAAGAAAAATGAGTAAAGTGGTGGGACCCATTAATATTTAAGGTATAAAGTGAGTATGGTGGAGGAAAGTAGTGGGTATAGTTGATTTTTATATTATAAAACTTTACTATTTTTGGAAACGTAAAGAATTGAGAGGGATGTCCAAAAAAGGAAACTGTAAAGAAATGGATGAGACAAAGGGAGTATTAATTTATATTTTAACAAATTTAAAAGTTAAATCTAATAGTAAATAAATATACTTTTCAAAAATACTTTTTTCTTAATTTTTGTGTCTAATAATAATTATTTATTATTACTCAAAGTTGGGCTAGTTTGACCTTTAAATTTCAAAACACGCCTGTTTTTGTGGAACGGAGAGAGTAATTATTGAGTAAAAGCGAATAAAAAGATGAACATGAGTGGATTAACCGCAGAAAACCCACTATCCTCCCAAATACAAGACTCAATTCAATATTCAAAATTATTTTTAATAATCAAGTCTAAGATAATATGTAGGATTACAATACTTATATAGGGAACAGATACCCTAATAAAATTACCTAATGGACTAAAGCCCAAAACAATTAGGCTTATTCTAAATAAGCTACATATTTTATAAATTACTAGCCCGACATATAAAATATATATGTAAATACACTAATTCCACTACAAAATATAATTAAGCTATTTACTAATAAAAATAAAAGTTTCATACCTTTTATTTTCATTCCCCGTCAATATTTTTTTTGTATACACGAAGGCCACTCACTCCATCCTGCTTCATTTGCATTTTGCAACAATTTTGTATTCTTAATGTTAATTCCATAGAATGTTTCATGTAAGAAACTTTATCTTCCCTTGTTTGTACTCTATCTTCCCTTATTTATAATTTTGGCCTTGTCACTTTTTATACTACCTCACTTGAGAACTGTGGAGACATGAATTTTTATTAGACCTGGAAATTCGCTTGTGTCATGTCGTGTACTTTCGTGTTTCGTGTACTGAAATGTTAAACCCAAACACGATCCATTTAGAGTTCGTGTACTTTCGTGTTCGTGTACTTTCGTATTCGTGTACTTTCGTGTCTTGTACTTTTCGGTGTCAAAATTAATATATAAATATATAGATAAATAAATAAAAATATTATATTTAGATTTTCGTATTTTAGTGTCGTGTATCCAAAGGATAACCCAAACACGACACAAAATTGAGATCGTGTACTTTCGTTTTGTGTACTCAAAATTGAAACACAAACACTAAATTTTCGTGTCGTTTCGTGTCGTGTTATTCGTGTCGTATACTAAATTGTCGGGGTCTAATTTTTATCCCCTCAATATTAACTCATATTTTCAGCAACAATTTCAATTCCATCAAAAATAATTTTATAGATAGATAATATCCACAACTCATTTTAATGGACAATATAAAAAATTACAGCAGAGTCAACATGTACCCAAGCATTTTGGACAATTTCAATATTTGTAGATGAAGCGGGACAGAGGGAGCCTAAGAAACTAAGAACCTAGACAGAACCAAATAAACCTAGAGATGCAGAGGTCAAGTTAATCTCTAATAGCAAGATATCAAAGCCGCAAAAGAGTCACAAATTAGACTTCAAAAAAGTGTAGGTCCAAGCCATAAATCTGCCTACAACATGGTCATGGTCAGGGATCAAGTCACAATGTGATTTCGCTCTATCGAGGAAACTAGATGGCAATAAGTACTACATCGCAAACAATATGAAGCAATGACACAGAACGCATTCTAGACCCCAGAAAATGCTAATTGCATTCCACAAACAATTCCATGATTATACACAGTGGTCAAAGGCCTTCAATTGGTTAGATGTGCCTCCTCCCGCCTAGACAACCAATGATCCACCCCACTAACTTGATCAAAGCTACAAAACTGTATAATGCAAATGAAAATATGTTCTGTCTTGCAAAATAATTCTGGCAACTACTTGTTCAAAAAAATATATAATTTTTAAATCAAATACATTCATTATATATTATACAAGCCTCATTTGTTTTGCCAAAATTGTAGTTACAAGAGGAACTAGCACATCGCTGAAATCAAGTTACACTATATAGTTCCCAGGTAAACTGAATATCAGTGTCCAGTTTAGTACTATGTAATCAGTAGTTGCATACTAAATTTTCGTAAGTCAGGTTATTTTATAATTAAATGGACCAAGTAACTTGTAGTTACCGTGTGTAAGGTAGGTAAGTGGTTTCCTTGGCTTTGGAGTAAACATAAGTACCTTGGAACTACAAGTTACTTTGTTCAAATCTAAAAACATGAACTCAACAAAGTAACTCAGTTCACTTCCAAGGAATTTGTAGTTACATTGCTGGGTTACATCGAAACAAAAGAGACCATAGACTAAAACATACAAACACGTCAGTAAGATAGAATGATAAAGATAGTTAAAAAATAAGACCACTTACAAAGCATTAAAAAGATACAGGGACTAGATGCCTACTCGGCCACCTAGGTATGCATCACTTTCCACAAAAAAAAAAGGGAAATAAATAAGATAAGCTAAACTGGAGTATTGACTTCATTTCATCAATAAGAATAAGGATTCAATACAAGTAAGAATAAGGAGTCTTTATGTCACTTTACCGGAACATTGTTTATGTAAAAAAGGAAAAACAGGTTGCTCACACAATTCAACTAGTTCAACAAACTTTACACACAAAGAATATCTATATTCTATATGCCTTCTCCTATGCATCTAAGCTCACTTCCCAGCAAATACCTAAAATTTGCACCACCTATTAAATAATGCATAGTGCCCACCAGAGATGTGATAATCTAATGTTTTTATAAGATAAGGTCCATTGAATTCAAGTCCTGTTAAATTAAAAGTAGATTTAATTTATTATGTCTGTAAGTCTGTTGTTTCAATACAACATTGGCTGGCAGGATTGAAGTTTACACAATATTTAGTTGGGTCATCTCTGTACCTAATGCAATCTCATTACTTGCTACATACTTTTGAAAGTTCATGTTCATGTATTCAACAACAAAAATTTTGGTGGCCCCTTACTGAGGAAATAATTGACGGTAGGTTGAGAAACTCCTATACTTGCCTATGTGTATTTTACAGGAGTCCTAAATCTTACTTAAAACTTGTCATGTATGTCAATGTCTACTAAAATTAATTCAGTATCACAGCAATGAGAGTGCAAAGACACCTACCGTTCAGCAAACTTCTCCATCATGCGATCGATCTTCTGTGCTTCTCCAGGTAAACGAAATCCTCTGAGAAATTCTCGGATTGCTGCTCCAAACTTCATTCCACTAAACTTCATAGAATCAACATAAGCATGCATGACTGCAAGTGGAAAGTCCTCGTGTTGGCCCATGTAATCACCAATCATAACCTGAAACAGTGGGTCTACAATTTCAGCTTTGCCCAGAATCTACAGTTGAGCAAAACAGAACTTCTACCTTGTTCAGATTGGGAGTATTCCGCAGAAATTCAGCTACTGAACTTGGAGTGTTATCCACCAACTTATTGGATATCAAATATTCAATACCCTTCCCAGGGTTTCGGTTGAACTGTGGTATGCAGCAGCCTTATGTTAGCAAGAAATAAGCATTGAATCTATTAAATCATCATTGTGTTCATAATTCATACATATTTAACTAGTTTTTGTCGTGTTCTTAATAAACATGAGTTGCAGCAAAATATACCTCAGATATTGCAGCTTCCAAGGTAGATTTATGAGCCTTTGCCTTCTCAAAGTTGTTGTGCATATCTTCCCCAACTATTGTATGAGATTCTGTAGCCGAACCACTTTCTGAACTTATGTTGGCTTTTCCCTGATTCTCTGAATCTCTACGTGACTTCTCCCAATCAACTAGTGATTTTAAAACACTTACAAGACACTACAAGGATCAAATAAGAGAAATCAGTAACTAATCCTTGCATAGCCCATGAAAAATGGCATGGACCACCACAAAATGTATAGTGGTTTACCTGAACAGATGAGCCCTTAATTGATCCCATCTGTGATGCGGTCACTGAATTTGGATCTACATTTTGAGTTCCTTGAGCAATTTTAGATAAGGTGACAACCTATATGAGGTATATAAAAAAAAAGGCAAACTATGTTTACAGGCATGCTAAAAAACCTCGAAAATTAAATAAGAATATAATAAGAGCGAAACAACTGGTCTCTTACCATGCGTTCAAACAAGTTAGGTGCCTGAAGATCACAATCATAGTTTACAAAAATGTCAACAAGCATCTGGGAATCCTTGCAGACTTTCTCTAGCATCCTGTAAAAAGTTATTCTGATGAATATCGAGTATCTTAATCACTAAATGATAAACTTCGGAGCACCCGTGCCCTTGCTATATTAACATTCAAAAGGAAACTACATACCGAAGAACGTTTAGTTTTTGGTTAAGGGGGCATTCTGTGCCCTCCAATGAGCGTAATATAATTAGCGGAAAAAATATACCAATTTCACCCTGAAAATAGTTGCAAGGCATGAATAATCAAAAAGAAACATAAGAAAGTTTCAACAAATATATTAAAGAATATTTCTACAAAAAAAAATGTAAAAAAACTCATTCATACTTTAAGACATTCCCTAAACCGCAACAAAAGTACTGAGAAGATTCCTGATGCATACTGCAACCCAAAAAGACAAAATCATAGGACCATTTTATACTTGGAACATTATATGAAGAAAATGAAAATACGAAGCATCCAACTGAAACCTGGAATATGACAGGAGACTGAGAAACTGATGCCCGCAACAATGCATAAGAAAGGTAGGCTTTTACTGAGTCGATAAAGTTGAAATTCATTGTAAAAGTGTGACTGACTCCTTCAAATAAACCCTGCAAAAGGTATGATTGCTTCATAAGTTCATCTATTATGTATGCTTATAAGATTCTACTGTTTTGATTTTTAAAAGTGTAAGAATGAAACAACACTTGGCAACCAGTTTGATCCACACTTAACAGGGCCCTATAATACATCATTGAACATCAGAGTTTTCATCCATTAGTTCAATTATCTGAGAATTTTACAAACATTTGAGAGACGATAACATATATATGTCCAGAGAAACTAAAATAGAATATTTTTGTAATAAGTTACAAAAACAATTGCTATGCTGTTTACTAAGATTATATGTTTCAAATTACTCCAGTAAAATAGGATGTACTACCATAGTGTTTGTCAATTTTCAGCAATTGGAGTCAATTCATCCAGACTGATTGTGGTAGTTTGTCGTTATGTTAAATAGCAAAACCAGTAAAATCTAAGAAATCCATTTGTTAAAGGAATAAACGTTAAACGTTATCCTGATAAGTTGGTACAATTTAAACAAAAAGCCATCTCTTTCAATAGACACAACTTCACTGAATATAAGAGTACATGTTTATGTGCATAAATTGGGATTCAAGCATTCATCCTTGATCCTACAACCAAAAGATGAAACAAATTGCACAGTGGTATACACCAAAACAAACCTGCAAAAGCTCAAGTGACAAAATACGTGTCTTCGTCATAACTTCATCACTATCTTCCTTCATACTCATCTGCAAGAATATAATATTAAGAGGGGAAAAAAGGAAAAATCTCAAAACTGAAACATCAAAAGGACAGTGAATACGAACTTTGCATAGAGTACGGAAAAGCAGTAAAGCGTCCCGTTGAGCAATGCTCAAGCTCTCAAGATCAATTCCTCTTCAAAAGATGATACCAATAGCAAACACATAGGAAAAAACAGTGTACATCAGTTACTCAAGGTCATAAAATTACGCTGACAGCATAGTGCAACAATCTCGGATGATACCTTGTAGTCTTTTCACCATCTTCAAGATTCACAGCCTTGTCGAGAACTGCCTCTAGACCCTAAAAAATATAATAATATGGGTTCAACATGTATATAAAAAAAACACAAACAAGAAGCATCTATAACTGAAGACGTCGCAACCAGAAGACCATGCATACATTTTGTTTGTTATGAGAGGATGAATAAACAAGTTGACATGGCAAAGTCAGTTGCATAATTGCCATTAATGTAACAGTGACTAATATATATTAGCATTTATTACTTACAACTGAAAGTAACCTCTAGCCATTTGAATTTATTGGCTATCTACTAGATGGTATGCAAACAAATTTAGGGAAAACTTACTAATTTCCACCCAGGATATCCTTCTACGAAAAGAGATAAATAACATATAGTGATAGAAAGATACAATGTAAGATCTTATACATGAAGATGCTAGTAAAATCTGGAGACAATGCAGTTCTGACTACAGATATATATATATATATGATCATACAAAAACAGAATTATATTCGTGAAATTAAAATAAGGATGTAACGTATAGGATGTTATGAGAAGATCAGAAGACAAACTGGCTAATGGAGGGTACCATAATTTGGCAAAAAAATTGGTAGTAATGTAGTTTACACTCCACACAGTTCACCCCTATTCTAGTGATAATATTTCTTATTTTTTTCATGTGTATATATTACCTTTATATATATACAAACATGTATGTTATGTTAAGGCCTGAAGGTGTCAAGTAAATAACTCCAGACTCCGGTCAACGTAACTAAAGTCATTAAAAAAATTACAATATAATAGGTCAGTGGGAAAAAAATTGTACATCATCATACTCAAAAGTAGATCAACTCAATCTTATACCCATAATTCTAAATTCTAGCCTATGCATAAACTGCATTCTCGTAGCAACCCATAGAGAATATATACATTTTAGGTATTAGTGGTCTACAAATCCTTCAAATCCACCCCAAAAAAAGAATATGTTTGTGCATGTTTACAAAAATGCGGCACCTTTATATCAGATCCACCAGCAAGATTCTGAAGTTCCTCAACAGATGCAACAGGTGTGTCTTTGACTTCATTCACAGGAGATGCATCTGCAGAAGTTTCTCCTTCTCTGCTCTCCATGCTTGGGAGATCTTCAATTTTCGTGTCCAGGCCATTTTTAGAAGCAGCTTCTTTATGTTTGGCAGAACCGCTAGAAGCAGAACCCTGCATTGGCTAAAGACATTATTTTCTGTACAACAGTTGAATTTTAATTATATGTTTATGTATATGTAATTATGTATCAATATGTATTAAAATATATAACTTAAAGTTACTTCAATAAAATTCTTATATTCCATCAAATATTCTACAAAAAGCACTAATTATTCATTATGTCATGTTATCATTCTGCTTCTTAGATATACAAATATGTGATCTACGTATTATTGTGTATAACTGTGATGTAAAAAGTGAACACTATGTACATGTTAATAAATAATCAGATTATAATATATGTTATTATAAATAAGTAAGCAATAACTATGTCCACAAATTAAATTATAAAATCTAAAAAAGGAAACATAACTACACATAAATAAAGTCGACGCCAACACCAACGCCATATCATTTGAGTACGCCTGGACACCATATTGTCCATAAGGCGACACCCTAGTAACTATAAATTTAAGCTGTTTCAGCTACACACTCGTAAGCTACATTTCATTAATTACAAAAATATGAAATTAGAAATTTCTAATTGTGCACCAGATCTGTTTCCATTCGCCTGAAAACAATGCTGATCATCTGGGTCAACATTGCCTTTGAAGTCATTTGATTCACAGGACTCTTGCTGCAAACAAAACATATCGAATGAATCCTACTCGAAACTGAAACATGCAAATTATGCAGAAATAAAGAAAGAAACTGGAAGTACCTGTTAAGTGCAATAGTATAGCAGACCCTAATTACTCCGAGCAACGGTTCCCCGTGAACTGCAGAATGCAAACCAGCACACGGAATAAGTCAATAGCCTAACTTGGTGTACAAACTATATGGAAATATAGCTACAAAGCATAGATCAAAAGTATAAATATGTGGTGATATTAGTTTGGGCTAATAAGGCAAACTGTTATGGTTTGTGTCATTCTACCATCTATATTATTCACATTTAATAAAACTAAACCCATATTCTACCTAGCAAGCAGATAACATAAATATAACACTGTTGCCCTCCTAATTGATTTCATTAGCAGATAACATAAATATAACATTGTTGCCCTCCTAATTGATTTCATTATGTTATTTGTATCTTTGTAAAGTCGACATGCATCTGAAACTTTCCATAACTGGTAGACGCTTATTTGTCAATTCAAGAAAATATGCTTTCTCTTCCTTTTCAAATTTTTAAGTTGCAATTTTTCAGCTCATCCAAAACATTGTCAGAGGATATGGCCCCAAACTCTTGCAAATGTGTAACTGGGAAACATTCTGAAATAACTTGATCAGCATGTTTTTATCCATTATCAAGTTTGACTAAACACAAAACTTGGTTCAAATAACATTTTTGAATTCAAGTGGTCCCAATTTAGTAGCAACTCAAGCCATTTCCCAATAATGGAGATATTCAAGGTTAAATTCCCTTGACAGATGAATGCATAAAATATTAGATTAAAACAGGTAAGGATTTACTAAGTTAAAGGCTGCAGACAGTGGTGTTCACCCTGTCGAAATGTATCTTCTGGAGCATGTACACAAACAATGGAAACTTAACCCTAGTATTACTTGTAAGAAAAAAGTAAGGGAATATCATTCCTAAGAGAACACTAACATTATTTGTTAGTTGTTACAGACCTCCCAGCAGTGGCTCAAAGATAGAACAGAGCACATAAAATGAGTATTGTCTGCTAATTTTTGCATTCTAATGTACAATTGACAAGCCTATAAAAACAATACTACTGTAACAGATTTGAATTACTATGAATATATGAATTAAACATCTTCCTCCACCATTATTACCTCTGAACTTTGCTGATGATACAGCAGTAAGAAGAACCTTTAAGACTTGAAGAATAGTGCTGCAATTTATGAGTGCAGAAGTTACATATATGCAGCCTATTAATTCAGATATAGACAAAACTATAATTGATACATTCAAAGATGTGACAAACCTGTCGGGGGACAAATTATCCACACAACCGCAGACCATGTTTAGGATATCTGTGAACATTACCGCATCTTTACCACCATCTAGACCAGGATCACACTCCAAATGGTCGTAGGCAATGAGTTTCTACATATAGAAAATTTTAAGAATACATCAGCACTGCCTGTGAGATTAATATTTTATTAGGATCTAAGCCATCAAGTTGCCAGGTGTCACACACACACAAAAAGAGAGAGAAGCACTGTGACATTTGTCTCTCCGTGACAACTTTAAACTATTAAAAAGAAATAAAGTTATGGCATTGTGGGGAACAAACACCTTCCATACACATCTATGCGCAAAAAAATGAAAAAATTCTGAACTTAATAATGATGTACAATCATTACAAAAAAGGACATACATGAAGACAATCTAGTGCAAGCTCTACAACTTTAATGTTCTTCGTTTCAAAAGCAAGTCGAAGGGGATTCAGAACAAGCTCTGCATCAGCTCCATCTAAAACGTGTCCAGCACTTGCCAAGGTGGTTGTAATAGATTGACTCTTTACAACCTGCTTACCAGCTTGTTCACCCACCTGATCAGTAGGCAAAGTTGCAGCTGAATCATGCTCGGCATCATTGTTTGCAGGTCCACTACCGCTTTCACTCAAACTAACAAAAGAATCAAAGATAACTCAAAACATATGGATGTAAGAAATTAAATGCGTACATATACAATTATACAGTAACAGACTCATTCGTGCTAATAGAATTTTCTTAATGAAACATATAGATGCCACTATATACAGACATGTAGCTATTCAAGAATAAAAGGTCAAAATGGAAATAAGTCTGAATAATAATCACAAACTATTTGAATGTTTCTGTCCATGCAACCATCTTATTTTGACTTCTATGGGACAAATTAATTGTTTTAAAGTGATAAAATAACCTCCATTAGAAATAATAATATAAATTTTAAAAAAAAAACTAGAAACCATAATTATATGTTGTTACATTTTAACTACTTTAACTTTAATAATATCTTTACATATGTAGTTTACCTCTGATCTCCTTCCGATGTTGTTGCTCGCTCAGTCTCACTGGAAATTAAATTCTTACTGACCTCCTTTGTACTATCTGAAGGCATAAAGAAAATTAAAGTCAATTGCCTTCTCTCATAAACAGTATAATATATGTGTTAAACAGAAGAAGAACATGATTACCTCAAATTGAAATTATGTGTTAATATATTATATATCTTCGGAATCAAATATAGTTCAAAACTCAACAAGGTACGAGTCAATATGCTCACCACTTGATATATAATTATTAGTCAATGTTAACCTCGGGAAAACTGCTAATGTTCTCTCTCAATAGAAAGGAAAAATATGATCTATTAAAACGGAAGAGAGGATAAAAATCTACGCATGATGATCATAATTATAACTCCGTAACTCAAATCTTCCGCATCAAAAGATGTATCAAATAATTAACTCTTATCGTGGTATTAGGTGTTCCAAACATATTATTTATAAAAAGGAAATAAATCAAAGACAAATAAGCCTTCAAACCCTTTTCCAACATAATACAAATTTAATTAATAAATAATTTTCACATGTGTAGTTATTGGACTTGTTAGCATTTCCTTTATCCTAATTAAAGCAGCATACAATAAAAAAATTCCTAAAATTATCGACAAATAACATTCACGTCACAGCACATCATCCAAACTACACTTCTCGTGATTTCCACTGAACAGCATACGCAAACTAAAATAGTACAACGTACTAACCTAAATAAGTCTGGACCGCATTCTGAAGAGCTGTTAATTTTTTTCCGGAACACTCTTTGAGCATCGACTCGAATGCTCGAGAAACAAATCCTCCAGCAGCCGCACCAGCCATTTCGTCTTTCAATCACAACTCCTACTCCATAAAAAACAACATTTACGAAAAACCGAATTAAACCACATCAAAACCTCGAAAAGTCAGCATAACCTAATCAACTAAAACTAAATTCAACCTCAATTAACCTAACGAATCGATCTCACGTAATCATATTCAATTCATACAAGATGTAGAGACTGAGTATTAAAAAAAGTGATCTACACTATATAATTGATTATATTAATAAACAAGCAATAATTACAGCAATTAATAACAATAATGAGAGAAATTAAACTCACAATTGCGATAAATTTGCAGATCAGGAACAGAAATGTAGTGTTCGAGTGAGATTTAAGAAGCGCCTCGAGATTCCAACTGTTTGAAATTATACATACATGGTGTGTATAAGAGAAGGGTTTTATTGTGTTGATTTTAGAGATCTTGATGTACTGTGGAGCTCTATGGAGTAGAGAGATGAAAACGAAAAATGTTTTATATATGTGTTTATATCACGTTGCCAAAGAAAAACCGAAAGTATATATGAATTTTAAAAACTTTATTTATTTTTTTAAACTTGATGTATTCGATTTTATACACAAAAACTCTTAAAAAATTATATCTTTGTACCCTTAATATGAATTCGATCGAACTCGGACGAATAGTTAGCGAACACAAACAAAAAAAATTTGAACCGAACAATATTCAGTAAGGTTATCGGACAATTTCCTTTGTCCGAACTAGGGTTCAGTAATAATCAAACTGCTCCCGAGTTTTTCGCGAACATAATGAACTGAACCGAATTTGTGATTCATAAAAAAAATTGGGCTTTTTTAAATCATGTTAGACCCACTGCTTAGTTTTTCATGGACCATCCTACTTGCTTAACCCAATACAAAGTTTTAAACTTTTAATATTTTTATTTTTACTAGGTTTAGTCGTTTAGACTTTAGAAATTAGAATCAATATATAGCCATAATATTCATTTGTTCATAGAGACGGTTCCAAACGAGTAAAAGACGATTCCATTATTCGGTAGTTCGAGTCTTCGAGATCTTCTTCCACTCTCATTTAGGTAAGAAAATATTTTGGGCTTGAAAGGTATATGACTAGGCATATTTGTAATAATTAGATGACAACTCAACTCCCTTAAGAAAGAAAAGTAAATAACAAATATGATAACAGGAATCAAGACGAAGAAAGTTAACTAGACACGAAGAAAGTTAACTAGACACGAAGAATCAGATTATCAGAAATATTTTTATGAGATTGCTACTCAACATTGGAAGAAGTTCATTAATATGTTCAAGCATCAGTGAAAAATAAAGAAGTAGTATTTCAGAAGAATTCAAAAGATACAGAAGATTTCTAGTGGCTACTACACGAAGATTCCAGAAGTAAAACACAAAGAGGAAAGACAATAAAGTTAAATTAAAGTTAAAATATGGAGAATTTTTATTATAGTATGGCACAAATGAACTAGACAATACATTTGTGTGTCAACTAAATTAATAAATATTCATCATCTAGCTTAAGTGGTTTTATGACAGAAGACATAGCGAAGACGGAAAGATTTCAGAGCTAACAGCACGGTTATACAAGTCAAAATAGTATTTTAATTCTATTATCAAAAATTAATTAATTATTTAATTTATCTAATTAAATTAATTCAAGTTAAATTTAATTTATAAATTAACTAATTAAATTAAATAGAATTAATTTATTATAAAATATATGACTTAGTATGACTTTTAATATAATTCAAAGGACTTATTAAAAAGTCATACCGAATTATATAATAAAAAGGCATACCGAAGCTTAATTAGAAACTCATACCGAGCTGGAGATCAAAAGTCATACCGAATTAAAGATAAAAAGGTCATACCGATTTATTCTTTAAAAGGTCATACCGATTTATTCTTTAAAAGGTCATACTGAGAAAAGACCCTGAATGTCACAATTTGAGAGGAAAATACCCTAAATGGCACAACTCGTAATAATGGCCCTAAATAGCACTCCAAAACGCTACATAGTGTGGCGTGCTGTAAAAGGGGTGAAAACGCTATTTCGTGTAACGTTTTACAATATCTTTTAAAAAAATCGGGGGAAAACGCTACACGAAGTAGCGTTTTGAATTTTTTGGGGGGAAAACGCTATTTTATCTTGGGTTCTAGGCTAAAAAACGCAACTTAAAGTAGCGTTTTGGGGATTTTTTTTTTTCAAAACTCTACACGGTGTAGCGTCTTGGAGTGCTATTTAGGGCCATTTTTTTTTAGTGTGCCATTTAGGGCATTTTCTCCCCAAATTGTGACATATAGGGCCAACACACGGTCATACTGAAGCAGCCAAGGAATAGTAACAACGAGCCTTATTTAAAAAGTCATATAGAGCAGAATTAAAAAGTCATACCGACTTTTTAAAGGTCATACCGATTTATTCTTTAAAAGGTCATACCGAAGCAGTCAAGGAAAAGTCATACCGAGCCTTATTTAAAAAGTCATACCGAGCATAATTAAAAAGCCATACCGACTTTTTAAAGATCATACCCAGCTATTTCAAATGTCATACAAGTGTTATTAAAAGTCATTCATGCTTAAATAAAGTCTGAAAAATATCTTATTCTAGAAAGTCATACAAGCTATAAAAATCCTCTATAAATATGAGCTAACCACTTCATTATTTGAGTAGATTGAAAACATTCAAATTTAGAAATTTGTCTGCATTGTAATATTCACAGATTTCTGTGCAAGTTTGGATTATAATTGTTAAATCAAAACAATTCATGTCAAAATTGTTCTAAACATTTAAACAGTTATATATACTTTCATCGTATTAATTTTGTAATACTTTTCAAGTTAAAATCATATCTTCTACTTGAACAGTATTTCATCACAATTAATATTTCGTGAGAAATTAAAATAATATTTTTAAATCTAATATTCTGTGATTAAATATTGATATTGTATTCAACCCCCCTTCTACAATATCAAGGACCAACAATTGTCATCAGAGCTGGTTGATATTCTTAATATCATATTCAAACCAAATATTCCGCAACTCATACAAAACTCAAAAATTATTTTTTATTCGAAATAATTTTTACCCAAAAATTATTTTTGATCAGAAATTATTTTAAGTCAAAAATTATTTTTTGAAACACTTAATTTTTAATCTTATTTAAAGATGAGTACACAAAAAGTGACGAGCATTAAAATTCCACGGTTTGATAGAGATCGCTATAATTTCTGGAAGCATAAAATGTTACTATTCATAGGGATTGTTAATCCTAAGTATGCATTAATTTTGGCCAATAGCGTTGACCCTCCAATAACAGTTATTCTCGAGCACGAGGTAGATGGGGCGTAATTCCTCACAGACAGTTTCCAAAAAGTCTAGCTGACTACATAGATGAAGAAAAGGAAGTTGTGTCCCTGGACAACAATCTCAAACTCATATTGATAGAATCCCTAGACTACGTCAAGTACAATCACGTGGTCAATTGTAAAAACGCCAAACAGATCTGGGATACAATAAAGATAATCAACGAAGGGACTGAAGAAGTCAGAGAGAATAGACTAGAGATCCTGACCTCCCAGTACGAGCAGTTTAGATCCAACCCTGGTGAAGGTATCTTTGAGGTATTTCAAAGATTGAATAAATTAATAAACGAGTTCAACCTCAATGGAAAATATTATCAGAACCAGGAGGTCAACAGGAAGTTCTTGCTAACCTTACCCGAGCATCTGAACACAGGATTGCAGTAATCCGGGAGTCTAGGGGCATGAAGGAGGTAACCCTAGAAAGACTCTACAGAGTATTAAAGACACATGAATTGGAACAGATCCAGACCAGAGAAATGTATGGAAGTGATAAGGTTCTGAGTTCCTTCTAAGCACTGATAGTGGAAGCACCTGAGAAGATGGAAATGAAGGCTGACGTATCTTCAAATAATTCAATGGAGTATGTGGTTCCATAATTTAGACATACTTTAGAAAGATAAGAAGATGATGAGTTCTACTCTTTGGAAGAACTGGATCAGCTGGAAGATGAATCTCCAGCTATGGTTGCCAAGAGGTTTGGCAACATAAGATTTCGAATGAATACCTCCTACAAAGTTAAACCTAATTTTGGAAGGTTCCAGAAAGGAGGTTCTTCTATAGCTGTATCAAGAAGTGGCTCAAGACCGGCTTAGTTGATAGAAGCAAGTTTCGTTGCTTCAACTACAATGAGCTTGACCACTTTGCAACTGAATGCAAGAAGCCGAAGAAAGGGAAAAAGAGAGAGTCTTATGAAGAACTCAAGGAAAAGTATGACGCACTTGTGAAAAAGCATTAAAGCAAGTCTTATCTAGCAGAGGATAAAAGCTGGGATGACTCAGACAATGATGATGAGAAAGAGCTGGGAAATCTTGCTCTTATGGCTTCATCCGAAGAATCACTGTCTCTAACTCGTCAAGGAGGAATAGATGTAAATCCCTATTGCCCTAAAATGTTTAAATTGCTAGGTAAAGAACTAGATGATACAAGAGATAGAGTTAAGAAACTAATTCTCAAGAACAAAGTTCTAACTAATGAGAATGATGTTTTAAAATTGTTAAAATGATAAAATGACAAGTTGACTGAGGACTTAGCTTTTCAAGTCAATAGAGTCAGTTGTTATGTTAAAGTTGAAACCTATCTCAGAAACGAAATACAGGAAGAAAAGAAAAAGTGTTTAGCCTATAAGAATTCCTCTTATATTTTAAAAGACCTAATTGACCAACAGGAGATAAAACAAAAAGTTAGAATAGGCTTTGAGTACAATCAATCTGTAGGAAAGGCAAGCAACATAACCCCGTTCAGAAAAAGTGTTGAAGAAAGGGGTATCCTACATGTTGTTAAACACACACCTAAACCTCTTTTTCATAACCCCTATAACAGAACCAATCATTGATAGCTCTATATTAATTTCTTATGAAATGAAGTTAGTGGACCTCGAGGAAGAAAAAAGAGGAACAAGTAAGGGATATACAAGGAGTTAATGTCCAAGATGAGAGTAATGCACCTAAGACACTAGTGAAAGATGTGGGAACTTCTAAATCGCTCAATCCTGGTATAGGTGATAAAGACTTAAAGAATAATGTGAACAGACCTAATAAGTTTATCAATAGTAGGAATAGTAACAACATATATCATTCTACTGAGAACTTTAAAACTGCTGATAAAGTTGAAGTAGAAATTGTTAAGACACCTACTGCTTTGAATAACATGTAAGTTATTGATGTATGCCATAAATCTTGTGGTGTTATAAATTGTATGTCATGTGCCTTTAATACTATGTCTGCATATTTCAAACACATGATTGCTAGTAAAGATAACATGACACCTAGACAACGTATCAATAATAAATTTACAAAATCCAAGACTTTGATTCCTTCACCTGTCAAGAAGGAAACATATATTCCTAAGTCTAAACAGAAAGTTATTAAGACTATTTATAGAAATGTAAGTACAATCAAGGTGGATGCTGTTGTTGTTCAAAAAGGATCTGTTGTCAAAGCTGGCAAAGGTCAATTCTTTAAGTATGTCGGGCCCAATCAATTTTGGGTTCAGAAGATGATTTAATCCGTTTAATAATTGCAGGGAGTTAAACAGGTAAACCGGGTTGTATGGATCCTGGACAGCGGATCTTCAAGGCATATGACTGGAGATAGAACCCTGCTATCAGACATGGTTGAAAGAGCTGGCCCAATCGTCACTTTTGGAGATAACAACAAATGAATGACTACAGGATATGACAAGTTAAATGCTAGGAATGTTATCATTGAAAATGTCTCTTTAGTATAAGGACTTAAGGATAATCTACTCAGCGTCAGTAACTTCTGTGATAAAGGATATAAAGTAAACTTTGTCAAGGAAAAGTGTTTAATAGCTCATTATAAAGATGACAAACTGGCCTTACGTGGAGTGAGGAAAGGAAACTTGTATGTAGCCGATCTCAACTCAGGAACTAAAGATGAAGCAAACTGTTTCTACTCAATGGCTTTATCATAAGAAAGCTAGCTATGGCATAAGAAACTCTCACATCTAAATTTCAAAATAATAAACTCTCTAGTCAAGAGGGATTTGGTGAGAGGACTGCCTCCGATGGAATTTACACAAGAAGAATTGTGTGAGACATGTCAAAAAAAAGTCAAAGAAAATAAGTCACAAAGGCATAGATACTACAAACATTACTGAACCACTTCAACTACTACACATGGATTTATTTGGTCCAGTTAATATTATGTATATGTCAAGGAAAAGATATACCTTAGTGATTGTAGATGAATTCACAAAATACACTAGGGTTTTATTCTTGAACTCTAAGGATGAAACTCCATAATTGGTGATTGATCATGTAAAGCTGATTGAGTTAGATTCAAAGCTAGTTGTCCAGGCAATTAGGTCGGACAATGGAACAGAATTTAAAAATGAAGTTATGAATAACTTTTACTCAGACAAGGGGATAACAAGACAATACTCAGCACCAAGAACTCCACAACAAAATGGAGTTGTAGAAAGGAAGAATTGAACCCTGATTGAAGCTGCAAAAATGATGTTAAGTGAATCAAGGTTACTTATCTACTTCTATGCTGAAGCAGTAAACACAACATGCTATACCTAGAATTGAACTCTAATCAACAAAGATCATATGAAAAATCCCTATGAATTAATGGCTGACAAGAAACCAATACTCAAGTACTTTCATGTATTTAGAGCCAAATGTTATGTGCTGAAAGATGAAGATGAACATCATGGCAAGTTCGAGGCCAAGACACATGAAGCTATTTTTATCGGTTACTCAAGAAGAGCATATAGGGTGTACATAATTGATCAGCACCAAATGAAAGAAAGTGCCAACATTACTTTTGATGACATTAAACTCCCAAGTATCCAAACTGAAGATTCTTCTGTGTCATTAAAGTTTGATAATTATCCAGACTCATATTCCGATGACGAAGAAGAACCTGAGGTTGCAGCAGGAAATGATGATGACAATAATTATAATAATGATCCAGGTAATAGTGGTGGAAACAATGATAACACTAGAGATACTAGTCTTACCAGTGGTGGATCAACAAGTCATCCTGGCTGCAACTCAGGGGGAGATGATGGATCTACTGGTAGAACACAACATCACAATGAATATCAAGGCGAATCATCAAGATCAAACCTATCAAGGGAAAGGATATGGAGCAGAGAAAATCCTTTTGAATTGATCATAGGTGATCCAGATGTTGGAGTTAGAACCAGAAGTACAACTTCAAATAAATGTCTATTTTTAGTTTTTCTATCTCAAGAAGAACCAAAGAAGATTGAAGATGCATTAACTGATCCAGATTGGGTTCTTGCCATACAAGAAGAGCTCAATCAGTTTGAGAGACAAGAAGCATAGACACTAGTACCCAAGCCAAAAGATAGATCTATAATTGGCACCAAATGGGTATATAGGAACAAGTTAGACGGTGATGGCATTGTTAAGAGGAACAAGGCCAGACTAGTGGCAAAGAGTTACTCCCAGGAAGAGGGAATTGATTATGACAAGACCTATGCACCAGTTGCAAGACTTGAAGCCATCAGGATATTTCTAGCATTCGCAGCACACTCCAATTTTAAAGTTTATCAAATGGATGTGAAGAGTGCATTTCTGAATGAAGAGTTAGAAGAGGAAGTATATGTGGAATAGCCCCTGGCTTTGAAAATCCGGAGTTTGCTGATTTGTATATTTTCTATTCAAAGCCCTATATGGACTCAAGCAAGCACTGAGGACGTGGTATGACACTCTCTCTAAGTTCTTACTTGAAAATAGTTTTATTAGAGGTGTCATAGATAAAAATCTCTTTTATAAATTGCATGATAAAGACATGATATTTATCCAAGTTTATGTTGACGATATTATATTTGGTTCTATTAACAAAAACTTGTGCAAAAGATTTGCTAAGTTAATGTAGAGTATGTATGAAATGAGTATGATGGGTGAGCTGTCATTCTTCTTTGGACTGCAAGTAATGCAAAAGGAAGATGGGATTTTAATTTGCCAATCAAAGTATGTAAGGGATCTTCTGAGGAAATACAGTCTAGAAGATTCCTCACCGAAAAACCCCCCAATGCCAACAGCCACGAAGCTTGACAAAGATGAAACTGGTAAAAAGGTTATAGAGGTATGATAGGCTCATTATTATACTTAACTGCTAGTAACCTGACATAATGTTTGTAACATGCTTATGTGCAAGGTTTCAATATGATCCTAGGGAATCTCATCTTATAATTGTTAAACGAATTTTTAGATATTTGAAAGGTACGCCAAATCTTGGAATTTGGTACCCTAAAGATGCATATTTTGATCTAATAGGCTATACAGATTCAGATTATGCAGGATGCAGGATGCAGGATGAACAAGAAAAGTACTTTTGGAAGCTATCAGTTTCTAGGATGTCGGTTGATCTCTTGGTACAACAAGAAACAACACTCAATATATACCTCGACAACCGAAGAAAAATACATTGTGATAGGTAGCTGTTGTGCACAAATCTTGTGGATAAGGAATCAACTAAATGACTATGGACTTGCGTTGAATAAAATTTCAATTTTCTGCGACAACACAAGTGCGATAGCCATCTCCAACAATCTTGTACAACACTCTCAAACCAAGCATATTGACATAAGGTATCATTTCATCAGAGAGCATGTCATGAACAGAACTATGGTGTTACATTTGTACCCAGAAAAGATCAGATAGCCGACATCTTCATGAAACCACTTGATGAATCCGCTTTCTCTAAGTATATTAGTGAACTAGGGATGTTAAACAATGGCTAATTTTTGATAGCTAGAAGTTGATTTGAGTTCATAAATATTAAATGTTAATATTTAAAGAATTTATGAAGTTTGAATCAATAGAAACCTAGGGCTTATGAATATTTGGATAAATTATCTTGAGAATAATTTAATACTCTTAATAAATAATTATTTCAATTATAGCATAAGTACTTATATTTATTTTAAGCATTTTATGTATTTTATTAACAATTTTTCTAATTATTATTACACATTAATAATAATTATGTTATTAATTATTTAAATAATTTATTCATTAAATTAATTCAAGTTTGAATTAATTTAATCCCTAAATTAATTAGAACGGTTAATAATATAAATAATCATTATATGTCTTTAATAATTTAGTAATATGTAAATTATTATTATTGTTAGTTAAAAATTGTATGTTAATATTTAGTTAATTTATTATTATTAATTAATCTAAATTTTGAATAAATTTTTTATTATTTTATTTCAAATTTTGGAATGAATTAATAATATATATATTAATATAGTTTTGCTGTTTTAAATAAATCTAAATAGTTTGTTAATATTTAATTTTATTTTATTGAAGTGCAATTTTTGGCATGACTTTTAAAATTTTAAAAGTTCAACATGACTTTATTTTTAAATAAATTCAGTATGACTTTATTTTTAAATAAATTCAATATGACTTTATTTTTAAATAAATTCAGCATGACTTTCTGTTTTGCAATTCAGCGTGACTTTTTATAAAAGTCATACCGAGTTTATTCATAAAAAGTCATACCGAGTTTATTTTTTATTAAATTCATACCGAGTTGTTTTTAAAAAAAAGTCATACCGACTTAAATATTAAAAGTCATACCGAGAGAATTTCTTTTGTTGTGTTTTTATTCTTTCTATTAAAAGTCATAGAACAGATCTATATACACACACACACATTGATATACACACACTCAAACAGACTACTCTAGGACTTTTCAAGAATTTCCAGTTTTGATCCTTTACAACTACATCATTTGCTATTTCTTGATTAATTACGAGCATTATTGCTTGCTGGTGTGTTGAAATTGATCCAACCTAGTCGAACTTTGCCCGATTTTCATTAAAATCGAACCGTTATTTTTTATTCTTGGACTAAATTGATTAGAAGTATATAGTTGGTGTTGATTTTTATGATTAAGGACTGGTTTTAGAGTGCTTGTGTGCCTTGCAGTTAAAAATTGAATTGGTGATTAATCTGAAATTAGGGTTTTGAATTTACTGGGTATAATTCTCGAATTGAGGGCTTAATTTGAATTATTATGAGTTAATACAATTTTTTAATCCTAAAATTTGTAATTAAAAAGTGTTAAAATGGCTGGTAATTGTGAAAAAGTCAAGACCAATTTCGTAAAATTTTTTAATCCGGTAAACTTTTCAGTTGAGAAGTTTCAACCGTGGATCATTTTTATGAATGAACATTCACTAGTTAGAATCCTTTACTCTGGACACCCTATTACAAGTTGATGCTCTTTGGGATCTGTACACGAGTGCAAGGAACAGAACAGTTGCATCAAGAGTACAATTTTCTTTCACAATTAGAGAAAATGAGTACATGGTAACTGAAGATGATGTGAATAGAATATTAGGGTTCCCAACTGAAAATCATGAGGATCTTGCAACTGTTCCTCAAATAATTGAATTCTTTCAAGCAATTTTATATCAAGTGGATATTAATCTTATGAAGATGACCAAGGCAAAGTTAATAAGTGAATGAGATTATTTCTTCGATACTTTGGCCAAAATGTTTGCCCCTTCAACAAAGAGTAACTTCAATAACATCTCTTCACTTCTATAAAATATTGGGTATTCTGTGGCCCATAATAGGAGGATTAATTTTGGGAAGTTGATATTGACCAAAATTATTAAGAAAATGGGGACGCCAAATAGTAGGGAACAAAATGTCTCGTGCTATTATCCAAGATTGTTAATATTGTTTATGAATGATCTTCTTACATATGAGGATAAAACACTGTTCCAGAACAGCCGAGTAGAAGTATCTCTCACTTCTCATAAAAATCTATTCACAAGGCTCAGGAATAAGGAGAAATTCCCAGAGGTACCAATAGTGAGGACTCAATACATGGGTGAGATCCTGGATCAAATTGCCAATCCTGCACAGACTCAACCGCTTCAGCAAGAGCCAGAGCAAATTCAAGATCAAGTGGGAATGGAAGTTGAATATTCTACAAAGATTTTAGTGGAAGCTTCTCAACTTACAGAACAAGAGGCAGATGTACAAAAGGTAATATCACACACCTTAGCTTCTAATTTCCTACCTATAAATATATCTGTGGAAAACTATGATTATGGTCTTACACTTCAGGATTTCTGCTATGAACCTGAAATTACACAGATTTAAACCCAAGCTGAGGTAGAGCCACAAATAGTTTCTTCTTCTTCAACCTCCTTGAGTCTATTCAGAAAAAGAAAGACACATGTAAGAAAAGTAAGTGGTAGAGGTATCACAGTCAGTGAACTCACCGCTCTGTCTCCATCATCAAAAAGATCAAGAAAAGAACCTAAGACAACTGCAGACCCATCCTTATCCTCTTATTGGGATATGGATTTTAAAATGGCAATACAACAGTCTCTGGATACACTCATCAACCGGGTGATTCTATTGAAATTCACCGTCCAGCCGCGGCACCCTATGAAGAGTCACGCACACTGCTAGCGCTCACACTAGCAGGACCTCCACTCGCAGAAACACAATCAGATGAGGGCACAACTAATGCAGAGTAAATTTTTTTTGAAACAAACTTATCGGATGTCACATTTATAGTGGACCAAGACATTTTAGATGAAGTGCAACATCTGTTACCTATACAGGTATTGAGGGGCATCACAGACTCTAATGAGCCATGTATTACATTGTCTGAGGTAGTGACCCCCCTAGATTTCTTACATCCAGTTCCTTCCCAGGAAATTCTCTTTATCAATTAGTGGATTTGAGAGGCAACCACTCTTTAAAAGGAGTTGGGACTCCATTCATGGAGTAACTACATTAGTAGTAGAGCCACTTCAAGATAATCTTGTTGTGCATGCCTTCACAGGCTTCAGAAGAATATTACGAGTCTTCAAAATCTATAGTAATATATACAAGTACAGCATCTGGATCTGGAATTTACCAAAACACGAGTGAAGTGAGGCAAACACCGAGCAAAACACATGCACATAATATAATTAAACAACCAAGAGTGCAAGTGAGGTGAGTGCACACACACATAGTGAACTATTGTAAAAAATGGAAGCTCTCCAGAAGGAATGCAGGTTGTTCAAGTTAAGATAGCACAAGTCAAAGCACAAACAGAAACCAAGTCTACTTCTGCCTCTGTAACAGAACAGCTGACAATCGTGTGAGAAGAAATGAATGATGTAAAGTCCAGCATTATTCTGAAGACAAAAGATATCCAACAAGTACAAAGTCTAATTGCTAAGGATATGAAGGAGATAAGAAATATAAATGAAAGAATTAATGATGTTGAGAAGAATATAAATGAAAGAATTGATGATGTTGAGAAGATCTTGAATCAAAGGATTATTGAAAATGAAGAAATCTTAATAAAACGATTCAACAAGCTGGATGAGGGAATGGTACATCTGAATGAAGGGATGAAGTAGGTCTATCTGACCATGGAAAAACTAGTCAAATCATTTGAAGCTTCTAAATCTGTAGAGGATCCCCCAACTAAGGGGGAGAAAATGAGAAAGTAATTATAGAAGAAGGGGCTACTAAGAATAAAGGAAAAACCAAATTGTATTTTGAGGATCAGTATGAGCAGCACATTCCAGAAGAAACTTACTATCCAGAAGATCAGTTTGTTGAAGATATTTGTGTAGATGAAGCATACAATCCTGACTACTGCAGAGTTGAGGATGAAACTGCCTTTGATGAGAAATTTTTATTTCTTGAAGAAAAAGAGTCTGATAATGCCTATGAAGAGGCCATGAGGAAATTAAAAGAAGACATCAAGGTGAGCCATGCTAAAACTGAGAAACTGAAAACTCTAGTCAAGGAAAAAGCACAAGCTGAAAAGGAAGCAAATTTATAAATGCAGAATCTTTGGGTTGTTGCTGCAAGAGAAAAGAAAAGAGACGTGCATCTGAAGATAGGAGAAAAGTGGGATACTGCCAGAAAGATCATGGAAAGACTTCAGAAGGGTCCATTTGATGACAAGAAATTTCAGTCATTGATCAAATGCTTGGAAAATTCTAATGATTGCATTGACAATTTCATGAAAGCACTAAAGGAAGAAGTAGACTATATCACTGTAATTGTTGATGACATTCTTGAATATTGCCAGATCTTGGTCTGCACAAACAGAAATGGCACATACAGAATCTCTTTGGAATTCTTCTGACAAAGATCTTTATCTGTAATATGGACCTTGTTGAACAAAGTCAAAAGAAGTTCAGAAGAGAATGAGCTTCTAAGAGACACACTCAGGGACTTTACGAGAGTCGTCAGTCCTCAAATCATCCTTGATCCTCATGAAGTAAGATTTTATAATAAGTTCTATCAAATCATGAAGTTGGATGAAGAGTCTTTAAAAGGCTATACAGTCAGATACATGATTGAGGTTGAGAAGATGCTAAGATCCAAAGGGTATAGAACTCAAGAAAAGTTGGTTGCTACTGCAAAGATTAGAAGTTATTGCTTATCAAAATCTATACCATCTTATATGAGGCAAATGAAGAAGATAGATTCTAATCAGCCATATGGTATGCAAGAAGAGGAAATAGATCATATTGAGCAAGAAGTGATGTGGCAGTTAGCAAAGGATGAACATAAAAGGTTATATAGAGAATCCACTACAACAGGAATATCAGAATATGAAGAAGTACCAAGGACACCTGTGCATAAAGGTTCAAACCTAGAAGAAGGTGAAGTTGATACTTCTGAAGATTGAAGAAGTAGATAGGTCAAGATAGAAAATTTGTAATATATGTTCAGTCTAGAGGAACATCTATCTTGTATTTTATCTTTCAAAACATGAATATGGAAAATTGTTAAATATAATACCAGAACTTTTTATTATTTACATTTCTTACATGTTGTATTACTTTCTTAGTTGTTAGTTGAGTTATCCTCTAGAAATTTGTGTGTTAAATGTTTAACAATAAATAGGAAGAGATTGAAAGGCATATGACTTGGCCTATTTGTAATAATTAGATGACAACTCAATTCCGTTAAGAAAGAAAAGTAAATAATAAATACGATAATAGGAATCAAGACGAAGAAAGTCAACTAGACACGAAGAATCAGATTATCAGAAGTATTTTTATGAGATTGCTACTCAACACTGAAAGAAGTTCATTAATATGTTCAAGCGTCAGTGAAAAATAAAGAAGTAGTATTTCAAAAGAATTCAAAAAATACAGAAGATTTCTAGTGGCTACTAGATGAATATTTTAGAAGAAGTAAAACACAAAGAGGAAAGACAATAAAGCTAAAGAAGGACAGAAGACCATAGCTTAAAGTTAAAATATGGAGAATATTTATTATAGTATGGCACAAATGAACCAGACAGTACATTTGTGTGTCAACTAAATTAATAAATATTCATCATCTAGCTTAAGTGATTTTATGACAAAAGACATAGCGAAGACGGAAAGATTTCAGAGCTGACAACACGGTTATACTAGTTAAGATAGTATTTTAATTCTACTATCAAAAGTTAATTGATTATTTAATTTATCTAATTAAATTAATTCAAGTTGAATTGAATTTAATTTATAAATTAACTAATTAAATTAAGTATAATTAATTTATTATAAAATATATGACTTAGTATGACTTAATATAATTCAAAAGACCTATTAAAAAGTCATACCGAATTATATAATAAAAAGTCATACCGAAGCTTAAATAAAAAGTCATGCCAAAGCTTAATTAGAAAGTCATACCGAGCTGTAGATCAAAAGTCATACCGAATTAAAGATAAAAAGGTCATACCGATTTATTCTTTAAAAGGTCATACCGAAGCAGCCAAGGAAAAGTCATACCGAGCCTTATTTAAAAAGTCATTTAGAATATATCAATATTTGTATTTTCACTATATTATTTACTTATATATGTGCACGGGGTTTTAGTCATTTTATTTAATAAATTTTTTATTAGCTAAAAATATTTAATAAATAATATATGTGTTTGAACATTTTTATCCTTAAAATATGTAATTGCCATATATTAATATCGGGGAAAAATAGTCGAAAGGGTTGAAGTGTCATATATTAAGGGCATGAAGATATGATATTTTTTCTTTAAGGGTTCTGTGTGCAAAATCGAATACTTTGAGGGTAAAGAAGTAAATAAGCCTTTTTTTACTGATAAAATAAGCCAGTTTCAAAATATGTAAAAAGTTTATTTATCAATCAATATTAATATCTATATCATCAAGTAATATTAATAATTAATCCTGAATAGTTGCTAATGTCATAACCCCTCCAAATTATGTCATAACCCCTAAAAAAGATGTCATAACCTTTTGAATATGGATGTTTGAAATATATGTCACGCTTTTCTTACACTCTTCCTATTCTTTTCATTCAAAAACCTAATTCTTGCATATTCATATTTTTAAAATATACATCCACGGTTCATATTATTTTATACAAAACCCTAATTTTTCCAAGCTGAGCTTTTTTAATTTTTTCATCTTCTTTGTTACTACTTCTTTCTTATATATTATTCATCCAGAGATGTTTAATTCTTTTGTTATGTTGTATCATTTTGTTCCTCTCTTTCTTCTGTCGATTAATTTTATTCTATTTTTTATGCCTTAAATCTAATGCTCTCATCGTTGTTTTTGTTATTTTTACAGGTTATCGGCGTAAAGTTAAAAAGGCAAGCCGATTTCATGATTATACACACACACACACACACATTTATATATATATATATATATATATATATATATATATATATATATATATATATATATATATTCACCTTTTTCACTTCCTCGTCTTCAACTTCATAATTTCGAATGATTTTATATATATATATATATATATATATATATATATATATATATATATACGTAGATTTTTGCTTATTTTGTTTTGTGTAGATTTTTTTCAATAGACTACGTAGCTTGTTCTCCGCCAATTAAGCAAAATCAGTTATTTCCAATAATTCGAGTAAAATTCTTTGTAACATCTAATTTAATTTTAACTGAATAATTATGGATGTTTGGGTGCTCTATTTAAGAGTTTAAATGTGCCAAAAGCCCAACTACACTTGTGAGTGTCCCGTTTGGCAAAAACAATTGTGGGCTTATTCCTCTAAAACAATAGATAATTGAAAAGCTGGATAATGTCTACTTTTTTATCCAGCTTATCCATACGACAACAACAACCCTAATCCCTTTCTGATGCTTACCAAAAGAAGAGGTCTCATCATTGTTTTTATTAGTTTTTTTCGATCTCCGTCATATAGCAATCAATCGCATCGAAATGACGTTAGTTCTCTCTCTCCCTCTCTCTCTCTCTTGTTGTAGCAACATGAAACTTGTTCTTCTCTCTCTGGTTAGGTTAGCTAATTAAGCTTCTTATCAAATGCTTTACTCTTGATTTTTACATTTATGTACATATTGAGCTTGTTACTGAAATTTTTAGAATCTAAATTATGAAACTTGTAATTGAATTTTACATTGCATCTACCATTTATGTTTTTAATGACATTTTTAGATGTATGTACGGATAACTTGTTACTTGATTATGAGAACTGAGGTTTTTAGTTTATTAGGTTCCATTGATCATGACTATTGATTTAGTAGCTCACATTTGTAGGTTAAATTTTAAATTATAAAACCAAGAACATAATTTATAAATTATAGATAATTTTAAAGCTTTATTACTTTTGTTTGTTGGTCTTCATGTTTCTCTAATTTTTCTTCCGTCTTTGCACATTGGTGGGCTAGTGTTTGTCTAGAAAGGTTAAGGTAGATCGATATCATAGTGAGAAAGAGACATAGCTATCTTTTGATCCGAAATGAATCTTGGATGTGATCTGTAAATAGACGTTCATGTAAACTTAATTAGTCACATTAAATACTATATTGTGTTTGTTTGCTGGGGTTGTATTGTGTTACTAGCATTGTGTTACTACGAGTCATATTGTATTTGTTTTAAACTACAGAAGTCGATGCCGAAGGATGACAGAAAGGGAGTTAAATGGATCGACTCGCAAGTAACTATATTTATTAATCTCTGTACTATAGAGGTTATCAAAGTAAACAAACCAACAACCACTCTAAATAAAGAAGGGTGGCATAATTTTCACTCAAAATTCAAAAGATAAGCCAAAATGACCTACACAGTTGGTCAACTAAGAAATAAATGGGATGCAAGGAAAAGTGAGTACCAACTCTATATGAAATTAATTCATCGAGAAAGCGTACTGGGATGGAATGAGGCCACAAAAACAATTTTGTCCTCTGATGCATGGTGAAACTAGCGAATTACGGTATACTCTGTTCTTTTTTTGTTTTTTGATGACCTGATGGTTCTTCTTATTTGATAAAACAGTATTTTTATTTCTTTATTGGTGTCACATTCTATCGGATAATATTCTTTATTTTAGTGCATTGTATTTTAGGCTGGAAAATGGTGTAGACACACTTGTACCCATAGTAATCGGGGTTAGGGGCAAATTTAGTTGTATTTAGAAGACCATAATTAAACACCATGTCACAATATCATTAATTGATCGAAAAAGTTGGCATATAGCTTTTGTACATGAGTGCTAAGATTACTAAGTATAATCATGTCTTCTCCATATTGTCCAACCTTATCCTTTGTAAATTTTAGAGATATGTTTTTACTGATTCAGTTTTGTACTCTTTCTTTTTCTCTTACCAAATTAGAAACTTTTGATTGTATAAATATGTTTATTTAATATTGTATGTTTTATAATTGCATAATGTTTTATTTTCGTTGGACTTAATGTATCAGGAGAATCCAAAATATAGGAAGTTCTACAACAAAGATTTGCCACTCTACTAGAGTCATTATGATACTTTATTTGGCTCCGTAGTTTTAACTGGTAATAGAGGAAGAGCAATAAATACCTACTCCATTGTTGATCTGGAAGTGAATGAGGAGTTTATTGAGTTTGTTGAGGATAATGGAAAAGAAGGCAACTGTGATAATGGTGACAATGACAATTAATCACCACCCTCATATGTTATGTTTTCATCGTCTTATATGAAATCGGGAAGGAGTAGCGGTTCAAAGAGAAAGAGGTTTCAAGCTGAATTGATGAAGGAGAGCCTTGACGGATTGTTAGTTGCAATGTCATGTAGGAGCACCTCTATGATAGTTGCTAATGAAGATAAGTCACTAGTGGAGGCTGTTAAAATTCTAATGTCGATGACTGAGGTTCTATACGGTGGGGACTTGTATTTTTATTCACAGCGCTATTTGTTCAATAAGAAAAATAGGACTCCTTTTCTGAATGAACGGAATAATGAACTACATTATGGCCAACTTTTATGTAATTTCTAGTATAATAACCACCCTGCTGGAAAGCAAAGTGCAAGTGTTGGGAATTTCAATGGAGTATTCAGAGGCCAATCCAGTAGACAATTTAAAATTTGAGGCAATTTCAGTGGCCAATAAATTGTTCCAATGCACTATTATTGGAGTCTAATGTTTACTCCTCCCTTGAGTGTATTCATTTTTAGTTGATGTATATTCTTTATTCTAACATGACAATTGGTAGATTTATATCTACTATCATGGAATCAGGGTATCACACAGTAGTGTAGTATCCCGTAGTTGCAATACTGATTGAACTTCACTGTAATTTTCTACTGTATATTTTCAACTTATGTGTTACTATTTATTCATATGTACATGGTGTATATCTACTTTTATTTGCTATATATATATATATATACACTACAATGCATTAAGTAGTATCATAGCTTTCATAAAGATTGAAGCCAAAAAATACACCTATAAAATCACAAAAACCATCAAAAATAATTTATTAGGATGGATCCTTTTGATCCTTTTGATAATAATTATCTTGGTCACTCTTCTAATACATTTCCTTTTGGTTAGTCTTCTAGTACATTTTCTTTTAGTCAGTCTTCTAACATGTATGAAGATAAAAATAATGAAGATGTTGATGATGAAAATGAGGTCGAGAACAAAGAAGATAATGAAGTAAAAAGAATAAATGACAATGATGAATAAAACAATTTGCTCGAGTGGCGGGTTGTATGTGCACCCGCTGCGTACACTTTGGTGTACCATTATGATAATTTTGTGCACAAATAGTTATATGAAATATTAAATGGAAACAAAATTCGATGTTTTCAAGATTTTCATGTGAATAAAAATAGATTTATAACCTTATATCAACTACTAGTTGAGTGTTATAAATCAGTTACATACGAGAAATGTTTGAGTATGAGGAGGTCGATATATTTTTAATGATTGTGGCATATGGTACCAGAAATCATTTAATGCAAGAAATGTTTAATCACTCCGGGCAAACAATTTCTCAACATTTTCATTTAGTTTTACAAGGATTATGTATAATGACAAACAATGTCATAAAACCCTCTTCAAATTATAATACTGGATGTGGTTACCACACACCTCAACACATTCGTTATCATCCATATTTTATAGTAAGCTCATACATTTATGTGTAATTTTTTTCATATAATTTTTTAATTAATATTTTTAATTTATTTTACTGTTAAATAAAAATAAATTTTATCTTGTAGATGCAGCGTATCCACACAAACCATAATATATGGCTCCGTACAAAGGTGCATGAGTGAGATATCACCTTCAAGAGTTTCACCGTCGTGATGGTACCGAGCGGGTACCTAGGGGCGGAAGCATGATCAAAAATTGACGGGGGCCAAAAAGAATCATCACATATATATAAAAAAGCAAAATACCTTTTTATTAGTAATATTTTAAAATAGAGATCTTCTCTCTTTTAGGTTACGAAAATTATCTACAATTGAATCTATACTAATAGTACGAGCAATTTCTCTCTCAATATACAACTTTAAACAGCCTGTAAGATACTCGTCTTCCATCTTATTTCGAATCCTATTTTTCACAAAACTCATAGCTAAAAATGATCGCTCAATCGTTGTTGTATAAACAGGGAGAGTAAGTATAAGAGTTACCACACTATACACAAGCGAAATATCTAATTTTCTTGTTTTCACTAATCATTGACACAACTCAGAAATAGTAGATAATGCTTCAAAATCTTGATGTTGACGCTCGAGACTAAAATGTTCAAACTATAGTTTTAATTAAGCCATCTCTTGTTCTGTAAAATCTTATGGGTAGAATTTTTGTACTAATTTATGAATATCATCAATTCTGAAGGATATAAACATCTTCTTTGAATCTAAAGCTGAACTTAAAATAAGCAACTCTACCATTTTTTTATTAAACTTATTATTCAACTCTTACAATTGTGAGTCAATAACGGCAAGAAAAATATTAATGTTGTAGTGGTACTTAATTGTGAACTTATCTGATTGATGGCGAGTTCTTCCTTTCTTTGCAATATATTGGTCACTCAAATTTGAAACCGATATACTAATAGAATCACAAAAAGACTTCACATCAGAAAGTAACATATCTCATCCTTCCTTTCACAATTGTTGGATTAACAATTTGGTGAAAGAAACAAGTTGCATCGCATTTAGAATATCTTGAGCTTTATGTTGCAAAGCTTGACAAAGAAAATCAGTAATCTCAAGAATTTTCTTCATGACATGCAAGATGAGAACAAATTCAAAAGAAATTAATGCTTCATATATTGCATCTGCATATCCTCTTTGAGTAAGCGTGACTACATCCTCAATATTATTTAACAAAACCTCACATGTTTCACTAAATATTTTTAATAAACTAGGAATAGATCTCAAATGAGAACTCCAACGGGTATCTCCAGCTCTTTGCAAAGTACCAATCTGATTTTTTTTCTTTACCACTCTCTAGTTCATTATTTGAGAGTAAATAAGCAATATTTGAAGCATGAGTAGCTTTTAATCGATCATTGCGCTTACAAGAGGAGCCCACAATATTTATGATGACATTCAACTTGCTAAAAAAGTGATGGATAGGAATGACTTCTCTTGATGCAACAAGTAATGCTAATTACAAATGATGAGCCATTCAGTGAACATAATAAACATAAGGACATTCTTGCAAAATTAGAGCTTGTAACCCATTCCATTCTCCTCGCATATTACTCGCACCATCATAGCCTTGTACCCTTCTATTTTGAACATCAAGATTATGATGAGATAAGATGGAAAAAATGACTTCTTTTAGTGTTATTGATGTTGTGTCCTTCATGTGAACAAGGCAAAAAAATTGCTCTCTCACATAGCCATTTTTGTCAATAAATATTAACACAATAGACATTTGCTCACTTTTAGACTCATCTTGAGCTTCAATTAAATTAAACAAAACTTTGCGTCACCAATTTCATCACAGATAACATTCTTCATCCTAGATGAAAAAACATGCAAAATTTCTTTTTGCACTCTTGGTGATGTATATGTTGCATTTTTTGGAGCATTATCCATTACTTGAGCTACTTTGTCATTATAAGAGGCTATGGCATTAAGTAACTCATTAAAATTTTCACTATTCAATGATTCTTTATTCTCATCATGACTTCTAAAAGCACATCCTTAAAATGCAAGCCACTTAGCAACATTAATTGAAACTTCTAACCAGAGTCGATTGTCCATAATTTGTTGAGATTTGAATTTTTCAATCCTTTGAGCAATGTGTATAGATTGATTCAAGAGATCGCCACATGCTTTTTCAGCATTACGATGAAAGAAGATATATATTTTCCAACATGTATTAGGAATGCACAATTGACATCATTTCTCACTTTCTTCCATGAATGAAATCTAGTAATTGTGAATGCATCGACAATTCCAGAAGGCCCATTTTGAGGATGAAACAAGTAACAAGGCAAGTAAAATGCAACATCTTTACTTCGAGAATATTCCAACCATGATGGAAAGAGCTTAAACCATGACGACTAAAAACTGTGAGGATGTTTTTCTTTAGATTTCAGATAGTTTGACAAAATGAGTTGATATGGACCAGCCCTGATATAAGCCCTTCAAATTTCATCTCGTTTTTCAATTGGATAATCACAAATTTGAGGTCGTAATCTTGGATCTCGCTCTAATGAATCAACATCATTATTTTCAGTGACTAACAAGTAACTTTTACAGGTTGAGATATTCATTCATGTATATATTGTACTTAACCAACTTCCACTTTATTATTGCTTCGAACATTGATTATAAATAATGAATGATGATATGCTAGAAACTTCTAGAGGTAACTTAGTGACGAACCGTATCTTGTACTTGTTGATTGTTAGTTCATCATTAGTCTAGTTGACAAGTGACTAACAAAGATTGAAATTTTCACTTTTAGATAATCTAGCACATAATTAATTTTATCCTTGAGTCTGCAAGTTTGATTTTAGGGTGTCCCTCTTACTATAATTATGACTAAGAATATTTTTAGCCTTACTTTCTTTAATCCATAGCTTTTGTGATAATTTTTCCCCTTATATTGTTGACATTGAATGTACTGGTCTAGTTCCCTAGTGACTAACAAATGGTTCGATCTTCACTCCTGAATGTTCTACTACTACCACTTTAACTAGTCATCTTCGCTTAAACAATGATTCCAAACAATCATTGTGAGTATAATAGAATCTTTTGGTACTTTGACAAATTCTTCATTACTTCTACATTCTTAAATACTTCAATATTTATTTTTCACTAATCAATGAACATATTAATGAAATTCTTCTAGTGAGCTAATTCTTCAAGTATGTAGATTCCCTCTTGATCACTTGTCTTTATCATGTCTTCATATCTTCAAGAATCCTATGTTTGTTTCATATTATTTACATGTCTTATTCTTGTATTGAATTCTTTTTCCTCTGTTAAAATGGGTCTTTAAATGCAGCCGTTCAGTTCGTATAAATTTTCATTAAAAAAACATATAATATAACAATTTTTAATAAATATATTTGTGAACGAATTGAATTACTTGATATGAAGCTCAAATCGAACTCGAGTTCTATATATAAAAAAACTCAGTTTGATTACTTTTAAATTATAAATAATAAGATTTTTCTAAAAATTTTGAGTTCGAATTTCAGAAATTTTACTTAACAATCCAACTCAATTACACATTTAAATTTTCAAGATAACTCAGATTATATGTAAATAAATACATCCATATTAACTTATATAATTACATTAATGTGTTAGTGTAGGAGCCGCCCTAACGACAATACATTATACTTTTTGGAAATATTATTTATGACGTTATATTTTATTTGATTATTTAATATAATTTATTTTATCTTTATTTATAGCAATATAAATGTTAGCGTAATAAATGTCCTTGTTATTTTGATACAAATTATATAATTTTAAGTGTATGATTTGAACATGAGATAATATAACGCAAGTATATCATATTCTTAAATATTCATATTCAAGTATTATTATTAATCAATTCTACATCTTCATCAATATACAATATCTCAAGCTCTGCGTACTTTGGTAAACCAAAGATACAAGTAATCATGTCTCTCAGTTCATCCATAATAAAGTGTAAATTCTCATCATATATAAATACATTCAACCTCTTCAGTGTCTTATTATATTTAATCTGCACTCATACATGCAACCAGAGTTAAAAATGTATTTTTAAAAATTAATTTTTTTTCTAAAATCGTAGACAAGAAAGTCATATAAAAAACCTATAAGAATATATGACATTGTGTAGCAATAAAAACAAAAGAGATCAAGTACAATTTGTCAAACATACCTTGACAAGAAAGTATCACACTACTTATCAAATTTAAGAATAATTAACATTTTGCACCCCTTATCTTTGAGCATTTTTTCAATTCAGTATCAAACTATATTTTTTGGCATATTGCAGCTCTAAGTTTCAAATTCACTTCATTTTGCACCCTTTTAACCAAATTAGTGTGGGTAAAATATGAAATAATTTATTCAAGTATGTTTTATGATAAAATGCATTCCATAATTTTAAAATTTTGATAAAGTGCACCTCAACTTAATATTTCATTTTTTTAAATAAATATTAATATTTTAGAAATAACCAATTGTAAGTTCAGTTAATTTTGCACATATTTCAAGGTGTATTGAACATATAGTTCAGTTAATTACTTTTAGTTTTTGTCAATAAAAAATTTAAATATTAAAATTTTATTTATAGCACCAAAAGTATGCGCAAAAAAATATTTTCATCTCCCAAATGTCCCATTTTTAATGAGTTATGTAAGCATAAAACTTAGATGAAAAGAGCAAGGGAATGGGACAATATTGTATGCATATTAAATTACACTTAATATAAAAAATTAATTTTAGATTTTACTTCTAAAATGGTTTTTTTTAATAAATTTATGTCTTTCGGCATTTTTTCACTAAGAAAAATATTAGCTAGTATATATTATAAATGTTTATTTTTAAAATATTAATATTTATTTAAAAAGAGTAAAATATTAAGTTAAGGTGCTCTTTGTAAAATTTTTAAAATTATGAGATGCATTTTATCATAAAACATACTTGAATAAATCATTTCCTATTTTACCCCCGCTAATTTGATTAAAAGGGTGCAAAATGAAGTGAATTTGAAACTTAGAGGTGCAATATGTCAAAAAACATAGTTTGAGACTAAATTGAAAAAACACCCTAAGATAAGGAATGCAAAATGCTAATTACTCCATATTTAATTTGTGCCTCATAAGATTTGTTGGACTTTGTAGAAAAATTTGACTTAGGATCAGGTTCCACATAAGTAGAGAAAGTTAAATAGAAGAATAGATTACACAATAATCAAATGAGTATCAAATTAGGAAGAAAACTAACAGTTGTGAACATGGCTAAGACCATGATAGTAAATAAAGAATTTGTTAGGAATCTACATTTAACTTGATGTTAATTTAATCTTAGAATCATAGAAATTTTAATTGATGTAATCGATCAATTGATATGAAAATTATAAATATTGATTGATCAGGAAACCATTTATCAGTTGAAATGTTTATATGAATCAACTAATAATATGGATTATAACATAGTTGTACTTAGTTTATTTCAATTGATATGACTTAGATCAATTGATATTGTTCTCATCAGTTGTATATCTAGAATCAATTGATATAGGTCATCAACTGATGTATAACTTAGGCTGTCAAATTGTAATTATTTGAAGACATGAATTTTATACAAGTGAATGATGATCAATTGATATGGAAGCATTAATAAATGACAGCCCGATTGATGTCAAGTCAAGTCAAGATTGAATACCATCAACTAATATGAAGACCCATCAATTGATATATCGATTGATAACATCTATCAATCGATAAGTCAAAAGCAAATATGAATCGATGAATACAAAGATCAATCGAAGAGCAATATCAATTGATGGATACAAGGAAGAATCAGTTGATATGCTTAACAACAAATTATCAATTGATAGAGACTATACAAAGAGACAAATTGTCAGGAATCTTCAGACTAAAGTACTGCTATAAGAGACAATCTACATTGACTATGAAGACTCAGATTGAAGCTGTGTTTCCAAGACTGAACACATTTCTCAAAATAGAAATAGATAGAATGGAAAGATAGATTTGTAAACATTTCCATAATATGTATTTTTGTTTTACTCTATTCTTGAGATTGTAAAAACTCTAGTAGTATATAAATAAGAGCAGTAGCATTGTTAGAAAAAAAATATATAGAAGTTAGACAATATCTTAGAATCAACTGTTCAAGCCTTAGAGCACTTTGTAAGATCAGTTAATTCATTTTCTAACTTTATAAAAGCATCTAGGTTTTATTAAGCTAGATTATTTGAGCAATATATACACTGATGGAAAAATCAATCCATCAATAATTTTTAAAATATCATTGTTCAATTTAGTTTCAGTTTCATTGTTCATATATTTTCTCTCAAACACTCATATTTATAAGAACAAATATTAAAACAGAAAAAGTTTTAATAATTTGTATTCAACCCCCCTTCTATAAATAATAGTGACATTATTTTGGGAAATAACAATTAGTATCAGAGCGAGATTTTTAACATACATAAAGGTTAAGATCAAGAACAAGTCACTATGGGCCAAAAAGATTCAGGTGTAAAGATTCCAGTGCTAGAAAAAGATGAATACTTTGTATGGAAAGTCAAAATACACTTGCATCTTTTCTCTCTTGATCCCTCTTATGTCAACTGCATAGAAAAAGGAACTCATATTCCTATGAAGCTTGTTACAAGTGTGAAATGGTACTCCTGCTTTTGATAAGCATGTTCCTAAACTTACCACAGAGTTTAGTGAAAAGGATGAAAAAGATGTGCTAAAGGATAAGAAGGCCTTGAATATTTTATTCAATGGCATAGATAAAGACATGTTTAACAATGTAATCAACTGCACAACATCCAAAGATGTATATGATACTATACAAACTCTGCGTGAAGGAGCTGAACAAGTCAGGAAGAACAAGATGCAATTCCTGATTCAAAAGTATGAATGTTTTCATTTCAAGAGTGGAGAGTCTATCAATGACACCTACATCAGGTTTCAAAAGCTTTTGAATGGTCTAAAGCTTTATGGAAGGGTTTATGCAACTGAAGACACAAATATGAAATTTATTAGGTCTCTTCCTAAGGAATGGAAACCAGTCACAGTTTCCATAAGACAATATCAGGATTTTAGGGATTACACACTTGAGAAACTTTATGGTATTCTCAAAACATATGAGTTGGAAATCCAACAAGATGAAGAGATTGAGAAGAGTCAAAGAAAATACAAGACTGTGACTTTGGTAGTCAAAGGAAATGTTATTTCCCAGAACTATGCCAATATTTGTAGAAGAGGGGCTTGAATACAAATATTAAAACTTTTCGCTTATTTTAATATTTGTTACTGTTGTTTGAGAATTAGAGAGAATATGTTCGAATAAATTAAAAACTGAAAATAAAACTTAACAAAGAGATTTAAAATTACTGATGGATTGGTTTTTTCATCAGTGTATATTTTTGTTCAATGTTCCTAGGTCAAAAGAATCCTAACATCATTTTTACAAAGTTAGAAAATAAACCAACTGTTCTTACAAAGTGCTCTAGGGATGAACAATTGATTCAAGAAGTAAAATCTAACTTGTACATTTTTCTAACAATGCTACCACACTTGTTTATATACTACAAGTGTGTTTTTATAATTCTTATTTTAGGATTGTTTCTATATACCTTCCTTTTACCTTTTTCCATTTTAGTAAAAAGTTTGAAAGTCAGTTACAGATTGAGTCTTCACAGTCATCATAGACTGTCTTCCATAGGTGTGCTTTTGTCCTTTGGATCTTCAACAGATAGTCCTTATGTGTTACCTCAATCAATTGATAATTTGTTGTTACGCATATCAATTGATCCTTCCTTTAATCCATCAACTGATGTTCTTCTTTGATTGATCTTTATATCCATCGATTGATAAATAATGACTTATCAATTAATAGATATTATCAATCGATGGGTCTTCACATCAATTGATGGTCTTCAATAATTGACTTGGTTTCTTCGATTGATCTCCTAACCATCGATGCTTCAATATCAATCGATCATCCTTCACTTGTGTAATTTTCTGTCTTCAAATAATTATAATTTGACAGTTTAATTTACACATCAATTGATGATCTATATCAATCGACTCTAACATCAATTGATAGGAATAATATCAATTGACTTACACCTTATCGATTGAAATAAACTAAGTACACCTATGCTACAATCCAAATTGTCAGTTGATTCATATAAACACTTCAACTGATAAATGATTTCCTGATCAATTGATATTTATAATTTTCATATCAATTGATTAGTTACATCAAATAAAATTTATATGATTATAAGATTAATGATATCATCAAATTACATGTAGATTCCTAACAATCTCCCCCTATTTGTGTCTGTGATATGAGCAGGCATAAATCTACTTGATGATAACAAAACCCCTAATTATTTTCATTCAGATAGAATCAAGAAATTTAAATAGCACTTTGAGATTTGAAAGTACCAGTTTGATAAATAACTTCTACAAGTTGCTTCAATGTCTTCACCATCTTCATAATCCAACTAGTTTTTCTTCCTTCTCTTCTCAGCATTTTCCTTTAATTATCTCATAAAAAAACTCCTCAAAATTGCTTCATCTCTGTCAGTTTCTCCAAGTTTCCTCATAAGATAATGTATTTCTTCATCTGTGATTTTGTCCAGATATTTTCAGATATCAAAGAACTTTGTGTTGCCCTCCACATCTGTAAAAATCATTGCATACTTTGACTCCAACACCACCTTTTTGACTTGAGACTTCCATAGCTTAAGGGGTGAATCAGGTTCAGCTTCTGCCTTTGATCTCCTTAGGTTTGAAATTTTATGTTGAATTTTCTGAGCAATTGTTGTGTTGAGTTTGTAATTTATGTTGAGTAGAGGAAGAATGGCCTTCAGAACATTGTAGCTTTGCTTCATTATTACCTTCAATGAATAGGAGATTTTCACTCCATTTTCATACTCCAACCTCATTGATTCTTCTTGGTTAGCGATTGTAGGGTGAGTCCTGACTCCTATCAAGCCTTTTTCACTGATCACCGGTATTCCTTTCATATGATATCCTTCAATTGTAACCTCCTTATTGATTTCTTCTTGATTAGCCTAGAGGTTTTCCTGAACCGCCTTTTCTTGAGTAGAACTTGTCTTTTTCTTAGCCATGGCTATTCTCCTCTTTTTCCTTAGTGGTTGCTCCATTAATTGATCTTCCATGTTCCATTTCATTTACATTTTCCTTGCAATTTCTTCATTCTCCTTTTCTCTTTTTGCAGCATCTGACAATCCTGAGGAAATGGCTCCTTAAAGTAGCTTCTGGCCAACTGGCTCTTTCCTTTTTTTCTCTTCTCCAATCATTATGGATTTACCCTTTTTTTTTCTCTTCAAGGGCTTCAAGATCAATTGTTAGAAAGGCTTCTATATTTGATTTGCTTTCTTTGGTAGCCTTCTGTGCATTTTTATTTACTTTTCTTGTTTGAGCAATGAACTCATCCAAGTTTCCTCTTTCTGCTGCCTCTGTCTCCAACTCAGTGTTTTTCTTCAAATCTCTAATTCTTTTCCTTTCTCTCTCAATCATTGATTGAGTTTCTCTTTCCCTAAAAATTCTTCTAGCTTCTAGATCATCTTCAAACTTTTTGAATTCTTTCTTTTTCTGTTCTAAATCATCTTTGGGTGACTTAGATGACTTAGATGTCTTTGGAGATTGATTATCCTTGTTGCTCCCATATTTAGTCATTTTTACTACAAAACCACCAATAACACTAGACTTATCCATACCAGAACCACCAACACCACCACTGTCACTGCCTTTGCTATCACCAACACAATCTTTCTTCTTTGTATTCTCCCCCTTTTTATTATCATCAATTGGAGGAGGTGGTGGCATTCTGTCAAGAAACTTCTGAAGAATGGAAGCATGTATACTCTGGCCTTTAATAATATCATTCATCTTCTTTTTTAGAGACCCCACTCTAGTTTCCAAAGCTACAAAATTTTTGGATTCCTTGAAAAGATTGTCCTTGATTTTACCCATGGTGTTAATTGGTAGCTTCTCATCCAACCTTCTTTCCAATGCATCCTTGTTAGAATTGATAAAATCCTTGATAATCTCCAATTCTCTATTCACTCCTGTCACTGTGATCTTTTAAATTTTTAGTGATTCCCTCATATAGTAAGCAATTCTTCTTTGATTGGGATCTTCAATTTCTCCTTCCACCATTGCCCTCCTATATTGAGAAAGAATCTCAGTTTCAGCAGCTTTTAAGGAACCATCAATTGTGCTCATCCATGGCTCCTCATCAGAATCATCTTCTAACTCTTCAGGTGCCATATAACATGTGTCTGTTGTATTGGCAATGCTCTCCTTCAGATTCCTGGTCCTTTGTTCTGTATGCTCAATTCCCAATAGTTGTTCTGCATCCCTGTTTCTTGAAGCAATCAACTCTTGATATTGTGGATCAGGATGAATGAAATTCTGTGGATCCAATTCACCAGCATCAATTTCATCTTCAATTTCCTTATCAATTCCACTCCCACTAGCTTCTTTATTTGATACTCCCCCCATCTCCTTGACTCCTTCCTCCTCTGACATCAACTAATTTTCCAGCTCCTATGCAAATAATAGAATTGTTTTATCTCTGTCACTCATCTCTCTATTTTGCATCAGGATCTCATCCTAGAATCTCACATCTCCCTCACTCATATCCTGTGCACCTTCTAAGGTGGGGCCCTCATGTGTTTCACTCACATTCCTGGAAGAAGTAGGAATGTCCTCACTCACTTCCTCTCCTTTTGCCAGGCCGCAATCCTGCCTTTCACTCAACTCACTCATTCCTAAGAGTGTTTATGCAAAATCAATTGATTGAGCATTAATTGATGTATAGATATTATCAGTCTAAGTGTTTGGGATATCCATCGATTGATCTTGAGTATCGATTGATGGCTTATCAGTCGATGGCTGAATATCAATTGATGAAGGAACATCAATTGATGGAGTAGAAACAGTTGAGGTAATGATTTGAGAAGTGATATTTGTAATGACATGAGATATGAAATCCTGAATTTCCTGGGAAGAAAATTCAGGAGAGAGTGTTGGCTTCTCCTTGAATAATAAAGAAGGAGAATTTGAAAATGTCTGATTATCTATCAGAACATTTTCTGAAGAAATTTGGTGAAATGGGGAAGGAAAAATAGAAGGGATTGGAATTGAGAAAGAATGAGGTTGCATCTCATCATTTTATGAGATGCATCAAACTGACTTTGAGAAGGCTCCACCACAGTTTCATGTGATTTTGCAGTGTGTGATTCTCTATGTGCAAAGGTGACTTTCTTTTCTCTCATGCCATAGGTTTTTGTAAATTTGGATGGTGTGTCCCCAGATTGGTTCTGTACCCCTGGTTGTGGGCTATTTTCAATACTGTCATCCTTTTAAGAGGATGCCAATAAAAATGTGGTATTTTCCATATTAACATCCACAGTCTTTTGAGAGACTGTGGAGTGGCTTGGCATATGATGCACACCCTCGCTTTCCTTATTCTTCTGGGTTCTTTGATATTCCCCAGTTCCCTCACCACCTGCATCCTCCTCTAATCTATCTACCACAGTATATGTTTTTCTTTTCTTTGATTTTACAACAACAGGTTTTTGGGAACCTGTTGAGGTTGACTTTTTAGATTTGGATTTAGAAATTGGATGTGTGGCTTGGGTATGATGGTTGGGGTCATTGCTAACACCCTTCATGGCCATAGAAGGCAAAGAAGATTGATGATTGGAAGAAGTTAGGGTTGAGATAAATACCTGAACAAAAGGTGGATAAATCAATTCCACATTACTGTGAAGATTGATTTTTACCAAATCTTTGAAGACCCTTATGTTTTGAGTCCAACACTCAAGGGTTTCAGTTTCCATGCAAATCTCAATTTCTTTGACAAAGTGGTTAATAAAAATCATGATAAATCTAGCATAGTATATATGATTAGACATATCATGCTTCTTACCTAAATTAGCAGCAATCTCAGATAGCAATATAGAAGATAAATCATGATATTCATCAAACAAGACACTATATGCTATTTGTTGCATGCTAGAAGTTATGGCATCAAAATTACTAATTTTACCAATAAAACATTTTATTATTGCATCAGAGAAATGGGACCATTCTCTCATAAGATGCTTTCTAACTACTTGTCATAAATTGATGTCAGGATTTTCATAATTGACAACCCTAAGCATGTTTCTATTATTTGATTCACTAGGCACATTATCAGTATTATTTACAGGCAAATCTAAGCATTCATTTAAAATTAAAGTAGTAAGCATTCATTCATTTAATGCTTGAAAAGTCATCAGTAACTTCTGTAGAGGTCCAAAACTCTTCCACCATATTGCAGATTATTGTTGGTGCTTCCTTCAACGTCTTTTGTACTTTATATCTTTCTAGGAATCGCATTAAAGGATGAAATTCTTTTGGAGCCTCTTTAACCATAGTGTAAGCCATAAAATTGTTAAGCTCGTAGATGAAATTGGCTTGCGAGACTTTCTTGGATGAAGATGTCATTCCTTAGAGTAGAAATTTAGTAGAACAAAAGCTTTGAAGTTGTAGAAAGTTTGAGTACAGAGAGAAAAAAGGGTTAGGGATTGAGTTTGTAGACAGAGAGAGAGAGACATAGAAATCGTTAGTAAAATTGCAAGTAAGAATTAAAAGTTTTTTTAATCTCACTATTTATATTTACTGAGTTCCCAATTAATTTCTTACTCAAAATAGAACTTAATCGATCGTTGGAAGAAAAAAATGAAAAGCATTAATTATCATTTTTGGCAATCGACTGTTATACATACAGGAATGTATGTATTAATCAATTGATAAAATAAGTAATCAACGACTAAATTTTGTACAGGTCGATTGATGACATGGACCCCTTTAAATTCCAGGTCATCGATTGGTAATTAACTTATCCATCGATAAATAAATATATCATCAATTGATATATTTATTTGTCGATAGTTATAGATATCCATCGATAAGTAAATATATCATCAATTGATATATTTATCTGTCGATAGCTATAAATATCCATCAATAAGTAAATATATCATCAATTGATATATTTATCTGTCGATAGCTACAACTATCCATTGATGAGTAAAATGTTTATCAATTGATTATGGAAGAATCAATAGATTAACATAGTCAATGGCTAAAATTAATATAAAAACATAACTTGTCAGATATTTAATGGATTAAATATAATTAAGCATACCTAAATCACAAACCAATCTATTGAAAGTAGATTCATCTAATGGTTTGGTAAAAATGTCTGCAAGTTGTCTTTCACTAGGGACAAAATGTAATTCAACTGTACCATTCATCACGTGTTCCCTAATGAAGTGATACCTTATGTCAATGTGCTTGGTTCTGGAATGTTGCACATGATTTTCTATTATTACAATAGAACTTGTGTTGTCACAGAAAATAGGAATTTTGTTCATGTTGAACCCATAGTCAAATAGTTGATTCATCATCCATAAAATTGGTGCACAGCAACTTTCAGGTGCAATGTATTCAGCTTCTGCAATGGATGTAGACACTGAATTTTGTTTCTTGCTAAACCATGATACAAGCTTGTTCCCTAGAAATTGACAGGTGCCTGTAGTCTTTTTCTGTCAATTCTACAACCTGCATAGTCTGCATTTGAATAACCAATTAGATCAAATCCAGAATCTTTAGGGTACCAAATTCCAAGATTTGGAGTTCCTTTGAGATATTTGAATATTTTTTTATTGCAATCAAATAAGATTCTCTAGGATCAGCCTAAAACCTAGCATAAAGACATGTAGCAAACATTATGTCTAGCCTACTTGCAGTTAAATAAAGTAATGAGCCAACTATGCCTCTATAACTTGAAATGTCCACTTTAGCTTCCTTAGTATTCATTTCAAGTTTAGTTGCAGTGGCCATGGGAGTTTTTGCAGAAGAACATTCATTTAAATCAAATCTCTTTAAATAAATCTGAAATATATTTGGTTTGATTTATGAAAATACCATCTTTGACTTGTTTGACTTGCAAACTAAAAAAATAAGTAAGTTCTCCTATCTTGCTCATTTCATATTTACTCTGCATCAACTTAGCAAACTTTTGACAAAGTTTCTGATTAGTTGAGCCAAAAATAATGTCATATATATAGATTTGAACAAGAATCATAGAACCACTAACATTTCTATGGAAGAGAGTTTTATCAATAGTACCTCTTGTGAAGTGATTCTCAATCAAGAATTTAGATAATGTGTCATATCAGGCTCTAGGTGTTTGTTTCAATCCATAAAATGCTTTGAGAAGATAGTATACAAATCCAAGATGAACAAGATCAATGAAACCAGAAGGTTGTTCTACATATACTTCTTCTTTTAGTTCTCCATTGAGAAAAGTACTTTTCACATCCATATGATACACCTTGAAATTTGCATGAGCATCATATGCTAGAAAGATTTTGATTGCTTCCAACCTTGCAACAGGTGTAAATGTTTCATCAAAATCTATGCCTTCTTCTTGTGAGTAGCACTTTACCACTAATCTCGTTTTATTCCTTGTCAGTGTACCAGATTCATCCATTTTAGGCACCAATTTCCATACCTTGTTTCTTTCAAACTGATTCAACTCTTCTTGCATTGCAATTATCCAATCAGGATCATTCAAGGCTTCTTCAATCCTTTTTTGTTCTTCTTGAGACATGAAGCTACTATACAAGCATTCATTTTGAGTTGCACTTCTAGTTTTGACACCATCATTTACATTTCCAATAATCAATTCAAAGGGATGACTTTTTGTCCATTTCCTTTGTGATGGTAAATTTGTCCTTGATGAAGATGCTTCTTGATCATTGGAATTGTTATGATCATTGTGATGTGATTGATCATTTGAGAACCCTCCCCTGAAATGGATACTCTTCTTGAAGACAGTTATGTAGAATTGTTATCCATCGAATGATTATCAATTGATGTATTATCAGTCAATTAATGATTGTCAACTGATAAGTTATCTGTTGATGTATTCACATCAATTGATGGGGGAGATTCCAGGTTCTTGATTTCTTAAAATTTTCATATTATCATCACTATCTTCACTATTTCCTATAGATTCATTTTCAAAGTGCAATAGGTCATGAAATCCTTCATCAAACCTCTCTTGAATCTTCTTGTCATCAAAGACTACATGCATAGATTCCATAATAATGTGCAATCTAAGATTGTAGACTCTGTAAGCTTTGGTTGTTATTCTATATCTAACAAATATAGCTTCATCAGCCTTGGCTTTAAATTTTCCCAGATTTTCACCTTGATTCCTCAGTACAAAGCATTTGCAGCCAAAGACATGGAGGAAATTAACTGTTGGTTTCTTGTCTTTCTTCATCAACTGATATAGTGTTTTGCCTTAAATTTGATTGACAATGGAAATATTTTGAATGTAGCAAGAAATATTAATTGCTTCTGCCCAGAAATATGTAGAAAGTTTTGCTTCTTCTAACATAGTTCTAGTAGCTTCAACCAAGGTCCTATTTTTCCTTTCAACTACTCAATTTTGCTGTAGAGTCCTTGGTGCAGAGAAATGATGATTGATACCTTTTTCTTCACAGAATTCTTTCATTGTTGCATTTTTGAATTCAGTACCATTATCACTTCTAATTTTCATGACCTTCCATTCAGTTCCATTGTCAACATTCTTCACATGATTGATAATGAATTTGTTTGCCTCATCCTTAGAGTGTAAGAAATATACTCATGTATATCTTGTGAAGTCATCCACAATGACTAAGGTATATTTCTTTTTGGCAATTGACATGATGTTGACTGGACCAAATAAATCCATGTACAATAATTCCAAAGGCTTGTCAATTGATGATTAAAACTTTGACTTGAATGATGCTTTCCTTTGTTTTCCCTTTTAACAGGTAACACACAGTCCATCCTTGGCGAATTTCATCTGTGGAATGCCTATAACCAGATTCTTTTTAACCAATTAATTCATGGCTTTGAAATTCAAATGGGATAGCTTCTTGTGCCAAATCCAACTTTCATCTGTATTGGCTTTGCTAAGTAGGCATGTCATTGAGTTTGCCTTGACAGAGTTGAAATCAGCCACATAGACATTTCCTTTTCTTTCACCAGTTAAGAGAATTTTACCAGATTCATCGTTGGCTATGATGCATGATCTAGTTAAAAACCATACACCATTTCCATTATCACACAGTTGACTAATACTGAGCAAATTATGTTTCAATCCATCAACCAGTGCTACAGGTTCAATGATAACATTTTCTTTTGCAATTGAGCCATATTCCAGAGTAAAACCTTTGATGTTATCTCCAAAAGTAACTCCTGGGTCAGTCTTTTCAACAAACTTTGTGAGCAGGGACAAATCTCCAGTCATGTGCCTAGAACATCCACTATCCAGATGCTAGAGCATTCTCTTCCCGTTTCCCTACACACATTTAAAATAATCAAGTTTCTTTTGGTACCCTAGTTGCCTTGGGTCCTCTTTTATTAGTTGCAGCCTGAGCCTTTGTTGCCAACTTTGGTTCCTTTTATTTTGGTGGGTTTAAATCCACTTTAACTTTTGGAGTTGGCTTTTGGGGCTTAAACTGTTGGGTTCCGAGGCATAAAACGCAGCGGATAAACGTAAATATAACGAAAATTTTCGGAACCCAAACGCAGGATCATGTATAAGATTAGACGGATTATGGTGAAATAGAATCATACCTATTAAGATCTTGAATGTCACGAACTCAACGGAGATCCTTGCTATCACGACTTGTGTCTTCTTCTCGAAAACACCTCTATGGTATCCACACGAACACCTTCAAGAACGTCTCACGATCTTGAACACGGAACGGAAGTACTAGCCTCCTTTGATATGTTTCGAATTATCTCTGCCTCTTGTCGGTTGCTGCCTCTTCTTCTAGGGTTTTGTTAAAAACGTACAAGCCATTTAACCTATCATTATCTATTTATAATGATTGGTTAATGGGCCTTTTTAGCAAAAACCTAACCCATGTAGGCATAGGATTAAATAATAAAACATGCTTCTATTATTTAATTAATAACTAAGTCACACTTAATTATTATTGGCAGAAATACAATTCTTCAAATTCGAATTTATTTCAATTAATTAAGTCTCACTTAATTAATATAATAAAATTCAAATAATCATCAATTAATTTAAATCTATAATTTAAATTAACTATTCCTCTAGGTGCTCTATGTGTGTGACCCTATAGGCTATTATTTAATTAGCAATAATTTTATTCTCCAATAAAATTATAAACAATGAGCGGTATCTAGTAATACATCATTGCTACCCAATTAAACAATAATTAAATCGTGATTTGATAAAACCTTTCATGATTAATGTTTCCGTGTAATATAATCCCTTTAACCAAATATATTATAGATTAAACTCGAGGCATGTGTTTAGTCATCCTCTTCAACATTTAATCCGGGTTTACTTGATCCATGAGTAGACTATGAAAAACAAATCATTATTTGAGCACGGCCATGCATTTTATAGTCTCACTCAATCAAGAGGCCAATAATATCTCTCCTAATTATAGGAGGGTTAAATCCTTTATCTATCATTCATATTTCTCATACGACTCATGATATACCCGATGTCCACTTTTATCATCACCCGGTCAAAGGTAACTTTTAATGTAGTCAGAGTATATTAATCCTCGTATAGAAATATAATGACCTCAAGTCAGAGGATCATTACACCATTATCACTGTGAGTCTTTCTTATGACTTTATTAAACATGAAGAATCTCACTGTGGGTCTGTCCAGTACCATGTACTCCTACATGTACCTATGCATTGACTTTAGTATCCCCATACTTATAACCAATGAGATATGGTTATCTGTCAAACAACATACTAGTCTATTTATGTATTATTATTGTCCTATAACAATAATACTCGACTAGGGACATTTAAGAATATGATATATTATATAATCTCAAGTTCAAGTTATGTACTTAAACTATATAACGTGTATCATGATTCTAAGGACATTTATTATGCTAACAAATATATCGCAGTAATTAAAGTCATAATAAATATGTTTATTGAATAATCAAATGACATAAAGGTTTATTAAAAGAAACATTGTATTGCCTCTAGGGCACCTACACTACCAATCTCCCACTTGCACTAGAGCCAATCACCCATGTATCTAATACCCATAGAACTAGTGTGACCGTCGTGCTTCTTCTGCGACAAGCCTTTGGTCAGTGGGTCTACAATGTTATCATTTGTGTGTACTTTACATATGTGTTTGTCACCCCTTTCATTAATCTCTTGAATGAGGTGATATCTTCTGAGTATATGTTTGGTTCGGGAGTGAGCTCTAGGTTCTTTAGCCTGTGCAATGGCTCCATTATTATCGCAGTATAGATCAATGGGATCTGCAATCGATGGAACCACTCCCAAATCAGTAATGAATTTTCGAATCTAAACCGCCTCCTTAGCCGCTTCACAAGCTGCAATGTACTCAGCCTCCATTGTAGAATCAGCTACTGTTTCTTGTTTTGAACTCTTCCAACTTACAGCACCTCCGTTTAGACAAAACACAAAACCAGATTGTGATACAGTATCATCCCTGTCTGTTTGGAAACTTGCATCGGTGTAACCTTTTACAACCAGTTTCTCCTCTCCTCCATACACCAAGAATGAATCTTTAGTCCTTTTCAAGTACTTTAGAATATTTTTGACAGCCGTCCAGTGACCTTCACCTGGATTAGATTGGTATCTGCTCGTCATGCTTAAAGCATACGAAACATCTGGGCGAGTACATACCATTGCATACATGATAGATCCAATTGCTGAGGCATATGGAACCTTACTCATGCGGTCCTTATCATCCAATGATTTCGGACACTGATCTTTAGAGATCGTTATCCCATGAGACACGGGGACATATCCCCTTTTTGCATTTTGCATACCAAAACGATGCAAAACCTTATCGATGTATGTACTCTGACTTAGACCGATCATCCTTCTAGATCTATCCCTATAGATCCTCATTCCTAGAATGTAGGATGCATCTCCTAAGTCTTTCATAGAGAAGTTGCTCCCTAACCAAGTCTTAACAGCCTTGAGAGTAGGTATGTCATTCCCCATTAGTAGTATATCATCAACATATAGTACTATGAATGCCACATGGCTCCCACTAACCTTCTTGTAAACACAAGGTTTATCTTCGTTTTGAACAAAGCCATACTCCTTGACTGTTTCATCAAAACGAATATTCCATCTCCTAGAGGCTTGCTTCAATCCATAAATGGATCGACGTAATTTACATACCTTGCTAACATTCCTTGGATCGACAAAACCTTCAGGTTGTGTCATGTACACATCCTCATCAAGGGTTCCATTAAGGAAAGCTGTTTTGACATCCATTTGCCAAATTTCATAATCATGGAATGCTGCAATAGCAAGCAAAATCCTTATGGACTTGACCATAGCCACTGGTGAGAAAGTTTCATCATAGTCTATACCATGAATTTGTCTGAAACCTTTTGCAACCAGCCTTGCTTTATAGGTCTGAACATTTCCATCCATGTCAGTTTTCTTCTTGAAAACCCACTTGCACCCTATGGGTTTCACCCCTTCAGGTGGATCAACCAAAGTCCATACTTGGTTTCATACATGGAATCCATCTCGGATTTCGTGGCTTCTAGCCATCTCTTAGAGTCTGGACTGATCATAGCATCTTGGTATGTGAGAGGCTCATCTTCATCTATGAGCATCAAATCACCACATTGAGTCAAGAGAAATCCATATCTCTCTGGCTCATGGCGAATTCTACCAGTTCTACGAACAACCTGTGTTTGTTGAGCATTATCATTATCCTGCTCTTGTTCCACTTCAGGTTCAATGCTATTTTGTGGTTCTCGATCTTCATCGAGATCTATAGTTCTCCCACTGTTTCTTTTGGAAACAAAATCTCTTTCCATGAAAACAGCATCTCGAGCAATAAACACTTTCTGCTCGGAAGGACTATAAAAATAATACGCCTTTGTTTCTTTAGGGTATCCCACAAAATTGCACTCTTCAGATTTAGGTCCAAGCTTGTCAGATGCTTGACGTTTCACAAACGCCTTGCATCCCCAAACTTTCATAAAGCTCATGCCTGACCGTTTCTCCTCCCATATCTCATATGGAGTCTTTTGAACCTTCTTAGTAGGAACACGGTTAAGTGTGAAAGCCGTTGTTTCTAGAGCGTAACCCCAGAAACTAATTGGAAGATCTGCATGACTCATCATCGATCGCACCATGTCCAACAAGGTGCGATTTCTCCTCTCTGAAACTCCATTCCATTGAGGTGTACCTGGTGGAGTGAGTTGTGATACAATACCACACTCCTTTAAATAATCTTTAAATTCTGTGCTCAAGTATTCTCCTCCACGATCAGATCGTAAGAATTTAATACTTGCGCCTCCGCCAATTTGCTTCTCTACTTCAGCCTTGTATTCTTTGAACTTTTCAAAAGAATCAGATTTATTCTTCATAAGATATACATATCCATATCTACTGAAATCATCAGTAAATGTTATGAAGTAGTAGTAGCCTCCTCTCGCCATTACACGCATTGGGCCACATACATCACTATGTATTAGCTCAAGTCATTCAGTGGCCCTTTTACCCTTACCAGTGAAAGGGGCTTTAGTCATTTTACCAAGCAAACAAGATTCGCATTCTTGGTATGATTCAAAATCAAACTTATCCAAGTATCCATCCTTATGTAATTTGGATATGCGTTTCTCGTTTATATGGCCTAGACGACAATGCCAGAGGTATGTTTGATTTGAGTCATTAACTTTAAGTCGTTTGTTTTCTATATTACAGACAGGAGTATCTAAGTCAAGAACATATAAACCATTAAACAAATGCGCAACACCATAGGTTAAATCATTCAAAACAAAAGAGCAACTGTTGTTCCTTATAGTAAACGAAAAACCTTTCTTGTCCAAACAAGAAACAGAAATAATGTTTCTGCGAATCGCAGGCACGTAATAACAATTTTCCAGTTCTAAAACAAGCCCAGAGGGCAAAGATAAATAATAAGTTCCTACAGCTAAAGCAGCAACTCTTGCTCCATTGCCAACTCGTAGGTCCATTTCTCCTTTAGCCAATGTCCTACTTCTCTGCATTTCCTGCACATTTATACAAATGTGAGCAGCACATCCAGTATCCAATACCCAAGATGTAGAAATAGACAGATTGACTTCTATAACATATATACCTGAATCAGAAGCTTGCTCAGCCCTCTTCTTCTTCAGATCCTCCAAGTAAACTGAACAGTTTCTCTTCCAGTGACCAGTTTTCTTACAGTAGTGACATTCACCTTTAGCGACCCCACCTTTAGGCTTTAAAGCTTGTTTAGGACCTGACTTTGGCTTGGGTGTAGAATCAGATCCTGTCTTCTTCTTACCCTTCCACTTGCATTTCCCTTTTGCCTTACCTTTATTGCCCACCATCAGTATGGGAGCAGGTTCAGCCGTCTTCATGTTGGTCTCATATGTTCTCAACATAGCCAACAATTCAGTAGGTGTTTTGTCAAACTCATTCATATTGTAGTTTATAACAAATTGAGTGAATTTGTTGTTCAAAGAATTCATGATTAGGTCAATACCAATTTCCTGAATTAACGGGAAACCCAAAGTTTCAAGGTACTCAATGTAACCAATCATCTTCAGAACATGTGGGCCAACTGGTTCACTTGCCCCTTGTTTGCAATTAAAGAGTGACTTACTCGTGTTGAACCTTTCTTGACGAGTTTGGCTTGCAAACATGCTTTGCAAGTGCTCATTGATAGTATATGCATCCATATGCACATGCTGTCTCTGGAGCTCAGCACTCATGGTTGCCAACATAAGACATGCAACATCAGTTGCATCATTCTCATCCTTTGTGTGGGCCGCTCGTTCCTCAACAGTAGCGCCCTCAGGAAGGGGACCTGCCGGAGGAATATCAATGACATGAAGCTTGCGCTCCTGTCTGAGGACAATCCTCAAATTCCTCTGCCAGTCTAGGAAGTTGTTTCCTCCTGTCAGCTTATCCTTCTCAAGGACTGATCGTACGGATAGTGTGTTTGTGTTGTTTGTCATTTCTTGGTATCTACAATGATTAAAAGCACAAAATAAACATTAGATTGTCTGAGTTATTTATTATGTTCAAATGATTATGATATATTCATAATATATCTCCCACTATTTTTATCAAATTAATAGCCCTTACTATTAATTTGGAAAGTATATCCCATAATCCTTTCTAGTGAGCCAAGATCCATATTTTGTCATGTCTAAAGTCAACCACTGGAAGTCCTTAAAAATGATTATTTAGGTAGACAACAGTTGTCAATTATATCATATATAATTCTTGGATAGTTTGGTGAACAACGATTGATCTTATCTATCTAATAGACTTTTATCCAAACTCCATGCTTCTAAGTTCATAATAGTTGAATATAACCGTTTATTTTCACCTTATTATGACGACTTAGTTAAGTTAGACCCAATGATACAACGGCCGAATATAACCGTTTATATTCGTCGCATCTCACCACGATAGATAGGAGTCCCCTGCCACTGACAGTCTTTCCCCTAACCGATCTAGGATTCGATGAGTGTTCATTCATTGGAAAGCATCCGATTAAAACTTAATATTTTGTTAAGGGTTTTAGAAAATTTACGACGATCATGATCACATCATGAAGAGATCCTCAATTTTTCCTTGAACCAAATACTTCAAATTGTCATCTTAAATTGTTCATTTCCCAGGTAGACGGAGGATACCAGTGGTCACACTTAAAACCCATCAGCCTTACGAATACGCATATCCGCTTTTGTCAGAAAATCCCAATTATAGATATCAAAAATTCATATTCAATTCCGTGTTTTAAAAATCCATATTTTATAAACACAAGAATCTCATGATCGTTTGTTGATTTTAAAATCTTAAATCGTTACAGATTTTATCTTGTTTAGCATGACAATCATGGCATGGATGACGTATCTAATACATACATACATGATTAATCTAATTAAAGCATGCATCATTCATACATCAATATGTAAAGTGCAGTATGTAAACGTGCTTGGTTATGGCCCCTTTCCTATGTGATCCTTTCGAGCTAATGAAAGGATCAAAGTCAGTCTATGGTGGTGGTAAAACATAAATACGATTACATGTCTTCATTCTTCTTGTATCCACTAGTGCCTTCTCCTCTTCCTGCATCCTTCTTCAGTCTTCAAGTATATTACAAGAAAACCTAATCTAAAGTACTTACATAAGAAGACTCGAGTTACATTCGAGGTTAAACGATTACAAGAACGAAGAAAACGACATGCAAGCCGTATTTATAAAACCAAAACCAAAACCAAAACCATTAATCTAGGGGTCTGAAGGCCATAACCAGCACCATGCTCACATAACAATTACTGACAACTCAGAATACTTAAGCATATCATCATACATCACATATACCATGATCAGAAAATTTCACAAAATTTAAAATCATGATTTATAAACAGAAAATCGCATTTTTGAGGCCCTTAACGATGTCAAATGGCCAAAAAACACCATAGGTCATCGCAGAGCGTGAGTATTGCTCGTGGCGATTTTCCCTTTCCAGAAAGAGTAAATTCGACCCATTCTGACTCCGTCGAAAAACACTATTCACTGCAGAATCACTATTCACAGCAAACCTACATCTTTATGCAGTTTTGTTTTAAACGCTTCAGAACGTTTCCGATGACCTTCGTATGACTGTATCTCGTATCATATACATACAGTGCATCACACACATCATGCCATAACAGATTATAACATTGCAGAGGCATAGCAGTAGCATAGCAGTGGGATAGCAGTGGGCAGTAGCATGGCATAATCATGGCAGTTTCATAACAGGCAGTAGCAAGGCTCAGGCATGGCAGTTTCAAACAACACATATGTATCATATACATAAAACACGTAACCAAATCAGTCCCTTATACACATAGCTCTGATGCCATTGTTGGGTTCCGAGACATAAAACGCAGCGGATAAACGTAAATATAACGAAAATTTTCGGAACCCAAACGCAGGATCATGTATAAGATTAGACGGATTATGGTGAAATAGAATCATACCTATTAAGATCTTGAATGTCACGAACTCAACGGAGATCCTTGCTATCACGACTTGTGTCTTCTTCTCGAAAACACCTCTATGGTATCCACACGAACACCTTCAAGAACGTCTCACGATCTTGAACACGGAACGGAAGTACTAGCCTCCTTTGATATGTTTCGAATTATCTCTGCCTCTTGTCGGTTGCTGCCTCTTCTTCTAGGGTTTTGTTAAAAACGTACAAGCCATTTAACCTATCATTATCTATTTATAATGATTGGTTAATGGGCCTTTTTAGCAAAAACCTAACCCATGTAGGCATAGGATTAAATAATAAAACATGCTTCTATTATTTAATTAATAACTAAGTCACACTTAATTATTATTGGCAGAAATACAATTCTTCAAATTCGAATTTATTTCAATTAATTAAGTCTCACTTAATTAATATAATAAAATTCAAATAATCATCAATTAATTTAAATCTATAATTTAAATTAACTATTCCTCTAGGTGCTCTATGTGTGTGACCCTATAGGCTATTATTTAATTAGCAATAATTTTATTCTCCAATAAAATTATAAAAAATGAGCGGTATCTAGTAATACATCATTGCTACCCAATTAAACAATAATTAAATCGTGATTTGATAAAACCTTTCATGATTAATGTTTCCGTGTAATATAATCCCTTTAACCAAATATATTATAGATTAAACTCGAGGCATGTGTTTAGTCATCCTCTTCAACATTTAATCCGGGTTTACTTGATCCATGAGTAGACTATGAAAAACAAATCATTATTTGAGCACGGCCATGCATTTTATAGTCTCACTCAATCAAGAGGCCAATAATATCTCTCCTAATTATAGGAGGGTTAAATCCTTTATCTATCATTCATATTTCTCATACGACTCATGATATACCCGATGTCCACTTTTATCATCACCCGGTCAAAGGTAACTTTTAATGTAGTCAGAGTATATTAATCCTCGTATAGAAATATAATGACCTCAAGTCAGAGGATCATTACACCATTATCACTGTGAGTCTTTCTTATGACTTTATTAAACATGAAGAATCTCACTGTGGGTCTGTCCAGTACCATGTACTCCTACATGTACCTATGCATTGACTTTAGTATCCCCATACTTATAACCAATGAGATATGGTTATCTGTCAAACAACATACTAGTCTATTTATGTATTATTATTGTCCTATAACAATAATACTCGACTAGGGACATTTAAGAATATGATATATTATATAATCTCAAGTTCAAGTCATGTACTTAAACTATATAACGTGTATCATGATTCTAAGGACATTTATTATGCTAACAAATATATCGCAGTAATTAAAGTCATAATAAATATGTTTATTGAATAATCAAATGACATAAAGGTTTATTAAAAGAAACATTGTATTGCCTCTAGGGCACCTACACTAACATAAACATCATGGAACTCATGGCAGAATTTCCATGCATTTCATTATCTAAATTAGGCATGTTCCATGGCATTCCAGGCATGTTCATATTTGCATATGCAAAGAAAGGATTATACATGTCTGGAATTTGTGCATAAGGCATATGGACATTTGGTGAAACTAAATTAGAAGACATGACATTCATGAGCATATGATTGGTAAGCATGGTATTTGCAGACATGGCATTTGCATTTAAATCATTTAAAAATAAAGAGTTCTTTTCTTTCTTGCATTGCATAGACAAATGATTTACACTACCATATTTAGCACACACCTTTCTAGGTGCATACATATTAGGAGTATAATTATTGTGCTTATTTATGCCCACTTTTTCATTCCTATTCTTCTTCTTTTTCTCAGACTTAGGTTGGATAATTTCCACAGGTGCTTTCTCTTCTAATTTCTCTTTCAATTATTTCTTGGATAAGCTACCTATGTTAATTTTCTCAACCTCAGCCTCAACTTGATTTTTGGTTTCCTTAACAAACTTGATAGGAGTGCTAAAATTGTTCTTCTTAATATCCATTGATGATTTACTTGTCGATGGATGCTTATCAATTGATTGATTCAGCATCAATCGATTGATAATCCTTATCAGTTGATGAGGGATTAGTAGTCGATTGATCTTTATCCATTGAAGTATCAGCCAATGGATTGCCTATTGATTTAGGGGATTCTCCTAGAGTATCTAAACCCTGAACATCAATGATTTGTTTGGCAGTTTTAGCAGACCTATTCCATTTGTTAATGATTTCAATTTCTTCAACTAATTGTTCTTTTAACAATTCTTCTCTTCTCAAACTATTCACTAGTTCATCTCTAGCATCCTTACTTTCCTGCTTGAATCTTTCTAAACACACAAATTCATTTTCAAGAAAAACATTCCTCTCAATTAAAGCATCAATGGTGTTTTTCAAATTGAGGTTTTCTTTGTTTAGAGATTTTAAAGTGACATGCAAATTGTCAGTTCATTAGACATTTCATTAATGGTACTATTGCATTCATCTTTTGTAAGCTCAGAAAAGTTAGTAGCTAGTACCTAATTTGATGATGAACTAGCTTCTTCATCTTCATGGTTGGCCATTAGAGCTAGATTGATGAACTCTTCAGAATCACTGTCCTCAGCAGCACAGTCATTCTCCTCAATAACAAAAGCCTTTTCTTTTTGTTTCAAAAGGTCAAAGTATTTCTTTTTGTAATCAATACCATCATATGACTTTGCCTTTTCTTGTTTTGACTTTCTGCACTCATTTGAGAAATGACCAGCCAATCCCAGTTAAAGCATTTGAATTTAGATCTATCAACCAAATTTTTGTTTTGATTGTTACATCTAAACTGGGATCCAGGCCTTTGAGCATTTGGATTCCTCTTGAATTTTAGCTTTGAAAACTTCCTTGACAGAAATGCAAGGTGCTCATTAATCTCATCCAAATCATCCTGTGAGCATGTTTCAATCTCTTCACACTTGCCCTTTCCTTTTCCTTTGGATGATTCTTCAACAGCATCATCAGCCACCATGATAGAAACTTCTACACAGCCATCTTCCTTCCTCTCTTCGTTTCCCTTGACCATCAAAGCCACCGTTTTCTCCTTTCTTTAATTCTTCTCAATCTCCTCATCTTGATGGATTTCTAACTCATATGTCTTCAGAATACCATTAAGTTTCTCAAGAGTGTAATCCTTGAAGTCTTGAGATTGTCTAATGGAAATAGTCATTGGTTTCCATTCCTTTAGAAGAGATCTAGGAAATTTTAGATTTGTATCCTCAGTTGCATAAACCCTACCATATAGCTACAATCCATTCAGTAACTTCTGAAATATATTATAGGTGTCATTGATAGATTCTCCACTCTTGAAATGAAATGATTCATATTTTTGAATCAAGAATTACATCTTATTTTTCCTTACTTGTTCAGTTCCTTCACATAGAGTTTGAAGAGTATCACATACTTCCTTTGATGAAGTACAATTTATCACATTGTCAAACATATCTTTAGCTAGACCATTAAATAGAATATTCATGGCCTTCTTGTCTTTAAGTACTTTTTCATCCTCTTTTGTGAACTTATTGATGAGTTTTGGAACATGTTTGTTAAGTGCAGGAGTTCCATCAAGGTTTACACCTGTGACTAGCTTCATAGGAACATGATGACCATTCTCTATGCAGTGAACATAGGAAGGGTCAAGAGAGAGTACATGCAGATGCATTTTCACTTTCCATACAAAATATTCATCTTTTTCTAGCACTGGAATTTTCACACCTAAATCCTTTTGGCCCATATTGACTGTTCTTAATCTTTAAACTTTTTGTATGTTGAAAGCCTCCACTCTAATACCAATTATTATTTCCAAGAACTATGCCAATATTTGTAGAAGAGGGGGGTTGAATACAAATATTAATTTTTTTTTTGCTTATTTTAATATTTGTTACTGATGTTTGAGAATTAGAGAGAATATGTTTGAATAAATTAAAAACTGAAAATAAAACTTAACAAAGAGATTTAAAATTACTGATGGATTTGCTTTTTCATCAGTGTATATTTTTGCTCAATGTTCCTTGGTTAAAAGAAACCTAGCTTCATTTTAAAAAAGTTAAAAAATAAACCAATTATTCTTACAAAGTGCTCTAAGGATGAACAGTTGATTCAAGAAGTAAAATCTAACTTGTACATTTTTCTAACAATGCTACCACACTTGTTTATATACTACAAGTGTGTTTTTATAATTCCTATTTTAGGATTATTTCTATCTACCTTCATTTTACCTTTTTCCATTTTAGTAAAAGGTTTGAAAGATAGCTACAGATTGAGCCTTCATAGTCATCATAGACTGTCTTCCATTTGTGTGCTTTTGTCCTTTGGATCTTCAACAGATAGTCCTTCTGTATTGTCTTAATCAATTGATAATTTGATGTTAAGCATATTAATTGATCCTTCCTTTAATCCATCAACTGATATTCTTCTTCGATTGATCTTTATATCCATCGATTGATAGATGTTATCAATCGATATATCAATCGATGGGTCTTCACATCAGTTGATGGTTTTCAATACTTGACTTGGTTTCTTCGATTGATCTCCTATCCATCGATGCTTCAATATCAATCGATCATCCTTCACTTGTGTAATTTCCTTTCTTCAAATAATTACAATTTGACAGTTTAATTTATACATCAATTGATGATCTATATAAATCGACTCTAACATCAATTGATAGGAATAATATCAATTGACTTACACCTTATCGATTGAAATAGACTAAGTACACCTATGCTACAATCCAAATTATCATTTGATTCATATAAACACTTTAACTGATAAATGGTTTCCTAATCAATTGATATTTATAACTTTTATATCAATTGATCAGTTACATCAAATAAAATTTCTATGATTCTAAGATTAATGTTATCATCAAATTACATATAGATTCCTAACAGGAAATGGAGATAGGAAGGGTGAGAGTGGGAGTGGTTGTGTAGAAGTGGTTAACATGGTGGCTAATGATGCTGTTGAATAATCATCCAAGGGAAAGGGAAAGTGCGAGTATGAAGAAAATGAAGCATGTTCTCAGGATGATCTAGTTAAAATTGATGAACACGTTGCATTTCTGTCAAGAAATTTTTCTCTAATTTCAAAGTCATGAATCAATTGGTTAGAAAGAATCTGGTTAGAGGCATTCTATAGATGGAATTCACCAAGGATGAACTATGTGATGCTTGTCAAAAAGGAAAGCAAAGAAAAACATCATTCATGTCAAAGTCAGTAACATCAATTGATAATCCTTTGGAACTATTTCATATGGATTTGTTTGGCCCTGGATCATGTCAATTACCAAAAAAAGTATGCCTTAGTAATTATGGATGACTTCACAAGATATACTTGGGTACATTTCTTACACTTCAAGGATGAGGCAAGCAAATTCATTATAAATCATGTGAGAAATGTTGACAATGGAACTGAATGGAAGGTCAAGAAAATAAGAAGTGATAATGGTACTGAATTCAAGAATGCAACAATGAAAGAATTTTGTGAAGAAAAAGATATCACTCATCATTTCTCTGCACCAAAGACTCCACAACAAAATGGAGTTTTTGAAAGGAAAAATAGGACATTAATTAAATCTGCTAGAACTATAGAAGAAGAAAAACTTCTCACAAACTTTTGGGCAGAAGCAATTAATACTGCATGTTATATTTAAAATATTTTCATGGTCAATCAACTACAAGGCAAAACACCACATCAATTGATGAAGAAAGACAAAAAGCCAACAATTAATTTTCTTCATGTCTTTGGCTGCAAATGTTTTTTTCTAAGGAATCAAGGTGAAAATTTGGGAAAATTTGAAGCCAAAGCTGATGAGGCCATATTTGTTGGATATGGAATAATAACCAAAGCTTACAGAGTTAATAATCTTAGATTACACATTGTCAGAAGTTTGCTAAGTTGATGCAGAGTTAATATGAAATGAGCATAATGGGGGAACTTACCTATTTTCTTGGTTTGCAAGTCAAACAAGTTAAAGATGACATTTTCATAAATCAAACCAAATATATTTCTGACTTATTAAGGAAATTTGATTTAAATGAATCTTCTTCTTCAAAAACTCTCATGGCCACTACAACTAAACTTGAATTGAATACTAATGAAGCTAAAGTGGACATTTCAAGTTATAGAGGCATGGTTGGCTCATTATTGTATTTAACTACAAGTAGGCCAGACATAATGTTTACTACATGTCTTTGTACTAGGTTTTAGGCTGATCCTAGAGAGTCTCATTTTGTTGTTATTAAAAGAATATTCAGATATCTCAAAGGAACACCAAATCTTGGCATTTGGTATCCTAGAGAATCTAGATTTGATATAATTGGTTATTCAGATGCAGACTATGCAGGTTGCAGAATTGATAGAAAAAGTACTATATGCACTTGTCAATTTCTAAGAAATAAGCTTGTATCATGGTTTAGTAAAAAGAAAAATTCAGTGTCTACTTCTACAACTAAGGCTGAATATATTGCTACTGGGAGTTGTTGTGCATAAGTGTTATGGATGAGAAATCAAATGTTTAATTATGAATTTAATTTAAGCAAAATTCCAATATTCTGTGACAACACAAGTGCAATTTGCACTACTGAAAATCCAGTTCAACACTCAAGGACCAAACACATTAACATCAGGTATCACTTCATTAGGGAACATGTAATGAATGGTATTGTTGAATTACATTTTGTCCCTAGTGAAAGATAACTTCTAGACACTTTTACCAAACCATTAGATGAATCTACTTTCAATAGATTGGTCAGTGATATAGGTATGCTTAACTATGTTTAATCTTTTAAATGTCTGACAAGTTATTTTATTTTATTTAGTAGCCATTGATTCTGTTAATCTGCTGTTAATTTCTCAATAATCAATTGATAGACATTTATATATCAATGGATATTTTAATCTGTCAAAAGATAAGTATATCAATTGATGGTATATTTGTCTATCGATGGATAATACTAACTGTCGATGGGTAAGTTAGTTATCAATCGATGATATGGAAGCTTTATGGTCCATGTCATCAATCGACCTGTACAAAATCTAGCCGTTGATTACTTAATTTATCAATTGACGAATACATACAACCCTGTATGTATACCAGTCGATTTCCAAAATAAGTAATTTTTTTATTTACTTTTTAACTCAATGGTCAATTGAGTTCTATTTTGAGTAAGAAATCGATTGAGAATTCAGTAAATATATATAGTAAGATTAAAATTCATTTTAATTCTTACTTTCAATTTTATGAACCAATTTCTCTCTCTCTCTCTCTCTCTCTCTCTACGAACTCAATTCTCTCGGTTCTCAATCTTTCCCTCTTTCAACATACTTAGTGATTAACTAATTCTTAGACATAAGCAATGGCCTCTTCATCATCATCCAAAAAGGTGTCACAAGCAGGATTCTACTATGAACTCAACAATTTCATAGCTTGTACTATGGTTGATGAAGCACCAAGATAATTTCATCCTCTAATGCAATTTCTTGAAAGCTGCAAAATCAAGAAGGCATTAAAGGAAACACCAAAGATAATATGCAATTTGGTGGATGAATTCTGGACAAGTGCAGTGGTTGCAGATAACTACTCAACTATCACATTCACCTGCAAAGGAAAAGAATATATTCTATCCACTGTAGTTTTAAGTGAATGTTTTAATTTGCCTGTTAATAATTCTGAAACTACACCCACTAACACTGAGATTAGAGACATGCTTTGGGATATTAATTATGAAAATCCAGAAATCAATTTAGGAAATGTTATTAGAAAGCACTTAAGGAGAGAATGGTCTTACTTTTTTGATGCTATTATCAAGTGCTTTAGTGGTAAGATTAGCAATTTTGATGCCATAACTACTAGCATGCAAAAGATAGAATATAGCATTTTATTTGATAAGTTTCATAATCTGTCATCCATTATGTTAAATGAAATTACTGCTAAATTGGGAAATAAAATTAATAGATCAAACCACATTTATTATGCAAGATTTATTATGATTATTATTAACTATTTTGTCAAAGATATTGAGATTACCTGTGAGATTGAAACTTTGGACCATTGGGTCCAAAATAAAAGAGTGTTCAAGGACTTGGTAAGGATTAATCTCCACAATAATGTGGATTTGATCTATCCAGAGTTTGTTAAGGTATATCTCTCTAACTTAACTTCTTCTAAATCTACTACTTCTTTGCCTTCTGTGGCTATAAAGGGTGTTAGTAATGTCCCCAACCCTCCAACCCAAGCCACACAACATATTTCAAAATCCAAATCTAAGAAACCAACCTCAACAAGTTCCCAAAAGCCTGTTGTTGAAAAACCTAGAAAAAGAAAAACTCCAAGTGGTGATAGATTAGTTGGAGGTGACACTAGTGAGGGAACTAGGGAACATCAAAGAACCCGGAAGGATAAGGTGAGTGAGAGTGTTCAACCCAAGACAAGCCACTCCACAATTTCTCAAAAGATTGTAGAAGTTGACAAGGAACATACCACATCCTTATTGACATCCTCTAAAAAGGGTGTCAATATTGAAAAGAGCCCACAACCAGGGGAACATAACAAAGATGGGGACACTTAAGCCAAAACCCATAAGTCCTATGAAAGAAAGAAAAGAAAAGTAACTTTTCACAGGGGGATGGACACACTACAAAATCACAGGAAACTGTGGTGGAGCCTTCAACTTCTCAAATTAATGCATCTCAAATAAATATTGAGATGCAGCCCCATTCACTCTCAATTCCAATTTCATCTATTCCTTTTTCTCCACCTCAACAAATTTCTTCAAAAAATATTTTGATAGATAATCAGGCATTTTCAAATTCTCCTTCTTTGATATTCAAGGAGAAGCCAATACTCTCTCCTGAATTTTCTATCCAGGAAATTCAGGATTCCATATCAAATGTTATTTCAAATATCTCTTCTCAAATCATTACCTCAACTATTTATACTCCATCAATTGATGTTCCCTCATCAATTGATATTCAGCCATCAATTGATACTCATTATCAATCGATGGGTATGCATCAATCGATGGATGTCCAAAACACATCAACTGCTATTTTATCTACATCAATTAATACTCAATCAATTGATGTTGCACAAAAACTTCTATGAATGAGTGCGTTGAGTGAGAGGCATAATTGCAGCCTGACAAAAGAAGAGGGAGTGAGTGAGTCCATTCCTATTTCTTCCAAGAATGTAAGTGAAATACTTCAGGGCTCTACCTTAGAAGGTGCACAGGTTATGAGTGAGGGAGAGGTGAGGTGGGGTTTCAGGATGAGATCCTGAAAAAAAAATAGAGAGATGAGTGAAAGTAGACTTAAAGATTCTTCAATATGCACAAGAAATTGAAAATGAATTGATGTCTGAAGGTGAGGAGGTCAAAGAGTCAGGGGGAGTTGCAAATTTCAATGAAGCTGGTAGTAGTGGAGTTGATAAGGAAGTATAACACATTAAGTATGTGATGGTTGAAGATGAAGAGGTTGATGCTGGAGAGTTGGATCCTAGTAACTTCATTCATCCTGATCCAAGGTATCAAGAGTTGGCTACTTCAACCAACAGAAGTGCAGAACATATTCTAGGAATTGAGCACACAGAACAAAGGACCGGGAATATAAAGGAGATCATTGCCAATACAACAGATACATGTCATATGACACCTGAAGATTTGGAGGATGATTCTTATGAAGAGCCATGGATGAGTACAATTGATGGTTCCCTAGAAGATTCTGAAACTAAAATTTTTTCTCGATACAGAAGAGCAAATATAGAAGTTGAGATTGCAGATCCTATTCAAAGAAGGATTGCACACTGTATGAGGGAGTCATAGAAGACTCAAAAGATAACAGTGACAGGAGTAAAGAGAGAATTGGAGATTATCAAAGGATCTATCACCTCGACCAAGGATGCATTAGAAAGAAGATTGGATGAAAAACTTCCAATGAACACTTTAGCTTAACTCAAAGATAAACTTTTCAAAGAATCCAAGACCTTCACAGCCTTGGAGAAAAGAGTGGACTCTATGTAAAAGAAAATGGATGATATTATCAAAGGTCAAGTATTGCATGCCTCAATTCTTCAATTTTTTTTGAAAGAATCCACCACCTCCTTCCTGTGATGATAACAAAAATGGGAAGAATGATGCTAAAAAGAAGGATGGTGATGATGAATCTAGCAGTGGTGGTGGTGGTGGTGGTGGTTCTAGTATTGTTGTTAGTGGTGTTGCAACCAAGGTTGGTAATAAAAGTGGAACTAGTGGAAGCAACAGGGATAGAGGTCAATCCTCAAAGTTATCTAAGTCTCCTAGAGATGATGATTTAGAGCAGAAAAAGAGAAATGCAAAGACATTTGCAGAGGACTTAGAAACTAGAAGGATTTTTAGAGAAAAAGAGACACTAGCAATGATTGAAAAAGAAAAAAAAAATATTGAAGATTTAAAGAAGAATACATAGTTGGTGACCAAAGGAGCAAAATCAGAAAATTTGGATGAGTTTATTGCACAGACTAAAGCTGTAAATGATAGTGCAATTGAAGCTGCAAATGAAGCTAATCTTCATGCAAAAAATTTTCTCCAGGAGAAAAAGGAGATTTTAGAAGAGAAGAGAAGAGAAAAGGAAAGGCCATTCTAGTAGAAGAAAGAAAGAAAAAGAAGGAAAACTCTACATGAAGCAAATTGCTACAAGGAGCCATTGTTTCAGGAATTTCAGATGCTGCTAGGAGAGAAAAAGAAAATGAAGAAATTGTTAGGCAGATTGAGTTGGAATGGAACATGGAGGATGAAGTAGAGGAACTGCAATTGAAGAAAAAGAGTAAAGTTGCAATGTCCAAGAAGAAGTCAAGTATCCATCAAGGTGAAGCTCAGAAAATTGTGGTTCAGAAAAACCCACAAGTTACTTAAGAGAAAATCAAGGATGAGGTGATGATTGAATGATACATAATGATATGAATACCAGTCACAAATGAAAAGGGATTAATAGCAATCAGAACTCAACCTGCAACTTCTAGTCATGAGGAGTCAATGAGGTTGGAGTATGAAAATGGTTCAAAAATCTCTTATTCAATGAAGGTGATTATGAAGCAGGGATACAATGTTTATGTGAATCAACTGATAATATGGATTGTAGCATAGTTGTACTTAGTTGTAATTATTTGAATACATGAATTTTATACAAGGTGATCAATTGATATGGAAGCATCAATAGATGAATGACCGATTGATGTCAAAGTCAATGACATAGATAAATACATGTTTGACAATATAATGTATGTGATAATATTTTTAGAATGATATTTTAATTTTAGAATATCATGAGTTATGTTTCATCACTTCATAAACAAGAAACACATAATCCTAATATAAACTATCTTGAAAATTAAAAAATTGCTTAGAAAATAATATTTTTCATATTAATTTGCCCACTTTTTCAAGCCCAAATACGTATAAAATTAATATTATTACGTGAATTCGCATTTTACACAAAAGTGAGATGGTATGAAAATAAAAATTATATTAAAAACCAACATAATATTTGTCGCTAACTATTGTCTTTTCTATTATTTTAAAATTTTAATTTATAATCAATAAACATGATATTTGTTTAAATTTTTAACACATTATTATTAAATTTAAGAGTTACTTAAGGTTGTATTTAGATAAAATTTCTTATTAATTTATAAGATCTTATAATAAAATTATTAATTAATAAAAGAATTAAGTGTTTTAAATATATATTTTAATATTTATAAAAAGTACATAACTTTTGATTGTTTTAAAGATATAATTTTATAATTAAATACAACTAAAATATAAAATTTTTACAGTCAAAATCAACTTAATATAACCGCCAACTCTTTTTTCCTTTTAAAAAATTAAAATCTAATTTCAATTTTAATGATATTGTCATATTTTTATTGATATTTTTTGTAGAATAGCATAATTACACATGAATATATTTCAAAAAGTTAAAAAAACTATTTTATTAATTTCTTAAAAAACTCAATTTTTTTAACGAATAATAACTTCTCATTTAAACATTGGCCCTATTTGGACATTATTATTTTCCGTTAATAAGCCCTTATTTTCGTAAAAAAATAGTTATATATATATATTTTTTGAAAATAAGTAATTTAACTTTTATTTTAAAAATAATATTTAATTTTAAAATTCTAAAATAAATATTTATTTTTTAAAAAAAATATATATATGAAAAATATAAAATAAATAATTTATTTTAAATTTAAGGACTAGAACCGGCATTATAATTTCAATATTTGCGGTAGAAATCTATGATATCTAAGAAGGGTAAGAAAGTAGTTAAAACCCTAATTATACGTATATACCATACATTCACTGTCTCTCTCTCTCTCTCTCTCTCTCCCCATTTACACATCGCAAGTCACAATGTCTACTATGATGGTAACTTGTAATTTACCAACTTATATGCTTATATATGTATATGTGTATGTATTATAGATCACTGACTCACAGTGTTTGAGAGTTTCTCATTTATTGATTAAACTGAAATTATTAACTCGTAAGTAGTAGGTTTATGGATATATGTTTGTGTGTATATGTATAGATCACAGTATGTGCGACTGTCATTGTTGTATTAAACTGACATTTACTTTGATTTTTGAAAATCGTAAACATTAGGTTTGTTTGTTGTTAGAATGCGATTTAATTGAGCTAATCGTAGACATTAGATGTGTATGTTGCTAGAATATGGTTTAAATTGAGTTAATCGTAGACATTAGATGTGTATGTTGCTAGAATATGGTTTTAATTGAGCTAATCGTAGACATTAGATGTGTTCGTTGTTAGAATTTCAAATTAGATGAGATAATTGTATACATTAAACGTGTCCATTGTTAGAATTTTGATTTAGTTGAGCTAATCGTATACATTAGGCATGTTGGTTGTTAGAATTTCGATTTAGTTGAGATAATCGTATACATTAGGCATGTTTGTTGTTAGAATTTCAATATAGTTGAGCTAATTGTAAACATTAGACGTGTTTATCGGAGACATTAGGTGTGTTTGGTGTTAGAATGCGATTCAATTGAGCTAATCGTCTAATTTTAATAGTAAAAGTTAGACGTGTTCTTTGGTAAAATTTCAATTAAATTGAGCTAATCGTGAACAGTAGGCGTGTTAATTGTCATTTATATGTTAATTGTCGCGAACAATGGTGTTTAGGTAGCATTTAGTTTAATATGCTTGTATTTATGTAAGTGAGAGTATTAATTATGACTGTTTATTTTTGATGAAATAAAATTAAAAAAATTATATGTAAAAACAGCAACCACAGATTATATTGCTGAAAGAAGGGACAGATACGTCACAAGGGAAGGCTCAGTTAGTGAGCAACATTAATGCATGTATGGCTGTCGCAGATGTGGTCCGGACCACTCTTGGACCAAGGGGTATGGACAAGTTGATTCACGATGATAAGGGGAATACCACTATTTCTAATGACGGTGCCACCATTATGAAGCTTCTTGATATTGTCCACCCTGCAGCTAAGATCCTTGTTGATATTGCCAAGTCACAAGACTCTGAGGTGGAGCTTTTTGTTTGTTTTTTGATTTATTGTTATCGTAATTGATTTTACTCTAGGGCCACAATATGATATGGGTAGTGGTTAATTATGCTCCACTAGTAACTTTTTTAATTGTTTTCCGTAATGAGGAATGAACTTGTGCCAATCATACCCGTTTCACTTTGTTTGCACTAAGTTATAGTCGTGATTAATTTGATTTATTACTTGTTGCTCTAATATTGTCGTGGCATGCTTTTTTAGATTGAGTTAATATTGAAGTAAGCTGATAGATTGGGATTTAGCAGAAGTGCTTGCATTACTGCATTATCCAACTATATGACTCTTGATTTGTGTTGGTTCCTGCAAAATAAAAAAGTTGCGGCATTAAGCTACGTGGTTCTACAAAAGTGGTTGTTAGGGAATGATGTAAAATTGTAATTGAAATAATTGAAGCAACTCCTAATAATCCTTTCAAAGAATAAGTTTTTTGTTTGTACACAAAAGACGTCATGCAGAAACTGTTACTTGTCACATGTAATGTTTAAGAACAAATAAAGATGTCTTATATACAATTATATAGACATTATAATCCACATTTTAAAACTACCAACGGTCATAGGCTGTGTATACTGTATAATGTGACAAGTTTAGTATGGTCTTAACTAAGAAATTGATGTTACTGATATGTTCACCATGCTGTTAATAATGAAGATGTTGTATGGATAATGTGACAGGTGGGTGATGGAACCACTACAGTAGTTCTTCTTGCAGGGGAGTTCTTGAAGGAGGCAAAGCCTTTCATCGAAGACGGTGTGCACCCCCAAAACCTCATTCGGAGTTATCGGACTGCTTCCTATCTGGTAAAGAATCATAGTTTTTGTAATAATGACTAATGATTGAGGTTTTTTCTCTTGATTTATTAAATTCAGCCCTGGTATTATGTAATTTTCAATAGGCGATAGAGAAGATCAAAGAATTAGCTGTTAGCATAGAGGGGAAAAGTTTAGAAGAAAAGAAAAGTCTATTAGCTAAATGTGCTGCTACAACCCTCTCGTCAAAGCTTATAGGAGGAGAGAAAGAGTTCTTTGCATCAATGGTTGTTGATTCCGTCCTAGCAATTGGGAATGATGATAGGCTAAACATGATCGGAATAAAGAAGGTAATCATGTTTGGTATTGAATCTGGAATAAATTTTGAAGGTATCCAGAGTGATTATGTCTTATGGACATTGGTGTATAGTGTTATAGTATATACTATATAGACATCACTACAAAACTCTTAACAAGTTTTTTGTAACATTTGTGGGTCTTTATTTGGAATTACAGTTGGTCTGCTTGTTATCCTATGTTTTTGCTTATGTTTAAAGGTGTTGCAACACATCAATAAGTGGCTTGGACCTGGCATATTAATATGCATATATAACACCTCTTCTCCTTACTGAAATTTCTTTATTGTTTAGTTTGTCGATACTCATCTACATCAACATGCCACTGTAGAAACTGTTGTGAAGTTCATAGCGAAGTCTAATTACTTTCTCAATATTGTGAGATGTGCAGAGCTGTACTGAAGTACCATGTTGTGTAAACTAAATTTTGGTGTAATGCTGTAGCTAAGCTTGTGGATTATTAGGTTACCTTCAATGTTTAAAGTCATTTTCGTTTCCATTGTTTATTTCTTTTAACTTTATTTCACAGGTTCCTGGAGGTACAATGCGCGACTCTTTCCTCGTAAATGGTGTTGCCTTCAAGAAGACATTTTCATATGCTGGTTTTGAACAGCAACCAAAAAAGTTTGAAAATCCGAAGATACTCTTACTTAACATTGAATTGGAGCTGAAATCAGAAAAAGAAAATGCCGAGATAAGGTTGGATTGGTTGGCAACTTGTAGAAAATATTTTTTAAGAAATATGAACCCTACTTAATGATTGCTCTTGTACACCCCAGGCTATCAGATCCATTACAGTATCAGTCGATTGTTGATGCAGAATGGAATATCATTTATGATAAATTGGATAAATGTGTGCAGAGTGGAGCCAAAATTGTTCTTTCACGTCTGGCTATTGGTGATCTAGGAACACAGGTGACGACCAATTTCACTTATTTTGAGCATTGAATCAAATTATCTTATTACCTGATGTGATTTCTTGCAAACATTACTTATAGTTGCTTGCTGTCCATTTTAGTTCAGTAAAATTTCCAACAAGTAACCTTTTATTATACAAGTGTTGGAACTTGGAAATCAGTCCAAGTTGCCAACTTGCTGCAGTATGCTTAGCGTTGTTGAGACATTCATCGTGCTTACTGCAGTTTGAACTTATTGCAATATTAGGAATCGTTATGTTAAAACTTAAAAATCCAGATTTACAATTATAATATGGTGAATTGTATGTTTTCTTCAGTATTTTGCAGATCGAGATATCTTCTGTGCTGGCCGTGTTGCTGAAGAGGATTTGCAGCGGGTTGCAGCAGCCACAGGTGGAACTGTTCAGACATCAGTCAACAATGTCATTGATGAGGTTTAACCTTTGAATTTGCTTACAAGATTTATCCCATTGGACTGTCAAATATACATCAGTATAAAAAATAATTAGAAATATAGAATTACCTGATATTGTATAAAATCCGATCCCTTTTCCTTTTCATCTCGCTAAGTTATTGAGATTGATTTGTCAAGTAGGTTCTTGGAACTTGTGAGATTTTTGAGGAGAGACAAGTTGGAAATGAGCGCTTTAATATATTTAGTGGATGCCCTTCAGGCCAGACAGCCACTATAGTTCTCCGCGGGGGAGCTGACCAGGTTTTTTTATTACCGTTGTGTATTTTTTGTGTATTCTAGTTATTACACTGTCGATTAAAATTTTTGTGGTTTCTATATCAGTTCATTGAGGAAGCAGAGCGCAGTTTACATGATGCAATTATGATAGTTCGGAGGGCCATGAAGAACTCTACTGTAGTTGCTGGTGGGGGTGCTATAGATGTATGAATCTTCCTCTTGGACAATTTTATGTTATATAATATATATGATAGAACCTTGATGACTAATATTTTGTTATTTTGTAGATGGAGATAAGCAGATACTTGAGGCAGCATTCACGCACAATAGCGGGAAAGTCCCAACTATTTATAAACTCCTATGCAAAAGCTCTTGAGGTATATGTTTGAACGAATTTCAAGAAAATCATATGCTTACTTAGTAGTGGCCCAAAAGAAGCCACAATATTTTTGTTAGTTCAAGTACTCAAGTGCAATTCCTTTTTCTGCTTCATTTTATCTCTAGTTTTTTGAAACTCTAAACTGAGCACCAATTTTGTTACTTCTCCTTGTCAACCAGTAAGTTAAACAAACATATCTGAGGTAGGTAGTTTAAGTTCTCAGTTTGCATAAGTATACCTTTGATATGTTGGTGACAACAATTGAGATTATGCAGTATCATATATGAAGAATCCTTGATTGATATTCCGCAAAGAATATTAATTTGAGTTAACAAGCATGTAGTGGTTACTGTGTGAGTTCTTAGGCCTAGAAATTTGAAATCTCGGTAAGTTTGGAAAATAGTTATTATAATCTGGACTAGTGTAAATGTGGGCAGGAGTAGTTGTAAATGTGATCCAGGTGTGGGGCGAGACATTAATCAGATGGTGGTAGGAATATACTTGCCTCTGTTGCTGGTGATTGCTCGATTTTAGTGAGAAGTTTATTTCATAATAAAAAATGGAAAATTGGCTATGGAGATTGTGCGTGGTCAAAAAATAATACATAAAAAAAGGGCTTCGACAGGAAATTCGTTTCGATCCAATACATTCTTGTGGTCAAATAAGGGGTCTGTCAGTGACCTAGCACGACAAAGCGCTCTCCCTAATTGCCCTCCCTCTTGATCAAATTGGTTCTAAACTCCTGCTCTTGTGCAGTACAGTTTTAGATCCTTGGAAGTTCAACAACTCTATCAAAATGTCTGTTGTATGAAACATTCTGCTAGTTTAATATTGAAGCTAAATTCAGTATAATGCTAATTAGGAGACCTCCCTGTATAGCTGTCTGTCGGTCATCATTCTATTAGCTGCGTTTTCTCTTCTCCTATACGAAGACAGTAAAATCCTTAATAATGAATTAATATATGTTCCACATGTAATTGTAAACTGTGTTACAGGTTATCCCACGGCAACTTTGTGACAATGCTGGATTTGATGCAACTGATGTGCTGAACAATCTAAGACAGAAACATGCACTAGCATCAGGTAAGCCACTTTTTTCGTTTTCTTTCTCAACAGATATTTGTAATCTCAAAAAGATTCTTGAAGTTATTGATTAGCATTTGTAATGCACGTCTTTTATGAATTTAGGATTGCTTTGTCACTTGTGTATGAGCTTTAAATGTCCCCAAAGTTTTTGTAGGCAGTAGGATTAGTAAGGGATGGTTGTGTTTGTGTGTTGGCTTGGGTCCTCTTGTATAGGCATTGGATCTGACCTTTCACAAAATCTTAAAGACGTCATATATGTACTTATCTGTGTCCTTGATGATTAAGTCATCTTGAGAAATGCAGAACTGAATTCCTCCCTGCCTTGTCCACCCCTTTTCTTTCAGAAGCAGTAGCTATGATACATAAATGTATTTGCTTTCACATTTTTACTGTGTTTTGTTTTGTTGTTTTGATACCAACCGTCCAACCCCCAAGTGTTTAACATTTCAGCCTTGAACATGTGCAGGTGAGGGTGCTCTCTATGGAGTAGATATCAACACCGGTGGGATTGCTGATTCGTATACAAATTTTGTCTGGGAACCAGCAGTTGTGAAGGTATATTTTTGACTACTTGATTACTGTTTAAAATAAAATTTTCCACATCTGCAAGGCTTTAACCTAATAGATACCCCTCCACTCTTAATAAGAGGTTGAGGTTATGAAAACTTAAATTTCCCGACCATGCCAACAATATAGACTTCATGAAGCTTTTTTGGTTGCTGTAGATCAATGCTATTAATGCAGCTACAGAGGCAGCTTGTCTTATCTTAAGTGTGGATGAGACGGTAAAGAACCCGAAGGTAATATTTCTTTCCTGTTACTAGAGCTGCTTGATAATAAATAATTCAGTCACAGCTGTGGACTCATAGTTCATTTTAGCCTGGTGAATTTTTGTAAGAAAACTACCAATCATTGTTGATAAATAGTTGATGGATCCGAGGTGATAATTGTTGTGTTGATTTTGAGGTTAACTATTTAGTGTTCTTTTGGTAGCTCTGAAATGCCTGTCTACCAAGCTAGCTGGGGTTTTATGTGTTTTTACTGTTTTATGTTGTATTTCAAAGCTTCTAATGGCTTCTGGTAACATTCCCAATGCAGTCTGAGAGTGCACAGGGTGAAGCTGCTGCAAGTGCGATGGGTAGAGGGCGTGGTGGAGGTGGTCGTGGTAGAGGAATGCGTAGGCGATAGGCTATGTAGGGACCAGGTGTATTTTTACGCAATTAATGGGTGGTTCACCAATCGGAGTTTTAGGCATGATTAACCATCCTTATTTTTTTTATTTGTCCTTTGTAACTAAACTAATGATTTAAGGTTGTGTTTTTATTGTGATTTGGCCCCTAGTGCAGTTTTGGTTCAAATGGTCTAGAATTTGTATGGCTTGTGCCAATTTTGACTTCTGAAATTTCAAATTATGACCTTGTATCTTTGTATTCTTAAAAGTTGGATGAACTTATCTGAGTGAGCTGGTTGATATGTTTTGTATAAGTTATTTATTCTCTAGGATACTTGGTATTTTGTTGACAAAATAATAAAATTCCTTTTATGCTTAGTTCTCGCCAAAGTAGTTTCTTCGTGTTTGGTATTTGTAAGGGTATAATCCTTGGTACATAACATAAATTATCTATTATCAGGGCAAGTGGTTGTTCCAGGGTAATTTGTGGGTATAAATTCTAACAGCATTGAAGGACTGGTGCTAGGTAAGATTGGTGGGTTGGCTGGTAACTGTTGCAAATCTTTCAAACTTCTCTTGTACAAGTTCTGTCAGTGTTGCTCAATGTCCTCATCTGCCGTCTCTTTCCAGGCACAACAGAAGTGGTAACTGGTCACTGGTGATTTGCAGGTGCAAGGACTAGTAGTAGGATTAGTAGATTGTTGTTTTGCACGACCTCAGGTTCGAGTAGTTGGAATGCTTATGGCTGCTGCTGATGCATCACATGAGAATATGGAGCTTCTTGTGCTTCCTGAAGAAGAGAGAGACTTGCCAAATGCATATCCATAATGATTTTTAGGTTTTAGTACGTTTATATATTGTTTAACCTTGTGCTAATTCTCAAACTAAAAAACTGATACTCTAATTTTTTTTTAAGTAAGCTTATAAGTTAATAGTATCCCTTATCTAATAATTATTAGAGTGAGCGAAAATCGAACTCAAGACAATTATTTTGTTGTATTTTTTTTACTATAATTTAGTAGATGTAAAGATTAAGATTAATATCTCCCCTAATGTAAAATACTCTGAATATTACAAAAAACATCATATAAATCTTTTATTTGATGAATTATGCATAGGCACATCTGACGAAGTTTTGAAAGACTCGTGAGATACTCTCATGCTATGTGTAGACTGTGTAGTTGTTCCATAGATAGAGTTCTGTACTTCCTTACATATCAGTCAGAGGTAAAGAAATTGTAAACAACATGGCTAGAATTCTGGAAGCCAGACATATTCTGGAACTTGTACATGATGAATAAGAACATAGAAAAAGAGAGATAAGAGTACTTCATATGCAGTTTGCGGTATGAAACAGGCTATACAACCTTAATTTAATGAATCTTATTATTACAGAACATTCAGGTTGTACCAGAGCTGCATAAGCACAAAGATGATCTTCATAGTTCCACTCAAACCCTGCAAGTGACACCAAATATCTGCGATAGTAATATGCAGGATGGTCAACTGTGTACAGACACCATCTTATATATCTTGGAAAACAGCAAATATATCACCACTGATGTAATCATTATCAACCAAGCTGACCAAGAAGTAATTGTTCTGTACCTGTAACCAAGATTAGATGAGGAATAAGTCATCTGCAAAAATAATTTTCCGTCCATCAAACAAAGGTACCAGCCCGGAATTGTTTACATAAAAAATCCAAGTCATGCTAATCAACCAATAACACTAACCTCTTCTAGCAATTTTCTTGAAGGGTCCTCATCAGAGTATAATTGTGCCCAAGCTTTAGACCAGAGTTCAAATGCCTCATCCTTCCATACTAAAAAGCTGGAAGGATCCACGACAGTTGGCTGTATGATTTCCTTTAAAGGGAAGACTCCCCATGTTACCGCATTCACATCAGTGTTGCCGATGTTAGAAAGCCAGCTTCCTTTTTTATCCACAGCCATATAGGTGAGTGATGCAAAAGCTTTGCATTTGTCAACAAGAGCATGTAATTTCTTACTTGAGCAAAAGAACTCTACATAAGCCTTCTGATAAACATAGCCACCTGGGCCACCCCATCCTGCCGACCAAGTTACAAAACAATACATGAAACTAATCTTGTCTATAGAAAAACAACTTCAATGTTATACATGTACAGAACACAAGTCAACTGAAGGTTTTGTAATATCAATTTAGTGAGAGCAAACTTGAATCCAGGAGCTGGATACAAGGTCTAGGAGGGGTGGGGCTTGGTTCTCTAAGTAATAATCTATAGTGATAGGAGTGATCAGTATGGAACATTACCAAAATTTCCCACTGGCAAAAAAAACCTAGAAATAGGTTCGATTAAATCTCCTTACCGTTAAACTAAACAATCTCCTTACCGTTAAACTAAACAATCTGCTTCTAAAACTAGCAACAAATACCAGATAAATCTTTAGAGTTAAAGCTGAGTTGAACATAATGATAGAACTTTTGTAAAATATAAGACGCATAAGCAAGGACATACATATATTTTCATTTATAAACAAAGGAAGATAGTTGTAAAACAATAAATAAGGGACAGGATATACCAATATACAGGTTTTGAAGCTTCAAATGACTCACCAAATTATTTGGCTGCCCTATCACGTGACCATATATATAAGCTCCTTTTATCGGTATGACTAATAGATAATAATTTCATATAGCATTCAAGCTAAAATGAGTTGACATATAAGAGCAAAAGTGAAATGAACAGTAGACTGTAGATGCACAAACATCGGGCTTACCAACAGACGGAGAGTCAGATTTTAATCCATTAACTGCTGGTTGACTGTTAATTGTAAGAAATCCATTCAAGTTAATATTTCCAAGCTGTTCTTTGATAATCTTAGTCTCTGGTTGAAGCCCATCCAGCTCCGACCAAGGACTACTTTTCAATTTTCCCATGCAGAACATGTTAAATCTCTGATTTATGACAGTCCCTTTAGAATCATATCAATAACAGAATCATAATAACAATTTCAAAAAGGGGACACATTTCTACAGACACACATACCTCGTGAACATCTTCAATATTTTCTAAAGGGACAACCCATTCTTCATTAAGTTTCTTATCACGTGAACGTGGGCGCATGAACTGTTGCATAAGCAGAGAACGAGAATAATGATGATGTGACTTAGACATCTCAACTATGTATTATTATGAAGTTTATTAGGGAGAAAATGGTGAAAAAAAAGGCACAACATTCAGTATTATGTGGCCGCAATAGTGACTAAAAATGCAACTTAATTGCATGGCCACACTCATGTCTTGTGTTATAGAAGATCAATGGAAATATAGCTTAACTTTTGCTTATCAAATAGGAATTCATATTAACCTCACTCATGATACTTGAAGTCTTCAACAAAATCCTCAAAGTGAGTTTCATGAAGCTGAGTTTATTCAGTTTTCAGCAAATGTATCAAACAGTTTACAACTTAGATATACCGGAATGACACTGAGTTTACTTGAAACCTTACAACATTAAGCAACGTTATAATTTATAACCCAAAGACTTGAATGAGACTAATTAGGTACCTGATGATCCGCCATTGCTCCATACGAAGCATTACAAGAATCACCCCATCGACCATGTGGGTATTGCTCCCAACCTATAGTCCTCGATATGTAGCTCTTTGGACGATTAGCCCTGCCATTGTTGAAGATAGGATTTAATATATTTAGGATTATTTTGTAAGTTGTCATTAAATGCAGTAAGAACATAGTAACACGTTTATCTATTGATACTACATACCAAAATATTGGGCGAACATCTTCTTTAACACGAAAAACATTTGTTGGCCGTCTCCATGGTAAAGGCCTTAAAATTTTGGACTCTTCAATTAGTCCAAGATTCTATCAACGTGAGTCAGATATACATATCACATACACAAATATTTTAAATCAACTGAAAAAAGATTGCTTGTGGATATGATATATAACCATTAATATTGCCAATGCTGATTTCTCCATGTTTAAAGTGTAAAGATGCAATTGCTTAATTCCTGTAGCCATGATCTTCTCGGACATTTCAGTTCCAAGGTGGATTCCATAAGCTCTTACAGCTTCTTCGTTGTCCTTGATGGATTCCAAAGCATCTGTAACTTCAGCTGGTACCTTCACCATGTATATGTATTAGATTACACAAAACTTTGAAAGCATCGGCATTTGAAAACATTTACCCGCAATATATATAACATTATGAGGAAACCAAGTAAAAAGATGAAACATGTTATGTATTCAAAAACTTCCATATATTTGACAGTCTGGAGATTACAAGGAAACTAATTTTGGTTAAGTTTAAAGTTCAACTCGGGACGAAATCTCCTGATGTGCTTGTTAAACATGCTAATGAAGTACAGAAGTTTCCCTTTCTTTATTAAATATTGACAAAATCTAATTTGGATTACTGCTACAACTGTAGTGTACATTTAAGAAGCTTATATATAACAAATTTAATTTGATATTTGATCATCAATAGTCTGTCCAGAATGTATAGAAGAAACATGTACAGAGGATAAACATGATCCTATCAGATGTAATATATTGAGGTATTTGTTCAAAAGATATAATTCGATTAGAAGTTATTTTCCTTAACACCTTAAAGTTTTAGGAGAGATGGTAACTTAGAGATATTTTTATATATTCACTAAAAATAAGCACAAAAAATTTGAATATGGTCTTTAATATAGAGTCCTCTGTTTTTAGAATTCTGCAGCATAAGCATAACATGAACATTCAAATTCATTATATGGCCCCGTGAGATGGTGGAAAGACTGGAATACTAAATGATGAGCATATTAAATATTAATAGAGCTTGCATTGGCCGTAGAGAAGACAAAAAGGTCCATCTCGGTCCATCTCGGTCCATCTGAAGTAAGGTCCTTGCAATTGGATGCCCCGAATCACACATTAATAGGCTTTAAAATCCATCAACCTAATATTGATGCATTATCAAAAGTTACTTGGATCAAGTACTTTTGTTTCTTAAGCGTGATATAACCACTAGGTGGAAAAGTATCTTGGTATGTGAATGAAATTTATAGATATCTACTTTGATATCTGTTCTGCCTGATTTTTTTAAAGTTATATTATCATGCAATATTAAAAAGCAAAAGCTTCAAGGCTTCAATTAACTTCAGTAGAGATACACTACCTAACACAATTATTCAAGCTTCAAAATACATTTAATACTTGCTATTTGAATCGGTAGGCAAATTGTGTACAATAATACCAAAGTATTGCTAATCCCAGTGATAATTTTCTCTTGACAATATAGAACATTAGAACTGTATGAAACCAATCCTCTGGCTTATAGCCTAGCGGATACCCCTCTCTTTATGTTAACAAGAGGTTGAGGTTTTATGCCTCAATAGAGGCATGGGTATGTGAGTACTTAATAGTATGAAACAAAATAAATTATGTACTTAATTGCATTTGCAGGCTCAACATTTGCAAGACCACATACCTTGGTTTTACAAAACCCAGTCATTCGGAGGAAACCCTTATAGTTGTTAATGGGCATGATGCCAGGAACTATTGGAATTGTTATTCCGATTTGCCGACAGTCATTTACAAACTTGAGGAAAATATCCGTATCATAAAATAATTGAGTGACAATAACATCTGCTCCAGCATCCACCTGTAAATCAAACGCAATGAGTAAAGCAGTCTACTTATGCCCATAAAGTAGTCTAAGGTTTCAAGGAGCATAAAAAGTTCTTACAAGCCGATGAGTTGTGATTTTTATATTTTAAAGAACATTCCAAACTTTGCATATTTTCACTGAAAGATAGTAATCATTCTTTAGATTACAAAGAGAAAAACTAAATGTGTTTCGCACTTTAGCACAATCTGTAGCATCTGCTGTCACTTTCTTAGCATTGTACCAATTCAAGCTGACGATCACAAGAAAATATCATAAACGTACATCAAGCAGCATGATGTTCGCAGCATCTAATAGCAATCAGTTTCCTAAATTCCTTCAAGTGATTAAGATCACAGTTCTAGTCGTAATTATCAAGGAATATGAGGCAGCGGATTTTTGGGGGCATGAAAATAAAATCAATTCTAAGCATTAACGTGATATCTCTTAATAACAAAAATTTGCAGGGCCTTTCTGATAAAACTTAAAGCATGCTCGTATAAATGGGAGTAAAATTTGCAAGGTGACCTTTTTCTTTAGGTAAGTTAGGTCGTTTTTATAGCTCTCTAATGTGGCCTCTCCGGTACTCTGTATTACATCAGGATGTGCTTTTGCAGGAAAATGTTATATTGTAATATCCAATTCCATATCCTTTAGCAAGAGGTTAAAAAGCAGTGACAATGAAGCATAGAACTGAGACCTGGATAGCCAGCAACAGTAATGCCAAAGTAGTCACTGTATTTAGAGCGCATGTGTTTGACCTGTCAAGAATGAGAAACTTCGAATTGTAAAACATTTGACTAAATTTGAATACTCTTTTCTAGTAGAATTCAAGTAACACACAATAGTACCGTATTGCACAGTTGGTTGAGCCTTATGCAGCTGGTAATCAATTTTCTCTCTACGTAAAAACTTACACAAAAATACTTTCAACCACAATGATGTTTTGGAATATAAAAGTTATTGTTAATACCCATCCGGCAAACATCTATTCCCTCAAATTCCATCTACATAAACACTTCCATCTCAAACACACATGAGCAACACATTGACTAGAAAAATGTTAGACACAAACGTATTTCACATATCAATTTATTTCACCTCTACGAAATTTCAATGACCTTTATATTGTATCTACAAAAATAAAAATACCACATCAACTCGAACAAACACAAAAATACACCAATAATTATGAACCAAAAAACAAATTTTATCAACAAAACAAAACTTACAAGGTCAAGAGCACACCTAAATTTTCCCTCAAGCCTAAAGTTTCAGAAGCGAGATTTTTAATTCATACTAGCTTTCGAGAACAACAATTCAACATCAAAACTTCGAATTTCAACAATACTTTTATTTATTTCACTGCAACTCTAAATAAACAAAGTTAACTAAACACACAAATTCCAACAATTACGAAGCCAATATATAAATATAACAAAGAAATCGCGATAAATACAATTCAACTTACAAGATAAATAAACAAAAAAAAACTAAACACACAAATTCCTACAATTACAAAGCTAGTATATAAAATTAATAATAAAATCTTGATAAATTCAATTCAATTTATGAGATAAACAGAAAACACTGAACACACAAATTCCTACAATTACGAAGCTAAAATATAAAAAAATAACAATAAAATCGCGATAAATTGAATCCAACTTACGAGATCAAGAGCACACGAAAAGCCTCCCTGAACCTGGACAAACTTATCCTGACCATGAGGTGGATCACCGCGAAGCGCAAGCACATTCTGAATCCCACTCTTCTTAATCGTATCCAACGCGTGATCAATCTTATCAACATGCATGTTAGTGCACGTCAAATGCATCATTGTCTCCACACAAACCATGTTCTGCATTCGATTCGCAATCTCGAGAGTTAGATCAGCTGTTGATCCACCTGCTCCCCATGTTATGTCACAAAATGTAGGGTTATGCGCTACCATTCTCTCCATTTTGTCAAACAGATTGTCCACGCCTTCTTCGGTTTTTGGCGGGAAGAATTCGAATGAGAAGACGACGTCGTTTTGGGATGCGCGGATCTTGTCGATTATTTTCATGGTGTTGTGCTGGTAGAATGTATGTTGCAGGAAATGTATTGGATTACTTAGAGGTAGATTCCAGAGTTTTGATACCGTTTTAATACAGTAACACAAAACACGAAAATACGAGACACGAAATCACTGCAGCACACTTTGAGATCTCTCTATGAATGCAAATCTTGAGTTGTGGACTTAACGTGGTTTATTCTAAAATTAATTTAATTTATTAGGCGGGTTGTATTTATGTCACGGACAGGGAATAAGTTAAATGTTACTCCCTCCATTTTTTTATAAGTTGCCTTGATTTTTGATACACACTTTTATGTGTTTTGACCGATTTTAATTTATGTGTTTTGACGATTTTAAAAATTATAATTTTTACTGTGCGGTCAAAACACTTAAAAGTGTGCCAAAAGTCAAAACGACTTATAAAAAAAACGGAGGGAGTATCTGATAAACTTATTTCTGGAAAATAATTAGAAAAAATATGTAAAAATGTATTTTTTTAAAATATAAGTACTTATTTCCTAAAATAAATTTAAATTTAAATTTATTTTTAGTAAAATATATATAAATGTGTACTATTTTCTAAAAATAAATACTTTTTTTATAAAAATAAGTTTAGCAAAACGGACCAAAATACCTTACACTTTTATCGAAATTTCTTTTTTGTTGATATTTTAATTATTATATATTTTAAATAAAAGTAAAATTTTTGTTACCCAGTAAATAAACTATTATAGAAGGGGGTTGAATATAATAGTTCCAAACAATCGACTTTAGAACACAAGTATGTAAAAGATGAACTGTTTGTATTAACTTTAACAAACTGTTATGGATTAAAAATTGGGGTGTAGTTAATGCGATGTATGTCGGAGCTTAACGAGCTTTAATGGCTGAGCTTGTGTTTCGGAGCTTGGTTCTGCCCTCACAAGACGCCTACGTATCTCTGTTGTGTTTAGAGAATCAAGCCAAAACGTAGTTCTAAGAATGAGGGGTTAGGCCCTTTATATAGACGTAGAGAGTCTAAGAATGAGAGTAGGTTTAGGAACCTTGATGGGCAGGCCACCTCCTAGAAGGACTCTGGATTCTTCTTGTGATAGAAGTAGTTTCCAAGTAGGAATAGGTTTCCTTGTTGATTGAGGTGTCTTGGGGGCTACTCCTTGGAGTATTTTCCATGTATTTGGACATAATTAATTAGCTGTATATTTAGCCAATCAATTAATTACGAATTTATTTACTAATTAGGGTTTCAAGCTTCATTAATTGAGCCTCCATTTTGGACCAGGCTAGGTCCAATTAATGCCACATTAATTTTGTCTTTAGGGCTTACTTTCAGCCCATATCATTTGCCCCCCAACTTCTGTAAAGTGTGTAATACTTTGTAGAAGTTAAGGTTCATGACTCTGTTACTCAAGTTCCCATGAAGAATTTTCGACCAGGATCCTGGTTGATTCTTGCTTCTTTGCGGGATCCCGGTCGATAGGGGATCCTGGTCGATGTTCGACCAGGATCCTAGTCGATTCTGAGATTCATTTGAATCCTAGTCGAGCAGGATTCCTGGTCGATTGTGGACCAGGATCCTAGTCGATTCTGGGATTCATTTGAATCCTGGTCGAGCAGGATTCCTGGTCGATTTTTGACTAGGATCCTAGTCGATTCTGGGATTCATTTGAATCCCGGTAGAGCAGGATTCCTGGTCGATTGTGGACCAGGATCCTAGTCGATTCTGGGATTAATTTGAATCCTGGTCGTGTAGGATTCCTGGTCGATTGTGGACCAGGATCCTAGTCGATTCTGGAATTCATTTGAATCCTGGTCGTGTATGATTCCTGGTCGATTGTGGACCAGGATCCTAGTCGATTCTGGGGTTCATTTGAATCCTGGCCGTGTAGGAATCCCGATTGATTGTGGACCAGAATCCTAGTCTATTCTGGGATTCATTTGAATCCTGGTCGTGTAGGATTCCTGGTCGATTGTGGACCACGATCCTAGTCGATTCTAGACCTCATTTGAGTCCTGGTCGTGTAGGATTCCTGGTCGATTGTTGACCAGAATCCTAGTCGATTCTGGGATTCATTTGAATCCTGGTCGTGTAGGATTCCCGGTCGATTGTGGACCAGGATCCTAGTCGATTCTAGACCTCGTTTTAGTCCACGTCGTGTAGGATTCCTGGTCGATTGTTGGCCATAATCCTAGTCGATTTTAATTGGTTCTTGTAAAGACCCTTGAATGTGACGGTGAATAGATCTTGGCCCACTTTACTTATTTACTTCGTTTTAGTTTACGTCAATTTTTGGGCCATAGGCCCTGCTAGGCCCAATTATTTTATGGGCCTTAATTTTACCGGCTATAGAGAGTTTTGCCGGTTGAGTTACCGTTTCTTTTGGCTATAAAAAGTGAAGTGCGAACTTCACTTTTCACTTATCACTTTCTCAGTAAAATTCTCTCAAACTTCTCTCTAGTTCATTTTGTCAAGGCGATTTCCGGCGAGCCCTCTCTGATCAATCTTCATCTTCATCACCTTTTAATTCTTCATCTGTTGAATATCCATGGCGGAACATGATGCTGCTCAATAACGAATCCTTGCCAGGGCTGCGAAAAGAGGTAATATTGTTATCGTAAACTCCACTTTTTCTTCACTTTCTGATCTACTTCAAACCATGGGAGACGAGTTTCCTACGTTAGCTGAGTTAGATGCCTTTAGATTTTCTAGTACCTTTACCAACCAGGCCCATTGTGATAAATTTACAAGGTTGTATAAACTTCCTTCGGGATATAGATTTGTTTTAGCTGAGCCTGGGAATAGGGCCTGTCATTGGCGGCCCAATAAGTTATGTATCTTTAGAGATGCCCTTATAGGTGGGCTTAGGTTTCCCTTTCATGAATTTATAGTTAGGCTTTTGGCCGAAGTTAGGATAAATCCATGTCAATTGAGCCCAAACTCGTGGCGGACCCTCCTCTGTTTTATTGTCTTGTGCCTTAGAAAAAATTATCCCCTTTCTGTTACCGTTTTCCGGAGTATATTTCAATTTAAGAACAGCCCATCGAATATATTGGGTTGGATTTACATTAATCATAGGCAGGGGGTGAGCCCAATCTTTTGTAATAAATCACTGCCCGACAACAACATAGATTGGCGGAGGAGGGATTTCTTATACTTGGAATGGGAAGGAGGGGATTGGGGAACCCTTTTTAGGCCCAAATTTTGCAGAGTTAAGGATGGAAACGCAGGGTTGATCCAGCTAACTCCTGAGGAGAAACTAATTATTGCCGACTTGTGCCAAGACAAGGGTTCGACCCATCACCGGAAGATTTTGGAGGAGTTTTCCTTAAAGGCTGTGGGTCTTTCGAATATTTCTGATAATGGTATTTTCTATTCTTGACTTGTCCTTTCTTTTCGACTTTTCTGAGTTTGGTTGTTTATTTTCTTGTTTGTTTTGCAGCGGCGGCAAATATCAATTTTCACTTAGGCGTGGGCGATCAAGAGACCCACAAGATGAGGAAAGCCTATGAAGCTATCGAAGGCCCAATCAAGGAGCCCAATCTTCCTGGGTTTCTTCAGCCTTGTGATAAGGCCCAAGGAAAGAGGCCTCAGGTCGAAGAGGTGGAGAACCTAGACATCGCGACTTGGAGGCCCAGCTGGGGTTTGAGGAGGCACGACATCGTCGTTGGGAGTACTTTGAACTCCCTCGACTGGTCGCAGAATTCTATTCCTCCGGTCGACAAGGCCAAGATTATCCTGAAGACGGACATAGAAGAGGCCGAGACTCTAGGGGCCCAAGCTGTTGCGATGGTAAGGCACACTCCATTCCTATTTCAATTTTAGTCGCTTTTTAATTTTCTTAATTTCTTACTGATCCGTTCTTCTTGAACAGGTCAATACGTACTTTCAGACCATGGCTCATCAGGCTAAGACCTGGCGCTTCTCGGAGAAGGCCCAAAGGAAGGGCAAGGCCAAGGCAGAGTCAAAGGTGGCCGTTCTAGAAAAGAAGCTGCTCGAGAAGGAGCAAGAATTGGTGGCTGCCCACGCAGAACTGTAGGGGCTCAGGGCCGGGAAGAAGGCCGTGATCGATGAGTACTTGGAGTCGGAGGACTTTTATGCTTTTATTGATAAGCATGACGATATGGTCTTCCCGGCTACTTGTGCTCAGGCCTGGGAAAAGTGCCTTGATGCCGTCTTGGCCAAGCACCCCGGTCTTTTCGATCCTGCCGAATTCCCCTGTCCTATGGGTCAGCCTTTGGCTTTGACTTCGGCTGTTGAAGGTACAGGTTCGGGAGATTTGTCGGGCGGCGAGGCCTTAGATGAGTTCGATCGGGTCTTCGACTCTTCTCCAGAGGCTGATGAGAATGCTAGGAAGGGAATAGAGGGAGAAGAGAAGATGGGGGAGGATGAAGATGTAGAAGATCTTCCTTAGTTTTTTTTTTATCATTTTCTTGTATCTCTCGTATTCCTTGTATTTCCTTTCGGCTTTTAAATTATGTAATCCTGAAGACTTTTTATTTATAAGAAGACTCTTTGTTATTTGCTTTTCTGTTTTATGCCTTAGCATAAATATACCTTTTGAGCATAAAAGAACAGGAAAATCTAGACATTTATCGAAGTGCCACTGTTATACATTTTACTCTTTTTCTTGCCTTAGCATATTTGATAGAATATACCTTTTTGAGCATAAAGAATAAATAAGCATATATATTAAAATGTCTATCCAAGCTCGACCTTGTTCCTTTATCATACAGGAACTTAGGAATTGCCAAATCTAGGCTAAACACACATGTTTTAAGGTGCTATAAAGCTGAGAATTTTATTAATAATAATGACTTCGAGGCTAAAGTAGGCAAAACCCTTACAATCTGAGAATCTTGTTTGGAGCGAATGGCTCTTACATCCTAATGGTTTCATAGAACCTTATTTCTACTTGGTTCCTACTAAATATAAGAACTCATAGTTGAATTCTTTTAAACATAATAAACCTTCAGGTTTGAAGCATGCCAAGTCCTTGGCACCTCAATATCTTCTTGGGTTTCAAAGATGTACGATCCTCCTCCCTTTACTTGTTTTATCTTGTACGGCCCTTGAAAGGGGAGATATGAGTGAAAGGAAGTAACTCACTGCACTTTCATGTGTACTAGAAATGCTAAATGTAATCTCTATGTAATGGTTGATGATAACTCAACAATAGAATAGGACATGTAATAATATGCAGGTGCACAGAAATCTTGGATCACAGAGTTCAGTTAAGACAAAGTATCAAAGGATCATCTACAGACTTGAAGCACACTGGAAGAAGTTCATTAACATGTTCAGGCCTCAGTGGAGAATAAAAGATGTTGACATCTATTCAAGGATGTGGAAGCTACAGAAGATTGTCTTAGTCTATGAAGATTTTAGTGCATTACAATCGAAGCTACAAGTAAGGTTTGCAAAGAAGAATGTGGAATCATGTTCGGAATCAAGAGCCCCTATCAAGACTAGTCACTTATGAACCAGACCGTTGCATCAAGTGTCAGGACATTGGAGGCAAGCTCTCGTCGGTTAATATGATTTTAATCATTCTAAAGTTGTTGGTTTTCTTTAGTCATGTGGAGGATCAACAAAGGTGGTAAATCAGTGTTGGAGAAATGTCAGCCTAATGGATAAGAGACAGACAGCACAACCTGATTGGATCTTACTAAAGCTTCACAGATTAGAAGGCCAAATACTTGGACGTGGTGGAGTCACGTATACGGGGCCAAGTATTTGGATAAGGAAGTCTACACAAATTGAAGAGTGGAATGGAAATATTTAATTTAATTAAATAAAGTATTTATTTAATTATTTATATATTTTATAAATAAAGATATTCTTTATTTATATTTTATATATATTTATTAAATATTACTTTTACATTAAATATTTCCAAAGGCATGCTTGGCACATGACTTTGAAGAAAAGATTTGAGTGGACAAGAGTAAAAGGTGGAAAAGTAAAAAGCAACATCTTTTTGAATATACTAAAAGAAACCAAGTCCTCATCTTCATTACAACACAGGCAGTAGTATTCGGCAGAGAAAAAATGGGGAGAGACCCCCATGGCCGAACTCATACTTTAATATTATGGGGCCATGAATTTCTTTGTCATACCACTCATCTATTCTTCTATTGTAAACATTGCTAAATCTTGTTTAGAAGATAGGTTTGATTTTTGTCTCCTAGATCTAGAATTTGTAATATTTTTAGAGGAGCCAAAAATCATTTCTTTGTTGTGTTCTTGAGCTTTTGTTCTTGAACTTGTTGTAGCATCTACCCCACTTCAATGAATATAAAGTTATATTCTTGGATCTTGTTGTGTTGTGTGTTTTGGATGATTTACCGTTCATTATCTTGGTTATTTTAATGGTGTTCTTGAGGTTGAAGAAGATGATGAACAGTACCTGGGTTTGAACCAAAGTAATTTTTATGTTGTCCCAAAAATAAATAAAAGTCATATTTTTATTTGGGAATCGTATTCACCCCACCTCTACGATCTCCAGGACCTAACAATTGGTATCAGAGCTACTCGATTGACATACAAATCGATTGGATCTATTTTTATTTTTGAGATTAAAGAGGGTACAATTGGTTCACTGGGCATCCAGAATTTTTTTTTGAAGCCCGGAATTTTTCTAAGTACAAAATGTTCTAGATAGCCAAGTAGAACATTTCTATGTAGAAATTCTACTTAGATGTTCGAGATAGCCAAGTAGAACATTTCTATGTAGAAATTCGACTTGATGTTCGAGATAGTGTCTAACTCGAACATTATCTCGAATATTCTACTTAATGTTCTAGATAGAACCTAAGTAGAAATTCTGGAGTTAGAAATATTTTCTAAGTCAGAAGTTCTACTTAATGTTCTACATAGAGCCTAAGTAGAACATTTCTATGTAGAAATTCTACTTAATGTTCTAGATAGAACCTAAGTAGAAATTCTGGAGTTAGAAATATTTTCTAAGTCAGAAGTTCTACTTAATGTTCTACATAGAGCCTAAGTAGAACATTTCTATGTAGAAATTCTACTTAATGTTCTAGATAGAACCTAAGTAGAAATTCTGGAGTTAGAAATATTTTCTAAGTCAGAAGTTCTACTTAATGTTCTACATAGAGCCTAAGTAGAACATTTCTATGTAGAAATTCTACTTAATGTTCTAGATAGAACCTAAGTAGAAATTCTGGAGTTAGAAATATTTACTAAGTCAGAAGTTCTACTTAATGTTCTACATAGAGCCTAAGTAGAACATTTCTATGTAGAAATTCTACTTAATGTTCTAGATAGAACCTAAGTAGAAATTCTGGAGTTAGAAATATTTTCTAAGTCAGAAGTTCTACTTAATGTTCTACATAGAGCCTAAGTAGAACATTTCTATGTAGAAATTCTACTTAATGTTCTAGATAGAACCTAAGTAGAAATTCTGGAGTTAGAAATATTTTCTAAGTCAGAAGTTCTACTTAATGTTCTACATAGAGCCTAAGTAGAACATTTCTATGTAGAAATTCTACTTAATGTTCTAGATAGAACCTAAGTAGAAATTCTGGAGTTAGAAATATTTACTAAGTCAGAAGTTCTACTTAATGTTCTACATAGAGCCTAAGTAGAACATTTCTATGTAGAAATTCTACTTAATGTTCTAGATAGAACCTAAGTAGAAATTCTGGAGTTAGAAATATTTACTAAGTCAGAAGTTCTACTTAATGTTCTAGATAGAGCCTAAGTAGAACATTTCTATGTAGAAATTCTACTTAATGTTCTAGATAGAACCTAAGTAGAAATTCTGGAGTTAGAAATATTTTCTAAGTCAGAAGTTCTACTTAATGTTCTAGATAGAGCCTAAGTAGAACATTTCTATGTAGAATTTCTATTTGATGTTCTAGATAGAGTCTATGTAGAACATTTCTATGTAGAATTTTTTTTCTTAGAAGGCTGTTTCAACATGACACATGGCTACATAGTTTAACTTTTATTTAAAACAAAAATTGTTTTTCTCTCAAATTGTTTTTAGTTTAATAATTAATTTAATAATTAAATTTGAATTTAATTATATAAAATATTTTGAAAATAATTTTTAAATTTAAATAATTTATTTTTCAAGTTTATTTTATATCTTGGAAAATATTTTATTTTCTTTTAAATTTTAGAGTCAAATATTTTATATTTTTAATATTCTTAGTTAAGAATTTTATTAATTTAAAAACTAAAATTAATCTTAAAATCCAATTTAATTTCTTTTGAGTTTAATATTCTTAAAAGTATTTTGAGAATTATTTTTGAGGTTTAATAATTTATTTTTTATAGAAGTTTTAATTATAAATCTCATAAAACTTTTTGGAAAATCATTTTGGTTGAAATAATTTATTTTCAAGAATATCTAAGATGACTTGAAAATTTATTATTTTTATATCAAACTTATATTTTCAATCTGTTTTATTTTAATTATAATTGAAACTGTTTTGGATTATAAATTCTATAAAATTCTTTGGAAATTAATTTTGATTTGAAATAATTTCTTTTTCGGGATTATTTAATATACCTTGAAAATTTTGTTATCTCTATATCAAAACTTTCTTTTCGAATTTTATTTTATTTATAATTTGAAATTGAGAAATTTATTATTATTTATCAAAAATGCATTTTCAATTTATTTTGATTATTTAAATTCCTAAAAAAAATTAAATACTTCTGTTTGAACAAAATGTTTTATTAAACGAAACAACAGGAGTTGATTCTTCGTTCGTTGAGGACAAACGAACTGACTGAAGAACATTCTAATGGAGTTGAGACCTGATCTTACCATTGAAGATGTATTTCTACATCGGTCTACTCAGTGGATCATTTGGTTATTGAAAGGGGATTAGTTCATTTAGGGAAGAGTCTTCGATCAGTGGTTTTCGAATCAATATATGAAGAATTTGGGATTTTGAAAAGGAATTCAGTTTAACGGTCAAAGAACCAAAACAACAATTGATGATTTGGTTAAAGGACATCAGTGGCAGAAATACACAAGGTTTGATTATCACTGACATATGATAATCAAGGGGTTATTGCTACACATACAAAGAAGAGTGATCTTTTCAAGCAGAACATGAGACATTCTTTGTCGGGGTCTTTAAGCAGAACAATCAGGTATCAGTTTGGGTTGAAGCAGGAACATCATTGGTTATTGAGGTCAAATGCAAGGATACTTCAATGAGTGTCAGTAGAATGGAAATTGATTTGGATCAATTGATTATCACTCGAGATGGAATGTTAAGCATCGCACATGTATACTTTCTAACTAGTTTATACTTGTTTGATTTAATTATAGAGTATTAAGTGCTGAACTGCATTATATTATAAGTTTGATGTAATGCATGTCTCACCTTGATTTCTATATAAATTAGATAACTTATGCTAGTTTGTTAGTGTTGCTTGTTTATCAGTATTTGACTTCATGATTAGATCTTGTGTGATTTAATGCTTGCTTTACGAAAATTGATCATGTTAGCATATAGAGTCTTAGGTATTTGTACGGGTACATTTACCGGAAAGAGTATTTGCTGCATGCCAAGTGCCTTGATGTTTACATTGTCTATAATCTGTTTATACTCGCATGGTTGTATTTAATGTTATATTTGATCATGTGCTTGTTAAGATGAGTTTGTTTCTAATTTGGGAATTGCCTAGGGGTCAGTATAATAAACCATGAATTAAATTTTTAAATTTAAACTGACTCAGGTAATTAGAGATAGTATAATGTTAAAGTGAACAACAAAGGTGAATTAGAAGAATTAGGAATCTGGGTGATTGATTCTTCTATGACTACATATATGTACGACATGATTCTTATAGACTGCTAGTCCACCTTAAGTTAGGTTGGGATCACTGAGCTCATAGCCAAGACTACTTGTTGAGGCTGATATAGATGAGGAGTGATCAGTCAAATAAGAATGAGCATGTTGAACTTGAATGCTTTGTTGTTAACAATGTTTAGAAATATCTCTAACCCTTGGACTCAATCAAATTGAGGACCACATGTCTTAATCATTTGTGAATGCAGAGTATCTTTCAACATGTACAAGTTATATATCTCTAACATTTTCATGTTCGAGGCATGTAACTACTTTTGCTTTGGTATTCAAATGGTTAAGCAAGGTTACCTATTTTTCTTGAATGATCTGAAGCACAATATTAAGGAAGACCTAGGGGATTCTTTGTGAAGGGTTTCCTAATATCAGTTCGACGATGAACAGTATTGACCGGGATCAAGAGAAATAGAAGCTCACTCTACTGGAAGTGAGGTTATTGCTGACACGAAATGTAATGCTTATGATGAAGTCAACTATTCGTTGAAGTTTATCAGAATGGAGTTAGCTGCAACAACAAGTGATGCTCTCACACTTGGTTTATCAACTAATACTTGGTTTATCAAGATAACGGATTCGACGGTAAAGATGAAGTTGGTGAGAAAGGACTACTTCTAATGAAATTCTTTTAAGAAGGACATTAGTGAAGTATGTCAGTTGAAGGGAAGTCAAGTCAAAGGCTACCCTGTTTAGTTTTGGTGTTTGTTCATGCATTCGATAGATGAAGCATCTCAGTGATTAATCACATTCAAAGGATTAGGCAGATTGCTGTAAGAATACTTTGAGGGCAGGTAATGGAATTTGTTGACGAATGAAGTTCTATGTTATGTCTGCGCTGAAAGGAGTATTCTAGAGTAAAGTTCAGTTTTCGAACTTCATGACCAAATGGAGGAGTTAATAGGGAAATCCAGACCTTGAGTGAAATTACAAGGATAATGGATAGACTTAAGGTTTCCTATTCACTACGGCTGAATCAGTTGACACAGCAAGTCTAATCAGCAAATGTAAAGAGAAGACATCAAGTAAGATTAATCATGCCTGAAGTCACATGGTGTGATGAAGGGCTATCTTATTTGGAGTTAAGAGCTTACACAGAGTCTGTGATTGATTTAAGATAATCTAGATGCAGTGAACATCATCATCAAGCTCCCTAGCATTCGTTTGATTTTAGCTCTGAATTTCTAAAGGTTGACATCCTGTTTAGGGCTCAAGATCAGATGACACCAGATGAAGAAAAGCTGCAAGCAGCATCACAGGGGGAGCATCAGTAAGTTGGATCAACTAGTCATGTTTCATGTTCAAAGGCTAGCAGTGCTCATTGAGTAAGAGTTGAGATTCTTAGGAGCACTTAGTGATCCAAATTGAGTGATTGCATATTAGAAAGGAAATTGTCAATTTAAAGATAATGCAAGATGATCTCAATCATATTTGAAGAAGACTACTCTACCCACTGAATATCTAAGGAAACATTAAGGACACATCTGTCATGACAAAGGGTTTTGTGTAACAACATTTCCTAGAGTCAGTTCTTGATGAATCTGGGTAGTAAAGTAGTGATTGGTCGTGCATGTATAAGAGTATTTCATTGGTTTTTCTGAGTGAATTCAATGAAGACTGAAGATGCACTAACTAATCAAGATTGAGTAGGGTTCGAATCAAGGAACTAACTCAATTGAACCAGAGACAGATACACTTAGCACAAGGAATCAATCCATATGAAGACTTGGTATTGATACAGAAGCTGAAGGGTAGTTCGGAGTTTTATTTGAAGGTTCTACTCTGCTAGTGTCAGGATTACTGGTTTCTAGAGTGCTGAGTTTAGTGAAGCTGCTGCCAAGACCAATATCTACAAGGAAATATTTGGGTGTTGAAGGTAATGCAGTTTCTGTCTGGATGAGCGTGGTATTGTTTCGAGGAACAATGTTAACTGGTAGCTGAAAAGTTATTCCTGTCCAAAAGGAGTAAACGTTCAATCTCGAAAGGAGTAAACGTTCGATCTCTAGGGCAAAGAGGAGTAATTGTTCATTCAACGATCATACACCAGTAAAAGCTCTATTGACTATGGTATGTCACTCTAGTCTAATATTGATTTATTTAAATGTAAAGTTTATAGAGAGTGTTCATGCTATTTAGATGTCTACGATCTCTAGGAACTGATTAATGTTTGGCGTGTGACCACCCGGGACTCAATATTATCATTATGAGATTACCTATGATCACCCGGGACCTAGGGACCTAACATTGTAGCATCTCTTTGTATAGTCAATTTATATCCAGGATCTCGTACTTTGTGCTGTCATATGTTATTCATGCTATATGTATCAAATGTTTCAGCATAAGTATTTGTATATATTAATTAATTGTAATTTTATTTACTTTTAATTGTTTAATGCTAATATTAATGGAACCGCTTAATATGTAGTTTAAGTGATGTAATTCATGTCTTTTGCAAAATCCATTAATATTAGTTGTCATTTTTTTGATATTAGTGATGCCACTTAGAATTTCTGCACTAAGTGATAAAAAGATTATTTCAAAAACACTGATATTGAAAGTAATTTACTACATCGCGAGGGGTTGTCAAAGATCATAAATTTTAGCATTAATATTTAAAGGTATTTGATCTCTGATGCAACTAGTACCTCGAGCTTACATACATTCTGATTGTCATGAGTATTCTCAATATGCTTATGTGATAATTGTTGAGATGTAGTGTAAGAAGTTAAATGCTGTCATTCGGTCAATGTATGTTCAGTGTTTAGCAGATGCTTATTTTTATGCTTTAGAATTACCATGATCTATATTGCAATATGTGTTTATTTCAAGCGACAAATGGTAATTGTCTAGCATAATATAAGTATCTTATGTGCTTGATTGTTTTGTAGTAAGATGCGTTTTATTACAAAATGATTGAATGACGCTAGTACTTTTGAATGTCTTGTCATTTATATCTTTGATAATTCATTAGTATTAACATATGTTTTTCATTCTTTAGAACTTGAATGCATAAAGAAATTTCTTGTCTATTTCTTGTGAAATTTTTTTTATCTAAATATGCATTCATTTGCCAGAGAATGAAAAGCCACTAAAAGTTTTCTTTGAAAGAGAACATTTCTTGAGGATTATCTTTCTATTTCAAAATCATATATCCCCTCTCTCTCTAAATGTTTTGTAATGAAAACTGTTTTCTCTCCATGATTTGTTTAAATAAAGTTACTTGATAACTTATAACTTAGGTTGCATATTATCAGGCTATTTTATTTGAGTAAATTATTTTGATCTTGAGGTATCAACCATTGGTAAAACGTTTTTCAAAACTCTTGTTAATGTCTGTTTCACATTGACTTGTAGTATTAAAACAATGGTTGTTTGCTTTGGGATTAGTGCCTTGGACTGTATGACTAAAGCATTCATTCGATTTTTTTTATGATTTATATTTTAAGTCAGAAATAATATCAGATAAGAATGAATTGCAAAACAATTTCTGAAAACATACAGTGAGCAAGATGAAATAGATTTGAGTTATTAATCAAAATGTTTTTGTTAAAAAAAAAGTTGAATTTCAATTGGATATTTGTCTAAGAGAAATTCAAAAGAACACTTTTGTTAATCTGTTAATTTTTTTTTAAATTTGTGAGTTTATGAAATTTGGCTTAATATTTTTTTACCTATTCTTTATTAATTCCCACATTTTAGCTCTGGTGCATTGTTTCTTGAGGACACATTGCTCCGATGCTATATTTCTGAGAAGGAATAGAGAATAAGTTTAATCATACTCTACCAAATTTTATATAGCTCTGATCAACTCTATCTATTTAGCCGTAATGGCTTGGCCTAAGTGGCTATAGGGGAAGGTCAAGAAGTTGAATAATCCATCAATTTCTAACCAAGGCCTTAGTACCAAACACTGTCATTCTAATTCAAACTTTCAACCCTTGGTGATATAAGGAACTTATGTAGATTAGCGATTGTTAAGGGAGAAGCTGCACTTGATGCAGCAAATAAGGATGAAGTCGGAAGTGCACCCACAGCTCTACCTCTCGAGAAGGAAAGAAGTATACAAATTGAGGTATCTGTAGCTCATCTGTATTCTCTCAAAAGGATGCAGAGCTGAAAAAGCAATTCAACCGTTTCTGAATGAACTCTCTCAACAGGGTGATTTCATTGAAAATTTGCTCGTCAGCCAGAGCACCTTGTAATGAGTCAAGCACACCAAAAGCATTCACGCTGATGGTAATCCTAATTTTTTTGCTTCTAAGGGATGTTATAGGACCTAACAGTTCTCTAGCCTCTCTTGGGACTTACAATTGTGAGGACACATTGCAAGAAGTGCACATTGTGAGGTATAGGTAAAACCCCTAAACTTTTTTGTTTACCATTCATGGTGAATGAAGTTGTTGAGCCACCTTCACAGGTATTTGAGGGAAACTTGGATTTCTTGCCATATATTAGAATCCTTGTCAACCTTCCTAGGAGGAACAGTCCTAGTTCCCTAACGGGATTTCACATCCGCAAAGCAATCTGTTGATGTTGAGAGGCAATCACTAACAGTTTTCCATGACTGAAAATAGTGAGTTAATTCATCTTCACAGGTGATTGAGAGAGATGTTTGTACACGTCTACTCTCCCAGGAATTCAAATTCTGGAATACATGGATCGCTCAAAACTTAAAGGCATATCACTGTCAACGATCCAGTGCATGGATTTGCATATGGGGAGATTGTTGATGCTGAAAGTAGCTGAGCAACAACTCGTAGACTATGATTCAGTTGGTTTACCAATTTGATGAGTCTTTTGAGGATCAGGGTGTTGGGATTTCAGTCACTCCTGGAATGGAGGAAATTCCAATTTCAGAAGGGTTATTCCCCGACGACGAGCCACGTGTGCATGGATTTGCTCATGGTGAGTTGGGTGACGGCCTAAATGAAACCCTGTCTGAGATTCCATCTCAGAACCTAGATCTTTAGTGATCGACAACATGCTATAGTCAACGATCCATAATATCTTGGTGAGACTAGCATGGATTTACTTGCAGGTACAAATTGCTATAAATGGAATGAGTGCAAGTAAGGGAGAGAAACACTTGAGTGAAGTGAGGGAGTGATACACTTGAGTGAGAGAAATAGGGAGAGAAATGAGTGGAACACTTATGCTTGAAAGTGTAAACACTAACAGAACGTAGTAGAAGTGAGGAAACCATATACCAAACACTAACCTTGCTACTATGCTTGAATCCTGTTACTGAATTTTCTAGCTCTGGAATGTTGAAGAGATTCTTTTCTGGAAGACAAGCTGAAGAAGAATCTAGCTGAAGCTTAGTGGGAATGTCCAAACTATTACCTTTGGGTCTATTAATTCATGTTGTTCGCAATCTCAAAGGGGGAGACATAAATGTTTAGACCTAAGGACGATTTTATGTTCAATTGGAGGAGAGTTTCTTATTCGATTGGATGTAGATGATACTTTTATTGTTTTAAAGGATATTCTCAACTAAGGGGGAGAATTTGGTGATACAAGAAACGAGATCTACAAGAAATGAGATCTGTCAATCCTATCTTGTGGAGGTTACTTAGAGGATATCTAAAGACACAAGGGTGGATTGGAGCTTGCATGAACTAAGGGGGAGAATTAGATGAAATTTAAACCTTAGTGATGCAAGGGAGAAATTACTAAGGGGGAGTTTCTTAGTAATTGGTTGGAGCCTAATCCCTAAAGGTGTTGTAGATTTAACTGATTTTTCGTCTGAAGTGGAGAAGTTACTTTTTGTCAATTGGGAAGAAGTTATTTGTCGTACTAAGGGGAGAAGTTATGGAGAATCTTAACATCTTGGTTTGCAGTGCTATATCTTATTCTGAAAAAATATCTAAGGGATTTTGCTCTATTTGTTTGAAGATCTGTCATTGGAACATTCTTAGGAGAGGTTCGGCAGAAGAATTCTTTCTAGCACGATCAATGAATGAAAATGAAGATTTCTTTGAAGAATATCAACTCAGGGGGAGTTTTTGCTAAGTAGAAGTTTTCTGGGTAAAGAAGAATGTGAAGGAGATTTTCAAGGGGCATCTGAGAAGTGTCCAAGTGTGTTCTATTTCTTGTTTCAGTGATAGATGAAGTCAGTGGAGTAGTGCAGGGAAGAAAGAAAAATATGTTTCCTGGAAATAGAACATCCTGAAGAAAAAGAAGAAGTGACTTTCATTCCAAGATAGAACAACCTTAAGGGGAGAATGAGTTGACCTCTTATGGGGAACATAGAGAGCTGTATGTTCTAGTTCGAATTGCAAGATGAACAAGAATGATTGGTCAGAAGTCTTTACTAATGATTTATTTCTTTATTGAAAGAACCCCATCTTTGAAGAACATTGAAGTGGAGGAAGCTAAAGGAAAATGAAATTCAGAAATTCATCATTCATTTTCAGCAACTCAGGAAATCTGGATTTAACTGATTATATCTTTCCAGAACCTTTTGTATATTATTTTCATGTCCGGTACTTTAATTGTTTCTTGTATATTAGTTGAGTTATCCTCTAGTAGCTAATTTTATTTAATTGCTTTTGGGGGAAATTGTAAATGGAGATAGTATTTGATTGCTATTCCATATTAACCAAATAGGGGGAGATTGAAAGGGGAGATATGAGTGAAAGGAAGTAACTCACTGCACTTTCATGTGTACTAGAAATGCTAAATGTAATCTCTATGTAATGGTTGATGATAACTCAACAATAGAATAGGACATGTAATAATATGCAGGTGCACAGAAATCTTGGATCACAGAGTTCAGTTAAGACAAAGTATCAAAGGATCATCTACAGACTTGAAGCACACTGGAAGAAGTTCATTAACATGTTCAGGCCTCAGTGGAGAATAAAAGATGTTGACATCTATTCAAGGATGTGGAAGCTACAGAAGATTGTCTTAGTCTATGAAGATTTTAGTGCATTACAATCGAAGCTACAAGTAAGGTTTGCAAAGAAGAATGTGGAATCATGTTCGGAATCAAGAGCCCCTATCAAGACTAGTCACTTATGAACCAGACCGTTGCATCAAGTGTCAGGACATTGGAGGCAAGCTCTCGTCGGTTAATATGATTTTAATCATTCTAAAGTTGTTGGTTTTCTTTAGTCATGTGGAGGATCAACAAAGGTGGTAAATCAGTGTTGGAGAAATGTCAGCCTAATGGATAAGAGACAGACGGCACAACCTGATTGGATCTTACTAAAGCTTCACAGATTAGAAGGCCAAATACTTGGACGTGGTGGAGTCACGTATACGGGGCCAAGTATTTGGATAAGGAAGTCTACACAAATTGAAGAGTGGAATGGAAATATTTAATTTAATTAAATAAAGTATTTATTTAATTATTTATATATTTTATAAATAAAGATATTCTTTATTTATATTTTATATATATTTATTAAATATTACTTTTACATTAAATATTTCCAAAGGCATGCTTGGCACATGACTTTGAAGAAAAGATTTGAGTGGACAAGAGTAAAAGGTGGAAAAGTAAAAAGCAACATCTTTTTGAATATACTAAAAGAAACCAAGTCCTCATCTTCATTACAACACAGGCAGTAGTATTCGGCAGAGAAAAAATGGGGAGAGAGAGAGAGAAAATTATTTTCTCTCTCCCCCATGGCCGAACTCATACTTTAATATTATGGGGCCATGAATTTCTTTGTCATACCACTCATCTATTCTTCTATTGTAAACATTGCTAAATCTTGTTTAGAAGATAGGTTTGATTTTTGTCTCCTAGATCTAGAATTTGTAATATTTTTAGAGGAGCCAAAAATCATTTCTTTGTTGTGTTCTTGAGCTTTTGTTCTTGAACTTGTTGTAGCATCTACCCCACTTCAATGAATATAAAGTTATATTCTTGGATCTTGTTGTGTTGTGTGTTTTGGATGATTTACCGTTCATTATCTTGGTTATTTTAATGGTGTTCTTGAGGTTGAAGAAGATGATGAACAGTACCTGGGTTTGAACCAAAGTAATTTTTATGTTGTCCCAAAAATAAATAAAAGTCATATTTTTATTTGGGAATCGTATTCACCCCCCCTCTACGATCTCCAGGACCTAACAGCCCTTCCCAGTTAGGGGCTAATTTGCCTTTGGGGCCTACCCCAGAAGCTTCAACTTTCCTGAGGACCAGTTCCCCTCTTCTAAAAAATCTTTCTTTAACCCTTAAGTTGTAGTAGAAAGACGGCTTCTTTTGATATTTGACAATTTTTGCATGTGCTTTGTCCTTGACTTCATCTATCAAGTCTAATACAAGTTTAATTGCTTCTTCATTTTCCTCGGGCTCAAAGGCCTTAATTCTTGGGGATACGTGTGATATTTCAACTGGGACTACTGCCTCGGCTCCATAAGCTAGAAAGAATGGAGTTTCATTAGTAGTGACTCTATGAGTGGTCCTGTAAGCCCAGAGTATTGGCAAAAGCTCATCTACCCAAGTGTTGGCAGAACGCTCGATCCTTTTCTTAAGACCATCTAGGATGATTCGATTAGCTACCTCAGCCTGCCCATTTGCTTGAGGATGTGCAACAGAAGTGAAGCGTAGAGCGATGTCATTATCGCTGCAATATCCCTTAAATTCCTCGTTGTTGAATTGTGTGCCATTGTCCGTCACTAGGATTCATGGTATCCCATACCTACATATGTTGTTTTCCCATAAGAATTGAGCTACTTGTTTTATTGTTATCTTGGCTAGTGATTTTGCCTCAATCCATTTAGTGAAGTAATTAATTGCAACGATTAGGAACTTTCTTTGTCCACTAGATATTGGAAAGGGCCCAAGAATATCCATTCCCCACATTGCAAATGGGATGGGTGAATTTATGGATGTTAACATCTCAGGAGGTTGCCTAACGACCGGTGCATGCCTTTGGCACCTGTCACACCTTTTCACGTACTCCTTTGAATCTTTCAACAAGTCAGGACAGTAAAAAACTAGACGAGTGATCTTATGAGCCAAAGCTCTGCCGCCCAGTTGTTGGCCACAAATTCCTTCGTGAACTTCTTTTAAAGCCTCATGGGCTTCATCTGACTTTAGGCATTTCAAGTACGGAATAACAAAAGATTTCTTGTAAAGAATCCCATCAATAAGAGCATACCTTAAGGCCCTCACGGTGAGTTTTCTGGCTTCCATGGCGTTGTTAGGAGTCCACCCAGATTGAAGGTGGGCTATAATTGGGTCCATCCAGCAACTGCCCATGTTTATCGGGGCTACCAGCTTTGCATTGACGCTGGGGGTCTTCAATATTTGGAAGTACACACTCCCCACATGTTCATCTGCTTCTGATGTGGCGAACTTTGACAAGGCATCGTCCTTCACATTCTCTTCTCTAGGAATATACTCAACCTGACATTCTTCAAACTGAGTCATTATAGCTTTGACCAAACGGAGGTATTTGATCATTATTTCTTCCCTTGCTTCAAAATCCCTATTTACTTGGGATATAACTAGCTTCGAGTCTCCACAGACTTTGAGATGTTTGGCATTTAGCGCCTTGGCCAAGCCCAACCCTGCTATCAGAGCTTCATATTCGGCTTCATTGTTGGTTGTTGGGAAGTCAAGCTTAATAGCATATTCAATAATGAATCCTTCGGGACTTTGTAGCACCAAGCCTGCTCTACTAGATTTTATTTTTGATGCCCCATCAAAATTGAGCACCCAATATTCTTTAAAAGTTTGTTTCGCTTCTTGTGTCGCCGTCATACTATCCTTATCCTGCCCCCCGACTTCTTGGTCGTTAATAGTATATTCGACCACGAAGTCAGCAAGGGTTTGAGCTTTTATGGCCGTTCGAGGCCTATACTTGATGTCGAACTCTCCTAACTCTATGGCCCACTTGATCAACCTCCCACTTGCTTTAGGGCTATGTAAGATGTTCCTTAGCGGTTGATCAATTAGTACCTTGAAAATATGGACGTAATTTTCTCTAGGCCATTACTAAGGCCAGTGCAAACTTCTCAATCTTGGAGTAGTTAAGTTTTGCTCCGTGCAAGACCTTGCTTACATAATACACTGGTTTCTGAATCTTTTCTTCTTCCTTTATAAGGACAGCGCTCAGGGCTTTATCAGATACAACCAAGTATATGTATAAAACGTCTTCGGGACTAGGCTTGGCCAGTAATGGAGCTTTAGTTATATATTTCTTCAGCTCTTCGAAAGCTGCCTGACTTTCCTCTATCCACACGAAGTCCTTCACTTTCTTCAATGTTTGGAAAAAAGGTAGACACTTATCCCTGGACTTTGAGACGAACCTTCCTAGGGCTGCAATTCTCCCTGTTAATTTCTGGACATCCCTTACTGTCTTTGGGGATTTCATGTCGAGTATAGCTTTAATTTTGTCAAGATTGGCCTCAATCCCCCTTTTAGAGACCATCATTCCTAAGAATTTCCCAGATCATGCGCCAAAGGCGCATTTTGCAGGGTTTAACATCATTCTGTGGTGTCTCAACACTTCGAACGCCTCTCTTAAGTGTTGAATATGGTCGGCCTTATCGAGGCTTTTGACTAGCATGTCATCAATATAGACCTCCATGGTTTTTCCGATAAGATGCTTAAATATTTTATTTACTAGCCTTTGATAGGTGGCTCCTGTATTCTTTAACCCAAAGGCCATAACTAGATAACAAAATACACCAAAGTCAGTGATGAAAGATACCTTGGCAATGTCATCCTCATGCATCCTGATCTGATTATATCCACTAAATCCATCCATGAAGCTTAACATCTCATGTCCTGCCATGGCATCTATAAGTGCATCGATCATCGGAAGGGGGAAACAATCCTTTGGGCATGCGTCATTTAAATCAGTGAAGTCCACGCACATCCTCCACTTTCCATTAGATTTTCTGACCATTACAGGATTAGCAAGCCACTCAGGGAATTGAATTTCCTTGATGAATCCAGCCTCTAAGAGCTTTTCCACCTCATGCTTTATGGCTTCTTGCCTTTCTGGAGCGAAATTCCTCTTTTTTTGCTTTATCATTTTTCGCCGTGGATCCACATTAAGCTTATGAGTAATTAGATTGGTATCAATTCCTGGCATATCAGCGGATGTCCAAGCAAATAAGTCCTCGTTCTCTTGCAAGAATTTGGTCAGTTTCTCTTTCATAGGTTCTTCTAATGAGGCTCCAATATATGTGACCTTTTCAGGCTCTCCTGGTACTAAGGGAATTGGAACCAAGTATTCGGCTGGCTTTTCCCTTCTTTCCTCGTCTTCTCTTGAGTCCATGTCCTCTATGGGTAGGACTTGCCCCCCGACTCCATCAGGTCTCAAGGCTGCCACGTAGCAACTTCTCGCCATTTTCTGGTCTCCTTTCTCCTCTCCAACACCGTTTCTGGTGGGGAACTTGATCTTTAAGTGATAACTTGAGGCTACAGCCTTGAAAGCGTGAAAACCTGTTCTTCCAAGTATGGCGTTATATGTAGAAGATGCTTTGACCACCAGAAAAGTTAGAATCTGAGTGACTTCTCTAGATTCTCTCCCCATTGTCACGGGTAGCTGAATGGTTCCTTTTACTTTCGACTCTACTCCATTGAAGCCATAGATGGGAACATCCGAAAGGGTTAGCTGGGAATCATTGTATCCCATCTTTACAAATGCATCATGGAACAAGATATCAACAGACGCTCCATTTTCCACCAGGACTCTCTTTACTTCTGAATTGCCTATCAAAGGGGCAATAATGAGAGGATCATCATGATGAAATTTTATCCCTTCCAGGTCCGAGTTATCAAAGGATATGACCGCCTCTGTCCTAGCACACTTAGGTGCTTCTCCTACAACTTGCATAACTTCTCTTGCGTATGTTTTTCTTGAATTCCTTGAATTCCTCGCAGCGGTGAGTCCTCCGAAAATCATATTAATAATCGGTCCTCTAGGTTGAGGATTCCTATCCCGACCATCATTATTTTTTCTGTTATCATAGCGCCTATCATGACTTCCATCCTTGGTGTACTTAGAAAGTTTTCCTCTTCTGATAAGGAATTCGATTTCATCTTTCAATTATCTACAGTCATCCGTATCATGCCCGGTATCCCTATGAAACCGGCAAAACACGTTCTTGTTCCTTTTCTCAGGATCAGAGTTTAGGGGTTTAGGCCATCTCAGGTCTCGATCTCTTTCGATATCCATCAAGATTTGGCTTCGAGGCGCGTTCAGCCTTGCGTATTCGGTAAACTTTTGCCCCAAATTATTTTTCTTAGGGGGAGATTCTGAATTCTTCTCCATCTTGGAGTACTTGTCTCGGGAGTCATATTCTTGATCACCTTTTCTCTTCTTATTATTATTCCCGTGTGTTGCCACCGATATAGTGGTTTTTTTCATACTTTCCTCCACTTTAATGTATTTTCCTGCCCTGTCTTGGAGAAGAAGCATGCTTTCGGGTGGATGTTTAGCCAGAGATCTCTTGAAGTAAGGATCAGTTGTTCCCTGTTGTAGGGCTATCATGGCCACTTTTTCGTCCAAGTCCGGGAGTTTCAAGGCTTCCTTGGTGAAGCGGTTCAAGTAGTCTCTTAAAGATTCGTTCTTTCCCTGTTCCAGATTCATGAGAGAAGCCAAACTTTTTTCGTGTACTCTTCCGCTTATAAACTGGCTTATGAAGGCCTTGCTGAGCTCTTTGAAGGATCCAATGGAGTTGGGCGGCAACCGGCTATACCAACGTTGGGCCATTCCCCCCAGGGTTTGGGGAAATGCCCTGCACTTCACAGCATCATTGATAGGTTGTAGTAGCAATGCATTCGAGAAGGTCCTCACATGATTGGCTGGATCGCCTGCTCCATCATAAACTTTGATGGTGGGCGTCTTGAACTTACTTGAGATGTGAGCGTTCATTATGGTTTCGGTGAAGGGCGGCGTGGGATCATCAGGATCTCCGAGCGACAATAATTTGGCGGGGTCAGCCCTTGCAATTTCCGTTCTTTTCCCTCGTGGGGTTTCATCCAGTTCTATGACGTAGGGGGCTTCATACCTCGAGGTTGTCCTTCTATCCTGCCGATCCTGGCTTTTCTTTAGTTATTTGAGTTCAGCCTCGTAGGAAGCAGTTTTCTGTTCTAGTGTCCTACGGGATTGTGAATGCCGGCTTCCTCCGGGTTCTTTACCAGGCCTTCTTCTCCTGGGATTGACATCGGTAACTTCTGAGCTTTCATCATCATTTGAGTATGGTCCTGAGAAATCACGGACATCTTCTCTACGTCCATAGTTTTGTGGCTCCAACCCTTTGATGTAAGGAGGGGGATAGCCTTGGGAGAGTCTAAGTCTTGTTTGGGCAACAGTGCTACTAGAGATAACAATAGTGGAAATTTGTGCGTGAGGAGCAGTAGCCATAAAAGGAGTTTGACTTACCTGAGATAGTGGGTTGGATCCATGGACAATTTCCTCAGGATTGGTGGAGTGGACGATCTCACTAAATGGGCCAAGCCTTTTTGTGTTATGACCTTGAGTTCTAGTGGAAATAATGGTGGTAGCGGGGACCTCGGTAGTTTGAGTTTCATCAGGAGGGATTATAGCAATAGGATCGCCTGTGATAGGGACGATGTCTCCGTCAGTTCGTCGTGTTCTGGCCATGGTTGATGTCTTCTTCCCACAGACGGCGCCAAATGTTATGGATTAAAAACTAGGGTGTAGTTAATGCGATGTATGTCGGAGCTTAACGAGCTTTAATGGCTGAGCTTGTGTTTCGTAGCTTGGTTCTGCCCTCACAAGATGCCTACGTATCTCTGTTGTGTTTAGAGAATCAAGCCAAAACGTAGTTCTAAGAATGAGGGGTTAGGCCCTTTATATAGACGTAGAGAGTCTAAGAATGAGAGTAGGTTTAGGAACCTTGATGGGCAGGCCACCTCCTAGAAGGACTCTGGATTCTTCTTGTGATAGAAGTAGTTTCCAAGTAGGAATAGGTTTCCTTGTTGATTGAGGTGTCTTGGAGGCTACTCCTTGGAGTATTTTCCATGTATTTGGACATAATTAATTAGCTGTATATTTAGCCAATCAATTAATTACGAATTTATTTACTAATTAGGGTTTCAAGCTTCATTAATTGAGCCTCCATTTTGGACCAGGCTAGGTCCAATTAATGCCACATTAATTTTGTCTTTAGGGCTTACTTTCAGCCCATATCATTTGCCCCCCAACTTCTGTAAAGTGTGTAATACTTTGTAGAAGTTAAGGTTCATGACTCTGTTACTCAAGTTCCCATGAAGAATTTTTACAATTCTTTCCTTGTGCCCATCACTATTTTCATTAATTTCTAGGAATTTATCTCTATATTTAGAGAATTTTTCAAAATTTATTAGTACCCACATGTATTTTTTCTTAATTTCTAGGAATATTTCTCTATTTTTAGAGAATTTTCCCTAATTTATTTGTACCCACAGATATTTTTCTTAATTTCTAGGATTTTTTCTCTATTTTTAGAGAATTTTCCCAAATTTATTTGCCTTATAAATTATTTTTTAATAATTTTCTGGCATTTTTTAATATTATTTTCGACCAGGAACCCTGGTTGTATTCGACCGGGATCCTGGTCGATTCTTGCCTCTCTGTGGGATCCTGGTCGATAGGGGATCCTGGTTGATTTTCGACCAGGATCCTGGTCGATTCTTGCTTCTTTGTGGGATCCTGGTCGACAGGGGATCCTGGTCGATGTTCGACGACCAGGATTCTAGTCGATTCTGAGATTCATTTGAATCCTAGTCGAGCAGGATTCCTGGTCGATTGTGGACCAGGATCCTAGTCGATTCTGGGATTCATTTAAATCCTGGTCGAGCAGGATTTCTGGTCGATTTTCGACCAGGATCCTAGTCGATTCTGGGATTCATTTGAATCCTGGTCGTGTAGGATTCCTGGTCGATTGTGGACCAAGATCCTAGTCGATTCTGGGATTCATTTGAATCCTGGTCGTGTAGGATTCCTGGTCGATTGTGGACCAGGATCCTAGTCGATTCTAGACTTCATTTTAGTCCTGGTCATGTAGGATTCCTGGTCGATTGTTAGCCATGATCCTAGTCGATTTTAATTGGTTCTTGTAAAGACCCTTGAATGTGACGGTGAATAGATCTTGGCCCACTTTACTTATTTACTTCGTTTTAGTTTACGTCAATTTTTGGGCCATAGGCCCTGCTAGGCCCAATTATTTTATGGGCCTTAATTTTATCGGCTAAAGAGAGTTTTGCCGGTTGAGTTACCGTTTCTTTTGGCTATAAAACAGTGAAGTGAGAACTTCACTTTTCACTTATCACTTTCTCAGTAAAATTCTCTAAGACTTCTCTCTAGTTCATTTTGTCAAGGTGATTTCCGGCGAGCCCTCTCCGATCAATCTTCATCTTCATCACCTTTTAAATCTTCATCTGTTGAATATCCATGGCGGAACAGGATGCTGCTCAACAACGAATCTTTGCCAGGGCGGCGAAAAGGGGTAATATAGTTACCGTAAACTCCACTTTTTCTTCACTTTCTGATCTACTTCAAACCATGGGAGACGAGTTTCCTACGTTAGCTGAGGTAGATGCCTTTAGGTTTTCTAGTACCTTTACCAACCAGGCCCATTGTGATAAATTTACAAGGTTGTATAAACTTCCTCCGGGATATAGATTTGTTTTAGCTGAGCCTGGGGATAGGGTCTGTCATTGGCGGCCCAATAAGTTATGTATCTTTAGAGATTCCCTTATAGGTGGGCTTAGGTTTCCATTTCATGAATTTATAGTTAGGCTTTTGGCCGAAGTTAGGATAAATCCATGTCAATTGAGCCCAAACTCGTGGCGGACCCTCCTCTGTTTTATTGTCTTGTGCCTTAGAAAAAATTAGTCCCTTTCTGTGGCCGTTTTCTAGAGTATATTTCAATTTAAGAATAGCCCATCGAATATATTGGGTTGGATTTACATTAATCATAGGCAGGGGGTGAGCCCAATCTTTTGTAATAAATCACTGCCCGACAACAACATAGATTAGCGGAGGGATTTCTTATACTTTGAATGGGAAGGAGGGGATTGGGGCACCCTTTTTAGGCCCAAATTTTGCATAGTTAAGGATGAAAACGCAGGGTTGATCCAGCTAACTCCTGAGGAGAAGCTTATTATTGCCGACTTGGGCCAAGACAAGGGTTTGACCCATCATCGGAAGATTTTGGAGGAGTTTTCCTTAAAGGCTGTGGGCCTTTCGAATGTTTCTGATAATGGTATTTTCTGTTCTTGACTTGTCTTTTCTTTATGACTTTTCTGAGTTCGGTTGTTTATTTTCTTGTTTGTTTTGCAGCAGCGGAAAATATCAATTTTCACTTAGGCGTGGGCGATCAAGAGACCCACAAGATGAGGAAAGCCCGTGAAGCTATCGAAGGCCCAATCAAGGAGTCAAATCTTCCTGGATTTCTTCAGCCTTGTGATAAGGCCCAAGGAAAGAGGCCTCGGGTCTAAGAGGAGGAGAACCCAGACACCGCATCCTGGAGGCCCAGCTGGGGTTTGAGGAGGCAAGACACCGTCGTTGGGAGTAGTTTGAACTCCCTCGACTGGTCGCAGAATTCTATTCCTCCGGTCGATAAGGCCAAGATTATCCTGAAGACGGACATAGAAGAGGCCGAGACTCTGGAGGCCTAAGCTGTTGCCATGGTAAGGCACACTCCATTCCTATTTCAATTTTAGTCGCTTTTTAATTTTCTTAATTTCTTACTGATCCGTTCTTCTTGAACAGGTCAATACGTACTTTCAGACCATGGCTCATCAGGCTAAGACCTGGCGCTTCTCGGAGAAGGCCCAATGGAAGGCCAAGGCCAAGGCAGAGTTAAAGGTGGCCATTCTAGAAAAGAAGCTGCTCGAGAAGGAGTAAGGATTGGTGGCTGCCCACGCAGAACTGCAGCAGTTCAGGGCCGGGAAGAAGGCCGTGATCGATGAGTACTTGGAGTCGGAGGACTTTTATGCTTTTATTGATATGCATGACGATATGGTCTTCCCGACTACTTGTGCTTAGGCCTGAGAAATGTGCCTTGATGTCGTCTTGGCCAAGCACCCCGGTCTTTTCGATCCTGCCGAATTCCCATGTCCTATGGGTTAGCCCTTGGCTTTGACTTCGGCTGTTGAAGGGACAGGTTTGGGAGATTTGTCGGGCGGAAAGGCCTTAGATGAGTTCGATCGGGTTTTCGACTCTTCTCCAGAGGCTGAGGAGAATGCTAGGAAGGGAACAGAGGGAGAAGAGAAGACGGGGGAGGATGAAGATGTAGAAGATCTTCCTTAGTTTTTTTTATCATTTTCTTGTATCTCTCGTATTCCTTGTATTTCCTTTCGGCTTTTAAATTATGTAATCCTGAAGACTTTTTATTTATAAGAAGCCTCTTTGTTATTTGCTTTTCTGTTTTATGCCTTAGCATAAATATACCTTTTGAACATAAAAGAAAAGGAAAATCTAGACATTAATCGAAGTGCCACTGTGATACATTTTATTCTTTTTCTTGCCTTAGCATATTTGATAGAATATACCTTTTTGAGCATAAAGAATAAATAAGCATATATATTAAAATGCCTATCCAGGTTCGACCTTGTTCCTTTATCATACAGGAACTTAGGAATTGCCAAATCTAGGCTAAACACACATGTTTTAAGGTGCTATAAAGCTGAAAATTTTATTAATAATGCCTTCGAGGCTAAAGTGGGCACAACCCTTACAATTTGAGAATCTTGTTTGGAGCGAATGGATCTTATATCCTAATGGTTTCATTGAACCTTATTTCTACTTAGTTCTTACTAAATACAGATGGCCCCAAATTTTATGGATTAAAAGCCGGGGTTTAATTAATGCGATGTATGTTAGAGCTTAACGAGCTTTAATGGCTGAGCTTGTGTTTTGTAGCTTGGTTCTGCCCTCACAAGATGCCTACGTATCTCTGTTGTGTTTAGATAATCAAGCCAAAATGTAGTTCTAAGAATGAGGGGTTAGGCCCTTTATATAGACGTAGAGAATCTAAGAATTATAGTAGGTTTAGGTTTAGCCTCCATTTTGGACCAGGCTAGGTCCAATTAATGCCACATTAATTTTGTCTTTAGGGCTTACTTTCAGCCCATATCACAAACTTAATACAAAACTCTCTCAAGAAACCATATGTTCTTAAGAGCTGCTAGGTTATGAGAATAATGTAAACATGAACGATACATCAATGTAAAACTAATCTTGTGTTTATATAGTACACATCTACCTATCTAATTACAGCAAAGATAATAATTAATAAAAATAGATATACGATTTCCATCATTATCTTCCTAAAAGATAGCTTCAATTGAGGTAATTGTATTCCACACAATCACTTCCTTTTCTGTCTTTAATCATCTCCTAATTTATCGATTTCCAACAGTCAAACTCTAATCAGCATAAACTCTGTCGGTTAGCAAACTCTGATTGAGTAAACTCTGATGACGTCAGACAAATTCTGTCTGATAAACTCTAGCATCTTCAGTTCTTCATATCTAACAATCTCCCTCAATTTATGCTTTAAGCAATAAAACATAAATTTGAACTTATGATGTTAGAAACCTCTAAGGCAAATGTATCAAAGTTTATCCAAACTACCTTTTTATACCCTACTGTAGAAAAGGTTTCCAGCTAGAAAGTCATCAAGTAACTTCTTTTTAGCTGCCTTCAACAATTTCATCAGCTGAAATTTTACTTCATTCATCTGCTCACCAGAGTCATCAATTTGATACATAGTAGCCCTTAAGTTGTAGATTGGTGTCCTTTCCATTCTTTCATCCATAACAATGCAACAAGCTTCTTGACCTCCTGGATTCAGAACAAGAGTAGAAATACCAACTATCATTTTGATTTGTCCATCTCCTTTGCTCATTTCCTTTTCAGTTTCATCCTCAAGCATATACCTTGGCTTGTACTCTTCATCAGAGTCTAGCATCATCATCTTTTAAGTCTTTCTTTTGCTAGTAATTGTACCTTCAAGAATTTTTACCCATTTAGCTGTGGTCTCATTCTCATCATTTAACAAACAAAGAACATATTCAAGTTCTTTTGATGACTTATGAGCCAGATCTTCTTCAGCCGATTTCAAGACTCTTCCATCTTCTAGAAAATACAAAAGCTTTTCCTTAGGGACATTACCATCAAAAGCATCCTTAACCAAATGAACAACAATGAGCTTGTCCAAATGATCTTGAGTCAGTTCTTCTTCAGGTTTGTCCTTCAGAGAATAAGGATCTCTGAAAGCATTTGCTTCTCCTCTATAGAGCTTGGCTTGTGAACTTCCAATTCCTCCCTTATCTCTTCCAAGTCTAGCATTCAGAGTCAGAGTTTCAGACATTATCCACAATAAGTCAGAAGTTTTCTTCCTGACCAGAGTTTGTTGTTGTTCTTCTTCATCTTCAAAACTAACTCCTCTTGGAATAAAAGATGTCCCTTGCATAGTTAAAGGAGCTTTAGGCTTTGATGAAGTTTTATGTTGAACAGTCTGAGAAGATTGTGATGACTGAGCCTTTGCAACATCTGCACTCATCCCTTTATTAGACCTTGTTACATGCCTTGATTGAATTTTGACAGGTGCAGATACAACAGACCTTGCTTGAGCAGGTGCCTTCTTCTGAGCTGGAGTTTTCTTTGAACTTACATATCTTCTTTTCTTTGACTGGACTTGAGCATTGTCAGTACCATCTTTCTTCAATTCTTCCTCTGCAGCAACTGGATCCAATCCTGGATGTTCTTCTTCAAAGAGCTTCTTTGTAAGTTCTGCATCTTTCTTGTTCCTCTCTTCAATATTTCCAGGCTTTTCTTCCTCTGCAAGCCTCTTAGCCAATTCTTCAACCCTTTTAATTTGTTCAATATCAACGACAAAATCAAGTTCCATCAGAGTTTGCTGACTATTTTGAATTTTTTTAGATCCTGAGGGAATCAAAATTTAATCAGTCAGAGTTTGAGTTTGTATACTCTTTCCACCCTTATGACTCACTTGGCTTTTATCAGCTAAGCCATCACCACCACAGGTTTGTCATCAGAGTTTAAAATGCATTTGTCCTTAGCTACTTTCTCCCCCTTTCTGACATCAGAAGAAATAGTCAGTATGTCTGTAATTGTATGCAACATAGTCTGCATAGAGGTCACATCAGTAACAATTTTGTCAACTTTGGACTCCAAAGCATCCTATTTAGTGGAAACATCTTTAATTTTAGACTCAATGGATTGTTGATATTTGGAAACTACACCCTGAATAGAAGCACTTTGCTTATCAACATGCTCCTGAAGATTATAAACTTCACTGTGAAGACCCTCAGTCAACACAGTGGTTGCCTTGAGAACAGCCTTCATTTCATCAGAGTTTACCTCAGAGTCTGCTTTCTTGATCAGATCATGAACATGAGGCCAAAAGATATCTTCATGAGAGAATTTCCAAGTCATATCCCAAATAAATTGCCTTTTAGAGTTCAAAATATATGCACTAGATGGCTCACTCCTGATATTACTGCTCCTTACACCTTCTGCAATAAGGGCAGGTTCAATCTCACCCTTCAACTGCTCAACAACACAAAATCAGGATATTTCATCCTCAATCTTTCATGAGCATCAAAAGCATCCAGAGGCCATCTTTTGGAGTTGTGTTTTTGAGTGTAAGGGAATAGAAAGATCAGTGACTTCTTCATCCTCAAAGATAGGAGTGGAATCCTCAGAGTTTGTAACTTCACCATCTGCAATATCATCATACATTGGCACCTCAGAGTGTAGAGTTTGAGAGATAGGCTGAGTACCAGAGCCTGTTTCATTTATACTCTGAGTACCTGCACAAAGAACATCACACCCTAAGACACTCTTTTCTTTTAAAGTAATCTCATTACTTCTCACATCAAACATCTCATGACTTTTGAGAGTCAGAGTTTGCTCACTACAAGTAACTAACTTCTGTCTCATATCTAACTCTCTTTTTGCTAGAACCAGTGTCTGCCTCTCATTTTCAATTCTGTTTTTCACACATTTTACCTCAGTTTCACAAGAAAGGCTCAAATCACAATGACCACAGAAATAAGAGGTGGCTGAGAAAGGAGATATGTGATCACATGGATAGAGGATTCCTTTCCAGGACTATCCATGGTCATTCCAGCAGTAAAAGATGGGAATATAAATTCTGAACTTATGCTATCAGAGTATGTAAATTCTGAAGAAAAGTCAGAGTTTATACCTTGAGCATTTGTAGAGTCTGATGGAGTGTCCAGTGGCTTTGCAAAAAGTGGTTGCCCCAGTATTGCATCTGATAGTGCCAAAGGATTAACATCAGAGCTAGATTTCTCAGCATTTGCAACACTAGATTCAGAGTTTAACTGATGTTCCTTAGTTGGGTCTATAATCACATTGGTGGTGATTGGTTCTTGTGGGACCAGAGTCTGTTCAATAGTTGCTTCACCACTTTGAGGTGAAAGTTCTTGTGTGCTAGACTCTGCCAGAGTTTGGCCTTCAGCATCAGCAACAACAGGATCTTCAGTCAGAGTTTGAGTGCCTGCATCCAAACTTTGATTGGATGGTTCTTGTGTGGCTGGGGCCTGAACAACTTCTTCAACCCTTTGAGTTGAAGGTTCTTGTGGGTTGTACCCCTAATCCAAGTTGGCTTCATCTGCTGGTATAATGGCTTCTGTTGAACTTTGATCAATAGGTTCTTTTGGGCCTAACCTGTCAAAGACTGCTACTTCACTTTGAGAAGTAGGTTCTTGTGTGTCTAGGCCAAATGAGACCTTCTTCTTTTTCCTTCTAGAGAAGAGCTTGGCAGTTCCAGAGACTGGAGACTGTTGAGACTTTTGAGCAGCCATCTTTCTTTTGACTTCCTCAGCTAACTCTCTAGCTCTTTCATATGAGATCTCCTTGATTATAGATTGAGGAGACTTGACAGGAGAATCAGAGATTATGACTAGAACATGAGGAGATGCTGGATCAGCTTGAGTACTAGGATTATCATTTTTATCCCAGCATTTCTCATCAACAATTTCACTATCAGCCTCTGCTCCCTTTTCATCTTTACTTGGTACCTCATTCAAAGTACCCTCCAAGGTGATTACAGGACTGGTAAAAGGATTAACATCAAGAGATGTACCATCCATTTCAGCCAATTCATCATTTTCTTCTCTATTGGCATTTTCATAATTACCAATTACCTCAATTTCACTGATGTTACTGTTTATTTGGTCAGGAAATGCAGAGTCATCAGACTTCATAACAACATCAGAGTTTAGTGGATCAGAGTCTAAGGCTTTAATTGGAGAGAAATATTCTGAGATTTTTGCCTTAACCAGTCTTCTCCTCTTCTTTGCAGGCTCTGAGACAGGATTAACATGAAATGGCTTAATGTAAGAAGCATGAGGAACATCAGAGGCTGGTTGAACATATTTCTTCATTGAAAATACCAAACCTTCATCACTGACATAGGAGTCTGTAGGTTCATCAATGAGTTTTCTTCTTCTTGGAGGAGACTGGGAAATATTTTTTGCCCTTCCTTTTCAACCCTGAGCCCTGTTCCTGAGGGCATAAGAAGCTAGCCCATTTGAATTTCAAAGCCATGAATCAATTGGTTAGAAAGAATCTGGTTAGAGGCATTCCACAGATGGAATTTACCAAGGATGGACTATGTGATGCCTGTCAAAAGGGAAAATAAAGGAAAACATCATTCAAGTCAAAGTTTGAATCATCAATTGATAAGCCTTTGGAATTATTGTTGTTATTCCTTAGAACAATGTCAATATTTGTAGAAGGGGTGGTTGAATAAAAATAATAAAACTTTTTGCTTCTTTTAATATTTGTTACTGATGTTTGAGAATTAGAGAGAATATGTTAGAACAAATTAAAATTGAAAATAAAACTGAATAAAGAGATTTAAAATTACTGATGGATTGGTTTTTCCATCAGTGTATATTTTTGCTCAATGTTCCTAGGTTAAAAAAAACCTAGCTTCGTTTTTACAAGGTTAGAAAATAAATCAACTGGTCTTACAAAGTGCTCTAAGGCTGAATAGTTGATTCAAGAAATATTGTCTAACTTCTATTTTCTAACAATGCTACCACACTTGTTTATATACTACAAGTGTGTTTTTACAATTCCTATATTCTAGGATTGTTTCTACCTACCTTCCTTTTACCTTTTTCCATTTTAGAAAAAGGTTTGAAATACAGCTTCACTTTGAGTCTTCACAGCCATCATAGACTGTCTTCCATAGATTTACTTTTGTTCTCTGGATCTACAACAGATAGTCCTTCTGTGTTGTCTCAATCAATTGATAATTTACTGTTAGGTATATCAATTGATCCACCCTTTAATCCATCAACTGATGTTCTTCTTCGATTGATCTTTATATCCATCGATTGATAAATGATGACTTATCGATTGATAGATGTTATCAATCGATATATCAATCGATGGGTTTTCACATCAGTTGATGGTCTTCAATACTTGACTTAGCTTCTTTAATTAATCTCCTATCTATCGATGCTTCAATATTAATCGATCATCCTTCACTTGTGTAATTTCCCGTCTTCACATAATTACAATTTGACAGTTTAGTTTAATTTACACATCAATTGATGATCTATATCAATCGACTCTAACATCAATTGATAAGAATAATATCAATTGATTTACACCTTATCGATTGAAATAGACAAAGTACACCTATGCTACAGTCCAAATTATCAGTTGATTCATATAAACACTTCAACTGATAAATGGTTTCTTGATCAATTGATATTTATAAATTTCATATCAATTGATCAGTTACATCAAATAAAATTTCTATGATTCTAAGATTAATGTTAACATCAAATTACATGTAGATTCCTAACAATTGCACATGGACATATTTGGTCCAGTTAACATCATGTCAATTACCAAAAAGAAATATGTCTTAGTAATTGTGGATGACTTCACAAGATATACATGGGTATATTTCTTACACTTTAAAGATGAGGCAAGCAAACTCATTATCAATCATATGAAGAATATTGACAATGGCACTGAATGGAAGGTCAAAAAAATTAGAAGTGATAATGGTACTGAATTCAAGAATGCAAGAATGAAAGAATTCTGTGAAGAAAAAGGTATCACTCATCATTTCTCTGCACCAAGGACTCCACAACAAAATAGAGTAGTTGAAAGGAAAAATAGGACCTTGATTGAAGCTTCTAGAACTATGTTAGAAGAAGCAAAACTTCCTACATATTTCTGGGCAGAAGCAATTAATACTGCTTATTACATTCAAAATATTTCCATGGTCAATCAACTACAAGGCAAAACACCATATCAATTGATGAAGAAAGACAAGAAGCCAACAGTTAATTTTCTTCATGTCTTTGGCTGTAAATGCTTTATACTGAGGAATCAAGGTGACAATCTAGGAAAGTTTGAAGCCAAGGTTGATGAAGCTATATTTGTTGGATATGGACTAACAACCAAAGCTTACAGAGTCTACAATCTTAGATTACACATTGTTATGGAATATATGCATGTAGTCTTTGATGATAAGAAGATTCAAGGGTTGTTTGATGTAGGATATCCTGACCTATTGCATTTTGAAAATGAATCAACAAGCAATAGTGAAGATAATGAGAAATTTTAAGAAACCAAGTACCCAGAAACTCCCCATTAATTGATGTCAAATGCATCAACAGATAAATTATCAGTTTATAATCATCAATCGACTGATAATACATCAATTGATAATCATTCGATGGATAACGACTCTGCTCAACAATCTTCAAGTAGAGTGTCTATCTCATGGGGAGAGTTCTCAAATGATCAATCACATCACAATGATCATAACAATTCCAATGATCATGAAACATCATCTTCAAGGACAAATTTACCATCACAAAGGAAATGGACAAAAAGTTATCCCTTTGAATTGATTATTGGAGATACAAATGATGGTGTCAAAACTAGAAGTGCAATTCAAAATGAATGCTTGTATAGTAGCTTCCTATCTCAAGAAGAACCAAAAAGGATTGAAGAAGACTTGAATGATCCTGATTGGATAATTGCTATGCAAGAAGAGTTGAATCAATTTGAAAGAAACAAGGTATATAAGTTGGTGCCCAAACCAAAGAACAAGTCTGTCATTTGTACAAAATGGGTGTTCAGAAACAAAATGGATGAATCTGGTATAGTGACAAGGAATAAAGCAAGATTAGTGGCAAATGTCTATTCACAAGAAGAAGGCATATATTTTGATGAAACATTAGCACCAGTTGCAAGGTTGGAAACAATCAGAATCTTTCTAGCATATGCTGCTCATGCTAATTTCAAGGTGTATCAGATGGATGTGAAAAGTTTTTTTCTCAATGGAGAACTAGAGGAAGAAGTATATGTAGAACAACCTCCTGGTTTTATTGATCTCATTCATCCTGGATTTGTATACTATCTTCTCAAGGCACTTTATGGATTGAAACAAGTATCTAGAGCCTGGTATGACACATTATCTGAATTCTTGATTGAGAATCATTTCACAAAAGGTACTGTTGATAAAACACTCTTTCATAGAAATGTTAGTGGCTCTATGATTCTTGTTCAAATCTATGTAGATGACATTATTTTTGGCTCAAATAATGAGAAACTTTGTCAAAAGTTTGCTAAGTTGATGCAGAGTAAATATGAAATGAGCATGATGGGAGAACTTACATATTTTCTTGGTTTGCAATTCAAACAAGTCAAAGATGGTATTTTCATAAATCAAACCAAATATATTTCTTATTTATTAAAGAGATTTGATTTAAATGAATGTTCTTCTGCAAAAACTCTCATGGCCACTGCAACTAAACTTGAATTGAATACTAAGGAAGCTAAAGTGGAAATTTCAAGTTATAGAGGCATGATTGGCTTATTACTTTATTTAACTGCAAGTAGCCATACATAATATTTGCTACATGTCTTTGTGCTAGGTTTCAGGCTGATCCTAGAAAATCTCATTTGATTGCAATAAAAAGAATATTCAGATATCTCAAAGAAACTCCAAATCTTGGAATTTGGTACCCTAGATATTCTGGATTTGATCTAATTGGTTATTTAGATGTAGACTATGCAGGTTACAGAATTAACATAAAAAGTACCACAGCCATCTATCAATTTCTAAGAAATAAGCTTGTATCATGGTTTAGCAAGAAGCAAAATTCAGTATCTACATTCACTGCAGAGGCTGAAAACATTGCAGCTGAAAGTTGCTGTGCACAAATATTATGGATAAGGAATTAACTATTTGACTATGGGTTCAACATGAACAAAATTCCTATTTTCTGTGATAACACAAGTGCCATTGCAATAACAGAAAATCATGTGCAACATTCCAGAACCAAGTGCATTGACATAAGGTATCACTTTATTAGGGAACATGTAATGAATGGTACAGTTGAATTACATTTTGTCCCTAGTGAAAGATAACTTGCAGACATTTTTACCAAACCATTATATGAATCTAATTTCAATAGATTGGTCTGTGATTTATGTATGCTTAACTATGTTTAATCTATTAAATGTCTGACAAGTTATATATATCTATATTGATTTTTAGATTGTAGCCATTGACTATTTTAATCTATTGATTCTTCCATAATCAATTGATAAACATTTTACATATCAATGGATATCTGAAGCTATCAACAGATAAATATATTACTGTTAGAATATATATATTCCGTGACTGATCTGAATCAGAGTTTATTAAACTCTGATGGACTAGTTCATAAGAGTTTAACAAAAACTATGATGGTCATAGTTTACAGATAAACTCTGATGGGTCCATTTAGCTAAAATTTATTTATCAATGGATATTTGCAGCTATCGATAGATAAATATATCAATTGATGATATATTTATTTATCAATGTATATTTACAGCTATCGACAGATAAATATATCAATTGATGATATATTTATTTATCGATGAATAATAGTACTTGTCGATGGATAAGTTAATTATCAATCGATGACCTGGAATTTAAGGGGTCCATGTCATCAATCGACCTGTACAAAATCTAGCCGTTGATTACTTATTTTATCAATTGATTGATACTTACATTCCTGTATGTATAACCGTTGATTGCCAAAATTGGTAATTTCTACTTTTCATTTTTCTTCCAATGGTCGATTAAGTTCTATTTTAAGTAAGAAATTGATTGGGAACTTAGTAAATATAAATAGTGAGATTAAAACAACTTTTAATTCTTACTTGCAATTTTACTAACAATTTCTCTATCTCTTTCTCTCTCTCAATCTACGAACTCAATCTCTAACCCTTTCTCTCTGTACTCAATTTTCTCTCAATTTCTAAGTACTCAATCTTCTGAATATCTTCAAAGCTTTTGTTCTCTTAATCTTCTACTCAAAGAAATGGCATCTTCATCCAAGAAAGTCTCACAAGCCGGTTTCATCTACGAGCAAAATAATTTTGTGGCTTGCACTGTAGTTGAAGAGGCTTCAGGAGAATTTCATCCATTGATGCAATTCCTGGGAAGTTGCACGGTACAAAAGGCGTTGAAGGAAGCACCAACAATAAACTGCAATCTGGTGGAAGAGTTTTGGACCTCTACAACATTTGTTGATGACTTCTCAAACATCAAATTCAACTGCAAAGGACAAGAGTACATTCTTACTACTTTAATTTTAAATGAATGTTTAGATTTTCATGTTAATAATACTGATAATGTACCCACTGAATCAGATATTAGGAACATGCTTAGGGCTGTCAATTATGCAAATCTTGATATTAATTTAGGACATGTAGTTAGAAAACATCTTAGGAGAGAATGGTCTTATTTCTTTGATGCTATAATAAAATACTTTAATGGTAAAATTAGTAATTTTGATGCCATAACATCTAGCATGCAACAAATAGCATATAGTGTCTTGTTTAACAAATATCATGATTTATCATCTATATTGGTACATGAAATTGCTGCTAAGTTAGGAAAGAAGCATGATAGGTCTAATCATATATACTATGCTAGATTTATCATAATTTTTATTAACCACTTTGTCAAAGAAATTGAGATATGCAGGGAAACTGAAACTCTTGAGTGTTGGACTCAAAACAAAAGAGTTTTCAAGGACCTTGTGAGAATTAATCTCCACAATGAGGTGGAATTCATCTACCCTAATTTTGTTAAGGTATTTATTTCTACCTTAACTTCTTCCAATCCCCAAACTTCTTTCTCTTCTGTGGCTATTGAGGGTATTAGCAATGACCCCAACCCTCCTACCCATTCCACACATCCAATTTCCAAACCCAAATCTAACATGCCAACCTCAACAGGTTCCCAAAAACCTATTGTTGTAAAATCAAAGAAAAGAAAAACACCTGTTGTGGTAGATAGATTAGAAGAGGATGTAGGTGGTGAGGGAACTGGGAAACATCAAAGAACCCAGAAGAATAAGGAGAATGAGGGTGTACAACCTAAGCCAAGCCACTCCATAGTCTCTCAAAAGACTGTGGATGTTAATATGGAAAATACCACATCTCTATTGGCATCCTCTTAAAAGGATGACAATATTGAAAAGATCCCACAACCAGGGGCACAGAACCAAGATGGGGACACACAAGCCAAAATCCCAAAATCATATGAAAGGAGAAAGAAAAGAGTCACCTTTGCACGGGTAAACACAAACTGCAAAATCACAGGAAACTGTGATGAAGCCTTCTCAAAGTCAGTTTGATGCATCTCATGTAAATGATGAAATGCATCCCCATTCTCTCTCAATTCCAATCCCTTCTATTCTTCTTTCCCCAACTCATCAAATTTCTTGAGAAAATATTCTAATAGACAATCAAACATTTTCAAATTCTCCTTCTTTGTTAATCAAGGAGAAGCCAACACTCTCTCTTGAATTTTCTTCTCAGGAAATTCAGGATTCCATCTCACATGTCATTCCAAATATCTCTTCTCAAATCATTACCTCAAATGTTTCTACTCCATCAATTGATGTTCCTTCATCAATTGGTATTCATCCATCGACTGATAAGCCATCGATCGATACTCAAGATCAATCGATGGGTATGCATCAATCAATGGATATCCCAAACACTTCAACTGATAATTTCAATACATCAATTGATACTCAATGAATTGATGTTGCACAAACACTCTTAGGATTGAGTGAGTTGAGTGAGAGGTAGGATTGCAACCTGGAAAAAGGAGAGGGTGTGAGTGAGGACATTCCTATTTCTTCCAGGCATGAGAGTGAAACACATGAGGGCCCCACCTTAGAAGGTGCACAAGTTATGAGTGAGGGAGAGGTGAGATTCTAGGATGAGATCCTGATGCAAAATAGAGAGATGAGTGAGAGAGATAAAACAATTATGTTATATGCACAGGAGTTGGAGATTGATTTAATGTTAGAGGAGGAAGGAGTAAAGGAGATAGGGGGGGTCCCTAATGCAGAAGCAATTGGGAGTGGGATTGATTAAAAAAAATGAAGATGTAGAGGGTGATGCTGGAGAATTGGATCCAAGTAACTTCATTCATCATGATCCAAGATATCAGGATTTAGCTACTTCATCCAACAGAAATGCAGAGCAAATTCTAGGAATTGAGCACACTAAGCAAAGGACTAGGAATCTGAAGGAAAGTATTGCCAATACAACAGATACAAGTTATATGGCACCTGAAGAGTTAGAAGATGATTCTGATGAAGAGCCATTGATGAGTACCATTAATGGTTCTTTAGAAGATGCTGAAACTAAAATTCTTTCTCAATACATGAGAGCAATGGTGGAAGTAGAAATTGAATATCCCATTCAAAGGATAATTGCCAACTGTATTAGAGAGTCATTAAAAATTCAAAAGATCACAGTGACAGGAGTGAAGAGAGAATTAGAGATTATCAAGGGATTTATCACTTCTAACAAGGATACATTGGAAAGAAGGTTGAATGAGAAACTTCCAATGAATACTATGGCTCAAATAAATGACAAGTTGCTCAAAGAATCCAAGAATTTTACAACCTTGGAAACAAGAGTAGGGTCTCTAGAAAAGAAGATGGATGACATAATAAAAGGTCAAGCTCTACATGCTTCCATTCTTCAAAAGTTTCCTGACAGAATGCCACCACCTCCTCAAATTGATGATAGCAAAAAGGGGGAGAATGCTAAGAAGAAGGATGGTGATGGTGATGGCAAAGGCAGTGTTGGTGGTTATGGAGCTGGTATAACAAGTGGCATTGGTGGTATTGCAACAAAAGGGGTTACTAAAAATGGGAGCAACAGGGATAGACAATCTTCAAAGTCATCTAAGTCACCCAAAGATGACTTAGAATAGAAAAAGAAAGATTTAAAGAAGTTTGAAGATGATCTAGAAGCTAGAAGAATTTCTAGGGAAAAAGAAACTCAATCAATGATTGAGAGGGAAAGGAAAAGAATTGAAGATCTAAAGAAGAGCACTGAGTTGGTGACAAAGGCAGTAAAAAAAGGAAACTTGGATGAGTTCATTGCTCAGACAAGAATGGTAAATGAAAATGCAAAGAAGGCTGCCAAAGAAAGCAATTCAAATGCAGATGCCTTTCTAATTGATCTTGAAGCCCTTGAAGAGAAGAAAAAAGGTAAAGCCATAATGATTGAAGAAGAAAAGGAAAAGAAGGAGCCAGTTGGTCAGAAGCTTCTTCAAAGAGCCATTTTCTCAGGAATTTCAGATACTGCAAGAAGAGAAAAGGAGAATGAAGAAATTTTTAGGCAATTGGAAATTCAATGGAATATGGAAGATCAATTAGTAGAACAACCACTAAGGAAAGGTCAAGTTCTACTCAAGAAAAGGTGGTTCATGAAAATCTCCATGTTAAACAAGAAGAAATCGAGGATGAGGTGACAATTGAAGGATATGACATGAAAGGGATACCAGTGATAAGTAAAAAAGGGTTGATAGGAGTAAAAACTCACCCTGCAACCTCTAACTAAGAAGAATCAATGAGGTTGGAGTATGAAAATGGAGCAAAAATCACTTATTCAATGAAGGTGATAATGAAGAAAAGCTACAATGTTCTGAAGATCATTTTACCTCTACTCAACAGAAAGTACAAACTCAATTCAACAATTGCTCAGGAAATTCAACATCAATTCTCAAAGATAAGGAGATCAAATGCAGAAGCTGAACCTGATTCACCCCTTAAGCTATGGAAGTCTCAAGTCAAAAAGGTGGTGTTGAAGCCAAAATATGCCATGATTTTTACAGATGTGGAGGGCAACATAAAGTTCTTTGATATCTACAAGTATCTGGACAAAATCTCAGATGAAGAAATTCACTACCTAATGAGGCAACTTGGAGAGACTGATAGAGATGAAGCAATTTTGAGGAGTTCTTTCATGAGACAACTAAAGGAAAATACTGAGAAGAGAAAGAAGAAGAGGTAATTGGATTATGAAGATCATAAAGACATTGGAGCTGTTTGCAAAAATTATTCATCAACTGGTACTTTTAAAATTCAAAGTGCTATTTAAATTTCTTGATTCTATCTGAATGAAAATAATTAAGGGTTTTGTTATCATCAAGAAGATTTATGCCTGTTCATGTCACATAAACAAATATGGGAGATTGTTAAGAATCTACATGTAATTTGATGATAACTTTAGTCTTAGAATCATAGAAATTTTAATTAATGTAACTGATCAATTGATATGGAAAATATAAATATCAATTGATCAGGAAACCATTTATCAATTGAAATATTTATTTGAATCAACTGATAACTTGGATTAAGCATAGGTGTAGTTAGTCTATTTCAATCGATAAGGTGTAAGTCAATTGATATTATTCCCATCAATTGATGTTAGAGTCGATTGATATAGGTCATCAACTGATGTGCAACTTAGACTGTCAAATTGTAATTATTTAAAGACAAGAAATTATACATGTGATGGATGATCAATTTATATTGAAGCATCGATGGATAGAAGATCAATTAAAGAAGTCAAGTCAAGTATTGAAGACCATCCACTGATGTGAAGACCCATCGGTTGATATATCGATTGATAACATCTATCAATCGATAAGTCATCATTTATCAATCGATGGATATAAAGATCAATCGAAGAAGAACATCAGTTGATGGATAAAAGGAAGGATCAATTGATATGCTTAACATCAAATTATCAATTGATTGAGACAACACAGAAATGCTATCTATCAGAGATCCAAAGGACAAAATCTCACATATGGAATACAGTCTATGATGACTGTGAAGACTCAAGTTGAAGCTGTCTTTCAAAACTTTTTCTAAAATAGAAAAAGGTAAAAGGAAAGATAGGATAGAAACAATCCTAGAATAGGTATTGTAAAAACACACTTGTGGTATATAAACAAGTGTAGTAGCATTGTTAGAAAGTGTTAGAAGTTAGACAATATTTCTTGAATCAACTGTTCAGCCTTAGAGCATTTTGTAAGAATAGTTAATTTATTTTCTAACCTTGTAAAAACGAAGCTAGGTTTTTATTAACCTAGGAATATTGAGAAAAAATATACACTAATGGAAAAATCAATCCATTAGTAATTTTAAAATCTCTTTGTTCAATTTATTTTCAGTTTCATTTTTGTTTATACATATTCTCTCAAACACTCAAACATCAAGAACAAATATTAAAATAAACAAAAAAATTTAATATTTGTATTCAACCTCCCCTTATACAAATATTGACATTGTTCTGGGAAATAACACCTCTTTTCTCCAAATATCTAACTCATTCAATCTTAAATTCAAAGAGCATGAAAGGGATTGAGCTGGCCTTAGAGCTTGTTTGGAAAACAGAGTTTATAGCTTATTTTGACTTTAATCTGAAAAATGTATGTTTGTGTAATAAGTAAAAAGCTGACTTAAAGTCATAAATAAGCTAGAAACTGACTTAAAGCCAGAAGTACGTATTAGGTATTTTTTTCAGTGACTTATTTTTTTTATTTTTCTATTTTAATAAAAGTTATCTATATATTATAAATTACTCATAAGTCACTTTTATTTTTATTTTTATATTTTTTAAAACTCATAAGTCACTTATAAGTCAAAATTACCCAAACATACATTTTAAGCTCTCGACTTATCACTTTAAGCCACTTTAAGTCATAAGTCACAATTTTAAGTTTAGTCAAATGGGTTCTTAGTCCGGCTTCCTAGTACGTGAAAAGGGGGAAGATTATAGTGAGTACAGTTAGTGTGCGTCACTATACATAGAATCCTTAATAACTAACAAATAAGTTTCTAGTCATGCGAGCTCAACTCATTTAAAGACAATTCACCTAGTTGGATTCACTTACTTTTGTATAAATTGGCATCTTTAAAGCTCATACGGGATCATATCTAAATTCAACACTTTATAAAAAAAATAAGTTTTATGAGCTTTCTAAGATACAAAATTTTAATAATAATGTTACGCCCAATATTTGGACATAGGTCCTAGGCAGGCCCAATGACATATATTAGCCGGCCCACCTCACATCTGGGCTCACATGGCTTCAAAACCTACATCTAGCTCGCATCTCTTTAAGAATGATAAAATATTCTAAGGCCCTTGGCCTAGCGTGAGGTCGCATCGCTAGCTCACCAGCCTTAAACTCAATCAGCTTCAAGAAGGAAGAGAGAGGAGAACCAGCCCTCAGCCCGGTTCATTTCTCATCACCTCTCAGGTCGCATGGACTTGACAGAGAGGCCCTCAGCCCGGCTCGCTTGGCCAGGCTCACTACCTTCGGATCGCTTCACTAGCTCGGAGCACTTAGCACAGATTTTTCATAACTAGCTGAAAAGCTCCTAGCCTCATGGGCTCACCTAAGTTGATATTATTTGTTAATCTGAAGACTACAAAAGGCCCCTCGGGGTAATATCTCAACATATTTGAAGACAGATAGCCCCACGGGCTCTCATCTCATCCAAGGATCCGCACAGGATCACCTCTACATACTGCTTCCGCGAGGCCATATCGCACACAACTGCTCTCGCGAGGCCACATCGCGTGCAACTCCCTACAGGGACCCCATACTCTACAACTCCATGACAGCCCCCGTAACTAAATGGGCTTGGGCCATGACAGTTACAGACATTTGGGAAAGCCTACCCTCCACATCCGCACGGACTTGGGCTAAAGCCCTACACGTCCAAGGATTTGGGCTTGATGGACCGGACTAATACCTAGCCCATTATAGGTAACTTGTCCTCCAAGAATTATGTGTAGTTTGAACCCTTATATAAAGAGTACGTAGGCCTCTTGTTTCAGTTAAATCGACAATTGGCAGGAAGAGAGTAAACATTTTCTCTAGCCTTCTAACGAATCAACATCAAGATCAGCTATCAAAATCCATCACTTTCCTCCAATGTTTTTCACGTTCTTCATCAAGTTCATCAGCGAAATCATCATTTTTTACTCTGTAATTCCAGCAAACCTCCAAATTACTGTTATACCAGTTTCTCCCTATAACAATTAGCACTAGAAGGAGGGGTACTTGACATCTGAGGGATAAAGATGTCTAACACTAAGAGAACCGGAAACAACTCAGGAAGTGAAAGAGCTGAGGATGATGAGACCCCGAAAAATCCCTACGAGAACCCCCCTCCGACCGACCCTAAGCTCTTAGAGTTCCTGGATGAGATTGGTTAGCAGATGGTGGAGTTCTACAAGAGAATAAGGCGAGTGGAGAGGGGGAGCTCCTCCAGGATGTTCACGACAAGTGCTAGAAGGAGAATGAGGAGAATCAAGGGCACCAAACGCCCCAAGGCGAAAGTAGAGCCCCGAGACCTCATGAAAGGCTTCAATAATAAAGCTTGTAATGATGAGAATGATGAGCCCCTTGAATGGGAAGAGGTGCCCCCCAGTCAGGTACGGCAGGCCCATGAGACCCCTACCAGGTCATTTCATGGCCCAACCCCCTCTGAGGTGAGGTCCACCAGTATTTTTGATAGGGTCGGGAAGAAACTAACGGAGCATAATCTGAGGATGAAGCTGGAGATTACCCGAGCTAAAAACACTGAGGTGAGGCCCCCGATCCGGTACGTGAAGCAGAAGGAACCCCTCACCGTCGCGAGCGCTAGGCCCCCACATCATGCTCATCGACCGGAGAGTCCCCTTCCCAAAGGAAGAGATGAGGAAGCTCAATCCGTGATTAGTGGAGAAGGCGGAGGCCGATAGCGTGAGCAGGCACCACCTCTATCACATAGAGCCAGTAATGGAAATAATAACGATGAGAGGCTGGGAAACCTTCCTATGGATTATCTCAAACATCTCTTGAAGTGCATGGAGAAGGAAAAAAATGCCTCAAATCCTATCTCCGCCTAGTCACCCTTCATGAATGAGATTCGGGTCGCACTTCTACCCTCCATCTTCAGGAACAATCCAAACCTCACTTTCAATAATGAGACCGACCCAGCTGAGTATCTAATCCTGCTTAACATTGAGATGGAGGTCTACCAGGTCTCCACGCTAGCCCACTGCTGGCTCTTTACCGCCTCCCTCAGGGATAGCGCCCAACAATGGTTCTCCAAACTCGGTCCCATTGTCATCGATTCTTGGGAGATGCTGGCATACATATTTATCAAGCAGTTCCAGTCATCTATGCTCTATTCCCCACCTATGGCCACTCTGGCCAATGTTAAGCAGATGGAAGGGGAAACCCTTCAGGATTACTTCAAGAGGTTCAACACCGAAGTACCCCGGGTTAGATGAACAACTGATGAAGTAATAAAGAACTTCCTGATAGCAGGGCTCAAGGAGGGAGCTGATTTCTTGTAGAGCCTCCAAGCTAAGACTCCTGAGACTTTGTCCGAGTTCTATCAGCAAGCTAAGCCCTTCAAATGGGTTGAAAAATCTATGCTCGATTTGAAGAAAAGTAAAAGCAGCGGAAGACGGGGAAAGAACAGTAAACGTAAGAGATCCTGGAGTTCGGATAGTAGAAGCAGGGGCCGTAGAGATAGAAGCGCTAGCCCAAGGAAGTTTAACAGAAAGGAGAGGGAGAAATCCCCCCAGATCAACAAGGCAGGGGATAGGAGGCCCTATCAGAAATATGATCAGCACACCCCACTAGTGGCCTCTATCGAGCATATCTATGCTATCAATACTGCTAAAGGCCTGTTCAAGAAGCGTCCACCCATGTCAAATTATGGTAAAAAGGACTCTCGAAAATTTTGTGCCTACCAGGATCAGTCGGGCCATGACACCGCCGACTGCAGACATTTGAAGGAGCAGACTGAGGACCTCATTAGAAATGGACACCTCACTGAATGGGTAGTCAAAGAAGTAAAGAAGCACCAGGGAGTGACTATCATAATGTCCCGCTTCCTCCTTCGAAAGTGTTGGGTCCCGAAGTATCGTAGAAGGGGGGTTGAATACGATACTAACAATAATTTAAATTCTTATCTAAATTTATGGATAAATAAATTATTGTTTCAGAGTGGGTTTGGCCATTTATAGTGTTTAGGTGAGCTGCCTACTAATTTTCTGTGTGTCCGGATAAATCAATTAGGTTCAAGAAAATTAGCAAGTAAATTATGGAGACAAGTTTCTGGGAATATATCTTTCGTATATAAACCCAGAGGGGTGCTATATCCAGTTAAAAATATAACTGGCTTCCAAAGAATAAATTAGTTCTTTGCTACTAACACAAAAATATTAGGCTCAGTTCCTATACAAATATATCTAAATTAGTACAAGGAAAAACTGAGTCCATAGGGAGTGATATCTAGGAGCCCTGAGCATTTTTCATTAAAGAACCGGGGCCTAATATCTGACCGGGAGCAAGGTATGGGTGTGTATAAATTTAAGTCTCTTGCTCCAGCCATGGCTGCTCTCTACATATTATTTGTGTTGAAGAAGACGACTCCTCAATTGGTGGCTTCCCTCTTTTTATCTGTCTAGACTTTAAATCAATAAAGTAGGATGCTGTAATTATTGGCTAAGGGTTAAGTGGGGCCAAGAAATATTTCTTTGTTGCGCCAAAATATTTTGTTGCGCCAATATATTTTATTGCTCCTGTAGAGTGTATCCCCTGTGTAGCTTCAAGTGGCGCCACAAACTGCCTTAAGCTGCTTTGAAATTTTTGTTGCGCCCATTAATATTTTCATTGCGCCTCTACTCCATTACCCTTTTAATGGTGCCACAAACAACTTAACATATTGCAGTATTGATCTTTGGTTGTTTGTTGCGTTTGGTACACTATAGCCCTTGTGTTGGCGCCACATAAATATATATATGTGTGTGTCAAGTGAGTTTTCACGCGCCTAATACATTTCTTTGCGCCTGATTTCATTTTCATGGTCAAAGCTCCAAGGAAGACTTTTGTTACGCCTTTTCTTAATTTCATGGTCAAAGTGTAATTTGATCACTGCACTTTGACCTTCTTCTCATTCCTTGACTGAAGTTTACCAACTTCCATTTCTTGTACCAAAGTCTTGTCACATTACACCATGTACCCTGAGTTGTTTCCGTTCTTCGACTGTAGTTCAGAAACTTTTACTTTTCGTACCAAGGTTGTGACACTTTACACCCTGCACCCTTTGAGCTGTTTGGCTGTTTAGCTGTTTGGATGTAGCCTCTATAAATCACGTTTCGTACTTTAATAACTAACCGTTCTTTCCAAGTATGTTCTTCAACTTAACAATTCTTCTATAGCTAATATTCAGATTCCTTTCATAATTTGCTGACGCCTAGTGCAACTAGTCTAGTTCACAGACGACTAACTTCGATCCAGGTCTTCATATTATTGCCTTACGTACATTGTTAAGTTTGCAGCAACTTCATTGCTTCGAACACTGACTGTCAATAAACATAGTACTTTCATAAGAATCTTTTCTGGTACTTAGACAACGTCTCCATTATTACCACAATCTTGAATACTTCATTCTCTGTTCTTCACTAACTCTTGAACATGCAAATGAACTTCTTTCAGTGAGTATAACTCCAAGACTGCAGCTGTCTTCTTTAACCTTTGTCTTTACCCTTCTACATTCTTATACTTCGAACACTGTCTATCTTCAATCAATGCCTTTACACTGAAATCTTCTAGTGGCACTTCTATACTGAATCTTCAACACTTCTGAAACCCTGAAAGTCTTCAACCATTATTCTTCACTGAGGCATGAACATATTAATGTACTTATCTCAATGACCTGTAGTAGACTTCAAAACTTTTTCTAATGTCTTGATTCACTGTATCTTCTTTGTCTTCATTTCTTCCTGATTTCTGTGTAGGCGTAGTTTTATTTACTTGTCATGTTCTAGTGTTGAGTTATCACGATTACTATTCATACGGCTTCGTAATCTCACCAACAAAAAGATAAGGCTCCATAAAATAAAGAAAGACCTAGGCTAGGCAGTACTAGAGAAGACAGTATCCATGTTATCATAGGGGGTCCTCACATTGGTGAAGACAACAAACGAGCTATGGAGAGGTATGCTAGAGAGGCTAAGGGGCGTCCTCTCACTAACATCTACCACCTCTCATAGAGACTTCCAAAGCTATTTAAGGGAGAGGAGACTGATATTATGTTCACCGAGAAGGACGCCAAATGGGTCCATCACCCTCATAATGATTCTCTGGTTGTTAAAGTAAAGATCGGATCTTCAAATGTGTACAGAGTACTTGTTGATAATGGAAGTGCTGTTAATGTCCTCATTTTGATATCTACCAAAAGATGGGTCTCCTTGACAAGGACATCACACCTACTATCGGCCAGCTCTATGGGTTCACCGGGGCCTCGGTTAGCATCAAGGACCTCATCAAGCTCCCCGTCACTCTAGGGAAAGAGCCCTGCATGACAACCCAGGTGGCTGATTTCATGGTGGTAGACCAACACTCTGCCTATAATGCCATAGTTGGCAGGCCCATACTGAAAGAAATTAGAGTGGTGACCTCCATTTACCACCTCTCAATGAAGTTCCCCACTCCCAAGGGAGTATGATGTATTAAGGGCTTCCAGTATGACTCTCGAGAATGTTATAACAAGGCCCTCTAGTCAGCTGAGAAAGCAAGTAGAGAGGTGGAAGCCATAAATATAGATGATTACAAGCCAAGGTCGGGTGATACCATGATAACAACAAAAATAGAAGACTTTATGTGCAACATCATCATCGTTGAAGAGCTCCCACAAGATTATGTTGAAAGCATGGGAATTCAAGTAAAGCCGGTACCGGGGGTACTCATGATGGAGCCCTCACAGCCAATTCAAACTTTTGTAGAAGGAATTGTGGAAGAGGCTAGCGATGATGAGGAGACCCTAGAGCGGTTACCAAAAAGACTCAATAAAGGGTAGTGGGTTCGAAAGGAGACCTCAACAGTGATAGATCTCCCCAATAGAATCACTCGTGAAGTCACAGTCACTTTCGAAAGATTAGTCAACCAAGTGGACCCGGGGGGTACACATTGGAGGATCAAAGCAAGGAAGAGCTCTCTGTTGAATAAGTGGGAGAAACAAGTAAGACTAAGGATTTTGAGATGGATATTGATCCACATATGACTGCTCATGTAGAAAGAGCTGGGGCAGCCGAATATACTATCACGATTCTGGTGGACGCACATGATCCTTCTAAGTGGCTGAAGATTAGCTATATTCTTAGCTCAGAAATGAGAAACTCTCTGGTCTCCTTCCTCAAAAGCAAACTGGATGTATTTTACCTGGTCTCATGCTGACTGAAGGGTTTCGAGGCACAAACGTAGTGGAATAAACGCGAAAAATAAATCAAAATAGTAAAAGCCTCCGCAGGATCCATGCAAAAACACAAAATTTAATTCGGAGATCATGATGTAATACCTTTTAAAGCTTTAACGAATTAAAGATAAAGATTATGAAGGTCCAAAGCTCATACGTTCACCACGTATCCTGTAGCACGCGATTTACGCTCTAACGGTGTCCACACGAATACTTGATCTTCAAAGGAGGAAGGATGTACTAGCACCCAAGCTGTTTCTCTGAACCTCTATATCTCTCTCTCTATGCGGCTAGGGTTTTTCCCAAAACTGAATTAGGTTAACTCGTCGAGAAAGAGATGTATTTATAGAGGAAATAAACAAGCCTTTTAGCCCATCATCTGATTGGGCCTTATATTTAATTAATTTATTTAAAATTCGGATTTTAATTTGAATAACTAACTAAGTCAAACTTAATTAATATTCAAATATAATTCGAATTATAAATTAATTAAAATTTTTAATTTTATTAATTAAGTTCAACTTAATTAATATCCAAAATAAATTTGAATTACTATTAATTCTCCTTCTAGTGTTCTTTGTGTGTGACCATTTAGGTTTTTATTACGTTGACAATAATTTTATTATCTAATAATAAAATTATAAACAATGAGCGGCATCTAGTAATACATCATTGCTACCCAAATAATAATAATTAAATCGGTGATGTGATTAAGCCTTTCGTGAATAATGTACAATATAATATAATCCCTTTAATCTTGATATTATAGATTAAACTCAAGGCATGTGTCGTGTCATCCTCTTCATAATTTAATCTTTATTTTCTTGATCGATGAGCAGACTATTAAAATCAAATTAACATTTGAGCACGGCCGTGTATTCCATAGTCTCACTCAAACAAGAGGTCAATAATATCACTCTTAAAATTAGAAGGATTAAATCACATCTAGATCATTCATATTTCTAATACGATTCGTAATATACCCAATGTCCACTTTTATCACCACCCGGTCAAAAGTAACTTTTAATATAATCAAAGTATATTAATTTTGGTATAGAAATATAATGATTTCAGGTCTAAGGTTCATTACATCATTATCACAGTGAGAATTACTTATGACACTTATTAACATGTAGAATCTCATGGCGGGTCATTCCAGTGCCATGCATTGAGACATGCACTTATGTTCATAACTTTTAATATCACCATACCTATGACCAATGAGATGTGATCATCTGTCAACAAACATACTAGTCTTTGTACATTATTATTGTCCTTAAATAATAATACTCGACTAGGGAATTTTAGGAATAAGATATTATTCATATAATCTCATTTTTAAGCCACATACTTAAAGATATATAATTCTTATTAAAATTCCTAGGACATTTATTATGCTTCCAATTTATTACGCAGTAAATAAAATATAATAAATAAATAATAATCAATAAAACATAATCCTTAATAATAAAATATTTTCCTTAAAATATAAAAGTAATTGTCTCTAGGGCACAATTACTAACAATCTCCCACTTGCACTAGAGTCAACTACCCAAGTATCCAATACTCATGAAACTAGTGTGACTTTCGTGCTTCTGCTGCGACAAAACCTTAGTCAGTGGGTCTGCAATATTATTATTAGTATGCACTTTACATATATGTATATCTCCTTGATCATTAATCTCATTAATTATGTGATATCTCCTAAGTACATGTCCAAACAACCTCATTGGCTGCTTCGTAAGCAATAATATACTCAGACTCTATTGTAGAATCAACAACTATCTCTATTGTGAACCATTCCAGCATACAACATCTCAATTTAAATAGATAAAACACAAAGTTAGACAGAAACACTAAATCATCGTTGCCTGTCTAGAAACCAGTATCACTGAAACCTCTTACAACTAGCTTCACACATCTCCTCCATATAACAAGAATGAATCTTTAGTCCTCTTTAAGTACTTAAGAATATTCTTGATTCCCATCCAGTGACAATCACTTGGATTAGACTGGTACCCACTCATCATGCTTAAGGCTTACGAGACATCATAAGGAGTACATATCATCTCATACATTATAGAACCAATTGTCGAAGTATATGGAACTTTACTCATACAATCCTTATCATCCAATGATTTAGGACAATTTTATTTTGAGATCATTATCCCATGAGACATTGGGACATATCCATTTTAGCCTCTTTGCATTCCAAATCGATGTAAAACTTTGTTAATGTATGTACTCTGACTTAGGCTGATCTATCTCTATAGATCTTGATCCATAATATATAGGTCACATCGCCTAAGTCTTTCATTGAGAAATTATTTCTCAACCAAGTCTTCACAGTTTGTAGAGAAGGAATGTCATTCCCTATTAGCAATATATCATCAACATATAATACTAGGAATGTCACATGACTCCCACTAACCATCTTGTAAACACATGGTTTATCTTCATTTTGAATAAACCCAAAGTCTTTGACAATTTTATCAAAACGAATGTTACATCTCCTCGAGGCTTGTCTCAATCCATAAATGGATCAACGCAACCTACATACCTTTCTAGCATCCTTTGGATCAATAAAACCCTTAGGCTGTGTCATGTACACATCCACATCTTCTTCAAGGCTCCCATTTAAGAAAGCGATTTTGACATCCATTTGCCAGATTTCATAGTCATAGTAATTAGCTATAGCAAGCAAAATCCTGATGGACTTGACCATAGCCACTGGTGAAAAGGTCTCATCATAGTCAATACCATAAATTTACTTGAAACATTTTTCCACCAATTGTGCCTTATAGGTCTGTACGTTACCATCCATGTCGGCCTTCTTCTTGAAAACCCACTTGCACCCTATAGGTTTTACCCCTTCAGGTGGATCAACCAAAGCCCATACTTGATTAGTATACATGGATTCCATCTCAGATTTAATGGCATCCAGCCATCTCTTAGAATCTGGAGTGTTCATAGCCTCTTGGTAGGTGAGAGGCTCATCTTCGTCCACAAGCATCACATCACTATCTTGAGTCATGAGAAATCCATAAAATCTCTCGGGCTCATGGCGAATCCTACTAGACCTGCAAACAACCTGTGTTTATTGAGCAGTATTGTTTTCTTGTACATTCTGCTCAGGTTCCTCCATTGGTTCAATGTTATCATGTGGGTCTCGAACTTCATCGAGATCTATTATCCTCCCACTGTCTTTTTTTTAGAAAGCATTTCTCTTACAAGGAACACTACAGTTCGAGAAACAAACACTTCGTTCTTGGAAGGATTATATAAAGAATAACCATTTATTTTAATTGGGTATCCCACAAAGTTACATTTGTCTGATTTAGGTCCTAGCTTGTCAGAAGTTAGACGTTTCATAAACGCCTCACATTCCTAAATTTTCATAAATGACATGCTATGACGTTTCTCAGTCCATATCTCATACCGAGTCTTTTAAACCATTTTAGTAGGAACTCGGTTAAGTGTATAAGTAGCCGTATCCAGGGCGTAACCCTAGAAACTAATTGGAAGATTCATTGACTCAACATTGATCGCACCATGTCCAACAAGGTGTGATCCCTCCTATTAAAAAACCTTTTCTTTGATATTTTCTACTTCATCTTTATAGTCTTTGAACTTTTCAAATGATTCGGATTTGTTCTTCAAAAGATATATATATCCGTATTTACTAAAATAATTAGTAAATTTTATGAAGTTAATAAAATCTACCTTTTGTCATCGTACACATATGACCACATACAACACTATGTATAAGTCATACTCGTTCAGTGACCCTTTCACCATGTCCGGTAAAAGATGTTTTAGTCATTATGCCAAATAAACTAAGATTCGTATCTTTTTGTATAATTCATAATCAAACTTATTCAAGAATGCATCCTTATGTATTCTGGAAATGTGTTTCTCATTAATATGGCCTCAATGACAGTGCCAAAGGTAATGTTTGATTTGAATCACTTTAGAACATATAAATTGTTAACTAGTTGTGCAACATTATAAGGCTCGTCATCGAAATAGAATAAACAACTATTGTTATTTAATTAAAATGAAAAAGTCTTTCTTGTCCAAACAAGAAACTAATATAATGTCTCTGCTAATTGCAAGCACGTTATAACAATTATCAAGTTCTAAATTTTCCTTGTAGGCCAAAAGTTAAGTAACGAGTTCCTCCAACCAGAGAAACTACCTTTACTACAATTCCAACCTGATACTCGAAGCCTTACCCTTATTGATCATCTTCTTTCGATCTTCCAAATTAGTATGATAGTTTAATTTTCAATCTCCTAATTTTTCATAGAAGCGACAATCGTCTTCACTGTTAACACCTCATTCAGACTTTAGAGCCTGTTTTGGGATTGGACTTTGGTTCGACAAGGAAACTAGATCAAATCTTCTCCTTGCCTTTCCATTTTCCTTTCTCTTTTGCATTCCATATGTTTACCATCATTATAGTAGTAGTTCATGCATTTATCATATTGCTTTCAGCAGTTCTTAACATGCTTAGCAACTCAATAGGTGTTTCACCAATCTTATTCATTTTGTTGTTCATTACAAACAAAGAATATTTGTTGTCCACAGATTGTAAGATCAAATCTAGGTGAGCCTCCAAACCAATCTGGAAACCCAAAATGCCAAGGTACTCATTATACCCTATAGTCTTCAGAACATGTGGTGTAACCGGGTCTCACTCTCCCTACTTGTAAGTGTATAGTGCCTTTTAATTGTCAAATATATCTTGAAGAGTCTGTTCCTCAAATATCCTTTAAGGGTGCTCAATCGTCTCACAAGAATTTATATGCTCATGTTGCTTCTTAAGCTCAGCACTCATAGTTGCAAGCATGAGACATGAAATATCAATTTACTTCCAATAAGCACTATCATTTGCGCATGTTACATTCTCAGCTTTAATAGCAAGGGTAGAGATTTGACTAACATCGTGGTGCCCGAGGACGATCCTCAAGCTCCTATGTCAGTCGAGGAAATTTATTCACGTCAACTTGTCCTTCTCAAGAACTGATCATATAAAGAAGTTGTTTGTGTTTATCATTTGATATCTACAATATTAAGGTGTATAAAATAAACTAGATTGCAGATTTAATATTAATTATGTTTAAGTGATTATGGTATATCACCATATACCTCCCACTATTTTTATCAAACTAATAGCCCTAACTATTAATTCGGAAAGCATTTATTTAAATCTTTCTAGTGAGCCAAGATCCATATTTCATCCATGTTTTAAGATAGAGTTGGCTAATACACTCAAAACATGACTATTTAGGTAAACAACATTTGTTGATTATATCAAATATAACTCTTGGAAAGTTTGGTGAAACAACCTTTTGTACACATTTATCCAATAAATCTCACCAAACTCTATGCCTCTAAACCCACAATCCTATTATGATGATTTAGTTAAGTTAGACCCAATATTTCAACAAACTAAGTACACTTACTTATCACGTCTTCCCATGATTGATAAGAGCATCTTGCTTTGGCAAACCCACTCCTTCTCAATCTGGATCTTGACGAGTACTAAACATTAGAAGGCATTCGATTAACTTAATATGTATTTAGGGATTTTAATGTTTATATGAACGATCATGATCCCATCATAAAGAGATTCTCAATTTTTCCTAGATCAAATAATTCATTTCAATATTCGTCAATGGATTGATTTCCAGGTCGTCGGAGAAGTCACAAGTGATCTCTCTTAAAAACTGACTTCCTTACGAATTAAACTAATAATCCGCTTTTGACAAAATCTCCCCATATCAGAAAAAGAAAATTCATATTTAATACCATGTTTCATAAATACAAGAATCTCATGATCATTTGTTCAATTTTAAAATCTTGAATCGTTACAGATTTTATCTTTCTTAAGCAAACATGACATGGGTGTCGTATCTAATACATACATGATTAATCAATATTAAGCATGCATCTCGATTATGTCTACGCATACATACCAAAACATGAAATCATATACATATATGTAATGTGCGTAAAATAAACGTGTTTGGTTATGACCCCATCCTATGTGATTTTTCCAAGCTAATGAAAAAATCAAAGTCAATCTATAGTGGTTTAAAAATACTATCTATTATATGTCTTCTTTCTTCATTGCTCCATCATCCCCTTTTAGATCACCTCCTTGCTTGCAAGCCTTCATTAATTATTACATTGAATATTGAAAAAAAAACTATTCTAATAAAATTATAAGAAGAACTCGAGTTACATTCGAGATAATTAAATTATAATGAATAAATAACATGCAAGTCGTATTTAGAAACCAAAACCATAAATTAAAACCACTATCCTATGGGTCATTAGGTCATAACCATTCATTATGCTATCATATAACACATTAAAAATCTCATATAATCTAACCATGGTATCACATATCATATTTCAGATCATATCGTCATACATAGCATATTAACCGAAATTTAGAAAATTAAAAACAGATTTCTGAAGACAATAAATCGCTGTTTTGAGACCTGTAACGACATCAAATGGCTTACGACGCGAGGATGACTTTGTCAGTATTTCTCAGTGACACGATTCCATGCAGAAAATATATATCGTTTGTGAAAATCGGACACTGGACACAAATTTCAGAAAATCTACAAAAGTCGTTTCAGAATTCGTATCGAATACGATTCTCATAACAAGAACAAACATGTATTATATACATACAGCAATACACACAATCATCCCATGATTATATAACAGATAAATATCATATATTCAAAATCATATAAAACATATATATCAACATATAGGCATGTCATATCATATACATGTTTACATACATCGAAAAACTGTTAAACACATAACCGAATTAAAACGTTTCGCAAGTAGCTCTGATGCCATTGAAGGGTTTCGAGGCAAAAACGCAGCAGAATAAACGCGAAAAATAAATCAAAATAGTGAAACCCTCCGCAGGATCCATGCGAAAACATAATATTTAATTTGGAGATCATTATGTATTACCTTTTAAAGCTTTAACGATAGAGATTATGAAGGTCTAAAGCTCGTACGATCACCATGTATCCCGCAGCATGCGATCTACGTTCTAACGGTGTCCACACGAACACTTGATCTTCGAAGGAGGAATGATGTACTAGCACCCAAGTTATTTCCCTCAACCTCTATCTCTCTCTCTCTATGTGGCTAGGGTTTTTCCCAAAACTGAATTAGGTTAACTCCTAGAGAAAGAGATGTATTTATAGAGGAAATAAACAAACCTTTTAGCCCATCATCTGATTAGGCCTTATGTTTAATTAATTTATTTAAAATTCAAATTTTAATTTAAATAACTAATTAAGTCAAATTTAATTAATATTCAAATATAATTCGAATTATAAATTAATTCAAATTTCTAATTTTATTAATTAAGTTCAACTTAATTAATATCTAAAATAAATTTGAATTACTATTAATTTTCCTTCAAGGGTTCTTTGTGTGTGACCCTTTAGGTTATTATTACATTGGCAATAATTTTATTATCTAATAATAAAATTATAAATAATGAGCGGCATCTAGTAATACATCATTGTTACTCAAGTAATAATAATTAAATCGGTGATTTGATTGAGCCTTTCATGAATAATGTACAATGTAATATAATCCATTTAATCTTGATATTATAGATTAAACTCAAGGCATGTGTCGTGTCATCCTCTTCATAATTTAATCTTTATTTTCTTGATCGATGAGCAGACTATTAAAATCAAATCAACATTTGAGCACGGCCGTGCATTGCATAGTCTCACTCAAACAAGAGGTCAATAATATCACTCCTAAAATTAGGAGGATTAAATGACATCTAGATCATTCATATTTCTCATACGATTCATAATATACTCAATGTCCACTTTTATCATCACCCGGTCAAAGATAACTTTTAATGTAATCAAAGTATATTAATTCTCGTATAGAAATATAATGATTTCAGGTCTAAGGATCATTACATCATTATCATAATGAGAATTACTTATGATACTTATTAACATGTAGAATCTCATGGCGAGTCATTCCAGTGCCATGCATTGAGACATGCACTTATGTTCATGACTTTTAATATCACCATACATATGACCAATGAGATGTGATCATCTGTCAACAAACTTACTAGTCTTTGTGCATTATTATTGTCCTTAAATAATAATACTCGACTAGGGAATTTTAGGAATAAGATACTATTCATATAATCTCATTTTTAAGTCACATACTTAAAGATAAATAATACGTATCAAAATTCCAAGGACATTTATTATGCTTTCAATTTATTACATTGTAAATAAAATATAATAAATAAATAATAATCAATAAAACATAATCCTTAATAATAAAATATTTTCCTTAAAATATAAAAGTAATTGTCTGTAGGGCACAATTACTAACATTGACATGGTAGGAATCGACCCGAAGGTTATGTGTCACCGGCTCAACATTGATCCAAGTAAAAAGGGGGTGAGACAGAAAAGACGCCCTATAAGTGGAGAAAGAGCCGAAGCTCTCAAGGAAGAAGTGGACCGACTCCTCAATGTCGGCCTCATAAAAGAAGCTTTTTATCCCACATGGCTGGCCAATCCGGTTCTCGTCAAAAAGCCAAATGGGAAGTGGAGGACTTGCATAGACTTCACTGATCTAAACAAGCATTTCCCCAAGGACAGCTTCCCTCTACCGAGGATTGATCAACTGGTGGACGCTACTGCTAGTCACGCACTACTTAGCTTCATGGATGCTTATTCGGGATACAATAAAATTCCCATGTATGAACCCGATCAGGAGAACACAGCCTTCATCACTGATAGGGGCCGCTATTGCTATGTTGGAATGTCATTCGGCCTGCTCAATGTCGGATCCACCTATCAGAGGTTGATCAATATGATATTCGAGAAGCAAATTGGCAAAACCATGGAATTGTACGTGGATGATATGCTGGTTAAGTCTAAGGAGGCCTCAGATCACGTTGGTCACTTAACCGAGATGTTTGGCATCTTGAGGAAGTACATGATGAAACTCAATCCCCAGAAATGTGTCTTTGGGGTAGAATCCGGAAAATTCCTAGGCTTGATTATTAATCACCGAGGGATCGAGGCTAACCCGGCCAAGTCAAAGCTCTAATAGAAATGAGGACGCCCAGAAATGTTAAGGAGGTGCATAGCTTAACTGGTCGGATAGCAGCTGAAAGGCATATGACTAGGCCTATTTGTAATAATTAGATGACAACTCAACTCAGATAAGAAAAAGTATAAATAATAATTATGATAACAGAAATCAGAACGAAGAAAGTAAACTAGACACAAAGAATTAGATTGTCAGAAGTATTTTTATGAGGTTGCTACTTGTCACCGGAAGAAGTTCATTAATATGTTCAAGCGTCGGTGAAAAATAAAGAAGTAGTATTTCAGAAGAGTTCAGAAGATACAGAAGATTCCAAGTGGCTACTACAAAAAGATTCCAAGAAAAGAAAATATTAAAGACAAAGCTAGAAGCGAGAACAAGACAGAAGATCAATGTTTTTAAAGTTAAAAGGTGAAGAATATTTATTTTAGTATGGCACAAATGAACTAGACAGTACATTTGTGTGTCAACTAATTTAATAAATATTTATCACATAGCTCAAGTGATTTTCAGACAGAAGACAGTGAAGACAGAAAGACTCAAGTCAAATCTATAGTGGTTGTGTAATGAAGAAACTAAATTAATTCTACTATCAAAAGTTAATTAATTATTTAATTTATCTACTTAAATTAATTCATCTTAAATTGATTTAATTTATAAATTATTTAATTAATATTGGTGGAATTAATTAAGTTAAAAAGAGCTTTTTATTTAACATTGAAAGAAAGTCTTGCTACATAATTTTAGAAAGTCTTGCCGAAATATGCAAATAAGATTTTTCAAAAGTCTTATCGAATTCATTTAAGATTTTTAAAGAAAGTCTTACCGAAAAATTCAATTGAGACTTTAATAAAAAAGTCTTACCAACCATTTAAAAGTCTTAACGAGAAAAAAAGTCTTGCCCAGCTAATTTGAAAAGTCTTAAAGGCTATTTTATAAAGTATTTATGATTTTTTAAATAAGTTTTAATCGAAAGTCTTGACAGCTTCTACCTCTATAAATATAAGTAAAATGTCTTCATTATTTTGTTGATTGAAAACATTCAAATTCAGAAATTTTGTATGTATTGTAATATTCATAAATTTCTGTACAAGTTTGGATTATAATTGTTAAACAAGAAACATTCATGTCAAAATCGTTATAGAATATTTTATCAATTATAAACACTTTTCATCATATTAATTTTGTAATACTTTTCAAGTTAAAATTATATCATCTACTTGAACATTATTTCATTATAATTAATATTTTGTGAGAAATTAAAATAATATTTTTAAATCCAATATTTCGTGATTAAATATTGATATTGTATTCAACTTTCCTTCTACAATATTAGGGACCAACAATTGGTATCAGAGCTGGTTGATATTCCTAATATCATATCCAAACCAAATATTCCGCAACTCATACAGAACTCAAAATTTATTTTTTATTCGAAATAATTTTTATTTAAAAATTATTTTTGATCAGAAATTATTTGAAGTCATAAATTATTTTTTGAAACAATTAATTTTTAATCTTATTTAAAGATGAGTACACAAAAAGTGACGAGCATTAAACTTCCATAGTTTGAGAAAGATCACTATAATTTGTGGAAGCATAAAATGCTTCTCCTTCTGTTACATCCATTTATTTACATTTCGGAGAGGGTATCCGACACGCATTTTAAGGTGCATATAAAGTACAGTTTCATAATTTATTTTTTAATTTATTTTTCTCTGAATAAAAATTTAATGTTTAAACTTTTATTCAGAGAAAAAAATTAAAAAATAATTTATGGAACTATACTTTATATGCACCTTAAAATGCGTACCGGACACTCTCTTTCAAATGTAAACAAATGGGTGGGACTGAGGAAGTACTATTCATTGGGATTGCCAATCTCAAGTATGCATTAATTTTGGCCAAATGTGTTGGATCTCCAATAAGAGTTATTCTCCAGAACGAGGTAGATGGGGTCGTAATTCGTCACAAACAGTTTCCAAAAAGTCTATTTGACTACATAGATGAAGAAAAGAAAGTTGTGTCCCTGGACAACAATCTCAAACTCATATTGATAGAATCCCTAGACTACGTCATGTACAATCATGTGGTCAATTGTAAAAATGCCAAACAAATCCGGGATACAATAGAGATAATAAACGAAGAGACTGAAGAAGTCAGAGAGAATAGATTGGAGATCCTGACCTCCCAGTACGAGCAGTTTAGATCCAATCCTGGTGAGGGTATCTATGAAGTGTTTCAGAGATTGAATAAATTAATAAATGAGCTCAACCTCAATGGGAAATATTATCAGAACCAGGAGGTCAACAGGAAGTTTTTGTTAACCTTGCTAAAGCATCTTGAATATAGGATCGCAGCTATCCGGGAGTCTAGGGACATGAAAGAGGTTACCCTCGAAAGACTCTACGGAGTTTTGAAGACCTATGAATTGGAGCAGATCCAGACAAGAGAAACATATGGCAGAGGTAAAGTTTTGAGTTCCTCCAAAGCACTGATAGGGGAAGCACCAGAGAAGATGGAAGTGAAGGCTGCTGCACCTTCAAATAATTCAATGGAGTATGTGGTTCTAGAATTTGGACATACTTCAGATAAACAAGAAGATGGTGAATTCTACTCTTTGGAAGAACTGGATCAGCTGGAAGATAAATCTCAAACTATGATTGCCAAGAGGTTTGGCAACATGAGATTTCGAAGGAATACCTCCTATAAAGTTAAACCTAATTTTGGAAGATTCTATAGAAGAGGTTCTTCTACAGCTGTATCAAGAAGCGGCTACAAGACCGACTTAGTTGATAGAAGCAAGTTTCGTTGCTTCAACTGCAATGAGCTAGACCACTTTGCAACTGAATGCAAAAAGCTGAAGCAAGGAAAGAAAAGTGAGTCTTATGAAGAGCTCAAGGAAAAGTATGATGCACTTGTTTGTGGATAACCCTGGAAGGAATGGGTGGAGTCTGGAATCTTTAAATGCAAGTCAGATAACGAACCCACGAGGTTCCATTTAAGGGTTCTTAACAATGTTGTTCAAATGATGACCCAGGTAGATTTAAAATTTTCATATATTGACAGTGGTGGTTATATGTATACTATGGATTATTGTACTCGTGTTACTATAAATTGTTTATTGTTTCTTACGGCGGGTTAGCCCATGTAAGCTTAGAAATGGTTTATGGAAGCTGTGCAATAGTTCATAACAGATACTAGTGGAAGGATTGGACCTCTATTTTTTGGGTTGTTTCCTTTTGCATTCAATGGTTACAAGGAACCGTGGGGTAATTGTTGTGCCAAAAATCTCACATGAGTTGGATTTAGGCCCATTGATCTTTAAAGGTCCAATCCACTAATTAATCAGCCCTCTAAGGAAGTTCCAAGGCAGGGAAAAGGATGGTAAGTAGGTTTCATGATGATTTAATGCGCTCTGGAAGATGCCAAGAAGGGCCAGAGGTTAGTAAAACCATCCCATGATGAGGAACCATTAGGAGACTAGGTCCCAGTAAGGTAGAGGTTCCACTGACCAATGAGCTTCCACTATATCAAGGCTGGAACCTAATCAAAGTAGGTTCCAGGAGTCCAATGATGTTGAGATTTAATCTGGAAGGTCTTGACGTGCTATTGTTTCCGGAAAATAGGTTCCAGGTTCCATTGGACAGGTTCAATAAACTAGCTTCCAAGACAGCTGCTTGGTACCTCCTGGCAGGGCAGTTCTACATGGACTGTATCACCTGATTTTTAGGAGACAATCTATCCACGAATATTGGAGGTAAATACCATGTTATTCTCATCAAATTAAGGATAATTACAAGGAAAATGTATATATACCCATACCAGGTCGATTACATATCCTGATATAGCTTCCCATGAGTCCTGGCCGACTTGGACTCTCATGATAGCTCAGTTACTCCGAGATAAATATTATTTACATGGGTTGAAGCTTATCACAACACAGTGGATCACTTATACAAGGAGTCCTATCAATCAAGTACTACATACGGACTTGATCCCTATAAATAGTATATGTATGCAACTAGCAAAGGGGTTCGAAAACACTGAGAGGGGAGAGAGTATATAGAAAACTCGAGTGTTCATCAATCAACCGAGGTATTTGACTTGTATAATCTCGGGATTATATGTTGGTGCCTTGGTGCTTTGCTAGCTCAGTCATTTCTTTATCAAAATCACTATCCACCATTCGTGGAACCTCTGTCAGGAAGCTATTTCTTGGTAGAATGTTGTAATCTTTGTCCGCTATTTCAGTAAAAGATCTCTAATGGTGTTGTACCAAATTCCTCTCACAACATTTATAATATATATAATAATTGCCAAAACAATTGTTGAAATAGTTAATTAATTTTTCCCCTTACAAAATGAGTATCTTTTAACGCCATCCAATCATACTCAAATAATTAATTAGTGAAGAAGTGAGTACTTGTTATCTTGTTATTGTATCGTGTCGGCCATTGGTTGCTGCCTCGCAGGAAGATGGGGATTATTGATTTAGAAAATATGCTCGCAGGAAGATGGGGATTATTGATTTAGAAAATATGCTCGCAGGAAGATGGGGATTATTGATTTAGAAAACAAAGCATATTTTACGAACATATTATAGCATTTGCATTTGCAAATGTTGGACGTTGAGGTCTTAGTGGACCACCTTTTTATATATAAAAACATACGATGGTACAAACCATGAGAAACAGAGTTATCACAAATGATATTTTTGTGTTGGTGATTTAGTTCTTGCCGCCTTGGTTAATCCAACTTTATCATAAATTATTTGTTTAGTTAAAATATTTTTTAATTATTTTTTATTTAGTTTTCTATCTGAATATGCATTTAAAAATAATTTATAAATTATTGGAAATTTAAAATTATTTTTTAAATTACGTTTCAATAAATCTTAATATATATATATATATATATAGAAAATTAAATATAAGAAACCTCAATTTCAAAAAAAGTAATTAAACAAATAATTAAAATGACGGAAGTAATATTGAGAAATAATGGGGAAATATGTATACCCTTGGTTCCAAAATTAAGTATTGTTTAAACATTCTACACTTTAAAACGTATTTTAATGTGTAAAAATTTATTTTCATAAATTATTTTTTAATAAAAATTTAAATATTGTATTTTATTAAAAAGAAACAAAAATGAAATTATAATTTTTTTTATTTCTTAACATATGTGAAATAAATCAGATCCGGAAGGTGTAGTGAATGTTCACAACTGACGAAATGTGGTGATGCGAGAATGTTGTTACAAATATTTCGTCAATAGTAATGTTTAAATTTTTGCATAAAAAAGAAAATTTTAAAATATAATGTATAGATATTATTTCAAATATTAATATAAATTAATTAAAACAATAAAAATTATGGCATGTAACTATGTAAGCAGTATAATTTAAATCGATGCGAAAAATAAAACGAAAGGAGAAACCAAGAATGTATAAATCAAGGTTTTGGGTTCGATTCTCGTTATATCAAATTTAATGTAGAACAGATATTGATGAGTATGGCAGAGTTAATAATAAAAAAAAAACAGGTATAAACTGAGCAATGGCACGTGAAATTCGGTTGAATGAATAGCCATGAGAGCCTGCCTTTTCTTAATTCCTGATTTCCTGCTACAACTTTCTGTCTGCAATTTTAAATTTGCAGTCCCGATTAAAAATATTGCAGATTCATGCATATTCAATGTTTTATGTTTGTAGGATTGTATCATATACAACAATACCCATGCCTCATCTCTCTCCTATATTATTATTTTATTATTATTTTTATTATAAGTATTTTGATTAATCAATTTTTATACTAAAGTTACAAATAAATTGCAATTTACATGTTATTGACCAAACTAACAATAGTATCAATTCATAATAGAAAAGTTCTAAAAAACATCATAACTTTTGAAACAAAAAGGAGGACTCGGTACCTAGCAAAAAAAAAAGGACTTGGCCCATACCATAATCTAAATATTTTAATTTTGATAACTTTTTTCCTCCAAAAATTGATTTTTTAAATATATTTAGTACTACTGCTTTTATAAATAAATCAATAATTTAAGTTAGTGTAATTATGATATTTTGATTATTAGACAACTTTTGACACTGATTTTGAAATTACAAAATAGACATTAATATAAAAATAGACTTTCTGTAAAAACACCATCTTTGTAAAAAACAATTCCAAAAAAAAACGTAATATATTAAAGAATTTACAATAAAAGTTAATTTTCAGTAAATATTTCTGAAAATACAATCTGTAAGTTGCAACCAAAAATGCAATTTTAATTTTATTTGTTTTTTAAAAAATAGTCAAAGTTGATTCGATCTGTATTAATTAAAAAAAATTATTCGAATTGCATTGATACAACTTAATAAAGCAACTAAAATTGTTTCAAAAAAAAAATTCTTATCATTATTCTTTAAGAATAAGAAAATATATATTATTTTTAAACAAAAATTACATAACAGAAGAAGACAAGAAATTTGATATTCTGTGACTCATGAGCATCACAAATTTGGTGATGGATCTTTTAGAATCTCCGGTGGTGCACAAAAAGTGTTGAAGAATGAAAACAAATAAGTTATAATTTCAATGAAGATTTGCGGTTGATGAGATCGGGTGGTTGTTTTGGCAGAATTATTTATTTATAACTAAACCATGATATGGATAAATATTTGGTATTATTTCATGATTCGGTGTTACTTATTTAACCAACAAACCCACCAAATCATTTGAAATTCCAAGAGATTTCTCCACCGCTTGTGTTTACTAAAATTATAATCCTCATGACCATATCTTTAAATTTATTGGTATTTGTTGTTACTGAGTTATTTGTGACGTGTCAATATCTTTGACGTTTTAGATTAATATAATCAATTAGGTTAAAAATATTATTAAATATTTAATTACATTAATATAAATATATATACATACATATATATTTTATATTATTAATTTTTTATTAATAACATTATTATTTATAAATTAATATGTTTTTTATATAATTGATTTTTATTAAATATTTCTATAAAATAATAAATAAGTTATTAACCAATATTAATGTATGTATTTTTTTTTTTGTTACATAACTATTAATTTTTAAATTTTAAACATTTACACATTAGTTTTTATTTTACTTTTAAATTCTACTTACTCGACGAATATTTATCTATTTTTTAATAATTAACTAAATATTAGTAATATTTTAATATTAAATTATAATACATACAAACACACACACTTACTTACATACATATATAGACAAATATGCACAATTTTTTACATTTCGTATAATGTACGAATTTGTTTTTAATATTTAGTATTTTTACTTTAATATTATATTTATATGATTAGAATTTATTTTTATTTTTATTTTTATATCTATGATTTTAATTTATTTATAATCTTGTGTAGAAATACTTTTATATAATTTTTAACATATTTTATATGTGTTCGTGTTTAAAAGAGATAAAATTTATATATTTTATTTAAAAATAAGTTTTAATTAGAATATAATTTTTTTTGATATATTTTTCGTGTAACAATATTGTTACGATATAAATGAATATTAACATCATAATATTAAAATTAGAATATTTTGATATACTTTTAAAATATTAATGTCACAATATACATAAATATAGTAATTTTCTAACCATATTTAAGAAAAAACTAATTAGATGGGCTATATTGAACCATTAGTTTTAATTTGAAGTGCTTATTTGAGCCTTATTAAATCACAGCAGCTTATCCGCTCCTACGCCTAAACCACAAGGGTTTTTTCGCTCCTTAAGCCGTACTTAAATTATAATTCTCACAAAAAAGATTTTATACATTTATTCAAATTTATTGATTTTACTTCTTATTTTACAACCGTTTGATTACAGTTTTTCAAAGAAGTAATATAAAATAAAATTAAAATAAATTTTCAATTAAAATGATTTACAAAGTATGATTGGTTAGAGTACACTATTACATTACTCTCGTGGAATTTTAAATAAATAGATTGTCATTTCTCTTTTTTTTTTCCGCACATTAAGCTCATGATGAATACTTTTATTTGTTAATATGATGCCAGGTGCGGTCATGGTTCAGTAAAGATTTCAAGTGAATTCACTTGGACTATGCTATGTATCGGGAAGTTATACTGTTTGTAGTATCTTTTTCTTAAGTCGGAGAGTCATACTTTTTATAGTAATTATCTATATTTTATAACAATTAAACTGTAGAAAATGTTCTTTCAACTGATTTTACAACTAAGGTATGAGAAAATTTCAAATATTTAAAAATTAAAAGCAAAACCTATCACATATTTTTCCTATATATGAGATAACTATGATACGAAATAGAGGTTAAGTTTTACAAAAGTTTGAATATAGATTTAGTTGTGATTTACTCCCTCCGGTCCCTAATAATAGCTTCTTAATTTTTTGACACGCATGTTTAGGAGTAAAAACACATACATATATTTAAAAAAAATTATATCAAATAAAAATTTAGAATTTGAAATTTTATATGATATAAAAATTGAAATCTAATATCAAGTGAAGTTATGTGTTTTTTACTCCTAAATATGTGCGTCAAAAAGTCAAAAGGCTATCATTTAGGACGAGAGGGAGTACTGTGAAGAAAATTTTATTTATATTAAAATTTTGAGCCCTACTATCTTGAAATCCTGGTTCCGCCCCTATATAAAAATATTATCAATAGTCTAATGTGGACTTTAGTTGTGATGTACAGAATGAAATAATAAATTTTATTCTTAAAAATTCAATCAAATATATAATTTTTCCACTTGCATAATTGTTTTTGATATTGAGTCAGTTTAGATTTACATTTAATTTAAGGGTCCGGGATTAAAGTTAAATTTTGATTTTGAGAATAGGTCACTTTATTCACATTTAGGAGAAGGATTTAAGAACTTTTATTAATTATAAAAAAACACGAATGGACAGTTATTTTCAAGGACCAACTGTCCTAATTTAGTCGTGTCGAAAATTAAATTAGCGACATATAATTACGACTAGATTTTTTCTCAGTTTATGAGTCTATATTTGTTTATAATTTCAACAGTTCATGCAAAATATTTCGTTATTATAATCATCATTATGGATGTACTACGTAGTACCAATCACCAAATGTAACACTGTTGGTGTCAGAATTTTACATGTCCGACGGGAATATCTTAACGTCGACACTAAGGACATGACAGGAACAATGGCGTCCGACGACAACTCAGCAGGCACCAGAAACAGTCAATAACTGTCCAGAATTTTAGGAAGGGATGATTATCTTATCCCTAAAATTTCGGATCATGGAAATAATCATTCCTACAAGCTAGGCACGTGCTGATAAAGGTAGAAGCTAATATATATCAATATATTTGAGGATAATACAACACACATGACAATCATTCTTCTACCTACATGCTACTACACCACTACACAATTATTATTTCAGTTGACGTCTAAAGCTTACTTTCCCATTTTTCTTCATTGTAACTTCATTTTCTTCACTTGTAATCGTTGCTACATCATTATAGTGGATCATATTTGGTTGGGGAAGGTCCCACCCGCGGTTTTTACCTCTCAACGGGGGTTTTCCGCGTCACCAATCGCTTGTGTCTTGTTCTTTCATTGTTATTGTCGATTTCTATTGTGTTCTTGTTCTTATCTTGTTCATACGAATTAAACTCACTTGAAATCATTTACACTTAATCATTAACCTACAAAATTTTACCAAAACAGTTTGGCGCCGTCTGTGGGAAATTGATTAAAAGTCTAAGTGATTTTCGGTTAAACACACTCAACGATGGCCGACGATCCTCAACATGCATGCCCTTCAAATAAAGGTGTTAATATGGGTGACGATGAAGGAATGATTTCTGTTATCAAAAAGCTACAGGCTGAGATGGATGCCTTGAAATCCGAGAATGAGAACTTGAAAAAACAGCTGACTACAATGAAGTCCAATAACAAGACTAATATGCGACACACCGTACCAAGCGTCGTCCGACGACTGGATATGGACGAGATCACTAATGACGAACCACAAAACAAGGAGAATGATCTTGTGGTTGACATTGAAGGTGACGAAAACACAATCACTAACAACACACACGACAGACGACAACCGCACAACGAGACAGCGGAGGAACGAGAGGCAGAACGTGAGAAGTCTTGTAGACGGTCGAGACACCGGACCTCTAAATCACAAGGACAGGTGTCAGATGCCGTCAAGTTGGAATTGCAAGAAATGAGGGAGCTGATTCAGAGAATCCCAGGTGTCCCAAAGCCTTTGGAGAAGTCGACGCCAACAAGTTACACAGATTCACCATTTTCCGACGACATCGCTTTGGTCGACATACCCAAGCGATTTTCAATCCCCAACATGAAAATGTACGACGACACGACGGATCCTCAAGAACACATTGTTCAATACAAGCAGCGAATGTTTACGGTGCCCATACCAAAGGAGTTGAGAGAGCCGTGTATGTATAAGGGGTTCGGTTCGACGTTGTCGGGACCAGCACTACAGTGGTTTGTGGGCCTGTCCAACGGAAGCATATGCTCTTTTGCTGATTTAGTCGACGCCTTCAACTTGCAGTTTGCGTCCAGCAGACAGTTTGAGAAGACAACTAGTGACCTGTACCGTGTCGTCCAAAGGTTCAGGGAACCACTGAGAGACTATTTGACAAGATTTAACATGGAAAAGATGGCGATTATCAACTGCCACATACCGACGGCTATTGAGGCCTTCCGTCATGGACTGATTAGAGACTCCCCTCTATACGACGAGTTAACCAAGTATCCATGCAGGTCAATGGACGATGTCCAAGCCAAAGCTATGTCACATGTCAGATTGGAGGAAGACAAACGGGAGGATGACGACAGCTATCACCATCCTATCAGGAAGACGACAATTCATAAGATAAGATATTATAAGCCATATTCTAGGAGTGGATGAGAAGAAAAAAATGCCCCTTGCCGCACTTAATTGACGTCATCACTGGACGGGGGGCATCCATGATGTCAACACTCGACAACAACACTCGACATGAACACTCGACATGAACACTCGACAGGAACACTCGACAGGAACACTCGATAGGGACACTTGACATATAACTGGCCCCAATGGACTTAAATACACATACCATCAATTCGACACTTTGGAAAGGCTCGGACAATATTCAGTCAACTCAATTAATCCAACATCTCCTTTATACACATTCTGAGGCCTGCGATAGAAGAAGAATACGTATTAACAGTAGACAACCCGACACGTACTGACATGCGACAAACGAAGAGTTGGACACAAGCATTCAAAGACTACCCGTCCGACGACATGCAACCTGTCGACACCAATGAATCAATAAATATGTTCTTCTCGATTACATGTCAAGTGAGGGACAATATTCTTCTTACCTACAAAGATTAAAACTCTCACGACTTTGTCATGTCTTACAATGATGACATGAATTCAAGGAACACGGTTGATCACGTCAAACACTTGATAGAAGCTTTTTAATTGACATCTCCAATATCCGTCAAGGACTTGACAGAAACATACGACATGCTCAAAGAGAATCCAACACACAAGCTGACGCATTTGGATTAGGGGCAGTGTTAAGACATCTCAACATGTCCAACATTCCAGTCATACACGTCTTCAAAGTAGCCATTCAGAAAGATGACAGCTTGGAAGAGATCATGTATGTTATGACACACTACACCAACATGACAAGTTGGATACGACAACTCGAAGACTACGTGTCTGACGATATCTAACATGTCGGATGACATCTAACATGTCGACAAACATGACATCTACATTTATTTTTCAATAATCCTCGTACGTGGACACAACGACAAGGTGCAGTACCTCACGACATTTACAACAAGGGGCAACAGCCCACATCATTGTGCGACAATTACAACGTTAACAAATAACGAGGACGACACCCAAGACACCGACATGACAAGCTGGATACAACAACTAAAAGACTACTTGTCCGATGACATCCAACCCGTCGACAGAAATGACATCTACATTTATTTCTCAAATAATTCTCGTACGGTATGTTCTCTTGAGATTTAGTTACTTCTTTTGATCTTGTCTTGCAAATATGCAACATGTTTGCCTTTGGTCTGGACGTCTTCTTTGAGATCTACATGCTTTAATGTGAACTATGTGAAAATATGCTTGTATGTTATATATCATGCCTCATATGCTTAATTGCTTTGACAACGCATTTATACGTATGCTAGATTTATTATGTGTTATTTACGTCTTGTATTTAGTTAAGTTATATGCATGACATTACAAACTCTACGATAAACAATACATTGACGATTCTACGATAAATGGCCATTACAATTACGTGATAACTAGGGGCATTGTATCCCGACATTATCTATTAAAGGGCTGATCACCCTACTACATTATATACGATAGGGGCAACCCTTACCAACAGACTAATCACGATAAAAAAAAAATGGTTACCATATCTGGTCCTATCAACGACATATAACACCTCCAAATGAGGATAATTTTTATTTTTACCAACAAGTCACATACACTAGGTCTGTTTCAAGAGGGTGAGACCTCTTAACGGCTGCGACACGTGCATGCACACCACAATTAAAATGTTACCTCGATTTTACACCACACCACGCGACATGTGACACTAAATACAATCGACGAATGACAATTTACAACAAGTGACGATATACAATTGACGTATATAACACATATTACATGTGACGAATAAATATTACGATTACATTCGACATACGATGTGATACAATTTACATTTCACATTGACATACGACATATTACAAATAGTTGTCACATTGACATACAACATATTACGATTACATGTTGCATTGACATATGACGTGAAGAACTTACGTATCACATTGACACAATGTTTCATTTCATGATTATAAGCTACGTGTATTCATCTACGTATTTCAACTACAAGTTGAAACAATTACGACTTACGAGATACGCTTATGAATCAAGTATTATGGTCGTGGTACACGTGTCTCGTGACATTACAACGACGACAATACACCGACGAATTATAAATCTCGACTTCATGTCACCTGTTACAATGACAATACAACGCCGAATTACATAACACGACGACAAATTACATATTACAATTACGAGTGACATATTACGATGACAAGATACACGTTTTGTCTACAAATTACATGTTACGTTTACAAGACATGTTACAGTACATCTTACGTGGTGACACTCTTACAACTACTCTAGCCTAAAGAATCACATGAACCTGTCAACAAGCCATTTGAAGTAAATGGACGCATACGAAAATGCAACTGACAATGACAAGAGTATATTCGACACGAAGAAGAATTTTATTGGTTGTATGTCTCCACCCAATAAAATTAGGGGTAAATATTGGTGTCAGAATTTTACATGTCCGACGGGAATATCTTGACGTCGACACTAAGGACATGACAGGAACAATGGCGTCCGACGACAACTCAGCAGGCACCAGAAACAATCAATAACTGTCCAGAATTTTAGGAAGGGATGATTATCTTATCCCTAAAATTTCGGATCATGGAGATAATCATTCCTACAAGCTAGGCACGTGCTGATGAAGGTAGAAGCTAATATATATCAATATATTTGAGGATAATACAACACACATGACAATCATTCTTCTACCTACATGCTACTACACCACTACACAATTATTATTTCAGTTGACGTCTAAAGCTTACTTTCCCATTTTTCTTCATTGTAACTTCATTTTCTTCACTTGTAATCGTTGCTACATCATTATAGTGGATCATATTTGGTTGGGGAAGGTCCCACCCGCGGTTTTTACCTCTCAACGGGGGTTTTCCGCGTCACCAATCGCTTGTGTCTTATTCTTTCATTGTTATTGTCGATTTCTATTGTGTTCTTGTTCTTGTCTTGTTCATACGAATTAAACTCACTTGAAATCATTTAGACTTAATCATTAACCTACAAAATTTTACCAAAACAAGCACCATGCTACCAAATTCACAGTAAGCAAAAGCAAACAAACAGAAGTAAATCATAGCACCAATGTGCAGTATAGTAATTGTATAGGAATTCATATTCTATAGTCGACACTGAAGCACTAGGTATATATAATACAAGTTGCTACATATGAGCTTTGACCAAACTATTGAGCTTGTTTTAGGACTGCTTAATTACACAGTTGAATTTGTCAAACATAGGCCAAATGGCCAAAAACTGACCAAGAACATGCAGTGTTTGAAAAGAGCGAGTTGATACCACTATTAAGAACACATTATTTCATAAATTTCAAATTAGCATGTCGAGATGCAAAAGTTTTCCTGTAAGGAGGTCTACAGAATTGTTCACGGCAAAGACTAAAAACACATCATCACAAGGAGGAAGATTCAAAGTTTCAAAGGCTGTGGTTCTCTGCATATTAGAGCACTTTTATATGTAGCAGATTAATGTTTTAAGAGAATCAATAACTTAATAAAACTGAAAAAGGCGGGAGTATGGACACATTCATTGAAGGCCAGAACTACACATGATATTAATGGTATAACATAGATCAGAGTCTTCAGAATATGATCGCCGACGATCCAAACTATTAGCAGTTTAGCGCCATGCTCAATGTTCAATGACTGGTTTGGTCAATATATCAATACGTTTTCTTTTAAAGAAGTCGCGATACATTTCGCCTTTACCAAATTCTCAGTACACAACAAAGGATACACAAACATAAAATCCAAACGTTAGTGTAGTTGATATGCTTCATAGTTTGAAACCAATAGCCAAAGTTGAAATCCTCACAAATGCAACAGGTCTAAATCAGCTACAAAAACACACAAAGGAAAACTTCAAATTGTCTCAAATATCTCAAAGGACTGCAATAAGTTTATTCCTGCATAAAAATAAAACAGAACTTAAAAGTACTACCAGGATTGGCTATTTACTTTTTAGTTTTTACTTTTCATAGCAGCACAGGTTCTTAATTTTATATCATATACCATATACCAAGTTTTTTTTTCAAGTGTTATAGCATATACCATATAACGTAAATTTATTAGCAAATTGATGATGAAGATTTATGGAGGTCACACTAGCCATCATTTATATTTTAAGCATATTCTCAAAATAGCATCATAAAAAAGCATAACTTGGTGAAATTGCCTGATGACAAATTTAAAGAATAACTATTTCACGTAATTATATCCATATTTGTTATAACCAAAAAATTACAAGTGCAATTTTGTATTGACGAGTGATGACATTGCTGGCGACTGATGGAAGCTTGACGACATAGTTGACGAGTAGAAGTTTATTGGACGACTAGCAAGTTAAATAATAATATTATATATTATTATTCTGTGAATAATTCAATATTCATTGGATTATTTAATTACGCAAGTGAGATTAATAATTACATTAATATTACAATCAAAACCCAATAAAATAGGGATGTGTTAGGAATCTACATGTAATTTGATGATAACATTAATCTTAGAATCATAAAAATTTTATTTGATGTAACTGATCAATTGATATGAAAATTTTATAAATATCAATTGATTAGGAAATCATTTATCAATTGAAATATTTATATGAATCAACTGATAATTTGGACTATAGCATAGGTGTATTTAGTCTATTTCGATCGATAAGGTATATATCAATTGATATTATTCTTATCAATTGATGTTAGAGTCGATTGATATAGATCATCAATTGATGTGTAAATTAAACTGTCAAATTATAATTATTTGAAGACAGGAAATTGCACAAGTGAAGGATGATCGATTGATATTGAAGCATCGATGGATGAGAGATCAATCGAAGAAGCCAAGTCAAGAATTGAAGACTATCAACTGATGTGAAGACTCATCGATTGATAACATCTATCAATCGATAAGTCATTCCTTATCAATCGATGGATATAAAGATCAATCGAACAAGAACATCAGTTGATGGATTAAAGGATGAATCAATTGATATGCTTAACAGCAAGTTATCAATTGATTGTGACAACATAGAAAGACTATCTGTTGTAGATCCACAGAACAAAAGCACACCTATGGAAGACAGCCTAGGGTGGCTGTGAAGACTCAATCCGTAGTTGTCTTTCAAGTCTGTTTTCCTAAAAAGGAAAAAGAGAGACAGATAGAAACAATCCTAGAATAGGAATTGTAAAAATACATTTGTAGTATATAAACAAGTGTAGTAGCATTATTAGAAATATAGAAGTTAGACAATATTACTTAAATCAACTGTTCAAGCTTCAGAGCACATTGTAAGATCAGTTGATTTTTCTAACGTTGTAAAAACGAAACTAGGTTTTCTTTTAACCTAGGAACATTGAGCAAAAATATAAACTGATGGAAAAACCAATCCATCAGTAATTTTTAAATCTCTTTATTCAGTTTAATTTTCAGTTATTATTTGTTCAAATATATTCTCTCAAACTCTCAAACATCAAGAACAAATATTAAAAGAAGCAAAAGTTTTAATATTTGTTTTCAACCCCTCCTTTTACAAATATTGACATTGTTCTAAGGAATAACAATTGGTATCAGAGCAGGTTTTCAACATACAGAAAGTTTAAAGATCAAGAACAATCAATATGGGCCAACAAGATTCAGGTGTAAAGATTCCAGTATTAGAAAAGGATGAATACTTTCTATGGAAGGTAAAAATGCATCTGCATCTTCTTTCTCTCGACCCTTCCTATGTTCATTGCATAGAGAAAGGTCCTCATATTCCCATGAAGCTAGTCACAGGTGTGAACCCCGATGGAACTCCTGCACTTGACAAACATATTCCTAAACTCATATCTGAGTTCACTGAGGAGGATGAAAAAGAAGTACTCAAAGACAAGAAGGTCATGAACATTCTGTTTAATGGTCTAGATAAAGATATGTTTGACAATGTGATAAACTGTACTTCATCAAAAGAGGTATGTGACACTCTTCAAACTCTATGTGAAGGAACTGAACAAGTAAGGAAAAACAAGATGCAACTCTTGATTCAAAAGTATGAATCATTTCATTTCAAGAGTGGAGAATCTATCAATGACACCTATAGCAGATTTCAGAAGTTACTAAATGGACTGAAGCTATATGGTAGGGTTTATGCAACTGAGGATACAAATCTAAAATTTCTTAGATCTCTTCTAAAAGAATGGAAACCAATGCCTGTTTCCATTAGACAATCTCAGGACTTCAAGGATTATACTCTTGAGAAACTTTATGGTATTCTCAAGACATATGAGTTGGAAATCCAACAAGATGAGGAGATTGAGAAGAATCAAAGAATGGAGAAAATTATGGCTTTGATAGTCAAAGGAAATGAAGAAAAGAAGGAAAGTGGCTGTGTAGAAGAGTCTGTCATGATGACTGGTGATGCTGTTGAAGAATCATTCAAAAGAGGAAAGGGCAAGTGTGAAGAAAATAAAACATGCTTTCAGGATGATTTGGATGAGATTGATGAACACCTTGCATTTCTGTCAAGGAAATTTTCAAAGCTAAAATTCAAAAGGAATCCAAATGCTCAAAGGCCTGGATCCCAGTTTAGAAGTAACAATCAAAACAAAAAATTTTGTTGATAGATCTAAATTCAAATGTTTTAACTATGGATTGGCTGATCATTTCTCAAATGAGTGTAGGAAGCCAAAGCAAGAAAAGGCAAAATCTTATGATGGTATTGATTATAAAAAGAAATACTTTGACCTTTTAAAATAGAAAGAAAAGGATTTTGTCACTGAAGAGAATGACTGGGCTGCTGAGGACAGTGAGTCTGAGGAATTCATCAATCTAGCACTAATGGCCAAACATGAAGATGAAGAAGCTAGTTCATCATCAAATCAGGTACTAGCTACAAACTTTTTGTGCTTACAACTGATGAATGCAATAGTACTATTAATGAAATGTCCAATGAATTGTACAATTTGCATGTCACTCTAAAATCTCTAAACAAAGAAAATCTCAAATTGAAGAACACCATCGATGTCTTAACTGAGAGGAATATTTTTCTTGAAAATGAACTTGTTTGTTTAGATAGATTTAAGCAGGAGAGTAAGGATGCTAGAGATGAACTAGTAAATAGTTTGAAAAGAGAAGAATTGTTAAAAGAACAATTGGCTGAAGAAATTGAAACCATTAACAAATGGAATGGGTCTGCTAAAACTGCCAAACAAATTATTGATGTTCAAGGTGTAGATACTCTAGGAGAACTCCCCAAATCAATAGCCAGACCATTGACTGATACTTCAATTGATAAAGACCAATCGACTGCTAATCCTTCATCAACTGATAAGGATTATCAATCGATTGATGCTGAATCAACTGATAAGCATCCATCGACAAGTAAATCATCAATGGCTAATAAAAAGAACAAATTTAGCACTTCTATCAAGTTTGTTAAGGAAACCAAAAATCAAGTTGAGACTGAAGCTGAGAAGATCAACATAGGTAGCTTATCCAAGAAACAATTAAAAGAGAAATTAAAAAAGATAGCACCTGTGGAAATTACTCAACCTAAGTCTGAGAAAAAGAAAAAGAATAGGAATGGTAAAGTAGGCATTAATAAGCACAACAACTACACTCCTGACATGTATGCTCCTAGAAAGGTATGTGCTAAATGTGGCAGTGTAAATCATTTGTCTATGCAATGCAAGAATGAAACGAAATCTATATCTTCAAATGATTTAAATGTACATGCCATGACTGCTAATGCCATGTTTACCAATCCTATGCTCATGAATGCCATGTCTTCTAATTTAGTTGCACCTAATGTTCATATGCCTTATGCACAAGTTCTATACATGTATAATCCCTTCTTTGCATATGCAAATATGAACATGACTGGTATGCCATGGAACATGCCTAATGTAGATAATGAAATACATGGAAATTCTTCCATGAGTTCCAAGGTGTTTAAGCCCCAAAAGCCAACTCCCAAAGTTAAAGTGGATTTAAATCCACCAAAACAAAAGGAACCAAAATTGGCAACAAAGGCTCATGCTGCAACTAATGAAACAGGACACAAGACAACTTGGGTACCAAACACAACTTGATTGTTTTATGTGTGTGCAGGGAAACAGGAAGAAAAATCTCTGGTATTTGGATAGTGGATGCTCAAGGCATATGACTGGAGACTTGTCCATGCTCACAAAGTTTGTGGAAAAGGCTAGCCCAGGAGTTACTTTTGGAGATAACAGCAAAGGTTTCACCATGGGATATGGCTCAATTACAAAAGAAAATGTTATCATTGAACCTGTAGCACTAGTTGATGGATTGAAGCACAACTTGCTCAGTATTAGTCAATTGTGTGATAATGGTAATGGTGTGTGGTTTACAACTGGATCATGCATCATAGCCAACAAGGAATCTGGTGAAATTCTCTTAACTAGAGAAAGAAAAGGAAAGGTCTATGTGGCTGATTTTCACTCTGTAAAGGTAAATTCAATGACATGTCTACTGAGCAAAGCCAATTCAGATGAAAGTTGGATTTGGCACAAGAAACTAGCCCATTTGAATTTCAAAGCCATGAATCTATTGGTTAGAAAGAATCTGGTTAGAGGCATTCCACAGATAGAATTCACCAAGGATGGACTTTGTGATGCCTGTCAAAAGGGAAAACAAAAAAAAAGCATCATTTAAGTCAAAGTCTGAATCATCAATTGATAAGCCTTTGGAATTATTGCACATGGATTTATTTGGTCCAGTCAACATCACGTCAATTGCCAAAAAGAAATATGCCTCAGTCATTGTGGATGACTTCACAAGATTTTCATGGGTATATTTCTTACACTCTAAGGATGAGGTAAGTAAATTAATTATCAATCATGTGAAGAATGTTGACAATGGCACTGAATGGAAGGTCAAGAAATTAGAAGTGATAATGGTACTGAATTCAAGAATGCAACAATGAAAGAATTTTGTGAAGAAAAAGGTATCACTCATCATTTCTCTGCACCAAGAACTCCACAACAAAATGGAGTAGTTGAAAGGAAAAATAGGACCTTGATTGAAGCTGCTAGAACTATGTTAGAAGAAGCAAAACTACCTACATACTTCGGGCAGAAACAATTAATACTGCTTGCTACATTCAGAATATTACCATGGTCAATCAAATTCAAAGCAAAACTCCATATCAGTTGATGAAGAAGGACAAGAAGCCAAATTGTTAACTTTCTTCATGTATTTGGTTGTAAATGCTTTGTAATGAGAAATCAAGGTGAAAATCTAGGAAAATTTGAAGTCAAGGCTGATGAAGCTATATTTGTTGGATATGGGATAACAACCAAAGCATACAGAGTTTACAATCTTAGATTACACATTGTTATGGAATCTATGCATGGTCTTTGAGGACAAGAAAATTTAAGGGTTGTTTGATGAAGGATTTCATGACCTATTGCATTTTGAAAATGAATCAACAAGTAATATTGAAGATAGTGATGATGATGTGGAAATTTCAAGAAATCAAGTACCTAGAATCCTCCCATCAATTGATGTCAATGCATCAACAGATAACTTATCAGTTGACAATCTTCAATCGACTAATAATACATCAATTGATAATCATTCGATGGAGAACAACTCTGCTCAACAATCTTCAAGTGGAGTGTCCATCTCAGGGGGAGGGTTCTCAAATAGTCAATCACATCACAATGATCAAAACAATTTCAATGATCATGAAGCATCATCTTCAAGAACAAATTTACCATCTCAAAGGAAATGGACAAAAAGCCATCCCTTTGAATTGATTATTGGAGATGCAAATGATGGAGTCAAAACCAGAAGTGCAACTCAAAATGAATGCTTGTATAGCAGCTTTCTATCTCAAGAAGAACCAAAAAGGATTGAAGAAGCCTTGAATGATCCTGATTGGATAATTGCTATGCAAGAAGAGTTGAATCAGTTTGAAAGGAACAAGGTATGGAAGCTGGTGCCCAAACCAAAGAACAAGTCTGTCATTGGCACAAAATGGGTATTCAGAAACAAAATGGATGAATTTGGTACAGTGACAAGGAATAAAGCAAGATTAGTGGCAAAGGGCTACTCACAAGAAGAAGGCATAGATTTTGATGAAACATTTGCACCAGTTGCAAGGTTGGAAGCAATCAGAATCTTTCTAGCATATACTGCTCATGCAAATTTCAAGGTGTATCAGATGGATGTGAAAAGTGTCTTTCTCAATGGAGAACTAGAAGAAGAAGTATATGTAGAACAACCTCCTGGTTTTATTGATCTTGTTCATCTTGGATTTATGTACTATCTTCTGAAGGCACTTTATGGATTAAAACAAGCACCTAGGGCCTGGTATGAAACTCTATCTAAATTCTTGATTGAGAATCACTTCACAAGAGGTAATGTTGACAAAACTCTCTTTCATAGAAATGTTAGTGGCTCTATGATTCTTGTTCAAATCTATGTAGATGCATTATTTTTGGCTCAACTAATGAAAAACTTTGTCAAAAGTTTGCTAAGTTGATGCAAAGTAAATATGAAATGAACATGATGGGATAACTTACCTATTTTCTTGGTTTGCAAGTCAAACAAGTCAAAAATGGCATTTTCATAAATCAAACCAAATATATTTCTGATTTATTAAAAAGATTTAATTTAAGTGAATGTTCTTCTGCAAAAACTCCCATGGCCACTGCAACTAAACTTGAACTGAATACTAAGGAAGCTATGGTGGACATTTCAAGTTATAGAGGCATGGTTGGCTCATTACTTTATTTAACTGCAAGTAGGCCAGACATAATGTTTGTTACATGTCTTTGTGCTAGATTTTAGGCTGATCCTAGAGAATCTCATTTGATTGCAATAAAAAGAATATTCAGATATCTCAAGGGAACTCCAAATCTTGGAATTTGGTATCCTAGAGATTCTGGATTTGATCTAATTGGTTATTCAGATACAGACTATGCAGGTTGCAGAATTGATAGAAAAAGTACTACAGGCTCCTGTCAATTTCTAGAAAATAAGCTTGTATCATGGTTCAGCAAAAAGCAGAATTCAGTGTCTACATCTACTGCAGATGCTGAATACATTGCAGTTGGAAGTTGCTGTGCACTAATATTATGGATGAGGAATCAACTACTTGACTATGGGTTCAACATGAACAAGATTCCTATTTTCTATGATAATACAAGTGCCATTGCTATAACAGAAAATCATGTGCAACATTCCATAACCAAGAACATTGACATAAGGTATCACTTCATTAGTGAATATGTAATGAATGGTACAGTTGAATTACATTTTGTCCCTAGTGAAAGACAACTTGCAGACATTTTTATCAAACCATTAGATGAATCGACCTTCAATGGATTGGTCTGTGATTTAGGTATGCTTAATTATATTTAATGTTTTAAATGTCTTACAAGTTATATATATATTTATATAAATTTTAGCCATTGACTATGTTAATCTATTGATTCTTCATTAATCAATTGATAAACATTGTTCTTATCTATGGATATTTGTATCTATCGATAGATAAATATATCAATTGATGATATATTTACTTATCGATGGATATATGTAGCTATCGACAGATAAATATATCAGTTGATGATATATTTATTTATCGATGGATAAGTGTACCTGTCGATGAACAAGCTTTACCAATCGATGACCTGGAATTTAAAGGGGTCCATGTCATCAATCGATCTGTACGAAAATTTAGCCGTTGATTACTCATTTTATCAATTGATTAATACATACATTCCTGTATGTATAACAGTCGATTGCCAAAATTGGTAACTTTTACTTTTCATTTTTTTAAATGGTCGATTAAGTTCTATTTTGAGTAAGAAATTGATTGAGAAATCAGTAAATATAAATAGTGAGATTAAAATATCTGTTCATTCTTACTTACAATTTTTACAAACGAATTCTCTTTCTCTCTTTCTCTTTCTCAATCTCTGAACTCTCTCTCTGTATCTATCTCTTGCTAATAATCCTAATTTCTACTATCTAATTACTGTTTTTGTATAATTACTAACAAGTTTGCCAGTTAATTCTCATCTCGATCATCTTCAAGCACACTTATGGCATCATCAAAGAAAGTCTCATAATCTGGATTCTACTATGAACTCAACAACTTTGTTGCTTGCACTATGGTGGAGGAAGCCCCAACAGAATTCCATCCTCTAATGGAATTCCTAAAAAGTTCAAGGATATCAAAGGCCCTCACAGAAGCACCAAAGATAGTGTGCAATCTAGTCGAAGAGTTCTGGACAACTGCATAAGTAGCAGATGATTTTTCTTCAATCTCCTTTGATTGCAAAGGACAGAGGTATATTCTAACCACTATAGTCTTTGGTGAATGTTTAAATCTTCCTGCAAATAATACAGAAAATTCACCCACTGACACAGAAATTAGAAGCATGCTTAGAGAAATCAATTACATTGCTCCTGATGCTAGTCTAGGAATTATAGTTAGAAAGAATCTAAGAAAAGAATGGTCATATTTCTTTGATGCAATAATAAAGTGTTTTTCTGGTAAGGTTAGTAATTTTGATGCAATAACAACAAGTATGCATCAAGTAGGGTATAGCATTTTATATGATAGATATCATAATTTAGGTAGCTTGTTACTCAATGAAATGTTTGCCAAATTGGGAAATAAAATAAATAGATCTAATCATATTTATTATGCTAGATTTATTATGATTGTTATCAACCACTTTGTCAAGAATATTGAGATTGACAGGAGTACAGAAGTTTTGGATTACTGGACTCAAAACAAAAGGGTCTTTAAAGACATGGTAAGGATCAATCTTCACAACAATGTAGAATTGATCTATCCTCCTTTTGTTCAGGTATTTATCTCTACTTTAACTTCTTCCAATCCCCAATCTTCTTTGCCTTCTGTGGCTTTGGAGGGTGTTAGTAATGACCCCAACCCTCCTACCCAAGCCACACATCCAGTTTCAAAGTCCAAATCTAAAAGGCCAACCTCAACAGGTTCTCAAAAACCTGTTGTTAAAAAATCCAAGAAAAGAAAAACAACTTTTATGGTAGATAGACTAGAAGGAGATGTAGGTGGTGAGGGAACTGGGGAACATCAAAGAACCCAGAAGAATAAGGAGAGTGAGGGTGAGCAACCTCAAACAAGCCACTCCACAGTCTCCCAAAAGACTGTGGATGTTAATATAGAAAATACCACATCCTTATTGCCATCCTCTCAAAAGGATGACAATATTGAAAATAGCCCACAACCAGGGGCACAGAACCAATTTGGGGACACACAGACCAAAACAATAACACCATATGAAAGGAGAAGGAAGAAAGTCACCTTTGCACATGGGGAATCACACACTGCAAAATCACAGGAAACTGTGATGGAGCCCTCTCAAAGTCAGATATAAATGATGAGATGCAGCCCCATTCTCTCTCAATTCCAATCCCTTCTATTCTTACTTCTCCATCCCAACAAATTTCTTCAGAAAATGTTTTGATAGATTATCAAACATTTTCAAATTCTCCTTCTTTATTTTTCAAGGAGAAGCCAACACTCTCTCCTGAATCTTCTTCTCAGGATATTCAGGATTCCATTTCTCATATTATTAAAAATATCTCTTCTCAAATCATTTCCTCAACTGTTTCTACTCCATCAATTGATGTTCCTTCATCAATTGATATACAACCATCGATTGATAAGCCATCGATCGATACTCAAGACCAATCGATGGGTATGCATCAATCGATGGATATCCCAAACACCTCAACTGTTAATATCTTTACATCAATTGATGCTCAATCATTTGATGTTACACAAACACTCTTAGGAATGAGTGAGTTGAGTGAGAGGCAGGATTGCAGCCTGGCAAAAGGAGAGGGAGTGAGTGAGGACATTCCTAATTCTTCCAGGAATAAGAGTGAAATAGTTGAGGGCCCCACCTTAGAAGGTGCATAGAAAATGAGTGAGGGAGAGGTGAGATTCCAGGATGAGATCCTGATGCAAAATAGAGAGATGAGTGAGAGAGATAAAACAATTCTTCTATTTGCACAGGAGTTGGAAAATGAGTTAATGGTAGAAGAGGTGGGAGTCAAGGAGATAGGGGGAGTATCAAATGCAGAAGCTAGTGGGAGTAGAATTGCTAAGGACATTGAAGAGGAAGTTGATGTTGGTGAATTGGATCCACATAATTTCATCCATCCTGATCCACAATATCAGGGGTTGGCTACTTCAAGTAACAGGGAGGCAGAACAACTCTTGGGAATTGATCATACAAAACAAAGGACCAGGAATCTGAAAGAGAGCATTGCCAATACAATAGACACATGTTATATGGCACCTGAAGAGCTAGAAGAAGATTCTGATGAGGAGCCATGGATGAGCACAATTGATGGTTCCTTAGAAGCTGCTGAAACTGAGATTCTTTCTCAATATAGGAGGGCAATGGTGGAAGGAGAAATTGAAGATCTTACTCAAATGAGAGTTGCTCACTATATGAGAGAGTCACCGAAAATTCACAAGATCATAGTGACAGGAGTGAAGAGGGAACTGGAGATTATCAAGGACTCTATCACTACCAACAAGGATGCTTTGGATAGGAGATTGGATGAAAAGCTACCATTCAACACCTTGAATCACATCAAAGACAAGCTCTTCAAGGAATCAAAGAACTTTGTAGCTTTGGAAACTAGAGTGGGATCTCTAGAAAAGAAAATGGATGCTATAATTGCAGGTCAAAGTCTTCATGCTTCCATTCTTCAAAAGTTTCTTGACAGAATGCCACCCCCCTCCAATTGATGATAACAAAAAGGGGGAGAATACAAAGAAGAAGGATGATAGTGATAATGATGATGACAAAGGCAGTGGTAGTGGTGGTGTAGGAGGTTCTGGTATGGACAAGACAAGTGGCATTGGTGGTTCTGCAACAAAAATATTCAAATACAGAAGTAACAGGGATAACCAGTCTTCAAAAAGATCTAAGTCATCTAATTCACCCAAAGATGAATTAGAATAGAAAAAGGAAGAATTCAAGAAGTTTGAAACTGATCTAGAAGCTAGAAGGATTTTTAGGGAAAGAGAAACTCAATCAATGATTGAGAGAGAAAGGAAAAGAATTAAAGATTTGAAGAGAAGCACTGAGTTGGTGACAGAGGTAGTAGAAAAAGGAGACTTCAATGAGTTCATTGCTCAAACAAGAAAAATGAATGAAGATGTACAAAAGGCTGCCAAAGAAAGCAACTCAAATGCTGAAGCCTTTCTATCAATTGATCTTGAAGCCCTTGAAGAGAAGAAAAAGGGTAAAGCCATAATGATTGAAGAAGAAAAGAAAAGGAAAGAGCCAGTTGGCCAGAAACTTCTTCAAGGAGCCATTTCTATACGATTGTCAGATGCTGCAAGAAAAGAAAAGGAGAATGAGGAAATAGAAAGGCAAATGCAAATGGAATATGGAAGATCAATCAATGGAGAAACCACTGAGGAAAAAGAGAAAAATAACTATGGCCAAGAAAAGGTCAAGTTCTATTCAAGAAATAGTGGTTCAAGAAAACCTTCAGGGTCAACAAGAAGAAATAAGGGAGGAGGTGACAATTGAAGGTTATGATATGAAGGGAGTACCAGTAATAAATGAAAAAGGACTAATTAGAGTAAGGACTCACCCTGCTACTTCTAATCAAGAAGAATCTATGAGATTGGAGTATGAAAATGGAGTGAAGATCACATATTCAATGAAAGTGATAATGAAGCAGAGCTACAATATTTTAAGGACTATCCTTCCTCTACTCAACAGAAAGTAAAAACTCAACACAACAATTGCTCAGGAGATTCAACAACAAATTTCAAAGCTAAGGAGATCCAAGGCAGAAGCTGAACCTGATTCACCTCTAAAGCTATGGAAGTCACAGGTCAAAAAGATGGTGTTGGAGCCAAAGTATGCTATGATTTTTACAGATGTGGAGGGCAACACAAAGTTCTTTGATATCTGTAAATATCTGGACAAAATCACAGATGAAGAAATACATTACCTTATGAGGCAACTTGGAGAAACTGACAGGGATGAAGCAATTTTGAGGAGTTCTTTCATAAGGCAACTAAAGGAAAATGTTGAGAAGAGAAGGAAGAGAAACTAATTGAATCATGGAGACATTGAAGCTGCTTGCAGGAGTTATCTATCAATCTGGTACTTCCAAAATTAATGTGCTAATTAAATTTCTTGATTATATCTGAATGTAAATTATTAAGGGTTTTATTATCATCAAGTAGATTTATGCCTATTCATATCACAGACACAAATAGGGAGAGATTGTTAGGAATCTACATATAATTTGATGATAACATTAATCTTAGAATCATAGAAATTTTATTCGATGTAACTGATCAATTGATATAAAAATTTTATAAATATCAATTGATCAGGAAACCATTTATCAGTTGAAATGTTTATATGAATTAACTGATAATTTGGAATGTAGCATAGGTGTACTTAGTCTATTCCAATCGATAATGTGTAAATCAATTGATATTATTCTTATCAATTGATGTTAGAGTCGATTGATATAGATCATCAATTGATGTGTAAATTAAACTGTCAAATTGTAATTATTTGAAGACAGGAAATTGTACAAGTGAAGGATGATCGATTGATATTGAAGCATCGATGGATGAGAGATCAATCGAAGAAGCCAAGTCAAGAATTGAAGACTATCAATTAATGTGAAGACTCATCGATTGATATATCGATTGATAACATATATCAATCGATAAGTCATTCCTTATCAATCGATGGATATAAAGATCAATCGAAGAAGAACATCAGTTGATGGATTAAAAGATGAATCAATTGATATGCTTAACAGCAAGTTATCAATTGATTGTGACAACACATAAAGACAATCTGTTGTAGATCCACAGAACAAAAGCACACCTATGGAAGACAACCTAGGGTGGCTGTGAAGACTCAATCCGTAGCTGTCTTTCAAGTCTGTTTTCCTAAAAAGGAAAAAGGAAAAAGAGAGACAGATAGAAACAATCATAGAATAGGAATTGTAAAAATACATTTGTAGTATATAAACAAGTGTAGTAGCATTGTTAGAAATATAGAAGTTAGACAATATTTCTTAAATCAACTGTTCAAGTTTCAGAGCACATTGTAAGATCAGTTGATTTTTCTAACCTTGTAAAAATGAAGCTAGGTTTTCCTTTAACCTAGGAACATTAAGCAAAAATATAAACTGATGAAAAAACCAATCCATCAGTAATTTTTAAATCTCTTTGTTCAGTTTAATTTTTATTTATTATTTGTTCAAACATATTCTCTCAAACTCTCAAACATCAAGAACAAATATTAAAAGAAGAAAAAATTTTAATATTTGTATTCAACCCACCCCCTCTACAAATATTGACATTGTTCTAAGAAATAACAGGATGGCTAGTAGATGACGAGTAGACTAGTTCTCGACGAGTAAAGCTTAACAACACTTGACGACCGAGAATCAAGGAAGAGATAAGTCTAATCAATTGCAACAACTCAATCACTTTGATAAGATAAGACTAAGACTCTCTAAATAAGACTAAGACTCAATCACTTGCAATAATATTCATACATCCCAAAATATTGACAAATTCTGATCAGCCAGTCCTATTCAACCACAGGGTGCAATTTCATATACCAAGTTTTTTTTTCCAAGTGTTATAGCATATACGATATAATGTAAATTTATTAGCAATTTGATGATGAAGATTTATGGAGGTCACACTAGTGATCATTTATATTTATGGCATATTCTCAAAATAGCATCATAAAAAAGCATAACTTGGTGAAATTGCCTGATGACAAATTTAAAGAATAACTATTTCACATAATTATATCCATATTTGTTATAACCAAAAAATTACAAGTGCAATTTTGTATTGACGAGTGATGAAATTGCTGGCGACTGATGGAAGCTTGACGACATAGTTGACGAGTAGAAGTTTATTGGACGACTAGTAAGTTAAATAATAATATTATATATTATTACTCTATGAAAAATTCAATATTCATTGGATTATTTAATTACGCAAGTGAGAATAATAATTACATTAATATTACAATCAAAACCCAATAAAATAGGGATGGCAAGCAGCTGACGAGTAGACTAGTTCTCGACGAGTAAAGCTTACCAACACTTGACGGCCGAGAATCAAGGAAGAAATAAGTCATATCAATTGCAACAATTCAATCACTTGGATAAGATAAGACTAAGACTCTCTAAAATAGTGGAATGTGGTCAGCTAGAATCTCCACTAAAATAGGAACAAAAGAACAGCTGACGAGTACACAATACACTGACAGGAACTGACCAAGTCCACCCGTCGACCGACGACTCCTAAAATCTAGGAGATAAATCAGCCACCGTCCCTATATTATAGCAACGTGAAACTATCAACCAGCTGAATAATAGGATCGTTGGAAAGAGTTCTAGCAGCTATAAATACATCCCAAAGTGATGATAAAAGGGAACTCCTAGCCTCTAACTCAACTACTACACATTAATATCATTATTCAGCCGACGAGTAGATAGATACAATCGACGAGTACGAACTGCATTGGACGAGAAGACTCTTTATACTTGTTTTCATATCCATATCACTTGTACTTCATCTCAATTATAATTATAGTGGATAATTTTGGTTGGGTCACTACCACTCGCGATTTTTAACCTTTAACAAGGGTTTTTCGCCTGACCAAAATTGTTTGTGTTCTTGTTCTTTGGTTCATTTTTCTGCACTTGTCTTCCTACTTTTTTACTTGTTCTTCAAACACGAAATCAATTATACTTAGCTATTAACCATACAAAATTTGGCTAAAACAATATTCATACATCCCAAAATATTGACAAATTCTGATCAGTCAGTCCTATTTAACCACAAGGTGCAATTCCATATACAGAGTTTTTTTCCCAAATGTTATAGTATATACCATATAACGTAAATTTATTAGCAAATTGATGATGAAGATTTATGGAGGTCACACTAGCCATTATTTATATTTACAACATATTCTCAAAATAGCATCATAAAGAAGCATAACTTGGTGAACTTGCTTGATGACAAATTTAAAGAATAACTATTTCACATAATTATATCCATATTTGTTATAACCAAAAAATTACAAGTGCAATTTTGTATTGACGAGTGATGACATTGCTGGTGACTGATGGAAGTTTGACGCATAGTTGATGAGTAGAAGTTTATTGGACGACTAGCAAGTTAAATAATAATATTATATATTATTATTCTGTGAGTAATTCAATATTCATTGGATTATTTAATTACGCATGTGAGAATAATAATTACATTAATATTACAATCAAAACCCAATAAAATAGGGATGGCAAGCAGCTGACGAGTAGACTAGTTCTCGACGAGTAAAGCTTAACAACACTTGAAGGCCGAGAATCAAGGAAGAAATAAGTCATATCAATTGCAACAACTCAATCACTTGGATAAGATACGACTAAGACTCTCTAAAATAGTGGAATGTGGTCAGCTCGAATCTCCACCAAAATAGGAACAAAAGAACAGCTGACGAGTACACAATACACTGACGGGAACTGACCAAGTCCACCCGTCGACCGACGACTCCTAAAATCTAGGAGATAAATCAGCCACCGTCCCTACAATATAGCAACGTGAAACTATCAACCACCTGAATAATAGGATCGTGGGAAAGAGTTCTAGCAGCTATAAATACATCCCAAAGTGAAGATAAAAGGGAATTCATAGCCTCTAACTCATCTACTACACATTAATTTCATTATTCAGCCGACGAGTAGATAGATACAATCGACGAGTACGAACTGCATTGGACGAGAAGACTCTTTATACTTGTTTTCATATCCATATCACTTGTACTTCATCTCAATTATAATTATAGTGGATAATTTTGGTTGGGTCACTACCACTCGCGATTTTTAACCTTTAACAAGGGTTTTTCGCGTGACCAAAATTGTTTGTGTTCTTGTTCTTTGGTTCATTTTTCTGCACTTGTCTTCCTACTTTTTTACTTGTTCTTCAAACACGAAATCAATTATACTTAGCTATTAACCATACAAAATTTGGATTGGATGATGATTCTCCTAATGAGGATAACCCACCTAAGGGGGAGAAGGAGGATCAGGGTCTGAAAAAGCTGACTAGTAAGGGTCCGGTGATCGAGTCCTCAAACAAATCTGGTGAAAAGGTGGAGGAGGCTCAACCGGCTCTTAAAGACAAAGGCAAGCAGAAGATGGTAGTTGAAGAAGCAGGAGCTGAGAAAGAAACACCTCTCGTCGATGTATTTATGGGAGACTTTATTGAAGATTCTGATGATGATGAGATGGATGTAGAAGCCTTAGTGGCAAGGAGGTCGAGACTCGAGCAACGGGCAAGAGAGTGGGAACAAGAAAGAGGTCTAAATCCTGGCGCAGGAGTTGCAGGTGATGCAGGAGACTACTCGGTTGCTGACGAGCATGTGCCGAAAGAAGAAGTTGATGAAGTAGCGAAAGAAGCGGAGATGCAAGAAGAGATTTTCAGGGAAGCCAGAAAAAGAGTGAATGAAGAAGTGCTTCAAGGAATCGTGGAAAAGGAACTAATGGCAAAAGAAAAGAGAGTGACTTAGAAAACTCAGCATGAGTATGAAATGCAAAAGATCAAAGATCCTAAGGTCCAGGCTGACATAAGGAGGGAAGGTCCCGAATGAGACAAGGCTAGAGAAGCCTTAGCTGGACCAAGAGCCTATGCTCCTGACTCAGAAAGATTGAGTGGACCGTGCTCTTAAGTACTTAGAGAAAATCTCAAGAAGAGCATGAAGCCATTTGATCGAGCCAACAGGTGTCCAATTTTGGCACTTGAAGTATCAGTAATAGACATGAAGCTAGTTAATCAAGCCAAGCATTATGCAAGTTGACATGATCTTTTATGAATGTTATTTTATCTTTTCAGTCCCTGGTTAGTTGAGTTATCCTCATTGTGAATTTGGTTGTTGTTGGAAACGACGAAGCTGTATAAATAGTAATCGTGATAACTCAACACTAGAACAGGATAAGTAAATAATACTACGATTACACAGAAATCAGCAAAACATGAAGACAAGGCAAATACAGTGAATCAAGACATTAGAAGAAGTTTTGAAGTCTACTACAGGTCACTGAAAGAAGTTCATTTATATGTTCATGCCTCAGTGAAGAATAATGTTTAAAGACTTTCAGGGATTCAGAAGTGTTGAAGATTCAGTATAGCAGTGCCACTAAAAGATTTCAGTGTAACAGCATTGATTGAAGATAGACAGTATTTGAAGCATAGGAATCTAGAAGAATTGAAGACATGGTAAAGACAAAGGTTAAAGAAGACAGCTACAGTCTTGAAGTTATACTCACTGACAATCAGTGAAGAACAGAGAATGAAGTATTCAAGATTGTAGTAGTAATGAAGACGTTGTCGAAGTACCAGAAAAGATTCTAGTGAAGTTACATTGTTTATTAACAGTTAATGTTCGAACCACTTATTGGGAAGCCACATTACCAATTGAACATGGTAATCTATTCAGAAGCAAGAACCATATCAAGACTAGTCACTTATGAACCAGACCGTTGCTCAAGTGTCAGGACATTGATAGCAAGTTTATGTCAGTAGTATAGATCCATGTTCAAGAGCTTGTTGAAGAATATTGAAGAAGCTAGGGAAACTTGCTCATAAGGGTTAATCCACAATTAGTCACTAAAGAAAGTTAACATTCGATGAGTGCATATTTGCCAAGGTAAATGTCGATCCACAGCAGAATGAGATGCGGATCGAGATTGATTATTAAAGGTAAAACATTGCAAGGCAAATGTCGATCCACGGCAGATCGAGATGCGGATCGAGATTGATAATTAAAGATAAACATTGCAAAGGCAAATCTCGATCCACGGCAGATCGAGATCAAGATCGAGATTCTCACAGATCGAGATCGAGATTCTAACAGATCGAGATCGAGATTCTCACAAATCGAGATCGAGATGGGTCCAGGCCGAGATCGAGATGCGGGTCGATATGTAGCATTTAATGTTCAAGGGACAAGTGGCTTATTGTGAACGGTTGATCCAGAGTGGTTGGGAAAGTACTTTTTGTTAACGAGTCCTGATTGGGCCACGTACACAAAAAGGACAAGATCAAGTCTAAAAGTCATAGATTACAAAGTAGTATAAATAGAAGTACTTGTGTAACATTTCAATAGAGAGCATAGAACGCAATGTAGAGCAATATTGAGAAAAACACTTGTAATAGAGAGGGAGTATATTCACAGAGCTTAGTATCATTTACTCCTCTCTCTTTACTTCTGTTGTACTATTGTAATGAATGTTGTAGCAAATCGTTCAATGAATATAAAGATATATTCTTGAAATTCTGTGTTGATTTATTACATAATATTTATTGCTTCTCATTGCTTCTCATATTCCTTAAATCGTAAAAAGTTGTATTCACCCCCCCTCTACAACACATTTGGACCTAACAGTTGTCATTGTTAGACAATCAAATACGGGGAGATTGAAAGGCATAGGTGTACTAACTTGTAACACATAATTACTATGTAACTCAACTAGGTAAAAGATAAAACAACAGCAAAACAAGGGAAACTGAAGAAGCACATGGAATTAATCTACTGAAGAAATGGTAATGATACTTGGTAACTACAAGTAACTAATTTGGTTAATCAAGAATGCCTAAGTGAGAAGAATTCAATCTCAGTATTGCTCATGCCCTAACTTACCTAATGGAGAATCAAATTAATGTCAAAGAAGTATCAAGAAGACCAAAGTGATTTCATGTAATGTATCTCAACAACTGGATAATGTAAAGGTTAATCAACAAATGAGAACTGACATTCAGAAGCAAGAACCCCTACAAGACTAGTCACTTATGAACCAGACCATTGCATCAAGTGTCAGGACATTGGAGGCAAGTTCATGTCAGAAATAGAAGATCTCATTTGAATTGAGTGAGGAAAAGAAATTGAAGAAGCTAGGGAAACTTGCTCATAAAGGTTAATCCATAATTAGTCACTAAAGAAAGTCAACATTGGATGAGTGCATATTTGCTAAGGCAAATGTCGATCCGCAGCAGATCGAGATGCGGATCGAGATTGATAATTGAAGAAAAACATTGCAAAGCAAATCTCGATCCACGGCAGATCGAGATTCTCACAGATCGAGATCGAGATTCTCATAGATCGAGATCGAGATTTTCACAGATCGAGATCGAGATTCTCATAGATCGAGATCGAGATTTTCACAGATCGAGATCGAGATCGATATTTTCACAGATAGAGATCGAGATCGAGATCGAGATGGAGATAGGTCCAGGCCGAGATCGAGATGCGGGTCGATATGTAGCATTTAATGTTCAAGGGACAAGTGGCTTATTGTGAATGATTGATTACCTACATTTATTTTATATTCTCTCATTATTCGAAACAGTTGTATTCACCCCCCCCCCTCTACAACACTTTGGACCTAACAAAGATTTATGGAGGGCATACTAGCCATTATTTATATTTATAGCATATTCTCAAAATAGCATCATAAAAAAGCATAACTTGGTGAACTTGCTTGATGTCAAATTTAAAGAATAACTATTTCACATAATTATATCCATATTTGTTATAACCAAAAAATTACAAGTGCAATTTTGTATTGACGAGTGATGACATTGCTGGGACTGATGGAAGCTTGACGCATAGTTGACGAGTAGAAGTTTATTGGACGACTAGCAAGTTAAATAATAAATTATATATTATTAATCTGTGAATAATTCAATATTAATTGGTTTATTTAATTACGCAAGTGAGAATAATAATTAAATTAATATTACAATCAAAACCCAATAAAATAGGGATGGCCAGCAGCTGACGAGTAGACTAGTTCTCGACGAGTAAAGCTTAACAACACTTGACGGCCGAGTATCAAGGAAGAGATAAGTCATATCAATTGCAACAACTCAATCACTTGGATAAGATAAGACTAAGACCCTCTAAAATAGTGGAATGTGGTCAGCTGGAATCTCCACCAAAATAGGAAAAAAAGAACAGCTGACGAGTACACAATACACTGACGGGAGCTGACCAAGTCTACCCGTCGACCGACGACTCCTAAAATCTAGGAGATAAATCAGCCACCATCCCTACAATATAGAAACGTGAAACTATCAACCAACTGAATAATAGGATCGTGGGAAAGAGTTCTAGCAACTATAAATACATCCCAAAGTGAAGATAAAAGGGGACTCCTAGCCTCTAACTCATCTACTACACATTTATTTCATTATTCAGCTGACGAGTAGATACATACAGTCGACGAGTATGAACTGCATTGGATGAGAAGTCTTTTTATACTTGTTTTCTTATTCAAATCACTTGTACTTCATCTCAATTATAATTATAGTGGATAACTTTGGCTGTGTCACTCCCACCCACTATTTTTAACCTTTAACAAGGGTTTTCCACGTGACCAAAATTGTTTGTGTTCTTGTTCTTTTGTTCATTTTTCTGCACTTGTCTTACTACTTTGTTACTTGTTCTTCAAACACGAAATCGATTAGACTTAGCTATTAACCCTATAAAATTTGGCTAAAACAATATTCATACATCCCAAAATATTGATAAATTTTGATCAGCCAGTCCTATTCAACCACAAGGTGCAGTTTCATATACCAAGTTTTTTTTTCAAATGTTATAGCATATACCATATAACGTAAATTTATTACCAAATTGATGATAAAGATTTATGGAGGTCACACTAGCCATCATTTATATTTACAGCATATTCTCAAAATAGCATCATAAAAAAGCATAACTTGGTGAACTTGCCTGATGACAAATTTAAAGAATAACTATATCACATAATTATATCCATATTTGTTATAACCAAAAAATTACAAGTACAATTTTGTATTGATGAGTAATGACATTGATGGCGACTGATGGAAGCTTGACGACATAGTTGACGAGTAGAAGTTTATTGGAAGACTAGCAAGTTAAATAATAATATTATATATTGTTATTCTGTGAATAATTCAATATTCATTGGATTATTTAATTACGCAAGTGAGAATAATAATTACATTAATATTACAATCAAAACCCAATAAAATAGGGATGGCAAGCAGCTGACGAGTAGACTAGTTCTCGACGAGTAAAGCTTACCAACACTTGACGGCCGAGAATCAAGGAAGAAATAAGTCATATCAATTGCAACAACTCAATCACTTGGATAAGATAAGACTAAGACTCTCTAAAATAGTGGAATGTGTTCAGCTAGAATCTCCACCAAAATAGGAACAAAAGAACAGCTGACGAGTACACAATACACTGACGGGAACTGACCAAGTCCACCCGTCGACCGACGACTCCTAAAATCTAGGAGATAAATCAGCCACCGTCCCTACAATATAGCAACGTGAAACTATCAACCACCTGAATAATAGGATCGTTGGAAATAGTTCTAGCAGCTATAAATACATCCCAAAGTGAAGATAAAAGGGAACTCCTAGCCTCTAACTCAACTACTACATATTAATATTATTATTCAGCCGACGAGTAGATACATACAATCGACGAGTACGAACTGCATTGGACGAGAAGACTCTTTATACTTGTTTTCATATCTATATCACTTGTACTTCATCTCAATTATAATTATAGTGGATAACTTTGGATGGGTCACTACCACTCACGATTTTTAACCTTTAACAAGGGTTTTTCGCGTGACCAAAATTGTTTGTGTTCTTGTTCTTTGGTCATTTTTTTGCACTTGTCTTCCTACTTATTTACTTGTTCTTCAAACACGAAATCGATTAGACTTAGCTATTAACCATACAAAATTTGGCTAAAACAATATTCATACATCCCAAAATATTGACAAATTCTGATCAGTCAGTCCTATTTAACCACAAGGTGTAATTCCATATACAGTGTTTTTTTTCCAAATGTTATAGCATATACCATATAACGTAAATTTATTAGCAAATTGATGATGAAGATTTATGGAGGTCACACTAGCCATTATTTATATTTACAGCATATTCTCAAAATAGCATCATAAAAAAGCATAACTTGGTGAACTTGCTTGATGAAAAATTTAAAGAATAACTATTTCACATAATTATATCCATATTTGTTATAACCAAAAAATTACAAGTGCAAATTTTGTATTGACGAGTGATGACATTGCTGGGACTGATGGAAGCTTGACGCATAGTTGACGAGTAGAAGTTTATTGGACGACTAGCAAGTTAAATAATAAATTATATATTATTAATCTGTGAATAATTCAATATTCATTGGATTATTTAATTACGCAAGTGAGAATAATAATTAGATTAATATTACAATCAAAACCCAATAAAATAGGGATGGCCAGCAGCTGACGAGTAGACTAGTTCTCGACGAGTAAAGCTTAACAACACTTGACGGCCGAGAATCAAGGGAGAGAAAAGTCATATCAATTGCAACAACTCAATCACTTTGATAAGATAAGACTAAGACCCTCTAGAATAGTGGAATGTGGTCAGCTGGAATCTCCACCAAAATAGGAACAAAAGAACAGCTGACGAGTACACAATACACTGACGGGAGCTGACCAAGTCTACCCGTCGACCGACGACTCCTAAAATCTAGGAGATAAATCAGCCACCGTCCCTACAATATAGCAACGTGAAACTATCAACCAACTGAATAATAGGATCGTGGGAAAGAGTTCTAGCAGCTATAAATACATCCCAAAGTAAAGATAAAAGGGGACTCCTAGCCTCTAACTCATCTACTACACATTTATTTCATTATTCAGCTGACGAGTAGATATATACAGTCGACGAGTATGAACTGCATTGGATGAGAAGTCTTTTTATACTTGTTTTCTTATTCAATTCACTTGTACTTCATCTCAATTATAATTATAGTGGATAACTTTGGCTGGGTCACTCCCACCCACGATTTTTAACCTTTAACAAGGGTTTTCCACGTTACCAAAATTGTTTGTGTTCTTGTTCTTTTGTTCATTTTTCTGCACTTGTCTTACTACTTTGTTACTTGTTCTTCAAACACGAAATCGATTAGACTTAGCTATTAACCCTATAAAATTTGGCTAAAACAATATTCATACATCCCAAAATATTGATAAATTTTGATCAGTCAGTCCTATTCAACCACAAGGTGCAGTTTCATATACCAAGTTTTTTTTTCAAATGTTATAGCATATACCATATAACGTAAATTTATTACCAAATTGATGATAAAGATTTATGGAGGTCACCCTAGCCATCATTTATATTTACAGCATATTCTCAAAATAGCATCATAAAAAAGCATAACTTGGTGAACTTGCCTGATGACAAATATAAAGAATAACTATTTCACATAATTATATCCATATTTGTTATAACCAAAAAATTACAAGTACAATTTTGTATTGATGAGTAATGACATTGATGGCGACTGATGGAAGCTTGACGACATAGTTGACGAGTAGAAGTTTATTGGACGACTAGCAAGTTAAATAATAATATTATATATTGTTATTCTGTGAATAATTCAATATTCATTGGATTATTTAATTACGCAAGTGAGAATAATAATTACATTAATATTACAATCAAAATCCAATAAATCAGGGATGGCAAGCAACTGACGAGTAGACTAGTTCTCGACGAGTAAAGCTTAACAACACTTGACGGCCGAGAATCAAGGAAGAGATAAGTCATATCAAGTGTAACAACTCAATCACTTGGATAAGGTAAGATTAAGACTCTCTAAAATAATGGAATGTGGTCAGCTGGAATCTCCACCAAAATAGGAACAAAAGAATAGCTGACGAGTACACAACACTGACGGGAGCTGACCAAGTCTATCCGTCGACCGACGACTCCTAAAATCTAGGAGATAAATAAGCCACCGTCCCTACAATATAACAACGTGAAACTATCAACCACCTGAATAACAGGATCGTGGGAAAGAGTTCTAGCAGCTATAAATACATCCCAAAGTGAAGATAAAAGGGGACTCCTAGCCTCTAACTCATCTACTACATATTTATTTCATTATTCAGCCGACGAGTAGATACATACAGTCGACGAGTACGAACTGCATTGGACAAGAAGACTTTTTATACTTGTTTTCTTATTCAAATCACTTGTACTTCATCTCAATTATAATTATAGTGGATAAGTTTGGCTGGGTCACTACTATCTTCGATTTTTAACCTTTTACAATGGTTTTCCGAATGACCAAAATTGTTTGTGTTCTTGTTCTTTGGTTTATTTTTCTTCACTTGTCTTACTACTTTGTTACTTGTTCTTCAAACACGAAATCGATTAGACTTAGCTATTAACACTAGAAAATTTGGCTAAAACAATATTCATACATCCCAAAATATTGACAAATTCTGATCAGCCAGTCCTATTCAACCACAAGGTGCAATTCCATATACCAAGTTTTTTTTCCAAATTATATAGCATATACCATATAACGTAAATTTATTAGCAAATTGATGATGAAGATTTATGGAGTTCACACTAGTCATTATTTATATTTACAGCATATTCTCAAAATAGCTTCATAAAAAAGCTTAACTTGGTGAACTTGCCTGATGACAAATTTAAAGAATAATATTTCACATAATTATATCCATATTTGTTATAACCAAAAAATTACAAGTTAAATTTGGTATTGACGAGTGATGACATTGCTGGCGACTGATGGAAGCTTGACGACATAGTTGACGAGTAGAAGTTTATTAGACGACTAGCAAGTTAAATAATAATATTATATATTATTATTCTGTGAATAATTCAATATTCATTGGATTATTTAATTACGCAAGTGAGAATAATAATTACATTAATATTACAATCAAAACCCAATAAAATAGGGATGACTAGCAGCTGATGAGTAGACTAGTTCTCGACGAATAAAGCTTAACAACACTTGACGGCCGAGAATCAAGAAAGAGATAAGTCATATCAATTGTAACAACTCAATCACTTGTATAAGTTAAGACTAAGCCTCTCTGAAATAGAGGAACGTGGTCAGCTGGAATCTCCACAAAAATAGGAACAAAAGAACAGGTGACGAGTACACAATACACTGACGGGAGCTGACCAAGTCTACCCGTCGACCGACGACTCCTAAAATCTAGGAGATAAATCAACCACCGTCCCTATAATATAGCAACGTGAAACTATTAACCACCTGAATAATAAGATCGTGAGAAGGAGTTCTAGCAGCTACAAATACATCCCAAAATGAAGATAAAAGGGGACTCCTAGCCTCTAACTCAGCTACTACACATTTATTTCATTATTCAGCTGACGAGTAGATACATACAGTCGACGAGAATGAATTGCATTGGACGTGAAGTCTTTTTATACTTGTTTTCTTATTCAAATCACTTGTACTTCATCTCAATTATAATTATAGTGGATAACTTTGGCTGGGTCACTCCCACCCACGATTTTTAACCCTTAACAAGGGTTTTCCAGGTGACCAAAATTGTTTGTGTTCTTGTTATTTGGTTCATTTTTCTGCACTTGTCTTACTACTCTGTTACTTGTTCTTCAAACACGAAATCGATTAGACTTAGCTATTAACCCTACAAAATTTGGCTAAAACAATATTCATACATCCCAAAATATTGATAAATTTTGATCAGCCAGTCCTATTCAACCAAAAGGTGCAATTTCATATACCAAGTTTTTTTTTCAAGTGTTATAGCATATACCATATAACGTAAATTTATTAGCAAATTGATGATGAAGATTTATGGAGGTTACACTAGCCATCATTTATATTTACAGCATATTCTCAAAATAGCATCATAAAAAAGCATAACTTGGTGAACTTGCCTGATGACAAATTTAAAAAATAACTATTTCACATAATTATATCAATATTTGTTATAACCAAAAAATTACAAGTACAATTTTGTATTGATGAGTAATGACATTGATGGCGACTGATGGAAGCTTGACGACATAGTTGATGAGTAGAAGTTTATTGGACGACTAGCAAGTTAAATAATAATATTATATATTATTATTCTGTGAATAATTCAATATTCATTGGATTATTTAATTACGCAAGTGAGAATAATAATTACATTAATATTACAATCAAAATCCAATAAATTAGGGATGGCAAGCAGCTGACGAGTAGACTAGTTCTCGACGAGTAAAGCTTAACAACACTTGACGGCCGAGAATCAAGGAAAAGATAAGTCATATCAATTGCAACAACTCAATCACTTGGATAAGATAAGACTAAGACTCTCTAAAATAATGGAATGTGGTCAGCTGGAATCTCCACCAAAATAGGAACAAAAGAACAGCTGACAAGTACACAATACACTGACGGGAGTTGACCAAGTCTACCCGTACGACTCCTAAAATCTAGGAGATAAATCAGCCACCGTCCCTACAATATAGCAACGTGAAACTATCAACCAACTGAATAATAGGATTGTGGGAAAGAGTTCTAGCAGCTATAAATACATCCCAAAGTATAGATAATAGGGGACTCATAGCCTCTAACTCATCTACTACAGATTTATTTCATTATTCAGCCGACGAGTAGATACATACAGTCGACGAGTACGAACTGCATTGGACAATAAGACTTTTTATACTTGTATTCTTATTCAAATCACTTGTACTTCATCTCAATTATAATTATAGTGGATAAGTTTGGATGGGTCACTACCATCTTCGATTTTTAACCTTTTACAATGGTTTTCCGCGTGACCAAAATTGTTTGTGTTCTTGTTCTTTGGTTTATTTTTCTTCACTTGTCTTACTACTTTGTTACTTGTTCTTCAAACACGAAATCGATTAGACTTAGCTATTAACACTAGAAAATTTGGCTAAAACAATATTCATACATCCCAAAATTTTGACAAATTCTGATCAGCCAGTCCTATTCAACCTCAAGGTGCAATTCCATATACCAAGTTTTTTTTCCCAAATGATATAGCATATACCATATAACGTAAATTTATTAGCAAATTGATGATGAAGATTTATGGAGGTCACACTAGCCATTATTTATATTTACAGCAAATTCTCAAAATAGCTTCATAAAAAAGCTTAACTTGGTGAACTTGCCTGATGACAAATTTAAAAAATAATATTTCACATAATTATATCCATATTTGTTATAACCAAAAAATTACAAGTTAAATTTGGTATTGACGAGTGATGACATTGCTGGCGACTGATGGAAGCTTGACGACATAGTTGACGAGTAGAAGTTTATTGGACGACTAGTAAGTTAAATAATAATATTATATATTATTATTCTGTGAATAATTCAATATTCATTGGATTATTTAATTACGCAAGTGAGAATAATAATTACATTAATATTACAATCAAAACCCAATAAAATAGGGATGACCAGCAGCTGACGAGTAGACTAGTTCTCGACGAGTAAAGCTTAACAACACTTGACGGCCGAGAATCAAGAAAGAGATAAGTCATATCAATTGCAACAACTCAATCACTTGTATAAGATAAGACTAAGCCTCTCTAAAATAGTGGAACGTGGTCAGCTGGAATCTCCACACAAATAGGAACAAAAGAACAGGTGACGAGTACACAATACACTGACGGGAGCTGACCAAGTCTACCCGTCGACCGACGACTCCTAAAATCTAGGAGATAAATCAAGCACCGTCCCTATAATATAGCAATGTGAAACTATTAACCACCTGAATAATAGGATCGTGGGAAGGAGTTCTAGCAGCTACAAATACATCCCAAAATGAAGATAAAAGGGGACTCCTAGCGTCTAACTCATCTACTACACATTTATTTAATTATTCAGCCGACGAATAGATACATACAGTCGACGAGTACGAACTGCATTGGACGAGAAGACTTTTTATACTTGTTTTCTTATTCAAATCACTTGTACTTCATCTCAATTATAATTATAGTGGATAACTTTGGCTGGGTCACTCCCACCCGCGATTTTTAACCTTTAACAAGGGGGTTTTCGCGTGACCAAAATTGTTTGTGTTCTTGTTCTTTGGTTTATTTTTCTGTACTTGTCTTACTACTTTGTTACTTGTTCTTCAAACACGAAATCGATTAGACTTAGCTATTAACCCTACAAAATTTGGCTAAAACATTATTCATACATCCCAAAATATTGACAAATTCTGATCAACTAGTCTTATTCAACCACAGGGTGCAATTCCATCTACCAAATTTTTTTTTCAAGTGTTATAGCATATACCATATAACGTAAATTTATTAGCAAATTGATGATGAAGATTTATGGAGGTCACACTAGCCATCATTTATATTTACAGCATATTCTCAAAATAGCATCATAAAAAAGCATAATTTGGTGAAATTGCCTGATGACAAATTTAAAGAATAACTATTTCACATAATTATTTCCATATTTGTTATAACCAAAAAATTACAAATGCAATTTTGTATTGACGAGTGATGACATTGCTGGCGAATGATGGAAGGTTGACGACATAGTTGACGAGTAGAAGTTTATTGGACGACAAGCATGTTAAATAATAATATTATATATTATTATTCTGTGAATAATTAAATATTCATTAGATTATTTAATTACGCAAGTGAGAATAATAATTACATTAATATTACAATCAAAACCCAATAAAATAAGGATGGCTAGCAGCTGACGAGTAGACTAGTTCTCGACGAGTAAAGCTTAACAACACTTGATGGCCGAGAATCAAGGAAGAAATAAGTCTTATCAATTGCAACAACTCAATCACTTGGATAAGATAAGACTATGACTCTCTAAAATAGTGGAACGTGGTCAGCTGGAATCTCCACCAAAATAGGACAAAAGTACAGCTGACGAGTACACAATACACTGACGGGAGCTGACCAAGTCTACCCGTCGACCGACGACTCCTAAAATCTAGTAGATAAATCAGCCACCGTCCCTACAATATAGCAACGTGAAACTATCAACCACCTGAATAATAGGATCGTGGGAAGGAGTTCTAGCAGCTATAAATACATCCCAAAGTGAAGATAAAATGGGACTCCTAGCGTCTAACTCATCTACTACACATTTATTTCATTATTCAGCCGACGAGTAGATAAATACAGTCGACGAGTACTAACTACATTGGACGAGAAGACTTTTTATACTTGTTTTCTTATTCAAATCACTTGTACTTCATCTCAATTATAATTATAGTGGATAACTTTGGTTGGGTCACTTCCACCCGCGAATTTTAACCTTTAACAAGGGGGTTTTCGCGTGACCAAAATTGTTTGTGTTCTTGTTCTTTGGTTCATTTTTCTGCACTTGTCTTACTACTTTGTTACTTGTTCTTCAAACACGAAATCGATTAGACTTAGTTATTAACCCTACAAAATTTGGCTAAAACAATATACATACATCCCAAAATATTGACAAATTCTTATCAGCCAGTCCTATTCAACCACAGGGTGCAATTCCATATACCAAGTTTCTTTTTCCAAGTGTTATAGCATATACCATATAACGTAAATTTATTAGCAAATTGATGATGAAGATTTATGGAGGTCACACTAGCCATCATTTATATTTACAGCATATTCTCAAAATAGCATCATAAAAAAATATAACTTGGTGAAATTGCCTGATGACAAATTTAAAGAATAACTATTTCACGTAATTATATCCATATTCATACATCCCAAAATATTGACAAATTCTTATCAGCTAGTCCTATTCAACCACAGGGTGCAATTCCAGTCATAAACAAACTATTTATTTTTAGACTCATATTTTGACTGTTTTCTGATCCTGAATTTCTGGCATTATGCATAATCAGAAGCATGAAATGATATTGTAATTAATGATGCATTAGATCTCTAACTAATAATTACCTTGACCACAAATTAGTTGTGAAATGCATTTTAACATGATGCTAGAAGTTGTGTGCTAATACATTAAGCAAAAAGATAAGTGTAAATCGCATGACACCAATATGCTATGGTACTAATATGGGAATTTATGATGTCAAATCTTGATGCAATTCATCGACCATTTTCTAGAATTCGTAATAACTGCAAAACTATTAGAAAGGCAGACATTAAGGTTGTAATTTCTAAACAAAAAGTAGCATTATAGCCTATAGGTGTACCTCATCATCATCCTCTTCGCATCCATCTTCTCTAGTCTTCTTAAGGCGTGTGCTGCCACCTTCCCTGCTGATAGGTAACTTCATTGGTCCAAAGGGTGTGTCCACTTCAATATTTCCTTTCATTGTGTAACCAATGCCTCTTCCTCTCATCATGTCCCAGAGAGCTGATCCAAAATCCTTGAGCCTGAAGCTGATGGGAAGGTCAATGTAAGTGATACCACATTTATCAATATGAGCAGATTTAAACAGTTTTGCTCCACCGATATTATCGTCACCCAACCAAACCTCGTAGTCTAGTGATTTAAGTGCCATTTCAAAGTCATTCTTATTATCTAATTTGAGATGGAGGGATGCAACCGTTTCTTCCATCGAGAAGCTTTCAAATTTAATTTTGTCAACATCAATATCAGGTTTATATGGTACGGGAATCTCTCCTGTTTTCTCTACTGGCAAAGTTAACCTACCCAAGATCAACGGGGTGATCTCAGCATGCACCAATCTACCGCCCAGACAGAGAATTGTATAAATAAAAAGTGTCGCCACGTGTTTGATGATATGTTTGAATCAATTTTGTCTTTATCGTTATGATATATTTTAGAAATTCGTGCCAGGCTCGGGAAAACATTTTTCATTTCACAAAAGGCTTGGGAAAACATTGTGTTTAAGGAAATCCTATTCTGATAAATCTGTAACGGAAGAATGTAAGCTCGTGCGGATATGAAGACAGCAGACAGTTTCTTAGTAAGATCAATCAAGCCAACTACTATGATCTTAAACACTGCAAAATGGTGTGATAAAAAAACACTTTAAAATGGTTAATATCATGAAGAATCAGGCCAGCTCACGTGATCTGAAGGAATTGGCAGCCAAGTTGATTCTGGAGTCTATTGGTAGGGAGATTGAGAAGGCGACTTCAAACATTTTTCCTTTTCAGATTGTCTTCGTTCGAAAGTTCAAGCTACTTAAAGCACCTAAAAATGACATTGGCAAGTTCATGGAAGTTCATAGTCATTTTGTGATCTGATATGATCCAACTATTTTGTCCAATGATTACTTCTGTTGTTTTGTTGTGCATGTATGTGCTTCAAATTTTCCATCTCATTATTATATCGAGCTTTTCTACCTAAATATATGACACTTGTATGTGTATTATCAGTGTGTGGTAGGCTTGGGGCTATACAATGCACCTGTGAAGTAGCATGATGACAGAATCGTGATAATATTCGCATCATATTCAGAAGGTATCACTATTAATCGCTGGTTCACTTTTTTCATTTTCGTTTGTATTAAGTAAAATTGAATGTTTCCCACTTATTAGCTATGACTTTGAGGTTAATGTTCGTTGATCTTTCCTGCAGCGCAATACTATTTAAGCATGTTGATGATTACAAGAAGGAAAAGCTGGCAACAGCCACAAAGAAATGTGCGGCAGTGCGGGATCAATGGTTTACAGTACCATGTATTATAGCGAGTAAGTGGCATAGCCTCAGTACTTGTCATTTGGTTTACAATTATGCTTTATTAGGTTATCTTTCTTTTACTTCATATCACTGCAAGCATATTAGGTTATCACTTGTGCAGCCAGACTAATAATTGCAAATTGTATGTTCTGACACCCCTTTGAATCTTTCAATTGTGAATTTTTTGTGCACTTTAACTTTTAATATTTACTTTGTCTATCAATAGTATGTTTTATTCCACTTGTGAGTTTCAATTACACTGTTTATAAAACCATCTATTTATTATGTTGTAGGATATAATGCTGAAAAGTTGCCACTTGGTAAGCTAAGCAGGTCGAGAATTTCTGACGTCAGCCTTTCTATGATTCATGTCTTTTCTTTTAAGGTATATTTTGATTGTTTACATGTGATATTGAAACCAAAATATTTAGAATTACATGTCTATGTTGATCTGTGTAAATAATCTAGACGTCCATTTAGAGCCGTGGATACCTTATGGGAGCAGATCATAAAGAACCTTTCATAGTTCCTGCTGGCATATAATTTTTGATTTTTGGTATTGATGTATTAGAATATATAATTTTCTGCTGCCAGTCTTCCCTCAATTAATTCTCTTTTCTATCAAATGGGTTTTAATATATGTTTAAAAAATTATAATGGGAAACTCGCACACACTAAACTGTCCAAATTTTTCCCAGGGCTATAAGGTGTTGGAGAAAATTGCAGACGTGATTGGCCAATCAGATCGAAAAAAGCTTGAGCAGCTAAGTGGGTGAGAATCGTTCACCATAATGTGCTTTCTCTCGTACTTCAGCAAAAGTTTTAGATAAGTTTTCTTACTACGCAGAAACACACACACACATACATGCCTCACACAGACAACGACATATAATTAAGATGTACCTGATCTACCGAACCTTATATCTGATGATATTCTGACAATCTATTACCAGCGCTAACAATATTTCTCATGCCTTTTTTCTGCATAGAATTTTACAGTGAGTCCTCACGATTTTGGTTTTAAAAAGATGTGCAAGTCTCTGCTTCTTTCAATCCTATACTATTTCTTATCACTAACCGGCACCTGCTCACGTTTGATTAACTTTGCTTCACTTTATCAGTCAATTTTTCACAATTTTATGAAAATTTAGATAAAGTTGGGTAGAAACTGAACGTGGACTACCACATTCAGTTGAAAAATGTAACCAACTATTCTCGAAAAGCTTATAACAATAGATGTTTATTGTGGATTATAAATTCTTAATTGCTGGTTAATATAGGTGGCAAATAATTGAGTCAAAAAAACTTTGCTAACAATGAAAATACTATGTTGAAAGGTGAATTTGTCATCGACAGTCCTCAAAAGTTAAAACACAAATTAGAAATGGTAGTTCTCTCTTTCCTTTCTTGATTAAACACTGAATTGCAATGAGATTTGTCATATATTTAATTAAAAGTATCATCTCTTCTTATGAGGTAGGTGAAAGCACTCGGTGAAATTGTGGTCGCGACAAACTTGTTGGAAGACGACATGGGAATGCAGGTGTTGTTTCTCTGCTCTTGATAACATTGTGCTGTGAATTCTTGCGGCTTTCTTTCTTTTAATCACTTACTCTTCTTAACAGGTTTTTTATTTGGGTAATTTTTTTATATATTTTCTTGTTATGGTCAATAACCACATTTTTACTCTTGAACACATTGACTTTGTATCATCAAAATAACAACCATATACATAGGGTACTAGCCCTTATTTAAAGTGACTTACAACATCAATGTTAATTTAAAAATCTACTTATATAATAGGTAGATCCTTTATATTCCACTTATCAACTACTGTGAATATTGTCCAGATATTACAGGTCTCTAGGGAAGGTGAAGCTGAGCGATTTAAGAAGGTAAATACAATATTTACTTATGCCTGTAGCATCACCTTGCTTCTATGAGTTTATATAATGTTGTTTGCAATTATAATATCATTTTCATTCTGGTTTAATATCTTGGCTTCCTCCCTCTTTTCTTCTAAGCAGTTCTCTGGTACAAAAAATAGAATGCTATTGTGGCGTGATTCTCGGCATATAAACTGGACTAGAATAATAAAACAAGGTAAGCCTATTTCCTTTTCCTATATTTAATTTGTTATTGAATGCAGTTTTTCTCACTTCAATCTACCCCATATATAATAGTAGGTCTGCACATTGCCCCTCCTGAAGCACCGTCACTAGATACATGTTTGGAAAGGGTGTCTATTTTGCTGACATGTTCTCTAAAGTGTAAATCATACTGCTAAACCCCTGCACTTCCATCTGGAGTGCTGCTTTTATGTGAGGTGGTCCTCCTAAAGATATAAAATTATCCGAACCACATCAAGTATTGAGAAATGACCTTGAAGAAATATCTTAAACATTAATGGATGAGCTGTGTTGGCCTATGATCTTAGGTACCAATAAATTCCTAGATTTAGGTGGAATGAGAACTGCCATTCTTTCTATTTCTCCAATATCATGGGCCGCCTGAATGGATTATTGAATTTTTTTAATTTATTAGATAACCTCTTCTTGTTTTGTGCAACCATGAATTTCTTATAGTTTATAGTCTTTAGTGTCATCTTATTTTGTAGGTTGCGTTGGATGACATGGCTCTGAGCTACTAAATGCAAAATATGATGCAAACAAATTGCCGGATGGAAAGCTAAGGTTCTATTCTTTTGTTCAAATTGCTAATCTTATTTTGCAAACAAATATGGCTATACAATGAACCTGTGAAGTAGCATGATGACAGAATCGTGATAATATTCACATCGTATTCAAAAGGTATCACTATTAATTGTTGGTTCACTTTTTTTATTTTCTTTTATATTAAATAAAATTGAATGTTTCCCACTTATTAGCTACGACTTTGAGGTTAATGTTCATTGATCTTTCCTGCAATGCAATACTATTTAGCCCCCCCCCCCAAATTTTTAGCTTATTTAGCTTTGGACATATATGCTATCTAATACTAATTCAAGGTTTTAAATGTTGTTTTATAGTCTTTTAAATAAATAAGTTACAGTATGGAATAAGAGTATAAGTACTCAGAATAATATATTTGTATTACTTTTCTTCTTGAAAACAAGGTACAGACTTCAAATCCTATTTATAATAGAAAGATATAAACCATCAGTACATGAATGATAACATATACATTGCACAAAATATAAAGACTAATAATCTTCTAATAGATTCAATGCATCTGTATGTAAATGAAGAGTTTAGTTTACTTATCCAACATATTCATCCCTTAAACTAACTCTTTTCGATCCTTCATGCCCATCATCATTTTGTAAGTATCAAACAGAATTTTAGGGAGCGGCTTTGTGAGCACATCCGCAACCTGGTCACGACTAGCAACATGACGCAAATGTACATTCCTTTCCTTCACATGCTCCCGAATAAAATGAAAACGAACATCTATGTGTTTACTCCTTTCATGATGTAATGGATTCTTAGCAAGCTCAATTGTCGACTTATTGTCAATTCGAATTTCAGTTGATCCTTGTTGCTGGAGTCTCAATTCACATAGTAACCTTCTCAGCCATATTGCATGACACGCACAATAAGAAGCTGCCACATACTTTGCCTCACAGGTTGATAATGACACTATTGGTTGCTTCTTAGAATGCCATGTAAATGTTGTATTTCCCATAAAAAATACATATCCAGATGTGTTTTTTCGGTCATCCACATCTCCGCACCAATCACTGTCAGAATATCCCATCAATTTATAGTCCGTTGTTTCAGTGTAAAACAGTCCCAGTGATTTTGTTCCCTGGATATATCGCAAGATTCTTTTGATAGCTTTCCAGTGTGAATATTTTGGGTTCTCCATGAACCTACTTACTATACTGACGTTATATGCAATGTCAAGCCTTGTGCACGTGAGATAACGCAGGCTTCCAACCAAACTTTGATACATATTTGCATCCACCGGATCTCCTCCTTCAAATTTAGAAAGTTTTGTACCAAGTTCCATCGGTGTTGCTACTGGGTTGCACTGCTCCATTCTGAATTTCTTTAAGACATTATTTGCATATGCTTCTTGAGATATAAATATTCCTGATTTATTTTGGTTCACTTCAATGCCAAGGAAATATCTCATTAAGCCTAAATCAGACATCTCAAACTCCCGAGTCATAGCCCTTTTAAAATCATTAATAATTTCTTCATTGTTCCCCATAAAAATCAGGTCATCAACATAAAGTGCAACAAGTAACAAATTAACTTTTTATTGTTTCACATACAGGGCAGGTTCATAGGGGCACTACACAAATCCATTCTCCTTGAAGTAGGTGTCAATGCGTTTGTTCCATGCTCGAGGCGCCTGTTTTAATCCATATAATGCCCAATATAACATCAACACCATTTTTTCTTTTCCTGCTTTTACGTACCCAGGTGGTTGACATACATATACTTCCTCTTCGAGCAAGCCATTTAAAAATGCGGATTTCACGTCCATTTGGTAAATTGGCCACTTAAATTGTGTTGCTTGAGATATGAGAAGTCGGATTGTCTCCATTCTGGCAACAGGCCACTTAAATTGCGCGAAAACTTCATCATAATCTATTCCGGCTTTTTGTCGGTAGGCCTTTGCAACAAGCCGCGCCTTGTATCTTTCAATTTCTCCCTGAGCATTCATTTTTTTCTTATAAACCCATTTAACATCAATGGGCTTACAACCATCTGGTAGTTCCACCAGGTCCCAAGTTTTATTCTTCTCAATGGCTCTAATCTCACCATCCATTGCATCTTTCCACTTCTTATCTTCTACAGCATCTTCAAAAACAATATTTTCGGTATCAGCTATCAAACACACCAAGTGTACTTCATCTGTTGTTTGATACAATTCGTGCAAACTCCTCATCTTCGGATGTCTTGGCTCATCTTCATTGTCGTCTTCATCTTCATGTGTATCAAAACTTGTGGGTGAGATTTTAGATAGTGGTACTTCAACATCCTTTATTTCAGGTGTTGCAGTAGTATGATTGTTCCAGTCCCATGTAGTTTCTTCTTGTATTTGCACATCTCGACTCACATCCACCTTCATATTTATCGGGTCAAAAAGTTTATAAGCTTTTGTTTTTTCATCATATCCGATAAAAATATATTTCTTGCTTTTGTCATCCAATTTTCTTCGTTTTTGATATGGTATATGCGAATATGCCACACTTCCGAACACTTTTAGGTGTGAAACAGTAGGCTTATGTCCACTCCATACCTCTTGAGGCGTTTGATTTTCCAGATTTGAATGTGGGCACCGATTCTGAATATAAACAGCACACTGCATAGCTTCTGCCCAAAGCTCTTTCGACAACCCTTTGCTCTTCAACATTGATCGAACCATGTCTAAGATAGTCCGATTTTTTCTTTCGGCCACGCCATTCTGTTGTGGCGAATATGGAGCTGTTAAAAATCTTCTAATGTCATGTTCTTCGCAATATTCTGTGAAAGCATTTGATGTATACTATCCGCCTCTATCCGAACGCAAGGCCTTGATATACATCCCAGTTATTTTTTCTACCAACGCTTTAAATTTCTTGAATGCTTTTAAGGCTTCAGATTTCGCTTTCAAAAAATAAACCCAAGTCCTTCGAGTATAGTCGTCAATAAAAGTAATGAAGTACCTCTTTGAACTATACGACTTGGGTGTGATACGACCACATATATCGGTATGTACTAATTCAAGAGGACTTGTAGCATGATAATTTGCCTTCTTCTGGAATGAATTTCTTGTTTGTTTTCCCAGCAAGCATTCTTCACAAAAACTTCCTGTATAATCCATGTTTGGAATTCCATGGACCATTTCTGTACTAGCCAACTCCTTCACTCCGTCATAATGTAAATGTCCGAAACGTTTATGCCATAAAGAAGCTTTGTCATCTAACTTTACTTGCATACATTTTTCTTGTATGGTTTTCAAATTGAGTTTGAAAATCCGATTTTGAGCCATTTCTATGTGAGCCAGCAGCCTGCCCTTTTTGTCCTTCAAGTACATGTTTTTATCTTCCATTAGAACTGAATACCCCTTCTCCAGAAGTTGTCCTAGGCTAAGTATATTGCTCTTCATATCAGGAACATAATAGACATCTTCAATTGTTCCTTCTCTGTCATCCTTTCTAAAAAAACGTATTTCACCTTTTCCTTTTACTTGAATCTTTAATGCATCTCCAAAAGACACGAACCCAGAGTCTATTTCTTTTAAATTTGGAAAGAGATGTTTATGTGCAGACATATGATTGCTGGCACCGCTATCAAGATACCAAATAGTATCATCTTTTGCTACAACATCTTTGTAAGCCATTAGAAGAATACCATGATCTTCTGTCTCTTCTTTCTCAACTAAATTTGCTCTTTCCTCAACCCTCTTATTAAACCAGCATTCTTTAGCAAAATGGCTGAATTTTCCACAATGGTAACATTCATTTGATCTGCTACCTCTGTCAGGTGTTGTTGTTCTGCCACTTCTGCCACGATTGTGCCCTCGGCCGCGCCAATTCTGTTAGTTTGACTGATTGCTTCCATGCCCACGACCTCTGCCACGAGTAAAATTTTGATTTCCAAGACCGCGTCCTCTACCTTGATTTTGCGGCTTATGTAGTGCCTTATCTTCACTGATTATGGCCTTTGCTTGTAGTGCTTCTGCAAGAGGCTCTTCCTCCTTCAATTTTTTCCGTTGTTCATGTGCTTCAAGTGATCCAGTAAGACCACCAACGGTCAATTCTTCTAGATTCTTGGACTCCTCGATGGCACATACAACATTCTCGAATTTCCCCGTTAGAGACCTCAAGATCTTCTCCACTATCATTGTATCAGATAAATTCTCTCCGTTGCGTTTGAGTTGGTTTGCAACAGTTTGCACACGAGTGATATATTCCAATACACCTTCTGAATCCTTCATCTTCATAGCCTCAAGTTCACCTCGTAGTGTTTGCAAGCGAACCTGCTTAACACGATCAGCCCCTTGCAAAAGAAGAACATTGTAAAGTGATTCTTATATATTTTGATTGGAACCAAGTGGTTGGTCATGCAAAATTGGTACTCAGCTCGGTTTCTTCTTATATATGTGCAGGAGAAAATGATGATGAAGCCATATTGATTTCTATTCTCACATACTTGGTGAGTTGTTTCATACATCTCAATTTACTCATTTTTGGATATCATATCTTGATACAATATAAAATTTATATGCTCTGTTTTTGTCGACTAAAAAAACAAAAAATAGAATCCAAGACATAATTAATGAAAAAGGAAAAAAGTCATATAACCCATCTCTGCACAATGTAAAAAAAACTCACCCTTCGAGTTCTTGAATTTGATATGGAGCATGTCTATGGTATTTCTTTTTCCTCTTGGATTTACCCCTTGGTCTTCCTTGTTCATCACCTGATGCAGCTTCCATATGTTCACTTCCAGATTTGCTATTTACTTAAAATTATTAACTTTGATACTTATTCGGACAAGTTTATTTATACCATGTAACCTATTTCCTTACCTTGCTGGCCAAATTGCAGCTTAGTTATCCATCTGCACTCCGATCCTTGGATAAAATTAAATATTTTGCAAGTAACAAGAAGATTGCTTTATTTTTAGATTATGATGGGACACTTTATACCATAATAGATGACTTTGATTGTGCTTACATGTCTACTGACTACTGATGTATAGAGTCTTAAATTTTCTTCCAAGTGTGCACCCTCTATATATTGTTGTTCATGGCTGAATGTGATATTGTACTTTCTATGCCAGATGCGCTCTGTTGTTAGGCTGTTGCAAACTTTTTCCCGACTGCAATTATCAATGAAAGAATCTATGACGTGGTAAGTATATACTATTCACGTGCAATTAAAATTTTGTGTCAACTATATCATAAATTAGTACTTTGTTTATCTATTTTTATAGTATGCATACTTCAATTCGATTGTTGAAATAATTGCCTTATTATTGACCATCCTTCAATTTCTAGGTTTATGATTTGGTCGGCCTAACAGAGCTCTACTATGCTGGTAGTCATGGTATGCATACTATTCTCGCTCAAGGACCCAATATCTACTAATCATACAGTCTGCAATGAGCTTGGAAACACACAGTTAAATGTTCCACTTATGCTGTATCTTCAAAATCTTCATGCACTATTATGTCCTTCACTCCCCATCCCTCCTTTAAACCATGAATTGTACTTCGTAATATCCCATTGATGAAGGAAACAATAGGACCATTAAAGGTTTTTTAGAATTAAATTGTACACCCTAGAGTCCAACTCATATTTATATACTTTTTTTAGTTGATTTGACTACCTGTTTCTTAGCTAATCTTAAACAACATGGCAGAGCAAAGGCGTCACCTTCTTCTAGCCTGCCAAGGAATTTTTACCTGTGATGGACGAGGTTGGTAGTTCTGCGTCATGCTATAATTTGTTGAGCTAAAGAGTTAGTTACTGCAATTAAAAGATATCTCAAAAAAAATTCTGCTGCAGGTTTTCCGAACTCTTAAGGGGGGGTACTAGAGCTGTAAAAGGTGCACAAGTTAATTAAGAATCACAAATTTTGTGTCTTAATACACTATCGTAATGTATCTGAGCAGTTGAAGTGTAGGACCTTTTTTTAAAAAAAAAACCTACCCTTCTTAAATGTTAATTAATCTTAGTCATCTGGTTCGCATACTGAGGATTCCTCTTGTATTACATACTATTGCAGAGTTGGGCTACAGTTGCAGAGTGTGTTCACAATGTTGGTGATGATTATCCCCGATCGCGATTAACACATGGGCCGAAGGTAATAACTGCAACACATGCTTAATAAATTTTTATAATCCTGTCCCTGTACTCAGATGTGAGCATTGGTTTTTACCCATATATGTAGGTTTCAAATTAAGTGTTGGTTTCATGGTTAGAACTAATTGTGAGTTTTTGTTTCAAATAGAAGTAGACTGATAAAGGCCTGAGATATTAAGATTTGTGGGTTTGTTAGCAGACTTTGTTATACCCTTCTATATCTGTATTCCATTTCCAAATAATATTTCTCACACGACACCTCCCAAAGCTTTTCTTGGCTGCAAAATAATTTGTTGTGGTGTGCTATAAACAACACTTTCGCGCACCTAATATGTTTCTCAAAGTTCCATCGAGAGTCATCCCACATCAAACATTGTATGCATTTTCAAAAAACCTTAGCAATAGACCTTATATCATTGTAAGTCAGTGCCTTTACCAACAATTTTTAATTTAATTATAACTATAAAATACCACTCTTATATACATTTTATGTTCTGAAACTGAGACTCTAACTTAGGTACAGGTTTTTGCTTTAGATAGAAGGAAATCAAATGATGCTCAATGGTAACCTTCAACCTTGTAATAATGAGCAAAAGTATTTATGGGAAATAAGTGTTTATTCACTTTTTGTATATTGATTTTTAAGTTGGCTTTATACTTCCGCAGGCACTTGGTGCTGGCCAACATGCTAATGGAGTCTCAAATGAATCCATTTGATGGGCAAGTGGCAGAGCTGTATGTCACATTTTTAATACATCTAAATATCTAATCAGCATTATTTAGCTATTTTTTACATTTTTATTTATTTACAGATACAACAATGACCCTGCCATAATATTGGTTGTGACAAACTCAATTGCAGCCTATCAAAGAAATGAATTATTGGAAATTGAGAAAATCGTTAAGGTTATGAGGCTTGTTCATGTTAGATTTCTTGTTAAGTTTTGAATTCCTTTAACGAGACGAGTTAATATTGAAAACTGGTTCATTTCAGAATAACATAAGAGCTATTATGGATGATCCTTTCATCAGAAATTACATTCAGGATATCCTGAAAAATATCATAACACACGTCTTGCTTAAGTTCATCAAACCATGGATCTTAAAATTTTACTCTCTCTACCATTGATGTATAAGTGTAGTTTACTCTCTCTACCATTGATGTATGAGTTATTAGCATTACTCATAACTCATAAGTTCAACATATCAATTATGGAACGATATAATTAGCATTTTTTTATCATTCTCACTTCTTAAAAAAATATTTTAGAACCTTTTACAAAGGTAAAGCATATAACACGTGGTTTGTATTTTAGTTTAATTTAGCATATTAATTATCAACCACGATTTCACAAATCGTCTTCTAGCTTTGTATAATATTATGATTTTCACTTGTTATAGAAATCACTGGCTAGGAGGATGCTGAAGAGGATTAGTAGTAGATGGAGCTGATATAGAAACTAAACTGTGAATTTTAGTTACCTCCCTTGTTCGCTTATTTTCAGGTAGAAAGTAAAAGAGAAGTAGAGAACTATCTCGTCTTAGCGCCTGTTTTTGAAGAATTTTAGTTTAGCTATTCATATTTATATAAAATGATTTGGATTAGAGGATTTTGAGTTCGAGTTATATTTAGGTGTTCCATTTGGATTATAAGTGAGATGTATAATTTTTGCGGCGTATAGTGAGAAGAGCATCATGCATTTCTGGCAAGTCAATGATTACACCGGAAACAAAAAGAAAAGTGAGTAGATCTTTGGTTTTGGTTAATTATCAGGATTCTTTGGTGGTATGTTTGCAAAAATGCAGGTTATCCTGAACTATTAGATTTCTTGTTCTGTTTTGTTGTTTTTTCTTTGTTGCAAGATCAAGAATAATCTACACTTCTACAGTTTATTGTGAAACATTTGGAGGATATCTAAGATGTGATGAATAAGACTACCGCATGATATATTACTGCTTCAATATCACTGTCAAGCCCAGACGCTTCCGATCAGGAAGTAAACTTGATGAGATATAATAACATATGGCATTCTCGATTACACAACGTGACGAAGAACCGGATGGAGTACAAATTATAAATAAAAGTTAAGGATCAACAAGATTGAAGTACTTTTATTTATTTGTTTCCTATTCTTTTTGATATCTATTGAAGTATGTTTTATGTCATGTTACTATAATTCATAGCATACCAGAATTAAGTGCAAAAGTAGTTGTCCCACGCTTACAGTGGAAAAGAATCCTTCTATAAGGTTCAGAGATTTTTCTGGGAATTCTTTACACTCTCTCTAGAATCATACTTTGGTTTAAACATTTTATGTAGTTGTTCAGCATATTATTATCAATCAATCACATTTCACCTGACATGCTCTAGAATTTTCCCGTGCGAGTTAGAGCTAGTTAAACAATGATGTGGCAACTAACAATGCAATTCATCTCTTTTTTCTTTTCGGATCATTTCCAAACTTTAATATATATATATATATATATATATATATTATTTATCTTGGACCTAATTTTAGTGATAGAACATGGCAATGTCTTCCAATGCCCACCCTTATATTTTATAATTTCCTAATTTGTCATTTTTATTATGTAATTTATATGATATATAATTGTTATTATAAATATTATTACGGTTCGATTTTTATTCAATTTATAAAATTTTAGAAACCAAACCTTAATCAAAGTGTCAGTGCAGTTTTTATTCGATTAGGATGTCAATCAGTTTAACTTTTTCAGTTTGATTTTGCATGGTTTTCGATTTCGATTCCGATTCGATTTAATTTTTGTTCATTCCTAATTTTTATGTAATAAATTATAAAAGTGTATGGTCACCAAAATGTTACTCCATCCTCTATTTTTTAAAATAAAAATTATTTTTTAATATATAAGTTAATTTGTGACCTATGAGATATATAGATGGATTAATATTAAAATTAATATATATTTATATTATATTTTATGTTTATATGATATGAAAATTTTATATTATATTCATGACAATGAGCTGAGATTAACATTTAAAAAAGTGAAAAAAACAAAAAATGAAATATAAATAAATTAATAAAATTGTTAGTATAGTAAAATTTTATATAAAATATAACAATTCGGTACATATAATTTGATGTGTTTGATATTCTGAGAAATTGAATTATTAATTACTTGTCTTGATAATATTGATGAGAAATTAATATTTTCATATTTTTTATGTTAGTAAATAAGTCGGATAAGATTTATTCTTTCTGAAAGATTAACATTTTAATTATCAAAAACAAAAGAAGAAAAAAGATTAACATTTCAATGAATGTGGGGAGTGGGAATATAATGTGTACAAGTCTGAGACTTTACTTTGTTCTGTAGCCCCAAATCCAATGGGCTTTGGACCCATTTGTTATCGTTAATCATTCTCCTCAATTTCATGAAGCCTATCTCTGCTGCTTGATGATTCTCCGGCACTGTTACTTGATTTTGTCTCGTCTCTTGCAGCTCTTACGCAGTCGTTCGGGTCTGAACTCTTCATTTCGCATCCGTTAATAGAAACATGAATCAATGGTGTGGTTGTTTTCAAACAAGTGAAATTCTCTATCTGGGGACATCTGTCTGCAAAAATCCTCTCTAATACAGGCATATTGAAAGCATATGTTGAATTCCTACTGAAGCTTTTAAGATTTGGCAAAAATTCAAGATGAACCTCCAGGAATCGAGGGAGCGTGATAATGTTGTGATTTGTGTCAGAAGTTTCATCACCCTTTGCATCCTCAACAATGTCTTCCAACAATATGCATTCCCGTACTACTAATTCTTTGAGTTGTTGGAGAGTTCTGAAGACAGAACACGTGAAAAGTGTAGAGATTCCACAATTCTCAACTAACACCTTTTCTAAAGCTGGCATATGGAACTCGTAATTTGCACCGTGGAAACAACTTGTGAGCTTTGGCAACTCTATGAGAAGGACTAATTTAAGGTGGAAGAGGGTAACAGTCCTCGGTTCTCCACTCCTTACATCCTCCACAATTTCTTCCAGTAAAGGACAATCCCGTATTTCTAATTCTTGGAGTTGGTTCAGACTTTCAAAGGCTGAGAATGAGAAAAGAGTAGAGCATTCAGATTCCACAATTGTAAGCACCTTTAATCTTTTGAAGCAGTTGAATTTCAGCTGAGGCCACCAATTGTAGCGTCTCAATTCCAAACTTTCCAGATTATTATATAATATGGGAAACCATTTACCCGATAATTGTATCTTGTTATCACAATCCACCTTTAATGTCCTTAGTTGACAGTTGGAATCATCCCGGCCAAACTCTATCACTTGAAGGTCAATTTGCCCACAACTGGAGAGTAGAAAGTCCACCAAGTTTGGTAATTGAATCTGAAAAACCAATAATAATATTCAACGTCTAGTAGTCAAGAATAAGAAGATACTAAATTAGTAGAGAGATACAGTATATAATTGATGAATTAAGAAATCATTATAAATATTACTCCTACCCTGGAAGAAATAGTTTCCCCCCAAAACCTTGTCAAACTTTTCAATCCATCTAAACGCAGACTTGTCAACTCGGGGAATAAAACTGCTGCTGCTGCTGCTGCTCCTACTTGTTCTCCCCCGCCAATGATCACTCTCATCTTATCGCAATCCTCTACTTGTAAAACTTCCAGATTCGTTAGCTTATTCAACATGGAAAGCGGGATCGCTATTTTCAGTTCCTTACAACAGCATAACAAGATTCTCTTTAATTTGGAAAACGAGAGGGAGGAGGAGGACACGACATTGCCATTTTCATTATTTTCCCAAATATCACTCACTTTATCGGAACCCACAATACTCAAATTTTCCAAGCAAGGAAATTCAACCTGTAGAATATATCTCAGTTATTAAAATTTCATAAATAATTCTTTATACCAATTCCAAGTTTCATTTTTTTGGGTTATCTGATGCATTTTCATTTATTTATAACTAAAAATTTATTTACTAGTATTAAGTATGATAAATCAATTTCTAAAAGGGAGCAAAGAACTTAAATCATAAAATCAAAAATAAATATATTGGTATTTGATAAAATACTAATATTTTCAAATATAAATATTAGTAATATATTATTTATATTTCAATTAATAAAACATAAAAAGAGTATTAAAAATACAATAAATAAATAGTAACATGGGCTAATAATATAATCATACATGAAAAGAACAAAATATATATCAAGTATAGAAAATAAAATAGAAAACAAAACTATAAAGTACAGATAATACATTATCGAAATTCAAATAATTACTAAAAATATTTACTTTCATAAATTAAATAATAATAAAATGATAAATTTAAATAATTTTTAAAAAATACGGATGAAATTTAACAGATTTAAAAGATCGATAAAAACAAAATTTGTTTAACAAACTATCAATTTAATAGTTAGAAAAATAACAAAAAAGCAATTATCCGGAGAATTGTGTTCAGCCACCACTATGCAATAACATGTTAATTGTCAAACTTTAGCATTAATATTATAATTTTTACTTTTATATATTTTACAAATAAGTTGATATTTAAATATTGAAAAATATAATATTTAATATGATAAATATAAAAAAAATTAAGATAATAAAATAATTAAATACTCATCTTTAGTATATTTTATTTAGAATGTAGATGGAAAATTAATTCAAAATCATAATGGAGATAAATCTTTAAGATGGTAAAATGTAAATAATTATGTTTATTAAAAAGTTTCGATATTTATATTAAAAAAGTGTATATTTTAAAATTTTATTAAAAATAAAAATTATGCAGGTAACTTTTTACTGTGTCAAAAAATGAAAATTTTGTCTAATGGTGGGCCAATGGGAGCAAAATTTAGAAAAACTTATTATTTTGATAATTTATCTTATTTATGATTATATATATATAATTATAAAAAAATCGAATTGGATTAATATTAGTTCAAATGAGTTACAATTTATATATACTTTTTATTCAATCAGATTTTTTTAAAACAATTCATATTCATTTTCTTGAAATTCAGCAACACATTGAACATATAAAAAATATAGATATAATATATTTTCAATTATTTATTATATCTACGAATTAAAAATAAATTTTATCATAAATACACATTTATGATCCTATATTTTTAATAATTTAATATAAAAATATGTAACTGTATCTTAATTTGCACCGAGGAAACTCATAATTTGTCTCGTCTAGTAGTCAAGAATAAGAAGATACTAAATTAGTAGAGAGATACAGTATATAATTGATGAATTAAGAAATCATTATAAATATTACTCCTACCTTGGACGAAATAATTTTTTATAAGAATTTGAAGTACCATTTTTTTGGGTTATGAGATGCGTTTTCATTTATTTATAATTAAAATCATAAAAATAATTCATATCCATTTTCTTAAAATTTAGCACCGACTTAAAAATGGGATCACATTGTACACATTAAATATATAAATATATTATATCCTCAATTATTTGATAAAATAAAACATACCATTAGAGCAAAGAAGGGTTGAGCTTGTACGGCGGAGATATCTTTCTCTTCCATGTAGAAGCTTTTGAGTCTCGGTAGACTGAATAGTGTTAATGATTTTAAATTGGAGAAGTTGATGATATCATCATCTCCATCACTACTTGCGCCTTCATTCATTACTATTGCTTCCATCTCTAAGCAGTCTTCTATTCTGAGCTCTCGCAGTTGCCCCAGGCATTTTGCAACAGACTTGCTGAATACATATTTCATTCCTGAGCAATATATGATTTCTAGAACAGTAAGTTTAGAGAAAGATCTGTGATGTTGAATCTCACCACGTCTTATCCTTCTTGCTACATACTCAACAGTGTCACATCCATCCATATACAAGTTTCTTAAATCTGCAAATGCTTCCCTGTTGCTGTTGTATATGCTCCCCACATTAATATTTCTGCAATCATCCAATCTCACTCTTTCAGCCCTCTCAATCAGACTATGCGAGCCTTCGAATTTTAATCCACCACGGTACAACTCAATCGACCTTTTAATAGAATCACTTGATTCTAGAAGATAACGAGGAGGGTTACCCACATGTATATGATAATCACTTAGATTACTAAATATATTTGTATCTTGACAACGCAATTCTACTAGAATGGCCCTCCCTTGGATTTCTAGCTTTTTAAGATATTTCAAGTTTGTTAAATCTAGCGGCACTGGGAGATGACAATCCCAGAAGCAAAGAGTTTCTAGCTTTCCTGGGAAAAAGCTAACATCTGTCCCCTTAAGATTACACTCATCTAAAATCAGTGCCTTAAGATTACACAAATCTTGAAGAGAGAATCTCATCTCAGAACTACCACCTTCAATCAGTAAAAATCTGAGATTTGCAAACATACAGAAGAAGCCGGATGAGAATTCGGGTATTATATCTCTGTTGGATTGCATCCACAAGTTATGCAGGTCTGGTGGGCACACCAGATTATCAGGGAAACGAAAATCATTCTTCTCCGGTTGTAGATGTAAGAATTTCCGAGTGCCCACATTATCCGGCAACTGCGAGCCCATTCTTACAATTGAAAATGCATATTCTGGGTCTTCGACAGCTATATATCTAGCTACATCTCTGATGAGGTCATGCAGTTTTATTTTATGATCTTCTTTACAGTCAAGCAACAAAGAAGCTGATCTGAGAATATCAACCATGTTGCGTACCCTATATTCCCCTGCACGTACAAGTTGCGTGTCAGTTGCTATTTGGATCAGTTTCCTGATATAAATCTCAGCATCTTCAGGATACAAGGAACACAAAAAAAGACATGATTTTGCATCGACAGACAATGCATCGATACTCAATTTAACACAAGCATATACTTGTGGATCTATTTTTTCAATATCTTTAACTTTTCCCTTCTCAAGTTGATCAAGTGCATCCTTCCATGAATTTTGAGATGTATATTGCAATGCTTTACCAACAGCACGAATGAGGAGAGGTAAACCCGCACATTTGTTACACACTTTTTTCGCAAGGGATTCATCTGGAAAGTTGTATTCTGTATTAACAACTGTATTCCTGAACAATTTCCATGCTTCATCATTTGTAAGGATGGTAATTTTGATAGGATGCTTGCACCTGTTATGCTTGCATACGATTTCCTCCCGGGATGTTATGAGGATCTTCAAACCCTTGCAAGTACTGCCATCACCCAATGGAATTCCAATACTATCTAATGAAATCTCCCTCCATACATCGTCTAATATGATGAGGATCTTTTCCCCATTCATTATACTATGTTTTAGCTGAGACGCTCTTCTTTCCACATTATCTTGAGATTCAAATTTGCAATTTAGATGGTCTGCAATCTGATTTTGTAATTTTATCACGTCCACCTCTTCGCTGCCCACAACTGCTCTCGCGAACTTGTCAAAGATCTTCTTTTCCTCGGCTTCCTTCCAAATTTGTTCCGCCATTCGAGTTTTACCAACTCCCGGCATTCCATAGATGCCAAGAACTGGAGGACCACCATCAGTTACTAGTACTGCTTCCCAGAGCTTCTGATAAGCATCTTTTCTGGATTGGAAGTCTCCGAATACAGTAAGAGGTGTGGGTACATTTGAAACATGAGGAAGATATGCAACATCATTATTGAGAAGATCCCTTGCAGAATTAGAGAGTTCGGTTACTCTCCTAGCCGTATGTACTGCCTCCCTCCCCAGTCGAAAACGGGAGATCGGTTTAGGAATTGGCATAGATTGGATACATCTCCATGAAGATCTGTTTTTATATTTTTCTAAAAACTCTTCAGCACTTTTTTGGATTCCTTCTACTTCTTTTTGCCATTTCTCTACCCGCTCAACGACTGTTTTACCATTGTTTATTTCTTGCCCAACTTTTCGGGACATTTCGTCAGTCTCAGACTTAAGTTGCTGAATTTTGGACTCGAGATCGGTAACATGGTCCTTGTAACAAAACATATAATTGAATCCACGAAACAATGGATCAACCATGGCATCGGATATTCTGTCCACGATTTTTCCCACGCACGGAATGTCGGATAGGCCAACCATAATTAATCTTTGGTTTTAAGTGTAAAGACGAATTACGAAGGACAATGAGATAAAGAACAAGGGAGAAATAATTAAAGAGACAAGGAAAGAAATAACAAGGAAAGAAGATCAAATTGCTGAAACTGCGATAAACAAATAACAAAGAGAATGAAATAAGGAACGGGGAGAAATAATAATCAAAGAGACAAGGAAAGAAGACCAAAATGAGGAAACTGCAATAAACAAATAACAGGGGAGAAATAATAAAAGAGACGAAGAAAGGAGGAGCAATTTTTAAAGGAGGAAAGGAATTAAGCATCAAATCGAGTGATATATAGGAGTATAGTAGTTGAATGAGATTGATGAATAAATTAAACATACAACATCTAATATATAGTGATAGAGGTATTAGTCCTTATTATTACTATTTGAAAGAGTATATTTTAAAATATCACAATTCATGAAAATATCCTTTTTTATTACTAAAAACGTAATTTTATGTAGGATTTTTAAAAAATACAATTTTATGTTACGTTTTTATATAAAAAAATTATTTTAAAAAAAACATATGTGTAATTTGTATTATTGATGAATGTCCGATAGGCCAAGTGGCCAACCATAATTAATCTTTGGTTTTAAGTGTAAAGACGAATTACTGAAACTGCAAGTCTGCAACTAATAGACGAATTAAAAATATGAATGAAATGGATAGTACATAGTGATGACAGTTGTATTTGGAATTTTAGCTGACCAATTCAAAAGTTGCTCTTGATATTTAGCTATCATTTAAATACTGGTCCCAGTAAATAGTAGTAATAGTAAGTGACACTATTTGCACCAGCACCTTGCTTACAGAAATAAATACAATATCGCTGGTCAGTCAAGCCAAGTCAATAGCAACTTGTTCTCAAAAAACAAAAATATATCAGCAGCAACTTGCTTTAGAAAATGGCTCTTCAAATAATGCATGTTAATTATTTAAATACCAGTGACTTCCTGCCATATAGGCAGTCCCATCCTTGATCATATAATCCGAAGAATAATATTATAGATATATGAACTACTCCCTCTGTCCCATAATATTAGTCTTTTTTGAAGAAAAAAAATTAATTATAAAAGTAATTAAAATATTTAAATTATATAAAATAATTAACATATAATTTATAGGATGATGACCCTAAATAATCATTTTTCAACTTCAAATGCCCAAAATACTAAAATTCAGAAAGTTGACCCTAAATATCGACCGGACACACTATTGTGTGTGCACATGTATTTAGGGTGTAACGCAACAGGACACAATACGTTTTTAACAAATGTATGTGCAAGTTGCATTATAATTGTACAAAATGGATACTAATCAATACTTGAAATGCGTTATTTGAATATAAATAAATACACAGAGATACAAGGTTAAAATATACATTCAATGATAGAATAACTTACGACTTATGAGTTATGATTTAAAGTGGCTTGACATGATAAGTTGGGAGTTTAAAATACATGTTTGCTTAATTTTGTATTATGAGTTTTTAAAAATATAATAATAAAAATAAAAGTGATTTATGAGTAATTTATTAAATATGGATAACTTTTATCAAAATAGGAAGAAAAAAATCACTGAAAAAAGTATTTAATACTTATTTCTGGCTTGAAATTAGTTTCTGGATTATTTCTGACTTTGAGTCAGTTTCTTGTTTATTACACAAACATACATTTTTCAGGTTAAAGTCAGAAACAGTTTTAAGTCTCGGGTTAAAGTTTAGCCAAACAGTCTTTTAGTAGACCATGTTGCAGTATACAGTTGATATTTGCGCCTTTGTCAAAGTGGAGATGCACAAAAAGCTCATCCGGCCCGGTTTTGATCGGACCCGAAAAAGCCTAGATTTTTTGGTTAAAGCCTGGACTTGGTTTTGACTTTAATCGCGTCAGGCCGGACTTACGAAAAATATTTGAGTCTTTTTAAGGTCGGTAGGTGGGTCGTGTCAGGCTTTTATCGGACCGGGCCGGACTTCATCCGGAACCGATTAATTTTTCATAAAAATTATTAATATAAATTTAATAAAGATTTAATGATTCTAAAATCATCGTAATTATCTAAAATTAAGACGGATTACAATATAATGTCAAGATCATTTTCATAAATATAAGAGAGTGAATTTTATTATTACAAAATTTCATTCAACTTTTATACTTGTTTCTTTAAGTAACTTTTAAATTTTGTTCATATTTAAATTTTAAAAAGAACAAGTGAAAAAATAATTAGAGTGGATAAATATTTTATTAATAAATACAATCTATATACTATACTATATTATTAAAACAGAAAAATTAAAAATTTGATAGTTGAGGTCCTTGATCCATATTTGGGCCAGATAATTATTTTTCGAATTAATTTTTAAACACTAATCTCTTAACTAAAATACATTTCACAGTTTATTTGACTTAGTTTTTAAACACTAATATCTTAACTAAAATACATCTCACATTAATCTCTCAAATAAAACGCATCTCTAAATAAAAAACACAAAAACATTATCATATTAAAATATAAATAAAGTATATGAAAAAATATATAAAAAATATACATATATTATAAAAATAAAAATATATTCAAATTATATAAAGAAAATATTAAAACAATTCGATCCGTGCATCGCACATGATATAAGCTAGTATAAGTTAAAGGGTAATGTACAAACTCGAAAGATTATCTTAGATAGTACTCCATTCGTCCCTTAGTAGTCGAATTTTCGTAGTCAAATTGACTAATTTTTTATTAATAATTAAAAATTATTCCTTTATAATTTTAAAAAACTAAAATATACATTTTAAAGTAGATTGTATATATTTTTTAATAGCATAAAATTTTAATTTTTTTCAATTATATATTATATTTAAATTGCAATCAATGATGAGTTATTAGTATTTGGAATCTTAGCTAACAAACTCGAAAGATTATCTTAGATAGTACTTCATTCGTCCCTTAGTAGTCGAATTTTCGTAGTCAAATTGACTAATTTTTTATTAATAATTAAAAATTATTCTTTTATAATTTTAGAAAACTAAAATATACATTTTAAAGTAGATTGTATATATTTTTTAATAGCATAAAATTTTAATTTTTTTCAATTATATATTATATTTAAATTGCAATCAATGATGAGTTAGTTTGACCGCAATGAAAACAAAGTTGACAACTAAAAAGGGTACGGAGGGAGTAGTATATAAATCCGAGAAAATATCTAAAGTTGTTAGCTAAAATGGTTAGTTATAATAATAATGTAAAATTTTAGTTGAGAGCAAGTGTATGTACTCTAATGGAGTTATATATAATTGTAGTTATGTAAAATTATACATAAAATGTTTATAAGTCCAACAAATATAGAATATCATATATCATTATTTATATTTTTTGTTAAAAAAAATAATATTGGAGTAACTCAATTTTTAAATATCCTCCAAACATTGTCACCTAGGTACCACGTAGATAATTGTTAATGAGTATATAGCCCCGGAGATGCTCAATTTAGCCTTCATTCAATTTGAGCAAGGAGAATCCGATGTTTGGTTCTATAGTTATATTATAACAATAGCAATAGATATTTAACCATTAGGACTTGCTTTTAGCATCATGAAAGTATCTTCCGGTACTATTAAATATAATATAAAATATTAATTTTCTAATAATTTAAGACATTTTTAAAATTGTCAATTTCAATGATGTTTAATATTTATTTTTTATTTATGTTTTATTCATATTTCAATTTCAAAATGAACAAGTGAGAAAATAATTAGAGTGGATGAATTTTTATTAATAAATATAATATTAGTTAAGAATCATGTACAAACCCAAATTTAAGGAAACCCAAAAAAATCTTTAACTTTTTAAAAATTCTCTTCCAAATATAATTTATGAATGACTATTTATTTTTGAAATTATAAACTTATATGAAAAGTCTCTTAGTAATGTTCTAAAATATTTGTACTTGGTTAAAAGTTAAAACATATATTATATAATGACAACAAAATATAGTTGAAAATTAGTATTATGGGTGATTTAAAAAAAAACAATAATACAAGCATATTTGGAACATGGTTCTCATTAAATATTTTTCATACAAGGGAATTATTTATAAAAGAAAAAGCAAGGGCAAAAGGAATTTAGGCTCCGTTTGATAGTGCTGTTGAAAACTGCTGTGCTGTCAAGAAAATTAGATGATTGTTTGGTAAATTTTTTGATTTATGCATATTTTGAAATATAATATATAAAAATAATATTTTTAGGAAGGTTTGATGATGAAACTGATACCTACTTCCTGCAAAAGCTGAAAGCCACTTTTTTCAAAAACATGGGGGACATGTTTTTGTTAACAGCAGCTTTTAAACTAAAAACGCTTTTCTAGATAGCAGATTTTAAAATTTACCAAACACATTTCTGATAGTTTTAAAGCAAAAAACTGTTGTAACTATATGCAACAGGAATATCAAATGGAGCCCTAGTTACCGAATTCTTTTATTGAGAACGACAACATGGTCCCTCATCTGTGGAAGGCTCTAGAAGCCCAATCTCGAAGATAAACCTCATCTGCTAGAGTCCAACAAGGACTCTCATTCCTTGGAGGTTACAACAACCTTACGTCACTAGGAGACTTGACCTCCAAGTCTCCTAACTCTAATCTGATTCCAAGGCCCTCGTGCGCCTATATAAAGGGCCTAACCCCTCAACATTAGAACTACGTTTTGGATTGATTCTCTAAACACAACAGAGATACCTTGGCAATTAACGAGGACCCGAGTTAGTCACGAAACGTTAGTGCAGCCATTAAAACTCGAAGTTTGTTACCCAGATAATCAATCTATTACAGAAGGGGGGTTGAATGTAATAGTACCAACTAATCGATGATGAACACAAGTATGTAGAATGGAATACTGTTTTGTATTAATAATTAACTTGAATACAAAACTCTCTCAAGAAATAATGTTCTTAAGAACTGCTAGGTTATATTGAATTCGTTCAACATTGATTTATAACCTATCTCTGTGTTTATATAGACACAGCTACAAATACAATTACAAAACAGATTATGATAAGAATAGCTTTAATAAGGTAATTTAGACTTGCACTTGAATTCCTTCTTCACTATCCAAATCAGACTTTGATTTGTATGTTTCCTTTTCTGTTAAACTCTGAAGCTAGACTCTGTCGGTTTGTCATTCTCTGATTTGAGCATTCTCTGTTAGAATAAACTCTGATTGAGTATTATCTGATAGAGTAAACTCTGTCCGACAGCTTCATAAACTCTGATGACGTCAGCAATGTAAACTCTGACTTGTATTCTCTGACAGCCATCAGTGTTTGCTTCCTAACAATCTCCCCCAATTTATGGTTTAGGAAATAAAACATAAATTTCACTTATGATGTCAGAAATCCAAGACAAATGCATCAGAGTTTGTTCTCCATTTTTAACTTAGACTCTTCTGTAAGAAAAATCATCTTTCAGAAATTGACTCAGAAGTTTGTCTTCAGCAGCTTTCATCAAAACAATCAGCTTCTCTTTCAATTCCCTCATTTGGTTAGAAGAATCATCAATCTGATAAATAACAGCCCTTAAAGCATAGATAGATGATCTTTCCATTCTTTCATCTAAAGCAATACAGCAAGCCTTCATTCCATCAAGATTTAAGATTAGTGTAGGAATACCTAACACCATTTTGACCCTTGCATCTCCTTTCCTCATAGCTCTTCTTGTTCCATTTTCAAGCAAGTACCCAGTCTCATATTCTTCAGACTTTATCATCATCAAACTTTCACTCTTCTTTTTCTCAGCTATTACCTCTTCAAAAATTTTCCTCCATCTAGAAGTTGTTTCATTTTCATCATTGAGTAGATAAAGAACATGTTCAAGTTCTTTAGATGCTTTATCTTTCAAATTCTCTTCAGCAACCTTCAGAACTCTCCCATCTTCTAGAAAATACAGAAGCTTCTCCTTAGCTTGAGCTCCATCAAAAATATCTTTTACTATGTTGACAGATATTAATTTGTCAAGATGCTCTTGTTTCAAATCTTCCTTAGGATTGTGTTTTAAAGAAAAAGGATCACTGAAAATATTTGCTTCACCCCTGTAAATCTTAGCATGTGAATCACCAATGCCTCCTTTTTTTTTACCAAGTCTGGCATTGAGAATCAGACTTTGAGTTGTAGTCCACAGAGGATCAGACTTTTTCTTCCTTATCAGAGATTGTTGATGTTCTTCTTCTTCATCATCAAAACTAAATCCTCATGGTAGAAATGTTGTTCCTTGCATAGTAAGAGGTGTCTGTGGTTTAGTTGGAGCTTTTTGTTGAATTCATGAGGATGATCTTGTTTGAATGTCTGAGACTGGTTTTGGTTGAGCAACTGGCTTGAGAGTTTCAATAGGTTTGATTTGAATAGGCTTAGATTCTGGTTTTTTCTTTTGAGCAAGTACCTTTTTCTGAATTTGACCTTTCTTTACATTTCTTTTCTTTTTCTGGACTTGAGTACTAACATCTCCAGCCTTCTTTAATTCAGCTTCAACAGCAACTGGATCCATTCCAGGATGTTCTTCTTCAAAAATTTTCTTTGCCAGTTCTGCATCCTTTAAGTTTTGTTCTTCAATCTTCTCAGGCTTATCTTCTTCTTCAAGTTTCTTTGCTAATTCCAAATCAGTATCTATCAGAGTTTGCTTGTCAGAGTTTATATCAGCCTTTGATGTCGTCAGAGTTTGTGAGGTTGTTAGTGTTTGTCCAATCAGAGTTTGCTTCCCATCCTTATGACTCCCTTGATCTTCATCATCAGGTTTGTTAGATTTGAGAATCACATCCTCCTTGCATTTATCTGAACCCTTCTCCCCCTTTCTGACATCATGACCTGTTTGAACAGTAAGAATCTCGACAATTGTATGTAGCATTCCCTGCATAGAACTAACAGAAGCAGAAAGATTATCCACTTTGACTTCCAATGCATCCTGTTTAGTTGAGACAGATTTGAGTTTAGCTTCCAGAAAATGTTGAGAAGTGGAAACAACAGTTTCAATATGGACAGAAGTTTTGTTGACAGATGTCTTCAGATCATTAACTTCATGTTGAAGTCCCTTGGACATTATAGTAGAGGCTTTCAGAATTGTCTTCAGCTCATCAGAAGAAATTTCTTTGTCAACTTTATTGATTAATGCTAAAACATGAGGCCATGAAATTTCTCCTTCAGGAAACTTCCAAGATGAATCCCAAATAGATTGTCTATGAGAGTTGAGAAAATCATCATTGGATGACCTTGTTGTTGAAGATAGTGAAGGGTTTCGTGACACAAACGCAGCGGAATAAACGTGAAAAATAAATCAAAATAGCGAAACCCTCCGCAGGATCCATGCGAAAACAAAAGATTTAATTCGGAGATAAAGAATAAATACCTTTAGAAGCTTTAACAGTTCATTAATGGAAGATTAATGGAGGTCCAAAGCTTGTTTAATCACCACGTATCCCGCTCTCGCGATCTACGCTCTACGGTATCCACACGAACACTTTTCATGAAGGATTGATGTGTACTAGCACCCGAAAACTTCTTCTCTCTCTATCTTCCTCCTCTCTCAGAGCGGCTAGGGTTTTTTGTAAAATCTCTATCTAATTAAATTAGCCCATAAAGAGATTATATAGAGAGAGGAATAAGTTTTCTAATTATAATCCAATTATAATTAATACTAATCCAAAATTCTAAATTATTTAATTAAGTCTCACTTAATTAATTAATTATTAATTTTGGAATTAGTTTAAGTAATTCATTTATTCTATTTATATAATTAATTAAGTCATACTTAATTAATATCATAAATAAAATAAATTACTTATTTAATTTAAATTCATAATTTAAATTATTTCTCCTTCAAGCGTTCTTTGTGTGTGACCCTGTAGGTTATTATTACGTTGGCAACAATTTTAATATCTAATTAAAATTGTAAACAATGAGCGGCATCTAGTAATACATCATTGCTACCCAAGTAATAATAATAAATCGGTGATTCGATTAAGCCTTTCGTGAATAATGTTCCATGTAATATAATCCCTTTAATCTTGATATTATAGATTAAACTCAAGGCATGTCTCGTGTCATCCTCTTCATAATTTAATCTTTATTTTCTTGATCGATGAGTAGACTATTAAAATCAAATCAACATTTGAGCACGGCCGTGCATTTCATAGTCTCACTCAAACAAGAGGCCAATAATATCACTCCTAAAATTAGGAGGATTAAATCCCATCTAGATCATTCATATTTCTCATACGATTCATAATATACCCAATGTCCACTTTTATCATCACCCGGTCAAAGGTAACTTTTAATGTAATCAAAGTATATTAATTCTCGTATAGAAATATAATGATTTCAGGTCTAAGGATCATTACACCATTATCACAGTGAGAATTACTTATGACACTTACTTAACATGTAGAATCTCACGGCGGGTCATTCCAGTGCCATGCATTGATACATGCACTTATGTTCTTGACTTTAGTATCCACATACCTATGACCAATGAGATGTGGTCATCTGTCAAGAAACATACTAGTTTTTGTGCATTATTATTGTCCTTAAATAATAATACTCGACTAGGGAATTTTAGGAATAAGATACTATTCATATAATCTCATTTTTAAGTCACATACTTAAAGATATATAATACGTATCAAAATTCCAAGGACATTTATTATGCTTTCAATTTATTACGCAGTAAATAAAACATAATAAATAAATAATAATCAATAAAACATAATCCTTAATAATAAATATTTTCCTTAAAATATAAAAAGTATTGTCTCTAGAGCACAATTACTAACAATCTCCCACTTGCACTAGAGCCAATTACCCAAGTATCCAATACTCATGGAACTAGTGTGACTTTCGTGCTTCTGCTGCGACAAAGCCTTAGTCAGTGTGTCTGCAATATTATTATTAGTATACACTTTACATATATGTATATCTCCTTGATCATTAATCTCATTAATTAGGTGATATCTCCTAAGTACATGCCCAAACAGCCTCCTTGGCTGCTTCACAAGCATCAATATACTCAGGTTTTATTGTAAAATCAACAATTGTATTTGCTGTGAACCATTCCAGCATACAACATCTCAATAAAACACAAAGCCAGATAGAAACATTAAATTATCGTTATCTGTCTAGAAACCAGTATCAGTGAAACCTCTTACAACTAGCTTCACATCTCCTCCATATAACAAGAATGAATCTTTAGTCCTCTTTAAGTACTTAAGAATATTCTTGACTGTCGTCCAGTGACCTTCACCTGGATTAGATCGGTATCTACTCATCATGGTTAAAGCATACGAGACATTAGGACAAGTACATATCATTGCATACATTATAAAACCAATTGCTGACGCATGTGGAATTTTACTCATGCAGTCTCTATCATCCAATGATTTAGGACAAATTTTATTTTGAGATCACTATCCCATGAGACATTGGGACATATCCATTTTAGTCTCTTTGCATTTGAAATTGATGCAAAACTTTATCAATGTATGTACTCTAAATTAGGCCGATCAATCACCTTGATCTATCTCTATAGATCTCGATCCCTAATATATATGTCACATTGCCTAAGTCTTTCATTGAGAAATTATTTCTCAACCAAGTCTTCACAGTCTGTAGAGAAGGAATGTCATTCCCTATTAGTAATATATCATCAACATATAATACTAGGAATGCCACATGGCTCCCACTAAACTTCTTATAAACACAAGTTTCATCTTCATTCTGAATAAAGTCAAACTCTTTTTGACTGTTTCATGAAAACAAATGTTCCATCTCCTCGAGGCCTGCTTTAATCCATAAATGGATCGACGCAACTTACATACATTTCCAGCATCCTTTAGATCAACAAAACCCTTAGGGTGTGTCATGTACACATCCATATCTTCTTCAAGGCTCTCATTTAAGAAAGCGGTTTTGACATCCATTTGCCAGATTTCATAGTCATAGTAAGTAGCTATAGCAAGCAAAATCCTGATGGACATGACCATAACAACTGGTGAAAAGGTCTCATCATAGTCAATACCATGAATTTTCTTGAAACCTTTTGCCACCAATCGTGCCTTATAGGTCTGTACATTAGCATCCATGTCGGTCTTCTTCTTGAAAACCCACTTGCACCCTATAGGTTTTACCCCTTCAGGTGGATCAACCAAAGTCCATACTTGATTAGTATACATGGATTCCATCTCAGATTTAATGGCATCCAGCCATCTCTTAGAATCTGGAGTGTTTATAGTATCTAGGTAGGTGAGAGGCTCATCTTCATCCACAAGCATCATATCACCATCTTGAGTCAAGAGAAATCCATATTATCTCTCGGGCTCATGGCGAATCCTACTAAACCTACGAACACTTGTGTTTCTTGAGCAGTATTATTTTTCTTGTACATTCTACTCAGGTTCCTCCACTGGTTCAACGTTATCATGTGGGTCTCAAACTTCATTGAGATCTATTATCCTCCCACTGTCTCTCAGCAGTTCGAGCAACAAACACTTTGTTCTCGGAAGGATTATAGAAAGAATAACCCCTTGTTTCAGTTGGGTATTCCACAAAATTACATTTGTCTGATTTTGGTCCTAGCTTGTCAGAGATTAGACGTTTCACAAACGCTTCACATCCCCAAATTTTATAAATGACATGCTGTGACGTTGCTCAGTCCATATCTCATAAGGAGTCTTTTGAACCAATTTAGTAGGAACACAGTTAAGTGTATGTGGAGCCGTTTCCAGGGTGTAACCCCAGAAACTAATTGGAAGATTCATTGACTCAACATTGATCGCACCATGTCCAACAAGGTGTGATCTCTCCTATCAAAAAAAACTTTTCTTTGATATTTTCTACTTCATCTTTATAGTCTTTGAACTTTTCAAATGATTCGGATTAGTTCTTCAAAAGATACATATATCCGTATCTACTAAAATAATTAGTAAATTTTATGAAGTTAATAAAATCTACCTTTTGTCATCGTACACATATGACCACATACATCACTATGTATAAGTCATACCCATTCAATGATCCCTTCACCATGTCCGGTAAAAGGAGCTTTAGTCATTTTACCAAATAAACCAAGATTCGCATCCTTTTGTATGATTCATAATCAAACTTATCCATGAATGCATCCTTATGTATTCTGAAAATGCGTTTCTTATTAATACGGCCTCAACAACAGTGCCAAAGGTAATATTTGATTTGAGTCACTTTAGAACATATAAATTGTTAATTAGATGTGCAACATTATAAGGCTCATCATCAAAATAGAATAAACAACTATTGTTATAAAATGAAAAAGCCTTTCTTGTCCAAACAAGAAATTGAAATAATGTCTCTGCCAATTGCAAGCACGCTATAACAATTATTAAGTTCTAAATTTTCCTTATAGGCTAAAAATTAAGTAACGAGTTCCTCGAACCAGAGCAACTATCTTTACTCCAATTCCAACCCGATACCTTAAGCTTGACCCTTATTGATCATCATCTTCCGATCTTCCAATTAAGCATGACAGTTTGTTGGTCCCTGATATTGTAGAAGGGGGGTTGAATACAATATCTGATAATTATTCGCGGAATAATTGGATTAAAAATATTATTTTAATTACTCACGAAATATTAATTATAATGAAATACTGTTCAAGTGAAAGATATTATTTTAACTTGATTAGTATTACACAATTAATATTTTAGAAAAACTGTTATATAATTGATATAAAGTCTAGAACGAATTCGACATGAAGTGTTCGTGTTTAAACAATTATATTCAAACTCAGCACAGAAATCTGTGAATATTACAATGCAGATAAATTACTGAATTTGATCTGATTTTTCTAACTCTTCACAAGTTGAACAACAAACAAATGAAGCAATCATCTCATATTTATAGAGATTAGAAAAGGCTGGTATGACCTTTTCTAGTAAGACTTAATTTCAAGAAAATAAGTCTGTATGACTTATTTTAACACTTGTATGACTTTTAAAAGACTGGGCATGACTTATTTCTGGTCGGTATGACCTTTTAAAACTCGGTATGACTTATCAAAAGTTCGGTATGACTTTTTGAAAGTCATATCCAGATTTTATTTAATTAAATAAATCGGTATGACTTATTTTAATTAAACAAAATCAACTCAGTATGACCTTTTAATCAAATCTGCTCGGTATGACTTAATCAAACTGCTTCGGTATGACTTATTTAAATAGGTCGGTATGACTTATTTAAACAGGCTCGGTATGACTTATATATATATATATATATATATATATATAAAGAAATTCGGTATGACTTATTGAAAGTCATACTAACTGATCATATATATATATATATATAAGTCATTTTGATCCATTTCTTTTATAGTAAATTAATTCTACTTAATTTAATTAGTTAATTTATAAATTAAATTAATTTCAACTTGAATTAATTTAATTAGATAAATTAAATAATTAATTAACAATTGATAGTAGAATTAAAATATTATCTTTAGTCGCAGCCGTGCTGATAGTCTTGAAATCTTCCTGTCTTTTCTTCGACTTCTGATCTTGAAACCTCTTGAATTAAATAAAGAATAAATATTATATTAGTTGACACACAAATGTACTGTCTGGTTCATTTGTGTCATCCCAATAAATATTCTCCATTTAAATAACATTTAACTAGAGGCCTTCTGTCATTAATTCTTCTTCACTGTTTGCATTCTTCTTCTGGAATCTGCTTGTAGTAACCACTTGAAATCTTCTATATCTTCTGTCTTCTATAGAAGTACTACCACATTATTAATTTCACTGACGCTTGAACATAGAAATGAACTTCATCCAGTGTTGAGTAGCAATCCTATAAAATATCTCTGATACTTGGATCCTTTGTGATTAGTTGACTGTCTTCGTCTTGATTCCTGTTTGGTGTTTAGTATTTACTTCTCTTTATTAGTTAGAGTTGAGTTGCCATCTAATTATTACAAATAGGCCTAGTCATATGCCTTTCAATCTCCCCCTATTTGTTGTTAAACATTTAACACACAAATTCCTAGAGGATAACTCAACTGACAACTAAGAAAGTAGTACGACATGTAGTGACTTGTAAATAATAAACAAAAGTTCTGGTTTTATATTTAACAATTTTCCAGATTCATACATAAAAGATAAATACAAGATAGATGTTCCTCTAGCACTGAACAAATATTACAAAGATTCTATCTTGTTCTATCTACGTCTTCCGTCTTCAGAAGTATCAACTTCACCTTCTTCTAGGATTGAACCTTTATGAACAGGTGTCCTTGGTACCTCTTCGGTTACTGATTGTTCTGTTGTAGTGGCCTCTCCATACAACCTTCTTTGCTCAGCTCTTGCTAACTGCCACAGTACTTCCTGTTCAACAGGATCTACTATCTCTTCTTCTACATCAGATGGTTGTGTTGAATCTATCTTTGGTATTTGCCTGATGTATGACGGAATCCTCTTTGATAGACAGTAGTTTCTTATCTTTTCTGCAGCATCCATCTTAGCTTGGGATTTAAATCCTTTCGACCTTAGCATCCTTTCAACTTGAATCATGTACTTAACTGTGTAGCCCTTTAATGATTCCTCATTTAACTGAAAGATTTGATATAGCTTGTTTGAAAAGAATCTTACCTCGTGAGTATCAAATAAGATTTGAGGACTAGCAGCTGTTGCAAAGATTCTAAGTCTATCCCTGAGAAGTTCATTTTCTTCTGAGCTTCTCTTGACTTTGTTCAAGAACGTCCATATTACTGATAAACTTCTTTGTCTGAAAAACTCCAAGGAAATTCTGAATGTCCCATTCCTGTGTGTATAGACTAGTATCTGCCAGTCTTCAAGAATGTGATCCACTAAGATAGTGATGTAGTCCACTTCCTCTTTCAGAGCTTTCATGAAGTTGTCAATGTTGTCGTTTGTCTTTTCTAGACGATCAATTAATGATTTCAGATGCTTGTCTTCAAATGGACCCTTTTGTTGTTTGTCCATTATTTTTCTTGCAGTATCCCATTTCTTTCCAATTTTGAGCTGTACATCTCTCTTTTTCTCTCTGACTGCTATGGCCCAGAGATTTTGCTTTTCTTGGCTTTCTTCTCTTTCTGCCTTTGTTCTTTCTATGACTAGAGCTTTCAGATTTTCAGTTTTTGCATGACTTGCCTTGATGTCTTCTTTTAGTTTCTTCATTGCCTCTTCATAGGCTGGATCAACTTCTTTCGGAAACAAAAATTCTTCATCAAATGCAGTTTCATCCTCAGCTCTGCAGTAGTCAGGAATATCTGATTCATCATGAGCACTGTCATCAATGAATTGCTCTTGGGCATAGTACTGTTCTTCTGGTACTGGATCAAACGATTGAAATTCTTCTTCAGAAAACAGCTTGGCTTTGCCTTTGTCTTTCGTAGAAGCCCTTTCATCTTCAGCTACTTTCTCCTTTGCTTTCTCCCCCTTAGTTGAGGGATCCTCTTGAGTTTTAGAGGCTTCAAAAGATGTCAACATTTTCTGCATAGTCAGATAGACTTGCTTCATTCCTTCATTCAGATGTGTCATGCCATCATCTAGTTTGGTGAATCGTTGAGTAGAGATCTTTTCATTTTCAATGATTGTGAGGGTTAAACTTTTCTCAACGTCATCAATTTTTTCATGTAATTTGCTCACTTCTTTCATATCTTCAGCAATGAGACTCTGTACGTGCTGGATATCTTGTGTTTTTAGAAGAATGGATGACTTGACACTATCAACATCATTTCGAACAATTGTCAGCTGCTGTGTTACAGAGGCAGATGTAGATTTTTCTTCTGCTTGTGCTTTTACTTTTACCAACTCAGCCTGAACAATTTGTATTTCCTTCTGGAGAGCTTCCATTTTTGATAATAAATCACTGTGTGTGTGTGCACTCAGCTCACTTGCACTCCTGTTTAACTCACTTTCACTCGGTGCATGTGTTTCACTCTGTGTATGCCTCACATCACTAGTGTTTAGCTCCTTTCCAGATCCTGAAGCTGTACCTGCATATATTACAATTGCTTTTGAAGAGTCGAAATGCTCTTCTGATGCCTGTGAAGGCTCGTCCTCAACAAGATTAACTTGAAGTGGCTCCGCTACTGACGTAGCTACTCCTTGAATGGAGTCCCATCTCCCTCTATGGAGTGGTTGCCTCTCAAATCCACCAGTGGATTCAAGACCTTCTTTTAAAAGAACTGGATGTAAAGAATCCAGGGGGGTCACCACCTTAGACAATGTAGTGAATGGCTCATTAGAGTCTGTGATGCCCCTTAATACCTCGGAGGGTGTTTGATGCTGCACTGCATCGAAAATGTCATGGTCCACAACATAGGTGGCATCCGACGGGATTTTATCAAAAACATTTTCTTCAACAAATGTGCCCTCATGTGTTTGTGTATCTGCAAGCGGAGGTCCTGCTAGTGTGAGAGCTAGCAGTGTGCTTTCCTCACTATCTGGTTGAGCAAGTGTATCTAAAGAACCTTGAATGGCCATGTCAAAATCCATATCCCATTGAGAGGAAAAGGATGAGTCTGCAGGTGTCTCTGGTTGAAATTTAGATCTTTTAGATTGTGGAGACAGAGCTGCGGGTTCACTCACATCAGCACCAAGACCCCTAACTATTCTGACAGGTGTCTTCCTTTTTCTGACTTTAAGCGAAGAGGAGGAAGAAGGAAGAACTGTTTGAGGCTCTAATTCAGCTGGGGGCGGAACCTGTGTGTTTTCAGGTTCGTAGCTGATATCCTGGAGTGTAAGAACACCATCATAGTCCGCCACAGATAAATCTAATAGAGCATTGGATATTTCTATAGGTATTGAACTAGAAGATTGTGAGTGAGATATTACCTGTTGATCTTGTGCCACTTGATCGACATGCTGAGCAGCTTCAAGTAGAAGGTGCACAGGATGTTCTAATTGCATAGGCACTTGTTCTGCCTCTTGTTCCTGCACAGGATGAACAATAAGATCTAGTATCTCAGCCATATAATCTGTCCTTACCACTTGCACATTTTGAAACTTGGGGTTGTTGTGGAGCCTTGCAAATAAGTTGTTCTGAGAAGTCGGAGATTCTTCTACAGGACCATTCTGAAATAAGGCTTTGTCTTCTTCCATCAACAAGTCATTCATAAACAGCATCAGGAACCTTGGATAGTAAACTTGTACATTATGTTCCCTGCTTTCTGGTTTCCCCATTTTCCTGATTATTTCTTTTAGAATTAACTTCCCAAAATTTATCCTCCGATTGTGGGCCACAGAAAACCCTATGATCTGTAGTATTGAAGATATGTTGTTGAAGTTGTTCTTTGTAGTGGGAGCAAACACTTTGGCTAACGTGTCAAAGAAGTAGTCCCACTCGCTTACCAACTTGGACTTAGTCATTCTTACTAAGTTGATCTCACCCTGATATTGAATGTTGTAGAAAAATTCTAGAATTTCTGGTACAGTGGGTGGATCCATGAAGTTGTCTGTTGGAAAGCCTAGAATCCTGTTCACGTCCTCTTCAGTCACCATGTATTCATGATCTCCTATGCTGAACGAGAATTGAACTCTGTCTGCAGTACTCCTATTCCTCGCAGTGGAATACAGAGCCCTAAGTGCTAACACTTGCAACGGGGCGTCCAGAGTAATTGCAGTTCTGACGAGTGAATGTTCATTCATAAATACGATCCACGGTCGAAACCTCTCGACTGAACAATTCACCGGATTGAAATATCCTACAAAATTAGTTTTTACTAATTCGCAATAACCAGCCATTTACCTTTAAACTATTATAAATTAATAAAATTACAATGTGTGATTACAAATTAAAATGAACAATTACAATTCAAAATTTGAAAAGTTACACTTGAAAAATTGAAACCCTAATTTATAATAATCCAAAATCAGCTTTAATCAACAATTCACTACACAACCAGTCCTTTAGTCACAATCAACACTAGAAGCTTCGATTTTTAACAAGAACAAGAACAAGCACTGCGATTTTTGGGAAAAAATGGGCAGAGTTTGGCTAGGTTTTAGTCGATTTTAACAAACTGTCAAGTAAAGATACTTGTAATTAGAGAATAGCAACTGAAATCAGTTGTAATGGGTGAAAATCGATTGATTTCTTGTCAAAGAAAAAAACTGTTCGTGTGTATCAGTGTGTGTATATGAATATAGCTGTGTATGACTTAATAAATAAAAGAAAGAAAATCAAATTAGTCTCGGTATGACTTATTTGATAACTATAATACTAGCATATCTCGGTATGACTTTTCAAAAGTCATACCGAGTTTTATTAACATAAAACTGAATGGTATTAGTCAGTATGACTTATTGAGCAAACAGTCGGTATGACTTATTTAACCTAACCCTCGGTATGACTTTTTATTAAGAATAAAAAGTCATGCCGAATTTCATTATATTAAATGTCATACCGAGAATTTAAACAAAATAAGACATGCTGTACTAATATTCAATTAAAAATACTTCTATACACATTTATTCAATAAATATTAAAAAGCAGACATTAAGAGATAAATATTAATAATTTACAAACTAATAAATATTAAAGACATAAAATAAATATTTACATTATTAATTGTTCTAATTAATTTAAGAATTAAATTAACTCAAGTTTGAATTAATTTAATAATCAAATTAATTGAATAATTAAAAACATACTTATTTATTTTAAAGTACAATAGTAATTAGAAAATTATACAATAATTTACACAAGCTTAAAAAAAATAGAAAAATATATTCATTAATTTACTTAATGCTTATAAATGCTTAATTTAAACAAAAGTACTTATGCTTTTATTGAAATAATTATCTTGTAAGAATATTGATTTAATCTTAAGATAATTTTCCAAAAATTCATAAGCCCTAGGATTTTATTAATTCGAACTTCATAAATTCTTTAAATATTAACATTTAATATTTATGAGCTTAAATTAATTCCTAGCAATCAAAAATTTAGCCATGGTTTAACATCCCTAATTCACTAACCAACTTTGAGAAAGTGGATTCATCAAGTGGTTTTGTGAAGATGTCGGCTATCTGATCTTCTGTGGGTACAAAATGTAGCACCACAGTTCCGTTCATGACATGCTCTCTGATAAAGTGATACCTTATGTCAATGTGCTTGGTTCGCGAATGTTGTACAGGATTGTTGGAAATAGCTATAGCACTTGTGTTGTCGCAGAAAATTGGAATTTTGTTCAACGCAAATCCATAGTCATTTAGCTGATTCCTGATCCACAAGATCTGTGCACAACAGCTACCTGCCGCAATGTATTCTGCTTCGGCTGTCGAGGTAGATACTGAATGCTGTTTCTTGCTGTACCAGGAGATCAACCTTCGTCCTAGAAACTGACAGCTTCCAGAAGTACTTTTCCTGTCCATCCTGCACCCTGCATAATCTGAATCTGTATAGCCTATTAGGTCAAAACCTGTATCCTTAGGGTACCAAATACCTAGATTTGGTGTACCCTTCAGATATCTAAAAATTCGTTTAACGGCTATAAGATGAGATTCCCTTGGGTCAGATTGAAACCTTGCACATAAGCATGTTGCAAACATTATATCGGGTCTACTTGCAGTTAGATATAATAATGAGCCTATCATACCTCTGTAGCTTGTGATGTCAACTTTCTTACCAGTTTCATCTTTGTCAAGCTTCGTGGCTGTTGGCATTGGGGTTTTTGCCGGTGAAGAATCTTCGAGACTATATTTTCTGAGAAGATCTCTTACGTACTTTGATTGGCAAATAAAAATCCCATTTTCCTTTTGCTTTACTTGCAATCCAAGGAAGAATGACAGCTCACCCATCATGCTCATTTCATATCTGCTCTGCATTAACTTAGCAAATCTTTTGCATAGGTTTTCGTTAGTAGAACCAAATATAATATCGTCAACATACACTTGGACAAATATCATATCTTTTTCATGCAATTTATAAAAGAGAGTTTTATCTATGACACCTCTTATGAAACCATTTTCAAGTAAAAACACAGAGAGAGTGTCATACCATGTCCTTGGTGCTTGCTTGAGTCCATAGAGGGCTTTGAATAGAAAATACACATAATCAGCAAACTCTGGATTTTCAAAGCCAGGGGGCTGTTCCACATATACTTCCTCTTCTAGCTCTCCATTCAGAAATGCACTCTTCACATCCATTTGATAGACTTTGAAATTGGAATGTGCTGCGAATGCCAGAAATATTCTGATGGCTTCAAGTCTTGCAACTGGTGCGTAGGTCTCGTCATAATCAATTCCCTCTTCCTGGGAGTAACCCTTTGCAACCAGTCTGGCCTTGTTCCTTGTAACAATGCCATCACCGTCTAACTTGTTCCTGTATACCCATTTTGTGCCAATAACAGATCTATCTTTAGGCCTGGGTACCAGTGTCCAGACTTCTTGTCTTTCGAACTGATTGAGTTCTTCTTGCATGGCAAGAACCCAATCTGGATCAATTAGTGCCTCTTCAATCTTCTTTGGTTCTTCTTGAGATAGAAAAACTGAAAATAAACATTCATTTGAAGTTGCACTTCTGGTTCTTACTCCAACATCTGGATCACCTATGATCAATTCAAAAGGATGATCTCTGCTCCATATCCTTTCCCTAGGTAGGTTTGATCTTGATGATTCGCCTCGAAATTCATTGTGATGTTGTGTTCTGCCAGTTGATCCTTCATCTCCCCCTGAGTTGCTGCCAGGATGACTTATTGATCCACCACTGGTATTAGTAGAATCCCCAGTGTTGCCATTGTTTCCACCATTAATACCTGGATCATTACCATCATTGATGTCATTATTTCCTGCTGCAACTTCAGGTTCTTCTTCATCCTCAGTATGTGAGTCTGGATAATTGTCGAATTTTAATGACTCAGAAGAATCTTCAGTTTGGATACTTGGGAGTTTAGTGTCATCAAAAGTTACATTGACACTTTCCTTCACTTGGTGCTGATCAATTATGTAAACCCTATATGCTCTTCTTGAATATCCGACAAAAATGGCTTCATGTGCCTTGGCCTCAAATTTGCCAATGCGTTCATCTCCATCTTTTAGCACAAAGCATTTGGCTCCAAATACATGAAAGTACTTGAGAGTTGGTTTCTTGCCAGCCATTAATTCATAGGGAGTTTTCATATGATCTTTGTTGATCAGAGTTCGATTCTGAGTATAACAAGCTGTATTAACTGCTTCAGCCCAGAAGTAGATAGGTAACCTTGATTCACTTAGCATAGTCCTTGCAGCTTCAATCAGGGTTCGATTTTTCCTTTCTACAACTCCATTTTGTTGTGGAGTTCTTGGTGCTGAGTACTGCCTTGTTATCCCCTTGTCTGAGCAGAAGTTATTCAGAACTTCATTTTTGAATTCTGTTCCATTATCTGATCTGATTGCTCGGACAGGTAACTTTGAATCTAACTCAATCAGCTTTATATGATCAATCACCAAATGTGGAGTTTCATCTTTAGAATTCAAGAATAAAACCCATGTATACTTTGTGAAGTCATCCACAATTACTAAGGCGTATTTCTTCCTTGACATAGACAGAATATTTACTGGACCAAATAAATCCATGTGAAGGAGTTGAAGTGGTTCAGTGATGTTTGTAGTGTCTGTGCCTCTGTGAGTTGCTTTCTTTGACTTGCCTTTTTGACATGCCTCACACAATCCTTCTTGTGTAAATTCCATCGGAGGCAGTCCTCTCACCAAATCCCTCTTGACTAGAGAGTTCATTGTTTTGAAATTCAGGTGTGAGAGCTTCTTGTGCCATAGCCAACTTTCCTCTGTTGAAGCTTTTGAATAGAAACAGTTTGCTTCGGCTTCAGTTCCCGAGTTGAAATCAGCTACGTACAAGTTTCCTTTCCTTACTCCACGCAAGGCTAGTCTGTCTTCTTTAGAATGAGCTATTAAGCACTTCTCCTTGATAAAGTTTACTTTGTAACCTCTATCACAAAATTGACTGACGCTGAGTAGATTGTGCTTAAGTCCTTCCACCAAAGAGACATTTTCAATGATAACATTTCCTGTATTTAACTTGCCATATCCCATAGTCATTCCTTTGCTGTTATCTCCAAAGGTGACGATTGGGCCAGCTCTCTCAACCACGTCTGATAGCAGGGCTCTATCTCCGGTCATATGCCTTGACGATCCGCTGTCCAGGATCCATATAACTCGGTTTACCTGTTTAACTCCCTGCAATTATCAAACGGATTAATTTGTCTTCGGAGCCCAAAATTGATTGGGCCCGGCATACTTAAAAAATTGACCTTTGTCTGCTTTGACAACAGATCCTTTTCGAACAACATCCTTTTCTTCCTTGACTGTTCCTACCTTCCTATAAACAGTCTTAACAACTTTCTGTTTAGACTTAGGAATATATGATTCCTTCTTCTCAGGTGAAGGAGTCGCAGTCTTGGATTTAGCAAATTTACTATTGATGTGCTGTCTAGGTGTCATGTTATCTTTCTTAGCTATCATGCGTTTGAAGTAAGCAGTCATAGCATTAAAGGCACATAACATGCAATTCATTATACCACATGGTTTATGGAAAGCATCAATAGTAGGCATGTTATTCAATACAGTAGGGGGTTTAACAGATTCTACTTCAATTTTATCAGCATATTTGAAGTTTTCAGTAGAATGAAATTTATTGTTACTATTCCTACTGTTCACAAACGTGTTGGGTCTGTTCATTTTATTCTTTAAGTCTTTTGCACCTACACCAGGTCTGGGGGAATCAGAAGTTCCCACATCTTTCACTGGTGTTTCTAGTGCACATTTTTCTTTCTGGACATTAACTCCTTTTATGTCCTTAACCTGTTCTCCTCTCTTCTTCTCTTCCTCAAGATCTTCCAACTGCATTTCATATGCAATTAGTACAGAGCTCTCAAGGATGGGTTCAGCTATCGGTGCTATGAAGAGAGGTTTCGGTGTGTCTTTAACAACATGTGGGATACCCCTTTCTTCAGCACTTTTTCTAAAGGGGGTTATGTTGCTTGGTTTTCCTACAGATTTGTTATACTCGAAGCCTATTCCAACTTTACGATTTATTTCTTGTTGGTCAACTAGGTTCTTAACAATATATGAGGAATTCTTATAAGCAAGACACTTCTTCTTTTCTTCTTCTATCTGGTTTCTGAGATTAGTTTCTACTACAACATGACAACTGACTTTGCTGACTTGAACAGCTAAGTCTTCAGTCAACTTAATAGTCAACTTGTCATGATTTCTTTTTAACTGTTTAAAAACTTCAGTCTCATCAATTAACTCTTTGACTTTGAGTCTGAGTTTCTTAACTTTATCTCTTTCACCATCTAGTTCTTTACCTAGCAAAGCAAACATCTTAGGACACGAAGGATTTACCTCTATTCCTCTGTCACTGGTGGGAGACAGTGATCCCTCTGATGAAGCCATAAGAGCAAGATTTCCCAGCTCTTCCTCATCATCGTTATCTGAGTCATCCCAGCTTTTGCCTGCTGCTAGATAGGACTTTCCTTGATGCTTTTTCACTAGTGCATCATACTTCTCCTTGAGCTCTTCATAAGACTCTCTCTTCTTCCCTTGCTTAGGCTTCTTGCACTCAGTTGCAAAGTGGCCTAGCTCATTACAGTTGAAGCAACGAAACTTGCTTCTATCAACTAAGCCGGTCTTGTAGCCGCTTTTTGATACTGCTGTCGAAGAACCTCCTCTTTGGAATCTTCCAAAATTAGGCTTACTTCTAAATGAGGAGTTTCTTCGGAATCTCATGTTGCCAAACTTCCTGGCAACCATAGCTAGAGATTCATCTTCTAGCTGATCTAGTTCTTCCAGTGAGTAGAAATCACCATCTTCTTGTTTATCAGAAGTATGTCCAAGTTCTGGAACCACATACTCTGTTGAACTGTTAGAAGGTGCAACAGCCTTCACTTCTTCTTCCTCTGGTGCTTCTACCATTAATGCCTTGGAGGAACTCAGTACCTTACCTCTTCCATACATTTCTCTGGTTTGGATCTGTTCCAGCTCATAAGTTTTTAAAACTCCGTAGAGTCTTTCTAGGGTTACTTCTTTCATGTCCCTAGATTCCCGGATGGCTGCAATCCTGTGCTCCAGATGCTCTGGTAAGGTCAACAAAAACTTCCTGTTCACCTCTTGGTTCTGATAAAACTTTCCATTCATGTTTAGCTCGTTTATCAATTTGTTTAGTCTCTGAAACACCTCAGAGATACCCTCACCAGGGTTGGATCTAAACTGTTCATATTGGGTGGTCAGGATCTCCAGTCTATTCTCCTTAACTTCTTCAGTTCCCTCATTGATAATTTCAATTGTTTCCCAGATTTGTTTTGCATTCTTGCAATTGACTACTTGGTTGTACATGATGTAGTCTAGGGATTCAATTAATATGAGCTTCAGATTATTATCAAGGGACACAGCTTCTGTTTCCTCATCTGTATAGTCTGCCGGACTTTTCGGAAACTGTCTGTGGGGAATTACGACCCCATCTACTGTATGTTCGAGAACAACTGATATAGGGAGCTCAACACCTTTAGCCATAATCAATGCATACTTAGGATTTGCAATCCCGATAAACAGTAGCATTTTTTGTTTCCACAAGTTGTAGTGTTCTCTGTCGAACTGTGGAATCTTGATGCTTGTAACTTTCTGGGTACTCATCTTTAATAAGATTAAAAATTAAGTGTTTCAAAAAAATATTTTAATTTTTGACTGAAAACAATTTTTGATCAGAAATAATTTTTAGTGAAAAATTATTTCGAATAAAAAATTATTTTGAATTAAAAATAATTTTTGAGATCTGTATGAGTTGCGGAATTTTTGGTTTGGATCTGATATTTTCTATATCAACCAGCTCTGATACCAATTGTTGGTCCCTGATATTGTAGAAGGGGGGTTGAATACAATGTCTGATAATTATTCGCGGAATAATTGGATTAAAAATATTATTTTAATTACTCACGAAATATTAATTATAATGAAATACTGTTCAAGTGAAAGATATTATTTTAACTTGATTAGTATTACACAATTAATATTTTAGAAAAACTGTTATATAATTGATATAAAGTCTAGAACGAATTCGACATGAAGTGTTCGTGTTTAAACAATTATATTCAAACTCAGCACAGAAATCTGTGAATATTACAATGCAGATAAATTACTGAATTTGATCTGATTTTTCTAACTCTTCACAAGTTGAACAACAAACAAATGAAGCAATCATCTCATATTTATAGAGATTAGAAAAGGCTGGTATGACCTTTTCTAGTAAGACTTAATTTCAAGAAAATAAGTCTATATGACTTATTTTAACACTTGTATGACTTTTAAAAGACTGGGCATGACTTATTTCTGGTCGGTATGACCTTTTAAAACTCGGTATGACTTATCAAAAGTTCGGTATGACTTTTTGAAAGTCATATCCAGATTTTATTTAATTAAATAAATCGGTATGACTTATTTTAATTAAACAAAATCAACTCAGTATGACCTTTTAATCAAATCTGCTCGGTATGACTTAATCAAACTGCTTCGGTATGACTTATTTAAATAGGTCGGTATGACTTATTTAAACAGGCTCGGTATGACTTATATATATATATATATATATATATATATAAAGAAATTCGGTATGACTTATTGAAAGTCATACTAACTGATCATATATATATATATATATAAGTCATTTTGATCCATTTCTTTTATAGTAAATTAATTCTACTTAATTTAATTAGTTAATTTATAAATTAAATTAATTTCAACTTGAATTAATTTAATTAGATAAATTAAATAATTAATTAACAATTGATAGTAGAATTAAAATATTATCTTTAGTCGCAGCCGTGCTGATAGTCTTGAAATCTTCCTGTCTTTTCTTCGACTTCTGATCTTGAAACCTCTTGAATTAAATAAAGAATAAATATTATATTAGTTGACACACAAATGTACTGTCTGGTTCATTTGTGTCATCCCAATAAATATTCTCCATTTAAATAACATTTAACTAGAGGCCTTCTGTCATTAATTCTTCTTCACTGTTTGCATTCTTCTTCTGGAATCTGCTTGTAGTAACCACTTGAAATCTTCTATATCTTCTGTCTTCTATAGAAGTACTACCACATTATTAATTTCACTGACGCTTGAACATAGAAATGAACTTCATCCAGTGTTGAGTAGCAATCCTATAAAATATCTCTGATACTTGGATCCTTTGTGATTAGTTGACTGTCTTCGTCTTGATTCCTGTTTGGTGTTTAGTATTTACTTCTCTTTATTAGTTAGAGTTGAGTTGCCATCTAATTATTACAAATAGGCCTAGTCATATGCCTTTCACAGTTTAATTTCCAGTCTCCCAACTTTCCACAGAAGTGACAATCGTCTTCTTTATCAACACCTCATTCAGACTTAAGAGTCTGTTTTAGGGATTGGACTTTGGTTTGACAACGGAACTAGATCAAATCTTCTCCTTGCCTTTCCATTTTCCTTTCCCTTTTGCATTCCCTATGTTTACCATCAATATAGTAGTAGTTCATGCATTTATCATATTACTTTCAGCAGTTCTCAACATGCTTAGCAACTCAATGGGTGTTTTACAAATCTTATTCACTTTATTGTTCATAACAAAATAAGAATAATATTTGTCCAAAGATTGTAAGATCAAATCTAACTGTCTCCAGACCAATCTGGAAACCCAAAATATCAATGGTATTCATTATACCCTATAATCTTTAGAACATGTGGTGTAACCGGGTCTCACTCTCCCTACTTGTAAGTGTATAGTGCCCTTTCAAATATATCTTGTGCTCAATCGTTTCATAAGCATCTATATGCTCGTATTGCTTCTTAAGCTCAGCACATATATTTGCGAGCATGAGACATGAAACATCAGTCGCAACATCAATTTGCTTCCAATAAGCACTATGATTTGCACATGTTACATTCTCAACTTTAAGAGTAGGGGAAGAGATTTGACTAATATCGTGATGCCCGAGGACGATCCTCAAGCTCCTATGCCAGTCAAGGAAATATATTCTCGTCAACTTGTCCTTCTCAAGAACTGATCGCATAGAGAAGTTGTTTGTGTTTATCATTTGATATCTACAATAATAAAGTGCATAAAATAAACTAGATTGCAAATTTAATATTAATTATGTTTAAGTTATTATGGTATATCATCATATACCTCCCACTATTTTTATCAAACTAATAGCCCTTACTATTAATTTGGAAAGTATATCCCATAATTCTTTCTAGTGAGCCAAGATCCATATTTCGTCACGTCCTAAGTCAACCACTGGAAGTCCTTAGAAAATGATTATTTAGGTAGACAACAGTTGCCAATTATATCATATATAATTCTTGGATAGTTTGGTGAACAACGATTGATCTTATCTATCTAATAGACTTTTAACCAAACTCTATGCTTCTAAGTTCATAATAGTTGAATATAACCGTTTATTTTCACTTATTATGACGACTCAGTTAAGTTAGACCCAATGATACAACGGCCGAATATAACCGTTTATATTCGTCGCATCTCACCACGATAGATAGGAGTCCCCTGCCACTGACAGTCCTTCCCCTTATCGATCTAGGATTCGATGAGTGTTCATTCATTGGAAAGCATCCGAGTAAAACTTAATATTTTGTTAAGGGGTTTTAGAAAATTTATAACGATCATGATCACATCATAAAGAGATCCTCAATTTTTCCTTGAACCAAATATTTCAAATCGACTTCTTAAATTGTTCATTTCCCAGGTAGATGGAGGATACCACTGGTCACACTTAAAACCCATCAGCCTTACGAATACGCATATCCGCTTTTGTCAGAAAATCCCAATTATAGATATCAAAAATCCATATTTAATTCCGTGTTTTAAAAATCCATATTTCATAAACACAAGAATCTCATGATCGTTTGTTAATTTTAAAATCTTGAATCGTTACAGATTTTATCTTGTTTAAGCAAACATGGCATGGGTGTCGTATCTAATACATACATGATTAATCAATATTAAGCATGCATCTCAATTATATCTACGCATACATACCAATACATGCAATCATATACATATATGTAATGTGCGTAAATTAAACGTGTTTGGTTATGGCCCCATCCTATATGATATTTCCAAGCTAATGGAAATATCAAGGTCAGTCTATGGTGGTTTTAAAAATACTATCTATTACATGTCTTCTTTCTTCATTGCTCCATCATCCCCTTTTGGATCGCCTCCTTGCTTGCAAGTCTTCATTGATAATTACATTGAATAATAAAAATAAAACTATTCTAATGAAATTACAAGAAGAACTCGAGTTACATTCGAGATAATTAAATTACAATGAATAAACGACATGCAAGTCGTATTTAGAAACCAAAACTATAAATCAAAACCACTATCCTATGGGTCTTTAGGCCATAACCATCCACCATGCTATCATATAACACATATAATATATCTCATATTATATAATCATATCATATAATCATATATAACAAATTTCGAAATTTCAAAAAATTAAAAAAAGATTTCTGAAGACAATAAATCGCTATTTCGAGGCCCTTAACGACGTCAAACGCCTTACAGACCCGTCGGTGATAGCATTGCTATCAGTTTTGTTCATTGGCCCGATTCCAGTCAGAAAACACATATCATTTGCAAAAATCGAATACGGCAGTCAGATTTCTCCAAATCTGACGGTGTTTCAGAAATCGTATCATATACAATTCTCATAACAAAAACAAGCATATATCATATATACATATACAGAGATACATACAATCATCATATGATTATACATTACATGAATATCATATATTCATAATATATACATACATATACTCAAAATTTTAGAAAATCAAATAATTTTCAGAAAATCATAAATCACCGTTTTGGAGGCTGTAACGACATCTAATGGCTTACAGACGCAGAGCTGATTTTGTCAGTATTGCTCAGTGACCCGATTCCAGTCAGAAAACACATATCGTTTGCGAAAATCGGACAATGGACACAGATTTCAGAAAATCAACGGCAGCCGTTTCAGAATTCGTATCGAATACGATTCCCATAATAAAAACAAACATGTATCATATACATACATCAACACACATAATCATCATATGATTATACATCATATGAATATCATATATTCATAATATATATAAACATATACATATTATATCAATATAAAATCATGATAGATCGCATACATGCTTATATATCAAAAACTGTTAAGCACATAACTGAATTAAAACGTTTCGCAAGTAGCTCTGATGCCATTGAAGGGTTTCGTGACACAAACGCAGCGGAATAAACGTGAAAAATAAATCAAAATAGCGAAACCCTCCGCAGGATCCATGCGAAAACAAAAGATTTAATTCGGAGATAAAGAATAAATACCTTTAGAAGCTTTAACAGTTCATTAATGGAAGATTAATGGAGGTCCAAAGGTTGTTTAATCACCACGTATCCCGCTCTCGCGATCTACGCTCTACGGTATCCACACGAACACTTTTCATGAAGGATTGATGTGTACTAGCACCCGAAAACTTCTTCTCTCTCTATCTTCCTCCTCTCTCAGAGCGGCTAGGGTTTTTATAAAATCTCTATCTAATTAAATTAGCCCATAAAGAGATTATATAGAGAGAGGAATAAGTTTTCTAATTATAATCCAATTATAATTAATACTAATCCAAAATTCTAAATTATTTAATTAAGTCTCACTTAATTAATTAATTATTAATTTTGGAATTAGTTTAAGTAATTCATTTATTCTATTTATATAATTAATTAAGTCATACTTAATTAATATCATAAATAAAATAAATTACTTATTTAATTTAAATTCATAATTTAAATTATTTCTCCTTCAAGCGTTCTTTGTGTGTGACCCTGTAGGTTATTATTACGTTGGCAACAATTTTAATATCTAATTAAAATTGTAAACAATGAGCGGCATCTAGTAATACATCATTGCTACCCAAGTAATAATAATAAATCGGTGATTCGATTAAGCCTTTCGTGAATAATGTTCCATGTAATATAATCCCTTTAATCTTGATATTATAGATTAAACTCAAGGCATGTCTCGTGTCATCCTCTTCATAATTTAATCTTTATTTTCTTGATCGATGAGTAGACTATTAAAATCAAATCAACATTTGAGCACGGCCGTGCATTTCATAGTCTCACTCAAACAAGAGGCCAATAATATCACTCCTAAAATTAGGAGGATTAAATCCCATCTAGATCATTCATATTTCTCATACGATTCATAATATACCCAATGTCCACTTTTATCATCACCCGGTCAAAGGTAACTTTTAATGTAATCAAAGTATATTAATTCTCGTATAGAAATATAATGATTTCAGGTCTAAGGATCATTACACCATTATCACAGTGAGAATTACTTATGACACTTACTTAACATGTAGAATCTCACGGCGGGTCATTCCAGTGCCATGCATTGATACATGCACTTATGTTCTTGACTTTAGTATCCACATACCTATGACCAATGAGATGTGGTCATCTGTCAAGAAACATACTAGTTTTTGTGCATTATTATTGTCCTTAAATAATAATACTCGACTAGGGAATTTTAGGAATAAGATACTATTCATATAATCTCATTTTTAAGTCACATACTTAAAGATATATAATACGTATCAAAATTCCAAGGACATTTATTATGCTTTCAATTTATTACGCAGTAAATAAAACATAATAAATAAATAATAATCAATAAAACATAATCCTTAATAATAAATATTTTCCTTAAAATATAAAAAGTATTGTCTCTATAGCACAATTACTAACAGATAGATCCCTTCTGATACCTTCTGCATTCAGATCAGCTTCAATTTGTCCTTTGAGAGTTTCCACCACCAAGTAATCAGTATAATCCAACCTTAATCTCTCATGACCATCATGTGCATTAACAGGCCATCTCTTGGTGTTATATCTTTGAGTGTAAGGAATGGATTGATCTGGAACTTCTTCATCAGCAAAAATCACATCATCAGAGTCTATGCCCTTCCCATCAGAGTTTATGACTTGGTCAGAGTTTAGCACAGCATCAGAGTTTACAGGAACATATAAACTCTGAGTACCTTGATCTTTTGAAGTTGAAGATGGAGTCTCCATGGGCTGTGCAGAAATTGGTTGCACTAAAATAGCATCAAATTTTGCCTGTGGAGCTTCATCAAAGTTTGTCTGTCTAATAGTAGAATCTTGGTCTGCAATCATAAAAGTGATGATTGGTTCTTGTGGGACCTGAGTCATATCTTCAGCTGCTTCACCACTTTGAGGTGAAGGTTCTTGTGGGCTTGACTCTGCCAAATATTGGCCTTCAGCATCACCAACAACAATGTCTTCTATAAATGGTTGAGTGCCTGCATCCAAACTTTGATTGGATGGTTCTTGTGTGGCTGGGGCCTGAACAACTTCTCCAACCCTTTGAGTTGAAGGTTCTTGTGGATTGTACCTATGATCAATGCTGGCTTCATTTGCTGGAACTGTGGCTTCTATTGAACTTTGATCAATAGGTTCTTGTGTGCCTGGCCCTTTAATGACTGCTACCTCACTTTGAGAAGTAGGTTCTTGTGTGTCTTTGCCAAAAGTGACAGACTTCTTCTTCCTTCTTGAAAAAAGTTTGGAACTTGGAGATGTTGAAGATGATTTTGATTTTTGTGCCTCCATTTCTTTTCGTACTTTTTCAGCCAGCTCCCTAACCCTTTCATAAGACATCTCCTTGACAGTTGGCTTAGGTGAGTTTGTTGGAGAATCAGATACTTGAACTGGAGCAGCTTCACTAGATTTTATAAAATCATCAGAGTTTATATCTTCAGTGTTTAAATATTGAGGTATGGGCTGATCAGAGATTGAAGCGTCAGAGTTTACAGTTGCATCAGAGTTTATCCCTTCAATTTTTGCAGCCTCAGAGTTAGCAATCTTGACTAATCTTCTCTTCTTTTTCTTCTCAGGAATTTGAATAACTGCTTCTATCTGAAGAGAAATCGCAGAAGCCTGTTCAACATTCGTTCTCTTCAGAAAAACAAAACCTTCATCAGAATCTGTACTTTCATCAATTAATTTTCTCTTTTTAGGAGAGGACTCCTTTATTGATTTTCCCTTCCTTTTGCTTTGGCCATGCTGTTGAGAGGTGTGTTTTTCAACTATAGCCTTTTGGGAGAATATAGAGGTTGGCAAATGTGTTTTGGAATCAGTGTTTAGATTTTGACTTGGGTTAGAATCAGAGATTGCTAAACTCTGATTCGTAGTCACTGACAAAAACTCCCTCCCATACACAATAGGCATTCTCTGATGTAAGAGAAGCCTGACCCATGTGGGATAAAACAGTTTAGAAAGATTACCTTCAGCCTTCTTTGCATCTTTTCTTGATAAATCAGTAAATATTCTTTTATTCATGCTAAAACTAACTAAATTCTGATCATTCTCAAACTTAATATCAGGCAACAAAACATTAAAAATCAATTGTAAAAATCTAGCAAAATAGATAGTGTGAGCATCATCACTAATCTTACTAGCTAATTGCCTAATGATTAAACAAGGAAAATTGAAATTGAGATTATGGGTCAGAGATTATCCAATTTGTTGAGATAATTGAGGAATTGCATCAAAATTCGTGCATTTAGCTATGAAAGCCCTTGTAATGCAATCGAAGAAGAAACTCCATTCTCTTCGAAGATGAGGCCTTGTAAGACTCCCCAACTTAGACAAATTTCCCTCATAGCCTATTTCCTTGAAGAAATCCTTGATTTGATCATCACTAACCATATTATCATACACAGCTATTCTCGGAAGATTAAGAGCTTGATGAACCACTGCAGGAGTTATCGAATGATTGCCATTGCATTTGAATGTTATGACTGGCTCTTCATCATCACCAGCATTGTTAAACCTTGCAGTTGACCAGATTTTGAGCAGAGATTGAGCTGAGAAATTCATGGGTTCCTGAAGTGCGTACCCAATGTAACTATTCTGCAGAAAATCCTGAATCACATGAAAATCCTGAGGTGCTTCATCCTTAGATAGTAGAGAGATGTAGTTAGTTGCGGCAAAAGAATAATTCTGAAAATTAACACCCTTCGAAGCCATTGACGTTTTGAGATTTGAAGTGTGAATAACAATTAGGGTTTGAGAAAATGAGAGAGAAAGAGAGAAAATAAGATGCAGGTGATTAATTAAGAGAAAAATGAATTAAACTATTCCCCTTCAATTGCATAAACCCAGTAGTGGGACACATGGCATAAAATGATTGGTGCAATAATGATTAATACAAGTCTCAAAAAACAGCATATGTTTGTATACTGTGTAATAATAGGAACCGTCATTCGTGCGAAACACGCGCCTTAGTACAAGTCCAATCAGAGAATAAATATTATGATGTCACAAAATGAAATATGATGTCATAAATATCATCTCAGAGTTTACCACATAATCAGAGTTTATATGAGTCAGAGTTTAGTATGTACTGTCAGAGTTTACCATAAGTACTGATAAGTTTGTGATCAGAGATTAGATGCTTCAATGATTAGAGTATGTTACATTTTCAGCAGAGTTTATCCCATACTCTGACATATACTCTGAGTGTCTGAAACTTGCTAAGTTGAGTCACTTGTCACCATCCCTAATTCAGAAACCAGTTTGTTAAATGTTGCTTCAGGCAAAGGTTTGATGAATATATCTGCTAATTGTTGATCTGTAGGAACAAAATGTAATTCAATTGTGCCTTCCTCCACATGTTCCCTTATGAAGTGATATCTGATACTGATATGCTTTGTCAGAGAATGTTGGACTGGATTTCTTGTCATTGCAATAGCACTTTGGTTATCACAATAAATAGGAATTTTAAAGAAGTTCAAACCATAATCCAACAACTGATTTTTCATTCATAAGATTTGTGCACAGCAGCTTCCAGCATCAATATATTCAGCCTCTGCTGTTGATGTTGAAATTGATTTATTCTTCTTACTTTGCCATGACACAAGTCTTCCACCTAAAAATTGACAACTGCCACTTGTGCTTTTCCTGTCAATTTTGCATCCTGCAAAGTCAGCATCTGAATAGCCTGTTAATTTAAAATCAGACTCCCTAGGATACCATAAGCCAAGATTAATAGTGCCCTTGAGATATCTGAATATCCTTTTCGCAGCAATCAAATGAGGTACTCTTGGATTTGCTTGAAATCTAGCACATAGACATGAGGCAAACATGATGTCTGGCCTACTTGCAGTCAAATAAAGTAGAGAACCAATCATTCCTCTGTATGCAGTAATATCAACAGGTTCTCCAGTATCTTGATCAAGCTTTGTTGCAGTAGCCATAAGAGTTGTAGCAGATGTAGAGTCTTGCATTTGAAACTTAGTGAGTAGATTCTTTGTATATTTAGACTGATTAATTAAAATGCCTTCCTCAGTCTGTTTCACTTGTAAACCTAGAAAATAACTCAATTATCCCATTATGCTCATTTGATACCTGGACTGCATTAACTTTGAAAATCTTTCACAGAGTTTCTCATTAGTGGAACCAAATATAATATCATCAACATATATTTGCACCAGTAATAAATCCTTACCTTTAGTTCTATAAAACAAGGTTTTATCAATTGTTCCTCTAGTGAAACCATTTTCAAGTAAGAATAGAGCCAGAGTTTCATACCAGGTGTTCACACTTTATTCACGCAAGAGAACGTGGTCACAAGTAATACAGTAATAAGTAGGATTCGTTCCCACAGAGACTCGACTTGCTTACGTTTAGTTCACTTATACACCATAGTATGATTAAGTTTCACTGCTAAGAAAATAACAATTGGCGTTTTGATTACACTACTAATTAAAACATAACGAATTACTTATATAAAATAAACATGGGATTTTAACTTCATAATCTATCTCATCTAGAATCTTATGCCTTTTCAACCTAGCATGTGAAAGTGATGATAACTGATCAGACCCTCTAAACTGATAAACGCCAACTTTCGTTGTACGCATACCATCCTAATGAACATCCACAATTGATAGAAGTCAATTAGTCAACCACTACGATTAGTCCCTATATGTCTATAGAGATTGAAAACATAATGGCTTAAGCACAAGTATCCCTAAAATCACATAGTCCACCTTTATAGATAACGCCTGTAGTTGAGCTGTTATAGCCGTGGCAGCGTCCACTTCAAAAACACCTGCAGTTTTACTCTGCGGCAATCGTTGAGTAGGATTCTGATACTCGTTGGAAGCCATCATTTCAATCAAGTCATAAGCTTCTTCATAGCTCTTGGCCCAAAGAGCTCCTCCAGATGCTGCATCAAGCATAGGTCGTGAATGATTCAATCCATTATAGAAACCGTTAATGACCATCCAATCTTGCATCCCATGATGGGGACACTTTCGAAGCATCTCTTTATACCTTTCCCAAGCTTCACACAACGTTTCTCCAGAATGTTGATTGAACTGTGTAAGAGCATTCCTCATGGCTGCCGTCTTAGCCATAGGAAAGAATTTAGTCAGAAACTTTTGTGCGAGATCCTCCCAAGTAGTTATAGAACCTGCTGGCAGCGAATGCAACCAGCTCTTTGCCTTGTCTCGTAGAGAGAATGGAAACAGCCTCAGTTTTATAGCATCTTCAGAAACCCCGTTGGTTTTAAAAGTATCACAGATCTCGATGAAGTCTCTGATATGCATATTAGGGTCCTCAGCAGGTGAACCCCCAAACTGCACAGAATTCTGAACCATTTGAATTGTGCCCGGCTTGATTTCGAAATTATTAGCTGCAATAGCCGGCCTAACAATGCTTGACTGAATGTCATTGATCTTCGGTTGAAAGTAATCCTTAAGAGCTTTCACTGGATCCCCCATTACTATTTCTGGTTCAATTTCTGGAACTGCAATTCCCTCTTCTTCGTCTAAGTGTTCTTCCAGTTTTTCCTTACTCGATTGAGAACGAGTACGCATACACGATCAATTACCTGAATTCACGTAACAAACAAGAACGATTAGTAACAAATCTCAGTCAGTGATATCTAACGACCACTGATGATAAGCACATTAACTAAACAAAACAATGAACCGAGTCCCCGGCAGCGGCGCCAAAAACTTGTTCACACTTTATTCACGCAAGAGAACGTGGTCACAAGTAATACAGTAATAAGTAGGATTCGTTCCCACAGAGACTCGACTTGCTTACGTTTAGTTCACTTATACACCATAGTATGATTAAGTTTCACTGCTAAGAAAATAACAATTGGCGTTTTGATTACACTACTAATTAAAACTTAACGAATTACTTATATAAAATAAACATGGGATTTTAACTTCATAATCTATCTCATCTAGAATCTTATGCCTTTTCAACCTAGCATGTGAAAGTGATGATAACTGATCAGACCCTCTAAACTGATAAACGCCAACTTTCGTTGTACGCATACCATCCTAATGAACATCCACAATTGATAAAAGTCAATTAGTCAACCACTACGATTAGTCCCTATATGTCTATAGAGATTGAAAACATAATGGCTTAAGCACAAGTATCCCTAAAATCACATAGTCAGTGCAAGACGGTTAGAATTACACCACAAATTAATACATGCTCTCAACATGCAAAAACCTATGCTAGCATGGCATGTTCTAAACCCTAGATCCACTTTCGCATTCACAAGGGTTCAACAAACAATCATAAATGTCCGCGACGCATTTACAACGAATAAGCTTAACCATACTAGGATATCCATAACAATCACACACTTTGGCATAAAGACAATCAATATCTAGAATCGATAGAAAAATCCATTAAAACCCCATGACAGCGTTTAGCCCATAATTGGACTAGCCGACATCATGGGTTCAATTGAAAACATAGTAGAAAACCAATTAAACATAAACTACTGATATTAATTGCAAGAGTAAAAGAAACAACCGATAATCCACGTGATGAAAATTATAAAAGAAAATAGCTTGACGGCTCACAAAGTACTACTACTTATGTTATGATAATGACCTAGATAATCCATAATAAAAATAACCCTAATGTTTTTATACTAGGTTACATAAAAACCAAAAATCCATGGGTCTGCTTCTAACTGGGCCTTAAAAGCTAAACAACTGCAAAATAAAAATTCTGATTTCGACAGGGGCGCGGGCGCGCTTGAGGAAGGGCGGGCGCCCTTGACTTCCCTTGCTGCAGCGCGGGCGCGCTTGACGGAGCGTGAGCGCGCCTTCAGCTTCTGTCCAGCAACTGCTTTTCTTGTGCTTTTGCTCTTTTAACGACTCGTCTTGCCCTCTCTTGATCTCAACTCAAGTCCTGATCTTCCTCATTTGAAATCCCAGCTCATATACCACCAAATTATGCAATTATTCAACAATTCTGCTACGAACGGCAATCTGCACACCAAAGACACAAAACACATCAAAAGACACTACATACTTGGGCACAAGCGATCAATTTAAGTCGAATTGGAACGTATATAGTGGACAAAAAGTCCACTAACACACCCCCAAACTTAAACCGATGCTTGCCCCCAAGCATAAACAGACTCTAAACAATCTAAGGCAATGCAATGCATGAATGCAACTACTATGAAAATGCAAGGACCCCCTCGAACTCACCAAAACCAATCGATAAGCCAAGCCTCAAAGAGATGCAATACATCCAAACAGAACTCGACCAAGCCCCCGTATACCAGTACTACATGAACAGAAACGTGGGTGTGTGCGATGCTCATCAAATATACTCTGACACTAGATCAAAATCATACCTATTTTTCGCCAAGACAATCACCTGCTTATAAACAGAATGAGTGGTAAACACTCCAAAACATACAAACACCTCTGTCATTCATTTGAGTTAGACAGGGAATCACACTTTATTGCTAAACCACCACTACGACACATAACACAACACATAGGCTTATTTAACCGTGCAATGGATGAGACCCCTAAAGGCTTATACAATAATACCCATGTAGCGAGCGTTAGGTTAGTGGATCCCAGACTATAAAAAGCCTTAGGTCACTAGGCACAAAGTCCCCTCGAACTTAATTGCCCGAGTATTAAAGAGCTCACCCTGGTTAATTTTGCCTCGAATTATTCACATGACTATTTTTTTCTTTTTTTTTCCTTTTTTCTTTTTTTTTTTCTTTTTTTTTTGACAGAATCTGGAATGAGAATTCTCAATTCCAACCCTAGACTACTCATAAAAATATGAGCCGGCTACTAGCCATTTGACGCCTAGCCATATTTGACAATCATTACAATTAGCATGAATCCCTGCCACCCCCAGACTTATACTTTGGCATTCTTACATTATCAAGGGAATAACAAACATTTTAGATATAAACATGCGATTAAATCTAAAACAACTAAACAGGCATGACTCAACCTAGCCCAAAAGCAACCGATGAGACTATGTAAAGACAGTTCTTCTGAAACATGCAATTCAATTTCATAGGGACTGTAAATCAACCCTCTGCTCATCAATACCACACTCAACTCGACATCAACCTAACAATCAGAATTAGCTCGTCCTAAGGGATCATGAAATATGCATGCTATGAAATGTAACTAAAATGAACTCACATGGTAAACAGAACAAGAATTGCAAACAAAATGCTCTATATGGCAATTAAAACCAAATGCATGAAAAACACTGCAACTACATGTCCTATATGCATCTAACTACAATCTCCATTTCCCACCCCCAAACCTAAAATATTCAATGTCCCCATTGAAGGCAAGAAACAAAGAAAGTGCGCAGATATACCTCAATCGTCAGCAGAGTCACCCTCCTCGGGTGAATCCGGTGGTGGATACACGGTGCCAGCTCCATAAACAGGCCAATCGACCTGTACACCAGTAGCCAGAAAGGCTGCACCGAGAGCCTGAGTCAGGTCAGCAGTAAACCGGCTCTGCCTATCATCAACTGCGTCCAACCGCCGTGCCAACCTCCGAAAATGAGCCTCCCCCATACCAGTACTAGCCACAGCTAGCGGTGCCCGAGAAGATCCAGCCCTAGCCTCCCTCTGCTGTATAGGTGGCACGTCACCACCCACAATATACCCTAAGCCTCTGGGATGCGGTACACCACCGTCCCATTCAGGTAGTCGAGCTATCGCCGCCGTGTCAATGGCACTCGCAGGAAGTTGCAACTGTTCCTCCGCCGGCCAGTGAATACCCACATCAACACACAGACGAACAACCACTGAGCCATACAGAATCGCGCCAGTGGTACTGCCCTGCAAAAATCGGATCATGTGCCTGTGGATAAGGGAGCCTAGGTCGATGTATCGCCCGCTGAGAATAGCCCACAACAAAATAGCCCGATCCACGGTCACCTCATGAGTGTGCGACGACGGCACAATGTTAGCACACAGAAACAGGTTCCAGGCCTTAGCATACGGGTTCAAAGCCATGGCGGAGAAGGTAACCGGCTCAGTAGAGCCTGCCCTGCGCTTCCAAGTAGTGCCGGGAACTGTCATATCCCGCAGAATGGCCTCAAGGTCAACCTCCCCACGGGTCTTCAACCCAAAATCTTCCACTCCCTCCTGCGGTGCAGGCAAATTCAAAACCCTAGTGATAGCGGCAGGAGTATAATCCACTACATACCCTCGAACTGCAGAATACTCATTCTTCTCTTGCTTGACATTAGCATAGAACTCCCTAACTATACTCAATGGTATCGCCTCCGCAGCCTCACACACGGTCTCCCAACCGCGCTCACTAACCATCGCGATTAGAGACCCATCAAGAACACCCGGAATGAATCCCCTTTCCTTAACCACAGATTTGGTCATCAAGCGTGCAAACTCAATTTGGGCCTCCGGTGAATTGAATTGGGGCACAACTCCCCCACTCGAAGAAGAACTTGATGTCCCTGAGCGCCTAGATCTCTTGGGTGCCATTGATTGAGTTGTAGATGTGTGAAGAGATGAGATGCAGTGCGTGTATATTTGTATGTATATGTGTGAATGAGAGATGAGAAGTAAATTAGAGGTTAGGGTTAGGGTATTGCAAGGCTTTTAAACAATTGAGAGTGGCTGGGATTGTGTGAAACACTAAATAAAAGAGAAATATTATCTGTTTTTACTAGTTTTTTTCCTTTTTTCTACTGTTTTTTTCTTTATTTTTTTCTGGAACAGTCGACCAGGCGCGTCCGCGCCTCCTGGAGCGTGCCCGCCCCTGGTACTACTGCCCAATTTTCTGATTTTTTTGTATTTTTGCATTTTTTTTGTTTTTTAATTTGTTTATAAGAATAAAAATTACCATTCAAGCCGTAGGTTGCCTCCCACGAGCGCTGTCGTTAACGTCATTTAGCCGGACGTTAATTCAGTTCCTCAATCCGAGGTAGACAGAATCGCGACTTCAGCTTCGCGATTTATTTGGTCTCCCAAATAAGGCTTCAATCTCTGACCATTGACTTTAAACGCTTGATCTGGGGTCTTTTCATAAATCTCCACAGCTCCGTGTGGAAACACAGTCTTCACAACAAAGGGTCCTGACCACCTTGACTTGAGTTTTCCTGGAAACAATCGCAGACGAGAGTTAAATAATAACACTAATTGACCAGGAACCAATACCTTTGTTGTCAACCGACGATCATGCCATCTTTTCACTTTTTCCTTGTAGAGCTTGTTATTCTCATAAGCTTGTAGACGAAACTCATCCATTTCATTGATTTGCACCATCCTCCTTTCCCCTGCGGCTTTACAATCATAATTCAGCTTCTGCAATGCCCAATAAGCCTTGTGTTCCAGTTCTGCTGGCAGATGACAAGCCTTTCCATAGACAAGTTGATATGGTGACATACCCAAAGGTGTTTTGAACGCAGTTCGGTAAGCCCACACAGCTTCATCCAGTTTTAAAGACCAATCCTTACGAGAAGGACTTACCACTTTTTCCAGAATGCGTTTGATCTCACGGTTTGATACTTCAGCTTGGCCATTGGTTTGAGGGTGGTACGTTGTAGCCACCCGATGGTTGATGTTGAATCTTGCCATCAGATTAGTGAACTTCCGATTGTAAAAGTGAGAACCCTCATCGCTAATAATGACCCTTGGAGTCCCAAATCTGGTGAAAATGTTCTTGTGAAGGAAGTTGAGCACTACATTGGCGTCATTAGTTGGAAGTGCCTTGACCTCAACCCATTTGGAGACATAATCCACAGCTAGCAAGATGTATTGGTTATTGCATGATGAAATGAATGGGCCCATGAAGTCGATCCCCCACACATCAAAAATTTCTACCTCTAACATTACATTAAGGGGCATCTCATCCCTTTTTGAAATGTTGCCTACTCGCTGGCAACGATCACACCTGGTTACAAACTGATGAGCGTCCTTGAAGAGTGATGGCCAATAAAATCGAGCCTGCAGAATACGAGTCGCTGTCTTTTCACCTCCATAATGGCCTCCATAAGCTGTGGCATGATAATCCCTCAAAATATTGTCTGTCTCACTATATGGTACACATCTACTGATAACCCGGTCAGCCCCTTGTTTAAACAGATATGGCTCGTCCCAACGACACCACTTGACGTCGTGCATGAATTTCTTCCTTTGAGCTGGCGACAACTCAGGTGGAACAATTTGACTTACCAGATAATTCACAATATCATCATACCATGGTTCTTCTTCTTGTATTCCAAACAGCTGTTCATCCGGAAATGATTCATTTATGAGGGTACTGTCTTGAGATGATTTACCAAGATCTTCTAATCGTGAGAGGTGATCAGCTACTTGATTTTCTGTCCCCTTTCTATCTTTGATCTCCACATCGAATTCTTGTAATAAAAGAACCCATCGAATCAAGCGGGGTTTAGAATCCTTCTTAGAGAGCAGATATCTAATAGCTGCGTGGTCAGTATACACCGTTACTTTCGTACCAAGCAAGTATGATCTGAATTTTTCAAAGCCATATACAATGGCTAACAGCTCCTTCTCCGTGGTTGTGTAATTAAATTGCGCATCATTGAGTGTCTTGCTCGCATAGTAGATAACATGAAAAATCTTGTCTTTCTTTTGGCCAAGAACATCCCCTACTGTAAAATCACTAGCATCACACATCATAGCAAAAGGTTCATTCCAATCTGGGGCGATGATCACAGGTGCTGAAATCAACTTCCTCTTCAATGTCTCAAAAGCTGTCATACAATCATCATCGAATTTGAAGGGAATATCCTTCTCCAATAGCTTACACAAAGGTTTGGAAATTTTGGAGAAATCCTTGATGAATCTTCTGTAGAAACCTGCATGACCGAGGAAACTACGAATTCCTCTCACTGAATTGGGCGGTGGAAGATTTTCAATTATCTCTATTTTTGCTTTATCCACTTCCAGGCCTCGCCGTGACACCTTGTGTCCAAGAATAGTTCCCTCTTGTACCATGAAATGGCATTTCTCCCAGTTGAGAACCAGATTAGTCTCCACGCATCTTTTCAGAACCATGCTAAGATTGTGTAGACATTCGTCAAAAGAAAACCCAAATACTGAAAAATCATCCATGAAGACTTCCACTGTCTTACCAATCATGTCTGAAAAAATTGCCATCATGCACCTCTGAAAAGTGCCAGGTGCACCACATAACCCAAAAGAAACCCTTCGAAAAGCGAAGGTACCAAACGGACATATAAATGTTGTCTTCTCCTGATCCTCTGGAGCAATGCAGATCTGATTGTAACCCGAATATCCATCCAGCAGGCAATAGTACTCATGGCCGGCAAGTCGGTCTAGCATTTGATCAATGAAAGGAAGAGGGAAGTGATCCTTCCTAGTAGCTTTGTTCAGCTTCCTGTAATCCATGCAGATTCTCCAACCAGTGACTGTCCGCGTAGGAATGAGCTCGTTCTTTTCGTTAGTTACCACCGTCATGCCTCCTTTCTTTGGCACACATTGAACTGGACTCACCCAAGAACTGTCAGAAATAGGATAGATAATCCCTGCATCCAACCACTTAATAATTTCCTTCTTCACTACTTCCTTCATGAGTGGATTAAGCCTTCTCTGATGTTCCACTGTTGGCTTACTTCCTTCTTCCAGCGGAATCTTATGCTGGCAATAGGCAGGGCTGATTCCTTTTATGTCTGCAATAGTCCAACCAATGGCTGATTTGAATTCCCTGAGAACCCTTAACATCTTCTCTTCTTCAGGACCTGTAAGGTTAGCAGCAATAATCACAGGTAAAGTAGATGATTCCCCAAGAGAAGCATACCTTAAGTGATCAGGCAATGGTTTGAGCTCTAGCTTCGGTGCTTCCTCGATAGATGGTTTCAACCGCTGATGTGATTCTCTCAATTCAGATAAACCCAACGATTCTGTTTTCTCAAACTTTTGTCGCCAAGGAGAAGCATTCAGAGACTGCACCTGTTCTTCCACCTCATCCTCTTCAATTGTAAAGTCCCCACTTAAAGCCTTTTCCAGTGTATCATTCATAAACATGTGTTCAATTTTTACTTGCACAGCAGATTCCACTACATCTACTTTAAAGCATTGATCTTCTTCTGTTGGAAATTGCATTGCTTTGAACACATTGAATGTGACATTCTGATCGTGCACTCTCATGGTGAGTTCTCCCTTCTGTACGTCAATCAATGTCTTTCCCGTTGCCAAGAATGGTCTACCAAGAATGATAGGGATCTTCTTGTCTTCTTCAAAATCAAGGATGACAAAATCTGCTGGAAAGATTAGTTTGTCGACTTTCACCAAAACATCTTCGACAATTCCTCGTGGATAAGTGATTGAACGATCCGCCAACTGCAGTGACATGTTAGTAGGCTTTGGCTCAGGAAGGCCAAGTTGTAAGAATATAGAGTATGGCATGAGGTTGATGCTTGCTCCCAAATCGCACAAACATTTGTCGAACGACAAATTCCCAATTATGCATGGTATAGTGAAACTACCAGGATCCTTCAACTTTGGTGGTAACTTCTGCTGCAATACTGCACTACACTCTTCCGTCAAGGCAACAGTGTTTAACTCTTCTAGCTTCAGTTTCCTAAATAAAATGCCTTTCATGAATTTGGCGTAGCTTGGCATTTGTTCCAGCGCTTCAGCAAAAGGTAAGTTGATGTGTAGTTTCTTAAAAACTTCCAAGAATTTAGCAAACTGTTTATCTGATTTCTGCTTCTGAAGCCTTTTAGGGAATGGTGGAGGAGGAAGTACTTCCTTGTGATCACTGTCTTTCTCTGAACTGCTTTTCTCTTCTGAATCAATCATTTTTTTCTTAATCGGCTCCTCCTGCGTATCTTTTTCTGCAGAAAATCCCTTTCCAGCAGTAAGGTGAGGCGCGCCCGCGCCTGAGGAAGCGCGCCCGCCCTGCACCTCCTGCCCAGAATGCTGACGTTCTTCGTTTTGTGGAATTTCGATCTCCTAATTATTCGTAATCCTTCCAGAACGCAATGTAATAGCGTGTATTTGTTCCTTGCTTTCTTTCTTGCCTGGGTTAGCCTCTGTGTCACTTGGTAATTGTCCTTGAGGTCTGTTTAGAAGAGCATTTGCTAGTTGACCAATTTGATTTTCCAATGTTTTCAGTGTCACAACTTGACTTTTATACATCATTCTCAGTTCCTCCATCTCTGACTTTTCATTTGAATGCCCTTGTCCTCCTTGAAGTTGTTGATGGAAACCAGGAGGGTTGTATGATTGTCTTGGTGCATAAGATTGTTGAGGAACAGAATTGTTGAAAGGCCTTGCTCCGAATTGCTGACCCTGCGATGGTTGTGGCATGGCATTCTGATTGTTGCTCCAACTGAAGTTAGGATGATTCCTGTTGTTGGGGTGATATGTATTAGGTGCCGGTTGTTTACGCTGAATCGCTAGAAATAGCACACTGAGTTTTATCATGAGCACCTGCACATAGATCACAAACCATTGCGACTTGTTGAATTCTTGCCTTGGATAATGCGTCCACCTTTATAGATAACGCCTGTAGTTGAGCTGTTATAGCCGTGGCAGCGTCCACTTCAAAAACACCTGCAGTTTTACTCTGCGGCAATCGTTGAGTAGGATTCTGATACTCGTTGGAAGCCATCATTTCAATCAAGTCATAAGCTTCTTCATAGCTCTTGGCCCAAAGAGCTCCTCCAGATGCTGCATCAAGCATAGGTCGTGAATGATTCAATCCATTATAGAAACCGTTAATGACCATCCAATCTGGCATCCCATGATGGGGACACTTTCGAAGCATCTCTTTATACCTTTCCCAAGCTTCACACAACGTTTCTCCAGAATGTTGATTGAACTGTGTAAGAGCATTCCTCATGGCTGCCGTCTTAGCCATAGGAAAGAATTTAGTCAGAAACTTTTGTGCGAGATCCTCCCAAGTAGTTATAGAACCTGCTGGCAGCGAATGCAACCAGCTCTTTGCCTTGTCTCGTAGAGAGAATGGAAACAGCCTCAGTTTTATAGCATCTTCAGAAACCCCGTTGGTTTTAAAAGTATCACAGATCTCGATGAAGTCTCTGATATGCATATTAGGGTCCTCAGCAGGTGAACCCCCAAACTGCACAGAATTCTGAACCATTTGAATTGTGCCCGGCTTGATTTCGAAATTATTAGCTGCAATAGCCGGCCTAACAATGCTTGACTGAATGTCATTGATCTTCGGTTGAAAGTAATCCTTAAGAGCTTTCACTGGATCCCCCATTACTATTTCTGGTTCAATTTCTGGAACTGCAATTCCCTCTTCTTCGTCTAAGTGTTCTTCCAGTTTTTCCTTACTCGATTGAGAACGAGTACGCATACACGATCAATTACCTGAATTCACGTAACAAACAAGAACGATTAGTAACAAATCTCAGTCAGTGATATCTAACGACCACTGATGATAAGCACATTAACTAAACAAAACAATGAACCGAGTCCCCGGCAGCGGCGCCAAAAACTTGTTCACACTTTATTCACGCAAGAGAACGTGGTCACAAGTAATACAGTAATAAGTAGGATTCGTTCCCACAGAGACTCGACTTGCTTACGTTTAGTTCACTTATACACCATAGTATGATTAAGTTTCACTGCTAAGAAAATAACAATTGGCGTTTTGATTACACTACTAATTAAAACTTAACGAATTACTTATATAAAATAAACATGGGATTTTAACTTCATAATCTATCTCATATAGAATCTTATGCCTTTTCAACCTAGCATGTGAAAGTGATGATAACTGATCAGACCCTCTAAACTGATAAACGCCAACTTTCGTTGTACGCATACCATCCTAATGAACATCCACAATTGATAAAAGTCAATTAGTCAACCACTACGATTAATCCCTATATGTCTATAGAGATTGAAAACATAATGGCTTAAGCACAAGTATCCCTAAAATCACATAGTCAGTGCAAGACGGTTAGAATTACACCACAAATTAATACATGCTCTCAACATGCAAAAACCTATGCTAGCATGGCATGTTCTAAACCCTAGATCCACTTTCGCATTCACAAGGGTTCAACAAACAATCATAAATGTCCGCGACGCATTTACAACGAATAAGCTTAACCATACTAGGATATCCATAACAATCACACACTTTGGCATAAAGACAATCAATATCTAGAATCGATAGAAAAATCCATTAAAACCCCATGACAGCGTTTAGCCCATAATTGGACTAGCCGACATCATGGGTTCAATTGAAAACATAGTAGAAAACCAATTAAACATAAACTACTGATATTAATTGCAAGAGTAAAAGAAACAACCGATAATCCACGTGATGAAAATTACAAAAGAAAATAGCTTGACGGCTCACAAAGTACTACTACTTATGTTATGATAATGACCTAGATAATCCATAATAAAAATAACCCTAATGTTTTTATACTAGGTTACATAAAAACCAAAAATCCATGGGCCTGCTTCTAACTGGGCCTTAAAAGCTAAACAACTGCAAAATAAAAATTCTGATTTCGACAGGGGCGCGGGCGCGCTTGAGGAAGGGCGGGCGCCCTTGACTTCCCTTGCTGCAGCGCGGGCGCGCTTGACGGAGCGTGGGCGCGCCTTCAGCTTCTGTCCAGCAACTGCTTTTCTTGTGCTTTTGCTCTTTTAACGACTCGTCTTGCCCTCTCTTGATCTCAACTCAAGTCCTGATCTTCCTCATTTGAAATCCCAGCTCATATACCACCAAATTATGCATTTATTCAACAATTCTGCTACGAACGGCAATCTGCACACCAAAGACACAAAACACATCAAAAGACACTACATACTTGGGCACAAGCGATCAATTTAAGTCGAATTGGAACGTATATAGTGGACAAAAAGTCCACTAACACACCCCCAAACTTAAACCGATGCTTGCCCCCAAGCATAAACAGACTCTAAACAATCTAAGGCAATGCAATGCATGAATGCAACTACTATGAAAATGCAAGGACCCCCTCGAACTCACCAAAACCAATCGATAAGCCAAGCCTCAAAGAGATGCAATACATCCAAACAGAGCTCGACCAAGCCCCCGTATACCAGTACTACATGAACAGAAACATGGGTGTGTGCGATGCTCATCAAATATACTCTGACACTAGATCAAAATCATACCTATTTTTCGCCAAGACAATCACCTACTTATAAACAGAATGAGTGGTAAACACTCCAAAACATACAAACACCTCCGTCATTCATTTGAGTTAGAAAAATTCTGATTGCCTCAAGTCTTGCTACAGGTGCATAGGTTTCATCATAATCAATTCCTTCTTGTTGAGAATAACCTTTGGCTACCAGTCTTGCTTTGTTTCTTGTAATTATTCCATCAGAGTCTGTCTTGTTCCTGAATACCCATTTTGTGCCAACAATCGATCTATTCTTTGGCCTAGGAACTAAGGTTCAAACTTCATTCCTTTCAAACTCATTCAATTCTTCCTGCATTGCAGTAACCCAATCTGCATCCTTCAAAGTATCTTCAACTTTCTTTGGTTCTGTTTGAGAAAGAAAACTATGAAATAGACATTCATTCTGAGTAGTTTTTCTTGTCTTTACTCCACTTTCCAGATCACCAATAATTAAATCAGGTGTGTGATCTTTGGTCCACTTCCTTGGTTGTGGGAAATTTCTTGAACTAGAAGCTCCCCCATGATTTGTGCCTTTATAGAATTATTCCTCTGTAAATGCTGATCCTCCCCCTGAAGATGTGCTTCCTTCAGTGTTTGATGTCTCAGAGTTTGAGTTATCAGAGTTTGAGGTCTCAATGTTTGAATGATCAGAGTTTAGGGTCTCAGAGTTTGTGTTGTTTAGAGTTTGGTCAGATTCTGATATTTCAATTACTGTGTTTTGATCTCCAATGTCAATATTTGATGAATGTTGCTCCCCCTCAACATGTGCAGAATCTTCAATTTCTATTTCAATCAATTCTGAATCAGAGTCTAAAGAATCAGAGTTTTCCTCACCAGAGTTTAGTTGAACAGAGATTATCTCATCAAAGTTTGATTCAACAATGTTTGACTCATCAGAGTTTAGTTCAACAGAGTTTATTTTCTGCAGTTCATTCTCAAATCTCAGAGTTTCCTGTGCATCTTTATCATGTAATCCAGCTATTTTCCCTTCATCAAAAGAGACATTTATTGATTCCATGACTGTTCTTGTCCTTAAGTTGAATACTTTGAATGCCCTTGAAGTGGTTTTAGAATTTGTTGCATAACCAACAAAAATTCCTTCATTTGCTTTAATTTTAAACTTCTTTAATTGTTCAGGATGTGTTTTGAGAATAAAACACTTACTTCCAAAGATGTGAAAGTACTTGACACTTGGCTTTCTTTCCTTCAAAGATTCATATGGAGTCATTCCATATTTGTTTATTAAAGAACAATTCTGAGTGATGCATGCAGTGTTCACAGCTTCTGCCCAAAAGTAAGTAGGTAATTTTGCTTCTTCTAGCATTGTTCTGGCAGCTTCTATTAAAGTTCTGTTCTTTCTTTCAACTACACCATTTTGTTGAGGTGTGCCAGGTGCTGAGAATTGTTGTGTAATGCCTTTTGTTGAGCAGAATTTCTCCATTATAGAGTTCTTAAACTCTGTTCCATTATCACTCCTTAGATTCTTTACTTTGTGAATTGAACCATTCTCAATCATTGCAATATGATCAATAATTGTTTCTGCAGTTTCATCCTTCTTATGCAAAAAGTACACCAATGTAAATCTAGTGTAATCATCAACTATCACTAGAGTATATCTATTCTTTCCAATGGACATAATGTTGACTGGACCAAATAAATCAAGATGAAATAGGTGAAAATGTTGATCAATAGAGTTTTCAGTTTTGCTCTTGAAACTTGTCTTCTTTTGTTTGGCCTTTTAACATGAATCACAGAGTCCATCAGGATGAAATTGAACTTTTGGAAGACCTCTAACTAGGTCCTTCTTTACCAATTCATTAATGTTTCCAAAGTTCAAGTGACACAGCTTTTTGTGCCAATTCCAGCTTTCCATTGGTGATGCCTTTCCAAGTAGACAAGTTAAGGGACCATTAGAATTAACATCCAAGCTAGCTTCAAATAAATTGTTATGTCTGTGGCCAATAAGAACTATTTTCCCATTTTTCTTGCTTTTCACTTCACAATGAGTTCCATGAAATTCCACAGAATAACCTCTGTCTGTCATTTGACTCATACTTAGCAGATTATGTTTGAGTCCTTCAACCAGAGCTACTCTTTCAATGATGACATTTCCAATCACAATGTTGCCATATCCCAGTGTTCTTCCTATGTCGCCATCTCCATAAGATACGGCTGGGCCAGCCTTCTCCTTAAACTCTGAAAGCAGGAATTTATTTCTAGTCATATGTGCAGAACATCCACTATCAATCACTAGAATGTTTTTCCTATTTCCCTGCAATCAGTAAATGCAATTTAATTAATAGATTTGGAGACCCAAACTAGTTTGGGTCCTTTCTTTGAAAACTTGTTAACTTTTGCAGCAGAAGTTCTTTTGTCAGAGTTTGTGTTAACATAGTTTACATGATCAGAGTTTGCATTCACAGAGTTTGTACTGTCAGAGTTTACACTCCTCTTATCAGATTTTATCACATATATCTGCTTGATAGTATGTTTTGGAGAAATATTTATTTGAGGCTGTGGTTCATAAGAATTGTAATACAAATTATGATATTCTTTGCATGTATAAATGGAATGCCACAAACTACCACAGTGAAAACATGGATTATATCTTGTTTGTTTTCTAGCCTCAAAACTAGATCTTTCAGGTTCTTTCTTTTTCCTTTGTTTGCAGTCAATAGCAAGGTGATTAGAATTACCACAAGTAAAACAGGTTTTCCTAGGAGCATCAGAGATATTCATGTAATTATTCTCCTTAGTAATGCCTACTTTACCATTTTTATTTCTTTTCACCTTTTTAGATTTATTAGTGACTGCCTTCAATTTTTCTTTAAGTTGCTTCTGAGAAAGTAAACCTATATCTACCTTTTTAGAACTTGACACATTATTGTTTTTAGAGCTTTCAGCAGATGTTATTATCTTATTTTCACCAGCTCTAACAAATTTCACAGGTTCACTCAATGTTCCTTTTGTGTGTGTTTTAGTGTGTGTTTCTTTGTCAGATTCATATCCTAAAGCAGAAGTCCAATTTTTATTAGTCAACATTTATTGGATTTTCTTTCCAGAATTTGTCCAAACTCTGAAAGTTTCCTTTTCTTTTGCTATTTCAGTTTTTAAGTACTCAACTTGAATTTCTAATTGTGTTTGCATATGAATAGCATTATCAAGGTCTTTCTTAATGTTTAACATATCAGTGTTTTCAGATTCAAGCATGTTATTCCTAGCAGTCAGAGTTTGTATCTCAGATTTTAATCTCTCATTTTCTAGAGTCTGGGATTTAAAACTAGCATGCAAAGATCTAAGAAAAGACTTTAATTCACAGATATTTTCAGTTTGAAAATTGAAAACAGAGTCTGGTACCTTTTCAGAGTTTAAGATGGTAGCATCAGAGTTTGCCATGAGAGCATAGTTAGTTTCCTCTTCAGAGTCTGAGGAATCCATCCAGTCTTTCTTTGATGTGATGAGAGCTTTCCCAGATTCCTTGCTTCTGCACTCAGTAGCAAAGTGCCCCATCTTATTGCACTTGTAACACTTGATCTTTGATTTATCAAGAGTTTTTGATTTTCCATCTCTATCTTCTCTTTTACTGAATCTGTCTTTCTTGTCTGACACACCATGCTTTTTCTGAAAGTTTCCTTGCTTATTAAATTTTCTGTATTTCTTAAAGCTTTTGACAAACATAGCAAACATCTCCATCATGTCAGTGTTTGAAGAGTCATCAGAGTTTATATCAGCCTTTGAATGACCTTGTTGTTGAAGATAGATCCTTTCTGATACCAATTGTTACCAGACATGATTATTTGATCTTTTGAGTTGAAATTAACTGCCTGCCCTGATACCAATTGTTACCCAGATAATCAATCTATTACAGAAGGTGGGTTGAATGTAATAGTACCAACTAATCAATGATGAACACAAGTATGTAGAATGGAATACTGTTTTGTATTAATAATGAACTTGAATACAAAACTCTCTCAAGAAATAATGTTCTTAAGAGCTGCTAGGTTATATGATATTGCTTGAATTCGTTCAACATTGAATTATGACCTATCTCTGTGTTTATATAGACACAGCTACAAATATAATTACAAAACAGATTATGATAAGAATAGCTTTAATAAGGTAATTTAGACTTGCACTTGAATTCCTTCTTCACTATCCAAATCAGACTCTGATTTGTCTGTTTCCTTTTCTGTTAAACTATGAAGCTAGACTCTGTCGGTTTGTCATTCTCTGATTTGAGCATTCTCTGTTAAAGTAAACTCTGATTGAGTATTCTCTGATAGAGTAAACTCTGTCCGACAGCTTCATAAACTCTGATGACGTCAGCAATGTAAACTCTGACTTGTATTCTCTGACAGCCATCAGTGTTTGCTTCCTAACAAAATTTTCCCAAACCCTAGCATTAATTACGTATTAAAAACACCTCGTTTTTGATCCGTAACATTTGGCGCCGCCTGTGGGAAAAGAATAACAACCATGACAAGAACACGAAGTACCGCGAGCACCCTCGAAGGAGAGATCCCTGACACCACTGATGACACCAACATTCCTCTTATCGCAACTCCGGAACAAGGAGATGTTGTCCCAACCACCTCCGTGGAGGACCCTGAAACAAGCGCCCGTCGTACGGGACCCCTGAGTGTCATCGTTCAACCTTCCAATCCTGACATGTCAATCCATGCCTCTGTCCCTCCACTCCAGGTAATTCCACCCCTCAATACTTTTTTTGTTACTCCTCTTCCATTGCAGGTCCCCACTACGGTGTTGTCTAGAAACCCTCGATATGGGCTTCCACCTAACTATGAGCCCTCTTATGAGCAAGGGCTGCTGCCCCCACATAGCTCACGTCTGGGGAATCAAGGTTTTTCTGGACCCTACTCGACTGATGATGGAACAACTGATGAGGACGTTAATCCTAGGATGAGGCGACCTAGTTAGGAGCCCCTTGGAGAGAGGAGTACCCAGCCCCGAGGGCCTCAAAACATTGACTCCACAAACCTACAAGAGAGAATACGAGCTCATGAGGCTGAAGCACAACGACTAAGGAAAGACCTGGAAATGAAGCTAGCAAGGCAGTAACGCCCGAGAGCTGAACGGGCTGGAGGGTCAGCAAGGAATGCATCTGTGATAGATCTAGATGATCCCCCGACAAGGAGGCAAACAAGGACAAGTCATGTTAGGGCTGACCCCTATGACTTATTGTCACTTGGAGATCCTGATGATCTCACACCCACCTTCATAGAGAATGTTATGAATGAGAAAATATCAAGGAAGTTTAAGATGCCTACAATCAAGGCCTATGATGGAACGGGGGATCCCTCAAATCATGTTCTCACGTTCTCTAATGCACTGCTGCTGCAGCCCGTCAATGACGCCATTAAGTGTAGGGCGTTCCCTCAAACCCTGAGTGGTATGGCTCAAAGGTGGTTTAGTCATCTGCCCCGTAACTCTGTTGGGTCATTCAAAGATCTAAACAGGGCCTTCATTGGTCAGTTTATCAGCAGCAAGACTCATGAGAAGAGCTCAGCTTCGCTAATGAATATGTATCAGGGAAAGAATGAATCCCTGAGGGACTATATGAACAGATTCACGAAGGAGGCCTTGAAGGTCCCTGATCTAGACCAAAATGTAGCTATGATAGCCCTACAACAAGGGACCTCAGATGAGAACTTCAAGAGGTCTTTAGCCAAGAGGACTCTAGAAAGTATGAATGAACTCCAAGAGAGTGCTGAAAAGTATATCAAGGCTGAGGAAAGCTTGGAGAAGACTACCAACTCGTTCAGAAATGAGTGGAGTAGAAAAAAACGTAAGCAAGATCAGTATGATGTTGATGATAAGTCTCCTAGAACCAACAAAGACTCCGACTATACCTCGAGGATGGTTGGACAAGGGCCTAGGTTCACTGAGTATGCAAGGCTAAACTCACCAAGAAGTGAGATCCTGTTGGATATTAAGAAAGACAGAGAACTTCAATGGCCGAAGCCACTAAGGACTGATCCTAAGAAGATGAATCAGAATTTATATTGTAAGTTTCACAAGGATGTTAGGCATGACACAGATAATTGTAGGCAGTTGAAAGGTGAGATTGAGTTTTTGATCAGAAGGGGAAAACTCAGAGAGTTTATCAAAGAAGATGATAGAAACAACAATGATAATCGACACTATAACGAACAACGAAGGGATTATGATGACCGTGATAAGAAGATACAGCCTCGAGGCCCGGTAATAAACGTGATCTCTGGAGGTCCAACAGCGGCCGAGACTTCAAGTAACTCGAGAAAGGCTAATGCCCGGCAAGTTCTACAAATTGTGGGGGAAGCACCAAAGAGTGCAAGGAGCGAGATATCAATTTCTTTTGATGATTCTGATTTGAAAGGGGTGAACTTCCCCCATGATGACCCGTTGGTCATAATAACTGTGATAGGCAACTCTTCAGTAAAACGAATCCTGGTGGATAGTGGAGCTTCAGTAGACATCCTGTTTCATGATGCATATCTCAAAATGGGGTACACCGACCCTCAACTAACTCCCTCTGACATGCCTATATACGGGTTCAATGGAGTCGAGTCTAAGGTAGAGGGAACAATTCAATTGCTTGTGACTATAGGGCAGGTCCATGAGTCCACTCAAATGCTGAACTTCCTCGTGATCAAGGCTGTGTCCTCTTACAATGGGATCCTCAGACGAATAGGGATACATGCGTTCAAGGCTGTTGCCTCAACTTACCACTTCAAATTTAAATTTCTAACTAGGAATGGAGTTGGTGAGGAGAAAGGAGACCAGAAGATGGCAATGAGATGTTATGTAGCCTCGTTAAGGTCCGACGGAGTCGGGGGGCAAGTACTCCCGATCGAAGGCGCGGATACATGAAAGTAGTAGACAACTCCTTCAGGAGTTATATTTAGAAGGATTATTAAGTATAAATAAGGTTTTATGGAACCACTAGGAACCAAGAAGTTGTTACCCCAAGTGGGAAATAGCTTGTTATTATGTAAGGGTGGAACCCTCTTTGACTTGAATATATACTTCAAGATATTTTAATGAAAGTTTATTTAGTATCCTTGAACTCTCTTGTTATGTTATTATTAAACACGAAAACAACTTTGTACCAATGCACATAACGTAAAAATGCAAAAGAGAATGCATGAACGTAATAAAAGTACCGAGTACTGAAGGGGTTCAAGGTGCGAGAATAAAAGATAAAAGTCATGCATGACCAACACGGGTAGTAAACGGAAAAGCTACGTCTATACTCTTAGGCGCACGACATTGAGGTCTTGACAGACCAGCCCCTTGGAAGCACAATTCGACCTCAATCCAGGTCTATGGGAGGTCAAACCCTGTAGGGCTCATCGACCCCAATCCCATTTCGACCTAGGTGAGAATTTAGGCCTTTGTTCGACCTCATTCCAGGTCTATGGGAGGTCAAACCCTGTAGGGCTCATCGACCTCGTTCCAAGTCAAAAATTACAAAGCCTTGAGGCCCCAAGACATTTCGACCTGGGAGGAAAAATTAGTGTTAATTCGACCTCAATCGAGGTCGAAAATTACAAAGCCTTGAGGCCCCAAGACATTTTGACCTGGGTGGAAAAATGAGTGTTAATTCGACCTCATTCCAGTTCTATGAGGGGTCAAACCCTGTAGGGCTCATCGACCTCATTCCAAGTTGAAAATTACAAAGCCTTGAGGCCCCAAGATATTTCGACCTGGGAGGAAAAATGAGTGTTAATTCGACTTCATTCCAAGTCGAAAATTACAAAGCCTTGAGGCCCCAAGACATTTCGACTTGGGAGGAAAAATGAGTGTTAATTCGACTTCATTCCAGGTCTATGGGAGAACAAACCCTGTAGGGCTCATCGACCTCATTCCAAGTCAAAAATTACAAAGCCTTGAGGCCCCAAGATATTTCGACCTAGAAGGAAAAATGAGTGTTAATTCGACCCCATTCCAAGTCGAAAATTACAAAGCCTTGAGGCTCCAAGACATTTCGACATGGGAGAAAAAATGAGTGTTAATTCGACCTCATTCCAAGTCTGTGGGAGGTCAAACCTTGAAGGACACATCGACCTCAAAATAGCCCTCAAGCTAATCAAATTCGACCTGGGCTTGAAATTGAGGTTTATTAGACCTCAATCCAGGTCTATTTGACTTGGTGCTCAAACGAGGTCTGAGACCCCTCAAGTCAGTCAGACAAGGTTTGAGACCCTTCAAGTCTGTCAAACGAGGTTTGAGACCCCTCAAGTCACTCAAACAAGGCCTGAGGCCCCTCAAGCTAATCAAATTCGACTTGGGTTTGAAATCGAGGTTTATTAGACCTCAATCCAGGTCTATTTGACCCGGTGCTCAAACGAGGTCTGAGACCCCTCAAGTCAGTCAGACGAGGTTTGAGACCCTTCAAGTCTGTCAAACGAGGTTTGAGACCCCTCAATCCAGGTCTATTTGACATACAGCTCAAACGAGGTTTGAGACCCTTCAAGTCTGTCAAACGAGGTTTGAGACCCCTCAATCCAGGTCTATTTGACCTATAGCTCAAACGAGGTTTGAGATCCCTCAATCCGGGTCCGTTTGACCTACAGCTCAAACGAGGCACGAGGCCCTTCAAGTCACTCAAACGAGGTTTGAGGCTCCTCAAGCTAGTCAAAATTCGACCTGAGTTTGAAATTGAAGTTTATTAGACTTCAATCCAGGTCTACAAGAATATAAAAATATAAATTATTATTATTTAATAATAATAATAATATCCAGGTTGTACTTTATTTGAATAAAATTTATCCGAGTGGGACGCCTCATTTTATCCGAGTAGGACACCCTGAATCGAGGAAATATTTATTCAAAAATTAATTGGGTAAAAATAGAAATTATTATTATTTAATAATAATAAAATCCGGGTTGGACTTTATTCGAATAAAATTTTATCCGAGTGGTACACCTCCAAATTCGGAATCCAATTATTTCAAAATAAATATTATTATTTATTAATAATATTTGGGAAAAAATTAAGTGCAAAAGAAAAAAAAATATTGATCGACCTCAAATGAGGTCGAAGTTAACGACCTCAAAAATTTCGAGCTGGACACAAAAACAGCCCTCAATTCGACTTTATTCGAAGTCGTCTTCGACCTGGGGAGACTTGGGTGGCCAAACTAAAAATTGGTCACCCAAGTTTGACAGAATTTACGAATTCTTCCTTGAAGTTTGAAAACTGACGATAACTCCCCTGAAGTTTATAAACTTATGAATTCTTCCCTAAAATTTAAAAACTGACGATAACTCCTCTGAAGTTTATAAACTTACGAATTCTTCTCTGAAGTTTGAAAGTTAATGATTACTCCCCTGAAGTTTATAAATTGACAAATCAAGCCTTGCAAAATTAAAAGTTGATTCCTGATGGAAAAATTACATAAAAAATTCCTAAATTATTAGGAAAAATACCTGTGGGTATAGAAAAAATTCCTAAAATATTAGGAAAAATACTCGTGGGTACATAAAAATATTCCTAAATTATTAGGAAAAATAACCGTATGTACATAAAAAAATTCATAAATTCTTAGGAAAAATACATGTAGGTACATAAAAAAATTCCTAAATTATTAGGAAAAATATCCGTTGGTACATAAAAAATTCTTAGGAAAAATACCCGTGGGTACCCAAAAAATTCCTAAATTCTTAGAAAAAATACCCGCAGGTACACAAAAATTCCTAAATTATTAGGAATAATTAAGAAAAATACATGTGGGTACATATAATAATTCCTAAATTATTAGGAAAAATTATGAAAAATACCTGTTAGTACACAAAAAATCCTAAATTATTAGGAAAAATTAAGAAAAATACCCGTGGGTACATACAAATACCTAAAATATTAGGAATATTATGAAAAATACTTGTGAGCATCATATGATCCCTAAAATATTTGGAAAAAATACAGAAACACCTGTGGGTGATACAAAATCACGAAAATTGATTTGAAATGGAAGATAATCATGAAATTCGACCTCAATTAAGGTCGAAGTGAAGCCAAAGCCTTGAGGCCAATCGACCTCAATTGTTAATCGACATGGATGTACATTTTAAGTATAGTTCGACCTCAATCGAGATCGAAACGAAGATAAAGCCTAGAAGGCCTGTTCAAATTTTTAAAATCAAATTTGACTTCAAACGAGATCGATAATCGACCTCGATTATTTTTCGACCCCAAGATAATTTGAGGCATAGTTCGACCTCAATCGAGGTCAAAAATAAAGCCCAAGCCAAGGTGGCCTATTCGATCTCAAAGCACCAATCGACTCCAAATGAGGTCGAAAATCAATCACTACAGCCATTCGACTACAATGGATAATTGATCTTTAATTCGACCTCAACGAAGTCGAATTCGATCCCAGAATTAAGTTTCGACCTGAATAGCCAATTGAGGCCTAATTCGACCTCAATCCCATGTTTCGACTTCAAGGGATTTTGAAGCCCGAATCGACCTCAATCAAGCATGCAGTTCGACTTCAAGGGTATTTGAGGCCTAAATCGATCTCAACCAAGGTCGAAATCGACCTCAGTCACCCTGTTCGACCTCGAGGTGTTTTGGAACCCTGTTCGACCTTGATTCAAGTCGAAATCGACCTCAAGTATACAGATCGACCTCATGCTGGAAACAAGCCCCTGTTCGACTTCAATTGAAGTCGACCTCAGCCAAATATTTCGACCTTAAATGATTTTGAAGCCTAAATTCGACTTCAATCGAGGTCGAAATCGTCTTCAATCACGCAGTTCGACCTCGAAGGTTGTTGAAGTCTAAATCGACCTCGATTGAGGTCGAAATCGACCTCAACCCCCCAAGTCGACATGAGATAAAATTGAGCTCCCTGTTCGACCCCAATCAAGGTCGATTTCGGGCAGGCGTACAAAAAAATTCATCCTCGACAAATTTTCTAGGAGTAAAGTCCTTTGCGGACCAATTTGTTCAATACTAATTCTTTAAAAGAATTAATAATAGAAGGCCTGAGCCCGAAAGTCGAGATAAAATTGACTGAAATGAGTCAAAAGCTCAATAAGGCACTGAAAACCCTTTGTGAAACTTTTAAGAAAACTCACGAAGTTTTCCCAAAATTTGGGGGGCAAATGATATGGGTAAAAAATAGCCCTAAGGAAATAATAAATGTAGCATTTATTATTTCATTTATTAGACCTAGCATGGTCCATAGGCTTGGGCCCTTGAAACGAACAAGGAAAATAAATCCAAGGATCAACTGGATTTGTAAGTCCAGCCCACAAGCTCTGTTGAAGCCATAGGCCCATTAAGCCTTTGTTATTAATTAATTTCGTAATTAATTAATAAAGGCCCAAGAAGTCAGTTGAAGGTCCTAATCCTAGAAGAATCTAGAAACCCTCATCTCGAAGATAAACCTCATCTGCTAGAGTCCAACAAGGGCTCTCATTCCTTGGAGGTTACAACAACCTTACGTCACTAGGAGACTTGACCCCCAAATCTCCTAACTCTAATCTGATTCCAAGGCCCTCGTGCGCCTATATAAAGGGCCTAACCTCTCAACATTAGAATTACGTTTTGGCTTGATTCTCTAAACACAACAGAGATACGTAGGCAGTTAACGAGGACCCGAGTTAGTCACGAAACGTTAGTGCAACCATTAAATCTCGAAACTTCCCCAAACCCTAGCATTAATTACGTATTAAAAACACCTCGTTTTTTATCCGTAACAATATATATTATATAATAACTGCAAAATATAGTTGATAAAAAAAAACAATAATACAAATGCTGTCGTGTGTACTGACGTCTTTAGCCTACCTAATCCTGGATGCCTTCCCACAAAACTAACCCCTTCTCCACTCTCGTAATGGTGGTACGGTGGAGAATCAAAATTATAAAACTTGTATATTTATTTATATTTTTGAATATTTTTATGAAAGAACTTAGTTAAAAGAAATATATATTTCATATATAGTTTTCTCAAAACTTTCACTTCAAAAATGAAACCAAAAAAATTTAACTAGAAGGTGAAAATTAAAAAATATTACAATTATTAATATATTTTTATTAGTTGAATTATTATCTTTTAAATATAAAGATGAATTGATATTTTGACAACCAACTTTCCTTCCATTATATCGCCCGTCAATCTAGCCAAGGCAATAGCAACAGGTTCAAATAATGCATCATTAAGGTTGGTTTGGTATTTTGCGGTTTCAAATATAAATATTAGTTTTTTATTCAAAAGCAGACATAAATGTATTTGATAAATTCTAAAATTTATTGTTTAAAAAAATATTTTTGATCTAAACAATGTTATTAGTGAAAACATGTCTTCCATATTTTTAAAATAAGTTGTTTCTCAGTTTTTGTAGAAAATAATAACAAGTTTCATTATCAAAATTTTTTTAAAAATATTTTTTTATATTATATCTCAAAATATGTATAAATCAAAATAATTACCAAACGGTAAACAAATTTTTCTGATAATACTTTTTCCACAAACACTTTTTTTCACAGCACAGCAGTTTGAATAGTAATTTTTAAATATTTAAATACCAAGAATTTATTTATTAAAAAGAAAACGTAAGGACAAAAGGAAGTTAGTTGCCGAATTCTTTTATTGAGATTTGTGAACGACAACATGGTCCTCGTTGAAAAACGTTTAAATGAATGCATTAAACAATGAACCGATTGCTGCATCCTTTAGCTAACCAAATAAAAAGACGCTCTTGATATTTAGATATCTTTAAAATACATGGTTTTGGTCCCTGACAATTACACAGCTATCATTTTGTTTATAATTGGATGGTCGATTCAATGATTGGGATTTAAAAAAAAAATTAGTACGTTTTAAGCGATGCAGAAGATCAAATTGCTCAAGGAGAATGAAATATAGAACAAGGGAGATATAATGAAAGAAACCGGGAAGGGAGATAGTAGTATATAGTGATATTATTAGTAGTATTTGGAATCTTAGCTAACAAACTCGAAAGATGATCTTAGACAGTACTCCCTTCGTCCCTTAGTAGTAGAATTTGCTTAGTAGTAGAATTTTCGTTGCCAATTTGACTAATTTTTGATTAATAATTAAAAATTATTCTTTTATAATTTTAGAAAACTAAAATATATATTTTAAAGTAGATTATATATATTTTTTAATAGCATAAAATTTTAATTTTTTTCAATTATATATTATATTTAAATTGCAATCAATGATGAGTTAGTTTGATCGTACTGAAAACAAAGTTGACAACTAAAAAGGGTACGGAGGGAGTAGTATATAGATACGAGGAAATATCTAAAGTTGTTAGTTAAAATGGTTAGTTATAATAATAATGTAAAATTTTAGTTGAGAGCAAGTGTATGTACTCTAAAGGAGTTATTTATAATTGTAGTTATGTAAAATTATACATAAAATGTTTATAAGTCCAACAAATATTGAATATCGAATATCATTATCTATATTTTTTGCTAAGAAAAAATAATGTTGGAGTAACTCAATTTTTAAATATTCTCCAAACATTGCCATCTAGGTACCACATAGATAATTGTTAATGAGTCTATAGCCCGGGAGATGCTCTATTTAGCCATCATTCAATTTGAGCAAGGAGAATCCGATGCTGGGTTCTATTGTTATATTATAAGAATAGCAATAAATATTTAACCATTAGGACTTGTTTTTAGCGTCATGAAAGTATCTTCCGGTACTATTAAATATAATATAAAATATTAATTTTCTAATAATTTATGACATTTTTAAAATTGTCAATTTTAATGATGTTTATTATTTATTATTTATTTATATTTTATTTATGTTTTATTCATATTTCAATTTCAAAATGAATAAGTGAGAAAATAATTAGAGTGGATGAATTTTTATTAATAAATAAAATATTAGTTGAAAATTAAAACTTATATAAAAAGTCTTTTAGTAATGTTCTAAAATATTTGTACTTGGTTAAAATTTAAAACATATATTATATAATGATTGCAAAATATAGTTGAAAATTAGCTGTATGGGTGATTTATAAAAAAGCAATAATACAAATATATTTGGAACATGGTTCTCATTAAATATTTTTCATACAAGGGAATTATTTATAAAAGAAAAGGTAAGGACAAAAGGAAATTAGGTTCCATTTGGTAGTGCTGTTGAAAACTGCTATACTGTGAGAAAAAAATATTGTCAGGAAAATTAGATAATTGTTTGGTAATTTTTTTGATTTATGCATATTTTGAAATATAATATATAAAAATAATATTTTCGGGAAGGTTTGATGATGAAACTCATACCTACTTTCTGCAAAAGCTGAAAACCACTTTTTCCAAAAGCATGATGACATGTTTTTGCTAAAAGATTTTAGACTAAAAACGCTTTTCTAGACAGCAGATTTTAGAATTTATCAAAAATATTTCTGACAGTTTTTAAATAAAAATTGTTGCAGCTGTTTAGGATAGGAATATCAAACGGAGTCTTAGTTACCGAATTCTTTTATTGAGAACGACAACATGTTCCTCATTAAAAAAGTATAAATAAATGCATTAAACAATGGAGTAGTGCTTCATTCTTTATTCTATTCGGAACTGGTCCCTCGAATAAGTTAACTTGTCCCGTCGTTGGCAAAAGTTGAAACGTATTTTGGCAAAAGGGGTGGTATTTGGAATCTTAGCTAACAAACTCAAAAGATGCTCTTAATATTTAGGCATCATTTAACTATAGTCCCAGCAGCCGTGAGAGTATCTTCCTGGACTATTAAGTATAATATAAAATATTAATTTTCTGATAATTTATGATATTTTTAAGATTGCCAATTTTAATGTTGTTTATATATATTTTGTTCATATTTAAATTTTAAAAAGAACAAGTGAAAAAATAATTAGAGTGGATAAATATTTTATTAATATATACAATCTATATACTATACTATATTATTAAAACAAAAAGATTAAAAATTTGGTAGTTGGGGTCCTTGATCCATATTTGGACCAGATAGTTATTTTTTGGCTTAGTTTTTAAACATCAATCTCTTAATTAAAATATATCTCACAGTTTATTTGACTTAATTTTTAAACACTAATATCTTAACTAAAATACATCTCACATTAATCTCTCAAATAAAATACATTTCCAAATAAAACACACAAACGTTATCCTATTAAAATATAAATAAAGTATATGAAAAAATATATAAAAGATATACATATATGATAAAAATAAAAATTTATTCAAATTATATAAAGAAAATATTAAAACAATTTTATCCATGCATCGCACGTGATATAAACTAGTATAAATATAATCTATACTATATTATTAAAACCGAAAGATCAAAAGTTTGATGATCCTTGGTCGGTATTTGGGCCGGATAGTTATTATTGAGCCTAATTTTTAAACACTAATCTCCTGCCTAAAATACATGTCACATTAATCTCTTAAATAAAATACATCTATAAACAAAACACAAAAACATTTTTCTATTAAAATACAAATAAAGTATATGAAAAATTATATAAAATATATACATATAAAATTAAATAAAAATTAAATAATGATTATAAAATTAAAATAATATTCCAAATATATAAAGAAAATATTAAAACAATTTGATCCGTGCATCGCACAGGATATAAGCTAGGATAAGTTAAAGGGTAATGTACAAACTCTTAAAGTTGAGTAGACTGGAAAAAATTTCAACTTTGTAAAAAGTGTCTTCCAACTCTAATTTATGAATGTCTATTTATTTTTTAAATTAAAAAAATCTCTTATTAAGTATCTTCAACAGTGTAAGTCTAAATTATCTATGTGTTAGCATATGTGAGGATATTAAAAATCGATCCAGTTCAATCGTCTTCCCTTAGTAAAAAATTATTGTTAAGGATTGTGGTGTTAACATTGTAATCAACTAGATTTATTTAGTTTTAATTTATATAGAACTAATTAAAATGTACTGTCATGTGGATATTAACGGTGTATTTAGTAAGTCACTTGAAACAATATGTTAACATACCACAAATAGGTGACGGTAAGCTTATGTTAGAAAATGGAAAGTTTGAGACATATTTTATATATGTTCTTGTTGTAATTTCCGGAAACTAACGATTGGAAGTTGTTCCTTGCTATGAGGACTTAAACTTTCATGTTTGGATCTAAGTCATTTTCTTAGTATAATCCATAAATAAATTGAGTAGAAGTTGCTAGTTTGAAATGGGTTAAATGTGTTTGCACCACATTGAATATGTAATATGGGTGAGAGTGCTTTATATGCATATATGTGCAAGGGTAGTGTCAACTATTAAGGCATGTGAGTATGCATGGTGTACTAGTGTGCCCTCGCGCACACACACACGTGCCGCCGCCGCCTCGCCTCGCCTCGCCTCGGGTCGGGTCGGGTCGAAGGGCGAATGTCTCAGCGTCTTGCGTACGCGAGGCGACCTGGGCGAGAAATTTTATTACATGATGAATTAAATTAATTATGACTTTAATATTATTTTAATATGAATATTGAGTCAATATGTAACTATCAGAGAATATATATTCTGTGTCTGATCAGAGTTTGCAAATATGGAGTTGGGTCAGAGTTTATAAACTCTGATGGACTAGCTCAGAGTTTAACAAACTCTGATGGTCAGGTCAGAGTATAGAGATGGGTCAAAGTTTATAAACTCTGATGGACTAGCTCAGAGTTTAACTTGGTCAGAGTTTAGCAGTAAACTCTGATGGGACCGGGTCAGAGTTTATTAAACTCTGATGGACCAGCTCATCAGAGTTTGCAGTAAACTCTGATGGAAGGCTGGGTCAGAGTTTATCAATAAACTCTGATGGAACTAGTAGAGTTTATAAAATCTGATGGGCCAACGAAACTAAACCTTGATAACTGTTATTTTACTGATTCTGGAAATATTCTATTAAATGCTTATTAAGTTAGAATAATTCTTTTAATTAAATGTTTTATCTTTTGTTACGTTTTATTGTAGTATATACACATAAAAACGTTGGAGATAGATGAAGAGAATTTTAACACAAGTTTGAGAAAACCCTAGCAACCATACTCTGTGTCTTCCACATTCGTACAGATTTTGCATAAGGTTTTCTGGGCGAACTGAGGTGCAGGTCGCTGTTGAGTGCTACGTATCTGTGGACGAAGCACTCTGTGCTGTTTTATCCTGAAAATGATATTGCTGCAACCCAACACATCGTAACGGGGCAATAATCTCTTCAAGAACAGTCAAGACTTCTAGCAAGACTTGGCGACTCAGCTGTTCTATTAGTTCTTTCAGTGTATGCCATAAAGCTTCTGTTAGAGCTAAGTATTCGATCTTTTCTCTTATCTTTACAGTTACTGATATATATATATATATATATATATATATATATCTTGTTTATACCTTCGTTGTTTGTTTTATTAACTGGTTTAATCTGCTTGTTCTTGTTAACTATTTATATAACTGTCCCATTGTTGTGTTTAATTTTGAATTACACCCAACAATCTTGAAGAGATTAGTGTGTTATATATTATTAATTAACAAGATGGTTAACGAAATTGAAACTCCTGTTGTTGATGCTACTAGTTCTGTGTCTGGGGTTACTGCATCTGCCATTGATTGGGCTATGTACCGTTTCCCACAATCTATTGATCTGTCTAGTATGCCTGATAAGTTTATTGGTGGGGCTGGCTTTTCTCGTTGCCAGAAAAAGATGAAATTGTGGTTAACGGTTAAGGGTCTATGGCCGGTGGTGCAGTATGATCCTCCTGTTTTGAATCAAGAGCAGGCTGACTCTATTAATGTTTATGCTTTGTGGGCTGAAAAGGATGGAGCGGCAAGGGCTGCCATTTTGGCAGCTTTAACAAACACTCTATTCGATGTTTATTCATCGGATGCGTTCATTGCTAAACTCTTATGGGAGAAGCTGGACCAAATTCACAATACTGACTCTCAGGGTCTGGAAAAGTATAGTGTGGCAAGGCTCCTTGATTTTAAACTGGTGGATACAAAATCCATGACTGAGCAAGTGCATGAGTTTGAGATGTTGGTACATGCTTTGAAGGAGTCTGGAATGGACCTTCCTGAGAAGTTTCAGGTTATGTCAGTGATTGAAAAGCTACCGAAGTCTTGGGAAGAGTTTGCTCTCTCTCTGAAAAGACAGAAAGGAGAGATCACCTGGACTAACTTGATGTTGGACATCTCTGTGCAGGAACAACACAAGTCCAAACAGGGACATGTGATGCCTGCTGAACATGGGCGTTCGAAGGTGAACGTAGTGACTGTAGGACAGAAAAGAAAGTCTGTCACTAAGAAGGAGAATAACAATAAGCCTAAAAATGACAAGAACAAGGCTAAGAAACCAAAGGCAAACAAACCATGTTGGTCTTGTGGACAGGTTGGTCACTGGAGCAAGGACTGTCCTGTAAAGAAAACGAAGAAACCTAATGTGGTAGCACAATCTAATACTGTGCTTGCAACCACTGGTGGGCCTGTGGTTAACATGGTTGTTGGTGAGGCTGTTGCTTCTGAAACCAATGACGGGTATGTTACCTACAACCCTACACTACTTTCCACTTATCTGTCAAATGAATGGTTGATTGATACTGGAGCTAATGTACATATTTGTACTGATATTACTCTATTTGTATCTTATCAACAGGTTCAAGGAATGACAGTGACGATGGGGAATGCTAGTGCAGCTCAAGTACTTGGAGTAAGAAACGTGGACCTGAAGTTTGCTTCTGGGCGTATTCTATCTCTTACTAGAGTGCATCATGTTCCTGACATTCGTAGAAACATAATAAGTGGATGATGTTTAGTTAGAAATGGTTTCGAACTTTCTTTGAAGTGTAATAAAGTAGTTATTACGCATACTGGTTTATTTTTTTAGCAAAGGTTACTTGTCTGATGGTTTATTTTTAATAAATGTAGAGCCTGTTTTGGGCAGTTTTATTAATGATAATGTTGTTCCTTCTGTGAATTGTGTTGAATCATCCGATTTATGGCACTCACGACTTGGTAATCTAAATTTTGGTGCTCTAAAGAATATGATGAATTTAGAGTTGATTCCAAAGTATGCCATTGAAAAGAAATCTAAATGTCAAGTATGTGTGACTGTTAAACTAACTAGGAAACCCTTTCATAACATTGTTAGGGATTTAGAAATATTAGAATTAGTACACACAGACATATGTGAATTCAGTGGTATGTTGACTAAGGATAATAAAAGATATTTCATTACCTTTATTGATGATTGTAGTAGATATTGCCATGTTTATTTAATTAAACATAAAGATGAAGCAGTTGATAAATTCATTATGTATAAAAATGAAGCTGAAACACAAACTGGTAAAGTACTTAAATGTTTGAGATCTGATAGAGGTGAAGAGTATACAGGTAACTCATTTAATGAATTTTGCATAAGCAATGGTATAGTTCATGAGGTGACGCCACCATACACTCCTGAGTCTAATGGGGTGGCAGAACGAAAGAACAGAACTGTTAAAGATATGATTAACAGTATGCTAATTAATTCTGGGTTGCCTAAGTACATGTGGGGAGAGGCTCTGAATACGGCTTGCCGTATTCTGAACAGAGTCCCTCTGAAACATATGTACAAGACACCTTATGAATTATGGAAATGCAGAAAGGCTAGTTTAAAGTATCTTCGTGTGTGGAGCTGCCTTGCAAAGATACTTGTCCCTGAACATAAGAGAAAGAAACTAGGACCGAAAACTGTTGATTACATCTTTCTGGGCTATATTGAAACCACTACCGCTATGAGATTTTTAGTGTTAAAATCTGACATAGATGGGATAGTGGCAAACACTATAGTTGAGTTTCGTGATGCAACATTCTTTGAAAATGTGTTCCCTATGCAGACTAGAATACCTCAGGGTATTTCTGATGGTGATCCCACTCGCACATCGTGTTCCATTCCTGATCATGTGGAAAGGATGACAAATGTAGGGGCGGATCCTGCTAGTAGCTCTACTCCTAACGAAGAAAAGAAACCTAGAAGGAGTAAGCGTGCAAAGGTAGTCAAGGATTTTGGAAGTGATTTTATCACTTACAATGTCGAGGACGAACCTTTGACTTTCCGGCTGGCCATGGATTCTTCGGAGTCAAGGCATTGGAAATGCGTTGTGAAGAGTGAGATTGACTCTATTGTTTCTAACGGAACATGAGAGTTGGTTGATCTCCCTCCTGGGTGTACTACTATAGGATGTAAGTGGATCTTCAAAAGAAAAATGAACCCGGATGGCTCAATAGATAAGTATAAGGCTAGGCTGGTAGCTAAGGGTTTTAGGCAAATGGAAGGAATTGACTATTTTGATACATACTCTCCTATTGCAAGAATGACAACAATTCGAATGCTTATAGGATTGACTTTCGTACATGGTCTTATCATCCATCAAATGGATGTAAAGACAACTTTTTCCAAAAACTGAAAGCCGCTTTTTCCAAAAGCATGGGGGGACATGTTTTTGCTAACAGCAGCTTTTAGACCAAAAACGTTTTTCTAGACAGCATATTTTAGAATTTACCAAACACCTTTCTGACAGTTTTTCAGCAAAAAACTACTGTAGCTGTCTGCAACAGGAATACTAAACGGGGTCTTAGTTACCGAATTCTTTTATTAAGAACGACAACATGGTCCTCATTAAAAAAGTATAAATAAATGCATTAAACAATGGAGTATGTACTATTAAGTATAATATAAAATATTAATTTTCTAATAATTTATGATATTTTTAAGATTGTCAATTTTAATGTTGTTTATATATATTTTGTTCATATTTAAATTTTAGAAAGAACAAGTGAAAAAATAATTAGAGTGGATAAATATTTTATTAATAAATGCAATCTATATACTATACTATATTATTAAAACAGAAAAATTAAAAATTTGGTAGTCGAGGTTATTGGGCTTAATTTTTAAACACTAATCTCCTGCCTAAAATACATGTCACATTAATCTCCTAAATAAAATACATCTATACTATACTATATTATTAAAACAGAAAGATTAAAAATTTGGTAGTCGGGGTCCTTGATCCATTTTTGAGCCAGATAGTTATTTTTTGGCTTAGTTTTTAAACACCAATCTCTTAACTAAAATACATCTCACAGTTTATTTGACTTAGTTTTTAAACACTAATATCTTGACTAAAATATATCTCACATTAATCTCTCAAATAAAACATATCTCCAAATAAAACACACAAACATTATCCTATTAAAATATAAATAAAGTATATGAAAAAATATATAAAAGATATACATATATGATAAAAATAAAAATATATTCAAATTATATAAAGAACATATTAAAACAATTTTATCCGTGCATCGCACGTGATATAAGCTAGTATAAATATAATCTATACTATATTATTAAAACCAAAAGATTAAAAATTTGATGATCCTTGGTCGGTATTTGGGTCAGATAGTTATTATTGAGCCTAATTTTTAAACACTAATCTCCTACCTACAATACATGTCACATCAATCTCCTAAATAAAACAGATCTCTAAACAAAACACAAAAACATTATTCTATTAAAATACAAATAAAATATATGAAAAATTATATAAAATATATACATATAAAATTAAATAAAAATTAAATAATTATTATAAAATTAAAATAATATTCCAAATATATAAAGAAAATATTAAAATAATTCGATCCGTGCATCGCACATGATATAAGCTAGTATAAGTTAAAGGGTAATGTACAAACTCTTAAAGTTGAGTAGACTGAAAAAAATTTCAACTTTTTAAAAAGTGTCTTCCAACTCTAATTTATGAATGTCTATTTATTTTTGAAATTAAAAAATCTCTTATTAAGTATCTTCAATAGTGAAAGTCTAAATTATCTATGTGTTAGCATATGTGAGGATATCTAAAAATCGATGCAGTTCAACCGTCTTCCCCTTAATAAAAAATTATTGTTAAGGTTTGTGGTGTTAACAGTAAGTCACTTGAAACAATATGTTAACATACCACAAATAGGTGACAGTAAGCTTAATAGTAACTGTCTTGTATAAATGTAATAACTTGATCCATTAAGTAAAAGTTCATAAAGTGTTCATGCACAACATGGTTCAAAACCACGATAGTAACATTCAACAATCAAGCCTATGACAACATATTCAAGTGACAACACAATTGGAACAGGCGACTGCAACTATTCCATTAACATTAAACTTGACGGAGAATGAAGTCATGAAAACATCAAGTTTACTGACAGCATCATTTATGGGAATGGTTGACAGTAGCTTTGAAGACATCATATTTAGCGGGACTCCAAAAGAATGACAGTAAAGTCTGCGGAGCAATAGATACTGTCATCAAAGTGAAGCCAAAGGTTGAGAATACACTTTTGGTGAAGCTGACAGTCTTTTCCAGGAAGCAGATTAGATAGTGATAACACAAGGAATGATTTAGAAATTACTATCTAGTTTGTCAAGTCTACTACTGCAACTTGGGAGAAAACAAGCAAAAGATAAAGCATGCTCAATGACTCAAGGATATCTGTACATCTCAGAATAATTTTATCTACAAATGGAATGAAGACAAGGTCGAACAAGAAAAACAAAGTTTGTATTTCAAGCTTTATTCTAGGACAAAGGAAAAGTGCACCTGTAAGTGGGATATGTGTTTTAATATAAATACACATATCTCACAAGTACTTTTCCTTATGCAACTGAGCTAGGTTTTCTCTCAAGCATAAAAACATTATCAAATCAATTGTTATTGTTTTTATCGAAGTTGGAATTCAAATTCCAGTTAGTTATAGCAAACACAAAAATAAAAAAATTATTTTTGAAAGTTAAACACTGTCTTCTTTTTCTGCTTTAATCTGGTTGCATATCAAACTTGAAAAATTATATTTCTTGTTGTTGTTAGCAATAGATTCTCTTAATTAGTCAAGTTGCATTCAACCCCCCCTTCTGCAACACTTATCTTACTTAACAACTGGTATTAGAATAGCAGGTTAGATATACATAATCTGAAAAGATTCAAGATGAGTGCACATAAAGTAAGCAATATAAAAATACCTACATTTGACAAAGAATATTACAATCTTTAGGAAAGAAAAATGATGTTGTTCATAAAAACAGCCAACCCACTTTATCCTGGTATTCTAGAAAACGGTCCCTTTATTCCCCAATCATATGTACCGAAACTATAGTAGAAGGTGAAACAATACCTGCCTACTGGGCTTCTAAAAAAGTTTCAGAGTACAATGATACTGAAAAGGAAAAAGTGTCTCTAGATGATTCTCTACAGTTCATAATCATTGAAGCACTTGACAATGTTATGTACAACATTGTCAACTGTACAAATGCTAAGCAAATATGAGAAACTATTGAGATACTCTATGAAGGTACATAGTAGGTGAAGGACAATCAAAGATAGATACTGGTGTCTCAGTATGAGGCATTTATGGTCAAACCAAGTGAAGGGTTGACTGAGATGTTCGAAAGGTTTAGCAAAACACACAAACAGTATCTTATTAAAATATAAATAAAGTATATGAAAAAATATATAAAAGATATACAAATATTATAAAAATAAAAATATATTCAAATTATATAAAGAAAATATTTAAACAATTTTATCCGTGCATCGCACGTTATATAAGCTAGTATAATATAATCTATACTGTATTATTAAAACCGAAAAATTAGAAGTTTGATGGTCCTTGTTCGGTATTTGGGCCGGATAGTTATTATTGGACCTAATTTTTAAACACTAATCTTCTATCTAAAATACATGTCACATTAATCTCTTTCTTGCCCAACTTTTCTGGACATTCCGTCAGTCTCAGACTTAAGTTGCTGAATTTTGGACTCGAGATCGGTAACATGGTCCTTGTAACAAAACATATAATTGAATCCACGAAACAATGGATCAACCATGGCATCGGATATTCTGTCCACAATTTTTCCCACACATGGAATGTCCGATAGGCCAGCCATAATTAATCTTTGGTTTTAAGTGTAAAGACGAATGCCGAAGGACAATGAGATAAAGAACAAGGGAGAAATAATTAAAGAGACAAGGAAAGAAATAACAAGGAAAGAAGATCAAATTGCTGAAACTATGATAAACAAATAACAAAGAGAATGAAATAAGGAACGAGGAGTATTTAATTTAATGATATTCCCAAATTTAATGTATTATATTTATTAATATATATATATATATATATTATGTATAATAATACAAATGTAACATATTTAATTATGGTCAATTTCTCTATGTGATCGAAGTGGTCATAAGTTGTTTTTTTTAATTCTTGATGTTGAATTCCAAATTTCATATTTGTGTTGTGACTTGTGAGAAAAATGGCATGGTTTAATCAATTTTTTAATTTAGCTCGGGATCGGCTCGAGTTCGGCTTGAGCTCGTCTAGCTCGGCTCGGATAAAATTTATATATATTATAAATAAATAAAATATTATGAATAATTTAAATATTTAGATCATATTTAATATATTAATGTTTATATGAAATTATTCATATTATATATATATTGTTAATGTTTATTCATATTTAATATATTAATGTTTGTATATACCGCCTAAAATATTTATAGTTTGATTATGTATTTGTGTAAATTGTGAATCTGTGATGTACTGATGTGTCTTAATTTTTGAACATTTTATTTTTAAAATCTCTAAATATAATAATTATTATCTTGACATCTGTACGGTTGGATCGTCGAGAAATATTTTTAAAAAAATGGAAAGAACAATTCGTGACAAAACACTAGTTACGAATTCTAGTCAATATAGTAGTGATATACTAAGATCTCCAACCAAATTAATTTTATATTTTTTTAAAATTTGAAAATACCATTATATTAGATATATCTTGATTTATACATATCATAATAAAAACATAATATATCTTGGCATTCATATGGTTGGATTGTCGAGAAATATTTTTAGAAAAATAGAAATAACAATTCGTGACAAAACACTAGTTACGAGTACTAGTCAAGTAGTCAATATAGTAATGATATACTAGAATCTTCAACCAAATTAATTTTTTATTTTTTTAAAATTTGGGAATATCATTATATGAAGTATATCTTGACATCCGTACGGTTGGATCGTCGATAAATATTTCTTAAAAAATAGAAACAACAATCTGTAAAAGTTATTTTTATTAATTGAACTTAATTGAGTAAAAAATATTTATTTTGTTAGCGAACAACTCGATTCGGCTCGGACTCGGTTCGAATTCGACCCGACTAGGACCCGACTCGATTTGTTCGCGAAAAACTCGTGTTCGGCTCATTTATTAGGAAACTCGGCTCGACTCGGTTCGTTTTAAAAAAAGTCAAACTCGGCTCGGTTCGGTTCGTTTTAAAAAAAAGTCAAACTCGGCTCGGCTCGGGCAAAACTCGGCTCGACTCTGTTCGTTTACAGCCCTAGATAGAGGTATTAGTCCTTATTATTACTATTTGAAAGAAAATATTTTAAAATATCACAATTCATGAAAATATCCTTTTTTATCACTAAAAATGTAATTTTATGTAGGATTTTAAAAAAAATACAATTTTATGTTACGTTTTTATATAAAAAAATTATTTTTTTAAAAAACGTATGTGCAAGTTGTATTATTGTACAAAAACGGATACTAACCCATACTTCAAATGCGTTATTTGAATATAAATAAATACACAGAGATACAAGGTCAAGATATACATTTAGTGATAGAAGAACTTTATATATTCAAGATACACAGTGATACAAATGCGACTATGTTCATTAACTCTTCTTCTTCACGATGTATTCACTGACTTTCTTTTCGATGACAATATCGTCAACTACTTTAGTCGGAACAACAACACCGTCCTCGATAGCCATCCATACTTTGACACCTTGGGATTTAGCATATATTCTAAATCTTATTTTCCAAGTAGCAAAGTTGGTGTTGTCGAATAAAGGAGGTCTCGAACTCGAGGGACCTTCACCACAACCAATGGTACTCAAATACGCCATAAAAGATCAACTTTTTGTCGCGTTCGTAGGCACTGAAAAAGGCCATGGAAATTTTCAATTAAAATGATTTACAGAGTATGATTGGTTAGAGTACACTATTACATTACTCTCGTGAGATTTCAAATAAATGGATTGTCATTTCTCATTTTTTTCACACATTAAGCTCATGATGAATACTTTTATTTGCTAATATGATTCCGGGTCTGGTCGTGGTTCAACAAAGATTTTAAGTGAATTCATTTGGACTATGCTATGTATCTGGGAGTTATACTGTTTGTAGTGTCTTCTTCTTAAGTCGGAGAGTCATAATGTTTATAGTAATTATCTATATTTTTATAACAATTAAACAGTAGAAAAAAAAACATTAGAAGTATTCTTTCAACTGATTTCACAACTAAGATATAAGAAAATTTCAAATATTTACAAATTAAAAACAAAACCTATCACACATTTTTCTTATATATGAGATAACAATGATACGAAATAGAGGTTAACTTTTACAAACGCTTGAATATAGATTTAGTTGTGATTTACTCCCTCCGGTCCCTAATAATAGCTTCTTAACTTTTTGACACGCATGTTTAGGAATAAAAAACACATACATATATTTAATAAAAATAAAAAAAATTATATCAAATAAAAATTTAGAATTTGAACTTCTATATGATATAAAAATTGAAATCTAATATCAGGAATAACTATGTGTTTTTTACTCCTAAATATGTGTGCCAAAATATAACAATTCGGTACAAATAATTTGATGTGTTTGATATTCTATGAGAAATTGAATTATTAATTACTTATCTTGAAAATATTGATGAGAAATTAATATTTTCATATTTTTTATGTTCGTAAATAAGTCTGATAAGATTTATTCTTTCTGAAAGACTAACATTTTAATTATCAAAAACAAAAGAAGAAAAAAGATTAACATTTCAATGAATGTGGGGAGTGGGAATATAATATGTACAAGTCTGAGACTTTACTTTGTTCTGTAGCCCCAAATCCAATGGGCTTTGGACCCATTTGTTATCGTTAATCATTCTCCTCCATTTTAGGAAGCCTCACTCTCCTTCTCCATCTCTTTCTAGGTCTCCTTTTATCATGGAAACAACTTTTGAGTTTTGGCAAGTTTTCGAGAGAGACTGATTTAAGGTGGAAGAGTGTAACACTGCTTACATCCTCCACATTTTCTTCCAGGAAAGGACAATGCCGTATTTGTAATTCTTGGAGTTGGTTCAGACTTTCAATTGCTGAGATTGAGAAAAGAGTAGAGCATCCTCCAAATTCTTCAATTGTAAGCACCTTTAATCTTTTCAGCTGAGGCCACCAATGGTAGCGTCTCAATTGCAAACGTTCCAGATTATTATATAATCTAGAAAACCATTTACCTGGTAATTGTATCGTGTAATTGCAATCGACCTTTCATGTCCTTAGTTGACAGTTGGAATCATCCCAGCCTAACTCTATCACCTGAAGGTTAAATTGATCACAACCACAGAGTACACACTCCACCAAGTTTGATAATTGAATCTAAAAAAATCAATAAAATTCAACGTCTAGTAGTCAAGAATAAGAAGATTAAGCTAATAAATTAAACAAATACTGAGTAGAGATATATTTAGTTGTTAAGAAATTATTATAAGTATTACTATTATTGTAAGATAATTTAATTATTTCATATTAAAAATAAACTACTAAAAGAAATAATAAAATATTTTAAAATATAAAATATTAATAGAATTTTCAAAAAAAAAAGTAGTAATATATATTATTTATATTTCAATTAATAACACACAAATAAGAGTATTAAAAAAATATAATAATAAATAGTAATATATGCTAATAATATAATCATATATGAAAAGAACAAAAATAATTATAAAGTATAAAAAGTTAAAGAGAAAACAAAACTCAAAAATACAAATATTTTAGAGAGAATAAAAATAGGTATAAATTGAAAAAATTTCAATTTCAGTTATAATAATTTTAATATTTATTTTTCCTACATCTCAAAAGTTTTGAAGTAAGTATATTTCATTCCTGAGCAATATCTGATTTGTAAAATAGTAAGTTTAGAGAAAGATCTGTGATGTTGAATCTCACCACGTCTTATCCTTGCTACATACTCAACAGTGTCACATTCTTGCATGTGCTTCCCTGGTGTTGTTGTATATGCTCCCCAGTCCCCACATTAATATTTCTGCAATCTTCCAATCTCACTTCTTCAGCCCTCTCAATCAGACTATTCAACCCTTCTAAAACCTTTTAACAGAATCACCTGATTCTAGAAGATAGCTAGGATATTGAACTGCAAATATATGATAATCACTTAAATTACTAAATATATTTGTATGTTGAAAACGCAATTCTTTTAGACTGTCCCTACTGTCTTGGGCCCTCCCTTGGATTTATAGCTTTTTAAGATGTTTCAAGTTTGTTAAATCTAGCGGCACTGGGAGATGACAATCCCAGAAGCAAACAGTTTCTAGCTTTTCTGGGAAAAAGCTAACATCTGTCTCCTCAAGATTACACTCATCTAAAATCAGTGCCTTGAGATTACTCAAAGGTTGAAGAGAGAATCTCATCTCAATAATACCTTCAATCAGTAAAAATCTGAGATTTGCAAACATACAGAAGAAGCCGGATGAGAATTCGGGTATTATATCTCTGTTGGATTGCATCCACAAGTTATGCAGGTCTGGGCACCCCAGATTATCAGGGAAACGAAAATCATTCTGCTCCACATGTCGATGTAAGAATTTCCGAGTGCCCACATTATCTGGCAATTGCGATCCACGACTTACAATTGAAACTGCATATTTTGTGTCTTCGACAGCCATGAATCTAGCTACTTCTCTGATGAGGTCATGCATCTTTATTTTATGATCTTTTTCACAGTCAAGCAACAAACAAGATGATCTGAGAATCCCAACCATGTTGCGTACCCTAGTTTCTCCATTAGGTACAAGTTGCGTGTCAGTTGCTACCTGGATCAGTTTCCTGATATAAATCTCAGCATCTTCAGGATACATGGTGTTGTACACCATTTTCTGAAGAGTGGTCAGGCGCGCCCTCTTCCCCTTCAACGGTGGGCGCACTCAGTTTCGAAGAAAATCCGGCCTGAGTTGTTGCAGTTAATTGCCTTTAATTAATATCTATATGTTGAAGATCATAGCTCCACATTCCTCAGGTTGCCCTCGTACGGGAGTTATGAATTATTATTTGGCCTAATCTTAGAAGATCCTTTCCCAACACTCAGGTGGGTTGCCCTCGTCTGGGGGTTTAGGACGTGACCTACAATTTGTGGTAGATCTAGTGTTGGCCTCCAGTCAAGGTATCCTTGAAAATAACTGTAGTTGACCGACTAAAGCCCATGGTTTCTAGATCAATGTCGGATTCATGAAGTCCTTAGACCTTATACTGGGCTTTGACCTATCCAAACAAGCATAAATGTAGAGTTCTCTTCCAGGAAGGTTCCACATACTTTTTCTGCATTCGATTCGAAGAAGGAAACTTAGGTTTCCTAACGGGCCTCTGATTTGCCAAGAATTACGTGGGCTTGATCCTTTATTTTCCCTATAAATAGAGGTACGTAGACATATTGTTGGGGGTCGGAACTGTTAGAGCTCACAGCCTAAGAGAAGAAAAAATCTAGTTATTCTGAAACCTAGCAATCTCAGCCCTCAATCTCATACAAACAACCACGCTCCACCGCATCTCAGTCTCGTCAGATTTTTTTCCGGCAAATAAGCTCGATCTTTGTTGATTACCAAATTTCTCTATTAACAAATTGAAGCTAGAAGGAGGGGCACTCAACATCTACAGAGAAAAGATGTCACAACCACAAGATCAGCGGACGAACGGTAGGAGGGAGGAAGAAGCACGGTTATTTGGCCGGAGTCGTGGTCGGAACAACCAGAACTACCATGACCATGAAGGATATGTTCTTGAGTATACAGACAATCCCCCCGATGTTGATCAAATCGTTGGAGGACCTCCCCTCATCCTGATGACTAACTCGAAGATGATTGAGCAACTATTCTTAATCGGAGACACGACTAGGAGCCTCCATGAAAACTTCAGTGGATTCGATGAGCGTCTGCGCACTCTTGAACGTCGTCCTGGGAAAGAGACGATGATAGAAGGAGGGAGGCATACCCTTGATGGAGAAGGAAAAAGGCTGGAAGATATTCGTGATGGAAGGTTCCATGGAGTCACCCCAGAAGGCTAGAATTTGGGAGAAGTGCTACCAATCAGAATCATCAGGAGAATACTGAAAGAGGAATAGTCCTAGCAGGAGAAGTCAAACGTCCTCTACACCCACATCGCTCAGGCCACACTTTTGATAGGAGGCATAGTACCCAGGTAATCCCCGAACACCATAGACCTTTTATTCGTGATAGGAATGGTAGATTGGTTTTACAGGGAGAAGTGAAGGACCAACCTCGTAGGAGAGATGAGAGGGCAGAGGAAAGGCATATCATCAATCCTTTACCTCTAAGGTCGATCCACCCGGATGAGGGTTTCCCACAGAACATAAACCCACACACTTGTGAAGCTTTGTCAAATCGAAGAGGAAGGAGAGAGAATGATTACATAAGTCAAAGGCCTCTTTCTCACTGGAGGCGCCACAACGCAAAGCCTATCATCACCCCTGTTTATTCTGAGAGCTCATCTGAAGCCAGACGTCACACTCTTCGGAGGCAAAATACCCAAAACAATCAGAGTCCTCCTCCCCCAGAGACTAATAAAGGCGTGCCCCCAGCATACTCAAGTCATTCAAAATATGGCTCCACCTCCAACTGATCAAGTCACTCAGGGCGCGCCTCAACCTCTTCAGACAACCCAGGTCACGCCCTTAATACCAGTCATCCAAGTCACGCCGTTTCTCTACATTCATCAGGGCGCGCCTCCGCCTCCGGTCATCAGAGGCACGCCTCAGCCTCCTATCGTCAATCAGGCCATGCCTATCCCTGACCCGGGCAACCCTTAGGGCGCGCCCCCCACCATTGCCTCCCAGGTAAACCCCTTATCTCAACTCTCAGGAATGCAAAATATCCCTGATGTAGGTAATATAAATGTTGATGAATTGAAGAAGCTTCTCACACTCCTTGACGGGGGAAGGTCCACTACTCTAGTGTAAGCTCCATCTCCCCCATCTGTCAAGCAGTAATGGACGCCCCACTTCCACAAGGGTATCAAAGTACTACTGACCTCCGCTATCATGGAAATTCAGAACCAGTTGAATATCTGGGAAAATTCAATACATACATGGATGTTTATCAAGTACAGTCCCGATTAAAAATATCGGAGATTCATGCATATTCAATGTTTTATGTTTGTAGGATTGTATCAAATACAACAATACCCATGCCATGTATTTATCTCTCTCCTGTATTATTATTTTATTATTATTTTGATTAAATAATTTTTATACTAAAGTTACAAATAAATTGCAATTTACATGTTATTGACCAAACTAACAATATTGTCAATTCTTAATAGAAAAGTTCTAAAAAAAACATCATAACTTTTGAAACAAGAAGGAAGACTTGGTAACTAGCAAAAAAAAAAAAGGGACTTGGGCCATACAATAATCTAAATATTTTAATTTTGATAACTTTTTCCTCCTCAAATTGATTTTTTAAATATATTTATTACTACTGCTTTTATAAATAAATCAATAATTTAAGTTATTGTAATTATGATATTTTGATTATTAGTTAAATTTTGACACTGATTTTGAAATTACAAAATAGACATTAATATAAAAATAGGTTTTCTGTTAAAACACCATCTTTGTAAAAAACTATTCCAAAAAAACGTAATATATTAAAGAATTTACAATAAAAGTTATTTTTCAGTAAATATTTCTGAAAATACAATCTGTAAGTTGCAACCAAAAATGCAATTTTAATTTTTTTAAAAAAAATAGTCAAAGTTGATTCGATCTGTATTAATAAAATATTTTATTCGAATTGCATTGATACAACTTAATAAAGCAACCAAAATTGTTTCAAAAAAAATTTCTCACAGTTATCACATCATCCGGTTTTGGATAGTTAAATTACAATTATCACAAAATAGATTTTATACATTTATTCAAATTTATTGATTTTACTCCTTATTTTACAACCGTTTAATTATAGTTTTCCAAAAAAGTAATATATAATAAAATTAAAATAAATTTTCAATTAAAATGATTTACAGAGTATGATTGATTAAAGTACATTATTACATTACTGTCATGGGATTTCAAATAAATGGATTGTCATTTCTCATTTTTTTCGCTCATTAAACTCATGATGAATACTTTTATTTGGTAATATGATTTCGGGTCCGATCGTGGTTCAGTGAAGATTTGAAGTGAATTCACTTGGACTATGTTATATCGGGGAATTATATTGTTTGTAGTGTCTTCTTCTTAGGTCGTAGAGTCATACTATTTATAGTAATTATCTATATTTTTATAACAATTAAATAGTAGGAAAAAAACATTAGAAGTGTTCTTTCAACTGATTTCACAACTAAGGTATAAGAAAATTTCAAATATTTAAAATTAAAAGAAAAACATATCATATATTTTTCCTATATATGAGATAACAATTATACGAAATAGAGGTTAAGTTTTACAAACGCTTGAATATAGATTTAGTTGTGATTTACTCCCCGCGGTCCCTAAAAATAGTTTCTTAACTTTTTGACACGCATGTTTAGGAGTAAAAAACACATACATGTATTTAATATAAATAAAAAAACTATATCAAATAAAAATTTAGAATTTGAACTTTTATATGATATAAAAATTGAAATCTAATATCAAATGTAGCTATGTTTTTTTACTCCTAAATATTTGTGTCAAAAAGTCAAAAGTATATTATTTAGGACCGGAGGGAGTACTATCGTAAGAACCTCAATTTTGAAGAAAATTTTATTTTTACTAAAATTTCGAGCAAGAACCTCAATTTGAAGAAAATTTTATTTTTATTAAAATTTTGAGCCCTATCTTGAAATCCTCATTCCGCCGTTGTATAAAAATATTAGGGTTAAATATCAAACACATCACTGACTTCGTTCAAATGTATCAAATAGGTGACTGACTACAAATTTGACTCATTTTGGTCACTGACTGCGTCCAGATGTATCAAATAGGTGACTGACTACAAATTTGACTCATTTTGGTCACTGACTGCACAAATTTGACTCATTTTGGTCACTGATTGCACAATTTGACTCATTTCAGTTTTCCGGCCACCTTGAAAATTTTCCGACGAAAAAAATATGCACAAAAAAATCCGAAAAAAATTTATATGTAGTAAAACACCCCGACTTTGAATCTCCTAAACTCAGAATTATCGAAAGGAAATTCAAAACTTAAATTTAAAATTAAATAAATCTTGACCCAAATTTATTTAATTTCGATTTTGAGTTTTGAATTTGATTTCGATAATTCTGAGTTTAGGAGATTTAAAGTCGGGGTATTTTACTACATATAAATTTTTTTCGGATTTTTTGGTGCATATTTTTTTTCGTCGGAAAATTTTCAAGGTGGCCGGAAAACTGAAATGAGTCAAATTGTGCAATCAGTGACCAAAATGAGTCAAATTTGTGCAGTCAGTGACCAAAATGAGTCAAATTTGTAGTCAGTCACCTATTTGATACATCTGGACGCAGTCAGTGACCAAAATGAGTCAAATTTGTAGTCAGTCACCTATTTGATACATTTGAACGAAATCAGTGATGTGTTTGATATTTAACCCAAAAATATTATCAATAATCTAATGTGGACTTTAGTTGTGATGTACAGAATGAAACAATAAATTTTATTCTTAAAAATTCAATCAAATACATAATTTTTCCACTTGCATAATTGTTTTTGATATTGAGTCAGTTTAGATCTACATTTAATTTAAGGGTCCGGGATTAAAGTTAAATTTTGATTTTGAGAATACGCCACTTTATTCACATTTAGGAGAAGGATTTAAGAACTTTTATTAATTATAAAAAAACACGAATGGACAGTTATTTTCATGGACCAACTGTCCTAATTTAGTCGTGTCGAAAATTAAATTATCGACAATAGATTTTTTTTCTCAGTATATGAGTCTATATTTGTTTATAATTTCAACAGTTCATGCAAAATATTTCGTTATTATAATCATCATTATGGATGTACTACGTAGTACCAATTACCAAATGTAGCACCATGCTACCAAATCCACAGTAAGCAAAAGCAAACAAACAGAAGTAAATCATAGCACCAATGTGCAGTATAGTAATTGTATAGGAATTCATATTCTATAGTCGAATGTTCTGTATATTATTGTAGCCACTGAAGCACTAGGAATATATAATACAAGTTGCTACATATGAGCTTTGACCAAACTATTGAGCTTGTTTTAGGACTGCTTAATTACACAGTTGAATTTGTCAAACATAGGCCAAATGGCCTAAAATTTGGTGAAATCGCCTGATGACAAATTTAAAGAATAACTATTTCACATAATTATATTCATATTCATACATCCCAAAATATTGACAAATTCTGATCAGCCAGTCCTATTCAACCACAGGGTGCAATCCCAGTCATAAACAAACTATTTATCTTTAGACTCATATTTTGACTGTTTTCTGATCCTAAATTTCTGGCATTATGCATAATCAGAAGCAGGAAATGATATTCTAATTAATGATGTATTAGATCTCTAACTAATAATTACCTTGACCACAAATTAGTTGTGAAATGCATTTTAACATGATGCTAGAAGTTGTGTGCTAATACATTAAGCAAAAAGATAAGTGTAAATCGCATGACAGTGATATGCTATGGTACTAATATGGGAATTTATGATGTTAAATCTTGAAGCAATTCATCGACCATTTTCTAGAATTCGTAATAACTGCAAAACTATTAGAAAGGCGGACATTAAGGTTGTAATTTCTAAACAGAAAGTAGCATTATAGCCTATAGGTGTACCTCATCATCATCCTCTTCACATCCATCTTCTTTAATCTTCTTAAGGCGTGTGCTGCCACCTTCCCTGCTGATAGGTAACTTCATTGGTCCAAAGGGCGTGTCCACTTCAATATTTCCTTTCATTGTGTAACCAATACCTCTTCCTCTCATCATGTCCCAGAGAGCTGATCCAAAATCCTTGGGCCTGAAGCTGATAGGAAGGTCAATGTAAGTGATACCACATTTATCAATATGAGCAGATTTAGACAGTTCTGCTCCACCAATATTATCGTCACCCAACCAAACCTCGTAGTCTAGTGCTTTAAGTGCCATTTCAAAGTCATTCTTATTATCTAATTTGAGATGGAGGGATGCAACTGTTTCTTCCATCGAGAAGCTTTCAAATTTAATTTTGTCAACATCAATATCAGGTTTATATGGTACAAAATCTCTCCTGTTTTTTCTACTGGCAAAGTTAACCTCCCCAAGGCAGGCACATCCACAATAAGGTCAACCTTGACCTTGTAAGGTATGACATTTCCAGGATTTATATCATCATATGTGTTCTTAATGTCGTCATATACAAGACAAACTGGTATCTTAATAGTCTCTGAACCATGGGCGTAGAGAGTTCCAGCATCAGGGATCAAGCCGGAAAGTAGTTTCCTTCCATCACTTTCAACCAAGTAGTTTATGTCACAGAGGGATTGGAATGGGATTTGGATTCTTCACAAGCACATCGACAACAATATCAGCCTTTTCAAGGTTAATTTTAGGGATATGAATTGCTGAAACATCTGCAGTTGGCTTCCCGAATCCTACTGTTTCCTCGATCTTCTCTCTTATATCTTGGACAAAGTTTTTTATGGTTCCAAAAAATCCACCCTGTCCTTCATCTTTGTCTTCTTCTTTGTCCTTGGCATCCCTTTCAACTACCTCAGGTTTATCACATGAAGACATTACTAAATGGTAAGAAAAGAAACCGATGTCAGTGTAAAGGAAAGAAACAAATAACCAAGTTCCTAATTGTAAGAGCTGCAAACATATAGTCAAAATAACTATCATTAATTTGCAAGACGAAGTTGAATTGGGATTTTATACAAGTACTTAGCAAATGTTGGATATAAGTCTTTAGCTACCATGATTTATAGATCTATACGAGTACCTTTAGTTAATGTAAGCTATGGAATTTGTATTGTACAACAGAGTTAGAGCTAAATTGATAATACTTTCATATCACTCAATATCTATTATATGATTACATCTGTTACTCAGAATTGAGAGTACCATTCCAGATTTAAAGCATAAAATCCAGATTTCCCCTTTATACCATGATCTTAATATTGTGAATCAAATGTCCAGATCTATCTAGTTATTAGCACTTGCACAAAAACTTCCAGCACAACTGAACTGCGGAAGTGTTAGTAGCTTTCCAAACCTGGACCAATTGCTCTTAGCAACGGGGTACAAAGAGACGGGATAAGACTATTTGGCTTTTTAGTGGAGTATTATACTACATGACACTATCAGATCCTATACTTAATCATGTAACTAGTCCCACAGACTATTTTTTCATCGATTTTTAATTCATTTCAGGGGCTCTGTTCCTAACAGGAACTTCAAAGGGATAATTATGAGTCCATTCCTCAAAAGATTAAATTTGGGACCAACTCTTGCGGTGAGAAATTATATGTAGTGAATATTTCATTTTCATACACACAATCCAACTTCCTGGGTGTCAACTTAGAAAATCTCCGTGCAATCATATCAGATGCCATGTTAAGTAAACAGTTCTCTTAAAACGTCTTAATTTCCGATATTTAGACTCCAAACCTATAAATCTACAAAAGAAACACCAGATCGATCTAACAAAAGTAAGTAACGTGATTTCCAATCTATTCATATCACATATATCAAATACTATGAAGTGTCATCATAATTCATAAACTAACAAGTGGTCGACGATTCTAAAGCAATATGTCGAGTGGTTCGAAGATAAGATAATTTACATGATAAATGGTGAATGTAGATACAAAACGATGGAGTGAGTGAGAGTAGTTGAATGTGAAATTTTGGTTGAGTTACATTATGAAGAAGAGTTCAACTGTAGATGAGTGTAAGTAACTGTTTATAGCCAATGAACCCAATACTGTAGTTAGATTACTTTACTTTTGGAGTTCTGCCACCCGTTTGATAAATTCATCATATATTTATTCGCACAAGACAACTAGTTTTTATGTGAGATTAATATAAATCTAAAATCATAATTGTAACTAATATGTACGGTTTTAAAATTTAAAAACTGAAATCAAATCAAATATTATTTAGTGTTAATTTTGTGTTTACCTATTCGTTTACACGAAATAAAATAAATAAATAAATATTTTATATATAAATTTATTATTTTTCTTATAGATATATGCATATTTATTTATATAATTATACTTAATTTTATAATTTTGTATGTAAGTATGATGCAAATATATATATTTAATATATATTTATAAAAATATACTTAATAATATAATATATTTATATATTGATTTTTTTTATGTTACACGAACACGAAAGTCCACTTTTTTTTATATATTTTAATACACTACGCACAAAGATATTTGAGGACGAGGACGCGAACAAATTGACTGGTCAAGACAGAGAATTGTATAAATAAAGAGTGCCGCCACGTGTTTGATGATATGTTTGAATCAATTTTGTCTTTATCGTTATGATATATTTTAGAAATTCGTGCCAGGCTTGGGAAAACATTTTTCATTTCACAAAAGGCTTGGGAAAACATTGTGTTTAAGGAAATCCTATTCTGATAAATCTGTAACGGAAGAATGTAAGCTCGTGCGGATATGAAGACAGCAGACAGTTTCTTAGTAAGATCAATCAAGCCAGCTACTATGATCTTAAACACTGCAAAATGGTGTGATAAAAAAAACTTTAAAATGGTTAATATCATGAAGAATCAGGCCAGCTCACGTGATCTGAAGGAATTGGCAGCCAAGTTGATTCTGGAGTCTATTGGTAGGGAGATTGAGAAGGCGACTTCAAACATTTTTCCTTTTCAGATTGTCTTCGTTCGAAAGTTCAAGCTACTTAAAGTACCTAAAAATGACATTGGCAAGTTCATGGAAGTTCATAGTCATTTTGTGATCTGATATGATCCAACTATTTTGTCCAATGATTACTTCTGTGGTTTTGTTGTGCATGTATGTGCTTCGAATTTTCCATCTCATTATTATATCGAACTTTTCTACCTAAATATATGACACTTGTATGTGTATTATCAGTGTGTGGTAGGCTTGGGGTTATACAATGCACCTGTGAAGTAGCATGACGACAGAATCGTGATAATATTCACATCATATTCAAAAGGTATCACTATTAATCGCTGGTTCACTTTTTTCATTTTCGTTTGTATTAATTAAATTGAATGTTTCCCACTTATTAACTACGACTTTGAGGTTAATGTTCGTTGATCTTTCCTGCAGCGCAATACTATTTAGGCCCCCCTCAAATTTGTGTTGTACTTTGAATAAATTATAGTTAACTTAAAAACTAGAAATCAATATAATTTTTCACTTGGGTATACGACTATATGTTGATCTTAATTTGAATAATACCTTAAACCTTTGTCTCAGTTTAACTTACTGTGTTGTGGTTCTGGGAGATTCCACGGTAGCAGCACCAACATTCCCTGGAATCTTTAAGAAATATGCAAATGAATTAATGAAACAACAGCATCAGTAGTTTTAAGATTCTTATCAATAGCTGAGGGATGGTCTGTTAGGTAAAAATCCTCGCTAGGCCTCGTTTCCAAGTACACATACCGGGTATATTTTGTTTGGTGTCTGTATGTATTTCATTGGGTTTGGTGAAGTACAGGGGAAGAAAATAAGCTTGTTGATGATTACAAGAAGGAAAAGCTGGCAACAGCCACAAAGAAATGTGCGGCAATGCGGGATCAATGGTTTACAGTACCATGTATTATAGCGAGTAAGTGGCATAGCCTCAGTACTTGTCATTTGGTTTACAATTATGCTTTATTAGGTTATCTTTCTTTTACTTCATATCACTGCAAGCATATTAGGTTATCACTTGTGCAGCCAGACTAATAATTGCAAATCGTATGATCTGACACCCCTTTGAATCTCTAAATTGTGAATTTTTTGTGCGCTTTAACTTTTAATATTTACTTTGTCTATCAATAGTATGTTTTATTCCACTTGTGAGTTTCAATTACACTGTTTATAAAACCATCTATTTATTATGTTATAGGATATAATGCTGAAAAGTTGCCACTTGGTAAGCTAAGCAGGTCGAGAATTTCTGACATCAGCCTTTCTATGATTCATGTCTTTTCTTTTAAGGTATATTTTGATTGTTTACATGTGATATTGAAACCAAAATATTTAGAATTACATGTCTATGTTGATCTGTGTAAATAATCTAGACGTCCATTTAGAGCCATGGATACCTTATGGGAGCAGATCATAAAGAACCTTTCATATGCAGTGTACAAGCAACGACATTTGAATTAGGCTGTAAATTTGTGATTCTTATCCCAAGTATAGTTCCTGCTGGCATATAATTTTTGATTTTTGGTATTGATGTATTAGAACATATAATTTTCTGCTGCCAGTCTTCCCTCAATTAATTCTCTTTTCTATCAAATGGGTTTTAATATATGTTAAAAAAATTATAATGGGAAACTCGCACGCACTAAACTGTTCAAATTTTTCCCAGGGCTATAAGGTGTTGGAGAAAATTGCAGACATGATTGGCCAATCAGATTGAAAAAAGCTTGAGCAGCTAAATGGGTGAGAATCGTTCACCATAATGTGTTTTCTCTCGTACTTCAACAAAAGTTTTAGATAAGTTTTCTTACTACGCAGAAACACACACACACACATACACGCCTCACACAGACAACGACATATAATTAAGATGTACCTGATCTACTGAGCCTCATATCTGATGATATTCTGACAATCTATTACCAGTGCTAACAATATTTCTCATGCCTTTTTTCTGCATAGAATTTTACAGTGAGTCCTCACGATTTTGGTTTTAAAAAGATGTGCAAGTCTCTGGTTCTTTCAATCCTATACTATTTCTTATCACTAACCGGCACCTGCTCACGTTTGATTAACTTTGCTTCACTTTATCAGTCAATTTTTCACAATTTTATGAAAATTTAGATAAAGTTGGGTAGAAACTGAACATGGACTACCACATTCAGTTGAAAAATGTAACCAACTATTCTCGAAAAGCTTATAACAATAGATGTTTATTGTGGATTATAAATTCTTAATTGCTGGTTAATATAGGTAGCAAATAATTGAGTCAAAAAAACTTTGCTAACAATGAAAATACTATGTTGAAAGGTGAATTTGTCGTCGACAGTCCTCAAAAGTTAAAACACAAATTAGAAATGGTAGTTCTCTCTTTCCTTCCTTGATTAGACACTAAATTGCAATGAGATTTGTCATATATTTAATTAAAAGTATCATCTCTTCTTATGAGGTAGGTGAAAGCACTTGGTGAAATTGTGGTCGCGACAAACTTGTTGGAAGACAACATGGGAATGCAGGTGTTGTTTCTCTGCTCTTGATAACATTGTGCTGTGAATTCCTGCGGCTTTCTTTCTTTTAATCACTTACTCTTCTTAACAGGTTTTTTATTTAGGTAATTTTTTTATATATTTTCTTGTTATGGTCAATAACCACATTTTTACTCTTGAACACATTGACTTTGTATCATCAGAATAATAACCATATACATAGGGTACTAGCCCTTATTTAAAGTGACTTACAACATCAATGTTAATTTAAAAATCTACTTATATAATAGGTAGATCTTTTATATTCCACTTATCAACTACTGTGAATATTGTCCAGATATTACAGGTCTCTAGGGAAGGTGAAGCTGAGCGATTTAAGAAGGTAAATACAATATTTACTTATGCCTGTAGCATCATCTTGCTTCTATGAGTTTATATAATGTTGTTCGCAATTATAATATCATTTTCATTCTGGTTTAATATCTTGGCTTCCTCCCTCTTTTCTTTTAAGCAGTTCTCTGGTACAAAAAATAGAATGCTATTGTGGCGTGGTTCTCGGCTTATAAACTGGACTAGAATAATAAAACAAGGTAAGCCTGTTTCCTTTTCCTATTTTTAATTTGTTATTGAATGAAGTTTTTCTCACTTCAATCTACCCCATATATAACAGTAGGTCTGCGTATTGCCCCTGCTGAAGCACCGTCACTAGATACATGTTTGGAAAGGGTGTCTATTTTGCTGACATGTTCTCTAAAGTGTAAATCATACTGCTAAACCCCTGCACTTCCATCTGGAGTGCTGCTTTTATGTGAGGTAGTCCTCCTAAAGATATAAAAATATCCTAACCACATCAAGTAATGAGAAATGACCTTGAAGAAATATCTTAAACTTTAATGGATGAGCTGTGTTGGCCTATGATCTTAGGTACCAATATATTCCTAGATTTAGGTGGAATGAGAATTGTCATTCTTTCTATTTCTCCAATATCATGGGCCGCCTGAATGGATTATTGAATTTTTTTTAATTTATTAGATAATCTCTTCTTGTTTTGTGCAGCCATGAATTTCTTATAGTTTATAGTCTTTAGTGTCATCTTATTTTGTAGGTTGCGTTGGATGACATGGCTATGAGCTACTAGATGCAAAATATGACGCAAACAAATTGCCGGATGGCTAACAATGCACCTGTGAAGTAACATGATGACAGAATCGTGATAATATTCACATCATATTCAAAAGGTATCACTATTAATCGCTGGTTCACTTTTTTCATTTTCATTTGTATTAAATAAAATTGAATGTTTCCCACTTATTAGCTACGACTTTGAGGTTAATGTTCGTTGATCTATCCTGCAGCGCAATACTATTTAGCCCCCCCCCCCCCTCCAATTTTTAGCTTATTTAGCTTTGGACATATATGCTATCTGATAACCTTATAGTTTTGATGATAACACTAGTAGCAAGCTGATAGTTTGTATTTGACGTTGTTAGCATGCTTATATGTTTATACTGCAGAAGTACTAACATCGTTTTGCAGAATTCAGAATAATGAATTATCAGTAAGCTAACAAGTGACAGGTCAAGATTAATAACAAGCTGATAAGTACAAGATTGATTCTAACAGCAAGCTAACAGTCTCCGCCCAGATTCTGTTGAAGATAAAGCAAAGTGCGGATTTCAAGGAGATTTTGTAGGGATCACTTTGTGAGAACTCTAATCTATATATATGACTGATATATTATTAGAGCTCATCAAAATCTTTATCTTTTTAATAGGAAGAGTTTTTAAATCGTTTTGACAATTTCAAACTCCTATTATTAAGATGTTCAAACGTATTTTTGAAGATATATATTCTTAAACAATTTATCATTTACATATCTTCAAACTACCGTAGTTATAGGTGTTTAACAGTCAAATAGTTTCAACAACTAAACGTGAGAATTGAATTCAAGAACGTTGTGGAAGTTTGAATTATTTGAACGTTATCTAATTGTATATATATGGTATCGGTGTATTGAATAAAAAAAAAAGGGGGGAAGCTTCATAGAGATATCCATACGATTCATACACCAAGCTTTTCAGAAGAAACACAACCGGGTTTTATTGCAAATCTTTTATTTTGAGCTCTAATCTTATATACACTTATATATCTATTTGAGTTCATAGTTTGAGTTGTGATTTACTTATTCATACTTGTATCGTTCAAGGTGTAATTGTTATTACTTGATAGTGAGCTTGGATAACAAGGTTCAGGGAGATAGTTTGCTAGAGAAGGGTGTACTTGGATAGTACAGGTCTTAGAGAGCATTTGTTTCAGGGAACAGGGGTTATCAGCAAGCTACTATCAGTGATAGGGAAAGAGGGTGATATATTATTGATCTTGTAATCGTCGTATTTTTTAAGTGATTAATAATATATTCTCTTACTAGGTTGGTAAGGGACCAGGACGTTGACCAGTAGAGATAGGGGTCGAACCTGGCTAAAATTCTTGTGTGTGCTTTACTTGCTGATATCTATTTTCTGCTTTGCATTATCACTGTCAGTGTGCTGACAATATATAATCTACCTTAACAGCAAGCTGCTAGTCAGTTTCTGACATATTTGGTAATTCATAAAAATTGGGTATAATTAGCCATAACACCTATTCACCCCCCCCTCTAGGTGTGTAATTTCATTTGGTATCAAAGCTTTGGAATACTAACACTTCTATAACAGGAATAGTATTGATCAAATGGCTGACCCATTCTTTGGAAAGAGTTATATGTCGACACCAATTCTCACAGGGACTGACAATTACAACTGGTGGAAAGGACAAATGGAGACATTCTTATCCAGAGATCCTCTTGTTCTTAGAGTTGTGCAGAAAGGTCTATACGAATTTCTAGACATGGATGGCAAACCAAAAGATGTTGATGATCTTACAACCGTTGAGCTGTCAAAGTATGGTTACAATGGAAAAGCTAGAAGCATACTCATTAGTGGCTTGGATCAAACTGAGTATGACAAAGTTTCCTCTCTCAAATCTGCAAAGGAAATTTGGGTAGCTTTGGAGACTTATCATGAAGGGTCTAAAACACTCCGGAAGGTGAAACTCAGCAAGCTAATGGATGAGTTTGGAAATTTCAAGCTCAAGGAAAGTGAAACTATTCGAGAAAGTCAAGCAAGGTTTCAAGTCATTATCAACAGCCTACAAAGACTAGGCAAAAAGATTCCACAAGATGAGATCAACATGAAGGTGCTTAGTGCAGTTCCATTTGTCTATGAAGCAAAAGTCACGGCGTTGGAATCAGCTGCAACTATTGACACTATGGATCATCTAGCTATATTTGCTGAGCTAGAACAGTTCGAAACAAAGTTACAAGATGACAAAGGTGTCAAGGCTCCTACAGAGAAAATGAAGAATCTGGCATTACATTCTACTAACAGCAAGCAGGAATCTGATAAAGATACCGAATCTGATGAAGAAATGGCACTTCTCTCAAGGAAAATAAAAAAGATGATTGAAAGAAAAACAGAATGAAAAGAGACAAGGGTAAAGCTCTTGGTGCAAGGAGAGAATCAAAATCAAAGGATGACACCTGTTTCGAATGTGGCAAGAAAGGGCACTTCAAAAGAGATTGTTACAAGCTGAAAAACAAGCCAAGGCAGTCTAAACAGCAAACTGATTTCAAAGACCGGAAGAAATCTAAGGCACTTCTTACCTGGAGTGATGATGAAGATTCAGCTTCTGATGATGAGTCAAGTGATGAGATGGCGAATTTGGCTCTTGTTGGCATTGATGGCTCAAGTGACACTGACTATTCTGGATCAGACACAAGTAGTGAGGTAAATTCTTTAAGTTCTGATTTACCTAATGATATTTCTCTGTTAGATGATCTAACCATGCAGGAAAAGAGTAATATCAATATGGTTGATCTTTTGGAGTTAAAGAATGAGAACTATGAGCTAGAAAAAGAAAATGTTAATCTCAAGAAGGTCATTGCCGATTTTCTAATCGAAAAGAATTCCAAATCAAACAATGGAATCATAGCTGCTCTCAAGGAACAAATCTCTCAACTTGAAGGAAACAATCATCAAATTCAGAGAAGGAATGAAACTCTCATGAAGGAACTCAGCTCGCTAAGAGCAGATCTCAAAGAAAGAAATAATAGCTTGAAAGTTTTTTAGATAAGCAAAACTGAAACTATGCTTCAAATATCTCAGCAAGCTGAAAAGATCAAGAAGATGGAAGCTGAAATCAACCAACTTCAGAAAGGAATGGGAAAGTTTGTTCATGGAGAAGAAATTCTTAAAAACATAATGAAACAAACAAAAGTCACATCATGCAAGGAAGGTCTTGGATCCACATCTCTACCCAAGGACAAGTCTTTGAAATATGAAGGCAAGGATGGTATTCCATATAAGTATGCTATGCCCTGGTCAACATGTCACAAGTGTGAGAAGAAAGGTCATCTAGCTGAAAATTGCAATGTTCAAAGCAAAGTATCAGCAAGCTGGAAAAGACAGATAGCTCACTGGAAGCAAGCTGATAAGACTGGCAGAACAAGAGATCGAGCTCACAAAGTGGTCTAAATGTGGATCAAGAAATCTGATTTAAATGTTCTATATGTTTTATCAACTAACCATGTTGGACCCAAACAAATATGGGTACCAAAACGTTGAGTTGTTCATGTTTGTTTTGTAGGTATGTCTTGTGGCCAATGTAAAATCAAATCAATGGATCTTGGACAGTGGTTGCACTAGACATATGAGTGGAGATAAATCTCAGTTTCTTAGTCTAAAGATGAAGAAGGGTGGCAAGGTCACAATTGGTGATAGCAAAACACTTCCAATTCTTGGCAAAGGAACTATTGGTAATAGTATCATCTCTATCAATAAAGTAGAATATGTTAAAGGTCTCACTTATAATTTACTTAGTATAAGTCAGTTATTTGATGATGGTCATAAGGTTGTATTTGGTATGCATGATTGTACTATTTTTGTTGGTACTAACAAAGTCCCCCTAGTTGCTAGAAGGGAAGGAAATATATATTTATTGAACTTTGAAGAACATGATACATCATATTGTTTAGTAGCAGTGGACAATAATCCAAAAATTTGGCATAGAAGGCTTGGACATGCTCATATGGAGCTTCTCAGCAAGCTGTCAGCAAAACAACTAGTTAGAGGGTTGCCAAAGCTAAAGTATGCTAAGATGGATATATGTTCTGCTTGTCAATTGGGAAAGCAGACAAGGACTTCTCATAAAAACAAGAAAGTGGTATCAACTTCTAAACTTTTAGAACTTTTTCATTTGGATTTATTTGGTCCGGAAGCATACAAAAGTATTGGAGGTAAACAATATGCTTTTGTTATTGTTGATGATTATTCAAGATTTACATGGGTATTGTTTCTTCGTACTAAAGATTGTGCTTTTAGTGAATTTGAGATACTAATAAAGTTGCTTGAGAACAAGTTCAATACAAGACTTGTAGGTATAAGAAGTGATCATGGTGGAGAATTCCAAAAAGATTTTGTTTCTTATTGTGAAGAAAGAGGCATTTCACATGAATTCTCAGCACCACGTACCCCTCAGCAAAACGGAGTTGTGGAACGTAAGAACAGATCTTTGCAAGAAACAGCAAGGACTTTATTGCAGGAAAGCAAGTTACCGAGAAGCTTTTGGGCAGAAGTTGTGAACACAGCATGCTATGTTCTTAATAGGGTGCTTATCAGGCCTATTCTTAACAAAACTCCATATGAATTGCTGAAGAAGAAGAAACCAAACATTAGTTACTTCAAAATGTTTGGATCAAGATGCTATGTACTCAAAACCATGGATAAAGATGGTAAATTCGATGCTAAATCTTATGAGGCAATATTCTTGGGTTATTCTTTGACAATTCGTGCTTATAGAGTCTATAACTTATCTAAAAGAATTGTTGAAGAGTCTATAAATGTTTCATTTCAAGAAATTACTCATGATCTAGATGAGGTTGAGGAAGATGTTGCAGGAACAGGTTCTGGCAGCAAGCTGACAAAGAAAGATACTGGATCTCAGCAAGCTGACAAGTCAACAGATGCAACTCCAGAAGCAAATAAGCAAGATGGAATTTTTTCTATTGATGAAACCTTGGAGAAAATAGATACATTCACTTTAGATGGTCCAACAGATAATGTGTCACCTTCATTCCAGAGAGTTCAACTACATGAAGAAGTCATTGCTCAACATTCATTGCCAAAGTCAACTAGAATAGTCAAGAATCATCCTCCTGACTTGATCATTGGTGATAAATCAGAAGGAGTCAAGACAAGGAAAGGTCAAGAAAACATTTGTGCTTTTGCAGCCTTTCTAGCTCAACAGGAACCAAAGAATGTTAAGGAAGCATTAGAAGATGAAAATTGGATCATGGCAATGCAAGAGGAATTAAATCAATTTGAAAGATGTGATGTTTGGGAACTTGTAGAGCCACCTAAGGTTGCTTCAATCATTGGTACTAAATGGGTGTTCAAAAACAAGGTTGATGAATATGGCACTATAACTCGCAACAAAGCAAGACTAGTTGCACAAGGGTATAATCAACAAGAAGGAATCGACTTTGATCAAACTTATGCTCCAGTTGCAAGATTGGAATCTATAAGGATGCTACTCTCATTTGCATGCTTCAAGAAAATCAAGCTACATCAAATGGACGTCAAGAGTGCTTTCTTAAATGGATTTATCAAAGAAGACGTTTATGTCAAGCAACCTCCTGGATTCGAGAATGAGAAATATCCTAATCATGTTTTCAAATTGAAGAAAGCATTGTATGGATTAAGGCAAGCACCTCGTTCTTGGTACGAAAGGCTAAGTAAATTCTTAATCAAGAATGGTTTTATTCGAGGTAAACTTGATCCCACATTATTTACTATGCTTAAAGGTAAAGATATCTTAGTTGTTCAAATATATGTGGATGATATAATTTTTGGTGCTACAAACGATTCTATGTGTAAGTGGTGTTCTAAGTGCATGAGTAGTGAGTTTGACATGAGTATGATGGGAGAGCTCAATTATTTCTTGGGTCTTCAAATCAAGCAAACTCCTGATGGAATTTATGTGCATCAATCCAAGTATATCAAGAATCTACTCAAAAGGTTTGGATATAAAAATCTCAAGTCGAAATCAACTCCTATGAGTGTTGTCAGCAAGCTGACAGCAGATGAGCAAGGTAAAGATGTTGATATTTGGACTTATAGAGGTATGATTGGTAGTTTATTATATCTTACAGCCTCTAGACCTGATATAATGTATAGTGTATGTGTTTGTGCAAGATTTCAGGCTAAACCAAAGGAGTCCCATTTGAATGCTGTTAAGAGAATATTCAAATATTTATGTGGAACTATCAATCTTGGTTTATTTTATCCTATAACAAACACATTTGATCTTGTTGGGTATAGTGATGCAGATTATGCAGGTTGTCAAACTGATAGAAAAAGTACAAGTGGTGTTTGTGCATTTCTTGGACAAAGTCTTGTGTCTTGGCTTAGCAAAAAGCAAACTTCGGTTGCATTATCTACGGCTGAAGGAGAGTATTTAGCAGCTAGTAGCTGTTGCTCTCAAGTGCTATGGATGAGACAAACACTCAGAGATTTTGGAATAAAATGTGAACAAACAACAATCTATTGTGACAACACCAGCACTATAAATTTGTCAGAAAATCCAGTGAATCATTCAAGAACAAAGTATATTGATGTTCGACACCATTTCTTGAGAGATAATGTTGCAAAAGGTAAAGTCAAGCTGATTTTTGTGTCTACAGAAGAACAGCTAGCTGACATCTTTACAAAGCCCTTAACAGAAGAAAGGTTTAATGTGCTAAGAAGAGAATTGGGCATGTGTGATGTTCAGTCAGCAAGCTGACAGGCTAAAAAGGGTACTATCAGCTTACTCTTAAAAATTAGTATAATTTTAAATCTTTTGCATGCCTGATTTGTTACGTGTTTAAATGATTTATTTGTTAATATTCTATGTGCCCGTTACATGGTATTTATGAATTAACTCTAGAATTATGTGCTTTAAATGTGGTTAAGATATCCATGATATTAATTAGATATAATTTGAATTTCAAACTTGTATCTGATAAGTATAAATAGGTAACTTTTGATAGATTTTGTTACTAGATTTGTTTTATAATTATCAGATATGAATATTGTTCGGGGGTTGGGATTTTTTATTTTTATCCTAAAAACTCTCCCCTTACAATTATTAAAAGGACTTTAATAGAGTATTTGTTAAGGAGTCCGTTCAGTTCTCGTACCATATCTATCCAGTCTAGGGTTTTATCTCTCATCTTCCACAAATACTCACTCATCGTTATCGCTTCAATCGGTGCTCGATTAGTGATGAGGAAGAAGACTAGAGCCTCTGCTAAAGGTGCTGGTGCTGGTGCGCGGATGTCTGCAATTGACGACTCTTCGATGTCGAAGACAAAACGAAAGCTACATCTTCATGACGAGACAGAGTCGGATTTGGATTTGATTGGATTTGGATTTGGATTTGGATTTGATGATCTGGTGGATGCTGCTCATGACTTGATTCAGAAATCTAATCAGCCTCAGGAAGGTCAGACCAAGACCAGTTCTGATGTTGATGTTCTTTCTCCTACGGATACTTAATTTTAGCTCTTTTAATGATTAAGGGGGAGAAGATTTTAGGAAGGTATTTTGCTGGATGTTTTAATTTCTATTTGGTTATATTTTGCTGGATGTTTTAATTTCTGTTTGGTTTACTTTTGTGGATGTTAATTGCCTTATCTGGTTAGGCTTTGGATAATATTTGTGCTATTTTATCTGATTATGTGAGAAGTTGCTTATATTGTAAATTAGTTGAAATATATCTATGTTATCAGTTTACAGGATTGCAGGTATTTAGGGGGAGTTTATATTCTTCCTAAAATGTTTGTGTAATCATCAAAAAGGGGGAGATTGATAACCTTATAGTTTTGATGATAACACTAGTAGCAAGCTGATAGTTTGTATTTGACGTTGTTAACATGCTTATATGTTTATACTGCAAAAGTACTAACATCGTTTTGCAGAATTCAGAATAATGAATTATCAGTAAGCTAACAAGTGACAGGTCAAGATTAATAGCAAGCTGATAAGTACAAGATTGATTCTAACAGCAAGGTAATAGTCTCCGCCCAGATTCTGTTGAAGATAAAGCAAAGTGCGGATTTCAAGGAGATTTTGTAGGGATCACTTTGTGAGAACTCTAATCTATATATATGACTGATATATTATTAGAGCTCATCAAAATCTTTATCTTTTTAATAGGAAGAGTTTTTAAATCGTTTTGACAATTTCAAACTCCTATTATTAAGATGTTCAAACGTATTTTTGAAGATATATATTCTTAAACAATTTATCATTTACATATCTTCAAACTACCGTAGTTATAGGTGTTTAACAGTCAAATAGTTTCAACAACCAAACGTGAGAATTGAATTCAAGAACGTTGTGGAAGTTTGAATTATTTGAACGTTATCTACTTGTATATATATGGTATCGGTGTATTGAATAAAAAAAAAAGGGGGAAGCTTCACAGAGATATCCATACGATTCATACACCAAGCTTTTCAGAAGAAACACAACCGGGTTTTATTGCAAATCTTTTATTTTGAGCTCTAATCTTATATACACTTATATATCTATTTGAGTTCATAGTTTGAGTTGTGATTTACTTATTCATACTTGTATCGTTCAAGGTGTAATTGTTATTACTGGATAGTGAGCTTGGATAACAGGGTTCAGGGAGATAGTTTGCTAGAGAAGGGTGTACTTGGATAGTACAGGTCTTAGAGAGCATTTGTTTCAGGGAACAGGGGTTATCAGCAAGCTACTATCAGTGATAGGGAAAGAGGGTGATATATTATTGATCTTGTAATCGTCGTATTTTTTAAGTGATTAATAATATATTCTCTTACCAGGTTGGTAAGAGACCAGGACGTAGACCAGTAGAGATAGGGGTCGAACCTGGCTAAAATTTTTGTGTGTGCTTTACTTGCTGGTATTTATTTTCTGCTTTGCATTATCACTGTCAGTGTGCTGACAATATATAATCTACCTTAACAGCAAGCTGATAGTCAGTTTCTGACATATTCGGTAATTCATAAAAATTGGGTATAATTAGCCATAACACCTATTCACCCCCCCCCCTCTAGGTGTGTAATTTCACTATCTAATACTAATTCAAGGTTTTAAATCCCAGACGTGTGCAAGTTAAACTTGTATTTTATCTGAACGAGTTTTGGGCTTTCACTCTAAACTGAAAAGTGCTCACCAGTGAGGAATTTGACGACCTTGTAGTACGGAAAAAAATTATTGGTCCCTCCAACTAGCTAACATCGAGTGTAAAAGTTTAAAGAATTTGCAACCACAACACAACATAGCAATAAATTGGAAATGTGGTTATCCTTTTCTGGAAGAATATTATTCTTGAGATTTTTTCCAGTGTAGAATTCAATATTGTTCTTTCTGGAGATTCCAGGCATAACAGCTCGAAATGAGGGTACCTCAACATGTTTTTGCTTTATTCAACAAAACAGTTTACGGATTAGTGCAAATCATAGAGAAAATGATCCATGGGCAATATTTATTTATTTTTCGTTCATTCTACTCTTAGTTACAGCCAGTCTAATTTACATGTATGATGCCCCATGCAACTATACAAGTTTTGTTTTATAAAACATCCAGAAAAGTGATTGTTTATCCGTAGCTCACCGTCGAACTGCGGTCTCTGAAAAAGTAGAGCATGTTGATTACTAAGGTGGATGTTTTATAGTTGTGGTAACCCAATTTGACACCACCCTCCCCTGGCCTATGTCACTAATCCCTCTGTTTTTTAATATTTGTCATTTAATGTGTTAATTTCTCCATTTTATCTTTCTGTGGTCTATATATGCAATTTTTTGTGATTCAGTCAAGTGCTTTAGGCAGCAAGATAAGTGACCGCTTTTTGGAAATGGGATGCCCACCAAGAGTTGTGTTTAAGCAAAAGAAGAACATTGTAAAGTGATTCTTATATATTTTGATTGGAACCAAGTGGTTGGTCATGCAAAATTGGTACTCGGCTCGGTTTCTTCTTATATATGTGCAGGAGAAAATGATGATGAAGCCATATTGATTTCTATTCTCACATACTTGGTGAATTCTTTCATACATCTCAATTTACTCATTTTTGGACATCATATCTTGATACAATATAAAATTTATATGCTCTGTTTTTGTTGACTAAAAAAACAAAAAACAGAACCCAAGACATAATTAATGAAAAAGGAAAAAAGTCATATAACCCATCTCTGCACAATGTAAAAAAAACTCACCCTTCGAGTTCTTGAATTTGATATGGAGCATGTCTATGGTATTTCTTTTTCCTCTTGGATTTACCCCTTGGTCTTCCTTGTTCATCACCTGATGCAGCTTCCATATGTTCACTTCCAGATTTTCTATTTACTTATAATTATTAACTTTGATACTTATTCGGACAAGTTTATTTATACCATGTAACCTATTTCCTTACCTTGCTGTCCAAATTGCAGCTTAGTTATCCATCTGCACTCCGATCCTTGGATAAAATTAAAAATTTTGCAAGTAACAAGAAGATTGCTTTATTTTTAGATTATGATGGGACACTTTATCCCATAATAGATGACCCTGATTGTACTTACATGTCTACTGACTACTGATGTAAAGAGTCTTAAATTTTCTTCCAAGTGTGCACCCTCTATATATTGTTGTTCATGGCTGAATGTGATATTGTACTTTCTATGCTAGATGCGCTCTGTTAGGTTGTTGCAAACTTTTTCCCGACTGCAATTATCAATGGAATAATCTATGATGTGGTAGGTATATACTATTCGCGTGCAATTAAAAGTATGTGTCAACTATATCATAAATTAGTACTTTGTTTATCTATTTTTATAGTATGCATACTTCAATTCGATTGTTGAAATAATTGCCTTATTATTGGCCATCCTTCAATTTCTAGGTTTATGATTTGGTCGGCCTAACAGAGCTCTACTATGCTGGTAGTCATGGTATGCATATGCATACTATTCTCGCTCAAGGACCCAATATCTACTGATCATACAGTTTGTAGTGAGCTTGGAAACACACTGTTAAATGTTCCACTTATACTGTATCTTCAAAATCTTCATGCACTATTATGTCCTTCACTTCCCATCCCTCCTTTAAACCATGAATTGTACTTCGTAATATCCCATTGATGAAGGAAACAATAGGACCATTAAAGGTTTTTTAGAATTAAATTGTACACCCTGGAGTCCCAACTCATATTTATATACTTTTTTTAGTTGATTTGACTACCTATTTCTTAGCTAATCTTAAACAACATGGCAGAGCAAAGACGTCACCTTCTTCCAGCCTGCCAAGGGATTTTTACCTGTGATTGACGAGGTTGGTAGTTCTGCGTCATGCTATAATTTGTTGAGCTAAAGAGTTATTTACTGTAATTAAAAGATATCTCAAAAAAAATTCTGCTGCAGGTTTTCCGAACTCTTAAGGGGGATACTAGAGCTGTAAAAGGTGCACAAGTTAATTAAGAATCACAAATTTTGTGTCTCAGTACACTATCGTAATGTATCTGAGCAGTTGAAGTGTAGGACCTTCTTTTTTTAAAAAAAACTACCCTTCTTAAATGTTAATTAATCTTAGTCATCTGGTTCGCATACTGAGGATTCCTCTTGTATTACATACTATTGCAGAGTTGGGCTACAGTTGCAGAGTGTGTTCACAATGTTGTAGATGATTATCCCCGATCGCGATTAACGCATGGGCCGAAGGTAATAACTGCAACACGTGCTTAATAAATTTTTATAATCCTTTTCCTTGTACTCAGATGTGAGCATTGGTTTTTGCCCATATTTGTAGGTTTCTAATTAAGTGTTGGTTTCATGGTCAGAACTAATTGTGAGTTTTTGTTTCAAATAGCAGTAGACTGACAAAGGCCTGAGATATTAAGATTTGTGGGTTTGTTAGCAGACTTTGTTATACCCTTCTATATGTGTATTCCATTTCCAAATAATATTTCTCACACGCCACCTCCCAAAGCTTTTCTTGGCTGCAAAATAAATTGTTCTGGTGTGCTATAAACAACGCTTTTGCGCACCTAATATGTTTCTCAAAGTTCCATCGGGAGTCATCGCACATCAAACATTGTATGCATTTTCAAAAAATCTTAGCAATAGACCTTATATCATTGTAAGTCAGTGCCTTTACCAACAATTTTTAATTTAATTATAACTATAAAATACCACTCGTATATACATTTTATGTTCTGAAACTGAGACTCTAACTTAGGTACAGGTTTTTGCTTTAGATAGAAGGAAATCAAATGATGCTCAATGGTATCCTTCAACCTTGTAATAATGAGCAAAAGTATTTATGGGAAATAAGTGTTTATTCACTTTTTATATATTGATTTTTAAGTTGGCTTTATACTTCCGCAGGCACTTGGTGTTGGCTTTATACTTCCATTTGATGGGCAAGTGGCAGAGTTGTATGTCACATTTTTAATACATCTAAATATCTAATCAGCATTATTTAGCTATTTTTTACATTTTTATTTATTTGCAGATACAAAAATGACCCTGACATAATATTTGGCTGTGACAAACTCAATTGCAGCCTATCAAAGAAATGAATTATTGGAAATTGAGAAAATCGTTAAGGTTATGAGGTTTGTTCATGTTAGATTTCTTGTTAAGTTTTGAATTCCTTTAACGAGACGAGTTAATATTGAAAACTGGTTCCTTTCAGAATAACAGAAGAGCTATTATGGATGATCCTTTCATCAGAAATTACATTCAGGATATCCTGAAAAATATCATAACACAAGTCTTGCTTAAGCTCATCAAACCATGGATCTTAAAATTTTACTTTCTCTCTACCATTGATGTATAAGTGTAGCTTGATTGACACTTGCTATATTAGCATTACTCATAACTCATAAGTTCAACATATCAATTATGGAACGATATAATTAGCATTTTTTTTATCATTCTCTCTTCTTAAAAAAATATTTTAGAACCTTTTACAAAGGTAAAGCATATAACATGTGGTTTTTATTTTAGTTTAATTTAGCTTTGTATAATATTATGATTTTCACTCGTTACAGAAATCACTGGCTAGGAGGATGCTGAAGAGGATTAGTAGTAGATGGAGCTGATATAGCAACTAAACTGTGAATTTTAGTTACCTCCCTTGTTCGCTTATTTTCAGGTAGAAAATAAAAGAGAAGTAGAGAACTATCTTTTCTTAGTGCCTGTTTTTGAAGAATTTTAGTTTAGCTATACATATTTATATAAAGTGATTTGGATTAGAGGATTTTGAGTTTGAGTTATATTTAGGTGTTCCATTTGGATTATAAGTGAGATGTATAATTTTTGCGGCATATAGTGACAAGAGCATCATGCATTTCTGGCAAGTCAATGATTACATCGGAAACAAAAAGAAAAGTGAGTAGATCTTTGGTTTTGGTTAATTATCAGGATTCTTTCTTTGGTTGTATGTTTGCAAAAATGCAGGTTATCCTGAACTATTAGATTTCTTGTTCTGTTTTATTGTTTTTCCTTTGTTGCAAGATCAAGAATAATCTACAGTTTATTGTGAAACATTTGGAGGATATCTAAGGTGTGATGAATAAGACTACCGCATGATGTATTACTACTTCGATATCACTGTCAAGCATAGACGCTTCCGATCAGGAAGTAAACTCGATGAGATATAATAACATATGGCATTCTCGATTATACAACGTGACGAAGAACTGGATGGAGTACAAATTATAAATAAAAGTTAAGGATCAACAAGATTGAAGTACTTTTGTTTATTTGTTTCCTATTCTTTTTGCAAAGCCTAAAAATTTTATGTAGTTGTTCAACATATTATTATCAATCAGTCATATTTCACCTGGCCTGCTCTAGAATTTTCCCGTGCGAGTTAGAGCTAGTTAAACAATGATGTGGCAACTAGCAATGCAATTCATCTCTTTTTTCTTTTCGGATCATTTCCAAACTTATATATATATATATATATATATATATATATATATATATATATAAAATTTATCTTCGACCTAATTTTAGTGATAGAACATGGCAATGTCTTCCAATACCCACCCTTATATTTTATAATTTCCTAATTTATCATTTTTATTATGTAATTTATATGATATATAATTGTTATTATAAATATTATTACGGTTCGATTTTTATTCAATTTATAAAATTTTAGAAACCAAACCTTAATCAAAGTGTTAGTGCAGTTTTTATTCGATTAGGTTGCCAATCAGTTTAACTTTTTCAGTTTGATTTCAGTTCGATTTTGTATGGTTTTCGATTTCGATTCAATTTGATTTTTGTTCATTCCTAATTTTTATGTAATAAAATTATAAAAGTGTATGGTCACCAAAATGTTACTCCCTCCTTCTCTATTTTTAAAATAAAAATTATTTTTTAATATATAAGTTAATTTGTGACCTATGAGATATATAGATGGATTAATATTAAAATCAATATATATTTATATTATATTTTATGTTTATATGATATGAAAATTTTATATTATATTCATGACAATGAGCTGAGATTAACATTTAAAAAAGTGCAAAAAACAAAAAATGAAATAAAAATAAATTAATAAAATTGTTAGTATAGTAAAATTTTATATAAAATATAACAATTCGGTACAAATAATTTGATGTGTTTGATATTCTGAGAAATTGAATTATTAATTACTTATCTTGATAATATTGATGAGAAATTAATATTTTCATATTTTTTATGTTAGTAAATAAGTCTGATAAGATTTATTCTTTCTGAAAGATTAACATTTTAATTATCAAAAACAAAAGAAGAAAAAAGATTAACATTTCAATGAATGTGGGGAGTGGGAATATAATATGTACAAGTCTGAGACTTTATTTTGTTCTGTAGCCCCAAATCCAATGGGCTTTGGACCCATTTGTTATCGTTAATCATTCTCCTCAATTTCATCAAGCCTATCTCTGCTGCTTGATGATTCTCCGGCACTGTTACTTGATTTTGTCTTGCCTCTTGCAGCTCTTACGCAGTCGTTCGGGTCTGAACTCTTCATTTCGCATCCGTTAATAGAAACATCAATCAATGGTGTGGTTGTTTTCAAACTAGTGAAATTCTCTATCTGGGGACATCTGTCTGCACAAATGCTCTCTAATACAGGCATATTGAAAGCATATGTTGAATTCCTACTGAAGCTTTTAAGATTTGGCAAATCAAAAAGAACAACCTCCTCTAATCGAGGGAGCGTGATAATGTTGTGATTTGTGTCAGAAGTTTCATCACCCTTTGCATCCTCAACAATGTCTTCCAACAATGTGCAACCCTCTACTCTTAATTCTTTGAGTTGTTGGAGAGTTCTGAGGACAGAACACGTGAAAAGAGTAGAGATTCCACAATTCTCAACGAACACCATTTCTAAAGCTGGCATATGGAACTCGTAATTTGCACCGTGGAAACAACTTCTGAGCTTTGGCAACTTTATGAGAAGGACTGATTTAAGGTGGAAGAGGGTAACAGTCCTCGGTTCTCCACTCCTTACATCCTCCACAATTTCTTCCAGTAAAGCACAATCCCGTATTTCTAATTCTTGGAGTTGGTTCAGACTTTCAAAGGCTGAGAATGAGAAAAGAAAAGAGCATCCAGATCCTACAATTTGAAGCACCTTTAATCTTTTGAAGCCGTCGAATTTCAGCTGAGGCCAGCGATCGTAGCGTCTCAATTGCAATCTTTCCAGATTATTATATAATCTAGAAAACCATTTATCTGGTAATTGCATCCCGTTATTACAATCCACCTCTAATTTCCTTAGTTGACAGGTGGAATCATCCCGGCCAAACTCTATCACTTGAAGGTCAATTTGCTCACAATAGTAGAGTTTAAAGTTCACCAAGTTTGGTAATTGAATCTGAAAAACCAATAATAATATTCAACGTCTAGTAGTCAAGAATAAGAAGATACTAAATTAGTAGAGGGATACAGTATATAATTGATGAATTAAGAAATCATTATAAATATTACTCCTACCTTGGAAGAAATAATTTTTTATAAGAATTTGAAGTACCATTTTTTTGGGTTATGAGATGCGTTTTCATTTATTTATAATTAAAATCATAAAAATAATTCATATCCATTTTCTTAAAATTTAGCACCGACTTAAAAATGGGATCACATTGTACACATTAAATATATAAATATATTATATCCTCAATTATTTGATAAAATAAAACATACCATTAGATCAAAGAAGGGTTGAGCTTCTACGGCGGAGATATCTTTCTCTTCCATGTAGAAGCCTTTGAGTCTCGGTAGACTGAATAGTTTTAATGATTTTAAATTGGAGAAGTTGATGATATCATCATCTCCATCACTACTTGCGCCTTCATTCATTACTATTGCTTCAATCTCATAGCAGTCTTCTATTCTGAGCTCTCGCAGTTGCCCCAGGCATTTTGCAACAGACTTGCTGAATACATATTTCATTCCTGAGCAATATCTGATTTGTAAAATAGTAAGTTTAGAGAAAGATCTGTCATGTTGAATCTCATCACGTCTTATCCCTGCTACATACTCAACAGTGTCACATCGAAACATATACAAGTTTCTTAAATCTGCAAATGCTTCCCTGTTGCTGTTGTATATGCTCCCCACATTAATATTGCTGCAATCTTCCAATCTCAATTCTTCAGCCCTCTCAATCAGACTATGCAAGCCTTCGAATTTTAATCCATCATCGTACAACTCAATCGACCTTTTAATAGAATCACTTGATTCTAGAAGATGAAGTATATGATAATCATTTAGATTACTAAATATATTTGTATGTTGACAACGCAATTCTTCTAGACTGTCCCTACTGTCTTGGTCCCACCCTTGGATTTCTAGCTTTTTAAGATGTTTCAAGTTTGTTAAATCTAGCGGCACTGGGAGATCACAATCCCAGAAGCAAACAGTTTCTAGCTTTTCTGGGAAAAAGCTAACATCTGTCTCCTCAAGATTACACTCATCTAAAATCAGTGCCTTAAGATTACACAAAGCTTGAAGAGAGAATCTCATCTCAATATCTTCAATCAGTAAAAATTTGAGATTCGGAAACTTACCGAAGAAGCCGGATGAGAATTCGGGTATTATATGTCTGTTGGATTGCATCCACAAGTTATGCAGCTCTGGGCACACCAGATTATCATGGAAACGAAAATCATTCTTCTCCCGTTGTAGATGCAAGAATTTCCGAGTGCCCACATTATCCGGCAACTGCGAGCCCATTCTTACAATTGAAAGTGCATATTTTGGGTCTTCAACAGCCATGGATCTAGCTACATCTCTGATGAGGTCATGCAGTTTTATTTTATGATCTTCCTCACAGTCAAGCAACAAAGAAGCTGATCTGAGAATATCAACCATGTTGCGTACCCTGTATTCCCCTTCAGGTACAAGTTGCGTGTCAGTTGCTATTTGGATCAGTTTCCTGATATAAATCTCAGCATCTTCAGGATACAAGGAACACAAAAAAAGACACGATCTTGCATCGACTGGCAATTTATTGATACTCAATTCAACACAAGTATATACTTGTTCATCTATTTTAGCAATATCTTTAACTTTTCCCTTCTCAAGTCGATCAAGTGCATCCTTCCATGAATTTTGAGATGTATATTGCAATGCTTTACCAACAGCACGAATGAGGAGAGGTAAACCCGCACATTTGTTACACACTTTTTTCGCAAGGGATTCATCTGGAAAGTTGTATTTATCATTAACAACAGTATTCTTGAACAATTCCCATGCTTCTTCATCTGTAAGGACGGTAATTTTGGCATGATTGTCGCAATTGTTATGCAAGCATACGGTTTCCTCCCGGGATGTTATGAGGATCTTCAAACCCTTGGAAGTACTACCATCACCCAATGGAATTCCAATACTATCTAATGGAATCTCCGTCCATACATCGTCTAATATGATGAGGATGTTTTCCCCATTCATTATACTATTTTTTAGCATAATCGCTCTACTTGCCACATCATCTTGAGGTTCAAACTTGCATTTTAGATGGCCGGCAATCTGATTTTGTAATTTTATCACGTCCACCTCTTCGCTGCCCACAACTGCTCTCGCGACCTTGTCAAAGATCTTCTTTTCCTTGGCTTCCTTCCACATTTGTTCCGTCATTCGAGTTTTGCCAACTCCCGGCATTCCATAGATGCCAAGAATTACAGGACCAGCGTCAGTTACTAGCGCTTCCCAGAGCGTCTCATAAGCATCGTTTCTGGAGTTGAATTCTTGGAATACAGTAAGAGTTTTGGGTAAATTTGGATCCGGGGAAGGATATGCAATATCATTGGCGAGGAGATCCGTTGCAGAATTAGAGAGTTCAGTCATAATCTTAGCCGTATATACTGCTTCCCTGCCCAGTTGAAAACGGGAGAGGGATTTAGGAATTAGCATATATTGGACACTCCATGAAGGTCTGTTTTCGTACTTTACTAAAAACACTTTGGCACTCTTCTGGATTTCTTCTACATCTGTCTGCCATAACTTGACCTCATCAGTGATTATTTTGCCATTATTTTTCTCTTCATCAACTTTTCTGGACATTCTGACAGAGTCAGTGTTAAGTTGCCGAATTCTTTTATTGAGAACGGTAACATGGTCCTTGTAGAAAAACATATAAATGAATGCATTAAACAATGGAGTAAGCGCTGCACTCTTTATTCTGTCAAGAATTGTTCCCTGGACTGAAGAAACAACTTGTTCCGTCGTCGGCAAAAGTCGTACCGTATTTTGTTCAGTCATCGTTAACAACCTTTTTATATATTTGGTTGTAAGTGTAAGAAAGAAAACAAAGATGCAGAAGATCAGATTGCTCAAGGAGAATGAAATAAAGAACAAGGGAGAAATAATGAAAGAGACAAGGAAACAAGGAGCAATTTCTAAAAGAGTACAGATAGTAGTAGTAGTAGTTGGAATATAGGTTCTCTTTTATAGTTGAAAATTAGCTGTATGGTTGATAAAAAAAACAATAATACAAATGCTGTCGTGTGTACTGACGTCTTTAGCCTGCCTAGTCCTTGATCAATATTTTTATTTGAGCCGCATAGTTATTTTTTGGCTTAGTTTTTAAACACTAATCTCTTAATTAAAATACATCTTACAGTTTATTTGACTTAGATTTTAAACACTAATATCTTAACTAAAATACATCTCACATTAATCTCTCGAATAAAATACATCTCTAAATAAAATACACAAACATTATCCTATTAAAATATAAATAAAGTATATGAAAATTATATAAAGAAAATATTAAAACAATTGTATCCGTGCATTGCACGTGATATAAGCTATTATAAATATAATCTTTACCATATTATTAAAACTAAAAAATTAAAAATTTGATGATCATTGGTTAGTATTTGGACCGGATAGTTATTATTAGGACTAATTTTTAAACACTAATCTCGTACCTAAAATACATATTTCTTTTAGTTGAATTATTATTGTTTAAATATAAAGATGAATTGATATTTTGCCAACCAACTTTCCTTCCACCTCGTGAGCATGAAAATAGTTTCAGTCTATATTATTTTTAAGAGTAATGACGGGAATCAAAAAATAATTTTAATTTTTTTCTCGAATCATGTGTCATAATATATGATTTATTTTGATTCGTGGATACATATATATACGCGTGAGTCTCATGTTAATTTTAAAAAAATTACCGATTACACATGTAACAATTCTGGATTTGAATTAATTTTTGGACTCACTAACCGTTCTCTATTTTTAAATTGGAGAACTAGTGAATGAAATTAATTAAAATTTAATTCAATTAATAAACTGTTATTAGTGAAAGCATGTCTTCTATGTTTTTAAAATAAGTTGCTTCTCAGTTTTTCTAGAAAATAATAACAAGTTTCATTATCAAAATTTTCTAAAAAATATTTTTTAAATATTATATATCAAAATATGTATAAATCAAAATAATTACCGAAGAGTAAATAAATTTTTCTGACAATACTTTTCCTACAAACACTTTTTTTCACAGTACAACAGTTTTGAACAGTAATTTTTAAATATTTAAATACCAAGAATTTATTTATTAAAAAGAAAACATAAGGACAAAAGGAAGTTAGTTGCCGAATTCTTTTATTGAGATTTGTGAACGACAACATGGTCCTCGTTGAAAAACGTTTAAATGAATGCATTAAACAATGGACCAATTGCTGCATTCTTTAGCTAACCAAATAAAAAGATGCTCTTGATATTTAAATATCATTAAAATATATGGGTTTTGGTCCCTCACAATTACAAAGCTATGATTTTGTTTATCATTGGATGGTCGATTCAATGATTGGGATTTTAAAAAAAATAGTAAGCGATGCAGAAGATCAAATTGCTCAAGGAGAATGAAATAAAGAACAAGGGAGATATTATGAAAGAGACCGGGAAAGGAGCAATTTCTAAAGGAGCATAGATAATAGTATATAGTGATATTATTAGTAGTATTTGGAATCTTAGCTAACAAACTCGAAAGATGATCTTAGATAGTACTCCCTTCGTCCCTCGGTAGTCGAATTTTCATGGTCAAATTGACTAATTTTTTTATTAATAATTAAAAATTATTCTTTTATAATTTTAGAAAACTAAAATATGCATTTTAAAGTAGATTATATATATTTTTTAATAGCATAAAATTTTAATTTTTTTCAATTATATATTATATTTAAATTGCACTTAATGATGAGTTAGTTCAATCGCACCGAAAACAAAGTTGACAACTAAAAGGGTACGGAAGGAGTAGTATATAGATCTGAGGAAAAATCTAAAGTTGTTAGCTAAAATGGTTAGTTATAATAATAATGTAAAATTTTAGTTAAGAGGATGTATATGTACTCTAATGGAGTTAGAACAATTTTATCCGTGCATCGCACGTGATATAAGTCAGTATAAATATAATCTATACTATATTATTAAAATCGAAAGATTAAAAGTTTGATGATCATTGGTCGGTATTTGGGCCGGATAATTATTATTGGACCTAATTTTTAAACACTAATCCCCTACCTAAAATACATATCACATTAATCTCTTAAATAAAACGCATCTCTAAACAAAACATAAAAATATTATTCTATTAAAATACAAATAAATTATATGAAAAATTATATCAAATATATACATATAAAATTAAATAAAAATTAAATAATTATTATAAAATTAAAATAATATTCCAAATATATAAAGAAAATATTAAAACAATTTGATTCGTGCATCGCACAGGATATAAGCTAGTATAAGTTAAAGGGTAATGTACAAACTCTTAAAGTCTTAAAGTTGAGTAGACTGAAAAAAAATTCAAACTTTTTAAAAAGTGTCTTCCAACTCTAATTTATGAATGTCTATTTATTTTTGAAATTAAAAAATCTCTTATTATATATCTTCAACAGTGAAAGTCTAAATTATCTATGTGTTAGCATATGTGAGGATATCTAAAAATCGATGCAGTTCAACCGTCTTCCCCTTAGTAAAAAATTATCTTAGTTTAAAATGTACTGTCATATGGATATTGATAGTATATTTAGTAAGTCACTTGAAACAATATGTTAACATACCACAAATAGGTGATAATAAGCTTAATAGTTACTGTCTTGTATAAATGTAATAACTTGATCCATCAAGTAGAAGTTCACAAAGTGTTCATGCACAGCATGGTTCAAAACCACGATAGTTGCATTCAACACTCAAGCCTATGACAGCAAATTCAAGTGACAACACAATTGGAACAGGCGACAACAACTATTTCATTGACAATAAACTTGGCGGAGAATGAAGACATGAAAACATCAAGTTTACTGACATCATCATTTACGGGAATGGTTGACAGTAGCTTTGAAGACAGTATGTTTGGCGGGACTCCAAAGGAATGACAATAAAGTCTTCGGAACAATAGATACTGTCATCAAAGTGAAGCCAAAGGTTGACAATACACTTTTGGTGAAGCTGACAGTCTTTTCCAAGAAGCAGATTAGATAGTGATAACACAAGAAATGATTTAGAAATTACTATCTATTCTGTCAAGTCTACTACTGCAACTTGGGGGAAGACAAGTAAAATATAAAGTATGCTCAAAGAGTTAAGGATATCTGTACATCTCAGAATAACTTTATCTATAAATGAAACGAAGACAAGATTAAATAACAAAAATAAATTTTTTATTTCAAGTCAATAACAACTTGTTCTCAAAAAAACAAAATATCAGCAACAACTTGCTTTAGAAAATGGCTCTTCAAATAATGCATGTTAATTATTTAAATATCAGGGACTTTCAATCATATAGGCAGTCAAATCCTTGATCATATAATCCGAAGAATAATATTATAGATATATGAACTACTCCCTCTATCCTATAATATTAGTCTTTTTTGTGAAAAAATTTTAATTATAAAAATAACTTAAATATTTAAATTATATAAAATAATTAACATATAATTTATAGGGTGATGACCCTAAATAATCATTTTTCAGCTTCAAATGCCCAAAATACTAAAATTCATAAAGTTGACCCTAAATATCGACCGGACACACTATTGTGCGTGCACATGTATTTAGGGTGTAACGCAACAGAATACAATACGTTTTAAAAAAAATGTATGTGCAAGTTGTATTATAATTGTAAAAAAATGGATACTAACCAATACTTGAAATGCGTTATTTTAATATAAATAAATACACAGACATACAAGGTAAAAATATACATTCAGTGATAGAAGAACTTATGACTTAAAGTGGTTTGACATGATAAGTCGTGAGTTTAAAGTACATGTTTGCTTAATTTTGTATTATGAGTGATTTATGAGTTTTAGAAAATATAATAATAAAAATAAAAGTGACTTATGAGTAATTTATGACATATGAATATCTTTTATAAAAATAGAAAAAAAAAATAAGTCACTAAAAAAAGTACTTAATACTTATTTCCGGTTTTAAGTTAGTTTCTGACTTATTTCTGACTTTAAATCAGTTTCTTGTTTGTATACAAACATACATTTTTCAGGTTAAAGTCAGAAATAGTTTTAATCCCCGGGTTAAAGTTTAGCTAAACAGCCTCTTAGTAGACCATGTTGTAGTGTAAAGTTGATAGTTGCGCCTTTGTCAAAGTGGAGATGCGCAAAAAGCCTATTCTGATGGTTTTTGATCGGGCCCGAAAAAGCCTAGGTTTTTTGGTTAAAGCCTGGACCAGGTTTTGACTTTAATCGCGTCAGGCCGGACTTACGGAAAATATTTGACTCTTTTTAGGCTCGGTAGGTGGGCCGTGTCAGACTTTTATCAGACCGGAACCGGGCCGGGCCGGACTTTATCCGGAATCGATTAATTTTTCATAAAAATTATTAATATAAATTTAATAAGGATTTAATGGTTCTAAAATCATCGTAATTATCTAAAATTAAGACGGGTTACAATATAACGTCATGATCATTTTCATAAATATAAGAGAGTGAATTTTATTATTACAAAATTTCATTCAACTTTTATACTTAAAATATTTGTTTCTTTAAGTATGTTACCTAAAATTGTGTTTGAGAACATTTTTCTCGGTATGTATATATATACCATTATTTTAGAGAGAACACTCTTATATAGAGTAACAGAGAGAATCCTTTGATTCTATTAGTTGAGTGATTTTTAGAAAAATTAATCGATTTGTAATGTGAATATATATGTGTCTAACCTATTTTTAATTTGTAATAAAAGTAAATACATACATATATACATACATATATACATGTATATATATTTTAATAATTGAATTTTATTGAGGCTCAGGCTTTAGGAAGTGTCTCTTCAAATAATGCATGGTTAATTATTTAAATATCAGGAATTTTTATTTATTAAAAATTAAAAAGAGTCTTTGTATGTTTACGGGCACACTCTAGTAACTAACTTTTTTAATAAGTTGACTCATTTTAATTTGTCAGATTCTTGTGCCATACAAGACTACAGGATGGCCAATTATTATTAATGATTAGGAAGTCAATCAAAATTTATCAATTAAAATATTAAAAAAATTAATTAAAAATATATAACACTGATATTATGAAAAGTGGAAATCGGAATTAATGGGGAAACACAGATCAGTGATTTATCGAATAATTAGGGACTAATCAGAATGATTAATCGAGATTAATTTAATATTACTTTCTTATATATAATCATTTTTTATACATAATATAGATTTAAGTAATAATTTAATAAAATTTTAAAATAAGAGAGAACAAACATATATGTTAAATAATTGAATTTATTATAAAATAATTTATATATATATTTTTAAATTTTGACTAATTAATTCTCATTTTTCACTGATATATCTTATTTTTAATCGATTTATCTAATTATTGAATAATTTTTTTATAAAACGTTTTTTTTTACCTTATCAGTCTAAAATCAGTTTGGAAAATCACCGAACAATAATTAATCAATGACTAATGTAATAACCCATATTTTTGTCGCTTGGGGTTATTAAGATTTTTTGGATAAAATTTTTCATTTTATGAATAAATGATTTTATGGATTTATTTTCTTGATAAGGTACTTGAAGTGTGAGACCGTATTCTTAATATACGGGATATTCGAAAATATGCGTATCGGTGTTACGGTAGCATATGCAAACAATATGAGACTTATAATTATTTTTGGTCCAACAAAATAAATTTGAAGTCCGGACGGAAGTCGTAACAGAATTTGAGAAATGGTGTAAGTGAAAAGTGTTTACTCGGAGAATTGTTTCGTAAAATCTCGAAACAATTAAAGAGAATTAATTTAATGATTCTAAAATATATTTGAATCATAATATGAGATTTTAAGTTTTAAAACTTAGGTGGAACGAAAGAAAAGAGAACGAGAAGGAGAGATTAAAATGTTATCGGGAAGTTACGCGACTACCGTACAAACCGAATTAAATATCGAGCTTCCACCGCACAAAAATCAGTTTCCCCCCATTTTCTTGAAGAAAACCGAAGTGAAGAGGAAGAGAAGAAGGAGGAAGAAGATGGAGTGCTTGCTTGCTCATTTCTCCACCAATTCTTGCGCATAATAGCTTAAATCGAAGGTAGTAAATCCCTCTTGCTCTCCCTTGAATCTTATAATCATTCATCCACTAAATCTTCACTTATGATCCATGGAAGATGACTGTGAACAGTAACTCCGAAAATAATTAATCTTATTTCTTTAATTTTTTGGATTCCTATGATTTGGTAGATGATTGTTATGGCTTATACATGTTATGGGTGATGTAGTTTAAACATGGATAGTCATAGAAATGCATGACTTGTTCATTTGAGTTTGAATTATAAATAATAAACTAAACTGATTTTTATGGCTTAGAGTTGTAGTATGTTGATTGTTGATGTTGGTTGAGGAGTTTGGGATTGTTTGTTGGTTGATTTGGAGTAGGATAAAAATGGAAAACGATGAGTTTACAAACGTAACCATGCCATTTTTTTTCGTGAACTAACTGCTGCAACTGTCCAGCAAAATCTGGGAACATTCAGTCACTGTTCTTGGCTTATGGTTGATATGGTTAGATAGTAGATAGTCTCTAGATCGTTTGAGCGCTAATTTTGCGTCATTCGGAGTTACGAGTCAAAAGTTATGGACGTTTTAGTAACGGTAGCGCAGGAAATGAAAATCCTGTTTTTGTCCAACTTTGAGGCTATGATTGGACTAGCTACGGAGCTTAATAAAATCCGAAACTTTTATGGGAGATTCTTTGACAGTCATATAAGACCCCAGAGAAGGAATCGTGTCAAAATGATTAATTTCCAATTTATTAAAAATGACGGAAAACAGGGTGTTAAGTGAGATGAACATAAGAAAAGGTTGAACAACCGTTTTGGGGAACGATTTCGGGCAAGATAGAGAACTTGTCTCGAGTCGACCCAGTAACGGAAGTTGTTGAGGAATATCATGACTATACGTAGGTGCAAATAACTTGATTAAAAACTATTGAGAGGATAGTTTTACGAGTAGCTAAAGTAGGCCCGAGGAGGTGAAGTACCGGGCGAAATGTAGAGTAATTGTATAAATTACAATTAACATGATACATGCATATGTATACTAAGAGTGGGTTCTTATATGATTATAGAGTACCCGGAGCGTGGAGAAGTTGGAATGGCATTCCTTGGACTCCAGGCAAGTTTCCGACTCTATTTTTTATTCCATATCAGAATATTATTAATTCATGGTGATGCCAAAATTTGTGAAATCCTTGACTTAATGATAAGTTCTTAAATTATGCATTTTTGCTGTGTTTGGAACTATCTAGCTTATTGTAGTCGTTGGAAATGCACGTCGGCATTTCCCTTGAACTGTCTTGTTCATTTATAACTTGATTCGTCTGCTACTCTGAACTTCTCGAAAAGTTAGAGTATGCAAGTGTCCGACGTTTCATCACTATTATTCTGATGTAGGACACAAGTATGTGTAGGTTGTTTAAGATTGTTTCTTGCGAGTAGAATGAGATCTTTTCAACCTAGTTTTGAGATGCCTCTGAACTTCTTAAAAAGTTAGAGGACGTTTGCTTTCAGTTTTGCATAACTGAATCTGGTGTCGAGTACATTTTTTTTTGGTGCTCGATGGTCGACCGGGAGTAGTCTAGCGTGTCTCGACGGTTAGTCGAGGTTTACTGTTTTAAATAATATTTAGTTTATTAAATATTATTTAAAGAATATAGAAAGTATTTAAAGGTTAAGTAAATACTTTCAGGGTGTTGAAATTATTTAAATATTATTTAATATTGATTAAATATTATTTAAATATTTTGGGACATTTAAAAGTATTTAACTACTGATTGAATACTTTCAATTCGTTTTGGTTTATTTAAATATTATTTAATGTTGATTAAATATTATTTAAATATGTTGAATCGTTTAAGATTATTTAAATATTAAATAATCTTGATTATATTGGGATTAAATATTTTAATTCTTTTAAATCCTTTTAATATTTTTCGAGGACTATTCTAGGCCTCTTAAATATTAATAAAATAGTTATTTGTTCTTTAAAAATATTCTGGAGTTGTTTAAGCGTCTTTGATTATTATTTTTCATTAAATAATAAATAGCGAGCGATGATTCAGATATTTTGGATTTATTCTGAGTCGATAACTCCAGGTTCGGGAGGTAACGTCCGACTCCGATATTCCTCCCAGTTGTATTGGTGCCTTTAAGGCCCATTTTTTACTCCAAAACTGTAATGTTTTGTGGAGTCTATTTTAGCTAGTATTAGCGGCTCTCCGGTCGCGTTCTTGAGTCTCCTTGATTCAAGGGTTTCAGTCTTGTTGAATTCGTTGACTGAGAGTCAACCCAGATGTTTCAAGAGTACTCCCACTTGGTTTAGGGAGCCAAGCTATTGTCAGATATTGAAATCTTACAATAGGTCGTTGTTGTTCTGGAAGGTTGTATTAAATTCCCTTCCTTATCTGTTGATTGAAATCCTGTGATGGATTGTTGTTGTTGTTCTAGAAGGTTGTATTAAATTCTCTTCCTTATCTGTTGATTGAAATCCTGTGATGGATTGTCGTTGTTGTTCTGGAAGGTTGTATTAAATTCCCTTCCTTATCTGTTGATGAAATCCTGTGATGGATTGTCGTTGTTGTTCTGGAAGGTTGTATTAAATTCCCTTCCTTATCTGTTGATGAAATCCTGTGATGGATTGTCGTTGTTGTTCTGGAAGGTTGTACTAAATTCCCTTCCTTATCTGTTGATGAAATCCTGTGATGGATTGTTGTGTTGTTCTGGAAGGTTGTATTAAATTCCCTTCCTTATCTGTTGATCGAAATCCTGTGATGGATTGTCGTTGTTGTTCTGGAAGGTTGTATTAAATTCCCTTCCTTATCTGTTGATTGAAATCCTGTGATGGATTGTCGTTGTGTTCTGGAAGGTTGTATTAAATTCCCTTCCTTATCTGTTGATGAAATCCTATGATGGATTGTTGTTGTTCTGGAAGGTGGTATTGTATTCCCTTCCTTAACAGTTGATTGAAATCCTAGAGTGGATTGTTGTTATTCTAGAAGGCTTGATTAAATTTCCTTCTAGGTTTGATGAATGTTTAAGTATTCATCAGGGACTGGAGTAAGGTTGCGTAAGAGGTCGGTGACGCACGACCCAGCCGTAAACTAAAGGCCCATGTGTTGCCTAGGGTGACGTCCCGATAAGGGGTTGTCCTTCTACTAGTAGAGAAAGTGACTGGTTTTCTATTGTACAAGGCGACTGATCATCGCGTACAATAGGGCGTTGAAAAAAATCTCCAGATTAAGCCTGTTTCTTCCAATTGGAATTTGACGTTGCACTGTAACGAAAGCCTAGGTGCTGTGTTACCGATAGTGTCAACGGAAATGTAATCCACTCTGAGTTGGTTGGTTGTTTTGAGTACCGTTTTATTCGTATATATCAGTTTCATTGTTCCTACACTATAACGAAAGCCGTGGTGCTAAGTTACTGATAGTGTTAATGGGAATTGATGAACTTCCGTTCATTCTTTTCGCAGTATAATGAACTGCTTGCTTATTGGTACTCAAACTAATGGTACTCGGTGATTGAGGCCATTGTGCTAAGTTATTGATATTGTCAAACTCAATAATCATAAACTTAAATTGTTGTATTGCAGTAATGTGAACTGCATTATTGTTGTGAATATCTTCTTGCATCGTGAACCTTGAGTCGTTTATTGTCGAAATATAACTGGTTATACATCTTCAATCAGATTGCTAGTTATGTACTTTATTGTTGAATATCCAGTTGGGATAATTATGGCTATCACCTTTTCCTTGAAATATTCTGATAAATAACTTGCTGAGCATTCTTTGGCTCATTCTTGCTGTTTGTAAATCTTATATCTTGCAGAAAGAGATGACTGTGAATTGTCTACCTCGGGTATTATGTTAAGGAACAGGAAGATTCGAGCTTGAGCTAGTCAGGTTCCGGACTTCGATAAATGGTGCAAGAAAGACGGGATTCCAGATTAGAATCCTAGTCTGGTTGAAAAATATGTAATGTGACAGTAGATCTTGGATTAATGTTTACTTCTAATGTAACATCATGTGGAAGTTATATTAGTAGTGTGAGATCCTGATGTTACATTGGTTTGTAATAACCGTTATTATTTTAAGTTCGTTCCCTGAGACTATAACTCGAGTTGTGTGTTTGGTTTGGGGTCACTGCTTTTATGTTTGGTTATTATAATGGTTAAAGCAGGTGAATGATGTTATTGTGATGAAAATTGGATAGTGACAACCTAGATTCCTGACCCCGGATCTGGGGGCGTCACAACTAATCCCAATTAATAACCTTAATTTACAACAAAGTATAATACCAATAACCGTTATTTTAAATCTTTTATATTTCAATAATATATATTTCATTAATATTTATATTTAATATTTCAGTTTATACTTTTAGATATGAAATTGAAATATTTTATTCTTAAAGTTAGTATTTATTTTAGTTGTCAAATTTTTGCTCAAAAATATATAACACTACAGTAAACGAGCTACTAATTTAGATTATTTAAAATAAAAAAGTGATATTATCTTTTTATTTTAAACAAAAGAATTTTATTATACACGTAACATGTATGAGCTTGAAAGGTATATATAATTTTTTTAAAGATTATAATTATTTGTAGGACCAAGCCAGACTACCATTTTAATACTTCCTTTTAAGATTTTAATTATTTAACAATAGAGTAAACGAGCTACTAATTTAAATTATTTAAAATTAAATAGAATGAAATGAATTAAAAAGGTGAATGAAATGGATAGTAGGATAGTACTGTAGCAGAGTGAGATTGATGAATATTGAATAATTACAGATACAACATGTAATATTTAATATATAGTGATGACAGTTGTATTTGGAATGTTTGCTAACCAAGTCAAAAGATGCTCTGGATATTTAGCTATGATTTAAATACATGGTCCCACTGGTAGTAGTAAGCTTACGGAAATAAATGCAATATCGCTAGTCAGTCGAGCCAAGTCAACTGCAACTTGTTCTCAAAAAAAAAATATCAGCAGCAACTTGCTTTAGAAGACGGCTCTTCAAATAATGCATGGTTAATTATTTAAATATCAGGGATTTTTATTTATTAAAAATATATAGATATATAGATATTCGTTTCAGTTATATAGGCAGACCCATCCTTTATCATATAATCGGAAGAATAATATATCTTGATCATATATCTTTGATGTGTTTGATATTATACACGTAACATGTATGAGTTTGAAAGATATATAGTGATGACAGTTGTATTTGGAATTTTTGCTAACCAAGTCAAAAGATGCTCCGGATATTTAGCTATGATTTAAATACATGGTCCCACTGGTAGTAGTAACTGTAGTGCTGGCCAAACGAGTCAGCCGGCTGTGCCGGGCCGGTTTGATGGCGTGCCGGGCCGGCCAGCTCATGGCTCGGGAACGGCACGTCAAGCTATCCGGGCCGTGCCGAGTCGGGGCGATTCGCAGAAAGGCCGACTCGTGTGCGGCTCGCAGGTTAGGCGGGTTTGGCGAATTATTTTTTTATTTTTTTTAATTTTTAATTTTTTTTAATATTTTAAAAGAATTAAAAATTTATACGAATATTTTTGAAATAAAAGAGGACGGTACCTCTATAAATTTTATTAATTAAAAAATATTTTACAAATTATTTGAGAGGACTCCTCTCTAAAAAAACGGAACAAACTGCTTATACATAATAAACAAAATAAAAAATACAAAGTACAAAACAAATACAAATAAAAAGTGCTAATATAATTGAATAAAATTATTGTTCGAAATTGATGTATATAGTAAAAAAAAGTGTTAATATAATATATCTTATATATATATATGTATATTCTAAGTTATAAAAACATATTTATAATGAAATTTAATAATAAACTTTGTAGCTATTTTTCATAAAATTTGAAAAATATTATTTTTCTAAAATATAAAATAACTTATTTATCTAAAAGGCATTTTTATATCTAAAATATTCTTTTAAAATATTTTTAAATTTTATCAAACAAATTTTTATTTATTTTTAACCAAAATTATATCGTGTATGATGAGAGACCTAAATAATAGTAGTATTAAATCTTTAAAATATAAAGGGTATTAAATCTTTAAAAATATTTATGGAATGGAAAGAGTGGGACGTTTGACGAAGTTATGTTCGTAGTTGACCTGTAAGACCAAGACAAACAAATACGTGGAATAAGTAGTACTCAATTAAAGCCAAACAGTGTCTTCTATTATTTCTGCGTGTGCAGAAGTGCCGAGCGGGCTGGGCAACGAGCCGTGCCGGGCCGCGTGCCTGTCACGGGTTCTGCCGGTTCGACGAGTCGGTCCGTGCCGGTTACGGTTCATCAAATACAAACTCGTGAACGGCTCGGTTATTCAGGCGGTTAGTGCCGGTTCATGAACGGCCCGGTCGAAGATGGCTGCAGCGAGTTTATTTCACGAGTCGGGGCGAGCCGAGGCGGTTTGAACCGCCCGTTTGGCCACCTCTAGTAGTAAGCTTACGGAAATAAATGCAATATCGCTAGTCAGTCAAGCCAAGTCAACAGCAACTTGTTCTCAAAAAAAAAATATCAGCAGCAAATTGCTTTAGAAAATGGCTCTTCAAATAATGCATGTTAATTATTTAAATATCAGGGACTTTCAGTCATATAGGCAGTCCCATCCTTCATCAAATAATCCGAAGAATAATATTATAGATTAATTTTTCATAAAAAATATTAATATAAATTTAATAAGGATTTAATGGTTCTAAAATCATCGTAATTATCTAAAATTAAGACGGGTTACAATATAACGCGAAAATCATTTTCATAAATATAAGAGAGTGAATTTTATTGTTACAAAATTTCATTCAACTTTTTTTCTTAAAATACTTGTTTTTTAAAGTAAGTTACCTAAAATTGTCTTTGGAAACATTTTCCTCGGTATGTATATATATACCATTATTCTATAGAGAACACTCTTATATAGAGTAACAGAGAGAATCCTTTGATTCTATAAGTTCAGTGATTTTTAGAAAAATTAATCGATTTGTAATGTGAATATATATGTGTCTAACCTATTTTTAATTTGTAATAAAAGTAAATACATACATATATACATGTAAATATATTTTAATAATTGAATTTTATTAAGGCTTTTTCGAGCTTTTATCACAGCTGGGCCAGATTCAGGCTTTAGGAAATGTCTCTTCAAATAATGCATTGTTAAAATTTGGAGTTTGGCGTTTTAAATTTTTCTCTTCTCTTTTAAAAATGTTATTAGTCAACTAGTAAATCAACTGCGAAAATTAAAAGAGAGTGAAGAAATAGAGCAAAACACACAAGATTTTTATTCTGGTTTGCGATAGAGCAATCTCCTAACGGATCCGTTCACCCCTAGTTCAGTCCCCGAGTCCCTCCATGAACTCGAGATTTTCCCACTATAAAAAGATTCATTCCTTATAGCGGCGGAGAAGCATTTACAACAACTATGTATTTATCTTGGACCTTAACTCCCCGTTAACCCCTCAAAATATAATAGCAAACCTACTAAATTTATCTCAGAGCGTAACTCCCCGCTACCTCCTCACAATCTAAATAGAACCCTTACAAGTTTATCTTGGAGCGTAATTCCCCGTTACCTCCTCAAATACAAGAAAGAAAAATGAAACCCTGCGTAGACTATGTTCCTTTAACCCTTTGTAGGTCTTAGATCTTAGGTCTTGAGTTTGTTTTCCCAGTTGCACAAGTAGAAGGGGGTTGAATACTTGTGTGCTTTTTCTGCCTGATTAAAATCAACTATATTTAAATTAAAATTTTGATTTAAGAACAAAGATCAAACACAAAGATATGAATGAATACTGTTTGTATTATTAATGAGTAAATATAAACTCTCATAGGATGTACACAAACCCTAGCAGTTTTTCTGTGTTTTCACAGCAACTCTCTCTATCTCTATGCTCTCACAAAACTTCGACTTCGTCAATTACAATTAGGTTACATATAGTGTTTATATTGAGAGCTATCAACTAATAACAAAAAATCAAATTACAACAGGAATAGAATTCCTAATTATTAGTTGACAGTTTCCTTCTAAAATTCTCTTTCCTTCCCATAGCATATCTGCAATATTTTTGTCTTTATCTTCGAAGACTTTCCATTCCTGTGATCATCTTCCAAATTTAGCTTCAACTTTATAGACTCTGAAATCTTTAGACTCTTCCAAATTATAGACTCTGATAGTCTATAGACTCTGATCGTTTGTAGATTCTGACAGATTATAGACTCCGATAGTCTATAGACTCTTATTATAGACTCCGATAGTCTATCTGATCACCTTCCAGACTCTGATTTGCATCCAGACTCTGGTTCTATTGTCTTCTGAAAATCTTCTAAGTACAAAATGAATATTGACTAACTAGATTCTGATTATAAACGTTCATAGACTAGAAAGACTTATTACAAATAAATTATGCTAGACCCTGTTCTAGTATTTTGTATATCATCAAATAAATATATTCCTAACAATCTCCCCATATTTATGCTTTATAAAATGTAAGCATAAATCATGGTTTGATGATGTCAAAACTAAAGAATAAACAATTAATCCAGAACAGTATAGAATTTGTGAGAAAAAGAATTACTTTTCAGTTGATTCTCTCAAATGCTGTATTATTCCTTAGAAATGACTTCAGTATGTCCTCCTCCATAATTGCTAGAGTTTCACCAACAAACTTCTTCAATTTGATCATCTCTTCATTATCACATTTAATTTGACAGTAGGGTGCTCTCAGATCATTTGCATTGCACTCTTGTTCTTTAAGATCATTAAGCATCAAGACATTAATTTTTCCTTCCATAGGTTGAAACCCAAAATAATGACCCACACCTTCTTGAAATTTGACTTTTTTCACTTCTAGAGGCATGTCCTGATCCTTCCCTTCAGCATCAAAATATTTTAGAGAAAATTTGCCCACTGCTTATTTGCCTGTTTGTGCAGAGTCAGCTTCCTGTCAATCTCTATAAACCATTTGTTGGTGACTTCTCTCTTGCTTTTGTTTACCTCAGCTGCTATTGAGAGAAGAAATCTGATATACTGTAACTCCTCAGCCTGCTTGAAAAATCTGAAATTTTGCTGACTTATCCACCTCACACCTCCTCCATTAAGAAAGTAGACCAGCATCTCATTTTTGACTTTTTCAACTCCACTTTGTCCTCCTGAAAATTTTCTTTCAAATACATTATAAATAATTTGAGCAGACACTACTTTATTCAAATATTTTTGAGTGATCTTCTCAAACTGCTTATCTGTGAGAGATTGTGGATCAGTTAAATAAGACACTTGAAGTGGGACAGAGGGAATACCATTAACCGTTGATTCCAATCTTTTATATTTCAATAATATATATTTCATTAATATTTATATTTAATATTTTAGTTTATACCTTTAGATGTGAAATTGAAATATTTTATTCTTAAAGTTAGTTTTTATTTTAATTGTCAAATTTTTGCTCAAAAATATATAACAATACAGTGCACGGGCTACTAATTTAGATTATTTAAAATTAAAAAGTGATATTATCTTTTTATTTTAAACAAAAGATTTTTATTATACACGTAATATGTATGAGCTTGAAAGATATATATAAATTTTTTAAAGATTTTAATTATTTGTAGGACCAAGCCAGACTACCATTTTAATACTTCCTTTTTAGATACTTCGTTTTAAATTGATGATCACGATATTTATACTATTATAATAATTTCTTTAATCCAAATATATAAAGGATATAATTATAAATAATGAATATTAATAATTAAAATAATCTATTTTATATTTCAAGTTTAACAATTATTTATATTTACTTGTCAAAAAACTCTCTAACTTTATTAGATATTATATAATAATAAAAAATTAAATTTACATATTTTTGAAAATGAGGGAAGAGAAAAGATGAATAAAAAAAGAAAAAAATATTATTTTATTCTTTTGAAAACGAAATAAAGGTTACCAAAAAATAAGTAATGACGTATGCATTTCCTAACAATTTACCTAATCATTCGAACACTGTTATAATAGTATAATTGTTTTGATATTATTTATATTTAAATAATAGACGAATTAAAAAGGTGAATGAAATGGATAGTAGGACAGTACTGTAGTAGAGTGAGATTGATGAATATTGAATGCAATTGTACTTGCATAGTCAAAAGTATTATTCACGTAACATGTATGAGTTTGAAAGATATATAGTGATGACAGTTATATTTGGAATTTTTGCTAACCGAGTCAAAAGATGCTCCGGATATTTAGCTATGATTTAAATACATGGTCCCACTGGTAGTAGTAAGCTTACGGAAATAAATGCAATATCGCTAGTCAGTCAAGCCAAGTCAACAGCAACTTGTTCTCAAAAAAATAAATATCAGCGGCAACTTGCTTTAGAAAATGGCTCTTCAAATAATGCATGGTTAATTATTTAAATATCAGGGATTTTTATTTATTAAAAATATATAGATATATAGATATTCGGTTCAGTTATATAGGCAGTCCTATCCTTTGATCATATAATCCGAAAAATAATATATAGATATGAACTAACAAAATAAACACAAAGAGAAGATATAAACAGGGGCCGACGCAATGTACAATGTAGGGATGAGCGTGGTGTGTGATAGGTCCATAGTTTAGTACATCTTTAATACCTATTTTATGTTTGTTTTTGTAATTTTATTAGTTAATTCATTATTTTTTATTTTATTTTGTAGAAAACTAATTAAAATCAGAATTGTAGCAGAAAAATGAGAATACAAGGAAGTAGGTGGAGATTACTTGGAGGCAAAGAAAAAGGAGATAAAATTGAATGCTTGTTGGAGAAGAAAAAGGAATAGAAAGAAATATTTATAATTTAATTTGTAATCGATATAGAAGACCTATATTATTTCCCCTATATATATGAGTCTCCTCTCTTGTATTTCAAGACCTGAACCTTGAACCTTAACTTTAACTTTAGTTTTCAATAATTAGGAGTAGGAGTAGAGTACTTTTATTTTCTTGCTCTTTCAATACAAACAAGTTTTTATCTCTCAAACACTTTTTATATTATTCGTTATTTACATGTCTTATATTAAAGTTGCTTTGTTTTGTTCTTCAATTATGTCTAGCTAATTCTCTTGCCATAGGATGAAGATGAAGTTAGTTACTTACTTTTAATATTTACCTGTTTCTATTGATTGATTCTCATTATTTTTCTTAGTACTTAATTGTTTGATTAACAAAGTGATTTTGATATATTATTGTTACCGAATTTATTTTTCATAGCCTATGCTTGCTCCATGAAGTTTTGATGGGTTATTGTTAGATAATAAGTTTCATAGTATATGCTTGTCTCGTTAATTGATATTTATTTGTTGAAGAAAGAGAATTGATTTTTAGGGCAATTTGGATATTAATTGTAATTGATTGATGGATTCCGATTCCTAGGTTTTTCATATTTATTTGATTTTATTTGCTTATTAGGTTAAATAAATCTCATCTCAACATTATTTGTCTAGTCTGCCTGATTTATTTATTAGGGTTTGGAAATTTCATAGTCTCTGAGAATCGATCTGTGATTGCTATAATTAACCACTGTGCGCTTGCAGTATTTCAACACATCAGTGTGGTTTTGTGTCAAACCAAAATCAAAGTATCGGTGCGGTTTTTATTCGGTTCGATTTTTAATTGATTTCATTTTTTCGGTTCGGTTTGGTGCGGTTTCGTGCGACTTTCGGTTCAGTTTCAGTTTTCGGTTCGGTTTTTACTCATTCCTAGTGCAATGTATTTGGAGGGGGCATAGACCCAAGTCAAAAAATTTAGATTATATAGTTGTATTACAGATATTTGTTTTAATGTCCCCACTAAAAAATATTAAATGTTTCCACTAAAAGAATTTAATACCCTCAATTTTAAAAAATAAAAAATTATTTATATTTATTCTTTAAAAAATGAAAATTAAATATATAAACTATAGATTTATAATATATAAATAAATAAATTGTATTTACAAAACTTTATTTTTAAACAACAATATATATACTAATTAGCATACATTATGTAATTTAAATATATCAATCTAATAACCCATACGAAGAGCTAGCCCAACACTACCTACAATAACACGTTACACGTGATTTTATCGCAATTGTCTAGTACTTCATCTAATGATTCTAATCATCTCCGCCTCTCTACTTTCTATAATGAAACTTAATGACACTTGTGAAGTCTGATCTCCGCAATCAAATTGGTAATGATAATGGATAACCCAAGTAGTTGAGAGTTTATCTTTTGTCATCCTAGGTCCTGTGTTTAACCCTGGCTCATTCTGAAAATTTCTTTAGAACATATACTCATTTATAAGGCTATAAGTCAAATTAATCAAAAAAATTGGTGATGATTTTATGAATGATTGTCTTCTGCCTGTTATAGACAAATAAGTACTTGCCAATATTACCAATTATAAGATATGATAGATCACTTTCAAAAAATTAAAACTCGTAGGGAACAAATTTAAAATGTAATTATTGTACACGATTTTCCATATACGGTTAGGCACGTCCTGTTTGTTTGTCTGTAAGGGGAATCCGAATTGACTTATCGTTGTCACTCGCCTTGGTTTTGCATTCTATGCCTATAAATGTCAATTGAAGACCCATACTCTATGTTGCGTAAAATCTAGATGTGCAAATGTACACAATCGCAAACAAGTAATATAGTAATAAATACCAGATTCGTCCTCAAGGACTGTATATTCATGTTAATCATAAATAAATTCAAACACTTTGGTTATCGAACACAAAAAGTGGGTTGAGATATTCTAATTAAACTAATATTATTTAAAGACTAAATTAACCAACTAATAATACAATAATAACAAGATATCGAGTTTCAAATATGAGAAGATAAGCCAGGATAATTATTTCCCCCTAACACATGAAGTTGGCAAAAGAGTTAACCAATATTATAACAAGTTCACATTTTACTAGCCAAAATTCAATGGTCATAGGTTTCTGTCAAAATTACTATGATATAAATTCTACAAATTAAACTAACATAAGTCTATGCCAATTCAATTTATCGAATATAATGAAGCATCAATTCACAGAGTTATGCATGGTCACAATATATGTCTATACCATAACAGAATTAAAATCCAAAAGATTTAATCATGCACCATTCAAGTTTTGTGTCAACTAACTATAACCCTCTCATTATTATAATTAACTCTGTAACCTACTAAAGTTGATCAAACAATAGCAAATATTAACATGAATATCACTTGAATGAATAAACTATAAAACTTCATATAATACTCTTCAACAAAACACCAATAATTTCATGTTGGGGTTCCATAAAAATCCCAACTTTATAAAAGTTAGTTCATAATGAAAATCTCAAAATCAACCAAGAATAGATAACACATATTCAGGATGGAAAAGTTTAAGGAGAGAATTCTAAACAAAAAGATGAAGAAAACAAATCCAAGTGAATGTCTTCAATGGCTGAGATCTTCTTCTCTTACTTCGTTCTGGACCTTTAAATTAAAGATCTTTTCCTTAGCTTTCTGTGGACTCTTGGATCATCTGAAACGGACTTCTAGAACTCAAGTTATGGCCCAAACAATGAAGACTGCGCAAGCTGTCCAGGAAATTCGAATTAAATTCAAATAAATCTTCAACTCTTGCCTTTTTAAGCTTCAATCCTTCTTTTGATATAACTCCTTAATTCTTATAATAAAACATTAAAGTTTATTAAATAACAATCTAATTCAACACAAAATAACTAAAATATAGGGACAATATTAAGAGTAAACACACACTTATCACATCCCCATACTTAGCATTTTGCACGTCCTCGGGCAAACAAAAGAAATAAAATCTAATCCTAACTAACTAACTAACACCACTTTCGTATACGGTACGATTGCATTGAGCATATGCAACAAGCCGTTAAACCCCTAGGCATCCCTAGTAGGACGAGTTTTGTCTCGTGAGGGCCAATAGCGAATGTACCCACAAAATCCATCTAGCTCATGTAATAATAATGTAGATGATATGCAAATGATCTCAAATATAATAATATATGACAAGTCAGCTATAACCTTCAGCATATGCAACAAGTTTAGACACATCAAGCTCACACAACAATGTCACTACATAGTAATCACAAGTACAGAGCGTGCGTGTGTGCTTATCATAAAAAATATGCTCTCTAATGAACCAAGAATATAGACATACAACTTTCAATATGACACGTCATGCGAATTAATAGCTCTCAGGTTGAGTACTAGAATAGATCTTAAACACTTCATTACTTAGAACTAAGCCATCATTTAAGTTGAACAAGGGGTCTCTATGCCTTCTTTTATTGCTGCAAGCTATTTTTTTTATTAGTCAAAGGTCGGGACGCTTCCTAAGGTAAGTGAGTTACGACCACCATTAGAATTCACTAACTCATGATCTATTTTTTTTTTCAGAGTCAAGTAATTATGCAGTAATCAAGGGCAGTGGAAAGTCACTAAGAAATATTTATTTCTAGTACAATTACACTTAATACCAGCACATGTACATGGATCGTCCCTTTCATATGACATTGCATTTGCCATCCATTGATCTCAAATGAGTACTTGATGTTTTGCTTGCAAATTTTTTTTCCGAAGAAAACATTTACACCCCATAGTTTCACCTAAATTTAAGCATTTATATACTAAGCTCAAAATGAAATATTCAAAATTCTAATAATCAACAAGAGGCTACCACTCAAGACACAAGCATGTCCAAGCCTCAATTTATCAAGAGCATAATAATTTTGTGTCAAAAAAATAAACTCTGCACTAGTGACACTATGCATATAATATTATTAAATGTGGTCATAGCAAGAATTAATCAAAAACAAGTTACACATAATATCATCATAAGTTACTGACTTGAACTACTACTCAAATGATATCATGCAATGCAAATAAATTTTCTAGATTATTCATGAATCAAGCATGCATTTCACATAAGCATCTAATTATTTTATAAGGCTAGAATTATATTTGAATTTTTAAAATTTTCAATTTTTTTGTGATTTTGTTTTTTTATAAATATATATACATAAATTACAATATTGAGAACAAATCCCCACACTTAAATGGTTAATTGTCCTCAATGAATTAATAAAAGAAAAAAACTCTAAAAAAAACAAGAAAGAGAAAAAAATAAAAAATAATCTACAAAGATACTAAAAAAATACAAAAAGAAAGGAAGAAAAAACAATTATACAAAAAAAAGTTAAAAATACTCCCCTAATGCAATTGCATGAAGTGTCGCTCGAAGAAATAATTCCAAAAGAAATGGAGTGAATTGGATGAGTTAGTTATTCTTTAAATGTCCCTCATGAGACAACTTGGTGGAGTGGTTGTCCATTTGTCTTGCAACTAGAAGGCCAATGGTTCAAATCCCTTGAACAACAACATTTCCAAAATGTGTTTTAGAGATAGGTTGCTTGAATGATGACATGACATGCTGACCGGATCAGATGACGTGCAGATGAATGCTGACTAGATGTTGACGTGGAAAGGACGTGCTCAGTGACAGATGACGTGCCATGTGTTGCTGAAAAGATATAATGCACTTAAAACACCGTGGGCTGCAATAGGCTGAATCCTACGGAAGACCGAATTGGATTTGTTTGCAGGTGCAAGTGGGCTGCGCGGAGCGGTGTACTAGTCTTCCAGAAAATATAAATTGTGGTATTGAGTAGCTGTGCACAGACAAATTACACGCCCGTATTAAAAATCAATCCGCGGGTATTAAACAAATTTTCTTTTCTTCTACTTCGAGCGCTGCCCTTGTATAGTTAGTAAAAGAAAACTGTGGCTTCGCACAACCTATACCGCGGTGATGATTCACTGCTTTTTTTTTCTAAAATAAAATTTTAAATCTCATAATTTGAGATAAAAATTTATATCCTGAAACACTTCAAACAAATTTATCAAGGCATCTTGTGGGAGAAAAAAAATAAAAATAAAATCTAACCTTAAAAAAATACAAAAATAGTAATAATAATAATACTAATAATATACAAAAAATATTACTAACCATTGGTTGCCTCCCAAGAAGCGTTTTTTTAAGATCTTTAGCTCGACCTTGCTTTCTTATCGGGGCTCCGTGAGATCAAGAGAGGTCTTGTCATGAACAACTTCAGCTCCCCAATAATGTTTCAACCACTGTCCATTTACTTTAAATTCACCTCCTTGCTTATCATGTACTTCCACAACTCCATGAGGATAAACTTTTACAATTGTAAAAGGACCCGACCACCTTGCTTTCAACTTGCCTAGAAACAACTTTAGTCGAGAGTTGAACAATAAGACTTGTTGCCCCACATCAAACACTCGAGATTGAATATTTTTATCATGCCATTTTTTGTCTTCTCCTTGTAAAGTTTAGCATTTTCATAGGAAAAGAATCGCAGTTCGTCTAGCTCATCAAGTTGCAACATTCTCTTATCACCAATAAATTGCATATCAAAATTAAGATGTTTAAGAGCCCAATAAGCTTTATGTTCAAGCTCAACTGGTAAATGATACGCCTTTCCAAAAACTAAGCGATAAGGAGACATACCCAAAAAAGTCTTGTATGCTGTACGATAGGCCCATAATGTGTCATCCAATCTCTTAGACCAGTCTTTACGATTTGCATTCACAACCTTCTCTAGTACACCCTTGATTTCTCTATTAGACAACTCAACTTGCCCATTAGGCTGAGGATGATAGGTTGTAGCCACCTTGTGTTTCACATTATACTTAGCCAACATATTATCCAACAGTTTATTTACCAAGTGCCTCCCTTGATCACTAATAATAGCTCTTGGGGTTCCAAATCGCGATATGTTTTTTCAAAAATTTGACGACAACATTTGCATCATTAGTAGGATACGCAGCAGCTTCCACCCATTTAGAAACATAATCAACATCGACAAAGATATATTCATTCTTGTAAGAAGGAGGAAATGGGCCCATAAAATCAATTCCCCACACATCAAACAACTCTACTTCAAGAATATTAGTTAAAGGCATCTCATTTTGTCTTGAAATATTGCCAACTCCTTGATAACGATCACATCTAACCACATATGCATGGGCATCTTTAAACGGAAAGGGCCAAAAGAAACCAGATTGTAATACCTTTGTCGTAGTGCGCTGTCCAGCAAAATGTCCACCATAAGGAGATGAATGACAGTGGAAAAGAATGTCTTCCATCTCATATTCTGCAACACATCTTCTAATAATTTGGTCTTCACCCTGTTTGAACATATATGGCTCATCCCAAAAATAATATTTCATATCATGCAAGAATTTTTTCTTTTGTTGGCTCGATAAATCTCGTAGCATCATCCTAGTAGATAAATAATTAGCAAAATTAGCAAATCATGGAGTAATATCATATAGTTGTACGCGAAACATCTGTTCATCTGGAAAAGTTTCTTTAATAGGAATCATAGTACAAGATTCATCGTTGTACTCCATTCTTGATAAGTGATCAGCTACTTGATTTTCCACCCCTTTTCTATCTTGTATTTTAATATCAAACTCCTGAAGTAGAAGCACCCACCTAATCAACCTAGGCTTTGCATCTTTCTTAGTCATTAGATATTGGTTGAGTGGTCTGTGAAGACAACCACTTCTGTGCCAACAAGATAAGATCGGAATTTGTCGAAGGAAAAAACGACTACTAGAAGTTCTTTCTTAGTTACTATGTAATTTAACTGAGCTCCTGTCAAAGTATGACTTGCATAGTAGATAGGATGAAATACCTTGTTCTTTCTCTACCCCATCACTACTCCAACTGCATAATCACTAGCATCACACATTACCTCAAATGGAAAACTCTAAAGCAAATGATATGTGCTGAAATCAACCTTTGCTTTAATTCCTCAAAAGCTTTTAAACATGCCTCGTCAAACAGAAATTGAGTATCATTCTCTAATAATCGGCAAAGAGGCATAGATATTTTTGCAAAATCCTTGATAAACCTTCTGTAGAAACCTGCATGCCCAAGAAAACTTTGAATGTTCTTGATTGAAGTGGGAGAATGTAGCTTCTCAATAACATCAATCTTTGCCCAATCAACTTTAATTCCCTTTCTTGAAATTTTATGCCCCAATGCTATCCTTCTTTCACCATAAAGTGGCACTTTTCCCAATTGAGTACAAGATTGGTGTCTTCACATCGTGTTAGCACCTTGCCCAAGTTGCATAGACAATCATCAAAAGAATCTCCAAATACTGAGAAATCATCCATGAACACCTCTAAGAAATCACCAACCATGTCAGAAAAGATAGCCATCATACATCTTTGAAATGCGGATGGTGCATTACGTAGCCCAAATGACACCCTTCGAAAGGCAAAAGTACCATAGAGACAAGTAAAAGTAGTCTTGTGCTGATCCTCATGTGCTAGTGTTATTTGATTATAACCAGAATACCGATCAAGAAAACAATAGTGCCTCTCTTCCAGCAAGCCTGTGTAACATCTGATCAATAAAAGGCAATGGAAAGTGATCTTTTCTTGTGGATTTGTTCAACTTTCGGTAGTCAATGCAAATTCTCCAACCTGTAACCGTTTGAGTAGGAATTAACTCATTGTCTTCATTCTTTATCACTATAATTTCACCCTTTTTAGGCACACACTAAACAGGGCTCACCCATGAGTTATCAGAGATTGGATATATTATTCCAACATCCAGCCATTTGATTATCTCCTTTTTCACCACTTCTTTCATGATAGGATTCAATCGACGTTGCCCTTCAATAGAACCCTTTGCACCATCTTCCAACAAGATTTTATGCGTACAAATAGAGGGGCTTATACCTTTAATATCTGCAATAGTCTACTCTATAGCCTTCTTGTGCTTCTTGAGAATCTCCACCAATTTATCTTCTTGAACAACAGACAATTCAATAGAGATAATAACAGGCAAAGTAGAAGAAGGTCCCAAATAGGCATATTTCAGATGAGAAGGAAGAGCTTTTAATTCTAACTCTGGCGGTTCATCAATTGATGCTTTTGGAGTTTTAAATTCTTATGATGATAACTCCAATGATTCAAAGCGGCCTTTTATTCTTGTACCCTGTGAATTAGCTTCCAACCAAGCTAAGAGTTCAACCATATCATCTTCATCTTGAGAAACATTAAGTATTAATTGCTCTAAAGGGTCATGAGAAGAGTTAAAATCTAATTTTTCAGAAACTATATCATCGAGCAAGGTTATAGCTGAGCAAGATTCTAAATCATCTGAATATTTCATGGCTTTAAAAACATTGAAAGTTACCTTTTCATCGTGTACCATCATAGTTAGCTCCCTATTTTGCACATCAATCAGAGTTCTTTCTGTAGTAAGGAATGGTCTTTCCAAGATAATGGGAACTTCTCGATCGACCTCATAGTCCAACACAATGAAATCAACAGAAAATATGAACTTGTCTAACTTGACCAAAACATCTTCAATTTTTCCCTCTGGATGAGCAAGAGATCTATCAGCCAGTTGAAGAGTGACGTTTGTAGGTCGAACTTCTCCAATCCCCAATTTCCTGAACACGAACATAGGCATCAAGTTTATGCTAGCTCCCAAATCGCACAGTGCCATCCCACAATAAGAGTTACCAATAGTGCAAGGTGTTAGTAATTGTGCCCTAAAGACAATTACTTTTATATTTTAAGGAAAATATTTTATTATTAAAGATTATGTTTTATTAATTATTATTTATTTATTATGTTTTATTTACTGCATAATAAATTGAAAGCATAAAAAATGTCCTTGGAATTTTGTTACGTATTATATATCTTTAATTATGTGACTTAATAATGAGATTATATGATTAGTATCTTATTCCTAAAATTTTCTAGTCGAGTATTATTATATAAGGACAATAATAATGCAATAAGACTAGTATGTTTGTTGACAGATGACCACATCTCATTGATCATATGTATGGTGATACAAAGTCAAGAACATAAGTGCATGTCTCAATGAATGGTACTGGAATGACCCGCCATGAGATTCTACATGTTAATAAGTGTCATAAGAAATTCTCACTGTGATAATGATGTAATGATCCTCTGACTTGAAATCATTATATTTCTATACGAGAATTAATATACTTTGATTACACTAAAAGTTACCTTTAACCGGGTGATGATAAAAGTGGACATTGGGTATACTATGAATCGTATGAGAAATATGAATGATAGATAAATGATTTAACCTTCATATTTAGGAGTGATATTATTGGACTCTTGATTGAGTGAGACTATAAAATGCACGGCCGTGCTCAAATGTTGATTTGTTTAATAGTCTACTCATTGATCTAGGAAACCCGGATTAAATGTTGAAGAGGATGACACGATACATGCCTCGAGTTTGATCTATAATATAAGGTTAAAGGGATTATATTACATGGAACATTATTCACGAAAGGATTAATCAAATCATTGATTTTATTATTATTACCTGGGTATCAATGATGTATTACTAGATGCCGCTCATTGTTTACAATTTTAATTAGATATTAAAATTGTTGCCAACGTAATAATAACGTACAGGGTCACATACAAAGAAAGCTTGAAGGAGAAATAATTTAAATTATATAAGTAATTTATTTTATTTATGATATTAATTAAGTATGACTTAATTAATTATATAAATAGAATAAATGAATTACTTAAACTAATTCCAAAATTAGTAATTAATTAATTAAGTGAGACTTAATTAAATAATTTGGAATTTTGGATTAGTATTAATTATAATTAGATTATAATTAGAAAACTTATTTCACTCTCTATATAATCTCTTTATGTGCTGATTTAATAAAAAAGAAACATATTTTTCTAATACCCTAGCCATTTTGAGAAAAGAGGAAGATAGATAGAGAAGTAGTTTTCGGGTGTTAGTACACATTAATCCTTCATGAAAAGTATTCGTGTGGATACCGTAGAGCATAGATCGCGTGAGCGAGATACGTGGTGATTAAACAAGTTTTGGACCACCATTAATCTTCCATTGATGAACTGTTAAAGATTTTTAAGGTATTTGTTCTTAATCTCCGAATTAAATCTTTTGGTTTTGCATGGATCATGTGAAGGGTTTCGATTTATATTACGTTTTGTATTTAATTTTCACATTTTTCTGATGCGTTTGTGCCTCGAAACCCTTCAATGACATCAGAGCTACTTGCGAAATATTTTAATTCGGTTATGTGTTTAACAATTTTTCTATGTATGTAAACATATATAAGATATGCCATGGCTATATGTTGATATATATGTTTTATATGATTTTGAATATATGATATTCATGTGATATACAATCATGTGATGATTGTGTGTATTGTTGTATGTATATTATACATGTTTGTTCTTATTATGAGAATCGTATTCGATACGAAATCTGAAACGACTTCGGTTGATTTTCTGAAATCTGTGTCCAACGTCCGATTTTCGCAAATGATATGTGTTTTGTGACCGGAATTGTGTCACTGAGAAATACTAACACAATCAGCTTGGCGTCTGTAAGCCATTCGATGTCGTTACATGCCCCAAAACGGTGATTTATTATTTACTGAAATTTATTTAATTTTCTAAAATTTCAAAACTTGTTATATATGATTATATGATATGCTTATATAATCTGAAATATATTACATGTGTTATGTGATGACATGATGGATGGTTATGACCTAAAGACCCATAGGATAGTGGTTTTGTTTTATGGTTTTGGTTTCTAAATACGACTTGCATGTCGTTTATTCATTGTAATTGTTAATCTCAAATGTAACTCGAGTTATTCTTGTAATTTCATTAGAATAGATTTATTTATTATTCAACGTAATTGTTCAATGGAGACTTCAAAACAAGGAAGCTAGGAGGCAATCCAGATGATGGAGCAATGAAGAAGATAATGACATGTAATAGTGTAGTATTTGAAACCACCATTGATCGACCTTGATAATTCCATCAGCTTGGAAATATCACATATGATGGGGCCTAACCAAATACGTTTAATTTACGCACAATGCATATATGTATATGAATGCATATGTAGATATGTATATGTTGGAATGATGTATGTATTAGATACGACACCCATGTCATGCCTGCTTAAGAAAGATAAAATCTGTAACGATTTAAGATTTTAAAATTAAACAAACGATCATGAGATTCTAGTATTTATGAAACACAATATTGAATATGAATTTTATTTTTCTAATATGGAGAGATTTTGTCAAAAGCGAATTATTATTCGTAAGAAAGTTGGGTTTTAAGTGAGACCGCTTGTGACTTCTCCGACGATCTGGAAATCAAACCATTGACGAATATTGAAATGGATTATTTGATCAAGGAAAAATTGAGAATTTCTTTATGATGGGATCATGATCGTTAAACAATAAATCCCTAAATAAATATTAAGTTAATAAAGATGCCTTCCAATGTTAATACACATCAAGATCTAGATTGAGAATGAGTGGGTTTGCCAAAGTGAAGTGCTCTTATCAATCATGGGAAAATGTGATAAGTAAATGTACTTAGTTTATTGAAACGTTGGGTCTAACTTAACTAAATCATTACAATAGGATTGTGGGTTTAGAGGCATGGAGTTTGATGAGATTTATTGAATAAATGCGTACAATGTATTGTTTCACCAAACTTTTCAAGAGTTATATTTGATATAATCGACAAATGTTGTCTACCTAAATAGTCATATTTTGAGTGTATTAGCCAATGCTATCTTAAAACATGGATGAAATATGGATCTTGGCTCACTAGAAAGATTTAAAGAAATGTTTTCCGAATTAATAGTTAGGGCTATTAGTTTGATAAAAATAGTGGGAGGTATATGGTAATATACCATAATCACTTAAACATAATTAATATGAAATCTGCAATCTAGTTATTTTATACACTTTAATATTGTAGATATCAAATGATGAACACAAACAACTTCTCTATAAGATCAGTTCTTGAGAATGACAAATTGACGAGAACAAATTTCCTCGACTGACATAGGAGCTTGGGGATCGTCCTCGGGCACCACGATGTTAGTCAAATCTCTTCCCCTGCTATTAAAGATGAGAATGTAACATGTGCAAATTATAGTACTTATTGGAAGTAAATTGATGTTGCGACTGATTTTTCATGTCTCATGCTTGCAACTATGAGTGCTGAGCTTAAGAAGCAACACGAGCATATATATGCTTCTGAGAAGATTAAACACCCTTAAAGGATATTTGAGGGACAAACTCTTCAAGATATATTTGACGATTAAAGAGTACCATACACTTACCACTAGGGAGAGTGAGACCCAGTTACACCACATGTTCTAAAGACTATAGGGTATAATGAATACCTTGACATTTTGGGTTTTCAGATTGGTCTGGAGGCTCACCTAGATTTGATCTTACAATCTTTGGACAACAAATATTCTTAGTTTGTTATGAACAACAAAATGAATAAGATTGGTGAAACACCTATTGAGTTGCTAATCATGTCGAGAATTTTTGAAAGCAACATGATAAATACATGAACTAATACTATAATGATGGTAAACATAGGGAATGCAAAAGGGTAAGGAAAATGGAAAGGCAAGAAGAAGATTTGATCTAGTTTCCTTATCAAACCAAAGTCCAATCCCAAAACAGACTCTAAAGTCTTAATGAAGTGTTGACAAAGAAGACGATTGTCACTTCTATGAAAAATTAGGAAACTGGAAATTAAATTGTCATGCTTATTTGGAAGATTGGAAGAAGTTGATCAGTAAGGGTCAAGCTTTGAGTATCAGGTTGGAATTGAAGTAAAGGTAGTTTCTCTGGTTGAAGGAACTCATTACTTAATTTTAGGTCTACAAGAAAAATTTAGAACTTGATAATTGTTATAAAGTGCTTACAATTAGCAGAGACATTATATTAGTTTCTTGTTTGGACAAGAAAGGCTTTTTCATTTTAATTAAATAACAAGAGTTGTTTATTCTATTTTGATGAAGAGGCTTATAATGTTGCACAACTAGTTAACAATTTATATATTCTAAAGTGACTCAAATTAAACATGACCTTTGGCACTGTTGTTGATGCCATATTAATGAGAAACGCATTTTCAGAATACATAATGATGCATTCTTGGATAAGTTTGATTATGAATTATACAAAAGGATGAGAATCTTGGTTTATTTGGCAAAATGACTAAAACTCCTTTTACCGGACATGGTGAAAGGGTCACTGAACGAGTATGACTTATACATAGTGATGTATGTTGTCATATGCATACGATGACAAAAGATAACTTTTATTAACTTCATAAAATTTAATAATTATTTTAGTAAATACGGATATATGTATCTTTTGAAGAAAAAATACGAATCATTTGAAAAGTTCAAAGACTATAAAGATGAAGTAGAAAATATCAAAGACAAGTTTTTTGATAGGAGGGATCACACCTTGTTGGACATGGTGCTATCAATGTCGAGTCAAGGAATCTTCCAATTAGTTTCTAGGGCTATGCCCTAGAGAAAGCTGCTTATACATTTAACCGAGTTCCTACTAAAACGGTCCAAAAACTCCGTATGAGATATGGACTGAAAAACGTCATAGCATGTCATTTATGAAAATTTGGGGATGTGAGGCGTTTGTGAAACGTTTAACTTCTGACAAGCTAAGACGTAAATCAGACAAATGTAACTTTATGGGATACCTAATTGAAACAAAGGGTTATTCTTTCTATAATCCTTCGGAGAACAAAGTGTTTGTTGCTCGAACTGCAGTGTTCCTTATAAGAAAAATGCTTTCTAAGAAAGACAGTGGGAGGATAATATATCTCGATGAAGTTCGAGACCTACAAGATAACATTGAACCAGTGGAGGAACCTGAGCAGAATGTACAAGAAAACAATACTGCTCAAGAAATATAGGTTGTTTGTAGGTCTAGTAGGATTCTCCATGAGCCGAGAGATATTATGGATTTTTCTTGACTCAAGATGGTGATGTGATGTTTGTGGTTGAAGATGAGCCTCTCACTTACCAAGACGCTATGAACACTCCAGATTCTAAGAGATGGCTGGATGCTATGAAATCTGAGATGAAATCCATGTATACTAATCAAGTATGGACTTTGGTTGATCCACCTGAAGGGGTAAAACCTATAGGGTGCAAGTGGGTTTTCAAGAAGAAGACCGACATGGATGGTAACGTACAGACCTATAAGGCACGATTGGTGATAAAAGGTTTCAAACAAATTTATGGTATTGACTATGATGAGACCTTTTCACCAGTGGATATGGTCAAGTCCATCAGGATTTTGCTTGCTATAGCTGCTTACTATGACTATGAAATCTGGCAAATGGATGTCAAAACCGCTTTCTTAAATGGGAGCCTTGAAGAAGATGCGGATGTGTACATGACACAGCCTGAGGGTTTTGTTGATCCAAAGGATGCTAGAAAGGTATGTAAGTTGCGTCGATCCATTTTTGGATTGAGACAAGCCTCGAGGAGATGTAACATTCATTTTGAGGAAATTGTCAAATAGTTTGGGTTTATTCAAAATGAAGATGAATCACGTGTTTACAAGAAGGTTAATGGGAGCCATGTGGTATTCCTAGTATTATATGTTGATGATATATTGCTAATAGGGAATGACATTCCTTCTCTACAGACTGTGAAGACTTGGTTGAGAAATAATTTCTCAATGAAAGACTTAGGCGATGCGACCTAAATATTAGGTATCAGGATCTATAGAGATAAATCAAGGAGGTTGATCGGCCTAAATCAGAGTACATACATTGACAAAGTTTTGCATCGATTTGGAATGCAAGAGGCTAAAAGGGAATTTGTCCCAATATCTCATGGGATATCGATCTCGAAAGAAAAAAGTCCTAAATTATTGGATGATAAGGACCGTATGAGTAAAGTTCCATATGCATCGGCAATTGGTTCTATAATGTATGCAATGATATGTACTCGTCTTGATGTCTCGTGTGCTTTAAGCATGATGAGTAGATACCAGTCTAATCCAGATGAAGGTCACTGAACGACAATCAAGAATATTATTAAGTACTTGAAGAGGACTAAAGATCAATTCTTGGTATATGGAAGAGAAGATAAGCTGGTTGTAAAAGGTTACACCGATGCTACTTTCTAGACAAACAACAATCATTTAGTGTTCCTGTCTGACTTCGTGTTTTATCTATTTAAATTGAGATGTTGTATGCTGGAATGGTTCATAGCAGAGACATTTGTTGATTCTACAATAGAGCTTGAGTACATTGATACTTGTGAAGTAGTCAAAGAGGCTGTTTGGGTATGTACTTAGGAGATATCACCTAATTAATGAGATTAATGATCAAGGAGATATACATATATGTAAAGTGCATACTAATAATAATATTGCAGACCCACTGACTAAGGCTTTGTCACAGCAGAAGCACGAAAATCACACTAGTTCCATGAGTATTGGATACTTGGATAATTGGCTCTAGTGCAAGTGGGAGATTGTTAGTATTTGTGCCATAGAGACAATTACTTTTATATTGTAAGGAAAATATTTTATTATTAAGGATTATATTTTATTGATTATTATTTATTTATTATGTTTTATTTACTGCGTAATAAATTGAAAGCATAATAAATGTCCTAGGAATTTTGATACGTAGTATATATCTTTAAGTATGTGACTTAAAAATGAGATTATATGAATATTATCTTATTCCTAAAATTCCCTAGTCGAGTTTTATTATATAAGGATAATAATAATGCAATAAGACTAGTATGTTTGTTGACAGAAGACCACATCTCATTGGTCATATGTATGGTGATACTAAAGTCAAGAACATAAGTGCATGTCTCAATGAATGGCACTGAAATGACCCGCCGTGAGATTCTACATGTTAATAAGTGTCATAAGAAATTCTCACTGTGATAATAATGTAACGATCCTCTGACTTGAAATCATTATATTTTTATACGAGAATTAATATACTTTAATTACACTAAAAGTTAACTTTAACTGGGTGATGATAAAAGTGGACATTGGATATACTATGAATCGTATGACAAATATGAATGATAGATAAATGATTTAACCTTCCTATTTAGGAGTGATATTATTGACCTCTTGATTGAATGAGACTATAAAATGCATGACCGTGCTCAAATGTTGATTTGTTTAATAGTCTACTCATTGATCAAGGAAACCCAGATTAAACGTCGAAAAGGATAACACGATACATGCCTCGAGTTTGATCTATAATATAAGGTTAAAAGGATTATATTACATGGAACATTATTCACGAAAGACTTAATCAAATTACTGATTTTATTATTATTACTTGGGTAGCAATGATGTATTACTAAATACCGCTCATTGTTTACAATTTTAATTAGATATTAAAATTGTTGCCAACGTAATAATAACCTACATGGTCACACACAAAGAATGCTTGAAGGAGAAATAATTTAAATTATGAATTTAAATTATATAAGTAATTTATTTTATTTATGATATTAATTAAGTATGACTTAATTAATTATATAAATAGAATAAATGAATTACTTAAACTAATTCCAAAATTAGTAATTAATTAATTAAGTGAGACTTAATTAAATAATTTAGAATTTTGGATTAGTATTAATTATAATTAGAAAACTTATTCTTCTCTCTATATAATCTCTTTATGGGCTGATTTAATAAAAAAGACACATATTTTTCTAAAACCTAGCCGTTTTGAGAAAGGAGGGAAATAGATAGAGAAGTAGTTTTCAGGTGCTAGTACATATCAATCCTTCATGAAAAGTGTTCGTATGGATACCGTAGAGCGTAAATCGCGTGAGCGGGATACGTGGTGATTAAACAAGCTTTGGACCTCCATTAATCTTCCATTGCTGAACTGTTAAATCTTTTTAATGTATTTATTCTTAATCTCTGATTTAAATCTTTTGGTTTCACATGGATCCTGTGGAGGGTTTCGATTTATATTACGTTTTGTATTTAATTTTCGCGTTTTTCCGCTGCGTTTGTGCCTCGAAACCCTTCATAAGGAATAGTGAAACTCCTTGGATCTTTTATCTTTAGTGGCTGTTTATTCTGCAAGAATGAGTTGCATTCCTTTGTTAGAGCTATTGTTTCAAACTCACCCAACCTTCGCTTCTTTGTAACGATGTCCTTCATGAATTTCACATAGTTGGGCATCTGCTCAAGAGCTTCAACAAGTGGAATGTTGATATGAAGCTATTTTAACACATCCAGAAACTTCTTGAATTGAACATCTTGCTTTTGCTTTTGCAATCATTGAGAAATGGCAGTTGTGGCAGAATTTATGGTTTTTCAGATGGGCTCTCTTATGGAGAGATTGTAGCATTCTGAATTCCCTCTTTGTCTGTAACTTTTCCCTTACCCTTAGTAGTAGCAGAATCAGTTTTAACATTATCTAAGACTTTTCCAGTCTTCAATGTCATAGCCTTGCATTGGTCTTTCCCGATATCCCTAGGCTTTTCAGTGTCGCTTGGGAGAGAATCATGCGGTCGATTCCTTAGCTCATTAGCTAGTTGTCCAACTTGATTCTCTAAATTTCTTAGAGATGCTGTTTAGCTTTATATAAATGCTTTAGTTTGAGATCTAATAGCCTCATTCTTAACAATGTAACCCTTCAACAGATTTTTAAGTGAACTATTCTGAGATGCTTGTGGTGGAATTTGTTATTGAGCTTGTTGAGAAAATCCCGGTGGATGGTCATGCCTAGTGTTGTTGCCTGAAGGTCCAGAATTTGCTCCATTGTTGCTCTAAGAAAAGTTAGGATGTTGCCTCCATGATTGATTGTAAGTGTTCGAATAAGGGCCACCCTTATTTTGATTTCCCATGTAGTAGACAAATTCCGGATTTGAAGTGCAACCATCATATATTTTGAACTTGATTGACCTGTTTTCCCATAGAATTATTACCTCCTATAGTCAGATTCTTCAATATGTTCTCAATAGATGACATTTGATCCTGCAATGAAGTTACTGAGTCAACCTCATATATTCCAGCTACTTTCCTTCCCGTTTGAGCTCTCGCAGTTGGCCATTGATAATTATTTGTAGCAATTGTCTCAAGAATTTCATATGCCTAATTATAAGATTTAGGCAAAAGAGTACCATTTGCATAAGAATCTAACACCATTTTCGTATGAGCATTGGCACCGTTATAAAACGTCTCCATCTGAATGCAGTGAAGAATACCATGATGAGGGCATTTTCTCAGTAATTCTTTGAATCTTTTCCAAGCTTCATATAAAGATTCATCATCCTTCTGCTGAAAAGAATTAATCTCATTCCGGAGCTTTGTGTTCTTCCTAGGAGGAGAATACTTCATCAAGAATTTTTCTGCTAAATCATTCCACGAAGTCACATATGCTGATGGCAATGAATTTAACCAAGCTCTTCCAGTGTCTCTCAAAGAATATGGAACCAATTTCAATCTCAAAGCATCCTCTGTAACTCCCAGAAGTTTAAAAAAATCATTGACTTCCATAAGCAGACGCAGATGAAGATGGGGATCCTAGGTAGACATTTCACTGAATTGACCCACAGTTTTTAGCATTTGGAATATGAATAGCTTCATTTCAAACTGATTTGCTTGAATATCTGATCGTACAATCCCTAAGTTAAGCTCTTAAAAGCGGGGTGCACCGTACTGTCGAATAACACGATCCCTATCATCCATGACAACCATAACATTTGGAGCATTAGGAATTGCTCCCTGATTAACAATCACATCATCCATAGTTATTTTTTCTCCCTTAACTTTGCATTGCTTTCTTCTTCTTTTGTTGAATGCTCACTCAATTTCAGGATCAAATATAAATAATTCTGGGGGTTCCTCACTCATGCACAAAGAAACCTGATACGAAATAAATTATACTCCCGTTAGCACAGAAGCAATAAAAAAACCAAACTATAAGAATATTAAATTCGCAATTAACTACTAAAATAGTTCCCCGACAGCATCTCCAAAAACTTGTTGCGTAAAATCTAGATGTGCAAGTGTACACAATCGCAAACAAGTAATATAGTAGTAAGTACCAGATTCGTTCCTCAAGGACTGTATATTCGTGTTAATCACAAATAAATTCAAACACTTTGGTTATCGAACACAAAAAGTGGGTTGTGATATTCTAATTAAACTAATATTATTTAAAGACTAAATTAACCAACTAATAATATAATAATAGCAAGATATCGAGTTTCAAATATGAGAAGATAAGCTAGGATAATTATTTCCCCCTAAAAAATGAATATTGGCAAAAGAGTTAATCAATATTAGAACAAGTTCACAGTTTACTAGCCAGAATTCAATGGTCATATGTTTTTCTCGAAATTACTATGATATAAATTCTACAAATTAAACTAACACATGTCTATGCCAATTCAATTTACCGAATATAATGAAGCATCAATTCACAGAGCTATGCATAGTCACAATATATGTCTATATAATAACAGAATTAAAATCCAAAAGATTTAATCATGCACCATTCAAGTTTTGTGTCAACTAACTATAACCCCCTCAGTTTTCGCATACACGATCTAGAGAATCCTATAATAATATATATCAAAAGTTTGGCACTGGACAAGGGACTCATTTTCCCGAATTTACTGGACAATGAAGTAGCTTCTTTAGGAATAATGTCATCACACAATTTTGGTTTCGACATTTTTATAAACTCGAAAAATCAACATCTGCACTTGAAATTTTACAAAGACCTTACTAACTGAGACACTAAACCTCCAAATTTGCAAATTGTTGAAAACCGTTAAGTTGTTCGTTTATGTCTCCAAAGTGAGTTCAATGTAGCAGTTTAACTATCTCAACCGGTTTTACTAAAACTAACATATCTTCTAATCGGTAAATCATTTTAACATGATTCAAGCGCCAAAACAAACTGAAAAATATTCTCTAAACGCTTATGTCCAGTGGTGCTCAAGAATAATATTGTTCAGTTCAAAAACATGGCTCAAACAGTCCTATTTAAAAATGGCCATGGTAACAGCTATAATTATAATGTTTCCCAATTTTAATTATGTTAAAACCTCTTAAAACCAAACCAATCATCAACCTAGCCATCATTACATCACAACCAGTTTATAAACTCCAAGTACACATCATCCACTTCAACTCATAACAACCAATTATCAAGAACTAAGCAATATACACCGAACTTCTTAAACAACATGTTCTTGAAAAAACTTCTTAACCATGCATAGAACTCAAGTAATCCAAAAAGGGAAAGGATGTTTATACCTTCTTGAAGTTTAATAAGAGTAACGAGAGCTTGGGTGGCTTGGTGGATGCTTGATCCATCCTTAGAACACCTAGAACTTTAAGGAAAATCAAGAACACACAAAGATGTTACTAGTTGACAATATTCCTTACTCATTTTCTACATTTTCTTTACCCAACCAAAACACCTCTAAAAATTATGAAATTAAATACGTACCTAACTAGGATGTATAGAAGGCCTGGTAGTTATCTTGAGATTTTTAAGTGTCAAGAAGTTGGAGAAAAAAATCGTTGAACTCCCTGCCCTGTCCTGTTCAGCCGAGAGCTTCCTTGGGAGCTTTCTTGGCCTTTCTTGCTTTTTCTCTTAAATCTCTATCTTGGATAATATTTGTAATAAATAAGGGCAGCTGAGATATTTTTATAATTGCATGGTTTCAAAGTCCAAAATTTGATGGATGTCAAGTACTTCATGGAATAGTGCAACTTATGGTCATGGTACTTGTTATCCTTAACTTAAGGAACTATGTCTCTTCTTTCTTTAACTAATTGATTTCTTGACTTGGTTACTCTTAAACCACTGGGTTGCATGCTTTGCATGGTCAAACAACCTTCTTGTTATCTTGTTTTACAATTTAATACTTGTTCGATCTCGTTTCGTCATCCTATAAATCTTCAAATGCATTTTGCGTGGTAAATTTCTATCGTAATCGTTTCTCCTTTCGAACATCTTTATACTTAAAATATACAAGGATTCCAATCCTTTATCCTCCATGTCGTATTACAATTCTCGTATTCCTTAATATCTCATAAATTATAAAACAAATAGTAAAAGTGAAAATCTTCGAATTCTGGTGACTTTTTCATTCATTCATTTGCTTCATACAACAATATTACATCTTCGGATTTCCGATATTCCATCACCTGCCTAGTGCGGGCTAAAAAGTTTTTTTTATAAATCCGTAAGATCACTATTCATCAAGGTCTTTTATAAATAAAAAATACATAAAAAATACGGGTTATTACAGTCTACCCTCCTTAAAAGGATTTCATCCTCGGAATCTAAAAAAAAGTAACTAAGGGTTGTCTCTTCAACCTTCTGATTCATCCATACACTCTTTCTGGTGCTATGGGTTTTTTATTACATACTTGCTCTTTTCGGTCATTGATCCCTACCGGTCGTAAGACTCATTTGGTTACCATCTCTACGATTTCCTGTTCTAACACATGCCTAGCATCCGCATTGTTCTTTCGTAATATAGAAGTAGGGCACACGAGGTTTATGTATTATAAATATTGTGAAGCAGCGCTAATTTATATGCACTTTCCTATCATGCTTCATGACCTACTAGAATTAATACCCTCGAGCTTAACTTCTTTCCATTGCCAAATCTCGTTACTACTTTCCACGATAATGTTTCTAGAAAAGTGAAGTCTCTCACTCCATGCTTTCTGTCTTCTCTGATTTGATTAGCTTACTTGTGAGTTCCTTCTCGATACCCAAATATTTCCTCGTTCTTTGACATAGTCCTAATGTGAGGGAGATCGACATTTTTTTGCCGTATAAAACTTCGTATGGTGGCGTGGCTACATTCGGAATGGTAATTATTCTCGTATAAAAACCCTATCCGTAGTAAGTGGTTTTCCCAACTTCTTTCGATACCCAAGGTATAAACCTTCCATGGAGAGCTAACTTTGCATGAGTTTTTTATTTAGAGATCCTTTTGTCGAATATCATTGCAACAAAATGATCAGATTGATTTAAAGATAAATGAACTCACTTTGAAGTGTATATAAGAAGAGGAAAATTTTGATATGAATGAGAACAACCATATATGTACTTGTGATGGAAAGTCTTTATTATTATTTGGCTTTTCAACAAATAATTGGGCGGCATCCTACCAGACTTTTGTCACACAGACAAGAAGTCATACCATATGTATTGTCAATCCCAATCGAATGACGAATTTTCAAGTATAGGAAGAAGGAGAAAATGATGTTGAAAAGATGTGAGGAGTTTTCTTTCCTTAATGTGTTAATGAACTTTAACATAATACAAGTCCATACTTATCTAGGAATCTATTTTACAAAGACTCGAACTCATCATCCCAACTCTAGACTTTCGGCTTGAATATCTCTATGGAACTCAAGTTCCTCATAATTCCTAAAGTCTCATATGTGCAATTTAATGCTTTTATATCTCTGGTGCAGATACTATAGCAATCAGCTGCGATCATGAGTCAGATACCATAAAAACATTTATAACAACCTCTAGTCCACAAGTTCTCACCTCCTTTAGTACATTGGGTCTTTTCCAGTTCCCAAAAATTTCAATACGTCAACACATCTCCTTTGCTACTCATTAATTTCCCAAAATTTTAAGTTTACTTAACCAAAACTCACACTTTAGAGAAAATGACATACAATCTCTTTTCTCTTTCTAAGGCTAATTATACTTGCTCCTCGTTCTCTCTTTTCATCATTTGGTAAATCAAAATATCATTTATGAAAACTATGGCCATTTGTCCAATCATTTCTTAAAATTCTATTGATTAAATCCATAAAGTTACAGGTGCATTCATTGATCCAATTGACATCCTAGAACTCATAATGTTCATAACTCTTGTCGAATGCAACTTTGGGCAAATCATCTAGGTCAATCTTTATTTCATTATATCTGATCCTCAAATCTATCTTTGAAGGGTAAATTATGTCTCCAATGGTCAGATGATCTCTATCCATGGTTAAGATATTCATTCCCAATTGTACTCTTAATCAATTTTTGGCAATCAACACATTGACTCATGGCGCTATCCTTTTATTTAACAATCAAAACAGGTGCACCTCATGGTGACAATTTCAATCTCATCATTACTTTTTCTAATAATCCTTATAATTGAGTGATTAATCCTTTTTATCTTGGTAGGTGCAAACTTCTAATATGACTCTGATGCTAGTGTTGTTCCTGATACTAGATCGATCGTGAATTCTATAACTCTATTAGGTAGTGTTGGGGGTGAATTTTCACATGTCCGATGACAAACTTCGGTTGTCGACAACAAGGACAGGACGGAGGCAGTGATGTCCGACGACAACTCAGCAGACGCTAGAAACAGTCAAGCAACCCTCCTAAATCTTAGGAAAAGATAACTTTCTTATCCCAAATCAATAGGATCGTGGAGAAGTGGTTTCCTATCATCAAGGAATGTGCAAATGGAGTTAAATACAACAAAATATCAGAACATTATCACAATATACACAATACATATCACATTACAATTCTACTCTACCTCAACAACATTATTACTTAGCAGTTACCGTTTAGAGTTTATTTTCTTATTTTTCTTCATTGTAACTTCATTTTCTTCACTTGTAAACATTGTAACATCATTATAGTGGATCATACTTGATTGGAGAAGGTCCCACCCGCGGTTTTTACCTCTCAACGGGGGTTTTCCGCGTCACCAATCGCTTGTGTCTTGTTCTTTCTTTGTTCTTTTTAATTTCTATTGTGTTATTGTTCTTAGTTTATTCATACGAATTAAACTCATTTGAAATCATTTAGACTTAATCTTTAACCTTCAAAATTTGACTAAAACAGTTTGGCGCCGTCTGTGGGAAATTGGTTAAGAATCTAATTATTTTTCGGTGATACATTCGACATGGCCAACGACCCCCTACGAGTAGGTTCTTCAGATCCAGGTGATGATATGGTTGGTGATGAAGGGATGATCTCTGCCATCAAGAAATTACAAGCTGATATGGATGCCATGAGATCAGAAAATGAGAGTTTGAAGAAGGAGCTGATGACAATGAAGTCCAACAACAAGACATCAACGCGACATACCATACAGAGTGTTGTACGATGATTGAATTTGGATGACACTGCTGACGATGAACCACAGAACAGAGAGAATGACTTCACTACTGACATCGATTGTGATGAAAATACAATCACCGATAATGCCAACAACGCACGACAACCACATGATAAGACGGAAGACGAACATGGAGCAGAACGATAAAAGAAGTCAAGATGGTCGAGACACCGAAGTTCTAGGTCACAAGGACAGGTATCAGATGCCGTCAAGTTAGAATTACAAGAGATGAGGGAATTGATTCAGAGAATCCCTGGGGTCCCAAAGCCTTTGGAAAAGTCGACGTCAACAAGTTACGCAGACTTACCGTTCTCTGACGACATTGCTTTGGTCGACATACCTAAACGATTCTCAGTTCCCAACATGAAACCTTATGACGGCTCGACAGATCCTCAGGAGCACATAGCCCAATATAAGCAGCGTATGTTTATGGTGCCTATACCAAAAGACTTGAGAGAGCCTTGTATGTGTAAAGGCTTCGGGTCGACACTGTCAGGTCTAGCGTTGCAATGGTTTGTGGGCCTGTCTAACGGGAGAGTGAATTCATTTGCTGACTTGGTCGATGCTTTCAATCTACAGTTTGCGTCTAGCAGACTATTTGAAAAGACAACAAGTGACCTATATCATGTCATCCAGAGGCATAGGGAGCCTTTGAGGGAATACCTAACAAGATTCAATAGGGAAAAATTCATTATCACGAATTGTGACGTCCCGACGGCTATTGAGGCATTTCATCGAGGGTTGGTAAGAGATTCACCACTCTATGATGAATTGACAAAGTATCCATGAAGGACCATGAACGACGTGCAAGCAAAGGCAATGGCCCAAGTAAGATTGGAAGAGGACATGAGGGAAGGTGACGACATCTATTACCATCCAAACATGAAGATGTCGATTCAGAAAGCAAAGGACTACAAGCCCTATGCAAGAAGTGGACGAGAGGTTCAGCGTGTTAACTCGACACAAGGGCGGACAGATTGGAGAAAAGATCCAAATCTGCCACCAACCTTCGATAGCTACAACTTCAACATTAATCCGAGTACGTTGGTTAAAGAATTCGGCAAGTTGGGTAACGTCGTCAAGTGGCCCCCGAAGTCAAGTAAACGGAAAGCTAATCCAGACTCCAAGTTATGGTGTGATTTTCATGGAGACTATGGACATAAGGCATATGACTGTGTTGCACTGATGAGGGAGATACAAGCTCTCGTCAAGAGAGGGTACCTGACAGAGTACATGTCGAGACAGAAGACTGAACATGTCGAAAGAGACATGACGCCGGTGAGATAGCCACCACCACCTCCACCACACCACAACGTTATTAATTATATAGCAGGAGGGTCTGAAGTGTGTGGGATGACATACTCATAAGCTAAAAGGATAGTAAGAGAGCCCGCAAAGAGGGTGCTACATGCCGACATAGCCGACATCAACATACCTGTCATCCAGTTTGACGAGACTGACAGGGATCATGTCGCCGAACCACAACATGACTATTTGGTCATCTCATTACCCATAGGCAATTGCCTATTTAAGAGAATTTTGGTGGATAACGGGAGTGCCGTAAACATCATGATGCTCGGAACACTAAAGCAAATGGGATTGACGGAAGTAGACGTCGTCAAAAAAACTATAACATTAGTGGGGTTTAACGGAGAAACGAAGAGGACCATTGGGGAAATAGCTCTGCCCACGTATGCACAAGGAGTTAATTTGCTACAGAAATTCTTGATGATCGATTGCCAATCAACGTACAACATTATCCTGGGCAGGCCATGAATTCATGACTTAAAGGTAATTCCATCAACGTATCATCAAGTCATCAAGTTTACAATGCCTTGGGGGTGCAACAAATTCGAGGAGATCAGAATACGGTAAGGGAATGTTACAAGACATGTCTCAAGCCTACTATCGAACACAAAGGAAAAATCACACTTGTCGTCGCGACAACAGACCCTGAGAAGTTGACAGATGTCAGTTTGACGTTGGACGACAAGAAGTTATTGATTGGTGAAGACATACCTACTAAAATAGAAGCTAATTTAGTTGAGTTCTTGACAACACGGTTGGACGCCTTTGCATGGGATCACGAGAACATCACGGGTATCAGTCCTGACGTAATCACACACAAGCTCAACGTCGACCCTAACCATGCACCCGTCCAACAGAAAATGAGGAAGTTTAGCCCTGAAAGAAAGAAGATCATTAATGATGAAGTAATCAGGTTATTAAAGGCAGGCATGATACGAGAGGTGGATCATCCAGAGTGGTTGGCGAGTGTGGTAATAGTACAAAAAAAGAACAGGAATGGAGGGTCTGTGTTGATTATACGGACTTGAACAAAGCCTGTCCAAAAGATCCATATCCACTACCTCACATCAACACCATGGTAGACTCGACAGCAGGGCATGAGTTGTTGACATTTCTCGACGCATCGAGTGGCTTTAATCATATACAGATGGACCCGCTCGACGCTGAGAAAACAACATTCATAACAGATAAGGGGATATATTGTTACATAGCCATGCCTTTTGGACTGAGGAACGTAGGGGCAACCTTTCAACGTCTGGTAAAAAAGATGTTCAAGGATCAGATCGGACACACGATGGAGGTATATATCGACGACATGGTGATAAAGTCAAAGAACGCCGCAGATCATGTCCGAGACTTGGCGGAAGCCTTCGACATACTACGTGCATACAACATGTAGCTCAATCCGGAAAAATGTAACTTTGCCGTCTCATCGGGAAAGTTTTTGGGTCACATGGTAACAAGAAGGGGTATATAAGCGAGTCCCGAACAAATAAAAGCAATTTTTGACTTGACGTCCCCAATATGTGTCAAAGACACAAGTTTTTCTATGACGTCTTGAGGAAAAACAAAGGTTTTCATTGGACAGAGAAACTTGAGCAAGCATTTGAAGAATTGAAGAAGTAATTGACGATGGCACCTCTGTTGTCGAAGCCGACACTTAGGGAAACACTTTACGTCTACTTGTCAGTAACGGAACATGCCGTCAGTGGGGTGTTAGTGAAAGAGGAAAGGGAGATGCAGTCACTGATTTACTATGTAAGCAAAAGTCTATTGGACGCTGAAATCAGGTATTCGTCCTTGGAAAAATTAGTACTTGCTTTGGCAGTCACGTCTACAAAGTTGCGACATTACTTTGAGTCTTATAAGATTTGTGTCAAGACAAACTACCCGTTGAAGACGGTGCTGAGCAGACCGGAACTTACCGGATGGATGGCAAAGTGGTCGGTATGCATGAGCTTGTATGATGTTGTTTAGAACCATGAACATCGATTAAGGCACAAGTTTTTGCTAATTTTGTGGCTGATTTTAGTCCAAGCATGTCAACACAAGTTGAAGAGGAATTACAACAGTTGGTGTCAAAGATGGAAGTACAACCATGGTCCTTGTATACGAATGCAGCTTCCAACGTCAACGGGACAGGACTTGGACTTGTCCTTAAATCGCCACAAGGGGATACTATGGCGTATTATATATGTTGTGAATTCAAGGCAACAAATAACGAAGCAGAGTATGAAGCATTGATTATTGGTTTGGAAACGGCTAAAAATTTGAAGGTCAAACACATTGAGGTAAACTGTGACTCACTGTTAATTGTCAACCACATCAACGGTTCGTATGAAGCAAAGGACATCAAGATGGTGTCATATTTGAACTTTATCAAGGAGTTACAAGGTAGATTCGACAACTTCATAATCCGACAAGTCCCACGGGAAATGAACACTCAGGCCGACGTCTTGGCAGGCTTGGGGTCAGTATTTCGACATGTCAGCCTATCCAACGTCCCTATCATTCATGTCCTACGACCGGCCACTAGCAGGTCAAGGAACTTACAGGATGTCATGGTCCTAGATGATGTCGTCGATGTTGAAGTGCAGCAGCCATCGAGTTGGATGACAAAATACAAGGAGTATCTTCTAACCGGTGTCCTGCATATGGACAAGAAAGAGGCTAGGGCATTCAGGATGAAGGCGTCTAGGTTCGTGGTTTATGATGATGTCTTGTTTAAAAAATCTGTGACAGGTTTATTGCAAAGATGTTTGGAAAAGGCGGAATCTGAACAAGTTCTACGAGACCTTCACGAAGGAGAGTGTGGCAATCATTCTGGTGGAAGGAATCTATCTTGTAAGGTCTTACGAATGGGTTACTATTGGCCGACGGTAAAGCAAGATGCTATTGAATATGTCAAGAAATGCGATGCCTGCCAGAGACATGCTCCAATTATTCATCAGCCCTCTGAACAATTACACTCATCTATACCTTCGTGGCTCTTCATGAAGTGGGGTATGGACATAGTGGGGAAAATGCCACCAGCTCTCGGGCAGAAAGTTTTTATGTGGCAGTAACAGACTACTTTTCGAAGTGGATTGAAGCGGAAGCTTTACGACAAGTAAAGTCAAATGAGGTAATTTCCTTTATTAAGAGGAATATCATTTGTATGTTTGGTGTCCCATCAAAGATTGTCTGTGACAATGGATCACAATTCATAAGTGACAAGACAGAAGCATTTTGTCGACAATGGAACATCACGCTGATCAAGTCAACGCCAAGATACCCACAAGCAAATGGACAAGCGGAGTCAAGAAATAAGATAATTATCAACAAACTCAAAAAGAGGCTAACATCCCACAAAGGACGTTGGGTGGAAGAGTTACCTTGGGTCTTGTGGTCAGATAGGATGACACCGAAGACGTCAACAGGATAAACACCTTTTAGTCTCGTTTATGAAACTGAAGTTATCCTGCCTATAGAGGTGATTATGCCTACAACTAGGTATGGATTCTTGAATAGTGAATCCAACAAGAATGAGTTATCACATGACCTAGACACAATAGACGAATTACGCAACATGGCTGCAATACGTATGGCGTCTTATCAACAACAAGTAGCCAATTCTTACAACAAAAATGTCTACGTTAGGACATTGCAGGTGGGAGACATGGTCATGAGGAAGGTGTTCCAGAACACTATCGATAAAAATGCTGGAAAGTTTGCCGACACATGGGAAGGTGCGTACTTAATTGATACAGTCGTCGGACGAGGCGCTTACAGGCTGTCGACACTCGACGACAAGCAGGTCACGAGAAGTTAGAATGCACTTCACCTCAAGAAATATCACATGTAGCTTCTTTTCATACTCTTTATTTGTCTTACTTTAGTTTTTAGCTGTCATACAATAAGTCATTAGGACAAATGCTTTCGTTGTCGGTATCAGTTGAATTGTTTTCGATTGATTGTTTTTGTTTATGAACATATGCTTTATTAGCCTAATAAGCGTAATAAAATACATGTGATGTTTGTGATTCACATGTATGTTTGAGCATTGAGATGACATATCGTATATAGCGCATTAGTTACCATTTACATGCTTGTTACTTGATATTGTGATATAGTTCATGTCTGGACTTAAAAATAATGTGCTTCGTCAATAACCCGACATGACATTAACACTAGACAGGGGCATATTACCCTGACTCTATAAACAAATGGGTTGATCACCCTACTACATTATATACGACAGGGGCAATACCCTTATCAATAATCCAAATCACGTTGAGTAATAGTAAAAGACGAGTACCATTTTTATATGGGATTTGCCGACAACATACAACATAAAAACTATGATTACTAAGTACGTTTCAAAAGGGGAAGGCCTTTTAACGACTTAACGATGTGCATGCACCTACAAAATTAAAAGTTTATTACATATTACATTCAATTACGATAAAACACATTATTATGAATACATCATATGACAACGCTATAATACGCTAACATTTTTCACATTTGCACTACATCCGACGACATTACAACATGTAAATATCTTCGACACATATCCTGACTGGTCATGTCAACTAACGTGAATAGTCAAATACCTTAAAATGACACTCATAACATGTTTCTCTACACATAGCTAACATCATTGTATAATTATAGTATAACGATAGGCTTTACCGTTGACATAGTGACTGACGTCTGACAGCAAAGTCGACGCTAATTTAATGTCTGACATAAACCTGGAAATATGAAGTTAAGACCAGTGGCAACAAGGAGGAACAAGTTAAAAGGAACAACGGGGAATAAGATTAAAACTAACACGACAAGACTTGTTAAATATCAAAAATCAACGTCAACTGTCAAAATAAAATCATACGCATTCCCCACTCAATGAGTGAAACAAGAACTATAAGTAGCGAACAGATCAACTCGAATAAAAAACAATCACTGAAATAAAAGTTCAAATCCTATGTGAATCGTCTGCATAGAGCAACATAAAGTAGTCACATGGCGTCATAGTTGTCATCCTTGGGCAGGTCCTGGCCGCTGTTGACCATGTCCTCATTGTCGACATCGAAAGCGTCATCAGGATATGTGTCATTGTAGATTTTCACCGTCTCGTCTATCTCCCAAGTCGACCATTCGCCACACTTGTTTTCCCAGTTGCACAAGTAGAATGGGGGGTTGAATACTTGTGTGTCTTTTCTGCCTGATTTAAAATCAACTCAATATCAATAAACTGATATGAATTAAGAACAAAGATTAACCACAAAGATATGAATAAGTACTGTTTGTATTATTGATTTGTAAATACAAAACTCTCCTAGGGTGTACACAAACCCTAGCAGCTTCTTTATGTTTATCATAACAACTCTCTCTATTTCTATGCACTCACAAAGTTTCACTTAGACAAATTATGCTTCGACTTCCACACATTTACAATTAGGTTACATAGAGTTTATATAGAGAGCTGCCTATCAGCTAATAACAGAAAGATAAATTACAATAGGAATAGAATTCCTAATTATTAGTTGATAGTTTCCTTCTGCAATTCTCCTTCCTTTTATTTATAGCATATCTGCAATATCTTTGGCTTTATCTTCGAAGACTTCCCTTATCTGTGATCATCTTCTAAATTTAACTTTAACTTTATAGACTCTGAAATCTTCAGACTCTGCCAGACTATAGACTCTGATCATTTGTAGACTCTGCCAGATTTTAGACTCCGATAGTCTATAGACTCAGATCACCTTCCAGACTCTGATCTTCATGCAGACTCTGGCTTTACTTTCTGCAGAAATTCTTCCAAGTACAAGTAACATGAATATTGACTATCTAGACTCTGATTATACATTTCAGAGACTAGAAAGATATATTACAAATAAACTAAGCCAACTCCTATTCTAGAATCTTGTACATCATTAAATGAATATATTCCTAACAATCTCCCCCTATTTATGTTTTATAAAATGTAAGCATAAATCCAGGTTTGATGATGTCAAAACTAAAGAATAAAACACTTAGTCTAGAACATTATGAAAGAATTATAAAGGAAAAAGAATTACTTCTTAATTGATCCTCTCAAAGGATGGATTATTCTTCAAAAATGAATTGAGTATATTGTCCTCCACAATTGCAAGAGCTTCACCAATAAATTTCTTCAATTTCTTCATTTCTTCACTTGAACATTTGATTTGACAGTAAGCTGCTCTCAGATCATTTGCATTGCTTTCTTGATCTTTTAAGTCCTTCAACATTAGAACACTAACTTTCCCACTCATAGGCTGAAACCCAAAGTAATGACCCACACCTTCTTGAAATTTAATCTGTTTTTCTTCCAATGGCATGACTTGATCATTTCCCTCAATATCAACATATTTTAAGAAAAATTTGCCCATTTGTCGATTTGCCTGTTTGTGCAAAGTCAGTTTTCAATCAATCTCCTTGAACCATTTGTGCGTGACAGCCTCATTGCTCTTGTTAACTTCATAAGCTATTTGAAGGAGAAATCTAATATACTGCAATTTCTTAGCCTGTTTGGAAAATATGAAGTTTGATTGAGTGATCCATCTAGCTGATCCACCTTCTAAAAAATAAAACAGCATCTCATTCTTCACCTTTTCTGTACCTCCTTGTCCATCTTGCATCTTCCTTTCATAAACATTATAAACAATTTGAGCAGATACCACTTTGCTTAAGTGCTTCTGTGTGATCTTCTTAAACTGCCTATCTGTCAAGGATTGAGGATCCCTGGTTAGAGTAGATGTTCTGTCAATGTCAGATTCTTCAAAACCTCCAAGATCTGTCTTCTTTTTAGCTCTAAGTTACAGATTTGATTGACTGCATTTCCAGTATGAAGGTTCTTGAGTTTCATCAGAGTCTGTTTTCTTCCTTTGTTTATCAGAGTCTGACTTAGACTCTGATTTCCCATGTCCAGTCCCTGACTGATGTGTTTGAGATTTTGATAATACAACCACTCCAGAATGCTTGAGTGATACATCACCAGAACCCCTAGGACCATGTGAACTATCTCCATCATCACCATCTCTCCTCCTTTTAACTCCCCTTTTATCATCTCTGCATGTATCATCCTTATTTCTCCTGGAGGAAGATTCACCTCTCTTCTCCCCCTTTTTGACATCATCAGAATTAGTAACAGCCAACAGAATCTGTTCAAGAACTGTGGAGATATTGGCCTGTGCTGCAATGACAGAATCAACTTTTGTGGTTAAATAAGAGATTGTTGATTGGAGAGAAGCTTGAATAGAAGTGATAGCAGCAAGAGCATCCTTGAAGGCGACCTCTTTGGATAATTGAAGGAGTGAATTCTGTCAAATTTGGTACTGAGCAGAGAAGTAGTATTGTCAACACCAGTAAGTTTGGTTTGAATATTAGAGATGTCTTTGACCACACTAGCCAATTGTTTAGCAACACTCTATGTCTCAACTTTAACATCTCCATCCAGAGTTTGATCTTCTTCACCAGGGTAGTGACCATGTTCCTGGAGATATGATTTTTTCTGAAAAGCTTTCAGTCTCTCAGACTGATGAATTTCCATAATACAGGCAAAAGAATCTTTATCAGTGATGCCTCTTTTCTGTGCAGACTCCCAAGACTGAGTAAAGACTTGATCAAAATAGAGAAAAGAAGGTTGAACTGGATCATCATCTTCAGAAGTGCACACCTCATCAATAGGCTCAAGTGATGGAAGATTAGGTGTAGACTCTAGCGGTGGTGTAGACTGTGAAACTGCAATTGAGACTATAGACCCTAACTCCTCCTGAGAGTGATCAGAGATTGTAGACTCTGGAAGTCGAGCCCTTATAGGCATGATCAAAAGTGGTTCTTCTGACTTCAATGTTGCAGCCTCAGTTAAATTGACAGGGTTATCCACCAAAGCCTCCATGACCCTATCTGCTCTCCTTGCTAGAGAATCCACCAGATGATGTTGAGGTCTCTGTGTAAATGACTTCTGAGTAGCAAGAGCCTCCTCCTTTTTACCAATCTGTACAATCAAACAAAGTGAATTTTCATCCATCCCCTGCTCCAACTCATTGGACCAACTCTTTGGAAAATCTTGATCCCAATAAGTAAAGCTAGGTTCATGATACCCTAATCTCTCAGTCTCACAGTGGGGTTGGGCACCCACTTTCTCAATCTCACTCAGGCTCTCCACAGCCTTTTCTACCTCTCATTTTTCCTGGACCAGTGCCAGCCTCTCAGATATTTTTTCACTCATTTGGGAAGGTGAACTCAAGAATCTTACAGAAGAGGGGTTGATAGATAAAGATTGTTCTTCAATACCGGAACCACCTTGATGGAGGGGAACCCCTTCATATGTCTGAAGGCTAGGGGTTTCCACCAAGGGGTGAGCAGCAACAGATTCTGAACCCTTACAATCATCTTCTTTCTTTTCAGAGTCTGTTGTCTCTAGTATTCCAGTCGCAGGGTCTACTCTAGACTCTGACTGCTTCAGTATGACTTCATTAGAAACCAGAGTCTGAGTGTCACCATCTTGGACTGTTTGTGCATGAGACTCCCCCTCAAGGTGGATAAACTCTGATTGACAAGGATGGAAAAGTATTTATTGAGCATCCATCAGAGTTTGTCCTCCCATATCACTAGGGTTCTCATCAGCAGTTTGTTGAGTTTCCAAGGAGGGCTTTACAACATACTCCTCTACCCCACTATCACCCAACCTCTGACTAGGTGGTTCTTGTATGGGTGAGGCAGACTGAGCATTTTTATCACTAATCACCACTGGTGCATTAGTCTCATCCTCCAACTGCCTAGCATCACCTGCTACCTCCTGTGGTTCTACCATAGTTAATGCACCCAAGTGTCCATTGAAAAATATCTTGGCATGGAGTGCATAGATGGCCTGGGCAAAAGTCATGTGAAAGGAATCCTGTAGTTCCCTTGCAAGCTTCTGATAATATGAGCCCTTGAGTTGATCCAATAACTTTCATAGGTTGGATAGATGTATTTGTTGGCCACCTTTCATACATTTTGGACCAGAAAATCAACCACCTTCCTTGAAAGAGGCTGAATAGTAGAAATCCAATCAATAGCTGTCCTGTAGGTAATTCCTTGATCCCAAATTGCTTCATAGTTAAAAACTGGTTGCTCAATCTCAGTTTCCAACTCAGCAACAGACTCTGATTCTCTCATTTTGTAGATCTGAAGCTTTTTAGGCTTCTTTGTGATTTGCTGTTCAGAGTCTGGCACACCTAGTGCTTTGAGAACTTCAGTTGTTCTGCCTTCTATGAGCCTAACTGCTTTTTCTTGGAATGAAGAGTTGAATAGGTAGTTGTATAGATTTTTGACCACATCCTGTGCAGACAGTTGTAGCTCCTGTTCCATTCTCTTCCTTAGGGTTTCATAGGTTGAAAGAAAATCCAAGACTTCAGATTTAGTCTGATATTTTTCTGGATCTTCTACCGATTCAACCAAAGGATATAGGAATAGCAACACCACATCACTTGGAGTAAGGATTTCATCAATAAGACATGAGGCTGCATCCAATGGCATTCCTTCCCAAAATGTCTCATGATCAGAGTCTAAAGGCAGTCTAGACTCTGACTCAACATTAGACTCTGGTTCAGGTGATTTCTTGCTTTCATAGTCTGGCCCTGCAGGAGCCTTGGGAGCATCTGTTTCCTGCAAAACAGGGTTAGTAATAGTAGTAGGCTTGTGTGTGTGTGCAGAATAAGCCTTCCTTAACCTCCTGTATTTTTTAGCAAAAGATTTCTCAGGAGATGCAATTTGAACATCCTGAGGTGCATTCCTAGGTTGGTCAGAGTTTGTAGCCTTTTCAGAGACTACCGACTTGGCTTGAAGGGTAGAATCAAGTGTATCATGACCTTCCTTTAACAAAGAAATTCCTTCAATAACTTGCTTCTCTAGAGGGTTGAGCTCCTCATTACTGTGCTCATCTATAAGCCTAGTTTGAATCAATTTTCTCCTATTTACAACTGGTGCCTGTTGAGAGACACCAGAGGTTGGTTTCTTTTTGGATTTTGGTTTGGAAGATTGAGTCTTTGAAGGGGATTGGGTGACTTGGATAGGTGCAGGGGGATTCTCCATTACTTGTTCCTGCACCATTTCACCACCAAAAAATGAAGCTTTGTAGATAGAAGGTTTGTAGGTTGAGAGTTTTACCTTCATTACCTGTGGATAAGTCATGACAGGTAGACTCTTCTTCTTGTCATTAATTCTCTTAATATCAGAGAATATCCTCCTTTGCTGTTTTTATGCCTGCACACAGCAATCATCTGCCAACTTGGTTGACATGTCATGAATGAAGTGATTGAGGAGAATCATAAGAAATTTATGATAATATACTTTCTTCCTCCCCTCATGCACATTATTTAATTTTGCTCCCATTTGAGTGAGCAATATATCACCAATGTTGATTACTCTATCAAATAGGAGACTGTGACCAATTTGATAAGTAATAGCATGAAAGCCACTACACTTGCCAGTAAAGCACTTAGCAATTTGATCAAAAAAGAAGGACCATTCCTTCCTCAGATAGGGTCTAGTTAATTTACTCATGTTATCTAAACTAGCAGAATAGCCTAGTGATTTAAACATGCTTTTAATCTCAGAATCAGAAATAGTTTCATCAAAAGGTGTTTTCACAGGCAATTTAAAAACTGAATTAAGCACATCAGCGGTGACATCAAAAGTAATTGAGCCAAAGGTGAACATTATTTTACCTGATTGATCCTGAGAAGGATCAACTACCTTTGCAGTGCTCCAAGCTTGAGAAACAGCATCCATGTGAATGACTGGTGATGCTTTGAGAACGTAACTGAGCTCACTCTGCTCCAAGAAATCCATCATATGATAGTAATCAGCATCTACCCCTTTCTTATCACCAAGGGCTGCCACATGGTTAGTGGTCATGAACTCAAAGTCTCCAAATGTGAATGCGATAGCTTTCGGTCCCCGCATAACAGTTGAGATAGCAGCCATTGAAATTTTGTAAGTTGAAAGTGATGAATATGCTTGAAGAAAGTTGTTAGGGTTCGTAAAGAGCTCTGTGAATAGTTCTGCCTTAGAAATTAATTGCAATAAACAAGTGAGTAAAATGTATGAAAATCTTCTATTTTGTTTGAATTGCTAACAATACACATGAGTCTACAGTTTATCTCCAGTCAAAAATAACTGTTACCGCCTATTTCAAGTCATTTGAACAGTTTAAACACAATCAGAGTCTGCAAGCGTGAATTTGAACCGTTTCAGAGTCTAGGCAATAATTGTTTTTCAGAGTCTACAGTCTCTCAGAGTCTACAGACTAGTCAGAGTCTACAGACTCGTCAGAGTCTAAAAACTAGACTCTGTCAAGATAAAGTACCAATAAAAATTTTGAAAAAATAATTAATTATAATGTGTTACAACCAGAATTATAATTAAAGTACATACTTTGTTGCTTGTAATTTGTAATCACTTACATGTTTAACATACCTAATTCACCTACCAGTCTGAGAAAGGTAGACTCATCAAGTGGTTTTGTGAAAATGTCTGCAATCTGTTTGTCAGTTGGAACATAGTGAAGTGTCATAGTACCATTTTCAACATGTTCTCTAATAAAATGATACCTGACATCAATGTGCTTTGTTCTGGAATGTTGGACTGGATTCTCTGCAATTTTAATAGCACTGTTATTATCACAATACATAGGAATATTTGAGAATGTTAGTCCATAATCAAGTAATTGATTTCTTATCCACAGAATTTGAGCACAACAACTTCCAGCTGCAATGTATTCAGCCTCAGCTATTGAGGTTGATATAGTCTGTTGTTTCTTGCTAAACCAAGAAATTAATCTATTGCCAAGAAACTGGCACTGACCTGTTGTGCTTTTCCTGTCTACTTTGCATCCTACATAGTCAGAATCTGAATAACCAATTAGTGAAAAATCTGACTCTCTAGGATACCAGAGTCCAAGAGTTTGTGCCCTCTTGAGATATCTAAAAATTCTTTTTACAGCTATTAAATGTCATTTTCTGGGGTCAGCTTGAAATCTAGCACACATACAAGTTGCAAACATTATATCTGGTCTACTAGCAGTTAAATATAATAATGAGCCAATCATACCTCTGTAGCTAGTGTTGTCAACTTTCTTACCCTTTGGATCAGAGTCTAGCTTAGTGGCTGTTGACATGGGAGTTTTAGTAGTTGCAGAATCTTGCATATCAAACTTCTTCAATAGTTCTCTTACATACTTTGTTTGATTGATGAAAATTCCATCATCATTCTGTTTGACTTGAAGCCCCGAAAAGAAATTCAATTCTCCCATCATGCTCATTTCATAATTTGACTGCATTAGTTTACTAAACTTTTCACAGAGTTTGTCATTAATAGATCCAAATATAATATCATCAACATAAATTTGGACAAGCAAAATGTCACCTTTATACTTTCTAATAAAGAGAGTTTTGTCAATGGTACCTCTTATGAATCCATTTTTAAGAAGAAATTTTGAAAGAGTTTCATACCATGCTCTAGGTTCTTACTTCAATCCATAAAGTGCCTTATCTAATTTGTAAACATGATCAGGATATTTTGGATCAACAAATCCTGGTGGTTGCTCCACATAGACTTCTTCTTCCATCTGATACACCTTGAATTTTGAATGAGCTACAAAGGCAAGAAACATTCTGATAGCTTCCAATCTTGTTACTGGTGCAAAAGTTTCATCATAGTCAATTCCTTCCTCCTATGAGTATCATTTTGCTACTAGCCTTGCTTTATTTCTTACTACAGTTCCACTCTCATCAAGTTTGTTTCTGTACACCCATTTTGCACCAACAACTGATCTATCTCTAGGTCTTGGTACAAGTTTCCACACTTTGTTTCTCTTAAATTCATTCAATTCTTCTTGCATTGCAATTTTCCAATCAGGATCTTGCAAGGCTTCCTCAATTTTCTTGGGTTCATTCTTTGAGAGAAAACAGCTATAAAGACATTCATTTTGAGTGGCTGTTCTTGTTTGTACACCACTCTCAGGGTCACCAATTATTAAGTTAGGAGTGTGACCCCTTGTCCATTTTCTAGCTGGTGGAAGATTGATTCTTGAACTTGAAGCTCCCCATAAGTCATTTGCATCTTCTGTATTTGAGTGAAATTCAAATGATGAGGCTCCCCCTAAATTGCTTGACTCTGACAAGGGTTCAGAGTTGCTTGATCCAGACCCTGATGAGTTAGATTCTGAGGAATTTGACTCAGTCTGTCTAGACTCTCTCTGGGTAGACCCTGACCTTTTAGACTCTGAATTATTTGAAGTTGTATTTTCTGGCTCCCCCTCAGAATGTGCAGGTTTCTGTGTTGGATCAGGAGTTACTTGAGGGTCTTCATCCTCTTCGTCTTCATTTATCTAAGAACTTTTTAGATTTTCAAATCCCAGTGTAGTAGACTCTGACTCATCCTGCAATCCTATAAACTTTTTATCATCAAATGCCACATGAATAGATTCCATAACAATTTTGGTTCTGAGATTAAACACTCTGAATGCTTTTGTGTTTGATGCATATCCAAGAAAAACTGATTCATCTGTCTTTGCTTCAAATTTGCTTAGATTTTCAGGATGTACTTTCAGTACATAAAACTTTCATCCAAATATGTGAAAGTGTTTCACACTTGGCTTCTTGTCCTTTATCATTTCATAGGGAGTCTTTCCATGCATGTTTATTAAAGTACAGTTTTGAGTGAAACATGCTGTATTGACTGCCTCTGCCAAAAAATATACTGGTAGCTTAGACTCTGCCAGCATTGTTCTGGCAGCTTCTATGAGGGTTCTATTCTTTTTCTCCACAACTCCATTTTATTGAGGAGTTCCTGGTGCAGAAAATTATTGAGTAATTCCTTTTGATGCACAGTAGTCCTCCATGATTGAATTCTTGAATTCAGTACCATTGTCACTCCTTAGAACTTGAACTGTTTTCTTTGAATTTTTTTTCAGAAAAGTGATATGGTCTATTATGTGTTGTGGAGCTTCATCCTTTGAATGTAGAAGGAAAACCCATGTGAATCTTGTAAAGTCATCTACAATAATAAGAGTATATTTCTTTTTATTAATTGACATAACATTTACTGGACCAAATAAATCAAGGTGCAATAAATAAAAGGGTTCAGAAATGGTGTTGATTGTCTTGCTCTTGAAGGATGATTTCTTTTGCTTTCCAAGTTGACATGCTTCACGGAGTCCATCTTGCACAAAATCAACCTGTGGTAATCCTCTTACAAGATTCAGTTTAACCAACTTGTTTAGTGTTTTAAAGTTGATGTGTGACAGTTTCTTGTGCCATTTCCATCTTTCTTCAATTGAGGCCTTGCTATATAGACATGTGAGTTCACTGTGTATGCAATCCTCCAAGCTGGCTTCATAAATATTACCATGTATGTGACCTTTGAAAACCAAAATGCCTGTTTCTTTGTGAGTCACAAGACACTCTTTGTTGTCAAAGCCAGTATGGTAACCTTTATCTCCTAGTTGACTTATGCTTATCAAATTGTGTCTTAAGCCATCAACTAGAGCTACTTGTTCAATGATGACATTCCCAAGTACAATCTTGCCATATCCCAGTGTTTGTCCTTTGTTTCCATCTCCAAAGGATACTTCTGGGCCAACCATTTCCACAAAGTCTGTAAGTAGGGATTTCTTTCCAGTCATGTGTCCTGAGCATCCACTGTCCAGGATTAGGGTTACATTCTTTACCCTTGTTCCCAGCATACATAAAACAACTAGTTAGTTGTTTTGGGAACCCAAACAGTTTTGGATCCTTTTCCTCTAACTTTAGGTGAAACAGGTTTGGCAATTTTCACCTTTGATTTACCTGTCTCCTTTGTTGCTTTTGATTCTGGTGGAGTCTTAACAGTGTCATACCAACTTTTATCAATAGAATATTTTAGCTCATAAAAATTGAAATACAAATCATGATAGTCTCTACACATATAAATAGAGTGAAATATGCTACCACAGTGATAACAAGGTTTCTGTGGAATGTAGTGACTTTTCAGAGTCTGTGGAAGATTAAACTCTGATTTTTTTTCAATTTTTGCTTTACAATCTATAGCTAAATGGTTGTGGTTGCCACATCTAAAACACTTCTTTCTAGGAGCATTATGATCCTTTTGATAATTATTTGCTTTATTAATGCCTTCCTTACCATTCCTATTTATCCTAGTTTTGGTAGACTCTGATAAGTTCTCTAGCCTTTCTTTTAACTTAGACTTAGACAAGTACCCTATGTTAATATTTTTCTTAGAGTTATTTGCTCCAGTTTCATCTGTCCTTTTGTCAACAACAGGGGGACTATTGACAGATGAGTTTGTGGTTTCAGTCTTTTCTTTAGGAGTCACAAACTTAACAGGAACAAATGTACTTTTGTCTTTAGTCTTATTAACTTGGATAGCTTCTTCATTGTTATCATTCTCAACAATAGGTCTTTTGCCTTGACTATTGTCATAGCCTAGACCACCAGTTTGACACACATTTTGATTATTGAGAATTTCTTGAACTTTTCTACCAGAGTCTGTCCAGACTTTAAACTTAAGTCTTTCTTCTTCTAGTTCATTCTTAACATAGTCATAGGCTTTCAAGATTTCAGTGTAATTATGACTATATTTCTCAGAATACTTTTTGTATTGTTCCATTAATACTAACTCAGACTCTAAATGATCATTCCTTTTAGTTAAGGTTAAATTTTCTTCTCTCAACCTTTCACTTTCACTAGTGAGAGACCTACATGTTGTCATTATTTTATTAACCTCACTTTGCACAATTTCTATACCATTAGAGTCTAAATTAATTAAGGATTCAGGAGTAAAGATTGATACCTGAGTTTTGGGAGATGATGGTTCTTTGGGAGATTGTGATTTTCTTGAGAAGGATGCCATCAATGCTAGATTTTCATAATCAATTTCATCCTCTGAGCTTGAATCTGCCCAATCCTTTCCTGTTGATAAAAGTGCTTTTCCTTTTCCTTGACTTTTTGACTTTCTGCATTCACTGGCAAAGTGTCCCAATATTCCACAATTGAAACATTTGACCTTTGCTTTGTCAAGTTTGATTATCGTACTCTTTCTCTTCCCAGTCTTCTCATCTTCCTTCTTGAATGATGGCCTTTTGCTAAATTTGCCAGTTCTTTTATTAAATTTCATTCTTTTGAAAGTTTCGGCAAACATAGCCATCATTTGACTTAGATCAATCTCTTCATCAGAATCAGAGTCCGTGTCAGTAGACTCTGACTCCATAACAGTTTTACCCTTCTTCCTTGAATCCTTGATTCTTGTTTCTGTGGGTTGTTCCTGTTGTTCTTTTTCAGACTCCATTAAGAGTGCTACATATTTTGTCTTCACATACTTCTTATTCTTCCTCTGTTGCATCTCTAAATCATATGTCTTGAGCCTGCCATACAATTCTTCTAGAGTTAGTTCATCCAAATCTCTAGCTTCCCTTATGGATGTAGTCTTATTGTCCCATTCTTCAGGAAGTGCTCTCAGAAACTTGGTGTTTGTATCTTCATAATCATAAACCTTACTAAGCATAACCATCTTATTCAAGAGTTTTGAAAACCTATCATACATCTCAGTAATAGATTCTCCAGATCTTGCTTCGAAATACTCATACTCTTGAATTAGCAAAGACCTAACATTCTTCTTGACATCTATAGTTCCTTGACAGTGCACTTCAAGTTTTGTCCACATCTCCTTTGCAGTTTGACATGATATAACACAGTTTGTAAGAACAGAATCCAAACTGTTAAAGAGTATGTTTTTGACCTTTGCCTCCTTAAGAACATTCTCCTTGTCCTCTTTTGTCCATTCAACCTTTGGTTTTTCAATGAAGTGTTCTTCAGTTACTTTGCCTTCTTCATTGATTTGAGGCACTAGCTTTAAGGGCACATAGGGTCCTTCATGAATTCTTTCAAGATAGTCAGGATCTGTTGCTTCCAGATGGTGCAGCATCTTGACCTTCCAGTGGGTGAACTCGTTACTCTTAAGCATAGGAATCTTAGAATTGCCATCTTTGTTTCCAGACATCTTTAATCGATTTTAAATGTTAGGCTCTGATACCAATTGTTTTCCCAGTTGCACAAGTAGAAGGGGGGGTTGAATACTTGTGTGTCTTTTCTGCCTGATTTAAAATCAACTCAATATCAATAAACTGATATGAATTAAGAACAAAGATTAACCACAAAGATATGAATAAGTACTATTTGTATTATTGATTTGTAAATACAAAACTCTCCTAGGGTGTACACAAACCCTAGCAGCTTCTCTATGTTTATCATAACAACTCTCTCTATTTCTATGCACTCACAAAGTTTTACTTAGACAAATTATGCTTCGACTTCCACACATTTACAATTAGGTTACATAGAGTTTATATAGAGAGCTGCCTATCAGCTAATAACAGAAAGATAAATTACGATAGGAATAGAATTCCTAATTATTAGTTGACAGTTTCCTTCTGCAATTCTCCTTCCTTTTATTTATAGAATATCTGCAATATCTTTGACTTTATCTTCGAAGACTTCCCTTATCTGTGATCATCTTCCAAATTTAACTTTAACTTTATAGACTCTGAAATCTTCAGACTCTGCCAGACTATAGACTCTGATCATTTGTAGACTCTGACAGATTTTAGACTCCGATAGTCTATAGACTCCGATCACCTTCCAGACTCTGACCTTCATGCAGACTCTGGCTTTACTTTCTGCAGAAATTCTTCTAAGTACAAGTAACATGAATATTAACTATCTTGACTCTGATTATACATTTCAGAGACTAGAAAGATATATTGCAAATAAACTAAGCCAACTCCTGTTCTAGAATTTTGTACATCATCAAATGAATATATTCCTAACAACGCTTGTATTCCAGCATCGTCTCCGCTCGGGTGCGCATAATTTGTTGTCGGGTAGCAGCCATAGCTTCTTCATGGTACTTCTTCTCGGACTCTTGAACTTTAACAGCAAAGTCATCAAACTCCTTTTAAACATCATTATCAGCCTTTAAATTAATTTCAGCTTGTTCTTGAGTGACACAGATTTTTTCAGCACACTCACTGTGTTCAGCCTCTACATCCCTAAGCAATTTCAATTTATTTTCATAGGCTTCACGAGCCACCAAGGTACTATGTAGAGCCTGCAAACAAGTGATAGTACATAAAGAATCATGTTCATGTTGAGTACAAAGCAATAACAGATGGCGTATAGAGTGAAAAGATAATAAATGGCATATGTGGTAGATATGTCCGGTAGCATCTTCAAGGATTTGGTCAGAGTTCTTAGTAACATGACCATCAACGGACTGAGGTAACAACATATCCTTGAGTAGGTGTGCGAAGGACAAAGGTCTAGCCCCGACACTATACCTATGAGCGATGCCAGGAGAAAGAACGTCAACCTTAGCAAGTGACGACATGGAGGGTGAGCCAATTTTTACCTTTTTGGTGACAGGAGAGCTCAAGGTTGGACCAAAAGATGGAGGGAACTTGGACGAAGAAGTATCAGTGGACCTATCGTCTCGATGGCGTTTAGCAAACAATTCCTTACTCGAAATAGTCAAAGCTCGAAATGTAGGAGGCTTGAACTCTACAACCATTATAAATGGATCAATTGTAGAGAGAATCAACATGGATATATACATACCCAAAGATAAGTAAGCGGCAAATGTAAAGAGTCCACGCATACCTTTAGCAAATAACTGAAAGAAACTCATCTCGACCCCCCTTGTAATTTTTGGGACTATCAGCCGAACCTGAGGACACACTCATAGCAGTGTCGTCTTTCGTTGCAAGACTCTGAAGTTTACTTCTAGTTCTGCCAGCGGCTGTTAAAGCTAACGTCTTTTTAAGAGTTTCTTTCACATGTTTAACTGCACCCTTCATCAATTTCTCAGTAAAATCTTTGACAACAACCTGGGTGGCGTACCGGATCGGACGGCTAAGGAGGTTAGGCCACAACTTATCGGCTATGCTCAGACTTCTGATGATCTCTGTAGTCTTCTGGACATCATCACTAACTTCCACAGACTCAACAGTGCGATCTAATAAAAAATATATGACGTTGAAGAAATGATTAAAACAGTCACCTATTTAAACATATGGTGAATGACGTGGAATATACTACGACAACAAAAAACATATGAAAATGGGAAGGTTCCATACGACAACAAAGATATAATTCGAGGCAATATTTGACAAACTCGTAAGATATTTTATGAAGCACATGGTTATCAACTATCAAATAACAGGACATAGTTTGCCCAATATAGATCAATACAGGCAACCGCAAAGAAGGTGAAAAAACAATTTAAGTTGTCACAGACACATTATCAAACACATGACGAACGCAGACAAGGAACATCAATAACGACTACAACGACAATTATTGAATGACTAGTTGAAGCCATTCGCACACACAAATATATGATTCCTAGAAACAAATTAGTACCGACGACTAAAGGCAATATGTCTCGACAGACTAATTGAAACAACATAGTAGGTAGAAGCTTAACATGACGACCAACAACGAGGAATGCAATAACAAGAATACGACATATATAATGTAAATCTCGGTGTCAAGGCCCATCAACAGGACAATGTCAGTATCACGAGAACATGACATAACAATCATGTATGCAAGAATCTTGGTAGGAAATTTCATCAAACAGAAAGGTTACAAGAAACGAAGTCACAAAGAAGATTGAAGCAAAAGCAGTAACATACCTTCTTTGTTCCACAACGAACGAAAATAAGTACCTCTCTACCCCAATGAGCTTTTTTCAACAAAAAAGTATTCATTTTTCTAACCTCGGTCATTCATCATATCCAAGTTGTAAATCAGAGCATCCTCTTTATTCTTGAAAACTAGCCCGTAGCTACAACTTATTGAATCTCTTAGTATTAAAGACATGATGAATTAATTCAACACTAACACCTACGTGATGTTTCTCTTCGATAGCATTGAGGCACGCCAGCATCCTCCAGGCCGAGGGCATCAATTGCCCAGGTGCCACATCCATGGTTTTCATTAAATCTTCGATGATTCTAGGAAAAGGAAATCAAAGCCCTATATCGAATGGGTAACAGTAGAAGCTCACCCAACCTTCGTTATGCCAATCAGCTCCTTCAGCGGCTTGAGGGATAATCGCGCGAACGTTACCATCAAATAACAACATCATCTCGTCAATTTTCACATCTTTAATCAAACTCATGTTGTTGTCGCTATTATCTAGTGTTGAGGTCGGACTCCAGATGGGTCTGTTTGTGTTTTCGGCATTGGAAGCTGCGGTTTTAGCACTCTTCTTCACCATGGTTACGGAGGCTGCAGAAAGTGGGTATCTATTGGCGAAGATTGAAGCTTGATGTGAAACCCTAATTGGTAATGAGAGTATTTATAAAATAAAGAGGGAGAGTTTGAATCGAATACAAAAACTGAATGATATGTTGTATAAGATATATGTGATGTAGTTGCACAAGCTACGATGTATTAATCCTATTGGTTGCATGTTTTCGACCAATAGGATTAGGGGCAACTGTTGGGGGTGAATTTTCACATGTCCGATGAAAATTTTTGGCTGTCGACATCAAGGACAGGACGAAGGCAGTGATGTCCGATGACAACTCAGCAGACGCTAGAAACAGTCAAGCAACCCTCCTAGATCTTAGGAAAAGATAACTTTCTTATCCCAAATCAATATTTTTCTTCATTGTAACTTCGTTTTCTTCACTTGTAAACATTATAACATCATTATAGTGGATCATACTTGGTTGGAGAAGGTCCCACCCACGGTTTTTACCTTTCAATGGGGGTTTTCCGCGTCACCAATCGCTTGTGTCTTATTCTTTCTTTGTTCTTTTCAATTTCTATTGTGTTATTGTTCTTAGCTTATTCATACGAATTAAACTCATTTGAAATCATTTAGACTTAATCTTTATCCTTCAAAATTTGACTAAAACAGGTAGTACCTCATAAGGTCACAAATAATAACATCATCAACCCATTAACTACTACATACTCTTTTTCCCCCAAGTATTTCCTCTTTCGTACCAATCACGGTTTTCCAACCTCCTATTATCCAAAGTGTAATACACCTTTCACTTCCATCTTAATCAAAATCCGTCAGTTTGTCTCTCTGTCCTTGAACACAACTTTATTATTATCGTGTAAACTTAACTTTCACTATTTTATCTCTATCGTTAGTTTGAACGTCCTTATACAGATGATATTTTTATCTTGACATTACATCTCTTCTCTTTTCTAAAAAGAAATTAAATCTCCGTTGAATGGCACTAGTAAATATTCTTACAATATTACTCTTTCTGCCTCAGTTTTGCACTCTCGAATCATCACTCCTTACGCTTCCACTTTTATTATAGCAATTTCTTGAATCATCACTAGTTAAGAAGTTATAAACATCACAACAATTTTATTTGGTCACAATATACGAGACAACCACTCAACAATTGTTGTAACTTTAATTCATAATATTCTAAACTTAGGTTATTTCGTCCTAGTCCCAAATTTGAACTTCATCCAGCTTTCCAAATACTTAAGAAAGTATTTACAAGATACACAACCTAGTTCTTGTAACCAACAGATTAACTTAATAAGTTTATACTTACTCTCGTGAAAGAAACAATTGCTAGGCTTGACTATACACAATGATTATTCCACCGACTCTGGTTTAGACTCGGTTCTAGGTTATACCCTTCCTAGATTTTCCCCTCAATCTCGGGTCTTGATGAATGGAACTCACGGGTGGCACTTTCTGAGGGTGAAAAAAAAATGTGGATGCCAAAATAGGTTGATGTTCATCAAATATATCCTTATCACTGTTCATATCAGCAAGACTGTCATATTAGTCGACAGGCTATCAAACACACCACGTGAGATATGTCAGATCAATATTAGCTATCAAGTTGCTAGCTAAGGGGAGATCCCTCACAACTTGTACCGATTTCATGTTCATACATTTATCGTCTTGTCCTTCCGACATTCATTTTTTGAAATTCATGGTCTACACGGTGTAGGTATATTACCAAAAGGACGAGACATACTGTCCATTATGTAGTCTCAATCAAGTCACACCTAAGGATCTATAATTTTATTATGGGACCTCTTTCCCCGAACCATTTATCTCAACTAAACAATTAAATTCTCAACGACTGCTCAAACCCCTTTTCTGGCCGGAGTCTTACCACTAGTAGAAGGAGCTTCGTACTGACAACTACACACCGGCTCATTCATACTTTTCATCCTGACCACAATATCCAGAATGCGTGGGTTACCTACACTAAAGGCTCACTTTGATCATAAAATACATAAAATACTTAGAAGATACAACAAATGTGCGTCTTAACTCCCTGTTGCAACTCTATACCGTATCAATACCACGCATCGTCTTAACAACTATCCTTCACTTCTTATCCTTAATAGAATCCTCAAAATCTTTATACTTATCAGCTTGTACAAAATATATCGTTGGCTCTTCCGAAATGATCTCGTCAGTTTCTCGTCCAAAATCTATATCCCAAATGTCATTCATAAATTTCCTCACTACTAACTCCAAGTAGGTGACCTATTCTTAACTCATTCATTCTTACTACATCCGATAGTCCAATAATTAATCCTACACGAGTTATCACATTATCATTTTATATATGAATAACTCTTAACACTCTCGTATCTAAGTACTATAACTTATACTCTGATACCATTTCTGTCACGACCCCAAATCTGGGGTCAGGGATTTGAGTTGTCAAATCACCATCCAATCATTTAAAACCTGCAATAACTCAATAATCCAACGAAATCACATCACAAACCCATCTCTCTCACATATACAAGTTATAGCCTTAGAAATGATATACAACCAATATCATTACTTATTACAAACTAAATGTACTTATCCAGGATCTCACACTTATCAATGATAACCTCTACCTGAAGTGACATTAATAACAAGATCAATACTGAAAAACCTGTTCAACTTACTTTTGTAGAATAATGTTGAATTGAACTATCTCGAAGGTGAATCTTGTACTTTCCTTCCTTGAAGTTAGATCCAATCGAATTTATTATCACTTTCTCTGAAAAATTTAATATAAAGCAAGATTGAGCGAAAGAATGCTCAGTAAGTCATCCAACAAATTATCTATGTAATTCTCATCCAAGAATATGATAATCACTACTATCTCAATATTATAACATAAGGATACCGGTATATGGTAAGCATAAAAAAGTATCTTTCGACGATACATATAGTCAGAGTTTTCTGTTAAAAGTATTTATACTTAACATGAAGTTTAGAAGATTATAATTCGAACAATTTAGTTCAATATATAAAATAAGACACTATCGAATATAGTGTTACCACTCTTTCATATTTCCTCTGAAGACTTTGAGATAAAACCCAATGAACTTATTTCATTCACGGTTTTGAAATAATATTATCAATAACTTAGCAAAATAGCATCAACTATAGCTTCGTTAAACTCCCATAAAATATAATAAGTACCCAATTCAAGATAGTGCAATAATAGTTGCTTCTTATCATAAGCAAATCAAAATCATTTTGAACCATACCACTTGTAAGGTGTAAAATCCTGTGAAACATTTTAAAGATTTATAAACCGTCTGGTGTACATCATGTACCCGTCTAAATTTTCAAAATAACTTTTCTTCCAAAACATCTCGGATGAGTAAGAAGAAATATCAAGATATCAATCACTGATAACAACATCGGTAACTCAGCTCATAGGCTTTCATTACGATGTTGCAGCATAATTCCAATTGGAAGATGCGACAGTGTCTGGAGCATTACACCACGCTTCTACTGTACGTACACGATGATCAGTCGTAACATACGACATCTCTTGTTATTTCTCTACATGTAGAAGGGGGAGTCAAGACGTTCTCTACCGTTATTGAGAATCACCATAGACCTCATATGGGCCAAAGTGCTGGGCCGTGCGTCACTTGGCCACTTATGCTATATCTCCTAGTCCACTGAAAAAATCTAAAAATTTGGAACCGGAATTTAATTCTAGTTCCCCAAGTATATAATACTTGTTAATATATTTACAAAACTTTGAATGAGTATTGACAGAATAATCGGGGAAGTCATCTCACCACAAATGTGTGTTGACCTCCGCCAACTGATTTCTTTTATCAAGGAATGAAAATCATTTAAAACCACGTCCTGGGAGTTAGTCGGAAAACCTCTTATGATTTGATAAGTTGAAAGCCCTAATACAGTAGGTCAGTGATGCCAAAACATAACAGCTTTTGAGAAGTAAATCACCTTTTACTCCCTAGACTGATTTTTTAATTTTTGATAAGTCCGAGAATATTTTATTCTTATTAAAAGAATAAAATAAAATATAAATATATTAAATATATATTAGGGAACCCTCACTATATTGAAATAATTTTTCCGAAGGTTAGAAATATTTTTAATAAATCATCCAAGACCTTAAATAATTTTAAATCAATATAAATATTTAAATAATATATATTAACTAATAAACAATTAATAAAATTCTTTTTAAATGAATATTCAGAAAAATATTTCTTAATTAAATAAATATTCAAATAATATTTATTAACTCTATTTAATTCCTTTATTAAAAGAATATCAAAAATGTATTTATTGGAATATTTATAATCGTTATTTTAAAATAATCTGTTTCCGGCATCTCCCGGATTACAATAGTATTTAAAATAAGTTTCTGACTCCCGGTCTACGTTCGAAAATATGAAAGCCACTCTACTCTTAAAACCTCTATATATACACCGGCATATATCTATAATAACTTATAGAATATAAACCAAAACATTTAACGATTACTTTAAATCGTAGTTCAATCAGCTCGTTATTTAATCAACAGTTACATCACAACAACAACAGTTTTCAACACAACTAGTACATCAAGTACAAGTTTCGAAAACTTGCATAAGCATAATTTAATTTCATATGCAAGATCAAGGATATAACATTTTGAAAACAAAAGTTTAAGGATGGGAAAACTTGCATACGTAGTAATACAAGTATTTTAATATATAAAAACGTAGGGTTAAAAGACTTGCCTAGAGTCTAAGATACGTTCTCAGAGTCCCACTCGTTCCGAATTTTCTATCAATAGATATCATAATCTCGATTAATACTCTTAATCTCATCAACTACTTATATTACTAATAAGTATAATCGCATATCAAATCCAATTATGACAACTTCAAATTGGTACTTAGTCCTTTTACTTAACACTTATCTTATCCGACATTCACCTCCTCGGGTCTATCTTGACCATTCGTAAACTGTCTTGTCAACGGATTTTAATCTAATCCTTTACTCAAACACATAGTCATATTATTCATCAACATCTTTCATGTTTTAACCGACTCTAAATTATCCTTTTATCCTGGCCAAAGTGGCTCGTCAAAACAGTGCCCCTAGCGTTGAGTTTAAGTATCTCGACCGGTTTTACTAAAACTAACATATCTTTTAATCCGTAAATCGTTTTAATATGATTCAAGCGCTAAAACAAACTACAAAATACGCTCTACACGCTTATGTCCAGTGGTGCTCAAGAATAATATTTTTCCGTTCGAAAACATGGCTCAAAATAGTCCTATTTACAAACGGCCATGGTAACGACTATAATCATAATGTTTCCCAATTTTAATTATGTTAAAACCTCTTAAAACCAAACCAATCATCAACCTAGCCATCTTTACATCAAAATCAATTTACAAACTCCAAGGACACATCATCCACTTCAACTCATAATAACCAACTATCAAGAACTAAGCAATATACACCGAACTTCTTAAACAACATGTTCTTGAACACACTTCTTAACCATGCACATAACTCAAGTAATCCAAAAAGGGAAAGGATGTTTATACCTTCTTGCAGATTAATAACAGTAACGAGAGCTTGGGTGGCTTGGTGGATGCTTGATCCATCCTTAGAACACCTAGAACTCTAAGGAAAATCAAGAACACACAAAGATGTTACTAGTTGACACTATTCCCTACTCATCTTCTACATTTTCTTTACCCGACCAAAACACCTCTAATAATTATGAAATTAAATACATATCTATACTAGGATGTATAGAAGGCCTGGGATATTTATTGGGTTTTTTAGGTGTCAGGAAGTTGGAGAAAAAAATCGTTGAACTCCCTGCCCTGTCCTGTTTAGCCGAGAGCTTCCTTGGGAGGTTTCTTGGCCTTTCTTGCTTTTTCTCTTAAATCTCTCTCTTGGATAATATTTGTAATGAATAAGGGAAGCTGAGATATGTTTATAATTGCATGGTTTCAATGTCCAAAAGTTGATGGATGTCAAGTACTTCATAGAATAGTGTGAGTCATGGTCATGGTACTTGTTATCCTTAACTTAAGGAACTATGTCTCTTCTTGCCTTAACTAATTGACCTCTTGTCTTGGTTATTCTTAAACCACTCGGTTGAATGGCCAACCAACCTTCTTGTTATCTTGTTTTACAATTTAATACTTGTTCGATCTCGTTTCATCATCCTATAAATCTTCAAATGCATTTTGCGTAGTAAATTCTATCGTAATCCTTTCTCCTTTCGAACATCTTTATACTTAAAATATACAAGGATTCAAATCCTTGATCCTCCATATCCTTTTATAATTCTCGTATTCCTTGATATCTCGTAAATTATAAAATAAATAGTAAAAGTGAAAATCTTCGGATTCTGATGACTTTTACATTCACTCATTTGCTTCATACAAAAATATTACATCTTCGGATTTCCGATATTTCATCATTTACCTAGTATGGGCTAAAAAGTTTTTTTATAAATCCGTAGGATCACTATTCATCAAGGTCTTTTATAAATAAAAAAATGCATCAAAAATACGGGTTATTACAATGCACTTGCATCTTTTCTCTCTTGATCCCTCCCATGTCAACTGCATAGAAAAAGGACCTCATGTTCCTATGAAGCTTGTTACAGGTGTGAACCCTGATGGTACTCCTACTTTTGATAAGCAAGTTCCTAAACTCACCACAGAGTTTATTGAAGAGGATGAAAAAAGGTGCCAAAGGATAAAAAGGCCTTGAATATTTTATTTAATGGTATAGACAAAGACATGTTTGACAATGTAATCAACTACACAACATCCAAAGATGTATGAGATACTATGCAAACTTTGTGTGAAGGAACTCAACAAGTCAGAAGAACAAGATGCAATTCCTGATTCAAAAGTATGAATATTTTTATTTCAAGAGTGGAGAGTCTATCAATGACACCTACAACAGGTTTAAAAGCTTTTGAATGGTCTAAAGCTTTATGGAAGGGATTATGCAATTGAAGACACAAACCTGAAATTTCTTAGGTCTCTTCCTAAGGATTGGAAACCAATGACAATTTCCATAAGATAATCTCAGGACTTCAAGGATTATACAATTGAGAAACTTTATTGTATTCTCAAAACATATGAGTTGGAAATTCAACAAGATGAAGAGATTGAGAAGAGTCAAAGAATAAGACTGTGGCTTTGATAGACAAAGGAAATGAAGACAGAAAGGGTGAAAGTGAGAGTGGCTGTGTAGAAATAGTTAACATGGTGGCCAATGATAATGTTGAAGAATCATCCAAGGGAAAGGGAAAGTGCAAGTATGATGAAAATGAAGCATGTTCTCAGGATGATCTAGATGAAATTGATGAACACCTTGCATTTCTGTCAAAGAAGTTTTCAAAACTAAAATTCAAGAGGAATCCAAATGCTCAAAGGCCTGGATCCCAATTCAGGAATGACAATCAAAACAAAAATTTGGTTGATAGATCCAAATTCAAATGTTACAACTGTGGATTGGCTGGTCATTTCTCAAATGAGTGCAGAAAGCGAAAACAGGAAAAGAAGGCAAAGTCATATGAAGGCATTGACTACAAAAAGAAATATTTTGGCCTTCTTTAACAAAAAGAAAAGGCTTTTGTTACTGAAGAGAAAGAGTGGAATGCTGAGGACATTGATTCTGAAGAGTTCATCAATTTAGCTCTAACGGCCAATCATGATGATGAGGAAGCTAGTTCATCTTCAAATCAGGTACTAACTACTAAATTTTTTTAGCTTTCAAAAGATGAATGCAATAGTACCATCAATGAAATGTCTAATGAACTGTACAATTTGCATGTCACTCTGAACTCTCTAAATAAAGAAAATCTCAAGTTAAAGAATGCCAATGATGCACTAACTAGGATGAATTCCTTTCTTGAAAGTAAACTTGTTTATTTAGACAGATTCAAGCAGAAAAGTAAGGATGCTAGAGATGAGCTAGTAAACAGTTTAAAAAGAGAAAAATTGTTAAAAAAACAATTAGTTGGAGAAATTGAAACCATTAGCAAATGGAATAGGTCTGTTAAAACTGCCAAACAAATCATTGATGTTCAGGGTTTAGATACTCTAGGAGTATCCCCTAAATCAATAGGCAAGCCATCGATTGATACTTCAATGGATAAAGATCAATCGACTGATAATCCTTCATCAACTGATAAAGATTATCAATCGATTGATGCTAAATCAATTGATAAGAATCCATCGACAAGTAAATCATCAATGGCTAACAAGAAGAACAACTTTAGCACTCCTATAAAGTTTGTTAAGGAAACTGAGATCAAGAATCATTAGATGAACTTGCATTATATGAATCTACTTTTAATAGATTGAATTACATTTTGTCCCTAGTAAAAGACAATTTGTAGACATTTTTACCAAACAATTAGATGAATCTACTTTCAATAGATTGGTCTGTGATTTAGGTATGCTTAACTATATTTAATCTTTTAAATGTCTAACAAGTTATTTATTTCTGTTAGATTTAGACTACGGCCATTGACTATGATTATCTGTTGATTTTTTTATAATCAATGGATAAATATTTCACTATCAATGGATATTTTGATCTATCGACTGATAACTATATCAATTGATGGTATAATTGTCTATCGATGGATAGTACTAACGATCGATGGATAAATTAGTTATCAATCGATGACATGGAAGTTTTAGGGTCCATGTCATCAATCGACTTGTACAAAATCTAGCTGTTGATTGCATATTTTATATGTTAGGTCCCAAAGTATCGTAGAAGGGAGGGGTTGAATACGATACTCACTAAATTAAAAAATTCTTTCGAATCTTTTGCCGATAAATAATTTAGAGTTCGGTTAGTGGGTTCGAATTCATGAGGTGAATAGTGTTTATGAGACTAGCTTACTAATTTTCTGTATTTATGAATAATCATTTAAGATCGAGAAAATTAGCAAGTAATTAAATGAAACAAGGTTCCGGGAATATATCTTTCGTATATAAACCCAAAGGGGTGCTACACCCAGTTAAAAATATAACTGATTTACAAAGAACAAATTAGTTCTTTGCTTCTACAAAGAGATATAACTTAATCCCTATATAATATTTGACTATGTGTTTGTACTAAAGGAATCAAGATAACAAAAAGTGTTTTACAATAGCCCTATGTATTTGTAACATAATAAACGGCTAGAATATAAAACTCCAGTGAAGAAGTTATGTGTATGGCTTTGTATCTTCTTCTTCTCCAGCTTCAATTTTCTCTCTGTATGGTTGTATTTTTCAACAAATCAAAATGAGCCAGTCATTTTATTTTTGTAGTATAGACTTTTCAAATCAATTAAAATTGATTTGCTTCACAATGTTAAGTCCTTTTGTTGCGCTTGTAGAGTGGTTCTAGTATGTAGGCGCCACTAAATTAATTTGTTGAGCCTTCAATAGTCTTTTTGTTGCGCCTCTACATAGGTTCCCCTATATAGGCGCCATGAATTACTTTGGAAGAATCACTTAGAATTTCCTTACACTCATTTTAATGTTTTGTTGCGCCTTGTACTCCATGTGCCTTGTAGTGGCGCCATAAAATATTTCCTTGCACTAATTAGAGTTTTGTTGTGCCTAAGGGAAGTTTAGTTGTGCCTGTCCTCTTGATGCAGTGTATATGCGCCACCAAACCCTTGAAACACTTGAGCAAACTTTCCTTGCGCCTAGGTGACTTGTTTATTGCGCCTATACTCTAGACACACTGTATAGGCACCAAAAACATGTCTCTTTGCTTTTGTTACGCCTTTAGCTCCACTAAACACAAAGGCAAACATTTTGTTGCACTTGACACATTGTGACAAGTGGGTAGGAACAACATAGTGACATATTTTGCCTTAAGGTAAATTCTTAAAGCTCTTGAAATATATATCACTTGATTTCCATTCTTCTGGCTTGATCAACTGAATTTTTTCTGATTAAATAAGATAACTCTCTTCTTGTTGTGCTGACGCTTAGTGCACTGGTCTGGTTCACAAGCGACTAACACTGAATTAAATTCTCTTGACTTCTATTCTTTTTCAGCTGACTAACCTTAGACTGTTGCATTACTTTAAACACGGACTATTAATAAACACTGTACTTTCACTGGAATCTTTTCTGGTACTTCGACAACGTCTCCATTATTACCACAATTTTGAATACTTCATTCTTTGTTCTTCATTGACGCTTAAATATATAACTGAACTTCTTTCAGTGAGTATAACTTCAAGATTGCAGCTGTCTTCTTTAACCTTTGTCTTTACCATGTCTTCAATTCTTCTAGATTTCCATGCTTCGAACACTGTCTATCTTCAATCAATGCCTTTACACTGAAATCTTCTAGTGACACTTTTATACTGAATCTTCAACACTTCTAAAACTATGAAAGTCTTTAAACATTATTCTTCACTGAGGCATGAACATATTAATGAACTTCTCTCAATGACCTGTAGTAGACTTCAAAAATTCTTCCAATGTCTTGACTCACTGTATTTGTCTTATCTTCATTTCTTCCCGATTTCTGTGTAGACGTAGTATTATTTAATTGTCATGTTCTAGTGTTGAGTTATCACGATTACTATTCATATAGCTTCTTAATCTCACCAACAATTTCCCCCTATTTGATTGTTAAACTTAATAAACAAATCTCATAGAGAGGATAACTCAACTAACAACTAGAAAAAGTAATGGTCCAAGACATGTAAATAATGTTACTGGTTTTTCTGGATCAGATTCTCCATTTCCAGATTTCTCGTGTAACTGAAATAAAAGATATTTTTTCCTCTAGCACTGAATTAATATTCAAGTAGTATCATCTTCATTTCCTCTGTGTTTGAGCTTCCTCTGCTTTCAAATCCTTCATAGTTTGAACTTAAAGAGCTTATCATGAACAGAGATTCATAAGAATCAAAATTCCTGGGAATGTCCTTAGTAGAACATTAAACATAGCTTAAGTAATGTTCTCCCCCTGAGAATGTGATTCTTCTTCCCCCCTTCAGATGAACAATGAAAGTGTCAATTCTTTTATGTACATCCCACTTGGATGATGAATCCTCTACTGACAACTCCTTTCAAGTATGGGATACAGTTTCTTAATTCTCCCATATTCTGTTATTTCCCATAAGGATCAGAAGAAAAGATTTTCTTCTTTTTCTTGTCTAAATTCCCCCCTAAGGATATTAAATTCTCCTATAAGGATACAAATATAAGATCTTCTCCTTTTTCTACTTTTTCTTGTATACAAAATTCTCCCCCTTAGTTGATGAATCCTCCAATGGCCCATGATCTTTCAAATGGTTTGTCTTCCAAAGAAGGTTCTCTTCTATCATTGATCAGGAAAAACATGGTAACTTTTCTTTCAGCAGTAGCAAGTAGCAAGGGTAAGTGTTTGGTCTATGGTTTCCTCACTTCTACCATGTTCTGTTGGTGTTTACACTGAAGTGTTGAGCACTTTGAAGTGTTTCACTCTTTCTCTCCCTATCTCTCACTCAAGTGTATCTCTCTATTACTTTCACTTAAGTGTTTCTCTCCCTCACTTTCACTCTACATATCAAATATACCCTTCTCTACCTGCAAGTGAAATCCGTCAAATCATTTATTTTATCCTCACCTAATTCATTAAAATGAATTGAATCACTATCAAGTGGAGAATTGCCTCGTTGAGGTGTTCTTCATCTATCATGCATAAGAACTGTCTCAGCAACAGACTCAATATCATTTGTTAAATCACTGTCTAGTGGTGCCTCACCTCTTTGAGATGTGTTATCCCAAGATTTTAAATCTTTTAGAGAATCTTGCCTTGTTCTATCATGGAGTTGCCTCACACCTTCTCCATAAACGGGAGGTGGACATTCCTTTTCAGGATCTGAAAATGTTCCTTCCAGGAGGGACGACGTATTAGGCAATGTAATGAATGACAATTTAGAGCCTACATTTCCCTCTTAACCCGATGATGAGAATTTTGTATAAAATACCCTACTTGACTCATCCGAAGAATTCTTGCCAAATAGTTGCCTCTCAAGCCCAGATAAATCTGAACAAGAGATCTCTCTTTCGGGATGCAGAAGATTAACTTCTGTTTGAGGTAGATACCTTGGACAATGTAATGTATGGCAAATTAGAGTCTGCATCTCCTCTGAATGCCTATACCTTTCACTGTGCACGCTTTGCAATGTGTTCCTAGAATTTATGTATTTAGGCTTACCATCAGCATGAGCTCTGGTGGTGTGCTTGACTTATTACCAGGTGCTCTGGTTGACGAGCGAATTTCAATGGACTCACCCTGTTGAGAGAATGATTCCATATACAGTTTTATTACCTTTTTAGCTCTGCATCCTTTTGAGAAGATACAGATGAGCTTACAAATACCTCAGTTATATACTACTTTTCTCCTCTGGACGTAGAGCTGTAGATGCACTTCCGACTTTATCCTTATTTGTTGCATCAAGTGTAGTTCCTCCATAATCAAACTCTAACTAACATGTGTTCCTTATATCTCCAGGGGTTAATATGTGGAAGTGGATGAATAAGTGTTTGGTACTAAGGCCTGGGTAAGAGATTGATGGGTTTTCAACCTCATGGCCAGCTTCTGAAGTCACTGGGGGCTAAACAGACAGAATCAATCAAGATAAAAAGATAATCATATTAGCATTCCTAAACATATTTTTCATCTCAAAGAGAATGAAAAGTATAAGAGGGAATGGTAAATGATTGCATTAAAACACTTTTAGTAAAAGAGTTTTGTTGGATCTAAAGATTTATCATTTAAGAGCTTGATACGAAATTTTCTTTAAGATACTTATCCCATAATAAAATGCGGGAAAGTGTATCAGAGAAGAAATTTTTTATCACTTATAAATTTCATATACGACAACCTTTCCATAATAAAACGTGGGAAATTGTATCAGAGAAGAAAATTTATATCCCTTATGAAGTTCTTATAAGGTAAACTTCCCATAATAAAACACGGGAATTTATACCAAAGAAGAAATTCAACTCTCTTACTAAATTATATCTCGATAAAATGACTCATTTCCTTTAAAACCTAAGTACTGTAAGTTTTGAAAACAGTTTTGCAAAACATCCTTATCAGATAAAAGACAATGATTTTCTGACTCATAATACGATTTTGATTTACATAATTTTCATCCGCCTGATAATATCCTCGACTTAAAATAAAAATATGACAATTCGGGTTGGATGTATGCTTAACAATACAGTATTAGGCCTTCAAAGCAACAACCACTGTTTAGGTATTCTGAATCAATGTGAAACATACATTGAAACAAGTGTTTGAAAACAAATAATTTTACAAGTGATTGGTACTTCGAAGTAAAAACAATTTCTCTAAATAAAATGGCAAAAATTAAGAGAGAAAAAGTTTTTAAAGATAAAACTTTTAAAAACAGCTTTTGAGAGAAGATCAAAGATTTAGAAGGTGATTGAAAGTATGAATGTATCATTCAACTACATCAAGCTCCCAAGCATTCAAATTAAAGACTATTCTGAATCTTTGAAGTTTGACATCTTGTAAGAGTCATATTCAGATACTGATGATGAAACTGAGGTTGCAGAAGGAAATAATGATAATGATAATGATACAGATCCTATTAGTGGAAATGGTAGTGAATCTACACAACTCATGAACTTTAACAGAATCCACTTAACAAGGTGAAGGATCTTCAACACATCCTAGCAGCAACTTAGGGGGAGCAAATAAAAGAAGGATCTAATAGTCGTACTCAACGCAATGAAGATCAAAGGAATACATCAAAAATATATTTGCCAAGACAAAAGGTTTGAAGTCAAAGTCATTCCTAAAGTCTAGTTATTAGTAAACCGGATTATTGAGTAAAGGCTAGAAGTGATAATCAAAATGAACATATATTTTTCGGGACCTAAAATCTGGAATCCCAAAGAATACTAAAGAAGCACTGATTGATACAGATTGAGTAATTGTAATGAAAGATGATCTCAATCAGTTCGAAGGTAGAATCTACTGAAGCTGGAACCCAGACCAAAAGAAGAAGCTGGAATTGGTACAGTAAGGGTTTGCAGAAACTGGTTGATTATTGGCATTGTTATGAGGGACAAAGCCAAACTGGTTGCTATAGGTTAATATCAAGTAGAAGGTATCGACGATGATGGAAACAGAATCTTCAGAACTTTCAAGATCGAACTTCAAGCACCAGATACGATCTCTATATGTGGGTCTACTAAAGACCATATATTTTATTCTCGATATGCCTATGTGCAAGTTTCCAAGTGGATACTAGAGAATCTTATCTTATAGCTAAGTTATGAATTGTTAGATATCTTAGGGGATCACCAATTCTTAGAATCAGATACCCTGAAGATAATAGGTTTAACCTAATTGACTATATAGATATAGATGATGCAGGATGTAAGAAAGTCAGGGAAGTAATTCCTAGAAGCTGTCAATTTCGTGGAAGAGGTTGATTTCTTATTGAAATAAGAGGAAGCATTCAACAGACATAGCTGCGTCAAAGGTGAAATTTAAAGCAGCTAGTGAATGTGATGCTCTAATCTTCTAGACAAGGAAACCACTTTAACTCCAACAACTCTATTAGATATTCTTTACACCACGTATGGAACAAGCTCATGGACACCAGGTATCATTTCTTTCGTGATTATCCTTAGTAGAATAACTTGCAGATATTTGTTAAATAACTTGATGAATTCATTTTGTCTAAGTTGATTAGTGAACTTGGGATATTATTTATATGCATATTTGTTGAAAATCCCATCTGCAAGGAATTTTTAAATGAGTTCACAAGTATTAAATTTTCAATATTTAAAGGACTTGCGAATTTGCTTGAAATCCAGTACCTCGTACTTTTTGCTACTATTTTAATTATCATGCTTACAATGTTATATGCATATGTGGTAGTTAAATTTTCTAGCATAAGTAAGCATCATAATTATTTATATGTTAAATATTTGATGAATATTAATCAATGATATCTTGCTTAATTGCTCTGATATTTTATTCTGATATTTTTAAATATTTTATTACAAATAATTGTGATACTTTTGATATTAGTGATAGTATTTAGAATTTCTATTCTAAGTAAACAATGCATATTTTAAAAATTACTAATATTGAAAGCTGAAATATTTTCTAAGTTATGTGTATAAAATTCTCAATATTTTATATACTTGAGAAATATTTCTAAATTTGATTTTTTTGGCGAGGAGTAATAATTATGATCACAACTATTAAATGTCAATATTTAAAGGACTTGTGAATTTCTTTTCAACTATATCCTCGAGCTTACGTATATCAATAATAATTTTTATGAGTATAATTCTAATATGCTAGAGTGACAATTATTAGATATAGTGTAGTAAGTTAGATGCTAATATTCAATCTTATGAAAATTTTAATATTTACCAAAATTATTTTATCTTATTAAAATTATGGATTGAAGCAATTCAATGTTTATTAGTTTCATAATTTTGATTTGATAAAATATTAGAAGCATAATTTCTTTTATTTTGAAATTATTGATAAATATCAAGTAATGATATTTTGTTAATGTTTCCGTGCAATTAATTGTGATATTTTTAGTATTAGTGATAATACATGTTTATCTAAAATCACTAATAATAAAAAAATGTTTAAATGCTTATTTTTCTACTGAATAATTGCCACATGTTATTTGATTTAAATATGCATGTTTATGGTAACTGTTTAGTATTGCATGAGTATTATTTTTAGTTTTCTTTTTTTGACTGAATTTTAAACCTGAATGTATTAAAAAGAATTTCTTGTCTATTTCTTTTTCTTCAGAATGTTTTATTCAAAGATATATTCATTTTTCTATCAGTTTTAGAGAAGAAAACATCAAAATTGTTTTTCAAAACTTCTCTTTTGAAAATCTTTTGATTTACAGCCCTTCTTTGATTTCTAAAACTTAGGGTGTGAATCAATTTTTCTTGAGAATAATCTTTCTCTATTACAGCCCTTCTTTGATTTCTTGTGATGCCTGTCAAAAGGGAAAACAAAGAAAAACATCATTTAAGTCAAAGTCTGAATCATCAATTGATAAGCCATTGGAATTATTACACATGGATTTATTTGGTTCAGTCAATATCATGTCAATTGCCAAAAAGAAATATGCCACAGTCATTGTGGATGACTTTACAAGATTTTCATGGGTATACTTCTTACACTCTAAGGATGAGGCAAGTAAATTAATTATCAATCATGTGAAGAATGTTGAAAATGGAACTAAATGGAAGGTCAAGAAAATTAGAAGTGATAATGGTACTGAATTCAAGAATGCAACAATGAAGGAATTCTGTGAAGAAAAAGGTATCACTCATCATTTCTCTGCACAAAGAACTCCACAACAAAATGGAGTAGTTGAAAGGAAAAATAGGACCTTGATTGAAGCTGCTAGAACTATGTTAGAAGAAGCAAAACTACCTACATACTTCTGGACAGAAGCAATTAATACTGCTTGCTACATTCAAAATATTTCTATGGTCAATCAAATTCAAGGCAAAACTCCATATCAGTTGATGAAGAACGACAAGAAGCCAATAGTTAACTTTCTTCATGTATTTGGCTGCAAATTTTTTATACTGAGAAATCAAGGTGAAAATCTAGGAAAATTTGAAGCCAAGGCTGATGAAGCTATATTTGTTGGATATGGAATAACAACCAAAGCATACAGAGTCTACAATCTTAGATTACACAGTGTTATGGAATCTATGCATGTAGTCTTTGATGACAAGAAAATTCAAAGGTTGTTTGATGAAGGATTTCATGACCTATTGCATTTTGAAAATGAATCAACAAGCAATATGGAGGATAGTGATGATGATGTGGAAATTTCAAGAAATCAAGTACCTAGAATCCTCCCATCAATTGATGTCAATACATCAACAAATAACTTATCAGTCGACAATCTTCAATCGAATGATAATACATCAATTGATAATCATTCGATGGATAACAACTCTGCTCAACAATCTTCAAGAGCAGTGTCCATCTCAGGGGGAGGGTTCTCAAACAGTCAATCACATCACAATGATCAAAACACTTTCAATGATCATGAAGCATCATCATCTTCAAGAACAAATTTACCATCTCAAAGGAAATGGACAAAAAGCCATCCCTTTGAATTAATTATTGGAGATGCAAATGATGGAGTCAAAACCAGAAGTGCAACTCAAAATGAATGATTGTATAGCAGCTTTCTATCTCAAGAAGAACCAAAAAGGATTGAAGAAGCCTTGAATGATCCTGATTGGATAATTGCTATGCAAGAAGAGTTGAATCAGTTTGAAAGGAACAAGGTATGGAAGCTGGTGCGCAAACCAAAGAACAAGTCTGTACTTGGCACAAAATGGGTATTCAGAAACAAAATGGATGAATCTGGTACAGTGACAAGGAATAAAGCAAGATTAGTGGAAAAGGGCTATTCACAAGAAGAAGACATTGATTTTGATGAAACATTTGCACCAGTTGCAAGGTTGGAAGCAATCAGAATCTTTCTAGCATATGCTGCTCCTGCAAATTTCAAGGTGTATCAGATGGATGTGAAAAGTGCCTTTCTCAATGGAGAACTAGAAGAAGAAGTATATGTAGAACAACCTCCTAGTTTTATTGATCCTGTTCATCCTGGATTTATGTACTATCTTCTGAAGGCACTTTATGGATTAAAACAAGCACTTAGGGCCTGGTATGAAACTCTATCTAAATTCCTGATTCAGAATCACTTAACAAGAGGTACTGTTAACAAAGCTCTCTTTCATAGAAATGTTAGTGGCTCTATGATTATTGTTCAAATCTATGTAGATGACATTATTTTTGGCTCAACCAATGAAAAACTTTGTCAAAAGTTTGCTAAATTGATGCAAAGTAAATATGAAATGAGCATGATGGGAGAACTTACCTATTTTCTAGGTTTGCAAGTCAAAAAAGTCAAAAATGGCATTTTCATAAATCAAACCAAATATATTTCTGATTTATTAAAAAAAATTGATTTAAGTGAATGTTCTTCTGCAAAAACTCCCATGGCCACTGCAACTAAACTTGAACTGAATATTAAAGAAGCTATGGTGGACATTTCAAGTTATAGAGGCATGGTTGACTCATTACTTTATTTAACTACAAGTAAGCCAGACATAATGTTTGCTACATGTCTTTGTGCTAGATTTCAGGCTGATCCTAGAGAATCTCATTTGATTGCAATAAAAAGAATATTCAGATATCTCAAGGGAACTCCAAATCTTGGAATTTGGTATCCTAGAGATTCTGGATTTGATCTAATTGGTTATTCAGATGCAGACTATACAGGTTACAGAATTGACAGAAAAAGTACTACAGGCTCCTATCAATTTCTAGGAAATAAGCTTGTATCATGGTTCAGCAAAAAGCATAATTCAGTGTCCACATCGATTGCGGAGGCTGAATACATTGCAGCTGGAAGTTTCTATGCACAAATATTATGGATGAGGAATCAACTACTTGACTATGGGTTCAACATGAATAAGATTCCTATTTTCTGTGATAATACAAGTGTCATTGCTATAACAGAAAATCCCGTGCAACATTCCAGAACCAAGCACATTGACATAAGGTATCACTTCATTAGGGAACATGTAATGAATGGTACAGTTGAATTATATTTTGTCTCTAGTGAAAGACAACTTGCAGACATTTTTACTAAACCAGTAGATGAATCTACCTTCAATAGATTGGTCTGTGATTTAGGTATGCTTAATTATATTTAATGATTTAAATGTCTGACAAGTTATATATTATGTATATAAATTTTAGCCATTGACTATGTTAATCTATTGACTCTTCATTAATCAATTGATAAACATTGTTCTTATCAATGGATAATTGTAGCTATCGACAGATAAATACATCAATTGATGATATATTTACTTATCGATGAATATTTGTAACTATCGACAGATAAATATATCAATTGATGATATATTTACTCATCGATTGATATTTGTAGCTATCGACAGATAAATATATCAATTGATGATATATTTATTTATCGATTGATAAGTGTACCTGTCGATAAACAAGCCTTACCAATTGATGACCTGGAATTTAAAAGGGTCCATGTCATCAATCGATCTGTACAAAAATCTAGCCGTTAATTACTCATTTTATCAATTGATTAATACATACATTCTTGTATGTATAACAGTCGATTGCCAAAATTGGTAATTTTTACTTTTCATTTTTTTAAACGGTCGATTAAGTTCTATTTTGAGTAAGAAATTGATTGAGAAATCAGTAAATATAAATAGTGAGATTAAAACATTGTTCATTCTTACTTGCAATTTTTACTAACAAATTCTCTTTCTCTTTCTCAATCTCTGAACTCTCTCTCTGTATCTATCTCCTGCTAATAACCCTAATTGCTAATTTCTAATTACTATTTCTGTATAACTACTAATAATCTTGTCATTTAATTCTCATCTCATCTTTAAACACACTAATGGCATCATCAAAGAAAGTCTCACAATATGGATTCTACTACGAACTCAACAACTTTGTTGCTTGCACTATGGTGGAGGAAGCCCTAACAGAATTCCATCCTCTAATGGTATTCCTAAGAAGTTCAAGGATATCTAAGACCCTCACAGAAGCACCAAAGATAGTGTGCAATCTAGTTGAAGTGTTCTGGACTACTGTAGAGGTAGCAGATGATTTCTCTTCAATCTCCTTTGATTTCAAAGGACAGAGGTATATTCTAACCACTATAGTTTTGGGTGAGTGTTTAAATCTTCCTGCAAATAATATAGAAAGTTCACCCACTGACACAGAAATTAGAAACATTCTTAAAGAAATCAATTACACAGCTCCTGATGCTAGTCTAGGAAGTATAGTTAGAAAGAATCTAAGAAAAGAATGGTCATATTTCTTTGATGCTATAATAAAGTGTTTTTCTGGTAAGGTTAGTAATTTTGATGCAATAACAACAAGTATGCAATAAGTAGGGTATATCATTTTATATGATAGATATCATAATTTAGGTAACATGTTAATCAATGAAATGTCTGCCAAATTAGGAAATAAAATAAATAGATCTAATCATATTTATTATGCTAGATTTATTATGATTGTTATTAACGACTTTGTCAAGAATATTGAGATTGACAGGAGTACAAAAGTTTTGGATTTCTGGACTAAAAAAAAAAGGGTCTTTAAAGACTTGGTAAGGATCAATCTTCACAGCAATGTTGAATTGATCTATCCTCCTTTTGTTCAGGTATTTATCTCAAATTTAACTTCTTCCAATCGCCAATCTTCTTTGCCTTCTGTGGCTATGGAGGGTGTTAGTAATGACCCCAACCCTCCTACCCAAGCCACACATCCAGTTTCAAAGTCCAAATCTAAAAGGCCAACCTCAACAGGTTCCCAAAAACCTGTTGTTGAAAAATCCAAGAAAAGAAAAATAACTGTTGTGGTAGATAGACTAGAAGGAGATGTATGTGGTGAGGGAACTGGGGAACATCAAAGAACCCAGAAGGATAAGGAGAGTGAGGGTGAGCAACATCAACCAAGCCACTCCACAATCTCCCAAAAGGATGACAATATTGAAAATAGCCCACAACCAGGGGCACAGAACCAATTAGGGGACACACAGGCCAAAACAATAACACCATATGAAAGAAGAAGGAAGAAAGTCACCTTTTCACATGGGGAATCACGCACTGTAAAATCACAGGAAACTGTGATGAAGCCTTCTAAAAGTCAGATTGATGCATCTTATATAAATGATGAGATGCATCCCCATTCTCTCTCAATTCCAATCCCCTCTATTCTTACTTTTCCATCCCAACAAATTTCTTCAGAAAATGTTTTGATAGATTATCAAACATTTTCATATTCTCCTTCTTTATTTTTCAAGGAGAAGCCAACACTCTATCCTGAATCTTCTTATCAGGATATTCAAGAGTACATTTCTCATATTATTAAAAATATCTCATCTCAAATAATCTCATCAACTGTTTCTACTCCATCAATTGATGTCTCTTCATCAATTGATATACAGCCATCGACTGATAAGCCAGCGATCGATACTCAAGATCAATCGATGGGTATGCATCAATCGATGGATATCCCAAACACCTCAACTGTTAATATCTTTACATCAATTGATGATCAATTAATTGATGTTGCAAAAACACTCTTAGGAATGAGTGAGTTGAGTGAGAGGCAGGATTGCAGCCTGTCAAAAGGAGAGGAAGTGAGTAAGGACATTCCTAATTCTTCCAGGAATGAGAGTGAAACACTTGAGGGGCCCACCTTAGAAGGTGCACATAACATGAGTGAGGGAGAGGTGAGATTCCAGGATGAGATCCTGATGCAAAATAGAGAGATGAGTGAGAGAGATAAAATAATTATTCTATTTGCACAGGAATTAGAAAATGAATTGATGACAGAAAAAGTGGGAGTCAAGGAGTTAGGGGGAGTATCAAATGCACAAGCTAGTGGAAGTGGAGTTGCTAAGGACATTGAAAAGGAAGTTAATGCTGGTGAATTGGATCCACAGAATTTCATCCATCCTAATCCACAAAATCAGGGGTTGGCTACTTCAAGTAACAGGGATGCAGAACAACTCTTGTGAATTGATCATATAGAACAAAGGACCAGGAATCTGAAGGAAATTATTGCCAATACAACCGACATATGTTATATGGCACCTGAAGAGCTAGAAGAAGATTCTGATGAGGAGCCATGGATGAGCACAATTGATGTTTCCTTAGAAGCTGCTGAAACTGGGATTCTTTCTCAATATAGGATGGCAATGGTGGAAGGAGAAATTGAAGATTCTACTCGAAGGAGAATTGCTCACTGTATAAGAGAGTCACTGAAAATTCAAAAGATCACAGTGACAGGATTGAAGAGGGAACTGGAGATTATCAATGACTCTATCACTACCAACACGGATGCTTTGGACATGAGATTGGATGAAAAGCTACCATTTAACACCTTGAATCACATCAAAGAAAAGCTTTTCAAGGAATCAAAGAACTTTGCAACTTTGGAAACTAGAGTGGGATCTCTAGAAAAGAAAATGGATGTTATAATTGCAGGTTAAAGTCTACATGCTTCCATTCTTCAAAAGTTTCTTGACAGAATGCCATCCCCCTCCAATTGATGATAATAAAAAGAGGGAGAATACAAAGAAGAAGGATGATGGTGATGGTGATGGCAAAGGCAGTGGCAGTGGTGTTGCTGGTGGTTCTGGTATGGACAAGACCAGTGGTATTGGTGGCTCTGCAACAAAAAGATTTAAAAGCAGAAGTAACATAGATAATCAATCTTCAAAGAGATCTAAGTCATCTAATTCTTCCAAAGATGATTTAGAATAGAAAAAGAAAGAATACAAGAAGTTTAAAGATGATGTTAAAGCTAGAAGGATTTCTAGGGAAAGAGAAACTCAATCAATGATTGAGAGAGAAAGGAAAAGAATTGAAGATTTGAAGAGAAGTACTAAGTTAGTGATAGAGGCAGTAGAAAAAGGAGACTTGAATGAGTGCATTGCTCAAACAAGAAAAATGAATGAAGATGCACAAAAGGCTGCCAAAGAAAGCAACTCAAATGTTGAAGCCTTTCTATCAATTGATCTTGAAGCCCTTGAAGAAAAGAAAAAGGGTAAATCTATAATGATTGAAGAAGAAAAGAAAAGGAAGGAGTTAGTTGGCCAGAAGCTTCTTCAAGGAGCTATTTTTACAGGATTGTGAGATGCTGCAAGAAGAGAAAAGGAGAATGAGGAAATAGCAAGGCAAATGGAAATAAAATGGAATATGGAAGATCAATCATTGGAGCAACCACTGAGGAAAAAGAGAAAAATAGTTATGGCCAAGAAAAGGTCAAGTTCTATTCAAGAGATAGTGGTTCAAGAAAACCTTCAGGGTCAACAAGAAGAAATAAGGGAGGAGGTGACAATTGAAGGTTATGATATGAAGGGAGTACCGGTAATTAATGAAAAAGGACTAATTGGAGTAAAGACTCACCCTGCTACTTCTAATCAAGAGGAATCTATGAGATTGGAGTATGAAAATGGAGTGAAGATCACCTATTCAATGAAAGTGATAATGAAGCAGAGTTATAATGTTTTAAAGACTATTCTTCCTCTACTCAACAGAAAGTACAAACTCAACACAACAATTGCTCAGGAGATTCAACAGCAAATTTCAAAGTTAAGGAGATCTAAAGTAGAAGCTGAACCTGATTCACCTCTAAAGCTATGAAAGTCACAGGTCAAAAAGGTGGTGTTGGAGCCAAAGTATGCTATGATTTTTACAGATGTGGAGGGCAACGCAAAGTTCTTTGATATCTGCAAATATCTGGACAAAATCACAAATGAAGAAGTATATTATCTTATGAGGCAACTTAGAGAAACTGACAAGGATGAAGCAATTTTGAGGAGTTCTTTCATGAGGAAACTAAAGGAAAATGATGAGAAGAAAAGGAAGAAGAGCTAATTAAATCATGGAGAAAATGAAGACATTGAAGCTGCTTGCAGGAGTTATCTATCAATTTGGTACTTCCAAAATTAATGTGTTAATTAAATTTCTTGATTCTATCTGAATGTAAATTTTTAAGGGTTTTGTTATCATCAAGTAGATTTATGCCTGTTCATATCACAGACACAAATAGGGGGAGATTGTTAGGAATCTACATGTAATTTGATGATAACATTAATCTTAAAATCATAGAAATTTTATTTGATGTAACTGATCAATTGATATGAAAATTTATAAATATCAATTGATCAGGAAACCATTTATCAGTTGAAATGTTTATATGAGTTAACTGATAATATGAACTGTAGCATAGGTGTACTTAGTCTATTTCAATCGATAAGTTGTAAATCAATTGATATTATTCTTATCAATTGATGTTAGAGTCGATTGATATAGATCATCAATTGATGTGTAAATTAAACTGTTAAATTGTAATTATTTAAAGACAGGAAATTGCACAAGTGAAGGATGATCAATTGATATTGAAGCCTCAATGGATGAAAGATCAATCAAAGAAGCCAAGTCAGGAATTGAAGACTATCAACTGATGTGAAGACCCATCGATTGATAACATCTATCAATCGATAAGTCATTCCATATCAATCGATGTATGTAAAGATCAATCGAAGAAGAACATCAGTTGATGGATTAAAGGATGAATCAATTGATATGCTTAACAACAAGTTATCAATTGATTGTGACAACACAGAAAGACTATCAATTATAGATCCAGAGAACAAAAGCACACCTATGGAAGACAGCCCAGGGTGGATGTGAAGACTCAATCCGTAGCTGTCTTTCAAGTCTGTTTTCCTAAAAAGGAAAAAGGAAAAAGAAAAAAGAGAGACAAATAGAAACAATTCTAGAATAGGAATTGCAAAAATACACTTGTAGTATATAAACAAGTGTAGTAACATTGTTACAAAAATATAGAAGGTAGACAATATTTCTTAAATCAACTGTTCTAGCTTCAGAGCAAACTGTAAGATCAGTTGATTTTTCTAACCTTGTAAAAACGAAGCTAGATTTTCTTTTAACCTAGGAACATTGAGCAAAAATATAAACTGATGGAAAAACCAATCCATCAGTAATTTTTAAATCTCTTTGTTCACTTTAATTTTCAGTTGTTATCTGTTCAAGCATATTCTCTCAAACTCACAATCATCAAGAACAAATATTAAAAGAAGCAAAAGTTTTAATATTTGTATTCAACCCCCCTCCTCCAAATATTGACATTATTATCAGGAATAACAGTAAACATTATATCTTGCAGTAAGAGATGACTATGAATTGTCTACCTCACGTATTACGCAAAGGAACGGGAAGATTCAAGCTTGAGCTAGTCACGTTCAGGGCTTCCACAAATGGCGTAAGTTAGATAGGATTTCAGTTTAAAATCCTAAGACTTATTGTAAAATATGCAATGTAATAATAAATCTTGAAACAATGTTTACTTCTAATGTAACATCATGCAGAAGTTATATTAGTAGTACGAGATCCAGAGTTGACATTCGGTTTGTAATAACTGTAATTATTTTAAGTTTGTTTCTTGAGACTATGACTCAAGTTGTGTATTGGATTGGGTTCACTGAAGTTATGTTTAGTTATTATAATTGTTAAGCAGATGAGTATTATTCTTTTGGAATTGGACCGTGATGGCCTGGATCCCTGACCCCGGATTTGGGGGCGTCACAAATATCATTATATAATAACATACAACTCTAACCCCTGATAGTCCTCCTTTTATACAATTCCTCACAGATAATATTATATTATATTAACATAAATTCTCCACGTTATAAAATATTATAGAAAATACCAATAAAATATAATATAAAAAATAAATTTACCTAAATATTAAACATTGATCTCGTGCTTCGTACGAGTTATAAACTTGTATATCATTAAAGTTTATGATAAACAATATGCATTTTTTTTGTTTCCATCTATTTTAATCGCATAACACAAATTATTTATCAAAACACAAACTCTATTCAAATTAGGAGAATTTTGCTCAAACTAGAACAACGAGTTCCCATCAATACTCGTATATTCAAATTAGAAGACCGACATCAATACCCTATATACAACTCTAACCCCCGATAGTTCTCCTTTTATATAACTCATCACGGATAAAATAATATTATATTATATTTAAATTATATTCTATGAATATTAAATTTTATGAATATTAAAATAATAATATTATTTTATTAACATTAATTAAATTTTATCACTATGTTATATCTATATTATCTATACTTTTATATTATATTATTTTAAAAAAACCTTTTTTTTAATTAGAATATATATTTGTACTTACAATCTACTAGCATATTTCAATTTTGCTCATCGCTCAAACACTTTAATTTATTTAAAATTATAATTTTATAATTAAAATTTATGAATATTAAAATTATATTATATTTTACCTACATTAAAATATACTATTTTATTTAAATTTTAATTAAAATATTTCTAATATATTTGTAACTCATTTTATTAATAAAAATTTCCTATTTAAATTTAAAGAAAAATAAAAAATTTGGTCAGTTGGTCGTCCATCCGGTAAGTCCTCTTTTTATATAACTCTTTTTGTCATCCGTAAGTTTTTTTTATACGACTTTTTTTATGCAATTATGATATAATTATAATTTAATTTTAAAACATATATATTTTACATATATTGTACAACAATCTAATAACATATCTCACTTCACTTCTACTTAAAATTACAATTTATTAATTACCGGTGGTGAAGAATGAAAACAAATGGTTTACAATCTCAGTGAAGATTTGAGGTTGATCTGGGACTTATTTTTGGCAGTATTAATTATTTATTATAATTAAACCATGATATGGATATATATTTGTTATTGTTTCATGATTTGGGGTTACTTATTTAACCAACAAACCTATCAAAATAATTTGTAATTTAAAGAGATTTCTTCCCCACTCATGTGTACTAAAATTATATCCTCATGACCATATCTTGAAATTTCTTGGTTTTATTCTATTGGTGTTACCAAACTTAGGTATTTATGCCGTCTCGATGTCTTTGTCATTTTAGTTTGCTATAAAAATATTGTTAATGATCTTATCTGGACTATAAATGTGATGAACATAATAGAATAATAAATTTTATTTTGAAAATTCAATCAAATCAAATATAAAAGTTTTATACTTGCATAAATTTTTATTGATATTGAGTCAGTTTATATCTCCATCTAATTTAACCGTCTGAGACTAAAATTATATTTTAATGTGAAGGCAGACATGCAGATGATACAACACTTTAGAAGCACTTAAAGCTTATAGAGCTTATGTATAGATAAAGTCCATCAATCCATCAATTTATCAATTAAATTGTTTGATTTAAATGCCACTCACATCAAATTTATGTATTTCCAAACTTTTTATGCAAAGATTGAACTCCATAAATTTTTTAGTTTAGTATTTATTAAGATAAAAATCACATATTCTGTCATTTATTTAATTTTAAATCAAATATTTTAATATTCTTTCCGTCCGTTTTCAGTTTCCCTTTTGAATAAATCACATGTCTTAATATAATGTTAGTTGAATAATTTATTTTCTTTGTTATCCATCATAATTGCATTAAATTGAGTTGAATTGTTTATATATTTGATAAAAATGATATATGAGAGTATTTTTTGGATTATAATTGTAATTTTATTTAATCTACTCGTCATTTTATTTGATTTATAATTTTATTATTTAATAGATTTTTTTAACAATATAAATTCACAGCAATTGATGAGTAGTTAACAGATCGATGTATTTGATTTTATTGGCGAACCAATAAAAAAGCTACTGCATTACTAAATTCTACCAATCCGCCAATCCATCTAAAGAATTAATTAAAATTTGACATTGGTGCATATGCTCTTAGGGGATAGATTTTAACAACTTTTTCTATCTATTATAAAAAATGCGAATAAATGATTGGTGACAATATTGTTAGAAATCCAGATTATCTTAATTTAATATCAAAAATTGAATTATCTATGTATAATTTACAACAGATTTTTCTTAGTTTTTGAGTCAATATTTGTTTATAATTTTGATATTTCATTTATAATATTTTGTAATTAAAATTATCATTATAAATGGACTACATAAAACAAATGTAAGCTTAAGCCTAAAACACCATGATAGGAAGGCTAGTGGGGTGAAAATGCGTAAAATTGGAAAAAATGTAAAATTTAATTTTGTAGCGCGATTCATGAACTTAATTATTTTTATTATTATTTTTTTAAAAATAATATTATTTATACAATTATCTAATTTTATATCTATCTATTTTTTAAATATTTATTTCAATATTTAATAACAGAATAATACTTAAATTAGAAATATCACATATTCCAAAATTTACCCCAAAAAAATTCTCATATTATTTATTTGTATAGGCGGAGCTAATAAAAAATAATAAGAACTCAATTTTTGAAAAAGTTTTGGATGTTCTACTTTTTTCTACTTTTTTTTATTTTGAACAACACCCCTGCTATAGCTCCGCTCTGGGAATGAATACTCTAGCAAAGTTATGAGCAATCTCATTAGCATAACGATAAACAAATAACAAAGACACATACTTAAGCTGTGCAAGTAGTTTTTTGCAATCCTTTAACACCATCCGAAACGAAGAGTTCATTGACACACAACTGCGAATTGTCTGTACGACCACTAAGCAATCTGATTCTAACACAATCTTTGGCCATTGTTTACTCTTGATCCAACTTAGCACCTCCTTGATTCCTATATAATGCTGGATCAACATTGACCTTTACTGTATCCATTTGAGGCTTCACCGAACTCTTAGCACCATCCTCAGTATGACCTCTGGATAATGTAGAGTAACATAAAGATTGTTGTGCATTCTTCCATTGTTTCAGGTACTTGGTTGCTGAGTCGACAACATTTTCCACTGTTAACCGTTTATTATTTCAAATTAGATCATTCCGGGCTCTCCAAATCTTAGACTTATCTTTATCCACTTTATCAAAGACCCCTGCCAACCACGATGTAAAGTCATCTCCTGCTTGCTCACTTCCTGAGAAACCAATGCTTCTCCAACAATACCCTGTAAATGAGCACAAAACCATGCTGTAAAAAATAAGTTATATATTATTCCTAAACAAAAATTACATACCCGGCAGTGATGACACTATTACATACTCGGAACTGACTCTGGACAGAAACATGTTTTTGCTGAAGTTGATAATATTTTTCGGCAGACACCCTGTTGCAGCACGACATACTAAATTCTTTGCTTTTGGGGGATTTTTAAACTCCATGATTTCCTCCAGAAACCTGAGCTGGCTTCCAAGTTACCCCTCCCTATAAGCGTTTGAATAAGATTATAGGCGCTCTTCACTATATGTTCAGTATCAGATGCCTCTCCCTTTCATCAAACATATCAGTAATTAGATCTCTGTATCTAAGGATTGGAACTAGTTGGTAACCATGGATGACCAAGAATCTGAGATTCCCAAATACTTCTCCACACGAAACTTGGGTTATTACTTGTTACCAAGATGAGTATTAAGAAAATCACTCTTTGGGTAATAACACTCTTCCAACAAGCGTAGTAGGCCGAACCAACAATCTCCATCCTTGTTTACCCAGTAGAGCAACGTTGAAGTCGCGCAAATTACGAAAACACATCCCTCCAACGTTCTTATGGGTTCTTCCCTCTATCCCACGACATCCAATGAATACCTTTGTCACTGCCCGAAGATCTCCACCACATTTTGGCCATCATTTGGTTAGTATCATGTGTCATTTTCAACGTACAATAGTTTTCTACTTAAAACAGTTCACACATAATAAAAAGTCTCAAACATAATAGTAAAAAAATTAGCATAAAATTGTGCTGTAATAAAACTTTTGCCTACTTGCGAAGAGTGATTAATCACAATTTTAACAACAACGAGCAGCTTGTTTTCCATATCTTTTAATACGGATCCAGTGTTATGTCTCGACTGAAATTTTGCAGATATTCTGACCCCAACTTCATAAGACACAGCGGACAGGGGCCTCAGCCACCAACTTGCATAAGCTTTTAAACTGTAGTCTACAACATGGAGTATGGACACATTTATTGAAAGGCAAAACAACACATGATATAATAGTATAACATAGATCAATAACTGATTTAGTCAGTATAACAATATGTTTTCTTTTAAAGAAGTTGCAATACATTTTCTTTTTACCAAATTCTCAGTACACAACAAAGGATAGACAAACATATAATTCAAACATTTGGTCTAGTTGATACTTCATAATTTGAAATTAATAGCCCAAGTTGAAATCCTCACAAAGGCAGCAAGGTCTAAATAAGCTACAAACACGCACAAAGGAAAACTTCAATCTGTCTCAGTTGTCTTGAAGGACTGCAATCAGTCTAGTCCTGCACAAAAAGAAAACAGAACCTAAATGTAAATTTATTACCAAATTGATGATAAAGAGCTATGGAGGTCACACTAGTCATTTTTATTTATATTTACAGCATATTCTCAAAATAACATCATAAAAAAAGCATAACTTGGTGAAATTGCCTGATGCCAAATTTAGAGATTAACTATTTCACATAATTATATCGCATACATCCCAAAATAATGACAAATTCTGATCAGCCAGTCCTATTCAACCACTAGGTGCAATTCTAGTCATAAACAAACTATTTATCTTTATACTCAGATTTTGACTGTTTTTATCCTAAATTTCTGGCACTATGCATAATCAGAAGCAGGAAATGATATTCTAATTAATGATGCATTAGATCTCTAAGTAAAAATTACCATGACCACAAATTAGTTGTGAAATGCATTTTAACATGATGCTGGAAGTTGTGTGCTAATACATTAAATAAAAAGATAAGTGTAAATCGCATGACCACCATATGCTAGCTCACATCGACGGGAAGGTTTGGCACCTCGATGTCGGCTCTTCGCAACCTGGGGCTGTAGTATGTTCCAAGGGTTGGGTTGTTCGCCCATTAAAGTGGTACGTGAGATGGGTTCAGAAGTGTCTTTTCGGTAGAAGGCCCATAGCAATCAAACTATCATCCAACTTCTAGTGTATATGTAATCTAGTCCTTTCCTATTCTTAAATCATAAGCAAGAATGCTCATTCGATAAGAAATTGCTTTAAGTATTGCAAAAGAAAAAGCCTGCTGATAGAGCCAGGCAGGGAGGCGATACTAGTTATCAGGTCAGAGAGAGGCCTGGCCCGTAAGCTGCTTGTTTCTTTTTTGGACATCTTATATTATATGCACTTTTATTTTTAAACCAAACAAGGATCTGGAAGCCTTCCATTTAGTTGCTTCCCCCCTTTTCCCTCACCCTACTCTTTCATTTCCGCTTAAGCTTCCCCGCTTTGTGGGATTAATTGATTGGATACCCGAGAACCATAATCTTTCCTAGAAATGGGGGAGAAATAAAAGAAAGAGAGAAAGGGGTCTTTATTGAAAAGGCTTTGCACCTGAAATAGGACTAATACAGATCCAGAAAGCAACTCTTTCAATCCACCGGGAGTTGAGACTCACTAATGCTGGATTACTACGCCTTTCGGTAGCAAAACCCTTCACTAATAACCTGGCATAAAGCCGATGTCTCCAACACATACCAAGCCCTAATTTTCGTAAGTCAACTACTTAGTTAGAGGCGAGGTAGCCCAAGCATGAAAGCCTTCCCTTACTAAGCTTATGACTGAATCCACATAGGAACGATTGAAGGTTCAGCCCCCGATTTGAAGTCCGCAGACCATTTAACGAATCTGAAGTGATAATCTTTGATGCACAATTTGTTTGGACTCGTTAGGTTTGGCCCATTACCTTGAGTGAGGCCTAACTAACCTAAAGCGCTCAAAATATTCATACTTTCTTACTTTTCGTGGAGGATTCTCGCCTGGGTACGAGGAGAATTGGGGATGGAAATACTCTTTATAAAGTCTACAAGTGTTGAAAGAGTGAAGTCTGGGGACAACGGTAAACGTGAGGAATGGGACCTCCAAACCGCCTTACTAAAGAAGTTTACATTCAACACTTGTCCGACCGTTGCTGAGCAGTTTTTGGATATCAAACGGACCTCCCCAGAAGGTAATTTTAATGTGGCCGATTTCCCCTCTTTTGCAATAAGTTTCGCTAGTTTCATTCTTCATCCCTGACGGCTAGTTACTGTTCAGTAGCTTCACCCTGCCTCCTCAACTGCCTTTTCTTTTGCTTTGGAGGAAGTAAAAAATATCCACCTTCACCGGCCAGAAGGATGCTGGTATTGCTATGAATATGACTCTCCTCTCAAGCGGTGAAAGGTGTGCCAAACAAAAGATGCTTTTACGAAGCTCCAGCGACACCAAGATTCTTTTAGGACCTGTTTTAACAAAAGAGTTAATTAAGTCCCAATTTTGCAAAGATGAATAAACAGGTTTATATAAAAAGAAGGCTATAAATATTCCAAAAAGAGCTATACTAACTGAAAAAAGAGCATCTTTCAAAAATTCATACCAATCTATTGAATTATTCAAATTTTGATGTAAAAGGTTTATAGACGGAGTTAACCATTTTGATAATATGTCCAAATACACTCTTTCTTGATTGAAAAGGAAGTTTCGCGCCTATTCTACATGCGCAATCCCATCCATTTTTGTTGAGGCAATTCTGACTTGTTTCTCGGCCTAAACGACGAGCAAACACTCGAACGTGAGAGCAAGGGATCACCTGTTTTACGAATCTACAACTCTCTTTATTAAGCGAGACTCCATCCATCCATATCCCTACTAGTGGTTATTCTTTTTTTCCATTCTATCATTTGTTTGACAGCTTAAACTAGGCCCCACTTTAGATAGGTTTTCGGTCTTAATCAAGATAGGTCAAGGGCGCGCTATAAGCTCTTTCATCGTTAATGTGAAACGTCTGTTTACTGAAACAAAGAAGTTTATCGTCTCGGTCTCTACGTTCTTCCGATAATAGAATCAGAACAGGTCGCAACCTTCTGCGGATTCTCAAGCAACAACAAAGAGAACAGGGGATTGCCCACTAAGAGCCCATCATTTACCCGACGAGATTGGACAGTTGCATACGGGCCCCTCTGCTTCCTTGCTAGATTAGAAGCCAAACAAGCTGTTTTAACTTCACTTAGACAACAAGAGCTAATAGTTAGAAGCAACTGCAACATTGAATAGCACTTTCAGCTACAGAATGTGAGGTTAGCTACACTTGCCGTAGGGCTACAATAGCTACTTTAGGGCTATTCTAGCCCCAACAAAAGCTTTTCTTTCTTCTGTCTTGACTTTACAAGGTTTTCTGCTTGGCCAAGACGCATTTTTAGTAGAGATCTACGAATTCTTATGTTGTTTTAGTTGTGTGGCTGATTTTGGTTTATTTTGTCATAAAATAAAGTAGGTTTCAGAACCGAAATAAGATCTCATATTAACATCTTGATACACTAATTTACCATAATAATAAATAGAGTCAATGCTGACTCCGCCGTGGGAAGAGCGGCGCCGGCCGGTCTTTCGACCAGATCCCCTTAAAAACGGTACGTGCGGGTCTCCCCGCATGCGGCTCACGCCATTCGAGGTGGCCCAGTCCAGCATTCATTCGCAAATCCTGTAGTGAAATTGAGACTGCTCGATCTCGGAAGCTAATTCGCGTGTAGGCAGCGTTGTCTGTAGTCTACATAAACCTAATGCAATATTGATTACACTCCTTCTCCTTGTAACCACAAATGTCAGTCTATTGGTCCTTTGGATGATATCGACTATTTCGAGTGCTAATCTAAGGTAAGCCATAAAGGGGGCATAGCGCTTGCTTACTTAGTGCTTGTGCTAATAATATGAGAATTTATGATGTCAAATCTTGAATCAATTCATCGACCATTTTATAGAATTCGTAGTAACTGCAAAACTATTAGAAAGGCAAATATTAATGTTGTAATTTCTAAACAGAAACTAGCACTATAACCTATAGGTGTACCTCATCATCATCCTCTTTGCATCCATCTTTTTTAATCTTCTTGAGGCGTGTGATGCCACCTTCCCTACTGATAGGTAACTTCATTGGTCCAAAGGGTGTGTCCACTTCAATATGTCCTTTCATTGTGTAACCAATACCTCTTCCTCTCATCATGTCTCAGAGAGTGATCCAAAATCCTTGGGCCTAAAGCTGATGGGAAGGTCAATGTAAGTGATACCACATTTATCAATATGAGCAGATTTAGACAGTTCTGCTCCACCAATATTATCGTCACCCAACCAAACTTCGTAGTCTAGTGCTTTAAGTGTCATTTCAAAGTCATTCTTATTATCTAATATATTTAGTGAATATTTCATTTTCATACACACAATCCAGCTTCCTGGATGTGAACTTAAAGAATTTCCACGCAGTCATATTGAATCATATATAATAACCCAAGGCTCGTCGTAAACTCGTGAGTTCTGGTACCATGATAAGTTGATAACTAATTCGCTCCCATAAAACGTCTTATAGTTCCAAGATCTAGACTACGAGGATATAAAAGATCTAGACTACGAGGATACAAACGAAACACCACATGCAACAAAGATCCAATTAATCTAAAAAAAATAACGTGATTTCCAATCCATTCATATCACATATATCAAATACTATGAATCTAAAGCAAGATGATGAGTGGTTCTAAGATAAGATAATTTACCTATGAAATGCTGAATGTAGATACAAAATGATGGAGCGAGTAAGAGTAGTTGAATATGAAATGTTGGTTGAGTTGATTGTGAAGAGTTCAACTGTATAACTGTTTATAGCCGATGGGCCTACTATTAAAAGTTTTTAACATATAAATTTAAGACTAGAGATTGATTAATATTAAAATTAATATATATTTTTTATGGGTATTGAATATCAACTTTTTTATATTAAAATTTTGTAGTGCTGTAACATATGTTAATATATATGACATATTTTTTTATATAAAATGAAATAAATAATTTAATAAAATATTATTAGTATAAATATTTTTTTTATAAAACACAGAAATTTCGTACAAATAATTTGATGTTTGATTATTAAGTAGTTATCTTGATAATATCTTCGTCAAAAGTGTAATTATGATATTTATTATATTTGTAAGAAATTAAAGTTTTCATATTTTTTATAGTAATAAATAAGTTCTATAACATTTTTTTTGCAAAAAAAAAGAAAGAAAGGAAGTTCGATAACATTTATTCTATTTGAAAGATTAACGTTCTAGTTATTAAATTAAAAGTAAATGAAAAAGAAAAAAGATTAACATGTTAACGAATCTGGGGGGATACAATATTATATCAGAGTTGAAACTTCACCAAGTTTGGTAGTTGAATCTAAATAAACCAATGGCATTCAAAACAGATACTAATAAATGTGTAGATATATAGTATATAGCTGTTAAGAAATTATTACTATAAATATTTCTTCTACCTTCAAAGACGAGGGGGATGAGAACGAGAACACGCCATCCCAAAAATCAACTACCGAATCCTTATTACCTGATTCTTCCAAGAAAGGAAATGCAACCTGTAGGATATATCTCGTTATTAAAATTTCATAAATAATTTTTTTTATAAGAATTCAAAGTTTCATTTTTGGGTTATTCGATGCGTTTTCATAACACTGCCCTGGTCCCATGCACGGGATTCTGTTCGATTGGATAATACGAAAATTTTAAATAAGTTCAGTAATAAACTGTTTTTTGGATTTGTTCTTATTGTGATTTTAATTTTATTTAATGTATAAAAATATTATTTAATTTAATATTTTAATATTATTTTATTTATATTTTAGTAATATATTTTGTATATTTTGTATATTTTTAATAGTTATTTTAAAGTTAGCTAATATATAAATATATTTTATTATTAGACGTATTAATTAATATATACTATGAAATTGGCTTAAATAATTTACATAAGTTAGAATTAATAATGTACTATAATTGTAATAGGTTTCTAATAAATAATAATTTATATTTTTAAAAGAATTTAAAGAGTTTGAGTGGTGATAAAATTTAAATATTTAAGTCAATTATATTTGTTAGAGTTGTGTTAAATCTACAGCATTGTACTATTCTAGTATAACCCAATTAAATTATGTGATTAATTATAATAATTTCCGCATAAAAATAAATACTCTTATGATATTATTATGAATTATGACAAATAATAATATTGTCTAGTAATTAACTATATTATGAAATTGTCTAAAATAATTTACATAAATTATAATTATATATTTTCATATTAATAATATATTATAATTTTAATAGAGTTTAAATAGTTATAAACATTCGTCACTTATTTCATGATATTTTTATGTGGTGACTTCTTTTTATTAGTTAGTTTTTTTGTGTGTAGGGGGTGATTATTATTAATAAGTAGGAGACAATTAAAATTTGACAACTTTTATTGAAAACCATAATAAAATAATGAATTTTAGTGAGTTAGGTAATCTATTTTGTATGTCCACTCCAACAATCTTCCATATATTCATTTTCTATTATTATAATAATAATAAATTTGAAATTAACTATTCTTAAAAAGTAGAGAAGAGAAAAAAAAAAGATAAATAAAAGATTTGGGAAAAAGGAGAGCAATTGATTTTTTTATTCATAAAAATTAAATAGGGGATTACTAGAGAATCCCTAAAAATAGGATATGACTAGTGAATTTGAGTATGTCCAGTGATTTAAGGAATTACTATTGGAGTTATATGTATTATTATTAATAATATTCCATAATTTAGTTTATATCTATATAATCTATTCAATTAGATAATATGAGAAATTTAAATGAGTTTAATAATAAAATATGTTTTTTAGATTTGTTCGTATAGTGGTTTTAATCTTATTTAATGTATAAAAATATTATTTAATTTAATATTTTAATATTATAGTATTTATTTATGTGTTAGTAATATTTTTTGTATATTTATTTTTATATTTTTAATAGTTATTTTAAAGTTATCTAACATATAAAATTATTATATTATTAGACGTATTAATTACTTTATATTATGAAATTGACTTGAATAATTTACGTAAGTTATAATTACACATTTTTGGGATTACGATATTAATAACTTATTATAATTTTAATAAAAAAATTTAAAAATAATAATTTAAAATTTTAATAAAGTTTATATAATTTTAGCGGTGATAAAATTGAGATATATAAGTAAATTATATTTATTAGAAATGTGTTGGATCTATACCTAATTTTAATAGGATTTTTTAATCTATAGTTTTAATAAATTTAAAGAGTTTGAGTTGTGATGAAATTGAGATAGGTAAATCAATTATATTTGTTAGAATTGTCAACAGTCAAGATGCTAAAAATGAACTTGTCAAAGTCTTAAGTCTTAGAAGGAAAGAAACTCTGAAAGAAAAATTAGTTAAGAACAAGAAACGCTTGAGAAATAAACTAGGTCTGCTAAGGTTTCCATTGAGATTCAAGGAATGAAGTCCTTTGTTAAGAACAATCCATTTTAGGAAATATTAATTGATAAATGCAAGTCAATGAATAAGGATCAATCCTAATCATGCATCAATCAATAAAGATTATCTATCGATTAATAACAAGTCGAAAAATGCTCATTGATGAACAAATTAACAATCAACTGATAAGACTAAATCTAGACTTAGCACACTTGTCCAGTTTGTAAGAGAATCTAGAAATCAAGAAACAATCAAAGAGAAGGTTGATAAAATTAACATAGGTTTTCTATCAAAACAACAATTAAAAAAGAAACTTAAAAATGTAGAACCTGATGTTAAACCCTAGGAAAAAAAGAAAAAGAAAAACAGGAATGGTACATTAAGAATCATTAAGCACAATAATTATTTGCCTTACATATATGCTCCTAGGAAAGTTTGTGCTAAATGTGAGAGTGTCAATCATTTATCTGTGCATTGTAAGAAACCTAATCCTGCCATGTATGCAAATGACATGTTTTCTAATTTAGTTGTACCTAATGTTCCTATCCATATGAATCAATGACAAGCATGTTTAATCCATATTCTGCATATGTCAACATCAACATGCCTACCACGCCATGAATTATGCCATATGACACAAATGTCCATGCACCTAAATTTTCTAATTCAAATTGCATAAAGGGTATGCCTAGCATGAGTACTAATGTTCATATATTTCAAATCCCAACTCCTAAAGTGAAAGTGCACTTAAATCCACATAAACCTAAGGTTGAAAAGTTGGTGCCTAAGATAAATGTTGCAACTAGTAAAAAAGGACCCAAAGTAATTTGGGTACCAAAATCAACTTGAATTTTTTGGATGTGTGTAGGGAAGAAGGAAAAATCTTTGGTACTTGAACAATAGCTGTTCAAGGCACATGACTAGAGATAAGTCACTGCTCACAAAATTTGTTCAGAAAGCTGGCCCATGAGTAATCTTTGGAGATGACAACAAAGGATATACATTGGAATATGGCTTGATTTCAAAATAAAATTTCATAATTGTACCTGTAGCACTAGTTGATGGTCTAAGGCACAATCTGTTAAGCATCAATCAACTATGTTATGATGAAAAGGGTGTGTGTTTTACAACTGAAGCATTCTGACTGGAATCAGAACATGAAATGTTTATATTGCTGACTTCAACTCTGTCAAGTAAAAAATAATGACATGCCTGTTTAGAAGATTTAATATTGATAAAAATTGGTTGTGACACAAGAAATTAGCTCACCTCAACTTCAAAGCCATGAATAAGTTGGTCAAGAAGAACATGGTTAAAGGAATTCTTCAGATGAAATTCACCAAGGATGGTGTTTATGATGCTTATCAAAAAGAAAAAGAAAAGAAAGTATCATTCGAATCAAAATCAGAGCATCAATTGATAAGCCACTTGAGCTATTGCACATGGATTAACTCGGATCAGTCAACATAATGTCCATATCTAAGAAGAGGTATGCATTGGTTATAGTGGATGACTTCATAAGATTTTTATGGGTGTATTTCCTGCATTCCAAGGATGAAGCAAGTTAACTCATTATCAATCATGTGAAGAATGTTGAAACTGGAACAAAATTCAAAGTCAAGACAAATTAGGAGGAATAATGAAACCGAGTTCAAGAATTTCATAATGAAAGAATTATGTGAAGAAAAAGGAATAACTCAGAACTTTCCTGCACCTAAGACACCTCAGCAAAATGAAAAACTAGTAAAATCAAAGATGAAAAATTAGTCAAATGGTGGAATATAGTAAATAGATATAACATCCCATATTTTTCTACATTATTTATTTATTTTTGTAATTTTAAATTATAATTATAATTATAATTATAATCATTATTATTTTATTATTTTCTTTTACTATTATTACGCAATATATGAGTAGGGGTGAGTAAAAACAAATCAAAACTGAAAAAACGAACCGAATTATTAAATTACCGTTGATTTGGTTTAGTTTTTTTGATTTTACGATTCAGTTCGATTTGAATTTAAAGAATCGAAATTGTATTAGGTTCGGTTCAATTAATTTTTTTAAAAAAATTCGATTTGCATCGAACTGACCGAACTGCGTAGATTCTGTGTACTGTAGTCTACACTCTGCACATATTATATATTCACTAGACTTCCTTTGTCTTATGCGTTGTATTTGTTATATTTCAGACATGAATATACCACCTGAAACATGTACAGTCAATCTTGATTAACAATATCGTAGTGAAACATAATAAACATACTTAACAGAAAATCTTCTAGATTTGGCTGTTTTATATTTAGATCTGAAACTCTTGGTATATAAATACATACATGCTTTGTATCTATATTTCTGTATATGTTTTACTGCTTTTTTATTGTTCTTGATTGGTTTATAGCTTGATTTTAGTTGGTTATGCATTTGATTGTTTGCTAATATAGATAATTGATTATGAGAATTAAATTGATATGAATTTATTTCTTTCTACGTTATGATTTTATGATACTGTTGGGTTTGTTCTTACTTGATTTGTCAATTTGGGGTTATTGGATGTGGGTTGTTGAGTGATGTGGGTTTTTGGATCATGCGGCGGAGGTTACAAGAACCCTAATTTATGATTTTTGTGATTTGGAATTGGGGATGTGTTTCGACGACGTAGATCTAATCTTGAGATGGTGTGTATTTTATTTTTATTTGGCCCCATTTTGTACAAAATGGAAATGAAACCCTAATACTTATTGGGCAACCCACTTTATTATTTGTTGGGGTTTGGTTGAGTTGATTCAGCTCTTTCGGGCAGGTGGGGTAATGCTTCATGTAACTCTAGATTAGCTGAGGTGTATTCATCAACTAATATTTATTTTATGACATTGGTTGTAATTAAATTGTTGTTATGTTTTTCCTTAATCAAATATGCGATAAAGATTGAGAGGTTACAATTTAGATTTTTTAAGGTTCTTAAATTTTTTATAAATTGTAGATTGTGTCATTTTATATGGAAGATTTGTGCCTATTAAGGGGTGCCATAAATATTGGCTTTTTGGATCATTTATTGGTGTGTATTATATGTCGTTAGTTGAAGAATTTGTGTCATTTATATAACTTTTTTCTTTGTTATGATAAATCGACAATTGATAAAAATAAGAAGATTATAGGATGGTGGGAATGAGCAATAAAAGGGAAGTACATTTTTTATATATAAATATGATTACTCGGAGTTTTATGTGTCTAACCAAAGGGGATCTATTTGGTTAGATATATATATATAATTTTATTTATTAAGTATATTGAACATAATATTTATTAATTAATATTTTGGTAATGTTACTTGGACTCAGTTTTGTGGTTGATTTGGTGACTTTTAAGAGAAAGTGGATGGAGACATGATTTTGGATTTAATGGCGGAAGTAATAAGACGTAGCTAGCTTTTAGCACTGGGGACTCACAAAACTTCAAGAATTTCTAGTTTTTGTGTTAGGAGCTACCATGTAATTTGATAATTTTATTATCGTTTTAGGGCACTCTTTTTTCCCTTTTGAGGTTTTTCCCATAGGGTTTTACTCAAATGGGTTTTTAATGAGGCACATTTTGTCGGATATAAACATTTTTTATTATCTAAATTTCCGGGAGAATCTCTTTCTTATGGGTCATTCGACTCATTAATTGGTTAAGCATACCTTTCGGTTAGATGATAAACTTTTATTATCTTTGTGATGTATTATCGGATATTTTATATCAATAAACGATCTTCGTTTTTCTGACAAAAAAAACAGAAAATCTTCACTGAAATTATGTTTCGATTTTTGATTTTTTCAGATCGGTTCAGTTTCAATAAAAATGATAATTTTGGTTTTCAATTTTTTAAGTTCGATTTTGAACCGAACCGACCGAATGCTCACAGCTAATACGAGTTTATTCAGATTGGATTCCTAATTGTAGGTTAGTTATATTTCAAATAAGGGTATACATATCTGAATAACCGATCTATACTATATTATTAAAATCTTAAGGACAAATGTTTGTTCCGTCGTCTGATCCGTTCATTTTGTCTCTCACTCAACTTCAAAGACATGACTTTAAATACACATGTCTGTCTCCTACTAAATTTCAATCACACTCTTTTAATTAAAATATACAGTTGTATTTAATATCTATTAACATGTTTCAATTTACTCATTACTCAACCTCTTTAATTTATTTAGAATCATAACTTATTAATTAAATTTTATGAATATTAAAATAATAATATTAGTTTATTTGTATTAATTAAATTTTATTACTATACTATATCTATATTATCTATATTTTTCCTAACGATCCAATTTTCATAAAATCTAATTTTATAAAAAATATATCATATTTACAACTCTATCTCCGATAGTCCTCCTTTTATACAACTACTCACGGATAATATTATATTATATTTAAATTGTATTTTCTATTTTTAAAATCCTATTTATCCTATAATTTTTATTTAATATAGTTTACTCACATTCAACTCAATTTCATCATCATTCAAACTCTTTTATTTATTTAAAATTAAGACTTATCATTAAATTTTATGAATATTAATATATAAATTTCATTGTATAGAAAAATGTAAAAATAAATTGATAATAAAACAAATTATCATATTAAATGAACTATTTAAATTAAATAAAATAATTAATATATAATTTATTTATAGTATCTTGCTTTGCATATGTTATAAGCTAGTATATATAAATTATAGAGTTATGTTTTTCTTTGACTTTATAAAGAAAACAAAATGACATAAAAGCATCGGCCGCTAAGTGATTCAAAATATTAGCTTAGTAATTAGTAATAATGTTATTCATTAAGAGAATAAGAAACTTAAGGTTAACCTTAAATATTTTTCCTAAGACCACCACTAATATATATAAAAAAATACATCTACTCATTTAATGTTAAATATTTACTTATCATTTATTTTACTTTGTTCATAAATTAGGAAAATAAGTAAATACATCTCAATTTTGTTTTGATTTCCCTATATTTGGATTTATTGTTGCGGTTCCTACTATAATTTCGGCATCACCCAAAAATAAATGGTACCGCAAAACAATAATTTAATTTGTAGTAGGCGATGATCCGACTATATAAATTTAAATTGTTAATAGACGGCATAATCACGTCTCATAATAATTAAATATTTAAATATAATAAATAAAGATTGCACCTTCTCAATTTTTGGCAGAATTTCGTGCTAATAACGTGTTATAAATTAGAAGCAAATATTACTACTATAATTACTGAGAACTAAGAACTGACTAAGAGAGAGATGGAGAGAGATGGCTAAGAGAGAGAGGGAGAGAGGGAGAGAGATGGCGAAGGAGCAAGGTAATTAAATGTAGTGTAACAATTTCTTCACCCGAGTCTAGTTGCATTATTTGAGTACTGACAAACTGACAATCAACTCACAACATTAAGTTTATTTTAAGAGAATATTAACTAAAAAATTTATGTGTCCTTAAAGTTGTTGCATATTACTTATTTCTGCATGACATAGTTACAGGATATTTGGTTAAATTTATTTTCGAGAAACATATATATATTTTTAAAGTATATATTTATATATTTTTCTAAAAGTAAATATTTATTTCTAAAAACTAAAATAAGAACTAAATTTATTTTTAAAAAGAAATATTTATTTATAGAAAAAATACACTTTTACCTATTTTTTCCAATAACTAAGTACTTATTTATTAGTCGAATATGGAGTTAATGGCAAACAACTGAAAACAATATATAAAGATAGGAGGAGGAGAAGAAGAACCATTTTATTCAAAAAAATCATGAATCATTTTATTTAAGTGATATTATTATTATTATATTCCCAATTATTTAAATAATTAAAATTATTTTATTTTATTAATTGTGTCCATTGAATGTACAATTTTATTTTCTTTTCTTTTTTCACGAAATGAATGCATAACCTTCTAATCTTTAGAGTATCTCCAAAGGACAAAAGTTAAAATTGTTAACTAAAACATGATTATCTAAAAAATTTGGAATCTGTAAAGATTTATGCTCCAATAACATTAGGTATAATCATTAGTTATATTCAAAATATTATTTTATTATTATTTTTAAATATACTTTAAAATAAATTTAATTAATTTTATTCAATACAAGTTAAAATAAAATATATTTAGCAAAAAAATATTTAATGATAATATTATTATATTATTATATTTTTGTAAATATTTTAAATTAAATATTATAAAACAAAAATAATAATTATTACAATTCAAAATATAATAACATATTTAAACATGGTAAAAATAAATTAACAAACATTAATTACATATATTATAAAAACATATTTTATTATATTAGAATATTAGATTTTTTATAAACTTAGTTAACAATAAAATAATATTTTACACTTAATATTACATAAAATTAATACTTTATAAATAAAAATATTACATCGATACTGTTAGGTCCGAAATGGGTGGTATAAGCTAGAGGTGGGGGGCGGGGTTGAATAGCTTAATACTGTTTTAAAAATTGAGTTTGACGTTTTAAAATTTTCTTTTCTCTTTTTAAAATATTACTAGACAACTAGTAAATAAAGTGCGGAAAATAAAAGTAGAGAAAAGAAATAGAGTACACAACGAAATTTTTATCCTGATTTGCGATAGCGCAATCCCCTAACGGATCCGCTCACCCCTAGTTCAGTCCCCGAGTCCCTCCGTGAACTCGAGATTTTGCACTATAAAAAGATGTATTCCTTATAATGGCAGATAAGTCTTTTACAACACTATGTATCTATCTTGGACCTTAACTACCTGTTAACCCCTCAAAATAAAATAGCAAACCTACTTGATTTATCTTGGAGCGTAACTCCCCGTTACCTCCTCACAATCAAAATAGAACCCCTACAAGCTCGTATTAGAGCGTAACTCCGCGTTACCTCTTCACAGGCAAATAGTACTCCTTACAAGTTGGTTTTAGAGCGTAACTTCCCGTTACCTTTTCACAGGCAAGTAGTATCCCTTACGACCTTATCTTGGAGCGTAACTCCCCGTTACCTCCTCAAAGATACGTAAAAATCCATGTGTAGTCTATGTTCCTCTACAACAATGTAGGTCTTGGATCTGGGTCTTAGGTCTTTCCTTTTCCTCACGGTGCAAAGACACCCAACTGCCCGTCGGCATGTCTAGGACTTGGGTCTTAAAACAAGGATCACCTCACAACAAAGTCTAGACAATAAGTACTACGACTTAAATATCCCTGTTTAGAAAATAAAGGTTGTAGACTAGTATATTACTGTACTAGACCAAAGAGACAAACAAATATATATAAAATAGCCGAAGCAACAGTATATATACATGTGAGTCGGGGTAAATCACCTAGAGACAATGACGAATCACTCGAAAGGGTAAGTCACTTAGTTAAAAGGATGAACCACACGTTATGTGCTAAAGTGTATGCAATAAAGTAAGTACGTATGCTAAAGTAAATTGCGTTATGTAAAGCGTATGAATGCAAGTACTTTAAAGTAAATATACTAAAGTAAATTGTGATATGTAAAGCGTATGAATGCAATGCAAGCGCTTAAAGTAAATATGTTAAAGTAAAGTGCGATATGTAAAGCGTGTGATGCAATGCAAGAACGTAATATATATAGGGATATATAATGTCAAGATATAGACCAAATATATTTTGACTTGAATGAGATCAAGTACGTTTGCTAACTACTTTATTATTAAAGGCCTTTACAATTAAGACTACAACTAAACTATGGCCTTTAAAACAATTACAAAACAAACTCACAAATATAACTTAGAATGTGAGTTAGTTTCTTACACTTTATAAATAAAGGAGTATTTATGTTTATGTCGTACCTCGATTTATACACAAAAACTCAACTCGGAATTAAAGTGAGTTACCTTGCAAATATTCGAGGAGTCTTTATTTATATCTCTATATGAGATTTATACTAATCAACTCAAACTCGTAATAAGAGCTTGGTTTAGATACTAAAAATCAACAAGGAAGCCTTTTGCATATGTCATATATATCGACTTATACAAAGTAGCTTCGACTCGGAATTAAAGTAAATAGGCGTTGTATCTAATCCTTAAATAAATCAAGGATATTAATAACTAACCAAAGAGAGAGAAGAGCTACTACCTCTCTTGGTTTAGTTCACTCTTTATATATACGAGAAGAAGAGAAACGAATATAGCTCGTGTATATATAAATAGCAAAGAAGACCAACTATATATATAAGCTAAAAATTGAAACAAGCAAGATATATATATATATAGCCGAATATTTTATATATAATATAGACAAGAAATAGTTAACTTATGACCCTTGTGCTCTATAGTGAGAGACAACAATATTTCTTGCGAAATCAAGGGATACGAGTTAGGATCGGGAACAAGAGTTCGTGTATACACTTAAAAAATCAAGCAAGTAAGGTGTATACACTACTAAACATGTACCAACTGATATTATATATATAATCTATAGAACCAACTTATAACCCTTGAGATCTAGAAAGAAATCAAGAGAAAAAACTAGTTTGAAGCCTAAAACACACAAAAAATGGGTCGCTGGAAAAAGTCATTGAAAAATGGCCGAAATATCAACTTTTGGTATAACTTTGTGGGGCAATAAAACAAGTCTAGGGGATGCTAAGATGTCGTAAGTGGGTAGCGAAAAGATACTTGTGTGATGTGTATGTTATATGAGCATGTAAATGTGTTTATAAGCTTAGTAGAGGTTAGATCTATGGAAGAACTAAGCTTAAAACTGAAGAACTCTAAGAGATGAAATTTTTATGGACTATAGAGTGTTCTTGGAGAGAAAAATGCACACATTTACTTGGGTCAAATGGCTTAAAGAGAAGTGTGGGGGTGAGGGTGTATTTAAAGAAAAAAATTAGGGTTTTGGGTCGAGGATGAGGGGACAAAGCTTCCTTAAAATAAGGGAAAGGTACACAATTTAAATTTTGTGTTCAATCATCAGTACTAGCCCACTTGAAAGCATGGAAAAATGTGCAAGCAACATTCAGTTAATTAATAAAGCTAATAAATGCGAAACTGAATGATACAATGACGAATATGAAGTTTTTCAAAACAAAAATTATGAAAATTTAAGAACCATCTGGAAATATTCCAAGTAGGTCATGGTCAAAACTCTACTCAATTTGGAGTTGAACTTCATTGATTTTTAATTAACCGAACAATCAATTACGTATCGAAAGTACATGCCAAAAATAAAAGTCACCCAAAAATCATGAAAAACATCCTAAAATTATTTTTAAATATTCTAGTGAGATTCCCCAAGTTTCAAGTCAATTGGACATGTGTAGCTATTGTTTCGAAAAAAAGATCACTTCGTTATCCCTATAGCCTGAAACAATATTCGATAGCCATTTGTCGAAACTTGTCGACGTTTGGACTAAAGTTTTGACTTGAAATATATTCAAACATAATATTCCTAAAATAATAATGACTATGAAGTCCAATTAATATTTATGCTTGAATTAAAATGCATTTTACCCCTAATAAATAGGACAGTTAGTGATTTTTGGGATAAAATCTGCATTTTACCTTTAGACAGGACTTTGTTGAAGATAATTTGAACAAATAAATTTAGAAAATATATTCAAAATATATTCCCTTGAAAACCTTTAAAATAGACACTATTTTAATTTAATAAAACATTTTATGTCTCGTAAAAACAGTGTCAAAAATACATTATTTGTTCGTCTTCAGTTTTTACCTCAAAATATAACATATGTAAACTATATTTGATTTTATCATTATTTTGATAAATCTTATCTAATTATATATCGAGAGAAAATCATTTTTTTTCGTTTATAAAATAGTTTGACTAAGTTTGACTTTCCACTCGTTGACTGTCTCTTCGAAAAACCTAATGGTGGATTACTATATTAATTAGTAACTTTCTAACCCTAATTTAATTTACACTTATCATTAAGACAAAATTAATCCAAATCTAATGAAAAGGCTGTATCTCACAGATACATTATACATATAATAATAATGAATATATATTTTATATATTATAATATTATATATTTAATAAGTAACTTATATATTTTAAATTAAATTACTAAAAAATAAATAAAAATAGTATTTTATATATAATAAATAACATGCAATCATTCTCACATGCATCAATTTTTTCATACTCAATTCTCAAACTCTTCATAATCTTCTTCATTTCATAATAAGATTCGACCAATATATATTTTTGTGGTAAAACATCCTTAATGAGTTTAAGAAAACTATCAAAAGCCTTGTCACAACAATGCGTGGTATTTTTGAATTCTAGTTAGCCTTGTGGTAAAATTTATTCTTGTGCCTGGATAAATAGGGACATTATTTTGAACAATTACATCATAAAACTCTTTGACACTATTGTTCGGAACTTCCTCTACATTATTAGTATTCATGGTATCATAAAATTCATATTTTTCTCCGGTGATATCCCTTAACATGTCATTCATGTCTATCGGCTCCTCTATTCTTGGCGATTTTCGACCACGACCATGTCTTCGCCGAATATGCACTCCTTTACGCACCTCTTTCTCACCGTGCAAACTCCACACCGTATAACCCTCACACATTCCATTTGAAATCAAATGATATTGAATTTCATCAAGTGTGGTCCAATATAAATTTTTACAATTTTTACAAGGACGTCGCGTTTTATCTCCATTCATTCCATCACTATAAATTCATCAACACCATCACTATATTCACGATTTATAGTCATTCGATCATTTTGCAACCTATTACTCATCCAATTTTTATCTTTAATGGACATCTACACAAACACATATATACATAAAAGTGTGTAAAATATACATACAAATATCATGTAGGCATGTGTGTATATGTGCAAATTATAATTCAAATAACAAAAAATATATATAACACAAAACCATAACAAAAACACAATATATAAAATGTAAAACTTACATTTAATTACCTCTTCTTTCTCTTCTCTAGCTTGATCTCCACTTCTTTCTCTTCTCTTTATCTCCAATTCTCTCTTTTCTCTTTTTCTAGTTTTGGTAGAAAAATGACAATGAACAAGTACAAAATAATTTTTTTTTACTTTTTTTGAACCTAAAACCAACCAACAATAATGATCATCCGTCGGTTTTAGGCACATAAAATTTAAAAAACAGGAAAACATCTTTTCCGACCAAGGGTTGGTCGGTTATGCACATGTAAAAAATGGTGTCGTTTTCTATAATTATTCAATTTTTAAATTAAAAAATAAATTACACCTCAGCACCCAAAACCGACCGACAAATATGGCCGGTTTTAACGTTGACACCTGGTAAAAACGGTGTCGTTTTTGTTCCGGGTCAATGGTCAAATTCTGTGGCGTAACTTATTTCCGGCCGTACCTATATATCGGTCGATTATATGTCAGCATAATTGATCGGATGTGTCGTCGGTCAATTTTTTCATGTCAGCGCTTTGTCTGTCGGTTTTATTTGGTCGGAAAAGCCCTGTTTCCTTATAGTGTTAGGAGATATTTTGAGCGAGATATTTTGATGATGACAGTAGACTCTACAGATGTAGCGTGCTTCCTTCTTGTTATCTAAAATTATAGTCAACATGATTATCCATTGGAATGATCAGTATTTTACATATTACGTAGATATTATATCTAACAATAACTCAACATTGGAGATGCTCTTAATTGATGACTTTTTTCGGCAACTCCATTTTTGTGTATTTAGACTTCAAAACTAGGTTTCTCTGATTTTTCCCTAGATCTCAAGGGTTATAAGGTTGTTATGTTTTCTCCCTAATTCTTACAACATCCCCTCTCGAGATCATGGAGACTTTCAATACTTTTATTGATTTTTCGGAAGAGAAAAACAAATAATAATTGTAGAGCAATGGTGCTAATATAGATATATAATCTCATATTCATTTTACAAGAAGTATATACATGTTAAATGGGAGGCTAACAATGGTAAGTGATACACATTGATATTTCCTCAATATCAAAACATCTATTTTGATTTATGTGGGTCAAATTGAGTAACTTTTTACTGAATATTATACATAATATATAACTAAAAAAATTAAAAATTATATTATTAAAAAATATATCTAATAAAATTTAAAATGTATTTTTCAGTTTTTAAAAAATGTAAAAGAATAAATTTTAATTTACGGTTAAAATTGGGTCAATTTGACCACACAAAAATCAAAGAAGACACTTACTGTGAAATGAAGAGAGTATTTAGAAATCTAATCTCTTGTCGTAATTACTTGAATTACTTATACTATGAACTAATTAAAAATATAGATAATTCAGGAACAAGTCAAAATTAAATTAACACTTAAATATATTTTCAACAGAATGTCTTTTAACTAATACTATAAAATTTTGATTTAAAAAATTTCATCAAATTTAGAGATATTCAATCAAAATTAGAAATATATTTTAAATTTTGATTATATTCAAATCAGAGTTAGAAATAATATTTTAAAATCTGAGAATATTCAATATGATAATCTACCATATATTTTATGTAAAATCATGATCAACTATATTTTAAAATCTAAGAATATTTTAAAAAGGTGCTGCAAGTTCCAATGTTTTGGTTTAATTCTAGGCAAGCCACCTCAGCTATTGGTCAGAATTTTGCATGCCTTCTAATCACCTTAGATAAGGGTGGTTTTCAGCCGTTTTGCAATATCCAAGACAATTATGAAGATTCCCTAAGAAAGCTTTTAACCCCTTAACCCAGGTTACTGGTTTCCTCATCTTTTCACTTCTTCTCTAAAATCTAATCATACTCATTCTCTATCATCTCTCAATGGATGTAGCTTGCTGTTAAACAATATGAGTGTTGCAGGGGGGTTGAATGCAACTTATAAAATAATTACTTTTCTCTTGCTAACAACAAACAAGACAGTAATACTAGTAAGTATGAAATGCAAACAAACTTAAGCAAGCTTGTGCAGACAGGTGTTTAACCTCAAAAAATAATTTTATTATTTTTTGTTTGCTACAACTGACTGGAAAATAATTCCAGCTATAGAGAAACAAGAACAATGGATTTACTAATATTTCTTGCTTGATAGAAAACCTAGCTCAGTTGCATAAGAAAAATGTTTTGTGGGATATGTGTATTTATACTGAACACATATCTCACTTATATGTGCACTTTTCCTTTGTCCTAGAATAAAACTTGAAATAGAAATTTTGCTTTTCTTGTTCAACCTTGTCTTTATTCCATTTGTAGATAAAGATGTTCTGAGATGTGCATATATCATTGACTCCTTGAGCACGCTTTATCTTTTTGTTTGTCTTCTCCCAAGTTGCAGTAGTAGACTTGACAGACTGAATAGTAATGTCTAAATCATTCATTGTGTTATCACTATCTAATCTGCTACCTTGAACAGATTGTCAGCTTCACTAAAAGTATATTGTCAACTTCTAGCTCCACTTTGGTGACAGTATCTTTGGTTCCGCACACTTTGCTGTCAAGTCTCGATAGATCCTTGAATTTTATTGTCTCCAAAGCTGCTGTCAACCATCCCTGCTAAATGTGTTGTCAGTAAAACTTGATGTCTGTGAATCTACATTCTCCGCCAAGTTTACTGTTAATGGAATCGCTGTTGTCATATGTTCCTTTGTGTTGTCACTTGAATATGCTGTCGTAGGCTTCAGTTGTAGAATGTTACTCTCAAAGTCTTGACCCATGTTGTGCCTGAATACTTTATGAACTTCTATTTTATGGATCATGTTATTACATTTTTACAAGACAGTAACTATTAGACTTAGTGTCACCTATTTGAACTCTGTTAAATATACTATTACAAGTGACAACAAACATACTGTCAATATCCATATGACAGTACATTTTACTTAGTTTCTTATAAATTAAAACGAAGTAATTCTAGTTGATTGCACCACAATCCCTAACACTTGGATCCCACCCGAGCCGGAGTTCATCAAGATTAATATCCACAGCATTGAACCGGAGCAGCCACTTCAAAATAGTAATCCTAATAGCATTGGAGTCATAATCAGAGATGAGGAAGGAAAGATGTTATGGGCAGCAATGGGCCCGATGCAGGGTATTAATATAGTTCAAGCTGAATTGTGGGGTCTGCGTGCTGCGATGGTTGAAGCCCTCAAACTCAAAAAGCATAAGACCCATTTTACAATGGATAATGCGGATGTCTATCAAGCTATCAGAGATCAAGACGAGGTTATTTTCGAAGAAACCATAGAAGAAGTCTTGAGACAAATAAACACTATCCATGGTAACCACTTCAAACCTAGTATCACTTCTAGACGTTTTTCTCTAACATTGCAAGATATGAACAATGTTGCTGCGTATCTGGCATCTCAGGGCTTGACAAGGGCTAGCTCTCGCTGGTTGAAGTGCATCTTCCTTTTGGAGAGCTTCAACAGATTTTAGATGCTGATATGTGCATGGGTTTGCAGCTACCGGCTTGGGACATCCAGCCTAACTTGGGCCTTGGAGAGGTGTTGGATGAAAAATATCCCATGGACCTTTCAAAGGAAAGTTCAGATGGTGAGGATATTGAGATAGAAGAACAACCTAATAATGTGAATGAAGTTCAGCATGTTAACAATGTGATTGTCAATTTTAATGTGACAAATGTTTTCACCAATGTGAATCTTAGCATGGCATAGTAGGCAGGTGGTGTAATCAGTGAAGAAAATGGCCTAAACTCACATAATCCAGTGCAAGCTCAGGGGGTAGATATGCAGATGGCTAAAGGGAAGGAAAAGCTTTTTGCTAAGAGCACCTATTTGATAATGGTCTTCTTTGTCAAAAGGCAATATCTCTTATCGATAGCAAACAACTAGTTCACATTTCAAAGGAGTTTGATAAAGAAATGATTGATTTGGAGCTTTAAATTGTCCCTGGTATATCAGTTGGTGAAGTCCTGGAACAGGCAGTAGACGGGAACTTGGAGCCGGTAGTGGAAACAATTGCAGTCTACAAACGCAATCAAGTGCCTACTATAGCAACTGTGCAGACCTTTGAGTTTCCAAATAACCTAATGGATGTGGAGGAAGTGTTGATGGAAATGGCTAAATTTGAAGAGTAGCAAACTTCAGTTGTTTAACTTGTTTTACGCAGTGGCTTAGATTTGGCTAGTATTGCTTGGGCTTAGGTAGCTTATTTTGTTTGGTTGCTAGGATGTTTAGTAGCATTATGCATTGATCGATCTTTGTTTGGATGTACTAGAATCTCGATTTTAATATAATATCTTGCTTATAAAAATCTATAATCTATTAAAATCCATAAATTAAAAATAATCATTTAAAATCTCAATTACATACACCCTCCAAATTTGTTATTGTGTAGCACTGTTGCTGCCTCCACTAATACGATCTTTAAGAATTTCTGTAAGGTAGTCTAGCTGCTCAAATTTCCCATGAAGTTCCTCCCAGTGCAAAGAATTAAATGAAAATAAATAAATATTGAAAAATAACAAAAGTTCAACGAACGTAATACATACTCCCTCCGTACCTTTCCATTGTTTACAATTTCTATTTATGGATGTACCACCGAATTCTTTACATACCAAAAATAATAAATTTTTATATTATAAAATTTACTCTCACCCACTACTCTCACCCACTTTTCTTTCTCTTTCATCCACTTTTTCTTCTCTTTCATTCAATTTTTTTAACCTACGTGCCCCACCCAAATGTAAACAATCAAAATTTAATTAATTGTTTTGTTAAGGTAGAAATATATATTTTTGATAGAGTTAAGGTAGAAATTATAAATAAAGGTAAAAGTATAACATATTCATCTTAAGGTAGCAAACATTGGTAACTAATATATTCGACACCACAACCTCCAAAGATCCCTATCACCGTCAAACAACTCCTTGTTCTTAAAGGGGTTGGGCAAAACACTTTCCAAAAAATATGAACTATTAACTTTCTGTTCTGATCTCTGAAAGTTATTGCAGATTGTATGAATTTTATCAACAAAATCAAAATCGTTCCTAAAGTTCATACTGCATACAGATAGTTATGGGGCACATTCATGGCCCCTTTGTCGGAAGCGTAATCAATAACAGAAAACTTAAGTTTGACAATGAGCCTTGCTAATCTAGACAAGCAGCCTTGTCCTTGAAATCTTCTAATACAAATGAATTTAACAGATTGTATTCTAGCTTGAAGATCATATATTGTTATGGGACAGCCAAGTTGCGTTAATATCACATTTCTCACAAATCTATTCTATTAAATAATACTGCAAAATCGATTTTTGAGGAAACCTTTTATTTTGTGTGATATTACTATTATATTCTTTAGAACATTAAAGTCCTGCGATAACCTCCCTGCACTAACCTATTTGTTACTCTCTTCAGATTTCATTTCTTCAAATATATTATCCAACTTATACCCCATGCACCTTAATATCACCAAGATCGTAAATCATATAATTAACACATATCTAACAAATAGCAAGATCGCAAAGCACGTACATAACCAATACATATCCAAAAATTCCAAAATATGTAACCAATACAAAGATCACAAATATTATCACAAATACATTATTTGCATCTAGAGTTTGTCTGTGCCTTGCACGAGTTAAAAAGCTAGTTAGTTAAATATTACAGCAACTAGTGCCGGACATATAGGGCCTGTTTGGCAACTGCCAACTTATGGAAATAAGGGCTTATTTCCGGAAAAAAGTAGGGATGTATGTACTTTTCAGAAATAAGCCCTTATTTCCAGAAAAAAGTAAGTTCATATTTGGTTTTAAAATTCTAAAACAAATATTTATCTTTAAAAAAAATATGAAAATATGTAAAATAAAATAAAAAATAAGCTACTTATTTTAAGTTTATGGAACCCCAAACACCCACATAGACACATTGATTTTACTACTAAAATATCCTTGTATATTGACTTTGTTTTATTTGGGGTCGGACTTTGTTGAAAGCAAGAGACAGAGATGAAGGCTTAAGTTGAAATTGAGATTGAATTTGAAATGGTTTTGACTTGACAAATGTTATGGACACTCAAATTGAAGCTTTTGGTCATATAACTTTAGAGTTTTAGAGAGAAAGGTCAAAAATGAAGACATAGACATTGTTTCATAGGTGTTCTAAGAAAGACCAGATTTATAGGGATTGAATTATTTTATAGTTCCTAAAGACAAGAATTTTTTTATAAAGATTTCTTTATATATCTTTTTATTATCTTTATCATATTATAAATTATTGGATAATTCATTTCTTAATCTCAAAAGTTGTGAAAAGATGATTTTACCCTTTATTTTTCAATTTATTCATGGACTCCGTCAGCTTCGCTGGACAAGATTTGACTGGAGTCGGTACATTGAGTTTAAATATTTTGTTTAGTCATCACACTGTTAATTCTAATAATATGTGCATGGATTTATCTTATAACTTAAACACGTGGTTTCAAGAAAGTCATGATTTTGAACAACATCCATACAACCATTAGATTTTTGAGAAGCTACTTCAATTAAAAGAAGAAGAGAAAATAGAAAAGTTTAAGTTAAATCAGAATTTGATTCCTATATGGGTGGTTAAAAGATGGCTATGAAATTTAGGTTACTACAAATAAAGAATCTCTTTGACTGATATTTTTTAAGAACAATTGAACAAAATTTAGGTGGAGGACGCTATTCTAGTTGCATGTTTAACAAAAAAAAATCAATGACTTATTTTTTTTATTTTTCGATTTTGATTAAAGTTATCTATATGTTATAACTTACTCATAAAACACTTTTATTTTTATTTTTATATTTTTTTAAACTCACAAATCACTTATAAGTCAAAATTATCCAAACATATATTTTAAGCTCCCGACTTACCACTTTAAGTCACTTTAAACCACGTCATAAGTCACAATTTTAAGTTTAGCCAAGCAGGCTCTTAGTATCTTTAGCATATTATAAATTATTGATAATTCATTTCTTAATCTCAAAGTTGTGAAAAGATTATTTTTCAATTTATTCATCGACTCCGTCAGCTTCTCTAGATAAAATTTGACTTAAATATTTTGTTTAGTCATCACACTGTTAATTCTAATAACATGTGCATGGATTTATCTTATAACTTTTTTTTACTAATTAGGCTTAGCCTTATCTATTCTAACAAATCTCCGGGTGAACGAGAATCGAATCCAGAACTTGGGACAATAAGAGATAAGCCCTTACGACCTTACCACTCGAGTTATCTTAAACGCGTGATTTCGGGAAAGTCATGATTTTGAACAACATCCATACAACCATTAGATTTTTGAGAAGCTACTTCAACTAAAAGAAGAAGAGAAATTAGAAAAGTGTTTATCAAGTTAAATCAGAATTTGATTCTATATGGGTGATTAAAAGAAGGCTGTCAAATTTAGGTTACTACAAAGGAATAATATAATCTTTAGTCCTTAAACTATATGTTGTCTTTGGTTTAGGTCCCTGTACTATAAAACAAAATATATCGATCCCTTAACTTTTAAAAAATCTGATTTGCAGCCCTCCGTCCAAATTTGACTAACGGACGTTAGTCAATGCTGACGTGGCAGTTACGTGAAAATCAAAAATTCATCGATTGAAGTCAAATTTTGATATATTAATCTACAAGTGATTACAAGAACAGGGGTGGTAAAAGTTTTTAATTTTGAGTTCACTAACGCATAGAAGTTTTCACTTTAATCTCAAGAGCACGAAATAATAAGTTTTTTCCCTGCAGATTTCTAAAGTCCTAATACGTAAGAAACATAACTATGATAGAGCATTGGTGTTATTTAAAAGTTTAGGGTGGGCCACCGCATTGATGTTCAGTGGTAATTACAAATTTGTATCCCTTGTTTGATACCAAATACTCACTATACAGAAGTGTTATAATTTATATGTCATTTCTCAATTGCTTTCAACACAATGAAACTTCTTTGGATGGATGAAATATCACCATGTTAAATATTGTAGCTTGTAGAGTGTTTAGATCTTAAAATTATGAAATACAATTATTTGTAGGGATGAAAAAAAATCTAAACACAAGTTATCTTACATCTAGTCCTTATCAAAACAAACATGGCTTTATCTTCACTCATTAAATTAATCCTTGTAACTAGTCCCCATTTTTTCATGACAATGTCATAATGCAATTCCAAAATTTGTCCCAACAAACTAACAAGTCCTGGGAAAAGGCTACAATAAGTTTAGATAGAAACTGTTGGAAAAATTTAGTATTTTAGACTAAGTTGTGAACCATTTTGAGACTTAATTTGAGTGGAACTATATTTTAGTGTTATGTATTGGTTGGATCATATTCTACTGAGTAGATTCCAACACATATTTATATGCTAAAAATGGATAAAGGGTGAATGAGAATTGATGTTACAAAGTATAACCCTTTAAAATGGTATTTGAGAAGTGTACCACATCGAGAGTAGTACAATCATATTCGTTGGTTTTTATTATAAATACCTTGTACCACATTGAAAAGAATAACAAACGCATTCAAGTTTCTCCTTATAAATAGAGTCTTAAGGTTTCAGTTTTTTCAAGTTGAGAAAATTATAGTCTTCTCTATAATTTTAATCTCTTCAGTTTTAAAGTTTAAAATATTCTGGTGATAGTTTCTAACTCAGTTCAAGTTCGCTGAGAGTATCATCGATTTATCGGTGGTACTGTATCTCGTTTTATCCTGAGAGACAGGTCGTTATGCACAGATGGTGATGGGTGAAACTGCTTTAAGGAGACAGATTGTTTGGACTCGAGATTAAATCCAATCTCTGTTTGTTTTCTTAAACCATTCTCCTTATATTATAGTTAATTCTCTAATTGCATGATTGCATTGTTATGCTTTGTTATGTGGATTAACTATTATATTGTGTTCATTCTTATTTATTTCATGCCTACGATAATTATATGATTATGTCTATATTGTACAAGATTGACAACAATCTTAAAGCAGTTTTATATGTCAAACTTGTACTCCATCATGATTATTATCTTATTTATCTCTTGATTCCAAGAACATGCAAAAATCATTAATTATTTTAGTGGGTTATGTTCACATCGATGTATGGCTAAATCTAGAGAATGTTTATGGTCTATTGGCACCTTTATGTCATAAAATATGGTGTACATGATTATTAATTATATGACCTTGATAAGTCCTTGAGATACAGAGATGTTGAATTTTTTGCTATTATAAATGTCTATACATATTTATATGTATGCCATGTTGATTTGTTTTGGAAAACCGAAATAGATAAAATCAATTATGTTTATATATTTTAATGTGACCATTCTTTAATTGTGGGAAGTTGGTGCACTCGTATTCAATGGCTTAGAAGATAATAAATCTCTTGATTTATAAATTGATTTTGATTTATGTGATATATTCAATTGATGTCATATAATATGTCATCCATTATTTGTCTCATGGTGAATGCTTTGATAATTTATTATCTATTAATTGGGGATTATGACATATCATTTGTGTATATATATGTTTAATATGCAATGATAAAATTTTAAGATTGAAAATAGACATAGTTTCGGTGATGAGATGTTAATAGCTTATTTCCTAATTATTATTAATGTCTATGAATATTGGATGGACAATATAAGTGACGAGACTTGACAAATTTTATGAATATAGATTATTAAAAGTCATGATATATATAATATATGTCATGAGAATGTAATTAATTTTCCATAAATATGTGTGTGGTGTTCTAAGTGTATGTTGTGCAAGTATGAAGTCTATATGTGATTTTTGTATGATCTACCTTGACTTCATTAGTTGGTTAATCATGAACTTTCATATTGGTTGATTAATTCAGAGGCATATTGACATGAACACCTTGATTATGTGATTATTATAACCTTCTAATTAAGCTAATTGTTTAGTTAGTTATTTTAGTTATTTCTTAATGGAATATTTGAGAATGAGTTCACTTGAACTAAATCTTTTATGGATATGATAACGTTAAAAACCCAACGGACCGCGTACATTATGAGTACTGGTTATGAGTCAGCATGAGATTATTGATTTTTTGGTTGGATTCGTTCCTCCGGTAAAATTATTAATTCTCGTATTGGTGTCTATATTGATGCGGTAGTGACACACGAGCCTATTATGGTAGTCCATGTGTTGCCTTATACTGCAATATTGTTATCAGCCCTGTATGCTGAATTTTTGGAGAAATCCAAAATATTGTTAACCCTACCGCATCGGTTGATTGAAAATCACTGAATCTGGGTTATTGGAATCCAAAAAAGTAGGTATGTATGTATTTTTTATGAAAATAAGTAACTTCTTTTTTAGTTTTAAGATTATATTAGGTTTTAAAATTCTAAAATAAATATTTATCTTTAAAAAAATATAAAAATATGTAAAAATTAAAAATAAAATAAGTAACTTATTTTAAGTTTAATGAACCCAGACGGCCACGTTATTGACCGTTTACTATGATGCCTCTATTTAGGCGGTGATGTATCTATTTCTCTCCTATATTATTATATTATTTTTATTTTTATTTTTTTATTATAAGTATTTTGATTAATTAATTTTTTATATTAAAGTTACAAATAAGTTGCAATTAACATGTTATTGACGAACCTAACAATATCAACAATTCATAATAGAAAAGCTTTAAAAAAAACATCATAACTTTTAAAACAAAAAGGAGGACTTGGGCCGTACCATAATATAAATATTTTAACTTCTGAATATTTTGATAATTTTTTGCCTCCTAAAATTGATTTTTTAAAATATGTTTATTACTACTGCTTTTATAAATAAATCAATAATTTAAATTAGTGTAATTATGCTATTTTGATTATTAGTCTTATACTTTTAACACTGATTTTGAAATTACAAAATAGACATTAATATAAAAAGAGGTTTTCTGTAAAAACACCATTTTTATAAAAAAAAATAATCCAAAAAAACGTATATATAGATGTTGTGCAGTGTTATAGAAATAGGCGATTTCTTCGATAAATCACCCGATAAATCGCAGTGAGGTAATTTAACGATATAATATACTGAAATCGGAGAAGAAAACGGTTTTGTATAATTCTAGTTAAAATCGGTTATTTTCAGGTCAAATATCTGAAAATTCGGAAGCGCGGTTCAAAGGGGAAGAGAAGGAAAAGATGTTCAGCCTGCGGTGAAAGAGCTTATTGAAGGAAGAAGGAAAAAGAAAGAAGATATGTTTGTGTATATGTGTGTATATATATATAACTTATAGCCGGAAAAGGACAATGACGACGAGAATTTCGAGAATTGAACCTACTCCATCCATCGTGATTGAATAAAAACAAAAATAAAATTATAGCAGTACATCATATACATACCCATCATGTGTATAATAATAATTATAATAGTCGTAACTAGTAGAGTCATTCTAAGTCCATGTCTAGTAATATTTTAGTCATGTATAGTAATATTAATATCTTAGTTAATTATATGACAAATATTGAGTTAATTATAATTTTATTCAAACAAAAATTTATTTAACTTGATATATTAAATATATATGTATATATATATATATATATTTTTTTGTTTTGTAATAAAAAATAATATTTTAATTTAAAAAATACTTTAAAATATATATCATTAAATTACATCCGATTAGTCTTCGATTTATCATTTTGATAAATTCCCGATTTACGATAATTCCCAACTCGGTACCTCAACCGATTTGCTCCGATTAGCAATTTCAACAACACTGGTGTGTGCCCCAATTTTGGTATTGGTGTAATTTAGGCCCATAATGGCTTAGCTAGAACCGTGATGTAATGATGTTTTTTGACAGCCGAAGGTTCTGCTTAAGAAGCTCTGAGAAGTCAACAGGTTCGAGGTTCCTGCATGGATGAAAGAGAGGTTCTGCCTAGGAAGCTCTGTGTAAACTTAAGGTACGAGATCTTTGCATAAATGAGGTTCATTGACTGACAGAGGTTCTGCATGAGAAGCTCTGTGAATGCCTGAAGCATGAGGTCTGGACATGAGTGAGATTCACTCATGGTCCAGGTTTACCAGTGCTTGAAGTACAGAATATTGAGGTTCATCTGTGATTGAGGTTCGAGTTTCGAGGGTCTGAGGTTCGAGGTTCACACATCGAACATCAGGCAGCTTAACAGATAATGATCACTTCTTAAACTTTATGAGCACATAATTGTGGATAAACATGGACTCTATGATGACAAATACGACATATTATCAGCTATATATATATATATATATATATATATATATATATATATATATATATATATATATATATATACACATATAAACAGCTTCTTATGACCAGAATAGAGGTTCAACAGTAGAAGGACTCTACCTGAACCTCCTTGCAGACTCCTAATCAGCTTCTATAACTATACATCAGCATTCTAATGGTGATATACTACTACAAACGTGGCTGATATCAAAAAATCGTAAGCGCACACCAACGAGCTTCGATGGAGCATAAGCAACGGGGAAGAGATGTTACCCCCGTTCGTCTCGACTTTTCTGGTGAAGATATGCAGGGTAAGAACAACCCTAGGCCAAATTTTGATGATATTAAAACTGACCAGGAAGATCCTAATGCGAGGTTCCAGGATGAGGAACCCGAGGTTCAGAGGTCAGAGAACCTCAGAGGTTCTCCTGCCAAGAGTGTCAGCATTTTTGACAAAATGGGAAAGAAGCTCAGTGACAAGGATATGAGACACAAGCTGGACCAATCTAAGCAGGAGCATAGCAGGCGAGACAGGTCCAAGCTTCGAGGTTCTCAAAGTCGAGCTGCCAGGTCACTTCCCAGAGGTTCCAAGAGTAACAAATTGGACATAATTCACTCCACTAGAGCTCCAGCTACAAGTCGGGACCAGGGAAGCTCTAGTTCCCGTCATGTGTCAGCTCACCATAATGAAAGTCCAGGAAGTCAGGAATCATATGAAGTTGATGAAGTAATTTATGATGGAGAAAATGGACAATACCCGATGCATGACCTCCGAAGAGGCCTGGAGAAGCTTATGGAGGATAAGAGGTCCAACAATGGGCTGACCGTCACATCACCTTTCACTAAGAGGGTACGTGACACAGCCATACATCGCAAATACAGAGGTACAGGGGGCCTAAGGTTCGATGAGACAGTTGATCCTGTGGAGTAGATCAACATGTTCAACACTGAAATAGAGGTTTCCCAAGTGAAGGTCCTCACCAAATGTCGCCTTTTGGCTGCCACCTTAAGGGAAGGAGCTCGTCAGTGGTTCAAGGACCTCCTGTTAACAAACTATCGAACATCAAACAAAGGGAGAATGAAACTCTAAGGGAGAATTTTAAGAGGTTCAATATGGAGGTACCTAGAGTCAAGAAAGCTTCTAACGAGACACTGAAGTACTTTTTGATTGCGGGTGTTAGGCCCAAAACTGATTTCTAAAAAGGGCTCCAAGGTAGGGGACCTGAAACCCTATGAAATTTCTATGTTAGAGCGGAATCATATAAGGTGGTTGAAGAATCACTCTAGAAGCTCGTCAAATAAAAAGATGATGGAGGGCAGAATAAATGGGGGGAAATAAGAGGAACAGGTCCTACAGTCCTAAAAATGGAAGTTGCAGTAAGCGAACCTTGAACATTAGAACATCAGGTTCGAAGACTGTATCTCGTGGTGACAAAACGGTGATACTACTGCAAAGTGGGTGAGATTTTTAGAAGGTACAATAACAGGATCAAGGAAGACTCAAAAATTGATGAAGCTAGACTCTGAGGAGTATAAACCAAGATACATGCTAGAGGATGATACTGAGAAGGAGATGAGCAAGGGAGATGGCAAAATAAAGATGGTATTAAAAACTCCAACATTAATGCTTAATCCTGATGGACAAAAGATTTGTTGCATTCCTCTAAATGACAGAATGGAAATGACATCAATTTAAAATTAAAGAGCTACAATGTTGGTGAGATTACGAAGCCGTATGAATAGTAATCGTGATAACTCAACACTAGAAGATGACAGATAAATAATACTACGTCTACATGGAAATTAAGAAGAAATGAAGATAAGACATATACAGTGAATCAAGATATTAGAAGAAGTTTTGAAGTCTACTGCATGTCACTGAAAGAAGTTCATTAATATGTTTAAGCCATAGTGAAGAATAATGTGTAAAGACTTTTAAGGTTTCAGAAGTGTTGAAGATTCAGTATAAAGTGCCACTAAAAGATTTCAGTGTATTAACATTGATTGAAGATAGACAGTGTTCGAAGCATAGGAATCTAGAAGGATTGGAGACAAGGTAAAGACAAATGTTAAAGAAGAAAGCTGCAGCCTTGAAGCTGTACTCACTTAAAGAAGTTCAGTTATATGTTCAAGCATCAGTGAAGAACAGAGAATGAAGTATTCAAGATTGTGGTAATAATTGAGACGTTGTCGAAGTACCAGAAAAGATTCTAGTGAAAGTACAGTGCTTATTAACAGTCGGTGTTTGAAGCAATGCAACATTCCAAGGTTAATCAACTGAAAAAGAATAGAAGTCAAGAGAATTTAATTTAGTATTAGTCATTTATGAACCAGACCAGTGCACTAAGCGTCAGCACATCAAGAAGAGAATTAACTTGATGTATTAGAAGAAAATCAGTTGATCAAGCCACATAAAAAAACATTTCAAGTTATACTCAATAGCTTCATGAAATAAGCCAAGACAAGTACATGTAATGTCATTCCTACACAACATAACCACAACCGAGCCTCAATGAAATATTATATGTAAAAGTATTGACTTATGTGGCGCCTACACTAGTTAACAAGAATGTAGGCGCAACATAACTTGATAAGAATATATTCTAAGGCAACAAGGCAGCAAGGAAAGGTTATGTGGCACCTACACTAGGTAACAAGAGTGTTGACGCAACATAAGGTTATAGAATATATTCTAAAGCTCCAAGGCAAAGATATTTGGCGCTTGCACTATATAACCAGAGTGTAGGCGCAACATAATTGAGAGAATATTTTTTAAAGTCCACAAGTGGTTCCTGCACATGGAGTACAGAGTGCAGGCGCAACATAGGCTTATTAGCGCAACTTACTCTCTACACTCTCATTCCCTTGTAGAGGAACAACATATGACTTAGCATTGTGAAGAACAAATCAATTAAAATTGATTTGAAAAGTCTACACCATATAAACAAAATGACGTGCTCATTTTGAAAGAGACAGATATACAACCAAACAAAGAGATACATAGAGGAAATTGAAGCCGGAGAAGAAGAAGAAGATACAAAGCCATAAACATACCTTCTTCACCGGAGTTTTATATTCTAGCCGGTTCATTATGTTGCAAATACATAGGGCTATTGTAAAATACTCTCTGTTAGCTTGATTCATTTAGTACAAACACATAGTCAAATATTGTATAGGGATTAAGTTATATCTCTTTGTAGGAGCAAATAACTAATTTGTTCTTTGGAAACTAATTATATTTTTAACTGGGTGTAACACCCCTTTAGGTTTATATATGAAAGATATATTCTTGGAAACTTGTCTCCTTAAATTACTTGCTAATATTCTAGATCTTCAATGATTATTCATAATAATAGAAAATTAGTAAGCCAGCCTCCTAAACACTATTCACCTCATGAATTTGAACCCACTAACCGAACTATAAATTATTTATCCAGAAAAGATTCGAAAGAATTTTTTTTAATTTAGTGAGTATCGTATTCAACCCCTCTTCTACGATACTTCGGGACCTAACAATTGGTATCAGAGCAGACTGATTGATATACAAATAAAGATCAATTAGATCATTGAAGCTCACCGTGCCGAAGCTGTCTAGACTCAGAATGAGGAGACCTTGCTAAATAAGTTTAATCATAAACTTTTAATAAAGTTATTTTATAAACTTTTATAAAATTTGTTTTATAAACTTTTAATAGTTTATATTATAAATTTTAATTAGTTTATTTTATAAACTTAATGTTAAAGATATTTTATAAAATTTGTTTTATAAACTTTTATCAGTTTATATTATAAATTTTAATTAGTTTGTTTTATAAATTTCTATAAGTTTATTTTATAAATTTAAATAAAGGTTAAAATTTAACTTATTAAATAAAAGATAAATCTGGTCCATTTTCGATAGCCACAAGTATGCAAGCGAAAAGAATCCAATGGATAAGACAAGCATACAAAGGGCATGGAATTTGACACAAGCACTAAAATGTAGTTTGGTACCTCAAGTTTTGTACTCTTTAATTTTTTTATTTTAGATTTATTTATTTTTCCAGAAAATTTAAAATTCTTGAAAACTAAAATTTTTCTTAAGTATTAATTTATGATATTTTAATTTTTATGAAAATTCAAAATTCTTGAAAATTAATTTATTATAAATTTTTATTTTTGATTAATTTATTTTCAAAGAAAATTAAAAATCCTGTAAACTTAAATTTTTCTTAAATATTAATTAAGGGTATTCAAAGGAGTTTGTAGTTGAAGATTTTTTTGAGTACTGAAGACAACTAAAATTGACTGAAGATTATCCAATGAAGTTAATTCTGGAACAGGTTGAAGAAGAAGTGGTACTAATTTCCTCATAGGTCTACTCCATAGAATCCCACTGTTTATTCAGATGCTGGAAAAGAATAGATTAATTTGGGTATAGTTTTTGGTTAATTTGAGTTGAATTTTTGGTAAATTTGAGTTGAATTTTTGGATGAAAAATCTTAGCGGTTAAAGTAGTGAAGGAGAACAGACTAGGCATCCTGGTATCTCAGTTAAAGCCTTAAAGATTATTCTACAGAGAGATTACAGGAAGTTCGTGCTAAGACTATAAATCATCTGGAACACAGAGATTACAGCTAACAGGGATCTAAGGATACAACCACATTGTCTGTAAAAGAACTGTATGTGCTGAAGGCCAATGAACTAGAACAAGAGCTGAAGAAGATAATATTTGGTAAAATAAGTTATTAGCATATCCACTGTATTTGTGACCCAGGAACAAATAGCTATGGCTTAGAAAAATAGCTATGGCTAAGAAAAAGACAAATTCTACTCAAGAAAAGGTGGTTCATAAAAACTGTTAGTATTGGTGTCCTAGAGACAATACTTTTAATGTTTTATTGAAAACAATTAAGGATTATGTTTTATGTGATTATTTAATTAATATTTATTATGTCTTTATTTACTGCGTTATAAATTGAAAGTATAATAAATGTCCTTGGAATATTAATACGTAATATATATCTTTAAGTATGTGACTTAAAAATGAGATTATATGAATAGTATTTTATTCCTAAAATTCCATAGTCAAGTATTATTATTTAAGGACAATAATAATGCAATAAGACTAGTATGTTTGTTGACGGATGACCACATCTCATTGGTCATAGGTATGGTGATACTAAAGTCAAGAATATAAGTGTATGTATCAATACATGACACTGGAAAGACCCGCCGTGAGATTCTACATGTTAATAAGTGTCATAAGAAATCTCACTGTGATAATGATGTAATGATCCTCTGACTTGAAATCATTATATTTCTATACGAGAATTAATATACTTTGATTACACTCAAAGTTACCTTTAACCGGGTAATGATAAAGGTGTACATTGGGTATGCTATGAATCGTATGAGGAATATGAATGATAGATATAGGATTTAACCCTCCAATTCTAGGAGTGATATTATTGGCCTCTTGATTGAGTGAGACTATGAAATGCATGGTCATGCTCAAATATTGATTTGTTTAAATAGTCTACTCATTGATCAAGGAAACCGAGATTAAACGTTGAAGAGGATGACACTATACATGCCTCGAGTTTGATCTATAATATAAGGTTAAAGAGATTATATTACATGGAACATTATTCACGAAAGGTTTAATTGAATCACCAATTACTATTGTTACTAGGGTAGCAATGATGTATTACTAGATGCCGCTCATTGTTTATAATTTTATTATTAGATAATAAAATTATTGCCAACGTAATAATAACCTAAAGGGTCACACACAAAGAACGTCAAAACGGAGGTTTATTTAAATTATGAATTTAAATATATTATTGTTTATTCAAATTTAATTATTGAATTAATTAAGTGGGACTTGATTAATTATATTAGAATTCAGATTTAATAAGTATTATTATTATTATTCGAATTTAATTATTGAATTAATTAAGTGTGACTTGATTAATTATATTTGAAAGGCATATGACTAGGCCTATTTGTAATAATTAGATGACAACTCAACTCTATCTAGAAACAGTGGTAAATAATAAATATCAAAGAGGAATCAAGACGAAGACAGTCAACTAGTCACAGAAAATCAACTGAATCAGAAGCACTCAGTTGATCCTACTACTCAACACTGAAGAAGTTCATTAATATGTTTAAGCGTCAGTGGATAATAATCAAGTAGTAATTTCAAAAGAATTCAGAAGATTTAGAAGATTTTAAGTGATTACTACACGAAGATTCCAGAAGAAAAAGAACAGAAAAAGAAGACAGGAAAGCTAAGCAAAGACACAAGGCCACTAGTTTAAAGTTAAAAGAAATGGAGAATATTTATTAGAATATGACACAAATGAACCAGACAGTACATTTGTGTGTCAACTTTAATTAATAAATATTTAACATTGAGCTGAAAGTGGTTCCATGACAGAAGACGGAGAATGACAAAAGACTGCAAAAGACTACAGAGTTAAACAAGTCCTAATAGTATTTTAATTCTCAAATTAAAATTAAGTTAATTATTTAATTTATTTAATTAAATTAATTCAAGTCTGAATTAAATTAATTCATAAATTATTTAATTAAATTAAAGAAGAATTAATTTTCTAAAAAGATTTGATTCAAAAATGACTTATAAATCAAGTCATACCGAGCAAAAGAATGCAAGTCATGCTGAGTTAATTGGTTAAGTCATACCGAATTAATTGATTAACAAATGACTTATAAAAATAAGTCATACCGAGCTCTTGAGTATGAGTCATACCGAGCTCCTATGATATAAGTCATACCGAGTTTTCTTTGATTTAATATAAGTCATTATGATTTATTTTAATTAAAGAAAATTCAAATATGACTTAAACATGAGTCATACCGAATTTCTATGAGTCATACCGACCATTTTAAGTTATGCCCAGCCTTTTTATGAGTCATACAAGTGTTAAATCAATTAGTTAAAAGGTCATAATGGGATAAGTCATACTGGTTTTCACCTCTATAAATATGAGGTGATTGTCTTCATTTTTCTGAGTAGTTCAAACATTCAAATTCAGAAATTTGTATGCATTGTAATATTCACAGATTTCTGTGCTTAGTTTGGAATATAATTGTTAAACTCGAACAATTCATGTCAAAATCGTTCTAAGCTTTTAAACAGTTATATAAACTTTCTACTAGTTAATTTTGTAATACTTTTCAAGTTAAAATTATATCTTCTACTTGAACAGTATTTCATTTCAATTAATATTTTGTGTGAATTTAAAATAATTTTTTTAAATCAAATATTCCGCGTTAATTAATTGATATTGTATTCAACCCCCCCTTCTACAATATCAGGGACCAACAATTTGTATCAGAGCTGGTTGATATATTAAATATCAGATCCGAACCAAATATTCCGCGACTCATACAGATCTCAAAAATTATTTTTAATTCGAAATAATTTTTTTTATTCAAAATAATTTTTTAAAAAAAATTATTTTTGATCAAAAATTATTTTCAGTCAAAAATTAAAATATTTTTTGAAACACTTAACTTTTAATCTTATTTAAGATGAGTACACAAAAGGTAACGAGCATCAAAATTCCATCATTCGATAAAGATCATTATAACCTATGGAAGCACAAGATGCAGTTATTTATTAGGATCGCCAATCCCAAATATGCCTTGATCTTAGAAAAAGGCATTGAACCTCCAATAATAGTTGTTCTCGAACACGAGGTAGAGGGGTCGTAATTCCTCATAGACAGATTCCAAAAAGTCCGACAGACTACAACGATGAAGAAAAGGAAGCTGTATCCCTGGACAATAACCTCAAGCTTATTCTGATAGAATCCCTAGACTATGTCATGTATAATTATGTAGTCAACTGCAAGACCTCCAAGCAAATCTGGGATACTATAGAGGTTATAAATGAAGGGACTGAAGAAGTCAAAGAGAATAGACTGGAGATATTGACCTCCCAGTACGAGCAGTTTAGATCCAACCCTGGTGAGGGCATCTCTGAGGTGTTTCAGAGATTGAACAAACTTATAAACGAGCTCAACCTCAACGGGAAATATTACTTAAACCAGGAGGTCAACAGGAAGTTTCTATTAACCTTGCCAGAGCATCTGGAGCACAGGATCGCGGCCATCCGAGAGTCTAGGGACATGAAGGAGATAACCCTAGAAAGACTCTACGGAGTTCTGAAGACATATGAATTGGAGCAGATTTAGACAAGAGAGATGTATGGCAGAGGCAAAGTTTCGAGTTCTTCTAAAGCACTGATAGTAGAAGCACCAGAGAAAGAAGAAGTGAAGGCTGTTGTACCTTCAAAAAGTTCAGAGGAGTATGTTATTCCAGAATATGGTCATACTCCAGAAAAACAGGAAAATGGTGAATTCTATTCTCTAAAAGAACTGGATCAGCTAGAAGATGAATCTCTAGCTATGTTTGCCAGGAAGTTTGGAAACATGAGATTCAGAAGAAACTCCTCATTTAAATCTAAACCTACCTTTGGAAGGTTTCAAAAAGGAAGTTCTTCAACAGCTGTATCAAGAAGCGGCTACAAGACAGGCTTGGTTGACAGAAGCAAGATCCGTTGCTTCAACTGCAATGAGCTTGGTCATTTTGCAACTGAATGCAAGAAGCCGAAGCAAGGACAGAAGAGAGACTCTTATCAAGAGTTGAAAGAGAAATATGATGCCTTAGTGAAAAAGCATCAAGGGAAGTCCTATCTAGCAGAGGGCAAGAGCTGGGATGACTCAGACAATGATGAGGAAGAAGAGCTAGGAAATCTTGCTCTTATGGCTTCATCAGATGGATCAGTATCTCCACCTCGGACAGAAGGAAAAGAGGTAGATCCCTCATGCCCTAAAATGTTTAAACTGTTAGGAAAAGAATTGGACGACACCAGAGATAGGGTTAACAAACTACGTCTCAAAATTAAAGAATTAACTGATGAGAATGATAGTTTAAAATTGTTAAAAACTAGAAATATAAAACTGACTGAGGACCTAGCTTTTTACGTTAATAGAGTCAGTTGTTATGTCAAGGTTGAGGCCTATCTCAGAAATCAGATTGTAGAGGAACAGAAAAAGTGTCTTGCCTATAAACATTCCTCTTATATTGTAAAAGACCTAGTTGACCAACAAGAAATAAAACGTAAAGTTGGAATAGGCTATGAATACAATCAATCTGTAGGAAAGGTGAGCAACATAACCCCTTTCAGAAAAAGTGCTGAAGAAAGGGGTATCCTACATGTTGTTAAGGACACACCTAAACCTCTTTTCATAACCCCTATAGCAGAACCTATCCTGGAAAGCTCTATACTTATTCAATATGAAATGAAGTTAGAGGATCTCGAGGAAGAAAAGAAAAGAGAGGAACTTGCTAAGGACATAAAAGGAGTTAATGTCCAACAAAAAGTGACTGCACCCAAGACATCAGTGAAAGATGTGGGAACCTCTACTTTCCCCAATCCTGGTATAGGTGTTAAAGACTTGAAGAACAAACCAAACAGACCCAATTCCTTTGTGAATAGTAGGAACAGTAACAACAGATTTCATTCTACTGAAAACTTTAAATTTGCTGAAAAAGTTGAGGTAGAAACTGTTAAGACACAAACCGTTAAGCCACCCACTATACTGAATAACATGCTTACTATTGATGCTTTCCATAAACCTTGTGGTGTTTTAAATTGTATGCTATATGCTTTTAATGCTATGACTGCTTACTTTAAATGCATGATAGCTAAGAAAGACAACATGACACCTAGACAGAACATCAATAGTAAATTTGCTAAATCCAAGACTGCAACTCCTTCACCTGAGAAAAAGGAATCATATATTCCTAAGTCTAAACAGAAAGTTGATAAGACGGTTTATAGGAAGGTAGGAAAAGTCAAGGAAGATAATGATGTTATTCGAAAAGGGTCTGTTGTCAAAGCTGACAAAGGTCAATTCTTTAAGTATGCCGGGCCCAATCAATTTTGGGTTCCGAAGACGAATTAATCCGTTTGGTATGTGCAGGGAGTTAAACAGGTAAACCGAGTTGTATGGATCCTGGACAGCGGATCTTCAAGGCATATGACCGGAGATAGAGCCCTGCTATCAAACGTGGTTGAAAGAGCTGGCCCAATCGTCACCTTTGGAGATAACAGCAAAGGAATGACTACGGGATATGGCAAGTTAAATACTGGAAATGTTATCATTGAAAACGTCTCTTTAGTGGAAGGACTTAAGAACAATCTACTCAGCGTCAGTCAATTTTGTGATAAAGGGTACAAAGTAAACTTTATCAAGGAGAAATGCTTAATAGCTCATTCTAAAGATGACAAACTAGCCTTGCATGGAGTAAGGAAAGGAAACTTGTACGTAGCCGATCTCAACTCAGGTAGTGAAGATGAAGCAAACTGTTTCTATTCAAAGGCTTCATCAGAAGAAAGCTGGCTATGGCACAAGAAACTCTCACATCTAAACTTCAAAACAATGAACTCTTTAGTCAAGAGGGATTTAGTGAGAGGACTGCCTCCGATGGAATTTACACAAGAAGGCTTGTGTGAGGCATGTCAGAAAGGGAAGTCAAAGAAAGCAAATCACAAAGGAACAGACACTACAAATATCACTGAACCACTGCAACTGCTACATATGGATTTATTTGGTCCATTCAATATTCCGTCTATGTCCAGAAAAAGATACGCCTTAGTGATTGTAGATGACTTCACAAAATATACATGGGTTTTATTCTTGAACTCTAAGGATGAAACTCCACATTTGGTGATTGATCATATAAAACTGATTGAGTTAGATTCAAAGTTACCTGTCCGGGCAATCAGATCAGATAATGGAACAGAATTCAAAAATGAAGTTCTGAATAACTTCTGCTCAGACAAGGGGATAACGAGGCAATATTCAGCACCAAGGACTCCGCAACAAAATGGAATTGTAGAAAGGAAAAATAGGACCCTGATTGAAGCTGCAAGAACAATGCTAAGTGAATCAAGGCTACCTATCTACTTCTGGGCTGAAGCAGTGAATACAGCTTGTTACACTCAGAATCGAACTCTGATCAACAAAGATCATATGAAAACTCCCTATGAATTAATGGCTGGCAAGAAACCAACTCTCAAGTACTTTCATGTATTTGGAGCTAAATGCTTTGTGTTAAAGGATGGAGATGAACTTCGTGGCAAGTTTGAGGCCAATGCACATGAAGCTATTTTTGTCGGGTATTCAAGAAGAGCATATAGGGTATACATAATTGATCAGCACCAAGTGAAGGAAAGTGTCAATGTAACTTTTGATGACACTAAACTCCCACGTATCCAAACTGAAGATTCTTTCGAGTCATTAAAATTCGACAATTATCCAGACTCATATTCTGATGACGAAGAAGAACCTGAGGTTGCAAAAGGAGATGATGATGACAATAATAATGATGATCCAGGTAACAGTGGTGGAAACAATGGTAACACTAGAGATACTACTAATATCAGTAGTGGATCAACAAGTCATCCTGGCAGCAACTCAGGGGGAGATGAAGGATCAACTGGCAGAACACAACATCACAATGAATTTCGAGGCGAATCATCAAGATCATACCTTCATAGGGAAAGGATATGGAGCAGAGATCATCCTTTTGAATTGATTATAGGTGATCCAGATGTTGGAGTAAGAACCAGGAATGCAACTTCAAATGAATGTTTGTTTTCAGTTTTTCTATCTCAAGAAGAACCAAAGAAAATTGAAGATGCACTAACTGATCCAGATTGGGTTCTTGCCATGCAAGAAGAACTCAATCAATTTGAGAGACAGGAAGTATGAACACTGGTACCCAGGCCTAAAGATAGATCTGTTATTGGCACGAAATGGGTATACAGGAACAAGTTAGACGGTGATGGCATTGTTACGAGGAACAAGGCCAGACTGGTGGCAAAGGGTTACTCCCAAGAAGAGGGAATTGATTATGATGAGACCTATGCACCAGTTGCAAGACTTGAAGCCATCAGGATATTTCTAGCATTCGCAGCACATTCCAATTTTAAAGTTTATCAAATGGATGTAAAGAGTGCTTTTCTGAATGGAGAGTTAGAAGAGGAAGTATATGTGGAACAGCCCCCTAGCTTTGAAAATCCAGAGTTTGCTGGTTTTGTATATTTTCTATTCAAAGCTCTCTATGGGCTAAAACAATCACCAAGGACATGGTATGACACTCTCTCTGTGTTTTTACTTGAAAATGGTTTTATTAGAGGTGTTATAGATAAAACTCTCTTTTATAAATTGCATGAAAAAGATATGTTAATTGTCCAAGTTTATGTTGACGATATCATATTTGGTTCTACTAATGAAAACTTGTGCAAGAGATTTGCTAAGTTAATGCAGAGTAGGTATGAAATGAGCATGATGGGTGAACTGTCATTCTTCCTTGGATTGCAAGTAAAGCAAAAGGAAGATGGGATTTTTATTTGCCAATCAAAGTACGTAAGGGATCTTTTGAGAAAATACAGTCTAGAAGACTCTTCACCGGCAAAAACCCCAATGCCAACAGCCACAAAGCTTGATAAGGATGAAACTGGTAAGAAAGTTGACATCACAAGCTATAGAGGTATGATAGGCTCATTATTGTACTTAACTGCTAGTAGACCTGATATTATGTTTGCAACATGCTTATGTGCTAGATTTCAATCAGATCCAAAAGAATCTCATCTTATAGCTGTGAAAAGAATTTTTAGATATCTTAAGGGCACACCAAATCTTGGAATTTGGTACCCTAAAGATACAGGTTTTGACCTAATTGGCTATACAGATTCGGATTATGCAGGTTGTAGGATGGATAGGAAAAGTACTTCTGGAAGCTGTCAGTTTCTAGGACGTCGACTGATTTCCTGGTATAGCAAGAAACAACACTCAGTATCTACCTCGACAGCTGAAGCAGAATACATTGCGGCAGGCAGCTGTTGTGCACAGATCTTGTGGATAAGGAATCAGCTGAATGACTATGGGCTTGCGTTGAATAAAATTCCAATATTCTGCGACAACACAAGTGCAATAGCAATTTCCAACAATCTTGTACAACACTCAAGAACCAAGCATATTAACATAAGGTATCACTTTATCCGAGAGCATGTCATGAATGAAACTGTGGTGTTACATTTTGTACCCACAGAAGAACAACTAGCCGACATCTTCACGAAACCACTTGATGAATCCACTTTCTCAAAGCTGGTTAGTGAACTAGGGATGCTAAATTATGGCTAAATTTTGGTTGCTAGGAATTAAATTAAACTCATAAATATTAAATGTTAATATTTAAAGAATTTATGAGACTTGATTTAATAAAGTTCTAGATCTTATGAATTTTTGGAAAATTATCTCAAGAATAAATTAATATTCCTAATAGATAATTATTTCAATTTTAGCATAAGTATTTTCAAATTAAGCATGTATGTAATTCAATGTATAAGTTTACTAATTATTATTGTACATTAATATAAATAATTGTGTTATTAATTAATTAATTAATTTACTCTTTAAATTAATTCCATTATGAGTTAATTTAATTTTTAAATCAATTAAAATAGTTAATAAAATAATTATGTATTATATGTCCTTAATAATTTATCTGTATATAAATTATATTACTAATTTTATGAGTAATCAGTTATTATTAATTAAATCTAAATTTTGAATAAAATTTCCTTTATTTTATTTCGAATTTATGAGCAATTAATAATACTATATATATATATATATATATATATATATATTTTTGTTGTTTGTGAATAAAATATTAATTGTATGACTTATTTGTTAATAAGTTAAAACAAAATCTCGGTATGACTCATGACAAGTCATACCGACCAGTTTTGTTTTCAAGTCATACAAGCTGTTTTTATTTTTTATTTAAAAAAAAACAAACAAAACTCGGTATGACTCAATAAGTCATACCGACTGCATCTCAGTTATTTAAAACAAAAAAAAAACTCGGTATGACTCATAAGTCATACCGACCTGTGTTATATTAATTTACTATCAAGTCATATTCAGTTTGAATATCACACACACACGCGATATACACACAATACTCAGACCTGTTACTTCTACAAAACCCTTGATTTTCGAACATTTCAACTGCTAGTTGCTTGGTTGTTTAATACAAGTACTTGTACTTGCTGGTTTGGATTTAAATCACCGATTGCAAACGTTTTTCTGCCCAATTTTCGAGAGAATCAACCGAGTTGAACCGAGTTTTGTGGGTTTTGAATTTTGTAGAATCGATTTTTGACTGGAGTAGTGAAGGATAAGTACTGAATTTGTTGATTTTGTGTTTAAATCATTTTGGGTAATTCTTACAATTAGGGCTTCAATTGTGGACTGCCTTGTTCGAATTTGTTTCGATTTTAGTGGTGTATTTGATAATTAATTAAGTTATTAAAATTAGTTATAATGGCCGGTTTTTGCGAGATTTTCAAGACTAATTTTATTGGATTTTTTAATCCGGAGAATTGCACAGTAGCTAAGTTTAGGCCCTGGATTATCTTTTTGAACGAACACTCTTTGATCAGGACTGCCATTACTCTAGACACACCTTTACAGACTCTAGCATTAAGGGAATTATACAGCACTGCTAGAAATAGATCAACTGGTGACACAGTGCAATTCTCATTCACCATTGGGGTACGTGAATATATAGTGACTGAAGATGATGTGAACAGAATTCTTCAATTCCCTTTAAACAATTTTGTTGACCCACCGTCAGTTCCAGAAATTCTTGAGTTCTTTAATGCTATACAGTACCAGGGTGAAATCAACTTGGTAAGACTGACTAAGTCAAGGCTGGTACATGAGTGGGATTATTTCTTCGACACACTGGCTAAGGTGTTTGCACCCACAACAAAGAGCAACTTCAACAATATTTCTTCTTTGCTTCAAATCATAGGATTTTTAGTGGCTCACAACAGAAGAATAAATTTTGGAAAATTGGTGCTGAAAGAAATAATCAGGAAAATGGGTAACCAGAAAGCAGGGAACAGAACGTGCAAGTCTACTATCCAAGGTTCCTAATTGAAGGGTTTCGTGACACAAACGCAGCGGAATAAACGCGAAAAATAAATCAAAATAGCGAAACCCTCCGCAGGATCCATGCGAAAACAAAAGATTTAATTCGGAGATAAAGAATAAATACCTTTAGAAGTTTTAACAGTTCATTAATGGAAGATTAATGGAGGTCCAAAGCTTGTTTAATCACCACGTATCCCGCTCTCGCGATCTACGCTCTACGGTATCCACACGAACACTTTTCATGAAGGATTGATGTGTACTAGCACCCGAAAACTTCTTCTCTCTCTATCTTCCTCCTCTCTCAGAGCGGCTAGGGTTTTTGTAAAATCTCTATTTTATTAAATCAGCCCATAAAGAGATTATATAGAGAGAGGAATAATTTTTCTAATTATAATCCAATTATAATTAATACTAATCCAAAATTTTAAATTATTTAATTAAGTCTCACTTAATTAATTAATTATTAATTTTAGAATTAGTTTAAGTAATTCATTTATTCTATTTATATAATTAATTAAGTCATACTTAATTAATATCATAAATAAAATAAATTACTTATTTAATTTAAATTCATAATTTAAATTATTTCTCCTTCAAGCGTTCTTTGTGTGTGACCCTGTAGGTTATTATTACGTTGGCAACAATTTTAATATCTAATTAAAATTGTAAACAATGAGCGGCATCTAGTAATACATCATTGCTACCCAAGTAATAATAATAAATCAGTGATTCGATTAAGCCTTTCGTGAATAATGTTCCATGTAATATAATCCCTTTAATCTTGATATTATAGATTAAACTCAAGGCATGTCTCGTGTCATCCTCTTCATAATTTAATCTTTATTTTCTTGATCGATGAGTAGACTATTAAAATCAAATCAACATTTGAGCACGGCCGTGCATTTCATAGTCTCACTCAAACAAGAGGCCAATAATATCACTCCTAAAATTAGGAGGATTAAATCTCATCTAGATCATTCATATTTCTCATACGATTCATAATATACCCAATGTTCACTTTTATCATCACCCGGTCAAAGGTAACTTTTAATGTAATCAAAGTATATTAATTCTCGTATAGAAATATAATGATTTCAGGTCTAAGGATCATTACACCATTATCACAGTGAGAATTACTTATGACACTTACTTAACATGTAGAATCTCACGGCGGGTCATTCCAGTGCCATGCATTGATACATGCACTTATGTTCTTGACTTTAGTATCCCCATACCTATGACCAATGAGATGTGGTCATCTGTCAAGAAACATACTAGTCTTTGTGTATTATTATTGTCCTTATATAATAATACTCGACTAGGGAATTTTAGGAATAAGATACTATTCATATAATCTCATTTTTAAGTCACATACTTAAAGATATAGAATACGTATCAAAATTCCAAGGACATTTACTATGCTTTCAATTTATTACGCAGTAAACAAAACATAATAAATAAATAATAATCAATAAAACATAATCCTTAATAATAAATATTTTCCTTAAAATATTGTAAGTATTGTCTCTAGAGCACAATTACTAACAATCTCCCACTTGCACTAGAGCCAATTACCCAAGTATCCAATACTCATGAAACTAGTGTGACTTTCATGCTTTTGCTGCGACAAAGCCTTAGTCAGTGGGTCTGCAATATTATTATTAGTATGCACTTTACATATATGTATATCTCCTTGATCATTAATCTCATTAATTAGGTGATATCTCCTAAGTACATGCCCAAACAGCCTCCTTGGCTGCTTCGCAAGCATCAATATACTCAGGCTCTATTGTAGAATCAACTATTGTCTCTGCTGTGAACCATTCCAGCATACAACATCTCAATAAAATTAGATAAAACACAAAGACAGACAGAAACATTAAATTATCATTATCTGTCTAGAAACCAGTATCACTGAAACCTCTTACAACTAGCTTCACATCTCCTCTATATAACAAGAATGAATCTTTAGTCCTCTTTAAGTACTTAAGAATATTCTTGACTGTCGTCCAGTGACCTTCACCTGGATTAGATCGGTATCTACTCATCATGGTTAAAGCATACGAGACATCAGGACAAGTACATATCATTGCATACATTATAAAACCAATTGCTGACGCATATGGAATTTTACTCATGCAGTCCCTATCATCCAATGATTTAGGACAAATTTTATTTTGAGATCACTATCCCATGAGACATTGGGACATATCCATTTTAGTCTCTTTGCATTTGAAATCGATGCAAAACTTTGTCAATGTATGTACTCTAAATTAGGCCGATCAATCACCTTGATCTATCTCTATAGATCTCGATCCCTAATATATATGTCACATCGCCTAAGTCTTTCATTGAGAAATTATTTCTCAACCAAGTCTTCACAGTCTGTAGAGAAGGAATGTCATTCCCTATTAGTAATATATCATCAACATATAATACTAGGAATGCCACATGGCTCCCACTAAACTTCTTGTAAACACAAGTTTCATCTTCATTCTGAATAAAGTCAAACTCTTTTTGACTGTTTCATGAAAACAAATGTTCCATCTCCTCGAGGCCTGCTTTAATCCATAAATGGATCGACGCAACTTATATACATTTCCAGCATCCTTTAGATCAACAAAACCCTTAGGGTGTGTCATGTACACATCCATATCTTCTTCAAGGCTCTCATTTAAGAAAGCGGTTTTGACATCCATTTGCCAGATTTCATAGTCATAGTAAGCAACTATAGCAAGCAAAATCCTGATGGACATGACCATAACAACTGGTGAAAAGGTCTCATCATAGTCAATACCATGAATTTTCTTGAAACCTTTTGCCACCAATCGTGCCTTATAGGTCTGTACATTAGCATCCATGTCGGTCTTCTTCTTGAAAACCCACTTGCACCCTATAGGTTTTACCCCTTCAGGTGGATCAACCAAAGTCCATACTTGATTAGTATACATGGATTCCATCTCAGATTTAATGGCATCCAGCCATCTCTTAGAATCTGGAGTGTTTATAGTATCTAGGTAGGTGAGAGGCTCATCTTCATCCACAAGCATCACATCACCATCTTGAGTCAAGAGAAATCCATATTATCTCTCGGGCTCATGGCGAATCCTACTAAACCTACGAACACCTGTGTTTCTTGAGCAGTTTTATTTTTCTTGTACATTCTACTCAGGTTCCTCCACTGGTTCAACATTATCATGTGGGTCTCAAACTTCATTGAGATCTATTATCCTCCCACTGTCTCTCAGCAGTTCGAGCAACAAACACTTTGTTCTCGGAAGGATTATAGAAAGAATAACCCCTTGTTTCAGTTGGGTATTCCACACAATTACATTTGTCTGATTTTGGTCCTAGCTTGTCAGAGATTAGACGTTTCACAAACGCTTCACATCCCCAAAATTTTATAAATGACATGCTGTGACGTTGCTCAGTCCATATCTCATAAGGAGTCTTTTGAACCAATTTAGTAGGAACACAGTTAAGTGTATGTGGAGCCGTTTCCAGGGTGCAACCCCAGAAACTAATTGGAAGATTCATTGACTCAACATTGATCGCACCATGTCCAACAAGGTGTGATCTCTCCTATCAAAAAAACTTTTCTTTGATATTTTCTACTTCATCTTTATAGTCTTTGAACTTTTCAAATGATTCGGATTAGTTCTTCAAAAGATACATATATCCGTATCTACTAAAATAATTAGTAAATTTTATGAAGTTAATAAAATCTACCTTTTGTCATCGTACACATATGACCACATACATCACTATGTATAAGTCATACCCATTCAATGATCCCTTCACCATGTCCGGTAAAAGGAGCTTTAGTCATTTTACCAAATAAACCAAGATTCGCATCCTTTTGTATGATTCATAATCAAACTTATCCATGAATGCATCCTTATGTATTCTGAAAATGCGTTTCTTATTAATACGGCCTCAACAACAGTGCCAAAGGTAATATTTGATTTGAGTCACTTTAGAACATATAAATTGTTAATTAGATGTGCAACATTATAAGGCTCATCATCAAAATAGAATAAACAACTATTGTTATAAAATGAAAAAGCCTTTCTTGTCCAAACAAGAAACTGAAATAATGTCTCTGCCAATTGCAAGCACGCTATAACAATTATTAAGTTATAAATTTTCCTTATAGGCCAAAAATTAAGTAACGAGTTCCTCGAACCAGAGCACCTATCTTTACTCCAATTCCAACCCGATACCTTAAGCTTGACCCTTATTGATCATCATCTTCCGATCTTCCAATTAAGCATGACAGTTTAATTTCCAGTCTCCCAACTTTCCACAGAAGTGACAATCGTCTTCTTTATCAACACCTCATTCAGACTTAAGAGTCTGTTTTAGGGATTGGACTTTGGTTTGACAACGGAACTAGATCAAATCTTCTCCTTGCCTTTCCATTTTCCTTTCCCTTTTGCATTCCCTATGTTTACCATCAATATAGTAGTAGTTCATGCATTTATCATATTACTTTCAGCAGTTCTCAACATGCTTAGCAACTCAATGGGTGTTTTACCAATCTTATTCACTTTATTGTTCATAACAAAATAAGATTTGTCCAAAGATTGTAAGATCAAATCTAACTGTCTCTAGACCAATCTAGAAACCCAAAATATCAAAGGTACTCATTATACCCTATAATCTTTAGAACATGTGGTGTAACCGGGTCTCACTCTCCCTACTTGTAAGTGTATAGTGCCCTTTCAAATATATCTTGTGCTCAATCGTTTCATAAGCATCTATATGCTTGTATTGCTTCTTAAGCTCAGCACATATATTTGCGAGCATGAGACATGAAACATCAGTCGCAACATCAATTTGCTTCCAATAAGCACTATGATTTGCACATGTTACATTCTCAACTTTAAGAGCAGGGGAAGAGATTTGACTAATATCGTGGTGCCCGAGGACGATCCTCAAGCTCCTATGTCAGTCAAGGAAATATATTCTCGTCAACTTGTCCTTCTCAAGAACTGATCGCATAGAGAAGTTGTTTGTGTTTATCATTTGATATCTACAATATTAAAGTGCATAAAATAAACTAGGTTGCAAATTTAATATTAATTATGTTTAAATGATTATGGTATATCATCATATACCTCCCACTATTTTTATCAAACTAATAGCCCTTACTATTAATTTGGAAAGTATATCCCATAATTCTTTCTAGTGAGCCAAGATCCATATTTCGTCATGTCCTAAGTCAACCACTGGAAGTCCTTAGAAAATGATTATTTAGGTAGACAACAGTTGTCAATTATATCATATATAATTCTTGGATAGTTTGGTGAACAACGATTGATCTTATCTATCTAATAGACTTTTAACCAAACTCTATGCTTCTAAGTTCATAATAGTTGAATATAACCGTTTATTTTCACTTATTATGACGACTCAGTTAAGTTAGACCCAATGATACAACGGCCGAATATAACCGTTTATATTCGTCGCATCTCACCACGATAGATAGGAGTCCCCTGCCACTGACAGTCCTTCCCCTTATCGATCTAGGATTCGATGAGTGTTCATTCATTGGAAAGCATCCGAGTAAAACTTAATATTTTGTTAAGGGGTTTTAGAAAATTTATAACGATCATGATCACATCATAAAGAGATCCTCAATTTTTCCTTGAACCAAATATTTCAAATCGACATCTTAAATTGTTCATTTCCCAGGTAGATGGAGGATACCAATGGTCACACTTAAAACCCATCAGCCTTACGAATACGCATATCCGCTTTTGTCAGAAAATCCCAATTATAGATATCAAAAATCCATATTTAATTCCGTGTTTTAAAAATCCATATTTCATAAACACAAGAATCTCATGATCGTTTGTTAATTTTAAAATCTTGAATCGTTACAGATTTTATCTTGTTTAAGCAAACATGGCATGGGTGTCGTATCTAATACATACATGATTAATCAATATTAAGCATGCATCTCAATTATATCTACGCATACATACCAATACATGCAATCATATACATATATGTAATGTGCGTAAATTAAACGTGTTTGGTTATGGCCCCATCCTATATGATATTTCCAAGCTAATGGAAATATCAAGGTCAGTCTATGGTGGTTTTAAAAATACTATCTATTACATGTCTTCTTTCTTCATTGCTCCATCATCCCCTTTTGGATCGCCTCCTTGCTTGCAAGTCTTTATTGATAATTACATTGAATAAAAATAAAACTATTCTAATGAAATTACAAGAAGAACTCGAGTTACATTCGAGATAATTAAATTATAATGAATAAACGACATGCAAGTCGTATTTAGAAACCAAAACCATAAATCAAAACCACTATCCTATGGGTCTTTAGGCCATAACCATCCACCATGCTATCATATAACACATATAATATATCTCATATTATATAATCATATCATATAATCATATATAACAAATTTCGAAATTTCAGAAAATTAAAAACAGATTTCTGAAGACAATAAATCGCTATTTCGAGGCCCTTAACGACGTCAAACGCCTTACAGACTCGTCGATGATAGCAAAGCTATCAGTTTTGTTCATTGGCCCGATTCCAGTTAGAAAACACATATCGTTTACGAAAATCGGATACGGCAGTCAGATTTCTCCAAATCTGACGGTGTTTCAGAAATCGTATCATATACAATTCTCATAAAAAAAAACAAGCATATATCATATATACATATACAGAGATACATACAATCATCATATGATTATACATTACATGAATATCATATATTCATAATATATACATACATATACTCAAAATTTTAGAAAATCAAATAATTTTCAGAAAATCATAAATCACCGTTTTAGAGGCTGTAACGACATCTAATGGCTTACAGACGCAGAGCTGACTATGTCAGTATTGCTCAGTGACCCGATTCCAGTCAGAAAACACATATCGTTTGCGAAAATCGGACAACGGACACAGATTTCAGAAAATCAACGGCAGCCGTTTCAGAATTCGTATCGAATACGATTCCCATAATAAGAACAAACATGTATCATATACATACATCAACACACATAATCATCACATGATTATACATCATATAAATATCATATATTCATAATATATATAAACATATACATATTATATAAATATAAAATCATGATAGATCGCATACATGCTTATATATCAAAAACTGTTAAGCACATAACCGAATTAAAACGTTTCGCAAGTAGCTCTGATACCATTGAAGGGTTTCGTGACACAAACGCAGCGGAATAAACGCGAAAAATAAATCAAAATAGCGAAACCCTCCGCAGGATCCATGCGAAAACAAAAGATTTAATTCGGAGATAAAGAATAAATACCTTTAGAAGCTTTAACAGTTCATTAATGGAAGATTAATGGAGGTCCAAAGCTTGTTTAATCACCACGTATCCCGCTCTCGCGATCTACGCTCTACGGTATCCACACGAACACTTTTCATGAAGGATTGATGTGTACTAGCACCCGAAAACTTCTTCTCTCTCTATCTTCCTCCTCTCTCAGAGCGGCTAGGGTTTTTGTAAAATCTCTATTTTATTAAATCAGCCCATAAAGAGATTATATAGAGAGAGGAATAATTTTTCTAATTATAATCCAATTATAATTAATACTAATCCAAAATTTTAAATTATTTAATTAAGTCTCACTTAATTAATTAATTATTAATTTTAGAATTAGTTTAAGTAATTCATTTATTCTATTTATATAATTAATTAAGTCATACTTAATTAATATCATAAATAAAATAAATTACTTATTTAATTTAAATTCATAATTTAAATTATTTCTCCTTCAAGCGTTCTTTGTGTGTGACCCTGTAGGTTATTATTACGTTGGCAACAATTTTAATATCTAATTAAAATTGTAAACAATGAGCGGCATCTAGTAATACATCATTGCTACCCAAGTAATAATAATAAATCAGTGATTCGATTAAGCCTTTCGTGAATAATGTTCCATGTAATATAATCCCTTTAATCTTGATATTATAGATTAAACTCAAGGCATGTCTCGTGTCATCCTCTTCATAATTTAATCTTTATTTTCTTGATCGATGAGTAGACTATTAAAATCAAATCAACATTTGAGCACGGCCGTGCATTTCATAGTCTCACTCAAACAAGAGGCCAATAATATCACTCCTAAAATTAGGAGGATTAAATCCCATCTAGATCATTCATATTTCTCATACGATTCATAATATACCCAATGTTCACTTTTATCATCACCCGGTCAAAGGTAACTTTTAATGTAATCAAAGTATATTAATTCTCGTATAGAAATATAATGATTTCAGGTCTAAGGATCATTACACCATTATCACAGTGAGAATTACTTATGACACTTACTTAACATGTAGAATCTCACGGCGGGTCATTCCAGTGCCATGCATTGATACATGCACTTATGTTCTTGACTTTAGTATCCCCATACCTATGACCAATGAGATGTGGTCATCTGTCAAGAAACATACTAGTCTTTGTGTATTATTATTGTCCTTATATAATAATACTCGACTAGGGAATTTTAGGAATAAGATACTATTCATATAATCTCATTTTTAAGTCACATACTTAAAGATATAGAATACGTATCAAAATTCCAAGGACATTTACTATGCTTTCAATTTATTACGCAGTAAACAAAACATAATAAATAAATAATAATCAATAAAACATAATCCTTAATAATAAATATTTTCCTTAAAATATTGTAAGTATTGTCTCTAGAGCACAATTACTAACACTAATGCTGTTCATGAATGACTTATTGCTGGATGAAGATAAAGCCTTATTTCAGAACAGTCCAGTTCAAGCATCTCCATCTACTCAGAATGCTCTGTTCGCAAGGCTCAACAACAATCCTAGATTTGAAAATGTGCCAGTAGTGAGACCAAATTTCATGGGACAAATCCTGGATCTTATTGCAAATCCAGATCAAACTCAGCAAGTTCTAGAACAAGAAGTGGAGCAAGTGCCAATGGAAACTGATTATGTGCAGTTACTACTTGAAGCTGCACAACATGCTGAACAGGAAGCTGAAGAACAACAGGTAATATCTCAAACCTTAGCTTCTAATTTTCTTCCTATAAATATATCTACTGCTCTTTTAGATTTATCTGTGGCGGACCATGATTATGGTTTTACACTTCAGGACATTGGCCATGAACCTGAAAACACACAGGTTCAAACCCAGGCTGAGTTAGAGCCCCAAACAGTTTCTCCTTCACCTTCCTCAATCAGTCATATTCGTAAAAGGAAGAAACCTTTTAGAAAAGTTAGGGGGAGGATTGTAAGTGCAAGTGAACCCGCAGCTCTGTCTCCACCTTCTAAAAGATCAAGATCAGAACCTGAGACAACTGCAGATTCATCCATTTCCTCGTAGTGGGATATGGATTTTGAAACAGCTATCCAAAACTCTCTAAATTCACTCGATGAATTAGGTGATTCAGATTCAGATCCTAGCACACTGCTAGCTCTCACACTAGCAGGACCCCACTTGCAGAAACAGAATCACATGAGGGCACTTTTCTTGAAGAAAATATTTTTGATAAAAACTCGTCGGATGCCACCTGTGTTGTGGACCATGACATTTTCGATGCAGTGCGGCATCAGTTACCCTCAGAGGAACTAAGGGGCACCACAGACTCTAATGAGCCACTCACTACATTGTCTAAGGTGATGACCCCCCTGGATTTCTTACATCCAGTTCTTTTAAAAGAAGGTCTCGAATCCACTGGTGGATTTGAAAGGCAACCACTCCATAGAGGGAGATGGGACTCCATTCACGGAGTAGCTACGTCAGTAGCGGAGCCAATGCAAGTTCATCTTATTGAGGACGCGCCTTCACAGGCATCAGAAGAGCATTTCGACTCTTCAAAAGCTATTATTATATATACAGGTACAGCATCAGGATCTGGAGGAGATAAGGAGCTAAACACGAGTGATGTGAGGCAAACACTAAGCGATACACATGCACGTAGTGATAGTCCAAACAGGAGTGCAAGCGAGGTGAGTGCACACACACACAATGAACTCATGTTAAAAATGGAAGCTCTCCAGAAACAGTTGCAGATTGTTCAGTCTGAAATAAACAAAGGGAAGGAACAAGCAGAAATCAAGTCTGCCTCTGTAACTGCACAGCTGTCAATCATAAGAAAGGATGTTGATAATGTCAAGTCAAATATCTCAGTAAATCATTGGATGCTTCAAAACCTGTAGAGGATCCCTCAACTAAGGGGGAGAAAGAAGTAGCGGAGAAAGAAGTAGCTGAAGAAGAAAAGGCTACTAGAAAAGGAAAAGAAAAACTGTACTCTGAGGAAGATCAATTTCTATCGAATTTTCCAGAGGAACAGTACTATCAACAAGAGCAATTCATTGAGGATGTAAGTGCTGAAAATCAAGGTTTCAATCCTGACTACTGCAGAGCTGAAGATGAAGCTGTCTTTGAAGATGATTTTCTATTTCCAAAAGAAAAGGAACTTGATCCTGCCTATGAAGAGGCAATGAGGAAGCTGAAGGAAGACATCAAGGCAAGTCATGCCAAAACTTTAAATTTAAAAGCTCTAGTCAAGGAAAGAACCCAAGCTGAAAGAGAGGCAAGCTTAGAAAAACAGAAGCTTTGGGCCTTAGCAGTAAAGAAAAAGAAGGAAGATATAGAGATGAAGATAGGGGACAAATGGGATGCAGCAAGGAAAGTTCTAGAGAAAATTCAACAAGGTCCCTTTGAAGACAGACAAATGCTTTCAGTTATCAGGGGTCTTGAAGATTCAAATAAAAATCTGGACAACTTCATGAAGGCATTGAAGGAAGAAGTTGACTATATCACTGTCTTAGTGGATCACATTCTTGAAGACTAGCAAATACTGGTCTACACTCACAGGAATGGAACAATCAGAGTATCTTTAGAATTCTTCCGAAAGAGATCATTATTAGTAATCTGGGTTCTGCTAAACAAAGTTAAGAGAAGCTCAGAAGAAAATGAACTTCTCAGGGACAGACTCAGAGACATAGCAACAGCAGCTAGTCCTCAAATATTATATGATCCTCATGAAGTGAGGTTTTTCTCAAACAAGTTGTATCAAATCATGAAGCTAGACGAGGAGTCATTGAAAGGCTATACAGTGAGGTATATGATTCAAGTTGAAAGGATGCTGAGATCAAAAGGATTCAGGTCACAAGCCAAGCTAGATGCTGCACAGAAAATAAGGAACTACTGTTTATCCAGAAACATCAAATCCTACATCAGGCAAATGCCAAAGATAGATTCCACACAGCCTTATGATGTACAAAAAGAAACAGTAGATCCTATTGAAGAAGAAGTCATGTTTCAGCTAGCAAAGGCTCAACAGAGAAGATTGTATGGAGAGTCAACCGCAACTCCGACTGAAACTGAAGAGGTACCCAGAACACCTGTGCACAAGAGTTCTAATCTAGAAGAAGGTTAATTGGATACCACTGAAGACTAAAGTCTTAGATAGGCCAAGATAGAAACTATGTTATATTTGTTCAATACTAGAGGAACAACTATCTTGTACTTATTTTTTATGTATGAATCTGGAAAATTGTTAAATATAAAACCAGAACTTTTATTTATTATTTACAAGCGCTTACATGTCGTACTTACCTTTTTTAGTTGTTAGTTGAGTTATCCTCTAGGAATTTGTGTGTTAAATGTTTAACAAACAAATAGGGGGAGATTGAAAGGCATATGACTAGGCCTATTTGTAATAATTAGATGACAACTCAACTCTATCTAGAAACAGTGGTAAATAATAAATATCAAACAGGAATCAAGACGAAGACAGTCAACTAGTCACAGAAAATCAACTGAATCAGAAGCACTCAGTTGATCCTACTACTCAACACTGAAGAAGTTCATTAATATGTTTAAGCGTCAGTGGATAATAATCAAGTAGTAATTTCAAAAGAATTCAGAAGATTTAGAAGATTTTAAGTGATTACTACACGAAGATTCCAGAAGAAAAAGAACAGAAAAAAAGACAGGAAAGCTAAGCAAAGACACAAGGCCACTAGTTTAAAGTTAAAAGAAATGGAGAATATTTATTAGAGTATGACACAAATGAACCAGACAGTACATTTGTGTGTCAACTTTAATTAATAAATATTTAACATTGAGCTGAAAGTGGTTCCATGACAGAAGACGGAGAATGACAAAAGACTGCAAAAGACTACAGAGTTAAACAAGTCCTAATAGTATTTTAATTCTCAAATTAAAATTAAGTTAATTATTTAATTTATTTAATTAAATTAATTCAAGTCTGAATTAAATTAATTCATAAATTATTTAATTAAATTAAAGAAGAATTAATTTTCTAAAAAGATTTGATTCAAAAATGACTTATAAATCAAGTCATACCGAGCAAAAGAATGCAAGTCATGCTGAGTTAATTGGTTAAGTCATACCGAATTAATTGATTAACAAATGACTTATAAAAATAAGTCATACCGAGCTCTTGAGTATGAGTCATACCGAGCTCCTATGATATAAGTCATACCGAGTTTTCTTTGATTTAATATAAGTCATTATGATTTATTTTAATTAAAGAAAATTCAAATATGACTTAAACATGAGTCATACCGAATTTCTATGAGTCATACCGACCATTTTAAGTTATGCCCAGCCTTTTTATGAGTCATACAAGTGTTAAATCAATTAGTTAAAAGGTCATAATGGGATAAGTCATACTGGTTTTCACCTCTATAAATATGAGGTGATTGTCTTCATTTTTCTGAGTAGTTCAAACATTCAAATTCAGAAATTTGTATGCATTGTAATATTCACAGATTTCTGTGCTTAGTTTGGAATATAATTGTTAAACTCGAACAATTCATGTCAAAATCATTCTAAGCTTTTAAACAGTTATATAAACTTTCTACTAGTTAATTTTGTAATACTTTTCAAGTTAAAATTATATATTCTACTTGAACAGTATTTCATTTCAATTAATATTTTGTGTGAATTTAAAATAATTTTTTTAAGTCAAATATTCCGCGTTAATTAATTGATATTGTATTCAACCCCCCTTCTACAATATCAGGGACCAACAATATTAGAATTCAGATTTAATAATAATAATAACCCAAAGTCATAATGGGTTTTGGAAACCACATGAATTAGGATTAGGCCCAAAATCTCTCTCTCCCCTATATATACATAATGATGTATAGTATTAGGGTTTGATCATCAAATTTCGTTTTTAGAGAAAAACCCTAGCTGCTCAACATCAAGAGAGTCTAGAGAAAGAGAGAAAGAGAGAGGCAAACTGTAATAGTATTTTATTTCTAAAATTCCCTAGTCAAGTATTATTATTATTTAAGTACAATAATAATGCAACAAGAATAGTATGTTTGTTGACGGATGACCACATCTCATTGGTCATAGGTATGGTGATACTAAAGTCAAGAACATAAGTGTATGTATCAATACATGACACTGGAAAGACCCGCCGTGAGATTCTACATGTTAATAAGTGTCATAAGAAATCTCACTGTGATAATGATGTAATGATCCTCTGACTTGAAATCATTATATTTCTATACGAGAATTAATATACTTTGATTACACTCAAAGTTACCTTTAACCGGGTAATGATAAAGGTGTACATTGGGTATGCTATGAATCGTATGAGGAATATGAATGATAGATATAGGATTTAACCCTCCAATTCTAGGAGTGATATTATTGGCCTCTTGATTGAGTGAGACTATGAAATGCATGGCCATGCTCAAATATTGATTTGTTTAAATAGTCTACTCATTGATCAAGAAAACCGAGATTAAACGTTGAAGAGGATGACACTATACATGCCTCGAGTTTGATCTATAATATAAGGTTAAAGGGATTATATTACATGGAACATTATTCACGAAAGGTTTAATTGAATCACCAATTACTATTGTTACTTGGGTAGCAATGATGTATTACTAGATGCCGCTCATTGTTTATAATTTTATTATTAGATAATAAAATTATTGCCAACGTAATAATAACCTAAAGGGTCACACACAAAGAACGTCAAAACGGAGGTTTATTTAAATTACGAATTTAAATATATTATTGTTTATTCGAATTTAATTATTGAATTAATTAAGTGGGACTTGATTAATTATATTAGAATTCAGATTTAATAAGTATTATTATTATTCGAATTTAATTATTGAATTAATTAAGTGGGACTTGATTAATTATATTAGAATTCAGATTTAATAATAATAATAACCCAAAGTCATAATGGGTTTTGGAAACCACATGGATTAGGGTTAGGCCCAAAATCTCTCTATCCCCTATATATACATAATGATGTATAGTATTAGGGTTTAATCATCAAATTTCGTTTTTAGAGAAAAACCCTAGCTGCTCAACATCAAAAGAGGCTAGAGAAAGAGAGAGAGAGAGAGGCAAACTGTTTTCCCAGTTGCACAAGTAGAAGGGGGGGGGGGGTTGAATACTTGTGTATCTTTTCTGGCCGATTTAAAATCAAATTAATAACAAACTCAAACACGAAGATATGAATAAGAACTGTTTTGTATTATTGATTTGTGAATACAAAACTCTCCTAGGATGTACACAAACCCTAACAGCTTCTCTGTGTTTATCACAGCAACTCTCTCTATCTCTATGCTCTCACAAAAATATTACTAAGACAATTATTTTCCCACTCTTTTACAATTAGGTTACATAGAGTTTATATAGAGAGCTTCCTATCAACTAATAACAGAAAGATAAATTACAATAGGAATATAATTCCTAATTATTAGTTGACAGTTTCCTTGTAGAATTCTCTTTCTTTCCCATAGCATATCTGTAATTTAAATTATCTTGATCTTCGAAGACTTTCCTTTCCTCTGATCTTCTGTATAGACTCTGAAATCTTCAGACTCTGATGATCTCCAGACTCTGATTAGATGTAGACTCTGATAGTTCACAGACTCTGATGGTCTATAGACTCTGACCACCTTCCAGACTCTGATCTTCATGTAGACTCTAGTTTCACTTTCTACAGAAATTCTTCTAAGTACAAATAACATGAATGTTGACTATCTAGACTCTGATGATATATTTCAGAGACTAGAAAGACTTATTACAGATAAACTAATCTAGACCCTGTTCTAGTATTTTGTACATCATCAAATGGATATATTCCTAACAATCTCCCCCTATTTATGCTTTATAAAATGTAAGCATAAATCAAGGTTTGATGATGTCAAAACTAAAGAATAAAACTATTAATCTAGAACAATATAAAAGAATTATAAGGGAAAAAGAATTACTTCTTATTTAATCTTCTCAAAAGCTGGATTATTCTTCAAAAAAGACTTTAACATATTTTCCTCCACAATTGCCAAAGCTTCACCAACAAATTTCTTCAGTTTCTTCATTTCTTCATTTGAACATTTTATTTGACAGTAAGCTGCTCTTAGGTCATTTGCATTGCTTTCTTGAGTTTTTAAGTCCTTCAACATTAGAACACTGACTTTCCCATTCATAGGCTGAAACCCAAAGTAATGACCAACACCTTCTTGAAACTTGATTTGTTTTTCTTCTAATGGCATGACTTGATCATTTCCCTCAGCATCAACATATTTCAAAGAGAATTTGCTCATTTGTCGATTTGCCTGTCTGTGCAGAGTCAGCTTCCTGTCAATTTCTTGAAACCATTTGTGAGTGATAGCCTCTTTGCTTTTGTTCACTTCATAAGCAATTTGCAGTAGGAATCTAATATACTGTAACTCCTCAGCTTGTTTGAAAAAGTTAAAATTTGACTGACTAATCCACCTTACACATCCACCTTCTAGGAAGTAAACTAGCATCTCATTTTTCACCTTTTCTGTTTCTCCCTGACCGCCTTGTACCTTTCTTTCAAAAATATTATAAACAATTTGAGCAGACACCACTTTGTTTAAATGCTTCTGGGTGATCTTCTCAAACTGCCTATCTGTCAAGGATTGAGGATCCCTGGTTAAGGTAGATGTTCTGTCAATATCTGATTCTTCAAATCCTCCAAGTCCTGTCTTGTTTTTAGCTCTAAGTTGCAGATTTGATTGACTGCATTTCCAGTAAGAAGGTTCTTGAGTGTCATCAGAGTCTGATTTCTTCCTTTGCCTATCAGAGTCTGATTTAGACCCTGATTTCCCATGTCCAGTCCCTGACTGGTGTGTTTGAGTTCTTGCTACTCCAGATTGTTTTTGTTGCACACCATCAGGACCCTTAGGACCATGAGAACTATCTCCATCATCACCATCTCTCCTCCTTTTAACTCCCCTTGATTGATCCTTGCATCCCTCATCCTTATGTCTCCTGGAGGATTCACCTTGCTTCTCCTTCTCCCCCTTTTTGACATCATCATTACTGGTGACAGCCAAAAGGATCTGCTCAAGAACTGTGGAGATATTTGACTGGGCTGCAATAACTGAATCAACCTTAGTGGTCAAAGCAGAAACTGTAGTTTGAAGAGAGGCTTGAGTGGTAGTGATAGCAGCCAGAGCATCTTTAAAAGCGACCTCTTTGGATAATTGAAGGGAGTGAATTCTGTCAAATCTTGTATTGAGAAGAGAAGTGGTATTATCAACACCAGTGAGCTTTGTTTTAATATGAGAAATGTCCTGGACCACACTGGATAATTGAGCAGCAACATCAGGCAGCTTAGCTTTAACAGCTCCATCTAAGACTTGATCTTCTTCACCAGGATAGTAACCATGTTCCTGTTAAAAAGATTTTTTCTGAAAAGCTGGAAGCCTCTCAGATTGATGAATTGCCAAAATGCAAGCAAAAGAATCTTTATCTGTTATTCCCCTTTGCTGTGCAGACTCCCAAGATTGGGGAAACACCTGATCAAAATATACAAAGGAGGGTGGAACTGGATCATCATCTTCAGAAGAGCACTCCTCAGCAACAGGCTCAAGCTTTGTAATTGGAGGGGTAGACTCTGGTGGTGTAGACTCCGAAACTGCAAACGGGACTATAGACCCTGACTCTTCCTGAGAGTTATCAGAGACTGTAGACTCTGGAAGTCTAGCCCTTATAGGCATGATTAACAGAGGTTCTTCTGACTTCAAATTCGCAGCCTCAGGTGAAATGACAGGGTTTTCCACCATAGCCTCCATGACTCTATCTGCTCCCCTTGCTAGAGAATCCACCAAACGTAGTTGTGGTCTCTGAGTAAATGATTTCTGAGCAGCAAGAGCCTCCTCCTTCTTTCCAATCTGCACAATCAAACAGTGTGAATTTTCATCCATCCCCTGCTCCAACTCATTGGACCAACTTTGTGGAAAATCTTGATCCCAATAAGTAAAGCTAGGTTCAGGATACCCTAATCTCTCATGCTCACAGTGGGGTTGGGCACCCACTTTCTCAAACTCACTCAGGCTCTCTACAGCCTTTTCTACCTCTCCTTTTGCCTGGTCCAGTGCCAGCCTCTCAGATATTTTTTCACTCAATGTGGAGGGTGCACTCAAAAATCCTACAGAAGAGGGGTTGAGAGATAAGAGTTGTGCTTCAATACCTGAACCACCTTGATGGAGGGGAACCCCTTCAAATGTCTGAAGGCTAGGGGTTTCCACCAAGGGGTGAGCATCAACAGATCCTGAACCCTTACAAGCATCTTCTCTCATTTCAGAGTCTGTTGGCTCCAGTATTCCAGTCTCAGGGTCTACTCTAGACTCTGACAGCTTCAGTATGACTTCATTAGAAGCCAGAGTCTGAGTGTTGCCATCTTGGACTGTTTGTGCATGAGACTCCCCCTCAAGGTGGATAGACTCTGACAGAATAGATTGGGAAATTTCTTTATGAGCATCCATCAGAGTCTGTCCTCCCATATCACTGGGGTTCTCAGCAGCTGTTTGGTGAGTTGTCAAGGAGGGCCTAACAGCATACTCCCCTGCCCCACTATCACCCAACCTCTGACTAGGTGGTTCTTGTGTGGGTGAGGCAGACTGAGCATCTTTATCACTAGTCACCACTGGTGCACTAGTCCCATCCTCCAACTGCCTTGCACTACCTGCTACCTCCTGTTGTTCTTCAAGAATAAATGCATCCAACTTGTGATGAAAGGCCCTGAGATGGATTGCATTGATTGCCTGGGCATCTGTGAGATTGAAGAGGTCCTGCAGTTCCCTTCTTACTTTTTGAAAATAAGTGCCCTGAATTGATCCAGTCTACTTTGGTAGGTTGGATAGATGTATTTGTTGGCAATTGTACCTATATTATGGACAAGATAGTCAGCCACCTGTCTTGACAGAGGTTGAATTTGAGAGATCCATTGAATGGCTGTCCTGTAGGTAACTCCATTATCCCAAATTGCTTCATAGTTAAAAACTGGTTGCTCAATCTCAGTTTCCAACTCAGCAACAAACTTTGATGCTCTCCTTTTGTGGGCCTTAAGCTTTTTAGGCTTCTTTGTAATTTGCTGTTCAGAGTCTGGCACACCTAGTGCTTTGAGAACTTCATTTGTCTTGCCTTCTATGAGCCTAGCTGCTTGTACTTGTAATGAAGAGTTGAATAGGTAACTGTATAGATTTTTGACCACATCCTGTGCAGACATTTGTAGCTCCTGTTCCATTCTCTTCCTTAGGGCTTCATAGGTTGTAAGAAAATCCAAGACTTGAGATTTAGTCTGATATTGCCCTGGATCTTCAACTGATTCCACCAAAGGATATAGGAATAGCAGTACCTCATCACTTGGAATAATGATCTCATCAATTAGACTTGAGGCTGCATCCAATGGCATTCCTTCCCAAAATGTTTCATGATCAGAGTCTAAAGGCAGCCTAGACTCTGACTCAACATTAGACTCTGGTTCAGGAGTTTTCTTGCTTTCAGAGTCTGGCTCTGCAGGAGCCTTGGGAGCATCTGTTCCTTGCAAAACAGGGTTAGAAATAATAAGAGACTTGTGTGTGTGTGCAGAATAAGCCTTCCTCAATCTTCTATACTTCTGATCAAAGGATTTGTCAGGAGACTCAATTAGAGAATCCTGAGGTGCATTCCTAGGCTTTTCAGAGTCTGTAGCCTTTTCAGAGACTACAGACTTGGCTTGAAGGTTAGAATCAAGTGTATCATGACCTTCTTTTAACAAAGAAAGACCTTCAACAACTTGTTTCTCTAGAGGGTTGAGCTCTTCATCACTGTGCTCATCTATCAGCCTAGTATGAATCAATTTTCTCCTCTTTACAACTGGTGCCTGTTGAGAGACACCAGAGGTTGGTTTCTTTTTGGATTTTGGTTTGGAAGATTGTTGAATTGAAGGGGATTGGGTGACTTGGGTAGGTGCAGGGGGACTCTCCATTACTTGTTCCTGCACCATTTCACCACCAAAAAATGAGGCATTGTAGATAGAAGGTTTGTAGGTTGAGAGTTTTACCTGCATTACCTGTGGATAGTGCATGGCAGGTAGACTTTTCTTCTTGTCATCAATTCTCTTGATGTCAGAGAATATCCTCCTTTGCTGTTTGTATGCCTGCACACAGCAATCATCTGCCAACTTGGTTGACATATCAGGAATGAAATGGTTGAGGAGAATCATAAGAAATCTATGATAGTAGACTTTCTTCCTCCCCTCTTGCACATTATTTAATTTTGCTCCCATTTGAGTGAGCAACATATCACCAATGTGGATCACTTTGTCAAACAGGAGACTGTGACCAATTTGATAAGTTATAGCAGTAATAGCATCAAAACCACTACACTTACCAGTGAAGCACTTAGCAATTTGATCAAAGAAAAAGGACCATTCTTTCCTTAAGTAAGGCCTAGTTATTTTACTCATGTTATCTAAGCTAGCAGAATAACCTATTGCCTTAAACATGCTTTTAATGTCATCATCAAAAACAGTTTCATCAAAAGGTGTTCTTACAGGCAATTTAAACACAACATTAAGTACATCGGCAGTTACATCAAATGTAGTGGAGCCAAAGGTAAACATGATTTTACCGGGTTGATCCTGAGAAGGATCAACAACCTGTGCAGAACTCCAAGCCTTTGACACAGCATCCATGTGAATCACTGGTGATGCCTTGAGAATGTAACTGAGCTCAGAGTGCTCCATGAAATCCATCATTGGGAAGTAGTCAGCATCTACTCCTTTCTTATCTCCAAGAGCAGCAACATGATTTGTAGTCATGAAATCAAAGTCCCCAAAAGTGAAAGCAATCGCCTTGGGTCCCCTCAGGACAGTAGAAATGGCAGCCATTGAAGTTGTTGATGTTGAAAGTGATGGAAAAACTTGAAGAAATTAACTAGGGTTCGCAAAAAGCTTTGTGAATATTTTTGCCTTAGAAAATAATTGCAATAAACAAGTGAGTAAATTGTATGAAAAATTTTCTATTTTGTTTGAATTGCATACAATACACACGAGTCTACAGTCTATCTCCAGTCAAAAGATAACTGTTACCGCCTATTTCAAGTCAATTGAACCGTTTAAAAGCAATCAGAGTCTGCAGGCGCGAATATTGACCGATTCAGAGTCTAGGCGATATTTTTCTCAGAGTCTACAGACTCTCCGAGTCTACAGGCTCTCAGAGTCTACAGACTCGTCAGAGTCTAAGAACTAGACTCTGTCAAGGTAAAGTACCAAACAAAATTTTGCAATTTTAATTAATCATAGTGTGTTAAGCCAGGGACTATAATTAAAGTACATACCTTGCTTCTTGTAATTTTAATCACTTACATATTTAACATACCTAATTCACCTACCAGTCTGAGAAAGGTAGATTCATCAAGTGGTTTTGTCAAAATGTCTGCAATCTGTCTGTCAGTTGGAACATAGTGAAGTGTCACAGTGCCATTTTCAACATGTTCTCTAATGAAGTGATACCTGACATCAATGTGCTTTGTTCTGGAGTGTTGGACTGGATTCTCTGCAATTTTAATAGCACTAGTATTATCACAATACATAGGAATATTTGATAATGTTAGTCCATAATCAAGTAATTGATTTCTCATCCACAGAATTTGAGCACAGCAACTTCCAGCTGCAATGTATTCAGCCTCAGCTGTTGAGGTGGATACTGTTTGTTGTTTCTTGCTAAACCAAGAAATTAATCTGTTGCCAAGAAACTGGCATTGTCCTGTTGTGCTTTTCCTGTCTACTTTGCATCCTGCATAGTCAGAATCTGAATAACCAATTAGTGAAAAATCTGACTCTCTAGGATACCAAAGTCCAAGAGTTTGTGCCCCCTTGAGATATCTAAAAATTCTTTTCACAGCTATTAAATGTGATTCTCTAGGGTCAGCTTGAAATCTAGCACACAGACAGGTTGCAAACATTATGTCTGGTCTACTAGCAGTTAAATATAACAATGAGCCAATCATACCTCTGTAGCTAGTGTTGTTAACTTTCTTACCCTTCTGGTCAGAGTCTAGCTTTGTGGCAGTTGACATGGGAGTTTTAGCAGTTGCAGAGTCTTGCATATCAAACTTCTTCAACAGTTCTCTTACATACTTTGTTTGATTGATGAAAATTCCATCATTATTCTGTTTGACTTGAAGCCCCAAAAAGAAGTTTAATTCTCCCATCATGCTCATTTCATAATTTGATTGCATTAGTTGACTAAACTTTTCACAGAGTTTATCATTAGTAGATCCAAATACAATATCATCAACATAAATTTGGACTAGCAAAATATCACCTTTACATTTTCTAATAAAGAGAGTTTTGTCAATGGTACCTCTTGTGAATTCATTTTCCAGAAGAAATTTTGAAAGAGTTTCATACCATGCTCTAGGTGCTTGCTTCAATCCATATAGTGCCTTGTCTAACCTGTAAACATGATCATGAAACTTTGGATCAACAAATCCTGGTGGTTGCTCCACATAGACTTCTTCTTCCAATTCTCCATTTAAGAAGGCACTTTTCACATCCATCTGATACACCTTGAATTTTGAATGAGCTGCAAAGGCAAGAAACATTCTGATAGCTTCCAATCTTGCTACTGGTGCAAAAGTTTCATCATAGTCAATTCCTTCCTCCTGTGAGTATCTTTTTGCAACTAGCCTTGCTTTGTTTCTTACTACAGTTCCATTCTCATCAAGTTTGTTTCTGTAAACCCATTTTGCACCAACAACAGATCTATTTCTAGGTCTTGGTACTAGTTTCCACACTTTATTTCTCTCAAATTCATTCAATTCTTCTTGCATTGCAATAATCCAATCAGGGTCTTGCAAGGCTTCCTCAATTTTCTTGGGTTCATTCTTTGAGAGAAAACAGCTATAAAGACATTCATTTTGAGTGGCTGTTCTTGTTTGTACACCACTCTCAGGGTCACCAATTATTAAGTCAGAAGTGTGATCCCTTGTCCATTTTCTAGCTGGTGGAAGATTGGTTCTTGAACTTGAATCTCCCCCTAAGTCATTTGCATCTTCTGTATTTGAGTGAAATTCAAATGAAGAGGCTCCCCCTAAATTGCTTGACTCTGACAAGGTTTCAGAGTTGCTTGATCCAGACCCTGATGAGTTAGACTCTGTTTGTCTAGACTCTGTCTGGGTAGACCCTGACCTGTTAGACTCTGAATTATTTGGAGTTGAATTTTCTGACTCCCCCTCAGAGTGTGCAGATTCCTGTGTTGGTTCAGGAGTTGTTTGAGGGTCTTCATCCTCTTCTTCTTCATTTATCTCAGAACTTTTTAGATTTTCAAATTCCAGTGTAGTAGACTCTGACTCATCCTGCAATCCTGTAAACTTTTTATCATCAAATGCAACATGAATAGATTCCATAACAATTCTGGTTCTGAGATTAAACACTCTGAATGCTTTTGTGTTTGATGCATATCCAAGAAAAATTGACTCATCTGTCTTGGCTTCAAATTTGCTTAGATTTTCAGGATGTACTTTCAGTACATAACACTTGCATTCAAATATGTGAAAGTGTTTCACACTTGGCTTCTTGTTCTTTATCATTTCATAGGGAGTCTTTCCATGCATGTTTATTAAGGTGCAGTTTTGAGTGAAACATGCTGTATTGACTGCCTCTGCCCAAAAATAGACTGGTAGCTTAGATTCTGCCAGCATTGTTCTGGCAGCTTCTATGAGTGTTCTATTCTTTCTCTCCACAACTCCATTTTGTTGAGGAGTTCCTGGTGCAGAAAATTGTTGAGTAATTCCCTTTGATGCACAGTAGTCCTCCATGATAGAATTCTTGAATTCAGTACCATTGTCACTCCTTAGAATTTTAACTGTTTTTGTTGATTTCCTTTCCAGAAAGGTGATATGGTCTTTTATGTGTTGTGGAGCTTCATCCTTTGAATGTAGAAAGAAAACCCATGTGAATCTTGTAAAATCATCTACAATAACAAGAGTATATTTCCTTTTTTTAATTGACATAACATTTACTGGACCAAATAAATCAAGATGCAATAAATAAAAGGGTTCAGAAATGGTGTTAATTGTCTTGCTCTTGAAGGATGATTTTCTTTGCTTCCCAAGTTGACATGCTTCACAAAGTCCATCTTGCACAAAATCAACCTGTGGTAATCCTCTTACAAGATTCTATTTAACCAACTTATTGAGTGTTTTGAAGTTGATGTGTGACAGTTTCTTGTGCCATTTCTAGCTTTCTTCTGTTGAGGCCTTGCTATATAGACATGTGATTTCACTGTGTATGCAATCCTCCAAGCTGGCTTCATAAATGTTACCATGCCTAAGTCCTTTGAAAACCACAATGCCTGTTTCTTTGTGAGTCACAAGACACTCTTTGTTGTCAAAGCCAGTATGGTAACCTTTATCTCCAAGTTGACTTATGCTTATTAAATTATGCCTTAAGCCATCAACTAGAGCTACTTGTTCAATGATGACATTCCCAAGTACAATCTTGCCATATCTCAGTGTTTGTCCTTTGTTGCCATCTCCAAAAGATACTTCTGGGCCAGCCATTTCCACAAAGTCTGTAAGCAGGGATTTCTTTCCAGTCATGTGTCCTGAGCATCCACTGTCCAGGATTAGGGTTACATTCTTTACCCTGGTTCCCTGCATACATAAAGCAACTAGTTAGATGTTTTGAGGACCCAAACAGTTTTGGATCCTTTTCTACTAACTTTAGGAGAAGCAGGCTTTACAATTTTCACCTTTGATTTACCTGTCTCTTTTGTTGCCTTAGACTCTGGTAGAGTCTTGACAGTGTCATACCAACTTTTATCAATAGAAGATTTTAGCTCATAAAAATTGTAATACAAGTCATGATAGTCCTTACACATATAGATAGAATGAAATATGCTACCACAGTGATAACATGGTTTCTATGGTATGTAGTGACTTTTCAGAGTCTGTGAAGGATTAGACTCTGATTTCTTCTCAATCTTTGCTTTACAATCTATAGCCAAATGGTTGTGGTTGCCACATCTATAACACTTCTTTCTAGGAGCATTAGGATCCTTTTGGTAATTGTTTGCCTTATTAATTCCTTCCTTACCATTCCTATTTCTCCTAGTTTTGGTAGACTCTGATAAGTTCTCTAGCCTTTCTTTTAATTTTGACTTAGACAAGTACCCTATATTAATATTTTTCTTAGAGTTATTTGCTCCTGTTTCATCTGTCTTTTTGTTAACAACAGGGGGACTAATGACAGATGAGTTTGTGGTTTTAGATTTTTCTTTAGGTGTCACAAACTTAACAGGAACAAATGTACTTTTGTCTTTAGTCTTATTAACTTGGCTAGCTTCTTCACTGTTATCATTCTCAACAATAGGTCTTTTGTCTTAACTCTTGTCATAGCCTAGACCAGCAGTTTGACACACATTTTGATTATTGAGAATTTCTTGAACTTTTCTACCAGAGTCTGTCCAGACTCTAAACTTGAGTCTCTCTTCTTCTAGTTCTTTCTTAACATACGGCCTTCAAGATTTCAGTGTAGTTATGACTATGTTTCTCAGAATCCTTTTTGTATTGTTCCATTAATATTAACTCAGACTCTAAATGATCATTCCTTTTAGTCAAGGTCAAATTTTCCTCTCTCAACCTTTCACTTTCACTAGTGAGAGACCTACATGTTGTCATTATTTTATTGACCTCACTTTGCACAGTTTCTATACCATCAGAGTCTAAATTAATTAAGGATTCAGGAGTAAAGATTGATACCTGAGTTTTAGGAGATGAGGGTTCTTTGGGAGATTGTGATTTTCTTGAGGAGGATGCCATCAGTGCTAGATTTTCATAATCAATTTCATCATCTGAGCTTGAATCTGCCCAATCCTTTCCAGTTGATAGAAGTGCTTTTCCTTGACTTTTTGACTTTCTGCATTCACTAGCAAAGTGGCCCAATATTCCACAGTTGAAACATTTGACCTTTGCTTTGTCAAGTTTGATTATTGTACTCTTGCTCTTCTCAACCTTCTCATCTTCCTTCTTAAATGATGGCCTCTTGCTAAATTTTCCAGTTCTTTTGTTAAATTTCATTCTTTTGAAATTTTTTGCAAACATAGCCATCATTTGACTTAGGTCAATCTCTTCATCAGAATCAGAGTCTGTGTTAGGAATCTACATGAGATTTGATGATAACATTAATCTTAGAATCATAGAAATTTTATTTGTTGTAACTGATCAATTGATATGAAAGTTATAAATATCAATTGTTCAGGAAACCATTTATCAGTTGAAGTGTTTATTTGAATCAACTGATAATTTGGATTGTAGCATAGGTGTACTTAGTCTATCTCAATTGATATGGCTTTAGTCGACTGATAATTTTCTATCGACTGATACTGGAGTCGATTGATGTTGGTTATCAACTGATGTATATTTTAGGCTGTCAAATTGTAATTATTTGAAGACAGGGAAATTGTACAAATGAAGTATGATCAACTGATATGGAGGCATCAACGGATAGAGGATCAATTGATGTAAAGTCAAGTCAAAGGTTGAAGACCATCAACTGATATGAAGACCCATCGATTAATCTATCGATCGATAAGTCATCAATCGAGAAGTCATCATCTATCGATCGATAAGTCACCAATCGAGAAGTCATCATATAACTATCGAGAAGTCATCATATACCGATCGAGAAGTCATCATTTATCGATCGAGAAGTCATCAACTGATAAGTCATCATTTATCAATCGAAGAAGAATATCAGTTGATGAATACAAGGAAGGATCGATCGATATGCTTAATAATAAAATATCAGTTGATTGTGACAACGCAAGTGGACAAGTTGACAGACAAAAGCACACCTATGGAAGACAGTCTGCACAGACTGTGAAGACTCAAAAAGAAACTGTCTTTTCCAAAGCCGTAAAAACTTTCTAAAGATAGAAAAAGGCCGACAGAAAAGACAGATAAAAAGCAATTCTAGAATAGATTAAATGTTTTTATTCTTTATAGGAATTGTAAAAGAACACTTGTGGTATATAAACAAGTGTAGTAGCATTATTAGAAAACATACAAGTTAGACATATTTCTTAATCAACTGTTCAAGCTTGAGAGCACATTTGTAAGAACAGTTGATTTGTTTTCTAATCTTGTAAACGCAGCTAGGTTTCTTCTAACCTAGGAGCATTGAGCAAAAATATATATTGATGGAAAAACCAATCCATCAATAATTTTAAATCTCTTTGTTCAGTTTTATTTTTCAGCATTAATTTGTTCGAACTTATTCTCTTATTCTTTCAATCATCAAGAACAAATATTAGAACACACAAAAAGTTTTAATATTTGTATTCAACCCCCCCCCCCTTCTACAAATATTGACATTGTTCTAAGGAATAACAATTGGTATCATAGCAGGCTTTCAACATACAGAAAGTTTAAAGATCAAGAACAGTCAATATGGGTCAAAGAGATTCAGGTGTGAAAATTCCAGTTTTAGAGAAAGATGAATATTTTCCATGGAAGGTCAAAATGCATCTGCATCTTCTTTCTCTCGACCCTTCTTATGTTAACTGCATAGAAAAAGGTCCTCATGTTCCCATGAAGCTAGTCACAGGTGTAAACCCTGATGGAACTCCTGCACTTGACAGACATGTTCCAAAACTTATTTCTGAGTTCACAGAAGAGGATGAAAAAGAAGTACTCAAAGACAAGAAGGCCATGAACATTCTGTTTAATGGTCTAGATAAAGATATGTTTGACAATGTAATAAATTGTACTTCATCAAAAGAAGTATGGGATACACTTCAAACTCTGTGTGAAGGAACTGAACAAGTAAGGAAAAACAAGATGCAACTCTTGATTCAAAAATATGAATCATTCCATTTCAAGAGTGGAGAATCTATCAATGACACCTATAGCAGATTTCAGAAGTTGTTAAATGGATTGAAGCTATATGGTAGGGTTTATGCAACTGAGGATACATATCTAAAATTTCTTACATCTCTTCCAAAAGAATGGAAACCAATTACTGTTTCCATTAGACAATCTCATGATTTCAAGGATTTTACACTGGAGAAACTTTATGGTATTCTCAAGACATATGAGTTGGAAATCCAACAAGATGAAGAGATTGAAAAGAATCAAAGAAAAGAGAAAACTGTGGCTTTGGTAGTCAAGGGAAATGAAGAGAAGAAGGGAAATGGCTATGAAGAAGAGTCAGTCATGATGGCTGGTGATGCTGTTGATGAATCATTCAAGAGAAAAGGAAAGAGCAAGTGTGAAGAAGATGAAACATGCTATCAGGATGATTTGGATGAGATTGATGAGCACCTTGCATTTCTGACAAGGAAATTTTCAAAGCTAAAATTCAAGAAGAATCCATATGCTCAAAGGCCTGGATCCTAGTTTAGAAACAACAATCAAAATAAAAATCTGGTTGATAGATCTAAATTCAAATGCTTTAACTGTGGATTGGCTAGTCATTTCTCAAGTGAGTGCAGGAAGCCAAAACAAGAAAAGGCAAAGTCATATGAGGGTATTGATTATAAGAAGAAATACTTTGACCTTTTAAAACAAAAAGAAAAGGCTTTTGTAACTGAGGAGAAGGACTGGGCTGCTGAGGATAGTGATTCTGAAGAATATGTCAATCTAGCATTAATGGCCAATCATGAAGATGAAGAAGCTAGTTCAGCATCTAATCAGGTACTAGCTACCAACTTTTCCGAGCTTACATCTGAGTAATGCAATAGTACTATTAATGAAATGTCTAATGAACTGTACAATTTGCATGTCACTCTAAAATCTCTAAACAAAGAAAATCTCAAGTTAAAGAACACCATTGATGCCTTAACTGAGAGAAATATTTTTCTTGAAAATGAACTTGTTTGTTTAGAAAGATTTAAGCAGGAAAGAAAGGATGCTAGGAATGAACTAGTAAACAGTTTGAAAATAGAAGAATTGTTGAAAGAACAATTAGCTGAAGAAATTGAAACCATTAGCAAATGGAATAGGTCTGCTAAAACTGCCAAACAAATTATTGATGTTCAGGGTGTAGATACTCTAGGAGAACTCCCCAAATCAATAGGCAAGTCATTGGCTGATACTTCAATGGATAAAAATCAATCGACTGCTAATCCTTCATCAACTGATAAGGATTATCAATCGATTGATGCTGAATCAATCGATAAGCATCCATCGACAAGTAAATCATCAATGGCTAATAAAAAGAACAAATTTAGCACTCCTATTAAGTTTGTTAAGGAAACCAAGAATCAAGTTGAGACTGAGACTGAGAAGATCAACATAGGTAGCTTATCCAAGAAACAATTAAAAGAAAAATTAGAAAAGATAGCACCTGTGGAAATTACTCTATCTAAGTCTGAGAAAAAGAAAAAGAATAGGAATGGTAAAGTAGGAATAAATAAGCACAATAATTACACTCCTGATATGTATGCACCTAGAAAGGTATGTGCTAAATGTGGTAGTGTAAATCATTTGTCTATGCAATGCAAAAGTGAAAAGAATTCTATATCTGCAAATGATTTAAATATACATGCCATGACTGCAAATGCCATGTTTACCAATCCTATGCTCATGAATGCCATGTCTTCTAATTTGGTTGCACCTAATGTTCATATGCCTTATGCACAAGTTCCATACATGTATAATCCCTTCTTTGCATATCCTAATATGAACATGCCTGGTATGCCATGGAACATGCCTAATGTAAATGATGAAATCCATGGAAATTCTGCCATGAGTTCTAAGGTGTTAAAGCCCCAAAAGTCAACTCCCAAAGATAAAATGGATTTAAACCCACCAAAACAAAAGGAACCTAAGTTGACAACAGGGGCTCAAGCTGCAACTAATAAAAGAGGACCCAAGGCAACTTGGATACCAAAAGCAACTTGATTGTTTTATGTGTGTACAGGGAAACAGGAAGAAAAATCTCTGGTATTTGGATAGTGGATGTTCAAGGCACATGACTGGAGATTTGTCCCTGCTCACAAAGTTTGTGGAAAAAGCTGGCCCAGGAGTTACTTTTGGAGATAACAGCAAAGGTTTTACTCTGGGATATGGCTCAATTGCAAAAGAAAATGTTATCATTGAAACTGTAGCACTAGTTGATGGATTGAAGCACAATTTGCTCAGTATTAGTCAACTGTGTGATAATGGTAATGGTGTGTGGTTTACAACTGAATCATGCATCATAGCCAACAAAGAATCTGGTGAAATTCTCTTAACTGGAGAAAGAAAAGGGAATGTCTATGTGGCTGATTTTCACTCTGTAAAGGCAAATTCAATGACATGTCTACTTAGCAAAGCCAATACAGAAGAAAGTTGGACTTGGTACAAGAAACTAGCTCATTTGAATTTCAAAGCCATGAATTTATTGGTTAGAAAGAATCTGGTTAAAGGCATTCCACAGATGGAATTCACCAAGGATGGACTATGTGATGCATGTCAAAAGGGAAAACAAAGAAAAGCATCATTCAAGTCAAAGTCTGAATCATCAATTGATAAGCCTCTGGAATTATTGCACATGGATTTATTTGGTCCAGTCAACATCATGTCAATAGCCAAAAAGAAATATGCCCTAGTAATTGTGGATGACTTCACAAGATTTTCATGGGTATATTTCTTACATTATAAGGATGAAGCAAGCAAATTAATTATCAATCATGTGAAGAATGTTGACAATGGCACTGAATGGAAGGTCAAGAAATTTAGAAATGACAATGGTACTGAATTCAAGAATTCAACCATGAGAGAATTCTGTGAAGAAAAAGGTATCACTCATCATTTCTCTGCTCCAAGAACTCCACAGCAAAATGGAGTAGTTGAAAGAAAAAATAGGACCTTGATTGAAGCTGCTAGAACTATGTTAGAAGAAGCAAAACTTCCTACATACTTCTGGGAAGAAGCAATTAATACTGCTTGTTACATTTAAAATATTTCCATGATCAATAAACCTCAAGGCAAAACTCCATATCAATTGATAAAGAAAGACAAGAAGCCAACAGTTAACTTTCTTCATGTCTTTGGCTGCAAATGCTTTGTACTGAGAAATCAAGGTGAAAATCTAGGAAAATTTGAAGCCAAAGCTGATGAAGCTATATTTGTTGGATATGGAATAACAACCAAAGCATACAGAGTCTACAATCTTAGATTACACATTGTTATGGAATCTATGCATGTAGTTTTTGATGACAAGAAAATTCAAGGGTTGTTTGATGAAGGATTTCATGATCTATTGCATTTTGAAAATGAATCCACAAGTAATATTGAAGATAGTGATGATGATGTGGAAATCACAAGAGTTCAAGTACCTAGAATCCTCCCATCAATTGATGTCAATGGATCAACAGATAACTTATCAGTTGACAATCATCAATCAACTGATAATACATCAATTGATAATCATTCGATGGATATCAACTCTGCTCAACAATCTTCAAGTAGAGTGTCCATCTCAGGGGGAGGGTTCTCAAATAGTCAATCACATCACAATGATCATAACACTTCCAATGATCATGAAGCATCATCTTCAAGGACAAATTTACCATCACAAAGGAAATGGACAAAAAGTCATCCCTTTGAATTAATAATTGGAGATGCAAACGATGGTGTCAAAACTAGAAGTGCAACTCAAAATGAATGCTTGTATAGTAGCTTCCTGTCTCAAGAAGAACCAAAAAGGATTGAAGAAGCCTTGAATGATCCTGATTGGATAATTGCTATGCAAGAAGAGTTGAATCAATTTGAAAGAAACAAGGTATGGAAGCTGGTGCCCAAACCAAAGAACAAGTCTATCATTGGTACAAAATGGGTGTTCAGAAACAAAATGGATGAATCTGGTACAGTGACAAGAAATAAAGCAAGATTAGTGGCAAAGGGCTATTCACAAGAAGAAGGCATAGATTTTGATGAAACTTTTGCACCAGTTGCAAGATTGGAAGCAATCAGAATCTTTCTAGCATATGCTGCTTATGCAAATTTCAAGGTGTATCAGATGGATGTGAAAAGTGCTTTTCTCAATGGAGAACTAGAAGAAGAAGTATATGTAGAACAACCTCCTGGTTTTATTGATCCTATTCATCCTGGATTTGTATACTATCTTCTCAAGGCACTTTATGGATTGAAGCAAGCACCTAGAGCCTGGTATGACACATTGTCTAAATTCTTGATTGAGAATCACTTCACAAGAGGTACTGTTGATAAAACTCTCTTTCATAGAAATGTAAATGGCTCTATGATTCTTGTTCAAATCTATGTAGATGACATTATTTTTGGCTCAACTAATGAAAAACTTTGTAAAAAGTTTGCTAAGTTGATGCAGAGTAAATATGAAATGAGCATGATGGGAGAACTAACCTACTTTCTTGGCTTGCAAATCAAACAAGTTAAAAATGGTATTTTCATAAATCAAACCAAATATATTTCTGATTTATTAAAGAGATTTGATTTAAGTGAATGTTCTTCTGCTAAAACTCCCATGGCCACTGCAACTAAACTTGAATTAAACACTAAGGAAGCAGAAGTGGACATTTCAAGTTATAGAGGTATGGTTGGCTCATTACTTTATTTAACTGCAAGTAGGCCAGACATGATGTTTGCTACATGTCTTTGTGCTAGGTTTCAAGCTGATCCTAGAGAATCTCATTTGATTGCAATAAAAAGAATATTCAGATATCTCAAAGGAACTCCAAATCTTGGAATTTGGTATCCTAGAGATTCTGGATTTGATCTAATTGGTTATTCAGATGCAGATTATGCAGGTTGCAGAATTGACAGAAAAAGCACAACAGGCTCCTGTCAATTTCTAGGAAATAAGCTTGTTTCATGGTTTAGCAAGAAGCAGAATTCAGTGTCTACATCTACTGCAGAGGCTGAATACATTGCAGCTGGAAGTTGCTGTGCACAAATATTATGGATGAGGAATCAACTACTTGACTATGGGTTCAACTTGAACAAGATTCCTATTTTCTGTGATAATACAAGTGCCATTGCTATAACAGAAAATCCTGTACAACATTCCAGAACCAAGCACATTGACATAAGGTATCACTTCATTAGGGAACATGTAATGAATGGTACAGTTGAATTACATTTTGTCCCTAGTGAAAGACAACTTGCAGACATTTTTACCAAACCATTAGATGAATCTACCTTCAATAGATTGGTCTGTGATTTAGGTATGCTTAATTATATCTAATCCTTTAAATGTCTGACAAGTTATGTATTTATAGTACATGTAGCCATTGACTATGTTAAATTATTGATTCTTCAATAATCAACTGATAAATATTTTACATATCAATGGATATTAATGGAGCTGTCGACAGATAAATATATCAATTGATGATATATTTGTTTATCGATGGATAGGGGTAACTATCGACAGATAGATATATCAATCGATGATATATTTGTCTATCGATGGATAATTGTACCTGTCGATGGATAAGCAATTTATCAATCGATGACCTAGAATTTAAAGGGGTCCATGTCATCAATCGACCTGTATAAAAATCTAGCCGTTGATTACTTATTTTATCAATTGATTAAAACGTACATTCCTGTATGTATAACAATCGATTGCCAAAATTGGTAACTTTTAATTATCAATACTCTTCCAACGGTCGATTTAGTTCTATTTTGAGTAAGAAATTGGTTGGGAAATCAGTAAATATAAATAGTGAGATTAAAACTTCTTTTAATTCTTACTTGCATTTTTACTATCGATTTTTCTATCTCTTTCTCTTTCTCAATCTTCGAACTTACTCTGTATCTATCTCTTGCTAAGAACCCTAATCTACTACTGTCTATTTATTATTTCTGTTATAATTACTAACAAGTTTGCCAGTTAATTCAATTATAAATCTTCAAACACGATAATGGCATCTTCAAAGAAAGTCTCACAATCTGGATTCTACTATGAGCTCAACAATTTCGTTGCTTGCACTATGGTGGAGGAAGCCCCAACAGAATTTCATCCCCTAATGGAATTTCTAAGGAGTTCGAAAATTTCAAAGGCCCTCTCAGAAGCACCAAAAATAGTGTGCAATCTAGTTGAAGAATTCTGGACAACAGCAGAAGTAGCAGATGATTTTTCTACAATCTCCTTTGAATGCAAAGGACAAAGGTATATTCTAACCACTGTGGTCTTGGGTGAGTGTTTAAATATTCCTGCAAATAATACCGAAAATGCACCCACTGACACAGTTATTAGAAACATGCTTAGGGAAATCAACTATACTGCTCCTGATGCTAGTCTAGGTAGTATTGTTAGAAAGAATCTAAGAAAAGAATGGTCATATTTCTTTGATGCTTTAATAAAGTGTTTTTCTGGTAAGGTTAGTAATTTTGATGCAATAACAACTAGTATGCAACAAGTAGGGTATAACATTTTATATGATAGATATCATAATTTAGGAAGCCTGTTACTCAATGAAATATCTGCCAAATTGGGGAATAAAATAAATAGATCTAATCATATTTATTATGCAAGATTTATTATGATTATTATTAACTACTTTGTCAAGGATATTGAGATTGACAGGAATACAGAAATTTTGGATTGCTGGACTCAAAACAAAAGGGTCTTTAAAGACTTGGTTAGGATCAATCTTCACAGCAATGTGGAATTGATCTATCCCTCTTTTGTTCAGGTATTTATCTCTACTTTAAACTCTTCTAAACCTAATTCTTCCTTGCCTTCTGTGACTATGGAGGGTGGTAGTAATGACCCCAACCCTCCTACCCAGGCCACATAACCAATCTCTAAATCCAAATCTAAGAAACCAACCTCAACAGGTTCTCAAAAACCTGCTGTTGTAAAAACCAAGAAAAGAAAATCAACTAGTGTGGTAGATAGATTAGAGGAGGATGTAGGTGGTGAGGGAACTGGGGAACATCAAAGAACCCAGAAGGATAAGGAGAGTGAGGGTGTGCAACCTCAACCTAGCCACTTCATAGTCTCCCAAAAGACTGTGGATGTTAACATGGAAAATACCACATCCCTATTGTCATTCTCTCAAAAGGATGACAATATTGAAAATAGCCCACAACCAGGGGCACAGAATCAAATTGGGGACACAAAAGCCAAAACACTAACACCATACAAAAGAAGAGAAAAGAAAGTCACCTTTGCACTTGGGGAATCACACACTGCAAAACCACAGGAAACTGTGGAGGAGCCTTCACAAAGTCTGCATGATGCATCTCATATAAATGATGAGATGCAGCCCCATTCTCTTTCAATTCCTATCTCTTCTATTCTTCTATCCCCTTCTCAAACTTCTTCAGAAAATGTTTTGATAGACTATCGAACATTTTCAGATTCTCCTTCTTTGTTTTTCAAGGAGAAGCCAACACTCTCTCCTGAATCTTCTTCTCAGAATTTTCAGGATTCTATTTCCAATATCATCTCAAACATAACTTCACAAATTATCTCAACTGTTTCTTCTCCATCAATTGATGTTCCTTCATCAATTGATATTCAGCCATCGACTGATAAGCCATCGATCGATACTCAAGATCAATCGATGGGTATGCATCAATCGATGGATATCCCAAACACCACTTCAACTGATAATGTCAATACATCAATTGATGCTCAATCAATTGATGTTGCACAAACACTCTTAGGATTGAGTGAGTTGAGTGAGAGGCAGGATTGTAACCTGGAAAAAGGAGAGGAAGTGAGTAAAAACATTCCTATTTCTTCCAGGAATGAGAGTGAAACACTTGAGGGCCCCACCTTAGAAGGTGCAAAAGAAATGAGTGAGGGAGAGGTGAGATTCCAGGATGAGATCCTGATGCAAAATAGAGAGATGAGTGAAAGTGATAAAAACATTCTACTTTTTGCACAGGAATTGGAAATTGAAATGATGGCAGAAGAAGGAGTAAAGGAGATAGGGGGAGCAAATAATGCTGAAGCTAGTGGGAGTGGAATTGCTAAAGATTTTGAAGAGGAAATAGATGCTGGTGAATTGGATCCAAAGATTTTCATTAATCCTGATCCACAATATCAAGGGTTGGCTACTTCAAGTAACAGGAATGCAGAACAACTCTTGGGCATTGATCATACAGATCAAAGGACCAGGAATCTGAAGGAAAGCATTGCCAATACAACAGACACTTGTTATATGGCACCTGAAGAGTTGGAGAGTGATTCTGATGAAGAGCCATGGATGAGCACTATTGATGGTTCCTTAGAAGCCATGGATGAGCACTATGGATGAGCACTATGAAGAGCTATGGAAGAGTCAAAGGGTTCTTGACGGACTTCCACCCCTCCCTCCAATTGATGATAACAAAAAGGGGGAGAATACAAAGAAGAAGGATGATGATGGTGGCGATGGCAAAGGCAGTGGAAGTGGTGGAATAGGTGGTTCTGGTATGAATAAGTCAAGTGGAATTGGTGGTTCTGCACCAAGAAGAGATAAAAGCAGAAGTAACATGGACAATCAATCTTCAAAGAAATCTAAGTCATCTAATTCTCCAAAAGATAATTTAGAACATAAAAAGAAAGATTACAAGAAGTTTGATGATGATCTTGAAGCTAGGAGAATTTCTAGGGAGAAAGAAACTCAATCAATGATTGAGAGAGAAAAGAAAAGAATTGAAGATCTAAGGAGAAGCACTGAGTTAGTAACAGAGGCAGTAGAAAAAGGAGACTTGGATGAGTTCATTGCTCAAACAAGAAAAATAAATGAAGATGCACAAAAGGCTGCCAAGGAAAGAAACTCAAATACAGAAGCTTTTCTTCAATTGGATATTGAAGCTCTTAAAGAAAAGAAGAAAGGGAAAGCAATAGTGATTGAAGAAGAGAAGAAGAAAGAGACTGAACCAGTAAGTCAAAAGCTACTTCAAGAAGCCATCACTACAGGAATCTTAGATGCCTCAAGGAGAGAAAGGGAGAATGAAGAGATTGCTAGACAGATGGAAATGCAATGGCATTTGGAAGAAGAGCTACAGGCAGAACAACCTTTGAGAAAAAAGAGAAAAGTTTCTATGGCCAAGAAAAGGTCAAGTTCTACTCAAGAAATAGTGGTTTAGGAAAACCTCCAGGGTCAACAAGAAGAAATCAAGGAGGAGGTCACAATTGAAGGTTATGATTTGAAGGGAATACCAGTAATCAATGAAAAAGGATTAATTGGAGTAAGGACTCACCCTGCAACCTCTAACCATGAAGAATCAATGAGGTTGGAGTATGAAAATGGAGTGAAAACAATCTATTCATTGAAGGTGATAATGAAGCAAAGCTACAATGTTTTAAAGACTATTCTTCCTCTACTCAACAGAAAGTACAAACTCAACACAACAATTGCTCAGGAGATACAACAACAAATTTCAAGGTTAAGAAGATCCAAGGCAGAAGCTGAACCTGATTCACCTCTAAAGCTATGGAAGTCACAGGTCAAAAAGGTGGTGTTGGAGCCAAAGTATGCTATGATTTTTACAGATATAGAGGGCAACACAAAGTTCTTTGATATCTGCAAATATCTGGACAAAATCACAGATGAAGAAATACACTACCTTATGAGGCAACTTGGAGAAACTGACAGGGATGAAGCAATATTGAGAAGTTCTTTCACGAGGCAACTAAAGGAAAATGCTGAGAAAAGGAGGAAGAGGAACTAAATTAAATTATGAAGACATTGAAGCTGCTTGCAGGAGTTATCTATCAATCTGGTACTTCCAAAATTAATGTGCCAATTAAGTTTCTTGATTCTATCTAAATGTAATTTTTTTTAAGGGTTTTTGTTATCATCAAGTAGATTTATGCCTGTTAATAACACAGACACAAATAGGGGGAGATTGTTAGGAATCTACATGAGATTTGATGATAACATTAATCTTAGAATCATAGAAATTTTATTTGTTGTAACTGATCAATTGATATGAAAGTTATAAATATCAATTGATCAGGAAACCATTTATCAGTTGAAGTGTTTATTTGAATCAACTGATAATTTGGATTGTAGCATAGGTGTACTTAGTCTATCTCAATTGATATGGCTTTAGTCGACTGATAATTTTCTATCGACTGATACTGGAGTCGATTGATGTTGGTTATCAACTGATGTATATTTTAGGCTGTCAAATTATAATTATTTGAAGACAGGGAAATTGTACTAATGAAGTATGATCAACTGATATGGAGGCATCAATGGATAGAGGATCAATTGATGTAAAGTCAAGTCAAAGGTTGAAGACCATCAACTGATATGAAGACCCATCGATTAATCTATCGATTGATAAGTCATCAATCGAGAAGTCATCATCTATCGATCGATAACTCACCAATCGAGAAATCATCATATAACTATCGAGAAGTCATCATATATCGATCGAGAAGTCATCATTTATCGATCGAGAAGTCATCAACTGATAAGTCATCATTTATCAATCGAAGAAGAATATCAGTTGATGAATACAAGGAAGGATCGATCGATATGCTTAATAATAAAATATCAGTTGATTGTGACAACGCAAGTGGACAAGTTGACAGACAAAAGCACACCTATGGAAGACAGTCTGCACAGACTGTGAAGACTCAAAAAGAAACTGTCTTTTTCAAAGCCGTAAAAACTTTCTAAAGATAGAAAAAGGCCGACAGAAAAGACAGATAAAAAGCAATTCTAGAATAGATTAAATGTTTTTATTCTTTATAGGAATTGTAAAAGAACACTTGTGGTATATAAACAAGTGTAGTAGCATTATTAGAAAACATACAAGTTAGACATATTTCTTAATCAACTGTCCAAGCTTGAGAGCACATTTGTAAGAACAGTTGATTTGTTTTCTAATCTTGTAAACGCAGCTAGGTTTCTTCTAACCTAGGAGCATTGAGCAAAAATATATATTGATGGAAAAACCAATCCATCAATAATTTTAAATCTCTTTGTTCAGTTTTATTTTTCAGCATTAATTTGTTCGAACTTATTCTCTTATTCTTTCAATCATCAAGAACAAATATTAGAACACACAAAAAGTTTTAATATTTGTATTCAACCCCCCCCCCCCTTCTACAAATATTGACATTGTTCTAAGGAATAACAGTCTGTGTCAGTAGACTCTGACTCCACAACAGCTTTACCCTTCTTCCTTGAATCCTTGATTCTAGCTTCTGTGGGTTGTTCCTGTTGTTCTTTCTCAGACTCCAGTAAGAGTGCCACAGATTTTGTCTTCACAGACTTCTTATTCTTCCTCTGTTGCATCTCCAAATCATATGTCTTGAGTCTGCCATACAATTCTTCTAGAGTTAGTTCATCCAAATCTCTAGCTTCCCTTATGGCTGTTGTTTTATTGTCCCACTCTTCAGGAAGTGCTCTTAGAAACTTGGTGTTTGTATCTTCAGAATCATAAACCTTACCAAGCATAGCCATCTCATTCAGAAGTTTTATAAACCTATCATACATCTCAGTGATAGATTCTCCAGATTTAGCTTCAAAATATTCATACTCCTGAATTAGCAAAGACCTTGCATTCTTCTTGACATCTTTAGTCCCTTGACAGTGCACTTCAAGTTTTGCCCACATCTCCTTAGCAGTGGTGCATGATATAACACAGTTTGTAAGGACAGAATCCAAACTGTTGAAGAGAATGTTTTTGACTTTTGCCTCCTTAAGAACATTCTCCTTGTCCTCTCTTGTCCATTCAGCCTTGGGTTTTCCAATGAAGTGTTCTTCAGTTACATTACCTTCTTCATTGATTTGAGGCACAAGCTTTAAGGGCACATAGGGTCCTTCATGAATTCTTTCAAGGTAGTCAGGGTCTGTTGCTTCCAGATGGTGCAGCATCTTAACCTTCCAGTGGGTGAACTCATTTCTTTTAAGCATCGGAATCTTAGAATTGCCATCTTTGTTTCCAGACATCTTTGATCGATTTTATACGTTAGGCTCTGATACCAATTGTTTTCCCAGTTGCACAAGTAGAAGGGGGGGTTGAATACTTGTGTGTCTTTTCTGCCCGATTTAAAATCAAATTAATAACAAACTCAAACACGAAGATATGAATAAGAACTGTTTTGTATTATTGATTTGTGAATACAAAACTCTCCTAGGATGTACACAAACCCTAGCAGCTTCTCTGTGTTTATCACAGCAACTCTCTCTATCTCTATGCTCTCACAAAAATATTACTAAGACAATTATTTTCCCACTCTTTTACAATTAGGTTACATAGAGTTTATATAGAGAGCTTCCTATCAACTAATAACAGAAAGATAAATTACAATAGGAATATAATTCCTAATTATTAGTTGACAGTTTCCTTGTAGAATTCTCTTTCTTTCCCATAGCATATCTGTAATTTAAATTATCTTGATCTTCGAAGACTTTCCATTCCTCTGATCTTCTGTATAGACTCTGAAATCTTCAGACTCTGATGATCTCCAGACTCTGATTAGATGTAGACTCTGATAGTTCACAGACTCTGATGGTCTATAGACTCTGACCACCTTCCAGACTCTGATCTTCATGTAGACTCTGGTTTCACTTTCTACAGAAATTCTTCTAAGTACAAATAACATGAATGTTGACTATCTAGACTCTGATTATATATTTCAGAGACTAGAAAGACTTATTACAGATAAACTAATCTAGACCCTGTTCTAGTATTTTGTACATCATCAAATGGATATATTCCTAACACAAACAATTCGGCTAGTACCGACTCCGGTGATCGTAGGACGATCGGGCGTTCATGTGGACTTCTTTAGAGAGCAAATCTTTGCAACAAAGGACTGTTGTGATTCATTTTTCTGGACCTCCATTAAACAACATACAGAAAGCTTTGTTAAGGTACAGACTTCTTCACCATAATCATCCAACGTTATACATGGATCCTGCGATTAAGTTTCGATTTTTTTTGTTTTTACGTTAATTCCGCTGCGTTTTCATGCCCGAAACCCTTCAAAAACCTCCAGGCTAATCAAGAAGAAATAAAGGAGGAGGTAACAATTGAAGGATATGATATGAAAGGAATACTAGTGGTTAGTGAAAAAGGGTTGATAGGAGTCAGAACTCACCCTTTAACCTTGAACCAAGAAGAATCAATGAGGTTGGAGTATGAAAATGGAGTGAAAATCACCTACTCACTAAAGGTAATAATGAAGCAAAGCTACAACGTTCTGAAGACCATTCTTCCTCTACTCAACAGAAAGGACAAACTCAATACAATAATTGCTCAGGAAATTCAACAACAAATCTCAAAGCTAAGGAGATCAAAGGAAGAAGCTGAACCTAATTCACCCCTTAAGCTATGGAAGTCTCAAGTCAAAAAGGTGGTGTTGGAGCCAAAATATGCAATGATTTTTATAGATGTGGATGACAACGGAAAGTTCTTTGATATCTGCAAATATCTGGACAAAATCACAGATAAAGAAATACATTACCTCATGAGGCAACTTGGAGAGACTGACAGGGATGAAGAAATTTTGAGGAGTTCTTTCATTAGACAATTAAAGGAAAATGCTGAGAAGAGAAGGAAGAAAAACTAATTGGATTATGAAGATGGCGAAGACATTGAAGCAGTTTGCAGATGTTATTTATCAAACTGGTACTTTCAAATCTCAAAGTGCTATTTAAATTTCTTAATTCTATCTGAATGAAAATAATTAAGGGTTTTATTATCATCAAGTAGATTTATGCATGTTCATGTCACAGACACAAATAGTGGGAGATTGTTAGGAATCTACATGTAATTTGATGATAACATTAATCTTAGAATCATAGAAATTTTATTTGATATAACTGATCAATTTATATGAAAGTTATAAATATCAATTGATCAGGAAACCATTTTTCAGTTGAAGTGTTTATATGAATCAACTGATAATTTGAATTTTAGCATAGGTGTACTTAGTCTATTTCAATCGATAAGGTGTAAGTCAATTGATATTATTCCCATCAATTGATGTTAGGGTCGATTGATATAGATCATTAACTGATGTGTAACTTAGACTGTCAAAATTGTAATTATTTGAAGACAGGAAATTATACAAGTGAAGGATGATCGATTGATATTGAAGCATCGATGGATAGGAGATCAGTCGAAGAAGCCAAGTCAAGTATTGAAGACCATCAACTGATGTGAAGACCCATCGATTGATATATCGATTAATAACATCTATCAATTGATAAGTCATTATTTATCAATCGATGGATATAAATATCAATAGAAGAAGAACATCAATTGATGGATTAAAGGAAGGATCAATTGATATGTTTGACAGAAAATTATCAATTGATTGAGACAACACAGAAGGACTATCTGTTGAAGATCCAAAGGACAAAAGCACACCTATAGAAGGCACTCTATGATGGCTGTGAAGACTCAATCTATAGCTGTCTTTCAAACATTTTTCTTAAATGCAAAAATGTAAAAGGAAGGTAGATAGAAATAATCCAAAAATAGGAATTGTAAAAACACACTTGTAGTTTATAAACAAGTGTGGTAGCATTGTTAAAAAAGAGAAGAGTTAGACAATATTTCTTGAATCAACTGTTCAGCCTTAGAGCACTTTGTAAGAACAATTGGTTTATTTTCTAACTTTGTAAAAATGAAGCTAGGTTTCTTTTAACCTAGAAACATTGAGCAAAAATATACACTAATGGAAAAACCAATCCATCAGTAATTTTAAATCTCTTTGTTAAGTTTACTTTTTCAGTTTTTAATTTGTTCAAACATATTCTCTCTAATTCTCAAACATCAGTAACAAATATTAAAACAAACAAAAAGTTTTTATATTTATATTCAACCCCCCCTTCTACAAATATTGGCATTGTTCTGGGAAATAATAACCAGTGACGAGACTTGATCCTATTAGGGCTAAACAATTTGATGACCTAATAATAGGATATCCCTAGCACATGTTGAGCATTCAAGCATGAGTATCTATCAGATGAATGTGAACAAGTGCACTCCTGAATGGTGAGTTAGAAGTTGAAGTTGATGTACAACATTTCCTACACTTTGAAGTTGCAGATCATTGGAATTTGTATATCATTCTCTTCCCAAGCTCTCTATGAATGGAGTTAGGGATTCAAGAAAATCGTCAAGGACATGGTATGACACTCTAACTACTAATTACCTGAAAATAATTTTGGTAGAGTCGGTATACATATATATCTCTAGAATACAAGGAACACAAACAATGTAATATATGTGAAAGTATACCATGATTATATTATATATGGGTCTACTAATGAAAATTTGGCAAGAGATATTTGCTAAGTAAATGCAGAGTAGGTACAACATGAGCATGTTGGAAGAGTTGCAATTCTTTTTGGATTACAAATAATTCAAAGAATGATGACAATTAAAGTAAGTCAAGGATCTTTTAAAGATGCGCAATTTGGAAGATTCTAGACCTGCCAAGACTTCTTACCAACAGACCACTAAGCTTGATCAGGGCAAATCAGGTATATGAACTGAAGTGATGACCTATAGAGGTATGATCAGCTCATTACTTATTCAAGTGCATAAAGACCATATATTTTATTCTCAATAAGCCTATGTGCAAGTTTCCAAGTGGATACTAGAGAATATTATGTTATAGCTAAGTTATAAATTTTTAGATATCATAAGGGATCACCGATTCTTATAATTAGGTACCCTGAAGATAATAGGTTTAACCTAATTGGCTATATAGATATAAATTATGCAGATTATAAGAAAGACAAGGAAGTCATTCCTAGAAGCTGTCAATTTCGTGGAAGAAGTTGGATTCTTGTTGAAATGAGAAGAATCACTCAATACACGGTTGCAGCAAAGGCGGAAATTAAAGCAACTTGTGAATGTGATGCTCTGATCTTCTGGATAATGAAACTTCTTCAACTCCAACAAATTTGCTGGATATCCTTTACACCACGTATGGAATAAGATCATGGATACCAGGTATCATTTTTTTAGAGAGTTGTCCTTAGTAGAATAACTTGTAGATCGTTGCTAAATAACTTGATTAATTTATTTTGTCTAAGTTGGTTAGTGAACATGGAATATTATTTATTTGCATATATGTTGGAAATCCCATCTGCGAGGAATTGTTAAATGAGTTCACAAGTATTAAATCATCCATATTTAAAGGACTTGTGAATTTATTTGAAATCCAGTACCTCGTACTTTTTGGTATTAGTTTAATTATCATGCTTACAATGTTATATGCTTATGTGGTAGTTAAATGATTTAGCATAAGTTAGAAGCATAATTATTTGTATATTAAATATTTGATGAGTATTAGTCAATGATATCTTACTTAATTGCTATGATGTTTTGCTGTGATACTTTTAAATATTTTATTACAAATAATTGTGACACTTTTGATATTAGTGACATTATTTAGAATTTCTGTTCTAAGTAATCAATGCATATTTTAAAAATTCACTAATATTGGAAGACGAAGTATTTTCTAAGTTATGCGTATAAAATTCTCAATATATTATATACTTTGAAAATATTTCTTAAATTTGATTTTATTTGCGAGAAGTTGTATTTAGGATCACAAGTATTAAATGTCAATATTTAAAGGACTTGTGAATTTATTTTCAACTATTTTCTCGAGCTTACGTATATCATTAATAATTGTTATGAGTATAATTGCAATATACTTGAGTAACGATTATTAGATATAGCGTATGAAGGTATATGCTAATATTCAATCTAATGAATATTTTAGTATTTAGCAAAATTATTTTATCTTACTAAAATTATGGATTGAAGCAATTTAATGTTTATTAGTTTCATAATTTTGATTTGATAAAATATTAGAAGCATAATTTCTTGTATTTTGAAATTATTGATAAATATCAAGTAATGATATGTTGTTAATGTTTCCGTGCAATTAATTGTCATATTTTGAATATTAGTGATAATACATGTTGCTTATTTGAAAATCACTAATAATAAAAATATGTCTTAATGCTTAGTGTTCTACTGAATAATTGTCATGTTTATTTGATTTATATATATGTATGTTTGTGGTAACTATTTAGTATTGCATGAGTATTACTATTAGTTTTCTTCCTTTGACTGAATTTTAAACCTGAATGTATTTAAAATAAATTTCTTGTCTATTTCTTTTTCAAAATATTTTATTTAAAGATACATTCATTTTGTTGGGTTCCGAGGCATAAAACGCAGCGGATTAAACGTAAATATAACAATAATTTGGAACCCTAAACGCAGGATCATGTATAAGTTCGGACTGATTATTGTGAAACAGAATCATACCTTTTCTTGGTCTTGACTTCTACGAACTCAACGGAGATCCTAGCTTTCATGACTTGTGTCTTCTTCTCGAAAACACCTCTATGGTATCCACACGAGCACCTTCAAGAACGTCTCACGATCTTGATTATGGAATGGATGTACTAGCCTCCCTTTTGATGATTTCGAAATTTGTTCTTCTTTCTGCCTTCTTCCCCTTGCTGCTGCTTGCTGCCTCTAGGGTTTGTTTTTTTTTTTTTATCAAAAACGTCATCCCTCTTAACCCTATCATTATCTATTTATAATGCTGGTTAAGAGGCCCAATCAGCAACCCATAACAGCAAAACCTAACCCATGTAGGTTTAGGATTAAATAATAAAAACCGAATTTCTATTATTTAATTAATAACTAAGTCATACTTAATTATTAAGGGCAGAATTCAAATTCGAATTATATTATTTCAATTAATTAAGTCTCACTTAATTAATATAATAAAATTCAAATAATCATCAATTAATTTAAATCTATAATTTAAATTAACTATTCCTTGAAGTGCTCTATGTGTGTGACCCTATAGGCTATTATTTAATTAGCAATAATTTTATTCTCCAATAAAATTATAAACAATGAGCGGTATCTAGTAATACATCATTGCTACCCAATTAAATAATAATTAAATCGTGATTCGATAAAACCTTTCGTGATTAATGTTTCCGTGTACTATAATCCCCTTAACCATATATATTATAGATTAAATTCAAGGCATGTATTTAGTCATCCTCTACAACATTTAATCCAGGTTTACTTGATCCATGAGTAGACTATGAAAACAAATCATTATTTGAGCACGGCCATGCATTTTATAGTCTCACTCAATCAAGAGGCCAATAATATCTCTCATAATTATAGGAGGGTTAAATCTTTTATCTATCATTCATATTTCTCATACGACTCATGATATACCCGATGTCCACTTTTATCATCACCCGGTCAAAGGTAACTTTTAATGTAGTCAAAGTATATTAATCCTCGTATAGAAATATAATGATCTCAAGTCAAAGGATCATTACACCATTATCACTGTGAGTCTTTCTTATGACTTTATTAAACATGAAGAATCTCACTGTGGGTCTGTCCAGTATCATGTACTCCTACATGTACCTATGTATTGACTTTAGTATCCCCATACTTATAACCAATGAGATGTGATTATCAGTCAAACAACATACTAGTCTATTTATGTATTATTATTGTCCTATAATAATAATACTCGACTAGGGACATTTAAGAATATGATCTATTATATAATCTCAAGTTCAAGTCATGTACTAAACTATACAACGTGTATCATGATTCTAAGGACATTTATTATGCTAACAAATATATCGCAGTATTTAAAGTCATAATAAATACGTTTATTGAATAATCAAATGACATAAAGGTCTATTAAAAGAAACATTGTATTGCCTCTAGGGCACCTACACTAACACATTTTTCTATCAGTTTTATAGAAGAAAACTTTAAAATTCTTTTTCAAAACTTCTCTTTTGAAAATCTTTTGATTTACAACCCTACTTTGATTTCTAAAACCTAGGGTGTGAATCAAATTTTTCTTGAGGATAATATTTCTCTAAATCTCAAAATCTTTTATCCTCTCTCAAAAATTTGTTTTAAATGCTACATTTACGAAACCTTTTCTCTCTTAATTTTTCCTTTTAAAGTGATAGAAACTTTGTGACTGCTATTTTATTCAGAGGAATTGTTTTTACTTCGAGGTATCAACCATTTGTAAAATGATTTGTTTTCAACTACTTGTTTCAGTGTATGTTCCACATTGATTCATTGTACCTAAACAATGTTTGTTGCTTTGAAGGCCTAATATTGTATTGTTAAGCATACATCCAACCCGAATTGTCATGTTTTTAGTTTAAGTCGGGGATACTATCAGGAGGACGAAAATGATGTAAATCATAATTGTATTATGAGTCAGAAAATCATAGTCCTCTATCTGATAAGGATGTTTTGCAAAACTGTTTTCAAAACATATAGTGCAAAGGTTTAATGGAAAAGAATCATTTTATCGAGATATAATTTGGTAAGAGAGTTGAATTTCTTCTTTGGTGTAAATTCCCGTGTTTTATTATGGGAAGTTTGCTATGTAAGAAATTCATAAGGGATAAAAATTGTCTTCTCTGATACACTTTTCCGCGTTTTATTATAGGATATGTATCTTAAAGAAAATTTCGTATCATGCTATTGAATGATAAATCTTTAGTTCTGACAAAACTCTTTTGCTGAAAAGTGCTTTAATGCAATCGTTTACCATTCCCTCTTATACTTTTCATTCTCTTTGAGATGCAAAATATGTTTAATAATGTTAAGATGATTATCTTTTTATCTTGACTGTTTCTATCCTTTTAGGCCTCAGTGGCTTTAAAAGCTGGCCAAGAGGTTGAAAACCCATCAATCTCTTATCCAGGCCATAGTACCAAACACCGATTCATCCACTTCTATATATTAATCCTTGGAGATATAAGGAACTCATGTAAGATAGAGGTTGATAAAGGAAAAACTGCACTTGATGCAGCAAATAAGGATGAAGTCAGAAGTGCACCCACAGCTCTACCTCTAGAGAAGAAAAGTTGTATATAATTGAGGTAACTGTAAGCTCATCAGCATCTTCTCAAAAGGATGCAAAGCTGAAAAGGCAATAAAACTGTCTCTGGAATCATTCTCTCAACATGGTGAGTTAAAATTCGCTCGTCAGCCAGAGCACCTTGTAATGAGTCAAGCACACCACTAGCACTCATGCTGATGGTAAACCTAAACAGATAAATTCTAGAAACACATTGCAAGGCGTGCATAGTGTGAGGTATAGGCATTTAGAGGAGATACGAACTCTAATTAGCCATACATTACATTGTCCAAGGTATTTACCTCAAACAGAAGTTAATCTTCTACATCCCGAAAGTGAGATCTCTTATTCAGATTCATCTGGACTTGAGAGGCAACTGCTTGACAAAAATTCTTTGGATGAGTCAAGTAAGGTATTTTACACAAAATTTCCGTCATCAGGTTACGAGGGAAATGTATTCTCTAATTTGCCATTCATTACATTGCCTACTACGCCGCCTCTCCTGGAAGGAACATTTCCAGATCCTGAAATGGAATGTCCACCTCCCGTTGACGGAGAAGGTGTGAGGTAACTCCTTAATAGAACAAGGCAGGATTCCCTAACAGATTTTAAAATCTTAGGATAACCCATCTCAAAGAGGTGAGGCTCCACTAGACAGTGATTTAGGAAACATTATTGAGTCTAGTGCTGAGACATCGCTTATACTTGATAGATCAAGAACACCTTTACGAGGCAATTCTCCACTTGATAGTGATTCAGTTCATTCTGATGAATCAGTCAATGAGAATATAAATGAATTGACAGATTTCACTTGTAGGTACAAAAGGCTATATTTGGAATGTAGAGTGAAAGTGAGGGAGAGAAACACTTAAGTGAAAGTGAGGGAGAGATACACTTGAGTGAGAGATAGGGAGAAAAAGAGTGAAACACTTCAAAGTGCTCGACACTTAAGTGTAAACACTAACAGAATGTAGTAGAAGTGAGGAAACCATAGACCAAACACTTACCCTTGCTACTTGCTACTTATGAAAGAAAAGCTACTACGTTTTCCCAATCAATGACAGACGAGAACCTTCTTTCGAAGACAAGCCATTTGAAAGATCATGGGCCATTGAAGGATTCCTCAACTAAGGGGGAAAATTTAGTAAGAAAAAGAAGAAGGTCTTAGTCTAATCTTCGTATCCTTAGAAGAAGTTAATATCATTAGGGGGAGAATTTTGACAAGAAAAAGAAGAAAATCTTATCTTCTGATCCTTATGGGAAATAATAGAATATGGGAGAATCAAGAAACTGTATCCTATACTTGAAAGGAGTTATCAGTAGAGGATTCCTCATCCAAGTGGGATGACCCGAAAAGAATTGACACTTCCATTATGCATCTAAAGGGGAGAAGGAGAAAAAGAAGAAGAATCACATTCTCAGGGGGAGAACATTATTTGAGCTATGTTCTATGTTCTAATGAAGATGTTCCCATCAATTTTAATTTGTATGAAGATTTGTTCAAGATAAGTTCTTTAAGTTCTAACTATGAAGGATTTTGAAACAAAGAAAACTCAAACATAGAGAAAATGAAGATGATACTACTTGAATATTAGTTCAGTGCTAGAGGAACAAACATCTTTCATTTCAATTACACAAGAATTCTGGAAATGTAGAATCTGATCCAGAAAAACCAGTAGCATTATTTACAAGTCCCGGACCATTACTTTTTCTATTTGTTAGTTGATTTATCCTCACTATGACATTTGTTTGCTAAGTTTAATAATCAAATAGGGGGAGATTGTTGGTGAGATTATGAAGTTGTATAAATGATAATCGTGATAACAGCACTAGAACATGACAAGTAAATAATACTATGTCTACATAGAAATTAAGAAGAAATAAAGACAATACAAATACAGTGAATCCAGACATTAAAAGAAGTTCTGAAGTCTACTACAGGTCATTGAAAGAAGTTCATTAATATGTTCAAGCCTCGGTGAAGAATAATGTGTAAAGACTTTCAGGGTTTCAGAAGTGTTGAAGATTCAGTATAAAGTGCCAGTAAAAGATTTCAGTGTATTAGCATTGATTGAAGATAAACAGTGTTCGAAGCATAGGAATCTAGAAGGATTGAAGACAAGGTAAAGACAAAGGTTAAAGAAGACAACTGCAGTCTTGAAGCTATACTCACTGAAAAAAGTTCAGTTATATATTCAAGCGTCAGTGAAGAACATAAAATGAAGTATTCAAGATTGTGATAATAATGGAGACGTTGTCAAAGTACCAAAAAAGATTCTTGTGAAAGTACAGTGCTTATTAATAGCTAGTGTTTGAAGCGATGTAACAATCCAAGGTTAATTGGCTGAAAAAGAATAGAAGTCAAAAGAACTTAATTCAGTATTAGTCATTTGTGAACCAGACCAGTGCACTAAGCGTCAACACAGCAAGAAGAGAATTACCTTGATGTATCAGAAAAAAATCAGTTGATGAAGCCATATGAAGAACATTTTGAAGTTGTACTCAAAAGCTTCATGAAATAAGCTAAGGTAAGTACATTTTATGTCGTTCCTACACAAGGGTACAAGAGTGAAAGAACAACATAATTACAACCGAGCCTCAAGGAAATATTCTAAGTGTCCTACACAAGGGTACAAGAGTATAGGTGCAAGGAAACTTATGTACAAGTTTCAAAGTACTTTTGTAGGTCCTATACAAGACCACAAGAGTAGAGGCACAACAAAAATTCTCTAGGCACAACAAAAGAATTCTAAGTACTTTCATGGTTCATATACAAGGCCACAAGAGTAGAGGCGAAACAAAACTTTGCCTTAGGAGCAACAAAAGATTTAAAGGCAAAACCAAGAGTTTTGTGGCTCTTATACAAGGGACACAGAGTGTAGGCGCAACAAAAAACTCATGAATAAGTTTCTAAGTGTTTCGTGGCTCCTCCACAAGGGACATAGAGTGTAGGATTAAAAAAAACTTTGCCTTAGGAGCAACAAAAGAGTTAAAGGCAAAACCAAGAGTTTTGCAGCTCCTCTACAAGGGACACAGAGTGTAGGCGCAACAAAACTTTCCCTTAGGCACAACAAAAGTTTTGTGGCTCCTATACACTACACTCACTCTACAAGGAGCAACAAAAGGACTTAAGCAATTACGAAGTAAATCAATGCATTTGATTTAAAAAGACTACACCATATAAACAAAATGACGTGCTCATTTTGAATTGTGGATATACAACCATACAGAGAGATACAGAGAGAAACCAGAAACCGAAGAAGAAGAAGATACAAAGCCATACATATACCTTCTTCACCGGAGTTTTATATTCGAGCCGGTTCATCATGTTGCAAATACATAGGGCTATTGTAAAACACTCTCTATTAGCTTGATTCCTTTAGTATAAATACATAGTCAAATATTGTATATGGATTAAGTTATATCTCTTTGTAGAAGCAAATAACAAATTTGTTCTTTGGAAACCGGTTATATTTTTAACTGGGTGTATGCAATATCTGTAATTTATTTATTTAGATATTAGAAATTAGAATTAGAATTTAAATTTAAATTTGAAAAATTATTTTAATATTGATTTAGAATAAAGCTTGTATTTAAATTACTAATTAGATTAGAAATAAAATAATATTTTATTAAAAGCTATATATACGGGGTGTACCTAGAACACATACTTTATTCGGATTGAACCCTAGAAAAATATTTATATATAAAAATAGGAGCCGTGACGAAAGAAAAGCAAGGGAGAGAGATTGCTTCGTCAAGCCTGTAGACAAATAAGGTACCACACATCACAAAACTATTATTGATGTTTTACACTTTATAAAGTGTTACCATGTCACAGTAGTTAATTCGAATTCAACCATGAGTCAAAGATTACATGTGTACATGATAAGGAATTCATGATTAGTGGTTATACATGGGAGATATTTGTTTAATATTCTAATTAGTTTTATAGTATAAAGTTATTCAAGGATTATATGACTCGTCAGGTTACCTGCATGTTTCTGTACCGCATGTTGGCGAAGTCTTATAGGTCTAAAAGACTAAAACCAAGTTATAGAAAATTTGTTTTAGCATGTATATTATGTCCAGGCAATATGAATTGGGTTATAACCATCCGTTGTCATTGATTGAGTATAATATTATTTTTATAGATATTAATAAAATTTATATGAGCTGCTATTGGTCCAATATATATATGAATGTATTTATTAATAAATTATATTTATGTAATTAGATCGGGAATCAGGAGTTTAGCGGGTATTTGCGAAAATCGTTAGTGTTTGTGATCATTACTTTCGAGGTACAGATTTCGTCCCCTTTCTATTCATTTCTACTCTTTTTAGAATTTATTATATTTGATTTATTCCGTTAGTAAATCTGCTCATTCCGTTTTCGAAAGTTATTTTAAAATCTGTTTCGAAATACTTAAATATTTGTCTCTGCAATTTTCGAAAATTATGAATGATACATATATGCGTAGAATATTTAAAATATCTGTTCAGGTGATTTTAAAATTGTGAAAATTATTTTATTTGAACCCTTTGAGTGATATTAGGGTATACCGAGTTAACCAGTTGTAGGGATACTACAGCCATGTCATTGCGGCACCAGTGACATGACACTTCTGTGGCAGTGTGATTGGTCACGGCGTATCCTTCTGTTAGCTCAGGAGGCGAGATTTGGCAATTTTGATATTTTTTTGAGGATACGTGGGTGCACCCAGATTTGATTTGATTTGAGATTTATTATTTGACGGTGACGTTGTATATGCCGTACACGTTGTCCGGTTTGTTGCACGCATTAGGTACCCTATGATGTGTGTATCTGTTATCTGTTTTGTATCGGTATGAAATATCCTAACCCCTCTTTGCTTCAGCCTTGTTTAAAAAAATTAATGTTTATTTATTATTATCAAATTATATATCTTGCTTCTTGTTTTATAAACTGTATTTCAATCCGTACTGGGCATTTGGATCATGCCGTATTCTTTCTTCTGGCAGGTACTTAGGGGGATCTCGGGCTGTGTGATGGAGAGCTACCCTTATTCCACTTATCAGGGCGTTTGAATTTTCCTTAATATTTAGACATCATTTATTATTAAAGTTTTTGAATTATTTTATAGGTTTTAATATTAGTTTGGAGATTTGTTGGACCTATTTCATTATTAAATTGGTGGATTTTAGTATTTCATATCCAGGTTTGTGATTTGATAAGTAACCCCTCGTCTCATTTTGAGAAGGGGGTGTTACAGAGATGGCATCAGAGCTTAGGTTCTTTCTTGTAGAAAACCTATTTAGGTTTGACCTATGAGTTTGGGTAGACGTTAGGTTGGGTTTTCGATTTTGAGATTCATTTAAATATGAATTGAGATATAACCTAGGTGGTTCCATATAACTAGAGATGTTGGAGTATAAAAAGAAAGTAGTGGATGAATTTTATAATTGTAGGTTTGAGAATACTCGAGAGACATGAAAAGATGTGTTATTTCACAAAAATGTGTATAGATTATTCTTGAATTTGTCATCATGGCTGAAGTTATTTAAAATGATTGTATAGGATGACACCATCAGAGTTATAGGAATTAAAAGAGTAGTTACGAGACTTGTTGGATAAGGGATTATCAGACCGAGTGTATCTTCATGGGGTGCTCCACTATTTTTTCTGAAGAAGAAAGACGGGTCTATGAGATTGTGTATTGACTACATGAGTTGAATAAGATGACTGTTAGAAACAGGTATCATTTGTCACGCATTGATGGCTTGTTCGATTATTTCAAGGGAAGAAATATTTTTTTCGATGATAGATTTAAGATTGGGTTATCATCAGTTACAAGTAAGAAATAAAGATATTCTAAAGACAACATTTCGTACTTGATATGGTCATTATGAGTTTCTTGTGATGTTTTTAAGTTGACGAATGCTCCAACAATATTTATGAATTTGATGAATCGCGTCTTTCACGATTAATTTGATAAGTTCGTTGTGGTTTTCATTGATGATATCTTGATATGCTCTAGGAGTAAAGAAGAACACGAGGAACCTTTGCGCATTGTACTTGAAATCTTGAGAAAAAATAAATTGTTTGCAAAATTTTTGAAGTGTGAATTCGGGTTGGAGCAGGTTGTATTTTTGGGGAATATTGTGTCTAGTAAGGGGATTGAGTTAGATCCTGCGAAAGTCGAGGCTATCACAAATTAGTCGAGACCTTGCATTATGACAGAGATGAGGAGTTTCTTAAGTTTGGCAGGCTACTATAGGCACTTTGTATAGGGTTTCTCATCCATAACTTTGCCACTAACTCAGCTGATGCGGAAGGGTGTTAAGTTCAAGTGGAATGATGATCGTGAACAGAGTTTTTAAGAGTTGAAGAAAAGGTTGGTGTCAGCCCCTATACTTGTTTTACCATCATGAAGTGGAGGACATCAGATTTATGGTGATGCTACTAATAGAGGATTGAGGTGTGTTCTTATTCACCATGAGAAGGTAATTTCTTACGTCTCTAGGCAGTTTAAACCTTATGAGGTAAACTATTATACCCATAACTTGGAGATAGTAGTAGTGGTCTTTGTCTTAAAAATTTGGAGGCATTATTTGTATGGATAAACTTGTGACATCTTCACTGATCACAAGAGTCTCAAATACATTTTTACACAAAAAGAGTTAAACATGAGGCAGAGGAAGTGGCTTGAACTTATTAAAGATTATAATGCTAAAATTCAGTATCATCCGGGAAAGGCGAATGTAGTGGCAGACTCTCTTAGTAGGAAGAACTTGGGAAGTGTTGCATCTCTTATTACTCAGCAGCAACTTATTTCAGATATGGACCGCTTGGATGTGGATTTGTATGTTGGAGAATCAACTACAAGTCTAGCAAGTTTGAAGGTGGAATCAAATCTAGTCTCAAGGGTTAAGGAAGCTCAGAAAAATGATACAGGGCTAGAAGCTATTAGATCGAATGTGGCAGATGATAAGCAAACGGAGTTTCATGTTGATGATCATGGTGTGGTATGGTTGGATAGTAGATTGTGTATACCTTCAGACGTAGCGATTCATGAAGCAGTGTTGACTGAGGCTCATAGTTCTTCATTTTCTATTCATCCGGGTTCTACTAAGATGTATCGAGATTTGAAGAAGCATTTTTGGTGGAGTGGGATGTGAAAGTGTTTGACCTAAAACCAATCATGTATGATGAGTTAGGAAAAACTTTCTGCTACTCTTATTTGATTTCAATTGATAATAATAAAGTATTTATGTTACGTGCTTAATCTATTTGAAGTGTGTTAAATAAGATGTTCCATAATTTAGAGCAAAGCTTCTAGAATTATAATGAGATTGTAATAATGAGATCTAGAAGATAATAGCTTTAGACTTAAACAGTTCCTGATCATAGGTTAACTAATTGGAAATTGGTAAATCCGTAAAGATCAGTACATACTATGCTAGCTCTCTTAGGAGGATGTCTGTTCTCATAGACATTTGTGTGGTGACACTATATCTAGTATGTAGGTGCTTATTAAGGAATAAGTTCACTGAACATGACTCGATAAGTAGAACAACTAATGGAGTTTACTCACGTGTCGATAGTTGTTTATTAAATAAATAGTTGTACAAGTATCCTTAGACTTGAGATCGTTAGAGTAATCTCGTACACAATGGTTTATGCTTTGGTTTAGTCCTTAGTCTCTAGGACATTCATTAGGTCCATTCTGGGCATAGTGATTTGTGTATGGAGATAGTTAACGGATCAATAAAGGATTTGCCCCTTCCAGTAAAGGAAGTGAATATCCTATGTTATTCTTAGATATGCAAGTTCAGGAATCTCTGGCCAGAATGAATGAAATTAGAAAGAGTTTCTAATTTGCATTAAAAGGAACTTTGCATTATGAATAAGAAATCATATGATTAAATTAGATAGGCTTGACACGAGTTCCATGCCTTGTATTTAATCGGGATATTGAAGGGTAGAAGGAATTAATTGTACGGTAACTAATTACTGACATGTTCTAAGTATTCTAAGCAATGATTTCGTATTATCTGGATAGTCGTGATATGTTGAGAAGCATCACTCACGATGTAGAATAAATATAATTAATCAGATTAATTATATTTAATGAATTAATAGAATTCATATAAATAATAAATAAAATGTTTATTATTATTTATTTCTACTACCGGCTTAATATTGAACCTAAAGAGTCACACCATAAAAGAGATTAAATTATAGATGAAGGAACAATTAATAATAGCTAGTCATTATTTATTTATGAAATAAATAATTACTTAGAAAATTTTATAAATTAATTAAATGAGATTTAATTGATTATAAATTATTTAAGATAAGATCTTAATATTATTAATTAAATATTTAATTAAAGTAATTAAATATGAAGAGAGAATAATTTTCTAAAAGAGTTTAGAAAAAGGAATTAATGATTAAAATAGTTTTAATCATTAACTAATTAATTAATAAGATTAATTAATTAAAAAGGGAATTAATAATAAGATATTTATAGAAAATATCTCAGCTGAGATATTTGCCTATAAATATAGGATTATAAACCCTAATAAAAGAAACCTAATATTTGTGAGAAATATTTTAAAAGGGAGGCAACCCTAATTTCCTCTCTAGCCTCCTCCTTCATCTTTTAGTTTGATTCTTGGTGGATATCTTTAGAGCACTCCACACTTGAGGGGTGATTGCAAGGATTGAAGAACAAGATCTTCTCTAGCTGTTGCCGGAAAGCAATCGAGGTATTCTTCAATTTATAAAATAGTTTTGTATCTATATGTATGTATACATAGGAATATATGCAAATAAATGTTATTCAATGCTTCCGTTGGTGCATAAATTCCTTCAGGATGAAACGGGACATAGCAGAGTTCGTGGGAAAATGTCTTACATGTCAACAGGTGAAGATTGAACATTAGCGATCTAGTGGACTATTACAACATTTGGATATCCCAGTTTGGAAGTGGGAAAACATTACCATGGATTTTGTCACCGGCTTACCGAGGACCTTCAGGAAGAAGATATTATTTGGGTGGTAGTTGATAGACTTACGAAATCAGCTCATTTCTTACCTATTAGAGAGACTACTCATATTCATGATTTAGCAGAGATATTTCAACGGGATATTGTTAGACTTCATGGTGTGCCTGTGTCGATAGTTTCCGATAGGGATACGAGATTTACTTCACATTTTTAGAAGGGATTTCAGCAGGCTTGGGGTACGAGGCTTAATTATAGTACAACTTTTCACTCACAAACTGATGGACAGTCAGAGAGAATTATTCAGACATTGGAGGATATGTTAAGAGCTTGTGCTTTGGAGTGGTCTGGTGATTGGGACAAGTATCTGTATCTTGTGGAGTTTGCATACAATAATAGTTGGCAAGCGAGCATTGGCATGCCACCATTTGAGGCGTTGTATGGTAGAAAATGTAGAGCACCGACTTGTTAGAATGGGGTTGGAGAGAGTGTCATTGAAGGGCCGGAGTTGGTTCGGGTAACTAACAAGAAGGTAGAACGGGCTAAAGAAAACTTAAAGGAAGCTCAATCGCGTCAAAAGAGTTATGCAGATCAAAAGAGGAAGTTTGGCGGATTTGAGCCTGGTGATCACGTGTTTTTAAAAGTATCTCCTTGGAAGGGTGTTAAACGTTTTGGTATGAAAGAGAAGCTTAATCCAAGATATGTTGGTCCTTTTGATGTTATAGAGAGAGTGAGGGAAGTTGCTTATAGGGTAGCATTGCCACCACAGTTATCTCATGTGCATAATGTGTTCCATGTGTCTGTTCTGAGAGGCTACGAGTATCATCCGTTGTGCGTAGTTCAATATCCATTGCATAACAATATGGAATATCTTTCTTGTGAGGAGGAGGCTGAAACTATTTTAGCTCGAGAGGAATGAGTTATGAGGAAGAAAATTATTCTGTTTGTTAAAATCATTCTAAGAGAGAGGCTACTTGGGAACTAAAAGAATCTATTCGTGATAAATATCCGCACTTATTTGATTCAAGAATGAGTTTTAGTTTCGTTAGATTCCGGGGACCGAATCATTTTTAAGGGGGTATATATGTAATATCTGTAATTTATTTATTTAGATATTAGTAATTAGAATTAGAATTAGAATTAGAATTTTAATATTGATTTAGAATAAAGCTTGTATTTAAATTACTAATTAGATTAGAAATAAAATAATATTTTATTAAAAGCTATATATACGGGGTGTACCTAGAACACATACTTTATTCGGATTGAACCCTAGAAAAATATTTATATATAAAAATAGGAGCCGCGACGAAAGAAAAGCAAGGGAGAGAGATTGCTTCGTCAAGCCTGTAGACAAATAAGGTACCACACATCACAAAACTATTATTGATGTTTTACACTTTATAAAGTGTTACCATGTCATAGTAGTTAATTCGAATTCAACCATGAGTTAAAGATTACATGTGTACATGATAAGGAATTCATGATTAGTGGTTATATATGGGAGATATTTGTTTAATATTCTACCTAGTTTTATAGTATAAAGTTATTCAAGGATTATATGACTCGTCAAGTTACCTGCATGTTTCTATACCGCATGTTGGCGAAGTCTTATAGGTCTAAAAGACTAAAACCAAGTTATAGAAAATTTGTTTTAGCATGTATATTATGTCCAGGCAATATGAATTGGGTTATAACCATCCGTTGTCATTGATTGAGTATAATATTATTTTTATAGATATTAATAAAATTTATATGAGCTGCTATTGGTCCAATATATATATGAATGTATTTATTAATAAATTATATTTATGTAATTAGATCGGGAGTCAGGAGTTTAGCGGGTATTTGCGAAAATCATTAGTGTTTGTGATCATTACTTTCGAGGTACGGATTTCGTCCCCTTTCTATTCAGTGCTACTCTTTTTAGAATTTATTATATTTGATTTATTCCGTTAGTAAATCTGATCCTTCCGTTTTCGAAAATTATTTTAAAATCTGTTTCGAAATACTTAAATATTTGTCTCTGCGATTTTCGAAAATTATGAATGATACATATGCGTAGAATATTTGAAATATTTGTTTAGGTGATTTTAAAATTGTGAAAATTATTTTATTTGAACCCTTTGAGTGATATTAGTGTTGGGTTCCGAGGCATAAAACGCAGCGGATTAAACGTAAATATAACAAAATTCGGAACCCTAAACGCAGGATCATGTATGAGTTCGGACTGATTATTGTGAAACGGAATCATACCTTTTCTTGGTCTTGACTTCTACGAACTCAACGGAGATCCTAGCTTTCACGACTTGTGTCTTCTTCTCGAAAACACCTCTATGGTATCCACACGAGCACCTTCAAGAACGTCTCACGATCTTGATTATGGAACGGATGTACTAGCATCCTCTAGATGATTTCGAAACTGCCTTTGCTGTGTTTGCTGCTGCCTCTAGGGTTTTTATTATCAAAAACGTTCTAACCTATTAACCCTACATTATCTATTTATAATGGTTGGTTAATAGGCCCATAATAGCAACCCATAACAGCAAAGCCTAACCCATGTAGGTTTAGGATTAAATAATAAAACCGAATTTTATTATTTAATTAATAACTAAGTCACACTTAATTATTAATGGCAGAATTCAAATTCGAATTTATATTATTTCAATTAATTAAGTCTCACTTAATTAATATAATAAAATTCAAATAATCATCAATTAATTTAAATCTATAATTTAAATTAATTATTCCTTTAAGTACTCTATGTGTGTGACCCTATAGGCTATTATTTAATTAGCAATAATTTTATTCTCCAATAAAATTATAAACAATGAGCGGTATCTAGTAATACATCATTGCTACCCAATTAAATAATAATTAAATCGTGATTCGATAAAACCTTTCGTGATTAATGTTTCAGTGTAATATAATCCCTTTAACCATGTATATTATAGATTAAACTCGAGGCATGTATTTAGTCATCCTCTTCAACATTTAATCCGGGTTTACTTGATCCATGAGTAGACTATGAAAACAAATCATTATTTGAGGACGGCCATGCATTTTATAGTCTCACTCAATCAAGAGGCCAATAATATCTCTCCTAATTATAGGAGGGTTAAATCCTTTATCTATCATTCATATTTCTCATACGACTCATGATATACCCGATGTCCACTTTTATCATCACCCGGTCAAAGGTAACTTTTAATGTAGTCAAAGTATATTAATCATCGTATAGAAATATAATGATCTCAAGTCAAAGGATCATTACACCATTATCACTGTGAGTCTTTCTTATGACTTTATTAAACATGAAGAATCTCACTGTGGGTCTGTCCAGTATCATGTACTCCTACATGTACCTATGTATTGACTTTAGTATCCCCATACTTATAACCAATGAGATGTGGTTATCAGTCAAACAACATACTAGTCTATTTATGTATTATTATTGTCCTATAATAATAATACTCGACTAGGGACATTTAAGAATATGATATATTATATAATCTCAAGTTCAAGTCATGTACTATACTATACAATGTGTATCATGATTCTAAGGACATTTATTATGCTAACAAATATATCGCAGTAATTAAAGTCATAATAAATATGTTTATTGAATAATCAATTGACATAAAGGTTTATCAAAATAAACATTGTATTGCCTCTAGGGCACCTACACCAACAATTAGGGTCTATTGTAAAACACTCTCTGTTAGCTTGATTCCTTTAGTATAAACACATAGTCAAATATTGTATATGGATTAAGTTATATCTCTTTGTAAAAGTATATAACAAATTTGTTCTTTGGAAACCGATTATATTTTTCACTGGGTGTAGCACCGCTCTGGGTTTATATACGAAAGATATATTCCTGGAAAATTATCTTGTTTAATTACTTGCTAATTTTCTAGAACTTTTATGTTTAATCATAAATACGGAAAATTAGTAAGTCATCCTCCTAAACACTATTCACATCATGAATTCAAACCCACTAACCGAACTCTAAATTATTTATCCGTAAAAGATTTGAAAGAATTTTTTAATTTAGTGAGTATCGTATCCAACCCCCTTCTACGATACTTCCGGGACCCAATAGAATATATTATAAAGCTCCAAGGCAAAGATATGTGGAGCCTGCACTCTATAACAAGAGTGTAGGTGCAACATAATTGAGAGAATATTTTCTTAAGTCCACAAGTGGTTCTTATACATGGAATACGGAGTACAGGCGCAACATAGGCTTATTGACGCAACTTACTCTCTACACTCTCATTCCCCTGTAGATGAACAACATACGACTTCATTGTGAAGAACAAATCAATTTTAATTGATTTGAAAAGTCTACAACATATAAACAAAATGACATGCTCATTTTGAAAGAGACAGATATACAACCAAACAAAGAGATAAAGAGAGGAAATTGAAGCCGGAGAAGAAGAAGATACAAAGCCATACACATATCTTCTTCACCAGAGTTTTATATCCTAGCCGGTTCATTATGTTGCAAATACATAGGGCTATTGTAAAACACTCTTTGTTATCTTGATTCCTTTAGTACAAACGCATAGTTAAATATTGTATAGGGATTAAGTTATATCTCTTTGTAGGAGTAAATAACTAATTTATTATTTGAAAACCGGTTATCTTTTTAACTGGGTGTAGCACCCCTCTAGTTTATATACGAAAGATATATTTCCGAAAACTTATCTCGTTAAATTACTTGCTAATTTTTTAGATCTTCAATCATTATTCATAATAATAGAAAATTAGTAAGTCAGCCTCATAAACACTATTCACCTCATGAATTCAAACTCACTAACCGAACTCTAAATTATTTATCCACAAAAGATTCGAAAGAATTTTTTTAATTTAGTGAGTATCGTATTCAACCCCCCTTCTATGATACTTCGGGGACCTAACATGTAATTTTCCAAATTGATGATTTTAGTGACCAGATGAAATAATTGAAGGAGAAGCTGGTAGAATTATTGAAGATAGTAGAAAAGAAATTACTTGATAAGTTTCTGTCTGCAGATTTTTCCTACAAGAGAATTTAAGTCAAGGTGAAAAACCTCAAATACTGATACATTTGTCTATAAGTTTTCTGACATCACAAGTTGAATTTATGTTTTAATGAATAAAGAATAAATTGGGAGAGATTTTTAGAAATAAAGAACTGATGATGTTAGAGATTACTTCGAATAGAGTTCACTGAAGATTAGAGTTTAAGATGACGTCATCAAAGTTTAGAAGTTGTCGACAGAGTTTAATCAATCAGAGATTACTAAACCGACAGAGTTTGTGATATCAGAGTTTGACAAAGATGTTAACCGACAAATCAAGAGGTGATGAGATAAATATGGAAGTGTTTCAACGAATAACAATTTCCTTTCTGAAAGCTATCTTGTAGGAGGATAATTATGGAAATCGAATATTGATATTTAATGATCACTATCTTTCTTGTATTTGGATATATAGTTATGTGCTATATAAACAAAGAATTAGGTTTTACATTGTAATCGTTTAAGACATATTATTCGCATAACCTAGCAGCTCTTAAGAACATTATTTTTCTTGAGAGATTTTTGTATTCAGTTCATCAAAAGTTAATACAAAACAGTACTTCTTCTACATACTTGTGTTCAAAATAGAATTATTTGATACTATTATATTCAAACCCCCTTCTATAATAAGATATTATCTGGGTATTAGAATATCATTCAGAATCAATTGTTCAAGCCTTAGAGCACCTTTTAAGAATAGTTTGCTAGAAAATGGAAAGTTTAAGACATATTTTATATATGTTCTTGATGTAATTTTCGGAAACTAACTAATGGAAGTTATTCCTTGCTACGAGGTCTTAAACTTTCATATTTTGATCTAAGACATTTTCTTAGTGTAATCCATATATAAATTAAGTAAAAGTTGCTTGTTTGAAATGAGTAAATGAGTTTGTCCCACATAGAGAATGTAATATGGATGTGGGTGTTTTATATGCATATTTGTGCAAGGGTAGTTTGAACTACTAAGGCATATGAGTGTGCATGGTGTAATTGTGTGCCCTCGTGTGCACACACACGCGCGCCGCCTCGCCTCGCCACGATTCGACTCGACTCAGGTCGGGTCGAAGGGTGATTTGGGCGAATGTCTCGGCCTCGCGTACACGAGAAGACCTGGATGAGGAGTTTTATTACATGATTATTAATTTAATTATGACTTTAAATATTATTTTAATATGAATATTGAGTCAGTATGTAACTCATCAGAGTATAGGCTGAGTTGGGTTAGAGTTTATGCAAACTCTGATGGACTAGCTCATTGACAAATTCTGATGACTGTTACGAATTTTGCTCATTCTGAAATATATTTTATTAAAGCCAGTTTAAGTCGGAATAATTATTTTAATTAATGTTTTATCTGTTGTTGCGTTTTATTTTATTATATATACAGAAAAAAATGTTAGAGATAAAAGGTGAGACAAGTTTCACAAGTCTAAAAAACCTTTACAACCATACTCTGTATCTTCTACACATATACATACAATATACATAGGTTTTCTAGGTGAACTGAGGTGCAGATCGCTGTTGAGTGCTACGTGTCTATGGATGAAGTACTCTGTGTTGTTTTTATCCTGGAAGTGATATTGCTGCAACCCAACACAGCGTAGTGGGGCAATTATCTCTTCAAGAACAGTCAAGACTTCTTGCAAGGCTTGACGACTCAGTTGTTCTATTGGTTCTATCAGTGTATGCATAAAGCTTCTGTTAGAGCTAAGTTTTCTATCTTTTCTCTTGTATTTATAGTCATTGATTAATATCTTGTTTTCCTTCGTTTTGTTTTGTAACTGGTCTCTGTCTATTCTGGTTAATGCTTATCATATAGTTGCCCATGATTGTGTTTAGATTATTAATATTCCCAACACATTTGGTTTATTTTCTAACTTTGTAAAAAGCAGTTAGGTTTTTACAAACCTAGATTTTTTGAGCAAATATATACACTGATAAAAAAACCAATCAATCATTAATTTTTAATATCTTGTTCAATTAATGATTTAAGTTTCAATTTTTCATATAACACTTCTCTAAATACTCAGTCTATCAAAAAATAAATACTAAGAAATTGAATTTTTTATTATTTGTATTCAACCCCCCTTCTACAAGGTTTGCCCACATAGTGTAAAACCACTTTTGTGAAATCTGGACAGATTCGTTGTTACGACTTGTTTTGCCCATAACCTGTTTGTTATAAGTCCAAATTAATTGAGTTTAGTCAATACGAAAATATCATGAATATATATATAAATAAATAAATAAATAAATAAATAAATAAATATACATATATATATATATATATATATATATATATATATATATAGTTGTGCTCAGACCCTGTTTTGGTTGTTTTCATGGGGTGAAAATTGTTTTAAAGAATGCTGGACAGATTTGTGGTTATGTTTCGTTATGCTCGTAACGTGTTCATTATAAGTCCGTTTTGCATGAATTTGGTCAATTCAGAAAACTCTTGAAGTCCTCTGTATTTTCTAGGTATAATGTCCAATTAAATCAGTTGATATCTTAAGTTTAAAAGCTATTTTAGAAATCTGCCCAATTTGGTGTTTACACGCTGATTTGCTAATAACTTATTCGTTTTACATTCATTTTTCATCAAATTAGTCAATTTTGAAAGATCATAAACCCCTCTTTATGAATCAGGTGGAATCATGTTTAAATTCATTATTTATAGTTGCTTAAATTACCTTTTAAATTTTTTAGGCATCAGAGTTTTTAGTTTTGAAATCTGAAAGTGTTTTGGCTGTAACTTATTTGTCATAACTCCGTTTTTTGATAGCTTGATCAATTTAGAAATCTTATTAAATTATCTACAATACTCAGTTCAGATTAGGTTCAATTTTTGCTATAGTACCCGTGGTATTTGAGTTCTAAGTTTTGTCCCTGAATATTGCAATTGCAATTGTGGTTTATTTTAGTGTTTGTCATATACAACATGACATGAGGTTATAATAACCTTCTGATTTATAAATAAATTTGATGATTTGGTATATCTACTCAGTTTAGTCACTTGATATTTTAGTTTGTTTGATTTGGTTAAGTATTCAATTAGTTTGGTGCATTTTATTTGAGCTCTCTTTATCTCTATCTCACATTGTTGTTATGTTCTTGCCGCTTGTTAATGAGTCATGTTTCTATGTATCAATATATTTGATTTCGTTTGTTTGATTTCATCCGTACTGGGCATTTGGCTCATGACGTTTTCTTTCTCCACGACATATTTTCAGGGGGATCGTGGGAATGTGTGATGAGAGTAGCCTTGTCCTTACTAGTTCGTGCCATAAACTTAGATTAATTTAGTATTTTATTTTCAAAAGTAGTGCAATGGAGTTTCATTGTAACTTGTGTCACTGTGACTTTACTAGATACTAGAAGTTGTTTAAATTAAGGATTTATTAGGTTTTGAATAAATTTTGAATTATGAAGTTTTCAGAATAAATTCAGGTGTTATGATATGTTAGGAATATATTAATTTGATGATGTACAAAATACTAGAACAGGATTTAGCACAGTTTATTTGCAAGAATCAATCAACGGATATCTATCTGCAAGAAGACCGATCGATAAGTCATCAACTGGCAATAAGCCATCGACTGATAAGTCCGATCGATAAGTCATCGACTGATATTTATCAATCGAGAACTCAAGTAATCGACTGATAGTTATCAATCGAGAACTCGAGTCATCAACTGATATTTATCAATCGAGAACTCAAGTTATCAACGGATATTTACCAATCGAGAAGTCATCAATCGAGAAGACATCAACGGATATTTCCTGATCGACAACTCATCAACGGATATTTACCAATCGAGAAGTCATCAATCGAGAAGTCATTGATTGAGAAGTCATCAACGGATATTTCCTGATCGAGAACTCATCAACGGATATTTATCAATCGAGAAGTCTCACAAGTACTCGATTGATTAGCTCACAGCCTGACTTCTCGAAGCTTAAAAGAGATGAGTATTCGGTTGATTCAAATAACCAGTTTCTAGGAAAGTCTTCGAAGATCAAAACAAATATATTGCAGATATGCTATGGGAAGGAAATCGAAAATTAAGGAAGTTGTCGGTCAGAATTTACTCTAATAGAGAATGATCTATCAGAGATTATCAACCGATAGAGTTTAATAGAAAAGGAAGCTGTCAACTAATAATTAGGGATTTTATTCATATTGTAATTTTACTTTCTGTTATTAGTTGATAGGCAGCTCTCTATATAAACTCTATGTAACCTAATTGTAAAGGTGTGGAAGTCGAAGCATAATTTGTCTGAGTGATATTTTTGTGAGAGCATAGAGATAGAGAGAGTTGCTGTGATAAACACAGAGAAGCTGCTAGGGTTTGTGTACACCCTAGGAGAGTTTTGTATTTAATCATCAATAATACAAACAGTACTTATTCATATCTTTGTGTTTGATCTTTGTTCTTAATTCATATCGAGTTGGTTTTAAATCACGCATAAAAGGAACACAAGTATTCAACCCCCCCTTCTACTTGTGCAACTGGGAAAACATGATATATTTGGCGATTTGTAGTATTTTCGATAATTTTGAAATAGGGGTGTTACAGATACTCTGTCACACCCCATTTCTGAGGCGCGATCTTAATACTAATAATCAATCTAAAGTTAGAGTGCAAAAGCTATATAACGATTTAATAAAAGAAAATAACAATTTCTAATAAGTCTAAATGGAATTATGCCTACTCTTATTACCTAATAAGATTCGTATCTTAAAAACAATAGAGTTTCGAAAGCCATAAACCAGGCTACAAAATGAAACAAGAGTACCAATTTCAACTAGTGAGGGTCTAAAGTTTTCGAATTTATTCAAATCATGAATTAATGAAATCAACTAATGGTCGTTTACCCAAGCGACCTCATCCTCACCGCGAAACTAATCATCAATACTTGAGGAAGGAATGAAACAAAAAGGTTGAGCGAACAAAGCTCGGTGAGGTGGCCGAAGGGCCCAAAACTAAACAATAATACAAATCGAAGTACAATGACAAATATGTAATGATGAATATATGATCAAAGCAAAAATATGAAAGATATGATGGATGACAATGATATAACCAATAAACTAATTTCTAATAATGGATGACAAATAATATGATCATGTGATGTACGAATATCAAATACAAATACTAATACAAATGCAATACCGGTATGCAGAGGTGTTTCACGAGGAGCCACCCTTAGGTTACATGTAAACATGCCTAATAAAGTCCATAAACTTCCACTAAAAAAACATTATCCTAGCGGTTCTCGATAAACGAACCAAATCGTTTTAGGACCAATCACTCGTAACTAATGATCAGCGAATAAATTGATTACAAATGAACAAATATCAATATATCAAATCATAATTTGAGATAATGTTTAAGTATTCAAGAATATAGAATTCAAAAATGACGAATCGAATACCATTGAATGATGCAATACGAATGCTCAAAAAGGTTAGTAGTGCATAACTTGTAGTAATTCAAATTTTAATAGCAGATGGACTAAGATTTTGAAACAATGATCAACTGGAGAGTTAGACTATATTCAACAAGGATTCCAGAATGATTCATAATAAATGAATAGATAACGAATTTGTTATGAATTTTTGAAATTCAAGTAACATAACAGAAATTATTCAGGACCAGATCATGTTAAAAGCTGATTTAGACAAAGAACACAATCTGATATCAATTCAATTATAACTAGACAATTAAAGAGCATTTTCAAAGGTTTCGTAACTGATATAAATCACAATTTTATGACGAATAACAAAGAAGTTATGAATTTTTGAACATGAACCAACTTTGCAGAAAAGTATAAACGGTCCTAAAATTTTACAACTCAGTTTAGGTAATTAAATAAATTAACATATTAAATGGGTATAACTAAGAATGAAAAATTATGTCACAAGATTTCCAGATTGATATCATGAGTAATTTTTCGATATAAGAACGATTTATAGTGAATTTTAGAATATGCAAAAAAGTGTTCACGATCTAAAACTGAAGGGTAACAGAGAACACAATTTTGGACATAATTAGTCCCAGATTTCACAGAATATGCATTAGACAAACATTGTAGATATCGAAGCAAGCTTTCCAGAATATTAAGAATCAATGAATTCCGATCAAAAACGAATCAGTTATGGATTTTACAACAGGTCTGAGTTGTAGATTTTATCAAATACGAATTTCAGCATAAACAAATAAAAGTTGAACATGACATAAGCATGGAGAAGAAGAAAACATCAAAAACCCTCACCTTATATCAATAGAAGAACACAAAAAATATCTTCTAAATGTTGCTCTCTTCCCAAACCCTAGTCTCCAAGTGCGGCTCTAACAAAAGTTACGTATAATAGATTTAGAATAATATATAACTTTGTATATATACTATTCTATTTCTCAAATACCTAATAGAAGTAGAATAATAATATAACCTTTATTATTATTATTACTCCTATTCCAATTATTATTAGAATAAGTAAAATATATATATTAATTATATAATTAAAAATAATTATATAATTAACATATATACTAAAAAACGGGATATTACATCCTTCTCCCCTTATAAAAATTTCATCATCAAAATTTAACTAACACGTACCTTGTGTGAAAAGTTCAGGATATTTTTCACGTATATCCTTCTCAACTTCCCAAGTCGCTACCTCGACTAAGTGAATGCGCCACAACACCTTAACTAATGGAATGGCGTGTTTCCTCAACTCCTTATCCTTGTGATCCAAAATCTGAATTGGAGTTTCATCGTAGGACAAATCAATATGAATTTGATTTGCTTCATAACTAACTATATGAGATGGATCCGGATGATATTAGGAAGACAAGCGACATGGAATACATTATGAATATATGACAAATCAGGAGGCAAGGCAACTCGATAAGCAACAGGACCAATACGCTCCAATATCTCATACAGACCAACAAAACGAGTGTTGGTGAGATTATGAAGCCGTATGAATAGTAATCATGATAACTCAACACTAGAATATGACAAGTAAATAATACTACGCCTACACAGAAATCAGGAAGAAATGAAGACAAGGCAAATACAGTGAATCAAGACATTAGAAGAAGTTTTGAAGTCTACTATAGGTCACTGAAAAAAGTTCATTAATATGTTCAAGCGTCAGTGAAGAATAATGTGTAAAGACTTTCAGGGTTTCAGAAGTGTTAAAGATTCAGTATAGAAGTGTCACTAGAAGATTTTAGTGTAAAGACATTGATTGAAGATAGATAGTGTTCGAAACATATTAATCTAAAAGGATTGAAGACAAGGTAAAGACAAAGGTTAAAGAAGACAATTGCAGTCTTGAAACTATACTCACTGAAAGAAATTCAGTTATATGTTCAAGCGTCAGTGAAGAACAAAGAATGAAGTATTCAAGATTGTGGTAGTAATGGAGACGTTGTCTAAGTATCAGAAAAGAATCCAATGAAAGTATAGTGTTTATTGACAGTAAGTGTTTGAAGCAATGTAACAGTCCAAGGATAATCAGCTGAAACAGAATAGAAGTCAAGAGAATTTAATTCAGTGTAAGTCGTTTGTGAACCAGACCAGTGCACTAAGCGTAAGCACAACAAGAAGAGAACTACCTTGATTTATCATAAGAAAATCAGTTGATCAAGCCAGAAGAGTGAAAACCAAGTGGTAAATACTTCAAGCATTTCAAGAAATTTTTTAAGGCAAGTATTACAACATTTGGTGGCTCTTGTACTCTTGAAGCACTCTAGAGGCGTAAAAAAACTCCTTAGGCGTAACAAAATACTTGTGAATAAGTTTCTAAGTACTTTCGTGGCTCCTACACACTGCAAGCACTCTAGAGGCGCAACAAAACTCCTTAGGTGCAATGACATACTTGTGAATAAGTTTCTAAGTACTTTAGTGACTCTTACACACTGCAAGCACTCTATGAGGCGCAACAAAACTTTCCCTTGGGCACAACAAGAGTTCGTGGCTCCTCTACAAGGGACACAGAGTGTAGGCACAACAAAACTTTACCTTAGGAGCAACAAAATAGTTTAAGGCAAAACCAAGAGTTTCGTGGCTCCTCTATAAGGGACACAGAGTGTAGGCGCAATAAAACTTTCCCTTAGGCACAACAAAAGTTTCGTGGCCCATATACACTGCACTCACTCTACAGGCGCAATAAATGACTTAGCATTGTGAAGAACAAATAAATTTTAATTGATTTGAAAAGTCTACACCATATATAAATAAAATGACGTGCTCATTTTGAAGTGTGTTCTGGTTCATCTCTTTCAATCAAAATTGTCGGAGAAGAACACAATAAAAAATATACAGAGGGGTCAAAACAAATCAAAGCTTTATCCATTACTCCTTACCAGAGTCTTTTGTTAATGGTCAGATAAACCTTGTAATATTTTAAGGGACATTACAAAATACTCCCGGTAGTTAAATCCTTAGACAAAATTATAGATACAAATATTGTATAGGATTTGACTTGTATCTTTTTTTAGAAGCAAATAACTAATTTGTTCTTTGAAAACCAGTTATATTTTTAACTGGGTGTAGCAACCTCAGGGTTTATATAAGAAAGATATATTCCCCGAAACTTGTCTCGTTAAATTACTTGCTAATTTTCTAGAACATTAATGATTATTCATAAATACAGAAAATTAGTAAGTCAGCCTCCTAAACACTATTCACCTCATGATCTCGAACCCACTAACCGAACTCTAAATTATTTATCCGCAAAAGATTCAAAAGAATTTTTTAATTTAGTGAGTATCGTAATCAACCTCCACTTCTACGATACTTCGGGACCTAACAATTGGTATCAGAACAGACTGATTGATATACAAATCAAGATCCACAACTTAGTGAAGCTCACTGTGCCGAAGTTGTTTGGAAGCTAGATGAAACATTGTTAAATAAATTTAATTATAAACTTTTAATAAGTTTATTTTATAAACTTTATAAAAGTTATTTTATAAACTTTTATTAGTTTATATTATAAATTTTAATTAGTTTATTTTATAAATTTTATATTAAATTTATTTTATAAACTTTTATAAAATTTGTTTTATAAACATTTATTAGTTTATGTTTTAAAATTTTAATTAGTTTATTTTATAAATTTTATATCTTAAATTTATTTTATAAACTTTTATAAAATTTGTTTTTAAACTTTTATTAGTTTATGTTATAAATTTTAATTACTCTATTTTATAAATTTTATATGTTAAATTTATTTTATAAACTTTTATAAAATTTATTATAAACTTTCATTAGCTTATGTTATAAATTTTAATTAGTATATCTTATAAATTTTATATTAAATTTATTTTATAAACTTTTATAAAATTTGTTTTATAAACTTTTATCAGGTTATATTATAAATCTTAATTAGTTTATTTTATAAACTTAATAGTAAATTTATTCTTTAAACTTCTATAAAATTTGTTTTATAAACTTTCATTAGTTTATGTTATAAATATTAATTAATTTATTTTATAAATTTAATAAAGTTTAAAATTATAAATTTATTATAACAAAAGCCACAAAAGGAAGCAGCAGAATTCGAAAGCTGATTGGTATGCTCAAGGAATAGTAGATGGAGATTTTTTCTAGCATTGAAGACAACTAAAATTGACTGAAGATTATTCAATGAAGTTAATTCAGGACCAGGTTGAAGAAGAAGTGGTACTAATTTCCTCAGAGGTTTACTCCATAGGATCCCACTAATATTTTGGAAGCTGTAAAAGAAGAGATTAATTTGGGTACAGTTTTTGGTTAATTTGAGTTGTATTTTTGGATAAAAAATATTAGAAGTGAAAGTGGTGAAGGAGAACAGACTGGACTACCTGGTATCTCAGTTAAAACCTTAAAGATTATTCTACAGGGAGATTATAGGAGGTTCGTGCTAACACTGCAAATCATCTGGAATATAGGATTACAGCCAACAGGGATCTAAGGATACAACCACATTGTCTATAGAAGAACTGTATGTGCTGAAGCCCTATGAACTAGAACAAGAGATGAAGAAGATAATATTTGGTAAAGCAGGGTGTTAGCATATCCACTGTATTTGTGACCTAGGAACCAAATTTGATTGAAGTCAAAGTTGAGAACCTCTGAACATAAATGAATTGATACAAGAAGCTGAATTGAAGATGTAGTAGCTCGAGGTAGTGGTCAAGGTGTTGCATGTGAATTTGAAACTTTGGAATAACTTGAGAACTGGACTACAGGTCAATCCTGCCGGGCAATAGGAAGTTCAGTGACATCAGATTCAGACGGAATACCAATTCTAAATCTAAGATCGTTACATATAGATTCCATAGAGGAGATTTTCAAGATCAGTTCATGAGGTAGTTGCAAAACAAGGATGGTTTAAAATAAAAGACAAGGTTTGCTACATAGTTTGAAGAAGCCTGTACAAGCAAATGATGACAGACACTGTGTTCGGTTGAAGTATGAATCTCAGGCATTAGTGAGGATATAGCAAGGGAAAGCATTTGTTGATGAAGTTAAATACAAGGTTGATTCTATCAGTGACAGTGATGAACCAAATGGATATCTAGCATCAATGACCAACACTAGAGATGAATCCCTAAGCACTTCACAGGTACACATTCTAACTAATATATGTTTATCTAATTCAAAACTGTATGATTATTAAGTTTTGAAATGTATTTTATTCATGTCAGCATGTTAGCATCTTAGGACTTAAATGCTTAATTGATTGCTAAGAATAAGATTGCATGCTAGGATTCATGAGTTTAATTAGTGCATTTCATACTTGATTTTATATGCAGTAAAATGAATATCTAGAATTAGATAGGGTGTTCTAGACACTTAGGTGTATCCCTAAAAATTTGCTGGAACTTGAGTTAAATCTTCTGTGATTTAATACCTCTGCTAATGTTGTGAAATTTGCTAATAGGCAAACAGGTCATAGATCAGATATTTTATATTTGTTCTTATTGTGATAAATGACTTGTTAAGTGTATGTGGAATTTTATATTGCTCGTAATGTTTTATTCAAATATTCTGCATATTCTTGAATTTGTTTATGTGCTTATATCAATATGATTTGTTCCCACTCACAGAGTTGCACTTAAATGTCATATCATATCATGCATTTCTTGTTAAGAAATATAAGATTAAAAGATGGTAGAATTATCTAAGTAGTCAGTAACATTTGTAGATTAAAGGATTAATCTAAACCTGACATAGGTAATTAGAGATAGTTAAAATGTTAGATAACGACAAAAATGGATTAGAGAGAATTAATAATTAATTTATTAGTTCTTCTATCCATGTACTTTTATGCATATTGAAGTTGTTGTTACCATTGTTGCAAATAATATCTATAACCTATCTGGACTCAATTAAAATTGAGTACCAAGAAGCTTAATCAATTGTGATTGCAGAATATGTAACTGAAAAGGTAAAAGTTATGTGACTTCGTGACATTTACTGTTCGAGGCATATGATTATTCTTAAAGCTCTAATATCACAATTGGTTGAGAAAGCTGTTGGTGTAGGTGCCCTAGAGGCAATACAATGTTTCTTTTGATAAACATTTATGTCATTTGATTATTCAATAAACGTATTTATTATGACTTTAATTACTGCGATATATTTGTTAGCATAATAAATGTCCTTAGAATTATGATACACATTGTATAGTTTAGTAAATGACTTGAACTTGAGATTATATAATATATCATATTCTTAAATGTCTCTAGTCGAGTATTATTATTATAGGACAATAATAATACATAAATATACTAGTATGTTGTTTGACAGATAACCACATCTCATTGGTTATAAGTATGGGGATACTAAAGTCAACACATAGGTACATGCAGGAGTACATGGTACTGGACAGACCCATAGTGAGATTGTTCATGTTTAATAAAGTCATAAGAAAGACTCACAGTGATAATGGTGTAATGATCCTCTGACTTGAGATCATTATATTTCTATACGAGGATTAATATACTTTGACTACATTAAAAGTTACCTTTGACCGGATAATGATAAAAGTGGACATCGGGTATATCATGAGTCGTATGAGAAATATGAATGATAGATAAAGGATTTAACCCTCCTATAACCAGGAGAGATATTATTGGCCTCTTGATTGAGTGAGACTATAAAATGCATGGCCGTGCTCAAATAATGATTTATTTTCATAGTCTACTCATGGATCAAGTAAACCCGGATTAAATGTTGTAGAGGATGACTAAATACATGCCTCGAATTTAATCTATAATATATATGGTTAAAGGGATTATATTACAGGGAAACATTAATCACGAAAGGTTTTATCGAATCACGATTTAATTATTATTTAATTGGGTAGCAATGATGTATTACTAGATGCCGCTCATTGTTTATAATTTTATTAGAGAATAAAATTATTGCTAATTAAATAATAGCCTATAGGTTCACACACATAGAGTACTTAGAGGAATAGTTAATTTAAATTATAGATTTAAATTAATTGATGATTATTTGAATTTTATTATATTAATTAAGTGAGACTTAATTAATTGAAATAATATAAATTTGAATTTGAATTCTGTCCTTAATAATTAAGTATGACTTACTTATTAATTAAATAATAGAAATTTGGTTTTATTATTTAATCCTAAACCTACATGGGTTAGGCTTTGCTGTTATGGGTTGTTGTTATGGGTTGCTGTTATGGGCCTATTAACCAGCCATTATAAATAGATAATGTAGGGTTAATAGGATTTAACGTTTTTGAGAAAAAACAAACCCTAGAGGCAACAGGTAGCAGCAAGGGGCAGAGAAGGCAGAATTCGAAATCATCAAAGGAGGCTAGTACATCCATTCCGTAATCAAGGTCGTGAGACGTTCTTGAAGGTACTCGTGTGGATACCATAGAGGTGTTTTCGAGAGGAAGACACAAGTCGTGAAAGCTAGGATCTCCGTTGAGTTCGTGTAAGTCAAGACCAGACAAAGGTATGATTCCGTTTCACAATAATCAGTCCAGGCTTATACATGATCCTGCGTTTAGGGTTCCGAAATTTTCGTTATATTTACGTTTAATCTGCTGCGTTTTATGCCTCAGAACCCAACAATGGCATCAGAGCTACGTGTATAAGGGACTGATTTGGTTACGTGTTTTATGTATTTAATGCATACATGCCTGTTTTGGTGACTGCCATGCCATGCTACTGCTTTGTCAAAATCTGTTATGCCACTGCCATGCTTCTGCAATGACTATATATGATCTGCAATGTTATAATCTGTTATGGCATGATATGTGTGATGTACTGTATGTATGTGATACAAGATACAGTCCAGGTAAGGTCATCGGAATCGTTCTGAAGCGTTTGGAAAACACAACCGCATAAGATGCAGTTTGCTGTGAATAGTGATTCTGCAGTGAATAGTGTTTTTCGACGGAGTCAGAATGGGTCGAATTTACTCTTTCTGGAAAGGGAAAATCGCCACGAGCAAAAATCACCTCTTTGTCGTGACCTATGGTGTTTTTTGGCCATTTGACATCGTTAAGGGCCTCAAAAACGCAGTTTTCTGTTTTCTCATCATAATTTTAATTTTTTCGAAAATTTGTGATCATGATATATTTGATGCATGATGATATGATTATGCATTCTGGGATTCCAGTAAATGTTATGTGAGCATGGTACTGGTTATGGCCTTAGACCCTAAATTAATGGTTTTGGTTTTGGTTTTATAAATACGACTTGCATGTCGTTTTCTTCATTCTTGTAATTTCTGAACCTCGAATATAACTCGAGCTTTCTTATGTAAGTACATTAGCTTAGGTTGTATTCAATGTTTTTCTTGTAATGTGCTTGAAGACTGAAGAATGATACAAGAAGAAAAGAAAATGAGCAAAGATGCTGAGAAGGGTGATTCCCCTGCAGTTGCTGCTGACAAGAAGGCAGCCATGGATGCAAGAAGAATGAAGACAAGCAAATGTATTTATATTTTTCCACCACCATAGACTGACTTTGATCCTTTCATTAGCTCGAAAGGATCACATAGGAATGGGGCCATAACCAAGCACGTTTACATATTGCACTTTACATATTGATGTATGAATGTATGTGTAGAGTAGAAGATGTATGCTTTAATTAGATTAATGATGTATGCATGTATTAGATACGTCACCCATGCCATGCTTGCCATGCTAAAAAAGATAAAATCTTTAACGATTTAAGATTTTAAAATTAACAAACGATTATGAGATTCTTGTGTTTATGAAATATGGATTTTTAAAACACGGAATTGAATATGGATTTTGAAATCTATAATTTGGATTTTCTGACAAAAATGGATATGCGTATTCGTAAGGCTGATGGGTTTTAAGTGTGACCACTGGTATCCTCCATCTACCTGGGAAATGAACAATTTAAGATGTCAATTTGAAATATTTGGTTCAAGGAAAAATTGAGGATCTCTTCATGATGTGATCATGATCGTCGTAAATTTTCTAAACCCCTTAACAAAATATTAAGTTTTAATCGGATGCTTTCCAATGAATGAACACTCATCGAATCCTAGATCGATTAGGGGAAAGACTGTCAGTGGCAGGGGACTCTTATTTATCGTGGTGAGATGCGACGAATATAAACGGTTATATTCGGCCGTTGTATCATTGGGTCTAACTTAACTGAGTCGTCATAATAAGGTGAAAATAAACGGTTATATTCAACCATTATGAACTTAGAAGCATAGAGTTTGGTTAAAAGTCTATTAGATAGATAAGATCAATCGTTGCTCACCAAACTATCCAAGAATTATATATGATATAATTGACAAATGTTGTCTACCTAAATAATCATTCTTAAGGACTTCCAGTGGTTGACTTAAGACATGACGAAATATGGATCTTGGCTCACTAGAAAGAATTATGGGATATACTTTCCAAATTAATAGTAAGGGCTATTAATTTGATAAAAATAGTGGGAGATATATTATGAATGTATCATAATCATTTGAACATAATAAATAACTCAGACAATCTAATGTTTATTTTGTGCTTTTATCATTGTAGATACCAAATAATCGCAAATAACACAAACACACTATCCGTACGATCAATCCTTGAGAAGGATAAGCTGACATGAGGAAATAACTTCCTAGACTGACAGATGAATTTAAGGATTGTCCTCAGGCAGGAGCGCAAGCTTCATGTCATTGATATTCCTCTGGCAGGTCCCTTTCCTGAGGGCGCTACTGTTGAGGAACGAGCGGCCCACACAAAGGATGAGAATGATGCAACTGATGTTGCATGTCTTATGTTGGCAACTATGAGTGCTGAGCTTCAAAGACAGCATGTGCATATGGATGCATATACTATTAATGAGCACTTGCAAAGCATGTTTGCAAGCCAAACTCGTCAAGAAAGGTTCAACACGAGCAAGTCACTCTTTAATTGCAAACAAGGGGCAAGTGAACCAGTTGGCCCATATGTTCTGAAGATGATTGGTTACATTGAGTATCTTGATACTTTGGGTTTCCCGATTGGTCCGGAAACTGGTATTGACCTAATCTTGAATTATTTGAACAACAAATTCACTCAGTTTGTTAATATGAATGAATTTGACAAAACACCTACTGAATTGTTGGCTATGTTGAGAACATAAGAGACCAACATGAAGACGGCTGAACCTGCTCCCATACTGATGGTGGGCAATAAAAGGTAAGGCCAAAGGGAAAGGCAAGTGGAAGGGTAAGAAGAAGACAGGTTCTGATTCTACACCCAAGCCAAAGTCAGGTCCTAAACAGGCTTTAAAGCCTAAAGGTGGGGTCGATAAGGGTGAATGTCACTACTATAAGAAAACTGGTCACTGGAAGAGAAACTGTTCAGTTTACTTGGAGGATCTGAAGAAGAATAGGGCTGAACAAGCTTCTAATTCAGGTATATATGTTATAGAATTCAATCTGTCTATTTCTACATATTGGGTATTGGATATTGGATGTGCTTCTCACATTTGTATAAATGTGCAGGAAATGCAGAGAAGTAGGACATTGGCTAAAGGAGAAATGGACCTACGAGTTGGAAACGGAGCAAGAGTTGCTGCTTTAGCTGTAGGAACCTATTATTTATCTTTGCCCTCTGGGCTAGTTTTAGAACTGGAGAATTGTTATTACGTGCCTGCGATTCGCAGAAACATTATTTCTGTTTCTTGTTTGGACAAGAAAGGTTTTTCGTTTACAATAAAGGACAATAGTTGCTCTTTTGCTTTGAATAATTTAACCTATGGTGTTGCGCGTTTGTTTAATGGTTTATATGTTCTTGACTTAGATAATCATGTCTATAATATAGAAAACAAACGACTTAAAGTTAATGACTCAAATCAAACATACCTCTAGCATTGTCATCTAGGCCATATAAATGAGAAACGCATATCCAAATTACATAAGGATGGATACTTGGATAAGTTTGATTTTGAATCATACCAAGAATGCGAATCTTGTTTGCTTGGTAAAATGACTAAAGTCCCTTCCACTGGTAAGGGTCAAAGGGCCACCGAATGTCTGGAGCTAATACATAGTGATGTATGTGGCACAATGCGTGTGATGGCTAGAGGAGGCTACTACTACTTCATAACATTTACTGATGATTTCAGTAGATATGGATATGTATATCTTATGAAGAATAAATCCGATTCTTTTGACAAGTTCAAAGAATACAAGGCTGAAGTAGAGAAGCAAATTGGCGGATGTGCAAGTATTAAAATCTTACGATCTGATCGTGGAGGAGAATAATTGAGCACAGAATTTAAAGATTATTTAAAGGAGTGTGGTATTGTATTACAACTCACTCCGCCAGGTACACCTCAATGGAATGGAGTTTCAGAGAGGAGAAATCGCACCTTGTTGGACATGGTGCGATCGATGATGATTCTTGCAGATCTTCCAATTAGTTTCTAGGGTTATGCTCTAGAAACAGCGGCTTTCACACTTAACCGTGTTCCTACTAAGAAGGTTCAAAAGACTCCATATGAGATATGGGAGAAGAAACGGTCAGGCATGAGCTTTATGAAAGTTTGGGGATGCAAGGCGTTTGTGAAGCGTCAAGTATCTGACAAGCTTAGACCTAAATCTGAAGAGTGCAATTTTGTGGGATACCCTAGTGAAACAAAGGCGTATTATTTCTATAGTCCTTCTGAGCAGAAAGTGTTCATTGCTCGAGATGCTGTTTTCATGGAAAGAGATTTTATTTCTAAAAGAAACAGTGGGAGAACTATAGACCTCGATGAAGATCGAGAACAACAAAATAGCATTGAACCTGAAGTGGAACAAGAGCAAGATAATGATAATGCTCAACAAACACAGGTTGTTCGTAGAGAACTGGTAGAATTCACCATGAGCCAGAGAGATATGGATTTCTTTTGACTCAATGTGGTGATTTGATGCTCATAGATGAAAATGAGCCTCTCACATACCAAGATGCTATGAACAGTCCAGAATCTAAGAGATGGCTAGAAGCCATGAAATCCGAGATGGATTCCATGTACGAAAACCGAGTATGGACTTTGGTTGATCCACCTGAAGGTGTAAAGCCCATAGGGTGCAAATGGGTTTTTAAGAAGAAAACTGACATGGATGGAAATGTTCAGACCTATAAAGCAAGGCCGGTTGCACAGGCTAAAGAACCTAGAGCTCACTCCTGAACCAAACATATACTCAGGAGATATCACCTCATTCGAGAGATTAATGAAAGGGGTGACATACACATATGTAAAGTGCACACAAATGATAACATTGCAGACCCACTGACCAAAGGCTTGTCGTAGAAGAAGCACGACGGTCACACTAGTTCCATGGGTATTAGATACATAAGTGATTGGCTCTAGTACAAGTGGGAGATTATTGGTGTAGGTGCCCTAGAGGCAATACAATGTTTCTTTTGATAAACATTTATGTCATTTGATTATTCAATAAACGTATTTATTATGACTTTAATTACTGCGATATATTTGTTAGCATAATAAATGTCCTTAGAATTATGATATACATTGTATAGTTTAGTAAATGACTTGAACTTGAGATTATATAATATATCATATTCTTAAATGTCCCTAGTCGAGTATTATTATTATAGGACAATAATAATACATAAATAGACTAGTATGTTGTTTGACAGATAACCACATCTCATTGGTTATAAGTATGGGGATACTAAAGTCAACACATAGGTACATGCAGGAGTACATGGTACTGGACAGACCCACAGTGAGATTCTTCATGTTTAATAAAGTCATAAGAAAGACTCACAGTGATAATGGTGTAATGATCCTCTGACTTGAGATCATTATATTTCTATACGAGGATTAATATACTTTGACTACATTAAAAGTTACCTTTGACCGGGTAATAATAAAAGTGGGCATCGGGTATATCATGAGTCGTATGAGAAATATGAATGATAGATAAATGATTTAACCCTCCTATAATTAGGAGAGATATTATTGGCCTCTTGATTGAGTGAGACTATAAAATGCATGGCCGTGCTCAAATAATGATTTGTTTTCATAGTCTACTCATGGATCAAGTAAACCCGGATTAAATGTTGTAGAGGATGACTAAATACATGCCTCGAATTTAATCTATAATATATATGGTTAAAGGGATTATATTACACGGAAACATTAATCACGAAAGGTTTTATCGAATCACGATTTAATTATTATTTCATTGGGTAGCAATGATGTATTACTAGATACCGCTCATTGTTTATAATTTTATTGGAGAATAAAATTATTGCTAATTAAATAATAGCCTATCGGGTCACACACATAGAGTACTTAGAGGAATAGTTAATTTAAATTATAGATTTAAATTAATTGATGATTATTTGAATTTTATTATATTAATTAAGTGAGACTTAATTAATTGAAATAATATAAATTCGAATTTGAATTCTGCCCTTATTAATTAAGTATGACTTAGTTATTAATTAAATAATAGAAATTCGGTTTTATTATTTAATCCTAAACCTATATGGGTTAGCCTTTGCTGTTATGGGTTGCTGTTATGGGCCTATTAACTAGCCATTATAAATAGATAATGTAGGGTTAATAGGGTTTAACGTTTTTGAGAAAAAAACAAACCCTAGAGGCAGCGGGCAGCAGCAAGGGGCGGAGAAGGCAGAATTCGAAATCATCAAAGGAGGCTAGTACATCCATTCCGTAATCAAGGTCGTGAGACGTTCTTGAAGGCACTCGTGTGGATACCATAGAGGTGTTTCGAGAGGAAGACACAAGTCGTGAAAGCTAGGATCTCCGTTGAGTTCGTGTAAGTCAAGACCAGACAAAGGTATGATTCCGTTTCACAATAATCAGTACAGGCTTATACATGATCCTGCGTTTAGGGTTCCGAAATTTTCGTTATATTTACGTTTAATCCGCTGCGTTTTATGCCTCGGAACCCAACAAAAGCCTACCCAATGATAACCTTTGGAGATGACAGCAAAGGATGAACAAGGGATTTGGATATAATGATTTTTGGAATTGTCATCAGTGGAAGCATCTTTCTTGTTGAAGGACTTAAGCACTATCTACAGGGCACTTGGAAATTCTTTGTCAAGGATTTTTTTTGAAAAGCATTGAAAAGGAAAAGTGTTTAATCTCAAACAAGAAGGTTGGAAGCTCACTCAAACTGAGAGTGATGAATTTTGTTTGTAGCTGACATATATTTTATATGCAAAGGTGAAACGAACTTTTTAGTAAAGCTTTATCAGTAAAGAGTTAGCTATGGCATAAGAAGCTCTCACACTTGGTGAACAAGACAATGGATTCTCCAATATAGATGAAATTGCTGAGAGGACTATTTCTTATGGAATTCTATCTAGAAGAACATTTTGAAGTATGTCACATAGGGAAGTCAATGAAAACATCACACTGAAGCAAATTATGGCATGGAAGAAATATGCTTAATGGTGTTTAATGACAACCCTAGTTACAAGTTGGTGATGTTAGTGCATTCATCAGAAAAAATGTCACAAATGGTGACTGATCACATCAGGAAGATCAAGTTGGAAGCAAAGTAAGTTGTGAGAACTTTGAAGTCAGATAATGGAACTGAATTTCATGAATGAAGTTCTATATGAATTCTGCACTTCTAAAGTCACTTTGAAGCTGAAGCAATTAACACATCATGCTGCTTTAATCAACAAAGATCGTGAAAAGACATCATATGAGTTAATGGCCAACCAGAAGCAAACACTGAAGCTCTTTCGTGTGTTGGGAGGAAATTGATATTTACAGAAGATTTAGATGAGTATCTTGGCAAGTTTGAAGTTAAGGCTCATGGAACAATTCTCCTCGGCTACTCATTGAAGTCGAAAGCTTTCAAGGCAAATATGATGTAAAACCAAAAGTTGATTGAAAGTCTGAATGTTTCGTTCCTACACCAAGCTCCCGAGCATTCAAATGAAAGACTATTCTGAATCTTTGAAGTTTGACATGCCGTCAGATTCAAATTCAGATACTGATATTGAAACTGAGGTTGCAGAATGAATCAATGATAATGATGATGATTCATATCCTTTCAGTGGAAATGGTAGTGAAACTACACAACTCGTGAACTTTATCAGAATCCACTGAATAAGGTAAAGAATCCTCAACACATCCTAGCAGCAACTCAGGGGAAGCAAATAAAAGAAGGATCTACTAGTCGTACTCAACATAATGAAGATCAAAGGAATACATCAAGAACATATCTGCCAAGACAAAAGGTTTGAAGCCAAACTAAATCCTGGAGTCTAGTTCTTAGTAAACCGGATTATTGAGTAAAGGCTAGAAGTGCTAATCAAAATGAACATATATTTTTCGGGACCTAACATTTGGTATCCCAAAGAATAGTGAAGATGCACTGATTGATCCAGATTGGGTGATTGTAAATGCAAGATGATCTCAATCAGTTCGAAGGTAGAATTTGCTGAAGCTGAAACCTAGACCACAAGATAAAGCTGAAATTGGTAAAGTAAGGGTTCTCAGAAACTGGATAGTTATTGACATTGTTATGAGGGACAAAGTCAAACTGGTTGCTACAGGTTACTATAAAGTAGAAGGCATCGACGATGATGGAAATAAAATCTTCGGGACTTTCAAGATCTAACAGCAAGCACTAGAGATGAGACTTGATTCTTTTAGGGCCTAAGGACCTAACAAAACCTAATTGTTGAGCATTCAAGCATGAATATCTATCAGATGAATGTGAACAAGGCAATCCTGAATGGTGAGTTAGAAGTTGAAGCTGATGTACAACATTTCCTGGACTTTGAAGTTGAAGATCATTGGAATTTGTATATCATTCTCTTCACAAGCTCTCTATGACGGAGGTAAGAATTCAAGCATCATCAAGGACATGGTATGACACTCTAACTACTAATTAATTGAAAATGATTTTATATTAGAGTAGTTATACACATATATCTCTCTAGAATACATGGCACATATAATGTCATATATGTGCTAGTATACCATGATTATATTATATATGGGTCTACTAAAGTAAATTTGGAAAGAGATTTTTGCTAAGTTAATGCAGAGTAGGTGCAAGATGAGCATGTTGGAAGAGTTGCAATTCTTTTTGGATTATAAGTAATTCAAAAGAACGATGACAATTAAAGTAAGTCAAGGATCTTTTGAAGATGCGCAATTTGGAAGATTCTAGACCTGTCAAGTCTTCTTGCCAACAGACCACTAAGCTTGATCAGGGAAAATCAGGTATATGAACTGAAGTGACAAGCTATAGAGGTATGATCAGCTCATTACTTATTCAAATGCATAAAGACCATATATTTTATTCTCGATATGCCTATGTGCAAGTTTCCAAGTGGATACTAGAGAATCTTATCTTATAGCTAAGTTATGAATTGTTAAATATCTTAGGGGATCACCAATTCTTAGAATCAGGTACCCTAAAGATATTAGATTTAACATAGTTAGCTATATAGATATAGATAATGCAGGTTGTAAGAAAGACATGGAAGTCATTCCTAGAAGTTGTCAATTTCGTGGAAGAAGTTGATTTCTTGTTGAAATAAGAAAAAGCACTCAACACACAGTTGCAACAAAGGCTGAAATTAAAGCAACATGTGAATATGATGCTCTGATCTTTTGGACAAGGAAACTTCTTCAACTCCAACAACTTTGCTGGATACTCTCTACACCACATATGTAACAAGTGCATGGACATCAGGTATCATTTCTTTCGAGATTGTCCTTAGTAGAATAACTTGCAGATATTTTCTGAACAACTTGATAAATTTATTTTGTCTAAGTTGGTTAGTGAACGTGGGATATTATTTATATGCATATTTGTTGGAAATCACATCTGCAATGAATTCTTAAATGAGTTCACAAGTATTAATTTTCCATATTTAAAGGACTTGTGAATTTATTTTTAAATCTAGTACCTCGTACTTTTTTCTATTAGTTTAATTATCATGCTTACAATGTTATATGCATATGTGGTAGTTAAATGATTTAGCATAAGTTAGTAGCATAATTATTTGTATGTTAGATATTTGATGAATATTAGTAAATGATATCTTGCTTAATTGCTCTGATATTTTGCTATGATATTTTTAAATATTTTATTATAAATAATTGTGATACTTTTGATATTAGTGACAGTATTTAGAATTTCTATTCTAAATAAATAATGCATATTTCAAAACTCACTAATATTGGAAGACGAAGTATTTTCTAAGTCATGTATATAAAATTCTCAATATTTTATATATTTCTAAAATATTTCTAAAATTTGATTTTATTTGCGAGAAGTTGTAATTAGGATCACAAGTATTAAATGTCAATATTTAAAGGACTAGTGAATTTCTATTCAACTATTTTCTCGAGCTTACGTATATCAATAATAATTGCTATGAGTTTAATTGTAATATGCTAGAGTGACAATTATTAGATATAGCGTATGAAGTTAAATGCTAATATTCATTCCTATGAATATTTTTGTATTTAGCAAAATTATTTTATCTTATTAAAATTATGGATTGAAGCAATACAATGATTATCAGTTTTATAATTCTGATTTGATAAAATATTAGAAGCATAATTTCTTGTATTTTGAAATTATTGATAATTATCAGTAATGATATTTTGTTAATGTTTCCGTGCAGTTAATTTTGATATTTTTAATAAGAGTGATAATACATATTGTTTATCTGAAATCACTAATAATAAAAATATATCTAAATGCTTATAGTTCTACTGAATGATCGTCATGTTTATTTGAATTATATATATGCATGTTATTGGTAATTGTGTAGTACGATATAAGTATTTAATTTATTGCAGCATAATTATTCGTAGTATAAATATTTTCTTTTATTACTTTGTGATAATTGATTAATATTTTATTACAAAATAATTATGATATATTGATACTAATGGATTTGCTTAGTCTTATTCTAAGTAAAAATTGGTTTTTGAAAAAGCCGTTAGTATTAGTATATTTAATTTTCTTTCTTTGATTGAATTATAAACTTGAATGTATTAAAAAAAATTCTTTTCTGATTCTTTTTCAAAACGTTTTATTCAAAGATACATTCATTCATTTATCAGTTTTAAAGAAGAAAACATTAAAATTCTTTTTCAAAACTTCTCTTTTGAAAATCATTTGATTTGCAGCCCTACTTTAATTTCTAAATCCTAGAGCGTGAATCAAAATTTTCTTGAGGATAATCTTTCTTTAAATCTCAAAATATTTTATCATCTTTCTAAAGCTGGCTTTAAATGCTATATTTTCAAAACCGTTTTCTCTCTTAATTTTTCCTTCTAAAGTGGCAGAAACTTTGTGACTGCTATTTTATTCGGAGAAATTGTTTTTACTTCGAGGTACCAAGCACTTGTAAAATGATTTTTCTTTTAAACACTTATTTCAATGTATGTTTCACATTGATTCAAAGTACCTAAACAGTGGTTGTTGCTTTGAAGGCCTAGTACTATATTGTTAAGCATCCATTCACCCCAATTGTCATGTTTTTATATTAAGTCGGGGACACTATCAGGTGGACGAAAATGATATAAATCATAATTGCATTATGAGTCGAAAAATCATAGTCCTCTATCTGATAAGGATCTTTTTCAAAACTTACAGTACTTAAGTTTTAAAGGAAAAGAGTCATTTTATTGAGAAAAGAATTTGGTAAGAGAGTTGAATTTCTTCTTTGGTATAAATTCACGCTTTTTATTATGGAAATTTTGCCTTATAAAAAATTCATAAGGGATATAATTTTTCTCTGATACACTTTGCCGCATTTTATTATGGGATAAGTGTTTTAAAGAAAATTTCGTATCATGTTCTTAAATGATAAATCTTTAGAACCGACAAAATTCTTTTACTAAAAGTGACTTAATGTAATCCATTACCATTCCTTATTATATTTTTCCTTCTCTTTAGGATGAAAAATATATTTTAGAATGTTAATGTGATTATCTCTTATTCTTGATTGATTATTTCCGTTTAGCCCTCAGTGGCTTAAGAAGCTGGCCAAGAGGTTGAAAACCCATCAATCTCTTACCTAGGACATAGTACCAAACACTGATTCATCCACTTCCATATATTAACCCCTGGAGATATAAGGAACTTATGTAAGTTAGAGGTTGATAAGGGAGAAACTGCACTTGATGCAACAAATAAGGATGAAGTCGGAAGTGCACCCACAGCTCTACCTCTAGAGAAGAAAAGTAGTATATAAACTGAGGTAACTGTAAGCCCATCTGCATCTTCTCAAAAGGATACAGAGCAGAAAAGGCAATTAAACTGTCTCTGGAATCATTCTCTCAACATGGTGAGTCCATTGAAATTAGCTCGTCAGCCAGATCATTTTGTAATGAGTCAAGCATACCACTGACACTCACGCTGATGGTAAGCCTAAACAGATAAATTTTAGGAACACATTGCAAGACATGCACAGTGTGAGGTATAGGCATTTAGAGGAGATATGGACTCTAGACATACACTACATTGTCCAATGTATCTACCTCAAACAGAAGTTAATCTTCTGCATCCTGAAAAGGAGATCTCTTGTTCAGATTTATCTGGGCTTGAGAGGCAACCGCTTGACAAGAATTCTTCGTATGAGTCAAGTAAGGCATTTTATGCAAAACTCCCGTCACAGGGTTACGAGGGAAATGTAGGCTCTAAATTTCCATTCATTACATTGCCTACTACGTTGCCCCTCATGGAAGGAACAATTCCAGATGCTGAAAAGGAATATCCACCTCCCGTTTACAGAGAATGTGTGAGGCAACTCCTTGATTGAACAAGGCAGAATTCTCTAACAGATTTTAAAATCTTGGGATAACCCATCTCAAAGAGGTGAGGCTCCACTAAACAGTGATTTAGCAAAAGCTATTGAGTCTGGAGTTGAGACAGTGCTTATGCATGATAGAACAAGAACACCTCTATGAGGCAATTCTCCGCTTGATAGTGATTTAGTTCATTCTGATGAATCAGGTGATGAGAATACAAATGAATTGACGTATTTCACTTGCAGGTACATAATGCTATATTTGGAATGCAGAGTGAAAGTAAGGGAGAGAAACACTTGAGTATAAATGAGAGAGAGATACACTTGAGTGAGAGATAGATAGAGAAAGAGTGAAACAGTTCAAAGTACTCGACACTTTAGTTTAAACACTAGCAGAACGTAGTAGAAGTGAGGAAACCATAGACCAAACACTTACCCTTGTTACTTGCTACTTCTGAAAGAAAAGCTACTATGTTTTCCCAATCAATGACAGACGAGAACCTTCCTTGGAAGACAAACCATTCCAAAGATAGGCCATTGGAGGATTCCTCAACAAAGGGGGAGAAGTTAGTAAGAAAAAGAGAAAAAAGAGAAGTTAATAAAGTCTTATCTTCATATCCTTAGGGGAATTAATATCCTTAGGGGGGAGAATTTAGACAAGAAAAAGAAGAAGAATCATATTCTCAGGGGGAGAACATTACTTGAGCTATGTTCTATGTTCTATTGAGGACGTTCCCAGGATTTTTAATTCATATAAAGCTCTATTTATGATAAGTTCTTTAAGTTCAACTATGAAGGATTTTGAAGCAGAGAAAGCTCAAACACAAACAGAAATGAAGATGATACTACATGAATATCAATTCAGTGCTAGAGGAAGAAACATCTTTCATTTCAGTTACACAAGAAATCTGGAAATGCAGAATCTAAAAAACCAGTAGCATTATTTACAAGTCCCAGGCCATTACTTTTTCTAATTATTAGCTGAGTTATCCTCTCTATGGGATTTGTTTGCTAAGTTTAACAATCAAATAGGGGGAGATTATTGGTGAGAATACGAAGCCATATGAATAATAATCATGATAACTCAACACTAGAATATGACAAGTAAATAATACTATGCCTACATAGAAATCAGGAAGAAATGAAGACAAGATAGATACAGTAAATCAAGACATTAGAAGAAGTTTTAAAGTCTACTACAAGTCACTGAAAGAAGTTCATTAATATGTTCAAGCGTCAATAAAGAATAATGTGTAAAGACTTTTAGGGTTTCAGAAGTGTTGAAGATTCAGTATATAAGTGTCACTAGAAGATTTCAGTGTAAAGGCATTGATTGAAGATAAACAGTGTTCGAAATATAAGAATCTAGAAGGATTGAAGACAAGGTAAAGACAACGGTTAAAGAAGACAACTGCAGTCTTGGAACTATACTCACTGAAAGAAATCCAGTTATATGTTCAAGCGTCATTGAAGAACAGAGAATGAAGTATTCAAGATTGTGGTAGTAATGGAGACGTTGTCAAAGTACCAAAAAAATTCCAGTGAAAGTATAGTGTTTATTGACAGTCAGTGTTTGAAGCAGTGCAACAGTCCAAGGTTAATCAGCTGAAACAGAATAGAAGTCAAGAGAATTTAATTCAGTGTTAGTCGTTTGTGAACCAGACCAGTGCACTAAGCATCAGCACAACAAGAAGAGAATTACCCTGATTTATCACAAGAAAATCAGTTGATCAAGCCAGAAGAGTGAAAACCAAGTGGTAAATACTTCAAGCATTTCAAGAAATTGTTTAAGGAAAATATTACTACCTTTGGTGGCTCTTGTACTCTTGAAGAACTCTAGAGGTGCAACAAAACTCCTTAGGCGCAACGAAATACTTGTGAATAAGTTTCTAAGTACTTTCGTGGCTCCTACACACTGCAAGCACTCTAGAGGCGCAACAAAACTCCTTAGACGCAATGAAATACTTGTGAATAAGTTTCTAAGTACTTTCGTGACTCCTACACACTGCAAGCACTCTATGAGGTGCAATAAAACTTTCTCTTGGGCGCAACAAGAGTTTCGTGGCTCTTCTACAAGGGATATAGAGTGTAGGTGCAACAAAACTTTGCCTTAGGAGCAACAAAAGAGTTTAAGGTAAAACCAAGAGTTTCGTGGCTCCTCTACAAGGGACACAGAGTGTAGGCGCAACAAAACTTTCCCTTGGACGCAACAAAAGTTTCGTGGCTCCTATACACTACACTCACTCTACAGGCGCAAGAAAGGAGTTAGCATTGTGAAGAACAAATCAATTTTAATTGATTTGAAAAGTTTACACCATATATAAACAAATGACGTGCTCATTTTGAAGTGTGTTCTGGTTCGTCTCTTCCAATCAAAATTGCCGGAGAAGAACACAACAAAAAATATACAAAGGGGTAAAAATAAATCAAAGCTCTATCCATTACTCCTTACCAGAGTCTTTTGTTAATGGCCGGATAAAACTTGTAATATTTTAAGGGCCATTACAAAATACTCCCGGTAGTTAAATCCTTAGACAAAATTATAGATACAAATATTGTATAGGATTTACCTTGTATATTTTTGTAAAAGCAAAGAACTAATTTGTTTTTTGGAAACCAGTTATATTTTTAACTGTGTGTAGCAACCTCATGGTTTATATATGAAAGATATATTCCTCAAAACTTGTTTCGTTAAATTACTTGCTAATTTTCTAGAACATTAATGATTATTCATAAATACAAAAAATTAGTAAGCCAGCCTCCTAAATACTATTCACCTCATGATCTCGAACCCACTAACCGAACTCTAAATTATTTATCCGAAAAAGATTCGAAAGAATTTTTTAATTTAGTGAGTATCGTATTCAACCCCCCTTCTACGATACTTCGGGACCGAACAACGAGGACTAAGTTTTCCTTTCTTACCAAATCACTTCATTGCTCTCCATGGTGAAACTCGAAGGAAAAATTGATCACCAACACTAAACTCCAAACCTTTTCGTCGTACATCAACATAACTCTTTTGTCAACTTTGAGAAATTTGGAGATTCTCACGTACCAACTATATCTTGTCAATTGTGGCTTGTACTAATTCAGGTCCGAATAGTGCTTTCTCGCCAATTCCATCCCAATATAAAGGTGTCCGGCACCTTCTACCATACAATATTTCAAATGGAGCCATCTTTGTTCTAGACTAGTAATTATTATAAGTAAACTCAACCAATGGTAAATAGGTGTCCCAAGAACCCTTTAAGTCGATGGCACACGCTCTAATTAAGCATATCTTCTAATGTTTGAATTGTCCATTCAGTTTGATCATCTGATTGTGGGTGGTATGCAGTACTAAAGTTCAAATACATCCCCAAAGCTTTCTGAAAACTCTTCCAAAACTATGAAGTATATCGTGCATCTCTATCTGATACAATAGTTCTCAGTACCCCATGCAACCTTACAATCTCTTTAACATACAATTTAGCCGACTAATCCATCTTATATATAGTGTGAATCGGCAAGAAATGTGCTGACTTGCTCAACTAGTTAACTATAACTCAAATTGAATCAAAACCCTTTAGAGTGCAAAGAAGTGCTGAAACAAAATCCATAGAAATGTCATCCCATTTCCACTGTGGAATCTTTAATGGATCTAGTAACCCCGAAGGTCTTTGATGCTTTGTTTTTACTTATTGGCAAACTAAACATCTTTCAACAAATTCAACCACGTCCTTCTTCATACCCGGCCACCAAAAGTATCCCTTCAAGTCTTGATACATCTTAGTACTGCCAGGATGTATCGCGAAACTAGAAGAGTACGCCTCAATCAATATTTTCTTCCTCAATTCAGCATCAGATGAAATACACAATCGTGAACCAAGCCATACAACGCCATGATCATCTACTTTAAAATCAATATGCGTTCCTTTTTGAATTTCATTCACAATTTCAATTAATTTGCTACTCTTGATCTACTGTGGGTTTGGGTTCAATATTGGAATTTTTGTAAAGGGTCATGTCATTTGCTAGAAATTAAAAAGTTGGTGGCACCATGGTGATACTTATACATAATAGTAATGACAATACTCATTAGGAGTTTGATTTGGCTATAGTACGATACAAGGGCTTTTGGATCTATAAGTTATTGCTTCAAAACTTTTGCATTCAGGGACACCCATGACAGGTTTGGGAAGTAGAGAGGTCGGAGAATATGGAGTGTGATGATAATCGAGCAACATGTTTACATAGGCATGGAACCTGCAGCATGATTGGCTTTTAAAGTTTGTAAGGCCCTTCAGAAACTGTAAGAATACTAAAACGAGTAGTGATATTGAACTTTCAAATTTGTATGACGAAATAATTAATGAAATTGCTCCATATGAAAAGATCAATTATGAAGTGGTGTTCACTTATTTTAATCAATTTTATGTATTTTATGAGCTGCTTGCGAATAGACTCCCAGATAAATTATGTATATATAGTATTTATTTTTGACACTACAACCTTGTTTTATGTAAATTTCAACCTTGAAACCTGACTTTTTATATTAAAAATTTCTCGCAATATCGGAAGATGTAACCCTATGTACGTAGCATAGAAAGCTCGTACTAACACTACCTAGCAAACTTTGCATTTTCCATGCCTTGAAACAATTTCTTTATTGGGCATTTCAGACGCCTAAATTATTCAAGCACAAGCACAATTTAATATGATTGACAATGCATATGATTTGCATGTGCTATGGGAGAATGGCGTTATGGGCAAGACACACTTACAGAAAATGTATTACAAGTGAGCCACACTTTAAAGATTGACCATCAAAATGATTTTCCTGGATCATAAATTTGTTAAGAAAGGAGTGAGACGAACAATTATAATTTTAGTGGGTTAAAAATTAAAATCAATCACTTGTTTCCCTCAAATATATAAACTAAGTCACTTATTTAAAAAATGATTCAATTTAATTATTAATTTTAAAATTAATAATAGTTACTGAATATATTAAATTTCTTATTAATTTAATTATTATAAAAGCAATAAATTTGATATAAAATTTCATTTTTAAAATAAATTATTTATTTAATATATTTGAATGAAACGAAGGAAGATTTTTTTATTTAACCGGATACATAGTTACTATTCTAGATAGTTACAACAATTTTTTACTGAAAAACTGTTAAGAAAATATTTGGTAAAATTTAAAAATTTGATATTTGAAAAAACGCTTTTAATCTAAAAATACTATTAGAAAAAGTATGTTACATCGTACTTTAAAAAAAACTAATTTTCAGTTATTATAAATAAATAATTATAAATTTCATTATAAAACATTTCTAAAAATATTATTTTTATATATTATATCTCAAAACATAACCAAAATAAATAAAATTATCAAAACCGTTTTGATTTTCAACAACAATGCCGAGCCTTATTGTGATATACCTAACAAGAACAGAGCAGAGTCTCTAAACACAAACACAGAGAAGTGAGATGACGAGGAGGGCTTTTATAAGCTCCTTTACATCAATGGCCGCACGAAAATTAGCTCGAGGTAATACTTTGAATTGTGTTAGTCATTCATTTTTTCAATCTCATTCTCATTTACTCCTTCACACTGACTCTAACCCTAATCCCTTTATTCCTTGTTCGTCGATGCCTCATCCCCAACTTCAACAATTACTGTATGATAAATCTAAGGTTGGTTTCGATGACCTCGATGATGCTATCTTTTTATTCGATAAAATGCTCAAAATGAAACCCCTGTTTCCTGTTATTAACTTCAATCAACTCTTAAACGCACTTGTTCGAATGAAGGAGTACCCTTTAGTCGTGTCTATGTTTAGAGATATGCGTCTTTTAAGCATTCCCACTAATATAGTTACCTTTGGTATTGTCATCAATTGTTGTTGTCACTTGAATCGGGTCGATTATGCCTTTTCTTTGCTCGGTGGAATCATCAAGTTTGGTTTGGTCCCCGGTGTTGTTATCTACACAACTCTCATTAGGGGACTGATTCACCGAGACAAGTTCGTGGAGGCTGAATATTTGTTTAAGAAGCTTATCATATTTAAAGAGATTCAACCCAATGTAGTCATGTATGCCACCATTATTGACGGCCTTTGTAAAACAGGGAACACTTCAGCGGCTGTTAGGTTGTTCAGATCTATGGAGAAAAGAGGTTGTAAACCTAATACAGTAATTTATAACATAATTATGGATTGCTTATGCAAAGATAGATTAGTCGATCATGCTTTGTGTCTTCTCGATGAAATGATGAGGAAACAAATATTTCCAAGTGTTGTCACTTATAACTCTTTAATACAAGGCCTGTGCAACTTTAATCGATTGGAAGATGTAACGCGATTGTTAAAAGATATGGATAAACGCAAAATTGCTCTTAATGTGCGTACCTATAGTATATTGGTTGATGCATTTACCAAAGATGGAAAGATTGAAGATGCAGAGACGGTGATAAAATTTATGATTCAAAGGGGCCAACATCCTGTTGTAGTCACATACAGTTCACTCATGGATGGATACTGCATGAAGGGAAAAATTCATAAAGCATTAGCAGTGCTAGAAACTTTGACAAGAAATGGGATATTGCCAAACACTCTTACCTATAATATATTGATCAATGGCTATTGTAACAAGCTGAAAGTAGACAATGCAATACGTCTCTTAGAACAAATGCCCCTGAAAGGTTTAACACCTACAATTCAAACATACAACACAATTTTGAAAGGGTTATTTCTTATGGGTAGGCATGTTGAAGCACGAAAGTTTTTAAGGGAAAAGATGCTAAATCAAGGTCTTCAACCGGATATTGTGACACGTCGTACCTTACTCCATGAACTTTGCCAGAATGGTTGTGTTGTTGAAGCAATGTCTGTGTTTCACAAGATGGAATCCTGTGGCTTAGTTCCTGATATATGTATTTATAATATTCTGATTCATGGATTGTTCAAGGACAGGGAAGTTGACGAGGCAAGAAATCTTTTTCATAGTCTTCCTTTGAAAGGTTTACGTCCTAATGTCATATCTTGCAATGTTATGATCCAAGGATTTTGTCAAGAAGGGTTGTTGGAAGAAGCAAATAAAATATTTATGGAAATGAAAGCTAATAATTGCCTGCCGGTAGACATAACCTACAATACACTTATCCGTGGCTGCTTTAAGAATAAAAAATATGATGAAGCATGTGAGCTTATAGACGAGATGGTTACTTGTCGTTTCGAAGCAGATGCCTCTACCACCTCCATGCTGTTCGATTTGCTCGAATCAAAGGTGCAGGACCCGGCTCTCCTTGCTTTGCAAAAGAAGTTCTTGGCTTAAATATATCAAGGAGAGAGTTTGTTAAGGTACTGAATACGTTTATTTTGCCAACACCTTGTAAGGGCTCGCAACAAAACTGGAGGCTATAGCAGTTGTGATATTGGTGCTTAATGGAGACTTTCTGTAGTAGTCATGTAATCCTGTTAAGTGTCACTGTAGTGAGTTGTGACTTGTTTGTATAAATACTGTGGAGAGTATTGATTTATATGGTTTGTTAATTTAGTTGTTCATTGATCCTCTATGCTTGATTGTATGTTATCTGTGAGGAGATTACTTGTTTTCTTGATGATACTTCTTTACTGTATGCAATTAAACGATCACTTTAGTTTACTAGAGTTATCGACATATTATTATAGCTCGGTGAAAAGAAAACTTTTTCCTCATGATCCTTTTAAATAGAAACAGAGAATGGAGTAACTAGAAAGATTGTCAGTATCATCTTTTTCTAAAGGGATCATCTAGAAGGAGAATCTATTTGAATGTATTCAAACAAAGAGCTGACACAGACGTTATGGATAGGCTTTTTTTCAATTTAGTTAACTATATTAGAAATAGGAATATTTTCATCTTCCATGAAGGAGCCGAATGGCCCCAAAGTTTCATGTTCGGCTTTAAAGTAGAGAGATTCAAAATGTTGAATTGATGTCGACTATAAAACCTGGCCTTCCAAGCAAACGATGCGTGCTAAATCTGTATATCCTCTTAATTTGATTTTGCTTCTGTCATTGTTGGGTTGTTCGTTCACAACTTGGTAATGACTTTATCTAAATAGCGGAGGATTTCTGTTCTCATTTGTCGTCTTTCGAAGTCGGATTTAAGTTCTATGAATCAACAATTCGGTTATTTGCAAGACATTTACGGCTTTCAGAATTCACGATATTAACCATTGAAACAAAATTGTGTAGATATACTGAAAGGAAATTCCTTGACAATCCAGAAATCCAAAAAGGAAATTAGATCAAGTAAGATATTTATAAATCTATCAATCGCTATGTGTCTTCCTGATGCAAAAAAACAATATACTGGACGTTGGACCACTTCAGTTTTGCATGGCACAAGTTACTTTCTTTATTGTGGTTGGCATTTTCTGATTCAGTGCATAGCTAAATGTGTTCGAGAAGTGTGGAAGTTCTGCAAGAACTAGTGAGCAGAATGTTTTTTGTGAGGTTTATATTTATAGAGAAATTAGTACTGTTACCCTATGGTGTACACTACTTTGACTACTCGAGACAAAATTTTATTCCAGTATACTTGTATACTCCAATATATAAAATCCATAGCTTTGTTCTGTTAGTGGATAAGATATTGTGTGCTTTAAGGTAGGATCTTTTGGGAAATTAAGGAAGAAACTACATACTAACTATGTTTACGACTCGAATCAAGCAATGAAAACTGAAAAGTAATATGTACCTAGTGTAACCATCATCGTTCAATGAAGAAGACGACTAAGCAATATGTATATACAAGCTGTATGTATCTGAATTACAGAGAGGAAGTGTAGAAAATGAAATAAAAAGTAACTGATTAACAAACTTGCTCCGGTCTGTCTGTAATTATAAACTGAACTGTTGACAAAATTACTAACAAACTTATTTACAAAAATAGAAAATACCAAAGTATATATGTTAAATATTCCCCCTCATATTGAAATGTGGAGCCGGAGAGTATGTGCCAATGTGAGTTCCTTGATAAGCCTTTTGTGAGAACATCTCCCAGTTGCTGAGAATTGGGAACATAAGTAGGTAGAATAAGTTGCATTTGAACTTGTTCCATAACAAAATGACATTCAATTGCAAAATACCTAGTCCTAGGATGAAAAATTGGATAAGCAGCAATATCAAGAGCAGTCTGGCTTTCAGAATAATTGACAGTAGGAAAAGATTGAGAAATCTTTTATTCTGCAAGGAGAAAACGCATCCATGTAACATCACAAACAATATCAGCAACAGCCCTAAGCTCAGATTAGTTATAAATTTGTTAATCATGACACAAATAAATCCGTGAACACCACTGCGACTTTCTTCATAAACCTCTTAAATTCTTCTATTTTCCAAATACCTTATCAATTTATGCTATGTTTCTTGTAATTTATGAAGAACTTTTATGCACCAATCTACCCAGAAGACGCAGAATTAGAGTAAATTAAATTTTGTTGGTCAAAATTTGCACGAAATTTCAAAATAATAGTTGTATTTTCAAATTTGTAAATCGGTGGTCAACTTTTTAATTAGATTTTTAAAAGAATGCCTCTATTTTGGGAGTTACATAATGGTGGTCATAGTTATCGCCGAATTTCAAAACGATTTTTGTGTTTTTAATAAAATAAGTCAAATACAAATATAAAAAATTAAAGTTATTTTAAATAATTTAAAAAATAGTTTTGATAACATATAACTATTATGTCAACCATAAAACTACAACCACCTTTTTATAATTCGATGAAAATAATGGCCACCAACATATAAATCTGAAATAAATAATGGTCACTGATATCTAAATCTGAAATTAGAGGCACTATTTTGAAAGCCTAATAAAATTTTTGGCCACCGATTTGCCAACTTGAAAATAGAGCCATCATTTTGAAATTGGTGTAAATTTTGACCACCAAAATTTAATTTACTCGCAATATTATAATATTTGGGAAAATAAATTCATTCGTCACTAAAATATTGGTATTTTATTGTTTTAGTCCTTGAACTAAATATTCTAATATGCGAGTCCTTCAACTTTTGAATTTTTCTGATTGAAGTCCTTCCGTCCAAAAAAACTAACGGACGTTAAAATCCTGATGACGTGTCACTGATGTGACATAAGAATTTCTGGTTTAGGTCCCTGAACTTTTTCATTTCCTGGTTTAGGTCCTTAAACATAAAATTTTGAAAATAATTAAATATTTATAAATTTTAACTATAATCATGTTTATTTTTAAAATGTTATTTTTAAAATAAAAATAAACGATAACATAAAAAAATTATGTTAAGATTTTTATGTTTAAAATTTAAAAATATTCAATTATTTTTAAAATTTTATTGTATGAAGCTTTTCGGCTTGGCATGACTAGGGTTGTAAATTGATTCGGACTATCCGTCAACCTGGTTCGTATCCGGCTCGAACATATGATACACATATCAGATTTGTTTTATTCTTAGATGAAATAGTTATTTATATAGTTCAAAAAAAATAATACTTAATGTTAGGTGATTATATTTGACTCGTATTCGATGAAACACAATATAAACACGAAAAAAGTAAAATGATCCGATACATGAGTAAATGGATATCCGCAAAATTTCAAAACTAGAGTTACACCCAGAAGAATCTTACCCCGATACCTTTTGACATGCTAATTGTAATTGACATTAAAAGTGGCTTGATAACCGTAAATTTAGATGTTTAGAGTTTTGTATGGTTTTAAAATTTTATTTTTAAAATAAACGATAAACATAAAAAAATCTATGTTCAGATTTTTATGTTTAAAATTTATAAATATTCAATTATTTTCAAAATTTTATGTTTAAGGACCTAAACCAGGAAATGGAAAAGTTCAGGGACCTAAACCAGAAATTCTTATGTCACATCAGTGACACGTCATCAGGATTTTAACGTCCGTTAGTTTTTTTGGACGGAAGGACTTCAATCAGAAAAATTCAAAAGTTGAAGGACTCGCATATTGGAATATTTAGTTTAAGGACTAAAACAATAAAACACCAATAGTTTAGTGACGAATGAATTTATTTTCCCTATAATATTTACATCCAGATAATAACCACAAATTATGGCCCTAGAAATGTGAGCTAAACTAAGAAGATCAAATTCATTAAAAAGAAAACCATCTAAAGAACCCATAATAAAATGTAGATGATAAAAGTAGTGATGTGTAAAAATACTGCAAGCGCACAGTGGTTAATTGTAGCAATCACAGATCGATCCTCAGAGACTATGAAACTTCCAAACCCTAATAAATAAATCAGGCAGACTAGACAAATAGTTATAAGAGAGATTTAATTAACCTAATAAGCAAATAAGATCAAATAATATGGAAAACACCTAGGAATCTGAATCCATCAATTAATCACAATTAATATCCAACCTGCCCTAAGAATCAATTCTCTTTCTTCAACAAATAAATATCAATTAACGAGACAAGCATATACTATGAAACTTGTTATCTAACAATAACCCATCAAAACTTCATGGAGAAAGCATAGACTATGAAAAATAAATTCGGTAACAATAATATATCAAAATCACTTTGTTAATCAAACAGTTAAGCACCAAGAAAAATCATAAGAATTAATTAATAGGAAACAGAATATATTAAAAATAATTAACTAACTTCATCTTCTTCCTAGGGAAAGAGAATTAGCTAGACATGCTTTTAAAATTAATAAAACAAATATATATAATATGTATTAAACAGGAAGCAGCGATGGAACAAATTAATAATATTATGACTTAACTAATATGAAGCAACGGTGACTACACGTGAAATCAGGTAACATGCATGTGATGGTGAACTAACTTAAAACAATTGAAGCACTTAAATAATATTATGCATGGTAAAGATTTTATGCGAGAGAAAATAAACAATTAAAGCGTTAAAGCACAAAATCAAAGAAAGAACGCAACGGGGGAGAACAACCAGTGATGGACAAATAACTTGGAAAAAAAACCGTAATCAAATATATAAAAAAACTAAGAAGACAGAGTATTATCGGGGAGAGAAAAATAACTAAATAAACAACTATCGAATTCTAGGGTAGCAAATACAAGAGAGGAGACCCATATATATAGGGGAAATAATATAGGTTTTCTATATCGATTACAAATTGAATTCTAAATATTTCATTCTATTCCTTTTTCTTCTCTAACAAGTTTTCGATTTTTTCTCTAATTGCTTTGCCTCCAAGTAATTCCACCTCCTTCCTTGTATTCTCCTTTTTCTGCTACAATTCTGATTTTAATTAATTTCCTACAAAACAAAATAAAAATAATTAATTAACTAATAAAATTACGAAAATAAACATAAAATAGGTATTAAAGATGTATTAATTATGGACCCATCAAATACCCCCATACCTATCTTTTGCTCGTCCTCGAGAAAATCAAAAGGAAAAATACTATATAAAAAACCTAGCCACTGTCGTAGGACTCACGGATACTTTTAGGTGTAACAACCCATTTAAACTCGTAGACGATCTCTACCAGAGGAGTGTTGTCTCCTAAGGGTTTACAGAAGATATACTCATAAAATCGATGAAATATTCTAGCAAGCATACCACTCTATCAATAATGTTCATCGGTGTCAACAAAAGAAGATTTTTAGGAAAATACATGTCTTAAAGACTCTTCTAATAATAGATAAGATATAGGTATCTAAAATCCACTTATATCGAATTTAAACGTTTGCAAAAACTCCCAAGGTGTGTTGTGAAAATAGGTCTCTGAAGAATCAATTGAATAAGTACATTTCCTCTTTTTCAACCAATATTGAACTGACCCAATCTCTATCAAAACAAGTATCTAGCAAAAATTCGCAATTTTTTTCCGTTTTTTTTTTCCATTGACTGTATAATGTCTGTTTTCTTAGGCTTTCTATGTTACCCATGTAACGAGCTTTGGGCCAATGACTCCCAAACCAGTTGGTCTTAGGGCACTAGGTTTTAAAATACCCCTACGGACTTAATTACTCGAGTAACAAAGGCCACAAAACAAGACTAGTCAATCTACTTTTGCCCTAGCTCGTCAAGTAATTCTCCAGTAACCAAGGGCAGTGAAAAGTCACCAAGAAAATTTATTTCTCGTACAATCGCACTTAATACCAGCACATGTACATGGGTCGTCCCTTTCATATAACATTGTATTTGCCACCCATTGATCTCAAAGGAGTACTTGATGTTTTATTTATATATATTTTTTCCACAAACATTTGATTCGACATTGTTTTAACATGTTGGCTCTCTCTCAGGTATCGAAAACTTTCCAACAAAGACCTTGTGCAATAAGTGCCATCTTGGAATTTTAAGCAAAAATTTATTCGACACAAGTTTCATGAAGAAAACCTTACTCAACTACGTTCGAATTATCTCAAGGCATTACATATATATAATTTTATAAAAAATTGTTGACACCAACTAGCATCAAAGTAAAAGAGTGGAAAACTTAGCTAAAACATCTCTATTTTTAGATTTTCTAATTTTTTGATTTTTTGGGATTTTTAAATTTTTTATAATACTACTAAAACCCTCCCCCATACCTAAATCATGCATTGTCCTCAATGTATGCAAAGAAGAGAGAAATGTTAAAGTAAAAGGACGATAATACCTGATAAAAGCAGGATGGAGGAAGTAAAAGGAACTACTATACAACAACAAGGAAACTTACTTGAATCACGCATCCATGAGGTGAATCACCTCTTCCTCGGAATCAACTGGCAATTCTAAAAATGGCTTGAGCCTCTGACCGTTAACTTTCAAAATTTCACCAGTTTTAGGATGTTCAATTTCAATAGCACCATGAGGAAAAACAACCTTAACAAAATATGGTCCCTCCCACCTTGACCTCAACTTACCAGGAAATAAATGCAGCCTAGAGTTGTACAAAAGAACTTTTTGACCAGGAGAGAATGATTTTCTCAAGATAGATTTATCATGCAAAAGTTTAGTTCTTTCCTTATAAATTTTAGCATTTTCATAGGCATCATTCCTAATTTCCTCTAACTCAGACAATTGTAACTTCCTATGATTACCAGCAGTGGGTAGATTAAAATTGAATTCTTTGATAACCCACAAGGCTTTATGCTCAAGTTCCACAGGTAGATGACATGCTTTACCAAACACAGTCCTATAAGGAGACATACCCAAAACAGTCTTAAAAGCAGTGCGATAAGCCCAAAGTGCATCTATCAACTTAATAGACCAATCTTTCCTATGTGAGTTGACTGTTTTTTCTAGAATTTGTTTAATTTGCCTATTAGAGACCTCAACTTGACCACTGGTTTGAGGATGGTAAGGGGTAGCCAACCTATGAGTGATGGAATACTTTTTCAAAAGAGACTCAAACTGATGGTTTTTGAAATGCGTACCTTGGTCACTAATTATAGCTCTAGGCGTACCAAATCTAGAAAAGATATTCTCATTTAAGAACTTAAGAACTACCTTGTTATCATTGGACTTAGTTGGTATGGCTTCAACCCATTTGGACACATAATCAACCGCTAAGAGAATGTAGAGGTTACCAAAAGAATTAGGAAATGGACCCATAAAATCTATTCCCCAAACATCAAAAATCTCAATCACTAAGATGGGATTCAGCGGCATCATGTTTCTTCGAGTGATTTTTCCTAAATGTTGACACCTACTACAAGCGGTACAAAACTCTGCAGAATCTTTAAACAAACTAGGCCAATAGAAACCACATTGAAGGATTTTTGTAACTGTCTTTTTTGTACTAAAGTGACCTCCACAAGCCTGATCATGACAAAAGGAAAGTACACTTCTAAACTCATGGTTGGGAACACACCTCCTAATGATTTGGTCTGGACAATATTTGAAAAGATAGGGATCATCCCAAAAGAAGTGTTTGGCTTGTGAGAGAAATTTGGATTTATCTTGCTTAGACCAATGAGAAGGAATCTCACCAGTGACAAGGTAGTTGACAATATCAGCAAACCAAGGAGTAACAGAGATGGAAAGAAGATGTTCATCGGGAAAAGATTCATTTAAGGGTATATCAATAGTGGAATCCACTATTAATCGAGAGAGATGATCAGCAACAACATTTTCTGAACCATTCTTATCCCTAATTTCTAGGTCAAATTCTTGAAGCAACAAGACCCATCTAATCAATCGGGCCTTTGAGTGTTTTTTTGAGAAAAAGGTATCTAAGGGCTGCGTGATCGGTGTAAACAATGATTTTGGAACCGATAAGATATGACCGAAACTTCTCAAGGGCAAAGACTACTGCTAAGAGCTCTTTTTCAGTTGTGGAGTAATTAAGCTGAGCATCATTTAAGGTCTTACTAGCATAGTAAATGACATGAGGTAGTTTATCTAGTCGTTGACCTAACACCGCCCCTACCGCATAATCCGAAGCATCACACATTAACTCAAAAGGTTGATTCCAATCGGGGGACTTGATGATCGGGGATGAAGTCAATTCTTTCTTAAGGTGGTCAAAAGATTGAACACACTCACTAGTAAACTCGAATTTGACCTCCTTAGAAAGAAGGTTGGTCAAGGGTCTAGCCTTCTTACTAAAATCTTTAATGAAACGTCGATAGAAACCGGCATGTCCTAAAAAAGAACGAATTTCTTTGATGGTGTTAGATTAAATAATCAGGATGGAGATACTGATCAGGATCAGGATCTGATCAGTATCAGGATCTACATTAGGAGCAGCATTAGAACTGGAGTCTCAGGATCTACTACATCAGGATCCGCACTTGACAGTTATGGAAAGATAAGGCATGCGGATATTGTGGAGTAGATTGATACCATATCGTAGCTGTTTGTTAAAGATATTAATTGTAACAAATTGAGTAATATCTTTGTAACAAATAGAGTAGCTGTGTGTGTATATAAACACAGTTAGGTTTACTCTTTAAAAGTGAGATAATACACGAGTATCATATAATCTAGCAGCTCTTGATAATACTTGTACATTTTCAAGAGAGTTTTGTAATAGCTTTATAATCAATAATAAAGTTATTATTGCTTTTATTTTTCACTTGTGTTCATATTGTCGATTACATTGCTTAATTATATTCATAATTAATCATTGTTTCTGGGAAAACAATTGGTATCAGAGCCTTACTGATTAATATCAATCAGAAAAATCAAAATGTCGACAAACAAAAATGACACCAATACAATGAACAAATATGAAAGCATAAAGGTTCCAGTTCTTAGGAAGACTGAATACTCTACATGGAGAGTAAAGATGATGATGTACTTGGAGGCTTCAGATCCAGAATACTTGGATAGATTGACAGATGGTCCATATATTCCTACAAAACTGGTGCCTAGGAATGGTGATGTTGCTGAGCACTATGTGGTGAAAGCCAGGAAGGAATGGACTCCAGAAGAAAAGGCTGAGATTTTGAGAGATGCTAAGGTAAAGAATATATTACATACTGCTCTTGACTCTGTTATGTCCAACAGGGTGATTGCTTGCAAAACAGCCAAAGAAATATGGGACAAGCTGGAAACCCAATGTCAAGGAACTGAAGCAATCAAGAGGAACAGAAGGGATCTGCTCACCCAGGAGTATGAACAATTTGATTCCAGACCTGATGAGAGCCTCACTGAAATTTTTGATAGATTTTTGACACTCTTGAATAATCTATCATTGGTTGGAAAGGAGTATGAAAATGTAGACTCCAATCTTAAATTTCTGAGGGCCCTGCCAGAAGAATGGGAGACACAAGCCTCTATCATAAGACATTAGTATGATTTAGGTGTTATGTCTCTTGATGAGATCTATGGAATGCTAAAGACCCATGACCTGGAAGTTCAGCAAAGGAAGCAGAAGAAGAGCAAGGGAAAGTCAGTTGCTCTAAATACTGAAGTTATGAAGAAAGGAAAGTCAAGTTCTAGCAGGAAGGCCATGGCAGCAATTGCAAATCCTGATCCTGATTCTTCATCAGATACTGATACTGATGCTGATGAAGATACTGATCATGATTCTTCTGAAAATGAAATGGACAAACTGGGAAATCAATTGGCCATGTTTGTCAAAAGCTTTAGGAAGATGAATTCCAAGAAGGCTTTTGGAAAAGGGAAGTTTCAGAAGAAGAACAAATCCTTCAATACTGAGAAGGACAAAGAATTCAGGAAGGATTCCAAGGACTTGATGAAAGACAAAGCTGACAAGTCAAAGGTGAAGTGCTACAACTGTGGAGGCATGGGACACTATGCTCCTGATTGCAAGAAAGAAAAAGCACTCATTACTTCAAGCAGAGATTGGATGGATTCCTCTGACTCAGAAACTGAGAAGGTCAACTATGCTTTGATGGCCAATACAACACCTGAAACTGAGGTATCAATTTCTGTTCTAGACTTTGACACTTGTGATATTGCTAAATTAAGGTCTTTTCTTAAGTCATTGCATATCAGTTTTAAAAGTCAAACTTCTGAAAATGCTAGGATTCTTGATGAGATGAATATCATACAGAAAAGAAATGATTTCCTAGAAAATGAGCTAACCTCCATGCTTAGAATTCAGAAAGAATGTGATAAGGCTAGACATGCTCAAATAGAGTCAGAAATGAAATGTGCTTCTATTGAAAAAGAGTTAGAGGATGCCTTAAGACAAATAAAAGTATGGACAGACTCAGGCAGAAAATTTCATGAGATAAATACTGATAAGAACTGGAAGGAAGGCTTAGGCTATGAGTATGATACTGACAGAAAACAAAAGAAAGTTGTTATTAATGAGTCAGTATTTCCCAATACTTATGTGCATGAAGTAGACAAGTCTAAATCTAATGTTAAACCTGTTAAGTTTGTTTTTTCAGAACAGGCTTCTAAGAACAAGGTAAACATAGGCTCCATATCCACTTCTGATAAGCCTAAAAATGAGACTGAGAGTCCTAAGTTTACACATCCTAAGACTAAGTCTGACTGTATTAAGAATAAAAATCATGAACCTAGGACTGACAGTCCAAAGGGTAAAAACATAGGACTCCTGTCAAAGAAACAACTCAATGAAAAATTGAATAAAATCACTGGTAAAAAGCATGTTCCTGTTCATAAAAGAAATAGAAATGGAAAAGTGGGAGTTAAGTAAAATGGTTATAAAAGTGATTTTTATGCTCCTAGGAAAACATGTTATAACTGTGGAAACTCTAATCATCTTGCTATTGATTGCAGGAAGATTAAGAAGAAAGTAACTCCTGTTCCTAAGTCTGATGCTAGAAATAAGTCTGTGTTTTACAAACCACAAAATCCATGTTTTCATTGTGGTAGCAAATGGCATTCAATTTACATGTGTAAAGATTATCATAACTTGTACTACAATTATTATGAACCTTTGCAAAAGTTTAATAAAAGTACTGTTTATGGTAAATCTGTGAATGCTGATACTGACAAAGTCAATCCTGAGAAAGGGAACTCAGTCAGGAAAGACAATGTCAAGAAAAAGGGTTTCAACAAGTTGAATCACAAAAGGACCCAACAAGTGTGGGTCCTTAAAAATTCTAACTGAGTTACCATTGTCTGATTGCAGGGAAAATTGAAGAAAGTGTTAGTCATGGACAGTGGATGCTCAGTCCACGTGACAGGAGACAAATCCCTGCTATCAGAATATGAGGAGAAGGCTGGCCCAGATGTGTCTTATGGTGATGGCAACATTGGACAAACATTGGGATATGGCAATATAATAATTGGCAATGTCATCATAGAAAATGTAGCTCTTGTGAAAGGACTTCAACACAATTTGCTGAGTGTTAGTCAAATCACAGACAGAGGTTATCATGTTGCTTTCTATACTACTCACTTTGATGTGGTTAGTAAATCTACAGCAAAGACAGTTCTTTCAGGAAGAAGACATGGTAACATCTATGAAGCTGTTATTTCTTCAAATACTGATGGTTCTCCCACCTGTCTCATCAGTAAAGCATCAGTAGCAGATAGCTGGAGTTGGCACAAAAAGCTTTCTCATCTTAACTTCAGTACTATCAATGAGTTAGCCAAGAAGGAGCTAGTAAGGGGTCTGCCAAATGCAGTTTATACTCCTGATGGATTGTGTGATGCATGTCAAAAAGCTAAGCAAAGAAAAACATCCTTTAGGAGCAAGAATGAATTCTCCATTTTTGATCCTTATCACCTTCTACATCTTGATCTTTTTGGACCTGTAAACATCATGTCCATCAACAAAAAGAGGTATGCCTTAGTTATTGTTGATGATTTTTCAAGGTTCACTTGGGTATATTTCCTGTTCAGGAAGGATGAAACTCCTGAAATACTGATGAAGCATATCAAGATGATTGGGAATGGAACCAAGCATTCTGTCAGGATACTGAGGAGTGATAATGGCACTGAGTTCAAGAATTCTACAATGGATAGCTTCTGCAAAGAGAATGGAATTTTTCAACAATTCTCTGCACCAGAAACTCCTCAACAAAATGGTGTAGTGGAGAGGAAGAACAGAACACTCATAGAAGCTGACAGAACTCTCCTAGAGGAAGCAAATTTGCCAACATACTTTTGGGCTGAAGCAGTCAACACAGCATGCTATACTCAGAATATAACTATCATCAACAGACATGGTGTTACTCCTTATCAATCTTTAAAAGAGAAGAAACCAAGTCTAAAGCATCTTCATGTGTTTGGCTGTAAATGCTTTATTCTGAGAACTCATCCTGAACAACTTGACAAATTTGAGGCTAAAGCAGATGAAGCAATTTTTGTTGGCTATCCTGTCAACAGAGCTTACAGAGTTTTTAATCTGAGAACAAGGACAGTAGTAGAATCAATTCATGTATCCTTTGATGACTTGAAGATTACTGGCCTTACTGAAGATTCTCATGCTAAGTTGATGTTTGAAAATGAGTCAAATCAGGATACTGAAGAAGGGGATCATGGTCATACTTTACTAGAAGAAACTAATCATCCTGAAGTTCCTAATACTGATCCTGATCCTGATACAACTACTAAAATCTTTGTAAATGCTAGTATTGATACTGAAACTGATGAGACTTCACATGTTCCAGGGGAGTCTTCACCCTTTGAGGGGGAGGATCACTCTGAATCCTCAAATACTGATGAAATACCAGAAGAAAGTGGCTCAAGTTCAAGGGGAGCTACTGATTCTGATCCCCTGATCACTAATCCAGGGGGAGGTTCTTCACAGAGTATACTGACCACTCCAGGGGGAGGATTTTCTCACAGTATACTACCATCACCAATAGCATGGACAAAGGATCATCCTAGAGAGCAAATAATTGGAGATCCTGAAGCAGGAATTCAAACCAGAAGTGCAACCCAAAATGAATGTCTCTACTTCAACTTTCTTTCAAAAGAAGAACCAAAGAAAGTGGAGGATGCATTGAAGGATGCTGATTAGGTTATAGCCATGCAAGAAGAGCTTAATGAGTTTGAAAGAAATGAAGTTTGGAAGCTGGTACCTAGACCTAAGGGTAGGTCTGTTGTGGGCACAAAGTGGGTATTCAAAAACAAAACTGATTCTGATGGAGTAATTGTCAGGAACAAAGCAAGGCTAGTTGCTAAAGGGTATTCCCAACAGGAAGGGATTGACTATGATGAGACATTTGCTCCTGTTGCTAGACTTGAAGCAATCAGAATTTTTCTTGCATATGCTGCTCACAAGAAATTCAAGGTCTTCCAAATGGATGTTAAAAGTGCATTCTTGAATGGTGCACTGGAAGGAGAGGTCTATGTTGAACAGCCTCCAGGATTCATAGATCCTGATCATGTCTATAGGCTGGACAAGGCATTGTATGGATTAAAGCAAGCTCCAAGGGCATGGTATGAGACATTGGCTCAATTCTTACTTAAAAATGGATTCAAAAGAGGTACAATTGATAAAACTCTTTTCTATCTAAATAAGGGTAAGGACTTGCTTTTAGTTCAGATATATGTGGATGACATTATATTTGGTTCTACTAACACAAAACTGTGTGAAAGATTCTCAAAGTTAATGCAGTCAAGGTATCAAATGAGTATGATGGGAGAAATGAGCTATTTCCTTGGTTTACAAGTAAAACAGACTGATGAAGGAATTTTCCTCAATCAATCTAAGTATGCAAGGAACTTATTGAAGAAGTTCAAGCTGCAAGATAGCTCATCTGCTCCAACTCCTATTTCTACAACCACTAAACTTGATCCTGATGAAGGTAAAGAGGTAGATGTAACTCATTACAGAGGTATGATTGGTTCCCTGCTGTATTTGACTGCTAGTAGACCGGATATTATGTTTGCCACCTGTCTATGTGCTAGATTTCAGGCTAAACCTAGAGAGCCTCATCTAATTGCTGTCAAGAGAATATTTAAATATCTTAAAGGAACTCCATCCTTGGGATTATGGTATCCAAGAGATACAGATTTCAGTCTCTATGGTTATTCTGACTCTGATTTTGCTGGATGTAAAATAGACAGGAAGAGCACTTCAGGAAGCTGTCAGTATTTGGGTGGAAGACTTGTATCTTGGTTTAGCAAGAAACAGAAATCATTGTCTACTTCAACTGCAGAGGCTGAGTACATTGCTGCTGGCAGCTGTTGTGCTCAAATAATGTGGATGAGGAATCAACTGTTAGACTATGGTTTATCATACTCTAGAATTCCTATCTATTGTGATAACCAGAGTGCTATTGCTATGACAGGCAATCCAGTGCAACATTCTCTTTCTAAGCATATCCAGATCAGATATCATTTTATAACAGAACAAGTTGAAGAAGGAACAATTGAAATGCACTTTGTTCCTACTGATCAACAACTGGCAGACATCTTCACCAACCCACTTCCTGAAGCTACCTTTGTGAGACTAGTGAATGAGCTAGGGATGGTCACTCCTGATTCTGAATGAAGAGAAAGATTGTCAGGAATTCATCAAGATTCTCTTCCTGATCGTACTCCTGATCCTGATACTGTTGCATATTCCTGATACTGAGGGTATTTCTTCATTATTATTAAAACAGGTTAAATAAATTTTATTCATTTTTATTGCATGAATTTTTAGCAGTAATATTTTTGGTAGTTTGCAAAATTTGTTAAATGGTTCAATTTATTGATGATTATTTTGCATGAATTTTTAAATCTGTCAGTTAAATACTTACAGTTTTTACATACATATATTTGTGCTAGATAACTTCTATTCCGCATAAATTGTTCCACTAATTATGCCTATGCCAATCGGTTACTGACACCTGTCCCTCTATACTTAAGTTGTTTAAAATATAAGTCATTTGTTTTATTAGCTTATACGCTTCATCAATCAAACGATTACTATTCTCTTTCTTTCTCCCTCTCTAACACGAAACTCTAGCCTCTCTCTCTCAGTTTTCACAGGATAACAATGGCGATTGCACTTAATGAGACCAACAAGAACAAAGTCGTCAATGGGGTTACCTTCGCACCCAACAACTACCGAGCAATATTAAGTCATGAAAGGCTACCGAAGTCATTCCATCTACTTCAAGATTTCTTGGCTTCTGGGCCTCTGGGCTATGCTCTAACTCATCCAGAAAAAGTATCCTTTCACTCTGTCACTCAAATGTGGTCATCTGCTGTCTTTTCTAAGAATGCAAATGGGGAAATAGAGTTTCACTTCACAATAAATGGTGTTAAGTATCCTGTGAACAAGGCTGTGGTTGAGCAAGCTTTGCAACTCCCTGAATTTGGAGACAAGGAGCCTGGTGTCATTGCAGACAACACAATTTTTTCTTTTGTAAGAAAAATTGGACACAGTGTTGAGTTTGATGGTTTTGCCAAGCTGTTCAGAACTAAGCTCAGGAAAGAATGGAATTTCTACTTTGATTGCATAACCAGGGGGTTCCTCAACAAAGTCTCAAATTTTGATGCCCTACCATCTCAAGCTCTCAAAATGGGGTATTCTCTTCTCTTTGAGCTCAACTTCGATTTTGGTAGCTTTGTTTTAGAATGCTTGCACACTCGGAAGAAAGACAAATCCTCAGTGTTTTGCTATGCTAGGTTTTTGCAATTAATTTTTAACTTTCTGTGCCCTAACACTGTATTTCCTGATGATATACTTGTGCCTATCTGTCAAATTTCTGAAAAGAATATTCAATTATTGTGCAAGTCTGACAAGAGCAATGGTTTTGAATCATCTGCTCAAGTACCAAAATCGATTAGGCTACTTTTGCAAAAGAGAATGCCTAATCAGTATGCAACTGATACTGATACTGATGCCATGGACCAGGGCCCCACACCCTCTGTTCCTGACCAAGGCACAACACCCACACACTCCAACTTACAAACAGCCACCTCTACACCCTCCCCAAAGGATGTAGTTGAAAAATCACAGAAATCAGCTAGATCTGATGTGCCCTAGGGGCAATCAGGATCAAAGGATTCCTCACAACAACCCCCCAAAAAGAAGAAACAAGGTGAGTTTGGCAATGTTTTCAAGCCCTCCACTCAAAATAAGCCGCAGGAGAAAGTGGTGGAAGGGGAGGTGCCCTATAATGATATACAGTGGCAACATACTAAACCTATTACTGATGAGGCTATAGCTAAGAAAGGTGATACAATGCCCACCAAGAAAAGGAGGCTAATGACACAAGGTGAGGCTGATGAAATGAAAAAGAGGAAATTAGCCTCTAAACCTAATCCTGATGATGCACCTACTCCTGTTGTTCCTGATCCAAGGAAAACTGATACTGAAGATGGAAGCAAGGTTGGTTCACCTGTGAAATTGTTTCAGAGAACCAAGGTGAGGGCAACCAAGAAGAGTCATGTCAAAAGGTCCAGCACACAAGAACCTGAATCTCAAAGGGATTCAACAGCTATTCCTGACCAAGCTCCACAAGAACCATCTGCTCAAAGGGTAGATGCAAGCACAAATACTGAACAGACTCATCCTGACATTGCTCAAGGGGTTTCTGAAATGCTGGCAGAATCTGTAACTTTGGCCAGAGAAAATACAGCTCATCAGGATCACATCTCTACACTGGATGAGATACTTCAAGAAACTTTGTTTGAAGGGAACCCACAAGAACCTCCATCTCAAAGGGATGAAGCAGTTCCCCATCCAGCTGTTCCAGAACAGTCAACTTCTAAAGGGAATCCACAAGACCCTTTACCTCAAAGTGGTACAGAATTTCCAACTCCTGATCCTGATGAAGTCATTCCCTCTAATATTGTTACTGAGGAGGTTGTTCCTGGAGCAACACCATCTGCCAATACTGATGCATTTCCTCCTCTAGAGAGGGACAGTGCAAAGGTTAATCCTGATATGCCTGAGCAAGCTGCAACTGGAAATGCTGATACTGGAGGAAATAATGCTAATACTGATGCTCCAAGTATTCCAGTCCTGATTCAGCCTTTATCCAGCATGCCAATTTCTTATGAAGATAGAGGTACCTTTTCTCTCTGTCCTACTTCTGTTACTTCTGTCAGGATGAATATAGATAGACCTATTAATAGGACTACCCCTATCTATAAGACTGCAGCCCACTCCACTCAGCCACCTCTTATTTCTTTGCTTTTGCTGTGTGATAAGCCTTTCAGTGAGATTGAGAGAAAATATTTAGAGAAAAACAGAAATACTGAGGGGCAGATTCCTGATCTGGCAAAAGGAGAGGTAGATTTGAGTGAGGAGCTTCATGCTCAAAGAGTTAGTCCAGTCACTCTCAAAAGTGACTTAGGTAATACAGTGAGTGATGTTGAGAACATCATAAAAGAACATAGAGATCTAAGTAGTTCTGTTACTCTTTCAGATATACAGGATACAAAGACAGATGCTCAGGATTTAGGAAAAGACAAAGGAAAGAAGCCTATTATTCCTGATACTGATGCACATCAGGATACTGATGGACATCATACTGATCCTCATTCTTCTGATGATTTTGATGTTGACAAGGATGATAAGCATGATGATCAGGATGCAGTTTTTCAGAAAGTACTACATGTTAGTTTGAAGACTGGCACTGTTGGTTCATGCAGTTCCTTCATGCAACACGATCTTGATCCAGCTGATGTGCTGAAAGCTAGCAAATGGAACAATGATTGGTTCAGACATCAGTCTGATTTTTCTTATGCTGAATCACATGATCATGCCTATGATGCAGTAAAATCTATGGAGGCCCCTGATCTTAAAACTCATCTGAAAGCTACCACTATTCTGATTAAAGGCCTGAAAGGGGAGGTTACTGCTGAGCTAAAGAAGTCAAACTCTGTGCAACAGAATATTCCTCAAACTGCTTCTGGATTGATAGCTTCCAGCAAATTTTCATCTCTCACAAAAGAAGTGCTCAGTATCAATTCCAGGCTTGATGGTTTTGACACTAGACTTTCAGGTATTGAATCTCTTCTCCTTCAGATTTGTAATGTGCTTAAAGTGAATGATGCCAAAAAGGGGGAGAAAACTATATCAACAAAATGTACACCTGATTCAGTATTAAGAAAGGATGATGATAATACTGGCAATGATGGTGGTGCAACTCTTGGAACCTCTGATGCAACTCATGTTCCCAAATCAAGTCCTGAATCTGTTTCTGCACCAATCAAGAGTCACTCACAGTCAAAGAAGGAAGGAAAACAAACTCTATCAACAATTCCTAAGACTGAGGAAGTCCTGATTGACAATGAAAAGGATGCTTCCCAGTTCTTTACAAATCTTGTTGACAGAAAAACTGGTGAAGCAGTCACAATATTTTATACAGATAAAAAGGTTGAGCAAGTTAATGCCATGAGAGCCCTGCAAGTTGGGCTATCAGAAGAAGAAGCTGATATGACTCAAGAAGAATTCTTAAGACAACAGAAACAGGCTATGGAAGAAATTGATGCACAACAGAATGCAAATACTAATGTTGGGGAACCTAGCTCCAGGAAAAGGACTAGGGGAGGAAAATTGAAAAAGAAGGCAAAGGAGCAGTCTATCAAGAAACAGCCAAGACAGACAAGGGCTATGGCTAAGAAAAAGAAGCAGGAAGTCAATGAAGATGCTAATAATGAAGTATCTCATACTGGAGTGATACAAGCATCTGAGATTCCTGGAATAACAACAAGTTATTTTGATGATGAAGAAATTCAGGAGGAAGCACAACTTCAACTCAACAGAAGAAGGACACTAAGGGAGATAGATAGTACACAAGCTGAAATTATTAATCCTCATGCTACTATTCTTGATCCTGAAGACAATCCAGACATAATTCCTGATTCTGAAGCAAATGCAAATCTCACTCCTGATCCTGAACTAACTGCAGAACAAATTCGTAATCCTGAAGCAGTTATTCCTGATCCTGAAGCTCCAGCTGATCCAATTCTGAAAGTCTTTCGATCTTCTGAGACTAACAGCATGTCTAAATCAATTGCCCTTGCTGAACAAGCTGAGAAAAGGTATGTTAAAAGAATCAAAAATGAAGATCGATTTAGATGGAGAAGTGAATGGAAACCAGCTGTAGATCATTCCTGGACTGATAAAAGAAGAAATTTCAAGAAACAGGTTGTACTACCTGTAGATTTGTCAGCTGGAATTGATTTTGTTCAAGGAGAAGCTATAAGGGAAGAAATTCAGCCTGGAATCATCATGCCAGATCCTGAGCTATTGGAGAAACTGAAGAAGGAAAAGCCTTTGTGGACAAAGATGGTCAACAACATGATCTACCCTACATCTGAAACTCATAGAGCTATTGGTCAGTCACAATCACAGTGGGGGCAAATCAGATGTTTTGATGATCAATACATCACTGAAAATCCAGGAGATTTACTCACTGTAGATCATCTGAATCAGATAGAGGGTGTGGATATCATGGTTGACACACATGATGATAGAGATAATAACCACAGGCTAGTATACTTCATGACAAATGGAAGAGTAAAGATACTGAGGTTGGAAGATGTTTTGTTAAAGTCATCCAAGGAACTAAAGTATATTCACTATCTACTCAGAACTCAGGATGCTATTACTGAAAACTGGTCAAGACTTATTCTGGACAGTATTAGCAGGAGGATCATGGATGAAGGAAGCAAGTATGATGGAAACTACAAGCCTTTGTACTTTAATCATGAAGGGAAGGAAGTCGAAATGCTAAAGAACAATGCCATTGTGGAAACTGTTCTAAGCAAGAGACAACTGACTCTTAATCCTGATGGAAGAGACTTTAGTTACATACTACTTGATGAAGATCATTGCAACAGGGTATCCATACAGACTCTTAGAAAGGCTATCTACCTGATAAATGAGGAAGATGAAGAACTCATGAAGCTGAAAGAGAAACTGATGCAGATTCTGAACAGAAGAATAGAGGACAGAATTTCACAATTTCTGGAAACACAATTATTCTTTAGAAGGAGGAATGCTCAGTGAAAGGTAGCAAATCAGTACATTTTGTTGGCAGTATTTTTGACATCATTTAATCTAGAATTTATGCTTTATTTCACAAAGTATAAATTAGGGGAGATTGTTAGATTAAATAATCAGGATGGAGATACTGATCAGGATCAGGATCTGATCAGTATCAGGATCTACATCAGGAGCAGCATTAGAACTGGAGTCTCAGGATCCGCACTTGACAGTTATGGAAAGATAAGGCATGCGGATATTGTGGAGTAGATTGATACCATATCGTAGTTGTTTGTTAAAGATATTAATTGTAACAGATTGAGTAATATCTTTGTAACAAATAGAGCAGCTGTGTGTGTATATAAACACAGTTAGGTTTACTCTTTAAAAGTGAGATAATACACGAGTATCATATAACCTAGCAGCTCTTGATAATACTTGTACATTTTCAAGAGAGTTTTGTAATAGATTTATAATCAATAATAAAGTTATTATTGCTTTTATTTTTCACTTGTGTTCATATTGTCGATTACATTGCTTAATTATATTCATAATTAATCATTGTTTCTGGGAAAACAGATGGATTTGGGTGGAGGTAGATTAGCAATGAGATCAATTTTAGCTTTATCAACTTCAATACCCTTTGAAGAAATTTTATGACCAAGAACAATTCCTTCCTTAACCATGAAATGACATTTTTCTCAATTAAGAACGAGGTCGGTTTCTTTACACCTTTTTAAGACTAAGTCGAGATGGTGTAGACACTGATGAAAAGAAGAACCAAAGATAGAAAAGTCATTTATAAAGACTTCTAGAAAGTCTCCTATCATGTCAGAAAAGATACTAGTCATGCACCTTTGAAAGGTAGAAGGGCCAGTAGTTAGGCCAAAAGCTAACCGTTGATAAGCGAAGGTTCCGAAAGGGCAAGTGAACGTGGTCTTTTCTTGGTCCTCGGGAGCAATGTGGATTTGGAAATACCCAGAATAACCGTCTAGAAAGCAATAGTAAGAATGACCCGCTAACCTTTCTAACATTTGGTCCATGAAGGGTAAAGGAAAGTGGTCTTTTCTAGTGGCAGCACTAAGTTTCCTATAATCAATACACATTCTCCAACCAGACTGCACACGAGTGGGAACTTGTTCACCATTTTCATTAACTAATACAGCGATTCCTGACTTTTTAGGCACAACTTGAACAGGACTGACCCAAGGGCTATCAGATATAAGAAATATTATTCCATTATCTAGACATTTGAGGATTTCCTTCCTAACTACTTCCATGAGTGTGGGGTTTAACCTCCGTTGGGGCTCTCTAACAGGTTTAGCATCATCAACTAAGTGAATCCTATGTTGGACAATGGTAGGGCTAATTCCCTTGATATCAGATATACTCCACCCTATGGCTTCTTTATTCTCTCGAAGCACGTGTAAGAGCTCTTCTTCTTGAGAAGGAGTAAGATCAGATGCAATGATCACGGGAAGAGACTTGGAAGGACCTAGAAATGCATACTTAAGAGTATCATGAAGGGGTTTGAGTTCTAACTCTGGTGGACTCGACGCAACAGATTCACTAGCTTCGTAAAGCGGCAAAGGAAAGGTTTCGAACTCATGATTAGAACAAGGAGTGGTTGACTCTAACATTTCATTGACCTCACTTATATAATTTGTTTCATCCCAATCTTGACCAAAATGATTTAAACAAAGGTTTAGAGCAACATCGACATCCACTAACTCATCAATTATGTTGACTTCTAGAGGTTGGTCAAAATAGTCATGGGGTTGTTTTCCTACATTGAAAATGTTGAGATCAATGGTCATGTTTCCAAAAGTTAGTTTCATTAAACCATTCCTACAGTTGATTAAGGCATTGGAAGTGGCTAAAAAAGGTGTTCCTAGAATGATAGGAATTTGGTTCTTAAGATTTTTGACAGGTTCGGTTTCTAGAACAATAAAATCCACGGGGAAGACAAAATCACCAACCTTAATTAACACATCCTCGACTATGCCCTCAGGAGTTTTGATAGAACGGTCAGCTAATTGAAGAGTGATACTAGTGTTTTTGAGTTCACCTAAACCCAAAGCTTGATAGACAGATAATGGAAGCAGATTCACACTAGCTCCTGGGTCAAGTAAAGCTTTATCAATGAAAGTATCACCTATGGTGCAAGAGATAGTGGGACAACCAGGGTCCTTGTACTTCACAGGGATTTGATGTGATATGATGGAACTAACATGAGAAGTTAGGAAAGCTTTCTTTGGAACATGAGTGGTTCTTTTATGAGTACACAAATCTTTTAGACACTTCGCATAAGAGGGAATTTGTTGAATTGCATCTAAAAGAGGAATGTTGATCTTGACTTGTTTAAAGACTTCCAAAATCTTATCCAATTGAGCAGATTGCTTGTTTGAAGTGAGTCTTTGAGGAAATGGGGCTTTTGGTTTGAAGACCCTTTCACTAGACAAATCAGAGATGGGTTGTGAAGGTGCTTCATTAGATTTGGTAGGTTCACTAGATTGCACTACTACTTCAGAACTCTTGGGAGATAAGGATTGGTCAAGACTAGGATTTAAGAGTAAAGGATTTGGTTCAGAAGTGAGTTTTTCTTCCTCTTGAGTATTGAGACCAGCATGATTGTTGAATTGATTACCGGACCTAAGAGAGATAACAGAATTCACATTTTCAGGAGCTTTTTGGTTTGGATGAAATTTAGGATTAACCTCGGGTTGACTAGGAAATCAGTTTTTCTCTCTCTCACTGATTGTGTTGGCTAACTGACTCACTTGGACCTCTAGTTTAGATATGGATTGAGTATTGAAATTTAGTAACTGCCTATCTTGGGTCATAGTTTGTATAAAAGCTTGTTGAGATTGAGTTATATTAGCTTGGGATTTCAATAATGCCTCAATACTCTTTTCTAAGAAATTCATTTTCTTATCAGTTTCATTAAAACCAGGAGGATTCGAAGGAATTGAAATAGAAGTTGGATATGGTCCAAAGTTTTGAGCAGGAAATGAGTTGGGATTTTGAGTTGGGTATGGACCAGAAGGGGGCTTTTGAAAAGCAGTTTGGGATGGTTGGTTAAACTGATTGTATTGACCTTGGTTCCATGAGAAATTTGGGTGATTTTTCCAACCAGGATTGTACGTTGGTGCAAAGGGGTCATTCCTAGCTTTCGTTTGAAACATGGCATTAGCTTGTTCAATGTCAGGGCAATTTTCTATCACATGATTACATGAGTTATAATTTGCACATGCAGATACTTGTGGAGAAACTTTGTTGGTTTCTAAGGCTTCTAATCTTCTAGTGATTGTAGCTAACTTAGCTTCAGTTGCAAGGGAACTACCAATTACATGTATGACTTTAGATGAGCTAGGTTTTTCAGTTTCCTGACTTGGTTCCCTAGTTGACTCCCACAACATCGTTTTTTCAGCTAACTCCTCAAAAAATTGACAAGCTTATTCTTCATTTTTATCCATGAACTTACCTTGACACATTGACTCTAACAAAGACGTGGTTGGACTATCTAAGGCTTCATAAAGAATTTTACAAAGTTTCCATTGTTCTATACCATGTTGAGGGCACTGGGACAACAGACTTTTAAATCTATCAAAATATTTCCAAAAAGACTCATTTTGATTTTGTTGAAATTGGTTGATTTCATTCCTAAGTTTGTTAGCCTTATGGTTTGGAAAATATTTTTTTAGAAATATGCCTACAAATCCCTCCCAAGTGGAAATAGAATTAATGGGTAGACTATATAACCATTTTTTAGCATTTTCTTTAAGAGCAAAGTTGATAAGTCTCAATTTAATGGAGTCATCAGTCAATTGTTGAATTTTCTGTAAGGCACAAACTTCCTCAAACTCTCGGATGAAAAGATATGGATCCTCTCCCTCTACCCCAGTAAACCTAGGTAACATGCTAATGTGGTGAGATTTGATTTCAAAATTATTACCATTTACTGTTGGTAGGACTATGCATGAGGGTTGGGCAGAATGAGCGGGGTAACAACGGTCTCTAAGAGGAATAGACATGATTACTAATGGGGCTTCTACTTCTTGTGACTCGATTTTACTAGGTGAAGAGAAATCAAGTTGTCTTACTATTTTAGGTGATGAAGGGTTTGCTTGTCTCACTAATCTAGATGTAGTGTCACGAACCCAAACACTTTGCATACACAAGAGAGTCAAGTAAGCACGTAGCAGATAAGAGATAGAAGTAAACACCTAAAAAAAGAATGCAAAAGAAAAATCCTATGTCTATGTTAACCTAGAGAAATTCTAGACCTGCTCCTAACTTTAAGATAATACTAAGAGTCACAAATCTAAAAATATTCAAACCGATTGGCCAGGCAGATGGAAGCATTGCCAAGAGGCTAACCACCTTTCTAGACACCAATCCAAATTGGCCAGGTAAGCTCTCGCTTTCCTAGACACCAAAAGTAAGAATACGTAAAGATTTGTTTCTTCTTAGGTTCTCTTCCTAAGTGAGCGTGAAATCCTAGGGGCCAACGTCTACTTGATTTTATTAAGGTAAGGGGAATGAAAGATGAACGTATTAGTGATTTGTGGGCCAAGGAAAGGGTGATGAAATCCCTTACCTTATCTTGTATTGGGTGGCACCTTTAAGATTGATTATATGAATGCAACACACAAAAAACGAGGAAATAAACAACTATGGATGCACTACACTACGTGAATTAATCTAAATTGTACGTACCTCTTTCCTCCAGCAATCACCACAATTATAAGATGGAAAGAAATAAAATACAATAAAGAAAATCTAGATGATGTGTTCCTATGTGATATGTGAATGATGCAACAAATTGGTTTTTAACAAGAAAAATAACTAACTAATTTTTTTTGGATTTTTTTTTAATATCTAATTTTTTTAGATTTTTTTTAAATATTTGTGAGAAAAAAAAGTAGATAGGTGATACGGAATACCGAAAAGTGCTTTCCAAAAATTTCTAAGGAGACAACGAGGCCTTCTAAAGATCTTCTTGTCCAAACTTTTCTGCGCTTCACAAATCCCTAAAAAAAGAAAAACGAAAAACAAGAAACTAATCCGAAGAATTAAATACTAAGGAGTGAAAATTACCAATAGTCCCCGGTAGCGGCGCCAAAAACTTGATGTGTAAAAATACTGCAAGCGCACAATGGGTTAATTGTAGCAATCACAGATCGATCCTCAGAGACTATGAAACTTCCAAACCCTAATAAATAAATCAGGCAGACTAGACAAATAGTTATAAGAAAGATTTAATTAACCTAATAAGCAAATAAGATCAAATAATATGGAAAATACCTAGGAATCCGAATCCATCAATTAATCACAATTAATATCCAACCTGCCCTAAAAATCAATTCTCTTTCTTCAACAAATAAATATCAATTAACGAGACAAACATATACTATGAAACTTATTATCTAACAATAACCCATCAAAACTTCATGGAGCAAGCATAGACTATGAAAAATAAATTCGGTAACAATAATATATCAAAATCACTTTGTTAATCAAATAGTTAAGCACCAAGAAAAATCATGAGAATTAATTAATAGGAACAAGAATATATTAAAAATAATTAACTAACTTCATCTTCTTCCTAGGGCAAGAGAATTAGCTAGACATGCTTTTAAAATTAATAAAACAAATATATATAATATGTATTAAACAGGAAGCAGCGATGGAACAAATTAATAATATTATGACTTAACTAATATGAAGCAACGGTGACTACACGTGAAATCAGGTAACATGCATGTGATGGTGAACTAACTTAAAACAATTGAAGCACTTAAATAATATTATGCATGGTAAAGATTTTATGCGAGAGAAAACAAACAATTAAAGCGTTAAAGCACAAAATCAAAGAAAGAACGCAACGGGGGAGAACAACCAGTGATGGACAAATAACTTGGAAAAAAAAACTGTGATCAAATATATAAAAAAACTAAGAAGACAGAGTATTATCGGGGAGAGAAAAATAACTAAATAAACAACTATCGAATTCTAGGGTAGCAAATACAAAAGAGGAGACTCATATATATAAGGGAAATAATATAGGTTTTCTATATCGATTACAAATTGAATTCTAAATATTTCATTCTATTCCTTTTTCTTCTCCAACAAGTTTTCGATTTTTTCTCTAATTGCTTTGCCTCCAAGTAATTCCACCTCCTTCCTTGTATTCTCCTTTTTCTGCTACAATTCTGATTTTAATTAATTTCCTACAAAACAAAATAAAAATAATTAATTAACTAATAAATTTACAAAAATAAACATAAAATAGGTATTAAAGATGTATTAATTATGGACCCAGTAGCAAAAGAGAATAAACTTAACACACAATATAGGGATGGCCTAATCGGCATAAGTCTTCCTAAACATGGGACATGTCTAGTCATAAATAAACTACACCATATGAAGTTCAAACATACTTCCATATAAAATACTCCATATATGTGGCGCAACTACTATAGTTGTCAAGACTCCCAAAGAAAAATCAGCAACTACACGTGCAAATAATGTTTTAGACAAAAAAAGCAAGTCCATGGGTGAGAAAAGTTACAGCAACAAACAAGACGTAATTCGTGCACACACAATTATAAATGCTTGTAAGTTATAAGAGTGTGAGTTTAGAAAATCTTGGTCTAGAAACTTTCAATGCATCAACTGATTAGTCTGAGAATTTTAACTATTCAAATAACACTTGGTAGTTATGCAGGCAATAAAAGTAGAAAAACGGGGATTGACCCAATGCTATTGATGTCTCTGCTGGCCACCCTCATTGTGGATATAATAGGTGGAACATACCACATTGTCGATTCCAGATATGATGATTCATTCTTTAGCACGAGAAGTTGTAAGTACCTTTGATGTTATTTAATAGATTTCCATCCTGCTTTAAATCATTGTTAATCAACTGCTGTTCTCCATCTGAGTATACCCTCATTTAGTAACTTGCGTATTACTATTCAAAACTTGGATGTGACCTGGATTAATCTCTAGAAGATTAATAATGCTATATCAAGAAGTCAAGAACCTGTTAAGAACAAAAGAAAAATATTTCAGAATTTAGTGTATCAAGTCCTTTTATATTTATATTTTTGTCAGTACATAATTAGCTATGCTGCATTAAATCATGGTCTGTGTTGCAATCTCTGGATTTTTTATTGATCAAATATATACGATTCTAATTACTAGAGTTATAAAATGCATCTATCGTGCTAACCTCGATGATGCACTTTTTTTGTTCCATAAAATGCTCAAAATGAAACACCTGCTTCCTGTTATTAAATTCACTCAACTCTTAAACGCACTTGTTCGAATGAAGGAGTACCCCAATGTTGTTATCTACACAACTCTCATTAGGGGACTGATTCACCGAGACAAGTTCGTGGAGGCTAAATATTTGTTTAAGAAGCTAATTATATTTAAAGAGATTCAACCCAATGTAGTCATGTATGCCACCATTATTGACGGCCTTTGTAAAACAGGGAACACTTCTGTGGCTGTTAGGTTGTTCAGATCTATGGACAAAAGAGGTTGTAAACCTAATACAGTAATTTATAACATAATTATGGATTGCTTATGCAAAGATAGATTAGTCGATCATGCTTTGTGTCTTCTCGATGAAATGACGAGGAAACAAATATTTCCAAGTGTTGTCACTTGTAACTCTTTAATACAAGGCCTATGCAACTTTAATCGATTGGAAGATGTAACGCGATTGTTAAAAGATATGGAAAAACGCAAAATTGCTCTTAATGTGCATACCTATAGTATATTGGTTGATGCATTTACCAAAGATGGAAAGATTGAAGATGCAGAGACGGTGATAAAATTTATGATTCAAAGGGGCCAACATCCTGATGTAGTCACATACAGTTCACTCATGGATGGATACTGCGTGAAGGAAGAAATTCATAAAGCATTAGCAGTGCTAGAAACCATGACAAGAAATGGGATATTGCCAAACACTCTTACCTATAATATATTGATCAATGGCTATTGTAAGAAGCTGAAAGTAGACAGCGCAATACGTCTCTTAGAACAAATGCCCCTGAAAGGTTTAACACCTACAATTCAAACATACACCACGATTTTGAAAGGGCTATTTGCTATGGATAGGCATGTTGAAGCACGAATGTTTTGTAGGGAAAAGATGCTAAATCAAGGTCTTCAACTGGATATTGTGAGTTGTGACGTGTCGTACCTTACTCCATGGACTTTGCCAGAATGGTTGTGTTGTTGAAGCAATGTATTTGTTTCACAAGATGGAATCCTGTGGCTTAGTTCCTGATATACAAATTTATAATATTCTGATTCACGGATTGTTCAAGGACGGGAAAGTTGAAGAGGCAAGAAATCTTTTTTGTGGTCTTCCTTTGAAAGGTTTACGTCCTAGTGTCATATCCTACAATGTTATGGTCCAAGGATTTTGTCAAGAAGGGTTGTTGGAAGAAGCAAATAAAATATTTATGGAAATGAAAGCTAATAATTGCTTGCCGGGAGACATAACCTACAATACACTTGTCCGTGGCTGCTTTCAGAATAAGAAATATGATGAAGCATGTGAGCTTATAGACGAGATGGTTGCTCATCGTTTCGAAGCAGATTCCTCTACCACCTCCATGCTGTTCGATTTGCTCGAATAAAAAGGGCAGGACCCGGCTCTCCTTGCTTTGCAAAAGTTCTTGGCTTAAATATATCAAGGAGAGAGTTTTTAAGGTACTGAATACGTTTATTTTGCCAACACCTTGTAAGGGCTCGCAAAAAAACTGGAGGCTGTAGTAGTTGTGATATTGGTGCTTAATGGAGACTTTCTGTAGTAGTCCTGTAATCCTGTCAAGTGTCACTGTAGTGGGTTGAGACTTCTTTGTATATATACTCTGCAGAGCATTGATTTATATGGTCTGTTACTTTAGTTTTCCATTGATCCTCTATGCTTGATTGTATGTTATCGATGAGGAGATTACTTGTTTTGTTTATGATACTTCTTTACAGTATGCTCATTTGCGGCTCGGTTGTCGTAGTACCCTCCACGGACCCTTTTCGTCCGGAAGTAGTAGGTGGCAGAGCTCCAAGAAGGTTGGGGAGGATCCATCAAATACTACATGAGAAATTATGGAAGCCAACTTCTCCAAGGTCCTTTTCAGAGTCTCTATGAAGTTTTGAAGTCAAGAGGAACATCTGCTTTAGTCTCGACTCAAAGCCCACTCACAGATGGTACTTGCTCATTCTAGAGCGTCTGCATGCTTCAGAAGCAGATATATCTGCTGTAAGTTTCTCTTGTTTCCTTTTTTTAATTTACTTTTCTTCACGTAAAAAAAATCAAATTTTGATGAATGATATTTTAATCTTTGGCTAGTTCAGTATTCTGGGAGAATGCATGGATCACTAAAGTATATGTCTTCTATAATTTTATGAGCAAGCGACCTTTTCACCTGTCAATCCCCCCCCCCCCTAATGTCCTACCTACTTTAAAGGATAATTATGTTTTTCTTCTCTTGGGAAGCTCATCCACTCTTTCTTAATGTTTCCTATATGCGAGACATACAAGGTCTGCCACGTTGTTTGGTAGGATAACAAGTTTTTCCTGCTCCTGGGAAGCTTATCTACTCTCTACTTCTAGGACTACTTGTAGGAGTAGGATTTAAGGTCTCCCCACATCTCACCCTCCCTACACTGCACTTACAAGTGGAATATACAGGGTATCTCTGGTTAGGTTTGGTTTGACAGAAAAAGGATTTGATTGGTTTTGTCAGATGTTAAATTCTGTTCAGAACTGACTATAGTAAATACATTGTAAGGTTTTCATTTCCAAGTTATTGGATCCTATGTTTCCACCTAGATTCTATGTTTATTAAGTCAAGGTTTTAGCCATCTGAAACAGCATAAATGCTGTGATTATAATACTGATTAATTAATAGTTTACTACGCACACCTATATACCGAATAATATACAGGAAAATAATATTCTCTAATTACAACTAGATTTAAGATTCTGATTCTGGCGCACAAGTATGTAGTTTCTAATTTTCCATAATTATGTCACAGAGTAATAAATGCATTCAGCCATTCACAACAACCAAAATGTAGTCTATTTCTTGAATCAATATGTTTTTATCTGCACATATGACTCTACACTCTTCTTTGTTACATTTGGTTATCTTTTCTTTTCTAGTACGAAGTTATTCAACCTAACTTGATTTCTTTATATCTCAGGTTTTTGAGAAGTCCCTGAATTGTACATTTTCAGGCCTTGATGAGGTAAAGATGTATTATCTATATAATCAGTTTTTTTTTAATTTTGTTGGTGGCCGTATGACTTTTAATCAAATATGAGTTTAACAATTTTTTTATCCTTGGCAACTTAACTGGTTAATTGTGATTTCTGCATTAATGCCTTGTGCTTGTACCTATCAAAGAGATTGCAACATATTTCCTATATGCAGCAGACGTCCTGGGGTTTGGTGGTTGTAGGAATATGTATCGTAATTTGGTTTTCACTTATTAGAACAAGTCTTCTTTTTGTTGCACTTTGAGTCGGAGTGATGGCAGAGACTGGCATCTACTGCATTTCTTAACAATTATTGTTGGAGTTAGATATATTTGTTTTTTGAATATTTAGTAAATCTTGGTTGATATTGTGATTGTTATTTCAGTACTTGGATATATTTCTTACAAGGGTTGATGGCTTAAGAAGAAGATTTTCAATTAACGGGGAACCCAACAGGGAATATGCTCTTATGAGGGACACATTTCAGGTTTGAAAATTTTCATAAAAATAAATTTAGTTTTTATTGGTTATTACTTATTTTACTCCTAAATTTAAAAAAAGTGCCATGATCGATGCTCCTGAATATATCTTGTGTTATACTAGTTCCTGCGGTTGTCAACCTTGCAGTACGTCATACTAGTGGTGGGTATGCGTGGGATCATATGGGATACTATACTACAGGAAGAATCTTTTAGCTTCTGACTTCTGAAAGTTTCTTTAAGGAAATCAACACAGTTCACTTTGTTAAGTAGGGAGAAAACATTTTGAGGGGTAATTGAATTAATAAATAGTTGATGATGCGACATCAGTGTCTATTAACCTGTGCAGAGCAGCAGAGCACCCTTTAAGTTTGAATTCTGAGGTTTTAGAGAAAATTTATTAGCCGGACTCTTTTTCCATGATATGGAGTCCCCATGCATTTTGTTAACGACACTTCATCATCCAGCAATTTAGTCCTAAATGCAATCAAAGCCTTCGTGACTTGTTTGTAGGGAACAAGGAACACAACCAACCTGCAGGCATATTTGTGTTGAACTTGCATGCTAAGCCCTGGGTAGACTTTTTTAAAACAGGCCTGGTCCATCAGGTTCAACCAGTGTAGCTGCAAAACGGTAGCAAATCGTTTCACGTTGTTGAAATGTTGTATTCACTGAAATGGCTTGACTAGAACAATCTGTCTGATGTCATTAGCGATTACTGTTAAAATTTGGCCTATGTATATGTAACTGTTGTAACGTCGTGCTGGTAGCCAAACTTGAGTCCCTATGTTCAATCAGAAAATGTTAACAGCCATGATAGACAACTACACAACCTTATTAACCTTATTCTCCCATCTCTCTCTACATATTATTAAATGTATAACATATAACCAGAACAATATTATGAATTTTGTTCACGAAAAAAACATGCAGTTACATGTAACATGATTATATTTATAATCAATACCTCCTGATTTTTAAGAGCAAAGCTAGCCATATCATTCACGTCCTTCTCACTGCTGTTCACTAGATTCCTTCTCACTGCTGTTCACCAGAGTTTCTTATAACATATAAGGCTGTTAACCTTGAAACTTGTGGTTCTTGTTCGTTGGTGCGTATCTTTTCTAGCTTTAATAATATCCCAGGATGTATACAAGGTTCAATTCATAAAGAAAACAAGAAATTTGGCAATTATGTTGTTTAGCACTAATGGAACAGGAACCTATAGATCTTTCAAAATGCCTTTATGATTATTCTTATGCCCAAATTTCAACATGTGTTATTTTTTATTGACCAATATTTATTGGGCTGAGTTTATAGTTGTTCGGGTGGATTATTATTGTTGTTATTGAAGGCCCTCCGGGTTAATCATTAATGAAGGCCCTCCGAATTAATTATTAATGAAGGCCCTCCGGGGTTAATTGTTGAAGGCCCTCCAGGGTTAATTATTGAAGACCATTGCTCTATACTCCACGAGTTGTCCTCGGCGGGGAGCTTTGGGTTGCAGTTGACCTCAGCTTGGAAGACCATTTCTCTGTAATTAGGCGTCCTCGTCTAGGGGCTTAGGGCGCGTCCTGCATTCGGGGTGGATCTAGTGTTAGCCTCTAGTCAAGGTATCCGGGAAATAGCTGTAGTGGACCGACTAGAGCCCATGGTTTCCGGGTCAACGTCGGATTCATGAAGTCCTTGGGCCTTATACTAGATTTTGGACTATCCAAACAAACCTCCATGTAGAGACATCTTCCAACTAGGTTTCGATTATAGAATCAGGGTTGAATAAGGTGTTGAATAAGAGGCTGGATAAGGTGGTCTTTTCCTAATGGGCTTTCTTAGGAATATATTAATTTGATGATGTACAAAATACTAGAACAGGATTTAGCACAATCTATCTGCAAGAATCAATCAACTGATAATAAGACATTGACTGATAAAGCCAATCGAGAAGTCATCAACTAATATTTATCAATCGAGAACTCAAATCATCAACTGATATTTATCAATCGAGAACTCAAGTCATCAACGGATATTTCCTGATCGAGAACTCATCAACGGATATATATTCATCAACGGATATTTCCTGATCGAGAACTCATCAACGGATATACTCATCAACGGATATTCACTGATCGAGAAGTCATCAATGGATATTTACCAATCGAGAAGTCTCACAAGTACTCGATTGATTAGCTCACAGCCTAACTTCTCGAAGCTTAAAGGAGATGAGTATTCGGTTGATTCAAACAGCTAGTTTCAAGGAAAGTCTTTGAAGATCAAAACAAATATATTGCAAATATGCTATGGGAAGGAAAGCGAAAATTAAGGAAGCTGTCGGTCAGAGTTTACTCTATCAGAGATTATCAACCGACAGAGTTTAACAGAAAAGGAAGTTGTCAACTAATAATTAGGGATTTTATTCCTATTGTAATTTTACTTTCTGTTATTAGTTGATAGGCAACTCTCTATATAAACTCTATGTAACCTAATTGTAAAGGTGTGGAAGTCGAAGCATAATTTATCTTAGTAAATTTTGTGAGAGCATAGAGATAAAGAGAGTTGTTGTGATAAACACAGAGAAGCTGCTAGGGTTTGTATACACCCTAGGAGAGTTTTGTATTTAATCATCAATAATACAAACAGTACTTATTCATATCTTTGTGTTTGATCTTTGTTCTTAATTCATATCGAGTTGACTTTAAATCAGGCAGAAAAGGAATACAAGTATTCAAGCCGCCCCTTCTACTTGTGCAACTGGGAAAATAATTGGTATCAGAGCCTAACGTTTAAAATCGATCAAAGATGTCTGGAAACAAAGATTGCAATTCTAAGATTCATATGCTTAAGAGAAATAAGTTCACCCACTGGAAGGTTAAGATGCTGCACCATCTGGAAGCTACAAACCCTCACTATCTTGAAAGAATTCATGAAGGACCCTATGTGCCCTTAAAGCTTGTGCCTCAAATCAATGAAGAAGATAAAGTAACTGAAGAACACTTCATTGAAAAACCAAAGGCTGAATGGACAAAAGAGGACAAGGAGAATGTCCTTAAGGAGGCAAAAGTCAAAAACATTCTCTTTAACAGTTTGGATTCTATTCTTACAAACTGTGTTATATCATGCACCACTACTAAGGAGATGTGGACAAAACTTGAAGTGCATTGTCAAGGGACTAAAGATGTCAAGAAGAATGCAAGGTCTTTGCTAATTCAGGAGTATGAATATTTTGAAGCTAAATATGGAGAATCTATCACTGAGATGTATGATAGGTTTATAAAACTCCTGAATGAGATGGCTATGCTTGGTAAGGTTTATGATTCTGAAGATACAAACACCAAGTTTCTGAGAGCACTTCCTGAAGAGTGGGACAATAAGACTACAACCATAAGAGAAGCTAGAGATTTGGATGAACTAACTCTAGAAGAATTGTATGGCAAACTCAAGACATATGACTTAGAGATGCAATAGAGGAAGAATAATAATTTTATGAAGATAAAATCTGTGACACTCTTGATGGAGTCTGAGAAAGAACAACATGTACAATCCATAGAAGCCAGAATCAAGGATTCAAGAAAGAAGGGTAAAGCTGTTGTGGAGTCAGAGTCTACTGACACAAACTCTGATTCTGATGAGGAAATTGATCTAAGTCAAATGATGGCTATGTTTGCTAAGAATTTCAAAAGAATGAAATTCAACAAAAGAACCGGTAAGTTTAGCAAGAGGCCATCATTCAAGAAGGAAGATGAAAAAGTTGAGAAGAGCAAAAGCACTATAATCAAGCTTGACAAGGCAAAGGTTAAATGTTTCAACTGTGGAATATTGGGGCACTTTGCAAGTGAATGCAGAAAAACTAAAAGTCAAGGCAAAGGGAAAACACTTCTCTCAACAGGAAAGGATTGGGCAGATTCAAGCTCAGAGGATGAAATTGATTATGAAAACCTAGCATTGATGGCTTCCTCCTCAAGAAAATCAGAATCGCCCAAAGGACCTTCATCTCCCAAGACTAAGGTAACAATCTTCACTCCTCAATCCTTAAATAACTTAGACTCTGATGGTATGAAAATTGTGCAAGGTGAGATTAGGAATTTAATAATAAACCGTAGGTCTCTCACTGATGAAAGTGAAAGGTTAAGAGGAGAAAATTTAACCTTAACAAACAGGAATAACCACTTAGAGTCTGAGTTAGAATTAATGGAACAATATAAAAAGGATTTTGAGAAGTGTAGGCACAACTACACTGAAGTCTTGAAAGCCTATGACTTTATTAAGAAAGAACTAGAAGAAGAAAGGCTTAAGTTTAAAGTTTGGACAAACTCTGGAAGAAAAGTTTAAGAAATTCTCAATAATCAAAATGTTTGTCAAACTGCTGGTCTAGGCTATGATAAAAGTCAAGGCAAAAGATCTATTGTTGAGAATGATAATAATGAAGAATCTAGCCAAGTTAATAAGACAAAAGACAAAAGTACATTTGTTCCTGTTAAGTTTGTAATCCCCAAAGAAAAGACTGAAACCACAAACTCATCTGTCAATAGACCCCCTGTTGTTGACAAAAAGACAGGAAAAAGGAATAAATAAATCTAAGAAAAACATTAACATAGGGTACTTGTCTAAGTCTAAGTTAAAGGAAAGGCTAGGGAACTTGTCAGAGTCTACAAAGACTAGGAGAAATAGGAATGGTAAGGAAGGCATTAATAAGGCCAATAATTATAAAAAGGATCCTAATGCTCCTAGAAAGAAGTGTTATAGATGTGGCAACCACAACCATTTAGCTCTAGACTGTAAAACAAAAATTGAGAAGAAATCAGAGTCTAGTCCTTCCCAGACTCTGAAAAGTCACTACATTCCACAGAAACCTTGTTATCACTGTGGTAGTATATTTCATTCTATTTATATGTGTAGAGACTATCATGATTTGTATTTTAATTTTTATGAGCTAAAATCGTCTATTGATAAAAGTTGGTATGACACTGTTAAGACTTCACCAAAGTCTAAAGCAACAAAGGAGACAGGTAAACCAAAGGTGAAAATTGTTAAACTTGTTTCACCTAAAGTTAATGGAAGAGGATCCAAAACTGTTTGGGTCCCCAAAACAACTAACTAGTTGCTTTATGTATGCAGGGAACAAGGGTAAAGAAAGTCACCCTAATCCTGGACAGTGGATGCTCAGGACACATGACTGGAAAGAAATCCCTGCTTGCAGACTTTGTGGAAATGGTTGGCCCAGAAGTATCCTTTGGAGATGGCAACAGAGGACAAATACTGGGATATGGCAAGATTGTACTTGGGAATGTCATCATTGAACAAGTAGCTCTAATTGATGGCTTAAAGCACAATTTGATAAGCATAAGTCAACTTGGAGATAAAGGTTACCATACTGGCTTTGACAACAAGGAGTGTCTTGTAACTCACAAAGAAACAGGCATGTTGGTTTTCAAAGGGCATAGACATGGTAACATTTATGAAGCCAGCTTGGAGGATTGCATACACAGTGAAGTCACATGTCTATATAGCAGGGCCTCAATTGAAGAAAGCTGGAAATGACACAAGAAACTGTCACACATCAACTTCAAAACACTCAACAAGCTGGTTAAACAGAATCTTGTAAGAGGATTACCACAGGTTGATTTTGTGCAAGATGGACTTTGTGAAGCATGTCAACTTGGAAAGCAAAGGAAATCATCCTTCAAGAGTAAGACAATTAACACCATTTCTGAACCCTTTTATTTATTGCATCTTGATTTATTTGGTCCAGTAAATGTTATGTCAATTAACAAAAAGAAATATACTCTTGTTATTGTACATGATTTTACAAGGTTCACATGGGTTTTCTTTCTACATTCAAAGGATGAAGCTCCATAACACATAATAGACCATATCACTTTTCTGGAAAGGAAATCAAAGAAAACAGTTAGAATTCTAAGGAGTGACAATAGTACTGAATTCAAGAATTCAACCATGGAGGACTACTGTGCATCAAAGGGAATTACTCACCAATTTTCTGCACCAGGAACTCCTCAACAAAATGGAGTTATGGAGAGAAAGAATAGAACACTCATAGAAGCTGCCAGAACAATGTTGGCAGAGTCTAAGCTACCAGTATATTTTTGGGCTGAGACAGTCAACACAGCATGTTTCACTCAAAACTGTACTTTAATAAACATGCATGGAAAGACTCCCTATGAAATGATAAAGGACAAGAAGCCAAGTGTGAAACACTTTCACATATTTGGATGCAAGTGTTATGTACTGAAAGTACATCCTGAAAATCTAAGCAAATTTGAAGCCAAGGCAGATGAATCAATTTTTCTTGGATATGCATCAAACACAAAAGCATTCAGAGTGTTTTATCTCAGAACGAAAATTGTTATGGAATCTATTCATGTTGCATTTGATGATAAAAAGTTTACAGGATTGCAGGATGAGTTAGAGTCTACTCCACTGGAATTTGAAAATCTAAAAAGTTCTAAGATAGATGAAGACCCTCAAATAACTCCTGAACCAAGACAGGAACCTGCACACTCTGAGTGGGAGCCACAAAATACAACTCCAAATAATTCAGAGTCTAACAGGTCAGGGTCTACCGAGACAGAGTCTAGAGAGAAAGAATCAAATTCTTCAGAATCTAACTCATCAGGGTCTGGATCAAGCAACTCTGAACCCTTGTCAGAGTCAAGCAATTTAGGGGGAGCCTCTTCATTTGAATTTCACTCAAATACAGAAGATGCAAATGACTTAGAGGGAGCTTCAAGTTCAAGAACCAATCTTCCACTAGCTAGAAAATGGACAAGGGATCACACTCCCGACTTGATAATTGGTGGCCCTGAGAGTGGGGTACAAACAAGAACAGCCACTCAAAATGAATGTCTTTATAGCTATTTTCTCTCAAAGAATGAACCCAAGAAAATTGAGGAAGCCTTGCAAGACCCTGATTGGATAATTGCAATGCAAGAAGAATTGAATCAATTTGAGAGAAACAAAGTGTGGAAACTTGTACCAAGACCTAGAGATAGATCAGTTGTTGGTGCAAAATGGGTGTACAAAAACAAACTTGATGAGAATGGAACTGTAGTAAGAAACAAAGCAAGGCTAGTTGCAAAAGGATACTCACAGGAGGAAGGAATTGACTATGATGAAACTTTTGCACCAGTAGCAAGATTGGAAGCTATCAGAATGTTTCTTGCCTTTGCAGCTCATTCAAAATTCAAGGTGTATCAGATGGATGTAAAAAGTGTCTTCTTAAATGGAGAATTGGAAGAAGAAGTCTGTGTGGAGCAACCACCAGGATTTGTTGATCCAAAGTTTCCTGATCATGTTTACAGGTTAGACAAGGCAATATATGGATTGAAGCAAGCACCTAAAGTATGGTATGAAACTCTTTCAAAATTTCTTCTTGAAAATGGATTCATAAGAGGTACCATTGACAAAACTCTCTTTATTAGAAAATATAAAAGTTATATTTTGCTTGTCCACATTTATGTTGATGATATTATAAAAGCTAGACTCTGACCCAAAGGGTAAGAGAGTTAACAACACTAGCTACAGAGGTATGATTGACTCATTGTTATATTTAATTGCTAGTAGACCAGATATAATGTTTGCAACTTGTCTGTGTGCTAGATTTCAAGTTGACCCTAGAGAATCACATTTAATAGCTGTGAAAAGAATTTTTAGATATCTCAAAGGGGCACAAACTCTTGGACTTTCGTATCCTAGAGAGTCAGATTTTTCACTAATTGGTTATTCAGATTCTGACTATGCAGGATGCAAAGTAGACAGGAAAAACACAATAGGACAATGCTAGTTTCTTGGCAACAGATTAATTTCTTGGTTTAGCAAGAAACAACAGACTGTATCAACCTCAACAGCTGAGGTTGAATACATTGCAGCTGGAAGTTGCTGTGCTCAAATTCTGTGGATGAGAAATCAATTACTTGATTATGGACTAACATTCTCAAATATTCCTATGTATTGTGATAATACTAGTGCTATTAAAATTGCAGAGAATCCAGTCCAACATTCCAGAACAAAGCACATTGATGTCAGGTATCATTTTATTAGAGAACATTTTAAAAATGGTACTGTAACACTTCACTATGTTCCAACTGACAGACAGCTTGCAGACATTTTGACAAAACCACTTGATGATTCTACCTTTTTCAGACTGGTAGGTGAATTAGGTATGTTAAATATGTAAGTGATCAATAATTACAAGAAGCAAGGTATGTACTTTAATTATAGCTCCTGATGTGTCAAACTATAATTTGTTAATGCAAAATTCTTGAAGTACTTTATCTTGATAGAGTCTAACTGCTAAACTCTGATGAGTTCCTAAACTCTGATGAGTCTGTAAACTCTGATGATTGCCATGTGCAGGCATACAAACAGCAAAGAAGGATATTCTCTAACATTAAGAGAATTGATGACAAGAAGAAGAGTCTATCTGCCATGACATATCAATAGGTAATTCAGGTAAAACTCTCAACCTATAAACCTTATATCTACAATGCTTCAATTTTTTTTGGTGAAATGGTGCAGGAACAAGTATTGGAGAATCCCCGTGCACCTACCCAAGTAGCCAAATCCCCTTCCACTAAACAATCTAAGAAACCACTATCTAGAAAACCAACCTCTGGTGTCTCTCAAAAGGCACTAGTTGCAAAAAGAAGGCGATTGGTACAAACTAGGCTTGTAAATGAGCAAAGTGATGAGGAGCTCAACCCTCTAGAGAGACAGGTTATTGAAGGACTTTCTTTGTTAAATGAAAGTCATAATGCACCTGAATCTAACTTTCAAGCCACAGCTGTAGACTCTCAAAAGTCTACAGACTCTGAAAAACCTAGGGAAGCACCTCAGGAACCTCAATTTGAGTCTCCTGAGAAATCTTTTGCTAAACAATACAAGAGGTTGCGGAAGGGTTATTCTGCACACATACACAAGCCTATTACTATTACTAACCCTATTTTGCAGGACACAGATGCTCCCAAGGCTCCTGCAGAGCCAGACTCTGAAAGCAAGAAATCACCTAAACCAGAGTCTAATGTTGAGTCAGAGTCTAGACTGCCTTTAGACTCTGATCATGACACATTTTGGGAAGGAATGCCATTGGTTGCAGCCTCAAGTCTAATTGATGAGATCATTACTCCAAGTGATGAGGTACTGCTATTCTTATGTCCTTTGGTGGAATCAGTTAAAGATCCAGAGCACTATCAGACTAAATCTCAAGTCTTGGATTTTTTTTCAACCTATGAAGCCCTAAGGAAGAGAATGGAACAGGAGCTACAAATGTCTGCACAGGATGTGGTCAAAAATCTATACAGCTACCTATTCAACTCTTCATTCCAAGTACAAGAAGTTGGGCTCATAGAAGGCAGAACAAATAAAGTTCTCACAGCACTTTGTGTGCCAGACTTTGAACAACAAATTTCAGAGAAGCCTAAAAGGCTTCAGGTCCACATAAGGAGGGAATCAGAGTCTGTTGCTGAGTTGGAAACTGAAATTGAGCAACCAGTTTTTGACTATAAAGCAATTTGGGATCAAGGGCTTACCTACAAGACAACTATTGATTGGATTTTTACTATTCAGCCTCTTTCAAGGAAGGTGGTTGATTTTCTTGTCCACAATGTAGGAAAGGTGGCCAACAAATACATCTATCCAATCTATGACAGTAGATTGGATCAACTCAAGGGCTCATTTTATTCGAAGATTGCAAGGGAACTGCAGGATTCCTTTCACATGACTCTTGCCCAGGCCATCAATGCCATCCATGCAAGGACTTTTCTAAATGAACACTTGGATGCATTAACCATGGTAGAACCACAGGAGGTGGCATGTGATGCAGGGAAGTTGGTGGATGGGACTAGTGCACCAGTGGTGCCTAGAGATAAAGATGCTCAGTCTGCTTCACCCACACAAGAACCACCTAGTCAGAGGTTGGGTGATAGTGGGGCAGGGGAGTATGCTGTTAGGCCCTCCTTGACAACTCACCAAAAAGCTGATGAGAACCCCAGTGATATGGGAGGATAGACTCTGATGGATGCTCATGAAGAAATTTCCAAATCTATTCTATCAGAGTCTATCCACCTTGAGGGGGAGTCTCATGCACAAACAGTCAAAGATGGTGACACTCAGACTCTGGCTTCTAATGAAGTCATACTGAAGCAGTCAGAGTCTAGAGTAGACCCTGAGATTGGAATACTAGAGCCAACAGACTCTGAAAAGAAATAAGATGCTTGTAAGGGTTCAGAATCTGTTGCTGCTCACCCCTTGGTGGAAAACCCTAGCCTTCAGACATATGAAGGGGTTCCCCTCCATCAAGGTGGTTCAGGTATTGAAGAACAATTATTATTCTCTCAACCCCTCTTCTGTAGGATTTTTGAGTGCACCTTCCAAATTGAGTGAAAAAATAATTGAGAGGCTGGCACAGTCCAGGAAAAAGGAGAGGTAGATAAGGTTGTAGAGAGCCTGAGTGAGAATGAGAGAGTGGGTGCCCAACCCCACTGTGAGATTGAGAGATTAGGGTATCCTGAACCTAGCTTTACTTATTGGGATCAAGATTTTCCACAGAATTGGTCCAAAGCGTTGGAGCAGGGGATGGATCTAAATTCATTTCTGTTGTTTGACAGAATTCACTCCCTTCACTTATTCACAGAAGTAGCTTTCAAGGATGCTATTGCTGATATCACTACCACTCAAGCTTCTCTCTAAACAACAGTCTCTGACTTAACCATAAAGGTTGATTCAGTAGTTGCAGTACAGGCCACTTTCTCCACAGTCCTAGCACAGATTCTTTTGGTTGTCACAGGTGGTGATGATGTCAAAAAGGGGGAGAAGAAATGTGGTGATTAAAGAAAGGGGGAGAAGAAAGGTGATTTCTTCAGGAGAAACAAGGATGATATCTTCCTTGACAGATAGGCAGTAAGAAATGATTATTTTATACTGTTCTAGATTAATTGTTTCATTTTTTAGTTTTGACATCATCAAATCTTGATTTATGCTTCATTGTTTATAAAGCATAAATAGGGGGAGATTGTTAGGAATATATTAATTTGATAATGTACAAAATACTAGAACATGATTTAGCACAATCTATCTGCAAGAATCAATCAACTGATAATAAGACATCGACTGATAAAGCCAATCGAGAAGTCATCGATCGAGAAGTCATCAACTGATATTTATCAATCGAGAACTCAAATCATCAACTAATATTTATCAATCGAGAACTCAAGTCATCAATGGATATTTCCTGATCGAGAACTCATCAACGGATATATACTCATCAACGGATATTTCTTGATCGAGAACTCATCAATAGATATATACTCATCAACGGATATTCATTGATCGAGAAGTCATCAACGGATATTTACCAATCGAGAAGTCTCACAAGTACTCGATTGATTAGCTCACAGCTTGACTTCTCGAAGCTTAAAGGAGATGAGTATTCGGTTGATTCAAACAGCTAGTTTCAACGAAAGTCTTCGAAGATCAAAACAAATATATTGCAGATATGCTATGGGAAGGAAAATGAAAATTAAGGAAGTTGTCGGTCAGAGTTTACTCTATCAGAGATTATCAACCGACAGAGTTTAACAGAAAAGGAAGCTGTCAACTAATAATTAGGGATTTTATTCCTATTGTAATTTTACTTTCTGTTATTAGTTGATAGGCAGCTCTCTATATAAACTCTATGTAACCTAATTGTAAAGGTGTGGAAGTCGAAGCATAATTTATCTTAGTAAATATTGTGAGAGCATAGAGATAGAGAGAGTTGCTGTGACAAACACAGAGAAGCTGCTAGGGTTTGTGTACACCCTATGAGAGTTTTGTATTTAATCATCAATAATATAAACAGTACTTATTCATATCTTTGTGTTTGATCTTTGTTCTTAATTCATATTGAGTTGACTTTAAATCAGGCAAAAAAGGAACACAAGTATTCAACCCCCCTTCTACTTGTGCAACTGGGAAAACAGGCTTCCACTTCAGCAAGAACTACGTGGGCTTGATCCTCTATTATAAATAGGGGTACGTGGGCACATTGTTAGGGGTTGGACCTCTATACTCCTACGACTTTTCACGTATAAAACACCACCCTAGATCTTGATTATGGCGATAGACCTCAAATTTTGTTTTTACCAAAATCCTCCATCAACAAATTTGCGCTAGAATGAGGGGAAAATCCACATCTTAGGAGGAAAGATGTTACGTCAAATCTAGGGTTTCAAAAGTTTTCATGGTGGACATCACAGACGGCTATGACAGACATCAAAGGGGAAGATATTGAAAAAAATTTGTATGGGTTGTTGGAATTCAATAGGTTATGGTTCTCATTATGGTTTCAAGTATATGGTCTCAAGTATGGCTTAATGGTTGATGGATAATCGATTTTGGAGTCCGAATAGAAGAAAATTTGTTACATACACTGTTGAGGTCATATCTTGAGTTCTAGAAGTCAGATTTGGATGATATTACAGCCCACTCGAAACTTAAAGAATCTGAAAGGCATATGATAAGGCCTATTTCTAATTATTAGATGACAACTCAACTTCAATTAGAAAGGGATTTAAATAATAAATGTGATAACAAGAATCAAGTCGAAGAATGTCAACTAGACACGAAGAATCAGAATATCAGAAGAATTCTGACAAGATTGTTACTCTACACTGAAAGAAGTTCATTAATATGTTCAAGCATCGGTGTAAAATAAATGAGTAGTGTTAGGAATCTACATGTAATTTAATGATAACATTAATCTTAGAATCATAGAAATTTTAGTTGATGTAACTGATCAATTGATATGAAAGTTATAAATATCAATTGATTAGGAAACAATTTATCAGTTGAAGTATTTATATGAATTAATTGATAATTTGGATTGTAGCATAGGTGTACTTAGTCTATTTCAATCGATAAGGTGCAAGGCAATTGATATTATTCCCATCAATTGATGTTAGAGTCGATTGATATAGATCATCAACTGATGTGTAAATTAAACTGTTAAATTGTAATTATTTGAAGATAGGAAATTATACAAGTGAAGGATGATCGATTGATATTAGAACATCGATGTATAGGAGATTAATCGAAGAAACCAAGTCAAGTATTGAAGACCATCAACTGATGTGAAGACCCATCGATTGATATATCGATTGATAACATCTATCAATCGAAAAGTCATTATTTCTCAATCGATGGACATAAAGATCAATCGAAAAAGAACATCAGTTGATGGATTAAAGGAAGGATCAATTGATATGCTTAACAGCAAATTATCAATTGATTGAGACAACACAGAAAGACTATCTATTGAAGATCCAAAGGACAAAAGCACACCTATGGAAGATAGTCTATGATGATTGTGAAGACTCAATCAGAAGCTGTCTTTCAAACCTTTTTTTTAAAATGGAAAAAGGTAAAAGGGAGATAGGTAGAAACAATCTTCAAATAGGAATTGTAAAAACACATTTGTAGTATATAAACAAGTGTGGTAGCATTATTAAAAAAAGTGTAGAAGAGAGAACAAGATAGACAATATTTCTTGAATCAACTATTCAGCCTTAGAGCACTTTATAAGAACAGTTGGTTTATTTTCTAACTTTGTAAAAATGAAACTAGGTTTCTTTTAAACTAGGAACATTGAGCAAAAATATACATTGATGGAAAAATCAATCCATCAGTAATTTTAAATCTCTTTGTTAAGTTTATTTTTCAGCTTTTAATTTGTTCAAACATACTCTCTCTAATTCTCAAACATCATTAACAAATATTAAAATAAACAAAAAGTTTTAATATTTGTATTCAACCCCCCTTCTATAAATATTGACATTGTTCTGGGAAATAACAATTGGTATCAAAGCTGAGGCTTTCAACATACAAAAAGTTTAAAGATCAAGAACATTCAATATGGGCTAAAAAGATTCAGGTGTGAAAATTCCAGTGCTAGAAAAAGATGAATATTTTGCATGGAAAGTGAAAATGCATCTACATCTACTCTCTCTTAACCCTCCATATGTTCACTGCATAGAGAAAGGTCATCATGTTCCCATGAAGCTAGTCACAGATGTAAACCTTAATGGAACTCCTGCACTTGACAAACATGTTCCAAAACTCATCAATGAGTTCACATAAGAGGATGAAAAAGAAGTACTCAAAGACAAGAAGGCCATGAATATTCTGTTTAATGGTCTAGATAAAGATATGTTTGACAATGTGATAAACTGTACTTCATCAAAGGAAGTATGTGATACTCTTCAAACTCTATGTGAAGGAACTGAACAAGTAAGGAAAAACAAGATGCAACTCTTGATTCAAAAATATGAATCATTTCATTTCAAGAGTGAAGAATCCATCAATAACACCTATTGCATATTTCAGAAGTTACTAAATGGATTGAAGCTATATGAGGGGTTTATGCAACTGAGGATAAAATCTAAAATTTTTTAGATCTCTTTCAAAGGAATGGAAACCAATGACTGTTTCTATTAGACAATCTCAAGACTTCAAGGATTATACTCTTGAGAAACTTTATGGTATTCTCATGACATATGAGTTTGAAATCCCACAAGATGAGGAGATTGAGAAGAATCAAAGAAAAGAGAAAACTGTGGCTTTGATGGTCGAGGGAAATGAAGAGAAGAAGGAAACTGACTGTGTAGAAGTTTCTGTCATGGTGGCTGATGAAGCTGTTGAAGAATCATTCAAAGGAAAAGGTAAGGGCAAGTGTGAACAAATTGAAACATGCTCACAAGATGATTTGGATGAGATTGATAGGCACCTTGCATTTCTATCTAGAAAGTTTTCAAAGCTAAAATTTAAGAGGAATCTAAATATTCAAAGGCCTGGATCCCAGTTTAAAAGTAACAATCAAATCAAAAATTTGGTTGATAGATCAAAATTCAAATGTTTTAACTATCGATTGGCTGGTCATTTCTCAAATGAGTGTAGAAACCGAAAATAAGAAAAGGAAAAGTCATATGATGGTAATGATTACAAGAAGAAATACTTTGACCTTCTTAAATAAAAAGAAAAGGCTTTTGTTACTGAAGAGAATGACTGGGCTGCTGAGGACAGTGATTCTGAAGAGTTTATCAATCTAGCTCTAATGGCCAACCATGAAGATGAAGAAGCTAGGTCATCATCAAATCAGGTACTAGCTCCTAACTTTTCTGAACTTACAAAAGATGAATTCAATAGTACCATTAATAAAATGTCTAATGAACTATACAATTTGCATGTCACTTTAAAATCTCTAAACAAAGAAAACTTAAAGTTGAAAAACACCATTGATGCCTTAACTGAGAGGAATATTTTTCTTGAAAATGAACTTGTGTGTTTAGAAAGATTCAAGCATGTTAGGTCCAAAATCATCATAGAAGGGGGGGGTTGAATATGATGTGGTAGATTTTTCATTAAATTGCGGATTAAGTATTTGTGTTTTTGAGATATTAAAATGGCAGTAAATGAAACACAAAGATTCGGGGAAATAACAATGTATTATTAAATCCCTAAGGTGCTACACTTCTAATCAAATGATTAGCTTCAATGGGTTCAATCAATGTTACAATAGAAGTACAATTAGGTGATATAAATATATGTCTTTAATGGAGCTCTCTTCTGTATCTCTTTTGTTGAAGATGAATGAAAATCCTTACTGTCCATATTGATTTTCACCCATATATAATTTGTAGACTTTTGGAAAATCATTTCCACAATTGTTTAAGTCCTTTTTTGCGCCTGCATGAGTGGTGGTGTGTAGGCGCCACTTAAATAATTATGTTGCGCCTCTAGAAGTTATGTTGCGCCTGCACACTAGATGTAGTGTGTAGGCGCCACAAATCTTCATGTTACTTGAGATAAGCTTTTGATCAAGATTTTGTTGCGCCTTTATCTTCTTTGTTGCGTCTGCACTCTATTTACAGAGTGTAGGCGCCACAAAATCATTCCCTTAAGCTTTTTATTGCACCTTGTGACTTTTGTTGCGCCTGCACACTGAGTCCCTAGTGCAGGTGCCACAAACTTCTCCCCTTAGAGATTTGATGGCTTGGAATGACTTTGTTGCGCCAATATTACTTTTTTGCTCCTACTACATTGCTTCAAGAGTGTAAGAGCCACCAAATGTGGTAATACTTGCCTTAACCAATTTATTGACATGCTTGAAGTATTTACCACTTGGTTTTCACTCTTCTGGCTTGATCAACTGATTTTCTTCTGATTAACCAAGACAATTCTTTTCTAGTTGTGTTGACGCTTAGTACAATGGTCTGGTTCACAAACGACTTACACTGAATTGAATCTCCTTGATTTCTGTTTTATTTCAGCTGATTAACTTTGGACTGATCCATTGTTAGTGTTGGTGTCCTAGAGACAATACTTTATGATAAACAATTAAAGATTATGTTTACTTGATTATTTAATTAATATTTATTATGTCTTTATTTACTGCGTTATAAATTGAAAGCATAATAAATGTCCTTGGAATATTTATACGAATTATATATCTTTAAGTATGTGACTTAAAAATGAGATTATATGAATATTATTATATTCCTAAAAGTCCCTAGTCGAGTATTATTATTTAAGGATAATAATAATGCAATAAGACTAGCATGTTTGTTGACTGATGACCACATCTCATTGGTCATAGGTATGGTGATACTAAAGTCAAGAACATAAGTACTTGTCTCAATACATGGCACTGGACAGACCCGCTCTGAGAATCTACATGTTAATAAGTGTCATAAGAAATTCTCACTGTGATAATGATGTATTGATCCTTTGACTTGAAATCATTATATTTTTATACGAAAATTAATATACTTTGATTACATTCAAAGTTACCTTTAACCAGGTAATGATAAAGGTGGACATTGGATATGCTATGAATCGTATGAGAAATATGAATGATAGATATATGATTTAACCCTCCTATTTTAGGAGTGATATTATTGGCCTCTTGATTGAGTGAGACTATAAAATGCATGGTCATGCTCAAATGTTGATTTGATTAATAGTCTACTCATTGATCAATGAAACCTGGATTAAACGTTGAAGAGGATGACACAATACATGCCTCGAGTTTGATCTATAATATAAGGTTAAAGGGAATATATTACATTGTACATTATTTACGAAAGGTTTAATTGAATCACCAATTATTATTATTACTTGGGTAGAAATGCTGTATTATTAGATGCCGCTCATTGTTTATAATTTTATTATTAGAAAATAAAATTATTGACAACATAATAATAACCTAAAGGGTCACACACAAAGAACATTTAAACGGAGTGTTATTTAAATTATGAATTTAAGTACTGTTATTATTATTAATTCAAATTTATTTATTTAATTAATTAAGTGAAACTTGATTAATTATATACATATTAGAATTCGAATTTAATAATAATATAAATCCAAAATCTGAATGGGTTTTAAAAGGTCCAATCAGATTAGGGTTTTGACCAAAGTCCCTCTCCCCCCTATATATACATAAAGATGTATAGTTTAGGGTAACAGTTGAGATCATTCGTTTTTAATAAAACCCTAGCAGCTCTACGTTTCTGAGAGGCTAGAGAAAGAGAGAGAAAAAGAGGCAGAAACATGCTAGTACCTAACTCCGGTAATCGTTAGACGATATGACGTTCGTGTGGATACCGATAGAGAGCAGATTTCTTTGAAGGGCTGCTGTGATTCATCGCTTCTGGACCTCTATAATCATCATAAGGAAAACTTTAATAAGGTACACATCCGATTCTCCATAATCATCCGTCAATTATACTCGGATCCTGCGTTTGGGATTCGTTATTTTTATTATTATTTAGCGTAATTCTGCTGCGTATATGTGCCCGAATCCCAACATCCATTGCTTCTGATCACTGAAACCCTTTGACAACTATACTTTAATCATTGCACTGTCTTTAGTATGAAATCTACTGAACACTTATTTGTTGCTGAGGCCTGAACTTATTAATGAACTTCTCTCGCTGTTGATCAGTAAACTTTTCATCTTGAGTGTTCTGCAATGATGTATGTATGATTTCTGTTCGCATGTCCTTCTGAATTCCTGTGCTGCATATTAGTATTATTTATCTGTCTTTGATTTTTAGTTGAGTTATCGTTATCACTATTACTTACTACGTTACATTATGCTTTACAAAGCAGGAAAGTAAGGATGCTAGAGATGAACTAGTGAATAGTTTGAGAAGAGAAGAATTGTTAAAAGAATAATTAGCTGAAGAAATTGAAACCATTAACAAATGGAATAGGTCTGCTAAAACTGCCAAATAAATCATTGATGTTCAAGATAGTCTAGGAGAATCCCCTAAATCAATAGGCAAGCCATTGGCTGATACTTCAATGGATAAAGATCAATCGACTGCTAATCCCTCATCAACTGATATGGATTATCAATCGATTGATGCTGAATCAATTGATAAGAACCCATCGATAAGTAAATCATTAATGGTTAATAAGAAGAACAATTTTAGCACTCCTATCAAGTTTGTTAAGGAAACCAAAAATCAAGTTGAGGCTAAGGTTGAGAAGATCAACATAGGTAGTTTATCCAAGAAATAATTAAAAGAAAAATTAGAAGAGATAGCACATGTGGAAATTATCCAACCTAAGTCTGAGAAAAAGAAGAAGAATAGGAATGGAAAAGTGGGTATAAATAAGCACAATAATTATACTCCTGATATGTATGCACCTAGAAAGGTGTGTGCTAAATGTGGTAGTGTAAATCATTTGTCAATGCAATGCAATAAAGAAAAGAACTCTATATCTTTAAATGATTTAAATGCACATGCCATGTCTGCAAATGCCATGCTTACCAATCATATTCTCATGAATGCTATGTCTTGTAATTTAGTTACACCTAATGTCCATATGCCTTATGCACAAGCTCCATACATGTATAATCCTTTCTTTGCATATGCAAATATAAACATGCCTGGAATGCCATGGAACATGCCTAATTTAGATAATGAAATGCATGGAAATTCTGCCATGAGTCCTAAGGTGTCTAAGCCCTAAAAGCCAACTCCCAAAGTTAAAGTGAATCTAAACCCATCAAAACAAAAGGAACCAAAGTTGGCAAATAAGGCTCATGATGCAACTAATAAAAGAGGACCCAAGGCAACTTGGGTACCAAAAGTAACTTGATTTTTTTAAATGTGTGTAGGGAAACAGGAAAAGAAATCTCTGATATCTGGATAGTGGATGTTCTAGGCACATGACTGGAGATTTGTCCCTGCTCACGAAGTTTGTGGAAAAGGCCCGCCCAGGAGTTACTTTTGGAGATAACAACAAAGGTTTTACTCTGGGATATGGCTCAATTGCAAAAGAAAATGTTATCATTGAACCTGTAGCACTGGTTGATGGATGGAAGCATAATTTTCTTAGTATTAGTCAACTGTGTGATAATGAAAATGGTGTATGGTTTTTAACTGGATCATGTATCATAGCCAATAAAGAATCTGGTGAAAGAAAAGGAAATGTCTATGTAGCTGATTTCAACTCTATCAAGGCAAACTCAATGACATGTCTACTTAACAAAGCCAATACAGATATAATTTGGATTTGGCACAAGAAGCTAGCCCATTTGAATTTTAAAGTCATGAATCATTTGGTTAGAAAGAATCTGGTTAGAGGCATTCCACATATGGAATTCACCAAGGATGGACTGTGTGATGCCTGTCAAAAGGAAAAACAAAGGAAAACATCATTCAAGTCAAAGTCTGAATCATCAATTGACAAGCCTTTGGAATTATTGTACATGGACTTATTTGGTCTAGTCAACATCATGTCAATTGCCAAAAACAAATATGCCTTAGTCATTGTGGATGACTTCACAAGATATACATGGGTATATTTCTTACACTCTAAGGATGAGACAAATAAATTCATCATTAATCATGTGAAAAATGTTGACAATGGCACTGAATGGAAGGTCAAGAAAATTAGAAGCGATAATGGTACTGAATTCAAGAATGCAACAATGAAAGAATTCTGTGAAAAAAAAGGTATTACTCATCATTTTTTTGCACCAAGGACTCCACAGCAAAATGAAGTAGTTGAAAGGAAAATTTAGACCTTGATTGAAGCTTCTAGAACTATGTTAGAAGAAGCAAAACTTCCTACATATTTCTGGGCAGACTAATTAATACTGCTTGCTACATTCAAAATATTTCCATGGGCAATCAACTTCAAGGCAAAATACCATATCAGTTGATGAAGAAAGACAAGAAGCCAACAACTAATTTCCTTCATATCTTTGGTTTCAAATGCTTTGTACTGAGAAATCAAGGTGAAAATCTTGGAAAATTTGAAGCCAAGGCTGATGCAGCTATATTTGTTGGATATGGAATAACAACCAAAGCTTACAGAGTCTACAATCTTAGATTGCACATTGTTATGGAATCTATGCATGTAGTCTTTGATGACAAGAAGATTCAAGGGTTGTTTGATGAAGGATTTCATGACCTATTGTACTTTGAAAATGAATCTACAAGCAATAGTGAAGATAGTGATGATGATGTGGAAATTTTAAGAAATCAAGAACCTAGAATCTCCCCATCAATTGATGTCAATACATCAACAGATAACTTATCAATTGACAATCATCAATCGATTGATAATACATCAATTGATAATCATTCGATGGATAAAAACTTTACACAACAATCTTCAAGAAGAGTGTCCATCTCAGGGGGAGGGTTCTCAAATGATCAATCACATCACAATGATCATAACAATTCCAATGATCAAGAAGCATCATCATCAAGGACAAATTTACCATCACAAAGGAAATAGACAAAAAGTCATCCCTTTGAATTGATTATTGGAAATGCAAATGATGGTGTCAAAACTAGAAGTGTAACTCAAAATGAATGCTTGTATAGTAGCTTCCTGTCTTAAGAAGAACAAAAAAAGATTGAAGAAGCCTTTAATGATCCTGATTGGATAATTGATATGCAAGAAGAGTTGAATCAGTTTGAAAGAAAAAAGGTATGTAAGCTGGCGCCCAAACTAAAGAACAAGTCAGTTATTGGTATAAAATGGGTGTTCAGAAAAAAAATGGATGAATCTGGTACAGTGACAAGGAATCAAGCAAGATTATTGGCAAAGGGCTACTCACAAGAAGAATGTATAAATTTTGATGAAAAATTTGCACTAGTTGCAAGGTTGGAAGCAATCAGAATCTTTCTAGCATATGCTGCTTGTAATATCCCGTATTTTTTAGAATAATAAAATAGATTATTAATAATAATAAGGGATTAAAATTGGATATAGATTAGGAATTAAAATTGGATTAGAATAATGAGTTTTTGAATATTGGTAGATTTTGAATCGTAGTAGGTTTGTTATAGGGTTTAAAACTCTATATATAGATTGAGATCACCTCGTTCTTTTGTATTCTTTTCAAACCACCAAGACTAAACAGTTATAAATCTCTCTCGACACAAATCTGATTCTTTTTGTTTATCTTTGTTATTAAAATTCGTAGGATTTCTCAAACGCAACTCAGAAATCTTATAAAATTCGTAGTAAATTTATCGTAAGTCAAAATTTGTTGATTCTGGACCTTTTGGAAAGATCTTTTCGTTCTCTACGATTTTCGTGTTTTAAGTTTTTCTAGAAAATATCGTTTAGAGGGTCAAAAAGGTGAAATACAGCTCTGGGTAGAATTGGAGTTATGAAGAAGTTCGACGTTTGAGATGTGATATTTTTGATTGGGTGTTAAGGATTCAATATATGTTCTAGGATGTTGTTAATTCTTGGTTTGCAAGGTTGAGGTAAGTAAACTTTCGAATCATTAGTTTATTTCGTAAATTTTATATTTATATGTATGTAATTTTGTTATTAAATTGGATCATGTATGCTAATTTATTGGATTAAATTATGAACAAAAGAGTTATTTAAACTTCGAATTTTGAATTAAGAAAAAGTATTTTAGAACCCTTCGCTTTGTATTGAACCGTTAGTAAATTGCATATAGTTCTAGAACTAGACTTTGGACCTTACGAGGGAGCACTTCTTTTGGGTCCTTCGGGAATTGTGCATTATTTTGGGCCTTAGTAAGGGTAGCGCGTTTATTAGCATTTGAACTTTTGGGTCGTGTCACCGGCTAATGTGATCAAGCGTAATGGGATAATTTGTCTAAAGAGTATGACTTAATTATTTTGAATTTGAAATTCGATCTATCTCTTTGAATATGATTCTCAAAAATATATATGTTATATGAAACCTAATTGATCCTGCTAGTGTGTAGTTAGTTTTCTTACGAGGCTGTGTAGCTCATTACTTACAATTTTCAGGTTGGATGTAAGAGGAAGAGGAAGTGTATCGAATTTCGAGGATCTTAGATTTGGAGTAGATTGGTTGTTGACTCGTCATTGTTAGCTGCGCTTTTGTAATAGTTAGTTTTGTAATAGAGTTTTTGCATTAATAAATATAATTGTTTTAGATTTTGTAAGAATAACGACCCGAAAAGGGTGGACTGTTACAGTTGGTATCAGAGCCAAGTTAGTTTCCTGTAGACTGGTTTTAGTCTTGATATGTGGATAGTTTGGGTGATTATAAGTGACTTTTTGCATAGATGTGTTATGGTCTTTTTGGAGTATAAGATTTTTGAGAATTTGGGGACCAAATTATTTTTAAGGAGGGTAGTATGTAATATCCCGTATTTTTTAGAATAATAAAATAGATTATTAATAATAATATGGGATTAAAATTGGATATAGATTTGGAATTAAAATTGGATTAGAATAACGGATTTTTGAATATTGGTAGGATTTGAATCGTAGTAGGTTTTGTTGTAGGGTTTAAAACTCTATATATTGATTGAGATCTCTTCATTCTTTTGTATTCTTTTCAAACCACCAAGACTAAATAGTTATAAATCTCTCTCGACACAGATCTGATTCTTTTTGTTCGTCTTTGTTATTAAAATTCATAGGATTTCTCATACGCAACTCGGAAATCTTGTAAAATTCGTAGTAAATTTATCGTAAGTCAAAATTTGTTGATTATGGACTTTTTGGAAAGATCTTTTCGTTCTCTACGATTTTCGTGTTTTAAGTTTTTCTAGAAAACATCGTTTAGAGGGTCAAAAAGGTGAAATAGAGCTCTGGGCAGAATTGGAGTTATGAAGAAGTTCGACGTTTGAGACGTTTGAGATGTGATATTTTCGATTGGGTGTTAAGGATTCAATATATATTCTAGGATGTTGTTAATTTTTGGTTTGCAAGGTTGAGGTAAGTAAACTTTCAAATCATTAGTTTATTTCGTAAATTTTATATTTATATGTATGTAATTTTGTTATTAAATTGGATCATGTATGCTAATTTATTGGATTAAATTATGAACAAAAGAGTTATTTAAACTCCGAATTTTGAATTAAGAAAGAGTATTTTAGAACCCTTTGCTTTGTATTGAACCGTTAGTAAATTGCATATAGTTCTGGAACTAGACTTTGGACCTTACTAGGGAGCACTTCTTTTGGGTTCTTCCGGGATTGTGCATTATTTTGGGCCTTAGTAAGGGTAGCGCGTTTATTAGCGTTTGAGCTTTTGGGTCGTGTCACCGGCTAATGTGACCAAGCGTAATGGGATAATTTGTCTAAAGAGTATGACTTAATTATTTTGAATTTGAAATTCGATCTATCTCTTTGAATATGATTCTAAAAAATATATATGTTATATGACACCTAATTGATCCTGCTATTGTGTAGTTAGTTTTCTTACGGGGATGTGTAGTTTATTACTTACAATTTTTAGCTTGGATGTAAGAGGAAGGTGAAGTGTATCGAATTTCGAGTATCTTAGATTTGGAGCAGATTGGTTGTTGATTCGTCATTATTAGCTGCGCTTTTGTAATAATTAGTTTTTTAATACAGTTTTTGGATTAATAAATATAATTGTTTTAGATTTTGTAAGAATAACGGCCCGAAAAGGGTGGACTGTTACAGTTGGTATCAGAGCCAGGTTAGTTTCCTGTAGACTGGTTTTAGTCTAGACCTGTGAATCGTTTGGGTGATTATAAGTGACTTTTTGGATAGACTTGTTATGGTCTTTTTGAAGTATAGGATTTTTGAGAATTTGGGGACCAAATTATTTTTAAGGAGGGTAGTATGTAATATCCCGTATTTTTTAGAATAATAAAATAGATTATTAATAATAATAAGGGATTAAAATTGGATATAGATTAGGAATTAAAATTGGATTAGAATAACAGATTTTTGAATATTGGTAGGATTTGAATCGTAGTAGGTTTTGTTATAGGGTTTAAAACTCTATATATTGATTGAGATCTCTTCGTTCTTTTGTATTCTTTTCAAACCACCAAGACTAAACAGTTATAAATCTCTCTCGACACAAATCTGATTCTTTTTGTTCGTCTTTGTTATTAAAATTCATAGGATTTCTCATACGCAACTCAGAAATCTTGTAAAATTCGTAATAAATTTATCGTAAGTCAGAATTTGTTGATTCTGGATTTTTTGGAAAGATCTTTTCGTTCTATACGATTTTCATGTTTTAAGTTTTTCTAGAAAATATCGTTTAGAGGGTGAAAAAGGTGAAATACAGCTCTAGGCAGAATTGGAGTTATGAAGAAGTTCGACGTTTGAGACGTTTGAGATGTGATATTTTCGATTCGGTGTTAAGTATTCAATATATGTTCTAGGATGTTGTTAATTCTTGGTTTGCAAGGTTGAGGTAAGTAAACTTTCGAATCATTAGTTTATTTCGTAAATTTTATATTTATATGTATGTAATTTTGTTATTAAATTGGATCATGTATGCTAATTTATTGGATTAGCATACATGATCCAAATATAGCCTTCTGTACCTGCAAGTGAACTCTCCCTATCTCTCACTCAAGTGTATCTCTCCCTCACTTTCACTTATGTGTTTCTCTCTCTCACTTTCACTCTGCATTCCAAATATAGCCTTCTGTACCTGCAAGTGAAATCCATCAATTCATATATATTCCCAACACCTGATTCATCAGAATGAATTGAATCACTATCAAGTGGAGAATTGCCTCGTAGAGGTGTTCTTGATCTATCATGCATAAGCACTGTCTCAGCACCAGACTCAATAGTTATCGCTAAATCACTGTCTAGTGGAGCCTCACCTCTTTGAGATGGGTTATCCCAAGATTTTAAAATCTTTTTGGGAATCCTGCCTTGTTCTATCAAGGAGTTGCCTCACACCTTCTCCGTAAACGGGAGGTGGACATTCCTTTTCAGGATCTGGAAATGTTCCTTCCAGGAGGGGCGACGTAGTAGACAATGTAATGAATGGCAAATTAGAGTCTACGTTTCCCTCGTAACCCAATGACGGGTAATTTGTTAACATGCCTATACCTCTCACTATGCACGTCTTGCAATGTGTTCCTAGAATTTATCTGTTTAGGCTTACCATCAGCGTGAGCGCTAGTGGTGTGCTTGACTCATTACAAGATGTTCTGGCTGACGAGCGAATTTCAATGGACTCACCCTGTTGAGAGAATGATTTCAGAGACAGTTTTATTGCCTTTTCAGCTCTGCATCTTTTTGAGAAGATGCAGATGAGCTTACAGTTACCTCAGTTTATATACTTCTTTACTTCTCTGGAGGTAGAGTTGTGGGTGCACTTTCGACTTCATCCTTATTTGCTGCATCAAGTGCAGTTTCTCCCTTATCAACCTCTAACTAACATAAGTTCCTTATATCTCCAAGGGTTAATATATGGAAGTGGATGAATCAGTGTTTGGTATTATGGCCTGGGTAAGAGATTGATGGGTTTTCAACCTCTTGGCCAGCTTCTGTAGCCACTGGGGGATAAACGGACAGAGACAATAAGATATAAAAATAATCATATCAACATTTCAAAGAATATTTTTCATCTCAAGGAGAGGGAAAATATAATAAGAAATGGTAATAGATTGCATTAAAGCACTTTTCATAAAAGAGTTTTGTCGGTTCTAAAGATTTATCATTTAAAAGCGTGAAACCAATAGAAATTTTCTTTAAGATACTTATCCCATAATAAAACGCGGAAAAGAGTATCAGAGAAAAATTCTATCCCTTATGAATTTCTAATAAGGCAAACTTCCCATAATAAAACGCGGGAATTTATACCAAATAAGAAATTGAACTCTCTTACCAAATTCTATCTCAATAAAATGACTCTTTTCCTTTAAACCTAAGCACTGTATGTTTTGAAAACAGTTTTGCAAAACATCCTTATCAGATAGAGGACTATGATTTCTAACTCATAATGCAATTATGATTTACATCATTTTCGTCCACCTGATAGTATCCCCGACTTAAAATAAAAACATGGCAATTGGGGTGAATGAATGCTTAACAATACAGTACTAGGCCTTCAAAGCAACAACCACTGTTTAGGTACTATGAATCAATGTGAAACATACATTGAAACAAGTGTTTAAAAACAAATTATTTTACAAGTGATTGGTACCTCAAAGTTAAAACAAATTTTCAAAAGAGAGAAAAAACTTTTAAAGATAAGACAATTAAAACAAGCTTTTGGAGAGAGGATAAAATATTTTGAGATTTAAAGAAAGATTATCCTCAAGAAAAGTTTGATTCACACCCTAGGATTGGAAAAATAAAGTAGGGCTGTAAATCAAATGATTTTCAAAAGAGAAGTTTTGAAAAAGAATTTTGAAGTTTTCTTATCTAAAACCGATAGAAAGTGAATGTATCTTTGAATAATACATTTTGAAAAAGAAATAGACAAAAATTTCTTTTAAATACATTCAGGATCGTAAACCAGTCAAAGAAAGAAAACTAAATATATTAATACTAACGGCTTTTTCAAAAACCGATTTTTACTTAGAATAAAAACTAAGCAAATCCATTAGTATCAATATATCACAATTATTTGTAACAAAATATTATTCAATTATCACAAAGTAATAAAAGAGAATATTTATACTACGAATAATTATGCTGCAAATTTATTTTAATTTACTTAAATCATGGAACCAATATATCACTGAATTGTTTTATATCATCATGATTTAAACAAATCAAAATAAATTAAATACTTATGCTGCACTAAGCAATTGCCAATCACATGCATATATATATTAACTAAACATGGCAATCATTCAGTAGAACAATAAGCATTAAGACATATTTTTATTATTAGTGATTTCAGATAAGCAACTTGTGTTATCACTAATATTAAAAATATCACAATTAATTGCACGCTGATACCAATTATTTGATATTTATCAATAATTTCAAGATGCAAGAAATTGTGCTTCTTATATTTTATCAAATCAAAATTATGAAACTGATAATCATTGAATTGCTTCAATCCATAATTTTAATAGGATAAAATAAATTCACTAAATACTAAAATATTCATAAGATTGAATATTAGCATCTAACTTCCTACACTATATCTAATAATTGTCACTCTAGCATATTACAATTATACTCATAACAATTATTATTGATATATGTAAGCTCGAGAAAATAGTTGAATAGAAATTCACAAGTCCTTTAAATATAGACATTTAACACTTGTGTTCCTAATAACAACTTCTCGCAACAAAAACAAATTTAGAAATATTTTCTAAGTATATAAAATATTGAAAATTTTATACACATAACTTAGAAAATACTTCGTCTTCCAATATTAGTGAGTTTTGAAATATGCATTATTTACTTAGAACAGAAATTCTAAATATTATCACTAATATCAAAAGTGTCACAATTATTTGTAACAAAATATTTAAGAATATCAGAGCAAAATAGCAGAGCAATTAAGCAAGACATCTTGACTAATACTCATCAAATATTTAACATGCAAATAATTATGCTTCTAACTTATGCTAGAAAATTTAACTACCACATATGCATATAACATTGTAAGCAAGATAATTAAACTAGTAGCCATAAGTATGAGGAACTGGATTTAAAATAAATTCACAAGTCCTTTAAATATAGAAAATTTAATACTTGTGAACTCATTTGAGAATTCCTTGCAAATGGGATTTCCAACATATATGCAAATAAATAATATCCCAAATTTACTAACCAACTTAGATAAAATGAATTCATCAAGTTGTTTAACAAATATCTGCAAGTTATTCTACTAAGGACAATCTCGAAAGAAATGATACCTAGTGTCCTTGCGCTTGTTCCATACGTGGTGTGAAGAGATCAACAGAGTTGCTGGAAATAATGACAGCTTCTAGGAATGACTTCCCTGTCTTTCTTACAACCTGCATTATCTATATCTATATAGCCAATTAGGTTAAACCTAGTATCTTTAGGGTACCAGATTCCAAGAATTGGTAATCCCTTAAGATATCTAATCAATTCATAACTTAGCTATAAGATAATATTCTCTAGTATCCACTTGGAAACTTGCACATAGGTATATCGAGAATAAAATATATGGTCTTTATGCACTTGAATAAGTAATGAGCTGATTACCTCTATAACTTGTCACTTCAGTTCATATACCTGATTTGCCCTGATCAAGCTTAGTGGTTTGTTAGAAAGAAGTCTTGGCAGGTCTTGAATCTTCTAAATTGCGCATCTTTAAAAGATCCTTGACTTACTTTAATTGTCATCATTCTTTTGAATTACTTGTAATCCAAAAAGAATTGCAACTCTTCCAACATGATCATGTTGTACCTACTCTGCATTAACTTAGCAATAAACTCTTGCCAAATTTTCATTAGTAGACCAACATATAATATGATCATGGTATACTTGCACATATATTACATTATGTGTGCTTTGTATTCTAAAGAGATATATATGTGTATAACTACTCTAATATAAAATCATTTTCAAGTAATAAACTAGTTAAAGTATCATACCATGTCCTTGACAATTTGCTTGAATCCCTAACTCTGTTAGGTCCTCATCTTGTTAGGCCCAATTGTTAGGTCCTAAGAGGATCAAGTCTCGTCTCTGTTGCTTGCTGTTAGATCTTGAAAGTCCCGAAGATTATGTTTCTATCATCGTCGATACCTTCTACTTTAGTATTCTATAGCAACCAGTTTGGCTTTGTCCCTCATAACAATACCAATTATTATCCAGTTTCTGAGAACCCTTACTGTACCAATTTCAGCTTCGTCTTGTGGTCTGGGTTTCAGCTTCAGTAGTTTCTGCCTTCGAACTGATTGAGATCATCTTGCATTTGCAATCACCCAATCTGGATCAATCAGTGCATCTTCACTATTCTTTGGGATACCAATTATTGATTGTTGGGTCCCGAAAAATATATGTTCATTTTGATTAGCACTTCTAGCCTTTACTCAAAATCCGGTTTACTAAGAACTAGACTCCAGGAATGACTTTGACTTCAAACCCTTTGTCTCGGCAGATATGTTCTTGATGTATTCCTTTGATCTTCATTGTGTTGAGTACGACTAGTAGATCCTTCTATTGTTTTGCTCCCCCTTAGTTGCTGTTAGGATGTGTTGAAGATCCTTCACCTTTTTCAGTGGATTCTGTTAAAGTCCACGAGTTGTGTAGTTTCACTACCAATTCCACTAATAGGATCTGAATCAACATCATTATCATTGTTTCCTTCTGCAACCTCAGTTTCATCATCGGTATCTGAATTTGACTCTGACGGGATGTCAAACTTCAAAGATTCAGAATAGTCTTTCATTTGAATGCTCAGGAGCTTGGTGTAGTAGGTTGACACATTCAGACTTTCAATCACCTTCTAGTTTTTCATCATCAATGAGTAGTCGAGGAAAATTGTTCCTTGAGTCTTAACTTCTTGTCAAGATACTCAGATAAATCTTTAGTAAATATCAATTTCCTCCAAACACACGAAAGAGCTTCAGTGTTTGCTTCTGGTTGGCCATTAACTCATATGATGTCTTTTCACGATCTTGTTGATTAAAGCAGCATGCTGTGTTAATTGCTTCAGCTTCAAAGTACCTTTTTCAGTGCAAACTTCATTTAGAACTTCATTCGCGAAATTCAGTTCCGTTATCTGACTTCAAAGTTCTCACAGCTTACTTTGCTTCCAACTCGATCTACCTGATGTGATCACTCACCATCTGTGACATTTTGTCTGTTGAATGCACGAACAACACCAACTTGTAACTAGGGTTGTCATCAACCACCACTAAGCATATTTCTTTCTTGACATAATTTGCTTCAGTGTGATGTTTACATTGACTTCCCTATGTGACATACTTCAAAATGTCCTTCTGGATTGAATTCCATATGAAGCAGTCCTCTCACCAATTTAATCTTTATCGAGAATCCATTGTCTTGAATATCAAGTGTGAGAGCTTCTCTTGCCATAGCTAACTCTTTACTGATGAAGTTTTACTAAGAAACTCACTTCACCTTTGAATATAGAATCCATGTCAGCTACGAACAAATTCCTCACTCAGATTAGAGTAAGCTTCCATCTTTCTTGCTTGAGATCAAACACTTTTCCTTTTCTGCTTTTCTAGAAAACCCTTGACAAAGAATTCCCTAGTGCCCTATAGATAGTGCTTAAGTCCTTCAATAAGAAAGATGCTTCCACTGATGAAAGTTCTTAAATCATGATAGCCATATCCCTTGTACATCATTTGCTGTCATCTCCAAAGGTTACCATCGGGGAGGCCTTCTCAACCAACAGTGATATTAGAGCTTTAATCTTAATCATATGCCTCGAACAATAAGTGTCACAAAGTCACATAACTTTTGTCTTTAGTTACATACTCTGCAATCACAAATGATTAAGCTTCTTGGTACTCAATTTCAATTGAGTCCAGATGGATTAGAGATATTATCAAAGATAACAACAGCTTCAATATGCATAAAAGCACATGGATAGAAGAACTAACAAATTAATTATTAATTCTGTCTAGTCCATTTCTGTCGTTGTCTAACATTTTTAACTATCTCTAATTACCTAAGTCAGTTTTAGATTAAACCTTGAATCTATAAATGTTACTGACAACTTAGATAATTCTACCATCTTATCCCTAACAAGCAATACATGATCTAATATGACATTTAAGTGCAACTATGTGAGTGCAAGCAAATCATGTGAAAATAAGCACATAAACAATTTAAGAATATGCAGAATATTTGAATAAAACATTATAAGCAATATCAAATTCCACATATACTTATCAAGTCATTTATCACAATAAGAACAAATATAAAATATCTGATCTATGACCTGTTTGTCTATTAGCAATTTTCACAACATTAGCAGAGGTATTGAATCATAGAAGATTTAAATCAAGTTCAAACAAATGTTTTAGGGATGCACTTAACAGTCTAGCAACTATCTAATTCTTGATATTCATTTTACTGCATAGAAAATCAAGTATGAAATGTACTCACTAAACTCATATAACTAAGCATGAAATCTTATTCTTAGCAATCAATTAAGCATTTAAGTTCTAAGATGCTAACATGCTGACACGAGCCTAATACATTTCAAAACATAATAATCATATAATTATGAATTAGATAAAGATATACTAGTTAGTAAGTGTACCTGTGAAGTGCTTAGTGATTCATCTCTAGTGTTGGTCATTGATGCCAGATATTCATTTGGTTCATCACTGTCACTGATAGAATCAGCCTTGCATTTAACTTCATCAACAAATGCTTTCCCTTGCTGCATCCTCACTAATGTTTGAGATTCCTGCTACAACCCAACATAGTGTCTGTCATCTTTTTCTTGTACAGGCTTCTTCAAACTGTGTAGCAAAACCTCGATCTTGTCTTCTATAATCAACCATCCCTGTCTTGCAACCGCCTCTTGAACTGTACTTGAAAATCTCCTTTACGGAATCTATAGGTAACGACCTTTGATTTAGAATTGGGATTCCGTCTGAATCTGATGTCACTGAACTTCTTGTTGCCCTGCAGGCTTGACTTGCAGTCCAGTTCTCAAGATATTCCAAAGTGTCAAATTCACATACAACACCTTGACCAATACCTCGAGCTACAACATCTTCAATTCAGCTTCTAGGATCAATTCGTTTCTATTCAGAGGTTCTCAACCTTGACTTCAATCAACTTTGGTTCCTGGGTCACAAATACAGTGGATATGCTAACAACCTGCTTTACCAAATATTATCTTCTTCAGCTCTTGTTCTAGTTCATAGGCCTTCAGCACAACATATAGATCTTCTAAAGATAATGTGGTTATATCCTTAGAATCCCTTGTAGCTGTAATCTTATGTTCTAGATGATCTGCAGTGTTAGCACGAACTTCCTGTAATCTCCTTGTAGAATAATATTTACGTCTTCTGTACTGAGATGCTAGGATGTCCAGTCTGTTCTCCTTCACACTACTTAAACCCCTAAGATTTTTCATCTTCAAAGTCAACTTAAACCAACTAAAAACTGTACCGAAATAATCTTTTCATAACCAGAATCAACTTCTTTGGATAATCTTCAGTCGATCTTCATTGTCTTCAATAACCCGTAAAAATCTTCAACTACTAACTTCTGAGCATCCTCGAATAAGTACTTAAGAAAAATTTAAATTTACAGAATTTTTAATTTTCTTAAAAAATAAATTAATCAAAAATAAAAATTTACAAAACTTAATTTTCAAGAATTTCGAATTTTCTTAAAAATTAAAATATTGTAAATTAATATTTAAGAAAAATTTAATTAACAAGAATATTAAATTTTCTGGAAAAATAAATAAATCTAAAATAGATATTAAAGGTTCAAAACGTTAAGTAGGCCAAAATAGCATCTGAAGCGCTTATGTCCAAGAGTAACACTAATGATTCACATTTTTTCTCAAAAAGAAACTTCGCCAATATTAATACCTAAGACATGATTACACAATAAAAATACTATATGATCATGTTTCAGAGTTTAATAAACACTGGTCAATTTTTATTCCGGAAACAAAAATTACACCAGGGGCAAATATCTTTTTCTGAGACGCAATTCAAAAATGAACACTCTGCGACGTCCAAGCAGCTTCGACACCCTTAATTTAATATTTAAGAAAAAATTAAATTTCCAAAAATTTTAATTTTCTTAAAAAATAAATTAATCAAAAATAAATATTTACAGAAAAATTTAATTTTCAAGAATTTCAAATTTTCTTAAAAATTAAATAAATCGTAAATTAATATTTAAGAAAAATTTAAAGTTAAGAATTTTAAAATTTTTAAAACATAATAAATCAAAAATAAAAAATTTCAGAATGCGGCTCCGATAGTTAGTAACTATCGGGGACGTGTCGATAGTTAGTAACTATCGGACATGCTTTTTCCTTTTTTTTTTCCGCGCGTGCAATGCTGAAACGACAGTAACTATCGGACATGGTTTTTTTTTTTTTTCGCGCGTGCAACACCATACGAGATGTACAGTTCATGCAAAAACATGTCTGCCACTGCCACTTTGCTGAATCGAGTCACATGCGTGAAAATGGACCACCAAAAACAAATTTAATAAATATAAACTTTATTTAATTTATAAAATAAACTCATTAAAATTTATAATATAAACTTATAAAAGTTTATAAAATAAATTTTATAAAAGTTTATGAAATAAATTTAATATTAACTTTATAAGATAAACTAATTAAAATTTATAATATAAACTAATAAAAGTTTATAAAACAAAATTTATAAAAGTTTATAAAATAAGTTTAATATTAAGTTTATAAAATAAATTAATTAAAATTTATAATATAAACTAATAAAAGTTTATAAAACAAATTTTATAAAAATTTATAAAATAAACTTATTAAAAGTTTATAATTAAACTTTTTTAATAAGGCCTCTTAACATTTATGTCCAAACAGCTTCCGCCTGGCGAGCTTCACTGGGTTACGGATCCTGACTTGTATATCAATCAGTTAGTTCTGATACCAATTGTTAGGCCCCGGAAGTATCGTAGAAGGGGGTTGAATACGATACTCACTAAATTAAAAAATTCTTTCGAATCTTTTGCGGATAAATAATTTAGAGTTCGGTTAGTGGGCTCGTGTTCTTGAGGTGAATAGTGTTTACGGAGCTGTTTACTAATTTTCTGTGTTTAGGATTAATCATTTCGGTTCTAGAAAATCAGTAGTAAAATAAACAACACAAGATTCGGGGAATATATCATTTGATAAATATAAACCCTGAGGTTGCTACACCCGACCAATAAATCCGGTCCGAAGAACAAGTTCTTCGCTGCTTAACAAAAATATAACTCTCAATTTCCTATACAAGTATTTCTAGATCAGTACAAAGGAAACTAAGACCGTAGAGAGTGATATATAGTGGCCCTGAACATTTTTCATTAAGGAACCGACCACTGATACATCTCCGGTGAGGGGGTTTAGATTTTTCTGGTGTCTCTCCTCTCCGGCTTTGCCTTCTCTCTCTCTGTATATTTTTTGTTGTGTTGTTGAAGACGACTCCAAATGAATGGCTCTGCTTCAATTTATGTGTAGACTTTTTCAGTACAGCTACGTGGCTTCATGTGGTCCAAGTAACTGAGCTGCTTCTCACTTCTTGAATTAACTTAAGTATCGGAACAATTTACTGATTAATTGTTTAAGTATCGATGAGTCTGTAGAATAACCATCGGAGACTTAAAACAATTCCTGAAATAAAATCAATTACTTCAAACATTAGTAACCATCGGGAAGTGGGTTGGTGGCTTTTGTTTCTTTTCCGATAGTTAGTAACTATCGGCATATAAGACAAAATAAGCCCTTTTCATTTCACCAATTCTTTTCCATTTGTTTATCTCACCCGATGGTTAATAACCATAGGTGAATAAGACAAAAATACTTGTTAACCATCGGTGAATGAGACGAAATAGCTTGACCAAGTTGACTTCTGGATACAGCTTCTGTAGTCTTCTTTACTTAGCCAAATTCGAACCTGATAAGCCCTTAATATATTTTCTTCCACTGCAACCAAGTCAAATAAATATTTCCTTGTTAATTCGACATTGATTTATTCTGGGCTTAGTCACATACCACTTCACTTGTTACTAATTTAATGATACAGTCAATTCTTCTGATTCATAGATGCAATTCTCAATCTCTTTTGTGCTGACGTTTGGTGCAACTGGTCTGGTTCACAAACGACTAACACGATCTTGATCTTCACATCTTCTTTACAATACAATTGACTTTGTTCCTTGTTGATTAGAAGTGCTTCGATTGTAAGTACATTGGAATCCTCTGGCACTTATGCTGAACCATAAACATATCTGAAACCCTGAACATCTTCGAACTTTATCCTTTACTGAAGTCTGTGTTGGGTTCCGAGGCATAAAACGCAGCGGATTAAACGTAAATATAACGAAAAATTTCGGAACCCTAACGCAGGATCATGTATAAGATTGACAGATTATGGTGAAACGAATTCATACCTTTGTCTGGTCTTGACTTACACGAACTCAACGGAGATCCTAGCTTTCACGACTTGTGTCTTCTTCTCGAAAACACCTCTATGGTATCCACACGAGCACCTTCAAGAACGTCTCACGATCTCGATTATGGAACGGATGTACTAGCCTCCTCTAGATGATTTCGAATTCTACCTTTTCTCTCTGCCTTTGCTGCTGCTAGGGTTTGTTTTTCTCAAAACGTTATACCATATTAACCCTACATTATCTATTTATAATGGTTGGTTAATAGGCCCATAATAGCAACCCATAACAGCAAAGCCTAACCCATGTAGGTTTAGGATTAAATAATAAAACCGAATTTTATTATTTAATTAATAACCAAGTCACACTTAATTATTAATGGTAGAATTCAAATTCGAATTTATATTATTCCAATTAATTAAGTCTCACTTAATTAATATAATAAAATTCAAATAATCATCAATTAATTTAAATCTGTAATTTAAATTAATTATTCCTTTAAGTACTCTATGTGTGTGACCCTATAGGTTATTATTTAATTAGCAATAATTTTATTCTCCAATAAAATTATAAACAATGAGCGGTATCTAGTAATACATCATTGCTACCCAATTAAATAATAATTAAATCGTGATTCGATAAAATCTTTCGTGATTAATGTTTCCGTGTAATATAATCCTTTTAACCATATATATTATAGATTAAACTCGAGGCATGTATTTAGTCATCCTCTTCAACATTTAATCCGGGTTTACTTGATCCATGAGTAGACTATGAAAACAAATCATTATTTGAGCACGGCCATGCATTTTATAGTCTCACTCAATCAAGAGGCCAATAATATCTCTCCTAATTATAGGAGGGTTAAATCCTTTATCTATCATTCATATTTCTCATACGACTCATGATATACCCGATGTCCACTTTTATCATTACCCGGTCAAAGGTAACTTTTAATGTAGTCAAAGTATATTAATCCTCGTATAGAAATATAATGATCTCAAGTCAGAGGATCATTACACCATTATCACTGTGAGTCTTTCTTATGACTTTATTAAACATGAAGAATCTCACTGTGGGTCTGTCCAGTACCATGTACTCCTGCATGTACCTATGTGTTGACTTTAGTATCCCCATACTTATAACCAATGAGATGTGGTTATCTGTCAAACAACATACTAGTCTATTTATGTATTATTATTGTCCTATAATAATAATACTCGACTAGGGACATTTAAGAATATGATATATTATATAATCTCAAGTTCAAGTCATTTACTAAACTATATAATGTGTATCATGATTCTAAGGACATTTATTATGCTAACAAATATATCGCAGTAATTAAAGTCATAATAAATACGTTTATTGAATAATCAACTGACATAAAGGTTTATCAAAATAAACATTGTATTGCCTCTAGGGCACCTACACTAACAATCTCCCACTTGCACTAGAGCCAATCACCCATGTATCTAATACCCATGGAACTAGTGTGACCGTCATGCTTCTTCTGCAACAAGCCTTTGGTCAGTGGGTCTGCAATGTTATCATTTGTGTGCACTTTACATATGTGTATGTCACCCCTTTCATTAATCTCTCGAATGAGGTGATATCTCCTGAGTATATGTTTGGTTCGGGAGTGAGCTCTAGGTTCTCTAGCCTGTGCAATGGCTCCATTATTATCGCAGTATAGATCAATGGGATCTGCGATCGATGGAACCACTCCCAAATCAGTAATGAATTTTCGAATCCAAACAGCTTCCTTAGCCGCTTCACAAGCTGCAATGTACTCAGCCTCCATTGTAGAATCAGCTACTGTTTCTTGCTTTGAACTCTTCCAACTTACAGCACCTCCGTTTAGACAAAACACAAAACCAGACTGTGATACAGTATCATCCCTGTCTGTTTGGAAACTTGCATCGGTGTAACCTTTTACAACCAGTTTTTCCTCTCCTCCATACACCAAGAATGAATCTTTAGTCCTTTTCAAGTACTTTAGAATATTCTTGACAGCCGTCCAGTGACCTTCACCTGGATTAGATTGGTATCTGCTCGTCATGCTTAAAGCATACGAAACATCTGGGCGAGTACATACCATTGCATACATGATGGATCCAATTGCTGAGGCATATGGAACCTTACTCATGCGGTCCTTGTCATCCAATGATTTCGGACACTGATCTTTAGAGATCGTTATCCCTTGAGACACGGGGACATATCCCCTTTTTGCATTTTGCATACCAAAACGATGCAAAACCTTATCAATGTATGTACTCTGACTTAGACCGATCATCCTTCTAGATCTATCCCTATAGATCCTCATTCCTAGAATGTAGGATGCTTCACCTAAGTCTTTCATAGAGAAGTTGCTCCCTAACCAAATCTTAACAGCCTTGAGAGAAGGTATGTCATTCCCCATTAGTAGTATGTCATCAACATATAGTACTATGAATGCCACATGGCTCCCACTAACCTTCTTGTAAACACAAGGTTCATCTTTATTTTGAACAAAGCCATACTCTTTGACTGTTTCATCAAAACGGATATTCCATCTCCTAGAGGCTTGCTTCAATCCATAAATGGATCGACGTAATTTACATACCTTGCTAACATTCCTTGGATCGACAAAACCTTCAGGTTGTGTCATGTACACATCCACATCCTCTTCAAGGATTCCGTTAAGGAAGGCTGTTTTGACATCCATTTGCCAGATTTCATAATCATGGAATGCTGCAATAGCAAGCAAAATCCTTATGGACTTGACCATAGCCACTGGTGAGAAAGCCTCATCATAGTCAATACCATGAATTTGTCTGAAACCGTTTGCAACCAGCCTTGCTTTATAGGTCTGAACATTTCCATCCATGTCAGTTTTCTTCTTGAAAACCCATTTGCACCCTATGGGTTTTACCCCTTCAGGTGGATCAACCAAAGTCCATACTCGGTTTTCGTACATGGAATCCATCTCGGATTTCATGGCTTCTAGCCATCTCTTAGATTCTGGACTGTTCATAGCATCTTGGTATGTGAGAGACTCATCTTCATCTATGAGCATCAAATCACCACATTGAGTTAAAAGAAATCCATATCTCTCTGGCTCATGGCGAATTCTACCAGTTCTACGAACAACCTGTGTTTGTTGAGCATTATCATTATCCTGCTCTTGTTCCACTTCAGGTTCAATGCTATTTTGTGGTTCTCGATCTTCATCGAGGTCTATAGTTCTCCCACTGTTTCTTTTGGAAACAAAATCTCTTTCCATGAAAACAGCATCTCGAGCAATGAACACTTTCTGCTCAGAAGGACTATAGAAATAATACGCCTTTGTTTCACTAGGGTATCCCACAAAATTGCACTCTTCAGATTTAGGTCCAAGCTTGTCAGATACTTGACGCTTCACAAACGCCTTGCATCCCCAAACTTTCATAAAGCTCATGCTTGACCGTTTCTTCTCCCATATCTCATATGGAGTCTTTTGAACCTTCTTAGTAGGAACACGGTTAAGTGTGAAAGCCGCTGTTTCTAGAGCATAACCCCAGAAACTAATTGGAAGATCTGCATGACTCATCATCGATCGCACCATGTCCAACAAGGTGCGATTTCTCCTCTCTGAAACTCTATTCCATTGAGGTGTACCTGGCGGAGTGAGTTGTGATACAATACCACACTCCTTTAAATAATCTTTAAATTCAGTGCTCAAGTATTCTCCTCCACGATCAGATCGTAAGATTTTAATACTTGCACCTCCGCCAATTTGCTTCTCTACTTCTGCCTTGTATTCTTTGAACTTTTCAAAAGAATCGAATTTATTCTTCATAAGATATACATATCCATATCTACTGAAATCATCAGTAAATGTTATGAAGTAGTAGTAGCCTCCTCTAGCCATCACACGCATTGGGCCACATACATCACTATGTATTAGCTCCAGACGTTCAGTGGCCCTTTGACCCTTACCAGTGAAAGGGGCTTTAGTCATTTTACCAAGCAAACAAGATTCGCATTCTTGGTATGATTCAAAATCAAACTTATCCAAATATCCATCCTTATGTAATTTGGATATGCGTTTCTCATTTATATGGCCTAGACGACAATGCCAGAGGTATGTTTGATTTGAGTCATTAACTTTAAGTCGTTTGTTTTCTATATTACAGACAGGATTATCTAAGTCAAGAACATATAAACCATTAAACAAACGCGCAACACCATAGGTTAAATCATTCAAAGCAAAAGAGCAACTGTTGTCCTTTATTGTAAACGAAAAACCTTTCTTGTCCAAACAAGAAACATAAATAATGTTTCTGCGAATCGCAGGCACGTAATAACAATTCTCCAGTTCTAAAACTAGCCCAGAGGGCAAAGATAAATAATAGGTTCCTACAGCTAAAGCAGCAACTCTTGCTCCGTTGCCAACTCGTAGGTCCATTTCTCCTTTAGCCAATGTCCTACTTCTCTGCATTTCCTGCACATTTATACAAATGTGAGAAGCACATCCAGTATCCAATACCCAAGATGTAGAAATAGACAGATTGACTTCTATAACATATATACCTGAATTAGAAGCTTGCTCAGCCCTCTTCTTCTTCAGATCCTCCAAGTAAACTGAACAGTTTCTCTTCCAGTGACCAGTTTTCTTACAGTAGTGACATTCACCCTTAGCGACCCCACCTTTAGGCTTTAAAGCCTGTTTAGGACCTGACTTTGGCTTGGGTGTAGAATCAGAACCTGTCTTCTTCTTACCCTTCCACTTGCCTTTCCCTTTGGCCTTACCTTTATTGCCCACCATCAGTATGGGAGCAGGTTCAGCCGTCTTCATGTTGGTCTCATATGTTCTCAACATAGCCAACAATTCAGTAGGTGTTTTGTCAAATTCATTCATATTGTAGTTCATAACAAACTGACTGAATTTGTTGTTCAAAGAATTCAAGATTAGGTCAATACCAGTTTCCGGACCAATCGGGAAACCCAAAGTATCAAGATACTCAATGTAACCAATCATCTTCAGAACATGTGGGCCAACTGGTTCACTTGCCCCTTGTTTGCAGTTAAAGAGTGACTTGCTCGTGTTGAACATTTCTTGACGAGTTTGGCTTGCAAACATGCTTTGCAAGTGCTCATTGATAGTATATGCATCCATATGCACATGTTGTCTTTGAAGCTCAGCACTCATAGTTGCCAACATAAGACATGCAACATCAGTTGCATCATTCTCATCCTTTGTGTGGGCCGCTCGTTCCTCAACAGTAGCGCCCTCAGGAAGGGGACCTGCCGGAGGAATATCAATGACATGAAGCTTGCGCTCCTGCCTGAGGACAATCCTCAAATTCCTCTGCCAGTCTAGGAAGTTGTTTCCTCCTGTCAGCTTATCCTTCTCAAGGACAGATCGTACGGATAATGTGTTTGTGTTGTTTGTCATTATTTGGTATCTACAATGATAAAAGCACAAAATTAAACATTAGATTGTCTGAGTTATTTATTATGTTCAAATGATTATGATACATTCATAATATATCTCCCACTATTTTTATCAAATCAATAGCCCTTACTATTAATTTGGAAAGTATATCCCATAATTCTTTCTAGTGAGCCAAGATCCATATTTCGTCATGTCTTAAGTCAACCACTGGAAGTCCTTAAGAATGATTATTTAGGTAGACACCATTTGTCAATTATATCATATATAATTCTTAGATAGTTTGGTGAGCAACGATTGATCTTATCTATCTAATAGATTTTTAACCAAACTCTATGCTTCTAAGTTCATAATGGTTGAATATAACCGTTTACTTCCACCTTATTATGACGACTCAGTTAAGTTTGACCCAATGATACAACGGCCGAATATAACCGTTTATATTCGTCGCATCTCACCACGATAGATAGGAGTCCCCTGCCACTGACAGTCTTTCCCCTAATCGATCTAGGATTCGATGAGTGTTCATTCATTGGAAAGCATCCGATTAAAACTTAATATTTTGTTAAGGGGTTTAGAAAATTTACGACGATCATGATCACATCATGAAGAGATTCTCAATTTTTCCTTGAACCAAATATTTCAAATTGACATCTTAAATTGTTCATTTCCCAGGTAGACGGAGGATACCAGTGGTCACACTTAAAACCCATCAGCCTTACGAATACGCATATCCGCTTTTGACAGAAAATCCCAGTTTTAGATATCAAAAATTCATATTTAATTCCGTGTTTTAAAATCCATATTTCATAAAAACAAGAATCTCATGATCGTTCGTTTGTTAATTTTAAAATCTTAAATCGTTAAAGATTTTATCTTGTTTAGCATGGCAAGCATGGCATGGGTGACGTATCTAATACATGCATACATCATTAATCTAATTAAAGCATGCATCTTCTACTCTACACATACATTCATACATCAATATGTAAAGTGCAGTATGTAAACGTGCTTGGTTATGGCCCTTTTCCTTTGTGATCCTTTCGAGCTAATGAAAGGATCAAAGTCAATCTATGGTGGTAAAATATAAATACAATTACATGTCTTCATTCTTCTTGTATCCATGGGTGCTTGCTCCTCTTCTTGGATCATCCTTCAATCTTCAAGTACATTACATGGAATAATTGAATACAACCTATACAAATGTACTTACATAAGAAAACTCGAGTTACATTCGAGGTTAAACAATTACAAGAATGAAGAAAATGACATGCAAGTCGTATTTATAAAACCAAAACCAAAACCATTAATCTAGGGGTCCAAAGGCCATAACCAGCACCATGCTCAAGTACACAACAAAAAATAATGCGGGGGTTCGGGGGCGGCAGCCCCTGGGCGGGGTTCCGGGGGCGGCAGCCCCCGGGCGGGGTCTGGGGGCGGCAGCCCCCAGCTGGGGTCGAGCTGCAATTTTCGAAGACCAGTCCTATTCAGAAATCATCAATTTCTGAACTACAGATCATATCTGTTGGCCTTTTTCCCCACTGCAACTTATACAGTTTCAGAAGCATGTATCATATACATACTTATCATATCCCAGTTAACAGATCATGTCCAACATAATCTGTCCACCAGTTTGTATCATATACAAACTGACCCTCATCTGCATAATATACAAATCACAATAAGGCATATAAATCAGTCATGACAAATCATTAACATGCTAGTATCAGAATCTATATACTCATCATATGAATAACAATTCGAATACACATGGTAGTAGCATGGCAGTAGCATAGCAGAAGTATGGCAGTATCATGGCAGTCATCAAACAGGCATGGCAGTTTCATAACAGGCATGGCAGTAGCATAAGCAGTGGCATGGCAGTTATGACAAAGCAGTAGCATGGCATGGCAGTCACCAAAACAGGCATGTATGCATCAAATACATAAAACACCTAACCAAATCAGTCCCTTATACACGTAGCTCTGATGCCATTGTTGGGTTCCGAGGCATAAAACGCAGCGGATTAAACGTAAATATAACGAAAAATTTCGGAACCCTAACGCAGGATCATGTATAAGATTGACAGATTATGGTGAAACGAATTCATACCTTTGTCTGGTCTTGACTTACACGAACTCAACGGAGATCCTAGCTTTCACGACTTGTGTCTTCTTCTCGAAAACACCTCTATGGTATCCACACGAGCACCTTCAAGAACGTCTCACGATCTCGATTATGGAACGGATGTACTAGCCTCCTCTAGATGATTTCGAATTCTACCTTTTCTCTCTGCCTTTGCTGCTGCTAGGGTTTGTTTTTCTCAAAACGTTATACCATATTAACCCTACATTATCTATTTATAATGGTTGGTTAATAGGCCCATAATAGCAACCCATAACAGCAAAGCCTAACCCATGTAGGTTTAGGATTAAATAATAAAACCGAATTTTATTATTTAATTAATAACCAAGTCACGCTTAATTATTAATGGTAGAATTCAAATTCGAATTTATATTATTTCAATTAATTAAGTCTCACTTAATTAATATAATAAAATTCAAATAATCATCAATTAATTTAAATCTGTAATTTAAATTAATTATTCCTTTAAGTACTCTATGTGTGTGACCCTATAGGTTATTATTTAATTAGCAATAATTTTATTCTCCAATAAAATTATAAACAATGAGCGGTATCTAGTAATACATCATTGCTACCCAATTAAATAATAATTAAATCGTGATTCGATAAAACCTTTCGTGATTAATGTTTCCGTGTAATATAATCCTTTTAACCATATATATTATAGATTAAACTCGAGGCATGTATTTAGTCATCCTCTTCAACATTTAATCCGGGTTTACTTGATCCATGAGTAGACTATGAAAACAAATCATTATTTGAGCACGGCCATGCATTTTATAGTCTCACTCAATCAAGAGGCCAATAATATCTCTCCTAATTATAGGAGGGTTAAATCCTTTATCTATCATTCATATTTCTCATACGACTCATGATATACCCGATGTCCACTTTTATCATTACCCGGTCAAAGGTAACTTTTAATGTAGTCAAAGTATATTAATCCTCGTATAGAAATATAATGATCTCAAGTCAGAGGATCATTACACCATTATCACTGTGAGTCTTTCTTATGACTTTATTAAACATGAAGAATCTCACTGTGGGTCTGTCCAGTACCATGTACTCCTGCATGTACCTATGTGTTGACTTTAGTATCCCCATACTTATAACCAATGAGATGTGGTTATCTGTCAAACAACATACTAGTCTATTTATGTATTATTATTGTCCTATAATAATAATACTCGACTAGGGACATTTAAGAATATGATATATTATATAATCTCAAGTTCAAGTCATTTACTAAACTATATAATGTGTATCATGATTCTAAGGACATTTATTATGCTAACAAATATATCGCAGTAATTAAAGTCATAATAAATACGTTTATTGAATAATCAACTGACATAAAGGTTTATCAAAATAAACATTGTATTGCCTCTAGGGCACCTACACTAACAGTCTGAACATATGAATGAACTTCCTCCAGCAATCTATAATAGACTCCAAGATTCCATCTAATATTTTGATTCTTTGTATTTGCCATATATTCTATCTTATCGATTCCTGTACTTGTGCTCTGCAATTCATTGCTTGACTAACTTGCAGATTTGGATCACTAGAATCTTTCTGGTACTTTGACAACTTCTTCATTGCTTCCACATCCTTGAATACTTTAACCTCTATTCTTCACTGAGGCATGAACATATTAATGAACTTTTTCCAGTGAGCTAATGCTTCAAGTCTGTAGATTTCTTCTTTATCCTTTGTCTTTACCAAGTCTTCATGTCTTCCTGATTCCGGTGATAACTTCATATTATTTACACGTCCTGTTCTTGTGTTGAGTTATAACCCTATGTTACATATAGGTCTATACATACAGCCTTTCAATGATTCTCAAAAATATATTTGTTATATGAAACCTACTTGATCCTGCTAGTGTGTAGTTAGTTTTCTTACTGGGTTGTATAGCTCATTACTTACAAGTTTCAGGTTTGATGTAAGAGGAAGATAAAGTGTATCAGATTTTGAGGATCTTAGATTTAGAGTAGATTGGTTGTTGATTCGTCATTTTTAGCTGCGCTTTTGTAATAGTTAGTTTTGTAATAGAGTTTTTGGATTAATAAATATAATTGTTTTAGATTTTATAAGATTAACGACCCGAAAAGGGCGGGCTGTTACACTGCTCATGCTAATTTTAAGGTGTATCAGATGGATGTTAAAAATGCTTTTCTCAATGGAGAACTAGAAGAAGAAGAAGTATATGTAGAACAACCTCCGGGTTTCATTGATCCTGTTCATCCTGGATTTGTATACTATCTTCTCAAGGAACTTTATGGATTGAAACAAGCACCTAGAGCCTGGTATGACACATTATCTAAATTCTTGATTGAGAATCACTTCACAAGAGGTACTGCTGATAAAACTCTCTTTCATAGAAATGTTAGTGGCTCTATGATTCTTGTTCAAATCTATGTAGATGACATTATTTTTGGCTCAACTAATGAGAAACTTTGTCAAACGTTTCCTAAGTTGATGCAGAGTAAATATGAAATGAGCATGATGAGAGAACTTACCTATTTTCTTGGTTTGCAAGTCAAACAAGTCAAAGATGGTATTTTCATAAATCAAACCAAATATATTTCAGATTTATTAAAGAGATTTGATTTAAATGAATATTCTTCTGCAAAAACTCCCATGGCCACTGTAACTAAACTTGAAATGAATACTAAGGAAGCTAAAGTGGCATTTCAAGTTATAGAGGCATGTTTGACTCATTACTTTATTTAACTACAAGTAGGTCAGACACAATGTTTGCTACATGTCTTTGTGCTAGGTTTCAAGCTGATATTAGAAAATCTCATTTGATTGCAATAAAAAGAATATTCAGATATCTCAAAGGAACTCCAATCTTGGAATACCCTAGAGATTCTGGATTTGATCTAAAAGGTTATTCAGATGCAGACTATGTAGGTTGCAGAATTGACAGAAAAAGTACTACAGGCACCTGTCAATTTCTAGAGAACAAGCTTGTATCATGGTTTAACAAGAAATAAAATTCAGCGTCTACATCCACTGCAGAAGCTGAATACATTGTAGCTGGAAGTTGCTGTGCACAAATTTTATGGATGAAGAATCAACTATTTGACTATGGGTTCAACATGAACAAAATTCCTATTTTCTGTGACAACACAAATGCCATTGCAATAACAGAAAATCCTGTGCAACATTCCAAAATCAAGCACATTGACATAAGGTATCACTTCATTAGGGAACATGTAATGAATGGTACCGTTGAATTACATTTTGTCCCCAATGAAAGACACCTTGTAGACATTTTTACCAAACCATTAGATGAATCTACTTTCAATAGATTGGTCTGTGATTTAGGTATGCATAATTATATTTAATCCATTAAATGTCTGACAAGTTATGTATTTATATTAATTTTAACCATTGACTATGTTAATCTTTTGATTTTTCCATAATCAATTGATAAATATTTTACTCATCAATGGATATTTGTAGCTATCGACAGATAAATATATAAATTGATGATATATTTACTTATTGATGGATAGTTGTAGCTATCGACAGATAAATATATCAATTGATGATATATTTACTTATCGATGGATATCTGTAGCTATCGACAAATAAATATATCAATTGATGATATATTTATTTATCGAAGAATAAGAGTATCTGTCGATGGATAAGTTAATTACCAATCATTGACCTGGAATTTAAAGGGGTCCATGTCATTAATCGACCTGTACAAAATCTAGCTGTTTATTACTTATTTTATCAATTGATTAATACATACATTCTTGTATGTATAACAGTCGATTACCAAAAATGGTAATTTCTGTTTTTCATTTTTCTTCCAACAGTCGATTAAGTTATATTTTGAGTAAGAAATTGATTGAGAAATCAGTAAATATAAATAGTGAGATTAAAACATATTTTAATTCTTACTTGCAATTTTACTAACGATTTTTCTATCACTTTTTCTCTCTCAATCTTCGAACTCATTCTTTATCTATCTCTTGCTAAGAACCCTAATCTACTTACTATTTTGTTATTGTTTCTGCTTTAATACTAACAAGTTTGCCAGTTAATTCATATATATATATATATATATATATATATATATATATATATATATATCTTTTAACACGATTATGGCATCATCAAAGAAAGTCTCACAATCAGGATTCTATTATGAGCTCAACAACTTCGTTGCTTGCACTATGATGGAGGAAGCCCCAACAGAATTTCATCCTCTAATGGAATTCCTAAGGAGTTCAAGGATCTCAAAAGCCCTCTCGGAAGCACCTAAAATAGTGTGCAATCTAGTTGAAGAGTTCTGGACAACAGTAGATGTAGCAGATGATTTTTCTTCAATCTCCTTTGATTGCAAAGGACAAAGGTATATTCTAGCCACTGTGGTCTTAGGTGAGTGTTTAAACATTCCTGCAAATAATACAGAAAATGCACCCATTGACACAGATATTAGAAGCATGCTTAGAGAAATCAATTACACTACTCCTGATGCTAGTATAGGTAGGATTGTTAGAAAGAATCTAAGAAAAGAATGGTCATATTTCTTTGATTCTATAATAAAGTGTTTTTCTGGTAAAGTTAGTAATTTTGATGCAATAACAACAAGTATGCAACAAGTAGGTTATATCATTTTATATGATAGATATTCCAATTTAGGAAGCCTATTACTCAATGAAATATCTGTCAAATTGGGAAACAAGATTAATAGATCTAATCATATTTATTATGCTAGATTTATCATTATTATTATTAACCATTTTGTCAAGGTTATTGAGATTGACAGGAGTACAGAAACCTTGGATTGTTGGGTTCAAAACAAAAGGGTCTTCAAAAACTTGGTAAGAATCAATCTTCACAGTAATGTAGAATTAATTTATCCACCTTTTGTTCAGGTATTTATCTCAACCCTAACTTCTTCCAATCCCTAATCTTCTTTGCCTTCTGTGGCCATAGAGGGTCTTAGCAATGACCCCAACCCTCCTACCCAAGCCACACATCCAATTTCTAAACCCAAATCTAAAAAGCCAACCTCAACAGGTTCCCAAAAACCTATTGTTGTAAAATCAAAGAAAAGGAAAACACCTAGTGTAGTAGATAGATTAGAGGAGGATGTAGGTGGTGAGGGAACTGAGGAACATCAAAGAACCCAGAAGGATAAGGAGGGTGAGGGTGTGCAACCTAAGTCAAGCCACTCCACAGTCTCTCAAAAGACTGTGGATGTTAATATGGAAAATACCACATCTTTACTGGCATCCTCTCAAAATGATGACAATATTGAAAATAGCCCACAGCCAAGGGCACAGAAACCAATCAGGGGACACACCATCCAAATTTACAAAAACCTATGGAAGAAGAGAAAGAAGAATCACATTTGCACATGGGGAACCACACACTGCAAAATCACAGGAAACTGTGGTGGAACCTTCTCAAATTCAGTTTGATGCATCTCATATAAATGATAAGATGCAGCCCCATTCTCTCTCAATTCCAATCCCTTATATTCTTCCTTCTCCATCTCATCAAATTTCTTCAGAAAATGTTCTGATAGATAATCATACATTTTCAAATTCTCCTTCTTTATTATTCAAGGAGAAGCCAACACTCACTCCTGAATTTTCTTCCCAGGAAATTCAGGATTCTATATCTCATGTCATTTCAAATATCACTTCTCAAATCATTACTTCAATTGTTTCTACTCCATCAATTGATGTTCCTTCATCAATTGATATTCAGCCATCGACTATTAAGCCATTGATCGATACTCAAGATCAATCGATGGGTATGCATCAATCGATGGATATCCCAATTACTTCAACTGATAATATCTATACATCAATTGATGCTCAATCAATTGATGTTGCATAAACACTCTTAGGAATGAGTGAGTTGAGTGAATGACAGGATTGCAACCTGGCAAAAAGAGAGGGAGTGAGTGAGGTCATTCTATTTCTTCCAGGAATGTGAGTGAAATACATGAGGTCCCCACCATAGAAGGTGCACAAAATATGAGTGAGGGAGAGGTGAGATTCCAGGATGAGATCCTAATACAAAATAGAGAGATGAGTGAAAGATATAAAACAATTCTATTATTTGCACAGGAGCTGGAAAATGAGTTAATGACAGAGGAGGAAGGAGTCAAGGAGATAAGGGAGTATCTAATGTAGAAGCAAGTGGGAGTGGAATTGATAAAGAAATTGAAGATGAAGTTGATGCTGGTGACTTGGATCCACATAGTTTTGTTCACCCTGATCCACAATATCAAGGGTTGGCTGTTTCAAGTAACAGGGATGCAAAACAATTTTTGGGAATTGAGCATACTGAACAAAGGACCAGGAATCTGAAGGAGATCATTGCCAATACAACAGATACATGTTATATGGCACCTGAAGAGTTAGAAGATGATTCTGATGAGGAGCCATGAATGAGCACTATTAATGGTTCCTTAGAAGCTGCTGAAACTGAGATTCTTTCTAAATATAGGAAGACAATGGTGGAAGGAGAAATTGAAGATCCCAATCAAAGGAGAATTGCTCACTATATGAGGGAATCACTGAAAATTCAAAAGATCACAGTGACAGGAGTGAAGAGAGAATTGGAGATTATCAAGGATTCTATCAATTCTAATAAGGATGCTTTGGATAAAAGGTTGAATGAGAAGCTACCAATTAACACTATGGGTCAAATCAAGGACAAGCTTTTCAAGGAATCCAAGAATTTTACAGCTTTGGAGACAAGAGTGGAGTCTCTAGAGAAGAAGATGGATGACATCATTAAAGTCCAGAGTCTACATGCTTCTATTCTTTAAAAGTTTCTTGACAGAATGCCACCACCTCCTCCAATTAATGATAACAAAAAGGAGGATAATACAAAGAAGAATGATGATGATGGTGATGGCAAAAGCAGTGGCAGTGGTGGTGTTGGTGGTTCTGGTATGGATAAATCTAGTGGCATTGGCGGTTCTGCAAAAATGACTACTAAATATGGAAGCAGCAGGGATAATCAATCTTCAAAGACATCTAAGTCACCCAAAGATGACTTAGAACAGAAAATGAAAGAATTCAAGAAGTTTGAAGATGATCTAGAAGCTAGAAGAATTTCTAGAGAAAGAGAAACTCAGTTAATGATTGAGAGGGAAAGGAAAAGAATTGAAGATTTAAGGAAGAGCACTGAGTTGGTGACAGAGGCAGCAGAAATAGGAAACTTGGATGAGTTCATTGCTCAAACAAGAAAAGTAAATGAAAATGCAAAGAAGGCTGCCAAAGAAAGCAATTCAAATGCAGAAGCCTTTCTAACAATTGATCTTGAAGCCCTTGAAGAGAAGAAAATGGGTAAAGCCATAATGATTGAAGAAGAAAAGAGAAGGAAAGAGCCGGTTGGTCAGAAGCTTCTTCAAGGAGCCATTTTCTCAGGATTTTCAGATGCTACAAGAAGAGAAAAGGAGAATGAAGAAATTGCAAGGAAAATGGAAATGGAATGGAACATGGAAGATCAATTAATGGAACAACCACTGAGGAAAAATAGGAAAATAGTCATGGCTAAGAAAAGGAAAAGTTCTATTCAAGAAAGAGTGGTTCAGGAAAACCTCCAGGCTAATCAAGAAGAAATCAAGGAGGAGGTAACAATTGAAGGATATGATATGAAAGGAATACCAATGATCAGTGAATAAGGGTTAATAGGAGTCAGAACTCAACCTGCAACATCTAACCAAGAAGAATCAATGAGGTTGGAGTATGAAAATGGAGTGAAAATAACCTATTCACTAAAGGTGATAATGAAGCAAAACTACAATGTTCTGAAGACCATTCTTCCTCTACTCAACAGAAAGTACAAACTCAACACAACAATTGCTCAGGAAATTCAACAACAAATCTTTAAGCTTAGGAGATCAAAGGCAGAAGCTGAACCTGATTCACCCCTTAAGCTATGGAAGTCTCAAGTCAAAAAGGTGGTGTTGGAGCCAAAGTATGGAATGATTTTTACAGATGTGGAGGGCAACACAAAGTTCTTTGATATCTGTAAATATCTGGACAAAATCACAGATGAAGAAATTCACTACCTTATGAGGCAACTTGGAGGGACTGACAGAGATGAAGCAATTTTGAGGAGTTCTTTCATGAGACAATTAAAGGAAAATGCTAAGAAAAGAAAGAAGAAAAATTAATTGGATTATGAAGATGGTTAAGACATTGAAACAGCTTGCAGAAGTTATTCATCAAACTGGTACTTTCAAAATTCAAAGTGCTATTTAAATTTCTTGATTCTATCTGAATGAAAATAATTAGGGGTTTTGTTATCATCAAGTAGATTTATGCCTGTTCATGTCACAGAGACAAATAGGGGGATATTGTTAGGAATCTACATATAATTTGATGATAACATTAATCTTAAAATCATAGAAATTTTAGTTGATATAACTGATCAATTGATATGAAAGTTATAAATATCAATTGATCAGGAAACCATTTATCAGTTGAAGTGTTTATATGAATCAACTAATAATTTGGATTGTAGCATAGGTGTACTTAGTCTATTTCAATCGATAAGATATAAGTCAATTGATATTATTCTCATCAATTGATGTTAGAGTCGATTGATATAGATCATCAACTGATGTGTAAATTAAACTGTCAAATTATAATTATTTATACAAGTGAAGGATGATCGATTGATATTGAAGTATCGATGGATAGGAGATCAATCGAAGAAACCAAGTCAAGTATTGAAGACCATCAACTGAGGTGAAGACCCATCGGTTGATATATCGATTGATAATATCTATCAATCGATCGATGGACATAAAGATCAATCGAAGAAGAACATCAGTTGTTGGATTAAAGGAAGGATCAATTGATATGCTTAACAACAAATTATAAATTGATTGAGACAACACAGAAAGACTATCTGTTGAAGATCCAAAGGACAAAAGCACACCTATGGAAGACAGACTATGATGACTGTGAAGACTCAATCAGAAGCTGTCTTTCAAACCTTTTTCTAAAATAGAAAAAGGTAAAAGGGAGATATGTAGAAACAATCATAAAATAGTAATTATAAAAACACACTTGTAGTATATAAACAAGTGTGGTAGCATTGTTAGAAAAAGTGTAGAAGAGAGAACAAGTTAGACAATATTTCTTGAATCAACTGTTCAGCCTTAGAGCACTTTGTAAGAACAATTAGTTTATTTTCTAACTTTGTAAAAATGAAGTTAGGTTTCTTTTAACCTAGGAACTTTGAGCAAAAATATACACTGATGGAAAAACCAATTCATCAGTAATTTTAAATCTCTTTGTTAAGTTTATTTTTCAGCTTTTAATTTGTTCAAACATACTCTTTCTAATTCTCAAACATCAGTAACAAATATTAAAATAAACAAAAAGTTTTAATATTTGTATTCAACCCCTCTTTTATAAATATTGTCATTGTTCTGGGAAATAACATGTAGTATTTCAGAAGATTTCAGAAGATACTGTTGGTTTTAATTTCCTACTACAGAAAGATTCCAGAAGAAGAAAATTATAGAGGAAGAACAAAAAGAAGACAAGACAAGATAAGATATAAAGAAAACTACATCAGAAATGAGAATCAATATTGTAGTTAGTCATCCATGAACCAGACTAATGCACAGGGTGTCAACAATAGCAGTAAAGATTCGTCATCAAAAAATTCAAGTGGTTAGAAAGGTTATTGTTGAAGAATAGAAGAGTTTGATCTACATCAACAATGGTCTTATAATAAAGACTTTAATATAATTTTCTATTAATTAATTAAATTAATTAGTTAATTTAATTAGTAAATTAATTCACTTAGAATTAATTTACTTCTTAAATTAATTAAAGGATTAATGTTAGGAATTATGAGTTTTGATGATAACAAGTTACTTAGAATTATAATAGGGATTTCAAGTTCATTGTAACTAGTCGATAGATATGTGACTTATAACTATCCATTAACTAGGAAACCAATTATCAGTTAAAGCTTGTTTATCAACTTATAAATTAGATTGTACATTTGATTCATGTTTCATTATCAATTGATTGTATTGCCTCGATGGATGCTGTGAAGTAGTCGACTGATGTTATTTGACTTCAATTTATAGCTTCTCAACGGATGTGAAGAATGGCTGATCAATTGTAAATATTCTAAGTCATAATTCTCACAAGTGAAGTGATCAACTGATATTGGAGTCGATGGATGAAGACACTACTCAACGGATAAAAGCTACTCAACGAATAAAAGCCATCAACGGATAAAGACAGTCAATGGATAAAGGACTATCAATGGATAGGGAGTCGATGGATAACTCAATTAGCCATCAATACATAAATTGATCAATGGATATCCTATCCATCGATGGATAAAAAAAGAATAATCACCTGATAATCTTAACATCATTTATCAGTTGATTAAGGTTTCCCAATTTAGTTAAAGACAAAAGGAAGGGAACTGTGCAGAAACTGAATCAATGGAAGACAGTCCTGTCAGGATTGTGAAGACTTTCAAGGCAACACAGTCTTCAAGGAATGCATCAAGACAAAGATACTTTCAGGACTAGATATGTTCCAATGAAGACTGTGAAAGTAGCTAATTTCTATTTTCATGTAAACATTGTAAAATGTAATTTATAATGTTATCTATCGATAGGAAATAGAAGAGAAGAAAACTACTATATAGTAGTTAGTAGTCTATAGTAGCAAAGTGTAGAAAAGATGTGTGAAAAATTGTAAGCATAGTTGTGCAGAAAAACACTTTGTAAGCAGCTTGGTATTTTTACCAAGATTATTTGAGAGCAAAAAGCATACTAGTGGAAAAACCAATCCACTAGTAATTTTTAATATTGCTTGTCTTGTTTTTCAATACTTTTTTTATCCATCTTGTCAATTCAATCAGCTCTTTCAATATTCTCTCAAACACTGTTGTTGAATGAACTTAAATCCGCAAGAATTTTAAATAGTTCTTAAGTTTGTATTCAACCCCTCTTCTCCAAACTTAGTGTACTTAAGGGCAAATAACAATTGGTATCAGAGCCTGCTTTCAACATACAGAAAGTTAAGATCTAAAGTACATCAAGTATGGGTCAAAAAGACAAAGGAGTAAAGATTCCAGTTCTAGAGAAAGATGAGTACTTTCCCTGGAAAGTGTTATCCATTGATCCTTTTTATGTTCACTGCATAGAGAAAGTCCACATGTGCCTATGAAGATAGTTACAAGTGTGAATATAGATGGTACTTAGGCACCAGACAAACTCATTCCAAAACTTATGAGTGAATACACATATGAAGATGAGAAGGAAGTACACAAGGATAAAAAGGTTGTGACAATTTTATTTAATGGTCTTGGCAAGGATATGTTTGACAATGTTATCAACTGTACAACCTCCAAGAAAGTCTGGGATACTCTTCAAACTCTATGTGAAGGCATTGAACAAGTGAGAAAGAACAAAATGTAACTCTTGATTCAAAAATATGAAGCCTTTCACTTCAAGAGTGGTGAAGCAATCAATGACACATATAGTAGGTTTCAAAAGCTGTTGAATGAGCTAAAACTATATGGAAGAGTATATGCTGTTGAATATACCAACCTCAAATTCTTGAGGTCCTTACCCAAGAAATGGAAACCAATGATTGTCTCTATAAGACAATCTCCTGACTTTAAAGAATATACTCTTGACAAGCTGTATTGTATCTTAAAAACTTATGAGTTGGAACTACAACAAGATGAGGACATTGAGAAGAGTCAGAAAAGAGACAAGTCCATTGCTTTGGTGGTCAAGGATAAGCAAGTTGCAGAATCTGGTGAAGATGTTGTTGTCAAAGAAGGGAAGAAAGAAAGTCATGAGAATAGTTTAAGTGGTGTTAGATATGATGATTCTTCAACTGAGAAATGAAAAGAAATAGTTGAGGATGTTGAGTCATACACCAAGGATGAAATGGATGAAATAGATGAGCATTTGGCTTTTCTATCAAGAAAATTTTCAAAACTTAAATTCAAGAAGAATCCCACTCAAAAGCCTGGATCCCAGTACAAGAGAGACAATCAACGAAGCAAAAATCTTTTTGACAGGACTCAATTCAAATGCTTCAACTGTGGATTGACTAGTCACTTTTCTAATGAATGCAGAAAGCCAAAAATGGAGAGGAAATCTATGTACAGTGATGGTATTGATTATAAAAAGAAGTACTTCGAGTTGATCAAATAGAGAGAGAAGGCTTTTGTGACAGAGGAAAAGGACTGGGCTGTTGAGGATGATTCTGAAGAAGAAGAATACATCAATCTTGCACTAATGGCTAATCATGATGACCAGGAAGCTAGTTCCTCTAGCAATCAGGTAATTTCTACAAATCTATCTGAGTTATCTAAAGATGAATGCAATATTACAATTACTGAAATGTCAAACGAATTGTATAATTTGCATGTCACTCTTAAGTCCTTAAACAAAGAAAACACTAAGCTCAAAATCACCTTAGAAACTCTCACTGAAAGAAATAATTATGTAGAAGGTGAGCTAGTGCAAATGGACAGACTCAAGGTAGAAAACAAAGATGCTAGAAAAGAACTAGTTGAGTGTAAAAAGGAAATAGAAAAATTGGAAGAGGAACTAAGAACCATTGATAGGTGGAACAGGTCCAGTAAATCCAGTAAGAAGATGAATGACATTCATGGAACAAATTCCTTCACCATGTTGTCTGAAACTCTTGATAAAATAGCAATTGATAAAAATCAATCTTTGGAAAAGAAGCAATCTATTGCTAATTCTGAATCAACTGATAAGAATTATCCATCGATTGATAATGTCAATTCAATGAATAATCATCCATCGATTGATAATGTTATTCCAACGGATAATCATCCATCGATTGAGGAATCATCAAATGCTAAGCAATTTGTTTTAAAAACCAAGCTTAACAGACCTGTTAAATTTGTCAAAGAAAATAGCTCCTCTAAATCTAAAGTCAAAGTTGAAAAGGCTAATATAGAGTTCTTATCTAAAGATTAATTGAAGGAAAAATTGGAAAAGATAGAGCCTAATATTAAGCCAAATGAGAAGAAGAAGAACAAAAATGGTAAAGTAGGCATAAACAAGCACAATAACTACACACCTGACAAGTATGCTCCTAGAAAAATATGTGATAAGTGTGGTAGTAAAAATCATTTATCTGTGCAATGCAAAATCAATATGCCTGCAACAACTATTGTGTCTGTTATACCTAATATGCATTCTAATTCTGTTTATCCTCATTTAGTTGATCCTCATGCTATTCATGCTCAATATGCATCAATGCCTTATATGTTTAATCCATATCTTGCATTTGTCAACATGAATATGTCTGCTATGCCCTGAAATATGCATAACAATTTTCATGCTCCAAATTTCTCTAATTCTGCAAGCATGAATATTCCAAACACTAGCACTGAGAATCCTGAGGTGTGGAAACCAACACCTAAGGTTGAAGTGGAAGTAAAACCACCTAAACTAAAGGTACAAAAATTGGAAACCAAACCAAAGGTAGCAACTAATAAGAAAGGACCCAAGGCAACTTGGGTACCAAAATCAACTTGATTGTTTTTTGCTGTGTGCAGGAAAAGAGAAAGAATCTTTGGTACTTGGACAGTGGGTGTTCAAGACACATGACTAGAGATAAATCCCTGCTCACAAAGTTTGAGGAGAAAGCTGGCCTTGGAGTAACTTTTGGAGATGACAGTAAAGGATACACCATGGGATATGGCTTGATTTCAAAAGAGAATATCATCATTGAACCTGTTGCATTAGTTGATGGCTTAAGACACAATTTGTTAAGCATAAGTCAACTATGTGATAATGGAAATAAGGTTTGCTTCATAACAGAAGCATGCATAATTTCCAACAAGAAAGATGGAAGCCTGGTTATGACTTCGAATAGAAAAAGAAATGTGTACATAGATGACTTCAACTTAACAAATGCAGACTCAATGACTTGTCTACTTTCTAAGGCAAGTACAAACGAAAGTTGGCTATGGCATAAAAAATTAGCTCACTTAAATTTCAAAGCAATAAATCAGTTGGTCAAGAAAAATCAAGTGAGAGGATTACCACAAATGGAGTTTGTCAAAGATGGACTTTGTGATGCCTTTATGAAAGGAAAATAAAAAAAGGCATCATTCAAGTCAAAATTGGAATCATCAATTGAGAAACCATATGGATTTGTTTGGTCCTGTAAATATCATGTCCATTGCAAAGAAGAAGTATGCTTTAGTCATTGTGGATGACTTTTCAAGATTTTCATGGACTTATTTTCTGCATTCAAAAGATGAAGACAATAATCTCATCATCAAGCACATATGAGAAGTTGAGAAAAATGAAGTGCTAAAAATATACATTTTAAATTGCAAGTGCACAATTCACATCATTTTAATAATTTAAAGATTCGTTCCGCAAGGACTAAAATTATTTTTACAAAAACTTTAATTTTCAATTTAGGCGAATTAGACCAATTAATTTTGAGATGAGTTATTAACCAAGGACAAAAAAAAGGAATAATAATAAGCTAATTAAAAATTTAAGTAACGAAACTAACTAAACTTTAAACATTAATTGAAATACTTGGCAAATAAAAAAAATGGACAAAGGAAGACTAGTGCTTTTAAATCTAGATCTACAAACTAAAGACCATAATTAATACTACTAAAATTAGATCTAAAATTCAATACAACTCAAAAGCAAAACCACATCTAAAATATCAAACCATTAAAGCTATTTTAACAAATCTAACAATTAAAAGTAGATCTAAATTCTAACACCCAACAAGAAATAAATTTAGCTCTAAAATATTAAACCTACTAATAAAATGGAGATTTAAAAGGGGTTCAACTACAACATAAAAAGAAAAGTAGATCCAAGAACATTAAACTAAAGAGACTCCTTTCAATTCTCAAGTACTTTACTTTTTTACTTGATGAAATTGAAATGGGTCATAGCCATAAAGGTGAATGAGACAAGTAAAATATAAAAGTAGATCTAAAATTTAAAGAGCTAAGTTTTAACACTACCAACAACTAAATCTATATCTAAAATATTTAAACAACTATAAGTAAATATCAAACCCAACAACCAAAACTAGTTCTACAATCTAGAATAAAAAAACCCAACTAATAATAATAAATTTAGAGATCTAAATCATTGAACCCACATTTAAAATAGAGATTTAAAGGGGCTCATGACAAGATAATAAACAATAAAACTAAAGAGTAAAGTAGAGAGATAAGTAAACTAGATCAAGAATATTAATCTAAAAGGCTCCTTTCATTTCCCAAGTATACAACTTGTGGTACTTAGAAAGATATCATAACCATAAATTTAAAGAAGATAAGATGAAGACTAACATAAAAATAAATTAAGATTTAAAGAAGATAAGATGGAGACTAGCATAATAGAAAATAAAGACTTGCATTAATATGAAAAGTGTTTACAATATTTGAGAGAGCTAAAAACTAGATCTAGAAAATTAAAAGAGAGGCTACTACTAAAACTAGGGTAAAACTAGAGATGAATACAATGAGAGAATGAGATGTATTTATAGGCTAAGACTAGGGTTTTGGGTGGTGTTGGGTCAATCCCCACCATTCAAATGAGGTGTTTGTTGGTAAAATCTACATCATTGATTTTTGATTCTATCCACAAACTTGCTCTTTTGTCTTTTTCTCCTCTTTACTTTGTTGGCTTCTTTTTCTTCCCTTTTTTGCCCTTTCTAACCCATTCCTTCTCCTTTAATTATTTAATTTACTTATCTGCAAAATAAGGAAAATGCAATAAATTAACTAATAAAAATACGAAAGCGAGCAATAAGATAGGCATTAAAATATGTAAAATTATGCACTAATCAAATGCCCCCGTACCTATCTTTTGCTCGTCCTCGAGTAAAATCAACAGTTAAAAAGCAAACTAAGAAAAGTTCTAGGCTCCTTTTCATAGGCGTGACGGGTAATTTTAAGTTTACCAACCAGTTAAACTCATAGACGATCTCTACAAGAGGAGTGTTGTCTCCTAAGGGTTTACAGAAGATATACCCATAAAATCTGTGAAATAATTCCTGCAATTGTCCCGACTCAATTTTCACTCTAGTTTTCAATGGTGTAAACAAAAAGATTTTATAGGGAAAATACATGCCTTAGCAGACTTTTCTAATAATAGTCGAATTGTAGGTAACTTCAATCTACTAGTATCGAATCTAAATGTTTACAAAAAATCTCAAGGTGTGTAGTGAATTTAAGGCCTCTAATAGATGAACTGCATACAAATATTTTCTCTTTTTCAACCAATATTGAACTGACCCAATCTCTATTAAAACAAGTATCTAGCCAAATATCACAAATTCATATATATAACCTTCTTTTTTTTCTTTTTCTCTTTTTTTTTTATCGACTGTATAGTGTCTGTTTTCTTAGGCTTTCTATGTTACCCATGTAGCGAGCTTTGGGTCAGTGACTCCCAAACTAGTTGGTCTTAGGGCACTAGGTTTTAAAATACCCCAACGGACTTAATTACTCGAGTAACAAAGGCCACAAAACAAGACTAGTCAATTCTACTTGTGCCCATCATCTCATCTATTTATTTTGAGGAATATTGGGTATTAAAGTAGTTTATTCTTTCTTTTTCTTTTTTTTTTCTTTTTTTTCTTTTTTTTTCTTTTTTTCATTTTCATCATTTTTTTGGCTATATATTTATTTTTCGCAAAAATTTGATTCGACATTGTTCTAACATGTGGGTTCTCTCTTAGGTATCGAATAACATCCCTATACAATCTTTCCAACAAAGGTCTTGTGCATATGTGCCGTCTTGAAATTTGGTGTAAAAATCGTTTGACACAAGTTTCATAAAGAAAACCTTATTCGACTAAGTTCAAATTATCTAAAAGGCATTATATATATAATTTTTGAAAATAAATGCTAACACCAACTAGTCCTAAAGTTCAAATAGAGGACAGGACAACTCAACCTAAATATTTCTATTTTTGGATTTTTAATTTTGTATTTTTTTGTATTTTTTTTAATTTTAACATTACTAGCACCATCCCCCATACCTAAATCATGCATTGTCCCCAATGTATGCAAATGAGAGAGATATGATAAAATAACATGAAGAGATAATACCTGACATGGGATGACGGAGAAGCAAAACTAGTTTATTCTGAAAACTTACTTTATTCAAAGATCGACAAGGTGGATGACCTCTTCCTCGAGATCAATTGGCAATTCTAAAAATGGTTTGAGCCTTTGTCCATTAACTTTAAATATGTCACCATTTTTAAGATTTTCAATTTCAATAGCACCGTGAGGAAAAACTGTTTTAACAATGTATGGTCCTTCCCACCTAGATCTCAACATTCCAGGAAAGAGATGCAGCCTAGAATTATATAAAAGAACTTTTTGACCGGGAGAAAAGGATTTTCTCAAGATGGATTTATCATGAAACACTTTAGTTCTTTCTTTATAGATTTTAGAATTTTCATAGGCATCATTCCTCATTTCCTCTAACTCAGACAATTGTAACTTCCGATGACTACCAGCAGTGGATAAATCAAAGTTTAACTCTTTAATGGCCCACATGGCCCTATGTTCAAGTTCAACAGGGAGATGACACGCTTTACCAAACACTAGTCTGTAGGGAGACATACCCAAGATCGTCTTGAAAGCAGTCCGATAGGCCCATAATGCATCTATCAACTTAATGGACCAATCTTTCCTATTCGAGTTGACAGTCTTTTCTAAAATTTGTTTGATTTGCCTATTAGAGACTTCAACTTGACCACTAGTCTGAGGATGATAAGGGGTAGCCAATTTATGCGTGATGGAATACTTTTTCAAGAGAGATTCAAATTGATGATTTTTAAAGTGCTTGCCTTGGTCACTAATGATAGCTTTAGGTGTGCCAAATCGAGAAAAGATATTCTCTTTTAAGAATTTAAGGACGACCTTGTTATCATTAGTCTTAGTTGGTATGGCTTCGACCCACTTAGACACGTAATCAACCGCTAAGAGAATGTAGAGATTACCAAATCAATTAGGAAAGGGCCCCATAAAATCTATTCCCCAAACATCAAAAATCTCAATGACAAGGATTGGACTCATTGGCATCATGTTTCTTCTAGTGATCTTTCCTAAATGTTGACACCGACTACAAGCGGAACAGAATTAGGCGGCATCCTTAAACAAACTAGGCCAATAAAAACCATACTGGAGTATCTTCGCGGCTATTTTCTTAGCACTAAAATGACCTCCACAAGCTTGGTCATGACAAAAAGACAGTACGCTCCTAACCTCATGGTTTGGAATACATCTCCTAATGATTTGGTCTGGGCAATGTTTAAACAGATAAGGGTCATCCCAAAAAAAGTGTTTGACTTGAGAGAAAATTTTTGATTTATCTTGCTTAGACCAATTGGAAGGAATTTCACCGGTGGCAAGGTAATTGACAATATCGGCGAACCAAGGAGGAGTAGAAATTGAAAGAAGTTGTTCATCGGGAAAAGATTCATTTAAGGGTAAATCAATAGTGGAATCTACTACTAATCGAGAGAGATGATCAGCAACAACATTTTCTGAACCCTTCTTATCCCTAATTTCTAGGTCAAATTCCTGAACAAGACCCACCTAATCAATCGAGCCTTTGAGTCTTTTTTAGAGAAAAGGTATCTAAGCGCTGCGTGATCGGTGTAAACAATGATTTTAGAACCGATAAGATACGACCGAAACTTCTCAAGGGCAAAGACTACTGCTAAGAGCTCTTTTTCAGTTGTGGAGTAATTAAGTTGAGCATCATTTAAGGTCTTGCTAGCGTAGTAAATGACATGAGGTATTTTATCTATTCATTGACCTAACACCGCCCCTACCGCATAATCCGAAACGTCACACATTAACTCAAATGGTTGATCCCAATCGGGGGACTTGATGATCGGGGCTGAAGTCAATTCTTTTTTAAGGAGGTCAAAAGATTGTACACACTCACTAGTAAACTCGAATTTGACATCCTTAGAAAGAAGGTTGGTTAAGGGTCTAGCCTTCTTACTAAAATCCTTAATGAAACGTCGATAGAAACCGGCATGTCCCAAAAAGGAGCGAATTTCTTTGACAGATTTTGGTGGAGGAAGATTAACAATAAGGTTGACTTTGGCCTTATCAACTTCGATTCCCTTTTCAGAAATTTTGTGACCAAGAACAATTCCTTCCTTAACCATGAAATGACATTTTTCCTAATTAAGAACGAGGTCGGTTTCTTTACACCTTTTTAAGACTAAGTCGAGATGGTGTAGACACTGATGAAAAGAAGAACCAAAGATGGAAAAGTCATCTATAAAGACTTCTAGAAAGTCTCCTATCATGTCAGAAAAGATGCTAGTCATGCACCTTTGAAAGGTAGAAGGGCCAGTAGTTAGGCCAAAAGCTAATCGACGATAAACGAAGGTTCCGAAAGGGCAAGTGAAAGTGGTCTTTTCTTGGTCCTCAGGAGCATTAGGGATTTGGAAATACCCAGAAAAACCGTCTAGAAAGCAATAGTAAGAATGACCCGCTAACCTTTCTAACATTTGGTCCATGAAGGGTAAAAGAAAATGGTCTTTTCTAGTGGCGGCATTGAGCTTCCTAAAATCTATGCACATTCTCCAACCTGACTGAATACGAGTAGGAACTTGCTCATCATTCTCGTTGGTTACGATGGAAATACCTGACTTTTTAGGCACTACATGAATGGGACTGACCCAAGAACTATCAGAAATGAGATAGATTATCCCATTATCGAGACATTTAAGGATTTCTTTCTTTACAACTTCCATCATGGCAGGGTTCAATCTCCTTTGGGGTTCCTTAACAGGCTTAGCATCATCAACTAAGTGAATCCTATGTTGGACAATAGCCGGACTAATTCCTTTGATATGTGAGATACTCCACCCTATCCCTTCCTTATGTTCTCTAAGCACAGTTAAAAGCTCTTTCTCTTGTGACTCGGTCAAATTAGAGGCAATTATAACCAGAAGAGAATTGTTAGGTCCTAGAAAGGCATATTTAAGAGTGTCAGGAAGAGGTTTGAGTTCTAATTCTGGCGGGCTTGACTCAACGAGTTCACTAGCTTCGAAAAGAAGGCTTGGTGTGATCTCCTGATTAGTTGTAGAAATGGTGGACTCTAACATTTGGTTGACCTCATTTATGTAATTGGAAATATCCCAATCCTGACCAAAGTGTTTTAAACAAAAGTTAAAAGCATCACTAGGAGTCATGAGATCTTGATCAACAATTTCATCAATTAAATTGATTCCCATCGGTTGATCAAAATCATCGGATTGTTTTCCAATATGAAAAATATTTAAGTCTATGGTCATATTCCCAAATGTTAGTTTCATTAATCCATTCCTACAATTAATCAAGGCATTAGAAGTGGCTAGAAAAGGTTTTCCTAAAATGATAGGAATTTGGTTCTTAGGGTTCTTGACCGGTTCAGTTTCTAAGACCACGAAATCAACATGAAAGACAAAGTCATCTACTTTAATTAACACATCTTCAACAACTCCCTTAGGAATTTTGACAGAACGATCCGCTAATTAAAGTGTAACATTTGTCTTTTGAAGTTCTCCTAAACCTAGGGCTTGATAGACAGAAAATGGAAGAAGGTTCACGCTAGCTCTTAAGTCAAGCAAAGCTTTATCGATGAAGGTATCGCCTAAGACACACGAAATAGTAGGACAACCGGGGTCCTTATATTTCACGGGAATTTGATTTGAAAGGATCGAACTGACGTGTGATGTCAAAAAGGGTTTCTTCGGGACATGATTGGTGCGCTTATGAGTACACAACTCCTTTAGACACTTAGCATAGGAAGGAATTTGTTGGATGGAATCTAAGAGAGGAATGTTTATCTTGACTTGCTTAAAGACTTCCAAAATCTTGTCTAATTGGTTTGTTTGCTTAGATGAAATGAGTCTTTGGGGATAAGGGGCTTTTGGTTTATAGACTCTTTCACCCGATTCTTCAGAAGAAGGTTTATTGATCGGTTCACTTGTGGATCCTTGACTTTTCGAATTCTTGGATTTTTCTGCACTTAGACCCGGAAAAGGATGACTTGGTTCAGAAGTCGATTCCTCATCCTCACGAAACTTATCACCCACTTGGTTATCAACTTGCTTGCCAGACCTTAAGGAAATAACTGCATTCACATTGTCATGAGGTCTTTGGTTCATGGGAAACTTAGGATTCACCTCGGGTTAACTAGGAAACCGGTTCTTCTCCCGCTCACAAATCCTGCTAGCTAACTGACTCATCTGAACCTCTAACTTAAAGATGGTTTGAGAATTGGAATTTAATATTTGCCTATCTTGGGTCATGGTTTGCATGAAGGTTTGTTGGGATTGAGTCAAATTCGTTTGCGATTTCAACAACGCCTCAATACTCTTCTCTAAGGAACTAAGTCTCGTATCCGAATCATTAAAACCGGGTGGGTTCAAAGGTGTTTGAGTTGAGTTTGGATAAGGACCAAGACTTTGATTTGGGTAAGAGCTAGAATTGGGCTTTTGAAAGTTGGGTTGAGACAGTTGATAGTTTTGACCTTGGTTCCATGAAAAGTTCGGGTGATTTCTCCACCCGGGGTTGTAAGTTTGTGAAAACGGGTCATTTCTAGGTCTTGGTTGGAACATAGCATTCACTTGCTCCAACTCTTGAAAATTTTGAAGTGCTTGGTTCGGAGAATTATAGTTCGCACACATAGACATTTATGAGGGAGATCCGATGGTTTCTAAAGCTTCGAGTTGCTTAGTAAGGGTAGCTAACTTGGCCTCGGTGGCAATCGAATTATTAACTACATGCAAACCCCTAGAAGACCAACTCGGTGACTCGTTAGACTTAACAGGCTCCCTAGTGGACTCCCACAACATCGTCTTTTCTGCCAATTCCTCAAAAAATTCTCATCCCTGATCCTAATCTTCTTCCATGAACTTACCTTGACACATAGACTCTAACAAAGCAGTAGTCGGACTATCTAAGGCTTCGTAAACAATCTTACAGAGTCTCCATTTCTCTATTCCATGGTGGGGACATTGAGATAGAAGATTTTTAAAATGGTCAAAATATTTCCAAAACGACTCATTTTCTTTTTGATGAAATTGGTTTATCTCATTTGTGATTTTTGTGGTCTTGTGATTTGGAAAATATTTTTTAAGAAAAATTACCACAAATCCCTCCCACGTTGAAATAGAGTTGACCGGTAGACTATACAACCATTTTTTAGCATTTTCTTTTAAAGCGAAGTTGATTAGTTTAAGCCTAATGGAGTCCTCAGTTAATTGTTGGAGTTTTTGTAAGGCACAAACCTCCTCGAATTCGTGAATAAAAAGATATGGATCCTCACCTTCACTCCCGGTAAACTTTGGTAACATGTTAATGTGGTGAGACTTAATCTCGAAATTATTACCATTAACCGGTGGTAAGGTAATACACGAGGGTTGGGCAGAACGGGAGGGGTAACAGCGTGTTGGTGTAGGTGCCCTAGAGGCAATACAATGTTTCTTTTGATAAACATTTATGTCATTTGATTATTCAATAAACGTATTTATTATGACTTTAATTACTGCGATATATTTGTTAACATAATAAATGTCCTTAGAATTATGATACACATTGTATAGTTTAGTAAATGACTTAAACTTGAGATTATATAATATATCTTATTCTTAAATGTCCCTAGTCGAGTATTATTATTATAGGACAATAATAATACATAAATAGACTAGTATGTTGTTTGACAGATAACCACATCTCATTGGTTATAAGTATGGGGATACTAAAGTCAACACATAGGTACATGCAGGAGTACATGGTACTGGACAGACCCATAGTGAGATTCTTCATGTTTAATAAAGTCATAAGAAAGACTCACAGTGATAATGGTGTAATGATCCTTCGACTTGAGATCATTATATTTCTATATGAGGATTAATATACTTTGACTACATTAAAAGTTACCTTTGACCGGGTGATGATAAAAGTGGACATCGGGTATATCATGAGTCGTATGAGAAATATGAATGATAGATAAAGAATTTAACCCTCCTATAATTAGGAGAGATATTATTGGCCTCTTGATTGAGTGAGACTATAAAATGCATGGCCATGCTCAAATAATGATTTGTTTTTCATAGTCTACTCATGGATCAAGTAAACCCGGATTAAATGTTGAAGAGGATGACTAAATTCATGCCTTGAGTTTAATCTATAATATATATGGTTAAAGGGATTATATTACACGGAAACATTAATCACGAAAGGTTTTATCGAATCATGATTTAATTATTATTTAATTGGGTAGCAATGATGTATTACTAGATGCCGCTCATTGTTTATAATTTTATTGGAGAATAAAATTATTGCTAATTAAATAATAGCCTATAGGGTCACACACATAGAGTACTTAGAGGAATAGTTAATTTAAATTATAGATTTAAATTAATTGATGATTATTTGAATTTTATTATATTAATTAAGTGAGACTTAATTAATTGAAATAATATAAATTCGAATTTGAAGAGGATTTCTGCCCATAATAATTAAGTATGACTTAGTTATTAATTAAATAATAGAAAACGTTTTTATTATTTAATCCTATACCTACATGGGTTAGGTTTTGCTGAATAGGCCCGTTAACCAGTCATTATAAATAGATAATGATAGGTTAAATTGCCATAACGTTTTTTTTGAGAAAAACAAACCCTAGCAGCAGCAAAGGCAGAGAGAAAAGGCAGAATTCGAAATCATCTAGAGGAGGCTAGTACATCCGTTCCATAATCAAGATCGTGAGACGTTCTTGAAGGTGCTCGTGTGGATACCATAGAGGTGTTTTCGAGAAGAAGACACAAGTCGTGAAAGCTAGGATCTCCGTTGAGTTCGTGCAAGTCAAGACCAGACAAAGGTATGAATTCGTTTCACCATAATCTGTCAATCTTATACATGATCCTGCGTTAGGGTTCCGAAATTTTTCGTTATATTTACGTTTAATCCGCTGCGTTTTATGCCTCGGAACCCTACAATGGCATCAGAGCTACGTGTATAAGGGACTGATTTGGTTACGTGTTATATGTATTTGATGCATACATGCCTGTTTTTGGTGACTGCCATGCTATGCTACTGCCTTATCACAAACTGCCATGCTACTGCTTTGCTACTGCCATGCCTGTTTGATACTGCCATACTACTGTCATGTATATTCGAATTGTTATTCATATGATGAGTAAATAGATGATGATACTAGCATGTTAATGATTTGTCATGACTGATTTATATGCCTGTTTGTGATTTGTATATTTTACATGAGGGTCAGTTTGTATATGATACAAACTGGTGGAAAGATTATGTTGGACATGATCTGTTAACTGGGATATGATAAGTATGTATATGATACATGCTTCTGAAACTGTGTAAATTGCATTGGGGAAAAAGGCCAACAGATACCCCGCCCGGGGGCTGCCGCCCCCGGACCCCCGCATTATTTTTTTGTTGTGTACTTGAGCATGGTGCTGGTTATGGCCTTTGGACCCCTAGATTAATGGTTTTTGGTTTTGGTTTTATAAATACGACTTGCATGTCGTTTTCTTCATTCTTGTAATTGTTTAACCTCGAATGTAACTCGAGTTTTCTTATGTAAGTACATTAGTATAGGTTGTATTCAATTATTCCATGTAATGTACTTGAAGATTGAAGGATGATCCAAGAAGAGGAGCAAGCACCCATGGATATAAGAAGAATGAAGACATGTAATTGTATTTATATTTTACCACCATAGATTGACTTTGATCCTTTCATTAGCTCGAAAGGATCACATAGGAAAGGGGCCATAACCAAGCACGTTTACATACTGCACTTTACATAATGATGTATGAATGTATGTGTAGAGTAGAAGATGCATGCTTTAATTAGATTAATGATGTATGCATGTATTAGATACGTCACCCATGTCATGCTTGCCATACTAAACAAGATAAAATCTTTAACGATTTAAGATTTAAAATTAACAAACGAACGATCATAAGATTCTTGTGTTTATGAAATATGGATTTTAAAACACGGAATTAAATATGAATTTTTGATATCTATAACTGGGATTTTCTGACAAAAGCGGATATGCGTATTGGTAAGGCTGATGGGTTTTAAGTGTGACCACTGGTATCCTCCGTCTACCTGGGAAATGAACAATTTAAGATGTCAATTTGAAATATTTGGTTCAAGGAAAAATTGAGGATCTCTTCATGATGTGATCATGATCGTCGTAAATTTTCTAAACCCCTTAACAAAATATTAAGTTTTAATCGGATGCTTTCCAATGAATGAACACTCATCGAATCCTAGATCGATTAGGGGAAAGACTGTCAGTGGCAGGGGACTCCTATCTATCGTGGTGAGATGCGACGAATATAAACGGTTATATTCGGCCGTTGTATCATTGGGTCAAACTTAACTGAGTCGTCATAATAAGGTGAAAGTAAACGGTTATATTCAACCATTATGAACTTAGAAGCATAGAGTTTGGTTAAAAATCTATTAGATAGATAAGATCAATCGTTGCTCACCAAACTATCCAAGAATTATATATGATATAATTGACAAATGTTGTCTACCTAAATAATCATTCTTAAGGACTTCCAGTGCTTGACTTAAGACATGACGAAATATGGATCTTGGCTCACTAGAAAGAATTATGGGATATACTTTCCAAATTAATAGTAAGGGCTATTGATTTGATAAAAATAGTGGGAGATATATTATGAATGTATCATAATCATTTGAACATAATAAATAACTCAGACAATCTAATGTTTAATTTTGTGCTTTTATCATTATAGATACCAAATAATGACAAACAACACAAACACACTATCCGTACGATCTGTCCTTGAGAAGGATAAGCTGACAGGAGGAAACAACTTCCTAGACTGGCAGAGGAATTTGAGGATTGTCCTCAGGCAGGAGCGCAAGCTTCATGTCATTGATATTCCTCCGGCAGGTCCCCTTCCTGAGGGCGCTACTGTTGAGGAACGAGCGGCCCACACAAAGGATGAGAATGATGCAACTGATGTTGCATGTCTTATGTTGGCAACTATGAGTGCTGAGCTTCAAAGACAACATGTGCATATGGATGCATATACTATCAATGAGCACTTGCAAAGCATGTTTGCAAGCCAAACTCGTCAAGAAATGTTCAACACGAGCAAGTCACTCTTTAACTGCAAACAAGGGGCAAGTGAACCAGTTGGCCCACATGTTCTGAAGATGATTGGTTACATTGAGTATCTTGATACTTTGGGTTTCCCGATTGGTCCGGAAACTGGTATTGACCTAATCTTGAATTCTTTGAACAACAAATTCAGTCAGTTTGTTATGAACTACAATATGAATGAATTTGACAAAACACCTACTGAATTGTTGGCTATGTTGAGAACATATGAGACCAACATGAAGACGGCTGAACCTGCTCCCATACTGATGGTGGGCAATAAAGGTAAGGCCAAAGGGAAAGGCAAGTGGAAGGGTAAGAAGAAGACAGGTTCTGATTCTACACCCAAGCCAAAGTCAGGTCCTAAACAGGCTTTAAAGCCTAAAGGTGGGGTCGTTAAGGGTGAATGTCACTACTGTAAGAAAACTGGTCACTGGAAGAGAAACTGTTCAGTTTACTTGGAGGATCTGAAGAAGAAGAGGGCTGAGCAAGCTTCTAATTCAGGTATATATGTTATAGAAGTCAATCTGTCTATTTCTACATCTTGGGTATTGGATACTGGATGTGCTTCTCACATTTGTATAAATGTGCAGGAAATGCAGAGAAGTAGGACATTGGCTAAAGGAGAAATGGACCTACGAGTTGGCAACGGAGCAAGAGTTGCTGCTTTAGCTGTAGGAACCTATTATTTATCTTTGCCCTCTGGGCTAGTTTTAGAACTGGAGAATTGTTATTACGTGCCTGCGATTCGCAGAAACATTATTTTTGTTTCTTGTTTGGACAAGAAAGGTTTTTCGTTTACAATAAAGGACAACAGTTGCTCTTTTGCTTTGAATGATTTAACCTATGGTGTTGCGCGTTTGTTTAATGGTTTATATGTTCTTGACTTAGATAATCCTATCTGTAATATAGAAAACAAACGACTTAAAGTTAATGACTCAAATCAAACATACCTCTGGCATTGTCGTCTAGGCCATATAAATGTGAAACGCATATCCAAATTACATAAGGATGGATATTTGGATAAGTTTGATTTTGAATCATACCAAGAATGCGAATCTTGTTTGCTTGGTAAGATGACTAAAGCCCCTTTCACTGGTAAGGGTCAAAGGGCCACTGAACGTCTGGAGCTAATACATAGTGATGTATGTGGCCCAATGCGTGTGATGGCTAGAGGAGGCTACTACTACTTCATAACATTTACTGATGATTTCAGTAGATATGGATATGTATATCTTATGAAGAATAAATCCGATTCTTTTGAAAAGTTCAAAGAATACAAGGCAGAAGTAGAGAAACAAATTGGCGGAGGTGCAAGTATTAAAATCTTACGATCTGATCGTGGAGGAGAATACTTGAGCACTGAATTTAAAGATTATTTAAAGGAGTGTGGTATTGTATCACAACTCACTCCGCCAGGTACACCTCAATGGAATGGAGTTTCAGAGAGGAGAAATCGCACCTTGTTGGACATGGTGCGATCGATGATGAGTCATGCAGATCTTCCAATTAGTTTCTGGGGTTATGCTCTAGAAACAGCGGCTTTCACACTTAACCGTGTTCCTACTAAGAAGGTTCAAAAGACTCCATATGAGATATGGGAGAAGAAACGGTCAGGCATGAGCTTTATGAAAGTTTGGGGATGCAAGGCGTTTGTGAAGCGTCAAGTATCTGACAAGCTTGGACCTAAATCTGAAGAGTGCAATTTTGTGGGATACCCTAGTGAAACAAAGGCGTGTTATTTCTATAGTCCTTCTGAGCAGAAAGTGTTCATTGCTCGAGATGCTATTTTCATGGAAAGAGATTTTGTTTCCAAAAGAAACAGTGGGAGAGCTATAGACCTCGATGAAGATCGAGAACCACAAAATAGCATTGAACCTGAAGTGGAACAAGAGCAGGATAATAATAATGCTCAACAAACACAGGTTGTTCGTAGAACTGGTAGAATTCGCCATGAGCCAGAGAGATATGGATTTCTTTTGACTCAATGTGGTGATTTGATGCTCATAGATGAAGATGAGCCTCTCACATACCAAGATGCTATGAACAGTCCAGAATCTAAGAGATGGCTAGAAGCCATGAAATCCGAGATGGATTCCATGTACGAAAACCGAGTATGGACTTTGGTTGATCCACCTGAAGGGGTAAAACCCATAGGGTGCAAATGGGTTTTCAAGAAGAAAACTGACATGGATGGAAATGTTCAGACCTATAAAGCAAGGCTGGTTGCAAAAGGTTTCAAACAAATTCATGGTATTGACTATGATGAAACTTTCTCACCAGTGGCTATGGTCAAGTCCATAAGGATTTTGCTTGCTATTGCAGCATTCCATGATTATGAAATCTGGCAAATGGATGTCAAAACAGCTTTCCTTAATGGAAGCCTTGAAGAGGATGTGGATGTGTACATGACACAACCTGAAGGTTTTGTCGATCCAAAGAATGTTAGCAAGGTATGTAAATTACGTCGATCCATTTATGGATTGAAGCAAGCCTCTAGGAGATGGAACATCCGTTTTGATGAAACAGTCAAAGAGTATGGCTTTATTCAAAACGAAGATGAACCTTGTGTTTACAAGAAGGTTAGTGGGAGCCATGTGGCATTCATAGTACTATATGTTGATGACATACTACTAATGGGGAATGACATACCTTCTCTCAAGGCTGTTAAGATTTGGTTAGGGAGCAACTTCTCTATGAAAGACTTAGGTGAAGCATCCTACATTCTAGGAATGAGGATCTATAGGGATAGATCTAGAAGGATGATCGGTCTAAGTCAGAGTACATACATCGATAAGGTTTTGCATCGTTTTGGTATGCAAAATGCAAAAAGGGGATATGTCCCCATGTCTCAAGGGATAACGATCTCTAAAGATCAGTGTCCGAAATCATTGGATGACAAGGACCGCATGAGTAAGGTTCCATATGCATCAGCAATTGGATCCATCATGTATGCAATGGTATGTACTCGCCCAGATGTTTCGTATGCTTTAAGCATGACGAGAAGATACCAATCTAATCCAGGTGAAGGTCACTGGACGGTTGTCAAGAATATTCTAAAGTACTTGAAAAGGACTAAAGATTCATTCTTGGTGTATGGAGGAGAGGAGAAACTGGTTGTAAAAGGTTACACCGATGCAAGTTTCCAAACAGACAGGGATGATACTGTATCACAGTCTGGTTTTGTGTTTTGTCTAAACGGAGGTGCTGTAAGTTGGAAGAGTTCAAAGCAAGAAACAGTAGCTGATTCTACAATGGAGGCTGAGTACATTGCAGCTTGTGAAGCGGCTAAGGAAGCTGTTTGGATTCGAAAATTCATTACTGATTTGGGAGTGGTTCCATCGATCGCAGATCCCATTGATCTATACTGCGATAATAATGGAGCCATTGCACAGGCTAAAGAACCTAGAGCTCACTCCCGAACCAAACATATACTCAGGAGATATCACCTCATTCGAGAGATTAATGAAAGGGGTGACATTCACATATGTAAAGTGCACACAAATGATAACATTGCAGACCCACTGACCAAAGGCTTGTCGCAGACGAAGCACGACGGTCACACTAGTTCCATGGGTATCAGATACATGGGTGATTGGCTTTAGTGCAAGTGGGAGATTGTTGGTGTAGGTGCCCTAGAGGCAATACAATGTTTCTTTTGATAAACATTTATGTCATTTGATTATTCAATAAACGTATTTATTATGACTTTAATTACTGCGATATATTTGTTAGCATAATAAATGTCCTTAGAATTATGATACACATTGTATAGTTTAGTAAATGACTTAAACTTGAGATTATATAATATATCTTATTCTTAAATGTCCCTAGTCGAGTATTGTTATTATAGGACAATAATAATACATAAATAGACTAGTATGTTGTTTGACAGATAACCACATCTCATTGGTTATAAGTATGGGGATACTAAAGTCAACACATAGGTACATGCAGGAGTACATGGTACTGGACAGACCCATAGTGAGATTCTTCATGTTTAATAAAGTCATAAGAAAGACTCACAGTGATAATGGTGTAATGATCCTTCGACTTGAGATCATTATATTTCTATATGAGGATTAATATACTTTGACTACATTAAAAGTTACCTTTGACCGGGTGATGATAAAAGTGGACATCGGGTATATCATGAGTCGTATGAGAAATATGAATGATAGATAAAGAATTTAACCCTCCTATAATTAGGAGAGATATTATTGGCCTCTTGATTGAGTGAGACTATAAAATGCATGGCCATGCTCAAATAATGATTTGTTTTTCATAGTCTACTCATGGATCAAGTAAACCCGGATTAAATGTTGAAGAGGATGACTAAATTCATGCCTTGAGTTTAATCTATAATATATATGGTTAAAGGGATTATATTACACGGAAACATTAATCACGAAAGGTTTTATCGAATCATGATTTAATTATTATTTAATTGGGTAGCAATGATGTATTACTAGATGCCGCTCATTGTTTATAATTTTATTGGAGAATAAAATTATTGCTAATTAAATAATAGCCTATAGGGTCACACACATAGAGTACTTAGAGGAATAGTTAATTTAAATTATAGATTTAAATTAATTATTGATTATTTGAATTTTATTATATTAATTAAGTGAGACTTAATTAATTGAAATAATATAAATTCGAATTTGAAGAGGATTTCTGCCCATAATAATTAAGTATGACTTAGTTATTAATTAAATAATAGAAAACGTTTTTATTATTTAATCCTATACCTACATGGGTTAGGTTTTGCTGAATAGGCCCGTTAACCAGTCATTATAAATAGATAATGATAGGTTAAATTGCCATAACGTTTTTTTTGAGAAAAACAAACCCTAGCAGCAGCAAAGGCAGAGAGAAAAGGCAGAATTCGAAATCATCTAGAGGAGGCTAGTACATCCGTTCCATAATCAAGATCGTGAGACGTTCTTGAAGGTGCTCGTGTGGATACCATAGAGGTGTTTTCGAGAAAAAGACACAAGTCGTGAAAGCTAGGATCTCCGTTGAGTTCGTGCAAGTCAAGACCAGACAAAGGTATGAATTCGTTTCACCATAATCTGTCAATCTTATACATGATCCTGCGTTAGGGTTTCGAAATTTTTCGTTATATTTACGTTTAATCCGCTGCGTTTTATGCCTCGGAACCCTACACAGCGGTCTCTAAGAGAAACATCCATTCAGAATCTGAAGAAGAAGAAGAAGACAACTCAATCGGTCTTACTAATCTAGATGATTCGTTCCTAGCCCAAGCAGTTCGCATAAACACGTAGCAAATAAGTGCAAGAATTTAAACACTCAAAAAAAATGTGGAAAATCGAAAGAAAGAAAAAAAATTCTAAATCTAGGGTTCCCTAAAATTAACTAGACCTTGCTCCTAACAACATGATAATACTAAAACTCACAAAACTAAAAGTACTCGTCCTGATTGGCCAGGTCGGTGCAAGCATTGCCAAGAGGCTAAACACCTTCCTAAGACACCAATCCAAATGGCCAGGTAAGCTTTCGCTAGCCTAAACACCAATAAATGAATACTTCGAGATTTGTTCGTTTTAGGTTCTCTTCCTAGTTGAGCGCGAAATCCTAGGGCTAACGTCTAATTAATTTTATTAAAAAAAAGGCTAGGGTATGCAAGATGAGAGATTAATTGTTGTGGGCTAAGGAAAGAGTGATGAATTCTCTCCCCTTATCTTGTGATTGGGTTTTGCCCTTAAAATTTATTTAAATGATGCAACACACAACGAGTTATAAAAAATGATAAACAATTATGGATGCTTAAACTACGTGTCCTAATCTAAAGAAAAGAAGGAATTTAACATACCTCATTACTCCAGCAATCACCACAATTTACAAGGTACGAAAAATTAAATACAAGAATTTAAATCTAAACGATGTGCTCCTAAGTGATTAATGCATGATGTAACAATTATGTATTCAACTAACTAATTATTTTTTGGATTTTTAAATTTTTTTTTTTTGATTTTTTTTATAACTACGTGATGAAAAGACGAAAATAGGGAGATACGGGTTACCGAAAAATGCTTTCCGAAAATTTCTTCTAGTCTGGCAATTTCCACGTTCCAACGAGCTTTCCGAATCTACAATTTTCTAAAAAAAAGAAACAAAGAGAGCAAGTAAAACTAATTCGAAAAATTAAAAATTAAGGTGTGAAAAATAATTATAGTCCCCGGCAGCGGTGCCAAAAACTTGATGTGCTAAAAATATACATTTTAAATTGCAAGTGCACAATTCACATCGTTTTAATAATTTAAAGATTCGTTCCGCAAGGACTAAAATTATTTTTACAAAAACTTTAATTTTCAATTTAGGTGAATTAGACCAATTAATTTTGAGATGAGTTATTAACCAAGGACAACAAAAAAAGGAATGATAATAAGCTAATTAAAAATTCAAGTAACGAAACTAACTAAACTTTAAACATTAATTAAAATACTTGGCAAATAAAAAAAATGGACAAAGGAAGACAAGTGCTTTTAAATCTAGATCTACAAACTAAAGACCATAATTAATACTACTAAAATTAGATCTAAAATTCAATACAACTCAAAAGCAAAACCACATCTAAAATATCAAACCATTAAAGCTATTTTAACAAATCTAACAACTAAAAAGTAGATCTAAATTCTAACACCCAACAAGAAATAAATTTAGTTCTAAAATATTAAACCCACTAATAAAATAGAGATTTAAAAGGGGATCAACTACAACATAAAAAAAAAGTAGATCCAAGAACATTAAACTAAAGAGGCTCCTTTCAATTCTCAAGTACTTTACTTTTTTACTTGATGAAATTGAAATGGGTCATAGCCATAAAGGTGAATGAGACAAGTAAAATATAAAAATAGATCTAAAATTTAAAGAGCTAAGTTTTAACACTACCAACAACTAAATCTATATCTAAAATATTTAAACAACTACAAGTAAATATCAAACCCAACAACCAAAACTAGTTCTACAATCTAGAATAAAAAAACCAACTAATAATAATAAATTTAGAGATCTAAATCATTGAACCCACATTTAAAATAGAGATTTAAAGGGGCTCATGACAAGATAATAAACAATAAAACTAAGGAGTAAAGTAGAGAGATAAGTAAACTAGATCTAGAATATTAATCTAAAAGGCTCCTTTCGTTTCCCAAGTATACAACTTGTGGTACTTAGAAAGATATCATAGCCATAAATTTAAAGAAGATAAGATGAAGACTAACATAAAAATAAATTAAGACTTAAAGAAGATAAGATGGAGATTAGCATAAAAGAAAATAAAGACTTGCATTAATATGAAAAGTGTTTACAATATTTGAGAGAGCTAAAAACTAGATCTAGAAAATTAAAAGAGAGGCTACTACTAAAACTAGGGTAAAACTAGAGATGATTACAATGAGAGAATGAGATGTATTTATAGGCTAGGACTAGGGTTTTGGGTGGTGTTGGGTCAATCCCCACCATTCAAATGAGGTGTTTGTTGGTAAAATCTACACCATTGATTTTTGATTCTATCCACCAACTTGCTCTTTTGTCTTTTTCTCCTCTTTACTTTGTTGGCTTCTTTTTCTTCCCTTTTTTGCCCTTTCTAACCCAATCCTTCTCCTTTAATTATTTAATTTACTTATCTGCAAAATAAGGAAAATGCAATAAATTAACTAATAAAAATACGAAAGCGAGCAATAAGATAGGCATTAAAATATGTAAAATTATGCACTAATCAAAAAATATTGGATTGGATGCGAAAAAAATAAGAAGTGACAATGGAAAAGAATTTAAGAATTCCACAATAAAGGATTTCTGTGAATCTAAAGGAATAATACATACCTTCTCTGCACCAAGGACACCTCAACAAAATGAGGTAGTTGAAAGGAAGAATATGACATTGATTGAAGCAGCTAGAACTATGTTGGAGGATGCTAAATTACCAATATATTTCTGGGCTGAGGCCATTAATACAACATGCTATATTCAAAATATCTCTATAGTAAATCAAGCTCAAGGAAAGACACCTTGTCAATTGATCAAGAAAGATAAAAAGCCAAAAGTGGGGTTTCTTCATGTCTTTGGCTACAAATGCTATGTACTAAGGAATCAAGGTGAAAACCTAGGAAAAATTTGAAGCCAAGGCTGATGAAGCTATATTTGTTGGGTATGCACTATCAAGCATAGCCTATAGAGTCTATAATCTTAGACTATACATTGTTATGGAATCTGTATATGTAGTATTTGATGACAAAAAGATTCAAGGCTTGTTTGATGAAGGAAATCATGACATACTGCACTTTGAGAATGAATCAAATGATGTAGATGATGATGAAGAAATAGAAATTATAAAATAACAAGTACTCAGAAATCCAATATTAGTTGATGTTACAGAATCAATGGATAATTTATCAGTTGACAGAAATCCATCAACTGATAATGCATCAACTGATAATTCTTCAATGGATAATCAACACTCTACATCTAGGGTATCCAATTCAGGGGGAGGGTTTCAGAATCAATCCACAAATTCAAATCAATTTGAGTACAATACTAATGATCATGAAGCTTCATCATCAAGGTAAAATTTGCCTCCTAAAAGAAAATGGACAAAAAGCCATCCATTTGAGCTAATCATTGGAAATGCAGAAGATGGTGCCAAGACAAGAAATGCTACTCAAAATGTGTGTCTGTATAGCAGCTTTGTATCTCAAGAAGAACCTAAAAGAATTGAAGATGCTCTTATGGATCCTGATTGGGTTTTAGCTATGCAAGAAGAACTTAATCAATTTAAAAGAAATAAAGTGTGGAAGCTGGTGCCCAAACCAAAAGATAGGTCAGTAATTGGTACAAAATGGGTATTCAGAAACAAAATGGAAGAAACTGGTACTGTGACTAGAAACAAAGCAAGACTTGTAGCAAAGGGGTACTCACAAGAAGAAGGAATTGATTTTGATGAAAATTTTGCACCAGTTGCAAGGCTGGAAGCAATCAGAATCTTTCTGGCCTATGTTGCACATGCTAATTTCAAAGTCTACCAGATGGATGTGAAGAGTGCCTTTTTGAATAGAGTATTAGAAAAGGAAGTCTATGTGGAACAACCTCCTGGCTTTGAAGATCCAAAATTTCCTGACTTTGTTTACTATCTACTCAAAGTACTCTATGGTTTGAAACAAGCACCAAGGGCCTGGTATGACACTTTATCTCAGTTTCTTATTGAGAATCACTTCACAAGAGGTACTGTTGATAAAGCTCTATTCAGTAGAAATGTTAATGGCTCTATCATTCTTGTTCAAATATATGTGGATGACATTATTTTTGGCTCAACTAATGAGGAACTTTGCAAAAAGTTTACCAAATTAATGCAGAGTAAATATGAAATGAGCATGATGGGAGAACTTACCTACTTTCTTGGTTTGCAAGTCAAACAAGTTAAGGATGGTATTTTTATAAATCAATCTAAGTACATTCATGACTTGTTAAAGAAATTTGACTTGAGTGAATGTTCTTCTGCAAAAACTCTCATGGCCATTGCCACTAAACTTGAATTGAACCATAAGGAAGCTAAAGTGGAAATCTCAAGTTATAGAGGCATGGTAGGCTCACTTTTATATCTAACTGCAAGTAGGCCAGATATAATGTTTTCTACATGCTTGTGTGCTAGGTTTCAGGCTGATCCTAGAGTGTCTCACTTAGTGGCTTTTAAGAGAATTTTTAGATATCTCAAGGATACATCAAATTTATGTATTTGGTATCCTAGAGACTCTGGTTTTGAAATAATAGGCTACTCAGATTCTGATTATGCAGGTTACAAAATAGACAGGAAAAATACTACAGGCACCTGTCAATTTTTAGGAAACAAACTTGTGTTATGGTTTAGCAAAAAGCAACACTCTGTAACAACTTCAACTGCAGAAGCTGAGTTTATTGCTACTGGAAGTTGTTGTTCTCAAATATTATGGATGAGGAATCAATTATTTGACTATGGGTTCAACACGAACAAGATTTATATTTTCTGTGATAATACAAGTATCATTGCAATAACAAAAAATCTTGTGCAACATTCTAGAACCAAACACATTGACATAAGGTATCATTTCATTAGGGAACTGAAGGGTTTCGAGGCACAAATGCATCGGAATAAACGCGAAAAAAAAAATCAAAATAGTGAAACCCTCTGCAGGATCCATGCGAAAATAAAAGATTTAATTCAGAGATAAAGAATAAATACATTTAGAAGCTTTAACAGTTCATTAATGAAAGATTAATGGAGGTCCAAAGCTTGTTTAATCACCACGTATCCCGCTCTCGCGATCTACGCTCTACGGTATCCACACGAACACTTTTCATGAAGGATTGATGTGTACTAGCACCCAAAAACTGTTTCTCTATCTCTATCTTCCACTTTTCTCAAAACGGCTAGGGTTTTAGTAAAAATATGTCTCTTGAATTAAATCATCCCATAAAGAGATTATATAGAGAGAGAAATAAGTTTTCTAATTATAATCCAATTATAATTAATACTAATCCAAAATTCTAAATTATTTAATTAAGTCTCACTTAATTAATTAATTATTAATTTTGGAATTAGTTTAAATAATTCATTTATTCTATTTATATAATTAATTAAGTCATACTTAATTAATATCATAAATAAAATAAATTACTTATTTAATTTAAATTTATAATTTAAATTATTTCTCCTTCAAGTGTTCTTTGTGTGTGACCCTGTAGGTTATTATTACGTTGGCAATAATTTTAATATCTAATTAAAATTATAAACAATGAGCGGCATCTAGTAATACATCATTGCTACCCAAGTAATAATAATAAATCGGTGATTCGATTAAGCCTTTCGTGAATAATGTTCCATGTAATATAATCCCTTTAATCTTGATATTATAGATTAAACTCAAGGCATGTCTCGTGTCATTCTCTTCATAATTTAATCTTTATTTTCTTGATCGATGAGTAGACTATTAAAATCAAATCAACATTTGAGCACGGCCGTGCATTTCATAGTCTCACTCAAACAAGAGGTCAATAATATCACTCCTAAAATTAGGAGGATTAAATCTCATCTAGATCATTCATATTTTTCATACGATTCATAATATACCCAATGTCCACTTTTATCATCACCCGGTCAAAGGTAACTTTTAATGTAATCAAAGTATATTAATTCTCGTATAGAAATATAATGATTTCAGGTCTAAGGATCATTACACTATTATCACAGTGAGAATTACTTATGACACTTATTTAACATGTAGAATCTCACGGCGGGTCATTCCAGTGCCATGCATTGAGACATGCACTTATGTTCTTGACTTTAGTATCACCATACCTATGACCAATGAGATGTGGTCATCTGTCAAGAAACATACTAGTCTTTGTGTATTATTATTGTCCTTAAATAATAATACTCGACTAGGGAATTTTATGAATAAGATACTATTCATATAATCTCATTTTTAAGTCACATACTTAAAGATTTATAATACGTATCAAAATTCCAAGGACATTTATTATGCTTTCAATTTATTACGCAGTAAATAAAACATAATAAATAAATAATAATCAATAAAACATAATCCTTAATAAAAAATATTTTCCTTAAAATATAAAAATTATTGTCTCTAGAGCACAATTACTAACAGGAACATGTAATGAATGGTACAGTTGAATTACATTTTGTCCCTAGTGAACAACAACTTGCAGATATTTTTACCAAACCATTAGATGAATCTACTTTTAATAGATTAGTGTGTGAGTTAGGTATGCTTAATTTTGCTCAATCTTGAATGTATGCACAATTATTTTTTTTAAGCCATTGTTCACAATTATCTATTGAAACAAAGTGATCAATTGATAACTGTGTTAATCATCATTAGATATTTTGCAGCTATCGATGGATATATTTGATCATTAGATAAAATATATTCCCATCGATGGATATTTAACTATCGACAGATAATTACCTAAGTAATTGTTTATCGATTGATAAATTTTCTTTTAATTATTTAGATCACCAGATAAATTCTACTCCTTTTGATGGATATTTATCTATCGACAGATAATTACCTTAGTAGTTATTTATCGATGGATAAATCATTAATTCTTTATTTTATCCATCGATGGTAATAGGATTTCTACAGTTTTATTCATCCGTTGATCAAATTATAGCCGTTGATTAATTACTTTATTTGTCAACAGATGAACATACCCATTGATTGTCATTTATAATAATTTACTTTAGTTCTTTTTATCTTTCAACGGTTATATTCTTAATTAAACTGACCATTCAAATCATTTTAATCTTAGAAAATATAAATAGAAATTACAATTCTCACTTCATTCTTACTTGATATTTTATTTTCTATCTCTAATCTCTGTATCTCTATTTCTTTCTCTCAATAACTTTTAAGTCGAATCCACTCACTCGTTTTCAAGCTTTCTCTCTAATCTCTCAAAGAACAGCGATGGCACATCAAAAGAAGATTGTTTCCTCCACTAGGTTCACATATGAACAAAACAACTTCGCATCATGTCTAACAGTTAATGATGCTCTCGTGGACTTCCATCCGTTGATGCAATTTTAGGGTGATTGTAAAGTGTCCAAAGCACTCAGTGAAGCACCCACACTAGTTTGTTCTTTTGTCGAAGAACTATGGAACACTACAGAAGTATCACAAGATGGGAAGGTAATTTTTTATACTTGCAAAGGTAATTCCTACATCATTACAAGTACTATTTTATCTTAATGTTTAGACTTACTGAAAATAATTGTGATAGGTTACCCACTGAAAATGAATTTAGGGACATGCTAGAATCTGTTAACTATGCAAATGCTGAAACTAGTTTAGGTGAAGTTATTAGGAAAAATCTAAGAAAAGAATGAAGTTATTTCTTTGATGTTATTATTAAAGTATTTTCTGGAAAAATAAGTAATTTTGATGCAATTATCACAAGTATGCAAGAAATTGCTTATTCTGTCCTATTTGATAAGTACTTTAATTTTAGCACATTACTCCTAAATGAATTATCTGCTAAGTTAGGGAACAAGGCTTCTAGGAAAAATAACATTTATTTTGCTAGATTCTTTATGCTGTTGATTAATGCCTCCATCGGAGAATATGAGATTAGTGCAGATATGGAGACACTAGAGCCATGGACGCAAAACAAAAGGGTCTTCAAGGACTTGGTGAGAATCAACTTACATCCTAAGTTATGCCTCATCTATCCTCCTTTTATACAGGTATATGTAAAGAAACTCAACTTTTCTTTTACTTCTTCTGGTATTCCAATTTCTTTGCCTTCTGTAACAATGAAGGGAGATAGAAGTGTCCCCATCCCTCCTACCCAAGTTGCACAACCTTCCAAACACAAATCTAAACAAACCACCTCAGTAGTTTCTCAAAAGACTACTATTATAAAAACTAAGAAAATTAAAACAACAGAGGGGAGTGTGAAGGTGGTTGATAAGGGTGAGGGAACTGGCCAACATCAAGAAATACAGAAGGATAAGGAAGGAAAGGTTGAGAGTGTCCAACCAGCCACCAGACCAATCTCCCAAAAGATTGAGGCTGTAGTAAATGATTTGAACACATTCCTAGTTGCATCTTCTCAACAAGGTGTAGTTATTGAAAATAGGTCTCAACCAGGACCATTAGATGGGGGTGAGGGACATAGAGTAATTCAGCCTTATAAAAGGAGAAAGAAGGACAAAAATATTACACAGGGAACACGCACACTTGTAAAGCCAAATGCAAATTTGGTGGAGCCTTTAGTTTTTTATTTTGATGTGTCTCAAAAATTTCCTGAGGCACAGCCCCACTCTTTATCTATTTCATCTCCTCAATCCCCTTCAAAATCTATTTCTTTAGAAACTTTGTTGATTGATAACTTCAATGTTTCAAATTCACCCTCCTTGCAACTCAGGGTGGAGCCAACACTCTCACCTGTATCACCAAATAAGGTTAACACCTTGGTTGATCAGGAAAATACTGTAAATTCTCACAAGTCAAGGGATATTATTCAATCACCTGATATCTAACATCCATTGACTAGTCTACTTCCATCGATGGATATCCTTACATCCATCGATGAGCTCCAATCAATGTATATTCATCCATCGACGGATATTTCTTATCCATCGATTGACACATTCATTCCAATTCAAGAATCATCCATTGAAACAATTCAAGTTGCCAATACTCTACTAGGATTGAGTGGAGTGGGTGAGGTGAGTGAGAGGCAAGGGTTGCATACCTTGGCAAAAGGAGAGTGTGTGAATGAGGGGCACTCAAATTCTTCTTAGGTGGCAAAAGGAGAGGGTGTGAGCAAAGAGAGTTCCACCTTGGTAGGTGATGCAAAAGGAGAGGAAAGTAAGGGAGATGTGAGGATCAAAGATGAGATCCTGATACAAAAATAGAGAGAAGAGAGTGAGAGAGAAAAGAATAAAGAGAAATCAATTTCATCATCTCATGAAGCATCAACTTCTAAAACTGAGCAGGTTGCAGTAGAACTCACCCAGGAGTTAGGATTGGAGTTAGGGGGAGATGGAGGAAATGGAGTCCCTGCAGGAGCTGCAGATGCCCACATGGAAGTGGATGATGAGGTTGAATTCAACATTGATGCATCAACTTTTCAACATGATGATCCACACTACCAAGAATTGGCAGCAGCCACTAATCAAGAGGCTGAAAAGATGTTGGGTTTAGTGCAAACAGAAGAGCAATTCAGGAGTGGAAATGAGAGTCTAGCCAGACAGCCTGATGATGTATCTCATATGAATCCAGAAGATTTTGAAGATAGTTCTGATGATGATTTATTGGAACTTGAAATGGCTAGTGATGAAACTAGTTTGGCTGACACTGAAAGAGTCATAGTTTCACACTACAGGAGATCCATGGATGAAGTAAATGTAGAGGATCCTTTACACAGAAGAATTCTCAACTTTTACAGAGACAACTTGAAGATTCAAAAAATGCATGTCACAGGGTGTAAGTATGAACTCAAGAAAATCAGGAAAGAAATTGATAGCTCAAGGATGCATTTTGACTCCATAATTGATTCAAGACTCAGCCTTACAATGTTAATAAGAATCAAGCAAAGACTTGATACTGAGTCTCCAGCCAAGGACAAAGTAGTGGCATTGGAGAAAAGAGTGACTGCCATTGAGGTCAACATGGACTTAATTTTGAAGAATCAAGTCACTCAAACCAAACTTCTCAACAGACTCTTGGAGACCCCTATTTTTTCTAACTACTTGGAACAAGAACCAGTTGCTGATAACAAAAAGGGGGAGAAGCATGAGGAGTTAAGGAGAAAAAAAGTTGAAGCTGTAATCAAGAATACAGAGGATGTCATACAAAGGAGCAATCCAAAGCAGGCATTGGTTCAACAGATTGTAAGGCAATTTGATTCAATTACCAGCAAAAACAAGGAGATTGATGCACAAGAGCCAATTGCCTTAATGTCAGAAATTCTTGAAACAGTAAAGAAAAGAGAAATAAGGATAGATGGAAGTAGCTCATAGACTAGTGACCGAAAGGGAAAAGGCATTGCTATAGAAAAAGAAAAGAAGAAGAAGAATTCTGCCATGAGTGGAGGTGAGAAACTAATGAGCATAGCAATAGTTGGTGTGAAAGAAAGAGATCAACAAGAGAAGTCACAAGAAGAACTAGCTATTCAACTGCAAAGGAAATTTGATGAGGAGGATAGGCTAATTAGAGAAGCCAGAAGAAAAGAAGGTGAAAGGAGGCCAAGAATGAAACAAAGAGCAAACAAGCCTATAGATGAACCAAAAACTTCTGGAGTTAAAAGGAAACTTGTTGTTGATAGAAAAGAGGCTAAGGAGGAGAAGCTAAAAGAGGTGAAGCTTGAAAGTCAAGCATCTGGGAGTGGTCAAGCCAAAGAAATAGAAGTGTTCAAACCCAAATCTGAGAATTTTGTGCCAATCAAGGTTGAAGGAATGAATGCAGCAAAATGTCAAAGGAAGATGGATGTTGATCTACTTCACTGTGAGTATGAAGATGGATCACATTCAACTTTCACATTTAATCAAGTCTTGGACCAAGGATATGGCATCTTAAGTAAAATCTACACTATGCTCAACAGAAAGTATTATCTAACTGAAGAGCTAGGAAAGACCATTCTTGAGAAGATGAAGAAGATGAGGAAAATACCTATTCAAGAAGAAAGGGATGACCGAATCAAAATTTGGAACCCTGAAGGAAGGAAGGTATTTCATGAACCTTTCTACATGATGATCTACAAGGACTGAGAAGGTAGAGAAAAATGCATTGATATTTGTCAGGAAATAGACAAACTGCCTAATTTAGAATTGAACCATCTTGCAAGCCAACTTGACTACAGGGTTGAGGATGAGAAGATTCTGAAGGGATCCCTATTCAGGAAGATGAAATAAAATGAAGACAAGATGAATGAGTCAAAGAGAAGAAGAAGAAGATAGAAGATTCAGACTCAAACATCAAAATTATCAGAATTCATCTTTTACTGGTATTTTATTACTCTGTTTCAAAATTAATTTTGTCAATATTGTAATTCCTGCTAGAATGAAAATATTTAGGAGTTTTGTTATCATCAACAGAAGAATTTATGCATATTTCACATATTCATAAATATGGGGAGATTGTTAGGAATTATGAGTTTTGATGATAACAAGTTACTTAGAATTATAATAGGGATTTCAAGTTCATTGTAACTAGTCGATGGATATGTGACTTATAAATATCCATTGACTAGGAAACCAGTTATCAGTTGAAGCTTTTTTATCAACTGATAAATTGGATTGTAACATTTCATATATGTTTCATTATCAATTGATTGTATTGTCTTGATGGATGCTGTGAAGTAGTCGACTGATGTTATTTGACTTCAATTTATAGCTTCTCAACGAATATGAAGAATGGATGATCAATTGTAAAAATTCTAAGTCAGAATTCTCACAAGTGAAGTGATCAACTGATATTGGAGTTGATGGATAAAGACACTACTCAACAGATAAAAGCTACTTAACGGATAAACGCCATCAACGGATAAAGACAGTCAATAGATAAAGGACCATCAATGGATAGGGAGTTGATGGATAACTCAATTAGCCATCGATACATAAATTGATCGATGGATATCCTATCCATCGATGGATAAACAAAGAAGAATCAACTGATAAGCTTAACAACATTTATCAGTTGATTAAGGTTTCCCAATTTAGTTAAAGACAAAAGGAAGGGAATTGTGCAAAAACTGAATCAATGGAAGACAGTCCTGTCAGGATTGTGAAGACTTTCAAGGCAACATAGTCTTCAAGGAATGCATCAAGACAAAGATACTTTCAGGACTAGACATGGTCCAATGAAGACTGTGAAAGTAGTTAATTTCTATTTTCAAGTAAATATTGTAAAATGTAATTTATAATGTTATCTGTCGATAGGAAATAGAAGATAAGAAAACTACTATATAATAGTTAGTAGTCTATAGTAGCAAAGTGTAGAAAAGCTGTATGAAAAATTGTATGCATAGTTGTGCAGAAAAACACTTTGTAAGCAGCTTGGTATTTTTACCAAGATTATTTGAAAGCAAAAAGCATACTAGTGGAAAAACCTATCCACTAGTAATTTTTAATATTGTTTGTCTTGTTTTTCAATACGTTTACTATCCATCTTGTCTATTCAATTAGCTCTTTAAATATTCTCTCAAACACTGTTGTTGAATGAACTTAAATCCGCAAAATTTTTAAATAGTTCTTAAGTTTGTATTCAACCCCCCCTCTTCTCCAAACTTAGTGTACTTAAGGGCAAATAACAATTAATTAGTTTAGATTTATTTTAGAATGAAGAAGACAGAAGCTGAAAGCTCAAAGGGATACAGGTTTATTTGCAATGCAGTGTACAAGACTTAGAATCCAACAATGAATATTTTACTGGGTGCATGAAGTGGTGAAAAAAAATATTGTCTAGTTTAAAGAGTCAGATTATTTCAGTAACAGAGGTACTTCTAATTGCAACTTTAAATACAACTAAACAGGCCTTACGGTATTGACTTGAAGACAAGACGGAAAAATAATTGACACAGAAGAAATGCAGAGTCATATATTTATAAAAGTGGAACCCCGGTTGGAATTGATTTATCATTTTCAACTCAAAACGAGTTCGATTTCAGACATTCAGAAAACCGCAGCTTAGAGCGTAAGAATTTATTTTATTAATAAATATTTAATTTATTTAGTAAATTATATTTTTCAATATCTAAATAATATTAGATATTTATTTTTATAATTTCTAAATTAAATTTATTATTTATTAATCAAAGATTATAAGGTGTGCGGTTGGAAAAACATTTCTATGTCGCTTGTCTATAATAAATCAAAATAGACCCCTTTTCTTTTTCAAATTGAATTGAAAGGTCAATGAAAAATCTTACCGAGAGCTATTCAATGGAAAGTCTTACCGAGGGCTATTTTTAAAAGTTTTACCGAATTATTTCTTTATGACTATTAAAAAGTCTTACCGAATTATTTTTTTAAGACTTTTAAAATTCTTACCGAAAATACAAAAGAAAAAGGTTTTGCTACAGGTAAAGAAAAAGTCTTATCAAATTTTTTAAAAGTCTTATCGAGCTATACAAAAGTCTTACCAGGTAAAAGAAATTCTTGTCCAGCTTATTTAAAAAGTCTTGAAGGCTAATTTATAAAGTCTTTAAGATTTTTTAATAAATTTTATTCAAAAGTCTTATCAGCTTCCACCTCTATAAATATGAGTCAATTGGCTTCTTTTTTCAAACGTAAAAAAACATTCAAATTCAGTAATTTGTCTGTAAAATTATATTCATAGACTTTCTGCGCTGGTTTAAATTCTTAATTCCTTAAGTATAACAGTTCATGTCAAATGTATTCTAAGGAATCAAGAAATATTTTACGGAATATTATAACACTCTTTCAAGTTTAATATACATATTTAACTTGAATCTTGTTTAAATAATTTTAATTATTCTTGATAATTAAAATATTGTTTTAAATCAGAATAATCGGCGAGAAAATCTTATGATTGTATTCAACCCCCCTTCTACAATCTTATATAGGGACCAACAATTGGTATCTGAGCTATCTGATTGACGTACAAATCAAGATCCGTAGCTTAGTCAAGCTTAGTGCCGAAACTATTTGAATTCTGATTGTTTAGAGGCCTTGATAAATAAATTTATTTTATAAATTTAATTTAAATGAATTTATTATTTAAACTTGAAAAGGTATATTTTATAAACTTAATTTAAATAAATTTATTTTATAAATTTAAATTAAATAATTTTATTCTATAAATTAAATAGATTTACTTTTATAATTAAAATTTGTTTAAATAAATTTATCTTATGAATTCAAATTTAGATAAATTTATTTTATAAATTTTATTTAAATAAATTTATTTTATAAATTTAATTTAAATGAGTTTATTATTTAAACTTGAAAAGTTTTATTTTATAAACTTAATTTATTTTATTTTATTTTATAAATTTAATTTAAGTAAATTTATTATTTAAATTTATATAGATTTATTTTATAATCTAAAGTAATTAAAAATCTTCGTCTATTTTTGAATTTGGAAGCGGCTGGATTTCTTTCGATAGTCAACAAGTTAGTTGTTAGTCCACTCCGATAGTTACCTATTTTTTTTATTTATTTACTTTTTCAAAAAAATTGAAATTCTTATATTTAAATTTTTCTTAAATATTAATTTACATTTTATTTAATTTTTTAGAAATTCGATATACTTGAAAATTAAATTTTTCGTAAATATTTATTTTTAATTAATTTATTTTCTAAGAAAATTTAAAATTTTTGAAATTTAAATTTTTCTTAAAAAATTAAATTACAGGTGATCAAGGGGTTTGTAGTTGGAGAATTCTTCGGTTTGACTTAGAATTAATTCTCAGAGCTTATGATCCTATTTCGTTGAAAATGGTCATTTCATGTCAGTAGGTTTATTCGGGAGCGTTTGGATTTTATTATGGATGTTACGATTGTTTATGTTATACTTCCACAGACTGCTCATATATAAAGAAATGATAGATTTATTAGTACGGAACTCTATTGAATTTTTCTCTACCTCTACTGCTCATTCTAGTTTTTGTACAATTGTACTTGTACAAAATGGATTTAAGAATCATTAGAGGTCACAACTGAAGGAACATATCAGGTTAAAGAATACAAGCCTGAACTTCATGTTATCTCTACATATATAGAGTATCTTATACAAATAAGGAGGATAATAGAAGTTCGTGCTAACTCTACCAAGGTCGTCTAAGACATAGGACTATTTTCTGTTATTTTTAAAAAATTGATTGGAGTACGGAAAACCTATAAACTGGAAAAAGAACTATTTAAGGCTGTATTTGCTAATGGTAAATGAGTTGGTTCATCAATTATTCTTGTGATTAAGGAATCCAATTCAAGTTCAATTTTGGATAGCTGCAAAACAATGATGGTCTATAGATGCAACATCGGGTGCTACAACAAAATTTCGGTTTATATGGAGACGTTACAAGCATTCAAGGATAGGGACTTATTCTTTGAACTAAGACAATGATGATGCAGTGATGAATGAGAATCAAGCTAAGCTTATTTTGCTGAAAGAAAGAAATGTGATGACTTAGATGATTCAGAGAAAAAAGTGCAATCTTGCTCTAATAGCAATCTCTAAAGATAATTCACTCCAATAATCTCAGGTATGAATTTTTTCTATCAATGTAATGATTAATTCTAAAATATGAAATACATGATTAAGATCATAGAGGTTAAATGTTTATCATACACAGTAGCACTATAACATGTCAAGAAGGTGAAGACTGTTGGATATGTTTTTAACAACACTCTTCTAGATGGTAGAAATATTAATCTGGTGTATGTTACATTAGAATATCTTACATGTGTTAAGGATTATTTGAGAATTAAGTTAATTGTAATGGTGAGATTAAAATCTTTTCTTATAGCTTTAAAATCTTGGACTAATAGTCATGTTTCAGAATTCCTAGAACAAATAGATTTGCTTATTTAATCATGAATTGATTGTTTCAGATAAGAAATAAATTGAAGGATGTACGAGAATTACTTAAGAGTTCAGTTAAAAATTGTTATATCTGAAACTGACTTAGGTAATTAGAGATAGTTAAAATGTTAGATAACAACATAAATGGACTAGACATAATTAGTAATCGAATTGTTAGTTATTCTATTCCATATGCTTTTAGAAAATTATTGAATATCTGTAAATTTGTTTGACACCTGTCACATTTGTGTAGAATGGTTAAAGTAGATAGTATTGAATTTTCTAATATACATAACATGCCTGAGTTTCATAATTCTTATCTATAATGCATTGAAGCTGAATGTTATCATGTGTTCTTAATTTCATGATTGTTCATTTAAATTTGAAAATGCATATCTTAGGACTTGCATATTCTTAGGTAAAGCATGTATAAGAATCACATCAGGGTCAAGACTGCTAGTCCATCTAGTTAGATTGGAATCACTAATCTCATAGCCTTAAGACTATCTTGTCAAGACTGCTGTAAAGGTGAAGTGATAAGTCAAAGATAAGTTTGTGCATGTTAAGGTTGAAGCTGTTGTTACCACCGCCGAAAGTAATATCTCTAACCCATCTGGACTCAATTAAAGTTGAGTACCAAAGCTTAATCATTTGTGATTGAATAGTATGTAACAAAAGATAAAAGTTATGTAAATTCGTGACAATTATTGTTCAAGGCATATGACTAGCATTAAAGCTCTACTATCACAGTTGGTTGAGAAAGCCTACCCAACGGTAACCTTTGGAGATGACAGTAAAGGATGTATAAGGGAGTTGGCTATCATGATTTTGGAATTGTCATCACTAGAAATATCTTTCTTGCAGAAGGACTTAAGCACTATCTATAGGGCACTGGGAAATTCTTTGTTAAGGGTTTTCTGGAAAAGCATTGAAAATGAAAAATGTTTGATCTCAAGCAAGAAAGATTGAAGCTCACTCAACTGAGAGAGAGAAATCTATTCGTAGCTAACATGGAATTTGTATGCAAAGGTGAAGTGAGTTTCTTAGTAAAGCTTCATCAGTAAAGAGTTAGTTATAGCATAGAAAGCTCTCACACTTGGTGAAAAAGACAATGGATTCTTTGATAAAGAAGAAATTGGTGAGAGGACTGCTTCATATGGAATTCTATCCAGAAGGACATTTTGAAGTATTTCATATAGGGGAGTCAATGAAAAAACTACACTAAAGCAAGTAAGGTCATGGAAGAAATATGCTTAGTGGTAGTTGGTGACAACCCTAGTTATAAATTAGTGATGTTAGTGTGTTCAACAGATAAAATATCACAGATGGTAATTGATCACATCAGTTTGATAAAAGTTAGAAACAAAGTAAGCTGTGAGAACTTTGAAGTCTGATATTAGAACTGAATTTCGCGAATGAAGTTCTAAATGAAGTCTACACTAATAAAGGAACTTTGAAGCTGAAGCAATTAACACGGTATGCTACTTTATTCAACAAATATCGTGAAAAGACATCATATGAGTTAATGGCCAACCAAAAGCAAACAATGAAGCTCTTTCGTGTGTTTGGAGGAAATTGGTATTGAATGAAGATTTAAATGACTATCTTGGTAAAGTTTGAAATTAAGTCTCATGGAACAATTCTCCTCGGCTACTCATTGAAGTTGAAAGTTTTCAAGGTATATGTGATTGAAAACCAGAAGGTGATTGAAAGTCTGAATGTGTCGTCCTACTACACCAAGCTCTCGAGCATTCAAATGAAAGTCTATTATGAATCTTTGAAGTTTGACATCTTGTCAGAGTCATATTCAGATATTGATGATGAAACTGAGGTTACAGAAGGAATCAATGTTAATGATGATGATTTAGATCCTATTAGTGGAAATGGTAGTGAAACTACACAACTCGTGAACTTTAACAGAATCCACTGAATAAGGTGAAGGATTTTCGTAACATCTTAGCCACAACTTAGGGGGAGCCAATAAAGGAAGGATCTACTTGTCGTACTCAACACAATGAAGATCAAGGGAATACATTAAGAACATATCTGCCAAGACAAAGGATTTGAGGTCAAAGTCATTCCCAGAGTCTAGTTCTTAGTGATCCGGATACCAGAGTAAAGGCTAGAAGTGCTATGAAAATTAAATGGGTATTCTTCGGGATAGAACAATTATTAATAGTTGGTATCCTAGAGAAGAATTAAGAAGCCCTGATTGATCCAAATTGTGCGATTGTAAATGCAAGATAATCTCAATCAGTTCGAAAGGTAGAATCTACTGAAGGCAGAACCTAGACCACAAGACAAGGTTGTAATTCATTTTGTAAGGGTTTTAAGAGACGGAATGTTTATTGGCATTGTTATGAGGGACAATGCAAAACCGGTTGCTACAGGTTACTATCAAATAAAAGGTATCGATGATGATGGAAACAGAATCTTTGAGACTTTCAAGATCTAGCTACAAATACCAGTGACCAGACTTGATCCTATTAGGGCTGAACAAGTTGATGACCTAACTATAGGATAGTCCTAGCACCTGCTACACATTGAAACATGAATATCTATCATATGAATGTGAACATGTGCACTCCTAAATGGTGAGTTAGAATTTGAAGTTGGTGTACAACATTTCCTGAACTTTGAAGTTGCATATCCATTGGAATTTGTATATCATCCTCTTGAAAAGCTCTCTATGATGGAGGTAGGAAATCAAGCAATCGTCAATGACATGGAATGACACTCTAACTGGTAATTACTTGAAAATGATTTTATATTAGAGTCATTATACACATATCTCTCTAGAATACAAGGCACACACATAATATAATATTAGTGCAAGTATATCATGATTATATTATATGTGGGTCTACTAACGTAAATTTGGCAAAAGATTTTTGTTAAGTTGATGCAGAATAGGTATAAGATGAGCATGTTAGAAAAGTTGTGATTTTTTTTAGATTATAAGTAATTTAAAAGAATAATGACAATTAAAGTAAATCAAGGATCTTTTGAAAATGCGAAATCTGGAAGATTCTAGACCTGCCAAGACTTCTTGCCAACAAACCACTAAGCTTGATCAGGAAAAATCAGGTATATAATTGAAGTGAGAAGCTACAGAGGTATGATAAGCTCATTACTTAATCAAGTGCATAAAGATCATATATTTTATTCTCGATATGCCTATATGCAAGTTTCCAAGTTGATACTAGAGAATCTAATCTTATAGCTAAGATATGAATTGTTAGATATCTTAAGAGATTACCAATTCTAAGAATCATATACTCTAAAGATACTAGGTTTAACCTAATTGGCTATATAAATATAGACGATGCAGGTTGTAAGAAAGACAGGGAAGTAATTCCTATAGAAGCTGTCAACTCCAACAACTTTGCTGGATACTCTCTACACCACGTGTGGAACAAGTGCATGGACATCAGGTATCATTTCTTTCTAGAGTTTTCCTTAGTAGATTAACTTGCAGATATTAACTAAACAACTTGATAAATTTATTTTATTTAAGTTGGTTAGTAAATTAGGGATATTATTTATGTGCATATTTATTGGAAATCCCATCTGCAAGGAATTCTTAAATGAGCTCACAAGTATTAAATCGTCCATATATAAAGGTCTTGTAAATTTATTTTAAAACCAGTACCTCGTACTTTGTGCTACTAGTTTAGTTATCATGCTTACAATGTTATATGCATCTCTGGTAATTATGTGTTCTAGCATAAGTTTTAATATTATCTTAATTAATTTAAATTATATGTTAGACAATTCGATGTCATATCAGCCTCATGATTTAAATAAATTAAAATAACATGCAATATAATTATTTTATGTTAGATATTTTTAAATGTTTTGTTACAAATAATTGTGACACTTTTAATATTAGTGATATTATTTAGAATTTCTATTCCAAGTAATCAATGCATATTTCAAAATTCACTAATATTGAAAGGCGAAGTATTTTCTAAGTTATGTGTATAAAATTCTCAATATTTTACATAATTAGAAATATTTCCAAATTTTATTTTTATTTTGAGGTATCAACCCTTTGTAAAATGATTTATTTTCCAACACTTGTTTCAATGTATGTTTCACATTGATTCAAAGTACATAAACATTGGTTGTTGCTTTGAAGGCCTTGTACTGTATTACTAAGAATACATCCACCCCTATTGTCATATATTTATGTTTCAAGTTGAGGATACTATCAGATCAACGAAAATGATGAAAATCATAATTGCATTATGAGTCAGAAAATCATTGTCCTCTATCTGATAAGGATGGTTTGCAAAACTATTTTCAAATCGTACAATATTAGGTTATAAAGGAAAAGAGTTATTTTAACGAGATATAATTTGATAAGAGAGTTGAATTTCTTCTTTGGTATAAATTCCCGCGTTTTATTATGGGAAATTTGCCTTATAGGAAATTTATAAGGGATATAAATTTTTTTCTCTGATACAATTTTCCCACATTTTATTATGGGATATGTATCTTAAAGAAAATTTCGTATCATTCTCTTAAATAATAAATCTTTAGTTCTGACAAAACTCTTTTAATAAAAATACTTTAATGCAATCTATTACCATTCCTTATTATATTTTTTCTTCTCTTTGGGATGAAAAATATGTTTTGAAATGTTAAGATAATTATCTTTTTATCTCAATTGGTTCTATCCGGTTAGCCCTCAGTGGCTTTAAAAGATGGCCAAGAGGTTGAAAATTCATCAATATCTTACCTAGGCCATAGTATCAAACACCAATTCATCCACTTCCATATATTAACCCCTAGAGATATAAGGAACTCATGTAAGTTAGAGGTTGATAAGGGAGAAACTACACTTGATGCAACAAATAAGGATGAAGTCGAAAGTGCACCCATAACTCTACCTCCAGAGAAGAAAAGTAGTATATAACTGAGATAACCGTAAGCTCATCTACATCTCAAAAGGATGTAGAGCTAAAAAGGCAATAAAACTGTGTCTGAAATCATTCTCTCTATAGGATGAGTCCATTGAAATTCGCTCGTCAGCCAGAGTACATTGTAATGAGTCAAGCACACCACCGGCACTCACGCTGATGGTAAGCCTAAATATATAAATTCTAGGAATACATTGCAAGGCGTGCATGGTGAGAGGTACAAACAACATCCCCAACTTATTTATTTACCATTTGTTACGGTATATGAAATTGTTGCAAACGCAGAAATGCAACTACCTTCACAGACATACGAGGGAAATATGAATTCTCAACTGCCATACATTATAGAATCAAATATATCGTCCCTCCACGGTGGAAAATATCTGGCTCCCACACGGGAGATCCCATGTACAGATTAATCTGATGATGGGAGGCAACTTCTTGGTAGTAGTTCTTCGGATGAACTAAGAAGGGTATTTAAAACAATATGCCTTCATAGGCATCAGGAGGAAACTTGGATCAATTGCTACATTATAGATCCTTGTCTCCCTCCCTAGATGGAATATATCTGGATTCCTAATGGAACGGATCATCTTAGATGATCAACAACTCATTGAATCTATTCCTGAAGCAATTCAGTTATTAAAATCAAATATTTTGATAGATTTCATTGAGGACGGGGATTTACGAAACCTCATTGCACCACCAGTGACCTCTCTTGAAGGGGCTATGGTGATGTTTCTTACAGGTATAAAAGACTATGTCATCAGTACTGAGAGAAACAGTGTGGTGAGAAAAGAGTGAAATACAAGTAAGAAAGAGTGAAAATATATATTCTACGAGTGAAACACTTAGAGAGTATATGAGCGAAATACTTGTCAGATACACAAAGGAAAATCACACACTAGTACAAATACCAAATCTCATTCCTAAATCCCTGTTACATAGTTCTAATGATTACATTCAAGGGGAGATATAAGGAATCTGGCTACATTGGTGATTTGGAAGACAGTTGACTGCCTAAGGTAAATTTAGTAACATACAACGGAATTACAGGCATGTCACCGAGGATATCTGGCTCCAATACTTGGTTATCTAGTCAGAAATTACTACCTCTTTGTATTTAAACAGTTGATATTCTATCAATTAGTATCTAAACATCAAGAAACCTACTTCTGAAATACAAGAAATATTACTCAAATAAGGGGGAGGAAATTTCTTCTTTAGAGGATTACTCAACTAAAGGGGAGAATTGTTGAACAAGAAAATGAGGTATATAACAACATGCTTGGATTGGATAGAATTAGTGATTATTTATTAATTCTTCTATTTCATTTGATTTTAGAAAATTATTTCATATAGGATAAACCAGATTTTTTAAAATGCATAACATGTCATAGTTTATATTTTTTATATTTGCGATGGTTTAATGCTGAATGTATGCCATGTCTGTTGTTACCTCTATTTAAATGGTTGATCAAGAAAAGTGTTGAATGAATTCACCTTAGGATAAAAGTTGGAGAAAAAGAGGAGAAGTGGTAATAAGATAACAAGACTTCATCCCTGCCATCCTAAGGGGGAGTAGTGATGAGCCTGAGAAAAGAAGATAATACTACTTGTATAATATGTTCAGTGCTAAAGGAACAAACATTTTTCATTTTTGTTACTCAATAAATCTGAAAATGTAGAATCTGAACCAGAGAAACTAGCCACTGAAGATGTACCAATGACACCCGTACACAAAAGTTCAACTCTATAAGAAGGTGAAGTTGATACTTCTGAAGCTAGTAATTATAGATAAGTCAAGATAGAGCTTTGTAAAATATGTCCAGTCAAGATGAACATCTATCTTGTATTTATCATTCATGTTTGAATCTGGAAAATTGTTAAATATAATTCCAGAACTTTTTATTATTTACAGTTCTCAACGTTTTATTATTTTCTTATTTGTTAGTTGAGTTATCCTCTAGGAATTTGTGTGTCAAATATTTAACAACAAATAGGGGGAGATTGAAAGGCATATGATAAGGCCTATTTGTAATTATTACATGACAACTCAACTCTGATTAGAAAGAGAAGTAAATAATAAATGTGATAACAAGAATCAAGTCTAAGAATGTCAACTAGACACGAAGAATCAGAATATCAGAAGAATTCCGACAAGACTGCTACTCTACACTGAAAGAAGTTCATTAATATGTTCAAGCGTCGGTGTAAAATAAATGAGTAGTATTTCAGATGAGTTCAGAGGATATAGAAGGTTTTTAAGTGCCTACTACAGAAAGATTCCAGAGGAAGAAAATTATAGAGGAAGAACAAAAAGAAGACAAGACAGGACAAGACTAGACAAAATAAGATATAAAGACCACTATATCAGAAATAAGAATCAACATTGTAGTTAGTCATCCGTGAACCAGACCAGTGCACAGGTATCAACAATGTCAGTGAAGATTCATCATCAAAAAGTTTAAGTGGTTAGAAAGGTTATTGTTGAAGAATAGAAGAGTTTGATCTACATCAACAATGGTCTTATAGTCAAAACTTTAATTTAATTCTCTATTAATTAATTAAATTAATTAGTTAATTTAATTAGTAAATTAATTCACTTAGAATTAATTTACTTCTTAAATTAATTAAAGGATTAATTAGTTTATAATTATTTTAGAATGAAGAAGACAAAAGCTAGAAGCTCAAAGGGATACAGTTTTGTTTGGAATGCAGTGTACAAGAGTCAGAATCCAAGATTGAATATTTGACTGGGTACATGCAGTGGTGAGAAGAAGTTTTGTCTGATTTAAAGAGTTAAATTATTTCAGTAACAGATGTACTTCTAATTGCAACTATAGATATAACTAAACAAGCCTGACAGTACTGACTTAAAGACAAGATGGGAAAAGAATTGATACGGAAGAAATGCAGAGTTATATTTCGTAAAAGTGGAACCCCGGTTGGAATTAATTTATCATTTCCAAGTCAAAAGGAGTTCGGTTCCAGACATTCAGAAGACCGCAGCTTAGAGCGTAATGATTTATTTTTATTAATAAATGTTTATTTATTTAGTAAATTATATTTGTAAATATTTAAATAATATTATATATTTATTTTTATAATTTTTGAATTAAATTTATTATTTATTAATCAAAGATTATAAGCTGTGCGGGTCAAAAAAACATATCTACGTAGCCTGTCTATGATAAGTCAAAATAAGCCCTTTTTTTAAATTGAATTGGCAGGTGAATGAAAAGTCTTACTGAGAGCTATTCAATGGAAAGCCTTATCGAGAGCTATTTTTAAAAGTCTTACCGGATTATTTCTTTAAGACTATTAAAAAGTTTTACCGAATTATTTCTTTAAGACTTTTTAAAAGTTTTACCGAAAATATAAAAGAATAAGGTCTTGCTAGAGTTAAAGAAAAAGTTTTACCAAATTTTTCAAAATTCTTACCGAGCTATACAAAACTCTTGCCCAACTTATTTAAAAAGTATTGAAGGCTAATTTATAAAATCTTTAAGTTTTTTAATAAGTTTTATTCAAAAGTCTTGTCAGCTTACACCTATATAAATATGAGGCAATTGACTTCATTTTTCAAAAGTAAGAAAACATTCAAATTTAGTAATTTGTCTACAAAGTTATATTCACAGACTTTTTGTGCTGATTTGAATTCTTAATTCCTTAAGTAGAACAGTTCATGTCAAATTTGTACTAAAGAATTAAGAAATATTATACGGAATATTATAACACCCTTTCAAGTTTAATATACATATTTAACTTGAATCTTGTTTAAATAATTTTAATTATTCTTGATAATTAAAATATTATTTTAAATCAGAATAATCTGTGAGAAAATTTTAAGATTGTATTCAACCCCCCTTCTACAATCTTATATAGGGATCAACATAATCCATTAGGTATTAGTTTGAAACTGGAGAGAAGAGACAGCTCTGAATTTTCATCAAGTAATTCTACTCAGTTTAGAAAACCTACTGGTTATTTGTTTAAAATGTTCCGAGGAAATCCATATATGGTAATTGGTTGCTCGTCGTTCCTCTACCACCTCCATGCTATTGGACTTGTTCAAATCAAAAGGGCAGTACCCTACTCTCCTTGCTTTGCAAAAGAAGTTCTTGGCTCAAGTTTATCAAGGAGAGAGTTTGTTAAGGTACTGAATACGTTTATTTTTCCAACATTTTATAAGGGCTCGGAACAAAACTGGAGGCTATAACAATTGTGATATTGGTACTTAATGGAGACTTTCTGTAGTAGTTTTGTAATCCTGATAAGATCACTTTAGTGAGATGAGACTTGTTTGTATAAATACTGTGGAGAGCATTGATTTATATGGTTTGTTACTTTAGTTGTTCATGAATCCTCTATGCTTGATTGTATGATAATTGGATGTTATCCATGAGGAGATGCTTGTTTTGTTGATGAAACTTCTTTATAGTGTGCTATTAAATGATGACTTTAGTTTACTAAAGTTATCGACATTATTTTATTTAAACAATGGGTTGACAGAAGTTATGGATATACCTTTTTGTAATTTAATTCACATCTTAGAAGTAGGAATTTTTTGATCTTCCATGAAGGAGCCGTGTGGAACTAAAGTTTCATATTCGGCGTTGGATTAGACACAATCGAAGTGTTGAATTGAATTGGGTACATAAGTAGGTAGAATCAGCTGCATTTAAACTTGTTCCCTAATAAAATGACACTAAATTGCAAAAGGCTTAGCCTTAGGATGAAAAAATGGATCAGTAGCACAATCAAGAACAGTCAGGCTATCAAAATAAATGAAAAAATGGGCTGAGTTGACATAATTTGAAGATAAAATGCCCAAAATGGCACAACCTGAATAAAAGGTCCTACATAACACTATAAAACGTGGAATCACATTCTAAAACGTGGATTTGTGTCGCGTTTCAAAAGTAATGTGCATAACCCAACTTAAAGCTTCATTTTACCCTAAAACTCTGCTTCATCTTGCGTTCTTCAAAAAAAAAAAAATTCTCAAGACGATACACAATGTAGTGTTTTGATTAAACGTGACATGAATTAGCGTTTTAGAGTACCATTTATGGCCATTTCTCTAGTTTGTGTTAATCTCTTTGAAGGAATGCTCAAATGGCTTATGGGAAAAAATTGTAATAGTGATTCTCCATGTATTGAACTTGCATATAATTAGTAACATTTTTATTATGGATAAGGTTGAAGAATTTATAGGAGAGACTAGCTTGAATTTGCTTTATTTTGGCATGCACTCAAGTCAGTTGCACAGTGCCTGTAGACCACAAACATCTAATAGACTGATAACGCAAAAACTTCTTGTACCTGCAAAATTTGTAAGAAAAAGATGAAATGATTCTCAATACTCGTAAATTAATATTATGATCATATAAGTAGGATGCATGGAAGTAAACTGATCTATTGTAGATAGATTCTGTAGTAGTAGCTTAAAATCAATATGGTGAATTAGAAAACAAGATTTGTAGCAAATTAAATGATCATATAAACAATATATAAATAATTGTTCAGCCACTATGGAAAGAAAATTGACAGTTTGAATCGACTACTTCTAATGAGTATGAAGAATGAACCAAATTCTTAACCATGATAAGAATTGATATTTTTATGAATACACTTGTAACAAAATAGAAATTTTCTCTAAGAATATTAAAATAATATTTAATTATTAAGTTTGATTTCAAAATTATGTTGATATAGAGTTCGGTGTGAATCACGAGCCTCTTAACTGATACATGAAGTAAAGAGTCTTCTCTATTTAGACATGTTTTTTACCTTCCTTAAATAACATGTATTGAAAGATAGGATTATTATAGCAACGTCTTGGTAAAAAATGAATCTAACTCCTCCGATTCTAAATGTTCCATGCAGAAATTTTTTCTAACCAACATCAACTTCAGCCCTCATTAATTTAAAACCACAACCAAGTATACAGATAATAAATAAATGCATTTGCCAGTTCTAAGAAGACAATATTAATCATTTATAGAAGTATTATCAATGCATAAATACATGTCTAAATATATACCATTTTAGTTACCACAACAGTAAGCATTAAATTGAGAGTTTCTTATTACCAATACATGTGTCTTGCTCCATTATATAAAGTTTCTCGCTCTTGCACTTACAACCATATCCACCGCATGTGATATTCTTACAGGAACAACCCTCACATGACAAGCAAGACCTTCCAAACATCCACTAATATCTAGTCCACATCCAAAAGAAATGTATAAGTTATATATGTTGAAGCCAAACCCAAAGTAAGGTCTCAAAACGAGAAATATATAGATCACACAAGTTACCAACACATTTATTGGCATATTGGCGAAAACATCTGGACATCGACATCCTGTTATATTGGAGTCCTATATCGCCCGAAATAAGATTTTAGTTGAATGCAATGTCGGAATGACACACCATGATCAAGAGATAAAGAGCGAGCAAGATAGAAAACACAATAAAAAGAAAGGCATCACTGAACTAAGCAAGCTGAGAGCGTTTATCCATATCTACTTTCTGACCAGGAACCTTCATTATTTATTGCACACCTTCCAGGTCTGAAAGCTACAAAACACAAAGAAAAGTTAAGTAAATGGAAATAGTAGGCCTTAGCAATCCAATTGATGATTAAGAAATTGATAATAGACCCAGTTAATATAAACACCAATATATCCTAAAATAGTATATACACAATCAGAACTACTTTCAACTGAGATGACTCCAATTCGGTATGGTTTTATGTTAAAATAAACTTTGGTATAACCATGACTAAAAATATAAGGCTTCTTATTTTCCAAGTTTATAGTCTTTAATTTTTTTCATGTTGGATTTGTTAAAATTTTCTATATGCCCAAATCACATAAAAGACACACACCAGTTACCATCAGATGTTGCATGGTAGTCACCAGCAACGCCTGCAATTGGAGGCACGATGCATTTGCATATTTCATAAATGGTATAATTTAAAGCATGCCTGCTTGGAGTGCTCGCTCAGAAAAAGAAAGAGATTCAGATTTTCAGAGATTGTTGACAGTTCCATTTTATTTTTACAAATTGAAATGAACTAGGGGTAGTGGTTATAACCAAAATAAGCCTCCCACTAATTAAAAGTTTTCTCACTGATTTAGGATACTTCTCACCATCAAATAGCCTCGTCCAATTGAATGAGCCCAAGCCTAATTCAAATAGATGGTTAGCCTAGTTGGATAGGTCAAAAGAAATTTCCCACTTTACAAGGCCCAGACCTAGGTAGATGGTTATTATTAACACAGAAGACTACCAGCCCAGATGGATGACTTGACTAATCTAGGCACCTCGACCATTTGAGGATAACTCCCCCATAGTAAGACTCGAAGATAGACACACATATATCATTAATAAGATTTATAATTCATACCTAACACTCCAAGTAAATTTATGTTCTTTCCATTTTCAAGTAGGCGATATATCGACCAGAGGCACCCGTCTTCTCTTCAACACTGAATATCTGCCTAGGCTTAGGACTTCTCGAGTGAGCATTCTCGATTAGATGAGCACTATTCGAAAGAGAGAGGATACTGAGTAGACAAGCACCCCTTGGCGTACGAAGATTACTAAATGTATGTGTACTTTTGAGTGGATGAGCACTATCGGGGAGGGCGATAAATCTCGAGTGGATGAGGACCTTGAGAGTGGGAGACATCTATAATGCTGTTTTTATAAGTCTGGTAAAGCATCTTGAGAATGGTATAAAGAGGGAGAGAACACTTGTAGAAGATGAGGAATCTTCAGCAGGTTTTCAATTGATACATGAACCCAGATTAATCATTTGTTAATGGCGTAGATTGTTGATAAATAGATGAGGCCTTTAGTTGATAAAGAGGTTCAAACCATAATCTTCTATTCTTTTTCGTAGTCTTCCAATACTACAACGTACTACCATAGAATTCCGCCAAGTCTTTGTCCAAGTTGACACTGTGTACAACCATACAATTTTCTTATGTCTAAACTACCTAGGGTTCTTTGACAACAGTTTATGCCCTTCTGAGCCGACATAGCGTATTTTCATATAATTTTCCTAGGTCATTGATCCTTGTACTATAGCATGTACCATTCCAAGTTGCTGACATAGCATACCTTATATCGTACAATTCTCCTTGATCAAAGACTAAGATTTTTGCATAGTGACATATGTTATTCCAAGAACTCTATGAAAGATTTCATCCCACGAAGGGGAATCTCGGGTGGAACCATCTCATATAGAGGAATTTCATCCCACGAAGGGGCATCTCAGGTGGAGGTATCTCATATAGAAGAATTTTAATATACCATGCGTGCCACTTTGATATTGTTACTGATGCAGAACGGAAGCCTAGGATAAACAAATATTAATCCTTAACAAAAGACACATGAATCTTACACGAGAAATCCTGAAATACCTTGAATCCACAAGGAAGAATTCTTGAATCCACAAGAAAGATAAGAGAAAACTCTTAAGAATTTTTAATTATTCAAAAGATCATAGGTAATACATCATAATGTTCTTTATATAGGGATATATTAGGAATCTACATGTAACTTGATGATAACTTTAATCTTAGAATCATAGAAATTTTAGTTGATGTAACTGATTAATTCATATGAAGATTATAAATATTGATTGATCAGGAAATTATTTATCAGTTAAAATGTTTATGTAAATCAACTGATAATATGGATTGTAGCGTAGGTGTATTTAGTCTATTTCAATTGATAAGGTGTAAGTCAATTGATATTATTCTCATTAATTGATACTAGAGTCGATTAAAATAGGTCATCAACTGATGTGTAACTTAGACTATCAAATTGTAATTATTTGAAGATAGGAAAATTATGCAAGTGAAAGATGATCAATTGATATGGAAGGATCAATGGATAGAAGATCAACTGATAAGAAGCTAAAGTCAAAGATTGAAGACCATCAACTGATATGAAGACCCATCGATTGATATATGGATTGATAATTTTTATTAATCGATAAGTCATCATTTATCAATCGATTGATATAAAGATCAATCAAAGAAGAATATCAATTGATGGATAAAAGGAAGAATCAATTGATATGCCTAACAACAAATTATTAATTGATTGAGACATCATAAGTTGATAGACAAAAACACACCTATAAAAGATAGTCTATGATGACTGTGAAGACTCAAGTTGAAGTTATATTTCCATGTCTGAAGTACTTTTCCCGACATAGAAAAAGGCAAAAGGAAAGATAGATCAGAAACAATCCTAGTTTAGATTAATAATTTTATACTCTTTCTAGGTATTGTAAACACGCTTGTAGTATAAAACAAGTGTGGTAGCATTTTTAGAAAATAGAGAAGTTAGACAATATCTTAGAATCAACTGTTCAAGCCTTATAGCACTTTGTAAGATCAGTTGATTCATTTTTTAACTTCGTAAAAAAAGCATCTAGGTTTTATTAACCTAGATAATCTGAGCAAAAATATACACTAATGGAAAAACCAATCCATCAGTAATTTTAAATATTGTTGTTCAAATATTTTTCAGTTTAATTGTTCATATATTTTCTCTCAAACATCCATAACTACAAGAACAATTATTAAAACAGAAAAAGTTTTAATAATTTGTATTCAACCCCCCTTTTTATAAATTATATTGACATTGTTCTGGGAAATAACAATTGGTATCAAAGCCTAGGCTTTAAACATACATAAAGTTTAAGATCAAGAACAAGTCAATATGGGACAAAAAGATTTAGGTAAGAAAATCCCAATATTGGAGAAAGATGAATACTTTGCATGGAAGGTTAAAATGCACATGCATCTACTTTCTCTTGACCCTTCTTATGTTAACTGCATAGATAAAGGTCTTCATGTTCTTATGAAATTAGTCACAAGTGTGAACCCAGATGGAACTCTTGCTTTTGATTAACACATTCCAAAACTTATCACTGAGTTTACTAAAGAAGATGAAAATGAGGTTCTCAAGGATAAAAAGGCCATGAACATATTGTTCAATGGTCTAGACAAAGACACGTTCGCCAATGTAATCAAATGTACTACTTCAAAAGAAGTATGTGATACACTTCAAACTCTTTGTGAAGGAATTGAGCAGGTCAGGAAGAACAAGATGCAAATCCTGATTCAAAAGTATAAATCTTTTCATTTCAAAAGTGGTGAAGCCATCACTGACATCTATAGCAGATTTCAAAAATTGTTAAATGTATTAAAGTTTTATGGTAGGGTTTATATGTAACTAAGGATATAAACTTGAAATTTCTTAAATCTCTTCCAAAAGAATGGAAACCAATGACTTTCTATTTGACAATCTTAAGACTTTAAAGATTACACTCTTGAGAAACTCTATGGTATTCTTAAAACATATGAGTTGGAAATATAACAAGATGAAGGGATTGAGAAGAGTCAAAGAAAAGACAAGACTGTGGCTTTGATGGTCAAGGGAAATGAAGACAAGAAAAGGAATAGTGAAAGTGGCTATGTAGAAGGCTCTGTCATGGTGGCCAATGATGCTAATGAAGAATCATCCAAGGGAAAAAGAAAGTGCAAGTATGAAGAAAGTAAAGCATGTTCTCAGGATGATCTAGATGAAATTGATGAATACCTTACATTTCTGTCAAGGAAGTTTTTAAAGATAAAATTTAAGAGGAATTCAAATGCTCAAAGGCCTTGATCCTAGTTCAGGAATGACAATTAAAACAAAAAATTGGTTGATAGATCCAAATTCAAATGCTACAATTGTGGATTGGCTGGTCATTTCTCAAATGAGTGCAGAAAGCCAAAACAAGGAAAGATGGCAAAGTCATATGATGACATTAACTATAAAAAGAAATATTTTGACCTTCTTAAACAAAAAAGAAATGGCTTTTATTACTGAAGAGAAAGACTGGGCTGCTAATGATAGTGATTCTGAAAAGTTCATCAATTTAGCTCTAATGGCCAATCATGATGATGAGGAAGCTAGTTCATCATCAAATAATGTATTAGCTACTAATTTTTCTGAACTTTCAAAAGATGAATGCAATAGTCCCATCAATGAAATGTCTAATGAATTGTACAATTTGCATAGCACTCTGAAATCTCTAAACAAAGAAAACCTCAAGTTAAAGAATACCATTAATGCCTTAACTTGAGAGAAATGCATTTCTTGAAAATGAACTTGTCTATTTAGATAGATTCAAGCAGAAAAGTAAGGATGCTAGAGATGAGCTAGTAAATAGTTCAAAAAGAGAATAATTGTTAAAAGAACAATTGGCTAGAGAAATTGAAAACATTAACAAGTGGAATAGGTCTGCTAAAACTGCCAAACAAATTATTGATGTTCAGGGTTTAGATACTCTAGGAGAATCCCCTAAATCAGTAGGCAAGCCATTGGTTGATACTTCAATGGATAAAGATCAATTGACTGCTAATCCTTCATCAACTGATAAGGATTATCAATCGATTCATGTTGAATCGATTGATAAGCATCCATCGACAAGTAAATCATCAATGGCTAACAAGAAGAACAACATTAGCACCCCTATTAAATTTGTTAAGGAAACCAAGAATCAAGTTAAGACTAAGGTTGAAAAGATGAACATTGGTAGCTTATCTAAGAAACAATTAAAAGAGAAATTAGAATGGATAACACATGTTGAAATCACTCACCCTAACTCTGAGAAAAAAAAGAAGAATAAGAATGGGAAGGTAGGTATAAACAAGCACAATAATTACACTCCTGATATGTATGCACCTAGAAAGGTATATGCTAAATGTGGTAGTGTGAATCATTTGTCTATGCATTGCAAGAAAGAAAAGAACTCCATACCTAAAATTATTTAAGTCCACATGTCATGTCTGCAAATGCCATGTTTACCAATCCTATGCTCATGAATGCCATGTCTTCTAATCTGGTTAATATTCATATGCCTTATGCACAAGTTCCCTACATGTATAATCCCTTCTTTGCATCACGGAATTCTATGGAACATGCATATACCTGATATCAATCATGCTAGTCATAATATCAAGTCTAAAAACATGCATGATATGTCTGCCATGAGTTCTAAGATGTTTAAGACTCAAAAGTCAACTCCTAAATTTAAAGTGGATCTAAACCCACCTAAATAAAAGGAACCAAAGTTGGCAACCAAGGCTCAGGCTGCAACTAATAAAAGAGGACCCAAGGCAACTTGGGTACAAAAAGCAACTTGATTGTTTTGATTGTGTGCAGGGAAATAGGAAGAAAAGTCTCTGGTATCTAGATAGTGGATGTTCTAGGCACATGACTGGATATATATCCCCGCTCACAAAGTTTGTGGAAAAGGCTGGCTCAGGAGTTACTTTTGGAGACAACAACAAAGGTTTTACTCTGGGATATAGCTCAATTGCAAGTGAAAATGTTGTCATTGAACCTGTAGCACTAGTTGATGGATTGAGGCATAATTTCTCAGTATTAGTCAAATGTGTGATAATGGAAATGGTATGTGGCTTTTCAACTGGATCATGCATCATAACCAACAAAGAATCTGGTGAAATTCTCTTAACTGGTGAAAGAAAAGGAAATGTATATGCGGCTGATTTCAACTCTATAAATGCAAATTCAATGGCATGCCTACTTAGCAAAGCCTATACACATGAAAGTTGAATTTGGCACAAGAAGCTAGCCGATTTGAATTTCAAAACCATGAATCAATTGGTTAGAAAGAATCTGGTTAGAGGCATTCCATAGATGGAATTCAACAAGGATGGACTATGTGATGCTTGTCAAAAAGGAAAGCAAAGAAAAATATCATTCAAGTCAAAGTCAGAATCATCAATTGATAAACCTTTGGAACTATTAAACATGGATTTATTTGGCCTTATCAACATGATGTCAATTGCCAAAAAGAAGGATGCCTTAGTAATTGTGGATAACTTCACAAGATATACTTGGGTACATTTCTTACACACCAACGATGAGGCAAGCAAATTCACTATTAATCATATGAAGAATGTTGACAATGACACTGAATAGAAGGTCAAGAAAATAATCAGTGATAATGGTACTGAATTTAAGAATGCAATAATGACAGAATTATGTGAAGAAAAAGGTATTACTCATCATTTCTCTGCAACAAGGACTCCACAACTGAATGGAGTTGTTGAAAGGAAAAATAGGACCTTAATTGAAGCCGCTAGAACTATGTTAGAAGAAGCCAAACTTCCTACATATTTCTGGGCAGAAGCAATCAACACTACATGTTACATTCATAATATTTCCATGGTCAATCAACTGCAAGGCAAAATCCATATCAATTGATGAAGAAAGACAAGAAGCTAACAATGAATTTTCTCCATGTCTTTGGTTGCAAATGCTTTGTCCTAAGGAATCAAGATGAAAATTTGGGAAAATTTGAAACCAAAGTTGATGAGGCTATATTTGTTGGATATGGAATAACAACTAAAGCTTACAAAGTCTACAATCTTAGATTACACATTGTTATGGAATCTATGCATGTAGTCTTTGATGATAAGAAAATTTAAGGGTAATTTGATGAAGGATACCATGACCTATTGCATTTTTAAAATGAATCAACTGGTAATGGTGAAGAAAGTGATGATGATGTGGAGATTCCAAGAAATCAAATACTCCGAAATTCCCCATCAATTGATGTTAATGCATCAACAGATAACTTATCAGTTGATAATCATCAATCGACTGATAATATATCAATTGATAACCATTCAATGGATAACAACTCCGCACAATAATCTTCAAGTAGGGTATCCATCTTAGGGGGATGGTTCTCAAATAATCAATCACATCACAATGATCATGATAATTCTAATGATCATGAAGCTTCATCTTCAAGAACAAATTTACCACCACAAAAGAAATAGATCAAAAGCCATCCTTTTGAGTTAATTATTGGAGATGCAAATGATGGTGTCAAAACTAAAAGTGCAACTCAAAATGAATGCCTATATAGTAGCTTACGATCTCAAGAGGAACCAAAAAGGATTGAAGAAGCCTTGAATAATCCTGATTGGATAATTGCTATGCAAGAAGAGTTAGATCAGTTTGAAAGAAGCAAGGTGTGGAAGCTGGTGCCCAAACCAAAGAACAAGTCTGTTATTGGTGTAAAATGGGTGTTCAGAAAAAAAATGAATGAATCGGGTACAATGACAAGGAATAAAGCAAAATTGGTGATAAAGGGTTATTCACAAGAAGAAGGCATAGATTTTGATGAAACTTTTGCACCTGTTGCAAAGTTGGAAGCAATCAGAATCCTTCTAGCATATACTGCACATGTTAATTTCAAAGTCTATTAGATGGATATGAAAAGTGTTTTTCTCAATGGAGAACTAGAAGAAGAAGTATATGTGGAACAACCTCCTGGTTTTGTGAATTCTGTTCATCCTGAATTTGTATACTATCTTCTCAAAGCACTGTATGGATTGAAGCAAACACCTAGAGCCTGGTATGACACACTATCTAAATTCTTGATTGAGAATCACTTTACAAGAGGTACTATTGATAAAACTCTCTTTCATAGAAATGTTAATGGTTATATTATTCTTATTCAAATCTATGTAGATGACATTATTTTTTGCTCAACTGATGAGAAACTTTGTCAAAAGTTTGCTAAGTTGATGCAGAGTAAATATGAATGAGCATGATGGGGGAACTTATCTATTTTCTTGGTTTGCAAGTCGAACAAATTAAAGATGGTATTTTCATAAATCAAACCAAATATATCTTTGACTTATTAAGAAAATTTGATTTAAATGAATGTTTTCTACAAAAACTCTTATGACTACTACAACTAAACTTGAATTGAATACTAAGGAAGCTAAAGCGGACATTTCATGTTATAGAGGCATGGTTGGCTCATTATTATATTTAACTGTAAGTAGGCCAGATATAATGTTTACTACATGTCTTTATGCTAGGTTTCAAACTGATCCTAGAGAGTCTCATTTGGTTTCTATTAAAAGAATATTCATATATCTCAAAGGAACACCAAATCTTGGCATTTGGTATCCTAGAGAATCTGGATTTAATCTAATTGGTTTAGAAAAAAGCAAAATTTAGTATCTTCTTCTGCAGCGGAGGCTGAATATATTGATGCTGGAAGCTATTGTGCACAAGTGTTATGGATGAGGAATCAATTGGTTGACTATGGGTTCAATCTAAGAAAAATTTGAATATTCTGTGACAACACAAGTGCAATTGCAATCACTGAAAATCCAGTTCCATATTCAAGGACCAAACACATTGACATAAGGTATCACTTCATTAGGGAACATGTAAAGAATGGTATTGTTGAATTACATTTTGTCCCTGATGAAAGACAACTTACAGACATTTTTACCAAACCATTAGATGAATCTACTTTTAATAGATTGGTCTGTGATTTAGGTATGCTTAACTATGTTTAATCTTTTAAATGTCTGAAAAGTTATTTATTTCTTTTAGTTTTATTTAGTAGCCATTGATTCTGTTAATCTATTGATTTCTCAATAATCAAGTGATAGACAGTTACATATCAATGGATATTTTAGTCTATCGATTGATAACTATATCAATTGATGATATAATTGTTCATCGATGGATAGTACTAACAATCAATGGATAAATTAGTTATCAATCGATGACATTGAAGCTTTAGGGTGTTGGGTTCCAAGACATAAAACGCAGCGGATTAACGTAAATATAACAAAAATTTCAGAACCCTAATGCAGGATCATGTATAAGATTGACAGATTATGGTGAAACAGATTTATACCTTTTCTGGTCTTGACTTTCACGAACTCAACGGAGATCCTAGCTTTCACGACTAGTGTCTTCCTCTCGAAAAACACCTCTATGGTATCCACACGAGCACCTTCAAGAACGTCTCACGATCTTGATTATGGAACGGATGTACTAGCCTCCTTTTGATGATTTCGAATTTCTGCCTTCTTTTTCTACCTTGCTCCTGCCTCTAGGGTTTAAGGTCTCAAAAACGTAAATGGCAATTTAACCTATCATTATCTATTTATAATGACTGGTTAACGGGCCTATTCAGCAAAACCTAACCCATGTAGGTATAGGATTAAATAATAAAAACGTATTTCTATTATTTAATTAATAACTAAGTCATACTTAATTATTATGGGCAGAAATCCTCTTCAAATTCGAATTTATATTATTTCAATTAATTAAGTCTCACTTAATTAATATAATAAAATTCAAATAATCATCATTTAATTTAAATCTATAATTTAAATTAACTATTCCTCTAAGTGCTCTATGTGTGTGACCCTATGGCTATTATTTAATTAGCAATAATTTTATTCTCCAATAAAATTATAAACAATGAGCGGTATCTAGTAATACATCATTGCTACCCAATTAAACAATAATTAAATCGTGATTCGATAAAACCTTTCGTGATTAATGTTTCCGTGTAATATAATCCCTTTAACCATATATATTATAGATTAAACTCGAGGCATGTATTTAGTCATCATCTACAACATTTAATCCGGGTTTACTTGATCCATGAGTAGACTATGAAAAACAAATCATTATTTGAGCACGGCCATGCATTTTATAGTCTTAGTCAATCAAGAGGCCAATAATATCTCTCCTAATTATAGGAGGGTTAAATCATTTATCTATCATTCATATTTCTCATACGACTCATGATATACCCGATGTCCACTTTTATCATCACCCGGTCAAAGGTAACTTTTAATGTAGTCAAAGTATATTAATCATCGTATAGAAATATAATGATCTCAAGTCAAAGGATCATTACACCATTATCACTGTGAGTCTTTCTTATGACTTTATTAAACATGAAGAATCTCACTGTGGGTCTGTCCAGTATCATGTACTCCTACATGTACCTATGTATTGACTTTAGTATCCCCATACTTATAACCAATGAGATGTGGTTATCAGTCAAACAACATACTAGTCTATTTATGTATTATTATTGTCCTATAATAATAATACTCGACTAGGGACCTTTTAAGAATATGATATATTATATAATCTCAAGTTCAAGTCATGTACTTAAACTATACAATGTGTATCATGATTCTAAGGACATTTATTATGCTAACAAATATATCGCAGTAATTAAAGTCATAATAAATACGTTTATTGAATAATCAAATGACATAAAGGTCTATTAAAAAGAACATTGTATTGCCTCTAGGGCACCTACACTAACATAGGGTCCGTGACATCAATCGACATGTAAAAAATATAGTCGTTGATTGCTTAAAATTGATAAATAGATACAACCCTGTATGTATAATACTCTATTGCCAAAATAATTAATTAATTCATTTACTTTTTAACTCAACAGTCGATTAAGTTCTATTTTGAGTAAGAAATCAATTAGGAATTCAGTAAATATTAGTGAGATTAAAATTCATTTTAATTCTTACTTGCAATTTTACGAACTGATTCTCTTTATCTCTTTCTCTATGAACTCAATCCTTAATTTCTCTGTTCTCAAACTCCCACATCTACTCAATCTCTTTCAAGTGTGTATAATCATCAATTAGCATCAAGAAAATGGCGTCTTCGTCTTCTTCATCTAAGAAAGTCTCACAAGGTGGATACATCTACGAACTCAACAATTTTGTGGCATGCACAATTCTGAAAGAGGCACCCCAGGGATTTCATCCATTGATGAAGTTTCTAGATAGTTGCAAGTTGAGGAATTCTATAAAGGATGCACCAAAGCTAGTCTGCAAATTGGTGGAAGAGTTATGGGTAAGTGTAGAAGTGGCCAATGACGACTCTACAATTACATTTACTTGTAAAGGAGATAAGTATACTTTAAACACAATATCTATTGATGAATGTCTCAGTATACCTGCTAATAATACTGATAAAGCACCAACAGATGAGGAAATAAGAAAAATGCTAAAATTTGTTAATTATGTTGAACCAGGAATAAGCCTAGGTCGTGTTGTTAGAAAACATCTTAGAAAGGAATGATCATATTTCTTTGATTCAGTCATAAATTGCTTTAGTGGTAAAATTAGTAATTTTGATGCAATAACCACCAGTATGCAGGAAATAGCCTATTGTATTGTGTATGATAAATATTTTAATTTATCTTCTGTAATCATGAATGAAATTGCAGCAAAACTGGGTAGTAAGACTAATAGGTCTAATCATATTTATTATGCTAGATTTATTATGTTGTTTATTAACCATTTTGTTAAAGAAATTGAGATTACAAGGGAGACAGAGACACTGGATTGCTGAGTCCAAAACAAAAGGGTCTTCAAAGACTTAGTCAGGTTCAATCTTCACAGTGATGTGGAATTGATCTATCCACCTTTTGTTCAGGTATTTATTTCTAACTTAACTACTTCCTAACCTCAATCTTCTTTACCTTCTGTGGCTATGGAGGGTGTTAGTATTGACCCCAACCCTCCTACCCAAGCCACACTATTGGTCCCTGGTATTGTAGAAGGATAGTTGAATAAAATATCAATATTTAATCACGGAATTTTGGATTTAAAATATTAATTTAAATAATCATGAAATATTAATTTTAATGAAATACTGTTCAAGTAGAAAATGTGATTTTTAACTTGAAAAGTATTACAAAAATAATATGATGAAAAGTGTATATAACTGATAAAATATTCTAGAACGATTTTGATATGAATTGTTCTAATTTAACAATTATATTTCAAACCAGGACATAAAGTCTGTGAATATTACAATGCAGACAAATTACTGAATTTGAATGTTTTCAACAGTTTTCAACAACTGAAATAATGAAGCTAATGTCCTCATATTTATAGAGGTAGAAGCTAGCAAGACTTTCTAATAAAACTTATTAAAAAATATAACAAGACTTTTTAAATTAGCCTTTAAGATTTTTTCAATAAGCTGGGCAAGACTTTTTTTACTCGATAAGACCATTAAAAAATCCGGTGAGTCTTTTTTAAAAAGCCCAACAAGACTTTTCTTACCTCACAATTCGGTAAGACTTTTGAGAAAGTCTTTCTAGAATTCGGTAAGACTTTTATTAAAGTCTTATTAAACTAAAATTCGGTCAGACTTTTGTTTAAAGTCTTATTCCAAGTTCGATAACACTTTTGAAATTGTTTGCTCGGTAAACCATTTTGAAATTAGCTCTCGGTAAGACTTTTAAATAACACACGGTAAGACTTTTTCTTTAGCATGCTTTTTCATTCCTTTGGACACGTGGCGGCCTACGATTGGTCACTTTAATAAACATTACCTGCCAATTCAATTTATAAAAAGCAAGGGGCCTATTTTGTCTTATTATAGATATGCTCCGTAGAAATGCTTTTAGACCCGCACAATTTATAATCTTTGTTTAATAAATAATAAATTTATTTCAAAAATTATAAAAATAAATATCTAATATTATTTAGATATTTATAAATATAATTTACTAAATAAATAAAATATTTATTAATAAAAAAAAATCCTTACGCACCAAGCTGCGGTCTTCTGAACGTCTGAAACCGAACTCCATTTGAATTGGAAATGATAAATCAATTCCACTTTTATGAATATATGAATTTTCATTTCTTCGGTGTCAATTCTTTTTTCGTCTTGTCTTCAAGTCAGTACCGTCAGGCCTGTTTAGCTGTATCTACAGTTGCAATTAGAAGTACCTCTATTACAAAAATAATCTTAATCTTTAAACTAAACAATACTTCTTTTTACCACTGCATGTACCCAATCAACTATTCAATCTTAGATTCTAACTCTTATACACTGAAATCCAAACAAACCTGTATCCCTTTGAGTTTCCAGCTTCTGTCTTCTTCATTCTAATATAATTCTAAATTAATTAATCATTTAATTAATTTAAGAAATAAAATAATTCTAAGTGAATTAATTTACTAATTAAATTAACTAATTAATTTAATTAATTAACATAGGATTAAATTAAAATTTGACTATAAGACCCTTGTTGATGTAGATCAAACACTTTTGTTCTTCAACAATAACATTTCTAACCGCTTGAACTTTTTGATGACGAATCTTCAATGACATTGTTGACACCCTGTGCACTGGTCTGGTTCACGGATGACTAACTACAATATTGATTCTCATTTTTGCTATAGTGGTCTTTATATCTTGTCTTGTTCTGTCTTGTCTTCTTTTTGTTTTTCCTCTATAATTTTCTTCTTCTGGAATCTTTATGTAGTAGGTACTTAAAACCTTCTGTATCTTCTAAACTCCTTGAGATACTATTCTTTTATTTTACACCAATGCTTGAACATATAAATGAATTTCTTCTAATGTTGAGTAGCAGTCTTGTTAGAATTCTTCTGATATTCTGATTCTTCATGTCTAGTTGACATTCTTCGTCTTGATTCCTGTTACCATATTTATTATTTACTTCCCTTTATAATCTTAGTTGAGTTGTCATCTAATAATTACAAATAGGCCCTGTCATATGCCTTTCAATCTCCCCCTATTTATTATTAAATATTTAACACACAAATTCCTAGAGGATAACTCAACTAATAAATAAGAAAATAATAAAACATTGATAATTGTAAATAATAAAAAGTTCTACAATTATATTTAATAATTTTCCAGATTCATACATGAAAAATAAATATAAGATAGATGTTCCTCTAGATTGAACATATTTTATAAAGTTCTATCTTGACTTATCTACAACTACCAGCATCAGAAGTATCAACTTCACCTTCTTTTAGAGTTTAACTTTTGTATACGGGTGTCATTGGTACATCTTCAGTGGCTGGTTTCTTTGGTTCAGATTCTATATTTCCAGATTTCTTGAGTAACTGAAATGAAAAATGTTTGTTTCTTTAGCACTGAACATATTATACAAGTAGTATTATCTTCATTTCTAAGACTCGTCACTAATCCCCCTTAGGATGGTAGGGATGAAGTCTTGTTCTCTTGTTACCACTTCTCATCTATTTCTCCAACTTCTATCTTCACTTCTCATCCAAGGTGAATTACTCAACACTTTTTTTGTTCAACCATTTTAATAGAGGTAACAGAAGACATGACATACATTCAGCGTTAAACCATCGCAGATATAAAAAATATAAACTATGACATGTTATACATTTTAGAAAATCCGATTTATCCTATATACAATAATTTTCTAAAATCAAATAGAATAGAAGAATTAATAAATAATCACTAGTTCTATCTAATCCAAGCATGTTGTTATATATCCCCTTTTCTTGTTCAACAAATTCTACCCTTTAGTTTAGTAATCCTTTATAGAAGAAATTTTATCCCCCTTAGTTGAGTAACATTTTTTGTGTTTCAGAAGTAGGTTTCTTGATGTTAGATACCAATTGGTACAATATCGATTGTTAGAATACAAAGAAGTGGTAATTTCTGACTAGATAACCATGTATCAGAGTCAGGTATCCTGGGTGACATGCTTGTAATTCCATTGCATATTACTAAATTTACCTTTGGAAGTCAATTATCTTCCAAATCACTAATGTACCCAGATTCCTTATATATCCCCTTGAATGTAATCATTAGAACTATGTAATAGGGAATTGAGAATGGGATTTGGTATTTGTGCTAGTGTGTGATTTTCCTTTATGTATCTGACAAGTGTTTCACTCTTATACTCTCTAAGTGTTTCACTCATAGAATATATATTTTCACTCTTTCTCACTTGTGTTTCACTCTTTTCTCACAACACTGTTTCTCTCAGTACTGATGACATAGTCTTTTGTACCTGTAAGAAAGATCATCATAGCCACTTTAAAGAGGTCACTGGTGGTGCAATGGGGTTTCACACATCCCTATCCTCAACTGATTCATCAATAAATTGACTCATAATCAGAGAGTTGTTGACTTCCTATGTTGGTCCCTGAGATCACCAATTGTTGCCAATTGCTAGTCCCAAAGATTGTTGGTCCCTGAGATTATTGGTCCCTGAGTTCCAAACACATACCAAAAATAGGAAATCCTTCCAAATGGAATCTAGATTTGTTCTATCTGGGGAGGTAAACGCATATCTGAGTATTTAGCATAAGATCATTGGTTCCTCCAGATACTTGTAAAAGCACTTGACTCACAAGAGAGCCAGCAACAGACATTCCTTCTTGATATAAAGGAAAAGGACAAGATGCGAAATCCGTCAATTCATCTTTAGTGTGTGACATCCTTTACAGTGTATTTAAAACATTTTATTTATGGTTTGCAGTATTTGGAGGTGTCCAGATGAAATAGACTCTTCACAAGTAGCCTTGGCTGACAGGTTGAATTTAATAGACTCACTCTGTTGAGAGAGTGAACCTAGTAACAGTTTTGCATTTTCCAAGTCTGTACCCTTTTAGGAGAACACATATGAGCTGACAGTTGCTTCAGTTTATATTTGAATCACCTTTTCTGGAGACAGAGCTATTGGTTCACTCACAACCTTATCAAGTGCACTCAAGACACTAACTCCATCATTCTTATCAATTAGTTATTCTATCTAATGGAAATAGAGATGGATGTGATACTGTTTATGTGTTTGTATGTAAGATCTAGGATAGAGACTGATACCAATTGCTAAAAACTAATCATTAGACACTGTTGGTGTACATGCTTATAGATCTTGTGTTGGGTCCCTAAGTATCGTAGAAGGGGGGTTGAATACGATACTAATAATAATTTAAATTCTTTTTTGAATTTACGAATAAAAAAATTATTGCTTCAGAGTGGGTTTGGTCATTTGTAGTGTTTAGGTGAGCTGCCTACTAATTTTCTGTGTATCCGGATAAATCAATTAGGTTCAAGAAAATTAGCAAGTAAATTATGGAGACAAGTTTCCGGGAATATATCTTTCATATATAAACCCAGAGGGGTGCTACACCCAGTTAAAAATATAACTGGTTTCCAAAGAACAAATTAGTTCTTTGCTACTAACACAAAAATATTAGGCTCAGTTCCTATACAAATATATCTAAATTAGTACAAGGAAAAACTGAGTCCATAAGGAGTGATATTTAGGAGCCCTGGGCATTTTTATTAAAGAATCGGGTCCTAATATCTGACCGGGAGCAAGGTATGAGTGTGTATAAATTAACTCATTTTGCCCCAGCCATGGCAGAAGCTCCCTAAATATTTTTGTTAAAGAAGACGACCCTTTTTGATTGGTGACTTTATCTCTTTATCTGTGTAGACTTTAAATCAATAAAGTAGACTACTTGATTTTGATTGGCTGAGAGCTAAGTTGAACTTGAAGAGTAAGTGACGCCTAATAATTTTAGTTGCGCCAATACACCTAACACACAAGGGAGGCGCAACTTGTGGTTTGAATAATTGAAGGGAAAGCGACGCAACTTGTTGTGGCGCCTGATGCACTTGATTTTCATAGTCAAAGTGCGATTTAGCCACTGCACTTTGACTCTCTATTCATTCCTTGATTGAAGTTCTCCAACTTCCATTTCTTGTACCAAAGTCTTGTCATATTACACCCTGTACCCTGAGTTGTTTCCGTTCTTCGACTGTAGTTCAGAAACTTTCACTTTTTGTACCAAGATTTTGACACTTTGCACCATGCACCCTTTGAGCTGTTTAGTTGTTAGCTGTTTAACTGTTTGGATGTAGCCTCAACAAATCATTTTTCGTACCTTAATAAATATATGTTCTTTCCAAGTACATTCTTCAACTTAACAATTCTTCTATAGTTAATACTCAGATTCCTTTCACAAATTGCTAACGCCTAGTGCAACTGGTCTGGTTCACAAACGACTAACTTTGATCCAGGTCTTCGTATTATAGCTTTACTTGCATTGTTAAGTTTGCAGCAACTTCATTGCTTCGAACACTGACTGTCAATAAACTCTGTAACTTCACTGGAATCTATTCTGGTACTTAGACAACCTCTACATTACTACCACAATCTTGAATACTTCATTCTCTGTTATTCACTGATGCTTGAACATACAAATGAACTTCTTTCAGTGAGTATAACTCCAAGACTGCAGTTGTCTTTTTAATCCTTTGTCTTTACCATGTGTTCAATTCTTCTAGATTCCTATGCTTCGAACACTGTCTATCTTCAATCAATGCCTTTACACTAAAATCTTCTTGTGGCACTTCTATACTGAATCTTCAACACTTCTGAAACCCTGAAAGTCTTTACACATTATTCTTCACTGAGGCTTGAACATATTAATGAGCTTCTTTTAGTGACCTGTAGTAGACTTCAAAACTTCTTCTAATGTATTGATTCACTGTATATGCCTTGTCTTCATTTCTTCCTGATTTCTATGTAGGCGTAGTATTATTTACTTGTCCTGTTCTAGTGTTAAGTTATCACGATTACTATTCATACAGCTTTGTAATCTCACCAACGATCTCCCCCTATTTGATTGTTAAACTTAGCAAACAAATCTCATAGAGAGGATAACTCAACTAACAACTAGAAAAAGTAATCATCCGGGACTTGTAAATAATGCTACTAGTATTTTTGGATCAGATACTGCATTTTCAGTTTTCTTGTGTAACTAAAATGAAAGATGTTTATTCCTCTAGCACTGAACTGATATTCATGTAGTATCATCTTCATTTCTATCTGTGTTTGAGCTTTCTCTGCTTCAAAATCCTTCATAGTTGAACTTAAAGAACTTATCATAAACAGAGCTTCATAAGAATTCAAATTCATGGGAACGTCTTCTGTTGAACATAAAACACAGCTCAAATAATGTTCTCCCCCTAAGAATATGATTCTTCTTCTCTTTCTTCTTCTCCCTTTAGATAATCAATGGAAATCTCAATTCTTTTCTGTACACATCCCACTTGGATGAGAAATCCTCTACTGACAACTCCTTTTAAGTATAGGATACAGTTTCTTGATTTACCATATTTTGTTGTTTCTTATTAGGATCAGAAGATAAGATTTTCTTTTTCTTTTCGTCTAAAATCTTCCCTTAAGGATATTAATTTCTTCCAAGGATATAAAGATAAGACTTTATTAACTTCTCCTTTTTCTTCCTAAAAATTCTCCCACTTAGTTGAGGAATCCTCCAATGGCCCATCTTTGGAATGGTTTGTCTTCCAAGGAAGGTTCTCGTCTGTCATTGATTGGGAAAATATAGTAACTTTTCTTTTATAAGTAGCATGTAGCAAGGGTAAGTGTTTGGTCTTTGGTTTCCTCACTTCTACTACGTTCTGTTGGGGTTTACACTAAAGTGTCGAGCACTTTGAAGTGTTTCACTCTTTCTTTCCCTACCTCTCACTCAAGTGTATCTCTCCCTCACTTTCACTTAAGTGTTTCTCTCCCTTACTTTCACTCTGCATTCCAAATATAGCATTATGTACCTGCAAGTGAAATCCGTCAATTCATATATTCCTAACACCTGATTCATCCGAATAAACTGAATCACTATCAAGTGGAGAATTGCTTCATAGAGGTGTTCTTGATCTGTCATGCATAAGCACTGTCTCAACACCAGACTCAACAGCAATTGCTAAATCACTGTCTAGTGGAGCCTCACTTGTTTGAGATGGGTTATCCCAAGATATTAATATCTGTTAGGGAATCCTGCCTTGTTCTATCAAGGAGTTGCCTCACACCTTCTCCGTAAACGGGAGGTGGACATTCCTTTTCTAGATCTGGAAATGTTCCTTCCAGGAGGGACAACGTAGTAGGCAATGTAATGAATGGCAATTTAGAGCCTATGTTTCCCTCGTAACCCTGTGACGGGAATTTTGCATAAAATGCCCTACTTGACTCATCCGAAGAATTCTTGTCAAGAAGTTGCCTCTCAAGCCCAGATAAATCTGAACAAGAGATCTCCCTTTCGGGATGCAGAAGATTAACTTCTATTTGAGGTAGATACTTGGACAATGTAATGTATGGCTAGAGTCCGTATCTCCTCTGAATGCATATACCTCTCACTGTGCACGCCTTGCAATGTGTTCCTAGAATTTATCTGTTTAGGCTTCCCATCAACGTGAGTGCCAATGGTGTGCTTGACTCATTTCAAGATGTTCTAGCTGACGAGCGAATTTCAATGGACTCACCCTGTTGAGAGAATGATTCCAGAGACAATTTTATTGCCTTTTCAGCTCTAGATCCTTTTGAGGAGATGCAGATGAGCTTACAGTTACCTCAGTTATATACTACTTTACTTCTCTGGAGGTAGAGCTATGGGTGCACTTCCGACTTCATCCTTATTTGCTGAATCAAGTGCAGTTTCTCCCTAATCAACCTCTAACTAATATATGTTCCTTGTATCTCCAGGGGTTAATATATGGAAGTGGATGAATCAGTGTTTGGTACTAAGGTCTGGGTAAGAGATTGATGGGTTTTCAACCTCTTGGCCAGATTCTGTAGCCTCTGGGGGCTCATCGGAAAGAGTCAATCAAGATTAAAAGATAATCACCTTAACATTCCAAAACATATTTTCCATCTCAAAGAGAAGGAAAAATATAATAAGGAATGGTAATGGATTGCATTAAAGCACTTTTAATAAAAGAATTTTGTCGGTTCTAAAGATTTATCATTTAAGAACATGATACCAATAGAAATTTTCTTTAAGATACTTATCCCATAATAAAACGCGGGAATGTGTATCAGAGAAAAATTCCATCCCTTATGAATTTCTTATAAGGCAAACTTCCCATAATAAAATGCGGGAATTTACACCAAAGAAAAAATTCAACTCTCTTACCAAATTCTATCTCAATAAAATGACTTTTTTCCTTTATAACCTAAGTACTATAAGTTTTGAAAATAGTTTTTCAAAACATCCTTATCAGATAGAGGACTATGATTTTCTGACTCATAATGCAATTATGATATACATCATTTTCATCCACCTGATAGTATCCCCGACTTAAAATAAAAACATGACAATTAGGGTGAATGAATGCTTAACAATACAGCACTAGATCTTCAAAGCAACAACCACTGTTTAGGTACCCTGAATCAATGTGAAACATACATTGAAACAAGTATTTGAAAACAAATCATTTTACAAGTGATTGATACCTCGAAGTTAAAAACAATTTCTCCGAATAAAATAACAGTCACAAAGTTTCTGCCACTTTATAGAAAAAATTAAGAGAGAAAAAGCTTTTTAAGATAAAACTTTTAAAACTAGCTTTTGGAGAGAGGATAAAATATTTTAAGATTTAAAGAAAGCTTATCCTCAAGAAAAGTTTGATTCACACCCTAAGATTTAGAAATCAAGGTAGGGCTGTAAATCAAATGATTTTCAAAAGAGAAGTTTTGAAAAAGAATTTTAATGTTTTCTTCTTTAAAATTGATAGAAAAATGAATGCATCTTTGCATAAAACATTTTGAAAAAGAAATAGACAAGAGTTTCTTTATAATATATTCAAGTTTAAGACTCAGTCAAAGAAACAAAACTAATATTAATACTAAACAGTTACCACAGACATGCATATATAAATCAAATAACATGTGGTAATTATTCAGTAAAACAATAAGCATTAAGACATATTTTTATTATTAGTGATTTCACATAAACAACTTATATTATCACTAACATTAAAAATATCACAATTAATTGCACGAAAATATTAACAAAATCTCATTACTTGATATTTATCAATAATTTTAAAATGCAAGAAATTATGCTTCTAATATTTTATCAAATCAGAATTATGAAACTAATAAACATTGAATTGCTTTAATCCATAATTTTAATAAAATAAAATAATTTCGCTAAATACTAAAATATTCATTAGATTGAATATTAGCATCTAACTTCCTACACTATATCTAATAATTGTCACTCTAGCATATTACAATTATACTCATAACAAATATTAATGATATATGTAAGCTCGAGAAAATAGTTAAATAGGAATTCACAAGTCCTTTAAATATTGATATTTAATACTTGTGATCCTAATTACAACTTCTTGCAAATAAAATCAAATTTTAGAAATATTTTCCAAGTATATAAAATATTGAGAGTTTTATAAACATGACTTAGAAAATACTTCGTCTTCCAATATTAGTGAGTTTTGAAATATGCTTTATTTATTTAGAATAGAAATTATAAATACTGTCACTAATATCAAAAGAATCATAATTATTTGTAATAAAATATTTAAAAATATTAGAGCAAAATATCAGAGCAATTAAGCAAGATATCATTGACTAATACTCATCAAATATTTAACATACAAATAATTATGCTGCTAACTTATGCTAGAAAATTTAACTACCACTTATGCATATAACAATGTAAGCATGATAATTAAACTAGTAGAAAAAATCATGAGGTACTGGATTTGAAATAAATTCACAAGTCCTTTAAATATAGATGATTTAATACTTGTGAACGCATTTAAGAATTTCTTGCAGATGAGATTTCCAACAAATATGCATATAAATAATATCCCAAGTTCACTAACCAACTTTGACAAAATAAATTTATCAAGTTGTTCAGCAAATATCTGCAAGTTATTCTACTAAGGACAATCTCGAAAGAAATGATACCTGATGTCCTTGTGCTTGTTCCATACATGGTGTGGAGAGATCAACAGAGTTGTTGAAGTTGAAGTGGTTTCCTTGTCCAGAAGATCAGAGCATCACATTCACTAGCTGCTTTGAGTATAGCCTTTGTTGTAACTATGTGTGTTGAATGCTTTCTCTCATTTCAACAAGAATCTAACTTCTTCCACGAAATTGACACCTTCTAGGAATAACTTCCCTCTCTTTCTTACACATGTATCATCTATATCTATATAGCCAATTAGGTTAAACCTATTATCTTCAGGGTACCTGATTCTAAGAATTGGTAATCCCCTAAGATATTTAAAAATTCATAACTTAGTTATAAGATAAAATTCTCTAGTATCCACTTGGAAACTTGCACATAGGCATATCGAGAATAAAATATATGGTCTTTATGCACTTGAATAAGTAATGAGCTGATCATACCTCTATAGCTTGTAACTTCAGTTCATATACCTGATTTGCCCTGATCAAGCTTAGTGGTCTGTTGGCAAGAAGTCTTGGCAGGTCTAGAATCTTCCAAATTGCGCATCTTCAAAAGATCCTTGACTTACTTTAATTGCCATCATTCTTTCGAATTACTTATAATCCAAAAAGAACTGCAACTCTTCCAACATGCTCATCTTATACCTACTCTACATTAACTTAGTAAAATATCTCTTGCACAAGTTTTGTTAGTAGACCCATATATAATATAATCATGGTATACTAGCACATATATGACATTGTATGTGTGTCTTGTATTTTAGAGAAATATGTGTATAACGAATCTACCAAAATCATTTTCAGGTAATTAGTAGTTAGAGTGTCATACCATGTCCTTGACGATTTGCTTGAATCCCTACCTCCATCATAGAGAGCTTGGGAAGAGAATGATATACAAATTCCAATGATCTGTAACTTCAAAGTCCAGGAAATGTTGTACATCAACTTTAACTTCTAACTCATAATTCAGGAGTGCACTTGTTCACATTCATCTGATAGATCTTCATGCTTGAATGCTCAACAGGTGCTAGGATATCCTATTGTTAGGTCATCAACTTATTCAGCCCTAATAGGATCAAGTCTCGTCACTGGTGCTTACTGTTTGATCTTGAAAGTCCCGAATATTCTGTTTCCATCATCATCGATACCTTCTACTCGATAGTAACCTGTAGCAACCAATTTGGCTTTGTCCCTCATAACAATGCCAATAATTATCTAGTCTCTGAGAACCCTTACTATACCAATTTCAGCTTCGACTTTAGTGGTCTGGGTTCCAGCTTCAGTAGATTCTTCCTTCGAACTGATTGAGATCATCTTGTATTACAATCACCCAATCTGGATCAATCAGTGCATCTTCAGTATTCTTTGGGATTCCAAGTGCTATGCCCCGATGAATATATGTTCATCTTGATTAGCACTTCTAGCCTTTACTCAATAATCTGGTTTACTAAGAACTAGACTCTAGGAATGACTTTGACTTAAACCTTTTGTCTTGACAGATATGTTCTTAATGTATTCCTTTGATCTTCATTGTGTTGAGTACGACTAGTAGATCCTTCTTTTATTTTCTCCCCCTGAGTTGCTGCTAGGATGTGTTGAAGATCCTTCACCTTATTAAGTGGATTCTGTTAAAGTTCATGAGTTGTGTAGTTTCACTACCATTTCTACTACTAGAATCTGAATCATCATCATTATCATTGTTTCCTTCTGCAACCTCAGTTTCATCATCAGTATCTGAATTTGACTCTGACAGAATGTCAAACTTCAAAGATCCAGAATAGTCTTTCATTTTAATGCTCGGGAGCTTGGTGTAGTAGGTCGACACATTCAGACTTTCAATCACCTTCTGGTTTTCCATCATATATGACTTGAAATCTTTCGACTTCAATGAGTAGCCGAGGAAAATTGTTCCATGAACCTTAGCTTCAAACTTGCCAAGATTCTCATATAAATCTTCAATAAATATCAATTTCCTCCAAACACACGAAAGAGCTTCAGTGTTTGCTTCTGGTTGGCCATTAACTCATATGATGTCTTTCACGATCTTGTTGATTAAAGCAGCATGTTGTGTTAATTGATTCAGTTTCAAAGTACCTTTTTCAGTGCAGACTTCATTTATAACTTCATTCGCGAAATTAAGTTCCACTATCTGACTTCAAAGTTCTCACAGCTTACTTTGCTTCCAACTTGATCTACCTGATGATCAATTACCATCTGTGACATTTTGTCTGTTGAATGCATGAACAACACCAACTTGTAACTAGGGTTGTCACCAACTACCACTAAGCATATTTCTTCCATGACATAATTTGCTTCAGTGTGATGTTTTCATTGACTTCCCTATATGACATACTTCAAAATGTCCTTCTTGATAGAATTCCATTAGAAGCAGTCATCTCACCAATTTCTTCTTTATCAAAGAATCCATTGTCTTTATCAACAAGTGTGAGAGTTTCTTTTGTCTTAGCTAACTCTTTATTGATGAAGCTTTATTGAAAATTTCACTTCACCTTTGCATACAAAATCCATGTCAGCTACGAACAAATTTCCTCCATCTCAGGTGAGTGAGCTTCCAACCTTCTTGTTTGAGATCAAACACTTTTCCTTTTCAATGCTATTCCAGAAAACCACTGACCAAGAATTACCTAGTGCCCTATAGATAATTCTTACGTCCTTCCACAAGAAAGATGTTTCTACTGATGATAATTCCAAATATAGCCAAATCCCTTGGACATCCTTTGCTGTCATCTCCAAAGGTTACCGTTGGGTAGGCTTTCTCAACCAACTGTGATATTAGAGCTTTAATCTTAATCATATGTCTCAAACAATAAATGTCACGAAGTCACATAACTTTTTCCTTTTGTTACATACTCTGCAATCACAAATGATTAAACTTCTTGATACTCAACTTCAATTGAGTCCAGATGGGTTAGAGATATTATTTACAATGGTAACAACAACTTCAATATGCATAAAAGCACATGGATAGAAGAACTAACAAATTAATTACTAATTCTGTCTAATCCATTTCTGTTGTTGTCTAACATTTTTAACTATCTCTAATTACCTAAGTCAGTTTTAGATTAATCCTCGAATCAACAAATGTTACTGACTACTTAGATAATTCTACCATCTTTTATTATTATATCCCTAATAAGCAATACATGATCTAATATGGCATTTTGTACAACTATGTGAGTGGAGCAGATCATGTGAAAATAAGCACATAAATAATTTTAAAAATATGCAGAATATTTGAATAAAACATTATACACAATATCAAATTCCCCATATACTTATCAAGTCATTTATCACAATAAGAACAAATATAAAATAACTGATCTATGACCTGTTTGTCTATTTAGCAATTTTCACAACATTAGTAGAGGTATTAAATCACAGAAGATTTAAATCAAGTTCCAACAAATGTTCAGGGATACACCTAACCGTCTAGAACACCCAATCTAATTCTAGATATTCATTTTACTGCATAGACAATCAAGTATGAAATGTACTTATTTAAACTCATGAATCCTAGCATGTAATCTTATTCTTAGCAATCAATTAAGCATTTAAGTCCTAAGATGCTAACATGCTGACATGAATATAATACATTTCAATACCTAATAATCATATAGTTCTGAATTAGATAAACATATATTAGTTAGAATGTGTACATGTGAAGTGCTTAGTGATTCATCTCCAATGTTGGTCATTGATGTCATATATCCATTTGGTTCATCACTGTCACTGATAGAATCAGCCTTGCATTTAACTTCACCAATAAATGTTTTCCCTTGTTGCATCCTCACTAATGTTTGAGATTCATGCTTTAACCCAACATAGTGTCTGTCATCATTTGATTGTACAGGCTTTTTCAAACTGTGTAGCAAACCCCTGAACTTGTCTTTTATTTCCAATCATCCCTGTTTTGCAACCGCCTCTTGAACTGTTCTTGAAAATAACCTTTATGGAATCTATAAGTAAGGACCTTAGATTAAGAATTGGGATTCCGTCTGAATCTGATGTCAGTGAACTTCATGTTGCCCTGCAGGCTTGACTTGCAGTCTAGTTCTCAAGTTATTCCAAAGTGTCAAATTTACAACACCTTGACCACTACCTTGAACTACAACACCTTCAATTCAGCTTCTTGGATCAATTCGTTTCTGTTCAGAGGTTCTCAACCTTGACTTCAATCAAATTTGGTTCATGGGTCACAAATACAGTGGATATGCTAACAACCTGTTTTACCAAATATTATCTTCTTCAGCTCTTGTTCTAGTTCATAGGCCTTCAGCACATACAGGTCTTTTACGGACAATGTGGTTGTATCTTTAAATCCCTGTTGGCTGTAGTCCCTGTGTTCCAGATGATCTGCACTGTTAACATGAACTTTCTGTGTTTTCCCAGTTGCACAAGTAGAAGGGGGGTTGAATACTTGTTTGTCTTTTCTGTCTGATTTAAAATCAAATTAAGAACGAAACTCAAACACAAAGATATGAATAAGTACTGTTTGTATTATTGATTTGTAAATACAAAACTCTCCTAGGGTGTACACAAACCCTAGCAGCTTCTCTGTGTTTATTACAGCAACTCTCTCTATCTCTATGCTCTCACAAAATTTCACTCAAACAATTATGCTTCGACATCCACACACTTTTACAATTACGTTACATAGAGTTTATATAGAGAGCTGCCTATCAACTAATAACAGAAAGATAAATTACAATAGGAATATAATTCTTAATTATTAGTTGACAGTTTCCTTCTACAATTCTCTTTCTTTCTCATAGCATATCTGCAATATATTTATCTTGATCTTCGAAGACTTTCCATTCATGTGATCTTCTTCCAAATTTAACTTTAACTGTATAGACTCTGAAATCTTCAGACTCTGATGATCTTCAGACTCTGATCATATGTAGACTTTGATAGATCATAGACTCTGATAGTCTATAGACTCTGATCACCTTCCAGACTCTGATCTTCATGCAGACTCTAGTTTCACTTTCTACAGAAAATCTTCTAAGTACAAGTAACTTGAATGTTGACTATCTAGACTCTGATTATATATTTCAGAGACTAGAAAGACTTATTACAAATAAACTAAACTGGATCCTGTTCTAGCATTTTGTACATCATCAAATGAATATATTCATAATATTCTGTAATCTCCCTGTAGAATAATCTTTAAGGCTTGTATTGAGATTTCAGGTTGTCCAGTCTGTTCTCCTTCACTACTTCAAACCCCTTAGATTTTTCATCCAAAAATACAACTTCAATTAACCAAATACTATACCCAAATTAATCTCTTCTTTTGCAGCTTCTAAAATATTAGTGGGATCTTATGGAGTAAACCTATGAGGAAATTAATACCACTATTTTTTCAACCTGTTCCAGAATAAGCTTCATTGGATAATCTTCAGTCAATTTTAGTTGTCTTCAATGCCCGGAAAAATCTTTATTTACAAACCCTTAAGCACCCTCAAATTAATATTTAAGAAAGATTTAAATTTATAGAATTTTTTAATTTTGTTAGAAAATAAATTAATCAAAAATAAAAATTTACAAATAATTAATTTTCAAGAATATTTGAAATATCTTAAAATTTTAAAATCCATAAATTAATATTATAAGAAAAATTTTAGTTTTCAAAAATTTTAAATTTTCTGGAAAAATAAATAAATCTAAAATAAAAATTAAAAGGTATAAAATTTGAGTGTACCAAACTGATATTTTAAATTTGTAGCGCCTAGTATTTTTGTGGCGCCCGTACAGTGGAGTCCCTGTACAGGCGCAACAAAAACATATTTGTACTTTGCTGTGAATTTGTCGCGCGTGGAACTGAGTAATGGCGCTGAATACAGTACACTGGTAGAGAGGGCGCAACAAAGAGACCATCGCCTACGGATATTCACGCGCGTGTGATCCAACAGGTTCACATATGTCTTGCTGCGCATGATTATCTGCCATCAACGAAAAGTGGACCACCAAAAAAGAATTTAATAAATATAAATTGTAAACTTTATTTAATTTATAAAATAAACTAATTAAAATTTATAATATAAACTTATAAAAGTTCATAAAACAAATTTTATAAAATTTTATAAAATAAATTTAATATTAACTTTATAAGATAAACTAATTAATATTTATAATATAAACTAAAAAAAGTTTATAAAACAAAATTTATAAAAGTTTATGAAATAAGTTTAATATTAAGTTTATAAAATAAACTAATTAAAATTTATAATATAAACTAATAAAAGTTTATAAAACAAATTTTATAAAAGTTTGTAAAATAAATTTATTAAAAGTTTATAATTAAACTTATTTATTATGGCCTCTAATCAATCTGAGTCCAAGCAGTTTCGACACTGAGAGCTTCACTAGGTTACAGATCCTGATTTGTATATCAACCAGAGGGCTCTGATACCAATTGTTGGGTCTCAAAGTATCGTAGAAGGGGGTTGAATACGATACTAACATCTTGTCTTAAAATTCCCTCTTGGGATAAACTTCACAGAGAAGTGTTATTTCCCATAACTATGCTAATATTTATAGAAGGGGGGGTGGTTGAATATAAATATTAAAACTTTTTTCTTCTTTTAATATTAGTTGCTTGATGTTTGAGAATTAGAGAGAATAAGTTTGAACAAAACTGAAAAATAAAACTAAACAAAGAGATTTAAAATTATTGATGGACTGGTTTTTTTCATCAATATATATTTTTGCTCAATGTTCCTAGGTTAAAAGAAACCTAGCTTCATTTTTTACAAAGTTAGAAAATGAATCAACTGCTCTTATAGAGTGCTCAACAGCTGAACAGTTGATTCAAAGATGTTGTCTAATTTGTGATTTTTTTTCTAACAATGCTACCACATTTGTTTATATACCACAAGTGTGCTTTTTTACAATTCCTATTCTAGGATTGTTTCTACCTACCTCCCTTTTACCTTTTAGAAAAAGGTTTGAAAGATAACTTCTGATTGAGTCTTCACAGCCGCCCTAGACTATCTTCCATATGTGTGCTTTTGTTTTCTGGATCTACAACAGATAGTCTTTCTGTGTTGTCACAATCAATTGATAATTTGTTGTTAAGCATATCAATTGATCCATCATTTAATCCATCAACTGATGTTCTTCTTCGATTGATCTTTATATTCATCGATTGATAAATGATGACTTATCGATTGATAGATGTTATCAATCGATATATCAATCGATGGGTCTTCACATCAGTTGATGGTCTTCAATAATTGACTTGGCTTCTTCAATTGATCTTTTATCCATCGATGCTTCGATATCAATCGATCATCCTTCACTTGTGCAATTTCCTGTCTTCACATAATTACAATTTGAAAGTTTAATTTACACATCAATTGATGATCTATATCAATCGACTCTAACATCAATTGATGAAAATAATATCAATTGATTTACACCTTGTCGATTGAAATAGACTAAGTACACTTATGCTACAATCCAATTTATCAGTTGATTCATATAAACAGTTCAATTGATAAATGGTTTCCTGATCAATTGATATTTATAACTTTCATATCAATTGATCAGTTACATCAAATAAAATTTCTATGATTCTAAGATTAATGTTATCATCAAAATTACTTGTAGATTCCTAACAATCTCCCCCTATTTGTGTCTGTGATATGAACAAGCATAAATCTACTTGATGATAATAAAACCCCTAATAAAATTCATTCAGATAGAATCAAGAAATTTAAATAGCACTTTTTAATTTTGGAGGTACCAGTTTGATAGATGACTCCTGCAAGCTGCTTCAATGTCTTCACAATCTTCATAATTCAATTATTTTTTCTTCCTTCTCTTCTCAGCATTTTCTTTTAATTGCCTCATGAAAGAACTCCTCAAAATTACTTCATCTCTGTCAGGTTCTCCAAGTTGCCTCAAAAGGTATTATATTTCTTCATCTGTGATTTTGTCCAGATATTTGCAGATATCAAAGAACTTTGTGTTGCCCTCCATATCTGTAAAAATCATTGCATACTTTAGTTCCAACACCACCTTTTTGACTTGAGACTTCCATAGCTTAAGAGGTGAATCGGGTTCAGCTTCTGCCTTTGATCTCATTAGCTTTGAAATTTATTGTTGAATCTCCTGAGCAATTGTTGTGTTGAGTTTGTACTTTCTATTGAGTAGTGGAAGAATGGTCTTTAGAACATTGTAGCTCTGCTTCATTATCACCTTCAATGAATGAGTGGTCTTTACTCCATTTTCATACTCCAATCTCATAGATTCTTCTTGATTAGAAGTTGCAGGGTGAGTCCTTACTCCAATCAGCCCTTTTTCATTGATTATTGGAATTCCTTTCATGTCATATCCTTCAATTGTAACCTCTTCCTTGATTTCTTCTTGTTGACCTTGGAGGTTTTCTTGAACCACTGTTTCTTGAATAAAACTTGACCTTTTCTTGGCCATAGTTATTTTCCTCTTTTTCCTCAGTGGTTGTTCCATTAATTGATCTTCCATGTTCCATTCCATTTCCATTTGCCTTGTTATTTCCTCATTCTCCTTTTCTCTTTTAGCAACATCTGACAATCCTGTAAAAATGGCTCCTTGAAGAAGCTTCTGGCCAACTGGCTCTTTCCTTCTTCATTCATTATGGCTTTACCCTTTTTCTTTTCTTCAAGGGCTTCAAGATCAATTGATAGAAAGGCTTCAGCATTTAAGTTGCTTTCTTTGGCAGCCTTTTGTGCATCTTCATTCACCTTTCTTGTTTGAGCAATGAACTCATCCAAGTCTCCTTTTTCTACTACCTTTGTCACCAACTCAGTGCTTTTCTTTAAGTCTTCAATTCTCTTCCTTTCCCTCTCAATCATTGATTGAGTTTCTCTATCTCTAGAAATCCTTCTAGCTTCTAGATCATCTTCAAACTTCTTGTATTCTTTCTTTTTCTGTTCTAAATCATCTTTGGGAGAATTAGATGACTTAGATCTCTTTGAAGATTGATTATCCCTGTTACTCCTGCATTTAATTCTTTTTATTGCAGAACCACCAATACCACTAGTCTTGTCCATACCAGACCCACCAACACCACTGCCATTGCCATCACCATCACCATCATCCTTCTTCTTTGTATTATCTCCTTTTTTGTTATCATTAATTGGAGGAGGTGGTGGCATTCTGTCAAGAAACTTATGAAGAATGGAAGCATCTAGATTCTGGCCTCTATTAATATCATCCATCTTCTTTTCTAGAGACCCTACTCTAATTTCCAAAGATGCAAAATTTTTAGATTCCTTGAAAAGTTTGTCCTTGATTTGACCCATGGTATTAATTGGTAACTTCTCATCTAATCTCCTCTCTAATGTATCCTTATTAGAATTGATAGATTTCTTGATGATCTGCAATTCTCTCTTTACTCCTATTACTGTGATCTTTTGAATTTTCAATGACTCCCTCATATAGTGAGCAATTCTCTTTTGATTTGGATCTTTAATTTCTCCTTCCACCATTTCCCTCCTATGTTGAGGAAGAATATCAGTTTCAGCAGCTGCTAAGGAACCATCAACTGTGCTCATCTATGGCTCCTCATCAGAATCATCTTCCAACTCCTCAGGTGCCATATGACATGTGTCTGTTGCATTGGCAATGCTCTCCTTTAGATTCCTGGTCCTTTGTTCTGTACGATCAATTCCCAAGAGTTGTTCTGCATCCCTATTACTTGAAGGAGCCAACCCTTGGTATTGAGGATCAGGATGAATGAAATTCCTGGGTCCAATTCACCAGCATTAATTTCCTCTTCAATCTCCTTATCAATTCCACTCCCACTAGCTTCTGTAATTGATGCTCCCCCTATCTCCTTGACTCCTTCCTCCTCTGTCATCAAATCATTTTCCAATTCCTGTGCAAATAACAGAATATTTTTATCACTCTCATTCATCTCTCTATTTTGCATCAGGATCTCATTCTGGAATCTCACCTCTCCCTCACTCATATCTTGTGCACCTTCTAAGGTGGGGTCCTCAAGTATTTCACTCTCATTCCTGGAAGAAATAGGAATGTTCTTACTCACTTCCTCTCCTTTTGCCAGGTTACAATCCTGTCTCTCACTCAACTCACTCAATCCTAAGAGTGTTTATGCAACATCAATTGATTGATTATCAATTGATGTATAGAAATTATCAGTTGAAGTGTTTGGGATATCCATCGATTGATGCATACCCATCAATTGATCGAGTAAAAACAATTGAGGTGTTAATCTGAGAAGTAATATTTGAAATGATATGTAAGATGGAATCCTGAGTTTGCTGAGAAGAAAACTCAAGAGAGAGTGTTGGCTTCTCCTTGAAGAATAAAGAAAGAGAATCTGAAAATGTTTGATTATCTATCAGAATATTTTCTGAAGAAATTTGTTGAGAAGGGGAAAGAAGAATAGAAGGGATTGGAATTGAGAGAGAATGGGGCTGCATCTCATCATTTATATGAGATACATCAAACTGACTTTGAGGAGGCTCCACCACAGTTTTCTGTGATTTTGCAGTGTGTGATGCCCCATGTGCAAAGGTGACTTTCTTCTTTCTCCTTTCATATGGTGTTATTGTTTTGGCCTGAGTGTCCCCACTTTGGTTCTGTGCCCCTGGTTGTGGGCTGTTTTCAATATTTTCATCCTTTTGAGAGGATGCCAATAGGGATATGGTATTTTCCATATTAACATCCACAGTCTTTTGGGAGACTGTGGAGTGGCTTGGCTGAGGTTGCACACCCTCACTCTCCTTATCCTTCTGGGTTCTTTGATGTTCCCCAGTTCCCTCACCACCTACATCCTCCTCTAATCTATCTACTAAAACATTTGATTCTCTTTTATTTGTTTTTACAACAGCAGGTTTTTGGGAACCTGTTGAGGTTGGTTTCTTAGATTTGTATTTTGAGATGGGTTGTATGTCTTGGGTAGGAGGGTTTGGGTCATTACTACCACCCTCCATAGCCACAGAAGGCAAAGAAGATTTTGGTATAGAAGGAGTTAGGGTTGAGATAAATACCTGAACAAAAGGTGGGTAAATCAATTCCACATTACTGTTAAGTTTGATTCTTACCAAGTCTTTGAAGACCCTTTTGTTTTGAGTCCAACACTCAAGGGTTTCAGTTTCCCTGCAAATCTCAATTTCTTTGACAAAGTGGTTAATAAAAATCATGATAAATTTAGCATAATGTATATGATTAGACCTATCATGCTTCTTTCCTAACTTAGAAGCAATCTCAGATAACAATATAGAAAATAAATCATGATATTCATCAAACAACACACTATTTGCTATTTGTTGCATGCTTGAAGTTATGGCATCAAAATTACTAATTTTACCACTAAAGCATTTTATTATAGCATCAAAGAAATAAGGTCATTCTCTTCTCAGATGTTTTCTAACTACTTGACCTAAATTAATGTCAGGATTTGCATAATTGACAGCCCTAAGCATGTTTCTAATATCTGATTCACAAGGTACATTTTCAGTATTATTAACAGGAAAATCTAAACATTCATTTAAAATTAAAGTAGTAAAAATGTACTCTTGTCCTTTGCAATTGAATTTGATGCTTGAAAAGTCATCAGCAACTTCTGCAGAGGTCCAAAACTCTTCCACCAGATTGCAGATTATAGATGGTGCTTCCTTCAATGCTTTTTGTATCTTTCCACTTTCCAGAAATTGCATAAATGAATGAAATTCCCTTGGAGCTTCTTCAACCACAATACAGGCCACAAAATTATTCAATTCGTAGATTAACCCGGCTTGAGAGATTTTCTTGGATGAAGTTGCCATTTCCTTATGTAGAAGATTAGAAATACAAAAGCTTTGAAGATATTAAGAGAATTGAGTACTGAGAGAAAGCGGTAGAGATTGAGTTCGTAGATTGAGAGAGAGAGAAAGAGGTAGAGAAATTGTTAGTAAAATTGCAAGTAAGATTTAAAAGAAGTTTTAATCTCACTATTTATATTTACTGATTTCCCAATCAATTTCTTACTCAAAATAGAACTTAATCGACCATTGAAAGAATATTGAAAAGTAAAAGTTACTAATTTTGGCAATCGACTGTTATACATACATGAATGTATGTATTAATCAATTAATAAAATAAGTAATCAACGGCTAAAATTCCAGGTCATCGATTGATAATTAGCTTATCCATCGATAGGTACATTTATCCATCGATAAAAAAATATGTCATCAATTGATATATTTATATGTCGATGCTACAACTATCCATCGATAAGTAAATATATCATCAATTGATATATTTATCTGTCGATAGTTCCAAATATCCATTGATAAGTAAAATGTTTATCAATTGATAATGGAAGAATCAATAGATTAACATAGTCAATGGCTAAAATTAATACAAATACATAACTTGTCAGACATTTAAAGGATTAAATATAATTAAGCATACCTAAATCACATACCAATCTATTAAAAGTAGATTCATCTAATGGCTTGGTAAAAATATCTGCAAGTTGTCTTTCACTAGGGACAAAATATAATTTAACTGTACCATTCATTACACGTTCCCTAATGAAGTGATACCTTATGTCAATGGGCTTGGTTTTGGAATGTTGCACAGGATTTTCTGTTATAGCAATGGCACTTGTCTTGTCACAGAAAATAGAAATTTTCTTCATGTTGAACCCATAGTCAAATAGTTGATTCCTCATCCATAATATTTGTGCACATCAACTTCCAGCTGCAATTTATTCAGCCTCTATAGTAGATGTAGATACTGAATTCTGCTTCTTGCTAAACCATGATACAAGCTTGTTTCCTAGAAATTGACAGGTGCCCGTGGTACTTTTTCTGTCAATTCTGCAACCTGCATAGTCTACATCTGAATAGCCAATTAGATCAAATCCAGAATCTCTAGGATACCAAATTCCAAGATTTGGAGTTCTTTTGAGATATCTGAATATTCTTTTTATTGCAATCAAATGAGATTCTCTAGGATTAGCCTAAAACCTAGCATAAAGACATGTAACAAACATTATGTTTGGTCTACTTGCAGTAAAATAAAGTAATGAGCCCACCATGCCTCTATAATTTAAAATGTCCACTATAGTTTCCTTAGTATTCAATTCAAGTTTAGTTGCAGTGGCCATGAGAGTTTTTGCAGAGGAACATTCATTTAAATCAAATTTCTTTAGTAAATCAGAAATATATTTGGTTTGATTTATGAAAATACCATCTTTGACTTGTTTGACTTGCAAACCAAGAGAATAGGTAAGTTCTCCAATCATGCTCATTTCATATTTACTCTGCATCAACTTAGCAAACTTTTGACAAAGTTTTTCATTAGTTGAGCTAAAAATAATGTCATCTATATAGATTTGAACAAGAATCATAGAGCCATTAACATTTCTATGAAAGAGAGTTTTATCAATAGTACCTCTTGTGAAGTGATTCTCAATCAAGAATTTAGACAAAGTGTCATACCAGGCTCTAGGTGCTTGTTTCAATCCATAAAGTGCCTTGAGAAGATAGTATACAAATCCAGGATGAACAGGATCAATAAGACCCGGAGGTTGTTCTACATATACTTCTTCTTCTAGTTCTCCATTGAGAGAAGCACTTTTCACATCCATCTGATACACCTTGAAATTAGCATGAGCAGCATATGCTGGAAAGATTCTGATTGCTTCCAACCTTGTAACAGGTGCAAATGTTTCATCAAGATCTATGCTTTCTTCTTGTGAATAGCCCTTTGCCACTAATCTTGCATTATTCCTTATCACTGTACCAGATTTATCCATTTTGTTTCTGAACCCCCATTTTGTACCAATGACCGACTTGTCCTTTGGTTTGGGTACCAGCTTCCATACCTTGTTTCTTTCAAACTGATTCAACTCTTCTTGCATAGCTACTTTCCAATCAGGATCATTCAAGGCTTCTTTAATCCCTTTTGGTTCTTCTTGAGACAGGAAGCTACTATATAAGCATTCACTTTGAGTTGCTCTTCTAATTTTGACACCATCATTTGCATCTCCAATAATTAATTCAAAGGGATGGCTTTTTGTCCATTTCCTTTGAGATGGTAAATTTGTTCTTGAAGATGATGCTTCATGATCATTGGAAGTGTTATGATGATTATGATGTGATTGACCACTTGAGAACCCTCCCCCTGAGATGGACACTTTACTTTAATATTGTTGAGCAGAGTTGTTATCCATCGAATGATTATCAATTGATGTGTTATCAGTCGATTGATGATTATCAACTGATAAGTTATCTGTTGATGCATTGACATCAATTGATGGGAGGATTCTTGGTACTTGATTTCTTTTAATTTCCACATCATCATCACTTTCTTCAATATTGCTTGAGGATTCATTTTCAAAATGCAATAGGTCATGAAATCCTTCATCAAACAACCCTTGAATCTTCTTGTCATCAAAGACTACATGTATAGATTCCATAACAATGTGTAATCTAAGATTGTAGACTCTGTAAGCTTTGGTTGTTATTCCGTATCCAACAAATATAGCTTCATCAGCCTTGGCTTCAATTTTTCCCAGATTTTGACCTTGATTCTTCAGTACAAAGCATTTGTAACCAAAGACATGAATAAAATTAACCGTTGGCTTCTTGTCTTTTTTCATCAATTGATATGGTGTTTTGCCATGAAGTTGATTGACTATGGAAATATTTTGAATGTAACAAGAAGTATTAATTGCTTCTGCCCAGAAATATGTAGGAAGTTTTGTTTCTTCTAACATAGTTCTAGCAGCTTCAATCACGGTCCTATTTTTCCTTTCAACTACTCCATTTTGGTGTGGAGTCCTAGGTGCAGAGAAATGATGACTGATACCTTTTTTCTTCACAGAATTCTTTCATTGTTGCATTCTTGAATTCAGTACCATTATCACTTCTAAATTTCTTGACCTTCCATTCAGTGCCATTGTCCACATTCTTCACATGATTGATAATTAATTTGCTTGCCTCATCCTTAGATTGTAAGAAATATACTCATGAAAATCTTGTGAAGTCATCCATAATGACTAAGGCATATTTCTTTTTGGCAATTGACATGATGTTGACTGGACCAAATAAATCCATGTGCAATAATTCCAGAGGCTTATCAATTAATGATTCAGACTTTGACTTGAATGATGTTTTTCTTTGTTTTCCTTTTTGATAGGCATCATACAGTCCATCCTTGGGGAATTCCATCTGTGGAATTCCTCTAACCAGATTCTTTCTAACCAATTGATTCATGGATTTGAAATTCATATGGGCTAGCTTCTTGTGCCAAATCCAACTTTCATCTGTATTGGCTTTGCTAAGTAGACATGTCATTGAATTTTCCTTTACAGAGTGAAAATCAGCCACATAGACATTTCCTTTTCTTTCTCCAGTTAAGAGAATTTCACCAGATTCTTTGTTGGCTATGATGCATGATCAAGTTATAAACCACACACCATTAACATTATCACACAGTTGACTAATACTGAGTAGATTGTGCTTCAATCCATCAACTAGTGCTACAGATTCAATGATAACATTTTCTTTTGCAATTGAGCCATATCCCAGAGTAAAACCTTTGCTGTTATCTCCAAAAAGTAACTCATGGGCCAGCCTTTTCCATAAAATTTGTGAGCAGGGACAAATCTCCAGTCATGTGCCTTGAGCATCCACTATCTAAATACCAGAGATTTTTCTTCCTGTTTCCCTGCACACACATAAAACAATCAAGTTGTTTTTGGTACCCAAGTTATCTTGGGTCCTCTTTCATTAGTTGCAGCCTGTGCCTTGGTTTCTAACTTTGGTTCCTTTTATTTTGGTGGGTTTAAATCCACTTTAACTTTGGGAGTTGGCTTTTGGGGCTTAGACTCCTTGGAACTTATGGCAGAATTTCCATGCATTTCATTATCTACATTAGGCATGTTCCATGGCATACCAGGCATGTTCATATTTGCATATGCAAAGAAAGGATTATACATGTATGGAACTTGTGCATAGGACATATGAACATTAGGAGAAACTAGATTTGACGATATGGCATTCATGAGCATAGGATTGGTAAACATGGCATTTGCAGAAGACATGGCATGTGCATTTAAATCATTTAAAGACATATAATTCTTTTCTTTCTTGCATTGCATCGATAAATGATTTACACTACCACATTTAGCACATACTTTTCTAGGGGCATACATATCAGGAGTGTAATTGTTGTGCTTATTTATGCCTACTTTACCATTTCTATTCTTTTTCTTTTTCTCAGACTTAGGTTGAATAATTTTCACAGGTGCTATCTCTTCCAATTTAGGTTTTAATTGTTTCTTGGATAAGCTACCTATGTTGATTTTCTTAACCTCAGCCTCAACTTGATTCTTGGTTTCCTTAACAAACTTGATAGGGGTGCTAAATTTGTTCTTCTTGTTAGCCATTGATGAATTACTTGTCAATGGATACTTATCAATTGATTCAGCATCAATCGATTAATAATCCTTATCAGTTGATGAAGGATTAGCAGTCGATTGATCTTTATCCATTGAAGTATCAGCCAATGACTTGCCTATTGATTTGGGGGATTCTCCTAGAGTATCTACATCCTGAACATCAATAATTTGTTTAGTAGTTTTAGCAGACCTATTCCATTTGTTAATGGTTTCAATTTCTTCAGTTAATTGTTCTTTTAACAATTCTTCTCTTCTCAAACTATTCACTAGTTCATTTCTAGCATCCTTACTTTCCTGCTTGAATCTATCTAAACAAATAAGTTCATTTTTAAGAAAGATATTCCTCTCATTTAAGACATCAATGGTGTTCTTTAACTTGAGGTTTTCTTTGTTTAGAGATTTTAGAGTGACATGCAAATTGTATAATTCATTAGACATTTCATTAATAGTACTATTGCATTCACCAGTTGTAAGCTCAGAAAAGTTGGTAGCTAGTACTTGATTTGATGCTGAACTAGCTTCTTCATCTTTATGGTTGGCCATTAGAGCTATATTGATGAATTCTTCAGAATCACTGTCCTCAACAGCCCAGTCCTTCTCCTCAATAACAAAAGCCTTTTCTTTTTGTTTTAAAAGGTCAAAGTATTTCTTTTTGTAATCAATACCCTCATATGACTTTGTCTTTTCTTGTTTTGGCTTTCTGTACTCATTAGAGAAATGACCAGATCCACAGTTAAAGCATTTTAATTTAGATCTATCAACCAAAATTTTGTTTTGATTGTTATTTCTAAACTGGGATCTAGGCCTTTGAGCATTTGGATTCCTCTTGAATTTGAGCTTTGAAAACTTCCTTGATAGAAATGCAAGGTGCTCATAAATCTCATCCAAATCATCCTGTGAGCATGTTTCATTTTCTTCACACTTGCCCTTTCCTTTTCTTGTGAATGATTCTTCAATAGGATCACCAGCCACCATGACATAATCTTCTACATAGCCAGTTTCTTTCTTCTCTTCATTTCCCTTGACCATCAAAGCCACAGTTTTCTCCTTTTTTTGATTCTTCTCAATCTCCTCATCTTGTTGGATTTCCAACTCATATGTCTTGAGAATACCATAAAGTTTCTCAAGAGTATAATCCTTGAAGTCCTGAGATTGTCTAATAGAAACAGTCATTAGTTTCCATTACTTTGGAAGAGATCTAAGAAATTTTAGATTTGTATCCTCAGTTGCATAAACCCTACCATATAGCTTTAGTACATTTAACAACTTTTGAAATCTGCTATAGGTGTCATTGATGGCTTTACCACTCTTGAAATGAAAAGATTCATATTTTTGAATCAAGAGTTGCATCTTGTTTTTCCTTACTTGTTCAGTTCCTTCACATAGAGTTTGAAGAGTATCTCATACTTCTTTTGAAGAAGTACAATTTATTACATTGTCAAACATATCTTTATCTAGAACATTAAACAGAATGTTCATGGCCTTCTTGTCCTTGAGTACTTCTTTTTCATCCTCTTCTGTGAACTCAGAAATGAGTTTTGGAACATGTTTGTCAAGTGCAGGAGTTCCATCAGGATTTACACCTGTGACTAGCTTCATAAGAATATGAGGACCTTTCTCTATGCAGTGAACATCGGACGGTTCCAAAGAAAGTAGATGCAGATGCATTTTAACCTTCTATGGAAAATATTCATCTTTCTCTAAAACTGGAATCTTCACACCTGAATCTTTCTGGCCCATATTGACTGTTCTTGATCTTTAAACTTTATGTATATTGAAAGCCCTGCTCTGATACCAATTATTATTTCCTAGAACTATGTCAATATTTGTAGAAGTGGGGGTTGAATATAAATATTAAAACTTTTTGCTTTTTTAATATTTGTTGCTTGATGTTTAAGAATTAGAGAGAATAAGTTTGAATAAAACTGAAAAATAAAACTAAACAAAGAGATTTAAAATTATTGATGGATTGGTTTTTCCATCAATATATATTTTTGCTTAATGTTCCTAGGTTAAAGAAACCTAGCTTCCTTTTTTACAAAGTTAGAAAATGAATCAACTGCTCTTACAGAGTGCTCAATGGCTGAACAGTTGATTCAAAGATGTTGTCTAATTTGTGTTTTTTTTCTAACAATGCTACCACAAGTGTGCTTTTTACAATTCCTATTCTAGGATTATTTCTACTTACCTTCATTTTACCTTTTAGAAAAAAGGTTTGAAAGACAGCTTCTGATTGAGTCTTCACAGCCGCCCTAGACTGTCTTCCATAGGTGTGCTTTTGTTTTCTGGATCTACAACAGATAGTCTTTCTGTGTTATCACAATCAATTGATAATTTGATGTTAAGCATATCAATTGATCCATCCTTTAATCCATCAACTGATGTTCTTCTTCGATTGATCTTTATATCCAATGATTGATAAATGATGACTTATCGATTGATAGATATTATCAATCGATAGATCAATCGATGGGTCTTCACATCAGTTGATGGTCTTCAATACTTGACTTGGCTTTTTCGATTGATCTCTTATCCATCGATGCTTCGATATCAATCGATCATCTTTCACTTGTGCAATTTTCTGTCTTCACATAATTACAATTTGACAGTTTAATTTACACATCAATTGATGATCTATATCAATCGACTCTAACATCAATTGATGAAAATAATATCAATTGATTTACACCTTGTCAATTGAAATAGACTAAATACACTTTATGCCATAATCCAATTTATCAGTTGATTCATATAAACACTTTAACTGATAAATGGTTTCCTGATCAATTGATATTTATAACTTTATAACTTTCATATCAATTGATCAGTTACATCAAATAAAATTTCTATGATTATAAGATTAATGTTATCATCAAAATTACATGTAGATTCCTAACAAGAAGTTACATGGAATAAATAACACAAGCATATATATAATTATAATGCATATAATATTAATTTTCTTAAAATTATTTAATTTTGAATGAAACTGATATTAATGCTTAAAAACAAAAATATGATATGTACGGAGTTTGACATTGAGAACAAAAGAATAAAAACAAAAACTTTTGAATTAATAATTACACACACAAAAACATTTGACACTATTTACAGAGTTTAAATAGATATAAAACATTTAACAATAAAATAATTTAAAAAAATAAATAAAAGTAATTTACATACTAATGCTTATAAATGATTAAAATAAATATATAATTATAATATACAAAAATAAGTACTTACGCTATAATTAAACTAATTATCTATTAAGAGTATTAAATTATTCACAAGATAATTTATTCAAATATTCATAAGCCCTAGGATATTGTTGATTCAAGTCTTATAAATCCTTTAAATATTAACATTTAATATATATGAACTCAAATCAACTCCTAGCAATAAAAAATTAGCCATTATTTAACATCCCTAATTCACTAACCAACTTAGAGAAAGTGGATTCATCAAGTAATTTTGTGGAGATGTCGGTTATTTGATCTTCTGTGGGTACAAAATATAACACCACAGTTTCATTCATGACATGCTGTCGGATAAAAGGATACCTTATGTCATTGTGCTTGATTCGAGAATGTTGTACAAGATTGTTGGAAATAGCTATAACACTTGTGTTGTCGCAGAAAATTGGAATTTTATTCAACGCAAATCCATTGTCATTTAGCTGATTCCTTATCCATAAGATCTGTGCACAACAGCTACCTGCCGCAATGTATTCTGCTTCGGCTGTCGAGGTAGATACTGAGTGATGTTTCTTGATGTACCAGGAGATCAACTATCGTCCTAGAAACTGATAGCTTCTAGAAGTACTTTTCATATCCATCCTGCATCCTGCATAATCTGAGTCTGTATAGCCAATTAATTCAAAACATGTATCTTTAGGGTACCAAATTTCAAGATTTGGTGTACCCTTCAGATATGTAAAAATTCATTTAACAGCTATAAGATGAGATTCCCTAAGATTAGACTAAAACCTTGCACATAAGCATGTTACAAACATTATGTCAGGTCTACTTGCAGTTAAGTATAATAATGAGCCTATCATACCTCTTTAGCTTGTGATATCAACCTTTTTACCAGTTTCATCTTTGTCAATCTTTGTGGCTGTTGGCAATGGAGTATTTGCCTGTGAGAAATCTTTTAGACTGTATTTTCTCAAAAGATCCCTTAGTACTTTGATTGGCAAATAAAAATCCCATCTTCTTTTTGCTTTACTTGCAGTACAAGGAAGAATGACAGCTCACCCATCATGCTCATTTCATACCTACTCTGCATTAACTTAGCAAATCTCTTACACAAGTTTTTGGTAGTAGAACCAAATATAATATCGTCAACATAAACTCAGTCAAATATTATATCTTTATCATGCAATATATAAAAAAGTGTTTTATCTATGACACCACTAATAAAACCATTTTCAAGTAAAAATTGAGAGTGTGTGTCATACCATATCCACGGTGCTTGCTTGAGTCCATAGAGGGCTTTGAATAAGAAATACACAAAATCAACAAACTCTGGATTTTCAAATCCAGGGGGGCTGCTGTTAGTAATTGTGTTCTAGAGACAATACTTTTTATATTTTAAGGAAAATATTTATTATTAAGGATTATATTTTATTGATTATTATTTATTTATTATGTTTTATTTATTGCGTAATAAATTGAAAGCATAATAAATGTCCTTGGAATTTTGATACGTATTATATATCTTTAAGTATGTGACTTAAAAATGAGATTATATGAATAGTATCTTATTCCTAAAATTCCCTAGTCGAGTATTATTATTTAAGGACAATAACAATGTACAAAGATTAGTATATTTCTTGACAGATGACCACATCTTATTGGTCATAGGTATGATGATACTAAAGTCAAGAACATAAGTGCATGTCTCAATGCATGGTACTGGAATGACCCGCCGTGAGATTCTACATGTTAAATAAATGTCATAAGTAATTCTCACTGTGATAATGGTGTAATGATCCTTAGACCTGAAATCATTATATTTCTATTCGAGAATTAATATACTTTGATTACATTAAAAGTTACCTTTGACCGGGTGATGATAAAAGTGGACATTGGGTATATTATGAATCGTATGAGAAATAGGAATGATCTAGATGGGATTTAATCCTCCTAATTTTAGGAGTGATATAATTGGCCTCTTGTTTGAGTGAAACTATGAAATGCACGGCCGTGCTCAAATGTTGATTTGATTTTAATAGTCTACTCATCGATCAAGAAAATAAAGATTAAATTATGAAGAGGATGACACGAGACATGCCTTGAGTTTAATCTATAATATCAAGATTAAAGGGATTATATTACATGGAACATTATTCACGAAAGGCTTAATCAAATCACTGATTTATTATTATTACTTGGGTAGCAATGATGTATTACTAGATGCCGCTCATTGTTTACAATTTTAATTAGATATTAAAATTGTTACCAACGTAATAATAACCTACATGGCCACACACAAAGAACGCTTGAAAGAGAAATAATTTAAATTATGAATTTAAATTAAATAAGTAATTTATTTTATTTATGATATTAATTAAGTATGACTTAATTAATTATATAATTAGAATAAATGAATTATTTAAACTAATTCTAAAATTAATAATTAATTAATTAAGTGAGACTTAATTAAATAATTTAGAATTTTGGATTAGTATTAATTATAATTGGATTATAATTAAAAAACTTATTCCTCTCTCTATTAATCTCTTTATGAGCTGATTTATTAATGTAAGAGGCATATTTTTACTAAAACCCTAGCCATTTTTGAGAAAAGAGGAAGATAGAGAGAGAGAAGCAGTTTTCGGGTGCTAGTACATACCAATCCTTCATGAAAAGTGTTCGTGTGGATACTGTAGAGCGTAGATCGCGAGAGCGGGATACGTGGTGATTAAACAAGCTTTGGACCTCCATTAATCTTCCATTAATGAACTGTTAAATCTTCTAAAGGTATTTATTATTTATCTATGAATTAAATCTTTTGTTTTCGCATGGATCCTGCGGAGGGTTTCGCTATTTTGATTTATTTTTCGCGTTTATTCCGCTGCGTTTGTGCCTCGATACCCTTCAGCTGCTCCATATATACTTCCTCTTCTGGCTCTCCATTTAGAAAGGCACTCTTCACATCCATTTGATAAACTTTGAAATTAGAATGTGCTGTGAATGTAGAAATATTTTGATTACTTCAAGTCTTGCAACTGGTGCATAGGTCCCATCATAATCAATTCCTTCTTCCTGGGAGTAACCCTTTGCCACCAGTTTAGCCTTGTTCTTTGTAACAATGCCATCACCGTCTAATTAGTTCATGTATACCCATTTAGTGCTAATCACAGATCTGTCTCTTGGCCTGGGTATTAGTGTCCATATATCTTGTCTCTCAAATTGATTGAGTTCTTCTTGCATGGCAAGAACCCAATCTGGGTCAGTTAGTGCATCTTCAATCTTCCTTAGTTCTTCTTGAGATAGAAAAATTAAAAATAGACATTCATTTGAAGTTGCACTTCTAGTTCTAAATCCAACATCTGTATCACCTATGATTAATTCAAAAGAATGATCCCTGCTCCATATCCTTTCCCTAGATAGGTTTGATCTTAATGATTCACCTCGATATTCATTGTGATGTTGTGTTCTACCAGTTGATCAATCATCTCACCCTGAGTTGCTGCTAGGATGACTTGTTGATCCACCACTAGTATTAGTAGTATCTCCAGTGTTTCTATTATTTCCATCACTATTACCTGGATCATTATCATCATTATTGTCATGTCCTATTACAACCTCAGGTTCTTCTTCGTCATCGGAATGTCAGTATGGATAATTATCAAATTTTAATGACTCAGAATAATCTTCAATTTTTATACTTGGGAGTTTAGTGTCATCAAAATTAACGTTGACACTTTCTTTCACTTGTTGTTGATTAATTATATACACCCTATATGCTCTTCTTGAATAACCGATAAAAATAGCTTTGTGTGCCTTGGCCTCGAACTTGCCACGATGTTCATCTCCATCTTTTAACACATAACATTTGACTCAAAATACATGAAAGTACTTGAGTGTTCATTTCTTACCAGCGATTAATTCATAGGGAGTCTTCATATAATCTTTATTGATTAGAGTTCGATTCTGGGTATAACATGATGTATTTACTGCTTCAGCCCAAAAGTAGATAGGTAACCTTGATTCACTCAACATAGTTCTTGCAGCTTCAATCAGGGTTCGATTCTTCCTTTCTACAACTCTATTTTGTTGTGGAGTTCTTGGCGCTGAGTATTGTCTTGTTATCCCCTTGTCTGAGTAAAAGTCATTCATAACTTCATTCTTGAATTCTGTTCCATTGTCTGACCTGATTGCCCGTATAACTAACTTTGAATCTAACTCAATTAGCTTTACATGATCAATCACCAATTGTGGAGTTTCATCCTTAGAGTTCAAGAATAAAACCCACGTGTATTTTGTTAAGTCATCTACAATCACTAAGGCATATCTTTTCCTTAACATTGACATAATATTAACTGGACCAAATAAATTCATGTGTAGCTGTTGAAGTGGTTCAGTAATGTTTGTAGTGTATGTACCTTTGTGAGTTGCTCTCTTTGACTTTCCTTTCTGACATGCCCCACACAACCCTTCATGTGTAAATTCCATCGGAGACAGTCCTCTCACTAAATCCCTCTTGACTAGAGAGTTCATTATTTTGAAACTTAAGTGTGAGAATTTCTTATGCCATAGCCAACTTTCTTCTGATGAAGCCTTTGAGTAGAAACAGTTTGCTTCATCTTCAGTTCCTGAGTTGAGATCAGCTACGTACAAGTTTCCTTTCCTTACTCCATGTAAGGTTAGTTTGTCATTTTTAGAATGAGTTATTAAACACTTTTCCTTGATAAAGTTTACCTTGTATCCTTTATCACAGAAGTGACTGACGCTGAGTAGGTTGTGTTTCCACTAAAGAGACATTCTCAATGATAACATTACCAGCATTTAACTTGCCATATCCCGTAGTCATTCCTTTGATGTTATCTCCAAAGGTGACGATTGTGTCAGCACTTTCAACCACGTCTGATAGCAGGGCTCTATCTCCGGTCATATGCCTTGAAGATCCGCTATCCAGGATCCATACAACCCGGTTTACCTGTTTAAATCCCTGCAATTATCAAACGGATTAAATCATCTTCGGAGCTCAAAATTGATTGGGCCTGGCATACTTAAAGAATTGACCTTTGTCAGCTTTGACAACAGATCCTTTTCGAACAACATCAGCATCTACCTTGAATGTAGGGTTTCGGGCATGAAAACGTAGCGGAATTAACGTAAAAAAACAAAAAAAAAAATCGAAACTCAATCGCAAGATCCATGTATAACGTTGGATGATTATGGTGAAGAAGTCCGTACCTTAACAAAGATTTCGTATGCTGTTTAATGGAGGTCCAGAAAGATGAATCACAGCAGTCCTTTGTTGCAAAGATTTGCTCTCTAAAGAAGTCCACACGAACGCCCAATCGTCCTACAATCACCGGAGTCGGTACTAGCCGAATTGTTTGTCTCTCTCTCTCTCTCTTTCTCTACCCTCTCTTGATGTTGAGCAGCTAGGGTTTTTCTCTAAAACGAAATCTGATGATTTAAACCCTAATACTATACATCATTATGTATTTATAAGGGAGAGAGAGATTTTGGGCCTAACCCTAATCCATGTGGTTTCCAAAACCCATTATGACTTTGGGTTATTATTATTATTAAATCTGAATTCTAATATAATTAATCAAGTCCCACTTATTTAATTCAATAATTAAATTCGAATAATAATAATACTTATTAAATCTGAATTCTAATATAATTAATCAAGTCTCACTTAATTAATTCAATAATTAAATTCGAATAAACAATAATATATTTAAATTTGTAATTTAAATAAACCTCCGTTTTGACGTTCTTTGTGTGTGACCCTTTAGGTTATTATTACGTTGGCAATAATTTTATTATCTAATAATAAAATTATTGCCAATGAGCGGCATCTAGTAATACATCATTGCTACCCAAGTAACAATAATAATTGGTGATTCAATTAAACCTTTCGTGAATAATGTTCCATGCAATATAATCCCTTTAACCTTATATTATAGATCAAACTGGAGGCATGTATAGTGTCATCCTCTTCAATGTTTAATCTCGGTTTCCTTGATCAATGAGTAGACTATTTAAACAAATCAATATTTGAGCATGGCCATGCATTTCATAGTCTCACTCAATCAAGAGGCCAATAATATCACTCCTAGAATTGGAGGGTTAAATCCTATATCTATCATTCATATTCCCCATACGATTCATAGCATACCCAATGTCTACCTTTATCATTACCCGGTTAAAGGTAACTTTGAGTGTAATCAAAGTATATTAATTCTCGTATAGAAATATAATGATTTCAAGTCAGAGGATCATTACATCATTATCACTGTGAGATTTTTTATGACACTTATTAACATGTAGAATCTCACGGCGGGTCTTTCCAGTGTCATGTATTGATACATACACTTATGTTCTTGACTTTAGTATCACCATACCTATGACCAATGAGATGTGGTCATCTGTCAACAAACATACTAGTCTTATTGCATTATTACTGTCCTTAAATAATAATACTTGACTAGAGAATTTTAGGAATAAAATACTATTCATACAATCTCATTTTTTTAAGTCACATACTTAAAGATATATATTACGTATTAATATTCCAAGGACATTTATTATTCTTTCAATTTATGACGCAGTAAATAAAGACATAATAAATATTAATTAAATAATCACATAAAAAATAATCCTTAATTGTTTTCAATAAAATATTAAAAGTATTGTCTCTAGGACACCAATACTAACAATCTCCCACTTGTACTAGAGCCAATCTCTCATGTATCTAATATCCATGGAACTAGTATGACCTTCGTGCTTCTGCTGCGACAAAGCCTTAGTCAGTGGGTCTGCATTATTCTTATTAGTATGCACTTTACATATATGTATATCTCCTTGATCATTAATCTCATTAATTATGTGATATCTCCTAAGTACATCCCCAAACAATATCCTTGGCTGCTTCATAAGCATCAATATACTCAGGCTCTATTGTAGAATCAACAACTGTCTCTGCTGTGAACCATTCCAGCATACAATATCTCCATTTAGACAAAACACAAATCCAGACTGAGAAATCGAATCATCCTTGTCTGTCTAGAAACTACCGTCGGTGTAACCTTTTACAACCATCTTATCTTCTCCTCCATATACCAAGAATTAATCTCTAGTCCTTTTCAAGTACTTAAGATATTCTTGACTACTGTCCAGTGACCTTCACTTGGATTAGACTAGTATCTACTCTGACTTAGGCCGATCATTCTTCTTGATCTATCTCTATAGATCTTGATACCTAAAATATAGGTCGCTTCACCTAAGTCTTTCATTGAGAAATTCTTACTCAACCAAGTCTTAACAGCCTGTAAAGAAGGAATGTCATTCCCTATTATTAATATATCATCAACATATAATTCTAGGAATGCCACATTGCTCCCACTTACCTTCTTGTAAACACATGGTTCATCTTCATTTTGAATAAACCCAAACTCTTTGACAGTTTCATCAAAACGAATGTTCCATCTCCTTGAGGCTTGTTTCAATCCATAAATGGATCGACGCAGCTTACATACCTTTACAGCATTCTTTGGATCAACAAAACCTTCAGGCTGTGTCATATACACATCCATATCTTCTTCAAGGCTCCCATTTAAGAAAGCGGTTTTGACATTCATCTGTCAGATTTCATAATCATAGTAAGCAGCTATAGAAAGCAAAATCCAGATGGACTTGACCATAGCCACTTGTGAAAAAGTCTCATCATAGTCAATACCATGAATTTTCTTGAAACCTTTTGCCACCAATCGTGCCTTATAGGTCTGTACATTACCATCCATGTCAGTCTTCTTCTTGAAAACCCACTTGCACCCTATAGGTTTTACCCCTTTAGATGGATCAACCAAAGTCCATACTTGATTAGTATACATGGATTCCATCTCAGATTTCATGGCATCCAGCCATCTCTTGGATTCTAGAGTGTTCATAGCATCTTAGTAGGTGAGAGGTTCATCTTCGTCGATAAGCATCACATCACGATCTTGAGTTAAGAGAAATCCATAATATCTCTCAGGCTCATGGTGAATCCTACTAGACCTACGAATAACCTGTGTTTCTTGAGCAGTGTTGTGGTCTTGTACATCCTGCTCAAGTTCCTCCATTGGTTCAATGTTATCATATGGGCCTCGAACTTCATCGAGATCTATTATCCTCCCACTATTTTTCTTCGAAAGCATTTCTCTTTCAAGAAAAACTGTAGTTCGAGCAACAAACACTTTGTTCTCGGAAGGATTATAGAATGAATAACCCTTTGTTTCAATTGGGTATCCCACAAAATTATATTTGTCTGATTTAGGTCCTAGCTTGTCAGAAGTTAAACATTTCACAAACGCTTCACATCCCCATATTTTCATAAATGACATGCTATGACGTTTCTTAGTCCATATCTCATATGGAGTCTTCTGAACCGTTTTAGTAGGAACTCGGTTAAGTGTATAAGCAGCCATCTCCAGGGCGTAGCCCCAGAAACTAATTGGAAGATCTGCATGACTCATCATCGATCGTACCATGTCCAACAAAGTACGATTCCTCCTTTCAGAAACTCCATTCCATTGTGATGTTCCGGGAGGAGTGAGTTGTGATACAATACCACACTCTTTTAATAAACTCTTAAATTCATGGCTTAAGTATTCACCTCCACGATCAGATCGTAGAGTCTTAATACTTCCGCCAGTTTGCTTTTCTACTTCAGCTTTGTTTCTTTGAACTTTTCAAAAGAATCAGATTTGTTCTTCATAAGATACAGATATCTACTAAAATTATCAGTAAACGTGATAAAGTAGTAAAAGCCACCTCTTGTCATAGTACGCATAGGACCACATACATCACTATGTATAAGTTCTAATCGTTCAGTGGCCCTTTCACCTTGTCCAGTAAAAGGAGATTTAGTCATTTTTCCAATGAGACAAGGTTCGCATGCTTCGTATGATTCAAAGTCAAACTTATCCAAGTATCCATCCTTATGTAACTTGGAAATGCGCTTCTCATTTATATGGCCTAAACGACAGTGCCAGAGGTATGTTTGATTTGAGTCATTTATTTTAAGACGTTTGTTATTCACATTACAGATAGGAGTGTCTAAATCAAGAACATATAAACCGTTAAATAAACGTGCAACCCCATAGGTAACATTATTCAAAGAAAAGGAACAACTATTGTTCTGAATTAAAAATGCAAAACCTTTCTTGTCTAAACAAGAAACTGAAATAATGTTTCTGCAAATTGCAGGCACGTAAAAACAGTTCTCAAGTTCTAAAATAAGCCCAGTGGGCAATGATAAATAATAAGTCCCTACAGCTAAAACAGCAACCTTTGCTCCATTGCCAACTCGTAGGTCGACCTCTCCTTTAGCCAAAGTCCTACTCCTTTGTAGTTCATTTACATTTATACAAATGTGAGAACCACATCCAGTATCCAATACCCATGATGTAGAAGTTGACAAATTGACCTCTATAACATAAATACCTGAATCAGAAGCTTGACCAGCCTTCTTCTTCTTCAGATCCTCCAAATAAGCATGACAGTTTCTCTTCCAATGACCTGGTTTACCATAGTATTGACAATCACCCTTTGCAACAACACCCTTAGGTTTTAAAGCCTGTTTGGGATTAGCCTTTGGCTTGGGACCAGAAGCAGATCCAATCTTCTTCTTTCCCTTCCATTTGCCTTTCCTATTAGCCTTACCTTTGTTATCTACCATCAACATGGCTGTAGGTTCAGGCTTTTCATGTTGGTTTCAGTAGTTCGTAACATGGCCAACAATTTAGTGGGTGTTTTGTCTATCTCATTCATATTGTAGTTCATAACAAAATGAGTATAGTTGCGGTTCAAAGATTGCAAGATTAAGTCAATCTGAGCTTCCAAACCAATTGGGAAACCCAAAGTATCAAGATACTCAATATAACCTATCATCTTCAGAACATGTGGTTAAACAGGTTCACGCTCTCCCTGTTTGCAAGCATACAGTGCTTTGCTCGTGTCGAACCTTTCTTGACGAGCTTATCCCTCAAACATTCTTTGAAGGTGTTCAATCATCTCATAAGAATCCATATGCTCATGTTATTTTTGAAGCTCAGCACTCATGGTTGCCAGCATGAGACATGCAATATCATTCACATCATCAATATGCTTCTGATAAGTATTTTGTTGAACGCGAGTTGCATTCTCAGCAGGAGGAGAAGGTGAAGGAATTTCAATGACATGGAGCTTACGCTATTGCCTGAGGACAATCCTCAAATTCCTATACCAATCTAGGAAGTTAGTTCCTGTCAGCTTGTCCTTCTCAAGGGTTGCTCGTACGGAGAAAGTATTTGTATTGTTTGCCATTTAAATATCTACAATATTTAAAATGCATAAAATAAACATTAGATTGTCTGAGTTATTTATTATGTTCAAATGATTATGATATATTCATAATATATCTCCCATTATTTTTATCAAATTAATAGCCCTTACTATTAATTTGGAAAGTATATCCCATAATTCTTTCTAGTGAGCCAAGATCCATATTTCGTCATGTCCTAAGTCAACCACTGGAAGTCCTTAAAAAATGATTGTTTAGGTAGACAACAGTTGTCAATTATATTATATATAATTCTTGGATAGTTTGGTGAACAACGATTGATCTTATCTATCTAATAGACTTTTAACCAAACCCTATGCTTCTAAGTTCATAATGGTTGAATATAACCGTTTATTTTCACCTTATTATGACGACTCAGTTAAGTTAGACCCAATGATACAACGGCCGAATATAACCGTTTATATTCGTCGCATCTCACCACGATAGATAGGAGTCCCCTGCCACTGACAGTCCTTCCCCTAATCGATCTAGGATTCGATGGGTGTTCATTCATTGGAAAGCATCCGAGTAAAACTTAATATTTTGTTAAGGGGTTTAGAAAATTTATAATGATCATGATCACATCATAAAGAGATCCTCAATTTTTCCTTGAACCAAATATTTCAAATTGACATCTTAAATTGTTCATTTCCCAGGTAGATGGAGGATACCAATGGTCACACTTAAAACCCATCAACCTTACGAATATGCATATCCGCTTTTGTCAGAAAATCCCAGTTATAGATATCAAAATCCATATTTAATTCTGTGTTTTAAAATCCATATTTCATAAACACAAGAATCTCATGATCGTTTGTTAATTTTAAAATCTTGAATCGTTACAGATCTTATCTTTCTTAAGCAAACATGGCATGGGTGTTGTATCTAATACATACATCATTCCAACACATACATATCTACACATGCATTCATATACATATATGTATTGTGCGTAAATTAAACGTGTTTGGTTATGGCCCCATCCTATGTGATATTTCCAAGCTAATGGAATTATCAAGGTCAATCTATGGTGGTTTCAAATACTACACTATTACATGTCTTTATCTTCTTCATTGCTCCATCATCTGGATTGCCTCCTAGCTTCCTTGCTTCCAAGTCTCTATTGAACAATTACATTGAATAATAAATAAATCTATTCTAATGAAATTACAAGAAGAACTCGAGTTACATTCGAGATTAACAATTACAATGAATAAACGACATGCAAGTCGTATTTAGAAACCAAAACCATAAAACAAAACCACTATCCTATGGGTCTTTAGGCCATAACCATCCACCATGTTATCACATAACACATGTAATATATCTCATATTATATACACATATCATATAATCATATATAATAAATTTCGAAATTTCAGAAAATAAAATAAATTTCAGAAAATAATAAATCGCCGTTTCGGGGCCTGTAACGTCGTCAAACAGCTTACAGACCCGAAGCTGACTTTGTCAGTATTGCTCAGTGACACGATTCCAGTTAGAAAATACATATCGTTTGCGAAAATCGGACACTGGACACAGATTTCAGAAAATCTACCGAAGCCATTTCAGAATTCGTATCGAATACGATTTCCATAACAAGAACAAACATGTATCATATACATACAGCAATACACACAATCATCCCATGATTATAAAACTCATGAATATCATATATTCAAAATCATATAAAACATATATATCAATATATAGTCATGGCATATCATAAATATGTTTACATATATCGAAAAACTGTTAAACACATAACCAAATCATCCCATTATACACGTAGCTATGATGCCATTGAAGGGTTTCGGGCATGAAAACGCAGCAGAATTAACGTAAAAAAACAAAAAAAAATTTGAAACTCAATCGCAGGATCCATGTATAACGTTGGATGATTATGGTGAAGAAGTCCGTACCTTAACAAAGCTTTCGTATGCTGTTTAATGGAGGTCCAGAAAGATGAATCACAACAATCCTTTGTTGCAAAGATTTGCTCTCTAAAGAAGTCCACACGAATGCCCAATCGTCCTACGATCACCGGAGTCGGTACTAGCCGAATTGTTTGTCTCTCTCTCTCTCTTTCTTTCTCTAGCCTCTCTTGATGTTGAGCAGCTAGGGTTTTTTTCTAAAACGAAATATGATGATTTAAACCCTAATACTATACATCATTATGTATATATAGGGGAGAGAGATTTTGGGCCTAACCCTAATCTATGTGGTTTCCAAAACCCATTATGACTTTGGGTTATTATTATTATTAAATCTGAATTCTAATATAATTAATCAAGTCCCACTTAATTAATTCAATAATTAAATTCGAATAATAATAATACTTATTAAATCTGAATTCTAATATAATTAATCAAGTCTCACTTAATTAATTCAATAATTAAATTCGAATAAACAATAATATATTTAAATTCGTAATTTAAATAAACCTCCGTTTTGACGTTCTTTGTGTGTGACCATTTAGGTTATTATTACGTTGGCAATAATTTTATTATCTAATAATAAAATTATAAACAATGAGCGGCATCTAGTAATACATCATTGCTACCCAAGTAACAATAATAATTGGTGATTCAATTAAACCTTTCGTGAATAATGTTCCATGTAATATAATCCCTTTAACCTTATATTATAGATCAAACTGGAGGCATGTATAGTGTCATCCTCTTCAACGTTTAATCTCGGTTTCCTTGATCAATGAGTAGACTATTTAAACAAATCAATATTTGAGCATGACCATGCATTTCGTAGTCTCACTCAATCAAGAGGCCAATAATATTACTCCTAGAATTGGATGGTTAAATCCTATATCTATCATTCATATTCCCCATACGATTCATAGTATACCCAATGTCCACCTTTATCATTACCCGGTTAAAGGTAACTTTGAGTGTAATCAAAGTATATTAATTCTCGTATAGAAATATAATGATTTCAAGTCAGAGGATCGTTACATCATTATCACTGTGAGATTTCTTATGACACTTATTAACATGTAGAATCTCACGGCGGGTCTTTTCAGTGTCATGTATTGATACATACACTTATGTTCTTGACTTTAGTATCACCATACCTATGACCAATGAGATGTGGTCATCTGTCAACAAACATACTAGTCTTATTGCATTATTACTGTCCTTAAATAATAATACTTGACTAGGGAATTTTAGGAATAAAATATTATTCATATAATCTCATTTTTTAAGTCACATACTTAAAGATATATATTACGTATTAATATTCTAAGGACATTTATTATTCTTTCAATTTATGATGCGGTAAATAAAGACATAATAAATATTAATTAAATAATCACATAAAAAATAATCCTTAATTGTTTTCAATAAAACATTAAAAGTATTGTCTCTAGGACACCAATACTAACACTTACATTCCTATAAACAGTCATAAAAACTTTCTGTTTAGACTTTGGAACATATATTTCCTTCTTCATAGGTGAAGGAATCGCAGTCTTAGATTTTGAAAATTTATTATTGATGTGTTTTGTAGGTGTCATGTTATCTTTCTTAGCAATTATGCGTTTGAAATATGCAGACATAGCATTAAAAGCACATAACATACAATTTATAACATCACAATGTTTATGGCATACATCAATAACATGCATGTTATTCAAAACAGTAGGTGTCTTAACAGTCTCTACTTCAATTTAATCAATAGTTTTAAAGTTCTCAGTAGAATGATATCTTTTATTACTATTCCTACTATTGACAAACTTATTAGCTCTGTTTAGATTCTTCTTTAAGTCTTCAGCACCTATACCAGGATTGGGCGATTTAGAAGTTCCAACATCTTTCACTAGTGTCTTAGGTGCAATTATCTCTTCTTGGACATTAACTCCTTGTATGTCCCTAACTTGTTCCTCTCTTTTCTTTTCTTCCTCGAGGTCCTCTAAATTCATTTCATAAGAAATTAATATAGAGCTGTTAAGGATTGGTTCTGCTACAGGGGTTATGAAAAGTGGTTTAAGTGTGTCCTTAACAACATGTGGAATACCCCTTTCTTCAGCACTTTTTCTGAACGGGGTAATCTTTCTTGCCTTTCCTAATAGATTTATTGTACTCAAAGCCTATTCCAACTTTTCGTTTTATCTCCTGTTGGTCAATTAGGTCTTTTACAATATAGGAAGAATTTTTATAAGCTAAACACTTCTTCGTTTCTTCCACTATCTGGTTTTTGAGATAGGTTTCAACCTTAACATAACAACTGACTCTATTGACTTGAAAATCTAAGTCCTCAGTAAACTTGTCATTTTTTCTTTTTAATAGTTTTAAAACATCATTTTCATTAGTTAGAACTTTGTTTTTGAGAATTAGTTTCTTAACTATATCTCTTGTATCATCTAGTTCTTTACCTAACAATTTAAATATTTTAGGGCAAGAGGGATTTACATATATTTCTCTTTGTCGAGTTGGAGACAATGAATCTTCAGATGAAGCCATTAGAGCAAGATTTCTCAGTTCTTCCTTATCATTATTTTCTGAGTCATCCCAACTTTTGCCCCCTACTAGATAAGACTTTCTTTGATGTTTTTTCACATGCATCATACTTTTCTTTCAGCTCTTCATAAGAGTCTCTCTTCTTCCCTTGCTTCGACTTCTTGCATTCAGTTGTAAAGTGACTTCGCTCATTACAGTTGAAGCAACGAAACTTACTTCTGTCAACTAAGCCAGTCTTGTAGACGCTTCTTGACACAGCTGTAGAAGAACCTCCATTTTGGAACCTTCCAAAATTAGGTTTAACTTTATATGAGGAGTTCCTTCAGAATCTCATGTTGCCAAACCTCTTTGCAACCAAAGCTAGAGATTCATCTTCCAGCTGATCCAGTTCTTCCAAAGAGTAGAACTCATCATCTTTCTGTTTATCTGAAGTATGTCCGAATTCTGGAACCACATACTCCATTGAACTGTTTGAAGGTACAACAGCCTTCACTTCCTTCTTCTTTGGTGCTTCCACTATCAGTGCTTTAGAGGAACTAAGAACCTTACCTCTTCCATAAGTTTCTCTGATCTGGATTTGTTCCAATTCATGGGTCTTTAATACTCTGTAGAGTCTTTCTAGGGTTACTTCTTTCATGTCCCTAGACTCCTGGATAGTTGCGATCTTATGTTCCAGATGCTCGGGTAAAGTTAGCAAAAACTTCCTGTTGACCTCCTGGTTGTTGTAATACTTCCCATTGAGATTGAGTTCGTTTATCAGTTTATTTAATCACTGAAATACCTCAGAGATATCCTCACCAGGTTTGGATCTAAACTGCTCATATTGGGAGGTCAGGATCTCCGGTCTATTCTCTTTAACTTCTTCAGTCCCCTCTTTTATTACCTCAATGGTATCCCGGATTTTTTTGGCATTTTTACAATTGACAACGTGGTTGTACATAATGTAATCTAGGAATTCTACCAGTATGAGTTTGAGACTGTTATTTAGAGCCATATTTTCCTTTTCGTCATCTGTATAATCAGACTGATCTTTAGAAAACTATCTATGTGGAATTACGACCCCATCTACCTCATGCTCGAGAATAAATATAATTGGGGGCTCAATACCATTGACCAAAATCTTTGCATATTTGATATTGGCGTTCCCTAGAAATAATTACATCTTGTGCTTCCACAAATTGTAGTGATCTTTATCAAACGGTGAAATTTTAATGCTCGTCACTTTTTGCATACTCATCTTTAATAAGATTAAAAATTAAGTGTTTCAAAAAATAATAATTTTTGAGTAAAAATTATTTCGAATAAAAATTATTTCCAATTAAAAATATTTTTTGAGTTCTGTATGAGTTGCGGAATATTTCGTTCGGATCTGATATTAGAAATGTCAACCAGCTCTGATGCCAATTGTTGGTCCCTGATATTGTAGAAGGGGGTTGAATACAATATCAATATTTAATCACAGAATTTTGGATTTAAAATATTAATTTAAATAATCACGAAATATTAATTTTAATGAAATAATGTTCAAGTAGAAGATATGATTTTTAACTTGAAAAATATTATAAAATTAATATGATGAAAAGTGTATATAACTGATAAAATATTCTATAACGATTTTGACATGAATTGTTCTAATTTAACAATTATATTTCAAACCAGCACAGAAAGTCTGTGAATATTACAATGCAGACAAATTACTGAATTTGAATGTTTTCAACAGTTTTCAACAACTGAAATAATGAAGGTAAATTGCCTAATATTTATAGAGGTGAAAACTAGCAAGACTTTCTAATAAAACTTAATAAAAAATCTAACAAGACTTTATAAATTAGCCTATAAGACTTTTTAAATAAGTTGGGCAAGACTTTTTTTACTCGGTAAGACCTTTAAAAAATTCGGTAAGGCTTTTTTAAAAAGCCCAGCAAGACTTTTCTTATCTCACAATTCAGTAAGACTTTTGAGAAAGTCTTTCTAGAATTCGGTAAGACTTTTATTAAAGTCTTATTAAACCTGATATTCTGTAAGACTTTTGTTTAAAGTCTTATTCCAAATTCGGTAAGACTTTTGGAATTGTTTGCTCAGTAAGACATTTTGAAATTAGCTCTCGATAAGACTTTTAAATAACACACGGTAAGACTTTTTCTTCATCATGTTTTTTAATTCCTTTGGACACGTGGCGGCCTTCGATTGGTCACTTTAATAAACATTACCTGCCAATTCAATTTGTAAAAAGCAAGGGGCCTATTCTGTCTTATTATAGACAGACTCTGTAAAAATGCTTTTAGACCCGCACAACTTATAATCTTTATTTAATAAATAATAAATTTAATTCAGAAATTATAAAAATAAATATCTAAACATCTTCTAAATAAAAATAAATATTATTTAGATATTTATAAATATAATTTAATAGAAAAATAAAATAATTATTATTAAAAATAAATCTTTTTGACTTCTGAACGTCTTCTAAACATTTGAAACCGAACTCCTTTTGACTTGGAAATAAAAAAATCAATTCCAATCGGGGTTCCACTTTTATGAATATATGAAAATGTATTTTTGCCGTGTCAATTCTTTTTCCGTCTTGTCTTCAAGTCAGTACCGTCAGGCCTGTTTAGTTGTATCTACAGTTGCAATTAAAAGTACATCTATTACTGAAATAATCTGAATTTTTAAACTAGACAATACTTCTTTTTACCACTACATGTACCCTGTCAAATATTCAATCTTAGATTCTGACTCTTGTACACTACAATCCAAACAAACATGTATCTCTTTGAGCTTCCAGCTTTTGTCTTCTTCATTCTAAAATAATTCTAAATTAATTAATTCTTTAATTAATTTAAGAAATAAATTAATTCTAAGTGAATTATTTTACTAATTAAATTAACTAATTAATTTAATTAATTAATAGATAATTAAATTAAAGTCTTGATTGTAAGACCATTGTTGATGTAGATCAAACTCTTCTGTTCTTCAACAATAACCTTTCTAACCACTTGAACTTTTTGATGACGAATCTTCACTAAAATTGTTGACACCCTGTGCACTGGTCTGGTTCACGGATGATTAACTACATTGTTGATTCTGATTTTTGTTGTAGTGGTCTTTATATCTTGTCTTGTCCTGTCCTGTCTTGTCTTCTTTTTGTTTTTCCTCTATAATTTTCTTCTTCTGGAATCTTTCTGTAATAGGCACTTAAAACCTTATGTATCTTTTAAACTCCTTGAGATACTACTCTTTTATTTTACACCGATGCTTGAACATATAAATGAACTTCTTTAAGTGTTGAGTATCAGTCTTATCAGAATTCTTCTGATATTATGATTCTTCGTGTATAGTTGACATTCTTCGTCTTGATTCTTGTTACCATATTTATTATTTACTTCCCTTTTTAATTTGAGTTGAGTTGTCATCTAATAATTAAAAATAGGTCTTGTCATATGCCTTTCACACACAACCAATTTCTAAATCCAAATCTAGAAAACTAACCTCAATAGGTTCCCGAAAACCTGTTGTTGCAAAATCGAAGAAAAGAAAAACACCTAGTGTTGATAGTGTAGTTGGAGATGGTTCTAGTGAGGGAACTGGGAAAAATCAAAGAACCCAAAAGTATAAGGTGCGTGAGGGTGTGCAACCTAAGCCTAGCCACTCCTTAGTCTGTCAAAAGGTTGTGGATATTAACAAGGATAATACCACACTCCTATTGTCATCTTCTCAACAAGGTGTCAATATTGAAAAAAGCTCACAACCAGGGGCATTGAACCAAGGGGAGGATACACAAGACAACACCCCCAAATCATATGAAATGAGGAGGAAAAAGTAACCTTTGCATAAGGGGAATCATAAACTGCAAAACCACAGGAAACTGTGGTGGAGCCTTCTGAAATTCAGTTTGATGCATCTCCAATAAATGTGGAAATGCAGCCCTATTCTCTCTTAATTCCAATTCCTTCTATTCCTCTTTCTCCACCTCAACGAATTTCTTCAGAAAATATTCTGATAGACAATCATACATTTTCAAATTCTCCTTCTTTGGTACTCAAGGAGAAGCCAACACTCTCTCATGACTTTTCCTCTCTGGAAATTTAAGACTCCAGCTCAAATGTAATATTTCTCTGTCCCAACCAATTCTTCACACTTTCCTTCTAGCGGTGTCCCTCCCAATTGCTTACATTACTAAAAATAGTAAATTTTAACAATAAAATACATTATTACATCCACTAATTCACTCAACTTTTTCAACACTTTACACTATTACACCCACTACTTCACTTATTTTAACAATTGTTGGTCCCTGATATTGTAGAAGGGGGGTTGAATACAATATCTTAATTTAATCACGGAATATTGGATTTAAAATTATTATTTTAATTACTCGTGAAATATTAATTAAGATGAAATACTGTTCAAGTAGAAGATATAATTTTTTAACTTGAAACGTATTACAAAATTAATATTAAGAAAACTGTTATATAATTGATAAAATGTTCTAGAATGAATTTGACATAAACTGTTCAGGTCTAACAATTATATTCCAAACTTGCACAGAAATCTGTGAATATTACAATGCAGACAAATTTCTGAAATTTGAACTATTTTTCTGATCTTAACAACTGAAATAAAGAAAGCAACTCCTCATATTCATAGAGGTGGAAAACCCAGCATGACTTATCCCAATATGACCTTTTTCACCTAAAATTAACACTTGTATGACTCATAAAAAGGTTGGGCATGACTCATCAAAGCTCGGTATGACTCTTGAAAGCTCGGTATGACTCTTCTTAAAATTCGGTATGACTCACTGCAAAGGTGGTCGGTATGACTCATTGCAGGTGGCTTCGGTATGACTCATATTTGAATTATCTCGGTATGACTCACTGCAAGTGGCTTCGGTATGACTCTTTGAACCTTCCTTCGGTATGACTCTTCTATAAAGGCTTCAGTATGGCTCATTGCAAGTGGCTTCGGTATGACTCATTGATTAGCTCGGTATGACTCATGTTTAAGTCATATTGAATCATTTCTTTTATAGTAAATCAATTCTACTTAATTTAATTAAATAATTTATGAATTAAATTAAATTCAGACTTGAATTAATTTAATTAAATAAATTAAATAATTAACTTAATTTTAATTATAGAATTAAAATACTATTAGGACTTATTTAACTCTGTAGTCCGCTCCGAGGTCTTTCCGTCTTTTCTTTGTCTTCTGGCATAAAACCACTTGAGCTAACTGAAGAATAAATATTATTATAGATGACACACAAATGTACTGTCTGGTTCATTTGTGTCATTCTAATAAATATTCTTCAATTATTAACTTTTAAACTGTAGCCTTCTATCATTTTCTTGCTTTACTTCACTATTTCTTTTCTTGGAATCTCTTTGTAGTAGGCACTTGGAATCTTCTGTATCTTCTGAAATACTGCTTCTCCATAAATCCCGACGCTTGAACATATTAATGAACTTCTTCCGGTATAGAGTAGCAACTTCATTAGAACACTTCTGATTTTTGGATTTTTTGTGTCTAGTTGACATTCTTCGTCTTGATTCCTTCCTCAATATTTATTAGTTACTTCATTTTCTTACTTGAGTTGAGTTGTCATCTACTTATTAAAAATAGGCCTTGTAATATGCCTTTCAACAATAAAATCACTATTACACCCACAACTTCATTTATTTTAACAATATTACACCCACTATCCTTGGTCTCCGTGCCCAAACCAAATGTAAACATTTGGTCGGGATGGAGGGAGTATCAATTATTACTTCTTAAATCAATACTTCAACTGTTTCTACACCATTTATTGATGTTTCTACATCAATTGATATTTAGCCATTGTTGGTCCCTGATATTGTAGAAGGGGGGGTTGAATACAATATATATAAATCGTTGCGATATTTAGGATTTAATATATCATCAATTGATATATTTATCTGTCGATAGCTACAAATATCCATCGATAAGTAAATATATCATCAATTGATATATTTATCTGTCGATAGCTACAACTATCCATTGATGAGTAAAATGTTTATCAATTGATTATGGAAGAATCAATAGATTAACATAGTCAATGGTTAAAATTAATATAAATACATAACTTGTCAGACATTTAATGGATTAAATATAATTAAGCATACCTAAATCACAGACCAATCTATTGAAAGTAGATTCATCTAATGGTTTGGTAAAAATGTCTGCAAGTTGTCTTTTACTAGGGACAAAATGTAATTAAACAGTACCATTCATTACATGTTCCCTAATGAAGTGATACCTTATGTCAATGTGCTTGGTTCTGGAATGCTTCACAAGATTTTCTCTTATTGCAATGGCACTTGTATTGTCACAGAAAATAGGAATGTTGTTCATGTTGAACTCATAGTCAAATAGTTGATTCCTCATCCATAAAATTTGTGCACAACAACTTCCAGCTGCAATGTATTCAGCTTCTGCAATGGATGTAGACACTTAATTTTGTTTCTTGCTACACCATGATACAAGCTTGTTCCCTAGAAATTGACAGGTGCTTGTAGAACTTTTTCTGACAATTCTGCAATCTGCATAGTCTGCATCTGAATAACCAATTAGATCAAATCCAGAATCTCTAAGGTACCAAATTCCAAAATTTGGAGTCCCTTTGAGATATCTTAATATTCTTTTTATTGCAATCAAATGAGATTCTCTAGGATCAGCCTGAAATCTAGTACAAAGACATGTAGCAAACATTATGTATAGCCTACTTGCAGTTAAATAAAGTAATGAGCCAACCATGCCTCTATAACTTGAAATGTCCACTTTAGCTTATTTAGTATTCATTTTAAGTTTAGTTGCAGTGGCCATGAGAGTTTTTGCAGAAGAACATTCATTTAAGTCAAATCTCTTTAATAAATCTGAAATATATTTGGTTTGATTTATGAAAATACCATCTTTGACTTGTTTGACTTGTAAACCAAGAAAATAGGTAAGTTCTCCCATCATGATCATTTAATATTTACTCTGCATCAACTTAGAAAACTTTTGACAAAGTTTCTCATTAATTGAGCCAAAAATAATGTCATCCACATAGATTTGAACAAGAACATAGAGCCATTAACATTTCTATGAAAGAGAGTTTTATCAATAGTACCTCTTGTGAAGTGATTCTCAATGAAGAATTTAGATAATGTGTCATACCAGGCTCTAAGTGCTTGTTTCAATCCATAAAGTGCCTTGAGAAGATAGTATACAAATCCAGGATAAATAGGATCAATGAAACCAGGAGGTTGTTCTACATATACTTCTTTTTCTAGTTCTCCATTGAGAAAAGCACTTTTCACATCCATCTGATACACCTTGGAATTAGCATGAGCAGCATATGCTAGAAAGATTCTAATTGCTTCTAACCTTGCAACAGGTGCAAATGTTTCATCAAAATATATGCCTTCTTCTTGTGAATAGCCATTTGCCACTAGTCTTGCTTTATTCCTAGTCACTGTACCAGATTCATCCATTTTGTTTCTGAACACCCATTTTGTACCAATAACAGACTTGTTCTTTTGTTTGGGCACCAGCGTCCATACCTTGTTTCTTTCAAACTGATTTAACTCTTCTTGCATAGCAATTATCCAATCAGGATCATTCAAGGCTTCTTCAATCCTTTTTGGTTCTTCTCGAGACATGAAGCTACTATACAAGCATTCATTTTGAGTTGCACTTCTAGTTTTGACACCATCATTTACATTTCCAATAATCAATTCAAAGGGATGACTTTTTATCCATTTCCTTTGTGATGGTAAATTTATCCTTGATGATGATGCTTCTTGATCATTGGAATTGTTATGATCATTGTGGTGTGATTGATTATTTGAGAACCCTCCCTCTCAGATGGACACTCTTCTTGACGACTGTTGTGTAGAGTTGTTATCCATCGAATGATTATCAATTAATGTATTATCAGTCGATTGATGATTGTCAACTGATAAGTTATTTGTTAATGTATTGACATCAATTGATGGGGAGATTCTAGTTTCTTGATTTCTTAAAATTTTCACATCATCATCACTATCTTCACTATTGGTTGTAGATTCATTTTCAAAGTGCAATAGGTCATGAAATCCTTCATCAAACAACCCTTGAATCTTCTTATCATCAAAGACTACATGCATAGATTCCATAACAATGTGCAATCTAAGATTTTAGACTCTGTAAGCTTTTGTTGTTATTCCATATCCAACAAATATAGCTTCATCAGCCTTGGCTTTAAATTTTCCCATATTTTTACCTTGATTCCTCAGTACAAAGCATTTGCAGCCAAAGACATGAAGCTAATTAACTGTTGGCTTTTTGTCATTATTCATCAATTGATATGGTATTTTACCTTGAAGTTGAATGACCATGGAAATATTTTGAATGTAGCAAGCAATATTAATTTCTTCTGCCCAGAAATATGTAGGAAGTTTTGCTTCTTTTAACATAGTTCTAGCAGCGTCAATCAGGGTCCTATTTTTCGTTTCAACTACTCCATTTTGCTGTGGAGTCCTTGGTGCAGAGAAATGATGAGTGATACCTTTTTCTTCACAGAAATATTTCATTGTTGCATTCTTGAATTCAGTACCATTATCAGTTCTAATTTTCTTGACCTTCCATTCAGTGCCATTGACAACATTCTTCACATGATTGATAATGAATTTTCTTGCATCATCCTTAGAGTGTAAGAAATATACCCATGTATATCTTGTGAAGTCATCAACAATGACTAAGGCATATTTCTTTTTGGCAATTGACATGATGTTGACTGGACCAAATAAGTCTATGTGCAATAATTCTAAAGGATTGTCAATTGATGATTCAGACTTTGACTTAAATGATGTTTTCCTTTATTTTCCCTTTTGACAGGCATCACACAGTCTATCCTTGGTGAATTCAATCTGTGGAATGCCTCTAACCAGATTCTTTCTAACCAATTGATTCAAGGCTTTAAAATTCAAATAGGCTATCTTCTTGTGCCAAATCCAACTTACATCTGTATTGGCTTTGCTAAGTAGGCATGTCATTGAGTTTTCCTTTACAGAATTGAAATCAGATACATAGACATTTCCTTTTCTTTCATAAGTTAAGAGAATTTCACCAGATTCTTTGTTGTCTATGATGCATGATCCAGGTAAAAACCATACACCATTTCCATTATCACACAGTTGACTATTACTGAGCAAATTGTGCTTCAATCCATCAACCAGAGCTACAGTTTCAATGATAACATTTTCTTTTACAATTGAGCCATATCCCAGAGTAAAACATTTGTTGTTATCTCCAAAAGTAACTCCTGAGCCAGCCTTTTCCACAAACTTTGTGAGCAGGGACAAATCTCCAGTCATGTGCCACTATCTAGATACCAGAGATTTCTTTTCCTGTTTCCCTGCACACATTTAAAATAATCAAGTTACTTTTGGTACCCAAGTTGCCTTGGGTCCTCTTTTATTAGTTGCAGTCTAAGCCTTGGTTGCCAACTTTGGTTCCTTTTGTTTTGGTGGGATTAGATCCACTTTAACTTTGGGAGTTGGCTTTTGGGGCTTAGACACCTTGGAACTCATGGCATAATTTCCATGTATTTTATTATCTAAATTAGGAATGTTCCATGGCATTCCAGGCATGCTAATATTTGCATATGCAAAGAAAGGATTATACATGTATGGAGCTTGTGCATAAGGCATATGGACATTAGGTGCAACTAAATTTGAAGACATGGCATTCATGAGCATAGGATTGGTAAGCATGGTATTTGCAGACATGTCATGTGCATTTAAATCATTTAAAGATATAGAGTTCTTTTCTTTCTTGCATTGCATAGACAATTGATTTACACTACCACATTTAGCACACACATTTCTAGGTGCATACATATCAGTAGTATAATTGTTGTGCTTATTTATGCTCACTTTTCCATTCCTATTCTTCTTCTTTTTCTCAGACTTAGGTTGGATAATTTCCACAGGTGCTATCTCTTCTAATTTAGCTTTCAATTATTTCTTGGATAAGCTACCTATGTTGATCTTCTCAACCTTAGCCTCAACTTGATTTTTGGTTTCCTTAACAAACTTTATAGGAGTGCTAAAGTTGTTCTTCTTATTAGCCATTGATGATTTACTTGTCGATGGATGCTTATCAATTGATTCAGCATCAATCGATTGATAATCTTTATCAGTTGAAGAGGGATTAGCAGTTGATTGATCTTTATCCATTGAAGTATCAGCCAATGACTTGCCTATTGATTTAGGGGATTCTTCTAGAGTATCTAAACCTTGAACATCAATGATTTGTTTGGTAGTTTTAGCAGACCTATTCCATTTGTTAATGGTTTCAATTTCTTCAACTAATTGTTCTTTTACCAATTCTTCTCTTTTCAAACTATTCACTAGTTCATCTCTAGCATCCTTACTTTCCTGCTTGAATCTTTCTAAACACACAAGTTCATTTTCAAGAAAAACATTCCTCTCAGTTAAAACATCAGTGGTGTTTTTCAACTTGAGGTTTTCTTTGTTTAGAGATTTTAAAGTGACATGCAAATTGTACAGTTCATTAGACATTTCATTAATGGTACTATTGCATTCATCTCTTGTAAGCTCAGAAAAGTTAGTAGCTTGTACCTAATTTGATGATGAACTAGCTTCTTCATCTTCATGGTTGGCCATTAGAGCTAGATTGATAAACTCTTCAGAATCACTGTTCTCAGCAGCCCAGTCCTTCTCTTCAGTAACAAAAGCCTTTTCTTTTTCTTTCAAAGGTCAAAGTATTTCTTTTTGTAATCAGTACCATCATATGACTTTGCCTTTTCTTATTTTGGCATGCTTCACTCATTTGAAAAATGACCAGCCAATCCATAATTAAAGCATTTGAATTTAGATCTATCAACCAAATTTTTGTTTTGATTGTTACTTTTACAATGGGATCCAGGCCTTTGAGCATTTGGATTCCTCTTGAATTTTAGCTTTGAAAACTTCCTTGACAGAAATGCAAGGTGCTCATTAATCTCATCCAAATCATCCTGTGATCATGTTTCAATTTCTTCACACTTGCCCTTACCTTTTCCTTTGAATGATTCTTCAACGGCATCATCAACCACCATGACAGAAACTTCTACATAGGCAATTTCCTTCTTCTCTTCATTTCCCTTGACCATCAAAGCCACAGTTTTCTCTTTTCTTTGATTCTTCTCAATCTCCTCATCTTGTTGGATTTCTAACTCATATGACTTGAGAATACCATAAAGTTTCTCAAGAGTATAATCCTTGAAGTCTTGAGATTGTCTAATGGAAACAGTCATTGGTTTCCATTCCTTTGGAAGAAATCTAAGAAATTTTAGATTTGTATCCTCAGTTGCATAAACCCTACCATATAGCTTCAATCCATTTAGCAACTTCTGAAATTTGCTATAGGTGTCATTGATGGATTCTCCACTCTTGAAATGAAATGATTAATATTTTTGAATCAAGAGTTGCATCTTATTTTTCCTTACTTGTTCAGTTCATTCACATAGAGTTTGAAGAGTATCTTAGACTTTCTTTGATGAAGTACAATTTATCACATTGTCAAACATATCTTTATCTAGACCATTAAACAGAATGTTCATGGCCTTTTTGTCTTTAAGTACTTCTTTTTCATCCTCTTCTGTGAACTCATTGATGAGTTTTGGAACATGTTTGTCAAGTGCAGGAGTTCCATCAAAGTTTACACATGTGACTAGCTTCATAGGAACATGAGGACCTTTCTCTATACAGTGAACATAGGAAGGGTCAAGAGAGAATAGATGCAGATGCATTTTCACTTTCCATGCAAAATATTCATCTTTTTCAAGCACTGGAATTTTCACACCTAAATCTTTTTGGCCCAAATTGACTGTTCTTGATCTTTAAACTTTCTGTATGTTGAAAGCCTTTGCTCTGATATCAATTGTTATTTCCCATAACAATGCCAATATTTGTAGAAGGGGGGGTTGAATACAAATATTAAAATTTTTTATTTATTTTAATATTTGTTACTGATGTTTGAGAATTAGAGAGAATATGTTTGAACAAATTAAAAGCTGAAAAATAAACTTAACAAAGAGATTTAAAATTACTGATGGATTAGTTTTTCCATCAGTGTATATTTTTGCTCAATATTCCTAGGTTAAAAGAGACATAGCTTCGTTTTTATAAGGTTAGAAAATAAATCAACTGTTCTTACAAAGTGCTCTAAAGATGAATAGTTGATTCTAGAAATATTGTCTAAGTCTTCTTTTTTTACACTCTTTCTAACAATGCTACCACACTTGTTTATATACTACAAGTGTGTTTTTTATAATTCCTATTTTAGGATTGTTTCTACCTATCTCCCTTTTACCTTTTTCCATTTTAAAAAAAAGTTTAAAAGACAGCTACAGATTGAGTCTTCACAACCATCATAGACTATCTTCCATATGTGTGCTTTTGTCCTTTGGATCTTCAATAGATAGTCCTTCTATGGTTCTCAATAAATTGATAATTTGCTGTTAAGCATATCAATTGATCCTTCCTTTAATCCATCAACTGATGTTCTTCTTCGATTGATCTTTATATCCATCGATTGATAAGTAATGACTTATCGATTGATAGATGTTATCAATCGATATATCAATCGATGGGTCTTCACATCAGTTGATGGACTTTAATACTTGACTTGGATTCTTTGACTGATCTCCTATCTATCGATGCTTTAATATCAATCGATCATCCTTCACTTTTATAATTTCCTGTCTTCAAATAATTACAATTTTGACAGTCTAAGTTACACATCAGTTGATGATCTATATCAATCGACTCTAACATCAATTCATGGAAATAATATCAATTGATTTACACCTTATTGATTGAAATAGACTAAGTACACCTCTCCTACAATCTAAATTATCAGTTGATTCATATAAACACTTCAACTGATAAATGGTTTCCTGATCAATTGATATTTATAACTTTCATATCAATTGATCAGTTACATCAATTAAAATTTCTATGATTCTAAGATTAATGTTATCATCAAATTACATGTAGATTTCTAATAGATGACTTAGAAAAGAAAAAGAGAGATGCAAACAGATTTGAAGATGATCTAGAAGCAAGAAGAATATCTAGAGAAAAGGAAACACAAGCAATGATTGAGAGAGAAAGAAAGAAGATTGAAGATCTAAAGAAGAGTACTGAGTTGGTGACAAAGGTTGCACAAACAGGAAAGTTGGATGAGTTCATTGCTCAAACAAAGGCTATCAATGAAAGTGCAAAGGAGGCTGCCAAATAAATCAATTTAAATACAGAAGCTTTTCTACATATAGGTGTTGAAGCCCTTGAAGAGAAGAAAAATGATAAAGCAATAATGATTGAAGAAGAAAAGAAAAAGAAAAATGAACCAGTAGGCCAGAAGCTACTTCAAGGAGAGATCACTACAGGAATCCTAAATGCTGCAAGGAGATAAAAAGAGAATGAAGAGATTTCTATACAGATGGAAATGCAATGGCATATGGAAGAGCAATTTGCAGAACTACAATTGATAAAAAGGAGAAAAATTGCAATGGCTAAGAAAAAGGCAAATTCAACTCAAGAAATAGTGGTTCAGGAAAATCCTCAAGTCAATCAAGAAGAAATCAAGGAGGACGTGACAATTGAAGGGTATAAAATGAACCAGTAGGCCATAAGCTACTTCAAGGAGACATCACTACAGGAATCTCAAATGCTGCAAGGAGATAAAAGGAGAATGAAGAGATTTCTATACAGATGGAAATGCAATGGCATATGAAAGAGCAATTTGCAGAACTACAATTGATAAAAAGGAGGAAAATTGCAATGGCTAAGAAAAAGGCAAATTCAACTCAAGAAATAGTGGTTCAGGAAAATCCTCAAGTCAATCAAGAAGAAATCAAGGAGGACGTGACAATTGAAGGGTATAAAATGAAAGGAATTCCAGTGGTACGTGAAAAAAGGCTGATAAGAGTAAGAACTCACCCTGCAACCTCTAACCAAGAAGAGCCAATGAGGTTGGAGTATGAGAATGGATCAAAAATCACTTACTCAATCAAGGTGATTATGAAGCAAAGTTACAATGTCCTGAAAATCATTTTGCCTCTTGTCAACAAAAGGTACAAACTTAATGTTATAATTGCTCAGGAAATTCAACATCAAATTTCAAAGCTAAGGAGAGCAAAGGGTGAAGCTGAACCTATTTCACCTCTTAAGCTATAGAAATCTCAAGTCAATAAGGTGGTGTTGGAGCCAAAATAAGCTATGATTTTTACAGAGGTGGAGGGAAACACAAAGTTCTTTGATATCTGCAAATATCTGGATAAAATCACAGATGAAGAAATTCACTATCTAATGAGGCAATTTGGAGAAACTAATGAAGATGAAGCAATATTGAGGAGTTCCTTTATGAGACAACTAAAAGAAAATGCTGATAAGAAAAAAGAAGAAGAAGTGAGTGGAGAATGAAGATCATGAAGAGTAGAAGACATTAGAGCAACTTGTAGAAATTTCACATCGACTGGTACTTTCAAATTCAAAGTGCTAATTAAATTTCTTGATTCTATCTGAATGAAAATAGTTAAGGGTTTTTGTTATCATTAAGTAGATTTATGCATGTTCATGTCACAGACACAAATAGGGGGAGATTGTTAGGAATCTACATGTAACTTGAAAATAACTTTAATCTTATAATCATAGAAATTTTAATTGATGTAACTTATCCGACAACCCGGATATTTTCTAAAATTTATTATTATTTAAATATTTTTTTAGTTTTTTCAAAAGAGGAGGAATAAAATTTTTATATTTTATTCCAGTTGAGCCTTTCTAATGAGCCTGAGGTAAAATGTGTGAAAAACAGAACTAATAATGAGAGGCAGACTCGGGATCTGGCAAAAAGAGAGTTAGAATTAAGAAAAAAGTTATGATATGTGTGATGTGAGAAGTAATGAGATTACTTTAAAAGAAAAGAGTGATTTAGGATGTTCTACTATTTTTATAGGTACTCATAGTATGACTGCTTCTCAATCTTTAAACTTTGAGTTGCCAAACTCTGACAAAGGTACAAACTCTAATGGTGAGGATGCATTCTCTGTTGAGCCAATCTTTGAGGATGAAGAGATTACAGATTTATCCATTCCCTACACTCAAAGATACAACTCCAAGAGATGGCCACATGATTCTTTTGATGCTCTTGACAGATTGAAGATGAGTTATCCTGACTATCTTGTTGTTGAAAAATTGAAGGGTGAAATAGAATCTGCTCTTGATAATGAAGGATTAAAGAGGGAGAGTAGTAAGGGTGATCCATCTACAACTGATGTTCTAAGCTCTAAGAGACAATCCATCTGGGATATGTCTTAGAAATTCTCTCATGAAGATATTGATAGGTCCCAAATAATGGGCGGTATTAGCTAGAAGGGGGGGTTGAATAGCTATATACCCTTTTTAAAATTTAGAGCTTGGCGTTTTTAAATTTCTTTTCTCTTTTTAAAATCTTTACTAGTCAACTAGTAAATAAAGTGCGGAAAGTAAAAGAGAGAAAAGAGACAGAGTACAACACAGTATTTTTATCCTGGTTTGCGATGGCGCAATCCCCTAACGGATCCGCTCACCCCTAGTCCAGTCCCCGAGTCCCTCCCTGAACTCGAGATTTTGCACTATAAAAAGATGTACTCCTTATAGTTGCGGAAAAGCCTTTTACAACACTATGTATCTATCTTAGACCTTAACTCCCCGTTAACCCCTCAAAATACAATAGCAAACCTACTTGATTTATCTTGGAGCGTAACTCCCCGTTACCTCCTCACAATCAAAGTAGAACCCCTACAAGCTGGTCTTAGAACGTAACTTCCTGTTACCTCTTCACATGCACGTAGTATCCCTTACGATCTTATCTTGGAGCGTAACTTCCCCTTTACCTCCTCAAAGATACGTAAAAATTCCTGCGTAGACTATGTTCCTCTACAACAATGTAGGTCTTGGATCTGGGTCTTAGGTCTTGGGTCTTTCCTTTTCCTCACGGTGCAAAGACACCCAACTCCCCGTCGGCATGTCTAGGACTTGGGTCTTAGAACAAGGATCACCTCACTTCACTTTCACCTCACAACAAAGTCTAGACAACAAGTACTACGACTTTATATCCCTGTTTAAGAAAGAAAGGTGGTGGACTAGTATATTACAGTACTAGACCAAAGAGACAAACAGATATATATAAGATAGCCTAAGCAACAATATATATAAATGTGAGTCGGGGCAAGTCACTTAGTGAAAGGACTAACCACTCGAAGGGGTAAGTCACTTGTCAAAAAGGACAAACCACACGTTGTGTGCTAACGTGTATGCAAAAAAGTAAGTGCGTATGCTAAAGTAAAGTGCGGAAATTAAAAGCGTATGAATGCAAGCACTTAAAGTAAATCTTTTCTTTTTATTTTCTTCTTATTATTGTCCGATATATAAGGCCGAGGGTATATGAACTAATCTAATGGCCGAATATATTGACTTGATTTATATCAAGCTCGTTGAGTCTTGTTGTTTATAAAAGCCTTGATCCGAAGAACAAAAATGAAACTATAAGGCTCTTTACAAACTAACGAAGACAATCTAAGATTCTACGAGGAGAGTTCGTTTATGTCTATATAGGACTTATACGAATTCTCGTAACTCGGAATCAAAGAATATATAACTTCTTGAACTCGAAAAGAAAAAGGCTCGTTTATGTCTTAATATACAACTTATACGATAAACCTTTTCACTTTGAATTCGAAGCTACTTCAACTTCTAGATCTCTACGAGGAAGCCTTGTTTATATCTCTACTATATATGAGACTTAAACAAGTACATTCTAACTCGGAGTTCGAAGCCGGATAAACTCACTAATATTCTACGAGTATGACTCGGAATAAGAGCTCGTTTCTTTCACTTTATAACTCAACAAGGAAGCTCTTTGTTTATACCTTAATATATTGGCTTATACAAAGTTGCTTCGACTCGGAATAAAAAGTGAGACTAACCCACAAATATTCGACAAGTAGTGCTTGTTTATATCTCTATAGGAGACTTATACAAATCACTTTTTAACTCGGAATATAAGTTAGTTATGAACTTTACGTTCTATATATACGAGAAAAGACAACAACAATTAAAGCTCGTGTATATATAAAACTGTAAACAAGTGCAAGTATATATAAGCTAAAGATCTAACTATGCAAGAACAATATATATATATACTTATACACTAAAGCCGAATATATATATATATTTATGCAAGAAAATTAACCAACTTATGACTCTTGTGCTCTATAGAGAGAGACAAACTATTTCTTTCGAAATCAAGAGATACGAGTTGGGTTCGTGAACGAGAGTTGGTGTGTACACAAAGATTAGTCAAGAAAGCAAGATGTACACACTACTAAACTCGATCTAAGTATATATATATATATATATATATATATATATATATATATATATATATATATATATATATATATATATATATATATATATATATAAACAAGTAACTAACTTATAACCCTTGAGATCTAGAAAGAAATTAAGAGAAAAAGCTAGGATCGAAACCAAAACACACAAAAACTAGTCGCCGGAAAAAGTCGCCGGAAAATGGCCGGAATCTTAACTTTTGGTACAACTTTGGGGGCAACTAAACAAGTCTAGGGGCTGTTGGAATATGATATTTGGTTAGCCTAAACTAGCTTGTGTGGTGTGTGTATTATATGAGCAAGAAAGAGGGTGAAACAAGCTTTAAAAGAGATAAAACTAGAAAGAATCAAAGCTTGTTTGCTATAACTTTTGAAGGCTGATATTTTCTGGGATGTTGGTGATATGAGGAGAGAAATATGCAGCAATTTCTTGGCTCAAAAAGGCTTGAGAATGAAGTGGGGGAAAGCCTTGTATTTATAGGCAAAAAATAGGGTTTAAGTGTGATAAAGGGGTGACAAGGCTACTACATGGAGCAAGGAGAACCACAACAATTCAAATTAAAGTTGCATCAGCTGAAAGAGGCCACATAGGTGCATAGAAAAACGTGCTACCATTATTCAGTTAATTAATAAAGCTAATATACACGAAACCGAACGATATGTTGGAAATATGACGTTTTTCAAAATATGCTCCAAAAATTATGAAAATTTGGGAACCATCTGGGAATATTCCCAATAGGTCATGGTTAAAATCCTACTCAATTTGGAGTTGACCTTCATTGACTTTTAATTGACCGAACATTCAATTACGTATCGAAGATACAGGCCAAAAATAAAAGTCAGCAAAAAATTATGAAAAAAATCCTAAAATTCTTTTTAATTATTCTAGTGACATTCCCCAAGTTTCAATTCATTTGGACATGTGTAACTATTTCTTTGAGAAAACGATCATTTCGTTGTCCCTACAGGCCGAAACAATAATCGATAGCCATTTGTCCGAACTAGTCGACGTTTCGACTAAAGTTTTGACTTGAAATATATTCAAACATAATATTTATAAATAAATGATGACTATGAGGTCCATGAAATATTTTTGTTTGAATTAAAATGCAGTTTATCCATTTAAATAAGGCAGTTAGGGGTTTCCGGGATTAAATCTGTATTTTGCATTTAGGCAGGACTTTGTTGAAGATAAATTGAACAAATAAGTTTAGAAGATATATTAAATATATTCCTTTAAAAACCTTTGAAACCAACACTCTTTTGTTTTGATGTTACAATTTTTGTTTCGTAAAAGCAGTGTTAAAATTACTGTATTTGTTCGTCTTCAGTGTTTGCCTCAAAATATAACATATATAAATTAGATTTGATTTTATCATTATTTTGATAAATCTTGACTAATTATATGTTGAAAGAAAATCATTTGGTTAGTTTATAAAAACAGTTTGACCAAGTTTGACATTCTACTCGTTGACTGTCACTTTGAATAGGCCTAAGGGAGGTTTACTATATTCTTTAGTAATTTCCTATTTCTAATTTAATTTACACTTAATGTTTAGACAAAATAATCCTAAACCTAATAAAAAAAACTGTATCTCACAATCTTCCCCTTTTTGGTATTTTGTCAAAACTGTCTAGTGTAAAATTAAATTTGTGTGTGACAGCCTAAACTTCCCCTACGTGTATGCAACTATCTAATTTATGCATTTTTAGATTTTAAAAAATCTAATTTACACTTCCCCTACAGTGTTGAAAATCTTTTTAATTTTTAAGTGCATAGCATACACATATATGCAATATATATAAATTTTGCAATTTATAGAGGTAAGAAATTGATACCATATAATAAGTATAGTTATACTTATTAATTTTGCTTCCTTCCATTTGACAAGTATTTGAACTTATCAATTTCCTTTTCTTATCCTTCATTCTATTTTGAATTTAGCTGCAAAAATTATATATATATATATATATATATATATATATATATATATTAGTATAAAGAATATATAAGGCTAGTATAAAATTTTAATTTTATACTCTTTTATTTCACTCACTTCCCCTAGATAAAATAATTTTTATTTTATCCCAACTTTCAATTTCACTCATTTATATTTTCACTCTCTTTTCTTTCTTCATTTTTCCTTATTACACTCTCATTGTGTATTTCCAAATTTTACACTCTCTTCCCCTTTTTGATAATAATACCAAATAAGATTTGTAAGAAATAATAGAGTATGAGTGTAGAAAATCTTCCCTTTGATTTTCAAAATTATATATATATATATTATATATAATTTGAAATACATCATTGATTTTCCCTGTTTTTAGCAGTTCGAATATATATAGATATATAATTCGAGCATACATTGATCCTGTGTGAACATATATAATTCAAATATATACAATTCGAAAATAATTTCCTGTTAACATTCGAATATATATAATCAAATATATATATAATATCCTGTTAGGTCCCTTTGCATATAAACTTGTTAGCATGAAATTTCAACACTAACATTTATCATGTAGAAGACAAAGGGGAGGGGGAAAAATATACATTATAAAATGTATATCTTTTTAAGAACAGTCTAGAATTGTAATATTTACAACTCATTTGTTTTTGACAAAGTTACACAAAACTAAACTTCTCCTTGACAGTGCATTCTTTATGCAATATTCCTGCAATATCATTTGAAAATGTTAGTACATGATTATACATTTATGATCCATATCTCATCTGATGCAAGAGAATAAATGTGGTAACAGGATAATGGTGCACAGAATATCATTTCATTAATACCAAATGCAGTCACATATAATATCTTAGGAACATAGCTTTACAAAATGGCCTACTACACACTAGACCTCAATAAAGCTACCAACCTAACACTTGACTACACTTAATAGCTTCAAGAACAGATAGAAGCAAGTAGCTAGCATCAAAAGCATATAAAACTTAAGCAAAAGTAAAGCAGATGCATGAAACATGACAGACACACAAGCAAATAACCACCACAATCCCTAGCTTCTCTTTAGAGTGTTAGAAATCAGATCTAGAGTACTCAATTTATTGGTTCATTTCCTAGAGGAACTACACCATCTTCCTCCATTTCCACCACTCCACCAACTCTAAACTCACTAAGTTCAACTACCTCCCTAGGTTCACCATTCCTAAGCAAAGCAGGCATTGAAGGAGCATTGAAGGTAGAACTATTCAAGATGCTCAACTGCATATTGATAACATGTACTAGACCTTCCTCAATTACTCCTGCCCTAGCTATTGTACTCACCAAAATACTTAGCACACTGTTCACCTTAGTTTCTGTGTTCTCATGCTTCTCAACTAGTTCCTTAAAGGAAGTTTGAAGTTCTTGAAATAATTTTTCAAGTTCCTCATATTTTCCATTAAGAGTATCAATTGCCTTATCAAAATCAGCCCTACAAATGGTATCCAGGGGCACATCAGGAGCAGCAGAGACACATTGAATGTTACTAGGCAAATTAGGCATACTAGGCATAGGGTTTTCAACATGTGTAGAGTAGCCATTCAATGGGATAGTCACTCTATTGGCCTTATCAGTGATTGTGGAAGCAACTTGAAAGTAGGGCAGTTGGTTGAGGTTAAGTTTGAAGTGTTCAAAGACTTTAGTCAACAAGAGGCCATAGGCATACATTCCCTTTTTGTGACAATGGACCATGTGAGAGAGAATCATGAAGGGTAGGCTAAAAGTGACTTTGTGGCTAGCAAGCTTGTACATAAGCTTGATTTCTTGAAAGGACATGAGTTTGTCACCACTTGTGTTTTGGAAAATATTGGCTCTTAAGATCAAGGCCATGGTTTGAAAGGTGGGGGTGAAGTGTTCATAGGAAATACCTTCTTCAATGAGCTCAAGGGACAAGGGCAGTTCAATGCCGCACAAGACAGAAAGGTAGAGTTTCATCTCCATTTTATTGAAGACAAAATCAATGTTAATGTCAAGGTTTGCATGGTTCAAGGTTTCAAGGTTTAGTATCAAGGCATTGGCAAGCTCAATGTGGTCAAGAACAAAGTACTTCCCATTGACCACACTTGTTAGAAACATAACTTCCTGGACTCCTTGTTTGACCTCCAAATTGCTATAAAACTCACTAACCATGTTTGGAAAAACTTTCCTATTAGGGTAATAGAGGACTGGCTCCCATTTGGCAACTGCAAACATGTTGTAAAGCTCAGTTATTTTGTTTATGTGAATCAAGCAACCTGCTGCAGTTTGCTTTTAGTGTGTTTAGAGGGAAAAGAAAGTGGGGATTTACCAAGATCCATGAGTGTTCTTTGTTTCTTCCTATTTCTATTTCTAGAAGAAGTGGGGACAGTGGTTTTTGACTCATTGTATTGGCCTAGACACAATGTAGTATTTATAAACTCATCTTCATTTTCCATTTGGATATGAGAACAAGAAATAAATGCTACTGCAGAAATTATATGCAAGAAGACAGAGAACTTAAGGTGTAGGAAGACAAAGAAGGGAAGGTGCAAGAGTTAAATGCAGAGAATTATCCCTTTTTAAACACAAAAAGCTATTGTAAATAAGTACAAGTGCAGGCAAGCAACAGTGCAGAAACAGTGTACAAATAGTAGCAGATGCGGTCATAGGTACAGTCCTGAACTAGTGTATATATAGTAAACAAGTACACAAGTTACATCCTCATTAAATGAGATGTACTGCCTCTTATCAGCTAACACACCTACATAACAACTAAAGTTGCCAGCAAATCAGATTATAAACCTAGGCATGTTATAGATCATACACATACACCTGTTTTTATTATTTTATATTTCAAATTTGTAGGTATGTGTCACAGAGTAAGGACTACTGTGCTATACTAGCTAGTACACAAGTTTTACAGCTAAACATGATATATGCACTATTTTAAGATTGATAAAGCATGGACCAATGAGCAAATATATTATGCATATTTCTTTTACAAAGAGAGTATACATAACTATATGTTGTAACAGTTAAAATTTTTCAGGCATGTTATGAATCAGTCCAACAGAAATCTTGAGCACATTACAAGATGTCACATAAGTAATTTTTGCAGGCATATAAATTCATATTATTAAACATTGTGCAGACATAAATTTATCAAAAACAACAATGACAAATAGGCATGTGGCAGTTAAATACAAGACTAATTTTATAAAACAAAATGTCACAAGTAGTTTTAATTATTCATGTAACTGCAACAAACTATGATCATGTATCTCAATTGTACCTAAGTCAAAATTTATTATTCTACTTCATTTTAGCAAATGAATTAACACATAAGGGGTAAGTAAAGATATCATGACTTATTTGACTCAATTACATTGTCAACCATATGCATCAGATTTTACCAATCACATTAGGCAATAGACCACATTAGCCAACAGTCCAGTTAATACAAGTTATTAGCATAATGACCTTTTCTAGACATTGGGTTAGTCATGGTATGCATATAGCACTTAAGCAACTGACAAGCATGGCAAGATACAAGTAAGTTTGTAGCCAAGATAATGTAATTACACATTATTTATCTATATGCATGTATTTATGAAGCACATAATTAAGTATGTGCACTAAGCCATGTAAACATAAATATATACTACAAATGTGCAATCATGATACATAACCAATACATATGTGCATATATTGTTATCTAACTAGATACAACAGTCTTGCTTTCAGTGAAAATAATAGTCTTACTAATTTGGAATTTTTCACAGTCATAATCACAACATTGTGACCTTATATCAGGCAGAGTTATTAAGTGCTATTACTCTATTTTTTAATAACTTATAGACAATTCACCAGATATGTTCAATTGATCTCAAATGTTTAAAAATCAAATTCAAATTGATCATATAAGCACAAAAATAGCTTCAAGTACTCATATTCTACCAGTTAAGAGCTAGTTCAAACACAACTATCGAATCCATCCAGGACATCACACCACCAAACAAAAATTATCACAAAACTTACACCAGTTGGAGTTTGAAGATCATACATGTGCCGTGGGGTCCATTCATACGGTCCTTACCTGATTTGACACTAAATTGAAGCAATTAGGGCTGAGAGCAGGCTTTAATTGGCTTGAGAGTGTGTGATTCGCTGAAGACTCGCCTGAACTCGGTGTATACTCACTGAGTCAGGTGACTGATATACCGATCTTCATCAAACAGACACTGCCTCGAGCTTCTCCTTCCTTTTTGAGACTTGAAACCATCATTACCCTTTAGAAGTTATCTTGGAATAACTTGATTCACCAAACCCTAGCTGAGTCTGACCGAGTTACCCATTTCTCGAGCAGAAACTAATTCGAGTACTTCTCATAAATCATTATAGATCATGTAAACAAGTCGAAGATAGAGTTTGGTGCAGAAATGATGATAATCGATTAACTCGATTTGGGGATTTTTGATTTTGAGCAATCTTGGGCATGAATGATTGTGATTTTGATATGAATCGAAGGGATTTTTGAAGAAGAACACGATTTTGTGATGAGTTTGAGCGAAAATTCGTTGTACAATCATGAATTAAGATCAAATGGATTAGGGTTTGAGTCAAGCAGCCGAGCGAGAGAGAGAGATAAAATCCGTATAAAAGTATATATTATATGTATTTTTCTGATTAATACATATATATATTTTCCAAGTCAACGGCTGTGATCTAATCCCCATTGTGATCAACGGTCCAAATTAATCCGGGAGAAATAATTAAAATTGTATATATATATATATAGAAATATACATATAGTAAAATTAATTTATATTTTATATGTTTAATTACACCAAAAATGTAACTAAGTTATATAAAATAATAATTTATCTCATAATAATTTTATACTTTTAATTACAGCTAAATGTAATTAAATTTATATAAAATATTATGATATAAGTATTTTATAGTTAATCATGCTTATTGCATAATACTATTTGGTCCAAAAATATTTTCTAAAATTTTAAAATAAATTTTAAAACAATATTTTCTAGGACAAGATTAATTAATACTCACTGTTTTTCCGAGTTTTGAAATATTTAAACATATTTCAAGGCCATGCAACAATGATATTAATTAATAATATTTTATTGAGCTTAATTTCACAACAATGCTTGAACAACTTATAATTAATTTTATTATCGACATATCTGAATTCTATATAGAAATCCGATCGAGTAATAACATTAATTACTAGAGGAGCAAAGTTTATTGAAAATTAATTCAACAAAATTAGAGACACTCTGCGTCTTACTTTGAGCACTCAAGCATACCTAACTCTAATCGAAATTTGGCAAATCTTTCCGAACTCAAAGGTTTTGTAAAAATATCGGCGATATTATATTCGGTATCTATATATACCATTTTAATATTGCCCTTCGAGACATGGTCTCGTAGAAAATGATGTCGTATATCAATGTGTTTTGATAATGAATGCAACACAGAATTTTTACTTAAATTTATTGCACTTATATTATCACATTGAATTGATACTACATCAAATTTTATCATATAGTCAGCTAATGTCTGTTTCATCCAAAGAATTTGGGCACAACATTTTGCAGCTGCTATATATTCAGCTTCCGTAGTGGATATAGACACATAATTTTGTTTCTTAGAAAACCAAGAAACTAAGCATCCACCAAGAAACTGACATGTACCACTTGTGCTTTTTCTATCAATTAAGTGTCTGGCATAATCCAAATCAGAAAAGCACACTAGGTCAAATGGTTGTCCTTTCGGATACCATAGACCCATTTCAGTGATTCCCTTAAGGTATCTAAATATCCGCTTAACTGCAGCTACATGAGATTCCTTAGGGTTCACTTGAAAGCGGGCACACTTACATACACTAAATTGTATGTCAGGCCTACTAGCAGTGATATAGAGAAGACTTCCAATCATTCCTCAATATTTCTTTATTTCTACAGAAATACCACTAGGATCTTCTGTCATCTTTAAGGCAGGTGACATAGGGGTACTGATTGATTTACAATTTTCCATATCAAATTTCTTAAGCATTTCTTTACAATATTTCGATTGCGAAATATGAATGCCTTCATCAGATTGCTTAATTTGCAATCCTAAAAAGAAATTTAATTCCCCCATCATGCTCATTTCAAATTCTTTACTCATAATATCTGAGAATTCCTTACATAGAGATTCCTTGGTAGAACCAAAGATAATATCGTCTACGTAAATTTGAACGAGCAGGATATCATCACCTTCATACTTAGTAAAGAGAGTGGTATCAACAACTCCTATTTTGAAACCATTTTTTAATCAGGAATTTGCTTAACCTCTCATACCAAGCCCTAGGAGCTTGCTTTAGTCCGTATAAAGCCTTGTATAATTTGTATACATACTCAGGATGTAAGTGATCTTCAAATCCCGGTGGTTGTCTTACATATACTTCTTCATCTAAGACACCATTTAGGAAAGCAGATTTAACATCCATTTGATAGACTTTGAAACCTTTATGACAAGCGAAGGCTAAAAATATTCGAATTGATTCAATTCGAGCCCCGGGAGCATAGGTTTCATCAAAATCTATTCCTTCCATTTGAGTATAGCCCTGAGCAACTAAATGTGCTTTGTTTCTTATCACTGTTCCACTTTCGTCTAATTTATTACGAAAGACCCACTTTGTTCCAATAATTGAAGTTTCAGGGGGATGTGGAACTAGTTCCCAAACTTTATTATGAGCGAATTGGTTTAACTCTTCTTGCATAGCAAAGATCCAATCCTCATCTAATAAAGCTTCCTTTGCGGTTTTGGGTTCTATTTGTGATAGAAAGGCCATATGACTCACAATATTTTGAACTTGAGCACGAGTCTGAACACCTTTAGTTAGATCCCCTAAGACACAGTATAGGATGATCTTTAAGGAACGGTATTTCCGTAGGCAATTCAAGTTCGTTCTCAACGTTTTCAAGAGGATTCTTTGAACTTGTAAGTCCAAGATTCATGTTTCCAATTTGTCGAATAACATTTTCAACATCACTTGGAATTTGACCATTTGAATCTGGCTCCTCCTCTATTAAATCTTTATACTTTGAGTTTGGTTTAGATTCATCGAATACTACATTCACTGATTCTTCCACAACCAAAGTATTAAGATTGAAAACTCTATAAGCTTTGCTATTACTAGAATATCCTAGAAAAACACCCTCACCAGATTTAGGGTCGAATTTCATTAAATAATCCTTAGTATTCATAATATAGCACTTACTTTCAAAAACTTTGAAGTAGCTAAGCTTAGGAGTTTTACCAAAATAAAGCTCATAAGGAGTCTTCATTTTGATGGGTCATAGTAATACTCTATTAAGAACATGGCATGCAGTAGACATAGCTTCGGCCCAAAAATATTTTGGTCTACGATATTCATTAAGCATAGTCGTTGCCATTTCTTGTAACGTTCTGTTTTTCCTTTCAACTACCTCATTTGATTGAGGTGTATAAGGAGCAGAAAAGTTATGAGTAATACCATATGCCTCACAAAAATCAACAAATTTTGCATTATCAAACTCTTTTCCATGATCCGTCCGGATATAGATAATTGAGTTATTTTGTTGATTTTGTATACGTTTGCAAAGAGCCGCAAAAGATTTAAATGCATCACTCTTTGACCTTAGGAACTCAATCCACGTATAGCGAGAGTAGTCATCAACTACCACGAAGGTGTATTGACTTCCTCCTAAGCTTTGTACGGGAACTGGTCCTATGAGATCCATATATAGTAGCTCAAGTGGTCTAAAGGTAGACACCATGAATTTGGCTTTATGAGATACACGAATCTATTTGCCAATTTCACAAGCTTCACATATATGGTCTTTTACGAAATTGAGTTTTGGTAATCCTCGTACATGCTCTTTTGAACATATAGTCTTAATGAGTTTCATGTTTATGTGCCCCAGCCTTCGGTGCCATAACCATGGATCATCATTAAAGGAAATCAAACATACATCCTCATATTTCGTAGTGTCACACGTGTAAACATTTTTGTTACGTGGACAATTTAAGGCTAGTCTTCCGTCTTCATTGTAAATAGAGCAATGTGTTGACCGGAAGACTACTTTGCAACCATTATTACATAGTTGACTTATTGAAGGCAAGTTGTACTTTAGTCCCGTGACTAATTGTACATTTGTTATTTTAAAGTTTTCACTTCCTGTATCTCCAATGCCAATGATGTTGCCTTTACTGCTATCTCCAAAGGTTACACTTCCGGCAGCTACTTTTCTAATGTTGTTCAACAATGACTTATTACCGGTCATATGACGTGAACATCCACTATCAAGATACCACACATCTTTTGTAGCAGTAAGGCATACCTACACAAGGGATTAGTTAAACCTTTTGGTACCCCTTTGTCTTAAGGGTCCTTGGGTTAGTACATCATAAGGCATATACGAACTAGCATGAACAAATCTATGAATGGGATAGGCTTGCATATAATCATGTATGTTTCTAGATGCTTCATTCCTAGTAGATATATGATAAGGTGTTGGTCCCTGATATTGTAGAAGGGGGGTTGAATACAATATCTAAAATTTAATCGCGGAATAATTTGATTTAAAATATTATTTTAATTGCTCGCGAAATATTAATTATAATGAAATACTGTTCAAGTGAAAGATATAATTTTAACTTGATTAGTATTACAAAAATTAATAAGTAGAAAGATTATATAACTGTTAAAAAGCTTAGAACGATTTTGACATGAACTGTTCGTGTTTAACAATTATATTCCAAACTCAGCACAGAAATCTGTGAATATTACAATGCAGATAAATTACTGAATTTGATCTGATTTTTCTAACTCTTAACAATTGAACAACTGAAAAAGTGAAGGCTGATCTCATATTTATAGAGATTGGAAAAAGGCTGGTATGACCTTTTTCCGTATGACTTAATTTCAAGAAAATAAGTCTGTATGACTTATTTTAACACTTGTATGACATTTAAAACCTGGGCATGACATATTTTCGGTCGGTATGACTTATTAAAACTCGGTATGACTTATCAAAAGTTCGGTATGACCTTTTGAAAGTCATATCCGGATTTTATTTAATTAAATAAATCGGTATGACTTATTTTAATTAAATAAAATTAATTCAGCATGACCTTTTCTTCAAATAGCTCGGTATGACTTTTAATACAGATTCTCGGTATGACTTTCTTTAACAAGCTCGGTATGACATTTGCTGTCTCGGTATGACTTTCCAAATTCACTCGGTATGACTTCTTTAACACCTGCCATTTCTTTTCATTTGACTTGAGCTTGACAAGTGGCAGCACTTGGTTGGTTACCCTTTTTCATTTGCTTTTGTCTTAACAAGTGGCAAGCTCTCATTGGCTCCTTTAGAAATAAAGCTCCTGCCATTTCAATTTGCAATTCAAAGGGGCTTATTTCGTCCTGTAGTGATTCAGCTCCGTAGAAATGCTTTTCGACCCGCACAGCTTATAATCTTTGATTAATAAATAATAAATTTAATTCATAAATTATAAAAATAAATATCTAATATTATTTAGATATTTATAAATATAATTTATTAAATAAATAAAATATTTATTAATTAAATAAATCCTTACGCTCTAAGCTGCGGTCTTCTGATGATCTGGAACCAAACTCCTTTTGACTTGCAAATGATAAATCAATTCCAACCGGGGTTCCACCTTTACGAATATATGACTCTGAATTTCTTCCGTGTCAATACTTTTTCCGTCTTGTCTTAAAGTCAGTACTGTCAGGCCTGTTTAGCTGTTTCTGTATCCCTTTGAGCTTCCAGCTTCTTTCTTCTGTCATTCTAAAATAATTCTAAATTAATTAATCCTTTAATTAATTTAAGAAATAAATTAATTCTGAGCGAATTAATTTACTAATTAAATTAACTAATTAATTTAATTAATTAACAGAGAATTAAATTAAAGGCTTGACTATTGTTGATGTAGATAAAACTCTTCTGTTCTTCAACAATAACCTTTTTAACCATTTGAACTTTTTGATGACGAATCTTCACTGACACTGTTGACACCCTGTGCACTGGTCTGGTTCACGGATGACTAACTACAATGTTGATTCTCATTTCTTCTGTAGTGGTCTTTGTGTCATGTCTTGCTTCTAGCTTTGTCTTCACTATTTCTTTTCTTGGAATCTCTTTGTAGTAGGCACTTGAAATCTTCTATATCTTCTGAATTCTTCTGAAATACTACTCTTTTATTTTTCGCCGACGCTTGAACATATTAATGAACTTCTTCCGGTGTAGAGTAGCAGCTTCATTAGAACACTTCTGATATTAGGATTCTTTGTGTCTAGTTGACTTTCTTCATCTTGATTCCTTCCTCAGTATTTATTACTTACTTTATTTTCTTAATTGAGTTGAGTTGTCATCTACTTATTACAAATAGGCCTTGTCATATGCCTTTCAATCTCCCCCTATTTGTTGTTAAGCATTTAACACACAAATTCCTAGAGGATAACTCAACTAACAACTAAGAAAATAATATGACATTTAAGAACTGTAAGTAAATAAATTGTTCTCTGGATTATATAATACATTTCCAGATTTCCTGAGTTAACTGAAATGAAAGATGTTTGTTCCTCTAGCACTGAACATATTATACATGTAGTATTATCTTCATTTCTCAGACTCATCACTACTCCCCTTAGGATGTCAGAGATGATGTATGTTCTCTTCTTACCATCTTTCTCTATTTCTCCAACTTCTGCCTTCACTTCTCTCCCAAGGTAGATTCATTTTCACTTTTCTTGAATTATCCAACTTTTCTTGTTCAACAATTGAGTAATCCTCTTCCATTGATATCAAAGCACTTCTGGCAAAAGTCTTTGTTTTCTTCTTACCAACTTCTGATCTACTCCCCCTTAGTTGAACATTTTAACATTTTGGAGTAATCCTCTTAATAATTCTCATTCTCCTAATAATTCTCCCCCTTAGTTGAGTAATCCTCTTATTCATTTAAAAGTCCTTTTCTGGAGAAATTTCCACCTGGTTGAGTAACATTTGAAATCTGTAACAGGGAATTGGGAAAGGGATTCGGTAAGTGTGCTAGTGTGTGACTTTACTTTGTGTTCCTCACAAGTGTTTCGCTCATATACTCTCTAAGTGTTTTACTCATAGAATATATATTTTCACTCTTCCTTACTTGTGTTTCACTCTTTTCTCACATCACTATATCTCTCTCAGTACGGATGACTCAGTCTTTTGTACCTGCAAGAAAGATCACCATAGCCCCTTCAAGAGAGGTCACTGGCGGTGCAATGGGGTTTTGTAAATCCCCGTCCTCAACTGAATCTATTAAAATAGTTTAATTTGAAAGCTGAATTGCTTCAGGAATAGATTCAATGAGTTACTGATCATCTAAGATGATCTATTCCATTAGGAATCCAGATATGTTCCATCTGGGGAGGGAGACAAGGATCTATAACGTAGCACATGATCCAAGTTTCCTCCTGACGCCTGTGAAGGCATGTTGATTCCGTTAGAATCATCAATCATTCTTCCTTCCTTGATATGGAAGTTTAGAAAAATTGCTACCGTCAATTCATCCTTCCTGTGACATTTCAATTGTTCTTTCTTGGTCCATTTTGGTCTCAAGTATGTTCTTAAATTGTTGGTCTAAAATGCCAATTGAGTTGGTCCATTATTGGTCCCTAAAAATAAGACAATATTTGTGGTTTCTTGAAAAATGTCAGATGAAATTAACTCTTTGCTGATAGCCTTGGCTGACAGGCTGAATTCAATAGACTCACTCTGTTGAGAGAATGAACCTAGTAACAGTTTTGCCTTTTCCAAGTCTGTATCCTTTTGAGAGAACACAGATGAGCTAACAGTTGTCTCAGTTTATATATGAATCACCTTTCTGGAGACAGAGCTGTTGGTTCACTCACATCACCAACCTTATCAAATGCAATCAAGGCATTGACTCCCTCATTCTTAGCAATTAGGTATTCTGTTTAATGGTTAGAGAGATGGAAGTGATAGTATTTATGTGTTTGGTTCTAAGATCTTTGTTAGAGATTGATGCCAATGATTGGGATCTTACTTTTAGAAACTATTGGATGATCAAGCTCATAGATCTTTCCTACTTCTCAAAAGAGACTTGAGAATAATCAGCACATATTTATATAGAAATAAACATAAAAATAATAAAAAATAAGGATGCCAAAGTTGAAAAACAAATAAAACTATATATACTTATATATACCAATTGTTGAAAATAATAAACAATATATACTAATTGTTGGAAAACAAACATAATATAAAATATATTTAGTAGAGATGCCAATGAAATAACAACTGTACAAAAAAAACAGGAAAATCTTTTTGAGTTTTCTTTTTCAATTTGTTTGTTTGTTTTTGATAATTTTTAAGGAATATATATAGTGTATTTACAGTGCTTGAAAATAAATATGCAATTTAAAACAACATGCAATAATTAGTTCATGTTTAACATCCCTAACTCACTAACCAACTTAGAGAAAGTGGATTCATCAAGTGGTTTCGTGAAGATGTCGGCAATTTGAGCTTCTGTGGGTACAAAATGTAACACCACAGTTCCGTTCATGACATGCTCTCGGATAAAATGATACCTTATGTCTATGTGCTTGGTTCTTGAATGTTGTACAGGATTATTGGAAATAGCTATGGCACTTGTGTTGTCGCAAAGTATTGGAATTTTAGATAGCGCAAGTCCATAATCATTCAGCTGATTCCTTATCCACAAGATTTGTGCACAACAACTACCTGCCGCAATATATTCTGCTTCAGCTGTCGAGGTAGATACTGAGTGTTGTTTCTTGCTGTACCAGGAAATCAACCGTTGTCCTAGAAACTGACAACTTCCAGATGTACTTTTCCTGTCCATCCTGCATCCTGCATAATCTGAATCTGTATAGCCTATTAGTTCAAAACCTGTACCTTTAGGGTACCAAATTCCAAGATTCGGTGTACCCTTCAGATATCTAAAAATTCTTTTAACAGCTATAAGATGAGATTCTCTAGGATCAGTTTGAAACCTTGCACATAAGCATGTTGCAAACATTATATCGGGTCTACTAGCAGTTAAATATAATAATGAGCCTATCATACCTCTATAGCTTGTGATGTCAACTTTCTTACCAGTTTCATCTTTGTCAAGCTTGGTGACTGTTGGCATAGGGGTTTTTGCCGAAGTAGAATCTTCTAGATTGTATTTCCTTAGAAGATCCCTTACGTACTTTGATTGGCAAATAAAAATCCCATCTTCCTTTTGCTTCACTTGCAATCCAAGGAAGAATGACAGCTCACCCATCATGCTCATTTCATACCTACTCTGCATTAACTTAGCAAATCTCTTGCACAAGTTTTCATTAGAAGAACCAAATATAATATCGTCAACATAAACTTGGACAAATATCATATCTTTATCATGTAATTTGTAAAAGAGAGTTTTATCTATGACACCTCTAGTAAAACCGTTTTCAAGTAAAAACTGAGAGAGAGTGTCATACCATGTCCTCGGTGCTTGCTTGAGTCCATAGAGGGCTTTGAATAAGAAATATACAAAATCAGCAAACTCTGGATTTTCAAAGCCAGGAGGCTGTTCCACATATACTTCCTCTTCTAACTTTCCATTCAGAAATGCACTCTTCACATCCATTTGATAGACTTTAAAATTGGAATGTGCTGCAAATGCCAGAAATATCCTGATGGCTTCAAGTCTTGCAACTGGTGCGTAGGTCTCATCATAATCAATTCCCTCTTCCTGGGAGTAACCCTTTGCAACCAGTCTGGCCTTGTTCCTTGTAACAATGCCATCACCGTCAAACTTGTTCCTGTATACCCATTTCGTGCCAATAACAGATCTATCTTTAGGCCTGGGTACCAGTGTCCATACTTCTTGCCTTTCGAACTGATTGAGTTCTTCTTGCATGGCAAGAACCCAATCTGGATCAGTTAGAGCATCTTCAATTTTCTTTGGTTCTTCTTGAGATAGAAAAACCGAAAATAAACATTCATTTGAAGTTGCACTTCTGGTTCTAACACCAACATCTGGATCACCTATGATCAATTCAAAGGGATGATCTTTGCTCCATATCCTTTCCCTGGGTAGGTTTGATCTTGATGATTCGCCTCGAAATTCATTGTGATGTTGTGTTCTGCCAGTTGATCCTTTATCTCCCCCTGAGTTGCTGCCTGGATGACTTGTTGATCCACCACTGGTATTAGTAGTATCTCCAGTGTTTCCATTGTTTCCACCACTATTACCTGGATCATTACCATCATTGTTGCCATCATCATTTCCTGTTGCAACCTCAGGTTCTTCTTCGTCATCAGAATGTGAGTCAGGATAATTGTCGAATTTTAATGACTCAGAAGAATCTTCAGTTTGGATACTTGGGAGTTTAGTGTCATCAAAAGTTACATTGACACTTTCCTTCATTTGGTGCTGATCAGTTATGTACACCCTATATGCTCTTTTTGAGTAGCCGACAAAAATTGCTTCATGTGCCTTGGCCTCAAATTTGCCATGATGTTCATCTCCATCTTTTAGCACAAAACATTTGGCTCCAAATACATGAAAGTATTTGAGTGTTGGTTTCTTGCCAGCCATTAATTCGTAGGGTGTCTTCATATGATCCTTGTTGATTAATGTTCGATTCTGGGTATAACAAGCTGTGTTTACTGCTTCAGCCCAGAAGTAGATAGGCAACCTTGATTCACTTAACATTGTTCTTGCAGCTTCAATCAAGGTTCGATTCTTCCTTTCTACCACTCCATTCTGTTGCGGAGTTCTTGGCGCTGAGAATTGTCTTGTTATCCCTTTGTCTGAGCAGAAGCTATTCAGAATTTCATTCTTGAATTCTGTTCCATTATCTGATCTGATTGCCCGGACAGGTAGCTTTGAATCTAACTCAATCAACTTTACATGATCAATCACCAATTGTGGAGTTTCATCCTTAGAGTTCAAGAATAAAACCCACGTGTACTTTGTGAAGTCATCTACAATCACTAAGGCATATTTCTTCCTTGACATAGACATGATATTGACTGGACCAAATAAATCCATATGAAGCAGCTGCAGTGGTTCAGTAATATTTGTAGTGTCTGTGCCTTTGTGAGTTGCTCTTTTTGACTTCCCTTTCTGACATGCCTCACACAATCCTTCTTGTGTAAATTCCATCGGAGGCAGTCCTCTCACCAAATCCCTCTTGACTAGAGAGTTCATTGTTTTGAAATTCAGATGCGAGAGCTTCTTGTGCCATAGCCAACTTTCTTCTGTTGAAGCTTTTGAATAAAAACAGTTTGCTTCAGCTTCAGTTCCCGAGTTGAAATCAGCTACGTACAAGTTTCCTTTCCTTACTCCACGCAAGGCTAGTCTGTCTTCTTTAGAATGAGCTATTAAGCACTTCTCCTTGATAAAGTTTACTTTGTAACCTCTATCACAGAATTGACTGACGCTGAGTAGATTGTGCTTAAGTCCTTCCACTAAAGAGACGTTTTCAATGATAACATTTCCAGTATTTAACTTGCCATATCCCGTAGTCATTCCTTTGCTGTTATCTCCAAAGGTAACGATTGGGCCAGCTCTCTCAACCACGTCTGATAGCAGGGCTCTATCTCCTGTCATATGCCTTGACGAACCGCTGTCTAGGATCCATACAACCCGGTTTTCCTGTTTAACTCCCTGCACATATCGAACGGATTAGATCGACTTCGGAGCCCAAAATTGATTGGGCCCGGCATACTTAAAGAATTGACCTTTGTCAGCTTTGACAACAGATCCTTTTCGAACAACAGCCGCATCCTCCTTGACTGTACTTACTTTCCTATAAATAGTCTTAACAACTTTTTGTTTAGACTTAGGAATATATTTTTCCTTCTTGACAGGTGAAGGAATAGCAGTCTTGGATTTAGCAAATTTATTATTGATGTATTGTCTAGGTGTCATGTTCTTTTTATTAGCAGTCATGCGTTTGAAATAAACAGTCATAGCATTAAAAGCACATAACATACAATTTAACATACCACAAGGTTTATGGCATACATCAATAGCAGGCATGTTATTCACAGCAGTAGGAGTTTTAACAATTTCTACTTTAACTTTTTCAGCAGATTTAAAGTTTTCAGTAGCATGGTATCTGTTGTTACTATTCCTACTATTAACAAACTTATTAGGTCTGTTTTGATTTTTCTTAAGCTCATTAGCACCTAAACCATAAGTGGATGAACTAGCAGAGTTCACATTTTCTATTGGTCTTTTAGGTACATATTTAGCTTTCTGGACATTTATTCCTTTTATGTCCCTAACAGGTTCCTCCTGTTCTTTCTTTTTCTCTTTAAGGTCTTCACATTTAATTTCATAATCCACTATTACACAACTATCAAGAACTGGTTCTGCAATAGGAGTTATGAAAAGAGGTTTCTTAGTGTCCTTAATAACATGTGGAATACCTCTCTATAGCAGTCTTTTTAAAAGGGGTGATGTTACTAAGCTTTCCTACTGATTCATTATATTCAAAACCTATTCCAACTTTCCGATTGATCTCTTGTTGGTCAACTAGATCTTTCATAACAAATGAAGCAGTTCTATAGGCTTGACACCTGACCTTTTCTTTTTCAATTTTATCTTTCAAAAAAGCTTCAATTTCAACATAGCAGTTGACTCTATTAACTTGAAATGCAACATCTTCAGTTAATTTAACATTAATAAGTTTCAGCTTTTTCAATTCATAATTCTCATCTGATAAAACTTTGTTTTCGAGAATTAAGACTTTTATTCGATCTCTAGCATCAGTTAAATTCTCACCTATCAATTTAAACATTTTAGGACAGCTAGGGTTTACCTCAATTCCTTGTCGAGGTGGAGATTGTGATCCTTCAGAAGAAGAGGCCATTAGAGCAAGATTTCCCATTTGATCTTCTTCATCATTGTCGGAATCATCCCAGCTTTTTCCTGCTGCTAAGTATGATTTTCCCTGATGCTTCTTCAGTAGAGCGTCATATTTCTGTTTGAGCTCGTCATATGAATCCTTCTTTCTTTCCTGCTTGGGCTTTCTACAATCAGTTGCAAAGTGTCCCATTTCATTGCAGTTGAAGCAACGGATCTTGCTTCTGTCTACCATCCCTGTCTTGTATCCACCTTTTGTGTTGGATGTGCTAGAAGAACCACCTGTCTGAAATCTGTTTGCCATAGGCTTGAATTTGAAACTAGGGTTCCTCCTGAATCTTGTATTTCCAAATTTTCTAGCAATCAGAGCCAGAGATTCATCCTCAAGTTGATCGAGTTCTTCCATTGAGTAAAATTCACTATCAGTTGAATTCACTAGAGTTGCACCAACTTCTGCAACAATACCCTGATCAATGATGTTGACTGAAGAAGATTCAGTCTTAGCTTTTCTATACTCTGGTTCTTCTGCTACAAGAGCTGTAGACTTGCTGACCACCTTGCCTATACCATATATTTCTTTCTGTTGAATCTGCTCTAGCTCATAGGTCTTCAGAATGCCATAAAGTCTTTCCAAAGAAATTTCATTCATGTTCCTTGACTCTCTGATGGCTGTTATCCTATGCTCTAGGTGTACTGGCATTGTCAGCAAAAACTTCCTATTGATCTCCTTCTTCGTATATTGTTTGCCATTGAGATTTAGATCATTTATTAGCTTGTTGTATCTCTCAAAAATTTCAGAGATACCTTCTCCAGGATTTGATCTAAAATGCTCATATTGAGACGTTAAGATTTCCAATCTGTTCTCCCTTACTTCTTCTGTTCCTTCATTTAGTATCTCTATCGTTTCCCAGATGTGTTTAGCATTTTTACAATTAACAACATGATTGTACATTCCGGGATCAAGAGATTCCACTAAAATTAACTGCAGGCTGGTGTCCAAAGTATCCAGTTCCTTTTCTGTGTCAGTGTACTTAGAAATATCTTTTTCAAATTGTCTGTGCGGAATGAGTACACCATCTTCCATATGCTCAGGAAAGATATTTATTGGAACAGCAACACCAGTTTTTAAAATATCCTTGTACTTAGGATTAGCAGCTCGAAGAAACAAGGTCATCTTTCTCTTCCACAGATTATAATTGTCTTTATCAAATTGTGGAATTTTAATGCTACTGACTCTTTGAGTACTCATCTTTAAATAAGATTAAAAATTAAGTGTTTCAAAAAATATTTTAATTTTTGACTTAAAATAATTTTTGATCAAAAATAATTTTTCGGAAAAAAAAAATTATTTCGAATACAAAATTATTTCAAATTTAAAATAATTTTTGAGATCTGTATGAGTTCGCCGAATTTGATTTGGATCTGATATGAAAAATATCAACTAGCTCTGATGCCAATTGTTGGTCCCTGATATTGTAGAAGGGGGGTTGAATACAATATCTGAAATTTAATCACGGAATAATTTGATTTAAAATATTATTTTAATTGCTCGCGAAATATTAATTATAATGAAATACTGTTCAAGTGAAAGATATAATTTTAACTTGATTAGTATTACAAAAATTAATAAGTAGAAAGATTATATAACTGTTAAAAAGCTTAGAACGATTTTGACATGAACTGTTCATGTTTAACAATTATATTCCAAACTCAGCATAGAAATCTGTGAATATTACAATGCAGATAAATTACTGAATTTGATCTGATTTTTCTAACTCTTAACAATTGAACAACTGAAAAAGTGAAGGCTGATCTCATATTTATAGAGATTGGAAAAAGGCTGGTATGACCTTTTTCCGTATGACTTAATTTCAAGAAAATAAGTCTGTATGACTTATTTTAACACTTGTATGACATTTAAAACCTGGGCATGACATATTTTCGGTCGGTATGACTTATTAAAACTCGGTATGACTTATCAAAAGTTCGGTATGACCTTTTGAAAGTCATATCCGGATTTTATTTAATTAAATAAATCGGTATGACTTATTTTAATTAAATAAAATTAATTCAGCATGACCTTTTCTTCAAATAGCTCGGTATGACTTTTAATACAGATTCTCGGTATGACTTTCTTTAACAAGCTCGGTATGACATTTGCTGTCTCGGTATGACTTTCCAAATTCACTCGGTATGACTTCTTTAACACCTGCCATTTCTTTTCATTTGACTTGAGCTTGACAAGTGGCAGCACTTGGTTGGTTACCCTTTTTCATTTGCTTTTGTCTTAACAAGTGGCAAGCTCTCATTGGCTCCTTTAGAAATAAAGCTCCTGCCATTTCAATTTGCAATTCAAAGGGGCTTATTTCGTCCTGTAGTGATTCAGCTCCGTAGAAATGCTTTTCGACCCGCACAGCTTATAATCTTTGATTAATAAATAATAAATTTAATTCATAAATTATAAAAATAAATATCTAATATTATTTAGATATTTATAAATATAATTTATTAAATAAATAAAATATTTATTAATTAAATAAATCCTTACGCTCTAAGCTGCGGTCTTCTGATGGTCTGGAACCAAACTCCTTTTGACTTGCAAATGATAAATCAATTCCAACCGGGGTTCCACCTTTACGAATATATGACTCTGCATTTCTTCCGTGTCAATACTTTTTCCGTCTTGTCTTAAAGTCAGTACTGTCAGGCCTGTTTAGCTGTTTCTGTATCCCTTTGAGCTTCCAGCTTCTTTCTTCTGTCATTCTAAAATAATTCTAAATTAATTAATCCTTTAATTAATTTAAGAAATAAATTAATTCTGAGTGAATTAATTTACTAATTAAATTAACTAATTAATTTAATTAATTAACAGAGAATTAAATTAAAGGCTTGACTATTGTTGATGTAGATAAAACTCTTCTGTTCTTCAACAATAACCTTTTTAACCATTTGAACTTTTTGATGACGAATCTTCACTGACACTGTTGACACCCTGTGCACTGGTCTGGTTCACGGATGACTAACTACAATGTTGATTCTCATTTCTTCTGTAGTGGTCTTTGTGTCTTGTCTTGCTTCTAGCTTTGTCTTCACTATTTCTTTTCTTGGAATCTCTTTGTAGTAGGCACTTGAAATCTTCTGTATCTTCTGAATTCTTCTGAAATACTACTCTTTTATTTTTCGCCGACGCTTGAACATATTAATGAACTTCTTCCGGTGTAGAGTAGCAGCTTCATTAGAACACTTCTGATATTAGGATTCTTTGTGTCTAGTTGACTGTCTTCATCTTGATTCCTTCCTCAGTATTTATTACTTACTTTATTTTCTTACTTGAGTTGAGTTGTCATCTACTTATTACAAATAGGCCTTGTCATATGCCTTTCATAAGGGTTTCTTCTAGGAGTATATTTGTTATATCTAACATATTCATGATTCTTTCTAGGGGAAAGATGGTAATAATCGAATCTCTAGAATTAGCATTGGCATTGTATTTCGAATTATTACTTCTAACATGAGCATTTGAAGTACTAGGGTAAGCATGATGACTCATATTAGCATGATGACTCAATCTAGCATGATAACTCGTATTCCTAGGCATAGTAGCATTTATGTTACGAGTTTGGTCATGATATTTAGGGTCATTAGTCATAGAACCATTTTTAGGAACTCTATCCATTCTAGTTGAACTAGAGCTAGTGTTATCATTATTTATGTTCCTTGGTTTGAAAATTATTGGTTCTTGATGATATTGAGACTTCGGTTGTCTTCGAACATTCACTTTAGAATCATTCTTCTTTTGAGATATGTTCTTTTCATCTCTTTTTCTAGAAGTTGATCCTTTAGGAATCCATTTGTACTTCCCCTTAAGTTCACCTTCTTTAGCCTTGCAATATAGATGGATATGTCCACTTACATTACAATAAGTACACTTTGGTGTAGGTGATTTAGGTGGAGTACTAATCGGAGGATTAGGTTTATGATCTTCCTTTTTAGAAGGACTCTTATATTCATAACCCAAGCCTTCACGATTAAATGATTCCCGAGAGCTGAATACCATCCTTTCTAAAATGGCATTGCTCTTAGTGAATTGTTTCAAAGTGGATTCAAAATTTTCTTTTTCCTTAATCAAGAGGTTAATCTTGTTAGTTAAGAATTTCTCTTTATTCATCACTTGAGCCAAGAGCTTTTGATTTTCATCTTTAAGCTTTTGATTTTCCAACTTCATTGTTTCTAATTCCGAGACATGTCTTTGACGACTTTCGAATTCGATATTAATTTTTCCTTGAAGTTTGGCATAATCTCTGTCTTTATTCATTAATTGAAGTTTGCAATCAAAATCTAGCTCTTTTAAGGCTTCATGAAGCTCTTCCTCTTTATCTCCCGTAAGAGATTTTTCGAGGCCATTTATACTTTCGCAACGTGAAGAATTCTCTTGAATCAATGATTCATTTTGAATTTTCATATTTAAAAGCTCAACATGGAGCTCACGATTGCGTTCATTTAAATGGAGATTATCATTCTCAATCTCTTCGGCTTGAAAAATCAGAGACACATTTTCGACTTCAAGAGTACGAATTTGGTCATCCTTTCCGTTCGCCTCGATTTTCAAGCTTTCATTTTGAGAGAGAATGTTAGTAACGTATTCCATGTCTTTGACATGTACGTCGGTCAAACTAGTGACCTCTTTTTGAAGCTCTAGACACAAATCCTCATATTTATCTTTTTTGGATTTTGTCTTAACATAACTTCGATTCAATTCATCATAACCAATTTTCAAATTGTTGACCAAGTTTCTAAGTCCAGAAATATTCATACTATAATGATCTATTTTAGACAAGGTAACATCATTACTATTACATGATGAAATAAAGATTGGTTTACATGTTACCTCTTGTAGAGAAGTGGAGCCTTCTGTTGGAGTAGCTTCATCTCCGATTGCCATCAAAGCAAGGTTTATAGTTTCCTCGTTTTGTTCAGGAGCTTCCTCATCCTCGCTTAGATCCCATCCACTCTCGGCTACAAGGATTTGTCCTTTAGACAAATTTGGACATTCCCTTTTAAAATGACCTGGTTGTTTACATTCAAAGCAAACAATTTCGGTCTCTTCGGGAACTGCCTCTTTAGGCTTAGGTGCATAATTACTCATAAATTTCGAGTTATTGTAAGCATTGTTTGCTTGTGGTTGTTGCACACTTTTGCCTTTAGCATAGCTCGTAGTAGGAAAGTTACTTTTATAATTAGGCCTACCCTTAGAGTTAAAAACTCGTTGTTGGTTACTCGATTTAAGAAAGCCTTTTCCGTACCTTTGAGTTTTGCTTTGTAAAATGCGACGGAGTTGTCTCGATAATAAAGCAATTTCATGCTCAACAAGATTTTCTAACTCTTCGTTCAAATCGTCGTCGTTTTCATCTTCATCGATAAGTATTGCCTTTAAGGCCATACTCTTTCTCTTCTCTTCAACTTTAGGAAGAGGTTTATCCGGAGCATTATCTTCTTCATAAGCACGAAGGTTGCCGAATAAACTATCGATGGCATATGCATTTAGACTATGCATTTCTTTTATAGTGGTAACTTTAACTTTCCAACTCGGAGGTAAGGCTTTTAAGACCCTTCTATTTTTCTCATTAATAGAGTAAACTTTTCTGAGTTGTGCAAGTTCATCGATGATACGAGTAAATCTCGTTTCCATGTCGATGATGGTTTCATCCTCGAGAAGTTTAAAGTTCTCGTATTCTTGGATTAGAGTATCCATTCGAGAGTCTTTAATATCCATTGTTCCCTCGTAGATGATAACCAATTTGTTCTACATTTCTTGTGCGGACTTGCAATTATTAACACGTTTGTATTCTTTTTCTGCAAGTGCACTAGTTAAGACCATTTCCGTTTTAGCGGCTATGTTCATTAACTCTTCTTCCTCACGGGTGTATTCACTGACTTTCTTTTCGATGACTATTTCGTCAACTACTTTAGTTGGAACAACAACACCGTCTTCGATAGCCATCCACACTTTGACACCTTGGGATTTAGCATAGATTCTAAATCTTGTTTTCCAAGTGGCAAAGTTGGTGCCATCAAATAGGGGAGGTCTCGAACTAGAGAGACCTTCACCACAACCAATAGTACTCAAATACGCCATAAAAGATCTAATCTTTGTCGCGTTCGTAGGCACTGAAAAAGGCCATGGAATACAGTTAAGAGCACTGCTCTGATACCAACTGATAGGTCCCAAATAATGGGTGATATTAGCTAGAAGGGGGGGTTGAATAGCTATATACCCTTTTTAAAATTTAGAGCTTGGCGTTTTAAAATTTCTTTTCTCTTTTTAAAATCTTTACTAGTCAACTAGTAAATAAAGTGCGGAAAGTAAAAGAGAGAAAAAAGACATAGTACAACACAGTATTTTTATCCTGGTTTGCGATGGCGCAATCCCCTAACGGATCCGCTCACCCCTAGTCCAGTCCCCGAGTCCCTCCCTAAACTCGAGATTTTGTACTATAAAAAGATGTACTCCTTATAGTGGCGGAGAAGCCTTTTACAACACTATGTATCTATCTTGGACCTTGACTCCCCGTTAACCCCTCAAAATACAATAGCAAACCTACTTGATTTATCTTGGAGCGTAACTCCCCCTTACCTCCTCACAATCAAAGTAGAACCCCTACAAGCTGGTCTTAGAGCGTAACTTTCCGTTACCTCTTCACAGGCACGTAGTATCCCTTACGATCTTATCTTGGAGCGTAATTTCCCATTTACCTCCTCAAAGATATGTAAAAATTCCTGCGTAGACTATGTTCCTCTACAACAATGTAGGTCTTGGATCTAGGTCTTAGGTCTTGGGTCTTAGAACAAGGATCACCTCACTTCACTTTCATCTCACAACAAAGTCAAGACAACAAGTACTACGACTTTATATCCCTGTTTAAGAAAGAAAGGTGGTGGACTAGTATATTACAGTACTAGACCAAAGAGACAAACAGATATATATAAGATAGCCTAAGCAACAATATATATAAATGTGAGTCGGGGCAAGTCACTTAGTGAAAGGACTAACCACTCGAAGGGGTAAGTCACTTGTTAAAAAGGACAAACCACACGTTGTGTGCTAACGTGTATGCAAAAAAGTAAGTGCGTATGCTAAAGTAAAGTGCGGAAATTAAAAGGGTATGAATGCAAGCACTTAAAGTAAATCTTTTCTTTTTATTTTCTTCTTATTATTGTCCGATATATAAGGCCGAGGGTATATGAACTAATCTAATGGCCGAATATATTGACTTGATTTATATCAAGCTCGTTGAGTCTTGTTGTTTATAAAAGCCTTGATCCGAAGAACAAAAATGAAACTATAAGGCTCTTTACAAACTAACGAAGACAATCTAAGATTCTACGAGGAGAGTTCGTTTATGTCTATATAGGACTTATATGAATTCTCGTAACTCGGAATCAAAGAATATATAACTTCTTGAACTCGAAAAGAAAAAGGCTCGTTTATGTCTTAATATAAAACTTATACGATAAACCTTTTCACTTTGAATTCGAAGCTACTTCAACTTCTAGATCTCTACGAGGAAGCCTTGTTTATATCTCTACTATATATGAGACTTAAACAAGTACCTTCTAACTCGGAGTTCGAAGTTGGATAAACTCACTAATATTCTACGAGTATGACTCAGAATAAGAGCTCGTTTCTTTCACTTTATAACTCAACAAGGAAGCTCTTTGTTTATACCTTAATATATTGGCTTATACAAAGTTGCTTCGACTCGGAATAAAAAGTGAGACTAACCCACAAATATTCGACAAGTAGTGCTTGTTTATATCTCTATAGGAGACTTATACAAATCACTTTTTAACTCGGAATATAAGTTAGTTATGAACTTTACGTTCTACATATACGAGAAAAGACAACAACAATTAAAGCTCGTGTATATATAAAACCGTAAACAAGTGCAAGTATATATAAGCTAAAGATCTAACCATGCAAGAATAATATATATATACTTATACACTAAAGCAGAATATATATATATATATATATTTATTTATGCAAGAAAATTAACCAACTTATGACTCTTGTGCTCTATAGAGAGAGACAAACTATTTCTTTCGAAATCAAGAGATACGAGTTAGGTTCGTGAACGAGAGTTGGTGTGTACACGAAGATTAGTCAAGAAAGCAAGATGTACACACTACTAAACTCGATCTAAGTGTGTATATATATATATATATATATATATATATATATATATATATATATATATATAAACAAGTAACTAACTTATAACCCTTGAGATCTAGAAAGAAATCAAGAGAAAAAGCTAGGATCGAAGCCAAAACACACAAAAACTAGTTGCCGGAAAAAGTCGCCGGAAAATGGCCGAAATCTTAACTTTTGATACAACTTTGGGGGCAACTAAACAAGTCTAGGGGATGTTGGAATATGATATTTGGTTAGCCTAAACTAGCTTGTGTGGTGTGTGTATTATATGAGAAAGAAAGAGGGTGAAACAAGCTTTAAAAGAGATGAAACTAGAAAGAATCAAAGCTTGTTTGCTATAACTTTTGAAGGCTGATATTTTCTGGGATGTTGGTGATATGAGGAGAGAAATATGCAGCAATTTCTTGGCTCAAAAAGGCTTGAGAATGAAGTGGGGGGAAGCCTTGTATTTATAGGAAAAAAATAGGGTTTAAGTGTGATAAAGGGGTGACAAGGCTACTACATGGAGCAAGGAGAGCCATAAAAATTCAAATTAAAGTTGCATCAGCTGAAAGAGGCCAAATAGGTGCATAGAAAAACGTGCTATCATTATTCAGTTAATTAATAAAGCTAATAAACACGAAACCGAACGATATGTTGGAAATATGATGTTTTTCAAAATATGCTCCAAAAATTATGAAAATTTGGGAACCATATGTGAATATTCCCAATAGGTCATTGTTAAAATCCTACTCAATTTGAAGTTGACTTTCATTGACTTTTAATTGACTGAACATTCAATTACGTATCGAAGATACAGGCCAAAAATAAAAGTCACCCAAAAATTATGAAAAAAATCCTAAAATTCTTTTTCATTATTCTAGTGACATTACCCAAGTTTCAAGTCATTTGGACATGTATAACTATTTCTTTGAGAAAACGATCATTTCGCTGTCCCTATAGGCCGAAACAATAATCGATAGCCATTTGTCGGAACTAGTCGACGTTTAGACTAATTTTTTGACTTGAAATATATTCAAACATAATATTTCTAAATAAATGATGACTATGAGGTCCATGAAATATTTTTGTTTGAATTAAAATGCAGTTTATCCATTTAAATAAGGCAGTTAGGGGTTTTCGGGATTAAATCTATATTTTGCATTTAGGCAGGACTTTGTTGAAGACAAATTGAACAAATAAGTTTAGAAAATATATTAAATATATTCATTTGAAAACCTTTGAAACCAACACTCTTTTGTTTTGATGTTACAATTTTTGTTTCGTAAAAACAGTGTTAAAATTATTGTATTTGTTCGTCTTCAGTGTTTGCCTCAAAATATAACATATATAAATTAGATTTGATTTTATCATTATTTTGATAAATCTTGTCTAATTATATGTTGAAAGAAAATCATTTGGTTAGTTTATAAAAGTAGTTTGACCAAGTTTGACTTTCTACGCGTTGACTGTCACTTTGAATAGGCCTAAGGGAGGTTTACTATATTCTTTAGTAATTTCCTATTTCTAATTTAATTTACACTTAATGTTTAGACAAAATAATCCAAAACCTAATAAAAAAATTGTATCTCACAGATATCTCATGGCCTCATATTCATGAACTTATCCATAAGGCTGATTCTGAAATAAACTCTGATGAAATGAATGAAGGAATTCATGCACCAGCGGAAGCATTGAATAACATTTATTTGGATATATTCCTATGTATACATACATATAGATACAAAAACTATTTTATAAATTGAAGAATACCTCGATTGCTTTCCGACAACAGCTAGAGAAGATCTTGTTCTTCAATCCTTGCAATCACCCCTCAAGTGTGGAGTGCTCTAAAGATATCCACCAAGAATCAAAATAAAAGATGAATGAGGAGGCTAGAGAGGAAATTAGGGTTGCCTCCCTTTTAAAATATTTCTCACAAATATTAGGGTTTATAATCCTATATTTATAGGCAAATATCTCAGCTGAGATATTTTCTATAAATATCTTATTATTAATTCCCTTTTTAATTAATTAATCTTATTAATTAATTAGTTAATGATTAAAACTATTTTAATCATTAATTCCTTTTTCTAAACTCTTTTAGAAAATTATTCTCTCTTCATATTTAATTACTTTAATTAAATATTTAATTAATAATATTAAGATCTTATCTTAAATAATTTATAATCAATTAAATCTCATTTAATTAATTTATAAAATTTGCTAAGTAATTATTTATTTCATAAATAAATAATCACTAACTATTATTAATTATTTCTTCATCTATAATTTAATCTCTTTTATGGTGTGACTCTTTAGGTTCAATATTAAGCCGGTAGTAGAAATAAATAATAATAAACATTTTATTTATTATTTATATGAATTCTATTAATTCATTAAATATAATTAATCTGATTAATTATATTTATTCTACATCGTGAGTGATGCTTCTCAACATATCACGACTATCCAGATAATACGAAATCATTGCTTAGAATACTTAGAACCTGTCAGTAATTAGTTACCGTACAATTAATTCCTTCTACCCTTCAATATCCCGATTAAATACAAGGCATGTAACTCGTGTCAAGCCTATCTAATTTAATCATATGATTTATTATTCATAATGCAAAGTTCCTTTTAATGCAAATTAGAAACTCTTTCTAATTTCATTCACTCTAGCCAGAGATTCCTGAACTTGCATATTTAAGAATAACATAGGATATTCACTTCCTTTTCTGGAAAGGGCAGATCCTTTATTGATTCGTTAACTATCACCATACACAAATCACTATGCCCAGAATGGACCTAATGAATGTCCTAGAGACTAAGGACTAAACCAAAGCATAAATCATTGTGTACGAGATTACTCTAACGATCTTAAGTCTAAGGATTGTTGGTCCCTGATATTGAAGAAGGGGGGGTTGAATACAATATCTGAATATTATTCGCGGAATAATTGGATTAAAAATATTATTTTAATTACTCACGAAATATTAATTATAATGAAATACTGTTCAAGTGAAAGATATTATTTTAACTTGATTAGTATTACACAATTAATATTTTAGAAAAACTGTTATATAATTGATATAAAGTCTAGAACGAATTCGACATGAAGTGTTCGTGTTTAAACAATTATATTCAAACTCAGCACAGAAATCTGTGAATATTACAATGCAGATAAATTACTGAATTTGATCTGATTTTTCTAACTCTTCACAAGTTGAACTCCAAACAAATGAAGCAATCTTCTCATATTTATAGAGATTAGAAAAGGCTGGTATGACCTTTTCTAGAATGACTTAATTTCAAGAAAATAAGTCTGTATGACTTATTTTAACACTTGTATGACTTTTAAAAGACTGGGCATGACTTATTTCTGGTCGGTATGACTTTCTAAATTTCGGTATGACTTAATGAAAGTCATATTCGAATTATATTTAATTAAAGCAAGTCGGTATGACTTATTATAATTAAACAAAATTCAATCAGCATGACCTTTATTAAATCTGCTCGGTATGACTTATTTAAATAGGTCGGTATGACTTATTTAAACAGGCTCGGTATGACTTATATATATATATATATATAAAGAAATTCGGTATGACTTATTGAAAGTCATACTAACTGATTATATATATATATATAAGTCATTTTGATCCATTTCTTTTATAGTAAATTAATTCTACTTAATTTAATTAGTTAATTTATAAATTAAATTAATTTCAACTTGAATTAATTTAATTAGATAAATTAAATAATTAATTAACAATTGATAGTAGAATTAAAATACTATCTTTAGTCGCAGCCGTGCTGATAGTCTTGAAATCTTCCTGTCTTTTCTTCGTCTTCTAATCTTGAAACCTCTTGAATTAAATGAAGAATAAATATTATATTAGTTGACACACAAATGTACTGTCTGGTTCATTTGTGTCATCCCAATAAATATTCTCCATTTAAATAACATTTAACTAGAGGCCTTCTGTCATTAATTCTTCTTCACTGTTTGCATTCTTCTTCTGGAATCTGCTTGTAGTAACCACTTGAAATCTTCTATATCTTCTGTCTTCTATAGAAGTACTACCACATTATTAATTTCACTGACGCTTGAACATAGAAATGAACTTCATCCAGTGTTGAGTAGCAATCCTATAAAATATCTCTGATACTTGGATCCTTTGTGATTAGTTGACTGTCTTCGTCTTGATTCCTGTTTGGTGTTTAGTATTTACTTCTCTTTATTAGTTAGAGTTGAGTTGCCATCTAATTATTACAAATAGGCCTAGTCATATGCCTTTCAATCTCCCCCTATTTGTTGTTAAACATTTAACACACAAATTCCTAGAGGATAACTCAACTAACAACTAAGAAAGTAGTACGACATTTAGTGACTTGTAAATAATAAACAAAAGTTCTGGTTTTATATTTAACAATTTTCCAGATTCATACATAAAAGATAAATACAAGATAGATGTTCCTCTAGCACTGAACAAATATTACAAAGATTCTATCTTGTTCTATCTACGTCTTCCGTCTTCAGAAGTATCAACTTCACCTTCTTCTAGGATTGAACCTTTATGAACAGGTGTCCTTGGTACCTCTTCGGTTACTGATTGTTCTGTTGTAGTGGCCTCTCCATACAACCTTCTTTGCTCAGCTCTTGCTAACTGCCACAGTACTTCCTGTTCAACAGGATCTACTATCTCTTCTTCTACATCAGATGGTTGTGTTGAATCTATCTTTGGAATTTGCCTGATGTATGACGGAATCCTCTTTGATAGACAGTAGTTTCTTATCTTTTCTGCAGCATCCATCTTAGCTTGGGATTTAAATCCTTTCGACCTTAGCATCCTTTCAACTTGAATCATGTACTTAACTGTGTAGCCCTTTAATGATTCCTCATTTAACTGAAAGATTTGATATAGCTTGTTTGAAAAGAATCTTACCTCGTGAGGATCAAATAAGATTTGAGGACTAGCAGCTGTTGCAAAGATTCTAAGTCTATCCCTGAGAAGTTCATTTTCTTCTGAGCTTCTCTTGACTTTGTTCAAGAACGTCCATATTACTGATAAACTTCTTTGTCTGAAAAACTCCAAGGAAATTCTGAATGTCCCATTCCTGTGTGTATAGACTAGTATCTGCCAGTCTTCAAGAATGTGATCCACTAAGATAGTGATGTAGTCCACTTCCTCTTTCAGAGCTTTCATGAAGTTGTCAATGTTGTCGTTTGTCTTTTCTAGACGATCAATTAATGATTTCAGATGCTTGTCTTCAAATGGACCCTTTTGTTGTTTGTCCATTATTTTTCTTGCAGTATCCCATTTCTTTCCAATTTTGAGCTGTACATCTCTCTTTTTCTCTCTGACTGCTATGGCCCAGAGATTTTGCTTTTCTTGGCTTTCTTCTCTTTCTGCCTTTGTTCTTTCTATGACTAGAGCTTTCAGATTTTCAGTTTTTGCATGACTTGCCTTGATGTCTTCTTTTAGTTTCTTCATTGCCTCTTCATAGGCTGGATCAACTTCTTTTGGAAACAAAAATTCTTCATCAAATGCAGTTTCATCCTCAGCTCTGCAGTAGTCAGGAATATCTGATTCATCATGAGCACTGTCATCAATGAATTGCTCTTGGGCATAGTACTGTTCTTCTGGTACTGGATCAAACGATTGAAATTCTTCTTCAGAAAACAGCTTGGCTTTGCCTTTGTCTTTCGTAGAAGCCCTTTCATCTTCAGCTACTTTCTCCTTTGCTTTCTCCCCCTTAGTTGAGGGATCCTCTTGAGTTTTAGAGGCTTCAAAAGATGTCAACATTTTCTGCATAGTCAGATAGACTTGCTTCATTCCTTCATTCAGATGTGTCATGCCATCATCTAGTTTGGTGAATCGTTGAGTAGAGATCTTTTCATTTTCAATGATTTTGAGGGTTAAACTTTTCTCAACGTCATCAATTTTTTCATGTAATTTGCTCACTTCTTTCATATCTTCAGCAATGAGACTCTGTACGTGCTGGATATCTTGTGTTTTTAGAAGAATGGATGACTTGACACTATCAACATCATTTCGAACAATTGTCAGCTGCTGTGTTACAGAGGCAGATGTAGATTTTTCTTCTGCTTGTGCTTTTACTTTTACCAACTCAGCCTGAACAATTTGTATTTCCTTCTGGAGAGCTTCCATTTTTGATAATAAATCACTGTGTGTGTGTGCACTCAGCTCACTTGCACTCCTGTTTAACTCACTTTCACTCGGTGCATGTGTTTCACTCTGTGTATGCCTCACATCACTAGTGTTTAGCTCCTTTCCAGATCCTGAAGCTGTACCTGCATATATTACAATTGCTTTTGAAGAGTCGAAATGCTCTTCTGATGCCTGTGAAGGCGCGTCCTCAACAAGATTAACTTGAAGTGGCTCCGCTACTGACGTAGCTACTCCTTGAATGGAGTCCCATCTCCCTCTATGGAGTGGTTGCCTCTCAAATCCACCAGTGGATTCAAGACCTTCTTTTAGAAGAACTGGATGTAAAGAATCCAGGGGGGTCACCACCTTAGACAATGTAGTGAATGGCTCATTAGAGTCTGTGATGCCCCTTAATACCTCGGAGGGTGTTTGATGCTGCACTGCATCAAAAATGTCATGGTCCACAACATAGGTGGCATCCGACGGGATTTTATCAAAAACATTTTCTTCAACAGATGTGCCCTCATGTGTTTGTGTATCTGCAAGCGGAGGTCCTGCTAGTGTGAGAGCTAGCAGTGTGCTTTCCTCACTATCTGGTTGAGCAAGTGTATCTAAAGAACCTTGAATGGCCATGTCAAAATCCATATCCCATTGAGAGGAAAAGGATGAGTCTGCAGGTGTCTCTGGTTGAAATTTAGATCTTTTAGATTGTGGAGACAGAGCTGCGGGTTCACTCACATCAGCACCAAGACCCCTAACTATTCTGACAGGTGTCTTCCTTTTTCTGACTTTAAGCGAAGAGGAGGAAGAAGGAAGAACTGTTTGAGGCTCTAATTCAGCTGGGGGCGGAACCTGTGTGTTTTCAGGTTCGTAGCTGATATCCTGGAGTGTAAGAACACCATCATAGTCCGCCACAGATAAATCTAATAGTGCATTGGATATTTCTATAGGTATTGAACTAGAAGATTGTGAGTGAGATATTACCTGTTGATCTTGTGCCACTTGATCGACATGCTGAGCAGCTTCAAGTAGAAGGTGCACAGGATGTTCTAATTGCATAGGCACTTGTTCTGCCTCTTGTTCCTGCACAGGATGAACAATAAGATCTAGTATCTCAGCCATATAATCTGTCCTTACCACTTGCACATTTTGAAACTTGGGGTTGTTGTGGAGCCTTGCAAATAAGTTGTTCTGAGAAGTCGGAGATTCTTCTACAGGACCATTCTGAAATAAGGCTTTGTCTTCTTCCATCAACAAGTCATTCATAAACAGCATCAGGAACCTTGGATAGTAAACTTGTACATTATGTTCCCTGCTTTCTGGTTTCCCCATTTTCCTGATTATTTCTTTTAGAATTAGCTTCCCAAAATTTATCCTCCGATTGTGGGCCACAGAAAACCCTATGATCTGTAGTATTGAAGATATGTTGTTGAAGTTGTTCTTTGTAGTGGGAGCAAACACTTTGGCTAACGTGTCAAAGAAGTAGTCCCACTCGCTTACCAACTTGGACTTAGTCATTCTTACTAAGTTGATCTCACCCTGATATTGAATGTTGTAGAAAAATTCTAGAATTTCTGGTACAGTGGGTGGATCCATGAAGTTGTCTGTTGGAAAGCCTAGAATCCTGTTCACGTCCTCTTCAGTCACCATGTATTCATGATCTCCTATGCTGAACGAGAATTGAACTCTGCCTGCAGTACTCCTATTCCTCGCAGTGGAATACAGAGCCCTAAGTGCTAACACTTGCAACGGGGCGTCCAGAGTAATTGCAGTTCTGACGAGTGAATGTTCATTCATAAATACGATCCACGGTCGAAACCTCTCGACTGAACAATTCACCGGATTAAAATATCCAACAAAATTAGTTTTTACTAATTCGCAATAACCAGCCATTTTTTTTTTTTTTTTTTTTTAAGCTATTACAAATAATAAAATTATAAAGTGCGATTACAACTTAAAATTAATAAATACAAGCCAAACTTCGAAAATTACACTTGTAAATTGAAACTCTAAATTCTAACAATCCCCAAATCAACTAAACTCAACAATTCACTACACAACTGACTTTAACCACAATCAAACCCAAGACCTTTGTATTAAATCAAGAACAAAAGTAGTGTTCGATTTTGATGAAAATCGGGCAGAGATTTGCTTGAAACAATTGATTTTATCACACTAGCAAGCAACTATGCTTGTAAACAAGGAACTAGCAACTGATTGCAGTTGAAAATGTAAGGAAATCAATCGATTTTTGTTATGGATTAAAGGACTGTTCGTGTGTAACTGCGTGTATATGTATTGCAATGCTGAGTATGACTTATTAAAGAGTATATATTTACTCGGTATGACTTTGTTAAAAATGGATTATTTGAAGATCTCGGTATGACTTTTAATAAGTCATACCGAGCTTTATTTGATTAAAACTCAATAAAATCGGTCGGTATGACTTATTTCTTGTTAACTCTCGGTATGACTTTTTAATAAATATAAAAAGTCATGCCGAGTTTTAATGAATAAGTCATGCCGAGATTTTATAACAAAAGTCATACTGACAAACTATTTAATCAATATCTATATATGTTTAATTAATAGATCTTAACTACGAAATAAAATAATAAAGATAGAATAGTTACTTATTTTAATAATTGTTTCTAAATTCGAAATAAAATAATAAAAATCTTATTCGAATATTAGATAACTTAATAATTATGCAATAAATATTAACTAATGATATTTTACATACTAACAAATTATTATAGATATAAAATAAATATTTACATTATTAACTTATTTTAATTAATTTAAGCATTAAATTAACTCATTCTTGAATTAATTTAATAAGCAAATTAATTGAATAATTAATAACATACTCATTTATTTTAATGTGCAATAATAATTAGTAAAAATAAACATTAATATACACATGCTTATTAATGCTTAATTTAAACAAAAGTACTTATGCTTTAATTGAAATAATTATCTTGTAAGAATATTGATTTAATCTTAAGATAATTTTCCAAAAATTCATAAGCTCTAGGATTTTATTAATTCAAGTCTCATAAACTCTTTAAATATTAACATTTAATATTTATGAGCTTAAATTAATTCCTAGCGATCAAAAGTTAGCCATTATTTAACATCCCTAATTCACTAACCATTTTTGAGAAAGTGGATTCATCAAGTGGTTTTGTGAAGATGTCGGCTATCTGATCTTCTGTGGGTACAAAATGTAGCACCACAGTTCCATTCATGACATGCTCTCTGATAAAATGATACCTTATGTCAATGTGCTTGGTTCGTGAATGTTGTACAGGATTGTTGGAAATAGCTATAGCACTTGTGTTGTCGCAGTAAATTGGAATTTTGTTCAACGCAAGTCCATAGTCATTTAGCTGATTCCTAATCCACAAGATCTGTGCACAACAGCTACCTGCCGCAATGTATTCTGCTTCGGCTGTCGAGGTAGACACTGAATGCTGTTTCTTGCTGTACCAGGAAATCAACCGTCGTCCTAGAAACTGACAGCTTCCAGAAGTACTTTTCCTGTCCATCCTGCACCCTGCATAATCTGAATCTGTATAGCCTATTAGTTCAAAACCTGTATCTTTAGGGTACCAAATTCCAAGATTTGGTGTACCCTTCAGATATCTAAAAATTCGTTTAACGGCTATTAGATGAGATTCCCTAGGGTCAGATTGAAACCTTGCACATAAGCATGTTGCAAACATTATATCGGGTCTACTAGCAGTTAGATATAATAATGAGCCTATCATACCTCTGTAGCTTGTGATGTCAACTTTCTTACCAGTTTCATCTTTGTCAAGCTTCGTGGCTGTTGGCATAGGGGTTTTTGCCGGTGAAGAATCTTCTAGACTGTATTTTCTGAGAAGATCTCTTACGTACTTTGATTGGCAAATAAAAATCCCATCTTCCTTTTGCTTTACTTGCAATCCAAGGAAGAATGACAGCTCACCCATCATGCTCATTTCATATCTGCTCTGCATTAACTTAGCAAATCTCTTGCACAAGTTTTCGTTAGTAGAACCAAATATAATATCGTCAACATAAACTTGGACAAATATCATATCTTTATTATGTAATTTGTAAAAGAGAGTTTTATCTATGACACCTCTAGTGAAACCATTTTCAAGTAAAAACTCAGAGAGAGTGTCATACCATGTCCTCGGTGCTTGCTTGAGTCCATAGAGAGCTTTGAAAAGAAAGTACACAAAATCAGCAAACTCTGGATTTTCAAAGCCAGGGGGCTGTTCCACATAAACTTCCTCTTCTAGCTTTCCGTTCAGAAATGCACTCTTCACATCCATTTGATAGACTTTAAAAATTGGAATGTGCTGCGAATGCCAGAAATATCCTGATGGCTTCAAGTCTTGCAACTGGTGCGTAGGTCTCGTCATAATCAATTCCCTCTTCCTGGGAGTAACCTTTTGCAACCAGTCTGGCTTTGTTCCTTGTAACAATGCCATCACCGTCTAATTTGTTCCTGTATACCCATTTTGTGCCAATAACAGATCTATCTTTAGGCCTGGGTACCAGTGTCCAGACTTCTTGTCTTTCGAACTGATTGAGTTCTTCTTGCATGGCAAGAACCCAATCTGGATCAATTAGTGCCTCTTCAATCTTCTTTGGTTCTTCTTGAGATAGAAAAACTGAAAATAAACATTCTTTTGAAGTTGCACTTCTGGTTCTTACTCCAACATCTGGATCACCTATGATCAATTCAAAAGGATGATCTCTGCTCCATATCCTTTCCCTAGGTAGGTTTGATCTTGATGATTCGCCTCGAAATTCATTGTGATGTTGTGTTCTGCCAGTTGATCCTTCATCTCCCCCTGAGTTGCTGCCAGGATGACTTGTTGATCCACCACTGGTATTAGTAGAATCCCCAGTGTTGCCATTGTTTCCACCATTAATACCTGGATCATTACCATCATTGATGTCATTATTTCCTGCTGCAACTTCAGGTTCTTCTTCATCCTCAGTATGTGAGTCTGGATAATTGTCGAATTTTAATGACTCAGAAGAATCTTCAGTTTGGATACTTGGGAGTTTAGTGTCATCAAAAGTTACATTGACACTTTCCTTCACTTGGTGCTGATCAATTATGTAAACCCTATATGCTCTTCTTGAATATCCGACAAAAATGGCTTCATGTGCCTTGGCCTCAAATTTGCCAATGCGTTCATCTCCATCTTTTAGCACAAAGCATTTGGCTCCAAATACATGAAAGTACTTGAGAGTTGGTTTCTTGCCAGCCATTAATTCATAGGGAGTTTTCATATGATCTTTGTTGATCAGAGTTCGATTCTGAGTATAACAAGCTGTATTAACTGCTTCAGCCCAGAAGTAGATAGGTAACCTTGATTCACTTAGCATAGTCCTTGCAGCTTCAATCAGGGTTCGATTTTTTCTTTCTACAACTCCATTTTGTTGTGGAGTTCTTGGTGCTGAGTACTGCCTTGTTATCCCCTTGTCTGAGCAGAAGTTATTCAGAACTTCATTTTTGAATTCTGTTCCATTATCTGATCTGATTGCTCGGACAGGTAACTTTGAATCTAACTCAATCAGCTTTATATGATCAATCACCAAATGTGGAGTTTCATCTTTAGAATTCAAGAATAAAACCCATGTATACTTTGTGAAGTCATCCACAATCACTAAGGCGAATTTCTTCCTTGACATAGACAGAATATTTACTGGACCAAATAAATCCATGTGAAGGAGTTGAAGTGGTTCAGTGATGTTTGTAGTGTCTGTGCCTCTGTGAGTTGCTTTCTTTGACTTCCCTTTTTGACATGCCTCACACAATCCTTCTTGTGTAAATTCCATCGGAGGCAGTCCTCTCACCAAATCCCTCTTGACTAGAGAGTTCATTGTTTTGAAATTCAGGTGTGAGAGCTTCTTGTGCCATAGCCAACTTTCCTCTGTTGAAGCTTTTGAATAGAAACAGTTTGCTTCAGCTTCAGTTCCCGAGTTGAAATCAGCTACGTACAAGTTACCTTTCCTTACTCCACGCAAGGCTAGTCAGTCTTCTTTAGAATGAGCTATTAAGCACTTCTCCTTGATAAAGTTTACTTTGTAACCTCTATCACAAAATTGACTGACGCTGAGTAGATTGTGCTTAAGTCCTTCCACCAAAGAGACATTTTCAATGATAACATTTCCTGTATTTAACTTGCCATAACCCATAGTCATTCCTTTGCTGTTATCTCCAAAGGTGACGACTGGGCCAGCTCTCTCAACCACGTCTGATAGCAGGGCTCTATCTCCGGTCATATGCCTTGACGATCCGCTGTCCAGGATCCATATAACTCGGTTTGCCTGTTTAACTCCCTGCAATTATCAAACAGATTAACTTGTCTTCGGAGCCCAAAATTGATTGGGCCCGGCATACTTAAAAAATTGACCTTTGTTTGCTTTGACAACAGATCCTTTTCGAACAACATCCTTTTCTTCCTTGACTGTTCCTACCTTCCTATAAACAGTCTTAACAACTTTCTGTTTAGACTTAGGAATATATGATTCCTTCTTCTCAGGTGAAGGAGTCGCAGTCTTGGATTTAGCAAATTTACTATTGATGTGCTGTCTAGGTGTCATGTTATCTTTCTTAGCTATCATGCGTTTGAAGTAAGCAGTCATAGCATTAAAGGCACATAACATGCAATTCATTATACCACATGGTTTATGGAAAGCATCAATAGTAGGCATGTTATTCAATACAGTAGGGGGTTTAACAGATTCTACTTCAATTTTATCAGCATTTTTGAAGTTTTCAGTAGAATGAAATTTATTGTTACTATTCCTACTGTTCACAAACGTGTTGGGTCTGTTCATTTTATTCTTTAAGTCTTTTGCACCTACACCAGGTCTGGGGGAATCAGAAGTTCCCACATCTTTCACTGGTGTTTCTAGTGCACATTTCTCTTTCTGGACATTAACTCCTTTTATGTCCTTAACCTGTTCTCCTCTCTTCTTCTCTTCCTCAAGATCTTCCAACTGCATTTCATATGCAATTAGTACAGAGCTCTCAAGGATGGGTTCAGCTATCGGTGTTATGAAGAGAGGTTTCGGTGTGTCTTTAACAACATGTGGGATACCCCTTTCTTCAGCACTTTTTCTAAAGGGGGTTATGTTGCTTGGTTTTCCTACAGATTTGTTATACTCGAAGCCTATTCCAACTTTACGATTTATTTCTTGTTGGTCAACTAGGTTCTTAACAATATATGAGGAATTCTTATAAGCAAGACACTTCTTCTTTTCTTCTTCTATCTGGTTTCTGAGATTAGTTTCTACTACAACATGACAACTGACTTTGCTGACTTGAACAGCTAAGTCTTCAGTCAACTTAATAGTCAACTTGTCATGATTTCTTTTTAACTGTTTAAAAACTTCAGTCTCATCAATTAACTCTTTGACTTTGAGTCTGAGTTTCTTAACTTTATCTCTTTCACCATCTAGTTCTTTACCTAGCAAAGCAAACATCTTAGGACACGAAGGATTTACCTCTATTCCTCTGTCACTGGTGGGAGACAGTGATCCCTCTGATGAAGCCATAAGAGCAAGATTTCCCAGCTCTTCCTCATCATCGTTATCTGAGTCATCCCAGCTTTTGCCTGCTGCTAGATAGGACTTTCCTTGATGCTTTTTCACTAGTGCATCATACTTCTCCTTGAGCTCTTCATAAGACTCTCTCTTCTTCCCTTGCTTAGGCTTCTTGCACTCAGTTGCAAAATGGCCTAGCTCATTACAGTTGAAGCAACGAAACTTGCTTCTATCAACTAAGCCGGTCTTGTAGCCGCTTTTTGATACTGCTGTCGAAGAACCTCCTCTTTGGAATCTTCCAAAATTAGGCTTACTTCTTAATGAGGAGTTTCTTCGGAATCTCATGTTGCCAAACTTCCTGGCAACCATAGCTAGAGATTCATCTTCTAGCTGATCTAGTTCTTCCAGTGAGTAGAAATCACCATCTTCTTGTTTGTCAGCAGTATGTCCAAGTTCTGGAACCACATACTCTGTTGAACTGTTAGAAGGTGCAACAGCCTTCACTTCTTCTTTCTCTGGTGCTTCTACCATTAATGCCTTGGAGGAACTCAGTACCTTACCTCTTCCATACATTTCTCTGGTTTGGATCTGTTCCAGCTCATAAGTTTTTAAAACTCCGTAGAGTCTTTCTAGGGTTACTTCTTTCATGTCCCTAGATTCCCGGATGGCTGCAATCCTGTGCTCCAGATGCTCTGGTAAGGTCAACAAAAACTTCCTGTTCACCTCTTGGTTCTGATAAAACTTTCCATTCATGTTTAGCTCGTTTATCAATTTGTTTAGTCTCTGAAACACCTCAGAGATACCCTCACCAGGGTTGGATCTAAACTGTTCATATTGGGTGGTCAGGATCTCCAGTCTATTCTCCTTAACTTCTTCAGTTCCCTCATTGATAATTTCAATTGTTTCCCAGATTTGTTTTGCATTCTTGCAATTGACTACTTGGTTGTACATGATGTAGTCTAGGGATTCAATTAATATGAGCTTCAGATTATTATCAAGGGACACAGCTTCTGTTTCCTCATCTGTATAGTCTGCCGGACTTTTCGGAAACTGTCTGTGGGGAATTACGACCCCATCTACTGTATGTTCGAGAACAACTGATATAGGGAGCTCAACACCTTTAGCCATAATCAATGCATACTTAGGATTTGCAATCCCGATAAACAGTAGCATTTTTTGTTTCCACAAGTTGTAGTGTTCTCTGTCGAACTGTGGAATCTTGATGCTTGTAACTTTCTGAGTACTCATCTTTAATAAGATTAAAAATTAAGTGTTTCAAAAAATATTTTAATTTTTGACTGAAAACAATTTTTGATCAGAAATAATTTTTAGTGAAAAATTATTTCGAATAAAAAATTATTTTGAATTAAAAATAATTTTTGAGATCTGTATGAGTTGCGGAATTTTTGGTTTGGATCTGATATTTTCTATATCAACCAGCTCTGATGCCAATTGTTGGTCCCTGATATTGAAGAAGGGGGGGTTGAATACAATATCTGAATATTATTCGCGGAATAATTGGATTAAAAATATTATTTTAATTACTCACGAAATATTAATTATAATGAAATACTGTTCAAGTGAAAGATATTATTTTAACTTGATTAGTATTACACAATTAATATTTTAGAAAAACTGTTATATAATTGATATAAAGTCTAGAACGAATTCGACATGAAGTGTTCGTGTTTAAACAATTATATTCAAACTCAGCACAGAAATCTGTGAATATTACAATGCAGATAAATTACTGAATTTGATCTGATTTTTCTAACTCTTCACAAGTTGAACTCCAAACAAATGAAGCAATCTTCTCATATTTATAGAGATTAGAAAAGGCTGGTATGACCTTTTCTAGAATGACTTAATTTCAAGAAAATAAGTCTGTATGACTTATTTTAACACTTGTATGACTTTTAAAAGACTGGGCATGACTTATTTCTGGTCGGTATGACTTTCTAAATTTCGGTATGACTTAATGAAAGTCATATTCGAATTATATTTAATTAAAGCAAGTCGGTATGACTTATTATAATTAAACAAAATTCAATCAGCATGACCTTTATTAAATCTGCTCGGTATGACTTATTTAAATAGGTCGGTATGACTTATTTAAACAGGCTCGGTATGACTTATATATATATATATATATATAAAGAAATTCGGTATGACTTATTGAAAGTCATACTAACTGATTATATATATATATATAAGTCATTTTGATCCATTTCTTTTATAGTAAATTAATTCTACTTAATTTAATTAGTTAATTTATAAATTAAATTAATTTCAACTTGAATTAATTTAATTAGATAAATTAAATAATTAATTAACAATTGATAGTAGAATTAAAATACTATCTTTAGTCGCAGCCGTGCTGATAGTCTTGAAATCTTCCTGTCTTTTCTTCGTCTTCTAATCTTGAAACCTCTTGAATTAAATGAAGAATAAATATTATATTAGTTGACACACAAATGTACTGTCTGGTTCATTTGTGTCATCCCAATAAATATTCTCCATTTAAATAACATTTAACTAGAGGCCTTCTGTCATTAATTCTTCTTCACTGTTTGCATTCTTCTTCTGGAATCTGCTTGTAGTAACCACTTGAAATCTTCTATATCTTCTGTCTTCTATAGAAGTACTACCACATTATTAATTTCACTGACGCTTGAACATAGAAATGAACTTCATCCAGTGTTGAGTAGCAATCCTATAAAATATCTCTGATACTTGGATCCTTTGTGATTAGTTGACTGTCTTCGTCTTGATTCCTGTTTGGTGTTTAGTATTTACTTCTCTTTATTAGTTAGAGTTGAGTTGCCATCTAATTATTACAAATAGGCCTAGTCATATGCCTTTCAAGGATACTTGTACAACTATTTACTTAATAAACAACTATCGATACGTGAGTAAACTCCATTAGTTGTTCTACTTATCGAGTCATGTTCAGTGAACTTATTCCTTAATAGGCACCTATATACTAGCTATAGTGTCATCACACAAATGTCTATGAGAACAGACATCCTCCTAAGAGAGCTAGCATAGTATGTACTGATCTTTACGGATTTACCAATTTCCAATTAGTTATCCTATGATCAGGAACTGTTTAAGTCTAAAGCTATTATCTTCTAGATCTCATTATTACAATCTCATTATAATTCTAGAAGCTTTGCTTTAAATTATGGAACATCTTATTTAATACACTTCAAATAGATTAAGCCCGTAACATAAATACTTTATTATTATCAAATGAAATCAAATAAGAGTAGTAGAAAGTTTTTCCTAACTCATCATACATGATTGGTTTTAGGTCAAACACTTTCAATCTCCCACTTGGCCTAAAGCCAATCACTCTGGTATCTAATACCCATCCGCTCCTTATGACGATCAATCACTCTGCTATGTTTTTATGTGTGTCAACTCTTTCGATCTTGACATCTCCTCTTTCAATGATCTCCCTAATCAAATGAAACCGCCACAATATATGTTTGGTATTCTTGTGAGACCTCGGTTCCTTGGCTTGAGCTATTGCAACGTTATTGTCACAATATAACACAATAGGCCCCTCTATGCCAGGAACTACTCCCAACTCAGAAACAAATTTCTTCATCCAAACAGCTTCCTTTGCAGCCTCACTTGCAGCTATATACTCTGCTTCTGCTGTGGAGTCAGCCGTCGTAGATTGCTTACGACTTCTCCAACTAATTGCCCCACCATTTAGAGTAAACACATACCCTGACATGGATGTACTATCATCACACTCTGACTGAAAACTAGAGTCAGTGTAACCCTCTATTTTCAACTTAGACCCACTAAAAACAAGAAAAATATCCTTAGTCCTTCTCAAGTACTTAAGGATGTTCTTCACTGCTTTCCAGTGGTCTTCACCTGGATTTGACTGATATCTGCTAGTCACACTAATTGAGTGAGCAACATCAGGTCTAGTACATAACATCGCGTACATGATAGATCCTATTGCCGACGCATAAGGAATCCTACTCATACGCTCTCTTTCTTCAGGTGTCTTAGGAGACATCTTGTCAGAAAGGGAGACTCCTTGGCTCATCGGTATGAGACCTCTCTTGGAGTTTTCCATGCTAAACCTTTTAAGCACCTTATCGATGTACGTACCTTGGGTTAGACCTATCATTCTTCTTGATCTATCTCTATAGATCTTCATACCAAGAATGTAGGACGCTTCTCCCAAGTCCTTCATGGTGAAGTTCTTTGATAGCCATATTTTTACTGATTGCAGCATTGGTATGTCATTTCCTATTAAGAGTATGTCATCTACATACAAAATAAGAAATGTTACTGCGCTCCCACTAACCTTCTTGTAGACACATGGTTCATCTATGTTTTTGATCAAATCAAACTCTTTGATTGTCTCATCAAAACGGATGTTCCATCTTCGAGAAGCTTGCCTTAACCCATATATGGTTCGTAGTAGCTTACATACTAGATGTTCATTTCCTTTGGAAATAAAACCCTCTGGCTGTGTCATATACACTTCTTCTTCAAGTTCCCCATTGAGGAAGGCCGTCTTTACGTCCATTTGCCAGATCTCATAGTCATAGTAAGCTGCAATAGCAAGCAAAATCCGAATTGATTTGAGCAAGGCTACAGGCGAAAAAGTTTCATCAAAGTCAATCCCTTGTCTTTGTTTGAATCCTTTTGCCACGAGCCTGGCCTTGTAGGTCTCTACCTGGCCATTTGCTCCAATCTTTCTCTTGTATACTCACTTGCACCCTATAGGCTTCATATCCTTGGGTGCCTCTACCAAAGTCCATACTTAGTTGGCATACATGGAGTCCATTTCGGATTTCATGGCACTCTTCCATTTCTCTGAGTCAACACTACTCACAGCCTTGTTGAAGGTCTTAGGGTCGTCTCCAACAATGACCGCCAATTCATTGTCATTCTCAATGACAAGGCCATAATACCTCTCAGGTTAGCGAGACACCCTTTGTGATCTACGGATGGGCTGTTCTATGGAAGGTTGTTCAATATGAACAGGTGTTTCCTCTTGAACCGTAGTAGTTTGTTCTTCATGAACTTCATCAAGTTCAATCTTGGTCCCACTATTCCCTTCAAGAATAAACTGTTTTTTCCAGGAAGGTAGCATGTCGGGAGACAAACACCATTTGTTCGGTGTAAAAGTAATACCCTAAAGTCTCTTTAGGATATCCTACAAACCTACATTTCACGGATCGAGATTCTAGATTATCGGGGTCAACTTTCTTGACATAAGCCGGACATCCCCAAATCTTAACATGCTTAAGACTCGGTTTCCTTTCTTTCCATATCTCATACGGAGTCTGAGGAACAGGTTTGGAAGGCACCTTGTTCAATATATATGCTGATGTTTCTAATGCATAACCCCAAAGTGATACTGGAAGATCTGTATAGCTCATCATGGATCGAACCATGTCCAACAAAGTTCGATTTCTCCTTTCGGATACTCCATTCAACTGGGGAGTGGCCGGAGGAGTCCATTGAGAGACTATACCATTTTCTTTGAGATAATTTAGAAACTCGCCACTTAAGTATTCACCTCCTCGATCTGATCGAAGGGTTTTAATACTATACTTGGTTTGTTTCTCTACTTCATACTTATATTCTTTGAACTTTTCAAAGGCTTCAGATTTGTATTTCATTAAATACACATATCCAAATCTAGATCGATCATCTGTAAAAGTAATGAAGTATGAAAATCCACCCATGGCTTGCATGGATATCGGCCCACACACATCTGTATGTACCAATCCAAGCAACTCCGCAGCTCTTTCTCAATGTCCACTAAATGGAGATTTGGTCATTTTGCCTAACAGACAAGACTCGCATGTAGGATATGATTCAAAATCAAAAGGTTCTAGTAACCCTTCCTTATGCAATGTCTTAAGTCTATTTTCACTAATATGACCAAGTCTGCAGTGCCACAAGTAGGTGGGATTTTCATCATCTCTTTTTCTTTTATTACTATGTTCAATTTGAAGTAAACTATGTTCTACGTCACATACATACAAACCATTATTTAAAATACCAACACCATAAAGAAAATTATTTCTAAAAATTGAACATTTATTATTCTCAATAACAAACGAAAAACCATCCAAGTCTAACATGGGAATAGAAATAATATTCCTCACAATTGAGGGAACAAAATAACAATTATCCAAAATAATAGTCTTGTCCATAGGCATATGTAAATCAAACGATCCTATAGCTATAGCAGCAACTCTTGCTCCATTGCCCATACGTAGGATCACCTCTTCTTCTTCAAGAGTCTTACTTCTCCTTAGTCCCTGCAACGAATTGCAAATGTGAGAACCACAGGCGGTATCTAATACCCAAGTAGAAGTTTGATTAAGTGACATATTTAGTTCGATCATGAACATACCTGAAGCAGAAGCGGTAGTCTCACCACCCTTCTTCTTCTTCAATTCTGCAAGGTAAGCCTTACAGTTTCTCTTCCAGTGCCCCACTTTATTGCAGTGAAAACAAACAACTTTGCTTTTGGGATCTTCAGCTTTTGGAGGAACTGGCCTTTTCTCACCTACCTTCTTCTTCTTCTTAGGAGGGCTCATCTTCCTCTTCTTAGGGTTAGAGCCTTCACCAATTAGAAGAACAGAACTCTTCTTTGTGGGAAAATTTGACTCAGCAGTTTTCAGCATGTTATGGAGTTCAGGCAAGCTGACATCCAACTTGTTCATGTGAAAGTTCACAACGAACTGCGAGAATGAATATGGAAGTGATTGCAAGACCAGATCTTGATTCAGCTCCCCATCCATGACAAATCCAAGTTGTCCAAGACGCTCAATCAAATTGATCATATTGAGCACATGAACATTCACAGATGATCCCTCAGTCATCCTACAACGGAATAGCTCCTTCAATATCTCATATCGAGCTATCCTTCCTGCCACATAATACAAATCTTGTAGATGCATAAGGATAGAGTGAGCATCCATATGCTCGTGTTGCTTTTGGAGCTCATCATTCATGGATCCCAGCATAACATACTGTGCAACTCTTGCATCATCTATCCAAATACGATACACAATATGTTCATCATTATGTGAATCCTGAGCAGGTTCAGCAGGTTTAGGTGTGTCTAGTACATATTCCTTCTTCTCAATCCTGAGAACAATTCTCAGGTTTCGAAGCCAATCAGCATAGTTGGGACCAATTAATTTGTGTGCATCGAGCATGCAACGGAGTGATAGTGCAGAAGACATTATGTATATAGTAAATCTGCAAATAATAAACACATAACAACATTTAGCAAATACTCTATTTCATTATCTAAAACACCATATGAATCGGGTCTTTATTCATAAGTGCCTCCCACTATTCTATCTAATTTCTATATCCCTTATTGAAATTAAGCATTCATAATGATAGTGGGATAGGGATCCTACATTCCATCACACAACCTCGGCTGTAGCACGAAACGCCATGTAACGTTCAATAGGCAGACAACTCTTGTCAGCTACATCTCATGTTATTCCCTAATCTTACTTTAGCCTCTTGAATACTTGAGTCACGGCTGTGGCACGACAAACTCAATATTCTAAGTCAAGTCAATCCCAACATCTCGTATAATTAAACTAGTTTCAAATAGCCCACGGCTGTAGCACGTAACGACCATAAGATTCCAATTCATCATACACAACTCATGTTATAGACAAGTATCTCTTCTTTCGGAAACAATGCCCTCGGCTGTAGCACGAAACGACAGAGTTTCAAAAACAAGAAATACTTTCTATTATGTTGGAAGGCTATGACCAACACAAGCCCTTTGTGTTTTATGGCCAATTACTACTTGATATTCTTTATATTTTAGGGGATTATATTATGTTACAATCATAATCATATTATAAAGAGATTCTTTTAGATTGGATTAAATATTTCAAATCAACTATTGATACTTGGAGTCATCCCAGGCCAGGGGTGGAGTATTGTCAAGAGGCGTCTCTTAATAACCCCCTTTCTTACAGATAGAACATCTGTTGTTTGACAGAATCATCCTTTCACTTAAGTTGAAAATTCAAATTCAATCACGTGTTTCATAAACACAAAAATCTCATGATTGTATTCATAATATGTAAATAAAGGTCACGAAACAATTTCACTATTCTAGATTGTCTAACATACGCCTTATGTTAATTAAGTTCACCTAAATCTATCATCTCATGATAATTCAAGCATATATCACATATATATAATCACGAATAAACATAAGGTAGGCATGTTAAATCATATATTACAACATATAAGCATTATACATCTCTATGTATCACATGGTGTATTTAAAAGCAACTTAAAACAGTTAAAACTTGCTTTAAAACACTTTTGGAAGCTCTAAATAGTCCGAAACAATTTCAGAAAAATTATTGTAATATACCATTAGAACCGTCTCGGAAAAATGAATCCAATGGTATATTACACGCCCCATTCTGAGCTGCGACGCGCCCACACGCGCCCCGAGAAGTTTCTGACGCATCTCCATGCGCGCACGCGCGTCAGGCGCGTGCAAGACACCCTGTCATGCATCTGGGTTATGCGTTACAAGCCAAAAACCCTTTTTTAGATTGTAACGCATGCGCAGAATGCGTTACACCTTTTTTTTTCTCCAGATATTATTATTTAATTACGAATTAATTAAAAACAACTTTTAAAATCCATAATAAATAATCTATTGCTCAGAAAAATATTCTAAAAATACCTAGATGATATACAATACTTGTAGAACACATGAAAAATATAAAATAAATTTTGAGGAACAGTAATGAATTAATCATAACTAAATCATTATTATTGCTTTCAAAATTCATAATAAATATTATGCGCATCAAAAAATTATGAAAAATTAACTGGAGGATCTACAACACTTATAGAACCGAGGAAAATTATCAAAACATTGTTGACGAACAGTATCATATTAATCATAATTAAAACATGGTATTGCTTGTTTAAATCATAATAAATACATACATGCTCATAAAATTCTGAAACTTGACCACAAATCTATATGCATACAACCTATGCTCTGATACCATTGAAGGAATTTATGCACCAGCGGAAGCATTGAATAAGATTTATTTGCATATATTCCTATGTATACATACATATGGATACAAAAACTATTTTATAAATTGAAGAATACCTCGATTGCTTTCCGGCAACAGCTAGAGAAGATCTTGTTCTTCAATCCTTGCAATCACCCCTCAAGTGTGGAGTGCTCTAAAGATATCCACCAAGAATCAAACTAAAGGATGAAGGAGGAGGCTAGAGAGGAAATTAGGATTGCCTCCCTTTTAAAATATTTCTCACAAATATTAGGGTTTAATTATTAGGGTTTATAATCCTATATTTATAGGCAAATATCTCAGCTGAGATATTTTCTATAAATATCTTATTATTAATTCCCTTTTTAATTAATTAATCTTATTAATTAATTAGTCAATGATTAAAACTATTTTAATCATTAATTCCTTTTTCTAAACTCTTTTAGAAAATTATTCTCTCTTCATATTTAATTACTTTAATTAAATATTTAATTAATAATATTAAGATCTTTTCTTAAATAATTTATAATCAATTAAATCTCATTTAATTAATTTATAAAATTGGCTAAGTAATTATTTATTTCATAAATAAATAATGACTAGCTATTATTAATTATTCCTTCATCTATAATTTAATCTCTTTTATAGTGTGACTCTTTAGGTTCAATATTAAGCCGGTAGTAGAAATAAATAATAATAAACATTTTATTTATTATTTATATGAATTCTATTAATTCATTAAATATAATTAATCTGATTAATTATATTTATTCTACATCGTGAGTGATGCTTCTCAACATATCGCGACTATCCAGATAATACGAAATCATTGCTTAGAATACTTAGAACCTATCAGTAATTAGTTACCGTACAATTAATTCCTTCTACCCTTCAATATCTCGATTAAATACAAGGCATGAAACTTGTGTCAAGCCTATCTAATTTAATCATATGATTTCTTATTCATAATGCAAAGTTCCTTTTAATGCAAATTAGAAACTCTTTCTAATTTCATTCACTCTGGCCAGAGATTCCATAACTTGCATATCTAAGAATAACATAGGATTTTCACTTCCTTTACTGGAAAGGGCAGATCCTTTACTGATCCGTTAACTATCTCCATACACAAATCACTATGCCCAAAATGGACCTAATGAATGTCCTAGAGACTAAGGACTAAACTAAAGCATAAATCATTGTGTACGAGATTACTCTAACGATCTCAAGTCTAAGGATACTTGTACAACTATTTACTTAATAAATAACTATCGACACGTGAGTAAACTCCATTAGTTGTTCTACTTATCGAGTCATGTTCAGTGAACTTATTCCTTAATAAGCACCTACATACTAGCTATAGTGTCACCACACAAATGTCTATGAGAACAGACATCCTCCTAAGAGAGCTAGCATAGTATGTACTGATCTTTACGGATTTACGAATTTCCAATTAGTTATCCTATGATCAGGAACTGTTTAAGTCTAAAGCTATTATCTTCTAGATCTCATTATAATTCTAGAAGCTTTGCTCTAAATTATGGAACATCTTATTTAATACACTTCAAATAGATTAAGCCCGTAACATAAATACTTTATTATTATCAAATGAAATCAAATAAGAGTAGCAGAAAGTTTTTCCTAACTCATCATACATGATTTGTTTTAGGTCAAACACTTTCAATGAATACAGTTTTTAAAGACACTATTGTGGTGACAAAGGGTCTTCACAGTGAAATTTATGTTCTTAAAGACTCTATTAACAAGACCACTCCATTTGTTCAGACTTCTGTCACTACATCTCAACATGCTTTGGAATTGAAGCTCAAGAATGTTTCGGAAAAACAGGATGTTTTGGAAGTCAAAGTTGATAATCTTTCTACTACTGTCACCTTCATGCATACTATATTACATACAATTATGGACATCTTGACCATTCGAAAGGGGAATGATGTTAGAAAGGGGGAGAAGGTTTTCAAGGAAAAATGCAAGGAGGATGTTGTGGAAAAATCTGATAAACCTGATGGAAAACAAATTCTGATTGGACAGACTCTGATAGCTTCTCAAACTCCGATTCCATCAAACTCTGGCGTAAACTCTGACAACAAGAAAAATCTGATGGATGCTGATATGGAGTTAGCTAAAAGGCTTGAAAAAGAAGAGAAGCCTAAGAAAATTGAAGAACAAAACTTGAAGGATACGGAACTGGCAATAAAATTATTTGAAGAAGAAAATCCAGGAATGGATCCAGTTGCTGTAGAAGAAGAATTAAAGAAATCTAGTACTGACAATGCTCAAGTCTAGAAGAAAAGAAAATATGTGAAGAAAACTCCAGTACAAAGGAAGGCACCTGCTCAGCCAAAGAAAATTGTATCTAAATCTGTTCAAGTCAAACCTATTGAAGCTACTAAACCTATTGAAGCTCACGCAAAGCCAATCATTGAATCAAAGCCAACTCCTGCAATTTTGAAGAAAGCCCTAGCTAAGTCAAAAACTCCTCTTACTATGTTTGGAACAACATTTCTCCCAGGTGGATCAAGTTTTGCAGATGAGAAAGAGGAATAACAAACTCTGATCAGAAAGAAAAAACCTGATCTTCTGTGGACTAAATCTGAAACCTTAACTCTCAATGCCAGACTTGGTAAAAACAAGGGTGGTATTGGTGATTCATAAGCCAAAGTCTACAGGGGTAAAGCTAATACTTTCAGAGATCCCTTCTCTCTAAAAGACAAGCCTGAGGAAGATTTGACACAAGAACATTTAGACAAATTAATAAATGTTCACATAGTAAAGGACATTTTTGATGGTGCATAAGCCAAAGAGAAGCTGCTATATTTCTTGGAGAATGGGAAATTTATGAAGATTGCTGAAGAAGATTTGATTCATAAGTCATCCAAAGAACTTGAATATGTTCTTTATCTCTTGAATGATGAAAATGAAGCTACTTCTAGGTGGGTGAAGATTCGTGAAGGAGTAATCAATGAAAAGAAAAAGAATAAAAGGCTGTTTATGATAAACTCTGAGGACTACAAACCAGGATACTTACTTGAAGATGATTCTAAGAAGGAAATGCCTAAAGGAGATACAAAGGTTAAGATTGTGTTAAGAATTCCTACAATTATTTTAAATCCTGATGGAAAGAAATCCTTTTGCATTCCTTTAGATGACAGGATGGAGAGATCATCAATATACAATTTGAGAGCTGCAATATTCCAGATTGATGATTCTTCTGATTGAAAGAGAAGATAAGTGAATTGTTGAAGAATGCTGAGAAGAAGCTACTAGACAAATTTCTAATTGAAGACTTCTAATACAGAATAATTTAAACCAAGAACGAAAACTATAACTATGATGCATTTGTCTCAATATTTCTGATATCATAAGTAATATTTATGTTTTACTTAATAAAGCATAAATTGGGAGAGATTGTTAGAAAAGCAAACACTGATACCGTCAGAGAATAATCAAAAATAGAGTTTATATTGATGACGTCATCAGAGTTTAAGAAGTTGTTGACAGACTTTACTCTATTAGAGAATACTCAATCAGAGTTTACTCTAACAGAGAATACTTTATCAGAGATTATCAACCGACATATTTTAGCATCAGAGTTTATCAAAGAAGGAAAGAAACAAATCAGAATTTGATTAGGATTGTGAAGAATGAATTCAAATACAAGTCTAGTACCTTATGGAAGCTATTATTATCATTATCTGTTTTGTAATTGGAGTTGTAACTATGTCTATATAAACACAGAAGTAGGTTAACATTAGAATAAGATTCAAGTCATATCATTCTCATAACCTAGCAGCTCTTAAGAACATTGATTTTCTTGAGAGAGTTTTGTATACAGTTTATCATTAATACAAAGTTGTTCATCTTTTACATACTTGTGCTTTAAATTCGATTATTTGGTTCTATTATATTCAACCCCCTTCTATAATAGACTATTTATCTGGGTAACATCTCCATGGTGATAATTTTATAGGTAAACGCTTTACTAGAATCCTGTACCTGAGCACTTTGACAAGATCAATTGAACGTAACAACAAACATTGAACAAATCCCATAATATCTTGATTAACCACTGCCAACATAGGACTAGAAAACTCTCCTACATCAGTCTTCTCTACCTCAATAAAACTAACCCTCGAGTTCTTATCTAAATAAAGAACTACATCATACAACTTATCTCTCCATGGTGGTATCTTAATATTGAAATAAGGTAGCAGAATTTTATACCTGAAATCTTTGAAAAAATCCATATATTCTAATGATAGTCCTTGAATTAATCCACCACAATCTTGACCAACCATTATTAATACCATCAAACTTGTACCAATTGCAATTTCTCAAACCCACAAATTGTACAAATAGATAACACACTTTTGTCATTACTCTAATGTGAAAAATCATCAGCCAGATTATAAGTATCCAAAAATAATTTTTGCACATCTTAAATGGGATGTTAGTCATCGTTCTCATCTTCATAGGCATCATCAAGATTTTATTTTTTGTGTTCATCTTTATCCTTGTGCTCTCCTTGGTCACTCATATCAATTTGGTCAAAATTCGTAGATATAACTTCACAACTCATAATCTCATCACCACTTTTAATGATCTCTGTATGTTTTACATCTCCTAAAAATTCATTCGCATTATCCCCATCAAATTCTTTTTTATCTCCCACATCCAATAAGCTATCATATTTTAGTTGAGGACTTTCATCGAATACATTATGGACATGATTGGATTCACAAGGTTGAACTGTATCATCTTTATGTTTGCGCTCAATATGCATCTTATACTCATAATTATCCGGTAAAAACCTCTCCGATATCAATTGTTTCATACGTCGCCATGTTCTGACGGGTCTTTTACTTTGTCTCTCCCTCTGTCTGACAACTTTATCCCACCATATGGAAGCAATGCTCTTCAATCGAACCGCCACCATATTAACTTGTATATTTTCGGAAACCCCCACGACATTAAAGAATCTATCAACATCGGTTTGCCAATTCAAAAACTCATCTACATCCAAAGACCCATTGAATAACGGTATATCACCAACATAATTTTTATCGTCTCGGAGGAATCGATTAGGATCTTTCATTTTGACATGTCGATGATTATTGTTGATCATATTTATTCGATTGTTAAACATAGCCATATGATCTGTCAAGGCTATGGGTAAAGCCGCAGTAACACCTGTTAGGTCTTTTGATTTTCCCATAATGAATCAATTAACGAAAGACAGGATAAAGTCTGCTCTGATGCCAACTGTCACAAAATGGAAGCCTGGGATAAATAAGCATTAATCCTTAATAAAACACATGAGAAATCCTAAAATACCTTGAATCCACAAGGAAGAATTCTTGAATCAACAAGAAAGTTATGAGAAAACTCTTAAGGTTTTTTTATTATTCAAAATATCATAGGTAATATATCATAATGTTCTTTATATAGGGATATAAAAACCCTAAAACCAAATCCTAATTAAAGTCTAATAATAATATTAAATCCTGATTAAAATAAAATATTAAATAAAACAGCGTGAGCATACAAAGCTTGTGGCATGGTCATGCATTTATCCCAATTAAATCCACTAGACTGTAAGAGTTCCCAACTTTGGCATGATCATGCGGTACTCCTTGGTATGATCATGTTATTCTACCATTGGCTTATTGTCATCCATCATGACCTTAATTCGCGGGAATTGCTCCTGCATCAGTTACCTTCTTCGATATCGTCTATTCCAACCATATATCCTTCTCATTATATTAGCAAGTGCTTGCTCATCAGGCATTGGATCTCCTTGGACCACCACTTGCAAAGACGCAGACTCAAAAATCTCTACTTCGTCAGAGGGTGAGGCCCTCAACAATCAAAACTCTTGTACAACATATCCAAAAACAATAAAGATCGAGGCAATATAAATTATAGGTCAAAATTCCTTTCAAATTTTCCTGCAAAGTCTGACTACTCAAAACATAATTAAGCTAAGCTCCACAATGTACGTACACGAGTTATGTAGAATAGAAAGCAAAGTTACATAAGAAAAGCCAAACGAAATAAATGTTTCCCATAATTAAACACTGATTGACCAAACTGTCCCAACAATAATTATTTCAAATTGAAACCCATCAATCCCTCCTTGAGCCGAGTATGGCCTCTAGTTGGCTAACATAACACTATCTGACAATTGTCACATACCACAACTGTTTGGGAGTGGCTAAACATTGCACTACTGCAAAAATTATCAAAACACATTAAAAAATTTAATCTTCATAAACCCTAACCAAGAATGATCAAATTAAATAAAACAATATTTACAAAACAAAAAAAGTATCAAGATAAGAATCAATTCATTAAACAAATACAATACTTACATGTTACAACAGTTCCATCATTTTACATCCTTAAAAAACACAATTAAGAACCAAATCAAAACCCATTAAAAATTTAATATGATTTTTTAAAAAAATATCAAGGAAACAAACATTAAATAAATATAACTATTACCTTGCATCAACATGTTGGTGCAATAAATCAATATCATTTGATAGAGTCTCACAAATTCAACTGCACATAAAAATTTATTATTAAATAAAACAAAAATATCATTAGAATATAGCATGATTGTATATTTACATGCATAAGAAAAGAATATTAAGGGGAAGTAAAGACCGATTATTATGAGATCAAACTTTTGTAGTTGACAAGGAAAAAAGATAATAAGTGCGGCTGAGATTTAAGCAAACTAGAGGGGATGAAAAAATCGCATGTAGTGGGTGAATACCGGTCCTATGCCTTCGGCCATTAATGGTTATGATGGCTTTTCTTTCCTCGGGATTGAAATTAATTATTTATTATTAATACTAATATCATATATTAGTTTAATATAATTCAACTACATGTTTATTGAACTAAGTTTCTAACCAGTGAGAAGCAAAAGATGACTAATATTTAAATAAATACGCATTTGGATAACAACAAACTACTACAAACATAGCTAAGCAATACAATCATAAGCCTACAGCCTATAAAACTACATACGGACTTGATACCATATAAATACAGGATATGTAGGTCATTTATCGTGATGATCATTTGAGTAAGGATGAGCGCACCATAAATATTCGAGAGATATACTTTTCCGGTAAATTAGGGAGACTTGCACGGAGTTACACCACCCCTATTCATCGGAAAATCTAATAAATTCAGTCCAAACGTAATCAAAACCACCTTTCCATGCACCCGAGAAGCTCGATTATGAACCTTTTTTCGCAGTTGAGATCAATGTTATCATCAACATATTCCTTTTTGTCCAAGCATTACTCATGCACGTGAGCCAGTGACGTGTACAAGTGATTTTGTGGGTCAACTAAATTCCTTTTTGTCCATTTCTGTAGTAATATTTTTTTAAACAATCACTGGTGACAATTTACTTGTTGGCTTCATATTAGCCGACAGACCTTGGTCTCGTTGTTCGTAAGCAGCTGTTACTATAATAAAGCTTGCAATCTATAGCAGATCCGAGAGACTTTTGGCCCCTTCTTCAAAATTTTGAGGTAAACTTAAATCTTGTCTTCTTTTTATAATTTTATAGCATATGAACATGTATTTATATATATATATATATATATATATATATATATATATATATATATTATATTTTGATGATTTTGGTAGTAAAAATTTATAGCTCTACTTATTTTTTTTGAATTGTAAGACATGATTATAACTACATTTTTTGTGTATATTATATAGATACTTAAAAAATGATGATTTTCGCATGGACCTAGCAATACTTATGCTATACTTTTCTCACCCAGAACAATTATTATAAAATTACATAGTTGTAATATACATATTCCATGTAAAATTAGATTTTTCCGCTTTGTATAAGAGACAATATATGTTGTATATATTTGGATATTTTGATTTATACTATAATTTTATCTGCAATATATTTTATTTTTATTAATTCATCACTTGGTATTGTAATTTTAAGTCTAAAACTATGTCCTATGGGTTTTATTTTATTTACTTTTGACCATGTAACACCCATTTTTTTAACATAAAGAAACATATTCAATATTATTTTAAGATTCTATCAAAAGAAAACCAAGCAAGTATTTGAAAATTTATTTTTGATATAAATATGTACAAATTGATTTTAATTATTATAATATTCATATATTTTAAAGTTGATTCATATTTGACAAATGATAGTTATCAAATAAGATTGTTCATTAAATTCAGATCAATCATTTATTTATATTTATAATCATATATATTGTTTATTCAGATTTAATGGATGACCTTTAATCGGATCACATTATTAACCGTAACATATATATATATATATATATATATATATATATATATATATATATATAACTTTTTTGTTAACATTTATTATAATTTTCATTTAATTGTATTTATTTTTGAACTCTTTATTGAAATGACACTTTTTTTGTTATGTTTCAATTATTTTCATTATATTGTCTAATAATGTTATATTCATGTTCTAGACTATTTTTTTTTGTAAAAATGGCAATGAGGATACTAAGTACAGAAGAACGGGGTAAGTTTTACGAGAAAATGCGTCAAAACATTGTTTATATCCATGACGACTGGTATACTCAAAGGTGTGGAGTTTTTATACAAGTAGGTTCCAACCAATTTGTACTAACAACTGCTCATGTTGTAAATGAGGGAAAGGGTTTGCATATTGTCTCTTATGAGAAAAAAATTTTATGTTGTTAAACGACTTCATTTTCACCAACAAAGAGATGTTCCATTGCTTGATGTTTTACTCAAACCTATTAATAGGTTATGGGTTTCTGTGTGCTCGATTATCTGATATAAATGATCTGGTAAAATTTTCATAAATTCATTTTATTGGTCACCCTGGACGACAAACTTTCAGATACAATGTTGATAATATATCTTGTACACAAATCATGTGGTAACATCTATCAAGATATATGATTAAATCATATATCAAAATTGTCTAAATATGATTTCATAGATGACTTTAGAGTGCTTGATGCTTTAGTTCAAGCCAAAAATGTACCTGGAATGGTAGACATGGTAGTACCTGAGCACCATTTTTGGATGGTGATAGCAATATTGTAGGCTTCTATAGATTTACTTTTTAGAGGAGGATCATGTTATCCATATTACTGATATCAAAGCTAGCATTACAAGTTTTAATAATAAGGATAAGGAGGGTACAAGCAAGGGTAAGAGTAAGAATAAGGGCAAGGGTAAGAGTAAGAATAAGGGCAAGGGTAAGAGTAAGAGTAAGAAATTTCACAACACTAGCTATAGAGGTATGATTGGCTCATTGTTATATTTTGTTGGGTTCCGAGGCATAAAACGCAGCGGATTAAACGTAAATATAACGAAAATTTCGGAACCCTAACGCAGGATCATGTATAAGTTTGGACTGATTATTGTGAAATGGAATCATACATTTTCTGGTCTTGACTTCTACGAACTCAACGGAGATCCTAGCTTTCACGACTTGTGTCTTCTTCTCGAAAACACCTCTATGGTATCCACACGAGCACCTTCAAGAACGTCTCACGATCTTGATTATGGAATGGATGTACTAGCCTCCCTTTTGATGATTTCGAAATTTGTTCTTCTTTCTGCCTTCTTGCTCCTTGCTGCTGCCTGCTGCCTCTAGGGTTTGTTTTTCTCAAAAACATAAAAATCCCTATTAACCCTACATTATCTATTTATAATGGTTGGTTAATAGGCCCATAACAGCAACCCATAACAGCAAAGCCTAACCCATGTAGGTTTAGGATTAAATAATAAAACCGAATTTCTATTATTTAATTAATAACTAAGTCATACTTAATTATTAAGGGCAGAATTCAAATTCGAATTATATTATTTCAATTAATTAAGTCTCACTTAATTAATATAATAAAATTCAAATAATCATCAATTAATTTAAATATATAATTTAAATTAACTATTCCTTTAAGTGCTCTATGTGTGTGACCCTATAGGCTATTATTTAATTAACAATAATTTTATTCTCCAATAAAATTATAAACAATGAGAGGTATCTAGTAATACATCATTGCTACCCAATTAAATAATAATTAAATCGTGATTCGATAAAACCTTTCGTGATTAATGTTTCCGTGTAATATAATCCCTTTAACCATATATATTATAGATTAAATTCGAGGCATGTATTTAGTCATCCTCTACAACATTTAATCCGGGTTTACTTGATCAATGAGTAGACTATGAAAACAAATCATTATTTGAGCACGCCCATGCATTTTATAGTCTCACTCAATCAAGAGGCCAATAATATCTCTCATAATTATAGGAGGGTTAAATCCTTTATCTATCATTCATATTTCTCATACGACTCATGATATACCCGATGTCCACTTTTATCATTACCCGGTCAAAGGTAACTTTTAATGTAGTCAAAGTATATTAATCCTCGTATAGAAATATAATGATCTCAAGTCAGAGGATCATTACACCATTATCACTGTGAGTCTTTCTTATGACTTTATTAAACATGAAGAATCTCACTGTGAGTCTGTCCAGTACGATGTACTCCTACATGTACCTATGTATTAACTTTAGTATCCCCATACTTATAACCAATGAGATGTGGTTATCTGTCAAACAACATACTAGTCTAATTATGTATTATTATTGTCCTATAATAATAATACTCGACTAGGGACATTTAAGAATATGATATATTATATAATCTCAAGTTCAAGTCATTTACTAAACTATACAATGTGTATCATAATTTTAAGGACATTTATTATGCTAACAAATATATCGCAGTAATTAAAGTCATAATAAATACGTTTATTGAATAATCAAATGACATAAATGTTTATCAAAAGAAACATTGTATTGCCTCTAGGGCACCTACACCAACATATTTAACTGCTAGTAGACCAGATATAATGTTTGCAACATGCCTGTGTGCTAGATTTCAAGCTGACTACAGAGAATCACATTTAATAGCTGTGAAAAGAATTTTTAGATATCTCAAGGGTACAAACTCTAGGACTTTAATATCCTAGAGAGTCTGATTTTTCACTAATTGGCTATTCAGACTCTGACTATGCAGGATGCAAAGTGAATAGGAAAAGCACAACAGGTCAATGCCAATTTCTTGGCAATAGGTTAATTTCTTGGTTTAGCAAGAAACAACAGACTGTTTCAACCTCAATAGTTGAGGCTGAATACAAAGCAGCTGGAAGTTGTTGTGCTCAAATTCTGTGGATGAGAAATCAGTTACTTGATTATGGACTAACATTCTTAAATATTCCTATGTATTGTGAAAATACAAGTGCTATTAAAATTGCAGAGAATCCAGTCTAACATTCCAAAACAAAGCGCATTGATATCAGGTATCATTTTATTAAAGAACATGTTGAAAATGGTATTGTGACACTTCACTATGTTCTGATTGATAGACAAATTGCAGACATTTTAATAAAACCACTTGGTGAGCCTACCTTTCTCAGAATGTTAGGTGAATTAGGTATGTTAAATATATAAGTGATCAATCATAACAAGAAATAAGGTATGTACTTTAAATATAGTCCCTGATTTATCAAACTATGATATGTTATTGCAAAATTTTTAAGGTACTTTATCTTGATAGAGTCTAACTCCTAGACTCTGACGAGTCTATAGACTCTGCAAGTCTGTAGACTTTGAGAGTCTATAGACTCTGAGAATAATAGCGTCTAGACTTTGAAATGGTTAACATTCGCACTTGCAGATTCTGATTACGTTTAAACTGTTCAAATGACTTGAAATAGGCGGTAATAGTTACTTTTAAATGAATATAGGCTGTAGGCTCATGTGTATTGTATGCACTTCGAACAAAATTAAACTTTTTCATACAATTTACTCACTTGTTTATTGCAATTATTTTCTAAGGCAAAAATAAGCTCAAAGCTTTTTCACGAACCCTAGCTAAATTTCTCAAGAATATTTGTCATCTTCAACATCATTTATTTCAGTGGATGTTATTTCAACTGTTGTGAGGGGACCCAAGGCAATTGCATTCACCTTTAGGGATTTTGAATTCATTACTACAAATCATGTTGCAGCCCTAGGAGACAAGAAAGGGGTAGACGCTGACTACTACCCTGTGATAGATTTCTTAGAGCAGAGTGAGCTCAGTTACATTCTCAAAGCATCACCTGTCATTAATATGGATGTTATATCTCAGGCATGGAGTTTGGCCAAGGTAGTTAATCCTTCTCAGGATCAACCAGGTAAGATTATGTTTACCTTTGGTGACTTCACTTTTGATATAACTGTTGATGTGCTCAACTCTGTGTTTAAGTTACCTGTTAAAGAACCATTTGATGAAACTGTTTCTGATTTTGATATAAATAGCATGTTTAAATCACTAGGTTATTCTGCTAGTTTAGAAAACATGAGTAATTTAACTAGGCCTTATCTAAGAAAAGAATGGTCTTTTTTCTTTTATCAACTTGCTAAGTATTTTGTTGGTAAATGTATTGGCTTTGATGCTATTATTGCTATTACTTATCAAATTGGTCATAGTCTCTTGTTTGATAAAGTGATCAACATTGGTGATATGTTGCTCACTCAAATGGGAGAAAAATTGAACAATGTGCAAGAGGGAAGAAAGAGAGTCTATTATCATAGATTTTTTATGCTTCTCTTGAATTACTTCATTCCTAACATGTCTGACAAGCTTTCAAATGAATATTATGTGTAGGCTTATAAGCAACAAAGAAGGATATTCTCTAATATCAAGAGAATTGATGACAAGAAGTAGAGTCTACTTGCCATGACATATCCATAGGTAATGCTGGTAAAACTCTCAACCTATAAACCTTCTATCTACAATGCTTCTTTCTTTCATGGTGAAGTGGTATAAGAAAAAGTACTGAAGAGTCCCCCTGCACCTACCCAAGTAGACAAATCACCTTCAACCAAACAATCTACAAAACCAAAATCCAAAAAGAAACCAACCATTATTGTCTCTCAACATGCACCAGTTGTAAAGAAGAAGATACTGGTACAATCAAGGCTTATAGATGAGCAAAGTGATAAGGAGCTCAACCCCCTAGAGAAACAGGTATTTGAAGGACTCTATTTGCTAAAAAAGGGTCATGATACAGTTGATTCTAACCTTCAAACCAAGTCTGTAGACTCTCAAAAGGGTACAGACTCTGAAAAACCCAGGGATGCACATCAGGATTCTCAAATTGATTCTTCTGAGAAATCTTTTGCTAAGCAGTACAAGAGGTTGAGGAAAGCTTATTCTACACATACACACAAGTCTATAATTGTTATTAACCCTGTTTTATAGGAAACAGATGCTTCCAAGTCTCCTGCAGAACCAGACTCTGAAAGCAGGAAAATCCTAACCTAGAGTCTAATGTTGAGTCAGAGTCTAGACTGCCTTTAGACTCTGATCATGAAATATTTTGGGAAGGAACGCCATTGCATGCAGCTTCATGTCTCATTGATGAACTCCAAGTGATGAGGTACTGCTATTCTTATATCCTTTAGTGGAATCAGTTCAAGATCTAGAGAAATATAAGACTCAATCTCAAGTCTTGGATCTTCTTACAACCTATGAAGCCCTAAGGAAGAGAATGGAGATGGAACTATAAATGTCTACACAGGATGCAGTCACCAATCTCTACAGTTAAAAATCTTCAACTCTTCATTACACACTCAAGATGCGAGGCTCATAGAAGGAAGGACTAATGAAGTTCTCAAAGCACTTGGTGTTCCAGACTCTGAACAACCAAACACAAAGAAGCCTAAAAAAGCTTAAGGTCCATAAAAGGAGAGAATCAGAGTCTGTTACTAAGTTGGAAACAGAGGTTGAACAACCAGTTTTTGACTATGAAGCAATTTGGGATTAATAGATTACCTACATGACAACAATTGATTGGATTTCTACTCTTCAGCCTCTTCCAAGGAAGGTGGTTCATTATCTTGTCCAAAATGTAAGGAATGTGGCCAACAAATATATCTATGCAACCTATTGGATCAAATCAAGGGCTCTTATTATTAAAAAATTGCAAAGAAACTGCATGGTTCTTTTCACATGACTTATGCCTAGGCCATCAATGCAATCCATGCAAGGACCTTTCTCAATGACAACTTGGATGCATTAACTATGGTAGAATCACAGAAGGTAACAGGTGCTGAAAAGAAGTTAGAGGATGGGACTCGTGCACCAGTGATGACTACTGAGAAAGATATTCAGTCTGCTTCACCCACACAAGAACTACCTAGTTAGAGGTTGGGTGATAGTGGGCCAGGGAAGCATGTTGTAAGGCCCTCCTTGGCAATTCACCAATATGCTGATGAGAAACCCAGTGATATGGGAGAACAGACTCTGATGGATGCTCATGAAGAAATTCCACAATCTATTTTATCAAAATTTATCCACCTTGAGGGGAAGTCTCATGCACCAACAGTCCAAGATGGTGACACTCAGACTCTGGCTTCTAATGAAGTCATACTGAAGCAGTCAGAGTTTAGAGTAGACCCTGAGACTGGAATACTAGAGCCAACAGACTCTAGAAAGATATTAGAAGCTAGTAAAGGTTCAGAGTCTGTTTCTGCTCATTCATTGGTGGAAACCCCTAGTCTTCAGACATTTGAAGGGGTTCCCCTCCATCAAGGTAATTCAGGTATTGAAGCAACTCTTACTTCTCTCACACCCTCTTCTGTAGGACTTTTGAAGTCACCCATCCAAATGAGTGAAAAAATAAATATGAGGCTGGCACTGGTCCAGGAAAAAAGAGAGGTAGAAAAGGTTGTAGAGAGCCTGAGTGAGATTGAGGGAGTGGGTGTCCAACCTCACTGTGAGAATGAGAGACTAGGGTATCCTGAAACTAGCTTTACTTATTGGGATCAAGAATTTCCTCAAAGTTGGTCTAATGAGTTGAGGCAGGGGATTGATGAAAATTCATTTTTACTTATCATGTAGATTGTCAAAAATGAGGAGGCTCTAGCTGCTCAAAAGTCATTCACATAGAGATCACAACAACACTTAATGGATTCTCTAGCCAAGAGAGCAGACAGAGTCATGGAGGGTTTGGTGAATGCATCAAATTTCAATCTGAAACTACAAATTTGAAGTCCGAAGCACCAATTCGTAATATGCCTATTAGGGATAGGCTTCCAGAGTCTACAGAGTCTGATCAGTCTAAGGAAAAGTCAAGGTCTATTGTCCTTTTAGTAGTTTCAGAGTCTACGCCATCACCAGAGTCTACACCTCCAAGTACAAAGATTGAGCCTATTGATGCTAATATGCAGAAGGATTGCACTTTTGAGGATGATGAACCAATTAATCCATCTTTTATTTATTTTGATCTATTTTTTCCTCAAAGGCATTGATGATAAAGCTACTTTTAAGTGCATCTTAGCCATTCACCAGTCTGAGAGACTAAAGGCTTTTCAAAAGAAGTCATTTTTATAAGAACATGGTCATTATCCTGATGAGGATGCTGATGTCTCCTTCATTGAAGAAGACAAAGCTATTGATGCAGATATTAAGGCTGAGACAAAGAATGTCACTACACAATTGGCTGGTGTGGTCAAGGACATATCTCACATTCAAACAACGCTTACAAGTGTTGAAAATACTACTTCTCTGCTCAAAATAAAATTTGACAGAATTCATTCCCATCAATTATCCAAAGAATTTACTTTCAAGGATGTTATTGTTGATATCAAAACTAATCAAGCCAAACTCCAAACAACAGTCTCTGATCTAACCACCAAGGTTGATTCAGTCATTGCAGCACATGCCAACATCTCCACAGTCCTTGAACAGATTCTTTTAGCTGTCACAAGTGGTGATGATGTCAAAAAGGGGGAGAAGAAAGTTGGTGAATCCTTCAAGAAAAATAAGGATAATGTGTACAAGGATGTTAAACAAAAGGGAGTTAAAAGGAGGAGAGATGGTGATGATGATAAAGCTGGTGATAGTTCTCATGGTCTTAGGGGTCCTGGTGGTGTGCAACAAAAGTAGTCTGGAGTGGCTGTATTACCAAAATCTCAAACACACCAGTCAGGGACTGGACATGAGAAATCAGAGTCTAAGCCAGACTCTGATAAGCAAAGAAAGAAATCAGACTCTAATGAAATTTAAGAACATTGTTCGCACTTATTCATGCAAGAGGACGTGGTCACAAGTAATACAGTAATAGGTAGGATACGTTCCCACAGAGACTCGACTTGCTTATGTTTAGTTCACTTATACACCAGAATATAGTTATGCTTCACTGCTAAGAAAATGAACAAAGTGGTGTTTGATTGCACTAATGATTAAAACTTAACAAATTACTTATATTAAATAAACATGGGATTTTAACTTCATTAACTATCTCACCTAGAATCTTATGCCTTTTCAACCTAGCATGTGAATGTGATGATAACTGATCAGACCCTCTAAACTGATAAACGCCAAATTTCGTTGCACGCATACCATCCTAATGAACATCCACAAAAGATAGAAGTCAAATAGTCAACCACTATACTTAGTCCCTATATGTCTATAGAGATTGAAAACATAATGGCATAAGCACAAGGGTCCACACAAATCACATAGTCAGTGCAAGACGGTTAGAATTACACCACAAATTAATACATGCTCTTAACATGCAAAAACCTGTGCTAGCATGGCATGTTCTAAACCCTAGATCCACTTTCGCATTCACGAGGGTTAACAAACAATCATAAATGTTCGCGACGCATTTACAACGAATAAGCTTAACCATATTAGGATATCCATACAATCACACATTTAGGCATAAACACAATCAATATCTAGAATCGTTAGAAAACTCCATTAAAATCCCATGATAACGATTAGCCCATAATTGGACTATCCGCCATCATGGGTTCAAATGAAAACATAGTAGATAAACAAATATAAATAAAATACTGAAATTAATTGCAAGAGTATGAAACAACCGTTCGACAACGTGTAGAAAATTATAAAGGAAAAATAAAGTAGTTCGAACTAAATCACCCAAGACGGCTTGATGACCTAATTCTCTCTTTACGGCTTACAAAAATTGCTTGAATATAATAAGATAAAGATAAAATGATCTAAGATGCCCTACTTAATGTTTTTTTCTAAGTTATATAATAAAACCAAAAATTCCCTGGGCTTTCTGCTGCTGGGCCTCAAAACTTAATCAAACTGCAGCAAAATAATAATTTCTGCTCGACTGGGGCGCGGGCGCGCCTTCTTGGGGCGCGGACGCGCGTGTCTCAATGCTGAGGCGCGACCGCTCTTGCTTGAGGCGTGGGCGCGCTTCCACCTACTGTCCAACAGCTTGATTTTGCTCTTTTCCCGCCTCGGCTTGCCCTCTCTTGAACTCAACTCGAGCCTAGACCTTCCTCATATGAAATCCCGGCTCATCTACCACCAATTTATGCTAGTAATCTTCCATTCTGCTTCAAACGGCAATCTGCACACTAAAGACACAAAACACGTCAAAAGACACTACATACTTGGGTACAAATGATCAATTTAAGTCAAAATGGAGCATATATAGTGGACTTTGTGTCCACTAACACATCCCCAAACTTAAAACGATGCTTGCCCCCAAGCATAAACAGATTCCAACACTCTAATGCAATGCAATGCCTGAATGCAACTAATATGAAAATGCAACGACCCCTTCGAACTCACCAAAACCAATCGATAAGCCAAGCCTCACAAAGATGCAATACATCCAAACAGAGCTCGACCAAGCCCCCATATATCAGGACTACATGAACAGAACCGTGGGTGTGTGCGATGCTCATCAAATATACTCTGACACTAGATCAAAATCATACCTATTTTTCGCCAAGACAATCACATGTTTATAAACAGAATGAGTGGTAAACACTCCATAACATGCAAACACCTCCGTCATTCATTTGAGTTAGACAGGGAATCATACTTTATTGCTAATCCACCGCTACGACACATAACACAATACATAGGCTTATTTAACCGTGCAATGGATGAGACCCCTAAAGGCTTATACAATAATACCCATGTAGCGAGCGTTAGGTTAGTGGATCCCAGACTATAAAAAGCCTTAGGTCACTAGGCACAAAGTCCCCTCGAACATAATTGCCCGAGTATTAAAGAGCTCACCCTGGTTACTTTTGCCTCGAATTATTCCCATGACTCTTTTTTTTTTCTTTTTTTTCATAAAATCTGGAATGAGAATTCTCAATTCCAACCATAGACTACTCATAAAAATATGAGCCGGCTACTAGCCATTTGACGCCTAGCCATACTCGACAACTATTAACAATTAGCATGCATCCCTGGTTTTCCCCAAACTTATACTTTAGCATCCTTACATTATCAAGGGAATAACAAACATTCTAGATATAAATAGGCGATTAAATCTAAACAACAAAACAGGCATGACTCAACCTAGCCCAAAAGCAACCAATGAGACTGTGTAAAGAATGTGCTTCTGAGACATGTAATTCAATTTCATAAGGACTGTAAATCATCCCTCTGCTAATCAATACCACACTCAATTTGACATCGACCTAACAATCAGAATTAGCTCGTCCTAAAAAAAAATAGAAAATGGACAGTAGACCCAGGAGCGGGAGCGCTCCAGGAGGCGCGGGCGCGCCTGGGCCTCTGTACACAAAAAAAAACAAAAAAAACAAAAGAAAACAGAATTTTTTTTCTTCATAAAATCTGGAATGAGAATTCTCAATTCCAACCCTAGACTACTCATAAAAATATGAGCCGGCTACTAGCCATTTGACGCCTAGCCATACTCGACAACTATTAATAATTAGCATGCATCCCTGGTTTTCCCCAAACTTATACTTTAGCATCCTTACATTATCAAGGGAATAACAAACATTCTAGATATAAACAGGCGATTAAATCTAAACAACTAAACATGCATGACTCAACCTAGCCCAAAAGCAACCAATGAGACTGTGTAAAGAATGTGCTTCTGAGACATATAATTAAATTTCATAAGGACTATAAATCATCCCTCTGCTCATCAATACCACACTCAATTTGACATCGACCTAACAATCAGAATTAGCTCGTCCTAAGGGATCATGAAATATGCATGCTATGAAATGCAACTAAAATGGATTCACATGATAACCAGAACAAAATTTTGCCAAATGCTCTATATGGACAATTAAAACAAAATGCCTGAAGAACACTACAACTACATGTCCTATATGCATCTAACTACAATCTCCATTTCCCACCCCCAACTTTAAAATATTCAATGTCCCCATTGAAGGCACGAAACAAAAAAAGTGTGCAGATATACCTCAATCTTCAGCAGAGTCACCCTCCTCGGGTGAATCTAGTGGTGGATAGACGGTGCCCGCTCCGTAAACAGGCCAATCTACCTGTACACCTGTAGCCAGAAAAGCTGCACCAAGAGCCTGAGTCAGGTCAGCAGCAAACCGGCTCTGTCTGTCATCAACGACGTCCATCCACCGTGCCAATCGCCGAAAATGAGCCTCATTCATACCAGCACTAGCCACATCACGCGGTGCCCTAGAAGATCCAGCCCTAGCCTCCCGCTGCTGTCTAGGTGGCACGTCACCACCCACAATATACCCTAAGCCTCTGGGATGCGGTACACCACCGTCCCATTCAGGCAGCCGAGCTATCGCCGCCGTGTCAATGACACTCGCAGGAAGTTGCAATTGTTCCTCCGCCGGCCAGTGAATACCCACATCAACACACAGACGAACAACCACTGAGCCATACGGAATCTCTCCAGTGGTACTGCCCTGCAAAAATCGGATCATGTGCCTGTGGATTAGGGAGCCTAGGTCGACGTATCTCCCGCTGAGAATCCCCCACAACAAAATAGCCCGATCTACGGTCACCTCATAAATGTGCGACGACGGCACAATATTAGCACACAGAAACAGGTTCCAGGCCTTAGCATACGGGTTCAATGCCATGGCGGAGAAGGTAACCGGCTCAGTAGAGCCCACCCTACGCTTCCAAGTAGTGCCTGGAACTGTCATATCCCGCAGAATGGCCTCAAGGTCCACCTCCCCACGGTTCTTCAACCCATAATCTTCCACACCCTCCTGCGGTGCTGGCAAATTCAATACCTTGGTGATAGCGGCAGGAGTATAATCTACTACATACCCTCGAACGGCAGAATACTCATTCTTCTCTTGCTTGGCATTAACATATAACTCCCTAACGATACTCAACGGTATCGCCTCCGCAGCCTCACACACGGTCTCCCAACCGCGCTCACTAATCATCGCGATCAGAGACCCATCAAGAACACCCGGAATAAATCCCCTTTCATTGACCACAGATTTGGTCATCAAGCGTGTAAACTCAATTAAAGCCTCCGGTGAATTGAACTGAGGCACAACTCCCCCACTCAAAGAAGAACTTGAGGTTCCTGAGCGCCTAGATCTCTTGGGTGCCATGTGTAGATTTGTAGATGTGTGTATAGGTGAGATGTAGAGATGTAGTGTGTGTAGAGTTGTATGTATAGGTGAGAGGGAGATATGTAAATCAATCAAAATGGCTAGGGTATTAGGGTTAGGGTATGCCAAGGCTATTTAAACAAGTGAGAGTGGGCTGGATTTGTGTTAAAAACTAATTAAAAGATAAAAAATTTCTGTTTTCTTTTGTTTTTTTCTTTTTTTGTTTTTTTTTGTGTACAGCGGCCCAGGCGCGCCCGCGCCTCCTGGAGCGCGCCCGCTCTTGGGTCTACTATCCATTTTCTATTTTTTTTAAAATAAAATACTATTCAAGCCGTAGGTTGCCTCCCACGAGCGCTGTCGTTAACGTCATTTAGCCGGACATTACTTCAGGTCCTCATTCCGAGGTAGACAGAATCGCGACTTCAGCTTCGCGATTTACTTGTTCTCCCAAATAAGGTTTCAACCTCTGACCATTGACTTTAAACGCTTGATCTGGGGTCTTTTCATAAATCTCCACAGCTCCGTGTGGAAACACAGTCTTCACAACAAAAGGCCCTGACCACCTTGACTTAAGTTTTCCTGGAAACAATTGCAGACGAGAGTTAAATAATAAAACTGACTGACCAGGAACAAATACCTTTGTTGTCAACCTACGATCATGCCATCTTTTCACTTTCTCCTTGTAGAGCTTGTTATTCTCATAAGCTTGTAGACGAAATTCATCCATTTCATTGATTTGCACCATCCGCTTTTCCCCTGCGACTTTACAATCAAAATTCAGCTTCTGCAATGCCCAATAAGCCTTGTGTTCCAGTTCTGCTGGCAGATGACAAGCTTTCCTATAGACAAGTTGATATGGTGACATACCCAAAGGTGTTTTGAACGCAGTTCGATAAGCCCACACTGCTTCATCCAGTTTTAAAGACCAGTCCTTACGAGAAGGACTTACCACCTTTTCCAGAATGCGTTTGATCTCACGGTTTGATACTTCAGCTTGGCCATTGGTTTGAGGGTGATATGCTGTCGCCACCCGATGGTTGATGTTGAATCTTGCCATCAGATTAGTGAACTTCCGATTGCAAAAGTGAGTCCCCTCATCACTAATAATGACCCTTAGAGTCTCAAATCTGGTAAAAATGTTCTTGTGAAGGAAATTGAGCACTACATTGGCATCATTAGTTGGGAGTGCCTTGACCTCCACCCATTTAGAGACGTAATCCACAGCTAGCAAGATGTATTGGTTATTGCATGATGAAATGAATGGGCCCATGAAATCGATTCCCCACACATCAAAAATTTCCACTTCTAGCATCACATTAAGGGGCATCTCATCCCTTCTCGAAATGTTGCCTACTCGCTGGCAACGATCACATCTGGTTACAAACTGATGAGCATCCTTGAAGAGTGATGGCCAATAAAATCCTGCCTGCAGAATACGAGTCGCTGTCTTTTCACCTCCATAATGGCCACCATAAGCTGTGGCATGATAATCCCTCAGAATAGCTTCTGTCTCACTATATGGTACACACCTTCTGATAATCTGATCAGCCCCTTGTTTAAACAGATATGGCTCATCCCAACGAAACCACTTGACGTCGTGCATGAATTTCTTCCTTTGAAATGGCGACAACTCAGGTGGAACAATTTGACTCACCAGATAATTCACAATATCAGCATACCATGGTTCTTCTTCTTGTATTCTAAACAGCTGTTCATCCGGAAATGATTCATTGATGAGGGTACTATCTTGAGATGATTTACCAAGATCTTCCAATCGTGAGAGGTGATCAACTACTTGATTTTCTGTCCCCTTTCTATCTTTGATCTCCACGTTGAATTCTTGAAGTAGAAGAACCCATCGAATCAGGCGGGGTTTAGAATCCTTCTTGGAGAGCAGATACCTAATAGCTGCGTGGTCAGTATACACCGTCACTTTCGTACCAAGCAAGTATGATCTGAATTTTTCAATGCCATATGCAATGGCTAACAGCTCCTTCTCTGTGGTTGTGTAATTCAATTGCGCATCATTTAGTGTCTTACTTGCGTAGTAGATAACATGAAAAATCTTATCTTTCTTTTGGCCAAGAACAGCCCCCACTGCAAAATCGCTAGCATCACACATCATAGCAAAAGGTTCATTCCAATCTGGAGCGATGATCACAGGTGCTGAAATCAACTTCTTCTTCAATGTCTCAAAAGCTATCATACAATCATCATCGAATTTGAAAGGAATATCCTTCTCCTATAGCTTACACAAAGGTTTGGAAATTTTAGAGAAATCCTTAATGAATCTTCTGTAAAAACCTGCGTGACCGAGGAAACTACGAATTCCTCTTACTGAATTGGGCGGTGGAAGATTTTCAATGGTCTCAATTTTTGCTTTATCCACTTCCAGACCTTGACGTGGCACCTTGTGTCCAAGAATAGTTCCCTCTTGTACCATGAAATGGCACTTCTCCCAGTTGAGAACTAGATTAGTCTCCACGCATCTTTTCAGAACCATGCTAAGATTATATAGACATTCGTCAAAAGAAAATCCTGAAAGGCATAGGTGTACTAACTTGTAACACTTAATTAGTATGTAACTCAACTAGGTAAAAGATAAAACAACAGCAAAAACAAGAGCAACTGAAGAAGCACATGGAATCAATCAACTGAAGAAATGGTAATGATACTTGGTAACTACAAGTAACTAATTTGGTTAATCAAGGATGCATAAGTGAGAAGAAGTTCAATCTCAGTATTGCTCATTCCCTAACTTATCTAATGGAGAATCAAATTAATGTCAAAGAAGTATCAAGAAGACCAAAGTGATTTCATGTAATGTATATCAACATCTGGATAATGTAAAGGTTAATCAACAAATGAGAACTGACATTCAGAAGCAAGAACCCCTACAAGACTAGTCACTTATGAACCAGACCATTGCATCAAGTGTCAGGACATTGGAGGCAAGTTCATGTCAGAAATAGAAGATCTCATTTGAATTGAGTGAGGAAAAGAAATTGAAGAAGCTAGGGAAACTTGCTCATAAAGGTTAATCCACAATTAGTCACTAAAGAAAGTCAACATTGGATGAATTCATATTTGCTAAGGCAAATGTCGATCCACAGCAGATCGAGATGCGGATCGAGATTGATAAGTTAAGAAAAACATTGCCAAGGCAAATCTCGATCCACAGCAGATCGAGATGCGGATATAGATCGAGATCAAGATTCTCACAGATCGAGATCAAGATCGAGATTGTCAATCAAGATCGAGATCGAGATTTTCACAGATCGAGATCAAGATTCACAGCAGATCGAGATCAAGATCGAGATTGTCAACCAAGATCGAGATCGAGATGGGTCAAGGCCGAGATCGAGATGCGGGTCGATATGTAGCATTTAATGTTCAAGGGACAAGTGGCTTATTGTGAACGGTTGATCCAGGGTGGTTGGAAAGTACTTTTTGTTTACGAGTCCTGATTGGGCCACGTACACAAAAAGGACAAGATCAAGTCTACACGACATTATAAAAGCAGCACTTTGTTTTATTAGTAAAAAAAAATAAGCAATCTCTGCATTTTCTGATATATATTTTTAAAGAGAGCATTTACTGTAAAAAAAAAGTGAGTGAGAGAGAATCAGTTGAATCAAGCTTTAATTGCTGTATTTATTATTCAACTGATTATGATGCTTTTATGAATGTTGTAGCAAATCCTTCAATGAATATAAAGATATATTCTTGAAATTCTGTGTCATCATTTATTACCTGCATTTATTGTATTTTCTCTCATTATTCGAAACAGTTGTATTCACCCCCCCCCCTCTACAACACTTTGGACCTAACAATTGGTATCAGAGCCCCTGTTAAACACATCTAACAGAGATCCTACCATGTTGTTTGAGTTGGTTCTTGAAAATCCCACATCCTATTTTCCTTGAAGTTTATGCCGAAAGCTTTCATTTGTTTTAAACTTTATTAAAATGGCTGCCGCACACAGATTTAAGATACCTCCGTTTGATGCACAACATTATGACGAATGGACCGGAAGGTTGAAAGCCTACCTTGAATCAATAAACAAGGTATACTTGAGAATATTGGAGAACGGTCCATACATACCCATGAGAATTGAGCCAGAGCGAATGGAAGGAGGGATACTAATACCATCCCGGTCTGTTCCTAAAGAGGAAATGGAGTTTTCAGACGCAGATAAAGAATTGGTTGGTATGGATGCGTCGTTACGCAACGTCATAATTGAATCCCTAGACTCAGAGTACTATGTTCAGATAAAGGGATTAAAAACAGCTAAAGCCATGTGGGATAAACTGGCTGTAGTGATGGAGGGGACCGAGGAAGTTAGAGATAATCACAAGCGCATTCTGATATCTGAATATGAATCGTTCAGATGCGAACGAGGAGAAAGTGTAGCGGATGTTTACAAACGTTACAGTAAATTGCTTATCGAGCTGAGTATAAGAGATAAAGTCTATCCACTGGCAGATTCAAATATCAAGTTTCTCTTAAATTTGCCTAAACATCTGGAACACAGGATCACTGTCATTCGAGAGTCAAGAGACTTGAAAAATACTTCTCTCGAAAAGCTATATGGTGTATTAAAGACCTACGAGCTGGAGCAAGAACAAAATGACAAAAGAAGATCCTACAATAGTGGAGAATACAAAGCGGTAAGTGAATCTGGACTTGTAGCTGAAGAGTCTACTGTAAAGGCACTTGCAGTTGTCTCTTTGAAAACTGCTAATCCTGAAAGGGTGGTATTAGACATTGAAGATCCATCAGAAGAAAGTGAGGATGAATACTATACCCTTGAAGAGCTGGACAAATTAGAAGACAAGTCATATGCTTGTATTGCTCGAGAATTTGCTCATATCAGCTTCAGGAAGTCAAGAAGAGGTAAAGGACGATTTGGTAGTTCTTTCAGCCGAAGAAGCAGCAGCAACAGCAGAGGTAGTAGTGTAAGTGGCCGGGGAAGTTACAGCGGTCGAGGTAGCACATCTAGTAATGGCTACAGACCTAACCTGGTAGACAAGAACAAGTTCAGATGCTTTAACTGCAATGAATTAGGACACTTTGCAACAGAGTGCAAGAAGCCCAAATACGTTCATCCCAAGGAATCCTATGCTGATCTGAAAAAGAAATATGACGCCTTGGTTAGCAAGCAACAGAAGGGAAGTCGGGCTTATGTTGTGACTGAAGGGAAGGGTTGGGACGAGTCTGATGAAGATGAAGATGAGGAGCTATGCAACTTCACTTTAATGGCAAAATCATCAGAACAATCAGAGGTACCAATTCTAACCGTAAATGAAATGTCTATTTCTGAGTACCAAAATGAATTAGCTGCCATGACTAAAGACATGTACAATCTCTAACTAAATGTAATTGCTGTTAATGAGGAAAATGCTAAACTCTCCCTTAAGAATAGACTTCTCGAGGCTAGGGTGGAGGAATTAGAATCAGGAGAAAGTAACGAAAGGCAGTTAATGAATCAGGTAGATGTTTTAGAACACAAGCTTAAGATTAGGGAAGACCTTAACGAAGAACTTAAGATTGAATTAGCTGAGCTTAAAATAACATGTCAATCTTTTAAAGAAGCAGCTGATAAAGTTTTCATAGAAAGGGACATGTACATGAAACTGGCAGGCAAGAGTAAAAATGAAAAAGTAAACATAGGACTTGACTACACACAGAAAAAGAAAAATACGGCTGCTGAGTTGTTAGAGCCAGTGTTAGTCAAAGAAAATGTGCCTGAGGTTTTAGGGGATGTTAGAAAGCCTATCTTTAAGCAGTTTGAGCCTAGGAAAATAGATCCTGTTGCTAGTAAAATTGAACATGAGATTAAAATGGAAAAAGATTCAGAAGAGAAAGTAGTAGAACCTACAACTTCTAAGAGAGCGAGTAAGATTGCTTATGCTAAGAGAGGTGTAGGAACCAAGGAGGCTAAGACAGTGTCTTATAAACAATGGGTAGCAGGGTCAGACCAAATGAAAACACCTGTAGAGGCAGTTAAAACTGAACCTGTATCTGTATCGACATCTATACGAGCTAGGAAGGCATGCTATATCTGTACTCAAACTGATCATTTGTCTTACTATTGCCCGTTCTATGTAGAGGAAGAAAAACCTGTTGGTGGTAATACCATGCCTGCAACTACTGCTTTGCCTAACATGTATGCAAATCATGCCAAATGCAATAATCCTAATTGTATGCCATGTGCTGTAAACATCATGCATGCTTATTTTAATTTGATGAATACTGCTAGTACATCTGTTGTACATACATCTAGTAGTGGTAAGAAAAAGCATGCTGGGTCAAAAGCTAAGACTTCAAGTCCTCCTAAAGTTAGGAGTGACCATTCTACTCGCAAACCTGACAAACCAGTCAAGGTTGACAAGGGAAAAGACAAAGTCAAGATGAATGCCCCTGATGGCAACAAGGCAAAGCCTTCTGTATCTGAAAAGAAAAAGAAAATTATTGATGCCGGGCCCAAACATCATTGGGTTCCGAAGAACACCTAACCTTTCTGGATTTGCAGGGCAGTGAACAGGAAAATAGTAAAGTCATATGGGTGCTGGACAGTGGAGCATCGAGGCATATGACCGACAATAAGTCCCTGCTAACAGATTTGGTGGTGAGAGCCGGCTCCGTGGTTACTTTTGGAGATAATAGCAAAGGTTACACCAGGGGATATGGCAAGATTGTTTGTGGAAATGTTATTATAGAGGACGTGTCTTTTGTGGAAGGATTGCGACATAATCTTCTCAGTGTTAGTCAGTTCACCGACAGGGGTTTTGACGTCAACTTTGGGAAGCATGAGTGTTCGATTCGAAGCAAAAAGGATGGAAGCCTTGCTCTCAAAGGAGTAAGGAAGTCAAATTTGTTCATAGCCGACATGAATTCCGACATGAATTCTGCTGATCAGTCTGAAGTCACGTGTTTCTACAGCAAGGCTTCTGCTGATGAAAGTTGGCTATGGCATAAAAGATTATCTCACCTGAACTTTAAAGCAATGAATAATCTAGTAAGGAGAGAATTGGTGAGAGGGCTGCCGCAGATGGAGTTTACTCCAGATGGACTCTGCGAAGCATGTGAAATGGGAAAATCGAAAAGAGCCTCGCATAAGGACAAGCAAGTAAATAGCATTACCGAGCCCCTACAACTACTTCACATGGATTTGTTTGGACCCGTTAATGTTATGTCAATGTCAAGGGAAAGATACGCGCTGGTGATTGTCGATGACTTTTCCAAATACACATGGGTGATGTTTGTGACATCGAAAGATGAAGTGCCACATGAGATCATTAGGCATGTTCTGGAAATTGAAAACGTAGCAAGTCTGACTGTGAAGACTATCCGATCCGACAACGGGACAGAATTCAGGAACTCAGTGTTAATGGATTTCTGCATATCGAAAGGGATCAGACGACAGTATTCAGCACCAAGAACACCGCAGCAGAATGGAGTGGTAGAAAGGAAGAATAGGACACTGGTTGAAGCAGCTAGGACAATGCTGTATGAGTCAAGACTTCCTTTGTATTTTTGGGCTGAAGCAGTTAGAGCGGCTTGCTATACACAGAACAGAACCCTGATTACAAAAGACTATAATGAGACGCCTTATTATCTGATGAATAAACGAAAACCATCTATCAAGTACTTTCACGTGTTTGGTGCCAAATGCTTTGTGTTAAGAGACAATGCACAACTTGGAAAGTTTGATGCCAAAGCAGATGAAGGGGTTTTCATTGGATATTCTCTTGAAGTAGTAGCAGCGTACAGGGTGTTTGTGCTTAATGATCGCAAGGTGGTTGAAAGCCTTAATGTCACATTCGACGACTCAAAGCTCCCTTCTATACAAAAAGAAGACAGTGAGCCCACTTCCCTAAGATTTGAAAATATGGATATTGATGAAGTGGATACAGTTCCTGAGTCTGTAGTGCAGGGTAGTGATCCAATGATAAATAATGTAATTAATCAAGAGTCTAGTGGTTCGCCAATACAAAACACTAGGGATGAGGGATCACCTTCCGTTAGACCTGGTACTAACTCAGGGGGAGTAAGTATGCACTCAGGGGGAGCAGCTCACTCAGGGGGAGCTAGTACTGGCTCAGGAGGAGCTAGTGAAAGTGCTTCTAGATTAAGTCACCTTCATTTACAAGATCAAGCTGAGTCATCAAGAACATTTTCTAGGGATCGTACCTGGAACAAGGACCATCCTTTTGAGCTAATTATTGGTGATCCAGATGCAGGAGTGACTACTAGAGGAAAAGCTAGAGCTGAAATTGCCACTGATAATGAATGTCTATACTTAGTGTTCCTTTCCCAGATGGAACCTAAAGTAGTGGAAGAAGCTCTAGATGACGCTGATTGGGTGATTGCTATGCAAGAGGAACTCAATCAGTTTGAAAGGCAAAATGTGTGGAAGCTAGTACCCAGACCAAAGAATAGATCTGTTATTGGAACAAAATGGGTATTCAGAAACAAGCTGGATGAAAATGGACTTGTAACACGAAACAAAGCTCGCCTGGTTGCTAAGGGTTATACTCAAAAAGAAGGAATTGATTATGATGAAACCTATGCACCAGTAGCAAGGCTAGAGGCCGTAAGGATGTTCTTAGCATTCGCAGCATATCATGGTTTTAAAGTTTATCAGATGGATGTCAAGAGTGCATTCTTAAACGGTGAACTGGATGAAGAAGTGTATGTTGATCAACCTCCCGGGTTTGTCGACAGCAAACACTGTGATTATGTTTATCTTCTCTTCAAATCAGTATATGGCCTCAAGCAGTCTCCGCGGAAGTGGTATGAAACTCTGTCAGACTTCTTATTAGAAAGTGGTTTCACCAGAGGAGTAATCGATAAGACGCTTTTCTACAAGAAATGCAAAGATGATCTAATAATGGTGCAAGTATATGTGGATGACATTATCTTTGGGTCTGTAAATGAGAAGCTGTGTGCTAAATTCGCAAAGTTAATGCAATCGAGGTATGAGATGAGCATGATGGGAGAGCTGACGTTCTTTCTGGGTATTCAAGTTAGTCAGAGGAAGGACGGGATATTTATCTGCCAGACCAAGTACATTCATGATCTATTAAAGAAGTATGGTCTCGAAGATGTATCACAAACTAAGACTCCTATGGCAACAGCCACGAAGCTTGACGAGGATAAAGCGGGAAAACCTGTAGACATCTCAAGCTATCGAGGTATGATCCGCTCTCTTTTGTATTTAACTGCTAGCAGACCTGATATTATGTTCTCTACATGCTTATGTGCAAGGTTCCAAGCGGATCCTAGAGAGTCACATCTCATAGCCGTAAAGCATATTTTTAGGTATCTCAAGGGAACATCAAATCTCGGGATTTGGTACCCAAGAGATACAGGATTTAATCTTGTTGTCTATTCGGATTCAGATTACGCAGGTTGTAGAATAGATAGGAAGAGCACTTCAGGAAGCTGTTAGTTCCTTGGAAGAAGGTTGGTGTCTTGGCAAAGCAAGAAACAACACACAGTATCTACCTCTACAGCTGAAGCAGAATATATTGCTGCTGGAAGCTGTGTGGCCCAGATACTGTGGATGAAGAACCAACTCAAGGACTACGGTGTGAAAGTATCTAAGATTCCTATCATGTGTGACAACACAAGTGCTATTGCAATGACCAACAATCCTGTGGATCACTCAAGGACTAAGCATATTGATATAAGGTATCATTTTATTAGAGAGCATGTAGAAAATGGAACTGTAGAGTTGCATTTTGCATTTTGTGTCTACTGAACGTCAAATAGCAAATATATTCACTAAACCTCTAGACGAATCAACATTTTCTAGATTGGTTGGTGAATTGGGGATGCTCAACACCTGTTAATTTTGCTACCTATCTGTTATAATTCAGTTTGTGTACATATTATTGTTCTCCAGGAATCTTCATTATTAATAATTTGTACTTAATTTCAAAGATGTATGTGTTGCATGTCATGGGGTGAGTTAGAAAGGTTCCTGACATTAATCTTATGCTGATCTGTGTATCTATATGATTAATGTCTAACAATGTGACAGGATTTAATGCTAGACTTAATTTTGTAATGCATGATTTATTTGCTAAATTCCCTGTCATTTCAAAATTGTAAGGTTCTAAAATGGTGTGAGAATTTGTGGTGAAATCTTGTGAATTTTACATATAAATGTTTAATTCACATAATTTCATTAAAAAATTTTAAGGCAAATCTCGATCTGGTTCTGGATCGAGATCGAGATCGACTTGCGAAAATTGCCTGTGAAGGTACATCTCGATCTGTCCACATCGAGATGCGGATCGAGATCAACATCAAGATCGACATCGAGATGTAGATCGAGATGCGGATCTCGAAATCGAGATGTAACTTGTCTTTTCAGTTACTTTCTTTTTAGGCGTGCAAGTATATATATATAATAGCATTATAGATAGACTGTTCATTATTTCTCTTAACCTTCTCTCTCACACTAGTTCAAAAAGCTGAAGCAAATACACACGCATATACATACATTCACAGCATCCTCATCCCTGGCATTACACCAAGTTTTTCTTGTGATTTTCTTAAACAAAAATCACTAACTGTTACTAGAAAGCATTAATCACTAAAACAAAACTCTGCCAAAATTTTGTTTAAAAGTAAACTGTTGAACTTTTTGCGCATATTCTTAACATTAGTGTTCTTGCAAATCGTTGTTCAGTTCTCTTGTTATTCGAGTGAGTTTGTTTTATTGATTTCGTGTCTTCGTTTTTTTGGCATAGTTGTGTGTGTTCCTGATCAATCCATAAAGTACCAGGTAACCGCCCTGTTTTGTGTTTTTCCGAAATATTCGCATTTTTTTTTAAAACAAAACGACTGTTCACTTTAATTTCCTAAAGCTAAACCGTCAATCATTAGTGGGAGTTAAGTGATCATAAGTGGGGAGTTAAGTGGTCATTAGTGGGGAGTTTTATTACGTGGGTAATTAGTGGGGTTCGTGTACGTTTTTTTTGTGTTTAAACTTAGAACTTGTTCTCTAAAATTTCCATTGCAAAATCCTTACTAAACATTTCTATTCTCAAACACAAATCTCAAATGGCCAACCCAAATTTCACAATTCCCAAAACCAACTTTGTTAATCTCTCTGCTGATCGAGCAACTGGTAGATTCATTCACTACCAGTTCTGGATTGAGTCCCTCAACAATACATCAATAATCAGTCATGCCTTAACCACCTCTCTCATCCTGAATGTCGAAGCCCTTCAAGCTGCTTACTCAACATTAGAGATTCAGGGTGGTAAAGCAAATCCAACAGGCTTATCCTTCACTATAAGTGGTGCAAAATATGAGGTCAGTCTGCAGAAGTTCAATGAGATTCTTAGGCTTCCTTCAGAAAATTTTGCTCCGGAACCCACTATGGAAGAAATGTTGCAGTTATTCACAGAGATAGGTTGTCGTCCTCCCACGGGTCCTATCAAGGTAACAAAGGTTCACACAGGTATGTTACCAGCTGAGTGGGATTATGTAGTTCAGGCCATTCAACGCTGCATGTTTCCAAAGGACAAAGACTACAGGCCAATGAACAACAGCTGTCGAGTAATTCTATATGGAGTGGCAAATAACAGAAGAGTGAATGTGGGCAAACATCTGTTGATTCAGTTGCTTGAGAGGTGGACACTGGAAAAGAATGCATCTCGAAATCCGGAAGATGGACCAGTCAAATGTTGGATGCCAAGATTCCTTCAGATGGTTCTGGATGAAGTTCTTTCAGAGGAGCACAGAAGAATATTTCAAGGCTCTGAAAGGATGGCATGTTTTGACATGACCCTAAAGAGTATCTCCACCATGGAAACCCAGCAAAAGTCCAAACTTTTTGAGTTGCGCCTGACTCCGTACTTCCAGGATCTGCAAGATGAGTATGCTAGGAGGCATGTTTCTCAGTTTACCGCAGTAGAAGCGGAAGGTAGTGGCAATGAAGCTGCTGGTGGAGATCAAGTGTCTGGAAATTTGGGAGAAGCAGGTGTGGATGTTGAAATGGCTGAAGCAAATGTTGCAGAAGCTGGAGCTGACAAGGATGAAGATCTTCTGAGTCAGGTACCTATTCTTGCTAATCTTGATCAAATTTCAATTCAACCAACCCCTGTTTTCTACAGCCGTGGGCCTGAAAACCCACAGGCTCTATCCCAGGCTGCAAGCCCTTCTGTTCATAAACATTCAGCCAGCCCTAAAACTGGTGATAAAAGGAAGGCAAGCCCATCTAAGTCGAGTGAATCGAGTGGAGGGAGTGTAGGAGTTGAGAGAGTAGTAAAATCAGCAGCTCTGCCACTCTCAAAGAAGCAAAAGATGGATTCTATCCCAGTGGCAACTGCGCAACCTGTTAGGGATAGTTCACCTCTCACAGCCACCACACCTCATGCTAGTGGCTCACCTCTCCTAAATATTCCAACACATTCGCACTCGCCTAGGCATGTTGGTAAGAGTCAAGGAGGGGGTCCAGCTCAACAGCCAATAGGAGCTGGCCCTACCTCCCCTGAGTTGTCCGCTCAGGGCTCTTTGAGCAATTTCTCGGAAGGGGAATGGCAAACTGAGACTAGCTCTTCTGATGCTAGAATCTCAGGAAGTGTATATGTGGAAGAGTCTGTCGAATCCAGTACGGATGACTCTTCCTCGTCTAAATCAGAAAACAAGTTGCTCGCAGAGCAACGACATCTGGTGACTGGTGGGTCTACGCCTCCAGAACAGACCAGCGAACCAGAAAAGGTTCTTGGTGATAAAGGGGATGACATGGTCATAACGCCATCTCCTAACGTAGACACAGCGCTTAAAGGTTCAGTCTCACTGACCGATATCGCCGACCAACTCACTGCTAGTCCCCAGCGACTAGTAGATGAGGCTCTAGTTCTGTTAGGCTCTAAACACGAGGGAGAGACAGAGAGAGTAGATCCTTTCTCTTTAGGGATCTTGAGTGAAACAGAACCCGGCGAGAGTAAACAGTTTAACCCAAGCCAAACACCGTCCCTTAAATTGCAGGATCTAGTGAAGAAGGTGGAGGCTTTGGAGGCTTTGGAGGCTGGAGTTGCTGGTGTTACTGCTGCTGTCTCTTCTCACTCTGGAAGATTGGAGGTCGGAGCTCAGTACATGGAGAACCTGATTGCCGTCCAAAATCAAATGATTGATAAGATAAATAATCTTGGATTGGTACAGGTGGAGGTTGGGCGGTCAGTCGATGATGTCACTCATGGCATGTCTCAGGTCTGGACGAAGCTGAATGAACTACTTGATGCTGTCTTTGGACGTAACAGGGCTGGACCTGGTCCTTCAACCGGTGGTGGTAGTGACGATAAGAATGATGATGATGCTCTTGATGAGGATAACCCACCTAAGGGGGAGAAGGAGGATCAGGGTCTGAAAAAGCTGACTAGTAAGGGTCCGGTGATCGAGTCCTCAAACAAATCTGGTGAAAAGGTGGAGGAGGCTCAACCGGCTCTTAAAGACAAAGGCAAGCAGAAGATGGTAGTTGAAGAAGCAGGAGCTGAGAAAGAAACACCTCTCGTCGATGCATTTATGGGAGACTTTATTGAAGATTTTGATGAAGATGAGATGGATGTAGAAGCCTTAGTGGCAAGGAGGTCGAGACTCGAGCAACGGGTAAGAGAGTGGGAACAAGAAAGAGGTCTAAATCCTGGTGGATCTGGCGCAGGAGTTGCAGGTGATGCAGGAGACCACTCGGTTGCTGACGAGCATGTGTCGGAAGAAGAAGTTAATGAAGTAGCGAAAGAAGCAGAGATGCAAGAAGAGATTTTTAGGGAAGCCAGAGAAAGAGTGAATGAAGAAGTGCTTCAAGGTATAGTGGAAAAGGAACTAATGGCAAAGGAGAAGAGAGCGGCTCAGAAAACTCAGCATGAGTATGAAATGAAAAAGATCACAGATCCTAAGGTCCAGGCTGACATAAGGAAGGAAGGTCACGAGTGGGACAAGGCTAGAGAAGCCTTAGCTGGACCAAGAGCCTATGCTCCTGACTCAGAAAGATTGAGTTTCCTTCTCCACAAGCTAGAAAATCTAAACCCTGGGCTTCTGAACTATCTAAACTGTATAAGACAGTGATGCACCTCTGTTCAAGTTATATTCAAGGAGAAAGCATGGAGTCTGATGATTACTTGGGCACCCATAACAAGAATCGAGCCTTGTATGGTTGATGAAGCATTCTTTCATGCAAGGGGTGCTAGTGAACTGGTAGAATATGCTCACAAGGTAGACACCTCTGTCAAGACTGGAGTGCTGTTTAAAGAGAAACTGTTGAAGATGGCTGAAGACAGAGGGGTTGACATAATTCTAAATCCCTACCAGATCAGATACGTCCATGACAAGGTCTTGAGGATCGTAAATCTGCATGACTCAAAACTGACCCCGAGCGTAAATGTATTGAAGGCAGTTGCAAAACTAGTCCTCTCAAAGGGTTTTCTAACAAAGGAAAAGAAGTTGGTGGCTAAGGACTTGGAGAAGTTGATAAGAAGGCAAGATGTTAGATACAAGTTGCCTGAAGCCAAACTACCAGTGGTTAAGAAGGAGCTTGAAGACTATGCATTTGAGCAGCAAGAAGAGGCAATAAAGGAGCATGTGCAGAGATACGGAGATCCAAGATTAGACATTCCTGAAGAAGGAGAAATAAGGGAGGAAGCTAGTGCAGTGGTTGGTGCAAATGTCAAGTTTGTCAAAAGCAAAGCTGAGAATGAGAATGACCTGCTGATCTATACAGACAAGCATCAGGTGGAAACCATCATTGAGATCAAGTACGACATCTTTGCAGAATACAGTCATGAAACACTGTGTATCATAAGGGAATTGATTGATGAGATGGAGAATGTTGACGAGTTTGATCAGGATTATCTAAGGGTCACGTTTGATAACTTCTGTAAGAGAAGACAACAGCTTGACATTCAGAGGCTACAGCAATGCACCACAGCTATTGTCATTGGATACCCTAAGCAGCTGGTCATAAGGAAGAAAGGTGAAAAGGGGTATCCTGACAAAGTCACTAAGCTGAAGTTTGAAGACATTCCCACGAAGCTTACCACTCGCATCATGGTTGACAGGTGGTTGAGGTTGTTTCGAGACTACAAGATCAGAAATCATGTGGAAGCGGAAGAACTTAATCTTCTTAAGAAAAGGATGGATGAAGTCTGCAACCCTGAGTTCATGAAGAAAGAAAAAGCAGCCAAGAAGAAAGCTCGTGAGGAAGAGGAGCGCAAGAAATCGAAGTTTTAATGTATTATGCTTGTAAAGTTTCTTTGCGTTGTAATTTGTTTTCTTGTTTTCCTGCATTGTAAATACATTATCTGTTTTCTTGTGTAGTGTAAGGTAGAAGTTAGTTAGCTAAGTGTCTTGAAACTGGTTTATATTAGGCGTCAATTAGTTCGCGAAGTTCGGCGGTGGTAATACTGCTAAAAGGACTTCAGAAGGATAATTGAAGATTGAGTGGACCGTGCTCTTAAGTACTTAGAGAAAATCTCTAGAAGAGCATGAAGCCATTTGATCGAGCCAACAGGTGTCCAATTTTGGCACTTGAAGTATCAGTGATAGACATGAAGCTAGTTAATCAAGCCAAGCATTATGCAAGTTGACATGATCGTTTATGAATGTTAGTTTATCTTTTTCAGTCCCTGGTTAGTTGAGTTATCCTCATTGTGAATTTGGTTGTCATTGTTAGACAATCAAATAGGGGGAGATTGAAAGGCATAGGTGTACTAACTTGTAACACTTAATTAGTATGTAACTCAACTAGGTAAAAGATAAAACAACAGCAAAAACAAGAGAAACTGAAGAAGCACATGGAATCAATCAACTGAAGAAATGGTAATGATACTTGGTAACTACAAGTAACTAATTTGGTTAATCAAGGATGCATAAGTGAGAAGAAGTTCAATCTCAGTATTGCTCATGCCCTAACTTATCTAATGGAGAATCAAATTAATGTCAAAGAAGTATCAAGAAGACCAAAGTGATTTCATGTAATGTATATCAACATCTGGAATATGTAAAGGTTAATCAACAAATGAGAACTGACATTCAGAAGCAAGAAACCCTACAAGACTAGTCACTTATGAACCAGACCATTGCATCAAGTGTCAGGACATTGGAGGCAAGTTCATGTCAGAAATAGAAGATCTCATTTGAATTGAGTGAGGAAAAGAAATTGAAGAAGCTAGGGAAACTTGCTCATAAAGGTTAATCCACAATTAGTCACTAAAGAAAGTCAACATTGGATGAATTCATATTTGCTAAGGCAAATGTCGATCCACAGCAGATCGAGATGCGGATCGAGATTGATAAGTTAAGAAAAACATTGCCAAGGCAAATCTCGATCCACAGCAGATCGAGATGCGGATCGAGATCGAGATCAAGATTCTCACAGATCGAGATCAAGATCGAGATTGTCAATCAAGATCGAGATCGAGATTCTCACAGATCGAGATCAAGATTCACAGCAGATCGAGATCAAGATCGAGATTGTCAACCAAGATCGAGATCGAGATGGGTCAAGGCCGAGATCGAGATGCGGGTCGATATGTAGCATTTAATGTTCAAGGGACAAGTGGCTTATTGTGAACGGTTGATCCAGGGTGGTTGGAAAGTACTTTTTGTTTACGAGTCCTAATTGGGCCACGTACACAAAAAGGACAAGATCAAGTCTACACGACATTATAAAAGCAGTACTTTGTTTTATTAGTAAAAAAAAAAAAGCAATCTCTGCATTTTCTGATATATATTTTTAAAGAGAGCATTTACTGTAAAAAAAGTGAGTGAGAGAGAATCAGTTGAATCAAGCTTTAATTGCTGTATTTATTATTCAACTGATTATGATGCTTTTATGAATGTTGTAGCAAATCCTTCAATGAATATAAAGATATATTCTTGAAATTCTGTGTCATCATTTATTACCTGCATTTATTGTATTTTCTCTCATTATTCGAAACAGTTGTATTCACCCCCCCCCCCTCTACAACACTTTGGACCTAACAAACCCGAATACTGAAAAATCATCCATGAAGACTTCCACTGTCTTACCAATCATGTCCGAAAAAATTGCCATCATGCACCTCTGAAAAGTGCCAGGTGCACCACATAACCCAAAAGAAACCCTTCGAAAAGCGAAGGTACCAAACGGGCATGTAAATGTTATCTTCTCCTGATCCTCTGGAGCAATGCAGATCTGATTGTAACCCGAATATCCATCCAGAAGGCAATAGTACTCATGGCCGGCAAGTCGGTCTAGCATCTGATCAATGAAAGGAAGAGGAAAGTGATCCTTCCTAGTAGCTTTGTTCAGCTTCCTGTAGTCCATGCAGATTCTCCAACCAGTGACTGTCCGCGTAGGAATGAGCTCGTTCTTTTCGTTAGTTACCACCGTCATGCCTCCTTTCTTTGGCACACATTGAACTGGACTCACCCAAGCACTGTCAGAAATAGGATAGATAACCCCTGCATCCAACCACTTGATAATTTCCTTCTTCACTACTTCCTTCATGAGTGGATTTAGCCGTCTCTGATGTTCCACTGTTGGCTTACTTCCTTCTTCCAGCGGAATTTTATGCTGGCAATAGGCAGGGCTAATTCCTTTGATGTCTGCAATAGTCCAACCAATGGCTGATTTGAATTCCCTGAGAACCCTCAACAGCTTTTCTTCTTCAGGACCTGTAAGGTTAGCAGCAATAATCACAGGTAAAGTAGATGATTCCCCAATAGAAGCATACCTTAAGTGATCAGGCAATGGTTTAAGCTCTAGCTTCGGTGCTTCCTCGATAGATGGTTTCAATCGCTGATGTGATTCTCTCAATTCAGATAAACCCAACGATTCTGGTTTATCAAACTTTTGTTGCCAAGGTGAAGCATTCAGAAACTGTACTTGTTCGTCAACCTCATCCTCTTTAAATGTAGAGTCCCTACTTAAAGCCTTTTCCAGTGTATCATTCATGAGCAAGTGTTCAATTTTTGCTTGCACAGCAGATTCTACTACGTCTACTTTAAAGCAATGTTCTTCTTCTGTTGGAAATTGCATTGCTTTGAACACATTGAATGTGACATTCTGATCCTGCACCCTCATAGTGAGTTCCCCCTTCTGTACGTCAATCAACGTCTTTCCCGTTGCCAAGAATGGTCTACCAAGAATGATAGGGATCTTCTTGTCTTCTTCAAAATCAAGGATGACAAAATCAGCTGGAAAGATTAGCTTGTCGACTTTCACCAAAACATCTTCGACAATTCCTCGCGGATAAGTGATTGAACGATCTGCCAACTGCAGTGATATGTTGGTCGGTTTTGGCTCAGGAAGGCCAAGTTGTAAGAATACAGAATATGGCATGAGGTTGATGCTTGCTCCCAAATCGCACAAACATTTGTCGAACGACAAATTCCCAATTATGCATGGTATAGTGAAACTACCAGGATCCTTCAACTTTGGTGGTAACTTCTGCTGTAATACTGCACTACACTCTTCCGTCAAAGCAACGGTGTTTAACTCCTCTAGCTTCAATTTCCTCGACAGAATGCCTTTCATGAATTTAGCGTAGCTTGGCATTTGTTCCAGCGCTTCGGCAAAAGGTAAGTTGATGTGTAGTTTCTTAAAAACTTCTAAGAATTTAGCAAACTGTTTATCCGATTTCTGCTTCTGAAGCCTTTTAGGGAATGGTGGAGGAGGAAATACTTCCTTGTGATCACTGTCTTTCTCTGAACTGCTTTTCTCCTGTGAATCATTCATTTTTTTCTTGATCGGCTCCTCCTGCGCAACTTTTTCTGCAGAAAATCCCCTTCCAGCAGTAAGGTGAGGCGCGCCCGCGCCTGAGGAAGCGCGCCCGCTCTCCACCTCCTGCCCAGAATGCTGACGTTCTTCGTTTTGTGGAATTTCGACCTCCTAATTGTTCGTAACCCTTCCAGAACGCAATGTAATAGCGTGTATTTGTTCCTTGCTTTCTTTCTTGCCTGGGTTAGCCTCTGTGTCACTTGGTAATTGTCCTTGAGGTCTGTTTAAAAGAGCACTTGCTAGTTGACCAATTTGGTTTTCCAACGTTTTCAAAGTCACAGCTTGACTCTTATACATCATTCTCAATTCCTCCATCTCTGACTTTTCATTAGAATGCCCTTGTCCTCCTTGCGGTTGTTGATGGAAACCAGGAGGATTGTATGATTGCCTTGGTGCATAGGATTGTTGAGGACCAGAGTTGTTGAGAGGCCTTGGTCTGAATTGCTGACCTTGCGATGGTTGCGGCATGGCATTCTGATTGTTGCTCCAACTGAAGTTAGGATGGTTCCTGTTGTTGGGGTGATATGTATTAGGTGCCGGTTGTGTAGGCCTCTGAAAGTTGCTGACAAAATGTGCTGATTCGCTAGAGATGGCACACTGAGTTGTTTCATGAGCACCTGCACACAAGTCACAAACCATAGCGACTTGCTGAATCCCTGCCTTTGACAATGAATCCACCTTCATAGATAAAGCCTGTAGCTGAGCTGTTATAGCCGTGGCAGCGTCCACTTCAAAAATGCCTGCAATTTTACTCTGTGGTAATCGCTGAGTAGGATTCTGATACTCGTTAGCAGCCATCATTTCAATCAAGTCATAAGCTTCTTCATAGCTCTTGGCCCAAAGAGCTCCTCCAGATGCTGCATCAAGCATAGGTCGTGAATGATTCAACCCATTATAGAAACCGTTAATGACCATCCAATCTGGCATCCCATGATGGGGACACTTTCGAAGCATTTCTTTATACCTTTCCCAAGCCTCACACAACGTTTCTCCAGAATGTTGAGTGAATTGTGTAAGAGCGTTCCTCATGGCTGCCGTCTTAGCCATAGGAAAGAATTTAGTCAGAAACTTTTGTGCGAGATCCTCCCAAGTAGTTATAGAACCTGCTGGCAGCGACTGCAACCAGCTCTTTGCCTTGTCTCGTAGAGAGAATGGAAACAGCCTCAACTTTATAGCATCTTCAGAAACCCCGTTGGTTTTGAATGTATCACAGATCTCGATGAAGTCTCTGATATGCATATTAGGGTCCTCAGCAGGTGAACCTCCAAACTGCACAGAATTTTGAACCATTTGAATTGTGCCCGGCTTGATTTCGAAATTATTAGCTGCAATAGCCGGCCTAACAATGCTTGACTGAATGTCATTGATCTTCGGCTGGGAGTAATCCTTTAGAGCTTTCACTGGATCCCTCATCACTATTCCTGGTTCAATTGCTGGAACTTCAATTCCCCTTTCTTCGTCTAAGTGTTCTTCCAGTTGTTCCTTACTTGTTTGAGAACGCGTACGCATACACGATAAATTATCTGAAATCACAGAAAAACCAGAATAATTAGTAACAATTCCCAGTCAGTGATATCTAACGACCACTGATGATAAGCACATTAACTAAACAAAACAATAAACCGAGTCCCCGGCAGCGGCGCCAAAAACTTGTTCGCACTTATTCACGCAAGAGGACGTGGTCACAAGTAATACAGTAATAGGTAGGATACGTTCCCACAGAGACTCGACTTACTTATGTTTAGTTCACTTATACACCAGAATATAGTTATGATTCACTGCTAAGAAAATGAACAAAGTGGTGTTTGATTGCACTAATGATTAAAACTTAACAAATTACTTATATTAAATAAACATGAGATTTTAACTTCATTAACTATCTCACCTAGAATCTTATGCCTTTTCAACCTAGCATGTGAAAGTGATGATAACTGAACAGACCCTCTAAACTGATAAACGCCAACTTTCGTTGCACGCATACCATCCTAATGAACATCCACAAAAGATAGAAGTCAAATAGTCAACCACTATACTTAGTCCCTATATGTCTATAGAGATTGAAAACATAATGGCATAAGCACAAGGGTCCACACAAATCACATAGTCAGTGCAAGACGGTTAGAATTACACCACAAATTAATACATGCTCTTAACATGCAAAAACCTGTGCTAGCATGGCATGTTCTAAACCCTAGATCCACTTTCGCATTCACGAGGGTTAACAAACAATCATAAATGTTCGCGACGCATTTACAACGAATAAGCTTAACCATACTAGGATATCCATACAATCACACACTTAGGTATAAACACAATCAATATCTAGAATCGATAGAAAACTCCATTAAAATCCCATGATAACGATTAGCCCATAATTGGACTATCCGCCATCATGGGTTCGAATGAAAACATAGTAGATAAACAAATATAAATAAAATACTGAAATTAATTGCAAGAGTATGAAACAACCGTTCGACAACGTGGAGAAAATTACAAAGGAAAAATAAAGTAGTTCGAACTAAATCACCCAAGACGGCTTGATGACCTAATTCTCTCTTTACGGCTTACAAAAATTGCTTGAATATAATAAGATAAAGATAAGATGATCTAAGATGCCCTACTTAATGTTTTTTTCTAGGTTATATAATAAAACCAAAAATTCCCTGGGCTTTCTGCTGCTGGGCCTCAAAACTTAATCAAACTGCAGCAAAATAATAATTTCTGCTCGACTGGGGCGCGGGCGCGCCTTCTTGGGGCGCGGGCGCGCGTGTCTCAATGCTGAGGCGCGGCCGCTCTTGCTTGAGGCGCGGGCGCGCTTCCACCTACTGTCCAACAGCTTGATTTTGCTCTTTTCCCGCCTCGGCTTGCCCTCTCTTGAACTCAACTCGAGCCTAGACCTTCCTCATATGAAATCCCGGCTCATCTACCACCAATTTATGCGAGTAATCTTCCATTCTGCTTCAAACGGCAATCTGCACACTAAAGACACAAAACACGTCAAAAGACACTACATACTTGGGCACAAGCGATCAATTTAAGTCGAAATGGAGCGTATATAGTGGACTTTGTGTCCACTAACAAACATATATACTAGCAATGCAGTCAATCAAATCTGCAACAAAGAGCTAAAAAGAAAATAAGACTTAGAGGTTTTAAAGAATCTGATATTCATAAAATAACTACTCTAACCAGGGATCCTCAATCCTTGACAAATAGGCAGTTTGAGAAGATTATACAAAAACACTTAAATAAAGTGGTATCTACTCAAATTGTTTATAATATTTTTGAAAGAAAGGTGCCAGGAGGTACAGAAAAAGTGCAAAATGAGTTGCTTGTATACTTTTTAGAAGGAGGATATGTTAGATGGATTAGTCGATCAAACTTGATCTTCTTCAAATTGACTGGGGAATTACAGTATATTAGATTTCTCTTACAAATTGCTTATGAAGTTAATAAAAGTAAAGAGGTTATCACACACAAATAGTTTAAGGAGATTGACAGGAAGTTGACTCTGCACAGACAGACAAATAGACAGATGAATAAATTTTCTTTAAAATATATTGATGCTGAAGGAAATGATCAAGACATGTCATTAGAAGAAAAGCAAATCAAATTTCAAGAAGGTGTGGGTCACTACTTTGGGTTTCAACCTATGAGTGAAAAATTTAATATTCTGATGTTGAAAGATTTAAAAGAACAAGAATGCAGTGTAAATGATCTAAGAGCAGCTTATTGTCAAATTAAATGTTCTAATGAAGAAATGAAGAAACTAAAGAAGTATGTTGGTGAAGTTCTTGTTATTATGGAGGAGAATATGCTGAAATCTTTTCTAAAAAATAATCCAGCCTTTGAGAAGATCAAGTGAGATATAATTCTTTTTTCTTATAAATTTTTATATTGTTCTATATTAATTGTTTCATTCTTTAGTTTTGACATCATCAAACCTTGATTTATGCTTACATTTTATAAAGCATAAATAGGGGAGATTGTTAGGAATATATTCATTTGATGATGTAAAAAATACTAGAAGAGGGTTTAGCATAGTTTATTTGTAGTAAGTCTTTCTAGTTTCTGAAATTTTATAATCAGAGTCTAGATAGTCAACATTTTTGTCACTTGTACTTAGAAGATTTTCTTTAGAAAGTGAAACCAGAGTCTGGATGAAGATCGGAGTCTAGAAGGTAATCAGTATCTATAGACTATGGGAGTCTAGTCTGTCAGAGTCTAGAGACTATCAGAGTCTATAGTTTGTCAGAGTCTGAAGATTTCAGAGTCTATAAAGTTGAAGCTAAATTTGGAAGATGATCACATGAATGAAAAGTCTTTGAAGATAAAGACAAATATATTGAAGATATACTGTGGGAAGGAAAAAGAATTTCATAAGGAAACTTTCAACTAATAATTAGGAATTTTATTCCTATTATAATTTGATTTAATAATTAGGAATTTTATTCCTATTATAATTTGATTTTCAGTTATTAGTTGATAGACAGCTCTATATAAACACTCTATGTAACCTAATTATAAATGTATGTGTGTGATTGAAGTCAAACTTTTGTGAGAGCATAGAGATAGAGATAGTTGCTGTGAAAAACACAGAGAAGCTACTAGGGTTTGTGTACACCCTAGGAGAGTTTGTATTTACTCATCAATAATACAAACAGTATTCATTCAAATCTTTGTGTTTGGTTTTTGTTCTTAATTCAAAGCTTTAATTCATATTGAGTTGATTTTAATCAGACATAAAAAGAACACAAGTATTCAACCCCCTTCTATTTGTGTAACTGGGTAAACAGTTAATAACTAAGCTCTATAAAAAAAATAGGTTTTAGAGATACGTATAAATTAAAATAGGGTTATATATTTATAAAATAAGAATTATCGTTAAAATAAATTATTATTAAATTTTTCAGTCTAAATATCAAAATGAACATTAAATTTTTAATTATATTTTATACAATCAAATATTATATACTATTTAACTATTATTTTACGAATGTATAATTATAGAAATAATGCAAATATAAAAAGAGTAGAGATCGAAAATGAAATTGCTTCATGTATAAAACAAATAAAAATGATAAAAGAATACTACATGATTTTATTAGTAAGTAAACAAGACACAAATTTTATATTAACATAATGTATTTAATGAATATATTATATAAATATAATGGAAGAAATGATAATATAAATATATGTTTAACGACGAAAAAGTAGATATATAATGAAAATAAATTTTTAACTGTAAAAAATAAGTAAAATAATACATAGTTTAAAGGAATGAAATATAAATTACAAAAAGAAAGATGTAATTATAAATAAAATCTATGATTCATGATATTTTTAATAAACATAAATTAATTAAAGCAAAAACATTTTCATTCTAACATATATATTTTACATTTTTATATCAATAGCTTAAACTATAAAAAAATCTATTTTAAAAAGTCATCGAATTTATTTTATAAGCAAAAATTATTTAATTTTATTAATATATTTATACAATAGTTACTTATAAATTATAATTAAAAAGTCAGGGATGGAAAAACTATTTATAACATAATTTTATTGGGAAACTAATTAATGATACTTTGGAAATTTATAATACTCTTTTTTTCTAAAACTTATGAATCAAATAATTTATATAATTAATAATTCATACGAAAATGATTTATTTATTCAAAAATAACTATAACACTAACATTAACAATCTCTTGTGAGAGAGTTTAGATACAAATATTACAGTATGTCAACTAACTAGTTGGAGAGTTCAATGCTGGCATTAACTAGCTGACGCGTTGCATTAATAATTGACTAAATTGTAGTTTGCATATCTGTAGTTTAATATTTTTACACGTTAGTGTCTAAAAAATTAGTTATGCCAATATGATGTCTAACTGTTGAATGTTCATGCATTTTAGGGGCTCCGAGTATTTACCGTTAAATCAGCTGTTTAAAACTAACGGAGAAAGGGTTAAAATAGTTAAACCATCTTCTTTTAGTATCTTCATATATACCTACAACTATATATCTATATATATACACACATGGTTTATACCATTTCAGTTGGCCTCTTTATGAATCCTCTCTATTTCTCAACCATTAAATTGCATCATTGAAAGACATATGACAAGGCCTATTTGTAATAAGTAGATGACAACTCAACTCAAGTAAGAAAATTAAGTAAGTAATAAATACTGAGGAAGGAATCAAGATGAAGACAATCAACTAGACAAAAAGAATCTTAATATCAGAAGTGTTCTAATGAAGCTGCTACTCTACACCGGAAGAAGTTCATTAATATGTTCAAGCGTCGGCGAAAAATAAAGGAATAGTATTTCAGAAGAGTTCAGAAGATACAGAAGATTCCAAGTGCCTACTACAAAGAGATTCCAAGAAAAGAAATAATGAAGACAAAGCTAGAAACAAGACAAGACACAAAGACCACTACAGTAGAAATGAGAATAGATATTGTAGTTAGTCATCCGTGAACCAGACCAGCGCACAGGGTGTTAACAATATCAGTGAAGATTCTCCATCAAAAAGTTCAAGTGGTTAGAAAGGTTATTGTTGAAAAAGAAAAGAGTTTTATCTACATCAACAATAGTCAAGACTTTAATTTAATTCTCTATTAATTAATTAAATTAATTAGTTAATTTAATTAGTAAATTAATTCACTCAGAATTAATTTATTTCTTAAATTAATTAAAGGATCAATTAATTTAGAATTATTTTAGAATGACAGAAGAAAGAATATGGAAGCTCAATGGGATACAGAAACAGCCAAACATGCCTGACAGTACTGACTTCAAGAAAAGACGGAAAAAGAATTGACACTGAAGAAATGCAAATTCATATATTCGTAAAAGTGGAACCCCGGTTGGAATTGATTTATCATTTCCAAGTCAAAAGGAGTTCGGTTCCAAACGTTCAGAAGACCGCAGCTTAGAGCATAAAAATTTATTTGATTAATAAATATTTTATTTATTAGTAAATTATATTTATAAATATCTAAATAATATTAGATATTTTTTTTTATAATTTCTGAATTAAATTTATTATTTATTAATTAAAGAATATAAGCTGTGCGGGTCGAAAAGCATTTCTACGGAGCCTATCCACTAAAAGACGAAATAGGCCCCTTTTTATTTGAATTGAGAGGAGAATTAAATAAGCCAATCAAATCTTGCCAAGTGTCCAATCAAGTGTGAATCCAAAAGAAAAAGTCCGTTTAAAGAAAGGTAATACCGAAATTACTTTTTAAAAGATAATTCTGTGCTTTTTAAAAGGTAATACTGAGCTTAATCAAAAGGTAATATCGACCACAATGAAAGGTAATACCGAATTTTCAAAGGTAATGCCCAGTCTTTTTAAAGGTAATTCTAGGCTTATATTTTAAGAAAAATAGTAATGCTAAAAAGTAATGCCAAGCTTTTCTAACCTCTATAAATATGAGGAGATCACTTCTCATTTCAATGTTAAGAAAATCAGTTCAAATTCAGAAATTTGTCTGCATTGTAATATTCACAGATTTCTGTGCAAGTTTGAATATAATTGATTAAACTCGAACACATCATGTCGAATTCGTTCTAGATTATTTTATCAGTTATAAACTTTTCTTCAGATAAATTTGGTAATACTTTTCAAGTTAAAATTATATCTTTTACTTGAATAGTATTTCATTAAAATTTATATTTTGTGATTATTTAAAATAATATTTTTAAATCTGAAATATCGCGACGATTTATAGATATTGTATACAATATCAGGGACCAATAATTGGCATCAGAGTTGGTTGATATTTATAATATCAGATCCGAACCAAATATTCCGTGACTCATACAGATCTCAAAAATAATTTTTTATTCGAAATAATTTTTTTCTAAAAATTATTTTTGATCAAAAATTATTTTCAGTCAAAAATTAAAATATTTTTTGAAACACTTAATTTTTAATCTTATTAAAGATGAGTACCCAGAAAGTGACGAGCATCAAAATTCCACAATTCAACAGAGAACACTACAACTTGTGGAAACATAAAATGCTACTATTTATCGGGATTGCAAATCCCAAGTACACATTAGTCATGGCCAAAGGCGTTGAACACCCTATAACAATCATTCCAGAACATGAGATAGATGGGGTCGTAATTCCTCACAGACTGTTTCCAAAAAGTCTAGCTGACTACACACCTGAAGAAAAAGAAGCTGTGTCCCTGGACAACAACCTCAAATTGATATTGATTGAATCTCTAGACTACATCATGTACAATCATGTAGTCAATTGCAAAAATGCAAAACAGATCTGGGAAACAATAGAGATTATCAATGTGGGGACGGAGGAAGTGAAAGAGAATAGACTGAAAATCCTGATCTCCCAGTATGAGCAATTCAGATCCAACCCTGGTGAGGGTATCTCTGCGGTGTTTCAGAGATTGAACAAATTGATAAACGAGCTCAACATGAATGGAAAGTACTATCAAAATCAGGAGGTAAACAGAAAGTTTTTGCTAACCTTGCCGGAGCATCTAGAACACATGATCGCAGCTATCCGGGAGTCTAGGGATATGAAGGAGGTAACCCTAGAAAGACTCTACGGAGTGTTAAAGACTTATGAATTGGAGCAGATCCAGACCAGAGAGATGCATGTGAGAGGTAAGGTTCTGAGTTCTTCTAAAGCACTGTTAGTAGAAGCACCAGAGAAGAAGGCTGCTGAACCTTTAAACAGTTCAATGAAGTATGTGGTTCCAGAACTTGGACATACTTCAAATAACCAGGAAAATGATGAGTTCTACTCTCTTGAAGAACTGGATCAGCTGGAATATGAGTCTCTAGCTATGGTTGCCAGGAGGTTTAGCAACATGAGATTTCGAAGGAACTCTTCCTACAAAGTAAAACCTAATTTTGGAAGTTACTAAAAAGGAGGGTCTTCAATAGCTGAATCAAGAAGCGGCTAGAAGAACGGCTTAGTTGATAGAAGCAAGTTTCGTTGCTTCAACTGCAATGAGGTAGGCCACTTTGCAACTGAATGCAAAAAGCCGAAGCAAGAGAAAATGAGAGAGTCTTATGAAGATCTCCAGAAAAAGTATGATGCACTTGTGAAGAAGCATCAAGGAAAGTCTTATCTGGCAAAGGGAAAGAGCTGGGATGACTCAGACGATGATGACTCAGACAACCTGATTGGATCTTACTAAAGCTTCACAGATTAGAAGGCCAAATACTTGGACGTGATGGAGTCACGTATACGGGGCCAAGTATTTGGATAAGGAAGTCTACACAAATTGAAGAGTGGAATGGAAATATTTAATTTAATTAAATAAAGTATTTATTTAATTATTTATATATTTTATAAATAAAGATATTCTTTATTTATATTTTATATATTTATTAAATATTACTTTTACATTAAATATTTCCAAAGGGATGCTTGGCACATGACTTTGAAGATATGATTTGAGTGGACAAGAGTAAAAGGTGGAAAAGCAAAAAGCAACACCTTTTTCAATGTGAAAAGAAGAAACTCAAGTCTCCATCTAAGTGGTGGTTGTGTGCATCCGGATGAGAAAAGAAAAGGGGAGAGAGAGAAAAATTATTCTCTCCCCCATGGCCAAACTAGATCTTGAATATATTTGTAGCCATGATTTTCTTTATTATACCACTCCTCTATTCTTCTATTGAAAACACTTGTTATATCTTGTATAGAAGATAAGGTTGATTTTTGTCTCCTAGATCTACAAAATTTAATAGTTTTAGAGGAGACAAAGATCACTTCTTTGTTGTGTTCTTGAACTTATGTTCTTGAACTTGTTTGTAGCATCTACCCCACTTCAATGAATATAAAGTTATATTCTTGGATCTTGTTGTGTTGTGTGTTTTGGATGATTTACCGTTCATTATCTTGGTTATTTTAATGGTGTTCTTGAGGTTAAAGAAGATGATGAACAGTACCCGGGTTTGAACCAAAGTAATTTTTATGTTGTCCCAAAAATAATTAGTAGTCATATTTTTAATTTGGGAATCGTATTCACCCCCCCCCCCCCTCTACGATCTCTGAACAATTAGTATCAGAGCTACTCGATTGACATACAAATCGATTGGATCTATTTTTATTTTTGAGATTAAAGAGGGTACGATTGGTTCACTGGGCATCCAGAAAAGAAGCAGTAGGTGTTTTGTAAATTGTTGAAGCCCAGAATTTTTCTAAGTACAAAATGTTCTAGATGGCCAAGTAGAATATTCCTATGTAGAATATTCGACTTAAATGTTCGAGATGGCCAAGTAGAATATTCGAGTTAGAATATTCGAGTTAGAATATTCGAGTTAGAATATTCGAGTTAGAATATTCGAGTTAGAATATTCGACTTAGAAAATTCGACTTAGAAAATTTGAGTTAGAAAATTCGAGTTAGAATATTCGAGTTAGAATATTCGAGTTAGAATATTCGAGTTAGAAAATTCGAGTTAGAATATTCGAGTTAGGATGTTCGACTTGGATGTTCGAGATAGAATTTCTACTTAGAAGGCTGTTTCAACATGACACATGGCTACATAGCTTAACTTTTATTTAAAAAAAATTATTTTTCTCTCAAATTGTTTTTAGTTTAATAATTAATTTAATTATTTAAAATAATTTTTAAATTTTAATAATTTATTTTTCAAGTTTATTTTACATCTTGGAAAATATTTTATTTTCTTTTAAATTTTAGAGTCAAATATTTTATATTTTTAATATTCTTAGTTAAGAATTTTATTAATTTGAAAACTAAAATTAATCTTAAAATCCAATTTAATTTCTTTTGAGTTTGATATTCTTAAAAGTATTTTGAGAATTATTTTTGAGATTTAATAATTTATTTTTTATAAAACTTTAATTATAAATTTTATAAAACTCTTTGGAAAATATTTTTGGCTTGAAATAATTTATTTTCATGTACATTTTAAATGTTTTGAAAATTTAGTATTTCTATTTCAAAATTATGTTTTCGAGTTGTTTTATTTTAATTATAATTTAAGCTTGGAAGTTTTAATTATAAATCTCATAAAACTTTTGGAAAATCATTTTGGTTGAAATAATTTATTTTCAAGAATATCTTAGATGACTTGAAAATTTATTATTTTTATATCTAACTTATATTTTCAATCTGTTTTATTTTAATTATAATTGAAACTGTTTTGGATTATAAATTTTATAAAATTCTTTGGAAATTAATTTTGATTTGAAATAATTTCTTTTTCAGGATTATTTAATATACCTTGAAAATTTTGTTATCTCTATATCAAAACTTTCTTTTCGAATTATTTTATTTTATTTATAATTTTAAATTTGAGAAATATATTATTATTTATAAAAAAAAATGCATTTTCAATTTATTTTGATTATTTAAATTCCTAAAAAATTAAATACTTCTGGTTGAACAAAATGTTTTATTAAACGAAACAATAAGAGTTGATTCTTCGTTCGTTGAGGACAAACGAACTGACTGAAGAACATTATAATGGAGTTGTGACCTGATCTTACCATTGGAGATGTATTTCTACATCGGTCTACTCAGTGGATCATTTGGTTATTGAAAAGGGATTAGTTCATTTAGGGAAGAGTCTTCGATCAATGGTTTTCGAATCAATATCTGAAGAATTCGGGATTTTGAAAAGGAATTCAGTTTATCGGTCAAAGAACCAAAATAACAATTGAAGATTTGGTTAAAGGATATCAGTGGCAGAAATACACAAGGTTTGATTATCACTGACTTATGATAATCAAGGGGTTATTGCTACACATACAAAGAAGAGTGATCTTTTCAAGCAGAATACGAGACATTCTATGTCGACGCCTTTAAGCAGAACAATCAGGTATCAGTTTGGGTTGAAGCAGGAACATCATTTGTTATTGAGGTCAAATGCAAGGATACTTTCATGAGTGTTAGTAGAATGGAAATTGATTTGGATCAATTGATTATCACTCGAGATGGAATGATAAGCATCGCTCAGGTATACTTTCTAACTAGTTTATACTTGTTTGATTCAATTATAGAGTATTAAGTGTTGAACTGCATTATATTATAAGTTTGATGTAATGCATGTCTCACCTTGATTTCTATATAAATTAGATAACTTATGCTAGTTTGTTAGTGTTGCTTGTTTATCAGTATTTGACTTCATGATTAGATCTTGTGTGATTTAATGCTTGCTTTACGATAATTGATCATGTTAGCATATAGAGTCTTAGGTATTTGTAAGGGTACATTTACCGGAAAGAGTATTTGTTGCATGCTAAGTGCCTTGATGTTTACATTGTCTATAATCTGTTTATACTCGCATGGTTGTATTAAATGCTATATCTGATCATGTGCTTGTTAAGATGAGTTTGTTTCTAATTTGGGAATTGCCTAGGGGTCAGTATAATAAACCATGAATTAAAATTTTAAATTTAAATTGACTCAGGTAATTAGAGATAATATAATGTTAAATTGAACAACAAAGGTGATTTAGAAGAATTAGGAATCTGAGTGATTGATTCTTCTATGACTACATATATGTACGACATGATTCTTATAGACTGCTAGTCCACCTTAAATTAGGTTGGGATCACTGAGCTCATAGCCAAGACTACTTGTTAAGGCTGATATAGATGATGAGTGATCAGTCAGATAAGAATGAGCATGTTGAACTTAAATGCTTTGTTGTTAACTATGTTTAGAAATATCTCTAACCCTTGGACTCAATCAAATTGAGGGCCACGTGTCTTAATCATTTGTGAATGCAGAGTATCTTTCAACATGTACAAGTTATATATCTCTGACATTTTCATGTTCGAGGCATGTAACTACTTTTGCTTTGGTATTCAAATGGTTAAGCAAGGTTACCTATTTTTCTTGAATGATCTGAAGCACAATATTAAGGAAGACCTAGGGAACTCTTTGCGAAGGGTTTCCTAATATCAGTTCGAGGATGAACAGTATTGATCGGGGTCAAGAGAAATAGAAGCTCACTCTACTGGAAGTGAGGTTATTGCTGACACAAAATGTAATGCTTATGATGAAGTCAACTATTCGTTGAAGTTTATCAGAATGGAGTTAGCTGCAACAACAAGTGATGCTCTCACACTTGGTTTATCAACTAATACTTGGTTTATCAAGATAACGGATTCGACGGTAAAGATGAAGTTGGTGAGAAAGGACTACTTCTAATGAAATTCTTTTAAAAAGGACATTAATGAAGTATGTCAGTTGAAGGGAAGTCAAGTCAAAGACTACCCTGTTTAGTTTTGGTGTTTGTTCGTGCATTCGATAGATGAAGCATCTCAGTGATTAATCACATTCAAAGGATTAGGCAGATTGCTGTAAGAACACTTTAAGGGCAGGTAATGGAATTTGTTAACGAACGAAGTTCTATGATATATTTGCACTAAAAGGAGTATTCTAGAGTAAAGTTCAGTTTCCGGACTTCATGACTAAATGGAGGAGTTGATAGGGAAATCCAGACCTTGAGTGGAATTACAAGGATAATGTAAAGAGAAGACATCAAGTAAGATTAATCATGCCTGAAGTCACATGGTGTGATGGAAGGCTATCTTATTTGGAGTTAAGAGCTTACACAGAGTCTGTGATTGATTTAAGATGATCTAGATGCAGTGAACATCATCATCAAGCTCCCTAGCATTCGTTTGATTTTAGCTTTGAATTTCTAAAGGTTGATATCCTATTTAGGGCTCAAGATCAGATGACACCAGATGAAGAAAAGCTGCAAGCAGCATCACAGGGGGAGCATCAGTAAGTTGGATCAACTAGTCGTGTTTGATGTTCAAAGGCTAGCAGTGCTCATTGAGTAAGAGTTAAGATTCTTAGGAGCACTGAGTGATCCAGATTGAGTGATTGCATATTAGAAAGGAAATTGTCAATTTAAAAATAATGCAAGATGATCTCAATCATATTTAAGGAAGACTACTCTACCCACTGAATATCTAAGGAAACATTAAGGACACATCTGTCATGACAAAGGGTTTTGTGTAACAACATTTCCTAGAGTCAGTTCTTGATGAATCTGGGTAGTAGAGTAGTGATTGGTCGTGCATGTATAAGAGTATTTTATTGGTTTTTCTGAGTGAATTCAATGAAGACTGAAGATGCACTAACTAATCAAGATTGAGTAGGGTTCGAATCAAGGAACTAACTCAATTGAACCAGAGGCAGATACACTTAGCACAAGGAATCAATCCACATGAAGACTTGGTATTGATACAGAAGCTGAAGGGTAGTTCGGAGTTTTTTTTTAAGGTTCTACTCTGCTAGTGTCAAGATTACTGGTTTCTAGAGTGCTGAGTTTAGTGAAGCTACTACCAAGACCAATATCTACAAGGAAATATTTAGGTGTTGAAGGTAATGCAGTTTCCGTCTGGATGAGCGTGGTATTGTTTCGAGGAACAATGTTAACTGGTAGCTGAAAAGTTATTCCTGTCCAAATGGAGTAAACGTTCGATCTCGAAAGGAGTAAACGTTCGATCTCTCGGGCAAAGAGGAGTAATTGTTCATTCAACGATCATACACCAGTAAAAGCTCTATTGACTAAGGTATGTCACTCTAGTCTAATATTGATTTATTTAAATGTAAAGTTTATAGAGAGTGTTCATGCTATTTAGATGTCTACGATCTCTAGGAACTGATTAATGTTTGGCTTGTGACCACCCGGGACCCAATATTATCGGTATGAGATTACCTATGATCACCCGGGACCTAGGGACCTAACAATGTAGCATCTCTTTGTATAGTCAATTTATATCCAGGACCTCATACTTTGTGCTGTCATATGTTATTCATGCTATATGTATCAAATGTTTCAGCATAAGTATTTGTATATATTAATTAATTATAATTTTATTTACTTTTAATTGTTTAATGCTAATATTAATGGAACCACTTAATATGTAGTTTAAGTGATGTAATTCATGTCTTTTGCAAAATCCATTAATATTAGTTGTCATTCTTTTGATATTAGTGATGCCACTTAGAATTTCTGCACTAAGTGACAAAAAGATTATTTCAAAAACACTAATATTGAAAGTAATTTACTACATCACGAGGGGTTGTCAAAGATCATAAATTTTAGCATTAATATTTAAAGGTATTTGATCTCTGATGCAACTAGTACCTCGAGCTTACATACATTCTGATTGTCATGAGTATTTTCAATATGCTTATGTGATAATTGTTGAGATGTAGTGTAAGAAGTTAAATGCTGTCATTCAGTCAATGTATGTTCAGTGTTTAGCGGATGCTTATGTTTCATGCTTTAGAATTACCATGATCTATATTGCAATATGTGTTTGTTTCAAGCGACAAATGGTAATTGTCTAGCATAATGTAAGTATCTTATGTGCTTGATTGTTTTGTAGTAAGATGCATTTTATTACAAAATGATTGAATGATGTTAGTACTTTTGAATGTCTTGTCATTCATATCTTTGATAATTCATTTGTATTAACATATGTTTTTCATTCTTTAGGACTTGAATGCATAAAGAAATTTCTTGTCTATTTCTTGTGAAAAATGTTTTATCTAAACATGCATTCATTTGACAGAGAATGAAAAGCCACTAAAAGTTTTCTTTGAAAGAGAACATTTCTTGAGAATTATCTTTCTATTTCAAAATCATATATCCTTTCTCTCTCTAAATGTTTTGTAATGAAAACTGTTTTCTCTCCACGATTTGTTTAACTAAAGTTATTTGATAACTTGTAACTTAGGTTGCATGGTATCAGGCTATTTTATTTGAGTAAAATTTGTTGATCTTGAGGTATCAACCATTGGTAAAACGTTTTTCAAAACTCTTGTTAATGTCTGTTTCACATTGACCTGTAGTATTAAAACAATGGTTGTTTGCTTTAGGATTAGTGCCTTGGACTGTATGACTAAAGCATTCATTCAATTTTTTTTAAATGATTTATGTTTTAAGTCAGAGATAATATCAGATAAGAATGAATTGCAAAACAATTTCTAAAAACATACAGTGAGCAAGATGAAATAGATTTGAGTTATTAATCAAAATGTTTTTGTTAAAAGAGTTAAATTTCAATTGGATATTTGTCTAAGAGAAATTCAAAAGAACACTTTTGTTAATCTGTTAAATTTTTTTTCAAAATTGTGAGTTTATGAAATTTGGCTTAATATTCTTTTACCTATTCTTTATTAATTCCCACATTTTAGCTCTGGTGCATTGTTTCTTGAGGACACATTGCTCCGATGCTATATTTCTGAGAAGGAATAGAGAATAAGTTTAATCATACTCTACTAAATTTTATATAGCTCTGATCAACTCTATTTATTTAGCCGTAATGGCTTGGCCTTAGTGGCTATAGGGAAGGTCTAGAAGTTGAATAATCCATCAATTTCTAACCAAGGCCTTAGTACCAAACACTATCATTCTAATTCAAACTTTCAACCCTTGGTGATATAAGGAACTTATGTAGAATTAGCGATTGTTAAGGGAGAAACTGCACTTGATGCCCCAAATAAGGATGAAGTCGGAAGTGCACCCACAGCTCTACCTCTCGAGAAGGAAAGAAGTATAAAAATTGAGGTATCTGTAGCTTATCTGTATTCTCTCAAAAGGATGCAGAGCTGAAAAGGCAATTCAACCATTTCTGAATGAACTCTCTCAACAGGGTGATTTCATTGAAAATTCGCTCGTCAGCCAAAGCACCTTGTAATGAGTCAAGCACACCAAAAGCATTCACGCTGATGGTAATCCTAAATTTTTTGCTTCTAAGGGATGTTATAGGACCTAACAGTTCTCTAGCCTCTCTTGGGACTAACAATTGCGAGGACACATTGCAAGAAGTGCACATTGTGAGGTATAGGTAAAACCCCTAAACTTCTTTGTTTACCATTCATGGTGAATGAAGTTGTTGAGCCACCTTCACAGGCATTTGAGGGAAACTTGGATTTCTTGCCATATATTAGAATCCTTGTCAACCTTCCTAGGAGGAACAGTCCTAGTTCCCTAACGGGATTTCACATCCGCAGAGCAATCTGTTGATGTTGAGAGGCAATCACTAACAGTTTTCCATGACTGAAAATAGTGAGTTAATTCAACTTCACAGGTGATTGAGAGAGATGTTTGTACACGTCTACTCTCCCAGGAATTCAAATTCTGGAATACATGGATCACTCAAAACTTAAAGGCATATCACCGTCAACGATCCAGTGCATGGATTTGCAGATGGGGAGTCGGTTGATGCTTAGATAGCTGCTAGTACGCATACCACATTCAACGATCCAGTGCATGGATTTGCATATAGGGAGATTGTTGATGCTGAAAGTAGCTGAGCAACAACTCATAGACTATGATTCAGTTGGTTTACCAATTTGATGAGTCTTTTGAGGATCAGGGTGTTGGGATTTCAGTCACTCCTGGAATGGAGGAGACTCCAATTTCAGAAGGGTTATTCCCCGACGACGAGCCACGTGTGCATGGATTTGCTCAAGGTGAGTTGGGTGACGGCCTAACTGAAACCATGTCTGAGATTCCATCTTAGAACCTAGATCTTTAGTGATCGATAACATGCTACAGTCAACGATCCATAATATCTTGGTGAGACTAGCATGGATTTACTTGCAGGTACAAATTGCTATAAATGGAATGAGTGCAAGTAAGGGAGAGAAACACTTGAGTGAAGTGAGGGAGTGATACACTTGAGTGAGAGAAATAGGGAGAGAAATGAGTGGAACACTTACGCTTGAAAGTGTAAACACCAACAGAACGTAGTAGAAGTGAGGAAACCATAGACCAAACACTAACCTTGCTACTATGCTTGAATCCTGTTACTGAATTTTCCAGCTCTGAAATGTTGAAGAGATTCTTTTCTGGAAGACAAGCTGAAGAAGAGTCTAGCTGAAGCTTAGTGGGAATGTCCAAACTATTACCTTTGGGTCTATTAATTCATGTTGTTCTCAATCTCAAAGGGGGAGACATTAATTTTTAGTCCTAAGGAGGATTTTATGTTCAATTGGAGGAGAGTTTCTTATTCGATTGGATGTAGATGATACTTTTATTGTTTTACAGGATATTCTCAACTAAGGGGGATAATTTGGTGATACAAGAAACGAGATCTGTCAATCCTATCTTGTGGAGGTTACTTAGAGGATATCTAAAGACACAAGGGTGGATTGGAGCTTGCATGAACTAAGGGGGAGAATTAGATAAAATTGAAACCTTAGTGATGCAAGGGAGAAATTACTAAAGGGGAGTTTCTTAGTAATTGGTTGGAGCCTAATACCTAAAGGTGTTGTAGATTTAACTAATTTTTCGTCTGAAGTGGAGAAGTTACTTTTTGTCACGGGAAGAAGTTATGGAGAATCTTAACATCTCGGTTTGCAATGCTATATCTTATTCTGAAAAGATATCTAAGGGATTTTGCTCTATTTGTTTGAAGATCTGTCCTTAGAACATTCTTAGGAGAGGTTCGGCAGAAGAATTCTTTCTAGCACGATCAATGAATGAAAATGAAGATTTCTTTGAAGAGTATCAACTCAGGGGGAGTTTTTGCTAAGTAGAAGTTTTCTGGGTAAAGAAGAATGTGAAAGAGATTTTTAAGGGGCATCTGAGAAGTGTCCAAGTGTGTTCTATTTCTTGTTTCGGTGATAGATGAAGTCAGTGGGATAAGGCAGGGAAGAAAGAAAAATATGTTCCCTGGAAATAGAACATCCTGAAGAAAAAGTGGAAGTGACTTTCATTCCAAGAGAGAACAACCTTAAGGGGAGAATGAGTTGACCTCTTATGGGGAACATAGAGAGCTGTATGTTCTAGTTCGAATTGCAAGATGAACAAGAATGATTGTTCAGAAGTCTTTACTAATGATTTGTTTCTTTATTGGAAGAACCTCATCTTTGAAGAACATTGAAGTGGAGGAAGCTAAAGGAAAATGAAATTCAGAAATTCATCATTCATTTTCAGCAACTCAGGAAATCTGGATTTAACTGATTATATCTTTCTAGAACCTTTTGTATATTATTTTCGTGTCCAGTACTTTAATTGTTTCTTGTATGTTAGTTGAGTTATCCTCTAGTAGTTAATTTTATTTAATTGCTTTTGGGGGAGATTGTAAAGGGAAATAGTATTTGATTGTTATTCCATATCAACCAAATAGGAGGAGATTGAAAGGGGAGATAGGAGTGAAGGGAAGTAACTCACTGCACTTTCATGTGTACTAGAAATGCTAAATGTAATATCTATGTAATGGTTGATGATAACTCAACGATAGAATAGGATATGTAATAATATGCAGGTGCACAGAAATCTTGGATCACAGAGTTCAGTTAAGACAAAGTATCAAAGGATCATCTACAAACTTGAAGCTCACTGGAAGAAGTTCATTAACATGTTCAGGCCTCAGTGAAGAATAAAAGATGTTGACATCTATTCAAGGATGTGGAAGCTACAGAATATTGTCTTAGTCTATGAAGATTTCAGTGCATTACAATCGAAGCTACATGTAAGGTTTGCAAAGAAGAATGTGGAATCATGTTCGGAATCAAGAGCCCCTATCAAGACTAGTCACTTATGAACCAGACCGTTGCATCAAGTGTCAGGACATTGGAGGCAAGCTCTCATCGGTTAATATGGTTTTAATCATTCTAAAGTTGTTGGTTTTCTTGAGTCATGTGGAGGATCAACAAAGGTGGTAAATCAGTGTTGGAGAAATGTAAGCCTAATGGATAAGGGACAGACGGCACAACCTGATTGGATCTTACTAAAGCTTCACAAATTAGAAGGCCAAATACTTGGACGTGGTGGAGTCACGTATACAGGGCCAAGTATTTAGATAAGGAAGTCTACACAAATTGAAGAGTGGAATGGAAATATTTAATTTAATTAAATAAAGTATTTATTTAATTATTTATATATTTTATAAATAAAGATATTCTTTATTTATATTTTATATATTTATTAAATATTACTTTTACATTAAATATTTCCAAAGGGATGCTTGGCACATGACTTTGAAGATATGATTTGAGTGGACAAGAGTAAAAGGTGGAAAAGCAAAAAGCAACACCTTTTTCAATATAAAAAGAAGAAACTCAAGTCTCCATCTAAGTGGTGGTTGTGTACATCCGGATGAGAAAAGAAAAGGGGAGAGAGAGAAAAATTATTCTCTCCCCCATGGCCAAACTAGATCTTGAATATATTTATAGCCATGATTTTCTTTATTATACCACTCCTCTATTCTTCTATTGAAAACACTTGTTAAATCTTGTATAGAAGATATGGTTGATTTTTGTCTCCTAGATCTATAAAATGTAATAGTTTTAGAGGAGACAAAGATCACTTCTTTGTTGTGTTCTTGAGCTTATGTTCTTGAACTTGTTTGTAGCATCTACCCCACTTCAATGAATATAAAGTTATATTCTTGGATCTTGTTGTGTTGTGTATTTTGGATGATTTACCGTTCATTATCTTGGTTATTTTAATGGTGTTCTTGAGGTTGAAGAAGATGATGAACAGTACCCGGGTTTGAACCAAAGTAATTTTTATGTTGTCCCAAAAATAATTAATAGTCATATTTTTAATTTGGGAATCGTATTCACCCCCCCTCTACGATCTCCGGGACCCAACAGAAATCTTGCTTTTATGGCTTCATCCGAAGAATCACGGTCTCCAACTCGTCAAGGAGGAATAGATGTAAATCCTTCTTGCCCTAGATGGTGAGAGAAGTAAAGTTAAGGTACTAAGACTCGAAATCAAAGTTCTAACTGATGAGAAAAATGTTTTAACTTTGGCTAAAAGGAAAAGTGATGAATTGACTGACCAATTGACTAAAGACTTAGCTTTTCAAGTCAACAGAGTCAAGTGTTATATTGATGTTGAAACTTATCTCAAAAACCAGATAGTTGAAGAAAAGAAAAGGTGTCTAGCCTATGAAAACTCGTCTTACATTGTAAAAAAACTAGTTAACCAACAGGTGATAAACCGAAAAGTTGGAATAGGGTTTGAGTATAATGAATCTGTAGGAAAGGCAAGCAACATTATCCCATTCAAGCAAAGTGCTAAAGAAAGGGGTATTCTTCATGTTGTTAAGGACGCATGTAAACCTCTTTTCATAACACCTGTAGCAGAACCAATCCTTGAGAGCTCTATAATGATTGCCTATGAAATGAATTTAGAGGATCTTGAGGAAGAAAAGAAAAGAGAGGAACAAGCTAGGGACATAAAAGGAGTAAATGTCCAAGAAGAGAGAACTGCGCCCAAGACACCAGTGCAAGTTGTGGGAACTTCTGATTTCCCCAAACCTGGTATAGGTGCTAAGAACTTAAAGAATAATTTGAACAGACCTAACAATAAGTTTGTTAAAAGTAGGAATAGTAACAATCAATGTCATTCTACTGAGAACTTTAAGACTGTTGAAAAAGTTAAAGTAGAAACTGTTAAGACACCTACTGCTTTGAATAACATGCCTGCTATTGATGTATGTCATAAACCTTGTGGTGTTTTAAATTGTATGTTATGTGCTTTTAATGATATGACTGCTTATTTCAAACGCATGACTGCTAATAAAAAGAACATAACACCGAGACAACACATCAATAGTAAATTTGTAAAATCCAAGACTGCGATTCATATACCTGTTAAGAAGGAAGCTTATGTTCCTAAGTCTAAACAGAAAGTTGTTAAGACTGTTTATAGGAAGGTAGGAACAGTCAAGGAAGATGATGCTGTTATTCGAAAAGGATCTGTTGTCAAAGCTGACAAAGGTCAATTCTTTAAGTATACCGGGCCCAATCAATTTTAGGCTCCAAAGATAATCTAATTTGTTTGATAATTGCAGGGAGTTAAACAGGTAAACCGAGTTATATGGATCCTGGACAGCGGATCTTCAAGGCATATGACCGGAGATAGAGCCCTGCTATCAAATATGGTTGAAAGTGCTGGCCCAATCGTCACCTTTGGAGTTAACAACAAAGGAATGACTACGGGATATGGCAAGTTAAATACTGGGAATGTTATCATTGAAAACGTCTCTTTAGTGGAAGGACTTAAGCACAATCTACTCAGCATCAGTCAATTTTGTGATAAAGGGTACAAAGTAAAATTTATAAAGGAGAAATGATTAATAACTCATTCTAAAGATGACAAACTGGCCTTGGATGGAGTAAGGAAAGGAAACTTGTACGTAGCCGATCTCAACTCAGGAACTGAAGATGAAGCAAACTGTTTCTACTCAAAGGCTTCATCAGAAGAAAGCTGGCTATGGCACAAGAAACTATCACAACTAAACTTCAAAACAATGAACTCTTTAGTCAAGAGGGATTTGGTGAGAGGACTGCCTCCGATGGAATTTACACAAGAAGGCTTGTGTGAGGCATGTCAGAAAGGGAAGTCAAAGAAAGCAACTCACAGAGGCACAGACACTACAAACATCACCGAACCACTTCAACTCCTACATATTGATTTATTTGGTCCAGTAAATATTCTGTCTATGTCAAGGAAGAAATATGCCTTAGTGATTGTGGATGACTTCAGAAAATATACGTGGGTTTTATTCTTGAACTCTAAGGATGAAACTCCACATTTGGTGATTGATCATATAAAACTGATTGACTTAGATTCAAAGTTACCTGTTCGGGCAATCAGATCAGATAATGGAACAGAATTCAAAAATGAAGTTTTGACTAACTTCTGCTCAGACAAGGGGATAACAAGGCAATATTCAGCACCAAGAACTCCGCAACAAAATGGAGTTGTAGAAAGGAAAAATAGAACCCTGATTGAAGCTGCAAGAACTATGCTAAGTGAATCAAGGTTACCTATCTACTTCTGGGCTGAAGCAGTGAATACAGCTTGTTACACTCAGAATCGAACTCTGATCAATAAAGATCATATGAAAACTCCCTATGAATTAATGGCTAGCAAGAAACCTGCTCTCAAGTACTTTCATGTATTTGGAGCCAAATGCTTTGTGCTAAAAGATGGAGATGAACATCGTGGCAAGTTTGAGGCCAAGGCACATGAAGCTATTTTTGTCGGATATTCAAGAAGAGCATATAGGGTGTACATAATTGATCAGCACCAAGTGAAAGAAAGTGTCAATGTAAATTTTGATGACACTAAACTCCCAAGCATCCAAAATGAAGATCCTTCTGACTCATTAAAATTTGATAATCATCCAGACTCAGATTCAGATAGTGAAGCAGAACCTGAAGTTGCCGCAGGAAATGATAATGGAAACAATGATGATAATGATCCAGGTAATAGTGGTGGAAACAATGGTAACACTAGAGATACTCCTAGTAATGGTGGTGGATCAACAAGTCATCCTGGCAACAACTCAGGGGGAGATGAAGGATCAACTGGTAGAACACAACATCACAATGAATTTCGAGGCGAATCATCAAGGTCAAACCTTCCCAGGGAAAGGATATGGAGCAGAGATCACCCTTTTGAATTGATCATAGGTGATCCAGATGTTGGAGTCAGAACCAGAAGTGCAACTTCAAATGAATGTCTATTTTCAGTTTTTCTATCTCAAGAAGAACCAAAGAAAATTGAAGATGCACTAACTGATCCAGATTGGGTTCTTGCCATGCAAGAAGAACTCAATCAGTTCGAAAGGCAAAAAGTGTGGACACTGGTACCCAGGCCTAAAGATAGATCTGTTTTTGGCATGAAATGGGTATACAGGAACAAGTTAGACGGTGATGGCATTGTTACAAGGAACAAAGCTAGACTAGTTGCAAAGGGTTACTCTCAGGAAGAGGGAATTGATTATGACGAGACCTACACATCAGTTGCAAGACTTTAAGCGATCAGGGTATTTCTAGCATTCGCAGCACATTCCAAGTTTAAAGTCTATGAAATGGATGTGAAGAGTGCATTTCTGAATGGAGAGTTAGAAGAAGAAGTATATGTGGAGCAACCCCCTGGCTTTGAAAATCCAGAGTTTGCTGATTTTCTATATTTCTTATTCAAAGCTCTCTATGGGCTCAAGCAAGCACCGAGGACATGGTATGACACTCTCTCTCAGTTTTTACTTAAAAATGGATTTATTAGAGGTGTCATAGATAAAACTCTCTTTTATAAACTTCATGATAAAGATATGATATTTGTTCAATTTTATGTTGACGATATTATATTTGGTTCTACTAACGAAAATTTATGCAAGAGATTTGCTAAGTTAATGCAGAGCATGTATGAAATGAGCATGATGGGTGAGCTGTCATTTTTCCTTGGATTGCAAATAAAGCAAAAGGAAGATGGGATTTTTATTTGCCAATCAAAGTACGTAAGAGATCTTCTAAGGAAATGCAATCTAGAAGATTCTTCACCGGCAAAAACCCCAATGCCAACAGCCACCAAGCTTGACAAAGATGAAACTGGTAAGAAGGTTGACATCATAAGTTACAGAGGTATGATAGGCTCATTATTATATCTAACTGCTAGTAGACCCGATAAAATGTTTGCAACATGCTTGTGTGCAAGGTTTCAATCTGACCCTAGGGAATCTCATCTTATAGCAGTAAAATAAATTTTTAGATATCTGAAGGGTACACCATATCTTGGAATTTGGTACCCTAAAGATTCCGGTTTTGAACTAATAGGCTATATAGATTCAGATTACACAGGATGCAGGATGGACAGGAAAAGTACTTCTGGAAGCTGTCAGTTTCTAGGACAACGGTTGATCTCCTGGTATAGCAAGAAACAACACTCAGTATCTACCTCGACAGCCGAAGTAGAATACATTGCAGCAGGTAGTTATTGTGCACAGATATTATGGATAAGGAATCAGCTGAATGATTATGGACTTGTGCTATCTAAAATTCTAATACTTTGCGACAACACAAGTGCCATAACAATTTCCAACAATCCTGTACAACATTCAAGAACCAAGCACATACACATAAGGTATCATTTTATCCGAGAGCATGTCATGAATGGAACTGTGGTGTTACATTTTGTACCCACAGAAGATCAAATTGCCGACATCTTCACGAAACCACTTGATGAATCCACTTTCTCTAAGTTGGTTAGTGAATTAGGGATGTTAAACATGAACTAATTATTGCATGATGTTTTAAATTGCATATTTAATTTTAAGCAATCCTTGTAAATACACTATATATATTCCTTAAAAATTATCAAAAACAAACAAACAAAATGAAAAAGAAAACTCAAAAAGATTTTCCTTATTTTGTACAGTTTTATTTAATTAGCATATGTACTATAAATATTTTTTATGATTGTTTTCCAAAAATTGGCATATATTATTTATATATATATAAGTATGTATAGTTTTATTTGTTTTTTAACTTTGCCATCCTTATTTATATTTTTTTTATGTTTATTTCTATATAAATAAGTGTTGATTATTTCGTGTCTCTTTTGAGAAGTAGGAAAGATCTATGAGCTTGATCATCCAATTGTTTCTAATAGTTAGATCTCAAACATTGACATCAATCTCTATCCAAGATCTTAGAATCGAACACACAAACACAATCACATCCGTCTCTCTAATCATTAAACAAAATACATAATTGTTAAGTATGAGGGAATCAATGCCTTGATTGCATTTGATAAGGTTGGTATTGTGAGTGAACCAATGGCTCTGTCTCCAGAAAGGTGATTCATATATATACAAAAGCTGAGACAACTGTTAGCTCATCTGTGTTTTCTCAAAAGGATACAAACTTAGAAAAGGCAAAACTGTTACTAGGTTCATTCTCTCAACAGAGTGAGTCTATTGAATTCGGCTTGTCAGCCAAGACCACTTGTAAAGAGTCAATTTCATCTGTCATTTTTCAAGAAACCACATATTTTGTCTTATGTTTTAGGGACCAACACCAAGGGACCAACAATGTAAGGACTTACTTGGGACCAAAAAGGGACCAAGAGGGAGCAATTGAAATGTTACAGTAAGGATGAATTGACGGAAGCAATTATTCTAAACTTCCATATCAAGGAAGGATGATTGATGATTCTGACTGAATCGACATGCCTTCACAGGCGTCAGGAGGAAACTTGGATCATGTGCTACATTATAGATCCTTGTCACTCTCCCCAGATGGAACATATCTGGATTCCTAACGGAATAGATCATCTTAGATGATCAGCAACTCACTGAATCTATTCCTGAAGCAATTTAGTTTATAGAATCAAATATTTTAATAGATTCAATTGAGGACGGGGATTTACGAAACCCCATTGCACCACCAGTGACCTCTCTTGAAGGGGCTATGGTGATCTTTCTTGCAGGTACAAAAGATTGAGTCATCCGTACTGAGAGAGATATAGTGATGTGAGAAAAGAGTGAAACACAAGTAAGAAAGAGTGAAAATATATAATTCTATGAGTGAAACACTTAGAGAGTATATGAGCGAAACACTTGTGAGGAACACAAAGTAAAATCACACACTAACACACTTACCGAATCCCATTCCCAATTCCCTGTTACAGATTTCTAATGTTACTCAACCAAGGTAGAAATTTCTCTAGAAAAGGACTTTTAAATTATTAAGAGGATTACTCAACTAAGGAGGAGAATTATTAAGAGGATTACTCCAAAATGTTAAAATGTTCAACTAAGGGGGAGTATATCAAAAAGGGGAAAAGTACACAAAGACTTTTGCCAGAAGTGCTTTAATACCAAAGACTAAGAGGATTACTCAATTGTTGAACAAGAAAAGTTGGATAATTCACGAAAGGGAAAAATGAATCTACCTTGGGTGAGAATTAAAAACAGAAGTTGGAGAATAAAAGGATAAGTGGTAAGAAGAAAACAAGACTTCATCTCTGACATCCTAAGGGGGAGGAGTGATGAGTCTGAGAAATGAAGATAATACTACATGTATAATATGTTCAGTGCTAGAGGAACAAACATCTTTCATTTCAGTTAACTCGGGAAATCTGGAAATGTATTATATAATCTAGAGAACAATTTATTATTTACAGTTCTTAAATGTCATATTATTTTCTGAGTTGTTAGTTGAGTTATCCTCTAGGAATTTGTATGTTAAATGCTTAACAACAAATAGGGGGAGATTGAAAGGCATATGACAAGGCCTATTTGTCATAAGTAGATGATAACTCAACTCAAGTAAGAAAATTAAGTAAGTAATAAATACTGAGGAATGAATCAAGATGAAGACAGTCAACTAGACATAAAAAATCTTAATATCAGAAGTGTTCTAATGAAGCTGCTACTCTACACCGGAAGAAGTTCATTAATATGTTCAAGCGTCGGTGAAAAATAAAGGAGTAGTATTTCAGAAGAGTTCAGAAGATACAGAAGATTCCAAGTGCCTACTACAAAGAGATTCCAAGAAAAGAAATATTGAAGACAAAGCTAGAAACAAGACAAGACACAAAGACCACTACAGTAGAAATGAGAATCGACATTGTAGTTAGTCATCCGTGAACCAGACCAGTGCACAGGGTGTTAACAATATCAGTGAAGATTGTTCATCAAAAAGTTCAAGTGGTTAGAAAGGTTATTGTTGAAGAACAGAAGAGTTTTATCTACATCAACAATAGTCAAGACTTTAATTTAATTCTCTATTAATTAATTAAATTAATTAGTTAATTTAATTAGTAAATTAATTCACTCAGAATTAATTTATTTCTTAAATTAATTAAAGGATCAATTAATTTAGAATTATTTTAGAATGACAGAAGAAAGAAGATGGAAGCTCAAAGGGATACAGAAACAGCTAAACATGCCTGACAGTACTGACTTGAAGAAAAGATGGAAAAAGAATTGACACTGAAGAAATGCAAATTCATATATTCGTAAAAGTGGAACCCCGGTTGGAATTGATTTATCATTTCCAAGTCAAAAGGAGTTCGATTCCAAACGTTCAGAAGACCGCAGCTTAGAGCGTAAGGATTTATTTAATTAATTAATATTTTATTTATTTAGTAAATTATATTTATAAATATCTAAAATAATATTAGATATTTATTTTTATAATTTCTGAATTAAATTTATTATTTATTAATCAAAGAATATAAGTTGTGCGGGTCGAAAATCATTTCTATGGAGCCTATACATTAAAAGACGAAATAGGCCCCTTTTTATTTGAATTGGCAGGAGAATTAAAGAAGCCAATCAAATCTTGTCAAGTGTCCAATCAAGTGTGAATGCAAAAGAAAAAGTCTGTTCAAAGAAAGGTAATACCGAAATTACCTTTTTAAAAGGTAATTTTGTGCTTTTTAAAAGGTAATACCGAAATTACCTTTTTAAAAGGTAATACCGAAATTACTTTTTAAAAGGTAATTCTGTGCTTTTTAAAAGGTAATACCGAGCTTAATCAAAAGGTAATACCGACCACAATGAAAGGTAATACCGAATTTTCAAAGGTAATGCCCTGTCTTTTTAAAGGTAATTCTAGGCTTATTTTTCAAGAAAAATAGTAATGCTGAAAAGTAATGCCAAGCATTTCTAACCTCTATAAATATGAGGAGATCACTTCTTATTTCAATGTTAAGAAAATCAGTTCAAATTCAGAAATTTGTATGCATTGTAATATTCACAGATTTCTGTGCAAGTTTGAATATAATTGATTAAACTCGAACACTTCATGTCGAATTCGTTCTAGATTATTTTATCAGTTATAAACTTTTCTTCAGATAAATTTTGTAATATTTTTCAAGTTAAAATTATATCTTTTACTTGAACAGTATTTCATTAAAATTTATATTTTGTGATTATTTAAAATAATATTTTTAAATCTGAAATATCGCGATGATTTATAGATATTGTATTCAACCCCCCTTCTACAATATCAGGGACCAACAATCATCATTATTCCAAGTGTGAATAATCTGTCAATCTAAGGCTGCATCTCTTTGGGTTTGTTGGTTTTACTAATGTTTACTTCAAAATAAAGCGTTTTAGTCTGCTAATATACCTTATAGAAGGTCATGTGCAGTTAAAGCAAATCATAAACTTATTAATGGAGGTTAGTAGGTTTCTCACTTTCAAAGTAGTGTCTAATTATGGGTTCTTTATGTGGGAAATCTTTGATATCTTAGCTAGGCAGCTCCACTGTCTCATAACGGAATCAATAAACTTACCTCGAGTTCACTCGTTCATCTCCGATGGAAGTTGGCTTCTCCCCATTTCAAATCATGTCTAACCCATTGATTGATTTAAGGCACAAGCTCAATTTTATTTCCCCATACTGAGCTGCGGTGGTTGATACCTTTGTCTTATATGTTCATGGCTGTCGAAGAAGGAAGTGATAAATGAAGCTTGACACTCTGTACAATTACTTCCTTCTTTTTTCCGAAGCAGAGGAAGGGATTCTTATTTTTTTCAGAGCAGGGACCAACGCGTATAACAATTTGTATATACAATGTTGGGTCCCGAAGTATCGTAGAAGGGGGGTTGAATACGATACTCACAATAATTTAAATTCTTTTCGGAATTTACGGATAAATAAATTATTGTTTCAGAGTGGGTTTGGCCATTTGTAGTGTTTAGGAGAGCTGCCTACTAATTTTCTTTGAGTTTGGATAAATCAATTATGTTCTAGAAAATTAGCAAGTAAATTATGGAGATAAGTTTCCGGGAATATATCTTTCATATATAAACCCAGAGGGGTGCTACACCCAGTTAAAAATATAACTGGCTTCCAAAGAACAAATTAGTTCTTTGCTACTAGCACAAAAATATTAGGCTCAGTTCCTATAGAAATATATCTAAATTAGTACAAGGAAAAACTGAGCCTGTAGGAAGTGATATCTACGAGCCCTGAGCATTTTTCGTTTAAGAACCGGGTCCTAATATCTGACCGGGAGCAAGGTATGAGTGCGTATAATTTTAGTCTCTTGCTCCGGCCATGGTAGAAGCTCCCTACTTATTTTTGTTGTTGTTGAAGACGACTCTCTTCTTTAAATGGTGTAGACTTTAAATCAATAAAGTAATTGCTTGAATTTGATTGGCTGAGGGATGAGTGGGTCCAAGAAATATTTTGTTGCGCCTGAATATTTTGTGGCGCCTTAATTCTTTGTTGCGCCTGGAAGAGTGAATCCCATGTGTAAATTAAAGTGGCGCCATTTACTTGGAATTTTCAGAGGCTAACTTTTGTTACGCCTACACAAGGGAATACCCTGTGTAGGCGCCATAAAAATTCATTTCCTTAGAAGTTTTGTGGCGCGTGCATTGATTGTGGCGCTTCACTATTCACATGGTCAAAGTGCAGTATGGTCACTGCACTTTGACCTCCTTCTCATTCCTTGATTGAAGTTTACCAACTTTCATTTCTTGTATCAAAGTCTTGCCACATTACACCTTGTACCTTGAGCTATTTCTGTACTTCGACTGTAGTTCAGAAACTTTCACTTTTCGTACCAAGGTTGTGAAACTTTGCACCCTGCACCCTTTAAGCTGTTTAGTTATTTGGCTGTTAGCTGTTTAGCTGTTTGGCTATAGCCTCTACAAATTACTTTTTGTACCTTAATAAATAACCGTTCTTTCCAGGTACGTTCTTGAACTTAACAATTCTTCTATAGTTAATACTCAGATTCCTTTCACAAACTGCTGACGCCTAGTACAACTGGTCTGGTTCACAGACGACTAACTTCGATCCAGGTCTTCGTATTATTACCTTACGTACATTGTTAAGTTTGCAGCAACTTCATTGCTTCGAACACTGACTGTCAATAAACACTGCAACTTCACTGGAATCTTTTCTGGTACTTAAACACTTGTCTTTACCATGTCTTCAATTCTTCTAGATTCCTATGCTTCGAACACTGTCTATCTTCAATCAATGCTGGTACGCTGAAATCTTCTTGTGGCACTTCTATACTGAATCTTCAACACTTCTGAAACCCTAAAAGTCTTTACACATTATTCTTCACTGAGGCTTGAACATATTAATGAACTTCTTTCAGTGACCTATAGTTGACTTCAAAACTTCTTCTAATGTCTTGATTCTCTGTATTTGCCTTGGCTTCATTTCTTCTTGATTTCTGTGTAGGCGTAGTATTATTTACTTGTCCTGTTCTAGTGTTGAGTTATCACGATTACTATTCATACAGCTTCGTAATCTCACCAACAATCTCCCCCTATTTGATTGTTAAACTTAGCAAACAAATCCCATAGAGAGGAAAACTCAACTAACAACTAGAAAAAGTAATGTCCCGGGACTTGTAAATAATGCTACTGATTTTTCTGGATCAGATTCTGCATTTCCAGATTTCTTATGTAACTGAAATGTAAGATGTCTGTTCCTCTAGCACTGAACTGATATTCATGTAGTACCATCTTCATTTCTGTCTGTGTTTGAGCTTTCTCTGCTTCAAAATCCTTCATAGTTGAACTTAAAGAACTTATCATGAACAAAGCTTCATAAGAATAGATTCCTGGGAACGTCTTCAATAGAACATAAAATATAGCTCAAATAATGTTCTCCCTCTAAGAATGTGATTCTCCTTCTTTTTCTTCTTCTCCCTTTAGATAATCAATGGAAGTGTCAATTCTTTTCTGTACATCCCACTTGGATGAGGAATCCTCTACTAACAACTCCTTTCAAGTATAAGATACAGTTTCTTGATTCTCCCATATTTTGTTGTTTCCCTTAAGGATCAGAAGATAAGATTTTCTTTTTCTTTCTTGTCTAAAATCTTCCCCTAAGGATATTAACTTCTCCCAAGGATACGAACCCCTTTTTCTAATGATCTTCCTCTAAGGATCCAGGATACGAACCCCTTTAGGATATTAACTTTTCCCAAGGATATGAAGATAAGACTTTATTAACTTCTCCTTTTTCTTCCTATAAATTCTCCCCCTTAGTTGAGGAATCCTCCGATGGCCCATCTTTTGAATGGTTTGTCTTCCAAAGAAGGTTCTCGTCTATCATTGATTGGGAAAATATAGTAGCTTTTCTTTCAGAAGTAGCAAGTAGCAAGGGTAAGTGTTTGGCTTATGGTTTTCTCACTTCTACTACGTTCTGTTAGTGTTTACACTCAAGTGTCGATCACTTAGAAGTGTTTCACTCTTTCTCTCCCTATCTCTCACTCAAGTGTATCTCTCCCTCACTTTCACTTAAGTGTTTCTCTCTCTCACTTTCACTCTGCATTCCAAATATAGCATTATGTACCTGCAAGTGAAATCCATCATCCTTATTTGTTGCATCAAGTGCAGTTTCTCCCTTATCAACCTCTAACTTACATATGTTCCTTGTATCTCCAGAGGTTAATATATGGAAGTGGATGAATGAGTGTTTGGTATTATGGCTTGGGTAAGAGATTGATAAGTTTTCAACCTCTTGGCCAGCTTCTGAAGCCACTGGGGGCTAAACGGATATAATCAATCAATAAGATAAAGAAATAATCACCTTAACATTCCAAAACATATTTTTCGTCTCAAAGAGAAAGAAAAATATAAGAAGGAATGGTAATGGATTGCATTAAAGCAATTTTAGTAAAAAAGTTTTGTCGGTTCTAAATATTTATCATTTAAGAACATGAAACCAATAGAAATTTTCTTTAATGATACTTATCCCATAATAAAACGCGGGAATGTGTATCAGAGAAAAATTCTATCCCTTATGAATTTCTTATAAGGAAAACTTCTCATAATAAAACGCGGGAATTTATACCAAAGAAGAAATTCAACTCTCTTACCAAATTTTATCTCAATAAAATGACTATTTTCCTTTATAACCCAAGTACTGTAAGTTTTGAAAATTGTTTTGCAAAACATCCTTATCAGATAGAGGACTATGATTTTCCGACTCATAATACAATTATGATTTACATCATTTTCGTCCACCTGATAGTATCCCCGACTTAAAATAAAAACATGACAATTGGGGTGAATGAATGCTTAACAATACAGCACTAGGCCTTCAAAGCAACAACCACTGTTTAGGTACTCTGAATCAATGTGAAACATACATTGAAACAAGTGTTTAAAAACAAATCATTTTACAAGTGATTGATACCTCGAAGTTAAAACAAATTTTGAAAAGAGAGAAAAAGCTTTTAAAGATAAGACTTTTAAAACTAGCTTTTGGAGAGAGGATAAAATATTTTGAGATTTAAAGAAAGATTATCCTCAAGAAAATTTTGATTCACACCCTAGGATTTAGAAATCAAAGTAGGGCTGTAAATCAAATGATTTTCAAAAGAGAAGTTTTGAAAAAGAATTTTGATGTTTTCTTCTCTGAAACTGATAGAAAAATGAATGCATCTTTGAATAAAATGTTTTGAAAAAGAAACAGACAAAAATTTCTTTTTAATACATTCAGATTCAAAATTCAGTCAAAGAAAGAAAACTAATAATAATACTTATGTAATACGAAACAGTTACCACAGACATGCATATATAAATCATTTAACATGTGGCAATTATTTAGTAGAACAATAAGCATTTAAACATATTTTTATTATTAGTGATTTCAGATAAGCAACTTGTGTTATCACTAATATTAAAAATATCACAATTAATTGCACGTTGATACCAATTATTCGATATTTATCAATAATTTCAAGATGCAAGAAATTGTGCTTCTTATATTTTATCAAATCAAAATTATGAAACTGATAATCATTGAATTGCTTCAATTCATAATTTTAAAAAGGTAAAATAATTTCGCTAAATACTAAAATATTCATAAGATTGAATATTAGCATCTAACTTCCTACACTATATCTAATAATTGTCACTCTAGCATATTACAATTATACTCATAACAATTATTATTGATATATGTAAGCTCGAAAAAATAGTTGAATAGAAATTCACAAGTCCTTTAAATATAGACATTTAACACTTGTGTTCCTAATTGCAACTTCTCGCAACAAAAACAAATTTAGAAATATTTTCTAAGTATATAAAATATTGAGAATTTTATACACATAACTTAGAAAATACTTCGTCTTCCAATATTAGTGAGTTTTGAAATATGCATTAATTACTTAGAACAGAAATTCTAAATACTGTCACTAATACTAAAAGTATCACAATTATTTGTAATAAAATATTTAAAAATATCAGAGCAATTAAGCAAGATATCATTGACTAATACTCATCAAATATTTAACACACAAATAATTATGCTGCTAACTTATGCTAAATAATTTAACTACCACTTATGCATATTACATTGTAAGCATGATAATTAAACTAATAGCAAAAAGTATGAGGTACTGGATTTAAAACAAATTCACAAGTCCTTTAAATATGAAAAATTTAATACTTGTGAACTCATTTGAGAATTCATTGCAGATGAGATTTCCAACAAATATGTATATAAATAATATCCCAAGTTCACTAATCAACTTAGATAAAATGAATTTATCAAGTTGTTTAACAAATATCTGCAAGTTATTCTACTAAGGACAATCTCGAAAGAAATGATACCTGGTGTCCATGAGCTTGTTCCTTAAGTGGTGTGGAGAGATCAACAGAGTTGTTGGAGAAAATTGACAGCTTCTAGGAATGACTTCCCTGTCTTTCTACAACCTGCATCATCTATATCTATATAGCCAATTAGGTTAAACCTAGTATTTTTAGGGTCCCAGATTTCAAAAATTGGTGATCCCCTAAGATATCTAACAATTCATAACTTAGTTATAAGATAAGATTCTCTAGTATCCACTTGGAAACTTGCACATAAGCATTTTGAGAATAAAATATATGGTCTTTATGCACTTGAATAAGTAATGAGCTGATTACCTCTATGGCTTGTCACTTCAGTTCATATACCTGATTTGCCCTGATCAAGCTTAGTGGTTTGTTAAAAAGAAGTCTTGGTAGGTCTTGAATCTTCTAAATTGCGCATCTTTAAAAGATCCTTGACTTACTTTAATTGCCATCATTCTTTCGAATTACTTGTAATCCAAAAAGAATTGCTACTCTTCCAACATGCTCATGTTGTACCTACTCTGTATTAACTTAACAATAAACTCTTGCCAAAGTTTTCGTTAGTAGACCCACATATAATATAATCATGGTATTCTTGCACATATATTACATTATGTGTGCTTTGTAATCTAGAGAGATATATGTGTATAACTACTCTACCAAAATCATTTTCAAGTGATAAACTAGTTAGAGTGTCATACCATGTCCTTGACGATTTGCTTGAATCCCTAACTCTGTTAGGTCCTCATCTTGTTAGGCCCAATTGTTAGGTCCTAAGAGGATCAAGTCTCGTCTCTGTTGCTTGCTGTTAGATCTTAAAAGTCCCGAAGATTCTGTTTCCATCATCGTCGATACCTTCTACTTTATATTAACCTGTAGCAACCAGTTTGGCTTTGTCCTTCATAACAATGCCAATTATTATCCAATTTCTGTGAACCCTTATAGTACCAATTTCAGCTTCGACTTTAGTGGTCTAGGTTCCAGCTTCAGTAGTTTCTGCCTTTGAACTGATTGAGATCATCTTGCATTGCAATCACCCAATCTGGATCAATTAGTGCATCTTCAATATTCTTTGGGATACCAATTATTGATTGTTGGGTCCCAAAAAATATATGTTCATCTTGACTAGCACTTCTAGCCTTTACTCAAAATCCGGTTTACTAAGAACTAGACTCCAGGAATGACTTTGACTTCAAACCCTTTGTCTCGGCAGATATGTTCTTGATGTATTCCATTGATCTTCATTGTGTTGAGTACGACTAGTAGATCCTTCTTTTATTTTGCTCCCCCTGAGTTGTTGCTAGGATGTGTTGAAGATCATTCACCTTTTTCAGTGGATTCTGTTAAAGTTCACGAGTTGTGTAGTTTCACTACCAATTCCACTAATAGGATCTGAATCAACATCATTATCACTGATTCCTTCTGCAACCTCAGTTTCATCATCAGTATCTGAATTTGACTCTGACGGAATGTCAAACTTCAAAGATTCAGAATAGTCAATCATTTGAATGCTTAGGAGCTTGGTTTAGTAGGTCGATACATTCAGACTTTCAATCACCTTCTGGTTTTACATCATTAATGAGTAACCGAGGAAAATTGTTCCTTGAGTCTTAACTTCTTGTCGAGATACTCATATACATCTTCAGTAAATATCAATTTCCTCCAAACACAAGAAAGATCTTCAGTGTTTGCTTCTTGTTGGCCATTAACTCATATGATGTCTTTTCACGATCTTGTTAATTAAAGCAGCATGCTATGTTAATTACTTCAGCTTCAAAGTACCTTTTTCAGTGCAGAATTCATATAGAACTTCACTCGCGAAATTCAGTTCCATTATCTGACTTCAAAGTTCTCACAGCTTACTTTGCTTCCAACTTGATCTTCCTGATGTGATCAATCACCATCTGTGATATTTTATCTGTTGAATGCACGAACATCACCAATTTGTAATTAGGGTTGTCATCGACCACCACTTAAGCATATTTTTTCCATGACATAATTTGCTTCGTGTGATGTTTTCATTGACTTCCCTATGTGACATACTTCAAAATGTCCTTCTAGATAGAATTCCATTAGAAGTAGTCCTCTCACCAATTTCTTCTTTATCAAAGAATCCATTGTCTTGTTCACCAAGTGTGAGAGCTTCTTATGCCATAGCTAACTCTTTACTGATGAAGCTTTACTGAAAAGATCACTTCACCTTTGTATACAAAGTCCATGTCAGCTACGAACAATCTTCCTCACTCTCAGTTGAGTGAGCTTCCAACCTTCTTGTTTGAGATCAAACACTTTTCCTTTTCGATGCTTTTCTAGAAAACCATTGACAAAGAATTCCCTAGTGCCCTGTAGATAGTGCCTAAGTCCTTCCACAAGAAAGATGCTTTCACTGATGACAGTTCTTAAATCATGATAGCCATATCCCTTGTATATCCTTTGCTGTCATCTCCAAAGGTTACCATCGGGGAGGCCTTCTCAATCAATCTTGATATTAGAGCTTTAATCTTAATCATATGCCTCGAACAATAAATGTCACGAAGTCATATAACCTTTGCCTTTAATTACATACTCTGCAATCACAAATGATTAAGATTTTTGGTACTCAACTTTTAATTGAGTCCAGATGGGTTAGAGATATTATCAGAGGTAACATCAGCTTCAATATGCATAAAGCTCATGGATAGAAGAACTAACAAATTAATTACTAATTCTGTCTAATCCATTTCTGTTGTTGTCTAACATTTTTAACTATCTCTAATTACCTAAGTCAGTTTTAGATTAATCTTCGAATCAACAAATGTTACTGACTACTTAGATAATTCTGCCATCTTTTATTATTCTACTCCTTAACAAGCAATACATGATATGATATGACATTTAAGTGCAACTATGTGAGTGCGAGTAAATTATGTGAAAATAAGCACATAAACAATTTAAGAATATGCAGAATATTTGAATAAAACATTATAAGCAAAATCAAATTCCACATATACTTATCAAGTCATTTATCACAATAAGAACAAATATAAAATATCTGATCTATGACCTGTTAGTCTATTTAGCAATTTTCACAACATTAGCAGAGGTATTAAATCACAGAAGATTTAAATCAAGTTCCAGCAAATGTTTAGGGATACACCTAACCGTCTAGAACACCCTATCTAATTCTCCAGATATTCATTTTACTGCATATAAAATCAAGTATGAAAAGTACTAATTAAACTCATGAATCCTAGCATGTAATCTTATTCTTAGCAATCAATTAAGCATTTAAGTCCTAAGATGCTAACATGCTGACATGAATATAATACATTTCAAAACATAATTATCATACAGTTCTGAATTAGATAAAAGTATACTAGTTAGAATGCGTACCTGTGAAGTGCTTAGTGATTCATCTCCAGTGTTGGTCATTGATGCCAGATATCCATTTGGTTCATCACTGTCACTGATAGAATCAGCTTTGCATTTAACTTCATCAACAAATGTTTTCCCTTGCTGCATCCTCACTAATGCCTGAGATTCCTGCTACAACCCAACATAGTGTCTGTCATCATTTGCTTGTACAGGCCTCTTCAAACTGTGTAGCAAACCCTTGATCTTGTCTTTCTATTTTAAACCATCCCTGTTTTGTAACAGCCTCTTGAACTGATCTTGAAAATCTCCTTTACGGAATCTATAGGTAACGACCTTAGATTTAGAATTGGGATTCCGTCTGAATCTGAAGTCACTGAACTTCCTGTTGCCCTGCAGGCTTGACTTGCAGTCCAGTTCTTAGGTTATTCCAAAGTGTCAAATTCACATGCAACACCTTGACCACTACCTCGAGCTACAACATCTTCAATTCAGCTTATAGGATCATTTTATTTCTATTTAGAGGTTCTCAACCTTGAGTTCAATCAAATATGGTTCCTAGGTCACAAATACAGTGGATATGCTAGCAACCTGCTTTACTAAATATTATCTTCTTCAGCTCTTGTTCTAGTTCATAGGCCTTCAGCACATACAGGTCTTTTACAGACAATGTGGTTGTATCCTTAAATTCCTGTTGGCTGTAACCCTACGTTCCAGATGATCTGCAGTGTTAGCATGAACGTCCTGTAATCTCCCTATAGAATAATCTTTAAGGCTTGTACTGAGATTCCAGGTTGTCCAGTCTGTTTTCCTTCACTACTTCAAACCCCTTAGATTTTTCATCCAAAAATACAACTCAAATTACCCAAAAACTGTACCCAAATTAATCACTTCTTTTGCAACTTCCAAAATATTTGTGGGATCCTATGGAGTAAACCTTTGAGGAAATTAATACCACTATTTCTTCAATCTGTTCCAGAATTAACTTCATCGGATAATCTTCAGTCAATTTTTGTTGTCTTCAATACCCGGAAAAATCTTCATCTACGAACCTTTGAGCACCCTCGAATTAATATTTAAGAAAAATTTAGATTTACAGAATTTTTAATTTTCTTAGAAAATAAATTAATCAAAAATAAAAATATACAACAAATTAATTTTCAAGAATTTCGAATTTTCTTAAAAATTAAAATATCGTAAATTAATATTTAAGAAAAATTTTAGTTTTCAAGAATTTTAAATTTTCTGGAAAAATAAATAAATCTAAAATAAAAATTAAAAATTAAAGAGTACAAAACTTGGGGTACCAAACTGCATTTGGGTTAATGGCGCCTAGCATCTTAGTTGCGCCTCACACATCGAATACCCTGTACTGGCGCAACAAACACACCAGCTATTGACTTCCCTTAGTTTTTTTTCTTTTTGATTTTTGTTGCGCCTTGCACAGGTAAATACACAGAGCAGGCGCAATAAACTAATGTAGGCTGAAAAAACACAAAGTCAGTAATGTGCTGCTTGGCGCGTGGCTATTGCAATCACTGGCCCTCAATACATGTTGCTGTTGAACAAATCGAGTGAAAAAAAATGGACCAAAAATTGTTTAATAAACTTAAATCGTAAACTTTACTTAATTTATAAAATAAACTAATTAAAATTTATAAAATAAACTTATAAAAGTTTATAAAATAAATTTAATATTAAGTTTATAACATAAACTAATTAAAATTTATTATATAAACTAATAAAAGTTTATAAAACAAATTTTATAAAAGTTTATAAAATAAATTTATATTAAGTTTATAAAATAAACTAATAAAAATTTATATAAGTTTATAAAACAAATTTTATAAAAGTTTATAAAATAAACTTATTAAAAGTTTATAATTAAATTTATTTAACAAGGCCTCTAAACATTTAAGTCCAACTAGCTTCGACACCCTGAGCTTCACTGGGTTACGGATCCTGATTTGTATATCAATCAGCGAGCTCTGATACCAATTGTTGGGTCCCGATGTATCGTAGAAGGGGGGGTTGAATACGATACTCACAATAATTTAAATTCTTTTCGGAATTTGCGGATAAATAAATTATTGCTTCAGAGTGGGTTTGGCCATTTGTAGTGTTTAGGAGAACTGCCTACTAATTTTCTTTGAGCTTGGATAAATCAGTTATGTTCTAGAAAATTAGCAAGTAAATTATAGAGACAAGTTTCCGGGAATATATCTTTCATATATAAACCCAGAGGGGTGCTACACCCAGTTAAAAATATAACTGACTTCCAAAGAACAAATTTGTTCTTTGCTACAAACACAAAAATATTAGGCTCAGTTCCTATACAAATATATCTAAATTAGTACAAGTAAAAACTTAATCCGTAGGAAGTGATATCTACGAGCCCTAAGCATTTTTCGTTTAAGAACCGGGTCTTAATATCTGACCGGGAGCAAGGTATGAGTGTGTATAATTTTAGTCTCTTGCTTCGGCCATGGCAGAAGCTCCCTATTTATTTTTTGTTGTTGTTGAAGACGACTCTATTCTTTAATTGGTGTAGACTTTAAATCAATAAAGTAGCTGCTTGAATTTGATTGGCTGAGGGATGAGTGGGTCCAAGAAATATTTTGTTGCGCCTGAATATTTTGTGGCGCCTTAATTCTTTGTTGCGCCTGGAAGAGTGAATCCCCTGTATAAATTAAAGTGGCGCCATTTACATGGAATTTTCAGAGGCCATCTTTTGTTACGCCTACACAAGGGGATACCCTGTGTAGGCGCCATAAAAATTCATTTCCTTAGAAGTTTTGTGGTGCTTTACTATTCACATGGTCAAAGTGCAGTTTGGTCACTGCACTTTGACCTCCTTCTCATTCCTTGATTAAAGTTTACCAACTTTCATTTCTTGTATCAAAGTCTTGCCACATTACACCCTGTACCTTGAGCTGTTTCTGTTCTTCGACTGTAGTTCAGAAACTTTCACTTTTCGTACCAAGGTTGTGACACTTTGCACCCTGCACCCTTTAAGCTGTTTGGCTGTTAGCTGTTTAGCTGTTTGGCTGTAGCCTCTACAAATTACTTTTTGTACCTTAATAAATAACCGTTCTTTCCAGGTACGTTCTTCAACTTAACAATTCTTCTATAGTTAATACTCAGATTCCTTTCACAAACTGCTGACGCCTAGTGCAACTGGTCTGGTTCACAGACGACTAACTTCGATCCAGGTCTTCGTATTATTGCCTTACGTACATTGTTAAGTTTGCAGCAACTTCATTGCTTCGAGCAGTGACTGTCAATAAACACTGTAACTTCACTGGAATCTTTTCTGGTACTTAGACACTTGTCTTTACCATGTCTTCAATTCTTCTAGATTCCTATGCTTCGAACACTGTCTATCTTCAATCAATGCTGGTACACTGAAATCTTCTTGTGGCACTTCTATACTGAATCTTCAACACTTCTGAAACCCTGAAAGTCTTTACACATTATTCTTCACTGAGGCTTGAACATATTAATGAACTTCTTTCAGTGACCTGTAGTTGACTTCAAAACTTCTTCTAATGTCTTGATTCTCTGTATTTGCCTTATCTTCATTTCTTCCTGATTTCTGTGTAGGCGTAGTATTATTTACTTGTCCTGTTTTAGTGTTGAGTTATCACGATTACTATTCATACAGCTTCGTAATCTCACCAACATACAACTATCTGTGGAAGACCTACAACGAGTATAAAAAAGAAAGAACCTTTAGGTTATTACCAAACCTCAGCACTAGAAAATCATCAACAACTTTGAGTGTTTATTTTACGATCAACATGATGGGAACATGATGACATAACCCATGTTAACAAGCATTAAAGCACTTCAAAATCTATTTCCTATTACACAGAGAGCAGTTCAACACTTGCACAAAGTCATTAAAATGAAACAAATGTTTGGTTTCTTGAAACGTAAAAACTAATACAAATAGAAGATACAAAATATTATATCCAACATTTGCAAGTTTTATTCATGGCTTAAATACAATTATAACCATGCGTTTTCAACAATATACAATTGAAACCCTCTTTTAATATATTTAGTAAATTTAACCCTACGTTTTTTAACTATTTACAATTGAAACCTTTTTTAAAATAATTAGTAAATTTAACCCTATGTTTTTGAACTATATACAATTGAAACCTTTTTTAAAATAAATAGTAAATTTAACCCTACGTTTTAAAACATTTAGTAAATTTAACCTTGACTTTTTAATTTCGGAATAAAATAAATTTTATTTCGAAAAAATATTTTCGAGAATATATTCACCGAAGACTATTTTTGAAAATAAATTAAATTCGGTGATGAACATTCATTAATATATTGAGCGGGAAGTGTGATGGCAAGATGGAATAATATAAATACATATTAAAATTTTATTGAACATATATAATATATTATACATATAGATATATTAATATAGAAAAGAACATCTAAATATTCATTTTATAAGAAAAAACCCTAATAATTGTAAATATCTATTATGATTAGATAATATCTATACAAAAAAATTGACAATAGTGCATTTGACGAATATTTATTCAAAATTTTGTCGTAAGATTTATTTTATTCCGAAATTAAAAAGTCAAGGTTAAATTTACTAAATATTTTAAAACGTAGGGTTAAATTTACTATTTATTTTAAAAAAGGTTTCAATTGTACATAGTTCAAAAATATAGGGTTAAATTTACTAATTATTTTAAAAAAGGTTTCAATTGTAAATAGTTAAAAAACATAGGGTTAAATTTACTAAATATATTAAAATAGGATTTCAATTATATATTGTTAATAACACAGGGTTTCAATTGTAAATAAGCCTTTATTCATTGATAAATGAAATTTTGACACTATGTACAATCACTAGTTCTCTTTGCTCGTGCCTTCACCGTCCGTTTATGTATCACCACCAGTTTATACTCCACCACCACGACCAATTGCATGTTTTGCCGCCTCCACCTCCCTCATTTCCCTTATTTTTCCCCTTCACCTTCATCTTCTTCTCATTGGAGCTTTGATATATATATATATATATATATATATATATATATATATGTGTGTGTGTGTGTGTGTGTAACTATGGCTAATATCTTTCATATAATATAGAAACCTTTATATTTACCATATTATCATTTTAAATTTTATTTTTTTATTTTTTTATCTAACGACATTAGTGTTCAATTAACGGAATTGAGTCGGAGCCCTATGCTAGCTAAAAAAATAAATCTAGCCATCATATTGGCACAATTAATTTTTTAGCCACTAACATGCAAACAAATTAAACGCGGGTATATAAACTGCAATTTAGTCATATTTTTATTAAATTTCGTATCTTTCATATTTATATATTAATAATATTATATATACCGATATTTTAAAATAAATTATTTTAATACCTTACTAAATTATTATACTATTTTTTATTAGAATAATATTAATGCAACTTTCCCATACTTAATTAGAGAAATAAACAGTTACATACATCGAACCATATCGTTCGGATAACTTACAAAATTTAAGTGTGAGTTAAAGTTATTTAAAGTTAAATGTGAAAAATAAAGATTTTAAATTAGCATGCGTTTGGATAAATTTATATTTTGTATAAATTTATAATTTTGTATAAATTATGAGTTATTAAAAATAAAAATAAAATTTATAAATTGTACATGTAAATTATCTTTGTGATCTTTCTTTACTTCTTTTTGCTACATTTCACTAATCAAATACAAACTGCAAAGAGTAGAATTTCGATAGAAGAGATCGTTGAAGAACACACTGCAGAAAAGAGTAATATTCCTGCTCATTCTTAGGAAACAGACCACCCAGATCTTATTTTTACAGGGCAGTGTTTTTTTATATCTTTTCTTATTTTTTGGAGCATTTTAACAATTTTTGTAGTTTTATTGATTTATTACAATTCAATCCTCCAAAGTTTTATTTAGATATACCAGACATTGGTATTCATAATTTTAACCAAAAAAATATTAATACTACATTTTTTTTAGGTCCGCAATCCAAATTTTAGAATAGATTTAACCTTATAAAATATTTTTGACGATCTACATATTGGTCACTCTTCACTTACCCACTCTTTACAGACTACTGGTCTCCCCATATTTTTGAAAGTAGATGAACAAAAAAAATTTCAAGTAAATTATTTTGAAAAAGATTTAAAATTTGAGCAAGAAATTGATAGTAATGTAAGAGATGCAACAACGTAAAAGAAATATATATTTTCATTAACCATCAAAATCAGATTGAAAATTTAATTAAACCATATTTTTTTGACATTTCCTTATGCGGTTGTTTTTAAATGTGTCGTTGTAACTAGTGATCTAGGGGAACTCAAACTTTTTCTTCCGATAAATATTAATATTAGTAATAAAGACTGTATGTATATATTATATTTAATAATAATATAGTATATCTGGACTTTCATACCCTATTTAAATTACTTTTAAAAAAATTATGTAAATTTACTCCTGTCTCAAGTTTTATCAGAAATATCCTCTTTCGACACCGAATGGACCCCGGGTCATCATCACAATATGAATGTGCTTCAGCAGCATTGTGCAACAAAAAAGGTGATACCTACTTTCAATGAGATGGTCGTCTTAGATATTTCTTGCCTAAAGTCTAATATATTGTCCCTTTTGATTAGGTCTTTTCACAAAATTATGATTTCCTCCAGCAAAAAACAATCCTGATGCCATGGCAATTGATATCAGGTAACTAACGAGATGCCAGCTTTACCACTTGTATATAATTTTCTTGTTGCCAACTTGCTCAGCTGCATACAATGTAGGATGTATTATTTTACTCCTTGTGGGAATATCAAAAATTTGTTGCTAACTTGTCCCTAACAAGCACTTGTTAGGGACCAGGACCCTATATATAGAGAGAGAGAGAGCGAGATCCTCCTTAACGAGAGAACCAGATACCTCAATCGTGACCGTAGATTCTTTTAATCATGATCGTAGATTCATTTAAAGTAAGATTCTCTTAATTTTTAAATGAAGATTCTGTTAGATTGTGAGTAGATCAACGGTGGATATATAGGGTCTCTGATTCTCTCGCTAAGGAGGATTCTCCCTTGAAACTCTCCCTATATATATATATATATATTATATATATATATATATGCACTTAACTTGTATTTCTCCTTGGTTGAAAATTTGTTGTACGCAAAGTATATTTTCAGTGTGGTTCGGGTGCTTATAGTTGCAACTTAACAACAATGCTAAATCCAAACACTGTCATTACTCTTTTAGTCAACGACATGCAGCAGGCGAAGTATGATTCCTATGGGTGGAGGTGCTTGTAATTTTATGCTATTGCCATAGTTAATAGTTAATTCCATAAATGTCTTGTTCCACAAACATCCGTGCATATGGTATTTATGGAAGGTCAAATTTACCTTCAATTGATTGGAATCCCCAAATTCTGATATTCGGAAAAAGATAGTACATGATATTGAGGAACAGTGTTTTTTCTTCCTTAAGATGTATATTGTAGTTGGCTTAATTATTACATTACAATCAATTTTTTGGTTATGTGATGTAATGTTACTCCTATCATGAAAATCAGCATAACAGTACCAGCTGACCACCAGCTCTTGTTGTGTATGATTATAGATCTTGCAATGTTAGTTTTCTATAATTTTTATCATTTAATGTTGATGTGCACAGTTGTCTTATATTTTAATAGGTTCCACGAATGTCTTCAGGAATGTAACGGAGACTAGGTTTTGAAAGCTGAAGCTGGTGCCAAGTCCAGAAGTTCACTGAATGTGCTCTGAAATGTATAGGTTTTCAATCTCTGTCAGGGTGAAAAAGATGACATCAATCAGAACTCGCTCATTCGGATTCAATTGCAGTTGTCTGTATTCAAGGCTTTTCTCAATCTGGCTGGAAAAAATCTCTCTGGAAAGGACTTTACAGAAGCCTTTGATCAGCTTGTTTCCCTCTTACTCTATTCTCTAGTTCATTTGATCCCGGTTGGTCTTCAGGTATACCTGCACCTGCCATCCAAGGGTTGCTGAGCATGTTGGTAGATGGAGGTGCAGACAATGTCAATCAATGTTTTCTTGAAGCCTCGCATTTTGGGAGCACAGAGCTTGTCCGCATTTTTTTGCAGGTAAATTATCATATCATGCAATCAAAAAGGTGATATTATGTATGGGTTTTTTGCTTTTATCTTATTAAGTTTCACTTGAAGTTCATCAGAAACTGTGTTCAAGTCAATTTTGTTTTGTTTGTGATGAATTCTCTGCAATTGGCAATTATTAAATTCTCTTCTTTGTCTTGAACCTTAAGTTTTTGGTTTTTCGCTGTAGCCTTGTTTTGAGGTTTGAGATAAAGTAAAGCTTTCACTAGATACAACAAGCACATGTGTGATAAATTAAGTTGCTTTAATGATTTTATATCGTCTCTCCATTCTGCATGCATCCGCAAACTTCAAATAGTTGAGACATACTAACACGGAGAACACCAGTAATACAGGCAAACTGTAACAATTGTGAGACAACTTAAAAAACCTACCTGAATATAAAACTTTATTTTTATGTTTATCTTCTTGATATAGAGCAGTAATGAACCTCTGTCTTCACTTTACTAACCTTGAAGATGGTACTTCATATTTTATATAACATGTTTCACATTCATTGGAATTTACTATGAAACATGAGTGGGATGTGGGAAGCGCATGCTGCTAAATTATGTGTCACCCATGTATTTGTACTGCAGTTAAGATTAAAATGCAAATTTGTTACTTGTTTTGATGTCAGTTCTTGTCTATATCCAATCTGACTCTGTATCCATATCTGGTCTATTTTGATATTTTCATTTTCCTAAAGTGTTGGTAAACACCGAGTGAACAGATTAGTTAAAGAAATAAAAATTATATAAAGGCCTAGTGCTCACATGGTCTGGGTCAGCCAATGTAAGATAAGTTGTTAATCAAGTTACCGGCTCTGTCCTGCGTACACTACGTCAGAAGTGCTCATATGCAATGCTCTCATGTTGCCTTATATGCCAAATGGTGTTGTCTTAGGCCTGAAATCGAAAAAGGCAACACTTTTGAGTGTTGCATCTGCGGTCATTGCCTTTGACCTCTAATGCAACGCTTTTGTTATGTAATGCAACACCACTGAAAGTATTGCATATTGGTCATAATGCAACACCACCATGGTATAAATGCAACAAAATTTAGTGTTGCTTTAAATGTGAAGCTGAAATAAATGTGGGCCAGGTCAGCAGTGGGGCCCACCCGTGCCACGTCAGCAATGGGGTCCGTTTTGCCACGTTAGTAGTGGGTCACACCAGTGCCACGTCAGCAGTGGGTCACACCAGTGCCACGTAAACCGTGGGTCCCACCTAAACTAATGCAACACTACCATGCTATAATGCAATGACAAAATTTATAATTGTAACATCATATTTTTTTTGGCAATACTATTTATATATAATGCAACAATGATAAAAATCAAATGCAACACTTTTCATAAATTTTTCAAAATAGCCTTCTAGTACATATGTCAATCACATCAACAACCAACCAAGGTAGATAATACAATACAGAGGATTAACTATTCTAACAACTCTCTTTAACAGATCTGCCCAATATAGCAAACTACCAAAATAATAGAAATACGACCAAGTCTAACTTTAAATGTACCAAATCTAACTTGCACCAATTTACCAAGTTTAAATACTAAGGATAGTTACATAATTAGAATCCTAGGAAGTAGCGCCACCTTAAGTCACAGAAGTACCGTTGTCATCTTGATCATTTGAAACGGAAGCACACTAGTCACCATGCAAGGAAAGCAAGGACTTCGAAGAAATCATCCAATTCTGCAAAAAGAGAGAACAAGCACTTTTCAATTCCATAACAGAAGTTCAAAATTAAAGCTCTTTTATCATAATACAATATAATGATATAAGTTTAGCTTGTAAGTTTGTGATCATAAATTCTTTCCAGATTCAAGTTTCAACTAATATAATTTGATCTAGTCTAAAATGGCGCCAACTATCTGACTTTTATATATAGTACCATTGTGGTTTCATCATAATTATTATAGCTACTAGATAGTTAAAACTTTCTTTTACACTTTATAAGAAATAAATTACAGGGAATGAATATGTTTGAAGGAGATATCAACTTTTAAAAATATTTTTTTAATTATAGTAACTATGTTCAATTTAGTTGTTTCTTTTAGCATGCTATGAATTACATAGTAAAAGTAAGATAATTGAGACAAAGCTAATACGATGAATGAGTGCAAAATAAAAAAAGTTATAAATGAATAAATGATAACCTCGAAAACTTTCTACCAAATAGCCTCTTGCCCGGTGAATACTAATGGCAAGTTAATACCTGTAGAGCCCTGAGTTGATTTGTAAAGATTACTCCACTTTCTTACTGTCATTGTCATGAGCCAGGCATACAACAATAGAATCTAATGCTATGATCGACTAGAGCTTGTCACGAAGTAGGCTCAGGTACGTACACATCTAAACCCCCATGAGTTCTTAACTGCTCTCTTGAGTTACATGATACATGGGCCATATCGCAGAGCAGTGGCAATGCATATTGCTTCAATGGAGACCTGACATAATAAAATACATCAGTTAACATATAGAGCAATATAAGGTAGTTATACTTGTGTTGCTTTTAAATTAAGTTATAACAAGTACCTGTTGCAATATACAAATTAGCATAACTAGCAAACAACAATGCAAACAGTTTATTCAACTATATTATATACTAGTTTTCTTTGAAAACTAGCAGTAATAATATTCTAATAATGTTCCAGCTAAAAAATACATATGGTAATAGTGTAAGGTATATCTACTAAGTAAGAAATAACAATTAAAGAGTCTAATGTAAACCACATGCTTAACACTCATTGGCAGATCAACCTATAAGACCTGGTCAATATTTTGATCGCACTTCTGCATCAGCATAAGATAATAATATTTGAAAACATATCCATTTATACAGTTATCGAAATAAAAATATATCAATGTCCAATCATATAAAGTGTTGGCTCAGATAACAAAAGATATAGCAATATGCATACATGGAACGTGTGGTACATGATGCATCTTTTGACGTAACTTTTCCTGAGTTATGCACATATACAAGTTAAAAGGTTCACCTCATGGTGAATTTGGGACACAATAGGACCTTCTTTGAGGTCAAGGTTTGGTATTCAAAACTTTATCGCATCTTCTTGTTGAAGATTTTCCGAGCAGTGTAGGTCAGTTGAAAGATAATTAACGCACTTCAATAACTATTTACAACAATATAAAGGTGTGAGAAATGAGGAGTTGAAACTTACGGAGCTTATATTCAAAGGTATAAAAAGAAAACATGTGTACCATCAAAAGAATAGCAGGTTCTTCTCTATGTGCATTGCATCCAAGTTATGTCGAAGTGGATTATGATGCCAATATGGCAAATCAAAAAATATTGATTTCTTTTTAAAAGGGCAATCATTTTTACCCTTTTTCTTGGTCTTAGGCAACATCAGACTAAAATTAACATATGAATATATATACATATATATATATAACAAGAAACGCTAAATTAATTAAAATCTTTAAGTTTCGGGACTGTACGATACTTCGTTCAAAAAATAAAAGAGCTCATCTTTTTGGCCAAAAAATATTATAGGAAAAAGAACTGTAACGTATTTCATATGTATCTGAAACTATATACTACTTGAAATTCTCTGAAATATCGAGGTAATTGTAATTTCTCGAAATATCGAGTACTTGTTAAGGTTTTCATACTACCACTTGATATATTAAGTTCTCAACAAATGCTTTAAATATGCGTAGACCTCTGCTAGTAATACGATAATACTAGAAGCATGAACCTAGATAAAATCTAGGTGTAACAAAAAATGCAAGCATCAGCAATTAAAACTGTACATACAATCCACACTATATTTAAGCAATTAAAACGGAGTCTACCACATAACAATCCATTTAAGCATCAGCAAGCACTAATTAAAAAACCAACAAATGAAAATATACAAAACTGTAGATACAGAACATTTACATAAACATATTATTTCCATAATAAAATAGATAACTAAAAACACAAAACTGAGATAAAACCCTTAATTCGAAGCACCAATTACCTTAATTCGAAACTCCAATTCAAAACCCCTTAATTTTGCAAACCCTGACCTGCATAAGTGAACCAACAAATGAAAACAGAGAACTAACAAATGAAAATCAACAAATCAAAACAGAAAACCCCCAATTACATTGAAACACCACAAATACCTTTATGAAATCCCTAATAGAAACCCCCAATTACTTGTAAAATAGGAAGTCAAGTAAACAGAGATACGAGAGTAAACGGATGTATGAGAGTGAGATGTGAGATATGAGAGCTCATTCGATCTAACCCCAATGTGGAGTTGCTTCGATTTACCTTCGATTTAACTTTAACCCTAGATTTGACTTGTAATTTCCCTTCGGTTTACCTCTAACCCTAACTTTTACTTGCAATTTCCCTTCGATTTTTCTTCGATTTTATCTTGGACTCGCGATTTCACCCAAACCCTAACCCTAACCCATATGTATTGTGAGATGTGCTTGTGTGAGATGTATTGTGTCTGTGTACTTAAGGACAATTTGGGGGGAAATATGCCGCCTATTTTCAGTAAAAATTTGGGGTCTTTTATTTATTAAGTTGTTTTATTAATAATTTTTATAAATATTTAAGATTATTTTAAATAAATTAATTCTATATGATATAATTATATTTAATATTTTTAATTAATCTGGAAGTTTTTATTTATTCAATTTGACCGCTTTGACTATTATAAAATCATACCGAATAAATCTGGAATTTTTTTTAAACATTTTCACACCACTAAAATAGCTAGATACTATAAAATCACGCTGAATAAATCTGGAATTATTTTAAAAACTTTTTACACCAATAAATAGTTAGATATTAACATCTGTATGGTTGGATCGTCAAAAACAAATTTTAAAAAAATAGAATCAGCATTCGTCACAAGACTAGTTAAAGGAAAAACATAATTTGACTGCTTTGACTATTATAAAATCATACCGAATAAATCTGAAATTTTTTTTAAAACTTTTTACATCACTAAAATAGTTAGATATTAACATCCGTACGGTTGGATCGTCAAAAATAAATTTTAAAAAATAGAATCATATGTGTACTAGTTAATGAGAATGTGTACTTTGACTGTTTTGACTATTATAAAAACATAACAAACAAATCTGGAATTTTTTTAAAAAATATTTGGCACTACTAAAATATTCAGATATTAACATCCGTACGGTTGGATCATCGAAAAAGAAATTTAAAAAAATAGATTCAGCATTCAGCATAACATTAGTTACGGAGAAAGTCTCGTTTGACCGGTTTGACTAGTATAAAATCACATAGAATAAAACTGAAAATTTTTATAAAAAATTGGCAGTACTAAAATAGTCAGATATTAACATTCGTATGGTTGGATCGTCGGAAAAAAAATTAAAAAAATAGATTCAGCATTCAGCACAACACTAGTTATAGAGAACGTCTAGTTTGACTAGTATAAAATCACATAGAATAAAACTGAAAATTTTTAAAAAAAATTGACACCACTAAAACAGTCAGATATTAACATACGTACGGTTGGATCGTCGAAAAAGAAATTTAAAAAAATAGATTCAGCATTCAGCACAATATTAGTTATAGAGAAAGTCTCGTTTGACCAGTTTGACTAATATAAAATCACATAGAATAAAACTGAAATTTTTTTAAAAAAAATTGACATTACTAAAATAGTCAGATATTAACATCCGTACGGTTGGATCGTCGGAAAAGAAATTTAAAAAAATAAATTTAGCATTCAACACAACCCTAGTTACAGAGAAAGTGTAGTTTGACCGGTTTGACTAGTATAAAATCACATAGAATAAAGCTGAAATTTTTTTAAAAAAATTTAGCATCACTAAAATAGTCAGATATTAACATCCGTATGGTTGGATCGTTGAAAATAAATTTTAAAAAACTGATTCAGCAATCGGGTTATACTAATTATTATATAAAGACTAGAAAATACAAAAGCAACACTAAACAACCAAATGCAACGCTACCATATTAAATGCAACGCTTGTGATGGGACTTGACGCCACGTCAGCAGATGTGGGCCCCACAACTGCCACGTCAGCGTGGTGGCCCCCCACTGCCACGTCAGCACTGGACCACTGCCACGTCAGTGTGGGTCTCACTGCCACGTCAGCGTGGGTCCCACTGCCACGTCAGCAGTGGTAGCCCACTAGTGGGCCCCGCCAGCCACATCAGCATGGGCCCCACTGCCACGTCAGCCGTGGTGGGCCCCCACTACCACGTCAGCACTAGCCCACTGCCACATCACTAATTATTAAAAAAAAATTAGCTAATGCAACACCATTCGTTAGTGTTGCATTCACTGCAATACCGTGAGTAATATGCAACACGAAATTTTATCTAATATAATATTATTTTAGCAGTGTTGCAAAATAGCCAAAAATTCAGAGCTACCGCAACGTTTTCAGCGCAATGATTTCTAAAAGAATTGCCTATGAGCACTTATAGCGTAGTGGTATTGACACCAAATTTATCTATTTGGCACTGTGACTTTCATTTGAAATATTGATTTGTTCTTCATATAGATTGTAAGAACTGAAACAAGTTCGTGTTTTTTTTGATGGAGTTGAGAAATGTTTGAGCATATAAGCTAACCTTTTTAATATCTTCAAGGCAATTTGGACGAATTATGAGATAGAAAAATGCTTCTCATAGATAATATAAATATATGCCAAAATGATACTAATGATGTGGAAACAGTAAATGAACTTTCCCCTGGTTGATTGTTTCGTATATGGAATTCTGCACTGTAGACAAGGCCAGGAATATGAACCTTTTTATCTATTTAATTTTCAGGTCATTGAGTATCTATATGATTCCTTGAGGAAGGATTATATTTTCCACTTAAGTCAATAGAAATTACTATTATGGTACAATTTAAGATTTGGCTATCTTCGAGTATACCTATTTGGTTTAAGGATGTGAACAGGTGATTTTGGTATGATATTTTCTCAGTCTCCAAGTTGCTCCACACAAAGTATGGGAATGTTACGTAGGTTTGAAGTTTGAACCTTCTAGATTTCCTTCTAGCAAGACGGGTGCTTTTATTTGTTAATCAAAATCATGACATTTCAAGGCGGGTGACTTCTGAATTTTAGGTAACATACATCACCGGCATCTAATAGTGGAAATAGATAGTTCTTATTATGATTGTATGTCATGTACATACTAGTCTTCTTCTTCGTTTTATTTGTGGTATTACTATAATTTCTTTCTAGAATGTAACCTTGGGCTGTCTTGTCTAAACTTACTGATGTGAAGAAAACACCCTATAATGCCAGGCTTTACACTAAATACTGAATGTGATCTAGGATGAAGAGTGCAGTTTCATGTCTCGAGTAGTTTCTGATATGGGATATTTACTGGTTTGTTATTTTACATTTGGTCACAGCTATCACTTCTAAATGCGATGAGTATCATTGATATAGTTAGCACCCATTAAACCAGTAACCACAGTTTCTGTTCATCAAAATGTACAGTTGCATTAAATCTGATTCAATTCTTTGGTTGACGACGACACCCCACATAATGTATGCATTAATGTAGGATAAGAGTGTGTACCTGCATGTTTTTAAGTTTAAGATTATTGAAGAACACATATGAAAGTATGTTTGTACCACGTATTTATGTCATTGTTTTCTGTTACAATATTGCTTATGTATGGTTTGGTGGTCCACTCTTGTAGATTGCACAGAGGAACAGTTTGGATGTTGATGTTGATCTGGCTTTGGGCTTTGCATCCCATTATGGCAAGATTGGAACTATGGAGTGTCTAGTTGAAGGGAACGCAATAAGTTTTTTGGGTCCTTTAATGAGGACAGCTGAGAGGGGTTGTCTGCACGTCGTTCAATGGTTTGTGAAGAGAGGTTGCCGAGACATGGAACTTTGTCTGGCCCTTACAGCTGCCACTTCCAGGAGTCAAGTTGAACTTGCTGCCTATCTCCTTCCTCATGTGCCTCATCATGTGCTTGCAGCTCTTAGCATTGAAATTCTAAAGGCTGCTGGTGAAAGAAGCAATGGTTCCCTTGACGGGGTGGCATTTCTCCTGAAGTCTAATTTTCTTAGAGACCCTGCTGCCATGTATGCGGTGGCTGAGACCATTTCTAAATCTGACGATGACTGCATTGCACCTCATCTCAGGGACTTTCTCCCGGAACACTGGTCAGAAGATACTTTTTTGGATGGGCTGAGAGAAGGACAAGAGAAATACTTAAACTTGATGAGGATTTTGAAGTGGGGTGAATCCCCTTTTATGTTTAGGAGATCTTCCATCCCCTTTGAGGGTGGCTATAGCGTACCTGTCGTTGTATAGGGAGTGTGTCAAGGCAGGGGGCTATTTGTTATCACAGAAACTGAGAGGACAACTTGTTGAAGCGGCAAGAAGATTGGGAAGCAAGACATCGAATGATGCTGGACATGAAACAGAACTCTTGGCTGTTTTGCAGCATCATCTTCCTCCGTTTTTTCTGTACTAGCCAAGATTCGCTTAGTCAAGATTATAATTTCTAAAATTTTCTACCCTTAAACATGGATTTTACCTTCTAGTCTCCTCCAGCCTGTGCTGAACGTTTCTATCCTTGTATCGCGTATTGTTTGAAACTGCATTATGTTTCTTTCTGTGTTTTTGAACAGTATAATAAAACAATGATGTCATGTATGTAATTATATGTGCAATTGTGCATGCTTGACCTATCGTGCATGACATTGAACAATATTAAAGCAGATTGGCAAATGGCACGGGCATGACAGGGCTGTTCACGAACAGCTGTTCGTGAATAAGCACTAGCTCGGCTCGTTAAGGGCTTGTTGGCTCGTTTAAAATTAGAGTTCAAGCTAGAACACAAAAATGTATTGGTTAAGAAAACGAGCTTGAGCCAAATTTTTAGTATGTTCAGCTCGACTCGCCTCGAGCACGTTCGGCCCGAGCTCGGCTCGTTAAAACTCGAAAAAAATGGAATATATTCTGATTATTTTTATAATATTCCCAGCGTTTTAAATTTAAAATTATAATTCAAATATTTAATATGTGAATCATTTTGGATAATAGAATAAAATTTAATATTGAGTTGAGTCAAAAATCGATAATTAGTTGGATCAAGTGGGTTTGAACCTTTTTTTTCATGTAAAACTTAATTGTTCGCGAGTTGCTCGTTAAGTGCTCGAGTTCGGCTCGTTTTTGTTCGATAAGAGCTCGAGTGCGGCTCGATTTGTTAACGAACTCGAATTCAAACACATTTTTTGTGCGATAATAAAGCTCGGCTCGGTTCGTTAGAAAAAAAAAAGTTAAACTCGGCTCGTTTAGGACAAAACTCCGTTCCGCTTTATTCGTGAGGAACCCGAGGCATGTGCGATGTTGAAATGACTTTTCTATATCGAAATTTCACGCTGCGAAACAAGAAGTGATCCGAAGCACAAGATCAAATGAAAAGTATTTATTTAAAATTTTATTTTTTTTCTTGACTGAATTTAATATTTTGATACAAATAAAGTCATGCCCGTAGATTTCGTTCACCTTCTTCTTGTCAAACAAATTATTTTTTTTGTCAAACTCAATTTGTCGTGCTTTGGATTCACGTAGGGAGAACGAATACTTTCTCGTAAAATAATACAATATTTAGAGTAGGGAATATTTTTGAATCATTTTGGTCAAATATAACTTTCTTAAATCTTTCGAAATATTTTAAATATAATTAACTAGCATTATAAGCGTGATTATATTGTTTAGATGCCATCATTCCACATCTTATGTTAAATAATTATCATAAAAAAGTAATAATTATCAATTTGAAACATTTCTGTTTACCTGACTTCTTCTTTCCACGGTCAGAGTTCTTAATTTTTGCCCATCCTTCAGTCTTGGCCACCTCTTTGGTTGCAATTGAATATGAGTATTACTTTTGAGTAGTAAATATTTTAAACGTGTACAAATATGCTTCTGTCAAAATTGAAACTCCCAAGTCCTAACATCCTATGGTGTGCATTTTTTATCATATTATTTTATATGTTAAGAATTTAAAGTCCAACCCGTTAGAGCATCTCCAATGCTAAGTTCATGTTAGTTATAAAGTTTAGGTGATAATATATTATATTTCATCCGTCCCACCTATTTATTTACGTTTTGGAGAGAGGGTCTGTCACGTATTTTAAGGGAGAAAATATAGTTCCGTAACTTATTTTTACAATTTTTTGTTTTTGAATAAAAATTGAATGTTTAAATTTTTATTCAGAAAAAAAAAATTAAAAATAAGTTATGAAACTATACTTTATATATACCTTAAAATGTGTGCCGGACCTTCTGAACCAAACGTAAATAAATGGATGAGACTTAGGGAGTATCTAATACGTAAAATATAGGTCACTCAAGGCTTACTCTTATTAAGTATAATTTTAGATATCATGATTTCATTTAGCTTCTATTTCTGTTGAGTCCATAACCATTATCTAAAAATATCCATATCTGCTTTTTGTATTATTTAAACCTAGCCACATGTATATTATATTTAATACATATGTTTATAATATTTATTTCATATTTCATATTTTTAATTTTATATGATATTAAATATAAAAGTATTTTTTTATTATCAACCAAATTTATTAATTACTTATATAATTATTTAAAATATATATGGCACTTTTTAAATATTTAATATATATATATATATATCAATTTATTTGATGTATTATAATTTTTATTTTATATTTTAAATTTTATATAATATTAAATATAAAAATAGTGTTTTATTGTTAACTAAATTTATTAACTATTAATATCATTATTTTAATATATATAAAATATTTATAAAAATATTGATATACTAATATAATAAAATATAATTTTAGTTATATGTTCTATGATGTATAAAAGTAATTTTTGTTAATTACTTTTTGTTTAAATATTTTATTGTATTTTCAATTGTACTAATTATTTATTTTTATTTTAAAATTCATAAATATATATATAAATATTATAGTATTATCAATAAATATTTTTACATTAATTATACTATATATTTTAACTTGTATTGAATAAAAAAAATTAATTAACTTTAATTTATAATATTTCCTTTTATGTATATATATATAATTAATTACTATATAACTGATAGAATATAATTGTTGTAATATAATTATTGAATTTTAAAAATAATAATAATAAACTACTTTTTGAATATACCTATTTCTTACAGGTTCAACAAATTTTACGTAATATCTCTTTTACATCATTTTAACTAATCATTATAGCTACTTACCGTTGGAGATGCTTTTACAAACTATTTTAGTGTGATTTTTACAGTAAAATAGTGTAGAAGTTACGGTATTTTTAAAATCATATTCAACCCATTTACACTAAAACTTATAGCAAAATGAATCTTTGTTTTACTATTGAAGTTATTTTATAACTAAAGTACAAAAACAATAAATTTTTAGTTAAATTAATCCAAGAGTAATGTTGGGATTTAGAAAAATTCTAAAAATTAGACCAAATTTTAGTGTTATACCAAATTTGATACAGTATAATTTTTGGTGTTGCACTAAAATGGTATAATTTTTAGAATTTGATTGGAAAATAATTTTACACTAAAATAGTATAAAAGTGCAAATTTAGAGTTGGGTGGTAGATGGTCTAACATTGTGCGCGTTTTCTTATATTAAAATTTTCATTTTTCATTTTTATTTTAAATCATAAATAAGTTTTTAAATTTAACCGATCAGGCTCTAATCAAGTACGAGTAAACATTTCAATATCAGCACAAACCGACCTAGAACGTTAACAAACCTTAATGTTAAATTGCATTTGATTCATGATTAATGAATCCATTAATATGAGAATTAAAATTTTAATTTATATATTAGTATTTTATTTTTATATTAATAATTTAATTATATGTATGAAATGAAAACCTCGATCCTCTATTAATTCATTTTCTCAACAATACAGCAATGATTTATGCACCATAACAATCAAAAGGAACCACAAGGGGAAGAAAAAAAATAAAAAGCCAAAATTTTTATTGCAAGTAAGGTAAGGTCAGAGAGATCCAACTACTAGCAATGAAAGAAGTATGTCACTTTTAAGCTTATGGGTAGTAAAGAAGCTATGTTCAATAGCATCCCCATCTACATATATGTATAGTTATTAGTCACTTCTTTTACATTAGAAGGCAAGAATGCCAAGAACATGAGTACTACTACTAAGCAAATTGGCAACAGCAGCAACATAAATAGTGGTGGAGGTGGCAATGGTGGAAGAATCAATGGCAACACCAGCAATGAAGCTGTGAGACAAATGAGTAGAAACAATGACTGCAATGTGAAGTAGCTTTTCATTTTTCTGTCATGCCCTTGTGACAATGATCTTTGATATTCGATTTTTCGCCTTTCGACATATGTTGTATGGTAACTATTTCTTGAGAATGCAGGGGAATTGTTCTTCAATGTTCTGATATCCATCATGAAATTGTGAAATTTATTTTCGAAACTCGAATCTTGTTTGATAATACTTTACAAATTCTTGAAATGTAGGCCCTAAGATAGGTAAGCCTTGTTTTCAACTGTTGATCTGAAACAAAGTAAAAAATAACATGGTATCAGATTAAATTTGTAGCTGTTATACAAATATGAACATCAGATTCAAAATCGAACCCATAAAAAATCTTGGGAAATAAATCTCTAGAGTTGATTTCAAACAATTTATATAATTCAAGAAAAAGAAAAATGAGCCTTACAAACTTGGTAAAACATAAAACTTTGAAGAACTTGCATGTATATATAAGAAAACAATCAATAGGCATGGGTCTTGAGAGTTTAATCAAACAAAAACAATCATGAAAAGGGTTAGATCAATTACAAACACTTAAAAAAACAAGATAAAACTACAATAAAAAGAGTTATGACATAGGTGAATAATATGACTTACATGGTGGGTATACTCTGGTTTCTTGCAAAGAAGAGATCAAACTGAAGAAAAGAGAAGTGGGTATGTAATATGATATATGATATATGTATTTGTGATTCTCGGGGTTACTTAAAGCAATAAAAAAGAGAGGGGGAGAGAATGATGAGAATGAAGATGAAAGTAATGGGATTTTATGATTATGTTTGATTTTTGTAGGCTTTAGGTAGTTATGACTAATATAGTAAGGTGAAATGAATGAGAAAAATATAGGACTGTAAACGAACAGAGTCGAGCCGAGTTTTGTCCGAGCCGAGCTGAGTTTGACTTTTTTTTAAACGAACCGAACCGAGCCGAGTTTGACTTTTTTTAAAAACGAACCGAGTCGAGCCGAGTTTCCTAATAAACGAGCCGAACACGAGTTTTTCGCGAACAAATCGAGTCGGGTCCGAGTCGAGTCGAATTCGAACCGAGACCGAGCCGAATCGAGTTGTTCGCTAACAAAACAAATATTTTTTACTCAATTAAGTCCAATTAATAAAAATAACTTTTACGGATTGTTGTTTCTATTTTTTAAAAAATATTCCTCGACGATCCAACCGTACGGATGTCAAGATATACTTAATATAATGATATTCCCAAATTTTAAAAAATAAAAAATTAATTTGGTTGAAGATTCTAGTATATCATTACTATATTGAGTACTTGACTAGTACTCGTAACTAGTGTTTTGTCACGAATTGTTGTTTCTATTTTTCTAAAAATATTTCTCGACAATCCAACCATATGAATGTCAAGATATATATAATATAATGATATCCCCAAATTTTAAAAAAATAAAAAATTAATTTGGTTGGAGATCTTAGTATATCACTACTATATTGACTAGTACTTGTAACTAGTGCATTGTCACGAATTGTTGTTTCTATTCTTTTAAAATATTTCTCGACAATCCAACCGTACGGATGTCAAGATATATATAATATAATGATATTTCCAAATTTTAAAAAAATAAAAAATTAATTTGGTTGGAGATCTTAGTATATCACTACTATATTGACTAGAATTCGTAACTAGTGTTTTGTCACAAATTGTTCTTTCCATTTTTTTAAAAATATTTCTCGACGATCCAACCGTACAGATGTCAAGATATATTTAATTTAATGATATTCCCAAATTTAATGTATTATTTTTATTAATATATATATGTATTATATATAATAATACAAATGTAACATATTTAATTATGGTCAATTTCTCTATGTGATCGAAGTTGAATAGGTCATAAGTTGTTTTTTTAAAATTCTTGATGTTGAATTCCAAATTTCATATTTGTGTTGTGACTTGTGAGAAAAATGGCATGGTTTAATCAATTTTTTAATTTTGACAAATTAAATAAAATTGATATTCATTTTCTAAAATGAGATTTTAATCAATTTAAGAAAATTAAAAAATTAAAAAATTATGTATGTTATATATATATATATATATATATATATAGTCACATAAAAATTAATATATTAAATATGATTCAAATAATCAAATATAAATACATTATAATATATGCGTGTGTGTATATATTTATACATATCATGGAAATGTTCTGTTACTTTGTTTTGCGTATGTAGCTACACCGACATGTACATTACTAAATTTGCTTTATAATTGTCATAGTGGTATAAATAACTAAATAAGATTCTAGAATTGTCATACTGGTTTAAGAATTGCTTTGTCACAAATAGACTTTGCAGTTTGATCTTTTTCAATCTTCCAGTGTTACTCAGACGACAGTGAATGCAGACTGTAATGAGAATGAGAATCGAGATGCAATGGTTTGGGAATTGGGAGGCAAATGCCTGAATCTGATTCTTAGCATCTGTAAAACAAACAAAAACCACATGTATAGTATACACTTATTCTTTTTTTAACAATATATATATAATATGAATAATTTCATATAAACATTAATATATTAAATATGATATAAATATTTAAATTATTCATAATATTTTTTTATTTATAATATATATAAATTTTATCCGAGCCGAGCCGAGCTAGACGAGCTCGAGCCGATCCCGAGCTAAACGAGCCGAGCTCGAGCCGAACAGGCATAAAGCTCGGCTCGGGTTCGTTTACTAACCGAGCGGATTTTTATGTTCAAGATTATGTTCTTTTAATAAACGAACAGAGTCGAGTTCACTTAAACGAGCCGAGCTCGAGTTTTGTTCACGAACAACTCTGTTCATTTGCAGTCCTAGAAAAATACATGCAATGAATTTGTAAGTATATTTTGATGGGCCGGAATCAAGTGAGGGCTGCTGTTGCAGATGATATGTATGGGGGAAGAATAGAAATACTAGTAAAGAAGGGCAAGAGGGGATAGTTGTTTTGGGAAAGTTGGGGGTGGGTGTTTCCCTAGGCTCTTCTCCCCTGCCCAACTCTTTAAAATCTCTCCTCTCTCCACATCTCTCTCTCCGTAGATTATTACATCTACATAGGATGTATGGCCTCATCAGTCAAAAACAAGCATCTTTCTCCTTTTAATTTATCTTACTTCCGACGAAATCTTTGTGATTCTACTTTTGTCCTATTATTTGAGTTTATTGTTCCCAAAATCTATTTTTTGACATAATCTTTCTAATAATCGCTTCATAAATTAGTGGCGATTATTTATAACGTATTAATATTAAAATTAAGTTTTTATATGAACCACGGTTACGTCACTCTATCAGAACTGGCTATCTTCTTTGAAAGATACATTTATGCCGCTATCGTGTATAAAATTAAAAATGGATTTATAAATTAAAAGGGTCGATGACAAAATTAAAGAATGTTTTTTATTAAAAATTTAACATATTAATTTTAAATTTTTAATTACTTCATCCGTCCCCTTTTAATTGTATCTTTAACTTTTAAGTGTATTTTAACGCACATAAAAAGCATAGTTTAATAAATTATTTTTTAAATTTTCTTTTTCTAAAAAAGAATTTAAATATTAAATTTTATTTAGAAAAGGGTCCTGGTCCCTGACAATACCAGTTATTTAACAATCAGTTTACCAGCCGTTGGATCAACAAAGGAACGACCAGGATTTAAAAAAATTATGTTGTTTTCCGCTATTAAATATCGCGAATAGTGGCCCTTTCCGCACTTTTTAATCGCGGAAAGGAGGTTTCTCCCGCCCATAAACCTTAGGTGATCAGTATTGTGCTTTCATTGTTCACTTTCTTGATATTTATTTTTAAAGAAGGCAAAGATAGTTGAGAGTTTGAAGTGAAGAAATCTTGATTGGGTAAGTCTTTCTTATTATTTTTGTGTATATTATGGCGGATAAAATGTTTGTTAAGTTTGTTCCTAGAAAAAAAAGCAAGAAAAATCCATGTTATTGATGTTGATGATGATGTACATGTAAGTATAGATAATTTGGGTACTAAATCCATGTTATGCACTAAAGAATGGTTTTGTAATTCAAATTCAATTGACCTAAAAGCGTGTTAAAATTGATGAAATATATGCTCGCATATATGTTTGCAATTTAGTGGGTCAAAACAAAGGAAAAAATAGTGTTGATGATAACCTAGGTTTAGGTGCCAAAAAGGGGAAACGTCGTCGTGATATCCTTCCTAGAAGCGGTTGTAGAGTTATAATGTATGTCGTCAATAAGAAAAAAAACAAGTCATTGGGAGATAACCGCACTTGAATTAGAACATAATCATGAAGTTATTACCCCTTCAAAAATGAATTTGATTCGACGGGAGAAACACGTTAATGCGGCCCGACGAAATCTAATGAAGACTCTACATATGTCGGGTGCTCCTCCTAAACAAACCATGAACATTTTTAGTAATTTAAAAGGTGGACCGCAAAATTTTGGGTTTGATGGGTAATATATAAGGAATGTGGTAAGTGACTTTAGGAAAAATAAATTAGATGTTTGTGATGCTCAAGCAGGGTTAGATTTGTTGTATCGTTTGAAAGAAGAAAGTGGCGGTAAGTTTTTTTTATAAAAGTATTACTTGATGAAGAAAAACGGTTGAAGAGCCTTGTATGGGTAGATCCACGGTGTTTAATGGCTTATAAAAATTTGGGTGATGTGGTAGCATTTGATACAACATACCAAATCAATAGATATGACATGCCATTTGTTCCTTTCAACAGGGTCAATCATCACTACCAAAGTATAATTTTTGGTTTTACACTCATGAGGGATGAAGTTCGTACAAGTTTAGAATGGATTCTATGTACATGACTTAAGGCCGTTGAAGAAAAACATCATCTTGCTATAATTACCGATCAAGATGATCAAGCCATGACCGGCGCAATAGCTTCGCAACTACCTCAAACCAATCATTTGTTGTGTTCATGGCACATTAGCAATAAATTTCCAAAAAAACTTGCAAGTTACTATTCTAAGCACCCGGAGAGTTTCAAAGTGGATTTCAACAATTGCATTTATAACTCAATGACCGAGGTTGATTTTGAGAAAAATTAGAAAGCTTTGGTTTTGAAGTATAAATTGGAAGATAATGCATGGCTACAAGGGTTGTACCAATTGAAGAATAAATGGATCAATGCATATACTCGAAACATTTTTTCTGTGGGTCAAATGACAACGTCAAGGAGCAAGGGGGTGAATTCTTTTTTTGATAGTTATGTGAGCTCTAGTACAGGGTTGAAGGAATTTATTGAGAATGCGCAAAAAGTACTTAAAAGATAATTTTTGTGTGAGAAATATGAATATTTTAAGTCACATCATCGAAGTCGAGGAATGGAATTAAACACCACTTTGGAGGTCCATGATGTTTCTATATACACAAAAGAAATGTTTAGAAAAATTTCAAGAGCAATTGGTTGAAGCGCCAAAATATTTTGTGGAGAAAGACAAAGACGGTTCGAATAAAGGGGATGAAGAGGCACATTTCAAATGTTATACGCCTTTGATGGATTTCGAAAGGAGAAGAATTTATGAGGTAGTCTTCAACAAAAGGACTAACGGGTTCATGCATTTGTAGATTATTTGAACATTTGGGCCTTCCTTTTCGTCATATTATATCCGTTTTGATGAAGAGATGTGTTCCTAAAATACCGGAAACGTTTATAAAACGAAGTTGGACTAGGGATGCTAATAGAGTAAATGGTTTATTGCCTTATGATGTGAGTCATAGAGAAGAGTCATTACAAGAAATGAGTCCAACCGAAAGATTTAACAACATGATGTTACTCACAATGGCTTTTTGTCATAGTAGCATGGCATCAAAGGAGCGTTATGAGTATGCCGTGGCGGTCATGAATCGAGAAACGGAGATTCTAGAAAATATGAGGGTTGATGGAGTTGATCATCCTAAAAAGGAAATTCCAAGTGAAAATGATGTTGAAAAAAGCAGCGACCATTTCAATGAGGTTATCCTTGACCCCGTTGTGTCCCAAACTAAAGGAATGAAAAAGGAGCACCGTTTTAAAAGTTCCGTAGAGTATTTAAATAAATCCCCAAGAAAATGTAAATTTTGTCAAAAAGAAGGTCATAACATTAGGACATGTGCAAAAAAAATAATTAAGAGGCGTTCAAAGTGGCCAATTGTAATCTCTTGCACCATTTCATTTTTTACTTGCATTAAATTTATTATGTTGTGTTATTTTATGCATTAAATTTAATGAATTTGTTTGTGTTATTTCTTTTTTAGGTGATATAGACTCGAACTCGGTTACACATGTTAGCGACTCGGCATCTCATTCACATGTTAGCAAGTCTTCGGAATCGGTGAGCCATGTTAGCGACTCCTACTCTATAGGAGAGGGATATTTTGAGTCACCAACCTTTAGCGAGATAGAGAAAATATGTCGAGAGCATGAAGCCTACTTCATTGAGCCACCACCCCTTGTGGAGGAAGATGATACAGACTTGTACCCATCAGAAGAAGAGGCTTATAGGTCAAGAAATTGGACCGAAGCATGTCGTTGGATGAGGCGTGGCAACAAGCTTGAAAGGATTGTGTATAATGTCACACTTTACTTTTGTCCGGTCTTGAACTTAGGCAAGTACACACCCAAAGGCCCATGAAAACTTTCTAATTGGGATAGTGGCTATCTTGAGTATTGTGATAGGATTGCCGACATTAGAAAATTGAGGCCTCGAGAGGGTTGCACAGGTGACCAAATGCGCATTGAATATGTTAAGGGTTGGGTGTCTCACTTAAGGGGCTATGATCTTAACAAGCGTGAAGGTCAAGTATGGTTTGCAAAATTTGGTCTCTATAATGGGTCGAGTACCATTCTAGTCACAATGTGGAATGATAGGAGAACACACTCCACAGTTACTAGTGGCAAACTCCGTAAGAGTTATGTTGTTATGCTCTATCATGTTGCTTGTTTCGTGGATGTCAACGCTCCTCCCGGAAAATCTTGACACCGATTATCGGTCGGCTTTTCTAGTGTGTTGGCTTTGTTTTCTTAGGTGACCAACATATTGTATTTGTAATGTTGTTAAAACGGATTTATATTTTATCTCTTGTAATATTAATGTAAAACTTTAACTTTTAGCCGGTTTGTAAAACCTTAATTTGTGTTAATGTTTTATTAGTAAGACATATTTCAAATATTGTAGTTGCAATCCTTTTTAATTTGAGCATTGTTTGTAAAATTTGAGTTTCTAAGGCTATTTACCGATTTTTATTTTATGTCCAATTGGTACTTAACAACAGTCTTGTACCATTTTTTACATAAAACAATTAATACAACATATTAAGAGTGTTTAGGAAGAAAAAGAACAGTTTCTAGGGAAAATTGTTTTTGAAAAATCACTGGACTTTCCACGGAAAGGTAATAACCCTTTCCGCGCTTAAAAACTGAGAAAGGGGATCGGTCAACTGCTTATTCTGCTTGTTTTCATGCCTACCACCTGCTTTTTTAACAATTCCAACACACAAATAACCTCAAAATAAGGAACAGAAACATATGCCAACTACAAAGATGTAATCAACATCAGTAATAACGAGGCTAATTTCACTACTAGCCTAGTCACAGTAGAACCTCTTCAACGCCTCCATTGTAGTCAGATTCTTCAACTTCGTCTTTGCAACCGACATGAAAAGTGGGTCCATGAAGTAATATGAAGGCTTCCTCTCCCATATTTTCTCCTCTGCAATCCCCTCCTCACGGTCCCGTAACAATGTATCAAAAAAACACAACACATGAATAAGGTGTGTAAAAGTACAAGTACAAGTACGGAACGTAGAAAAATTAATTTGCATAACTGTTTAGATCATACCATGTACCCATATATGATGCGGTCATCAGTCTAGGATCTGGGAGCCATACTCAACATTATATCCTCTGACAACTGATAGTAACGATGTGATATGCCTCCCTCCAACTTCACCTTCATGTCCAGACCCTAACCCTAATCGCCATATACCTTCTTCTTCTTATCTAACCCCAAAACCTTGTTTATTTTCCACTTGATTTCTTTCAAGGTATTGAGCTGCAACTTAGGAGGCCGAGATGATGAAGCTATTACTACCAGCTCTGGCTGTGACACATGCTGCCAAGGCTATGTCATGTCTAAAATGTCATGCTCTGCAAGCAAACCATCTCCCTGCCTAGCCATCTAACCAATGTATATATGCTCGAACACTAGAGGTATGTAGGCATGCCCTTTAAGGCTCTTCATGAACCTGCAATACGAGTCCAGAAATGTAGAAATGATCTCTCGGAACTCCTCCTCGCCTATAGGAAGGCGGGCATCTATCTTCTTCACAAACTTAAGATAAACATGAATCTGCAAGAAAAATCATTACACATATATCATTCAATAATATAATATCAATGTGTGTATTTGTGAGATGTATCAATGTGTTTGCAGAAATATGTAAAAAAACATGTCATGAAATTTAAACAACTTACAAGCTGGTACCCCTCTAAGTTAGGGTACAACTCCCGACTAGCATAATCGGGACGAGGGACTGCATGGGGTTTCCCCACATGCATCCGAGCAAGGTTCGAGTATCATGCCATGTACACCTCCTCCAAAACATGATCTGAATCATCCACCATAGCACCACCCGGCCGCTCACAGAATCTGTCCCAATAACCAATCTCAGCAAACCATACTGCAATCCAATCGACAGCTATAAAAGTATGCTTCTCTTTCCTATACTCAATCATGTCAACCAGAGCTCTCAGGATACAAGGTCGAAGCCCAAACTACCTAACAACCCTGTCTACATGCTAAAACTCCAAAATATCAAAACATATCAGCTGGACCCTAGCCATACCCTAATCTGTGCCTCTATCTCTTGCCAATCCAGATGAACCATTGCCAGAATGCCCTCTATATCCATCTCCTCCTCACTCGGCTCCTCAAAATCATCATAGGGCGTCCACTCTACAATATCTGAACCGACGCCATCCAACTCAGCCCGATAGTGTGGCAAGTTATGATATGGTCCCCTAGCCGATTGACACCGCTTCCCAAGAACTACCCTCTAATCCTGGCCATCCTGACCAATTACATTTATAGGTGGACCAGTTGCCCAATACTCAGCGACCAGATATGTATCACGTAGTGGATCCGGAATAGGACGTCTAACGTTGAATCTCTCATATGTCAATATCATAAGCAACCATAAACAACCATATACTCGGATACTCCCCCTCCTCGCAGCGTGCTCCAAACCCCTATATAGATAACCCATAACTGCTGAACCCCAGGAAAATCTGTTTACTATCGGGCTGAATATATCGAGGATGAACCACATTCCTACTACTCGTAAGAAATAGCACCGTGCCAAGTACTAACATCAAGTACACCTGTGTGTATAGCAATCCTATATTTTTCATCGCTAGGCAATCTACCATATCTCTCATGTAGCCAAGTGAACTTTACCCCCCATCTACTCCACGCTGCCTTCACCTCAGCCTCACTCAATGCCTCAAACCAGTTGCTGATTAAATAATCATTCGGACTACTAATCGTAACACCAACCACATGATCCTCAAAGATAGGCAGACCTAGTATATAACCAATATCCTCAAGAGTCACTGTCATCTCACCCCTCCTCATAAAAAATGTGTTCGTCTCGGGCCTCCACCTCTCAATCAAAGATATAATCAGTGAAGTGTCATTTTGAAGTACCACATGTGTATTTGCAAATATACCAAAACCCATCATGTATAGATGCTCCTTCTGTGCATCTAATAATTTCTAAGATTTCATCAACCGACTACCACAGAAAACCTCCAAAGGACCCCTTTCTTGTCCCTGCCATATATCATCACTAACATGGTACTGATTGTCAAAAATGATTGTCCGACTCAAAGGCCTGGGTAATATATCGTCTATGTCATCCATCCTGCAAATTAAGAAATAAAAAAAATAGTTCTTACAAAGTATATATCATAATCATGACAAACATCAGACACAAGCTTACTAACAGACTTCAAAATCATTACATATATACAGGCACTATATATGTAAACTGTCAACACAATTACTAAACTATAGAACATGGAACACTGACTAAACTACATAAAACATAGCATCAGTATACATAAGTCAAATTGCCACCATATTACAATAAGCAACTACATCAACAAACTACAGAATTTCATGTCTACACTACGAAAATAAGTAAAACTGCGGAAATTCCCATAAAACGCCCATGTATCACTTGGTGTACAATCAAGAAATGAATATTTTCACTAATTCAACTTCACAATTCGACTAAATATTCCAACTACAAATTTATAAGCACTGCAGTCAGTAATTTATCAGTCAAAATTTCTATCAAGCAAATCGTCGAACACTTGGTGTGCAATCAAGGAAAAACTAAGAAAATAAACTCATACACCCTCCATTATATCCATAGTCATTGTACACAATAATTATTAATCATAAACCATATATCACAATCGATTAATAGTAAAAAAATGTAGAATCAGTTCTCTCAATCATTTTGTCAAACAGTTCATGTGTAGATAATGAAAAGAAGAAAAAAATTAAAATATAATGTCAAACCAACCACAATTCAATTATAAACAAGTTAAATAACAGTCCTAACTCAATCAATCCTTCACAAAGCTAACACAACACAACAATTCAATTATAAATTCAAATAAGACCTAACATAACATAATAATTCTCGAATTACCTCATTTGTTCGAAGTTTGGATGTAATCGCAAGGATGTGTCTTCAAACCGCCTTCAAAAAACCTTTAATCCCCTTACAATTCGTCTTCAATCGTGTTTGTAATCGCAGTGGAGTGTTTAATTATCTTTCAAACAGAGAAATAAACCAGAAAAGAAAGAAATGTTAGTTTTAAAAACCGCATTTCCCCAGTTTTTTTGCGCGAAAAGCCGTTTTTTCATTTTTCATGTAAGCTATTGTTGTTTCAATGAATTCCCCCTTTCCGCGCTTAAAAAGCGCGGAAATAGCCCCTATCCGCGGTATTTAATCGCGAAAAGCAATAGAATTTTTTTAAATCCTAGTCGTTTCTTTATTGATCCAACGGCTGGGAAACTAATTGTTAAATGACTGGTCTCTGACAATCGATTGTCAAGGACCAGGACCCTTTAGAAAAAAATTCAACAACTCTATAATTAGTTCCACTTCTCAACTCATATTAAGCTCACTGCGGACAATCAGACAAATAAGATATATATAAGTCTAGTGGCGGATACAGAAATAATTTTCAATGGGTTCCTAATATAAATATTTAAATAAAAAAATATATTTTAATAATTAAAAATTAAAAAAATTATACAAATAAAAATTATTTTACATTTTATAGTTGTTCCCTTTTAAGAGTTGGAGCTTAAAGTATTGGCAATAACTGAGGTAAATAGTCAAGGGAAAATTATTTTATCAATTATTTTCAACCGAATTAGGTTTTAGGTAAAAATACTGACTTTGTAATATATATTTAACATTATATTTGTGTAAATGTTTATGTATTTTTTTTGAAATTATTTATGTTGAAATCTTTGATTTTTTTTGTATTTTTTAAATTTATATCTATTGATTTTTTTAATATAAGTGAGTTTTTTTATATTATTTTTTATGAATTCTTTTTTAAAAACTACCTTATAATCATATTTTGGTGGAGAGTTCAATGATTTCTGGGCACCCATAACTCAAGTTATGGGTCCGCCCCTGCATAAGTGGATTTCAAGCTATGGGTCCTCCCCTGCATAAACGGACTTATTATGAGCTCGATTCGCTAGCCGATTAGACATATACTTAGAGCTCATTTGACTAAACTTAAAATTGTGACTTATGACTTAAAAGTGACTAAACGTGATAAGCCGGTAGTTTAAAATGCATGTTTGGGTAATTTTATATTATGAGTGACTTATCAGTCCTTAAAAATATAAAAATAAAAATAAAAGTAGTTTATGTGTAATTTATGACATATGAATAACTTTTATAAAATAGAAAAAATAAAAAAAATAAGTCACTGAAAAAATTACATAATATTTACTCTTAACTTAAAGTCAGTTTTTGGCTTATTTCTGACTTTAGGTCAGTTTCTGATTTATTACACAAATAGACATTTTTCAGCTTAAAGTCAAAAACAACTTTAATCCCCCGACTTAAAGTTTAGTCAAACATGCTCTTAAATAGGTAGAGAGGAAGGGTTGTAACACAAAATATATCTCTAATTAATTGTCACATAGATCTTATATCTATCTATATTAAGAATAAATAACATAACGAAAAGGATTCTTATTTGTACGAATGGTACTTTGAACTTGTGTAAAGAAATTATCGATACTTCTTTATATTTTGAATTGTTCCGCATGATTGGTCACTCAAGATCTTTGCTCTCTACTCATATCCGATTAAAAAAACGGGACCACGTCTAATAAACTCATTGAAAATGATTCCGATTTAAGTCATGACCTATTACATCTTACTAACCGGATGGACATGAACTCACCTCTTTTCTCCAAATATATAACTCATTTAATCTTAAATTCGAAGAGGATGAAAGGGATTGAGCTGTCCTTAGAGCCTGTTTGACAAATAGAGCTTATAGTTTATTTTAACTTTAAGATGAAAAATATCTGTTTGTGTAATAAGTAAGAAACCAACTTAAAGTCAGAAATAAGCTAGAAACTGACTTAAAGCCAGAAGTACGTAGTAGGTACTTTTTTCAGTGACTTATTTTTTTTATTTATCTATTTTAATAAAAGTTATCTATATGTTATAAATTACTCATAAGTCACTTTTATTTTTATTTTTATATTTTTTAAAACTCATAAGTCAGTTATAAGTCAAAATTATCCAAACATATATTTTAAGCTCTCGATTTATCATTTTAAGCTCTCGAGAGGAGAACCGACACTCAGCCCGGTTCGCTTCTCATCACCTCCCAGTTCGCATGGACTTGACAGAGAGGCCCTCAGCCCGGCTCTCTTGGCTAGGCTCCTCGCTTCGTTAGCCCGGAGCAGTTAGCACAGATTTCTCATAACTAGCTGCAAAGCTCCTAGCCTCATGGTTCACCTCAATTGATATTATTTGTTAATTTAAAGACTACAAAAGGCCTCCCGGGGTAACATCTCAACATATTTGAAGACAGCTAGCCCCACGGGCTCTCATATCATCAAAGGATCCGCACATGATCACCTCTACTTACTGCTCCCACGAGGCCACATCACGCGTAACTCCCTACAGGGACCCATTTCTCTACAATTCCATGACAGCCCCCGCAACCAAATGTGCTTGGGTCATGACAGTTACAGACATCTGGGAAAGCCTGCCCTCCATATCCGCACAGACTTGGGCCAAAACCCTACACGTCCAGGGATTTGGGCTTGATGGACCGGACCAATACCTAGCCCATTATAGGTAACTTGTCCTCTAAGATCTATGTGTAGCTTGAACCCCTATATAAAGGGTATGTAGGCCTCTTGTTTCAGTTAAATCGACAGTTGGCAGCAAGAGAGTAAACATTTTCTCTAGCGAATCAATAACAAGATCATCTATCAAAATTTATCACTTTCCTCTCATGTTCTTCATCAAGTTCATCAGTAAAATTATCATTTTTTGCTCCGTGATTCCAGCAAACCTCCAAATTATTGTTATACTAGTTTCTCCTTATAACAATTGGCGCTAGAATGAGGGGTGCTTAACATCTGAGAGAGAAAGATGTCTAACACTAAGAGAACCATAAATAACTCAGGAAGTGAGAGAACTAGGGATGATGAGACCCCAAAAAAGATCGGTGAGAACACGCCTCCGACCGACCCCAAGCTCTTAGAGTTCCTGAATGAGATTGGTCAGCAGATGGTGGAGTTTAACATGAGAATAAGGCTAGTGGAGAGAAGGAGTTCCTCCAGGACGATCACTGCAAGTGCTAGGAGGAGAATGAGGAGAATCAAAGACACCAAACTCCCCAAGATGAAAGTAGATCCCCTAGACCTCATGAAAGACTTCAATAATGAAGCTAGTAATGATGATAATGGTGTGCCCCTTAAATAGGATGAGGTGCCCCCTAGTCAGGTGTGCATGGCCCAGCCCCCTCTAAGGCGAGGTCCACCAGTGTTTTTGATAGGGTCGGGAAGAAACTAACAGAGCATGATCTGAGGATGAAGCTGAAGAGAGCCCAAGCTAAAAACACTGAGGTAAGGCCCCCGAGTCTGGCATAAAGCGGAAGGACCCCCGAGCTCGGCACGTGAAGCGGAAGGACCCATCGTCATCGCGAGCATGCTAGGTCCCCGCATCGTGCTCATCGACCAGAGAAGCCCCCTCATAAAGAAAGAGATGAGGAAGCTCAATCCGCTATTAGTGGAGAAGGCGGGGGCCGAAGGCGTGAGCAGACACCACCTCCATCACATAGAGCCAGCAATGGAAATAATAACGATGAGAGGCTAAGAAACCTTCGTATGGATGATCTCAGGCAGTTCTTGAAGTGAATGGAGAAGGCAAAGAATGCTCCAAATCCTATATCTGCCCAGTCACCCTTCACAAATGAGATTCGGGTCATACCTTTGCCCGCCATCTTCAGGAATAATCCAAACCTCACTTACAATGGTGAGAACAACCCAGCTGAGTATCTAATCCAGTTCAACACCGAGATGGAGGTTTACCAGGTCTCCATGCTTGACCGCTGCCAGCTCTTTGCCGCCTCCCTCAGGGATAATGCCCAATAATGGTTCTCCAAACTAGGTCCCATTGTCATCGATTCTTGGGTGCTGCTACCAGACATATTCATCAAGCAGTTCCAGTCATCTACGTTTTATGCCCCACATGTGGCCACTATGGCTAATGTTAAGCAGATGGAAGGGGAAACCCTTCAGGATTAGTTTAACAGGTTCAAAGCTGAAGTACTCCGGGTTAGGGAAGCAACTGATGAGGCAATAAAGAACTTTCTAATAGAAGGGCTCAATAAGGGAATTGATTTATGAAAGAGCCTCCAAGATAAGACACTTGAGACTTTTTCTGAGTTCTATCGACAAGTTGAGCCCTTCAAATGTGTTGAAAAATCTATGCTCGATTTGAAGAAAAGTAACAGAAGCAGAAGCCGGGGAAAGAATAGTAAATGTAAGAGATCCTGGAGTCTGGATAGTAGAAGTAGGGGTCGTAGAGATAGAAGCGCTAGCCCAAGGAAGTCAGACAGAAAGGAGAGGGATAAATTCCCCCAGAATAACAGGTCAGGGGATATGAGGCCCTATTATAAATATGATCAGCAAACCCCACTAGTGGCCTCTATCGAGCATATCTATGCTATCAATGCTGCTAAGGGCCTGTTCAAGAAACCTCCACCCATGTCAAATTTTGGTAAAAAGGACTCCAAAAAATTCTGTGCCTACAAGGATTAGTCGGGCCATGACACCACCGACTGCAGGCATTTCAAGGATCAGATTGAGGACCTCATTAGAAGTGGATAACTCACTAAATGGGTAGTCTGAGAAGTAAAGAGCACTAGGGGGTGACTATCATAACGTCCATCCTCCTCCTTCGAAAGATAAGGCTCCTCAAAATAAAGAAAGACCTAGGTTAGGCACTACCAGAGAGGGTAGTATTCATGTTATCATAAGGGGTCCTCACATTGGTGGAGACAACAAACGAGCTATGGAGAGGTATACTAGAAAGGCTAATGAGCGTCCTATTACTAACATCCACCACCTCTCGTAGAGACCTCCCAAGCTGTTTAAGGGAGAGAAGACTGATATTATTCACCGAGGAGGACGCCAAATGGGTCAATCACCCTCATAATGATGCTCTGATTGTTAAAGTAAGGATCGGATCTTCAAATGTGCACATAGTACTTGTTGATAATGGAAGTGTTGTTAATGTCCTCACTTATGATGTCTACCAGAAGATGGGTCTCTTTAACAAGGACCTCACACCTACTATCGGCTAGCTCTACGGGTTCACTGGGGCCTCGGTTAGCATCAAGGGCCTCATCAAGCTCCCCATCACTTTAGGGGAAGAGCCCTGCATGACCACCCAGGTGGCTGATTTTATGGTGGTAGACTAGCACTCTGCCTACAATGCCATAGTTGGCAGACCCATACTGAAGGAAACGAAAGTTGTGACCTCCATTTACCACCTCTCAATGAAGTTCTCCACTCCTAAAGGAGTAGGATATGTTAAGGGCTGCTAGTATGACTCTCGAGAATGTTATAACAAGGCTCTCAGGTCAGCTGAGAAAGCAAGTAGAAAGTTGGAAGCCATAAATATAGATGATTACAAGCTAAGGTCGGGTGATACCATGATCAAACCAAAAATAAAAAATGCTATGTTCAACATCATCACCATCGAAGAGCTCCCATAAGATTATTTTGAAAGCATGGGAATTCAAGTAAAGCCGGTACCGGGGGTACTCATGATGGAGCCCTCTCAGCCAATTCAAACTTTTGTAGAAGGAATTGTGGAAGAGGCTAGTGATGTTGAGGAGACCCTAGAGCAGTTAGCAAAAAGACTCAGTAAAGGGAAATGGGTTCGAAAGGAGACCTCAACAATGATAGATCTCCCCAACGGAATCACTCGTGAAGTCACAGTCACTTCCGAAAGATTAGTAAACCCAAGTGGACCTGGGGGTATATATTGGAGGATCAAAGTAAGAAAGAGCTCTCTGTTGAGGAAGTGGGAGAAGCAAGTAAGACTAAGGATTTTGAGATGGATATTGATCCACGTATTCCTACTCACGTAGAAAGAGCTGGGGCAGCCGAAGATACTATCACGATTCTGGTAGACGCATAGGATCCTTCTAAGTGGCTGAAGATTGGCTCTAATCTTAACCCAGAAATGAGAAAATCTCTGGTCTCCTTCCTCAAAAGCAACCTGGATGTGTTTTTCCTAGTCTCATCCTGACATGATAGGAATCAACCAAAAGGTTATGTGTCACCGACTAAATATTGATCCAAGTAAGAAGGGGTGAGATAGAAAAGATGCCCTATTAGTGGAGAAAGAGCCGAAGCTCTTAAGAAAGAAGTGGACCGACTCCTTAATGTCGGCCTCATAAAAGAAGCTTTTTATCTCACGTGACTAGCCAATCCAGTTCTCATCAAAAAGTCAAATGGGAAGTGGAGGACTTGCATAGACTTCACTGATCTAAACAAGCATTGCCCAAGGACAGCTTCCCTCTACCGAGGATTGATCAGCTGTTGGATGCTACTGCTAGTCACGCACTACTTAGCTTTATGGATGCTTATTCAGGATACAATCAAATTCTCATGTATAAGCCCAATTAGGAGCACACAACCTTCATCACTGATAGGGGCCTCTATTGCATTTTTGGAATACCCTTCGTCCTGCTCAATGCAGGATCCACCTATCAGAGGCTGGTCAATATGATGTTCGAGAAGCAAATTAGCAAAACCATGGAAGTGTACATGGATGATATGATGGTTAAGTCTAAGGAGGCCACGGATCACGTTGGCCACTTACCCGAGATGTTTGGTATCTTGAGGAAGTACCGGATGAAGCTCAATCCCTAGAAATGTGTCTTTGGGGTAGAATCCGAAAAATTCCTAGACTTAATTGTTAATCACTGAGGGATCGAGTCCAACCCGACCAAGATTAAAGCTCTAATAGAAATGAGGTCGCCCAGAAATGTTAAGGAGGTGCAGAGCTTAACTAGTCGGATAGCAGCTAAAAAACATATGACTAGGCCTATTTGTAATAATTAGATGACAACTCAACTCAGATAAGAAAAAATAGTAAATAATAATTATGATAACAGGAATCAGAACGAAGAATGTAAACTAGACATAAAGAATCAGATTGTCAGAAGTATTTTTATGAGGTTGCTACTTGTCACCAGAAGAAGTTCATTAAGATGTCCAAGCGTCGATGAAAAATAAAGATGTAGTATTTCAAAAGAGTTCAGAAGATACAGAAGATTTCAAGTGGCTACTACAAAAAGATTCCAAGAAAAGAAAAATATTAAAGACAAAGATAGAAGCGAGAACAAGACAGAAGATCACAACTTTTAAAGTTAAAATGTGAAGAATATTTATTTTAGTATGACATAAATGAACCAGACAGTACTTTTGTGTGTCAACTAATTTAATAAATATTTATCACATTGCTCAAGTGATTTTCAGACAGAAGATAATAAAGACAGAAAGAATCAAGTCAAATCTACAGTGGTTGTGCAATGAAGAAACTAAATTAATTCTACTATCAAAAGTTAATTAATTATTTAATTTATCTACTTAAATTAATTCATCTTGAATTGATTTAATTTATAAATTATTTAATTAATATTGATGGAATTAATTAAGTTTAAAAGAGCTTTTTATTTAACATTTAAAGAAAGTCTTGCTGCATAATTTTAGAAAGTCTTACCGAAATATGCAAATAAGACTTTTCAAAAGTCTTACCGAATTCATTTAAGATTTTTAAATAAGTCTTACCGAAAAATTTAATAAGACCTTAATAAAAAAAGTCTTACCGAATTATTTCAATAAGACTTTTAAAAAAGTCTTACCAAGATTTCTGTGCAAGTTTGGATTATAATTGTTAAACAAGAACAACTCATGTCAAAATTATTCTAGAATATTTTATCAATTATAAACACTTTTCATCATATTAATTTTGTAATACTTTTCAAGTTAAAATTATATCTTCTACTTGAACAGTATTTTATTATAATTAATATTTCGTGAGAAATTAAAATAATATTTTTAAATCCAATATTTCGCGATTAAATATTGATATTGTATTCAACCCTCCTTCTACAATATTAGGGACCAACAATTGGCATCAGAGCTGGTTGATATTCTTAATATCAAATCCAAACTAAATATTCCGCAACTCATACAGAACTCAAAAATTATTTTTTATTCGAAATAATTTTTACCCAAAAATTATTTTTGATTAGAAATTATTTTAAGTCAAAAATTATTTTTTGAAACACTTAATTTTTAATCTTATTTAAAGATGAGTACACAAAAAGGATGAGATTTAAAATTTCACAGTTTGACAAAGATCACTATAATTTGTGGAAGCATAAAATGCTACTATTCATTGGGATTGTCAATCCCAAGTATGCATTAACTTTGGCCAAAGGTGTTGAGCCTCCAATTGTTAGTGTTGGTATCCTAGAGACAATACTTTATGATAAACAATTAAATATTATGTTTACTTGATTATTTAATTAATATTTATTATGTCTTTATTTACTGCGTTATAAATTGAAAGCATAATAAATGTCCTTGGAATATTAATGCGAATTATATATCTTTAAGTATGTGACTTAAAATGAGATTATATGAACAGTATTATATTCCTAAATGTTCCTAGTCGAGTATTATTATTTAAGGACATTAATAATGCAATAAGACTAGTATGTTAGTTGACTGATGACCAGATCTCATTGGTCATAGGTATGGTGATACTAAAGTCAAGAACATAAGTGCATGTCTCAATACATGGCACTGGACAGACCCGCTGTGAGAATCTATATGTTAATAAGTGTCATAAGAAATTCTCACTGTGATAATGATGTATTGATCCTTTGACTTGAAATCATTATATTTTTATACGAGAATTAATATACTTTGATTACACTCAAAGTTACCTTTAACCGGGTAATGATAAAGGTGGACATTGGGTATGTTATGAATCGTATGAGAAATATGAATGATAGATATAGGATTTAACCCTCCTATTTTAGGAGTGATATTATTAGCCTCTTGATTGAGTGAGACTATAAAATGCATGGCCATGCTCAAATGTTTATTTGATTAATAGTCTACTCATTGATCAAGGAAACCTGGATTAAACGTTGAAGAGGATGACACAATACATGCCTCGAGTTTGATCTATAATATAAGGTTAAAGGGATTATATTACATTGTACATTATTCACGAAAGGTTTAATTGAATCACCAATTATTATTATTACTTGGGTAGCAATGATGTATTACTAGATGCCGCTCATTGTTTATAATTTTATTATTAGAAAATAAAATTATTGCCAACGTAATAATAACCTAAAGGGTCACACAGAAAGAACGTTTAAACGGAGTGTTATTTAAATTATGAATTTAAATACTGTTATTATTATTAATTCGAATTTATTTATTTAATTAATTAAGTGAGACTTGATTAATTATATACATATTAGAATTCGAATTTAATAATAATATAAATCCAAAATCTGAATGGGTTTTAAAAGGTCCAATCAGATTAGGGTTTTGGTCCAAGTCCCTCTCTCTCCTATATATACATAAAGATGTATAGTTTAGGGCAATAGTTGAGATAATTCATTTTTAATAAAACCCTAGCAGCTCTACATTTCTAAGAGGCTAGAGAAAGAGAGAGACAAAGAGGCAGAAATAGGCTAGTACCTAACTCCGATGATCGTTAGACGATACGACGTTCGTGTGGATACCGCCGATAGAGAGCAGATTTCTGTGAAGGGCTGCTGTGATTCATCGCTTCTGGACCTCTATAATCATCATAAGAAAAGTTTTAATAATATACACATCCGATTCTCCATAATAATCCGTCAATTATACACGGATCATGCGTTTGGGATTCGTTATTTTTTATTATTTAGCGTAATTCCGCTGCGTATATGTGCCCGAATCCCAACACCAATAACAGTTATTCTCGAGCACGAGGTAGATGAGGTCGTAATTCCTCACAAACAGTTTCCAAAAAGTCTAGCTGACTAAACAGATGAAGAAAAGGAAGTTGTATCCCTGGACAATAATCTCAAACTGATATTAATAGAATCCCTAGACTACGTCATGTACAATCACGTGGTCAATTGTAAAAATGCCAAATAAATATGGGATACAATAGAGATAATAAACGAAGGGACTGAAGAAGTCAGAGAGAATAGACTGGAGATCCTTATCTCCCAGTACGAGCAGTTTAGATCCAACCCTGGTGAAGCTATCTTTGAAGTGTTTTAAAGATTGAATAAATTAATAAATGAGGTCAACCTCAACGGGAAATATTATCAGAACCAGGAGGTCAACAGGAAGTTTTTGCTAACCTTGCTAGAGCATCTGGAACATAGGATCGTAGCTATCCGGGAGTCTAGGGACATGAAAGAGGTTACCCTAGAAAGACTCTACGGAGTTTTGAAGACCTATGAATTGGAGCAGATCCAGACAAGATAAACATATGGCAGAGGTAAAGTTCTGAGTTACTCCAAAGAACTGATAGTGGAAGCACCAGAGAAGATGGAAGTGAAGGCTGCTGTACCTTCAAATAATTCAATGGAATATGTGGTTCCAGAATTTTGACATACTTCAGATAAACAAGAAAATGGTGAATTCTACTCTTTGGAAGAATTGGTACAGCTGGAAGATGAATATCTAGCTATGGTTGCCAAGAGGTTTGGCAACATGAGATTTTGAAAGAATTCCTCCTATAAAGTTAAACCTAATTTTGGAAGAATCCAGATAGGAGATTCTCTACAGATGTATCAAGAAGTGGATACAAGACCGACTTAGTTGATAGAAGCAAGTTTCATTGCTTCAACTGCAATGAGTTAGGCCACTTTGCCACTGAATTCAAAAAGCTAAAGCAAGGAAAGAAGAAAGAGTCTTATGAAGAGCTTAAGAAAAAGTATGATGCACTTGTGAAAAAGCATCAAGGTTAGTCTTATCTAGCAGAGGGCAAAAGCTGGGACGAGTCAGACAATGATGATGAGGAAGAGCTGAGAAATCTTGCTCTTATGACTTCATCCGAAGGATCACTGTCTCCCACTCGATAAGGAGGAATATATATAAATCCCTCTTGGCCTAAAATGTTTAAATTGCTAGGTAAAGAACTAGATGATACAAGAGATAGAGTTAAGAAACTAATTCACAAAAACAAAGTTTTAATTGATGATAATGATGTTTTTAAATTGTTAAAAACCATAAATGACAAGTTGACTGAGGACTTAGCTTTTCAAGTCAATAGATTTAGTTGTTATGTTAAGGTTGAAGCCTATCTCAGAAATCAGATAGTGGAAGAACAAAAGAAGTGTCTAGCCTAATAGAATTCCTCTTATATTGTAAAAGACCTAATTGACCAACAGAAGATAAAACAAGAAGTTAGAATAGGCTTTGAGTACAATCAATCTGTAGGAAAGGCAAGTAACATCACCCCGTTCAGAAAAAGTGCTGAAGAAAAGGGTATATCACATGTTGTTAAGGACACACCTAAAACTCTTTTCATAACCCCTGTAGCAGAAGCAATCCTTGAGAGCTCTATATTGATTGCTTATGAAATGAATTTAGAGGGCCTCGAGGAAGAAGAGAAAAGAGAGGAAGAGGTCAGAGACATACAAGGAGTTAATGTCCAAGATGAGATAACTACACCTAAGACACCGGTGAAAGATGTGAGAACTTCTAAATCGCCCAATCCTGGTATAGGTGCTAAAGACTTAAAGTATAATGTGAACATACCTAGTAAGTTTGTCAATAGTAGGAATAGTAAAAACATATATCATTCTACTGAGAACTTTAAAACTGCTGATAAAGTTTAAGTAGAGACTGTTAAAACACCTACTATTTTGAATAACATGATTGTTATTGATGTATGCCTTAAACCTTGTGGTGTTATAAATTGTATGTTATGTGCTTTTAATGCTATGTCTGTATATTTCAAATACATAATTGCTAAGAAAGATAACATGACACCTAGACAACACATCAATAATAAATTGTGAAATCCAAGACTGCGATTCCTTCACCCGTCAAGAAGGAAACATATGTTCCAAAGTCTAAATAGAAAGTTGTTAAGACTATTTATAGGAATGAAAGTATAGTCAAGGAAGATGTTGTTGTTGTTCGAAAAGGATCTGTTGTCAAAGCTAATAAAGGTCAATTCTTTAAGTATGTCGGGCCCAATCAATTTTAGGCTCCGAAGTCTATTTAATCTGTTTGATATTTGCAGGGAGTTAAACATGTAAACCGGGTTGTATGGATCTTGGACAACGGATCTTCAAGGCATATGACCGGAGATAGATCCCTACTATCAGACGTGGTTGAAAGATCTGGCCCAATCATTACCTTTGGAGATAACAGCAAAGGAATGACTACAGGATATGGCAAGTTAAATGCTAGAAATGTTATCATTGAGAATGTCTCTTTAGTGGAAGGACTTAAACACAATCTATTCAGCATCAGTCACTTCTGTGATAAAGGATACAAAGTAAACTTTATCAAGAAAAAGTGTTTAATAGCTCATTCTAAAGATGATAAACTGGCCTTATGTGGAGTAAGGAAAGGAAACTTGTATGTAGCCGATCTCAACTCAGGAACTAAAGATGAAGCAAATTGTTTCTACTTAAAGGCTTTATCAGAAGAAAGGTGACAATGGCACAAGAAACTCGCACACCTAAATTTCAAAACAATGAACTTACTAATCAAGAGGGATTTGGTGAGAAGACTGCCTCCGATGGAATTTACACAAGAAAGGTTGTGTGAGGCATGTCAGAAAGGAAAGTCAAAGAAAGCAAGTCACAAAGGCACAAACACTTCAAATATTACTGAACCATTACAACTGTTACACATGGATTTATTTGGTCCAATCAATATTATGTCTATGAAAAGGAAAAGATATACCTTAGTGATTGTAGATGACTTCAAAAAAATACACATGGGTTTTATTCTTGAACTCTAAGGATGAAACTCCACAATTGGTGATTGATCATGTAAAGTTGATTAAGTTAGATTCAAAGCTAGTTGTATGGGCAATTAGGTTAGACAATGGAACATAATTCAAGAATGGAGTTCTGAATAAATTTTGCTAATACAAAGGGATAACAAGACAATACTCAACACCAAGGATTCCATAACAGAATTGAGTTATAGAAAGGAAGAATCGTACCCTAATTGAAGATGTAAGAACAATGTTAAGTGAATCAAGGTTACCTATCTTTTTCTGGGATGAAGCAGTAAACACAACATGTTATACCCATAATCGAACTCTAATCAACAAAGATCGTATGAAGACTCTCTATGAATTAATGGCTGTCAAGAAACTAACACTCAAGTACATTAATGTATTTAGAGCCAAATGTTATGTGCTGAAAGATGGCGATTAACATCGTGGAAAGTTTGAGGCCAAGGCACACAAAGCTATTTTTGTCGGTTATTCAAGAAGAGCATATAGGGTGTACATAAATGATCAGCACAAAGTGAAAGAAAGTGTCAATGTTACTTTTGATGACACTAAACTCCCAAGTATCCAAACTGAATATTCTTCTGAGTCATTAAAGTTTGATAATTATCCAAACTCACATTCTGATGACGAAGAAGGGCCTGAAGTTGCTGCAGGAAATGATGATTATAATAATGATGATAATGATCCAGGTAATAGTGGTGGAAACAATGGTAACACTGGAGATACTACTAATACCAGTGGTGGATCAACAAGTCATCCTAGCAGCAACTCAGGGGGATATGATGGATCTATTGTTAGAACACAACATCACAATGAATATCGAGGCGAATCATCAAGGTCAAACCTACCAAGGGAAATGATATGGAGCAGAGATCATCCTTTTGAATTGATGATAAGTGATCCAGATGTTGAAGTTAGGACCAGAAGTGCAACTTTAAATGAATGTCTATTTTCAATTTTTTTATCTCAAGAAGAACCAAAGAAAATTGAAGATGTACTAACTGATCCAGATTGAGTTCTTGCCATGCAAGAAGAGCTCAATCAGTTTGAGAGACAAGAAGTATATACACTGGTACCCAGGCCAAAAGACAAATCTGTGATTGGCACCAAATGGGTATACAGGAACAAGTTAGACGGTGATGGCATTGTTACAAGGAACAAATCCAGTCTGGTGGCAAATAATTACTTCCAGGAAGAGGGAATTGATTATGACGAGACCTATGCCCCAGTTGAAAGACTTGAAGCCATTAGGATATTTCTAGCATTCACAACACACTCCAATTTCAAAGTTTATCAAATGGATGTGAAGATGCATTTCTGAATGGAGATTAGAAGATGAAGCATATGTGGAACGACCCTCTGGCTTTGAAAATTCAGAGTTTGCTGATTTTGTATATTTCTTATTCAAATCCCTCTATGGACTCAAGCAAGCACCGAAGACATGGTATGACACTCTCTTTGAGTTTTTACTTGAAAATAGTTTTATTAGAGGTGTCATAGATAAAATTCTCTTTTATAAATTGCATGATAAAGACATGATATTTGTCCAAGTTTATGTTGAAGATATTATATTCGGTTCTACAAACCAAAATTTGTACAAGAGATTTGCTAAGTTAATGCAGAGTAGGTATGAGATGGACATGATGGGTGAACTATCATTCTTCCTTGGACTGCAAGTGAAGCAAAAGGAAGATGGGATTTTTATTTTCAAATCAAAGTACTTAAGGGATCTTCTAAGAAAATATAGTCTAGAAAATTCATCACCGGCAAAAACCCCTATGCCAACAACTACCAAGCTTGACAAATATGAAACTGGTAAGAAGGTTGACATCACAAGCTACAGAGGTATGATAGGCTCATTATTATACTTAACTGCTAGTAGACCTGACATAATGTTTGCAACATGCTTATGTGCAAGGTTTCAATCTGATCCTAGGAAATCTCATCTTATAGTTGTTAAATGAATTTTTAGATATCTGAAGGGTACACCAAATCTTGGAATTTGGTACCCTAAAGATATAGTTTTTTATCTAATAGGCTATACAGACTCAAATTATGCAGGATGCGGGATGGACAAGAAAAGTACTTCTGGAAGCTGTCAGAGTCTAGAACGCGGTTGATCTCCTAGTACAGCAAGAAACAACACTCAGTATCTACCTCGACAGCCGAAGCAGAATATATTGTGGCATGTAGCTATTGTGCACAGATCTTGTGGATAAGGAATCAGCTAAATGACTATGGACTTGCGTTGAACAAAATTTCAATTTTCTGCGACAACACAAGTGTTATAGCCATCTCCAACAATCCTTACAACACTCTCGAACCAAACACATTGACATAAGGTATCACTTCATCAGAGAGCATGTCATGAATGAAACTGTGGTGCTACATTTTGTACCCACAGAAGATTAAATAGCCGACATCTTCAGAAACAACTTGATGAATCCACTTTCTCTAAGTTGGTTAGTGAATTAGGGATGTTATATAATGGCTAACCTTTGATCGCTAGGAGTTGATTTGAATTCATAGATATTAAATGTTAATATTTAAAGAATTTATGAAGTTCGAATCAACAGAATACTAAGGCTTATGAATATTTGAAGAAATTATCTTGAGAATAATTTAATACTCTAAATATATAATTATTTCAATTATAGCATAAGTACTCTTTATTATATATTATTTTATAAAAGCATTTTATAAGCATTAGTATGTAAATCATAATATCTTTTTCTAATTACTATTGTACATTAATAATTTAGTTATATGTAAATATTTAATTATTTAATTGTTATTAATTAATCTAAATTTTGAATAAAATTTTCTTTATTTTATTTCAAATTTTGGAAAAATTAATAATATTTGAATGTATTTATTTTCTTTTATATATATATTTTATGAAAATATTTTTAAATATTCAATTTTTTAGCAAGACTTTTATTTAAATCATTCGGAAAGACCTTTTAAAGAGTTTTATAAAACTAGTTTTAATTTTAAAACTCGACAAGACTTTTCAAAAGTCTTACCGGGATATTTTATTTTAAAAAAAATTTTGTTCTTATTAAAAAAATTCCGCAAGACTTTTTAAAAGTCTTACCGAGCAAAAGTCTTACCGACCAAAACATTACACTTACTCATTTTTTTCTTTTCTTTTCAAAAGTCTTACTAGCTCTATTTTATACACACACTGATTATACACAAAGCTGAACCCAGATTTCTTCAAGACCTTTCAAAAACCTTTATATAACACTTGTTTTTGCTCTTATAACTGCTATCAGTTGTGTTTTACTCAAGCTTTTGCTTTCTTGTTCGATTTCTTGTCCAAAGTTAGTCGAAACTCTGCCAAATGTTTTGTTTAAATCAAACTGGGTTTGGACTGAATTGTTAAGAACTGAGGTTGCTTGTTAATTGGAGATTCGAAGTATGTTTTGGATTGTGATTGTAGTTAGTTTGGTGTGTTAATTCGAAGTGAGAAGTTTTGGTGTTTGGGTTTATTATTTAATTGGGACAGTTGATCGATTTTAGTATGTTAAATCGATTAATAAATTTTAAGTTAATTAAAACATGTTAAAATCCTAATTATTAAAAATGACAGCCATGTTTATAATTGCCAAGACAAATTTTGTGGGCTACTTTGATCCTGTAAATTGCAAAGAGGCTAGATTTAGGTCCTGGATCCGTTTTATGAACGAGCATTCGTTAGTAAGGACTACTATTACCCTAAACACACCACTGTAAATTGAACCTCTCAGAGACCTGTACTCAACAGTTCTGTCTCCACTGTCAAAAAGATCGAGGAATGAACCTGAGACAACTGTAGACCCATCTTTATCCTCTCATTGGAATATGGACTTTGAAATGGAAATACAACAGTCCCTGGACTCATTCGATCAACCGGGTGATTCTATTGAAATTTGTCATCCGGCCATGGCACCTTATGAAGAGTCACGCACACTGCTAGCGCTCACACTAGCAGGACCTCCACTCGCAGAAACACAATCAAATGAGGGCACAGTAAATGAATTTGGTCGCATAGAAAATGTTTTTGATACAAACCTGTCAGATGCCACATTTTCAGTGGAATTACAGGTATTGACGGGCACCACAGACTCTAAAGATCTACGCATTGCACTGTCTGAGGTGGTGACCCCCCTGGATTTCTTACATCCAATTCCTTCAGAGGAAGTTCTCTTATCCACTAGTGGATTTGAGAGGAAACCACTCCATAGAGGGAGATATCACTTCATTCATGGAATAGTTACATCAGTAGCAGAGCCACTTCAAGTTAATCTTGTTGTGGACATGCCTTCATAAGCATCAGAAAAGTATTTCGACTCTTTAAAAGCTATAGTAATATATATACAAGTACAACTTTGGATTCTGGAATGGAGAAAAATATGAGTGAAGTGAGGTAAATACTAAGTGAAACACATGCATATAGTATAAGTGCAAGTGAGGTGAGTGCACACACACACACTGAATTACTATAAAAAAAATGGAAGCTCTCTAGAAATAAATGCAGGTTATTCAGGATGAGTTGGTAAAAGTGAAAGCACAAGAAAAATTGAAGTTTACATTTGCCTATATAACAGAACAGCTGACAATTGTGCGAGAAGAGGTGAATGATGTAAAATCCAGCATTCTTCTAAAGACAAAAGATATCCAACAAGTACAAAGTTTAATTGCTGAGGATATGAAGGAGATAAGAAACATAAATGAAAGAATTGATGATGTTGAGAGGAGCCTGAATCTAAGAATCATTGAAAATGAAGAGATCTCAACTAAAAGATTCAACAAACTGGATAAAGGTATGAGTCACTTAAATGCAGGAATAAAGAAGGTTTATGAAACCATGGAGAAATTAGTCAAACCTTTTGAAACTTCAAAATCTTTAGAGGATCCCTCAACCAAGGGGGAGAAAGTAAAAGTATCTGAAGGAGAAGGGGCTACTAAGGAAAAAGGCAAAGCCAAATTGTATTCTGAAGATCAGTTTGAATCATATGCCCTAAAAGACCAATACTTTCTAGAAGATCAATTCAGTGATGATAGTGCTCAAGATGAAACGTTCAATCCTGACTACTGTAGAGCTGAGGAAGAAACTGCCTTTGATGAGAAATTCTTATTTCCTAAAGAGAAAGAGTCTGATCCTGCCTATGAAGAGGCTATAAGGAAATTAAAAGAAGACATCAAGGTGAGCCATGCTAAAACTGAGAAACTAAAAGTTCTAGTCAAGGAAAAAGCACAGGTTGAAAGGGAAGCAAGTCTAGAGAAATAGAGCCTTTGGGCTATTGTTGTGAAAGAGAAGAAGAAAGATGTGCAGCTAAAAATAGGAAAGAAGTGGGACACAGCCAAAGAAATCATGGACAAGCTTCAGAAGGGTCCATTTAAAGACAAGCATCTTAAGTCAATCATCGAGTGTCTGGAAAATTCAAATGGCAACATTGATAACTTCATGAAAGTACTAAAAGAAGAAGTTGACTATATCACTGTCATAGTAGATCACATTCTTGAAGACTGGCAGATTTTAGTCTACACTCACAGGAATGGTACATTCAGAATCTCCTTGGAATTTTTCAGACAAAGAAGTTTATCAGTGATATGGACCATGTTGAATAAAGTCAAAAGAATTTCAGAAGAGAATGAGCTTCTGAGAGATAGGCTCAGAGACTTCGTAAGAGCTTTTAGTCCTCAAATCATATATGATCATCATGAAGTAAGATTCTTCTCTAACAAGCTGTATCAGATCTTGAAGCTAGATGATGAGTCATTGAAGGTATATACAATCAAATATATGATTGAAGATGAGAAGATACTGAGATCTAAATGGTTCAGATGCCAAGCCAAGTTAGATGCTGCTGAGAAGATCAGAAACTACTACCTGTCTAAAAGGATTCCATCTTATATCAGGCAAATACCAAAGATAGATTCAACTCAGCCATATGATGTAGAAGAAGAGGCAGTAGATCCAGTTGAGATGGAAGTACAATGGGAATTAGCTCGTATAAAGCAAAGAAGGTTATATGGAGAACGCATTGCAACAGGAAAATCAGACAATAAAGAGGTACCTAGGACACCTGTGCATAAGAGTTTAACTCTAAAAGAAGGTGAAGTTGATACTTCTAAAGACTGAAGAGCTAGATAGGCCAAGATAGAAACAATGTAATATTTGTTCAGTCTAGAGGAACATCTATCTTGTATTTATCTTTCAAAATATGAATCTGGAAAATTGTTAAATATAATACCAGAACTTTTTATTATTTTCAATTCTTACATGTTGTATTACTTTCTTAGTTATTAGTTGAGTTATCCTCTAAAAATTTATGTATTAAATGTTTAACAATAAATAGGGGGAGATTGAAAGGCATATGACTAGGTTTATCTATAATAATTAGATGACAACTCAACTCAGATAAGAAAAAGCAGTAAATAATAATTATAATAATAGAAATCAGAACGAAGAAAGTAAACTAGATACAAAGAATCAGTTTGTCAGAAGTATTTTTATGAGGTTGCTAATTTTCACCGGAAGAAGTTCATTAATATGTTCAAGCGTCGGTGAAAAATAAATAAGTAGTATTTCAAAAGAGTTCAGATGATACAGAAGATTCCAAGTGGCTACTATAAAAAGATTCCAAGAAAAGAAAATATTAAAGACAAAGCTAGAAGCGAGAACAAGACAGAAGATCACAGCATGGCATAAATGAACTAGATAGTACATTTGTGTGTCAACTAATTTAATAAATATTTATCACATAGCTCAAGTGGTTTTCTGACAGAAGACAGTGAAGACAGAAAGACTCAAGTCAAATCTATAGTGGTTGTGCAATGAAGAAACTAAATTAATTATACTATCAAAAGTTAATTAATTATTTAATTTATCTACTTAAATTAATTCATCTTGAGTTGATTTAATTTATAAATTATTTAATTAATATTGGTGGAATTAATTAATTTAAAAAGAGCTTTTTATTTAACATTTAAAGAAAGTCTTGCTACATAATTTTAGAAAGTCTTACTGAAATATGCAAATAAGACTTTTCAAAAGTCTTACCGAATTCATTTAAGATTTTTAAAGAAAGTCTTACCGAAAAATTCAATAAGACTTTAACAAAAAAAATCTTACCAAATTATTTCAATAAGACTTTTAAAAAAAATTCTTACCAATCATTTAAAAGTTTTACCGAGAAAAAAGGTCTTGCCTAGCTAATTCGAAAAGTCTTAAAGGCTATTTGATAAAGTCTTTATAATTTTTTAAATAAGTTTTAATCAAAAGTCTTGCTAGCTTTCACCTCTATAAATATGAGAAAAATGTCTTCATTATTTTTTTGATCGAAAACATTCAAATTCATAAATTTGTATGCATTGTAATATTCATAGATTTCTGTGCAAGTTTGGATTATAATTGTTAAACAAGAACAATTCATTTTAAAATCATTCTAGAATATTTTATCAATTATAAACACTTTTCATCATATTAATTTTGTAATATTTTTCAAGTTAAAATTATATCTTCAACTTGAACGGTATTTCATTATAATTAATATTTCGTGAGAAATTGAAATAATAATTTTAAATCTAATATTCCACGATTAAATATTGATATTGTATTCAACTCCCCTTCTAGAATATCAAGGACCAACAACAACTTTAAACCACTTTGTCTCTAAATCATCTGACAAATGCCAAGAGTTCTTCAAAGCAATCAAGAAGATAGGGAAGAAATTTGAGTGGACTCCCGAATATGAAGAGGCCTTCCAAAAAATTAAGGAGCATCTAGGCAGCCCGCCTCTCCTATCCAAGCCTCTGGCAGAGGAGACTTTAATCATCTACCTCACTATATCAGAATACTCGGTTAGTGTTGTGCTGGTTAGAGAAGAAGGAGACACTCATTTCCCCGTGTACTATGTGAGCTAGAGAATGCTTGATGCAGAGACCCGGTACACTAACATGGAAAAGCTGGTGTATGCTCTCATCCTAGCATCAAGGAAGCTCGGGCCTTACTTTCAAGCCCACAAGATTGAAGTGAGAACCGCCTATCCACTAAGGCAGGTGATACACAAAACATAAACATCTCGCTGGTTATCAAAATGGGCGGTCGATCAAGGCCAGTTCGATGTCTCCTACAAGCCCCGGAGTGCCATAAAGGGGCAGGCTCTCGCTGACTTCATTCTAAAATTTCCACCTCACAGTGAGGAGAGCTCACAAGCCCTCATTGAGATCTCGAACGCTACTCAAGAAAAAATCAATGAGAACAGTGCCCCATGGTGGACTTTATATGTTGATGGAGTTGTGAATAATGAAGGAGCAGGCGCAGGAATAGAGCTCGTCACTCCAGAGGGGCACAGACTCAACATAGTTATCCATTTCTCCTTCCAGGCAACAAACAATGATTCCAAGCTAGAGGTCCCTGTACTGAGCTATATCTTAACTGCTTCCGGTGGTTCATTAGCCTTTTCAAGGAAGTTAGAATTGAGAAACTCCCACGGGATCAAAATGTCCGTGCAGATGCGCTGGCCAAACTTGGATCTTAGCGCGAGGCCACTCTGCTAGGGGTCATCCCCCTTGAAATCCAAAGGAGGCCTAGTATCCCTAAAGAATTGGATGAGAAGTAGCCTTCATCACTTGAGCTAATGGAGATTGAGGTTGAAAATCCAGCCCCAACTTGGATGAGTCCAATATGGGATTATATCAAAATGGGCTCATTACCTAAAAATAAAAATGAATCCAAAAGAATCAAGTACAAGGCTGCACGATATGCTACCTATGATGATGTCCTCTAAAAGAGGGGATTCAATATTCCACTTTTCAGATGTGTTGATGGGGCCGAATGCAATTACATACTTCGAGAGGTACATGAAGGCATTTGTGACAATCACACGGAGGTGGTTCTCTAGCCCACAAGATTCTCCGCCAAGGCTACTACTGGCCTACTCTCAAACACGATGCCTTTGAATTTGCCAAAGCTTGTGACAAATGTAAGAGGTATGCTAACTTCAGCAACATCCTCTTTGCTCCATTCACCTCTCTGGTGAGTCTGTGGCCCTTCCCCATGTAGGGGATTGATCTGATAGGAGAACTCCCAAAAGCTAAGGGTAAGGTCAAGTATGTTGTGGTAGTAGTCGATTATTTCACCAAGTGGGTCGAGGCTGAGTCCTTAACCACTATCCCCGCCAAGAACTTAAGGACTTTGTGTATAGAGCTATTGTATGCCATTTGGGATCCCATACAAGCTCATCTCAAACAATGGGAAGCAATTTGATTCTAAGGAGATGCGGGAATTTTGTGATAACCTGGGCATCAGAAAGGACTTCTCAGCTGTATGTCACCCTCAATCAAACGGTCAGACAGAAGCAGTGAACAAGTTAATCAAGCACAATATGAAGGCCAAGCTTGATGAAAGAAAGGGCAACTGGCTTGATAAGCTCCCTAGGGTCCTGGGGTCCTATAACACTACCTCGAGAAGCACTACCGGTGAGACTCCATTCTCTCTAACATATGGGTGTGAAGCTATGGTAACTATAAGAAGTTTACTCTGGATCATTCCATTGAGATCACTTTGACCCTAACAATATTTAGGTCAATCACTAACTCTACCTTGACTTGGTTGAAGAAATTCGGGCAGACTCTCAAGCTCTTCTGACATCATATCATCAGAGGATAGCTAGGCATTATAATGGGAAAGTAAGGCCCATCCCATCCATGTGAGAGATCTAGTCCTACGCCGGGTCAGGCCGAATACTAAGATTCAAGCACATGGAGTCTTCGGTGCCAACTGGGAAGGCCTTTACAAGGTCAAGACCGTTCTCTAGGAAGGAAGCTATCACCTCACTAATCTCAAAGACAAGTTTATTCCGTGAGCATGGAATGCAGAACATCTCAAAAAGAATTTATCTTAACTGCCAATGTAACTGGCAATATTATTTATTTCAAGACTTCGTATGAATAAATCATCCTAAGTCTCGAGGGGTAGTAGTGTTATATAAACACCTCTTCGAGATGATGTAATAGCTATCTTGGCCCTATATTTGACAATTATTTAAGAAATATGCATTGTTTTCTTTCAAATTATTGTATGTTGTGTGTCAATAGTTATCAAGTTTATAAACATTAATATGCGGCCAAAACACGCGAACTAGGCGAGGCCTAACAGCTAGCCAAGCGATGCGACATGGCGCCAGCGACGCGAGGCCATAAAAATCAAGGGCCAACGACGCGAGGCCAAAGCCATGGGCCGCGTTACAGCGAAACATAGGCCAGCATGAAGGCGAGACCACTTCTGTTCGAAGTTTCTCGAACTATGCCCTCTCATGCGAGGCCATTCGATTCTGGAATATACGAACCGGGCCCCCCATGCGAGGCCAAAGTGGAGCGATCGAGCAAAGTTGGGATTGTAGAAGCGTTTTGAAAACAGAAAGTAAAAATGGTATAGCAAATGAGGCAAAGCTACTAGTCTAACGATGTGAAGTCATACTCGGCTCATTAAAAGCGACCACAAAGTAGTCATGCAAATTCTTCAGAAATGTGCAACATGGAGATATACAATGTGATGCAAGCAGAAGAGTAAAGCATGTGTAATTAAGGCGAAGCGAACACAAAGAAGATAGAAGAGGTGAAAGCTTTAAAACAGAGTTAAAGCAAATACAAGTGTGAGGCATAGTCGGTGCCGGAAACCCATCGAATTCAACCCGCATGCGAGCACAAAGTACTTGTTCAAATGAAAATTACAAATAAAGGAAATGAATTAAGATGCCCCTCCTCGGTTTGCTGCACCTCAACTCGCTTGACTTCAAGCTCTGCGGCTCGCTGGGCTGCCTCTTCATCTACTTCCTTGCGAAGTTGTTCCACATAAACCCGGGTCGCCTCACCGAGAAAACCCCAGTTGAAGTCGGGAACCTTCTTCATAAAAGATTTCATAAATTTGACCTTACCCAGAGCCGAGACCTCCACAACTGCTTCTTTCTTCTCAGCAGCGAACCCAGCAATAGAAGTCTCTTGAGTTGAGATCTGGTTCTGGAGCTCTTGAAGCTTCTCATCAAAGGCCTTCTTGTCAGAAGATCAGTCCTTTACCAGATCTTTGACATTACCCTTCTCGGTCTCGAGGTCCTTCTTCAAAGGAGTGACCTCGTCCTTCAGTTTCCTCTTATACTCCGTCTTGAGCTTCTTCTTCTCAGTCTTCGTGGATTCGAGCTTGAAATTCAGCACCTGATTCTGCGAGGCCAGGGACTGCATCTCCTTATGTTTGCTCGCCTGTCTATAGAAAAGCTCAGCCGCAGCTTGAGTCATGGAAGAATTGTTTTTTTAAGGGAGGCCTGAGCCCATGAATTGAGGTCGCTTTCGGAGACATAAGAATGCCCCAGCTTCATGAAAGCATTGGTTGCAGCATGAGAAGGGACCGCGACCATAGTCGTTTCTTTGTTTGACCCACTTCGCTGCCTCTTTGGGTCTACCTTCATGACCTCAACATCTGCTGCCCTATTTTTTTAGTCATCCCGAGGAGGTTTAGAACCCGAAGCTTTTAAGTCATTGCCCAAGCTGAGCCCAACAGGCTTCGGAACGACCCCGGTAATAGCGACCTCGTCATCTTTAAGGGCGAAGGGAAGAGGCACAATATTAGACTTTGACATATCTACATAAGAAACACGATGCGGTTAGAGAGCTGTTGTAAAAAGTGCAACAATACAAGCATGACATATATAACTACGATGCGAAATGATACATATGAATGCGATGCAAAGTGACAAATGGGAATAACAATGAATGTAATGTACCAGACTCAGTCCGGGCTTACTTCATAGAAGGCTTTTGAGACGAGCTCGCAACAGCCTTTCCCTTCTTAGGGGTTAACCTTGCCCCTTCTTTCAAGAATCTATGAGCGACCAAGTTTGCGGTGGTCACTAACGATCTCACATTTTGCTCCTCGACAGATAGCCATAACAAACAATCGGCTTGTTCTTTGGCCTCGCTAACAAGAGGATGATGTGAGGTGGAGCAACTTAAGAAAAATAAGCATATAAACATGGTTCAGCTTCGAGAAATGATGGAAAGCGAATTGAAAGGAAACGAAGCAAAGTGAAACAACTTACCTGGTTTATAATTAAAATGTGTCTAGACCCTGGTCACATCGAACACATAGAAGTATGGCTCCTTCCAATGACCCACGTTGCTTGGGGCCCCGTGCAGCAGGTTCTTCCCGTTAAACTCAAGCCACACAGATGAATAAAGATATCCAAAATCCTTCTTCCCCAAAGACTTCAGGTTCAAAAAATACCCAAGGTTCTTCGCAATTGAGGTCAGGATACTTCAGCTTCTTATAAAGCAGAAATAAGGCAATAGCCGATCTCTAGCCATTTAGATTTACTTGAAGGGGAGCGATATGGAGGTACTTGCACACACCCTGGATGAATGGATGCATAGGCGACGCGATTCCAATTTTTAGTACTGAAGTGGACAGGACCATCCTAGGGATGTGACCACCATTTTTCCTATGGTTGAACCAATAACATCTTTGGTGGGGTCGTGGCAAAACGATACGATCTTCCAACCTGAACTGCTCAACCGCCTCCGCCAAAGTCTGTGAGGTGAGGTTGGTTAATAGATCCTTGACAGTAAAGTGCCGAGGCGAAGATGACCTCATTGTGGAGCTGCTCGCTTCATCACTCAACAGCCTTGCGCCCAAGTAAATTGGCACTTCCAGCTCGGGCTCGTCAGGAGGAGGGTAGGCCTTGCCCTCTGATTCTTCGGGCACGAACTCATAATTTTCTAGGTCAATCGACCTGGTCACATCATCATCTTCTTCACTGTCAGAAGACTCGATCCAGTGTGAAGTCAATTCATCCTTCAACTCAGGATCGAACTCATCACATGCCCACTTGCCTTTCGGGTTGCATGTCTAATAATAAGCACTCCTTAGAGAGCCATTTCTCGAATCACTGAGAAGGTGGATCGGTTGTTGAGGATGAAGAGGTTCTTCATCGGCCTGGATCCTGGCGGCTCGCTTCGCGACCCAGTGAGCAATATCCGCTTCATCCTCTTCTTTTGTCAGCCGGCTCGGCATGGCCAGTCTCTTCTCCTTCCAAGCCCTGGGGTCACCATTCCGCGGAGAGTCCTCTATGGACCAGGTTGAATAAAAAAATAAATTAAACGAATCTGAGCTAGAGATCTCATTCAGCTCCCTCTGAAACTCGGATGAACCTCGCAGTTCCTTTGGAAAATTGCTAAGAGGCGAGGACGTGTTGGTGGCCAAATCGCTCTACATCTTAAATAGATGGTGAATTGATTAAGGTGTGTGCCCTTAAAGAAAAAAGGTCAAAAAATCTAAGTGTCCTCACATCGCACACAAGTCAGTCCTAAATCTAAGTTTGAGATCGTAACGCGAGGAAAATTGAAGGTGTGTGAAATAATGTGACCCGGGGAGTAGGGTCGTATCACATGAAGTATATATGCATGGATGATAAAATAAGTGCTATGCAATAAAAAATGAAGAGAGAAAAGGTTCGGGTCGTTACCTTTCGCGTTAGAAGGAGGGCTCGAATCGCTCGAGGATGATTGATCGGAGTTGGGTTCGCTAGAAGATTCTGACGAGGTTGAATGAAGAAAGCGGGTTCGTATTTGCATTATGGGCATAAAAACCACCATTTGATCCTGGAGCGTTTGGACAAGATTTCTTGAAAATGATTTTGAAAATGATTGGAAAGTCCACCTATTTATAGGCATGGGAGGAGAGAGAAACGAGGAGGACAAATGGCACAATTTTGGCCCCTCATCTCGATCAGGTGCGTGTGTCCACATGGTAACAATATGCAGCCCACTTTCCAACGGCTATAATATGGCTCACTTCTCACGAGGAACCCCTTTAATTGCCCTGAAATTTAAAGGATTTAATGTGGCCAACTCGGTCCTCTTGATATCCAGATTATTGTCATGATGATTCATCACCAAAAGACATTATCAATTCAAAAAAGGTTTAGCATGTCGCTTCGCATCACCATTAGAAGCCTTTGATGGTCGCTTCGTATGAAAGATTTCTGGCATCAATTATTAGCTGATTCCACCTCGCATTGCTAATGGCGAAGAGGAATCAGGGGGTAGTTTTTATGCCCAATATTTTGACATGGGTCCTATGCAGGCCCAATGACATAAATTGGCTGGCCCACCTCGCATCTTGGCTCACATGGCTTCAAAGCCCACATCTAGCTCACATCGCTTTAAGGATGACAAATTATTCTAAGGCTCTTGGTCTAGCGTGAGGTCGCATCGCTAGCTCACCAGCCTTAAACTCATTCAGCTTCAAGAAGGAAGAGAGATGAGAACCAGCCCTCAGCCCAGTTCACTTTTCATCACCTCCCATGTCATACGGACTTGATAGAGAGGCCTTCATCCCGGCTCGCTTGGCCAGACTCACTGCCTCCGGATCGCTTCGCTAGTCTGGAGCACTTAACACGGATTTCTCATAACTAGCTAAAAAGCTCCTAGCCTCATGGATTCACCTCAGTTGATATTATTTTATAATCTGAAGACTACATAAGGCCCCCCGGGGTAATATCTCAAAATATTTGAAGACAACTAGCCCCACGAGCTCTCATCTCATCAAAGAATCCGCACAGGATCACCTTTACATACTGCTCCGGTGAGGCCACATCGCGCATAACTGCTCCCGTGAGGCCACATCGCGCATAATTCCCTACATGGACCCCTTGCTCTACAACTCCATGACAGCCCCCGCAACCAAATGGGCTTGGGCCATGGTAGTTACAGACATCTGGGAAAGCCTGCCCTCCATATCTGCACAGACTTGGGCCAAAGCCCTACACGACCAAGGATTTGGGCCTGATGGACCGGATCAATACCTAGCCCATTTTAGGTAACTTGTCCTCCAAGCACTACGTGTAGCTTTAACCCCTATATAAATGGTATGTAGGCCTCTTGTTTTAGTTAAATTGATAGTTGGCAGCAAGAAAGCAAACATTTTCTTTAGCCTTCTAACGAATCAACAACAAGATCAGCTACCAAAATTCATCATTTTCCTCTCGTGTTCTTCGTGTTCTTCATCAATTTCATCAACAAAATCATCATATTTTGCTTCGTGATTCTAGCAAACCTCCAAATTACTGTTATACCAGTTTCTCCTTATAACAAATAATAACAGTATCAATAGTTTTTAAAAATCTATCTCGATTGACAAAATTACAAGACCATTCAACCGTTCTATTATCAACTTTAATTTTAAATAGATTTAGTTTTTGAGAAATATTAAAATTTATGATGTGTTTAATGATGATCGCGATAATTTTGAGAAAAAAAGGTAAGCATCCCGAGAGAAAAGAGGAGAAATCGAAGGATTTAATTTTGATAATGGTAAAGATTGTTAAATAAAGTGCAGGGAAATGATTTTTTTCTTTTTTCTTTTTATTTAGATTATTGTTTTTCCTTGATTTTTTTATAAAAAATTTCCCCTATTGTATTAAAATCATAAATATTAGGCTCATTTTAATTTTGATCATTTAGCCATCGTCCCTTCAAACTGCCCTCAGTACCGGGCCGATATACATCCTGGATTCCTTCCATAGGTCCGGTTTAAAATTTTCTTATAAATCATTTATAAATTAAAAAATATTTTATTTATAAATTATTTATAATAGAAAATAACATAATCAGAATTATCTTGATTTCGATTATTTATTGTTTTGCCTAAAATCTCAGATGGGTTGGATTTAGGTCCACTGAACTTTAAAGGTCCAATCCACTAATTAATCAGCCCTCTAAGGAGGTTCTAAGGCAGGGAAAATGATGGTAAGAAGGTTCCTTGATGATTTAATGCGCTCTAGAAGCTGCCAAGAAGGGCCAGGGGTTAGTAAAACCATCCCAGGATGAGGAACCATTAGGAGACTAGGTCCCAGTAAGGCAGAAGTTCCACTGACCAATGAGATTCCACTATATCAAGGCTGGAACCTAATTAAAGGAGGTTCCAGGAGTTCAATGATGTTGAGATTTAATCTGGGAGGTCTTGACGTGCTATTGTTTCCAGAAAACAGGTTCTAGTTTCCATTGGAGAGGTTCGATAAACTAGCTTCCAAGACAGCTGCTTGATACCTCCTAGCAGGGCCGTTCTACATGGACTGTACCACCTGATTTTTAGGAGATAATCTCTCCACGAATATTGGAGGTAAATACCAAATTATTCTCATCAAATTAAGGATAATTACAAGGAAAATGGATATATACCCATACCAGGTCGATTATATATCCTGATATAGCTTCGACTTAGACTATCATGGTAGCTCAGTTACTCCGATATAAACATTATATACAGGGGTTGAAGCTTATCACAACATAGTGGATCACTTATACAAGGAGTCCTATCAATTAAGAACTACATACGGATTTGATCCCTATAAATAGGGTATGTAGGCAACTAGCAAAGGGGTTAGAAAACACTAAGAGGGTTTATCAATCAACCGAGGTATTTGACTTGTATAATCTCAGGATTATACGTTGGTGCCTTGGTGCTTTGCTAGCTCAGTCCTTTCTTTATCAAAATCACTATCCACCATTCATGGAACCTCTTCCAGGAATCTATTTCTTGGTAGAATCTTGTAATCTTTGTCCGCTATTTCAGTAAAGGATCTTCAAAGTTGTTATACCAAATTCCTCTCACAACATTTAAAAAATATATAATAATTGCCAAAACAATTGTTAAAATAGTTAATTAATTTTTTCCCTTACAAAATGAGTATCTTTTAACGCAATCCAATCATACTCAAATAATTAATTAGTGAAGAAGTGAGTACTTGTTATTTTGTTATTGTATAGTGTCGGCCATTGGTTGCTGCCGAGCAGGAAGATGTGGATTATTGATTTAGAAAACAAATCATATTGATGCACTGCTTGTATGTTATCACACAGTTGCTGATACATCAGATGCTAATAATTTGGCATTTATATTTTCTTTAGAAAATAGAGATATTCGGGTAATAGATCAGGATTTGAACCGTATCTTACAGTTTAACACTGAAAACTTTGATCCATTACCTAATGATGTTGAGCGTGCCAACTTTTTTAATTCCAGTATACATAATGGACCACTGAACCTCATAGTGATTTACAAGCATAATCTTCCTCGTGAATAGAACTTTTTCTTTCATATAGTGAACCATGTTTTTGCTAAAAAGAAGGGCGGATGGAGTGGTATTCCCAAAATGACTCAATATATTGGGTATGTCAACTCTAACAACATCAATATAAACTATGGTAAACTAATAATGAAAAATATTCTTCAAGTCATGGGATATGGGGCAAAAAGAGACATCAACGGAGTCAATGTTGAATGCTATTACCATTGATTTCTACAACCGGTGATCAACGATCTATTCACTCAAATTGAAATGCTTGCTTTCTTTGCAAGTCATTTTGAACCTTGCACTGAAATCTGTGGTAGCATCGTTACTAAACTAGTAAATAGGGATAATTATCCAAATGGGAATATAGCACGACTAATAGAATATATGGAAAGTGTTATGCTTCATGTAGCAGGTAAACAATAAGAGGAGGTCCCTGAACAAGAAGATCTAATGGATGAGGACCCTGAAGCTGAACCTGAGCTTGAGGCTGCTGAATCTGAAGAAGAAGAGGAAGAGGCTCCAATAGAAAATGAGCCATTAGCAAGTCATACAGAAATGGCTGATGAAGATGAGATTGAGGATAATACAGAATCTTATCACCCTGGAACTCCAAGGGTAAGTCCTGACATAGGAAATCTTCCTGAATTTGATCTTTCACTAGTACTTAGTGAAGATTATCTCGCTTTGTTAGATGCATCACAGCTAAATTTAGTCACTCACACACCAATGCCCTTAGTGGCAATAGAAAATAACAATGAGACTGAAAACCAATAGGTTCTAACCACTGTCATAGAACAACAAACATATATTCCAACTCCTTCAGTTGTTATTGTTCAAACCCTGAGTGAGGATGAGGGAGTCAGTACCTCTAGTGCACCAAATAAGGTGCATGTTGAAACCCCTGAAGCAACTCTGCCTCCTAGCAAAAGAAGGAGGATATATTTTAAACCAGAGGCAACTGCTATCCAAAAACCCAATTGACCTGAGCTTCATTTTTACAAAGGATGGAGCAATTAAATGCACAAATCCACTTTTCTTTGTTTAGAAATGAAAAAGAAAATGAATTGACGGTTAACTAAGCTACTTCAGTAGCAGAGCCTTCACAGGTAGATTCTGTGTTGGATAGACCTTCACAGGCTTCGTGGGGCATCACGAACTCTTATGTGCCACGCCTTACATTTTTAAGGTGATGACCCACCTGGATAGAACATCTCCAGCTCTGTTATCGGAGGTTCTCCCATCCAACTCTGGAATAGATGAGAGGCAACTCCTCTATAGAAGAAGCGAGAGTTCCATTCAAGGAACAGCTACACAAGTAGCGGAGCCTACTCAGGTAGAGCCTAAGTAGGACATGCCTTCACAGGCTTTAGATGGCACCACGAACTCTCAATTTCCATACATTACAGTGTCCAAGGTGGTGACCACACTAGAGCCAACACTTCTAATTCCTGAAACAGGAGGTCTCCCTACCATTCGTGGTCAAGAGGAGAAGCAACCCTTCCATAGAATGAAGTGGGGGTCCCAAAATTCTATTTATAGGGACAACCAATCTCACAGAGATGTGGCTCCACTCAGTGATGAAGTAATAACTGAGCCTTGTGATGAGACAGTGCTTCAGCACGAAATAGTTCCAAATCCTCCTAGAGGTAATTCTCCACTTGGTAATGATTCTTCGGAAAAACCAGGTGCGAGGAATTCCCCAGATTCACAACAACCTCAGTACACATAAGCAACAAATCAAAGAATTATCAATCTCGAAGCACAAGTTAGAATTCTGAGACACTCAATGTCCAAAATTGTGAAAGTTCAAGAAAAGGTACAGCAGGATAATAAAGAAATTAAAATTTTACTCAAGTAACTGTTAGCACAGAGCTCAACTACCTTGCCTCTTCAATCAACCCCAACTCCTGAGGATAACACAACTAAGGGGGAGAAAGAAGGACATGTACAAGAAAAATCTATATCTGATAAAGTGAAGGAAATTGTTGATGCATACGCTGAGGGGGAGGAATTAGAAGAATGAGAGATTTCAAATGATGAGCCGTTTAATGAAATGGACTCGTATGTCAATGAAGCTGCATATCCTAGAACATTCTCTAACTATATTGATAAGCACAAAATCAAGAAAATCAAGGAGGCTGACTACAAGAAATATGAAGACTTTCATTCAATTTATGAGCAAATAAGAGAATCAAACTGGGTAGTGTACTAAAAGAAAAAACGGAGCTTTTTATCTCAAGAAAGTGGGATACAACAAGAGCCAACTTAAGAAGACCTAACATTGGTGCTTCCAACAATAATGATGAAAAAGTTCATAGACTGTTCCAAATCTTCAGAGAAAGAAATAAAAGCATGAGAAACTACTAATTTGAGTTGAAAAGTGAAATATCTTATCTGGTAGTTTCCTTGGCACTGAGGTCAGAAGGTTGGAGATTAACCCTGTCTTTCAACAACTATGGGTTAAAGACTATATCAAGTGAATTTTTGAAGAAAAGGTCTTTGACTGAGTTGTTTGCACTGAAGCAGAAAATCAGAATCCATGAATCCTCTGAGAATGAATTGATGGCAGAAATGATTGAAAAGCTAATGGAAAAAGTAGAACTAGAAATTCAACAGGATCCATATCAAGTCAGATATTTCAAAGATAGATTTTTTCAGATACTGAGACTGGATCATGAAGCATTTTCATATTACTCACTCAGACGATTGAAGTTTGTTGAGGGCTTGCTAAGAGGAAAAGGGTTTAGAAATCCTGAAAAGTGGAAAATGGCAGAAAGAATCTTTGCTTACAGGTTAAACATCTCAGAAGCTCTAGGAAGATATATCACGAACGTAAAAATATTTGATCCATCAAAAGATACTCAATCTAGAGAACCTTTCAGAGCTGATTTGGGTGATGAACACATGTTTGATCTAACAAAAGAAGTGCTAGAAGAAGAAGCAATATAACCCAGTTTTGAGTGTATAAAATTAAGAAAACCAATGGTCATGATCAATCCACTAAGACTGATTTACTCAAACAGAAATGAAATTGAAAGAGAAATCAAAATGAGTAGTATCAGAAATAAAAATTCTAAAGTGATTGGAAGAATTTTGGAAAAACTCAAGAACTTGACAAATCCTGAAGACAAGATCGTGCTACGAGAAATAGAAGAAGCCTACTTGGACAAAGTGTTATAAGAAGATCAAATGATTACAAATTGAGTGGATGTTAATCCAAAGAGAGTTATGGTGCAAGGGTGGAATCAGCAACTAAGTTTCAAATTTAGTGAATTGAAAAGATTCAGGAGTATGCCGCTGCTACAACTTATCTTTGATCAACTGCAATATCCAAAGCCAAGAAATCTTCTAGAATGGGAGACTCAGGACATTGTCAGAAGGAGAATAACAAAGGTCCAAGAATGAAGAAACAAATGGAAATATTAATTCAGGCTGGAGGAACAAACTCATTCTTGTAACTTAGCTGTAATGAAATCTGGAATTGTAATATTTAATCCAGAATACAATTAATTATTTTACAATCTTTCCGCACTTTACTTTTTCTTGTATTGTTAGTTAAGTTATCCTCTTTCCTTTAGAATTTGCATGTCGAACTCTAGCAATCAAATAGAGGGAGATTGTAAAGCATAATGTAACATACAATGTAATCGAGGATCTGTAACTCAACTAAAAGTGAAGAACTGGTAAATAATATTATTGAATTCATAGAAATCCACAATGAAGAACAGGCAATTACATGTATCAAGTTATTTGATGGAATATTGAAGATCATTGAAAGAAGTTCATTACTATGTTCAAGAGTCAGTGAAGATTAAGTGATTCAGTATTTTAGAAAGTATTAAAGATCAAGCAGTCAGTGCCAGGAGATTTCAGTGAAGACCAGAAGCAATAAAAGAATACAGCAATCATGTCAATTGATTTAATGGATAATATGAAGATCAATGCAATGTTAGTCACTTGTGAACGAGACCAGTGCACTAAGTGTCAGCACAAAGAATTTGATTAACATATTCATTATACAAGAATAATTGACAGAAGCCAAGTATGCAAGCCAAAAGAATCCAAGTCAAGTAGTGCATAGTATAAGAATTAGACACATGGCTTTTAAGGATGTCAAAATATTCTAAGTCATTGTACAAGGGAAGAAATTCGACACATGTATTACTTATGTGATGAAAATTATTCTAAGGCAAATACATGGAGTAGAATTCGACACATGGGAATTTTATGCATAGAATTCGACACTTAGAAGATGTGAAATATTTCAAGGCATATACTGGCAAAGTAAAGTCGACACATGTTTCACATGGGACAAGAAATCGACACATGAGCTCCTAGCATGATGAGAAATTTTCTAAGTCATATACATGGAATAAAATTCGACACATGGTTCTACAAGGCAACTGAATTCGACACATGGGTTGAATAAAATCAAAATGGCTAAGGCAAACATACAGGGAAATGAAAATCGACACATGAAAGAATGGATTATTTTCTATGTCAAATAGAGGATATCAATATTCGACACATAGAAGATTATCCATAAGTCAGCACAGGAGAAGAAAATGTCGACACATAGAATTGTATTTCACTTTATTGTAAAGTCTACATATAAACAAAAGGTATTTTCATTTTAAATGTAATCAGAACACAACACACACAAATAGATACAGTCGAGAGAGAGATAGAGAGAATATGTATTGCCATTAAAGCTCATATTTATTTTTTGTTGTGAGATTCATTGTAGCTCATACATCTGTGCGAGAGTGTAACACCTTGGGTTTATATAATACAAGTATATTTCTGACGATTGTTCTTATTGTTTAGAATCATAACTGCTATATTTATTGCTCACCAAGAACAGATCTATAAACATGAACCAAATCGAAAAACTACCCATATCGTATTCAACTCCCCCTCTTCTATGATAGTTTGGACCTAACAAATGGGTGCATTATCCCCACAATGATGCTTTGGTGGTAACTGTCATGATTGGAGGTCTAAATGTACACAGAGTCCTTGTTTATAATGGGAGCTCTGTGAATATTCTAGCTTACACTACCTACCAAAATATGGGTCTGCTAGATAAGGAAATGATTACCACCAGGAATGAATTGTATGGATTTACTGGAAACTCAGTGAGGATCCTTGAAAATTAAGGTAAATCTTCCAGTCACTATGGGAGAGGAACCTAAGGTGGCTACACATATGGCTGAATTCATGGTGGTGAACGAGGATATATCTTATAATTCAATTTTGGGGAGGCCAATACTGAAGGATATGAGGATAGTAACCTTCATTTACCATATGGCCATGAAGTTACCCACACCTAATGGGGTAGGATGTGTTAGAGGCTACTAGTATGAATCCAGAGAGTGCTACAACAAAGCAATACAGGTAGCAGAAAGACCAAAGAAGAGTTTCCATGTGATAAAGAATGAAGGGGATGAGGTACCGGTCCTGGAACTTATTGAAAAATGGAAAAGTTCCTGTAATTGCATCAGAATAATGGAGGTGACTGAAGAGGAACCTCTCCTAGAGGTTCCAGTTTTTTCGGGGGTAACACCATCAGGATTGTTAATGTTGGAAGCTACACCAACAGAGACTTTCACTATTGAGGAGGTTCTAGATGTTGAAGTTGAAATAGACTTGGACCCAAGAATGCCTGAAACCACTGAGAAGGCAGAACCAGCTGGTGACACAGTTGTTGTAGTAATGGATGACAATGATACCTCGAAAGTGCTAACTATTGGGAAGCATTTGGAACCTGGTATAAATGAGATGCTAGTCAGGTTCCTGAAGCAGAACCTAGATATTTTTGCTTGGTGTCATTCAGACATGATTGGAGCGGACCCCAAAGTGATGTGTCACCATCTGAATATTGACCCTGAAAAGAAATGGGTGAGACAAAAAAGAAGGGATGTAAGTGGAGAAAGAGCTTCTGCTTTAAAGGAGGAGGTGGATCGGTTGCTTAAAGCTGGTTTGGTCAAAGAGTAGTTCTACCCCACATGGTTGGCTAACCTTGTATTGGTTAAAAAACCTAATGGGAAATGAAGGACTTGTGTGGATTTCACAGACCTAAACAAAGCATGTCCCAAGGATAGCTTCCCTCTTCCAAGGATTGACTAGCTAGTAGATGCCACAGCTGGACTGCCTTGCTCAACTTTATGGATGCTTATTCAGGTTATAATCAGATTCCCATGTACGAACCTGACCAGGAGCATACCTTTTTCATCACAGATAGAGGCTTATATTGCTATGTGGGAATTCCTTTTGGATTGCTTAATGCAGGAGCTACCTACCAGAGGTTAGTGAATATGATGTTTTATGAACAAATTGGAAAAATAATGAAGGTTTACATGGATGATATGTTGGTCAAGTCTAAGGAAGCTACTGACCATGAAAAACACCTTAAAAATGTTTGATATATTAGGGAAGTACCGGATGAAGCTCAATCCATAAAAATGTGTGATTGGGGTGGAATCTGGAAAGTTTCTGGGCTTCATTATGAATCACCGAGGAATTGAGGAAAACCTTGTAAAAATAAAAGGATTGGTGGAAATGAGGTCCCCAAGAAATGTCAAAGAGGTACAATGTTTGATAGGGAGAGTGGCAGCTCTCAACAGGTTTGTCTCTAGAAGCTCAGATAAGTGCAAGGAGTTTTTTAAAGCTATCAAGAAGGGAAAGGAGTTCCAATGGACACAAGAGTGTGAATCTGCTTTCTAGAAGCTCAAAGAACAGTTGAGCAGTCCCCCATTGATGTCCAAACCATTAGAGGGGGAGGTTCTAATACTGTACCTAGTTATTTATGAATATTCTATCAGTGCTTTCCTGATAAGGGAAGAGGAACATGTACAATACCTAGTATATTATGTAAGTAAAAGGCTCTTGGATGCATAAACTAGGTACTCAAGCATGGAGAAGCTGGTATATGCATTGATTTTGGCATTTAGGAAGTTCAGGCCATATTTTCAGGCCCACAAAGTAGAAGTAGGGTCCTCATATCTTTTAAGACCTGTCTTACATAAGTCGGAAGCTTCTAGAAGGTTCATGAAATGGGCAATAGAAATCGGACAATCTAATATTGATTACAAACCGATGATAACAATTAAAGGTCAGGTTCTAGATGATTTTATACTGGAATTCCCATCAGAAACATAAGTGGAAGCCATGCATCCAGTACCTGAACCTAGTAACTTAGTGGTACCTAAGGAGAATTGTGCACCTTGGTGGAATCTGTATGTGGATGTGAAAGACATATGACTAGGCCTATTTGTAATAATTAGATGACAACTCAACTTTAGCTAATAAAGAGAAGTAAATACTAAACACCAAACAGGAATCAAGACGAAGATAGTCAACTAATCACAAAGGATTTAAGTATCAGAAGTATTTTATGGGATTGCTACTCAACACTGGAAGAAGTTCATTAATATGTTCAAGCGTCAGTGAAGATAATAAAGTGGTAGTACTTCTATAGTAAACAGAAGATATAGAAGATTTCAAGTGGTTACTACAGAAGATTCCAGAAGAAGTTTGAAGACAGTGAAGCAAAAGAAATGACAGAAGGCCTCAAGTTAAAAGTTAATAAATGGAGAATATTTATTAGTATGACAACAAATGAACCAGACAGTACATTTGTGTGTCAACTAAAATAATATTTATTCTTCATTTAATCCAAGAGGTTTCAAGATCAGAAGTCAAAGAAAGGACGGGAAGATTTCAAGGCTGACTACAGATTAAACAGATCTCTATAATATTTTATTTCTACAAAATAATATATAGTTAATTATTTAATTTATTTAATTAAATTAATTCAAGTTGAATTTAATTTAATTTATAAATTATTTAAATTAACTTAATTAGAATTAATTTATTATAAAAAGAAATGATTAAAATGACTTATTTATTTAAATAATTCGAATGACTTATACAATAAGTCATACCGAAATATATATATATATATATATATATATATATATATATATATATATATATATATATATATATATATATATATATATATATATATATATATATATATAAACAGTTCGAATGACTTATTAATAAGTCATACCGAATGACTTATGAATAAGTCATTCGAACTGTTTATATATATATATATATATATATATATATATATATATATATATATATATATATATATAAAGAATAAGTCATACCGAGCACCTGCCGCCATTCCTTTTATAATAAGTCATACCGAGCTTATTAAAGGAAAGTCATACCGAAGATTAAATGGAAAGGTCATGCTGAAGCAAGTGGGAAAAAGTCATACCGAGATTTTTTCTTTTAAAATAAGTCATTCTGATTTATTTTAAATAAAGAAAATTCGAATATGACTTACAGAAAGTCATACCGAGCTCATAATAAATCATACCGAGTTTATTAAGTCATGCCCAGTCTTTTTCAAAGTCATACAAGGCTTAATTTGAATAAATTAAGTCATATTGATAAATGTCATTCTAAGCATTTTCTTTCTTTATAAATATGAGAAGAGTGCTTCACTTTTTCGTAGTTAGAAAAAACAGCTCAAATTCAGTAATTTGTCTGCATTGTAATATTCACAGATTTCTGTGCTGAGTTTGGAATATAATTGTTAAACACGAACAATTCATGTCGAAATCGTTCTAAGCTTTTAAACAGTTATATAAACTTTCTACTTATTAATTTTGTAATACTTTTCAAGTTAAATTATATCTTCTACTTGAACAGTATTTCATTTTAATTAATATTTCGTGTGAATTTTATATAAGATTTTTAAATCCAATATTCCGCGATAATTAATAGATATTGTATTCAACCCCCCTTCTACAATATCAGGGACCAACAAATGGATGTGAAGAGTGCTTTTCTGAATGGAGAGCTAGAAGAGGAAGTATATGTTGAACAGCCTCCTGGCTTTAAAAATCCAGAGTTTGCTGATTTTGTGTATTTTCTATTCAAAGCCCTCTATGGACTCAAGCAAGCACCGAGGACATGGTATGACACTCTCTCTGTGTTTTTACTTGAAAATGGTTTCATAAGAGGTGTCATAGATAAAACTCTCTTTTATAAATTGCATGAAAAAGATATGAAATTTGTCCAAGTTTATATTGACGATATTATATTTGGTTCTACTAACGAAAACTTGTGCAAAAGATTTGCTAAGTTAATGCAGAGCAGGTATGAAATGAGCATGATGGGTGAGCTGTCATTCTTCCTTGGATTGCAAGTAAAGCAGAAGGAAGATGGGATTTTTATTTGCCAATCAAAGTACGTAAGGGATCTTCTGAGAAAATACAGTCTAGAAGATTCTTCACCGGAGAAAACCCCAATGGCAACAGCCACCAAGCTTGACAAAGATGAAACTGGTAAGAAAGTTGACATCACAAGCTACAGAGGTATGATAGGCTCATTGTTATATCTAACTGCTAGTAGACCCGATATAATGTTTGCAACTTGCTTATGTGCAAGGTTTCAATCTGACTCAAGGGAATCTCATCTTATAGCTGTTAAACGGATTTTTAGATATCTGAAGGGAACACCAAATCTTGGAATTTGGTACCCTAAAGATACAGGGTTTGAACTAATAGGCTATACAGATTCAGATTATGCAGGGTGCAGGATGGACAGGAAAAGTACGTCTGGAAGCTGTCAGTTTCTAGGAAGACGGCTGATCTCCTGGTATAGCAAGAAACAGCACTCAGTGTCTACCTCGACAGCCGAAGCAGAATACATTGCGGCAGGTAGCTGTTGTGCACAGATCTTGTGTATAAGGATGAAAGGCATATGACTAGGCCTATTTGTAATAATTAGATGGCAACTCAACTCTAACTAATAAAGAGAAGTAAATACTAAACACTAAACAGGAATCAAGACGAAGACAGTCAACTAATCACAGAGGATCCAAGTATCAGAAGTATTTTGTAAGATTGCTACTCAACACTGGAAGAAGTTCATTTATATGTTCAAGCGTCAGTGTAAATAATAAATGTGGTAGTACTGCTATAGAAGACAGAAGGTACAGAAGATTTCAAGTGATTACTTCAGTAGTTTCCAGAAGTAGATTGAAATCAGTGAAGCAAAAGAATGATAGAAGGCCTCTAGTTAAAAGTTAATAAATGGAGAATATTTATTAGTATGACACAAATGAACCAGACAGTACATTTGTGTGTCAACTAAAATAATATTTATTCTTCATTTAATTCAAGAGGTTTCAAGAAAAGAAGACAAAGAAAAGACGGGAAGATCTCAAGACCGACAGCACGGCTAATGCAAGTAGAGGTCCCAAAGACATGATGGGTGACTACCAAGCTAGAGGTCCCAGAACAGACCTCTATGAGGTATGCCCAGGACCTGATGAGGAGGTTCCGAGAAGTAAAACTCGAACAAATTGTAAGAGCAGAAAATGCCAATATAGATGCCTTAGCAAAACTAGGGTCTCAAAGGTCTACAACCTTGATATATATAATTCCTCTCGCAACATTTATAATATATATAATAATTGCCAAAACAATTGTTGAAATAGTTAATTAATTTTTTTCCTTGTATAATCTCAACCGAGGTATTTGACTTGTATAATATCATGATTATACGTTGGTGCCTTGGTGCTTTGCTAGCTCAGTCATTTCTTTATCAAAATCACTATCCACCATTCGTGGAGCTAAGCTATTTATTGGTAGAATCTTGTAATCTTTGTCCGCTATTTAAGTAAAGGATCTCTAAAGATGTTGTACCAAATTCCTCTCGCAACATTTATAATATATATAATAATTGCCAAAACAATTGTTGAAATAGTTAATTAATTTTTTCCTCTTACAAAATGAGTATCTTTTAACGCCATCCAATCATACTCAAATAATTAATTAGTGAAGAAGTGAGTACTTGTTAGTTTGTTATTGTATCGTGTCGGCCATTGGTTGCTGCCGAGCAGGAAGATGGGGATTATTGATTTAGAAAACAAAGCATATTTTACAAACATATTATAGCTTTTGCATTTGCAAATGTTGGACGTTGAGGTCTTAGTGGACCATCTTTTTATATATAAAAACATACGACGGTACAAACCATGAGAAACAGAGTTATCACAAATGATATTTTTGTGTTGGTGATTTAGTTCTTGTCGCCCCAACTTTATCTAAAAAAATTTGTCTAGTTAAAATATTTTTTAATTATTTGTTTATTTAGTTTTCTTTTTGAATATGCATTTAAAAATAATTTTATAAATTATTGGAAAATTAATTTTTAAATTACGTTTCAATAAATCTTAATATATATATATATAGAAAATTAAATATAGGGAATCTAGGGACATGAAAGAGGTAACCCTAGAAAGACTCTACGGAGTTTTAAAAACTTATGAGCTGGAACAGATCCAAACCAGAGAGATGTACGGAAGAGGTAAGGTACTGAGTTCCTCCAAGGCATTAATGGTAGAAGCACCAGAGAAAGAAGAAGTGAAGGCTGTTGCACCTTCTAACAGTTCAACAGAGTATGTGGTTCCAGAACTTGGACATACTTCTGACAAACAAGAAGACGGTGATTTCTACTCACTGGAAGAACTAGATCAGCTAGAAGATGAATCTCTAGCTATGGTTGCCAGGAAGTTTGGCAACATGAGATTCCGAAGAAACTCCTCATTCAGAAGTAAGCCTAATTTTGGAAGATTCCAAAAAGGAGGTTCTTCGACAGCAGTATCAAAAAGCGGCTACAAGACCGGCTTAGTTGATAGAAGCAAGTTTCGTTACTTCAACTGTAACGAGCTAGGCCACTTTGCAACTGAGTGCAAGAAGCCTAAGCAAGGGAAGAAGAGAGTCTTACGAAGAGCTCAAGGAGAAATATGATGCACTCGTGAAAAAGCATCAAGGAAAGTCCTATCTAGCAGCAGGCAAAAGCTGGGATGACTCAGATAACGATGATGAGGAAGAGCTGGGAAATCTTGCTCTTATGGCTTCATCAGAGGAATCACTGTCTCCCACCCGTGACAGAGGAATAGAGGTAAATCCTTCTGGTCCTAAGATGTTTGCTTTGCTAGGTAAAGAACTAGATGGTGAAAGAGATAAAGTTAAGAAACTCAGACTCAAAGTCAAAGAGTTAATTGATGAGACTGAAGTTCTTAAACAGTTAAAAAGAAATCATGACAAGTTGACTGTTAAGTTGACCGAAGACTTAGCTGTTCAAGTCAGCAAAGTCAGTTGTCATGTTGTAGTAGAAACTAATCTCAGAAACCAGATAGAAGAAGAAAAGAAGAAGTGTCTTGCATATAAGAATTCCTCATATATTGTTAAGAACCTAGTTGACCAACAAGAAATAAATCGTAAAGTTGGAATAGGCTTGGAGTATAACAAATCTGTAGGAAAGCCAAGCAACACAAACCCCTTTAGAAAAAGTGCTATAGAAAGGGGTATCCCACATGTTGTTAAAGACACACCGAAACCTCTCTTCATAACACCGATAGCTGAACCCATCCTTGAGAGCTCTGTACTAATTGCATATGAAATGCAGTTGGAAGATCTTGAGGAAGAGAAGAAGAAAGGAGAACAGGTTAAGGACATAAAAGGAGTTAATGTCCAAAAAGAAAAATGTGCACTAGAGACACCAGTGGAAGATGTGGGAACTTCTGATTCCCCCAGACCTGGTGTAGGTGCAAAAGACTTAAGGAATAAAATGAACAGACCCAACACGTTTGTGAACAGTAGGAACAGTAACAATAAATTTCATTCTACTGAAAACTTCAAAGATGTTGATAAAATTGAAGTAGAATCTGTTAAGCCCCCTACTGTATTGAATAACATGCCTACTATTGATGCTTTCCATAAACCTTGTGGTATAATGAATTGCATGTTATGTGCTTTTAATGCTATGACTGCTTACTTTAAACGCATGATAGCTAAGAAAGATAACATGACACCTAGACAGCACATCAATAGTAAATTTGCTAAATCCAAGACTGCGACTCCTTCACCTGAGAAGAAGGAATCATATATTCCTAAGTCTAAACAGAAAGTTGTTAAGACTGTTTATAGGAAGGTAGGAACAGTCAAGGAAGAAAATGATGTTATTCGAAAAGGATCTGTTGTCAAAGCAGACAAAGGTCAATTCTTTAAGTATGCCGGGCCCAATCAATTTTGGGCTCCGAAGACGAATTAATCCGTTTAATAATTGCAGGGAGTTAAACAGGTAAAGCGAGTTATATGGATCCTGGACAACGGATCGTCAAGGCATATGACCGGAGATAGAGCCCTGCTATCAGACGTGGTTGAGAGAGCTGGCCCAGTTGTCACCTTTGGAGATAACAGCAAAGGAATGACTACGGGATATGGCAAGTTAAATACAGGAAATGTTATCATTGAAAATGTCTCTTTAGTGGAAGGACTTAAGCACAATCTACTCAGCGTCAGTCAATTCTGTGATAGAGGTTACAAAGTAAACTTTATCAAGGAGAAATGCTTAATAGCTCATTCTAAAGAAGACAGACTAGCCTTGCGTGGAGTAAGGAAAGGTAACTTGTACGTAGCTGATTTCAACTCAGGAATTGAAGCTGAAGCAAACTGTTTCTACTCAAAGGCTTCATCAGAAGAAAGTTGGTTATGGCACAAGAAGCTCTCACACCTGAATTTCAAAACAATGAACTCTCTAGTCAAGAGGGATTTGGTGAGAGGACTGCCTCCGATGGAATTTACACAAGAGGGATTATGTGAGGCATGTCAGAAAGGGAAGTCAAAGAAAGCAACTCACAGAGGCACAGACACTACAAACATCACTGAACCACTTCAACTCATTCACATGGATTTATTTGGTCCAGTAAATATTCTGTCTATGTCAAGGAAGAAATACGCCTTAGTGATTGTGGATGACTTCACAAAATATACTTGGGTAGAATTCTTAAACTCTAAGGATGAAACCCCACACGTGGTGATTGATCACATAAAGCTGATTGAGTTAGATTCTAAGTTAACTGTCCGAGCAATCAGATCAGATAATGGAACAGAATTCAGAAATGAAGTTCTGAATAAATTCTACTCAGACAAGGGGATAACAAGGCAATATTCAGCTCCAAGAACTCCGCAACAAAATGGAGTTGTAGAAAGGAAAAATAGAACCCTGATTGAAGCTGCAAGGACTATGCTGAGTGAATCAAGGTTACCCATCTACTTCTGGGCTGAAGCAGTTAATACAGCTTGTTATACTCAGAATCGAACTCTTATCAACAAAGATCATATGAAAACTCCCTATGAATTAATGGCTGGCAAGAAACCTACTCTCAAGTACTTTCATGTATTTGGAGCCAAATGCTTTGTGCTAAAGGATGGAGATGAACATCGTGGCAAGTTTGAGGCCAAGGCACATGAAGCTATTTTTGTCGGATACTCAAGAAGAGCATATAGGGTATACATAATTGATCAGCACCAAGTGAAGGAAAGTGTCAATGTAACTTTTGATGACACTAAACTCCCAAGTATCCAAACTGAAGATTCTTCTGAGTCATTAAAATTTGATAATTATCCAGACTCACATTCTGATGACGAAGAAGAACCTGAGGTTGCAACAGGAAATGATGATGACAATAATAATGATGATCCAGGTAATAGTGGTGGAAACAATGGTAACACTGGAAATACTACTAATACCAGTGGTGGATCAACAAGTCATCCTGGCAGAAACTCAGGGAGAGATGAAGGATCAACTGGCAGAACACAACATCACAATGAATTTCAAGGCGAATCATCAAGATCAAACCTACCGAGGGAAAGGATATGGAGTAAAGATCATCCCTTTGAATTGATCATAGGTGATCCAGATGTTGGAGTAAGAACCAGAAGTGCAACTTCAAATGAGTGTTTATTTTCAGTTTTTCTATCTCAAGAAGAACCAAAGAAGATTGAAGAGGCACTAATTGATCCAGATTGGGTTCTTGCCATGCAAGAAGAGCTCAATCAGTTCGAGAGACAAGAAGTCTGGACACTGGTACCCAGGCCTAAAGATAGATCTATTATTGGCACGAAATGGGTATACAGGAACAAATTAGACGGTGATGGCATTGTTACAAGAAACAAGGCCAGACTGGTTGAAAAGGGTTACTCCCAGGAAGAGGGAATTGATTATGACGAGACCTACGCACCAGTTGCAAGACTTGAAGCCATCAGAATATTTCTGGCATTCGCAGCACATTCCAATTTTAAAGTCTATCAAATGGATGTGAAGAGTGCATTTCTGAATGGAGAGCTAGAAGAGGAAGTATATGTGGAACAGCCCCCTGGCTTTGAAAATCCAGAGTTTGCTGATTTTGTGTATTTTCTATTCAAAGCCCTCTATGGACTCAAGCAAGCACCGAGGACATGGTATGACACTCTCTCTATGTTTTTACTTGAAAATGGTTTCATTAGAGGTGTCATAGATAAAACTCTCTTTTATAAACTACATGAAAAAGATATGATATTTGTCCAAGTTTATGTTGACGATATTATATTTGGTTCTACTAACGAAAACCTGTGCAAGAGATTTGCTAAGTTAATGCAGAGCATATATGAAATGAGCATGATGGGTGAGCTGTCATTCTTCCTTGGATTGCAAGTAAAGCAAAAGGAAGATGGGATTTTTATTTGCCAATCAAAGTATGTAAGAGATCTTCTAAGAAAATACAGTCTAGAAGATTCTTCACCGGCAAAAACCCCAATGCCAACAGCCACAAAGCTTGACAAAGATGAAACTGGTAAGAAAGTTGACATCACAAGCTACAGAGGTATGATAGGCTCATTATTATATCTAACTGCTAGTAGACCCAATATAATGTTTGCAACTTGCTTATGTGCAAGGTTTCAATCTGACCCTAGGGAATCTCATCTTATAGCCGTTAAACGAATTTTTAGATATCTGAAGGGTACACCAAATCATGGAATTTGGTACCCTAAGGATACAGGTTTTGACCTAATTGGCTATACAGATTCAGACTATGCAGGGTGCAGGATGGACAGGAAAAGTACTTCTGGAAGCTGTCAGTTTCTAGGACGACGGTTGATCTCCTGGTATAGCAAGAAACAGCATTCAGTATCTACCTCGACAGCCGAAGCAGAATACATTGCGGCAGGTAGCTGTTGTGCACAGATCTTGTGGATTAGGAATCAGCTAAATGACTATGGACTTGCGTTGAACAAAATTCCAATTTTCTGCGACAACACAAGTGCGATAGCAATTTCCAACAATCCTGTTCAACATTCGCGAACCAAGCACATTGACATAAGGTATCACTTTATCAGAGAGCATGTCATAAACGGAACTGTGGTGCTACATTTTGTAGCCACAGAAGATCAATTAGCCGACATCTTCACAAAACCTCTTGATGAATCCACTTTCTCAAAGCTGGTTAGTGAATTAGGGATGTTAAACAATGGCTAAATTTTTGATTGCTAGGAATTAATTTAAGCTCATAAATATTAAATGTTAATATTTAAAGAGTTTATGAGACTTGAATTAATAAATTCCTAGGGCTTAATCTTAAGATTAAATCAATATTCTTAAAAGATAATTATTTCAATTAGAGCATAAGTAATTTTGTTTAAATTTAAGCATTTATGTAAATTAATGTATAATTTTCTAATTATTATTGTACTTTAAAATAAATAAGTATGTTATTAATTATTCAATTAATTTGCTTATTAAATTAATTCAAAAATGAGTTAATTTAATTCTTAAATTAATTCAAACAATTAGTAATGTAAATATTTATTTTATATCTTTTAGTATGTAAATTATTAATATTTATCTCATAATTTCTGCTTATTAATATTTATTGTATAATTTTGTATTATCTCAGCATGACTTGTTTAACAAAACTCGGTATGACCTTTCATAATTAAAACTCGGCATGACTTTTTATGTTTATAATAAGTCATACCGAGAATTAAGAAATAAGTCATACCGACTCCATAGCAACTGATGCATTTAGTTTTATTGATAAATAAAACTCGGTATGACTTTTAATAAGTCATACCGAGAAATGCTGAGGTTTTATTCTAAATAAAAATAAGTCATACTCAGCTTTATACATACATATACACTGCTACTTACATACACGAACGGGCAATCTTTTTCAAAAAAAAAAAAAAATTCGATCGATTTTCACTCTTAACAAGCTAATCAGTTGTTGTTAATCCTTGTTTACAAGCATCTTTGCTTGCTAGTGTGATAAAATTGTTTGAATCAAAGGAAACTCTGCCCGATTTTCATCAAAAATCGAACTGACTGCTTTTGTTCTTGATAAAATTCGAAGCTCTTGGTTTTGATTGTGGTTAAAGACTGTGGTGTAGTGATTTGCTGTTTATAGTTGTTTTGGGGGTTATTAGAAATTAGGTTTTCAATTTTCAAGTGTAATTTTCGAATTTTGAATTGTAATTGTTATTTTTAATTTGTAATCGCACTTTTTAATTTTATTTGTAATAGCTTAAAACAAAACAAAAATGGCTGGTTTTTGCGAATTAGTAAAAACTAATTTTGTAGGATTTTTCAATCCGGTGAATTGTTCAGTCGAGAGGTTTCGACCGTGGATCGTATTTATGAATGAACATTCACTTGTAAGAACTGCAATAACTCTGGACGCCCCGTTGCAAGTGTTAGCACTTAGGGCTCTGTATTCCACTGCTAGGAATAGGAGTACTGCAGGCAGAGTTCAATTCTCATTCAGCATAGGAGATCATGAATATATGGTGACTGAAGAGGACGTGAACAGGATTCTAGGCTTTCCAACTGACAACTTCATGGATCCACCCTCTGTACCAGAAATTCTAGAGTTTTTCTATTCCATTATATATCAGGGTGAGATCAATTTGGTAAGATTGACGAAGTCCAGATTGGTAAGCGAATGGGACTACTTCTTTGGGACGTTAGCCAAAGTTTTTGCTCCCACTATAAAGAACAACTTCAACAATATATCTTCACTACTGCAAATAATAGGGTTTTCTGTGGCCCACAACAGGAGGATAAATTTTGAGAAGTTGATTCTAAAAGAAATAATAAGGAAAATGGGGAAACCAGAAAGCAGGGAACAGGACATTCAAGTCTACTATCCGAGGTTCCTGATGCTGTTCATGAATGATTTGTTGATGGAAGAAGATAAAGCCTTATTTCATAATAGTCCTGTAGAAGAATCTCCTACTTCTCAGAACAACTTATTCGCAAGGCTCCACAACAACCCCAAGTACGAAGATGTGCCAGTGGAAAGAACAGATTACATGGCTGAGATATTAGATCTTATTGTTAATCCTGTGCAGGAACAAGAGCCAGAGCAAGTGCCAATGCAAATGGATCATCCTGTGCACCTTCTACTTGAAGCTGCTCAGCATGTCGATCAGGTGGCATAAGATCAACAGGTAATATCTCACTCACAATCTTCTAGTTCAATACCTATAGATATATCCACTGCACTGTTAGATTTATCTGTGGCGGACTATGATGGTGTTCTTACACTCCAGGATATTAGCTACGAACCTGAAAACACACAGGTTCTGCCCCCAGCGGAATTAGAGCCTCAAACAGTTTCTCCTTCATCCTCCTCTTCGCTTCAAGTCAGAAAAAGGAAGAAACCTGTCAGAATAGTTAGGGGTCTTGGTGCTGATGTGAGTGAACCCGCAGCTCTGTCTCCTCCCTCAAAAATTTCTAAAGTTGAACCTGAGACAACTGCAGCCTCAACCTATTTCGATCTATGGGATATGGATTTTGACATGGCCATCCAAGGTTCTCTAGATACACTTGCTCAACCAGGTGATCTAATTCGCTGCTCGGCCACAGCATCAGATAGTGAGGAAAACACACTGCTAGCAATCACTCTAGCAGAACCTTCACTTAAAGAAATACAAACACCAGAGGGCACATTTGTTGAAGAAAATGTTTTTAATAAAATTTCGTCGGATGCCACCTATGTTGTGGACCATGACATTTTCGATGCAGTGCAGCATTAGATACCCTCCGCGGTACTAAGGAGCACCACAGACTCTCAAGAGCCTGTCATTACATTGTCTAAGATGGTGACTCCGCTGGATTTCGTTCATCCAGTTCTCTTTCGAGAAGGTCTCGAATCCACTGGTGGATTTGAGAGGCAACCACTCCATAGAGGGAGATGGGACTCCATTCACGGAGTAGCTACGTCAGTAGCGGAGCCTCCTCAAGTTAACCTTGTTGAGGACGCGCCTTCACAGGCATCAGAAGAGCATTTCAACTCTTCAAAAGCTATTGTTATATATGCAGGTACAGCTTCAGGATCTGGAAAGGAGCTAAACACGAGTGATGTGAGGCAAACACATAGTGAAACACATGCACAGAGTGATAGTGAGATAAACAGGAGTGCAAGTGAGCTGAGTGCACACACACACAGTGAACTTTTATCCAAAATGGAAGCTCTCCATAATGAAATGAAAATTGTTCAAGCTGAGTTATTAAAAGTTAAAGCACAAGCAGAAGAAAAATCTACATCTGCCTCTGTAACACAGCAGCTGACAATAGTACGGAAAGATGTTGATGATGTCAAAACCTCCATTCTTCTAAAAACTCAAGACATCCAGAGTGCACAGAATCTTATTGCTGAAGACATGAAAGAAGTCAGCAAATTACATGAAAAGATTGATGAAGTTGAGAAAAGCTTGACATTAACAATCATTGAAAATGAAAAGATCTCTACACAAAGATTCAGCAAACTGGATGATGGAATGACACATTTGAATGAAGGAATGAAGCAAGTCTATCTAACTATTTAGAAAATGTTGACATCTTTTGAAGCCTCTAAAACTCAAGAGGATCCCTCAACTAAGGGGGAGAAATCAAAGGAGAAAGTAGCTGGAGATGGAGGGGCTTCTACTCAAGTCAAAAGGAAAGCTAAACTGTATTCTGAAGATCAATTTCAATCATATGATCCAGAACCAGAAAAACAGTTTTATGCTCAAGAGAAATTCATTGATGACAGTGCTCATGATGAATCAAACTTTCCTGACTACTGCAGAGTTGAGGAAGAGATTGCATTTGATGAAGATTTTTTGTTTCCAGAAGAAAAAGAAGTTGATCCAGCCTATGAAGAGGCAATGAAGAAACTAAAAGAAGACATCAAGGCAAGTCATGCAAAAACTGAAAATCTGAAAGCTCTAGTCATGGAAAGAACAAAGGCTGAAAAAGAAAAAAGCCAAGAAAAGCAAAATCTCTGGGCCATAGCAGTCAGAGAAAAGAAGAGAGATGTACAGCTCAAAATTGGAAAGAAATGGGATACTGCAAGAGAAATAATGGACAAACAACAGAAGGGTCCATTTGAAGACAAGCATCTGAAATCAATAATTGAGCGTCTAGAAAAGTCAAATGACAACATTGACAACTTCATGAAAGCTCTGAAAGAGGAAGTGGACTACATCACTATCTTAGTGGATCACATTCTTGAAGACTGGCAGATACTAGTCTACACACACAGGAATGGAACATTCAGAATTTCCTTAGAGTTTTTCAGGCAAAGAAGTTTATCAGTAATATGGACGTTCTTGAATAGAATAAAGAGGAGCTCAGAAGAAAATGAACTTCTCAGGGATAGACTTAGAGTCTTTGCAATAGCTGCTAGTCCTCAGATCTTATTTGATCCTCACGAGGTAAGATTCTTCTCAAGCAATCTATATCAAATATTGCAGTTAAATGAGGAATCTTTAAAGGGCTACTCAGTTAAGTACATGATTCAAGTTGAAAGGATGTTAAGGTCAAAAGGTTTCAAATCCCAAGCTAAGATGGATGCTGCAGAAAAGATTAGAAACTACTGTCTATCAAAAAGAATTCCTTCTTACATCAGGCAAATACCAAAGATAGATTCAACATAACCATCTGATGTAGAAGAAGAGATAGTAGATCCTGTTGAACAGGAAGTACTGCGGCAGTTAGCAAGAGCTGATCAAAGAAGGTTGTATGGAGAATCCACTACAACAGAAAAACCAGTATCTGAAGAAGTACCAAGGACACTTGTTCATAAAGGTTCAATCCTAGAAGAAGGTGAAGTTGATACAACAGAAGACTGAAGACTTAGATAGAACAAGATAGAAACTTTGTAATATTTGTTCAATGCTAGAGGAACATCTATCTTGTATTTATCTTTTATGTATGAATCTGGAAAATTGTTAAATATAAAACCAGAACTTTTGTTTATTATTTACAGTCATTTCATGTCGTACTACTTTCTTAGTTGTTAGTTGAGTTATCCTCTAGGAATTTGTGTGTTAAATGTTTAACAACAAATAGGGGGAGATTGAAAGGCATATGACTATGCCTATTTGTAATAATTAGATGGCAACTCAACTCTAACTAATAAAGAGAAGTAAATATTAAACACTAAACAGGAATCAAGACGAAGACAGTCAACTAATCACAGAGGATCCAAGTATCAGAAGTATTTTGTAGGATTGCTACTCAACACTGGAAGAAGTTCATTTATATGTTCAAGCGTCAGTGTAAATAATAAATGTGGTAGTACTTCTATAGAAGACAGAAGGTACAGAAGATTTCAAGTGATTACTTCAGTAGATTCCAGAAGAAGATTAAAATCAGTGAAGCAAAAGAATGACAGAAGGCCTCTAGTTAAAAGTTAATAAATGGAGAATATTTATTAGTATGACACAAATGAACCAGACAGTACATTTGTGTGTCAACTAAAATAATATTTATTCTTCATTTAATTCAAGAGGTTTCAAGAAAAGAAGACAAAGAAAAGACGGGAAGATCTCAAGACCGACAGTACGGCTAATGCAAGTAAAGATAGTATTTTAATTCTACTATCAAATGTTAATTAATTATTTAATTTATCTAATTAAATTAATTCAAGTTGAATTTAATTTAATTTATAAATTAACTAATTAAATTAAGTAGAATTAATTTACTATAAAAGAAATAGTTTAATATGACTTATATATATATATATAAACTGTTAGTATGACTTATCATTAAGTCATACCGAGTTTCATATAAATATATATATATAGATAAGTCATACCGAAGACAGTCAAATAAGTCATACCGAGCTATTTCAAAAGGTCATACCGAAGCTGTGGAAAAGGTCATACCGAAGCAGCTGATCAAATATGTCATACCGAGCAGAATGAAGAAAAGGTCATACAGGAATATGGCATACCGAGTTTTCTTTTAGAAAAGGTCATGCTTAGTTGATTTTGTTTAATTAAAATAAGTCATACCGATTTATTTAATTAAATAAAATCCGGATATGACTTTCAAAAGGTCATACCGAACTTTTGATAAGTCATACCGAGTTTTAATAAGTCATACCGACCGAAAATATGTCATGCCCAGTCTTTGATAAGTCATACAAGTGTTAAAATAAGTCATACAGACTTATTTTCTTGAAATTAGGTCATACTGAAAAAGGTCATAGCAGCCTTTTTCAAATCTCTATAAATATGAGATGCTTGCTTCATTTGTTAGTGTTCAATTGTTAAGAGTTAGAAAAATCAGATCAAATTCAGTAATTTATCTGCATTGTAATATTCACAGATTTCTGTGCTGAGTTTGAATATAATTGACTAAACACAAACACTTCATGTCGAATTCGTTCTAGACTTTTTATCAATTATATAACAGTTTTCTAAATATTAATTTTGTAATACTAATCAAGTTAAAATTATATCTTTCACTTGAACAGTATTTCATTCTAATTAATATTTCGAGAGTAATTAAAATAATATTTTAAATCCAAATTATTCCGCGATTATTTTCAGATATTGTATTCAACCCCCCTTCTACAATATCAGGGACCAACAAAGGAATCAGCTAAATGACTATGGACTTGCGTTGAACAAAATTCCTATTTTCTGCGACAACACAAGTGCGATAGCTATTTCTAACAATCCTGTACAACATTCGCGAACCAAGCACATTGACATAAGGTATCACTTTATTCGAGAGCATGTCATGAACGGAACTGTGGTGTTACATTTTGTACCCACAGAAGATCAATTAACCGACATCTTCACGAAACCACTTGATGAATCCATTTCTCAAAGCTGGTTAGTGAATTAGGGATGTTAAACAATGGCTAAATTTTTTGTTGTTAGGAATTAACTTAAGCTCATAAATATTAAATGTTAATATTTAAAGAGTTTATGAGACTTGAATTAATAAAATCCTAGGGCTTATGAATTTTTAGAAAATTATCTTAAGATTAAATCAATATTCTTACTAGATAATTGTTTCAATTAGAGCATAAGTACTTTTGTTTAAATTAAGCATTTATGTAAATTAATGTATATATTTTTCTAATTATTATTGTACATTAATATAAATGATTATGTTATTAGTTATCCAATTAATTTACTTATTAAAATTAATTCAAACATGAGTTAATTTAATTCTTAAATTAATTAGAACAATTAATAATGTAAATATTTATTTTAAATCTTTTAGTATGTAATTTATTAATATTTATCTCATAATTTCTGCTTATTAATATTTATTGTATAAATTTGTATTATCTCAGCATGACTTGTTTAACAAAACTCTCAGTATGACCTTTATAATTAAAACTCGGCATGACTTTTTATGTTTATTAAAAAGTCATATCGACAATTAAAAATAATATAAGTCATACCGACCCAATTCATATAGTTTTATAAATAAAACTCGGTATGACTTTTAATAAGTCATACCGAGATATGTTGTTAGGTGTTAAATAAATCATACCGAGTAATAACAGGTTCTATTCAATAAATAAAAATAAGTCATACTCAGCTTTATATATACATATACACGCTGCTACTTACATACAAAACGAACAACCTTCTCTTTAAACAAAGAAATCGATCGATTTTCTCTTATCAAGCTATAATTAGTTGTTGTTAATCTCTGTTTACAAGCATCTGTGCTTGCTAGTGTGTTAAATTCGAATAAATCAAAGGAAACTCTGCCCGATTTTCATTAAAAATCAGTGAATTATTCGTGTTCTTGACAGAAATCGAAGCTTTTGATTGTGTTTGTGACTAGAGACTGCTTGTGTAGTGATTTCTTGATTAAAGTTGATTTGGGGTTTATTAGAAATTAGGGTTTTCAATTTTCAAGTGTAATTTTCGAATTTTGACTTGTAATTGTTATTTTTAATTTGTAATCGCACTTTGTAATTTGTTTAATTGTAATAGTTTAAAGAAAAATGGCTGGTTTTTGCGAATTAGTAAAAACTAATTTTATAGGATTTTTTGATCCGGTGAATTGTTCAGTCAAGAGGTTTCGACCATGGATCGTGTTTATGAATGAACATTCATTAGTCAGAACTGCAATCACTCTAGACGCCCCGTTGCAAGTGTTAGCACTTAGGGCTCTGTATTCCACTGCTAGGAACAGGAGTACTGCAGACAGAGTTCAATTCTCATTCACCATAGGAGAACGTGATTACATGGTGACTGAAGAGGATGTGAACAGGATATTAGGCTTTCCAACTGACAATTTTGTAGATCCACCCACTGCACCAGAAATACTAGAATTTTTCTATAACATTCAATATCAGGGTGAGATCAATTTGGTAAGACTGTCTAAGGCCAAGTTGGTAAGCGAGTGGGACTACTTTTTTGACACGTTAGCCAAAGTGTTTGTACCCACTACAAAGAACAACTTCAACAATATATCTTCACTACTCCAAATCATAGGGTTTTCTGTGGCCCTCAACCGGAGGATAAATTTTGGAAAGTTGATTCTGAAAGAAATAATCAAGAAAATGGGGAAGCCAGAAAGCAGGGAACAGAATGTTCAAGTCTTCTATCCGAGGTTCCTGATGCTATTCTTGAATGACTTGTTGTTGGATGAAGATAAAGCCTTATTTCAGAATAGTCCTGTAGAAGAATCTCCAACTTCTCAGAATAACTTGTTTGCAAGGATCAAGAGCCAGAACAAGTGCCAATACAAATGGATCATCCTGTGCAACTTCTACTTGAAGCTGTTCAGCATGTCGAACAAGAGGCACTGGATCAACAGGTATTATCTCAATCACTGACTTCTAGTTCACTACCTATAAATATATCCACTGCATTTTTAGATTTATCTGTAGTAGACTATGATGGTGTTCTTACACTTCAGGATATCAGCTACGAACTTGAAAATACACAAGTTCTGTCCCAAGCTGAATTAGAGCCTAAAACAATTTCTTCTTCATCCTCCTCGTTGGTACAAGTCAGAAAAAGAAAGAAACCTGTCAGAATTATTAGGGGTCTTGGTGCTGATGTGAGTGAACCCGCAGCTCTGTCTCCTCCTTCAAAAAAATCTAGATTTGAACCTGAGACAACTGCAGCCTCAACCTATTCCGGTCAATGGGATATGGATTTTGATATGGCCATCCAAGATTCTCTAGATACACTTGCTCAACCAGGTGATCTAATTCGCTGCTCGGCTATAGCATCAGATAGTGAGGAAAACACACTGCTAGCAATCACTCTAGCAGGACCTTCACTTGAAGAAATACAAACACAGGAGGGCACATTTGTTGAACAAAATGTTTTTAATGAAAACTCGTCGGATGCCACCTATGTTGTGGACCATGACATTTTCGATGCAGTGCAGCATCAGATACCCTCTGAGGTACTAAGGAGCACCAAAGACTCTCAAGAGCCTGTCATTACATTGTCTAAGGTGGTGACTCCGCTGGATTTCTTTCATCCAGTTCTCTTACGAGAAAGTCTCGAATCCACTAGTGGGTTTGAGAGGCAACCACTCTTTAGAGGGAGATGGGACTCCATTTACGGAGCAGCTACGTCAGTAGCGGAGCCACTTCAAGTCAAACTTGTTGAGGACGCGCCTTCACAGGCATCAGAAGAGCATTATGACTCTTCAAAAGCTATTGTTGTATTTACAGGTATAGCATATGGAACTGGAGAGGAGCTAAACACTAGTGATGTGAGGCAAACACAAAGTGAAACACATGTACATAGTGACAGTGAGCTAAACAGGAGTGCAGGTGAGATGAGTGCACACACACACAGTGAACTATTATCCAAAATGGAAGCTCTCCAGAAGGAAATGCAAATTGTTCAGGCTGAATTGGTAAAAGTTAAAGCACAAGCAGAAGAAAAGTCTACATCTGCCTCTGTAACACAACAGCTGACAATTATGCGAAACGATGTTGAAAGTGTCAAGTCATCTATTCTCCTAAAAACTTAAAATATCCAGGATGCGCAGAATCTTATTGCTGAAGACATGAAAGAAGTCACCAAATTACATGAAAAGATTGATGAAGTTGAGAAAAGCTTGACCTTAACAATCATTGAAAATGAAAAGATATCTACTCAAAGATTCAGTAAACTGGATGATGGCATGACACATCTAAATGAAGGAATGAAGCAGGTCTACTTGACTGTGCAAAAATTGGTTGCATCCTTTGAAGCATCCAAAACTCAAGAGGATCCCTCAACTAAGGGGGAGAAATCACAAGAGAAAGTAGCTGGAGATCAAGGGGCTACTACTCAAAACAAAGGGAAAACAAAACTGTACTCTGAAGAAGATCAAATTCAGACATTTATTCCAGAGGAACAGTACTATCAACAAGAGAAACTCATTGATGAAGTAAGTATGGAAAATCAAGGTTTCAATCCTGACTACTGCAGAGCTGAAGATGAAGCTGTCTTTGATGATGAATTTCTATTTCCAAAAGAAAAAGAGCATGATCCTGCCTATGAAGAGGCAATGAGGAAGCTGAAGAAAGACATCAAGGCAAGCCATGCCAAAACTATAAATTTAAAAGCTCTAGTCAAGGAAAGAACCCAAGCTGAAAGAGAGGCAAGCTTAGAAAAACATAAACTTTGGGCCTTAGCAGTGAAGAAGAAAAAACAAGATATTGAGATGAAGATAGGGGACAGATGGGATGCAGCAAGGAAAATCCTAGATAAGTCTCAGCAAGGACCTTTTGAAGATAGACAAATGCTTTCAGTTATCAAAAGTCTTGAAGATTCAAATGATAATCTGGATAACTTCATGAAGGCATTGAAAGAAGAAGTTGATTATATCACTATTCTAGTGGATCACATTCTTGAAGACTGGCAAATACTAGTCTACACTCACCGGAATGGAAGAATCAGAGTATCTTTGGAATTCTTCCGAAAGAGATCACTATCAGCTATATGGGTTCTGTTAAACAAAGTGAAGAGAAGCTCGGAAGAAAATGAACTACTTAGGGACAGACTCAGAGAAATAGCAACAGCTGCTAGTCCTCAGATATTAAATGATCCTCATGAAGTGAGATTTTTCTCAAACAAGTTGTATCAAATCATAAAGCTAGATGAGGAGTCATTTCAGGGCTACACGGTGAGGTATATGATCCAAGTTGAAAGGATGTTGAGATCAAAAGGATTCAGATCACAAGCCAAGCTAGATGCTGCACAGAAAATTAGGAACTACTGTTTATCCAGAAATATCAAATCAGGTACTCAAGCATGGAGAAGCTGGTATATGCATTGATTTTGGCATTCAGGAATTTCAGGCCATATTTTCAGGCCCACAAAGTAGAAGTAGGGTCCTCATATCTTTTAAGACCTGTCTTACATAAGTCGGAAGCTTCTAGAAGGTTCATGAAATGGGCAATAGAAATCGGACAATCTAATATTGATTACAAGCCGATGACAACAATTAAAGGTCAGGTTCTAGATGATTTTATACTGGAATTCCCATCAGAAACATAAGTGGAAGTCATGCATCCAGTACCTGAACCTAGTAACTTAGTGGTACCTAAGGAGAATTGTGCACCTTGGTGGAATCTGTATGTGGATGTGAAAGACATATGACTAGGTCTATTTGTAATAATTAGATGACAACTCAACTTTAGCTAATAAAGAGAAGTAAATACTAAACACCAAATAGGAATCAAGACGAAGATAGTCAACTAATCACAAAGGATTTAAGTATCAGAAGTATTTTATGGGATTGCTACTCAACACTGGAAGAAGTTCATTAATATGTTCAAGCGTCAGTGAAGATAATAAAGTGGTAGTACTTCTATAGTAAACAGAAGATATAGAAGATTTCAAGTGGTTACTACAGAAGATTCCAGAAGAAGTTTGAAGACAGTGAAGCAAAAGAAATGACAGAATGCCTTAAGTTAAAAGTTAATAAATGGAGAATATTTATTAGTATGACAACAAATGAACCAGACAGTACATTTGTGTGTCAACTAAAATAATATTTATTCTTCATTTAATCCAAGAGGTTTCAAGATCAGAAGTCAAAGAAAGGACGGGAAGATTTCAAGGCTGACTACAGATTAAATAGATCTCTATAATATTTTATTTCTACAAAATAATATATAGTTAATTATTTAATTTATTTAATTAAATTAATTCAAGTTGAATTTAATTTAATTTATAAATTATTTAAATTAACTTAATTAGAATTAATTTATTATTAAAAAAAATGATTAAAATGACTTATTTATTTAAATAATTCGAATGACTTATACAATAAGTCATACCGAAATATATATATATATATATATATATAAACAATTCGAATGACTCATTAATAAGTCATACCGAATGACTTATGAATAAGTCATACCGATATATATATATATATATATATATATATATATATATATATATATATATATATATATATATATATATATATATATATATATATATATATATATATATATATATATATATATATATATATATATATAAAGAATAAGTCATACCGAGCACCTGCCGCCATTCCTTTTATAATAAGTCATACCGAGCTTATTAAAGGAAAGTCATACCGAAGATTCAATGGAAAGGTCATGCTGAAGCAAGTGGGAAAAAATCATACCGAGATTTTTTCTTTTAAAATAAGTCATTCTGATTTATTTTAAATAAAGAAAATTCGAATATGACTTACAGAAAGTCATACCGAGCTCAGAATAAGTCATACCGAGTTTATTAAGTCATGCCCAGTCTTTTTCAAAGTCATACAAGGCTTAATTTGAATAAATTAAGTCATATTGATAAAGGTCATTTTAAGCATTTTCTTTCTCTATAAATATGAGAAGAGTGCTTCACTTTTTCGTAGTTAGAAAAAACAGCTCAAATTCAGTAATTTGTCTGCATTGTAATGTTCACAGATTTCTGTGCTGAGTTTGGAATATAATTGTTAAACACGAACAATTCATGTCGAAATCGTTCTAAGCTTTTAAACAGTTATATAAACTTTCTACTTATTAATTTTGTAATACTTTTCAAGTTAAAATTATATCTTCTACTTGAACAGTATTTCATTTCAATTAATATTTTGTGTGAATTTTATATAAGATTTTTAAATCCAATATTCCGCGATAATTAATAAATATTGTATTCAACCCCCCTTCTACAATATCAGGGACCAACAAATGGATGTGAAGAGTGCTTTTCTGAATGGAGAGCTAGAAGAGGAAGTATATGTTGAACAACCCCCTGGCTTTAAAAATCCAGAGTTTGCTGATTTTGTGTATTTTCTATTCAAAGCCCTCTATGGACTCAAGCAAGCACCGAGGACATGGTATGACACTCTCTCTGTGTTTTTACTTGAAAATGGTTTCATAAGAGGTGTCATAGATAAAACTCTCTTTTATAAATTGCATGAAAAAGATATGATATTTGTCCAAGTTTATATTGACGATATTATATTTGGTTCTACTAACGAAAACTTGTGCAAAAGATTTGCTAAGTTAATGCATAACAGGTATGAAATGAGCATGATGGGTGAGCTGTCATTCTTCCTTGGATTGCAAGTAAAGCAAAAGGAAGATGGGATTTTTATTTGCCAATCAAAGTACGTAAGGGATCTTCTGAGAAAATACAGTCTAGAAGATTCTTCACCGGCGAAAACCCCAATGCCAACAGCCACCAAGCTTGACAAAGATGAAACTGGTAAGAAAGTTGACATCACAAGCTACAGAGGTATGATAGGCTCATTGTTATATCTAACTGCTAGTAGACCCGATATAATGTTTGCAACTTGCTTATGTGCAAGGTTTCAATCTGACCCAAGGGAATCTCATCTTATAGCTGTTAAACGGATTTTTAGATATCTGAAGGGAATACCAAATCTTGGAATTTGGTACCCTAAAGATACAGGTTTTGAACTAATAGGCTATACAGATTCAGATTATGCAGGGTGCAGGATGGACAGGAAAAGTACGTCTGGAAGCTGTCAGTTTCTAGGAAGACGGCTGATCTCCTGGTATAGCAAGAAACAGCACTCAGTGTCTACCTCGACAGCCGAAGCAGAATACATTGCGGCAGGTAGCTGTTGTGCACAGATCTTGTAGATAAGGATGAAAGGCATATGACTAGGCCTATTTGTAATAATTAGATGGCAACTCAACTCTAACAAATAAAGAGAAGTAAATACTAAACACTAAACAGGAATCAAGACGAAGACAGTCAACTAATCACAGAGGATCCAAGTATCAGAAATATTTTGTAGGATTGCTACTCAACACTGGAAGAAGTTCATTTATATGTTCAAGCGTCAGTGTAAATAATAAATGTGGTAGTACTTCTATAGAAGACAGAAGGTACAGAAGATTTCAAGTGATTACTTCAGTAGTTTCCAGAAGAAGATTGAAATCAGTGAAGCAAAAGAATGACAGAAGGCCTCTATTTAAAAGTTAATAAATGGAGAATATTTATTAGTATGACACAAATGAACCAGACAGTACATTTGTGTGTCAACTAAAATAATATTTATTCTTCATTTAATTCAAGAGGTTTCAAGAAAAGAAGACAAAGAAAAGACGGGAAGATCTCAAGACCGACAGCACGGCTAATGCAAGTAGAGGTCCCAAAGACATCATGGGTGACTACCAAGCTAGAGGTCCCAGAACAGACCTCTATGAGGTATGCCCAGGACCTGATGAGGAGGTTCCGAGAAGTAAAACTCGAACAAATTGTAAGAGCAGAAAATGCCAATATAGATGCCTTAGCAAAACTAGGGTCTCAAAGGTCTACAACCTTGATATATATAATTCCTCTCGCAACATTTATAATATATATAATAATTGCCAAAACAATTGTTGAAATAGTTAATTAATTTTTTTCCTTGTATAATCTCAACCGAGGTATTTGACTTGTATAATATCATGATTATACGTTGGTGCCTTGGTGCTTTGCTAGCTCAGTCATTTCTTTATCAAAATCACTATCCACCATTCGTGGAGCTAAGCTATTTATTGGTAGAATCTTGTAATCTTTGTCCGCTATTTAAGTAAAGGATCTCTAAAGATGTTGTACCAAATTCCTCTCGCAACATTTATAATATATATAATAATTGCCAAAACAATTGTTGAAATAGTTAATTAATTTTTTCCTCTTACAAAATGAGTATCTTTTAACGCCATCCAATCATACTCAAATAATTAATTAGTGAAGAAGTGAGTACTTGTTAGTTTGTTATTGTATCGTGTCGGCCATTGGTTGCTGCCGAGCAGGAAGATGGGGATTATTGATTTAGAAAACAAAGCATATTTTACAAACATATTATAGCTTTTGCATTTGCAAATGTTGGACGTTGAGGTCTTAGTGGACCATCTTTTTATATATAAAAACATACGACGGTACAAACCATGAGAAACAGAGTTATCACAAATGATATTTTTGTGTTGGTGATTTAGTTCTTGTCGCCCCAACTTTATCTAAAAAAATTTGTCTAGTTAAAATATTTTTTAATTATTTGTTTATTTAGTTTTCTTTTTGAATATGCATTTAAAAATAATTTTATAAATTATTGGAAAATTAATTTTTAAATTACGTTTCAATAAATCTTAATATATATATATAGAGAAAATTAAATATAAGAAACCTCAATTTCAAAAAAATAATTAAACAAATAATTAAAATGACGGAAGTAACATGGAGAAATAATGGGGAAATATGTATACTCTTGGTTCCAAAATTAAGTATCGTTTAAACATTCTACACTTTAAAACGTATTTTAATGTGTAAAAAATTATTTTTATAAATTATTTTTTAATAAAAATTTAAATATTGTATTTTATTAAAAAGTAAAAATAATGAAATTATAAAAATAATTTTTTTTATTTCTTAACATATGTGAAATAATCAGATCTAGAAGGAGCAGTGAATGTTCTCAACTGACGAAATGTGGTGATGCAAGAATGTTGTTACTAATATTTTGTCAATAATAATGTTTAAATTTTTGCATAAAAAGGAAATTTTTAAAATATAATGTATAGATATTATATAAAATATTAATATAAATTAATTAAAACAATAAAAATTATGGCATGTAACTATGTAAGCAGTATAATTTAAATCTATGCGAAAAATAAAAAATGTATAAACTGAGCAATGACACGTGAAATTCGTTCTCCCGGTTCAATGAATAGCCATGAGAGCCTGCCTTTTCTTAATTCCTGATTTCCTGCTACAACTTTCTGTCTGCAATTTAAATTTGTAGTCCCGATTAAAAATATTGCAGATTCATGCATATTCAATGTTTTATGTTTGTAGGATTGTATCAAATACAACAATACCGGAGAATGATTGGATAACACAAGTGGTAAGTTGCTTATCATCTGTCGTCCCTTGGTTTCGATTCTTGCTCACCGCGGCATTTGTTAGAACAGATATTTATAAGGTTATAATCTAATTTAGTCAAAAAAAAATAATACAATACCCATGCCTCTACTTGGGCCTCTCTCCTATATTATTATTTTTATTTTTATTATTATTTTTATTATAAGTATTTTGATTAATTAATTTTTATACTAAAGTTACAAATAAATTGCAATTTACATGTTATTGACCAAACTAACAATATTATCAATTCATAATAGAAAAGTTCTAAAAAAACATCATAACTTTTGAAACAAAAAGGAGGACTTGGTACCTAGCAAAAAAAAAGGACTTGGGCCATACATAATCTAACTATTTTAATTTTGATAACTTTTTCCCTCCTAAAATTGATTTTTTAAATATATTTAAGTTAGTGTAATTATGATATTTTGATTATTAGTCAACTTTTGACACTGATTTTGAAATTACAAAATAGACATTAATATAAAAATAGGCTTTCTGTAAAAACACCATCTTTGTAAAAAACAATTGCAAAAAAACGTAATATATTAAAGAATTTACAATAAAAGTTAATTTTCAAAAAATATTTCTGAAAATACAATCTGTAAGTTGCAACCAAAAATGCAATTTTAATTTTATTTTTTTTTAAAAAATAGTCAAAGTTGATTCGATCTGTATTAATTAAAAAAATTTATTCGAATTGCATTGATACAACTTAATAAAGCAACCAAAATTGTTTCAAAAAAAAAATTCTTATCATTATTCTTTAAAAACAAGAAAATATATATTATTTTTAAACAAAAATTACATAACAGAAGAAGACAAGAAATTTGATATTCTGTGACAAATTTGGTGATGGATCTTTTAGAATCTCCGGTGGTGCACAAAAAGTGTTGAAGAATGAAAACAAATAAGTTATAATTTCAATGAAGATTTGAGGTTGATGAGATCGGGTGGTTGTTTTGGCAAAATTATTTATTTATAACTAAACCATGATATGGATAAATATTTGGTATTATTTCATGATTCGGTGTTACTTATTTAACCAACAAACCTACCAAATCATTTGAAATTTCAAGAGATTTTTCCACCCCTTATGTTTACTAAAATTATAATCCTCATGACCATATCTTTAAATTTATTGGCATTTGGTGTTACTAAACTGAGTTATTTATGCCGTGTCAATATCTTCGTCGTTTTAGATTACTATAAAAGCAGGGGCGGAAGCAGGGAGGCTGAAGCACCTACTCGAGTCAAAATAAGTAATATAAATTTTTTTATTTTTGATCATTTTAAAACTCCCGTTAAATTATAATTTCTATTTTTTGCAATTCTAATGCATTTACTTACAATTCTAATATTTGTTAGTTGTCCATATTTCTCACGCTATCACATCATCCGTTTTTGGATAATTAAATTATAATTCTCACAAAAAAGATTTTATAAATTATTCAAATTTATTGATTTTACTCCTTATTTTACAACCGTTTGAATACAGTTTTCCAAAGAAGTAATATATAATAAAATTAAAATAAATTTTCAATTAAAATGATTTACAGAGTATGATTGGTTAGAGTACACTATTACATTACTCTCGTGCGATTTCAAATAAATGGATTGTCATTTCACTTCTTTTTTTTCACACATTAAGCCCATTATGAATATTTTTATTTGCTAATATGATGCGGGGTCGGTCGTGGTTCAATAAAGATTTCAAGTGAATTCACTTGGACTATGCTATGTATCGGGGAGTTATATTGTGTGTAGTGTCTTCTTCTTAAGTCGGAGAGTCATACTGTTTACAGTAATTATCTATATTTTTATAACAATTAAACAGTAGGAAAAAAACATTAGAAATGTTCTTTCAACTGATTTCACAACTAAGGTATAAAAAAATTTCAAATATTTAAAAATTAAAAGCAAAATCTATCACATATTTTTCCTATATATGATATAACAATTGTACGAAATAGAGGTTATGTTTTACGAACACTTGAATATAGATTTAGTTGTGATTTACTCCCCCGGTCCCTAGTAATAGCTTCTTAACTTTTTGACACCCATGTTTAAGAGTAAAAAACACATACATATATTTAATAATAAAAAAATATCAAATAAAAATTTAGAATTTGAACTATTATATGATATAAAAATTGAAATCTAATATCAAGTGTAATTATGTGTTTTTACTCCTAAATATGTGTGCCGAAAAATTAAAAAGCTATTATTTAGGATCAGAGGGAGTACTGTTGTAAGAACCTCATTTTTTAAGAAAATTTCGTTTATATTAGAATCTCCGGTGGTGCACAAAAAGTGTTGAAGAATGAAAACAAATAAGTTATAATTTCAATGAAGATTTGAGATTGATGAAATCGGGTGGTTGTTTTGGCAGAATTATTTATTTATAACTAAACCATGATATGGATAAATATTTGGTATTATTTCATGATTCGGTGTTACTTATTTAACCAACAAACCTACCAAATCATTTGAAATTTCAAGAGATTTTTCCACCGCTTATGTTTACTAAAATTATAATCCTCATGACCATATCTTTATATTTATTCGTATTTGGTGTTACTAAAATAATTAATATAATTTTTTTTTGATCATTTTAAAACTCCCGTTAAATAGTAACTTCTATTTTTTGTAATTCTAATACATTTACTTACAATTCTAGTACTTGTTGGTTGTCCATATTTCTCACACTATCACACCATCCGTTTTTGGATAGTTAAATTACAATTCTCACAAAAAAGATTTTATACATTTATTCAAATTTATTGATTTTACTCCTTATTTTACAACCGTTTGATTACAATTTTCCAAATAAGTAATATACAATAAAATTAAAATAAATTTTTAATTAAAATGATTTGCAGAGTATGATTGGTTAGAGTACACTATTACATTACTCTGGTGGGATTTCAAATAAATGGATTGTCATTTCTCTTTTTTTCCACACATTAAGCTCATCATGAATACTTTTATTTGCTAATATGATGCCGGGTCCGGTCATGGTTTAGTAAAGATTTTAAGTGAATTCACTTGGACTATGCTATGTATCGGGGAGTTATACTGTTTGTAGTGTTTTTTTCTTAAGTCAGAGAGTCATACTGTTTATAGTAATTATCTATATTTTTATAACAATTAAACAATAGAAAAAAAAATATTAGAAGTGTTATTTCAACTGATTTCACAACTAAGGTATAAGAAAATTTCAAATATTTAAAAATTAAAAGTAAAACTTATCACATATTTTTCCTATATATGAGATAATAATAGTATGAAATAGAGGTTAAGTTTTACAAACGCTTAAATATAGATTTAATTGTGATTTACTCCCTCCGGTCCCTAATAATAGCTTCTTAACTTTTTGACACGCATGTTTAGGAGTAAAAAAACATACATATATTTAATAAAAATAAAAAAAATTATATCAAATAAAAATTTAGAATTTGAACTTTTATATGATATAAAAATTGAAATCTAATATCAAGTGTAGCTATATGTTTTTTACTCCTAAATATGTGTGTCAAAAAGTCAAAAGGATATTATTTAGGACCGGAGGGAATACTGTTGTAAGAACCTCATTTTTTTATATTAAAATTTTGAGCCTCGACTATCTTGAAATCCTGGTTCCGCGTAATGTGGACTTTAGTTGTGATGTACAGAATGAAATAATAAATTTTATTCTTAAAAATTCAATCAAATATATAATTTTTCCACTTGCATAATTGTTTTTGATATTGAGTCAGTTTAGATCTACATTTAATTTAAGGGTCCGAGATTAAAGTTAAATTTTGATTTTAAGAATAAGTCACTTTATTCACATTTAGAAGAAGGATTGGATAGCCCAAGTGGTTGAGGGCTTATCCTCTGTCGTCTCAGGTTCTGGGTTCGACCCTGACTCACCCGAGAATTTCTTTAGAACAGATACTCATTTGTAAGGCTATAAGCAAAATTAGTCAAAAAAGAAGAAGGATTTAAGAACTTTTATTAATTATAAAAAAACACGAATAGACAGTTATTTTCATGGACCAACTGTCCTAATTTAGTCGTGTCGAAAAATAAATTATCGACAATAGATTTTTTCTCAGTTTATGAATCTATATTTGTTTATAATTTCAACAGTTCATGGAAAATATTTCGTTATTATAATCATCATTATGGATGTACTACGTAGTACCAATTACCAAATGTAGCACCATGCTACCAAATCCACAGTAAGCAAAAGCAAACAAACAGAAGTAAATCATAGCACCAATGTGCAGTATAGTAATTGTATAGGAATTCATATTCTATAGTCGAATGTTATGTATATTATTGTAGCCACTGAAGCACTAGGAATATATAATACAAGTTGCTACATATGAGCTTTGACCAAACTATTGAGCTTGTTTTAGGACTGCTTAATTACACAGTTGAATTTGTCAAACATAGGCCAAATGGCCTAGAACTGACCAAGAACATGCAGTGTTTGAAAAGAGTGAGTTGATACCACTATTAAGAACACATTATTTCATAAATTTCAAATTAGCATATCGAGATGCAAAAGTTTTCCTGTAAGGAGGTCTACAGAATTGTTCACGGCAAAGACTAAAAACACATCATCACAAGGAGGAAGATTCAAAGTTTCAAAGAATAAGTATTTCACATAATTATATTCATATTCATACATCCCAAAATATTGACAAATTCTGATCAGCCAGTCCTATTCAATCACAGGGTGCAATTCCAGTCATAAACAAACTATTTATCTTTAGACTCATATTTTGACTGTTTTCTGATCCTAAATTTCTAGCATTATGCATAATCAGAAGCAGGAAATGTTATTCTAATTAATGATGTATTAGATCTCTAACTAATAATTACCTTGACCACAAATTAGTTGTGAAATGCATTTTAACATGATGCTAGAAATTGTGTGCTAATACATTAAGCAAAAAGATAAGTGTAAATCGCATGACAGCGATATGCTATGGTACTAATATGGGAATTTATGATGTCAAATCTTGAAGACCATTTTATAAATCAAATATTATTTAGGGTTGGTTTTGCGTTAACCTATTGGTTTACACGAAATAAAATAAATAAATAAATATTTTATATATAGATTTATTATTTTTCTTATAGATATATGCATATCTATTCATATAATTATACTTAATTTTATAATTCTGTATGTAAATATAATGCAAATATATATATATATATTTAATATATATTTGTAGAAATATACTTAATAATATAATATATTTATATATTGATTTTTTTTATATTACTCGAACACGGGTCGGTCGATTTTGTTTTTGACATTTTAGTACACGTCGCAGAAAGATACGCGATGACGCGAACAAATTGACAGATCTGTACCTGAGAAAAGGCCCTATATATCATAATTTAGGGAGAAAATGCCCTAAATTGCACAACTCGTAACAATGACCCTAAATAGCACTCCAAAATGCTACATAGTGTGGCGTGCTGGAAAAAGGGTGAAAACGCTATTTTGTGTAGCGTTTGCACTTTTTTTAATTTTATTTTTAATTTTTTTCGGGGAAAAACGCTAATTCGGGTAGCGTTTTGCACTTTTTTTAAATTTTTCCGGGGAAAAATGCTACTTTATCTTGAGTTCTAGGCTAAAAAACGCAACTTAAAATAACGTTTCGGGGGAAAAAATTTTCTTCAAAACTCTACACGATATAGCGTTTTAAAATGCTATTTAGGACATTTTTTTGGATGTGCCATTTAGCGCATTTTCTGGCCGACGTAGACTGCAGTTTTATTCCAATCTCATTTGCCAGTCAGCCATGCCACGAGAGTGAGGCGTTTGTCTCGACTTTTGCTCTCCAACTTGTCTGCTTTTAATCGTTGCTCAACATATTCTGTTCGAGGCACGAGCGAAGTCCTCCATTGAACGTCAACAGCCAGTCATATCTGATTAGAATGTCAAGTCATGAGAGATATATCATATATATATCGTCGAAGATCAACGGGGTGATCTCAGCCTGCACCAATCTACCGCCCAGACAGAGAATTGTATAAATAAAGAGTGCCGCCACGTGTTTGATGATATGTTTGAATCAATTTTATTTTTATCGTTATGATATATTTTAGAAATTCGTGCCAGGCTTGGGAAAACATTTTTCATTTCACAAAAGACTTGGGAAAACATTGTGTTTAAGGAAATCCTATTCTGATAAATCTGTAACGGAAGAATGTAAGCTCGTGCGGATATGAAGACAGCAGACAGTTTCTTAGTAAGATCAATCAAGCCGGCTACTATGATCTTAAACACTGCAAAATGGTGTGATAAAAAAACACTTTAAAATGGTTAATATCATGAAGAATCAGGCCAGCTCACGTGATCTGAAGGAATTGGCAGCCAAGTTGATTCTGGAGTCTATTGGTAGGGAGATTGAGAAGGCGACTTCAAACATTTTTCCTTTTCAGATTGTCTTCGTTCGAAAGTTCAAGCTACTTAAAGCACCTAAAAATGACATTGGCAAGTTCATGGAAGTTCATAGTCATTTTGTGATCTGATATGATCCAACTATTTTGTCCAATGATTACTTCTGTGGTTTTGTTGTGCATGTATGTGCTTCGAATTTTCCATCTCATTATTATATCGAGCTTTTCTACCTAAATATATGACACTTGTATGTGTATTATCAGTGTGTGGTAGGCTTGGGGCTATACAATGCACCTGTGAAGTAGCATGACGACAGAATCGTGATAATATTCGCATCATATTCAAAAGGTATCACTATTAATCGCTGGTTCACTTTTTTCATTTTCGTTTGTATTAAGTAAAATTGAATGTTTCCCACTTATTAGCTACGACTTTGAGGTTAATGTTCGTTGCTCTTTCCTGCAGCGCAATACTATTTAGGCCCCCCCTCAAATTTGTGTTGTACTTTGAATAAATTATAGTTAACTTAAAAACTAGAAATCAATATAATTTTTCACTTGGGTATACGACCAATCTTAATTTGAATAATACCTTAAACCTTTGTCTCAGTTTAACTTACTGTGTTGTGGTTCTGGGAGATTCCACAGTAGCAGCACCAACATTCCCTGGAATCTTTAAGAAATATGCAAATGAATGAATGAAACAGCAGCATCAGTAGTTTTAAGATTCTTATCAATAGCTGAGGGATGCTCTGTTAGGTAAAAATCCTCGCTAGGCCTCGTTTCCAAGTACACATACCGGGTATATTTTGTTTGGTTGTCTGTATGTATTTCATTGGGTTTGGTGAAGTACAGGGGAAGAAAATAAGCATGTTGATGATTACAAGAAGGAAAAGCTGCTAACAGCCACAAAGAAATGTGCGGCAGTGTGGGATCAATGGTTTACAGTTCCATGTATTATAGCGAGTAAGTGGCATAGCCTCAGTACTTGTCATTTGGTTTAAAATTATGCTTTATTAGGTTATCTTTCTTTTACTTCATATCACTGCAAGCATATTAGGTTATCACTTGTGCAGCCAGACTAATAATTGCAAATTGTATGATCTGACACCCCGTTGAATCTCTAAATTGTGAATTTTTTGTGCGCTTTAACTTTTAATATTTACTTCGTCTATCAATAGTATGTTTTATTCCACTTGTGAGTTTCAATTACGCTGTTTATAAAACCATCTATTTATTATGTTGTAGGATATAATGTTGAAAAGTTGCCACTTGGTAAGCTAAGCAGGTCGAGAATTTCTGACGTCAGCCTTTCTATGATTCATGTCTTTTCTTTTAAGGTATATTTTGATTGTTTACATGTGATATTGAAACCAAAATATTTAGAATTACATGTCTATGTTGATCTGTGTAAATAATCTAGACGTCCATTTAGAGCCGTGGATACCTTATGGGAGCAGATCATAAAGAACCTTTCATATGCAGTGTACAAGCAATGACATTTGAATTAGGCTGTAAATTTGTGATTCTTATCCCAAGTATAGTTCCTGCTGGCATATAATTTTTGATTTTTGGTATTGATGTATTAGAACATATAATTTTCTGCTGCCAGTCTTCCCTCAATTAATTCTCTTTTCTATCAAATGTGTTTTAATATATGTTAAAAAAATTATAATGGGAAACTCGCACGCACTAAACTGTCCAAATTTTTCCCAGGGCTATAAGGTTTTGGAGAAAATTGCAGACGTGATTGGCCAATCAGATCGAAAAAAGCTTGAGCAGCTAAGTGGATGAGAATCGTTCACCATAATGTGCTTTCTCTCATACTTCAGCAACAGTTTTAGATGAGTTTTCTTACTACGCAGAAACACACACACACATACACGCCTCACACAGACAACGACATATAATTAAGATGTACCTGAACTACTGAACCTCATATCTGATGATATTCTGACAATCTATTACCAGCGCTAACAATATTTCTCATGCCTTTTTTCTGCATAGAATTTTACAGTGAGTCCTCACGATTTTGGTTTTAAAATGATGTGCAAGTCTCTGCTTCTTTCAATCCTATACTATTTCTTATCACTAACCGGAACCTGCTCACGTTTGATTAACTTTGCTTCACTTTATCAGTCAATTTTTCACAATTTTATGAAAATTTAGATAAAGTTGGGTAGAAACTGAACATGGACTACCACATTCAGTTGAAAAATGTAACCAACTATTCTCGAAAAGATTATAACAATAGATGTTTATTGTGGATTATAAATTCTTAATTGCTGGCTAATATAGGTAGCAAATAATTGAGTCAAAAAAACTTTGCTAACAATGAAAATACTATGTTGAAAGGTGAATTTGTTGTCGACAGTCCTCAAAAGTTAAAACACAAATTAGAAATGGTAGTTCTCTCTTTCCTTTCTTGATTAGACACTGAATTGCAATGAGATTTGTCATATATTTAATTAAAAGTATCATCTCTTCTTATGAGGTAGGTGAAAGCACTTGGTGAAATTGTGGTCGCGACAAACTTGTTGGAAGACGACATGGGAATGCAGGTGTTGTTTCTCTGCTCTTGATAACATTGTGCTGTGAATTCCTGCGGCTTTCTTTCTTTTAATCACTTACTCTTCTTAACAGGTTTTTTTATTTGGGTAATTTTTTTATATATTTTCTTGTTATGGTCAATAACCACATTTTTACTCTTGAACACATTGACTTTGTATCATCAGAATAACAATCATATACATAGGGTACTAGCCCTTATTTAAAGTGACTTACAACATCAATGTTAATTTAAAAATCTACTTATATTATAGGTAGATCCTTTATATTCCACTTATCTACTGAGCGATTTAAGAAGGTAAATACAATATTTACTTATGCCTGTAGCATCATCTTGCTTCTATGAGTTTATATAATGTTGTTTGCAATTATAATATCATTTTCATTCTGGTTTAATATCTTGGCTTCCTCCCTCTTTTCTTCTAAGCAGTTCTCTGGTACAAAAAATAGAATGCTATTGTGGCGTGGTTCTCGGCTTATAAACTGGACTAGAATAATAAAACAAGGTAAGCCTGTTTCCTTTTCCTATTTTTAATTTGTTATTGAATGCAGTTTTTCTCACTTCAATCTACCCCATATATAACAGTAGGTCTGCGCATTGCCCCTTCTGAAGCACCGTCACTACTCACTAGATACATGTTTGGAAAGGGTGTCTATTTTGCTGACATGTTCTCTAAACTGTAAATCATACTGCTAAACCCCTGCACTTCCATCTGGATATATAAAAATATCCTAACCACATCAAGTACTGAGAAATGACCTTGAAGAAATATCTTAAACTTTAATGGATGAGTTGTGTTGGCCTATGATCTTAGGTGCCAATAAATTCCTAGATTTAGGTGGAATGAGAACTGTCATTCTTTCTATTTCTCCAATATCATGGGCCGCCTGAATGGATTATTGAATTTTTTTTAATTTATTAGATAACCTCTTCTTGTTTTGTGCAACCATGAATTTCTTATAGTTTATAGTCTTTAGTGTCATCTTATTTTGTAGGTTGCGTTGGATGACATGGCTCTGAGCTACTAGATGCAAAATATGACGCAAACAAATTGCCGGATGGAAAGCTAAGGTTCTATTCTTTTGTTGAAATTGCTAATCTTATTTTGGGAACAAATATGGCTATACAATGCACCTGTGAAGTAGCATGATGACAGAATCGTGATAATATTCACATCATATTCAAAAGGTATCACTATTAATCGCTGGTTCACTTTTTTCATTTTCGTTTGTATTAAATATAATTGAATGTTTCCCACTTATTAGCTAAGACTTTGAGGTTAATGTTCGTTGATCTTTCCTGCAGCGGAATACTATTTAGCCCCCCCCCCCTCAAATTTTTAGCTTATTTAGCTTTGGATTCAAGGTTTTAAATCCCAGACGTGTGCAAGTTAAACTTGTATTTTATCTGAACGAGTTTTGGGCTTTCACTCTAAACTGAAAAGTGCTCACCAGTGAGGAATTTGACGACCTTGTAGTACGAAAAAAAATTATTGGTCCCTCTAACTAGCTAACATCGAGTTTAAAAGTTTAAAGAATTTGCAACCACAACACAACATAGCAATAAATTGGAAATGTGGTTATCCTTTTCTGGAAGAATATTATTCTTGAGATTTTCTCCAGTGTAGAATTCAATATTGTTCTTTCTGGAGATTCCAGGCATAACAGCTCAAAATGAGGGTACCTCAACATGTTTTTGCTTTATTCAACGGAACAGTTTACGGATTAGTGCAAATCATAGAGAAAATGATCCATGGGCAATATTTATTTATTTTTCGTTAATTCTACTCTTAGTTACAGCCAGTCTAATTTACATGTATGATGCCCCATGCAACTATGCAAGTTTTGTTTTATAAAACATCCAGAAAAGTGATTGTTTACCCAGCTAAAAGACTCCTCCGTAGCTCACCGTCGAATTGCGGTTTCTAAAAAAGTAGAGCATGTTGATTACTAAGGAGGATGTTTTATAGTTGTGGTAATCCAATTTGACACCACCCTCCCCTCGCCTATGTCACTAATCCCTCTATTTTTTAATATTTGTCATTTAATGTGTTAGTTTCTCCATTTTATCTTTCTGTGGTCTATATATGCAATTTTTTATGATTCAGTCAAGTGCTTTAGGCAGCAAGATAAGTGACCGCTTTTTGGAAATGGGATGCCCACCAAGAGTTGTGTTTAAGCAAAAGAAGAACATTGTAAAGTGATTCTTATATATTTTGATTGGAACCAAGTGGTTGGTCATGCAAAATTGGTACTCAACTCGGTTTCTTCTTATATATGTGCAGGAGAAAATGATGATGAAGCCATATTGATTTCTATTCTCACATACTTGGTGAGTTCTTTCATACATCTCAATTTACTCATTTTTGGACATCATATCTTGATACAATATAAAATTTATATGCTCTGTTTTTGTCGACTAAAAAAACAAAAAACAGAATCCAAGACATAATTAATGAAAAAGGAAAAAAGTCATATAACCCATCTCTGCACAGTGTAAGAAAAACTCACCCTTCGAGTTCTTGAATTTGATATGGAGCATGTCTATGGTATTTCTTTTTCCTCTTGGATTTACCCCTTGGTCTTCCTTGTTCATCACCTGATGCAGCTTCCATATGTTCACTTCCAGATTTGCTATTTACTTATAATTATTAACTTTGATACTTATTCGGACAAGTTTATTTATACCATGTAACCTATTTCCTTACCTTGCTGGCCAAATTGCAGCTTAGTTATCCATCTGCACTCTGATCCTTGGATAAAATTAAATATTTTGTAAGTAACAAGAAGATTGCTTTATTTTTAGATTATGATGGGACACTTTATCCCATAATAGATGACCCTGATTGTGCTTACATGTCTACTGACTACTGATGTAAAGAGTCTTAAATTTTCTTCCAAGTGTGCACCCTCTATATATTGTTGTTCATGGCTACTTTCTATGCCAGATGCGCTCTGTTGTTACGCTGTTGCAATTAAAAGTATTCGCGTGCAATTAAAAGTATGTGTCAACTATATCATAAATTAGTACTTTGTTTATCTATTTTTATAGTATGCATACTTCAATTCGATTGTTGAAATAATTGCCTTATTATTGGCCATCCTTCAATTTCTAGGTTTATGATTTGGTCGGCCTAACAGAGCTCTACTATGCTGGTAGTCATGGTATGCATATGCATACTATTCTCGCTCAAGGACCCAATATCTACTGATCATACAGTCTGCAGTGAGCTTGGAAACACACAGTTAAATGTTCCACTTATGCTGTATCTTCGAAATCTTCATGCACTATTATGTCCTTCACTCCCCATCCCTCCTTTAAACCATGAATTGTACTTCGTAATATCCCATTGATGAAGGAAACAATAGGACCATTAAAGGTTTTTTAGAATTAAATTGTACACCCTGGAATCCCAACTCATATTTATATACTTTTTTTAGTTGATTTGACTACCTGTTTCTTAGCTAATCTTAAACAACATGGCAGAGCAAAGGCGTCACCTTCTTCCAGCCTGCCAAGGAATTTTTACCTGTGATTGACGAGGTTGGTAGTTCTGCGTCATGCTATAATTTGTTGAGCTAAAGAGTTAGTTACTGTAATTAAAAGATATCTCAAAAAAAATTCTGCTGCAGGTTTTCCGAACTCTTAAGGGGGGTACTAGAGCTGTAAAAGGTGCACAAGTTAATTAAGAATCACAAATTTTGTGTCTCAGTACACTGTCGTAATGTATCTGACCTTTTTTTAAATAAAAAAACCTACCCTTCTTAAATGTTAATGAATCTTAGTCATCTGGTTCGCATACTGAGGATTCCTCTTGTATTACATACTATTGCAGAGTTGGGCTACAGTTGCAGAGTGGGGCTACAGTTGCAGAGTGTGTTCACAATGTTGTAGATGGTTATCCCCGATCGCGATTAACGCATGAGCCGAAGGTAATAACTGCAACACATGCTTAATAACTTTTTATAATCCTTTTCCTTGTACTCAGATGTGAGCATTGGTTTTTGCCCATATCTGTTGGTTTCAAATTATGTGTTGGTTTCATGGTCAGAACTAATTGTGAGTTTATGTTTCAAATAGCAGTAGACTGATAAAGGCCTGAGATATTAAGATTTGTGGGTTTGTTAGCAGACTTTGTTATACCCTTCTATATATGTATTCCATTTCCAAATAATATTTCTCACACGCCACTTCCCAAAGCTTTTCTTGGTTGCAAAATAAATTGTTCTGGTGTGCTATAAATGACGCTTTCGCGCACCTAATATGTTTCTCAAAGTTCCATCGAGAGTCATCCCACATCAAACATTGTATGCATTTTCAAAAAACCTTAGCAATAGATATATCATTGTAAGTCAGTGCCTTTACCAACAATTTTTAATTTAATTATAACTATAAAATACCACTCTTATATGCATTTTATGTTCTGAAACTGAGACTCTAACTTAGGTACGGGTTTTTGCTTTAGATAGAAGGAAATCAAATGATGCTCAATGGTATCCTTCAACCTTGTAATAATGAGCAAAAGTGTTTATGGGAAATAAGTGTTTATTCACTTTTTGTATATTGATTTTTAAGTTGGCTTTATACCCGCAGGCACTTGGTGTTAGCTTTATACTTCCATTTGATGGGCAAGTGGCAGAGCTGTATGTCGCATTTTTAATACATCTAAATATCTAATCAGCATTATTTAGCTATTTTTTACATTTTTATTTATTTGCAGATACAACAATGACCCTGACATAATATTGGTTGTGACAAACTCAATTGCAGCCTATCAAAGAAATGAATTATTGGAAATTGAGAAAATCGTTAAGGTTATGAGACTTGTTCATGTTAGATTTCTTGTTAAGTTTTGAATTCTTTTAACGAGACGAGTTAATATTGAAAACTGGTTCCTTTCAGAATAACAGAAGAGCTATTATGGATGATCCTTTCATCAGAAATTACATTCAGGATATCCTGAAAAATATCATAACACAAGTCTTGCTTAAGCTCATCAAACCATGGATCTTAAAATTTTACTTTCTCTCTACCATTGATGTATAAGTGTAGCTTGATTGACACTTGCTATATTAGCATTACTCATAACTCATAAGTTCAACATATCAATTATGGAACGATATAATTAGCATTTTTTTTATCATTCTCCCTTCTTAAAAAAATATTTTAGAACCTTTTACAAAGGTAAAGCATATAACATGTGGTTTTTATTTTAGTTTAATTTAGCATATTAATTATCAACCACGATTTCACAAATCGTCTTCTAGCTTTGTATAATATTATGATTTTCACTTGTTACAGAAATCACTGGCTAGGAGGATGCTGAAGAGGATTAGTAGTAGATGGAGCTGATATAGCAACTAAACTGTGAATTTTAGTTACCTCCCTTGTTCGCTTATTTTCACGTAGAAAGTAAAAGAGAAGTAGAGAACTATCTCGTCTTAGTGCCTGTTTTTGAAGAATTTTAGTTTAGCTATACATATTTATATAAAATGATTTGGATTAGAGGATTTTGAGTTTGAGTTATATTTAGGTGTTCCATTTGGATTATAAGTGAGATGTATAATTTTTGTGGCATATAGTGAGAAGAGCATCATGCATTTCTGGCAAGTCAATGATTACATCGGAAACAAAAAGAAAAGTGTGTAGATCTTTGGTTTTGGTTAATTATCAGGATTCTTTGGTGGTATATTTGCAAAAATGCAGGTTATCCTAAACTATTAGATTTTTTGTTCTGTTTTGTTGTTTTTCCTTTGTTGCAAGATCAAGAATAATCTACAGTTTGTTGTGAAACATTTGGAGGATATCTAAGGTGTGATGAATAAGACTACCGCATGATGTATTACTGCTTCGATATCACTGTCAAGCACAGACGCTTCCGATTAGGAAGTAAACTTGATGAGATATAATAACATATGGCATTCTCGATTATACAGCGTGACGAAGAACTGGATGGAGTACAAATTATAAATAAAAGTTAAGGATCAACAAGATTGAAGTCAACATTTTATGTAGTTGTTCAACATATTATTATCAGTCAGTCACATTTCACCTGGCATGCTCTAGAATTTTCCCGTGCGAGTTAGAGCTAGTTAAACAATGATGTGGTAACTAGCAATGCAATTCATCTCTTTTTTCTTTTCGGATCATTTCCAAACTTTAAAATATATATATATATATATATATATATATATATATATATATATATATATATATATATATATAATTTGTGACCTATATATAATGAGATATATAGATAGATTAATATTAAAATTAATATTTATTTATATTATATTTTATGTTTATATGATATGAAAATTTTATATTATATTCATGACAATGAGCTGAGATTAACATTTAAAAAAGTGCAAAAAACAAAAAATGAAATAAAAATAAATTAATAAAATTGTTAGTATAGTAAAATTTTATATAAAATATAACAATTCAGTACAAATAATTTGATGTGTTTGATATTCTGAGAAATTGAATTATTAATTACTTATCTTGATAATATTGATGAGAAATTAATATTTTCATATTTTTTTATGTTAGTAAATAAGTCTGATAAGATTTATTCTTTCTGAAAGATTAACATTTAATTATCAAAAAAAAAAAGAGAAAAAAAGATTAACATTTCAATGAATGTGGGGACTGGGAATATAATATGTACTAGTCAGAGACTTTACTTTGTTCTTTAGCCCCAAATTCAATGAAGCCTATCTCTGGCGTGATGATTCTCCAGCACTGTTACTTGATTTTGTCTTGCCTCTTGCAGCTCTTACGCAGTTGTTCGGGTCTGAAGTCTTCATTTCGCATCCGTTAATATAAACATCAATCAATGGTGTGGTTGTTTTCAAACAAGTGAAATTCTCTATCTGGGGACATCTGTTTGCAAAAATCCTCTGTAATACAGGCATATTGAAAGCATATGTTGAATTCCTACTGAAGCTTTTAAGATTTGGCAAATCAAGAAGACGAACCACCTGGAATCGAGGGAGCGTGATAATGTTGTGATTTGTGTCAGAAGTTTCATCACCCTTTGCATCCTCAACAATGTCTACCAACAATATGCAATCCTGTACTTCTAAATCTTTGAGTTGTTGGAGAGTTCTGAAGACTGAACACGTGAAAAGAGTAGAGATTCCACATTTCATAATTGTCACCTCTTCTAAAGCTGGCATATGGAACTCGTAATTTGCACCGTGGAAACAACTTTTGAGCTTTGGCAAGTTTCTGAGAGTGACTGATTTAAGGTGGAAGAGGGTAACAGTCCTCGGTTCTCCACTCCTTACATCCTCCACAATTTCTTCCAATAAAGGACAATCCCATATAACTAATTCTTGGAGTTGGTTCAGACTTTCAAAGGCTGAGAATGAGAAAAGAGTAGAGATTCCACAATTCTCAACGCACACCTTTTCTAAAGCTGGCATATGGAACTCGTAATTTGCACCGTGGAAACAACTTCTGAGCTTTGCCAAGTTTTTGAGAAGGACTGATTTAAGGTGGAAGAGGGTAACAGTCCTCGGTTCTCCACTGCTTCCATCCTCCACAATTTTTTTTAGTAAAGGACAATGCCGTATTTCTAATTCTTGGAGTTGGTTCAGACTTTCAAAGGCTGAGAATGAGAAAAGAAAAGAGCATCCAGATACTTCAATTGTAAGCATCTTTAATCTTTTGAAGCAGTTGAATTTCAGCTGATGCCACCAATTGTAGCGTCTCAATTTCAAACTTTCCAGATTATTATATAATCTAGAAAACCATTTATCTGGTAATTGTATCCCGTTATTACAATCCGCCCGTAATTTCCTTAGTTGACAGGTGGAATCATCCCGGCCAAACTCTATCACTTCAAGGTCAATTTGCCCACAATAGCAGAGTTGAAAGTCCACCAAGTTTGGTAATTGAATCTGAAAAACCAATAATAATATTCAACGTCTAGTAGTCAAGAATAAGAAGATACTAAATTAGTAGAGGGATACAGTATATAATTGATGAATTAAGAAATCATTATAAATATTACTCCTACCTTGGAAGAAATAATTTTTTATAATAATTTGAAGTACCATTCTTTTGGGTTATGAGATGCGTTTTCATTTATTTATAATTAAAATCATAAAAATAATTCATATCCATTTTTTTAAAATTTAGCACCGACTTAAAAATGGGATCACATTGTACACATTAAATATATAAATATATTATATCCTCAATTATTTGATAAAATAAAACATACCATTACATCAAAGACGGGTCGAGCTTCTACGGCGGAGATATCTTTCTCTTCCATGTAGAAGCTTTTGAGTCTCGGTAGAAACCATATTTCCAATGATTTTAAATTGGAGAAGTTGATGATATCATCATCTCCATCACTACTTGCGCCTTCATTCATTACTATTGCTTCCATCCTTAAGCAGCCTCCTATTGTGAGCTCTCGCAGTTGCCCCAGGCATTTTGCAACAGACTTGCTGAATACATATTTCATTCCTGAGCAAGATGAGATTTCTAAAATAGTAAGTTTAGAGAAAGATCTGTGATGTTGAATCTCACCACGTCTTATCCTTGCTACATACTCAACAGTGTCACATCGATACATATACAAGTTTCTTAAATCTGCAAATGCTTCCCTGTTGCTGTTGTATATGCTCCCCACATTAATATTGCTACAACATGTCAATCTCACTCTTTCAGCCCTCTCAATCAGACTATGCAAGCCTTCGAATTTTAATCCATCACCGTACAACTCAATCGACCTTTTAATAGAATCACTTGATTCTAGAAGATAACGACCATGGTCACCCACATGTATATGATAATCACTTAGATTACTAAATATATTTGTATGTTGACAACGCAATTCTTCTAGACTGTCCCTACTGTCTTGGGTCCACCTTTGGATTTCTAGCTTTTTAAGATGTTTCAAGTTTGTTAAATCTAGCGGCACTGGGAGATAACAATCCCAGAAGCAAACAGTTTCTAGCTTTTCTGGGAAAAAGTTAACATCTGTCTCCTCAAGATTACACTCATCTAAAATCAGTGCCTTAAGATTACACAAAGCTTGAAGAGAGAATCTCATCTCAATATCTTCAATCAGTAAAAATTTGAGATTCGCAAACTTACCGAAGAAGCCGGATGAGAATTCGGGTATTATATCTCTGTTGGATTGCATCCACAAGTTATGCAGGTCTGGGCACACCAGATTATCAGGGAAACGAAAATCATTCTTCTCCGGTTGTAGATGTAAGAATTTCCGAGTGCCCACATTATCCGGCAACTGCGAGCCCATTCTTACAATTGAAACTGCATATTTTGGGTCTTCAACAGCTATGGATCTAGCTACATCTCTGATGAGGTCATGCAGTTTTATTTTATGATCTTCCTCACAGTCAAGCAACAAAGAAGCTGATCTGAGAATATCAACCATGTTGCGTACCCTATATTCCCCTTCAGGTACAAGTTGCGTGTCAGTTGCTATTTGGATCAGTTTCCTGATATAAATCTCAGCATCTTCAGGATACAAGGAACACAAAAAAAGACACGATCTTGCATCGACGGGCAATTTATTGATACTCAATTTAACACAAGCATATACTTGTGGATCTATTTTAGCAATATTTTCAACTTGTCCCTTCTCAAGTTGACAAAGTGCATCCTTCCATGAATTTTGAGATGTATATTGCAATGCTTTACCAACAGCACGAATGAGGAGAGGTAAACCCGCACATTTGTTACACACTTTTTTCGCAAGGGATTCATCTGGAAAGTTGTATTCTGTATTAACAACTGTATTCCTGAACAATTTCCATGCTTCATCATTTGTAAGGATGGTAATTTTGATAGGATGCTTGCACCTGTTATACTTGCATACGGTTTCCTCCCGGGATGTTATGAGGATCTTCAAACCCTTGCAAGTACTGCCATCACCCAATGGAATTCCAATACTATCTAATGAAATCTCCCTCCATACATCGTCTAATATGATGAGGATCTTTTCCCCATTCATTATACTATGTTTTAGCTGAGACGCTCTTCTTTCCACATTATCTTGAGATTCAAAATTGCAATTTAGATGGTCTGCAATCTGATTTTGTAATTTTATCACGTCCACCTCTTCGCTGCCCACAACTGCTCTCGCGAACTTGTCAAAGATCTTCTTTTCCTGGGCTTCCTTCCAAATTTGTTCCGCCATTCGAGTTTTACCAACTCCCGGCATTCCATAGATGCCAAGAACTGGAGGACCACCATCAGTTACTAGTGCTTCCCAGAGCTTCTGATAAGCATCTTTTCTGGATTGGAAGTCTCCGAATACAGTAAGAGGTGTGGGTACATTTGGAACATGAGGAAGATATGCAACATCTTTGGGAAGATCCCTTGCAGAATTAGAGAGTTCGGTTACTCTCCTAGCCGTATGTACTGCCTCCCTCCCCAGTCGAAAACGGGAGATCGGTTTAGGAATTGGCATACATTGGATACATCTCCATGAAGATCTGTTTTTATATTTTTCTAAAAACTCTTCTGCACTCCTTTGGATTCCTTCTACTTCTTCTTGCCATTTCTCTACCCGCTCAATGATTGTTTTACCATTGATTATTTCTTGCCCAACTTTTCGGGACATTTCGTTAGTCTCAGACTTAAGTTGCTGAATTTTGGATTCGAGATCGGTAACATGGTCCTTGTAACAAAACATATAATTGAATCCACGAAACAATGGATCAACCATGGCATCAGATATTCTGTCCACGATTTTTCCCACGCACGGAATGTCCGATAGGCCAACCATAATTAATCTTTGGTTTTAAGTGTAAAGACGAATTACGAAGGACAATGAGATAAACAAATAACAAAGAGAATGAAATAAGGAACGGGGAGAAATAATAATCAAAGAGACAAGGAAAGAAGACCAAAATGAGGAAACTGCAATAAACAAATAACAGGGGAGAAATAATAAAAGAGACGAAGAAAGGAGGAGCAATTTTTAAAAGGAGAAAAGGATTTAAGCATGGAATCGAGTGATATATAGGAGGGTAGTAGTTGAATGAGATTGATGAATAAATTAAACATACAACATCTAATATATAGTGACAGAGGTATTAGTCCTTATTATTACTATTTGAAAGAAAATATTTTAAAATATCACAATTCATGGAAATATCCTTTTTTTATTACTAAAAATGTAATTTTATGTACGCTTTTTAAAAAATACAATTTTATGTTACGTTTTAATATAAAAAAATTATTTTAAAAAAAACGTATGTGCAAGTTGTATTATTGATGAATGTCCGATAGGCCAACCATAATTAATCTTTGGTTTTAAGTGTAAAGATGAATTACGAAGGACAATGAGATAAAGAACAAGAGAGAAATAATCAAAGAGACAAGGAAAGAAAGATCAAATTGCTGAAACTGCAAGTCTGCAACTAATAAACGAATTAAAAATATGAATGAAAGTTGTATTTGGAATTTTAGCTGACCAAGTCAAAAGTTGCTCTTGATATTTAGCTATCATTTAAATACTGGTCCCAGTAAATAGTACGGAGTAATAGTAAGTGACACTATTTGCACCAGCAACTTGCTCACAGAAATAAATGCAATATCCCTGGTCAGTCAAGCCAAGTCAATAGCAACTTGTTCTCAAAAACAAAAATATATCAGCAGCAACTTGCTTTAGAAAATGGCTCTTCAAATAATGCATGTTAATTATTTAAATATCAGGGACTTTCAGTCATATAGGCAGTCCCATCCTTGATCATATAATCCGAAGAATAATATTATAGGTATATGAATTACTTCCTCTGTCCCATAATATTAGTCTTTTTTTTAAAAAAAATTTAATTATAAAAGTTACTTAAATATTTAAATTATATAAATGAATTAACATATAATTTATAGGGTGATGATCCTAAATAATCATTTTTCAGCTTCAAAGGCCCAAAATACTAAAATTCAAAAAGTTGACCCTAAATATCGAGCGGACACACTATTGTGCGTGCACATGTATTTAGGGTGTAACGCAACAGGACACAATACGTTTTTAAAAAATGTATGTGCAAGTTGCCTTATAATTGTACAAAAACGGATACTAACCAATACTTGAAATACGTTATTTGAATATAAATAAATACACAGAGATATAAGGTCAAAATATACATTCAGTGATATAAGAACTTATGACTCATGAATTATGACTTAAAGTGGGTTGACATGATAAGTCGGGAGTTTAAAATACATGTTTGCTTAATTTTGTATTATGAGTTTTTAAAAATATAATTATAAAAATAACAGTGACTTATGAGTAATATATGACATATGGATAACTTTTATCAAAATAGAAAAAAAAATTAAGTCATTGAAAAAAGTACGTAATACTTATTTCTGGCTTTAAGTTAGTTTCTGTCTTATTTGTAACTTTAAGTCAGTTTCTTATTTATTACACAAACATACATTTTTCAGGTTTAAACTCAGAAACAGTTTTAAGCCCCGGGTTAAAGTTTAGCCAAACAACCTCTTAGTAGACCATGTTGCAGTGTACATCTTTGTCAAAGTGGAGATGCACAAAAAGCCCATCCGACTGGGTTTTGATCGGGCTCGAAAAAACCTAGGTTTCTTGGTTAAAGCCTGGACCAGGTTTCGACTTTAACCGCGTCAGGCCGGACTTACGGAAAATATTTGAGTCTTTTTAGGCTCCGTAGGTGGGCCGTGTCAGGTTTTTATCAGACCGGGACCGGGCCGGGCCGGACTTTATCCGGAACCGATTATTTTTTCATAAAAATTATTAATAAGGATTTAATGGTTCTAAAATCATCGTAATTATCTAAAATTAAGACGGGTTACAATATAACATCAAGATCATTTTCATAAATTCAAAAGAGTGAATTTTATTATTACAAAATTCCATTTAACTTTTATACTTAAAATACTTGTTTCTTTAAGTAAGTTACCTAAAATTGTCTTTGGGAACATTTTTCTCCTTATGTATATATATACCATTATTCTAGAGAACACTCTTATATAGAGTAACAGAGAGAATCCTTTGATTCTATTAGTTCGGTGATTTTTAGAAAAATTAATCGATTTGTAATGTGAATATATATGTGTTTAACCTATTTTTAATTTGTAATAAAAGTAAATACATACATACATACATATATACATGTAAATATATTTTAATAATTGAATTTTATTAATGCTTTTTCGAGCTTTTATCAAGGCTGGGCCGGATTCAGGCACTAGGAAGTGTCTCTTCAAATAATGCATGGTTAATTATTTAAATATCAGGAATTTTTATTTATTAAAAATTAAAAAAGGTCTTTATATGTTTACGGGCACACTCTAATAACTAACGACTCATTTTAATTTATGAGATTCTTGTGCCATACAAGACTACAAGATGGCCAATTATTATTAATGAATAGGAAACACAGATCAGTGATTTATCGGATAATTAGGAACTAAACGGAATGATTAATCGAGATTAATTTAATATTACTTTCTTATATATAGTCATTTTTTATACATAATATAGATTTAAGTAATAATTTAATAAAATTTTAAAATAAGAGAGAACAAACATATATGTTAAATAATTGAATTTAGTATAAAATAATTTAAATATATATTTTTAAATTTTGACTAATTAATTCTCATTTTTCACTGATATATCCTATTTTTAATCGATTTATCTAATTGTTGACTAATTTTTATATAAAAACGTTTTTTTTGACCTTATTAGTCTAAAATCAGTTTGGAAAATTACAGAACAACAATTAATCAAGGACTAATCCCAATTAATAACCTTATTTTACAACAAAGTATAATACCATTAACCGTTATTTCAAATCTTTTATATTTCAATAATATATATTTCATTAATATTTATATTTAATATTTCGGTTTATACTTTTAGATATGAAATTGAAATATTTTATTCTTAAAGTTAGTATTTATTTTAATTGTCAAATTTTTGCTCAAAAATATATAACAATACAGTAAACGAGCTACTAATTTAGATTATTTAAAATTAAAAAGTGATATTATCTTTTTATTTTAAACAAAAGAATTTTATTATACACGTAACAGGTATGAGCTTGAAAGGTATATATAAATTTTTTTAAGATTTTAATTATTTGTAGGACCAAGCCAGACTACCATTTTAATACTTCCTTTTTAGATACTTGGTTTTAAATTGACGATCACGATAATTATACTATTATAATAATTTCTTTAATCCAAATATATAAAGGATATAATTATAAAAAATGAATATTAATAATTAAAATAATCTATTTTATATTTCAAGTTTAACAATTATTTATATTTACTTGTCAAAAAAACTCTCTAAATTTATTAGATATTATTATAATAATAAAAAATTAAATTTACATATTTTTTAAAAGGAGGGAAGAGAAAAAAGAAAGGGAAAAGATGAATAAAAAAGGAAGAAAATATTATTTTATTCTTTTGAAAACGAAATAAAGGTTACCAAAAAATAAGTAATCACGTATGCATTTCCTAATAATTTACCTAATCATTCGAACACTGTTATAATAATATAATTATTTTGACATTATTTATATTTAATATTTTTCTTGATACTGTAATATTTAGGCAAGTATTGGACCAAATGTAAGAAAGAAAACACAGATGCAGAAAGATCAAATTACTGAAACTGCAAGTCTGCAACTAATAGACGAATTAAAATGGATAGTACATAGTGATGACAGTTGTATTTGGAATTTTAGCAGACCAAGTCAAAAGTTGCTCTTGATATTTAGCTATCATTTAAATACTGGTCCCAGTAAATAGTAATAGTAAGTGACACTATTTGCACCAGCAACTTGCTTACAGAAATAAATGCAATATCGCTGGTCAGTCAAGCCAAGTCAATAGCGACTTGTTCTCAAAAATCAAAAATATATCAGCAGCAACTTGCTTTAGAAAATGGCTCTTCAAATAATGCATGTTAATTATTTAAATATCAGGGACTTTCAGTCATATAGGCAGTCCCATCCTTGATCATATAATCCGAAGAATAATATTATAGATATATGAACTACTCCCTGTCCCATAATATTAGTCTTTTTTAAAAAAAATTTTTAATTATAAAAGTAACTTAAATATTTAAATTATATAAAGTAATTAACATATAATTTATAGGGTGATGACCCTAAATAATCATTTTTCAACTTCAAAGGCCCAAAATACTAAAATTCAAAAAGTTGACCCTAAATATCGAGCGGACACACTATTGTGCGTGCACATGTATTTACGTTTTTAAAAAATGTATGTGCAAGTTGCATTATAATTGTACAAAAACGGATACTAACCAATACTTGAAATACGTTATTTGAATATAAATAAATACACAGAGATACAAGGTCAAAATATACATTCAGTGATAGAAGAACTTATGACTCATGAGTTATGACTTAAGTGGGTTGACATGATAAGTCGGGAGTTTAAAATACACGTTTGCTTAATTTTGTATTATGAGTTTTTAAAAATATAATTATAAAAATAAAACTGACTTATGAGTAATATATGACATATGGATAATGTCAAGGTATTGAAGCCATTCGAGTAGTGTTAAATGTGAATCATTCGAGAAGTGTGAAAACAATTCGAGAAGTTAGCAAAAGGAGCATTCGAGAAGTGGTAAAGCTGAGTCATTCGAGAAGTCACAATTTCAAGTTTACATTCGAGAAGTCTAGCCTAATCGAGAAGTCATCAAACAGAGTATGCGATCGAAAAGTCTAGTCATTCGAGAAGTCAATCATTCAGAGACTAATCGAGAAGTCACAGCTAGTACTCAATCGAGAAGTCAATCTCTATGACTTCTCAAATCTATTTAAACAGAGTACTCGACTGCACCAAGGAGCTATTTTCTAGGAGAATTGCAGAACAAGACATATAATTTTGCAGCTCTGCTTTTGCAGGATAAGTCAAGCCTGCAAAGATAGAGACAAGTTTACAATGAAGCTGGGAAGATAGTCAAGACAAATGACAGAAGGTATAAGGCTGGATGTAGCAGTCTGTCACAACAGTGTTAGCTAGAAATAGATATTAGTCAAATGTAAAATATGTCTTGTCTATTTCTAGTTTTAGTAAATCTATCTTATATGAGCATGTGCATAGGACATGTTGTCTATATATTTTATGCACAACCACATTTGATAGATGGCTTTGATTTTTACATTGTAATCTTCCTAGAACAAGAAGCTGAAATTCAAATTGAATTTCAGATTGTAGCAAAAATTCATTCTAATAAACTTAGATTGAAAGTTACATCAAGTGTTCACTATATTCACTGATATATGCAGTTGTAAACACTTACCTTGTTCAACCAGTTCAAAGATACAATCCATTCAACAGTCTAACAAAACTTTCTAAATCAAAAGAGGGAAAAGGTTTTGAAGTATACATTCACCCCCCCTCTGTAAACTTCCGGGACTCCTAATTCCTAACAAGTGGTATCAAAGGCAGGTTGTAAACATACATACAGACTAAAGATCAAGATGAGTTCTCAGAAGCTAAGCAGCATAAAGATTCCTACCTTTGACAGAGAAAATTACAACCTATGGAAGAGGAAGATGTTGACGTTCATAAAGGCTGCAAACTCCATGTACCTAGAAATATTGAAGAATGGTCCTTTCATGCCAGTAACTCTAGTTCCTGAAACTACTAGTGGGTCTAAAGTTATTACTACAACATGGATACCTAAAGATCCATCTCAGTACATAGATTCAGAGAACGAAAAAATGTCTCTTGACAATAGTTTAATGCTTATATTAATTGAGTCACTGGATCTTGTAATGTACAATAATATTGTCAATTGCACATCTGCCAAACACATATGGGAGACTATAGAAATTCTGTGTGAAGGAACTGAAGAGGTAAGGGAAAATCAAAGGCAGCTCCTTGTTTCTCAGTATGAAGCATTCATGTCAAAACCAAATGAAGGTATAACTGAAGTATTTGAGAGGTTCAACAAACTGATCAATGACCTTCAACTTAATGGGAAGTACTATGAGACAAAGGAGAAAAATATGAAGTTTTTGTTGACTCTTCCAGAGCACCTGGAGCACAAAATCTCTGCAATAAGAGAAGGGAAAGATCTAACAAAACTTCCACTTGAGACACTCTATGGAATACTAAAGACATATGAACTTGAGTTCTATCAGAAGAAGGCCATTTTGGCAAACAGAGGAAAAATAACAAATGTCTCAAATGCCTTGGTTGCAAATGAACCATTTACAACTGGAAGACTGGTACAAGCAAAAAGATGAAAACTGAAGAGTTTGAAGAACAAGAACAGGAAGAGACGGACTCTGTCAAAAGTGAATCAGAAGAGGAAGACTTCTACACCATTGAAGAACTTGAAGGCATGAACTGTTGGTGTAGGTGCCCTAGAGGCAATACAATGTTTATTTTGATAAACCTTTATGTCAATTGATTATTCAATAAACGTATTTATTATGACTCTAATTACTGCGATATATTTGTTAGCATAATAAATGTCCTTAGAATCATGATACACATTGTATAGTTTAGTACATGACTTGAACTTGAGATTATATAATATATCATATTCTTAAATGTCCCTAGTCGAGTATTATTATTATAGGACAATAATAATACATAGATAGACTAGTATGTTGTTTGACAGATAACCACATTTCATTGGTTATAAGTATGGGGATACTAAAGTCAACACATAGGTACATGCAGGAGTACATGGTACTGGACAGACCCACAGTGAGATTCTTCATGTTTAATAAAGTCATAAGAAAGACTCACAGTGATAATGGTGTAATGATCCTCTGACTTGAGATCATTATATTTCTATACGAGGATTAATATACTTTGACTACATTAAAAGTTACCTTTGACCGGGTAATGATAAAAGTGGACATCGGGTATATCATGAGTCGTATGAGAAATATGAATGATAGATAAATGATTTAACCCTCCTATAATTAGGAGAGATATTATTGGCCTCTTGATTGAGTGAGACTATAAAATGCATGGCCGTGCTCAAATAATGATTTGTTTTCATAGTCTACTCATGGATCAAGTAAACCCGGATTAAATGTTGAAGAGGATGACTAAATACATGCCTCGAGTTTAATCTATAATATATATGGTTAAAGGGATTATATTACACGGAAACATTTATCATGAAAGGTTTTATCGAATCACGAATTAATTATTGTTTAATTGGGTAGCAATGATGTATTACTAGATGCCGCTCATTGTTTATAATTTTATTGGAGAATAAAATTATTGCCAATTAAATAATAGCCTATAGGGTCACACGCAAAGAGCACTTAGATGAATAGTTAATTTAAATTATAGATTTAAATTAATTGATAATTATTTGAATTTTATTATATTAATTAAGTGAGACTTAATTAATTGAGATAATATAAATTCAAATTAGAATTGTATTTCTGCCCATAATAATTAAGTATGACTTAGTTATTAATTAAATAATAAAATTCATTTTATTATTTTAATCCTAGACCTACATGGGTTAGGTTTTGCTGCTATGGGCCTGTTAACCAAACATTATAAATAGATAATGTAGGGTTAAGAGGCAAAACACGTTTTTATAAAAAAACCCTAGAAGAGGCAGCAAAGAGGCAGGAAAATGAGTATCTAAAAAACAAAGTTGTTTATTCTGAACAAATTGAAAAATTTCTTAAAGAACAAATTTCTAAAAATGAGTTAAAAATAAGATCTTATCAAAATTCAGCCACTGTTGTGCAAGAGTTCCATGAGAAAAACAAGGAAATCTCTAGGATTGGAGTTGGTTTTGATTATGAGAATCTCAAAAAGAAGAAATCAGCTTCAACAAAAGGCAAGAAAGTTGAAATTCATGGAAATCCTCATATTTTGAAAAATGTCAAGGAACCAATTTTCAAGAAAGCAACTGTTGAATTTGATGAGGTCAGTATGGTCATCAAACAACAATTGGATGATGAGGATAAGGAAGCAACTAAAAGAAATGTGCCCTCTGTTGAAAAAGAAGAACCCACAATCAAAACCAAGTCCATTCTTGTTCAAACTGAAACAAAACAGAATGCTCAGAAAAATGACACCATGCATGCTAAGAAGAAAAAGACAAATAGAAATGGAAAAATAGGCATCAACAAATACAACTATGCACCTGCTCATAATGCACCTAGAAAGATTTGTAAAAACTGTGGTTCAACAAATCATCTTACTCATATGTGCATGAAGCCTGTTGTTGAAAATAATGAATTTGCATGTGGTTATGTTAAACCTTTAATACATGATGATCATAAATTTTGTGACAAATTTGATTGTATGCCATGCAACATGAATATCATGAATACCTGTTTTAGGCTCAGAAAACAGTTTGTTAATGGATGTTTAAGTCAAAATATGAACATTAATCCTAAGTCTAAATCTTCCAGTCCTGTAAAGCGTAGAAAACATTCCATGTCACCTAAGCGTGCATCTAGTTATGAAAGTACTAATCAAGCTAAAGATCAGAATAGGAAATTTGAGAACATGCATGTGCAGGCAACTAAGAATGCTAAAAACAGGAATGACACTCATGCAACTAAGCATAAAGGATTCAACCTTGTTTGGGTACCAAAGAAAACTTGATTTGTGTTTATTTGTAGGGCACAGGTAAGAAGAAGGTCATGTGGATTTTGGACAGTGGATGTTCAAGGCATATGACTGGTAACAAAGCCCTGATGTCACTGTTTAAAGAGGAGGCTGGCCCAATGGTAACTTTTGGAAACAACAACAATGGTTTCATCATGGGATATGGAAAATTAATTCATGGAAATGTTGTCATTGAAGATGTAACATTGGTCAGTGGTCTGAAGCATCACTCAATTCTGCAACAAAGATCTGAATGTGGAGTTTGAAAAGGAATTGTGTCTCATATCACACAGAAAGACCAAGGAGATTGCTCTGTAATGAGTGAGAACGAGAAGCCTGTTTGTAGCAGATTTGGACTCTGCAAACAAGGAGAAATTTTTTTGTTTCTACACCAAAGCCTCAGAAAACGAAAGTTTGCTTTGGCACAAGATATTGTCTCACTTAAATCTAAAAAACATTAATTCTTTAGTCAAAAGAGAATTAGTGAAAGATTTGCCTTCACTTGAATTCTGCATAGAAGGATTGTGTGAGGCATGTTAGAAAGGGAAAATGAAGAGATCAAGTCACAAAAGTAAGGAATTCACTTCAATCATCAAACCACTGCAATTAATTCATATGGACCTGTTTGGACCAGTAAATGTTATGTCCATGTCTAAGAAAAGATTTGCTCTAGTCATGGTTGATGATTTTTCAAAGTACACTTGGGTAGAATTCTTGCATTCAAAAGATGAAGCTCCTGAGGTTATCATTGAAAATCTGAGAAGATTGGATAAATGACCTACATCAGCAGTTGCCATAAGGAGTAACAATGGTACATAATTCAAAAATGCTATACTCAATGAATTCTGCAAAGAGAAAGGTATCACTCATCAATTCTCAGCCCCAAGGACTCCACAACAAAATGGAGTAGTTGAAAGAAAGAACATGACTCTCATTGAAGCTGCAAGAACCATGTTAGCAGAAGCAAATCAACCAACTAGCTTTTGGGATGAGGCTGTTAGAACTGCCTGTTACACTAAAAATAGAACACTCATCACATAGTCAGTTGGAAAGACTCCTTATCACATCATGACAAATAGAAGGCCATCTGTAAAATACATGCATGTGTTTGGAACAAAGTGTTTTGTTCTCAAAGATGATGTCAACAATCTTGGGAAATTTGAAGCCAAGGCATATGAAGGAATTTTTGTGGGATACTCATTGGACAAGACTGTTTATAGAGTGTATGTGATTGATCAACAAAAGATTTTGGAAAGTACAAATGTGACATTTGATGATTTCAAATTCCCTGTTATGAATTTGGAAGGTGAAATCTGTGACACCTTGAGATTTGAAAATGAAATGGAGTCTGAAACAGTTGCAACTGAAAATGGTGTCAACACTTATGAAGAATCACATGTATACATCTCACATGGATCAGCTGAGGAAAGAGGTAATGAAGATTACAGTCACATTCAACTTGAGAACTTTCCACACAACCCTAGCATCAACTCAGGGGGAGATTCTCAAGGATCTGCAATAATTGGAAGCAACTTCAATCAGGAAGAAATATGTTCAAATGAAAGAGATGGAGCTCATCAAACTAAATGGAATAGGGCTCACACAGCTGATTAAATCATTGGAAATCCTGATGAAGGTGTGAGAACAAGAAGAGCAACTATGAATGAATGTCTATTTGCTTGTTTTCTGTCTCAAAATGAGCCAAAAAGGATTGAAGAAGCCTTGCTAGATCCAGACTGGATAATTGCCATGCAAGAGGAATTGAATCAGTTTATGAGAAACAATGTTTGGGAATTAGTGCCACCTCCAAAGGACAGATCAGTAATTGGCACTAAATGGGTCTATAGGAACAAAATGGATGAACATGAAACAGTAATAAGGAACAAACCAAGGTTGGTTGAAAAAGGCTATTAACAAGAAGAAGGCATTGACTATGATGAGACTTTTGCTCCTGTTGTAAGATTGGAAGCAATTAGAATTTTCCTAGCCTTTGTAGCACACTCAAACTTTAAGGTCTACCAAATGGATGTCAAAAGTGCATTTCTAAATGGTGAATTAGAAGAGGAAGTATATGTTCAACAACCACCTGGCTTTGAAGATCCAAATTTTCTAGACTTTTTTTACAGACTCATCAAAGCATTGTATGGACTCAAACAAGCCCCAGGAGCATGGTATGACACTCTGTCAAAATTTCTTCTGGAGAATCAATTCACTAGAGGAACTACTGACAAAACTCTTTTCTACAAGAAGCATGGCGAGGATATCATACTTGTTCAAATCTATGTAGATGATATCATTTTTGGATCATCTAATGAAAAATTATGTCAAAGGTTCTCTAAGCTAATGCAAAGTGAATATGAGATGAGCATGATGAGAGAGCTCAATTACTTTCTAGGTCTTCAAATAAGCCAAAGGGCTGAAGGCATCTTCATAAGTCAAATAAAATACATCAATGACTTACTCAAAAGGTTTGACACGCAAGATTGCTCAACTACCAAAACTCCAATGTCTACAGCTACAAAACTTGATGAAGATAAGAAAGGAAAAAGTGTAGACATAAAGACCTACAGAGGAATGATTGGATCTCTCCTCTATCTCATAGCTAGTAGACCTGACATAATGTTCTCTACATGCCTATGTGCAAGGTTTCAGGCAAATCCTAAAGAATCCCATCTCATTGCTGTCAAGATAATTCTGAGATATCTCAAAGGAACATCCTTTATGGGATTATGGTACCCTAAAGAAACAGGATTTAACCTAGTTGGATATTCAGATGCTGATTTTGCTGGTTGCAGAGTGGATAGGAAAATCACCTCAGGAAGCTGTCAAATTTCTTGGACAAAGATTGGTGTCTTGGTTCAGCAAAAAGCAACAATCTGTGTCTACTTCCACAACCGAGGCTGAATATATTGCTGCTGGAAGCTGCTGTGCTCAAGTGCTTTGGATTAGGAATCCACTAAGAGACTATGGACTTGTGTTGGAAGGAATTCCCATCATGTGTGACAATACAAGTGCCATATCAATTGTTTCCAATCCAGTCAACCATTCCAAGACAAAACACATTGATGTAAGGTACCATTTCATAAGGAAACATTCTGAAAATGGAGTGATTAAATTGTTCTATGTTCCTAAACAAAAACAGTTGGCCGATATATTTACTAAGTCACTTGATGCAGCCACCTTTAACAGGCTGGTTAGTGATATTGGAATGCTAAATTCTTCAGGATAAGTGACTCAATAAATATATCTCCAACTGTTACAACAATGGTTTCACAGACATGAACATAAATGATTTTTCTAAGTGAAACAAAATTGATGTATGTTTATAAATATGTCAGTTATATTGTTGTACATGTTTTTTTTAAATTAAAACCAACTTGGAACTATTTCCTGGGTCTAAGTAAACCTGAAAAGAACTATCATACTTGTGCATCATTAAATAACAAGTATGATAATTCAAACTTCAGGAACATTAATCAATCACATTTCTTATATTAAGGTGAATAAATAAATTTTATTTATCTAAGAAATGATGGTTGCAAATTATTATTTTATTTTCCAAGTGAAGATAGAATAATTTCCTAAAAACTGGAGTTTGTAGTTAAGTTGCAATTCTGTCTGACTTTTCGACTAAGTTTAAATTCTTGAGTTCTCGAATAATTCAATTTAAGAGTTCTCGAATGTCTTGAGTTCTCGAATCAGTCTTCTCTAGAATTCTCGATCAAGCATTATTGAGAGTTCTCGAATCACCAGAGTTCTCGAATATAGCTTCAGTGAGTTCTCGATTGTCTTAGTTCTCGATCAAAGTCTGACAATTCTCTACTAAAATAGCTTTACTCTTTTCTGAGTTCTCGACCACTAAAATTTATTACTATTCTAGTCGAGTTGTCTGTGTTATATAAATAGCAAAGTAGATCTAACATTTCATTTTTACGCTTAACTACAAACTCAAAGAAACCCTTGCACTCCAACTGTTACTCTTGAACATCTCTCTCTCTAAAACTTCCGTTTCTTCTTTTCTCTATTTCTCTACACTAACTCAATGGCGTCCTCAAGTTCAGTTTCAACCGAAGTTTTTGTTATTGCAGAAACCAACTTCTTAGCTATATCCAGAGATGCATATGCAAAACCACAGTACAAATGTTTCCCAAAATATCTCATAGACTCGTACTTAAAAGAAGCCTTGTTAGCAAACCCAACCCTTTATTTGGATATTTTCGAACAATTTTGGGCAACTGCAGACTGGGAAAACATAGCTCTGGAGGATGGGAGCTCAAAAGTGGTTGTAACCTGTAAAATCCAAGGAGTAGATGTAAGTTTTGATGAAGAAGATGTTAACAAAAGCTTGAAAATTCCAACTGAAGAGTTTGCTGAGGAACCTACTGAAGATGACCTGCTAGACTTTCTGGATATCATTAGGTACTCTGATGCTGTGGACAAAGAAGGTGAGAAGTTAAAGCTTGAGAAGATAAACAAGAAGTTTATGAGGAAAGAGAGGTCATTCTTGTTCGACACTATCTTGAGAGTCTTCACCTGCACGAAGATAGGGTTTGATCAGGTTAGCCTAATTGCTATGAAGCTGGCCTACTCATTGGCCTACAACTAAAGGCTCAATGTTGGAAAGCTAGTTCTTGGGGAACTCATAACCAGGATTCCCAGGAAAGGTAATGAGATTTTCTTCCCTCGCTTCATTCAATTAATTCTCAATTATAAGAATGCTAGTTTAATTGAATTGCCTGGGATGAACAAACAGAGAATTGGCTATTCCAAATCCATGTCAAAAATTATTTTTGCCACATTGGATAGGAGAAACACAGTGAATGTGCCACTTCAAGTTACACCTCACATGTTCAGTGTATTTAGGGGGTACCCACTTGTGCAACCTAAATATGGTTACCTTGATGTAGTAAGGGGGTCCTAAGGTTGCAAAAGAACCAAATGCACCTAACCCAATGACCTCTAACCCAACTGCTAGCCCTTCCTTGAATCCCCTAGATGTTAGTAAACCAACATCTATATCCTCTCAACAGGGTGTAGTTGCAAAGAAGAAAAAGGAGAAAGCTTTTAAGAAAAGAACACTGTAAACTGTTGTAGAAAGTGAAGGTGTTTTAGATGAGTCACCTGTGGAGCCTTTAACCAGGAGGAAGAAAAATAAAAAGGCCACAACAGACCACTCTACATCCTCTCAACAGGATGTAGAGATTAACAAGGGACTAAACCTACTACTAGGTGCACTTTCTCAACAAGGTGCATCTATTGAAATTGGGAGCCAACCCACTCCATATTGTACAGAGTCTGCACCATTGCAGGAATTCATTCATGTCAATGAAAATGTTTTAGTTGAAAAGGAGACACACTGTGCACCAATAGGATCCTCTCTTGAAACTTCCCCATTTTCTCAAGGGGAGTTGCCAACACTCACTTCTGCTACTATTACTTCTTTAACTCCAAAAATTTCTTCTACACCAATTGTGTCCAGCCAAACACAGAAGGTGATTGATCATCATGATTCTTACTTCCCTGGTGAGCCCCATTCAAGTGACTTGATGCATGACACCTTGCTCACCACTCAGGACACTCATTTAGATGGTGAGGGAATGCATGCTGAGGCATATCCTGATGACACCATCAAAACCACAGAGGTTTCAGAAGTTTTTACTTCAGACTCTGTGGGGGATAAGGCATGTCAAAGTCAAGTGTCGTCACAGACATTGGGTAATCTAGGGGACCTCCACACCATGCAAACGGCATCCCCTGGACACTCCCCAGTCATTCAAAGACTGTCTCCTCAGAAGAAATCACCTGTCCATCCAGTATCTAATGAATCATCTGAGAAATTGGATGAGGAAATAGATACTGAGGGGACCACTGTAACAAGTGGCCCTAGCTCTCACTCTCTGTCACAATGGCTGGAACCTGTGCAACATGACAGGGAACCAGGACCATCAAATCTTGGTGGGTCACTGTTTGATGAAAAACTACAGGAATTGTATGGAGATCAATTGGAAGGATTCTATCATATTGCACAGCAACTACTGACCTCTCACTTCCCAAATATGGATTATGCTGCTATAATGATGGAGTATGCAAAAGATCAAGAGGAGTTGAAAGGGAAAAATGCAAATGTGGCTGAAGATGAAGAGGCAAATGTAGATGCCTGGTTAGATGGAAAATCTGCAGTTAGCATGGATGAAGTTTTGGAGTGGACCAGGCAGAAGTACCTTACTTCTCTTGGATCTTGTGAGAAGATTTTTACTCCTAGTGCCATATATGATGCAATTCATGAAGCTAACAAAGTCCAACTGCAGTCAAACCACTACCTTGCCAAGGGAGTTCAATATGAAATTCATGATCACAGGGCCAAGGTAGAGGGTACATTAAAGGCTATTGAAGACAAGCTAAGGCCTGGTGATTTTTATGGAGGCATTCCAAGAGGATATTCTGTAAAGTCTTCACTTCTCCATGCTAAGATGGATTCTCTGGAGAAGGTGTTTAAGGACATGGTTCATAGTCATCAAGCCATCCTGGAAAATCAAAGGAAAATCAACAATATGGTTGAAGTCTTATTCAAAAATAGTCATGCAGACAGGCTGCCTGAGGATGTGCCCATTCACACCTTATCACCATTTCAGGTGGATCTGTACTATCAGTCCAAGGCCAAAGATGAAGCTGTAAGGGCCTCCACAATTGACACTTTAGATGCCAGAGTTGATTCTCTTGCCACCACAGTCTCCACAGTTGTGTCAGATGTCCAACATCTCAAGAAGGAGTTTGCCAATTCTTCTGCAACTCAAGGCACTACTCTTGCAAACATTTCTGCTCAACTTACTTCTCTGCAGTCACTTATATCTAACTTGGGTCAATCAAGTCATGCTCCTCCAGAAACAGTTCCCACTCACATCAAGCCAAGTCATTCTACCTTTCTTCCAAGACAAGATATCAATCCTAAGGGAGAGAAGGAAAGGAGAGAAGAGATAGAAGCTGAAAGGCAAAAGGCAGTTTTGAGAAAGCTCAGGAGTGAAATTCTAAAGCCTAATTCTAACAAAAAAATTTTGGACCTTCTACATCACATCAAAAAGCAAGTCAAAGGAAATCATTGGAGCTACAAGAAGATGCTTGACAATGCTGTTGTTGCAGTAAGGGGAGTCAAATTTGAGCAGAATGGTCAAATGTTCAAAGAGCCTTTAATTCAGATGGAGTCTGGTTACTTCAAAGTCTCAGTTGCACTTTTTCAAAGATTATCTTATACTCAGCTGGAGTGTCTTCACAAAGCAGTGGAGTTAGTAACTCAGAAGGATGAAGAATTGAAGAATCTAATATTGGGACCTCTCTTACCCAATGCACTTCCTAAAACTTACTGCAATCCAGATGGAGTGATGTACATGGCTAGAGGAGAAAGGCTTACACATTTCAAGATTCCTCAACATCTCAACTCAGGGAACATAAGTCAAATCATAAATCTGATTGAGTTGATTGAAAAGAAAAAGGTAAAACAAGTTGAAGACAATGTGACTGTAGAAAGGATGAAGAAGTTTATAAGTGGTCAAATATCTGACTTTGTAAGTGAAAAGTTGAAGAAACAAAAGAAGGATGATGAGGACAAGGATCAGGACAAGAAGGACAAAAAGCCTGAGTCCAGGAGTGATAAGGATGGAAAGAAGGAAGACAAGAAAAAGGATAATGTTGACAAGAAGAAAAAAGAAGAATCTGAAAAAGAGAAGCAGTATCAAAGGAGAAATCGTTCCAAGCAGCAAGCTGTTGGTACTCATTCTAGTACACCTACCAAATCTCAGGGTACTAGTGTGATATCAACAGTTTCTGAAACTGCTGTTGCCCCTAAATTCAAATCTCCAAGAAGACTGTTTATGAAAGTTACTGCACATGGAGTGATAAGGAAGGAAATTAGAAAGAATCAGATAAAGAAATTGAAGCCAAGTCAACAGATCAAGGTCAATACTGCCATAATAACTAAATTTAAGAATTCTACTAGCTCATTGCTTGTTAGATGTCATAAGTGGAGGAAGCAAATCATTGTTCCTGATAAAGGTCTACAAGCTAAGCCTATCCAAGAAATTGCAGAGATTGATAAAAGAATGATCAAACAGTGGAAGGCCAACAGAATTGTCAAGGTTGAAATCAGGGACAAAAGAATGTTTGTTACAACTGTTGATGGAGAAGAAAGAGGTTTCTATCATGATAACTCTAATGCCCACTCATGATATTAGGAGAGTGATCAACTTATTTGACAAGAGAAGCATGATTGATAAATTAAAGATGATGGAAATGGCTCAGTACCTGGCAAAGAAATATCAAAAAAAGATTGAAAAAGTCAAATATATGGAGGATATGGTTGTCAAGAAGAGGAAGGAAGAGGAAAGAATAGAAAAGGTGTCTAAAGAATTAAGAAGGTAGGGAAAGTGCAGGGTGTTCAAGGATCCTGATAGAATTGAATTTAAACTGAGAAGTGGAGCCACAATTAAAATCAGAATGAAGTTTATTCAAGACTATCCTATGCAAACCCTCAAGATTGCTGCTGACATGTTATAAGATGCTATATTAATTGAAGAAGTCATGGCCAGACAACAAATTCCAGAGGTTATTGAAGAAAATAAGGCAAGGGAGGAAAGAGAAAGAAAAGAAAGATATGACCAGGCAGTTCATCAACAACAACAGAATAGGTAGGCTTGATATCTTGTATTAATTTGTAAAATTTATCATTTTCCAAATTGAGGGAGATTATTGGACCCAAATCAAGCCTAACATATGTAATTATTTGTCTTGTTGTAACATAGTTGGTACTTCTGTAATAGTGTAGTGACTTAGATATTCTTGTGTAATATTGCAGATAGAAGTCTACTCAGTTTGACTTTGAGTTGTAAATGAAGTAAAAAATAAAGTCTGTTAGAAGATTCAAGTTGAATCATGCAATAAGACAAAGAAGACTTTTGGAGAAATAAGGAAAGCAATCTGAGAATTTTACTAAGGCAATTACTCAGTCGAGAAGTCAGCTATTCGAGAAGTCAGAACTATGAAAACAATTCGAGAAGTCTCAAGACACACTCAACAACTCAGTACTCGATCGAGAAGTCAAGGTATTGAAGCCATTCGAGTAGTGTTAAATGTGAATCATTCGATAAGTGTGAAAACAATTCGAGAAGTTAGTAAAATGAGCATTCGAGAAGTGGTAAAGCTGAGTCACTCGAGAAGTCACAATTTCAAGTTTACATTCGAGAAGTCTAGCCTAATCGATAAGTCATCAAATAGAGTATGCGATCGAGAAGTCTAGTCATTCGAAAAGTCAATCATTTAGCGACTAATCGAGAAGTCATAGCTAGTACTCAATCGAGAATTCAATCACTATGACTTCTCAAATCAATTTAAACAGAGTACTTGACTGCACCAAAGAGCTATTTTCTAGGAGAATTGCAAAACAAGATAGATAATTTTGCAGCTCTGCTTTTGTAGGATAAGTCAAGCCTGCAAAGATATAGACAAGTCTACAATGAAGCTGAGAAGATAGTCAAGACAAATGACAGTAGGTATAAGGTTGGATGTAGCAGTCTGTCACAACAGTGTTAGCTAGAAATAAATATTAGTCAAATGTAAAGTATGTCTAGTCTATTTCTAGTTTTAGAAAATCTATCTTATGTGAGCATGTGCATATGACATGTTGTCTATATATTTTATGCACATCCATATTTGATAGATGGATTTGATTTTTACATTGTAATCTTCCTCGAACAAGAAGCTGAAATTCAAATTAAATTTCAGATTGTAGCAAAAATTCATTCTAATAAAATTAGATTGAAAGTTACATAAAGTGTTTACTATATTCACTGATATATGCAGTTATAAACACTTCCATTTCAAAGATACAATCCATTCAACAGTCTAACAAAACTTTCTAAATCAAAAGAAGGAAAAGGTTTTGAAGTATACATTCACCCCCCCCTGTAAACTTCTGGGACTCCTAATTCCTAATAAGTGGTATCAGAGCTAGGTTGTAAACATACATACAGACTAAAGATCAAGATGAGTTCTCAAAAGCTAAGCAGCATAAAGATTCCTACCTTTGATAGAGAAAATTACAACCTATTGAAGGGGAAGATGCTGAAGTTCATAAAGGCTGCAAACTCCATGTCCCAGAAATATTGAAGAATGGTCCTCTCATGCCAGTAATTCTAGTTCCTGAAACTACTAGTGGGTCTGAAGTTATTCCTGCAACATGGATACCTAAAGATCCATCTCAGTACACAGATTCAGAGAAGGAAAAAGTGTCTCTTGACAATAGTTTAATGCTTATATTAATTGAGTCACTGGATTTTGTAATGTACAATAATATTGTCAATTGCACATCTGCCAAACACATATGGGAGACTATAGAAATTCTGTTTAAAGGAACTGAAGAGGTAAGGGAAAATCAAAGGCAGCTCCTTGTTTCTCAGTATGAAGCATTCATGTCAAAACTAAATGAAGGTATAACTGAAGTATTTGAGAGGTTCAACAAACCGATCAATGACCTTCAACTTTATGGGAAGTACTATGAGACAAAGGAGAAAAATATGAAGTTTTTGTTGACTCTTCCAGAGCACTTGGAGCACAAAATCTCTGCAATAAGAGAAGGGAGAGATCTAACAAAGCTTCCACTTGAGACACTCTATGGAATACTAAAGACATATGAACTTGAGTTCTATCAGAAGAAGGCCATTTTGGCAAACAGAGGAAAAATGGTAAATGTCTCAAATGCCTTAGTTGCAAAGGAACCATCTACAACTGAGAAGACTGGTACAAGCAAAAAGGTAAAAACTGAAGAGTTTGAAGAACAGGAACATGAAGAGAAGGACTCTGTTAAAAGTGAATCAGAAGAGGAAGACTTCTACACCATTGAAGAACTTGAAGGCATGGACAACAAAACCATGGCCTTCATGGCAAAGAAGTTTGGAAATTTGAGGTTCAAAAGAAATAAAAGTTTTAAACCAAGACCAATCTTCAAGTCTTCAAGCAAAGGAAAGGATCCAGCAAGAAGTAACAACAATGGAGGATACAAAACTGGAACAATTGATAGATCTAAGATAAGATGCTATAACTGTAATGAGCTTGGACACTTTGTAACAGAGTGTAGAAAACCTAAAGCAATTAAGAAGGATAAAGATTACTTGGAGTTGGAAGCCAAGTATGAAGCTCTCCTTAAAAAGCAGACAGGAAAGCTTATATTGTTGAAGGAAATTGCTGGAATGACACAGATGAAGATGAGGAACAAGAATATAGGAATCTGACACTCATGGCCAACACAAACAATGGATCTTCATCCTCAAATTCTCAGGTACCCTCATTAATCTCACTTGACATGTCAAATTCACAATATAAGAAAACTGTGGAAGAATTGAGCATTGAAATGTTTAACATTCACACCAGTATGACTGCTGCATTTGAGGAAATTGCTAGGTTAGTAAAAGCTAATGATGAACTGACTGCTAGGAATGAAACTCTGGAATTATCTGTAATAACTCTGGAAAACTTGAAACAGGAAAATGAGTATCTAAAAAACAAAGTTATTTGTTCTGAACAAATTGAAAAATTTCTTAAAGAACAAATTTCTGAAAATGAGTTAAAAATCAGATCTTATCAAAATTCAGCCACTGTTGTGCAAGAGTTCCATGAGAAAAAAAAGGAAATCTCTAGGATTGGAGTTGGTTTTGATTATGAGAATCTCAAAAAGAAAAAATCTGCTTCAACAAAAGGCAAGAAAGTTGAAATTCATGGAAATCCTCATATTTTGAAAAATGTCAAGGAACCAATTTTCAAGAAAGCAACTGTTGAATTTGATGAGGTCAGTATGGTCATCAAACAACAATTGGATGATGAGGATAAGGAAGCAACTAAAAGAAATGTGCCCTCTGTTGAAAAAGAAGAACCCACAATCAAAACCAAGTCCATTCTTGTTCAAACTGAAACAAAACAGAATGCTCAGAAAAATGACACCATGCATGCTAAGAAGAAAAAGACAAACAGAAATGGAAAAATAGGCATCAACAAATACAACTATGCACCTGCTCATAATGCACCTAGAAAGATTTGTAAAAACTGTGGTTTAATAAACCATCTTACTCATATGTGCAAGAAGCCTGTTGTTGAAAATAATGAGTTTGTCTGTGGTTATGTTAAACCTTTAATGCATGATGATCATAAATTATGTGACAAATTTGATTGTATACCATGCAACATGAATATCATGAATGCTTGTTTTAGGCTCAAAAAACAGTTTGTTAATGGATGTTTAAGTCAAAATCTGAACATTAATCCTAAGTCTAAATCTGCCAGTCCTGTAAAGCATAGAAAACATTCCATGTCACCTAAAAGCATGCATCTAGTTCTGAAAGTACTAATCAAGCTAAAGATCAGAATAGGAAATTTGAGAACATGCATGTGTAGGCAACTAAGAATGCTAAAAACAGGAATGACACTCATGCAACTAAGCATAAAGGACCCAACCTTGTTTGGGTACCAAAGAAAACTTGATTTGTGTTTGTTTGCAGGGCACAGGTAAGAAGAATGTCATATGGATTTTGGACAGTGGATGTTCAAGGCATATGACTGGTAACAAAGCCCTGCCGTCACAGTTTAAAGAGGAGGCTGACCCAATGGTAACTTTTGGAGACAACAACAATGGTTTCACCATGGGATATGGAAAATTAATTCATGGAAATGTTGTCATTGAAGATGTAGCCCTGGTCAGTGGTCTAAATTATAATCTCCTCAGCATCACTCAATTCTGCAACAAAGATCTGAAAGTAGAGTTTGAAAATGAATTGTGTCTCATATCACACAGAAAGACCAAGGAGATTGCTCTGCAAGGAGTGAGAAAGGGAAGTCTATTTGTAGCAGATTTGGACTCTGCAAACAAGGAGAAAATTTGTTATTTCTACACCAAAGCCTCAGAAAATGAAAGTTTGCTTTGGAACAAGAGATTGTCTCACTTAAATCTCAAAAACATTAATTCTTTAGTCAAAAAAGAATTAGTGAAAGATTTGCCTTCACTTGAATTCTGCATAGAAGGATTGTGTGAGGCATGTCAGAAAGGGAAAATGAAGAGATCAAGTCATAAAAGTAAAGAATTCACTTCAATCATCAAACCACTACAATTAATTCATATGGACCTCTTTGGACCAATAAATGTTATGTCCATGTCTAAGAAAAGATTTGCTCTAGTCATGGTTGATGATTTTTCAAAGTACACTTGGGTAGAATTCTTGCATTCAAAAGATTAAGCTCCTGAGGTTATCATTGAAAATCTGAGAAGTTTGGATAAATGACCTACACTAGTAGTTGTGTTAGGTCCAAAATCATCATAGAAGGGGGGGTTGAATATGATATGGTAGATTTTTCGTTTTAATAGCGGATTATGTTTTTGTGTTTAAGAGATATGAACTTGACAATACTTGAAACACAAAGTTCCGGGAAATAACAATATATTATTAAATCCCTGAGGTGCTACAATTCTAATCAGTAAATTAGCTGCAATGGGTTCAAAACAATATTACAACACAGATACAGTTTGGTGAAATAAATGTATGGCTTTAATGGAGCTTCCCGTCTGTATGTATTGAATGTTGAAGATGATCACCTCTGTTTTTTTCATTCGAATTGAACCCATATATAATTGTAGGCTTTTTGGAAATTGAATTCCCACAATTGTTCAAGTCCTTTGTTGCGCCTGTAGAGTGGTAGTGGTGTGTAGGCGCCACAAAACGGTTTGTTGCGCCTTTAAATGTTTGTTGCGCCAAGTGAACTTTGTTGCGCCTTATTATTTTGTTGCGCCTACACTCTTGTTGCAGTGTGTAGGCGCCACAAAATCCCTTAGAATAATTGATGTGCCTCTAAGTAGACTTGTTGCGCCTGTAGAACCTTTGTTGCGCCTGCACACTATTTGTAGTGTGTAGGCGCCACAAACACTACACTTGAACTTGTGGCGCCATAACATTCTTTGTTGCGCCTGCACTCCCATTCCCTTGTGCATGCGCCACAAACTTCTTGACTTAGGATAATCTTGAGCTTTTAACTTGTTTTGTTGATCCTAAGTAATGTTTGTTGCGCTTCATACATTGTTCCTCCTGTGTAGGAACCACCAATTGTAGTATTACTTGCCTTGTCATATTTCTTGAATTCTTGAAATAATTACTACTTGGATTCCACTCTTCTGCTTTGATCAACTGATTTTCTTCTGATTAATCAAGACAATTCTTTTCTTGTTGTGCTGACGCTTGATGCACTGGTCTGGTTCATAAACGAGTAACACTGAATTAAATTCCCCTGACTTCTGTTCTGTTTCAGTTGACTAACTTTGGACTGTTTCATTGCTTCTGGTCACTGAAACCCTTTGACAACTATACTTGAATCATTGCACTGTCTTTAGTCTGAAATCTACTGAACACTTATTTGTTTCCGAGGCCTGAACATAGTAATGAACTTCTCTCGCTGTCGTTCAGTAAACCTTACATCTTGAGAGCTCTGCAGTGATGTATGTATCACTTCTGTGTGCATGTCCTTCTGGATTTCAGTGATGCATATTAATATTATTTTATCTGTCTTTGTTTATTAGTTGAGTTATCGTTATCACTATTACATACTACGTTACATTTTGCCTTACAAGTTGCCATAAGGAGTGACAAAGGTACATAATTCGAAAATGTTATACTCAATGAATTCTGCAAAGAGAAAGGTATCACTCACCAATTCTCAGCCCCAAGGACTCCACAACAAAATGGAGTAGTTGAAAGAAAGAACATGACTCTCATTGAAGCTGCAAGAACCATGTTAGCAGAAGCAAATCTACCAACTAGCTTTTGGGATGAGGCTATTAGAACTGCCTGGTACACTCAAAATAGAACACTCATCACAAAGCCAGTTGGAAAGACTCCTTATCACATCATGACAAATAGAAGGCCATCTGTAAAATATATGCATGTGTTTGGAACAAAGTGTTTTGTTCTCAAAGATGATGTCAACAATCTTGGGAAATTTGAAGCCAAGGCATATGAAGGAATTTTTATGGGATACTCATTGGACAAGACTGATTATAGAGTGTATGTGATTGATCAACAGAAGATTTTGGAAAGTACAAATATGACATTTGATGATTTCAAATTCCCTGCTATGAATTTGGAAGGTGAAATCTGTGACACCTTGAGATTTGAAAATGAAATGGAGTCTGAAACAGTTGCAACTGAAAATGGTGTCAACACTCATGAAGAATCACATGTAGACATCTCATATGGATCAGCTGAGGAAAGAGGTAATGAAGATTACAGTCACATTCAACTTGAGAACTCTCCACACAACCCTAGCATCAACTCAGGCGGAGATTCTCAAGGATCTACAATAATTGGAAGCAACTTCAATCAGGAAGAAATATGTTCAAATGAAAGAGATGGAGCTCATCAAACTAAATGGAATAGGGCTCATACAGCTGATTAAATAATTGGAAATCCTGATGAAGGTGTGAGAACAAGAAGAACAACTATGAATGAATGTCTATTTGTTTATTTTCTGTCTCAAAATGAGCCAAAAAGGATTGAAAAAGCCTTCCTAGGTCCAGACTGGATAGTTGCCATGCAAGAGGAATTGAATTAGTTTATGAGAAACAATGTTTGGGAATTAGTGCCCCCTCTAAAGGACAGATCAGTAATTGGCACTAAATGGGTCTATAGGAACAAAATGGATGAACATGAAACAGTAATAAGGAACAAAGCAAGGTTGGTTGAAAAAGGCTATTCACAAGAAGAAGGCATTGACTATGATGAGACTTTTGCTCCTGTTGCAAGATTGGAAGCAATTAGAATTTTCCGAGCCTTTGCAGCACACTCAAACTTTAAGGTCTTCCAAATGGATGTCAAAAGTGCATTTCTCAATGGTGAATTAGAAGAGGAAGTATATGTGCAACAACCACCTGGCTTTGAAGATCCAAATTTTCTAGACTTTGTTTACAGACTCATCAAAGCATTGTATGGACTCAAACAAGCCCCAGGAGCATGGTATGACACTTTGTCAAAATTTCTTCTGGAGAATCAATTCACTAAAGGAACTACTGACAAAACTCTTTTCTACAAGAAGCATGGCGCGGATATCATACTTGTTCAAATCTATGTAGATGATATCATTTTTGGATCATCTAATGAAAAATTATGTCAAAGGTTCTCTAAGCTAATGCAAAGTGAATATGAGATGAGCATGATGAGAGAGCTCAATTACTTTCTAGGTCTTCAAATAAGCCAAAGGGCTGAAGGCATCTTCATAAGTCAAACAAAATACATCAATGACTTACTCAAAAGGTTTGACACGCAAGATTGCTCAACTACCAAAACTCCAATGTCTACAGCTACAAAACTTGATGAAGATAAGAAAGGAAAAAGTGTAGACATGAAGACCTACAGAGAAATGATTGGATCTCTCCTCTATCTCACAACTAGTCGACCTGACATAATGTTCTCTACATGCCTATGTGCAAGGTTTCAGGAAAATCCTAAAGAATCCCATCTCATTGCTGTCAAGAGAATTCTGAGATATCTCAAAGGAATATCCTTTATGGGATTATGGTACCCTAAAGAAACAGGATTTAACCTAGTTGGATATTTAGATGCTGATTTTGCTGGTTGCAGAGTGGATAGGAAAATCACCTCAGGAAGCTGTCAAATTTCTTGGACAAAGATTGGTGTCTTGGTTCAGCAAAAAGCAACAATTTATGTCTACTTCCACATCTGAGGCTGAATATATTGCTGCTGGAAGCTGCTGTGCTCAAGTGCTTTGGATTAGGAATCCACTAAGAGACTATGGACTTGTGTTGGAAGGAATTCCCATCATGTGTGACAATACAAGTGCCATATCAATTATTTCCAATCCAGTCAACCATTCCAAGACAAAACACATTGATGTAAGGTACCATTTCATAAGGGAACATGCTGAAAATGGAGTGATTAAATTGTTCTATGTTCCTAAACAAAAACAGTTGGCCGATATATTTACTAAGTCACTTGATGCAGCCACCTTTAACAGGCTGGTTAGTGATATTGGAATGCTAAATTCTTCAGGATAAGTGACTCAATAAATATATCTCCAACTGTTACAACAATGGTTTCACAGACATGAACATAAATGATTTATCTAAGTGAAACAAAATTGATGTATGTTTATAAATATGTCAGTTATATTGTTGTACATGGTTTTTTTTAAATTAAAACCAACTTGGAACTATTTCCTGGGTCTAAGTAAACCTGAAAAGAACTATCATACTTGTGCATCATTAAATAACAAGTATGATAGTTCAAACTTCAGGAACATTAATCAATCACATTTCTTATATTAAGGTGAATAAATAAATTTTATTTATCTAAGAAATGATGGTTGCAAATTATTATTTTATTTTCCAAGTGAAGATAGAATAATTTCCTAAAAACTGGAGTTTGTAGTTAAGTTGCAATTCTGTCTGACTTCTCGACTAAGTTTAAATTCTTGAGTTCTCGAATCATTCAATTTTAAGAGTTCTCGAAAGTCTTGAGTTCTCGAATCATTCGATTTAAAAGTTCTCGAATGTCTTGAGTTCTCGAATCAGTCTTCTTTAGAGTTCTCGATCAAGCATTATTGAGAGTTCTCGAATCATCAGAGTTCTCGAATATAGCTTGAGTGAGTTCTCGATTGTCTTAGTTCTCGATCAAAGTCTGACAATTCTCTACTAAAATAGCTTTACTCTTTTCTGAGTTCTCGACCACTAAAATTGATTACTATTCTAGTCGAGTTGTCTGTGTTATATAAATAGCAAAGTAGATCTAACATTTCATTTTTACGCTTAACTACAAACTCAAAGAAACCCTTGCACTCCAACTGTTACTCTTGAACATCTCTCTCTCTAAAACTTCCGTTTCTTCTTTTCTCTATTTCTATACACTAACTCAATGGCGTCCTCAAGTTCAGTTTCAACCGAAGTTTTTGTTATTGCAGAAACCAACTTCTTAGCCATATCAAGAGATGCAGATGCAAAACCACAGTACAAATATTTCACAAAATTTCTCATAGACTCGTACTTAAAAAAAGCCTTGTTAGCAAACCCAATCCTTTATCTGGATATTTTGCAAGTCAAAAGTTGCTCTTGATATTTAGCTATCATTTAAATACTGGTCCCAGTAAATAGTAATAGTAAGTGACACTATTTGCACCAGCAACTTGCTTACAAAAATAAATGCAATATCGCTGGTCAGTCAAGCCAAGTCAGTAGCAACTTTTATGAGTTTTGTATTATAAGTGATTTATGAGTTTTTAAAAATATAATAATAAAAATAAAAGTGACTTATGAGTAATTTATGACATATGGATAATGTTGGACCCAAATCAAGCCTAGCCTATGTAATTATTTGTCTTATTATAACATAGTTGGTACTTTTGTAATAGTGTAGTGATTTAGATATTCTTGTGTAATATTGTAGATAGAAGTCTACTCAGTTTGTCTTTGAGTTGTAAATGAAGTCAAAAATAAATTCTGTTAGAAGATTCAGGTTGAATCAAGCAACAAGACAAAGAAGACTTTTGGAGAAATAAGGAAAGTAATCTGAGAATTCTACTAAGGCAATTACTCAGTCGAGAAGTCAGCTATTCGAGAAGTCAGAACTATGAAAACAATTCGAGAAGTCTCAAGACACACTCAACAGCTCAGTACTCGATCGAGAAGTCAAGGTATTGAAGCCATTCGAGTAGTGTTAAATGTGAATCATTCGAGAAGTGTGAAAACAATTCGAGAAGTTAGCAAAAGGAGCATTTGAGAAGTGGTAAATCTGAGTCATTCGAGAAGTCAAAGTTTCAAGTTTACATTCGAGAAGTATAGCCTAATCGAGAAGTCATCAAACAGAGTATGCGATCGAGAAGTCTAGTCATTCGAGAAGTCAATCATTCAGAGACTAATCGAGAAGTCACAACTAGTACTCAATCGAGAATTCAATCACTATGACTTCTCAAATCAATTTAAACAGAGTACTCGACTGCAACAAGGAGCTATTTTCTACTAGAATTGCAGAACAAGACAGATAATTTTGCATATCTGTTTTTGTAGGATAAGTCAAGCCTGCAAAGATAGAGACAAGTCTACAATGAAGCTGAGAAGATAGTCAAGACAAATGACAGAAGGTATAAGGCTGGATGTAGCAGTCTATCACAACAGTGTTAGCTAGAAATAGATATTAGTCAAAAGTAAAGTATGTCTTGTCTATTTCTAGTTTTAGCAAATCTATCTTATGTGAGCATGTGCACAGGACATGTTGTCTGTATATTTTATGCACAACCACATTTGATAGATGGCTTTGATTTTTACATTGTAATCTTCCTCGAACAAGAAGCTGAAATTCAAATTGAATTTCAGATTGTAGCAAAAATTCATTCTAATAAAATTAGATTGAAAGTTACATCAAGTGTTCACTATATTCACTGATATATGCAGTTGTAAACACTTAACTTGTTCAACCAGTTCAAAGATACAGTCCGTTCAACAGTCTAACAAAGCTTTTTAAATCAAAAGAGGGAAAAGGTTTTGAAGTATACATTCACCCCCCCTCTGTAAACTTTCAGGACTCCTAATTCCTAACAAGTGGTATCAAAGCCAGGTTGTAAACATACATACAGACTAAAGATCAAGATGAGTTCTTAGAAGCTAAGCAGCATAAAGATTCCTACCTTTGACAGAGAAAATTACAACCTATGGAAGAGGAAGAAGCTGACGTTCATAAAGGCTGCAAACTCCATGTACCCAGAAATATTGAAGAATGGTCCTTTCATGCCAGTAACTCTAGTTCCTGAAACTACTAGTGGGTCTAAAGTTATTCCTGCAACATGGATACCTAAAGATCCATCTCAGTACACAGATTCAGACTCATAATTCCTAACAGATAACTTTTATCAAAATAGAAAAAAAAACAAGTCACTGAAAAAAGTACATAATATTTATTTCTAGCTTTAAGTTAGTTTCTGGCTTATTTCTGACTTTAAGTCAGTTTCTTGTTTATTACACAAACTTACATTTTTCAGGTTAAAGTCAGAAACAGTTTTAATCCCCGTGTTAAAGTTTAGCCAAACAGCCTCTTAGTAGACCATGTTGCAGTGTGCAGTTGATACTTGCGCCTTTGTCAAAGTGGAGATGCACAAAAAGCCCATCCGGCCGGGTTTTGATCTGGCCCGAAAAAGCCTAGGTTTTTTGTTAAAGCATGGACCAGGTTTTGACTTTAATCGCGTTAGGCCGGACTTACAGAAAATATTTGAGTCTTTTTAGGCTCGGTAGGTGGGCCGTGTCAGGCTTTTATCAGACCGGAACCGGGTCGGACCGGACTTTATCCGGAACCGATTAATTTTCCATAAAAATTATTAATATAAATTTAATAAGGATTTAATGGTTCTAAAATCATCATAATTATCTAAAATTAAGACGGGTTACAATATAACGTCAAGATCATTTTCATAAATATAATATAGTGAATTTTATTATTATAAAATTTCATTCAACTTTTATACTTAAAATACTTGTTTCTTTAAGTAAGTTACCTAAAATTGTCTTTGGTAACATTTTTCTAGGTATGTATATATATACCATTATACTAGATAGAAGACTCTTATATAGAGTAACAGAGAGAATCCTTTGATTATATTAGTTCAGTGATTTTTAGAAAAATTAATCGATTTGTAATGTGAATATATAAGTGTCTAACCTATTTTTAATCTGTAATAATAGTAAATACATACATCTATACATGTAAATATATTTTAATAATTGAATTTTATTAATTGTTTTTCGAGCTTTTATCACGGCTGGGCCGGATTGAGGCTTTAGGAAGTGTCTCTTCAAATAATGCATGGTTAATTATTTAAATATGAGGAATTTTTATTTATTAAAAATTAAAAAGAGTCTTTGTATGTTTACGGGCACACTCTAATAACTACAAGATGACCAATTATTATTAATGAATAGGAAGTCAATCAAAATTTATCAATTAAAACACTAAAAAACTAATTAAAAATATATACCACTAATATTATGAAAAGTGGAAATCGGAATTAATCGGGAAACACAGATCAATGATTTATCGGATAATTAGGGACTAATCGGAATGATTATTGGAGATTAATTTAATATTACTTTCTTATATATAGTCATTTTTTTATACATAATATAGATTTAAGTAATAATTTAATAAAATTTTAAAATAAGAGAGAACAAACATATATGTTAAATAATTGAATTTAGTATAAATTAATTTAAATATATATTTTTAAATTTTGACTAATTAATTCTCATTTTTCACTGATATATCCTATTTTTAATCGATTTATCTAATTGTTGATTAATTTTTATATAAAAACGTTTTTTTTGACCTTATTAGTCTAAAATCAGTTTGGAAAATTACAGAACAACAATTAATCAAGGACTAATCCCAATTAATAACTTAATTTACAACAAAGTATAATATCATTAACGTTATTTCAAATTTTTATATTTCAATAATATATATTTCATTAATATTTATATTTAATATTTCAGTTTATACTTTTAGATATGAAATTGAAATATTTTATTCTTAAAGTTAGTATTTATTTTAATTGTCAAATTTTTGCTCAAAAATATATAACAATACAGTAAACGATATGTATATATATACCATTATTCTAGAGAAAACACTCTTATATTGAGTAATAGAGAGAATCCTTTGATTCTATTAGTTTAATGATTTTTAGAAAAACTAATCGATTTGTAATGTGAATATATATGTGTCTAACCTATTTTTAATTTATAATAAAAGTAAATACATACATGTAAATATATTTTAATAATTGAATTTTATTAATGCTTTTTCGAGCTTTTATCACAGCTGGGCCAGATTCAGGCTTTAGGAAATGTCTCTTCAAATAATGCATGCTTAAAATTTAGAGTTTGGCGTTTTAAAATTTTCTCTTCTCTTTTAAAAATGTTATTAGTCAACTAGTAAATCAAATACGGAAATTAAAAGAGAGTAAAGACATAGAGCACAACACAAAAGATTTTTATCCTGGTTTGTGATAGAGCAATCCCCTAACGGATTCGCTCACCCCTAGTCCAGTCCCGAGTCCCTCCATGAACTCGAGATTTTCCCACTATAAAAAGATTCGCTCCTTATAGCGGCGAAGAAGCCTTTACAACCACTATGTATTTATCTTGGACCTTAACTCCCCGTTAACCCCTCAAAATATAATAGCAAACCTACTAGATCTATCTTTGAGCGTAACTCCCCATACCTCCTCACAATCTAAATAGAACCCTTACAAGTTTATCTTGGAGCGTAACTCCCCGTTACCTCCTCAAATACAAGTACGAAAAATAAAACTCTGCGTAGACTATGTTCCTCTAACCCTTTCTAGGTCTTGGATCTTAGGTCTTAGGTCTTGGGTCTGTTTTCCCAGTTGCACAAGTAGAAGGGGGGTTGAATACTTGTGTGCTTTTTCTGACTGATTAAAATCAACTATATTTTAATTAAAACTTTGATTTAAGAATAAAGATCAAACACAAAGATATGAATGAATACTGTTTGTATTATTAATGAGTAAATACAAACTTTCCTAGGATGTCCACAAACCCTAGCAGCTTTTCTGTGTTTTCACAGCAACTCTCTCTATCTCTATGCTCTCACAAAACTTCGACTTCGTCAATTATAATTAGGTTACATAGAGTGTTTATATAGAGAGCTGCCTATCAACTAATAACAAAAAATCAAATTAAATTAGGAATATAATTCATAATTATTAGTTGACAGTTTCCTTCTAAAATTCTCTTTACTTCACATAGCATATCTGCAATATTTTTGTCTTTGTCTTCGAAGACTTTCCATTCTTATGATCATCTTCCAAATTTAGCTTCAACTTTATAGACTTTGAAATCTTCAGACTCTGCCAGATTATAGACTTTGATAGTCTATAGACTCTGATCGTTTGTAGACTCTGACAGATTATAGACTCCGATAGTCTATAGACTCTGATCACCTTCCAGACTATGATTTGCATCAGGACTCTGGTTCTATTGTCTTCTGAAAATCTTCTAAGTACAAAATGAATATTGACTAACTAGATTCTGATTATAAACGTTCAGAGACTAGAAAAACTTATTACAAATAAACTATGCTAGACCCTGTTCTAGTATTTTGTACATCATCAAATAAATATATTCCTAACTGAAAGGCATATGTTTATAAGCCTATTTGTTTAGTGAGATGACAACTCAACTCAAACATAGTTAATTTGTAAGTAAATATATTATATGTCACAGGAATCTTCAGCAGGTATTATTTGACAAGAAAAAGAAGATCAAAGTCAATCTACAGACTTGAAGTAGTACTACATTGAAAGAAGCTCAATTTAATTGATCATGCCTCAGTGGAGTATTTAAGTTTGAAGAAGCTACAGTCTCAGAAGATTTCAATTTGTGTGACATCAGAAATAGTCAAGTCAGAAGGAGCAGAAGTGAACCACATTATAAAAGTCAAGTAAAGAATTCTATTTGTTGTGAATCACTCGTGAACAAGACAGTACACAGAGTGTTGACAAAATACAGAGAATATTCTTTATTACAGAAGAAGTGGTCAGCAACAGACATTGGTGTGAAGACGGAATACTTGGAAATATATCAACAATGGTTGTGCAGTCAAAACTTTATTTAATTCTCTATTAATTGATTAAATTATTTAGTTAATTTAATTGGTAAATTAATTCAATCAGAATTAATTTACTCCTTAAATTAATTAATTTAGAATTATTTTAGAATGAAGAAGACTTTAATTTAATTCTATTATCAAAAAGATAATTTATTATGTATCCTATTTACTTAGATTAATTCAAAAAGAATTAATTTAATTTATAAGATATATAATAAAAGAAATAGAATTTGAATTAAAATAAAGAATATACATGTCAAATATCATGCAGGTCGGCATAATCATTTCTCGGGAAGACATTTCAAAAGTCTCCCCGAGTTCTTAAAGTCTCCCAGAGTTCAAAAGTCTTCCGTAGATTAAAAAGTCTTCCCGAGGTTTTATCAAAAGTCTCTCAAGAATTCAAAAGTCTTCCAAGATTAAGAAAGTCTTCACGAGCCAGAAAAGTCTCCCAAGAGAAAGTCTCCCCGAGAAGAAAAAGTATTCTTGAGCAGAAACAGTCTCCCCGACAAGAAAAAGTCTCCCACGTCTGAATTTGCCTATAAATACAAGAATAGATCTGCAGCTTAAATGTAATTATAATCACTTTCTATTTTGGCAAAAAACAAAATTCGAAGAGTATTTCATGTCAAAATCACTCTAGAATTTTCAGAGCTAATTAGTGAATATTTTTTGATTTAATCTTATAACCAACGTCAAGTTTAATTTAAGTATTTTACTTGAAGTGTGTTTTTTTGATTATTATTTCGTGATAAAAATTAAGATTGTTTAATAAAAAATATCCGAAACAAAATTTAGTATTTATTAGAGATTGTATTCAACCCCCCTTCTACAATCATTTGGACCTAACAATTGGTATCAGAGCCATTTGATTGACATAAAAATCAAGATCCTAATATTTTTACTTATTAAAAATTTCAAAACTTTTAATTCATTAAAAATTTGAAATTTTTAATTCATTAAAAATTCGAAATTTTTAATTTCTTAGAAATTCGAAATCTCTTTAATTCCTAAAAATCTCAAATCTTTTTAATCTTCTATTATTTTAAAATGAGTACTCAAAGAGTGATTAGCATTAAAATTCCTCCATTTGATAAAGATAATTATAATCTTTGGAAGAGGAAGATGACCTTGTTTCTTCGAACTGCAAACACTAAGTACAAGGATATTTTGAAGACTGGTGTTGCTGTTCCAATAACAATCATTCCTGAGCATATGAAAGATGTTGTACTTATTCCGCACAGACAATTTGAAAAAGATATTTATGAGTACACTGAAACAGAAAAGGAACTGGATTCTTTAGACACCAGCCTACAGTTAATTTTGGTGGAATCTCTTGATCCCGGAATGTACAATCATGTTATTAATTGTAAAGATGCTAAACACATCTGGGAAACGATAGAGATACTGAATGAAGGAACAGAAGAAGTGAGGGAGAACAGATTGGAAATCTTAACGTCTCAATATGAGCATTTTAGATCAAATTCTGGAGAATGTATCTCTTATGTTTTTGAGAGATACAACAAACTAATAAATGATCTAAATCTCAATGGCAAACACTATACGTAGAAGGAGATCAATATGAAGTTTTTGCTGACAATGCCAGTTCACTTAGAACATAGGATTACTGTCATCAGGGAGTCAAGGGACATGAATGAAATTTCATTGGAAAGACTTTATGGCATACTGAAGACCTATGAGCCTGAGCAGATTCAACAGAAGGAAATATATGGTACATGCAAGGTGGTCAGCAAGTCTATAACTCTTGTAACAGAAGTACTAGAATACAGAGAAGCTATGACTGAATCTTCTTCAGTCAAAGTCATTGATCAGGGTATTGTTGCAGAAGTTGGTACAACTCAAATGAATTCATCTGAAAGTGAATTCTACTCAATGGGAGAACTTGATCAACTTGAGGATGAATCTCTAACACTGATTGCTAGAAAATTTGGAAATACAAGATTCAGGAGGAACCCTAGTTTTAAATTCAAGCCTATGGCAAACATATTTTAGAGAGGTAGTTCTTCTAGCTCATCCAATACAAGAGGTGGATACAAGACAAGGATGGTAGACAGAAGCAAGATCTGTTGCCCCAACTGCAATGAAATGGGACACTTTGTTACTGATTGTAGAAAGCCCAAGCAGGAAATAAAGAAGAATTCATATGACGAGCTTAAACAGAAATATGAAGCTCTACTGAAGAAGCATCAGGGAAGATCATACTTAGCAGAAGGAAAAAGCTGGGATGATTATGAAAATGAAGAAGAAGAAGATATGTGAAATTTTGCTCTAATGGCCTCTTCTTCTGAAGGATCAAAATCTCCACCTCGACAAGGAATTGAGGTAAATCCTAGCTGTCCTAAAATGTTTAAATTGCTAGGTGAGAATTTAACTAATGCTAGAGATCAAATAAAAGTCTTAATTCTCAAGAACAAAGTTTTATCAGAAGAGAATTTTGAATTGAAAAAGCTGAAACTTATAAATGAGAAATTAACTGAAGATGTTACATTTCAAGTTAATAGAGTCAACTGCTATGTTGAAATTGAAGCTTTTTTGAAGGATAAAATTGAAAAAGAGAAAGTCAGGTGTCAAGCCTATAGAACTGCTTCATTTCTTATGAAAGACCTAGTTGATCAACAAGAGATTAAATGAAAAGTTGGGATAGGTTTTGAATGTAATGAATCTGTAGGAAAGGCTAGCAACATCACCCCTTTTAAAGAGACTGCTATAGAGAGGGGTATTCCACATGTTATTAAAGACACTAAGAAACCTCTTTTCATAACTCCTATTGCAGAACCAGTTCTTGATAGTTGTGTAATAGTGGATTATGAAATTAAACTTGAAGACCTTAAAGAGAAAGAAAAAGTACAGGAAAAATCTGTTAGGGACATAAAAGGAATAAATGTCCAGAAAGCTAAATATGTACCTAAAAGACCAATATAAATGTGAACACTGCTAGTTCATCCACTCCTGGTTTAGGTGCTAATGAGCTTAAGAAAAATCATAACATACCTAATAAGTTTGTTAATAGTTGGAATAGTAACAACATATTCCATGCTACTGAGAACTTTAAAAATGTTAATAAAGTTAAGGTAGAAACTGTTAAGACTCCTGCTATTGTAAATAAAATGCCTACTATTGATGCATTCCATAAACCTTGTGGTGTAGATAACTGTATGCTATGTGCTTTCAATGTTATGTCTGCATATTTTAAAAGCATGCATGCTATGAATGTCAATACTACACCTAGACATCACATAAATCACATGCATGCTAAATCAAAGACTTTTAGTCCTCCTGTTTCACAGAAGGAGACATTCTCTCCTAAGCCTGCATACAAAGGTGTTAAGGTTGTTTACAAGGAGAAGTGTTCAGTCAAAGTAGTAGATAAGTTTATCAAGTTGTGTTATGTTGTTAAACCTGACAAATGACAATTTTTCAAATATGCCGGACCCAATCAATGTTGGGTTCCGAAGAAGGCCTAACTCATTTGATGATTACAGGGTGTAAAACAAGTGAACCGGGTTATATGGATTCTCGACAGTAGATCCTCACGACACATGACCGGAGATAGAGCCCTGCTATCAAATGTTGTTGAGAGAGCTGGCCTAGTAGTTACCTTTGGAGATGACAGCAAGGGTATGACTAAGGGATATGGCTGTTTAGAAGCTAGCAATGTCATCATTGATAATGTATCTTTCATGGAAGGTCTCAAACACAATCTTCTGAGTATCAGTCAGTTTTGTGACAAGGGATACACAGTGAACTTTATGAAGGAGAGGTGTTTGATTTCTCACAAGAAGGATGAAAAGCTTGCTCTTCAGGGAATAAGGAAAGGAAACTTGTTCGTAGCCGATCTGAACTCAGGTTGCAGAGATGAAGTCAATTGTTTTTATGTTAAAGCTTCGTCAGATGAAAGTTGGCTATGGCACAAGAAGCTCTCACACCTTAATTTCAAATCTATGAATTCTCTAGTCAAAAGAGAATTAGTGAGATGATTGCCTCAATTGGAATTCACACAAGAAGGACTTTGTGAGGCATGTTAGAAAGGGAAAGCAAAGAAAATATCACATCCAAGCACTGACACATCTAGTATTACTGAACCACTGCAATTAATTCATATGGATTTATTTGATCCAGTCAATATAACATAAAAGATATGCCTTGGTGATTGTTGATGACTACTCAAAGTATACATGGGTTTTTTTCCTGCACTCAAAGGATGAAACTCCTCAAATGGTGATTGATGATTGAGTTGGATTCGAAGCTTCCAGTTAGAGCTATAAGGTCAAACAATGGAACTGAGTTCAAGAATATAGTTTTGAATGACTTTTGTGTTGAAAAAGAAATAACAAGGCAATTCTCAGCGCCTAAAACTCCACAAGAGAATGGAGTGGTAGAAAGGAAGAATCATACATTAATTGAAGCTGCAAGGACTATGCTGAGTGAATCAAGGCTTCTAATGTACTTTTGGGCTGAAGCTGTAAATTCTGCATATTATACCCAGAATCGGACTCTGATCAACAAGGACTTAATGAAGACACCCTACGAAATAATGGCTAACAAGAAACTAACGCTCAAGTACTTTCATGTATTTGGTGCTAAATGCTTTGTACTTAAAGATGAAGAAGAACGTTTTGGGAAGTTCGAGGCTAAAGCTCAAGAAGCTATTTTTGTTGGTTATTCTAGAAGATCTTATCAGGTGTATATTATTGATCAACATCATGTCAAAGAAAGTGTCAATGTAACTTTTGATGACACAAAATTCCCTGACATCTAAAATAATGATCCATCTGAAACTTTTAAGTTTAACAATATGCCAGACTCACACTCAGATGATGAAAATGAACCTAAGGCTGCAAAAGGAAACAATAATGATAATAATGTTGGGTTCCGAGGCATAAAACGCAGCGGATAAACGTAAATATAACGAAAAATCGGAACCCAATTCCAGGATCAGGTATAAGATTGGACGGATTATGGTGATAATCGAATCATACCTATTACGATCTTGAATGTCACGAACTCAACGGAGATCCTTGCTATCACGACTTGTGTCTTCCTCTCGAAAACACCTCTATGGTATCCACACGAGCACCTTCAAGAGCGTCTCACGATCTTGATTACGGAGTAGATGTACTAGCAAACCTTTGATAATTCGAATTGTCTTCCTGCCTCCTGCCTCTTCTAGGGTTTTTCTATAAAAACGTGTTTTGCCTCTTAACCCTACATTTTCTATTTATAATGTTTGGTTAACAGGCCCATAACAGCAAAACCTAACCCATGTAGGTCTAGGATTAAAATAATAAAACGAATTTTATTATTTAATTAATAACTAAGTCATACTTAATTATTATGGGCAGAAATACAATTCTAATTTGAATTTATATTATCTCAATTAATTAAGTCTCACTTAATTAATATAATAAAATTCAAATAATTATCAATTAATTTAAATCTATAATTTAAATTAACTATTCCTCTAAGTGCTCTTTGCGTGTGACCCTATAGGCTATTATTTAATTGACAATAATTTTATTCTCCAATAAAATTATAAACAATGAGCGGCATCTAGTAATACATCATTGCTACTCAATTAAACAATAATTAAATCGTGATTCGATAAAACCTTTCATGATAAATGTTTCCGTGTAATATGATCCCTTTAACCAAATATATTATGGATTAAACTCGAGGCATGTGTTTAGTCATCCTCTTCAACATTTAATCCGGGTTTACTTGATCCATGAGTAGACTATGGAAAAACAAATCATTATTTGAGCACCGCCATGCATTTTATAGTCTCACTCAATCAAGAGGCCAATAATATCTCTCCTAATTATAGGAGGGTTAAATCCTTTATCTATCATTCATATTTCTCATACGACTCATGATATACCCGATGTCCACTTTTATCATCACCCAGTCAAAGGTAACTTTTAATGTAGTCAGAGTATATTAATCCTCGTATAAAATATAATGATCTCAAGTCAGAGGATCATTACACCATTATCACTGTGAGTCTTTCTTATGACTTTATTAAACATGAAGAATCTCATTGTGGGTCTGTCCAGTACCATGTACTCCTACATGTACTTATGCATTGACTTTAGTATCCCCATACTCATAACCAATGAGATATGGTTATCTGTCAAACAACATACTAGTCTATTTATGTATTATTATTGTCCTATAATAATAAGACTCGACTAGGGACCTTTAAGAATATGATATATTATATAATCTCAAGTTCAAGTCATGTACTAAACTATACAATGTGTATCATGATTCTAAGGACATTTATTATGCTAACAAATATATCGTAGTAATTAAAGTCATAATAAATACGTTTATTGAATAATCAATTGACATAAAGGTTTATCAAAATAAACATTGTATTGCCTCTAGGGCACCTACACCAACAATCTCCCACTTGCACTAGAGCCAATCACCCATGTATCTAATACCCATGGAACTAGTGTGACCGTCGTGCTTCGTCTGTGATAAGCCTTTGGTCAGAGGGTCTGCAATGTTATCATTTGTGTGCACTTTACATATGTGTATGTCACCCCTTTCATTAATCTCTCAAATGAGGTGATATCTCCTGAGTATATGTTTGGTTCGGGAGTGAGCTCTAGGTTCTTTAGCCTGTGCAATGACTCTATTATTATCGCAGTATAGATCAATGGGATCTGCGATCGATGGAACCACTCCCAAATCAGTAATGAATTTTCGAATCCAAACAGCTTCCTTAGCCGCTTCACAATCTGCAATGTACTCAGCCTCCATTGTAGAATCAACTACTATTTCTTGCTTTGAACTCTTCCAGCTTACAGCACCTCCGTTTAGACAAAACACAAAATCAGACTGTGATACAGTATCATCCCTGTCTGTTTGGAAACTTGCATCGGTGTAACCTTTTACAACCAGTTTTTCCTCTCCTCCATACACCAAGAATGAATCTTTAGTCCTTTTCAAGTACTTTAGAATATTCTTGACAGCCGTCCAGTGACCTTCACCTGGATTAGATTGGTATCTGCTCGTCATGCTTAAAGCATACGAAACATCTGGGCGAGTACATACCATTGCATACATGATGGATCCAATTGCTGAGGCATATGGAACCTTACTCATGCGGTCCTTGTCATCCAATGATTTCAGACACTGATCTTTAGAGATTGTTATCCCTTGAGACACGGGGACATATCCCCTTTTTGCATTTTGCATACCAAAACGATGCAAAACCTTATCGATGTATGTACTCTGACTTAGACCGATCATCCTTTTAGATCTATCCCTATAGATCCTCATTCCTAGAATGTAGGATGCTTCACCTAAGTCTTTCATAGAGAAGTTGCTCCCTAACCAAATCTTAACAGCCTTGAGAGAAGGTATGTCATTCCCCATTAGTAGTATGTCATCAACATATAATACTATGAATGCCACATGGCTCCCACTAACCTTCTTGTAAACACAAGGTTCATCTTCGTTTTGAACAAAGCCATACTCTTTGACTGTTTCATCAAAACGGATGTTCCATCTCCTAGAGGCTTGCTTCAATCCATAAATGGATCGACGTAATTTACATACCTTGCTAACATTCCTTGGATCGACAAAACTTTCAGGTTGTGTCATGTACACATCCACATCCTCTTCAAGGCTTCCATTAAGGAAGGCTGTTTTGACATCCATTTGCCAGATTTCATAATCATGGAATGCTGCAATAGCAAGCAAAATCCTTATGGACTTGACCATAGCCACTGGTGAGAAAGTTTCATCATAGTCAATACCATGAATTTGTTTGAAACCTTTTGCAACCAGCCTTGCTTTATAGGTCTGAACATTTCCATCCATGTCAGTTTTCTTCTTGAAAACCCATTTGCACCCTATGGGTTTTACCCATTCAGGTGGATCAACCAAAGTCCATACTCGGTTTTCATACATGGAATCCATCTCGGATTTCATGGCTTCTAGCCATCTCTTAGATTCTGGACTGTTCATAGCATCTTGGTATGTGAGAGGCTCATCTTCGTCTATGAGCATCAAATCACCACATTGAGTCAAGAGAAATCCATATCTCTCTAGCTCATGGCGAATTTTACCAGTTCTACGAACAACCTGTGTTTGTTGAGCATTATCATTATCCTGCTCTTGTTCCACTTCAGGTTCAAAACTATTTTGTGGTTCTCGATCTTCATCGAGGTCTATAGTTCTCCCACTGTTTCTTTTGGAAACAAAATCTCTTTCCATGAAAACAGCATCTCGAGCAATGAACACTTTCTGCTCAGTAGGACTATAGAAATAGTACTCCTTTGTTTCCTTAGGGTATCCCACAAAATTGCACTCTTCAGATTTAGGTCCAAGCTTGTCAGATACTTGACGCTTCACAAACGCCTTGCATCCCCAAACTTTCATAAAGCTCATGCCTGACCGTTTCTTCTCCCATATCTCATATGGAGTCTTTTGAACCTTCTTAGTAGGAACACGGTTAAGTGTGAAAGCCGCTGTTTCTAGAGAATAACCCCATAAACTAATTGGAAGATCTGCATGACTCATCATCGATCGCACCATGTCCAACAAGGTGTGATTTCTCCTCTCTGAAACTCCATTCCATTGAGGTGTACCTGGCGGAGTGAGTTGTGATACAATACCACACTCCTTTAAATAATCTTTAAATTCTGTGCTCAAGTATTCTCCTCCACGATCAGATCGTAAGATTTTAATACTTGCACCTCCGCCAATTTGCTTCTCTACTTCAGCCTTGTATTCTTTGAACTTTTCAAAAGAATCGGATTTATTCTTCATAAGATATACATATCCATATCTACTGAAATCATCAGTAAATGTTATGAAGTAGTAGTAGCCTCCTCTAGCCATCACACGCATTGGGCCACATACATCACTATGTATTAGATCCAGACGTTCAGTGGCCCTTTGACCCTTACCAGTGAAAGGGGCTTTAGTCATTTTACCAAGCAAACAAGATTCGCATTCTTGGTATGATTCAAAATCAAACTTATCCAAGTATCCATCCTTATGTAATTTGGATATGCGTTTCTCATTTATATGGCCTAGACGACAATGCCAGAGGTATGTTTGATTTGAGTCATTAACTTTAAGTCGTTTATTTTCTATATTACAGACAGGATTATCTAAGTCAAGAACATATAAACCATTAAACAAACGCGCAACACCATAGGTTAAATCATTCAAAGAAAAAGAGCAACTGTTGTCCTTTATAGTAAACGAAAAACCTTTCTTGTCCAAACAAGAAACAAAAATAATGTTTCTGCGAATCGCAGGCACGTAATAACAATTCTCCAGTTCTAAAACTAGCCCAGAGGGCAAAGATAAATAATAGGTTCCTACAGCTAAAGCAGCAACTCTTGCTCCGTTGCCAACTCGTAGGTCCATTTCTCCTTTAGCCAATGTCCTACTTCTCTGCATTTCCTGCACATTTATACAAATGTGAGAAGCACATCCGGTATCCAATACCTAAGATGTAGAAATAGACAGATTGACTTCTATAACATATATACCTGAATTAGAAGCTTGCTCAGCCCTCTTCTTCTTCAGATCCTCCAAGTAAACTGAACAGTTTCTCTTCCAGTGACCAGATTTCTTACGTAGTGACATTCACCCTTAGCGACCCCACCTTTAGGCTTTAAAGCCTGTTTAGGACCTGACTTTGGCTTGGGTGTAGAATCAGAACCTGTCTTCTTCTTACCCTTCCACTTGCCTTTCCCTTTGGCCTTACCTTTATTGCCCACCATCAGTATGGGAGCGGGTTCAGCCGTCTTCATGTTGGTCTCATATGTTCTCAACATAGCCAACAATTCAGTAGGTGTTTTGTCAAATTCATTCATATTGTAGTTCATAACAAACTGAGTGAATTTGTTGTTCAAAGAATTCAAGATTAGGTCAATACCAGTTTCCGGACCAATCGGGAAACCCAAAGTATCAAGATACTCAATGTAACCAATCATCTTCAGAACATGTGGGCCAACTGGTTCACTTGCCCCTTGTTTGCAGTTAAAGAGTGACTTGCTCGTGTTGAACCATTCTTGACGAGTATGGCTTGCAAACATGCTTTGCAAGTGCTCATTGATAGTATATGCATCCATATGCACATGCTGTCTTTGAAGCTCAGCACTCATAGTTGCCAACATAAGACATGCAACATCAGTTGCATCATTCTCATCCTTTGTGTGGGCCGCTCGTTCCTCAACAGTAGCGCCCTCAGGAAGGGGACCTGCCGGGGGAATATCAATGACATGAAGCTTGCGCTCCTGCCTGAGGACAATCCTCAAATTCCTCTGCCAGTCTAGGAAGTTGTTTCCTCCTGTCAGCTTATCCTTCTCAAGGACATATCGTACGGATAGTGTGTTTGTGTTGTTTGTCATTACTTGGTATCTACAATGATAATAGCACAAAATAAACATTAGATTGTCTGAGTTATTTATTATGTTCAAATGATTATGATACATTCATAATATATCTCCCACTATTTTTATCAAATTAATAGCCCTTACTATTAATTTGGAAAGTATATCCCATAATTCTTTCTAGTGAGCCAAGATCCATATTTCGTCATGTCTTAAGTCAACCACTGGAAGTCCTTAAGAATGATTATTTAGGTAGACAACATTTGTCAATTATATCATATATAATTCTTGGATAGTTTGGTGAGCAACGATTGATCTTATCTATCTAATAGATTTTTAACCAAACTCCATGCTTCTAAGTTCATAATTGTTGAATATAACCGTTTACTTTCACCTTATTATGACGACTCAGTTAAGTTTGACCCAATGATACAACGACCGAATATAACCGTTTATATTCGTCGCATCTCACCACGATAGATAGGAGTCCCCTGCCACTGAAAGTCTTTCCCCTAATCGATCTAGGATTCGATGAGTGTTCATTCATTGGAAAGCATCCGATTAAAACTTAATATTTTGTTAAGGGGTTTAGAAAATTTACGACGATCATGATCACATCATGAAGAGATCCTCAATTTTTCCTTGAACCAAATATTTCAAATTGACATCTTAAATTATTCATTTCCCAGGTAGACGGAGGATACCAGTGGTCACACTTAAAACCCATCAGCCTTACGAATACGCATATCCGCTTTTGACAGAAAATCCCAGTTATAGATATCAAAAATTCATATTTAATTCCGTGTTTTAAAATCCATATTTCATAAACACAAGAATCTCATGATCGTTCGTTTGTTAATTTTAAATCTTAAATCGTTAAAGATTTTATCTTATTTAGCATGGCAAGCATGTCATGGGTGACGTATCTAATACATGCATACATCATTAATCTAATTAAAGCATGCATCTTCTACTCTACACATACATTCATACATCAATATGTAAAGTGCAGTATGTAAACGTGCTTGGTTATGGCACCTTTCCTATGTGATCCTTTCGAGCTAATGAAAGGATCAAAGTCAATCTATGGTGGTAAAATATAAATACAATTACATGTCTTCATTCTTCTTGTATCCATGGGTACTTGCTCCTCTTCTTGGATCATCCTTCAATCTTCAAGTACATTACATGGAATAATTGAATACAACCTATACTAATGTACTTACATAAGAAAACTCGAGTTACATTCAAGGTTAAACAATTACAAGAATGAAGAAAACGACATGCAAGTCGTATTTATAAAACCAAAACCATTAATCTAGGGGTCTCAAGGGCCATAACCAGCACCATGCCCACATAACAATTACTGACAACTCAGAATGGTTAATCATATCATCATACATCACATATACCATGATCAGAAAATTGCAGAAAATTTAAAACCATGATCAATAAACAGAAAATCGCATTTTTGAGGCCCTTAACGATGTCAAATGGCCAAAAAACACCATAGGTCACCACAAAGTACGAGTTTTGCTCGTGGCGATTTTCCCTTTTTAGAAAGAGTAAATTCGACCCATTCTGACTCCGTCGAAAAACACTATTCACTGCAGAATCACTATTCACAGCAAACCTACATCTTATGCAGTTGTGTTTTAAACGCTTCAGAACGATTCCGATGACCTTCGTATGACTGTATCTCGTATCACATACATACAGTGCATCACACACATCATGCCATAACAGATTATAACATTGCAGCAACATGGCAGTAGCAAGGCATAGGCATGGCAGAAGCATGGCAGTTTCAAAACAGGCAGTAGCAAACAACTGTAAAGCATAATGTAACGTAGTATGTAATAGTGATAACAATAACTCAACTAAGAAACAAAGACAGACAAATAATACTAATATGCAGCACAGGAATCCAGAAGGACATAATCAAGAAGATAATACATTCATCATTGCTGACCATTCCAGATGAAAGAATTACTGAACGTCAAGGAGAGAAGTTCATTAATATGTTCAAGCCTCAGTGACAAATAAGAGTTCAGATGACTTCATTCTAAAGACAGAGCAGTGATCCATGTATAATTGTCAAAGGGTTTCAGTGAACAGAAGCAATGCAAAAGTCCAGGGTTAATCAGCTGAAACAGAACAGAGATTAAGAGAATTCATTCAGTGTTAGTCGTTTGTGAACCAGACCAGTGCACTAAGCGTCAGCACAACAAGAAGAGAATTATCTTAATTAATCAGAAGAAAATCAGTTGATCAAGCCAAGTCAGAAGAGTAAAATTCAAGTGGTAATTAATTCAAGAATTCGAATTAAATATGCTAAGGAATTACTACAGTTGGTGGTTCATTACTCTTGAAGCAATGAGGAGGCGCAACTCAAAGAATTACAGATGCCAATTAGTTCAAGTACATGAGTGGCGCCTGTACAGGGAAGACACTGTACAGGCGCAACACAATACATCTCAAGGCATTCTCTAAGGCATGAGTGGCGCCTGTACAGGGAAGACACTGTACAGGCGCAACACACCTCTCAGGCGCAACACACCTCTCAGGCGCAACACACCTCTCAGGCGCAACACAAACTGTTAATTATTCTAAGTCAAGACAGTCTGTGAGTGGCGCCTACACAGTGCATCAACTGTATAGGCGCAACTCACATTCTAAGGCGCAGCATGCATGGAAATTCTAAGGCATGAGTGGCGCCTATACAGGGTAACCACTGTATAGGCGCAACTCACACATAAGGCGCAACTCAGGACAACAAGTGCAAGATGCTTCAAGTGGCGCCCCTACACCACTACCACTGTGCAGGCGCCACTCAGGACTTAGCATTGTGGGAATTAATTTCCAAGAAGACTACAAATATATATGGGTTCAAATCAATTGTTTTATTTGGTTATCATCTTCAAGCATTCAACAAACACAGACGGGAAGCTCCATTAAAGCTAGACATTTATTTCACCCAACTGTTTTTGTTGTAATATTGTTTTGAACCCACAGCAGCTAATCATTTGATTAGATTTGTAGCACCACAGGGATTTAATAATAACTTGTTATTTCCCAGCTTTGTATTTTATTCACTGCCATTTTCATATCACTTAAAAACACAAACACTTCCGCATTTAATATCGAAAAATCTACAACATCATATTCAACCCCCCCTTCTATGATGATATTGGACCTAACAATTGGTATCAGAGCTTGTTGATTGACTTTACAAATCAAGATCCAAAAATAGTTTTTCTAAAAAGTAGATTTTTAGATCTAGAAAAATTTATCTTGAATTTTCTTTTATTTTTAAAGATAATTCAATTTCGAATTTTTCCTTGATTTTTAATTCACTAATAATTAAAAAGCTATCAATCATCAAGAATTCGAATTAAAATTAAATTCTCAATATTTAATTTTTATTTGAATTGATTTTAATTTTTGAGAAATTAATTATTTCTTAAGACTTAAAATTCTTAACAACCATGAGTACCCAAAAATTAAGCAGTATCAAAATTCCCACCTTCGACAAAAATGAATACATTTTGTGGAAAAAGAAGATGACCATTTTCATTAAGACTTGTAATTCTCAATATCTAGGAATTCTTGAAAATGGACCCTATGTTCCTCAAAAGCTTACACCGGAAACAGTTTCAGAAGACGGCGTTCGGATTCCTCAAGGTTTTACCCCAAAGGAACCATCAGAGTTTACTGATACTGATAAAGAGAGAGTGGCATGGGACAATCATCTACAATGCATCTTGATGGATTCTTTGGACACAACTATGCTAAATCAGGTGATAAATTGCACCAGTGCCAAACAGATGTGGGACACGATTGATCTGTTGATGGAGGGTACAGCTGAAGTGAAGGAAAACAGGCTAGACATTCTTACCTCCCAATATGAAGCATTCAAGTCATTACTTGGAGAAAGTATCACTCAGGTTTTCGAGAGATACAACAAATTGCTAAATGACTTGTCTCTACATGGGAAGACCTACACACGTAGGGAGATCAACAGAAAGTTTATGTTGACACTGCCAGCACACCTAGAGCACAAAATTTCTGCCATCAGAGAAAGAAGTGATATAAATGATATGTCAATTGAAATGCTATATGGAAAGCTCAAGACTCATGAGATGGAGCAAGAGCAGAGACAAATCATTTATGGCTCAGGTACAGTGGACAGTAAGAATTCTGCACTGTTGAAGACGACAGCTCTAGTAGCCAAGGACATTGCTGTGAAAGAGACCAACAAAGAAGCACCTGCAGTCGAGAAAGAAGAAATCTTAGAAGCTGAATTCACAGAGAATTCTCAACCGGGTGATGAAGACGACTTCTATTCAATAGAAGAACTTGAACAACTGGAAAACAAGACTATGGCCTACATGGCAGGAAAGTTCAAGAACCTCAGATTCAGAAGGAACCCAAAGTTCAAATTTAAGAGTAATTCAAGTTACAGTGGTTCCAGGGACAAAAGCAGTAATCGAGGTGGATCGTCTTCAAGGTCTCACAGCAGAGGAGGCTATAAGACAGGGATGGTAGATAGAAGCAAGTTTAAATGCTACAATTGTGGAGAACCCGGTCATTTTGCAACAGAATGCCGGAAACCAAAACAAGGGAATGAAAGGAAGGAGTCCTACGATGAATTAAAGCAGAAATATGATGCGCTGGTGAAGAAGCATCAAGGAAGAGCTTATATAGCTGAAGGCAAGAGCTGGGATGATTCTGACATCGATGAAGAAGAGGTCTATGGAAATCTTGCACTAATGGCAGACTCTTCAGAGGAATCACCTCAATCATCTAAGGTATCATTTCTTTCCTCCGTTGACATGTCTAATTCTGAGTATAAGAAAACTGTGGAAGATCTGAGCATAGAAATGTTTAACATACATACAAGCATGCTAGCATCTGTAGAAGAAAATGCTAAACTAGTTCTTAGGAATAAACTGTTAGAAACTAAAAACGAAAAACTAGAGCTTGCATGTGTTAATGTAGAAGATCTGAAACAGAAAATAGAATATCTTCAGAATAGAGACAGGTGCAACCAGGAAGTAGAAGCAGCTCTTAGAAGTAAAATTTCTGATCTAGAGTTAAAACTTCAAGCTTATAAGAAATCTGCGAATCTTGTAAAAGAGGCTATAGATAAACAAGTCATAGGTCAGAAAGCAGGAATAGGTTTTGACTATGATAAGAAAGCTGGAAAAATGCATGTAGAATCTATTGCTGAGGAAAGTCCTATGAAGCAAGACATTCCACATGTATTGAAGAATGTAGCTAAGCCCCTTTATAAGAAATTTATCTTAGAACCCCTTAATGAAGATGATCTCTTAATGAAAGAAGAACTCCTTGTTGAGGAGAAAAAGGAAAAGGTTGTAGATAAGAAGAACATGCCTAAGAAATCTGTTAAAATTGAACAACCTAAGGAACAGGTTAAAATTGAAATAGGCAATAAAAATGAAAACAAGAAAGCTAACAGAAATGGTAAGGTAGGTGCTAACAATGCTAGAAAAGTTTGTAATAATTGCAAGTCTACTGGTCATCTTACGCATGCTTGCAATAAGATAAAAGTAGTTAAAACAGGAACTTCTAGTATGCCTGCCATGCCTGCCATGTCTATTCCTCATCAACCATGCGGTAAAGTAGGATGCATGCCATGTGCTTTCAATATCATGTCTGCGTACATTAACTTAATGAATTCTTCATCAAGTACTTGCATGAATACAGATGTGAACATGACTAGAAAGCATGTTAGGGCAAAGACTGCCAGTCCTCCTAAAGTTAGGAAGGAAACCCCTGTCCCTAAGCCTAAAGACACCTCTGTCAAGGCTAAACCAAAGGGCAAGGGTTCAGTCGATGAGAAAGACAAGGACCAGAAAATTTCTATAGCTAAATCTTCTTACTTATCTAAGCCTCTTGGACCCAATCAAATTTGGGTGCCAAAGAAAAAGTAATCAATCTGTGGATGCAGGGTACAGCAAAGAACAAGCGTGTCATGTGGATACTTGACAGCGGATGTTCTAGGCACATGACTGGAGTCAAAGCCCTGCTAACAGATGTGGTTGAGAAAGCTGGCCCGATAGTGACCTTTGGAGATAACAGTAAGGGATTCACAAAGGGATATGGCAATCTGGAAATCGGGAATGTTATCATTGAGAACATCTCTCTTGTGGACGGATTAAAGCACAACCTTCTGAGTATCAGTCAGTTCACTGACAAGGGATACAAAGTAACTTTTGAGAAGGAAAGATGTGCTATCCAAAGCAGGAAGGATTCGAAGCTTGCTCTTCAGGGAGTGAGAAAGGGGAATCTCTTCATAGCTGATTTGTTCTCTGCAAGCAAAGGTGAAGTTCAATGTTTTTATAGCAAAGCTTCAACAGAGGACAGTTGGTTGTGGCACAAGAAACTCTCTCACCTCAACTTTAAAACTATGAACTCTTTAGTAAAGAGGGAATTGGTTAGAGGTCTGCCCGAGATGGAATTCTGTCAAGAAGGGCTATGCGAAGCATGTGAAAAAGGGAAGTCAAAGAAAGCATCTCATCGAAGCAAAGACTCAACTGACATTACTGAACCACTACAACTACTGCATATGGATTTATTTGGTCCAGTCAACGTCATGTCAATGTCAAGGAAGAGATATGCACTTGTAATTGTTGATGACTACTCCAAGTACACGTGGGTGTTGTTTCTAGCCGCAAAGGATGAGGCCCCTCAAACAATCATCAATCACTTAAAGAAACTTGAGTTGGAAGCTGGTCTGCCTGTCAAGAAAATTAGGTCTGACAATGGAACAGAATTTAGAAATGCAATCCTGAATGAATTCTGTGTGGAAAAAGGAATAACAAGACAATTCTCAGCGCCCAGAACTCCACAACAAAATGGAGTGGTAGAGAGGAAGAACAGGACTTTGGTTGAAGCAGCAAGAACAATGCTGAATGAAGCAAAGTTGCCTCTATACCTTTGGGCTGAAGCAGTCAACACAGCTTGCTACACTCAAAATCGTACCCTGATCAATAAAGAACATGACAAGACTTCTTATGAGTTAATGGCCAACAAGAAACCAACACTGAAATACTTTCATGTGTTTGGAGCAAAGTGCTTCGTATTGAAAGATGATGAGCATCTGGGAAAGTTCGAATCCAAGGCTCATGAAGGCATATTTCTTGGCTACTCAATGGAATCTAAGGCGTACAGGGTTTATGTGATTGATCACAAAAAGGTCATTGAAAGCATGAATGTAACTTTCGATGATCTAAAGCTCCCAAGTCTACAAAGAGCAGACGACACTGAAACTCTGCAGTTTGAAAATTTGAACTCAGATGAAGGTGAAGTAGAACCTGAAGCTGCAACAGAAAATCAAGCACAAAATGAGAATGTCAACAATGATGATTCTGACCCTAGTAGTGGAAACAGTGGAAGATTCACAGAAACTACTAGTAGTGGCAGAGAATCTCATTCTCATCCTAGCAGCAGCTCAGGGGGAGCAACTGAAGGATCAACAAACAGGACCCAGCACAATAATGAAAATCAGGCTGAATCATCTAGGGCAAATCTGCCTAGACATAGGGTGTGGAGTAGAAATCACCCCTTTGAATTGATTCTTGGAGATCCAGATGCTGGAGTTCAAACAAGACGTGCTTCCCAAAATGAATGTTTATTCTCTGGTTTTCTCTCTGAAGTAGAACCAAAGAAAGTGGAAGAAGCACTAGAAGATCCAGATTGGGTTCTTGCCATGCAAGAAGAACTCAATCAATTTGAGAGACAAAAAGTATGGAAGCTGGTACCCAGGCCAAAGAACAAGTCGATTATTGGCACAAAGTGGGTATTCAGAAATAAGCTGGATGAAGATGGCATTGTTACAAGGAACAAAGCCAGGCTGGTTGCTAAAGGTTATTCCCAGGAGGAAGGAATAGATTATGATGAAACATATGCACCAGTGGCAAGGCTTGAGGCAATCAGGATGTTCTTAGCATTTGCAGCACATTCCAACTTTAAGGTATATCAAATGGATGTGAAGAGTGCATTCCTGAATGGAGAGCTGGAAGAAGAAGTATATGTGGAACAACCCCCAGGGTTTGAAGATCCAGAATTTGCAGATTTTGTGTACTTCCTCTTCAAAGCACTCTATGGCCTGAAGCAAGCCCCTCGAACATGGTATGACACTCTATCTATATTTTTACTTGAAAATGGTTTTACTAGAGGTGTCATAGATAAGACTCTATTCCATAAAATGCATAAAAATGATATGATATTAGTGCAAGTCTATGTAGATGATATTATATTTGGTTCTACTAACGATCAGTTGTGTAGTAGATTTGCTAAGCTAATGCAGAGTAGGTATGAAATGAGCATGATGGGAGAGCTGAACTATTTTCTTGGACTCCAAGTAAGTCAGAGGAAAGATGGAATCTTCATTTGCCAGACCAAGTACATCAAAGAACTTTTGAAGAAATATGGTCTTGAAGATGCATCAGCAGCCAAAACTCCAATGGCAACTGCCACTAAGCTTGATAAAGATGAGCCTGGTAAGAAGGTAGACATCACAAGCTACAGAGGTATGATCGGCTCATTACTTTATCTAACTGCAAGTAGGCCAGATATAATGTTCTCTACATGCTTGTGTGCTAGGTTCCAATCAGATCCTAAAGAATCTCATCTTATAGCTGTTAAACGGATTTTTAGGTATCTTAAGGGAAGTCTGAATTTTGGAATTTGGTACCCTAAAGATACAGGTTTTGACCTTGTTGGCTATACAGATTCTGATTATGCAGGGTGTAGGATTGATAGAAAGAGTACATCAGGGAGTTGTCAATTCCTTGGTAGAAGGTTGGTGTCCTGGTATAGCAAGAAGCAGCACTCAGTTGCAATGTCGACAGCTGAAGCTGAGTATGTTGCTGCTGGGAGTTGCTGTGCACAAATTCTGTGGATAAGGAACCAACTTCAGGACTATGGACTGTTGCTGAGCAAAATTCCAATATTCTGTGACAACACAAGTGCCATAGCCATAACCAACAATCCTGTTCAACACTCGAGGACCAAGCACATTGATATCAGGTATCATTTCATTCGAGAGCATGTCATGAATGGTACTGTAGAGTTACATTTTGTACCTACAGAGCAGCAAATTGCAGACATCTTTACTAAACCACTAGATGAAATCACTTTCACTAGACTGGTTTGTGAACTTGGGATGTTAAATTCTACTGACTAACCAGTTGGTAATCAAAAACTGCAATTTGAAGCTGATAAATTCACTAGTTGATTAATTTCAATATTTTTAGGACTTGTGAATTTATCTACCAAAAATTATTTTCCAGCTGTTAAGATTAAATTTTAGATAAATACCTTGTGCATGCCTGCTTAAATTATTAATCTGGTATTTATTTAGTTTTGATCTTAGAAAATATTTAAGTGCTTGTATTTAAATGATAAATTCTTAGCACTTATTTATTTAAAAATTATTTGAAATTATTTTAAATAATAAGAATGAATATTTATATTTATTCTCTTATTTAAAATAAAAGTAAAATAATTAGAAGCATAATTTATTTATAATAATAATTTTAACAATTAATGTTATTATTGTTATTTATGAATATTTTGTGAAAATAATATTTGTGAGTAATTCATTTCTAGTTGTCTATTTATTCGAATTATTTATGGATATTATTGTTAATTAGTAACAAAATTTGGAACCACTTCAAAATCTGTCCAAGTACTGAGTGGCGCCTATACAGCATACTCACTGTATAAGCGCAACTCACCACTTAAAGTTTTGTTGCTAAGTAAACCTGTGTGGCGCCAATACAGTGTAACCACTGTACAGGCGCCACTCAATTTTTAGATGAGAATGTTGGCCAAGTCATTTTAATTCTAAGTGGCGCCAATACAGTGTAACCACTGTACAGGCGCCACTCACCTTTTATTGGCTAATCTTTTTATTCTAAGTGGCAACAGCTTGCTGAGTTGCGCCTACACAGGGTGGCCACTGTGCAAGCGCCACTCAGCACTTAAACAAAATTCCAATTTTCTAAGCTGCGCCTATAAATAGCTGAGTTATGTTCATTTCTTGTCTTTTTGTTATATACACGATTACACACAGGAGGAGCGCAACTCGAACAAATTCTCAGATCTAGTATTTTTAATTGACCATAACTTGATCAATTGTTGTCCATTTTTAAAACTAATATCAGTTTTGTGATCACCCTGTTCATACCTGTCATTTGCAATCGGTTTCACTCAAGTTGGTTCAGGTTTTAAAAATCACATTTTGTCACATTTTCAACAGTTTGGTCATTGTGTTTAACTGTTAAAATTCGATTAAAATTTTTTTTTATAAAATTAAAGTGTTCTAAAAATTACTAGCAAATTATTATATTGTTAATTTTAAGAAAATTCTAGTAATTTTTAAATTTAGGGCTTTAGTTCATATTTTACTAAATTTTGATTTTTAATTAGTAATTTTTTTTTAATTCATAAAAATTATCTTCCATTTAATTTAAAATGGCTGGTCATTTTGAGATTAAAAAGACTAATTATTTATCTATTTTAGCAAATGATTGGACTGAAGCAGGGGAGTTGGGTAACTGGGCTAGGTTCTTAAATGAAAATTCATTAGTCCGGTACGCACTAACAACTTCTGTTCCATTGAATAAAAATTTATTAAGACAGGTCTACAGGTCTGCTCAAGACACGTCTACAGATGGGATCCTGAGCTTCTCTTTCAAAATTCAGAAGCAGAGAGTGCAGATAACAGAAGCTGACATCAACAGAGCACTACATCTGCCTACTGAAAACTTTGAGAAGGATCCATCTCAAGAAGATCTAAACAACTTCTTCCTGTTCATCCACTGCACCAGAGAAAACTCTAATCTTCCAAGGAAGATCTACAAGAATCACCTGCCAAAAGAATGGAATCTGTTTTTCAACATCCTATCTCATGGCTTTGCACCAAAGACGGGTGGATTCCATGGCATCACTCAATTCAACAAGGTGATAGGATATGCAGTGGCAACAGGCACCAGAATTAACTTCGGCAAGTTGATCATGGCTGAGATCTTGAAGAATCAGGCCAAAATGGAGAACTTCTGCCTGTATCCAAGATTCTTGCAGCTAGTGTTGAATGAAGTTCTTGAAGCTGATCAACTTCGGATGTTTCAGAACAGTCAAATGGATGAATCACCCTCTCTACAGCTAAGGGCATTGGTGTTGCTCAATACTGAGACTGATTATCCCAACAGGTATGCTCCTGCACCTATGACTGAGCCCATCAGGGATTTTATTGCTCTTCTTAGACAGGAAAGTGAAGAAGATCAAGAAGAAGAAGCAGCAATCTCTGATGAGGAAAGAGAAGCTGAAACTTCAAGTGGTTCTGGAAGCTCAGCAGCAATGGAAGAAGAAGAAGAATCAGGCTCTGATAATGAAAATGAAGATATGGAAGAAGCTGATTCTGAAAATGAGCAAGAACCTGTTCCTGAAGAAGAACAAAGGGATTCCCCTAAAAATCCAACAGAGGAGATAGTGGTTGAGCCAGAAGTAGAAGAAGAACCTCAAGCTACAGATGTATACATCCCTAGCATGTCTGATGAAGGTATGGATGAAGGTTCACTTCTTTACTTTGACCTCTCTGCTTTTCTTTCAGATGAACATGTCACAATATCTCCATCTGTGCCTCAAACGGCAATGCACACACTAGAGCCCTCAGTGGCCATTGAAGCTGGCAATGAACTTGGCAACCCACCAGTTCTAACCAATGCCAGAGAACAACAAACAGATCCTTCATCACCTCCAACCAGAAAAAGAACCCATGAAATAGATGATAGGACCGTTTCTCAACCGGATCAGGACATTTTTCAAATATCCCCTACAGCTCTGCCTTCTCAAAAACGACGTAAAATGGATTTTAAGCCAAAGGCATCTGTGAGCCAGGAACCTGATTCTCCAATCTCTGAACACCTTCTTTTTCTTCGTAACCTCAATTCTGAAATTGATAAAATCTTGAAAGGTCCGGAAAGAGAAACAGAGGTTGCAACATCCGCTACGTCAGTAGCTTGTACTGTTTTGGTTGATCCAATTCAGACTCTGTCTTCACAGACAGTAGGGGGCATCACTGACTCTCACGAGCCATTCATTACATTGTCAAATGTGGTGACCCCCCTGGACTTAACATCTCCAGATCCTATTAAGGATGTTTTCCCTCCCCAGGTGGGTGAAGTGGAAAGGCAACTCTCCCATAGAAGGGAAGAGGTCTCCATTCAAGGAGAAGCTGTGTCAACAGCACCACCACTTCAAGTGGAAATGCCTTCACAGGCTTCGTGGGGCATCACAGGCTCTTACTTGTCACATATTACATTGCCTGAGGTGGTGACCCCCCTGGAAATTCAAAGTCCAGCTCCTTCAACGGAGGTCCTCCCCACCTCTACAGGTCAGGTGGAGGGACAACACACCCATAGAAGGGATGTGGACTCTATTAATAGAGTATCTGCTACTTCGGTAGTAGAACCTGTTCAGGGTGTCTCTGGACAGGTAATGCCTTCAATGGCTTCAGCTGGCATCACTGATTCTTTTATATTGCCAATCATTACAGAATCAATAGTGGTGACCACACTGGGTCTAAACTCCCCAGTTCCTGAAAAAGGAGTTCTCCCCACCCATAGTGGTCAGGCGGAGAGGCAACCTACCCATAGAAGGGATAGGGATTTTCTTGCAGGTATTGAAGATATGGATGCTATAATGAGTGAAACATTTAACCTAAGTGATCTTCAATTCCCTGACCCCGAACAGCCAAGTGTGAGTGTTGAGGGTCGTGCTCAAACAGTTCCAGTGAGGAGTGAGACACCCACTGACCAAATATTCACCCCACACAATACACACACTGCACATAGCCAAAGGATTCTAAATCTGGAGGCCCAGGTTATTGAAATTCATCATTCTTTAAGCAAAATCTTGGAAGTGCAAGAGCAGCAGCGATCTGAAATGAAAGAACTCAAAGATCTAGCTCAACAACTGCTGGCTCAGAAGGCTCATGTCTTTACTCAATCAACTCCAACAGCTCAGATTACTCCGATCAGAAGGGAGGATAACCCAACTGCGGGGGAGAGATTAGCACAAGAAAAAGATGTTGGAGCTGCAATGATAATGGAATATACAGCTCAGGGGGAGATGGATTTCTTCTATAGGCCTGGAGCGAGGCAACTTGAAGAAGGAGAAATCTTTGAACCCTATGTGCCAATGGATATTCCTACTGAAGCTGAGATAGAGAAGACTGTACAGGCTGAAGGGATAGACGTCGAAGAGGAGTTTGCTGAAGAATATGCCTTCGATAATGACTGTCTTCTAGTTGGTGTGGATGAAGTCATTACGAGAGGTGTATCCGAAGCTCAGGACTTAGTAAAGAGAAAATGGAAGAGAGTGCAGCAAGCAATTGAAAGGAGGAACAGGGTGAAGGACATAGAAGCAAAAGTAGGTCCTGATTGGGATGAAGCAAGGAACTTGCTCAAGAAGAAGGAGCTATCCCTTTCTAATAAGAAAGACAGAGAAGTTCTTGATCTCTTCAGAACCATGAAGGACAAATTTGAAGATGTTCATGAATTCTACTCCATGCTGTCCGAGGAAATTTCAAGTGTGTCAGTCAGTGCACTTAAAAATGGCTGGAAGATGCACATAAACACAACATCACTGGGGTCGAGGGTTCTGTCGACAAAGAGCTTTGAAAAGATGAATATAGTGGAGCTGTATGTGCTGAAGAGGAAAGTCATCTTTGGAGGGCACAAAACAAATGAGATACTGAGAGACATGATTGAAAAGAAGATAATGGAGATCGGTGTTGAAGCATTTGAAAAGCCTCCAGTTGTCAAGTACTACAAAGCAACAACTCTTCACAACTTAACTTTGTCAGACGAGTGTTTGGACTCAAGCCATCTCTTGTTCATGCAGTATGTAGAGGGAAAACTCAGGAGTAAGAAGAACAGAACTGCAGAAGACCTTAATGCTGCTGAGTTGATCTATGCATTCAGGCTGAACAGAGCAATTCAAACTTCAGGAAGATATCTTTTGGAGACGTCCAGATACTACCAAGATCCAGTGTTTGTTAGAAAAGATGACGGCACAGAAGTACTCGAATCCATCCCAGATTCTGAACCTTGCACTCACACTGATTCAAATGGAATAAAATTCTTACTACTCAAGAAGGATGGTGTGATCAGAAGGAAAGAATTATCAAAGCTCAAAAGAAACAACTCTGAGGTTATTCGAAAAGTCTTCTCAAGGGTAAAAAGATCCACTGTCAAATCAGACAAGAAGGCTTTGAGGATGATTGAAGATACACTAAGGGAGAAACTGGCAGAAGAGTCAATGCACGACACTGACAGAGTAAAAGGTTTTCCGAAAAGGATAACAGTGTTCGTGTTTACAAAGAGACAATCTTTGGCCTTCGAGTCAATCTCCAAAATGAATTCAACGGCGTTTCTGACTGAGATTTTAAAGAAGCTAGAAGATCCACCTCCAGTTAACACTCTTGAAGTAGAAGCAAGAGATTTGGTGAAGGCAAGGTTAGAGCAAAAAGAAGAAGAGCTGAGGAAGCATTACTCTGAAACGAGGTCTAAGCAAAAGCAAGACACAGTACAAAGAAGCAGAAGATCATAGATTTATTTGTTCAGGCTAAAGGAAAAAACTTCTTTTGTACACAAAGAAATCTGGAAATGTAATATCTAACCCAGAATGTAATTAATATTATTTACTGTCTTTCTGCACTTTACTTTTTCTTGTAAGTATCAGTTGAGTTATCCTCTCACAGGATTTGCTTGTCGATCTCTCTCAATCAAATAGGGGGAGATTGTAAAGCATAATGTAACGTAGTATGTAATAGTGATAACAATAACTCAACTAAGAAACAAAGACAGACAAATAATACTAATATGCAGCACAGGAATCCAGAAGGACATAATCAAGAAGATAATACATTCATCATTGCTGACCATTCCAGATGAAAGAATTACTGAACGTCAAGGAGAGAAGTTCATTAATATGTTCAAGCCTCAGTGACAAATAAGAGTTCAGATGACTTCATTCTAAAGACAGAGCAGTGATCCATGTATAATTGTCAAAGGGTTTCAGTGAACAGAAGCAATGCAAAAGTCCAGGGTTAATCAGCTGAAACAGAACAGAGATTAAGAGAATTCATTCAGTGTTAGTCGTTTGTGAACCAGACCAGTGCACTAAGCGTCAGCACAACAAGAAGAGAATTATCTTAATTAATCAGAAGAAAATCAGTTGATCAAGCCAAGTCAGAAGAGTAAAATTCAAGTGGTAATTAATTCAAGAATTCGAATTAAATATGCTAAGGAATTACTACAGTTGGTGGTTCATTACTCTTGAAGCAATGAGGAGGCGCAACTCAAAGAATTACAGATGCCAATTAGTTCAAGTACATGAGTGGCGCCTGTACAGGGAAGACACTGTACAGGCGCAACACAATACATCTCAAGGCATTCTCTAAGGCATGAGTGGCGCCTGTACAGGGAAGACACTGTACAGGCGCAACACACCTCTCAGGCGCAACACACCTCTCAGGCGCAACACAAACTGTTAATTGTTCTAAGTCAAGACAGTCTGTGAGTGACGCCTACACAGTGCATCAACTGTATAGGCGCAAATCACATTCTAAGGCGCAGCATGCATGGAAATTCTAAGGCATGAGTGGCGCCTATACAGGGTAACCACTGTATAGGCGCAACTCACACATAAGGCGCAACTCAGGACAACAAGTGCAAGATGCTTCAAGTGGCGCCCCTACACCACTACCACTGTGCAGGCGCCACTCAGGACTTAGCATTGTGGGAATTAATTTCCAAGAAGACTACAAATATATATGGGTTCAAATCAATTGTTTTATTTGGTTATCATCTTCAAGCATTCAACAAACACAGACGGGAAGCTCCATTAAAGCTAGACATTTATTTCACCCAACTGTTTTTGTTGTAATATTGTTTTGAACCCACAGCAGCTAATCATTTGATTAGATTTGTAGCACCACAGGGATTTAATAATAACTTGTTATTTCCCAGCTTTGTGTTTTATTCACTGCCATTTTCATATCACTTAAAAACACAAACACTTCCGCATTTAATATCGAAAAATCTACAACATCATATTCAACCCCCCCCTTCTATGATGATATTGGACCTAACAACAACACATATGCATCATATACATAAAACACGTAACCAAATCAGTCCCTTATACACGTAGCTCTGATGCCATTGTTGGGTTCCGAGGCATAAAACGAAGCGGATAAACGTAAATATAACGAAAAATCAGAACCCAATTCCAGGATCATGTATAAGATTGGACGGATTATGGTGATAATCGAATCATACCTATTACGATCTTGAATGTCACGAACTCAACGGAGATTCTTGCTATCACGACTTGTGTCTTCCTCTCGAAAACACCTCTATGGTATCCACACGAGCACCTTCAAGAGCGTCTCACGATCTTAATTACGGAGTGGATGTACTAGCAAACCTTTGATAATTCGAATTGTCTTCCTGCCTCCTGCCTCTTTGCTTCCTCTTCTAGGGTTTTTCTATAAAAACGTGTTTTGCCTCTTAACCCTACATTTTCTATTTATAATGTTTGGTTAACAGGCCCATAGCAGCAAAACCTAACCCATGTAGGTCTAGGATTAAAATAATAAAACGAATTTTATTATTTAATTAATAACTAAGTCATACTTAATTATTATGGGCAGAAATACAATTCTAATTTAAATTTATATTATCTCAATTAATTAAGTCTCACTTAATTAATATAATAAAATTCAAATAATTATCAATTAATTTAAATCTATAATTTATATTAACTATTCCTCTAAGTGCTCTTTGCGTGTGACCCTATAGGCTATTATTTAATTGACAATAATTTTATTCTCCAATAAAATTATAAACAATGAGCGGCATCTAGTAATACATCATTACTACTCAATTAAACAATAATTAAATCGTGATTCGATAAAACCTTTCATGATAAATGTTTCCGTGTAATATGATCCCTTTAACCAAATATATTATAGATTAAACTCGAGGCATGTGTTTAGTCATCCTCTTCAACATTTAATCCGGGTTTACTTGATCCATGAGTAGACTATGGAAAAATAAATCATTATTGGAGCACGACCATGCATTTTATAGTCTCACTCAATCAAGAGGCCAATAATATCTCTCCTAATTATAGGAGGGGTAAATCCTTTATCTATCATTCATATTTCTCATACGACTCATGATATACCCGATGTCCACTTTTATCATCACCCGGTCAAAGGTAACTTTTAATGTAGTCAGAGTATATTAATCCTCGTATAGAAATATAATGATCTCAAGTCAGAGGATCATTACACCATTATCACTGTGAGTCTTTCTTATGACTTTATTAAACATGAAGAATCTCACTGTGGGTCTGTCCAGTACCATGTACTCCTACATGTACCTATGCATTGACTTTAGTATCCCCATACTCATAACCAATGAGATATGGTTATCTGTCAAACAACATACTAGTCTATTTATATATTATTATTGTCCTATAATAATAATACTCGACTAGGGACCTTTAAGAATATGATATATTATATAATCTCAAGTTCAAGTCATGTACTAAACTATACAATGTGTATCATGATTCTAAGGACATTTATTATGCTAACAAATATATCGCAGTAATTAAAGTCATAATAAATACGTTTATTGAATAATCAATTGACATAAAGGTTTATCAAACTAACATTGTATTGCCTCTAGGGCACCTACACCAACAAATAATGCTGATGATCCAAGTGCTACTGGTGGAAACAGTAGAAACTCTGGAGATACCACTAACACAGAGGTAGATTCATCAAGGGATCCTAGCAGCAACTCAGGGGGAGGAGATGAAGGTTCAACAAATCAAACACAACATCAAAATGAAATTCAAGGCGAATCATCAAGATCTAGTCTGCCAAGTCAAAGAATTTGAAGTAAATTTCATCCTTTTGAGCTGATCATTGGTAATCCAAATGTTGGTGTTGGAACAAGAGGTGCCACACAGAATCAATGTAATTATTCTAGGTTTCTATTTGAAATGGAACCTAAGAAAGTAGAAGAAGCAATGTCTGATCCTGATTGGGTGATTGCTATGCAAGATGAACTCAATCAATTTGAATCTCAAGAAGTTTGGAAACTGGTACCCAGATCAAAGGACAAGACTGTAATTGGCACACGATGGGTATTCAGAAACAAGTTGGATGAAGATGGCATTGTGATAAGGAACAAGGCCAGACTGGTTGCAAAAGGTTATTCCCAAGCTGAAGGAATTGATTATGATGAAACCTACGTTCCAGTTGTAAGACTTGAGGCTATCAGGATGTTTCTGGCATTCGTACCTCACTCCAATTATAAAGTTTATCAAATGGACGTGAAGAGTGCATTCCTGAACGGAAAGTTAGCTGAAGAGGTATATGTACAACAGCCCCCAGGCTTTGAAGATCCATATCACATGAAATTTGTATATTTTCTTTTCAAGGCTATCTATGGTCTCAAACAAGTACCCAGAACATGGTATGACACTCTTTCAGAATTCCTTCTTGAAAATGGTTTTGTTAGAGTTGTTTTAGATAAAACTTTATTTTATAAGAAACACAATAATGATCTGATAATGGTACAAGTATATGTTGATGATATAATATTTGGGTCTAGTAATGATAACTTGTGCAAGAGGTTTGCTAAGTTAATGCAGAGTAGGTACGAGATGAGCTTAATGGGAGAGCTGAAATTCTTCCTTGGACTTCAAGTGAGTCAAAGAATAGATGGAATATTCATTTGTCAGTCCAAGTACCTTAAAGAACTTCTGAAGAAGTATCACATGGAAGATTCAGCATCTGCAAGAACTCCCTCATCTACAACTGTCAAGCTTGGAGTATATGAAAACTCAATAAAGGTAGACATCACAAGCTATAGAGGTATGATTGGATCTCTACTTTACCTAACTGCAAGCCGACCAGATATTATGTATGCCACTTGTATATGTGCAAGGTTCCAGGCGGATCCTAGAGATATTCATCTTATTGCTGTGAAAAGAATCTTAAGATATCTTAAGGGTACACCTAATCTTGGTATCTGGTACCCTAAAAAATCTGGTTATCTAATAGGATATACAGATTCTGATTATGCAAGTAGTGTTGTTGATAGGAAGAGCACCTCAGGGAGCTGCCAATTCCTAGGCAGAAGATTGATTTCCTGGTACATCAAAAAACAACAAACGGTTTCCAATTCTACAACGGAGGCTGAGTACATTGATGCGGGAAGCTGTTGCGCTCAGATCTTATGGATAAGGAATCAACTCAGAGATTATGACTTTGTGTTAAATAAAATTCTTATTTTATGTGATAACACAAGTGCCATTGCAATCTCTAATAACCCTGTACAGCACACGAGGACAAAACACATAGATATCAGGTATCATTTTATTCGAGAACACGTTAAGAATGGTACTATGAAGTTACAATTTGTACCCACAGAAGAACAAACGACAGATATTTTTACTAAGCTTCTTGATGAATCCACATTCACCAGGTTGGTTGGTGAACTTGGGATGTTGAATAGTTCTTCATTTTAAATCCTAGTTCACATCTGCATTATCTTCTTAAATAAAATTTCAAGTGTTTGTTATGTGAATATTTGTCATAACACTTGTAAATTTATTTTGCTAAATTCTAGTTCTCGAATGTGTGTTTAGTGTAAATTATTATAATATTTTATCTATTTTTGGTTGTATTCTACCATATTTTAATTTTAGATTATTATCTTTAAAATAATTTAATCAAAATTTTACAAGTTAGAATTTTGGTAAAAGTTATTTTTATTTGAAAATAATTTAATATTGAAGTATAACTATATATATATATATATATTAAGTTTAATAAATAGGTTAATAGAACTTTGTACAATTTTATTTAATTGACATATGTACTGTATATATATCTTTATTATTTTTGTTTTCCAACAATTGGTACATATTGTTTTTATTTTCAAACTTTTAGTATCATTATTTCTATATATGTGTGTGTAAGTTTATTTTTATTTTTATTTTATAGTTATTTTTATTTTTCATTTTATTTTTAAAAAAATTATTTTTGTCTACGAGAAATTGTTCCAGCACTTTAATGATAATCAAGTTGAATCATCTAGGGCAAATCTGCCTAGACATAGGGTGTGGAGTAGAGATCACCCCTTTGAGTTGATTCTAGGAAATCCAGATGTTGGAGTTCAAACTAGATGTGCTTCTCAGAATGAATGCTTATTCTCTGGTTTTATCTCTGAAATAGAGCCAAAGAAAGTGAAAGAAGCATTGGAAGATCCAGATTTGGTAATAATTATGCAAGAAGAACTCAATCGGTTTCAGAGACAAAAAGTTTGGAAGCTGGTACCCAGGCCAAAGAACAAGTCTATAATTGGCGCAAAGTGGGTATTCAGAAATAAAATGGATGAAGATGGCATTGTTACGAGGAATAAAGCCAGACTGATTGCTAAAGGTTATTCCCAAGAAGATGGAATCGATTATGATGAAACATATGCACCAGTGGCAAGGTTTGAATCTATCAGGATGTTTCTGGCATTCACAACACATTCCAAATTTAAAGTTTATCAAATGGATGTGAAGAGTGCATTCCTGAATGGAGAGCTTGAAGAAGAAGTGTATGTGGAACAACCCCCAGGGTTTGAAGATCTAGAATTTACAGATTTTGTATACTTCCTCTTCAAGGCACTCTATGGCCTAAAGCAGGCACCTCAGACATGGTATGACACTCTATCTATATTCCTACTTGAAAATTGTTTCACTAGAGGTGTCATAGATAAGACTTTGTTTCATAAAATGCATAAAAATGACATGATATTAGTACAGGTATATGTGGATGACATTATATTTGGTTCTACTAACGATCAGTTGTGTAGTAGATTTGCTAAGCTAATGCAGAGTAGGTATGAAATGAGCATGATGGGAGAGCTGAATTACTTCCTTGGACTCCAATTAAGCAAAAGGAAAGATGGAATCTTCATTTGCCAGACCAAGTACATCAAAGATCTTTTGAAGAAGTATGGTCTTGAAGATGAATCCACAGCTAAAACTCCAATGGCAACTGCCACAAAGCTTGATGAAGATGAACCTGGTAAGAAGGTAGATATCACAAGTTACAGAGGTATGATCGGCTCATTACTTTACCTAACTGCAAGTAGGCCATATATTATGTTTTCTACATGCTTGTGTGCTAGGTTCCTGTCTAACCCTAAAGAATCACATCTTATAGCTGTTAAACAGATTTTTAGGTATATTAAGGGAAGTCTGAATCTTTGAATTTGGTACCCTAAAGATACAGGTTTTGACCTTGTTGGCTATACAGATTCTGATTATGCAGGTTGTAGGATTGATAGAAAAAATACATCAGGAAGTTTCCAATTCTTTGGTAGAAGATTGGTGTCCTGGTATAGCAAGAAGCAGCACTCAGTTGCAATGTCAACAGCTGAAGATGAATATGTTGCTGCTGGAAGTTGCTATGCAAAAATTCTGTGGATAAGGAACCAACTTCAAGACTATGGACTGTTGCTGAGCAAAATTCCAATATTCTGTGACAACACAAGTGTCATAGCAATCACAAACAATCCTGTTCAACATTCAAGGACCAAGCACATTGATATCAGGTATCATTTCATTAGAGAGCATGTCATGAATGGTACTATAGAGTTACATTTTGTACCTACAGAGCAGCAAATTGCAGACATCTTCACAAAACCACTGGATGAAATCACTTTCACTAAACTAGTTTGTGAACTTGGGATGTTAAATTCTACTAACTAATTAGTTAGTAATCTAAAACTGCAATTTGAAGTTGATAAATTCACTGGTTAATTAATATTAATATTTTTAGGACTTGTGAATTTATCTACCAAATTATTTACCAGTTAATAGGATTAAATATTAGATAAATACCTTGTGCATGCCTGCTAATTTTATTAATCTGGTATTTATTTAATTTTGATCTTAAAAATATTTAAGTGCATGTATTTAAATGATAAATTCTTGGCACTTGATATATTTAAATATTATTTGAAAGTATTTTAAATAAAAAGGATGAATATTTATATTTATTCTTATATTTAAAATAAAAGTAAAATAATAAGAAGTATAATTTATTTATGATAATAATTTTAACAATTAATGTTATTATTGTTATCAATAAATATTTTGTGAAATAATGTTTATGGGTAATTATTTATTATTGATTAATTACACAAATTATTCATAAATATTATCTATTTTAAATATAGCAAAATCTAGGAGCAACTTGATATTTTAACTAAGTACTATGTGGCGTTCAATTCTTTTTTGTGTGGCGCCTATACAGTAGTTTAACTATATAGGCGCAACATAACATAAAAAGAGTACTTAAAAATTTTTTGCATGGAAAACTCAAGTGACGCCTATAGATTTTGTTGCGCCTAAACAGTGCTTGCACTGTAAAGGCGCAACAAAATACTTAATAGGATTTTATTCGTGGTGCTAGGGGTCTTTGTGGCGCCTACACAGTACATTCACTGTGAAGACGCAACAAAACAGCTTAATAAGATTTTGTTGCGCTAGTATTGTTTAGTGGCGCCTACACAGTGTAAGCACTCTGCAGGCGCAACTAAAGTACTTAGCAAAATTAATTTTGTTCTTCTGGTGCCTATATATATTCATGTGGTTTTGTTGCGTTCTAGCATATACATACACTGTACACACACTCTTAAAGGCGCAAGAAAACTGCATAAATCTACAATTTTTAATCAATCATAATCAAGCCAATTCTTGTCCGATTTTTAATTTAAGACCAGTTTTATGAGACCCAAATTCATATCTTTGATTTGCAATTGGTCCCATTAAATTTGGTTAAGGTTCTAAAATTCTCAATTTTACAAAACTCGAACAATTTGGCTAGGGTTTGATAATTTTAAAATCGATTAAAAATTTTAATAAAATTAAAAGTGTGCTAAAAATTACTAGGAGATCAACATATAATTATTTTACGAAAATCCAAGTAATTTTTAAATTATTAGGGTTTTAGTCCATTATTCTTGATTAATTCACTTTTAATTAGTAATTTTAATTCGTAAAAATTATCTTTCATTTTTAATTAAATGGCAGGTCGTTTTGAGATTAAAAAGACTAATTATTTATCTATTTTAGTAGATGACTGGACTGAAGCAGGGGAGTTAGGTAACTGAGCTAGGTTTTTAAATGAACATTCTATAGTCCGTTATGCACTAACTACTGATATTCCTTTGAATAGAAATCTTCTGAGACAGGTGTACAGGTCTTCTAAAGACACATCTGCAGGTGGAATATCAGCTTTCACTTGCACTATCAAACGACAAAAAGTGCGAATAACAGAGAATGACATCAATCGAGAACTTCATTTGCCGACTGAAGATTTTGAAGATGAACCATCTCAAGCAGACATGAACAATTTCTTCATGTTTCTACACTGCACCAGGGTAAACAACAATCTCCCTAAGAAGATATACAAGAATCATCTACCCAAGGAGTGGAATTTGTTTTTCAACATCTTGTCTCATGGCTTTGCACCAAAGACATGTGACTTCAATGGAATTACAAACTTCAATAAGGTGATTGGATATGCAGTAGCTTCTAGGTCAAGAATCAATTTTGGGAAGATGATCATGAAGGAGATCCTATGTAATCAGGCAAAAATGGAGAATTTATGTCTGTAGCCCAGATTTCTCCAGCTGGTGTTGAACCAAGTACTAACTGCTGATCAACTTCAATCCTTTCAGGACAGTGAATTGGAAAACTCACTCTCTCTACAGTTTAAAACGATAGTGTTGCTACAGAATGAGGCTGACTATCCAAACAGGTATACTCCTGCCCCACTAACTGAATCCATTCGAGATTACTTTGCTCTTCTTAGACAGGTTGTTGAAGAAGAAGAAGAAGAAGAAGCTGCATCTGAAGCAGAAAGAGAAGTAACCTCTGAAGAAGATCATGTATCTGAAACTGATGAATCAGCAAATGAAACTTCAAAAGAACATACATCTCAAGATGAGAATGAAGCTGAAACCTCAGTTGATTCCGGAAGCAAAGAAGCATCTGAAGAAGAACCAGACACTGAAAAGGAAGATGAGAATATGGAAGAAGCTGGTTCTGAACATGATCAAGAACTAATTCCTGAAGTAGACGAAGAAAGAAATAGCCCTGAAAATCCAACAATGGATGTAGATGTTAAGGACACTACAGAGGAGACTCAAAACAAAGATGTGTACATATCTGACCTTTCTGATGAACACATGGAAGAAGGTACACTTCTGGACTTTGACTTTTCTGCGTTTCTAACTGACGAATTTGTCACCATATCTACTACTGTGCCTCAAATGGCAATGCACACACAAGAGCCCTCAGTGGCCTTCTAAGCTGGCAATGAACTTGGCCAAAACCAACCAGTTCTAACCACTCCCAGAGAACAACAAATACTCCCTTTATCTCCCAAAACAAGAAAAAGAACCATTGATTTAGATGATAGGGAGTCCCTACTAAATCAGAAAATTATTGACATATCCCCTACATCTCTGCCCTCTCTAAAACGACGTAAAATGAATTTTAAACCTAGGGCAACTGTGAGTCAGAAACCTAATTCTCCGATCTCTGACGACATTATCTTTCTTCGTAACCTCAATTCTGAAATTGATAAAATCCTGAAAGGTATGGGAACAGAACCAGAGATTGTAACATTTTCCACTACTTCAGTAGCTAGTACTGTTTTGGTTGATCCAATTCAGAATCTGTCATCATAGACAGTTGGGGGCATCACTGACTCTAACGAGCCGTTCATTACATTATCAAATGTGGTGACCCCCCTGGACTTAACATCTCCAGATCCTATTCAGGATGTTTTCCCTCCCCAAAAGGGTGAAGTGAAAAGGCAACTCTGCCATTGAAGGGAAGATGTCTCCATTCAAGGAGTAGCTGTGTTAACAGCATCACCACTTCAACTGGAAGTGCCTTCACAGGCGTCGCGGGGCACCATATGCTCTCATTTGTCAATCACTGCATTGCCTGAGCTGGTGACCCCCCTGGAAATTCTAATTCCGGCTCCTACAACGGAGGTCCTCCCCACCTTATCAGGTCAGGTGGAGGGACAACACACCCATAGAAGGGATGTGGACTCTTTTAATAGAGTATCTGCTACCTCGGTAGTAGAACCTGTTCAGGGTGTCTCTGAACAGGTAAGGCCTTCAATGGCTTCAGTTGGCATCATGGATTCTACATTCTTGCCTATCATTACAGAATCCACAGTGGTGACCACACTGGGTCTCAAACCCCCAGTTCCTGAAAAAGGAGTTCTCCCCACCCATAGTGGTCCGGAAGAGAGGCAACCTACCCATAGAAGGGATATGGATTTTCATGCAGGTACAGAAGATTAAGATATGCTAATGAATCAAATGAGTGACACACTTAACCTTAGTGATCTATTATTCCCTGACCCTGATTTTCCGAGTGTGAGTGTTGAGGGTCGTGCTCAAACAGAAACAGTGAGGAGTGAGACACCCACTAACCAAATACACACCCCACACATTGCACACACTGCACACAGCCAAAGGATTCTAAATCTGGAGGCCCAAGTAACTGAAATTCACTACTCAATAAGAAAGATCTTGGAGGTGCAGGAGCAGCAGAGAGCGGAAATGAAAGAAATCAAAGATTTGGTCAAACAACTGCTGGCTCAGAAATGTCCTATTTCTACTCAATGAACTTTGACAACTCAGATTCATCCGGTCAGAAGGGAGGATAACCCAACTGAGGCAGAGAGGACCGCACAAGAAAAAGTTGGAGCTAAGATGATGTTAGAATACACAGCTCAGGGCGAGTCAGATATTTTCTATCGACCTAGAGCTAGGCAACTTGAAGAAGGAGAAATATTTGAGCCCTATGTGTTAGGTCCCGAAGTATCGTAGAAGGGGGGTTGAATACGATACTCACTAAATTAAAAAAAATTCTTTCGAATCTTTTGCGGATAAATAATTTAGAGCTTCAGAGTGGGTTTGGCTATTTGTAGTGTTTACGTGAGCTGCCTACTAATTTTCTGTGTGACCGGATAAATCAATTAAGTTCAAGAAAATTAGCAAGTAAAATAAATGAGACAAGTTTTCAGGAATATATCTTTCATATATAAACCCAGAGGGGTGCTACACCCAGTTAAAAATATAACTGGCTTCTAAAGAACAAATTAGTTCTTTGCTACTAACACAAAAAATATAAGGCTCAGTTCCTATACAAATATATATAAATTAGTACAAGGAAAAACTGAGTCCGTAGGGAGTGATATCTAGGAGCCCTGAGCAATTTTCATTAAAGAACCGGGTCCTAATATCTGACTGGGAGCAAGGTATGGGTGTGTATAAATTGTATCTTCTTGCTCCAGCCATGGCAGTAGCTCTCTACATTTTTGTGTTGAAGAAGACGACCCTTTCAAATGAGTGGCTCACATCTTCTTATTTATGTAGTCTTTAAATCAAAAAAGTAGGCTGCTGTGATTTGATTGGCTGAGGAGCTGAGTGTCGAATTGTGTTGTCCTGTGTAACCTTTGTGTCGAATTAAATCCCCTTGTACATGCCTTGGAATAATTCTTTTGAAGCAAGAAATCTAAGTGTCGACTTTTTCTTCCATGTATAGCCCATGTGTTGAATTTATTAGTCTTGTATAGCATGTGTCGATTTCTTCCACCATGTATATATCACTTAGTCACATAAAAGGTAAATGTTGAATTCTATAGAATTCTTATGTGTCGAATTCTACAAAATTCCTATGTGTCGACTTTTTAATTTGACTTGGTCAAATTACCATTTGATCACCAACCTTTTATACTTCTTGCGGTTGGTCACTTGCGGTTTGGCTGTTGAGCTGTTTCCGTTCTTCAACTGTAGTTCAGAAACTTTAACTTTTCGTACCAAAGTTGTGACGCTTTACACCCTGCACCCTTTGAGTTGTTTAGCTGTTTAGCTGTTTGGCTGTAGTCTCTATAAATCACGTTTCGTACCTTAATAAACAAACGTTCTTTCCAAGTACGTTCTTCAACTTAACAATTCTTCTATAGTTAATACTTAGATTCCTTTCACAAACTGCTGACGCCTAGTGCAACTGGTCTGATTCACAGACGACTAACTTTGATCCAGGTCTTCGTATTATTGCCTTATGTACATTATTAAGTTTGCAGCAACTTCATTGCTTCGAACACTGACTGTCAATAAACACTATAACTTCACTAGAATCTTTTCTGGTACTTAGACAACGTCTCCATTACTACCACAATCTTGAATACTTCATTCTATGTTCTTCACTAATGCTTGAACATATAACTGATCTTCTTTCAGTGAGTATAACTTCAAGACTGCAGCTGTCTTCTATAACCTTTGTCTTCACCCTTCTAGATTCCTATGCTTCTTACACTGTCTATCTTCAATCAATGCCTTTACACTGAAATCTTCTTGTGGCACTTCCATACTGGATCTTCAACACTTCTGAAACCCTGAAAGTCTTCATCCATTATTCTTCACTGAGGCATGAACATATTAATGAACTTCTTTCAGTGACCTATAGTAGACTTCAAAACTTCTTCTAATGTCTTGATTCACTTTATTTGCCTTATCTTCATTTCTTCCTGATTTTTGTGTAGGCGTAGTATTATTTACTTGTCCTGTTCTAGTGTTGAGTTATCACGATTACTATTCATACAGCTTCGTAATCTCACCAACAATCTCCCCCTATTTGATTGTTAAACTTAGCAAATAAATCTCATAGAGAGGATAACTCAACTAATATAGAAAAAGTAATTGTCCGGGACTTGTAAATAATGCTACTAGTTTTTCTGGATCAGATACTGCATTTCCAGAATTCTTGTGTAACTGAAATGAAAGATGTTTGTTCCTCTGATGTTGAATTGATATTCAAGTTGTATCATCTTCATTTCTGTCTGTTTGAGCTCTCTCTGCTTCAAAATCCTTCATAGTTTGAACTTAAAGAACTTATCATGAACAGAGCTTCATAAGAATCAATATTTCTTGGAACGTCTTCAATAGAACACAAAACATAGCTCAAATAATGTTCTCCCCCTAAGAATGTGATTCTCCTTCTTATTCTTCTTCTCCCTTTAGAAAATCAATGGAGTGTCAATTCTTCTCTGTTCTTCCACTTGGATGAGGAATCTTTTTCTAACAACTCCTTTCAAGTATAGGATACAGTTTCTTGATTCTCCCATATTCTGTTGTTTCCCCTCAAGATCAGAAGATAAGATTTTCTTTTTCTTTCTTGTCTAAAATCTCCCCCTAAGGATATTAACATCTCCCAAGGATACGAACCTCCTTTTTCTAAGGATCTTCCCTTCAGGATCCAGGATACGAACCCCTTTAGGATATTAACTTTTCCCAAGGATACGAAGATAAGACTTTATTAAATTCTCCTTTTTCTTCCTATAACTTCTCCCTCTTAGTTGAGGAATCCTCTAATGGCCCACTTTTGAATGGTTTGTCTTCCAAAGAAGGTTCTCGTCTGTCGTTGATCGGGAAAAAATATAGTAACTTTTCTTTTAGAAGTAGCAAGTAGCAAGGGTAAGTGTTTGGCTTATGGTTTCCTCACTTCTACTACGTTCTGTTGGTGTTTACACTAAAGTGTCGAGCACTTTTAAGTGTTTCACTCTTTCTCTCCCTATCTCTCACTCAAGTGTATCTCTCCCTCACTTTCACTTAAGTGTTTCTCTCTCTCACTTTCACTTAAGTGTTTATCTCTCTCACTTTCACTCTGCATTCCAAATATAGCCTTCTGTACTTGCAAGTGAAATCCGTCAATTCATTCATATTCTTAGCACCTGATTCATCAAAATGAACTGAATCACTATCAAGTGGAGAATTGCCTCGTTGAGGTGTTTTTGATCTATCATGCATAAGCACTGTCTCAGCACTAGACTCAATAATAATTGCTAAATCACTGTCTAGTGGAGCATCACCTCTTTGAGATGGGTTATCCCAAGATTTTAAAATCTATTAGGGAATCCTGTCTTGTTCTATCAAGGAGTTACCTCACACCTTTTCCGTAAACGGGAGATGGACATTCCTTTTCAGGATCTGGAAATGTTCCTTCCAGGAGGGGCGACGTAGTAGACAATGTAATGAATGGCAAATTAGAGTCTACGTTTCCCTCGTAACCCAATGACGAGAATTTTGTATAAATACCCTACTTGACTCATCCAAAAAATTCTTGTCAAGCAGTTGCCTTTCAAGCCCAGATAAATCTGAACAAGAGATCTCCCTTTCGGGATGCAGAAGATTAACTTCTGTTTGAGGTAGATACATTGGACAATGTAGTGTATGGCTAGAGTCTGTATCTCCTCTAAATGCCTATACCTCTCACTGTGCACGCCTTGCAATGTGTTCCTAGAATTTATCTGTTTAGGCTTACCATCAGCGTGAATGTCAGTGGTGTGCTTGACTCATTACAAGATGCTTTGGCTGACGAGCGAATTTTAATGGAGTCACCCTGTTGAGAGAATAATTCCAGAGACAGTTTTATTGCCTTTTCAGCTCTGCATCTTTTTGAGAAGATACAGATGAGCTTACAGTTACCTCAGTTTATATACTTCTTTACTTCTCTGGAGGTAGAGCTGTGGGTGCACTTCCGACTTCATCCTTATTTGCTGCATCAAGTGCAGTTTCTCCCTTATCAACCTCTAACTAACATAAGTTCCTTATATCTCCAAGGGTTAATATATGAAAGTGGATGAATGAGTGTTTGGTATTAGGGCCTGGGTAAGAGATTGATGGATTTTCAACCTCTTGGCCAGCTTCTGTAGCCACTGGGGGCTAATCGGATAGAATCAATTAAATAAGATAAAACGAAATAATCACTTTAACATTCCAAAACATATTTTTCATCTCAAGGAGAAGGAAAAATATAAGAAGGAATGGTAAACGATTGCATTTTAGCACTTTTAATAAAAGAGTTTTGTCGGTTCTAAATATTTATCATTTAAGAGCGTGACACCAATAGAAATTTTCTTTAAGATACTTATCCCATAATAAAACGCGGGAGTATCAGAGAAAAATTCTATCCCTTATGAATTTCTTATAAGGCAAACTTCCCATAATAAAATCTGGAAATTTATACCAAATAAGAAACTCAACTCTTTTACCAAATTTTATCTCAATTAAAATGACTCTTTTCCTTTAAACCTTAATACCGTATGTTTTGAAAACAGTTTTGCAAAACATCCTTATCAGATAGAAGATAATGATTTTCCGACTCATAATGCAATTATGATTTACATCATTTTCGTCTGCCTGATAATATCCCTGACATAACATAAAAACATGACAATTGGGGTTGAATGAATGCTTAACAATGCAGTACTAGGCCTTCAAAGCAACAATCACTGTTTTGGTACTACGCATCAATGTGAAACATACATTGAAACAAGTATTTGAAAACAAATCATTTTACAAGTGATTGGTACCTCGAAGTTAAAACAATTTTCCAAAAGAGAGAAAAAGCTTTTAAAGATAAGACTTTTAAAAACAGCTTTTGGGAGAGGATAATAGATTTCGAGAGTGGAGAAAAATTATCCTCAGGAAAAGTTTTTCAAAAGAGAAGTTTTAAAAAAGAATTCGATGTTTTCTTCTCTAAGACTGATAGAAAAATGAATGCATCTTCGAATAAAACGTTTTGAAAAAGAAATAGACAAGAGTTTCTTTTTAATACATTCAAGTTTAAAATTCAGTCAAAGAAAGAAAACTAATAGTAATACTTATGTAATACTAAACAGTTACCACATACATGCATATATATAAATCAAATAACATGTGGTAATTATTCATTAGAACAATAAGCATTTAAACATATTTTTATTATTAGTGATTTCAGATAAATAACTTGTGTTATCACTAATATTAAAAATATCACAATTAATTGCACGCTGATACCAATTATTCGATATTTATCAATAATTTCAAGATGCAAGAAATTGTGCTTCTTATATTTTATCAAATCAAAATTATGAAACTGATAATCATTGTATTGCTTCAATCCATAATTTTAATAGGATAAAATAATTTCGCTAAATACTAAAATATTCATTATATTGAATATTAGCATCTAACTTCCTACACTATATCTAATAATTGTCACTCTAGCATATTACAATTATACTCATAACAATTATTATTGATATATGTAAGCTCGAGAAAATAGTTGAATAGAAATTCAAAAGTCCTTTAAATATAGATATTTAACACTTGTGTTCCTAATTGCAACTTTTCGCAACAAAAACAAATTTAGAAATATTTTCTAAGTATATAAAATATTGAGAATTTTATACACATAACTTAGAAAATACTTCGTCTTCCAATATTAGTGAGTTTTGAAATATGAATTAATTACTTAGAACAGAAATTCTAAATACTGTCACTAATATAAAAAATATCACAATTATTTGTAACAAAATATTTAAGAATATCAGAGGAATTAAGCAAGACATCTTGACTAATACTCATCAAATATTTAATATGTAAATAATTATGCTTCTAACTTATGCTAAATAATTTAACTACCACTTATGTATATTGCATTGTAAGCATGATAATTAAGCTAATAACAATAAGCATGAGGTACTGGATTTAAAATAAATTCACAAGTCCTTTAAATATGGAAATTTAATACTTGTGAACTCATTTGAGACTTCATTGCAGATGGGATTTTCAACAAATATGCAAATAAATAATATCCCAAATTCACTAACCAACTTAGACAAAATGAATTCATCAAGTTGTTTAACAAATATCTGCAATTTATTCTTCTAATGACAATCTCAAAAGAAATGATACATGGTGTCCATGCGCTTGTTCCATACGTGGTGTGAAGAGATCAACAGAGTTGCTGGAAATAATGACAGCTTCTAGGAATGACTTCTCCGTCTTTCTTACAACCTGCATTATCTATATCTATATAGCCAATTAGGTTAAACCTAGTATCTTTAGGGTCCCAGATTTCAAGAATTGGTGATCCCCTAAGATATCTAATCAATTCATAACTTAGCTATAAGATAATATTCTTTAGTATCCACTTGGAAACTTGCACATAGGCATATCGAGAATAAAATATATGGTCTTTATGCACTTGAATAAGTAATGAGCTGATTACCTATATAGCTTGTCATTTCAGTTCATATACCTGATTTGCCCTGATCAAGCTCAGTGGATTGTTGGCAAGAAGTCCTGGAAGGTCTAGAATCTTCCAAATTGCGCATCTTCAAAAGATCCTTGACTTACTTTAATTGCCTTCATTCTTTTGAATTAATTGTAATCCAAAAAGAATTGCAACTCTTCCAACATGCTCATCTTGTACCTACTCTGCATTTACTTAGTAAATATCCCTTGCCAAATTTTTATTAGTAGACCCACATATAATATAATCATGGTATACTTGCACATATATATTACATTGTGTGTGCCTTGTATTCTAGAGAGATATATGTGTATAACTACTCTACCAAATGATTTTCAAGTAATAAACTAGTTAGAGTGTCATACTATGTCCTTGACGATTTGCTTCAATCCCCAACTCCATTCATAGAGAGCTTGTGAAGAGAATGATATACAAATTCCAATGATCTGCAACTTCAAAGTCCAGGAAATGTTGTACATCAACTTCAACTTCTAACTCACCATTCAGGAGTGCACTTGTTCACATTCATCTGATAGATATTCATGCTTGAATGCTCAACAGGTGCTAGGAATATCCTAGTTAGGTCCTTATTCTGTTAGGCCTAAAAAGGATCAAATCTCGTCACTGTTGCTTACTATTTGATCTTGAAAGTCCCAAAGATTCTGTTTCCATCATCATCGATACCTTCTACTTTATAGTAACCTGTAGCAACCAGTTTGGCTTTGTCCCTCATAACAATGCCAATTATTATCCAGTTTCTGTGAACCCTTACTGTACCAATTTCAGCTTCGACTTTAGTGGTCTGGGTTCCAGCTTCAGTAGTTTCTGCCTTCGAACTGATTGAGATCATCTTGCATTTGCAATCACCCAATCTGGATCAATCAGTGCATCTTCACTATTATTTGGGATACCAATTGTTGATTGTTAGATCCCGAAAAATATATATTCATTTTGATTAGCACTTATAGCCTTTACTCAAAATCCGGTTTACTAAGAACTAGACTCCAGGAATGACTTTGACTTCAAACCCTTTGTCTCTGCAGATATGTTCTAGATGTATTCCTTTGATCTTCATTGTGTTGAGTACGACTAGTAGATCCTTCTTTTATTTGCTCCCCCTAAGTTGCTGCTAGGATGTGTTGAAGATCCTTCACCTTTTTCAGTGGATTCTGTTAAAGTTCACGAGTTGTGTAGTTTCACTACCATTTCCACTAATAGGATCTGAATCAACATCATTATCATTATTTCCTTCTGCAACCTCAGTTTCATCATCAGTATCTGAATTTGAATCTGACAAGATGTCATACTTCAAAGATTCAGAATAGTCTTTCATTTGAATGCTTGGGAGCTTGGTGTAGTAGGTCGAAACATTCAGACTTTTAATCACCTTATGGTTTTCCATCATTAATGAGTAACCGAGGAAAATTGTTCCTTGAGTCTTAACTTCTTGTCAAGTTACTCATATACGTCTTCAGTAAATATCAATTTCCTCCAAACACAAGAAAGATCTTCAGTGTTTGCTTCTGGTTGGCCATTAACTCATATGATATCTTTTCACGATCTTGTTGATTAAAGAAGCATGCTGTGTTAATTGCTTCAGCTTCAAAGTACCTTTATCAGTGCAGAATTCATATAGAACTTCATTCGTGAAATTCAGTTCCATTGTCTGACTTCAAAGTTCTCACAGCTTACTTTGTTTCCAACTTGATCTTCCTAATGTGATCAATCATCATGTGTGACATTTTGTCTGTTGAATGGACGATCATCACCAACTTGTTATTATGGTTGTCAACATTAGTCACCACTAAGCATATTTTTCCATGACATAACTTGCTTCAGTGTGATGTTTTCATTGACTTCCCTATGTGACATACTTCAAAATGTCCTTCTAGATAGAATTCCATATGAAGCAGTACTCTTACCAATTTTATCTTTATCAGAGTATCCATTGTCTTGATCAATAAGTGTGAGAGCTTCTTTTGCCATAGCTAACTCTTCACTGATGAAGCTTTACTGAAAAGTTCACTTCACCTTTGCATACAAAATCCATGTCAGCTACGAACAAACTTTCTCACTCTTAGTTGAGTGAGCTGCCAACCTTCTTATTTGAGATCAAACACTTTTCCTCTTCAATGCTTTTCTAGAAAACCCTTGACGAAGAATTCCCTAGTGCCCTGTATATAGTGCTTAAGTCCTTCAACAAGAAAGATGCTTCCATTGATGACAGTTCTTAAATCATGATAGCCATATCCCTTGTACATCCTTTCCTGTCATCTCCAAAGGTTACCATAGGGGAGGCCTTCTCAACCAATTGTGATATTAGAGCTTTAATCTTAATCATATGCCTCAAACAGTAAATGTCACGAAGTCACATAACTTTTCTCGTTTGTTACATACTCTGCAATCACAAATGATTAAGCTTCTGGGTACTCAATTTTAATTGAGTCCAGATGTGTTAGAGATATTACTTTAGTGGTAACAACAGCTTCAATATGCATAAATCACATGGATAGAAGAACTAACAAATTATTTACTAATTCTATCTAATCCATTTATGTTGTTGACTAACATTTCTAACTATCTCTAATTATCTAAGTCAGTTTTAGATTAAGCTTCGAATCTACATGTCTTACTGACTACTTAGATAATTCTACCATCTTTTAATATTTTATTCCTTAACAAGCAATACATGATATGATATGACATTTAAGTGCAGCTATGTGAGTAAGAGCAAATCATATAAAAATAAGCACATAAACAATTCAAGGATATGCAGAATATTTGAATAAGACATTATGAGCAATATCAAATTCTACATACACTTATCAAGTCATTTATCACAATAAGAACAAATATAAAATATCTGATCTATGACCTGTTTGTCTATTAGTAATTTTCACAACATTAGCAGAGGTATTAAATCACAGAAGATTTAACTCAAGTTCCAGCAAATGTTTAGGGATACACCTAACCGTCTAGAACACCCTATCTAATTCTCCAGATATTCATTTTACTGCATATAAAATCAAGTATGAAATGTACTAAATAAACTCATGAATCCTAGCATGCAATCTTATTCTTAGCAATCAATTAAGCATTTAAGTCCTAAGATTCTAACATGCTGACATGAATATCATACATTTCAATACCTAATCATTATATAGTTCTGAATTAGATAAACGTATACTAGTTAGAATGTGTACCTGTGAAGTGCTTAGTGATTCATCTCCAGTGTTGGTCATTGATGCCAGATATCCATTTGGTTCATCACTGTCACTGATAGAATCAGCCTTGCATTTAACTTCAACAACAAATGTTTTCCCTTGTTACATCCTCACTAATGCTTGAGATTCCTGCTTTAACCCAACACAGTGTCTGTCATCATTTGCTTGTACATGCTTCTTCAAACTGTGTAGCAAACCCCTGATCTTGTCTTTTTAATATAAACCATCTCTGTCTTGCAACCGCCTCTTGAACTGATCTTGAAAATCTCCTTTACGGAATCTATAGGTAAGGACCTTAGATTTAGAATTGGGATTCCGTCTAAATCTGATGTCACTGAATTTCCAGTTGTTCTGCAGGCTTGACTAGTCGTCCAATTCTCAGGTTATTCCAAAGTGTCAAATTCACATGCAACACCTTGACCACTACCTCGAGCTACAACATCTTCAATTCAGCTTCTTGGATCAATTCGTTTCTGTTCAGAGGTTCTCAACCTTGACTTCAATCAAATTTGGTTCCTGGGTCACAAATACAGTGGATATGCTAACAACATGCTTTACCAAATATTATCTTCTTCAGCTCTTGTTCTAGTTCATAGGCCTTCAGTACATACAGGTCTTTTACAGCAATGTAGTTGTATCCTTAAATCCTTGTTGGCTGTATTCTGTGTTCCAGATGATCTGCAGTGTTAGCACGAACTTCCTGTAATCTCCCTGTAGAATAGTCTTTAAGGCTTGTACTGAGATGTCAGGTAGTCCAGTCTGTTCTCCTTCACTACTTTAACCCCTAAGATTTTTCATCCAAAAATACAACCCAAATTAACCAAAAACTGTACCCAACTTAATCTCTTCTTCTGCAGCTTCCAAAATATTAGTGGGATCCTATGGAGTAAACCTCTGAGGAAATTAATATCACTATTTCTTCAACCTGTTCCAGAATTAACTTCATTGGATAATCTTCAGTCAATCTCAGTTGTCTTCAATGCCCGGAAAAATCTTCAACTACTACCTCCTTGAGCACCCTCGAATTAATATTTAAGAAAAATTTAAATTTACAGAACTTTTAATTTTCTTAGAAAATAAATTAATCAAAAATAAAAATTTACAAATAATTAATTTTCAAGAATATTTGAAATTTCTTAAAAATTAAAAATCCATAAATTAATATTTTTAAGAAAAATTTTAGTTTTCAAGAATTTTAAATTTTTCTGTTAAAATAAATAAATCTAAAATAAAAAATTAAAGGGTACAAAACTTGGGGTACCAAACTGCAATTTTGGTATGGGTGTTGATTTTATGTGACCTTGAGTGTCGATTTCTTTAACACCGGGACTTAGGTGTCGATATTTTGAATTTTCACTGCCTTGTACTAGCAGTGCCCCCTGTGTGTCAAAACTCGACACATGCGTTGTTCAGTGTCGATTTTTTTTTTCAAACTCGACACCTGCTTGCTTTTCGACCACATGCATTTTCGACACATAGCACATGATTACTGTACTAATTCACATGTACTGGTTTTCAATCTAGAAATGGACCACGTCTTTTGTTTAATAAATTCAAATATTAAAATTTATTAAATCTATAAAATAAACTAATTAAAATTTATAATATAAACTAATAAAAGTTTATAAAACAAATTTTATAAAAGTTTATAAAGTAAATTTAATATTAAGTTTATAAAATAAACTAATTAAAATTTATAATATAAACTAATAAAAGTTTATAAAACAAATTTTATAAAAGTTTATAAAATAAATTTAATATTAAGTTTATAAAATAAACTAATTAAAATTTATAATATAAACTAATAAAAGTTTATAAAACAAATTTTATAAAAGTTTATAAAATAAACTTATTAAAAGTTTTTAATTAAACTTATTTAACAAGGCCTCCATCTGAGTCCAAGCAACTTCGGCACGGTGAGTTTCACTGGGTTATGGATCTTGATTTATATATCAATCAGCGAGCTCTGATACCAATTGTTAGGTCCCGAAGTATCGTAGAAGGGGGGTTGAATACGATACTCACTAAATTAAAAAAATTTCTTTCGAATCTTTTGCGGATAAATAATTTAGAGCTTCAGAGTGTGTTTGGCTATTTGTAGTGTTTAGGTGAGCTGCCTACTAATTTTCTGTGTGACCAGATAAATCAATTAAGTTCAAGAAAATTAGCAAGTAAAATAAATGAGACAAGTTTCCGGGAATATATCTTTCATATATAAACCCAGAGGGGTGCTACACCCAGTTAAAAATATAACTGGCTTCCAAAGAACAAATTAGTTCTTTGCTACTAACACAAAAAATATAAGGCTCAGTTCCTATATAAATATATCTAAATTAGTACGAGGAAAAACTGAGTCCGTAGGAAGTGATATCTAGGAGCCCTGAGCATTTTTCATTAAAGAACCGGGTCCTAATATCTGACTGGGAGCAAGGTATGGGTGTGTATAAATTGTATCTTCTTGCTCCAGCCATGGCAGTAGCTCTTTACATTTTTGTGTTGAAGAAGACGGCCCTTTCAAATGAGTGGCTCACATCTTCTTATTTATGTAGTCTTTAAATCAAAAAAGTAGGCTGCTGTGATTTGATTGGCTGAGGAGCTGAGTGTCGAATTGTGTTGTCCTGTGTAACCTTTGTGTCGAATTAAATCCCCTTGTACATGCCTTGGAATAATTCTTTTGAAGCAAGAAATCTAAGTGTCGACTTTTTCTTCCATGTATAGCCCATGTGTTGAATTTATTAGTCTTGTATAGCATGTGTCGATTTCTTCCACCATGTATATATCACTTAGTCACATAAAAGGTAAGTGTTGAATTCTATAGAATTCTTATGTGTCAAATTCTACAGAATTCCTATGTGTCGACTTTTTAATTTGACTTGGTCAAATTACCATTTGATCACCATCCTTTTATACTTCTTGCGCTTGGTCACTTGCGGTTTGGCTGTTGAGCTGTTTCCGTTCTTCGACTGTAGTTCAGAAACTTTAACTTTTCGTACCAAAGTTGTGACGCTTTACACCCTGCACCCTTTGAGTTGTTTAGCTGTTTAGCTGTTTGGCTGTAGTCTCTACAAATCACGTTTCGTACCTTAATAAACAAACGTTCTTTCCAAGTACGTTCTTCAACTTAACAATTCTTCTATAGTTAATACTCAGATTCCTTTCACAAACTGCTGACGCCTAGTGCAACTGGTCTGGTTCACAGATGACTAACTTTGATCCAGGTCTTCGTATTATTGCCTTATGTACATTGTTAAGTTTGCAGCAACTTCATTGCTTCGAACACTGACTGTCAATAAACACTGTAACTTCACTAGAATCTTTTCTGGTACTTAGACAACGTCTCCATTACTACCACAATCTTGAATACTTCATTCTATGTTCTTCACTGACGCTTGGACATATAACTGATCTTCTTTCAGTGAGTATAACTTCAAGACTGCAGCTGTCTTCTATAACCTTTGTCTTCACCCTTCTAGATTCCTATGCTTCTTACACTGTCTATCTTCAATTAATGCCTTTACACTGAAATCTTCTTGTGGCACTTCCATACTGGATCTTTAACACTTTTGAAATCTTGAAAGTCTTCATCCATTATTCTTCACTGAGGCATGAACATATTAATGAACTTCTTTCAGTGACCTATAGTAGACTTCAAAACTTCTTCTAATGTCTTGATTCACTGTATTTGCCTTATCTTCATTTCTTCCTGATTTTTGTGTAGGCGTAGTATTATTTACTTGTCCTGTTCTAGTGTTGAGTTATCACGATTACTATTCATACAGCTTCGTAATCTCACCAACACTATGTGCCACTGGAGATTCCAACAGAGATTGAAATAGAGGAAGCTGCAAAAGCTGCAGGAATAGATGTTGAGGAGGAGTTTGCTGAAGGATATGCTTTTGACAATGACTGTCTTCTAGTTGGTATAGATGAAGTTGTTACTCAAGGTATAGATCAAGCTCAAAAATTGATGAAAAGAAAATGGAAAAGAGTATAACACGCTATAGAAAGAAGAAACAGAATTTAGGACATAGAAGCTAAAGTTGGTCCTGATTGGGATGAAGCAAGGAATCTACTCAAGAAGAAAGAGTTGTCTCTTACTCAGTAGAAAGACAGAGAAGTCCCTGATCTCTTCAGGACCATGAGGGAGAAATTCGAAGATGTTCATGAATTCTATGTTATGCTATCAGAAGATATTACAAGCATGTCAGTAAGTGCATCCAAGTACGGGTGGAAAATATTCATAAATTCTACAACACTGGGGTCAAAGGTCTTGTCAACAAAGAGTTTTGAAAAGATGAACATTGTGGAGCTGTATGTGCTGAAGAGGAAAGTCATCTTTGGTGGGCATAAAACAAATGAGATACTGAGAGATATGATTGAGAAGAAAATTATAGAGATCGGTGTTGAAGCATTTGAGAAGCCTCCGGTGGTCAAGTACAACAAAGCAACAACACTTCATAACCTAACTTTATCTGATGAATGTCTGGACTCAAGTCATGCAATGTTCATGCAGTATGTAGAATGGAGACTCAGAAGCAAGAAGAATAGAACAGAAGAAGATCTAAAGGCTGCTGAGTTAATCTACGCATTCAGGCTGAACAGAGCAATTAAAACTTCAGGTAGATATCTAATGGAGACAACCAGATATTACCAAGATCCAATGTATGTAAGAAGAGAGGATGGCACTGAAGTACTTGAAGCTATAAGAGATTCTGAACCTTGCATTCAGACGGAGCCGAATGGAACAAAATACTTCCTTTTCAAGAAGAACGGAGTGGATAAAAAGAAAGAGCTATCAAAACTGAGGAGAAATAATTCTGAAATTATCCGAAAAGTCCTTTCAGGGGTAAAGAGATCCACTGTCAAGTCAGACAAAAAGGCCTTGAGGATGATTGAAGATGTTCTAGTGGAGAAGTTGGAAGAAGAGTCGATGCATGACACTGACAGAGTTAAAGGCTTTCCAAAAAGGATAGCAATGTTCGTGTTTTCAAAGAGACAATCTCTGGCCTTCGAGTCAATCTCCAAGACAAACTCAACCGCTTTTCTCATTGAAGTTTTGAAGAAGTTAGAAGAACCACCTCCAGTCAATACTCTTGAAGTGGAAGCTAGAAACATAGTGAAGGCAAGGTTGGAGCAGAAGGAAGAAGAGCTGAGAAAGCATTACTCCGAGACAAGATCTAAACACAAGCAAGACTCAGTACAAAGAAGCAGAAGATCATAGAATTATCTGTTCAGGCTAGAGGAACAAACTTCTATTGTACACAAGAAATCTAGAAATGTAAGATCTAATCCAGAATGTAATTAATATTATTTATTGTCTTTCTGCACTTTACTTTTTCTTGTAAGTATCAGTTGAGTTATCCTCTCACAGTATTTGCTTATCAAACTCTAACAACCAAATAGGGGGAGATTGTAAAGCATAATGTAACGTAGTATGTAATAGTGATAACGATAACTCAACTAAGAAACAAAGATAGATAAATAATACTAATATGCATGACAGGAATCCAGAAGGACATGCAAACAGGAATCATACATACATCACTGCAGGGCATTCTAAATATAAAGTTTACTAAACGACAGCGAGAGAAGTTCTGAAAGGCATAGGTGTACTAACTTGTAACACTTAATTACTATGTAACTCAACTAAGTAAAAGATAAAACAACAGCAAAACAAGAGAAACTGAAGAAGCACATGGAATCAATCAACTGAAGAAATGGTAATGATACTTGGTAACTACAAGTAATTAATTTGGTTAATCAAGGATGCCTGAGTTAGAAGAAGTTCAATCTCAGTATTGCTCATGCCCTAACTTATCTAATGGAGAATCAAATTAATGTCAAAGAAGTATCAAGAGGACCAAAGTGATTTCATGTAATGTATATCAACATCTGGATAATGTAAAGGTTAATCAACAAATGAGAACTGACATTCAGAAGCAAGAAACCCTACAAGACTAGTCACTTATGAACCAGACCATTGCATCAAGTGTCAGGACATTGGAGGCAAGTTCATGGCTGTAATAGAAGATCTCATTTGAATTGAGTGAGGAAAAGAAATTGAAGAAGCTAGGGAAACTTGCTCATATAGGTTAATCCTCAATTAGTCACTAAAGAAAGTCAACATTGGATGTGTGCATATTTGCCAAGGCAAATGTCGATCCACAGCAGATCGAGATGCGGGTCGAGATTTACAATTAAAGTAAAACATTGCAAAGGCAAATCTCGATCCACGGTAGATCGAGATCGAGATTCTCCCAGATCGAGATCGAGATTTTCATAGATCGAGATCGAGATTCTCCCAGATCGAGATCGAGATTGTGATGGGTCCAGGCGAAGATCGAGATGCGGGTAGATATGTAACATTTAATGTTCAAGGGACAAGTGGCTTATTGTGAACGGTTGATCCAGAGTTGTTGGGAACGCCTCCAGAACAGCCCAGCGAACCAGAAAAGGTTCTAAGTGAACAAGGGGATGACATGGTCATAACGCCATCTCCTATCGTAGACACAGCGCTTAAAGGCTCAGTCTCACTGACCGATATCGCCGACCAACTCACCGCTAGTCCCCAGCGATTAGTGGATGAGGCTCTAGTACTGTTAGGCTCTAAACACGAGGGAGAGACAGGGAGAGTAGATCCCTTCTTTTTAGGGATCTTGAGTGAAACAGAACCCGACGAGAGTAAACAGTTTAACCCAAGCCAAACACCGTCCCCCAAATTGCAGGATCTAGTGAAGAAAGTGGAGGCTTTGGAGGCTGGAGTTGCTGGTGTTACTGTTGCTGTCTCTTCTCACTCTGGAAGATTGGAGGTCGGAGCTCAGTTCATGGAGAACCTGATTGCCGTCCAAAATCAAATGATTGACAAGATAAACAATCTTGAATTGGCACAGGTGGAGGTTGGGAGATCAGTAGATGATGTCACTTATGGCATGTCTCAGGTTTGGACGAAGCTGAATGAACTACTTGATTCTGTCTTTGGACGTAACAGGGCTGGACCTGGTCCTTCAACCGGTGGTGGTGATGACGATAATAATGGTGATGATGCTCCTGATGAGGATAACACACCTAAGGGGGAGAAGGAGGATCAGGGTCTGAAAAAGCTGACTAGTAAGGGTCCGGTGATCGAGTCCTCAAACAAATCTGGTGAAAAGGTGGAGGAGGCTCAACCGGCTCTTAAGGACAAAGGCAAGCAGAAGATGGTAGTTGAAGAAGAAGCTGAGAAAGAAACACCTCTCGTCGATGCATTTATGGGAGACTTTATTGAAGATTCTGATGAGGATGAGATGGATGTAGAAGCCTTAGTGGCAAGGAGGTCGAGACTCGAGCAACGGGCAAGAGAGTGGGAACAAGAAAGTGGTCTAAATCCTGGCGGATCTGGCGCAGGAGATGCAAGGAGAGATTTTCAGGGAAGCCAGAGAAAGAGTAAATGAAGAAGTGTTACAAGGGATAGTTGAAAAAGAACTAATGGCAAAGGAGAAGAGAGCGGCTCAGAAAACTCAGCATGAGTATGAAATGAAAAAGATCAAAGATCCTAAGGTCCAGGCTGACATAAGGAGGGAAGGTCCCGAGTGGGACAAGGCTAGAGAAGCCTTAGCTGGACCAAGAGCCTATGCTCATGACTCAGAAAGATTGAGCTTTCTTCTTCATAAGCTAGAAAATCTAAACCCTGGGCTGCTGAATTATCTAAATTGTATAAGACAGGGATGCACCTCCGTATAAGTCATATTCAAGGAGAAGGCATGGAATCTGATGATCACTTGGACACCCATAACAAAAATCGGGCCGTGTATGGTTGATGAAGCTTTCTTCCATGAAAGGGGTGCAAGTGAGCTGGTAGAATTCGCTCACAAGGTAGACACCTCTGTCAAGACTGGAGTGCTGTTTAAGGAGAAATTGTTGAAGATGGCTGAAGACAGAGGGGTTGACATTATTCTAAATCCCTACCAGATCAGATATGTCCATGACAAGGTCTTGAGGATCGTAAATCTGCATGACTCGAAACTAACTCCGAGCGGAAATGTGTTGAAGGCAGTTGCAAAGCTAGTCCTCTCTAAGGGTTTTCTAACAAAGGAAAAGAAGCTGGTGGCTAAGGACTTGGAGAAGCTGATAAGAAGGCAAGACGCTAGATACAAGTTTCCTGAAGCTACACTACCAGTGGTTAAGAAGGAACCTGAAGACTATGCATTCGAGCTGCAAGACGAGGCAATAAGAGAGCATGTGCAAAGATACGGAGATCCAAGGATAGACATTCCAGAAGAAGGGGAAATAAGGAAGGAAGCTAGTGCAGTGGTTAGTGCAAATGTCAAGTTTGTCAAGAGCAAAGCTGAGAATGAGAATGATCTGCTGATCTATACAGACAAGTATCAGGTGGAAACCGTCATTGAAATCAAGTACGACATCTTTGCAGAACACAGTCATGAAACACTGTGTATCATAAGAGAATTGATTGATGAGATGGATGATGTTGATGAGTTTGATCAGGATTATCTAAGGGTCACGTTTGATAACTTCTGTAAGAGAAGACAACAGCTTGATATTCAGAGGCTACAACAATGCACCACCGCTATTGTCATTGGATACCCTAAGCAGCTGGTTATAAGGAAGAAAGGGGAAAAGGGGTACCCTGACAAAGTCACGAAGCTGAGGTTTGAAGACATTCCCACGAAGCTTACCACTCGCAGCATGGTTGAAAGGTGGTTGAGGTTGTTTCGAAATTACAAGATCAGAAATCATGTGGAAGCAGAAGGACTTAATCTTCTCAAGAAAAGACTGGATGAAGTCTGCAACCCTGAGTTCATGAAGAAAGAAAAAGCAGCCAAGAAGAAAGCTCGTGAGGAAGAGGAGCGCAAGAAATCAAAGTTTTAATGTATTATGCTTGTAATGTTTCTTTGCGTTGTAATTTGTTTTCTTGTTTTCCTGCATTGTAAAAATATATTATCTGTTTTCTTGTGTAGTGTAAGGTAGAAGTTAGTTAGCTAAGTGTCTTGAAACTGGTTTATATTAGGCGTCAATTATTTCGCGAAGTTCGGCGGTGGTAATACTGCTAAAAGGACTTCAGAAGGATAATAGAAGATTGAGTGGACCGTGCTATTAATGTACTTAGAGAAAATCTCTAGAAGAGCATGAAGCCATTTGATCGAGCCAACAGGTGTCCAATTTTGGCACTTGAAGTATCAGTAATAGACATGAAGTTAATTAATCAAGCCAAGCATTATGTAAGTTGACATGATCTTTTATGAATGTTATTTTATCTTTTTCAGTCCCTGTTTAGTTGAGTTATCCTCATTGTGAATTTGGTTGTCATTGTTAGACAATCAAATAGGGGGAGATTGAAAGGCATAGGTGTACTAACTTGTAACACTTAATTACTATGTAACTCAACTAAGTAAAAGATAAAACAACAGCAAAACAAGAGAAACTGAAGAAGCACATGGAATCAATCAACTGAAGAAATGGTAATGATACTTGGTAACTACAAGTAATTAATTTGGTTAATCAAGGATGCCTGAGTTAGAAGAAGTTCAATCTCAGTATTGCTCATGCCCTAACTTATCTAATGGAGAATCAAATTAATGTCAAAGAAGTATCAAGAGGACCAAAGTGATTTCATGTAATGTATATCAACATCTGGATAATGTAAAGGTTAATCAACAAATGAGAACTGACATTCAGAAGCAAGAAACCCTACAAGACTAGTCACTTATGAACCAGACCATTGCATCAAGTGTCAGGACATTGGAGGCAAGTTCATGGCTGTAATAGAAGATCTCATTTGAATTGAGTGAGGAAAAGAAATTGAAGAAGCTAGGGAAACTTGCTCATATAGGTTAATCCTCAATTAGTCACTAAAGAAAGTCAACATTGGATGTGTGCATATTTGCCAAGGCAAATGTCGATCCACAGCAGATCGAGATGCGGGTCGAGATTTACAATTAAAGTAAAACATTGCAAAGGCAAATCTCGATCCACGGTAGATCGAGATCGAGATTCTCCCAGATCGAGATCGAGATTTTCATAGATCGAGATCGAGATTCTCCCAGATCGAGATCGAGATTTTCTCAGATCGAGATCGAGATGGGTCCAGGCGAAGATCGAGATGCGGGTAGATATGTAACATTTAATGTTCAAGGGACAAGTGGCTTATTGTGAACGGTTGATCCAGAGTTGGTGGGAAAGTACTTTTTGTTGTCAAAGTCCTGATTGGGCCACGTACACAAAAAGGACAAGATCAAGACTACATGACATTATAAAAGCAGCACTTTGTTTTCATAAGAAAGAAGACTTCTTATCTCTGTAATTCAACGATATTTTTAAAAGAGAGAGCATTTGCTGTAAAACAAAAAGTGAGAGAGAGGATCAGTTGAATCTAGCTTTAATTGTTGTATTTATTGTTCAACTGATCATGATGCTTTTATGAATGTTGTAGCAAATCCATCAATGAATATAATTATATATTCTTGAAATTCTGTGTCATCATTTATTACCTGCATATTGTTTATTCTCTCATTAATTTTTTAAACAGTTGTATTCACCCCCCCCCCCCTCTACAACACTTTGGACCTAACAAGTTCATTTATTTATTCAGGACTCAACAACAAATAAGTGTTCAGTAGATTTCAGACTAAAGACAGTGCAATGATTTAAGTATAGATTTCAAAGGGTTTCAGTGATCAGAAGCAATGCAGCAATCCAAATTAATCAACTGAAACAGAACAAAAGTCAAGGGAATTCAATTCAGTGTTAGTTGTTTGTGAACCAGACCAGTGCACTAAGCGTTAACACAACAAGAAAAGAATTGTCTTGGTTAATTAGAAGAAAATCAGTTGATCAAGCTAGAAGAGTGAAAATCAAGTAGTAATTATTTCAACCACTTCAAGAAAGATGTTAAGACAAGTAATATTGTATTTGGTGGCCCCTACACTCTTGAAGTACTCTAGAAGCGCCACCAACCTTGTAAGGAGAAACAAACCAAGTTAAAAGCTAAGGCAAGTCAAGAAGATGGTTTGTGGTGCCTGCACAGGGGAATGAAAGTACAGGTGCAACAAAACTTGTTGTGGCGCCATAGGAGATTCAAGTGAAAGGTTTGTGGCGCCTACACACTGCATCCAGTGTGCAGGCGCAACAAAAGGTATTAGGCGCAACAAAGCATTATGAAATGCTTCTAAGTCATTTAGTGGCGCCTGTACAGGGTAACAACTGTATAAGCGCAACTAAACTTATTCAAGGCGCAACAAAAAACTCTAGAGGCGCAACAAACATATTTAGGCGCAACAAACATCCAAGTGGCGCCTAGACACCACTAGCACTCTTGCAGGTGCAATAAAGGACTTATACATTGGTGGAAATCAATTTCCAAAAGTCTACAAAATATATATGGGTTAAATAATATGGATAATAATTCATTCATCGTCAACAAAAGAGATACAGATGGGAGATCCATTAAAGACAGCCATTTATTTCACCCAACTGTGTTTCTATTGTAACCTTGATTGAACCCATTGAAGCTAATCATTTGATTAGAAGTGTAGCACCTCAGGGATTTAATAATACATTATTATTTCCCCGAATCTTTATATTTCATTAACTGCCATTTTCATATCTTAAAAACACAAACACTTAATCCGCAATTAAATGAAAAATCTACCATATCATATTCAACCCCCCCTTCTATGATGATTTTGGACCTAACAATTGAAAGAGGCATAGATCAGCTGAATGAAGGTTTGATGCACGTCTACAACATGGTTAATTCTGGAAATAAACCTAACCCAGAACAACAACAATTCTTTGAAGGGACTTCAGTAGAGGATCCCTCAACTAAGGGGGAGAAGGTACAGGAAAAAGCTCCAGCTCCAGTCAAAGAAAAAGGAAAAGGAAGAATGCATGACACATAACAAGAAGCTGCTATAGATCTGTCAGATCAATTTTACTATGCAACATAACAATCTTTCTTTGAATCAGAACAACAAACTCCTATAAAATCAAAGTTTGGTGATGCTGAAACATGTGAGTTTGATAGAGAATTTCTTTTCTATGAGGGAACAGAAACAAATGTTGAGCTAGATGAAAAACTTAGACAATTTCAAGAAGAGTCCAAGCAGAAAAATTCTGAGTTAGATGCTAGAATTCTTGAAATTCAAAAGGAAGCTCAAGCAATGAATGACAAGCTTGATAAGCTAAAGGCTCTCCTACAAGCTAAATCCTAGGAGGAAAAGGAAGCAACTGCATAAAAGTAAAAGCTATGGGATGCTGCAATTACTGCCAAGAGGGAAGACAAAAAAAAAAGTTTGGACCTAAATGGGATCAAGCTAGAATGATCATGGATCAACCTCAGATTGGCACATATCAAGACAGAGAGGTATCCGGTATGCTAGGAGAACTATTCACTGTTAATACAACTATAGGTCTTTACATGGCTGCACTAAAGCTAGAGATCAGGTATATCACAGTTGAAATGAATGCAGATGGCTGGTATATCATAATTTAACTTGATAATTATGGTTTCTTCAAAGTTTCGTTGGACTTCTTCAGAACTAGAACACCCTCTGAGTTATGGGTTATGTTGTGTAAAGTAAAAAAAAGTTCAGAGATGAATGAAATTCTCTGAGATCACATTCGAGACTTTGCTACTCTAAGGAGTCCTGAAATCATACCTCAACCTTATGAAGTAAGGTTTGTTAAAAATAGTCGATATCAAATAATTCATTTTAATTCAGAGTCTATGCCTGGATATCCTTTGAACTACTTAATAGACGTAGAGAAAATTCTACGATCTGAAGGATTTCAAAGTCAAGCTAAATCAGCTACTGTTGATTATATCCAAGACTACTGTATGTCTAGAGATATTGATTTTTACAAGCAATGGAAAGGATGGGAAGAGTTCAAGCAACCAGCTCCAATTCCACATGATCCTCTTGAGAATGAAGTTTTATATAGACTTTCTATATAAGAACAAAACAAGTCGTATGGGGTTTCTGGAAGCACTCAGACTGTACCTGAACCAGAACCACGCACACCTATTGTTGGTGATGAAGAAGAAGAAGAAGAAGGTGAAATACAGACTCAAGATGATCAGAATTGAAGAAATGTTAATATCTTTTGTTGCTAGAACTAGGATAGATCAAGATAGAACTTTGTACTATTTTTTCAGTCTAGAGGAACAACTATCTTGTATTTATCATTAATTTTTGAATCTGGCAATGTTTAATATAAACCAGAACTAAGTTTGTTTATTTACAGGTTTTATTGTTATATCTTTTTCTTGTTTGTTAGTTGACTTATCCTCTAGTAATTTGCTTGTTATTGTTTAACAAACAAATAGGGGGAGATTGAAAGGCATATGTTTAGAAGCCTATTTGTTTAGTGAGATGACAACTCAACTCAAAACTAGTTAATTTGTAAGTAAATATATTATCTGTCACAGGAATCTTCAGCATGTATTATTTGACAAGAAAAAGAAGATCAAAGTCAATCTACAGACTTGAAGTAGTACTACATTGAAAGAAGCTCAATTTAATTGATCATGCCTCAGTGGACTATTTAAGTTTGAAGAAACTACAGTGTCAGAAGATTTCAATTTGTGTGACATCAGAAATAGTCAAGTCAGAAGGAGCAGAAGTGAACCACATTATAAAAGTCAAGTGAAGAATTCTATTTGTTGTGAATCACTCGTGAACCAGACAATACACAGAGTGTTGACAAAATACAGAAAAGGTTCTTTGTTACAGAAGAAGTGGTTAGCTACAGACATTGGTGTGAAGACGGAATACTTGAAAATATATCAACAATGGTTGTGCAGTCAGGACTTTAATTTAATTCTCTATTAATTGATTAAATTATTTAGTTAATTTAATTGGTAAATTAATTCAATCAGAATTAATTTATTCCTTAAATTAATTAAGAAATTAATTAATTTAGAATTATTTTAGAATGAAGAAGACTTTAATTTAATTCTATTATCAAAAAGATAATTTATTATGTATCCTATTTATTTAGATTAATTCAAAAAGAATTAATTTAATTTATAAGATATATAATAAAAGAAATAGAATTTGAATTAAAATAAAGAATATACATATCAAATATCATGCAGGTTGGCATAATCATTTCTCGGGAAGACATTTCAAAAGTCTCCCCGAGTTCTTAAAGTCTCCCAGAGTTCAAAAGTATCCTGTAGATTAAAAAGTCTTCCCGAGGTTTTATCAAAAGTCTCTCAAGAATTCAAAAGTCTTCCAAGGTTAAGAAAGTCTTCCCGGGCCAGAAAAGTCTCCCAAGAGAAAGTCCTCCCGAGAAGAAAAAGTCTTCCCGAACAGAAACAGTCTCCCCGACAAGAAAAAGTCTCACACGTCTGAATTTGCCTATAAATACAAGAATAGATCAACAGCTTAAATGTAATTCTAATCACTTTTTATTTTGGCTAAAAACAAAATTCGAAGAGCATTTCATGTCAAAACCACTCTAGAATTTTCAGATCTAATTAGTAAATATTTTCTGATTTAATCTTGTAACCAACGTCAAGTTTAATATAAGTATTTTACTTGAAGTGTTTTTCTTTGATTATTATTTCGTGATAAACACGTAGCAAATAAGTGCAAGAATTTAAACACTCAAAAGAAAATGTGGAAAATCGAAAGAAAGAAAAAATTCTAAATCTAGGGTTCCCTAAAATTAACTATACCTTTTCCTAATAACAAGATAATACTAAAACTCACAAAACTAAAAGTATTCGTCCTGATTGGCCAGGTCGGTGCAAGCATTGCCAAGAGGCTAAACACCTTTCTAAGACACCAATCCAAATGACCAGGTAAGCTTTCGCTAGCCTAGACACCAACGAATGAATACTTCGAGATTTATTCGTTTTAGGTTCTCTTCCTAGTTGAGCACGAAATCCTAAGGCTAAAGTCTAATTAATTTTATTAAAAAGGCTAGGGTATGCAAGATGAGAGATTAATTGTTGTGGGCTAAGAAAAGAGTGATGAATTCTCTCCCCTTATCTTGTAATTGGGTTTTGCCCTTAAAATTTATTTAAACGATGCAACACACAACGAGTTATAAAAAACGATAAACAATTATGGATGCTTAAACTACGTGTCCTAATCTAAAGAAAAGAATGAATTTAACGTACTTCATTACTCCAGCAATCACCACAATTTACAAGGTACGAAAAATTAAATACAAGAATTTAAATCTAAATGATGTGCTCCTAAGTGATTAATGCATGATGCAACAATTATGTATTTAACCAACAAGTTTTTTTTGGATTTCTAAATTTTTATTTGTTTTGATTTTTTTTAATAACTAAGTGATGAAAAAACGAAAATAGGGAGATACGAGTTACCGAAAAATGCTTTTCGAAAATTTCTTCGAGTCTTGGCAATTTCCGCGTTCCAACGAGCTTTTCGAATCTCGAATTTTCTAAAAAAAACAAACAAAAAGAGTAAGTAAAACTAATTCGAAAAATTAAAAATTAAGGTGCGAAAAATATTTAAAGTCCCCGGCAGGGGCGCCAAAAACTTGATGTGCTAAAAATATTAATTTTGAAATTATCGCAAGTGCACGATCTCGTTTTAGTATTTTAAGATTCGAACCACAAGGACTAAATTAATTTCGCGATCCTTAAAATTTAACTTAGGTGAATTAAAAAATTTAATTTCAAGGTGAATTTTGTTTATACTAATAAAAGAAAAAAAACAAGTAAGCTAGTAAAATATATCTAAAGAAATTTAAAGATCCTATTTTAACACTACTAAAATTATATTCAAACTAAGCTTAAATTATTAAACTCACTAATAAAATTGAACTTTAAAAATGGGGTTAATATGAAAAGTGACATTTAAGTAACCTTAAACCAAACTAACATAAAACACTAGATCCATAAGCCCTAGTCAACAACTAACTAATAAAAGTAGATCTAAATGCTATGTGAATCAAACTCACTAATAGAATTGAAATCTAATAGGGGCTCAACCACAAAATATAAAAAAGAAAAGTAGATCTAAAAAGAAAGAAGATAAAATGCAAGTAAAAAGAGAACATAAGATCTACAATCTAGAATCAAGAACCAACAATAACAAAGTTAAAGATCTAAAATCATGAAACCCACATTTAAAATAGATATTTAAAGAGGCTCATGACAAGATAATAAAGAGTAAAACTAAGAAGTAAAGTGGAGAGATAAAGTAAACTAGATCTAGAATATTAATCTAAAAGGGCTCCTTTCATTTCCCAAGTATACAACTTGTGGTACTTAGAAAGATATCATAGCCATAAATTTAAAAAAGATAAGATGAAGACTAGTATAAAAGAAACTAAGACTGATAAAAGATGAAGATGAAGACTAGTATAAAAGAAAATAAAGACTTGCATTAATATGAAAAGTGTTTACAATATTTGAGAGAGCTAAAAACTAGATCTAGAAAATTAAAAGAGAGGCTACTATTAAAACTAGGGTAAAACTAAAGATGATTACAATGAGAGAATGAGATGTATTTATAGGCTAGGACTAGGGTTTTGGGTGGTGTTGGGCCAATCCCCACCATTCAAATGAGGTGTTTGTTGGTAAAATCTACACCATTGATTTTTGATTTCATCCACCAATTTGTTCTTTTGTCTTTTTCTCCTCTTTAATTTGTTGGCTTCCTTTTCTTCCATTTTTGCCCTTTCTAGCTCATTCCTTCTCCTTTAATTATTTATTCTACTTATCTGCAAAATAAGAAAAATGCAATAAATTAACTAATAAAATACGAAAGCGAGCAATAAAATAAGCATTAAAATATATAAAATTATGCACTAATCAAATGCCCCCATACCTATCTTTTGCTCGTCCTCGAGTAAAATCAGCAGTTAAAAAGTAAACTAAGAAAAGTCCTAGGCTCCTTTTCGTAGGCGTGACGGGTAATTTTAGGTTTACCAACCCGTTAAACTTATAGACGATCTCTACAAGAGTAGTGTTGTCTCTTAAGGGTTTACAGAAGATATACCCATAAAATCTGTGAAATAATTCATGTAATTGTCCCGACTCAATTTTCACTATAGTTTTCAATAGTGTTAACAAAAAGATTTTATAGGGAAAATACATGCCTTAGCAGACTTTATAATAGTCGAATTGTAGGTAACTTCAATCTACTGGTGTCGAATCTAAATGTTTACGAAAAATCTCAAGGCGTGTAGTGAATTTAAGGCCTCTGATAGATGAACTGCATAAGAATATTTTCTCTTTTTCAACCAATATTGAACTGACCCAATCTCTATTAAAACAAGTATCTAGCCAAATATCACAAATTCATATATATAGTCTTTTTTTCTCTTTTTTTTAATCGACTGTATAGTGTCTGTTTTCTTAGGCTTTCTATGTTACCCATGTAGCGAGCTTTGGGTTAGTGACTCCCAAACCAGTTGGTCTTAGGGCACTAGGTTTTGAAATACCCCAACGGACTTAATTACTCGAGTAACAAAGGCCACAAAACAAGACTAGTCAATTCTACTTGTGCCCATCATCTCATCTATTTATTTTGAGGAATATTGGGTATTGAAGTAGTTTATTCTTTTTTTTATTGAAGTAGTTTATTCATTATTTTTGGCTATATAGTTATTTTTTGCAAAAATTTGATTCGACATTGTTCTAACATGTGGGTTCTCTCTCAGGTATCGAATAACATCCCTATACAATCTTTCCAACAAAGGTCTTGTGCATATGTGCCGTATTGAAATTTGGTGTAAAAATCGTTCAACACAAGTTTCATAAAGAAAACCTTACTTGACTAAGTTCAAATTATCTAAAAGGCATTATATATATAATTTTTGAAAACAAATGCTAACACCAACTAGTCCTAAAGTTCAAATAGAGGATTGGACAACCCAACCTAATATTTATATTTTTGGATTTTCAATTTTCAATTTTTTTGTATTTTTTTAAAAAAATTTTAACATTACTAGCACCCCCCATACCTAAATCATGCATTGTCCTCAATGTATGCAAATGAAAGAGATATGATAAAATAACATGAAGAGATAATACCTAACATGGGATGACGGAGAAGCAAAACTAGTTTATTCTGAAAACTTACTTCATTCAGAGATCGACAAGGTGGATGACCTCTTCCTCGAGATCAACTGGAAATTCTAAAAATGATTTGAGCCTTTGTCCATTGACTTTAAATATGTCACCATTTTTAGGATTTTCAATTTCAATAGCACCGTCAGGAAAAACTGTTTTAACAATGTATGGTCCTTCCTACCAAGATCTCAACTTTCCAGGAAAGAGATGCAGCCTAGAATTATATAAAAGAACTTTTTGACCGGGAGAAAAGGATTTTCTCAAGATGGATTTATCATGAAACACTTTAGTTCTTTCTTTATAGATTTTAGCATTTTCATAGGCATCATTCCTCATTTCCTCTAACTCAGACAATTGTAACTTCTGATGACTACCAGCAGTGGATAAATCAAAGTTTAACTCTCTAATGGCCCACATGGCCCTATGTTCAAGTTCAACAGGAAGATGACACGCTTTACCAAACACCAGTCTGTAGGGAGACATACCCAAGATCGTATTAAAAGCAGTCCGATAGGCCCATAATGCATCTATCAACTTAATGGACCAATCTTTCCTATTCGAGTTGACGGTCTTTTCTAAAATTTGTTTGATTTGCCTATTAGAGACTTCAACTTGACCACTAGTCTAAGGATGATAACGGGTAGCCAATTTATGAGTGATGAAATACTTTTTCAAGAGAGATTCAAATTGATGATTTTTAAAGTGCTTGCCTTGGTCACTAATGATAGCTCTAGGTGTGCCAAATCGAGAAAAGATATTCTCTTTTAAGAATTTAAGGACGACCTTGTTATCATTAGTCTTAGTTGGTATGGCTCCAACCCACTTAGACACGTAATCAACCGTTAAGAGAATATAGAGATTACCAAACGAATTAGGAAAGGGCCCCATAAAATCTATTCCCCAAACATCAAAAATCTCAATGACAAGGATTGGACTCATTGGCATCATATTTCTTCTAGTGATCTTTCCTAAATGTTGACACCTACTACAAGCGGAACAGAATTCAGCGGCATCCTTAAACAAACTAGGCCAATAGAAACCACACTGAAGTATCTTCGCGACTGTTTTCTTAGCACTAAAATGACCTCCACAAGCTTAGTCATGATAAAAAGACAGTACGCTCCTAGCCCCATGGTTCGGAATACATCTCCTAATGATCTGGACTGGGCAATGTTTAAAAAGATAAGGATCATCCCAAAAGAAGTGTTTGACTTGAGAGAAATTTTTTGATTTATCTTGCTTAGACCAATTGGAAGGAATTTCACCAGTGGCAAAGTAATTGACAATATCGGCGAACCAAGGAGGAGTAGAAATTGAAAGAAGGTTTTCATCGGGAAAAGATTCATTTAAGGGTAAATCAATAGTGGAATCTACTACTAATCGAGAGAGATGATCGGCAACAACATTTTCTGAACCCTTCTTATCCCTAATTTCTAGATCAAATTCCTGAAGCAACAAGACCCACCTAATCAATCGGGCCTTTGAGTCTTTTTTGGAGAAAAGGTATCTAAGAGCTGCGTGATCGGTGTAAACAATGATTTTGGAACCGATAAGATACGACTGAAACTTCTCAAGGGCAAAGACTACTGCTAAGAGCTCTTTTTCAGTTGTGGAGTAATTAAGTTGAGCATTATTTAAGGTCTTGCTAGCATAGTAAATGATATGAGGTATCTTATCTATTTGTTGACCTAACACTGCCCCTACCGCATAATCCGAAGCGTCACACATTAACTCAAAAGGTTGATTCCAATCGGGGGACTTGATGATCGGGGCTGAAGTCAATTCTTTTTTAAGGTGGTCAAAAGATTGAACGCACTCACTAGTAAACTCGAATTTGACCTCCTTAGAAAGAAGATTGGTCAAGGGTCTAGTCTTCTTACTAAAATCCTTAATGAAACATCGATAAAAACCAGCATGTCCTAAAAAGGAGCGAATTTCTTTGACAGATTTTGGTGGAGGGAGATTAGCAATATGGTCGACTTTGGACTTATCAACTTCGATTCCCTCTTCAGAAATTTTGTGACCAAGAACAATTCCTTCCTTAACCATGAAATGACATTTTTTCCAATTAAGAATGAGGTCGGTTTCCTTACACCTTTTTAAGACTAAGTCGAGATGGTGTAGACACTGATGAAAAGAAGAACCAAAGATGAAAAAATCATCTATAAAGACTTCTAGAAAGTCTCCTATCATGTCAGAAAAGATGCTAGTCATGCACCTTTGAAAGGTAGAAGGGCTAGTAGTTAGGCCAAAGGCTAACCGACGATAAGCGAAGGTTCCGAAAGGGCAAGTGAACGTGGTTTTTTCTTGGTCCTCGGGAGCAATGGGGATTTGGAAATACCCAGAATAACCGTCTAGAAAGCAATAGTAAGAATGACCCGCTAACCTTTCTAACATTTGGTCCATGAAGGGTAAAGGAAAGTGGTCTTTTCTAGTGGCGACATTGAGCTTCCTAAAATCTATGCACGTTCTCCAGCCTGATTGAACACGAGTAGGAACTTGCTCATCATTTTCGTTGGTTACTATGGTAATACCTGACTTTTTAGGCACTACATGAACGGGACTAACCCAAGAACTATCAGAAATGGGATAAATTATCCCATTATCGAGGCATTTAAGGATTTCTTTCTTAACAACTTCCATCATGGCAGGGTTCAATCTCCTTTGAGGTTCTCTAACAGGCTTAGCATCATCAACTAAGTGAATCATATGTTGGACAATAGACGGATTAATTCCTTTGATATCTGAGATACTCCACTCTATCGCTTCCTTATGTTCTCTAAGCACACTTAAAAGCTCTTTCTCTTATGACTCGGTCAAATTAGAGGCAATTATAACTGGAAGAGAATTGTTAGGTCCTAGAAAAGCATATTTAAGAGTGTCAGGAAGATGTTTGAGTTCTAATTCCGGCGGGCTTGACTCAACGAGTTCACTAGCTTCGAAAAGAAGGCTTGGCATGATCTCCTGATTAGTTGTGGAAATGGTGGACTCTAACATTTGGTTGACCTCATTTGAGTAATTGGAAATATCCCAATCCTGACCAAAGTGTTTTAAACAAAAGTCAAAAGCATCACTAGGAGTCTTGAGATCTTGATCAATTATTTCATCAATTAAATTGATTCCCATCGGTTGATCAAAATCATCGGATTGTTTTCCAACATGAAAAATATTTAAGTCTATGGTCATATTCCCAAATGTTAGTTTCATTAATCCATTCCTACAATTAATCAAGGCATTAGAAGTGGCTAGAAAAGGTCTTCCTAAAATGATAGGAATTTGGTTCTTAGGGTTCTTGACCGGTTCAGTTTCTAAGACCACAAAATCAACAAGAGAGACAAAGTCACCTACTTTAATTAACACATCTTCAACAACTCCCTTAGGAATTTTGACAGAACGATCCGCTAATTGAATTGTAACATTTGTCTTTTGAAGTTCTCCTAAACCTAGGGCTTGATAGACAGAATATGGAAGAAGGTTCACACTAGCTCCTAAGTCAAGCAAAGCTTTATCGATAAAGGTATCGCCTAAGACACACGAAATAGTAGAATAACCGGGGTCCTTATATTTTACAGGAATTTGATTTGAAAGTATCGAACTAACATGTGATGTCAAAAAGGCTTTCTTCGGGACATGATTGGTGCACTTATGAGTACACAACTCCTTTAGACACTTAACATAAGAAGGAATTTGTTGGATGGCATCTAAGAGAGGAATGTTTATCTTGACTTGCTTAAAGACTTCCAAAATCTTATCTAATTAGTCCGTTTGCTTAGATGAAATGAGTCTTTGGGGATAAGGGGCTTTGGGTTTATAGACTCTCACTCGGTTCTTCAGAAGAAGGTTTATTTATCGGTTCACTTGTGGATCCTTGAATTTTTAAATTCTCGGATTTTTCTCCACTTGGACCCGAAAAAGGATGACTTGGTTCAAGAGTCGATTCCTCATCCTCACGAGACTTATCACACACTTGGTTATCAACTTGTTTGCCATACCTTAAAGAAATAACTGCATTCACATTGTCATGAGGTCTTTGGTTCATGGGAAACTTAGGATTCACCTCGGGTTGACTAGGAAACCAGTTCTTCTCCCGCTCACAAATCGTGCTAGCTAACTGACTCATCTGAACCTCTAACTTAGAGATGGCTTGAGAATTGGAATTTAAGATTTGCCTATCTTTGGTCATGGTTTGTATGAAATTTTGTTGGGACTGAGTCAAATTTGTTTGTGATTTCAATAACGCCTCAATACTCTTCTCTAAGGAACTAAGTCTCTTATCTGAATCATTAAAATTGGGTGGGTTCAAAGGTGTTTGGATAAGGACCAAGACATTGATTTAGGTAAGAGCTAGAATTGGGCTTTTGAAAGTTGGGTTGAGACGGTTGATAGTTTTGACCTTGGTTCCATGAAAAATTCGGGTGATTTCTCCACCCGGGGTTGTAAGTTTGTGAAAATGGGACATTTCTAGGTCTTGGTTGGAACATAGCATTTACTTGCTCCAACTCTTGAAAATTTTGAAGTCCTTGATTCGGAGAATTATAGTTCGCACACATAGACACTTGTGAGGGAGATCCGATGGTTTCTAAAGCTTCGAGTCTTCTAGTGAGAGTAGTTAACTTAGCTTCGGTTGCAATTGAGTTACCAACAGAATGCAAACCCCTAGATGATGAACTAAGTGACTCCCACATTGAAATAGAGTTGACCGGTAGACTATAAAACCATTTTTTAGCATTTTCTTTTAAAGCGAAGTTGATTAGTCTAAGCCTAATGGAGTCCTCAGTTAATTGTTGTAGTTTTTGTAAGGCAAAAACCTCCTCGAATTCGTGAATAAAAAGATATGGATCTTCACCCTCACTCCAGGTAAACTTTGGTAACATGCTGATGTGGTGAGACTTAATCTCGAAATTATTACCATTAACCGGTGGTAAGGTAATACACGAGGGTTGGGCAGAACGGGAGGGGTAACAACGGTCTCTAAGAGAAACAGCCATGTTTACTACGTTTCACTAACTTCTACGGGTTCGGAATCTGAAGAAAAAGAAAAAGACAACTCAATCGGTCTTATTAATCTAGATGATTCATTCCTAGCCCAAGCAGTTCGCATAAACACGTAGCAAATAAGTGCAAGAATTTAAACACTTAAAAGAAAATGTGGAAAATCGAAAGAAAGAAAAAATTCTAAATCTAGGGTTCCCTAAAATTAACTAGACCTTTCTCCTAATAACAAGATAATACTAAAACTCACAAAACTAAAAGTATTCGTCCTGATTGGCCAGGTCGGTGCAAGCATTGCCAAGAGGCTAAACACCTTCCTAAGACACCAATCCAAATGACCAGGTAAGCTTTCGCTAGCCTAGACACCAACGAATGAATACTTCGAGATTTGTTCGTTTTAGGTTCTCTTCCTAGTTGAGCGCAAAATCCTAGGGCTAAAGTCTAATTAATTTTATTAAAAAGGCTAGGGTATGCAAGATGAGAGATTAATTGTTGTGGGCTAAGGAAAGAGTGATGAATTCTCTCCCCTTATCTTGTAATTGGGTTTTGCCCTTAAAATTTATTTAAACGATGCAACACACAACGAGTTATAAAAAATGATAAACAATTATGGATGCTTAAACTACGTGTCCTAATCTAAAGAAAAGAATGAATTTAACGTACTTCATTACTCCAGCAATCACCACAATTTACAAGGTACGAAAAATTAAATACAAGAATTTAAATCTAAATGATGTGCTCCTAAGTGATTAATGCATGATGCAACAATTATGTATTTAACCAACAAGTTTTTTTTGGATTTTTAAATTTTTATTTGTTTTGATTTTTTTTAATAACTAAGTGATGAAAAAACGAAAATAGGGAGATACGAGTTACCGAAAAATGCTTTTCGAAAATTTCTTCGAGTCTTGGCAATTTCCGCGTTCCAACGAGCTTTTCGAATCTCGAATTTTCTAAAAAAAACAAACAAAAAGAGTAAGTAAAACTAATTCGAAAAATTAAAAATTAAGGTGCGAAAAATATTTATAGTCCCCGGCAGGGGCGCCAAAAACTTGATGTGCTAAAAATATTAATTTTGAAATTATCGCAAGTGCACGATCTCGTTTTAGTATTTTAAGATTCGAACCACAAGGACTAAATTAATTTCGCGATCCTTAAAATTTAACTTAGGTGAATTAAAAAATTTAATTTCAAGGTGAATTTTGTTTATACTAATAAAAGAAAAAAAACAAGTAAGCTAGTAAACTATATCTAAAGAAATTTAAAGATCCTATTTTAACACTACTAAAATTATATTCAAACTAAGCTTAAATTATTAAATCCACTAATAAAATTGAACTTTAAAAATGGGGTTAATATGAAAAGTGACATTTAAGTAACCTTAAACCAAACTAACATAAAATACTAGATCCATAAGCTCTAGTCAACAACCAACTAATAAAAGTAGATCTAAATGCTATGTGAATCAAACTCACTAATAGAATTGAAATCTAATAGGGGCTCAACCACAAAATATAAAAAAGAAAAGTAGATCTAAAAAGAAAGAAGATAAAATGCAAGTAAAAAGAGAAACTAAGATCTACAATCTAGAATCAAGAACCAACAATAACAAAGTTAAAGATCTAAAATCATGAAACCCACATTTAAAATAGATATTTAAATAGGCTCATGACAAGATAATAAAGAGTAAAACTAAGAAGTAAAGTGGAGAGATGAAGTAAACTAGATCTAGAATATTAATCTAAAAGGGCTCCTTTCATTTCCCAAGTATACAACTTGTGGTACTTAGAAAGATATCATAGCCATAAATTTAAAGAAGATAAGATGAAGACTAGTATAAAAGAAACTATGACTTATAAAAGTTGAAGATAAAGACTAGTATAAAAGAAAATAAAGACTTGCATTAATATGAAAAGTGTTTACAATATTTGAGAGAGCTAAAAACTAGATCTAGAAAATTAAAAGAGAGGCTACTATTAAAACTAGGGTAAAACTAAAGATGATTACAATGAGAGAATGAGATGTATTTATAGGCTAGGACTAGGGTTTTGGGTGGTGTTGGGTCAATCCCCACCATTCAAATGAGGTGTTTGTTGGTAAAATCTATACCATTGATTTTTGATTTCATCCATCAACTTGTTCTTTTGTCTTTTTCTCCTCTTTAATTTGTTGGCTTCCTTTACTTCCATTTTTGCCCTTTCTAGCTCATTCCTTCTCCTTTAATTATTTATTCTACTTATCTGCAAAATAAGAAAAATGCAATAAATTAACTAATAAAATACGAAAGCGAGCAATAAAATAAGCATTAAAATATGTAAAATTATGCACTAATCATGTACCTCAGCTGCTATTGAAAGAAGAAATCTGATATACTGCAACTCCTCAGCCTGCTTGAAAAATATGAAATTTTGCTGACTTATCCACCTCACAGCTCCTCCATTAAGAAAGTAGACCAGCATCTCATTTTTGACTTTTTCAACTCCACTTTGTCCTCCTGACAATTTTCTTTCAAATACATTATAAACAATTTGAGCAGACACTACTTTATTCAAATGTTTTTGAGTGAGCTTCTCAAACTGCTTATCTGTGAGAGATTGTGGATCAGCTACCAGAGTTGTAGTTTTGTCAATATCAGATAGAGATAAACTTTCAAGCCCTTTTTTACCTTTTGCCCTCTGTTGGGTATTTTTCTGACTACATACCCAATAGCTTGGTTCTTTAACTTCTTATTCCTTTCCATCAGAGTATGTATTCTGTTTCCTTTTATCAGAGTCTGACTTAGACCCTGATTTCCCATGTCCAGTCCCTAACTAATATGTTTGAGATTGTGTCTTTACAAACACTTCATACTTCTTTTGTTGCACACCACCAGGACCCCTAGGACCATGAGAACTATCACCTGCTTCATCATCAGCATCATTTCTCCTCCTTTTAACTCCATTTTGTTTATCATTGCATTTGTCATCCTTATTACTCCTGGAGGAATCTCCAACTTTCTTCTCCCCCTTTTTGACATCATCCCCACCTGTGACAGCTAAAAGAATTTGTTCTAAAACTGAGGAGATGTTGGCATGAGCAGCAATCACAGAATCAACCTTGACAGTAAGAGAATTGACATCATTTTGAAGAGCAATTTGTTTTGCCTTGAAGTCAGCGAAGGAATCCTTAACTGCAGCATCCTTGGAGAGTTGAAGAGAGTGCAAAGAGTCAAATCGTGCCTTGAGCGTATATGTGGTATTATCAACACTAATCAGTTTTATGTTGATATGAGAGATATTAGTAACCACATCAGCCAACTGATCAGTTGCATTTCCCCTAGATGCCTTTTGATCAACTTCTATTTCCTCACTTTCTTGAATGAGAGACATATCTGGTTCCTCATCAGGATAATGACCATGCTCTTGGAGAAAAGACTTCATTTGAAAATCTTTAAGTCTTTTAGACTGATGAATAGCCAAAATGCTCTTGAAACTGTCAAAATCAGTGAAACCTTTGGCCTTTGCTATTTCCCATGACTGAGGAAACACCTGATCAAAATATGTGATGGATGGATTCATCTCCCCTTCATCTGCAGAGACTGAATCATCATCATTATCAAAAGACTCAACCATGGTAACATGAGGTGTAGACTCTGATGGTGGAGTAGACTCTGAAACTACAAAAGGGACTATAGACCCTGACTCCTCCTTAGAGTGATCAGAGTCTGTAGACTCTGGAAGCCTAGTCTGGACAGGCATGATAAAAACTGGTCCTTCTGACTTCAATTGTGTAGTCTCAGATTGAATGTGTGATGCATCCACCAAAGCCTCCATAACTCTGTCTGCTCTCCTTGCTAGAGAATCCACCAAGTGAAGTTATGGTATTTGTGTGAATGACTTTTGAGCAGCTAGAGCTTCCTCCTTCTTTCCAATCTGCAAGATCAAATTAAAAGAAATTTCATCTATTCCCTGCAACAACTCATTGGACCAACTTTAAGGAAATTCTTGATCCCAATAAGTGAAGCTAGGTTCAGGATATCCTAGTCTTTCATTCTCACAGTGGGGTTGGGCACCCACTTTCTCAATCTCACTCAGGCTCTCTACAGTCTTTTCTACATCTCCTTTTGCCTGGACCAGTGCCATCCTCTCATTTATTTTTTCACTCATTTGGATAGGTGCACTCAAAAGTCCTACAGAAGAGGGTGTGAGAGAAGTAAAAGTTGCTTCAATACCTGAACCGCCTTAATGGAGGGGAACCCCTTCAAATGTCTTAAGGCTAGGGGTTTCCACCAAGGGGTGAGAATCAACAGACTCTGAACCCTTATTAGCTTCTTCTTTCTTTCTAGAGTCTGTTGGCTCCAGTATTCCAGTTTCAGGGTCTACTCTAGACTCTGACTGCTTCAGTATGGCTTCATTAGAAGCCAGAGTCTGAGTGTTACCATCTTTGACTGTTAGTGTATGAGACTCACCCTCAAAGTGGATAGACTCTGATAGAATAGATTGTGAAATTTCCTCATGAGCATCCATCAGAGTCTGTCCTCCCATATTATTGGGGTTCTCATCAATATTTTGGTGAGTTGGCAAATAGGGCCTCTCAGCATGCTCCCCTGTCCAACTATCGCCCAACCTCTTACTAGGTGGTTCTTGTGTTGGTGAGACAGACTGAACACCTATTTCACTAGTCACCACTGGTGCACTAGTCCCATCTTACAACTTCCTTCCAGCACCTTCAACCTCCTGTTGTTCTTCAATAATAAATGCATCCAAATTGTGATGAAATGCCCTTGTATGGATTGCATTGATTGCCTGGGCATCTGTGAGATTGAAGAGGTCCTGCAGTTCCCTTCTCACTTTTTGAAAGTATATGCCCTTGAATTGATCCAATCTACTCTGATAGGTTGGATAGATGTATTTATTGCAATGGTACCTATATTATGGACAAGATAATTAATCACTTGTCTTGACAGAGGTTAGAAATGAGAAATCCATTCAATGGTTGTCCTGTAGGTAACTCCATTATCCCAAATTGCTTCATAATCAAAGACTGGTTGCTCAATCTCAGTCTCTGACTCAGCAAAAGACTCTGATATTCTCCTTTTGAGGCCTTGAATTTTCTTTATCCTTTTTGAATTTGAATTTTCAGAGTCTGGCGCACAAAGTGCTTTGAGAACTTCATTAGTCATGCCTTCTATGATCCCAGCTGCTTGATCTTGAAGTGAAGAGTTGAAGCGGTAACTATATAGATTTGTGACCACATCCTGTGCAAAAATTTGTAGCTTCATCTCCATTCTCTTCCTTAGGACATAATAGGTTGTAAGAAGATCCAAGACTTGAGATTGAATCTGATATTGCTCTGGATCTTTGACTAGTTCCACCAAAGGATATAATAAAAGCAGTACCTCATCACTTGGAGTAATGGTTTCATCAATGAGACTTGAGGCTGCATCCAATGGCATTTCTTCCCAAAATATTTCATGATCAGAGTCTAAAGGCAGTCTAGACTCTGACTCAACATTAGACTCTGGTTCAGGTGTTTTCTTGCTTTCAGAGTCTGGCTCTGCAAGAGCCTTGGAAGCATCTATTTCCTGCAAAATAAGGTTAGTAATAATCATAGGCTTGTATGTGTGTGTGCAAAATAAGCCTTCATCAACCTCTTGTACTGCTTATAAAAAGATTTCTCAGGGGACTCAATTTTAGAATCCTGAGTTGCATCCCTAGGTTTTTCAGAGACTATAGCCTTTGGAGAGTCTACAGTCTTGGTTTAAAGGTTAGAATCAGGTGCATCATGACCTTCTTTTAACAAAGAGAGTCCTTCAATAACCTGTTTCTCTAAAGGGTTGAGCTCATCATCACTTTGCTCATCTATTATCCTTGTTTTCACAAATCTCCTTCTTTTTACAAATGGTGTCTTTTGAGAAATACCAGAGGTTGGTTTCCTAGTTCTAGGGTTTTGAGATTGTTTGGTGGAAGAGGATTTGGCTACTTGGGTAGGTACAGGGGGACTCTCCATAACTTGTTCCTGCACCATTTCACCATCAAAGAAAGAAGCATTATAGATAGAAGGTTTATAGGCAGAGAGTTTTACCTACATTACCTATGGATATTTCATGGCAGGTAGACTCTTCTTCTTGTCATCAATTCTCTTAATGTCAGAGAATATCCTTCTTTATTGCTTGTATGCCTGCACACATCAATAATTTACCAACCTAGTTGACATATCAGGAATGAAGTGGTTGAGAAGAATCATAATAAATCTATGATAGTAGACTTTCTTCCTCCTCTCTTGCACATTATTTAATTTGGCTCCCATTTGAGTAAGTAACATATCACCAATGTTAATCACTTTGTCAAATAAGAGACTATGACCAATTTGATAAGTGACAAAAGTTAAAGCATCAAATCCACTGCACTTACCAATGAAACACTTAGCAATTTGGTCAAAGAAAAAGGACCATTTTTTTCTCAAGTATGGCCTAGTTAACTTACTCATGTTTTCTAAACTAGCAGAATAACCTAGTGATTTAAACATGCTCTTAATATCAAAATCAGAAACACTTTCATCAAATGGTTGTTTAACAGGCAGTTTAAACACAGAGTTAATCACATCAACAGTAATATCAAAAGTAGTGGAGCTGAAGGTGAACATGATTTTACCTGGTTGATCCTGAGAAGGATCAACTACCTTTGCAGAGCTCTATGCTTGTGAAACAGCATCCATATGAATGACAGGAGATGCTTTGAGGATATAGCTGAGCTCACTTTGCTCTAAGAAATCCATCATCGGGTAGTAGTTAGCATATACTCCCTTCTTGTCTCCTAGGGCCGAGACATGGTTCGTGGTCATGAATTCAAAATCTCCAAAGGTGAATGCAATCGCTTTGGGTCCCCTCATGACAGTAGATATAACAGCCATTGAAGTGATTGAACTGAAAGTGATGAAAATTCTTGAGAAAATAACTTAGGGTTCTTGAAGAGCTCTGTGAGTATATTTGCTTTAGAAATTAATTCACAATAAACATGTAAGTAAATTGTATGAGAATTTTCTAATTTGTTTAAGTTGCATACAATACACACGAGTCTACAGCCTATTACCAGTAAACAGTAGCTGTTATAGCCTATTTCAAGTCATTCGAATGGTTGAAACGGAATCAAAATCTGCAGGTGCGAAAGTTAACTGTTTCAGAGTCTAGGCGCTAAGATTTTCTCAAAGTCTACAGACTTTCAGGGTCTACAGACTATAGACTCATCAGAGTCTACAGACTCGTCAGAGTCTAGGAGTTAGACTCTGTCAAGATAAATTACTTCAAAAAGTTTGCAATAATAAAATATAGTTTGATAAAACAGGGACTATAATTAAAGTACATACCTTACTTCTGCTATGATTGATCACTTGCATATTTAACATACCTAACTCACCTACCAGTCTGAGAAAGGTAGACTCATCAAGCGGTTTAGTTAAAATGTTTACAATCTGTCTTGGAACATAATGAAGTTCAACAGTACCATTTTCAACATGTTCTCTAATAAAATGATACTTGACATCAATATGCTTTGTTCTGGAATGTTGGACTGGATTCTCTTTAATTTTAATAGCACTAGTATTATCAAAATACATAGGAATGTTTGAGAATATTAGTCCATAATCAAGTAACTGATTTCTCATCCATAGAATTTAAGCACAACAACTTTTAACTGCTATGTATTCAGCCTCAGCTGTTGAGGTTGATAAAGTCTGTTGTTTCTTGCTAAACCAAGAAATTAGTTTGTTGCTAAGAAATTGGCATTGACCTGTTGTGCTTTTTCTATCTACTTTGCATCCTGCATAGTCAGTGTTAGGAATATATTCATTTGATGATGTACAAAATACTAGAACAGGGTCTAGATTAGTTTATCTGTAACAAGTCTTTCTAGTCTCTGAAATGGATAATCAGAGTCTAGATAGTCAACATTCATGTTATTTGTACTTAGAAGAATTTTTGTAGAAAGTGAAACTAGAGTCTACATGAAGATCAGAGTCTGAAGATTTCAGAGTCTATACAGTTAAAGTTAAATTTGGAAGAAGATCACAGGAATGGAAAGTCTTCGAAGATCAAGATAAATATATTGCAGATATGCTATGGGAAAGAAAGAGAATTCTACAAGGAAACTATTAACTGATAATTAGGAATTATATTCCTATTGTAATTTATCTTTCTGTTATTAGTTGATAGGCAGCTCTCTATATAAACTCTATGTAACCTAATTGTAAAAGTGTCGAAGCATAATTTGTCTGAGTGATATTTTTGTGAGAGCATAGAGATAGAGAGAGTTGCTGTGATAAACACAGAGAAGCTGCTAGGGTTTGTGTACATCCTATGAGAGTTTTGTATTCACAAATCAATAATACAAAACAATACTTATTCATATCTTTGTGTTTGAATTTCGTTCTTAATTTGATTTTAAATCAGGCAGAAAAGACACACAAGTATTCAACCCCCCTTCTACTTGTGCAACTGGGAAAACAATTGGTATCAGAGCCTAACGTTTAAAATCGATCAAAGATGTCTGGAAACAAAGATGGCAATTCTAAGATTCATATGCTTAAGAGAAACGAGTTCACCCACTGGAAGGTTAAGATGCTGCACCATCTGGAAGCTACAGACCCTGACTATCTTGAAAGAATTCATGAAGGACCCTATGTGCCCTTAAAGCTTGTGCCTCAAATCAATGAAGAAGGTAAAGTAACTGAAGAACACTTCATTGAAAAACCCAAGGCTGAATGGACAAGAGAGGACAAGGAGAATGTCCTTAAGGAGGCAAAAGTCAAAAACATTCTCTTTAACAGTTTGGATTCTGTTCTTACAAACTGTGTTATATCATGCACCACTGCTAAGGAGATGTGGACAAAACTTGAAGTGCACTATCAAGGGACTAAAGATGTCAAGAAAAATGCAAGGTCTTTGCTAATTCAGGAGTATGAATATTTTGAGGCTAAATCTGGAGAATCTATCACTGAGATGTATGATAGGTTTACAAAACTTCTGAATGAGATGGCTATGCTTGGTAAGGTTTATGATTCTGAAGATACAAACACCAAGTTTCTGAGAGCACTTCCTGAAGAGTGGGACAATAAGATAACAACCATAAGGGAAGCTAGAGATTTGGATGAAATAACTCTAGAAGAATTGTATGGCAGACTCAAGACATATGATTTGGATATGCAACAGAGGAAGAATAAGAAGTTTGTGAAGACAAAATCTGTGGCACTCTTACTGGAGTCTGAGAAAGAACAACATGAACAACCCACAAAAGCTAGAATCAAGGATTCAAGGAAGAAGGGTAAAGCTGTTGTGGAGTCAGAGTCTACTGACACAGACTCTGATTCTGATGAAGAGATTGACCTAAGTCAAATGATGGCTATGTTTGCAAAAAATTTCAAAAGAATGAAATTTAACAAAAGAACTGGCAAATTTAGCAAGAGGCCATCATTCAAGAAGGAAGATGAGAAGGTTGAGAAGAGCAAGAGTACAATAATCAAACTTGACAAAGCAAAGGTCAAATGTTTCAACTGTGGAATATTGGGGCACTTTGCCAGTGAATGCAGAAAGTCAAAAAGTCAAGGAAAAGGAAAAAACACTTCTATCAACAGGAAAGGATTGGGCAGATTCAAGCTCAGAGGATGAAATTGATTATGAAAATCTAGCACTGATGGCATCCTCCTCAAGAAAATCACAATCTCCCAAAGAACCCTCATCTTCTAAAACTCAGGTATCAATCTTTACTCCTGAATCCTTAATTAATTTAGACTCTGATGGTATAGAAACTGTGCAAAGTGAGATCAATAAAATAATGACAACATGTAGGTCTCTCACTAGTGAAAGTGAAAGGTTGAGAGAGGAAAATTTGACCTTGACTAAAATGAATGATCATTTAGAGTCTGAGTTAATATTAATGGAACAATACAAAAAGGATTCTGAGAAACATAGTCATAACTACACTGAAATCTTGAAGGCCTATGACTATGTTAAGAAAGAACTAGAAGAAGAGAGACTAAAGTTTAGAGTCTGGACAGACTCTGGTAGAAAAGTTCAAGAAATTCTCAATAATCAAAATGTGTGTCAAACTGCTGGTCTAGGCTATGACAAGAGTTAAGACAAAAGACCTATTGTTGAGAATGATAACAGTGAAGAAGCTAGCCAAGTTAATAAGACTAAAGACAAAAGTACATTTGTTCCTGTTAAGTTTGTGACACCTAAGGAAAAATCTGAAACCACAAACTCATCTGTCAATAGTCCCCCTGTTGTTGACAAAAAGACAGATGAAACAGGAGCAAATAACTCTAAGAAAAATATTAATATAGGGTACTTGTCTAAGTCGAAATTAAAAGAAAGGCTAGAGAACTTATCAGAGTCTACCAAAACTAGGAGAAATAGGAATGGTAAGGAAGGAATTAATAAGGCAAACAATTACCAAAAGGATCCTAATGCTTCTAGAAAGAAGTGTTATAGATGTGGCAACCACAACCATTTAGCTATAGATTGTAAAGCAAAGATTGAGAAGAAATCAGAGTCTAATCCTTCACAGACTCTGAAAAGTCACTACATACCACAGAAACCATGTTATCACTGTGGTAGCATATTTCATTCTATCTATATGTGTAAGGACTATCATGATTTGTATTACAATTTTTATGAGCTAAAATCTTCTATTGATAAAAGTTGGTATGACACTGTTAAGACTCCACCAGAGTCTAAAGCAACAAAAGAGACAGGTAAACCAAAGGTGAAAATTGTTAAGCCTGTTTCTCCTAAAGTTAGTAGAAAAGGATCCAAAACTGTTTGGGTCCTCAAAACATCTAACTAGTTGCTTTATGTATGCAGGGAACCAGGGTAAAGAATGTAACCCTAATCCTGGACAGTGGATGCTCAGAACACATGACTGGAAAGAAATCCCTGCTTACAGACTTTGTGGAAATGGTTGGCCCAGAAGTATCCTTTGGAGATGGCAATAAAGGACAAATACTGGGATATGGCAAAATTGTACTTGGGAATGTCATCATTGAACAAGTAGCTCTAGTTGATGGCTTAAGGCATAATTTGATAAGCATAAGTCAACTTGGAGATAAAGGTTACCATACTGGCTTTGACAACAAAGAGTGTCTTGTGACTCACAAAGAAACAGGCATTGTGGTTTTCAAAGGACACAGACATGGTAACATTTATGAAGCCAGCTTGGAGGATTGCATATACAGTGAAATCACATGTCTATATAGCAAGGCCTCAACAGAAGAAAGCTGGAAATGACACAAGAAACTGTCACACATCAACTTCAAAACACTCAATAAGTTGGTTAAACAGAATCTTGTAAGAGGATTACCACAGGTTGATTTTGTGCAAGATGGACTTTGTGAAGCATGTCAACTTGGGAAGCAAAGGAAATCATCCTTCAAGAGCAAGACAATTAACACCATTTCTGAACCCTTTTATTTATTGCATCTTGATTTATTTAGTCCAGTAAATGTTATGTCAATTAACAAAAAGAAATATGTTCTTGTTATTGTAGATGATTTTACAAGATTCACATGGGTTTTCTTTCTACATTCAAAGGATGAAGCTCCACAACACATAATAGACCATATCACTTTTCTGGAAAGGAAATCAACAAAAACAGTTAAAATTCTAAGGAGTGACAATGGTACTGAATTCAAGAATTCAATCATGAAGACTACTGTGCATCAAAGGGAATTACTCAACAATTTTCTGCACTAGGAACTCCTCAACAAAATGGAGTTGTGGAGAGAAAGAATAGAACACTCATAGAAGCTGCCAGAACAATGCTGGCAGAATCTAAGCTACCAGTCTATTTTTGGGCAGAGGTAGTCAATACAACATGTTTCACTCAAAACTGCACTTTAATAAACATGCATGGAAAGACTCCCTATGTACTGCACATATTTGGATGCAAGTGTTATGTACTGAAAGTACATCATGAAAATCTAAGCAAATTTGAAGCCAAGGCAGATGAGTCAATTTTTCTTGGATATGCATCAAACACAAGAGCATTCAGAGTGTTTAATCTCAGAACCAAAATTGTTATGGAATCTATTCATGTTGCATTTGATGATAAAAAGTTTACAGGATTGCAGGATAAGTCAGAGTCTACTACACTGGAATTTGAAAATCTAAAATGTTCTAAGATAAATGAAGAAGAAGAGGATGAAGACCCTCAAATAACTCCTGAACCAACACAGGAACCTGCACACTCTGAGGGGGTGCCAGAAAATTCAACTCCAAATAATTCAGAGTCTAACAAATCAGGGTCTACCCAGTCAGGGTCTACCCAAACAGAGTCTAGACAGACAGAGTCTAACTCATCAGGGTCTGGATCAAGCAACTCTGAACCCTTGTCAGAGTCAAGAAATTTAGGGGGAGCCTCTTCATTTGAATTTCACTCAAATACAGAAGATGCAAATGAGTTAGGGGGCGCTTCAAGTTCAAGAACCAATCTTCCACCAGCTAGAAAATGGACAAGGGATCACACTCCTGACTTAATAATTGGTGACCCTGAGAGTGGTGTACAAACAAGAACAGCCACTCAAAATGAATGTCTTTATAGTTGTTTTCTCTCAAAGAATGAACCCAAGAAAATTGAGGAAGCTTTGCAAGACCCTGATTGGATTATTGCAATGCAAGAAGAATTGAATGAATTTGAGAGAAATAAAGTGTGGAAACTTGTACCAAGACCTAGAAATAGATCTGTTGTTGGTGCAAAATGGGTTTACAGAAACAAACTTGATGAGAATGGAACTGTAGTAAGAAACAAAGCAAGGCTAGTTGCAAAAGGATACTCACAGGAGGAAGGAATTGACTATGATGAAACTTTTGCACCATTAGCAAGATTGGAAGCTATCAGAATGTTTCTTGCCTTTGCAGCTCATTCAAAATTCAAGGTGTATCAGATGGATGTGAAAAGTGCCTTCTTAAATGGAGAATTGGAAGAAGAAGTCTATGTGGAGCAACCACCAGGATTTGTTGATCCAAAGTTTCCTGATCATGTTTACAGGTTAGACAAGGCACTATATGGATTGAAGCAAGCACCTAGAGCATGGTATGAAACTCTTTCAAAATTTCTTCTTGAAAATGGATTCACAAGAGGTACCATTGACAAAACTCTCTTTATTAGAAAATATAAAGGTGATATTTTGCTTGTCCAAATTTATGTTGATGATATTATATTTAGATCTACTAATGATAAACTCTGTGAAAAGTTTAATCAACTAATGCAGTCAAATTATGAAATGAGCATGATGGGAGAATTAAACTTCTTTTTGGGGTTTCAAGTCAAACAGAATGATGATGGAATTTTCATCAATCAAACAAAATATGTGAGAGAACTATTGAAGAAGTTTGATATGCAAGACTCTGCAACTGCTAAAACTCCCATGTCAACAGCCACTAAGCTAGACTCTGACCCAAAGGGTAAGAAAGTTAACAACACTAGCTACAGAGGTATGATTGGCTCATTATTATATTTAACTGCTAGTAGACCAGATATAATGTTTGCAACTTGTCTGTGTGCTAGATTTCAAGCTGACCCTAGAGAATCACATTTAATAGCTGCGAAAAGAATTTTTAGATATCTCAAGGGGGCACAAACTCTTGGACTTTGGTATCCTAGAGAGTCAGATTTTTCACTAATTGGTTATTCAGATTCGGACTATGCAGGATGCAAAGTAGACAGGAAAAGCACATAATTGAGAGTCTGTGCTATAGACTTCAAAGGCAGTTGGGATGATCAATTGCCGTTAATTGAGTTTGCCTACAATAACAGCTATCATGCCAGCATAGGGATGCCCCCTTACGAAGCCTTGTATGGCAGGAAGTGTCGATCTCCCTTGTGTTGGGAAGAAGTAGGAGAGCGAAAAATGTTGGGACCCGAGTTGGTCCAGCAGACGAGAGAGACAATAGAGCTCATCCGAAACCGATTGATAGCCGCCCAGGACCGGCAAAGAAAGTATGCCGCTCAGGCCAGGAAAGATAGAGAGTATGTGGTGGGAGACTTAGTACTTCTAAAAGTGTCCCCATGGAAAGGTTTAATGAGGTTTGGTAAGAAGGGGAAGTTAAGTCCAAGATTTATTGGACCATTTGAAATCCTAAGACGTATTGGGAAGTTAGCCTATGAGTTGGCCCTACCCCCAAACCTACAGCAAGTTCATAATGTGTTTCACGTATCAATGCTAAGGAAGTATAATGCAGATGCAAGGCATGTAATAGAGTATGAGCAGGTAGATCTGCAACCGGATCTGACCTATGTGGAACGACCGGTGGAAATTTTAGACCGAAAGGAGCAAGTGCTCCGGAACAAAGTGGTCAAGCTAGTAAGAGTCCTGTGGAGAAACCAAAACACTGAGGAATCCACATGGGAACTGGAAAGTGCAATGCAGGAAAAGTACCCTCACCTGTTTTCAAGCTAGATTCCGGGACGGAATCCTTTTAAGGAGGGGAGACTGTAATATCCCTAAAATCCAGGTACTTTTAAAACCTTGTTATTAAAAGTATATATTGGATGATAATTATGGAATAAGGTTTTATTGGGCAATTGAATTATTAAAATTGCCGGAACAAGATAAAAATTAAATTTATCGTCTTGAATCATTATGAAGTTGAAAAATTTAATGATTCCCGAAGATTATTAAAGAGCTTATCTTATTTTTGTATGGACCAAAAGAAATGCAAATATTTGCATTTGGTTGGAATAAGAAGAAGTGCTAGATACTTGACTAAGGTCAAACATTGACCAAGACTTTGACTTGCTCTTTACATAAGCCAAGGGTCAAGTGTTTTTAGCATAAAGAAAAGAAGAAAAAAAAATCAGCAAAGGTAGCTAGCAAGGGAGAACCATTCGGCCAAGAATAAGGAGGAAGAGGAAGAAAAATTCAAAGCTCACATCATACTTGCTTGATCATAGTGAGTTAGAGCTTAAAAGAAAGGTAGTAACTTTGTCCATAACATACTTTAATTTCATGCAAAGTTAACCATGGAAGCTTGTGATTTTTATGAAAGTTCAAGAACGTGAACAGTAACTTTAATCCTGGAAAAATTCTGGAATGCTTGTTTTATGATTCTTTAAGCCTTGATAGCACTTGTTAATGGTTATTTAAGCTATGGGTAGTGTTAATGAGCATGGGAAGCTTGAATATGTAAACCCTAGCTTTATGAAGTTTATGTGGTTAAAGCATGCTATGTAATGAGCTTGATCATATGCTTAAGTGCTTGCTTTGTGGGCTATGATTGTATAATATAGTGATGATTCAGTTAAGAATTATAAGTGTGTAATGTGGGCATGACTTGATAAAATTATGGTTGTAAGAGGAGTAAGTGATTTGTTATTTTCAAAGTAGTAAAATGGTGTTAAAAAGCTGTCTAGCAGTGGTGATGAGATTGGCTGAATTATTGGCAATATGGGGATTGTTATTAAATTGTGTTTGGGCTTGGGATGTATTGAGTACATTCCCAAGTAGTAGTGTAAAATATATGGTAGTCGTTTGAGTTGAATTGGGTGAGTTTAAAACAGGGTAAACGATGAACGTACAAAGGAGACCATGCAATATTTTTGTCTGCCTACTAACTATTCATAAAACCCGAAGGGTCTAACCTGCCTTGTTTGATGATTTCTTTACATGGTTAGATAGATATCGGTCTCTAGATCGTTTGCGCGCTAATTTTGTGTCAAGCGAAGTTATGAGCTAAAAGTTATGGCCAAAATAGTAAGGCTAGGCAGGAAACTCAGCTGCCCTATTTTTGACTACCTTGGAGTAGATGATCAGCCTAGTTAAGCTACTCCATAAATCTTGAGCCTTTTATTTTAAATAGTAGGCACATGTGTGAAGACTTAGAAAGAAGAATTGGGTTAAAAAGATTAAAACCTGATTTATGAAAATTGTTTGAATCCAAGTGCTGCAAATGAAAAGTTAAGGGAAATGCTAATGTTTTGATTTAGCCACTTCCTTTTTATAAAATGACGTTTGAGGCTAAACTAGAAAACGAAACCTCAACGAAAAATGTCGTGTGATGACATAAGAATGCTATGGGCCAATGGATTTGTTTATTATATGTCGTTTGGAATGAATAAGGTAGTTATACGAGTATATGTTAATAGAAGGATTAAGAAATACTCGTATAGCTAAAGGTGAATTGTTTTTGTTCGTAGATACTCGGACGAAACAAGGAAGGAGCTTACTTCCGCGGAAACCTACAGGCAAGTATCTGACACTTTGTCACATTGATTCTGATGTATGACATATGTATGCATAGGTTGTTTAAGGTAGTTCCTTGTGAGTAGGACTAGATCCTTTCAACCTAACCCTGAGACTCCTCTGAACTTCTTAAAAAGTTAGAGGACGTTTGTTTTCAGTTTTGTATAACTGAATCTCGTGTCGAGTACATCTTTTTGGTGCTCGATGGTCGACCGGGAGTAGTCTAGCGTGTCTCGACGGTTAGTCGAGGTTTATTGTTTTAAATAATATTTAGTTTATTAAATATTATTTAAAAAATAAAGAAAGTACTTAGAGGTTAAGTAAATACTTTCAGGGCATATGAAATTATTTAAATATTATTTGATATTGATTAAATATTATTTAAATATTTTAGGGCATTTAAAAGTATTTAACTACTCATTAAATACTTCCAACTCGTTTTGGTTTATTTAAATATTATTTAATATTGATTAAATATTATTTAAATATGTTGAATCATTTAAGATTATTTAAATATTAAATAATCTTGATTATATTGGGATTAAATATTTTAACTCTTTTAAATCCTTTTAATATTTTTCGAGGACTATTCTGGGCCTCCTAAATATTAATAAAATATTTATTTATGCTTTAAAAATATTCTGGAGTTGTCTAAACTTCTTTAAATATTATTTTTAATTAAATAATAAATAGTGAGCGATGACTCGGATATTTTGTATTTATTCTGAGTCGATAACTCCAGGTTCGGGAGGTAACGTCCGACTCCGATATTCCTCTCAGTTGTATTGGTGCCTTATGGCCCATGGTTTCACTCCAAAATGGTAATGTTTTGTGGAGTCTATTTTAACTAGTATTAGCGGTTCCCCGGTCGCGTTCTTGAGTCTCTTTGATTCAAGGGTTCTGTCTTGTTAAATGCGTTGACTGTGGGTCAACCCAGGTGTTTCGAGAGTACTCCCACCTCGTTCGGGAGTCAATCTATTGTCAGATATTGAAATCTACAATAGGTCGTTGTGTTGTTCTGGAAGGTCGTATTAAATTTCCTTCCTTATCTGTTGATTGAAATCCTGTGATGGATTGTCGTGTTGTTCTGGAAGGTCGTATTAAATTCCCTTCTTTATCTGTTGATTGAAATCCTGTGATGGATTGTTGTGTTGTTCCGGAAGGTCGTATTAAATTCCCTTCCTTAGCTGTTGATCGAAATCCTGTGATGGATTGTCGTGTTGTTCTGGAAGGTCGTATTAAATTCCCTTCCTTATCTGTTGATTGAAATCCTATGATAGATTGTTGTGTTGTTCTGGAAGGTCGTATTAAATTTCATTCCTTATCTGTTGATTGAAATCCTGTGATGGATTGTCGTGTTGTTCTGGAAGGTCGTATTAAATTCCCTTCCTTATCTGTTGATTGAAATCCTGTGATGGATTGTTGTGTTGTTCCGGAAGGTCGTATTAAATTCCCTTCCTTAGCTGTTGATCGAAATCCTGTGATGGATTGTCGTGTTGTTCTGGAAGGTCGTATTAAATTCCCTTCCTTATCTGTTGATTGAAATCCTGTGATGGATTGTTGTGTTGTTCTGGGAGGTTGTATTAAATTCCCTTCCTTAACAGTTGATTGGAATCCTAGAGTGGATTTCTGTTGTTCTAGAAGGTTTGATTAAATTTCCTTCTAGGTTTGATGAATGTTAAAGTATTCATCAGGGACTGGAGTAAGGTTGCGTAAGAGGTCGGTGACGCACGACCCAGCCGTAAACTAAAGGCCCATGTGTTGCCTAGGGTGACGTCCCGATAAGGGGTTGTCCATCTACTAGTAGAGAAAGTGATTGGTTTTCTATTGTACAAGGTGACTGATCATCGCGTACAATAGGGCGTTGAAAAAATCTCCAGATTAAGCCCGTTTCTTCCAATTGGAATTTGACGTTGCACTGTAACGAAAGCCTAGGTGCTGAGTTACCGATAGTGTTAACGGGGAACATAATCAATTTGAGTTGTTGATTGCTTTGAGTATTGTTTTACTTGCATTTGGCAGTTTCATTGATATCTTGATATTGTATCCTGTTGTTGATTCAGTACCTTGTTATACTGTTATCTATTACTTGCTGAGCATTTGTAGCTCATTCTTGCTTGTTGTTTCCTGTTATTGTTCCTATCTTACAGTTGTAGACCATGCCCAGTCGAGTACACCGCACCTTGCGCAAGCGGGTCGCCAGGGCAAGGACCCCTATGAGAGATTCCGCTTTACGGTACCTGAGGTAGGGAGGCTTAGTAGGATAGGCTTCCAGCTTCTACTAGTCAGGTTTATTTACAAATATGACTTATGTAAGTATATGGAACAGTTGTAAGATAATCTACTTTTGACTGCGGCATAGTTTACTCAAGGAGCTATAGCCAGTAATGCAACCCCAAGTTTGTAATAACTTTACAATATAACGGTTAAGATGTAATGATGTAAATTATGAAACTCCGTTTCTGAGACTATGGCTCGTGTGTGTGTGATAAGGTGTTGGGGTCACCAGCATGTTATTATTTTGTGATTTTTAAATTGTGGTTTGCTATTATTGGATTACAAGTGTGTGTGTATACTGGAAATTGGACAGTGACAACCTGGATCTCCGACCCCGGATCTGGGGGCGTCACAGAACATGTTGGAAATGGTACTGTGACACTACACTATGTTCCAACTGACAGACAAATTGCAGACATTTTGACAAAACCACTTGATGAATCTACCTTTCTCAGACTGGTAGGTGAGTTAGGTATGTTAAACATGTAAGTGATCCAAAATTACAAGAAGCAAGGTATGTACTTTAATTATAGTCCCTGTCTTAACACACTATGATTAATTATAATTGCAAAATTTTGTTTGGTACTTTACCTTGACAGAGTCTAGTTTTTAGATTCTGAAGAGTCTGTAGACTCTGAGAAAAATATCGCCTAGACTCTGAATCGGTTAATATTCGCGCCTGCAGACTCTGATTGCGTTTAAACGGTTCAAATGACTTGAAATAGGCGGTAACAGTTAACTTTTGACTGGAGATAGGCTGTAGACTCGTGTGTATTGTATGCAATTCAAACAAAATAGAAAATTTTTCATACAATTTACTCACTTGTTTATTGCAATTATTTTCTAAGGCAAAAATATTCACAGAGCTTTTTGCGAACCCTAGTTAATTTCTTCAAGCTTTTCCATCACTTTCAACTCAACAACTTCAATGGCTGCCATTTCTACTGTCATGAGGGGACCCAAGGCGATTGCATTCACTTTTGGGGACTTTGATTTCATGACTACAAATCATGTTGCTACTCTTGGAGATAAGAAAGGAGTAGATGCTGACTACTTCCCAATGATGGATTTCATGGAGCAATCTGAGCTCAGTTACATTCTGAAAGCATCTCCAGTGATTCATATGGAGTTCTGCACAGGTCGTTGATCCTTCTCAGGATCAACCAGGTAAAATCATGTTTACCTTTGGCTCCACTACATTTGATGTAACTGCAGATATACTTAATGTTGTGTTTAAATTGCCTGTTAAGTCTTCTTTTGATAATACTGTATCTGATGATAACATTAAAAGCATGTTTAAGGCAATAGGTTATTCTGCTAGCTTAGATAACATGAGTAAAATAACTAGGCCTTACTTAAGAAAAGAATGGTCATTTTTCTTTGATCAAATTGCTAAGTGCTTCACTGGTAAGTGTAGTGGTTTTGATGCTGTTACTGCAATTACTTATCAAATTGGTCACAGTCTCCTGTTTGATAAAGTGATCAACATTGGTGATATGTTGCTCACTCAAATGAGAGCAAAATTAAATAATGTGCAAGAGGGGAGGAAGAAAGTCTACTATCATAGATTTCTTATGATTCTCCTCAACCACTTCATTCCTGACATGTCAACCAAGTTGGCAGATGATTGCTGTGTGCAGGCATACAAACAGCAAAGGAGGATATTCTCTGACATCAAGAGAATTGATGACAAAAAGAAGAGTCTACCTGCCATGCACTATTCACAGGTAATGAAGGTAAAACTCTCATCTTACAAACCCTCTATCTACAATGATTCTTTTTTTGGTGGTGACATGGTGCAGGAACAAATACTGGAGAGTCCCCCTGCACCTACCCAAGTCACCCAATCCCCTTCAATTACACAATCTTCCAAACCAATATCCAAAAAGAAACCAACCTCTGGTGTCTGTCAACAGGCACCAGTTGTAAAGAGGAGAAAATTGGTTTAAACCAGGCTTGTAGATGAACACAGTGATGAGGAGCTCAACCCTCTAGAGAAACAAGTTGTTGAAGGTCTTTCTTTTCTCAAAGAAGGACATGATACACTGGATTCTAACCTTCAAGCCAAGTCTGTAATCTCTGAAAAGGCTACAGACTCTGAAAAACCTAGGAATGCACCTCAGGATTCTCAAATTGAGTCTCCTGAAAAATCTTTTGATCAGAAGTACAGAAGGTTGAGAAAGGCTTATTCTGCACACATACACAAGCCTCTTATTATTATTAACCCTGTTTTGCAGGAAACAGATGCTCCCAAGGCTCCTGCAGAGCCATACTCTGAAAGCAAGAAAACTCCTGAACTAGAGTCTAATGTTGAGTCAGAGTCTAGACTGCCTTTAGACTCTGATCATGAAACATTTTGGGAAGGAATACCATTGGATGCAGCCTCTAGTCTAATTGATGAGATCATTATTCCAAGTGATGAGGTACTGCTATTCTTATATCCTTTGGTGGAATCAGTTGAAGATCCAGGGCAATATCAGACTAAATCTCAAGTCTTGGATTTTTTTACAACCTATGAAGCCCTAAAGAAGAGAATGGAACAGGAACTACAAATGTCTGCACAGGATGTGGTCAAAAATCTATATAGCTACCTATTCAACTCTTCATTACAAGTACAAACAGCTGGGCTCATAGAAGGCAAAACAAATGAAGTTCTCAAAGCCCTAGGTGTGCCAGACTCTGAACAACAAATCACAAAGAAGCCTAAAAAGCTTAGCATCTACAAAAGGAGAAAATCAGAGTCTGTTGCTGAGTTGGAAACTGAGATTGAGCAACCAGTTTTTGACTATGAAGCAATTTGGGATCATGGGATTACCTACAGGACAACTATTGATTGGATTTCTACACTTCAGCCATTTTCCAGGAAGGTGGTTGATTTTCTTGTCCAAAATGTAGGGAAGGTGGCCAACAAATACATCTATCCAACCTATGAAAGTAGATTGGATCAACTCAAGGGCTCACATTTTCATAAGATTGCAAGGGAACTGCAGGATTCCTTTCACTTGACTTTTGCCCAGGCCATCAATGCAATCTATGCCAGGATGTTTCTCAATGGACACTTGGATGCATTAACTTTGGTAGAACCACAGGAGGTAGCAAGTGATGCAAGGCAGTTGGAGGTTGGGACTAGTGCACCAGTGGTGACTAGTGATAAAGATACTCAGTCTGCCTCACCCACACAAGAACCACCTAGTCAGAGGTTGGGTGATAGTGGGGCAGGGGAGTATGCTGTTAGGCCCTCCTTGACAACTCACCAAACAGCTGATGAGAACCCCAGTGATATGGGAGGACAGACTCTGATGGATGCTCATGAAGAAATTTCCCAATTTATTCTGTCAGAGTCTATCCACCTTAAGGGGGAGTCTCATGCACAAACAGTCAAAGATGGCAACACTCAGACTCTGGCTTCTAATGAAGTCATACTGAAGCAGTCAGAGTCTAGAGTAGACCCTGAGACTGGAATACTGGAGCCAATAGACTCTGAAAAGAAAGAAGATGCTTGTAAGGGTTCAGGATCTGTTGATGCTCACCCCTTGGTGGAAACCCCTAGCCTTCAGACAATTGAAGGGGTTCCCCTCCATCAAGGTGGTTCAGGTATTGATGCACCATTATTTTCTCTCCACCCCTCTTCTGTAGGCTTATTGAGTGCACCCTCCCAAATGAGTGAAAAAATATCTGAGAGGCTGGTACTGGACCAGGCAAAAGGAGAGGTCGAAAAGGTTGTAGAGAGCCTGAGTGAGATTGAGAAAGTGGGTGCCCAACCCCACTGTGAGCATGGGAGATTAGGGTATCCTGAACCTAGCTTTACTTATTGGGATCAAGATTTTCCAAAGAGTTGGTCCAATGAGTTGGAGCAAGGGATGGATGAAAATTCACACTGTTTGATTGTGCAGATTGGTAAAAAGGAGGAGGCTCTTGCTGCTCAGAAGTCATTTACTCAGAGACCACAACTTCATCTGGTGGATTCTCTAGCAAGGAGAGCAGATAGAGTCATGGAGGCTATGGTGGAAAACCCTGTCATTACAACTGAGACTGCAAATTTGAAGTCAGAAGAACCTCTTTTAATCATGCCTATAAGGGCTAGACTTCCAGAGTCTACAGTCTCTGATCACTCTCCGGAGGAGTCAGGGTCTATAGTCCCGTTTGCAGCTTCAGAGTCTACACCACCAGAGTCTACACCTCCAATTACAAAGATTGAGCCTGTTGCTGAGGAATGCTCTTCTGAAGATGATGATCAAGTTCCACCCTCCTTTGTCTATTTTGATCAGGTGTTTCCACAATCTTGAGAGTCTGCACAGTAAAGGGGCATAACAGATAAAGATTTTTTTGCTTGTATTTTGGCAATTCATCAATCTGAGAGGCTTCCAGCTTTTCAGAAAAAGTCCTTTCAACAGGAGCATGGTCACTATCCTGGTGAAGAAGATCAAACAGTAGATAGAGAGGTTAAGACTGAAATAGAACCTGCAATTAGCTGTTTTGGCCAATGATATCTCCCATATTCAAACCAAACTTACTGGTGTTGATAATACTACTGCTATGCTAAATACCATATTTGAAAGAATTCACTCCCTTCAATTATCCAAAGAGGTTGCCTTCAAAGATGCTCTTACAGCTATCACTTCAACTCAAGCCTCTCTTCAAACTACAGTTTCTGATTTGACCACCAAGGTTGATTCAGTCATTGCAGCCCAGGCAAATATCTCCACAGTTCTTGAACAGATTTTTTTGGCTGTCACCAGTAATGATGATGTCAAAAAGGGGGAGAAGGAGAAGCAAGGTGAATCCTCCAGGAGAAATAAGGATGAGGGATGCAAGGATAGATCAAGGGGAGTTAAAAGGAGGAGAGATGGTGATGATGGAGATAGTTCTCATGGTCCTAAGGGTCCTGATGGTGTGCAACAAAAGCAATCTGGAGTAGCAAGAACTCAAACACACCAGTCAGGGACTGGACATGGGAAATCAGGGTCTAAGTCAGACTCTGATAAGCAAAGGAAGAAATCAGACTCTGATGAGACTCAAGAACCTTCTTACTGGAAATGCAGTCAATCAAATCTGCAACTAAGAGCTAAAAAGAAGGTTGGACTTGGAGGATTTGAAGAATCAGAAATTGACAGAACATCTACTCTAACCAGGGATCCTCAATCCTTGACAGATAGGCAGTTTGAGAAGATCACCCAGAAGCACTTAAACAAAGTGGTGTCTGCTCAAATTGTTTATAACATTTTTGAAACAAAGATGCAAGGAGGTCAGGGAGGTACAGAAAAGGTGAAAAATGAGATGCTGGTATATTTTCTAGAAGGAGGAAGTGTAAGGTGGATCAGTCAATCGAACTTTATCTTTTTCAAACAAGCTGAGGAACTACAGTATATTAGATTCCTAATGCAAATTGCTTATGAAGTGAATAAAAGCAAAGAGGCTATCACTCACAAATGGTTTCAGGAGATTGACAGGAAGCTGACTTTGCATAGACAGGAAAATCGACAGATGGGCAAATTTTCTTTGAAATATGTTGATACTGAAGGAAATGATCAAGCCATGCCATTAGAAGAAAAACAAATCAAGTTTCAAGAAGGTGTTGGTCATTACTTTGGGTTTCAGCCTATGAATGGGAAAGTAAGTGTTCTAATGTTGAAGGACTTAAAAACTCAAGAAAGTAGTGCAAATGATCTGAGAGCAGCTTACTGTCAAATAAAATGTTCAAATGAAGAAATGAATAAATTGAAGATATTTGTTGGTGAAGCTCTTGCAATTGTGGAGGACAATATGCTCAATTCATTTTTTAAGAATAATCCAGCTTTTGAGAAGATTAAATAAGAAGTAATTCTTTTTCCCTTATAATTCTTTTATACTGTTCTAGATTAATAGTTTTATTCTTTAGTTTTGACATCATCAAACCTTGATTTATGCTTACATTTTATAAAGCATAAATAGGGGGAGATTGTTAGGAATATATTCATTTGATGATGTACAAAATACTAGAACAGGGTCTAGATTAGTTTATCTGTAACAAGTCTTTCTAGTCTCTGAAATGGATAATCAGAGTCTAGATAGTCAACATTCATGTTATTTGTACTTAGAAGAATTTTTGTAGAAAGTGAAACCAGAGTCTACATGAAGATCAGAGTCTGAAGAGTTCAGAGTCTATACAGTTAAAGTTAAATTTGGAAGAAGATCACAGGAATGGAAAGTCTTCGAAGATCAAGATAAATATATTGCAGATATGCTATAGGAAAGAAAGAGAATTCTACAAGGAAACTATCAATTGATAATTAGGAATTATATTCCTATTGTAATTTATCTTTCTGTTATTAGTTGATAGGCAACTCTCTATATAAACTCTATGTAACCTAATTGTAAAAGTGTCGAAGCATAATTTGTCTGAGTGATATTTTTGTGACAGCATAGAGATAGAGAGAGTTGCTGTGATAAACACAGAGAAGCTGCTAGGGTTTGTGTACATCCTAGGAGAGTTTTGTATTCACAAATCAATAATACAAAACAGTACTTATTCATATCTTTGTGTTTGAATTTCGTTCTTAATTTGATTTTAAATCAGGCAGAAAAGACACACAAGTATTCAACCCTCCTTTCTACTTGTGCAACTAGGAAAACAGTCAGAGTCTGAATAACCAATTAGTAAAAAATCTGATTCTCTAGGATACCAAAGTCCAAGAGTTAGTTCACCATTGAGATATCTGAGAATTCTTTTCACAACTAACAAATGTGATTCTCTAGGATCAGCCTAAAATCTAGCACACAAGCATGTTGTAAACATTATATCTGGTCTACTGGCAGTTAAATATAACAATGAACCAATCATACCCCTATAACTAGTGTTGTCAACTTTCTTACCCTTTTGGTCAGAGTCTAGCTTAGTGGCGGTTGACATGGGAGTTTTGGCAGTTGCACAGTCTTGCATATCAAACTTCTTCAATAGTTCTTTAACATAATTAGATTGATTTATAAAAATCCCATCATCAGTCTGTTTGACTTGAAGTCCCAAAAAGAAGTTTAACTCTCCCATCATGCTCATTTCATAATTTGACTGCATTAGTTTGCTAAACTTTTCACAGAGTTTTTCATTAGTAGAACCAAATATAATATCATCAACATAAATTTGGATAAGCAAAACATCCCCTTTAATATTTCTAATAAAAAGAGTTTTGTCAATGGTACCTCTAATGAATCTATTTTCAATAAAAAAAATTGATAGAGTTTCATACCATGCTCTAGGTGCTTGCTTCAATCCATATAGTTCCTTGTCTAATCTGTAAACATGATCAGGAAACTTTGGATCAGCAAATCCTGGTGGTTGCTCCACATAGACTTCTTCTTCCAATTTTCCATTCAAAAAGGCATTTTTCACATCCATCTGATACACTTTGAATTTTGAATGAGCTGCAAATGCAAGAAACATTCTGATAGCTTCCAATCTTGCTACTGGTGAAAAAGTTTCATCATAGTCAATTCCTTCCTCCTGAGAGTATCCTTTTGCAACTAGCCTTGCTTTATTTCTGATCACAATTCCATTCTCATCAAGTTTGTTCTTGAAAACCCATTTTGCACCAATAATTGACCTATTTCGGGGTCTTGGTACAAGTTTCCACACTCTATTTCTCTCAAATTCATTCAATTCCTCCTGCATTGCAATAATCCAATCAGGGTCTTGCAAAGCTTCCTCAATTTTCTTGAGTTCATTCTTTGAGAGAAAACATCTATACAGACATTCATTTTGAGTGGTTGTTCTAGTTTGTATACCACTATCAGGATCGCCAATTATCAAATCAGGAGTGTGATCCCTTACCCATTTTCTAGCTGGTGGAAGATTGGTTCTTGAACTTGAAGCTCTCCCTAAATCATTGTCATTTCCTATATTTGAGTGAAATTCAAATGAAGAGGCTCCCCCTGAATTACTTGACTCTGAAAAGGATTCAGAATTGCCTGATCCAGACCCTGATGAGTTAGACTCTGAAGGGCTTGAATCTGTCTGTCTAGACTCTGTCTAGGTAGACTCTGATCTGTTAGACTCTGAGTTGATTGGAGTTGAATTTTCTGGCTCCCCCTCAGAGTGTCCAGGTTCCCGAGTTGTTTCAAGAGTAGTTTGAGACTCTTCATCCTCATCATCTTCTTTTATCTTAGAACATTTAAGATTTTCAAATTCTAGTGTTATAGACTCTGACTCATCCTGCAGTCATGTAATATTTTTATCATCGAATGCAACATGAATAGATTCCATAACAATTCTGGTTCTGAGATTAAAGACTCTGAATGCCTTTGTATTTGATGCATATCCAAGGAAGATAGCTTTATCAGCCTTGGCTTCAAATTTGCTTAGATTTTCAGGGTGTACTTTCAGTACAAAGAATTTGCATCCAAATATGTGAAAGTGTTTCACACTTGGCTTCTTGTCCTTTACCATTTTATAAGGAGTCTTTCCATGCATATTAATCAATGTATAGTTTTGAGTGAAACATGCTGTATTGACTTCCTCAACCCAGAAATATACTGGCAGTTTAGACTCTGCTGACATTGTCCTGGAAGCTTCTATGAGTGTTCTATTCTTTCTTTCCACATCTCCATTTTGTTGGGGTGTTCCTGGTGCAGAAAATTGTTGAGTAATTCCCTTTGATGCACAGTACTCCTCCATGATTGAATTCTTGAATTCAGTACCACTGTCACTCCTTAGAACTCTAACTGTCCTTTTTTATTTTGTTTCTAGAAAAGTGATATGGTCTATTATGTATTTTGGAGCTTCATCTTTTGAATGTAGAAAGAAGACCCACGTGAATCTTGTAAAATCATCTACAATGACAAGAGCATTTTTTTTTTGTTAATTGATATCACATTTACTAGACCAAATAAATCAAAATGTAATAAATAAAAGGGTACAGAAATGGTGTTTATTGTCTTGCTCTTGAAGGATATTTTTCTTTGCTTTCCAAGTTGACATGCTTCACAAAGTCCATCTTGCACAAAATCAACCTGTGGCAGTCCTCTCACGAGATTCTGTTTCACCAACTTGTTGAGTGTTTTGAAGTTGATGTGTGACAGTTTCTTGTGCCATTTCCAGCTTTCTTTAGTTGAGGCTTTTCTATATAGACATTGACTTCATTGTGAATGTAGTCCTCCAAGCTGGCTTCATATATGTTACCATGTCTGTGCCCTTTGAAAACCAAAATGCCTTTTTCTTTGTGAGTCACAAGGCACTCTTTGTTGTCAAAGCCAGTGTGATAACCTTTATCTCCAAGTTGACTTATTCTTATTAAGTTGTGTTTCAAGCCATCAACTAGAGCTACTTCATCAATGATGACATTCCCAAGTACAATCTTGCCATATCCCAATTTTTGTCTTTTGTTTCCATCTCCAAATGATACTTCTGGGGCAGCCATCTCCACAAAGTCTGTAAGCATGGATTTCTTTCCAGTCATGTGTCCTGAGCATCCACTGTCCATGATTAGGGTTACTCTCTTTACCCTGGTTCCCTATATACATATAGCAACTAGTTAGATGTTTGGGGACCTAAACAGTTTTGGGTCCTTTACTACTAACTTTGGGTGAAACAGACTTAGTATTTTTCACTTTTATTTTACATGTTTCCTTTGTTGCTTTAGACTTTTGTTGAGTCTTGACAGTGTCATACCAACTTTTATCAATTGAAGATTTTAGCTCATAAAAATTATAATACAGATCATGATAGTCTCTACACATATAAATATAATGAAATATATTACCATAGTGATAACAAGGCTTCTGTGGAATGTAGTGACTTTTCAGAGTCTGTGAAGGAATAAACTCTGATTTCTTCTCAATTTTTGTTTTACAGTCTAGAGCTAAATGGTTGTGGTTGCCACATTTGTAACACTTCTTTCTAGGAGCATTATGATCCTTTTGATAATTATTGTCCTTATTAATGCCTTCCTTACCATTCCTATTTTTCCTTGTCTTGGTAGACTCTGATAAATTCTCTAGCCTTTCTTTTAACTTAGAATTAGACAGGTACCCAATGTTAATGGTTTTCTTAGAATTCTTTGCTCCTAATTCATCTGTCTTTTTGTTAGCAAGAAGGGGATCATTGACAAATGAGTTTGTGGTTTCTTTAAGTAAATCAGTCTTTAATTTAGAAGTCACAAACTTAATAGGAATAAAGGTACTTTTGTCCTTAGTCTTATTAATTTGGCTAGCTTCTTCATTGTTATCATTCTCATCAATAGGTCTTTTGCCTTAAATCTTGTCATAGCCTAGACTAGCAGTTTGACACACATTTTGATTGTTGAGAAGTTCATGAACTTTTCTACCAGAGTCTGTCTATACTCTGAACTTAAGCCTTTCTTTCTATAGTTCCTTCTTAACAAAGTCACAGGCTTTCAAGACTTCAGTGTAGTTGTGCCTACATTTCTCATAATCCTTTTTGTGTTATTCCATTAATACTAATTCAGACTCTAAATGGTTATTCATATTTGTCAAGGTTAAATTTTCTTCTCTTAACGTTTCACTTTCATTAGTGAGTGACCTACAATTTGTCATCATATTCTTAATCTCATTTTGCACAATTTTTATACCATCAGAGTCTAAATTAAGTAAGGATTCAGGAGAGAAGATTGATACCTGAGTCTTGGAAGATGAAGGTTCTTTGGAAGATTCTGATTTTCTTGAGGAGACAACCATCAATGCTATATTTTCATAATCAATTTCATCATCTGAGCTTGAATCTGCCCAATCCTTTCCTGTTGAGAGAAGTACTTTCCCTTTGCCTTGACTTTTTGCTTTTCTGCATTCACTAGCAAAGTGCCCTAATATTCCACAATTGAAACATTTAACCTTTGCTTTGTCAAGCTTGATTATGGTGATTTTGCTCTTCTCAACCTTTTCATATTCCTTCTTGAATGACGGCCTCTTGCTAAATTTACCAGTTCTTTTGTTGAATTTCATTCTTTTGAAATTCTTAGCAAACATAGCCATCATTTGACTCAGATCAATCTCATCATCAGAATCAGAGTCTGTGCCAGTAGACTCTGACTCAACAACAGTTTTACCCTTCTTCCTTGAATCCTTGATTCTTGCTTCTGTGAGTTCTTTCAGTTGTTCTTTCTCAGACTCCATTAAGAGTGCCACATATTTTGCCTTCATAGACTTCTTATTCTTTCTCTGTTACATCTCTAAGTCATATGTCTTAAGTCTGCCATACAATTCTTCTAGAGTTATTTAATCCAAATCTCTAGCTTCCCTTATGGTTGTAGTTTTGTTGTCCCACTCTTCAGGAAGGGCTCTCAGAAACTTGGTGTTTGTATCTTCAGAATCATAAACCTTACCAAGTATAGTCATATCATTCATGAGTTTTGTGAACCTATCATGCATCTCAGTAATAGATTCCCTAGATTCCCTAGATTTTGCCTCAAAATATTCATACTCCTGAATTAGTAGAGACCTAGCATTCTTCTTGACATCTTTAGTCCCTTCACAGTGCACTTCAAGTTTTGTCCACATCTCCTTAGCAGTTTTGCATGATATAACACAGTTTATAAGTACAAAATCCAAACTGTTAAAGAGAATATTTTTGACTTTTGCCTCCTTAAGGACATTCTTCTTGTCCTCCTTTGTCCACTCAGCTTTTGGTTTTTCAACAAGGTGTTCTTCAGTTATTTTACCTTCTTCAGTGGTTTGAGGAACAAGCTTTGAGGGCACATAGGGTCCTTCATGAATCCTGTCAAGATAGTCAGGGTCTGTAGCTTCTAGATGGTGCAGCATCTTAACCTTCCAGTGGGTGTATTCATTTCTCTTCAGCATAGGAATCTTAGAATTGTCATCTTTGTTTCGAGACATCTTTGATCGATTTTAAACGTTAGGCTCTGATACCAATTGTTTTCCCAGTTGCACAAGTAGAAGGGGGGTTGAATACTTGTGTGCTTTTTCTGCCTGATTAAAATCAACTCTATTTAAATTAAAACTTTGATTTAAGAACAAAGATCAAACACAAAGATATGAATGAATAATGTTTGTATTATTAATGAGTAAATACAAACTCTCATAAGATGTACACAAACCCTAGCAGCTTCTCTGTGTTTTCACAACAACTCTTTCTATCTCTATGCTCTCACAAAACTTCAACTTCGTCAATTACAATTAGGTTACATAGAGTATTTATATAAACACAGAAATAGGTTAACATTAGATGAATCTTTTCAAATTTTATTTTTTTTATAACCTAGTAGCTCTTAAGAACAAAGAATTTTTTGAGAGAGTTTTGTATTCCATTCATTATCATCAATACAAAACTGTGTTTCTTTTCACATACTTGTGTTCATATTCGATTATTATGTACTATTATATTCAACCCTTATGTAATAGATTATCTTTCTGGGCAAATAAGAAATAATGGGGAAATATGTATACCCTTGGTTCCAAAATTATCGTTTAAACATTCTACACTTTAAAACGTATTTTAATGTGTAAAAAATTATTTTCATAAATTATTTTTTAATAAAAATTTAAATATTGTATTTTATTAAAAAGTAAAAATAATGAAATTATAAAAATAATTTTTTTTACTTCTTAACATATGTGAAATAATCAGATCCAGGAGGAGCAGTGAATGTTCTCAACTGACGAAACATGGTGATGCGAGAATGTTGTTACTAATATTTCGTCAATAATGATGTTTAAATTTTTGCATAGAAAAGAAAATTTTAAAATATAATGTACAGATATTATTTAAAATATTAATATAAATTAATTAAAACAATAAAAATTATGGCATGTAACTATGTAAGTAGTATAATTTAAATCGATGCGAAAAATAAAACGAAAGGAGAAACCAAGAATGTATAAACTGAGCCTGCCTTTTCTTAATTCCTGATTTCGTGCTACAACTTTCTGTCTGCAATTTTAAATTTGCAGTGCCGTTAAAAATATTGCAATTCATGCATATTCAATGTTTTATGTTTGTAGGATTGTATCAAATACAACAATACCCATGCAATGTATTTATCTCTCTCCTATATTATTATTTTATTTTTATTATTATTTTTTATTTTTATTATAAGTATTTTGATTAATTAATTTTTATACTAAAGTTACAAATAAATTGCAATTTACATGTTATTGACCAAACTAACAATAGTATCAATTCATAATAGAAAAGTTCTAAAAAAACATCATAACTTTTGAAACAAAAAGGAGGACTGATTACCTAGTAAAAAAATGGACTTGGCCATACCATAATCTAAATATTTTAATTTTGATAACTTTTTTCCTCCTAAAATTGATTTTATAAATATATTTATTACTACTGCTTTTATAAATAAATCAATAATTTAAGTTAGTGTAATTATGATATTTTGATTATTAGTCAACTTTTGACACTGATTTTGAAATTACAAAATAGACATTAATATAAAAATAGGCTTTCTGAAAAAAACCATCTTTGTAAAAAACAATTCCAAAAAAAAAACGTAATATATTAAAGAATTTACAATAAAAGTTAATTTTCAGTAAATATTTCTGAAAATACAATCTGTAAGTTGCAACCAAAAATAGTAATTCTATTTTTTTGTTTGATCATTTTAAAGCTCCCGTTAAATAGTAATTTCTATTTTTTACAATTCTAATGCATTTACTTACAATTCTAGTACTTGTTAGTTGTCCATATTTCTCACGCTATCACACCATCCGTTTTTGGATAGTTAAATTACAATTCTCACAAAAAAGATTTTATACATTTATTCAAATTTATTGATATTACTCCTTATTTTACAACCATTTGATTACAGTTTTCCAAAAAAGTAATATATAATAAAATTAAAATAAATTTTCAATTAAAATGATTTACAGAGTATGATTGATTAGAGTATACTATTATATTACTCTCGTGGGATTTCAAATAAATGGATTGTCATTTCTCTTTTTTTTCAAATATGATGCCGGGTCCGGTCGTGGTTCAGTAAAGATTTCAAGTGAATTCACTTGGACTATGCTATGTATCGGGGAGTTATACTGTTTGTAGTGTCTTCTTCTTAAGTCGGAGAGTCATACTGTTTATAATAATTATCTATATTTTTATAACACTTAAACAATAGAAAAAAAAATTAGAAGTGTTCTTTCAACTGATTTCATAACTAAGGTATAAGAAAATTTCAAATATTTAAAAATTAAAAACAAAACCTATAACATATTTTTCCTATATATGAGATAATAATGGTACGAGATAGAGGTTAAGTTTTACAAGCGTTTCAATATAGATTTAGTTGTGATTTACTCCCTCCGGTCCCTAATAATAGCTTCTTAACTTTTTGACACGCATGTTTAGGAGTAAAAAATACATACATATATTTAATAACAATAAAAAAAATTATATCAAATAAAAATTTAGAATTTGAACTTTTATATGATATAAAAATTGAAATCTAATATCAAGTGTAGCTATGTATTTTTTACTCCTAAATATGTGTGCGCCAAAAAGTCAAAAGGCTATTATTTAGGATGATAAAAGACTAATGAGAATTTTCATGCAAACTAGGAGAGTTAGAGACCAACCAAACCAACTAGATCATCCAATTACCAATGAGGAACCAAGTTCCCTAAAACATGGAAAAGGAAAAGGTGATTGCTAATTCATGGAACTTTATTAGTACTTGGCCTTGACCTTTCACTCCACCAAGTCATACTTGTGTGAGAATTCAGTCATGTAACAATACATGCACATTATACAAACACAAATACACCAACACAAAAAGCAAGCAAAATAGAAAAAGCTCTCTCCCCCATTTCTTCATTCCATTCGGCCCAAGCAAGAGAAAGGGAGAAAAACTCTACACCTTCTAAAATCACAAGATTTTGACCATAGCTTCCATAATTGATAACTAAGGTATGTTCAAAATTTCATGGTCATCCAATTAGTATAGCATAGCCAAATCTTTGCTCAAAGATGAGGGTGAATAGTAACTCTGAAAATTACTAACTTGTTTCTTGATTTTCTCTTGTAAGTTTAAAGATGATAAGCATAGATCAAGATTCCCTTAAGGCTTACAAGCTCTTGTTAGTATGTTTAAGTATTCAAGAAAGGTATAAACCTCATCCACCCTTTGATTTACTTTGAGCTATGAGCTTGAGTTTGAGTTATGTTTAAGTATATATTGATTTAAGGAGTTTGGATATAAATGGTTGAATATTGTTGGTTGAATAATATGGGTTGATGATGGTGATGAGTATATGAAGTTTATAAACTGATTATGTTGTTAAAGACATTTTTTTTTATGATTGGTTTATTGGTTAATGGATTTAACATAGTTAAATTCGGGAATCGTTACGATTATAGTCGTCGTAATGCCCGTTTGATTTAGGACTGTTTTAATCAAGAATTTCGAACTGTCAAAGTACTGTTTTTGAACACCACTACCCATGAACTTGTAGATCTTGTTTTTTAGTTTGTTTTGGTATAAAAATCATGTCGATATGATTTACGGTTTAAGAGAAACACCCGATTTAGTGAAAATAGTTCAATTAAACTAAACTGCTCCTTTAATCTCCTTTTGGGACAATTATTGGACCAGTTAAGAGTTGATTAAAATTATGAAACTTGGATGATATATACCTTGGACAGTTATTAAGATCACCAAAAAGTTTTGTATTAAAAAGTTAATATTTCGATTTTATAAAAATGTTGAAACCAAAGTTGCGAGATGACACTATTCACTAAAGAAGCTACTGCCTCGTTCAATAAATTCGGAAACATTAGTCCTCTTTCCAGGACCAAACTTTGGATGGATTATATTCTAGACATTCTTTAGATGGTTCACGCGAAAATGGTGCATCAATTGAGTTAACGGTTAGTGAGTTATGAACATTTTAGTGAAAGTGGTGTAAATAGTTAAACCCCGTAGTTGACCCAAATTCTAAAATACTTTTCACCAAGTTAAACTCTTGTTTTAAAATAAAATCTTTTGTGTCAGATATTACAAATACTCAAGAAGCTCCTTGAGCTGGTTTCGTATTTAATTATGCATTTTCTGATTTATTAAAATTGTTAGAGTGCGAGTCGCGTAATATCAATTCTCAAGAAAGTCAACTCTAAGGGCCCTGTTTTGACGAGCCACTTTTGCCAGGATAATAGGATAATTTTGAGTCGGTTAAAATACGAAAGATGTTGAGAAATAATATGACGATGTATTTGAGTAAAGGATTAGATTAAAATTCATTGACAAGACAGTTTACGAATGGTCAAGATAAACCTGAGGAGGTGAATGTCGGGTAAGATAAGTGTTAAGTAAAAGGACTAAGTACCAATTTGAAGTTGTCATAATTGGACTCATTATGCGATTATACTTATTAGTAATATAAGTAGTTGATGAGATTAAGAGTACTAATCAGGATTATGATATCTATTGATAGAGAATCCAGAACGAGTGGGACTCTGAGAGATTATCATGGACTCAAGGCAAGTTTTCTATCCCTACGTTTTTATATATTAAAATATTTGTATCATTACGTATGCAAGTTTTCGAAACCTGGACCTTGAATATTCATGTTGTTTTTAAAAAGTGTTGATATGTGATATAATTGTTTGTCGAAATCTATAAATTGATTTAATTGTTGTTTAATCTTTCACAAATGTTTTGATTTATATGCTATAAGATATTATAGATATAAGCCGGTGTATATAAAGGCTCTAGGAGTAGAGCGGATATTTGTATTTTCAAACATAGACTGGATGTCAAAAGTGTTATTCTAAATATTGTCGTAAACCCCGGTGGTTGTCAGAGACAGATTATTTTAAATAGCGATTAAAAATATTTCAATATTTATATTTTGGATATTTTTTATTGATAAATATTTTAAATAGTCTTAATAAATATTATTTGAACATTTATTTAATTAATGAATATTATTCTGAAAGGATTTATTAATTTTTTATTATTTAATAAATATTTATTAAATATTCTACATTGATTAAAATTTATTTAAGGTCTTTGATAATTATTTAAAATATTCTCTAACCTTCAGAAAATTTATTTAAATATAGTCGGGTTTTCAAATAATTATTTTATATTTTATTAATTCTTTAAATAAGAATAAAATACTCTCTTACTTATCAAAAATTGGGAATCCAGTCTAGAAAGTGAATAAATGATTTACTTTACTCGAATACAATTATGTTTTGGGATCACTGCCCAACTTTAGTTAGAGTTTTCATTCCTCGATATATGAGATCAGTTGACGGAGGTCAACACATACATTGTGGTATTCTTACTTCCCCAAATATTCTGGAAGTAACCCATTAGAGATATGTGAATCTATTAACATGTATGATATACTTGTGGAACTAAGATTAAATTCTGGTTCCAGGTTAGATAGATGAATCTATTAACAAGTATGATATACTTGGGGAATTAAGATTAAATTCTGGTTCCATATTAAATAGATGAATCTATTAACAAGTATGATATACTTGGAGAACTAGGGTTAAATTCCAATTCTAGGTTATAGATTATTCTAGTGGATTAGGAGATACAGCATAAGAGGCCGAGTGACGCACGGTCCAGCACTTTGACCCATATGAGGTCTAGGGTGATTACCAAGGGCGGTAGAATTTTTGTCAGCTCTCTCTTCTACATGTAGAGAAACAACAAGAGCTGCCGTATGTTACGACTGATCATCGTGTATGTATGGTAGAAGCGTGGTGAAAGGCTACAGATACAGTCCCATCTTCCAATTAGAATTGTGTTGCAACATCGTAATGAAAGCCTATGAGCTGAGTTATCGATGGTGTTGTCAGTGATTAATATCTTGATATTTCTCTTACTCATCCGAGATGTTTTGACGAAAAATTATTTTGAAAAACTAAGCGGGTACATGAGGTACACCAAGTAGTTTATAAATCTTTAAAATGTTTTACTGGATATTAAACTTTACAAATGGTATGGTTCAAAGTGATTTGATTTGCTTATGATAAAAACAACTATTATTTCAGTATCTTGAACTGTTTATTTACTATATTTATGAGAGTTTAGCAAAGCTATAGTTGATGCTATTTTGTTAAGTTATTGATAATATTATTTCAAAACTATGAACGTAATAAGTTCATTGGGTTTTATTTCAAAAGCTTCAGAGGAATTATGAAAGAGTGGTAACACTATATTCGATAGAGTATTATTTCATATATTGAACTTAATTGTTCGTATCACATTATTCTAAACTTCATGTTAAGTATAAATACCTTTGACAGAAAACTCCGACAATATGTATCATCGAGAGATACCTTGTTATGCTTACCCTATACCGGTAACATTATGTTATACTATTGAGATAGTAGTGATTATCATATTCTTGGATGAGAGTCACATAGATAATTGGGTGGATAATTTGTTGAGCATTCTATCACTCACTCTTGCTTTATATTAAATTTTTCAGAGAAAGTGTTAATACATTTGATTGGCTCCATAATTCAAGGAAGGAAAGTAGGAGATTCACCTTTAAGATGGTTCAGTTCAATATTATTCTACAAAAGTAAGTTAGATAGTTTCTCAGTATTGATTTAGTTATTAATGTCACTTCATGTAGGTTATCATTGATAACGTGAGATTCTAGATAAGTACATTTGGTTTGTAATAACTAATGATACTGGTTGTATATCGTTTCTAAGGCTATAACTTGTATGTGTGAGAGAAAGGGGTCTATGATGTGATTTCATTGGATTATTTAGTTATTGCAGGTTTTAAATGATTGGATGGTGATGTGATGACTCAAATCCCTGACCCCGGGTTTGGGAACGTTACAGAAATGGTATTAGAGCATGAGTTATAGTACTTAAATACGAGAGTGTTAAGAGTTATTCATATATGAGAGGATAATGTGAGAACTCATGTAGAGTTCATTTTTGGACTACTGGATGTTGTACCAATGAATGAGTTAAGAAATTGTCACCTACTTGGAGTTAGTAGTGAGGAGATTTATCACCTACTTGGAGTTAGTAGTGAGGAGATTTATGAATGACAGGTGGGATATAGATTTTGGAAGGAAAACTGGCAAAATCGTTCTGGAAGAGGCAACGATATATTTTGTACAAAACGGATAAGTATAAAGATTTTGAGGATTCTATTGAGGATAAGAAGTCAAGGATAATTGTTAAGACGATGTGTGGTATTGATACAGTATAGAGTCGCAACGAGGAGTTAAGACGCACATTTGTTGTATCTTCTAAGTATGTTAAGAATTTTCTGATCAAAGTGAGCCCCTTAGTATAGGTGTCCCACACATTCCGAATATTGTAGTCAGGATGAAAAGTAAGAATGAGCTAGTGTGTCGGTGTTGGTACGAAGCTCTTTCTGCTAGTGATGGGACTCCGGCCGGAAAGGGGGTCTGAGCATTCACTGAGAATTTAATGGTTTAGTTGAGATAAATAGCTCGGGGAAAGAGGTCCCATAATACAATTATAGACCCTTAGGTGTGAATTGATTGAGACTACATAATGGACAGTATGTCTCGTCCTTTTGGTAATATACCATATGTCGTATAGACCATGAGTTTTGAAAAGTGACGGTTGGAAGGACCAGACGATAAATGTATGAACATGAAATTGGTACAAGTTTTGAGGAATCTCCCCTTAGCTAGCAACCTGATAGGTAATATTGATCCGGCATATCTCACGTGTTGTGTTTGATAGCCTGTCGAGTAATATGACAGTGATGTTGATATGAACAGTGATAAGGATATATTGGATAAACATCAACCTATTTTAGAAACTACCTATTGTTTCACCCTCAGAAAGTGCCATCCATAAGTTCAATTCATCAAAGATCCGTGATTAGGGGAAAATCCAGGAAGGTTATAACCCAGAGCTGAGTCTAAATCAGAGCCGGTGGAATAATCATTGTGTATAGTCAAGCCTAGCAATTATGGCTTTCACGAGAGTAAGTATGAACTTCTTAAATGAATATCTCTATTACCAGAACTAGGTTGTGTATCTTGCAAATAACATTGGGAAGCTGGATAAAGTTGAAATTTGGGACTAAGACGAAATAACCTAAGTATGGAATATTATGAATTAAATTTTGCAACAATTATTGAGTGGTTGTCTCGTATGTTGTGACCAAATAAAATTGCCATGATGGATATAACTTGTTAACTAGTGATGATTCAGGAAATTGCTATAATAAAAAAAAGTGGAAGTATAAGGAGTGGTGATTCAAGAGTGCAAGACTAAGGCATGAAGAGTAATATTGTACGAATATTTACTAGTGTCATTCAACGAATATATGTAATGTCAAGATAAAAATATCGTTTGCATATGGATGTTCAAACTAACAATAGAGATAAAATAGTAAAAGTTAAGATTACACGATAATGATGAAGTTGTGTTCAAGGATAGACAGTGGCGGACCCAGACTAAAATATTAGTGGGGATACTCGCGATTTGAAGAAAAATGACGGGTTCTAATTTTTAATATTTTTATAATTAGTTAAATTATTTTATAATTGTAAATACTATATTTAAATTTTTAAATTTATCTCTCGAAATATATTTATATAATTATTTTATAAAATTGAGGATCGTCTATAAAATTATGAATATATTTATAGGTTTTTCATTTCATGAATTTCATAAGCTTATATATATATATATATATATATATATATATGTATGTATAATTACAACCTATATATAATAAGAATAAGAAGAATCTTATCCAAATACTATTAAATGTCAAGAGTTCGAATCTCATTAATGATATAATAAATATAATATGTATATTATATACTAAAAATATTAATATGCATAATTAAAATTCTACTTAGTCTAGGACATTATTTAATATACAATTATAATAATTCAAATTATATCTATTTTTAATTATTTAAAAAAGCACATATTTAATTTAAAATTTAATTTTTTTATTAAATAAGATTATATTTTATTTAAAATTTAAAGTTTAATTTTTTTATTAAATTAAATTTTATTTAAATTAAATTTTAGTGGGGGCATTATACTATTTTTAGTGGGGGCATCAATATAATAATGTAAATTTTACTTCACAAACAGAAAATTTCACTGGGGGCCTTTGCCCCCACTGCTACTACAGTATGTCCGCCCTTGAGGATAGGGATACAAACTGAGGGATTTTAATTAAGATGGAAGTGAAAGGTCTATTATTCTTTGGCTGATAGGTTGTTGGGCAACCGTGATTGGTAGGAAAGAGGAAATACTTGGAAAGAAAAAAAGAGTATGTAGTAGTTAATGGGTTGAAGATGTAATTATTAGCGACCTTACGAGGTATTACCTAATAGAGTTATATAATTCAACATCGATCTAGTGTCAGGAATAACACAAGCATCAGAGTCATATTAGAAGCTTGCACCTACCAAGATGAAGGGGATTAATCACTCAATTATAAGAAGTATTAGAGAAAGGCATGATGAGATTGAAAGTGTCACCATGAGGTGCACCTGTTTTGATTGTTAAAGAAAAGGATAGCGCCATGAGTCAGTGTGTTGATTGCCAAAATTGATTAAGATTACAATTAGGAATGAATATCCTAACCATGGATAGAGATAATTTGATAATTTGGAGACATAATTTACCCTTCGAGGATAGATTTGAGAATCTGATATCATAAAATAGAGATGGACCTAGATGATTTGCCCAAAATTGCATTCGACAAGTGTGATGAACATTATGAGTTCTAGGATGTCAATTGGATCGATGAATGCATCTATAAATTTTATGGATTTAATCAATAGAATTTTAAGAAATGATTGGAAAAATGTCCATAGTTTTCATAAATGATATTTTGATCTACCAAAAGATGAAGAGAGAGAATGAAGAGTAATTGTAATTAGCCTTAGAAAGAGAAAGGAGATTGTATACCATTTTCTCTATAGTGTGAGTTTTGGTTGAGTAAAGTTAAATTCTGGGAAATTAATAAGTAGCAAAGGATATGTGTTAACGTATTGAAATTATTGGGAATTGGGAAAGACATGATGTACTAAAAGTGGTAAAAACTTATGGACTAGAGGTCGTTATAAATGTTTGTTATGGTATCCGACTCATGATCGCAGCCGATAGCTATAGTATCTACACCTGAGATATAAAAGCATTAAATTGCACATATGAGAGTTTAGGATTTATGAGAAACATGAGTGCCATAGAGATATTCAAGCCGGAAGTCAAGAGTTGGGATGGTGAGTTTGAGACCTTGTAAAATGGATTCCTAAATAAGTACGGACTTATTTTATGTTAAAGTTCCGTAACACATTAAGGGAGGAAAACTCTTCACATCATTTCAATATTATTTTCTCCTACCTCCTATATTTGACAATTCGCCATTCGATTGGGATTGACAATACATATGGTATGACTTCTTGTCTGTGTGACAAAAGTCTGGTGGGACGCCGCCCAGTTATGTGTTGAAAAGCCAAATAATACTAAAGACTTTACATCACAAGTACATATATGGTTGTTCTCATTCATATCAAATTTTCCTCTTCTCATACATATTTGGAAGTAAGTTTATTTATCTTCAAATCACTTGAATCATTTTATTGCAATGATATTCGATAAAAAGGATCTTCAATTAAAATCTTATACAAAGTTAGTTCTTCATAAAAGGTTTATGCCTGGATATCGAAAGGAGTTGGGAAAACCATTTACTACGGATACAATTTTCATACGAGAATAATTATCATTCAGAATGTAGTCACGCCACCTTATGAAGTTTTGTACAGAAGAAAAGTGTTGATCTTCCTCACATTAGGACTAAGTCAAAGAATGAGGAAATGTTTGGGTATTGAGAAGGAACCTGCAGGTACGCTAATGAAATCAGAGAAGACAGAAAGCATGGAGTGAGAGACTTCACTTTGCTAGAAACATTATCGCGGAAAGTGGTAACAAGATTTTGCAAAGGAGAGAAGTGAAACTCGAGGGTATTAAATCTAGTAGGTCTTGAATCATGATAGAAAAATACATATACGTTGGCACTATTTCGCAATATTTATAATACAAAAATCTAACGTGCCCTACAAAATTTCATGGCCATCAAATTAGTATAGCATATCAGATGAGGGTGAATAGTAACTCTGAAAATTACTTACTTGTTTCCTGATTTTCTCTTACAAGTTTAAAGATGATAAACATAGATCAAGCCTCCATTAAGTCTTACAAGCTCTTGTTAGTATGTGTAAGGATTCAAGAAAGGTATAAACCCCATCCAATCTTTGATTTACTTTGAGCTATAAGCTTGAGTTTGAGTTATGTTTAAGTATATATTGATTTAAGGAGTTTGGATGTAAATGGTTGAATATTGTTGGTTGAATAATATGGGTTAATGATGGTGATGATTTTATGAAGTTTATAAACTGATTATTTTGTTAAAGACATTTTTTTTATGATTGGTTTATTGATTAATGGATTTAACATAGTTAAATTCGGGAATCGTTACGATTATAGCCGTCGTAATGCCCGTTTGATTTAGGACTGTTTTAACCAAGAATTTCGAACTGTCAAAGTACTGTTTTTGAACACCACCATGAACTTGTAGATCTTGTTTTGTAGTTTGTTTTGGTATAAAAATAATGTCAATACGATTTATGGTTTAAGAGAAACACCTGATTTAGTGAAAGTAGTTCAATTGAACTAAACTGCTCCTTTAATCTCATTTTGGGACTATTATTGGACCAGTTAAGAGTTGATTAAAATTATGAAACTTGGTTGATATATACCTTAGACAGTTATTAATATCACCAAAAAGGTTTCGTATTAAAAAGTTAATATTTCAATTTTATAAAAATGTCAAAACCAAAGTTGCGCGATGACACTATTCACTAAAGAAGCTACTGCCTTGTTCAGTAAATTCGGAAAACTGAGTCCTCTGTCCCGGACCAAACTTTGGATGGATTATATTATAGACATTCTCTAGATGGTGCACGCAAAAACGGTGCATCAATTGAGTTAACGGTTAGTGGGTTATGAATATTTTAGTGAAAGCGGTGTAAATAGTTAAACCCCGTAGTTGACCCAAATTTTAAAATACTTTTCACCAAGTTAAACTCTTGTTTTAAAATCAAATCTTTTATGTCAGATATTACAAATACTCAAGAAGTTCCTTGAGATGGTTTAATTATGCATTTTCTGATTTATTAAAATTGTTGGAATGCAAGTCGCGTAATAGTAATTCTCAGGAAAGTCAACTCTAAGGGCATTGTTTTGACGATCCACTTTGACCAGGATAATAGGATAATTTTGAGTCGGTTAAAATACGAAAGATGTTTAGGAATAATATGACGATGTATTCGAGTAAAGGATTCGATTAAAAGTCATTGACAAGATAGTTTACGAATGGTCAAGATAGACCCGAGGAGATAAATATCGGGTAATATAAGTGTTAAGTAAAAGGACTAAGTACCAATTTGAAGTTGTCATAATTGGACTCGTTATGCGATTATACTTATTAGTAATATAAATAGTTGATGGGATTAAGAGTACTAATCAGGATTATGATATCTATTGATAGGGAATCCGGAACGAGTGGGACTCTGAGAGCGTATCCTCGATTCCAGGCAAGTTTTCTATCCCTACGTTTTTACATATTAAAATATTTGTATCACTACGTATGCAAGTTTTCAAAACCTAGGCCTTTAATATTCATGTTGTCTTTAAAAACTGTTGATATGTGATATAACAGTTTGTCGAAATTTACAAATTGATTTAACTGTTGTTTAATCTTTCACAAATGTTTTGGTTTATATGCTATAAGATATTATTTTGTATAAGAAATTCTCGCTATAGAAAGTCATAATATCAGCATTATCCACAACCTTTTCAGGTTGGTCAATTCCAGGAAAAATTTATATATAAAATATTTATAACATAGATTAGATTCTTGCTAGGATTTTTATCGATTGATCAGGAAAACATTTATCAGTTGAAATGTTTATCTAAATCAACTGATAATATGGAGTGTAGTATAGATGTACTTAGTCTATTTCAATTGATAAGGTGTAAGTCAATTGATATTATTCTCATCAATTGATGTTAGAGTCGATTGATATAGGTCATCAACTGATGTGTAACTTAGACTGTCAAATTGTAATTATTTGAAGACAGGAAAATTATACAAGTGAAGGATGATCAGTTGATATTGAAGCATCAATGGATAGAAGATCAATTGAAGAAACAAAGTCCAAGAATTGAAGACCATCAACTGATATAAAGACCCATCGATTGATAACATCTATCAATCGATAAGTCATCATTTATCAATCGATGGATATAAAGATCAATCGAAGAAGCATATCAGTTGATGGATAAAAGGAAGAATCAATTGATATGCCTAACAGCAACTTATCAATTGATTGAGACAGCACAAGTTGATAAGTTAACAGACAAAAGCACACCTATGGAAGACAGTCTATGATGACTGTGAAGACTCAAGTTGAAGTTGTCTTTCCAAGTATGATGTACTTTTCCAAAAATGGAAAAAGGCAAAAGGAAATATAGATTAGAAACAATCCTAGTTTAGATTAATTATTTTATACTATTTTTAGGTATTATAAACACTCTTGTAATATATAAACAAGTGTGGTAGCATTGTTAGAAAAGACAAGTTAGACAATATTCTTAAATCAACTGTTCATCCTTAGAGCACTTTGTAAGAACTGTTAATTTATTTTCTAACCTTGTAAAATGAAGTTGGGTTTTATTAACCTAAAGAAATTGAGCAAAATATACACTGATGGAAAAAACAATCTATCAGTAATTTTAAAATATCTTTGTTCAATTTAGTTTCAGTTTAAATGTTCATATATCTTCTCTTAAACACATAACTCCAAAAATAATTATTAAAACAGAAAAAGTTTTGATAATTTGTATTTAACCCTCCTTCTACAAATTATATTGGCATTGTTCTGGGAAATAACAAAATATCACAAATAGCTTGAAAATTACTGTTCAAATAATACGTAATTAATTATTATTTAGGGATATTGTCTATGATACCACTGTACAATTGGTTTTTTTTCAATGGTATCATTACATTTTTAGCTTCTATCTGTGGTAACCCTGTATTTTTTATTTTCTATCCGTGGTAATATTGTATTTTTGATTTTCTATGTATGGTACCCTTATATTAAATAAAAAGTATTGAAAAATAATAGAATCGAAAATAAATTATATATTTAAAATCTATGCGAAAAAATATATGAAATAGACATTCGAATCATGTAAAACAGAGTTAAAATAGTAATATATATTAAAATTTCATAACCAAACTTTTATCATTAATATATCACTTATTTTGCCTCCGTTTTACATGATTTAAAATTATATTTCATGTATCTTTTCACAAAAATTTCAAATATATAATTTTTTTTTCAGTCTGAAATCGATTATATTATTTTTTATTACTTTTTACTTTATAGAAGGGTAACATATGTAGAAACAAAAAACACAGGGTTACTATATATAAAAGCCAAAACTGTGATGATATCATTGACAAAAACAAATTATACAGTGATATCATAGAGAATATCTCTATTATTTAAATATTTGAGAATTCTTTTATATAAAAAAGTATAAAAAGGGTGATGAGAAGAGGTGGTTAGCGTGTGTAGGTGGTGATCCCGTGATGGGCAGTCCGTTGAAGATAGGGGGTTTAAATAAGATTTATATTTGTATATAAAATATATGTTCATTATTAGACAATATAGATTTAAATTTTATTGAATTAAATTAATTTCTAGTTTTTATTATAAAACAGTTTTTATTAAAATAGCACCATCTATCTATACTATATTATTAAAGACGAAAGATTAAAAGTTTTGGTCGTCGGTTGGTTTGGTACTGGGTGAACTATAGAAAAGATCTTGACCGTCCAATTTTAAGTGAACCATAGAAACAATCTTAACCGTTAAATTTTAAAAAAGTATAGTCATACATACAATTCTAACACGAGTAGTCCTCCTTTTAGCAAACAATTCATAAACATTATAATTCTAAAGAATATAAACATTACTTTTATATAAGAATATAATTCCGTTGATATGATAATATTATATTATATTTAAATTATATTTTATATTCTTTATTTTACGAATCCCACTTATCCTATAATTTTTATTTAATATATCATTAAAATCTATCCTATAATTTTAATTTAATATATCATTAAAATTTATGAGAACATTGAAAGTTTGGTAGTCGGTCGATATTTGGGCCGGATAATTGATTAATTATTGGGCCTAATTTTAAAATATTAATCTTCTAACTAAAATATCTCACATTAATCTCCTAAGTAAAATATATCTCTATACAAAATAAACAAAAATTATCATATTAAAATATAAATACAAATAAATTATATAAAAACATATGCATATAATATTAAATAAAATTTAAATTATTATTATACAAATACAAATAAATTCAAATCATTAAAAAATATTAAAAAACTAAAAAAATTCATCCGTGCATCGCACGGGATACAAGCTAGTATATATAATATATAGACTTTTATTTAAATAGAAACCAATTTTAAATAAAAATTAGAAAATATAAACGGGTATGCATCATGTATGTTCCTTACATCATGTATGTTCCTTATCTTCTTTCATCATTTTCTTCTAAGATTTAACTTGAAGAGACTGTTTGGATAATCTGGGTTAAAGGGGCTTAAACTTGTTTCTGACTTTAAGCTAAAAAAATATTTGTTTGTTTAATAAGTCAGAAATCGACTTAAAATTAGAAATAAGCCAGACTTAAAGCCAGAAGTAAGTATTATGTATTTTTTTCAGTTACTTATTTTTTTATTTTTCTATTTTGATAAAAATTATTCATATGTTATAAATTACTCATAAATCACTTTTACTTTTATTATTACAGTTTTTAAAAACTCATAAATCACTTATAATACAAAATTACCCAAGCATGCATTTTAAACTCCCGGCTTATCACGTTAAGCAACTTTAAAAGCATGTTTGGTTAAACTTAAAATTGTGACTTATGACTTAAAGTGGCTTAACGTGATAAGCCGGGAGCTTAAAATGCATGTTCGGGTAATTTTGTATTATGATTGACTTATGAGTTTTTAAACATATAATAATAAAAATAAAAGTGACTTATGAGTAATTTATGACATATGAATAAATTTTATCAAAATAGAAAAAAAATAACAAGTCACTAAAAAAAGTACATAATACTTACTTTTGGCTTTGTCAACTTCTGGCTTATTTCCGACTTTAAGTCAATTTCTGACTTATTACACAAACAAACATTTTCAGCTTAAATTCAGAAACAACTTTAAGCCCGTGACTTAAAAATGTGTCAAACAGCTGTTAAACCACAAGTCACAATTTTAAGTTTAGTCAAACGGGCTCTTAGTCCCCTACAAATATTAACTATTTTATCATGAATTTTGACCTGGAATACCATTAATTACCATGTTGTTGTGACTTTCTCTACAGTGGTTGTATGAATTAAAAGTATTGGTAAATGAATTATTTTTATATTAATTTTTTGAATTTTAATATTGAGGAGTAACAATTGGAAGCAGTACTCTCTCCGTCACATTTTACATGTCACTTTTGAAAAAATTAGGCATATTAACAACTTCTATTATAAAAGTTATTTTTCATTTGTATCCATATTAATTGCATTGATTGAAATAGTTTCAGTGCATAATTTGAATGATAATTTTATTTTATTAATTATTAGTATAAATACCCAATAATCTAATTAAGGTTATTTTTGAAATTATCTATAAAATTAAATTGAAAGTAGGATAATTGACATGTACTGTATTATGGAATAATTTTTTAATCAAAAGTGATTTACTAAATTAGGATGGAGGAAGTAATTTTTATGGGAAATGATGATTGTTATAAGTTGTTGTGGTGATGATGATTACAATATATCGGAGTTGATGATGGTGAGGCATGAATCGGTGATATAATGACTATATATACATGTGTATTTTTGTTGATTTGTAATGATTGATATAATATAAATTAGTGATTTTTTTAGTATAAATGTGTGATTTTTTTAATACAAATTATTAATTATATTCAATCCAAAATTTAAAATGTTCGGAGTAATTAATTAGAGTTAAAAATAATATTTTTTTAAAGAAGTTAAAAATAAGCTTTTAAAATTTAGGATATTCAATATTAATTATTAATAATATACTATCTAATGATATTCAAAAACTTTATTAACACTGAATTTTAAAAGTTCATGAATTATTTTGAAATTTATAATATAATTTTGATCATTAAATCTCACTAAAATATAAGACATTTCAACTGTGCATGGACGTTATCGATTCTGCATACCATAGATTTTTTATAAAATCATAAATCAACTATATTCTATTAAAATTCATAAATTAAAAATAATCATTTGAAATCTCAATTACATACACCCTCCAATTTGTTATTGTATAGCACTGTTGCTGCCTCCACTAATATGATCTTTAAGAATTTCTCTAAGGTAGTCTAACTGCTCAAATTCCCCACGGAGTTCCTCCCACCGCAAAGAATCAAATGAAAATAAACAAATATCGAAAAATAACAAAAGTTCAACGGACGTAACAGATACAAAATAAAGAGGGAGTAGCGATAAATATTCCAACTAATTAATCTCCACTTGGGGTTAAAGAAAACTAATAAACTATTGTGCATTTAGAGATCCAATTGGCTTAGTATTTTTTTTTCTTCTTTTTCGTCATTCACTTCTAATTTTTAATATTAGGGCATGTTTGTTTACTTGCAGAAAAGTTTTCCAACTTGTCATTTTCTATTTTTCTAAAATCCTCCAGCTTTTTTCTTTCTTAGAAAACTAGTGAAAATTTGAAATGTGTTCCAAATATGCAAACACTAATCAGATTACTTTTTCGGTTTTTACTTCACAAATTTATATCCATGCTTAAATATATTGATATAAAATTTATAATTATGAATAATCATTTTAATATAATTGAAAATGAAAAAATATATAATTAAAATATTCACATAAAAAAGAATATCAAATTCTAAATTTCAGTTAACTACCCGTTAAACCAACTAAAAACCTAAAAATTTAATCAATTGTTTTGTTAAGGTAGAACTTAACATATTCATCCATAAGGTAGCAAACATTGGTAACTAACAAGTATATTCGATACCATAACCTCCAAAGATCCTTATCACCGTCAAACACCTCCTTGTTCTTAAAGGGGTTGGGCAAAATACTTGGCCAAAAATATGAACTATTAACTTTCTGTTCTGATCTCTGAAAGCAACTGCAGATTGTATGGATTTTATCAAAACATCATTTCCCGTGGCCAATGAAAAGGAAATAAGAAGACTAACAAAATCAAAAAATTTCCTAAAGTGAATGCTGCATACAGATAGTTATGGGGCACATTCATGGCCCCTTTGTCGGAAACATAGCTGTATCTTCAGTCATTAAATTAATCCTTGTAATTAGTCCCCATTTTTTCATGCCAATGTCACAATGCAATTCCAAAATTTTAGTCCCGGCAAACTATAAAGTCATGGGAAAAGACTACAAAAGTTTAGGTAGAAACATGATCCCAACTTTTGAAATACTGACATAAAGATGCTTTTTCGCAGCAGAAGTCCATCCTTAACAGTTCACAACAATCAATTATTTCATCTTTGACTAAGCAATGACTTTCCAATATGATTTACCAGTGGTAAAAATCATACGAATAAAAAGACACATATCTCTCCTTCACACTCACTGTTTTCAACATTTCCATAGATTGAACCTCTAACCTACACTCTCGAATCAACTTTTCTACTAACTTTTCCTCCTCGACAAGAGGTCTATTCTAAACAAAAGCATCACATATTTCTTTGCGTCAGAGTTGAACTCCATTATAATAAAGGAAAATTTTATATAATCTTATCTAGTAAAGACTCTAAGCGTTATCTAGCTCAAAAATGCATCACATAAATTTATGTTTAAGTTCTTTAGTTCATTTGGACTTCCAAACAAACAACAAAGATCTAGTTTTAAAAGTTGTTTTGGTTATCTGGATTAAAATTCTTGACATAACAATGCCGTTCTACCTATAACACGTGAATATAAAACTATTCAAGTAAGAGATTTAGAAACTTACTTCATTGTGAGATACAGATACTAGCTTCCAACCAGCAGCAGTAATATAACGGCGCTTTAGCATAGTATGCCCGAGAGGAACCCCTGCAGAGATGCATAATAAACATTAAAGCAAATAAGAGGATTTGTGTTATTTACTGAATCAAACAAACACAAATGTGCAGACAGTGATACACCAATGACCATAGGCTACTTTGACACTCACCAGAATTTCTGGAGAAATGAGTTGGCCCATCAATTTCAAGAACAACCTTTTGATCAACTAAGACTGCGTCCAAGCTGTACCCATCCACAACATATTCTCTGGTCCAATCAAGGCCGGTGCTTACTAAAAGGCGACCTACCTCCTTTTGGAATGAGGAGGTCATTTTCTGATTGAATCTCTTAGTTCTTCCAGCACAGACGATTTTCTCCTCAAGATCACTCCTGAGAGCCAGCTGAAGTTGTGGGTATTCAACCTTCAAGCATTGGTTAACAAGATAAGCCTGGGACGCAAACATGATATCCTCCCTATACTGCTCTGAAATCTGTTGCTCTTCAAAGTGACTCAATGTTTTCCAAACATGAGAAAAGAAACTGCGTTCCATTTGCCCAAAAACAGCACAAGACCATGATATGTTGCCAAGCTGATCTCTGTTGAAGCTGAGAACAGGATACTCTACAACTCCATCAAGATTGGTTTCTGTACTTCTTGCTTCAATGTAGTTACCTTTCTCTTCACCTGAGCAGCATTTGAATTGGTCCACATCTTCAAACACATTATCAAGTGATTCCAGTATGGCATCCACAGGTTCATACAGAGACGCAAAAGCCCACAAAAGCTGTGCAAGTTCTTGTGCTTGGAAAGTGTGAATCATGCTTGAAGCTCTTTTTGATAACTCCGCAAAGAGCTCTGGAGCAGAATGCTGCATAGAAGCAAAAGCACCTGCTATATTTGCAACATTCTGTGAATTAAAGTCACCAACTTTGGTCAATGCAACCTCAGCTACTCTGTCCATCTCTGACAAATAAAGAAGCTCACCACCAATCTTAGACAACGCCCATGCAATATTTGAAATACCTTGAGCTGAGCAGTCAGGCAGGGCCATCATTGCAGTACCCACAAGCATAGACATCTCTCTTTGACGGGCAAACGCCAGCCTATGCGTCCTCATCATAGATACTTTTTCCATGTTCTTTGCAATTCGGTGAAGTGCAGTTGCAATGTTCAGTGGAGAGAGCGGGGAAGGACTCAGGCCTTTCCCTACGGCTATAATCATCTCAGAAGCATATTCTAGTACTTCTTCCGCAGTCTGTGCATCCACTATTGCTCTATTCAAATTGATCTCTTTCCTACGGTCAGAAGGCCCCGAGAACTGAGAAAGCCTTTGTACGAAAGTCTCCATCGTCTTCTCCCTCTTCTCTGCAAACATCCCACCAGCAAGCATACTCACAGCATTTCTAAGTTCATTAGCATCTTGAAGTGTATTTAAATCAACCGATCCAATACCATCCTCCTCCGACTCAGACTCGATATCAGAATCATCATCATCTACCTTAAACACCTTATCACCCTTCTTCTTGTTCATCATTGATTTCTTCTTCTTTTTCTTGTTCTTCCTACGATTAACAATGTTTTCCAATTTCCGTGTCAATCCTCTAGCTTCAATGGACTTAACAGCAACCTTCCTCGCCCTCACACACCAATCCATATTATCCGTATCCTGAAGCAATTTCGATTCTTTCTGCTCTTTTCTTTTCTTAGGGGGCAAAAACCCTAAAGGGTCAAGATCCCCAATAAATTCCGCTTCCCAATCCACATTAGAATCATCATTATTATCTTCTTCTTTATCATCACCCTTCCGAACATTCTTAACATAATTAATATCCGTTGTTCCTACATTAACAGTACAACTACCCTTTCGAAATCCTAACTCAACTTTCCCACCACACAAATTAAACCTTAAGTTCTTGAATTGAAGCCTACTACAATATTTACGGACAATCCCACTCGTGACCAAACGATTCGAATACACACAATTTAAGGACAAGGGAGCTGGAGAAAATGTATGTAACAAGATAGACTCCATTCCTTTCTAGTACTACTTCAATTCTAACTACAAAAATTTAAATTTTCAAGAACCTCCTACTATTTATAAAGACTTCCATGAATACATACACACATATATGGTTGTATACAAAAAGGGTCAGTCATTAACTTTCAAGAATTATACTTTATGATAAAATGAAGTGATAAAACTGAATACAAAAAGAACTGCAAAAAAGCTTGCTTTTTTATGTGGGGTTTGATTGAATAATGATATATATGTAATCTATATCAATACATGTAGAAATATATATTATACAATATGGGTTGAAGTTACCAGAAGCTATTCATCTTAAAGCTCCAATCTTTCTTTTTCTCAGGCTAAGGGGTTTAGAGCTCCTCACCAATGTAATCTGTTAACTGTTATTATAGATAGATAAGATACACTCCTGACTCCACTGTTTTTTTTGTGTGTGTGTTTTTGAATATTAGAATCATAAAATTATAGTAAAATTTTAGAAATGGACATCGTTTAGTTTTTTAATATGTATCTTGAAGTGATTTGTTCGTATAGTTTAAATTATTATTTTTACTATATTTTATAGATAAAAATATTGATTAAATATTTTTGTTTATAGAAAATATATTAAAAATATTAATTATTATTATATTATCAAAATTATGTATTTAAAATTAGTGTAAAATACTTGTCTAAAAGTCAGATGTATATTTATAAAAAAAAAAAAGAGAAGTACATATATTACTTTCGTTAGTTTTGGTGGTATTTATCTCCCATATTGAATAAAATAATTCATTTTCTATTATAGGAAAAGAGAAAGGAATGCAAGCTTATTTTAATATATATTTTAGACTTTATATCTTTACATATAAAAGAAAATTGATAATTTTAAATTTAAATTAAAATTAAAATGGTACATTTTATTTAATGAGAGTTGTTCCCTGATAAGCGACTGTCAGTCAAAAAAATAAAATAAGTGTTATCACTATCCGCCAGAGATGCACAAAAAGTTCATCGGGCCGGGCTTTGACTTTGACCGGGTCAACCGGGCCAGGCTTACGGAAAATATTTGAGCCTTTTAAGGCCCGGTAGGCGTGCCGCGTCAGGCTTTTATCGGGCTGGAACCGGACCGGACTTTATCCAGACTCGATTAATTTTTCATAAAAATTATTAATATAAATTTAATAAGAATTTAATGGTCCTAAAGTCATATTTAGGTAATTATCTAAAATTAAGACATGTTATAATGTTAGGAAATAAATACTGATGTTGTTAGAGAATAACCAAACAGAGTTTATGTTGACGTCATCAGAGTTTAAGGAAACTGTCGGTCAGAGTTTATTCTATCAGAGAATACTCAATCAGAGTTTACTCTAACAGAGAATACTCTATCAGAGATTATCAACTGACAGAGTTTAGCTTCAGAGTTTACCAAAGAAGGAAACAAACAAATCAGAGTTTGATTTGGATAGTGAAGAAGGAATTCGAATGCAAGTCTAAATTACCTTGTGAAAGCTATTCTTATCATAATCTGTTTTGTAATTGTATTTGTAACTGTGTCTATATAAACACAGAGATAGGTTATAATTAAGTGTTTGAATTCATTCAAGCAATATCTTTTTGTAACCTAGTAGCTCTTAAGAACATTATATTTCTTGATAGAGTTTTATATTCAAGTTCATTATTAATACAAAACAGTATTCCATTTTACATACTTGTGTTCATAACCGATTAGTTGGTACTATTACATTCAAACCCCCTTCTGTAATAGCTAGATTATCTGGGTAACAATTTGTATCAGAGCAGACAGTTAACTACAGCTTAAAAGATCATATAATCATGTCTGGAAACAAGTATGAAAGTATCAGGATCCCAATATTAAAGAAGGCTGAATACCCTACATGGAGGGTAAAGATGATGATATTCCTGGAAGTAACTGATCTTGATTATTTAGACAGAATCCATACAGGACAGTATCTACCAACCAAGCTTGTGCCATCAACAATTGTGGAGGGAAGACAGGTTCCTGAATACTATACACTGAAGGACAAGAAAGAATGGACCAATGAAGAAAAACTAGAAGTCCTCAAAGATGCCAAAGTAAGGAACATATTACATAACAGTCTTGACTCTGTGATGTCTAACAAGGTAATTGCATGCAAAACTGCCAAATAAATTTGGGATGCACTGGAGGTTCAATGCCAAGGAACCAAGGAAATCAAGAAAAACAGAAGATCTATACTAATTCAAGAATATGAATATTTTGAAACAAAACGAATGAATCTCTCACAGATATCTATGACGGATTTATAACTCTGTTAAACAACTTGGCTTTGGTGGATAAGGTGTATGACAATGAAGATTCAAACACCAAGTTTCTTAGGGCTCTTCCTGAAGAATGGGATCTACAAACCTCCTTAATAAGAGATAGGGCTGATCTAGATGAGATGTCTTTTGATGAAGTCTATGGAAGATTGAAGACTCATGATCTAGAACTACAGCAAAGGAGAAATAGGAATAGTAGCAAGGCAAAATCTATTTCTTTGAATGTTGAGGCTAAGATTGAAGAACCTAAAGAAAAAGTCCTTAAAGCCTCAACAAGAAAAGGAAAAGTTGTGATCACGGAAAGTAGTGAATCAGAGTTTGAGGCAAACTCTGATGTAAACTCTGATGATTATTCAGATTCTGACATTAGGGAGATGGTTGCCATGATTGTCAAAGGCTTCAAGAAGATGAAGTACAGGAAATTTAAGAAGCAAGGAAACTTCCAGAAGAAGCAAGGGGAATCAGACAAGAAAGATAGATTCAAAAGAAGAGAAGACATAGATGGAAAATCAAAAACTCTTGACAAATCAAAGGTCAAGTGTTACAAGTATAATAAGATGATGCACTTTTCTACTGAGTGCAGAAGCAAGGAATCTGGAAAAGCTCTTATCACATCAAAGAAAGATTGGATGGATTCCTCATATTCTGAAGGGGAAAACAAATTATGCTCTCATGACAAACTCTGATGCTCTCATCCTAAACTCTGACAAGGTACCAAACTATGTCTTTAATTTTGATACTGAAAATATCTGTGAATTAAAGTCTTTCCTTAGATCATTGCATGTTAGTTTTAAATCACAATCTCTTGAGAATGAAAGATTAAAATCTGAGATACAAACTCTGACTGCTAGGAATAACTTTGTTGAAACTGAATAAAAACACATGTTTAGCACTGAGAGAGATTGTGAGAATTCTATACACATGCAAACTCAGCTAGAAATTCAAGTGGAATATTTAAAAGCTGAAATTGCTAAAGAAAAAGAGACTTTCAGAGTTTGGACAAACTCTGGCAAGAAAGTCCAACAAATGTTTTCTGAAAAGAATTGGACTTCTGCCTTAGGTTATGAATCTAACAAGGAAACAAACACTAAAGCACACACAAAAGGAACATTGAGTGAACCTTTGAAATTTGTTAGAGCTAGTAATGACAATAAAAATAACTCTGGTGAATGCTCTAATAATGACAAAGGTATGAAGTGTAGTGTGTCAGAAAATAAAGAGGTAAATATAGGATTACTCTCTCAGAAGCAACTTAAGGATAAGTTGAAGGCGATATCAAATAAAAATGAACCTAAAAAGGTAAAGAGAAATAGGAATGGTAAAGTAGAAATTACTAAGGAGAATAACTACATGAATATCCCTGATGCTCCAAGGAAAATATGTTTTACTTGTGGTAATTCAAATCACCTTGCTATTGATTGCACACAAAAGAAAAAGAAGGAAATTGATGGACCTAGTTCAGAGGTTAGAAAACAAACTAGATATAGACCACAAAATCCATGTTTTCACTGTGGTAGCTTATGGCATTCAATTTATAAATGTAATGAATATCATAGTTTGTATTTCAATTATCATGAACTATTGCCTAAATTGAATAAATCTCCTATCTTTTCTAATCATGCTGTCAAACAAGAATATATGATAAAAGCTGATAAAAGAAAAGTAAACTCTGATGATGCAAACTCTGATAATGCAAACTCTGTTAATATAAACTCTCATAAAAATACTTCTGCTGCAAGAGTTAACAAGTTTCAAAAGAAAGGACCCAAACTTGTTTGGGTTCTCAAATCTACTAATTAATTTGCATTAAATTGATTGCAGGGAAATAGGAAAAACATCCTAGTGATTGATAGTGGATGTTCTGCATATATGGCTGGAAACAAATCTCTGCTTTCAGAGTTTGAGGAGAAGCCTGACCCAGCAGTACCTTATAGAGATGACAACATAAGAAGAACTCTGGGATATGATAATATTGTTATTGGAAATGTCATCATTAAGAATGTAGCTCTGGTTGAAGAACTCAAGCATAATCTGCTAAGTGTGAGTCAAATGACAAACAGAGGTTATTCTGTGGAATTTCATGAAATTTATTGTGAAGTAAAAAGTAAAAAGAATGGCAAAGTGGTTCTCATTGGTCACAGACATAACAACTTATTTGAAGATAGCTTGGATGTAAACTCAGATGATCCCTTAACTTGTTTACTTGGAAAGGCATCATCTTTGGAAAGATGGAATTGATACAAGAAGCTGTGTCATTTGAACTTTGTAAACATTAATGAATTGGTGAAAAAGGATCTAGTTAGAGGTCTTCCAAAGTTCAATTTCATCCTGATGGACTATGTGATTCATGTCAAAAGGCCAAACAAAAGAAGATATCTTTCAAGAGCAAAACTGAAAATTCTATTGATCAACCTTTTCATCTATTGCATCTTGATTTATTTGGTCCAGTCAACATTATGTCCATTGTAAAGAATAAATATACTCTGGTGATTGTAGATGATTTTACAAGATTTTCATGGGTGTACTTTTTACATAAAAAGGATGAAACTGCTGAGATTATTTTTGATCATATTGCTATGATTGAAAATGGATCACCACACAAGGTTAAGAATCTAAGGAGTGATAATGGAACAGAGTTTAAGAATTCAGTGGAGGAGTTCTACTCAACAAAAGGAATTATTCAACAATTTGCAACACCTGGAACACCTCAACAAAATGGTGTAGTTGAAAGGAAGAACATGACCCTCATTGAAGCTGCCAGAAAAATGTTAGAAGGAGCAAAAATACTTACTTATTTTTGGGCAGAAGTTGTGAATACTGCATGCATAACTCAGAATTGCACTTTGATAAATAAATATGGAATGACTCCATATGAATCAATGAAGGGAAGGAAGCCAAATGTAAAATACTTTCACATCTTTGGAAGCAAGTGTTTTATTTTCAAAACATATCCTGAACAATTGAAGAAATTTGAACTCAAGGCTGATGAAAGCATTTTTGTTGGATATGCAACAACTTCTAAAACTTCCTCAAGGGCATTCAAAGTATTTAATCTAAGGACCAGGACAGTCATGGAATCTATTAATGTGTCTTTTGATGAAGAAAAAATAGTTGGGTTACATGATGGAGATGCTCAAGAATCTCTGAGTTTTGAAAATGAATTGCAGAACACAAACTCTGATGAGCTAAACTCTGATGAGACAAACACTGTTAAGCCAAACTATAATGAAGTAAACAATGATTCTTTAAACTCTGATTCAGATATAATTGAAACAGTAATTGAAGATTCTGCACATGTTGAGGGGGACCAACATCAATCATTTACTGACATTGAAGAACAAACCTCAATTATTGAAATATCAGAGTCTGACCAAACTCTATCTAACACAAACTCTGAAACCCTAAACTCTGATCAATCAAACTCTGAGACCACAAACACTGATCCTTCAAACTCTGAGTACTTAAACTCTGAGTCATTAAACATTGATGGAAGCACAACTTCAAGGGGAAGATTAACATTTACAGAGGAATCTTTCTATGAAGGCGCAAATCATAGTGGAGCATCTAGTTCAAAAAAAATTTCACATCCAAGAAAATGGACCAAAGATCACACACCTGATTTAATTATTGGTGATCTAGAAAGTGGAGTAAAGACAAGAAAAGCTACTCAAAATGAATGTCTATTTCATAGTTTTATGTCTCAAACATAACCAAGGAAGGTTGTAGATGCTTTGAAGGATGCAGATTGGGTTACTGCAATGCACAAAGAATTAAATGAGTTTGAAAGGAATGAAGTTTGGACCCTAGTTCCAAGGCCAAAGAATAGATCAATTATTGGCACAAAATGGGTGTATAGAAACAAGATAGACTCTGATGGAATTGTAACAAGGAACAAATTAAGACTAGTTGCCAAAGGTTATTCCCAACAGAAAGGTATTGACTGTGATGAAACCTTTGCACCTGTAGCTAGACTTGAAGCTATCAGAATATTTCTTGCTTATGTTGCACACAAGAAATTCAAGGTCTACCAGATGGATATTAAAAGTGCATTTTTAAATAGAGAAATTGAAGAAGAAGTCTATGTTGAACAACCACCTGGCTTTGTCAATCCAAAATATTCAAATCATGTCTACAGACTAGATAAAGTCAGGTATGAAACTCTGTCTCTATTTCTACTTGAAAGTGGTTTCACAAGAGGTACAATTGGTAAAACCTTGTTTTATAGAACTCAATGTAAAGATTTATTATTGGTTCAAATATATGTTGATGATATTATATTTGGTTCCATTAATGATAAACTCTGTGAAACATTTTCAAAGCTAATGCAGTCCAGGTATCAAATGAGCATGATGGGAGAATTGAGTTATTTTCTAGGGTTACAAGTAAAACAGACTGGTGAATGTATTTTCATAAATCAGTCCAAATACACAAATAATCTACTTATTAAATTTCAAATGCAAGACTCTGCATCTGCTTCAACTCCAATGGCTACAGCAACCAAGCTTGATCAAGACACTGGAGAACCAGTAGATATTACAGCATACAGAGGAATGATTGGATCTCTTCTCTATTTGACTGCAAGTAGACCAGATATCATGTTTGCCACATGTCTATGTGCTAGATTTCAGGCAAATCCAAGGGAACCTCATTTGATTGTTATTAAAAGAATTTTCAGATATCTCAAAGGCACAATTAATCTTGGCTTATGGTATCCTAGAGAGTCTGACTTTAAATTAATAGGCTATTCAGATGCTGATTTTGCAGGATGTAAAATTGACAGAAAAAGCACAAGTGGCAGTTGTCAATTTCTAGGTGGAAGAATTGTCTCATGGCAAAGCAAGAAGCAGAAATCAATTTTAACATCAACAGCAGGGGCTTAATATATAGCTGCAGGAAGCTGCTGTGCAAAGATTTTATGGATGAGAAATCAATTGCTAGACTATGGTTTGAACTTTTCAAAAATTCCTATTTATTGTGATAACCAAAGTGCTATTGCAATGACAGGAAATCCAATTCAACATTCTCTGACAAAGCACATCAGTATCAGATATCACTTCATAAGAGAACATGTGGAAGAAGGAACAATTGAAATGCATTTTGTTCCCACAGATCAACAGTTAGCAAATATATTCACCAAGCCTATGTGTTAAGCAACATTTACAAGATTGGTTTCTGAATTAGGAATGGTGACAAGTGGCTCAACTATAAATAGCAAGTAGCAGACTAATCAGAGTTTATGATAAATTCTGATCATTAGGACATCTAAACTCTGATAACAGGTTATCAGTGTTTATGGTAAACTCTGTCAGAGGTTGTGGTAAACTCTGACAGTGAATGTAAATTTTGATGTCTAAAAAATTCTGATTATGTGCTAAACTCTGATTACATGTTAAACTCTGAAATTTTATTTATGACATCATATTTAATTTTGTTACATCATATTTGTTATTCTCTGATGAAGTAGTAATTGGGCGCGTGTGTCTCACGAAAATCGATTCATATCTATACACAGACATACACACACATTTGCTGTACTTTGAGACTTGTTCTACTCATTACTCTTCCAATTATTTCTTGTCACGTGTCCTAATATATTCTATATGCAAAAGGAGATGCAAAGGTCAAGATGGTGTTGGGAATTCCCACACTTATTTTAAATCCTAACAGAAAGAAGGAATGTTGCATTCCTTTGGATGAAAGAATGGAGAGATCATCAATATACAATTTGAGAGCTGCCATATTCCAAATTGATGACTCTTCTGATCAAATGAAAGATCTCAAAAAAAATTAGTTGAGCAGCTGAAGAATGCTGAAAAGAATCTGTTGGATAATTTTCTAAAAGAAGACTTTTCTTACAGAAGGATCTAAGTCAAGAATGAAGATTCAAACTCTGATGCATTTGTCCATATTTCTGACATCATAAGTAAAATTTATGTTTTACTTCATAAAGCATAAATTGGGGGAGATTGTTAGGAAAAAAATACTGATGCTGTCAGAGAATAACCAAACAGAGTTTATGCTGACGTCATCAGAGTTTAAGGAAGTTGTCGGTCAGAGTTTACTCTATTACAGAATACTCAATCAGAGTTTACTTTAACAGAGAATACTCTATCAGAAATTATCAACCGACAGAGTTTAGCTTCAGAGTTTACCAAAGAAGGAAACAGACAAATCAGAGTTTGATTTGGATAGTCAAGAAGGAATTAGAATGCAAGTCTAAATTACCTTGTGAAAGCTATTCTTATCATAATCTGTTTTGTAATTGTATTTGTAACTGTGTCTATATAAACACAGAGATATGTTATAATTAAGTGTTCGAATTCATTCAAGCAATATCTTTTTGTAACCTAGCAGCTTTTAAGAACATTATATTTCTTGAGAGAGTTTTGTATTCAAGTTCATTATTAATACAAAATAGTATTCCATTCTACATACTTGTGTTCATAATCGATTAGTTGGTACTATTACATTAAAAAACCCTTCTGTAATAGCTAGATTATCTAGGTAACATATAATATAACGTCAAGACCATTTTCATAAATATAAGAGTGAATCTTTAGGTAAGTTACCTAAAGTTGTCTTTATGAACATTTTTCTCATTATGTGTGTGTGTGTGTGTCATTATTCTACAGAGAACATTCTTATCTAGAGTATCCGAGAGAATCCTTTATTCTATTAGTTCGATGATTTTTAGAAAAATTAATGGATTTGTAATAGGTAAATATATATGTGTATAACTTGTTTTTAATTTGTAATAAATGTAAATCTATACTATATTATTAAAGCCGGAAGGCCAAATGTTTGGTGCGTCGTCTGGTTATTTTGTGTCCCATTCAATTTCAAATACACGTCTCTGTTTCCTACTCAATTTCAAACTCATTCTTTTAATCAATATACTATCATGTTTTAATTTACTCATTAATCAACCTTTTTAATTTATTGAATATCATAATTTACTAATTAAATTTTATAAATATTAAAATAATATTATTATTTCATTTATATTAATTAAATTTTATTATTATGCTCTATCTATATTATATATACTTTTATATTATATTACTCTAAATGAATTTCTTTTTTAATTAGAATATAGAGATGTACTCACAATCTAATAGCATGTTTCAATTTCCTCATCGCTCAAACACATTAATTTATTTAAAATTGTAATTTTAAATTTTTGAATATTAAGATTATATTAATATTTTATCTATATTAAAACATACTCTTTTATTTATATTAATATTTTATCTATATTAAAACATACTCTTTTATTTATATTTTAATTAAAATATTTCTAATATATTCAAAACTCTTTTTATTAATAAAAATTTATTAATGTTTTGCATGGGTTATTAATCTATGTTAATTAATATAAATATATAACAATATATTAATGAGACTTTAAACACATAATATAAATATGATTCAAAATTAATGTATCCCAAGTACAATATTACATAAAAAATTATTAATAACATAAATAATCAAATTAAATATTTAATTCATTTAAGGCAAATGTTTGGTCTTTTTTTTGTGTTCTACTCAACTTCAAATACACGTGTCTACTACTCCATTTCAAACACATTCTTTTAATTAATATACTACCATGTTTTAATTTACTCATTAGTCAACATCTTTAATTTATTTAATATTTAATTTATTAATTAAATTTTATGAATGTTAAAATAATATTATTATTTTATATATATTAATTAATTTATATTATTATATTTACTTTTATATTATATTTCTAAACGATTTTTTTAATTAGAATATAGAGTTGTACTCACAATCTAATAACATGTTTCAATTTCCTCATTACTCAAAACTTTAATTTATTTAAAATTACAATTTTATAACAAAATTTTTTGAATATTAAAATTATATTAATATTTTATCTATATTAAAACGTACTCTTTTATTTAAATTTTGATTAAAATATTTCTAATATATCCGAAACTCTTTTTATTAATAAAAAATTATTAATGTTTTGCACATGTTATTAATTTATGTTAATTAATATAAATATATAACAATATATTAATTAGACTTTAAACATATAATATAAATATGATTCAAAATTAATTTATCTCATGTACAAAATTATATAAAAGTATTAATAACATAAATTATCAAATTAAATATTTAATTCATTTAAAATATATAATATATTATTTATTATTTTTCTCTCGTGTTTTGCACAAGTTATAGGCTAGTATATATATACATGTAAATATATTTTAATAATTAAATTTTATTAGGGTTTTTTCGGGCTTTTATGAGGCTTTTATTTGGGTCGGGCCTGATTCAGGCTTTTTAGCAGATAGGGTCGGGGCCGGGCTTTTTGCCAGGCTAGTCCGAGCTTCAATTCAAAATATAGGGCCCGTTGAAGGCCTTAAGCCCGGACCGGGCCCGGCTTTTTCGGGCCGGGTTTTTTTAGCCTTTTTTCGAATCGGGTCGGGCCAGATTTTCGGGTTCAGGCTTTTTGTGCATCTCTACTATCCGCTATAAAAAAAGTTGTGCATCCCTACTATCCGCTATAAAAAAGCACGGATAGATGATTAGAGTAATCGATTGTTAGGGATCAGACCCTTATTTAATATGATTGAATAGAGACGGATAATTATTGCCCTTCTATTTCTTTTAACTTTTTTTTTCTCATTGCCTAAGAGCCCTTTTGGCTAAACTTAAAATTGTGACTTATGATTTAAAGTGATAAGCCTAGAGCTTAAAATGTATGTTTAGGTAATTTTAACTTATGAGTGACTTATGAGTTTTTAAAAATATTATAATAATAATAATAATAATAATAATAATAATAAAAGTGACTTATGAGTAAATTATTACATATGGACAACTTTTATCAAAATAGAAAAATAAAAAAAATAAGTTACCGAAAAAAGTATCAAATACTTACTTCTGACTTTAAATCAGTTTTCGGCTTATTTCTGACTTTAAGTCGGTTTCTGACTTATTACACAAATAAACATTTTTCAGCTTAAAATCAGAAACAGTTTTAAGCCGCCAAACAGCTCTAAAACTACACGACTCTTTAAACCTCATTAGCTATAACTATTCCATCTCATCACTAATTGTCATTAATGTAATGATACTGCAACTACTATAATAACTTCTGGTGTATATATGCAACATATTAGGGTACCAGCACAAATATTTTACATTCTCAAAACAAGAAAATAGGTTTTACAGGACAAGGATAAACTGAAATACAGGGGCCTTTATTTCATACATTAAGCATACTGTTCATGTTTATTTCACAGCACTTAAATATTCAAGCTACCAACCAAACACATACAATTGCAATTTCGCAGTTCCCCTAAACTCTATAATAGACATATATAGCCTCGTGCCTCGAAAGATAAAACAGCAGGTCAACCCTTTTCCGAAGTAGAATTGGAATAAGAGAAAATAAGCCGATTCCTACCCCCAATCAAACTATATTACATCTGCTTCAGATGGTGCTCAAATAAGGATGCCATCTCTATCTGTAAATAGAAATGGGGACAAAATTAGTATTCGATTATCACTACAACAGAAGAAACAACTAAGGACAGAAAGCTAGTTTTTATGTAATTTGCACAAGCTACGTAATTTTTTTTATAATAGGTCCATATAATCAACAGCAAAATGATCTTGTTCAAAATATATCAGAAATAAACAAATCAATGATTCTGTTTTCCATTTTTTACGGATATCCGTGTATATTTTGGTGGTCTACCCTTGCCATGCCTGATTACTAAATATTAACAATAGACAGACTATAGTCAAACTTACAGCCGTTAGAGCTGCTTCTGCACCCTTATTCCCTGATTTCCCACCAGCTCGATTCATAGCCTGCAATGCAGTGGAAGTAAGATAATGAACATTATATTAGCGATAAGAGAAAAAGAAAGGTTTTTTTCTTACTTAGCAAACCCTCAGAATCAAAAAATGGGTAATCTGTTTTTTATATTTTTCGGTGCTAACTTTGATCAGTACAAAAATGGTTGCTGGTATCTTATAACACCATATGACAGGAAGATAATTAAAAGTAATCACTTCAAATAAGAAAAATCTATGAGATACTCAAAGCATTACCTGATCCATATTTTCAGTCGTCAAGACGCCAAATATGCAAGGAACACCTGTGATCAGAATAATAGAAAGAAAAATCCAAATCAAAAACAAGAAAGACTGTATAATTTACTAAGTGCAGTGTAAATTGCGGAATACTGATGGCAATCCACTTGATAATTAGCTAGCTGCATGTATTAAACAATAAACTTAAGGCTTTTTACGGACAAATTAAGCTAGAAATGAGTCATGCGTTTTTGGTTGTACATCATACAGGAGTTTCCATCAAAGCACAGGCCTGTTCTCAATTTTCTCAACAACAAAGTAGTTTCAACTTTTTACGGTAGTAAAATTTTTCTGTCAAAGTAAACTTAAGACACCAGAATGGACCAAAATAAATTGTGATAAGAGATCAACAATGATCATAGATCATAATTTTAATGGCAGAGGAATTCAGTTTTTAAAAGCGCAAGTGATGATGGAAATTTTTCCAAGCCTCAGGACCAGATGGTTAAAACAGTTGCCAAGTCGATCATCGAGGGAGTTTGTGAGGCAAGGCTGAACGTGCTTTGGTTAATATATTGTTATCTGTTAACAGAAAGAAGTCTAGTGGTAGTTTTATTTTTACCTAGTAAGGTTTTTTAAAATATTAATTTTTTTTTAGTGCCTGGGATTTTAGAATAATGAAGGATTTTGTTTAGTGATGTGCCTTTGACAAGGATGCATGTTTTAGGCTAGTGTTTTTGAAACAGCTTCCATTGATCAAGACTCTATCTGTTGTAGACTAGGTTGAGTTTGGGCTTGCTGCCTCAATATAATGGGGTCCTGGGCATTATATTCTCCATGTGCTGTTGAATCTGCCCAGGCGGTTTTAATTTTTTTAGGGGGAGTCCTCATAAGTGTCTGTGTCGTCATTTTTTTTTATTTTCTTTACAAATTTAAAAGGGGTATCATCCCTATTTAACAAATAAAAAACAGCTGGTTGTTTTTTTTCAATGCAAAATCTTCCAGGAAAGTAGCTGTTGTGTCTTCCCGCGCATATCTATAGTTTGTTAGGGGGTGTCCTCATTGCAGTCAGTGTTGTATTTTTTACAATTTCATTAATAAAATTAAGATGGTATCTTCCCTACTTGACAAACAAAAACATTTGGTTGCTTTTTGTTTCATTGCAAAATCTTCTAAGAATGTAGTCACCAACAATATATTAATAAATATAATTTTAATCGGCATTTTAATTCAATATAGAGTTAAATACAACAATAAAACATTCAAACCAACCTGAACTCAGACTAGCTGAAAGTATTCCAGAAGCTGCTGAATTAGAAACGGCATCATAGTGGGTAGTGTCACCTCTTACCTATACAACAAAATATCTACAGATTATACAGTCTAGGTTATAGAAAGCTATCACACAGAACAGAATGGAGACAAATATAAAAATTTAAAAAGAAACAAGAAATCAGATGCATCTATATTCACCTAAAACTTATAATAATGTTAATAAATGACACAAATCCACCATCTCTTGACTCCCATATGCCTCCTTTAAAGCATTGTTGTACATTTATAGAATGATTTATCATAATTCATACAAGGAAAGAAAGGATGGGAGGAAGAAAAAAATATCTCATTACAGACTTCTATCTAAAGATATTTCCCTATAAACTCGTAAAAGTAATGGACTTATTTTGTGAATATGCTTTTGCACATTTTAAATCCATGAAAAATAGCAGATGTAATATTTACACATCATTCGATATGCCAATAAAGTTTTTGGTTAATAGTCAAAACAATAATTTCAAGCCGACTATAGCACTTATAACAAGGTGGCAAATGCAACAGTTCTTAACTGAATGAAGTTCCAACATATACATAATTTTAACAATTCTTTACTGAATGAATACCACATATACAAGATTGTGCTGACAAGCATTACAGCACCAAAAGCACCTGCTTGATTTAACAGTTTATGGAGCTTCAATAAATCTGAACAGAATTAGATATCGGGTGATTCTATTAGAACATGTTGATTTATGATATAGTGAGACAAAATCATACCACAGCCCCGATACACAATATTGCATCATACTTCTTAGACTTCCCAAGCCTCTCTGCAACAACACCAATCTCGAAACTACCAGGAACCCACACAACCTGGTTGATAAAAACAACAATGATGCGCTGATGTCAGAAGCCACGTAATCAAAGGATGCAACATAAGGACACGATATAAATGATGTGCTCGTTTGAGAAGCTCAACTTATAAACACTGATCAAAATTACTTATTTTTTGACACAGTTAAGGCCCAAGGAAAAGTTTAGATCATTCATTGCATAACTATTGAATATCATTTCCAATAAAAAAGGAAGCAGGGTATGGTATGTATATGTTACTTCTAACACACGTCCTTACATCACTTGTTTCCTTTGGTGATTTCACAACAATGTAAAAGTATTGGTGAACCAACATATACAGCACTCTACTCAAGATCCACGATATGCAGGAAAATCAATAAGGATACGTTGTGTGGAAAAAATGCCACATACATCTATATCCTCGTCTTTAACTGAATATCTGCTGAACGTCTCCAGAGCTCCATTCAACAGTGGCCTGGTAACAATCTCATTGAACCGAGCAACCACCTTTTGCAGTAACAACAATAAGAAAAGAATGACAGATCGAATATTAGTGATAGTTTAAAGTAATCAATGACTTATGCTTGCTATAAGATGCAACAATGTGTGATAAGCAGTTGATCAATGTGTACTTGTGTGATTATGAAAATTCTAATTTTGCTATATGATGTCTATACTAAAGAGTTATCTAGGGTGACTATTGGATGTAATTTCATCATTGACTGCTAGATTCAGGTGAAAAGGAAACTGCCATATGTTCTCCCATGCAGCAATTCAGAATTATTACTAACATTGTTATTTTGTTACAAGAAAAAATTACAGCTGAACCCAGAAGTGGTGAAATTAGAAATTACATAGATATGCATTGTACATATATGTAGGCATGTTCTGCCCCTTTATACTAGTAGTCATTATTGTACTGCCTGTTTGTTGTTACCAGTAATTTTAGCTCTAGTATTTTACTGCTCAATGTTTATTGTCTCTCGTCTTTTATACGGAGCTCTTATGCATATGAAGAACTACTGTTTTTGCACGGCCAAAGCCAGGGGTATTTATGGAAACTGCCTCTCTACAACAAAACCCCTAATGGGGTAGAAGATAGGTCTCTGTACCCCCTTCTTTACGAACGGGACATATTGGGTAGCTTTGGTTTGGTATTATGTATGTATGCCAGTGTGAATTTGATTGTGCATGTTCAATGTTTGAGGAATTGATGTAAAAGTACATACAACAGCAAAACGAAAACCAGCAGCAGAGGTAAGTGAACCGGTCAAGTGTCGAACAGCTTCAGTCTGAGCAAATGCAGACCTATCTTTTAAATTCTTCTCATCCCCAACTCCACCAAACAGTGGTACTCCAACCTCTTCACAATTAACAACACGATTTGCAAATTAATATACGATTACAAAAGAACCCCAGATGGGATTATCCTAGAAATTCAAGAAATATTCAAATTTCATACAGGCACTAAAAAAGCACACACATTTATGAAAATAAATCAAATGGGTCATGCTAAAGACTTAAGAAACCTACAAAAATTCTAACTAGAGTACTAAACATTACAAAACTAGACTATTTTATAAGCATAAATCAAATGGGTCAGGCTCCAAATATAAAATCCACCTTAGCATACTAAATTTACACTAAATTCACAAACATAAATCAAATGGGCAGTCCTAAAAAATCAAGAAAATCAAGAAAATGTTACCTGGATTAGTAGGTTGGGTTGAAAACGAAGACAAAGAAGAAGATACAAAATGTGATGAAGATTTGTAAGAAATGACCGAGACAGGAGTCGAGGCAAGTTGTTTGTGGCCTATTTTATGCCCAACTGAAAGAGGGGTGTTTTGAATACAACCGGTGAATGAAGCAGCCATTTTTTCTGTACGTATATGTGTGTCTATCAAAGTCAATCTGTAAGAAGGGTTCAGTAAAAATGGAATCTGGGATTTTATAGATTTTGATTTGGTTTTATTTAAGAAACATAAATAGCCTTTTGGTGACTACCATACTAAATAGGTGACCCACTTTGCTCAATAGTTTGGCTTTTATTGCATAGAGGCGTGACAAATCCTTACTTTGTTCAATGATATTGCTGTAATTCGGATTCGACCACTCGCAGCTCGCCCGGCTCGAAAAAAAAAGGAACGAATTATTATTTTTTTGTTCCATTACTAGATCCAAGCCAAGTAAAGTTTTATTATTCCCCGTCTATAAATATCCAAATTTTAATGTTCGAATTAAATGAGGCGGTTCTAAATATATATGACTTTTTAAACCAAATTTAATTGGATCATTTTTTTAAAAATATGAAGTTAACAAGACGATTTCAATCAAATTAGCTAGAATAATTCGGATTTTTTTTTAATTATAATTGCTAGAGTACAAAAACGTCCTGGGTAATGGTATCCCCTTCAAGACATATATAAACTGTATGTTACACTATTAATCAATAACTTTATTAAACTTATTTTTGGTTGTATTATTTATTTTAATTTGTTAATATTTATTTTTAAAATTTTAGTTTTAAACGCATCTATATATTTTAATTAAAATATTATTGATCGGTACAAATTCTATATCGAGTTTATAAATATTAATTTAATATTTAAAACATAACTAATAAATCACACATATATTGTGCAACTATATCTATGCATTATTATATATTTTAATTTTAATGATCTGACTAAATTATTTTTTTAAACAATTTAATGTATATATTGTGAAAAGTTCTATTTTATGAATTTTCTAAAAAAATTTACCCAAATTTACTATTAATTTTTTTTACCCAAATTTACTATTAATTTTCAAATTTAATCTAAAATTCAAATATGTTTATTACTTACAATTTGACTAATAAATTTTAATATTTTATATTTTACATAATATTTATTCTTTTATTTTAATTTTATTTTATCTATTTCTAAAATAAATATACATTGAAATTATATCATTTTATATAGTATTATTATTTTAGTGTTAATATCGCAACTATAGCTCAATTCCATATTTTATTCAAATATTTACCATATTTAAAATCTAATTTTGTTATGACTTTTTCAAAAATTCATTTAATTTGTACTAATAAAAAAATTTCAACTCAACTACACGAATTTCATTTCTCATATTTATAAAAATATTAACAAATAATTTATATATGATGCATTTATAATACGTAAAATTAATATATGATAACAAAAACTGATGGTTTGTATATTAATGCTTTTAATAAAAAAAACAAAAATCTCAGTAGATCAAATGGTTGCAACAATGACTATTTAACATGAGGTTATTGGTTCGATTTGACATGATTTTATCATTTTTTAACAATTTTTTTTTAATTGTGGTATTTACATAATTATGCAAAATACAATGGTATAACCATTATTTCATAGCTAATAAAAAGGCATATTTTGCCCTTATATTGAGTTTTAATTATATTCTATATATAATTGGAATAAAAGAGATAATATGGTATGATCGTCAGAGGTAATAATATAAATTTCTAAGTATTATTAATTATTTAATTAATTGATTCATGTTCGATTATCCGTGATTACAAATATTAACTTAATAATATTTTTAAATTTATTTGTTAATAAAATGATTAAGTTTCGATTATCAACCAATATTAATAATTAACTTAATATCATTCTAAAAGAAAATATATTAAAAATGAATAAATATAAATCTTCAAAATTTAAATTTTTAATTATAAAATTATTATTAAAAACAAAACACATGCATCACTAATAAGCTAGTATATAGTAATAGAAGTAATAGATTCATGAGAATTCTGAAATATAGATAATTAAAGAAACTTAACATTAATAATATATTTATATATTATTGCATCTATTTATCGCACCTTTGCAGTCGAATAGAGAGGTTGATGGACATTAACTCTAAATCTGAATTCAAATATCGGGCGTATTAAGAGAAAGATAACACATGTAAGACATGAACTTGTATCCATCTCCAGATGTTTAGTGTACTGATATTTACTTAGATTAAAAGATAGGTACACATTATTATTATTGTCACAATAAATAATGGTGGATTTACAAAGAGGATAGTTCAGTTCGAGTAATAGATTCTGAAATCATGATATTTCTTCAACTGCGTTGGCGACCCCCCTCGGTACTAGAACGTGATAGAGTATGTTGCGATTTTGAAGACCAAAAAATTAGTTAGATATCCCCTGAGTAAGCACAATAACCTAAAGTGGAGTGACAAGTATTCAGGCATCAGTCCGATGAACATTGGAATATGCTACTAAATCACTAGCAGAAGAAGTACGAAGATGCAGACCATACTTGATGGGTCCATAATTAATACTCCCTCCGTCCCGGCCAAATGTTTACATTTGGTCCGGGCACGGAGACCAAGGATAGTGGGTGTAATAGTGATTTTATTGTTAAAATAAATGAAGTAGTGGGTGTAATAGTGTAAAGTGTTGAAAAAGTGGAGTGAAGTAGTGGATGTAATAATATATTTATTGTTAAAAGTTACTATTTTTAGTAATGTAAAGAATTGGATGGGACGTCCCAAAAAGGAAAGTGTAAAGAATTGGTTGGGACGGAGGGAGTACATCTTTAATACCTATTTTATGTTTATTTTCGTAATTTTATTAGTTAATTAATTATTTTTATTTTATTTTGTAGGAAATTAATTAAAATCAGAATTGTAGCAGAAAAAGGAGAATACAAGGAAGGAGGTGGAATTACTTGGAGGCAAAGAAAAAAGAGATAAAATCGATTACTTGTTGGAGAAGAAAAAGGAATAGAAGGAAATATTTAGAATTCAATTTGTAATCGATATAGAAAACCTACATTATTTTCCCTATATATATGGGTCTCATCTATTGTATTTTAAGACCTGAACCTTGTACCTTAACTTTAACTTTAGTTTTCAATAGTTAGGAGTAGGAGTAGAGTACTTTTATTTTCTTGCTTTTTCAATACAAACAAGTTTTTATCTCTCAAACACTTTTTATGTTATTCGTTATTTGCATGTCTTATATTAGTTGCTTTGTTTTGTTCTTCAATCATGTCTAACTAATTCTCTTGCCCTAGGATGAAGGTGAAGTTAGTTACTTACTTTTAATATTTACCTGTTTCTATTGATTGATTCTCATGATTTTTCTTGGTGCTTAATTGTTTGATTAACAAAGTGATTTTGATATATTATTGTTACCGAATTTATTTTTCATAGCCTATGCTTGCTCCATGAAGTTTTGATGGGTTATTGTTAGATAATAAGTTTCATAGTATATGCTTGTCTCGTTAATTGATATTTATTTATTGAAGAAAGAGAATTGATTTTTAGGGCAACTTGGATATTAATTGTAATTGATTGATGGATCTGGATACCTAGGTTTTCCATATTTATTTGATTTTATTTGCTTGTTAGGTTAATTAAATCTCTCTCAAAATTATTTCTCTAGTCTGCCTGATTTATTTATTAGGGTTTGGAAATTTCATAGTCTCTGAGGATCGACCTGTGATTGCTACAATTAAACACTGTGCGCTTGCAGTATTTCAACACATCAAGTTTTTGGCGCCGCTGCCGGGGACTATTGGTAATTTTTACTCCTTAATATTTAATTCTTCGGATTAGTTTTTTGTTTTCTTTGTATTTTTTTTAGGGATTTGTGAAGCGGAGAAAAGTTTGGACAAGAAGATCGTTAGAAGACATCGTTGTCTCCTTAAAAATTTTTGGAAAGCACTTTTCGGTATTCCGTATTACCTCTCTAAATTTTGTTTTTTATCACAAATATTAAAAAAATCCAAAAAAATAAATATTAAAAAAAAAATCAAAAAAAATTTAGTTAGTTATTTGTCTTGTTAAAAACCAATTTGTTGCATCATTCACATCTCACATAGGAGCACATCATCTAGATTTTCTTTATTGTATTTTATTTCTTTCCATCTTATAATTGTGGTGATTGCTGGAGGAAAGAGGTACGTACAATTTAGATTAATTCACGTAGTATAGTGCATCCATAGTTGTTTATTTTCTCGTTCTTTGTGTGTTGCATTCATTTACTCAATCTTAAGGGTGCCACCCAATTACAAGATAAGGTAAGGGATTTCATCACCCTTTCCTTGGCCCACAAATCACTAAAACGTTCATCTTGCATTTCCCTTACCTTAATAAAATCAAATAGACGTTAGCCCCTAGGATTTCGCGCTCACTTAGGAAGAGAACCTAAGAAGAAACAAATTTTTACGTATTCTTACTTTTGGTGTCAAGGAAAGCGAGAGCTTACCTGGCCAATTTGGATTGGTGTCTAGAAAGGTGGTTAGCCTCTTGGCAATGCTTCCATCTGCCTGGCCAATCGGTTTGAATATTTTTAGATTTGTGACTCTTAGTATTATCTTAAAGTTAGGAGCATGTCTAGAATTTTTCTAGGTTAACATAGACATAGGATTTTTCTTTTGTATTTTTTTTAGGTCTTTAGTTCTATCTCTTGTCTGCTACGTGCTTACTTGCTTACTTGTAAGTCATGTCTATTCCACTTAGAGACCGTTGTTATCCCACTCGTTCCACCCAACCCTCATGCATAGTACTACCAACAGTAAATGGTAATAATTTTGAAATCAAATCTCACCACATTAGCATGTTACCTAGGTTTACTGGGGTAGAGGGAGATGATCCATATCTTTTCATCCGAGAGTTTGAGGAAGTTTGTGCCCTACAGAAAATTCAACAATTGACTGATGACTCCATTAAATTGAGACTTATCAACTTTGCTCTCAAAGAAAATGCTAAAAAATGGTTATATAGTCTACCCATTAATTCTATTTCAACTTGGGAGGGATTTGTAGGCATATTTCTAAAAAAATATTTTCCAAACCATAAGGCCAACAAACTTAGGAATGAAATCAACCAATTTCAACAAAAACAAAATGAGTCTTTTTGGAAATATTTTGATAGATTTAAAAATCTGTTGTCCCAATGTCCTCAACATGGTATAGAACAATGGAGACTTTGTAAAATTCTTTATGAAGCCTTAGATAGTCCAACCACTTCTTTGTTAGAGTCAATGTGTCAAGGTAAATTCATGGATAAAAATGAAGAAGAAGCTTGGCAATTTTTTGAGGAGTTAGCTGAAAAAACAATGTTGTGGGAGTCAACTAGGGAACCAAGTCAAGAAATCGAAAAACCTAGCTCATCTAAAGGCATACATGTAGTTGGTAATTCTATTGCAACTGAAGCTAAATTAGCTACACTCACAAGAAGATTAGAAGCCTTAGAAACCAACAATGTATCTTCACAAGTGTCTGCCTGTGCAAACTGTAACTCATCTAATCAGGTGACAGAAAATTGCCTTGAAATTCAACAAGCTAATGCCATGTTTCAAGCGAGAGTTATGAATGATCCATTTTCACCCACATACAACCCTGGTTGGAAAAATCACCCAAATTTCTCATGGAACCAAGGTCAATCCAATCAGTATAACCAACCATCTCAACCTGCTTTTCAAATTCCCAATCCTGGTCCATTTCCAACCCAAAATCCTAATTCTTTTTCTGTTCAAAGCTTTGACCCATATCCAAATTCTGTTTCAATTCCTTCGAATCCTCCTGGTTTTAATGAAACTGATAAGAAAATGAATTTCTTGGAAAAGAGTATTGAGGCGTTATTGAAATCTCAAGCTAACATAACTCAATCTCAACAGGCTTTCATGCAAACTATGACCCAAAATAGGCAGTTACTAAATTCCAATACTCAAGCCATATCTAAACTAGAGGTCCAAATCAGTCAGTTAGCCAACACAATCAGTGAGAGAGAGAGAAACCGATTTCCTAGTCAACCTGAGGTTAATCCTAAATTTCATCCAAACCAAAAATCTCATGAAAATGTGAATTCTGTTATCTCTCTTAGGTCTGGTAATCAATTCAATAATCATGCTGGTCTCAATACTCAAGAGGAAGAAAAACTCATTTCTAAACCAAATCCTTTACTCTTAAATCCTAGTCTTGACCAATCCTTGTCTCCCAAGAGTTCTGAAGCAGTAGTGCAATCTAATGAACCTTCCAAATCTGATGAACCACCTTCAAAACCCATCTCTGAAAAAGTCTTCAAGCCAAAAGCCCCATTTCCTCAAAGGCTTACTTCAAATAAACAATCTCCTCATTTGGATAAGATTTTGGAAGTCTTTAAACAAGTCAAGATCAACATTCCTCTTTTAGATGCAATTCAACAAATTCCCTCTTATGCTAAGTGTTTGAAAGATTTGTGTACTCATAAAAGAACCACTCATGTTCCTAAGAAAGCTTTCCTAACGTCTCTTGTTAGTTCTATCATATCGCATCAAATCCCTGTAAAGTATAAGGATCCTGGTTGTCCTACAATCTCTTGTGTCATAGGTGATACTTTCATTGACAAAGCGTTACTTGATTTAGGAGCTAGTGTGAACCTTCTTCCATTATCTGTCTATCAAACTTTGGGTTTAGGTGAGCTTAAAAACACTAATATCACTCTTCAGTTAGCTGATCGTTCTGTCAAAACTCCTAAGGGCGTAGTGGAGGATGTGTTAATTAAGGTTGGTGATTTTATCTTTCCCGTAGATTTTGTTGTTCTCGAGACTGAACCTGTCAAAAATTTCAAAAATCAAATTCCTATCATTTTAGGAAGACCTTTTCTTGCTACTTCCAATGCTTTGATCAACTGTAGGAATGGTTCGATGAAACTCACTTTTGGAAACATGACTCTAGATCTTAATATCTTTAATGTGGGAAGTCAACCCAATGATCTATATGACCAACCTGTAGGAGTTAATTTCATTTCTGACGTTGTGTCTTGGTCGAATCTTGAGGATAGTTTAATTGAGTCTTTTCTTGAACATGATGTTGTGTTAGAGTATGAGAGTAATAGAGAACTTCGTGAGTTGTATCAAAATTTCACTTCTGATGAGATGTTAGATGAATTGAATATCATTTGTTCTAAACATGAAACTCAATTAAAGGATATTGTGTTTGAGCCTAAGTCCATTATTAAGACTTCTGTAGGTGAGCCACCCCCACTTGATTCAAAACCTTTTCTATCCACTTTTGGTCTGTCCTTTGTAGGTTTCAATGAAACTCATCATGCTTTTATTTCTAATGACTTAGTCCATGATCACAAATATCAAGTAATCAATTTGCTTAAACAATTTAAAGAAGCGTCTAATTGGTTTATGGATTATGTTAGTGATATGAGTTTTATCTTGTTGCGAGATCATATATTTCTAGTGGATAATGTTGTTCTTGAGAATGTGTTTCAACAGTGTGCTTACTCTACGATGAAAGAAGTTTTTCCTCGATGTGGTGTTGGTTAGTAAGTTATTCTTGATTGTCTCCCATAGTCAAGTGTAGGTATGGGGGAGTAACTATGTGTGTGTGTTGTATAATAGTTTATTTTGCTTCCTCCATCATGCTTTTATCAGGTATTCTCGTCCTTTTACTTTATCATTTCTCTTCTTTGCATACATTGAGGACAATGCATGATTTAGGTATGGGGGAGGGAATTAGTAGTATTATAAAAAATTAGAAAATCCAAAAAAATTAGAAAATTAGAAAATCCAAAAATAGAGATGTTTTAGCTAAGTTTTTCACTCTTGTACTTTGATTCTAGTTGGTGTTAACAATTTTTTTATAAAATTATATATATGTAATGCCTTGAGATAATTCGAACGTAGGTGAGTAAGGTTTTCTTCATGAAACTTGTGTCGAACAAATTTTTGCTTAAAAGTCCAAGACGGCACTTATTGCACAAGGTCTTTGTTGGAAAGATTGTCTAGGGAAGTTTTCGATACCTAAGAGAGAGCCCACATGTTAAAACAATGTCGAATCAAATGTTTGTGAAAAATATATAAAGCATCAAGTACTCCTTTGAGATCAATGGGTGGCAAATACAATGTTATATGAAAGGGACGATCCATGTACATGTGCTGGTATTAAGTGCAATTGTATGAGAAATAAATTTTTCTTGGTGACTTTTCACTGCCCTTGGTTACTGGAGAATTACTTGACGAGCTAGGATAAAAGTAGTAATTGACTAGTCTTGTTTTGTGGCCTTTGTTACTCGAGTAATTAAGTCCGTAGGGGTATTTTGAAACCTAGTGCCCTAAGACCAACTGGTTTGGGAGTCATTGACCCAAAGCTTGCTACATGGGAAACATAGAAAGCCTAAGAAAACGGACATTGCACAGTCAATTGGAAAAAAACTGTGAAATTTGGCTAGATACTTGTTTTGATAGAGATTGGGTCAGTTCAATATTGGTTGAAAAAGAGGAAATGTACTTATTCAATTGATTCTTCAAAGACCTATTTTCACGACACACCTTGGGAGTTTTTGCAAACGTTTGCGTCTATATAAGTGGATTTTAGATACCTACATCTTATCAATTATTAGAAGAGTCTTTAAGGCATGTATTTTCCTAAAAATCTTCTTTTGTTGACACCGATGAACGTTATTGATAGAGTGAGATACTTGCTAGAATATTTCATGAATTTTATGGGTATATCTTCTGTAAACCCTTAGGAGACAACACTCCTCTGGTAGAGATCGTCTACGAGTTTAAATGGGTTGGTAAACCTAAAATTACCTGTCACGCCTACGAAAAGGAGCATAGGACTTTTATAATTTTTTTTTTCTTTTGATTTTTCTCGAGGACGAGCAAAAGATAGGTATGGGGGTATTTGATGGGTCCATAATTAATACATCTTTAATACCTATTTTATGTTTATTTTCGTAATTTTATTAGTTAATTAATTATTTTTATTTTATTTTGTAGGAAATTAATTAAAATCAGAATTGTAGCAGAAAAAGGAGAATACAAGGAAGGAGGTGGAATTACTTGGAGGCAAAGAAAAAAGAGATAAAATCGATTACTTGTTGGAGAAGAAAAAGGAATAGAAGGAAATATTTAGAATTCAATTTGTAATCGATATAGAAAACCTACATTATTTTCCCTATATATATGGGTCTCATCTATTGTATTTTAAGACCTGAACCTTGTACCTTAACTTTAACTTTAGTTTTCAATAGTTAGGAGTAGGAGTAGAGTACTTTTATTTTCTTGCTTTTTCAATACAAACAAGTTTTTATCTCTCAAACACTTTTTATGTTATTCGTTATTTGCATGTCTTATATTAGTTGCTTTGTTTTGTTCTTCAATCATGTCTAACTAATTCTCTTGCCCTAGGATGAAGGTGAAGTTAGTTACTTACTTTTAATATTTACCTGTTTCTATTGATTGATTCTCATGATTTTTCTTGGTGCTTAATTGTTTGATTAACAAAGTGATTTTGATATATTATTGTTACCGAATTTATTTTTCATAGCCTATGCTTGCTCCATGAAGTTTTGATGGGTTATTGTTAGATAATAAGTTTCATAGTATATGCTTGTCTCGTTAATTGATATTTATTTATTGAAGAAAGAGAATTGATTTTTAGGGCAACTTGGATATTAATTGTAATTGATTGATGGATCTGGATACCTAGGTTTTCCATATTTATTTGATTTTATTTGCTTGTTAGGTTAATTAAATCTCTCTCAAAATTATTTCTCTAGTCTGCCTGATTTATTTATTAGGGTTTGGAAATTTCATAGTCTCTGAGGATCGACCTGTGATTGCTACAATTAAACACTGTGCGCTTGCAGTATTTCAACACATCAATACTCAAGTATCTCTTAGACATAACTAAGGATGTGCTTCATTATATTAAAGTGGGGCTCACGAGGGGCATGCATAAATAAACAAATTTGTTGCACAACATAACTAATATCAGGTCTGGTAAAAATTAATATGGTAGTGCCCTAGTAATGCTAACATACAAAGTCAGATCAGGAAGAAGATGACCAACATTAGTATTTAGCTTTGTCGTAAGATCAGCACGAGTGCTAATAAGCTTGCAAAGGCTCATCTTAGCTCAACATAAAATTTCTTCAACATATTTTTGTTGAGACAGAAATAATACATTTGTTGTGCGACGAACAAAAATATGTAAGAAATAAGGTAAGGGACCCAAGTCTTTCGTTGCAAATTCAACACTTAAAAGACTTATGATATGTTGAAGAAACTGAGTAGAGGAGGCAGTAATAATAATATCGTCCACGTACAAAAGGAGAAAAATAGTGTCACTCTCGTGCTTGTATGTGAATAGAGAAGTATCGCTCTTACTACAAGTGAAATTCACCTTCAACAAATATTGAGCAAATTGATGATTTCAAGTCCTCGTTGACTATCTAACTCTATAGATTGTCTTGCGGAGAAGACAAACCGTCTTCGAAGCAGTAGGGTTTACAAATCCCGGAGGTTGGTACGTACATATACATTGTTTCCTTCAAGTTGCCGTGAAGAAAGACATTCTTAACATCAAGTTGATGTATAGGCTAGAGAGTTAGACTCAAAATTATGCGAATCACAATCAGTTTAACCACAAGACTAGAGGTCTCATCACAATCAACCTCAATCTATTAAGATTTACCATTAGCAACTAATCGAGCCTTTTGTCGGTGTAAGGTTACCTCAGAGTTGTACTTATGTCGAAAAAGTCACATACAACGTACCACTCACATCCGAAGGACGATCAACCAAAATCCAAGCATCATTTTTTATTAAATCATCATACTCTTTCCGCATTATTATTTTTCATTGATGGTCTTGCATAACACTTAGATGACACCATGGAAGGGGACAATGACTCAAGGATTGGGTATGAAGGTTGTATTTTGTATTGAGTTTTGTGATACTGACTCTGAACCTGTTGATCATTATATGATAAGGCGGAGGTTTAGACAAAGTGTCAATAAAAAAAGGTTGTTAAGCACTATAGACTGAAGGAGAAAACCGGGAGAAGTAGATGCAGATGGGTTTGGGGCTGGTATGTTAGTATATTTGCAGCGAGAATAGACAAGGGGAATGAAATAGTATTCTGAAGGAGTAGTGGTGGGTGGAGTACTAATAGGTTCTACAACCACCGGAGTGAGTGTTGATTGTGGAACTGAAGTAGATTGCATTATAAACTTTTCAAGTATAAGGGGAGATAATGGGGTGATCTAAAAAATTATAAGAAGGTGTTGATATAGTGAGTTTCGAGAAAGGGAATTCTCTCTCATCGAATGTGACATGACGTGAGATTATAATTTTCTTTGATGTTCAGTCGAGACAAGAATATCCTCGAAAACTTTGAGGAAAACGAATAAAGACACAGGGGGTCAATCTAGGAGAGATTTTGTGTTTGGTTGTACCACTTAAGTTCGGAAAATAAAGGCACCTAAATATCTTAAGGTGATCATTAATGGAGGATCAACCATATAAAACATAGATGAGAATGTCTAAATGCAAAGTTTTGGTAGAAAGAATATTGTTAAGGTAAACAACCATATGAAGAGTCTCTACCTAGTAAGACAGTTGCATGGAAGCATGAGTAAAGAGTGAACGAGTAATATCATATGTGCACGTATCATTCCTTTATCTTTTCTATTTTATGAGGAGGTATGAGGATAAAAATACGAAATTGCATCCCATTGTTAACATAGAAAGTATGAAATGGTCTATTGTCAAATTCTCTACCCCTATCACAGTGGAAGGTTTTTATGTCTCATTAAAATTGAGTTTCGATCCTACTACTAAATTGAATAAATTTTAAATAGGCCTCGAATTTAAATTTAAGTGGATACACCCAATAAAATGTGAATAATCATCAAGTAGAATAAGATAATGGGGGTGTTTGGCTTAGCTTATAAGTAATAAGTAACTTTTTTTTAAAAAGAATTTTCATATTTTTTTTTGAAAATTAATATTTATTTTAGAAATTTAAGACCAAATCTTATTTCCAAATTTGAAAATAAGTTATTTATTTTCAGAAAAAGTACATATATACCAACTTTTTCAGCTTATAAGCAGCTTATAATGTAAGCCAAACGGGGCCAATAACGGTGGCATTGTCCACTTAAAATTGGAGATGTCCATAGATCACTATGAATAATATCAATTGGTAAGAAATTCATGGAAGTTGACATATGAAACGACAAATGTTTATAATTTGCAATTTTACATGTTGAGCATAAATTGGAGGTTGACTCCTCATTACAAGAAATAGATTTACTTTTCTTAAGAAATTTAAAATTTTGATATCCTAGATGTCCCAAATGATGATGCCCGATTTGAGAAGTGAGAGTAACGAGAGAAACTAGATAATTTTGAAGAGAAGTGTTGGTAACAAGATAAACGTTCCCCAAATTATCACATCACATAATTATATATACCCCATTTATAGATTCTTCACAGAGAAAATGAAAGGGTCAAATTATATAGAAACATTAATTTTAGAAGTAAATTGATGATCCAAAACTAAGCTTTTAACAATATTAAGGGTGATGAAGACATTTGAGATAGTAAGATGTGGATGGTTCAGAGATAATTGTGTTATGTTTGAGCCCTGTACAGGAACATAAGAACCATTGCCAATCAAAACATGAGAAATATTGGACTTGTTAAAATAAAAATGTATTTTATAACACTCTTATATAAGATGATGTCCATGTGTTATCAGGTGGATTGAATGTCAGAGTAACAAAGGCATGAGAAAGATATGTGAGACTGTAGCTAGAGTCATTTGACGGTACAACATAGACTTAAGCTAGACTTAAGCTGCCTGTGAAGGAGCACGTGGTGATGGGCCTAAGAGCATCTCCAATGCTAGTGCCCAACCCACTTACGCGTGGGGTTATTTTTTTTCCAACTAAGCATCAAGTGACCTTCTAAAAAAAGTGGCCACTCCCCCCCAATGCACAAGCCCATTTCCCATTTACAACTGGGTCCCATTAAACTTTATTTTATTTTCTTTCACAATACTTCTTATATAATAATTGAATTTAAATAAATAAATAACACATTATAATTATATTTATAATAAACTAATAAATTATAATTCAATGTTAATTTAATTTAACAATATTAAAATTAAACTATAATTATGTTGTTGGACCCATTTTATTCTTATTGTATTATAACTATAATTATGTGATATTTTATAATTCAATTTTAATTTAATTTAATAATATTTAAATTTTAATAATTCAAATTAAAATGATTAATTTTTTTAAAATATTATTAAAATAAAAGACATATCTCATAATTAAAATGCATCATATTATTTAAAAAAAACACATGAGAAAATATTACATTAAAAACATCACACGAGAAAGCATTAAATTTAAAACATTGCGATATGAAAAATTAACGATTATTATGGAACTGAGAGATATGCTCAACCAAGTCATTTTGTAGCTGGCGGTGTGTCCGTTTATCACGCATCTGTATAGTCTTCTGAATATACGTTTCATACTGGACTGGAGGTTCTTCACCTAAATTAGGTTGCGATAAACCATTTGTTGCACCATCATAAATTGGTAGGGGACCAAATTGAGTGGCGTATGTGTCCCTCTCGTTTTCAACAATCATATTATGTATGATGATGCATGCTCTCATAATTCTCCCAAGATCTGCTTTATCCCAAAAGCGTGCAGGACCACGTACAATTGCGAAACGGGACTGTAGCACACCAAACGCGCGTTCAACATCTTTTCGCTGGCTTTCTTGATATTTTGAAAATAATTTTCTTTTCTCACCTTGTGGACGTGGTATTGTTTTAACAAATGTTGCCCATTCAGGATATATTCCATCGGTTAAGTAATAGCCCAGATTATAATTGTTTCCATTGATAGTATAATTTACCTCTGGAGCACGACCTTGTAGCACTTCATCAAACACAGGTGACCGATCTAAAACATTTATGTCATTATTTGATCCAGCAACTCCAAAAAATGCATGCCATATCCATAGATCAGATGAAGCAACCGCTTTTAGTAAAATTGTTGCAACTCCTTTGTGACCGCTCATGAACATTCCCTTCCATGCTTTAGGACAATTTTTCCATTGCCAATGCATGCAATCAATACTACCCATCATACCATGAAAGCCACAGCCTCACCCATCTGTAAAAGACGTTCTACGTCATTAGAGTTCGGCTTTCGCAAGTATTCACCTCCAAATATCATAATGACATTAGAGACAAACGTTTTTAAGCATTCAATCGCAGTAGTCTCTCCAATACGAACGTAGTCATCAACAGCGTCCGCGGATACTCCGTAAGCCAACATACGCATTGCCGCAGTGCATTTTTGTAAAGGTGATAAACCTTTTCTTCCCACTGCATCGACCCTTTGTTGAAAGTATGGATCAAAATTTGAAAGAGCATCCACAATACGGAGAAAAACATGTTTTCCCATACGAAATCTTCGTCGGAATATTTGCTCAGGATATACTGGATTCGGTGAAAAGTAATCATTCACCAAACGTCGATGACCTGCTTCACGATCTCTGAATATACTTTTTCTAGGCATGGATCTTGAGCTCTGTCCATGCCTTTCATGATAAAGTTCAAGAATACGATCGTCTTCAGTATCATCGTAGCAGAACTCATCAATAAATTCTTCAGTTAAACTTTCTAGTGAGGGTGTTTGATCCATATGGAAGTGATTTCAAAGAACTGGCACATGTAATTTATATAGAAGGTAAAAACGATTATATTCCAACTTCCAACGGCTAGATTACAAACAAATAAAAATAAACACTAGTCTCCAACGACTAGATTACAAACAAATAAAACCAAACACTAGTCTCTAACGACTAGATTACAAACAAATAAAAACAAACACTAGTCTCCAATGACTAGATTACAAACAAATAAAAACAAAAACTAGCCTCCAACAACTAGATTACTAATTTCTTGCCATAATTTTCTCAAGTAATTTTGAATGAGCCTTCCGCTGAGCATCATTCATTTTGGTAGTATCTGCCAAAATGACTTGTAAATCCATCTCAGTTTGCTTCGCCTCAATCTCTTTTTGTCGAGTCTCAATTTCTAGCTGCCGAGTTTCATTTAATTTTTCCATCAGGTTCAACTTTCTGCATGCACTAGCTCGTAATTCTTCATACTCATCAGATGCTTCTACCGTTCTTGCCTTCCCTTTTCCCTTCCTTTTAGCTGCTTTTGTACCTTTAGGACAAACCGGAGATTCAGCAAAATTTTCATTTGTTGGTGTATCGTTGTTTCCCGATGATGAGTAATTTCCAGAATTACTTAATTTAGTTCTTTTTGAACTTTCAGTAGTTGAAGGAGTTCTCCACTTGGGTTGTCTACGAAGCTCAATCCAGTGTTTGTCAAAATTAGACTTCTTTTTGTATTTAGCTGAATGAAGTATATGAGCTCTCTCATTTATGTCGTCCAAATTTGAACCACTCCCGACTGTCTTCTGCGCCTCTTCATAACACGATCCAAATTTTTGAGCACCTTCGTTTATTCGTTGCCACCTTTTTCTCATAGCCACTACCCCTCTCTTGATGACACCGGGATTATCTTCTTCACAATATTGCTGAATTCGGTCCCAAAATGCTTCGGCTTTTTGATCAGTACCAATAAATGGATCAATTGACACATTCAACCATGCACTTATTAAGAGTTTATCTTCAACCCATTTCCACTGACCAGTAATTTCACGTACATCTTCACTTTCCTCACAATCATCATTTAGATCAATAATATTTGTGTTATTAAAGGCAGGCACTTGTGAATTTGGTGAATTTTGGAAACTAGTAGGTGATTGTTGGGTTTCAAATTGTGGATTTGAAAATGGAGGAAATTGAAATTGATATGGAGAATTTTGAGGATATGAAAATGGAAATTGAGTATTTTGAGAATGTGAAAATTGGTACTGAGAATTCGGAATTTGAGAATTAAAATTAAAATTTTGAGTATTTGGAAAATAGGAATTTGGATACGGATATGAAAATTGAGAATTTGAATTTTGAGAATTTGAAGGTGGTGGATTATTTGGATTCATTTTTTGAGAGAGAAAAATTAAAAATTTTGAAATGTAAGAGTATGAATAATAATAAGGGAGTATATATAGGAGTAAAATTGTAACGTTAATATGAACGTTACTAATAATGTTAACGTTAATATGACATAATGTTAACATTTCATTTTTTCAGAAAACACAGAACATGAGCTGCACTTGTTTGGACAAATAATAATTAAATAATAAAAAGCTGCACAAAGTCACAGGAAGTGGCCTGGCCAGGAAAACGGTCATGGCCAGTTTTTGCTCTACTCATGCAATGCAAAACAGAGATAAAGCAGCTGCCCATTTCTACTTTTAGTGCCCCGAGGCACCAAATGGCCATCCATTGTGGATGGTCTAACATGCTCTCATTGGGGTTTTGGGTGGTGGTTGGATACGGGCAATAAGGAGAGGTGAGCGAGGTGTCCAAGGTCATTGTTGCTGGTGAGGTTGATGTTGCTGAGGCGATTTGTAAGGACATGAAAACTTTCAATGACTCTTCTCTTTACAAAAAGTACACTTATATTGAGAAACCTATGCAGACCTGTTTCAAATATTATTCCGTAGAAACACAATTAAAGGAGTACTAGATGATGAGTTTTCCTCAGCACCTTGAGATTTTGGACGAATTTAAATATTTAATTTAATGTGATACATTTATTTTATTATTAATTTCTTTCTATATTTTTCTATACAAATGTTTTTTATATATTAATTACTTTTTCATTCATAAAATTTAGTTAATAAATTATAATTTTAAATAATTTAAAGAGTTTGTATAAGGGTATATTATAAAAAAAGGAGTTTGTATAAGAGTGTGTTTTATTTTTTTATTTAATTTCAATTAAATAAAAGAATCTGTATAAGAGTTTATTTCAATGAAAATTTAATTAAAAATTGTATTTAAAGTTGAGTTACAGACAAATATTATGATTGGCGGATCAAATATTTGACTTTAATGATATATTATAGAGAGATAAATATATTCTAACAAATACTTAAACAACTTCAATTTCAAAGACGATCTAAGTCAATAATTTGATAAATTAAATGACAACAATATCAAAAGCCAGCTCATATGATTTACTTTAAAATTCGCAACATAATAAACTTTTTCATTTACGCATCAAACTATTGATTTGAATCATTTGATGACTTCAAATAATTTATTTTTTTCTACAAAGATTAAAAAAACATTATTTTCCTTTGAATATTTGGTCCTTTATAATAGAGTACGAAGTAATTTTTTTTGTTTCCTTTTCCTAAGGAAGCTTCAGAGTTTTATTACAAATAATTATATTAATTAACTAAAATAATTATGGGTTAAATATCAATCATGTGACTGATTGCGTCCAGATGAAGTAGGTGACTGATTGGAAATTTGACTCATTTTGGTGACTGATTGCATAATTTGACTAATTTTAGTCACTGATTTCAATTTTTTTATCAAATTCATTTTCCGGCCACCTGAAAATTTTCCGGCGAAAAAAAATATGTACAAAAAAATCCGAAAAAAAAATATATGTAGTCAAACACCCCCGACTTTGAATCTCCTAAATTCAGAATTATCGAAATAAAATTCAAAACTCAAAATCGAAATTAAATATATTTGGATCAAGATTTATTTAATTTTAATTTTAAGTTTTGAATTTATTACATATAAATTTTTTTCGAAACTTTTTGTGCATATTTTTTTTCGTCGAAAAATTTTCAGATGCCTTAAAACTGAAATGAGGCAAATTGTGCAATCAATCTCCAAGATGAGTCAAATTTACTGTGAATCAATTAGTTTGAATTATTCACCACATATCACATATGACATATGTAATAAACTTGTGTTATCTACATTGAGTTTGAGTTCTTGTCTGGGTTTTAGAATATTATTAGGGTTTATCACCAAACAGCAAATAATTACAAGACAAGTTGAAGATAGGGCTCATACAACTTCAAGAAACCAACTTTCAGGTAATGGGTGTTCTAAATTTAATTACTTTAGTTCTTCTGTTGACATCTTTCCATGTATTATCTACATTTCTTTTAGAATTTTACGATACTTATGTTTTAATTCATTTTTGGGGTTGCTGCAAATCTGTTTTGTATGAAACCCCTTAATTTTCTTGAATTTTGGGCATATTCCATCTTTAAATGTGAATAATTCATTATCTTGAATGCTTATCAGCTATCTAAAGGTTGGTCTTTTATGGTGTTCTGAAAAAAGTGGAATCAAGTTAACATCTTTAGGTGTATCGTGATGTTCCCGCGTGTAGAATTTGAATAATTGGGAAACAATTGTGTGTATGATAAGATTTAAGTCCAATTTGGCTTGATTATGTTGTCGTTGATGTTCTGCTTGTTTTACGTGTGACTTTTTTGATATTAGAAGTGATAATGATGTTAAATTTGCTATCAGTGGAGCAGGGCTATATTACATTTATGGTTTGATTAGGTACCATGTTTTGGATTGGTATAGGATGGCATGAATTGACTGCAAGGTCTCCTTCAATGGCAATCTATTGTTGTCGGGGAGTCTTGTTGTTGTATTAGAGATTTCACTACTCTGCTTTATTGTTGTGACTTTCTGTTTTAGAGTTTTCCATCACCTTCATATCTGCTCGAAAATGCAACTCAATGTGTCGTATTGTACATGCCGGACTTCATATTGCTTTAGCTTTTTCAGTTTTAGCTACTTACTCGTATTTGTAATTGAATTTTATTGTAGAATGGCACTGCAACAAACAATGTGGATGCTGCCTTTATTCTCTCAGATACAAGAAACTAATATGAAGTTTCCACTTTTGTTCTTTCATAATAATCCCGTTACAAGACACAAATTGAGCTTCAGTAAATTCAATAGTTCGAGTGGAAACTCCATTGGCTTGTCATTGCCATACTTTTTGAAGTCAGAATTGCTGGTTGGTTTCTTCTTCTTTTCCACTTTTTATTTTTATATATCTTAAAATGTGTTATTCATTAGACGGAATCATGATTTAGGTTAGTTATTCCAAAAGAAGTCGGTTGAGAGCTTCTAAAGTAGTTGAAGAACTAAAGTCTGATGATGGAAAAGACAGAGGAAAGGAAGAATTTAGTTCAAGTGATGGGGAGGATGATACTTTTGTTAGTGATGAAGAAGAACGAAAGGTGTGGAGAAGAAAAATTAGAGAAGTAATTGATATGAATCCTGATGTTGAAGAAGAGTTGGACCCTGTCGAGAGAAGTAAAAAGATGCAAAAGCTTTTAGCTGATTACCCACTTGTTGTGGAAGAAGATGACCCTGATTGGCCCGAAGATGCTGATGGGCGCGGTTTCGGTTTAGATCAATTTTTTAACAAGATCACCATTAAAAATGTCAAGAAGGACGAAGATGATGAGAAGTATGATAGTGAAAATGAAATAGTATGGCAAGATGATGACTACATACGTCCTATCAAAGACATTACTGGTGCAGAATGGGAAGAGGCTGTTTTTAAGGACATAAGTCCATTGATAGTTCTTGTTCATAATCGCTATAAAAGGTCAGTTCTATTGCTTTATAGTTGTATTGTTCATTTAGACTATATCTTTTTCACTGTTTTCCTCAGAGGGAATCACTTTTAACTTTGTAAGGCGTCATCCTTTTTGAAGATGTTTTGTACATAATTGTTCTTAATCTATTTTTATTTTGTAAGATATCGCCTTATCTTGCAACCAAATCTTCCATCGTTGACTAGCTATAGGTACTTAAGACTTCAGTATTATCATAGCCTCCTTTCCTGCCTGTATATTGTAGACCATAGAATTGTCTCTCAGTACCTATATCTAATTTTTGAATGCTTCAGACTTCACTGATCATATTCCCTGCTATAGTTTATTAAATTTTGGTTTTGAATTTGTTGGTGTTTTGTCTCATAGCTAATTAGTAAATCAAAATTAATGTTATCAGTTTTAGTTTTCTAATAGCAGAGGAAATTGTTAATTTACTTTAGTTTTCAGTATCTTTCTTTGACCATTGATATGTATGTACATATCGTTTGAGAATAGGATGCGGATCTTCTGACATTATTATCTTGAGATGCTAGTATGCTACTCCATCCCTTATTGGCCATCTTTCTTGTTTCTCAATTCGCAGAAGATTGTAGCTCATCTTAATTCTTAAATTCTTGGACACTTGAAATAATCAGAGTTTTGGGATTTTTTCATCCTTCAAGTGTGCATTCTTCTATCTTGTTCTTTATCTTCTGCAAATTCCTTGTTCTTCTCAAGTTATCAACTTGTATTTGGTATTTATCCTCTTCTCTACATAAGTACAAATCAGAAGCATATTGTAAGACATGTAATATGAAGGGATTCTCTTACTCTAAACTACATGTATCTCAAAAGGGAGCTTTTACGAAATTGCTAGATAAGATAATGCAAGATCTCAGCACTGTACCAACAGGGGACTATTGCATTGTTGATAAAGGAACTTTAGCAGAAGACAGACAAACAAAAATGTACGAGTAAAATCATGACCAACGAAGTGCTAATAAGAAAAACTATACTAAACTGGGATTATTATAGAATCTATTGTACATTGCACGATCTAGTAAAAAGGACATTAAAACCTTCAACATCCACATAATATTTTACTATACCTTCTAAGAAATATCAAAATACTAACATGTACGTTTTGTCGACTCATTGATGAAAAACTATGGTTAACTTTGTCTTTTTTTAGGCCGAAGGAGAATGAAAAGATTCGAAATGAATTGGAAGAAGCCATACACATTATATGGAACTGCAGACTACCTTCGCCTAGAGTAAGAACATAATTTTATGCAAGTGTAATCCTTTTCTTTTCAATTTAAAGATGTATTAACGAGAATATATGATATTTTTTTCTTCCTGCACTGTTTTAATTTTCTTTCAAACTGTTGCACTCCAGACTTCTTATTCGTTGTTATTTATTTTTCAAAAAAGTGTGTAGCTCTTGATGCTGTCGTCGAGTGCGATTTGGTGTCTGCTCTTCAAGTTTCCCAATTCCCGGAGCTTATCTTCACAAAAGCCGGGAAGATCTTACACCGAGAAAAAGGTAAGATTTATTTGTGTAACATGAGTTCTTTTGCTTAAACATTGGATGTGGGCAGGACCTTGATATTTTGTCTCCTTTTCTCTGCTATCAGCAATTCGAACAGCAGACGAGTTGTCAAAAATAATGGCATTCTTTTATTATGGAGCAGCAAAGCCACCTTGTTTGACTACTACCGGATATGTTGAGGAGGCAATCCCTCCCATTCCAGTTAGTAACCGATAGAGCCAAATTAGGAATTATACGCTTTGCAGTCTCTTTGCCTCAGAAAAACCAATATTGCAAATATCACATCACCTGAGCGTTGTGACATGCAATATGACTAGGAAATTGGTAGAACTTGAAAATTTCCATTTATGCAGATGTTTGAGTAATGGTGATGTAAGATTTCTGTTTGTTGCTCTACCATGTCCGTATTGTGAAACTATTTATATTTGAAATATTTTTATGCATTTGTTGTCCAGGCCTTGAAAATGATTCACACTAGAAATAAATTCAGTTTTGTTCTCACAATTGGCAGGAAAAACTTCTAAATTGATTTCAACAGCGATGAAACTAGAGTTGTATATATATATATATATTGAAAGAAAACTAGGGTTGTATATGGTTATTGCTTGTGAGGCAATTTAAGACTCAAATATTTTTCAGTTTTAGTGTTCTGCTGTTACTGTCTTTTATGCTCTAAATTAATTGCATAGGACAAAGATAAATGTACATGACAGCCATAAGGGAAGATAATCATTCCACTCTTCATTTGACTCATCCTTTTTTTCTTGCGACATTGTTGATAATATATAACTATATATGCTCATATCTTAAGACACCTAGTGTTGTAAAGATCACGACAAGCAATATTAATTACTATAGTAATGTAGTTGGAGAGAAAACACAGGAGAAGATTTGCGAGATTGATAGCATCTGCTGTGAATGCTTATAACTTCAGAAACTAATTGTTGTAAAGATTGCAACAACAGAAGGTTTTGTGATAATGGAAACGGAAGGCAAATAGCTGGCCGAGGTTTTCTCCATTGAATTTACAGTCAGCTACACCAACAATCCGTTTCTCCGTCTTTCCTCCAAATACTGTGAGGCATTTCCCAGTACTGCGAGAGAACCAGAATCGATACTCCCTGTGATTCAGATGTGCGGGTGGGTTGTACGACTTCCAATCTGCTTCAGCCAAACTCTCTAGAGATTTTAAAGCACGAAGGCTCACCTTGCCATGCTTATCAACTGTGAGGTAGTTCTGACCACCTGAACACTTGTCCATATAGTTGCTGAACCTGCCTCAGAAAAAGTAAGTACATGTCAATGGTATTTCTTTTGCTAAATGGATGCAACATTGCAACATGTCCAGCCTATACTTGTTATACTTTTGTAACCTAGGTTATGTTGTTATTTTATGATACACACACACACATACACATACATATTTTGTGAACAGATACACACATATATCCAAGTGTCTTGGGCTAATATTATGTGCAACTCTGATTTTAGATCGTCCACGAGAACATCTTGGGGTACCTGTGATAACCAGAAGCTGCACCTGAAGTGGATTGCCACCCAAAATAAGCATTATGCTTGGTAGACTCACCCCCTACTATATTTGGTACTGAATAAACTCCTCTGTCTTTGGCATCCACATAATCGGATTGCAAAGCTCCGGCAATGAGTGTGTTATCATATGCAGTCATATGAGGGTAGGCTTCACTTGCCGGACATTTACTTGTATCACATGCAGAACACTGATTGCATAATCTTTCACTCTTCAACTTATTAGGTGCATCTTCAGCAAAGGCATGAGATATCCCTATGACGAGGAGAACTAGAAAGAGGCTTCTGTATCTATCCATGGTGGTTTTCTTGTTTCCTCTGTCACTCCTTAGGTACTGCAATAAGGCCTGATGATTTTATACTAATGTTTCTTGATATTATCAACCTCTCATCTTACAAGGGAGGTACCAGATGTTTGTCCTTTGTAGCTGGACAATAAATCTCTATATATTTAAATGCTGGATGTTTCACTAGTTAATTTGTTGATGTTAACAACATGAAAGCTGTTAGATATTCTTATGATTTTAGTAGGTTTAACAATATTATTTACTTAACTTTTCTGTTTCATATTTATAGTATATCATGTTCCCTACTCGTAGATCTTATGTTGTACCCTTGGTGAATGAATGAATCTGGTAGAGGCCAATGAATAACAAGTAAAATAGGTCAGGCAACCAGCTCAACATATTATTCCAGATTTTCTTGTTTAGGTAGTTCACAAAAGTCGGACTTGGAGATTCCTTAATTATCTCGAACACTTGAATAATGTAAAATAACTATTTCATGAAAACATGCATACATTGGAAGTATAGTAATTTATTCTATTGACCTTGCCTTTTTTTATACCGGTAGCTTTCTGTGGTTGATAGCATACAGTATAACTAAACCCCAAGGCCCAATAAGGGCCCCAGCGAATAAGCTGGGCGCGACCCCAATAGAACACTACATGGGGAAAATCTCTGCAACTAGGACTAAATACTCCTGCCATAACCTGTGCAGCTCAGGACAAAACCTGTCACAATAGAAGCTGCGATAACGTCTGAAACGCCGAGTTTCGCAGGGCATATGACAAACCGTGGAACGGGCAATGCCGGTACACTGCCATGCTTCCCTGCCCGGATATTAGCCTATAAATAAGTAGGAAGAGCAGGCCAGAGGGGGGACAAAGGATATAGACTAGGAAAACACATGCACCACTCCTTCATCTGAGTTTGTAGTTCCAGGCTTCCAGCTTGTTTACAGTTTGTACTAAGCTAGATAAAAGAGTTATCGGTGGTCTATGTGAAGTCGAGTGACAAGTATCAACTTCTAGACATATTGGGTCTTTTTCATTTGTTGGGATAGAATAAAAGGTTCCTAAGGAAAGTTGAGGTGGAAGGGACGTAGGAATGAGATAGGACACGAGGCTGAAGGACGAGATGAAATTTGTCAAGAATTCTTAGTGGAGAGTTTAGATTATGCTTAAACATCACGATATAACCTAATCTTTTATTTCAAATTCATATGCTGTGATCAATAATAGTTTATCTATATCTTTAACAAGAGGATAATAGTGTCAATTAGGGAATGAGAAGGGCTAGCGAACGATGGTTCTGTCCATTATTGTTTCTTGCATTTATGTGCATTCTTCAAGTAATTTCCTGGAAGCCTAGGAAGACCCTTTTTCCTCTAAATACTATAGATAACTAAATTAGAGATGCGGCTGCGACCCTCAAGTATATCTGCACACAGGCATCTAAAAACACCTCAGAGTGACTTCTAACTTGTAAATTTGCATATCTATGCATACATTTCACCCTCCCCCTACTTACGAGCGGAATACATAGTATGGTTGGTTTTGTTTATGAAACTTGATTACGGATATGAGATATGAATTAGAAGAGGTAGTTACTTTGAAATTATCTTTCATATAATAGTCTGTTACAGTCGTTTTCTACCTTTTCATTCCCTAGTGTATGTTTATGTGGTTGTTTTGTCACCAACCAGTATTAGCTAGATTGAAGGTATTTTCTTCAAAATATGCTTGTCTTGTTAATATATTTCCAATAGACTCACCGAGCTTATATTAAATACTATGTATCATGGGTTTTGTCTAGATATACAAGGGGTTTGTGAGGAGTGATATTTACTGCTGTCATCTGATCATTTTTTTTAAATTTGTTTTTGTGTTTTAAATTCGAAGTTACCTGAAAGAATTATGGTTAGATGAGATGCAAACATATTCAAGCCTAAACATATTTGTAAATTATATTCCGTAAATTATATATATATTTTGGACCAAAAACGAAGTGTCGAATATTTGTATTCAAGCCTCGGTATCAAGTATCTGAACTAAGGTGAAATGAAGTGTCACGGGTAAAACATATTCTGCAAGCAAAACAACTTAAACTCAATTAGCTGGAAAAAAACAACTTCATTAATCGAAGTTTGGCTACAATAGTTTTGCTTGGTGCTTATCACCATACATTAGTTCTAGTTTGTAACATTCTTTAGTTAAGTCAAGAATAATAAATTTAGAATTGCAGGCAATAGAATCTTGGCTTTTAAATAAGTTGTGTAGTTGCAGCCAAATTTTCTGAACCGAGTATCCCAGCATTGTAACTAGCTTTGCTATGTTGATCATATTCTCATACATAGTAAATATGTTTGAAAAGTAAGGAAAAGCCAAGAATAATCGGAGAAACATACAACTTGCAGGTTAAATATAAATCTTTATCGACAACGAGGGTACAGATTACAGAACTTATAGCAATTTCATCTGCAGACTGTTTTTAAATAAAGATCAATTTCGTCAAATTTGAATATTTACAGAATGTAAACTTAAGGTGGAACATGCTGAACCCAGACAATAAATTTCGAGTCAGCTACACAATATGTCAAAAGTAAAAACTAAGAAAAATATACAGAAGCTACAACTCCAATCTCTCCAAATATGTCTGGCGACGTTTTTGACTTAATTATGTCTGTACAATATCAATATCAACTTTCAGAAACGGCAAAAATAAAAAAAGAAAACCCCAAATGCCTTCAAGATTCAAACTGGAAGATGAATGAAACAAGAGCATACGAAGCAATAGATCCTGGTAAGCCCAATTCTTAACGTCTTCACGTTTTAGAAGAACCGGTAACTTAACGATGTTAAACTGGAAGATTGATGAAATAAGAGCATACAGACAATCAAGAAGAATTGGTCCTATTCTTAAAACCTTACGTTTTAGGAGAACCGGTAACTTAACAATGTTAAACTGGAAGATTGATGAAACAAGAGCATATAGACAATCAAGAAGAAATGGTCCTAGGCACCAGTGATGCATGAGAACATCTTTCTTTGACTGCCAAATCTAACAAATTTCTTCCTCGACTCCATGGATTCTTCAGGCCAGTACCTCAGACTTGCACTACGTCGTCGTTGCATGGACTTATTTTTCGTATCAAAGCCATCAATCTTCGGACACTGCTGCATCGGTGGCATGTCATATCGCAAATTGTAACCATCAGGATAAAAATCTTCAATGTTTTGAATTGGACTTGGTTGAGGATTTTTATTTTGCCTGAAAGTCTTGCTTCTCTTTAAGCTCTTGTATATCTTTGGAATCAACCCTTCCATTTTTTCTCAATGTTTTTTCTTTCAACTTGAAACTTTAACTACCCTATTCGTTTGGCATGCGCGCGCTTCTGAATAGCTTTCTGGTTTCAATATGTTTTTAGCACAACAATTAAATAATGGCCGGTCAAATATATATCCCTTAATTGTACTACCTTCCTATAAATTTAGTTATTGTCCTGTTTGGCCGCATTTATTTTCCAGAAATAAGTTTTTATTTGCGAAAAAAAGTAGGTATGTATGTACTTTTTCTGAAAATAAGTAACTTATTTTTTATTTTAAAAATAATATTTGATTTTAAAATTCTAAAATAAATATTTATCTTTAAAAAAATATGAAAATATGTAAAAAATAAAAATAAAATAAGTAACTTATTTTAAGTTTAAGTAACCCCAAACGGCCACAATTATCTATGTTTGCCAGCTCAAAGTTTTAGAATATTTTGTTTTTGAGGACACAGTTTAGAATTATGATGTGGATGAAATGTACTCCAAGTAGAATTTTAAGGACCCGGAAAAATGAGATTTTATACATGTAATTCGAATATAAGTATAAGGAGGGGCATTAAGAGTTGTTTCATCCCGCTGAAATTTAAAAATAAAATTTTTATATGTATATTTTTCTATAAAAAAAACATTTATAATGAAAATTTTTAATTTCCACACTGAAATTTTATAAATTTATATATATTTTAGATGTTATAAATTTTTGACCCGTTGATAATTTTAAGAAGTCAGTGGAGCGCAAATGTCAAGAACCATACAACAAACATTGAATCTTGATAATACTTCATCCATGTATAAAGAATGCTGCATTTTAGTGACTCGTATCAAAAGATATATACAACTGCAATTTGTATCGAATATTAATCGACGAAATTTTTTTATTATAGGCTATCAAACAGTAATTTACTATAAATATAATAATATTTATAAATTTGAAGTCGTAAAATATAAAAAGTAAAATTAAAATAATTCATATTTATAAAATATAATACTTAAATATGAAATTAAAAAAAAGGCTTGTTTGTTTTGCAGAAGATGTTTGTTTAAAAGAATATTTATAAAATTGTATAGCGTTGGTTGGTTTGAGAAAAATATTATCATAATTTTTTTTTGACAAGATTATCATAATTTTCTAATATAAAGAATATCCATCAAATACATTGGTATTTCTTTGGTTCAGAAAAGTGACAAGTTTTTGTAAGACTAAACAAATTTGTTATCGATGAATTTTCGAAATTTGAAATTTATTTTTTGATAAAGAAAAATAATTTTCGAAATTTGAACAATTTCTTATCGATGAATTGTATAATGACGTATAACTAAAGAAACTAACTTTTCTTGAAAAATAGTTTTTAGAAAATAATTTGGCTAGTATATTTGCCATCAGTAATATGTAAACGTTTTGTGTTTGAACACCATCTAAAAGTTTCATTAAATATCTTAATTTTGACTGAATATATATTTGATAAATTTATATTAGACTCAATTTTAAATTGTATTATATGATAATTTAAATAATTTAACACGTTATTAGCATTTTAAGTCAAGATTATTAAAATAGATAGTTTAATTTATAAGATTATAAACCATATTAAAATAAGAAATACATAAACCACCTACCAAATCTGAGATTCACACCACCTGAATTAAATATGACGTGAGATATATAATTTGAAATTTACATACGTGAAGATATATGCAACAAATACATAAAATTTGACTTGGAACTTGAAAATGATTAGATTGCCAACACACAACAGAGACATTTTGAGAAAACGTATAATTCATTACCAATTTCGTGTAGACTTGGCAAAACAAACTGGGTCTAGAAGATACGAAAGAATATTACTTGGAAAATTATAAAATAAAAATGCACTCTCTTTTCATTCAGAGAGAACTACATCAGTTTCATTACGCTCGATTGTTTGTCCCCTTATTTACACTATTACACTTCTTAAATTGTTATTCGCATATATGATATTATACCCAATGCTTGCGTTATAGATTAATATTTCCAGAATATTTAACACATTTGTTGTAAAATTTAAACTATATTTAGTTTTCACACGATTATTTGAAGGAATCAAGAAACCGAATACAAATTTCTAATAAACTTGAGTAAACAGAGCAATAAGGTACAGCATCCTTTTGTACAGAATCAAGTGCAGGGACAATGCATAATGACATGAACTCCTGCACAACCCTTCTCTGTGTGCACTTGCTCGACATGTTACAAACATTATTGAACAAATTCTGAAGTTCATGCCACACTTAAATGACAAATTTACAGAATACTTTCTTCAACAGCAGTGGGCTCGAATTTCTACTCTCCCAAGATTTGAGTGCATTAAATGTTTGTGGAGTTGGAGATTGGAGCAGGCTCAAATTCAGAGATTTTACGAGATTAACCACCACATCTCTTTGAAATGAGAAGAATATTATCAGGGGTTAAACGAGATTTTCTCACTGTCTCTGCGCTTCAAGGTTTTTATTTTTTGACAAACTGTACTTACCTCTGAATTGGTTTAAGCTGTACTGCATATAGAAGTCTTCATAACTTGGCGCACTACTTAATTCTTTGGTTTAAGCTTTACTCAAGCCGTGTAAGAGAGCTGTTGTTAATATCATCCAAGGAATAAAAAAGAAGAATATGAAACTAGCTCCTTTGGTGGAGGGAAGACAACTTTCCAAAATTTTAAATATCTCTAAGAACATCTCGAAGAGACTCTCTATTTAGACTTGTAAGTTAGAAGTTGAGGAATTGATAAAAACATATTCCACATATTCTTCCATATTACATAACTAATAATCCCAGGCTTAAAGCTCTTTGGTGAGAAAAGGAGTAACTAATTGACAATTTGCAAAACGAATCCCCACAACCAAAGTCATGAGCCTGATTCCTAACCTATTGATCAAACTCCAAAGGAACCAAAGTACATTAGTAATTGAGTCCAGGGACTCCAAAGAGTAACATAACTTCTTCAACTATTATTCACATACAGGCTCTTTATTTCTTTGGATTGATGATTCCAGACTACATAATCTGTATAAAGTCTTTAACTTATCTCATGTACTAAAAACATTAGGAAAAATCGACATACTATAGACAAAGAGTCGATGCATAAACAACAATGGATCTCCATTCTAATATTTAAAAGTTAATAAAATTATATCAAATTAACCCCAACTATTTGTAATTTTAGTACGTAGATGATAATATACTACTCAGTATGAGAAGAACTCACTGCAAACTTTACAACAGTGACATTTATCAGGATAGTAGCGTAACCTGTCTACACTACATGCCACTGTCACAATTATTGCTGCCTGCAAATTTGGTTGCAAACCCTTGAAAAATGTCGGCAAAGCGGAAAAATTATGTACCTTTGCAACCTCTCACTTTGTTATACCTATGGCAATAACTTCTTATGCAAAGCAAGAAGAGCAGGATCCTGTTCTTGCTGATGAAGTAAGTCCTGTAACTCGGAGGCAGTAGATGCTTCTGCTGAGAAGCCGCGAGCATTCATCTGATCTATGAGTACACCTGCTTCGCTGAACTTCTTATTGTGAAAACAGCCACGAATAAGTGTGTTGTAGGTGACATCATCTGGCAAGCAACCATTATCTTCCATTAGGGCAAATAGTTCATTCGCTTTATTGAGTAGCCCCTCTTGGCAAAAACCTTGGATCATCATTCTGTATGTCCTGACATGAGGTCGCAAAACTTTCGAAAGAAGGCTGTCAAAAAGACTTTTTGCCTTTTCAAGATGTCCGTTCTTGCTTAATCCAGCAATCAGAATATTGTATATGACAATATTTGGAACTAACCCACTGCATTCCAGAGTGTGGAAAAAGGACAATGCTTCGACAACATAACGACTCTGGCAAAGACCATGCAACACGATAGCGCATGTAACATTATTTAGTTTAAGACTTTGTTCAGCATCATCTTCTCCTCAAAAAACTTGTGTGCTTCTACATGTCTGCCCGTATGAAAAACACCTTGCAATATGGTATTGCAAGTCTCAATGGTTGGTGTCAAGCCTTCACAACACATTTGTTGCAACTTGCAAGAGATCTATTGCTTTGTCCACTTTCAGCTTTTTACAATAACCATTGATCCAAATATTATAAGCACGAGTGTCGGGCAATATCTCCTTACTCGTCATGGTTTCGAGCACTGCTAATGCTTCATTTAATTCTCCCCTCAAGCAGTGTCCATTCATGAGTGAATTGTATGTGACCACATCAGGAGATAGGCTTCTTTGAATCATAATATCTATCACATCCTGTGCACCTTTAATATTTCCTTCTTTGACATGTGCATCTACCAATATACTGAAAGTATGCACAGCTGGAGAGATGTTCTGAATATTCATCTCACTTAACAGATGACTGACATCCTGCCATCGACTCACGTCGCAAAAGCCTTGGATTAATGAGCTATATGTTATAACATTTGGGGGTATGACTTTCTTAGTCATCTCACCGAGAAGACCCCGTGCTTGATCGACTAATCTTAATTTACATAAACAGTCAATAATTATGCTATAAGTTACTGCATTGGGTTTGCAACCTTTCTTCTGCATATATTTAAACAGCCTAACAGCCATAGAAGGCTGATCTCTCTTGCATAGGCCGTCAATGATGGTCTTGTAGGTAACTACATGAGGCTAAATCTCTCCGAATCTGAGTATGTTTTGGAACAAAACCTGAGCCTCTCAACAGGGTCATCTTGGGAAATAAGGCCCCTAATCAGAGTGGTATAAGTAACGACATTAGGTACAAAACCACGCTTGATGATTGCAGCCAATAAACAAAAGGCATAGTCGATGCGATTCAAGTGACAAAAACAATTAATGACAGTAGTAAAGGTAAATATATCAAGGGGCATGTTTTTGACACACATATCCTGAAAGAGGGAGACAGCTACGGAGAATTGTCTCATTTTAACAAGAGCGGTTAATAGTTGATTGAAGTCAATAACAAAAGGTAGTGGTTTCATATGGAGCATTTTATTAAACAGAACAAGAGCATTTTATCGAAACCAATCTTGGATTTCTCAAGGAGTAATTGTTGGAGTGGAGCATGCCTTGGTTTGATGAGAAAATGAGAATTAAAATGAAACCTAGGAAGACAAAAACAAGTATTATGATCTTTGTGTGCTTGAGTTGAATGTACAATAAATAGAGGCAAAGTAGTGAAAGCCCTCTTCATCATCATTGTCTTCCTCTCTGTTTTTCTGCAAACTCTGCTCTTGGGTCACGTTTACCAAACGAGATATCTACAGACACACACACACACACACACACACACACACACACACACACACACACAGATATATCGTTAGAGCTTGCTTGCTGTTGCTGCGGGTGACCTCAAATACTGCCTTGAGTATTTATGTGAATGCTTTTTTTCCTTTAATATTTCATTTATTGTCAATATTATATATATATATTTAATATAGTACTCCGGTCTAGTTTACCAGAAAGTTGTACATCCCTACCTACAATGACAGTGTGTCATCATTCTCATCTATCATCATTTAACTATCAATTTTTGAAATGTTACCATTACCTACAGCCATTTGTCTACTTGTTAGATTTTCTTTTTTCTGGTGGTTTACTGATCTACTCGTCTCACATTTCTTATCATAAGTAATCTGTTGATCTTTTTCCTAAAATGTTCTCTCTTGTAATAAGTAATGTGTTTAAGACCCTAACAGAATTCATTACCTTTATTGATTCTAAGTTTTCGTTTGTTGGTCGTTTAAGATTGAATCAGGGATCTTTGTAGCATCCAATAAGAGGAGATACCTTGATTTGGTTACACTCATTCATGTACAAATTTGGACTCATGGAAAACAATGATTATATACAAGCTATGGCAATAACAGTAAGAGACTTTCCAGTGGCGTACCAAATTCCTCAAAGATATCTATCAAAAACAAAGATATACAGTATCAATTTTGACACAAACATTAAAGAAATGAGTCCAATCAAATTCCGAAATAAACCAAACATATTTGGACTAAATTACATTGAATCAGGCCAACACACAAATTATACAATATTTTTTTATATAAAAAATGTTTTCTTACATATATTTTAAAATAAAAATTTTAAACTCGGATACACTTTAAGCAATGCATGTTCAAACAAAACCGAAACAAGACCAAATGTTCCTTGTGTAAACTTAGGCGTTTCCATAAGTTCAAGTATTCTGTGTCCAGAAAAGGTCAAGAATTCTAAAATGCTATGCTCCGCGTTCAAAAAAGGTCAAGCTATTCGTGTTTAAACAAGACCGAACAGCACTCCGACAATAAGATCAAAACTAACAATCCAAACAAATTGCAAGCAATCAGACCAAATCTCAACACCTGAATAACTCACCCCAACCTAATGGCAAAGTGGCAAACTAGAGAGCAACTGAAATTCAGAAAAAAACATGAAGCAAGCTGAAAGGTAAATGTTAAGCTGTTGAATTAGTCTGCTAGAGAGTCGGAATTTCTGGTGCATCAAGAAAAAGGATGCATAACTTGTTTTTCAGATAAAAAGACATATGGACAAATTGGAAAGTCATATATACAAGGTGAATGTTAGGGGGGAGCTATGTCTGACAAGAGTCACACAACTGAGAACCCGATTTGATCACTGAGATAAATCCTGGATACCCTCAATTATACTGAATATCATTTGAAATGACTCTGTTGTAATGAAAATCCCTTTTCAAGCTTATACGTTCATTTTATCAAGTTTTTCAAAATTTAGAATGAAATGGAATGTGACAGATTTACGAACACGACTCGAAATCCGAAAATACCACCCTGTTTATGTACATGGAAAGGGAGGGGGGTCAAAGTATCGGTCCTGACCTCCATGGCATTAAATATCCTCATCCAGGCATAAAAAGAAGTGGTAATTTTTTAAAATCAGGTATTTATCCAAGAACTAGTTACTGATAATATATTTTCGCCCAGTTAAATAAGATTAGCATCAGTTGTGCCCATCTGACAGTTACTACAACTATTAAATGAGATTTAATTAATGTATTTATTTTTTGTGTTCTATGCAGGATCTCCCTAGAGAACACAGACACCATATACAATATATGAATGCTAATGAACTAAAAGAAAACTAAAAGAGGTGTTACCAACACGGCAACACCCATAGCGAGACCAGACTCCCAGTTACTTATACTAGGAAATGACTTGATGACTTGTAATTCCATTAATTATTTGATTACTGATATAACATGGTACTAAAAAATAGAAAAATAGACCATAATGTATTGAAGTTACATAGTGTTGCTTGTATAGGGTCTACCAACAGATATAGACATAGTGAATGAACTGAATTAAGATTAAGGCATTAAGAATTTTAACCATGAGAATAACTGAATAACTAAAAAGAACATGTTTATAAATTTTGATGATGGACATTGAGCTACATTATAAAGAAATACAGAAGTGTTCTCAAAGGGCAGTAAACTTACTACATAATTAATGTTCAAGTCAAATGAGATGATAGCAATTAAACGTCAAACAACTGGTTTTTGTAGCATATAGTCCAGTCCGAATCCCTGGAAGCAACTAGCCCCCCACCGTCGGTGCATATGGACTCTGCACATGAATTGGCTTTCAAAGATGATTTTCCTTTTCCTTTACTACTAATGTCAGGTTCATGGTCAAGAAACTCAGGAGACCTCAAGCCACCAGTTGATAACCTATCATTTTGTTCACTTTGGGACTCATGGCATATTTTTAACAGATATTTGTTGTTTCCTTCAGCATCATCCTCTTCATCTGACATGAACCTGCAGCAATCTAAGTCGTCCATTTCAAAAATCTGACTCACTAGACCTTCCCTCCAAGATATCCTTGTCTCGGATTGTTCCATATCCTCAAAAGTAGACCCAGAAAACCAAGAACCCCACTCCTTTATAGCTTTCCGACACTGGCCAGGATCAATAGAAGTCGAAGGCAAACTGAAATCAGAGGACTGAAAATTTATACCAAGCGGATCCCAAAGTGATTTATGACTCCTTGGTGATAAACTTTGTAGTCGTAGAACTTCTGTCAACGAATCAATTGCATTTTCCTGATTTTGTTCAGCGCAACCATCCACATCTAACCAAGATGGAAAAATATGCCTTTCTGAGCTTGAGTCTGACTTTGGGGTCTGCATAACATTCCCACTACTTAGAGACCCAACTGAAAGCGGAGAACTTTCTCCAGCCCAATTATTGTCATTATTCCTTTCTTGTTTTGACAATACAGCCTTATCAGCTGGTGTGATCAAAGGAGAAGATGGTGACAGATGTCCCACTGTTTTATCAGATGAAACCCCTGCAATCGCTTGAAATTCAGTCAGTCTTTTGGGAGAAATCAAAGTTATCCTAGTTAATCTCCCTCGTGGAGTGGCATCAGAATCTAAATTATCACTATCAGTGTAACATGAATTGGTAGCAAGCACATCAGGCAACAAAGACAAAGAATGTGAGTCTGGTGTAACCAAACCTACTAATTTTCTTTTATGACACAACTGACTTGCAGAATCACCCTTTTCATCCACATCATCCTCATTACATGGAGATAAATGCCAACTCATAGAAGCTTCAACTGGTAAAGGAACCACCGAAGGCCTAGTACCTGTAAGGATCCTTATAAAATGCCCCGAACTATCCTCACTACCAACAACATTATCACCTTCGATATTACAACCAGAAGAATCAAGCCCTAGTCCAACAGTAAGAATACCTTTAGGCCTACATTTCCTCTTATCAGTAACCCCAGAAATAACATGACCAGCACCATAACAAGTACTAGGTGTCATCGTATTATTCGAATTCAACACCGAAGAGCCACGAAGAAGCTCAGGTGATACCGATGCCTGAACAGGTGGTGTCTTAATAGTACTACCACTACTCGAACCTCTTTGTACCACACATTTATCACTATCATCACAATCTAAACCAGACCCACATGTAAATTTACCAACAGGAGTACAATCAATATTACTACCACCCATATGATCAAACACTTCACCTGCATTATCAAATTTCTTCGAACCCGGGTTCGAATCACTCAAATTCACCCCAAATTCATTCAACCCAGATGGGCTTTTCCTCAAAAGCTTTGATTTTGAAGCAACAGCTGAAACAATGATCTCTTTTTTCTTCTTTTTGGGTTTTGGGGGGTGATTTTCATTAGTCTTTTTACTAGATCTCGAAAAAGTAGGCCTTGTTTTCGCATTTGGAGCAGACTTGGTAGTCATTCTTGACTTAAATTTGTGTTTTTGAGACACGGGTGTTTTAGAATTTGACAAAAAGAAACCAAGACAACCAGTTGGGGCATCAATTGAAAAAGAAACACTACTAGTGCTTCTACCACTACTGTTTCTTGATAACCCTTTGTTGAGTTGTTGAAATGGAGCTCTTTTAATTGACTCATGCTTTGTTTTCTTGGAAGATGAAGAGGGTTTATTTAACATGATTGAAGATATTATGGGGTTTTGACAGAAATTTAGGAGCAGATCTAGGGAAGTTTAGTGAAGTGGTGTGTTTTGTGTGTGTGTGTTTACTGTGTGTGATATTTGAATGTAAAGGTGGAGGGACAACTATATGTTTGACTAATGACGTTGGGGAGTTGATAGATTTGTGTAACTAGTTCATTTTCTAATTTTCCTTTTTTTTTTTAGCTTATAATTATGCAGTAAATTACTAAAATTCATTCTATGCGGTTTGGTTCACACTCATTTTTTCCCCCAAATTTCATACTACATCCGTCCTACCTAATTGTTATCATTTTGGAGAAAAGGTCCGGCACGTATTTTAAGGTACATATAAAGTATAGTATAATTCCATAACTTATTTTTAATTTTTTTTGAATAAAAATAAGTTACAGAACTATACTTTATATGCACCTTAAAATGCGTGTCGGACCTTCTCTCCGAAAGGATAACAATTGGGTGGAACGGAGGGAGTAATTTTTAAATGCAGTAACTTGAGATTACACTTTTAACCTTAGCATGTTTACGTGTAGATGAGTATATTTATGGCTTTACATGTGGCCATCAAAGTATGAGCCAATATACACACATACCATTAAAAAAAACCCGCCTGGTCCAGCCACCTTCATTTGAGCCGATGAACTACTTGGCCACTTTAGACAGAAAAATAAATAATAGGCTATACACACCCGGTTTCTACGAGTGGGCAACAAACACACAAAACCCTCTTTCTCTCTCTCTTATCGCTCTCGTCTCTCTCTCATTCTCTCTGTCTCGTTCTCTCTCTCTCTCGCACACAGTTATGGACCCGATTGCATATCATCTTTCAATCAATTGTAAGCCGACAAATCGTGATTTGGGCGGCTTCCTGAGTTTCTCATTTGCAGCCTTTAAAACTTATTTTTCGGCGTTACTCGTAGAGGTATGGAGAAAAACAAACAGCCTGTGGAGAAAAACAAGCAGTCTGTGGAGAAAAACAAGCAACCTATGGAGAAAAACAGCAGGGGTATGGTCTAAGCCCTAATTTAAATTCTTGTGTTTACTTCTAGTTATATTTTATTTTTGTCATAATAAGTAGCCTCTATCTTACTTAAGGTAGAAGATAAATCATTTAATGTTTTTCTCAAATTAGCCGTATATAATACCTTTAAATATGCTAGATGGTATTCTTGATGTTGGATAAAATAGGGGTGAAAAGTTTTAGGGACAGGTATTACCTTACGAATTTGTAGTTTATTAAATTTGGAGTTGTCTTATCTTTAGGTTTAATTTGGATTGAATATCTTAGCTTTAATATAAATATTGCACGATGATAATTTAGATTTTTGTAGGATATTAAATTTATTCTGGTTTGAATAGATTTTTAGAGAATTGTCCTTACATCCTTCCTGTTCATTATGTTTTGTTGTTAAATTCTAATAATCACATTCTTTCTCTTTTTCTCTATGAAATATAGATTTGGATGGAAAGTGAAACTAGAAGAATTTGTTTTTCATTTTTTGAAAACAATGTTGAATGCACAATGCTACATTCATAATAATAAAACTTATTATATACCAAGTACTATGAATGCATTTAATCTTGCAAAGCCTTTGCCCAGTCCAATTTTAGAAATATTTTTTTTACTTAGAGTGTCACTATGTGGTCTACCCTATTCTTTAAATGTTGTCCACAAAGCTTTATGCTCCATTTTGGCAGACATGTGTGTATTTGATCTGTTTTGTGTGATTACACAATTGGATAAAGTGATACACATATGTTAACAAAGTGTTATGAAAAAAGAGATTCCTTGTGTCTCTTATGTTCAATTTTTATATGAGAAACTACCCTTATGTTATGGATTCAAATTGTTGTGAATAAGAAAATGGAAGCACAATAACAAAAGAAGAGGAAAGTTTTTGTTTCTGCTTTTTCTCTGTGTGATTTTCTTTTAGTAACTTGTACCTCTGGACCAGGGTTGCCAAGGTGTGTGTTTTAATATCAAATGCACACTTCTACAAAGATATGTTGATGTAAAATAGATGATAGTGCTTGTGATGAAATTTAAAGTAGAATGTTTAATTATTTGACAGTTAATCCCTCTATATATGATAATTTCCATTATGTAATTATTTGACAGCTAAGCCCTCAAAAAAGCATTTGATGCCGATGGAAAAGACCTCGAAAAAGCATTCGATGCCCATGGAAAAGGCCTTCAAAAAGCATTTGATGCCCAAGGAAAAGCCAAGAAAAAGTAGAGGTACTTGAGTTCCTTGGAAGTGTTTCAGTTAGTACTTGTATCTATCAGATAATCTCCCTTGTTAATTGTACTCACTTTTGCTACTTATATATCTAGAAATTATTATGTGTTCTTGGATGGCTAAAAGGTCCTTTATAGTGAATTACATCTTTTTTATTTACCTACAATTTACAGAGCCTTGATTCATGGTTATTAATCTAGAGGTTAAAGTTTATTTTATGTTATACACCAAGGGTTCATGAATTATATAAATCATGTGGTACTTGTTCCACTTATTAATCTGGTCACCTCAAAATTAGAAATACTTTGTCATTGTTTTGCAGTTGACTGTGTGCTTGTGAACTTATGGTTTGATTATATATTATCTCTCATGCTTGTGATTTACTTATATATTACCCTTAGGTAATATGTCGATGGAAAAACCTGGGTATATCCATTGGATGGACATGGAGGAACTACACACAAAAGCACTAGTCAATACTGTAGAGGAGCCTGCAGACCTGCTTATGAATTGAGTGATGAAAAAGTTCTTGATTACAAATTCACTGTTGAGATAGCAGAAGACGAACATGAGGTTGTTATTTTGATTAGTTCTTCGGAATCATAGTGAATAAGAAAATGAGGCCAAACCAGTAGTCATTGGCTTATGTGCTGGTGGTAGTAAATATGCATCTTTTCTTGTTCCAAGGGGAAATGGAAGGCCACACAAGTGAAAGGAGCCTTACTAATGATCATGACTTGTTCACTACATTTATTTTCAATGTTTAACCGGATGGCTTGTGATTTTGTTTAACTGGATTATGACAAACTGTAATGGTGACTTGATTTTTTTTAAAACTTTAATGGTTATTAAACTTTGATGGTTTATGTAACTACATATTTTTTTCTTACATTCACTCTCTTCTGCCGGAGAGTGCATAACACTCTCTCATTTTCATATCCAATAATGGTTACTGTGTACAATTTACATACCTTGATGATTAAACTGTATAATTTTTTTTTAATGGTCACTGTGTATTTTTGGCCAAACTTGAATGGCCACGTTTTACTAAACCCTATATTTATTACTTCATTCTATCTTGTTTTATGTATAAATGAGTGTATTTGTTGAAATGTAGGTTATTCTTCCTTCTTCTTTTTTGTATAAATCCATGTTTTTAGTAATGTAACATTTTCAAGATGACTTTTTTTCTCTTGCCAAATACTCGTAGACTACGGTGAACAAAAACAAGCAAAAATGTAATAAAAATGTGATGTCTCTATTTACATGTTCATTTTGAATTTTTTGGGATTAAATTGATTAATGTTTGAGTGAAAATTAAAAATTATTCTTTTATAATTTTAAAAAATTAATATATACATTTTAAAGTAGATTATATATACTTTTTAATAATATAAAAATATTTTTTTTTTAATTATATATTATTTTTAAATTATAGTCAAAGATAAGTTAATTTGACTACACTAAAAACAATTTGAACATCTAAATAGGTACAGAGTGAGTAGTATAGAAAGAAAAGCCTAAAAACAAAAAGATTAAAAAAATGAGAAATATTTTGACATAACTTAAAAATAATTTGTGACACTTTATTTGTAATAAATTTATATAAATGACACATTTATCTATTTATTTTTAATGTTATACAAATAGTCATTATACGTTTAATTATATTAAAAACTTAAAAGTGAATTCATTAAGTATATATCTTAAAATCCTACAATAAATTACTATAAAATATTAAATATTAAACTATAAAAGACAACCTTTAATGAATACATTATTTATACTTTATATTATATAAAAAAGAATAATTGAAAAAAAAATTGAAATAACAAAAATTTGATGTAAGAAAAAAGAAATAATTAAAATATTAAATCTTGCACAAATGATTATAGAAAAGATGGGAAGTATGTACATGTATAAATAACTGGTTATCGAGAAATACATATATAGAGATATACCCACTGATCAATGTTGGCTGCATTTAATAATCTAACAAACATTTAATCTGCAAAGAGTTTTAAAAGGAATTTATAATGATTACTCACAAAGTAATTCTTTATTACATTTAGTAATATTTTTTTTGTTAGGACACTCATATTTAAACACTTAAAAATATGTTTTTTAAAATTTTGTTTGATAAGAGTATTGATGCAAGTTATACATTTGATAAAGAGGCAAGAGAAAGATAAAGAATTCTAACTACTTATGCTATCTTAATAATTTTGAGCATGTTAAATGAATCATTACATGTTCTATTTATATAAAAAAAATCCAACCACCACTAATATGAATGATATTAATTTATAATAAGTTTACAATGCAATAATTAAGTTTCATGTGTTTACATTATCAATCAAATATTATAACAATCATCCTTGATTGTTAATGTAAATTATTATGTAAATGACTACCTCGTTAAAAGGTTACAAGAAAAAATTCAGTGGGATAGAAGTATTGACGAAAGAAAAAGTGTATAGTCTCCTCTTGAACAAAACGTTTTACACTTTAACATCTTGATATAAAAAATTTATAAATCTTGACATGTCAATCATCGATGTGGGAAATGATTTTGTAAGTAAATCTGCTAGATTATCACATGAGTGAACGCTTTTTACATCAATGTCACTAGTGTTTTGTAGTTTATGAGTGAAAAAGAATTTAAGCAAGATATGTTTTGTTTGATCTTCTTCGATAATCCTTCATTTAATTGTTTAATACAATCTAAATATAATCAAACATAAATACATATTGAATGACATGATTCTCGGATATATTGAATAACTAGATCGCAACCAAATATATTCCATACTTGATTCATGGACTGCTAGCGATTCTGTATGATTTGATGAAGTTGTGACCATAGTTTGTTTTGTAGACTTCAAAGAGATAGTAGTGCCATAATACGTGAAAACATAACTTGTTTGTGATCGTCTAAGAATGTGGAATTGACTTGGTAAAAAAAAAGTGGAACTGACATGTATTTAGCATCTGTATAACAATTAGTTGCAATTTAAACTATTTAAAAGAATATTTTGAGATTAATTGTCCCACAAAGGTTTCTCAATATATTTTTTATCTCCTCGCAATGTCTTTCAGTTGGATCAAAATTGAATCTCACCAATAGGTCCACAACAAATGCAATATCAAACAGAGTATTTTTTGCAAGATACATAAAAGTACCAATAACACTGAGATATGAAACTTCAGTTCCAAGAACATCTTCATATGATTTTCTAAGACAGAATAGATCATTTTCAACTTTAATTGATCGAACAAGCATTGGTGTGGTTAGTGGATGAATTTTATCATGTAGAATCGATCAAGAATTTTTTGTGTGTAAGTGGACTCATGAACGAATATTCCTAAATATAAGTGTTCCACATGTGTAAAATTTTATCTTTTCATCATATTTATATCGTGATCCTAACTAGAGAATACTTCAAAGTTAAAGTATTTTTCGGCTGATGTTGGTTGAGTACTATTCTTTAACACACTGAAATGATTCGTTGGCCTCTAAATGGAGTTAAAAATTCCTCGTAGTTCATGTATCGAGCATTAAGAACTACATCAAATAAATTTATTTTCATTATTGTGAAAAAAAACGCCATTTCTATTATCTTAGGGGACTTTAAAAGAACTTTTTTAAAAAGTATGTTCAGTAGTACTCTATTATCATGTGATGAGCCCTCCCATCCTCCCATCCTGGTAATATATTTGTAATTATATGTCACGAGTACAAACTGCTAGAATATTGGTAGTGGGTTCTCATTTTCTATTATTAAATCTAACTTTATCTTTATCATAAACCCGAATTTAACATTTGTTTCATCCAAACCACCTAAGCAATTCTCTAGAAATAAATTTCTTAATAATGTATATATTTTCAATTTGTAATATCAAAAGTATTTTTAAAAGTTTATAAAATTACCTGAAATTACATCCATCTCTCATCTTGATAATTTTGTGTCAACGGTTGAGGTTTCTTTAATAACAAATTATGACATCTTAGAATATTTCAAAGTATTTGTGATATCCCTTGTACTTTACTATATTTAAAATTCAATTTCTAAAATAAACAAATCAATTTACAAGATAATAGAATGTATCTAATTATATATAATAAAATGCTTTCTTAAAATTCTTTTGCTAGTGAAAGTAAATAGATAAATGTAACTTATAAATACATGTATGTCAAAAATTTATGCAAAAGTATATGACTCAAATATATACGTCAGTTTAATTATGCAATGTAGAGTATAAGGAACTCTCGAGAATCATTTGACTGACACATAACCCATCCTGAAAATATGAGTGATTTTTATGAGTCGCAACTCAGTAAATATAAACTTTCATTGATTAACTCTTGCAGATCAAATTCATATATATCATTTTGTCATACAATTATCTCATATGATAATATTCATGTATTTATTTTTCATTCTTTTGATTGTGACAGGTCATGTCTTGTATTGTCCCAGTATTTTTGTAATTGGCTCAAACAATATTTTTCAATATATTTTTCCATAAGGCTCTTTTCCGATATGATTAGCACGAATGCCCCCATGTACTTGTATTAGCTGGAATACAATTTAGGATAGTCATAATGCCTTTATTTATTCATGTCTACTTTCATTTACATTATAAATATTATGCATATATTTATCCTTAGTCATATAATAACATTGAGATACATAAACAATCATGAGAAAAAGGAACATAAGATAAATCTTAGGTAATTTCCTAAGATCTTAGTACAGAATAATAGTGTATTAGTAAAATTTTAAGTTAATCTTGATTTTACAAAAATACCCCTATCATATTTGCATATAAAATCCTATGTATCTTAGGCTCCCTGATCTCAACAATCATATATTAAACTTAAGTATATCACAAGTACATATATAACAGGCCACATTTACGATGAACATATGCAATATATGCATGTGACTTTGTCCAATTTATTTTGTTAAGATCAAAACAAACTTTTGTATTATTCCGAGATATTTATGGACCCGAAAGCTGAATAAACCAGAAGGTCAACTATATAAACATAAAGGTTTCCAAATATTTGACCCGAAGGCCCCATGTATAAATATGAAGGTTTCTAGTACATTGTTAATAATACGTGTATGTACAGTCCCAACGCCTTTACTTAGTCCAATACAAATGAATGATTGATATGCATTTAACATATAATGATTTAAAAACCTATAGTCATGTATATTTTCCAGTACATATAACCTTTATCATGTATCCAACAATATATAGATAACATTATCTATAATCAATACAACCACGAAATAAACCATATCTATGTATATATCAATATCACATTCATCACTTAACATATAGCTCCAAGCATTCTTACCATTTATCCATGTAACAATTTTGAAACACATAAACGTACAAGTCCTTGTATGCAATCAATACATATATCCGCATAATCATTCACTATGTTCAAGTAATCATTAACTATATCTAAATAATCATTTCATGTCTATCAATTAAGAACATATATCCCTTACCACATATGTGTAGAGAAAATTTCTGATTTATACTCACCTTTACCCATGTAGTTTAATACTAATGTTTACCTCTTTTAAAACCTTAATAGACCCGTTTGATATCCTATATTAGCACACACAATTATCAATATAAGAAAACATACAGAAAAACTCCATCACAAAGCCATTGCCCAAGACAACTATTAACAGCCCGAGAATAAAAAAATATGGCAAAAATCAGGGAAACACAACTATAAACATTATAATACACGCGCGCACGCACACACACACAGATATATATATATATATATATATATATATATATATATATATATATATATATATATATATATATATATATATATATATATATATATATATATATATATATATATATATATATATATATGAAAACATCAACATCAGATTTCCCCCAAATTAAACCCTAGCTCTTTCTTCTCCAAACTCCAAAGAGAGTTCAATTACATTAGATACGAGCTACCCAGTGATTTTCAAGCAATTTAGACGCTTGAATCTAAAGAAATGGTGAAGATTTGATTAATAATGAAAATTTCTCTTATTTATATATTTCTACCTGATGAATAAATGAAGAAGGACGTTATCTATCTTATATCAATTATTTACTTTCAAAATTATAAAATATCATTATTTTTAATAATCGATCATTTACTAAACTTAATCTACTTAGAGGGTTGGTTTCAGTGGAGAACTATTTAATTTATAGAACTTAGAGGACACTACTTATTTCATAAAAACGATAACATCATTTGTTCAAAATACATATACTATGTAAATACAAACACACTTATGAGAAAATTTTATACATTTGGAAAAAAATGAGTGTAAAATTGAGAATACAAATATATTATTTAGAGAACATATTAGTCTTTCACTTCTTACTTTGTAAAAATATTCACATTTTTCATTAAAAACACATGTGTTTTGTAAACAAAAATAGAATTATGAGAATAAATTATGTATTTGAAAAATAAATAGTGAAAAAATGATTACATAACACATGTTATGTAAGTACACAATGTAGTAGTTCTCCGGTAAACTTGTTTTCATTTGAGCTCAGACCCCTACTTATATATATATATATATATACACACACAAAAATAGGGATCTAGGAAAAACTTTTTTGATAGAAAACTTAGAGTACTCATCTCAGTGTGTAATTAATATTGTTATTAATTCTATTACAAACTGGAAAGTATATTATGTCTAGATAACATACCAAAATAATTGATTCAATCAATATCAACCGTTAGATTATTTACAAATCAATGGCTGACAAAAGTACCTTAAGTTTTCTCCAAAATATGGTTTTCTTTTGAGCTTTCCTCTCTCTCTCTCTCTCTCTCTCTCTCTCTCTCTCTCTCTATATATATATATATATATATATATATATCATCCAAATAATTAACCTGTTCTAAAAATTCATAAACTTAATCCATTTTTCCAAAATCTCATTCTCTTATTCTTTTTTTAAACCCCGACAATGCATTCTCGGGTCAATATCTCAAAAATAAATAATTCTTCTAGATGTCCATAATAAAAAGAATAACATAAACTATATAAAAATGCATAATTTGTGCAACACTTGAATGCATATTAATTCTCTAAATATTTAAAAATGCATTTTCACGTATTTTCTAAGAAAGATTGTTACAATATTGATCAATTTAAAATGTCTGGATACAATCTCACCAATCCTTTCAATATGTAGCTGAATTATTCAATTTTTTTTGTATAATGAAAAAGTATAAAAATATTATAACGACTTCCTCCAAACATGAATTTTTATTCCCACCCAGTCCCTCAATATATCTAAGCATCTCACTAAATTATAATATTCATTCTCAAACTTGTCTACCTGCATATCCTTAAATCAGTCTTTTAGATTCATATTTTGAAAAACAATTAGAGTACATAAGTTCTTCCCCAGCTTGAGCAACAATCGGTTCATCTTCATTATTACCTTATTTAACACGGTAAATTAAGTTTCATAATTTTGTAACCAAAGTTCTAACAAGTAATCATCTTCTTCAATGCAGTTGAATAAAACATGACAACCAAGAAGGACAATACATCCAACTTTTTGAAATGATATTTTGAAGGTATTTCATCCTTAGAACAAGCAGAATGGCCATTACCATATTCAAAGGTCATAGACAAAGGAAACCAAACTTGTTTTGTCTTAACAAAATAAGCATATTTAGTAATAAAATCTTGTGATTTGGTCATGATAAAGGTAGTTAGATGTGTGAGAAATTTCTCAATGGATTTAATAATATAAGCATTACCATCACAAGACCGGATAATATTTATCAAAACAAGATTCTTATATTGAAACAATATCAAAACATTTCATAGACAACCACCACATAATAAAAATTGTACCAATATTAACAATCCTTTTTTGAAGTATAAGGCATATGTTTTCAACCAAAAAAATAATAGCTTTCCCTCATACACAGGTCCATGAGCCAGAAATTGGATTAAAAATGGCAAAATTTGTGCTATTAGAAAAAATATACATCATATTAGGTTTCTTGTAAATATGATTAACAATATTTTGAAGGTGTTTGACATTTGAAGAGGGTTCAATCTGTGAAGGTGTTTATTTTTTAAACAAGACGGCGATGGAAAAGTTTTGAAACTAAGAGTTCATTTGATAGGCTTGACAACTATGACAACAACAAGGCGTTGTGGAGAAACCTACATTGCTTATTGTTTAATCATTTCACCAACTAAAAAACTTAGGGATAATAGCATTCTTATGTCTAATTCCCTAAACAATAATCTCGACTAGATGCGAGTGATTGTTTAGAGAAGTAAGACAAAGGTTCTCGGTTAGATTCGAGTTCTCGAAAAAATCAAAGTTGAAGATAAAGATATGTAAATTTTAAATTGAAAAGTCAATCTAGGTGAAGATTGCAAAAGGAAAATGATTTACGTGATAAAAAAGGAAAATGTGAATTGAATTTGAAGGTTATGGTTTGAGAAAGGGGAAAAGGAAAGGGAGAGAAGAGAGAAGTCGACTCTTATCAGTCATGATCAAAATCTTCTTTCGATTAATCAATGGTGTGCACCCTATAACTGTATAACATATAAAAATTAACATAAAATATAATAATTATTATTAAATAGATTAATCTAATAAAAATTGTACTCAATATATAGTATTTCTAAAATACTATTAAATTAAATAATGGAAAAAATATAATGTCAAACTTGAACTTATAAGAAAATTAAAAATTCTCAATTAATATTATCAATTACAAAGGACCATTTCACCAAATTAATTATAAGTCACGTACTTTTATAAAAATCAGAGTTAGAAGAAATAAAAATTTACATATTTTTATTTTATAATGTTATAAGATTATTTGCAGGCATGAGTAAAAAAAGATAAATTTTGGATAGATAAGACATATAAATAACAATTACTAATATACTATGTATAATAACCCAATTTTATAAATTTGTGAGGATATAATTATCTTTTTGTTTTATATAAGATTAGAGAATTATGAATAATCATTGTAATATTGAAGTACAGAAAATAATAATATTTATATTAAAATAATAATATATGTTCGTGATACTTGAATATTATTCATGTTTTGAAGTTCAGAATAATAATATGAATTCTTTGATTTTTTTATCCTCCTACATCGAATAACGTATGAGTTAGAGTTTCTTGTCGTCCTATAAAATGTGTTGTATGATCTTGGTAAACTTATCCCACATTGAGTAGAATGAAGGAAAAAATAACTCAAATTACATAATATAATAAGTTAAATGAATATGGGTGACACAAAACCCTAGTTAAAAATATATTTCACATGGAGGGAAGATGAAGGGAAAGCAACTTCAGTTGCGTATATAATAAGTTGAATATGTGTTTAGTAAGCTTATTTATAAATAATGGTGTTGAGCTTGAATAATGTTTCAAGATCCAACATTTAAGGAAAAACAGTAGGAATTTACATTTCCTATAAATTTATTGAAACATTTGCACAGTTACTAAGTCATGACACTGATTTGATATTTAAGTGTCCTCAATCGAGTAAAATAAAGTGGGAGCACTTTCAACTCCTATATATATATATATTTAATGAAAACATTTGCACATTCACAAAGCTATCACATTAACTCGATATTGAGAATTTTATTTTACTATAATAGTATCCCACATCGAGTGAAACAGAAGGAATGAACTCATCTTTCCTATATATTTTATGTAAGTGTTTACACATTTGTTAAGCCATGATGTGAAGTTATTATGGAGCCACATTGAGAAAAAATGTTGAAGGAACTTATGCTTTTATATATTTTATAAAACCTTTACTAGATCATGACACTTTATCGTAAAATTCCTCAAAGAAATCTCACATCGAGTAAAAGAGAGGGGAACAAACCTATGTCTTCTATGTAGTTTATCGAAACATTTTCTAGGTGATTAAGTTTGTGAGAATTTTAAATTTTCTCTTCTACGAATCCCACATCAAATATGCATAAAGTAGGGGGAATACCTTGCTCTATATAAGTTTAAAGGAAGCCATCCTTAGGGATAGAAATCAAAGTGAATCTCATGCTTATACTTTATGGTAACCATCCTTATTTTAAGCCAATTTTTAATTACTTTCTAATTAATTTTAGCTAATATCCTTATTTAGGGAGACAGTGATAACATTTTTTAATATTTTTTATCAATTAATTTAGTGTTTATAGTCTTGCTAATGTTATCAAAGTTGAGTAAAGTTTTTGCTAATACAAGAACTCATGGATTTTAATACAAAGCATATAATAATAGTAAAATAAGATACATAAATGTAGTATAATTGATTGTTTCCCTTGAAATTGATTTGATATGTAAACTTGTTAGGTGATCATAAAGGGTTTCTTGAAAGAAAAAGAAAGTAACTAGTTATTAAAGTTTAGAAAGTTTGAGTATGAGGTATGTAAAGTACGTAACTACAACACAGATTATGGGTATCATATGGACATGTGTTTTGTATATCTACTTCGCTATGTGTTAATTGGAATAATTTTATCATTTAATTATGTATACAATTACATATCATTGAGATAATATATGTTGATAGTTACATGATACGAGATCATGTAAATATGGATAAGTTCATGATATGATATCATGCATATGCGTACTTAAACTATAAGTAAAAATGATAAATTTGTGTTGGTATTGTTTCGTTGTTATGAGAAGACAAGTTTACAAAAGCCTTGTATATGCTCAAGTCTTATGTAGGTTGATAAGGGTAGTTCATTATTGGAAGGGCAGGTTCAAATGATCAAATATATGTGATTAACTGAATTTGCCTCATGCACCTTGTGAAGTCTATGTGACTAAACACCATTGAGCAAGGCCGCCTTAGGTCTTGAGCAGAGCAATAATAGAATAAGGTATGCAATATGCAATGACACCAGAGAAGGCTCTCATGGGATATTATGTGACAAGTAAGCCCATGAGACAATGTCACTAAATACCAATAAAGAATAAGAGTCAAACATTGTGCACAAGATAGGGGTCCAAGTATATTAAAGAATGCCAATAAGATAAAGATACATTGAAGTGAATGTTGAGTTACATGTGTATGATATATCACTGCATTTAGTAATTTACTTCATGAGTTGTGCGGCTCATAGTTATATTGTATTACATGTAAAGGCAAGGGTAAATGGAAGTAGAAGTATGACCGAGCTGAAAACAAAGTCTTGCATAGATGATTCATATATGCATACTTTTGACTTCTAGGAATGTCCAATCCCTTATACATTTTAGAAATATGTTGTATAACAATGACATGTTTTTGTTAAGATAGAAGATAAATTATAAGATGGAGTAGAGTCCAATAGTATATGTGTATAATCTTTTGTAAATTTGTAGGAGTTATAATATGTAAATTATGTAATAACAAATATTTTTATTATTAATGAGTCTAAGATAGTATACTTGCACATGAATTAAATAATATAATATCTTTTTAATAATAATATAATATATGGAGATGACTCACTTTCCATATTATATAGCATTTTAATATTTCAAATAAATGTTATTTCCTTAATTTTATCAACCAATTAACAATCCTTTTTTTACTTCTAGAAAAAAAATTAAACCAAACAACTTTCATGTATTTAAGTTATACGAGCATTTTCAAAGGAAACCCTTATTTTGTTTCCCTAAAATACGATAAAATAATAGTTATTTAAAATATAAAAATTCAAAAAGTTATTCTAATTCAATGGGATCATCTATATTAATTACCTAAATTTTAAATATAATATTTTACATATATTTCTTGCTCTTAATATAATAGGTTACATGGTTGGAGATGATAATCCTTATATTTGTTACTTATATTCATATATTGATGACGTGGCAAATATAATGGAGCAAAATTGAGTCACTAATTACGCGGATTAATTTTCTCTCACCTAAAAATTATAGGTAAGGCTATCATGGTTGGAATATATGTTTTAAACTAAAATTCCTAAATTTGTCCATGTGACAATAATATATGTAAGGGCTCTCATGCAGTGGAGCTACTCTAAAAGGCATGTCCAACAGCTCCCTAGTAGATTCCTTATAAATATTATAAAATGTTATATCCTAGTAATTTAGGACAATACTTTTATACACGTACTCCAATAACATTCATTATCCTTATTCCTTATTATTAAAATAATAATGTATTTGAATTTCAAATACCTACCTACAATACAGATAAACGACTCTTTCACTAACGGTTAAATATTTGTATCTATTAATTAGTATCAAATCGTATCAATATATATCAAATCAAATTATTTTGTATCAAATCAAATCGTATAACCTTTGGAATATCCCGATGGATCTATAGGATGTAATAAAATATTTGATTCATGAAGAATAAGAAGAGGATGAGGAAATGGAGACTGATGTATCTATCTATGTACAATCAAATTAGCAGATACATAGCCCAATTCGTTATGTTGGGTTAGTTTTCAATCATCGAACCATCAATCTTAATAGATCACTGGGTCATCAACGTATCTTTTGGGATTATTTTACTAATAATCCAACGTATCCAGATTATGTTTTTTGCTTTTCGTAGGAGATTTCATATGCAAGAAAATTTATTCTTGCGAATTCAAGCCGTCATTGAGTCTTATGATCCATACTTTGTGCAAAGGTATAACTCCGTTGGAGTTCCGGGACTATCATCACTTCAAAAAATAACTGCTGCAATGAGAATTATTACATACGGCGTATCCGCAGATGCCGTTGATTATTACATTCGTATTGGTAAAAGCATGACCATCGAAAGTGTTAGGAAATTTGTGATAACAATTGTTCAAATATTTGCCGAACGATCTTTAAGAACGCCTAATAATGCAGACATTCAAAGGTTAATGGATCTGGTTGAACAATGAGAATTTCCCTGAATGCCACGTAATAATAATTGTATGCATTGAAAGTGGAAGAATTCCCCAATGGCATGACGTGGGATTTTTCGGGTCATTATCGGGCCAACTATTATCCTTAAAGTTATTGCTTCACATATCTATGGTTGTGGCATGCATATTTTGGGCTTCCCGAATCACTAAATGATATCAATATGTTGAATGGATCCAATTTATTTTCCAAATGGGTAGAAGGTCAGACACCCAAAGTTTAACTATACCATTAATGGTCACACATATGATATATGATACTACCTAGTTGATGTATATATCCTCCTTATCCAAATTTTGTGAAGACTATTTCTACTCCTCAAGGAAATAAAAGAAAACATTTTACATATGATGTTGAACGAGTTTTTGAAGTTCTTCAAGCTAGATTTGCTATTGTGTGTGGACCTTATTGGTTTTGGGATATTAAAACGCTTAAATACATCATGTTGGCATGTATAATAATGCATAATATGATTATCGAATACGAAAAACATATGCAAGATATAAATTATAATTACGAGACATATGTGAAACCCCATATATTCTAATATCTCAAGAACACACAAATACAATGAAGGAGTTCATGGAATTTCATCATCGGATTAGAGATAAAAGTGCTCATGTTAAGCTTCAAAATGGTCTTGTGGAGCATTTGTGGTTAAAAAAATTGGTGGTTAGACAATTACGTCCCAAAATATGTATTTCTTGTAGTACCAAGGTATTTTTGTTAAATACCTCTAGACCAATAGCATATGCTTGATATGTTATATAGTTGGGAACTATATTTTTCAGATTTATGTGTTTTCTATAGATTTTGTTGTCTCTGTAGACTTTCTCTTTCAAATTTACAGATTTTTCATACTTAGATTTGCAGATTTTGTTTTATCAAAACTCTATAGTAAATCATATTTCAGTTTTATGGATTTTTTACTATAAAATCATAAATGATATTTCAGTTTTGCAGATTTTGTATGATATAAAATTTGCAGCAATCTTTTGTTGCAAAATCATAGTTATAGGTTACCATATGTTTTTCAAATGTCATTAATAAAATGTATGACCTCATTTAATTATAAACATGTTGTTGTTACTGGAAAGTTCTGTATTTTGATAAAAGCAAACCACATAATCAAACTACCATCAAAACGTGAAGGAAATTAGACAATCAGATTCCATTAAGAAGTCAGTCTTGGATACATTGATACTTCTTTATAATCAGACTCCATTAAAGAAAGAGATTAGTATACTTTAATAAAAAAAGCACCTGATGAAGAACAAATAATTAATCGAGAAAATTGTGCACGCTTTCTTTCAATGATTTCTTCTTTTTTCAAGTTGAAATACTTGGTTTCAATAGTCCCCATAGAACTTGTATCATTTGCCATTATTTTTGCACTAGCTTCATCTTATTCTTTGACTTCTCTTGTTTTTTCACGTTCATTCCTCTTGTTTGCTAATTGTATCATCTCTTTTAGTTGTTCATTTATCTGTTTCCAAGATTCGAGTTGATCAGCCCTCATCTTTTCTAGAATTGCAGTTCTACCATTATCTTCATTTTCTGGTCTCTTTCTTTTCTTTTTCATTTCTTTAGTGACCTTTTTTCCAATAAGCCTTTCAAATTTTGAGCTCTCTAACATCACACAATTTGATGGGAAAGAGATCATGGGGGTTTCCTTCCTGGTTTTTAGTTTTTTTTGTAGCAAAATAATTATTCCATTTAGGCAAGTATCTTAATAGTTTCCAACAATGTTCTAGACAGAAATTAACTTTATAAACTTCTTTGTACATCTCCTTTGCCACATGTTATCTATTAAATTGTCCACAACTATTTAATTACTATCAACAATATAAACTAATTTTTAACCACACAAAAAAGTAGAATAACAAATGAAGATTACCTTATCAATTTCTGAGTACCCACTTCGTCCATCAACTTTATTATGAAATCCTTGGAATTTGTTCACTACAAGTTGAATCATAGACCAATGATGTGATAAAGTTGATGAAGTACGATTGGATTGAAAGTTTCTATGTGTCAAAAAATAGTTATGCACTCTTTATGTTAGGAATCTACATGTAATTTGATGATAACATTAATCTTAGAATCATAGAAATTTTAATTGATGTAACTGATCAATTGATATGAAAATTATAAATATCAATTGATCAGAAAACCATTTATCAGTTGAAGTGTGTATATGAATCAACTGATAATTTGGACTGTAGCATAGGTGTACTTAGTCTATTTCAATTGATACGGTATAAATCAATTGATATTATTCTCATCAATTAATGTTAGAGTTGATTGATATAGATCATCAATTGATGTGTAAATTAAACTGTCAAATTATAATTATTTGAAGACAGGAAATTGCACAAGTGAAGGATGATTGATTGATATTGAAGCATCGATGGATAGGAGATCAATCGAAGAAGCCAAGTCAAGTATTGAAGACCATCAACTGATGTGAAGATCCATCGATTGATATATCAATTGATAACATCTATCAATCGATAAGTCATTATTTATCAATCGATGGATATAAAGATCAATCGAAGAAGAACATCAGTTGATGGATTAAAGGATGGATCAATTGATATGCTTAATAGTAAATTATCAATTGATTGAGACAACACAGAAGGACTATCTGTTGAAAATCCAGAGGACAAAAGCACACCTATGGAAGACAATCTATGATGACTGTGAAGACTCAATCTGTAGCTGTCTTTCAAACCTGTTTTCTAAAAATGGAAAAAGGTAAAAGGAAGGTAGATAGAAATAATCGAAAAATAGGAATTGTAAAAACACACTTGTAGTTTATAAACAAGCGTGGTAGCATTGTTAGAAGAGAACAAGTTAGACTATTTTTCTTAAATCAACTGTTCAGTCTTAGAGCACTTTGTAAGAACAGTTGGTTTATCTTCTAACTTTGTAAAAATGAAGCTATGTTTATTTTAACCTAGAAATATTGAGCAAAAATATACAATGATGGAAAAACCAATCCATCAGTAATTTTAAATCTCTTTGTTATATTTAATTTTCAGTCTTTATGTTGTTCAAACATATTCTCTCTAATTCTCAAACATCAGTAACAAATATTAAAATAAGTAAAAAGTTTTAATATTTGTATTCAACCCCCCCTTCTACAAATATTGGCATAGTTCTGGGAAATAACACTTTAACTGTATGTTGCATTTGTTTGATCAGCAGCTATAATTGGGTCCAGTGAAATATTTTTCCATGCTGGAATAAGCAATTTATCATCTTTTTTTGTAAAAAATTTTGTTCATTGCTTTTTTCCTTTGACTTTTGTGAAGAAAAAACTTGAGGTTTTGTCCCATCTATACTTTCTTCTTCATTGAGACTTTGTGAGAAACAACAATTCTGAGTTGGCATTATAAAATTCTGAATTTAGAATATCCGTAAAGGAAGACACTTTCTCACTAGAATTTGTCTCAAAATTTACCTAAAGAGTAATTGTTATAACAAAAAAAGGTCATACATCTTCGTATTCACAATTAATTTAAAAGGATATGATTTTAATAGCTCACAACCTATTTAAACTATTGTAGAATGAACCGGAGAAGAAATGAGCTAAATTCAAACAGGTTAAAGAGAAGGCATACAAAATTTAAACAGTGAAATATCCATCTCCATGCTTCTACTTTAGGCAAATAGCTAAAATTCTGCTACTTTATGTACATTTTAATAATATAGTTATTTGTTTATATAGTCTGGTAAACATATATTCCGAAGAAGTAAAATAATACAAACTCTAGTAAATTTACAAGAGTGCGAGTTATACAATTAAGTAACTCTCTTCCATGTATGTTTTGTACAATTTTGATTTTCTGTATTTTTGAAATTCACACAACATGTAAACCTGATCCACATTCCCCAGAACTCCTCAGTATCGATATCAAAGGTGGATCACTATTATCATAAAGGGAATAATTTAAGAAAGGTGATCATTAGCCTTAAATATTTAATGAAGGTTCAACTTAAATGTTTAAGTGCTTGGGAGCCTGCTTCTATAAAAAAAATCCCTTCTCATACTCAAATAATGTAAGGCCTGACTTCAAATTTCTCGTGATCTTTTTCACATCTAGACTCCACCTACCAACACATTCACTATAGAAAAGTAGGTTATTATAAGATTGACAAAATCTGGAATTTCTAATCAACACCAAATATATATACTTAATATATAGTTTGTAGTCTCGGATTAACAACTTAATAGAGTGGATTAATAAACATACTAAATTCAGCTATGTACCACAAAAAATCATGCTTAAAAATACTCTAAATCAGCTTAAAATTGAGCTTCTTTTAAAATTAAAGGGAATGTTTATATGTTAAAAAAATTGAGATACAAATCTCATTAAGATCAAACTCAATAACACTTGTGTTCCGTTACAATACAAGTTTGAAAAAAAATTAGAAGATGAAGCTTAATATTTGAATTAACAGAATTCAGGCATTAATTTATGAATCAAAACCTCTAACCCACTAGCATCAATTCATAAAAAAGATTTGAAATTTTACATCAACTAAAGCAATCCCAAACACTCATAAAAGACAACACCATGTTAACAAATCAAAATATATAACACAACTGAAAATTTGATAAACCTATTACACTAAGATGACAAAACTAAAATCAAGAAAAAACTTGAGATTAATGTTTTTGAGCAGTTGGTAGCAATAAATTATGGAAAGTTGAGATATTTGGAAATTTCATCATTTGATTTCAATTGCCCGTAGAGCTGTGAACTGGGAATATGACAAAACAGTCCAAGTGATGTTTCTTAGTACAATGGTAATATTTTATTAACAATAGCCAAATAAGAAATGACTAGGACATCGTTAAAAATAAGGAATGAGATAGATGTCCTAGCATTTTACGGAAGTACTAGGAAGATGTTGGATTATGGCCCATTTGGCTTATCTTAAAAAAAGTTACTTTTCACTTAAAGTAAATTATTATTTATAAGTTATTTAGGTGTTTGGATGATTTTACTAATAAGCTAATGAAGTGTTTGGTAAATTACAACGTATAAGTTAACAATTTTTTTCCTGTAAAGAATATTTATTTAATAGAATATTTAATACATGAATTTTAATTTAAAAATAAAAATATTGATTTTTAAAAATTAAAAAATTGAATTTATTCAAATTTATTAAAGTATTTATTAATATTTGAAGTAAAAATTCAAATTGTAAAAATATAAATTTTAAAATAAAATATACCAAAAATACAAAAAAATATTCATATTTTTTAACAACTGATTAAATTTATTATGAATTCGTTAGATAAATCTAGAACATACACTTCAAATTAAAGTCATCCAGATTAATACTATTATGCAAGTGATTTAAAAAAGAAAGAGTATAAGTTGAGGTGAAAAAAAAGTAGGTAAACTATTCCTTTTTACTTATTACCAAATAAGTTCAAAGTTGACTCACATAACTTTGTAGTCAAACGGTCCAGCATAAGTTTAGATGAACTTATAACAGATATAAGTTGATTATATGACCAGCCAAACACCCACTAAATATTTTTGTTACATTCCTTATATTTTAACTTAGGACATTATATAAGAGTATCTGCCAAAGAGATTGTCAATCTTATGTGATATGATAACATTGGAGTTGGGAGGTTGCCTACTAAAGTTGCAAGAGGAGGTAACTTCCTAAACTAATAAAAAGTTATATAAAACATCTAAAAATGTATAGTGATCTACCTACTTCAATATTAAACTAAATATAAAATTAATATAGATTGGTCATATGGACAACTTTGATCATAACTATTCAAGCAAAATTTTAATAAATGTTTCTAAGAGTGATATGTATATGGGAGAAAATTAAAAAAAAATTGATGATTTGACAACTCTTTTAGCAACCACTATTGGAGGTAGTCTGAGAAAACTCTTGGACTTACTCTAAGTTGACAAATGTTATTAACAACTTTCGGGAGCTGTCCTAAAATTTACGGACCCTTATGTAAAATTAATTTTTAGGCCTAATTTATATATTTTTATATATTCTTTTATAATTTATATGCACTGAATTTAAAATTTTAGGATTTTTATATGTGAGAGCCTAGGCGTAGGTTTTGTTTGACCGTAAAAGTAACTGCAGCGCGGGGACAGTTGTGTGCATTGGGACAATAAACATGACTTGTCCTCTCTTTTTGCCATTGGAGCAGATTCAAAAAGTGTCCACAAGGACAATATAGTGTCTCTGACCAGTTGCCTCCTTTATCAGGCCATGTCACTTGCTTTATTTCTTTTACACTTTTAACGGTCAATTAATGGATATATTACCGTTAATATTTTAAAAAATAGTTGAAATTTCAGAAAAAATTCTATAAATAGCATTTCCTCTTATTCATTTTGTACACTACTCCAACTTAAAAAAATGAATCCAAAAAATTCTACGTCTTCAAACCCACAAAATCCAAACCCAAATTTTCTAGTCCCAAATGCTGAATTTCCATATTCATTTCCAAATTCTTATTTTCCATATGTTCAAAACACAAATATGGATTATACTCAATTTTCAAATTCATCAAATCTTGATCCAAATTATAATTTTCAAATTTCAAATCCACAATTTCCATTTCCAAATCATTTCTTTCCATATACTCAAAATTTTCAATATAAATTTTCATACCCTCAAAATTTTCAAACATTAGGTTCACAATTTGGAAGCCAAGAAACACCTATGAATAATCAAAATTCTCCACATTCACAAGTTTCTGCTTTTGATGGTATAAATATTATCGATCTCAATGATGAGCATGATGAATTTGAAAATTTACGAGAGAATATTGGTCAGTGGAAATGGAGTGAAGATAAACCCTTAATTAGTGCATGATTGAATGTGTCGATTGATCCTCTTATAGAAACAGATCAAAAAGCAGAAGCATTTTGGGATTGAATTCGTCAATATTGTGAAGAAAACAATCGTGGTCTTATCAAAAGATGAGTTCAAGCTATAAAGAAAATGTGGCAACGAATAAATGAAGGAGTTCAACGGTATGGATCGTGTTATGATCAAGCCGAGCAAAAAATAGGTAGCGACTCAAATTTAGACAACATAATCGAATTAACCCATGAACTCTATAAAGCTAAATACAAGAAAAAGTCTAATTTTGATAAGCACTGAAGTGAGCTTCGAAGACAACCTAAGTGGAGAACTCCTTCATCTAGTGAAAGTACAAAGAGAACTAAATTAAGTGATTTTTGATATTGCGATGTCCCCCGTTCATCCTAAAGGCACAAAAACAACTAAGAGAAAATGCAAGGGAAAGGCAAATGCCGATATGGCTGAAGAGTTAGAAGAAATAAAAGCCTTTGAAAGCTGAAAATTATCATTGTTAGAAAAGTTTAATCAAAACCACGAAAAGGAGATGGATCTAAAAATTATTATGGCGGACAGTAGTGTAATGAATAAGGCTCAACTTAAAGTGCATGCGTCACTACTTGAAGAAATCATAAGGAAGAGAACTTAATTTGTTGTCATTGACTTTGTCATTATCTTTTACTCATTGGAAGCTAGTCATTGTCTTATATTCATTATAAAATGTCGTTGGAATATATTCGTTTTAAGTTTTATATACGTTCTTGAATGCAGTGATATTAGTTTTACACTTATACTACTTTCTTCGCACAAACAAAATCTATAATAAAGCATCCATCATGGATAACAGTTCTGAAGCAATGAAAGATTTCATGAAAGATATGATACTCGATGATTCTCTACACAAACGGCGTATTGAACTTGTTAACGAAGTTTTACGGAGAAGGCTCTTCATCCATGCCTCGTAGGATGATATATAGAGATCGTGAATCAGGTCATGAACGTCTAGTAAGAGATTATTTTACAGAAAGTCCGGTGTACACACTAGAAATTCCGAATGGGTTAGACATATTTTCCTTCGTATTGTGAATGTTATCTCAAACTTCGATCCATATTTCCAGCAGAAAGTTGATGTATTAGGAGGAAAGGGCTTATCGCCTTTACAAAAATGCACTACAGCTATGCGTATATTGGCGTATGGAATATCTGCTGATGCAGTTGATGACTATGTGCGAATCGGCGAGTCGACTGCTATTGAATGCTTAAAGAAGTTTATCAATAACGTAACATTGGTATTCGAATGTGAGTACTTGCGGAAGCCAAACTCAAACGATGTTCAATGTCTACTAGCAATGGGGAAGGCTCGCAGATTTCCCGCTATGATGGGTGCATTGATTGCATGCACTGAAAGTGAAAAAATTGTCCTGAAGCATGAAAATAGATGTTCTTGAGCGGTCACAAAGGCATTCCAACAATCGTACTTGAAGCAGTTTCCTCATCTGACATATGGATATGGCATGCTTTTTTTGGAGTTGTTGGTTCAAACAATGACATAAATGTTTTAGATCGGTCACCACTATTTGATGAATTGTTAGACGGTCGTGCTCCAGAAATAAATTATAATGGTAATGGTAATAATTATAGCATGAGATATTATTTAACATATGACATATATCCTGAATGGGAAACATTTGTCAAGACGGTCCCACATCTACAGGGTGAGAAAATAAAATTATTTTCCAAATATCAAGAAAGCTAACGGAAAGATGTAGAATGAACATTTGGTGTACTGCAGTCTCACTTTGTAATTGTACGTGATCCAGCTCGATTTTGGGACAAAAAAGATCTTGCAAAAATAATGAGAGCATGCATAATATTGCATAATAGGATTGTGGAAGATGAGACAGATACATATGCTACTCCATTTGGACCTCTACCAATTTATGATGATATAACAAATGGTTTATCACAATCCAATCTAGGCGAGAAACCTTTTGCTCCTTATGAAAGATATATCGAAAGAAATATTCAAATTCGTGATAGACAAAAATATCGCTAATTATAAACTAATTTGGTGGAGCATATCTAGCAATTTCATGATACCACACAAATGATGTAATATTTTTAATTATGTAATATTTTTAATTATATAATGTTGTACTAGTTTTTCTAATTATTTGCATTTTAGCTATTTTAAAATAATTTTTGTAATTTTTTTTAAATTATATAATATATAAATATAATAAAATAAATATATTCAACGAAAGATAAAATTTTATAGAAATAGAGCTCCACAAGTTTGGTCATATAAAAGTGTCCTTGCCCATTGGAGGGGTGGACACTTTTGTTAAAAAAACATCCGCTGCTTACTTGGCGTTCCAGTGGGGTCAAAAAAAGAGAGGAAGAAACGTCCATGCGCGCTCCTGATGCTCTAAGAAAAGCCATAATGGGTGGTCAATTGATGAATTGGGACGCGCAAAGTGGAAATGGGCAGATAAAACAGAGTGTTTTTGCATTGTATGGAAGTTTAAAAAGTGGCCAAGGCCAGGAAGGTGGCCACGCCCGTTTCTCTACACTGCACACACTTTTTAATTTTAATTATTACTTTATGCATTCAACTAGCAAGTAATTGTGTGTGTCCTGTTTTTTTAAAAATTAAAACGGTAACTTTATAATGTATATATTAGTAACGTTAATATTATTAATGGTAATATTTTACCAAACCTTTTATCCCGTATGAAATATATATTGAAAAGACTATACAAATGCGTGATAAACGGACACATCGCCAGCTACAAAATAACGTGGTTGAGCATATTTCGCACTTTCATAATAATCGTTGATTTTTTTCATATTATAATGTTTTAAATTTAATGTTTTTTCATGTGATGTTGTAAATATTTTATCATGTAATTTTTTTAATAATATGATGCATTTTAATTATGAGATATGTCTTTTATTTTAATAATATTTAAAAAATATTTAATCACTTCAATTTGAATTATTAAAATTTTAATATTATTAAAAAAATTAAAATTAAATTATAATCCCTTTAACCTTACAGACTCCAAGCTGACCATGTCAGTATTTCTCAATGATATGATTCCAGTCATAAAATACATATCATTTGTGAAAATGGGATTATGGACACAGATTTCAGAAAATCTACCGAAACCGTTTCAGAATTCGTATCGAATACGATTCCCATAATAAGAACACACATTTATCATATACATACAGCAATACACACAATCATCACATGATTGTACATCACATGAATATCATATATTCATAATATATACATACATACAAATATTGTATCAATACAAAACCATGGTAGATCGCATACATGCTTACATATCGAAATTTGTTAAGCACATAATCGAATTAAAACGTTTCGCAAGTAGCTCTGATGCCATTGAAGGGTTTCGAGACACAATCGCAAAGGAATAAACGCGAAAATTAAATACAAAACGTAATATAAATCGAAACCCTCCGCAGGATCCATGCGAAAACAAAAGATTTAATTCGGAGATTAAGAACAAATACCTTAAAAAGCTTTAACAGTTCATCAATGGAAGATTAATGGAGGTCCAAAGCTTGTTTAATCACCACGTATCCCACTCACGCGATCTACGCTCTACGATATCCACACGAACACTTTTCATGAAGGATTGATGTGTACTAGCACCTGAAAACTGCTTCTCTCTCTATCTTCCTATTTTCTCAAAACGGCTAGGGTTTTAGAAAATATGTGTCTATCAATTAACTCAACACATAAAGAGATTATATAGAGAAATGAATAAGTTTTCTAACTATAATTAATACTAATCCAAAATTCTAAATTATTTAATTAAGTCTCACTTAATTAATTAATTACTAATTTTGGAATTAGTTTAAGTAATTCATTTATTCTATTTATATAATTAATTAAGTCATACTTAATTAATATTATAAATAAAATAAATTACTTATTTAATTTAAATTCATAATTTAAATTATTTCTCCTTCAAACATTCTTTGTGTGTGACCCTGTATGTTATTATTACGTTAGCAATAATTTTAATATCTAATTAAAATTGTAAATAATGAGCGACATCTAGTAATACATCATTGTTATCCAAGTAATAATAATAAAATCAGTGATTCGATTAAGCCTTTCGTGAATAATGTTCCATGTAATATAATCCCTTTAACCTTATATTATAGATCAAACTCGAGGCATGTATCGTGTCATCATCTTCAATATTTAATCCGGGTTTCCTTGATCAATGAGTAAACTATTAAACAAATCAACATTTGAGCACGACCATGCATTTTATAGTCTCACCCAATCAAGAGGCCAATAATATCACTCCTAAATTGGAAGGTTAAATCATTTATCTATCATTCATATTTCTCATACGATTCATAGTATACTCAATGTCCACTTTTATCATCACCCGGTTAAAGGTAACTTTAAGTGTAATCAAAGTATATTAATTCTCGTATAGAAATATAATGATTTCAAGCCAGAGGATCATTACATCATTATCACAGTGAGAATTTCTTGTGACACTTATTAACATGTAGAATCTCATGGCGGGTCATTCCAGTGTCATTCATTGAGACATGCATTTATGTTCTTGACTTTGGTATCACCATACATATGACCAATGAGATGTGGTCATCTGTCAACAAACATACTAGTCTTATTGCATTATTATTGTCCTTATATAATAATACTCGACTAAGGAATTTTAGAAATAAGATATTATTCAGATAATCTCATTTTTAAGTCACATACTTAAAGATATAATACGTATCAAAATTCCAAGGACATTTATTATGCTTTCAATTTATTACGCAGTAAATAAAACATAATAAATAAATAATAATCAATAAAACATAATCCTTAATAATAAAATATTTTCCTTAAAATATAAAAGTAATTGTCTCTAGGGCACAATTACTAACAATCTCCCACTTGCACTAGAGCCAATTACCCAAGTATCCAATACTCATGGAACTAGTGTGACTTTCGTACTTTTACTGCGACAAAACCTTAGTCAATGGGTCTGCAATATTATTATTAATATGCACTTTACATATATGTATATCTCCTTGATCATTAATCTCATTAATTAGGTGATATCTCTTAAGTACATGCCTAAATAGCCTCATTGGCTGCTTCACAAGCATCAATATACTCAAGCTCTATTATAGAGTCAACAAATGTCTCTGATGTGAACCATTCTAGCATACAACATCTCAATTTAAATAGATAAAACACAAAGTCAGACATGAACACTAAATGATCGTTGTCTGTCTAGAAACTAGCATCAGTGTAACCTTTTACAAACAGCTTATATTCTCCTCCATATACCAAGAATTGATCTGTAGTCCTCTTCAAGTACTTAAGAATATTCTTGATTGCCGCCCAGTGACCTTCACCTGGATTAGACTGGTATCTACTCGTCATGCTTAAAGCATACGAGACTTCAAGACGAGTACATATCATTGCATACATTATAGAACCAATTGTCGATGCATATGGATCTTTACTCATACAGTCCTTATCATCCAATGATTTAGGATTGTTTTCTTTCGAGATTGATATCCTGTGAGACATTAGAACATATCCCCTTTTAGCCTCTTGCATTCCAAATCGATGCAAAACTTTGTCAATGTATGTACTCTGACTTAGGCCAATCATTCTTCTTGATCTATCTCAATAGATCCCGATCCCTAAAATATAGGTCGCACACCTAAGTCTTTCATTGAGAAATTCTTACTCAACCAAGTCTTAACAACCTGAAAAAAAAGGAATGTCATTCCCTATTAATAATATATCATCCACATATAGTACTAGAAATGCCACATTGCTCCCACTAACCTTCTTGTAAATACATGGTTCATTTTCATTTTGAATAAATCCAAACTATTTGACAGTTTCATCAAAATGAATGTTCCATCTCCTTGAGGCTTATCTCAATCCATAAATGGATCGACGCAACTTACATACCTTTCCAACATCCTTTGGATCAACAAAACCCTCAGGTTGTGTCATGTATACATCCACATCTTCTTCAAGGCTCCCATTTAAGAAAGCGATTTTGACATCCATTTGCCAGATTTCATAGTCATAGTAAGCAGCTATAGCAAGCAAAATCCTGATGGACTTGACCATAGCCACTGGTGAAAAGGTTTCATCATAGTCAATACCATAAATTTGCTTGAAACCTTTTGCCACCAATCGTGCCGTATAGGTCTGTACGTTACCATTCATGCCGGTCTTCTTTTTAAAAACCCACTTGCACCCTATAGGTTTTACCCCTTCAGGTGGATCAACCAAAGTTTATACTTGATTAGTATACATGGATTCCATCTCCGATTTCATGGCATCCAACCATCTTTTAGAATCTGGAGTGTTCATAGCGTCCTGGTAGGTGAGAAGCTCATCTTCGTCCATAAGCATCACATCACCATCTTGTGTCAAGAGAAATCCATAATATCTCTTGGCTCATGGCGAATCCTACTAGACCTACAAACAACTTGTGTTTCTTGAGCAGTATCGTTTTCTTGTACATTCTGCTCAGGTTCCTCCATTGGTTCAATGTTATCATGTGGGTCTCGAACTTCATCGAGATCTATTATCCTCCCACTGTCTTTCTTAGAAAGCATTTCTCTTACAAGGAACACTATAGTTCGAGCAACAAACACTTTGTTCTCGGAAGGATTATAGAAAGAATAACCCTTTGTTTCAATTGGGTATCCCACAAAGTTACATTTGTCTGATTTACGTCCTAGCTTGTCAGAAGTTAGACGTTTCATAAATGCCTCACATCCCCAAATTTTAATAAATGACATGCTATGACTTTTCTCAGTCCATATCTCATACGGAGTCTTCTGAACCGTTTTAGTAGGAACTCGATTAAATGTATAAGCAGTTGTCTCCAGGGCGTAGCCCCAGAAACTAATTGGAAGATTCCTTGACTCAACATTGATAGCACCATGTCCAACAAGGTGTGATCCCTCCTATCAAAAAAAAACTTTTCTTTGATATTTTCTACTTCATCTTTATAGTCTTTGAACTTTTCAAATGATTCGGATTTGTTCTTCAAAAGAAACATATATCCGTATCTACTAAAATAATTAGTAAATTTTATGAAGTTAATAAAAGCTACCTTTTGTCATCGTACGCATATGACAACATACATCATTATGTATAAGTCATACTCGTTCAATGACCCTTTCACCATGTCCGGTAAAAGGAGTTTTAGTCATTTTGCCAAATAAACTAAGATTCGCATCCTTTTGTATAATTCATAATCAAACTTATCCAAGAATGCATCCTTATGTATTTTGGAAATGTGTTTCTCATTAATATGGCCTCAATGACAGTGCCAAAGGTAATGTTTGATTTGAGTCACTTTAGAACATATAAATTGTTAACTAGTTGTGTAACATTATAAACATCGTCATCGAAATAGAATAAACAACTATTGTTATTTAATTAATATGAAAAAGCCTTTCTTGTCCAAACAAGAAACTAATATAATGTCTCTGCTAATTGCAAGCACGTTATAACAATTATCAAGTTCTAAATTAACCTTGTAGGTCAAAAGTTAAGTAATGAGTTCCTCCAACTAGAGAAACTACCTTTACTCCAATTCCAACCTGATACTCGAAGCTTGACCCTTACTGATCATCTTCTTCCGATCTTTCAAATAAGCATGACAATTTAATTTTCAGTCTCCCGATTTTTCATAGAAGCGACAATCGTCTTCTTTGTCAACACCTCATAAAGACTTTAGATCCTGTTTTGGGATTGGAATTTGGTTAGACAAGGAAACTAGATCAAATCTTCTCCTTACCTTTCCATTTTCCTTTCCCTTTTGCATTCCCTATGTTTACCATCATTATAGTAGTAGTTTATGCATTTATCATGTTACTTTCAGCAGTTCTCAACATCCTTAATAGCTCAATAGGTGTTTCATCAATCTTATTCATTTTGTTATTCATAACAAACTAAGAATATTTGTTGTTTAGAGATTGTAAGATCAAATCTAGGTGAGCCTCCAGACCAGTCTGGAAACCCAAAATGTCAAGGTACTCATTATACCCTATAGTCTTTAGAATATGTGGTGTAACCGGTTCTCACTCTCCCTACTTGTAAGTGTATAGTGCCCTTTAATTATCAAATATATCTTGAAGAGTCTGTCCCTCAAATATCCTTTAAGGGTGCTTAATCGTCTCACAAGCATCTATATGCTCATGTTGCTTCTTAAGCTCAGCACTCATAGTTGCAAGCATGAGACATGAAATATCAGTCGCAACATCAATTTACTTCCAATAAGTACTATCATTTGCACATGTTACATTCTCATCTTTAATAACAGGGGAAGAGATTTGACTAACATCGTGGTGCCCGAGGACGATCCTCAAGCTCCTATGTCAGTCGAGAAAATTTGTTCTCGTCAATTTGTCCTTCTCAAGAACTGATCGCATAGAGAAGTTGTTTGTGTTTATCATTTGATATCTACAATATTAAAGTGCATAAAATAAACTAGATTACATATTTAATATTAATTATGTTTAAGTAATTATGGTATATCACCATATAACTCTGTTAGGAATGCAAACACTGGTGATTGTCAGAGAATACTAAAACAGAGTTTATGCTGACGTCATCAGAGTTTAAGGAAGCTGTCGGTCAGAGTTTACTCTATCAGAGAATACTCAATCAGAGTTTACTCTAACAGAGAATGCTCAAATCAGAGAATGAAAAACCAACAGAGTTTAGCTTCAGAGTCTACCAGAAAAGGAAACAGACAAATCAGAGTCTGATTTGGATAGTAAGAAGGAATTCAAGTGCAAGTCTAATTACCTTATTAAAGCTATTCTTATCATAATCTGTTTTGTAATTGTATTTGTAGCTGTGTCTATATAAACACAGAGATAGGTTATAATTGAATGTCGAATTAATTAAGCAATATAACCTAGCAGCTCTTAAAAACATTATTTCTTGAGAAAGTTTTGTATTCAAGATCATTAATAATACAAAACAGTATTCCATTCTATATATTTGTGTTCATAATCGATTTACAGGCACTATTACATTCAACCCCCTTCTGTAATAGATTGATTATTCTGGGAAACAATTGGTATCAGAGCAGGCAGTTAATTACGACTTAAAAAGATCAAATAATTATGTCTGGTAACAAGTATGAAAGCATCAGGATCCCTATATTGAAGAAGGCTGAATATCCTACATGGAGGGTGAAGATGATGATGTTCTTGGAAGCAACTGATCCTGATTATTTGGACAGAATTCATACAGGACAGTATCTACCAACCAAACTAGTGCCATCTATGATTATGGAAGGAAGACAAATCCCTGAGTATTACACCTTAAAGGACAAGAAAGAATGGACCAATGAAGAAAAACAGGAAGTCTTGAAAGATGCAAAGGTAAGAAATATTCTGCATAATAGTCTTGACTCTGTAATGTCTAATAGGGTAATAGCATGCAAAACTGCCAAAGAAATCTGGGATGCACTAGAGGTTCAATGCCAAGGAACAAAGGAGATAAAGAAAAACAGAAGATCTGTACTAATCCAGGAGTATGAATGAGGCTAAGCAGAATGAGTCCCTCACAGATATTTATGACAGATTTCTAACTCTGTTGAACAACTTGGCTTTGGTGGATAAAGTGTATGACAATGAAGATTCAAACACCAAATTTCTGAGGGCTCTTCCAGAAGAATGGGATCTGCAAACATCCTTGATTAGAGACAAGGCGGATTTAGATGAGATGTCCTTAGATGAAGTTTATGGCAAATTAAAAACTCATGATCTGGAGTTACAGCAGAGAAGAAACAGAAAAAGCAGCAAGTCAAGATCTGTTGCATTGAATGTTGAAGCCAAGATTGAAGAACCAAAAGAAAAGGTGTTTAAAGCTTCAATAAGAAAAGGGAAAGAAGTAGTGCTTCAAGAAAGCAGTGAATCAGAGTTTGAAGCAAACTCTGATATAAACTCTGATGATTCTTCAGACTCTGACATGATGGAGATGTTTGCTATGTTTGTCAAAAGCTTCAAGAAATACAGAAAATTTAGGAAGCAAGGAAACTTTCAGAAAAAGCATGGTGAGTCAGACAAGAAAGACAGATTCAGAAAAAGGGAAGATAGAGATGGAAAATCAAAAACTCTTGATAAATCAAAGATCAAGTGTTACAAGTGCAATAAGATGGGGCACTTCGCTACTGAGTGCAGAAGCAAGGAATCTGGGAAAGCTCTCATCACATCAAAGAAAGATTGGATGGATTCCTCGGACTCTGAAGAAGAAACTAACCTGCTCTTATGGCAAACTCTGATGCTACCATCTTAAACTCTGAAAAGGTACCAAACTCTGTTTTCACTTTTGATACTGAAAATATTCATGAATTAAAGTCTTTCCTTAGAAACTTGCATGTTAGCTTTAAATCTCAGTCTTTCGAAAATGAAAGATTAAAATCTGAAATACAAACTCTGACTGCTAGGAACAACATGCTTGAATCTGAAAAATCTGATATGTTAAACATTAAGAAAGACCTTGATAATGCTATTCACATGCAAACACAATTAGAAATTCAAGTTGAGTACTTCAAAATTAAAATAGCAAAAGAAAAGGAAACCTTCATAGTTTGGACAAACTCTGGAAAGAAAGTCCAACAAATATTGACCAATAAAAATTAGACTTCTGCTTTAGGATATGAATCTGACAAAAAACACACACTAAAGCACATACAAAAAGAACATTGAGTGAGCCTGTGAAATTTGTTAGAGCTAGTGATTTCAAGAAAACTAAATTTGCTGAAAGCTCTAAAAATAATAGTGTGTCAGATTCTAAAAAGGTAAATATAGGGTTACTTTCACATAAGCAACTTAAAGAAAAGTTGAAGGCAGTCACTAATAAATCAAAAAAGGTGAAAAGAAATAGGAATGACAAAGTAGGAATTACTAAGGAGAATAACTACATGAATATCCCTGATGCTCCTAGGAAAACCTGTTTTACTTGTGGAAATTCAAATCACCTTGCCATTGATTGCAAACAAAAGAAAAAGAAAGAACCTGAAAAACCTAGGTTTGAGGCTAGAAAACAAACAAGATCAAATCCCTGTTTTCATTGTGGTAGTTTATGGCATTCTAATTATACATGAAAAGATTATCATAATTTGTATTACAATTCTTACAAACCACAGCCTCAAATGAGTAATTCTCCAAAACAAACTGTCAAGCAAATATATGTGATAAAGTCTGATAAAATGAGTGTAAACTCTGACAGTACAAACTCTGTGAATGCAAACTCTGATCATGTAAACTCTGTTAACACAAACTCTGATAAAAGAACTTCTGCTGCAAAAGTTAACAAGTTTTCAAAGAAAGGACCCAAACTAGTTTGGGTCCCCAAACTTTCTAATTAAATTGCATTTACTGATTGCAGGGAAACAGAAAAAACATTCTGGTAATTGATAGTGGATGTTCTGCACATATGACTGGAAATATATCCCTGCTTTCAGAGTTTGAGGAAAAGGCTGGCCCAACAGTATCTTATGGAGATGGCAACATAGGAAGAACACTGGGATATGGTAACATTGTGATTGGAAATGTCATCATTGAAAAAGTAGCTCTGGTTGAAAGACTCAAACATAATCTGCTAAGTGTGAGTCAAATGACAGACAGAGATTATTCTGTGGAATTTCATGGAACTCACTGTGAAGTGAAAAGCAAGAAAAATGGAAAAATAGTTCTTATTGGCCACAGACATAACAATTTATTTGAAGCTAGCTTGGATGTTAATTCTAATGGTCCCTTAACCTGTCTACTTGGAAAGGCATCACCAATGGAAAGCTGGAATTGACACAAAATGCTGTGTCACTTGAACTTTGGAAACATTAATAAATTAGTGAAGAAGGACCTAGTTAGAGGTCTTCCAAAAGTTCAATTTCATCCTGATGGACTCTGTGATTCATGTCAAAAGGCCAAATAAAAGAAGACATCTTTCAAGAGCAAAACTGAAAATTCAATTGATCAACCTTTTCATCTATTGCATCTTGATTTATTTGGTCCAGTTAATATCATGTCCATTGGAAAGAAGAAATACACTCTGGTGATAGTTGATGATTTCACTAGATTTACTTGGGTGTACTTTTTGCATAAGAAGGATGAAACTGCAGAAACAATTATTGATCATATTGCAATGATTGAGAATGGATCAACTCACAAAGTAAAGAATCTAAGGAGTGACAATGGAACAGAGTTTAAGAACTATACAATGGAAGAATTCTGCTCAACAAAAGGTATTATTCAACAATTCTCAGCACCTGGCACACCTCAACAAAATGGTGTAGTTGAAAGAAAGAACAGAACTTTAATAAAAGCTGCCAGAATAATGCTAGAAGGAGCAAAACTACCTACTTATTTTTGGGCAGAAGCTGTGAACACTGCATGCATCACTCAGAATTGTTCCTTAATAAACAAACATGGAATGACTCCATATGAATCTTTGAAAGGAAGAAAGCCAAATGTCAAATACTTTCACATCTTTGGAAGCAAGTGCTTTATTCTCAAAACACATCCTGAACAATTGAAGAAGTTTGAACTTAAAGCAGATGAAGGAATTTTTATTGGATATGCAACAACTTCTAAAACCACTTCAAGGGCATTCAAAGTATTCAACTTAAGGACAAGGACAGTCATGGAATCAATTAATGTCTCCTTTGATGAAGGGAAGATAGATGGGTTACATGATAAAGATGCATATGAAACTCTGAGATTTGAAAATGAACTCTGTTGAACCAAACTCTGTTGAGATAAACTCTGATTCTTTAAACTCTGATCCAGAAATGATTGAAATAGAAATTGAAGAAACTGCACATGTTGAGGGGGAGCAACATCAATCACATACTGACATTGGAGATCAAAACTCAACTATTGAAATATCAGAGTCTAACCAAACTCTGAACAACACAAACTCTGGAACTCTACACTCTGATCATTCAAATTCTGAGACCACAAACACTGATACCTCAATCTCTGATAACTCAAACTCTGAGTACTTAAACTCTGAGTCATCAAACACTGATGGAAGCACATCTTCAGGGGGAGGATCATCATTTACAGAAGGATCATTCTATGAAGGCACAGGTCATGGGGGAACATCTAGTTCAAGGAATTTTCCACATCCAAGGAAATGGACCAAAGATCACACACCTGATTTAATTATAGGAGATCTGGAAAGTGGAATAAAAACAAGAAAAGCTACTCAGAATGAATGTCTATTTCATAGTTTTCTTTCACAAACAGAACCAAAGAAGGTTTAAGATGCTTTGAAAGATGCAGATTGGATTACTGCAATGCAGGAAGAATTGAATGAGTTTGAAAGGAATGAAGTTTGGACCCTAGTTCCAAGGCCAAAAAACAGGTCTATTGTTGGCACAAAATGGGTATTCAGGAACAAGATAGACTCTGATGGAATAATTACAAGAAACAAGGCAAGACTGGTAGCCAAAGGTTATTCTCAACAGGAGGGGATTGATTATGATGAAACCTATGCTCCTGTAGCTAGACTTGAGGCAATCATAATTTTTCTTGTTTATGCTGCAAATAAGAAATTCAAGGTCTACCAGATGGATGTTAAAAGTGCATTTTTAAATGGTGAACTTAAAGAAGAAGTCTATGTTGAACAACCACCTAGCTTTGTCAATCCAAAATATCCAAATCATGTCTACAGACTTGATAAAGCTTTATATGGATTAAAGCAAGCACCAAGAGCCTGGTATGAAACTCTGGCTCTATTCTTACTTGAAAATGGTTTCACTAGAGGAACAATTGATAAAACCTTGTTTTATAGAACTCAAGGTAAGGATTTATTATTGGTTCAAATATATGTTGATGATATTATATTTGGTTCCACTAATGAGAAACTCTGTGAAAGATTTTCAAAGTTAATGCAGTCCAGGTATCAAATGAGTATGATGGGAGAATTGAGTTATTTTCTAGGTTTACAAGTGAAACAGACTGAGGAAGGCATTTTCATTAATCAGTCCAAATATACAAATAATCTACTCACTAAATTTCAAATGCAAGATTCTGCATCTGCTACAACTCCCATGGCTACTGCAACAAAACTTGATCAAGACAATGGAGAACCTGTTAATATTACTGCATACAGAGGAATGATTGGTTCTCTACTTTATTTGACTGCAAGTAGACCAGACATCATGTTTGCCACATGTCTATGTGCTAGATTTCAAGCAAATCCAAGAGCACCTCATTTGATTGCTGTGAAAAGGATTTTCAGATATCTCAAGGGCACTGCTAATCTTGGCTTATGGTATCCTAGGGAGTTTGATTTCAAATTGATAGGCTATTCAAATGCTGACTTTGCAGGATGCAAGATTGACAGGAAAAGCACAAGTGGCAGTTGTCAATTTTTAGGTGGAAGGCTTGTGTCATGGCAAAGCAAGAAATAGAAATCAATATCAACATCAACTTCAGAGGCTGAATATATTGCTGCTGGAAGCTGCTGTGCACAGATTTTATGGATGAGAAATCAATTGCTGGACTATGGTTTGAAATTCTCAAAAATTCCTATTTATTGTGATAACCAAAGTGCTATTGCAATGACAAGAAATCCAGTCCAACATTCTCTGACAAAGCACATCAACATTCTCTGACAAAGCACATCAGTATCAGATATCACTTCATAATGGAACATGTGGAGGAAGGCACAATTGAATTACATTTTGTTCCTATAGATCAACAGTTAGCAGATATCTTCACCAAACCTTTGCCTGAAGCAACATTTAATAGACTGGTTTCTGAATTAGGGATGGTGACAAGTGGCTCAACTTAGCAAGTTTCAGACACTCAGAATATATGTTAGAGTATGGGGTAAACTCTGATGAAAATGGAGTAAACTCTGATCAATGAAGCTTCTAATCTCTGATCACTAGTTGTCAGAGTATGGTAAACTCTGACAGTATATACTAAACTCTGACTCATATAAACTCTGATCTGTAAACTCTGATTAAGTGGTAAACTCTGAGATAATATTTATGACATCTTATTTTATTTTGTGACATCATAATTATTATTCTCTGATTGAAGTTGTAATAAGGCGCGTGTTTCTCACGATTGACGGTTCATATCATTACACATATACACACATACATATGCTGTATTTTGAGACATGTATTAATCATTATTGCACCAATCATTTTATGCCATGTGTCCCACTACTGGGTTTATGCAATTAAGGGGGAATAGTTTAATTCATTTTTACTTTGAATTAAAAACCCGCATCTTATTTTTTCTCTTTCTCTCTCGTTTCATCAAACCCTAATTGTTATTCTCACTTCAAATCTCAACACGTCAATGGCTTCTAAGGTGTTAATTTTCAGAATTATTCTTTTGCCGCAACAAACTATATTTCTCTACTATCTAAGGATGAAGCACCTCAGGATTTCCATGTGATTCAGGATTTTCTGCAGAACAGTTACATTGGGTACGCACTTCAGGAACCCATGAATTTCTCAGCTCAATCTCTGCTCAAAATCTGGTCAACTGCAAGGTTTAACAATGCTGGTGATGATGAAGAGCCAGTCATAACGTTCAAATGCAATGGCAATCACTCGATAACACCTGCAGTGGTTCATCAAGCTCTAAATCTTCCAAGAGTGGCTGTTTATGATAATATGGTAAGTGATGATCAAATCAAGGAATTCTTCAAGGAAATAGGCTATGGCGGAAATTTGTCTAAGTTGGGGAGTCTTACAAGGCCTCATCTTCGAAGAAAATAGAGTTTCTTCTTCGACTGCATTACAAGGGCTTTCACAGCTAAATGCACGAATTTTGATGCAATTCCTCAATTATCTCAACAAATTGGGTATTCTCTGACCCAAAATCTCAATTTCAATTTTCCCTGTTTGATTATTCGGCAATTAGCTAATAAGATTAATGATGATTCACACACTATCTACTTTGCTAGATTTTTACAATTGATTTTTAATGTTTTATTACCTGATGTAAAGTTTGAGAATGATCAGACTTTAGTTAGTTTTAGCATGAACAAGAGAATTTTTGCTGATCTAACCAGGTTAGATGCAAAGAAAGGTAATCTGTCTCCACTGTTTTATCCTACATGGGTCAGGCTTCTCTTACATCAGAGAATGCCTACTGTGTATGGGAGGGAGTTTTTGTCAGTGACTACGAATCAGAGTTTAGCAATCTCTGATTCTAACCCATGTCAAAATCTAAACACTGATTCCCAAACACATTTGCCAACCCCTACAGTCTCTCAAAAAGCTGTAGTTGAAAAACACACCTCTCAACAGTATGGCCAAATCAAAAGGAAGGGGAAATCAGTGAAAGAATCTTCTCCTAAAAAGAGGAAATTGGTTGATGAAAATACAGATTATGATGAAGGCTTTGTGTTTAAAGCTAGAACAATAGCTGCCCAGGTTTATGAAACTTCTCCTCAGACAGAAACAGCTCTTCCAATTCCTGAGAAGAAGAAGAAGAAGAAAAGAAGATTAGTCAGGATTACAGACTCTAATGCTGAAAACACTGAACGGATAAACTCTGATGCAGCCATAAATGCTGATGTCCTAATCTATGACCAGCAAAACTCTGATAGACCTGTAAACTCTGAAGCACCAAACTCTGAGAATTTGGTAAACTCTGATGATTTGATAAAATCTAGTGCAACTGCTCCAGTTCAAGTATCTGATTCTCCTATAAAGTCACCAAAGCAGATTATAAAGGAGGTTTCTTATGAAAGAGCAAGGGAGCTGGCTGAAATAGTAAGAAAAGAAATGGAGGCACAAAAATCAAAATCAACCTCAGCCTCTCCAAGTTCAAAGCTCTTTTCCAGAAAGAAGATGAAAGTTAATTTTGGCCAGGACACATAAGAACCTACTTCTCAAAGTGAGGTAGCAGTCATTGAAGGGCCAGGCACACAAGAACCTGTTGTTCAACGTTCAACAGAAGCCACAATTCCAGCAAATGAAGCCAGCATTGATCAGGAGCACAACCCACAAGAACCTTCTGCTCAAAGGGTTGAAGAAGTTGTTCCTGCTCCAGCCACACAAGAACCATCCAATCAAAGTTTGGATGCAGGCACTCAATCAAATTTAGAAGATCTTGTTGTTGCTGATGCTGAAGGTCAATCTCTGGCAGAGTCAAGCCCACAAGAACCTTCACCTCAAAGTGGTGAAGCAGCTGAAGATATGACTCAGGTTCCACAAGAACCAATCATTCATTTTATGATTGCAGACCAAGATTCTCCCATTCAACAGACAAATTCTGATGAAGTTCTAAAGGCAAACTCTGATGCTCTTTGTGAGAAATCAATTTCTACACTACCTATGGAGATTCCAACTACAAATGCTCAAGGTATAAACTCTGACTCTACATCAGAATTTACATTCTCTGATTGTATCAGTTCAGAATTTATATTTCCTACGTTTACTACTGGGATGATCATGGATAGTCCTGAAAAGGATACCCCTATTCATGTGACTACAAATATCCTTTCTCAACCACCTCTTATTTCTGTAGGACATTGTGTGTTGAGCCTTTCCAGTGAGTCTGAGGTAAAATGTGTGAAAAACAGAATAAATGAGAGGCAGACACAGGATCTGGCAAAATGAGAGGTAGAATTGAGAAAGAAGTTAGTTACTTCTAGTGAGTAACATCTAACTCTTAAAAGTTATGATATGTGTGTTGTGAGAAGTAATGAGATTACTTTAAAAAGTCAGAGTGATTTAGGTTGTTCTATTACTTTTGCAGGTACTCAGAGTTTACCTGTATCAAACTCTGATGCTGTGCCAAACTCTGTTGATGTTTCAAACTCTGATGGGAAGGACATAGACTCTGATGATGTGATTTTTGCTGATGAAGAAGTCACAGATCTATCCATTCCCTACACTCACAGATATAACACCAAGAGATGGCCTATTAATGCACATGATGCTCATGAGAAATTAGGGATGGAGTATCCTGATTACATGGTGGTGGAAGATCTTAAAGGACGTATTGAAGCTGATCTTGATGCAGAGGGTATCAGGAGGGATTTCAGTTTCCAAGCAAAGTCATATGCTGATGATTTTCTTTCTTCTCACAGGCAATCCATTTGGGATTCTTCTTGGAAGATTCCTGAGAGAGAGATTTCTTGGCCTCATGTTCTTGCCTTAATCAATAAAGGTGACAAAGAAATTTCTTCTGGAGAATTGAAGACAATCTTGAAAGCCTCTACTATTATGTCCAAAGGCCTTCAACATGAAGTTACTGATCTGAAGGCATCTGTCACCAAGCATTCTGTTCTTCTCGGAACTGCTGTTTCCACTTCTCAACATTCTCTGGAAGCAAAACTTCATTCTGTCTCCACTAAACAGGATGCATTAGAAGCTAAAGTGGCTCATCTTTCTACTTCTGTTAGTTCTATGCAGGGCATGTTACATACCATTGTCGAGCTTCTTACTGTTAAAATAGGGCATGATGTCAGAAAGGGGGAGAAGGGTTCAGTTGACAAATGCAAGGAGGATGCAATTTTAAACACTGACAAACCTGATGATGAAGATCAAGGGAGTTATAAGGAAGGAAAGCAAACTCTGAAGCAACAAACTCTGACAACCTCACAAACTCTGACGACATCAAAGTCTGATGTAAACTCTGACAAGCAAACTCTGATAGATGCTGATTTGGAATTAGCAAAAAGGCTTGAAGAAGAAGATAAGCCTGAGAAGATTGAAGAACAAAACTTAAAGGATGCTGAACTGGCAAAGAAAATGTTTGAAGAAGAACATCCAGGAATGGATCCAGTTGCAGTAGAAGCTGAATTGAAGAAATCTGGAGCTGTTAGTGCTCAAGTTCAGAAAAAGAAAAGACGTGTAAAGAAAGGTCCAATTCAGAAAAAGACTGCTGCTCAACAGAAGAAACCAGAATCCAAGCCTATTCAAATCAAACCTATTGAAACTCTCAAACCAGTTGCTCAATGAAGACCAGTTTCAGAAATTCAAACAAGATCATCTTCTAGAATTCAACCAAAAGTTCCAGCTAAGCCAAAGAAACCTCTCACTATGTCTGGAACAACTTTTCTTCCAGGTGGTTCAAGGTTTGATGATGAGGAAGAACAACAACAACAATCTCTGATAAGAAAGAAAAGGTCTGATCCTTTGTGGACAAAAACTCAAACTCTAACTCTCAATGCCAGACTTGGAAAAAATAAAGGTGGTATTGGTGATACACATGCTAAGGTCTACAGAGGTGAAGCAAACATCTTCAGAGATCCTTATTCACTGAAAGATAAACCTGAAGAAGAGATGTCTCAAGAACATCTGGATAAATTAATCTCTGTTAATGTGGTGAAGGATATCTTTGATGGTGCTCAAGCTAAGGAGAAGCTCATTTATTTTTTAGAAGATGGGAGAGTTTTGAAGATTACTGAAGAAATTCTGATTGATAAAGCATCTAAAGAACTTGAACATGTTCTATATCTGCTCAATGATGAAAATGAAGCAACTTCTAGGTGGAGGAAGATTGTTGAAAGAATAATAGCTGAGAAGAAGAAGAGTGAAAGGTTGTTGATGATAAACTCTGAAGAATATGAGCCTGGATATATACTTGAAGATGGAATAGAAAGAGCAATGAAAAAAGGGGATGCAAAGGTCAAAATGGTGTTAGGAATTCCTACACTAATCTTAAATCCTGATGGTATGAAGATCTGTTGCATTGCCTTAGATGAAAGTATGGAGAGGTCATCAATTTATGCTCTAAGGGCTGCAATAATTCAAATAGATGATTCTTCTGAGAACATGAGGGAATTGAAGGAGAAGCTTGTTGATTTATTGAAAGATGCTGAAGAAAAGCTCATAAGTCAATTTCTGAAAGAGGACTTCTCTTACAGAAGAATCTGAGTTTAAAAAGGGTAAACAAACTCTGATGCATTTGTCTTGTATTTCTGACATCATAAGTGAAATTTATGTTTTAATTCTTAAACATTAAATTGGGGGAGATTGTTAGGAATGCAAACACTGGTGATTGTCAGAGAATACTAAAACAGAGTTTATGCTGACGTCATTAGAGTTTAAGGAAGCTGTCGGTCAGAGTTTACTCTATCAGAGAATACTCAATCAGAGTTTACTCTAACAGAGAATGCTCAAATCAGAGAATGACAAACCGACAGAGTTTAACTTCAGAGTCTACCAGAAAAGGAAACAGACAAATCAGAGTCTGATTTGGATAGTAAGAAGGAATTCAAGTGCAAGTCTAATTACCTTATTAAAGCTATTCTTATCATAATCTGTTTTGTAATTGTATTTGTAGCTGTGTCTATATAAACACAGAGATAGGTTATAATTGAATGTCGAATTAATTAAGCAATATAACCTAGCAGCTCTTAAGAACATTATTTCTTGAGAGAGTTTTGTATTCAAGATCATTAATAATACAAAACAGTATTCCATTCTATATATTTGTGTTCATAATCGATTTACAGGCACTATTACATTCAACCTCCTTCTGTAATAGATTGATTATTCTGGGAAACAAACTCCCACTATTTTTATCAAACTAATAGCCCTAACTATTAATTCGGAAAACATTTCTTTAAATCTTTCTAGTGAGCCAAGATCCATATTTCATCTATGTTTTAAGATAGTGTTGGCTAATACACCCAAAACACGACTATTTAGGTAGACAACATTTGTCGATTATATCAAATATAACTCTTAGAAAGTTTAGTGGAACAACCCTTTGTACACATTTATCTAATAAATCTCACCAAACTCTATGCATCTAAACCCACAATCCTATTGTGATGATTTAGTTAAGTTAGACCCAACGTTTCAATAAACTAAGTACTCTTACGTATCACGTCTTCCCATGATTGATAAGAGCACCTTACTTTGGCAAACCTACTCCTTCTCAATCTAGATCTTGACGAGTATTAAACATTGAAAGGCATCCGATTAACTTAATATGTATTTAGGGATTTTAATGTTTATATAAACGATCATGATCCCATAATAAAGAGATTCTCAATTTTTCCTTGATCAAATAATCCATTTCAGTATTCGTCAATGGTTTGATTTCTAGATCGTCAGAGAAGTCACAAGCGATCTCACTTAAAACCCAACTTTCTTACGAATAATAATTCGCTTTTGACAAAATCTCCCCATATCAGAAAAAGAAACTTCATATTCAATACCGTGTTTCATAAACACAAGAATCTCATGATCGTTTGTTAAATTTTAAAATCTTGAATCGTTACAAATTTTATCTTTTTTAAGCAGGCATGACATGGGTGTCGTTTCTAATACATACATCATTCCAACACATACATATCTACACATGCATTCATATACATATATATATTGTGCGTAAATTAAACGTGTTTGGTTATGGCCCCATCCTATGTGATATTTCCAAGCTAATGGAAATATCAAGGTCTATCTATGGTAGTTTCAAATACTACACTATTACGTGTCTTTATCTTCTTCATTGCTCCATCATCTGAATTATCTCCTAGCTTCATTGCTTCCAAGTCTTCATTGAACAATTATATTGAATGATAAATAAATCTATTCTAATGAAATTACAAGAAGAACTCGAGTTACATTCGAGATTAACAATTACAATGAATAAATGACATGCAAGTCATATTTAAAAACCATAAAACAAAACCACTATCCTATGGGTCATTAGGCCATAACCATCCACCATGCTATCATATAACACATTAAAAAATATCATATAATCTAAACATAGTATCACATATCATATTTCAGATCATATCGTCATACATAGGATATTAACCAAAATTCAGAAAATTAAATAAATTTCAGAAAAAAACTAAATCGATATTTTGGGGCCTGTAACGTCATCAAATGGCTTACAGACGCGAAGCTGAATATGTCAGTATTGCTCAATGATACGATTCCAGTCAAAAAACACATATCGTTTATAAAAATCGGACACTGAACACAAATTTCAAAAAATCTACCGAAACCGTTTCAGAATTCAAGCTGACTATGTCAGTATTTCTCAATGATATGATTTCAGTCATAAAATACATATCGTTTGTGAAAATGGGATTATGGACACAGATTTCAGAAAATCTACCGAAACCGTTTCAGAATTCGTATCGAATACGATTCCCATAATAAGAACACACATTTATCATATATATACAGCAATACACACAATCATCACATGATTGTACATCACATGAATATCATATATTCATAATAAATACATACATACAAATATTGTATCAATACAAAACCATGGTAGATCGTATACATGCTTACATATCGAAAATTGTTAAGCACATAATCGAATTAAAACGTTTCGCAAGTAGCTCTGATGCCATTGAAGGGTTTCGAGGCACAATCGCAGCGGAATAAACGCGAAAATTAAATACAAAACGTAATATAAATCGAAACCCTCTGCAGGATCCATGCGAAAACAAAAGATTTAATTCGAAGATTAAGAACAAATACCTTAAAAAGCTTTAACAGTTCATCAATGAAAGATTAATGGAGGTCCAAAGCTTGTTTAATCACTACGTATCTCACTCACGCGATCTACGCTCTACGATATCCACACGAATACTTTTCATGAAGGATTGATGTGTACTAGCTAGACCTGGCAAATTGGGTCTGGATCCGAAGAACCGACCCGAAATGTAAGGAATCGAATCCGATTTTGTATCCGAATTTGATAATCCGAAAGTGTAACCGAATCCGAAACAATCCGATCCGAACCGATATCGGTTCAAGATAATCAAATCCGAAAATGATCTGAAAACCGATTTGATCCGATCCGAAAATGATCCGGAACCGGAATTTTAACCAAAAATAATCTGAAATAACACATCCGATAATAACCCGAAATCGATTAAATCCTAACAAAAAAGTATACAAACTGAATATGGCTCAAACTAAATTATAGAATTTAAGTGTATTTCATACATACAATCTTATGGTTCCTTACACTCACATGTGCATTATGCAATTATACATAATTCATAGGTATAATACATGTGTTCGTAAAATAAAATATTAAAAAAATAAGAATAACATTTATTTTGAATTTACTAGAAAGTAAAGAAAAGTGAATATAAATTCATATTTTAAAAAGAAATAAATACTGTATATTATATATGTACATATAAAATTTATTTATATTTTTATTTGGACATCAAGATTTTTTTTTAAAATTGTTACATTACAAAATTTAGTGAAAATTTCTTTTATCATATTGACCAAAGTCTGAAATTAAGAAATATATTACTTATTCGAGATAATTATTTTGTTCGGTATTATTTTATCAAATTTTAACTATAATTTGTCAAATTTACTTAATGATCTTTATTTAAATTCAATGATAATTCAAATTAATTTAACAATAATCCGAACTTAACGTTCAAATCCAAACAAAATCTAATTTGAAATAAGAAATCCGAAAATATCTGAACCGAATTTAATCCAATTTTTATCTGAAAATCATCCGAATTTTAATCCGATTTTGGACCAAACCGAAATCGTACCGATCCGAACCGAAACCGATTCAATCTATGCAAAACCGAAACCGGATCCGAACCGAATCAAATCCGATCCGATCTGAACCGAATAAAAATATATTATAACCGAAAAATAATCCGATCCGAAATTAATCTGATCCGAAACCGAACCGTTTACTCGAATTGTCAGGTCTAGTACTAGCACCTGAAAACTGCTTCTCTCTCTATCTTCCTATTTTCTCAAAACGGCTAGGGTTTTAGAAAATATGTGTCTATCAATTAAATCAGCACATAAAGAGATTATATAGAGAGATGAATAAGTTTTCTAATTATAATTAATACTAATCCAAAATTCTAAATTATTTAATTAAGTCTCACTTAATTAATTAATTACTAATTTTGGAATTAGTTTAAGTAATTCATTTATTCTATTTATATAATTAATTAAGTCATACTTAATTAATATTATAAATAAAATAAATTACTTATTTAATTTAAATTCATAATTTAAATTATTTCTCCTTCAAGCATTCTTTGTGTGTGACCCTGTATGTTATTATTACGTTGGCAATAATTTTAATATCTAATTAAAATTATAAATAATGAGCGGCATCTAGTAATACATCGTTGTTATCCTAGTAATAATAATAAAATCAGTGATCCGATTAAGCCTTTCGTGAATAATGTTCCATGTAATATAATCCCTTTAACCTTATATTATAGATCAAACTCGAGGCATGTATCGTGTCATCATCTTCAATATTTAATCCGGGTTTCCTTGATCAATGAGTAGACTATTAAACAAATCAATATTTGAGCACGACCATGCATTTTATAGTCTCACTCAATTAAGAGGCCAATAATATCACTCCTAAATAGGAAGGTTAAATCATTTATCTATCATTCATATTTCTCATACGATTCATAGTATACCCAATGTCCACTTTTATCATCACCCGGTTAAAGGTAACTTTAAGTGTAATCAAAGTATATTAATTCTCATATAGAAATATAATGATTTCAAGCCAGAGGATCATTACATCATTATCACAGTGAGAATTTCTTGTGACACTTATTAACATGTAGAATCTCACGGCAGGTCATTCAAGTGTCATTCATTGAGACATGCACTTATGTTCTTGACTTTGGTATCACCATACATATGACCAATGAGATGTGGTCATCTGTCAACAAACATACTAGTCTTATTGCATTATTATTGTCCTTATATAATAATACTCGACTAAGGAATTTTAGAAATAAGATATTATTCATATAATCTCATTTTTAAGTCACATACTTAAAGATATATAATACGTATCAAAATTCCAAGGACATTTATTATGCTTTCAATTTATTAGGCTGTAAATAAAACATAATAAATAAATAATAATCAATAAAACATAATCCTTAATAATAAAATATTTTCCTTAAAATATAAATGTAATTGTCTCTAAGGCACAATTACTAACAAAAATATCACATAATTATTGTTATAATATAATTAAAATAAAATAGGTCCAACAAAAAATGGCAAATGGGCTTAAAATTGGATGAGTTTGGTCACTTTTTAGTTGTGGTCACTTCACAATGAGGTGGTATAAAATGAGTTCCAAAAGAGTGGAAAATGAGCTTTAACATTATAGATGCTCTAAGAGCACCTCCCGTGCAAAATGCCCATTTGACTTGTTTTTTCACTTGGTGGCAGGCCACGTATTTCAAAAGTGGCCTTCAAAATAAACTGGCCAATGTACTCCAACACAAGCCCACTTGGCACATTTTGTAGGGCCCTTTTTATTCATATTTTATTATATTTTAAGTTAAATAATATCTTATAATCTATTTTTAATTTAATTCAATAATATTTAAATTGTAACAACCTAAATTAAAGTGATTAATAATTTGAAAACTAATATTAAAATAAAAGACATGCCCATAATTAAAATACATTCAACTAATTAACACAAAATTGTAGTTTACAAACCTGAAATTTTTTACTTTTGCACTTTAGTGGCCGGAATTAAAAAAATAGTCATTTGCATGGCTAAATATATTTTTAAGCACTTTAAGACCTCCAAAACAGGGACGTTACAAAAGTAACAGATCTTTACATTTTTGAAGGGTAAAGTGGTCAATTTAAGCTTATAACGGTTATATTGTATATATCTCCACCTTTAAACCCTAATTTAAAACATCTCAGTGATTATAAACTCAAATTTTATTAAACCTAGATACCGTTATAGTACATATTAGCCATTAAATCTGAGTTTCTAATCATTGGGTTGTTTTAAACTAGGGTTTAAAGATGAGATATATACACAATATAGTCGTTATAAGCTTGAATCACCATTTTACCCTTCAAAAATATAATGGTCTGTTACTTTTCTAATGTCCCCGTGTCAGAGGCCTTAAAGTGCTTAAAAAGTATATTTAACCATGCAAATGACTACTTTTTTATTCCGGCCACTAAAATGCAAAAGTAAAAAACTGCAGGTATGTAAACTGCAATTTTGTCACTAATTAAAAACATGAAATTAAAAATATTACAATATAAAAAATCAAAATCCTTTTGCACTGATGATGAGTAAGCTCCAGAATTGCTTAATTTAGTTCGTTTAGAACTTTCAGTAGTTGAAGGAGTTATCCACTTGGGCTGTCTACGAAACTCAAAATAATGCCTTTCAAAGTTAGACTTCTTCTTGTATGTATCTGTATGAAATGAATGAGCTCTATCAATTATGTTGCCCAAGTTTGAACCGCTTCCGACTTGTTTCTCGGCCTTTTCAAAACATGCTCCATATTTCTGAGCACCTTTTCTTATAGTCACAACTCCTCTTTTGATGACAACAAGATTATCTTCTTCAAAATACTGTTAAATTCGGTCTCAAAACGCTTCAGCTTTTTAATCTGTACCGACCAATGGGTCAATTGATACATTCAACCATGCACTTATTAAGAGTTTATTTTCAACCCACTTTCACTTCCTAGTAATTCTCAAACATCTTTAATTTCTTCGTAATCATCATTAAGATCGATAAAATTTGTGTTATTAAAGGCAGACACTTGTGAATGTGGAGAATCTTGAATAGGTGATTTTTGGATTTCAAATTGTAGATTTGAAAATGGAGGAAGTAGAAATTGATATGGAGAATTTTGAGAATACCAAAATGGAAATTGAGAATTTTGATAATGTGGAAATTGATATTGAGAATTCGGAATTTGAGAATTCAAATTAAAATTTTGTGTGTTCGGAAAATAGGAATTTGGATATGGATATGGAAATTGAGGGTTTGGATTTTGAAAATTTGTAGGAGGAGGGTTATTTGGATTCATCTTTTAATAGAACAGAAACTAAATTTTTTAAGAAGGAATGAATAATAAGGATATGAAAATTATGTATATATAGAAGTAAAAATATTATCGCGATTAATATAAACGTTACAAAAAATAACCGTTATTTTGAGAAAAACAGTAGTAGTAGTTGTGCATTTCCTGTCCATTCCATGAAAAGTAATAATAAAATATTAAAAGTAATCAAGTGACCCAAGCTCACTTTGGTGGCCAAGACCATTCTTTATTCCAGTGTTCCAACGCATGTTCAACAAAAATAATTAAAGGCGCCCACGTCATTTCACGTGTCTCGACACACTCAGTTGGGCAGCATTGAAGCTGCTCTAAGAGCAAGTGCAGCGCGCGAACTAAGTCATGACATGGAGGAGAGAGAAGGAGACCTAAATCTATTGAATGCGTTGGAAAAAAACAAGAAAGTTATCCAAGCCCACGGACACAGGCCGACCAACTACTGCATGTGTGGACTGTTTTTACCTTTTTTATTTATATTTTATTTTGCATGTACTCTAAATTCAGTTGATGGTCTGAGCATATAACGTTAATATTAACGTTATAAAAGTAAATAAACATTACAAATTACAGAAAATATAACGTCTATAATTTTTAACACTATAAATATGAATATTTCACATCTAATTTTTCACATTTCTTATCTTCTTCAAAAAAATATTTAGAAAAAAAATGAATCCTCATCAATATTTACCTTCAAATCCTCAAAGTACAAACCCAAATTCTCAATCCTCGAATACCCGATTTCCGTATCCATTTCTGAATTCTTATTTTCTGTCTGTCCAAAATACAGATAATTCTCAATTTTTAAACCCAAAAAATTCATTTTATAATCCTCACATGCCAAATTCTCAATTCCCATTTCTTCATCCTTTTTCCCGCATGCTCAAAATTCACAATTTCTGCACGTTCCAAATTTTCAAACTATGCCTCCTCATTTTGGAAGCCAACAAACACCTACCAATAATCAAAATTCTCCACACTCATAAACTTCTAATTTTGGTGCTACAAATATTGTTGATCTAAACGATGATGTCAATGAATTCGACGACACACAGAGAGGTACAACTTAATGGAATTGAAGTGAAGATAAACTCTTAATTATATAATATTTTAAATTACCTTATAATGTTTTTTTATAATTATGTATTGCATTTAATTTACAAGTCATGTTTTATTTTTATTTTAATTTTTTTATCTTGTAACTTTTTTAATCATTTTATTAAAAATAAAAAATTATATTACTAATTAAAGATAACATATAAATTGATTAAAGATAATTAAGTAGGACATACTAAAAGTTAGACTTGGACTTTGCATTGGAGTTAATTGGACACTTTTTTAAAAGACCAATATTTTGCTTACCTGGCTTGAAATAAAGAGAAAGTGACAGTGGACTTGGGCTCTTCCACTGCACTTGCTCTAAGAGCAGCCCCAGCGCGGGGGCGTTTGTTGCATTGGGCCACATTAAGTGACCTGGGAAAGCATATTAGCATTATAGTGAAACAAAAGAAAATGGGCACGCCTACCCTAGTAGCCATGACCGTTTGTTTACTTTTCTTTTTTTATTATTTCTTTTTCCTATGCATGCATAAATTGGGTCCTACAAAATAATCATTTAACTGAAAATATAATATAATATGAATAAATTGGGTCCTACAAAATAGGGTAAGTGGGCTTAGCAATGAAGGGGGTTGGTCACTTTTTTTTGTGCCTAGATTATATTATGTGGCATATAGTGGGACCTAGAAAATGTTAAAATGGGTGGTCATGCCCTCGAGGTGCTCTAAGACCATTTACAATGCTGGCCAATTGCATGCATAGAACTACGTAAAATTAAAATTGGTCTGCCCATTTTAAAAATCAAGCGCTGTAACAATTTAAGAGAAGTGGGCATGCCCACGAGGGTGGCCATGGCCACTTGCTGCACATTTTTTTTATTTCTTTATCTGATACCATTGCTATGTTTTTAAAGTATAGTTCTTTAACTTATTTTTAATTTTTTATCAATAAAAATTTAAAAATTAATTTTTATTCAAAAAATAAAAATATAATTAAGTATAATTATATCATAGTAAGATATTTATAATTATATGTTATAATTATAAACAAGGATTATAAAAAGAAAGATAAGATTCAATGAGACTCATTTGTAAGTGGAAGTGGGCTTATGCATTGGAGTGGAATGGTCATTTTCTTTGAAAGTCCACTTGATACCTATGTAACATTAAAAAGAACCCACATGTAAGTGGACTTGGGCTCTTCCATTGGGGATGTTCTAAGAGCAGCTACAACGTGTGGGTCATTTGGAGCCTTGAGACACGCAAAGTGACTTGGGCAGTTAGGAAAATGGCTTTTGCCATGGGAAGAAAGTGTTAGGAAGTGGGCAGTCCCGCCCCGTGGGTTGGCCTATTTCATTGCCTTTTTTATAGTACTATTTTATGCATGTGTTGTACTGTCTTTACCTACTCCTGCCTTTCCTTCCTTTATTCTGTAAAATGTAATGTTAATAATACTAGCTTAAATCCGTGCAATGCATGGATCACTTTTTAAATATTTTAAATGTATATTTATTATAATTTCATAATAATTTATTATATATATTATAATTTTTATTTTGAAAGTTTACTATTTTAAATTTTATATAATATTAAGTATGAAAATAATATTTTATTATTAACCATATTAATTAACTACAATATAATTATTTTAATATATACTACTCCCTCCATCCCACTGAATTGTTAACATTGTTGACAGATTGTCTAACACGCATTTTAAGATGAATATAAAATATATTTACATAATTTATTTTTAATTTTTTATCAATAAAAATTTAAACTTTAATTTTTATTCAAAAAAATAAAAATATAATTAAGTATAATTATATCATAGTAAGATATTTATAATTATATATTATAATTATAAAAAAGAATTATAAATAGAAAGATAAGATTCAATGAGACCCATTTGTAAGTGAAAGTGGGCTTGTGCATTGCAATAAAATGACCATTTTCTTTGAAAGTCCACTTGATGCCTATGCGGCCTTAAAAAGAACTCACTGTAAGTGGACTTAGGCTCCCCATCGGGATGCTCTAAGACCAACTACAATGCAGTCCCATTTACTGCCTAGGGACCTGCAAAGTGGAAGTGGGTCAATTATGTTGGGTTCCGAGGTATAAAACACAGCGGATTAAACGTAAATATAACGAAAAATTTCGGAACCCTAATGCAGGATCATGTATAAGCCTGGACTGATTATTGTGAAACGGAATCATACCTTTGTCTGGTCTTGACTTACACGAACTCAACGGAGATCCTAGCTTTCACGACTTGTGTCTTCCTCTCGAAAATACCTCTATGGTATCCACACGAGCACCTTCAAGAACGTCTCACGATCTTGATTACGGAATGGATGTACTAGCTCCTTTGATGATTTCGAAACTGCCTTGCTGTGTAGCTGCTGCCTCTAGGGTTATTTTTCTCAAAAACCTCATCCCTCTTAACCCTATCATTATCTATTTATAATGCTGGTTAAGAGGCCCAATCAGCGACCCATAACAGCAAAGCCTAACCCATGTAGGTTTAGGATTAAATAATAAAACCGAATTTCTATTATTTAATTAATAACTGAGTCATACTTAATTATTATGGGCAGAAATCCTCTTCAAATTCGAATTTATATTATTTCAATTAATTAAGTCTCACTTAATTAATATAATAAAATTCAAATAATCATCAATTAATTTAAATCTATAATTTAAATTAACTATTCCTCTAAGTGCTCTACGTGTGTGACCCTATAGGCTATTATTTAATTAGCAATAATTTTATTCTTCAATAAAATTATAAACAATGAGCGGTATCTAGTAATACATCATTGCTACCCAATTAAATAATAATTAAATCGTGATTCGATAAAACCTTTTGTGATTAATGTTTTCGTGTAATATAATCCCTTTAACCATATATATTATAGATTAAACTCGAGGCATGTATTTAGTCATCCTCTACAATATTTAATCCGGGTTTACTTGATCCATGAGTAGACTATTAAACAAATCATTATTTGAGCACGGCCATGCATTTTATAGTCTAACTCAATCAAGAGGCCAATAATATCTCTCCTAATTATAGGAGGGTTAAATCATTTATCTATCATTCATATTTCTCGTACGACTCATGATATACCCGATGTCCACTTTTATCATCACCCGGTCAAAGGTAACTTTTAATGTAGTCAAAGTATATTAATCCTCGTATAGAAATATAATGATCTCAAGTCAAAGGATCATTACACCATTATCACTGTGAGTCTTTCTTATGACTTTATTAAACATGAAAAATCTGACTGTGGGTATGTCCAGTATCATGTACTCCTACATGTACCTATGTATTGACTTTAGTATCCCCATACTTATAACCAATGAGATGTGGTTATCAGTCAAACAACATACTAGTCTATTTATGTATTATTATTGTCCTATAACAATAATACTCGACCAGGGACATTTAAGAATATGATCTATTATATAATCTCAAGTTCAAGTCATGTACTAAACTATACAATGTGTATCATGATTCTAAGGACATTTATTATGCTAACAAATATATCACAGTATTTAAAGTCATAATAAATACGTTTATTGAATAATCAAATGACATAAATGTCTATTAAAAGAAACATTGTATTGCCTCTAGGGCACCTACACCAACAATCTCCCACTTGCACTAGAGCCAATCTCCCATGTATCTAATACCCATGGAACTAGTGTGACCATCGTGCTTCGTCTGCGACAAGCCTTTGGTCAGTGGGTCTGCAATGTTATCATTTGTGTGCACTTTACATATGTGTATGTCACCCCTTTCATTAATCTCTCGAATGTGGTGATATCTCCTGAGTATGTGTTTGGTTCGGGAGTGAGATATAGGTTATTTAGCCTGTGCAATGGCTCCATTATTATCGCAGTATAGATCAATGGGATCTGCGATCGATGGAACCACTCCCAAATCAGTAATGAATTTTCGAATCCAAACAGCTTCCTTAGCCGCTTCACAAGCTGCAATGTACTCAGCCTCCATTATATAATCAGCTACTGTTTCTTGCTTTGAACTCTTCCAACTTACAGCACCTCCGTTTAGACAAAACACAAAACTAGACTGTGATACAGTATCATCCCTGTCTGTTTAGAAACTTGCATCGGTGTAACCTTTTACAACCAGTTTCTCTTCTCCTCCATACACCAAGAATGAATCTTTAGTCCTTTTCAAGTACTTTAGAATATTCTTGACAGCCGTCCAGTGACCTTCACCTGGATTAGATTGGTATCTGCTCGTCATGCTTAAAGCATATGAAACATCTGGGCGAGTACATACCATTGCATACATGATGGATCCAATTGCTGAGGCATATGGAACCTTACTCATGTGGTCCTTCTCATCCAATGATTTCGGACACTGATCTTTAGAGATCGTTATCCCTTGAGACACGGGGACATATCCCCTTTTTGCATTTTGCATACCAAAACGATGCAAAACCTTATCGATGTATGTACTTTGACTTAGACCGATCATCCTTCTAGATCTATCCCTATAGATCCTCATTCCTAGAATGTAGGATGCATCTCCTAAGTCTTTCATAGAGAAGTTTCTCCCTAACCAAATCTTAACAGCCTTGAGAGAAGGTATGTCATTCCCCATTAGTAGTATGTCATCAACATATAGTACTATGAATGCCACATGGCTCCCACTAACCTTCTTGTAAACACAAGGTTCATCTTCGTTTTGAACAAAGCCATACTCTTTGACTGTTTCATCAAAGCGGATGTTCCATCTCCTAGAGGCTTGCTTCAATCCATAAATGGATCGATGTAATTTACATACCTTGCTAACATTCCTTGGATCGACAAAACCATCAGGTTGTGTCATGTACACATCCACATCCTCTTCAAGGCTTCCATTAAGGAAGGCATTTTTGACATCCATTTGCCAGATTTCATAATCATGGAATGCTACAATAGCAAGCAAAATCCTTATGGACTTGACCATAGCCACTGGTGAGAAAGTTTCATCATAGTCAATACCATGAATTTGTTTGAAACCTTTTGCAACCAGCCTTGCTTTATAGGTCTAAACATTTCCATCCATGTCAGTTTTCTTCTTGAAAACCCATTTGCACCCTATGGGTTTTACCCCTTCAGGTGGATCAACCAAAGTCCATACTCGGTTTTCGTACATGGAATCCATCTCGGATTTCATGGCTTCTAGCCATCTCTTAGAGTCTGGACTGTTCATAGCATCTTGGTATGGATGCATATACTATCTATGAACAGTCCAGAATCTAATAGATGGCTCCCACCTTCCCGGCCACTAGCCACTTCTCACCTTTACACTTTTGTTTAATTTTTTATTATTACTTTAACTGCTACTCCACTTGCACCTCATTTTATCCCCCGTAAAAATAATAAGAACGTTATAAATTGTAACGTTACTATTACAACATATATATAATTAACGGTAATATTTTTACTTCTATAAATACTAAATTTTTATACCCTATTATTTACACTCCTTAAAAAAATTATTAGTACAAAATGAATCCAAATAATCCTCCACCTTTAAATCAAAATTCAAATCCTCAAAATCTAAACCCTCAATTTCCATACCCATTTCTAAATCCCTATTTTCCAAATGCGCAAAATTTTAATTTTAATTCTCAAATTCTGAATTCTCAATATCAATTTCCACATTCTCAGAATTCTCAATTTCCATTTTTATATCCTCAAAATTCTTCATACCAATTTCCATGTCCTCTATTTTCAAATCCACAATTTGAAACCCAACAATCACCTACTCAATATTCTCCACTTTCACAAGTGCCTGACTTTAATAACTCAAATTTATCGATCTTAATAATTATTTTGAAGAAACTAAAGATGTTCGTGAAATTACTGGACAGTAGAAGTGGGTTGAAGATAAACTCTTAATAAGTGCATGGTTGAATGTGTCAATTGATCCACTGATCGGAACAGATCAAAAAGCTGAAGCATTTTGGGACTGAATTCATCAATATTGTGAAAAAGATAATCCTGGTGTCATCAAGAGAGGAGATGTGGCTATGGAAAAAAGGTGGCAACGGATAAACGAAGGTGCTCAGAAATTTGGATCGTGTTATGAAAAGGCACAAAAGATAGTCGGGAGCGGTTCAAACTTGGACGACATAAATGAGAGAACTCATATAATTCATTTAGATAAATATAAAAAAATTCTAACTTTGATAGGCACTAGTGTGAGCTTCGTAGACAGCCTAAGTGGAGAACTCCTTCAACTACTGGAAGTTCAAAAAGAACTAAATGAAACAATTCTGGAAATAACGATACACCAACAAGTGAGGATGTTGTTGAATCTCAGGTTCATTCTAAAGGAGTGAAAGCGGCTAAAAGGAAGGCAAGAACGGTTGAAGCAATTGATGAGTATGAAGAATTACGAGCTAGTGCATGCAGAAAGTTGAGCCTCATGGAAGCATTAAATGACACTCGTCAAAAACAAATTGAGACTCGATAAAAAGAGATTGAGGCAAAGCAAACTGAGATAGATTTACAAGTCAATTTGGCATATACTACTAAAATGAATGATGCTCAGCGGAAGGCTCATTCAAAATTGCTTGAGAAGATTATGGCAAGAAACTAATGTTTGTCTTTATTCCTTTGTAATATAGCTGTTGGAAGCTAGTGCTTGTCTTTATTTATTTGTAATCTAGCCGTTGGAAACTAGTGTTTGTCTTTATTTATTTGTAATCTAGCCGTTGGAAGCTAGTGTTTGTCTTAGAATATATTCGTTTTTCCTTCTATATAAACTACATGTATAGTTGTTTGAAATCACTTTCATATGGATCAAATACTAGAAAATTTAATTGAAGAATTTATTGATGAGTTTTGCTTCGATGATACTGAAGACAATCGTCGTCTCGAACTCTATCATCAAATATATGGCCAGATCTCAAGATCCATGCCTCGAAAAAGTATATTCAGAAACTGTGAAGTTGGTCATCAACGTCTAGAGAATGATTACTTTTCACCAAATCCAGTATATCATGAATAAATATTCCGACGAAGATTTCGTATGGGAAGGCATATTTTTCTGCGTATTGTGAATGATGTTTCAAATTTTGATCTATACTTTCAATAAAGGGTCGATGCAATGGGAAGAAAAGGTTTATCACCTTTATAAAAATGTACCGCGACAATGTGTATGTTGGCGTATGGAGTATCTGCTAACGCTGTTGATGACTACATTCGTATTGGAGAGACCACTGCGGTTGAATGCTTAAAAAAATTTGTCTCTAATGTCATCATGATATTTGAGAGTGAATACTTGCGAAAGCGAAACTCTAATGATGTATAACATCTATTACAGATGGGTGAGGCTCGTGGCTTTCCTGGTATGATGGGCAGTATAGATTGCATGCATTGGCAATGAAGAGAATGTTCATGAGTGCTCACAAAGGAGTTGCAACAATTATATTAGAAGCGGTTGCTTCATTCGATCTATGGATATGACATGCATTTTTTGGAGTTGCTGGATCAAATAATGACATAAATGTGTTAGATCGGTCACCAGTATTTGATGAAGTGTTACAAGGTCGTGCTCTAGAGGTAAATTATACTATCAATGGAAATAATTATAATATGGGATACTACTTAAAAGATGGAATATATCCAGAACGGGCAACATTCGTTAAAACGATACCACATCTGCAAAGTGAGAAAAGAAAATTATTTTCGAAATATCAAGAAAGCCAGTGAAATGACGTTGAACGAGCATTTGGTGTGTTGCAGTCCCGTTTCACAATTGTACGTGGTCCTGCATGCTTTTGGGATAAAGCATATCTTGGAAACATTATGAGAGCATGCATCATAATACACAGTATGATTGTTGAAGACGAGAGAGACACATATGCCGCTCAATTTGGTCTCTTACCAATTTATGATGATGCAACAAATGATTTATCGCAACAAAATTTAGGTGAAGAACCATTTATCCCGTATAAAACGTATATTCAAAATACATTACAGATGCGTGATAAACGGATACATCGTTAGCTACAAAATGACTTGGTTGAACATATCTCGCAGTTCCATAATTATCGTTAATTTTTCTTTAATTTGTAATATTTTAAATTTAATATTTTCTCGTGTGATGTTTTTAATTTAATGTTTTTTAATAATATGATGCATTTTAATTAAGGGACATGTCTTTTACTTTAATATTACTAGAGAAAAATGTCGCGCTACGCGCGGCTTAAAAATTTTTATATTTAATATTTAATATTTGATAGTTGTTTAAAATTATTTTAAATATTTTTTTTAATGAGTCATGCAACCTATACACATTTTTCAATAACACCGGTAGAAACCAAATCTATAATTTATAAAATAGTACTAAAATAAATAATTATGCAAGTTAGTCAAATGCATATTTTCTAGTACGACCTGAAGAAGTGCATAAGTGTAAAATTTTCAAATTTGACCATTTATATTCATATGACTTATTTAATTTTATAATTTAAAAATATTTAATAACCAATATAATAGTTTAATTTAATATTAATAATGATATGAATATTAATTAGAAAAAATACTATCATAATATATATATATATATTAAAATTTTAAAAATACAAATTACAATATCATTACAAATTAAAAATATTGAATATAATGAATTAACTCTCTTAAAAACCGACGCCCCCTCTTAAATCATATCGCTCTTAAAAGTCAGCGCCCCTCTTAAATAATATCGGTTTTGGTAATAATGTAAGAATTTATCTCAATAAAATATTAATTTAAGTCAATATAATATATTATACTATCAAATATTCATGAATTATAATGTATATTGAAAAAATTATATATCATATAATTTTATGATTATTAATTATTATATTTATGTTAGCAGAAAATTAGTCAATTATAATGTATATTGCACTATAAAGATAAATAAATGCATATAAAAATATTATATTCATTATTTAAATTTATATAAAAATTAAATAATATACAATTAAATGTGACATGCATAACTCCAAGAAATATATTTAGTTGTAGCTAGGCGTCACGAAATTCAGATTGATTGGTCTTTTTTTATAATTCTTTAGAGTATATGTTTAATATTTGTTCAATAATATTGACATAGGAGGGAAAATATAACTCCACCAACTGAGCTTTCTTAACTGGCACTAATACTTTGTACCCTGGTTTATATATATATATATATATATATATATATATATATATATATATATATATATTAAAAAATAATTATATAAATTATTAGCTAGGAAAAAAATATGCATAATATATTGTATATAATTTGTAATAATTAAAAAAATGAAAATATAAAAGTAAAAATTACAATAACAAGGTAGTTTATAATATTACAAATTAAATATATTAAATACAATTAAATAACTTGTTTTAAACATAAAATAAATTAAAATGACTTTTAATATAAATTTTTGAAGCACTAAAAAAATAGGAGCCTATGGTTCCATAACAAAAATGAGAGCAGGAGTTCGAAATCAGAAGCGTGGTACTTAGAAGTTAGAACTATCAAAAGAAAAAAGACGGGTGCTTGTGTGAGTTGAAAGGAGCTGTGTGAGTTGAAACGAGCAGTTCGCAGTAAAGGTGGACCTAAATTTATTAGAAAATGACAAAATTAGTTAAAACTCTTGTGAGCTTGCTACGCGTTTGATGCACCAATACTTGGAGTGACTTTTATATTCTTGATACTGTACACTTTCTCTCATACAGTGTTGGAACCGGTTGGCCAATTACTTTTAAATAACTTCATGAATGAGGTCTTTCCCGGCAACAAAATAGTTGATCAAATATTCATGTCAAGCACATGTCAAAAAGACATAATATTAGCATAACAAATAGGGATATTTTTTATGGTACCACTGTACAATTGGCTTCTGCCAACGGTACCATCACATTTTTTGCTTTTATCTAAGCTAACCCTATATTTTTGGTTTCTACATATGGTACCCTTCTATTAAGTAAAAAGTAATAAAAAATAATAAAATCGATTTCAGACTGCAGAACAAATTGTATATCTGAAATTTTTGTGAAAAGATACATGAACTAGACTTTTAAATCATGTAAAATGAAGGCAAAATGAGTGATATATTAATGATAAAAGTTTGGTTATGAAATTTTAATATATATTACTATTTTAACTCTATTTTACATGATTCGAATTTCTATCTCATATATTTTTTCGCATAGATTTCAAAAATATAATTTATTTTCCGGTCTGAAATCGATTTTATTATTTTTTATTACTTTTTACTTAATAGAAGGATACCATACATAGAAAACCAAAAATACAGGGTTATCACAGATAGAAAACTAAAACTACAGGGTTACCACGGATAGAAACAAAAAATGTGATGGTACCATTGGCAAAAGTCAATTGTACAGTGGTACAATAGAGAATATCCCTAATTATATTATATTAAAATAATAAAAATGTAAAATATATTATATAAGATTTTCAGTAGTTTTTTTCTCTTTTAAAAATTAATTTTTAAAAAGGTATAAATAATTTTATTTCTAAGTCGCATATATGAATTTTATTTAATATTATACTATATGTAAAATTATGTGATAAAATTAATGTACTTATTATATATAGAAATTAATACTCCTACGGATTACCTTAGGTAACTACTTAATGTTAAAAGAAAAAAAATAGCATATGTGGGGTATTTTTGTGAATAAAGGGGGTGCACTATACTATTACAACAATGTCACTCAGTTTTACATACAAAATTATTATAACCTTAGATAACTTACCTAAGGTCATGTTTAGGAGAAATTTTTTCTTATATATATATATATATATATATATATATATATATATATATATATATATATATATATATATATATATATATATAGGGTTGCACTCCATAAAAAATACTCTTATATAAATAATACGGAATAACACCATCAAAACACATCATTTTTTATGAGAAATGGATTGTTAAGATTAGAATCATCAAAATGAATTACAATAAAGCCTAACATATTGAATCTAACGTGAAATTTTATCTAAATTTTAAAAATTAAATTTAAATAGAATCCAACATAGAATCATATATACATTTTGTAAAAATGTTATTTACATTTAATCATATTATGATTTTTTGTTAATATCATGTTATAATCATTTTTTATTCCTAAAAAGTATAATTGATGTTAAAAATTAGAATCTAAATGAATTTCTATGTAACATTCTATAGTGTTCTTTGTTGTTCTTTATATAATCATGTTCTTTATGGAGCAATGACACACACACACACATATAGTAGGGATCTAGAGAAAACTTTTTTGATAGAAAACTTAAAGTACTTATCTCAGCCATTGATTATGTAATTAATATTGTTATTAATTCTATTACAAACTGGAAAGTATATTATGTCTAGATAACATACCAAAATAATTGATTTAGTCAATATCAACCGTTAGATTATTTACAAATCAATGACTGACAAAAATACATTAAGTTTTCTCCAAAATATGGTTTTCTTTTGAGTCTTCCCCTATATATATATATATATATATATATATATATAATAATAATAATAATAATTGAGAATGTAGTTTCAAAAGCATACTATAGAAAAGTTCTCTATTAGTCGTCATAAATCATGCATTGTTTTCGTCTTTTTGATAATCCAACCGTATAGATTAAATATTTATACCAAAATAACAATATATACAAATTTTTATTAAATTTAAAATAGTGGAGTATCACTTTTATAATAGAATTATTTTTTATATATATTCAACGACATAGATCTATTACAATCTTATTATTCTGAATTTATAGTTCCAAGTTAATATATTACATGAAAATTTGTACATTACCTTATTTTGATATGAAATTAACATCCATATGGTTGAATCGTTTAAATAATAATTTATTTATTTAATTTTAAGCCGCACTTATACTTTTTCCCCATTATAATTTATGAATGTATGATATAAAACGTGATAATAAAAAAATTCCATGGCGGTGGATTTGTAAATATGTGAAGATTTTTTGTGATAAAAAAACTATATATAATCTAATAAAACAATATTAATTTATTAATTATTAAGAGAGCAAATATATGAATGAATATAATATAAAATATGATATGATATAAATTAAAAACACGTATCAAAGAGTATTTTTAAAAATTGTGTTAAAGTAATTTATTAGTAAAAAAACATGCAAATCAATTATGGTATATTAAAGTAAATAACTTACCATGTTGGGTGGCTCTTTTTAGCCTATTTTAGACATTGCTATCATAAATCAGGAAAATTGTCTAGAAAAGTTATAAGACCGTCACGTCACCTAATATTTTCGGTAGTTGTGTCTCTTTTAAAAATTAATTTTAAAAAAGGTATAAATAATTTTATTTCTAAGTCGCATAAATTTTATTTAATATTATAATATATGTAAAATTATGTGATAAAATTAATGTACTTATTATATATATATATATATATATATATATATTATAATTTATGAATGTATGATATAAAACATGATAATAAAAAAATTTCATGGCAGTGACGCTGATAACCCTATATTATTTATATATGATCTTATTCTAAAAATAATATATGATATAAAATAACATAAATTTAGATGAATAATTAAAATAATATAAAAATAAAAAGCAATAATATCAATAAGAGTATATAATAAAGAACCCGATATACATATTAAGTAATTGTCATGAAATATTAAATTAAATAATTTATTAATTATTAAGAGAGAAAATATATGAATGAATATAATATGAAATAAAACATGATATAAATTAGAAAACACATATAAAAAGTATTTTTAAAAATTCTGTTAAAGTAATTTATTAAGAAAAAGCATGCAAAAACAAACATGATATAAATTAAAAAAAACACGTATTAAAAGGTATTTTAAAAAATTGTTTTAAAGTAATTTATTAAGAAAAAAACATGCAAATACAAACATGATATAAACTACAATGTATTAAAAGGTATTTTAAAAGATTGTGTTAAAGTAATTTATTAGGAAAAAAGCATACAAATACATTAAATTAAATGACTTACCATATTGGATGACTCTTTTTACCCTATTTTAGACATTTCTCTCATAAATCAAGAAAATTGTCTAGAAATGATATAAGACTGTCACGTCATCCGTTCATTCACCCTGCTAATATATATAGATTATTTTAAAATATTAATCACTTTAATTTGATTATTACAATTTAAATATTATTGAATTAAATTATAATTAAATTAGAATATATTATCTAATTTAAAATGTAATATAATATGAATAAAATGGGTCCTACAAAAAATGTGAAGTGGACTTATATCAGAGGAAATTGACCACTTTTTTTTGGAAACCACCTTTTATATATGTGGCCTGACACGCGGGGAAGGAAAATGTCAATTGGGTTGTACTGCAGTTGCTCTAAGAGCATTTCCCGTCGGAGCCTGTCTTGAAAAGTATGAAAGTGATCCAACTTTTTTGTGTGCATTGGAGGAAAAGAGAAAACCGGCCAGAGCCTTGGGTGGCCAGCTAAGCAGAGCAGTTTTTTTCTTTTATTTGTTTTATACCGTAAATGTGCAAGCCAATATGTATAATTATATTTTTAAATATAGTAGACTTGGGTTCCTCCATTGGAGGAAGTTGTCCAACTTTGCAATGAAACCAGTTTTTGCTTATATGGCATATATTTGGGTCCCAAAACTTATGAAATTGGGCATTAAAGATGCTCTAAGAGCACCTCCAATGCATGCCTACTTGATATATTGGAACACGGAAATTGACTTGGCCTAATGAAAAAAGTGGTCATTTGCATTGTGTGGTTTTAAAAAAATTGGCCACGGCCACGACGGTGGGCTGTGCCTATTTGCTCACTTTTTATTATTTTAATAATTTTTAAATAAACTTTTTCAATTTTTTTGTATTTCTCTTATTTGCAGAGAGAACCCATTTATTAGTTTATTATAAATATAGTTATAATGTGTTATTTATTTATTTAAATTCAATTATTATGTAGGAAGTATTGTTAAAGAAAATAAAATTAAATTAAATGGGACTCAATTATAAGTGAAAATGGGTTTGTGCATTGAAGGTGAGTGACCACTTTTTTCAGGAAGGTCATTTGATACTTAATTTGTAAAAAAGTAACTCCACGTGTGAGTGAGTTGGACACGGATGCTCCAAGACCACCCATAATGGGGGTCATTTCATTCCTCGGGCCACGTGAAAAAGGATTGAATAAGCAAATGAGACTCAAAGTAGCATTGCATGCAAGTAAAAGAAAAGGGACAGTCCCAATCCCATTTCATTTTTTAAGTATTATTTTTCTGCTAACCACCTGCATGTGTGTATTATTTTGTATACTAAATTGCCAAATGTCAATTATAATAATATAATAATAAATGAAAAGTGGTCCCTGCATTGAAGTGCATTGGCCGGATTTGTTTACGTGGCCTTAATAGATAAAAAGTAGAAAATGAACCCTTACTGGTTGCTCTAAAGCCCGGCTGACTTTTGCCACGTAATGTAAGGCCATCTTAACCTTTTGCCACGTAAACGACAAAACCAAAAAAATACAGAGGTAAGCTTTACAAGTACGCACTTCGAGGCACTCCCCATTCTACTATTCTACTCTCTCTCCGATCAAACTCATAATATTTCATTACAGATGGGCTTTAATGGAGTGAGGGGAGTACTTCTAGATAGCTCCGCTCTTCTCGTGCCTGACGACGTCGTCGTTTCAGAAACACAAAACGACAGCGTTTTACTTAGACCCGGAGCCGATTATCTCTTCCGGAAGCTTCGTTACTCCAATATCCCCACTGTAAGTATTATTATTCCTCTTTCTTATATTCTATGCACTCCACCTGTTTGTGTAAATGTCTCAGAGAAAATTATTACTCTAGTAATGTGTATATGTGTTTATGTACTTGCATTTCAGAATTTGATCTCTGTGGCTCTTGATTGATTACCAATGCTGCTAATAGTGTTCGGTTTTCTAACGAGGTGCCTGTTTAGTCGAAATTGCAACTTGTATCGAATACTTACTTAACTTGTTATATATTAACTAGTTTACAACCCATGCCAAGCATTAGCTAATTTATTTACTTGTTCGTTGGTAAATATATTTTTTGTTTAATTTTTTTTAATTCCAATTATTTAGACATTTAATTATATTTAGCTCTTTTTAGTGGTACAAAATATAGTTTATTCAAAATATATTTTTATAGATTATCATCGTCAATTTTAGCTAAAATATTTACAGGGTTTAGACTTGCCGAGAAAGGCACATACTTAATAATAAAAGATTGAATGTAAATAATAAATTGTAATCGTAATACAATTCTTTTATTATAAGAAATTTATTTTTTTTAGAAATTTGTATGTATATATCAAATAAGAATTACTATTTAAAATGTAATATTTATATCAAACATCAAGTTAACCAGAAGTAAAACTGAATTTTCAGTTAAAAAATATCTATTTCAGTTTTAATAGTAATTTAAAAGTATATAGTATATAAAGTTTCAAAAAAACTTAATATACAGTAAAACATCGATTAATTAATAATGAATAAATTAATAACCCACGATAAATTAATATTTTCAATACAATACAGAATTTTTATCTCAACAGTACATCTTTTACATCGATTAATTAATAATCTCGATAAATTAATAAACCGAATTATATGATATTAGATGGTAAGTAAGATTCTAATTATGATTATATAATATTTAAAATATAATTTAACTATAATATAATTTGGAAACCAGACTACCAATTAGAAAAATCTCAAATTCAGTTATTATATTTTAAATAATATATTGAAATTATATAATATTGAAATTTTTAATAAAATTTAATATAGATCCGTGAATAGTATTATTATTAATGAGATTTAGGGGTCATTTGATAATAGCTTAATGGGCTGAACTGAACTGGATGAAAGGTTTTTGAATCATTAAGAATGTTTGTTTCCAAATCCTAAATTATTGAACGAACCCAAATACAACTTACCGTTCAGAAACAAAATCCTAGAACCATTCACTTATAAGAAGTGTAAATCTAGTACGATGATTTTTATATTAAAATAACATATTTCCTTTCTTATTTTTTTGATTTTCGTATGTTACGAATTATATTGTTATATTTATATGAAATAATAATTTTTTTCAAAATTCACATAAAAATATCTGTAATTTTTCTAATTATTAGAATCATACCTACATATCTATTAATCATTAGAATTTTTTTTATTAGGAATAATAATTAATGGTTTTATCAAAAAATTTCTAATCGTATGCTATTATTTTGTCAGTTTATTTAACTATAAAATATAATAATATATTTAATTATATAATATGTATTGATATGACTATATCTATAAATTGACTTTATTTGTTACATTACTATATTATTAAAAATTAGTCTTATTATATTTACCTAGATAAACATAGGTAATTTTAATATTTATATGGCAAATACTATTATTTATTCAGCATTTAGATATTTTACTCATTCAAAACTATTATTTATTCAGGAATTTCAGATTTAATGTACTTTTTAAGTTTTAAATAAATTATGTAAATAAAGTATATGAGTTTGAGGGGTGAGAAAACTCAAATATGTAAGTAGATTGTAAGTAGAATTCTAATTATGATTATATAATATTTAAAGTATAATATAATATTAAAAAGTTGGATTATATGAAAAATTGGGTTAACCAAACTACAAACTACAAAAGATTTCAAGTTTGGTTATTTTATCTTAGGATAGATTAGTAATATGATAATATCTATGATTTTTGTACAAAAAAAGTTAAAATTATCGAAACTCACAATTTATTGATTCGGGTGTAGTTATTATGTTCAAATGCATTCTTAAGCTTGTTGGAGATAGAGAAAACGTGATCAAACATGCTGTAAATATTTGGAATGCATTTCCCAATTTGTTTTGCATCTCCTAAAATTAACATATTATTATTTAACTATTTATCCTTATATTAAAAATGTTGGATTGAACTGTGTTTTAACGTGAAATTGTAAAAGTGAAAATATGTGTGCACCCAACTCCTCGACAATAAGATAATTCGTTGTTGGCTTGTTGCAATGGTCGTACAAAAGTGTTGGTTATATCACATATTAAACAAGGTTGTATAGGCTATAGAATTGAGACCATGCTTTTATTATATCACATTATCTTAATCTGTAGCAACTTGTGAACTGAACTAGAGCAGTATAAGGATGAACTAAGTCCTATAACTAGGATAGTTATTTGACTACTATAACTTTTAAAAAAGAGATCGGATTTAATATCTAACGCTCCTCCTTAATTCCGTAGCTGCATAACTCTATACTTTGTCGATTCTGAAAAGCCTTTTTCAACTCTGCACTCTGTTTTGTATGTAGACTTTTTTGACTGGAACGTAAAAGGGATCTGATTTTTTGTTATTATTTTTTTGGTTGTGGTTTTTTTCTTGGTTATGATTTTTGCATAGGGTTTATTGATCATGGTATGCCGTTTTGCATATGATTTTTTAGTCATTTTTTTCGTAAACTTCTTTCAATAGTTTCCCATAAATCATCCACACAAAGATAGGCCTCCATCGTGACAACCCATACTTGATAATTAGTTCCATCGAACACTGGTGGTGCCATAGCATTAAGAAAGTTTTCTGAAGTCATTGTACACAGTTTGTAATTTGTTTGTAGGCTATTTGTAGGGATGTTTGTAAGCTGTTTATTGGTGGTTCTTTGTATTTTTTGTGGGTAGGCGGAGTATTCAGGAGAATATTTGAATACAGGTCCTTCAAGATTATATCTCTGATACCATTTTGTTGGTTATATCACATATTAAACAAGGTTGTATAGGCTATGGAAATGGGAAATTAGCATGTTTATATTAAATCACATGCATGATCTCAATTTATCAGCAACTTGTGAACTGAACTAGAGCAGAATAAGGAAGATGTCTTGAAAGAAATTTGAAAATGACTTATCTAGACGTAACGGCTAAAGAACCAAGTCCTATTAACTAGGATAGTTATTCGACTACTTTTAACTTTAAAAAACTGCCCAAATTCAATATCTAACAGAAAGTTGGTAGCTTGTATAAAATTTGTGTGCTGAAAGAGATAATAATATATTTTTAAATTATTACCTCTCATTTGGGTTTTTATTTTTTTTAGGATCAAACCTTTCTCTCTTGGTACCAAGATAAGAGGAGATGGTTTGCAGTGTTAAAATACAAGACATGAAACTTTTACTCTTGCAATATGATATAAGTTATCTAAGTGAAATGCAAAACTGCAAAACCGAAACCGCACCGAATATATAATATATAATTAATAAATATTATTTTTGATTTTGCATTACCTTTAATTTTACTTATATAATTATTAATATTGTACTTAAGTTATCAAGTCAGTAATATATTACATTTATAGTAATATCAATTGGACCTGAAAGTTTTGTGGGCTAAAACATGACAAACTTGCTGCTGCAAATCCAAGAGTTAATATCAATGGTTTCTTCAGTCTTTACCACAGAAGTATCAAGTCAGTGTTAAGCAACTCAGTCTTTACCACAGAAGTATCAAGTAAGTGTTAAGCAACATATTTTACATACTGTCTGTCGCAATAGCAAGTTAGCAACATGGTTGGAAACAATAAATAATGCTCTAAAGTAGGCCTGCAATAGACAAGGTAGTAAGCAGCATGTATAACCTTCTAATATATGTATCCTTATGCCAGTTGGTTTGTAGTTTGTAGTGCAATTGTATTTAAGGCCAGTACTGAATAATGTTAGCTAATGTTAGTTTCTGGACATAAAACAAGCTAATTTCACCCTGTCATCTACTAGTCACCCAGTCAGTAGAGCAGAAAAAGTCAAGCAACGACATATAATTTCTGGTGTCCATGAGTTTTACCCGGCCCTGAATCCGAACCAATACTGAAAAAGAGTCAAAACACGAGACTTGCATGTCTTTTTTTCAACAATGTGTCTTTTAGGGCTTTGGGTGGCAACACAACAAGTGTCAATCACATTTCTTTCTCCGGCATTTCTCTTCACATTCAATGGGGTCTCTGACTTTATTTTAGTCATCATTTATGTTTTTTATTAATTTATGGCTGCTCTTCTCATTTGGCAGCATCTCTTTTTTGCTTGATTTTAGTTTAATTTATATTCTTGGATAAGCTTGATTATAGGCATTTGAACTTATTATTCTAATACTTTTGATTTAAACTATGAAATTGGTATATGTTTAGTTATATTATAAATTAAATCTAGTAACTATATGTATATGAATGACTTGTCAACCGTTACAACTAGTCAGCCGACAAGTCGACCGGTACATGTCCATTTTAGTTATATACTATTTATGTTTTTTATTTTTGGTACCCAAATTCTACTTCATTCAACTATATATATAGTAACCTATTTTTTATATTTTATTTATGATCTTATTTTTCAAAAATCCATATTTTTTATCACACAATTATAAATAATATTTAGGATCCTATTTTCAAAATTCCATATATTGTTAATTTAATTCAGCCGGAAAGATCAATGGGTCAATACTATATACCTTATTATCTTATTCTAAGATGTCCTTATGTTTATCATTGTAAGTTGGCACAATATACCAGCAGACACATATATTAGTTTTATCTGGCCTGAAGGACCGGATTGACTAACAAGGATACAGTATTTTGGCTTTAAAAGGATAATATAGATATTGTTAAGATACTACTGGGCATTAAGGGTGATCCTCAATTCCTCATACTTGGCCATCACCTGCACAAGTGCATCACACTGGTGTAGGTTTCTAGTGTGTTAGTTCAATTGACGTATAGGTGTTGTAAAAATCGGTAATCGGCATTAATCAGTATGACGATTTTGTAGCAATTAATTGGATAATCAGGGATTAATCGGATTTATTAAAATAAAATAATAATTAATTTAATAAACTTATAATGTTAATTTAAAAAATATATGTAGTAACTAATCGGATTTTAAAAATCGAATCGGCAGAACACATTATAGTGATTAATCGGGTGATTAATAGGTTAAATAGGTGATTTTTAGAACTATGCATAGACTACAATTTTTCGTACCTTCTATTGTTAGAATACAATCTAAGAAACACACACACACACACATATATATTCCAAGCTGCTTTAGTTGTGATCCTAGAAGTGATTCACTTATTAAGCCTCTCTTTCTCTGTTTGCAAGTTGAATGGATAAGATGCTTTTTTGAATTATATGATGCAAAAGATTTGTATCCAATAACTTGCTTCATCTTGAGCATCTGATAGTATTTTAGATTTTCTCGTTTGCTTCGAAAATACTTAATTGGTAAAGATGATCATTTATATGGCGATGGAATAATATATCATACAAGCTTATAACCCGTGCGAAGCACGGGATAACTAATATTTAAGTAAATTGATTTTTTATTTTTATTTTTATTGATATTTAATATTAAATTTTATAATATTAAGAATTTATGTTAATATTATATGTTCTCGTATTTTATACAAATTTATTCTATTTAATATAAATATGTTATAATTTGGACCCGTGTTATAATAAATATATAATTTGGCTTAAAAAGTAAAATTTTAGTTAATATAGATATGTATATAGTCAAGGCCCGTATTATAATAAGTAAAATTATATCTAATACATGTATATTTTTTAGGCCCGGACCGACCAACCAACCAAAACTTTTAATCATTCGGCTATAATAATACTAGCTTATAATCCATGCGATCCACAGATTTCTTCAAATTTTTTAATATATTTAAAATAAATTGAATAGTTTGAGCAGTGATTAAATTAAGATATTTAGATTGTTTTTGATATAAAATTTATTATAGATAAAAGAATAATAATATTATATCATTCTTGAGATGTTACTAATTAATTGTTATTTTAAAATTTAAAATAGGTAAAGTAATAATAATATTATAATCATTTGATTATGAGTGATAATTTTAAATGAATTGGATAGTTTGGGGGCGATTAATTGAGATGTTTTGATTGTATTTAGTATATAATTATAATAAAATTTAATATAGATAAAAAATAATAATATTATTATTATATTCATGAGATTTATTTAATTGATTGATATTTTAAATGAATTAAAGAGTTTGAGCGGTAGTGAAACTGAATTCTGTAAATAGATTGCATTTAATACAACTACATTAAATAAAAAGTATAAATTTTAATATAAGTATAAATTTTATGTTATTATTTAGATATAATATAATATTAAGATTTATTTTTAGGTGAAACAAAAATGAGGGATAACCAAAATATATATTATATATATTTAAATTTTAATAGAATTTTAAAAGAAATAATAATTTATAATTTTAATACAGTTTAAAGATTTTGAGTAGAATTGAGATTGAGATATATAATTCAACTGTATTGGTTACAATTGTATTAGATCTCTATATTATTATAACCAATCTTATATTATAAATAAAATAAATTATATATATTTAATATTTTTGGAAAGTGTTTACAATTTTTTGGAAAGTGTTACCAACCATATCAAACCAACAATAAACCCCTGTTTTGCTTATAATAATATAGTATAGATAGTATTTTAACTAATATTTAAGTAAATTGATTTTTTATTGATATTTAATATAAAATTTTATAATATTAAGAATTTATGTTAATATTATATGTTCTCTTATTTTATATAAATTTATTCTATTTAATATCAATATGTTATAATTTGGACCCATGTTATAATAAAATATAACTGGGCTTAAAAAATAAAATTTTAGTTAATATAGATATGTATATAGTTAGGATCCGTATTATAATAAGTAAAATTATATAATAAATATAGGGCAAATTAATTCTAAGTTCCCTGAACTAAAAATGTAAATTGATAGGTAATTAAACTTTTAAATTTTTCTCATCAAAGTCCTTCCGTCAAATTTCATTAACGTCCGTTAACTTTTGCTGACATGGCATCCTAAACTATTAGGCATTTCTTATGGAAGTCCCTAAACTATTAGACATTTCTTATGTAAGTCCCTAAATTAAGTAAAATTATATCTAATACATGTATATTTTTTAGGCCCGTGGCCCAGTACCGACTGACCGACCGACCAACCAACCAAAACCTTTAATCTTTCGGCTATAATAATATAGTATAGATATATAGTGCTGATTTTTCTATAACCTTAGACGCCATATTTTTATCGGGTTGCTGATTTCTACAGCACTATTTCTCTTTTTGCAGGGAATATCCTATGGACTTGGTCTTTCAACTCCAAAGGTAATTGCTATATTATGTAATACACTTTTTATCGAGTGGACGAGTTGTATGCTAAATAGATCAAATTGTTTATCTAGACTAAGTTAACATAAATTGTTTCACTACTATTGATATGCAACCCTCGTTTCTTACTGTGCCTCATTAGATACTCAAAGTTTTCATCCCAGTTATCCTGTAAACATGCAAATGGTAAAACTATATGCACATGAAACTTTATTCAGATTGGCGGTTTTGTTGATATCGTATTGGGTTGTCCACTTATTTTTCCAGCATATAGTAATCTTATGATACAAGCATGCTAGAAATAAGTAATAGGCCCTTCTTATCACTATTAAGCATTTATCTGTGTTGTGTGTAAGAAATAGTACAGCGAGAGTGCTTCAGTAAATTGAGTTTGAGATTTCGATGTCTTATATGTTCTAATCAATGACCTAAACGAGATGTAGGTTGCCAAATGAGAATGAAAGAATTGTCTTTAGCATTTAAGGAAGAAAATTGCTTTAATATCGCACTTCTTTTCATTATGGAATTTCTTGAATTATTCTCTTTCTTCATCAAATGCTGGCCCAATTTTTCTGGACATCAGTCCTACATTTTACCAATAAAAGATTTGCTTTTATATTATGTAAATGCATGGATGCTCATTTAATGTAAGCATGAAACAGCTATGTGGTTCAGCTAGTGGAAAGTGGAAGCCATTCTTTTTTGTATATCTATGCTGTGGTTGTTGAATACAGATTTTATTTGGTATAGGTTAGACTTCTGGAAAAGATCTCGAAGCAATTCTCATTTGACATCTTCATATTGAGTTCATCTTCTATTGAGGTCATTGAAAAAGAGGTTGCAAGGGCCTGGGGTGATCATGGAGGGAGTATTCTGCATGTCGCTAGTACTGTCAACAAAGAACTATTTGTTAATCTAAGCAACAGTTGGCTGTTTGTTATTTTTAGTGAGTAGCACTAAACATCCTTACTCTTTAACACTTAACTCATCCTCAGTAGCTAAATACTGAATGAAAGACTATAATTTTTTAATTAAAAAAATAAAAACTCTAAAGGGAATCAAAAGAGAAATAATAATATACCATGTTCCACTTACCTTTCATGTGGTTTTATATGTTGCCGAGTTCATTTCTGTACTTTTCATTCATAATGGAATATTAATCAGCTTTATGTTAAATGCATAAACTAAATTAGATGGAGACCAGTTGTGAATAATAAATTTAACCAAAGAACATGTTGGATAAATATTTTTTAATATGTGACCATATATTTTTTGACTGGTCATAATCTGGCATAACTTGATTAATTGATTTATACTGCAGGATCACATGGGGAAGAGTTAACTGGTGACACAGGTATTCATTCCCAATATTATAAGTACCTAACCCTACCTTGATCAAGTACCAGAGATTTGGTAATTCTATAGAAAGAAATTGGAGGATTGAGTATATAGACTATAGTTCAGCTAATGTCATTCATTCTAATAATATGAATATGGTATCCTTACTAATTTACAGGTACATGAACTATATTAATATCTGCAAGCTACATAGTGCCTTGTATATGTAGATCCTTTGGTGTCCATATCCAAACACCCAAGTGTCAGGGAAATGACATATATGATCAATTGGTGTACTCAGATGTGGTTAACAATCTCTAGTTTTCATGTAGCGGAAGGTGGCGGTACAAGCAAGGAATCCAGTGTGCTTTCTATAGACAAACTAGAACGGTTACCATTGACTATTTGCGGTTACAATAGAAAGGTAGCTCATGCTATTATTTCCCATATTTAGTACCTTTTTTATTTCATAATAGGTTATGATTGAAGTTATTGCATTTTATAAGCACGTTGATATGGTATGAACTGAGGTTGATACTTAAGGTAGCAAGTGTGGTTATGTCGTGTCCCATATTTAGTACTTTTTTTATATCATAATAGGTTATGATTGGTGTTATTGCATTTTAGAAGCACGTTGATATGGTATGAGCTGAGATTGATACTTAAGGTAGCAAGTGTGATTATCTCGTGAAATCTTCTTCTTCGTTTGCATGTTTGTTGCTCCAAATCATAGTATGTACAATTAAGAGTTCTGAATCCTTAACTACAATATGGATGAGATATGCATGCATGTAGCATTGTGATCTATTTACTAATTGATCATTTTCTATGTGGTCATAACTGTTTCCTGCTTTATAAATTAACTATTCGTTGACCAATAACCTGCAGTGCCTTTTCATATGTCAAGTTGTGGCTCTTGTTGTATATGGTGCAAATGTGCGCATAGGGTGTTCCTCACCACTTGCTATAAAAGTACGATCTAGGATGTCTGGTGGATCCTATAATAGCACATTTAACCATATACATACTGAGGATAATTGAACCAAGTCCATATATATATATATATATATTTTCTGAAAGTGTAAAGTACATGGTTGTTTAAAATAGTACAAATATGACTCATGCCATGACATAAGCATTATTAGGCCATCATGATGCCATGTTATGTAGCAAGGCTAGGGATCAAGTATTAATTTTTATTTTAAGAGCTCATGCACAAACATGGCTTTATGCTTTGAAATAAGCAAGCAAGTTTAGGGAACAAGTACTGTAATCTTATTTAACAGATTACATGCTCTTGTTCTGCAGCAGAAGTTGTATATTCATATGTAAAACACAATTTACCGCTCTTTGTTATCTCTAATTTCTTTCCTCCCTAAATCGAATCATACATATGTTGACCCCTACCTCCTCGCATTTAGCGGGATAGAGTATGCTGGAGCAGAAAATACTCCCTGATCCGTTCTATAAAAATGGTGTGAAAATCCATACATTTTAGCGCAATCAACATAAAATTCCCTATGTAGATTAACTTTAAACAAACTCACACACAATGACCAGGACCACATAAAAAGCAGTCAGAAGGATATAATCACTAATCCTTCTCCCTAAGATAAATGTTGTTTGAGATGGTGTATAAGGAGTTTAAACTGTATGTCATACGCAAAACCATAATCTTGGAAATAGCTTTATATAGAAGATTACAACATGCAATTGGTCTAAAATCAATCATAGCCTAGGTAAAGCCACTTTCGAACAAGAGAGATAAGGGTAGAGTTAATTAAACCCATCAGGCCCCAGGAGCCTTACCATATCAAAGTCAAAGAAGATTGCCCTAACCATATGCAGAGAAATATCTGGACAAAGCATAGATGAGAGAAACCGTCGAACCTGATTGACATTAATCAGATACATCCCTGCAGGGGATCCTAGAAAACTCTCGAGGTATCCCACAACCTCATCCCTAATGTCTTCTGAGTCTGTTAACTGAGTAGCATTCTCTTTATCCAGCCTATGGATGTGTGTGTGAGCGCTCCTAGACTCCTAGTACCTACCCTCCTAAAGAAGAAATCAATCTGAACACCGATCACCATCCTTGTGCCAAGCTAGTTTGGCTCTTTTTCTAGGCATAGACTACTTTTGGGAAACAGAAGTAGAGAAGGCCCATCAAAACCTTTGCTTGAGCTCCAAAACCTCCTTAGATAATGGGAAATCAGCAAGGATGCTGTATGTTTAAAATAGAAATCTTGATGCCATTGTGACATTCATAGTGAAATCTCCTTTCCTCTTCCTCATGGAAAGAAATACAGGCTTGAGAGCCTGCAGATTTCGACATATAGCATAAAAAAGGTGCATCAACAATGTGGTGATACCACACACCATGAACAGTGGCCAAAAAATCCTCAGAAAATTATCAAACCTGAACATCTTACTTCGCCCCCTACCTCGCCGAGGGGGACAATATCTAACCAAAAAATCAACGGACTGTGTTCATACGTCTTGGGCGGCTACAAGTATATGCATAATCAGGGTGGGCAGCAAACCAAGCAGGATTTCCTAAAACTCTTGTAGACGCTTCCACAAACGAAGAGGTGGAATCTCGTTGTGCCAAGAAAACCAAGAGCCCAACGTTCACTTGTCAGAAAAGTGAATGGGCTTCACCAAATATATCATTTTAACTTGAAATAACTTAAAACACAATATATATGTATACTATAGAATAAAAATTTAAAAATGTAACATCCACCCAAATATTTTATTTTCACTTAATAGTATATTAAGCTACAAATTATATATCACACACACAAGGTTGTTGCCTTTCTTTTGTTTTACACAACAAGGTAGAACTCTTCTCTCTAATCTATATCTTTTACAAATTTAGCTTATAGTCTAACAATGCAAAATAGAAGCCTTGTTTATAGGCTTCGATTACACTGTATATTTCCTCATTGGCTAAAACAATCTACTTGTTATAGCCACCTTCATTCCAAGTCTTTCATTTATGAGTTTCCGACTTTGAATAACAGTCACCCCCAATTTTTTTTAACATGTATATGTACTTGTCTTATCTTTGTCTTACATCCCTTCTTTGATGCTTTAAATATTAAGTTGATAAGCCTTAAAGATAAACAATTGCTGCATTTTGTTTATTCTGTTCACTATTATATTTTTTAGAGCCAACCTTGTTTTTTGGCCTCCATTCCATTTCAAGATAAGATAGTTGATGCATGTGTGAACTTTGTTCAATACTTCCTCTTCATCTATTACCTAGATATTTGAGCATTAGCCTTGCATGATGCATGTTGACGGCCTAGATCTCGGCCATCATTATTTCTTTTCCCATGCAACTTGTATAGTTGTTTGTGTCTCTAATTATGTATTAAACTTGGGGAGCTATTTTTATTTATTATTTATTGTTGTTATTTTTAGGGAGTGCTTAAATTCGAACACTCCCTCTCAAACTCGACTTTGTTTTCCAAGATTCTTTTTTTATTTTATGAAATACATTTGACTTCAATGGCTTCATAAATGTATTTGCTAATTGTTCTTCAGTTGTGCAGTTGTATATAGTATCCAGTTGTATATAGTAATGGACCTTAATTTGCAAGATTTAACTCGTCCAATATATAATCTAACCACATAGTTTGACATTTGCATGCTGGTGCTATTACGATAAACTCCAATTGAGAGATTAACTATTTGTTGCTTCTTTGATGACCATCAACGTTTTGCCAAAAATCAACGAACCAAATGAACTTTGTGAAGCATGTGTTAAGGAAAGAAACATGGACACAGTTTTTCTGTTGGTAAATCATGCATGCAATTTGGATTGGGAATCATGTATGCAATTGGATTAGTGAGGTACATGGAAAATTCGAAATCATATGACTTTATTGCAGAAACAATTAGCAAAAAAAGATGGGTTTATTGTAGGAAAAAGAATTTTGAGATGCAACGTACACTTAATCATTGGTTATTTTATAGGCATTCTAAAGATTCAAAATTGGTTGACTACTAGACAATGATTATGGCGATGATTTGGATGGAGAGACAAGTACGTTCGTTTACGCATTTTATATCGGTTGGACAATGATAATTTTGAGTTTATGCATTTCATATCGGTTAGACGGTGGTCATCGAAGAAGCAGCAAGCAGTTGCCTTCTCAATGTTGAGACGGAATGTGTTGTAGCAGCAGCGTGCACATGTCAAGGCATATGGCTAAACTACATATTGAGCAAGTTAAATCTTGCAGAGGAAGGTCCAGTGACTATTTACGTAGTTAATAAATCTGCTACTACACACGCAAAAGTTCTAGTCGAATCAGGTACATCAACATAAAATATCATTTTATTTAAGTACTAGTGAATAGCAAAATTGTGGAGCTGGTACACTGAAAAACAACTAGCAGAGAAAACTCGGAATGCAAAAGTTGAGTATGAGGGGAAGAGTGTTAGAATTTACAAACTTCTAGTGTAGCAAGTAATAGTAGTAGATAGTAAATAAGAATATCTAGTTAGGTTGAATGTATGAAACACACACGTATATAGATCGCATGGGAAAGAAAGAAAAAATGGCTGAAGTATGGGTTGTCAAACATACATGCAAGGCTGATGGTTAAATATGTGGGTAACAAGGAAACAAGTGGTATTGTACAAAGTTTAAATATGCAGTAACTATCTTAAAGTTGAGGCCCTAAAATAAGGTAGATTGGGAAAAATGTAATACTGAACAAAAGAAACAAAATGCAACAGCTGGTTACTTGAAGGCTTATCAAGTTTATATTTAAAAATTCAAGAAAACAATTAATTAATGAAGAAGACATGTAAGGCAAAGATATATGCATTTGAAAGGAGAAATCTGGGAGCAATTCAAAGTTAGAAGCTCATAAATGAAAGCCTTGAATTGAAGTGGCTACAGATAGTAGATTGTTGTATGGAATGAGGCAACAGGCGGTGTAATTGAAACCTATAAATAATGCTACGTGTTTGCATTATTAGACTCTAAGCTAAACTTGTACAAGATACAGACTAGAAAAAAAAGGAAGTGTAGCTTGTTGTGGAAAAAAGGAAGGAAGGAAGTAGCCTTGTGTGCGTGTGTGTGCGTGTGTGTGTGATATATAAGCAGAAAACAGCCTTCTCTGGGGTGACTATGATATATAAGCAGAAAACAGATGTGCACTTCGTTAGCATGAACTTGTATACCTTGTTCGTGTTATGGTTCCCATATAATATTACACATACAGTAAGGAAAATGTGGGCTTCCTCAAAGTTTTTTCCTTCATATTACTTGCTAAGAAATAAATGGAGTCATATAGAATTATTATCTTCACTCAGTGTTTTTGAGGAAGTGATTGTCTAATAATGAAAATGAGCACAGGATATATCCAACTTGACAATAAAAGAGGGGTAATCAGCTCTGCATAAGTACTTTTCCTCTCGGAAGGAAGTAGTTGTGGTGTATCTGCATAGAAACGTGTCAGTGTCTGCAAATATATACGTGCCACAGTTCTGTAATCTTCACTTGCCAATTGCCATCCATTCACTTCATATTATTAGTATTAATGATTTGAGTTCTCATTGAATTCCTTTGCCAATTAATATTGCTATTATTATGAAAAGGTTTCCATGTCCGAGGTACTGTTTGTTTTTATTGGTTGATGCTGTATCCAATGTTTCTTTGACAAATAGGCAATAGGCAAGGATGGTCTAGTGGTTGGTTATGTCATGAAGCCTTCTCGTGAAGAAGACTTTGCCAAGGTGAGAATTTTTACAAGTTTATGACACGGTCCCAAATAAAAATATTTTGGATTGACTAATTAGTTGAGTTGTGGTCATAAGGACAGTTTCTAGTCGAAACAGGTCTTCTAATCATGTTCTTATTGTATAATGTAGACATCCCCTTCCATATCGACTAAAGTAAAAAATAAAGGTAATTAGATACTCATGTCTGGGGTCTTAAGTGGGCATGGGATGCAAAACTAAATGTAGTTGCGCTATCTAACCTAAACAAGTTTTGACTTTCAAAATTGTTCTGGTTGCTCACGGCTCTACAGCCATGTAACTTTCAAATGTATCTTTTAATGTTTCTCATATATTATTTATCCTAAAGCTTTTGATATTATGTATATCGACTGTTTGGTTTTGGCAGAGAGGTGCATTTCCCTTGCGCCCCACTGAGAACGGTTTGATATTTGTACCCCTTACATTTGAGCTGCCCATATCAACTCAGTTGCCACTAGTCGATGTGATTATCCATAAAGCAACTGATGAGATTATCTCTGTTGAATTGAGTAGTTCGTTGGACATATCTAATAACATTATCTACAGCAAGGGCATGCTGGAAGTGCAAAGGTATCCACCACACTATTATTGGTTGATATTATAATATATTTGGTGTCTTGGTCATAACTAATCCAAATACAATGTGATCTGCAGCTTTGAGATTTATTTACTTGGAATTAGTTTTGTGCTTTTGTAGTTTCTGCCTATTTCTTGTGTGGATGGGCGTTCTTCAGTCATTTACATGATTTTCCCCTCTACCCCTTTCCTAAGCATTTTCATTGGACTTCTATCATGTGTCACATATGATTTTGTGTGATGCCCTACCATGGCTAGTTACTTTATATAATGGTTGTATGCTAAAACTCATTAAAATGTGGAGGTTCTGAAGTTTCAATGTATTCAAACTGCTCTCGAATGTTATAAGGTCATATGTATTACTCCTTCATCCTGATATTTATACACGAGTATCTGTTGAATGTAGTAAATACCAAACACCAAGATTAATTCTGGTGTACTCTGTGCCTCTGTGGCATGTAAGACATACATTTTTAATTCCTATACCAAGTTATCTTTCATTGAGTATCTTTGTTGTTTAATGCTATTTGTGTATGTGCAGTTAAGCACTTCTATTTGTCACAGAGTGTAATTCCTATACCAAGTTATATGGTCTATCTTTAATTTTAAAATTTGGTAGAGTCGAATTTCTCAATGTGAAGTGATGGGGAATCATATTAAACAGTTTGCTTAAGAGGAGCGAACTTAGAGGTCGTCTTATGGACGGCATCCTTGATTGGGTTTGTCTTGTTTTTTATGTTTTTTAGTTCTATATTTAATCTGAAAGCTCAGACTGGTTGTTGTTTGATGTCCGATGCAATAGATGGTTAAAGCCACCAAGTAATTAGTCCATACGTGGTAGTGAAGTTCTACATTTTTAGGGTGTTTGTCACTGCATCGATGTCTTACATCTCATATTTTATACGACCTGTATCCCACTTCATGTGTAACTATGTTTTTGCAAGCATAGCACAAATATAAAAAATGCTAGAACTATATTCTAGATATATTTTTGTTTAAACTTATATAATTTCTTCATTGTAAACTTCCAATAGTACTGTGCATTGTAATACAGTATATATTTTTCACATCGTTTTAGTGTACAATCATAAGCTTGTTTCATATGCAGTGGGATTGTGGGAGGGGGGTTGTTAGCTAACTAGTACATTAGCTGCCATAGAAAAAATAGATGAAAGTATATGTGGTCAATGAGTATTGCACTTGAAGCTGCTGATATTAAGCCATTGTAGTTACAGTCAAGCAACTTTTGTATTACAGGTGCTTGGAAAAGAGGTCAGATTGTTGTGTAATAGATCCATTTGGTAACATAGACCCTGTGTTGGATCGTTTCAAGATCCAAAATTTTTTACTTGGTCTGGAAAAGCTTAACACAGAAGGTCGATATAAAATCAGGCCTCCTCGTTGTATATTTGCTAGAGTTTTTGTCTCTGTTTTCCTTTCAATGCAATAATTTAGATGAAGAGTGCCCGTGCCCTGTTGTTTAGTCACTTTTTATTTCTGATACTGTTTAGTGGAAACTGGTCAAATATCCTGTCACTTAAAATTTAATGTGCACAAGTAACTATATGGTGTCTCCATCTATATTACATATATCTTGGATGAGAACATCCAAGCAGAGTAGGGAGTGGGAAAAGCAATCTTGTCTTTTCCCATATTTCGTTATAGTAATGGAAGAAGTACATGTTGATAATATTTTGGAAAAAGAAAAAGTCTTTTCGTGATTCCTGTGTACCTATCTTCTCCTGACGTGAGTCATTCTTAAAGAATCATCACAACACGCCTAATCGATTGGAATTGAGTTTTTATTAGAGATTTTTTTTGCAGGTAGATAATTTTGATGTACCTGATTTGCAACAAAGGTTGCTAGAAGCTGCACTGTCTTTGCCTAGTATTGTAAAAGCTCAAGTGGCTTGTGGTGTCAGTGATGCTCACAGCATGGTAGTAACTGTCCCTGTGTGCTCCTATCATAAATCCTATTGGAAAATATGTGTTGTCGAGTGTTGTAAGATGAGTTGAACATGCTTCATTTACCTTTGGTTTCATTTATTATCTGCAATAAACTACAATTGGTTTCAATTATTCTTTACTGGACTTCTGCAAGTTTTTTTTAATGCATTTGTAGCAGACACACAGACACACACACACACAAACACATGTATAATGCATGAAGGTTTTTTATGCACAAAGTCACAAACTAATGTGAACTTGAGTGATGAAGAAGAGTCCTGTAACTTGGAAACGTTAATCTTACTTTTAACTTGGAAATCTTAATCTTAGTTCCTGAATTCCATAAAAGAGAAGTACATTGAATCTTAAAGATATCAAAACGACGACCTAAAAGTGTTTGTCATGTTCCAATTTTTTCCTTAACAATGATAATTTGGCAACTTGAAGCTTCATTTTTTATATTCTGTAGCCTTAATGACAGATTGAGAATTTCACTTTAATGTGATTTTTCTATGACTCTTTTTTAGTGAAAGATTTTGTGCTTCACTATGTGAACTCCCTTCTTTTACATAATTCTTTTGCTTTTCTAGTTGTCATTGTCTAATTGAGCTCCTAACTGATTTCCATTAGCTCTTAGATTAGGACATAAAAGTTCCGTTAAAAATTCTCATTTGATTTCATAGCTTTATAAGGTCTAAAGGCATTGAGAAATTGATGAAGGCATGATTATTTATCTAGATAAATGTTGTATTAAATTGTAGATAGAATATTCATCTCGTCATGCTATTACTTGATTTAAAGTGCTCTTGCATGAATAGAGCTGGTATTGCATAATTGTGTTTGGTAGAACCTAAATAGAGCATTTTATTTTACTTGTTGGTATGGCCTTGGTATGTTTTCTATTTTTACAATATTATCCATATATAGCCTACATCAGCGATTCAGTTTTGAGTCTGTTTGCTCATTTTTCCAAATTAATTATCTATCAATTGGCAGGCCATTGTCTTTAAAGTAGATGATTACAAAGGTTTGAATGTTCCACTTCCAGCAGTTGTGCAGGTAGGCAATAAGTGATGTAACAATGACAGTTACTTTCTTTGTTCCTATAAGTTTTCTGGTAAGTGGGAAATAATTCAAGGGTCAATATATTTTGTATAAAACATTGGCACATCCTTCATTGAGGACATTTGAATGTGGTACATGGGCCATTTGTAATCTGGTTTTCCCATAAATGTCTCAGGTGATATAGAGTTATATCTGTGGTTCAAATTATAATTTTAATGATTTTTTGTTACAACCAAAATGTCTCGGCCAAATGACGTAAGTAACTGTCCTTGTGTTCATTAGAAACTTCACTCGATTTAGATTTTAAGGAGAACATTCTATGTTATGTTTTAGTTCTGTCTAATTTCAGCTCTTGACTGCCTTCGCTACCATCTCATCCATCATTTCTTCTATATCAGTCGCTTTCTCTTCCAGCTGATCTATACTTTGTGTAACCGTTGGAGGCCTCATAGATCTGGTGATCCAATACCACTTGTAATGATTTCACTTACTAGCAATAAAAATTAATAAGAATACTGGGAGAATCAGAGATAAATATAGATAAACTGAAAGAGTGGCTAAGATATATTCCCTTTGATGAAAGTATGAAACTAATTTCAGAAGTTACACACCAGACAATCCAGAGGTCCAGACTCTCCTCCATGAACTAGAAAATACAACTACTAATTGCCTGCCTTCTCTCTGCCCCCTTTCCCCTTTTATTATGTACCACATCTTTTCCCTCACAATTTTTTATGCCCCTTGTCCCACTTAACTATTTGGATGTGATCGAACTAGATTACCCTTGTGCATGTGTCCCAGTAGTGTAGCTAATTTTTTTATGTATGCCATTGCATAAAGTAAAATATTTAAATTTGTCCTACATAGTTTTAGACTATCAGTATATATTGCGTTCTAATTGTTTTTTACTTAAAGTAGTTTTAGAGGCTAGTCTAGTGTCCCAAAGAACGAAGTGATTATAAGATATATACTCACATACATGTAGTTAAATGGAGATTTGAAGTGAGTGATAGATAATTCGGATAGTGAAGACTGAAGAATGATAATGTTGCCAAGTTCAATTTTTTGTACCCCTCTGACCCTCCCAATTCTTTACATTTTCTATTTTGGCATGTTCCTTCCAATTCTTCACATTTCTAAAATCTCCAAATGTAGTAAAGTTTTAATAACTAAAAAAGCCAAATGGACTCGCTACTTCCCTCCACCTTTCTAATCTAATCTATTCTATTTTATTTATTGGTCCCACAATTTTACCTACTTCTTACCCACTTTCCTTCTCATTTCTTAACATCTGTGCCCAACCCAAATGTAAAGAATTGGGAGTGACGGAAGGAGTATAGGATTGCATATAACTTATACAGTGTACTAGAGTTTGCCACGATAGTCTAATTTGATTGTACATGAAAATTTTGTGAATTCATTATTGTAGTTGGTGAAATTAACATTGTACTGCATCACATCAGTGTACCTGTTTATTACATTATGAGACATAATAGGAACCAACTTGGATTTGTTACAATCTGTTTGGCTAAAAAATTCAGATTTAAAAGGCCAAAGACTTCGGGCTTCAGTTTTCTTTCTATCAAATGAACTTAATTAGTGGTTATCCAACAGTCACAGTGGGAGCCGTTGCTTCAATGCCTGTACACACTTTGCTCACATTGATTTCTTGACCATGTCATATCCAAACTTTCTCCTTCAATGACCATGTCATCCTACCTACTAGGCCATAATCAAACATAATTACATCTAATGTGAGTAGGTATGAATTTTCTGAATATACTCTGATTGAGAAACCAGTGACATGATTTGCAACAACAGATGTGAGGATGGACTTTGATTCTGTTTATCATTCTAGCATAACACTCTAATGTGCCATTTGGTTGGGGAGAATGAAATGGAATGGAATGTAGAATTGTGAAAGGATTAAAGAAGAAACAACGGATGGAGGGAAGTGAAAGAAAATGAGGGTGTGCACATTCTCCATGATGAGATTTGTGGAGAAAATTAGCTGTTCTCTCTCCGAGGACAGTGGAAACTCGTAAAAGCTTAGAGCATTCATTCTCAAATTGAGGTGATTGAGCTCTAATACAAATTGTTTGGAATGGTATGGAGGGAAGAATGAATTACGAACACCTACCCGTAATATGGTACAACTTTCATTCCATTCCATGCTTTCCCAATTCAGTCACCCGAACCAACCAAACACAACATAATTTTGTTTCTGGTGGTACTATTATAATGCTGATTACTCTTGTTTTCTGTTTGAAGGTGACAAGTTTTTGCAACTGCAGGAATATGTGAACCATTCATCTTCTTTGTTCAAGTTTTACGTACTGGGGGATAAGATCTTCTATGCAGTGAAGAAGTCCACACCAAACGCTGATATATTAATAAAGCTATCTGAAAAATCCGGGCTTAAACCGTTACTCTTTGATAGGTAACCATGTTCATCTGGTATCTTCACATGGTATTTCGTCTATTTGCTAGTAACATTAGAGCAATATTTAACAACTAGAAATTCTCTTGCTCTTTCCCTCAGCTTAAAGTCTCTACCAACTGCCCAAAAGGAGCAGCAGATAGGTGATGCGAGTTACCAGGAAACTAAAAAACACCGAATGGACCTTGAACTAGTGACTGATGCTGCTAAATGGCTGAGCAAGATGCTTAACCTAACCATATTTGGTTTCGATGTTGTTGTGAGTACCCATATTTAGTAAAGTATTTGAGGCTTGTTCCCATACCCACCATGAATCTGTGCATATAACATAGTATCGAAATAAATCATTTTTTTATCAATTAGCTATAGCAGGGATGAAGATCCTTGTTTCCTTGTCAGAAAAAGTAACTCAACTTGAATCTCTCTCGCAAACCTTTCTAAACACATAGTTATACCAAGAGCTGATCAAATCTTCTGCAAGAGGAATAAATGTCGCCAGCAGAAATGCAAATAGTATAGCTTAGCCGGCAAGTTTTTGAGCTTACTTCACCTGCCCTGATTTACATGTCCTTTCTGGGATGTCCGAGAATAACTGACATCTTTCTAAAATTAGAATATTTATAATTAATATTTTCAAATAGCTCAGAAATTGATAAATGCTAGTAATTTGTGAACAGAACAAATGCATATTCTGTGGTCTTTTGCATTTATAAAGGAGAGAGAATCGTTATAAGATCTATTTATAGACATGAGAGGAATAAGATTGGATGTAAAATATATGTAAATATTACTGCATGTAGAGCTTATTTTTAACGTCTACTGGCACAAAGTTTAGGCATCCTTTACATGACCTTGATTTAAATATTACTGTGAGATATTGACAATTTTTAAGCATGATGATATATTCTTTCATCAGCTTTATCTATGTATAGAACTTATATTCCTTCAAAAAAAAAAATGTTTACAGGGTTATGGTTGTTTTCTGACTATTTAATAATTGGCCTTGTCTTGATTTCAGATTCAAGATGGAACCGGGGATCATGTCATTGTAGATGTAAATTACCTACCCTCATTCAAAGAAGTGCCTGATAATGTTGCAGTACCTGCATTCTGGGAAGCTATTAAGAGGAAATACGAGTTGAGACAGAATACCAACCAAGAATAATCACCTTAGTCTTTACTTGTAGAATGCTTACAATGCATGAAGACGGTAGGAAACTTTAGATCTCTCTTGAATGTTGATACTTTCAAAATATACAGTCTCTTACTATGTTGCAGTACCAGTATAAGGTTTGCTTGGCATTCTGTTAGCTCTGTCTAGTGACAATTTAGGAACGATCATGTAATTTTAATATTTAATAATTGTACTCGGCTGCAGACTTAGAATACGAAGCTGAGTCCAAGCTTTCTTTTAAATAAAACAAGCACGTCTAAAGCCGGCACACTTTTATAGTATGATAAATAAAATGAAAATTTATTATATAATTGGTAAATATAATGAAGAGTTTGGGTAATTGATAAAATTAAGATGTGCACGTAAATAGTAGTAGTTGAGAACTATTTATATGATTTTCAATAAAATTAAGAAGTACAAGTAAATAGTAGTAGTTTTTTTTAGTTAATTTATGTAATTTTATTAAAGGCAATAAACTTGCGTGACTACGAAAATGGAGGATTCCACCTTGCATCGCTTCTAAATTTACAGTTTGCATATGTTGACGACATGAACATATGAAGTGTAGCGATTCTCCTCTTCTTTAATTATCTCGTAAAAATAAGATCAAAAGAAACCGGATAGAAAACCCTAGAGCTCTCTCATCAATGAGAGTCGACCTCCGTCTCCTTTTTCCAGATCCGACTCTTTCTTCATCATTCCAGGTCTTCTCTATTACATAATTATTTTCACCCTCTCATCTATATCCCTTTCTTGTGTTATTAGTGCTTTTATTCAATACTGTTGTAGTCGTGTGTATAATACTTAAAAACGCTACACGATACATCGTATAAGTCATTAAAACGCTATATCGCTCAGCGTTTGAGTCAAAAACGCGAGACGAAATCGCGTGCTGCCTATTTTTTTTTTTAAAAAGGTTAAAACGCAAGACGATATTGAGTTTATAGTTAAAACGCTACGCTGTGTAGCGTTCTCATCTTTTATATTCACTGTACATAAACACTGATAACAATCACCTGTAAAAACCCAACCGGTACCTATGCAGACACAAAATGAATAAAAATCAATACAACCAACTGGATCAACCTGAACAACAGACATTAAAACCATATATATATTAAAACCCAACTGGTTCGTAGCCATGTATATTACATTCCAAATCACAAAAGAAGCTGACAAAAATCAGTGATCGAAACTTAAGTTGAACACATTTCTACACCATAAGAAATGAAGAAACATGAGTATTATAATATCCGTTTAGCCCTTGATTTCATCATAACAAAACTGTATGAGAGCATATAACAATAAAATATCCATAGCAGTAACAGTCTTCCTCCTAGTATGTGTTAGGAATATATTCATTTGATGATGTACAAAAATACTAGAACAGGGTCCAGCATAGTTTATATGTAACAAGTCTTTCTAGTCTCTGAATTTTTATATAATCAGAGTCTAGATAGTCAACATTTATTCATATATGTCATTTGTACTTAGAAGATTTTTAGAAGAAAATGAAACTAGAGTCTGGATGCAAAACGGAGTATGGGAGGTGATCAGAGTCTATAGACTATCAGAGTCTATAATGCTGTCAGAGTTTGAAGATTTCAGAGTCTGTAAAGTTGAAGCTAAATTTGGAAGATGTTCACAGGAGTGGAAAGTCTTCGAAGATAAAGACAATTATATTGCAGATATGCTATGGGAAAGAAAGAGAATTTCATAAAGAAACTGTTAGCTAATAATTAAGAATTCTATTCCTATTGTAATTTGATTTTCTGTTATTAGTTGATAGGCGGCTCTCTATATAAACACTCTATGTAACCTAATTTATTTGTTGAACTTTTGTTAGAGCATAGAGATAGAGAGAGTTGATGTGAGAAACACAGAGTAGCTGCTAGGGTTTGTGTACACCCTAGGAGAGTTTGTATTCAGTCAATAATAATACAAACAGTATTTTTCTTCATACTTTGGGTTTAATCTTTGTTAATCGTTGAAGTTTTGAATCATCTAAGTTTGAATTTAAAATAAGGCAAAAAGATAGTACAAGTATTCAACCCCCTTCTACTTGTACAACTGGGAAAATAATTGATATCAAAGCCTAAAGTTTAAAATCGATTGAAGATGTCTGGAAACAAATATGGAAATTCTAAGATTCATATGCTTAAGAGAAACGAATACACCCACTGGAAGATCAAGACGCTGCACCATCTGGAGGCTACAGACCATGACTATCTTGACAGGATTCATGATGGACCTTATGTACTTTCAAGGCTTGTTCCTCAAACCACTGTGGAAGGAAAAATCATTGGAGAGCACTTTGTGGATAAACCAAAGGCTGAGTGGTCAAAGGAGGACAAGGAGAATGTTCTCAAGGAGGCAAAAGTGAAAAACATCCTCTTTAACAGTTTAGACTCTATTATCACAAACTGTGTAATATCATGCAAAACTGCTAAGGAGATGTGGACAAAACTTGAAGTGCACTGTGAAGGAACCAAATATGTCAAGAAGAATTCAAGGTCTCTGCTAATTCAGGAGTATGAGTATTTTGAGGCAAAAACTGGGGAATCTATCACTAAGATGTATGATAGGTTTACAAAACTTCTAAATGAGATGGCTATACTTGGTAAAGTGTATGACTCTGAAGACACTAACACCAAGTTTCTAAGAGCCCTTCCTAAAGAGTGGGACAATAAAACAACAGCAATAAGGGAAGCTAGGGATTTGGATGAAATTTCTCTGGAAGAGTTGTATGGCAGACTCAAAATATATGATCTAGAGATACAGTAGAGAAAGAACAAGAAATCTGTGAAGGAAAAATCTGTGGCACTCTTAATGGAGTCTGAGAAAGAACAACAGGAAGAACCCATAGAATCAAGGATTCAAGGAAGAAGGGTAAAACTGTTGTTGAGTCAGAGTCTACTGACACAGACTCTGATGATGAGATTTATCTGAGTCAAATGAAGGCTATGTTTTCTAAGAATTTCAAAAGGATAAAATTCAACAAAAGAACTTGAAAATTTAGCAAAAGGCCAACATTCAAGAAGGAAGATGAAAAGGTTGAGAAGAGAAAAACCACCATAATCAAGCTTGACAAGGCAAAAGTCAAGTGTTTCAACTGTGGAATTTTGGGGCACTTTGTTAGGGAATGCAGAAAAGCAAAAAGTCAAGGCAAAGGAAAGGCACTTATCTCAACAGGAAAGGATTGGGCAGATTCAAGCTCAAAGGATGAAATAGATTATGAAAATGTAGCATTGATGGTTGTCTCCTCCGAAAAATCAGAATCTCCCAAAGAACCCTTATCTCCTAAATCTCAAGTATCAATCTTTTCTCCTAAATCTTTACTTAATTTAGACTTTGATGGTATAAAAATTGTTCAAAGTGAGATCAACAAGATAATGACAAACTGTAGGTCTCTCACTAATGATAATGATAGGTTGATAGAAGAAAATTTAACCTTGATGAGTAGGAATAACCATTTAGAGTCTGAGTTACTGTTTATGGAAGAATATAAAAAAGATTCTGAGAAATGCAGACACAACTACACTGAAGTCTTGAAATCCTATGAATTTGTTAAGAAAGAACTAGAGGAAGAAAGGCTTAAGTTTAAAGTATGCACATACTCTGGAAGAAAAGTTCAGGAAATTCTCAACAATCAAAATGTGTGTCAAACTGCTGGTCTAGGCTATGACAAGAGTCAAGGAAAGAGACCTATTATTGAGAATGATAACAATGAAGAAGCTAGTCAATCTGCTGAGACTAAACACAGACAAACCTTTGTGCCTGTTAAATTTGTGTCATCAGAATCAACATCCAACACTTCTAATGACTCTAATTTCGCTAGTATCAATAGAAATATTAATAAGACCGATGACCAAGAAAAACATAAAACAATGAAAAACATTAACATAGGTTTTCTATCTAAGTCTAAGCTGAAAGAGAGACTAGACCGTCTACCAGAGTCTAGTAAAACTAGGAGAAATAGGAATGGCAAATAAGGCATTAACAAGGCCAATAACTATAAAAAAGATCTTAATACTCCTAGAAAGAAGTGTTACAGATGTGGAAACCACAACCATTTAGCTCTAGACTGTAAAACAAAGTTTGAAAAGAAATCAGAGTCTATTCCTTCTCAGACTCTGAAAAGTCACTATATTCCACAGAAACCTTGTTATCAATGTGGTAGCATATTTCATTCTATTTATATGTGTAAGGACTATCATGATTTGTATTACAATTTTTATGAGCTAAAATCTTCAATTGGGAAAAGCTGGTATGACATTGTCAAGACTCCACCAGAGTCTAAGGCAACAAATGAAACAGGTAAATCAAAAGTGAAGAATACTAAGCCTGTTTCATCCAACGTTAGTAAGAAAGGATCCAAAACTGTTTAGGTCCCCAAAACATCTAACTAGTTGTTATATGTATGCAAGGAACCAGGATAAAGAAAGTAACCCTAATCCTGGACAGTGGATGCTCAGGACACATGACTGGAAATAAATCTCTACTTACAGTCTTTGTGGAGATGGATGGCTTAGAAGTATCCTTTGGAGATGGCGACAAAGGACAAACACTGGGATATGGCAAGATTGTACTTGGGAATGTCACACACCTTTCTAGGTGCATACATATCAGGAGTATAATTGTTGTGCTTGTTTATGCTACTTTACCATTCTTATTCTTTTTCTTTTTCTCAGACTTAGGTTGGATAATTTCTACAGGTGCTATCTCTTCTAATTTTTCTTTCAATTGTCTCTTGGATAAGCTACCTATGTTGATCTTCTCAACCTTAGCCTCAACTTGATTCTTGGTTTCCTTAAAAAACTCAACTAACTTGAAGATAGAGGCGCAATAAACATTCCAAGGCGCAACAAACATATTTATGACGCCTACTCTCCACTAACACTCTTGCAGGCGCAACATGAGACTTGTACATTGTTGGAAATCATTTTCCAAAAAGACTACAGATTATATATAGGTGAAAATCAATATGGACAGTAAGGTATTCATTCATCTTCAACAAAAGACATACAGACGGGAGCTCCATTAAAGACATACATTTATATCACCCAACTGTATTTCTATTGTAATATTGATTGAACCCATTGAAGCTAATCATTTGATTAGAAGTGTAGCACCTCAGGGATTTAATAATATATTGTTATTTCCCCGAATCTTGTGTTTCAACTACTGTCATTTTCATATCTATAAAACACAAACACTTAATCCGCAATTAAACGAAAAATCTACCATATCATATTCAACCCCCCCTTCTATGATGATTTTGGACCTAACAAGTTTGGTTATAACAATAGTCCCAATCTCATTGGGGTAAGAGTCCCAAGTGCCCAATGAGATTGTCCTCGTAAATAGCACTTATCTTCCACTACTCCTTTTGCATGCAAAACACTATACATACATATCTTATATGTATTTTAAACTCATCCAAACACTCCCTATCTCACCTATTTAAACCCTTCATCAATTAGGGCTTTAATAACACCCAATTAAGCCACAAATCAATCGATCACTCCAATTTCTTAACTCCCATCACTACCATATGACAAAAAAAGGAAACAAAAATGGCTCCAAGCCCACTGCTGGTGCTGCGATGGAGAAACCCAAGTGGGTTGCGACTGACATTCTCGACTCCAAGAGTGCTAATTCAAGCTTGATGTCCCCTGATAGCGTCGTTGACACAACCTTGTTGTTCAAGAAGGATCCCAATATAATGATCATCGTTCTAGACGAAGGGGTTTTCGTCGATCACCATACGGCTGGATGAATTTGTTTTTACAATTATCCATTTGATATTGGCATGTCTTTCCCCTTTTCTAATCTTGTTATTGATTTCCTGATAACTATGGACATCTCTCCATCCCAATTGATGGCATCCGTATGGAGAATTCTGGGTGCTTTGGACGTCATCGAAGGTAAGAACAAACTCGTTAGCAACCTTTCTGTTGTCACCTATTCTTATCAGGCAAAGAAATTCAGTGGGGGTCTCTATAGTTTGGTAATTCATAAGAAAAAACCTGCCTTGATTTTGAATTTGAAGTATGTACACGATCGTGGTTGGAAGGATGACTTCTTTTATGTCGAAAATGTTGGTGTAGGTGCCCTAGAGGCAATACATTGTTTCTTTTAATATACCTTTATGTCTTTTGATTATTCAATAAACGTATTTATTATGACTTTAATTACTGCGATATATTTGTTAGCATAATAAATGTCCTTAGAATCATGATACACATTGTATAGTTTAAGTACATGACTTGAACTTGAGATTATATAATATATCATATTCTTAAAGGTCCCTAGTCGAGTATTATTATTATAGGACAATAATAATACATAAATAGACTAGTATGTTCTTTGACAGATAACCACATCTCATTGGTTATAAGTATGTGGATACTAAAGTCAATACATAGGTACATGTAGGAGTACATGGTACTGGACAGACCCACAGTGAGATTCTTCATGTTTAATTAAGTCATAAGAAAGACTCACAGTGATAATGGTGTAATGATCCTTTGACTTGAGATCATTATATTTCTATACGAGGATTAATATACTTTGACTACATTAAAAGTTACCTTTGACCGGGTGATGATAAAAGTGGACATCGGGTATATCATGAGTCGTATGAGAAATATGAATGATAGATAAAGGATTTAACCTTCCTATAATTAGGAGAGATATTATTGGCCTCTTGATTGAGTGAGACTATAAAATGCATGGCCGTGCTCAAATAATGATTTGTTTTTCATAGTCTACTCATGGATCAAGTAAACCTGGATTAAATGTTGAAGAGGATGACTAAATACATGCCTCGATTTTAATCTATAATATATATGGTTAAAGGGATTATATTACATGAAAACATTAATCACGAAAGGTTTTATCGAATCACGATTTAATTATTGTTTAATTGGGTAGCAATGATGTATTACTAGATACCGTTTATTGTTTATAATTTTATTGGAGAATAAAATTATTGCCAATTAAATAATAGCTTATAGGGTCACACGCATGGAGCACTTAGAGGAATAGTTAATTTAAATTATAGATTTAAATTAATTGATGATTATTTGAATTTTATTATATTAATTAAGTGAGACTTAATTAATTGAGATAATATAAATTCAAATTAGAGGAGTATTTCTGCCCATAATAATTATGACTTAGTTATTAATTAAATAATAGAAATTCATTTTATTATTTAATCATATACCTACATGGGTTAGGTTTTGCTGTTATGGGCCTATTAATAAGTCATTATAAATAGATAATGAAGGGCTAAGAGACTATTACGTTTTGAGAGAAAAAAAACCCTAGAGGGGCAGCAACAAATAACTCGAATTATCAAGAGGGAGGCTAGTACGTCCATTCCGCAGTCAAGATCGTGAGACGTTCTTGAAGGTGCTCGTGTGGATACCATAGAGGTGTTTTTCGAGAGGAAGACACAAGTCGTGAAAGCTAGGATCTCTGTTGAGTTCGTGAAAGTCAAGATCTTAATAGGTATAATTCTGTTTCACCATAATCTGTTCAATCTTATACATGGATCCTGAGTTTGGGTTCCGAATTTTTTTTGTTATATTTACGTTTATCTGCTGCGTTTTATGCCTCGGAACCCAACAGAAAAAGCATCACTTGGAGATCATGATGCCTTTCTCTGTGAAGAGTGAAATGGAAATGGTAACACCATCCTACTACTATTGTTGTTTTCGCTTTCATATTTATCGTGATGCCACGTGTATGACATATTGTCTCTTACAGCCATACTCGTGCATTGTTGTTCGTTCCTTGTCGTATTGTTGAATCAAGGTCACACTGTTCCCACAATTATTTTCCCATGTTAATTATCAAATATGCTTGTTGCTGAGATCGTAATTGTCTTTTCCTCTTGTACTTGTTTATATTTGTAGATTATTTAACCCCTAATTGTTGAAATATATAAGTTGTTTTTGTTGGACCTCTATTTTTCTAAGAATGTGGTGTTGAGTATGCCATCGACGATGCCAGAGCTGCCAAAATCATTGGTGAAATTTTGGCATTACCTTTGGGTCACAGGGTTTGGCCGAATTGTATGGATCGCCCAATTAAGAACTTTGCTCTTGTTGTCATAGCCAAGTTTGCTGCGAAGCTTGCAGCTTCTGTTGCTGTGAAAGAGGATGGGAAAGAAGCTGGTGGGTCTAAATCCCATTCCAGGGTTACCAGGGGCACTGCACAGGCTAAAGATAAGGGAAAGAAAATGAGCTAGTACACCCATGAGGACACGTATCGATGAAATTTCTTCTGACTCGACTGACAACACTCTTGAGATCGATAGGATGGTTAACTCTGGACGCCACTATATCAAAGGTATATTTCGTTTGTCGTTGGTTATTCTCTTTTTTTCACCATACGACTTCTCTTTCCTGTTCATGATGTAGAGTATAAGCGTCCGGTTATTCGTGCTTTGGAGATGTCGGGTAAAGAATTATTTTTGAAGCATGGTCGTGAATCAGGAAGTGACACTACCAAGAGTTCTCGCAAGGTGTCTGGTTCTTCTAGTCCTAAATCCAAGAAGGCAAAGGTGATAGTGCCACCTCCTCCTCCTGAGACATTTAATAGTGAACCCATTGTCTCTCATGATGCTTGGCAGCATCCCAATCTCCACAGATACAGCGTCAATGCCGAGCCACGATCTTTAATTCACTTGTTGGAGCCTACATTGTTGCCTCAGACCATTGATGGACATGGTCCAAAAACTGTTGACCAAGTACTTGTTGAGACAATCGGTCATTCTTTTCATGTAAGCTTTTGTGGATTCTTGCACGTAAAAATTTTATTTTATGCTTGTTGCACCCTGTGAGCCGTATGTTTTTGCATTTTAATCTTACTACAGGCCCTTCAAGCTATGTTGTTGTCCTGTGTCACTTATCGCAAGTTTTCCGAGGAGTTGGCTGATTTGAAGCAGGAACACGCAGCTTGCGAGGAGAAAATTCGGTTGTTGGAGGAACAGTTGATTCTTGCTCACAATGAGACTAATACCATGCGTAATGAGCTCACTGCTTTTGCTGCAAAGGTTGAGGAGACTGAGGGGACGTTTTTGCAAGAGACTAAAGATACCCTTACTCCTGGCATAATGAAGTCCTATGTTGACACTATGCTCGAGTTCCGTCGTGGAGAGTGAGGTGACGACGACATTGATGAAGCAGTTAGAATCTATAATGAGGCGTAGCCTGATGAGCCTATTAACCCTGGAGGTGATGGAGATGATACTGCTCGTGGTGGATCTTCCGTGATGGCAAAGAATGCTCAGGTCGACCCTGATAGCGAAGAATAATTGATTATTTCTCCTTGTCATTTTTCTTTATTCGGTACTATTTGTTTTTGAATTTTGTCAATTTGTCTTTTCTTGACGTTGGCTTTCATTTTATTGGTCTAGGATATTAGTCCATGTTTCGTCTTTCATGACGGGGGACCATTGGATTTTTTATTCGTGACTCTAGGAATTTTTAATAGAAATCTTTTATGTCATATCATGTTTGTTGGTTTATCTGCATATTTATCTAGTGTTGCTAGTTTCTGGTGATGGATTTTTGCCATCCACCTGTCATATATAACTTATGACATTTCTGAACGTTGCACTCATTAAGTAGGACATGCATACAGAATACGTCAACATATTGTTCAAGTATATCTATAAGTGTTACAGTATAAAAAATTGTTTATATACTGTCGACAGGTCGTTTACGTGTAGTCATCATATGTTTATGACATTCGACGAGTTGGTAGTTCAATTCATTGACGAGCTTTATAAAACTCATGTGTATTCATTGAAGAAGATGAACCCTGTCAGGTTATTTGTAATTTTTGTTAAAATGTCACATGTGTGCATGTATTGAAGTATTTAATTATTTATTCGTGTGGTTATATAGTTACATATTCATCATGTTGATTATTTGTTGGTTCGTTGATTCGTCAATTCGTTGCGTTAGTCGTCGGATTGTTTTTCTTACGTAAGTGCATGCATGACGTTAAGTAGTTAAGATGCCTTCCCCTCTTAAAACTAACTTATTTATTCTTAGTTTTTGGTTTTAGTGTGGAGAATGTAGAAAATTATTACTTAATAGTAATTAATTTTGTTTCTGTTTTTGTTGGTTTCGAATTTAAAGGACGGGGCCTTTAGAATTTATTCATCGTGGGTGATCAGCCCAATATTGATAGTGTAGGGATACTATGTCCCTAGTTACCATGTATATTTTCTTAATGTGCACGCATCATGATGGCAATTTTTGCACCGACGAGTAGTTGGACGTCTAGACAATATTCTAAAGTATAGTTTAGGCATTGAAGTGCATAAATTAAAGCATTCACGCATATAAAGTTAACACTCATTCATAAGTAAACACAGAATGCGCCATACATCAAACATATTATTGGAAGCAAGGAGTATCATGCATTTTATTCACGCAAAATCAAACCCAATAAGACAATTCCAAGTATGAAACAAGCAACAAAGCCAACTAGTCATCCAAAAACTCTACATGTCCTAATGACTTATTGTAAGAAAAAGCAAACTGACATAGAGACCTGAGATGGAATTATATATGATACTCCTTCAAATGATAAGCATTCCAACTTCTCGGGATCTGCACTCCTTCTAGTGTCGACAACCTATACGCTCCTCGTCTGACAACTGCATCAATGAAATAGGGCCCTTCCCATGCATCAACGAATTTCCCAGCATCGACGTCCATTGTGTTTTGAAAGACCTTTCTAAGAACAAGGTCCCCTTCCTGAAACTTTCTTATGTGAACATTTTTGTTGTAAGCCACCCTTTATTGGTAGGAAGCCATACGTATCCTAGCCATGTCACGCAGCTCATCGATCATGTCTAGGTCATGGACGAGTTTTTTGTCGCTACTTTCCACTATTGCTAGTCCATAACGGGTTGTCGGACTCATAATTTCTGTTGGCAATATAGATTCAGTTCCATAGACCAATGCAAATGGAGTCTAACCCATCGACGTCTTTGGAGTTATTCTGTTAGCCCATAGGGCCCATGGTAGTTCTTCTGCCCATCATCCTTTTTGAGTAGTCAGTCTCTTTTTGAGGTTGTTGATAATAATTTTGTTACTCGATTCGGCTTGCCCATTTGCCCGTGGGTACCTCGGAATAGATTTCGTCAGTGTTATATTCCACTGACGACAAAAGGATTTTGTCTTCTCACTTATGAATTGTGAGCCATTGCCGCACACGATCTCAGATGGCACACCAAACTTGCACAAAATGTTATGCTTGATAAATGATATTACCTCCTTTGATTTGACCTGTCGGAATACTTCAGCCTCTATCCACTTGGGAAAAAAGTCTGTCATGGCCAACATGAATACTTTCTGACCTAGTGGTGGTGGCATTTTTCCCACAATGTTCATTCCCCACTTCATGAATGGCCAAGAAGGTATCGATGGGTGCAAGAATTCTGACGGCTGATGCAGGACGGGTGCGTGCCTTTGACAAGCAACGCATTTTTTGACATAGTCAATAGGATCTTGTCTGATAGTTGGCCAATAGTAGCCCATACATAATACCTTAAATGACAAACTTCTACCACCAGAGTGATTTCCACATTCATCTTCATGTACGTCTTTCAGTACTTGTCGGGTTTCTTCGTCCTCCAAACATCTTTGTAGTAAACCTGTAGCAGAAGTTTTGAACAAAACTCCATCTATTAATAGTGCGTGCCTTTGACAAGCGTCACATTTTTTGACATATTCAATAGCATCTTGTCTGACAGTTGGCCAGTAGTAGCCCATACATAATACCTTAAACGACAAACTTCTGCCACTGGAGTGATTTCCACAGTCACCTTCATGTACGTCTTTCAGTACCTGTCGGGCTTCTTCGTCCTCCAAACATCTTTGTAGTAAACCTGTAGCAGAAGTTTTGAACAAAACTTCATCTATTAATAGAAATCTTGAGGCTCTCATTCTGAGTCATTTTGCCTCATTCTCGTTGCTTGGTCGAGTATCGTTTGACAGGTACTCCTTTATTTCAGTAGTCCAACTCATCGGCTGAATAAGATGGCTGTCCGTTAATTCTTCCAGCATCATTGCATTCTTCAACTCTTCATTCCTTTCTATAGCCGGCTTCAAAATGTGTATGATGGGTATAGTTGTCAGGTTCATATGTCGAAATACGGCACCCAGCCCTGCCAGGGCGTCAGCTTATGTATTTGTCTCCCTTGGGACTTGACGAATGTCGAAACTTACAAAAGCTGCATGTAATTCCTTGACGATCCCCAGATATGCTGACATTTTCTGGTCGCTAGCTTCAAATGACCTATTTATATGATTAACAATCAACAAGGAGTCACAACATACCTTGATGTGGCTAACCTTCAACTCCTTCGCCGTCGTCAGACCAATGATTAATGCCTCGTACTCCGCCTCATTATTAATGGCCTTGAAATCACAACATATTGAATGTGCTATGATATCCGCCTGTGGCGATTTAAGCATAAGTCCCAGACCCGTGCCATTTACATTTGATGCCCCGTCGGTGTACAACGTCCAAGGCTTAGTCTTTGTTTCTGACACCATCAACAGTAACTCTTGGTCATCTTTTATCAACTGACTTGGGCTGAAATCCGCCACAAAGTTAGCTAAGACTTGTGATTTGATAGCCATGTGAGGTTCGTAGACTATGCCATACATACTTAGCCTGACAGACCACTTAGTCATCCTACCTGTCAGTTCCTGTCTTCTCAACACCATCTTCAATGGATAGTTCGTCCTGACACATATCTTGTGGGCTTTAAAATAACGTCGTAGTTTGATTGACGTGACAGCCAAGGCCAACACCATCTTCTCTAGTGAGGAGTAACTTGTCTCAGCGTCGACCAAACTTTTACTGACATAGTATATCGGAGACTGCATGTTGTTCTCTTCCCTTACCAAAACTCCACTAACCGCCTGCTCCGTGACTGTTGGTCCCTGATATTGTAGAAGGGGGGTTGAATACAATATCTGAAATTAATCGCGGAATAATTGGATTTAAAATATTATTTAAATTACTCGCGAAATATTAATTAGAATGAAATACTGTTCAAGTGAAAGATATAATTTTAACTTGATTAGTATTACAAAATTAATATTTAGAAAACTGTTTATATAATTGATAAAAAGATCTAGAACAAATTTGACATGAACTGTTCGAGTTTAATCAATTATATTCAAACTTGCACAGAAATCTGTGAATATTACAATGCAGACAAATTTCTGAATTTGAACTGATTTTCTAACACTAACAAATGAAGCATTCATCTCATATATATAGAGAAAATTGCTGGCAAGACTTTTGAATAGAACTTATTTAAAAAATCAACAAGACTTTTTAAATAGCCTAAAAAGACTTTATTAAATTACTGGGCAAGACTCTTTCCTCTCGGTAAGACTTTTAAAACACTCGGTAAGACTTTTCAAAAAGGTCTGCAAGACCTTTTCGATCTGGTCGGTAAGACATTTTTTTAAAAGGTCTTTAAAGATTTTTCTGCTCGGTAAGACTTTTCAAAAGGTCTTACCGAGACAGACTAATAGAACCTTTTAAAAGAACTCGGTAAGACTTTTGGAAGTGTCTTACTAAGAATAACTCGGTAAGACTTTCAAATGTCTTACCGAAATAATTCGGTTTAACATATAAAATAAATGCAGCAAGACTTTCTTAAACAAATAACAATTAAACTTCTTTTAACTTAATTAATTCCACCAATTATTAATAAAATAATTTATAAATTATATTAATTCAAAGTGAATTAATTTAAGTAGATAAATTAAATTATTAATTAATCTTTTGATAGTAGAATTAATTTAGTTTCTTCACTGCACAATCCTTGTTGTCTTGACTTAAGTCTTCCTGTCTTCTGTCTTTGTCTTCTGTGAAAATCACTTGAGCTAGAAAAAAATATTTATTAATTTAGTTGACACACAAATGTACTGTCTGGTTCATTTGTGACAAACTAAATAAATATTCTTCACCTATTTAATTTAATAGCTGTGATCTTCTGTCTTCTTCTTGCTTCTTGCCTTGTCTTCACTGTTTCTGTTTCTGGAATCTTATTGTAGAAGGCACTTGGAATCTTCTGAATCTTCTGAATTGTTCTGAAATGCTACCTATTTATTTTTCACCAATGCATGAACATATTAATGAACTTCTTCCGGTGTTAGGTAGCAACCTCATCAAAAATCCTTCAGACAAGTGGATTCTTTGTGTCTAGTTAACATTCTTCGTCTTGATTCCTGTTTAGTAACTATTATTTACTACTGTTTCTTATCTGTGTTGAGTTGTCATCTAATTATTACAAATAGGCCTCGTCATATTCCTTTCAATCTCCCCCTATTTGTTGTTAAACTTTTAACATACAAATTTCTAGAGGATAACTCAACTAACAACTAAGAAAGTAATGCGACATGTAAGAACTGTAAATAATAAAAAGTTCTAGTATTATATTTAACAATTTTCCAGAGTCATCATTTTTTTTTGAAAGATAAATACAAGATAGATGTTCCTTTAGCACTGAACAAATATTACAAAGTTTCTATCTTGATCTATCTAAGTCTTCAGTCTTTAGAAGTATCAACTTCACATTCTTCCAGGGTTGTACTTTTATGCACAGGTGTCCTTTGTACCTCTTCGGTGGTTGTTTGTTCTGTTGTAGTGGTCTTTCCATACAACCTTCTTTGCTCAGCCTTTGTTAATTGCCACATCACTTCCTGCTCAACAGGATCTACTATCTCTTCTTCCAAACCATATGGCTGACTGGAGTCTATCTTCTTGATTTGCCTCACATATGATGGAATAGATTTTGATAAGCAGTAATTTCTGATCTTTGCAGCAGCATCTAGCTTTTCTCGAGTTTTATACCATTTGGATCTCAGCATTTTTTCAACTTCAACCATATATCTGATAGTATAGCCTTTTAGAGACTCCTCATCCAACTTGAAGATTTGATAGAACTTGTTGTAAAATCTTACTTCATGTGGATCTTGAATGATCTGAGGACTGACGACTCTCGCAAAGTCCCTGAGTCTGTCTCTTAGAAGCTCATTCTCTTCTGAACTTCTTTTGACTTTGTTTAACAATGTCCAAATTACAGATAAAGATCTTTGTTGGAAAAATTTCAAAGAGATTCTGAATGTGCCATTTCTGTTTGTATAGATCAGGATCTGCCAATCTTCAAGAATGTTATCAACAATTATAGTGACATAGTCTATTTCTTCAATTAAAGCTTTCATGAAATTGTCAATGCAGTCATTAGAATTTTCCAAGCGATTGATTAATGACTGAAACTTCTTGTCATCAAATGGACCTTTCTGAAGTCTGTCCATGATCTTTCTGGCAGTATCCCATTTTACTCCTATCTTCAGAAGCACATCTCTCTTCTTTTCTCTTACAGTAATTGCCCAAAGATTCTGCTTTTCCAGATTAGCTTTCTTTTCAGCTTTAGCTTTTTCCTCAACTAGAGCTTTCAATCTTTCAGTTTTGACATTACTCATTTTGATTTCTTCTTTTAACTTCCTCATTTCCTCTTCATAGGCAGGATCAGATTCTTTTTCTTTAGGAAATAAAAAGTCTTCATCAAACACAGTCTCTTCCTCAGCTCTGCAGTAGACAGGATTGAACGAATCATCTACCCCACTATCTTCAATGAACTGCTCTTCCGGATAGTAATGTTCTTCTTGAATATCTTCTGGAAATAGCTTGGCTTTGTCTTTATCCCCTTTTTCTTCGGTTACTTTCTTTTCCTTCTCCCCTTTAGTTGAGGGATCCTCTGGAGATTTAGAAGCTTCAAAGGATTTGATAAGTTTTTGTACGGTCTCGTAAACCTGCTTCATTCCCTCATTTAGATGTGTCATTCCATCATCCAACTTATTGAATTGTCTGGAGGAGATTTCTTCATTCTCTATTATCGTTAAAGTCAATATTTTCTCAACCTCGTCAATTTTATCATTTAGAGACCTTACGTCTGTCATATCCTCAGCAATAAGACTCTGTACGTTGTGGATATCTTGAGTTTTTAGAAGTATGGAGGTTTTAACATTATTAACATCTTCTCGCAAGATTGTCAACTGTTGTGATACAGAGGCAGATGTAGACTTATTTTCTGCTTGTGCTTGTGCTTTAACTTTAACCAACTCAGTTTGAACAACCTGCATTTCTTTCTGGAGAGCTTCCATTTTAGATAAAAGTTCACTGTGTGTGTGTGCACTCATCTCACCTGCACTCTTGTTTAACTCACTTTCACTCGGTGCATGTGTTTTACTCTATGTTTGCCTCACATCACTCGTGTTTAGCTCTTTTCTAGATCCTGAAGCTGTACCTGCATAAATAACAATAGCTTTTGAAGAGTCGTAATGCTCTTCTGATGCCGGTGAAGGCGCGTCCTCAACAAGTTTGACTTGAAGCGGCTCTGCTACTGACGTAGCTACTCCGTGAATGGAGTCCCATCTCCCTCTAAAGAGTGGTTGCCTCTCGAATCCACCAGTGGATAAAAGAACTTCCTCATAAGAAATTGGAGGAGTTAGTTCCAGCGGGGTCACCACCTCAGACAATGTAATGTGTGGCTCGTAAGAGTCTGTGGTGCCCCTTAATGCCTGTAAAGGCAATGGATGCTGTACCGCATCAAAAATGTCTTGGTCCACTATAAATGTGGCATCTGACCAGTTTGATTCAAAGACATTTTCTTCGTTTCCTGTGCCCTCTTCACTGTGTGTTTCTGAAAGTGGAGGTCCTGCTAGTGTGAGCGCTAGCAGAGTGCGTGACTCTTCACAGGATGCCGCGGCCGGACGGCGAATTTCAATAAAATCACCAGTTTGATCGAGTGAGTCTAGAGACTGTTGAATTGCCATTTGAAAGTTCATATCCCACTGGGAGGATAAGGACGGGTCTGCAGTTGCCTCAGGTTCATTTATTTTCAATCTTTTTGATGGGGGAGACAGAGCTACGGGATCACTCATTGTAGTACTTTGTTTTCTTCCTCTCACTTTCCTAACAGGTAGTTTTTGTTTTCTGGATCGACTCATGGAAGTTGAAGGAGGAGGAACTGTTTGTTGTACTACTTCAGCTTGGGTTTGAACCTGTGGGATTTCAGGCTCATAGCCAAAATCCTGAGTTGTAAAATTACAATCATAGTCCGTCACAGATATATTTAAAGGTGTATTTAATATACCTATAGGTAGGAAATTAGAAGCTAAGGTATGAGATATTACCTGTTGTACCTCTGCTTCTTTTTCTGCACATTGAGCAGCTTCTAGTAAAAGCTGTGCAGCCTGTTCACTTTCCAGTGGCACCTGTTGTGGCTCTTGCTGACGCGGTTGAACCTGTGCAGGATTGGCTATATGATTGAAGATGCTAGCCATGAATTCTGTTGTTGCAGTGACTACTGTTGGAAATTTGTTCAGATTGCTGAGCCGTGTGAACAAATTCTTTTGAGTTGATGGGGAAACTTCCACTAAGCTGTTTGCAAAGATGGCTTTGACCTCCTCTAGCAGTATATTGTTCAACAGCAGCATTAAGAACCTTGGGTAGAAATAGGTCACTCTCTGAACAACATCTAGTCTTCTGCTTTCAGCAGTGCCCATTTTCCTTATCATTTCCGTCAAAATCAACTTCCCAAAATTTATTCTTCGGTTGTGGGCCACGGAATACCCAATAACTTGTAGGAGAGTTGAGATGTTGTGGAAGTTGCTTTTCATCGTTGGGGCAAACACCTTGGCTAGGGTGTCGAAGAAATAATCCCATTCAGCCACCAGCTGAGATTTGGACAGTTTAACCAAGTCAATGTGGCCTTGGTAGTGAATTGACTGTAAAAAGGTAGTGATGTCTTCAACTGTTGGTAGGGTCTCGAAGTTATCTGTCGGGAACCCTAACACTCTATTTACGTCAGATTCATCTATTACGAAAACTGCCTCTCCCATTTTAAATGAAAACTGAACCACCCTATCATTTGACAAATTTCTTGCTGTGGAGTACAAAGCTCTCAGGGGTTCAATTTTTAGTGGTGCGTCCAGAAAAATTGTTGTTCGTACTAAGGAGTGCTCGTTCATGAACCGGATCCAGGGCCTAAATCTAGCCTCTTTGCAGTTAGCCGGATCAAAGTAGCCCACGAAGTTTGTTTTAGCAATTACAAAACTGGCAGCCGTTTTTACTGATTAATTTAACAATTACTGACTTTTAAACACTTGAATATTCGAATATTATAAGAACAACTTAAAATAACAGTTACAAAATTCGACTAAAATTACAATAAATCAAAACTTTAATCACAATTAATTTTTAACAACTAATTATGCTATTAACAGTCCTTATTCAGTCCTTTAATCTTGTTAAGGCAGTCAAAACCAGATCAACAAACAAAGTCCAAGAGCAGTTCGAAAATTGATTGAAATCGGGCAGAGTAACGGCTATAACAGGTCGATTTGGCCAAACTAAGCAAGCTTGAAGCTTGTAATAATCGAAACTAGCAATTGAGCAGTTGTTTTTAGAGAAAAATCGAAGGTTTTCTTGAAGAGTTTTGAGAAAACTGTTCGTGTGTATATGTGTATATATAAACTACTGTGCGGCTGTGTTAATAACTAAGATGAACTGATAAGACCTTAAAAAAAACGTTTAGGAAGAAATAAATGTCGGTAAGACTTTTTATTAAACGCTCGGTAAGACTTTTGAAAAGTCTTGCCGAGGTTTTATAAAAAGTCTTGCCGAGACTTTTTTTTTATAAATAAAAAAAACTTAATATTTATAGTTCTAAACTATTTAAAAATAAGATAATAAATTACAAACTTATTAAATTATTAAGGACATATAATAATTATTTATATTATTAACTGTTCTAATTAATTTAGGAATTAAATTAATTCAATCTTGAATTAATTTAATGAATAAATTAATTAAATAATTAATAACATAATCATTTATTAATGTACAATAATAATTAGATAAATAAATATATATAAATATAATGCTTATAAAATACTAAAAATGTATATAAGTACTTATGCTATAATTGAAATAATTATCTATTAAGAGTATTAAACTATTCTCAAGATAATTTATCCAAATATTCATAAGTCCTAGGATTTTATTGATTCGAACTTCATAAATTCTTTAAATATTAACATTTAATATTTATGAATTCAAATCAAATCCTAGCAACAAAAAAATTAGCCATTATTTAACATCCCTAGTTCACTAACCAGCTTAGAGAAAGTGGATTCATCAAGCGGTTTCGTGAAGATGTCAGCTATCTGATCTTCTGTGGGTACAAAATGTAACACCACAGTTCCGTTCATGACATGCTCTCGAATAAAATGATACCTTATGTCAATGTGCTGGGTTCGAGAATGTTGTACAGGATTGTTGGAAATAGCTATAGCACTTGTGTTGTCGCAGAAAATTGGAATTTTGTTCAACGCAAGTCCATAGTCATTTAGCTGATTCCTTATCCACAAGATCTGTGCACAACAGCTACTTGCCACAATGTATTCTGCTTCGGCTGTCGAGGTAGACACTGAGTGCTGTTTCTTGCTATACCAGGAGATCAGCCGTCTTCCTAGAACTGACAGCTTCCAGACGTACTTTTCATGTCCATCCTGCACCCTGCATAATCTGAATCTGTATAGCCTATTAGTTCAAAACCTGTATCTTTAGGGTACCAAATTCCAAGATTTGGTGTTCCCTTCAGATATCTGAAAATCCGTTTAACAGCTATAAGATGAGATTCCCTTGGGTCAGATTGAAACCTTGCACATAAGCATGTTGCAAACATTATATCGGGTCTACTAGCAGTTAGATATAACAATGAGCCTATCATACCTCTGTAGCTTGTGATGTCAACTTTCTTACCAGTTTCATCTTTGTCAAGCTTGGTGGCTATTGGCATTGGGGTTTTCGCCGGTGAAGAATCTTCTAGACTGTATTTTCTCAGAAGATCCCTTACGTACTTTGATTGGCAAATAAAAATCCCATCTTCCTTTTGCTTTACTTGCAATCCAAGGAAGAATGACAGCTCACCCATCATACTCATTTCATACCTGCTCTGCATTAACTTAGCAAATCTTTTGCACAAGTTTTCGTTAGTAGAACCAAATATAATATCGTCAACATAAACTTGGACAAATATCATATCTTTTTCATGCAGTTTATAAAAGAGAGTTTTATCTATGACACCTATAATGAAACCATTTTCAAGTAAAAACACAGAGAGAGTGTCATACCATGTCTTCGGTGCTTGCTTGAGTCCATAGAGGGCTTTGAATAGAAAATACACAAAATCAGCAAACTCTGGATATTCAAAGCCAGGGGGCTGTTCCACATATACTTCCTCTTCTAGCTCTCCATTCAGGAATGCACTCTTCACATCCATTTGATAGACTTTAAATTTGGAATGTGCTGCGAATGCCAGAAATATCCCGATGGTTTCAAGTCTTGCAACTGGTGCATAGGTCTCATCATAATCAATTCCCTCTTCTTGAGAGTAACCCTTTGCAACCAGTCTGGCTTTGTTCCTTGTAACAATGCCATCACCATCTAACTTGTTCCTGTATACCCATTTTGTGCCTATAACAGATCTATCTTTAGGCCTGGGTACCAGTGTCCAGACTTCTTGTCTTCCAAACTAATTGAGCTCTTCTTGCATGGCAAGAACCCAATCTGGATCAATTAGTGCATCTTCAATCTTCTTTGGTTCTTCTTGAGATAGAAACACTGAGAATAAACATTCATTTGAAGTTGCACTTCTGGTTCTTACTCCAACATCTGGATCACCTATGATCAATTCAAAAGGATGATCTCTGCTCCATATCCTTTCCCTGGGTAGGTTTGATCTTGATGATTCGCCTCGAATTTCATTGTGATGTTGTGTTCTGCCAGTTGATCCTTCATCTCCCCCTGAGTTGCTGCCAGGATAACTTGTTGATCCACCACTGGTATTAGTAGAATTTCCAGTGTTACCATTGTTTTCACCACTGTTAACTGGATCAACATTATTGTTGTCATCATCATTTCCTGTTGCAACCTCAGGTTCTTCTTCGTCATCAGAATGTGATTCAGGATAATTGTCGAATTTTAATGACTCAGAAGAATCTTCAGTTTGGATACTTGGGAGTTTAGTGTCATCAAAAGTTACATTGACACTTTCCTTTACTTGGTGCTGATCAATTATGTATACCCCTATATGCTCTTCTTGAGTATCCGACAAAAATGGCTTCATGTGCCTTGGCCTCAAATTTGCCACGATGTTCATCTCCATCCTTTAGCACAAAGCATTTGGCTCCAAATACATGAAAGTACTTGAGAGTAGGTTTCTTGCCAGCCATTAATTAATAGGGAGTTTTCATATGATCTTTGTTGATTAGAGTTCGATTCTGGGTATAACAAGCTGTATTTACTGCTTCGGCCAAGAAGTAGATAGGTAAACTTGATTCACTTAGCATAGTTCTTGCAGCTTCAATCAGGGTTCTATTTTTCCTTTCTACAACTCCATTTTGTTGCGGAGTTCTTGGTGCTGAAAATTGCCTTGTTATCCCCTTGTCTGAGCAGAAGTTATTCAGAACTTCATTTCTGAATTCTGTTCCATTATCTGATCTGATAGCCCAGACAGGTAACTTTGAATTTAACTCAATCAGCTTTATATGATCAATCACCAAATGAGGAGTTTCATCCTTAGTGTTCAAGAATAAAACCCATGTATATTTTGTGAAGTCATCCACAATCACTAAGACGTATTTCTTCTTTGACATAGACAAAATATTTACTGGACCAAATAAATCAATATGTAGGAGTTGAAGTGGTTCAATGATGTTTGTAGTGTATGTGCCTCTGTGAATTGCTTTATTTGACTTCCCTTTCTGACATGCCTCACACAAGCCTTCTTTTGTAAATTCCATCGGAGGCAGTCCTCTCACCAAATCCCTCTTGACTAAAGAGTTCATTGTTTTAAAGTTTAGATGTGAGAGTTTCTTGTGCCATAGCCAGCTTTCTTCTAATGAAGCCTTTGAATAAAAACAGTTTGCTTCATCTTCAGTTCTTGAGTTGAGATCGGCTACGTACAAGTTTCCTTTCCTTACTCCACGCAAGGCCAGTTTGTCATCTTTAGAATGAGCTATTAAGCATTTCTCCTTGATAAAGTTTACTTTGTACCCTTTATCACAAAATTGACTGACGCTGAGTAGATTGTGCTTAAGTCCTTCCACTAAAGAGACGTTTTCAATGATAACATTTCCAGTATTTAACTTGCCATATCCCGTAGTCATTCCTTTGCTGTTATCTCCAAAGGTGACGATTGGGCCAGCTCTCTCAACCACGTCTGATAGCAGGGCTCTATCTCCGGTCATATGCCTTGACGATCCGCTGTCCAGGATCCATATAACTCGGTTTACCTGTTTAACTCCATGCAATTATCAAACGGATTAATTCATCTTCGGAGCCCAAAATTGATTGGGCCCGGCATACTTAAAGAATTGACCTTTGTCTGCTTTGACAACAGATCCTTTTCGAACAACATCATTATCTTCCTTGACTGTTCCCACCTTCCTAAAAACAATCTTGACAACTTTCTATTTAGACTTAGGAATATATGATTCCTTCTTCTCAGGTGAAGGAGTAGCAGTCTTGGATTTAACAAATTTACTATTGATATGCTGTCTAGGTGTCATGTTATCTTTCTTAGCTATCATGCGTTTAAAGTAAGCAGTCATAGCATTAAAGGCACATAACATACAATTCATTATTCCACAAGGTTTATGGAAAGCATCAATAGTGGGCATGTTATTCAATACAGTAGGGGGCTTAACAGATTCTACTTCAATTTTATCAGCATCTTTGAAGTTTTCAGTAGAATGGAATTTATTGTTACTGTTCCTACTATTAACAAACGTGTTGGGTCTGTTCATTTTATTCCTTAAGTCTTTTACACCTACACCAGGTCTGGGGGAATCAGTAGTTCCCACATCTTTCACTAGTGTCTCTGGTGCACACTTCTCTTTCTGGACATTAACTCCTTTTATGTCCTTAACCTATTTTCCTCTCTTCTTCTCTTCCTCGAGATCCTCTAACTGCATTTCATATGCAATCAGTATGGAGCTCTCAAGGATGGGTTCAGCTATCGGTGTTATGAAGAGAGGTTTCGGTGTGTCTTTAACAACATGTGGGATACCCCTTTCTACATCACTTTTTCTAAAGGGGGTTATGTTGCTTGGCTTTCCTACAGATTTATTGTACTCGAAGCCTATTCCAACTTTACGACTTATTTCTTGTTGGTCAACTAGGTTCTTAACAATATACGAGGAATTCTTATAAGCAAGACACTTCTTCTTTTCTTCTTCTATCTGGTTTCTGAGATTAGTTTCTACTACAACATGACAACTAACTTTACTGACTTGAACAGCTAAGTCTTCAGTCAACTTAACAGTCAACTTGTCATGATTTCTTTTTAACTGTTTAAGAACTTCAGTCTCATCAATTAACTCTTTGACTTTGAGTCTGAGTTTCTTAACTTTATCTCTTTCACCATCTAGTTCTTTACCTAGTAAAGCAAACATTTTAGGACACGAATGATTTACCTCTATTCCTCTTTCACAGGTGGGAGACAGTGATTCCTCGGATGAAGCCATAAGAGCAAGATTTCCCAGCTCTTCCTCATCATCATTGTCTGAGTCATCCCAGCTTCTGCCCTCTGCCAGATAGGACTTTCCCTGATGCTTTTTCACTAGTGCATCATACTTCTCTTTGAGCTCTTCGTAAGACTCTCTCTTTTTCCCTTGCTTAGGCTTCTTGCATTCAGTTGCAAAGTGGCCTAGCTCATTACAGTTGAAGCAACGAAACTTGCTTCTATCAACTAAGCCGGTCTTGTAGCTGCTTTTTGATACTACTGTCGAAGATCCTCCTTTTTGGAATCTTCCAAAATTAGGCTTAACTCTGAATGAGGAGTTTCTTCGGAATCTCATGTTGCCAAACTTCCTGGCAACCATAGCGAGAGATTCATCTTCCAGCTGATCTAGTTCTTCCAGCGAGTAGAACTCACCATCTTCTTGTTTGTCAGACGTATGTCCAGGTTCTGGAACCACATACTCTGTTGAACTGTTAGAAGGTGCAACAGCCTTCACTTCTACTTTCTCTGGTGCTTCTACCATTAAAGCCTTGGAGGAACTCAGTACCTTACCTCTCCCATACATCTCTCTGGTTTGGATCTGTTCCAGCTCATAAGTCTTTAAAACTCCGTAGAGTCTTTCTAGGGTTACCTCTTTCATGTCCCTAGATTCTCGGATAGCTGCAATCCTGTGTTCCAGATGCTCGGGTAAGGTCAGCAAAAATTTCCTGTTCACCTCCTAGTTCTGATAAAACTTTCCATTCATATTGAGCTCGTTTATCAGTTTGTTTAGTCTCTGAAACACCTCGGAGATACCCTCACCAGGGTTAGATCTAAACTGCTCATATTGGGAGGTCAGGATCTCCAGTCTATTCTCCTTAACTTCTTCAGTTCCCTCACTGATAATTTCAATTGTTTCCCAGATCTGTTTTGCATTCTTGCAATTGACTACTTGATTGTACATGATGTAGTCTAGGGATTCAATTAATATGAGCTTCAGGTTATTATCAAGGGACATAGCTTCTGTTTCCTCTTCTGTATAGTCTGCTGGACTCTTCAGAAACTGTCTGTGGGGGATTACGACCCCATTTATTGTATGTTCGAGAATAACTGAGATAGGGGGCTCAACACCTTTGGCCATTATCAATGCGTACTTGGGATTTGCAATCCCGATAAACAGTAGCATTTTATGTTTCCACAAGTTGTAGTGTTCTCTGTCGAACTGTGGAATTTTGATACTCGTCACTTTCTGAGTACTCATCTTTATTAAGAATTAAAAATTAAGTGTTTCAAAAAATATTTTAATTTTTGACTGAAAACAATTTTTGATCAGAAATAATTTTTAGTGAAAAAATTATTTCGAATAAAAAATTATTTCGAATTAAAAATAATTTTTGAGATCTGAATGAGTTGCGGAATATTTGGTTTGGATCTGATAATTATATCAACCAGCTCTGATGCCAATTGTTGGTCCCTGATATTGTAGAAGGGGGGTTGAATACAATATCTGAAATTAATCGCGGAATAATTGGATTTAAAATATTATTTAAATTACTCGCGAAATATTAATTAGCTGTCTGGTTCATTTGTGCCAAACTAAATAAATATTCTTCACCTATTTAATTTTAATAGCTGTGATCTTCTGTCTTCTTCTTGCTTCTTGCCTTGTCTTCACTGTTTCTGTTTCTGGAATCTTACTGTAGAAGGCACTTGGAATCTTCTGAATCTTCTGAATTGTTCTGAAATGCTACCTATTTATTTTTCACCAATGCATGAACATATTAATGAACTTCTTCCGGTGTTAGGTAGCAACCTCATCAAAAATCCTTCAGACAAGTGGATTCTTTGTGTCTAGTTAACATTCTTCGTCTTGATTCCTGTTTAGTAACTATTATTTACTACTATTTCTTATCTGTGTTGAGTTGTCATCTAATTATTACAAATAGGCCTCGTCATATTCATTTCAGTGACGGACAGGTATACAAACAAGATCTCCCCAGGTACTGGTTTTGACAACAGCGGAGTTGTCGTCAAGTATTGTTTTAACTCCTTCAATGCTTCCTCGTGCTTCTCTGTCCAACAGAACCCCTTGTTTTTTCTCAGTACGTCATAAAACAACATACACCTGTCAGACGACCTTGAAATAAATCTGTTCTAGGCATCCACCCGTCCCGTTAATTTTTGCACTTCTTTGACGGATGATGGTGATGTCAATTCGAATATCGCCTTGATTTGTTCTGGGCTGGCCTCAATGCCTTTTCTTGTCACCATATGTCCCAAGAATTTGCCCAATGTCACTGCAAAGTTACACTTTGACGGATTGAGCTTCATGTTGTAAGCCCGTAAAATGTCAAATATTACTGTCAATTCCCAAACATGGTCTGACGCATGCTTGGACTTCACCACCATGTCGTCAATGTAAACCTCCATCATCTTGCCTATCTGCTCCTTAAACATCTTGTTGACTAAGCATTGGAAGGTCGCACCTGCATTCCTCAAGCCAAAGGGCATTACCAAATAGCAGTATATCCCCCTGTCGATCACAAATACTTTCTTCTCAGCATCTGACGGGTGTATCTTAATCTGATTGAACCCACTCGACGCGTCCAAAAATGTCAATAACTCATGTCCAGCTGTTGCGTCGACCATTGCATCTATATGTGGTAGAGGATATGGATCATTTGGACACGCTTTGTTCAAATCTGTATAATCGATGCACACTCTCCACTTCCCGTTCTTTTTTTGGACGATCATTACGTTGGCTAGCCATTCTGGGTAGTCCACTTCTCAAATCATTCCTGCCTTCAAAAGTCTACTCACTTCTTCATTGATAATATGATTCCTGTCGGGTGAAAACTTTCTTCTCTTTTGTTGGACGGGTACGTAGTCTGGGTTGACATTTAGCTTGTGTGTTATGACATCTTCACTTATTCATGTTATATTGTCATGTTCCCATGCGAAGGCGTCCAACCTTTCCGTCAAAAAATCAATTAAGTTAGCCTCTACTTCTTGTGGTACATCTTATCCCACTAACACTTTCTTTTCTCTTGTCAACAGACTCACCTTCGTCAATTTATCTGTGTCTGTACTCGTCATTTGGGGAACATCCTTCCTGTTGTGTTGTATTGTTGAACCCGACGAGTACAGTGTGTTTCTTCATCATGTCATGCTCAGTCAAGCCCATCTCCCGTAATGCATCCAACATCATGATATTCACCGCATTACCATTGTCTACCAATACTATTTTTACAAGGCAATTCCCGACGGGCAGTGATATGACTAGACTGTCGTGTTGTGGCTCCGTCACGTGCTCCCTATCTGACTCGTCGAATTGAATTGTTGGCAACTTACTTTCCATGATGTCCGCTCGCATGACCCTCATTCCGGGCTCCCTAGCAGCTCTCTTTGCCAGTGAGTATGTGGCTCTGCATACCTTAAATCCCCCAGCTATAAAGTTAATAACTTTGTGATGAGGTGGAGGTGGAGGTTGTCTTGGTGGTGACGGCTTTCTATCCCTGCTCTGTCCCGTCATGTATTCTGTCAAGTAGCCCTTTTTGACGAGTACCTGGATCTCCCTCCTTAACGCCACACAATCATAGGCCCTGTGTCCGTAGTCCCCATGGAAATCACACCACAAATTGGAATCTGGTCACCTTCAGTTTATTGGATTTCATGGGCCATTTGATGGCATCACCTAACGTCTTGAATTCTCGAACCAAAGCCGATGGACTGACGTTGAATCCGTAGCTATCGAATGTAGGTGGGAGGTTAGGGTCCTTCTTTTAGTCAGATCTCCTATGGACGAAGTTGACACTTGCATCTTCCCATGTGCTTCTATTATACGGACGGTAGTCCCTAGTCCGTGTTGTGATGGCTTTTCTGTTGGGCCGGTAGTAGTCGTCATCATCCTCTTTTTTATCTTTTTCCAACCTTACTTGAGCCATAGCCTTGGCTTGTACATCATCCATGGTTGTAGGTATTTTGTCAACTCGTCGTATAGTGAAGAGTCTCTTACCAATCCTTGACAGAAGGCTTCAATTTCCGTTTGTACGTCACAATTCGTTATGGTCACCTTCTCTCGGTTGAATCTGGACAAGTACTCTCTCAAGGGCTCTCTATACCTCTGGATAACTCGATATAAGTCACTTGTCATCTTTTAAAATCGCCTGCTACAGGCAAATTGTAAGTTGAAAGCATCGACGAGGTTGGCAAAAGATGATATGATCCCGTTTGGCAGTCCGATGAACCATTGAAGAGCAGGTCCTGTAAGCGTCGATCCAAAACCCTTGCACATACAAGGTTCTCTCAGTTCCTTAGGAATTGGTACTGTAAACATCCGTTATTTATATTGAGCAATGTGCTCTTGTGGGTCAGTTTCACCGTCATACAATTTCATGTGCGGTACATTGAATCGTTTTGGAATCTCCACCAAAGCAACATCGTCAATGAATGGGGAATCCACATAACTCGTCGGTGTAGCTTTTTCCAACGGCTTTGGTACACCAGGGATTCATTGTATCATCTCCCTCATTTCCTTCAACTCCTGTTCCTTAGCATCTGTTGCGTGACTCTTAGATCGTGAACTTATATGCCTTGATCTCCTATTCGATCTTTCTTCATCATTGTCATGCTTGCTCGTGGTATCTTTCTGGTGTTGGGTCGTAGTGTTAGCGTTGTTATCCGTGGCTGCGGTCTCAGCCCTGTTAGTACCCAACACAAGCACTTCATCATCTTCTCTTCTACCTTCTTCTTGATCATCATCACCATAATCTAAACATCGTACCACACTTACAATTGTTTGTTTGGAGGGCGCTGTAGCACTTGATTTTACTGTACTCAATGCATCCTTGATGTTCTCATTCTCATTACGTAGTGTCTCCACATCAGTTTGTAACTTCTTCACGATTGCTAGCACATCATCATTCATAGGGTTCGTAGGTTGTTCTTCATTCCCGCTTTGTTCAGGAACCATAGCCATGATTGTAGAAATCGTAAAGAACTCTTAGTTAATTTTCCACAAACGACGCCAAACTGTTTTAGCCAAAATTTGGTGGGTTAATAACTAAGTTCTTTAATTATAAAATTGATTATATTATGTAATTATGTATTAGGATGAGTAAAAAATTATAAAGACACAATGCAATTTTGGTAACGCGGAAAACCCTTGTGAAAGGTTAAAAACCGCGGGTGGGGTGTGCCAAGCCAAGAATATCCACTAGAATGTTGATTATGATCGGTTACAAGTGTTTGACATGAAATAAAATACAAATAATTGATACTCGTCAGATATCTCAGCTACTCATCGGATAAGTATGTATATTGAGTATATTGAATTGTAGTAAACTTCAATCTCCTCTTCCTTATGTGATAATAATTGTATTTATAGCCCACTTAGATGTTGATCACGATCCTATTTCCAAACTAGTAGTTGATCATGTTCCTTGATTTTATGGATCACTTCCATATTGTATAAATAGAATTCTTATCACCTCCTTAATTTTCGCCCGTCGGGTGTTTCTGGCTTTATCCGTCAAGACTCAGTCTACTCGTCAGTTGTGATTCATCCCTATATTATTGGGCTTGTGATGAATTACCAATATAATTGATAATAATATTTGTATAATTGAATTAATCAGCTGATGTTGAATTAATAAATAAACATCTATTAAATAAAATAATCAACCACTTCGTCGGACATTCAAACAGTCTTCAACCTTCAGTTTGTTGGTATACTCGTCAGTAGAACTTTCACCCATCAGTACAGAATTACACTTGTAAAAATTTGATTATAATAGTCAGTTGGTTTGATTTAGTTAAGTATTCAATTAGGTTGGTGCATTTTATTTGAGCTCTCTTTATCTCTATCTCACATTGGTTATGTTCATCTCTCTTGTTAATGATTCATGTTTCTCTTGAATATATGTATCAATATATTTGATTTCGTTTATTTGTTTTCATACATACCGGGCATTTGGCTCATGCCGTTTTCTTTCTCCACGGCAGGTTTTCAGGGGTATCATGGGAATGTGTGATGAGAGAAGCCTTGTCCTTACTAGATGATGCTATGGACTCAGATTAATTTAGTATTTTAATTTCAAAAGTAGTGCAATGGAGTTCCATTGTAACTTGTGCCACTTTGACTTTACTAGAAGTTGTTCAAATTAAGAATTTATTGGGTTTTGAATATATTTTTAATTGTGGAGTTTTCAGAATAAATTCAGGTGTTATGATATATTTGGCGATTTATAGTAAAATTCTAACCCACATGTTTTGGAAGGAATGCTCCATTCCATTTATTCACTATTTTCCCTACAATCCTTATCATAGAAAATCTAGACTCCCTCATATTCATTTAAAATTTCACTCATACATTCTTCTTTCTTCATACAATTTGTTTATAATTTTTTTATTCCATTCTTTCCTTATTCCATTCTCATCAAGTGAACACGACTTTAATTCATTCATGTTTCTGCTAATACGATCAAAGAAAAAGCTGGATCAAAATGAAATATTCAATAAATAATTCTGTCAATGTGTTGAACTCTTGGGAATGATTCCAATTTGCTCTCTTAAACTCATTTTCCACCAAAGCTGAATCACAACAAATTAATATTCTTTTGTTGTTCGGAGTTTTATTGTGGATTATTTGACAAACTTGAGATGCTGCCTTAGCTGCCTTCAGTACGAGGAGCATCCACATCTCACTTTGGAGTCCCGAACCTGAGAAAACGAAAACCAACTATCCTTTTTTATCCATTATTATAAATAAATTCTCCAATCACAGTTTTAACTTTTAACATTTTCCCTGCAGGCCTGCATTGATAATTCATGAACCATCAAAGAAACATCTGTTATCAACACGAGTTTCCATCATCTAAGTTTAAATCGAGGGCTGCATGCTGCACAAAAATTCGGTCTAGACCAGTTAATTGGACCAAACATGGTCCGTTGGTTCATGCGACCACACTGATCAAATCGGGCTCACAGTCTCCTTTAAATTCTGAAAACTTTCATTTCGTTCCGATCTAATTGGTTTTTCCAACCTTCTCTATTTGTGAGTATCTGGTTTTGCTAACATTTTGTAAAGCTGATTAAGCTACAGTATGCCTCTATTCTGCCAGAGCAACACAAAGAAAGCCAAATTCTTGTTCCAATGATGAGTAAGAGATAGTTGTCAAAAAACTTGACAGAATAATGAATAGAAATTGAATAAAATGAAGAATGATTTAATACCTATTACGAGATCACTGTTTTATGAGCTATAGTCTATAGATGAGATGTATTGCTATTTTAAGATTGCTGTTATTAATCGAATATTAGTAAATCATTTGTAAATAGTGGCTGTTTCAACTTTCTAATTAACATATGGATAAACAAATGGTTTATGATATGTTAAAAGGAATAAAGACTTGCCAAAAAGACTATAAAATCACCTTAGAGATACCTATACTAGGATCATAAAGCTTTTCAATGCAGCAATGTGACCATCTGCTAAATCTTGGACATGTAGAAAACAATGAGCACAAATATCCGTAAAACTTAAACTAACTGTGAAACCTCAGCTGATCGAATTCTTAATCCTATTATTTCCCTACTTAGAACTGTCACGTACGATTCTAAGCTTGTTTTGACTAGCCTATTACATTATCAAGTTAATTGATAAGGGCTTCTGAAGTGATTATAACTCACTGAACTGTTTGGTTAAGATCTCAAAATCACATAAACTACCAATAAAGAGGTAACCATTCTGTGCCTAATTGTTCCAGAAAGGGAAAAAAAATCATATGTACAGTATTAGTGTTTCATTACCTGTTTTCAAAGGCGAGAGACAAATGACTTGCATACAACAAGGTAACCACTTTCTGGTTCAGCCATTTCTTAGAGAGAGAGCCAGTTCTTGTCACTTTCCAAATATTTTACCTGTTTAGAAGGGTAGCTTCTTTCATCTTCTACGCTGACAGTAGTGATGCTGTCGTATTCGTCAATATTTTGTAAAAAATGATAGCTTCTTTTGTTTCCTACATTGACAGTGGTGCTCTTGTAGTCGTCAACAGTTGTGATCTCCGTTTTGTATAGTAGATGAATCCCATGAATTTTTACCCTTTCTGCTGTTAATTCAATTTTATGATCACCTTCTATGACTGGGAAAATTGATCCTGGTACTATTACCATCAATGGTCCGTTATTAATATAAAAACTGTCGCTCCATATCAAGTTACTCGTGACATTCTTCACATAATAACTAGTGAAGTAATTAATATACCCCCCTAAGTGTGTAAAGCAAAGAATCATCGCCAAGAAATTGTGTGACACATTTGGCGACAAATCTAAAGACACTGTTGACCCAAAATTAGTTGACTGACTAACCAAATCCAATGATTGATTAATCCAGTCTGGAAACTCTGCTGAAGTATGTATCTTAATTTGATGCCCAAATCCAGAGTATATCTGATGCAAAATAAAAAAAAACGTTAACCACCATATAAGACCTAACTAAATTCTTTAGAACAAGAATCTAAAATTAGAAACAAGGGTAGGCATACTAATGCATATAGAAGATAAGTTAACTAAACCTGAAAGAAACGTTTTGTGAAAGTTCTTGCCAGAGATGAGTTGCAGCCTCCCAAATCAAGTATTCTAATAGAAGTCAGGTCCTCTAAGCCTTGAATCTCCGTCAAACTACTGCAACCTGTCATGCGAAGAACTTCTAAAGAAGTGAGTTCTTTCAAGCCTAAAATCTCTCTCAAACAACTACAATATCTAAGGTTCAATATCTGTAACCGTTTCAAATTGTATAAATGTAATCTTTTCATAGACGTACATCCATTTGCCATTATCCATTTAAGATTAGGTGGAAGATTTGCAATGTACAATAGATTACGACAATCTTCGATATCAAGATTTTCCAGTGATCTCATGTTGCAAATTGAGTCTGGAAGGGTTTCAAGATTCTCGTTATTATTTAATCTCAGCTGAACAAGCTTATTAAGACAACCAATCGAATCTGGTAATTTTGAAAAAGTTAGTTCCTTAGCATTAAGCACTTTTAGGGATTCAATATTCCCACATTCTACTGGCAATGCTTTGAGACTACTACAATCACTAATACTTAAAACTTCCAATGCTCTTAAGTTACAAATGTTGTCTGGAAGAGTTTCAAGGTAGTTGTTGCTACTTAATCTCAGTTCCACAAGAATACTAAGACATCCAATTGAATCTGGTAATCTTGAAACAGACAGTCCTTCCGCATCAAGCTTTTTTAGGGATTCAATGTTCCCTAGTTCTGAAGGCAATGCTTCCAAGCTACTGCAATCACTAATACTTAAAACTTCCAATGCTTTTAAGTTGCAAATGCTGTCCGGAAGAGTTTCAAGCTTCTTGTTATAACTTAATTCCAGCTTAACAAGCTTACTAAGAAGTCCAATCGAATCTGGTAATTTTGAAACTGTTAGTTCCTCCGCATTGAACTCCTCTAGCGATTCAATGTTTCCCAATTCTACAGGCAATGCCTGTATCCTACGGCAACCAACAATAATTAGCCTTTTCAGTGAAATTAAATTGCAAATGTTGTCTGGAAGACCTCTGAGATTCACACAACCACCCAAATTTAAGGAAACAAGCTTCAACAAACTTCCAATTGATATGTGGACCTCCTCCAAGATTTTACAACCCTCAAGATTTAGAGTTTCAAGGCACGTTAATTTAGTAAAATCTGGGGTAGTAGCTAATTCTAGAGAATATGACATGTCTAGAGTCGTTAACTTTTCAGACACCTGCAAAGTCTGTCAAGTGCAACTGGAAAACTTTAGATCAAAAGTTCTTATATAATTTCTTTTTGCTAAAATTCTTATAAAGATTCTTAAATAGGAAAAAGAACGTACTGACAATACCTACTATTGTTACCTCCCACATTGTTCTCATCTTGCTATGAGGCAACTTAAGGATAACAAGGTTTTGTGGGTAAAATTCAGAAGGTAAACACTTCAAAGGACAAAACTCCCAACAGAGCCATCTCAAATCTTCAATGTCTGTTCAAAGCTTCCAATGAGATTTACATAATTCAAGTAAAGAAATCTTAATTTACTCATCCTTCTGAATGTTTCTGCAGCGAATGATACTCCGTCAAGTGCAGTCTGGTAGTAGAAGTCACTAGGGATGATAACCTCAATTGCTTCTGTTCCCTAACACACACACACACACATATTTTATCAAGCAAGAAAACTTATGACCATCATTTGATAAGTACAACTATGAGATAGAATTACCTTATGTTTTTTCAACACAATTTCATATTGTGAGCAATTATACATATATAAGAAGAAAAGTTGATAAGTGATGTTGTATAATGTAATATATCAAATGAAACCATCAGATTAATCTGAAAGCATTCTTGGTTATATTATAATGAAATTACCTTTTGTTTCTTCAACACATTGCATATATCTTTTGATACCCACAATCTACTATGCTTTCCAGGCTCATCAGGAGAGTTGTTACGTGCAACTTCCCTTCCCATATCCTTCAGAAGATCATGCATCCTCAACTCATCTCTACTATTGGTCGTTAGTAAACATCTCTTTTTTAGAATATCAATTTTATGATCTACGTAGGAATAATACGTTTCCAATATTTTAACCACCTCTATTTTCTCCCTTCCGATGAAAAAACAAGCAATGTCAAGGAATATTTTCTTCAGCATAGGATCGTCTAATTCTAAGGCATCCAAGCTAATTGTAAGTTTGTGCTGAATAGTGCTGTTGGGATTTCGCTGCAGTTTCTCAATGTAAGATTTCCAACCTACCTCGGATTTCATAGACAAATATGAGCCGAAAACTTTCAGAGCCAAGGGAAGCCCACCAGCAAAGTGTAAAATGTCTTTAGACAATAGCATTAAATTGTTGTCTGGTTTAGCCTTTTCAAATGCATGTTGGGTAAATAGTGCTAGTGACTCAGCATCATCCAACTCATTTTCCCTGTATCTGAGCTCTACATCAATTTTATCTAGTATCTCTTCATCCCTTGTTGTTATAATAATTACACTCCCAGAAAGAAATGGTCCTGCCAAAGATTCATATTGTTCAAGCTCGTCTATATCATCAATAAGAACCAGAACTTTTGCTGAACAAAGTATCTCTCTTATAGACTTGGTTCCCTGTTCAACATTGTGAATTTTTACTTTTGTTTTACTTTTAAGAACATCATTAATTAGTTGTTGTTGTAAAGAAACAACGCCATTGAATGTCCCGGAAACCTCCCTAACATTTGCCAGGAAGCAGCTTCCCTTAAAGTTCCATAGCAGGAGTTGATTATAAAGAGCTTTGGCGAGAGTTGTTTTTCCCACTCCACCCATACCATAAATACCAATCCTAATGACACCTTCTATGTCGCTGCTGATCAACAACTTTGTTATGCATTCAACACGAGAATTCAACCCAACTGGATATTTGGCAACTTCTAAATCCTTGGGATTTATTTTGTGTAGAATCTCATCAACAATTTCGTTCATTATATGAGCTTCACACCTACAATGGAGGTTTTTATATTATATATTAATCGAGACTCATATCTAGATTAGTTACAATATATAGAATTTAAATATACTGGTAGCATGATAGGTAGTAAATGTGACAAAGTTATTATTGAATAATTCTAGTAGGAAAACCAGATATCAAAGTTTGAACAAGAGATTAACTAAACTCTTAAGAACATGATAATTGAAATATTAAATAAAACTAATCCTTGATTAGCAATACTATTTTTACTAATATATCAATTTCTGATTAATGTGCTCTACCCTATTTTTAAATAACTGATAGTTCGTGTTAAGGTAAGAGTTCTCCTCAAACCTCAAGTTGTTAGGAGGGGGGAGGACTTAACATAATCTTATATTATATTTTAGTTCTAATTCTAATACTCTCCCTCACTCGAAAGAGTCAAAAAGTGGATCATATACCAAGTTCCTAAAATCTTGAGATGTTAGAGGAGGACTTATTGGATCTTATTTATATTTTATAAGACTCCAAAAATACAGTATATATGAACTTTTTATACATAGATGTGGGCTTATTTACTTCTTTACCCTTGAAGTATTCGACTTTGTACAGAGAAACCCTTGAAGAAAATTTTCATACCTTCAAGCCCTCGACATATGACAATTCAGACACTTCAACTTTTGACTATTTTTCTTCTGATATTACCCCTAAGGGACGATATGTTCACTAATACATAGTTTAAGGGTAAAAATGTCCAATACGAATAATAATTAATTAATATTTTTTTATTTTTATAAAAAAAATTGTATGTGTGTATATTTTATAATATACTTTTTAATAAAATAATTAAATAAATTATGAATACGTAAAGTTTATTCCAATTGAAAACCTTGTTTTTAATATTAATTCGAACTAATATTTACTTTAATATAAATAAAAAGGTAAAAAATGACTTTTTTATAATTACTTTATATTTTTGAAAAAAGGTTTTAAACTAACAAAGTACTTTAAAATTTTAAAAATTACAACAAAACTTATAAATTATATTTTTTTCTATTAGGTTTTTTTAGTTACATATATAAATATTTTTTGGATTGAAAGAACAGCTTTTAAAATGTATTGATATTTATATTTTAGGTCGTTATCGAAATAATTTGACAAATATCTTTAGAGCGGAATATATAATTGACATAATATATCTTGCCCGACTCAAATATATAGATTTAAAAAAAAACATTTGATCAATCCAAGTCATACTCAAATCGAATATTTTTAAAAGAGGGTTTACTCGATGACGTAGTAATTTTATATATCTAATTTAATTTCCACTTTTTTCATGCTAAATCATGATTTCACTTTTGTTCTTGAACCGTAAATTCACTCTGTTATTACCTATATTAAGTGCAATTGAGGGTTTTAGTCATTTTATTTAATAAATTTTTATTAGCTAAGAAAATTTAATATTTAATTGATATTATTTGCGTTTGAACATTTTTGTTCTTGAAATATGTAGTGGTAGCCATATCGACCCAAGGGTAATATCGGAAGAAAAATAGTCAAAATCGTTGAAAGGTCCAATTTGCCGTATGTTAAGGGTACAAATGTACAACTCTTTTTTTTAAGGGCCCTTGTGTACAAAGTCGAATACTTTAAGGGTCACGGAGTAAATCATAGATGTGTGCAAGAGCTAATTAAGCAGAGCACTCAGAGCAGGATGCATATATATGGAGTATATATATTACCTTTTTGCCGATACATGTTTTCCAGAAAAGCCAGCAACTTCTGTTAGTGCAAGGCGCCACTTGTAAATTTTCTCCAATTCACCTCCAAAACGAACTTCATGTTTTCGAAAAGCCTCATTAAAATTCTTAGTCTGGTGCCGCACAACAGATGGTTCAATATTGTAAAACACAGGAATAATCAATCTTTGCTTTGTTTTGCAACAATAGAGGATCTCTACCAGCTCGTCAAGGCACCATCTCGAAGAAGCATAATTTTCAGAGAGGACGACTACATAAGTCTTGGATTGTTGAATAGCTAGGACCAATGCGTCTGTAATTACTTCTCCGCTGTTGTAAATATGTAAATTTGGAAATAAGCTGGGAACAAAAGATGTTCTATTTCTCACGACTTGAAACTGAGATACAAGCAGGATATATATATATATACCCTGTTAAACAACTAAAACAAGCTAGAAAATAGCAACTACATTCCTACACTTACTCCACTACTTCCATACCCCTACTAACATTAAACTACCCGTGAGACTCGCTCCATTCTGCAGCCACGCACGACTAGAGCCCAGACCCACTTGCAACGTTTACAAACAACGTTTTACAAAACAAGTAACTAAAACATATTTAACTAACTAAAACGATATGATTATAGAATTAAAACCCAACAATCTCCCCCTTAATTCTATAATCATCTATCAATTCATCAGCTACCCGTATGGCATGCTTTGAACTGCAACAGCCCATATGGCTTCTACTTCATGCCTGCATTGCAAATATATTGATCCAGCCCGTGTGGCCTTTCTGTGCCCATTTGACACCACTGATCACAGCCCTTTTGGCTTCCTTATTTGCTCGTTTGGCAACTTATTTCCTGCCCATGTGGCATTCTTATTACAGCCCTTATGGCTATTATTCACAAGCCCGTATGACTTGTGTTTGTTGGCCCATATGGCCTTTACAGCAAAGCCGGTTCATCGTCAAGAAACTGTGCTAAGTTGGCTTCTTGACAGTGTTCTTTCTTTCGTCGTGGTTTGTCACACTCTGAAGCGAAATGACCGTAAACGTTGCAATTGAAACACTTTATCTTGCACTTGTCCAGTCTGCCCTTCCATTTCTGAGTTAACAGGAGTTGTTGTTGCCCACTTTGCTCACTCCTACCTCTCATTCTTTCTTCATGGGCCTTGAGACGTCCCACCAATTCCTCGACTGTCATTGATTTGATATCTCCAAACTGCTCAATGTTTGAAGCTATTTGAAGGAATTTATCAGGAACAGCACGTAGTATCTTCCTTACTACACTTGTTTCTTCCATCGTTTCACCAAGAACCCGGATATTGGTCACAATGCCGCTCAGTTTCATGTAGAAATCATCTATCTTCTCTGAGTCCTTCATGGTAAGAGACTCAAATTCTCCTTTCAAGGTCTGCACTTTTGCCTCCTTCACACGCTCCACTCCCATACACATTGTTTTGATCGCCTCCCAGGCTTCCTTAGCAGTTTCTTTCTCAGCAATGGTCAGCAATATGTCCTCTGGCACCCCCTGGTAAATTGCTGCAAGTGCCACCTGCACCGTTCTTTCATCAACGGCTACCTTGGGATCCTTTTGTTCGATAGCTCCCCAAACTCCTTGTGCCTTCATGAATACCTTCATTTTTAGAGACCATGCTGTATAGTTGCTTCTCGTTAGCATGGGATAGTTCAAACCCACAACTCCTTCCTTCATCTTTGGCGTTTCCATGGCTTCCTGTGTATGTAGTGGTTGATATTTAGGTATGTACAGGATGTAAATGCGGCTCTCTGTGTGTGTTTTTTTTAAATTAAAGACCTAACCTGGTTATGCTCTGATACCATGTTGTAAATATGTAAATTTGGAAATAAGCTGGGAACAAAAGATGTTCTATTTCTCACGACTTGAAACTGAGATACAAGCAGGATATATATATATACCCTGTTAAACAACTAAAACAAGTTAGAAAATAGCAACTACATTCCTACACTTACTCCACTACTTCCATACCCCTACTAACATTAAACTACCCGTGAGACTCGCTCCATTCTGCAGCCACGCACGACTAGAGCCCAGACCCACTTGCAACGTTTACAAACAACGTTTTACAAAACAAGTAACTAAAACATATTTAACTAACTAAAACGATATGATTATAGAATTAAAACCCAACATCCGCTACATAGCTCAGGATCGTCCTTAAATGTTCGAACTCTATGACGATCTAAGGCGTGGTACAAATGATTAGTAAAATACACTAACAATCCATCCTTCCCCTCCAAAGGGCGATTTTAGTAAATAACCAAATATAATACTTGGGTTAAGGGTCAGGTTGGTAATTTTTCTTACATCTCCCCCTCCCGGAGCCCAGGTATCATATACACCACCAAAATAAAGAGCCTTGAATACTAGAAGAAAAGCACCTATACCTCTGAACGTGAACTTGCATGAGAACTTGCAGAAGCCATTAATTCACTAGACAGACCAACAACCGGTGATACTCCCTCTGATCCATTATATAAGGCGTTTGACTTTTTACATGTAATTTTAGGAATTTTCACTACATAGTCAGAATTAATATTTTTTTTTTATTTTTTTATTTTAAATAAAAATATAATATTAATATTTTTATTCAAAACAAAAAAATTAAAAAAATATTAATTCTAACTAGATAGTCAAAAGTTACATGTAAAAAGTCAAACGCCTTATATAATGGATCAGAGGGAGTATAAACACTTTGAAAGATCAAGAGGAATTATTTATTGATCAAGGAGAATAATTTCGTTCATATCAGTCACCACTCACAGTGCACAGAGACTTTAATTCATCTTTGCTTGAAAATATCGACATTTGAAAATGACAGAAGGGTTGACACTTCTTTCAAACTTCAACCAAAAGAATCATTGGTTCCCTCGTTTTTCAACTTTAATGGAATATAAACATAAAATCTGTGGGTTGTCAAAGGGTGTTACTAAAATGCAGTAAAAATTTGCTTAATGCAGTCAAACAAAACGGAGGGAGTACTATTAAGTCCTTGCAAGCATTAATTATGTATCTAATATTTTAGAGTCAGTTAAATCAAATTGACTTTATTAGCGTGACTGTATTCTTGCATCGTTGAATGGGTAGTTTGAATGGGTAGTGATCCCGAAAATCAAAATATCAACAAAGTTAAAAGAATATGCTCTGAAATTATAATTATATTATATTTTTATTAAGAATTACTGTATCATATATTCATTATATTGTTTTGTATTCAATAATATTAATTTATTTATTATTTTTCTAACATTTACAATACTTAAGTATTATATATAAAATTTTTACTTTTAAAAAGTAAAATATAATTTTATATTATTATATAGGTTATTTCTAACATTTATTATTTTATTTTTTAATTATATTTTTGCTTTTTTTATAGAGAAATTACCCAAATTACTACTTTTTTAAAATTATTTTCAAAAATACTACTACTTTTAAAAATAATTCTAAAAATACTGTTTTTAAAGTTTTGTTTTTAAAAATACGATCGGCAACCTTTGTAACACAAAATGCAAAAGTTCATGTTATTTTAATTGTTTAATACTATTATATATTTATATTTTTTTTATTTAATAATTATACTATGCTGACTGTACGCCACGTGGCAGGTGAGCCCCACCCTGTTGACGTGGCAGGTGGGTCCCACCCCATGCTGACCTGGTAGCTGACATGGCAGGTGGGTCCCACCCCACACTGACGTGGCAGGCTGTGTGGCAACTGATGTGGCAGTGGGCCCCGCAGGGTCAGCAACCTTAAATGCAACCAAAAGCAACCTTAAATGTAACCAAAAGTAACTAAATTTTAAAGTTGCATTTGTGTTTGATTTCGGTTGATTCAAGTTGCAAATATGGTTGCAAAGTTGCAAACCGTATTTTTGCAAAAAAAATTGAGAAAAAAGTATTTTCGCAGTTTTTTTTATAAAATTCAACCTAAATCAACTATAAAAAAGTGTTTAGCAAGTATTACAACCTAAATCAACTATAAAAAAATGCAATCATTTTAACCGGAATAAACTTTTAAATCTACTTTACATAAAAAAGAAACTAAAGTTGACAAAATTGTAAATTATATTTTTAAAATCAAAGTTCAAAAGTCATTATTTTGTAAAAACTTTTACAAAGAACTTATTTTTAGAAATAGTTTGCATAGTCTCGGTAGTTCTCAAAAAAACCCTTTTTTTATAGCAAGATACCAAACGACTCCTATTTTATAAAAAAAAAAAATAGAGAGTTACTGTACATTTGAGAAAGGAAGATCAAATTAAGGGAGTCATGGACAACCATTTTTTAATTTGTTTTTATTATAAATATTTTAATTATATTTGTTTAACTTAATATGTATTATTTTACTTAAAATAAATTAAATATATTTGTTAATAACTAAGCTCTATAAAAAAAATAGGTTTTAGAGATACGTATAAATTAAAATAGGGTTATATATTTATAAAATAAGAATGATCGTTAAAATAAATTATTATTAAATTTTTAAGTCTAAATATCAAAATGAACATTAAATTTTTAATTATATTTTATACAATCAAATATTATATACTATTTAACTATTATTTTACGAATGTATAATTATAGAAATAATACAAATATAAAAAGATTAGAGATCGAAAATGAAATTGCTTCATGTATAAAACAAAATAAAAATGATAAAAGAATACTACATGATTTTATTAATAAGTAAACAAGACACAAATTTTATATTAACATAATGTATTTAATGAATATATTATATAAATATAATGGAAGAAATGATAATATAAATATATGTTTAACGATGAAAAAGTAGATATATAATGAAAATAAATTTTTAACTATAAAAAATAAGTAAAATAAAACAAAGTTTAAAGGAATGAAGTATAAATTACAAAAAGAAAGATGTAATTATAAATAAAATCTATAATTCATGATATTTTTAATAAACATAAATTAATTAAAGCAAAAACATTTTCATTCTAACATATATATTTTACATTTTTATATCAATAGCTTAAACTATAAAAAAAATCTATTTTAAAAAGTCATCGAATTTATTTTATAAGCAAAAATTATTTAATTTTATTAATATATTTATACAATAGTTACTTATAAATTATAATTAAAAAGTCTGGGATGGAAAAATTATTTATGACATAATTTTATTGGGAAACTAATTAATGATACTTTGGAAATTTATAATACTCTTTTTTTCTAAAACTTATGAATCAAATAATTTATATAAATAATAATTCATACGAAAATAATTTATTTATTCAAAAATAACTATGACACTAACATTAACAATCTCTTGTGAGAGAGTTTAGATACAAATATTACAGTATGTCATTAACTAACTAGTCGGAGAGTTCAACGCTGGCACTAACTAGCTGACGCATTGCATTAATAATTGACTAAATTGTTGTTTGCATACCTGTAGTTTAATATTTTTACTAGTTAGTGGCTAAAAAATTAGTTAACTGTTGAATGTTCATGCATTTTAGGGATTCCGAGTATTTACTGTTAAATCATCCGTTTAAAACTAACGGAGAAAGGGTTAAAATAGTTAAACCATCTTCTTTTGGTATCTTCATATATACCTACAACTATATATCTATATATCTATATATCTATATATCTATATCTATATCTATATATATATACACACACACATGGTTTATACCATTCCAGTTGGCCTCTTTATGAATCCTCTCTATTTCTCAACCATTAAATTGCATCATCATTATTCCAAGTGTGAAGAATCTGTCAATCTAAGGTTGCATCTTATCTCTTTGGATTCGTTGGTTTCAACAATGTTTACTTCAAAATAAAGCGTTTTAGACTGCTAATATGCCCTATAGAAGGTCATGTGCAGTTAAAGCAAATCATAAACTTACTAATGGAGGTTAGTAGATTTCTCACTTTCAAAGTAGTGTCTGAAAGGCATAGGTGTACTAACTTGTAACACTTAATTACTATGTAACTCAATTAGAGAAAAGATAAAACAACAACAAAACAAGAGAAACTGAAGAAGCACATGGAATCAATCAACTGAAGAAATGGTAATGATACTTGGTAACTACAAGTAACTAATTTGGTTAATCAAAGATGCATAAGTGAGAAGAAGTTCAATCTCAGTATTGCTCATGCCCTAACTTGTCTAATGGAGAATCAAATTAATGTCAAAGAAGTATCAAGAAGACCAAAGCGATTTCATGTAATATATATCAACATCTGGATAATGTAAAGGTTAATCAACAAATGAGAACTGATATTCAGAAGCAAGAACCCCTACAAGACTAGTCACTTATGAACCAGACCATTGCATCAAGTGTCAGGACATTGGAGGCAAGTTCATGTCAGTAATAGAAGATCTCATTTGAATTGAGTGAGGAAAAGAAATTGAAGAAGCTAGGGAAACTTGCTCATAAAGATTAATCCTCAATGAGTCACTAAAGAAGGTCAACATTGGATGAGTGCATATTTGCTAAGGCAAATGTCGATCCACAGCAGATCGAGATGCGGGTCGAGATTTATAATTGAAGTAAAACATTGCAAAGGCAAATCTCTATCCACGGCAGATCGAGATCGAGATCGAGATTCTCAAAGATCGAGATCGAGATTCTCATAGATCGAGATCGAGATTCTCATAGATCGAGATCGAGATTTTCACAGATCGAGATCGAGATTTTCACAGATCGAGATCGAGATGGGTCCAGGCCGAGATCGAGATGCGGGTCGATATGTAGCATTTAATGTTCAAGGGACAAGTGGCTTATTGTGAACTGTTGATCTAGAATGGTTGGAAAGTACTTTTTGTTGACAAGTCCTGATTGGGCCACGTACACAAAAAGGACAAGATCAAGTCTACACGACATTATAAAAGAAGCACTTTATTTTATTTGTAAAGTGACTTTAAGCAATCTCTGTAATTTTTCTACAGTATTTTTAAAGAGAGCATTTACTGTAAAAAGAAAGTGAGAGAGAATCAGTTGAATCAAGCTTTAATTGCTGTATTTATTGTTCAACTGATTATGATGCTTTTATGAATGTTGTAGCAAATCCTTCAATGAATATAAAGATGTATTCTTGAAATTCGGTGTCATCATTTATCACCTGCATTTATTTTCATTTTCTCTCATTATTCGAAACAGTTGTATTCACCCCCACCCCTCTACAACACTTTGGACCTAACAATTGGTAAACACATCTAACAGAGATCCTATTGTGTTGTTTGAGTTGGTTCTCCCAGATCCATTTTTTTTTCTTGAAGTTTGTGCCGAAAGTTTTTATTTGTTTCTTCTTGAAAAAGTCATAGATCTACAAAGTTCTGAGTCATGGTATAAGGAATATTTGTACAAAATTCCAAAACATTGTACTTTAGAGTTTTGTGGGTTTTCCTGTGGTCAAAACTGGAATCAACTGATTGACTGAACAAAAATGACATTTTCGAACTTCTGTCAACTAGGAAGTGGACAACTTTTTGTTTGGACTTGAGAAAGTGGTGGACCCTGCTACTGTTCCTGTGATTAGAACTAACTTGCTTGAATCTTAAGTGCAAAATCCGTTGGATATTAAGTGTTGAATATTTAAAGTGAGATAATTAATTTTTCAAGTAAATAGAATTTATTGTAATTTGAAAAGTGTATTATCTTGATTTTAAACTTTATTAAAATGGCCGCCGCACACAGATTTAAGATACCTCCGTTTGATGCACAACATTATGACGAATGGACAGGAAGGATGAAAGCCTACCTTGAATCAATAAACAAGGTATACTTGAGAATATTGGAGAACGGTCCATACATACCCATGAGAATTGAGCTAGAGCGAATGGAAGGAGGGATACTAATACCATCCCGGTCTGTTCCTAAAGAGGAAATGGAGTTTTCAGACGCAGATAAAGAATTGGTTGGTATGGATGCGTCGTTACGCAACGTCATAATTGAATCCCTAAACTCAGAGTACTATGTTCAAATAAAGGGATTAAAAACAGCTAAAGCCATGTGGGATAAACTGGCTGTAGTGATGGAGGGGACCGAGGAAGTTAGAGATAATCACAAGCGCATTCTGATTTCTGAATATGAATCGTTCAGATGCGAACGAGGAGAAAGTGTAGCAGATGTTTACAAACGTTACAGTAAATTGCTTATCGAGCTGAGTATAAGAGATAAAGTCTATCCACTAGCCGATTCAAATATCAAGTTTCTCTTGAATTTGCCTAAACATCTGGAACACAGGATCACTGCCATTCGAGAGTCAAGAGATTTGAAAAATACTTCTCTCGAAAAGCTGTATGGTGCTTTAAAGACCTACGAGCTGGAGTAGGAACAAAATGACAAAAGAAGATCCTACAATAGTGGAGAATACAAAGCGGTAAGTGAGTCTGGACTTGTAGCTGAAGAGTCTGCTGTAAAGGCACCTGCAGCTGTCTCAGTGAAAACTGCTAATCCTGAAAGGGTGGTATTAGATATTGAAGATCCATCCGAAGAAAGTGAGGATGAATATTATACCCTTGAAGAGCTAGACAAATTAGAAGACAAGTCATATGCTTGTATTGCTCGAGAATTTGCTCATATCAGCTTCAGGAAGCCAAGAAAAGGTAAATGACGATTTGGTAGTTCTTTCAGCCGAAGAAGCAGCAGCAGCAGCAGAGGTAGTAGTGTAAGTGGCCGGGGAAATTACAGCGGTCGAAGTAGCACATCTAGTAGTGGCTACAGACCTAACCTGGTAGACAAGAACAAGTTCAGATGCTTTAACTGCAATGAATTGGGACACTTTGCAACAGAGTGCAAGAAGCCCAAATACGTTCATCCCAAGGAAACCTATGCTGATCTGAAAAAGAAATATGATGCCTTGGTTAGCAAGCAACAGAAGGGAAGCCGGGCTTATGTTGTGACTGAAGGGAAGGGTTGGGACGAGTCTGATGAAGATGAAGATCAGGAGCTATGCAACTTCGCTTTAATGGCAAAATCTTCAGAACAATCAGAGGTACCAATTCTAACCGTAAATGAAATGTCTATTCCTGAGTACCAAAATGAATTAGCTGTCATGACTAAAGACATGTACAATCTCCAACTAAATCTAATTGCTGTTAATGAGGAAAACGCTAAACTCTCCCTTAAAAATAGACTTCTCGAGGCTAGGGTAGAGGAATTAGAATCAGGAGAAAGAACAGAAAGGCAGTTAATGAATCAGGTAGACGTTTTAGAACACAAGCTTAAGATTAGGGAAGACCTTAACGAAGAACTTAAAAATGAATTAGCTGAGCTTAAGATAACATGTCAATCTTTTAAAGAAGCAGCTGATAAAGTTTTCGTAGAAAGGGACATGTACATGAAACTGGTAGGCAAGAGTAAAAATGAAAAAGTAAACATAGGACTTGACTACACACAGAAAAAGAAAAATAGGGCTGCTGAGTTGTTAGAGCCAGTGTTAGTCAAAGAAAATGTGCCTGAGGTTTTAGGGGATGTTAGAAAACCTATCTTTAAGCAGTTTGAGCCTAGGACAATAGATCCTGTTGCTGTTAAAATTGAACATGAGATTAAAATGGAAAAAGGGTTGGAAGAACAAGTAGTAGGACCTACAACTTCTAAGAGAGCGAGTAAGATTGCTTATGCTAAGAGAGGTGTAGGAACCAAGGAGGCTAAGACGGTGTCATATAAATAATGGGTAGCAGGGTCAGACCAAATGAAAACACCTGTAGAGGTAGTTAAAACTGAACCTGTATCTGTATCTACATCTACACGAGCTAGGAAGGCATGCTATATTTGTAATCAAACTGATCATTTGTCTTACTATTGCCCGTTCTATGTAGAGGAAGAAAAATCTGTTGGTTGTAATACCATGCCTGCAACTACTGCTTTGCCTAACATGTATGCAAATCATGCTAAATGCAATAATCCTAATTGTATGCCATGTGCTGTAAACATCATGCATGCTTATTTTAATTTAATGAATACTGCTAGTGCATCTGTTGAACATACATCTAGTAGTAGTAAGAAAAAGCATGTGGGGTCAAAGGCTAAGACTTCAAGTCCTCCTAAAGTTAGGAGTGACCAGTCTACTTCCAAACCTGACAAACCAGTCAATGTTGACAAGGGAAAAGACAAAGTCAAGATGAATGCCCCTGATGGCAACAAGGCAAAGCCTTCTGTATCTGAAAAGAAAAAGGAAATTATTGATGCCGGGCCCAAACATCATTGGGTTCCGAAGAACACCTAACCTTTCTGGATTTGCAGGGCAGTGAACAGGAAAAGAGTAAAGTCATATGGGTGCTGGACAGTGGAGCATCGAGGCATATGACCGGCAATAAGTCCCTGCTAACAGATTTGGTGTTGAGAGCCGGCTCCGTGGTTACTTTTGGAGATAACAACAAAGGTTACACTCGGGGATATGGCAAGATTGTTTGTGGAAATGTTATCGTTGAGGACGTGTCTTTTGTGGAAGGATTGCGACATAATCTCCTCAGCGTTAGTCAGTTCACCGATAGGAGTTTTGACGTCAACTTTGGGAAGCATGATTGTTCGATTCGAAGCAAAAAGAATGGAAGCCTTGCTCTCAAAGGAGTAAGGAAGTCAAATTTGTTCATAGCCGACATGAATTCTGCTGATCAGTCTGAAGTCACGTGTTTCTACAGCAAGGCTTCTGCTGATGAAAGTTGGCTATGGCATAAAAGATTATCTCACCTGAACTTTAAAGCAATGAATAATCTTGTAAGGAGAGAATTGGTGAGAGGGCTGCCGCAGATGGAGTTTACTCCAGATGGACTCTGCGAAGCATGTGAGATGGGAAAATCAAAAAGAGCCTCGCATAAGGATAAACAAGTGAATAGCATTACCGAGCCCCTACAACTTCTTCACATGGATTTGTTTGGACCTGTTAATGTTATGTCAATTTCAAGAGAAAGATATGCGCTGGTAATTGTCAATGACTTTTCCAAATACACATGGGTAAAGTTTGTGACATCGAAAGATGAAGTGCCACATGAGATCATTAGGCATGTACTGGTAATTGAAAACGTAGCAAGTCTGACTGTGAAGACTATCCGATCCGACAACGGGACAGAATTCAAGAACTCAGTGTTAATGGATTTCTGTATATCTAAAGGGATCAGACGACAGTATTCAGCACCGAGAACACCGCAGCAGAATGGGGTGGTAGAAAGGAAGAATAGGACACTGGTTGAAGCAGCTAGGACAATGCTGTATGAGTCAAGACTTCCTTTGTATTTTTGGGCTGAAGCAGTTAGCGCGGCGTGTTATACACAGAATAGAACCCTGATTACAAAAGACTATAATGAGACGCCATATTATCTGATGAATAAAAGAAAACCTTCTATCAACTACTTCCACGTGTTTGGTGCAAAATGCTTTGTGTTAAGAGACAATGCACAACTTGGAAAGTTTGATGCCAAAGCAGATGAAGGGGTTTTCATTGGATATTCTCTTGAAGTAGTAGCAGCGTACAGGGTGTTTGTGCTTAATGATCGCAAGGTGGTTGAAAGCCTTAATGTCACATTCGACGACTCAAAGCTCCCCTCTATACAAAAAGAAGACAGTGAGGCCCACTTCCCTAAGATTTGAAAATATGGATATTGATGAAGTGGATACAGTTCCTGAGTCTGTAGTGCAGGGTAGTGATCCAATGATAAATAATGTAATTAACCAAGAATCTAGTGTTTCGCCAATACAAAACACTAGGGCTGAGGGATCACCTTCCATTAGACCTGGTACTAACTCAGGGGGAGTAAGTATGCACTCAGGGGGAGCAGCTCACTCAGGGGGAGCTAGTACTGGCTCAGAAGGAGCTAGTGGAAGTGCTTCTAGACTAAGTCACTTTCACTTACAAGATCAAGCTGAGTCATCAAGAACATTTGCTAGGGATCGTACTTGGAGCAAGGACCATCCGTTTGAGCTAATTATTGGTGATCCAGATGCCGGAGTGACTACTAGAGGAAAAGCTAGAGCTGAAATTGCCACTGAGAATGAATGTCTATACTCAGTGTTCCTTTCTCAATTGGAACCTAAAGTGGTGGAAGAAGCCCTAGATGACACTGATTGGGTGATTGCTATGCAAGAAGAACTCAATCAGTTTGAAAGGCAGAAGGTGTGGAAGCTGGTACCCAGACCAAAGAATAGATATGTTGTTGGAACAAAATGGGTATTCAGAAACAAGCTGGATGAAAACGGACTTGTAACACGAAATAAAGCTCGCCTGGTTGCTAAGGGTTATACTCAAAGAGAAGGAATTGATTATGATGAAACCTACGCACCAGTAGCGAGGCTAGAGGCCGTAAGGATGTTCTTAGCATTTGCAGCACATCATGGTTTTAAAGTCTATCAGATGGATGTCAAGAGTGCATTCTTAAACGGTGAACTGGATGAAGAAGTGTATGTTGATCAACCTCCTGGGTTTGTCGACAGCAAATACTGTGATTATGTTTATCGCCTCTTCAAATCAGTATATGGCCTTAAGCAGTCTCCGCGGAAGTGGTATGAAACTCTGTCAGACTTCTTATTAGAAAGTGGTTTCACCAGAGGAGTAATCGACAAGATGCTTTTCTACAAGAAATGCAAAGATGATCTAATAATGGTACAAGTATATGTGGATGACATTATCTTTGGGTCTGCAAATGAGAAGCTGTGTGCTAAATTCGCAAAGTTAATGCAATCAAGGTATGAGATGAGCATGATGGGAGAGCTGATGTTCTTTCTCGGTATTCAAGTTAGTCAGAAGAAGGACGGGATATTTATCTGCCAGACCAAGTACATTCATGATCTATTAAAGAAGTATGGTCTCGAAGATGTATCACAAGCTAAGACTCCTATGGCAACTGCCACGAAGCTTGACGAGGATAAAGCGGGAAAACCTGTAGACATCTCAAGCTATCGAGGTATGATCGGCTCTCTTTTGTATTTAACTGCTAGCAGACCTGATATTATGTTCTCTACATGCTTATGTGCAAGGTTCCAAGCGGATCCTAGAGAGTCACATCTCATAGCCGTAAAGCGTATTTTTAGGTATCTCACGGGAACATAAAATCTTGGGATTTGGTACCCAAGAGATACAGGGTTTAATCTTGTTGGCTATTCGGATTCAGATTACGCAGGTTGTAGAATAGATAGGAAGAGCACTTCAGGAAGCTGTCAGTTTCTTAGAAGAAGGTTGGTGTCTTGGCAAAGCAAGAAACAATACACAGTATCTACCTCGACAGCTGAAGCAGAATATATTGCTGCTGGAAGCTGTGTGGCCCAGATACTGTGGATGAAGAACCAACTCAAGGACTACGGTGTGGAAGTATCTAAGATTCCTATCATGTGTGACAACACAAGTGCTATTGCAATGACCAACAATCCTGTGGATCACTCAAGGACTAAGCATATTGATATAAGGTATCATTTTATTAGAGAGCATGTAGAAAATGGAACTGTAGCGTTGCATTTTGTGTCTACTGAACGTCAAATAGCAGATATATTCATTAAACCTCTAGACGAATCAACATTTTCTAGATTGGTTGGTGAATTGGGGATGCTTAACACCTGTTAGTTTTGCTACCTATCTGTTATAATTCAGTTTGTGTACATATTATTGTTGTTCATGAATATTCATAATTAATAATGTGTACTTAACTTCATAAATGTATGTTTTGCATGTCATAAAGGGAAGTTAGAAAGTTTCATGAAATTAATCTTGTGCTGGTCTGTGTATCTAAATGATTAATGTCTAATAATGTGATAGGATTTAATGCTAGACTTAATTTTGTAATGCATGATTTATTTGCTAAATTCCCTGTCGTTTCAAAATTGTAAGTTTCTAAAATGGTGTGAAAATTTGTGGTGAAATCTTGTGAATTTTACATATAAATGTTTAATTCACATAATTTCATTAAAATTTTCTAAGGTAAATCTCGATCTGTTTCTGGATCGAGATCGAGAACGACTTGTGAAAATTGCTTAAAAAAACTGTCAAGGTACATCTCGATCTATCCACATCGAGATCGACATCGAGATGTAGATCGAGATGCGGATCGAGATCGACATCGAGATGTAGATCAAGATGCGGATCAAGATCGACATCTAGATGAGGATCGAGATGCGGATCTCGAGATCGAGATGTGACTTGTCTTTTCAGTTACTTCTTTTTAGGCGTGCAAGTATATAATATAGCATTATATAGACTGTTCATTATTTCACTTAACCTTCTCTCTCACTAGTTCAAAAAGCTGAAGCAAATTAACACGCATATACATACATTCACAACATCCTTTTCCCTGCCATTACACCAAGTTTTCTTGTGATCTTCTTAAACAAAAATCACTAACTGTTACTTGAAAGCATTGATCACTAAAACCAAACTCTGCCAAAATTTCTTTTCTTTTCGAGTGAGTTTTTTTTTTTTTTTTTGGGTTCACGCTTTCTTGTTCTCTATTTACTTTGTGTTCTTGAGAGGAATAGTTGTGTGTGTTACTGTTTAATCCATAAAGTGCAACTTAACCGCCGTGTTTGTGTTTTTCCGGAAAAATAAATTTTTTTTAACGGCTGTTCACTTTAATTTTCGAAAACTCAACCGTCAATCTTTAGTGGGGAGTTAAGTGGTCATTAGTGGGGAAGTTAATTTGTTTTAATTTGTGTCACTAATTACGTGGGGTAATTAGTGGGGTTCGTGTACGTTTTTTTTGTTTAAATTTAGAACTTGTTCTCTAAAATTTCCATTGCAAAACCATTTCAGAACATTTCTTTTCTCAAACACAAATTTAAAATGGCAAACCCAAATTTCACAATTCCCAAATCCAACTTTGTTAATCTCTCTGCTGATCGAGCAACTGGTAGATTTATTCACTATCAGTTCTGGATTGAGTCCCTCAACAACATATCCATAATAAGTCATGCCTTAACCACCTCTCCCATCCTGAATGTCGAAGCCCTTCAAGTTGCTTACTCAACATTAGAGATTCAGGGTGGTAAAGCAAATCCAACAGGCTTATCCTTCACTATCAGTGGTGTAAAATATGAGGTCAGTCTGCAGAAGTTCAATGAGATTCTTGGGCTTCCTTCAGAAAATTTTGCTCCGGAACCCACTATGGAAGAAATGTTGCAATTATTCATAGAGATAGGTTGCCGTTCTCCCATAGGCCCTATCAAGGTAACAAAGGTTCACACAGGTATGTTACCAGCTGAGTGGGATTATGTAGTTCAGGCCATTCAGCGCTGCATGTTCCCAAAGGACAAAGACTACAGGCCAATGAACAACAGCTGTCGAGTAATTCTATATGGAGTGGCAAATAACAGAAGAGTGAATGTGGGCAAACATCTGTTGATTCAGTTGCTTGAGAGGTGGGCACTGGAAAAGAATGCATCTCGGAATCCGGACGATGGACTAGTCAAATGCTGGATGCCAAGATTCCTTCAGATGGTTCTAGATGACGTTCTTTCAGAGGAGCACAGAAGAATATTTCAAGGCTCTGAAAGGATGGCATGTTTTGATATGACCTTAAAGAGTATCTCCACCATGGAAACCCAGCAAAAGTCCAGACTTTTTGAGTTGCGCCTGACTCCGTACTTCCAGGATCTACAAGATGAATATGCTAGGAGGCATGCTTCTCAGTTTACTGCAGTAGAAGCTGAGAGTAGCGGTAACGAAGCTGAAGGTGGAGCTCAAGTGTCTAGAAATTTGGAAGAAGCAAGTATGGATGTTGACATGGCCGAGGCAAATGTTGCAGAAGCTGAAGCTGACAAGGATGACGATCTTCTGAGTCAGGTACCTATTCTTGCTGATCTTGATCAATCATCAATTCAACCTGTTTTCTACAGCCGTGGACGTGAAAACCCCCAGGCTCTATCCCAGGCTGCAAGCCCTTCTATTCATAAACTTACAGCCAGCCTTAAAACTGGTGATAAAAGGAAGACCAGCCCCTCTGAGTCAAGTGAATCGAGTGGAGGGAGTGTAGGAGTAGAGAGAGCAGTCACATCAGCAGCTCTGCCACCCTCAAAGAAGCAAAAGGTGGATTCTATTCCAGTGGCAGCTGCACAACCTGTTAGAGATAGTTCACCTCTCACAGCCACCACACCTCACGCTGGTGGCTCACCTCTCCAAAACATTCCAACACATTCGCACTCGCCTAGGCTTATTGGTGAGAGTCAAGGAGGGGGTCCAGCTCAATAGCCAATAGGAGCTGGCCCTACCTCCCCTGAGTTGTCCGCTCAGGGCTCTTTGAGCAATTTCTCAGAAGGGGAATGGCAAACTGAGACTAGCACTTCTGATGCTAGGATCTCAGGAAGTTTTAATGCGGAAGAGTCTGTCGAATCCAGTACGGATGACTCTTCCTCATCTAAATCAGAAAACAAGTTGCTCGCAGAGCAACGACATCTGTTGACTAGTGGGTCTACGCCTCCAGAACAGCCCAGTGAACCAGAAAAGGTTCTTGGTGAACAAGGGGATGACATGGTCATAACGCCATCTCCTATCGTAGACACAACGCTTAAAGGTTCAGTCTCACTGACTGATATCGCCGACCAACTCACTGCTAGTCCCCAGCGACTAGTAGATGAGGCTCTAGTACTGTTAGGCTCTAAACACGAGGGAGAGACAGGGAGAGTAGATCCTTTCTTTTTAGGGATCTTGAGTGAAACAGAACCCGGCGAGAGTAAACAGTTTAACCCAAGCCAAACACCGTCCCTTACATTGCAGGATCTAGTGAAGAAGGTGGAGGCTTTGGAGGCTGGAGTTGCTGGTGTTACTGCTGCTGTCTCTTCTCACTCTGGAAGATTGGAGGTTGGAGCACAGTTCATGGAGAACCTGATTGCCGTCCAAAATCAAATGATTGACAAGATAAACAATCTTGGATTGGTACAGGTGGAGGTTGGGCGATCAGTCGATGATGTCACTCATGGCATGTCTCAGGTCTGGATGAAGTTGAATGAACTACTTGATGCTGTCTTTGGTCGTAACAGGGTTGGACCTGGTCCTTCACCCGGTGGTGGTGGTGACGATAAAGATGATGATGATGCTCCTGATGAGGATAACCCACCTAAGGGGGAGAAGGAGGATCAGGGTCTGAAAAAGCTGACTAGTAAGGGTCCGGTGATCGAGTCCTCAAACAAATCTGGTGAAAAGGTGGAGGAGGCTCAACCGGCTCTTAAAGACAAAGGCAAGCAGAAGATGGTAGTTGAAGAAGCAGGAGCTGAGAAAGAAACACCTCTCGTCGATGCATTTATGGGAGACTTTATTGAAGATTCTGATGAGGATGAGATGGATGTAGAAGCCTTAGTGGCAAGGAGGTCGAGACTCGAGCAACGGGCAAGAGAGTGGGAACAAGAAAGAGGTCTAAATCTTGGCGGATCTGGCGCAGGAGACCACTCGGTTGCTGACGAGCATGTGCCGGAAGAAGAAATTGATGAAGAAGCGGAGATGCAAGAAGAGATTTTCAGGGAAGCCAGACAAAGAGTGAATGAAGAAGTGCTTCAAGGAATAATGGCAACGGAGAAGAGAGCGGCTCAGAAAACTTAGCATGAGTATGAAATGAAAAAGATCACCGATCCTAAGGTCCAGGCTGACATAAGGAGGGAAGGTCCCGAGTGGGACAAGGCTAGAGAAGCCTTAGCTGGACCAAGAGCCTATGCTCCTGACTCAGAAAGATTGAGTTTCCTTCTCCACAAGCTAGAAAATCTAAATCCTGGGCTTCTGAACTATCTAAACTGTATAAGACAGGGATGCACCTCTATTCAAGTTACATTCAAGGAGAAAGCATGGAATCTGATGATTACTTGGACACCCATAACAAAAATCGAGCCGTGTATGGTCGATGAAACTTTCTTCTATGCAAGGGGTGCAAGTGAACTGGTAGAATTCGCTAACAAGGTAGATACCTCTGTCAAGACTGGAGTGCTGTTTAAGGAGAAACTGTTAAGATGGCCGAAGACAGAGGGGTTGACATTATTCTAAATCCCTACCAGATCAGATACGTCCATGACAAGGTCTTGAGGATCGTAAATCTACATGACTCGAAACTGACCCCGAGCGGAAATGTGCTGAAGGCAGTTGCAAAGCTAGTTCTCTCAAAGGGTTTTCTAACAAAGGAAAAGAAACTGGTGGCTAAGGACTTGGAAAAGTTGATAAGAAGGCAGGATGTTAGATACAAGTTGCCTGAAGCCAAACTACCAGTGGTTAAGAAGGAGCCTGAAGACTATGCATTTGAGCAGCAAGAAGAAGCAATAAAGGAGCATGTGCAGAGGTACGGAGATCCAAGATTAGACATCCCTGAAGAAGGAGAGATAAGGGAGGAAGCTGGTGCAGTGGCTGGTGCAAATGTCAAGTTTATCAAAAGCAAAGCTGAGAATGAGAATGATCTGCTGATCTATACAGACAAGTATCAGGTGGAAACCGTTATTGAAATCAAGTACGACATCTTTGCAGAACACAGTCATGAAACACTGTGTATCATAAGGGAATTGATTGATGAGATGGATGATGTTGACGAGTTTGATCAGGATTATCTAAGGGTCACGTTTGATAACTTCTGTAAGAGAAGACAACAGCTTGATATTCAGAGGCTACAGCAATGCACCACCGCTATTGTCATTGGATACCCTAAGCAGCTGGTCATAAGGAAGAAAGGGGAAAAGGGGTATCCTGACAAAGTCACTAAGCTGAGATTTGAAGACATTCCCACGAAGTTTACCACTCGCAGCATGGTTGAAAGGTGGTTGAGGTTGTTTCGAGATTATAAGATCAGAAATCATGTGGAAGCAGAAGGACTTAATCTTCTCAAGAAAAGAATGGATGAAGTCTGCAACCCTGAGTTCATGAAGAAAGAAAAGACAGCCAAGAAGAAAGCTCGTGAGGAAGAGGAGCGCAAGAAATCGAAGTTTTAATGTATTATGCTTGTAATGTTTCTTTGCGTTGTAATTTGTTTTCTTGTTTTCCTGCATTGTAAGTACATTATCTGTTTTCTTGTGTAGTGTAAGGTAGAGGTTAGTTAGCTAAGTGTCTTGAAATTGGTTTATATTAGGCGTCAATTATTCCGCGAAGTTCGGCGGTGGTAATACTGCTAAAAGGACTTCAGAAGGATAATTGAAGATTGAGTGGACCGTGCTCTTAAGTACTTAGAGAAAATCTCTAGAAGAGCATGAAGCCATTTGATCGAGCCAACAGGTGTCCATTTTTGGCACTTGAAGTATCAGTGATAGACATGAAGCTAGTTAATCAAGCCAAGCATTATGCAAGTTGACATGATCTTTTATGAATGTTATTTTATCTTTTTCAGTCCCTGATTAGTTGAGTTATCCTCATTGTGAATTTAGTTGTCATTGTTAGACAATCAAATAGGGGGAGATTGAAAGACATAGGTGTACTAACTTGTAACACTTAATTACTATGTAACTCAATTAGAGAAAAGATAAAACAACAGCAAATCAAGAGAAACTGAAGAAGCACATGGAATCAATCAACTGAAGAAATGGTAATGATACTTGGTAACTACAAGTAACTAATTTGGTTAATCAAGGATGTATAAGTGAGAAGAAGTTCAATCTCAGTATTGCTCATGCCCTAACTTATCTAATGGAGAATCAAATTAATGTCAAAGAAGTATCAAGAAGACCAAAGTGATTTCATGTAATATATATCAACATCTGGATAATGTAAAGGTTAATCAACAAATGAGAACTGACATTCAGAAGCAAGAACCCCTACAAGACTAGTCACTTATGAACCAGACCATTGCATCAAGTGTCAGGACATTGGAGGCAAGTTCATGTCAGTAATAGAAGATCTCATTTGAATTGAGTGAGGAAAAGAAATTGAAGAAGCTAGGGAAACTTGCTCATAAAGATTAATCCTCAATGACTCACTAAAGAAGGTCAACATTGGATGAGTGCATATTTGCTAAGGCAAATGTCGATCCACAGCAGATCGAGATGCGGGTCGAGATTTATAATTGAAGTAAAACATTGCAAAGGCAAATCTCTATCCACGGCAGATCGAGATCGAGATCGAGATTCTCAAAGATCGAGATCGAGATTCTCATAGATCGAGATCGAGATTCTCATAGATCGAGATCGAGATTTTCACAGATCGAGATCGAGATTTTCACAGATCGAGATCGAGATGGGTCCAGGCCGAGATCGAGATGCGGGTCGATATGTAGCATTTAATGTTCAAGGGACAAGTGGCTTATTGTGAACTGTTGATCTAGAGTGGTTGGAAAGTACTTTTTGTTGACAAGTCCTGATTGGGCCACGTACACAAAAAGGACAAGATCAAGTCTACACGACATTATAAAAGCAGCACTTTATTTTATTTGTAAAGTGACTTTAAGCAATCTCTGTAATTTTTCTACAGTATTTTTAAAGAGAGCATTTACTGTAAAAAGAAAGTGAGAGAGAATCAGTTGAATCAAGCTTTAATTGCTGTATTTATTGTTCAACTGATTATGATGCTTTTATGAATGTTGTAGCAAATCCTTCAATGAATATAAAGATGTATTCTTGAAATTCTGTGTCATCATTTATTACCTGCATTTATTTTCATTTTCTCTCATTATTCGAAACAGTTGTATTCACCCCCCCCCCTCTACAATACTTTGGACCTAACAGTGTCTAATTATGAGTTCTTTACGTGGGAAATCTTTGATATCTTAGCTAGGCAGCTCCGCTGTCTCATAACGGAATCAACAAACTTAACTCGAGTTCACTCTTTCATCTCTGATGGAAGTTGGCTTCTCCCCATTTCAAACCATGTCCAAACCATTGATTGATTTAAGGCACAAGCTCAATTTTATTTCCCCATACTGAGATGCGGTGGTTGATACCTTTGTCTTACATGTGCATATCTGTCGAGGAAGGAAGGGATAAATGAAGCTTGCCACTCTCTACAATTACTTCCTTCTTTTTTCAAAGCAGAGGAAGGGATTCTTATTTTTTCTAGAGCAGGGGAAGGGACCAACGCATATAACAATTTGTATATACAACCATCTGTGGAAGACCTACAACGAGTATAAGAAAGAAAAAACCTTTAGGTTGTTACCATACCTCAGCACTAGAAAATCATCAACAACCTTGAGTGTTTATTTTACGATCAACATGATGACATAACCCATGTTAACAAGCATTATTCTACTTAATTTAATTAAATAATTTATAAATTAAATTAAATTCAACTTGAATTAATTTAATTAGATAAATTAAATAATTAAATAACTTTTTGATAGTAGAATTAAAATACTATCCTGACTTGCATAACTGTGCTGTCAGTTCTGAAATCTTCTCGTCTTCGCTGTGTCTTCTGTCATAAAACCACTTGAGCTAGATGATGAATATTTATTATTTTAGTTGACACATAAATGTACTGTCTGGTTCATTTGTGCCATACTATAACAAATATTCTCCACCTTATAATTTTAAGTTGTGGTCTTCTGTCCTTATTTAGCATTACTATCTTTCATCTTAGTGTTTTTCTTCTTCTGGAATTTTCGTGTAGTAGGCACTATAAATCTTTTGTATCTTCAGAATTCTTCTGAAATACTACCACTTTATTTTTCACTGACGCTTCAACATATTAATGAATTTCTTCCAGTGTTTAGTAGCAGCTTCATTAGAATACTTCTGATATTTAGGATTCTTTGTGTCTAGTTGACTTTCTTCGTCTTGATTCCTGTTATCATATTTATTATTTACTTCTGTTTCTTGTTTGAGTTGAGTTGTCATTTAATTATTACAAATAGGCATAGTCATATGCCTTTCAATCTCCCCCTATTTGTTGTTAAACATTTAACACACAAATTCCTAGAGGATAACTCAACTAACAACTAAGAAAAAAAATACGACATTTAAGAACTGTAAATAATAAATTGATTTTTAGATCATATAATACATTTCCAGATTTCAATTGCGAAAGATAAATATAAGATAGATGTTCCTCTAGACTGAACATATTTAATAAAATTCTATCTTTACTTATCTATCATTACCAGCTTCATAAATATCAACTTCACCTTCTTCTAGAGTTGAACTTTTATGACCAGGTGTCATTGGTATATCTTCAGTGGATGGTTTCTCTGGATCAGATTCTACATTTCCAGATTTCTTGAGTAACTAAAATGAAAGATGTTTGTTCCTCTAGCACTGAACATATTATACAAGTAGTATTATCTTCATTTCTCAGACTCATCACTACTCCCCCTTAGGATGGCAGGGATGAAGTCTTGTTCTCTTATTACCATTTCTCCTCTATTTCTCCAACTTGTGTCTTCACTTCTCTCCCAAGGTGAATTCATTCTCCCCTTACGTTAATTATCCAACCATTTTAATAGAGGTAACAACAGACATGGCATACATACATCATTAAACCATCGCATATATAAAAAATGCAAACTATGACATGTTATGTATTTTAGAAAATCCGGTTAATCCTATTGATATGGGTAAAAAATAGCCCTGAAGAAATAATAAATATAGCATTTATTATTTTATTAATTAAACCTAATATGGTTCAAAGGCTTGGGCCCTTAAAACGGACTAGGGAAATAAATCCAAGCATCAACTGAATTTGTAAGTCCAGCCCACAAGCTCTGTTGAAGCCATAGGCCCGTTAAGCCTTTGTTATTAATTAATTTCGTAATTAATTAATAAAGGCTCAGTAAAGGCCCAAAAAGGCTAATTGAAGGCCTTCATCCTAGAAGGATCTAGAAACCCAAACGTGGGAAGAGTCCTACGAGACCCCTCATCTGTGGAAGGCTCTAGAAGCCCAATCACAAGGATAAGACTACATCTGCAAGATTCTAACAAGGACTCTCATTCCTATAAGGTTTCAACAACCTTACATCACTAGGAGACTTGACCCCCAAGTCTCCTAACTCTAATCTGATTCCAAGGCCTCCATGCGCCTATATAAAGGGCCTAACCCCTCAAAATTAGAGCTACGTTTTGGCTTGATTCTCTAAACACAACAGAGATACGTAGGCAGTTAACGAGGACCTGAGTTAGTCACGAAACGTTAACGTAGCCATTAAAGCTCGAAGTTCCCCCAAACCCTAGCATTAATTACGTATTAAAAACACCTCGTTTTTTATCCGTAACATTTGGCACCGTCTATGGGAACACGAATAACAACCATGGCAAGAACACGAAGTACCGCGAGCACCCTCGAAGGAGAGATCCCTGACACCACTGTTGACACCAACGTTCCTCTTATCGTAACTCAGGAATAGGGAGCTGTTGTCCCAACCACCTCCGTTGAGGGCCCTGAAATAAGTACCCATCGTACGGGACCCTTAAGCATAGTCGTTCAACCTTCCGATCCTGACATGTCAATCCATGCCTCTGTCCCTCCACTCCAGGTAATTCCACCCCTCAATACTACTTTTGTTGCTCCTCTCCCATTGCAGGTCTCCACTACAGTGTTGCCTAGAAACCCTCGATATGGGCTTCCACTTAACTATGAGCCCTCTTATGAGCAAGGGCTGCTGCCCCCACATGGCTCACGTCAGGGAAATCAAGGTTTTTCTGGACCCTACTCTACTGATGATGGAACAACTGATGAGGACGTTAATCCTAGGAGGAGACGACCTAGTAAGGAGCCCCTTGGAGGAAGAAGTATCCAGCCCCGAGGGCCTCAAAACACTAACTCCACAAACCTACAAGAGAGGATACGAGCTCATGAGGCTGAAGCTCAACGACTAAGGAAAGACCTGGAAAGGGAGCTAGCAAGGCAGCAACGCCCGAGAGCTGAGGGGGCTGGAGGATCAGCAAGGAATGCATCTGTAATAGATCTAGATGAGCCCCCAGCAAGGAGGTAAACAAAGACAAGTCATGTTAGGGCTGACCCCCAAAACTTATTGTCACTTGGAAATCCTGATGATCCCACACCTCCTTTCACAGATAATATTATGAATGAGAAGATATCAATGAAGTTTAAGATGCCTATAATCAAGGCCTATGATGGAACGGGGGATCCCTCAAATCATGTTCTCACGTTCACTAATGCACTGCTGTTGCAGCCCGTCAATGACGCCATCAAGTGTAGGGCGTTCCCTCAAACCCTGAGTGGTATGGCTCAAAGGTGGTTTAGTCGTCTACCCCCTAACTCTGTTGGGTCATTCAAAGATCTAAGCAGGGCCTTTGTTGGTCAGTTTATCAGCAGCAAGACTCATGAGAAGAGCTCAGCTTTGCTAATGAATATGTATCAGGGAAAGAATGAATCCCTGAGGGACTATATGAACAGATTCACGAAGGAGGCCTTGAAGGTCCCTGATCTAGACCAGAATGTAGCTATGATAGCCCTACAACAAGGAACCTCAGATGAGAACTTCAGGAGGTCTTTAGCCAAGAGGGCTCCAGAAAGTATGAATGAGCTCCAAGAGAGAGCTGGAAAATATATCAAGGCTGAGGAAACATTGAAGAAGACTACCAACTCTTTCAGAAATGAGTGGGGTAGCAAAAAGCGTAAGCAAGATCAGTATAATGTCGAGGGTGAGTATGATGTTGAGGATAAGTCTCCTAGAACCAACAAAGACTCTGACTATACCTCGAGAACGGTTGGCCAAGGGCCTAGGTTCACTGAGTATGCAAGGCTAAACTCACCAAGAAGTGAGATCCTGTTGGACATTGAGAAAGATAGAGAACTTCAATGGCCGAAGCCACTAAGAACTGATCCTAAGAAGAGGAATCCGAATTTGTATTGCAAGTTTCACAAGGATGTTGGACATGACACAGATAATTGTAGACAGTTGAAAGATGAGATTGAATTCTTGATCAGAAGGGGAAAACTCAGAAAGTTTATCAAAGAAGATGATAGAAACAACAATGATAATCGACACTATAATGAACAACGAAGGGATTATGATGACCGTGATAAGAAGATACAGCCTCGAGGCCCAGTAATAAACGTGATCTCTGGAGGTCCAACAGCGGCCGGCACTTCAAGTAACTCGAGAAAGGCTTATGCCCGGCAAGTTCTACAACTTGTGGGGGAAGCACCAAAGAGTGCAAGGAGTGAGATATCAATTTCTTTTGATGATTCTGGTTTGAAAGGGGTGAACTTCCCCCATGACGACCCGTTGGTCATAATACCTGTGATAGGCAACTCTTCGGTGAAACGAATCCTGGTGGATAGTGGAGCTTCAGTAGACATCCTATTTCATGATGCATATCTCAAAATGGGGTACACCGACCCTCAACTGACTCCCTCTGACATTCCTGTATACGGGTTCAATGGAGTCGAGTCTAAGGTAGAGGGAACAATTCGATTGCCTGTGACTATAGGGAAGGAGCCCCATGATTCCACTCAAGTGTTGAACTTCCTCGTGATCAAGGCTGTGTCCTCTTATAATGGGATCCTCGGACGAACAGGGATGCATGCGTTCAAGGCTGTTGCCTCAACTTACCACCTCAAACTTAAATTTCCAACTATGAATGGAGTTGGTGAGGAGAAAGGAGACCAGAAGATGGCAAGAAGATGTTATGTAGCCTCGTTAAGGTCCAACGGAGTCGGGGGGCAAGTACTCCCGATCGAAGGTGCGGATACGTGAAAGTAGTAGACAACTCCTTCAAGAGTTATATTTAGAAGGATTATTAAGTAGAAATAAGGTTCTATGGAACCACTAGGAACCAAAAAGTTATTACCCCAAGTGGGAAATAACTTGTTATTATGTAAGGGTGGAACCCTCTTTGACTTGAAGATATACTTCAAGATATTTTATTGAAAGTTTATTTAGCATCCTTGAACTCTCTTGTTATGTTATTATTAAACACGAAAACAACTTTGTACCAATGCACATAACGTAAAAATGCAAAATAGAATGCATGAACGTAATAAAAGTGCCGAGTACTGAAGGGGTTAAAGGTACGAGAATAAAAGATAAAAGCCATGCATGGCCAACACGGGTAGTAAACGGAAAAGCTACGTCTATACTCTTAGGCACACAACATTGAGGTCTTGACAGACCAGCCCCTTGGAAGCACAATTCGACCTCATTCCAGGTCTATGAGAGGTCAAACCCTGTAGGGCTCATTGACCTCATTCCAGGTCTATGGGAGGTCAAACCCTGTAGGGCTCATCGACCTCATTCCAAGTCAAAAATTACAAAGCCTTGAGGCCCTAAGACATTTCGACCTCAAAGGATTTTAAGGCCTAATTCGACTTCAAACGAGGTCGAAAACAATCTCAGTAAGACATTTTGACCTGAAAGGAAAAATAAGTGTTAGTTCGACCTCATTCCAAGTCGATGGGAGGTCAAACCATGTAGGGCTCATCGACCTCGGTCCAGGTCGATGGGAGGTCAAACCCTGTAGGGCTCATCGACCTCATTCCAAGTCGAAAATTACAAAGCCTTGAGGCTCTAAGACATTTCGACCTCAAATGATTTTGAGGCCTAATTCGACTTCAAACGAGGTCGAAAACAATCTCAGTAAGACATTTTGACCTAAAAGGAAAAATAAGTGTTAGTTCGACCTCATTCCAAGTCGATGGGAGGTCAAACCCTGTAGGGCTCATCGACCTCGGTCCAGGTCGATGGGAGGTCAAACACTGTAGGGCTCATCGACCTCATTCCAAGTCGAAGATTACAGAGCCATGAGGCCCCAAGACATTTCGACCTCAAAGGATTTTGAGGCCTAATTCGACTCCAAACGAGGTCGAAAACAATCTCAGTGTCAAACCCTGTAGGGCTCATTGACCTCGGTCCAGGTCTATGGGAGGTCAAACCTTGAAGGACACATCGACCTCAATTCAGCCCCTTGGAAATCAAATTCGACCTGGGCTTGAAATTGAGGTTTATTAGACCTCAATCCAGGTCTATTTGACCTACGGCTCTAACAAGGATTGAAACCCCTCAAGTCAGTCAGACGAGGTTTGAAACCCTTCAAGTCTGTCAAACGAGGTTTGAGACCATTCAAGTCAAACGAGGTCTGAGGCCCCACAAGCTAATCAAATTCGACCTGGGCTTGAAATTGAGGTTTATTAGACCTCAATCTAGGTCTATTTGACCTACAGCTCAAACGAGGTTTGAAACCCCTCAAGTCAGTCAGACGAGGTTTAAAACCCTTCAAGTCTGTCAAACGAGGTTTGAGACCACTCAAGTCAAACGAGGCCTGAGGCCCCTCAAGCTAATCAAATTCGACCTGGGCTGGAAATTGAGGTTTATTAGACCTCAATCCAGGTCTATTTGACCTACAGCTCAAACGAGGTTTGAAACCCCTCAAGTCAGTTAGACGAGGTTTGAAACCCTTCAAGTCTGTCAAACGAGGTTTGAGACCACTCAAGTCAAACGTGGCCTGAGGCCCCTCAAGCTAATCAAATTCGACCTGGGCTTGAAATTGAGGTTTATTAGACCTCAATCCAGGTCTATTTGACCTACAGCTCAAACGAGGTTTGAAGCCCGTCAAGTCAGTTAGACGAGGTTTGAAACCCTTCAAGTTTGTCAAGTGAGGTTTGAGACCCCTCAAGTCACTCAAATGAGACATGAGACCCCCCAAGCTAGTTAAATTCGACCTGGGCTTGAAATTGAGGTTTATTAGACCTCAATCCAGGTCTATTTGACCTACAACTCAAACGAGGTTTGAAACCCCTCAAGTCAGTCAGACGAGGTTTGAAACTCTTCAAGTCTGTCAAGTGAGGTTTGAGACCCCTCAAGTCACTCAAATGAGACATGAGATCCCTCAATCCAGGTCTACAAGAATAATAAAAATATAAATTATTATTATTTAATAATAAAATCCGGGTTGGACTTTATTTGAATAAAATTTATCCGAGTGGGACACCCATTTTATCCGAGTAGGACACCCTGAATCAAGAAAATATTTATTCAAAAATTAATTGGGTATAAATATAAATTATTATTATTTAATAATAATAATTAATATCCGGGTTGGACTTTATTTGAATAAAATTTATCCAAGTGGGAAGCCTCATTTTATCCGAGTGGGACACCTCCAAATTTAAAATCAAATTATTCCAAAATAAATATTATTATTTATTAATGATACTTGGAAAAATTTGAAAGAAAAAAAAATTGGATCGACCTCGAATGAGGTCGAAGTCAGGGAGCCCAGAATTTTCGACCTGCCCACAATTTCAACTCTAATTCGACTTCGGTCGAAGTCGATTTGAATTGTCAAACTACTAAATGGTCACCCAAGTTTGACAGAATTTACGAATGCCCCTGAAGTTTGAAAACTGACGATTATCCCCCTGAAGTTTAGAAATTTACGAATTCTCCCCTGAAGTTTGAAAGTTGACGATTACTCCCCTGAAGTTTGTAAATTAACAAATCAAACCCTGCAAAATTACAAGTTGATCCCAGATGGAAAAATTACATAAAAATTCCTAAATTATTAGGAATAATTGAGAAAAATACCCGTGGATACATAAAAAATTCCTAAATTATTAGGAATAATTGAGAAAAATACCCGTTGGTACATAAAAATTCCTAAATTATTAGGAATAATTGAGAAAAATACCCGTTGGTACATAAAAATTCCTAAATTATTAGGAATAATTAAGAAAAATACCCGTGGGTACATAAAAAATTCCTAAATTATTAGGAATAATTGAGAAAAATACCCGTGGGTACATAAAAATTCCTAAATTATTAGGAATAAATGAGAAAAATACCCGTTGGTACATAAAAATTCCTAAATTATTAGGAATAATTAAGAAAAATACCCGTGGGTACATAAAAAATTCCTAAATTATTAGGAATAATTCAGAAAAATACCCGTGAGTACATAAAAATTCCTAAATTATTAGGAATAATTAAGAAAAATACCCGTGGGTACATAAAAAATTCCTAAATTATTAGGAATAATTCAGAAAAATACCTGTGGGTACATAAAAATTCCTAAATTATTAGGAATAAATGAGAAAAATACCCGTTGGTACATAAAAATTCCTAAATTATTAGGAATAATTAAGAAAAATACCCGTGGGTACATAAATAATTCCTAAATTATTAGGAATAATTCAGAAAAATACCCGTGGGAACATAGAAATTCCTAAATTATTAGGAATAAATGAGAAAAATACCCGTGGGTACATAAAAAATTCCTAAATTATTAGGAAAAATTAAGAAAAATATCCGTGGGTACATAAAAAATTCCTAAATTATTAGGAATAATTGAGAAAAATACCCGTGGGTACATAAAAATTCCTAAATTATTAGGAATATTTAAGAAAAATATCCGTGTGTACATAAAAATTCCTAAATTATTAGGAATAATTGAGAAAAATACCCGTGGGTACATAAAAAATTCCTAAATTATTAGGAATAATTGAGAAAAATACCCGTGGGTACATAAAAAATTCCTAAATTATTAGGAAAAATTAATAAAAATACCCGTGGGTACATAAAAAATTCCTAAATTATTAGGAATAATTGAGAAAAATACCCGTGGGTACATAAAAATTCCTAAATTATTAGGAATATTTAAGAAAAATATCCGTGGGTACATAAAAATTCCTAAATTATTAGGAATAATTGAGAAAAATACCTATGGGTACATAAAAAATTCCTAAATTATTAGGAATAATTGAGAAAAATACCCGTGGGTGCATAAAAAATTCCTAAATTATTAGGAATAATTGAGAAAAATACCCGTTGGTACATAAAAATTCCTAAATTATTAGGAATAATTAAGAAAAATATCCGTGGGTACATAAAAAATTCCTAAATTATTAGGAATAATTCAGAAAAATACTCGTGGGTACATAAAAATTCCTAAATTATTAGGAATAAATGAGAAAAATACCCGTGGGTACATAAAAAATTCCTAAATTATTAGGAATAATTAAGAAAAATACCCGTGGGTACATAAAAAAATTCTAAATTATTCGGAATAATTGAGAAAAATACCTGTGGGTACATAAAAAATTCCTAAATTATTAGGAATATTTAAGAAAAATATCTGTGGGTACATAAAAATTCCTAAATTATTAGGAATAATTAAGAAAAATACCCGTGGGTACATAAAAATTCCTAAATTATTAGGAATAATTGAGAAAAATACCCGTGGGTACATAAAAAATTCCTAAATTATTAGGAATAATTAAGAAAAATACCCGTGGGTGCATAAAAAATTCCTAAATTATTAGGAATAATTAAGAAAAATACCCGTGGGTACATAAAAAATTCCTAAATTATTAGGAATAATTAAGAAAAATACTTGTGAGCACCATATGATCCCTAAAATATTTGGGAAAATACAGAAACACCTGTGGGTGATACAAAATCATGAACATTGATTAAAAATAAAAGATAATCATGAAATTCGACCTCAATCAAGGTCGAAGTGAAGCCAAAGCCAAGAAGGCCTATTCGACCTCAAATCTCATTCGACTTCAAATGAGGTCAAAAATCAATCACTACAGCCATTCGACTTCAGTGAAAAATTGACGTCTACTTCGACCTCAATCGAGGTCGAAATCGACCTCGGAATCAAAGAGCCTCGAAGGCCTAATTCGACCTCAATCGAGGTCGAAATTGACAATAACATCATGTATCGACTTCAAAGGTATTTTCAGGCCTAATTCGACTTCAATCGAGGTCGAATTCGACCTTAGTCACGTGATCGACCTCAAGCTAATTTTTCTGTTATGTTTGACTTCAATCAAAGTCGATTTCGACTCCAATACTTTGTATCGACCTAAGGGTGCATTTCATGTTTTGATCGACCTGTTCGACTTCGATCGAAGTCGAATTCGACCTCAAGCCATCAATTCGACTTTGAGGTGTTTTGGACCCTTGTTCGACCTCAATCCAGGTCGAAATCGACCTCGATCCAGGTCAATTTAGGGCATATAAAAGAAAAAAAAATCTTATTTAGCAATTTAGCTTCGAATAAAGTCCTTTGAGGGCCGATTATTTAATATTGATTCTCTAGGGAAAACGTGAGCACTAAAAATTGGGATAAAAGTGAATGAAACGAGTCAAAAGCCCGATAAAGGCACTAAAACCCTTTGTGAAACTTTTACGAAAACTCGCGAAGTTTTCCCAAAAGTTGGGGGGCAAATGATATGGGAAAAAAATAGCCCTGAAAAAATAATAAATATAGCATTTATTATTTTATTAATTAAACCTAATATGGTTCAAAGGCTTGGGCCCTTAAAACGGACTAGGGAAATAAATCCAAGCATCAACTGGATTTGTAAGTCCAGCCCACAAGCTCTGTTGAAGCCATAGGCCCGTTAAGCCTTTGTTATTAATTAATTTCGTAATTAATTAATAAAGGCTCAGTAGAGGCCCAAAAAGGCTAATTGAAGGCCTTCATCCTAGAAGGATCTAGAAACCCAAACGTGGGAAGAGTCCTACGAGACCCCTCATCTGTGGAAGGCTCTAGAAGCCCAATCACAAGGATAAGACTACATCTGCAAGATTCTAACAAGGACTCTCATTCCTATAAGGTTTCAACAACCTTACATCACTAGGAGACTTGACCCCCAAGTCTCCTAACTCTAATCTGATTCCAAGGCCTCCATGCGCCTATATAAAGGGCCTAACCCCTCAAAATTAGAACTACGTTTTGGCTTGATTCTCTAAACACAACAGAGATACGTAGGCAGTTAACAAGGACTTGAGTTAGTCACGAAACGTTAACGCAACCATTAAAGCTCGAAGCTCCCCCAAACCCTAGCATTAATTACATATTAAAAACACCTCATTTTTTATCCGTAACACCTATATACAAGAATCTTCTAAAATCAAATGGAATAGAAGAAATAATAAATAATCATTAGTTCTATCCAATCCAAGCATGTTGTTATATACCCCATTTTCTTGTTCAACAGTGGAGTAATCCTCTTCTAGTAAAAGTCTTTGTTCAACAATTCTCCCTTTTTGGATCTTGTTGAACACTTCAAACTGTTCAACACTTCTCCCCCTTAGTTGAGTAATCCTCTTCAGAAGAAATTTTCCCCCCCTTAGTTGAGTAACATTAGAAATCTGTAACAGGGAATTGTGAATAGGATTTGGTAATTGTGCTAGTATGTGATTTTACTTTGTGTTTCTGACAAGTGTTTCGCTCATATACTCTCTAAGTGTTTCATTCATAGAATATATATTTTTACTCTCTCTCACTTATGTTTCACACTCTTCTCACAACACTATTTCTCTCCCGGTATGGATGACACAATCTTTTGTACCTGCAAGAAAGATCACCATAGCCCCTTCAAGAAAGGTCACTGGTGGTGCAATGGGGTTTCGTAAATCCCCGTCCTCAATTGAATCTATTAAAATTTTGACTTTGAAAACTGAATTGCTTCAGGAATAGATTCAATGAGTTGCTGATCATCTAAGATGATCTATTCCGATAGGAATCCAGATATGTTCCATCTGGGGAGGGAGACAAGGATCTATAAGTAGCAAATGATCCAAGTTTCCTCCTAATGCCTGTGAAGGCATGTTGATTCAGTCAGAATCATCAATCATCCTTCCTTCCTTGATATGGAAGTTTAGAATAATTGCTACCGTCAATTCATCCTTCCTGTGACATTCCAGTTGCTCAATTATTGGTCCTTAAAAATAAAATAATTTATTTGTGGTTTCTTGAAAATGTCAGATGAAATTAACTCTTCATTGGTAGCCTTGGCTGACAGGCTGAATTCAATAGACTCACTCTGTTGAGAGACTGAACCTAGTAACAGTTTTACCTTTTTCAAGTCTGTACCCTTTTGAGAGAACACAGATGACTTAACAGTTGTCTCAGTTTCTATATTTGAATCACCTTTCTGGAGACAGAGCTGTTGGTTCACTCACATCATGTTGGGTCCCGGAAGTATCGTAGAAGGGGGATTGAATGCGATATTAACAATAATTTAAAATTCTTTTCAGAATTTGCGGAATTAAATTATTGCTTTAGCTGAGGGTTAGAGTCTTTGTAGTGTTTGGGAGGCTGACTTACTAACTTTCTATTTTTATGATATTATATTTAAGATATAGAAATTAGCAAGTAAGTAAACAAGATTCAAGTTAAATATGTATATTAAACTTGAATGAGTGTTACAACATTCGGTAGAATAAACTTTAATTCCTAGAACAAATTTGACATGAATTGTTCTACTTTAGGAATTAAAATCAAACCAGCACAGAAAGTCTGTGAATATAACTTTGCAGACAAATTACTGAATTTGAAAGTTTTTCTACTTTTGAAATGAGAAGTGATCTCCTCATATTTATAGAGGTTGGAAAAGCTTAGCATTACTTTTCAGTATTACTATTTTTCCTTGAAAAATAAGCCTAGTATTACCTTTAAAAAGACCGGGCATTACCTTTGACAATTCGGTATTACCTTTCATTAAGCTCGGTATTACCTTTTCAGAAGCTCGGTATTACCTTTTCAGAAGCTCGGTATTACCTTTTAAAAAGTAATTTCGGTATTACCTTTTAAAAAGATAATTTTGGTATTACTTTTTAAAAAGGTAATTTCGGTATTACCTTTTAAAAAGGTAATTTTGGTATTACCTTTGAATATTATTCGGTATTACTTTTTAATACTTCTCTCGGTATGACTTTTCATCACCTGCCAAATCAATTACTTTTCACTTGACTGGGACATTTGGCATGCTGTGATTGGTTCCTGGGAAAAAAGAACTCCTGCCATTTCAATTTGAAAAGAAAGGGGCCTATTTCGTCCTGTAGTGATGAGCTTCGTAGAAATGCTTTTCGATCTGCACAGCTTATAATCTTTGATTAATAAATAATAAATTTAATTCAGAAATTATAAAAATAAATATCTAATATTATTTAGATATTTATAAATATAATTTACTAAATAAATAAAATATTTATTAATTAAATAAATCCTTACGCTCTAAGCTGCGGTCTCCTGATCGTCTGGAACCGAACTCCTTTTGACTTGGAAATGATAAATCAATTCCAACCGGGGTTCCACCTTTAAGAATATATGGCTCTGCATTTCTTCCGTGTCATTTCTTTTTCCGTCTTTTCTTCAAGTCAGTACCGTATCCCTTTGAGCTTTCAGCTTATGTCTTCTATCATTCTAAAATAATTCTAAATTAATTAATCCTTTTATTAATTTAAGAAATAAATTAATTCTGAGTGAATTAATTTACTAATTAAATTAACTAATTACTTTAATAATTAATAGAGAATTAAATTAAAGGCTTGACTATTGTTGATGTAGATAAAACTCTTCTGTTCTTCAACAATAACATTTTTAACCACTTGAACTTTTTGATGACGAATCTTCACTGACATTGTTGACACCCTGTGCACTGGTCTGGTTCACGGATGACTAACTACAATGTTGATTCTTATTTCTTCTGTAGTGGTCTTTGTGTCTTGTCTTGTCCTGTCTTAGCTTCTTTTTGTTCTTCCTCTATATTCAATATTTATTATTTACTTCGCTTTCTTATCTGAGTTGAGTTGTCATCTACTTATTACAAATAGGACTAGTAATATGACTTTCAATCTCTCCCTATTTGTTATTAAACATTTAACACACAAATTCCTAGAGGATAACTCAACTAACAACTAAGAAAATAATACGACATTTAAGAACTGTAAATAATAAATTGTTCTCTGGATCATATAATACATTTCCAGATTTCAATCATGAAAGATAAATAAGATAGATGTTCCTCTAGACTGAACATATTTAACAACGTTCTATCTTGACTTACCTATCATTACCAGCTTTAGAAGTATCAACTTCACCTTCTTCTAGAGTTTAACTTTTGTGACCAGGTGTCATTGGTAGATCTTCAGTGGCTGGTTTCTCTGGATCAGATTCTGCATTTCCAGATTTCTTGAGAAACTGAAATGAAAGATGTTTGTTCCTCTAGCACTGAACATATTATACAAGTAGTATTATCTTCATTTCTCAGACTCATCACTACTCCCCCTTAGGATGGCAGGGATGAAGTCTTGTTCTCTTCTTACCATCTATCCTATGTTTCTCCAACTTCTGTCTTCACTTCTCTCCCAAGGTGAATTCATTCTCCCCTTACGTGAATTATCCAACCAATTTAATAGGGGTAACAACATATATGGCATACATACAGCATTAAAGCATCGCAGGTATAAAAAATGCAAACTATGACATGTTATGCATTTTAGAAAATCCAGTTAATTCCTATATATAAGAATCTTCTAAAATCAAATGGAATAGAAGAACTAATAAGTAATCACTAGTTCTTTCCAATCCAAGCATGTTGTTATATACCCCCTTTGGATCTTGTTCAAAAACAATTTTCTCCCTATTTGGATCTTGTTCAACAATTCTCCCCTTTGGATCTCTTGTTGAGCAATTCTTCCCTTTGGATCTTGTTCAAACTTCTCCCCCTTAGTTGAGTAATCCTCTTCAGAATCCTTAATCTCAGAAGAAATTTTATCCCCCTTAGTTGAGTAACATTAGAAATCTTTAACAGGGAATTGGGAATGGGATTTGGTAATTGTGGTAGTGTGTGATTTTTTTTGTGTTTCTGACAAGTGTTTCGCTCATATACTCTCTAAGTGTTTCACTCATAGAATATACATTTTCACTCTTTCTCACTTGTGTTTTACTCTCTTTTCACAACACTATTTCTCTCTTAGTACAGATGACATAGTCTTTTGTACCTGCAAGAAAGATCACCATAGCCCTTCAAGAGAGGTCACTGGTGGTGCAATGGGGTTTCATAAATCCCCATCCTCAACTGAATCTATCAAAATATTTGATTTTAATAACTGAATTGCTTCAGGAATAGATTCAATGAGTTGCTGATCATCTAAGTTGATCTATTCCATTAGGAATCTAGATATGTTCCATCTGGGGAGGGAGACAAGGATCTATAATTTAGCAAATGATCCAAGTTTCCTCCTGATGCCTGTGAAGGCATGTTGATTCAGTCAGAATCATCAATCAATCTTCCTTCCTTGATATGGAAGTTTAGAATAATTGCTTCCGTCAATTCATCCTTAGTGTGTGACAATCCTTACAGTGCATTTGAATATATACATTTATGGTTTACAGTGTTTGAGAGTGTCCAGATGAAGTTGACTCTTTATAAATGGCCTTGGCTGACAGGCCGAATTCAATAGACTCATCATGTTAAGATGACGAACCTAGTAACAGTTTTACCATTTGCAAATCTATACCCTTTTGGGAGGATATAAATTAGTTAGCAGTTGACTTGGTTTCAATTTCATATTCTAACTAGAGGCAGAGCTGCTGGAACACTCATAGATACTTCTCTTTTCTAGTGCACTAGAGGCACTTACTCTCTCACCCTCTTTAATTGAAAAAACTTTTCTTTTCAAGGGTTTAGTAGATGAAGTTGTATCTGTTTGAGTGTTTGTGGTTCTATGATCTGTGTTAGAGATTGTAGGTTTTCAATCCCTTGATCATGAGGGCTCAATATATCAATTGTATATATTTTTATATCAATTGATTAGAGAATATATCAAGATCGAGATTACCTGCTTTTACCTCGAGTCGATTGCTCTTGTTCGGCAGAACACATATATGCTTTTATTATTAGTGATTTTTAGATAAACAATATATATATATATTATCACTAACAACAAAAATCATAATTAATTGCAATGAAACAATAACAAATTATCAAAATATGATAATTAATAATAATTTCAAAAAGCAAGTAATTATGCTCCTAATATCTCATCTATTAAAACTGTGAAACTAATAAACGATGAATTGCTTCAATTCATAATTTTAATAAGATAAAATACTCTTGCTAAATACTAAATAATCATAGGAATGAAAATTAGCATTTAACTTCATACACTATATCTAATAATTGTTACTCAAGCATATGACAATTATACTCATAACAATTATTAGTGATATATGTAAGCTCGAGAAAATACATGTAAAGAAATTCACAAGTCCTTTAAATATAGACATTTAATACTTATGATTCTTAAAACAATTTCTCGTAGACAAAAATAAATTTTAAAAATAAAATGAAATAAGAATAAAAATAAAAATAAAAATAAACTTACACACATATAACAAAATTTTCTTTAAGATACATATCCTTTAATAAAACGCGGGAAAGTTGTATCTGAGAAGAAAGTTTATATCTCTTATGAATTTCCTATAAGGCAAACTTTCCATAATAAAAATATTTACAAGATATGTATATTTACAGTATAACCAATTTCTAAAGCCATTGGGGGCTAACTAGAAAGAACCAATCGAGACAAAAAGATAATCACCTTAACATTCTAAAACAACTTTTTCATCCCAAGGAGAAGGAAAAATATAATAAGGAATGATAATAGATTGCATTAAAGCACTTTCAATAAAAGAGTTTTGTCGGAACTAAAGATTTATCATTTAAGAGCATGATACGATGTTAGGCCGTTTATACACGAACAATGAACTGTTATACGTAAATAAAGAAGTACTTTGTATTAACTTGAATCAACGTTTACAAGTTCTCTATCAAAGATGAACGAATATCTTTGACAGCTGCTAGGTTACACCTTCGAATGTAGCAAGCGATCACCCTTCTAGGGTAAACCTATCTGTGTTTATATAGTACACAGTTTCAATCAATCTATATCAATATGCTATAAATCAGCTATTATACATATCAATTATAGATTACTGCTTTATCTCTTTCTTTGTTTAGCTCCGCATCTTCGCTTCAGTATATATATCTTTAATATATTTGTCTTGATCTTCGAAGACTTTCCATTCTTGTGATCATCATCTTCCCAATATAACTTCAACTGTATAGATTATGATCACCTTGTAAATTCTGGCTTCACTAACTCTGAAGATAAACTCAAATACCAAAACGTTCCTGACAGCAACTTTCTTGACAGTAACTTCTTTGACAGTAAGTTGTCTGACAGTAAACTTTGATAGCAAAAAGTTCCTGACAGCAACTTTCTTGACAGTAACTTCTTTGACAGTAAGTTGCATGACAGTAACTTTTGCGCGTATGCATGACAGTATCTTTCTTGACAGTAACCTTGCATGCATGACAGTATCTTTGGCGGATAGCTTTGCTTGACAGTAGCTTTCTTGGTAAACTCTGATCAGTACCTGTTTGCTTAAACACTGACATTAGCAATTATATCTAGCAATCTCCCCCAACTTGTTCATACTGAAAGATGTACAAGTTATACAGATAATTGATGATGTCAAAACATATAACAGGCAAACATATACTAAGTACTTATCAGAATACTAACAGAGTTTAACTACTATCAGTTTTCAAAAGATACTTATCAGAGAATGTGAAAAGTTGCCTGGAACTACTTTCTCCCCCTTTTTGACATTAGCTATTAGGACAATGAATAAATAAGTCGTGTGAACACTCTAAGTTTCCATATTCAAGATGAATAAACTGCTACAAGTTAGCCGTTTGTAAACACCACTCATAATTCTGAAAGATCAATATTATTTTGAATAAAAATAATATCAAATCAATTTTTGTGTAAATCTGACACAAATAATAATTTAATCATCAGAGATTAAACTATCAGAAAATAACACATGACTATCTGAGTTTGTCAATGACCCAATCTCAATACACATCACTTAGTACAGAGTATGCAGATGTGAAACGTGTGTGGTTAGCAGAGTTTACGATCAGTATTTAGAGAATCTCAGACTTTATAGATCTAAAGCAAAGTAGCAAATACTGTACACCTAAACTCTCATGGCTAATTTTCACTGATGATTACTAAACTCCGAACTATACACCTTGACACAATTTGTACAATACTGCAATTGTAAACAATTTACAATTTATTTATTTATTTATTTTTATTTTTATTGATAATAATATGTGAATTAGTCCCCAAAAATTTAAATAAGTTTTAGCCCATACTTTTTACCAGCATGTTCATGGATCGTCCTAAACCACATCATGATCTCAAAGGAAAACTGTTTCCAGTAATCAGTATTTGTGAATTTAGTCCCCAAAAACTTAAGTAAATTTTAGCCCATACTTTTAAGAAGTATGTTCATGGATCTTCCTAATCACAACTAAACAAAAATAATACAGCAATATTGAACTGGTCCCCAAAAATGTAATTACATTTTAGCCCATATTTTTAAATATGTTCATGGATCGTTCCAGTCAATAAACTATCAGATGTTATAACTATCAGAGTTTATCAGATCATCAGCTTATATCTATGCCTTCGAGAATAAATGTGAACAGTGAATACTAACTTAGATTTAGATCAATAACTTAAGAGATGCAAAAAAAAACTAACCGTAATAGCATGCTCGTGTAAAGTATTCTGCACATTTCTAAATTCAGATCATATATACCAAAATAGGGTTCATGACTACTAACTGACAATCTTGCGACTGGCAAAGATGTGGTGCATCAGAGTTTACAGAAACAGAGTTTGACAGTCAGAGTTTATATGCAAAACTTGACCTTCAGAGTATAAGAGCAGAGTTTACAAAACAGTTCACATGTAGGTGGAATAGAGAGCATTATATGACATGTAATAGACAGAGTTTAATGAGCCTAACCACAAATCTTAGTCTGATCCAGAGATCATTCCAAGTTCATTTACCAGCCTTGTGAAAGTGCTTTCACTCAATGGTTTAGTGAAAATATCAGCTAGCTGTTGGTCTGTAGGCACAAAAATAAGCTCAATGTCTCCTTCCTCTACATGCTCCCTTATGAAATGATATCTGATGCTGATGTGCTTTGTCATGGAATGTTGAACTGGATTTCCTGTCATGGCAATAGCACTTTGATTATCACAAAAGATAGGAATGTTAGAATAATCTAACCCATAATCCAGCAACTGATTCCTCATCCAAAGAATCTGTGCACAACAGCTGCCTGCAGCAATATACTCTGCCTCTGCTGTAGATGTAGATGTGGATTTTTGTTTCTTACTGAACCAAGAAATAATTCTGTCACCTAGAAATTGACAGCTTCCACTGGTGCTTTTTCTGTCATTTTTATAACCTGCAAAGTCTGCATCAGAGTAACCAATTAACTTAAAATCTGATTCTCTAGGATACCACAGCCCTAAGGTAATGGTTCCTTTAAGATATTTGAAGATTCTCTTTACAGCAATTAAGTGTGGTTCCCTTGGATCAGCTTGAAATCTAGCACACAAACAGGTTGCAAACATGATGTCAGGTCTGCTTGCAGTAAGATACAGAAGTGAACCAATCATGCCTCTGTAGATGGTGGCATCTACTGAAACACCGCTGTTTTTATCTAACTTTGTTGCAGTAGCCATAGGAGTGGGTGCAGAAGAGCTATCAAGCATCCCAAATTTCTTCAACAAATTTCTGGTGTACTTGGCTTGATTTATGAAAATTCCATCCTCAAGTTGCTTCACTTGCAGACCCAAAAAATAACTTAGCTCCCCCATCATGCTCATTTGAAATCTAGACTGCATAAGTTTAGCAAATCTTTCACAGAGTTTGAGATTAGTGGATCCAAAAATTATGTCATCAACATATATTTGAACTAACAACAGGTCCTTACCTTTTTGAAAATAAAACAAGGTTTTATCAATAGTACCTCTGGTGAAACCACTTTCCAAGAGAAATTTGGCTAGTGTTTCATACCATGCTCTAGGTGCCTGTTTTAATCCATAAAGGGCCTTGTCCAGCCTGTAGACATAATCAGGATACTTGGGATCCACAAACCCTGGTGGTTGCTCAACATACACTTCTTCATCTAGTTTCCCATTTAGAAAGGCACTTTTTACATCCATCTGAAAGACCTTGAATTTCTTGTGTGATGCATATGCTAGAGACATCCTTATGGCCTCTAACCTTGCAACTGGTGCAATGGTTGCATCATAGTCAATACCCTCCTGTTGAGAGTATCCTTTGGCCACTAGTCTAGCTTTGTTCCTTGTCACTATTCCCTCACTATCTGTCTTGTTTCTGAACACCCATTTTGTACCAATAATTGATCTGTTCTTTGGTCTTGGTACTAGTGTCCAAACTTCATTTCTCTCAAATTCATTCAACTCTTCTTGCATTGCTGTAATCCAATCAGCATCTAGAAGAGCTTCACCAATTTTCTTTGGTTCTGTCTGTGACAAAAATGCATGATACAGACATTCATTTGATGTGGCACTTCTGGTTTGAATACCAGCTTCTGGATCTCCAATTATTTGATCCCTTGGATGAGACTTTGACCATTTAATAGCATGTGGCAACTGATTCCTTGCATTTCTGGATTCTCCCCCTTGATCCATGCTCTCTGCATTTTCTGAGGCTCCCCCTGAATATGAGCCCTCAAAGTTTGAGTTAGCAGAGTTGGAATCATTATTATTTGATTGCCCTGAATTAGTCTCATTATTTGATTCTGCAGGATGTGACTGATCAAAGTTTATCACTTCAACATGATCTTTATCAGAGACTATCAGAGGTACAGAGTATGCTCTATTAGAGTCTGTGGAAATTTCATCAGAGTTTATCGGATCAGAGAATAGTTCTTCATTTTCAAAGTGTAGTTGATCATGATCATCAGCATCTTCAAGTCCAGTGATTTTCTTGTCATCAAATGACACATGAATTGATTCCATGACCACCCTTGTTCTCAGATTGTAAACTTTGAATGCCTTTGTAGAAATTGGATATCCCACAAAGATTCCTTCATCGGCTTTTAACTCAAATTTTGTAAGCTGTTCTGGGTGTGTTTTCAACACAAAACACTTACAGCCAAATATATGAAAATACTTTAGATTAGGATGTTTCCCTTTCACCATCTCATATGGTGTTTTTCCATGCTTATTTATCAGAGTAGAATTTTGAGTAAAACAAGCAGTTTGAACAGCTTCTGCCCAAAAATAGGTTGGTAATTTAGCTTCATCTAACATGGTTCTGGCAGCTTCAATAAGAGTTCTATTTTTCCTTTCAACTACACCATTTTGTTGTGGTGTACCTGGTGCAGCAAACTCTTGCTTAATCCCTCTGTCCTTGCAGAATTCTTCCATAGTAGCATTCCTGAATTCAGTTCCATTATCACTTCTGATTATCTTTACTTTGTGCTCAGATCCATTATCCAGTAGCTTTACATGCTCCATCAGAGTTTGTTGAGTTTCATCCTTCTTCGCTAGAAAATACACCCATGTGTATCTGGTATATTCATCAACAATGACTAAAACATATCTTTTTCTTCCAATAGATTCAACATTCACTGGACCAAATAGATCAACATGAAGTAAATGATAGGGATGCACAATTGCTGATTCAGTTTTGCTCTTGAATGATGTCTTCATTTGCTTGGCCTTTTGACATGAATCACATAGGCCATCTAGACTGAGTAGAGATTTTGGAAGACCTCTCACCAGATCTTTTCTGATCAACTCATTAATGTTGTTCAAATTGAGATGAGAGAGCTTCTTATGCCATTTCCAACTTTCTTCACTGGACACTGTTGAAGCCAAACAGATATCCTTTTCTTCAGAGTTTACAGAAACTCTAGCTTCATAGATATTATTGTGCCTGTGTCCAAGAAGAGCTAGTTTCCTAGTAGCTTTGCTTATGATTTCACAACATTCTTCATCAAAGCTTACTTTATAACCTCTATCACAGAGTTGACTCACAGATAACAGATCATGCTTGAGTCTTGGGACATGAGCTACATTAGTGATGATGACATTTCCCAAATTTATACTGCTATATCCCAAAATTCTTCCTATGTTGCCATCTCCATAAGAAACATTTGGGCCAGCCTTTTCCTCATAGTCTGATAGCAGGGCTTTATTTCCAATCATGTGTCCTGAACATCCACTGTCCAAAACTAGGATACTTTCCCTGTTGCCCTGCAATCACAAACAAACTAATGTTTAGTTTTAAGGATCCAGACTTGCTTGGATCCTTTGTCCTTTTTATGGTTGTTAGCTTTTGCAGCGGAATTATTTCTGTTATCAGAGTGTAAGCTAACATTTGACTTATCAGACTTTACACTAGCGGAATTAACTTTGACCCATTTCAAATTGGGCTTCAATTCATAATAATTGTGATAAAATTTATGATAATTCTTGCAAGTGTACATCGAGTGCCATGTGCTTCCACAATGGTTACAATAAGTCATAGGTCTAGTCCTAACATTATATTTCTTATCCCCTGACTTGGAGGGTAAAGAATTCACATTCTTATTTTTCCTGCAAAAAATAGCAAGATGGTTAGTACTACCATAGTTAAAGCATGTTTTTCTAGGAGCATCAGGAATAGGCATATAATTATTGCTTTTATCAATACCAACTTTACCATTTCTATTTTTCCTAGACAATTTCACCTTATTAACAGACTTTACCTCTTTCAGCTTTTGCTTGAGTTGCTTGTCTGTCATAAGTCCAACATTAACCTGTTTAAAACTCACTTTAACAGGCTTCTTTTTAACCTCCTCTTTGACAGTCTCTTTAATAGTTTCTTGCTTTTCCTCCTTTTTAAATGTCTCAGAGTTTATCTTAGAGGACTCAGGAACAAATTTCATTGGTTCTGATTTAGGTTTAGGTGGGGGATGAGACTTAACCTTAACATTATCCTGAAATCTAAGCTCATCATTCTCACCATAACCTGAACCAGTAGGGCTATCCTGAAAAACTTGTTGAGTACTTTTACCTGATTTAGTCCAAGTCTCAATAATTTTTCTCTCTTTAGCCAATTCAGATTCAAGGTATTTAAATCTCTTAAGTAGTTCCTCTTTAACATACACAGCATTATCTCTCTCCTTTTTAACAGCATTTTGAATTACTAGCTCATTTTCAAGAAAGATGTTTCTATTCTTAATAGTGGAACTCTCAGATTTTATCCTCTCATTCTCTTTTGTATGATCTTTATAACTAATCAACAAACTTTTGAGATAGACTCTAAGTTCAGATATATTATCAGTATCAAAAGCAAGAGAAGTTTGAGGTACCTGAATTTCAGATGGCTGATTATCAATAGAAGCCATGAGTGCATAGTTGACTTCACCATCAGAGTCTGATGTATCTGCCCAGTCCTTGCCTTTTGAGATGAGGGCCTTTTCCTGCTTTCCTTTCTTGTACTCAGTTGCAAAGTGCCCTTTCTCTCCACAGTTGTAGCAAGGTAGCTTGGATTTATCAGTTTTACCAGGCTTCCTGTCTTTACCATCAGCTCTTGCAAAGTCCTTTTTGCCATATTTTGAGCTGCTTCTAGAAAACTTCTTCCCTTTCTTGAACCCTGTGAAGCCCATCTTCTTGAATGTCTTCACCATCAGGACAGCCATTTCCATCATCTTTTCCTTATCATCTTCATCAGAAGATTCAGATGATTCATCAGAACTAGAGTCACCATCAAAGTTTGATGACTCAGAGTTTAGGGTTAGAGCTTTTCCCTTAGCTCTCTTCCTTGATTCTTCTTTCTTCAAGGGCTTTTCTCCCACTTTTAGAGCAACAGGTCTTGTCTTCTTGCTGTTCCTCTTGCTCCTTTGCTCCATCTCTAATTCATGGGTTTTGAGAATCCCATAAATTTCATCAAGTTCCATCTCTCCTAGCTCATAGTTATCTCTTAAGGTAGTGGTTTTCAAATCCCACTGTTCAGGCAGAGAAAGGAGAAATTTCAGATTAGAGTCCTCCAAATCATACTCTTTGTCAACTAATGACAGATCATTCAATAGCTTTACAAATCTGTCATAAGTATCAGTCAATGATTCATCAGCCCTTGAATTAAAGTGTTCATACTCCTGTGTGAGTATGGTCTTTCTATTCTTCTTGATAGCCTTGGTTCCCTGACATCTAGTCTCCAAAGCATCCCAAATTTCCTTTGCACTTTTACATGCAATTACTCTGTTAGACATAACATTATCCAAAGCACTGTGGAGAAGATGTCTAACCTTTGCATCTTTTGCAATTGATGCAATATCCTCAGCAGTCATGTCCTTCTTTTCCTTGGGAATAAGCCTTGGTTCTTCACCATTAACAGGCACAGACAGCTTTGTGGGATTGTGAGGACCATCTTCAATTCTTTCAAGATATTCTGGATCTATAGCTTCTAGAAACATGGTCATCTTCACTTTCCAGATAGGATATTCTGATGCCTTGAGTATAGGAACCCTAATAGACTCATACCTGCTCATCTGGTTTAATTTGTTCCCGTTTTGGTTTGTCTCAGACATTGTTTTGTTCGTGAATAGATCGAAAACTGTATAGATTAAACAGCGTAGGCTCTGATACCAATTATTAGGCCGTTTATACACGAACAATGAACTGTTATACGTAAATAAAGAAGTACTTTGTATTAACTTGAATCAACGTTTACAAGTTCTCTATCAAAGATGAACGAATATCTTTGACAGCTGCTAGGTTACACCTTCGAATGTAGCAAGCGATCACCCTTCTAGGGTAAACCTATCTGTGTTTATATAGTACACAGTTTCAATCAATCTATATCAATATGCTATAAATCAGCTATTATACATATCAATTATAGATTGCTGCTTTATCTCTTTCCTTGTTTAGCTCCGCATCTTCGCTTCAGTATATATATCTTTAATATATTTGTCTTGATCTTCGAAGACTTTCCATTCTTGTGATCATCATCTTCCCAATATAACTTCAACTATATAGATTATGATCACCTTGTAAATTCTGGCTTCACTAACTCTGAAGATAAACTCAAATACCAAAACGTTCCTGACAGCAACTTTCTTGACAGTAACTTCTTTGACAGTAAGTTGCATGACAGTAACTTTTGCGCGTATGCATGACAGTATCTTTCTTGACAGTAACCTTGCATGCATGACAGTATCTTTGACGGATAGCTTTGCTTGACAGTAGCTTTCTTGGTAAACTCTGATCAGTACTTGTTTGCTTAAACACTGACATTAGCAATTATATCTAGCATACGAAATTTTCTTTAAGATACTTATCCCATAATAAAACGCGGGAATGTGTATCAGAGAAGAAAGTTTCTATCCCTTATGAATTTCTTATAAGGCAAACTTTCCATAATAAAACGCGGGAATTTATGCCAAAGAAGAAATTCAACTCTCTTACCAAATTATATCTCGATAAAATGACTCTTTTCCTTTATACCTTAATACTGTACTATTTGAAAACAGTTTTGTAGCCATCCTTATCAGATAGATGACTATGATTTTCCGACTCATAATGCAATTATGATCTTCATCATTTTCGTCCACTTGATATTATCCCTGACTTAAAATAGAAAATTTCATGACAATAGGGGTGGATGTATTTTTAGCAATACAGTACAAGGCCTTCAAAGCAACAACCACCGTTTAGGTACTTTGAATCAATGTGAAACATACATTGAAACAAGTGTTTGAAAACAAATCATTTTACAAATGGTTGATACCTCAAAGTAAAAACAAATTTTGAAAATAAAAAAAAATATTTACAATATGAATGCCAATTAAATAAAACTGTACAAAAAAAAATTAGGAAATATTTCTAAGTATATAAAATATTGAGAATTTTATACACATATATATAAAATACTTCCACTTTCCAATATTAGTGATTTTTGAAATATGCATTGATTACTTAGATCAGTAATTCTAAATAATATCACTAATATTAAAAGTGTCACAATTATTTATAACAAAATATTTAAAAATATAAGAGAAAAATATCAAAACAATTAAGTAAGATATCATTAACTGATACTCATAAAATGTTTATCATACAAACAATTATGCTGCATATTATTTTAATTCATTTAAATCGTGAGACTGATCTGACATCGAATTGTCTGACATCATAATTTAAATCAATTAAGATAATATTCAAACTTATGCTAGAACGACTAATTACCACATATGCATATAACATTGTAAACATGATAATTAAAGTAGTAGCAATAAACACGAGGTACTGGATTTCAGATAAATTCACAAGTCCTTTAAATATGGAAAATTTAATACTTGTGAACTCATTTAAGAATTCTTTGCAGATGAGATTTCTAACAAATATGCACATACATAATATCTCAATTTTACTAACCAACTTAGACAAAATGAATTTATCAAGCTGTTTTAGCAAATATCTGCAAGTTATTCTACTAAGGACTACTCTCGATATAAATGATACCTGGTGTCCATGCGCTTGTTCCGTGAGTGGTGAAGAGATTATCCAGCAGAGTTGATAGAGTTTGACAGCTTCTGGTAATTACCTCCCTGTCTTTCTTATAACCTGCATTATCTATATCTATATAGCCAATTAGGTTAAACCTAGTATCTTTAGGGTACCTGATTCTTAGAATTGGTAATCCCGTAAGATATCTAACAATTCATATCTTAGTTATAAGATTAGATTCTCTAGTATCCACGTGAAAACTTGCACATAGACATATTGAGAATAAAATATATGGTCTTTATGCACAGTAGACCCACATATAATATAATCATGGTATTCTTGCACTAATATTACATTATGTGTGTGTGCCTTGTATTCTAGAGAGATATGTGTATAACGACTCTAATATTAAATCATTTTCAAGTAATTAGCAGTTAAAGTGTCATACTATGTCCTTGACGATTGCTTGATCTCTAACCTCCTCCATAGAGAGCTTTGTGAAGAGAATGATATACAAATTCCAGTGGATATGAAACTTCAAAGTCCAGGAGTTGTTGTACGTCAACTTGTTCAGCCCTAATAGTATCAAGTCTCGTCTCTGGTGCTTTAGTTAGATCTTGAAAGTCCCGAAGATTCTGTTTCCATCATCGTCGATACCTTCTATAGCAACCAGTTTGGCTTTGTCCCTCATAACAATGCCAAAATTCATTCAGTCTCTGAAAACCCTTACAGTACCAATTACAACTTTGTCTTGTGGCCTGGGTTCCAGATTCAGTAGATTCTGCCTTCGAACTGATTGAGATCATCTTGCATTTGCAATCACCCAATCTGGATCAATCAGTGCTTCTTCAATCTTCTTTTAGGATTCCAACCGTTTAACAATTGTTCTTTCCTGAAGAGTAACCATTTACTTTGCATATCACTTCTAGTCTTTACTCTAGTATCCGGATCACTAAGAACTAGACTCCAGGAATGACTTAGACTCTAAACCCTTTGTCTCGGCAGATATGTTCTTAATGTATTCCTTTGATCTTCATTGTATTGAGTACGACTAGTAGATCCTTCTTTTATTTGCTCCCCTTGAGTTGCTGCTAGGATGTGTTGAAGATCCTTCACCTTGTTGAGTGGATTCTGTTAAAGTCCATGAGTTGTGTAGATTCACTACCATTTCCACTACTAGGATCTGAATCATCATCATTAACATTGATTCCTCTGCAACCTTAGTTTCGTCATCAATATCTGAATATGACTCTGACAAGATGTCAAGCTTCACAGATTCAAAATAAACTTTTATTTTAATGCTCGGGAGCTTGGTATAATAGGACGACACATTCAGACTTTCAATCACCTTCTGGTTTTACATCACATCTTACTTTGAAAGCTTTCGGCTTCAATGAATAGCCGAGGAAAATTGTTCCATGAGCCTTAATTTTAAACTTGCCAAGATACTCATATAAATCTTCAATAAGTATCAATTTCCTCCAAACACACGAAAGAGCTTCAGTGTTTGCTTCTGGTTGGCCATTAACTCATATGATGTCTTTTCACGATTTTGTTGAATAAAGAAGCATGATGTGTTAATCGCTTCAACTTCAAAGTGCTTTGCTTCCAACTTGATCTTCTTGATGTGATCAATCACCATATGTGATATATTATCTATTGAATGCACGAACATCACCAATTCACTCTCAGTTGAGTGATCTTCCATCTTTCTTGCTTGAAATCAAACACTTTTCTATTTCAATGCTTTTCCAGAAAACCTTTGACAAAGAATTCCCTAGTGCCCTGTAGATAGTGCTTAAGTCCTTTGACAAGAAAGATATTTCCAGTGATGACAATTCCAAACTCATGATAGCCAAGTCCCTTGTACATCCTTTGCTGTCATCTCCAAAGGTTACCGTTGGGTAGGCTTTCTCAACCAACTGTGATAGTAGAGCTTCAATGTTAGTAATATGCCTCGAACAATAAATGTCACGAAATCACATAACTTTTGACTTTTGTTTCATACTCTGCAATCACAAATGATTAAGTTTCTTGGTACTCAACTTCAATTGAGTCCAGATGGGTTAGAGATATTACTTTCAACAGTGGTAACAACAGCTTCAACCTTAACATGCACAAACTTATCTTTGACTGATCACTTCTCATTCACAGCAGCCTTGACAAGGTAGTCTTAAGACTATGAGATTAGTGATTCCAACCTATCCTTAGGTACACTAGCAGTCTTTACCCTATTATGTTTCTTATACATGCTTTGCCTAAGATTATGCAAGTCCTAAGATATGCATTTTCAAATTTAAACAAACAAGCATGAAAATAAGAACACAAGGTAACATTCAGCTTCAATGCATTATAGATAAGAATTATGCATTTCAGGCATGTTATGCATATTAGAAAATTCAGTACTATCTACTTTAACCATTCTACACAATTGTGACAGGTGTCAAGCAGATTTACAGATATTCAATAATTTTCTAAAAGCACATGGAATAGACGAACTAACAATTTAATTACTAATTCTGTCTAATCCATTCCTGTTGTTGTCTAACATTTTAATTATCTCTAATTACCTAAGTCAGTTTTAGATTAAGCCTCGAATTTATAAATTTTACTGACTAATTAGATAATTCTACCATCTCTTATACTTCTACACCTTAACAAGCAATACTTGAAGTGATTTGACATTTAAGTACAACTATGTGAGTGTGAGCAATTCATATGAAAATACGCACCTGCTTTTAACTCAATACAGTCTCTGTCATTATTTGCTTGTTCAGGCTTTTTGAATATTGTAGCACAGCCCTGATCTTGTCTTGCTACTTTTAGCCTCATATGTTTCTTCAGTTGTGACCTCTAACGATTCTTAAATCTGTTTTGTACAAGTACAAAAACTAGAATGGTCAGTAGAGTCAGAAAAAAAATTCTTCAGAGTTCCCCACTAATAAATCTATCCTATCTTTACATTTGAGTAGTTTATGGAACTATAACATGAACAGTCGTATCATCCACAATAAAATTCAAATGCTCCAGAATAAACCTACTAATACGAAATGACCACTTTCCTCGAAACCGGGTCATATGCTCTGGGAATTAATTCTTAGCCAAAACGAAGAATTTTCCAACTACAAGCCCTTTTTGAAAAATGGACCAAGTTTTTTAATAACTTTAGATTATAAATTAAATCTATATAAATTTAAATAATAAATTTACTTAAATTTGAAAGGCATATGTCAAGGCCTATTTGTAATTAGTAGATGACAACTCAACTCATGTAAGAAATTAAAGTAAGTAATAAATTCTGAGGATGGAATCAATTCGAAGAATGTCAACTAGACACAAAGAATCAACTTGTCAGAAGAATTATAATGAAGTTGCTACTCTACACCGGAAGAAGTTCATTTATATGTTCAAGCGTCGGAGAAAAATAGAGAAGCAGTTGTTCAGAAGATTCAGAAGATTCTAAGTGGCTACTACAGAAGATTCCAGAAGAAGAATGAAGACAGTGAAGTAGAAGAAGAACAGAAGACCACAGCTTAATGTTAAAGATGAAGAATATTTATTATAATATGACATAAATGAACCAGACAGTACATTTGTGTATCAACTAAAATAATAAATATTCATCATCTAGCTCAAGTGGTTTTATGACAAAAGAGACAACGAAGACTGGAAGACTTCAAGACTGATAGCACGGTAATACAAGACGAAATAGTATTTTAATTCTACTATCAAATGTTAATTGATTATTTAATTTATCTAATTAAATTAATTCAAGTTGAATTTAATTTAATTTGTAAATTAACTAATTAATTTAAGTAGAATTAATTTATTATAAAAGATATGACTTAATATGACTTTTAATATAATTCAAATGACTAATAAATAAGTCATACCGACTGTTTATTAATAAGTCATACCGAATTATATTAATAAAAGTCATACCGAAGCTGTTAAAGAAAAGTCATACCGGAGCAGCCGACTGATAAGTCATACCGAAGCTGTTAAAGAAAAGTCATACCGGAACAGCCGACTGATAAGTCATACCGAGCTCAGTGGATAAGTCATACCGAGATTTCTGTGCTCAAAAGGTCATACTGAACCTATTTTGTTTAATTAAAATAAGTCATACCGATTTATTTTAATTAGATAAAATCTGAATATGACTTTAAATAAGTCATACCGAGATTCAGTAAGTCATACCGACCATTCAGAAGTCATACCCAGTTTTTAAATGTCATACAAGGGTTAAAATAAGTCATACAGACTTATTTTCTTGAAATTAAGTCATGCTGGAAAAGGTCATAGCAGCCTTCTCCAAATCTCTATAAATATAAGATGCTTGCTTCATTTGTTAGTGTTCAAACCAAGAGTTAGAAGAAAAAAACAGTTCAAATTCAGTAATTTGTCTGCATTGTAATATTCACAGATTTCTGTGCTGAGTTTGGAATATAATTGTAAAACACGAACAATCCATGTCAAATTTGTTCTAGAACTTTTATCAATTATAAAACAGTTTTCTTAATATTAATTTTGTAATACGTTTCAAGTTAAAAATTATATCTTCTACTTGAACAGTATTTCATTAAAATTAATATTTCGCGAGAAATTAAAATAATATTTTTAATTCAAATATTCCGCGATTAATTTTCAGATATTGTATTCAACCCCCTTCTACAATATCAGGGACCAACAATTGGTATCAGAGCTGGTTGATATATTTTCCTATCAGATCCAAATCAAATTCCGCGAACTCATACAGATCTCAAAAATTATTTTAAATTCGAAATAATTTTTTATTCGAAATAATTTTTTTCCGAAAAATTATTTTTGATCAAAAATTGTTTTAAGTCAAAAATTAAAATATTTTTTGAAACACTTAATTTTTAATCTTATTAAAGATGAGTACCCAGAAAGTGACCAGTATCAAAATTCCACAGTTCGACAGAGAACACTACAATTTGTGGAAACATAAAATGCTACTGTTTATCGGGATTGCAAATCCCAAGTATGCAAATATTTTTGGCCAATGGTGTTGAACCCCCTATATCAGTTATTCTCGAACATATAGTAGATGGGGTCGTAATTCCTCACAGACAGTTTCCAAAAAGTCTATCTGACTATACAATTGAAGAAAAGGAAGCTGTGTCCCTGGACAACAATCTCAAACTGATATTGATTGAATCTCTAGACTACGTCATGTACAATCAAGTAGTCAATTGTAAAAATGCAAAACAGATTTGGGATACAATAGAGATTATCAACGAGGGGACTGAGGAAGTCAAAAAGAATAGACTGGAAATCCTGATCTCCCAGTACGAGCAGTTTAGATCCAACCCTGGTGAGGGTATCTCTGAGGTGTTTCAGAGATTGAACAAACTGATAAACGAGCTCAACATGAATGGGAAGTATTATCAGAATCAGGAGATCAACAGGAAGTTTCTGCTAACCCTACCCGAGCATCTGGAGCACAGGATCGCAGCAATCCGTGAGTCTAGGGACATGAAGGAGGTAACCCTAGAAAGACTCTACGGAGTATTGAAGACATATGAGCTGGAACAGATCCAGACAAGAGAGATGTATGGGAGAGGCAAGGTTCAGAGTTTCTCCAAAGCACTGTTAGTGGAAGCACCACAGAAGATGGAAATGAAGGCTGCTGTACCTTCACTGGAGTATGTTGTTCCAGAAATTGGACATACTTCAGATAAACAAGAAGGTGGTGAATTCTACTCTCTGGAAGAACTAGATCAGCTAGAAGATGAGTCTCTAGCTTTGGTTGCCAGGAAGTTTGGCAACATGAGATTTCGGAGAAATCCCTCCTATAAAATTAAATCAAATTTTAGGAGATTCCAAAGAGGAGGGTCTTCAACAGCTGAATCAAAGAGCGGCTATAAGACCGACTTAGTGGATAGAAGCAAGTTTCGTTGCTTCAACTGCAATGAGCTAGGCCACTTTGCAACAGAGTGCAAGAAGCCTAAGCAAGGGAAGAAGAGAGAGTCTTACGAAGAGCTCAAGGAAAAGTATGATGCACTTTTGCAAAAGCATCAAGGAAAGTCCTATCTGGTAAAGGGAAAAAGCTGGGATGACTCAGATGATAGTGATGAGGAAGAGCTGGGAAATCTTGCTCTTATGGCTTCATCCGAAGAATCAAGGTCTCCTAATAGTCAAAAAGGAATAGAGGTAAATCCTTATTGCCCTAAAATGTTTAATTTAATAGGTAAAGAACTAGAGGGTGAAAGAAGTAAGGTTAAGCAACTAAGACTCGAAAATAAAGATCTAGTTGATGAGCTCGAAGTCTTAAAACAGTTAAAACGAAACAGTGACAAGTTGACTAAGAAATTAACTGAGGACTTAGCTTTTCAAGTCAATAGAGTCAGTTGTTATGTTGAAGTTGAGACCTACCTCAGAAACCAGATAGAGGAAGAAAAGAAAAGGTGTCTAGCATATAAAAATTCCTCGTATATTGTAAAGAACCTAGTTGACCAACAGGTAATAAACAGAAAAGTTGGAATAGGCTTCGAGTACAATGAATCTGTAGGAAAGCCAAGCAACATTACCCCATTCAGGCAAAGCGCTGAAGAAAGGGGTATTCCTCATGTTGTTAAAGACACACGCAAACCTCTTTTCATTACACCTATAGCTGAACCAATCCTCGAGAGCTCTATACTAATTGCTTATGAGATGCAGTTAGAGGATCAAGAGGAAGAGAAGAAAAGAGGAGAACAAGCGAGGGACATAAAAGGAGTAAATGTCCAAGAAGAGAGAATTGCACCCAAGACACCAGTGAAAGTTGTGGGAACTTCTGATTTCCACAAACCTGGTATAGGTGCTAAGAACTTAAAGAAAAATTTGAACAGACCTAACAATAAGTTTGTTAGAAGTAGGAATAGTAACAACAGATGCCATTCTACTGAAAACTTTAAATCTGCTGAAAAAGTTAAAGTAGAAATTGTTAAAACTCCTACTGCTGTGAATAACATGCCTGCTATTGATGTATGCCATAAACCTTGTGGTATGTTAAATTGTATGTTATGTGCTTTTAATGCTATGACTGCTTATTTCAAACGCATGACTGCTAATAAAAAGAACATGACACCGAGACAATACATCAATAATAAATTTGCTAAATCCAAGACTGTTATTCCTTCACCTGTCAAGAAGGAAAAATATATTCCTAAGTCTAAACAAAAAATTGTTAAGACTATTTATAGGAAAGTAAGTACAGTCAAGGAGGATGCGGCTGTTGTTCGAAAAGGATCTGTTGTCAAAGCTGACAAAGGTCAATTCTTTAAGTATGCCGGGCCCAATCAATTTTGGGCTCCGAAGATAATCTAACCCGTTTGATATGTGCAGGGAGTTAAACAGGAAAACCGGGTTGTTTGGATCCTAGACAGCGGATCGTCAAGGCATATGACCGGAGATAGAGCCCTGCTATCAGACGTGGTTGAAAGAGCTGGCCCAGTCGTCACCTTTGGAGATAACAGCAAAGGAATGACTACGGGATATGGCAAGTTAAATACATGAAATGTTATCATTGAAAATGTCTCTTTGGTGGAAGGACTTAAGCACAATCTACTCAGCGTCAGTCAATTCTGTGATAAAGGTTACAAAGTGAACTTTATCAAGGAGAAGTGCTTAATAGCTCATTCTAAAGAAGACAGACTAGCCTTGCGTGGAGTAAGGAAAGGAAACTTGTACGTAGCTGATTTCAACTCGGGAACTGAAGCTGAAGCAAACTGTTTTTATTCAAAAGCTTCATCAGAAGAAAGTTGGCTATGGCACAAGAAACTCTCACACCTGAATTTCAAAACAATGAACTCTCTAGTCAAGAGGGATTTGGTGAGAGGACTGCCTCCGATGGAATTTACACAAGAAGGATTGTGTGAGGCATGTCAGAAAGGGAAGTCAAAAAGAGCAACTCACAAAGGCACAGACACTACATATATTATTGAACCACTGCAGCTGCTTCATATGGATTTATTTGGTCCAGTAAATATTCTGTCTATGTCAAGGAAGAGATACGCCTTAGTGATTATGGATGACTTCACAAAATATACATGGGTTTTATTCTTGAACTCTAAGGATGAAACTCCACATTTGGTGATTGCTCATATAAAGCTGATTGAGTTAGATTCAAAGTTACCTGTCCGGGCAATCAGATCAGATAATGGAACAGAATTCAAAAATGAAATTTTGAATAACTTCTGCTCAGACAAGGGAATAACAAGGCAATACTCAGCACCAAGAACTCCGTAACAAAATGGAGTTGTAGAAAGGAAAAATCGAACCCTGATTGAAGCTGCAAGGACTATGCTAAATGAATCAAGGTTACCTATCTACTTCTGGGCTGAAGCAGTTAATACAGCTTGTTATACTCAGAATCGAACTCTGATCAACAAAGATCATATGAAAACTCCCTATGAATTAATGGCTGGCAAGAAACCTACTCTCAAGTACTTTCATGTATTTGGAGCCAAATGCTTTGTGCTAAAGGATGGAGATGAACATCGTGGCAAATTTGAGGCCAAGGCACATGAAGCTATTTTTGTCGGTTACTCAAGAAGTGCATATAGGGTATACATAATTGATCAGCATCAAGTGAAGGAAAGTGTCAATGTAACTTTTGATGACAGTAAAATCCCAAGTATCCAAACTGAAGATCCTTCTGAGTCATTAAAATTTGACAATCATCCAGACTCAGATTCGGATAATGAATAAGAGCCTGAGGTTGCAACAGGAAATGATGATGACAACATTGATGGTAATGATCCAGGTAATAGTAGTGGAAACAATGGAAACACTGGAGATACTACTAATACCAGTGGTGGATCAACAAGTCATCCATGCAGCAACTCAGGGGGAGATGAAGGATCAACTGGCACAACACAACATCACAATGAATATAGAGGCGAATCATCAAGATCAAACCTTCCAAGGGAAAGGATATGGAGTAAAGATCATCCCTTTGAATTGATCATAGGTGATCCAGATGTTGGTGTTAGAACCAGAAGTGCAACTTCAAATGAATGTTTATTTTCAGTTTTTCTATCTCAAGAAGAACCAAAGAAAATTGAAGATGCTCTAACTGATCCAGATTGGGTTCTTGCCATGCAAGAAGAACTCAATCAGTTCGAAAGGCAAGAAGTATGGACACTGGTACCCAGGCCTAAAGATAGATCTGTTATTGGCACGAAATGGGTATACAGGAACAAGTTAGACGGTGATGGCATTGTTACAAGGAACAAGGCCAGACTGGTTGCAAAGGGTTACTCCCAGGAAGAGGGAATTGATTATGATGAGACCTACGCACCAGTTGCAAGACTTGAAGCCATCAGAATATTTCTGGCATTCGCAGCACAGTCCAATTTTAAAGTCTATCAAATGGATGTGAAGAGTGCATTTCTGAATGGAAAGTTAGAAGAGGAAGTATATGTGGAACAGCCCCCTGGCTTTGAAAATCCAGAGTTTGCTGATTTTGTATACTTCTTATTCAAAGCCCTCTATGGACTCAAGCAAGCACCGAGGACATGGTATGACACACTCTCTCAGTTTTTACTTGAAAACGGTTTTACTAGAGGTGTCATAGATAAAACTCTCTTTTACAAATTACATGATAAAGATATGATATTTGTCCAAGTTTATGTTGACGATATTATATTTGGTTCTACTAATGAAAACTTGTGCAAGAGATTTGCTAAGTTAATGCAGAGTAGGTATGAAATGAGCATGATGGGTGAGCTGTCATTCTTCCTTGGATTGCAAGTGAAGCAGATGGAAGATGGGATTTTTATTTGCCAATCAAAGTACGTAAGGGATCTTCTAAGGAAATACAATCTAGAAGATTCTTCACCGGCAAAAACCCCTATGCCAACAGCCACAAAGCTTGACAAAGATGAAACTGGTAAGAAGGTTGACATCACAAGCTATAGAGGTATGATAGGCTCATTATTATATCTAACTGCTAGTAGACCCGATATAATGTTTGCAACATGCTTATGTGCAAGGTTTCAAACTGACCCTAGAGAATCTCATCTTATAGCTGTTAAAAGAATTTTTAGATATCTGAAGGGTACACCGAATCTTGGAATTTGGTACCCTAAAGGTACAGGTTTTGAACTAATAGGCTATACAGATTCAGATTATGCAGGATGCAGGATGGACAGGAAAAGTACATCTGGAAGTTGTCAGTTTCTAGGAAGACGGTTGATTTCCTGGTACAGTAAGAAACAGCACACAGTATCTGCCTCGACAGCCGAAGCAGAATATATTGCGGCAGGTAGTTGTTGTGCACAAATCTTGTGGATAAGGAATCAGGTGAATGATTATGGACTTGCGCTATCTAATATTCCAATACTTTGCGACAACACAAGTGCCATAGCTATTTCCAATAATCCTGTACAACATTCAAGGACCAAGCACATAGACATAAGGTATCATTTTATCCGAGAACATGTCATGAACGGAACTGTGGTGTTACATTTTGTACCCACAGAAGATCAAATTGCCGACATCTTCACGAAACCACTTGATGAATCCATTTTCTCTAAGTTGATTAGTGAGTTAGGGATGTTAAACATGAACTAATTATTGCATGTTGTTTTAAATTGCATATTTATTTTGAAGCACTGTAAATACACTGTATATATTCCTTAAAAAATTATCAAAAACAAACAAACAAATTGAAAAAGAAAACTCAAAAAGATTTTCCTTATTTTGTACAGTTGTTATTTCATTGGTATCTTTACTGTAAATATATTAATATTATGTTTGTTTTCCAACGCTTAGTATATATTGTCTATTTTTTTTACAATTGGTATCAACAATTGGTATATATAAGTATGTATAGTTTTAGTTGTTTTTCAACATTGGCATCCTTATTTTTATTTATGTTTTTATATTTTTATTTATAAATAAATATAAGCTGATTATTCTCAAGTCTCTTTTGAGAAGTAGGAAAGACCTATGAGCTTGATAATCCAATAGTTTCTAAAAGTGAGATCCTAATCATTGGCATCAATCTCTATCCAAGATCTTAGAACCAAACACACAAACACTATCACTTCCATCTCTCTAACCATTAAACAGAATACCTATTTGTTCAAAATGAGGGAGTCAATGCCTTGATTGCATTTGATAAGGTTGGTGATGTGAGTGAACCAACAGCTCTGTCTCCAGAAAGGTGTTTCATATATATAAACTGAGACAACTGTTAGCTCATCTGTGTTCTCTCAAAAGGATACAGACTTGGAAAAGGCAAAACTGTTACTAGGTTCATTCTCTCAACAGAGTGAGTCTATTGAATTCAGCCTGTCAGCCAAGGCTATCAGCAAAGAGTTAATTTCATCTGACATTTTTCAAGAAACCACAAATATTGTCTTACTTTTAGGACCAACAATGGACAACAATTGGTATCCGTTGATGAGTTCTCGATTGATAAATATCAGTTGATGACTTGAGTTCTCGATTGATAAATATCAGTTGATGACTTGAGTTCTCGATTGATAAATATCAGTTGATGACTTGAGTTCTCGATTGATAAATATCAGTTGATGACTTGAGTTCTCGATTGATAAATATCAGTTGATGACTTGAGTTCTCGATTGATAAATATCAGTTGATGACTTGAGTTCTCGATTGATAAATATCAGTTGATGACTTGAGTTCTCGATTGATAAATATCAGTTGATGACTTGAGTTCTCGATTGATAAATATCAGTTGATGACTTCTCGATCAATGGACCAACTCAATTGGCATTTTGGACCAACAATTTAAGAACTTCTTGGGACCAAAATGGACCAAGAAAGAACAATTGAAATGTCACAGGAAGGATGAATTGACGGTAGCAATTTTTCTAAACTTCCATATCAAGGAAGGAAGAATGATTGATGATTCTGACTGAGTCAACATGCCTTCACAGGCGTCAGGAGGAAACTTGGATCATTTGCTACATTATAGATCCTTGTCTCCCTCCCCAGATGGAACATATCTGGATTCCTAACGGAATAGATCATCTAAGATGATCAGAAACTCACTGAATCTATTTCTGAAGCAATTCAGTTTTTCAAAGTCAAAATGTTTTTATAGATTCAATTGAGGACGGGGATTTGTGAAACCCCATTGCACCACCAGTGACCTCTCTTGAAGGGGCTATGGTGATCTTTCTTGCAGGTACAAAAGGTTGAGTCATCCGTACTGAGAGAGATATAGTGATGTGAGAAAAGAGTGAAACACAAGTAAGGAAGAGTGAAAATATATATTCTATGAGTGAAACACTTAGAGAGTATATGAGCGAAACACTTGTGAGGAACACAAAGTAAAATCACACACTAGCACACTTACCGAATCCCTTTCCCCATTCCCTGTTACAGATTTCAAATGTTACTTAACCAAGGTGGAAATTTCTTCAGAAAAGGACCAACAATTGTTACCTATCTACAATTGGGGGAGAATTATTAAGAGGATTACTCAACTAAGGGGGAGAATTATTAAGAGGATTACTCTAAAATGTTAAAGTGTTCAACTAAGGGGGAGTAGATCAAAAGGGGAGAAGTAAACAAAGGCTTTTGTCAGAAGAGGATTACTCAATTGTTGAACAAGAAAAAGGGGTATATAACAACATGCTTGGATTCTATTCCATTTGATTTTAGAAGATTCTTGTAAATATGATTAACCGGATTTTCTAAAATGCATAACATGTCATAGTTTGCATTTTTTATATCTGCGATGGTTTAATGCTGTATGTATGCCATGTTTGTTACCTCTATTAAAATGGTTGGATAATTCAAGTAAGGGGAAATTGAATTCACCTTGGAAGAGAAGGGAAGACAGGAGTTGGAGAAATAAAGGAGAAGTGGTAAGAAGAGAACAGACATCATATCTGACATCCTAAGGGGGAGTAGTGATGAGTCTGAGAAATGAAGATAATACTACATGTATAATATGTTCAGTGCTAGAGGAACAAACATCTTTCATTTCAGTTACTCAAAGAAATCTGGAAATGTATTATATGATCCAGAGAACAATTTATTTACTTACAGTTCTTAAATGTCATATTAGTTTCTTAATTGTTAGTTGAGTTATCCTCTAGGAATTTGTGTGTTAAATGTTTAACAACAAATAGGGGGAGATTGAAAGGCATATGTCAAGGCCTATTTGTAATTAGTAGATGACAACTCAACTCATATAAGAAATTAAAGTAAGTAATAGATTCTGAGGATGGAATCAAATCGAAGAATGTCAACTAGACACAAAGAATCAACTTGTCAGAAGAATTATAATGAAGTTGCTACTCTACACCGGAAGAAGTTCATTTATATGTTCAAGCGTCGGAGAAAAATAGAGAAGCAGTTGTTCAGAAGATTCAGAAGATTCTAAGTGGCTACTACAGAAGATTCCAGAAGAAGAATGAAGACAGTGAAGTAGAAGAAGAACAGAAGACCACAGCTTAATGTTAAAGATGAAGAATATTTATTATAATATGACATAAATGAACCAGACAGTACATTTGTGTGTCAACTAAAATAATAAATATTCATCATCTAGCTCAAGTGGTTTTATGACAAAAGAGACAACGAAGACTGGAAGACTTCAAGACTGATAGCACGGTAATACAAGACGAAATAGTATTTTAATTCTACTATCAAATGTTAATTGATTATTTAATTTATCTAATTAAATTAATTCAAGTTGAATTTAATTTAATTTGTAAATTAACTAATTAATTTAAGTAGAATTAATTTATTATAAAAGATATGACTTAATATGACTTTTAATATAATTCAAATGACTAATAAATAAGTCATACCGACTGTTTATTAATAAGTCATACCGAATTATATTAATAAAAGTCATACCGAAGCTGTTAAAGAAAAGTCATACCGGAGCAGCCGACTGATAAGTCATACCGAAGCTGTTAAAGAAAAGTCATACCGGAACAGCCGACTGATAAGTCATACCGAGCTTAGTGGATAAGTCATACCGAGATTTCTGTGCTCAAAAGGTCATACTGAACCTATTTTGTTTAATTAAAATAAGTCATACCGATTTATTTTAATTAGATAAAATCTGAATATGACTTTAAATAAGTCATACCGAGATTCAGTAAGTCATACCGACCATTCAGAAGTCATACCCAGTTTTTAAATGTCATACAAGGGTTAAAATAAGTCATACAGACTTATTTTCTTGAAATTAAGTCATGCTGGAAAAGGTCATAGCAGCCTTCTCCAAATCTCTATAAATATGAGATGCTTGCTTCATTTGTTAGTGTTCAAACCAAGAGTTAGAAAAAAAAACAGTTCAAATTCAGTAATTTGTCTGCATTGTAATATTCACAGATTTCTGTGCTGAGTTTGGAATATAATTGTAAAACACGAACAATCCATGTCAAATTTGTTCTATAACTTTTATCAATTATAAAACAGTTTTCTTAATATTAATTTTGTAATACGTTTCAAGTTAAAAATTATATCTTCTACTTGAACAGTATTTCATTAAAATTAATATTTCGCGAGAAATTAAAATAATATTTTTAATTCAAATATTCCGCGATTAATTTTCAGATATTGTATTCAACCCCCCTCCTACAATATCAGGGACCAACAAAATTAAATTTATAAAATAAATTTATTTAAATTAAGTTTACAAAAAAACCTTTTCAAGTTTAAATAATAAACTAATTTATAAAATAAATTTATTTAAATAAAATTTATAAAATAAATTTATCTAAATTTGAATTCATAAAATAAATTTATTTAAACAAATTTAAATAATAAAAGTAAATCTATTTAAATTTAAAGAATAAATTTATTTAAATTAAAATTTATAAAGTAAACTTATTTAAATAAAGTTTATAAAATAAACTTTTTCAAGCTTAAATAATAAACTCATTTAAATTAAATTCACAAAATAAATTTATTTAAAATAAAATTTATAAAATAAATTTATCTAAATTTAAATTTATAAAATAAAATAATCTAAACAAATTTAAATTATAAAAGTAAATCTATTTAAATTTAAAGAAAAAATTTATTTAAATTAAAATTTATAAAGCAAACTTATTTAAATTAAGTTTATAAAACAAACTTTTTCAAGTTTAAATAATAAACTCATTTAAAATAAATTCACAAAATAAATGTATTTTAAATAAAATTTATAAAATAAATTTATCTAAATTTAAATTTATAAAATAAAATTATCTAAAAAATTTAAATTATAAAAGTAAATCTATTTTTATTTTTAAAGAATAAATTTATTTAAATTAAACTTTATAAAGTAAACTTATTTAAATTAAGTTTATAAAACAAACTTTTTCAAGTTTAAATAATAAACTCATTTAAATTAAATTCACAAAATAAATTTAATTTAAATAAAATTTATAAAATAAATTTATTTAAATTTATAAAATAAAATTATCTAAATAAATTTAAATTATAAAAGTAAACCTATTTAAATTTAAAGAATAAATTTATTTAAATTAAAATTTATAAAGTAAACTTATTTAAATTAAGTTTATAAAACAAACTTTTTCAAGTTTAAATAATAAACTCATTTAAATTAAATTCACAAAATAAATTTATTTTAAATTGTTTTCCCAGTCGTACAAGTAGAAGGGGGGGTGAATACTTGTATGTCTTTTCTGCCCAATTTAAAATCAAATTAAGAACAAACTCAAACACAAAAATATGAATAAGTACTGTTTTGTATTATTGATTTGTGAATACAAAACTCTCCTAGGGTGTACACAAACCCTAGCAGCTTCTCTGTGTTTATCACAGCAGCTCTCTCTATTTCTATGCTCTCACAGAATTTCACTCAGATAATTATGCTTCGACTTCCACACCTTTACAATTAGGTTACATAGAGTTTATATAGAGAGCTGCCTATCAACTAATAACAAAAAGATAAATTACAATAGGAATAGAATTCCTAATTATTAGTTGACAATTTCCTTCTAGAATTCTTTTTCTTTCCCATAGCATATCTGCAATATATTTATCTTGATCTTCGAAGACTTTCCATACCTGTGATCTTCTTCCAAATTTAACCTCAACTGTATAGACTCTGAAATCTTCAGACTCTGATGATCTTCAGACTCTGATCACATGTAGACTCTGATAGATCATAGACTCTGATAGTCTATAGACTCTGATCACCTTCCAGACTCTGATCTTCATGTAGACTCTGGTTTCACTTTCTACAGAAATTCTTCTAAGTACAAGTAACATGAATGTTGACCATCTAGACTCTGATTATACATTTCAGAGACTAGAAAGACTTATTACAGATAAACTGAGCTAGACCCTGTTCTAGTATTTTATACATCATCAAAATGAATATATTCCTAACAATCTCCCCCTATTTATGCTTTATAAAATGTAAGCATAAATCAAGGTTTGATGATGTCAAAACTAAAGAATAAAACTAATAATCTAGAACAGTATAAAAGAATTTAAAAAAAAAATTACTTTTCATTTAATCTTCTCAAAGGCTGGATTATTCTTCAAAAATGAGTTTAGCATATTTTCTTCCACAATTGCAAGAGCTTCACCAACAAACTTCTTTAATTTCTTCATTTCTTCATTTGAACATTTGATTTGACAGTAAGCTGCTCTCAGATCATTTGCACTGCTTTCTTGATCTTTTAAGTCCTTCAACATCAGAACACTAACTTTCCCACTCATAGGCTGAAACCCAAAGTAATGACCCACACCTTCTTGAAATTTAATCTATTTTTCTTCCAATGGCATGACTTGATCATTTCCCTCAGTATCAACATATTTTAAAGAAAATTTGCCCATTTGTCGATTTGCCTGTCTGTGCAAAGTCAACTTCCTGTCAATTTCCTTGAACCATTTGTCAGTGATAGCCTCTTTGCTTTTGTTTACTTCATAAGCAATTTGCAGTAGGAATCTAATATACTGTAGTTCCTCAGCCTGTTTGAAAAAGATAAAATTTGACTGACTAATCCATCTTACACTTCCACCTTCTAAGAAGTAAACCAGCATCTCATTCTTCACCTTTTCTGTACCTCCCTGACCTCCTTGTATCTTCGTTTCAAAAACATTATACACAATTTGAGCAGACACCACTTTATTTAAGTGCTTCTGAGTGATCTTCTCAAACTGCCTATCTGTCAAGGATTGAGGATCCCTGGTTAGAGTAGATGTTCTGTCAATGTCAGATTCTTCAAATCCTCCAAGACCTATCTTCTTTTTAGCTCTAAGTTGCAGATTTGATTGACTGCACTTCCAGTACGAAGGTTCTTGAGTTTGATCAGAGTCTGACTTCTTTCTTTGCTTATCAGAGTCCGACTTAGACTCTGATTTCCCATGTCTAGTCCCTGACTGATATGTTTGAGTTCTTGCTACTCCAGATTGCTTTTGTTGGACACCATCAGGACCCTTAGAACCATGAGAACTATCTCCATCACCATATCTCCCCCTTTTAACTCCCCTTGATTTATTCTTGCATCCCTCATCCTTATGTCTCCTGGAGGACTCACCTTGCTTCACCTTCTCCCCCTTTTTGACATCATCATTACTAGTGACAACCAAAAGAATCTGCTCAAGAACAGTGGAGATATTTGCCTGGGCTGCAATAACTGAATCAACCTTAGTGGTCAAATCAGAAACTGTAGTTTGAAGAGAGGCTTGAGTGTTAGTGATAGCAGCTAGAGCATATTTAAAAGCGACCTCTTTGGATAATTGAAGAGAGTGAATTCTGTCAAATCTTGTATTGAGCAGAGAAGTTGTAGTATCAACACCAGTGAGCTTTGTTTTAATATGAGAAATGTCCTGGACCACACTAGATAATTGAGCAGCAACATCAGGCAGCTTAGCTTTAACAGCTCCATCTAAGACTTGATCTTCTTCACCAGGATAGTAACCATGTTCCTGTTGAAAAGATGTTTTTCTGAAAAGCCTTAAGTCTCTCAGAAAGATGAATATCCAAAATACACTCAAAAGAATCTTTATCATTGATGCCTCTTTGTTGTGCAGACTCCCAAGACTGAGGAAACACCTGATAAAAATAGATAAAAGAAGGAGGAACATGATCATCATCTGCAGAAGTGCATTCCTCAGTAACAGGCTCTAGCTTTGTGAATGGAGGTGTAGACTCTGGTGGTGGTGTAGACTCCGAAACTGCAAACGGGACTATAGACCCTGACTCCTCCTGAGAGTGGTCAGAGACTGTAGACTCTGGAAGTCTAGCCCTTATAGGCATTATTAAAAGAGGTTCTTCTGACTGCAATGTTGCAGCCTCAGTGAAAATGACAGGGTTATCCACCAAAGCCTCCATGACTCTATCTGCTCTCCTTGCTAGAGAATCCACCAGGTGAAGTGGGGTCTCTGTGTAAATGATTTCTGAGCAGCAAGAGCCTCCTCCTGTTTGCCAATCTGCACAATCAGACATAGTGAATTGTCATCCATCCCCTGCTCCAAACTCATTGGACCAACTCTTTGGAAAATCTTGATCCCAATAAGTAAAGCTAGGTTCAGGATACACTAATCTCTCATGCTCACAGTGGGGTTGGGCACCCACTTTCTCAATCTCACTCAGTCTCTCTATAGCCTTATCTACCTCTCCTTTTGCCTGGTCCAGTGCCAGCCTCTCATAAATTTTGTCACTCAATTTGGAGGGTGCACTCAGTAAACCTACAGAAGAGGGGTTGAGAGATAAAAATGGTGCTTCAATACCTGAACCACCTTGATGGAGGGGAACCCCTTCAAATGTCTGAAGGCTAGGGGTTTCCACCAAGGGGTGAGCATCAACAGATTCTGAACCCTTACTAGCATCTTCTCTCTTTTCAGAGTCTGTTGGCTCCAATATTCCAGTCTCAGGGTCTACTCTAGACTCTGACTGCTTCAACATGACTTCATTAGAAGCCAGAGTCTGAGTGTTACCATCTTTGACTGTTGGTGCATGAGACTCCCCCTCAAGGTGGATAGACTCTGATAGAATAGATTGGGAAATCACTTCATGAGCATCCATCAGAGTCTGTCCTCCCATATCACTGGGGTTCTCATCAGCTCTTTGATGAGTTGTCAAGGAGGGCCCAACAGCATACTCCCCTGCCCCACTATCACCCAACCTCTGACTAGGTGGTTCTTGTGTGGGTGAGGCAGACTGAACATCTTTATCACTAGTCACCACTGGTGCACTAGTCCCATCCTTCAACTGCCTTGCACCACCGGCTACCTCCTGTTGTTCTTCAAGAATAAATGCATCCAACTTGTGATGAAAGTCCCTGAGATGGATTGCATTGATTGCCTGGGCATCTGTGAGATTGAAGAGGTCCTGCAGTTCCCTTCTTACTCTTTGAAAATAAGTGCCCTTGAATTGATCCAGTCTACTTTGGTAGGTTGGATAGATGTATTTGTTGGCAATTGTACCTATATTATGGACAAGATAGTCAGCCACATGTCTTGACAGAGGTTGAATTTGAGAGATCCATTGAATGGCTGTCCTGTAGGTAACTCCATTATCCCAAATTGCTTCATAGTTAAAAACTGGTTGCTCAATCTCAGTTTCCAACTCAGCAACAGACTCTGATGCTCTCCTTTTGTGGACCTTAAGCTTTTTAGGCTTCTTTGTAATTTGCTGTTCAGAGTCTGGCACACCTAGTGCTTTGAGAACTTCATTAGTTCTGCCTTCTATGAGCCCAGCTGCTTGTACTTGGAATGAAGAGTTGAATAGGTAGCTGTAGAGATTTTTGACCACATCCTGTGCAGACATTTGTAGCTCCTGTTCCATTCTCTTCCTTAGGGCTTCATAGGTTGAGAGAAAATCCAAAACTTGAGATTTAGTCTGATATTGCTTTGGATCTTCAACTGATTCCACCAAAGGATATAAGAATAGCAGTGCCTCATCACTTGGAGTAATGATCTCATCAATTAGACATGAGGCTGCATCCAATGGCATTCCTTCCCAAAATGTGTCATGATCAGAGTCTAAAGGCAGTCTAGACTCTGACTCAACATTAGACTCTGGTTCAGGTGTTTTCTTGATTTTAGAGTCTGGCTCTGCAGAAGCCTTGGGAGCATCTGTTTCCTATAAAACAGGGTTAGTAATAATAACAGGCTTGTGTGTGTGTGCAGAATAAGCCTTCCTTAACCTTCTGTACTTCTTAGCAAAAGATTTCTCGGGAGACTCAATGTGAGAATCCTGAGGTGCTTCCCTAGGTTTTTCAGAGTCTGTAGCCTTTTGAGAGTCTACAGACTTGGCTTGAAGGTTAGAATCAAGTGTATCATGACCTTCCTTTAGCAAAGAAAGTCCTTCAACAACTTGCTTCTCTAGTGGATTGAGCTCCTCATCATTGTACTCATCTATAAGCCTAGATTGAATCAATTTTCTTCTCTTTACAACTGGTGCCTGTTGAGAGACACCAGAGGTTGGTTTCTGTTTGGATTTTGGTTTGGAAGATTGTATAATTGAAGGGGATTGGGTGACTTGAGTAGGTGCAGGGGGACTCTCCATTACTTGTTCCTGCACCATTTCACCACCAAAAAATGAAGCATCGTAGATAGAAGGTTTGTAGGATGAGAGTTTTACCTGCATTACCTGTGGATATGTCATTGCAGGTAGACTCTTCTTTTTGTCATCAATTCTCTTAATGTCAGAGAATATCCTCCTTTGCTGTTTGTATGCCTGCACACAGCAATCATCTGCCAACTTGGTTGACATGTCAGGAATGAAGTGATTGAGGAGAATCATAAAAAATCTATGATAGTAGACTTTCTTTCTCCCCTCATGCACATTATTTAATTTTGCTCCCATTTGAGTGAGCAACATATCACCAATGTTGATTATTCTATCAAATAGGAGACTATGACCAATTTTATAAGTAATAGCAGTAATAGCATCAAATCCACTACACTTACCAGTAAAACACTTAGCAATTTGATCGAAGAAAAATGACCATTCTTTCCTTAAGTAAGGCCTAGTTATCTTGCTCATGTTATCTAAGCTAGCAGAATAACCTATTGCCTTAAACATGCTTTTAATGTCATCATCAGATACAATTTCATCAAAAGTAGACTTAACAGGCAGTTTAAACACAGAATTAAGCACATCTGCCGTGACATCAAATGTAGTCGAACCAAAGGTAAACATTATTTTACCTGGTTGATCCTGAGAAGGATCAACTACCTTTGCAGTGCTCCATGCTTGTGATACAGCATCCATGTGAATGACTGGTGATGCCTTGAGAATGTAGTGTAGCTCGGACTGTTCCAAGAAATCCATCACAGGGTAGTAGTCAGCGTCTACCCCTTTCCTATCTCCAAGAGCAGCAACATGATTTGTGGTCATGAACTCGAAATCCCCAAATGTGAACGCAATCGCCTTGGGTCCTCTCATGACAGTAGAAACGGCAGCCATTAAAGTTGTTGAGTTGAAAGTGATGGAGAAGCTTGAAGAATTTAGCTAGGGTTCGTAAAAAGCTCTATGAATATTTTTGCCTTAGAAATCAATTGCAATAAACAAGTGAGTAAATTGTATGAAAAATTCTATTTTGTTCAAGTTGCATACAATACACACGAGTCTACAGCCTGTATCCGGTCAAAAAAATAACTGTTACCGCCTATTTCAAGTCATTTGAACATTTTAAATGCAATCAGAGTCTGCAGGCGCGAATTTTAACCGTTTCAGAGTCTTGGCGATAATTTTCTCAGAGTCTACTGACTTTCAGAGTCTACAGACTCGTCAGAGTCTACAGACTCGTCAGAGTCTACAGACTCGTCAGAGTCTACAGACTCGTCAGAGTCTAGACTCTGTCAAGGTAAAATACCAAACAAAATGTTGCACTAACAATTAATCATAGTGTGTTAAGACAGGGACTATAATTAAAGTACATACCTTGCTTCTTGTAATTTTTTATCACTTACATATTTAACATACCTAATTCACCTACCAGTCTGAGAAAGGTAGACTCATCAAGTGGTTTTGTTAAAATGTCTGCAATCTGTCTGTCAGTTGGAACATAGTGAAGTGTCACAGTACCATTTTCAACATGTTCTCTAATAAAGTGATACCTGACATCAATGTGCTTTGTTCTGGAGTGTTGGACTGGATTCTCTGCAATTTTAATAGCACTAGTATTATCACAATACATAGGAATATTTGAGAATGTTAGTCCATAATCAAGTAATTGATTTCTCATCCACAGGATTTGAGCACAGCAACTTCCAGCTGCAATGTATTCAGCCTCAGCTGTTGAGGTTGATACAGTCTGTTGTTTCTTGCTAAACCAAGAAATTAATCTGTTGCCAAGAAACTGGCACTGTCTTGTTGTAATTTTCCTATCTACTTTGCATCCTGCATAGTCAGAATCTGAATAGCCAATTAGTAAAAAATCTGACTCTCTAGGATACCAAAGTCCAAGAGTTTGTGCCCCCTTGAGATATCTAAAAATTCTTTTCACAGCTATTAAGTGTGATTCTCTAGGGTCAGCTTGGAATCTAGCACACAGACAAGTTGCAAACATTATATCTGGTCTACTAGCAGTTAAATATAACAATGAGCCAATCATACCTCTGTAACTAGTGTTGTCAACTTTCTTACCCTTTGGGTCAGAGTCTAGCTTAGTAGCTGTTGACATGGGAGTTTTAGCAGATGCAGAATCTTGCATATCAAACTTTTTCAACAGTTCTTTTACATACTTTGTTTGATTGATGAAAATTCCATCATCATTCTGTTTGACTTGAAGCCCCAAAAAGAAGTTTAATTCTCCCATCATGCTCATTTCATAATTTGACTGCATTAGTTGACTAAACTTTTCACAGAGATTATCATTAGTAGATCCAAATATAATATCATCAACATAAATTTGGACAAGCAAAATATCACCTTTATATTTTCTAATAAAGAGAGTTTTGTCAATGGTACCTCTTGTGAATCCATTTTCAAGAAGGAATTTTGAAAGAGTTTCATACCATGCTCTAGGTGCTTGCTTCAATCCATATAGTGCCTTGTCTAACCTGTAAACATGATCAGGAAACTTTGGATTAACAAATCCTGGTGGTTACTCCACATAGACTTCTTCTTCCAATTCTCCATTTAAGAAAGCACTTTTCACATCCATCTGATACACCTTGAATTTTGAATGAGCTGCAAAGGCTAGAAACATTCTAATAGCTTCCAATCTTGCTACTGGTGCAAAAGTTTTATCATAGTCAATTCCTTCCTCCTGTGAGTATCCTTTTGCAACTAGCCTTGCTTTATTTCTTACTACAGTTCCATTCTCATCAAGTTTATTTCTATACACCCATTTTGCACCAACCACTGATCTATTTCTAGGTCTTGGTACAAGTTTCCACACTTTATTTCTCTCAAATTCATTCAATTCTTCTTGCATTGCAATAATCCAATCAGGGTCTTGCAAGGCTTCCTCAATTTTCTTGGGTTCATTCTTTGAGAGAAAACAGCTATAAAGACATTCATTTTGAGTGGTTGTTCTTGTTTGTACACCACTCTCAGGATCACCAATTATCAAGTCAGGAGTGTGATTCCTTGTCCATTTTCTAGCAGGTGGAAGATTGGTTCTTGAACTTGAAACTCCCTCTAAGTCATTTGCATCTTCTGTATTTGAGTGAAATTCAAATGAAGAGGCTCCCCCTAAATTGCTTGACTCTGACAAGAGTTTAGAGTTTTTTGATCCAGACCCTGATGAGTTAGACTCTGTCTGTCTAGACTCTGTCTGGATAGACTCTGTCCGGGTAGACCCTGACCTGTTAGACTCTGAATTATTTGGAGTTGAATTTTCTGGCTCCCCCTCAGAATGTGCAGGTTCCTGTGTTAGTTCAGGATTTATTCTAGGGTCTTCATCCTCTTCTTCTTCATTTATCTCAGAACTTTTTAGATTTTCAAATTCCAGTGTTGTAGACTCTGACTCATCCTGTAATTCTGTAAACTTTTTATCATCAAATGCAACATGAATAGATTCCATAACAATTTTGGTTCTGAGATTAAACACTCTGAATGCTTTTGTGTTCGATGCATATCCAAGAAAGATTGATTCATCTGCCTTGGCTTTGAATTTGCTTAGATTTTCAGGATGTACTTTCAGTACATAACACTTGCATCCAAATATGTGAAAGTGTTTCACACTTGGCTTCTTGTCCTTTATCATTTCATAGGGAGTTTTTCCATGCATGTTTATTAGAGTACAGTTTTGAGTGAAACATGCTGTATTGACTGCCTCAGCCCAAAAGTATACTGGTAGCTTAGACTCTGCCAACATTGTTCTGGCAGCTTCTATGAGTGTCCTATTCTTTCTTTCCACAACTCCATTTTGTTGAGGAGTTCCTGGTGCAGAAAATTGTTGAGTAATTCCCTTTGATGCACAGTGGTTCTCCATGATTGAATTCTTGAATTTAGTACCATTGACACTCCTCAGAATTCTTACTATTTTCTGTGATTTTCTTTCCAGAAAAGTGATATGATCTATTATGTGTTGTGAAGCTTCATCCTTTGAATGTAGAAAGAAAGCCCATGTGAATCTTGTAAAATCATCTACAATAACAAGAGTATATTTATTTTTATTAATTGACATAACATTTACTGGACCAAATAAATCAAGATGCAGTAAATAAAAGGGTTCAGAAATGGTATTTATTGTCTTGCTCTTGAAGGATGATTTCCTTTGTTTTCCAAGTTGACATGCTTCACAAAGTCCATCTTGTACAAAATCAACTTGTGGTAATCCTCTTACAAGATTCTGTTTAACCAACTTGTTGAGCGTTTTGAAGTTGATGTGTGACAGTTTCTTGTGCCATTTCCAGCTCTCTTCAGTTGAGGCCTTGCTGTATAGACATGTGACTTCACTGTTTATGCAATCCTCCAAGCTGGCTTCATAAATGTTACCATGTCTGTGTCCTTTGAAAACCACAATGCCTGTTTCTTTGTGAGTCACAAGACACTCTTTGTTGTCAAAGCCAGTATGGTAACCTTTGTCTCCAAGTTGACTTATGCTTATTAAATTGTGCCTTAAGCCGTCAACTAGAGCTACTTGTTCAATGATGACATTCCCAAGTACAATCTTGCCATATCCCAGTGTTTGTCCTTTGTTGCCATCTCCAAAGGATACTTCTGGGCCAGCCATTTCCTCAAAGTCTGTAAGCAGAGATTTCTTTCCAGTCATATGTCCTGAGCATCCACTGTCCAGGATTAGGGTTACTTTCTTTACCCTAGTTCCCTGCATACATAAAGCAACTAGTTAGATGTTTTGAGGACCCAAATAGTTTTGGATCCTTTTCTACTAATTTTAGGAGAAACAGGCTTAATAATTTTCACATTTGGCTTACCTGTCTCTTTTGTTGCTCTAGACTGTGGTGGAGTCTTAACAGTGTCATACCAACTCTTATCAATAGAAGATTTTAGCTCATAAAAATTGTAATACAAATCATGATAGTCCCTACACATATATATAGAATGAAATATGCTACCACAGTGATAACAAGGTTTCTGTGGTATGTAGTGACTTTTCAGAGTCTGAGAAAGACTAGACTCTGATTTCTTCTCAATTTTTGTTTTACAATCTATAGCTAAATGGTTTTGATTGCCACATCTATAACACTTCTTTCTAGGAGCATTAGGATCTTTTTGATAATTATTAGCCTTATTGATGCCTTCCTTACCATTCCTATTTCTCCTAGTTTTGGTGGACTCTGATAAGTTCTCTAGCCTTTCTTTTAACTTAGACTTAGACAAGTACCCTATGTTTATAATTTTTTTAGAGTTATTTGCCCCTGTTTCATCAGTCTTTTTGTCAACAACAGGGGGACTATTGACAGATGAGTTTGTGGCTTCAATTTTTTCTTTAGGGATCACAAACTTAACAGGAACAAATGTACTTTTGTCTTTAGTCTTATTAATTTTGCTAGTTTCTTCATTGTTATCATTCTCAACAATAGGTCTTTTGTCTTGACTCTTGTCATAGCCTAGACCAGCAGTTTGACACACGTTTTGATTATTGAGAATTTCTTGAACTTTTCTTCCAGAGTCTGTCCAAACTTTAAACTTAAGCCTTTCTTCTTCTAGTTCTTTCCTAACATAGTCATAGGCTTTCAAAATTTCAGTGTAGTTATGACTATATTTCTCAGAATCCTTTTTGTATTGTTCCATTAATAATAACTCAGATTCTACATGACAATTCCTTTTAGTTAAGGTTAAATTTTCTTCTCTCAACCTTTCACTTTCACTAGTGAGAGACCTACATGTTGTCATTATTTTATTAACCTCACTTTTCACAATCTCTATGCCATCAGAGTCTAAATTAATTAAGGATTCAGGAGTAAAGATTGATACCTGAGTTTTAGGAGATGAGGGTTCTTTGGGAGACTGTGATTTTCTTGAGGAGGATGCCATCAGTGCTAGATTTTCATAATCAATTTCATCCTCTGAGCTTGAGTCTGCCCAGTCCTTTCCTGTTGATAGAAGTGCTTTTCCTTGACTTTTTGACTTTCTGCATTCACTGGCAAAGTGCCCCAATATTCCACAGTTGAAACATTTGACCTTTGCTTTGTCAAGTTTGATAATTGTACTCTTGCTCTTCTCAACCTTTTCATCTTCCTTCTTGAATGATGGCCTTTTGCTAAATTTGCCAGTTCTTTTGTTGAATTTCATTCTTTTGAAATTTTTAACAAACATAGCCATCATTTGACTTAGATCAAACTCTTCATCAGAATCAGAGTCTGTGTCAGTAGACTCTGACTCCATAGCAGCTTTACCCTTCTTTCTTGAATCCTTGATTCTTGCTTCTGTGGATGGTTCCTGTTGTTCTTTCTCAGACTCCATCAAGAGTGCCACAGATTTTGTCTTTACAGACTTCTTATTCTTTCTCTGTTGCATCTCCAAATCATATGTCTTGAGTCTTCCATACAATTCTTCTAGAGTTAGTTCATCCAAATCTCTAGCTTTTCTTATGGCTGTAGTCTTATTGTCCCACTCTTCAGGAAGTGCTCTCAGAAACTTGGTGTATGTATCTTCAGAATCATAAACCTTACCAAACATAGCCATCTCATTCAGGAGTTTTGTAAACCTATCATACATCTCAGTGATAGATTCTCCAGATTTTGCTTCAAAGTACTCATACTCTTGAATAAGCAAAGACCTAGCATTCTTCTTGACATCTTTAGTCCCTTGACAGTGCACCTCAAGTTTTGTCCACATCTCCTTAGCAGTCTTGCATGATATGACACAGTTAGTTAGAACAAAATCTAAACTATTAAAGAGAATGTTCTTTACTTTTGCCTCCTTAAGGACATTTTCTTTGTCCTCTTTTGTCCATTCAGCCTTTGGTTTCTCAACGAGGTGTTCTTCAGTTATTTTGCCTTCCTCATTGATTTGAGGCACAATTTTTAAGGGCACAAAGGGTCCTTCATTAATCCTGTCAAGATAGTCAGGGTCTGTTGCTTCCAGATGGTGCAGCATCTTAACCTTCCAGTGGGTGAACTCGTTTCTCTTAAGCATAGGAATCTTAGAATTGCCATCTTTGTTTCCAGACATCTTTGATCGATTTTAAACGTTAGGCTCTGATACCAATTGTTTTCCCAGTCGTACAAGTAGAAGGGGGGGTTGAATACTTGTATGTCTTTTCTGCCCAATTTAAAATCAAATTAAGAACAAACTCAAACACAAAAATATGAATAAGTACTGTTTTGTATTATTGATTTGTGAATACAAAACTCTCCTAGGTTGTACACAAACCCTAGCAGCTTCTCTGTGTTTATCACAGCAACTCTCTCTATTTCTATGCTCTAACAGAATTTCACTCAGATAATTATGCTTCGACTTCCACACCTTTACAATTAGGTTACATAGAGTTTATATAGAGAGCTGCCTATCAACTAATAACAGAAAGATAAATTACAATAGGAATAGAATTCCTAATTATTAGTTGACAGTTTCCTTCTAGAATTCTTTTTCTTTCCCATAGCATATCTGCAATATATTTATCTTGATCTTCGAAGACTTTCCATTCCTGTGATCTTCTTCCAAATTTAACCTCAACTGTATAGACTCTGAAATCTTCAGACTCTGATGATCTTCAGACTCTGATCACATGTAGACTCTGATAGATCATAGACTCTGATAGTCTATAGACTCTGATCACCTTCCAGACTCTGATCTTCATGCAGACTCTGGTTTCACTTTCTACAGAAATTCTTCTAAGTACAAGTAACATGAATGTTGACCATCTAGACTCTGATTATACATTTCAGAGACTAGAAAGACTTATTACAGATAAACTGAGCTAGACCCTGTTCTAGTATTTTGTACATCATCAAAATGAATATATTCCTAACATAAATAAAATTTATTAAATAAATTTATCTAAATTTAAATTTATAAAATAAAATTATCTAAATAAATTTAAATTATAAAAGTAAATCTATTTAAATTTAAAGAATAAATTAATTTAAATTAAAATTTATAAAGTAAACTTATTTAAATTAAGTTTATAAAACAAACTTTTTCAAGTTTAAATAATAAACTCATTTAAATTAAATTCAAAAAATAAATTTATTTTAAATAAAATTTATAAAATAAAATTATCTAAATTTAAATTTATAAAATAAAATTATTTAACAAAATTTAAATTATAAAAGTAAATGTATTTAAATTTAAAAAATAAATTTATTTAAATTAAAATTTATAAAGTAAACGTATTTAAATTAAGTTTATAAAACAAAAATTTTCAAGTTTAAATAATAAACTCATTTAAATTAAATTCCCAAAATAAATTTATTTTAAATAAAATTTATAAAATAAATTTATCTAAATTTAAATTTATAAAATAAAATTATCTAAATAAATTTAAATTATAAATTAAATTCCTAAAATAACTTTTTCGTTGGTTTCACCAATGTTTACTTCAAAATAAAGCGTTTTAGACTGCTAATATGCCCTATAGAAGGTCATGTGCAGTTAAAGCAAATCATAAACTTACTAATGGAGGTTAGTAGATTTCTCACTTTCAAAGTAGTGTTTAATTATGAGTTTTTTACGTGGGAAATCTTTGATATCTTAGCTAGGCAGCTCCATTGTCTCATAACGGAATCAACAAACTTAACTCGAGTTCACTCTTTCATCTCTGATGGAAGTTGGCTTCTCCCCATTTCAAACCATGTCCAAACCATTGATTGATTTAAGGCACAAGCTCAATTTTATTTCCCCATACTGAGATGCGGTGGTTGATACCTTTGTCTTACATGTGCATAGCTGTCGAGGAAGGAAGGGATAAATGAAGCTTGCCACTCTCTACAATTACTTCCTTCTTTTTTCAAAGCAGAGGAAGGGATTCTTATTTTTTCTAGAGCAGAGGAAGGGACCAACGCATATAACAATTTGTATATACAACCACCTGTGGAAGACCTACAACGAGTATAAGAAAGAAAAAACCTTTAGGTTGTTACCAAACCTCAGCACTAGAAAATCATCAACAACCTTGAGTGTTTATTTTATGGTCAACATGATGACATAGCCCATGTTAACAAGCATTATTCTACTTAATTTAATTAAATAATTTATAAATTAAATTAAATTCAACTTGAATTAATTTAATTAGATAAATTAAATAATGAAATAACTTTTTGATAGTAGAATTAAAATACTATCCTGACTTGCATAACTGTGCTGTCAGTTCTGAAATCTTCTCGTCTTCGCTGTGTCTTCTGTCATAAAACCACTTGAGCTAGATGATGAATATTTATTATTTTAGCTGACACATAAATGTACTGTCTGGTTCATTTGTGCCATACTATAACAAATATTCTCCACCTTATAATTTTAAGTTGTGGTCTTCTGTCCTTATTTAGCTTTACTATCTTTCATCTTAGTGTTTTTCTTCTTCTGGAATTTTCGTGTAGTAGGCACTATAAATCTTTTGTATCTTCAGAATTCTTCTGAAATACTACCACTTTATTTTTCACTGACGCTTCAACATATTAATGAATTTCTTCTAGTGTTTAGTAGCAGCTTCATTAGAACACTTCTGATATTTAGGATTCTTTGTGTCTAGTTGACTTTCTTCGTCTTGATTCCTGTTATCATATTTATTATTTACTTCTGTTTCTTGTTTGAGTTGAGTTGTCATTTAATTATTACAAATAGGCATAGTCATATGCCTTTCAATCTCCCCCTATTTGTTGTTAAACATTTAACACACAAATTCCTAGAGGATAACTCAACTAACAACTAAGAAAAAAAATACGACATTTAAGAACTGTAAATAATAAATTGATTTTTAGATCATATAATACATTTCCAGATTTCAATTGCGAAAGATAAATATAAGATAGATGTTCCTCTAGACTGAACATATTTAATAAAATTCTATCTTTACTTATCTATCATTACCAGCTTCATAAATATCAACTTCACCTTCTTCTAGAGTTGAACTTTTGTGACCAGGTGTCATTGGTATATCTTCAGTAGATGGTTTCTCTGGATCAGATTCTACATTTCCAGATTTCTTGAGTAACTAAAATGAAAGATGTTTGTTCCTCTAGCACTGAACATATTATACAAGTAGTATTATCTTCATTTCTCAGACTCATCACTACTCCCCCTTAGGATGGCAGGGATGAAGTCTTGTTCTCTTATTACCATTTCTCCTCTATTTCTCCAACTTATCTCTTCACTTCTCTCCCAAGGTGAATTCATTCTCCCCTTACGTGAATTATCCAACCATTTTAATAGAGGTAACAACAGACATGGCATACATACATCATTAAACCATCGCAGATATAAAAAATGCAAACTATGACATGTTATGTATTTTAGAAAATCCGGTTAATCCTATATACAAGAATCTTCTAAAATCAAATGGAATAGAAGAATTAATAAATAATTATTAGTTCTATCCAATCCAAGCATGTTGTTATATACCCCATTTTCTTGTTCAACAGTGGAGTAATCCTCTTCTAGTAAAAGTCTTTGTTCAACAATTCTCCCTTTTTGGATCTTGTTGAACACTTCAAACTGTTCAACACTTCTCCCCCTTAGTTGAGTAATCCTCTTCAGAAGAAATTTTCTCCCCCTTAGTTGAGTAACATTAGAAATCTGTAACAGGGAATTGTGAATGGGATTTGGTAATTGTGCTAGTATGTGATTTTACTTTGTGTTTCTGACAAGTGTTTCGCTCATATACTCTCTAAGTGTTTCATTCATAGAATATATATTTTTACTCTCTCTCACTTGTGTTTCACACTCTTCTCACAACACTATTTCTCTCCCAGTATGGATGACACAATCTTTTGTACCTGCAAGAAAGATCACCATAGCCCCTTCAAGAAAGGTCACTGGTGGTGCAATGGGGTTTCATAAATCCCCGTCCTCAATTGAATCTATTAAAATTTTGACTTTGAAAACTGAATTGCTTCAGGAATAGATTCAATGAGTTGCTGATCATCTAAGATGATCTATTCCGATAGGAATCCAGATATGTTCCATCTGGGGAGGGAGACAAGGATCTATATGTAGCAAATGATCCAAGTTTCCTCCTAATGCCTATGAAGGCATGTTGATTCAGTCAGAATCATCAATCATCCTTCCTTCCTTGATATGGAAGTTTAGAATAATTGCTACCGTCAATTCATCCTTCCTGTGACATTCCAGTTGCTCAATTATTGGTCCTTAAAAATAAAATAATTTATTTATGGTTTCTTGAAAATGTCAGATGAAATTAACTCTTCATTGGTAGCCTTGGCTGACAGGCTGAATTCAATAGACTCACTCTGTTGAGAGACTGAACCTAGTAACAGTTTTGCCTTTTCCAAGTCTGTACCCTTTTGAGAGAACACAGATGAGCTAACAGTTGTCTCAGTTTATATATTTGAATCACCTTTCTGGAGATAGAGCTGACTCACATCATGTTGGGTCCCGGAAGTATCGTAGAAGGGGGTTGAATGCGATACTAACAATAATTTAAAATTCTTTTTATAATTTGCGGAATTAAATTATTACTTTAGCTGAGGGTTAGAGTCTTTGTAGTATTTGGGAGGCTGACTTACTAACTTTCTATTTTTATGATATTATATTTAAGATATAGAAATTAGCAAGTAAGTAAACAAGATTCAAGTTAAATATGTAAATTAAACTTGAATGAGTGTTACAACATTCGGTAGAATAAAATTTAATTCCTAGAACAAATTTGACATGAATTGTTCTACTTTAGGAATTAAAATCAAATCAGCATTTGATTTATAACTTTGACAGAAAGTCTGTGAATATAACTTTGCAGACAAATTACTGAATTTGAAAGTTTTTCTACTTTTGAAATGAGAAGTGATCTCCTCATATTTATAGAGGTTGGAAAAGCTTAGCATTACTTTTCAGCATTACTATTTTTCCTTGAAAAATAAGCCTAGTATTACCTTTAAAAAGACCGGGCATTACCTTTGACAATTCGGTATTACCTTTCATTAAGCACAGTATTACCTTTTCAGAAGCTCGGTATTACCTTTTCAAAAGCTCGGTATTACCTTTTCAAAAAGCACAGAATTACCTTTTAAAAATTAATTTCGGTATTACCTTTTAAAAAGGTAATTTCGGTATTACCTTTGAATATTATTCGGTATTACTTTTTAATACTTCTCTCGGTATGACTTTTCATCACCTGCCAAATCAATTACTTTTCACTTGAATGGGACACTTGGCATGCTGTGATTGGTTCATGGGAAAAAAGAACTCCTGCCATTTCAATTTGAAAAGAAAGGGGCCTATTTCGTCCTGTAGTGATGAGCTCCGTAGAAATGCTTTTCGACCTGCACAACTTATAATCTTTGATTAATAAATAATAAATTTAATTCAGAAATTATAAAAATAAATATCTAATATTATTTAGATATTTATAAATATATTGTACTAAATAAATAAAATATTTATTAATTAAATAAATCCTTACGCTCTAAGCTGCGGTCTCCTGATCGTCTGGAACCGAACTCCTTTTGACTTGGAAATGATAAATCAATTCCAACCGGGGTTCCACCTTTAAGAATATATGGCTCTGCATTTCTTCCGTGTCATTTCTTTTTCCGTCTTTTCTTCAAGTCAGTACCGTATCCCTTTGAGCTTTCAGCTTCTGTCTTCTGTCATTCTAAAATAATTCTAAATTAATTAATCCTTTAATTAATTTAAGAAATAAATTAATTCTGAGTGAATTAATTTACTAATTAAATTAACTAATTACTTTAATTAATTAATAGAGAATTAAATTAAAGGCTTGACTATTGTTGATGTAGATAAAACTCTTATTTTCTTCAACAATAACCTTTTTAACCACTTGAACTTTTTGATGACGAATCTTCACTGACATTGTTGACACCCTGTGCACTGGTCTGGTTCACGGATGACTAACTACAATGTTGATTCTCATTTCTTCTGTGGTGGTCTTTGTGTCTTGTCATGTCCTGTCTTAGCTTCTTTTTATTCTTCCTCTATATTCAATATTTATTATTTACTTCGCTTTCTTATCTGAGTTGAGTTGTCATCTACTTATTACAAATAGGACTAGTAATATGACTTTCACATCACCAATCTTGTCAAATGCACTCAAGGCATTCACTCTCTCATTCTTAACAATTAGGTATTCTGTTTAATGGTTAGAGAGATGGATATGATAGTGTTTGTGTGTTTGGTTCTAAGATCTTGGATAGAGATTGATGCCAATAATTAGGATCTCACTATTAGAAACTATTGGATAATCAAGCTCATAGATCTTTCCTACTTCTCAAAAGTGACGTGAAATAATCAGCACACACACACACACACACACACATATATATATAACTAATGATATCAAAAGTTGAAAACAACAATAATATAAAATCTATTTACATTAAAGATGTCAATTAAATAAAACTGTACAAAAATAAGAAAAATCTTTTTGAGTTTTCTTTTTCATTTTATTTGTTTGTTTTTGATATCTTTTAAAGAATATATACAGTATATATACAAGGATTGCTTAAAATTAAATATGTAATTTAAAACATCATGCAATAATCAGTTCATGTTTAACATCCCTAATTCACTAACCAACTTAGAGAAAGTGGATTCATCAAGTGGTTTCGTGAAGATGTCAACAATTTGATCTTCTGTGGGTATAAAATGTAACACCACAGTTCCGTTCATGACATGCTCTCGGATGAAATAATACCTTATGTCTATGTGCTTGATCCTTGAATGTTGTACATGATTATTGGAAATTGTTATGACACTTGTGTTATCGCAAAGTATTGGAATTTTAGTTAGCGCAAGTCCATAATCATTCAGCTGATTCCTTATCCACAAGATATGTGCACAACAACTACCTGCCACAATATATTCTGCTTCGGCTGTCGAGGTAGGCACTGAGTGTTGTTTCTTGTTGTACCAGGAGATCAACCGATGTCCTAGAAACTGACAGCTTCCAGAAGTAATTTTCCTGTCCATCCTGCATCCTGCATAATCTGAGTCTGTATAGCCTATTAGTTCAAAACCTGTATCTTTAGGGTACCAAATTCCAAGATTTGGTGTACCCTTCAGATATCTAAAAATTCATTTAACAGCTATAAGATGAGATTCCCTAGGATCAATTGAAACCTTGCACATAAGCATGTTGCAAACATTATATCGGATCTACTAGCAGTTAGATATAATAATAAGCCTATCATACCTCTGTAGCTTGTGATGTCAACCTTCTTACCAGTTTCATCTTTGTCAAGCTTTGTGGTTGTTGGCACAGGGGTTTTTGCCGGTGAAAAATCTTCTAAATTGTATTTCCTTCGAAGATCCCTTACGTACTTTGATTGGAAAATAAAAATCTCATATTCCTTCTGCTTCACTTGCAATCCAAGGAAGAATGACAACTCACTCATCATGCTCATTTCATACATACTCTGCATTAACTTAGCAAATCTCTTGCACAAGTTTTCGTTAGTAGAACCAAATATAATATCGTCAACATAAACTTGAACAAATATCATATATATATATATATATATTATGTAATTTGTAAAAGAGAGTTTTATCTATGACACCTCTAATGAAACCATTTTCAAGTAAAAACTCAGAGAGAGTGTCATAGCATGTCCTCGGTGCTTGCTTGAGTCCATAGAGAGCTTTGAACTAGAAAATACACAAAATCAGCAAACTCTGGATTTTCAAAGCCAGTGGACTGTTCCACATATACTTCCTCTTCTAACTCTCCATTCAGAAATGCACTCTTCACATCCATTTGATAGACTTTGAAATTGGAATGTGCTGAGAATGCCATAAATATCCTGATGGCTTCAAGTCTTGCAACTAGTGCATAGGTCTCGTCATAATCAATTCCCTCTTCTTGGGAGTAACCTTTTGCCACAGTCTGGCTTTGTTCCTTGTAACAATGACATCACTGTCTAACTTGTTCTTATATACCCATTTCATGCCAATAACAGATCTATCTTTAGGCCTGGGTACCAGTGTCCAGACTTCTTACCTCTCGAACTGATTGAGCTCTTCTTGCATGGCAAGTACCCAATCTGGATCAGTTAATGCATCTTCAATTTTCTTTGGTTCTTCTTGAGATAGAAAAACTGAAAATAGACATTCATTTGAAGTTACACTTCTGGTTCTAACCCCAACATCTGGAACACCTATGATCAATTCAAAAGGAAGATCTCTACTCCATATCCTTTCCCTTGGTAGGTTTAACCTTAATGATTCGCCTTGGTATTCATTATGATGTTGTGTTCTGCTAGTCGATCTACCATTTTCCTCTGAATTGCTGCCTAGAGTACTTGTTGACCCACCACTGGTATTAGTAGTATATCCAGTGTTTCCATTGTTTCCACCACTATTACCTGGATCATTATCATCATTATTTCCATTATCATCTCCTATTGTAGCTTCAGGTTCTTCTTCACTATCTGAATCTGAGTCTGGATGATTATCAAATTTTAATGACTCAGAAGGATCTTCAGTTTGGATACTTAGGAGTTTAGTGTCATCAAAAGTAACATTGACACTTTCTTTTACTTGGTGTTGATTAATTATGTACACCCTATATGCTCTTCTTGAGTAACCGACAAAAATAGCTTCGTGTGCCTTGGCCTCGAACTTGCCACGATGTTCATCTCCATCTTTCATCACATAACATTTGGCTCCAAATACATGGAAGTACTTGAGTGTTGGTTTCTTGCCAGCCATTAATTCATAGGGAGTCTTCATATGATCTTTCTTGATTAGAGTTCGATTCTGGGTATAACATGTTGTGTTTACTGCTTCAGTCCAGAAGTAGATAGGTAACCTTGATTCACTTAACATTGTTCTTGCAGCTTCAATCATGGTTCTATTTTTCCTTTCTACAACTCCATTCTGTTGCGGAGTTCTTGGTGCTGAATATTGTCTTGTTATCCCCTTGTCTGAGCAAAAGTTATTCAAAATTTCATTCTTGAATCCTGTTCCATTATCTGATCTGATTGTCCGGACAACTAACTTTGAATCTAACTCAATCAGCTTTACATGATCAAAATCACCAATTATGGAGTTTCATCCTTAGAGTTCAAGAATAAAACTCACGTGTACTTTGTGAAGTCATCTACAATCACTAAGGCATATTTTTTCCTTGACATAGACATAATATTGACTCGACCAAATAAATCCACGTGTAGGAGTTGAAGTGGTTCAGTGATGTTTGTAGTGTCTGTGCCTCTGTGACTTGCTTTCTTTGACTTCCCTTTCTGACATGCCTCACACAATCCTTCTTGTGTAAATACCATCGGAGGCCGTCCTCTCACCAAATCCCTCTTGACTAGAGAGTTCATTGTTTTGAAATTTAGGTGTGAGAGTTTCTTGTGCCATAGCCAGCTTTCTTCTGATGAAGCCTTTGAGTAGAAACAGTTTGTTTCATCTTCAGTTCCTGAGTTGAGATCGGCTACGTACAAGTTTCCTTTCATTACTCCACGTAAGGCTATTCTGTCATCTTTAGAATGAGCTATTAAATACTTTTCCTTGATAAAGTTTACTTTGTATCCTTTATCACATAACTGAATGATACTGAGAATATTGTGTTTAAGTCCTTCCACTAAAGAGATATTTTCAATGATAACATTTCCAGTATTTAACTTGCCATATCTCATAGTCATTTCTTTGTTGTTATCTCCAAAGGTGACGATCGGGCCAGCTCTCTCAACCACATTTGATAGCAGGGCTCTATCTCCGGTCATATGCCTTGAAGATCCGCTGTCCAGGATCCATACAACTCGGTTTACCTGTTTAACTCCCTGTAAATATCAAATGGATTAATTCGTCTTCGGAGCCCAAAATTGATTGGGCCCGACATACTTAAAAAATTAACCTTTGTTAGATTTGACAACAGATCCTTTTTGAATAACAGCATCATCCTCCTTGACTGTACATACCTTTCTATAAACAGTCTTAACAACTTTCTGTTTAGACTTAGGAGTATATGTTTCCTTCTTGACAGGTGAAGGAATCGCAGTCTTAGATTTTGCAAATTTATTATTGATGTGTTGTCTAGGTGTCATGTTATCTTTCTTAGCAATCATGCATTTGAAATAAGCAATCATAGCATTAAAAACACATAACATACAATTTAAAATTCCACAAGGTTTATAGAATGCATCAATAATAGGCATGTTATTCAAAATAGTAGGTGGCTTAACAGTTTCTACTTCAGCTTTATCATCAGTTTTAAAGTTCTCAGTAGAATGAAATATGTTATTACTATTCCTACTATTATCAAACGTATTAGGTCTATTCACATTATTCTTTAAGTCTTTTGCACCTATACCAGGATTGGGCAATTTAGAAGTTCCCACATCTTTCACTGGTGTCTGAGGTGCACTCTTCTCTTTTTGGACATTAACTCCTTGTATGTCTTTAACATGTTCCTCTCTTTTCTTCTCTTCCTCGAGATCCTCTAACTGTATTTCATAAGCAATCCGTATAGAGCTCTCAAGGATTGGTTCAGCTATTGGGGTTATGAAAAGAGGTTTAGGTGTGTCTTTAACAACATGTGGGATACCCCTTTCTTCGGTACTTTTTCTGAATGGGGTTATGTTGCTTGACTTTCCTACTGATTTATTGTACTCGAAGCCTATTCCAACTTTTCGATCTATCTCATGTTGGTCAACTAGGTTCTTTACAATATAAGAGAAATTCTTATAGGCTAGACACTTCTTCTTCTCTTCCTCTATTTGATTTCTGAGATAAGTTTCAACTTTTACATAACAACTGATTCTATTGACTTAAAAAGCTAAGTCCTCATTCAACTTGTCATTTTTTCGTTTTAACAATTTTAAAACATCATTTCATCAGTTAGAACTTTGTTTTTGAGAACTAGTTTTTTAACTTTATCTCTTTCACCATCTAGTTCTTTACCTAGCAATGCGAACATTTTAGGGTAAGAGGGATTTACATTTATTCCTCTATGATGGGTGGGAGACAGTGATTCCTCGGATGAAGCCATAAGAGCAAGATTTCTCAGCTCTTCTTCATCATCATTGTCTGAGTCATCCTAGCTTTTGCCCTCTGCTAGATAAGACTTTCCTTGATGCTTTTTCACTAATGCATCATGTTAGGGATTGTGGTACCATCAATGTAATCAACTAATATTTACTTAGATTAATTAATCATTAACTAAGTAAAACATACTATCATATACAGTTTAACAGTATGTTTTAATTGTCACTTGTTACAGTATGCATTTAAGCCAAGCAGGTGACAACATGTTTTAAATAGTTACTGTCATGTACAAATGTAATAAAAATGATCTATGTAGTAGAAGTTCACAAGGTGTTCATGCACTGCATGGTTCAAATTATTGACAGTAACATTTTGCATCCTGAAGCCTATGACAGCATATTCAAGTGACAGCATCTTTTGGAACAGACGATAGGAACTATTCCTTGACAGTAAACTTGGCGAAGATTGAAGAATCAAAGACAACAAGTTTTCTTACAGTAGCTTTGGCGGGGATAGTCGACAGCATGTTTGACAGGATAGTCGACAACATGTTTAACAGGAAAGTCGACAGCATGTTTTGCGGGATCCATGACAGCAACTTTGGACGACAGTACGTTTCAGAAGAATGTCAGGATTGACAGCAACATATGCGGAATCAAAGATACTGTCACAATAGAAGCAAAAGGTTGACAGTAACCTTTTGAGGTAACTGACAGTCTGTTTCAGGAAGCAGATTATGTAAAGTACTTTCACTGATTGATCATATCAACTCTACCTAATCTGTCAAGACTACTACTGCAACTTGAGATAAAGTAAGCAAAAAGATGAAGCATGCTTAAGGAGTCAAGAATGTCAAATCATCTCAGAGCAACTTTATCAATAATTGTCCAAAAATCAAGGGAAAGTTCACTTGTAAGTGTGGTATGTGTTTTAATATAAATACACATATCTCACAAACACTTTCCCTATGAATACACACGAACACACAACTGAGCTTAACTTTTCTCAAGCATAGAAACATTAGCATTCTTGTTATTGTATCTATTGAAGCTGGAAACTACTTCCAGTCAGTTGTAGCAACAAAAATTAATAAAATTAATTTTTGAAGTAAAACACTTTCTATCTTCTGTATGCTTACTGTTGTTTGTTTAACTTGTTATTATCACTTCGTGTTTTGTTGATTAAGAAAGATTTGTGATAACTTAGCGAGTTGCATTCAACCCCCCCTTCTGCAACACTCTTTTCGTTTAACAACTGGTATCAGAGCAGCAGGTTAGTCATACATAACCTGAAAAGATCTAAAAATGAGTGCACATAAAGTAAGCAGTATAAAAATACCCACCTTTGACAAAGAACACTACAATCTTTGGAAAAGAAAGATGAAATTGTTCATAAAAATAGCCAATCCACTCTACCTTGGAATCTCTGTAAATGGTCCCTTCATACCTCAATCTTATGTGCCTGAAACCACAGTAGATGGTGAAAACATACCAGCCTACTGGGTCCCTAAAAAGGTTTCAGAGTATACTGACACTGAAAAAGAAAAAGTATCTCTAGATGATTGCTTACAATTTATTATCATTGATGCATTTGATAATGTTATGTATAATAACATTGTCAACTGCACCAGTGCCAAGTAAATATAGGAAACCATTGAGATACTCTGTGAAGGGACATAAGAAGTTAAAGAAAATCAAAGACAGATTCTGGTGTCTCAGTATGAAGCCTTCATGGCTAAACCAAGTGAAGGGTTAACTGAGATGTTTGAGAGGTTTAACAGGCTGATAAATGACTTGCAGCTGCATGGGAAGTTTTATGACAAAAAGGATGTAAACATGAAATTCATGTTGACACTTCCTGATCATCTAGAGCACAAGGTTTCTGCAATAAGAGAAGGAAGAGATTTATTAAAAGTTTCTCTTGAAAATTTATATGGTATTCTTAAAACCTATGAGCTAGAGCTACTGCAAAAGAGAGCTATCCAAGCTGGTCAAACAGGGAAGATGGCCAACACTTCAAATGCTCTAGTAGCTCAGGAACCTCAGGTGATGCAGCTCAAGGAATCTCAGAATCAACAGCAAATCAAGATTGAAGAAATTACAGATGAAGATGAAGGTGTGACAGTGGAACTCAAGGAATAAACAAAAAGATGAGTTCTACACTTTGGAAGAACTGGACAACATGGAAAACAAAACACTGGCCTACATGGCAAGAAAGTTCTCCAACTTGAGATTCAAGAAAAACAAAGCTTTCAAACCAAGAGGACAAAGCTCCAAGTTTAACAAGCCAAAATTTTCAAAACCTGGAGGAAGTGGCAAAGGTGGATACAGAACAGGAATGGTGGACAGATCCAAAATAAGGTGTTATAAATGTAATGAGATGGGGCATTTTACAACAAGAAAATGAGATTATTAAGAACAAGGTTGTTTGTGCTTCTCAAATTGAGGAATTTCTTAGAAAACAGATTTCTGAGAATGATCTAAAAATCAAGGCTTAAAAGAATTCATCCTCCCTGTTAAAATCTTACCATGATAATAACTCTGAAAATCAAAAAGTAGGTATAGGTTTTAACTATGAGAAGAAATCTGGAAAGAAACAAGAGGAAGAAGAAGAAGTCAAACATATTGTCAAACCTTCTATTCTGAAGAAGGTTAAGAATCCATTATTCAAAAAGTCTGAAATTAAGTTTGATGAGGAAGTATTAGTGCTCAAACAAGAATTAGATGATGAGGATAATGATGCTGTCAGTAGGTTCTATAAGGCAAAAGATACTGTCAAAATCCCCAAGACAGTTAGTTTTGACTCTGACAGTAACTTATGTTCTAAAGATGCTGTCAAAACTGGCAAGATAGTAAGTTTAAAAGATGCTGTCAAGACCGTGAGATCCAAACTTACTGTCGAGACTGCTCCATCTAAACCTACTGTCAACACCAGCATGACAGTAACTTCCAAACATACTGTCAAGAAGACCAAGAAGAATAGAAATGGAAAACTAGGAATAAACAAAAAGAACAATTGTGATTATATTCCTAATGCTCCTAGGAAGTTGTGTAACAACTGTGGATCTTCTAGTCATATAACTCATGTGTGCATCAAAGACAAGTCTGATGTTAAAAATGCTACCTCTAGTAATGGAAATTTACATGGAATGCCTCTAAAGAACAAACAAGTAACTCACTGTGGTGACTTTGATTGCATTTCATGTAAAATGAACTTGATGAGTATGTGTTTCAACATGCCTTTTGCTAATAATCAAGAATGCTTGCATAAGAATGCTAAAACTGAAAAGGCAAAGATTCCAAGTCCTCCTAAAGTTAGGATGGACAAGCAACCCAAGAATAAAGTCATTAAACCATTAATCAAATCTGAATGGGTAGCTACAGGAGTCATGCTAAAAGTAAAAGAAAAAGTTAAAGTTATTTCAACTTCTAACTGTGAACTAGCTAAGCAAGATGGACCCAATGAAAGTTCGGTACCAAAAGCAACTTGAGATATTCTGCTTTGCAGGGCAACAGGAAAAATAAAAGAATCATGTGGATTATTGATAGTGGATGCTCAGGACACATGACAGGTGATAAAGCCCTGCTATCACAGTTCAAGGAAATGGTTGGCCCTTATATAACCTTTGGTGACAACAACATTGGTTTCACAATGGGATATGGCATATTAGAAGTTGGCAACTTGAAGATTGAGAAAATTGCTCTTGTGAATGGGTTGAAGCACAATTTATTGAGTGTCACTCAATTTTGTGAAAGAGATTTCAAGGTTGGTTTTGATCAAGACAAATACTCCATTGTCAACAAGAAGACAGGAGAAGAAGCTCTTCAAGGAGTAAGGAAAGGAAGCCTCTACATAGCTAACCTGGACTCTGTAAGGAAAGATAAAGTCTACTATTTTTACAGTAAGGCTTCTCTATCTGAAAGTTGGCTATGGCATAAGAAACTCTCTCATTTAAACTTCAAAGCAATGAATTATCTAATGAAAAGAGAATTGGTGAAAGGGCTGCCTCAACTTGAATTCTGTCAAGAAGGATTGTGTGAGGATTGCCAGAAAGGGAAGCTAATGAGAGCTACTCATAAAAGAACTCCTAGTGGTTCAATCAATGAAGCATTTCAACTAATTCACATGGACTTATTTGGTCCTGTGAATGTGCAATCACTAGCAAGAAAAAGATATGCTTTAGTAATGGTTGATGATTTCTCAAGATACACTTGGGTGAGGTTTCCAGCATCCAAGGATGAAGCTACACAAGAAATTATTGATTTGGTTAGGGTTCTTGACAAGAATCCCAAGTACAAAGTGCAGATCTTGAGAAGTGACAATGGTACTGAGTTCAAGAATAGTATCATGAATGATTTCTGCAAAGACAATGGAATTACTCAACAATTCTCTGCACCAAGAACACCTCAGCAAAATGGTGTTGTGGAAAGGAAAAACAGAACTCTTATTGAGGCTGTAAGAACAATGTTGAGTGAAGCAAAACTTCCTACCTATTTCTGGGGTGAAGCAATCAATACAGCCTGTTATACTCAAAACAGGACTGTAGTTAACAAAGCCTATGGAAAGACACCCTATGAATTGCTCACAGGAAGGAAACCTACTGTCAACTATTTTCATGTCTTTGGAAGCAAGTGCTACTTCATGAAAGATACAACTGAGATCAAAGGAAAATTTGATATTAAAGCACTTGAAGGAATTTTCATGGGGTATGGTATTGACAGGACTGCATATAGAGTCTACATCATTGATCACAAGACTATGGAGGAGAGTGTAAATGTCACCTTTGATGAAACTAAATTTCCTGGAATTGAAGGAAGTCAAGAAACAAAATCTTTAGTCTTTGAAAATCAAGGCTATCTAGAAGATATTGAAGAAGATTCATCAAGAATTGATCACACAATTTCTGGTCCTACAATGGTTCCTAACCAATCTGGAGAAAATGAGGGAACTGCCCAAACAACTGATTTTTCTGGGAATGTTCCAATGATTAGTGGACTTGAAGAAATTGATGATGTCAACAGTGCAAGAACAAAAGATGATGTCAATCAACAAAATGTTGAAGACTCTAGTGACTCTTTAAGAGGAACAAAATGGAACATAGATCACACTAATGATTTAATCATTGGTGATCCAGGAACTGGAGTCAAAACAAGAAGAAATGTTGCCAATGAATGCATGTACTCTTGTTTTCTATCTCAAACAGAACCTAAAACTCTAGAAGAAGCAATGGCTGATCCAGATTGGATTAATGCCATGCAAGAAGAGCTGAATCAATTTGGAAGAAGTTGTGTTTGGGAGTTGGTGCCTAGACCAAAGAACAAATCCATAATAGGCACCAAATGGGTTTATAGGAACAAGATGGATGACTGTGGTACTGTCACAAGAAACAGAGCAAGGCTGGTAGCAAAAGGAAACTGTCAACAAGAAGGGATTGACTATGATGAAACATTTGCTCCTATTTCCAGACTTGAAGCAATAAGAATCTTTTTGGCTTTTGCTGCATTCAACAACTTCAAGGTTTTTCAGATGGATGTTAAGAGTGCTTTCCTTAATGGAGAGTTGGAAGAAGAAGTATATGTTGAATAGCCACCAGGCTTTGAAGATCCAAAAATGGGAAATTTTGTGTATAGACTACTCAAATCATTGTATGGTCTAAAGCAAGCATCAAGGGCTTGGTATGATACTCTTTCCAAGTTTCTTCTTGAAAATAACTTTACAAGAGGGATTGTGGATAAAACTCTTTTCTACGAAAAGCATGAAAAGGATATCATTCTAGTTCAAGTGTATGTTGATGACATTATCTTTGGTTCAACAAATGAAGATTTTTGCAAGAAATTCTCTGAGTTGATGCAGAACAAATATGAGATGAGTATGATGGGTGAATTAGTATTCTTTCTTGGACTTCAAGTTTATCAAAAAGAAGATGGAATATTCATTTGCCAATCTAAGTATGTCAAAGATCTATTAAAAAGATTTGATTTGGAAGACTCATCTCCTGCAAAAACTCCAATCTCAACAGCAACTCAACTTGATAAAGATCCAAAAGGAAAGAAGGTGGACAACAAAATGTACAGAGGAATGATTGGATCTCTTCTCTATCTAACAGCTAGCAGGCCTGATATCATGTTTGCAACAGGATTGTGTGCAAGGTTTCAGTCTGATCCAAAAGATTCACATTTAATGGCAGTAAAAAGAATTCTTAGATATGTGAAAGGCACTCTAAATCTAGGCATTTGGTATCCAAAAGATTCTGGTTTTGACTTGGTTGGATATTCAGACTCAGATTATGCAGGGTGCAGAATAGACAGAAAAAGTACTTCAGGTAGCTGTCAATTTCTGGGAGAAAGATTGATCTCATGGTTTAGCAAGAAGCAGCATTCAGTATCAAATTCAACTGCAGAGGCTGAATATATTGCAGCTGGTAGTTGCTGTGCTTAGTTACTTTGGATGAGGAACCAGCTATTGGACTATGGGTTGACTCTGCAAGGAATTCCTATCTTTTGTGACAACACTAGTGCTATATCAATTTCAGAAAATTCCAAAACTAAGCATATTGACATCAGACATCACTTTATTAGAGAGCATGTGGAGGAAGCACAATCAAGCTAATCTATGTGCCCACAAAGAAGCAACTTGCAGACATTTTTACCAAACCATTGGATGAAAAGACATTCAACAGGCTAGTGAGTTAATTGGGTATGTTAAACTTAACCTGTTGATGTAACTCTATTTAGTTGATCAAAACTTTAGTTAACTGAATCTCACTGTGAATTAATGGCCTCTAGAGGTGTTTTGATTTCTATCATAGTGAAAAGACATGATGATATTTAACTGAGAGGTTAACTAATTTGTTTTCAAGTAACTTAATTCTCACGTGACTAATAAAAGATACTGTAAAGTCACTTGACAATATGTTTTATTCTTTCTGTCAAAATGTGTGAAAACTTACTGTCACATGGTTAAGAAATCTTGACAGTATGTTTCGTGGGATTGAAACTTACTGTCAAATCTTGTGAAACCTACTATCAAAGGCTTAAGAAATCTTGACAGTATGTTTCGCGGGATTGAAACTTACTGTCAAATCTTGTGAAACCTACTGTCAAAGGCTTGAGAAATCTAGACAGCATAGTATGCGGGATTGAAATTTACTGTCAGTATTTCTTGACAGTATAGTTTTCTAGAATCCCTGCATAACATACTGTCAACGGATAATATTAGGATTATTCATTTATTCTATATATTCTCTAACCTCTAATGTTACAGTCAAGAGTGTTTGTGATTTCTAGGGCAGAAGTTACTGTCAAAGAATGGAACTTGAAGACAACTGTCACTTTAAATCGTTTAAAATTCTTTGTTGACAGTATCTTTTTCACATCATACATATACAAACAGTTGAAATCTCTCATATTCTTTATTTTCTCTTTAAACTCTAAATATTCTAACGCCCTAGAAACTCTCTATTTTCTCTGCAACTTCTTCTTTAAACCACTCTTCAATTCTCTAAACCTAAATCTAAACCATTTTCTTTTAACCATGTCTGGACCCCAAATCATTTGTTCTCTTGCCCAAACCAACTTCACCACCATGGCTTCAGTTGGTGAAGCTGGAGAAGCCTTCAAACCTCTTGTTGGCTTCATGAACAACTCATACCTTACCTATGCCCTAACTGCAAGTCCGCACCAGGAAATCCCAAGACTCTCTCATTTCTGGACCTCTGTAGTATATGAGGGGGAGCAAGATGCTAGCTCTATCTCTTTTCAAATCAATGGTACCTTTTACACCATTGATTCCTCTCACATCAACAAAGCTCTTCATGTGGAAGAGGCTGAAGGCTTGCTATTTAAGGAACCTGCAAGTGAAGAACAACTTGCCAAGTTCTTCAAGATGATTGGGTATGCTGGACCCAAGATGAGTGCAGACAATGATGAATGGTATCCTTCGGGAGGCATGCACAGAAAGTACCTAAACAAAGAATGGAGCATGATGTTAGATGTTGTCTCCCGGTCCATGTCAAGCAAACTAGTGGCTGGAATGAAGTTCCAGCCTACATCAGGAAGATTGTGCATTCCATGGTGCACAATTACAGAATTAATGTTGGAAAGCTCCTGATGCCTCTATTCAAGCTGGTACTGGGAAAGAAAGTAGCCAGGAAACCGGTAATTTACTATCCTAGATTCTTTATGCTTATAATTAACTCTGTTGTAGGCATAATTAATTTAGATAGTGTACAATGCATGGAGTCCCCAACACTTAAGAAAAATACGCATTCCTTGTTAACCAGTAAACCACTTAATACTGAATTGAGTCTGTTCATAATTGATTTCATGCTTTCTACAATAAATAGATTAAATTTAAAAATTATTGGGGACCATCATGTATTTTTTTGAGTTATGAAAATGGTGTTGACCCCTCCATTCCTAACCCACACTCCAAACCTTTTGAAGGAGTCCGGCCTTCTAGAGTCACCAAAAATATTAGCCAAGGGTCTGGTTCCTCTCAAAAGGGCCAGATTTCTAAAAGGATGAGAACCACTCAACCTAGGATAGAAACCTTTCCACAGGTAGGTGGTGAAACTGCATTAGATGCAGCAAATAAGGCTGGTAGTCTGAACACAGAACCCATAGAGGGCCCTGGTAAGCCTAAGAAAAAGAAGGCAAGGGTATCAACTTCTGTAAGCCAGACTTTGTCCTCTCAAAAGGGCACAGATCTTAATAGGGATCAAAACACATCTCTGGATGTCTCCTCTCAACAGGGGGCATCTATTGAAATTGGCCAGTCTCCCATGGCAATTTGTAAAGAGTCTGCACAACAGGTTGAACACACTCAACCTGAGCCCACACTTGAAAATACTCACACTATATGGCTAGAAAATGTGGAACACAGCTCATTCAATTATGGTGCATCTCATTTTACTAATTTTGAAGATCAAACTATTGATGCACTATTCTAAAAATCGGATGGGACTGATCATAGCAATCCATAAGAACTTTCTACTCAAAGGGTGGAAGAGATTGCTGTCACAGCCTCAGTAGCTGTTAATGACAAAGTTGCTGTCAATACTCATGACAGTAACTTTTCCAAAGATGCTGTCAACAATCAAAATCCAGAAAACAACTCTCCAAAGGCTGCAACTTCACAACAAAATGATAGTGATGACTCTACTCTCATCTCTCAACTACTAAAGGTAAAATCTAAATCTCTTGTGCAAGATGTACTTGCTCAGTCTCTTGCATCTAGGTTGAGTGAGAGAGAGAAAAAGAATAAGAGAAAAAGAATAGAGAGAAGTGAGCCTAAAGAATTAGAGAGACAGAGAAAGACCCTGGCAAAAGGAGAGGGCCTTGAGCATGGCCAAATAATAAAAGAGAGCACCCAAATTTCTAAGGCAATAGGCCTTGAGAGTGAGATGGTGAGGAGTGATGAGTTCACTCAGAAAAAACAAGAGAGAGTGAGAACCACCCCAGCCAAATCCTCCAAACAAGCTGATGGAAGGTTGAAATCCCTTTCACATAAGGTCTCCAAATTGTCAAAGAATCTGGACACTGTTGGCAAAAATCAAGTGAAGCTGGTTAACAGAATGGCTAGTTTGGAGCAAATAATGAATGATGGGTTCAAGGCCATTTTTGACAAGCTTCAGGAGTTCAATGCTAAATTTTCAAACCCTGCAGTTGTTACCTCAACTAAGGGGGAGAAAAGTACAAATCAAGCTGAAGTGTTTGTTGCAGATAGGAGTGATAAGGCTGAGACAACTCAAGTTGCATCTCAGGGGGAGAGTCAACTAGAACTTCTGTCTAGTGTGGCTGCTGAGATTGCTACACAGCTTGGTGGTGACAAGGAGGAGAGACCAAAGGAGAAAGGTGTTGTGATTAAGGAGGGTGCAGCAATGAAGGATTCAGTGGTCCATGTTACAGGAAAAGGAAAAGAGAAGCTCTTCCAAGATGAAAGTGATGACTGGGTAATGGAAGAAAGAGAAGATTTTGATGATGAACAAGCTTCAATTCTTATGGTAGATGAAAATGAAAACAACAAAGTTTTTGAGGATGCAAAGTTCAACAAGAGAATCATTGATCTGAGAGCCTCATCTAACAGAGACCCCAAGAAATTTTCTGATTTAATGAGACAATCAACAGTGGGAGCAGCTGTAATGGTGTCTAAAAGCAACAAGTGAGCAATCTCTGTCAGAACTGAAGGAGGCTACAGTTGGTGTGTGAGCATGGCTTATCTAAGTAGGAAAGAGATTGTAGTTATTGAAGCAATCAAACTCAAAATCAAAACAGATAAGTCATGGCTCAATGAAAACTTGAAAAGAACTTTGCAGAAGCTGGTAGTTGAGAAATTGCCAGAAATAACTCATGATCCATTGGGCATTAAATTCAGTAGCTCCATAGATGGAAAATATAGGTCTATGAATCTAGAAAGAGTGAGCTATTGCAGGCCTAAATCTGTTAAAGAAGCCTTTGACCATTTCTAGCAACTGCCCATAAATGAAGTGTTGAGGGTGTTGGAAAGAGAATTGAAAAGAATTGAAGATTTGAAATTAAGAAAGAATGTGAAGAAGACACAGGAGAAAAGAGATGGAGATGATGAAGAAAAGTCTGATGGAGGTACAGGTAGTTCCAGCCAACACAACAATGGTGAAGGATCATCTGGAATTGGAAATAAGGTGGAGGAAGAAAAGGAGAAAGAAGAGAAGGAGTATAGAGATGGTGTTGAAGGGAAGGTTTTGAAGACAGTGGTACTTGGAGGTGAAAATGATGAAAAAGATGCTGTCAGGAGTGATAAGGGAGAACCTGCTGTCACAAAAGGTGCTGTCACAGAACCTGCTGTCACAAAAGGTGCTGTAACAGAACCTGCTGTCACAAAAGGTGCTGTCACAGAACCTACTGTCGAGCATGAAGTGACAGTAACTTGTCAAAAGCTACTGTCGAAAGAAGTGAAGGAAAAGGTAATGTCAAGCAATACATCTACATCCAAGAAACGCATAAAGGCAAGGGCAGAAAGAACAAAACCTCATTCAAGAAAAAAGCCAAGTAGAAGTAGTTGGAAGCTAACAATTAAGAAAATGCATGCAGAAGTTCTTGATGTCAGAAGACCCACCATCAACAACTTACATGAGTTCAAGTCAGAATTAATCACTAAAGTTGATGTTGAGTGGTCTGAGTTCAATACTTTAAGCATAATAAACATCTCTTATGCTACTGGTCAAGTTGAAGCTTTAGGGATTGATATGAAGGAAGCAACCTACTTCTTGGTGAGAAGAATGCTCCTAGTCTTCAAGGGTCAATACATTAGAACTCAGTTATTCAGGGGAATCCTGATCAAAAAATACATGGAGTTAATGGACTCCTACAAACCTCATCCCTTGGATCTCATTGGAGATGATGAACCTGTGACAATAATATACCCAGATGGAGTCATGTTTTAGAATGAATATGGAGTCAAGGAATTCTGGGATATGAATTCCTTATAGGACAAAAACACTGATCTCCTAATGATGTTATTGGAGCAACTTCATGAACTTCCATATCCTGAAGAACAAGGATTCATCTCCAAACTCCAGAGAATCATATCCACCAAGGAAAAGAAAGAATATGAAAAGAAGGTGGAGTATGAGAGGACTCAAAAATGTCTACTCGGGAATCCTGATAGATTAGTCTTCTATAATTCTGGTGGTTCAGCTGAAGAAATCACTTTTGACCACTTGAAAAGATTAGCTGAAAATGATCCTCATATCATTGAACTCATCAAGAAGCAATTGCTCAACATCATAAACTTTGAGGTTTTTGATCTGAAGAATAGAGCACTAGAGATATGTGACTCTAAGAGGAAGGAGGAGAAGGAGAAAAGAAAGAAGTTTGAAGAAGAAGTTGAAGCTGCAAAGAAGAAAGTAGAGCAAATTTCCAAGAGAATCAAAGAGACTAATATTGACATGAAGCATGCATTGCTGAATGATCAATTCTCTAAAAGATCCAACTATGTTTCTCCAGTCCTACTTGGGCCCCTGAGAATTATTGTTGATAGCATTGAAGTGGAGGCTGTAAATTTCAGGGTGTTTAATAATGAAAACTTAAGGAAAATATTCAGAATGGTCACAGGCTCATTCCTGGAGTTTGAAAGATATCTAAGCAAAGTTGTCTGGGAAATCATTGAATCCAGAGAAGAAGAGGATGAGTCTATTGACAAAATCAGGGTGAAACAGATCTTCTCTTCTACAAAAGAAAGATTTGTCAAAGACATGTTTGGAATGAAGTATATATGCATATCCAAAGGACCAACTGAGAACTACTACACCTACAGGGAGCTGAAGAATATTTCTTATAAGATGGTGAAGCTAGTCTTAGATTGTGTTACTGATCATGTCAAGACAGAAGAAGAGAAGAGGGAACTGAAAGCTCTTGAGGGACTGTATGGAAGAATGACAGGAGAGAAGGAGAAATAATGCAGCTCAAGTCATAATTGAAGATTTACTCACTCTAGAGGAGCTAAACTTGAGATAGGAGTGTACTTGTAATTTCCTTTATTTTCTGTTCAAACACTTCTATTTTTATTAGTTGAGATAGCATCTGCAGTTTTCTTTAAATTTGTCTTTATTTATCATAAAAACAAATTGGGGGAGATTGTTAGGGATTGTGGTACCATCAATTTAATCAACTAATATTTATTTAGATTAATTAATCATTAACTAAGTAAAACATACTGTCATATACAGTTTGACAGTATGTTTTAATTGTCACTTGTTACAGTATGCATTTAAGCCAAGCAGGTGACAGCATGTTTTAAATAGTTACCGTCATGTACAAATGTAATAAAAATGATCTATGTAGTAGAAGTTCACAAGGTGTTCATGCACTGCATGGTTCGAATTATTGACAGTAACATTTTGCATCCTGAAGCCTATGACAGCATATTCAAGTGACAACATCTTTTAGAACAGACGACAGCAACTATTCCTTGACAGTAAACTTGGCGAAGATTAAAGAATCGAAGACAGCAAGTTTTCTGACAGTAGCTTTGGCGGGGATAGTCGACAGCATGTTTGACAGGATAGTCGACAACATGTTTAACAGGAAAGTCGACAGCATGTTTTGCGGGATCCATGACAGCAACTTTGGACGACAGTACGTTTCAGAAGAATGTCAGGATTGACAGCAACATATGCGGAATCAAAGATACTGTCACAATAGAAGCAAAAGGTTGACAATAACCTTTTGAGGTAATTGACAGTCTATTTCAGGAAGAAGATTAGGTAAAGTACTTTCACTGATTGATCATATCAACTCCACCTAATCTGTCAAGACTACTACTGCAACTTGAGATAAAGTAAGCAAAAAGATGAAGCGTGCTTAAGGAGTCAAGAATGTCAAATCATCTCAGAGCAACTTTATCAACAACTGTCCAGAAATTAAGGGACAGTTCACTTGTAAGTGTGGTATGTGTTTTAATATAAATACACATATCTCACAAACACTTTCCCTGTGAATACACACGAACACACAACTGAGCTTAACTTTTCTCAAGCATAGAAATATTTGCATTCTTGTTATTGTATCTATTAAAGCTGGAAACTACTTCCAGTCAGTTGTAGCAACAAAAATTAATAAAATTAATTTTTGAAGTAAAACACTTTCTATCTTCTGTATGCTTACTGTTGTTTGTTTAACTTGTTATTATTACTTCGTGTTTTGTTGATTAAGAAAGATTTGTGATAACTTAACGAGTTGCATTCAACCCCCCCCCCCCTTCTGCAACACTCTTTTCGTTTAACACATCATACTTCTCCTTGAGCTCTTCATAAGACTCTCTATTCTTCCCTTGCTTAGGCTTCTTGCATTCTGTTGCAAAGTGGCCTAGCTCATTGCTGTTGAAGCAATGACACTTGCTTCTATCAACTAAGTCGGTCTTATAGCCGATTTTTGATACAGCTGTTGAAGAACCTCCTTTTTGGAACCTTCAAAAATTAGGCTTAACTCTGTAGGAGGAGTTTCTTCGAAATCTCATGTTGCCAAACCTCCTGGAAACCATAGCTAGAGATTCATCTTCTAGCTGATCTAGTTCTTCCAAAGAGTAGAACTCACCATCTTCTTGTTTATCTGAAGTATGTCCAAATTCTGGAACCACATACTCCATTATACTGTTAGAAGGTGCAACAGCCTTCACTTCCATCTTCTCTGGTGCTTCCACTATCAATGCTTTGGAGGAACTCAGAACCTTACCTCTCCCATACATTTCTCTGGTCTGGATCAGTTCCAATTCATATGTCTTTAATACTCCGTAGAGTCTTTCTAGGGTTACCTCCTTCATGTCCCTAGACTCCCGGATTGCTGCGATCCTATGTTCCAGATGCTCGGGTAATGTTAGCAAAAACTTCCTGTTGGCCTCCTGATTCTGATAGTACTTCTCATTCAGGTTGAGCTCGTTTATCAGTTTATTCAATCTCTGAAACACCTCAGAGATACCCTCACCAGGGTTGGATCTAAACTCCTCGTACTAGGAGGTCAGGATTTCCAGTCTATTTTCTTTAACTTCCTCAGTCCCCTCGTTGATAATCTCTATTGTATCCCAGATCTGTTTGGCATTTTTACAGTTCACCAAGTGATTGTACATGACGTAGTCTAGAGATTCTATCAATATGAGTTTGAGGTTGTTGTCCAGGGGCACAGCTTCAGTTTCTTCTTCTATATAGTCAGATGGACTTTTTAGAAGCTGTCTGTGAGGAATTACGACCCCATCTACCTCTTGTTGGAGAATAACTATTGTTGGGGGTTCAACACCTTTGGCCAAAATTAATGCATACTTGGGATTGGCAATCCCAATGAATAGTAGCATTTTGTGCTTCCACAAGTTGTAGTGATTTCTATCGAACTGTGAAATTTTAATGTTCGTCACTTTTTGTGTACTCATCTTTAATAAGATTAAAAATTAAGTGTTTCAAAAAATATTTTAATTTTCGACTCAAAACAATTTTTGATCAAAAATAATTTTTAGAAAAAAATTATTTCGAATAAAAAATTATTTCGAATTAAAAAATAATTTTTGAGATCTGTATGAGTTGCGGAATTTTTGGTTCATATCTCATATTAATAATATCAACCAGCTCTGATGCCAATTGTTGGTCCCTGATATTGTAGAATGGGGGTTGAATACAATATCTAAAATTGACGCGGAATTTCGGATTTAAAATATTATTTTAATTAATCACGAAATATAAATTTTAATGAAATACTATTCAAGTAGAAGATATAATTTTGAACTTGAAAAGTATTACAAAATTTATCTGATGAAAAGTGTATATAATTGATATAGTTATCTAGAACGAATTCGACATGAAGTGTTCAGGTTTAACAATTATATTCCAAACTTTGCACAGAAATCTGTGAATATTACAATGCATACAAATTTCTGAATTTGAATGTTTTTAAATCGACACTAAAATATGAATTGAAAGCCTCATATTTATAGAGGTAGAAAAACTCGTATGACTTTCTAGTACAAGACATTTTATAGACTTTATTTAAAGTCTGTATGACATTTTTAACACTTGTATGACTTTTCAAAAGGCTGGGTATGACTTCTAAAAATCGGTATGACTTTTTTATTAATTAAAAAATCGGTATGACTATTTAATTAAATAAAAAAAATATCTTAGTATGACCTTTTGTCCAACAGAATTCAGTATGACCTTTTTTTTATTAATTAAAAAATCGGTATGACTTTTTAATTTAATAAAAAATATCTCGGTATGACCTTTTATCAAAAGAATTTGGTACGACTTTTTTTTTCAAACGCGATATGACCTATTATCAAATGCATCGGTATGACTTTTAATCATATAATTCGGTATGACTTTTTTCTAATATTCGGTGTGACTTTTTCTTCAATATTTCGGTATGAATTTTTATTATAATTCAGTATGACTTATTAATGAGTCATTTGAATTATATTAAAAATCATATGAAGTCATATCTTTTATAATAAATTAATTCTACTTAATTTAATTAAATAATTTATAAATTAAATTAAATTCAACTTGAATTAATTTAATTAGACATATTAAATAATTAAATAACTTTTTGATAGTAGAAATAAAATACTATCTTGACTTGCATAACCTTGCTGTCAGTTCTGAAATCTTCCCGTCTTCGCTGTGTCTTCTATCATAAAACCATTTGAGCTAGATGATGAATATTTATTATTTTAGTTGACACACAAATGTACTGTCTGGTTCATTTGTGTCATACTATAATAAATATTCTCCACCTTATAATTTTAAGTTGTGGTCTTCTGTCATTCTTTAATTTTACTGTCTTTCCTCTTAGTGTTTTTCTTCTTCTGGAATCTTCGTGTAGTAGGCACTATAAATCTTCTGTATCTTCAGAATTCTTCTGAAATACTACCACTTTATTTTCCACTGACGCTTCAACATATTAATGAATTTCTTCCAGTATTGAGTAGCAGCTTCATTAGAATACTTCTGATATTTAGGATTCTTTGTGTCTAGTTGACTTTCTTCGTCTTGATTCCTGTTATCATATTTATTATTTACTTCTGTTTCTTGTCTGAGTTGATTTGTCATCTAATTATTACAAATAGGTCTAGTCATATGCCTTTCAATTATAACACTTCAAAATTTATTTCCTATTTACACATAGAGCAGTTCAACACTTGCACAAAGTCATTAATATGAAACAAATTTTTGGTTTCTTGAAACGTAAAAATTAACACAAATAGAAGATACAAAATATTATATCCAACATTTGCAAGTTTTCTTCATTGATAAATGCAATTTTGACACTATGTACAATCGCTAGTTCTCTTTGCTCGTGCCTTCACCGTCCGTTTATGTATCACCACCAGTTTATACTCCTCCACCACCACTACCAATTATACGTTTTGCCGCCTCCACCTCCCTCATTCCCCTTATTTTTCCCCTTCACCTTCATCTTCTTCTCATTGGAGCTTTGTAAAGAGATTTTTATGTATATATGTGTAACTCCGACTAATATCTTCCATATAATATAATATAGAAACCTGTATATTTACCATATTATCCTTTTAAATTTTGTTTTTTTATTTTTTTTATCTAACAACGTTAGTGTTCAATTAACGGAATTGAGTTAGAGCCCCTACGCTAGCTAAAAAAATAAATTTAGCCATCATATTGGCACAATTATTTTTTAGCCACTAACATGCAAACAAATTAAACTACAGGTATATAAACTGCAATTTAGTCATATTTTTATTAAATTTCGTATCTTTCATATTTATATATTAATAATATTATATATACCGATATTTTAAAATAAATTATTTTAATACCTTACTGAATTATTATACTATTTTTTATTAGAATAATATTAATGCAACTTTTCCATACTTAATTAGAGAAATAAACAGTGACATACATCGAACCATAACATGTCTCATCTCGTTTGGATAACTTAAAAAATTTAAGTGTGAGTTAAAGTTATTTAAAGTTAAATATGAAAAATAAAAATTTTAAATTAGCATGTGTTTGGATAAATTTATAATTTTGTATAAATTATGAGTTATTAAAAATAAAAATAAAATTTATAAATCGTACACGTAAATTATCTTCCTGCTCTTTCTTTACTTCTCTTTGCTACATTTCACTGTATTAAATACAAACTGCAGAGAGTAGAATTCCGATAGAAGAGATCGTTGAAGAACACACTGCAGAAAAGAGTAATATTCCTCATTCTTAGGAAACCGACCACCCGGATCTTATTTCTTATAGGGCAGTGTTTTTTTTATATCTTATCTTGTTTTTTGGAGCATTTTAACAATTTTTGTAGTTTTATTGATTTATTACAATCCAATCCTTCAAAGTTTTATTTAGATATACCAGTATTCATAATTTTAACCAAAAAGATATTAATATTACATTTTTTTAGGTCCGCAATCCAAATTTTAGAATAGATTTGACCTTATAAAATATTTTTAGCGATCTACACATTGACCACTCTTCACTTACTCACTTTTCACATACTACTGGTCTCCCCATATTTTTGAAAGTACATGAACAAAAAAAATTTCAAGTAAATTATTTTGAAAAGGATTTAAAATTTAAGCCAGAAATGGATAGTAATGTAAGAGATGCAATAACTCAAAAGAAATATATATTTTCATTAACCATCAAAATCATATTGAAAGTTCAATTAAACCATAGTTGTTTGACATTTCCTTATGCGGTTGTTTTTAAATGTGTCGTTGTAGCTAGTGATCTTAGGGAAACTCTAACTTTTTCTTCCCGTAAATATTTATATTAGTAAAAAAGGCGGTATGTATATATTATATTTAATAATAATATAGTATACCTGGACTTTCATACCCTAGCTAAATCCAAACACTGTCATTACTCTTTTAGTCAACGACATGCAGCAGGCGAAGTATGATTCCTATGGGTGGAGGTGCTTGTAATTTTATGTTATTGACATAGTTAATAGTTAATTCCATATAATGTCTTGTTACTCAAACATCCGTGCATATGGTAAATATGGAAGGTCAAATTTACCTTCAATTGATTGGAATCCCCAAATTCTGATATTCGGAGAAAGATAGTACATGATATTAAAGAACAGTGTTTTTTCTTCCTTAAGATGTATATTGTAGTTGGCTTAATCATTACGGAGTACATTACAATCAATTTTTTGGTTATGTGATGTAATGTTACTCCTATCATGAAAATCAGCGTAACAGTACCAGCTGGCCACCAGCTCTTGTTGTGTATGATTATAGATCTTGCAATGTTAGTTTTCTATAATTTTTATCATTTAATGTTGATGTGCACAGTTGTCTTATATTTTAATAGGCGCAGGTCTTATATTTTAATAGGTTGCACGAATGTCTTCAGGAATGTAACGGAGACGAGGTTTTGAAAGCTGAAGCTGGTGCCAAGGTCCAGAAGTTCGCTGAATGTTCTCTGAAATGTATAGGTTTTCATTCTCTGTCAGGGTGAAAAAGATGACATCAATCAGAACTCCCCCATTCGGATTCAATTGCAGTTGTCTGTATTCAAGGCTTTTCTCAATCTGGCTGGAAAAAATCTCTCTGGAAAAGGACTTTACAGAAGCCTTTGATGCAGCTTGTTTCCCTCTTACTCTATTCTCTAGTTCATTTGATCCCGGTTGGTCTTCAGGTATATCTGCACCTGCCATCCAAGGGTTGCTGAGCATGTTGGTAGATGGAGGTGCAGACAATGTCAATCAATGTTTTCTTGAAGCCTCGCATTTTGGGAGTACAGAGCTTGTCCGCATTTTTTTGCAGGTAAATTATCATATCATGCAATCAAAAAGGTGATATTATGTATGGGTTTTTTGCTTTTATCTTATTAAGTTTCACTTGAAGTTCATCAGAAACTGTGTTCAAGTCAATTTGGTTTTGTTTGTGATGAATTCTCTGCAATTGGCAATTGCTAAATTCTCTTCTTTGTCTTGAACCTTAAGTTTTTGGTTTTTCGCTGTAGCCTTGTTTTGAGGTTTGAGATAAAGTAAAGCTTTCACTAGATACAACAAGCACATGTGTGATAAATTAAGTTGCTTTAATGATTTTATATCGTCTCTCCATTCTGCATGCATCCGCAAACTTCAAATAGTTGAGACATACTAATACGGAGAACACCAGTAATACAGGCAAACTGTAACAATTGTGAGACAACTTAAAAAACCTACCTGAATATAAAACTTTATTTTTATGTTTATCTTCTTGATATAGAGCAGTAATGAACCTCTGTCTTCACTTTGCTAACCTTGAAGATGGTACTTCATATTTTATATAACATGTTTCACATTCATTGGAATTTACTATGAAGCAGGAGTGGGATGTGGGAAGCGCATGCTGCTAAATTATGTGTCACCCATGTATTTGTACTGCAGTTAAGATTAAAATGCAAATTTGTTACTTGTTTTTATGTCAGTTCTTGTCTATATCCAATCTGACTCTGTATCCATATCTGGTCTATTTTGATATTTTCATTTTCCTAAAGTTTTGGTAAACACCGAGTGAACAGATTAGTTAAAGAAATAAAAATTATATAAAGGCCTAGTGCTCACATGGTCTGGGTCAGCCAATGTAAGATAAGTTGTTAATCAAGTTACCGGCTATGTCCTGCGTATTGACACCAAATTTATCTATTTGGCACTGTGACTTTCATTTGAAATATTGATTTGTTCTCCATATAGATGGTAAGAACTGAAACAACTTCGTGTTTTTTTGATGGAGTTGAGAAATGTTTGAGCATAGAAGCTAACCTTTTTAATATCTTCAAGGCAATTTGGACGAATTATGAGATAGAAAAATGCTTCTCATAGATAATATAAATATATGCCAAAATGTATACTAATGTTGTGGAAACAGTAAATGAACTTTCCTCTGGTTGATTGTTTCGTATATGGAATTCTGCACTGTAGACAAAGCCAGGAATATGAACCTTTTTATCTATTTAATTTTCAGGTCATTGAGTATCTATATGATTCCTTGAGGAAGGATTATATTTTCCACTTAAGTCAATAGAAATTACTATTATGGTACAATTTGAGATTTGGCTATCTTCGAGTATACCTATTTGGTTTAAGGACGTGAACAGGTGATTTTGGTATGATATTGTCTCAGTCTCCAAGTTGCTCCACACAAAGTATCGGAATGTCATGTAGGTTTGAAGTTTGAACCTGCTAGATTTCCTTCTAGCAAGACGGGTGCTTTTATTTGTTAATCAAAATCATGACATTTCAAGGCGGGTGACTTCTGAATTTTAGGTAACATACATCACCGGCATCTAATAGTGGAAATAGATAGTTCTTATTATGATTGTATTTCATGTACATACTAGTCTTCTTCTTCCTTTTAATTGTGGTATTACTATATTTTCTTTCTAGAATGTAACCTTGGGCTGTCTTGTCTAAACTTACTGATGTGAAGAAAACACCCTATAATGCCAGGCTTTACACTAAATACTGAATGTGATCTAGGATGAAGAGTGCAGTTTCATGTCTCGAGTAGTTTCTGATATGGGATATTCACTGGTTTGTTATTTTACATTTGGTCACAGCTATCACTGCTAAATGCGATGAGTATCATTGATATAGTTAGCACCCATTAAACCAGTAACCACAGTTTCTGTTCATCATCCTGCATAAAATGTACAGTTGCATTAAATCTGATTCAATTTTTTGGTTGACGACGACACCCCACATAATGTATGCATTAATGTAGGATAAGAGTGTGTACCTGCATGTTTTTAAGTTTAAGATTATTGAAGAACACATATGAAAGTATGTTTGTACCACGTATTTATGTCATTGTTTTCTGTTACAGTATTGCTTATGTATGGTTTGGTGGTCCATTCTTGTAGATTGCACAGAGGAACAGTTTGGATGTTGATGTTGATCTGGCTTTGGGCTTTGCATCCCATTATGGCAAGATTGGAACTATGGAGTGTCTAGTTGAAGAAGGGAACGCAATAAGTTTTTTGGGTACTTTAATGAGGGCAGCTGAGAGGGGTTGTCTGCACGTCGTTCAATGGTTTGTGAAGAGAGGTTGCCAAGACATGGAACTTTGTCTGGCCCTTACAGCTGCCACTTCCAGTAGTCAAGTTGAACTTGCTGCCTATCTCCTTCCTCATGTGCCTCATCATGTGCTTGCAGCTCTTAGCATTGAAATTCTAAAGGCTGCTGGTGAAAGAAGCAATGGTTCCCTTGACGGGGTGGCATTTCTCCTGAAGTCTAATTTTTTTAGAGACCCTGCTGCCACGTATGCGGTGGCTGAGACCATTTATAAATCTGACGATGGCTTCATTGCACCTCATCTCAGGGACTTTCTCCGGGAACACTGGTCAGAAGATACTTTCTTGGATGGGCTGAGAGAAGGACAAGAGAAATACTTAAACTTGATGAGGATTTTGAAGTGGGGTGAATCCCCTTTATGTTTAGGAGATCTTCCATCCCCTTTGAGGGTGGCTATAGCGTACCTGTCGTTGTATAGGGAGTGTGTCAAGGCAGGGGCTATTTGTTATCACAGAAACTGAGAGGACAACTTGTTGAAGCGGCAAGAAGATTAGGAAGCAAGACATCGAATGATGCTGGACATGAAACAGAACTCTTGGCTGTTTTGCAGCATCATCTTCCTCCGTTTTTCTGTACTAGCCAAGATTCGCTTAGTCAAGATTATAATTTCTAAAATTTTCTACCCTTAAACATGGATTTTACCTTCGATTCTCCTCCAGCCTGTGACGAACGTTTGTATCCTTATATCGCGTATTGTTTGAAACTGCATTATGTTTCTTTCTGTGTTTTTGAACAGTATAATAAAACAATGATGTTATGTATGTAATTATATGTGCAATTGTGCATGCTTGACCTATCATGCATGACATTGAACAATATTAAAGCAGATTGACAAATGGCACGGGCATGACAGGGCTGTTCATGAACAGCTGTTTGTGAATAAGCTCGAGCTCGGCTTGTTAAGGGCTCGTTCGGCTCGGCTCGGTTCATTTAAAACTCGAGTTCAAGCTCGAACACAAAAATGTGTTGGTTAAGAAAACGAGCTTGAGCCGAACTTTTAGTATGTTAGGCTCGAACTCGGCTCGTTAAAACTCGAAAAAAATAGAATATATTCTGATTATTTTTATAATATTCTTAGCGTTTTAAGTTTAAAATTATAATTTAAATATTTAATATGGGAATCATTTGGGATAATAGATTAAAATTTAATATTGAGTTGAGTCAAAAATCGATAATTAGTTGGATCAAGTGGGTTTGAACTTTTTTTTCCATGTAAAACTTAACTGTTCGCGAGCTGCTCGTTAAGTGCTCGACTCTTTTTTATTCGATAAGAGCTCGAGTGCGGCTCGATTTGTTAACGAACTCGAGCTTGAATACATTTTTTGTGCGATAATAAAACTTGGCTCGGTTCGTTAGGAAAAAAAATTAAGCTCAGCTCGTTTAGGAAAAAACTAGGCTCGACTCGGCTCTATTCGTGAAGAGCCCCACGCATGTGCGATGTTGAAATGACTTTTCTATATTGAAATTTGACGCTGCGAAACAAGAAAGTGATCCGAAGCACAAGATCAAATGAAAATTATTTATTTAAAATTTTATTTTTTTCTTGACTAAATTTAATATTTTGATACAAATAAAGTCATGCCCGTAGATTTCGTTCACCTTCTTCTTGTCAAACAAATTATTATTTTTTGTCAAACTCAATTTGTCGTGCTTTAGATTCAAGTAGGGAGAACGAATACTTTCTCGTAAAATAATACTCCATCTGTCTCAATCAATTCTTTACATTTTTCTTTTTGGGACGTCCCACCAATTCTTTACATTACTAAAAATAGTAACTTTTAACAATAAAATACATTATTACATCCACTATTTCACTTCACTTTTTTAACACTTTACACTATTACACCCACTACTTTATTTATTTTAACAATAAAATCACTATTGCACCCACTACTTCATTTATTTTAACAATATTACCCCCACTATCCTTGGTCTCCGTGCCCGGACCAAATGTAAACATTTGACCGGAACGGAGGGAGTGCAATATTCGGAGTAGGGATTTTTTTTGAATCATTTTGGTCAAATATAACTTTCTTAAATCTTTCGAACTATTTTAAATATAATTAACTAGAATTATAAGCGTGATTATATTGTTTAGATGCCATCATTCCACATCTTATGTTAAATAATTATCATAAAAAAGTAATAATTATCAATTTGAAACATTTTTGTTTACCTGACTTCTTCTTTCCACGGTCAGAGCTCTTAATTTTTGCCCATCCTTGAGTCTTGGCCCCCTCTTTGGTTGCAATTGAATATGAGTATTACTTTTGAGTAGTAAATATTTTAAACGTGTACAAATATGCTTCTGTCAAAATTGAAACTCCCAAGTCCTAACATCCTATGGTGTGCATTTTCGATCATATTATTTTATATGTTAAGAATTTAAAGTCCAACCCATTAAAGCATCTCCAATACTAAATTCATGTTAGCTATAAAGTTTAGGTGACAATATATTATATCTAATATGTAAAATATAGGTCACTCAAGATTTACTCTTATTAAGTATAATTTTAGATATCATGATTTCATCTAACTTCTATATCCCTTGAGTTCATAACCATTATCTAAAAATATCCATATATGCTTTTTGTATTATTTAAACCTAGCCACATGTATATTATATTTAATACATATGTTTATAATATTTATTTTATATTTTATATTTTTAATTTTATATGATATTAAATGTAAAAGTATTTTTTTATTATCAACCAAATTTATTAATTACTTATATAATTATTTAAAATATATATGGCACTTTTTAAATATTTAATATATATCTATATATCAATTTATTTGGTGTATTATAATTTTTATTTTACATTTTATATTTTTAATTATATATAATATTAAATATAAAAATAGTGTTTTATTGTTAACCAAATTTATTAACTATTAATATAATTATTTTAATATATATGAAATATTTAGAAAAATATTGATATACTAATATAATAAAATATAATTTTAGTTATATGTTCTATAATGTATAAAAATAATTTTTGTTAATTACTTTTTGTTTGAATATTTTATCGTATTTTCAATTGTACTAATTATTTATTTTAATTTTAAAATTCATAAATATATATATAAATATTTTTACATTAATTATACTTTATATTTTAACTTGTATTGAATAAAAAATTTAATTTAATTTAATTTATAATATTTCCTTTTATGTATATATATAATTAATTACTATATAACTAATAGAATATAATTGTTGTAATATAATTATTGAATTTTAAAAATGATAATAATAAACTACTTTTTGAATATACCTATTTTTTACAGGTTCAGCAAATTTTACTTAATATCTCATTTACATCATTTTAACTAATCATTATAGCTACTTACCGTTGGAGATGCTTTTACACACTATTTTAGTGTAATTTTTACAAAAAAATAGTGTAGAAGTTACCGTATTTTTAAAATCATATTCAACCCATTTATACTAAAACTTATAGCAAAAGGAATCTTTGTTTTACTATTGAAGTTATTTTATAACTAAAGTACAAAAATAACAAAGTTTTAGTTAAATTAATCCAAGAGTAATGTTGAGATTTAGAAAAATTCTAAAAATTAGACCAAATTTTAGTGTTACATCAAATTTGGTACAGTACAATTTTTGGTGTAGCACCAAAATGATGTAATTTTTAGAATTTGATTGGAAAATAATTTTACACTAAAATGGTATAAAAATACAAATTTAGAGTTGGGTTGCAGATGGTCTAATATCGTGCGCGTTTTCTTATATTAAAATTTTCATTTTTCATCTTTATTTTAAATCATAAATAAGTTTTTAAATTTAACCGATCAGGCTCTAATCGAGTACGAGTAAACATTTCAATATCAGCACAAACCGACCTAGAACGTTAACAAACCTTAATGTTAAATTGCATTTGATTCATGATTAATGAATCCATTAATATGAGAATTAAAATTTTAATTTATATATTAGTATTTTATTTTTATATTAATAATTTAATAATATTTATGAATTGAAAACCTCGATCCTCTAGGATGGATAAATAATACCATTTCCATCTCCAGAAAATCCATATCATTCCATTCTCATCCCCCTGCATTCTCATTCTTGAAATTAATTCATTTTCTTAACAATTCAGCAATGATTTATGCACCATAACAATCAAAAGGAACCACAAGGGGAAGGGGAAAAAAAAATAAAAAGCCAAAATTTTTATTGCAAGTAAGGTAAGGTCAGAGAGATCCAACTACTAAGCAATGAAAGAAGTATGTCACTTTTAAGTTTATGGGTAGTAAAGAAGCTATGTTCAAAAACATCCCCATCTACATATATGTATAGTTATTAGTCACTTCTTTTACATTAGAAGGCAAGAATGCCAAGAACATGAGTACTACTACTAAGCAAATTGGCAAAAGCAGCAACATAAATGGTGGAGGTGGCGGCAATGGTGGAAGAATCAATGGTAACACCAGCAATAAAGCAGTGAGACAAATGAGTAGAAACAATGACTGCAATGTGAAGTAGCTTTTCATTTTTCTGTCATGCCCTTGTGACAATGATCTTTGATATTCGGTTTTTCGCCTTTCGACATATGTTGTATGGTAACTATTTCTTGAGAATGCAGGGGAATTGTTCTTCAATGTTCTGATATCCATCATAAAATTGTGAAATTTATTTTCGAAACTCGAATCTTGTTTGATAATACTTTACAAATTCTTGAAATGTAGGCCTTAAGATAGGTAGGCCTTGTTTTCAACTGTTGATCTGAAACAAATAAAAAATAACATGATATCAGATTAAATTTGTAGCTGTTATACAAATATGAACATCAGATTCAAAATCGAACCCATAAAAAATCTTGGGAAATAAATCTCTAGAGCTGATTCCAAACAATTTATATAATTCAAGAAAAAGAAAAATGAGCCTTACAAACTTGGTAAAACATAAAACTTTGAAGAACTTGCATGTATATATAAGAAAACAATCAATAGGCATGGGTCTTGAGAGTTTAATCAAACAAAAACAATCATGAAAAGGGTTAGATCAATTACAAACACATAAAAAAACAAGATAAAACTACAATAAAAAGAGTTATGACATAGGTGAATAATATGACTTACATGGTGGCTGTTATAGGGAGAAACTGGTATAACAGTAATTTGGAGGTTTGCTGGAATCACGGAGCAAAATATGATAATTTTGCTATGAACTTGATGAAGAACGCGAAGAACACGGGAGGAAAGTGATGGATTTTGGTAGCTGATCTTGTTGTTGATTCGTTAGAAGGCCAGAGAAAATATGTGTTCTCTTCCTGCCAACTGTTGTCTCAACTGAAACAAGAGGCCTACGCACCCTTTATATAGGGGTTCAAGCCACACGTAATTCTTGGAGGACAAGTTACCTATATGGGCTAAGTATTGGTCCGGTCCATCAGACCCAAATCCTTAGACGTGCTGGGCTTTGGCCCAAGTCTGTGTGGATGTGGAGGGCAAACTTCCCAGATGTCTGTAACTGCCATGGCCCAAGCCCTGTCAGGCTCCGGGGGCTGTCATGGAGTTGTAGAGCAAGGGGTTCCCGTAGGGAGTTATGCGCGATATGGCCTCGCGGGAGCGGTTGTACGTGATGTGGCCTCACGGGAGCAGTATGTAGAGGTGATCATGTGCGGATCCCTTGATGAGATGAGAGCCCGTGGGGCTAGCTGTCTTCAAATCGATAAGTATGTTGAGATATTACCCCGGGGGGCCTTCTGTAGTCTTCAGATTAGCAAATAATACCAAGTGAGTTGAGCCCATGAGGCTAGGAGCCTTTCAGCTAGTTATGAGAAATCCGTACTAAGTACTCCGGGCTAGCGAAGCGAGCTGGAGGCAGTGAGCCTGGCCAAGTGAGCCGGGCTGAGGGCCTCTCTGTCAAGTCCATGCGACCTGGGTGGTGATGAGAAGCGAACCGGGCTGGGGGCCGGTTCTCCTCTCTCTTCCTTATCGAAGCCGAATGAGTTTAAGGCTGGTGAGCTAGCGATGCGACCCCACGCTAGGCCAAGGGCCTTAGAATATTTTATCATCATTAGCACGATGCGAGCTGAACAGAGCGGTCCGGACGAACGACCAGGGCTGAAGTCCCTTTTCTGTCAGATCAATGCGACCTAAAAGAGAGGTGATGAGAAGCGAACCGGACTGGGGGTCGGTTCTCCTTTCTTTACATTCTTGAGATCGAACGAGTCTAAGGCTGACGGGATAGCGTTGAGACCTCACGCTAGGCCAAGTCCCTTAGAATATTTCAGGCGCCAAGTACTCCAGGCTATGCTAGCTGAGAAGATAAAAAGTAGGAACCGGGCTAAGGCCGATTCTCCTCTCTTCATGTCCTTGATATTGATAGGAGATAGTGAACCGGGATGAGGTCGGTTCTCCTCTCGTCTAGCCCGGTTCTCATCTCCTCCTGCTCGGCTCTCCTCTCCTCCCATCCGGCTCTCATCTTCTCCTGCTCTCCTCTCATCTTCCCAGCTCTCCTCTCATCCTGTCCAGCTCTCCTCTCATCCCGCCCAGCTCTCATATACTCCTTCCCGACTCTCCTCTCGCCCGACTCTCCTCTCATCCCGCCCAACTCTCATCTCCTCCAGACCTTGAGATTTAGATTGAACTCTTTATGAGGATAAAAGAGTGAAGTGAGTCTAAGGCGGGTGGGCTAGCGTTGTGACCTCACGCTAGGCCAAGTCCCTTAGAATATTTCTTCTTGTTCTAGCGAAGCAAACTCAACACGGGCCATGCATGCTAAGTGAACCCAATTATGATATGGGCTTGTCAATAATGATATTGGGTCTGTCTAGGACCCATGCCTGAATATTGGGCATAACAACTACCCCCCGATTCCTCCTTGCCATTGAGAATGCGAGGTGGAATCAGATATTTGACAATTTTCCAATCTTGAAGAACTTCTTTGTTGATGTGAAGCGAACCGAGTTGAAGGATAAAAGCTAGCTATAAAATTGTGAGCTAGCATGTCTGGCTTTGATTAGAAGTCCATGTAGAACCGCATAGTGAAGGGAGCTCGTGTCAGATCGGTTAGCGAGGGGAGCTCAAGTTATGTCGGCTAGCGAGGTGAGCTCATGTTAGTTCGGCTCATGAATTGAGGCGCACTAGAATCGGGTCGCTTCTCATAATGCCTTGATGATGATTTAGTACGTGATTTGTTCCTTGTGATGCTGGCTCGTAGGCCTCGCTTCATGATGCTGGCTCGTCAGCCTCGCATCATGAAGCTGGCCCAAAGCTGGCACATCGGCCTCGCTTCATGATGCTGGCTCGTCAGCCTCGCATCATGAAGCTGGCCCAAACCTGGCACGTCGGCCTCGCCTCATGATGCTGGCTCGTCAGCCTCGCATCATGAAGCTGGCTCGTCAGCCTCGCCTCGTGACTAAAAGCTTTTAATGTATTCAAACATAACCATTCAATGTCTCCATTTTTCAGAGTAACCCGAGGTCACACTGGATCTTTGATTGTGGGGTCTCCTTTAAGATGAACCAGACTGATATTTAGGCTTCGTTGAAGACGCTGACCAATTCACCTCGCTTCATTGGGCACCGACTATGCCTCACACTTGTATTGACTCGATTTATTTCCAACGCTTTTAAACTTTTCAATCTTCATTCTGCTCGCATCCCTTTATTTATGCATGCTTTAATACTCTGCTCGTCTCGCATGTTACATCTCCATGCAGCGTGTTTCTTTTGATTTTGCACAACTATTTTGTGGTCGCTTTACTGACCTCACATCACTTAGCTTTTCTTCACATATTTTTGGCCTCGCACGGGGCCCCCGATTCGTATGCCTTAGAACCGAGTGGCCTCGCACCAATACTGGCCTGAGCTTGTTCCAAAGGGGCCCGTGGTTATGGCCTCGCATCGTTCACTTATGTGACGATGGGGCCCCACGTCGCGTTGCCTGGCTGGCCGTTAGGCCTCACCTAGCTTTGCAATTTCTGGCCACACATTGCATAGCTAATTCCGATCGCTTTGAGGGACTGCATTGTTGTATTGATTAACAGACTTCCTTGCTTTTCATGTTTGCAAAATGACCAACTGCTTCCAGGTCGCTACTCCTTAGCTCGTTTCTATTTGCCCATTTATATATGGCCTCGCATGAGGGGGCCCAGTTCGAGTTTCTTCGAAATGAAGTGGCCTCGCCTTCGTGCTGACTTGTGCTTCGCTGTAACGGGGCCCGTGGCTTTGGTCTCGCGTCGCTAGCCTTTATTTTTATGGCTTCGCGTCGCTGGCGCCACGTCGCGTCGCTTAGCTGGCCGTTAGGCCTCGCCTAGTTCACATGTTTTGGCCACACATTATCATAGCCCGACCATATGAAGTCTACTAACTACCCCCCGATTCCTCTTTGCCATAAATGCCTTCATGCACTTCTCGAAGTATGTAATTGCCTTCGGCCCCATCAACACACCTGAGAAGTGGGATATTGAAGCCTCTCCTGTAAAGGACCTCATCATAAATAACATACTGTGCGGCTTTGTACTTGATTCTTCTAGCTTCATTCTTGTTTTCGGGTAATGAGCCCATTTTTATATAATCCCATATTGAAGTCATCCAAGTTGGGGCCGGATTTTCAATCTCAATCTCCATTAGCTCAAGTGATGAAGTTTTCTTCTCATTCGGTTCCTCAGGGACACTAGGCCTCCTCTGGATTTCAAGGGGAATGACCCCTAACAGAGTGGCCTCGCGCTGAGAGCCGAGTTTGGCTAGCGCATCTGCACGGGCGTTTTGACCTCGTGGGAGTTGTTCGATCTTGACTTCTTTAAAGAGGCTGAGGAGCCGTCGGGAGCAATTAAGATATAGCTCAGTACGAGGACCCCTAGCTTGGAACCCCCCTTTTATTTGGTAGACGACCAGCATAGAATCACTGAATATGTTAAGATTTTCCGCCTTCATTTCTAAAGCCAATTTGAGGCCAGATATGAGGGCCTCGTATTCAGCATCATTGTTTATGTCCTGAAAGGTGAAGTGGATAGCTGCATTGAGTTTGTGCCCCTCTGGAGTTACAAGCTCTATTCCTGCACCAGCTCCTTCATTATTCACAGCTCCATAAACATATAAGGTTCACCAAGGAGCGCTGTTTTCATTAATTTTTGCTTGCATGGTGCTTGAGACCTTAACGAGGGCTTGTGAGTTCTCCTCATTGTGAGGTGAAAATTCCAGAATGAAGTCAGCGAGAGCCTGCCCCTTTATGGCACTACGGGGCTTGTAGGAAACATCGAACTGGCCTAGCTCAACAACCCACTTTAATAATCTACCAGACGTTTCTAGTTTGTGCATCACCTGCCTTAGTGGGTAGCCGGTTCTCACTTCAATCTTGTGAGCTTGAAAGTAAGGTCGGAGCTTCCTCGATGCCAGAATGAGAGCATAAACCAGTTTTTCCATGTTAGTGTACTGGGTCTCCGCATCAAGCATTCTCTTGCTCACATAGTACATGGAAAACTGAGTGTCCTCTTCTTCTCTTACTAGCACAGCACTAACCGAGTAGTCTGAGACATCAAGGTAGAGAATTAAAGTTTCCCCTGCTAGAGGCTTGGATAGGAGAGGCGGGCTGCCTAGATGCTCCTTGATTTTTTGAAAGGCCTCTTCACATTCAAGAGTCCACTCGAACTTCTTCCCTATCCTCTTGATTGCCTTGAAGAACTCTTGGCATTTGTAAGATAATTTGGAGACAAAGCGATTCAAAGCTGCTATCCGACCAGTTAAGGTCTGCACCTCCTTAACATTTCTGGGCGACCTCATTTCTTCCCCTGGGAGGGGGCCTCTCTGGTCCATGAGCACGATGCGGGGACCTGGCACGCTCGCGATGGTAAGGGGGTCCTTCCGCCTCACGTGCTGGACTCGGGGGCCTCGCCTCAGTGTTTTTAGCTCGGGCTCTCTCCAGCTTTATCCTTAGATCATGTTCCGTTAGTCTTCTCTCGACCCTATCAAAAACACTAGTGGACTTCGCTTCAGAGGGGGCTGGGCCATGAAGTGACTTGGGAGGGGTCCCATGGGCCTGCCGCGCCTGACTGTGACTTCTCGAGTTATCCCGTTGGGGAGATCTATTACTGTTGATGGTTCTGTGTGATGGAGTCGGTCCTTGTTCATGTCTTCGGCCTCCACCTTCTTCACTTACCAAAGACTGAGTTACCTCATTTCTTCCTCTATCTTGATTATCTCCTCTCGTCTCTAGGAGGGGACCTCTCCGGTCTACGAGCACGATGTGGGGACCTAGCACGCCCGCGATGGCGAGGGGGTCCTTCCGCTTTATATGTCGGACTCAGGGGTCTCTCATCAGTGTTTTTGCTCGGGCTCTTTCCAGCTTCCTCCTTAGATCATATTATGTTAGTTTCTTTCTGACCCTATCAAAAACGCTGGTTGCCTTCACCTCAGAGGGGGCTGGGCCATGAAGCGACCTGGGAGGGGTCTCATGGGCCTGCCGCGCCTGACTGGGGGGCACCTCATCTCATTCTAACGATTCATCCTTTCCTTCATCTCCGGCTTCATCATTGAAGTCGTTCATGATGTCACGAGGCTTCATAGTCAACTTGAGCTGCTTAGACTTGTTGGCCCGCCTCATCCTTCGTCGGGTGCTCATGTTAGCCTTCCTAGAGGCGCTTCTCCTCTCCACCCGCCTTATTCTTTTGTTGACCTCGAGCATCTGCTGGCCCATCTCATCCAGGAATTCCAAGAGTTTGGGGTCGGTTTGAGGCGGGTTCTCATTGGTATTTCTCGGGGTCTCGTCATCCCCAACTCTATCACTTTCTGAATGGTTTCCGGTTCTCCTAGAGTTAGACATCCTTCTCCCTTAGATGTCAAGTAGTCCCCTCCTTCTAGCGCCAATTGTTACAGGGAGAAACCGGTATAACAGTAATTTGGAGGTTTGCTGGAATCACGGAGCAAAATATGATGATTTTGCTATGAACTTGATGAAGAACGCGAAGAACACGGGAGGAAAGTGATGGATTTTGGTAGCTGATCTTGTTGTTGATTCGTTAGAAGGCCAGAGAAAATATGTGTTCTCTTCCTGCCAACTGTTGTCTCAACTGAAACAAGAGGCCTACGTACCCTTTATATAGGGGTTCAAGCCACACGTAGTTCTTGGAGGACAAGTTACCTATATGGGCTAGGTATTGGTCCGGTCCATCAGACCCAAATCCTTAGACGTGCTGGGCTTTGGCCCAAGTCTGTGTGGATGTGGAGGGCAAACTTCCCAGATGTCTGTAACTGCCATGGCCCAAGCCCTGTCAGGCTCCGGGGGCTGTCATGGAGTTGTAGAGCAAGGGGTTCCCGTAGGGAGTTATGCGCGATATGGCCTCGCGGGAGCGGTTGTACGTGATGTGGCCTCACGCGAGCAGTATGTAGAGGTGATCATGTGCGGATCCCTTGATGAGATGAGAGCCCGTGAGGCTAGCTGTCTTCAAATCGATAAGTATGTTGAGATATTACCCCGGGGGGCCTTCTGTAGTCTTCAGATTAGTAAATAATACCAAGTGAGTTGAGCCCATGAGGCTAGGAGCCTTTCAGCTAGTTATGAGAAATCCGTCCTAAGTACTCCGGGCTAGCGAAGCGAGCTGGAGGCAGTGAGCCTGGCCAAGTGAGCCGGGCTGAGGGCCTCTCTGTCAAGTCCATGCGACCTGGGTGGTGATGAGAAGCGAACCGGGCTGGGGGCCGGTTCTTCTCTCTCTTCCTTATCGAAGCCGAATGAGTTTAAGGCTGGTGAGCTAGCGATGCGATCCCACGCTAGGCCAAGGGCCTTAGAATATTTTATAATCATTAGCACGATGCGAGCTGAACAGAGCGGTCAGGACGAACGACCAGGGCTGAAGTCCCATTTCTGTCAGATCAATGCGACCTAAAAGAGAGGTGATGAGAAGCGAACCGGACTGGGGGTCGGTTCTCCTTTCTTTACATTCTTGAGATCGAACGAGTCTAAGGCTGACGGGATAGCGTTGAGACCTCACGCTAGGCCAAGTCCCTTAGAATATTTCAGGCGCCAAGTACTCCAGGCTATGCTAGCTGAGAAGATAAAAAGTAGGAACCGGGCTAAGGCCGATTCTCCTCTCTTCATGTCCTTGATATTGATAGAAGATAGTGAACCGGGATGAGGTCGGTTCTCCTCTCGTCTAGCCCGGTTCTCATCTCCTCCTGCCCGGCTCTCATCTCCTCCCATCCAGCTCTCATCTTCTCCTGCTCTCCTCTCATCTCCCCAGCTCTCCTCTCATCCTGTCCAGCTCTCCTCTCATCCCGCCCAGCTCTCATATACTCCTTCCCGACTCTCCTCTCGCCCGACTCTCCTCTCGCCCGACTCTCCTCTCATCCCGCCCAACTCTCATCTCCTCCAGACCTTGAGATTTAGATTGAACTCTTTATGAGGATAAGAGAGTGAAGTGAGTCTAAGGCGGGTGGGCTAGCGTTGTGACCTCACGCTAGGCCAAGTCCCTTAGAATATTTCTTCTTGTTCTAGCGAAGCAAACTCAACACGGGCCATGCATGCTAAGTGAACCCAATTATGATATGGGCTTGTTAATAATGATATTGGGCCTGTCTAGGACCCATGCCCGAATATTGGGCATAACAGTGGGTATACTCTGGTTTCTTGCAAAGAAGAGAGATGAAACTCAAGAAAAGAGAAGTGGGTATGTAATATGATATATGTATTTGTGATTCTTGGGGTTACTTAAAGCAATAAAAAAAAGAGGGGGAGAGAATGATAATGAAAGTAAAGGGATTTTATGATGATGTTTGATTTTTGTAGGCTTTAGGTAGTTATGACTAGTACAGTAAGGTGAAATGAATGAGAAAAATACATGCAATGAATTTGTAAGTATATTTTGATGGGCTGGAATCAAGTGAGGGCTGCTGTTGCAGATGATATGTATGGGGGAAGAATAGAAATACTAGTAAAGAAGGGCAAGAGGGGATATTTGTTTTGGAAAAGTAGGGGGTGGGTGTTTCCCAAGGTTTTCTCCCCTGCCCAACTCTTCGAAATCTCTTATCTCTCCGCATCTCTCCCCCCTCTATCTCCGTGGATTATTACATCCACATAGGATGTATGGCCTCATGGCCCTCATCAGTCAAAAACAAGCATCTTTCTCCTTTAATTTATCTTACTTCTGACGAAATCTTTGTGATTCTACTTTTGCCCTATTATTTGAGTATAGAGAAAAGTGCACTTTATGTGCATACTGTTTTGGACTTCCAGCACTTGTTATAATAAAGTTTCAAACTCTGCAAATGCAATACTACGCTATCTAAAGTTTTACACTTTGTGTACTTTCGAAAAAAAAGACAATGTCGTGAGGGTATTTGTGAAATTCTATTGAGAAAACTGCACTTTGTGTACCTGCAGTTTGGGGTTTTCATCACTTTGTGTACCTGCAATTTGATTTTTAGTCTGACAAGTGCTGGAAGTCCCAAACTGCAGGTACACAAAGTGCAGTTTTCTCAATAGAATTCCACAAATACTCTCACGGCGTTAGTCTTTTTTGACGGAAGTACACAAAGTGTAAAACTTTAGATAGTGTACTATTGCATTTGTAGAGTTTAGAATTTTATTATGACAAGTGCTGGAAGCCCTAAACTGCAGGTACACAAAGTGCACTTTTCTCTTGAGTTTATTGTTCCCAAAATCTATTTTTTGACATAATAATCTTTCTAATAATCGCTTGATAAATTAGTCGCGATTATTTATAACGTATAATATTAAAATTAACTTTTTACATGAACCACAGTTACGTTACTCTATCAGAACTGGCTATCTTTTTCTTTGAAAGATACATTTATGCCGCTATCGTGTATAAAATTAAAAATGGATTTATAAATTAAAATGGTCGATGACAAAATTAAAGAGGATATATCCCGTTCGGATTTAGAATGTTTTTTTATTAAAAATTTAACATTTTAAATTTAAATTTTTTATTACTCTATCTGTCCCCTTATAATTGTATCTTTAACTTTTTACGTGTATTTTAACGCACATAAAAATATAGTTTAATAAATTATTTTTTAAATTTTCTTTTTCTAAAAAAGAATTTAAATATTAAATTTTATTTAGAAAAGGGTCCTGGTCCCTGACAATACCAGTTATTTAACAATCAGTTTCCCAGCCGTTGGATCAACAAAGGAACGGTACGGATTTAAAAAAATTATGTTGCTTTCCGCTATTAAATATCGCGGACAGGGGTCCTTTCCACGCTTTTTAACCTCGGAAATGAGGTTTCTCCCACCATAACTTGCAAGTTACTATTCTAAGCACTCAGAGAGTTTCAAAGTGGATTTCAACAATTGTATTTATAACTCAATGACCGAGGTTGATTTTGAGAAAAATTGGAAAGCTTTGGTTTTGAAGTATAAATTGGAAGATAATGCATGGCTACAAGGGTTGTACCAATTGAAGCATAAATGGATCAAGGCATATACTCGAAACATTTTTTCGGCGGGTCAAATGACAACGTCAAGGAGCGAAGAGATGTAGATTATTCCGGAATGAGAAGAATTTATGCACATTTCAAATGCTATAGGCCTTTGATGGATTCCGGAAGGAGAATAATTTATGAGGTAGTCTTCAACAAAAAAGGACTAACGGGTTCATGCATTTGTAGATTATTTGAACACTTGGGCCTTCCTTGTCATCATATTATAGCCATTTTGACGAAGAGATGTGTTCCCAAAATACCGGAAACGTTTATAAAATGACGTTGGACTAGGGATGCTAATAGAGTAATGGTTTATTGCCTTATGATGTGAGTCACAGAGAAGAGTCATCGCAAGAAATGAGTCCAACCGAAAGATTTAACAACATGATGTTACTCATAATGGCTTTTTGTCATAGTAGCATGGCATCAAAGGAGCGTTATGAGTATGTCGTGACGGTCATGAATCGACAAACGGAGATTCTAGAAAATATTAGGGTTGATGGAGTTGATCATCCTGAAAAGAAAATTCCAAGTGAAAATGATGTTGAAAAAAGCGGCGACCATTTCAATGAGGTTATCCTTGACCCCGTTGTGTCCCAAACGAAAGGAAGGAAAAAGGAGCATCATTTTAAAAGTCCCGTAGAGTCTTTGAATAAAGCCCCAAGAAAATGTAAATTTTGTCAAAAAGAAGGTTATGACATTAGGACATGTGCAAAAAAAAGAATTAAGAGGCGTTCAAAGTGGCCAATTGTAATCTCTTGCACTATTTCATTTTTTACTTGCATTAAATTTATTATGTTGTGTTAGTTTATGCATTGAATTTAATGAATTTGTTTGTGTTATTTCTTCTTTAGGTGATATAGACTCGGACTCGGTTACACATGTTAGCGACTCGGCATCCCATTCACATGTTAGTGAATCTTCGGAATCGGTGAGCCATGTTTAGCGAGATATAAGAAATATGTTGAGAGCATGAAGCCTACTTCATTGAGCCGCCACCCCTTGTGGAGGAATAAGATACAGACTTATATTCGTCGGAAGAAGAGGCTTATAGGTCAAGAAATTGGACCGAAGCATGTCGTTGGATGAGGCGTGGCGACAAGCTTGAAAGGATTGTGTATAATGTCATACCTTACTTTTGTCCGGTCTTAAACTTGGGCAAGTACACACCCGAAGGCCCATGGAAACTTTCCAATTGGGATGGTGGCTATGCACACGAGAGGGTTGCACACGCGACCAAATGCGCATTGAATATGTCAAGGGTTGGGTGTCTCACTTAAGGGGCTATGATCTTAACAAGCGTGAATGTCGAGTATGGTTTGCAAAATTTAGTCTCTATGATGGGTCGAGTACCATTCTAGTCACAATGTGGAATGATAGAAGAACACACTCCACGGTTATTAGTGGCAAACTCCGTGAGGGTTGTGTTGTTGTGCTCTATCATGTTGCTTGCTTCGTGGATGTCAACGCTCCTCTCGGAAAATCTCGACACCGATTATCGGCCGGTTTTTCTAGTGTGTTGGCTTTGTTTTCTTAGGTGACCAACATATTGTATTTGTAATGTTGTTAAAACGGATTTATGTTGTATCTCTTGTAATATTAATGTAAAACTTTAACTTTTAGCCGGTTTGTAAAACCTTAATTTGTGTTAATGTTTTATTAGTAAGACATATTTCAAATATTGTAGTTGCAATCCGACTTAAAGTTGAGAATTGTTTGTAAAATTTGAGTTTTTAAGGCTATTTACCGGTTTTATTTTAAGTCCAATTGGTACTTAACAACAACCTTGTACCATTTTTTTACATAAAACAGTTAATACAACATATTAAGAGTGTTTAGGAAGAAAAACAACAGTTTCTGGGGTAATTTTTTTTAAAAAAATCACTGGACTTTCCGTGGTTTTTAACCGCGAAAAGGCAATAACCCTTCCCGCGCTTAAAAATCACGGCAAATGGATTGGTCAACTGCCCATTCTTCTTGTTTTCATGCCTACCACCTGCTTTTTTAACAATTTCAACACAGAAATAACCTCAAAATAAGGAACATAAATAGATGCCAACTATAAAAAACAATTTTAACTAACTTCAATTTTCACCAAAATCACTAAAAACCGTGTAAAAGGTTTACTAAAATTACCAAAAATCCAAAAAATGGTGGGAATTTTTTTGTTCCCAAATTCAACGAAAATTATACATAAACATACAAATACTAAATCTATTATAGAAATCAACTTGATTTCTCCATTCCACGTCGAATCCACCAAAAAAACAACTACAACCAACCAAAATTCATAAACTCTAAAAAAACACAAAAGATCAAAGAAATAGCAAATTGGGAAGGGGGGATTGAAAAAAAAGGGACACGGTCGATAAATGACCGATATGCATAAAAGTTCATAATACTATAAATGAAACTTCAAATACGTCATAGTTACAACTTCGAATAAAATAAAAACTATGAACAACTACTAGATAAAAACTATGAACTACTATATGCCTTTAATGCATTTTCGAATCTTTGCCGCATCAGAAAGCCCGGGATACGCCTCGCTTTCCCTTTCTGTAGCTCAATCGTTATCCTATGCCAGAAGATCTCTGCATCATGCCTAGTCCATGAAGATGAACCAATCTCAAAGCCCTGAAGTATGTAGTCCATATACTTCATCACATATATCGCATAATCGGAACTGTTGGACTATTTCAGTCTTTTCTCCCAATCCTGGTATCCAGCTTCATCATGAGGGTAATTCTTCATATTCCTCCTACAGTATCTCAGCATCGTGGGTAGTAAAGAAACCTATAAAATAGACAAATAAGAAAGACAATTGAGGGGAAAAGAATAAATAAATAAATGAGGGATGAAATTACTAAATGAGGGATTAAATTACTAAATGAGGGAGATGATTTTATAACATGATATGCTCCTCCTCCGGATAATATGGATCATCATACAATGGATCTAGTAACATGACACCACATACCCTCACATCAAAGATGAATAAGACCCAATGATTTTCATTAACACATGCCGGTACAAAGATGTAATCAACATCATTAATAGCGGGGCTAATTTCACTACTAGCCTAGTCACAGTAGAACATTTTCAACGCCTCCGTTGTTGTCAGATTCTTCGACTTTGTCTTTGCAACCGACTTGAAAAGTGGGTCCATGAAGTAATATAAAGGCTTCCTCTCCCATATTTTCTCTTCTACAATACCCTCCTCACTGTCCCATAACAATGTCTGTACAAAAAAACACAACACATGAATAAGGTGTGTAAAAGTACAAGTACAAGTACGGAAGGTAGACAAATTAATTTGCATAAGTGTTTAGATCATACCATGTACCCATATATGATGCGGTCATCAGTCCAGGATCTAGGGGCCATACTCAACATTATATCCTTTGATAACTGATAGTAACGATGTGATATGCCTCCCTCCAACTCCACCTTCTTGTCCAGACCCCAATCCCAATCGTCATATACCTTCTTCTTCTTATCTAATCCCAAAATATTGTTTATTTTCCACTTGCCTTCTTTCAAGGTACGGAGCTGCAACTTAGGAGGCCGAGATGATGAAGATACTACTGCCGGCTCTAGTTGTGACACATGTTTCGAGGGCTGTGTCATGTCTACAATATCATGCTCTACAAGCAAACCATCTCCCTACCTAGCCTTCTCACCAATGTCTATGAGCTCGAACACTGGAGGTATGTAGGCAGGCCCTTTAAGGCACTTCATGAACCTGTAATACGGGTCCAAAAATGTAGGAGCGATCTCTCGGAACTCCTCCTCGCCTAGAGGAAGGCGGGCATCTATCTTCTTCACAAACTCAAGACAAGCCTGAATCTGCAAGAAAAACCATTACACATATATCATTCAACAATATAATATCAATGTGTGCATTTGTGAGATGTATCAATGTGTTTGCAGAAATATGTAAAACTACACGTGTATGCATAAGTGTTGTAAAAAAACATGTCATGAAAGTTAAACAATTTACAAGCCGGTACCCCTCCAAGTTAGGGTACAACTCCCGACTAGCATAATTGGGACGAGGGACTGTATGGGGTTTCCCCACATGCATCCGAGCAATGTCTGAGTAACATGCCATGTACACCTCCTCCGAAACATGATCTGAATCATCCACCATAGCACCACCCGGCTGTTCACAGAATCTATCCCAATAACCAATCTCAGCAAACCACACTGCAATCCAATCGACAGCTACAAAAGTCTACTTCTCTTTCCTATACTCAGTCATGTCAACCGGAGCTCTCGGGATACAAGGTCGAAGCCCAAACTGCATAACAACCCTGTCTACATATTGAAACTCCACAATATCAAAACATATCAGCGGGACCCTAACCATACCCTCATCTGTGCCTCTATCTCCTCCCAATCCAGATGAACCAGTGCCGGAATGCCCTCTATATCCATATCCTCCTCACTCGACTCCTCAAAATCATCATAGGGTGTCCACTCTACAATATCTGAACCGACGCCATCCAACTCAATCTAATAGTGTGGCAAGTTATGATGTGGTCCCCTAGCCGATTGACGTCGCTTCCTAAGAACCACTCTCTCCTCCTGGCCATCCTCACCAAATATAATTATAGGTGGACCAGCTACCCAACACTCAGCGACTAGATATGTATCACGTAGTGGATCCGGAATAGGACGCCCAATGTTGAATCTCTCATATGCCCATATCATAAGCAACTACAAACAATCATATACTCGGATGATCCCCCTCCTCGCAGCGTGCTCCAAACCCCCATATAGATAATCCAGAACTGCTGAACCCCAGGAAAATCTATGTATACTATCGGGCTAGAATAGTGACTGAATATATCGAGGATGAACCACATTCCTACTACTCATAGGAAACAACACCGTGCCAAGTATTAACATCAAGTACGCCTGTATGTGTATAGCAATCCTTTGTGGGTCATCGCCAGACAATCTACCATATCTCTCATGTAGCCAAGTGAACTTTATCCCCCCTCTACTTCACGCTGCCTTCACCTCAGCCTCACTCAATGCCTCAAACCAGTTGTTGACAAAATAATCCTTCAGACTAATAATCACAACACCAAGCACAGGATTCCCAAAGATAGGCAGACCTAGTATATAACCAATATCCTCAACAGTCACTGTCATCTCACCCCTCCTCATAAAGAATGTGTTCATCTCGGGCCTCCACCTCTCAATCAAAGCTGTAATCAGTGAAGTATCGTCCTGAAGTACCACCTGTGTATTTACAAATATACCAAAACCCATCATGTGTAGAAGCTCCTTCTGTGCATCTGATAATTTCTAAGATTTCATCAACTGAATACCATAGAATACCTCTAAAGGATCCCTTTCTTGTCCCTGCCATACATCATCACTAACATGGTACTGATTGTCAAAAATGACTGTCCGACTCAAAGGCCCGAGTAATATATCGTCTATGTCATCCATCTTGTAAATTAAGAAACAAAAACAATTAGTTCCTACAAAGCATATATCATAATCATGACAAACATCATACACAAGCTTACTAATAGACTTCAAAATCATTACATATATGCAGGCACTACATATATAAACTGTCAACACAATTACTAAACTATAGAACATGGAACACTTACTAAACTACATAAAACATAACATCAGTATACATAAGTCAAACTGCCACCATATTACAATAAGCAACTACATCAGCAAACTACAGAATTTCATGTCTACACTGCGAAAATAAGTAAAACTGCAGAAATTCGCATAAAATACCCATGTATCACTTGGTGTACAGTCAATAAATGAATATTTTCACTAATTCAACTTCACAATTCAACTAAACATTCCAACTACAAAGTTATAAGCACTGCAGTCAGTAATTTATCAGTCAAAATTTCTATCAAGCAAATCGTTGAACACTTGGTGTGCAGTCAAGGGAAAACTAGGAAAATCAACTCATACACCCTCCATTATATCCATAGTCATTATACACAATAATTATTAATCACAAACCATATATCACAGTTGATTAACGGTCAAAAAATGGAGAATCGGTTCTCTCAATCATTTTGTCAAATAGTTCATGTGTAGACAATGAAAAGAAGAGAAAAATTAAAATATAATGTCAAACCAACCACAATTCAATTATAAACAAGTTAAATAACAGTCCTAACTCAATCAATCCTTCACAAAGCTAACACAACACAACAATTCAATTACAAATTCAAATAAGTCCTAACACAACATAACAGTTCTCGAATTACCTGATTTGTTCGAAGTTTGGATGTAATCGCAAGGATGTGTATTCAAACCACCTTAAAAAAACCTTCAATCCCCTTACAAATCGCCTTCAATCGGATTTGTAATCGCAGTGGAGTGTTTAGTGATCTTTCAAACAGAGAAATAAACCAGAAAAGAAAGAACTGTTAGTTTTAAAAACCGTCTTTCCACAGTTTTTTAGCGCGAAAAGCCGTTTTGTCATATTTCATGTAAGCTATTGTCATTTCAATGAATTCCCCCTTTCCGTGGTTAAAAAGAACGGAAAGGGCCCCTATCCGTGGTATTTAATTGCGGAAAGTAACATAATATTTTTAAATCCCAGCCGTTCCTTTATTGATCCAACGGCTGAGAAACTGATTGTTAAATAACGGGTCTCTGACAATCGATTGTCAGGGACTAGAATCCTTTAGGAAAAAAATCCAACAACTCTATAATTAGTTCCACTTCTCAACTCATATTAAGCTCGCTGCGGACAATCATACAAATAAGATATATATACGTCCAGTTGCGGATCCAGAAATAATTTTCAGTGGGTTCCTAATATAAATATTTAAATAAAAATATATATTTTAATAATTAAAAATTAAAAAATGTATACAAATAAAATTGTTTTACATTTTACAGTTATTCCCTTTTAAGAGTTGGAGCTTAAAGGGTTGGCAATAACTGAGGTAAATAGTCAAGGAAAAATTATTTTATCAATTATTTTCAACCAAATTAGGTTTTAGGTAAAAATACTGACTTTGTAATATATATTTAACATTATATTTGTGAAAATGTTAATGTATTTTTTTTGAAATTATTTATATTGATATCTTTGATTTTTTAGTATTTTTAAAATTTATATCTATTGATATTTTAAATATAAGTGGGTTTTTTATATTATTTTTGATGAATTCTTTTCTAAAAACTAACTTATAATCATATTTTGGTGAAGAGTTCAGTGGTTCCAGGATACCTATAACTCAAGCTATGGGTCCGCCCTTACATAAGCAGACTTATCATGAGCTCGATTCGCTAGCCGATTAGGCATATACTTAGAGCTCGTTTGACTAAACTTACAATTGTGACTTGTGACTTAACGTGATAAGCTGGCAGCTTAAATTGCATGTTTGGGTAATTTTATATTATGAGTGACTTATTAGTCTTTAAAAATATAATAATAAAAATAAAACTGACTTATGAGTAATTTAAGACACATGAATAACTTTTATCAAAATAGAAAAATTAAAAAAAATAAGTCACTGAAAAAATTACCTAATACTTACTCTTGGCTTAAAGTCAGTTTCTGGCTTATTTCTGACTTTAAGTCAGTTTCTGACTTATTACACAAATAGACATTTTTCAGCTTAAAGTTAGAAACAGCTTTAATCCCCTGACTTAAAGTTTAGTCAAACATGCTCTTAAATAGGTAGAGAGGAAGGGTTGTAACACAAAATATATCTATAATTAATTGTCCCATAGATCTTATATCTATCTATATTAAGAATAAATTACATAACGAAGAGGATTCTTATTTGTACAAATGATACTTTGAACTTGTGTAAAGAAATTATCGATACTTCTTTATATTTTGAATTGTTCCGCAGGATCGGTCGCTCAAGATCTTTGGTCTCTACTCAGATCTGATTAAAAAAATGGGACCATGTCTTATAAACTCATTGAAAATGATTCTGATTTAAGTCATGACCTATTACATCTTACTAACCGGCCGGACATGAACTCACCTCTTGTTAGGAATCTACATGTAATTTGATGATAACTTTAATCTTAGAATCATAGAAATTTTAATTTATGTAACTGATCAATTGATATGGAAAATATAAATATCAATTGATGGATAGAAGATCAATTGAAGAAGCCAAGTCAAGTATTAAAGACCATCAACTGATGTGAAGACCCATCGATTGATAACCTCTATCAATCGATGAGTCATTATTTATCAATCGATGGATATAAAGATCAATCGAAGAAGAACATCAGTTGATGGATAAAAGGAAGGATCAATTCATATGCTTAACAGCAAATTATCAATTGATTGAGACAACACAGAAAGGCAATCTATCAGATATCCAAAGGACAAAAGCACACCTATGGAAGACAGTCTATGATGACTGTGAAGACTCAAACTGAAGCTATCTTTCAAACCTTTTTCTAAAATAGAAAAAGGTAAAATGAAAGACAGGATAGAAACAATCCTAGAATAAGTATTGTAAAAACACACTTGTGGTATATAAACAAGTGCAGTAGCATTGTTAGAAAGTGTTAGAAGTTAGAAAATATTTCTTGAATCAACTGTTCAGCCTTAGAGCACTATGTAAGAATAGTTGATTTATTTTCTAATCTTGTAAAAATGAAGCTAGGTTTTTATTAACCTAGGAACATTGAGCAAAAATATACACTAATAGAAAAATCAATCCATCAGTAATTTTAAAATCTCTTTGTTCAATTTATTTTCATTTTTGTTTATACATATTCTCTCAAACACTCAAACATCAAGAACAAATATTAAAACAAATAAAAAGTTTTAATATTTGTATTCAACCCCCCTTCTACAAATATTGACATTGTTCTGGAAAATAACAATTGATATCAAAGCAGGCTTTCAGCATACAGAAAGTTTAAAGATCAAGAACAGTCACTATGGGTCAAAAAGATTCAGGTGTGAAAATTCAAGTGTTAGAAAAAGTTGAATACTTTGCATGGAAAGTATAAATGTATCTGCATCTACTTTCTCTCGACCCTTCCTATGTTAACTGCATAGAGAAAGGTCCTCATGTTCCCATGAAGCTAGTCACAGGTGTAAACCTTGATGGAACTCCTGCCTTTGACAAACATGTTCCAAAACTCATCACTGAGTTCACAGAAGAGGATAAAAAAGAAGTGCTTAAAGACAAGAAGACCATGAACATTCTGTTTAATGGTCTAGATAAAGATATATTTGACAATGTGATAAACTGTACTTCATTAAAGGAAGTATGGGATACTCTTTAAACTGTATGTGAAGGAACTGAACAAGTAAGGAAAAATAAGATGCAACTCTTGATTCAGAAATATGAATCATTTCATTTCAAGAGTGGAGAGTCTATCAATGATACATATAGTAGATTCCAAAAGTTATTAAATGGATTGAAGCTATATCGTAGGGTTTATGCAACTGAGGATACAAATCTAAAATTTCTTAGATCTCTTCCAAATGAATAGAAACCAATGACTGTCTCCATTAGACAATCTCAAGACTTCAAGGATTATACTCTTGAGAAACTTTATGGTATTCTCAAGACGTATGATTTGGAAATTCAACAAGATGAGGAGATTGAGAAGAATGAAAGAAAAGAGAAAATTGTGACTTTGATGGTCAAGGGAAATGAAGAGAAGAAGGAAAGTGGTTGTGTAGAAGGTTTTGTCATGGTGGTTGGTGATGCTATTGAAGAATCATGCAAAGGAAAAGGAAAGGGCAAGTGTGAAGAAAATGAAGCATGCTAACATGATGATTTGGATGAGATTGATGAGCACCTTGCATTTTTGTCAAGGAAGTTTTCAAAGATAAAATTCAAGAGGAATCCAAATGCTCAAAGGCCTGGATTCCAGTTTAAAAGTAACAATAAAAATAAAAATTTGGTTGATAGATCAAAATTCAAATGCTATAATTGTGGATTGGCTGGTCATTTCTCAAATGAGTGCAGAAAGCCAAAACAAGAAAAGACAAAGTCATATGATGGTATTGACTACAAAAAGAAATACTTTGACCTTCTTAAATAAAAAGAAAAGGCTTTTGTTATTAAAGAGAAAGACTGGGCTGCTGAGGACAGTGATTCTGAAGAGTTCATCAATCTAACTCTAATGGCCAACCATAAAGATGAAGAAGCTAGTTCATCATCAAATTAGGTAATAGCTACTAACTTTTCTGAGCTTACAAAAGATGAATGCAATAGTACCATTAATGAAATGTCTAATGAACTGTACAATTTACATGTCACTCTAAAATCTCTAAACAAAGAAAACCTCAAGTTGAAGAACACCATTGATGCCTTAACTGAGAGGAATATTTTTCTTGAAAATGAACTTGTTTGTTTAGATAAATTCAAGCAAGAAAGTAAGGATGCTAGAGATAAACTAGTAAATAGTTTGAGAAGAGAAGAATTGTTAAAAGAACAATTAGCTGGAGAAATTGAAACCATTAATAAATGGAATAGATCTTCTAAAACTGCCAAACAAATCATTGATGTTCATGATTTAGATACTCTAGGAGAATCCCCTAAATCAGTAGGCAAGCCATTGGCTGATACTTCAATGGATAAAGATCAATCGACTGTTAATCCCTCATCAACTGATAAGGATTATCAATCGATTGATGCTGAATCAATCGATAAGCATCCATCGACAAGAAAATCATCAATGGCTAATAAGAAAAACAACTTTAGCACCCCTATCAAGTTTGTTAAGGAAACTAAGAATTAAGTTGAGACTAAGGTTGAAAAGATCAATATAGGTAGCTTATCCAACAGTCAATTGAAAGTAAAATTAGAAGAGATAGCACCTGTATAAATTATCCAACCTAAGTTTGAGAAAAAGAAAAAGAATAGGAATGGTAAAGTGGGCATAAATAAGCACAATAATTATACTCCTGATATGTATGCACCTAGAAAGGTGTGTACTAAATGTGGTAGTGTAAATCATTTGTCTATGCAATGCAAGAAAGAAAAGAACTCCATATCTTCCAATGATTTAAGTGCACATGCCATGTCTGCAAATGACATGCTTACCAATCATATGCTCATGAATGTCATGTCTTCTAATTTAGTTGCACCTAATGTTCATATGTCTTATGCACAAGTTCCATACATATATAATTCTTTCTTTGCATTTGTGAATATGAACATGTCTGGAATGCCATGGAACATACCTAATGTAGATAATGAAATGCATGGAAATCCTGCCATGAGTTCCAAGGTGTCTAAGCCCCAAAAGCCAACTCCCAAATTTAAAGTGGATTTAAACTCATCAAAATAAAAGGAACCAAAGTTGGCAACCAAGGCTCAGGCTGCAACTAATAAAAGAGGACCCAAGGCAACTTGGGTACCAAAAGAAACTTGATTGTTTTATGTGTGTACAGGGAAACATGAAGAAAAATCTCTGGTATCTGGATAATGGATGTTCCAAGCACATGACTGGATATTTGTCCCTGCTCACAAAGTTTGTGGAAAAGGCTGGCTCATGAGTTACTTTTGGAGATAACAACAAAGGTTTTACTCTAGGATATGGCTCAATTGCAAAAGAAAATATTATCATTGAACCTGTAGCACTAGTTGATGGATTGAGGCACAATTTGCTCTGTATTGGTCAACTGTGTGATAATGAAAATGGTGTGTGGTTTTTAACTAGATCTTGTATCATAGCCAACAAAGAATCTGGTGAAATTCTCCTAACTGGTGAAAGAAAAGGAAATGTGTATGTGGCTGATTTTAACTCTGTATAGGCAAATTCAATGACATGTCTATTTAGCAAAGCCAATACAGATGAAAGTTGGATTTGGCATAAGAAGCTAGCCCATTTGAATTTCAAAGCCATGAATCAATTGGTTAGAAAGAATCTGGTTAGAGGCATTTCACAGATGGAATTTACCAAGGATGGACTATGTGATGCCTGTCAAAAGGGAAAATAAAGGAAAACATCATTCAAGTCAAAGTTTGAATCATCAATTGATAAGCCTCTGGAATTATTGTTGTTATTCCTTAGAACAATGTCAATATTTATAGAAGGGTGGTTGAATAAAAATAATAAAACTTTTTGTTTCTTTTAATATTTGTTACTGATGTTTGAGAATTAGAGAGAATATGTTCGAACAAATTAAAATTGAAAATAAAACTGAACAAAAAGATTTAAAATTACTGATAGATTGATTTTTCCATCAGTGTATATTTTTACTCAATGTTCCTAGGTTAAAAGAAACCTAGCTTCATTTTTACAAGTTTAGAAAATAAATCAACTATTCTTACAAAGTGCTCTAAGGCTGAATAGTTGATTCAAGAAATATTGTCTAACTTCTATTTTTTAACAATGCTACCACACTTGTTTATATACTACAAGTGTGTTTTTACAATTCCTATATTCTAGGATTGTTTCTAGCTACCTTCCTTTTACCTTTTTCCATTTTAGAAAAAAGTTTGAAAGACAGCTTCACTTTGAGTCTTCACAGCCGTCATAAACTGTCTTCCATAGGTTTAATTTTGTCCTCTGGATCTACAATAGATAGTCCTTCTATGTTGTCTCAATTAATTGATAATTTGCTGTTAGGTATATCAATTGATCCATCCTTTAATCCATCAACTGATGTTCTTCTTTGATTGATCTTTATATCCATCGATTGATAAATGATGACTTATCGATTGATAGATGTTATCAATCGATGGGTCTTCACATCAGTTGATGGTCTTCAATACTTGACTTAGCTTCTTCAATTAATCTCCTATCCATTGATGCTTCAATATCAATCGATCATCATTCACTTGTGTAATTTCCTGTCTTCACATAATTACAATTTAACAGTTTAATTTACACATCAATTGATGATCTATATCAATCGACTCTAACATCAATTGATGAGAATAATATCAATTGATTTACACCTTATCGATTGAAATAGACTAAGTACACCTATGCTACAGTCCAAATTATCAGTTGATTCATATAAACAATTCAACTGACAAATGGTTTCCTGATCAATTGATATTTATAAATTTCATATCAATTGATCAGTTACATCAAATAAAATTTCTATGATTCTAAGATTAATGTTATCATCAAATTACATGTAGATTCTTAACAATTGCACATGGACTTATTTGGTCCAGTCAACATCATGTCAATTGCCAAAAAAAAATATGCCTTAGTAATTGTGGATGACTTCACAAGATATACATGGGTATATTTCTTACACTCTAAGGATGAGGCAAGCAAACTCATTATCAATCATATGAAGAATGTTGACAATGGCACTGAATGGAAGGTCAAGAAAATTAGAAGTGATAATGGTACTAAATTCAAGAATGCAACAATGAAAGAATTTTGTGAAGAAAAAGGTATCACTCATCATTTCTCTGCACCAAGGACTCCACAAAAAAATGGAGTAGTTGAAAGGAAAAATAGGACCTTGATTGAAGCTGCTAGAACTATGTTAGAAGAAGTAAAACTTCTTACATATTTCTGGGCAGAAGCAATTAATACTGCTTATTACATTCAAAATATTTCCATGGTCAATCAACTACAAGGCAAAACACCATATCAATTGATGAAGAAAGACAAAAAGCCAACAATTAATTTTCTTCATGTCTTTGGCTGCAAATGCTTTGTACTGAGGAATCAAGGTGAAAATCTAGGAAAGTTTGAAGCCAAGGCTGATGAAGCTATATTTGTTGGATATGGAATAACAACCAAAGCTTACAGAGTCTACAATCTTAGATTACACATTGTTATGGAATATATGCATGTAGTCTTTGATGATAAGAAGATTCAAGGGTTATTTGATGAAGGATATCATGACCTATTGCATTTTGAAAATGAATCAACAAGCAATAGTGAAGATAGTGATGATGATGTAGAAATCTCAAGAAATCAAGTACCCAAAAACTCCCCATCAATTGATGTCAATGCATCAACAGATAAATTATCAGTTTATAATCATCAATCGACTGATAATACATCAATTGATAATCATTCGATGAATAACAACTCTTCTCAACAATCTTCAAATAGAGTGTCTATCTCATGGGGAGAGTTCTCAAATGATCAATCACATCACAATGATCATAACAATTCCAATGATCATGAAGCATCATCTTCAAGGACAAATTTACCATCACAAAGGAAATGGACAAAAAGTCATTCCTTTGAATTGATTATTGGAGATACAAATGATGGTGTCAAAACTAGAAGTGCAACTCAAAATGAATGCTTGTATAGTAGCTTCCTATCTCAAGAGGAACCAAAAAGGATTGAAGAAGACTTGAATGATCCTGATTGGATAATTGTTATGCAAAAAGAGTTGAATCAATTTGAAAGAAACAAGGTATGGAAGCTGGTGCCGAAACCAAAGAACAAGTTTGTCATTGGTACAAAATGGGTGTTCAGAAACAAAATGGATGAATCTGGTACAGTGACAAGGAATAAAGCAAGATTAGTGGCAAATGGCTATTCACAAGAAGAAGGCATATATTTTGATGAAACATTTGCACCAGTTGCAAGGTTGGAAGAAATCAGAATCTTTCTAGCATATGTTGCTCATGCTAATTTCAAGGTGTATCAGATGGATGTGAAAAGTTTTTTTCTTAATGGAGAACTAGATGAAGAAGTATATATAGAACAACCTCCTGGTTTTATTGATCCCATTCATCCTGGATTTGTATACTATCTTCTCAATGCACTTTATGGATTGAAACTAGCACCTAGAGCCTGGTATGACACATTATCTAAATTCTTGATTGAGAATCACTTCACAAGAGGTACTGTTGATAAAACTCTATTTCATAGAAATGTTAGTGGCTCTATGATTCTTGTTCAAATCTATGTAAATGACATTATTTTTGGCTCAAATAATGAGAAACTTTATCAAAAGTTTTCTAAGTTGATGTAGAGTAAATATAAAATGAGAATGATAGGAGAACTTACATATTTTCTTGCTTTACAAGTCAAACAAGTTTTTCATAAATGAAACCAAATATATTTATGATTTATTAAAGAGATTTGATTTAAATGAATGTTCTTCTGCAAAAAATCTCATGGCCACTGCAACTAAACTTGAATTGAATACTAAGGAAGCTAAAGTGGAAATTTTAAGTTATAGAGGCATGGTTGGCTCATTACTTTATTTAACTGCAAGTAGACCAGACATAATATTTGCTACATGTCTTTGTGCTAGGTTTCAGGCTGATCCTAGAAAATCTCATTTGATTACAATAAAAAGAATATTCAGATATTTCAAAAGAACTCAAAATCTTGGAATTTGGTACCCTAGATATTCTGGATTTGATCTAATTGGTTATTTAGATGCAGACTATGCAGGTTGCAGAATTGACAGAAAAAGTACCACAACCATCTATCAATTTCTAAGAAATAAGCTTGTATCATGGTTTGGCAAGAAGTAGAATTCAATATCTACATCCACTGTAGAGGCTGAAAACATTGCAGCTGGAAGTTGCTGTGCATAAATATTATGGACGAGGAATCAACTATTTGACTATGGGTTCAACATGAACAAAATTCCTATTTTCTGTGATAACACAAGTGCCATTGCAATAACAGAAAATTCTGTGCAACATTCCAGAACCAAGTACATTGACATAAGGTATCACTTCATTAGGGAACATGTAATGAATGGTACAGTTGAATTACATTTTATCCCAAGTGAAAGACAACTTGGAGGCATTTTTACCAAACCATTAGATGAATCTACTTTTAATAGATTGGTTTATGATTTAGGTATGCATAACTATGTTTAATCTATTAAATGTTTGACAAGTTATATATATTTATATTGATTTTTAGATTGTAGCCATTGACTATGTTAATCTATTGATTCTTCCATAATCAATTGATAAATATTTTATATATCAATGGATATCTGAAGCTATCAACAGATAAATATATTACTGTTAGAATATATATATTATGTGACTGATCTGAATCAGAGTTTATTAAACTCTGATGGACTAGTTCATCAGAGTTTAACAAAAACTCTGATGGTCATAGTTTACAGATAAACTCTGATGGGTCCACTTAGCTAAAAATTATATATCAATGGATATTTGAAGCTATCGATAGATAAATATATCAATTGATGATATATTTATTTATCAATGTATATTTGCAGCTATCTACAGATAAATATATCAATTGATAATATATTTATTTATCGATGCATAATAGTACCTGTCGATGGATAAGTTAATTATCAATCGATGACTTAGAATTTAAGGGGTCCATGTCATCAATCGACATGTACAAAATCTAGTCGTTGATTACTTATTTTATCAATTGATTGATACATACATTCTTGTATGTATAACAGTCGATTGCCAAAATTGGTAATTTCTACTTTTCATTTTTCTTCCAACGGTCGATTAAGTTCTATTTTGAGTAAGAAATTAATTGAGAACTCGGTAAATATAAATAGTGAGATTAAAATAACTTTTAATTCTTACTTGCAATTTTACTAACAATTTCTCTATCTCTTTCTCTCTCTCAATCTACGAATTCAATCTCTAACTCTTTCTCTCTGTACTCAATTTTCTCTCAATTTCTAAGTACTCAATCTTCTTAATATCTTCAAAGCTTTTGTTCTCTTAATCTTCGAATCAAAGAAATGGCATCTTCATCCAAGAATGTCTCACAAGTCGGTTTCATCTACGAGCTAAATAATTTTGTGGCTTGCACTGTAGTTGAAGAGGCTTCAGGAGAATTTCATCCATTGATGCAATTCTTGGGAAGTTGCACGGTACAAAAGGCATTGAATGAAGCACCAACAATAAACTGCAATCTGGTGGAAGAGTTTTGGACCTCTACAACATTTATTGATGACTTCTCAAGTATCAAATTCAACTGCAAAGGACAAGAGTACATTCTTACTACTTTAATTTTAAATGAATGTTTAGATTTTCATGTTAATAATACTGATAATGTACCCAGTGAATCAGATATTAGGAACATGCTTAGGGCTGTCAATTATGCAAATCCTGACATTAATTTAGGACATATAGTTAGAAAACATCTTAGGAGAGAATGGTCTTATTTCTTTGATGCTATAATAAAATACTTTAGTGGTAAAATTAGTAATTTTGATGCCATAACATCTAGCATGCAACAAATAGCATATAGTGTCTTATTTGACAAATATCATGATCTATCATCTATATTGCTACATGAAATTGCTGCTAAGTTAGGAAAGAAGCATGATAGGTCTAATCATATATACTATGCTAGATTTATCATGATTTTTATTAACCACTTTGTCAAAGAAATTGAGATATGCAGGGAAACTGAAACTCTTAAGTGTTGGACTCAAAACAAAAGAGTTTTCAAGGACCTTGTGAGAATTAATCTCCACAATGAGGTGGAATTAATCTAACCTAATTTTATTAAGGTATTTATTTCTAGCTTAACTTCTTCTAATCCCCGAACTTCTTTGTCTTCTGTGGCTATGGAGGGTGTTAGCAATGACCCCAACCCTCCTACCCAAGCCACACATCCAATTTTCAAACCCAAATCTAACATGCCAACCTCAATAGGTTCCCAAAAACCTATTGTTGTAAAATCAAAGAAAAGAAAAACACCTGTTGTGGTAGATAGAAAAGAGGAGAATGTAGGTGGTGAGGGAACTGGGGAACATCAAAGAACCCAGAAGAATAAGGAGAATGAGGGTGTGCAACCTAAGCCAAGCCACTCCATAGTCTCTCAAAAGACTGTGGATGTTAATATGGAAAATACCACATCTCTATTGGTATCCTCTCAAAAGAATGACAATATTGAAAAGATCCCACAACCAGGGGCACAGAACCAAGATGGGGACACACAAGCCAAAATCCCAAAATCATATGAAAGGAGAAAGAAAAGAGTCACCTTTGTACATGGGTAAGCACACACTACAAAATCATAGGAAATTGTGATGAAGCCTTCTCAAAGTCAGTTTGATGCATCTCATGTAAATGATGAAATGCAACCCCATTCTCTCTCAATTCCAATCCCTTCTATTCTTCTTTCCCCAACTCATCAAATTTCTTGAGAAAATGTTCTGATAGATAATCAAACTTTTTCAAATTCTCCTTCTTTGTTAATCAAGGAGAAGCCAACACTCTCTCTTGAATTTTCTTCTTAGGAAATTCAGGATTCCATCTCATATGTCATTCCAAATATCTCTTCTCAAATCATTACCTCAAATGTTTCTACTCCATCAATTGATGTTCTTTCATCAATTGGTATTCAACCATCGACTGATAAGCCATCGATCGATACTCAAGATCAATCGATGGGTATGCATCAATCAATGGATATCCCAAACACTTCGACTGATAATTTTAATACATCAATTGATACTCAATGAATTGATGTTGCACAAACACTCTTAGGATTAAGTGAGTTGAGTGAGAGGCAGGATTGCAACCTGGCAAAAGGAGAGGGTGTGAGTGAAGACATTCCTATTTCTTCTAGGAATGAGAGTGAAACACATGAGGGCCCCACCTTAGAAGGTGCAAAATAGAGAGATGAGTGAGAGAGATAAAATAATTATGTTATATGCACAGGAGTTGGAGATTGATTTAATGTCAGAGGAGGAAGGAGTAAAGGAGATAGGGGGAGTCCCTAATGCAGAAGCAATTGAGAGTGGGATTGATAAAAAATGAAGATGTAGAGGGTGATGCTGGAGAATTGGATCCAAGTAACTTCATTCATCCTGATCCAAGATATCAGGATTTAACTACTTCATCCAACAGAAATGCAGAGCAAATTCTAGGAATTGCGCACACTAAGCAAAGGACTAGGAATCTGAAGGAAAGTATTGCCAATACAACAGATACATGTTATATGTACCATTGATGGTTCTTTAGAAGCTGCTGAAACTAAGATTCTTTCTCAATACAGGAGAGCAATGGTGGAAGTAGAAATTGAAGATCCCATTCAAAGGATAATTGCCAACTGTATGAGGGAGTCATTAAAAATTCAAAAGATCACAGTGATAAGAGTGAAGAGAGAATTAGAGATTATCAAGGGATCTATCACTTCTAACAAGGATACATTGGAAAAAAGGTTGGATGAGAAGCTTCCAATGAATACTATGGCTCAAATAAAGGACAAGTTGCTCAAAGAATCCAAGAATTTTGTAACCTTGGAAACAAGAGTAGGGTCTCTAGAAAAGAAGATGGATGACGTAATAAAAGGTCAAGCTCTATATGCTTCCATTTTTCAAAAGTTTCTTGATAGAATGTCACCACCTCCTCAAATTGATGATAACAAAAAGGGGGAGAATGCTAAGAAGAAGGATGGTGATGGTGATGCCAAAGGCAGTGGTGGTGTTGGTGGTTATGGTGCTGGTACAACAAGTGGCATTGGTGGTATTGCAACAAAAGGGGTTACTAAAAATGGGAGCAACAGGGATAGACAATCTTCAAAGTCATCTAAGTCACCCAAAGATGACTTAGAACAGAAAAAGAAAGATTTAAAGAAGTTTGAAGATGATCTAGAAGCTAGAAGAATTTCTAGGGAAAGAGAAACGCAATCAATGATTGAGAGGGAAATGAAAAGAATTGAAGATCTAAAGAAGAACACTGAGTTGGTGACAAAGGCAGCAGAAAAAGGAAACTTGAATGAGTTCATTGCTCAGACAAGAATGGTAAATGAAAATGCAAAGAAGGCTGCCAAAGAAAGCAATTCAAATGCAGAAGCCTTTCTAATTGATCTTGAAGCCCTTGAAGAGAAGAAAAAGGGTAAAGCCATAATGATTGAAGAAGAAAAGGAAAAGAAAGAGCGAGTTGGTCAGAAGCTTCTTCAAGGAGCCATTTTCTCAGGAATTTCAGATACTGCAAGAAGAGAAAATGAGAATGAAGAAATTTTTAGGCAATTGGAAATTCAATGGAATATGGAAGATCGATTAGTAGAACAACCACTAAGGAAAAAGAGGAAAATAGCCATGGCTAAGAAAAGGTCAAGTTCTACTCAAGAAAAAGTGGTTCAGGAAAATCTCCAAGTTAAACAAGAAGAAATCGAGAAGGAGGTGACAATTGAAGGATATGACATGAAAGGGATACCAGTGATAAGTAAAAAAAGGTTGATAAGAGTAAAAACTCACCCTGCAACCTCTAACCAAGAAGAATCAATGAGGTTGGAGTATGAAAATGGAGCAAAAATCACTTATTCAATGAAGGTGATAATGAAGCAAAGCTACAATGTTCTGAAGACCATTTTACCTCTACTCAACAGAAAGTACAAACTCAATTCAACAATTGCTCAGGAAACTCAACATCAAATCTCAAAGCTAAGGAGATCAAAGGCAGAAGTTGAACTTGATTCACCCCTTAAGCTATAGAAGTCTCAAGTCAAAAAGGTGGTGTTGGAGCCAAAATATGCCATGATTTTTACAGATGTGGAGGGCAACATAAAGTTCTTTGATATCTGCAAGTATCTGGACAAAATCACAGATGAAGAAATTTACTACCTAATGAGGCAACTTGGAGAGACTGATAGAGATGAAACAATTTTGAGGAGTTCTTTCATGAGACAACAAAAGGAAAATGCTGAGAAGAGAAAGAAGAAGAGGTAATTGGATTATGAAGATCATGAAGACATTGGAGCTGTTTGCAGAAATTATTCATCAACTGGTACTTTTAAAATTCAAAGTGCTATTTAAATTTCTTGATTCTATCTGAATGAAAATAATTAAGGGTTTTGTTATCATCAAGAAGATTTATGCCTGTTCATGTCACATACACAAATAGGGGGAGATTGTTAGGAATCTACATATAATTTGATGATAATTTTAATCTTAGAATCATAGAAATTTTAACTGATGTAATTGATCAATTGATATGGAAAATATAAATATCAATTGATCAGGAAACCATTTATCAGTTGAAATATTTATTTGAATCAACTGATAACTTGGATTAAGCATAGGTGTAGTTAGTCTATTTCAATCGATAAGGTGTAAGTCAATTGATATTATTCCCATAAATTGTTATTAGAGTCGATTGATATAGGTCATCAACTGATGTGCAACTTAGACTGTCAAATTGTAATTATTTGAAGACAAGAAATTATACATGTGATGGATGATCAATTTATATTGAAGCATCGATGGATAGAAGATCAATTGAAGAAGTCAAGTCAAGTATTGAAGACCATCAACTGATGTGACGACCCATCGGTTGATATATCGATTGATAACATCTATCAATCGATAAGTCATCATTTATCAATCGATGGATATAAAGATCAATCGAAGAAGGACATCAGTTGATGGATAAAAGGAAGGATCAATTGATATGCTTAACATCAAATTATCAATTGATTGAGACAACACAGAAAGGCTATCTATCAGAGATCCAAAGGACAAAAACACACCTATGGAAGACAGTCTATGATGACTGTGAAGACTCAAGCTGAAGCTGTCTTTCAAAACTTTTTCTAAAATAGAAAAAGGTAAAAGGAAAGATAGGATAGAAACAATCCTAGAATAGGTATTGTAAAAACACACTTGTATATAAACAAGTGTAGTAGCATTGTTAGAAAGTGTTAGAAGTTAGACAATATTTTTTGAATCAACTGTTCAGCCTTAGAGCACTTTGTAAGAATAGTTAATTTATTTTCTAACCTTGTAAAAACGAAGATAGGTTTTTATTAACCTAGGAACATTGAGAAAAAATATACACTAATGGAAAAACCAATCCATCAGTAATTTTAAAATCTCTTTGTTCAATTTATTTTCAGTTTCATTTTTGTTTATACATATTCTCTCAAACACTCAAACATCAAGATCAAATATTAAACCAAACAAAAAGTTTTAATATTTGTATTCAACCCCCCCCCTTATACAAATATTGAAATTGTTCTGGGAAATAACACCTCTTTTCTCTAAATATCTAACTCATTCAATCTTAAATTCGAAGAGCATGAAAGGGATTGAGATGGCCTTAGAGCCTGTTTGGAAAACAAAGTTTATAGCTTATTTTGATTTTAATCTGAAAAATGTTTGTTTGTGTAATAAGTAAGAAGCTGACTTAAAGTCAGAAATAAGCTAGAAACTGGCTTAAAGCCAGAAGTACGTATTAGGTACTTTTTTCAGTGACTTATTTTTTTTATTTTTCTATTTTAATAAAAGTTATCTATATATTATAAATTACTCAAAAGTCACTTTTATTTTTATTTTTATATTTTTTAAAACTCACAAGTCACTTATAAGTTAAAATTACCCAAACATACATTTTAAGCTCTCGACTTATTACTTTAAGACACTTTAAGTCATAAGTCACAATTTTAAGTTTAGTCAAACGGGTTCTTAGTCCGGCTTGCTAGCTTGTGAAAAGGGGGAAGATTATAGTGAGTACAGTTAGTGTGCGTCACTATACATAGAATCTTTAATAACTAACAAATAAGTTTCTAGTCATGCGAGCTCAACTCATTTAAAGACAATTCACCTAGTTCGATTCACTTACTTTTGTATAAATTGGCATCTTTAAAGCTCATACATGATCACATCTAAATTCAACAGTTTATAAAAAACAGGTTTTACGAGCTTTCTGAGATACAAAAATTTTAATAATAATGTTACGCCCAATATTTGGACATAGGTCCTAGGCAGGCCCAATGACATATATTAGCCGGCCCACCTCACATCTGGGCTCACATGGCTTTAAAACCCACATCTAGCTCGCATCGCTTTAAGGATGATAAAATATTCTAAGGCCCTTGGCCTAGCGTGAGGTCGCATCGCTAGCTCACCAGCCTTAGACTCATTTAGCTTCAAGAAGGAAGAGAGAGGAGAACCGACCCCCAGCCCGGTTCGTTTCTCATCACCTCCCAGGTCGCATGGACTTGACAGAGAGGCCCTCAGACTGGCTCGCTTGGCCAGACTCACTGTCTTCGTATTGCTTCGCTAGCCCGGAGCACTTAGCACAGATTTCTCATAAGTAGCTGAAAAACTCCTAGCCTCATGGGCTCACCTCAGTTGATATTATTTGTTAATCTGAAGACTACAAAAGGCCCCCCGGGGTAATATCTCAACATATTTGAAGACAGCTAGCCCCATGGACTCTCATCTCATCCAAGGATCTGCACAGGATCACCTCTACATACTGCTCCCGCGAGGCCACATCGCACACAACTGCTCATGTGAGGCCACATCGCGCGTAACTCCCTATAAGGACCCCATGCTATACAACTCCATGACATCCCCCGTAACCAAATGGGCTTGAGCCATGGCAGTTATAGACATTTGGAAAAGCCTGCCCTCCACATCCGCATAGACTTGGGTCAAAGCCCTACACGTCCAAGGATTTGGGCTTGATGGACCGGACTAATACCTAGCCCATTATAGTAACTTGTCCTCCAAGAATTATGTGTAGTTTGAACCCTTATATAAAGAGTACGTAGGCCTCTTGTTTCAGTTAAATCGACAGTTGGCAGCAGGAGAGCAAACATTTTCTCTAGCCTTCTAACGAATCAACAACAAGATCAGCTATCAAAATCCATCACTTTCCTCCCGTGTTCTTCGCGTTCTTCATCAAGTTCATCAGCAAAATCATCATTTTTTGCTCTGATATTCCAAAAAACCTCCAAAATACTGTTATATCAGTTTCTCCCTATAATAATTGGCACTAGAAGGAGGGGTACTTGACATCTGAGGGATAAAGATGTCTAACACTAAGAGAATCGGAAACAACTCAGGAAGTGAAAGAGCTGAGGATGATGAGACCCCGAAAAATCCCTGCGAGAACCCCCCTCCGACCGACCCTAAGCTCTTAGAGTTCCTAGATGAGATTGGTCAGCAGATGGTGGAGTTCAATAAGAGGATAAGGCGAGTGGAGAAGAGGATCTCCTCTAGGACGATCATTGCAAGTGCTAGGAGGAGAATGAGGAGAATCAAGGGCACCAAATGCCCCAAGGCGAAAGTAGAACCCCGAGACCTCATGAAAGGCTTCAATAATGAAGCTGGTAATGATGATAATGGTGAGCCCCTTGAATTGGATGAGGTTCCCCCCAGTCAGGTACGGCAGGCCCATGAGACCCCTACCAGGTCAGTTCATGGCCCAGCCCCCTCTGAGGTAAGGTCCACCAGTATTTTTGATAGGGTCGAGAAGAAACTAATGGAGCATGATCTGAGGATGAAGATGGGGAGAGCCCGAGCTTAAAATACTGAGGTGAGTCCCCCGATCCAGCACGTGAAGCGGAAGGACCCTATCGCCGTCACGAGCGCGCTAGGCCCATGCATCATGCTGTTAACAATGACTGAAGGAAGAGATGAGGAAGCTCAATCCGTGATTAGTGGAGAAGGCGGAGGCCGATAGCGTGAGCAGGCACCACCTCCATCACATAAAGCCAGCAATGGTAACAATAACGATGAGAGGCTGGGAAACCTTCTTGTGGATTATCTCAGATAGCTCTTGGAGCGCATGGAGAAGGAAAAGAATGCTTCGAATCCTATCTCCGCTCGGTCACCCTTCACGAATGAAATTCGGGTCACACTTCTACCCTCCATCTTCAGGAACAATCCAAACCTCACTTTCAATGATGAGACCGACCCAGTTGAGTATCTAATCCTGTTCAACACTGAGATGGAGGTCTACCAGGTCTCCACGCTAGCCCACTGCTGGCTCTTTGCCACCTCCATCAGGGATAGCGCCCAAAAATGGTTCTCCAAACTCGGTCCCATTGTCATCGATTCTTGGGAGATGTTGGCATACATATTCATCAAGCAGTTCCAGTCATCTATGCTCTATTCCCCACCTGTGGCCACTCTAGCCAATGTTAAGCAGATGGAAGGGGAAACCCTTCAGGATTACTTTAAGAGGTTCAACACTGAAGTACCCCGGGTTAGAGGAGTAACTGATGAGGCAATAAAGAACTTCCTGATAGCAGGGCTTAAGAAGGGAGCTGATTTCTGGAAGAGCCTCCAAGCTAAGACTCTTGAGACTTTGTCCGAGTTCTATCGGCAAGCTAAGCCCTTCAAATGGGTTGAAAAATCTATGCTCGATTTGAAGAAAAGTAAAAGCAGCGGAAGACGGGGAAAGAACAGTAAACGTAAAAGATCCTGGAGTCCGGATAGTAGAAGCAGGGGCCGTAGAGACAAAAGCGCTAGCCCAAGGAAGTTTGACAGAAAGGAGAGGAATAAGTCCCCCCAGAGCAACAGGGTAGGGGATATGAGGCCCTATCAGAAATATGATCAGCACACCCCACTAGTGGCCTCTATCGAGCATATCTATGCTATCAATGCTGTTAAGGGCTAGTTCAAGAAGCCTCCACCCATGTCAAATTATGGTAAAAAGGACTCTCGAAAATTTAGTGCCTACCAGGATCAGTCGGGCCAAGACACCGCCGACTGCAGGCATTTGAAAGAGCAGATTGAGGACCTCATTAGAAGTGGACACCTCACTGAATGGGTAGTCAGAGAAGTAAAGAAGCACCAGGGGGTGACTATCATAATGTCCCACCTCTTCCTTCAAAAGTGTTAGGTCCCGAAGTATCGTAGAAGGGGGGTTGAATATGATACTAGCAATAATTTAAATTCTTTTCTGAATTTGCAGATAAATAAATTATTGCTTCAGAGTGGGTTTGGCCATTTGTAGTGTTTAGGTGAGCTGCCTACTAATTTTTTTTGTGTCCGGATAAATCAATTAGGTTCAAGAAAATTAGCAAGTAAATTATAGAGACAAGTTTCCGGGAATATATTTTTCGTATATAAACTCAAAGGGGTGTTATACCGAGTTAAAAATATAATTGGCTTCAAAAAAACAAATTAGTTCTTTATTACTAACGCAAAAATATTAGGCTCAGTTCCTATACAAATATATCTAAATTAGTACAAGGAAAAACTGAGTCCATAGGGAGTGATATCAAGGAGCCATGAGCATTTTTCATTAAAGAACCGGGTCCTAATATCTGACCGGGAGCAAGGTATGGGTGTGTATAAATTTAAGGCTCTTGCTCCAGCCATGGCTGCTCTCTACATATTATTTGTGTTAAAGAAGGCGACTCCTCAATTGGTGGCTTTCCTCTTTTTATCTGTCTAGACTTTAAATCAATAAAGTAGGCTGCTGTAATTTGATTGGCTGAGGGTTAAGTGGGGCCAAGAAATATTTCTTTGTTGTACCAAAATATTTTGTTGCGCCAATATATTTTGTTGCGCCTGTAGATTGTATTCCCTGTGTAGCTTCAAGTGGCGCCACAAATTTCCTTAAGCTGCTTTGAAATTTTTGTTGCGCCCATTAATATTTTCATTGTGCCTCTACTCCATTACCCTTGTAATGGCGCCACAAATAACTTAACATATTGCAGTATTGATCTTTGGTTGTTTGTTGCGCTTGGTACACTATAGCCCTTGTGTTGGCGCCACATAAATATATATATGTGTGTGTCAAGTGAGTTTTCACGCGCCTAATACATTTCCTTGCGTCTGATTTCATTTTCATGGTCAAAGCTCCAAGGAAGACTTTTGTTGCTCCTTTTCTTAATTTCATGGTCAAAGTGCAATTTGATCACTGCACTTTGACCTTCTTCTCATTCCTTGACAGAAGTTTACCAACTTCTATTTCTTGTACCAAAGTCTTTTCACATTACACCATGTACCCTGAGCTATTTCCATTCTTCAACTGTAGTTCATAAACTTTTACTTTTCGTACCAAGGTTGTGACACTTTGCACCCTGCACCCTTTAAGCTGTTTGGCTGTTTAGCTGTTTGGTTGTAGCCTCTACAAATCACGTTTCGTACCTTAATAACTAACCGTTCTTTCCAAGTACGTTCTTCAACTTAACAATTCTTCTATAGCTAATACTCAGATTCCTTTCACAATTTGCTGACGCCTAGTGCAACTGGTCTGGTTCACAGATGACTAACTTCGATCCAAGTCCATATTATTGCCTTACGTACATTGTTAAGTTTGCAGCAACTTCATTGCTTCGAACAATGACTTTCAATAAATATAGTACTTTCACAAGAATCTTTTCTGGTACTTAGACAACGTCTCCATTATTACCACAATCTTGAATACTTCATTCTATGTTCTTCACTAACGCTTGAACATACAAATGAACTTCTTTCAGTGAGTATAACTCCAAGACTGCAGCTGTCTTCTTTAACCTTTGTCTTTACCCTTCTAGATTCTTATGCTTCGAACACTGTCTATCTTCAATCAATGCCTTTACACTGAAATCTTCTAGTGGCACTTCTATATTGAATCTTCAACACTTCTGAAACCCTGAAAGTCTTCAACGATTATTCTTCACTGAGGCATGAACATATTAATGTACTTCCCTTAATGACCTGTAGTAGACTTCAAAACTTCTTCTAATGTCTTGATTCACTGTATCTTCCTTGTCTTCATTTCTTCCTGATTTCTGTGTAGGCGTAGTATTATTTACTTGTCATGTCTAGTGTTGAGTTATCACAATTACTATTCATACGGCTTCGTAATCTCACCAACAAAAATATAAGGCTCCTTAAAATAAAGAAAGACATGGGCTAGGCAGTACTAGAGAAGACAGTATCCATGTTATCATAGGGGGTCCTCACATTGGTGAAGACAACAAACTAGTTATGGAGAGGTATGCTAGAGAGGATAAGGAGCGTCCTCTCACTAACATCCACCACCTCTCACAGAGACCTCCCAAGCTATTTAAGGGAGAGGAGACTGATATTATGTTCACCGAGGAGGACGCCAAATGGGTCCATCACCCTAATAATGATGCTCTGGTTGTTAAAGTGAAGATCGGATCTTCAAATGTGTACAGAGTACTTGTTGATAAAGGAAGTGCTGTTAATGTCCTCACTTATGATATCTACCAAAAGATGGGTCTCCTTGACAAGGACCTCACGCCTACTATCGACCAGCTCTATGGGTTCACCGGGGCCTCGGTTAGCATCAAAGGCCTCATCAAGCTCCCCGTCACTCTAGGGGAAGATCCCTGCATGACCATCCAGGTGGCTGATTTCATGTTGGTAGACCAGCACTCTGCCTACAATGCCGTAGTTGACAGGCCCATACTGAAGGAAATTAGAGTGGTGACCTCCATTTACCACCTCTCAATGAAGTTCCCCACTCCCAAGGGAGCATGATGTGTTAAGAGCTTCCAGTATGACTCTCGAGAATGTTATAACAAGGCCCTCTGGTCAGCTGAGAAAGCAAGTAGAGAGGTGGAAGTCATAAATGTAGATGATTACAAGCCAAAGTCCGGTGATACCATGATAACACCAAAAATAGAAGACGTTATGTACAACATCATCACCGTTGAAGAGCTCCCACAAGATTATTTTGAAAGCATGGGAATTCAAGTAAAGCCGGTACCGGGGGTACTCGTGATGGAGCCCTCACAGCCAGTTCAAACTTTTATAGAAGGAATTGTGGAAGAGGCTAGCGATGATGAGGAGACCCTAGAGCGGTTAGCAAAAAGACTCAGTAAAGGGTAATGGGTTCGAAAGGAGACCTCAACAGTGATAGATCTCCCCAATAGAATCACTCGTGGAGTCACAGTCACTTCCGAAAGATTAGACAACCAAGTGGACCCGGGGGGTACACATTGGAGGATTAAAGCAAGGAAGAGCTCTCTGTTGAAGAAGTGGGAGAAGCAAGTAAGACTAAGGATTTCGAGATGGATATTGATCCACATATGCCCGCTCACGTAAAAAGAGCTGGGGCAGCCGAAGATACTATCACGATTCTGGTGGACGCACATGATCCTTCTAAGTGGCTGAAGATTGGCTATATTCTTAGCCCAGAAATGAGAAACTCTCTGGTCTCCTTCCTCAAAAGAAAACTGGATGTGTTTTACCTGGTCTCATGCTGGCTGAAGGGTTTCGAGGCACAAACGCAGCGGAATAAACGCGAAAAATAAATTAAAATAGTGAAACCCTCCGTAGGATCCATGCGAAAACACAATATTTAATTCGGAGATCATGATGTATTACCTTTTAGAGCTTTAACGAATTAAAGATAGAGATTATGAAGGTCCAACGCTCGTACGATCACCACGTATCCTGCAGCACGCGATCTACGCTCTAATGGTGTCCACACGAATACTTGATCTTCAAAGGATGAAGGATGTACTAGCACCCAAGCTGTTTCTCTGAACCTCTATATATCTCTCTCTATGCGGCTAGAGTTTTTTCCAAAACTAAATTAGGTTAACTCATCAAGAAAGAGATGTATTTATAGAGGAAATAAACAAGCCTTTTAGTCCATCATCTGATTGGACCTTATATTTAATTAATTTATTTAAAATTCGGATTTTAATTTAAATAACTAATTAAGTCAAACTTAATTAATATTCAAATATAATTTGAATTATAAATTAATTCAAATTTCTAATTTTATTAATTAAGTCCAACTTAATTAATATCCAAAATAAATTTGAATTACTATTAATTCTTCTTCAAGTGTTCTTTGTGTGTGACCCTTTAGGTTATTATTACGTTGACAATAATTTTATTATCTAATAATAAAATTATAAACAATGAGCGACATCTAGTAATACATCATTGCTACCCAAGTAATAATAATTAAATCGGTGATTTGATTAATCCTTTCATGAATAATGTACAATATAATATAATCCATTTAATCTTGATATTATAGATTAAACTCAATGTATGTGTCGTGTCATCCTCTTCATAATTTAATCTTTATTTTCTTGATCGATGAGCAGACTATTAAAATTAAATTAACATTTGAGCACGGCCGTGCATTCCATAGTCTCACTCAAATAAGAGGCCAATAATATCACTCCTAAAATTAGAAGGATTAAATTACATCTAGATCATTCATATTTCTCATACGATTCATAATATACCCAATGTCCACTTTTATCATCACCCGGTCAAAGTAACTTTTAATATAATTAAAGTATATTAATTCTCGTATAAAAATATAATGATTTCAGGTCTAAGGATCATTACATCATTATCACAGTGAGAATTACTTATGACACTTATTAACATGTAGAATCTCACAGTGGGTCATTCCAGTGTCATGCATTGAGACATGCATTTATGTTCATGACTTTTAGTATCACCATACCTATGACCAATGAGATGTGATCATCTGCCAACAAATATACTAGTCTTTGTGCATTATTATTGTCCTTAAATAATAATACTCGACTAGAAAATTTTAGGAATAAGATATTATTCATATAATCTCATTTTTAAGTCATATACTTAAAGATATATAATACGTATCAAAATTCCAAGGACATTTATTATGCTTTAATTTATTACACAGAAAATAAAATATAATAAATAAATAATAATCAATAAAACATAATCGTTAATAATAAAATATTTTCCTTAAAATATAAAAGTAATTGTCTCTAGGGCACAACTACTAACAATCTCCCACTTGCACTAGAGCCAATTACCCAAGTATCCAATACTCATGGAACTAGTGTGACTTTTGTGCTTCTGCTATGACAAAACCTTAGTCAGTGGGTCTGTAATATTATTATTAGTATTCCTTTACATATATGTATATCTCCTTGATCATTAATCTCATTAATTAGGTGATATCTCCCAAGTACATGTTCAAACAACCTCCTTGGCTGCTTCGTAAGCATCAATATACTCAGACTCTATTGTAGAATCAACAAATGTCTCTGTTGTGAACCATTCCAGCATAAAATATCTCAATTTAAATAGATAAAATACAAAGCCAGATAGAAACACTAAATCATCGTTGTCTGTCTAGAAACCAGTATCACTGAAACCTCTTACTACTAGCTTCACATCTCCTCCATATAATAAGAATGAATCTTTAGTCCTCTTTAAGTACTTAAGAATATTCTTGATTCCCATCCAGTGACAATCACTTTGATTATACTAGTTCCCGCTCATCATCCTTAAGGCTTATGAGACATCATAAGGGGTACATATCATCTCATACATTATAGAACCATTTGTCGAAGTATATGGAACTTTACTCATACAATCCTTATCATCCAATGATTTAGAACAATTTTATTTTGAGATCATTATCCCATGAGACATTGGGACATATCCATTTTAGCCTCTTTGCATTCCAAATCGATGTAAAACTTTGTTAATATATGTACTCTGACTTAGGCTGATCTATCTCTATAGATCCTGATCCATAATATATAGGTCACATCGCCTAAGTCTTTCATTGAGAAATTATTTCACAACCAAGTCTTCACAGTCTGTAGAGAAGGAATGTCATTCCCTATTAGCAATATATCATCAACATATAATACTAGGAATGTCACATGGCTCCCACTAACTATCTTGTAAACACATGGTTCATCTTCATTTTGAATAAACCCAAACTCTTTGACAGTTTTATCAAAATGAATGTTACATCTCCTCGAGGCTTGTCTCAATCCATAAATGGATCAACACAACCTACATACCTTTCCAGCATCCTTTGGATCAATAAAACCCTTAGGCTGTGTCATGTACACATCCACATCTTCTTCAAGGCTCCCATTTAAGAAAGCGGTTTTGACATCCATTTGTCAGATTTCATAGTCATAGTAAGTAGCTACAGCAAGCAAAATCCTGATGGACTTGACCATAGCCACTGGTGAAAAGGTCTCATCATAGTCAATACCATAAATTTGCTTGAAACCTTTTTTCCACCAATTGTGCCTTATAGGTCTGTACGTTACCATCCATGTCGGCCTTCTTCTTGAAAACCCACTTGCACCCTATAGGTTTTACCCCTTTAGGTGGATCAACCAAAGTCCATACTTGATTAGTATACATGGATTCCATCTCAGATTTCATGGCATCCAGCCATTTCTTAGAATCTGGAGTGTTCATAGCGTCTTGGTAGGTGAGAGACTCGTCTTCGTCCACAAGCATCACATCACCATCTTGAGTCATGAGAAATCCATAAAATCTCTCGGGCTCATAGCGAATCCTACTAGACCTACAAACAACCTGTGTTTCTTAAGGAGTATTATTTTCTTGTACATTCTGCTCAGGTTCCTCCATTGGTTCAATGTTATCATGTGGGTCTCGAACTTCATCGAAATCTATTATCCTCCCACTGACTTTTTATTAGAAAGCATTTCTCTTACAAGGAACACTACAATTCGAGCAACAAACACTTTGTTCTTGGAAGTATTATAGAAAGAATAACCATTTGTTTCAATTGGGTATCCCACAAAGTTACATTTGTTTTAGGTCCTAGCTTGGCAGAAGTTAGACGTTTCACAAATGCCTCACATTCCCAAATTTTCATAAATGACATGCTATGACGTTTCTCAGTCCATATCTCATACGGAGTCTTCTGAACCTTTTTAGTAGGAACTCGGTTAAGTGTATAAGCAGCCGTCTCCAGGACGTAGCCCCAGAAACTAATTAGAAGATTCCTTGACTCAACATTGATCGCACCATTTCCAACAAGGTGTGATCCCTCCTATTAAAAAAACCTTTTCTTTGATATTTTCTACTTCATCTTTATAGTCTTTGAACTTTTCAAATGATTTAGATTTGTTCTTCAAAAGATACATATATCCGTATTTACTAAAATAGTTAGTAAATTTTATGAAGTTAATAAAAGCTACCTTTTGTCATCGTACACATATGACAACATACATCACTATGTATAAGTCATACTCGTTCAGTGACCCTTTCACCATATCCGGTAAAAGATGTTTTAGTCATTATGCCAAATAAACCAAGATTCGTATCCTTTTGTATAATTCATAATCAAACTTATTCAAGAATGCATCCTTATGTATTCTGGAAATGCGTTTCTCATTAATATGGCCTCAACGACAGTGCCAAAGGTAATGTTTGATTTGAGTCACTTTAGAACATATAAATTGTTAACTAGTTGTGCAATATTATAAGGCTCGTTATCGAAATAGAATAAACAACTATTTTTATTTAATTAAAATGAAAAAGTCTTTCTTGTCCAAATAAGAAACTAATATAATGTCTCTGCTAATTGCAAGCACGTTATAACAATTATCAAATTCTAAATTTTCCTTGTAGGCCAAAAGTTAAGTAACGAGTTCCTCCAACCAGAGAAACTACCTTTACTCCAATTTCAACCTGATACTCGAAGCCTTACCCTTACTGATCATCTTCTTCCGATCTTCCAAATTAGTATGACAGTTTAATTTTCAATCTCCCGATTTTTCATAGAAGCGACAATCGTCTTCACTGTCAACACCTCATTCAGACTTTAGAACCTGTTTTGGGATTGGACTTTGGTTTGACAAGGAAACTAGATCAAATTTTCTCCTTGTCTTTCCATTTTCCTTTCTCTTTTGCATTCCCTATGTTTACCATCATTATAGTAGTAGTTCATGCATTTATCATATTGCTTTCAGTAGTTCTCAACATGCTTAGCAACTCAATAGGTGTTTCACCAATCTTATTCATTTTGTTATTCATTACAAACAAAGAATATTTTTTGTCGAAAGATTGTAAGATCAAATCTAGGTGAGCCTCCAAACCAATCTGGAAACCCAAAATATCAAGGTACTCATTATACCCTATAGTCTTCAGAACATGTGGTGTAACCGGGTCTCACTCTCCCTACTTGTAAGTGTATAGTGCCCTTTAATTGTCAAATATATCTTGAAGAGTCTGTCCCTCAAATATCCTTTAAGGGTGCTCAATCGTCTCACAAGCATCTATATGCTCGTGTTGCTTCTTAAGCTCAACACTCATAGTTGCAAGCATGAGACATGAAACATCAATCGCAACATCAATTTACTTCCAATAAGCACTATCATTTACACATGTTACATTCTCAGCTTTAATAGCAGGGGTAGAGATTTGACTAACATCGTAGTGCCCGAGGACGATCCTCAAGCTCCTATGTCAGTCGAGGAAATTTGTTATCGTCAACTTGTCCTTCTCAAGAACTGATCGTATAGAGAAGTTGTTTGTGTTTATCATTTGATATCTACAATATTAAAGTGTATAAAATAAACTAGAATGCAGATTTAATATTAATTATGTTTAAGTAATTATGGTATATCACCATATACCTCCCACTATTTTTATCAAACTAATAGCCCTAACTATTAATTCGAAAAGCATTTCTTTAAATCTTTCTAGTGAGCCAAGATCCATATTTCATCCATGTTTTAAGATAGAGTTGGCTAATACACTCAAAACATGACTATTTAGGTAAACAACATTTGTCGATTGTATCAAATATAACTCTTGGAAAGTTTGGTAGAACAACCATGTGTACACATTTATCCAATAAATCTCACCAAACTCTATGCCTCTAAACCCACAATCCTATTATGATGATTTAGCTAAGTTAGACCCAATGTTTCAACAAACTAAGTACACTTACTTATCACGTCTTCCCATGATTGATAAGAGCAACTTGCTTTGGCAAACCCAATCCTTCTCAATCTGGATCTTGACGAGTATTAAATATTAGAAGGCATTCGATTAACTTAATATGTATTTAGGGATTTTAATGTTTATATGAACAATCATGATCCCATCATAAAGAGATTCTCAATTTTTCCTAGATCAAATAATTCATTTCAATATTCGTCAATGGATTGATTTCCAGGTCGTCGGAGAAGTCACAAGTGGTCTCTCTTAAAAACTGACTTCCTTACGAATTAAACTAATAATCAGCTTTTGACAAAATCTCCACATATCAGAAAAAGAAAATTCATATTTAATACCATGTTTCATAAACACAAGAATCTCATGATCGTTTGTTCAATTTTAAAATCTTGAATCGTTACAGATTTTATCTTTCTTAAGCAAACATGACATGGGTGTCATATCTAATACATACATGATTAATCAATATTAAGCATGCATCTGGATTATGTCTACGCATACATACCAAAACATGCAATCATATACATATATGTAATGTGCGTAAAATAAACGGTTTGGTTATGACCCCATCCTATGTGATTTTTCCAAGCTAATGAAAAAATCAAAGTCAATCTATAGTGGTTTAAAAATACTCTATTACATGTCTTCTTTCTTCATTGCTTCATCTTCCCCTTTTGGATCACTTCCTTGCTTACAAACCTTCATTGATAATTACATTGAATATTGAAAAGAAAACTATTCTAATGAAATTATAAGAAGAACTCAAGTTACATTCGAGATCATTAAATTACAATGAATAAACGACATACAAGTCGTATTTAGAAACCAAAACCATAAATTAAAACCATTATCCTATGGGTTATTAGGTCATAACCATCCACCATGTTATCATATAACACATTAAAAATCTCATATAATCTAAATATGGTATCACATATCATATTTCAGATCATATTGTCATACATAGCATATTAACCGAAATTTAGAAAATTAAAAATAGATTTATGAAGACAATAAATCGCTATTTTGAGACATGTAACGACATCAAATGGCTTACAGACGCGAGGCTGACTATGTCAGTATTGCTTAGTGACACAATTCCATGCGAAAAATATATATTGTTTGCGAAAATTGGACACTGGACACAGATTTCAGAAAATCTACAAAAGTCATTTCAGAATTCGTATCGAATACGATTCCCATAACAAGAACAAACATGTATCATATACATACAGCAATACACACAATCATACCATGATTATACAACAGATGAATATCATATATTCAAAATTATATAAAACATATATATCAACATATAGGCATGTCATATCATATACATGTTTACATACATCGAAAAACTGTTAAACACATAACCGAATTAAAAAGTTTCGTAAATAGCTCTGATGCAATTGAAGGGTTTCAAGGCACAAATGCAGTGGAATAAACGCGAAAAATAAATCAAAATAGTGAAACCCTCCGCAGGATCCATGCGAAAACATAATATTTAATTTAGAGTCATGATGCATTACCTTTTAGAGCTTTAACGATAGAGATTATGAAGGTCCAAAGCTCGTACGATCACCATGTATCCCGCAGCACGCGATCTACGCTCTAACGTTGTCCACACGAATACTTGATCTTTGAAGGAGGAATAATGTACTAGCACCCAAGTTGTTTCCATCAACCTCTCTCTCTCTCTCTCTTTATGTGGCTAGGGTTTTTCTCAAAACTGAATTAGGTTAACTCCTAGAGAAAGAGATGTATTTATAGAGGAAATAAACAAGCCTTTTAGCCCATCATCTGATTGGGCCTTATATTTAATTAATTTATTTAAAATTCCGATTTTAATTTAAATAACTAATTAAGTCAAACTTAATTAATATTCAAATATAATTCGAATTATAAATTAATTCAAATTTCTAATTTTATTAATTAAGTCCAACTTAATTAATATCTAAAATAAATTTGAATTACAATTAATTTTCCTTCAAGTATTCTTTGTGTGTGACCATTTAGGTTATTATTACATTGGCAATAATTTTATTATCTAATAATGAAATTATAAACAATGAGCGGCATCTAGTAATACATCATTGCTACCCAAATAATAATAATTAAATCGGTGATTTGATTGAGCCTTTTGTGAATAATGTACAATGTAATATAATCCATTTAATCTTGATATTATAGATTAAACTCAAGGCATGTGTCGTGTCATCCTCTTCATAATTTAATCTTTATTTTCTTGATCGATGAGGAGACTATTAAAATCAAATCAACATTTGAGCACGGCCGTGCATTCCATAGTCTCACTCAAACAAGAGGTAAATAATATCACTCCTAAAATTAGGAGGATTAAATCATATCTAGATCATTCATATTTCTCATACGATTCATAATATATCCAATGTCCACTTTTATCATCACCCGGTCAAAGATAACTTTTAATGTAATCAAAGTATATTAATTCTCGTATGGAAATATAATGATTTCAGGTCTAAGGATCATTACATCATTATCACAGTGAGAATTATTTATGACACCTATTAACATGTAGAATTTCATGGCGGGTCATTCTAGTGCCATGTATTGAGATATGCACTTATGTTCTTGATTTTGAGTATCACCATACCTATGGCCAATGAGATGTGGTCATCTGTCAACAAATATACTAGTCTTTGTGCATTATTATTATCCTTAAATAATAATATTCGACTAGGGAATTTTAGGAATAAGATACTATTCATATAATCTCATTTTTAAGTCACATACTTAAAAATATATAATACGTATCAAAATTCCAAGGACATTTATTATGCTTTCAATTTATTACATAGTAAATAAAATATAATAAATAAATAATAATCAATAATACATAATCCTTAATAATAAAATATTTTCCTTAAAATATAAAAGTAATTGTATGTAGGGCAAAATTACTAACACTGAAATGGTAGGAATCGACCCAAAGGTTATGTGTCACCGGCTTAACATTGATCCAAGTAAGAAGGGGGTGAGACAGAAAAGATGCCCTATTAGTGGAGAAAGAGTCGAAGCTCTCAAGGAAGAAGTGGACCTACTCCTCAATGTCGGCTTCATAAAAGAAGCTTTTTATCCCACGTGGCTAGCCAATCCGGTTCTCGTCAAAAAGCCAAATGGGAAGTGGAGGACTTGCATAGACTTCACTGATCTAAACAAGAATTGCCCCAAGGACAGCTTCCCTCTACCGATGATTGATCAACTGGTGGACGCTACTGCTAGTCACGCACTACTTAGCTTCATGGATGTTTATTCGGGATACAATAAAATTTCCATGTATGAGCCCGATCAGGAGCACACAGCCTTCATCACTGATAGGGGCCTCTATTGCTATGTTGGAATGCCATTCGGCCTGCTCAATGTCGGATCCACCTATCAGAGGCTGATCAATATGGTATTCGAGAAGCAAATTGGCAAAACCATGGAAGTGTACGTGAATGATATGCTGGTTAAGTCTAAGGAGGCCTCGGATCACGTTGGCCACTTAACTGAGATGTTTGGCATCTTGAGGAAGTACCGGATGAAGCTCAATCCCCAGAAATGTGTCTTTGGTGTAGAATCCGGAAAATTCCTAGGCTTGATTGTTAATCACCGAGGGATCGAGGCCAACCCGGCCAAGTCAAAGCTCTAATAGAAATGATGACGCCCAGAAATGTTAAGGAGGTGCAGAGCTTAACTGGTCTTATAGCAGCTGAAAGACATATGACTAGGCCTATTTGTAATAATTAAATGACAACTTAACTCAGATAAGAAAAAGTATAAATAATAATTATGATAACAGGAATCAGAACGAAGAAAGTAAACTAGACACAAAGAATTAGATTGTCAGAAGTATTTTTATGAGGTTGCTACTTGTCACCGGAAGAAATTCATTAATATGTTCAAGCGTTGGTGAAAAATAAAGAAGTAGTATTTCAGAAGAGTTTAGAAGATACAGAAGATTCCAAGTGGCTACTACAAATAGATTCCAAGAAAATATTAAAGACAAAGCTAGAAGCAAGAACAAGACAGAAGATCACAGTTTTTAAAGTTAAAAGATGAAGAATATTTATTTTAGTATGACACAAATGAACCAGACGGTACATTTGTGTGTCAACTAATTTAATAAATATTTATCACATAGCTCAAGTGATTTTCAGACAGAAGACAGTGAAGACAGAAAGACTCAAGTCAAATCTACAGTGGTTGTGCAATGAAGAAACTAAATTAATTCTACTATCAAAAGTTAATTAATTATTTAATTTATCTACTTAAATTAATTCATCTTAAATTGATTTAATTTATAAAATATTTAATTAATGTTGGTGGAATTAATTAAGTTAAAAAGAGTTTTTTATTTAACATTGAAAGAAAGTCTTGTTGCATAATTTTAGAAAGTCTTACCGAAATATGCAAATAAGATTTTTCAAAAGTCTTACCGAATTCATTTAAGATTTTTAAAGAAAGTCTTACCGAAAAATTCAATAAGACTTTAATAAAAAAAGTCTTACCAACCATTTAAAAGTCTTAACATGAAAAAAAGTCTTACCCAGCTAATTTGAAAAGTCTTAAAGACTATTTTATAAAGTCTTTATGATTTTTTAAATAAGTTTTAATCAAAAGTCTTGACAGCTTCTACCTCTATAAATATGAGTAAAATGTCTTCATTATTTTGTTGATCGAAAACATTCAAATTCAGAAATTTGTATGTGTTGTAATATTCATATATTTCTGTGCAAGTTTGGATTATAATTGTTAAATAAGAACAATTCATATCAAAATCGTTCTAGAATATTTTATCAATTATAAACACTTTTCATCATATTAATTTTGTAATACTTTTCAAGTTAAAATTATATCTTCTACTTGAATATTATTTCATTATAATTAATATTTCATGAGAAATTAAAATAATATTTTTAAATCCAATATTCTGTGATTAAATATTGATATTGTATTCAACCCTCCTTCTACAATATTAGGGACAAACAATTGGTATCAGAGCTGGTTGATATTCTTAATATCATATCCAAACCAAATATTCCGCAACTTATACAGAACTCAAAAATTATTTTTTATTCGAAATAATTTTTACCCAAAAATTATTTTTGATCAGAAATTATTTGAAGTCATAAATTATTTTTTGAAACAATTAATTTTTAATCTTATTTAAAGATGAGTACACAAAAAGTGACGAGCATTAAAAATCCATAGTTTTACAAAGATCACTATAATTTGTGAAAGCATAAAATGCTACTCCCTCTGTCACATCCATTTGTTTAGATTTCGGAGAGGGTGTCCGACACGCATTTTAAGGTACATATAAAGTATAGTTTCATAATTTTTTTTAATTTTTTTCTCTGAATAAAAATTTAATGTTTAAACTTTTATTCAAAGAAAAAAAATTAAAAAATAATTTATGGAACTATACTTTATATGCACCTTAAAATGCATACCGGACACTCTCTTTCAAATATAAACAAATGGGTGGGACTGAGGGAGTACTATTCTTTGGGATTGTCAATCTCAAGTATGCATTAATTTTGGCCAAAGGTGTTGAACCTCCAATAACAGTTATTCTCGAGAACGAGGTAGATGGGGTCGTAATTCATCACAAACAGTTTCCAAAAAGTCTATCTGACACAGATGAAGAAAAGAAAGTTGTGTCCCTGGACAACAATCTCAAACTCATATTGATAGAATCCCTAGACTACGTCATGTACAATCACGTGGTCAATTGTAAAAATGCTAAACAAATCTGGGATACAATAGAGATAATAAACGCAGGGACTGAAGAAGTCAGAGAGAATAGATTGGAAATCCTGACCTCTCAGTACGAGCAATTTAGATCCAACCCTGGTGAGGGTATCTCTGAAGTGTTTCAGAGATTGAATAAATTAATAAATGAGCTCAACCTCAACGGGAAATATTATCAGAACCAAGAGGTCAACAGGAAGTTTTTGCTAAACTTGCCAGAGCATCTGGAAAATAGGATCGCAGCTATCCGGGAGTCTAGGGACATGAAAGAGGTTACCCTAGAAAGACTCTACGGAGTTTTGAAGACCTATGAATTGGAGCAGATCCAGACAAGAGAAACATATGGCAGAGGTAAAGTTCTGAGTTCCTCTAAAGCACTGATAGTTGAAGCACCAGAAAAGATGGAAGTGAAGGCTGCTGCACCTTCAAATAATTCAATGGAGTATGTGGTTCTAGAATTTGGACATACTTCAGATAAACAAGAAGATGGTGAATTCTACTCTTTGGAAGAACTGGATCAGCTGGAAGATAAATCTCTAGCTATGATTTCCAGGAGGTTTGGCAACATGAGATTTCGAAAGAATACCTCCTATAAAGTTAAACCTAATTTTGGAAGATTCTAGAGAGGAGGTTTTTCTACAGCTGTATCAAGAAGCGGCTACAAGACCGGCTTAGTTGATAGAAGCAAGTTTCGTTGCTTCAAATGCAATGAGCTAGACCACTTTGCAACTGAATGCAAAAAGCTGAAGCAAGGAAAGAAAAGAGAGTCTTATGAAGAGCTCAAGGAAAAGTATGATGCACTTGTTTGTGGATAACCCTGGAAGGAATGGGTGGAGTCTGGAATCTTTAAATGCAAGTCAGATACCGAACCCACGTGGTTCCATTTTAGGGTTCTTAACAATGTTGTTCAAATGATGACCCAGGTAGATTTAAAAATTTCATATATTGACAGTGGTGGTTATATGTATACTATGGATTATTGTACTCATGTTACTATAAATTGTTTCTTGTTTCTTACGGCGGGTTAGCCCATGTAAGCTCAGAAATGGTTTATGGAAGCTATGCAATAGTTCATAACAGATACCAATGGAAGGATTGGACCTCTATTTTTTGGGTTATTTCCTTTTGCATTCAATGGTTACAAGGAATCGTGGGGTAATTGTTGTGCTCAAAATCTCACATGGGTTGGATTTAGGCCCATTGATCTTTAAAGGTCCAATCCACTAATTAATCAGCCCTCTAAAGAGGTTTCAAGGCAGGGAAAAGGATGGTAAGAAGGTTTCATGATGATTTAATGCGCTCTAAAAGCTGCCAAGAAGGGCCAGGGTTTAGTAAAACCATTTCATGATGAGGAACCTTTAGGAGACTAGGTCCCAGTAAGGTAGAGGTTCCACTGACCAATGAGCTTCCACTATATCAAGGCTGGAACCTAATTAAAGTAGGTTCTAGGAGTCCAATGATGTTGAAATTTAATCTGAGAGGTCTTGACGTGCTATTGTTTCCAGAAAATAGGTTCCAGGTTCCATTAGACAGGTTCGATAAACTAGCTTCTAATATAGCTGCTTGGTACCTCCTGGCAGGGCAGTTCTACATGGACCGTACCACCTGATTTTTAGAAGACAATCTCTCCACGAATATTGGAGGTAAATACCATGTTATTCTCATCAAATTAAGGATAATTACAAGGAAAATTCATATATACCCATACCAGGTCGATTACATATCCTGATATAGCTTCCCATGAGTCCTGGCCGACTTGGACTCTCATAGTAGCTCAGTTACTCCGAGATAAATATTATCTACATGGGTTGAAGCTTATCACAACACAGTGGATCACTTATACAAGGAGTCCTATCAATCAAGAACTACATACGGACTTGATCCCTATAAATAGTATATGTATGCAATTAGCAAAGGGGTTCGAAAACACTGAGAGGGGAGAGAGTATATAGAAAACTCGAGTGTTCATCAATCAACCGAGGTATTTGACTTGTATAATCTCAGGATTATACGTTGGTGCCTTGGTGTTTTGCTAGCTCAGTCATTTCTTTATCAAAATCACTATCCACCATTCGTGGAACCTCTGTCAGGAAGCTATTTCTTGGTAGAATCTTGTAATCTTTGTCTGCTATTTCAGTAAAGGATCTGTAAAGGTGTTGTACCAAATTCCTCTCGCAACATTTATAATATATAAAATAATTGCCAAAATAATTGTTGAAATAGTTAATTAATTTTTTTCCCTTACAAAATGAGTATCTTTTAACGCCATCCAATCATTCTCAAATAATTAATTAGTGAAGAAGTGAGTACTTGTTATTTTGTTATTGTATCGTGTCGGCCATTGGTTGCTGCCGAGCAGGAAGATGGGGATTATTGATTTAGAAAACAAAGCATATTTTACAAGCATATTATAGCTTTTGCATTTGCAAATGTTGGACGTTGAGGTCTCAGTGAACCATCTTTTTATATATAAAAACATACGACGGTACAAACCATGAGAAACAGAGTTATGATATTTTTGTGTTGGTGATTTAGTTCTTGTCGCTTTGGTTAATCCAACTTTATCATAAATTATTTGTTTAATTAAAATATTTTTAAATTATTTGTTTATTTAGTTTTCTATCTGAATATGCATTTAAAAATAATTTTATAAATTATTGGAAATTTAAAATTAATTTTTAAATTACGTTTCAATAAATCTTAATATATATATATATAGAAAATTAAATATAAGAAACCTCAATTTCAAAAAAAATAATTAAACAAATAATTAAAATGACAGAAGTAATATGGAGAAATAATGGGGAAATATGTATACCCGTGGTTTCAAAATTAAGTATCGTTTAAACATTCTACACTTTAAAACGTATTTTAATGTGTAAAAAATTATTTTTTTAATAAAAATTTAAATATTGTATTTTATTAAAAAGTAAAAAAAGGAAATTATAAAAATATTTTTTTTTATTTCTTAACATATGTGAAATAATCAGATCCGGAAGGAGCAGTGAATGTTCTCAACTGACGAAATGTGGTGATGCGAGAATGTTGTTACTAATATTTCGTCAATAATGATGTTTAAATTTTTGCATAAAAAAGGAAATTTTAAAATATAATGTACAAATATTATTTAAAATATTAATATAAATTAATTAAAACAATAAAAATTATGGCATGTAACTATGTAAGCAGTATAATTTAAATCGATGCGAAAAATAAAACGAAAGGAGAAACCAAGAATGTATAAACTGAGCCTGCCTTTTCTTAATTCCTGATTTCCTGCTACAACTTTCTGTCTGCAATTTTAAATTTGCAGTGCCGATTAAAAATATTGCAGATTCATGCTTATTCAATGTTTTATGTTTGTAGGATTGTATCAAATACAACAATACCCATGCCTCTACTTGGGCGGTGATGTATTTATCTCTCTCCTATATTATTATTTTATTTTTATTATTAATATTTTGATTAATTAATTTTTATAATAAAGTTACAAATAGATTGCAATTTACATGTTATTGACCAAACTGACAATATTATCAATTCATAATAGAAAAGTTCTAAAAAAACATCATAACTTTTGAAACAAAAAGGAGGACTTGGTACCTAGCAAAAAAAAGGACTTGGGCCATACCATAATCTAAATATTTTAATTTTGATAACTTTTTTCCTCCTAAAATTGATTTTTTAAATATATTTATTACTACTGCTTTTATAAATAAATCAATAATTTAAGTTAGTGTAATTATGATATTTTGATTATTAGTCAACTTTTGACGCTGATTTTGAAATTACAAAATAGACATTAATATAAAAATAGGCTTTCTGTAAAAACACCATCTTTGTAAAAAATAATTCCAAAAAAAACGTAACATATTAAAGAATTTACAATAAAAGTTAATTTTCAGTAAATATTTATGAAAATACAATCTGTAAGTTGCAACCAAACATGCAATTTTATTTTTATTTTTTTTAAAAAACAATAGTCAAAGTTGACTCGATCTGTATTAATTAAAAAAAATTATTCGAATTGCATTGATACAACTTAATAAAGCAACCAAAATTGTTTTTTAAAAAAAATTCTTATCATTATTCTTTAAAAATAAGAAAATATATATTATTTTTAAACAAAAATTACATAACAGAAGAAGACAAAAAATTTGATATTCTGTGACCCATGAGCATCACAAATTTGGTGATGGATCTTTTAGAATCTCCGGTGGTGCACAAAAAGTGTTGAAGAATGAAAACAAATAAGTTATAATTTCAATGAAATCGGGTGGTTGTTTTGGCAGAATTATTTATTTATAACTAAACCGTGATATGGATAAATATTTGGTATTATTTCATGATTCGGTGTTATTTATTTAACCAACAAACCTACCAAATCATTTGAAATTTCAAGAGATTTTTCCACCGCTTGTGTTTACTAAAATTATAATCCTCATGACCATATCTTTAAATTTATTGGTATTTGGTGTTACTAAAATAATTAATTTAATTTTTTTTATTTTTGATCATTTTAAAACTCCCGTTAAATAGTAACTTCTATTTTTTTCAATTCTAATGCATTTATTTACAATTCTAGTACTTGTTAGTTGTCCATATTTCTCACGCTATCACACCATCCATTTTTGGATAGTTAAATTACAATTCTCACAAAAAAGATTTTATACATTTATTCAGATTTATTGATTTTACTCCTTATTTTACAACCGTTTGATTACAGTTTTTCAAATAAGTAATATACAATAAAATTAAAATAAATTTTCGATTAAAATGATTTGCAGAGTATGATTTGTTAGAGTACACTATTACATTACTCTCGTGGGATTTCAAATAAATGCATTGTCATTTCTCTTTTTTTCGCACATCAAGCTCATGATGAATACTTTTATTTGCTAATATGATGCCGGGTCCGGTCATGGTTTAGTAAAGATTTTAAGTGAATTCACTTGGACTATGTTATGTATCGGGGAGTTATACTGTTTGTAGTGTCTTCTTCTTAAGTCGGAGGGTCATACTGTTTATAGTAATTATCTATATTTTTATAACAATTAAACAATAGAAAAAAAACATTAGAAGTGTTCTTTCAACTGATTTCACAACTAACGTATAAGAAAATTTTAAATATTTAAAAATTAAAAGCAAAACTTATCACATATTAACAATGGTATGAAATAGAGGTTAAGTTTTATAAATGCTTAAATATAGATTTAGTTGTGATTTACTCCCTCCGATCCCTAATAATAGATTCTTAACTTTTTGACACGCATGTTTAGGAGTAAAAAATATATACATATATTTAATAATAAAAAAAATATCAAATAAAAATTTAGAATTCGAACTTTTATATGATATAAAAATTGAAATCTAATATCAAGTGTAGCTATGTGTTTTTTACTCCTAAATATGTGTGCCAAAAAGTCAAAAGGCTATTATTTAGGACCGGAGGGAATACTATTGTAAGATTCTCATTTTTTTTATATTAAAATTTTGAGTCCCGACTATCTTGAAATCCTGGTTCCGCGGTTATATAAAAATATTATCAATAATCTAATGTGGACTTTAGTTGTGATGTACAGAATGAAATAATAAATTTTATTCTTAAAAATTCAATCAAATATATAATTTTTCCACTTGCATAATTGTTTTTTATATTGAGTCAGTTTAGATCTACGTTTAATTTAAGGGTCCGGGAATAAAGTTAAATTTTGATTTTGAGAATACGTCACTTTATTCACATTTGGGAGAAGGATTTAAGAACTTTTATTAATTATAAAAAAACACAGAATGGACGGTTATTTTCAACTATCTAGTTATTAGCACTTGCACAAAAACTTCTAGCACAACTGAACTGCGGAAGTGTTAGTGGCTTTCCAAACCTGGACCAATTGCTCTTAGCAACGGGGTACAAAGAGACGGGATAAGACTATTTGGCTTTTTAGTGGAGTATTATACTACATGACACTATCAGATCCTATACTTAATCATGTAACTAGTCCCACAGACTATTTTTTCATCGATTTTTAATTCATTTCAGGGGCTCTGTTCCTAACAGGAACTTCAAAGGGATAATTATGAGTCCATTCCTCAAAAGATTAAATTTGGGACCAAGTCTTGCGGTGAGAAATTATATGTAGTGAATATTTCATTTTCATATGCACAATCCAACTTCCTGGGTGTCAACTTAGAAAATTTCCGTGCAATCATATCAGATACCATGTTAAGTAATCAGTTCTCTTAAAACGTCTTAATTTCCGATATCTAGACTCCAAACCTATAAATCTACAAAAGAAATACCAGATGCACCATAGATCTAATCGATCTAACAAAAGTAAGCAACGTGATTTCCAATCTATTCATATCACATATATCAAATACTATGAAGTGTAATCATAATTCATAACCTAACAAGTGGTCGACGAATCTAAAGCAAGATGTGGAGTGGTTTGAAGATAAGATAATTTACCTGATAAATGGTGAATGTAGATACAAAATGATGGAGTGAGTTAGAGTAGTTGAATGTGAAATTTTGGTTGAGTTACATTATGAAGAAGAGTTCAACTGTAGATGAGTGTAAGTAACTGTTTATAGCCAATGGACCCACTACTGTAGTTAGATTACTTTACTTTTGGAGTTCTGCCACCCGTTTGATAAATTCATAGTATATTTATTCGCACAAAACTAGTTTTTATGTGAGATTAATATAAATCTAAAATCATAATTATAACTAATATGTACAGTTTTAAAATTTAGAAACTGAAATTAAATCAAATATTATTTAGTGTTAGTTTTGTATTTACTTATTGGTTTATATGAAATAAAATAAATAAATAAATATTTTATATATAAATTTATTATTTTTCTTACAGGTATATGTATATTTATTTATATAATTATACTTAATTTTATATGTAAGTATGATGCAAATATATATAGTTAATATATATTAATAAAAATATACTTAATAATATAATATATTTATATATTGGTTTTTGTTTTGATATTACACGAACACGAAAGTCCACTTCTGTTTTTTACATATTAGTACACGACGCAGAAAGATAGACGAGGACGCGAACAAATTGACAGGTCTGTACCTCTGTCAACTGCTCTTTTATTCCAATCTCATTTGCCAGTCAGCCACTGAAGCATGCCACATGAGTGAGGCGTTTGTCTCGACTTTTCCTCTCCAACTTGTCTGCTTTTAATCGTTGCTCAACATATTCTGTTCGAGGCACGAGCGAAGTCCTTCATTGAACGTCAACAGTCAGTCATATCTGATTAGAATGTCAAGTCATGAGAGATATATCATATATATATCGTCGAAGATCAACGGGGTGATCTCAGCATGCACCAATCAAGCCAGCTACTATGATCTTAAACACTGCAAAATGGTGTGATAAAAAAACACTTTAAAATGGTTAATATCATGAAGAATCAGACCAGCTCACGTGATCTGAAGGAATTGGCAGCCAAGTTGATTCTGGAGTCTATTGGTAGGGAGATTGAGAAGGCGACTTCAAACATTTTTCCTTTTCAGATTGTCTTCGTTCGAAAGTTCAAGCTACTTTAAGCACCTAAAAATGACATTGGCAAGTTCATGGAAGTTCATAGTCATTTTGTGATCTGATATGATCCAACTATTTTGTCCAATGATTACTTCTGTTGTTTTGTTGTGCATGTATGTGCTTCGAATTTTCCATCTCATTATTATATCGAGCTTTTCTACCTAAATATATGACACTTGTATGTGTATTATCAGTGTGTGGTAGGTTTGGGGCTATATGATGCACCTGTGAAGTAGCATGACGACAGAATCGTGATAATATTCGCATCATATTCAAAAGGTATCACTATTAATCGCTGGTTCACTTTTTTCATTTTCGTTTGTATTAAGTAAAATTGAATGTTTCCCACTTATTAGCTACGACTTTGAGGTTAATGTTCGTTGATCTTTCCTGCAGCGCAATGCTATTTAGGCCCCCCCCTCAAATTTGTGTTGTACTTTGAATAAATTATAGTTAACTTAAAAACTAGAAATTAATATAATTTTTCACTTGGGTATACGACTATATGTTGATCTTAATTTGAATAATACCTTAAACCTTTGTCTCAGTTTAACTTACTGTGTTGTGGTTCTGGGAGATTCCACAGTAGCAGCACCAACATTCCCGGGAATCTTTAAGAAATATGCAAATGAATGAATGAAACAATAGCATCAGTAGTTTTAAGATTCTTATCAATAGCTGAGGGATGGTCTGTTAGGTAAAAATCCTCGCCAGGCCTCGTTTCCAAGTACACATACCGGGTATATTTTGTTTGGTGTCTGTATGTATTTCATTGTGTTTGGTGAATTACAGGGGAAGAAAATAAGCATGTTGATGATTACAAGAAGGAAAAGCTGGTAACAGCCACAAAGAAATGTGCGGCAGTGCGGGATCAATGGTTTACAGTACCATGTATTATAGCGAGTAAGTGGCATAGCCTCACTACTTGTCATTTGGTTTACAATTATGCTTTATTAGGTTATCTTTCTTTTACTTCATATCACTGCAAGCATATTAGGTTATCACTTGTGCAGCCAGACTAATAATTGCAATTTGTATGATCTGACACCCCTTTGAATCTCTAAATTGTGAATTTTTTGTGCGCTTTAACTTTTAATATTTACTTTGTCTATCAATAGTATGTTTTATTCCACTTGTGAGTTTCAATTACATTGTTTATAAAACCATCTATTTATTATGTTGTAGGATATAATGCTGAAAAGTTGCCACTTGGTAAGCTAAGTAGGTCGAGAATTTCTGACGTCAACTGATGTGCTAAAAATATACATTTTAAATTGCAAGTGCACAATTCACATCGTTTTAATAATTTAAAGATTCGTTCCGCAAGGACTAAAATTATTTTTACAAAAACTTTAATTTTCAATTTAGGCGAATTAGACCAATTAATTTTGAGATGAGTTACAACAAAAAAAGGAATGATAATAAGCTAATTAAAAATTCAAGTAACGAAACTAACTAAACTTTAAACATTAATTAAAATACTTGACAAATAAAAAAATGGACAAAGGAAGACTAGTGCTTTTAAATCTAGATCTACAAACTAAAGACCATAATTAATACTACTAAAATTAGATCTAAAATTCAATACAACTCAAAAGCAAAACTACATCTAAAATACCAAACCATTAAAGCTATTTTAACAAATCTAACAACTAAAAAGTAGATCTAAATTCTAACACCCAACAAGAAATAAATTTAGCTCTAAAATGTCAAACCCACTAATAAAATGGAGATTTAAAAGGGGTTCAACTACAACATAAAAAGAAAAGTAGATCCAAGAACATTAAACTAAATAGGCTCCTTTCAATTCTCAAGTACTTTACTTTTTTACTTGATGAAATTGAAATGGGTCATAGCCATAAAGGTGAATGAGACAAGTAAAATATAAAAGTACATCTAAAATTTAAAGAGCTAAGTTTTAACACTACCAACAACTAGATCTATATCTAAAATATTTAAACAACTACAAGTAAATATCAAACCCAACAACCAAAACTAGTTCTACAATCTAGAATAAAAAAAAACAACTAATAATAATAAATTTAGAGATCTAAATCATTGAACCCACATTTAAAATAGAGATTTAAAGGGGCTCATGACAAGATAATAAACAATAAAACTAAGGAGTAAAGTAGAGAGATAAGTAAACTAGATCTACAATATTAATCTAAAAGGCTCCTTTCATTTCCCAAGTATACAACTTGTGGTACTTAGAAAGATATCATAGCCATAAACTTAAAGAAGATAAGATGAAGACTAACATAAAAATAAATTAAGACTTAAAGAAGATAAGATGAAGACTAGCATAAAAGAAAATAAAGACTTGCATTAATATGAAAAGTGTTTACAATATTTGAGAGAGCTAAAAACTAGATCTAGAAAATTAAAAGAGAGGCTACTACTAAAACTAGGGTAAAAACTAGAGATGATTACAATGAGAGAATGAGATGTATTTATAGGCTAGGACTAGGGTTTTGGGTGGTGTTGGGTCAATCCCCACCATTCAAATGAGGTGTTTGTTGGTAAAATCTACACCATTGATTTTTGATTTCATCCACCAACTTGCTCTTTTGTCTTTTTCTCCTCTTTACTTTGTTGGCTTCCTTTTCTTCCCTTTTTTGCCCTTTCTAACCCATTTCTTCTCCTTTAATTATTTAATTTACTTATCTGCAAAATAAGGAAAATGCAATAAATTAACTAATAAAAATACGAAAGCGAGTAATAAAATAGGTATTAAAATATGTAAAATTATGCACTAATCAAATGCCCCCATACCTATCTTTTGCTCGTCCTCGAGTAAAATCAACAGTTAAAAAGCAAACTAAGAAAAGTTCTAGGCTCCTTTTCGTAGGCGTGACGGGTAATTTTAGGTTTACCAACCCGTTAAACTCATAGACGATCTCTACAAGAGGAGTGTTGTCTCCTAAGGGTTTACAGAAGATATACCCATAAAATCTGTGAAATAATTCCTGCAATTGTCCCGACTCAATTTTCACTCTAGTTTTCAATGGTGTAAACAAAAAGATTTTATAGGGAAAATACATGCCTTAGTAGACTTTTCTAATAATAGTCGAATTGTAGGTAACTTCAATCTACTGGTATCGAATCTAAATGTTTACAAAAAATCTCAAGGTGTGTAGTGAATTTAAGGCCTCTGATAGATGAACTGCATACGAATATTTTCTCTTTTTCAACCAATATTGAACTGACCCAATCTCTATTAAAACAAGTATCTAGCCAAATATCACAAATTCATATATATAACCCTTTTTTTTTTTTTTTTTTTTAATCGACTGTATAGTGTCTGTTTTCTTAGGCTTTCTATGTTACCCATGTAACGAGCTTTGGGTCAGTGACTCCCAAACCAGTTGGTCTTAGGGCACTAGGTTTTAAAATACCCCAACGGACTTAATTACTCGAGTAACAAAGGCCACAAAACAAGACTAGTCAATTCTACTTGTGCCCATCATCTCATCTATTTATTTTGAGGAATATTGGGTATTGAAGTAGTTTATTCTTTCTTTTTCTTTCTTTTCTTTTTTTTTTTTCATTTTCATCTTCTTCTTTTTTTGGCTATATATTTATTTTCCGCAAAAATTTGATTCGACATTGTTCTAACATGTGGGTTCTCTCTCAGGTATCGAATAACATCCCTATACAATCTTTCCAACAAAGGTCTTGTGCATATGTGCCGTCTTGAAATTTGGTGTAAAAATCATTCGACACAAGTTTCATAAAGAAAACCTTACTCGACTAAGTTCAAATTATCTAAAAGGCATTATATATATAATTTTTGAAAACAAATGCTAACACCAACTAGTCCTAAAGTTCAAATAGAGGACAGGACAACTCAACGTAAACATTTCTATTTTTGGATTTTTAATTTTCTATTTTTTTTGGATTTTTAATTTTCTATTTTTTTATATTTCTTTTTAATTTTAACATTACTAGCACCCTCCCCCATACCTAAATCATGCATTGTCCCCAATGTATGCAAATGAGAGATATATGATAAAATAACATGAAGAGATAATACCTGACATGGGATGACAGAGAAGCAAAACTAGTTTATTCTGAAAACTTACTTTATTCAAAGATCGACAAGGTGGATGACCTCTTCCTCGAGATCAATTGGCAATTCTAAAAATGGTTTGAGCCTTTGTCCATTAACTTTAAATATGTCACCATTATTAGGATTTTCAATTTCAATAGCACCGTGAGGAAAAACTGTTTTAACAATGTATGGTCCTTCCCACCTAGATCTCAACTTTCCAGGAAAGAGATGCATCCTAGAATTATATAAAAGAACTTTTTGACCGGGAGAAAATGATTTTCTCAAGATGGATTTATCATTAAACACTTTAGTTCTTTCTTTATAGATTTTAGCATTTTCATAGGCATCATTCCTCATTTCCTCTAACTCAGACAATTGCAACTTCCGATGACTACCAGCAGTGGATAAATCAAAGTTTAACTCTCTAATGGCCCACATGGCCCTATGTTCAAGTTCAACAGGGAGATGACACGCTTTACCAAACACTAGTCTGTAGGGAGACATACCCAAGATCGTCTTGAAAGCAGTCCGATAGGCCCATAATGCATCTATCAACTTAATGGACCAATCTTTCCTATTCGAGTTGACAGTCTTTTCTAAAATTTGTTTGATTTGCCTATTAGAGACTTCAACTTGACCACTAGTCTGAGGATGATAAGGGGTGGCCAATTTATGCGTGATGGAATACTTTTTCAAGAGAGATTCAAATTGATGATTTTTAAAGTGCTTGCCTCGGTCACTAATGATAGCTCTAGGTGTGCCAAATCGAGAAAAGATATTCTCTTTTAAGAATTTAAGGACGACCTTGTTATCATTAGTCTTAGTTGGTATGGCTTCGACCCACTTAGACACATAATCAACCGCTAAGAGAATGTAGAGATTACCAAATGAATTAGGAAAGGGCCCCATAAAATCTATTCCCCAAACATCAAAAATCTCAATGACAAGGATTGGACTCATTGGCATCATGTTTCTTCTAGTGATCTTTCCTAAATGTTGACACCTACTACAAGCGGAACAGAATTCGGCGGCATCCTTAAACAAACTAGGCCAATAAAAACCACACTGAAGTATCTTCGCGGCTGTTTTCTTAGCACTAAAATGACCTCCACAAGCTTGGTCATGACAAAAGGACAGTACGCTCCTAACCTCATGGTTTGGAATACATCTCCTAATGATTTGGTCTGGGCAATGTTTAAAAAGATAAGGGTCATCCCAAAAGAAGTGTTTGACTTGAGAGAAAATTTTTGATTTATCTTGCTTAGACCAATTGGAAGGAATTTCACCGGTGGCAAGGTAATTGACAATATCGGCGAACCAAGGAGGACTAGAGATTGAAAGAAGGTGTTCATCGGGAAAAGATTCATTTAAGGGTAAGTCAATAGTGGAATCCACTACTAATCGAGAGAGATGATCGGCAACAACATTTTCTGAACCCTTCTTATCCCTAATTTCTAGGTCAAATTCCTGAAGCAACAAGACCCATCTAATCAATCGGGCCTTTGAGTCTTTTTTGGAGAAAAGGTATCTAAGGGCTGCGTGATCGGTGTAAACAATGATTTTGGAACCGATAAGATACGACCGAAACTTCTCAAGGGCAAAGACTACTGCTAAGAGCTCTTTTTCAGTTGTGGAGTAATTAAGTTGAGCATCATTTAAGGTCTTGCTAGCATAGTAAATGACATGAGGTATCTTATCTATTCGTTGACCTAACACCGCCCCTACCGCATAATCCGAAGCGTCACACATTAACTCAAAAGGTTGATTCCAATCGGGGGACTTGATGATCGGGGCTGAAGTCAATTCTTTCTTAAGTTGGTCAAAAGATTGAACACACTCACTAGTAAACTCGAATTTGACCTCCTTAGAAAGAAGGTTGGTCAAGGGTCTAGCCTTCTTACTAAAATCTTTAATGAAACGTCGATAGAAACCGGCATGTCCTAAAAAGGAGCGAATTTCTTTGACAGATTTTGGTGGCGGGAGATTAGCAATAAGGTCGACTTTGGCCTTATCAACTTCGATTCCCTTTTCAGAAATTTTGTGACCAAGAACAATTCCTTCCTTAACCATGAAATGACATTTTTCCCAATTAAGAACGAGGTCGGTTTCCTTACACCTTTTTAAGACTAAGTCGAGATGGTGTAGACACTGATGAAAAGAAGAACCAAAGATGGAAAAGTCATCTATAAAGACTTCTAGAAAGTCTCCTATCATGTCAGAAAAGATGCTAGTCATGCACCTTTGAAAGGTAGAAGGGCCAGTAGTTAGGCCAAAAGCTAATCGACGATAAGCGAAGGTTCCGAAAGGGCAAGTGAACGTGGTCTTTTCTTGGTCCTCGGGAGCAATGGGGATTTGGAAATACCCAGAATAACCGTCTAGAAAGCAATAGTAAGAATGACCCGCTAACCTTTCTAACATTTGGTCCATGAAGGGTAAAGGAAAATGGTCTTTTCTAGTGGCGGCATTGAGCTTCCTAAAATCTATGCACATTCTCCAACCTGACTGAATACGAGTAGGAACTTGCTCATCATTCTCGTTGGTTACTATGGTAATACCTGACTTTTTAGGTACAACATGAACGGGACTGACCCAAGAACTATCAGAAATGGGATAGATTATCCCATTATCGAGGCATTTAAGGATTTCTTTCTTAACAACTTCCATCATGGCAGAGTTCAATCTCCTTTGAGGTTCTCTAACAGGCTTAGCATCATCAACTAAGTGAATCATATGTTGGACAATAGCCGGACTAATTCCTTTGATATCTGAGATACTCCACCCTATCGCTTCCTTATGTTCTCTAAGCACACTTAAAAGCTCTTTCTCTTGTGACTCGGTCAAATTAGAGGCAATTATAACCGGAAGAGAATTTTTAGGTCCTAGAAAGGCATATTTAAGAGTGTTAGGAAGAGGTTTGAGTTCTAATTCTGGCGGGCTTGACTCAACGAGTTCACTAGCTTTGAAAAGAAGGCTTGGTGTGATCTCCTGATTAGTTATAGAAATGGTGGACTCTAACATTTGGTTGACCTCATTTGTGTAATTGGAAATATCCCAATCCTGACCAAAGTGTTTTAAACAAAAGTCAAAAGCATCACTAGGAGTCATGAGATCTTGATCAACTATTTCATCAATTAAATTGATTCCCATCGGTTGATCAAAATCATCGGATTGTTTTCCAACATGAAAAATATTTAAGTCTATGGTCATATTCCCAAATGTTAGTTTCATTAATCCATTCCTGCAATTAATCAAGGCATTAGAAGTGGCTAGAAAAGGTCTTCCTAAAATGATAGGAATTTGGTTCTTAGGGTTCTTGACCGGTTCAGTTTCTAAGACCACGAAATCAACAGGAAAGACAAAGTCACCTACTTTAATTAACACATCTTCAACAACTCCCTTAGGAATTTTGACAGAACGATCCGCTAATTGAAGTGTAACATTTGTCTTTTGAAGTTCTCCTAAACCTAGGGCTTGATAGACAGAAAATGGAAGAAGGTTCACACTAGCTCCTAAGTCAAGCAAAGCTTTATCGATGAAGGTATCGCCTAAGACACACGAAATAGTAGGACAACCGGGGTCCTTATATTTCACGGGAATTTGATTTGAAAGGATCGAACTAACGTGTGATGTCAAAAAGGCTTTCTTCGGGACATGATTGGTGCGCTTATGAGTACACAACTCCTTTAGACACTTAGCATAAGAAGGAATTTGTTGGATGGCATCTAAGAGAGGAATGTTTATCTTGACTTGCTTAAAGACTTCCAAAATCTTGTCTAATTGGTCCGTTTGCTTAGATGAAATGAGTCTTTGGGGATAAGGGGCTTTGGGTTTATAGACTCTTTCACCCGGTTCTTCAGAAGAAGGTTTATTGATCGGTTCACTTGTGGATCCTTGACTTTTCGAATTCTCGGATTTTTCTCCACTTGGACCCGGAAAAGGATGACTTGGTTCAGAAGTCGATTCCTCATCCTCACGAAACTTATCACCCACTTGGTTATCAACTTGCTTGCCAGACCTTAAGGAAATAACTGCATTCACATTGTCATGAGGTCTTTGGTTCATGGGAAACTTAGGATTCACCTCGGGTTGACTAGGAAACCGGTTCTTCTCCCGCTCACAAATCGTGCTAGCTAACTGACTCATCTGAACCTCTAACTTAGAGATGGCTTGAGAATTGGAATTTAAGATTTGCCTATCTTGGGTCATGGTTTGCATGAAGGTTTGTTGAGATTGAGTCAAATTCGTTTGTGATTTCAACAACGCCTCAATACTCTTTTCTAAGGAACTAAGTCTCTTATCCGAATCATTAAAACCGGGTGGGTTCAACGGTGTTTGAGTTGAGTTTGGATAAGGACCAAGACTTTGATTTGAGTAAGAGTTAGAATTGGGCTTTTGAAAGTTGGGTTGAGACAGTTGATAGTTTTGACCTTGGTTCCATGAAAAGTTCGGGTGATTTCTCCACCCGGGGTTGTAAGTTTGTGAAAACGGGTCATTTCTAGGTCTTGGTTGGAACATAGCATTCACTTGCTCCAACTCTTGAAAATTTTGAAGTGCTTGGTTCGGAGAATTATAGTTCGCACACATAGACATTTGTGAGGAAGATCCGATGGTTTCTAAAGCTTCGAGTCGCTTAGTAAGGGTAGCTAACTTGGCCTCGGTGGCAATCGAATTATTAACTACATGCAAACCCCTAGAAGACGAACTTGGTGACTCATTAGACTTAACAGGCTCCCTAGTGGACTCCCACAACATCGTCTTTTCTGCCAATTTCTCAAAAAATTCCCAACCCTGATCCTCATCTTTTTCCATGAACTTACCTTGACACATAGACTCTAACAAAGCAGTAGTCGGACTATCTAAGGCTTCGTAAACAATCTTACAGAGTCTCCATTTCTCTATTCCATGGTGGGGACATTGAGATAAAAGATTTTTAAAACGGTCAAAATATTTCCAAAACGACTCATTTTCTTTTTGATGAAATTGGTTTATCTCATTTGTGATTTTTGTGGTCTTGTGATTTGGAAAATATTTTTTAAGAAAAATTACCACAAATCCCTCCCACGTTGAAATAGAGTTGACCGGTAGACTATACAACCATTTTTTAGCATTTTCTTTTAAAGCGAAGTTGATTAGTCTAAGCCTAATGGAGTCCTCAGTTAATTGTTGGAGTTTTTGTAAGGCACAAACCTCCTCGAATTCGTGAATAAAAAGATATGGATCCTCACCTTCACTCCCGGTAAACTTTGGTAACATGCTAATGTGGTGAGACTTAATCTCGAAATTATTACCATTAACCGGTGGTAAGGTAATACACGAGGGTTGGGCAGAACGGGAGGGGTAACAACGGTCTCTAAGAGAAACAGCCATCTTTACTACGGTTTCACTAACTTCTACGGGTTCAGAATCTGAAGAAGAAGAAGAAGAAGACAACTCAATCGGTCTTACTAATCTAGATGATTCGTTCCTAGCCCAAGCAGTTCGCATAAACACGTAGCAAATAAGTGCAAGAATTTAAACACTCAAAAGAAAATGTGGAAAATCGAAAGAAAGAAAAAATTCTAAATCTAGGGTTCCCTAAAATTAACTAGACCTTGCTCCTAACAACAAGATAATACTAAAACTCACAAAACTAAAAGTACTCGTCCTGATTGGCCAGGTCGGTGCAAGCATTGCCAAGAGGCTAAACACCTTCCTAAGACACCAATCCAAATGGCCAGGTAAGCTTTCGCTAGCCTAGACACCAACGAATGAATACTTCGAGATTTGTTCGTTTTAGGTTCTCTTCCTAGTTGAGCGCGAAATCCTAGGGCTAACGTCTAATTAATTTTATTAAAAAGGCTAGGGTATGCAAGATGAGAGATTAATTGTTGTGGGCTAAGGAAAGAGTGATGAATTCTCTCCCCTCATCTTGTGATTGGGTTTTGCCCTTAAAATTTATTTAAATGATGCAACACACAACGAGTTATAAAAAAATGATAAACAATTATGGATGCTTAAACTACGTGTCCTAATCTAAAGAAAAGAAGGAATTTAACATACCTCATTACTCCAGCAATCACCACAATTTACAAGGTATGAAAAATTAAATACAAGAATTTAAATCTAAATGATGTGCTCCTAAGTGATTAATGCATGATGCAACAATTATGTATTCAACTAACTAATTATTTTTGGATTTTTAAATTTTTTTTGATTTTTTTTATAACTACGTGATGAAATGACGAAAATAGGGAGATACGGGTTACCAAAAAATGCTTTCCGAAAATTTCTTCAAGTCTGGCAATTTCCACGTTCCAACGAGCTTTCCGAATCTCCGATTTTCTAAAAAAAACAAACAAAGAGAGCAAGTAAAACTAATTCGAAAAATTAAAAATTAAGGTGTGAAAAATAATTATAGTCCCCGGCAGCGGCGCCAAAAACTTGATGTGCTAAAAATATACATTTTAAATTGCAAGTGCACAATTCACATCGTTTTAATAATTTAAAGATTCGTTCCGCAAGGACTAAAATTATTTTTACAAAAACTTTAATTTTCAATTTAGGCGAATTAGACCAATTAATTTTGAGATGAGTTACAACAAAAAAAAGGAATGATAATAAGCTAATTAAAAATTCAAGTAACGAAACTAACTAAACTTTAAACATTAATTAAAATACTTGACAAATAAAAAAATGGACAAAGGAAGACTAGTGCTTTTAAATCTAGATCTACAAACTAAAGACCATAATTAATACTACTAAAATTAGATCTAAAATTCAATACAACTCAAAAGCAAAACTACATCTAAAATACCAAACCATTAAAGCTATTTTAACAAATCTAACAACTAAAAAGTAGATCTAAATTCTAACACCCAACAAGAAATAAATTTAGCTCTAAAATGTCAAACCCACTAATAAAATGGAGATTTAAAAGGGGTTCATGACAAGATAATAAACAATAAAACTAAGGAGTAAAGTAGAGAGATAAGTAAACTAGATCTACAATATTAATCTAAAAGGCTCCTTTCATTTCCCAAGTATACAACTTGTGGTACTTAGAAAGATATCATAGCCATAAACTTAAAGAAGATAAGATGAAGACTAACATAAAAATAAATTAAGACTTAAAGAAGATAAGATGAAGACTAGCATAAAAGAAAATAAAGACTTGCATTAATATGAAAAGTGTTTACAATATTTGAGAGAGCTAAAAACTAGATCTAGAAAATTAAAAGAGAGGCTACTACTAAAACTAGGGTAAAAACTAGAGATGATTACAATGAGAGAATGAGATGTATTTATAGGCTAGGACTAGGGTTTTGGGTGGTGTTGGGTCAATCCCCACCATTCAAATGAGGTGTTTGTTGGTAAAATCTACACCATTGATTTTTGATTTCATCCACCAACTTGCTCTTTTGTCTTTTTCTCCTCTTTACTTTGTTGGCTTCCTTTTCTTCCCTTTTTTGCCCTTTCTAACCCATTTCTTCTCCTTTAATTATTTAATTTACTTATCTGCAAAATAAGGAAAATACAATAAATTAACTAATAAAAATACGAAAGCGAGTAATAAAATAGGTATTAAAATATGTAAAATTATGCACTAATCATCAACCTTTCTATGATTCATGTCTTTTCTTTTAAGGTATATTTTGATTATTTACATGTGATATTGAAACCAAAATATTTAGAATTACATGTCTATGTTGATCTGTGTAAATAATCTAGACGTCCATTTAGAGCCGTGGATACCTTATGGGAGCAGATCATAAAGAACCTTTCATATGCAGTGTACAAGCAACGACATTTGAATTAGGCTGTAAATTTGTGATTCTTATCCCAAGTATAGTTCCTGCTGGCATATAATTTTTGATTTTTGGTATTGATGTATTAGAACATATAATTTTCTGCTGCCAGTCTTACCTCAATTAATTCTCTTTTCTATCAAATGGGTTTTAATATATGTTAAAAACATTATAATGGGAAACTCGCACACACTAAACTGTCCAAATTTTTCCCAGGGCTATAAGGTGTTGGAGAAAATTGCAGACGTGATTGGCCAATCAGATCGAAAAAAGCTTGAGCAGCTAAGTGGGTGAGAATCGTTCACCATAATGTGCTTTCTCTCGTACTTCAGCAAAAATTTTAGATAAGTTTTCTTACTACGCAGAAACACACACACACATACATGCCTCACACAGACAACGACATATAATTAAGATGTACCTGATCTACTGAACCTCATATCTGATGATATTCTGACAATCTATTACCAGCGCTAACAATATTTCTCATGCCTTTTTTCTGCATAGAATTTTACAGTGAGTCCTCATGATTTTGGTTTTAAAAAGATGTGCAAGTCTCTGCTTCTTTCAATCCTATACTATTTCTTATCACTAACCGGCACCTGCTCACGTTTGATTAACTTTGCTTCACTTTATCAGTCAATTTTTCACAATTTTATGAAAATTTAGATAAAGTTGGGTAGAAACTGAACGTCGACTACCACATTCAGTTGAAAAATGTAACCAACTATTCTCGAAAAGCTTATAACAATAGATGTTTATTGTGGATTATAAATTCTTAATTGCTGGTTAATATAGGGAGCAAATAATTGAGTCAAAAAAACTTTGCTAACAATGAAAATACTTTGTTGAAAGGTGAATTTGTCGTCGACAGTCCTCAAAAGTTAAAACACAAATTAGAAATGGTAGTTCTCTCTTTCCTTTCTTGATTAGACACTGAATTGCAATGAGATTTGTCATATATTTAATTAAAAGTATCATCTCTTCTTATGAGGTAGGTGAAAGCACTTGGTGAAATTGTGGTCGCGACAAACTTGTTGGAAGACGACATGGGAATGCAGGTGTTGTTTCTCTGCTCTTGATAACATTGTGCTGTGAATTCCTGCGGCTTTCATTCTTTTAATCACTTACTCTTCTTAACAGGGTTTTTATTTGGGTAATTTTTTTATATATTTTCTTGTTATGGTCAATAACCACATTTTTACTCTTGAACACATTGACTTTGTATCATCAGAATAACAACCATATACATAGGGTACTAGCCCTTATTTAAAGTGACTTACAACATCAATGTTAATTTAAAAATGTACTTATATAATAGGTAGATCCTTTATATTCCACTTATCAACTACTGTGAATATTGTCCAGATATTACAGGTCTCTAAGGAAGGTGAAGCTGAGTGATTTAAGAAGGTAAATACAAAATTTACTTATGTCTGTAGCATCATCTTGCTTCTATGAGTTTATATAATGTTGTTTGCAATTATAATATCATTTTCATTCTGGTTTAATATCTTGGCTTCCTCCCTCTTTTCTTCTAAGCAGTTCTCTGGTACAAAAAATAGAATGCTATTGTGGCGTGGTTCTCGGTTTATAAACTGGACTAGAATAATAAAACAAGGTAAGCCTGTTTCCTTTTCCTATTTTTAATTTGTTATTGAATGTAGTTTTTCTCACTTCAATCTACCCCATATATAACAGTAGGTCTGCGCATTGCCCCTCCTGAAGCACCGTCACTAGATACATGTTTGGAAAGGGTGTCTATTTTGCTGACATGTTCTCTAAAGTGTAAATCTTACTGCTAAACCCCTGCACTTCCATCTGGAGAGCTGCTTTTATGTGAGGTGGTCCTCCTAAAGATATAAAAATATCCTAACCACATCAAGTAATGAGAAATGACCTTGAAGAAATATCTTAAACTTTAATGGATGAGCTGTGTTGGCCTATAATCTTAGGTACCAATAAATTCCTAGATTTAGGTGGAATGAGAACTGTCATTCTTTTTATTTCTCCAATATCATGGGCCGCCTGAATGGATTATTGAATTTTTTTTAATTTATTAGATAACCTCTTCTTGTTTTGTGCAACCATGAATTTCTTATAGTTTATAGTCTTTAGTGTCATCTTATTTTGTAGGTTGCATTGGATGACATGGCTCTGAGCTACTAGATGCAAAATATGACGCAAACAAATTTGAAAGGCTGAGTGTCTAAACTTGTAACATTGTAACTAATGTAACTCAACTAAAGAAAAGATACTTAACCGGAAGACAATCAAGAACAAGAAGTCACAAAGAAATCAATACAAATTGAAGACAAGGTAATTGATACAATTTAACATGGTTAATTATGATCAATCAAAGATGAAATCACTGGAAGAAGTTCAAGTCAAAGTTGTTCATGCCTCAGTGATGTGTAACTTAAAGAATCAAGATCATAACAATCTGTATCAATAAGACTAATTGATTTCAAGTGAAGAAGCAGGAAAGCGACAATTGGAAAGCACTACACCATAAATGGTCTAAGGCAACATCAAAAAAAGTGTTAAAAAGGCCGAATATTGTTGCTATAGGGTCTAAGGCAACACTCTGGCCAATTTTTGTGGCGTTGGATATTGCCATGTAGCCTTAGAGGCTAAGCCAACATATATTAACATTTCTTTCCCACATAACTTTTCTGTTGGCTTAGGGTCTATGCCAACGCTTTTTTTATTAATAGCAACATCAGAGTCTTGTTGCCGTAAATGAATAGCAACGCTTTTTAGTAAAAAATAACACATCTACGGTGTTGGCATAAGACATATGCCAACATTATTCATTCTCTATAGCAACATAAGTAAAATTAACATATCATAATTTTGGCAACACCTTAGCATGTTATAGCAACACTTACTAGTAAACAATGTGAAAGTTTTAGCAACATCTTTACAAGCTAAGGCAACATTTTTAGTGGTAATTTTGAACAGCTACTTGCCTAAAATGAAACATCCCAACATAATCAAAATTCATCCCAACAAACACAAACCAGATGCAACTTCATCACCTTATATATACTTGGATAAAATTCCCTCAAAAATTAATTTAGCCATACATATAGATAAAAATTCCAAGGATGGTATAATAACCATAGATCGCAAACCATACTACTAGATAAACATAATTCTAAGTCAGATCGCAATACTAGCTAGATAAAATAATTCTAAGTCAGATCGCATAATATCTCAAAAGGTAAATAATATCTCTAAGTCAGAAGCATCAAGGAATGACATTGTTTCCTTCACTTGCATCATTGTTTCCTTCACTTGCATCATCAATATTGTTTGGTGACTGCAGTACACTCACAACTTCATCAATATCAATCTTCAGCTCAGGATTCTTTTATGCCAAATTGGACATCAGCATCTTGACCTTTTCACGAACCTTTTCCATTTTTTCTTCCATTTTTTCTTCCATCTCTTGAGCAAGTTGATCTCGGATCTTTTCGGTCATGCTTTCCAAAAACTGATTTGAGATAGATGATGTAGTAACTCTAGTTCTTGCAGATTTATCCTTTGGTTCTTTTTTCCGGATAAGTCTTCCTACTAAATAAGAGCGACTGTGTTCCTTACCACCGTAAACTAATTCATTACCAGCATCAACCTTGCCCTCCTTCAGAATTCTCTTAACATCATCCTGTAAGAAGAAAACAGTTATATATAAATAATAACGAGAAAATAAACAATGGCAGTACACACTCTACATCCAAATAGAAAGATAGAGTACACAATTTGCATTAACTGGACTTAAGGTACACACTCTGCAAAAACTTATAACAGTAGGTAAATTATAACAAAAACTTACAATTTTCTTTTGAATCACATCAGTAGGTAACTTATACTCTCTCTTCTCATCTCTTTTGCATGTTTGAACATAAATATTGGCATCTGATATTGTTGCCGGTGGTTGATCAGGTTCAGCAAGTATTTTCTTTCAATTGCCTTGCATAAAAAATTAACACCTATATGAGAAAACTCTCAAACCCAACAGTACATAAAATAAATAATGACATTTACCATTTTGTGGTAGACTTGCGCAAAACTCCTTGGCCCTGCAGTATGCGTTTCTGTCACCATTTTACGAGCTTCAGTATTTTTTCTGGCTCTTTCCTACAATGGATACAGAATAAAAATAAACTGCACATACTGGAATATCAATGCAATATTAATAAGGATGTATCAATTTGTTACCTGGACTTTTTCATCACCCCAATAGTTTAAAAGTATCTTAAAGTCTTTCAAAGGGATTTCTCTAGGCCTATTTTGCAATCTTAACTAATGGCAAATATATTATTTGTATACAAAACAGGGCATAAATAAAAACGAGGCACACTATTTTTCATGGCAAATCATAAAACAAAGCAAGGAAAGCAGGGCATATATAAAAACAGGGAATAAAACATGGCACACATAAAAACAAAGAAAAATCCCCCAAAATAGGGTACACATATAAACTGATCTAAACATTAGGGTTTGTAAACAAAATCTAAACCCCCCAAATATTAGGGTTTGTAAACAAAATCTAACCCCCCAAATATTAGGGTTTGTAAACAAAATCTAACCCCCCCCCTAAAACTTAGGGTTTTTACCTTCAATTAGAGTTTTGAAAACGAATCGAACTTAATTTGCAATCGAGCTTGGAAATCGAGCTTTGAACTTAATTTGTAATGCGACTGAGCGGAGATGAGAGAGCTGAGCTGAGCGGAATCGTGTGATTGTGTTTGAGCTGAGCTGAGCGGAATCGGAATCGGAGCTGGGGTGAGTGTTTGTGTTCGTTTGTGTGTTAGCTAGAGTATCTGTGTCTTAATTTGTGTTTGTGTTTTTTTTTTAATTTATGTTTGTGTGAGTGTCTGTGGTTGTTTATTAATTGAGCGGGAATTTCCCCGCTTTTTTTCTTCATTTTTTCACCTCTCTAAGGCAACACCTATATAAGTGTTGGCAAGGTGTTGGCGTAGTAGGGGTTATAAGGCAACATATTTTTCTGATGTTGCCAAACACTCACCTAAATCGTATTTGGCCACCTAATCCAATATTTTACGTGCCAACACTAATTTATGATGTTGCCACAGACCATTTATGGTGTAGTGAAGCCACATTACTAACTGAATATGGTAATCTATTCAGAAGCAAGAACCCTATCAAGACTAGTCACTTATGAACCAGACCATTGCATCAAGTGTCAGGGCATTGATAGCAAGTTTATGTTAGAAGTAGAGATCCATGTTCAAGAGCTTGTTGAAGAATATAGAAGACAAGAAGAAATCACAAGTTCAAGATGTTGCATTGAAGTTTCAAGTTGAAGCCCAGAATTTTTCTAAGTACTTACAAGGGAACCTATGTAGAAATTCCTATCTAGAAATTCTAGATAAGTTTCTACTTAGAGCCAAGTAGAAATTCTGGAAGTAGAATATTTTCTAAGTACACAGGAAGGAAGCTATCTCGAAATTCCTATGTAGAAGTTCTACTTAGAATATTCGAGATAGAGCCTAAGTAGAAAATTCCTATGTAGAAGTTCTACTTAAATGTTCGAGATGGTAAGTAGAAATTCCTATGTAGAAGTTCTACCTAGAGGACAGTTTCAACAGAACACATGGCATCATCTGGTTGGCTATTTCCAAGCTTTCAAGACAAGATAAGATTTACGTGGACAACATTGGACCACTCATATCTTATCTGTTGAAGACTACAAATCATAGATTACAAGTAGTATAAATAGAAGTACTCGTGTAACATTTATAAAAGAGCAATATCGAGAGAAACACTTGTAAAAGAGAGATAGTATATTCACAGAGCTTAGTATCATTTACTACCCTCTTTACTTCTGTTGTACTATTGTAATGAATGTTGTAGCAACCCCTTCAAGTTATATATAAGACATATATTCCTTGAATCATTGTGTTCATTTATTACAAAGTATTTATTGCTTCATAAAGTTGAAAAGTTGTATTCACCCCCCTCTACAACATATTTGGACCTAACAATTGGTATAAGAGCTATATGTTTAACATACAAAACATAGATCCTTGTGTTTGGTAGAAGATTTGTGAGTTTTCAAGCTTTTCTTGAAAAGTGTGCTTTAATTCTTTTCTCAGTGAAAACTCATCAAAAATTATTTAAATACTCCAGGTGTGATTATTTAGCTTGGGTGAATTTTAGATAATTTTTGTGAATTATTCTGGGTACTTTGATTCTTGGTGTTCTTCAAGAAGTCATCACTGTTCTTGATAAAGAAGACAAACCCAGCAACTTTTTGATTACCTTTTCAAAAGACAAAAAGTGAAAAAGGTGTTATTGGCTTTTGATTGGACAACTTTCTCACTGCACAAAAAGATATTAAAGATTACTCTGTACCTGTCACGTGGGTGTTAGGTGAGTTAGGTGAGAAAAGACACAAAAGTCAAAAAGTGTGAAAAATAATATTGTTTATTCAATATTAAAAGTGACCTGCAGCAAATACTCTAAGGACAAAAGTTCTACATAAAATTTCTACTTGAGAATTTCTACATAGAAATTTCGACTTGAACAAAGTTTCTACTTGGTGAGAATTTCGACTTGGACAGAATTTCTACTTGGTGAAATTTCGACTTAGGCAAAAGTTCTACATAGATTTTCTACATTGCCTAGTCTTGGGTACTTAGAAATTTTTGGTGACCAGGATTTGAACTTTGATTTATTCTGAGATAATTCGATTTTCTTTTAATTACTACTCAAGTAATAAGAAAAGTTTATTATCTCTAATCTAAATCTACATTAAGATGGCACCTAAAAATCAATTCAAGATTCCAATGTTCAACCGAGATCACTATGAAGAATGGGTTTTGAGAATGAAACTCTACCTTGAGTCCGTTAATCCTGAATATCTGAAAGTCCTTGACAAGGGTAAATTTGTTCCGATGGTTGTTGTTCCTGAGCATATGGAAAGAGATGTGATTGTACCACAACGGTCTGAGCCTAAAAAGGCAGTGGACTTTTCAGATGCTGATAAGGAGCAAATAGCTTTGGATACATCTGTACGACAAACCTTGATGGAATCCCTAGATCATGAAATGTTTAATGTAGTCAAAGGACTAACTACAGCTAAGAAGATTTGGGATAAAATAGAGGTCGTCATGGAAGGTACCGCTGAGGTCAGAAGCAACAAAACACTAATACTCAAGATGGAGTATGACACTTTCAGAATCAGAAAAGGTGAAAGCATAACAGATGTCTATCTAAGATTCAGTCAGTTAGTATTGGATTTAAATCTGAGAGGTGTAACTCTCCCTATGGTTGAAGTCAACACGAGATATCTAAGGAACCAGCCGAAGAGCATTGAGCATAGAGTCTACGCCGTAAGAGAAACCAGAGATTTGCATACAACTTCTCTGGAAGAATATTATGGAATTCTAAAGACCTATGAGCTGGAGACCCTTCAAGATCAAGCATGGGACAATGATTCAAAAGGAAAAGAAGCTGCATCAGGATTAGTTGCTGATGAGGAAGAGTCTAAAAAGGCTTTAGTTGCAGAAAAACCTAGATCATCACCTGCACCACATCAAGTTGAAAATGATGATGAGTGCACGTCAAATAGTGATGATGACTACTTCACCCAAGAAGAGCTGGACAACATGGATGATAGTGTTGTGGCATACATGGCAAGGAAGTTCAGCAATATAAGATTCAGAAAGAATAACCGACCACAGAGAAAATCTTCATCTTTCTATTGGGTTACTAAGGGTGGTGGTAGCTCTTCAGGTTACAAAGGGAAAGGCAAGAGTACCAGCTACAAATCTCCTTTGGATTTCAAAATGAAGTTCAAATGCTATAACTGTGGTGAAGCTGGACATTTTGCTACAGACTGCAAGAAGCCGAAACAGACATATCCCAAAGAAACTTATGAAGCCCTCAAAAGCAAGTATGAAGCTCTGGTGAAGGAAAGACATGGAAAGAGAGCTTTAGTTGTAACAGAAGGCAGAGCTTGGGATGATTCAGATGAGGAAGAAGTTACTCATGTAGCAAACTTTGCCCTCATGGCTGAGACATCAAGTGAACCAGAGGTACCAGTTCTAACCCTTAAATAAGAAATGTCTATTGATGATTATAAGGTGCAGAACGGGGCTCTTAGCGAAGAGATCTATATGTTGTGAAAAAGCCTAAACACTTCTCAAAAGGAACAAAAAACACTTGTTGCCAAATGCAGAATGCTTGAGGCAAAAGTGGAATAAACTTCCTCTATACTTTTGGGTCGAAGCAGTGAGTACAGTGTGTTACACTCAGAATAGAACCTTGATTATAAAAGATAAAGAAAAGACACCGTGTGAACTAATGAATAACAGAAGACCAACAATCAAATACTTTCATGTCTTTGGAGCTAAATTCTACGTACTTATAGACGATGAAAATCTAGGCAAGTTTGAAGCAAAAGCACATGAAGGGATATTTGTGGGTTATTCTACAGATGTGGTGGCAGCTTATCGGGTATTCTTAGTGAATGATCGAAAAGTGATTGAAAGCTACAATGTCAGATTCGACGATACCAAAATCCCATCAATTTCTAAAGATGTTAGTGAACCAGAGTCCCTAAAATTTCAGAATCTGGACTTGGATGAAGTTGAGGATGTACCTGAGTTAGTTGTTACTTCAAATATACCAAGTGTTCATGAAGAAATACCTGAGTCTAATGGACAATCGATTTCTACGAGATCAGAAGAAACTTCTTCCGCACGTTCTGGCAATAACTTAGGGGGAGTAAATAGCAGCTCAAGGACAAGTGCTCAAGACTCAAGGAAAAATGACACTAGTTTTGTAGGAGCTGGAACTAACTCAGGGGGAGTTAGTAGGAATAACACAAGTAGTCAACACAACAATTCAGAAAATCAAGCTGAATCATCAAGACAATTACCAAGAGAACGGGTATGGAGCAGAGACCATCCGTTTGAGTTAATAATTGGTGATCCGGATGCTGGTGTGACTACTAGGAGAACAACAAGAGCTGACATGGTTAATATCTGCTTGTACTTTGGGTTCGTGTCCAAACTTGAACCTAAAGAAATAGAAGAAGCTCTTGGTGATGCTGATTGGGTAATTGCAATGCAAGAGGAGCTCAATCAGTTTGAAAGGCAGAAAGTTTGGAAACTGGTACCCCGACCAAAGAACAGATCAGTAATTGGAACTAAGTGGGTATTCAGAAATAAACTGGATGAAGACGGACTTGTAACTCGAAACAAGGCTCGTTTGGTAGCGAAAGGTTACTCTCAACGAGAAGGTATTGATTATGATGAGACCTACGCTCCAGTTACAAGACTTGAGGCAGTCAGGATGTTCTTGGCCTTTGCAGCACACAAGAACTTCAAGGTTTTTCAGATGGATGTGAAAAGTGTCTTCCTGAATGGAGAGCTAGAAGAAGAAGTATATCTGGAATAGCCAACTGGCTTCATTGATCCAGAACTTGTAGATTTTGTATACTTTCTCTTCAAAGCTGTCTATGGCCTCAGGCAATCCCCAAGACGATGGTATGAAACCCTATCCTTGTTCTTAATTGAAAGTGGTTTTTCTAGGGGAGTAATTGATAAAACATTGTTTTATAAAAATGTAAAAGGTGATTTAATACTTGTTCAAGTCTATGTGGACAATATTATTTTTGGGTCATCTAATGAGCGCTTGTGCGAGAAATTTGCCAAGTTAATGCAGGATAAGTATGAGATGAGCATGATGGGGGAGCTGTCATTCTTCCTTGGATTACAGATCAGTCAGAGAAAAGAAGGAATCTTTATCTGTCAGTCCAAGTACATCAAAGATTTACTCAAGAAGTACAATCTAGAAGATGCGTCAGCAGCTAAGACTCCCATGGCAACTGCCACGAAGCTTGATGAAGACAAATTAGGTAAACCAGTTGACATCACAAGCTATCGAGGTATGATTGGCTCACTTCTTTATTTAACTGCAAGTAGACCCGATATCATGTTCGCAACTTGTTTGTGTGCAAGGTTCTAAGCGGATCCTAGAGAGTCACATCTCATAGCCGTCAAACGAATCTTTAGGTATCTCAAGGGCACACTAAATCTAGGGATTTGGTACCCAAGAGATACATGTTTTAATCGAATAGGCTATTCGGATTCAGACTACGCAGGTTGCAGGATTGATAGGAAAAGCACATCTGGTGCTTGTCAATTCCTAGGCAGAAGATTGGTGTCCTGGCAAAGTAAAAAATAACATACAGTATCTACTTTTACTGCTGAAGCTGAGTACATTGCTGCTGGAAGTTGTGTAGCTCAAATACTGTGGATGAGGAACCAATTGAAAGATTATGGCATGGAGCACAAGAAGATTCCTATCATGTGTGACAACACAAGTGCCATTGCCATGACCAAAAACCCTGTGGATCACTCCAGAACCAAGCACATAGATATAAGATATCACTTCATAAGAGAACATGTTGAGGAGGGGACTGTGGAGTTACATTTTGTACCCACAATGCAACAAATTGCAGATATATTCACTAAACCTCTTGATGAATTCACATTCAATAGGTTGGTTGGTGAATTGGGGATGCTTAACACAAGTTAGTAAATCCTCATATCTGTAAAATTCCAGTTTTGATGAAGTACATATGTTTTTCTTCTTTTAATTTGCCTATTTTAATTGTGCCTAGTTGAAAACATATGTAAATAATCCATAAAATTGCTCAAAATAACACTTCTGCATGCTATTTAATCATTATAGACTTAGACTTTAAAATGTTTCATTAATTATTATTATATGTGTATGTTATGTTATTTTTCATGAATTCATTATGCTTTAAGTGAAATTATTGATAAAAACTTTGAATTTATGCTCATTTAATTGCATGAACATAGGGGGAGTTAAATCCATAGATCTCTAAAATTGTCATGATTTTTAAATGGATTTTTTTTATGTTTTTCATGTAATTTTTATGCTATGAGAAGCCTTAGAATTGTCAAGGAATGTTTTTAATATTGTTTATTTTAAATTCCTTGAATTGATATTTATTTTAATTTGGCAATATTTAATTATTATTTTTCATGAAAATTGCCAAATTTTACTAAGTATCTTCAAAATTTCGAGATATGTTCTATCTCGAAATTCGACTTGAATTTCGAATTTGAGGCTTCCAAGAGTGAAGTTTTGAAAATTCTAAGTCTGGGTAGAAATTCGACTTCATGTTCGACTTAGGTTCTATCTCGAACATCATCTCGAAATTCGACTTCATGTTCGACTTGAGTTCTATCTCGAACATCATCTCGAAATTCGACTTCATGTTCGACTTGAGTTCTATCTCGAACATCATCTCGAAATTCGACTTCATGTTCGACTTGAGTTCTATCTCGAACATCATCTCGAAATTTGACATCATGTTCGACTTGAGTTCTATCTCGAACATCATCTCGAAATTCGACTTCATGTTCGACTTGAGTTCTATCTCGAACATCATCTCAAAATTCGACTTCAAGTTCGACTTAGGTTCTATCTCGAACATTATCTCGAATATCGACTTAATGTTAGACTTAGGTTCTATCTCGAACATTATCTCGAATATCGACTTGATGTTCGACATGGGTTCTATCTCGAACATTATCTCGAATATCGATTTTCCTCGAGGGTTTTGACTATTTAAATTGTTTAAGTGACTAAACTTCGAGTTAGCCCCTATGTCGAAACTCAAGTCGAAATTCGACTTGATGTTCGACATAGTGTTCGACTTAAATTACCTTGTATATACTTAAGGTTTTTTTTCATTTTCACAGGGGTATTTTTGTCATTTCTCAATAATGCCTATATATACATAGCTAACCCGATTTTATTTTCACTTTTACCCATTGTTTAAAACCTAATTTTTACAGCCCCCACCCTCCCACCCTGCGATTTAATCAAACTCCGTATTGTTCATATTTTTTTCGTGTCTAATCTCATACGTATAACGAATTACTGCCCGTTTTCATTCTCTGTTCCTTATTTGCATTGATTCTAATACTAGTTTTGTGTTTTTAGTCGTAATTGTTCATCGTCACATTCGATCTATACACACGGCAATACACACACTTCTCACATCTGTGGTAACACGTGCGTACTAGGTTCAGATTTGTTCTCGATCGGTCATTAGTCAGTAATTTGCTGAGTTTGGTTTCATATTGATACATTAAATTCCGTAGTTTAATTACCACTTAGGCCTATTCAACTTATTTGTTGATTAAAAGTGATTTACTGGCAGTTGTTTAATTTCCTTGCTTATTTGTTTGCATAGTTTGCTTATTTTTCAAGAATAATTCAGTTAATTCAAGGAAAATTATTTTTCACAAATGGCTCACCAATTTTCACTTGCTAAAAACAATTTTTATAATATCTCTACGGAAATTGGTGATCAACTCCCGCGTTTCAAGTTTTGGGTACGATTTCTCAATTTGTACTCCAAAGATAGTATTGCCTTCACTGCCAAACCAACACTGGTTCATGATGCTTTGCAGCAATTATGGACCAGTGCGGTTACTTATGGGAGTAAATCGGCCGCCTATGGTTTTAAGTTTACCTTAGAAGGTCAAGAATATGAGGTTACAGAGGCAGTTTTTAATAGAGTTCTTGGTTTCCCAGTCAAGGATTCTTATGACCCTGTACCTACAGCGGCCGAGCGCCTAAAGTTTTTTGAGAAAATTGGATGTTATCCTCCCACTGGTAAAATATCCACTTCCACTATTCAAAAACAATTTTTTCATGTGGAATGGAATTACTTTTTCGAAGCCATCACAAGATGTTTTCGTGCACGCGAAAGAGATTTTCATCAAATTCCTATTCCCATGCAAATCTTTGGTGTTTCCCTGGCCCGTGAACTCAACATCAATTATGGAAGGATCGTTCTTTCTGAAATTGTGGCCATGATGGGATCACCTGATACCAGATACATTGTAACCACTGATGTTGTTTGCTGGTATCCCCGTTTCTTACAAATGCTAGTTAATCATATTGTGTCATCTAATGCTTTATCAGTTAGGCAGGCATTTGTTAGGAGTCCAACTTCTGCATCTCTTGGCATGGGAACTAAGTCACTAACAACAATTGCTAATCAGGATAAACATCAGGGTAAACCTATGTCTATTCCTGAGAATATTCAGGTGTGGCTTTCTTATGATGCAGGTGTTACTACTCTTGCGGGGACTTCTCAAATATCATCACATACTCAGAATCCATCTGCTCATACTGACGCATTTCAAGGGATTCCTGACAAGCATCTTGATGATGACCAAGATGAGGGCCATTCTCTCAGTCAGTACTCTACCGGGCAAGGGGAGCAGCAACTGTCTCCTAGGTCAAATCCTGCTGAATCTGACCCTTTTGCTGAACAAGATAATGAAGGAGGTAATTTCTTTGAACATGAGGCACTCTCTGTTCACACTACAAATACTTCCTCTTCATCTAATTCTGATTCCATGGCCCAAGATTCTGCTAGCCCGTAGGATCTATCCCAGAGAGATAGCCAAATTTCTGAGTCTGCTTCCCTAGCTTCTTCCCTTTCACCACTGTTGACGGGAGCTAAAAGGCCAGCATCTGTAGAATTAGGTGAGGGTTCTGATGAGAGTAACCCCGAAGTACAACCAGTAATAAGGAAGCGAGCCAAAATTTCTCAAGATGCTACTTCAACATCCCAGTCCAAACCTAGTGTGTCTATCACACCCACTCCACTTCACGTGAGTGGTTCTCCCATTGCACATTCTACACCTAGGACTTTTGGTGAGGCTTTTATGCCTTCTGAGGAGCCTGTTGCTTCAGATAGGCCGGAAGTTTTATTTGCTTCCAAAGTACCTTCACCGGTACGTACTGATGTTGCAGAGAGGATCGGTTCAAATGTTGTACATGAACACTTTGCAGCCTCTCAGCCTGAGATTCCACCTTAGGACAAGACAGGATATATAGATCCCATAACTGCCACTAATTTTTCTTATCCAGGTTCTGCAGGTACTGCTTTGAATCTGTGTTATATTGTTGAAGACATACATGAGCGTGAGACAGGGAGTGTGTGTAAGCATTTAGGGAGTGAGGGACCTTCATTTTTAAGGCCCGAATCTGAGCGACAAACATTAACAAAACGATTTTTAGAGCGAGAACACCTAAGCCAAACACCGTCCCTGGTTCTTGAAAATCTTGATACGCGTATGACAGCAATTGAAAATCAGATAAAGCAGTTTGGGCAGTCTATGGGGCAGTTAGGGGTAAATGTTGGAGACAACAAAAGAGCTCTTGATGACTACGCAGCACGAATGGCAAGTCAAGCTACAGCTTTAGACGACATGACGAACAAAGTGAATGACTCGGGCTATGCTGGTGGTGTCTTGGGTAGTACTCTGTATGACAGAATGGGGAGCGTAGAAAGTGTTCTGCATACCATGGCAACGGAGGTCAGCAGAATGATGTATGCAGTTCGGCATTTAGTTCCCCAGAGTGCTTTGATGAACAATTCAATCAGCCTCCCCCGGATGATGGTGGTGCTGGTGGTGCTGGTGGAGCTGGTACTGGACCTTCTGGTTTTGGTGGTTCCTATCCTGCTGGTGGATCTGGTGATCAAGGTGGTGTTCAGGATAACTCACCTAAGGGGGAGAGAGGAAATGAGATGACACAACAGTCACCCCTAGTTGAAGAGATTGATCCAATGAAGGAAAGGGATACAGTGACTGGTGAGGAGGCTCAAAGGAAGCGAAAGGGTAAAGCAGTGGTGGTTGAACAAGAAGAGCCATTCACTGACTTTGGTGGTCGACAGGAAGAAGTACATGTTGTTGATTCAGACTCTGATATGGAGAACGTACCCCTAGCACATGCTATTAAAAGATCTTTGAAAGAACAAGGTGGAGGTGCTGGGATGTCTACTGGAGAGACTGAAGAGATTCCTGTTGATGAGGAGACCCTGAAAGCTCAACAGTTAGCCCTGGAACAAGCTCAATTCTTTAAAATGAAGATGATGCAAGATAAGGCTGTTTTTATTGAAAAGCAAGTGGAGCTCAAGGAAAAGCAGTATGATCACGAGCTTGCCAGGTTAGCTAATCCTCAGATTGAGATGGACAAACGAAGGATTGGACAGAAATGGGACGATGCACGGAAGATACTGATGGGGACTTGTGCAAATGGAAGTCATAACAAGGAGGCAGATGACTTGTTCTTCAACTTGAATATGAAGAATCCAATGACGGTGGACTGCATAAGTTCTTTGAAAAGAATGATTTCCAAAGTCCGTGTTGGATATAAAACGGTGGATAAGGAATGGCAAGTCATTTTGTCTTTAGTTGATGAGCCCCAATGTCTTTTATGTACGTGGATGATCAGTTTATGTCAAGAAGATCTGCGTCAGAGTTGTTCTTGCTAGCAACTAAAATTCAATACTCTCAAGCTGAGGAGCTTAGCATTCTGTACAAAGATCAATTAATGCAGCTAGCAGAGGACAAAGGACCAGAATTCTCAGCCAATCCAGATGTGGTCCGAATGGTGGTAGATGGAAAGATGAAGAGGATTAGTATGGAAGCAAATGATTTAATGGCTCTATCGGTGGAATCTCTTAAAGCTGTCTGTAGACAAATGATGAGTAAGGGATTCACCTCTGATATTAAAGAAAAATCAGTGGAGTACATTGAGAAAATAATCTTCCAGAAGAGCAACGAAATATGGAAATGTGATGTCATTGCTCCAAATCCTCTGGATAACGTGAAGATAGAGTCAGAGTTAATGCAAAGAAAATGAGATATTCTACAAGCTGTGAAAAGCGTAGATGAAGCTCTGACTCTTCCTTCTGGACCACTGGAACAAGGAGAAATAAGGGAGGCAGTTGGTGTTCCAGGAAGAGATAGCGTGTAATGGATTCACTCTTACACAGATGATACATCTGATGCCTTGGTATTCATTGATGCAGACCAGAAACAAACCTTCTTGTATATGAGTAGGAAATGGCTGCTACAGACTCAAGATGCTGCATTTCTAGATAAAGTATTGGAAGTATTCAAATGGGGTGATGTAGAGGATGCGTTTGTTGATGAGAAACAGAGACTACTGAAGTACTTGTCTGAGATAGTTCAGGAGAAAAGAAGAATGGAGTTATATGCGGCTAGTGTCTTCAATACTAACTGTGTCAAGGGCTACCCCAAGATGATCTACTGTCAGTTTAAAGCTGATAAAACTCACTGGAAATCACAGCTCATCATGAAGAATTTTGAGGATATTCCAGAGATCAGGACTACTCAGGAGGTTGAAAAACTCAGAAGACTTTTCAGACATCCATATCCAGAACCCAAAATCCTCTAGAAATGGAAGCGGTAAGCCTGTTGAATGCTAGATGGGCACAGCTACATGATCCAGTATACAAGAGAGAACAACAAAAGAAAGAAACGCGCAGAAAACAAAGAGAAGATAGGCGCGATGCTGAGAAAAAAATTAGGAAGGGGAAACGGAATTAGAATGAAAGCTCGGAGGAGTGTGAACTTGAAGTTGGAAAAACTTCATATCTTTTGGTTGCTCTAACTCACTTGAGGAAAATTCACCTGACCACGGTATGCGAGATAGTCTAATTTACCATACTGTAACCGTGAATCAGAGTGGATCCAATAAGGTGATATGAGTTTGACTGAAAGACATGAAATAATCCAGGTGATAGAAATCATTCCAAAGATCTTTGATTCGAGGTTCAAATTCTCTTTCTAGTTTAAGTTACTTATTAAGTTATTTGTATTGTTTTTCAATTTTCATTTCAATTGTAACATGAACAAGACTTTAATGTTACTTATCTTTTCTCGTCTCATTTATTTAGTTGAGTTATCCTTCTTTAATTTGAATGTCATTGTTAGACAATCAAATAGGAGGAGATTGAAAGGCAGAGTGTCTAAACTTGTAACATTGTAACTAATGTAACTCAACTAAAGAAAAGATACTTAACCGGAAGACAATCAAGAACAAGAAGTCACAAAGAAATCAATACAAATTGAAGACAAGGTAATTGATACAATTTAACATGGTTAATTATGATCAATCAAAGATGAAATCACTGGAAGAAGTTCAAGTCAAAGTTGTTCATGCCTCAGTGATGTGTAACTTAAAGAATCAAGATCATAACAATCCGTATCAATAAGACTAATTGATTTCAAGTGAAGAAGGAGGAAAACGACAATTGGAAATCCACATTACTAACTGAATATGGTAATCTATTCAGAAGCAAGAACCCTATCAAGACTAGTCACTTATGAACCAGACCATTGCATCAAGTGTCAGGGCATTGATAGCAAGTTTATGTCAGAAGTAGAGATTCATGTTCAAGAGCTTGTTGAAGAATATAGAAGACAAGAAGAAATCACAAGTTCAAGATGTTGCATTGAAGTTTCAAGTTGAAGCCCAGAATTTCTCTAAGTACTTACAAGGGAACCTATGTAGAAATTCCTATCTAGAAATTCTAGATAAGTTTCTACTTAGAGCCAAGTAAAAATTCTGGAAGTAGAATATTTTCTAAGTACACAGGAAGGAAGCTATCTCGAAATTCCTATGTAGAAGTTCTACTTAGAATATTCGAGATAGAGCCTAAGTAGAAAATTCCTATGTAGAAGTTCTACTTAAATGTTCGAGATGGTAAGTAGAAATTCCTATGTAGAAGTTCTACATAGAGGACAGTTTCAACAGAACACATGGCATCATCTGGTTGGCTATTTCCAAGCTTTCAAGACAAGATAAGATTTACGTGGACAACATTGGACCACTCATATCTTATCTGTTGAAGACTACAAGTCATAGATTACAAGTAGTATAAATAGAAGTACTCGTGTAACATTTGTAAGAGAGCAATATCGAGAGAAACACTTGTAAAAGAGAGAGAGTATATTCACAGAGCTTAGTATCATTTACTACCATCTTTACTTCTGTTGTACTATTGTAATGAATGTTGTAACAACCCCTTCAAGTTATATATAAGACATATATTCCTTGAATCATTGTGTTCATTTATTACAAAGTATTTATTGCTTCATAAAGTTGAAAAGTTGTATTCACCCCCCTTTACAACACATTTGGACCTAACAAAATTGCCGGATGGAAAGCTAAGGTTCTATTCTTTTGTTGAAATTGTTAATCTTATTTTGCAAACAAATATGGCTATACAATGCACCTGTGAAGTAGCATGATGACAGAATCGTGATAATATTCACATCATATTCAAAAGGTATCACTATTAATCGCTGGTTCACTTTTTGCATTTTCGTTTGTATTAAATAAAATTGAATGTTTCCCACTTATTAGCTACGACTTTGAGGTTAATGTTCGTTGATCTTTCCTGCAGCGCAATACTATTTACCCCCCCCCCTCAAATTTTTAGCTTATTTAGCTTTGGACATATATGCTATCTGATACTAATTCAAGGTTTTAAATCCCAGACGTGTGCAAGTTAAACTTGTATTTTATCTGAACGAGTTTTGGGCTTTCACTCTAAACTGAAAAGTGCTCACCAGTGAGGAATTTGACGACCTTGTAGTACGAAAAAAAATTATTGGTCCCTCTAACTAGCTAACATCGAGTGTAAAAGTTTAAAGAATTTGCAACCACAACACAACATAGCAATAAATTGGAAATGTGGTTATCCTTTTCTGGAAGAATATTATTCTTGAGATTTTCTCTAGTGTAGAATTCAATATTGTTCTTTCTGGAGATTCCAGGCATAACAGCTCGTAATGAGGGTACCTCAACATGTTTTTGCTTTATTCAACAGAACAGTTTACGGATTAGTGCAAATCATAGAGAAAATGATCCATCGGCAATATTTATTTATTTTTTGTTAATTCTACTCTTAGTTACAGCCAGTCTAATTTACATGTATGATGCCCCATGCAACTATGCAAGTTTTGTTGTATAAAACATCCAGAGAAGTGATTGTTTACCAAGCTAAAAGACTCCTCCGTAGCTCATCGTCGAACTGCGGTCTCTGAAAAAGTAGAGCATGTTGATTACTAAGGTGGATGTTTTATAGTTGTGGTAACCCAATTTGACACCACCCTCCCCTGGCCTATGTCACTAATCCCTCTGTTTTTTAATATTTGTCATTTAATGTGTTAGTTTCTCCATTTTATCTTTCTGTGGTCTATATATGCAATTTTTTGTGATTCAGTCAAGTGCTTTAGGCAGCAAGATAAGTGACCGCTTTTTGGAAATGGGATGCCCACCAAGAGTTGTGTTTAAGCAAAAGAAGAACATTGTAAAGTGATTCTTATATATTTTGATTGGAACCAAGTGGTTGGTCATGCAAAATTGGTACTCAGCTCGGTTTCTTCTATTATATATGTGCAAGAGAAAATGATGATGCCATATTAATTTCTATTCTCACATACTTGGTGAGTTCTTTCATACATCTCAATTTACTCATTTTTGGACATCATATCTTGATACAATATAAAATTTATATGCTCTGTTTTTGTCGACTAAAAAAACAAAAAACAGAATCCAAGACATAATTAATGAAAAAGGAAAAAAGTCATATAACCCATCTCTGCACAATGTAAAAAAAAACTCACCCTTCGAGTTCTTGAATTTGATATGGAGCATGTCTATGGTATTTCTTTTTCCTCTTGGATTTACCCCTTGGTCTTCCTTGTTCATCACCTGATGCAGCTTCCATATGTTCACTTCCAGATTTGCTATTTACTTATAATTATTAACTTTGATACTTATTCGGACAAGTTTATTTATACCATGTAACCTATTTCCTTACCTTGCTGGCCAAATTGCAGCTTAGTTATCCATCTGCACTCCGATCCTTGGATAAAATTAAATATTTTGCAAGTAACAAGAAGATTGCTTTATTTTTAGATTATGATGGGACACTTTATCCCATAATAGATGACCCTGATTGTGCTTACATGTCTACTGACTACTGATGTAAAGAGTCTTAAATTTTCTTCCAAGTGTGCACCCTCTATATATTGTTGTTCATGGCTGAATGTGATATTGTACTTTCTATGCCAGATGTGCTCTGTTGTTAGGCTGTCACAAACTTTTTCCCGACTGCAATTATCAATGGAAGAATCTATGATGTGGTAGGTATATACTATTCGCGTGCAATTAAAAGTATGTGTCAACTATATCATAAATTAGTACTTTGTTTATCTATTTTTATAGTATGCATTCTTCAATTCGATTGTTGAAATAATTGCCTTATTATTGGCCATCCTTCAATTTCTAGGTTTATGATTTGGTCGACCTAACAGAGCTCTACTATGCTGGTAGTCATGGTATGCATATGCATACTATTCTCGCTCAAGGACCCAATATCTACTGATCATACAGTCTGCAGTGAGCTTGGAAACACACAGTTAAATGTTCCACTTATGCTGTATCTTCAAAATCTTCATGCATTATTATGTCCTTCACTCCCCATCCCTCCTTTAAACCATGAATTGTACTTCGTAATATCCCATTGATGAAGGAAACAATAGGACCATTAAAGGTTTTTTAGAATTAAATTGTACACCCTGGAGTCCCAACTCATATTTATATACTTTTTTTAGTTGATTTGACTACCTGTTTCTTAGCTAATCTTAAACAACATGGCAGAGCAAAGGCGTCACCTTCTTCCAGCCTGCCAAGGAATTTTTACCTGTGATTGACGAGGTTGGTAGTTCTGCGTCATGCTATAATTTGTTGAGCTAAAGAGTTAGTTACTGTAATTAAAAGATATCTCAAAAAAAATTCTGCTGCAGGTTTTCCGAACTCTTAAGGGGGGTACTAGAGCTGTAAAAGGTGCACAAGTTAATTAAGAATCACAAATTTTGTGTCTCAGTACACTATCGTAATGTATCTGAGCAGTTGAAGTGTAGGACCTTTTATACCCTTCTTAAATGTTAATTAATCTTAGTCATCTGGTTCGCATACTGAGGATTCCTCTTGTATTACATACTATTGCAGAGTTGGGCTACAGTTGCGGAGTGTGTTCACAATGTTGTAGATGATTATCCCTGATCGCGATTAACGCATGGGCAGAAGGTAATAACTGCAACACATGCTTAATAAATTTTTATAATCCTTTTCCTTGTACTCAGATGTGAGCATTGGTTTTTGCCCATATCTGTAGGTTTCAAATTAAGTGTTGGTTTCATGGTCAGAACTAATTGTGAGTTTTTCTTTCAAATAGCAGTAGACTGATAAAGGCCTGAGATATTAAGATTTGTGGGTTTGTTAGCAGACTTTGTTATACCCTTCTATATCTGTATTCCATTTCCAAATAATATTTCTCACACGCCACCTCCCAAAGCTTTTCTTGGCTGCAAAATAAATTGTTCTGGTGTGCTATAAACAACGCTTTCACGCACCTAATATGTTTCTCAAAGTTCCATCGAGAGTCATCCCACATCAAACATTGTATGCATTTTCAAAAAACCTTAGCAATAGACCTTATATCATTGCAAGTCAGTGCCTTTATCAACAATTTTTAATTTAATTATAACTATAAAATATCACTCTTATATACATTTTATGTTCTGAAACTGAGACTCTAACTTAGGTTCAGGTTTTTGCTTTCAATAGAAGGAAATCAAATGATGCTCAATGGTATCCTTCAACCTTGTAATAATGAGCAAAAGTGTTTATGGGAAATAAGTGTTTATTCACTTTTTGTATATTGATTTTTAAGTTGCCTTTATACTTCCGCAGGCACTTGGTGCTGGCCAACATGCTAATGGAGTCTCAAATGAATCCATTTGATGGGCAAGTGGCAGAGCTGTATGTCACATTTTTAATACATCTAAATATCTAATCAGCATTATTTAGCTATTTTTTACATTTTTATTTATTTGCAAATACAAAAATGACATTGACATAATATTGGTTGTGACAAACTCAATTGCAGCCTATCAACGAAATGAATTATTGGAAATTGAGAAAATCGTTAAGGTTATGAGGCTTGTTCATGTTAGATTTCTTGTTAAGTTTTGAATTCCTTTTAACGAGACGAGTTAATATTGAAAACTGGTTCCTTTCAGAATAATAGAAGAGCTATTATGGATGATCCTTTCAACAGAAATTACATTCAGGATATCCTGAAAAATATCATAACACAAGTCTTGCTTAAGGTCATCAAACCATGGATCTTAAAATTTTACTTTCTCTCTACCATTGATGTATAAGTGTAGCTTGATTGACACTTGCTATATTAGCATTACTCATAACTCATAAGTTCAACATATCAATTATGGAACGATATAATTAGCATTTTTTTATCATTCTCTCTTCTTAAAAAATTATTTGAGAACCTTTTACAAAGGTAAAGCATATAACATGTGGTTTTTATTTTAGTTTAATTTAGCATATTAATTATCAACCACGATTTCACAAATCGTCTTCTAGCTTTGTATAATATTATGATTTTCACTTGTTACAGAAATCACTGGCTAGGAGGATGCTGAAGAGGATTAGTAGTAGATGGAGCTGATATAGCAACTAAACTGTGAATTTTAGTTACCTCCCTTGTTCGCTTATTTTCAGGTAGAAAGTAAAAGAGAAGTAGAGAACTATCTCGTCTTAGCGCCTGTTTTTGAAGAATTTTAGTTTAGCTATACATATTTATATAAAATGATTTGGATTAGAGGATTTTGAGTTTAAGTTATATTTAGGTGTTCCATTTGGATTATAAGTGAGATGTATAATTTTTGCGGCATATATTGAACATATGGCATTCTTGATTATACAACGTGACGAAGAACTGGATGGAGTACAAATTATAAATTAAAGTTAAGGATCAACAAGATTATCTGGCTCAGTGGAAAGGAATCCTTCTATAAGGTTAAGAGATTTTTCTGGGAATTCTTTACACCTCTCTCGAATCATACTTTGGTTTAAACATTGCCTCAAGACGAAGTTTATACTTTTTCCCTCGGGTGGAATACTGCAAAGCCTAAAAATTTTATATAGTTGTTCAACATATTATTATCAATCAGTCACATTTCACCTGGCATGCTCTAGAATTTTCCCGTACGAGTTAGAGCTAGTTAAACAATGATGTGGCAACTAGCAATGCAATTCATCTCTTTTTTCTTTTCAGATCATTTCCAAACTTTAATATATATAATATGGGAGAGTTTCAAGGGAGAACCCTTCTTAGCGAGAGAACCAGAGACCCTATATATCTACTCACAATCTAACATAATCTTCATTTAAAAATTAAGAGAAAATTAAGAGAATCTTACTTTAAAAGAATCTACGGTCATGATTAAAAGAATATACGGTCACGATTGAGGTCTCTGGTTCTCTCGCTATGGAGGATCTCTCTAGAATCTTACCGATATATATATATATATATATATATATATATATATATATATATATATATATATATATATATATATATATATATATATATATATATATTATTTATCTTCTGCCTAATTTTAGTGATAGAACATGGCAATGTCTTCCAATATCCACCCTTATATTTTATAATTTCCTAATTTGTCATTTTTATTATGTAATTTATATGATATATAATTGTTATTATAAATATTATTACGGTTCGATTTTTATTCAATTTATAAAATTTTAGAAACCAAACCTTAATCAAAGTGTCAGTGCAGTATTTATTCGATTAGGTTGTCAATCAGTTTAACTTTTTCAGTTCGATTTTGTATGGTTTTCGATTTCGATTCGATTTGATTTTTGTTCATTCCTAATTTTTATGTAACAAAATTATAAAAGTGTATGGTCACCAAAATGTTACTCCCTCCTTCTCTATTTTTTAAAATAAAAATTATTTTTTAATATATAAATTAATTTGTGACCTATGAGATATATAGATGGATTAATATTAATATTAAAATTAATATATATTTATATTATATTTTATGTTTATATGATATGAAAATTTTATATTATATTCATGACAATGAGCTGAGATTAACATTTAAAAAAGTGCAAAAAAAATGAAATAAAAATAAATTAATAAAATTGTTAGTATAGTAAAATTTTATATAAAATATAACAATTCGGTACAAATAATTTGATGTGTTTGATATTCTGAGAAATTGAATTATTAATTACTTATCTTAATAATATTGATGAGAAATTAATATTTTCATATTTTTTATGTTAGTAAATAAGTCTGATAAGATTTATTGTTTCTGAAAGATTAACATTTTAATTATCAAAAACAAAAGAAAAAAAAAAGATTAACATTTCAATGAATGTGGGGAGTGGGAATATAATATGTACAAGTCTGAGACTTTACTTTGTTCTGTAGCCCCAAATCCAATGGGCTTTGAACCCATTTGTTATCGTTAATCATTCTCCTCAATTTCATGAAGCCTATCTCTGTCTGCTTGATGATTCTCCGGCACTGTTACTTGATTTTGTCTCGTCTCTTGCAGCTCTTACGCAGTCGTTCGGGTCTGAACTCTTCATTTTGCATCCGTTAATAGAAACATGAATCAATGGTGTGGTTGTTTTCAAACAAGTGAAATTCTCTATCTGGGGACATCTGTTTGCACAAATCCACTCTAATACAGGCATATTGAAAGCATATGTTGAATTCCTACTGAAGCTTTTAAGAATTGGCAAACAATCAAGACGAACCACCTGGAATCGAGGGAGCGTGATAATGTTGTGATTTGTGTCAGAAGTTTCATCACCCTTTTCATCCTCAACAATGTCTTTCAACAATATGCAATCCCGTACTTCTAATTCTTTGAGTTGTTGGAGAGTTCTGAGGACAGAACACGTGAAAAGAGTAGAGATCCAACAATTCTGAACTAACACCTTTTCTAAAGCTGGCATATGGAACTCGTAATTTGCACCGTGGAAACAACTTCTGATATTTAGCAAATGTTTGAGAATGACTGATTTAAGGTGGAAGAGGGTAATAGTCCTCGGTTCTCCACTCCTTACATCCTCCACAAGTTCTTTCAATAAAGCACAATCCCGTATTTGTAATTCTTGGAGTTGGTTCAGACTTTCAAAGACTGAATACGTGAAAAGAGTAGAGATTCCACAATTCTTAACGAACACCTTTTCGAAAGCTGGCATATGGAACTCGTAATTTGCACCGTGGAAACAACTTCTGAGCTTTGGCAACTTTTTGAGAATGACTGATTTAAGGTGGAAGAGGGTAACAGTCCTCGGTTCTCCACTCCTTACATCCTCCACAAGTTCTTTCAATAAAGCACAATCCCATATTTTTAATTCTTGGAGTTGGTTCAGACTTTCAAAGGCTGAGAATGAGAAAAGAAAAGAGCATTCAGATGCTAAAATTTGAAGCACCTTTAATCTTTTGAAGCCGTCGAATTTCAGCTGATGCCACCAATTGTAGTTCGTCAATTCCAAACTTTCCAGATTATTATATAATCTGGGAAACCATTTACCTGGTAATTGTATCTTGTTATCACAACTCAAGAATAATGTCCTTAGTTGACAGTTGGAATCATCCAGGCCAAACTCTATCACTTGAAGGTTAATTTGCTCACAACGGCAGTGTTGAAAGTCCACCAAGTTTGGTAATTGAATCTGAAAAACCAATAATAATATTCAACGTCTAGTAGTCAAGAATAAGAAGATACTAAATTAGTAGAGAGATACAGTATATAATTGATGAATTAAGAAATCATTATAAATATTACTCCGACCTTGGAAGAAATAATTTTTTATAAGAATTTGAAGTACCACTTTTTTGGATTATGAGATGCGTTTTCATTTATTTATAATTAAAATCATATTTTTTTTAAAATAATTCATATCCATTTTCTTAAAATTTAGCACCGACTTAAAAATGGGATCATATTGTTCACATTAAATATATAAATATATCTTTATATTATATCCTCAATTATTTGATAAAATAAAACATACCATTAGATCAAAGACGGGTTGAGCTTGTACGGCGGAGATATCTTTCTCTTCCATGTAGAAGCTTTTGAGTCTCTGTAGACGGGATAGTGTTAATGATTTTAAATTGGAGAAGTTGATGATATCATCATCTCCATCACTACTTGCGCCTTCATTCATTACTATTGCTTCCATCTCATAGCAGTCTTCTATTCTGAGCTCTCGCAGTTGCCCCAGGCATTTTGCAACAGACTTGCTGAATACATATTTCATTCCTGAGCAATGTCTGATTTCTAAAATAGTAAGTTTAGAGAAAGATCTGTGATGTTGAATCTCACCACGTCTTATCCTTGCTACATACTCAACACTATGACATCCATACATATACAAGTTTCTTAAACCTGCAAATGCTTCCCTGTTGCTGTTGTATATGCTCCCCACATTAATATTGCTACCATATTCCAATCTCACTCTTTCAGCCGTCTCAATCAGACTCTGCAAGCCTTCGAATTTTAATCCACCACCGGACAACTCAATCGACCTTTTAACAGAATCACTTGATTCTAGAAGATAACGATAAAGGTTACCCACATTTATATGATAATCACTTAGATTACTAAATATATTTGTATCTTGACAACGCAATTCTTCTAGACTGTCCCTACTGTCTTGGTCCCTCCCTTGGATTTCTAGCTTTTTAAGATGTTTCAAGTTTGTTAAATCTAGCGGCACTGGGAGATGACAATCCCAGAAGCAAACAGTTTCTAGCTTTTCTGGGAAAAAGCTAACATCTGTCTCCTCAAGATTACACTCATCTAAAATCAGTGCCTTAAGATTACCTAAAAGTTGAAGAGAGAATCTCATCTTAATAATACCTTCAATCAGTAAAAATCTGAGATTTGCAAACATACAGAACAAGCCGGATGAGAATTCGGGTATTATATCTCTGTTGGATTGCATCCACAAGTTATGCGGGCACACCAGATTATCTGGGAAACAAAAATCATTCTTCTCCAGATGTAGATGTAAGAATTTCCGAGTGCGCACGTTATCTGGCAACTGCGAGCCACGTCTTACAATTGAAAATGCATATTCTGGGTCTTCGACAGCTATATATCTAGCTACATCTCTGATGAGGTCATGCAGTTTTATTTTATGATCTTTGTTACAGTCAAGCAACAAAGAAGCTGATCTGAGAATATCAACCATGTTGCGTACCCTATATTCCCCTGCAGGTACAAGTTGCGTGTCAGTTGCTATTTGGATCAGTTTCCTGATATAAATCTCAGCATCTTCAGGATACAAGGAACACAAAAAAAGACATGATTTTGCATCGACAGACAATGCATCGATACTCAATTTAACACAAGCATATACTTGTGGATCTATTTTTTCAATATCTTTAACTTTTCCCTTCTCAAGTTGATCAAGTGCATCCTTCCATGAATTTTGAGATGTATATTGCAATGCTTTACCAACCGCACGAATGAGGAGAGGTAAACCCGCACATTTGTTACACACTTTTTTCGCAAGGGATTCATCTGGAAAGTTGTATTCTGTATTAACAACTGTATTCCTGAACAATTCCCATGCTTCATCATTTGTAAGGATGGTAATTTTGATAGGATGCTTGCACCTGTTATGCTTGCATACGGTTTCCTCGCGGGATGTTATGAGGATCTTCAAACCCTTGCAAGTACTGCCATCACCCAATGGAATTCCAATACTATCTAATGAAATCTCCCTCCATACGTCGTCTAATATGATGAGGATCTTTTCCCCCTTCGTTTCCCCATTCATTATACTATCTTTTAACTGAGACGTTCTTCTTTCCTCATTAGCTTGAGGGTCAAATTTGCAACTTAGATGGCCTGCAATCTGATTTCGTAATTTGATCACGTCCACCTCTTCGCTGCCCACAACTGCTCTCGCGAACTTGTCAAAGATCTTCTTTTCCTCGGCTTCCTTCCAAATTTGTTCCGCCATTCGAGTTTTACCAACTCCCGGCATTCCATAGATGCCAAGAACTGGAGGACCACCATCAGTTACTAGTGCTTCCCAGAGCTTCTGATAAGCATCTTTTCTGGATTGGAAGTCTCCGAATACAGTAAGAGGTGTGGGTACATTTGGAACAGGAGGAAGATATGCAACATCATCTTTGAGAAGATCCCTTGCAGAATTAGAGAGTTCGGTTACTCTCCTAGCCGTATGTACTGCCTCCCTCCCCAGTCGAAAACGGGAGATCGGTTTAGGAATTGGCATACATTGGATGCATCTCCATGAAGATCTGTTTTTATATTTTTCTAAAAACTCTTCAGCACTCTTTTGGATTCCTTCTACTTCTTCTTGCCATTTCTCTACCCGCTCAATGATTGTTTTACCATTGTTTATTTCTTGCCCAACTTCTCGGGACATTTCGTCAGTCTCAGACTTAAGTTGCTGAATTTTGGACTCGAGAAGGATAACATGGTCCTCGTAGTAAAACATATAATTGAATCCACGAAACAATGGATCAACCATGGCATCAGATATTCTGTCCACGATTTTTTCCACGCACGGAATGTCCGATAGGCCAACCATATCTTTGGTTTTAAGTTTAAAGACGAATTAAGAACAACGGAGAAATAATTAAAGAGACAAGGAAAGAAGATCAAATTGTTGAAACTGCGATAAACAAATAACAAAGAGAATGAAATAAGGAACGGGGAGAAATAATAATAAAAGAGACGAAGAAAGGAGGAGCAATTTTTAAAGGAGGAAAGGAATTAAGCATCAAATCGAGTGATATGTAGGAGTATAGTAGTTGAATGAGATTGATGAATAAATTAAATGTACAACATCTAATATATAGTGATAGATGTATTAGTCCTTATTATTACTATTTGAAAGAATATATTTTAAAATATCACTATTCATGAAAATATTCTTTTTTATTACAAAAAACGTAATTTTATGTTGGATTTTTAAAAAAGGTAATTTAATGTTACATTTTTATTAAAAAAAATATTTTTAAAAAAATGTATGTGCAAGTAGCATTATAATTGTACAAAAACGGATACTAACCAATACTTGAAATGCGTTATTTGAATATAAATAAATTCACAGAGATACAAGGTCAAAATATACAGGGGTGTTTGGGGAAACTTTTTTTCAGAATAAGTCAACTTATTTTAAGACAAAGTTAGAGATTCCTAACTTTTTTCTGAAAAAAGTTAACTTTTTTTTGCAACTTATAGAATCTCAAATATACATTAAATACTTGTATAAAAAACATATATCAAAATATGAAATTTTTACCCGAAAATAAGTCTAAAAGGACTTATTTTAAGGCAGGTCAACATTTACTTTAAACACATTTAATTATGACATCACATTAGATTTGAGCAGAAATAAGTTAGTGGTTCTCCACGATGGAGACACGATCAGCAATAAGAAAAACTAGTTCCTCCGTCCCATTTTAATGGACTTATTTAACTTTTACACACATATTTAGAAAAAGTAAATTTTATCTCTATTTTAACTATAATACCCTTGTAATTGTATTAATGTATAGGCATAAAAGAAGGGTTCTTACCTTAAATAATACAAATAGTATATTACCAATGCATAATTAATAGGGGTATGAGTGAAACTTAAGTCTATATTAAAGGAAAGAAGACACATTTTTGGGACAAATTAAAATAAAAATTCAGCCAAATAAAATAGGACATAGGGAGTATGTCATTACTTTTAATCAGTTTTTCTCTTGAAACTAGGATGGTCTAGGCATGCTAGTTTTAGAGCATGTTTGATTAAACTTAAAATTGTGACTTATGACTTAAAGTGGCTTGACATGATAAGTTGAGAGTTTGAAATACATGTTTGCTTAATTTTCTATTATGAGTGATTTATGAGTTTTTAAAAATATAATAATAAAAATAAAAATGACTTATGAGTAATTTATGACATATGGATAACTTTTATCAAAATATGAAAAAAAAATAAGTCACTGAAAAAAGTACATAATACTTATTTTTGGCTTTAAATTAGTTTCTGGCTTATTTCTGACTTTAAGTCAGTTTCTTGTTTATTACACAAACATACATTTTTCAGGTTAAAGTCAGAAATAGTTTTAGTCCCCCGGATTAAAGTTTAGCCAAACAGACTCTTAGTGGACCATGTTGCAGTGTACAATTGATACTTGCGCCTTTGTCAAAGTAGAGATGCACAAAAAACCCATCCGGCCGAGTTTTGATCGGCCTGAAAAAGCCTAGGTTTTTTGGTTAAAGCGTGGACGAGGTTTTGACTTTAACCGGGTCAGGTCAGGCCGGACTTACAGAAAATATTTGAGTCTTTTTAGGCTCGGTAGGTGGGCCGTGTCAGGCTTTTATCAGACCGAAATCATAAAATTATTAATATAAATTTAATAAGGATTTAATGGTTCTAAAATCATCGTAATTATCTAAAATTAAGACGAGTTACAATATAACGTCAAGATCATTTTCATAAATATAAGAGAGTGAATTTTATTATTACAAAATTTCATTCAACTTTTATACTTAAAATACTTGTTTCTTTAAGTAAGTTACTTAAAATTGTCTTTGGGAACATTTTTCTCTCTCTCTCTCTCTCTCTCTCTCTATATATATATATATATATAGTAGGGATCTAGGGAAAATTTTTTTGATAGAAAACTTAGAGTACTCATCTCAGCCATTGATTCATGTAATTAATATTGTTATTAATTCTATTACAAATTGGAAAGTATATTATGTCTACATAACATACCAAAATTAGAAAGATATTATGTCTATTACAAACTGGAAAGTATATTATGTCTAGATAACATACCAAAATAATTGATTCAGTCAATACCGTTAGAATATTTACAAATCAATGGCTGACAAAAGTACCTTAAGTTTTCTCTAAAATATGGTTTTCTTTTGAGACTTCCCCTATATATATATATATATATATCATTATTATAGAGAGAACACTCTTATATAGAGTAACATAGAAAATCCTTTGATTATATTAGTTCAGTGATTTTTAGAAAAATTAATCGATTTGTAATGTGAATATATACGTGTCTAACCTATTTTGAATTTGTAATAAAAGTAAATACATACATATATACATCTAAATATATTTTAATAATTGAATTTTATTAAGGCTTTTTCGAACTTTTATCACGGCTGGGCCGGATTCAGGCTTTAGGAAATGTCTCTTCAAATAATGCATGGTTAGTTATTTAAATATCAGGAATTTTTATTTATTAAAAATTAAAAAGAGTCTTTGTATGTTTACGTGCACACTCTAATAACTAACTTTTAATAAGTTGACTAATTTTAATTTGTGAGATTCTTGTGCCATACAAAACTACAAGATGGCCAATTATTATTAATGAATAGGAAGTTAATCAAAATTTATCAATTAAAATAATAAAAAAAACTAATTAAAAATATATAACACTAATATTCTGAAAAGTGGAAATCAGAATTAATCAGGAAACATAGATTAGTGATTTATCGGATAATTAGAGACTAATCAGAATGATTAATCGAGATTAATTTAATATTACTTTCTTATATATAGTCATTTTTAAACATAATATAGATTTAAGTAATAATTTAATAAAATTTTAAAATAAGAGAGAACAAATATATATGTTAAATAATTGAATTTATTATAAAATAATTTAAATATATATTTTTAAATTTTGACTAATTAATTCTCATTTTTCACTGATATATCCTATTTTTAATCGATTTATCTAATTGTTGACTAATTTTTATATAAAAACCTTTTTTGACGTTATTAGTGAAAATGCACACCTAGAAGGGGGTGAATAGGTGTTATGGCTAACAATGACCGATTTTAAATTTACCGAGTTATTAAACCTGTCAGCTAGCTAAGATTGATTAACAGACACTGTCAGCTAGCTGCTATATGCAATGCAGTACAGAAAAAGTAAATAACACCAAATCTTTTAGCCAGATTCGACCCCTAATCCCCTATGGTCTACGTCCTGGTCCTCTACCAACTGGTAAGAGAGAATATTATTAATCAATGAACAACCGATTACAAGATTACAATAATATTCCTCCCATATTCCCTTGCAACTAATACTAGCTTGATGAAATCCCTGTTCTTTTGAACTCTCTAGCTCTCTAAGCACTATACTACCCTAGTACAGCCTTCTCTAGCTCTCTAGTTCCCGAACCCTGTTTCACAAGCTCAATATCCAGCCACAAACAATTACAACTTGAACAAAATAAGTGAATAAAGATACAACTCAAACTATAAGCTCTCTCACGTATATATATATAAGTATATGAAATACTAGAGCTCAAGATATTATCTAAGAACGATTTGAGTTTGAGAATATGTGTGTATATGTTTTACAAATCAGTATGTTTTCACTTGGTTCTCTCAATACGCAATACACACACATATATTTATATGAATACACTATTCGAATTAACAAACTCAAACTAACGTTGGAATTACAACGTTCAACTTGATTAGGCTAATTCAAATTGTGATATTCAAACTACGAATATTGAGGTTTTAGAAGATAAGATATACATTTGAAAGCAGCCTCAATATAAGTTTAAATATTAGATAAGAGTTGGTTAGATAAAAGATAAAGTTTAGTCAAAACCCAACTCCTATTAAATAGGAAAACTAATTTGAATAATAAAATATGTTTAATTAAATAAAACTGAGCTCTAATACAATATATAACCATATATATATATATATTAGATAAACTCGTACAAGTAAGATCCTACAAAATCTCCATGAAATTCGGACTTCCTTACTTATCCAAACAGCTTCTGCGTTCCCAGTGTCAGCTCGCTGATACAACCTGTTAACATGCTGTCAGCTTGCTGAAACGCTCTGTTTTCCTGCTTTCAGCTTGCTGTCAATGTACTTAACAATTTTATACTGATAAAACATATCAGTAAGCTAATACCTGCAAAATCATGTTAGTACTTGTATAACAGCTTGCTATTTTATATCATATACAAGCTTTCAGCTTGCTAACAGTGTGATCATCAAAATCTAAAAGGTTTCAATCTCCCCCTTTTTGATGATTAACACCAAATAATTTAGGAGAATAAAATACTCACCCTAAATTCCTGCAAACCTGTAAACACAGATATAAAATTGCACAAAATACTATATCATACTAAAATTTAACAGATAGATAAGTTAAACCCAAAACATTCATAGCATAATAATTAATAACATGCACCAAAGCATGTAAACCAGAAACAATATCAACAAAAACCAACAAATCCAAACAACAAAAACCAACAAATCCAAACACCAACATAAAAATAAGTACCAAGTCTAACATGCTTGAATGAAAAAAACACACTACCCAGACCCTTTAAATCTCCAAATTTATCCCCCTTTAATCATTAAAGAGAGAAAATTATGGTTCATCTGGTGTCACATCTTCATCATTGTCAGCAAAGTTCTCCTCCTCTGCATGAACAGCCTCATTCTTTGCATCTAGACCTGTAGAACCTGCAGTCTGCAACTTCTTTCATGTCTGTTCAGCAGACTCCACAGTAGCCTTTGCTAAACCAGCTAAATTTCCCTCAGAAAATTCACTACCAGCTGCAGTATCCAACTCCTTCTTATAGTTTGCAAGTAACTTACTTACCACAAACTCCCTTAGAAACTTAATCTCATCACTTAACACCTCAATCTTCTCAGTCAAATGAGCAATGTCTACACTCATGTTAGTATGATCATCCTTCAATTCTTTTGCCAATTCTTCAAACTTATGAGGAACACCACTAGATTGATCACCAGTAATAGAAACAGGAGTAGGAACTTTCACCTGAACTAGAGTCCCATCTTTCTCAATTTTCAAATGAGGCTGGGCCAAACTCTTAAAATCCAGAAATTCCTTAACAACAACCTTATCAGCCTCCTTCAAATCAACTCCATACCAGTCAAAAATTCTGGTTAACAAACACCCTTAAGGTAATCCTATAGACTGATTACCTTCAAACACATTCATCATGTTTTTCAACACTAAATCAGACAAATCAAATTTTCTGCCAGTCAGAAACATAGCTACAACCACCAAATCTTGACAACTAAAATTTGACCTACTACCAACCCTAGGACAAATATTAGCAATACAGATCTTAAACAAGAGATGTGCCATAGGTGTCACAGATGATGTTGTAGGACAGAAAAATTCCATCAAACCAGATATACCACGACAGACTCTCAATCGATCTAACGCAGACAAATCATTCAAAACAACTGGACCCTTCTTTGAAAACAGAGACACTTTAGATGGATCTTCAATTCGTAAAATGGAGTTCAAAACAGGAATATTCAATGTTATTTTCTTTTCTTGCACATACGAAACATAATTTCCAAATTTATCAATTGTCGAATTTGCATAAAATTCTTGTACATACTCAGGATAACATTCTTTTGGTAAATCCATAATAAATGACTCAAACCCTAACTCTGTAAAGAGTTTAATAGAACCACAAGTCACAAAAGCCTTACCAGAAACAGGACGACCGTAGATAATTTTTCGACTTGACAGGTCTAGGGTTTTGAACCTTGACTCCAACTCCTCAGAATTGAATCTTAAACATCTCTTCACACGCTTAGCCTCTGAACCCTCACGATCTTCAGAACGAACAAACCATGATCCCTCTTCTTCACTATCCAAGAACACTGGATTTAACAGAGTATCATCGTCCTCATCGATCAACTTACGCTTAAGTTCGTTCTCTTTGGCAGAGCTTACAGATGCGGCCTTCATCTTGCGAGTTTGTCTCATGACTTTAATGAATGAGATTGATATACCAAGAGAGATAGTGTATCTGTTAAAGCAAAACCCTAAAATCTTTGAACTGATCTTTGGGCGAGAATATAGGCACTTGAAAAGTCTGGAGTGAATAGACTCCACAATTCCTATTTTTACTGATTTAAAAGGGGTATTATTTGGAGAAATAAAATATAAAACCCTCCCCCTTAACATAGTAAACATTTTAAATTTTAACTCCTTAAAACACGTTAAACAGATAATTACCGAATTAACAAGATAAAAACAGTTACCAACGCACAGTCAAAAAAAATTGAAAACCAAGTTATTAAGATATCTAGGAAACTGAATCGATATGCACGGTAAACAAATAAGTGGAATGTTACCAAACTTAACACGGAACACATAACAATTGAAATTAGTAAAATCAATACAATCATATCTGCATCGATTAAATCAGTAAGCTGAGATTTAGAAAAACCTGGTGTCAGCTTGCTTACTAGATGTTACACATGTCAAGTTCCCTTCTAATAATAGAAAATCTCTCTTCTGCCAATGGCTTTGTAAAGATATCAGCTAGCTGATACTCTGTAGGCACAAAAATCAGCTTAATCTTCCCTTTTACCACATTGTCTCTCAAGAAATGATGTCTCACATCGATATGCTTTGTTCTTGAATGATTGACAGGATTTTCTGAAATGTTGATAGCACTTGTATTGTCACAATATATTGGAATCCTTCCACATTTGATTCCAAAATCCCTAAGTGTTTGTATCATCCACAACATTTGAGAGCAACAGCTGTCAGCTGCCAAGTACTCCCCTTCAGCTGTTGATAAAGCCACAGAGTTTTGTTTCTTGCATTGCCAAGTCACCAAACTCTGGCCTAAAAATGCACAAACACCACTTGTACTCTTTCGATCAGTGTGACAACCTGCATAATCTGCATCACTATACCCAACAAGATCAAATGTATTTGTAATAGGATAAAATAAAGCTAAATTAATAGTACCACTTAAATACTTAAAGATTCTCTTAACAACATTATAATGAGATTCTTTAGGCTTGCATTGAAATCTAGCACATACACAAACTGCATACATTATATCAGGTCTAGAAGCAGTAAGAAACAGTAAACTACCAATCATACCTCTATATTTATGAATATCAATATCGACACCTTTTTCATCTATTGTCAGCTTGCTAGCTTGACTCATTGGTGTTGATTTCGCCTTGACATTTTCAAATCCAAATCTTTTGAGTAGATTCTTGATGTATTTGGATTGATGTACAAAGATTCCATCTTTTGTTTGTTTGACTTGAAGCCCCAAAAAGTAATTGAGTTCACCCATCATGCTCATGTCAGACTCACTGTGCATACACTTGGAAAACCACTCACACATTGCATCATTAGTGGATCCAAATATGATATCATCCACATAAATTTGAACAACAAGTATATCCTTACCATCAAATTTAAGGAATAAAGTTGGATCAATTTTACCTCGAATAAAGCCATTTTTAAGTAGAAATTCACTTAACCGTTCATACCAAGACCTAGGTGCTTGCCTTAGTCCATACAATGCCTTCTTTAGTTTGTAGACATGGTTTGGATACTTTTCATGCTCGAAGCCCGGAGGTTGCTTGACATAAACTTCCTCTTTGAGATAACCATTAAGAAATACACTTTTGACATCCATTTGATGAAGCTTGAATTTCTTGTAACATGTAAATGAAAGTAGCATTCTTATAGAATTCAGCCTTGCAACAGGTGCATAAGTCTGATCAAAATCAATCCCTTCTTGTTGATTGTAGCCTTGTGCAACTAGCCTTGCCTTGTTCCTTGTAACTGTACCAAATTCATCAACTTTGTTCTTGAAGACCCATTTAGTACCAATGACTGTGACATCTTTAGGCTTTTCCACAAGTTCCCACACATCACATCTTTTGAATTGATTCAGCTCCTCTTGCATTGCCATGATCCAATTCTCATCTTCTAAAGCATCTTGAACATTTTTGGGTTCCTCTTGAGTTAGGAAAGCTGCAAAAGCACAGAAGTTTGCTTTCCCTCTTCTAGTTTTAACACCCTCAGAAGCATCACCAATGATTTGTGTTGGTGGATAATTCTTCACAGTTCTTGTAGCTTTTGGGAGAGAATGTTGGGATATCTCTTCATGAACAATTCTAGCAAAAGTTGTTGTCCTTGCTATAGGAGTTTGTGATCCTCCTAGATTGAGTTTAGACATCTATTCAATAGTGTCATCTACTGAGATTGCAGTGTCAGCTGGCTGATTTGATGTTCCAGCTTGATGACTGTCTGTCTGTTGAGCAGTAGATGTTGTAGCAGCTTGCTCCTTTGTCTTGTCAGCTTGCTGACTACCTGATGTTGCACTAGCTTTAGTACTTCCAGCAGTAACTTTATTGCTTCCATTATCATCACCTGCATCATCTTCCTCATCTCTTGGCAGATCATTGTTAGGTTCATGAAATATAACATCAATAGACTCCTCAACAATGCGTTTCTTTAAATTAAAGACTCTATAAGCTCTACTAGTTAAAGAATAACCAAGAAAAATTGCCTCATAAGATTTAGCATCGAATTTACCATCCCTGTCGATTTTCTTGAGGACGAAACACTTTGAGCCAAACACCTTGAAGTAACTGATGTTAGGCTTGTTGTTCCTCAACAGCTCGTATGGAGTTTTCTCAAGAATAGGCCTGATCACCACTCTGTTAAGAACATAGCAGGCTGTGTTCACTGCTTCTGCCCAAAAACTCCTTGGCAGCTTGCTTTCCTACAATAGAGTTCTAGCAGTTTCCTCCAAAGACCTATTCTTTCTTTCCACTACTCCATTATGTTGTGGAGTTCTAGGTGCAGAGAATTCATGTGTAATGCCCCTTGCTTCACAGTAAGTGACAAAATCTTTCTTGAATTCACCACCTCGATCACTTCTTATACCTACAAGCCTTGTGTCCAGCTTGTTCTCAAGTACCTTGATTAATTTCTCAAATTCCTCAAAAGCAGAATCTTTAGTACGAAGGAATAAAACCCAAGTAAAACGTGTATAATCATCAACAATAACAAAACCATATTGTTTACTCCGATACTTTTATAAGATTCTGGACCAAACAAATCTAGATGCAATAACTCTAAGGGTTTTGTAGTAGATACCACCTTTTTGGCCTTATGAGAACTTTGAATTTGTTTGCCTAATTGACAAGCATCACAAACTTGTGTCTTGACATACTTCAATTTTGGCAAACCCCTCACTAACTTCTTGCTAGATAGTCTGTTGAGCAAGTCCATGTGAGCATGACCAAATCTTCTATGCCAGATTGTTGGATCATTGTCAACAGCAGCTAAACAGCAAGTTGTTTCCTGCAATTCAAAGTCTAAAACATACACATTGCCTTCCCTTCTAGCAACTAGAGGAATTTGGTTAGTAGCAACAGTAATAACACATTTATCTTTGTCAAAAACAACTGAATGACCATCATCATGCAACTGACTTACACTAAGTAAATTATATTTTAAGCCTTTAACATAACGAATATTGTCAATAAAAGTTGTATCATTACCTACTTTACCTTTACCCAGAATAGGAAGAGTCTTATTATCACCAATTGTGGCACCTCCACATTTTTTGAACTTGAGATTAATAAATTGAGCTTTGTCTCCACACATATGTCTTGTACATCCACTATCAATGATCCATGATTTCGATTTGATCTTAGCAGCAAGACATATCTACAAAACAAACAAAAACAACACTTAACCTTTTGGTACCCATATTGGTTTGGGTCCTGATTGGTTAGTAGCAAGTATATAAAGAACATTTAATTCAGATTTCTTGATCCACATTTGAACCACTTTGGGAGATGAATTATGTGTTCTTTGCTTCCTGCCAGAACCATTTCGGCTAGCTGTTTGTTTGTTCCAATAAGCTGGCTTGCTGTCACCTTCTTTCTGATAAATTCTGGTAGCTCGCTGAGATCTGCAATTTTGAGCTAGATGACCTTTACCACCACATTTCTTGCAGCTTGTCCAGGGCATAGCATATTTGTATGCCTTTCCTTTTCTGCCTTCGTACTTTAGTGCAGTAGCCCTCTTGTTGAAGTTCAAACCAACTCCTTCCTTGTCCAAAGGTACCTTGATGCTTTTCATCATTGATTTGAGACCTTCTTCTCCTTGAACAAAAGTACCCATTCCTTTTCTGAGCTTAATGACTTCATTTTCCAAGGAAATAATTCTTTCTGCTTGCTTTGAAGAAGTGGCAGCAGGCTGAGATGTACTGTCAGCACGCTGAGATGATGTTTCAGCAGGCTGAGACGTAGTTTCAGCAGGCTGAGATGTTTCTTTCTTGGCAGATTCTCTGAGTTTAAATATTTCAAGACATGCATCTCTTGCCTCTATATCAGCCTTTAGATCAGAAATCTCATCAGCTAGAGCATTGTTCCTTTTTAACAGAATCTTGTTGAACCCTTCTAGATCTTCAATTTTTGATTCAAGCTCTTTGAATTTGATTTCATTTGTTGCTTGAACAGGTTCCTTACTTTCAATTAATGATTCCACTTTTGCCATTAGATCTTGAACCATCTGTCTAAGGTAAGCATTCTTCTCTGACAGCTTGTTATTTTCTGTCCTTACTGAGTTATATTCCTTTATAGGAATACTATCTTGATCTTGCATGGTTAGTTAATCTAGAATAATATTATCAGAAGAAATATCAAATCTAAATGAGTTTACCTCACTTTTATCATCATCAGAATCACTTTCAACAATGATCTCTTCAGTTAAGCCTCGAACAATATCATCCTCCATTCCAACTAGTGCAAGGTTGACCATGTCATCATTGTTGTCACTGTCACTTGGTGAGATGTCTTCTTCATCATCACTCCAGGTTAGCAAAGCTTTAGATTTCTTATTGTCTTTGTATACAGCTTGTTGTTTCCCTTTCAGCTTGTAACAATCCTTCTTGAAATGGCCCGGTTTGCCACATTCAAAACATGTTGAATCTCCTTTAGAATCTTTGGAGAACTTCTTGGTTTTAGAGAAGCCTGAACTCCTCCTTTCTCTTTTCATCTTGTTTTTCTGTTCGATCATCTTTCTGATTTTTCTGGACATGAGAGTTATTTCCTCATCTGATTCATCATCAGATTCCAACTTGCTGTCATCACCATGAAGTGCCAAATTCTTCATCTTTGATGTGAGATCAGAAGTAGCATTTGCATGGCTAGCATTTATCTTGCCTTCAAACTGCTCCAATTCAGCAAAAACACTTAGAGTGTCCATTGTATCAATTGTTGGAGAAGATTCTAAGGCAGTGACCTTTGGTTCATAGATCCACGGAACAGCACTAATGATTTTCATGTTGATCTCTTCTTGTGGAATTTTCTTGCCAAGTAAGGTGAGACCATTCATAGTGACTTGGAACCTTGCTTGAGCATCCTTAATAGATTCACCTTCATTGAGCTTGAAATTATCATACTCGTTCATCAGCTTGCTGAGTTTAACCTTCTTTAAGGCTTTTGAACCTTCATGACACAATTCAAGAGTGTCCCACATCTCCTTTGCAGAAGTACATGAAGAAACTTTGTCACTCTCTTCAGGACATAAACCAGTCATGATAGTGTTGATAGCTCGGTTGTTGTAAGCAAGCTTGATCAGCTCATCAGCAGTGAGTTCATCTATATCTTTTTCTTTACCATCTGTAGTGAGAAACTTGAAAGGACCTTTTTCTGTAACTCTCCACTCCATGGGTTCTCTGGCCAGGTGCTGCTTCATTATACCTTTCCACCAGTTGTAGTTTTCTGTGCCAAGTAGAAGAGGTGCCCATTGATTATTTGTCAACCATCTGTTCTATACTTTCATGTTACAGAAGATATTAGTATAGCCTGCTCTGATACCAAATGAAAATGCACACCTAGAGGGGGGTGAATAGGTGTTATGGCTAACAATGACCGATTTTAAATTTACTGAGTTATTAAACCTGTCAGCTAGCTAAGATTGATTAACAAACACTGTCAGCTAGCTGCTATATGCAATGCAGTACAGAAAAAGTAAATAACACCAAATCTTTTAGCCAGATTCGACCCCTAATTCCCTATGGTCTACGTCCTGGTCCCCTACCAACTGGTAAGAGAGAATATTATTAATCAATGAACAACCGATTACAAGATTACAATATTATTCCTCCCATATTCCCTTGCAACTGATACTAGCTTGATGAAACCCCTGTTCTTTTGAACTCTCTAGCTCTCTAAGCACTATACTACCCTAGTACAGCCTTCTCTAGCTCTCTAGTTCCCGAACCCTGTTTCACAAGCTCAATATCCAGCCACAAACAATTACAACTTGAACAAAACAAGTGAATAAAGATACAACTCAAACTATAAGCTCTCTCACGTATATATATATAAGTATATGAAATACTAGAGCTCAAGATATTATCTAAGAACGATTTGAGTTTGAGAAGATGTGTGTATATGTTTTGCAAATCAGTATGTTTTCACTTGGTTCTCTCAATACGCAATACACACACATATATTTATTTGAATACACTATTCGAATTAACAAACTCAAACTAACGTTGGAATTACAACGTTCAACTTGATTAGGCTAATTCAAATTGTGATATTCAAACTACGAATATTGAGGTTTTAGAAGATAAGATATACGTTTGAAAACAGCCTCAATATAAGTTTAAATATTAGATAAGAGTTGGTTAGATAAAAGATAGAGTTTAGTCAAAACCTAATTCCTATTAAATAGGAAAACTAATTTGAATAATAAAATATGTTTAATTAAATAAAACTGAACTCTAATATAATATATAACCATATATATATTAGATAAACTCGTACAAGTAAGATCCTACAAAATCTCCATGAAATTCGGACTTCTTTGCTTATCCAAACAGCTTCTGCGTTCCCAGTGTCAGCTCGCTGATACAACCTGTTAACATGCTGTCAGCTTGCTGAAACGCTCTGTTTTTCTGCTTTCAGCTTGCTGTCAATATACTTAACAATTTTATACTTATAAAACATATCAGTAAGCTAATACCTGCAAAATTATGTTAGTACTTGTATAACAACTTGCTATTTTATATCATATACAAGCTTTCAGCTTGCTAACAGTGTGATCATCAAAATCTAAAAGGTTTCAATTAGTCTAAAATAAGTTTGGAAAATCACCCAACAACAATTAATCAATGACTAATCTCAATTAATAACCTTAATTTACAACAAAGTATAATACTCACTCTGTCCCACTTCAAGTGATTGATTTGACTTTTTAATGGTTAAAATTTTTAAAGTTTGACCAAATATTACATATATTTTATAACTAAAAAAAATTAAAAAATATATATCATTGAAAAATTTATATAATTTTCTTTAAAATGTATTTTTCAGATTTTGAAAATTTTAAATATATATATTTTAAATTTTCGGTCAAATTTAATTAAATTTGACCGTTGAAAAGTTAAATGAGACACTTGAAGTAGGACCGATGGAGTACCATTAACCGTTATTTCAAATCTTTTATATTTCATTAATATTTATATTTAAAATTTCAGTTTATACTTTTAGATATGAAATTGAAATATTTTATTCTTAAAGTTAGTATTTATTTCAATTGTCAAAGTTTTGCTCAAAAATATATAACAATACAGTAAACGAGTTTAAAATTAAAAAGTGATATTATAACAAAAGAATTTTATTATACACGTAACATGTATGAGCTTGAAAGATATATATAATTTTTTTTAAGATTTTAATTATTTGTAGGACCAAGCCAGACTACCATTTTAATACTTCCTTTTTAGATACTTCGTTTTAAATTGATGATCACGATAATTGTACTATTATAATAATTTCTTTAATCCAAATATATAAAGGATATAATTATAAATAATGAATATTAATATATATAATAATCTATTTTATATTTCAAGTTTAACAATTATTTATATTTACTTGTCAAAAAAACTCTCTAAATTTATTAGATATTATTATAATAATAAAAAATTAAATTTAAATATTTTTTAAAAGGAGGGAAGAGAAAAAAGAAAGAGAAAAGATGAATAGAAAAGGAAGAAAATATTATTTTATTCTTTTGAAAATGAAATAAAGGTTACCAAAAAATAAGTAATGACGTATGCATTTCCTAATAATTTACCTAATCATTCGAACACTGTTATAATAGTATAATTATTTTGATATTATTTATATTTAATATTTTTCTTTATACTGTAATATTTAGGCAAGTATTGGACCAAATGTAAGAAAGAAAACACAGATGCAGAAAGATCAAATTACTGAAACTGCAAGTCTGCAACTAATAGACGAATTAAAAATATGAATGAAATGGATAGTACATAGTGATGACAGTTGTATTTGGAATTTTAGCTGACCAAGTCAAAAGTTGCTCTTGATATTTAGCTACTCCCTCCGTTCCTAAATTCTTTTCTCGATTTGAAGTTTTACACTATTCATTACAAGCGGTTGACTACTAATTTATGCATAATTTATAAGATAAAATATAGTCATGAGTGATCTTGTTTGATTCGTATTTGTGAATATTTTAATACAGTGAAATTTTTATATTTAATACTAATATGAAATTAAAAATATTAACGATTAAAAATGTGCGTTGCCAAACGTATCCAATCAAAACAGAAAACGTTTTAAGAAACAGAGGGAGTATCATTTAAATACTGGTCCCAGTAAATAGTAATAGTAAGTGACACTCTTTGCACCAGCAACTTGCTTACAGAAATAAATGCAATATCGCTGGTCAGTCAAGCCAAGTCAATAGTAACTTGTTCTCAAAAATAAAAAATATATCAGCAGCAACTTGCTTTAGAAAATGGCTCTTCAAATAATGCATGTTAATTATTTAAATATCAGGGACTTTCGGTCATATAGGCAGTCCCATCCTTGATCATATAATCCGAAGAATAATATTATAGATATATGAACTACTCTATCTGTCCCATAATATTAGTCTTTTTTTTAAAAAAATTTAATTATAAAAGTAACTAAAATATTTAAATTATATAAAATAATTAACATATAATTTATAGGGTGATGACCCTAAATAATCAATTTTCAGCTTCAAAGACCCAAAATATTAAAATTCAGAAAGTTAGCCCTAAATATTAACCGGACACCCTATTGTGCATGCACATGTATTTAGGGTGTAACGCAACAGGACACAATACTTTTTAAAAAATGTATGCGCAAGTTGTATTATAATTGTACAAAAATGGATTATAACCAATACTTGAAATGCGTTATTTGAATATAAATAAATACACACAGATGCAAGGTCAAAATATACATTCTGAAGAATTTATGACTTAAAGTGGTTTGATATGATAAGTCGGGAGTTTAAAATACATGTTTGCTTAATTTTGTATTACGAGTGATTTATGAGTTTTTAAAAATATAATAATAAAAATAAAAGTGACTTATGAGTAATTTATGAGTCCATAATCAGTTTGAAAAATCACCGAACAATGATTAATCAATGATTAATCCCGATTAATAACCTTAGTTTACAACAAAGTATAATACCATTAACCGTTGATTCAAATATTTTATATTTCAATAATATATATTTCATTAATATTTATATTTAATATTTTAGTTTATGCTTTTAGATATGAAATTCAAATATTTTATTCTTAAAGTTAGTATTTATTTTAATTGTCAAATTTTTGATCAAAAATATGTAACAATACAGTACACGAGCTACTAATTTAAATTATTTAAAATTTAAAAGTGATATTATCTTTTTATTTTAAACAAAAGTATTATACACGTAACATGTATGAGTTTGAAAGATATATATAAATTTTTTAAAGATTTTAATTATTTGTAGGACCAAGCCAGACTACCATTTTAATACTTCCTTTTTAGATTGATTATCACGATAATTATACTATTACAATAATTTCTTTAATCCAAATATATAAAGGATATAATTATAAACAATGAATATTAATAATTAAAATAATCTATTTTATATTTCAAGTTTGACAATTATTTATATTTACTTGTAAAAAAACTCTCTATTTTATAATATTATTTTATTCTTTTGAAAAGGAAATAAATAGGGATACTGGTTACCAAAAAATAAGTAATGACGTATGCATTTCCTAATAATTTACCTAATCATTCGCACACTGTTGTAATAGTATCATAGTTTTGATATTATTTATATTTAATATTTTTCTTTATAGTAATAATTAGGTAAGTATTAGACCAAATGTAAGAAAGAAAACACAACTGAAACTGCAACTAATAGACGAATTAAAAAGGTGAATGAAATGGATAGTAGGATAGTACTGTAGTAGAGTGAGATTGATGAATATTGAAAGCAATTGTACTTGCATAGTCAAAAGTATTATACACGTAACATGTATGAGTTTGAAAGATATATAGTGATGACAGTTATATTTGGAATTTTTGCTAACCGAGTCAAAAGATGCTCCGGATATTTAGCTATGATTTAAATACATGGTCCCACTGGTAGTAGTAAGCTTACGGAAATAAATGCAATATCGCTAGTCAGTCAAGCCAAGTCAACAGCAACTTGTTCTCAAAAAAATAAATATCAGCGGCAACTTGCTTTAGAAAATGGCTCTTCAAATAATGCATGGGTAATTATTTAAATATCAGGGATTTTTATTTATTAAAAATATATAGAAATATAGATATTCGTTTCAGTTATATAGACAGTCCCATCCTTTATCATATAATCCGAAGAATAATGTTATCGATATGAACTAACAAAATAAACACAAAGAAGAGATATAAACATACCTTGATCATATATATCTTTGATGTGTTTGATATAAACAGAGTTGATCCTAATTATAGTTGCAGCTTCGTTGATAACAGAGAGCACAAGGGAGAGGCCACGAGCTAGATTTTAACCCGTACTATACATGGATATTTATTTTTTTATATTTATTTAATTATTTATTTTAAAATTATTAATATTTTTATAATTCTGAAAAGTTTTAATATATTATTATATCTTAATATTAGTATTTTTTTGAGCAAAAAAAATGTCCCATAATAATTATCTATTTCTACTTTCATTATAAAAAAAATTCAAATTTACTATCTTTTTTTATTATTTTTAATATAAAATTTATTTTATTTAATATAAAATAACCATAATAAATATGATATGTACGAAAAATTATTGTATAACTAATTTTTTTTAATATATATTATTTATTTTAAAATGACTATTACTATGGGACAGAGAAAGTAATATTTAATATATAGTGATGACAGTTGTATAGAATTTTTGCTAACTAAGTCAAAAGTTGCTCTTGATATTTAGCTATGATTTAAATACATGGTCCCAGTTATAGTAAGTGACACTATTTGCACCAGCAACTTGCTTACAGAAATAAACGTAATATATCGCTAGTCAGTCAAGCCAAGTCAATAGCAACTTGTTCTAAAAAAAAATACCAGCAGCAACTTGCTTTAGAAAATGGCTCTTCAAATAATGCATGGTTAATTATTTAAATATCAGGGATTTTTACTTATTAAAAATATATAGATATATAGATATTCGTTTCAGTTATATAGGCAGTCCTATCCTTTGATCATATAATCCGAAAAATAATATATAGATATGAACTAACAAAATAAACACAAAGAAAAGATATAAACAGGGGCGGACACAATGTACAATATAGGGATGAGCGTGCGGTTTTGTGTCCAAACCAAAATCAAAGTATCGGTGCGTTTTTTATTCGATTCGGTTTTTAATCGCTTTCATTTTTTCCGTTCGGTTTGGTGCGATTTCGTGCTATTTTTTATTTTCAGTTTGGTTTTTGCTCATTCCTAGTGCAATTTATTGGGAGGGGGCAAAAACCCCCACTCAAAAAATTTAGATTATATAGTTGTAATATAGATATTTGTTTTAATGTCTTCACTAAAATATATTAAATGTTTCCACTAAAAAGAATTTAATACTCTCAATTTAAAAAAATAAAATATTATTTATATTTATTCTTTAAAAAATGAAAAATAAATATATAAATTATAGATTTATAATATATAAATAAATAAATTATATTTACAAAACTTTATTTTTAAACAACAATATATATACTAATTAACATATATTATGTAATTTAAATATATCAATCTAATGACCCATATGAAGAGTTAGCCCAACACTACGTACAATAACATGTTACACGTGATTTTACCGCAATTGCCTGGTACTTCATCTAATGATTCTAATCATCTCTGCCTCTGTGCTTTCTACTCCCTCTGTCCCACTTCAAGTGTCTCATTTGACTTTTCAACGGTCAAATTTAATTAATTTTGACCGAAAATTTAAAATATATATATTTAAAATTTTTTAAATCTGAAAAGTACATTTTAAAGAAAATTATATAAAATTTTCAATGATATATATTTTTTAATTTTTTTTAATTATATAATATATGTAATATTTGGTCAAACTTTAAAATTTTGACCATTGAAAAGTCAAATCAGCCACTTAAAGTGGGACGGAGGGAGTATAATGAAACTTAATGAAACTTGTGAAGTCTGATCTCCGCAATCAAATTGGTGATGATTGGTGATGAGAGTGGATAACACAAGTGGTCGAGAGTTTAACTTTTGTCGTCCTAGGTTATGGGTTCGACCCTGACTCATCCTGAAAATTTATTTAGAACATATACTCATTTGTAAGGCTATAAGTCAAATTAGTCAAAAAAATTGATGATGATTTTATGAATGATTGTCTTCTAGCTGTTATAGAAAAATAAGGACTTGCCAATATTACCAATTATAAGATGTGATGGATGTGATAGATCACTTTCAAAAAACGAAAACTCGTATGGAACAAATTTAAAATGTAATTTTTGTACATGATTTTCCATATGCGGTTAGGCGCGTCGTTGTCATATACGGTTTGTCTGTAAGGGGAATCCGAATTGACTTGTCGTTGTCGCTCGCCTTGGTTAATGTCTTTTGCATTCTATGCCTATAAATGTCAATTGAAGACCCATAGTCTATGTTGCGTAAAATCTAAATGTGCAAATATACACAATTGCAATCAAGTAATATAGTAATAAATACCAGATTCGTCCTCAAGGACTGTATATTCATGTTAATCACAAATAAATTCAAACACTTTGGTTATTGAACACAAAAAGTGGGTTGTGATATTCTAATTAAACTAATATTATTTAAAGACTAAATTAACCAACTAATAATATAATAATAACAAGATATCGAGTTTTAAATATGAAAAGATAAGCTAGAATAATTATTTCCCCCTAACACATGAAGATTGACAAAAGAGTTAACCAATATTATAACAAGTTCACAGTTTACTAGCCAAAATTCAATGGTCATAGATTTCTCTCAAAATTATTATGATATAAATTCTACAAATTAAACTAACATATGTCTATGCCAATTCAATTTATCGAATATAATGAAGCATCAATTCACAGAGTTATGCATGATCACAATATATGTCTATACCATAACAGAATTAAAATCCAAAAGATTTAATCATGCACCATTCAAGTTTTGTGTCAACTAACTATAACCCTCTCAATATTATAATTAACTCTATAATCTACTAAAGTTGATCAAACAATAACAAATATTAACATGAATATCACTTGAATGAATAAACTGTAAAACTGCATATAATACTCTTCAACAAAACACCAATGATCTCATGCTGGGGTTCATAAAAATTCAAACTCTATAAAAGTTAGTTCATAATGAAAATCTCAAAATCAACCAAGAGTAGATAACACATATTCATGATGGAAAAGTTTAAGGAGAGAATTCTAAACAAAAAGATGAAGAAAATAAATCCAAGTGAATGTCTTCAATGGCTGAAATCTTCTTCTCTTACTTCATTCTTCTTTCTCTGCTTTGTGCCTCCCGTGCACTCTCTCAATTAGGTCTGAATAATAATCTTCTATATTTAAATTATTTAAAATTAAAAAGTGATATTATCTTTTTATTTTAAACAAAAGTATTATACACGTAACATGTATGAGTTTGAAAGATATATATAAAATTTTTAAAGATTTTAATTATTTGTAGGACCAAGCCAGACTACCATTTTAATATTTCCTTTTTAGATTGATGATCACCATAATTATACTATTATAATAATTTCTTTAATCCAAATATATAAAGGATATAATTATAAACAATGAATATTAATAATTAAAATAATCTATTTTATAATTAACTCGTTTGATAATTATTTATATTTACTTGTCAAAAAAACTCTCTAAATTTATTAGTGGCCGTTTGGGGTTCCTTAAATTTAAAATAAGTTAATTATTATTTTTTTATACATATTTTCATATTTTTTTAAAGATAAATATTTATTTTAGAATTTTAAAATCAAATATTATTTTCAAAATAAAAAATAAGTTACTTATTTTCAGAAAAAGTACATACATACCTACTTTTTTTGGAAATAAGGGCTTATTTCCGGAAAATAAGTGCGGCCAAACAGCCCCTTGTTATTATAATAATAAAAAATTAAATTTACATATTTTTGAAAATGAGGGAAGAGAAAAAAAAGATGAATAAAAAAGGAGGAAAAATATTATTTTATTCTTTTGAAAAGGAAATAAATAGGGATACTGGTTACCAAAAAATAAGTAATGACGTATGCATTTCCTAATAATTTACCTAATCATTCGAACACTGTTATAATAGTATAATTGTTTTGATATTATTTATATTTAATATTTTTCTTTACAGTAATAATTAGGTAAGTATTGGACCAAATGTAAGAAAGAAAACACAGATGCAGAAAGATTAAATTACTGAAATGCAACTAATAGACGAATTAAAAAGGTGAATGAAATGGATAGTAGGATAGTACTGTAGTAGAGTGAGATTGATGAATATTGAATAATTACAGATACAACATGTAATATTTAATATATAGTGATGACAGTTGTATTTGGAATTTTCGCTAACCAAAGTCAAAAGATGCTCTGGATATTTAGCTATGATTTAAAAATACATGGTCCCAGTGGTAGTAGTAAGCTTACGGAAATAAATGCAATATCGCTAGTCAGTCAAGCCAAGTCAACAGCAACTTGTTCTCAAAAAAATAAATATCAGCAGCAACTTGCTTTAGAAAATGGCTCTTCAAACCAAAACCAAAGTATCGGTCCGATTTTTATTCAGTTCGGTTTTTAATCGATTTCATTTTTTTGATTCGGTTTGGTGAGATTTCATGCGATTTTCGTTTCGATTTTGGTTTTCGATTTGGTTTTTGCTCATCCGTAATGCAATGTATTGGGAGGGGACACAGACCCCACTCAAAAAATTTAGATTATATAGTTGTAATATAGATATTTATTTTAATGTCCCCACTAAAAAATATTAAATGTTTCCACTAAAAAGAATTTAGTACCCTCAATTTAAAAAAATAAAATATTATTTATATTTATTCTTTAAAAATGAAAAATAAATATATAAATTATAGATTATAATCTATAAATAAATAAATTATATTTATAAAACTTTATTTTTAAACAACAATATATACTAATTAACATACATTATGTAATTTAAATATATCAATCTAATAACCCATATTAAGAGCTAGCCCAACACTACGTACAATAACACGTTACACGTGATTTTATCGCAATTGCCTGGTACTTCATCTAATGATTCTAATCATCTTTGCCTCTCTGCTTTCTATATTGAAACTTGTGAAGTCTGATCTCCACAGTCAAATTGGTGATGATTGATGATGAGAGTGGATACCCCAAGTGATTGATGGTTCACTTTCAAAAAATAAAAACTAGAAGGGATCAAATTTAAAATATAATTATTGTACACGATTTTTCATATATGGTTAGGCATAGAAAAATAAGTACTTGCCAATATTACCAATTATAAAATGTGATAGATCATTTTTAAAAAATGAAAACTCATAGGGAACAAATTTAAAATGTAATTATTGTACATGATTTTCCATATACGGTTAGGCGCGTCTTGTTTGTCTGTATGGGGAATCCGAATTGACTTGTCGTTCTCACTTGCCTTGGTTAATGTCTTTTGCATTCTATGCCTATAAATGCCAATTGAAGACCCATACTCTATGTTGCGTAAAATCTAGATGTGAAAATGTACACAATCACAAACAAGTAATATAGTAATAAATAGCAGATTCGTCCTCAAGGACTGTATATTCATATTAATCACAAATAAATTCAAATACTTTGGTTATCGAACACAAAAAGTGGGTTGTGATATTCTAATTAAATTAATATTATTTAAAGACTAAATTAACAACTAATAATATAATAATAACAAGATATCGAGTATCAAATATGAGAAGATAAGCTATGATAATTATTTCCCCCTAACACATGAAAATTGGCAAAAGAGTTAACCAATATTATAACAAGTTCACAGTTTACTAGCCAAAATTCAATGGTCATAGGTTTCTCTCGAAATTACTATGATATAAATTCTACAAATTAAACTAACATATGTCTATGCCAATTCAATTTATCGAATATAATGAAGCATCAATTCACATAGTTATGCATGGTCACAATATATGTCTATACCATAACAGAATTAAAATCCAAAAGATTTAATCATGCACCATTCAAATTTTGTGTCAACTAACTATAATCCTCTCAGTATTATAATTAACTCTGTAACCTACTAAAGTTGATTAAACAATAGCAAATATTAACATGAATATCACTTGAATGAATAAACTGTAAAAATGCATATAATACTCTTCAACAAAACACCAATAATCTCATGCTGGGGTTCCATAAAAATTCCAACTCTATAAAATTTAGTTCATAATGAAAATCTCAAAATCAACCAAGAGTAGATAACACATATTCATGATGGAAAATTTTAAGGAGAGAATTCTAAACAAAAAGATGAAGAAAACAAATCTAATTCAATGTCTTCAATGGGTGAGATCTTCTTCTCTTACTTCGGTCTGGACCTTTGAATTAATGATCTCATCCTCAGCTTTTTGTGGACTCTTGAATCTTCTGAAACGGACTTCTAGAACTCAAGTTATGGCTCAAACAATGAAGATTGCGCAAACTGTCCAGGAAATTCAAATTAAATTCAAATAAATCTTCAACTCTTGCCTTTTTAAGATTCAATCCTTCTTTTGTTATAACTCCTTAATTCCTACAATAAAACATTAAAGTTTATTAAATAAAAATCCAATTCAACACAAAATAACTAAAATATAGGGACAATATTAAGAGTAAACACACACTTATCACATCCCTACACTTAGCATTTTGCACGTCCTCGGGTAAATAAAAGAAATAAAATCTAATTCTAACTAACTAACACCACTTTTGTATATGGTACGATTGCATTGAGCATATGCAACAAGCCGTTAAACCCCTAGGCATCCCTAGTAGGATGAGTTTTGTCTCGTGAGGGCCTATTGCGAATGTACCCACAAAATCCATCTAGCTCATGTAATATTAATGTAGATGATATGCAAATGATCTCAAATATAATAGTCGATGTCAAGTCAGCTATAACCTTCATCATATATAACAAGTTTAGACACATCAAACTCACACAACAATGTCACTACATAGTAATCACAAGTACAGAGCATGCGTGTGTGCTTATCATAAAAAATATCCTCTCTAATGAACCAAGAATATAGACATACAACTTTCAACATGACACGTCATGCAAATTAATAGCTCTCAGGTTGAGTACTAGAATAGATCTTAAACACTTCGTTACTTAGAACTAAGCCATCATTTAAGTTGAACAAGGGGTCTCTATGCCTTCTTTTATTGCTGCAAGCTATTTTTTTTATTAGTCAAAGGTCAGGACGCTTCCTAAGGTAAGTGAGTTACGACCACCATTAGAATTCACTAACTCATGTTCTATTTCTTTTTTTTTCAATGTCAAGTAATTCTCCAGTAATCGAGGGTAGTGAAAAGTCACCAAGAAATATTTATTTCTAGTACAATTGCACTTAATACCAGCACATGTACAAGGATCGTCCCTTTCATATGATATTGAATTTGCCACCCATTGATCTCAAAGGAATACTTGATGTTTTGCTTGCAAATTTTTTTTCCGAAGAAAACATTTACACCCCATAGTTTCACCCAAATTTAAGCATTTATATACTAAGCTCAAAAGGGAATATTCAAAATTCTAATAATCAACAAGAGGCTACCCCTCAAGACACAAGCATGTCCAAGGCTCAATTTATCAAGAGCATAATAATTTTGTGTCAAAAAAATAAACTCTGCACTAGTGACACTACGCATATAATATTTTTAAATGTGGTCATAACAAGAATTAATCAAAAACAAGTTACACATAATATCATCATAAGTTACCGACTTGAACTACTACTCAAATGAGATCATGCAATGCAAATAAATTTTCTAAATTATTCATGAATACTAGGCATGCATTTCACATAAGCATCTAATTATTTTATAAGGCTAGAATTATATTTAGATTTTTAAAATTTTGAATTTTTTTGTGATTTTTTTTATAAATATATACATAAATTACAATATTGAGAACAAATCCCCATACTTAAATGGTTCAGTGTCCTCAATGAATTAATAAAAGAAAAAAACTCTAAAAAAATCCTAAGAAAAAAAAACAAAAAGAAAGAGAAAAAATTAAAAAATATTCTACAAAGATCCTAAAAAATACGAAAAGAAAGGAAGAAAAAACAATTATACAAAAAAAGTTAGAAATACTCCCTTAATGAAATTGCATGAAGTGCTGCTCGAAGAAATAATTCCCATGGAAATGGAGTGAATTGGATGAGTCAGTTTTTCTTTAAATGAAAAATATGGTCTCTCGTGAGACAGTTTGGTGGAGTGGCTGGTCCATTTGTCTTGCAACTAGGAGGCCTATGGTTCAAATCCCTTTGAACAACAACATTTCCAAAATGTATTTTAGAGATAGGCTGCTTGGATAATGATGTGGCATGCTGACCGGATCAGATGATGATGCAGATGAATGATGACTAGATGTTGACGTGGAAAGGACGTGCTTAGTGGTAGATGACGTGCCATGTGTTGCTGAAAAGACATAATGCACTTAAAAGACCGTGGGCTGCAATAGGCTGAATCCTACGGAAGACCGAATTGGACTTGTTTGCAGGTGCAAGTGGACTTATAGTGGCCGTTTGAGGTTCCTCAAACTTAAAATAAGTTACTTATTTTCATATATTTTTACATATTTTCATTTTTTTTAAAGATAAATATTTATTTTAGAATTTTAAAACCAAATATCTGAAGGGTTTCGGGCATGAAAACGCAGCGGAATTAATGTAAAAAAAAATAAAAAAAATCGAAACCCAATCGCAGGATCCATGTATAATGTTGGATGATTATGGTGAAGAAGTCTGTACCTTAACAAAGCTTTCCGTATGTTATTTAATAGAGGTCCAGAAAAGATGAATCATAGCAGCCCTTTGTTGCAAAGATATGCTCTCTAAAGAAGTCCACACGAACGCCCGATCGTCCAACGATCACCGGAGTCGGTACTAGCCGAATTGCTTGCCTCTTCCTCTCTCTCTTCTTTTCTCTAGCCTCTCTTGATGATGAGCAACTAGGATTTTTCTCTAAAAACGAAATCTGATGATTAAACCCTAATACTATACATCATTATGTATATATATATGGGAGAGAGAGATTTTGGGCCTAACCCTAATCCATGTGGTTTCCAAAACCCATTATGACTTTGAGTTATTATTATTATTATTAAATCTGAATTAAAATATAATTAATCAAGTCTCACTTAATTAATTCAATAATTAAATTCAAATAATAATAATACTTATTAAATCCGAATTCTAATATAATTAATTAAGTCTCACTTAATTAATTCAATAATTAAATTCGAATAAACAATAATATATTTAAATTCATAATTTAAATAAACCTCCGTTTTGACGTTCTTTGTGTGTGACCCTTTAGGTTATTATTACGTTGGCAATAATTTTAATATCCAATAATAAAATTATAAACAATGAGCGGCATCTAGTAATACATCATTGCTACCCAAGTAACAATAATAATTGGTGATTCAATTAAACCTTTAGTGAATAATGTTCCATGTAATATAATCCCTTTAACCTTATATTATAGATCAAACTCGAGGCATGTATAGTGTCATCCTCTTCAATGTTTAATCTCAGTTTCCTTGATCAATGAGTAGACTATTTAAACAAATCAATATTTGAGCATGACCATGCATTTCATAGTCTCACTCAATCAAGAGGCCAATAATATCACTCCTAGAATTGGAGGGTTAAATCCTATATCTATCATTCATATTCCTCATACGATTCATAACATACCCAATGTACACCTTTATCATTACCCGGTTAAAGGTAACTTTGAGTGTAATCAAAGTATATTAATTCTCGTATAGAAATATAATGATTTCAAGTTAGAGGATCATTACATCATTATCACAGTGAGATTTCTTATGACACTTATTAACATGTAGAATCTCACGGCGGGTCTTTCCAGTGTCATGTATTGATACATACACTCATGTTCTTGACTTTAGTATCACCATACCTATGACCAATGAGATGTGGTCATCTGTCAACAAACATACTAGTCTTATTGCATTATTATTGTCCTTAAATAATAATACTTGACTAGGGAATTTTAGGAATAAAATACTATTCATATAATCTCATTTTTAAGTCACATACTTAAAGATATATATTACGTATTAATATTCCAAGGACATTTATTATTCTTTCAATTTATGACGCAGTAAATAAAGACATAATAAATATTAATCAAATAATCACATAAAACATAATCCTTAATTGTTTTCAATAAAACATTAAAAGTATTGTCTCTAGGACACCAATACTAACAATCTCCCACTTGTACTAGAGCCAATCTCTCATGTATCTAATACCCATGGAACTAGTATGACCTTCGTGCTTCTGCTGCGACAAAGCCTTAGTCAGTGGGTCTGCATTATTCTTATTAGTATGCACTTTACATATATGTATATCTCCTCGATCATTAATCTCATTAATTAGGTGATATCTCCTAAGCACATCCCCAAACAATCTCCTTGGCTGCTTCATAAGCATCAATATACTCAGGCTCTATTGTAGAATCAACAATTGTCTCTGCTGTGAACCATTCCAGCATACAACATCTCCATTTAGACAAAACACAAATCCAGACTGAGAAATCGAATCATCCTTGTCTGTCCAGAAACTAGCGTCGGTGTAACCTTTTACAACCAGCTTATCTTCTCCTCCATATACCAAGAATTAATCTTTAGTCCTCTTCAAGTACTTAAGAATATTCTTGACTGCAGTCCAGTGACCTTCACCTGGATTAGACTAGTATCTACTCTGACTTAGGTCGATCATTCTTCTTGATCTATCTCTATAGATCTTGATACCTAAAATATTGGTCATTTCGCCTAAGTCTTTCATTGAGAAATTCTTACTCAACCAAGTCTTAACAGCCTGTAAAGAAGGAATGTCATTCCCTATTACTAATATATCATCAACATATAATTCTAGGAATGCCACATTGCTCCCACTTACCTTCTTGTAAACACATGGTTCATCTTCATTTTGAATAAACCCAAACTCTTTGACAGTTTCATCAAAATGAATGTTCCATCTCCTTGAGGCTTGTTTCAATCCATAAATGGATCGACGCAACTTACATACCTTTCCAGCATTCTTTGGATCAACAAAACCTTCAGGCTGTGTCATATACACATCCACATCTTCATCAAGGCTCCCATTTAAGAAAGCGGTTTTGACATCCATCTGCCAGATTTCATAATCATAGTATGCAGCTATAGCAAGCAAAATCCTGATGGACTTGACCATTGCCAGGTGAAAAAATCTCATCATAGTCAATACTATGAATTTGCTTGAAACCTTTTGCCACCAATCATGCCTTATAGGTCTGTACATTACCATCCATGTCGGTCTTCTTCTTGAAAACCCACTTGCACCCTATAGGTTTTACCCCTTTAGGTGGATTAACCAAAGACCATATTTGGTTTTCGTACATGGAATCCATCTCGGATTTCATGGCTTCTAGCCATCTCTTAGAGTCTGGACTGTTCATAGCATCTTGGTATGTGAGAGGCTCATCTTCATCTATGAGCATCAAATCACCACATTGAGTCAAGAGAAATCCATATCTCTCTGGCTCATGGCGAATTCTACCAGTTCTACGAACAACCTGTGTTTGTTGAGCATTATCATTATCCTGCTCTTGTTCCACTTCAGGTTCAATGCTATTTTGTGGTTTTCGATCTTCATCGAGGTCTATAGTTCTCCCACTGTTTCTTTTGGAAACAAAATCTCTTTCCATGAAAACAGAATCTCGAGCAATGAACACTTTCTGCTCAGAAGGACTATAGAAATAATACGCCTTTGTTTCACTAGGGTATCCCACAAAATTGCACTCTTCAGATTTAGGTCCAAGCTTGTCAGATACTTGACGCTTCACAAACGCCTTGTATCCCCAAACTTTCATAAAGTTCATGCCTGACCGTTTCTTCTCCCATATCTCATATGGAGTCTTCTGAACCTTCTTAGTAGGAACACGGTTAAGTGTAAAAGCCGCTGTTTCTAGAGCATAACCCCAGAAACTAATTGGAAGATCTGCATGACTCATCATCGATTACACCATGTCCAACAAGGTGCCATTTCTCCTCTCTGAAACTCCATTCCATTGAGGTGTACCTGGCGGAGTGAGTTGTGATACAATACCACACTCCTTTAAATAATCTTTAAATTATGTGCTCAAGTATTCTCCTCCACGATCAGATCGTAAGATTTTAATACTTGTACCTCCGCCAATTTGCTTTTCTACTTCAACTTTGTATTCTTTGAACTTTTCAAAAGAATCGGATTTGTTCTTCATAAGATACACATATCCATATCTACTGAAATCATCAGTAAACGTGATAAAGTAGTAAAAGCCACCTCTTGCCATAGTATGCATATGACCACATACATCACTATGTATAAGTTCTAATCGTTCAGTGGCCCTTTCACCTTGTCCAGTAAAAGGAGCTTTAGTCATTTTTCCAATGAGACAAGGTTCGCATGCTTCGTATGATTCAAAGTCAAACTTATCCAAGTATCCATCCTTATGTAACTTGGAAATGCGCTTATCATTTATATGGCCTAAACGACAGTGCTAGAGGTATGTTTGATTTGAGTCATTAGTTTTAAAACATTTGTTATTTATATTATAGATAGGAGTGTCTAAATCAAGAACATATAAACCATTAAATAAACGTGCAACCTCATAGGTAACATTATTCAAAGAAAAGGAACAACTATTGTTCTGAATTGAAAATACAAAACCTTTCTTGTCCAAACAAGAAACCGAAATAATGTTTCTGCAAATTGCAGGCACGTAAAAAAAATAGTTCTCAAGTTCTAAAATAAGCCCAGTGGGCAACGTTAAATAATAAGTCCCTACAGCTAAGGCAGCAACCTTTGCTCCATTGCCAACTCGTAGGTCGACCTCTCCCTTTGCCAAAGTCCTACTCCTTTGCAGCTCCTTCACATTTATATAAATGTGAGAACCACATCTAGTATCCAATACCCATGATGTAGAAGTAGACAAATTGACTTCTATAACATAAATACCTGAATCAGAAGCTTGACCAGCCTTCTTCTTATTCAGATCCTCCAAATAAGCATGACCGTTTCTCTTCCAATGACCTGGTTTACCACAATAGTGACAATCACCCTTTGCAATAGCACCTTTAGGCTTTAAAGCCTATTTGGGATTAGCCTTTGGCTTGGGAGTAGAATCAGATCCAATCTTCTTCTTTCCCTTCCATTTACCTTTCCCTTTAGCCTTACCTTTCTTGTTCACCATCAATATGGGAGCAGGTTCGGCCTTTTTCATGTTGGTTTCAGCAGTTCGTAACATAGCCAACAATTCAATAGGTGTTTTATCTATCTCATTTATATTGTAGTTCATAACAAAATGAGTGTAGTTCTTGTTCAAAGATTGTAAGATTAAGTCAATCTGAGCTTCCGGACCGATCGAGAAACCCAAAGTATCAAGATACTCAATATAACCTATCATCTTCAGAACATGTGGTTGAACAGGTTCACGCTCTCCCTGCTTGCAAGCGTACAGTGCTTTGCTCGTGTCGAACCTTTCTTGACGAGCTTGTCCTTCAAACATCCTTTGAAGGTGTTCAATCATCTCATAAGCATCCATATGCTCATGTTGTTTTGAAGCTCAGCACTCATGGTTGCAAGCATGAGACACGCAACATCATTCGCATCATCAATATGTTTCTGATAAGCATTTTGCTGAACACGAGTTGCATTCTCAGCAGGAGGAGCAGGTGAAGGAATTTCAATGACGTGAAGCTTTCGCTTCTGCCTGAGGACAATCCTCAAATTCCTATACCAGTCAAGGAAGTTAGTTCCTGTCAGCTTGTCCTTCTCAAGGGTTGCTCTCACAGAGAAGTTATTTATGTTGTTTGCCATTAAATATCTACAATGTTTAAAATGCATATTAGTTAGTTGCAGAAGTTTAATTATGTTCAAGTGATTATCATATACATTCATAATATATATCTCCCACTATTTTTATCAAATCAATAGCCCTAACTATTAATTTGGAAAGTATATCCCATAATTCTTTCTAGTGAGCCAAGATCCATATTTCGTCATGTCTTAAGTCAACCACTGGAAGTCCTTAAAAAATGATTATTTAGGTAGACAACAGTTGTCAATTATATCATATATAATTCTTGGATAGTTTGGTGAACAACGATTGATCTTATCTATCTAATAGACTTTTAACCAAACTCTATGCTTCTAAGTTCATAATGGTTGAATATAACCGTTTATTTTCACCTTATTATGACGACTCAGTTAAGTTAGACCCAATGATACAACGGCCGAATATAACCGTTTATATTCGTCGTATCTCACCACGATAGATAGGAGTCCCCTGCCACTGACAGTCATTCCCCTAATCGATCTAGGATTCGATGAGTGTTCATTCATTGGAAAGCATCCGAGTAAAACTTAATATTTTGTTTAGGGATTTTAATATTTATATGAACGATCATGATCCCATCATAAAGAGATTCTCAATTTTTCCTTGATCAAATAATCCATTTCAATATTCGTCAATGGTTCGATTTCCAGATCGTCGGAGAAGTCACAAGCGGTCTCACTTAAAATCTAACTTTCTTACAGATTAATAATCCGTTGTTGACAAAATCTCTCCATATCACAAATATGAAAATTCATATTCAATACCGTGTTTCATAAACACAAGAATCTCATGATCGTTTGTTCAATTTTAAAATCTTGAGTCGTTACAGATTTTATCTTGTTTAAACAAGCATGGCATGGGTGTCGTATCTAATACACACATACATGATTAATCTAATTAAAACATGCATCATTAACTATTCTACACTAACATTCATACATCAATATATAAAGTGCAGAAATTAAACGTGTTTGGTTATGGCCCCATCCTATGTGATATTTCCAAGCTAATGGAATTATCAAGGTCAATCTATGGTGGTTTCAAATACTACACTATTACATGTCTTTATCTTCTTCATTGATCCATCATCTGATTGCCTCCTAGCTTCCTTGCTTCCAAGTCTCCATTGAACAATTACATTGAATAATAAATAAATCTATTCTAATGAAATTACAAGAAGAACTCGAGTTACATTCGAGATTAACAATTACAATGAATAAACGACATGCAAGTCGTATTTAGAAACCAAAACCATAAAACGAAACCACTATCCTATGGGTCTTTAGGCCATAACCATCCACCATGTTATCACATAACACATATAATATATCTCAGATTATATAAACATATCATATAATCATATATAATAAATTTCGAAATTTTAGAAAATCAAATAAATTTCAGAAAATAATAAATCGCCGTTTCGGGGTCTGTAACGTCGTCAAACGGCTTACAGACGCGAAGCTGAATATGTCAGTATTGCTCAGTGACACGATTCCAGTCAGAAAACACATATCGTTTGCGAAAATCGGACAGTGGACACAGATTTCAGAAAATCTACCGAAGCCGTTTCAGAATTCGTATCGAATACGATTTCCATAACAAGAACAAACATGTATCATATACATACAGCAATACACACAATCATCCCATGATTATACAACATATGAATATCATATATTCAAAATCATATAAAACATATATATCAATATATAGTCATGGCATATCATATATATGTTTACATACATCGAAAAACTATTAAACACATAACCAAATCATCCCATTATACACGTAGCTCTGATGCCATTGAAGGGTTTCGGGCATGAAAATGCAGCGGAATTAACGTAAAAAAAAATAAAAAAAATCGAAACCCAATCGCAGGATCCATGTATAATGTTGGATGATTATGGTGAAGAAGTCTGTACCTTAACAAAGCTTTCCGTATGTTATTTAATAGAGGTCCAGAAAAGATGAATCATAGCAGCCCTTTGTTGCAAAGATATGCTCTCTAAAGAAGTCCACACGAACGCCCGATCGTCCAACGATCACCGGAGTCGGTACTAGCCTAATTGCTTGCCTCTTCCTCTCTCTCTTCTTTTCTCTAGCCTCTCTTGATGATGAGCAACTAGGGTTTTTCTCTAAAAACGAAATCTGATGATTAAACCCTAATACTATACATCATTATGTATATATATATGGGAGAAAGAGATTTTGGGCCTAACCCTAATCCATGTGGTTTCCAAAACCCATTATGACTTTGAGTTATTATTATTATTATTAAATCTGAATTAAAATATAATTAATCAAGTCTCACTTAATTAATTCAATAATTAAATTCAAATAATAATAATACTTATTAAATCCGAATTCTAATATAATTAATTAAGTCTCACTTAATTAATTCAATAATTAAATTCGAATAAACAATAATATATTTAAATTCATAATTTAAATAAACCTCCGTTTTGACGTTCTTTGTGTGTGACCCTTTAGGTTATTATTACGTTGGCAATAATTTTAATATCCAATAATAAAATTATAAACAATGAGCGGCATCTAGTAATGCATCATTGCTACTCAAGTAACAATAATAATTGGTGATTCAATTAAACCTTTAGTGAATAATGTTCCATGTAATATAATCCCTTTAACCTTATATTATAGATCAAACTCGAGGCATGTATAGTGTCATCCTCTTCAATGTTTAATCTCAGTTTCCTTGATCAATGAGTAGACTATTTAAACAAATCAATATTTGAGCATGGCCATGCATTTCATAGTCTCACTCAATCAAGAGGCCAATAATATCACTCCTAGAATTGGAGGGTTAAATCCTATATCTATCATTCATATTCCTCATACGATTCATAACATACCCAATGTACACCTTTATCATTACCCGGTTAAAGGTAACTTTGAGTGTAATCAAAGTATATTAATTCTCGTATAGAAATATAATGATTTCAAGTTAGAGGATCATTACATCATTATCACAGTGAGATTTCTTATGACACTTATTAACATGTAGAATCTCACGGCGGGTCTTTCCAGTGTCATGTATTGATACATACACTCATGTTCTTGACTTTAGTATCACCATACCTATGACCAATGAGATGTGGTCATCTGTCAACAAACATACTAGTCTTATTGCATTATTATTGTCCTTAAATAATAATACTTGACTAGGGAATTTTAGGAATAAAATACTATTCATATAATCTCATTTTTAAGTCACATACTTAAAGATATATATTACGTATTAATATTCCAAGGACATTTATTATTCTTTCAATTTATGACGCAGTAAATAAAGACATAATAAATATTAATCAAATAATCACATAAAACATAATCCTTAATTGTTTTCAATAAAACATTAAAAGTATTGTCTCTAGGACACCAATACTAACAATATCATCTTAAAACTAAAAAATAAGTTACTTATTTTCAGAAAAAGTACATACATACTTATTTTTTTCCGGAAATAAGGGCTTATTCCAAAAAGGTTCGCCAAACACCCTCATAAATTGTGGTATTGAGTAGCTATGCACAGACAAATTACACGCCCGTATTAAAAATCAATCCGCGGGTAATAAACAAATTTTCTTTTCTTCTACTTCGAGCGCTGCCCTTGTATAGTCAGTAAAAGAAAACTGTGGCTTCGCATAACCTATACCGCGATGATGATTCACAGCTTTTTTTTTTACCTAAAATAAAATTTTAAATCTCATAATTTGAGATAAAAATTTATATCCTGAAACACTTCAAACAAATTTATCAAGGCATCTTGTCGGAGAAAAAAATACAAAAATAAAATCCAACCTTAAAAAAAATACAAAAATAGTACTAATAATAATACTAATAATATACAACAAAAATTACTAACCATTGGTTGCCTCCCAAGAAGCATTTTTTTTAAAGTCTTTACCTCGACCTTGCTTTCTTATCGGGGCTCCGTGAGATCAAGAGCTCCAAACTCTTTGATAATGATCACATCTAACCACATATGTATGGGCATCTTTAAACAGAAAGGGCCAAAAGAAACCATATTGTAATACCTTTGCCGTAGTGCGCTGTCCACCAAAATGTCCACCACAAAGAGATGAATGACAGTGGAAAAGAATGTCTTCTATCTCATATTCTGCAACACATCTTCTAATAATTTGGTCTGCACCCTATTTGAACAGGTATGGCTCATCCCAAAAATAATATTTCATATCATGCAAGAATTTTTTCTTTTGTTGGCTCGATAAATCTCGTAGCATCATCCCAGTAGCTAAATAATTAGCAAAATCAACAAATCATGGATTAATATCAGATAGTTGTACACGAAACATCTGTTCATCTGGAAAAGTTTCTTTAATAGGAATCATATTACAAGATTCATCATTGTACTCCATTCTTGATAAGTGATCAACCACTTGATTTTCCACCCCTTTTCTATCTTGTATTTCAATATCAAACTCCTTAAGTAGAAGCACTCACCTAATCAACCTAGGCTTTGCATCTTTCTTAGTCATTAGATATCTAATGGCTGAGTGGTCTGTGAAGACAACCACTTCTGTGTCAACAAGATAAGATCGGAATTTGTCGAAGGCAAAAATGACTGCTAGAAGTTCTTTCTTAGTTACTATGTAATTTAACTGAGCTCCTGTCAAAGTACGACTTGTATAGTAGATAAGATGAAATACCTTGTTCTTTCTCTGCCCCATCACTGCTCCCTTTTCTGCTCACTCGTAGGGGGCCGGACCCCCACAAACTGCATAGTCACTAGCATCACACATTACCTCAAATGGAAAACTCCAATCAGGTGCAATGATGATATGTGCTGAAATCAACCTTTGCTTTAATTCCTCAAAAGCTTTTAAACATGCCTCGTCAAACAGAAATTGAGTATCATTCTCTAATAATCGGCAAAGAGGCTTAGATATTTTTGCAAAATCCTTGATAAACCTTCTGTAGAAACCTGCATGCCCAAGAAAACTTCGAATGTTCTTGATTAAAGTGGGAGGATGTAGCTTCTCAATAACATCAATCTTTGCCCGATCAACTTTAATTCCCTTTCTTGAAATTTTATGCCCCAATGCTATCCTTCTTTCACTATGAAGTGATAATTTTCCCAATTGAGTACAAGATTGATGTCTTCACATCATTTTAGCACCTTGCCCAAGTTGCATAGACAATCATCAAAGGAATCTCCAAATACTGAAAAATTATCCATGAACACCTCTAAGAAATCACCAACCATGTTAGAAAAGATAGCCATCATACATCTTTGAAATGCGGATGGTGCATTACATAGCCCAAATGACACCCTTCGAAAGGAAAAAGTACCATAGGGATAAGTAAAAGTAGTCTTGTGCTGATCCTCAGGTGCTACTGTTATTTGATTATAACCAGAATACCCATCAAGAAAATAATAGTACTCTCTTCCAGCAAGCCTATCTAACATCTGATCAAGAAAATGCAATGGAAAGTGATCTTTTCTTGTGGTTTTGTTTAACTTTCGTTAGTCAATGCAAATTCTCCAACCTGTAACCGTTCGAGTAGGAATTAACTCATTGTCTTCATTCTTTATCACTGTAATTCCACCCTTTTTAGGCACACACTGAACAGGGCTCACCCATGAGCTATCAGAGATTGGATATATTATTCCAGTATCCAGCCATTTGATTATCTCCTTTTTCACCACTTCCTTCATGGTAGGATTCAATCGACGTTGCCCTTCAATAAAACCCTTTGCACCATCTTCAAACAAGATTTTTTGCGTATAAATAGAGGGGCTTATACCTTTAATATCTGCAATAGTCCACCCGATAGCCTTCTTGTGCTTCTTGAGAATCTCCACCAATTTATCTTCTTGAACAACAGATAATTCAGCAGAGATAATAATATACAAAGTAGAAGAAGGTCCCAAATAGGCATATTTCAGATGATAAGGAAGAGCTTTTAATTCTAACACTAGCGGTTCATCAATTGATGCTTTTGGAGTTTTAAATCCTTGTGATGATAACTCCAATGATTCAAAGCGGCCTTTTGTTCTTGTACCCTGTGAATTAGCTTCCAACCAAGCTAGGAGTTCAACCACGTCATCTTGAGAAACATTCAGTATTAATTGCTCCAAAGGGTCATGAGAAGAGTTAAAATCTAATTTTTCAGAAACTAGTTCATCAAGAAAGGTTATAGCTGAGCAAGATTCTAAATCATTTGAATATTTCATGGCTTTAAAAACATTGAAAGTTACCTTTTCATCGTGTACCCTCATAGTTAGCTCCCCATTTTTCACATCAATCGGAGTTCTTTCTGTAGTAAGGAATGGTCTTCCCAAAATAATGGGAACTTCTCGATCGGCCTCATAGTCCAACACAATGAAATCAGCAGAAAATATGAACTTGTCTACCTTGACCAAGACATCTTCAATTTTTCCCTCTGGATGAGCAAGAGATCTATCAGCCAGTTGAAGAGTGATGGTTGTAGGTTGAACTTCTCCAATCCCCAATTTCCTAAACACGAACATAGGCATCAAGTTTATGCTAGCTCCCAAATCGCACAGTGCCATCCCACAATAAGAGTTACCAATAGTGCAAGGAATAGTGAAACTCCCTGGATCTTTCATCTTTGGTGACGGTTTATTCTACAAGAATGAGCTGAATTCCTTTGTTAGAGCTACTGTTTCAAACTTACCCAACCTACACTTCTTCATAAGGATGTCCTTCATGAATTTAACATAGTTGGGCATCTGCTCAAGAGCTTCAACAAGTGGAATGTTGATATGAAGCTATTTTAACACATCCAGAAACTTCTTGAATTGAACATCTTGTTTTTGCAATCATTGAGGAAATGGCAGTTATGGCAGAATTTGTCGTTTTTTAGATGGGCTCTCTTGTGGAGAGATTGTAGCATTCTGAATTCCCTCTTTGTCTATAACTTTTCCCTTACCCTTAGTGTTTTCCCAGTTACACAAGTAGAAGGGGGGTTGAATACTTGTGTGTTTTTTTTGCCTGCTTAAAATCAATTTAATAAGTAGTAAAAGTTTGAATTAAGAACAAAGACGAACACAAAAAGATATGAATAACAGCTGTTTGTTTTATTGATGTAGAAAAACAAACTCTTCTAAGGTGTACATAAACCCTAGAAGCTTCTCTGTGTATCTCACAATAACTCTCTCTATCTCTATGCTATCTCAAGAATTTGACTGACTTCACACACATTACAATTAGGTTACATAAAGTCTTTATATAGAGAGATACCTATCAACTAATAACAGAAAGATAAATTACAATACTCCTTCCTTCTCATAGCATATCTGCAATATCTTTGGCTTTATCTTCAAAAACTTCCCTTATATGTGATCATCTTCCAAATTCAGCTTTGACTTCATAGAATCTGAAATCTCCAGACTCTGCCAAACTATAGACTCTGATAGACTATAGACCCTGATAATTTGTAGACTCTGACAGATTGTAGACTCCGACAACCTATAGACTCTGATCACCTTTCAGACTATGATCTTCATCTAGACTTTGGTCTCACTTTCTATAGAAAATCTTCTAAGAACATGAATGTTGACTAACTAGACTCTGATTACAAAATTTCAGAGACTAGAAAGACTTATTACAAATAAGCTATGCTAAATCCTGTTCTAGCATTTTGTAGATCATCAAATGAATAAATTCCTAACAATCTCCCCATATTTATGCTTTATAAAAATTAAGCATAAATCAAGGTTTGATGATGTGAAAACTAAAGAATGATACAATTATTCCAGAACAAAAAAAATCTGTATAAGGAAAAAGAATTATTTCTCACTTGATCTTCTCAAAAGCTGGATTATTCTTTAAAAATGAATTCAACATCTTCTCCTCTACAACATCAAGAGCTTCACCAACATATTTCTTCAATTTCTTCATTTCTTCATTTGAGCACTTGATTTGACAATAAGCAGCTCTCAAATCATTTGCACTGCATTCTTGATCTTTTAAATCTTTCAACATTAGAACACTGACTTTCCCACTCATAGGCCGAAATCCAAAGTAATGACCCACACCTTCTTGAAATTTAATCTGCTTTTCTTCTATTGGCATGACTTGATCATTTCCTTCAGCATTAACATACTTTAAAGAAAATCTGCCCATTTGCTGATTTGCTTGTCTGTGCAGAGTCACCTTCTTGTCAATCTCTTTGAACCATCTATGTGTGACAACTTCTTTGCTTTTGTTTACTTCATAAGAAATTTGTAGGAGAAATCTAATATATTGTAATTCCTCAACCTGTTTGAAAAAGATAAAATTTGATTGACTTATCCATCTTGTAGATCCACCTTCTAAGAAGTACACTAACATCTCATTTTTCGCCTTCTCTGTACCTCCCTGTCCTCCTTGCATCTTTCTTTCAAAAACATTATAAACAATTTGAAAAGATACCAATTTATTCAAGTGTTTTTGTGTAATCTTCTCAAATTGCCTATCTGTCAAGGATTGAGGATCCCTGGATAGAGTTGTTGTTCTGTCAATATCTGATTCTTCAAAGCCTCCAAGTCTTGTCTTCTTTTTGGCTCTTAGTTGTAGATTTGACTGACTGCACTTCCAGTAAGAGGGTACTTTTATATCATCAGAGTCTGCTTTTTTTTCTTTTACTTATTAGAGTCTGGCTTAGACTCTGATTTCCTATGTCCAGTCCCTGACTGGTGTGTTTGAGATTTAGCCAAACCAACTTACTTTTGCACACCACCAGGACCATAAGAACCATCATGAGCTTCATCATCATCTCCTCCTTTTAACTCCCTTTTTAGTTTCTTTGCAAGTCTCATCCTTATTCCTCCTGGAAGAATCACTGACTTCTCCCCCTTTTTGACATCATCATTACTACTAATAGCCAGAAGAATTTGTTCAAGGACAATGGAAATATTGGCTTGGGTTGCAATAACTGAATCTACCTTGGTATTTAAAGCTGAAACTAGAGATTGAAGGTGAGCCTGATTGGATGTGATATCAGCAATAGCATCCTTGAAAGTAACCTCCTTAGATACTTACAGAGAGTGAATTCTATCAAACCTAGTATTGAGTAAAGAAGTTGTATTATCAACACCAGTAATCTTTGTTTGGATGTGAGAAATATCTTTGGCCATAGTTGCCAACTGGTCAGCAACAGTTTCTGTTTCAAGATGAACATCCCCATCAAGTTCCTGATCTTCTTCACCAGGATAGTGACCATGTTCTTGAAGAAAAGACTTTTTCTGAAAGGCCTTAAGTCTCCCAGACTGATTAATATGCAGAATACAAGCAAATGTGTCTTTATCATCTATTCCTTTCACTTGTGCAGATGCCCAAGATTGAGGAAATACCTGATCAAAATAAGTAAAAGATGGATTCACTGGTCCATCATCCTCAGAAGTGTCATCCTCCTCAACTGGTTCAAGTTTGGTAATATGAGGTGTGGTAGACTCTGGAGGTGTAGACTCTGAAACTGCAAACGGGACTATAGACCCTGACTCCTCCTTAGAGTGATCAGAGTCTGTAGACTCTAGAATTCTAGCCCTTATAGGCATGATTAAAAGAAGTTCTTCTGACTTCAAGTCTGCAGCCTCATCTTGATTAGAAGTGTCAACCACCAAGGCCTCCATTACTCTATCTGCACGTCTAGCCAAAGAATCCACTAAATGATGTTGTGGTCTTTGTACAAATGATTTCTGGGCAGCAATTGGCTCCTCATTCTTGCCAATCTGCATAATTAACATGAAAGAATTTTCATCCATCCCCTGCCCTAACTCATTGGACCAACTCTGAGGAAAAACTTGATCACAATAAGTGAAGCTATGTTCAGGATACACTAATCTCTCTTCCTCACAGTGGGGTTGGACACCCACTCTCTCATCCTCAGTCAGGCTCTCTACAGCCTTATCTACCTCTCCTTTTTCCTGGACCAGTGCCAGCCTCTCAATTATTTTCACTCATATGGATAGGTGCACTCAAAATTCCTACAGAAGAGGGGTTGAGAGGAATAGTAGTTGCTTCAATACCTTAATCACCTTGATGGAGGGGTTCTTTTTCAAATGTCTGAAGGCTAGGGGTGTCCACCAAGGGGTGAGCAGCAACAGACTCTGAACCCTTACAAGCATCTTATTTCTTTTTAGAGTCTGTTGGCTCTAGAATCCCAGTCTCAGGGTCTACTCTAGACTCTGACTGCTTCAGTATGACTTCATTAGAAGTCAAAGTCTGAGTGTCACCATCTTTGACTGTTGGTGCATGAGACTCCCTCTCAAGGTGAATAGACTCTGAAAGGATAGATTGGTTGAATTCTTCACGAGCATCCATCAGATTCTGTTCTCCTATATCATTGGGGTTCCCAACTGCAGAAAATTGAGTTGTCAAGGAGGGTCTAACAACATTGTTAGGCCCCGGAAGTATCGTAGAAGGGGGGTTGAATACGATACTCACTAAATTAAAAAATTCTTTTGAATCTTTTGCGGATAAATAATTTAGAGTTCGGTTAGTGGGCTCGTGTTCTTGAGGTGAATAGTGTTTACAGAGCTGCTTACTAATTTTCTGTGTTTAGGATTAATCATTTCGGTTCTAGAAAATCAGCAGTAAAATAAACAACACAAGATTCGGGAAATATATCATTTGATAAATATAAACCTTGAGGTTGCTACACCCGGCCAATAAATCCGGTCCGAAGAACAAGTTATTCGCTGCTTAACAAAAATATAACTCTCAATTTCCTATACAAGTATTTCTAGATTAGTACAAAGGAAACTAAGACCGTAGAGAGTGATATATAGTGGCCCTGAACATTTTCCGTTACGGGACCGACCACTAATACATCTCCGGTGAAGAGGTATAGATTTTTCTGGGTGTTCTCTCCTCTCCGGCTTCGCCTTCTCTCTCTCTGGATATTTTTATTGTGTTGTAGAAGAATTCTCCAAATGAATGGCTTTGCTTCAATTTATGTGTAGGCTTTTTCAGTAAAGCTACGTGGCTTCATGTGGTCCAAGTAACTGAGCTGCTTCTTCACTTCTTGAATTAACAACCGTCGAGACATTTAATTTATAATCATCGGTGAGTCTGTTGATAACCATCGAGACTGAAATAAATCACTTAATACAATTCTGCTCAAGGATATCAATGATAGGTGGCATGCTGTGGCTGGCTGTAGATTAAACAATCTTAAACCTCAACTATCGAAGTGCCATAACTATCGAATGACTTAACCGTCGATGGAATAAATAATCTGGATATTTATCTGAGTACCTTAACTATCGAGATGCTGTAACCGTCGGTCAATTAAGACGAAACAGTCAAACCCAATAACTATCGACTCAATATAAATTATTAAACCATAACCGTCGAGTGATTTGAAATTAATAATATATCCAAAATGGTAACCGTCGAGTGATTTGCTAACCGTCGGTAAATAAGACGAAATAGCCAAACAGGAAACCCAACCGTCGGTAAATAAGACGAAATAGCCAAACAGGAAACCTAACCGTCGGTAAATAAGACAAAACAGTCAAACAGCTAAAACCAACTGTCGGTAGTTCACCTTAGCCATTTTTCCAACGATTCAAAGCTCTGTAATATTTCTTTTCACTGCAACCAAGTTAATAAATTTACCTTTACTACTTGAACTTGATTTTCTCCGAGCTTTAGCACACAACGGTTATACAGGCAATTCTTTTCTAACATAGATGCAGTTCTCAATTCCTTTTGTGCTGACATTTAGTACAACTGGTCTGGTTCACAAATGACTAACACGAACTTGATCTTCACATCTTCTTGACTATTCAATTGGCCCTGTTTCTCTAGCTGTTAAGATGTGCTTCTGTTTTAAGTACATCGGGATCCTCTGGCACTTATGCTGAATCACAAACATATCTGAAACCCTGAACATCTTCAAACTTTATCCTTGACTGAAGTCTAAACATATGAATGAACTTCTTCCAGCAATCTATAGTAGACTCCAAGATTCCATCTAATATTTTGATTCTTTGTATTTGCCGTATATTCTATCTTCTTGATTCCTGTACTTGAGCTCTGCAATTCATTGCTTGACTGATTTGCAGATTTGGATCACTAGAATCTTTCTGGTACTTTGACAACTGCTTCACTGCTTCCACATCCTTGAATACTTCGTCCTTTATTCTTCACTGAGGCATGAACATATTAATGAACTTCTTCCGGTGAACTAATGCTTCAAGTCTGTAGATTTCTTCTTTATCCTTTGTCTTTACCAAGTCTTCATGTCTTCCTGATTCCGGTGATAACTTCATATTATGTACACGTCCTGTTCTTGTGTTGAGTTATAACCCTATGTTACATATAGGTTTATACATACAACCTTACAATCTCCCCCTATTTGTTTGGTAGAGATTAACAAGCAAATCCCTAGAGGATAACTCAACTAACTACAAGAAAATATTAATGCTCTAGACTTGTAAATAATACTACTTGGGTTCTGGATCATATAATACATTTCCAGATTTCTATAAAGTAAAGAGAAATAGAAAATGAGTGTTCCTTTAGCACTGAACGCATCTTCAATAGATATCATCTTTATTCCTCTATGTTTGAGCTTTTCTCTGCTTCAAAATCCTTCATTGCTTGACCTATAAAGAACTTATCATAAACTGAGCTTCATAAGAATCAAAATTCCTGGGAACATCTTCAATAAAATATAGAACATTGCTCAAATAATGTTCTCCCCCTGAGAATGTGATTCTTCTTCTTTTTCTTCTTCTCCCTTTAGATAATCAATGGAAATGTCAATTCTTTTCTGTACATCCCACTTGGATGAGGAATCCTCTACTGATAACTCCTTTCAAGTATAGGATACAGCTTTTTGATTCTCCCATATTCTTTCTTTTCTCATAAGGATTAGAAGATAAGATTTTCTTCTTTTTCTTGTCTACTAAATTCTTCTCCCCCTAAGGATATTAACTTCTCCCCTAAGGATATGAAGATAAGAAGACCTTCTCCCTTTTCTTGTATACTAAATTCTCCCCCTTAGTTGAGGAATCCTCCAATGGCCCATGATCTTTCGAATGGCTTGTCTTCCAAAGAAGGTTCTCGTATGTCATTGATTGGGAAAACATAGTAGCTTTTCTTCCAGAAGTAACAAGTAGCAAGGGTAAGTGTTTGGTCTATGGTTTCCTCACTTCTACTACGTTCTTTTGGTGTTTACACTTAAGTGTCGAGCACTTTGAAGTGTTTCACTCTTTCTCTCCCTATCTCTCACTCAAGTGTATCTCTCCCTCACTTTCACTTAAGTGTTTCTCTCTCTCCCTTTCACTCTGCATTCCAAATATAGCCTTCTGTACTTGCAAGTAAAATCCGTCAATTCATATATTCCCAACACCTGATTTATCAAAATGAACTGAATCACTATCAAGTGGAGAATTGCCTCGTAGAGGTGATCTTGATCTATCATGCATAAGCACTGTCTCAGCACCAGACTCATTAGCAATTGCTAAATCACTGTCTAGTGGAGCCTCACCTCTTTGAGATGGGTTATCCCAAGATATAAAATCTAGTAAGGAATCCTTCCTTGTTCTATCAAAGAGTTCCTCACACCTTCTCCGTAAACGAGAGGTGGACATTCCTTTCCAGGATCTGGAAATGTTCCTTCCAGGAGGGTCAACGTAGTAGACAATGTAATGAATGTAAAATTAGAGTCTACGTTTCCCTCATAACCCAATGACGGGTAATTTGTTAACATGCTTATACCTCTCACTGTGCACGCCTTGCAATGTGTTCCTAGAATTTATCTGTTTAGGCTTACCATCAGCGTGAGTGCCAGTGGTGTGCTTGACTCATTATAAGATGCTCTGGCTGACGAGCGAATTTTAATGGACTCACCCTGTTGAGAGAATGATTCCAGAGACAGTTTAATTACCTTTTCAGCTTTGCATCCTTTTGAGAAGATGCAGATGAGCTTACAGTTACCTCAGTTATATACTTCTTTACTTCTCTAGAGGTAGAGTTGTGGGTGCACTTCCGACTTCATCCTTATTTACTGCATCAAGTGCAGTTTCTCCCTTATCAACCTCTAACTAACATTTGTTCCTTATAACTCCAAGGGTTAATATATGGAAGTGGATGAATCAGTGTTTGGTATGAAGGCCTGGGTAAGAGATTGATGGGTTTTCAACCTCTTGGCCAGCTTCTAAAGCCTCTAGGGGCTAATCGGAAAGAATCAATCAAGATTAAAAGATAATCACCTTAACATTCTAAAATATATTTTTCATCCCAATGAGAAGGAAAAATATAAGAAGGAATGGTAATTGATTGCATTAAAGCACTTTTAGTAAAAGAGTTTTGTCGGTTCTAAAGATTTATCATTTAAGAGCGTGAAACCAATAGAAATTTTCTTTAAGATACTTATCCCATAATAAAACGCGGGAATGTGTATCAGAGAAAAAGTCTATCCCTTATGAATTTCTTATAAGGCAAACTTCCCATAATAAAACGCGGGAATTTACACCAAAGAAGAAATTCAACTCTCTTACCAAATTTTATCTCAATAAAATGACTCTTTTCATTTAAAACCTAAGCACTGTATGTTTTGAAAACAATTTTGCAAAATATCTTTATCAGATAGAGGACTATGATTTTCCGACTCATAATGCAATTATGATTTACATCATTTTCGTCCACCTGATAGTATCCCCGACTTAAAATAAAAACATGACAATTGGGTTGGATGAATGCTTAACAATACAGTACTAGGCCTTCAAAGCAACAACCACTGTTTAGGTACTCTGAATCAATGTGAAACATACATTGAAACAAGTATTTAAAAACAAATCATTTTACAAGTGATTGGTACCTCGAAGTCAAAATAATTTTTCGTAATAAAATAGCAGTCACAAAGTCTCTGCCATTTTAAAAAGAAAAATTAAGAGGGAGAAAGTTTTTTAAACTTTTAAAACTAGCTTTTGGGAGAGGATAATAGATTATGAGATCGGAGAAAAATTATCCTCAAGAAAAGTTTTTTAAAAGAGAAGTTTTGAAAAAGAATTCTGAAGTTTTCTTAACTAAACTGATAGTAAAATGAATGTATCTTTACATAAAACATTTTAAAAAAGAAATAGACAAAAATTTCTTTTTAAATACATTCAGGAATCAGTCAAAGAAAGAAAACTAAATATATTAATACTAACGGCTTTTTCAAAAACCAATTTTTACTTAAAATAAAGACTAAGCAAATCCATTAGTATCAATATATCACAATTATTTTGTAATAAAATATTATTCAATTATTACAGAGTAATAAAAGATAATAATTATACTACAAATAATTATGCTTCGAATTTAATTTAATTTACTTAAATCATGGAACGAATATATCACTGAATTATTTTATATCATCATGATTTAAACAAATCAAAATAAATTAAATACTTATGCTGCACTAAGCAATTGCCAATCACATGCATATATATATATATATTAACTAAACATGGCAATCATTCAGTAGAACAATAAGCATGAAGACATATTTTTATTATTAGTGATTTCAGATAAGCAACTTGTGTTATCACTAATATTAAAAATATCACAATTAATTGCACGCTGATACCAATTATTTGATATTTATCAATAATTTTAAGATGCAAGAAATTGTACTTCTTATATTTTATCAAATCAAAATTATGAAACTGATAATCATTGTATTGCTTCAATCCATAATTTTAATAGGATAAAATAATTTCGCTAAATACTAAAATATTCATTAGATTGAATATTAGCATCTAACTTCCTACACTATATCTAATAATTGTCACTCTAGCATATTACAATTATACTCATAACACTTATTATTGATATATGTAAGCTCGAGAAAATAGTTGAATAGAAATTCACAAGTCCTTTAAATATAGACATTTAACACTTGTGTTCCTAATTGCAACTTCTCGCAACAAAAACAAATTTAGAAATATTTTCTAAGTATATAAAATATTGAGAATTTTATACACATAACTTAGAAAATACTTCGTCTTCCAATATTAGTGAGTTTTAAAATATGAATTAATTACTTAGAACAGAAATTCTAAATACTGTCACTAATATCAAAAGTATCACAATTATTTACAACAAAATATTTAAGAATATCAGAGCAATTAAGCAAGATATCATTGACTAATATTCATCAGATATTTAACATACAAATAATTATGCTTCTAACTTATGCTAAATAATTTAACTACCACATATGCATATAATATTGTAAGCATGATAATTAAACTAATAGCAAAAAGTATAAGGTACTGGATTTAAAAATAAATTCACAAGTCCTTTAAATATTAAAATTTTAATACTTGTGAACTCATTTGAGAATTCCTTGCAGATGAGATTTCCAACATATATGCAAATAAATAATATCCCAAGTTTATTAACCAACTTAGATAAAATTAATTCATCAAGTTGTTTAACAAATATATGCAAGTTATTCTACTAAGAACAACTCTCAAAAGAAATGATACCTGGTGTCCATGAGCTTGTTCCTTAAGTGGTGTGAAGAGATTAACAATTTTGCTGGAAATTGACAACTTCTAGGAATGACTTCCCTGTCTTTCTTACAACCTGCATTATCTATATCTATATAGCCAATTAGGTTAAACCTAGTATCTTTAGGGTCCCAGATTTCAAGAATTAGTGATCCCCTAAGATATATAACAATTCATAACTTAGCTATAAGTGTTGGTCCCTGATATTGTAGAAGGGGGGGGGGGGTTGAATACAATATCTGAAATTAATCGCGGAATAATTAGATTTAAAATATTATTTAAATTACTCGCGAAATATTAATTAGAATGAAATACTGTTCAAGTGAAAGATATAATTTTAACTGGATTAGTATTACAAAATTAATATTTAGAAAACTGTTATATAATTGATAAAAAAGATCTAGAACAAATTTGACATGAACTGTTCGAGTTTAATCAATTATATTCAAACTTGCACAAAAATCTGTGAATATTATAATGCAGACAAATTTCTGAATTTGAACTGATTTTCTAACAACAGAAATTAGAAGAGATCTCCTCATATTTATAGAGGTTGGAAAAACTTAGCATTACTTTTCAGCATTACTTTTCACTATGACCTTTTTAACAAGAATTAAGCCTTGTATTACTTTTCAGAAAGCTATGCATTACCTTTGATTTTCGGTATTACTTTTCAATGACTAGCTCAGCATTACTTTTCAACAAAAGTAATTCGGTATTACTTTTTGAAATTCTCCGGTATTACTTTTGAATCAGCTCGGTATTACTTTCTTCAATTCTTCGGTATTACTTTTGAAATTCTCCTGTATTACTTTTGAATCTGCTCGGTATTACTTTCTTCAATTCTTCGGTATTACTTTTGAATCTGCTCGGTATTACTTTTTAACAAAAGTAATATTGACTTAACCTTTTATAGTAAATTAATTCTACTTTGTTTAATTAAATAATTTATAAATTAAATTAAATTCATCTTGAATTAATTTAATTAAATAAATTAAATAATTAACTTCCTTTTGATTAGTAGAATTAAAATACTATCTGACTTATATAAACTTGTAGTCAGCTTCACAGTCTTCTCTACTCTTCTTTTGACTTTTATCTTGACACCACTTTAGCTAAAATGAAGAATAAATATTTTATTGTTGACACACAAATGTACTGTCTGGTTCATTTGTATCAAACAAATGAAGAGTAATTTGTATCAAATGTCCCTGATATTGTAGAAGGGGGGAGGGTTGAATACAATATCTGAAATTAATCGTGGAATAATTGGATTTAAAATATTATTTAAATTACTCGCGAAATATTAATTAGAATGAAATTCTGTTCAAGTGAAAGATATAATTTTAACTAGATTAGTATTACAAAATTAATATTTAGAAAACTGTTATATAATTGATAAAAAAGATCTAGAACAAATTTGACATGAACTGTTCGAGTTTAATCAATTATATTCAAACTTGAACAGAAATCTGTGAATATTACAATGCAGACAAATTTTTGAATTTGAACTGATTTTCTAACAACAGAAATGAGAAGAGATCTCCTCATATTTATAGAGGTTGGAAAAGCTTAGCATTACTTTTCACTATGACCTTTTTAACAAGAATTAAGCCTTGTATTACTTTTCAGAAAGCTGGGCATTACCTTTGATTTTCGGTATTACTTTTCAATGACTAACTCAGCATTACTTTTCAACAAAAGTAATTCATTATTACTTTTTGAAATTCTCCGGTATTACTTTTGAATCTACTCGGTATTACTTTCTTCAATTCTTCGGTATTACTTTCGAAATTCTCCGGTATTACTTTTGAATCTGCTCGGTATTACTTTTTAACAAAAGTAATATTGACTTAACCTTTTATAGTAAATTAATTCTACTTTGTTTAATTAAATAATTTATAAATTAAATTAAATTCATCTTGAATTAATTTAATTAAATAAATTAAATAATTAACTTCCTTTTGATTAGTAGAATTAAAATACTATCTGACTTATATAAACTTGTAGTCAGCTTCACAGTCTTCTGTACTCTTCTTTTGACTTTTATCTTGACACCACTTTAGCTAAAATGAAGAATAAATACTTTATTGTTGACACACAAATGTACTGTCTGGTTCATTTGTATCAAACCAATAAATATTCTCTATTCTTAACATTGAAAGTTGTGGCCTTCTGCTTTTCTGTCTTTCCTCTTCTGTTCTTTTTCTTCTGGAATCTTCATGTAGTAGCCACTTTTAAAATCTTCTGTACCTTCTGAATTCTTTTGAATTACTACTTAATTTTATTTTACTGACGCTTGAACAAATAAATGAACTTCTTCCAGTGTTGAGTAGTAGCTTCAACTGAGTACCTCTGATACTAGGATTCCTTGTGACTAGTTGACTGTCTTTGCCTTGATTCCTGTTTGATATTTATTATTTACTACTATTTCTTCTCTGAGTTGAGTTGTCATCTAATTATTACAAATAGGCCTAGTCATATGCCTTTCAGTAAGATAAGATTCTCTAGTATCCACTTGGAAACTTGCACATAGGCATATCGAGAATAAAATATATGGTCTTTATGCACTTGAATAAGTAATGATTTGATCATACCTCTATAGCTTGTCACTTCAGTTCATATACCTGATTTGCCCTGATCAAGCTTAGTGGTTTATTGGCAAGGAGTCTTGGCAGGTCTAGAATCTTCTAAATTGCGCATCATCAAAAGATCCTTGACTTACTTTAATTGCCATCATTCTTTTGAATTAATTGTAATCCAAAAAGAATTGCAACTCTTCGAACATGCTCATTTTGTACCTACTCTGCATTAACTTAGCAAAAATCTCTTGCCAAATTTTCATTAGTAGACCCACATATAATATAATCAAGGTATACTTGCACATATATTACATTGTGTGTGCCATGTATTCTAGAGAGATATATGTGTATATAACTACTCTAATATAAAATCAATTTCAAATAACTAGTAGTTAGAGTGTCATACCATATCCTTGACGATTTGCTTGAGTCCCTAACTCCATACATAGAGAGCTTGTGCAGAGAATGATATACAAATTCCAATGATCTGCAACTTCAAAGTCCAGGAAATCTTGTACATCAACTTCAATTAACTCACCATTCAGGAGTGCACTTTGTTCACATTCATCTGATAGATCTTCATGGTTGAATGCTCAACATGTGCTAGGAATATCTTGTTAGGTCTTCATCTTGTTAGGCCCTAAAAGGATCAAATCTCGTCACTGGTGCTTACTGTTTGATCTTGAAAGTCCCGAAGATTCTGTTTCTATCATCATCAATACCTTCTACTTTGTATTAACCTATAGCAACCAGTTTAGCTTTGTCCCTCATAACAATGCCAATAATCATCCAGTCTCTGAGAACCCTTATTGTACCAATTTCAGTTTCGACTTTAGTGGTCTGGGTTCCAGCTTCAGTAGTTTCTGCCTTTCGAACTGATTGGGATCATCTTGCATTTGCGATCACCCAATCCGGATCAATTAGTGCATCTTCACTATTATTTGGGATACTAATTATTGAATGTTGGGTCCCAAAAAATATATGTTCATCTTGATTAGCACTTCTAGCCTTTACTCAAAATCCGGTTTACTAAGAACCAGACTCCAGGAATGACTTTGACTTCAAACCCTTTGTCTCAGCAGATATGTTCTTGATGTATTCCTTTGATCTTCATTATGTTGAGTACGACTAGTAGATCATTCCTTTATTTGTTCCCCCTGAGTTGCTGCTAGGATGTGTTGAAGATCCTTCACCTTTTTCAGTGGATTCTGTTAAAGTCCACGAGTTGTGTAGTTTCACTACCAATTCCACTAATAGGATCTGAATCAACATCCTTATCATTGTTTCCTTCTACAACCTCAGTTTCATCATCAATATCTGAATTTGACTCTGACGGGATGTCAAACTTCAAAGATTCATAATAGACTTTCATTTGAATGCTTGGGAGCTTGGTGTAGTAGGTCGAAACATTCAGACTTTTAATCACCTTCTGGTTTTCCATCATCAATGAGTAACTGAGGAAAATTGTACCTTGAGTCTTAATTTCTTGTTAAGATACTCATATATGTCTTCAGTAAATATCAATTTCCTCTAAACATAAGAAAGAGTTTCAGTGTTTGCTTCTGGTTGGCCATTAACTCATATGATGTCTTTTTACGATCTTGTTGATTAAAGCAGCATACTGTGTTAATTGTTTCAGCTTCAAAGTACCTTTTTCAGTGCAGAATTCATTTAGAACTTCATTCGCGAAATTCAGTTCCATTATCTGACTTCAAAGTTCTCACAGCTTACTTTGCTTCCAACTTGATCTTCCTGATGCGATCAATTACCATCTGTGACATTTTGTCTGTTGAATGCACGAACATCACCAACTTATAACTAGGGTTGTCATCAACTACCACTAAGCATATTTCTTCATTGACATAATTTGCTTCAGTGTGATGTTTTCATTGACTTTCCTATATGACATACTTCAAAATGTCCTTCTGGTTGAATTCCATTTGAAGCAGTCCTCTCACCAATTTCATCTTTATCAGAGAATCCATTGTCTTGATCAACAAGTGTGAGAGCTTCATATGCCTTAGCTAACTCTTTACTGATGAAGCTTTACTAAAAAGTTCACTTCACCTTTGCATATGAAATCCATGTCAGCTACGAACAAAATTCCTCACTCTCAGTTGAGTGAGCTGCCAACCTTCTTGTTTGAGATCAAGCACTTTTCCTTTTCAATGCTTTTCCAGAAAACTCTTAACAAAGAATTTCCTAGTGCCCTGTAGATAGTGCCTAAGTCCTTTCACAAGAAAGATGCTTCCACTGATGACAGTTCTTAAATCATGATAGCCATATCCCTTGTACATCCTTTGCTGTCATCTCCAAAGGTTACCGTCGGGGAGGCCTTCTCAACCAACAGTGATAGAAGAGCTTTAATGTTAGTCATATGCCTCGAACAATAACTGTCAAGAAATCACATAACTTTTGCTTCTTTTTACATACTTTGCAATCACAAATGATTAAGCTTCTTGGTCCTCAATCTCAATTGAGTCCAGATGGGTTAGAGATATTTCTTATAACAAAGGTAACAACAGATTCAATTATGCATAATAGAAAATTCAGTACTATCTACTTTAACCATTAAACACATAAGTGACAGGTTTCAAGCAGATTTACAGATATTCAATAATTTTCTAAAAGCACATGGAATAGAAGAACTAACAAATTAATTATCGATTATGTCTAATCCATTCTATTGTTGTTTAACATTTTAACTATCTCTAATTACCTAAGTCAGTTTTAGATTAGTCCTCGAATCTACAAAACTTACTGACTACTTAGATAATTCTACCATCTTTTAATATTCTACTCCTTAAAAAGCAATACATGATGTGATATAACATTTAAGTTCAACTATGTGAGTAGGAGCAAATCATATGAAAATAAGCACATAAACAATTTCAAGTAAGAGCAAATATAAAATATCTGATCTATGATCTGTATGTCTATTAGCAATTTTCACAATATTAGCAGAGATATTAAATCACATAAGATTTAAAATCAAGTTCAAACAAATATTTTAGGGATACACTTAACAGTCTAGCAACTATCTAATTCTTGATATTCATTTTACTGCATAGAAAATCAAGTATGAAATGTACTCACTAAACTCATATAACTAAGCATGAAATCTTATTCTTAGCAATCAATTAAGCATTTAAGTTCCAAGATGCTAACATGTTGACACGAGTCTAATACATTTCAAAACATAATAATCATACAATTATGAATTAGATAAAGATATACTAGTTAGTAAGTGTACCTGTGAAGTGCTTAGTGATTCATCTCTAGTGTTGGTCATTGATACCAGATATTCATTTTACTGTGAAGTGCTTAGTGATTCATCTCCAGTGTTGGTCATTGATGCCAGATATCCATTTGGTTCATCACTGTCACTGATAGACTCAACCTTGCATTTGACTTCATCAACAAATGCTTTCCCTTGCTACATCCTCACTAATGTTTGAGATTCCTGCTACAACCCAACATAGTGTCTGTCATCTTTTGCTTGTACAGGCTTCTTCAAACTGTGTAGCAAACCCCTGATCTTGTCTTCTATAATCAACCATCCCTGTCTTGCAACCACCTCTTGAACTGATCTTAAAAATCTCCTTAATTGAATCTATAGATAAGGACCTTAGATTAAGGATTTGGATTCCGTCTGAATTTGATGTCACTGAACTTCCTGGTTGTCCTGCAGGATTAACTAGTTGTCCAGATCTCAGGTTATTCTAAAGTGTCAAATTCACATGCAACACCTTGACCACTACCTCGAGCTTCAACATCTTCAATTCAGCTTCTAGGATCAGTTCGTTTTTGTTCGGAAGGTCTCAACCTTGACTTCAATCAATTTGGTTCATGGGTCATAAATACAGTGGATATGCTAACAACCTGCTTTACCAAATATTATCTGCTTCAGCTCTTGTTCCAGTTCATAGGCCTTCAGCACACAAATAGTTCATCTAAAGATAATGTGGTTGTATCCTTAGATTCCCTATGGCTGTAACCCTGTTTTCCAGATGATCTGCAGTGTTAGCACGAACTTCCTGTAATCTCCCTGTAGAAAGAAAACTTCAAAGCTTGCACAGAGATGTCGGGTAGTCCAGTCTGTTCTCCTTCACTACTTTTAACCTCCAAGATTTTTCATTCAAAAACCACAACTCGAATCAACCAGATCTTCAGTCAATCTTTGTTGTCTTTAAAACCCGTAAAAATCTTCAACTACTAACTTCTGAACATCCTCGAATAAGTACTTAAGAAAAATTTAAATTTACACAATTTTTAATTTTCTTAGAAAGTAAATTAAACAAAAATAAAAATTTACAGAACTTAATTTTCAAGAATTTTGAATTTTCTTAAAAATTAAAATATTGTAAATTAATATTGAAGAAAAATTTAATTAACAAGAATATTAAATTTTCTTGAAAAATAAATAAATCTAAAATAAATATTAAAGGTTCAAAACATTAAGTAGGCCAAAATAGCATCTGAGGCGCTTATGTCCAAGAGTAACACTAATGAGTCACATTTTTCCTCAAAAAGAAACTTCGCCAATATTAATACCTAAGACATGATTACACAGTAAAAATACTATATGATCATGTTTCAGAGTTTAATAAACACTGGTCAATTTTTATTCCGGAAACAAAAATTACTCCAGGGGCAAATATATTTTTCTGAGACGTAATTAAAAAATGAACACTCTGCGACTTCCAAGCAGCTTCGACACCCTTAATTTAATATTTAAGAAAAATTTACATTTCCAAAATTTTTAATTTTCTTAAAAAATAAATTAATCAAAAATAAATATTTACGAAAAATTTAATTTTCAAGAATTCTGAATTTTCTTAAAAATTAAATAAAATGTAAATTAATATTTAAGAAAAATTTACAGTTACGAATTTTAAAAATTTTGAAATAAAATAAATCAAAAATAAAAAATATCAGAATGCGAGACTTGCTAACTATCAGACTTATTTTTAATCAAACCACCTTTCGATAGTTATCAACTATCGGTAGAAGATTTAAAAAAAACTGGCCAAAATTTAACAATTATCGATAGCTGGCTTGACTTGGAGAATCACTGGTCAATTGAAAACTTCCGCGCGTGTTTATTTGTTGACCAACTTCTTGTCCACTGAATTGGTTTCCTGGTCAGCGCGTGAACTAAAAACGTTAATCACTTAACCTCACTGAATCGCCTGCTAGCGAAATAAATGGACCAAAATTAATCAACAGCAGCGATGCATAAAAATGTACCAAATAATAAATTATAATTATAAAAATAAATATATTTAAATTTAGAGAATAAATTTATTTAAATTAAATTAATAAAATAAATAAATTTAAATTAAGTTTATGAAATAAACCTTTTCAAGTTTAAATAATAAACTCATTTAAATTAAATTTATAAAATAAATTTACATAAATTAAATTTATAAAATAAATTTATCTAAATATAAATTTATAAAATAAATTTATTTAACATGGCCTCTAAACATTCTGAGTTCAAACAGCTTCCGCCTGGCGAGCTTCACTGAGCTAATGGATCTTGATTTGTATATCAATCAGCAAGCTCTGATACCAATTGTTAGGCCCCGGAAGTATCGTAGAAGGGGGGTTGAATACGATACTCACTAAATTAAAAAATTCTTTCGAATCTTTTGCGGATAAATAATTTAGAGTTCTGTTAGTGGGCTCGTGTTTTTGAGGTGAATAGTGTTTACGGAGCTGCTTACTAATTTTCTGTGTTTAGGATTAATCATTCCGGTTCTAGAAAATCAGCAGTAAAATAAACAACACAAGATTCGGGGAATATATTATTTGATAAATATAAACCCTGAAGTTGCTACACCCGGCCAACAAATCCAGTCCGAAGAACAAGTTCTTCGCTGCTTAACAAAAATATAACTCTCAATTTCCTATACAAGTATTTCTAGATCAGTACAAAGGAAACTAAGACCGTAGAGAGTGATATATAGTGGCCCTGAACATTTTCCGTTAAGGGACCGACCACTAATACATCTCCGGTGAAGAGGTATAGATTTTTCTGGGTGTTCTCTCCTCTCCGGCTTCGCCTTCTCTCTCTCTGGATATTTTTGTTGTGTTGTAGAAGACTTCTCCAAATGAACGGCTCTGCTTCAATTCATGTGTAGGCTTTTTCAGTATAGCTACGTGGCTTCATGTGGTCCAAGTAATTGAGCTGCTTCTTCACTTCTTGAATTAACAACCGTCGAGACATTTAATTTATAACCATCGGTGAGTCTGTTGATAACCATCGAGACTGAAATAAATCACTTAATACAATTCTGCTCAAGGATATCAATGATAGGTGGCATGCTGTGGCTGGCTGTAGATTAAACAATCTTAAACCTCAACTATCGAAGTGCCATAACTATCGAATGACTTAACCGTCGATGGAATAAATAATCTGGATATTTATCTGAGTACCTTAACTATCGAGATGCTGTAACCGTCGGTAAATAAGACGAAATAGCCAAATAGGAAACCCAACCGTCGGTAAATAAGACAAAACAGTCAAACAGCTAAAACCAATTGTCGGTAGTTCACCTTAGCCATTTTTCCAACGATTCAAAGCTCTGTAATATTTCTTTTCACTGCAACCAAGTTAATAAATTTACCTTTACTACTTGAACTTGATTTTCTCCGAGCTTTAGCACACAACGGTTATACAGCCAATTCTTTTCTTACATAGATGCAATTCTCAATTCCTTTTATGCTGACGTTTAGTGCAACTGGTCTGGTTTACAAACGACTAACACGAACTTGATCTTCACATCTTCTTGAATATTCAATTGGCCCTGTTTCTCTAGCTGTTAAGAAGTGCTTCTGTTATAAGTACATTGGAATCCTCTGGCACTTATGCTGAATCACAAACATATCTGAAACCCTGAACATCTTCAAACTTTATCCTTCACTGAAGTCTAAACATATGAATGAATTTCCTCCAGCAATCTATAGTAGACTCCAAGATTCCATCTAATATTTTGATTCTTTGTATTTGCCGTATATTCTATCTTCTCGATTCCTGTACTTGAGCTCTGCAATTCATTGCTTGACTGATTTGCAGATTTGGATCACTAGAATTTTTCTGATACTTTGACAACTGCTTCACTGCTTCCACATCCTTGAATACTTTGTCCTTTATTCTTCACTGAGGCATGAACATATTAATGAACTTCTTCCGGTGAGCTAATGCTTCAAGTCTGTAGATTTCTTCTTTATCCTTTGTCTTTACCAAGTCTTCATGTCTTCCTGATTCCGGTGATAACTTCATATTATTTACACGTCATGTTCTTGTGTTGAGTTATAACCCTATGTTACATATAGGTCTATACATACGGCCTTACAAACATACTCCTCTGCCCCACTATCACCCAACCTCTAACTAGGTGGTTCTTGTGTGAGTGAGGCAGACTGAGCATCTTTATCACTAGTCACCATTGGTGCACTAGTCCCAGCCTCCAACTTCCTTCCTTCTCCTGCTACCTCCTTTGGTTCTTCAAGAATAAATGCATCCAACTTGTGATGAAAGGCCCGTAGATGGATTGCATTGATTGCCTGGGCATCTATGAGATGGAAGAGTTCCTGCAGTTTCCTTCTTACTCTTTGGAAATATGTGCCCTTGAATTGATCCAATCTACTCTGATAGGTTAGATAGATGTATTTATTGGCAATTGTACCTATATTGTGGACAATATAATCAGCCACCTGTCTTGACAGAGGTAGAATTTGAGAGATCCATTGTATTGTTGTTCTGTAGGTAACTCTATTATCCCAAATTTCTTCATATTTAAAAACTGGTTGCTCAATATCAGTTTCCAACTCAATAACAGACTCTGATTCTCTCCTCTTGTGGACCTTAAGCTTTTTAGGCTTCTTTGATAGTTGTTGGTCAGAGTCTGACACACCAAGTGCTTTAAGAACTACATTTGTCCTGCCTTCTATGATCCCAGCTGCTTTATCTTATAATGAAGAGTTGAAAAGGTAGCTATAGAGATTGGTGACCACATCTTGTGCCGACAATTGTAGCTCCAATTCCATCCTCTTCCTAAGGGCTGCATAGGTTGTGAGAAGATTCAAAACTTGTTGTTGTGTCTTATAGAGTGTAGGATCTTTTATTGATTCCATCAATGGATAAAGAAATATCAGAACCTCATCATTTGGAGTAATGAGTTCATCAATGAGACAAGAAGCTGCATCCACTGGCATTCCTTCCCAAAATGTTTCATGATCAAAGTCTAAAGGCAGTGTAGACTCTGACTCAACATTAGACTCTGGTTCAAGAGTTTTCTTATGTTCAGAGTCTGGCCCTGCAGGAGCCTTGGGAGCATCTATTTCATGCAAAACATGGTTAATAGCAATAACAGGCTTGTGTATGTGTGCAAAATAAGCCTTCCTTAACCTTCTGTACTTCTGAGCAAAAAATTTCTCAAGAGTCCCAATTTGGGAATCCTGAGGTGCTTCCCTAGGTTTTTTTAGAGTCTGTAGACTTTTGAGAGTCTACAAGATGGGCTTGAAGGTCAGAATCAAGTGTTTCATGACCCTCTTTGAGCAAAGAGAGCCCTTCAACCACCTATTTCTCTAAGGGATTGAGCTCCTCATCACTTGGCTCATCTACTAGCCTTTATTGAATCAATTTTCTCCTCTTTACAACTGGTGCCTCTTGAGAAACACCAAAGGTTGGTTTCTTTTTGGATTTGGATTTTGAGGATTGTTTTGGTGAAAAAGATTTGGTTACATGGGTATGTGCAGGGGGGTTCTCCATTACTTTTTACTGTACCATTTCACCACCAAAAACTGAAGAATTATAGATAGAGGGCTTGCAGTTAGAGAGTTTGATCTGCATTACCTATGGATATGTCATGGCAGGTAGACTCCTCTTCTTATCATCTATTCTCTTGATGTCAGAGAATATTCTCCTTTGTTGCTTGTATGCCTGCACACAACAATCATTTGCAAGCTTTGCAGACATGTCAGGAATGAAGTGATTGAGGAGAATCATGAGAAATCTATGATAGTAGACTTTCTTCCTCCCCTCCTGCACATTGTTTAATTTGGCTCCTATTTGAGTAAGTAACATATCACCAATGTTAATTACTTTATCAAACAAGAGACTATGACCAATTTGAGAAGTAATGGCTGTAATAATATCAAATCTACTACACTTACTAGTAAAACACTTTGCAAGTTGATCAAAGAAAAAAGACCATTCTTTCTTCAAATATGGCCTGGTTAACTTACTCATGTTATCTAAACTACCAGAATACCCTAGTGATTTAAACATGTCTTTAATTTCAGCATCAGAAACAGTTTCATCAAAAGGTTGTTTAACGGGCAATTTAAACACAGAATTAATTACCTTAGCAGTAACATCAAAAGTAAGATCACTAAAGGTAAACATAATCTTACCTGGTTGATCCTGAGAAGGATCAACTACCTGGGCTGAACTCCAAGCCTGGGAAACAACATCCATATGAATTACTGGAGAGGCCATGAGAATGTAGTTCAGCTCAGACTGCTCCAGAAAGTCCATGACTGGGTAGTAGTCAGCATCTACCCCTTTCTTATCTCTAAGAGCTGTAACATGATTTGTTGTCATGAATTCAAAGTTCCCAAAAGTGAATGTGATTGCCTTGGGTCCCCTCATAATAGTTGAGATAGCAGCCATTGAATTTGAGTTGAAAGTAACGAAAGTGCTTGAAGAAATTTGCTAGGGTTCGTGAAGAGCTCTGTGAATACTTTTGCCTTAGAGAATAATTTGCAATAAACAAGTGAGAAGAATGTATGAAGATTTGTTATTTTGTTTAAGCTGAATACAATACACACGAGTCTACAGCCTATTACCAGTCAAAATTAACTGTTACCGCCTTTTCAAGTCATTTGAACCGGTTAAAACATAATTGGAGTCTATAGTGTAAAGCATAATGTAACGTAATATGTAATAGTGAAAACGTTAACTCAACTAAGAAACAAAGACAGATAAATAAAAATAATATGCAGCATAGGAATCCAGAAGAAAATGCAAACATGAATAATACATACATCACTGCAGAGCATTCAAGATGTAAATTTTACTGAACGACAGTGAGATAAGTTCATTAATATGTTCAGGCCTCAATAACAAATAAGTGTTCAGTAGATTTCAGACTAAAGATAGTGCAATGATTTAAGTATAATTGTCAAAGGGTTTCAGTAATCAGAAGCAATGAATCAGTCTAAAGTTAATCAGCTGAAACAGAAAAGAAGTCAAGGGAATTCAATTCAGTGTTAGTCGTTTGTGAACCAGACCAGTGCACTAGGCGTCAGTATAACAAGAAAAGAATTGTCTTGGTTAATCAGAAGAAAATCAGTTGATCAAGCCAGAAGAGTTGATCAAGTAGTAATTACTTCAAGAATTCAAGATATATGTTAAGGCAAGTAATACTACATTTGGTGGCTCCTACACAGGTGGAACATTGTGTGAAGCGCAAAAAACCAAGTTGAAGGCTCAAGGATATTCTAAGTAAAGTTTTGTGGCGCCTACACACTACAATAGGTGTGCAGACGCAACAAAAGATAACATCAAGAGTTTTCTAAGTACTTGGGCGCAAGGAAAAGGGTTGGTGGCGCCTCTACTGGGCAACCACAGTGCAAGGCGCAACATAACTAAGTCAAGGCGCAACAAAAGTTGTTTAGATGATTTTGTGGCGCCTACACACTACAACTAGTTTGCAGGCGCAACAAAATGTTAAAAAGGCGCAACAAACTTATAGAAATGTTTCTAAGTCAGTTAGTGGCGCCTATACAAGGCAACCAGTGTATAGGCGCAACAAAGTGTCCTAGGAGCAACAAACTGCTTAGTGGCGCCTGCACACCACTCCCACTCTACAGGCGCAACATATGACTTGTACATTGTTGGAAATCATTTTCCAAAAAGCCTACAAATTATATATGGGTGAAAATCAATATGGACAGCAATGAATTCATTCATCTTCAACAAAAGAGATACAGACGGGAGCACCATTAAATCTTAACATTTATATCACCTAACTGTATTTCTATTGGAACATTGATTGAACCCATTGAAGCTAATCATTTGATTAGAAGTGTAGCACATCAGGAATTTAATAATACATTATTATTTCCCCGAATCTTTGTATTTCGTTAACTGCCATTTTAATATCTCAAGAACACAAACACTTAATCCACAATATAACGAAAAATCTACCACATCATATTCAACCCCCCTTCTATGATGATTTTGGACCTAACAATTGGTATCATATCTTGTTGATTGAAGTTACAAATCAAGATACAAAAATAGTTTTTCAAAAAAGTGGATTTTTAGATCTAGAAAAATTTATATTGAAATTTTTTTATTATTAAAGAAAATTCAATTTCGAATTTTTCAAAGATTTTAAGTTCACTAATTTTAAGAAGACTATCAATCATCAAGAATTCGAATTAAAATTTTATTTATCAAAATTTAATTTTTATTCGAATTGATTTTAATTTTAAAAAAATTAATTATTTCTTGAGATTTAAAATTCTTCACAACCATGAGTACCCAAAAACTTAGTAGCATCAAAATCCCAGCCTTTGATAAAAATGAATACATTTTATGGAAGAAGAAGATGTCCACTTTCATTAAATCAGCTAATTCTCAATACATGGGAATTTTGGAAAAGGACCCTATGCACCTCAGAAGCTGACACCAGAAACAGTCTCAGATGACGGCGAATGGATTCCTCAAGGATTTACCCCAAAGGAGCCTTCAGAGTACACTGACACTGACAAAGATCGAGTTGCATGGGATAATCATCTTCAATGTATCCTAATGGATTCACTGGACACTACAATGCTGAATCAAGTGATTAATTGCACCAGTGCCAAACAAATGTGGGATACGATTGATCTGCTAATGGAAGGTACAACATAAGTGAAGGAGAATAGGCTGGACATTCTTACATCCCAGTATGAAGCGTTCAAGTTACTACCAAGAGAAAGTATCACTCAAGTCTTTGAGAGATACAACAAATTATTGAATGACTTATCACTGCATGAGAAGGCCTATTCACGTAGAAAGATCAACAATAAATTCATGTTGACACTGCCAGCACACTTGGAACACAAAATCTCTGCCATCAGAGAAAGGAGTGACATAAATGATATGTCCATTGAAATTCTATATGGGAAGCTCAAGACTCATGAAATGGAGCAAGAGCAGAGATAAATCATTTATGGGTCAGGTATAGTGGACAGTAAGAATATAACACTGTTAAAGACTACATCACTTGTAGCCAAGGATTTTGCTATTACAGAGACCAGCACGGTAAAGCCTGTTGTTGAGACAAAAGAGATTCTAGAAGATGAAATTTCAGAAAATGCTCAAGCAGGTGATGAAGATGACTTCTAGTCAATGGAAGAATTTGATCAATTGGAAAACAAGACAATGCCCTATATGGCAGGAAAGTTCAAGAACCTCAGGTTTAGGAGGAACCCTAAGTACAAATTCAAGAGTAACTCAAGTTACAGTGGTTCCGGTTTCAGAAACAGCAACCGAGGTGGTTCGTCTTCAGGGTCTTACAGCAAATGAGGTTATAAGACAGGGATGGTAGACCGCAGTAAGTTCAAGTGCTATAACTGTGATGAACCCTGGCATTTTTCTACAGAATGCCGGAAGCCTAAGCAAGGAAAAGAAAGAAAGGAGCCGTATGACGAACTTAAGCAAAAGTATGATGCACTGGTAAAGAAGCATTAGGGCAGAGCTTATATAGCCGAGGGAAAGAGCTGGGATGACTCAGACAATGATGAAGAGGAGACATATGGAAATGTTGCACTAATGGAATACTCTTCAGAGGCATCACCTCAGTCATCCAAGGTATCATTTCTTTCAATAATTGATATGTCTAATTGTGATTATAAGAAAACTGTAAAAGATCTTAGTGTAGAAATGTTTAACATTCACACAAGCATGCTCGCATCTGAAGAAGAAAATGCTAAATTAGTTCTAAAGAATAAAATGCTAGAAGCTAGAAATGAAGAACTAGAGCTTGCATGTGTTAACTTAGAAGATCTGAAACAAAAGAGAGAATATCTACAGAATAGAGACAAATGCAATCTGGAAGTAGAAATTGTACTTAGGAATAAAATTTCTGAGTTAGAGTTAAAACTTCAGGCTTATAAGAAACCTGCTAATCTTATTAAGGAGGCAATAGATAAACAAGTCATAGGTCAGAAAACATGAATAAGATTTGACTATGATAAAAAGAAAGAAAAGAGACATGTGGAATCAATTGTTGAGGAAAGTCCTGTGAAGCAAGATATTCCACATGTGTTAAAAAATGTTGTTAAGCCCCTATACAAGAAGTTTGTCTTCGAACCCTTAGATGAAGAACATATTTTAATGAAAGAAGAAATTCTTACTGAGGATCAAAAGAAAGAGAAGTAAATAAAAAGGAGTTGCCTAAGAAATCTGTAAAAATTGTAGAACCTAAGGAACAGATTAAAAGTAATTTAGGCAACAAGAATGAAAAAATGAAAGCTAACAGAAATGGCAAGACAGGTATTAACAAGAAAAATGATTATGCCTATTCTCCCAAAGCAATTAGGAAAGTTTGTAATAATTGTAATTCTACTAGTCATATTACGCATGCATGAACTCTTTAGTCAAGAGGGAATTGGTTAGAGGCTTACATGAGATGGAATTCTGTCAAGAAGGTTTGTGTGAAGCATGTGAAAAAGGGAAGTCAAATAAGGCATCTCATCGAAGAAAAGATTCTACAGATATTACTGAACCACTGCAACTTTTGCATATGGATTTATTTGGCCCAGTAAATATCATGTCTATGTCACGGAAGAGATATGCACTAGTAATTGTAGATGACTACTCCAAGTACACATGGGTGTTGTTTCTAGCCTCAAAGGATGAAGCCCCTCAAACAATCATTGATCACATAAAGAAGATAGAGGTAGAAGCTAGTTTGCCTGTCAGAAAAATAAGGTCTGACAATGGAACAGAATTCAGAAATGTAACCCTGAATGAATTATGTGTTGAAAAAGGGATTTTAAGACAATACTCAGTGCCCAGAACTCCATAACAAAATGGATTAGTAGAAAGGAAGAACAGAACTTTGGTTGAAGCAGCAAGAACAATATTGAATGAAGCTAAGTTACCTTTATAATTTTGGGCTGAAGCAGTCAACACAGCTTGCTACACTCAGAATCGTACCCTGATTAATAAAGATTATGACAAGACTCCGTACGAGATAATGGCAAACAAGAAACCAACACTGAAATACTTTCATGTGTTTGGAGCAAAGTGCTTTGTATTGAAAGATGATGAACAACTAGTAAAGTTTGAATCCAAGGCTCATGAAGGCATATTTCTTGGCTATTCTCTGGAATCTAAGGTGTACAGGGTTTATGTGATTGATCACAAGAAGGTCATTGAAAGCATGAATGTAACTTTCGATGATCTCAAGCTCCCAAGTCTAAAAAAGAACAGACGACACTGAAACTCTGCAGTTTGAAAATTTAAACTCAGATGAAGGTGAAATGAAATCTGAAGCTGTAATAGAAAATCAAGTACCAAATGAGAATATCAACAATAATGATTCTGACCCTAGTAGTGGAAATAGTGGAAGATTCACCGAAATTACTAGTAGTGGTAGAGAATCTCATTCTCAACCAAGAAGCAGCTCAGGGGGAGCAACTGAAGGATCTACTAGCAAGACTCAGCACTTCAATGATAATCAAGCTGAATCATCTAGGACAAATCTGCCTAGACATAGGGTGTGGAGTAGAGATCACACCTTTGAGTTAATTCTAGGAAATGCAGATGTTGGAGTTTAAACTAGACGTGCTTATCAGAATTAATGTTTATTCTCTGGTTTTATCTCTGAAATAGAGCCAAAGAAAGTGGAAGAAGCATTGGAAGATCCAGATTGGGTAATAGCCATGCAAGAAGAACTCAATCAGTTTTAGAGACAAAAAGTTTGGAAGCTGGTACCCAGGCCAAATAACAAGTCTATCATTGGCATAAAGTGGGTATTAAAAAATAAACTGGATAAAGATGGCATTGTTACGAGGAACAAAGCCAGACTGGTTGCTAAAGGTTATTCCCAAGAAGAAGGAATATATTATGATGAAACATATGCACCAGTGGCAAGGCTTGAAGCTATTAGGATGTTTTTGGCATTTGCAGCACATTCCAACTTTAAAGTCTATCAAATGGATGTGAAGAGTGCATTCCTGAATGGAGAGCTTGAAGAAGAAGTGTATGTGGAACAACCCCCAGGGTTTGAAGATCCAGAATTTGCAGATTTTGTATACTTCCTCTTCAAGGCGCTCTATGGCCTAAAGCAAGCACCTCGGACATGGTATGACACTCTATCTATATTCTTACTTGAAAATGGTTTCACTAGAGGTATCATAGATAAGACCCTGTTTCATAAAATGCATAAAAATGACATGATATTAGTACAAGTATATGTGGATGACATTATATTTGGTTCTACTAACGATCAGTTGTGTAGTAGATTTGCTAAGCTAATGCAGAGAGGTATGAAATGAGCATGATGGGAGAGCTGAATTACTTCTTTAGATTTCAAGTAAGCCAAAGGAAAGATGGAATCTTCATTTGCCAGACCAAGTACATCAAAGATCTTTTGAAGAAGTATGGTCTTGAAGATGCATCATCAGCTAAAACTCCAATGACAGCTGCCACAAAGCTTGATCAAGATGAACCTGGTAAGAAGGTAGATATCACAAGCTACAGAGGTATGATCGGCTCATTACTTTACCTAACTGCAAGTAGGCCAGATATTATGTTTTCTACATGCTTGTGTGTTAGGTTCCAGTCTAACCCTAAAGAATCACATCTTATAGCTATTAAACAAATTTTTAGGTATCTTACGGGAAGTCTGAATGTTGGAATTTGGTACCCTAAAGATACATGTTTTGACCTTGTTGGCTATACAGATTCTGATTATGCAGGTTGTAGGATTGATAGAAAAAGCACATCAGGGAGTTGTCAATTCCTTGGTAGAAGATTGGTGTCCTGGTATAGCAAGAAGCAGCACTTAGTTGCAATGTCAACAGCTGAAGCTGAATATGTTGCTGCTAGAAGTTGCTGTGCATAAATTCTGTGGATAAGGAACCAACTTTAAGACTATGGACTATTGCTGAGCAAAATTCCAATATTCTATGACAACACAAGTGCCATAGCCATCACAAACAATCCTGTTCAACATTCAAGGACCAAGAATATTGATACCAGGTATCATTTCATTAGAGAACATGTCATGAATGGTACTATAGAGTTACATTTTGTACCTACAGAGCAACAAATTGCAGACATCTTCACTAAACCACTAGATGAAATCACTTTCACCAGACTGGTTTGTGAACTTGGGATGTTAAATTCTACTAACTAATTAGTTAGTAATCAAAAACTGCAATTTGAAGCTGATATATTCACTGGTTAATTAATGTTAATATTTTTAGAAATTGTGAATTTATTTACCAAATTATTTTTCCAATAATTAAGATTAAATATTAGATAAATAGCTTATGCATGCCTGCTAATTTTATTAATCTGGTATTTGTTTATTTTTAATCTTAGAAAATATTTAAGTGCTTGTATTTAATTGATAAATTCTTGGCACTTATATATTTAAATATTATTTTAAATTATTTTAAATAAAAAGGATGAATTTTTATATTTATTCTTATATTTAAAATAAAAGTAAAATAATAAGAAGCATAATTTATTTATAATAATAATTTTAACAATTAATGTTATTATTGTTATTAATAAATATTTTATGAAATGATATTTGTGAGTAATTAATTATTATTGATTAATTATGCAAATTGTTCATAAATATTATTTAATTCAATGTAGCAAAATCTAGGAACACTTGAATTGCTACAAGTACTTTGTGGTGCTTGAAATAATTTTAGTGGCGCATATACAGTGCAACCACTGTGTAGGCGCAACATAATTTATCACAAGTACTTAGAATATTATCTTGAAAAATCAAGTGGCCCCTATAGGTTTTGTTGCGCTCATACAGTGCTTGCACTGTAAAGGCTCAACAAAACACTTAGAAAGATTTTATTTTAGTATGTTGCGTAAAGGACTTTTGTGGCGCGATCACAGTGTATCCAATGTGAAGGCGCAACAAAATTCCTTCACAAATCTTGTGGCGCTTCTTCTGGTTTGTGGCGCCATCACAGTGCTTTCATTGTGTAAGCGCAACAAACCGCTTAATTCTTTTTTTGTTTCTTTTCATGTGCCTATATATAAGTGTGTTATTTAGCTGCGCCTTAATATATACATACACAGCTAAACCTCCATTACAGGTGCAAGAAAAGTTCAAGATCTAGTGTTTTAAATCGACCGTAATTTGATGAATTCTTGCCCAAATTTTAATCTGAGACTAGTTTTGTGAATCACTTTCACCAATCTGCATTTTGCAACTGTCAAATTTTAATTTGGTGTAGGTTTACAAAATCACTATTCTTGAACAATTCTAGTTATATATTAAAATTTGTTGAAAATTTAGTCGATTAAAATTCAAGATAAAATTAGAAGTGTGCTTAAAATTACTAGGAGTCAATTATATATTTATTTTACGAAAATCCAAGTAATTTTTAAATATTAGGGTTTGGTTCGTAATTTACTAAAATTTTATGATATTAATTAGTAATTTTAATTCATAAAAATTATCTCTCAATTTATTAAAATGGCAGGTAATTTTGAGATAAAAAAGACTAATTATTTATCTATTTTAGCAGATGATTGGACTGAAGCAACAGAGTTAGGTAACTGGGCTCGTTTTTTAAATGAACAGTCTATAGTCCGGTACGCACTAACTACTTCTGTTCTTTGAATAGAAATTTGTTAAGACAGGTTTACAGGTCTGCTCAGGACACATCTTCAGATGGCATCTTAGCTTTTACTTGCAAAATATAGATACAGAAGGTGCGAATCACTGAGAATGACATCAATCGAGCACTTCATCTGCCTTCTGAAGATTTTGAAGACGAACCATCACAGGCAGACCTGGACAATTTCTTCATATTCATCCACTGCACCAGAGTGACCAAAAATCTTCCAAAGAAGATTTATAAGAATCACCTACCCAAGGAATGGAATTTATTCTTCAACATCTTATCTCATTGCTTTACACCAAAGACAGGTGGATTCCACTGGATTACACAGTTCAATAAAGTGATTGGGTATGCAGTGGCATCTGGGTCCAGAATAAATCTTGGCAAGTTGATCATGACAGAGATTCTGAAGAACCAGGCCAACATGGAGAACTTCTTTTTATATCCCAGATTCTTGTAGCTGGTGTTGAATCAAGTTCTGAAAGCTGATCAACTGCAAATGTTTCAGAGCAGTCCATTGGAAGAGTCACCCTTACTCCAGTTCAAGACAATTCTGTTGCTACAGAATGAGGCTGACTATCTTAATAGGTATACTCTTGCTCGAATGAATGACCTATCAGAGATTTCTTTGATCTTCTTAGATAGGCTAATGTTGAAGAAGAAGAAGAAGCTGTAACAGAAGTAGAAGCAGCAATCTCTGAAGAGGAAGATGAAGCTGAAACTTCAAGTGAATCTGGAAAATCAGCAGCATTAGAAGAGGAAGAACAAAGCCCTGAAAAAGAAGATGAAATTATTGTAGAGGTTGATTCTGATCATGAGGAAGAACAAATTCCTGCAGACGAAGAAGAAAGGAATAACCCTGAAAATCAAACAGAGGAGATAGTTGTTGAGGCAGAAGTGGAAGAGCCTCAGACTACAGAAGTGTACATCCCTAACATCTCTGATGAACAAATGGATGAAGGTACACTTCTAGACTTTGACTTTTCTTCTTTTCTAACTGATGAATTTGTCACAATATCTCCTATTGTGCCTCAAACGGCAATGCACACACAATAGCCCTCAGTGGCCTTTTAATCTGGCAATGAACTTGGTCAAAACCAACCAGTTCTAACCACTCCCTTCATCTCCTCAAACCAGAAAGAGAACCATTGATATAGATGATATGAGTGAGTCTCTACCAAATCAGGAAATTTTTGAAATATCCCCTACAGCTCTGCCTTCTAGAAAATGTCGTAAAATGGATTTTAGACCCAAGGCAACTGTGAGCCAGGAACCTGATTCTCCAATCTCTGATGACATTATCTTCTTCGTAACCTCAATTCTGAAATTGATAAAATCCTGAAAGGTACGGGAACAGAACTAGAGGTTGTAACAAAATCCGCTACTTCAGTAGCTAGGACTGTTTTGGTTGATCCAATTCAGAACCTGTCTTCACAGACAGTAGGGGGAATCACTAACTCTAATAAGCCATTCATTACATTGTCAAATATGGTGACCCCCCTGGACTTAACATCTCCAGATCCTATTCAGGATGTTTTCCCTACCCATGTGGGTGAAGTAGAAAGGCAACTCTCCCATAGAAGGGAAGAGGTCTCCATTCAAGGAGTAGTTGTGTCAACGACATCTTCACTTCAAGTAGAAGTGCCTTCACAGGCATCGTGGGGCATCACATGCTATCATTTGTCAATCACTACATTGCCTAAGGTGGTGATCCCCCTAGAGATTCAAATTCCAGCTCCTACACCGGAGGTCCTCTCCACCTAAACAGGTCAGGTGGAGGGACAACACACCCATAGAAGGGATGTGGACTCTATTAATAGAGTATCTGCTACTTCGGTAGTAGAACCTGTTCAGGGTGTCTCTGAGTAGGTAATGCCTTCAATGGCTTCAGCTGGCATCACATATTCTTCAAACTTTCCTATCATTACAGAATCCACTGTGGTTACCACACTGGGTCTCAACCCCCCAGTTCCTGAATAAGGAGTTCTCCCCACCCATAGTGGTCCGACGGAAAGGCAACCTACCCATAGTAGGGATATGGATTTTGATGCAGGTATTAAAGATCAGGACGCTATCTTAGATATGAGTGAAACACTTAACCTTAGTGATCTTTTATTCCCTGACCCTGATTTGCCGAGTATGAGTGTTGAGGGTCGTGCTCAAATAGAAATAGTAAGGAGTGAGACACCCACAAACCAAACAAACACCCCACACATTGCACACACTGCACACAACCAAAGGATTCTAAATATAGAGGCCCAAGTAACTGAAATTCACTATTCATTAAAAAAGATCTTAGAGGTACAAGAGCAGCAGAGAGTAAAAATGAAAGAAATCAAAGATTTGGTAAAACAACTGCTGGCTCAGAAAGTTCCTATTTCTACTTAATCAACTTCGACAGCTCAGATTACTCCAATCAGAAGGAAGGATAACCCAACTGAGGGGGAGAGAAGAGAACAAGAAAAAGTAGTTGGAGCTGAAATGATCTTGGAATATACAGCTCAGGGGGAGACATATTTCTTTTACAGGCCTGGAGCAAGGCAACTTGAAGAAGGAGAAATTCTTGAACCCTATGTGCCAATGGAGATTCCAACAGAGATAGAAATAGAGGAAATTGCAAAAGCTGTAGGAATAAATGTTGAGGAGGAGTTTGCAGAAGAACATGCCTTTGATAATGACTGTCTTCTAGTTAGTGTAGATGAAGTTATTACTCAAGGTATAGATCAGGCTCAAGAATTGATAAAGAGAAAATGGAAGAGAGTACTGCACGCAATAGAAAGAAGAAACAAAATTAAGGATATAGAAGCTAAAGTTGGTCCTGATTGGGATGAAGCAAGGAATCTGCTCAACAAGAAAGAGTTGTATATTACTCAGAAGAAAGACAGAGAAGTCCTTGATCTCTTCAGAACCATGAAGGAAAGATTTGATGATGTTCATGAATTCTATGCTATGCTATCGGAAGAGATTACAAGCGTGTCAGTAAGTGCATCCAAGTACGGGTGGAAAATGTTCATAAATTCAACAACACCGGGGTCAATGATTTTGTCGACAAAGAGTTTTGAAAAGATGAATATTGTGGAGTTATATGTGCTGAAGAGGAAAGTCATCTTTGGTGGGCACAAAACAAATGAGATACTGAGAGACATGATTGAAAAGAAGATTATGGAAATCGGGGTCAAAGCATTTGAAAAGCCCCAGGTGGTCAAGTACTACAAAGCAACAACACTTCATAACTTAAATTTGTTAGATGAATGTCTGGATTCAAGCCATGCAATATTCATGCAGTATGTAGAAGGGGGACTCAGGAGCAAGAAAAATAGAATAGAAGAAGATTTAAAGGCTGCTGAGTTGATCTACACATTCAGGCTGAGTAGAGCAGTTAAAACATCAGGAAGATATCTAATGGAAATGACCAGATATTATCAAGACTTAGTGTATGTAAGAAGAGAGGATGGCACATAAGTACTTGAAACCTTAAGAGATTCTGAACCTTGCATTCAGACGGAACCGAATGGAAAAAAATACTTCCTATTCAAGAAGAACGGAGCGGATAAAAAGAAAGAGCTATCAAAACTGAGGAGAAACGATTATGAAATTATACGAAAAGTCCTTTCAAGGGTAAAGAGATCCACTGTCAAATCAGACAAAAAGGCTTTGATGATGATTGAAGATGTTCTAGTGGAGAAGCTGGCAGAAGAGTCGATGCATGGCACTGACAGAGTTAAAGGCTTTCCAAAAAGGATAACAGTGTTCGTATTTTCAAAGAGACAATCTCTGGCCTTCGAGTCAATCTCTAAGACAAACTCAACCACTTTTTTGACTGAAGGTTTGAAGAAGCTAGAAGAACCACCTCTAGTCAATACTCTTGAAGTAGAAGCTAGAGATATAGTGAAGGCAAGGTTGGAGCAGAAGGAAGAAGAGCTGAGAAAGCATTACTCCGAGATAAGATCTAAACACAAGCAAGACTCAGTCCAAAGAAGCAGAAGATCATAGAATTATCTGTTCAGGCTAGAGGAACAAATTTTTATTGTACAGAAGAAATCTGGAAATGTAAAATCTAATCCAGAATGTAATTAATATTATTTACTATCTTTCTACACTTTACTTTTTCTTGTAAGTATCAGTTGAGTTATCCTCTCACAGGATTTGTTTGTCAAACTCTAACAACCAAATAGGGGGAGATTGTAAAGCATAATGTAACGTAGTATGTAATAGTGATAACGATAACACAACTAAGAAACAAAGACAGATAAATAATACTAATATGCAGTACAGGAATCCAGAAGGACATGCAAACATGAATCATACATACATCACTGCAGAGCATTCAAGATGTAAAGTTTACTGAATGACACCCAACACATTGCAAACACTATACATAGCCAAAGGATTCTAAATCCGGATACCCAAGTCATTGAAATCCACTACTTAATAAGGAAGATCTTGGAGGTGCAAGAGCAGCAGAGGACGGAAATGAAAGAAATCAAAGATTTCGTTAAACAACAGCTAGCTCAGAAAATTCCTATTTCTAATCAATCAACTTCAACAACAAAAATTACTCCATTCAGAAGGGAGGATAACCCAACTGAGGAGGAGAGGTTAGTAGTTCAAGAAAAAGTTGGAGCTGAAATGATATTGGAGTATACAGCTCAGGGGGAGTCAGATATTTTTATAGACCTGGAGCTAGGCAACTTGAAGAAGGAGAAATATTTGAGCCCTATGTGCCTTTGAAAATTCCAACAGAGATGTAGATAGAGGAGACTGCAAAAGCAGCTGGAATAGATGTTGAGGAGGTGTTTGCTGAAGAATATGCCTTTGACAATGACTGTCTTCTAGTTGGTGTAGATGAAGTTGTGACTCAAGGTATAGATCAAGCTCAAGAACTGATGAAGAGAAAATGGAAAAGAGTACAACATGCAATAGAAAGAAGAAACATAATAAAGGACATTGAAGCAAAGGTTGGTGCTGATTGGGATAAAGCAAGGAGTCTTCTGAAGAAGAAGGAGCTAACTCTCACCCAAAAGAAAGACGGAGAAGTCCTTGATCTTTTCAGGACCATGCGAGAAGGATTTGAAGATGTTCACGAATTCTATGCTATGCTATCAGAAGAGATTACAAGCGTGTCGGTAAGTGCATCCAAGTACGGGTGGAAGATGTTGATAAATTCTACAACACTGGGGTCAAAGGTATTGTCGACAAAGAGTTTTGAAAAGATGAATATTGTGGAGCTGTATGTGCTGAAGAGGAAAGTCATCTTTGGAGGGCATAAAAAAATGAGATAATGAGAGATATGATTGAGAAGAAAATTATAGAGATCGGTGTCGAAGCATTTGAGAAGCCTCTGGTGGTTAAGTACTACAAAGCAACAACACTTCATAACCTAACTTTGTCTGATGAATGTCTGGACTCAAGTCATGCAATGTTCATGCAGTATGTAGAAGGTAGACTCAGAAGTAAGAAGAATAGAACAGACGAAGATCTAAGAGCTGCTGAGTTGATCTAAGCATTCAGGCTGAACATAGCAATCAAAACTTCTAGAATATATCTAATGGAGACAACCAGATATTACCAAGATCCAGTGTATGTAAGAAGAGCGGATGACACTGAAGTACTTGAAGCAATAAGAGATTCTGAACCTTGCATTTAGACGGAGCCAAATGGAATAAAATACTCCTTTTTAAGAAGAATGGAGTGGATATAAAGAAAGAGCTATCAAAACTAAGGAGAAACAATTCTGAAATAATCCGAAAAGTCCTTTCAAGAGTAAAGAGGTCAACAGTCAACTCAGACAAAAAGGCTTTGAGGATGATTGAAGATGTTCTGGTGGAGATGCTGGCAAAAGAGTCGATGCATGACACTGACAGAGTCAAAGGTTTTCCAAAGAGGATAACAGTGTTCGTGTTTTCAAAGAGACAATCTCTGACCTTCGAATCAATATCCAAGACAAACTCAACAGCTTTTCTCACTGAAGTTTTGAAGAAGTTAGAAGAACCACCTCCAGTCAATACTCTTGAAGTGGAAGCTAGAGACATAGTGAAGGCAAGCTTGGAGCAGAAGGAAGAAGAGCTAAAAAAGCATTACTCCGAGACAAGATCCAAGCACAAACAAGACTCAGTACAAAGAAGCAGAAGATCATAGAATTATTTGTTCAGGCTAGAGGAACAAACTTCTATTGTACACAAGAAATCTGGAAATGTAAAATCTAATCCAGAATGTAATTAATATTATTTACTGTCTTTCTGCACTTTACTTTTTCTTGTAAGTATCAGTTGAGTTATCCTCTCACATGATTTGCTTGTTGAATTCTAACAAAAAAATATGGGGAGATTGTAAAGCATAATGTAACGTAGTATGTAATAGTGATAACGATAACTGAACTAAGAAACAAAGACAGATAAATAATACTAATATGCAGCACATGAATCCAGAAGGACACACAAACAAGAATCATACATACATCATTGCAGAGTATTCAAGATGAAAGGTTTGCTGATCTACAACGAGAGAAGTTCATTAATATGTTCAGGCCTCGGCAACAAATAAGTGTTCAGTAGATTTCAGACTAAAGACAGTGCAATGATTCAAGTATAATTGTCAAAGGGTTTCAGTGATCAGAAGCAATGGATCAGTTCAAAGTTAATCAGCTGAAACAGAACAGAAGACAAGGGAATTCAATTCAGTGTTAGTCGTTTGTGAACCAGACCAGTGCACTAAGCGTCAGCACAACAAGAAAAGGATTATCTTGGTTAATCAGAAGAAAATCAGTTGATCAAGCCAGAAGAGTGAAAACCAAGTAGTAATTACATCAAGAATTCAAGATATATGTTAAGGCAACTAATACTACATTTGGTGGTCCTACACAGGTGAAACATTGTGTGAAGCGCAACAAACCAAGTTGAAGGCTCAAGGATATTCTAAGTAAAGTTTTTGGGCGCGTACACACTACAACTGGTGTGCAGGCGTAACAAAAGATAACATCAAGAGTTTTCTAAGTACTTGGGTGCAAGGAAAAGGGTTGCTGGGCAACCACAATGCAAGGCGTAACATAACTAAGTCAAGGTGCAACAAAAGTTGTTTAGATGATTTTGTGGCACCTACACACTGCAACTAGTGTGCAGACACAACAAAATGTTAAAGAGGCGCAACAAATTTATAGAAATATTTCTAAGTCAGTTAGTGGCGCCTATACAAGGCAACCAATGTATAAGCGCAACAAAGTATCCAAGGCGCAACAAACTGCTTAGTGGCGCCTGCACACCACTCCCACTCTACAGGCGCAACATATGACTTGTACATTGTTGGAAATCATTTTCCAAAAAGCCTACAAATTATATTTGGGTGAAAATCAATATGGACAACAAGGAATTCATTCATCTTCAATAAAAGAGATACAGACCGGAGCACCATTAAAGCTTAACATTTATATCACCTAACTGTATTTTTATTGTAACATTGATTGAACCCATTGAAACTAATCATTTGATTAGAAGTGTAGCACCTCAGGGATTTAATAATACATTGTTATTTCCCCGAATCTTTGTGTTTCATTAACTGCCATTTTAATATCTCAAGAACACAAACACTTAATCCGCAATATAACGAAAAATCTATCACATCATGTGAAGCAAAATGTAACGTAAAGTAACATGTAACCGAGGTAACTAACTCAACACTACAAGTCGGTAACTTATATTAAAATGAAGCACGGAATCAACTACGAATCATTTTTAAGTTGAATACAAAGAACCAAAACATTAGAGGAAGCTTTGAAGACATTGAAGTTCACTGAAAGAAGTTCATTAACATGTTCAAGCCTCAGAGAAGAATAAAGTTGAAGTGTTTCAAAGATTTTGAAGATGAAGAAGGTTTTACTACAGAGAAAGCAGAAGATTCCAGTGAAGTTTAAGAAGCACTTCTTATCATTATGGAACAGGTCAATTGCATAGCAAAGAAGATGTGAAGATCAAGATCTTGCTAGTCGGTTGTGAACCTGACCAGTTGCACCAATCTACAGCACAAAAGAGTTTGAGAACTGCATCACTGACTCAGAAGAATTGGCCAGATACTGAGATGAGTAACCTAAGTGGTATGTGATTAAGCCCAGAATAAATCAAGGTCGAATTAACAAGGAAATATTTATTTGACTTGGTTGCAGTGGAAGGAATTATTAAAGGGCTTAACAACTTCGAAAATTGGCTAAGTGAATGAGACTACAGAAGCTGTATCCAGAAGTCAACTTAGTCAATCAATTTCGTCTTATTCACCTATGGTTATTAACCATCGGGTGAAAAAAGAAATAGCAAAGGCAAAGGGCTTATTTCGTCCTATTAGCCGATGGTTACTAACTATCGGGTAAAGGAAATAAAAAGAAAAGCACACCACTTTCCGATGGTTGTTGAAGCAAAGAAATTTCCGATAGTTGATAAAACTAATAATTCTGATGGTTACAATTGTTTGAAGTAATTTATTTTATTTCAGGAATTGTTTTTAAGTGTCCGATAGTCATTCTACAGACTCATCGGTACTTAAACAATTACTCAGAAAATGTTCCCGATACTTAAGGAAAAACAGAAGTGAAGAAGCAACTAGTTTACTTGGCACAAAATGGGCCACGTATCCTAAGTTGAAAAAGACTACACAAAAAGCAGCAAAGAATCGTCTTTGGATTTATTAATTTCAGGTAACAGACAGAGAGATACACAGAGCAATTAAAGAGAGAAAACACAGAGAGCATTCAAGAGAGTAAACACTGAAGCCATTAAGTCTGTACCCACAGCTGTTGTTACCTTGGTTGTTTTTGTTAAAGCTTGTAACTTAACTGACTATTCTAGTGAATCATTGTAACTGATCGAAAGATTAGATTTGTGAAGCACCCTCAGGGTTTATATTAATAAAACGATATATTCCCCGAACGAACTATTGTTGTGATTACTTACCTTGTGTTTGATTTAATATCTGTTCGAACTGTATTAAGTCCTAAAAGAACCATTCTGCGAATATTTAAAAAATTGGACAATATCGTATTCAACCCCCCTTCTACGATATTTGGGACTAACAATTGGTATCAGAGCTGTCTGATTGAGTTTACAAATCAGGATCTATTGTTCGGACTTCAGTATTAAGCTTCTGGAATTTTTCGCGAATTTTTTAATTTTCAAAATATTTCACTCAGAAATTTTTTGAACGTTAAATAGTTTTGAAAAGTTCAATATCATGAGTTCTCAGAAAGTAGGAAGTATTAAGGTTCCTCGGTTTGATAGAGTGAATTATAATCTCTGGAAAAAGAAGATGACCCTGTTTATTAAGGCTGCAAATCCGTTGTACATGGGTATCTTAGAGAACGGACCATTTGTACCAATGAAGATGATTCCTAAATCTACAGTGGACGGAGTAAGAATTCCTCAAAGGTCTACTCCAAAGGAGTCTACAGAGTTCACTGATACAGAGAAAGAAATTGTTGCATTGGACACAGGCCTTCAGTTGATTATTGTTGACTCAATGGATGAAGACATGTGCCATCAAATTCTAAATTGCATTTCTGGAAAGCACATGTGGGAAACCATCGAACTGATCATGGAAGGAACAAAAGAAGTAAAAGAGAACCGGTTGGATATACTTACATCAAGATATGAAGCGTTCAAATCTACTCCTGGAGAAACAATTACTCAAGTTTTGGAGCGATATAATAAATTGTTAAATGAATTGAGTATCCAGGGGAAGAACTATCCGTTAAGGGAAACGAACAGGAAGTTTATGTTGACTCTTCCACATCATGTTGAGCATAAAGTTTCTTCAATTAGAGAAAGGGACAACTTCAATACCATGCCCCTTGAAAAGCTATATGGAAAATTGAAGACTTATGAAATAGAACAAGAACAGAGGTTGATTATCTATGGTTCCGGCTCAGTGGACAGTAAGAGTGCAGCACTAATGAAGACCACAGCTCTTGTGGCAGATGAAGTGAAGACTTCTGAAGCAAAGGTTGTTGAAACCAAGATTGGTAGAGAATTGATCATTGAAGCTGAAATGGCTACAGAATCACAAGCTGAAGAAGAAGATGATTTTTATACATTGGAAGATCTTGATGAGATGGAAGACAAATCTATGGCGTACTTGGCAGGGCGTTTCAAGCATATAAGATTCAGAAGGAATCCCAAGTACAAGAAAAGTTTTGGTAGCAGATTTCAGAAGACAGGATCATTTTCGGGATCCAACTCAAGAGGTGGTTACAAGTCAAACATGGTAGACCGTAGTAAGTTCCGGTGCTACAATTGCAATGAACTAGGGCATTTTGCCATTGAATGTAAGAAACTGAAATAAGCAAAAGACAATAAGGTTTATGAGAAGAAGAGTTCCTACGAGAAGAAAAGCTATGATGAGTTGAAAAGGGAGAATGAGAAGTTGAAACAGAGATTGGATGCTTTGGTTGCAAAACAACAAGGCAAGGCTTACATTGCTGAAGGTAAAAGCTGGGATGACACAGATTCTGAAGAAGAAGAATATGGAAATCTTGCATTAATGGTAGATACTTCAGAAGAATCTCCATCATCAGCACATGTACCTATTCTCATCAATGTAGATATGTCTCTATCTGAATATAAAAATACTGTTAATGATTTGAGTATAGAGATGTTTAACATTCATACAAGCATGCTAGCTTCTGAAGGAGAAAATGCTAGACTAGTTGCGAAGATTAAAAAGCTAGAATCTGGAAAGGAACAACTAGAGCTTGTAGAAATCACAGTTAATAACCTTAAGGAAAGAAATGAATATTTAGAGAATAAGGTTATCTGTAATGCAGAGGTTGAGACAGCACTTAATTTCTGAGCTAGTGTTAAAATTGGAAGCTTTTAAGAACTCAGCTAATATTGCTAAAGACATAATGGATAAGCAGAGCTTATATAATAAGAGATGTATAGGCTTTAACCACGATGAACATAAAAAGAAAAACAAAAAGGATAAAAGGAATGCAACTTTCAATGCTTCTAGTATTGTTTTATTAGAAAATGAAAATGTTCCTTTTGTCATTAAGAAGAGTAGTAATCATGTCTTTAAGCTCCCACTCTCAGAACCCTTAGACGAAGATACTATCGTTTGGAAACAAGAAATGCTTGTTGAGGATAAGTTAAAAGAGAAAGAAGTTGAGGAAGATAATGTAGAAGAAGTTACACCTAATGAGCCAGTTAAAACTGAATATGCTAAAAATGAATTAGGTGGTAACAAAAACAAGTCAAAGAGTAATAGGAATGGGAAAGTAGGTGTTAAAATTGCTAATTCTGCTACACCTGCACCCACTGCACCTAGGAAATTATGTACTAATTGCAATTCTGCTGGACACCTTAGTCATGCATGTAATAAGGTTAAAGTAGAATCTAATGTTCCTGTTGTGCAGAACATGTTTAGCATGAATAGTTCTCATTTGCCTTGTGGTATTACTGGATGTATGCCATGTGCTTTTAATATTATGAATGCTTATTTCAATTTGATGAATTCGTCTACTTCTAGTAATTGCATAGGCTTTGAAAGAAGCATGAATAAGAAAAAGGTAAGGGCAAAGACTGCTAGTCCTCCTAAGGTTAGGAAAGAGACTCAATCTCCTAAGCCAAAAGACAAATCTGTCAAGGCAAAGGAACATGATTCGAGTTCAGTCAAAGTAGAACTTAAAGATGTGAAAACTGAACCTATTACACCATCTGCAAGAACCTTTAAATTTCTTGGACCCAAACAAGTTTGGGTTCCAAAGAAACCTTAATCACTTTGTGGTTGCAGGGCATAGGTGCTAATGAGAAAGTTATGTGGATACTGGATAGTGGATGTTCAAGGCACATGACAGGAGACAAGTCCCTGCTGACCAATATGGTTGAGAAGACCAACCCAGTTGTAACCTTTGGAGATGACAACAAAGGCTTTACTAAGGGATATGGTAGTCTGGAAGTTGGAAATGTCATCATTGAAAATATCTCTCTTGTTGACGGTCTGAAGCACAACTTACTGAGCGTCAGTCAATTTACAGATAAAGGAAATCTGTTCGTAGTTGACTTAAACACTGCAAGCAGAGGAGAAGCAAATTGTTTCTACAGTAAAGCATCCTCTGAATTGAGTTGGTTATGGCACATAAAACTATCTCACCTGAACTTCAAGGCGATGAATTCTTTAGTTAGAAGAGAATTGGTGAGAGGGTTACCACATATGGAATTCTTCCAAGATGGACTCTGTGAAGCATGTGAAAAAGGTAAGTCAAAGAAGGCGTCACATAGAAGTAAGGACATGTCAAGCATCAGCGAACCTCTCCAGTTGATTCATATGGATCTGTTTGGACCGGTTAATGTCATGTCAGTTTCAAAGAAGAAATATGCATTAGAGATTGTCGACGACTACTCCAAGTACACGTGGGTGTTGTTTTTGCATTCTAAGGATGAAACACCTCAAATGGTAATTGATCACATTAAAAAGATTGAAGTGGAAGCTGGATTGCCTGTACGGACAATTAGATCAGATAATGGAACTGAATTCAGAAATGCAGTTCTAAATGAATTCTGCACAGAGCGAGGCATTTTAAGACAATACTCAGCCCCAAGAACTCCACAGCAGAATGGAAAAATAGGACTTTGATTGAAGCAGCAAGGACAATGCTAAGCCAGTCAAAGCTACCTACATATTTTTGGGCAAAAGCAGTCAACACAACTTGTTACACTCAAAATAGGACCCTGATTAATAAAGATCAAGAAAAGACATCCTATGAGATTATGACCAACAGAAAGCCATCACTGAAGTACTTTCATGTGTTTGGTGGAAAATGCTATGTATTGAAAGATGAACATCTGGGCAAGTTTGATGCTAAAGCAGATGAAGGGATTTTCCTTGGTTACTCACTGGAGTCTAAGACGTACAGGGTATATGTGATTGAAACTCATAAGGTCATTGAAAGCCTTAATGTAACGTTTGACGACACCAAACTTCCATGTCTTCAAAAGGATAAAGATTCTGAATCTTTGAAAATTGAAATCTATCAGAATATTACTTAGCAGATGAAGACGTACCTGGTGTTGCATCTGGTAGTCATGAATACACGAATATTGATAATCCAGAGCAAAGCAGTGGAAGTGTTGGTAATACCACACAGTCACAGACTTTATCTGAACATCAGTCTGTTTCTGAACCTGCTAGCTCAACTGGTGGATCATCAAATAATGGAGGCAACAACTCAGGGGGAGGTGAAGAAGGATCAGCTAGTCGCTCTCAACACAACTACGAAGAAGGACAATCATCAAGGGCTAATCTGCCTAGACAAAGGGTATGGAACAAATATCATCCCTTTGAATTAATCATTGGTGACCCAGAGAGTGGTGTGAAGACTAGAAGAACAACAGAGAATGAATGTCTGTACTCTGGTTTTCTATCAGAGGAAGAACCTAAAAAGGTTGAAGATGCTCTAGAAGATCCAGATTAGGTGATTGCGATGCAAGATGAACTCAATCAGTTTGATAGGCAGAAAGTTTGGAAACTGGTACCCAGACCTAAAGACAAATCTGTTATTGGCACTAAATGGGTATTCAGGAATAAGTTGGATGAAGATGGCATTGTTACGAGGAACAAGGCCAGACTGGTTGCTAAGGGGTATTCTCAAGAAGAAGGAATAAATTATGACGAGACCTATGCACCAGTAGCAAGACTTGAAGCCATCAAGATGCTTTTGGCATACGCAGCACATTCAGACTTTAAAGTTTATCAAATGGATGTGAAAAGTGCATTCCTGAATGGGGAGCTGGAAGAAGAAGTATATGTAGAGCAACCTCCGGGTTTCGAGAACAAAGATTATATGGACTTTGTGTACTTCCTTTTTAAAGCTCTTTATGGACTCATGCAGGCACCTTGGACATGGTATGAAACACTATATGAATTTTTAATGGAAAATGGTTTTATCAGAGGTGTTATAGATAAGACTCTCTTTCATAAAATGCATAAAGATGCTATGATATTAGTACAAGTATATGTTGATGATATAATATTCGGTTCTACTAATGATGAGCTTTGCAAGAGATTTGCTAAGTTAATGCAGAGTAGGTACGAGATGAGTATGATGGGCGAGCTAACATTCTTTCTTGGGCTACAAGTGAGTCAGAAGAAAGATGAAATCTTCGTTTGTCAGACAAAGTACATCAGAGATCTTCTGAAGAAATATGGACTTGAAGATTCAGCTCCAGCCAAGACTCCAATGCCCACTGCCACAAAGCTTGATGATGACAAATCAGGTAAATCTGTCGACATCACAAGCTATAGAGGTATGATTGGATCTCTACTCTACTTAACTGCAAGTAGGCCAGATATTATGTTTTCCACTTGCTTATGTGCAAGGTTCCAAGCTAACCCAAAAGAGTCTCACCTTATAGCTGTCAAAAGAATTTTTAGATACCTGAAGGGTACTCCAAATTTGGGAATTTAGTATCCTAAAGGTACCGGTTTTGACCTAATCGACTATACAGACTCGGATTTTGCAGGTTGTAAGATTGACAAGAAGAGTACTTCTGGAAGCTGTCAATTCTTAGGAAGAATATTGGTCTCATGGTATAGCAAGAAGCAGCACTCAGTGTCTACCTCAACAGCAGAGGCAGAATACATCGCAGCTGGTAGCTGTTGTGCTCAGATCCTATGGATGAGAAACCAACTTCAGGACTATGGCTTTATGTTGAACAAGATTCCAATATTCTGCGACAACACAAGCGCCATAGCTATAACTTACAATCCGGTTAAGCACTCACAGACCAAGCATATTGATATCAGGTATCACTTTATACGAGAGCATGTCATGAATGGAATTGTGGAGTTGCATTTTGTACCCACAGAACAACAACTTGCAGACATTTTCACGAAACCACCAGACGAATCCACTTTCTCTAGGTTGGTTAGTGAATTAGGGATGTTAAATTTAAATTAATTTTTGTTTGCGAGGAGTTGTATGGATTCGCAAGTTATTGAATTTTCATATCCAAAGGACTTGTGAACTCCAGTCTAACTATTGATCTCGGGCTTATGAATATCAAAATTAATTATCATAAGTATACCAATTATGCTTTGTGGTAATTATTCGATATAGCATAAGTAGTTAACTGCTACATCACTGTCTGTACTTAACAAGAAGCATAACAGTCTGTGGTTTAGAATTAATTGGTGGATTTCAATGTCATGAAATCTTGCTGAGAGATTTTATATCAGACAGGTTGTGATCTTTAGTGAGAAATTGGTTGTACTGACTTGCTTATCTAGTTTGCTGGCTCTCACTGAAAGTATATGTAGCAATTACATTTCATGATCTTATTTTGCATAACTGACTGTTTGATTATTCATTTCATAGTCTACCTGCTTATATGATTAGTTGATCTGTGATTGAGTTGTGTTTTTTTAATTTTTTTTGGAAATCACAACTGCAACAGAGTATGGAACAAAATTTTTTTGGTTTTCAAAATCTTTAAACAACCACCAGTATATATTATATATTTATATGTATGTCTGTGTAATTCGAATTAAATTATATTTAATTTTTAGTTATTTCTAAATTAAAATTTTAATAATCCTATTTTAGGAATATTAAATTTTTAATTCAAGAAATCTCTATTTCATTAAATTTATGACAATTCGAATTTATGTGTTTTAAATTATTTGATAAATGCAAGTTTTATTTTATTTTTTAAATCATCAGTATATAAATTACTAATGATTTTCTAAATAATATTAACTCGCATGCATCGATAGTTGTTTACTATCGGGAATTTTGTTTTAATTAATTGTTTAATTAAATGCTTACCCGATAGTTATAATTATATATATATATATATATATATATATATATATATATATATATATATATATATATATATATATATATATTCCTTGCATGTGCCGATAGTTACTTAGTATCGGATTTTTTATTAAAATTCATATGCATGTCCCGATAGTTGTTAACTATCGGGTTGTATATTTTCTTTTTGTTACATACATGTGCCGATACTTAGCTAAGACATGTATATATTTAAATTGTTTTACTTTACCCGATACTTAGCACGCAATATACATACATACATCCCGACTGTTAAGAATTATCGGAGAAAATCGATTTTTGCCTTCGAATATCTACAATTCTAGGACTTATTTTGCAAATCTAAAACCGTGAAAGTGTAGATCTGTTAACTAGCTTCATTTCCATACTAATTTTGTTTTGTTTTGTTTCGAAAAATTTACGAATATTTCGAATTTTGGGAATTTTTTCTAGGGTTAACTAGAAGTCTAAAAATCGTAATAAAAATAGTGGTGTATTTCAAATCTCTCCTAGTTTATCATATATTATTTTCAGAATTTTTGGAGAAGTTTGAAATATTAGGTATTTTTAGTTCGTAATCGAATAAATTAAGTTCGTTTTTGTTTTGGAAAGGTTAAAAATTTTAGTAATTTTTACTTGTTAAAAATGGCTGGAATTTTTAGTATTACTCGTACGAATTTAGTTGCCGAATATAATATTCAGACCCTACCTGCTGATTATCGGGCTTGGGCACGAAATTAATCGAATATTCTAGGATCAGGTATGCTTTAGTGACAGACGTGCTATTAAATCATAATATGTTGCGAGACTATTACTGCTCTGCTACTGACTCCTCAGATGGTGAAGTGTTGGCTTTTACTTTTCAATTAGGCAATCGGGAAATTAGGGTTACTGAACATGATTTGAATCGTATTCTTCGATTCCCACAGGATAATTTTGTTCAAAGATCCTACACCCGAACAATTAGCTGATTTCTGTACTTTTGCCAACTACTTCAATTTTGAAGTTCGTGACTTGGGTGAAATGTATAAACAACATTTTCCTAAGGCATGTAATTTCTTTTTCCATACCATTATTCAGTGTTTTTCTTTTAAGAAGACGAGCACCCATGGTATTCCTTATTTTTATCAAGCTATCGGATATGGTGTTGCTAATAATCTTAGGTTAAACTATGGTCATTTGTTAATGCATAAGATTCTAAGCATAATTGGACTTCCGGATAATAGAAACCTCCAACTTCGCAATGTGGAGTGTTTCTTTCCAAGGTTCCTACAGCTTGTTATTAATAATGTATCTACTAACGAGGAAAAGCTACGCTATTATAGTAGTCCTACTTCTTTTCCTGTAAAGTAGAAGAACAAGATTGCTACGACTTTGCAGAACAACAATGACTATAACAACAACTCACCAGCACTAATGACAGACTTTATGAGGAGGTGTGTTGTTGATATGGACAGAGAAGTCCCTCTTGGACCACAAGAAGAAGATCAAGTGCCTACCCCTGAATTGGAGTTATCACAAGAAGAAAATGTTCAGGTGACCGAAGAGGTAAAAGAATTTGTTTGAAGATAGTGGAATGGAACTTGCTGCTGAGCCCTCTGTGGCATTAGAAAAAGGCAATGAATCTGCAAACCAACAGATTCTAACCCCTGCCTCAGAACCAAACACTACTCAATCCTTACCGTTATCTTCTCTCCAACCCCTAAAAAGAAAATTTATGAGTGAGGGATATAGTGCCTTAGAAGCACCACATAAGGCAGGTGAGGGAACCCAAACAACTCTACCTCTGACTAGAAGGAGATTAGAAGAACCTGAGGTATCTGTTAGCCCATCTATGCCCTCTCAACAGGACATAGAGCTGAAAAAGGCAAATACACAGTCTCTAGGGACATCCTCTCAACAGGGTGAACCTATTGAAATTCGCCCGTCAGCCAGGGCATCTGAAAGAGTCTCAATAATTGAGCCTCCAACCAAGTTATTTATTGCACTGAAAGGAGCACACACACAGGAGGAATTGACGGATATTGCTACTACTGTAGCAGAACCTATGCAGGTAGATCCTGTACAGGTCATGCCTTCATAGGCTATTGCGGGAGTCACGGGTCCTTCATTGCTAAACATTACAGGATCCAATGTGATAAGCCCCCAGGAGGAATATTCCTGGCTCCTAATAAGGAGGTCTCCACCACTATAAGTGGAAAGGAGAAACAACTACTTGGCAATAGTTCTTCGGATGAGCCATTTAGGATTTTAACTGCAGGTACAGAAGACTTGCTGGAGTCAAGGAGAGTGAGTGAAACACCAACAGAACGTTTGAGTGATCATAATTCACCCACACCCCTAAGACCGAGTGAGAGAATTGAGAGACAAACACCTACAGAACCTGTCAGTGAGACACCTACCAGCCAAATAAATACCCTCACAATGCACACACAATCACTAAGTCAAAGGGTTTATAATCTGGAGACTACTGTCACAAAAATGAAATCTGAATTTCACAGCAATGTTATGGAAATAAAATCTATTCAATACAACATGTTGCAGGATTTACAGAATTTCAAGACGGATATGAAGAAGTTTGTTACAGATTTGTTTGAAAAGCATCAATCTCAATCTACTCAAATCCCTTCTTCGGAGGATAACATAACTAAGGGGGAGATGATAGTGCGAGAGCAAGAAAAAGAATCTGGTGCTGATATGGGGAGTAAAGACAAAGGGAAAGGCAAGTTGGTAGAAGTAGAAAAAGAAGCAAACATTTATACATCTCAGGGGGAGCAAGATATACCGCTGGAAGTAAGGCTCACACTTGAAGAAGGAGAAATATGGGAACCTTCTCATACTGCTCCTACAGCTCAGGAAGATGATTTGTTTGATGAATTTGTAAATGGTGCCACTTATCAGTTCACTGAAACGGACTTTGTGGAAATGTTTGGTTTGCTAGATGCAAATCAATCCAGGATAAGGGCATGTGAAATTGCACGTATGTTTAAAGAGAAAGTCAGAAAAGAACATTACAACCACTATATTGTAAGGAGACAAAGGCCGTCGATGTTATCAAGAGAAGGAAGTGCATGGGACACGGCTAGGAGTCTTTTGCAGAAACCAGAGTTAGGAATGATTCAAAATGAAGATCAAAAATTTCTGGAAGCATTGCAAGAAGCTCACAAGAGTCATCCATCAATAAATCAGTTCTTTCATGCATTGAAACAAACAATCAAATTGATATTCATCACGACCAACATCAATGGATGGCGGATTCAGATTCAGTTCAATAATTCGACCACTAAGACCATTTCTTCTAATTTTATCAAGTTGAGATCTCTCACAGAATTGTATGTCATGAAGATTAGGACAGACAAGAGATCTCATGTGAATGAACTTCTTACTGATATGATTGAAGATCAAATGAGAAAAACAACAGCTGAAGTTAACACAACTCCTTATACAGTGATATTCTACAAAGACAAGTTAGTTCAGACACTGTGTTTGAGTGATGAAAGACTGAGTCTATATCCTCTGAAGCGTCTAAAATATGTTGAAGGGCTTCTTAGGAGTGAAGGACTTAGAACAGAAGAAAAGTGGAAAGTTGCAGAGCGCATATATGCTTATAGACTTAATGTCTTATCAAATCAATCTGTAGATATTTCCAAGGTCAGGAGAATAGATCCTTCAAATGGATCTCAACCAAAATTGCCTGTGTATACAAGAGAAGAAGGAAATTGGGACTTTGAAAAAGTCAAGGCAATGACTGAATTCAGATTTAACCATCCAGGAAAAGTGTTCGAATATGCAGAGAAGCCAGATTTTCCAATTGTCTTTCCGGATTTTGATGTAATTAGGGAGACAGAGACAATGGTGCTAAAGGATCCTCCAGCAATCAGGTATAAGAACCCCAAAGGAAAAACTGAAATAGTTGATATCCACAAGATGTCTTACATGACTTCTAAGGAACTGGGTTTTATACTTGATCAAATCAAGACTTCGACGAACTACAAAGACAAATCAGCATTCGCAGAAATCTCTCAACTTGACATGGAGAAGTTGGAAGCAGAATCATGTTACAACACTGACCGGGTTAAAGCAGTTCCAAAAAGGTTGAGTGTTAAAGGAAAGACGAAAATTCTTGAATTTACATTCGAACAGGTTAAGCAGATCAGGAGAGTAGCTGTCTTGCAAACACTTCAGGAAGCTTTGTCAAATCCCAAGCCAAGAAATATGCAAGAAGAAGAAGCGCTGGATCTAGTGAATGACCAGCTTGCAAGTCTTGTACAATGAGAATGACATAATGTATATCAGTTCAGGCTAGAGGAACATTCATTCTACATTGTAATTGTTTTTGAAATCTGGAAATGTATTATGTAATCCAGAATTTATTTAATATTAGTTTGCCATCTTCTATTTACTTTTTCCTGTAAGTTAGTTGAGTTATCCTCTTAAGGGATTTGCTTGTCAAACTCTAACAATCAAATAGGGGGAGATTGTAAAGCAAAATGTAACGTAAAGTAACATGTAACCGAGGTAACTAACTCAACACTACAAGTCGGTAACTTATATTAAAATGAAGCACAAAATCAACTGCGAATCATATTTAAGTTGAATACAAAGAACCAAAACATTAGAGGAAGCTTTGAAGACATTGAAGATCACTGAAAGAAGTTCATTAACATGTTCAAGCCTCAGTGAAGAATAAAGTTGAAGTGTTTCAAAGATTTTGAAGATGAAGAAGGTTTTACTACAGAGAAAGCAGAAGATTCCAGTGAAGTTTAAGAAGCACTTCTTATCATTATGGAACAGGTCAATTGCATAGCAAAGAAGATGTGAAGATCAAGATCTTGCTAGTCGGTTGTGAAGTAGACCAGTTGCACCAATCTACAGCACAAAAGAGTTTGAGAACTGCATCACTGACTCAGAAGAATTGGCCAGATACTGAGATGAGTAACCTAAGTGGTATGTGATTAAGCCCAGAATAAATCAAGGTCGAATTAACAAGGAAATATTTATTTGACTTGGTTGCAGTGGAAGGAATTATTAAAGGGCTTAACAACTTCGAAAATTGGCTAAGTGAATGAGACTACAGAAGTTGTATCCAGAAGTCGACTTAGTCAATCAATTTCGTCTTATTCACCTATGGTTATTAACCATCGGGTGAGCAAAGAAATAGCAAAGGCAAAGGGCTTATTTCGTCCTATTAGCCGATGGTTACTAACTATCGGGTAAAGGAAATAAAAAGAAAAGCACACCAATTTCCGATGGTTGTTGAAGCAAAGGAATTTCCGATAGTTGATAAAACTAATAATTCTGATGGTTACAATTGTTTGAAGTAATTTATTTTATTTCAGGAATTATTTTTAAGTGTCCGATAGTTATTCTACAGACTCATCGATACTTAAACAATTACTCAGAAAATGTTCCCGATACTTAAGGAAAAACAGAAGTGAAGAAGCAACTAGTTTACTTGGCACAAAATGAGCCACGTATCCTAAGTTGAAAAAGACTACACAAAAAGCAGCAAAGCATCGTCTTTGGATTTATTCATTTCAGCTAACAGACAGAGAGATACACAGAGCAATTAAAGAGAGAAAACACAGAGAGCATTCAAGAGAGTAAACACTGAAGCCATTAAGTCTGTACCCATAGCTGTTGTTACCTTGGTTGTTTTTGTTAAAGCTTGTAACTTAATTGACTGTTCTAGTGAATCATTGTAACTGATCGAAAGATTAGATTTGTGGAGCACCCTCAGGATTTATATTAATAAAACGATATATTCCCCGAACGAACTGTTGTTGTGATTGCTTACCTTGTGTTTGATTTAATATCTGTTCGAACTGTATTAAGTCCTAAAAGAACCATTCCGTGAATATTTAAAAAATTGGACAATATCGTATTCAACCCCCCTTCTACGATATTTGGGACTAACACATCATATTCAGCCCCCCCTTCTATGATGATTTTGGACATAACATATAGGCGCGAATATTAACCGTTTCAGGGTCTAGGTGCCTAAAATAATTTCAAAGTCTACAAACTCGACAGAGTCTATAGATTCGTCAAAGTCTAGGAGTTAGAATCTGTCAAGATATAGTACTTCAGTGTAATTATGTAAAAGCAAATTATAGTTTGAGAAATCAGGGACTATAATTAAAGTACATACCTTGCTTCCTTTTAGATTGTACACTTACATATTTAACATACCTAATTCACCTACCAGTTTGAGAAATGTAGATTCATCAAGTGGTTTAGTCAATATATCTGTAATCTGTCTACCAGTTGAAATATAATGAAGTGTCACAGTACCATTCTCAACATGTTCTCTAATAAAATGATACCTAACATCAATGTGCTTTGTTCTGGAATGTTGGACTGGATTTTTGCAATTTTAATAGCACTTGTATTATCACAATACATAGGAAGACTTGAAAAAAGTTAGTCCATAATCAAGTAATTGATTTTTCATCCATAGAATTTGAGCACAACAACTTTCAGCTGCTATATATTCAGCCTCAGGTGTTGAGGTTGAAACTGTTTGTTGTTTCTTGCTAAACCAAGAAATTAGTCTGTTACCAAGAAATTGGCATTGATCTGTTGTGCTTTTCCTATCCACTTTGTATCCTGCATAGTCAGAGTCTGAATAACCAATTAGTGAAAAGTCTGACTCTCTAGGATACCAAAGTCCTAGTGTTTGAGCACCCTTAAGATATCTGAAAATTCTCTTTACAGCTAATAAATGTGATTCTCTGGGGTCAGCCTGAAATCTAGCACACAGGCATGTTGCAAACATTATATCTGCTCTACTTGCAGTTAAATATAGCAATGTGCCAATCATACCTCTATAACTAGTGTTGTTAACTTTCTTACCCGTTGGGTTAGAGTCTAGCTTAGTGGTTGTTGATATGGGAGTTTTGGCAGTTGCACAGTCTTGCATATCAAACTTCTTTAATAGGTCTTTCACATATTTTGATTGATTGATAAAGATTCCTTCATCATTCTGTTTGACTTGAAATTCCAAAAAGAATTTTAATTCTCCCATCATGCTCATTTCATATTTTGACTGCATTAATTTGCTAAACTTTTCACAGAGATTTTCATTAGTAGAATAAAAAATAATATCATCAACATAAATTTGAACAAGCAAAATATCACCTTTATGTTTTCTAATGAAAAGAATTTTGTCAATGGTACCTCTTGTGAATTCATTTTTAAGAAGAAATTTTGACAGAGTTTCATACCATGCTCTTGGTGCTTGCTTTGATCCATATAGTGCCTTGTCTAATCTGTAGACATGATCAGGAAACTTTGGATCAACAAATCCTGAAAAAGGCAAATACACAGTCTCTAGGGACATCCTCTCAACAGGGTGAACCTATTGAAATTCGCCCGTCAGCCAGGGCATCTGAAAGAGTCTCAATAATTGAGCCTCCAACCAAGTTATTTGTTGCACTGAAAGGAGCACACACACAGGAGGAATTGACGGATATTGCTACTACTGTAGCAGAACCTATGCAGGTAGATCCTGTACAGGTCATGCCTTCATAGGCTATTGCGGGAGTCACGGGTCCTTCATTGCTAAACATTACAGGATCCAATGTGATAAGCCCCCAGGAGGAATATTCCTGGCTCCTAATAAGGAGGTCTCCACCACTATAAGTGGAAAGGAGAAACAACTACTTGGCAATAGTTCTTCGGATGAGCCATTTAGGATTTTAACTGCAGGTACAGAAGACTTGCTGGAGTCAAGGAGAGTGAGTGAAACACCAACAGAACGTTTGAGTGATCATAATTCACCCACACCCCTAAGACCGAGTGAGAGAATTGAGAGACAAACACCTACAGAACCTGTCAGTGAGACACCTACCAGCCAAATAAATACCCTCACAATGCACACACAATCACTAAGTCAAAGGGTTTATAACCTGGAGACTACTGTCACAAAAATGAAATCTGAATTTCACAGCAATGTTATGGAAATAAAATCTATTCAATACAACATGTTGCAGGATTTACAGAATTTCAAGACGGATATGAAGAAGTTTGTTACAGATTTGTTTGAAAAGCATCAATCTCAATCTACTCAAATCCCTTCTTCGGAGGATAACATAACTAAGGGGGAGATGATAGTGCGAGAGCAAGAAAAAGAATCTGGTGCTGATATGGGGAGTAAAGACAAAGGGAAAGGCAAGTTGGTAGAAGTAGAAAAAGAAGCAAACATTTATACATCTCAGGGGGAGCAAGATATACCGCTGGAAGTAAGGCTCACACTTGAAGAAGGAGAAATATGGGAACCTTCTCATACTGCTCCTACAGCTCAGGAAGATGATTTGTTTGATGAATTTGTAAATGGTGCCACTTATCAGTTCACTGAAACGGACTTTGTGGAAATGTTTGGTTTGCTAGATGCAAATCAATCCAGGATAAGGGCATGTGAAATTGCACGTATGTTTAAAGAGAAAGTCAGAAAAGAACATTACAACCACTATATTGTAAGGAGACAAAGGCCGTCGATGTTATCAAGAGAAGGAAGTGCATGGGACACGGCTAGGAGTCTTTTGCAGAAACCAGAGTTAGGAATGATTCAAAATGAAGATCAAAAATTTCTGGAAGCATTGCAAGAAGCTCACAAGAGTCATCCATCAATAAATCAGTTCTTTCATGCATTGAAACAAACAATCAAATTGATATTCATCACGACCAACATCAATGGATGGCGGATTCAGATTCAGTTCAATAATTCGACCACTAAGACCATTTCTTCTAATTTTATCAAGTTGAGATTCTCACAGAATTGTATGTCATGAAGATTAGGACAGACAAGAGATCTCATGTGAATGAACTTCTTACTGATATGATTGAAGATCAAATGAGAAAAACAACAGCTGAAGTTAACACAACTCCTTATACAGTGATATTCTACAAAGACAAGTTAGTTCAGACACTGTGTTTGAGTGATGAAAGACTGAGTCTATATCCTCTGAAGCGTCTAAAATATGTTGAAGGGCTTCTTAGGAGTGAAGGACTTAGAACAGAAGAAAAGTGGAAAGTTGCAGAGCGCATATATGCTTATAGACTTAATGTCTTATCAAATCAATCTGTAGATATTTCCAAGGTCAGGAGAATAGATCCTTCAAATGGATCTCAACCAAAATTGCCTGTGTATACAAGAGAAGAAGGAAATTGGGACTTTGAAAAAGTCAAGGCAATGACTGAATTCAGATTTAACCATCCAGGAAAAGTGTTCGAATATGCAGAGAAGCCAGATTTTCCAATTGTCTTTCCGGATTTTGATGTAATTAGGGAGACAGAGACAATGGTGCTAAAGGATCCTCCAGCAATCAGGTATAAGAACCCCAAAGGAAAAACTGAAATAGTTGATATCCACAAGATGTCTTACATGACTTCTAAGGAACTGGGTTTTATACTTGATCAAATCAAGACTTCGACGAACTACAAAGACAAATCAGCATTCGCAGAAATCTCTCAACTTGACATGGAGAAGTTGGAAGCAGAATCATGTTACAACACTGACCGGGTTAAAGCAGTTCCAAAAAGGTTGAGTGTTAAAGGAAAGACGAAAATTCTTGAATTTACATTCGAACAGGTTAAGCAGATCAGGAGAGTAGCTGTCTTGCAAACACTTCAGGAAGCTTTGTCAAATCCCAAGCCAAGAAATATGCAAGAAGAAGAAGCGCTGGATCTAGTGAATGACCAGCTTGCAAGTCTTGTACAATGAGAATGACATAATGTATATCAGTTCAGGCTAGAGGAACATTCATTCTACATTGTAATTGTTTTTGAAATCTGGAAATGTATTATGTAATCCAGAATTTATTTAATATTAGTTTGCCATCTTCTATTTACTTTTTCCTGTAAGTTAGTTGAGTTATCCTCTTAAGGGATTTGCTTGTCAAACTCTAACAATCAAATAGGGGGAGATTGTAAAGCAAAATGTAACGTAAAGTAACATGTAACCGAGGTAACTAACTCAACACTACAAGTCGGTAACTTATATTAAAATGAAGCACAAAATCAACTGCGAATCATATTTAAGTTGAATACAAAGAACCAAAACATTAGAGGAAGCTTTGAAGACATTGAAGATCACTGAAAGAAGTTCATTAACATGTTCAAGCCTCAGTGAAGAATAAAGTTGAAGTGTTTCAAAGATTTTGAAGATGAAGAAGGTTTTACTACAGAGAAAGCAGAAGATTCCAGTGAAGTTTAAGAAGCACTTCTTATCATTATGGAACAGGTCAATTGCATAGCAAAGAAGATGTGAAGATCAAGATCTTGCTAGTCGGTTGTGAAGTAGACCAGTTGCACCAATCTACAGCACAAAAGAATTTGAGAACTGCATCACTGACTCAGAAGAATTGGCCAGATACTGAGATGAGTAACCTAAGTGGTATGTGATTAAGCCCAGAATAAATCAAGGTCGAATTAACAAGGAAATATTTATTTGACTTGGTTGCAGTGGAAGGAATTATTAAAGGGCTTAACAACTTCGAAAATTGGCTAAGTGAATGAGACTACAGAAGTTGTATCCAGAAGTCGACTTAGTCAATCAATTTCGTCTTATTCACCTATGGTTATTAACCATCGGGTGAGCAAAGAAATAGCAAAGGCAAAGGGCTTATTTCGTCCTATTAGCCGATGGTTACTAACTATCGGGTAAAGGAAATAAAAAGAAAAGCACACCACTTTCCGATGGTTGTTGAAGCAAAGGAATTTCCGATAGTTGATAAAACTAATAATTCTGATGGTTACAATTGTTTGAAGTAATTTATTTTATTTCAGGAATTATTTTTAAGTGTCCGATAGTTATTCTACAGACTCATCGATACTTAAACAATTACTCAGAAAATGTTCCCGATACTTAAGGAAAAACAGAAGTGAAGAAGCAACTAGTTTACTTGGCACAAAATGAGCCACGTATCCTAAGTTGAAAAAGACTACACAAAAAGCAGCAAAGCATCGTCTTTGGATTTATTCATTTCAGCTAACAGACAGAGAGATACACAGAGCAATTAAAGAGAGAAAACACAGAGAGCATTCAAGAGAGTAAACACTGAAGCCATTAAGTCTGTACCCACAGCTGTTGTTACCTTGGTTGTTTTTGTTAAAGCTTGTAACTTAATTGATTGTTCTAGTGAATCATTGTAACTGATCGAAAGATTAGATTTGTGGAGCACCCTCAGGGTTTATATTAATAAAACGATATATTCCCCGAACGAACTGTTGTTGTGATTGCTTACCTTGTGTTTGATTTAATATCTGTTCGAACTGTATTAAGTCCTAAAAGAACCATTCCGTGAATATTTAAAAAATTGGACAATATCGTATTCAACCCCCCTTCTACGATATTTGGGACTAACACATCATATTCAGCCCCCCCCTTCTATGATGATTTTGGACATAACATATAGGCGCGAATATTAACCGTTTCAGGGTCTAGGTGCCTAAAATAATTTCAAAGTCTACAAACTCGACAGAGTCTATAGATTCGTCAAAGTCTAGGAGTTAGAATCTGTCAAGATATAGTACTTCAGTGTAATTATGTAAAAGCAAATTATAGTTTGAGAAATCAGGGACTATAATTAAAGTACATACCTTGCTTCCTTTTAGATTGTACACTTACATATTTAACATACCTAATTCACCTACCAGTTTGAGAAATGTAGATTCATCAAGTGGTTTAGTCAATATATCTGTAATCTGTCTACCAGTTGAAATATAATGAAGTGTCACAGTACCATTCTCAACATGTTCTCTAATAAAATGATACCTAACATCAATGTGCTTTGTTCTGGAATGTTGGACTGGATTTTTGCAATTTTAATAGCACTTGTATTATCACAATACATAGGAATACTTGAAAAAAGTTAGTCCATAATCAAGTAATTGATTTTTCATCCATAGAATTTGAGCACAACAACTTTCAGCTGCTATATATTCAGCCTCAGGTGTTGAGGTTGAAACTGTTTGTTGTTTCTTGCTAAACCAAGAAATTAGTCTGTTACCAAGAAATTGGCATTGATCTGTTGTGCTTTTCCTATCCACTTTGTATCCTGCATAGTCAGAGTCTGAATAACCAATTAGTGAAAAGTCTGACTCTCTAGGATACCAAAGTCCTAGTGTTTGAGCACCCTTAAGATATCTGAAAATTCTCTTTACAGCTAATAAATGTGATTCTCTGGGGTCAGCCTGAAATCTAGCACACAGGCATGTTGCAAACATTATATCTGCTCTACTTGCAGTTAAATATAGCAATGTGCCAATCATACCTCTATAACTAGTGTTGTTAACTTTCTTACCCGTTGGGTTAGAGTCTAGCTTAGTGGTTGTTGATATGGGAGTTTTGGCAGTTGCACAGTCTTGCATATCAAACTTCTTTAATAGGTCTTTCACATATTTTGATTGATTGATAAAGATTCCTTCATCATTCTGTTTGACTTGAAGTTCCAAAAAGAATTTTAATTCTCCCATCATGCTCATTTCATATTTTGACTGCATTAATTTGCTAAACTTTTCACAGAGATTTTCATTAGTAGAATAAAAAATAATATCATCAACATAAATTTGAACAAGCAAAATATCACCTTTATGTTTTCTAATGAAAAGAATTTTGTCAATGGTACCTCTTGTGAATTCATTTTTAAGAAGAAATTTTGACAGAGTTTCATACCATGCTCTTGGTGCTTGCTTTGATCCATATAGTGCCTTGTCTAATCTGTAGACATGATCAGGAAACTTTGGATCAACAAATCCTGGTGGCTTCTCCACATAAACTTCTTCTTCTAATTTTCCATTCAAGAAGGCACTTTTCACATCCATTTAATACATCTTGAATTTTGAATGAGCTGTAAATGCAAGAAACATTCTGATAGCTTCCAATCTTGCTACTGGTGCAAAAGTTTCATCATAATCAATTCCTTCCTCTTGAGAGTATCCTTTTGCAACTAGCCTTGCTTTGTTTCTAATTACAGTCCCATTTTCATCAAGCTTGTTTCTGAATACCCATTTGGCTCCAATAGTTGATCTATCTTTTGGTCTTGGTACAAGTTTCCACACTTTGTTTCTCTCAAATTTATTCAATTCTTCTTGCATTACAATGATCCAATCAGGGTCTTGTAATGCTTCATCAATTTTCTTAGGTTCATTCTTTGAGAGAAAACAACTAAAAAGACATTCATTTTGAGTGGCTGTCTAGTTTGTATACCACTCTCAGGATCCCTAATGATCAAGTCAGGAGTATGATCCCTTGTCCATTTTCTAGCTGGTGGAAAATTGATTCTTGAACTTGAAGCTCCCGCTAAATCATTGGCATTCCCTGTGTGAAACTCAAATGAAGAATCTCCCCCTGAATTATTTGTCTCTGAGAATAATTCAGAATTTTTTGATCCAGACTCTGAAAGCCTAGACTCTGAAAGCCTAGACTCTGTTTATCTAAACTCTATCTAGATAGACTCTGAATTGTTTGGAGTTAAATTTTCTTGCTCCCCCTCAGAGTGTGCATGATTCTGAATTGTATGAGGAGTTTATTTAATCTTTTCATTCTCACTATCTTCGTCTATCTCAGAACTTTTCAGATTTTCAAATTCTAATGTTGTAGACTCTGATTCATTCTGTATTCCTATAATCTTTTTGTCATCAAATGCAACTTGAATAGATTCCATAACAATTTTGGTTCTGAGATTAAATACTCTAAATGCCTTTGAGTGAGTTGCATATCCAAGAAAAATAACTTCATCAGCGTTGGTCTCAAATTTACTTAAGTTTTCTAGATGTATTTTTAGCACAAAACACTTGCACCCAAATATGTGAAAATGCTTCACACTTGGCTTCTTGTTCTTTACCATCTCATATGGAGTTACTTCATACATAGTAATCAATGTACAGTTTTGAGTAAAACATGTTGTACTTACTGCCTCAGCCCAAAAATATACTGGTAATTTAGATTCTGCTAACATTGTTCTGGCAGCTTCAATGAGTGTTCTATTTTTCCTTTCCACATTTGTTGGGGTGTTCCGGTTGCAGAAAATTGTTGAGTAATTCCCTTTGATGCACAATATTCCTCCATGGTTGCATTCTTGAATTCAGTGCCATTGTCACTCCTTAGAAATTTAACTATTTTCTTTGAATTTGTTTCCAGAAAAGTTATATGGTCTTCTATGTGTTGTGAAGCTTCATCCTTTGAATGTAGAAAGAAAACCCATGTGTATCTTGTAAAATCATCTACAATGACAAGAGCATATTTCTTTTTGTTAATTGACATTATGTTTACTGGACCAAATAAATCAAGATGTAATAAATAAAAGGGTTCAGAAATTGTGTATTGTCTTGCTCTTGAAAGATGTTTTCTTTTGCTTTTTCAAGTTGACATGCTTCACAAAGTCCATCTTGCACAAAATCAACCTGTGGTAATCCTCTCAAAAGATTCTGTTAGTTCCAAATATCGTAGAAGGGGGGTTGAATACGATATTGTCCAATTTATAAAATATTCGCGGAATGATTTGTTATGGACTAGTTGACAGTTTGAACAGATATTAAATCAAACACAAGGTATGCACACAGTTAAAACAAACACAGTTCGTTCGGGGAATATATCGTTTTATTAATATAAACCACGAAGGTGCTACACAAATCTAATCCGTAGATTAGCTTCAACTGATTCACTAGTACAGTTACAATACAACAACAATCAATACGAACAATAATTGTGACACTAGCTCAAACGACGTTAATGGCTTCTCTGTGTCTCTCTTCTTTGCTCTGTATGTTTTCTCTCTGTAACTGAATGAATCTTGTTCACAAAGGCTTGGCTTTGCTGCTTTATTGTATAGGCTTTTTCAATCTTCTACGTGGCCTTCTGAGAACCAAGTAAATAGATTGCTTCTCACTTCTTGAATTAACAACCGTCGAGACATTTGATTTATAACCATCGGTGAGTCTGTTGATAACCGTCGAGACTGAAATAAATCACTTAAAACAATTCTGCTCAAGGATATCAATGATATGTGGCATGTTGTGGCTGGCTGTAGATCAAACAATCTTAAACCTCAACTATCGAAGTGCCATAACTATCGAATGACTTAACCGTCGATGGAATAAATAATCTGGATATTTATCTGAGTACCTTAACTATCGAGATGCTGTAACCGTCGGTCAATTAAGACGAAACAGTCAAACCCAACTATCAGTTATAACTATCGACTCAAAATAATTATTAAAACAATAACCGTCGAGAGAAATGGAATTAATAATATATCCAAAGTGGTAACCGTTGAGATGTGCTAACCGTCAGTAAATAAGACGAAACAGCCAAACAGCTAATCACCAACCGTCGGTAAATAAGACGAAACAGTCAAACAGCTAAAACCAACTGTCGGTAGTTCACCTTAGCCATTTTTTCAATGATTCAAAACTCTGTAATATTTCCTTTCACTGCAACCAAGTTAATAAATTTACCTTTACTACTTGAACTTGATTTTCTCCGAGCTTTAGCACACAACGGTTATACAGCCAATTCTTTTCTAACATAGATGCGGTTCTCAATTCCTTTTGTGCTAACGTTTAGTGCAACTGGTCTGGTTCACAAACGACTAACACGAACTTGATCTTCACATCTTCTTGACTATTCAATTGGCCCTGTTTCTCTAGCTGTTAAGAAGTGCTTCTGTAATTCACTGGAATCCCTTGACTTCTCTGTTGTAAAACCTCTGACATCTTCTGAACCTCTGAAACACTACATCTTTATTCTTCACTGAGGCTTGAACATGTTAATGAACTTCTTTCAGCGATCTTCAATGTTCTCAAAGCTTCTTCTAATATCTTGGTCTTTTGTATTCAACTTATAAGCGATTCGCAGTCGATTCCGTGCTTTATTTTAATATAAGTTACGGACCATCAGTGTTGAGTTAGTTTCCTCGGTTACATGTTACGTTACTTTACATTATGCTTTACAATCTCCCCCTATTTGATTGTTAGAGTTCGACAAGCAAATCCCTTAAGAGGATAACTCAACTAACTTACAAGAAAAAGTAAATAGAAGACGGTAAACTAATATTAAATACATCCTGGATCATATTATACATTTCCAGATTTCAAAAACAATTACAATGTAGAATGTATGTTCCTCTAGCCTGAACTGATATACATTATGTCATTCTCATTGTACAAGACTTGCAAGCTGGTCATTCACTAGATCCAGCGCTTCTTCTTCTAGCATATTTCTTGGCTTGGGATCTGACAAAGCTTCCTGAAGTGTTTGCAAGACAGCTACTCTCCTGATCTGCTTAACCTGTTTGAATGTAAATTCAAGAATTTTCGTCTTTCCTTTAACACTCAACCTTTTTGGAACTGCTTTAACCCGATCAGTGTTGTAACATGATTCTGCTCCCAACTTCTCCATGTAAAGCTTAGAGATTTCTGCCAATGCTGATTTGTCTTTATAGTTCGTCGAAGTTGAAAGGCAGAGTGTCTAAACTTGTAACACTATAACTTATGTAACTGAACTAAAAGAAAAGATACTTAACCGGAAGACAATCAAGAACATGAAGCCACAAAGAAATCAATGCTAAATGAAGACAAGGTAATTGATACAATTTAACGTGTTAACTATGATCAAACAAAGAAGAAATCATTGAAAGAAGTTCAAGACAAAGTTGTTCATGCCTCAGTGATTTGTAACTTAAAGGTTCAAGATCATAACTATCAGTATCAATAAGACTAACTGATTTCAAGTGAACAAGAAGGAAAACAATAATTGGAAAGCCACATTACTAATTGAATATGGTAATATATTCAAGAAGCAGAGACACTCTCAAGACTAGTCACTTATGAATCAGTCCATTGCATCAAGTGTCAGGACATTGATAGCAAGTTTATGTCAGTAATAGAGATCCAGGTTCAAGAGCTTGTTGAAGAATATTGAAGACATAAAGAAATCACAAGTTCAAGATATTGCATTGAAGTTTCAAGTTGAAGCCCAGAATTTCACTAAGTACAAAATGTTCGAGATGGCCAAGTAGAACATTCTTATGTAGAAATTCTACTTAGATGTTCGATATAGCCAAGTAGAACATTCCTATGTAGAAATTCTACTTAGATGTTCGAGATAGCCAAGTAGAACATTCCCATGTAGAAATTCTACTTAGATGTTCGAGATAGCCAAGTAGAACATTCCTATGTAGAAATTCTACTTAGTTATTCGAGATGGCCAAGTAGAAATTCTCAAGAAGATGTTCTACATAGAGGGCAGTTTCAACATGACACATGGCATCATCTAATTGGCAGATTTTCAAGCTTTCAAGATAAGACAAGATTTATGTGAACATCATTAGGCCACGTATATCTTAGTCTTTGAAGTCTACAGGACATAGATTACAAGTAGTATAAATAGAAGTACTTGTGTATTTTTTCAAGAGAGCAATATTTTCGAGATAAACACTTGTAAAAGAGAGAGAGTATATTCACAGAGCTTAGTATCATTTACTACCCTCTTTACTTCTGGTGTAATTTGTAATGAATGTTTTAGCAACCCTTTCAAGTTATATATAAGACATATATTCCTTGAATCATTGTGTTCATTTATTACATAGTATTTATTGCTTCTTAAATTCAAAAAGTTGTATTCATTCCCCCTCTACAACACATTTGGACCTAACAGAAGTCTTGATTTGATCAAGTATAAAACCCAGTTCCTTAGAAGTCATGTAAGACATCTTGTGGATATCAACTATTATAGTTTTTCCTTTGGGGTTCTTGTACCTGATTGCTGGAGGATCCTTTAACACCATTGTCTCTGTCTCCCTGATTACATTAAAATCTGGAAAGACAATTGGAAAATCTGGCTTCTTTGTATACTCGAATACGTTCCCTGGATGATTGAATCTGAATTCACTCATTGCCTTGACTTTTTCAAAGTCCCAATTTCCTTCTTCTTTTGTATACATAGGCAATTTTGGTTGAGATCCGTTTGAAGGATCTATTCTTCTGACCTTGGAAATATTTACAGATTGATTTGATAAGACATTAAGTCTATAAGCATAGATGCGCTCTGCAGCTTTACACTTTTTTCTGTTCTAAGTCCTTCACTCCTAAGAAGCCCTTCAACATATTTCAGACGCTTCAGAGGATATAGACCTAGTCTTTCATCACTCAAACACAGTGTCTGAACTAACTTGTCTTTGTAGAATATCACTGTATAAGGAGTTGTGTGAACTTCAGCTTCTGCTTTGCTCATTTGATCTTCAATCATATCATTAAGAAGTTCATTCATATGAGATCTCTTGTCCACTCTAATCTTCATGACATATAATTCTGTGAGAGACCTCAACTTGATAAAATTAGAAGAAATGGTCTTAGTAGTTGAATTATTGAATTGAATCTGAATCCGCCATCCATTGATGTTAGATGTGATGAATATCAATCTAATTATTTGTCTCAATGCATGAAAGAACTGATTTATTGATGGATGACTATTATGAGCTTCTTGCAATGCTTCCAGAACTTTTTGATCTTCATTTTGAATAACTCCTAACTCTGGTTTCTGCAAAAGACTCCTAGCCTTGTCCCATGCACTTCCTTCTCTTGATAACACCAGCGGCCTTTGTCTCCTTACAATATAGTGGTTATAGTGTTCTTTTCTGACTTTCTCTTGAGACATTCGTGCAATTTCACATGCCCTTATCCTGGATTGATTTGCATCTAGCAAACCAAACATTTCCATAAAGTCCGTTTCAGTGAACTGATAAGTGGCACCATTTACAAATTCATCAAACAAATCATCTTCCTGAGCTGTAGGAGCAGTATGAGAAGGTTCCCATATTTCTCCTTCTTCAAGTGTGAGCCTTACTTCCAGCGGTATATCTTGCTCCCCCTGAGATGTATAAATGTTTGCTTCTTTTTCTACTTCTACCAACTTGCCTTTCCCTTTGTCTTTACTCCCCATATCAGCACCAGATTCTTTTTCTTGCTCTCGCACTATCATCTCCCCCTTAGGTGTGTTATCCTCCGAAGCAGGGATTTGAGTAGATTGAGATTGATGCTTTTCAAACAAATCTGTAACAAACTTCTTCATATCTGTCTTGAAATTCTGTAAATCCTGCAACATGTTGTATTGAACAGATTTTATTTCCATAACATTGCTGTGAAATTCAGATTTCATTTCTATGACAGTAGTCTCCAGGTTATAAACCCTTTGACTTAGTGATTGTGTGTGCATTGTGAGGGTATTTATTTGGCTGGTAGGTGTCTCACTGACAGGTTCTGTAGGTGTTTGTCTCTCAATTCTCTCACTCGGTCTTAGGGGTGTGGGTGAATTATGATCACTCAAACGTTCTGTTGGTGTTTCACTCACTCTCCTTGACTCCAGCAAGTCTTCTGTACCTGCAGTTAAAATCCTAAATGGCTCATCCGAAGAACTATTGCCAAGTAGTTGTTTCTCCTTTCCACTTATAGTGGTGGAGACCTCCTTATTAGGAGCCAGGAATATTCCTCCTGGGGGCTTATCACATTGGATCCTGTAATGTTTAGCAATGAAGGACCCGTGACTCCCGCAATAGCCTGTGAAGGCATGACCTGTACAGGATCTACCTGCATAGGTTCTGCTACAGTAGTAGCAATATCCGTCAATTCCTCCTGTGTGTGTGCTCCTTTCAGTGCAACAAATAACTTGGTTGGAGGCTCAATTATTGACACTCTTTCAGATGCCCTGGCTGACGGGCGAATTTCAATAGGTTTACCCTGTTGAGAGGATGTCCCTAGAGACTGTGTATTTGCCTTTTTCAGCTCTATGTCCTGTGAGAGGGCATAGATGGGCTAACAGATACCTCAGGTTCTTCTAATCTCCTTCTAGTCAGAGGTAGAGCTGTTTGGGTTCCCTCACCTTCCTTATGTGGTGCTTCTGAGGCACTATCTCCCTTATTCACAAATTTTCTTTTTAGGGGTTGGAGAGAAGATAAAGGTAAGGTTTTTATAGTGTTTGGTTCTGAGGCAGTGGTTATAATTTGTTGGGTTTCAGATTCATTGCCTTGTCTTACAGCCACAGAGGGCTCAGCTGATAAGTTCATGACACTTTCTCCAAAAAGATCCTGTAAATTAGAATAAGCTGAAGAGTCAGAGACATGAAGACTACCTTGAGTACTACCTGTAGGAGTCTAGGGATGATATGATTTCTAACTGTCAGCATGACCTACAGAATCTCCTCCAGATATACTTTGAAATCTATCTCCTGAGATTTGTACTTCCTCTGTCACCTGAACCACTTCCTCTTCTTGAGCTAAATCCTCTACAGGAGTAGCTACTGGAACTGATTCTTGCACTGGTTCAGGGACCTGATCATCTCCTTGAGGCCCTTGAGGCACGTCTCTTTCCAAGTCCACTACACAACCCTGCATGTATTCAGTCATTTGAGCAGGTGCTTCGTTGATGTAGTTTCTGTTATTGTTCAGAGTGTTGGCTATCCTATTTTTCTGTTTCATACACAAAGAGGTAACACTACTAGTATATAGGTAGTTTTTCCTCGTTAGTCGTTAGATCATTAAGGATAAGCTGTAGGAACCGTGGAAAGTAACACATCGAATATTAGTGACTTGAAGGTTTCTGTACTCCACCGGTCCCATAACATACAACATCTGATTCAATAATAACTTACCAAAATTAATCCTACAATTATTAGCAACACCGAAGCCTAAAGTTCGATAATAACTTGAAATACTGTGTGTGTTTAACTTTTTGTAAGAGAAACATTGTATAAGAGTGTGGAAAAAGAAATTCCATGCCTTATGTAAATGATGTTTACACCTTTCACCCGAGTCGTGGAGATTAGGATTAACGTAGTTGATAGTCATGAAGAACTGAGTTAATTGTTCGGAATTGGGATAAGGGACTAGATTATTATCAGGGAATCTTAAGATACGATTCAAATCTAGTTCCGTTACCCGGATTTCCCGATTAGCAATACTAAATATAAAAGCCAGTTCATCAACAGCTGAAGAGTCATATGCAGAACAGTAACAATCTCGTAGCATATTATGATTTAATATCACGTCTGTTACTAAGGCATACCTCACTCGAGAATATTCGAGTAACACTCGTGCCCAGTCCCGATAATTAGCAGGAAGGGTCTGAATGTCAAACTCGGTAACTAAATTCATTTTGGTAATAGTAAAAATTCCAACCATTTTTAACTAGTAAAAATTATCGAAAATTTTAACTTTAAACAATTAATTACGAATTTAATTAGACTCGATAACGAACCGAAAATACTAAAATTCAAAACTCCTCCAAAATTCGTGAAAAAAATATATGCTAAACTAGGAGAGATTTGAACGGTGAAACTATTTTTGTTTTGATTTTTAGACCTCAAATAAACCCTAGAGAAAATCTCAAAGTTTGAAACACCCGAAACAAAACTGAAACCAAACGATGCAAGGCTGGTATCAAATAATTCGGGATGACTGGATCTACAATTCTATCGGTTTAGATTTTCAAAACTAGTACTAGAATGGTAGAAAAAGGAGGAAAAAAATCAATTTTCTGCTCGATGGTTAAGAACAGCCTGGTGCAGTGTAACTGGCGAGTGAAAGGAAGAAACTATATATATATATATATATATATATATATATATATATATATATATAGTTAACTGGCGAGATGTTAAATAGTATAATCTGCCACTAGCCACTTCGATTGTTAAATAGTATAACCTGTTGCCCAACGTAACTATCAAAAGGTTTTTTTTTAATTTTTTTATAAAGACATTTAAACAACTCGATGGTTATCAAAAATAATAAAATAAAAGCTATAATAACTATCGAGATGAAAAAAATAAAATAAAAAATAAATCAACTTAACCCATTCGATAATTAGCTTTAAGAAAAAAAAATGATTTACCATAACTATCGAGATGGATAGTTTTTTATTATATAAATATATTAACCAAAAGACTACTTCGACTGTTACTGATATAATATATTTTATCATAACTATCGAGTACTGTTTAAAACCACTACGATGGTTACGAAAAATATATATAATTGTAACTGTCGAGAGTTTGCTAATAATAAAAAAATAAAAATCATTTAAATACACTTACCAAATAATTTCAAATATTCATAAAATTAATTAAATAGAGATTTCTTAAATTAACGAATTAATATTCCTAAAATAGAAATATTAGAATCTTAATTTGGAAATAACTATCGAATTAATAATAATCCAATTTGAAATCCACAAACAGACAATATTAATAGTAATACTAATAAACACAGGTGGTTGCTTTAAAAACTTTGGAACAACAAAAAATTTTTTTGTCCATACTCTGTTATTTTTGAAATTTCCAAAAATTTTTAAAGCAACCCAATCACAATTCAAACATCATACAAGCATACTATGAATAAACATGCAGACAGTTATGCAAAATAAGATCATGAAATGTAATTGCTACACATTTTTCCAGTGAGAACCAGTACATTAAATAAACAAGTATGTACAACCAATTTCTCACTAAAAATCACAACTTGTCTGATATAGAATCTCTCAGCAAGATCTCATAACATTGAAATCCACCAATTAATTCTAAACCACAGACTGTTATGCTTCTTGTTAACTACAAACACTTATGTAGTAGTTAACTACTTATGCTATATCGAATAATTACCACAAAGCATAATTGGTATACTTATGATAATTAATATTGATATTCATAAGCCCGAGATTATAAGTTAGACTGGATGTCACAAGTCCTTTGGATATAAAAATTCAATAACTTGTGAATCCATACAACTCCTCGCAAACAAAAATTAATTTAAATTTAACATCCCTAATTCACTAACCAACCTAGAGAAAGTGGATTCGTCTAGTGGTTTCGTGAATATGTCTGCAAGTTGTTGTTCTGTGGGTACAAAATAAAACTCTACAATTCCATTCATGACATGCTCTCGTATAAAGTGATACCTGATATCAATGTGCTTGGTTCGTGAGTGCTGAACCGGATTGTTGGTTATAGCTATGGCGCTTGTGTTGTCGCAGAATATTGGAATCTTGTTCAATATAAAGCCATAGTCTTGGAGTTGGTTTCTCATCCATAGGATCTGAGCACAACAGCTACCTGCTGCGATGTATTCTGCCTCTGCTGTTGAGGTAGACATTGAGTGCTGCTTCTTGCTATATCATGAGACCAATCTTCTTCCCAAGAATTGACAGTTTCCAGAAGTACTTTTCCTGTCAATCTTACAACCTGCAAAATCCGAGTCTGTATAGCCGATTAGGTCAAAACCAGTACCTTTAGGATACCAAATTCCCAAATTTGGAATACCCTTCAGGTATCTAAAAATTCTTTTGACAGCTATAAGGTGAGACTTTTTTGGGTTAGCTTGGAACCGTGCACATAGGCAAGTTGAAAACATAATATCTGGCCTACTTGCAGTTAAGTAAAGTAGAGATCCAATCATACCTCTGTAGCTTGTGATGTCGACAGATTTACCTGATTTGTCCTCATCAAGCTTTGTGGCAGTTGGCATTGGAGTCTTGGCGGGGGCTGAATCTTCAAGTCCATACTTCTTTAGAAGATCTCTGATGTACTTTGCCTGGTAAATGAAGATCCCATCTTTCTTCTGACTTACTTGTAGTCCAAGGAAGAAAGTAAGCTCGCCCATCATACTCATCTCGTACCTACTCTGCATTAACTTAGCAAATCTCTTGCATATCTCATCATTAGTAGAACCGAATATAATATCATCAACATACACTTGAACTAATATCAAATTATTTTTGTGCATTTTATGAAAGAGAGTCTTATCTATAACACCTCTGATAAAACCATTTTCAATTAAAAATTCAGATAGTGTTTCATACCATGTTCGAGGCGCCTGCTTGAGTCCATAAAGAGCTTTAAAAAGGAAGTACACAAAGTCCATATGATCTTTGTTCTTGAAACTCGGAGGTTGCTCTACATATACTTCTTCTTCCAGCTCCCCGTTCAGGAATGCACTCTTCACATCCATTTGATAAACTTTAAAGTCTGAATGTGTTGCGAATGCCAAAAACATCCTGATGGCTTCAAGTCTTGCTACTGGTGCATAGGTCTCGTCATAATCTATTCCTTCTACTTGAGAATACCCCTTAGCAACCAGTCTGGTCTTGTTCCTCATAACAATGCCATCTTCATCCAACTTATTCCTGAATACCCATTTAGTGCTGCTAATAATAGATTTGTCTTTAGGTCTGGGTACTAGTTTCCAAACTTTCTGCCTATCAAACTGATTGAGTTCATCTTGCATCGCAATCACCCAATCTGGATCTTCTAGAGCATCTTTAACCTTTTTAGGTTCTTCCTCTGATAGAAAACCAGAGTACAGACATTCATTCTCTATTGCTCTTCTAGTCCTCACACCACTCTCTGCGTCACCAATGATTAATTCAAAGGGATGATCTCTGTTCCATACCCTCTGTCTAGGCAGATTAGCCCTTGATGCTTGTCATTCTTCGTAGTTGTGTTGAGAGCGACTAGCTGATCCTTCTTCACCTCCCCCCGAGTTGCTTCCTTCATTATTTAATGATCCACCAGTTGAGCTAGCAGGTTTAGTAACAGACTGATTTTGAAATACAGACTGTGACTGTGACTGTGTGGTATTACCAATACTTCTACTACTTTGCTCTGGATTATCAATCTCCGTATGTTCATGACTACCAGATGCAGCACCAGGTACATCTTCATCTCCTAAGTAGTATTCTGATAGATTTTCAATTTCCAGAGATTCAGAATTTTTATCCTTTTGAAGATTTGGGAGTTTGGTGTCGTCAAACGTTACCTTAAGGCTTTCAATGACCTTATGAGTTTCAATCACATATACCCTGTACGTCTTAGACTCAAGTGAGTAACAAAGAAAAATCCCTTCATCTGCTTTAGCATCAAACTTGCCTAGATGTTCATATTTCAATACATTGCATTTTCCACCAAACACATGAAAGTACTTCAGCGATGGCTTTCTATTGGTCATAACCTCATAGGATATCTTTTCTAAGTCTTTGTTGATTAGGGTTCTATTCTGAGTGTAACAAGCTGTGTTGACTGCTTCTGCCAAAAAATATATAGGTAGCTTTGACTGGCTTAACATTGTCCTTGCTGCTTCAATCAAAGTCCTGTTTTTCCTTTCTACCACTCCATTCTGCTGTGGAGTTCTTGGGGCTGAGTATTGTCTTGAAATGCCTCGCTCTGTGCAGAATTCATTTAGAAATGCATTTCTGAATTCAGTTCCATTATCTGATCTGATCGTCCGCACAGGCAATCCAGCTTCCACCTCAATCTTTTTAATGTGATCGATTACCATTTGAGGTGTTTCATCCTTAGAATGCAAAAACAACACCCACGTGTACTTGGAGTAGTCGTCGACAATCACTAATGCATATTTCTTCTTTGAAACTGACATGACATTAACCGGTCCAAATAGATCCATATGGATCAACTGGAGAGGTTCGTTGATGCTTGACATGTCCTTACTTCTATGTGACGCCTTCTTTGACTTACCCTTTTCACATGCTTCATAGAGTCCTTCTTGGTAGAATTCTATCTGTGGTAACCCTCTCACCAATTCTCTTCTTACTAAAGAATTCATCGCCTTGAAGTTCAGGTGAGATAGGTTTCTGTGCCATAACCAACTCAATTCAAAGGATGTTTTACTGTAGAAACAATTTGCTTCTCCTCTGCTGGCAGTGTTTAAGTCAGCTACGAACAGATTTCTTTTTCTTACTCCTTTAAGAGCAAGCTTTTCATCTTTCCTATTGGTGATCATACACTTTTCCTTCCTGAAGTCCACATTATATCCTTTATCTATAAATTGACTTACGTTCAGCAAGTTGTGCTTCAGACCGTCAACAAGAGAGATATTTTCAATGATGACATTTCCAACTTCCAGACTACCATATCCCTTTGTAAAGCCTTTGCTGTCATCTCCAAAGGTTACAACTGGGCCGATCTTCTCAACCACACTGGTCAGTAGGGACTTGTCTCCTGTCATGTGCCTTGAACATCCACTATCCAGAATCGACATGACTTTATCATTAGTACCTGTGCCCTGCAACCACAAAGTGATTAAGGTTTCTTTGGAACCCAAACTTGTTTGGGTCCAAGAAATTTAGAGGTTCTTGCAGATGGTGTAATAGGTTCAGTTTTCATATCTTTAAGTTCTAATTTGACTGAACTCGAATCTTGTTCCTTTGCCTTGACAGATTTGTCTTTTGGCTTAGATGATTGAGTTTCCTTCCTAACCTTAGGAGGACTAGCAGTCTTTGTCCTTACCTTTTTCTTATTCATGCTTCTTTCTATGCCTATGCAATTACTAGAAGTAGATGCATTCATCAAATTGAAATAAGCATGCATAATATTAAAAGCACATGGCATACATCCAGTAATACCACAAGGCAAATGAGAACTATTCATGCTAAACATGTTCTGCACAACAGGAACATTAGATTCTACTTTAACCTTATTACATGCATGACTAAGGTGTCCAGCAGAATTGAAATTAGTACATAATTTCCTAGGTGCAGTGGGTGCAGGTGTAGCAGAATTAGCAATTTTAACACCTACTTTCCCATTCCTATTACTCTTTGACTTGTTTTTGTTACTACCTAATTCAGTTTTAGCAGATTCAGTTTTAACTGGCTCATTAGGTGTAACTTCTTCTACATTATCTTCCTCAACTTCTTTCTCTTTTAACTTATCTTCAACAAGCATTTCTTGTTTCCAAACGATAGTATCTTCGTCTAAGGGTTCTGAGAGTGGGAGCTTAAAGACATGATTACTACTCTTCTTAATGACAAAAGGAACATTTTCATTTTCTAATAAAACAGTACTAGAAGCATTGAAAGTTACATTCCTTTTATCCTTTTTCTTTTTCATTTTATGTTCATCGTAGTCAAAGCCTATACATGTCTTATTATCTAAGCTCTGCTTATCCAACATGTCTTTAGCAATATTAGCTGAGTTCTTAAAAGCTTCCAATTTTAACTCTAGCTCAGAAATCTTAGCCATAAGTGCTGTCTCAACCTCTGCATTACAGATAACCTTATTATCTAAATATTCATTTCTTTCCTTAAGGTTATTAACTGTGATTCCTACAAGCTCTAGTTGTTCCTTTCCAGATTCTAGCTTTTTAATCTTCGCAACTAGTCTAGCATTTTCTCCTTCTGAAGCTAGCATGCTTGTATGAATGTTAAACATCTCTATACTCAAGTCATTAACAGTATTTTTATATTCAGATAGAGACATATCTACAGTGGTGAGAATAGGTACCTGTGATGATGATGGAGATTCTTCTGGAGTGTCTGCCATTAATGCAAGATTTCCATATTCTTCTTCTTCAGAATCTGTGTCATCCCAGCTTCTACCTTAAACAATGTAAGCCTTGCCTTGTTGTTTTGCAACCAAAGCATCCAATCTCTGTTTCAACTTCTCATTCTCCCTTTTCAACTCATCATAGCTTTTCTTCTCATAGGAACTCTTCTTCTCATAAACCTTATTGTCTTTTGCTTGTTTCGGTTTCTTACATTCAGTGGCGAAATGCCCTAGTTCATTGCAGTTGTAGCACCGGAACTTACTACGGTCTACCATGTTTGACTTGTAACCACCTCTTGAGTTAGATCCCGAAAATGATCCTGTCTTCTGAAATCTGCTACCAAAACTTTTCTTGTACTTAGGATTCCTTCTGAATCTTATATGCTTGAAACGCTCTGCCAAGTACGCCATAGATTTGTCTTCCATCTCATCAAGCTCTTCCAATGTATAAAAATCATCTTCCTCTTCAGCTTGTGATTCTGTAGCCATTTCAGCTTCAATGATCAATTCTCCACCAATCTTGGTTTCAATGACCTTTGCTTCAGAAGTTTTAACTTCATCTGCCACAAGAGATGTGGTCTTCATTAGTGCTGCACTCTTACTGTCCACTGAGCCAGAACTATAGATAATCAACCTCTGTTCTTGTTCCATTTCATAAGTCTTCAATTTTCCATATAGCTTTTCAAGGGGCATGCCATTGAAGTTGTCCCTTAATGGATAGTTCTTCCCTTGGATACTCAACTCATTTAATAATTTATTATACCGCTCAAAAACTTGAGTGATTGTTTCTCCAGGAGTATATTTGAACGCTTCATATCTTGATGTCAGTATATCCAACCGGTTCTCTTTTACTTCTTCTGTTCCTTCCATAATCAGTTCGATGGTTTCCCACATGTGCTTTCCAGATATACAATTTAGAATTTGATGGCACATGTCTTCATCCATTGAGTCAACAATAATCAACTGAAGGTCTGTGTCCAATGCAACAATTTCTTTCTCTGTATCAGTGAACTCTGTAGGATCCTTTGGAGTAGACCTTTGAGGAACTCTTACTCCGTCCACTGTAGATTCAGGAATCATCTTCATTGGTACAAACGGTCTGTTCTCTAAGATACCCATGTACAACAGATTTGCAGCCTTAATAAACAGGGTCATCTTCTTTTTCCAGAGATTATAATTCACTCTATCAAACTGAGGAACCTTAATACTTCCTACTTTCTGAGAACTCATGATATTGAACTTTTCAAAATTATTTAAAGTTCAAAAAATTTCTGAGTGAAATATTTTGAAAATTAAAAAACTCGCGAAAAATTCCAGAAGCTTAATACTGAAGTCCGAACAATAGATTCTGATTTGTAAACTCAAATAGTAAGCTCTGATACCAATTGTTAGTCCCAAATATCGTAGAAGGGGGGTTGAATACGATATTGTCCAATTTATAAAATATTCGCCGAATGATTTGTTATGGACTAGTTGACAGTTCGAACAGATATTAAATCAAACACAAGGTATGCACACAGTTAACACAAACACAGTTCGTTCGGGGAATATATCATTTTATTAATATAAACCACGAAGGTGCTACACAAATCTAATCCGTAGATTAGCTTCAACTGATTCACTAGTACAGTTACAATACAACAACAACAATCAATACGAACAATAATTGTGACACTAGCTCAAACGACGTTAATGGCTTCTCTGTGTCTCTCTTCTTTGCTCTGTATGTTTTCTCTCTGTAACTGAATGAATCTTGTTCACAAAGGCTGGGCTTTGCTGCTTTATTGTGTAGGCTTTTTCAATCTTCTACGTGGCGTTCTGAGAACTAAGTAAATAGATTGCTTCTCACTTCTTGAATTAACAACCGTCGAGACATTTGATTTATAACCATCGGTGAGTCTGTTGATAACCGTCGAGACTGAAATAAATCACTTAAAACAATTCTGCTCAAGGATATCAATGATATGTGGCATGCTGTGGCTGGCTATAGATTAAACAATCTTAAACCTCAACTATCGAAGTGCCATAACTATCGAATGACTTAACCGTCGATGGAATAAATAATCTGGATATTTATCTGAGTAACTTAACTATCGAGATGCTGTAACCGTCGGTCAATTAAGAGGAAACAGTCAAACCCAACTATCAGTTATAACTATCGACTCAAAATAATTATTAAAACCATAACCGTCGAGAGAATTGGAATTAATAATATATCCAAAGTGGTAACCGTCGAGATGTGCTAACCGTCGGTAAATAAGACAAAACAGCCAAACAGCTAATCACCAACAGTCGGTAAATAAGACGAAACAGTCAAACAGCTAAAACCAACTGTCGGTAGTTCACCTTAGCCATTTTTCCAACGATTCAAAGCTCTGTAATATTTCCTTTCACTGCAACCAAGTTAATAAATTTACCTTTACTACTTGAAAGGCATATGACTAAGGTCTATTTGTAATAATTAGATGACAACTCAACTCAATCTAGAAACAGTGGTAAATAATAAATATCATACAATAATCAAGATAAAGAATGTCTAACTAGACACTAAGAATCCAAAAATCAGAAGTGTTCTAATGAAGTTGCTACTACACCAGAAGAAGTTCATTAATATGTTCAAGCGTCGGGATTTATAGAGAAGCAGTATTTCAAAAGAATTCAGAAGATACAGAAGATTCCAAGTGCCTACTACACAAAGAGATTCCAAAAGAAGAAGAATAGAAAAAGAAGACAGAAATGCTAAGCAAAGACAGAAGGCCACTAATTCGAATTGTTAAAAGACATGAAGAATATTTATTAGAGTATGACACAAATGAACCAGACAGTACATTTGTGTGTCAACTTCAATTAATAAATATTCACCATCAAGCTGAAGTGGTTCCATGACAGAAGACTGAAATGGACTACAGAGTTGAACAAAAGTCCTAATAGTATTTTAATTCTACAATTAAAATTAAGTTAATTATTTAATTTATTTAATTAAATTAATTCAAGTCTGAATTTAATTTAATTCATAAATTATTTAATTAAATTAAGTAGAATTGATTTACTATAAAAGAAATGTTTCATATGACTTGCAATGAGTCATACCGAAGGCTGTTGAATGAGTCATACCGAGCAGAATTCAATGAGTCATACCGAGCTGCTGTTGAATGAGTCATACCGAGGCAGCTTTTGAAAGAGTCATACCGAGTTTCTTTACTTTAATATAAGTCATTTTGATTTATTTTAATTTAAAAAAAATTCAAATATGACTTACAAAGAGTCATACCGAATTTCAATCAGTCATACCGAATTTCAAAGAGTCATACCGACAGAAATAAGTCATTCTCAACCTTTTTATGAGTCATACAAGGGTTAATTTTAATTGAAAAAGGTCATACTGGGATGAGTAATGCTAGCTTTCCACCTCTATAAATATGAGGAGATGGTCTTCATTTTTCAGTAGTCGTTCAAACATTCAAATTCAGAAATTTGTATGCATTATTATATCCACATATTTCTGTGCTTAGTTTGGAATATAAATTGTTAAACCCGAACAAGTCATGTCAAAATCGTTCTAGACAATTTATCAGATATAAACACTATTTACTATATTAATTCTGCAATACTTTCCAAGTTAAAATCAAATATTCTACTTGAACAGTATTTCACCTATTAATATTTCATGATTAAAATTAACTTTATATTCTTAATCCGAATTCGCGAGAAATTAAAAGTATTATAATTAAATCCAATATTCCGCAATTAAAATCAGATATTGTATTCAACCCCCCTTCTACAATATCAGGGACCAACAATTGGCATCAGAGCTAGTTGATATTTTTTTCATATCAGATCCAAATCAAATTCCGCGAACTCATACAGATCACAAAAATTATTTTTTATTCGAAATAATTTTTTATTCGAAATAATTTTTTTTTTCGAAAATTTATTTTTGATCAAAAATTGTTTTAAGTCAAAAATTAAAATATTTTTTTGAAACACTTAATTTTTTAATCTTAATTAAAGATGAGTACACAGAAAGTAACGAGCATCAAAATTCCACAATTTGATAGAGAACACTACAATCTGTGGAAGCACAAAATGCTACTATTCATTGGGATTGCCAATCCCAAGTATGCATTGGTACTGGCCAAAGGTGTTGAACCCCCTATGACAGTTACTCTCCAACACGAGATAGATGGGGTTGTAATTCCTCACCAACAAGTTCCAAAAAGTCTAGCGGACTACTCAGTTGAAGAAAGGGAAGTTGTGTCCCTGGACAACAATCTCAAATTGATATTGATTGAATCTCTAGACTACATCATGTACAATCAAGTAGTCAATTGTAAAAACGCAAAACAGATCTGGGAAACAATAGAGATCATCAACGAGGGGACTGAGGAAGTGAGAGAAAATAGACTGGAAATCCTGATCTCCCAGTATGAGCAGTTTAGATCCAACCCTGGTGAGGGTATCTCTGAGGTGTTTCAGAGATTGAATAAATTGATAAACGAGCTCAACATGAATGGAAAATATTATCAGAATCAGGAGGTCAACAGGAAGTTTCTGCTAACCCTACCCGAGCATCTGGAACACAGGATCGCAGCAATCCGTGAGTCTAGGGATATGAAGGAGGTAACCTTAGAAAGACTCTACGGAGTATTAAAGACATATGAGCTGGAACAGATCCAGACAAGAGAGATGTATGGGAGAGGTAAGGTTCAGAGTTCCTCCAAAGTACTGATTGTGGAAGCACCACAGAAGATGGAAGTGAAGGCTGCAATACCTTCACTGGAGTATGTTGTTCCAGAAATTGGACATACTTCAGATAAACAAGAAGGTGGTGAATTCTACTCTCTGGAAGAACTAGATCAACTAGAAGATGAGTCTCTAGCTTTGGTTGCCAGGAAGTTTGGCAACATGAGATTCCAGAGAAATCCCTCCTATAAAGTTAAATCAAATTTTGGGAGATTCCAAAGAGGAGGGTCTTCAACAGTTGAATCAAGAAGCGGCTATAAGACCGGCTTAGTTGATAGAAGCAAGTTTCGTTGCTTCAACTGCAATGAGCTAGGCCACTTTGCAACAGAGTGCAAGAAGCCTAAGCAAGGAAAGAAGAGAGAGTCTTACGAAGAGCTCAAAGAAAAGTACGATGCACTTTTGCAAAAGCATCAAGGAAAGTCTTATCTGGCAAAGGGAAAAAGCTGGGATGACTCAGATGATAGTGATGAAGAAGAGCTGGGAAATCTTGCTTTTATGGCTTCATCCGAAGAATCACGATCTCCTACTCACCAAGAAGGAATAGAGGTAAATACTCCTTGCCCTAAAATGTTTGCCTTGATAGCTAAAGAACTAGAAGGTGAAAGAAGTAAGGTTAAGCAACTAAGACTCGCAAATAAAGATCTAATTGATGAGCTCGAAGTCTTAAAATAGTTAAAACGAAACAATGACAAGTTGACCAAGAAGTTAACTGAGGACTTAGCTTATCAAGTCAATCAAGTCAGTTGTTATGTTGGAGTTGAGACCTACCTCAGAAAACAGATAGAGGAAGAAAAGAAAAGGTGTCTAGCATATAAAAATTCCTCTTACATTGTAAAAAACCTAGTTGACCAATAGGTGATAAACTGAAAAGTTGGAATAGGGTTTGAGTATAATGAATCTATAGGAAAGGCAAGCAACATTACCCCATTCAAGCAAAGTGCTAAAGAAAGGGGTATTCCTCATGTTGTTAAGGACGCACGTAAACCTCTTTTCATAACACCTATAGTAGAACCAATCCTTGAGAGCTCTATAACGATTGCCTATGAAATGAATTTAGAGGATCTTGAGGAAGAGAAGAAAAGAGAGGAGAAAGCTAGGGACATAAAAGGAGTAAATGTCCAAGAAGAGAGAGTTGCACCCAAGACACCAGTGAAAGTTGTGGGAACTTCTGATTTCCCCAAACCTGGTATAGGTGCTAAGAACTTAAAGAATAATTTGAACAGACCTAACAATAAGTTTGCTAAAAGTAGGGATAGTAAAAACCGATGTCATTCTACTGAGAACTTTAAAACTGTTGAAAAAGTTAAAGTAGAAACTGTTAAGACACCTACTACTTTGAATAACATGCCTGCTATTGATGTATGCCATAAACCTTGTGGTGTTTTAAATTGTATGTTATGTTCTTTTAATGCTATGGATGCTTATTTCAAATGCATGACTGCTAATAAAAAGAACATAACACCGAGACAACACATCAATAGTATATTTGCAAAATCCAAGACTGCGATTCCTTCACCTGTCAAGAAGGAAACTTATATTCCTAAGTCTAAACAAAAAGTTGTTAAGACTATTTATAGGAAGGTAAGTACAGTCAAGGTGGATGCTGCTGTTGTTCGAAAAGGAGCTGTTGTCAAAGTTGACAAAGGTCAATTCTTTAAGTATGACGAGCCCAATCAATTTTGGGCTCCGAAGATAATCTAATCCGTTTGATAATTGCAGGGAGTTAAATAGGTAAACCGAGTTATATGGATCCTGGACATCGGATCTTCAACTCATATGACCGGAGATAGAGCCCTGCTATCAGACGTGGTTGAAAGAGCTGGCCCAATTGTCACCTTTGGAGATAACAGCAAAGGAATGACTACGGGATATGGCAAGTTAAATACTGGAAATGTTATCATTGAAAACGTCTCTTTAGTGGAAGGACTTAAGCACAATTTACTCAGCGTCAGTCAATTTTGTGATAAAGGTTACAAAGTTAACTTCATCAAAGAAAGGTGTTTAATAGCTCATTCTAAATACGATAGACTAGCCTTACGTGGAGTAAGGAAAGGAAACTTGTACGTAGCAGATCTCAGCTCAGGAACTGAAGATGAAGCAAACGATTTTTATTCAAAGGCTTCATCAGAAGAAAGCTGGATATGGCACAAGAAACTCTCACCCCTGAACTTTAAAACAATGAACTCTTTAGTCAAGAGGGATTTGGTGAGAGGACTGCCTCCAATGGAATTTAAACAAGAAGGATTGTGTGAGGCATGTCAAAAAGGGAAGTCAAAGAAAGCAACTCACAAAGGAACAGACACTACGAATATCACTGAACCACTGCAACTGCTTCATATGGATTTATTTGGTCCAGTCAATATTCTGTCTATGTCAAGGAAGAAATACGCCTTAGTGATTGTTGATGACTTCACAAAATATATGTGGGTTGAATTCTTGAACTCTAAGGATGAAACTCCACGCTTGGTGATTGATCATATAAAGCTGATTGAGTTAGATTCAAAGTTAACTGTCTGAGCAATCAGATCAGATAATGGAACAGAATTCAGAAATGAAGTTCTGAATAACTTCTGCTCAGACAAGGAGATAACAAGGCAATAATCAGCACCAAGAACTCCGCAACAAAATGGAGTTGTAGAAAGGAAAAATAGAACCCTGATTGAAGCTGTAAGAACTATGCTAAGTGAATCAAGGTTACCTATCTACTTCTGGGAAATAGTGAATACAGCTTGTTACACTCAGAATCGAACTCTGATCAACAAAGATCATATGAAAACTCCCTATGAATTAATGGCTGGCAAGAAACCAACTCTCAAGTACTTTCATATATTTGGAGCCAAATGCTTTGTGTTAAAGGATGGAGATGAACATCGTGGCAAGTTTGAGGCCAAGGCACATGAAGCTATTTTTGTCGGATATTCAAGAAGAGCTTATAGGGTGTACATAATTGATCAGCACCAAGTGAAGGAAAGTGTCAATGTAACTTTTGATGACACTAAACTCCCAAGCATCCAAAATGAAGATCCTTCTGAGTCATTAAAATTTGAAATTCATCCAGACTCAGATTCAGATAGTGAAGAAGAACCTGAAGTTGCCGCAGGAAATGATAATGGAAACAATGATGATAATGATCTAGGTAATAGTGGTGGAAATAATGGTAACACTGGAGATACTCCTAGTACCAGTGGTGGATCAACAAGTCATCCTGACAGCAACTCAGGGGGAGATGAAGGATCAACTGGCAGAACACAACATCACAATGAATTTCGAGGCGAATCATCAAGATCAAACCTACCAAGGGAAAGGATATAGAGCAGAGATCATCCTTTTGAATTGATCATAGGTGATCCAGATGTTGGAATTAGAACCAGAAGTGCAACTTCAAATGAATGTTTATTCTCAGTTTTTCTATCTCAAGAAGAACCAAAGAAAATTGAAGATGCACTAACTGATCCAGATTGGGTTCTTGCCATGCAAGAAGAGCTCAATCAGTTTGAAAGGCAAGTTGTGTGGACACTGGTACCCAGGCCTAAAGATAGATCTGTTATTGGCATGAAATGGGTATTCAGGAACAAGTTAGACGTGGGTGCACTTCCGACTTCATCCTTATTTGCTGCATCAAGTACAGTTTCTCCCTTATCAACCTTTAATTTACATGAGTTGTGATGGCATTGTTACAAGGAACAAAGCCAGACTGGTAGCAAAGGGTTACCTCAGGAAGAGAGAATTGATTATGACGAGACCTACGCACCAGTTGCAAGACTTGAAGCCATCAGGATATTTCTGGCATTCGCAGCACATTCCAAGTTTAAAGTCTATCAAATGGATGTGAAGAGTGCATTTCTGAATGAAGAGTTAGAAGAGGAAGTATATGTGGAACAGCCCCCTGGCTTTGAAAATCCAGAGTTTGCTGATTTTGTGTATTTTCTATTCAAAGTTCTCTATGGGCTTAAGCAAGCACCGAGGACATGGTATGACACTCTATCTCAGTTTTTACTTGAAAACGGTTTTATTAGAGGTGTCATAGATAAAACTCTCTTTTATAAAATACATGATAAAGATATGATATTTGTTCAAGTTTATGTTGACGATATTATATTTGGTTCTACCAACGAAAAATTCTGCAAGAGATTTGCTAAGTTAATGCAGAGCATGTATGAAATGAGCATGATGGGTGAACTGTCATTTTTCCTTGGATTGCAAATAAAGCAAAAGGAAGATGGGATTTTTATTTGCCAATCAAAGTACGTAAGGGATCTTCTAAGGAAATACAATGTAGAAGATTCTTCACCGGCAAAAACCCCTATGCCAACAGCCACCAAGCTTGACAAAGATGAAACTGGTAAGAAGGTTGACATCACAAGCTACAGAGGTATGATAGGCTCATTATTATATCTAACTGCTAGTAGACCCAATATAATGTTTGCAACATGCTTGTGTGCAAGGTTTCAATCTGACCCTAGAGAATCTCATCTGATAGCTGTTAAATGAATTTTTAGATATCTGAAGGGTACACCAAATCTTGGAATTTGGTACCCTAAAGATACAGGTTTTGAACTAATAGGCTATACAGATTCAGATTATGCAGGATGCAGGATGGACAGGAAAAGTACTTCTGGAAGCTGTCAGTTTCTAGGACAACGGTTGATCTCCTGGTATAGCAAGAAACAACACTCAGTATCTACCTCGACAACCGAAGCAGAATACATTGCGGCAGGTAGTTGTTGTGCACAGATCTTATGGATAAGGAATCAGCTGAATGATTATGGACTTGTGCTTTCTAAAATTCCAATACTTTGCTACAACACAAGTGCCATAGCAATTTCCAACAATCCTGTACAACATTCAAGAACCAAGCACATAGACATAAGGTATCATTTTATCCGAGAGCATGTCATGAATGGAACTGTGGTGTTACATTTTGTACCCACAGAAGATCAAATTGCTGACATCTTCATGAAACCACTTGATGAATCCACTTTCTCTAAGTTGGTTAGTGAGTTAGGGATCTTAAACATGAACTGATTATTGCATGATGTTTTAAATTGCATATTTAATTTTAAGCAAGCACTGTAAATACACTGTATATATTCCTTAAAAATTATCAAAAACAAACAAAATGAAAAAAAAACTCAAAAAGATTTTCCTTAATTTTGTACAGTTTTAGTTATTTGGCATCTCTACTATAAATATTTTATATTATTGTTGTTTTCCAAAAATTGACATATATTATTTATATATATAAGTATGCATAGTTTTAGTTATTTTTCAACTTTGGCATCCTTATTTTTATTTTTATATTTTTTTGTTTATATATAAATATGTGCTGATTATTTCATGTCTCTTTTGAGAAGTAGGAAAGATCTATGAGCTTGATCATCCAATTGTTTCTAATAGTTAGATCCCAAACATTGTCATCAATCTCTATCCAAGATCTTAGAACCAAACACACAAACACAATCACATCCGTCTCTCTAACCATTAAACAGAATACCTATTTTTTAAGAATGAGGGAGTCAATGCCTTGATTGCATTTGATAAGGTTGGTATTGTGAGTGAACCAATAGCTCTGTCTCCAGAAAGGTGATTCAAATATATATAAGCTGAGACAACTGTTAGCTCATCTGTGTTTTCTCAAAAGGATACAGACTTGGAAAAGGCAAAACTGTTACTAGGTTCATTCTCTCAACATAGTGAGTCTATTGAATTCGGCCTGTCAGCCAAGGCCACTTGTAAAGAGTCAATTTCATCTAACATTTTTCAAGAAACCACATATTTTATCTTATGTTTTAGGGACCAACACCAAGGGACCAAGGTACAAAAGACTGAGTCATCCGTCTAAGAGAGATATAGTGATGTGAGAAAAGAGTGAAACACAAGTAAGGAAGAGTGAAAATATATATTCTATGAGTGAAATACTTAGAGAGTATATGAGCGAAACACTTGTGAGGAACACAAAGTAAAATCACACACTAGCACACTTACCGAATCCCTTTCCCAATTCCCTGTTACAGATTTTTTAATGTTACTCAACTAAGGGGGATGAAATTTCTTCTGAAGAGGATTACTCAACTAAAGGGGAGAAGTGTTGAACAAGACCCAAAAGGGAAAAGTGTTATCCAAAAAGGGAGAAGTGTTGAATAAGACTTTTACCATAAGAGGATAATTCAACTAAGGGGGAGAATTGTTGAACAAGAAAAAGGGGTATAACAACATGCTTGGATTCTATTCCATTTGATTTTAGAAGATTCTTGTAAATAGGATTAACCGAATTTTCTAAAATGCATAACATGTCATAGTTTGCATTTTTTATATCTGCGATGGTTTAATGCTATATGTATGCCATGTCTGTTACCTCTATTAAATTGGTTGGATAATTCAAGTAAGGGGAGAATGAATTCACCTTGGGTGAGAAGTGAAGATAGAAGTTGGAGAAACAGAGGATAGATGGTAAGAAGAAAACAAGACTTCATCCCTGCCATCCTAAGGGGGAGTAGTGGTGAGTCTGTGAAATGAAGATAATACTACATGTATAATATGTTCAGTGCTAGAGGAACAAATATCTTTCATTTCAGTTACTCAATAAATCTGGAAATGTATTATATAATCCAGAGAACAATTTATTATTTACAAGTTCTTATGTCGTATTTACTTTCTTAGTTGTTAGTTGAGTTATCCTCTAGGAATTTGTGTGTTAAATGTTTAACAACAAATAGGGGGAGATTGAAAGGCATATGACTAAGGCCTATTTGTAATAATTAGATGACAACTCAACTCAATCTAGAAACAGTGGTAAATAATAAATATCAAACATGAATCAAGATGAAGAATGTCAAACTAGACACTAAGAATCCAAAAATCAGAAGTGTTCTAATGAAGTTGCTACTCTACACCGGAAGAAGTTCATTAATATGTTCAAGCGTCGGGATTTATAGAGAAGCAGTATTTCAAAAGAATTCTGAAGATACAGAAGATTCCAAGTGCCTACTACACAAAGAGATTCCAGAAGAAGAAGAACAAAAAAAGAAGACAGAAATGCTAAGCAAAGACAGAAGGCCACTAATTCGAATTGTTAAAAGTGTTAGGAATATATTCATTTGATGATGTACAGAATACTAGAATAGGGTCTAGATTAGTTTATTTGCAATAAGTCTTTCTAGTCTCTGAAATGTATAATCAGAGTCTAGATAGTCAACATTCATGTTATTTGTACTTAGAAGAATTTCTGAAGAAAGTGAAACCAGAGTCTGCATGAAGATCAGAGTCTGGAAGGTGATCAGAGTCTATGATCTATCAGAGTCTGGAGATCATCAGAGTCTGAAGATTTCAGAGTCTATATAGTTAAAGTTAAATTTGGAAGAAGATCACAGGAATGGAAAGTCTTCGAAGATCAAGATAAATATATTGCAGATATGCTATGGGAAAGAAAGAGAATTCTACAAGGAAACTGTCAACTAATAATTAAGAATTATATTCCTATTGTAATTTATCTTTCTGTTATTAGTTGATAGGCAGCTCTCTATATAAACTCTATGTAACCTAATTGTAAAAGTGTCGAAGCATAATTGTCTGAGTATTATTTTGTGAGAGCATAGAGATAGAAAGAGTTGCTGTAACAAACACAGAGAAGCTGCTAGGGTTTGTGTACATCCTAGGAGAGTTTTGTATTCACAAATCAATAATACAAAACAATACTTATTCATATCTTTGTGTTTAAGTTTCGTTCTAAATTTGATTTTAAATCAGGCAGAAAAGACATACAAGTATTCAACCCCCCCTTCTACTTGTGTAACTGGGAAAATAATTGGTATCAGAGCCTAAAGTTTAAAATCGATCAAAGATGTCTGGAAACAAAGATGGTAATTCTAAGATTCCTATGCTTAAGAGAAACGAGTTCACCCACTGGAAGGTTAAGATGCTGCACCATCTGGAAGCAACAGACCCTGACTACCTTGAAAGAATTCATGAAGGACCATATGTGCCCTTAAAGCTTGTGCCTCAAATCAATGAAGAAGGTAAAGTAACTGAAGAACACTTCATTGAAAAACCAAAGGCTGAATGGACAAGAGAGGACAAGGAGAATGTCCTTAAGGAGGCAAAAGTCAAAAACATTCTCTTTAACAGTTTGGATTCTGTTCTTACAAACTGTGTTATATCATGCACCACTGCTAAGGAGATGTGGACAAAACTTGAAGTGCACTGTCAAGGGACTAAAGATGTCAAGAAGAATGCAAGCTCTTTGTTAATTCAGGAGTATGAATATTTTGAGGCTAAATCTGAAGAATCTATCACTGAGATGTATGATAGGTTTACAAAACTCCTGAATGAGATGGCTATGCTTGGTAAGGTTTATGATTCTGAAGATACAAACACCAAGTTTCTGAGAGCACTTCCTGAAGAGTGGGACAATAAGACAACAACCATAAGGGAAGCTAGAGATTTGGATGAACTAACTCTAGAAGAATTGTATGGCAGACTCAAGACATATGATTTGGAGATGCAACAGAGGAAGAATAAGAAGTCTGTGAAGACAAAATCTGTGGCACTCTTACTGGAGTCTGAGAAAGAACAACAGGAACAACCCACAGAAGCTAGAATCAAGGATTCAAGGAAGAAGGGTAAAGATGTTGTGGAGTCAGAGTCTACTGACACAGACTCTGATTCTGATGAAGAGATTGACCTAAGTCAAATGATGGTTATGTTTGCAAAAAATTTCAAAAGAATGAAATTTAACAAAAGAACTGGCAAATTTAGCAAGAGGCCATCATTCAAGAAGGAAGATGAGAAGGTTGAGAAGAGCAAGAGTACAATAATCAAACTTGACAAAGCAAAGGTCAAATGTTTCAACTGTGGAATATTGGGGCACTTTGCCAGTGAATGCAGAAAGTCAAAAAGTCAAGGAAAAGGAAAAGCACTTCTATCAACAGGAAAGGATTGGGCAGATTCAAGCTCAGAGGATGAAAGTGATTATGAAAATCTAGCACTGATGGCATCCTCCTCAAGAAAATCACAATCTCCCAAAGAACCCTCATCTCCTAAAACTCAGGTATCAATCTTTACTCCTGAATCCTTAATTAATTTAGACTCTGATGGTATAGAAACTGTGCAAAGTGAGGTCAATAAAATAATGACAACATGTAGGTCTCTCACTAGTGAAAGTGAAAGGTTGAGAGAGGAAAATTTAACCTGACTAAAAGGAATGATCATTTAGAGTCTGAGTTAATATTAATGGAACAATACAAAAAGGATTCTGAGAAATATAGTCATAACAACACTGAAATCTTGAAGGCCTATGACTATGTTAAGAAAGAAATAGAAGAAGAGAGACTCAAGTTCAGAGTCTAGACAGACTCTGGTAGAAAAGTTCAAGAAATTCTCAATAATCAAAATGTGTGTCAAACTGCTGGTCTAGGCTATGACAAGAGTCAAGACAAAAGACCTATTGTTGAGAATGATAACAGTGAAGAAGCTAGCCAAGTTAATAAGACTAAAGACAAAAGTACATTTGTTCCTGTTAAGTTTGTGACACCTAAAGAAAAATCTGAAACCACAAACTCATCTGTCAATAGTCCCCCTGTTGTTGACAAAAAGATAGATGAAGCAGGAGCAAATAACTCTAAGAAAAATATTAATATAGGGTACTTGTCTAAGTCGAAATTAAAAGAGAGGCTAGAGAACTTATCAGAGTCTACCAAAACTAGGAGAAATAGGAATGGTAAGGAAGGAATTAATAAGGCAAACAACTACCAAAAGGATCCTAATGCTCCTAGAAAGAAGTGTTATAGATGTGGCAACCACAACCATTTAGCTATAGATTGTAAAGCAAAGATTGAGAAGAAATCAGAGTCTAATCCTTCACAGACTCTGAAAAGTCACTATATACCACAGAAACCATGTTATCACTGTGGTAGCATATTTCATTCTATCTATATGTGTAAGGACTATCATGATTTGTATTACAATTTTTATGAGCTAAAATCTTCTATTGATAAAAGTTGGTATGACACTGTTAAGACTCCACCAGAGTCTAAAGCAACAAAAGAGACAGGTAAACCAAAAGTGAAAATTGTTAAGCCTGTTTCTCCTAAAGTTAGTAGAAAAGGATCCAAAACTGTTTGGGTCCTCAAACCATCTAACTAATTGCTTAGGGAACCAGGGTAAAGAATGTAACCCTAATCCTGGACAGTGGATGCTCAGGACACATGACTGGAAAGAAATCCCTGCTTAAAGACTTTGTGGAAATGGCTGGCCCAGAAGTATCCTTTGGAGATGGCAACAAAGGACAAACACTGGGATATGGCAAGATAGTACTTGGGAATGTCATCATTGAACAAGTAGCTCTAGTTGATGGCTTAAGGCATAATTTGATAAGCATAAGTCAACTTGGAGATAAAGGTTACCATACTGGCTTTGACAACAAAGAGTGTCTTGTGACTCACAAAGAAACAGGCATTGTGGTGTTTAAAGGACACAGACATGGTAACATTTATGAAGTCAGCTTAGAGGATTGCATACACAGTGAAGTCACATGTCTATATAGCAAGGCCTCAACTGAAGAAAGCTGGAAATGACATAAGAAATTGTCACACATCAACTTCAAAACACTCAACAAGTTGGTTAAACAGAATCTTGTAAGAGGATTACCACAGGTTGATTTTGTGCAAGATGGACTTTGTGAAGCATGTCAACTTGGAAAGCAAAGGAAATCATCCTTCAAGAGCAAGACAATTAACACCATTTCTGAACCCTTTTATTTACTGCATCTTGATTTATTTGGTCCAGTAAATATTATGTCAATTAACAAAAAGAAATATACTCTTGTTATTGTAGATGATTTTACAAGATTCACATGGGTTTTCTTTCTACATTCAAAGGATGAAGCTACACAACACATAATAGACCATGTCACTTTTCTGGAAAGGAAATCAAAGAAAACAGTTAGAATTCTGAGGAGTGACAATGGTACTGAATTCAAGAATTCAAACATGGAGGACTACTGTGCATCAAAGGGAATTACTCAACAATTTTCTGCACCAGGAACTCCTCAACAAAATGGAGTTGTGGAGAGAAAGAATAGAACACTCATAGAAGCTGCCAGAACAATGTTGGCAGAGTCTAAGCTACCTGTATATTTTTGGGCTGAGGCAGTCAATACAGCATGTTTCACTCAAAACTGTACTTTAATAAACATGCATGGAAAGACTCCCTATGAAATGATAAAGGACAAGAAGCCAAGTGTGAAACACTTTCACATATTTGGATGCAAGTCTTATGTACTGAAAGTACTTCCTGAAAATCTAAGCAAATTTGAAGCCAAGGCAGATGAATCAATTTTTCTTGGATATGCATCAAACACAAAAGCATTCAGAGTGTTTAATCTCAGAACCAAAATTGTTATGGAATCTATTCATGTTGCATTTGATGATAAAAAGTTTACAGGATTGCAGGATGAGTTAGAGTCTACCACACTGGAATTTGAAAATCTAAAAAGTTCTGAGATAAATGAAGAAGAAGAGGATGAAGACCCTCAAACAACTCCTGAACCAACACAGGAACCCGCACACTCTGAGGGGGAGCCAGAAAATTCAACTCCAAATAATTCAGAGTCTAACACGTCAGAGTCTACCCAGACAGAGTCTAGATAGACAGAGTCTAGACAAATAGAGTCTAACTCATCAGGGTCTGGATCAAGCAACTCTGAAACCTTGTCAGAGTCAAGCAATTTAGGGGGAGCCTCTTTATTTGAATTTCACTCAAATACAGAAGATGCAAATGACTTAGGGGGAGCTTCAAGTTCAAGAACCAATCTTCCACCAGCTAGAAAATGGACAAGGGATCACACTCCTGACTTAATAATTGGTGACCCTGAGAGTGGTGTACAAACAAGAACAGCCACACAAAATGAATGTCTTTATAGCTGTTTTCTCTCAAAGAATGAACCCAAGAAAATTGAGGAAGCCTTAGAAGACCCTGATTGGATTATTGCAATGCAAGAAGAATTGAATGAATTTGAGAGAAATAAAGTATGGAAACTTGTACCAAGACCTAGAAATAGATCAGTTGTTGGTGCAAAATGGGTGTACAGAAACAAACTTGATGAGAATGGAAATGTAGTAAGAAACAAAGCAAGGCTAGTTGCAAAAGGATACTCACAGGAGGAAGGAATTGACTATAATGAAACTTTTGCACCAGTAGCAAGATTGGAAGCTATCAGAATGTTTTGGCCTTTACAGCTCATTCAAAATTTAAGGTGTATCAGATGGATGTGAAAAGTGCTTTCTTAAATGGAGAATTGGAAGAAAAAGTCTATGTGGAGCAACCACCAGGATTTGTTGATCCAAAGTTTCCTGATCATGTTTACAGGTTAGACAAGGCACTATATGGATTGAAGCAAGCACCTAGAGCATGGTATGAAACTCTTTCAAAATTTCTTCTTGAAAATGGATTCACAAGAGGTACCATTGACAAAACTCTCTTTATTAGAAAATATAAAGGTGATATTTTGCTTGTCCAAATTTATGTTGATGATATTATATTTGGATCTACTAATGATAAACTCTGTGAAAAGTTTAGTCAACTAATGCAGTCAAATTATGAAATGAGCATGATGGGAGAATTGAACTTCTTTTTGGGGCTTCAAGTCAAACAGAATGATGATGGATTTTTCATCAATCAAACAAAGTATGTAATAGAACTGTTGAAGAAGTTTGATATGCAAGACTCTGCAACTGCTAAAACTCCCATGTCAACTGCCACTAAGCTAGACTCTGACCCAAAGGGTAAGAAAGTTAACAACACTAGCTACAGAGGTATGACTGGCTTATTGTTATATTTAACTGCTAGTAGACCAGATATAATGTTTGCAACTTGTCTGTGTGCTAGATTTCAAGCTGACCCTAGAGAATCACATTTAATAGCTGTGAAAAGAATTTTTAGATATCTTAAAGGGGCACAAACTCTTGGACTTTGGTATCCTAGAGAGTCAGATTTTTCACTAATTGGCTATTCAGATTCTGACTATGCAGGATGCAAAGTAGACATGAAAAGCACAACAGGACAATGCCAGTTTCTTGGCAACAGATTAATTTCTTAGTTTAGCAAGAAATAACAGACTGTATCAACCTCAACAGTTGAGGCTGAATACATTGCAGCTGGAAGTTGCTGTGCTCAAATTCTGTGGATGAGAAATCAATTACTTGATTATGGACTAACATTCTCAAACATTCCTATGTATTGTGATAATACCAGTGCTATTAAAATTGCAGAGAATCCAGTCCAACACTCTAGAACAAAGCACATTGATGTCAGGTATCACTTCATTAGAGAACATGTTGAAAATGGTACCGTGACACTTCATTATGTTCCAACTGACAAACAGATTGCAGACATTTTGACAAAACCACTTGATGAATCTACCTTTCTCAGACTGGTAGGTGAATTAGGTATGTTAAATATGTAAGTGATCTACAATAACAAGAAGCAAGGTATGTACCTTAATTATAGTCCCTGTTTTCATACACTGTGTTTAATTATAATTGCAAAATTTTGGTTGGTACTTTACCTTGACAGAGTCTAGTTTTTAGACTCTAAAGAGTCTGTAGACTCTGACGAGTCTGTAGACTCTGACGAGTCTGTAGACTCTGAGAGTCTGTAAACTCTGAGAAAAATATCGCCTAGACTCTGAATCGATTGAAATTTGCGCCTGCAGACTCTGATTGCGCTTAAACGGTTCAAATGACTTGAAATAGGCGGTAACAGTTAACTTTTGACTGGAGATAGGCTGTAGACTCCTGTGTATTGTATGCAATTCAAACAAAATAGAAAATTTTTCATACAATTTACTCACTTGTTTATTGCAATTATTTTCTAAGGCAAAATTATTCACAAAGCTTTTTGCAAACCCTAGCTAATTTCTTCAAGCTTTTCCATCACTTTCAACTCAACAACTTCAATGGCTGCCATTTCTACTGTCATGAGGGGACCCAAGGCAATTGCATTCACTTTTGGGGATTTTGATTTCATGAGAACTAATCATGTTGTTGCTCTTGGAGACAAGAAAGGAGTAGATGCTGACTACTTCCCAATGATGGATTTCATGGAGCACTCTGAGCTCAGTTACATTCTCAAGGCATCACCAGTGATTCATATGGATGCTGTTTCACAAGCTTGGAGCACTGCCAAGGTAGTTGATCCTTCTCAGGATCAACCAGGTAAAATTATGTTCACCTTTGGCTCCACTACTTTTGATGTCACTGCTGATGTGCTTAATTCTATTTTTAAATTACCTGTGAAAACCCCTTTTGATGAAACTGTTTCTGATTCTAATATTAAAAGCATGTTTAGATCACTAGGTTATTCTGCTAGTTTAGAGAACATGAGTAAGTTAACTAGGCCCTATTTGCGGAAGGAATGGTCCTTCTTTTTTGATCAAATTGCTAAGTGCTTTACTGGTAAATGTAGTGGTTTTGATGCTATTACTGCTATAACTTATCAAATTGGTCACAGTCTCCTGTTTGACAAAGTGATCAACATTGGTGATATGTTGCTCACTCAAATGGGAGCAAAATTAAATAATGTGCAAGAGGGGAGGAAGAAAGTCTACTATCATAGATTTCTTATGATTCTCCTCAACCATTTCATTCCTGATATGTCAACCAAGTTGGCAGATGATTGCTGTGTGCAGGCATACAAACAGCAAATGAGGATATTCTCTGACATCAAGAGAATTGATGACAAAAAGAAGAGTCTACCTGCCATGCACTATCCACAGGTAATGAAAGTAAAACTCTCAACCTACAAACCCTCTATCTACAATGATTCTTTTTTTGGTGGTGACATGGTGCAGGAACAAGTTATGGAGAGTCCCCCTGCACCTACCCAAGTCATCCAATCCCCTTCAATTCCACAATCTTCCAAACCAAAATCCAAAAAGAAACCAACCTCTGGTATCTCTCAACAGGTACCAGTTGTGAAGAGGAGAAAATTGGTTCAAACAAGGCTTATAGATGAGCACAGTGATGAAGAGCTCAACCCTCTAGAGAAACAAGTTGTTGAAGGTCTTTCTTTGTTAAAAGAAGGTCATGATACACATGATTCTAAACTTCAAGCCAAGTCTGTAGTCTCTGAAAAGGCTACAGACTCTGAAAAGCCTAGGAATGCACCTCAGGATTCTCAGATTGAGTCTCCTAAAAAATCTTTTGATCAGAAGTACAGAAGGTTGAGGAAGGCTTATTCTGCACACACACACAAGCCTCTTATTATTACTAACCCTGTTTTGCAGGAAACAGATGCTCCCAAGGCTCCTGCAGAGCCAGACTCTGACAGCAAGAAAACTCTTGAACCAGAGTCTAATGTTGAGTCAGAGTCTAGACTGCCTTTAGACTCTGATCACGAAACATTTTGGGAAGGAATGCCATTGGATGCAGCCTCAAGTCTAATTGATGAGATCATTATTCCAAGTGATGAGGTATTGCTCTTCTTATATCCTTTGGTGGAATCAGTTGAAGATCCAGGGCAATAGCAGACTAAATCTCAAGTCTTGGATTTTCTTACAACCTATGAAGCCCTAAGGAAGAGAATGGAACAGGAGCTACAAATGTCTACACAGGATGTGGTCAAAAGTCTATACAGCTACCTATTCAACTCTTCATTACAAGTACAAGCAGCTGGGCTCATAAAAGGCAAGACAAATGAAGTTCTCAAAGCACTAGGTGTGCCAGACTCTGAACAACAAATCATAAAGAAGCCTAAAAAGCTTAGCATCTACAAAAGGAGAAAATCAGAGTCTGTTGCTGAGTTGGAGACTGAGATTGAGCAACCAGTTTTTGACTTTGAAGCAATTTGGGATCATGGGATTACCTACAGGACATCTATTGAATGGATTTCTACAATTCAGCCATTTTCCAGGAAGGTGGTTGATTTTCTTATCTAAACTGTAGGGAAGGTGGCCAACAAATACATCTATCCAACCTATGAAAGTAGATTGGATCAACTCAAGCGCTCACATTTTCACAAGATTGCAAGGGAACTGCAGGATTCCTTTCACTTGACTTTTGCCCAGGCCATCAATGCAATCTATGCCAGGATGTTTCTCAATGGACACTTGGATGCATTAACTTTGGTAGAACCACAGGAGGTAGCAGGTGATACAAGGCAGTTGGAGGTTGGGACTAGTGCACCAGTGGTGACTAGTGATAAAGATACTCAGTCTGCCTCACCCACACAAGAACCACCTAGTCAGAGGTTGGGTGATAGTGGGGCAGGGGAGTATGTTGTTAGGCCCTCCTTGACAACTCACCAAACAGCTGATGAGAACCCCAGTGATATGGGAGGACAGACTCTGATGGATGCTCATGCAGAAATTTCCCAATCTATTCTGTCAGAGTCTATCCACCTTGAGGGGGAGTCCCATGCACAAACAATCCAAGATGGCAACACTCAGACTCTGGCTTCTAATGAAGTCATACTGAAGCAGTCAGACTCTAGAGTAGACCCTGAGACTGGAATACTGGAGCTAACAGACTCTGAAAAGAGAGAAGATGCTTGTAAGGGTTCAGGATCTGTTGCTGCTCACCCCTTGGTGGAAACCCCTAGCCTTTAGACATTTGAAGGGGTTCCCCTTCATCAAGGTGATTCAGGTATTGAAGCACAATTCTTATATCTCTACCCCTCTTCTGTAGGATTATTGAGTGCACCCTCCACATTGAGTGAAAAAATATCTGAGAGGCTGGCACTGGACCAGGCAAAAGGAGAGGTAGAAAAGGCTGTAGAGAGCCTGAGTGAGATTGAGAAAATGGGTGCCCAACCCCACTGTGAGCATGAGAGATTAGGGTATCCTGAACCTAGCTTTACTTATTGGGATCAAGATTTTCCAAAGAGTTGGTCCAATGAGTTGGAGCAGAGATTAGGGTATCCTGAACCTAGCTTTACTTATTGGGATCAAGATTTTCCAAAGAGTTGGTCCAATGAGTTGGAGCAGGGGATGGATGAAAAATCACACTGTTTGATTGTGCAGATTGGAAAGAAGGAGGAGGCTCTTGCTGCTCAGAAGTTATTTACTCAGAGACCACAACTACATTTGGTGGATTCTCTAGCAAGGAGAGCAGATAGAGTCATGGAGGCTATGGTGGAAAACCCTGTCATTTCACCTGAGGCTGCAAATTTGAAGTCAGAAGAACCTCTTTTAATCATGCCTATAAGGGCTAGACTTCCAGAGTCTACAGTCTCTGATAACTCTCAGGAGGAGTCAAGGTCTATAGTCCCGTTTGCAGTTTCGGAGTCTACACCACCAGAGTCTACCCCTCAAATTACAAAGATTGAGCCTGTTGCTGAGGAGTGCTCTTCTGAAGATGATGATCAAGTTCCACCCTCCTTTGTATATTTTGATCAGGTGTTTCCACAATCTTGGGAGTCTGCACAGCAGAGGAGAATAACAGATAAAGATTCTTTTGCTTGTATTTTGGCTATTCATCAATCTGAGAGGCTTCCAGCTTTTCAGAAAAAGTCCTTTCAACAAGAGCATGGTCACTATCCTGGTGAAGAAGATCAAACAGTGGTTAGAGAGGTTAAGACTGAAATAGAACCTGTTGCTGTCCAATTAGCTGTTTTGGCCAAGGATATATCCCATATTCAAACCAAACTAACTGGTGTTGATAATACTACTGCTTTGTTAAATACCAGATTTGAAAGAATTCACTCCCTTCAATTATCCAAAGAGGTTGCCTTTAAAGATGCTCTAACTGCTATCACTTCCACTCAAGCCTCTCTTCAAACTACAGTTTCTGATTTGATCACCAAGGTTGATTCAGTCATTGCAGCCCAGGCAAATATCTCCACAGTTCTTGAACAGATTCTTTTGGCTGTCACCAGTAATGATGATGTCAAAAAGGGGGAGAAGGAGAAGCAAGGTGAATCCTCCAGGAGAAATAAGGATGAGGGATGCAAGGGTATATCAAGAGGAGTTAAAAGGAGGAGAGATGGTGATGATGGAGATAGTTCTCATGGTCCTAAGGGTCCTGATGGCGTGCAACAAAAGCAATCTGGAGTAGCAAGAACTCAAACACACCAGTCAGGGACTGGACATGGGAAATCAGGGTCTAAGTCAGACTCTGATAGGCAAAGGAAGAAATTAGACTCTGATGAAACTCAAGAACCTTCTTACTGGAAATGCAGTCAATCAAATCTGTAACTTAGAGCTAAAAACAAGACAGGACTTGGAGGATTTGAAGAATCAGATATTGACAGAACATCTACCTTAACCAGGGATCCTCAATCCTTGACAGATAGGCAGTTTGAGAAGATCACCCAGAAGCACTTAAACAAAGTGGTGTCTGCTTAAATTGTTTATAACATTTTTGAAACAAAGATACAAGGAGGTCAGGGAGGTACAGAAAACGTGAAAAATGAAATGCTGGTATATTTCCTAGAAGGAGGAAGTGTAAGGTGGATCAGTCAATCAAACTTTATCTTTTTCAAACAAGCTGAGGAACTACAGTATATTAGATTCCTACTGCAAATTGCTTATGAAGTGAACAAAAGCAACGAGGCTATCACTCACAAATGGTTTCAGGAGATTGACAGGAAGCTGACCTTGCACAGACAGGCAAATCGACAGATGGGCAAATTTTCTTTAAAATATGTTGATGCTGAGGGAAATGATCAAGCCATGCCATTAGAAGAAAAATAAGTCAAATTTCAAGAAGGTATGGGCCATTACTTTGGGTTTCAGCCTATGAGTGGGAAAGTTAGTGTTCTAATGTTGAAGGACCTAAAAGTTCAAGAAAGCAATGCAAATGATCTGAGAGCAGCTTACTGTCAAATAAAATGTTCAAATGAAGAAATGAAGAAACTGAAGAAATTTGTTGGTGAAGCTCTAGCAATTGTGGAGGAAAATATGCTGAAGTCATTTTTGAAGAATAATCCAGCTTTTGAGAAGATTAAATAAGAAGTAATTCTTCTTCCCTTATAATTCTTTTATACTGTTCTAGATTAATAGTTTATTCTTTAGTTTTGACATCATCAAACCTTGATTTATGCTTACATTTTTTTAAAGCATAAATAGGGGGAGATTGTTAGGAATATATTCATTTGATGATGTACAGAATACTAGAACAGGGTCTAGATTAGTTTATTTGCAATAAGTCTTTCTAGTCTCTGAAATGTATAATCAGAGTCTAGATAGTCAACATTCATACTATTTGTACTTAGAAGAATTTCTGAAGAAAGTGAAACCAGAGTCTGCATGAAGATCAGAGTCTGGAAGGTGATCAGAGTCTATAGACTATCAGAGTCTATGATCTATCAGAGTCTGGAGATCATCAGAGTCTGAAGATTTCAGAGTCTATACAGTTAAAGTTAAATTTGGAAGAAGATCACAGGAATGGAAAGTCTTCGAAGATCAAGATAAATATATTGCAGATATGCTATGGGAAAGAAAGAGAATTCTACAAGGAAACTGTCAACTAATAATTAGGAATTATATTCCTATTGTAATTTATCTTTCTGTTATTAGTTGATAGGCAGCTCTCTATATAAACTCTATGTAACCTAATTGTAAAAGTGTCGAAGCATAATTGTCTGAGTATTATTTTGTGAGAGCATAGAGATAGAGAGAGTTGCTGTGATAAACACAGAGAAGCTGCTAGAGTTTGTGTACATCCTAAGAGAGTTTTGTATTCACAAATCAATAATATAAAACAGTACTTATTCATATCTTTGTGTTTAAGTTTCGTTCTAAATTTGATTTTAAATCAGGCAGAAAAGACATACAAGTATTCAACCCCCCCTTCTACTTGTGTAACTGGGAAAACAGACATGAAGAATATTTATTAGAGTATGGCACAAATGAACCAGATAGTACATTTATGTGTCAACTTCAATTAATAAATATTCAACATCATGCTGAAGTGATTCCATGACAGAAGACTGAAACGGACTACAGAGTTAAACAAAAGACAGACATGAAGAATATTTATTAGAGTATGGCACAAATGAACCAGATAGTACATTTATGTGTCAACTTCAATTAATAAATATTCAACATCAAGCTGAAGTGATTCCATGACAGAAGATTGAAACGGACTACAGAGTTAAACAAAAGTCCTAATAGTATTTTAATTCTATAATTAAAATTAAGTTAATTATTTAATTTATCTAATTAAATTAATTTAAATCTGAATTTAATTTAATTCATAAATTATTTAATTAAATTAAGTAGAATTGATTTACTATAAAAGAAATGTTTCATATGACTTGCAATGAGTCATACCGAAGGCTGTTGAATGAGTCATACCGAGCAGAATTCAATGAGTCATACCGAGCTGCTGTTGAATGAGTCATACCGAGGCAGCTTTTGAAAGAGTCATACCGAGTTTCTTTACTTTGATATAAGTCATTTTGATTTAAAGAAAATTCAAATATGACTTACAAAGAGTCATACCGAATTTCAATCAGTCATACCGAATTTCAAAGAGTCATACCGACAGAAATAAGTCATGCCCAGCCTTTTTATGAGTCATACAAGGGTTAATTTTAATTGAAAAAGGTCATATTGGGATGAGTCATGCTGGCTTTCCACCTCTATAAATATGAGGAGATGGTCTTCATTTTTCAGTAGTCGTTCAAACATTCAAATTCAGAAATTTGTATGCATTGTTATATCCACAGATTTCTGTGCTTAGTTTGGAATATAAATTGTTAAACCCGAACAAGTCATGTCAAAATCGTTCTAGACAATTTATCAGATATAAACACTATTCACTATATTAATTCTGTAATACTTTTCAAGTTAAAATCAAATATTCTACTTGAACAGTATCTCACCTATTAATATTTCAGGATTAAAATTAACTTTATATTCTTAATCCGAATTCACGAGAAATTAAAAGTATTATAATTAAATCCAATATTCCGTAATTAAAATCAGATATTGTATTCAACCCCCCTTCTACAATATCAGGAACCAACACTACTTGAACTTGATTTTCTCCGATCTTTAGCATACAACGGTTATACAACCAATTCTTTTCTAACATAGATGCGGTTCTCAATTCCTTTTGTGCTGACGTTTAGTGCAACTGGTCTGGTTCACAAACGACTAACACGAACTTGATCTTCACATCTTCTTGACTATTCAATTGGCCCTGTTTCTCTAGTTGTTAAGAAGTGCTTCTGTAATTCACTGGAATCCCTTGACTTCTCTGTTGTAAAACCTCTGACATCTTCTGAACCTCTGAAATACTACATCTTTATTCTTCACTGAGGCTTGAACATGTTAATGAACTTCTTTCAGTGATCTTCAATGTTCTCAAAGCTTCCTATAATATCTTGGCCTTTTGTATTCAACTTATAAGCGTTTCGCAGTCGATTCCGTGCTTCATTTTAATATAATTTACCGACCATCAGTGTTGAGTTAGTTTCCTCGGTTACATGTTACGTTACGTTACATTATGCTTTACAGATTCTGTTTAACCAATTTGTTGAGAGTTTTAAAGTTGATGTGACAAATTTCTTGTGCCATTTCCAGCATTCTTCAGTTGAGGCTTTGCTATAAAGATATGTGACTTTATTGTGAATGCAATCCTCCAAGCTAGCTTCATAAATGTTACCATGTATGTGCCCTTTGAAAACCACAATGCCTCTTTCTTGATTAGTCACAAGACACTGTTTGTTGTCAAATCCAGTATGGTAACCCTTGTCTCCAAGTTGACTTATACTGATTAAATTGTGTTTCAAGCCATCAACTAGAGATACTTCTTTAATTATGACATTTCCAAGTACAATCTTGCCATATCCCAGTGTTTGTCCTTTGTTGCCATCTCCAAAGGATACTTTTGGGCCAACCATCTCCACAAAATCTGTAAGCAGTGATTTCTTTCCAGTCATGTGTCCTGAGCATCCACTTTCCAGGATTAGGGATACTTTCTTTTCCCTAGTTCCCTGCATACATAAAGCAACTAGTTAGATGTTTTGGCGATCCAAACTGTTTTGGATCCTTTCTTACTAGCTTTGGGAGAACCAGGTTTAGAGTTCTTGACTTTTGTTTTACCTGTTTCCTTTGTTGCTTTAGACTCTGGTGGAGTCTTAACAGTGTCATACCAGCCTTTATCAATTGAAGATTTTAGCTTATAGAAATTGTAATACAGATCATGATAGTCTCTATACATATAAATAGAATGAAATATGCTACCATAGTGATAACAGGGCTTCTGTGGAATGTAGTGACTTTTCAGAGTTTGAGAAGGACTAGACTCTGATTTCTTCTCAATTTTTGTTTTACAGTCCAGAGCTAAATGGTTGTGATTTCCACATCTGTAACACTTCTTGCTAGGAGCATTAGGATCTATTTGATCATTGTTGACTTTGTTAATGCCTTCTTTACCATTCCTATTCCTCCTAGTCTTGGTAGACTCTGCTAATTTTTCTAGACTCTCTTTTAGCTTAGACTTGGACAAGTACCCTATATTTATGTTTTTCTTAGGCTTATTTACTCTTGTTTCATCTGTCTTTTTATCAACAATAGGGGGATTATTGACAGATGAGTTTGTGGTTTCAGTCTATTCTTTAGGGATCACAAACTTAACAGGAACAAAGGTACTTTAATCATTTGTCTTACTAATTTGACTAGCTTCACTTTTATCATTCTCAACAATAATTTTGTTTTCTTTACTCATGTCATAGCCTAGACCTGCAGTTTGACATCTATTTTGATTGTTGAGAATTTCTTGAACTTTTCTACCAGAGTCTGTCCAAACTTTAAATTTAAGTCTTTCTTCCTCTAGTTCTTTCCTAACATAGTCATAGGCTTTAAAGACTTCAGTGTAATTTTGACCATGATTTTCAGAATCCTTTTTGTATTGTTCCATTGACTTTAACTCGGACTCTAGATGATTATTCCTAGGTGTCAAGATTATATTTTCTTCTCTTAACCTTTCACTTTCATTGGTGAGAGACCTAAAGTTTGCTAGTACATTATTAATCTCTCTTTTTACTATTAGTAAATCATCAGGGTCTAAATTAAGTAATGATTCGGGGGTGAAGATTGATACCTGAGTTTTAGGAGATGAAGGTTCTTCGGGAGATTATGATTTTCTTGAGGAGGATGCCATCAATGCTAGATTTTCATAATCAATTTCATCCTCTGAGCTTGAATCTGCCCAATCCTTTCCAGTTGATAGAAGTGCTTTCCCTTTTCCTTAACTTTTTTGCTTTCTGCTTTCACTAGATAAGTGTCCTAGTATTCCACAGTTGAAAAACTTGACTTTTGCTTTGGCAAGTTTGATTATTGTGCTCTTGCTCTTTTCAACTTTTTCATCTTCCTTCTTGAATGATGGCCTCTTGCTAAATTTGCCAGTTCTTTTGTTAAATTTCATTTTCTTGAAAGTTTTTGCAAACATAGCCATCATTTGACTTAGGTCAATCTCTTCATCAGAATCAGAGTCTGTTTCTGTAGACTCTGACTCATCAACATCTTTACCCTTTTTCGTTGAATCCTTGATTCTTACTTCTCTCGGTTCTCCATGTTGTTCTTTGTCAGACTCCATTAAGAATGCCATAGATTTTGTCTTCAAAGATTTCTTATTCTTCCTCTGTTGCATCTCTAAATCATACGTCTTTAGTCTGCCATACAATTCTTCTAGAGGTAATTCATCCAAATCTCTAGCTTCTCTTATGGCTGTAGGTTTGTTATCCCACTCTTCAGGAAGTGCTCTCAGAAACTTGGTATTTGTATCTTCAGAATCATAAACTTTACCAAGCATGGCCATCTTATTCAGAAGTTTTGTGGACCTATCATATAATTCAGTAATAGATTCTCTAAGCTTTGCTTCAAAGTACTCATACTCCTGAATTAACAAAGACCTTGCATTTTTCTTGACATCTTTAGTCCCTTGACAATGCATTTCAAGTTTGGTCTACATCTACTTAGCAGTTTTACAAGATATGACACAGTTTGTAAGAACAGAATCCAAACTGTTAAAGAGAATTTTTTTTACTTTTGCCTCCTTAAGGACATTTTCCTTGTCCTCTTTTGTCCATTCAGCCTTTGGTTTTTCAATGAGGTGTTCTTCAGTTATTTTGCCTTCCTCATTGATTTGAGGCACAATCTTTAAGGGCATAAAGGGTCCTTCACTAATCCTGTCAAGATAGTCAGGGTCTGTAGTTTCCAGATGGTGCAGCATCTTGACCTTCCAGTGGGTGTATTCATTTCTCTTAAGAATAGGAATTTTATAATTGCCATCTTTATTTCCAGACATCTTTGATCAATTTTAAATGTTAGGCTCTGATACCAATTGTTTTCCCAGTTACACAAGTAGATGAGGGGGGGATTGAATACTTGTGTGCTTTTTCTGCATGCTTAAAATCAATTAATAAGTAAAAGTTTGAATTAAGAACAAAAATGAACACACAAAGATATGAATAACAGCTGTTTATTTTATTGATGTAGAAAAACAAACTCTCCTAAGGTGTACATAAACTCCAGCAGATTCTCTGTGTATCTCACAGCAACTCTCTCTATCTCTATGCTCTCTCAAGAATTCGATTAACTTCACACACATTACAATTAGGTTACATAGAGTCTTTATATAGAGAGCTACCTATCAACTAATAACAGAAAGATAAATTACAATATGAATATAATTCCTAATTATTAGTTGAGAGTTTCCTTCTGCAATACTCCTTCCTTCTCATAGCATATCTGCAATATATTTGGCTTTATCTTTGAAAACTTCCCTTATCTGTGATCATCTTCCAAATTCAGCTTTGAATTCATAGACTCTGAAATCTCTAGACTCTGCCAGACTATAGACTCTGATGGACTGTAGACACTGATCCTTTGTAGACTCTAACAGATTGTAGACTCCGACAGTCTATAGACTCTGATCACCTTTCAGACTCTGATCTTTATCTAGACTCTGGTCTCACTTTCTATAGAAAATCTTCTAAGAACATGAATGTTGACTAACTAGACTCTGATTACAAAATTTCAGAGACTAGAAAGACTTATTATAAATAATCTATGCTAAATCCTGTTCTAGCATTTTGTACATAATCAAATGAATAAATTTCTAACACTTAGTAGCAGCAGAATCAGTTATAACATTCTCTAAGACTTTTCTAGTCTTCAATGTCATAGCCTTGCATTGCTCTTTCCCGATATTCCTAGGCTTTTCAGTGTCGCTTGGGAGAGAACCATGCGGTCGATTCCTTAGCTCATTAGCTACTTGTCTAACTTGATTCTCCAAATTTCTTAGAGTTGCTGCTTGGCTTTGGATAAATGCTTTAGTTTGAGATCTAATAGCCTCATTCTTGACAATGTAATCCTTTAACAGATTTTTAAATGAACTATTCTGATATGCTTGTGGTGGAATTTATTGTTGAGCTTGTTGAGAAAATCCCGGTGGATGGTCATGCCTAGTGTTGTTGCCTGAAGGTCCAGAATTTGCTCTAAGAAAAGTTAGGATGTTGCCTCCATGATTGATTGTAAGTGTTCGAATAAGGGCCACCCTTATTTTGATTTCCCATGTAGTAGACAGATTCCGGATTTGAAGTGCAACCATCATAAGTATGACCTTCACCACAGTACACACATGAAATATTTTGAACTTGATTGACATGTGAAGTTACTTGTTGTCCCATAGAATTATTACCTCCTATAGTCAGATTCATCAACATGTTTTCAATAGATGACATTTGAGTTTGCAATGAAGTTACTGAGTTAACCTCATATATTCTAGCTACTTTCCTTCCCGTTTGAGCTTTCGCAGTTGGCCATTGATATAGCAATTGTCTCAAGAATTTCATATGCCTGATTATAAGATTTAGCCAAAAGAGTACCATTTGCAGAAGAATCTGCCATCATTTTTGTATGAACATTGACACCGTTATAAAACGTATCAATCTGAATGCAGTGAAGAATACCATGATGATGACATTTTCTCAGTAATTCTTTGAATCTTTCCCAAGCTTCATATAAAGATTCATCATCCTTCTGCTGAAAAGAATTAATCTCATTCCAGAGCTTTGCGTTCTTCGTAGGAGGAAAATACTTCATCAAGAATTTTTCTGCTAAATCATTCCACGAAGTCACAAATGCCTATGACAATGAATTTAACCAAGCTCTTGCAGTGTCTTTCAAAGAATATGGAACCAATTTCAATCTCAAAGCATCCTCTTTAATTCCCAGAAGTTTAAAAGAATCATTGACTTCCACAAATAGACGCAGATGAAGATGGGGATCCTCGGTAGGCATCCCACTGAATTGTATTAGTAATGGTGTCCTTGAGATAATACTTTTTTATTATATTGAAAACAATTATGGATTATGTTTTATTTGATTATTTAATTAAAATTTATTATGTCTTTATTTACTGTGTTATAAATTGAAAGCATAATAAATGTCCTTGGAATATTAATATGTATTATATATCTTTAAGTATGTGACTTAAAAATGAGATTATATGAATAGTATTTTATTCCTAAAATTTCCTAGTCGAGTATTATTATTTAAGGACAATAATAATGCAATAAGACTAGTATGTTTGTTGACAGATGACCACATCTCATTGGTCATTGGTATGGTGATACTAAAGTCAAGTACATAAGTGCATGTCTCAATGCATGGCACTGGAAAGACCCGTTGTGAGATTCTACATGTTAATAAGTGTCGTAAGAAATACTCACTGTGATAATGATGTAATGATCCTCTGACTTGAAATCATTATATTTCTATACGAGAATTAATATACTTTGATTATACTCAAAGTTACCTTTAACCATGTAATGATAAAGGTGGACATTGGGTATGCTATGAATCGTATGAGAAATATGAATGATAGATATAGGATTTAACCCTTCGATTTTAGGAGTGATATTATTGGCCTCTTGATTGAGTGAGACTATGAAATGCATGGTCGTGCTCAAATATTGATTTGTTTAATACTCTACTCATTGATCAAGGAAACCAAGGTTAAACGTTGAAGAGGATGACACAATACATGCCTCGAGTTTGATCTATAATATAAGGTTAAAGGGATTATATTACATGAAACATTATTCACGAAAGGTTTAATTGAATCACCAATTAATTATTATTACTTGAGTAGCAATGATGTATTACTAGATGCCGCTCATTGTTTATAATTTTATTATTGGATATTAAAATTATTTCCAATGTAATAATAACCTATAGGGTCACACACAAAAAACTCTTAAGGAGAATTAATTTAAATTAAATAAAAAATTTGAATTTAATTATGATATTAAGTAAATTGGACTTAATTAATTAATTAATTTGAATTTAAATAGAAGCCCAATATGATTAGGCTTCTCAAAATAGATTGGGCTCTCTATATAAACCTTTTTAAATCTCATATTAGTATTGGATGTTTTTGTAAAAAACCCTAGCCGTTTGAGAAAAAGAGAGAGATAGAGAGACATTTGTTCTTGGTGGCTAGTACCTCCCTCCTTAGTGTTGATACAAAGTGTTCGTGTGGATACCGATAGAGACGTAAATCGTATATACGGGATACGTGGTGATTGAAGGTTTTGTGCTCTTCTTCTCTCATAGATACATGGTGATTCAAGCTTGGACCTCCATTATTCATCCATTATTAAAGCTTCGTTTAAGGTAAACATCTAATCTCCGAATTAAATATCATGTTTCGCATGGATCCTGCGTTTGGATTTCGTTTTGTATTTATTTTCGCATTTATTCCGCTGCGTTTGTGCCTCGAAACCCTTCAATGGCATCAGAGCTACTTGCGAAACGTTTTAATTCGGTTATGTGTCTAACAGTTTTTCGATGTATGTAAACATATATATGATATGCCATGACTATATGTTGATATATATATTTTATATAATTTTGAATATATGATATTCATGGGATGATTGTGTGTATTGCTGTATGTATATGGTACATGTTTGTCCTTATTATGGGAATTGTATTCGACACGAATTCTGAAACGGTTGCTGTAAATTTTCTGAAATCTGTGTCCAGTGTCCGAATTTTGCAAAACATATATGATTTTTTACTGGAATCGTGTCACTGAGTAATACTGACTATGTCAGCTTGACGTCTGTAAGCCATTCGATATCGTTACAGGCCCCGAAACAGCGATTTATGATTTTTTGAAATTTATTTGATATTAAGAAATTTCAAAATTTGTTATATATGTTTTATATGATTTTGAATATATGATATTCATGTAATGTATAATTATATGATGATTGTGGGTATTTTTGTATGTATACGATACATGTTTGTTCTTATTATGGAAATCGTATTCGATACGAATTTTGAAATGACTACGGTAGATTTTCTGAAATCTGTGTCCAGTATCCGATTTTCATAAACGATATGTGTTTTCTGACTAGAATCGTATCACTGAGAAATACTGAAAAAGTCAGCTTCGCGTCTGTAAGCCATTTGATGACGTTACAGGCCCCAAAACGTTGATTTATTTTTTTCTGAAATTTATTTAATTTTTTGAATTTCGATTAATATCCTTTGTATGACGATATGATCTGAAATATGATATTTGATACTATGTTTAGATTATATGATATTTTTAATGTGTTATATGATAGCATGGTGGATGGTTATGGCCTAATGACCCATAGGATAGTGGTTTTATTTTATGGTTTTGGTTTCTAAATACGACTTGCATGCCGTTTATTCATTGTAATTGTTAATCTCGAATGTAATTCGAGTTCTTCTTGTAATTTCATTAGAATAGATTTATTTATCATTCAATGTAATTGTTCAATGGAGATTTGGAAGCAAGGAAGGTAGGAGACAATCCAAATGATGGAGCAATGAAGAAGATAAAGACATGTATTAGGGTAGTATTTGAAACCACCATAGATTGACCTTGATAATTCCATTAGCTTGGAAATATCACATAGGAAGGGGCCATAACCAAATACGTTTAATTTACGCACAATACATATATGTATATGAATGCATGTGTAGACATGTATGTGTTGGAATGATGTATGTATTAGATACGACAACCATGACATGCCTGCTTAAGAAAGATAACATCTGTAATGATTCAAGATTTTAAAATTAAACAAACGATCATGAGATTTTTGTTTTTATGAAACACAGTATTGGATATGAATTTTCTTTTTCTGATATGGGGAGATTTTGTCAAAAGCGAATTATTATTCGTAAGTAAGTTGGGTTTTAAGTGAGACCGCTTGTGCTTCTCCGACGATCTGAAAATCAAACCATTGACGAATATTGAAATGGATTATTTGATAAAGGAAAAATTGAGAATCTCTTTATGATGGGATCATGATCGTTTATGTAAACATTAAAATTCCTAAATTCATATTAAGTTAATCGGATGCCTTCCAATGTTTAATACTCGTCAAGATCTAGATTGAGAAGGAGTGGGTTTGCCAAAGCAAGATGCTCTTATCAATTATGGGAAGACTTGATAAGTAAGTGGTACTTAGTTTGTTGAAACGTTGGGTCTAACTTAACTAAATCATCACAATAGGATTGTGGGTTTAGAGGCATAGAGTTTGGTGAGATTTATTGGATAAATGTGTATAATGGGTTGTTCCACCAAACTTTCCAAAAGTTATATTTGATATAATCGACAAATGTTGTCTACCTAAATAGTCGTGTTTTGGGTGTATTAGCCAACGCTATCTTAAAACATGGATGAAATATGGATCTTGGCTCACTAGAAAGATTTAAAGAAATGCTTTTCGAATTAATAGTTAGGGCTATTAGTTTGATAAAAATAGTGAGAGGTATATGGTGATATACCATAATCACTTAAACCTAGTTAATATTAAATCTGTAATCTAGTTTATTTTATACACTTTAATATTGTAGATATCAAATGATAAACACAAACAACTCCTCTATATGAGCAGTTCTTGAGAAGGACAAATTGACGAGAATAAATTTCCTCGACTGACATAGGAGCTTGAGGATCGTCCTCGGGCACCACGATGTTAGTAAAATCTCTTCCCCTGCTATTAAAGATGAGAATGTAACATGTGCAAATAATAGTACTTATTGGAAGTAAATTGATGTTGCAACTGATGTTTCATGTCTCATGCTTGCAAATATGAGTACTGAGCTTAAGAAGCAACACGAGCATATAGATGCTTGTGAGACAATTAAGCACCCTTAAAGGATATTTGAGGGACAGACTCTTCAAGATATATTTGACAATTAAAGGGTATTATACACTTACAAGTAGGGAGAGTGAAACCCGGTTACACCACATGTTCTAAAGACTATAAGGTATAATGAGTACCTTGACATTTTAGGTTTCCAGATTTGTCTGGAGGCTCACCTAGATTTGATCTTACTGAAAGGCATATGACGAAGGCCTATTTGTAATAATTAGATGACAACTCAACTCAATCTAGAAACAGTGATAAATAATAAATATCAACAGGAATCAAGACGAAGACAGTCAACTAGTCAAAGAGAATCAACAGAATCAGAAGTACTTAGTTGATCCTACTACTCAACACTGAAGAAGTTCATTAATATGTTCAAGCGTCAGTGGGAAATAATCCAGTAGTAATTTCAAAAGAATTCAGAAGATTCAGAAGATTTTATGTGATTACTACACGAAGATTCCAGATAAAGAAGAACAGAAAAAGAAGACAGAAAAGCTAAGCAAAGACAGAAGGCCACTAATTCTAAGTGTTAAAAGACATGGAGAATATTTATTAAAGTATGACACAAATGAACCAGACCGTACATTTGTGTGTCAACTACAATTAATAAATATTCAACATCAAGCTGAAGTGGTTCCATGACAGAAGACTGAAACGGACTACAGAGTTGAATAAAAGTCCAATTAGTATTTTAATTCTTCAAATAAAATTAAGTTAATTATTTAATTTATTTAATTAAATTAATTCAAGTCTGAATTTAATTTAATTCATAAATTATTTAATTAAATTAAGTAGAATTGATTTACTATAAAAAGAATTGATTCATATGACTTATAGTGAGTCATACCGAAGCAAGTGGAATGAGTCATACCGAAGCAAGTGGAATGAGTCATACCGAGCACTTGCAATGAGTCATACCGAGCACTTGTAATGAGTCTTGCCCAGCCTTTTTGTGAGTCATACAAGGGTTAATTTTAATAGAAAAAGGTCATACTGGGATGAGTCATGCTGGCTTTCCACCTCTATAAATATGAGGTGATTGTCTTCATTTTTCAGTTGTCGTTCAAACATTAAAATTCAGACATTTGTATGCATTGTAATATTCACATATTTCTGTGCTTAGTTTGGAATATAATTGTTAAACTCGAACAATTCATGTCAAAATCGTTCTAAGCTTTTAAACTATTATATAAACTTTCTACTAATTAATTTTGTAATACTTTTCAAGTTAAAATTATATCTTTTACTTGAACAGTATTTCATTTCAATTAATATTTCGTGTGAATTTAAAATAATATTTTTAAATCCAATATTCCGCGATAATTATTAGATATTGTATTCAACCCCCCTTCTACAATATCAGGGACCAACCATTGGTATCAGAGCTGGTTGATATATTAAATATCAGATCCAAACCAAAATTTCCTCGACTCATACAGATCTCAAAAATTATTTATAATTCGAAATAATTTATTTTTTAAAAATTATTTTTGATCAAAAATTATTTTCACTCAAAAATTAAAATATTTTTTTGAAACACTTAATTTTTAATCTTATTAAAGATGAGTACACAAAAGGTAACGAGCATCAAAATTTCATCATTCGATAAAGATCATTATAACCTATGGAAGCACAAGATGCAGTTATTTATTGGGATCGCCAATCCCAGGTATGCCTTGATCCTAGAAAAAGGCATTGAACCTCCAATAACAGTTGTTCTCGAACACGAGGTAGATGGGGTCGTAATTCCTCATAGACAGGTTCTAAAAAGTCCAGCAGACTACAACGATGAAGAAAAGGAAGTTGTATCCCTGAACAATAACCTCAAGCTAATACTGATAGAATCCATAGATTACGTAATGTACAATCATGTGGTCAACTGCAAGACCGTCAAGCAAATCTGGGATACTATAGAGGTTATAAATGAAGGGACTGAAGAAGTCAAAGAGAACAAACTGGAGATCTTGACCTCCCAGTATGAGCAGTTTAGATCCAACCTTGGTGAGGGTATCTCAGAGGTGTTTCAGAGATTGAACAAACTAATAAACGAGCTCAACCTCAACGGGAAATATTACTTAAACCAGGAGGTCAACATGAAGTTTCTATTAACCCTGCCAGAGCATTTGGAGCACAGAATCGCGGCCATCCGAGAGTCTAGGGACATGAAGGACATATGAATTGGAGCAGATCCAGACAAGAGAGATGTATGGCAGAGGCAAAGTTTCGAATTCTTCTAAAGCACTGATAGTAGAAGCACCAGAGAAAGAGGAAGTGAAGGTTGTTGCACCTTCAAAAAGTTCAGAGGAGTATGTTGTTCCAGAATATGGTCATACTCCAGAAAAACAGGAAAGTGGTGAATTCTATTCTCTAGAAGAATTGGATCAGCTAGAAGATGAATCTCTAGATATGTTTGCCAGGAAGTTTGGAAACATGAGATTCAGAAGAAATTCCTCATTTAAATCTAAACCTACCTTTGGAAGGTTTCAAAAAGGAAGTTCTTCAACAGCTGTATCTAGAAGCGGCTACAAGACCGGCTTGGTTGATAGAAGCAAGATCCGTTGCTTCAACTGCAATGAGCTTGGTCATTTTGCAACTGAATGCAAGAAGCCGAAGCAAGGACAGAAGAGAGACTCTTATCAAGAGTTGAAAGAAAAATATGATGCCTTAGTGAAAAAGCATCAAGGGAAGTCCTATCTAGCAGAGGGCAAGAGCTGGGATGACTCAGACAATGATGAGGAAGAAGAGCTAGGAAATCTTGCTCTTATGGCTTCATCATATGGATCAGTGTCTCCACCTCGGACAGAAGGAAAAGAGGTAGATCCCTCATGCCCTAAAATATTCAAACTGTTAGGAAAAGAATTGGACGACACCAGAGATAAGGTTAACAAACTACGTCTTAGAATTAAAAAATTAACTAACGAGAATGATAGTTTAAAATTGTTAAAAACCAAAAATATAAAACTGACTGAGGACCTAGCTTTTCAGGTTAATAGAGTCAGTTGTTATGTCAAGGTTGAGGCCTATCTCAGGAACCAGATTGTAGAAGAACAGAAAAAGTGTCTGCCTATAAACATTCCTCTTACATTGTAAAAGACCTAGTTGACCAACAGGAAATAAAACGTAAAGTTGGAATAGGCTATGAATATAATCAATCTGTAGGAAAGGCGAGCAACATAACCCCTTTCAGAAAAAGTGCTGAAGAAAGGGGTATCCCACATGTTGTTAAGGACACACCTAAACCTCTTTTCATAACCCCTATAGCAGAACCAATCCTGGAGAGCTCTATACTTATTCAATACGAAATGAAGTTAGAGGATCTCGAGGAAGAAAAGAAAAGAGAGAACTTGCTAAGGACATAAAAGGAGTTAATGTCCAACAAGAAATGACTGCACCCAAGACATCAGTGAAAGATGTGGGAACCTCTGCTTTCCCCAATCCTGGTATAGGTGTTAAAGACTTAAAGAACAAACCTAACAGACCCAATTCCTTTGTGAATAGTAGGAACAGTAACAACAGATTTCATTCTACTGAAAACTTTAAATTTGCTGAAAAAGTTGAAGTAGAAACTGCTAAGACACAAACTGTTAAGTCACCTACTGTATTGAATAACATGCCTACTATTGATGCTTTCCATAAACCTTGTGGTATAATGAATTGTATGTTATGTGCTTTTAATGCTTATGACTGCTTACTTTAAACGCGTGATAGCTAAGAAAGATAACATGACACCCAGACAGCACATCAATAGTAAATTTGCTAAATCCAAGACTGCGACTCCTTCACCTGAGAAGAAGGAATCATATATTCCTAAGTCTAAACAGAAAGTTGTTAAGACTGTTTATAGGAAGGTAGGAACAGTCAAGGAAGATAATGATGTTATTCGAAAAGGATCTGTTGTCAAAGCTGACAAAGGTCAATTCTTTAAGTATGCCGGGCCCAATCAATTTTGGGCTCCGAAGATGAATTAATCCGTTTGATATTTGCAGGGAGTTAAACAGGTAAACCGAGTTATATGGATACTGGACAGCGGATCTTCAAGGCATATGACCGGAAATAGAGCCCTGCTATCAGACGTGGTTGAAAGAGCTGGCCCAATTGTCACTTTTGGAGATAACAGCAAAGGAATGACTACGGGATATGGCAAGTTAAATACTGGAAATGTTATCATTGAAAACGTCTCTTTAGTGGAAGGACTTAAGCACAACTTACTCAGCGTCAGTCAATTTTGTGATAAAGGTTACAAAGTTAACTTCATCAAAGAAAGGTGTTTAATAGCTCATTCTAAAGACGATAGACTAGCCTTGCGTGGAGTAAGGAAAGGAAACTTGTACGTAGCAGATCTCAACTCAGGAACTGAAGATGAAGCAAACTATTTTTATTCAAAGGCTTCATCAGAAGAAAGCTGGCTATGGCACAAGAAACTCTCACACCTGAACTTCAAAACAATGAACTCTCTAGTCAAGAGGGATTTAGTGAGAGGACTGCCTCCGATGGAATTTACACAAGAAGGCTTGTGTGAGGCATGTCAGAAAGGGAAGTCAAAGAAAGCAACTCACAGAAGCACAGACACTACGAATATCACTGAACCACAGCAACTGCTTCACATGGATTTATTTGGTCCAGTAAATATTCTATCTATGTCAAGGAAGAAATACGCCTTAGTGATTGTGGATGACTTCATAAAATATACATGGGTTTTATTCTTGAAGTGTAAGGATGAAACTCCACATTTGGTGATTGATCATATAAAACTGATTGAGTTAGATTCAAAGTTACCTATCCGGGCAATCAGATCAGATAATGGCACAGAATTCAAAAATGAAGTTTTGAATAACTTCTGCTCAGACAAGGGAATAACAAGGCAACATTCAGCACCAAGAACTCCACAACAAAATGGAGTTGTAGAAAGGAAAAATAGAACCCTGATTGAAGCTGCAAGAACTATGCTAAGTGAATCAAGGTTACCTATCTACTTCTGGGCTGAAGCAGTGAATACAGCTTGTTACACTCAGAATCGAACTCTAATAAAAAAAGATCATATGAAAACTCCCTATGAATTAATGGCTGGCAAGAAATCTACTCTCAAGTACTTTCATGTATTTGGAGCCAAATGCTTTGTGTTAAAGGATGGAGATGAACATCATGGCAAGTTTGAGGCCAAGGCACATGAAGCTATTTTTGTCGGATATTCAAGAAGAGCATATAGGGTGTACATAATTGATCAGCACCAAGTGAAGGAAAGTGTCAATGTAACTTTTGATGACACTAAACTCCCAAGTATCCAAACTGAAGATTCTTCTGAGTCATTAAAATTCGACAATTATCCAGACTCACATTCTGATGACGAATAAGAACCTGAGGTTGCAACAAGAAATGATGAAGACAATAATAATGATGATCCAAGTAATAGTGGTGGAAACTATGGTAACAATGGAGATACTACTAATACCAGTGGTGGATCAACAAGTCATCCTGGCAGCAACTCAGGGGGAGATGAAGGATCAACTGGCAGAACACAACATCACAATAAATTTCGAGGCGAATCATCAAGATCAAACCTACCAAGGGAAAGGATATGGAGCAAAGATCATCCTTTTGAATTGATCATAGGTGATCCAGATGTTGGAGTAAGAACCAGAAGTGCAACTTCAAATGAATGTTTATTTTCAGTTTTTCTATCTCAAGAAGAACCAAAGAATATTGAAGATGCATTAATTGATCCAGATTGGGTTCTTGCAATGCAAGAAGAGCTCAATCAGTTCGAGAGACAAGAAGTCTGGACACTGGTACCCAGGCCTAAAGATAGATCTGTTGTTGGCACGAAATGGGTATACAGGAATAAGTTAGACGATGATGGCATTGTTATAAGGAACTGGGCCAAACTGGTTGCAAAGGGTTACTCCCAGGAAGAGGGAATTGATTATGATGAGACCTACGCACCAGTTGCAAGACTTGAAGCCATCAGGATATTTCTGGCATTCGCAGCACATTCCAATTTTAAAGTCTATCAAATGGATGTGAATAATGCTTTTCTGAATGGAGAGCTAGAAGAGGAAATATATGTTGAACAGCCCTCTGGCTTTGAAAATCCAGAGTTTGCTGATTTTGTGTATTTTCTATTCAAAGCCCTCTATGGACTCAATCAAGCACCGAGGACATGGCATGACACTCTCTCTTTGTTTTTACTTGAAAATGGTTTCATTAGAGATGTCATAGATAAAACTCTCTTTTATAAATTGCATGAAAAAGATATGATATTTGTTCAAGTTTATGTTGACGATTTTATATTTGGTTCTACCAACGAAAACTTGTGCAAGAGATTTGCTAAGTTAATGTAGAGTAGGTATGAAATGAGCATGATGGGTGAGCTGTCATTCTTCCTAGGATTGCAAGTAAAGCAAAAGGAAGAAGGGATTTTTATTTGCCAATCAAAGTACGTAAGGGATCTTTTGAGAAAATACAGTTTAGAAGATTTTTCTCCGGCAAAAACCCCTATGCCAACAGCCACCAAGCTTGATAAGGATGAAACTGGTAAGGAAGTTGACATCACAAACTACAGAGGTATGATAGGCTCATTATTGTATCTAACTGCTAGTAGACCTGATATAATGTTTGCAACTTGCTTATGTGCTAGATTTCAATCAGATCATAGGGAATCTCATCTTATAGCCGTTAAAAGAATTTTTAGATATCTTAAGGGTACACCAAATCTTGGAATTTGGTTCCCTAAAGATACAGGTTTTGACCTAATCGGCTATACAGATTCAGATTATGCAGGTTGTAGGATGGACAGGAAAAGTACTTCTGGAAGCTGTCAGTTTCTAGGACGTCGTCTGATTTCCTGGTATAGCAAGAAACAGCACTCAGTATCTATCTCGACAACCGAAGCAGAATACATTGCGGCAGGTAGCTGTTGTGCACAGATCTTGTGGATAAGGAATCAACTAAATGACTATGGACTTGCGTTAAACAAAATTCCAATTTTCTGCGACAACACAAGTGCTATAGCTATTTCCAACAATCCAGTACAACATTCACGAACCAAGCACATTGACATAATGTATCATTTCATCCGAGAGCATGTCATGAATGGAACTGTGGTGCTACATTTTGTACCCACAGAAGATCAAATAGCCGACATCTTCACGAAACCACTTGATGAATCCACTTTCTCTAAGTTGATAAGTGAACTAAGGATGTTAAATAATGGCTAATTTTTTGTTGCTAGGAATTAATTTAAAGCTCATAAATATTAAATGTTAATATTTAAAGAATTTATGAGACTTGAATTAATAAAGTCCTAGAGCTTATGAATTTTTAGAAAATTATCTCAAGATTAAATTAATTTTCTTAATAGATAATTATTTCAATTATAACATAAGTATTTTTAATTTAAATTAAGTATATAAAGTTTTTTTTGCACATAAATAATAATTATGTTTTTAATTAATTAATTAATTTATTCATTAAATTAATTCAAGGATCGAGTTAATTTAATTCCTAAATTAATTAGAACAATTAATAATATAAATAATTATCATATGTCATTAATAACTTAGTTTCATTTTACTTTACTAATTAATTAATTAAATTTAAAAGTCGAATAAAATTTTCAATATATTATTTCGATTTTAGAGATAATTAATGTGTGTATATATATATATATATATATATATATATATTTCTTCTCAGCATGACTTATAATCTAAGTCATACCGATTGCATTTTATTTTTAATCAAAAACAAAATCTCGGTATGACTCATTAATAAGTCATACCGACTGGATTTTAGTTTTATTAAAAATAAAATCTCGGTATGACTCATTTATAAGTCATACCGAGTCCGTTTTCATTTGTAAGTCATAATAGTTCTAGTTTTAATAAGTCATATTCAGCATATACACACACACATCTGTGATACATACACTGTCAAACGTTTTATTCTTGCAAAATCTTATTATTTTCGATCTTTACAACTGCTACAGTTGCTTGTTTATTAGTTCAAGTGATCTCACTTGCTTGTTACTGATTTTTTCAACCAAAACAAGGAGAAACCCTGCCCGATTTTTGTAAAATCCGAGTTGGACCGAGTTTAGTGGGTTTTGAGTGTTGAAGAACTGATTTTACTGAATTTAGTGAAGATTGAGGGTTAGGGGTTGTTAAATTTGTGGCTAAATCGAACTGGGTGTTAGTGCAATTAGGTTTTCGTTTTTTTCCCTGCCTTGTTCGAATTTTTAGTGCTTAAGGTGTGTTTTGTGTTAATTGTTAATTATTAATTAATTAAGTGGATTAATTAATTAAGGTTGTAATAGTAAATTTAATTAAGTTTTTAATGGCTGGTTTTTGCGAGATTGTTAAGACTAATTTTGTCAGATTTTTTAATCCGGAAATTTGTTCAGTAGCAAAGTTTAGACCCTGGATCATTTTCATGAATGAACACTCATTAGTCAGAACTGCGATTACCCTGGACGCTCCTCTACAGACTCTAGTATTAAGGGCTTTATATAGTACTTCCAGAAATAGGTCAACTGAAGCCAGAGTGCAATTCTCATTCACAATTGGGGAACATCAATATATGATAACTGAAGATGACGTGAATAGAATTCTGCAATTCCCCTTGGACAACTTTGTTAACCCACCTACAGTTACAGAAATACTTGAGTTCTTTACTACTATACAGTATCAGGGTGAAATCAACTTGGTAAGACTGACAAAGTCAAAGCTAGTGCATGAGTGGGATTATTTCTTCGACACACTGGCTAAAGTGTTTGCACCTACAACAAAGAGCAACTTCAACAATATTTCTTCTTTGCTCCAAATCATAGGATTTTCAGTGGCTCACAATAGAAGAATAAATTTTGGGAAGTTAGCACTGAAAGAAATAATCAGGAAAATGGGTAAGCCAGAACACAGGGAACAGTATGTATAAGTCTACTATCCAAGGTTCCTAATGCTGTTCATGAATGACTTGTTGTTGGATGAAGACAAAGCCTTATTTCAGAACAGTCCAGCACAAACGTCTCCATCCACACAGAATGCTCTGTTTGCAAGGCTCAACAACAATCCCAGATTTGAAAATGTGCCAGTGGTGAGAACAAACTACATGGGTCAGATATTGGATCAAATTGCCAACCCAGAACAGGCTCAGCAAGTACCGGAACAACAACCGGGGGAAGTGCCAATGGAAACTGATTGAGTGCAGCTACTACTTGAAGCTGCCCAACATGCTGAACAAGGAGCTGGAGAACAACAGGTAATATCTCAAACCTTAGCTTCTAATTTCCTACCTATAAGTATAGCATCTGCACTTTTAGATTTATCTGTAGCAGACTATGAATATGATTGTGGTTTTACACTTCAGGACATTGCCAATGAACCTGAAAACATACAGGTTCAAACCCAGGCTGAGTTAGAACCCCAAACAGTTTCTCCTTCACCTTCTTCAATCAGTCATATTCGAAAAAAGAAGATACCTGTTAGAAAAGTTAGGGGGAGAAGTGTAAATACAAGTGAACCCGCAGCTCTGTCTCCACCTACAAAAAGATCGAGATCAGAACCTGAGACAACTGCAGACTCATCCGTTTCCTCACATTGGGATATGGATTTTGAAACAGCTTTCCAAAACTCTCTAGATACACTCGATCAAACGGGTGATTCTATTCGCCAGACAGCCACGGCATCCGATTCAGATTCAGATTCTCGTACACTGCTAGCTCTCACACTAGCAGGACCTCCACTTGTAGAAACACAATCACATGAGGGCACTTCTATTAAAGAAAATGTTTTTGATAAAAAATCGTCGGATGCCACCTATGTTGTGGACCATGACATTTTCGATGCAGTGCGGCATCAGTTTCCCTCAGAGGAACAAAGGGGCACCACAGACTCTCAAGAGCCTGTCATTACATTGTCTAAGGTGGTGACCCCGCTGGATTTTTTTAATCCAGTTCTCTTCCGAGAAAGTCTCGAATCCACTAGTGGGTTTGAGAGGCAACCACTCTTTAGAGGGAGATGGGGCTCCATTCATGGAGCAGCTACGTCAGTAGCGGAGCCACTTCAAGTAAAACTTGTTGAGGACATGCCTTCACAGGCTTCAGAAGAGCATTACGACTCTTCAACTGCTTTAGTGGTGTATACAGGTACAACATCAGGATCTGGAGAAGATAAGGAGCTAAACACGAGTGATGTGAGGCAAACACTGAGCGATACACATGCACGTAGTGATAGTCCAAACAGGAGTGCAAGCGAGGTGAGTGCACACACACACAGTGAACTCATGTTAAAAATGGAAGATCTCCAGAAACAGATGCAGATTGTTCAGACTGAATTAAACAAAGGGAAAGCACAAGCAGAAATCAAGTCTGCCTCTGTAACTGCACAGCTGTCAATCATAAGAAAGGATGTTGATAATGTCAAGTCAAATGTAATTATCAAAATACAAAACATCCAGGATGTTCAGAAGTTGATTGCTGATGACATGAAAGAGATTTCCAATTTAAATTAAAGAATTGATGACATGGAAAGAAATTTAACCGACGGAATTCATATAAATGAAGAAATCTCCTCAGCAAGATTCAGCAAGTTAGATGATGGAATGGAACATCTCAATGAAGGTATGAAGCAGGTCTTCTTGGCCATTGCAAATCTCAGTAAATCTTTAGATGCTTCAAAACCTGTAGAGGATCCCTCAACTAAGGGGGAGAAAGGAATAGCTCAAGAAGAAGGGGCTACAAGCAAAGGAAAAGAAAAACTGTACTCTGAGGAAGATCAATTTCAGACATTTATTCCAGAGGAACAGTATTATCAACAAGAGCAACTCATTGATGAGGTAAGTATGGAAAATCAAGGTTTCAATCCTGACTACAGTAGAGCTGAAGACGAAGTTATCTTTGATGATGATTTTCTATTTCCAAAAGAAAAAGAGCATGATCCTGCCTATGAAGAGGCAATGAGGAAGCTGAAAGAAGACATCAAGGCAAGTAATGCCAAAACTATAAATTTAAAAGCTCTAGTCAGGGAAAGGACCCAAGCTGAAAGAGAGGCAAGCTTAGAAAAACAGAAGCTTTGGGCCTTAGCAGTAAAGAAGAAGAAGGAAGATGTTGAGATGAAGATAGGGGACAAATGGGATGCAGCAAGGAAAGTCCTAGATAAGATTCAGCAAGGTCCATTTGAAGACAGACAAATGCTTTTAGTTATCAAAAGTCTTGAAGATTCAAATGATAATCTGGATAACTTCATGAAGGCATTAAAGGAAGAAGTTGATTATATCACTGTTCTAGTGGATCACATTCTTGAAGACTGGAAACTTCTAGTCTACACTCACAGGAATGGAACTATCAGAGTATCTTTGGAATTCTTCCAAAAGAGATCACTATCAGCTATATGGGTTCTGTAAAACAAAGTAAAGAGAAGCTCAAAAGAAAAGAACTACGCAGGGACAGACTCAGAGAAATAGCAACAGCTGCTAGTCCTCAGATCTTATATAATCCTCATGAAGTGAGATGTTTCTCAAACAAGTTATATCAAATCATGAAGATAGATGAGGAGTCATTTAAGGGCTACACGGTGAGGTATATGATCCAAGTTGAAAGGATGCTGAGATCAAAAGGATTCAGATCCCAAGCCAAGCTAGATGCTGTACAGAAAATCAGGAACTACTGTTTATCCAGAAACATCAAATCCTACATCAGGCAAATGCCAAAGATAGATTCCACACAGCCTTATGATGTACAAAAAGAAAAGTAGATCTTATTGAAGAGGAAGTCATGTTTCAGCTAGCGAAGGCTCAACAGAGAAGATTGTATGGAGAGTCAACCGCAACTCCGACTGAAGCTGAAGAGGTACCCAGAACACCTGTGCATAAGAGTTCTAATCTAGAAGAAGGTGAATTGGATACCACTGAAGACTAAAGTCTTAGATAGGTCAAGATAGAAACTATGTTATATTTGTTCAATGCTAGAGGAACAATTATCTTGTACTTATCTTTTATGTATGAATTTGGAAAATTGTTAAATATAAAACCAGAACTTTTATTTATTATTTAAAAGTTCTTACATGTCGTATTTACTTTCTTAGTTGTTAGGTGAGTTATCCTCTAGGAATTTGTGTGTTAAGTGTTTAACAACAAATAGGGGGAGATTGAAAGGCATATGACGAAGGCCTATTTGTAATAATTAGATGACAACTCAACTCAATCTAGAAACAGTGATAAATAATAAATATCAACAGGAATCAAGACGAAGACAGTCAACTAGTCACAGAGAATCAACAGAATCAGAAGTACTCAGTTGATCCTACTACTCAACACTGAAGAAGTTCATTAATATGTTCATGCGTCAGTGGAAAATAATCCAGTAGTAATTTCAGAAGATTCAAAAGATTTTATGTGATTACTACACGAAGATTCCAGAGAAAGAAGAACAGAAAAAGAAGACAGAAAAGATAAGCAAAGACAGAAGGCCACTAATTCTAAGTGTTAAAAGACATGAAGAATATTTATTAAAGTATGACACAAATGAACCAGACCGTACATTTGTGTGTCAACTACAATTAATAAATATTCAACATCAAGCTGAAGTGGTTCCATGACAGAAGACTGAAACGGACTACAGAGTTGAGTAAAAGTCCAATTAGTATTTTAATTCTTCAAATAAAATTAAGTTAATTATTTAATTTATTTAATTAAATTAATTCATGTCTGAATTTAATTTAATTCATAAATTATTTAATTAAATTAAGTAGAATTGATTTACTATAAAAAGAATTGATTCATATGACTTACAGTGAGTCATACCGAAGCAAGTGGAATGAGTCATACCGAAGCACTTACAATGAGTCATACCGAGCACTTGCAATGAGTCATATTGAGCACTTGCAATGAGTCTTGCCCAGCCTTTTTGTGAGTCATACAAGGGTTAATTTTAATAGAAAAAGGTCATACTGGGATGAGTCATGCTGGCTTTCCACCTCTATAAATATGAGGTGATTGTCTTCATTTTTCAGTTGTCGTTCAAACATTCAAATTCAGAAATTTGTATGCATTATAATATTCACAGATTTCTGTGCTTAGTTTGGAATATAATTGTTAAACTTGAACAATTCATGTCAAAATCATTCTAAGCTTTTAAACTATTATATAAACTTTCTACTAATTAATTTTGTAATACTTTTCAAGTTAAAATTATATCTTCTACTTGAACAGTATTTCATTTCAATTAATATTTCGTGTGAATTTAAAATAATATTTTTAAATCCAATATTCCGCGATAATTATTAGATATTGTATTCAACCCCCCTTCTACAATATCAGGGACCAACACTTACAATTTTTGGACAGCAAATGTTCTTAGTTTGTTATGAATAACAAAATGAATAAGATTGGTGAAACACCTATTGAGTTGCTAAACATGTTGAGAACTGCTGAAAGCAACATGATTAATGCATGAACTACTACTATAATGATGGTAAATATAGAGAATGCAAAAGGAAAATGAAAATGGAAAGGCAAGGAGAAGATTTGATCTAGTTTCCTTGTCAAACCAAAGTCCAATCCCAAAACAGGCACTAAAGTCTGAATGAGGTGTTGACAAAGAAGATAATTGTCGCTGCTATGAAAAATCAGGAAATTGGAAATTAAACGGTCATGCTTATTTGAAAGATCGGAAGAAGATGATCAGTAAGGGTCAAGCTTCGAGTATCAAGTTAGAATTGGAGTAAAGGTAGTTTCTCTGGTTAAAGGAACTCATTTCTTAATTTTTGGCCTACAAGGAAAATTTAGAACTTGATAATTGTTATAACGTTCTTACAATTAGCAGAGACATTATAATAGTTTCCTGTTTGGACAAGAAAGGCTTTTTCTTTTAATTAAATAACAAGAGTTGTTTATTCTATTTCGATGACGAGGCTTATAATGATGCACAACTAGTTAACAATTTATATGTTCTAAAGTGACTCAAATCAAACATTACCTTTGGTACTGTCGTTGAGGCCATAATAATGAGAAACGCATTTCCAGAATACATAAGGATGCATTCTTGGATAAGTTTGATTATGAATTATACAAAAGGATGTGAATCTTGGTTTATTTGGCAAAATGACTAAAACTCCTTTTACTAGACATGGTGAAAGGGCCACTGAACGAGTATGACTTATACATAGTGATGTATGTTGTCATATGCGTACGATAACAAACGGTAGCTTTTATAAACTTCATAAAATTTACTAAATATTTTAGTAGATACAGATATATGTATCTTTTGAAGAACAAATTCATATCATTTAAAAAGTTTAAAGACTATAAAGATGAAGTATAAAATATCAAAGAAAATGTTTTTTGATAGGAAGGATCACACCTTGTTGGACATGGTGCTATCAATGTTGAGTCAAGGAATCTTCCAATTAGTTTCTGAGGCTATGCCCTGGAGACAGTTGCTTATATATTTAACCGAGTTCCTACTAAAACGGTTCAGAAGACTTCGTATGAGATATGGACTGAGAAACGTCATATCATGTCATTTATGAAAATTTAGGGATGTGAGGCGTTTGTGGAACGTCTAACTTCTGACAAGCTAGGACGTAAATCAGACAAATGTAACTTTGTCGGATACCTAATTGAAACAAAGGGTTATTCTTTCTATAGTCCTTTTGAGAACAAAGTGTTTGTTCTTTGTAAGAGAAATGTTTTCTAAGAAAGACAGTGGGAGGATAATAGATATCGATGAAGTTCGAGACCCATATGTTAGGTCCAAAATCATTATAGAAGGGGGGTTGAATATGATGTAGTAGATTTTTCATTTAATTGCGAATTAAGTATTTGTGTTTATAGGATATAAAAATGGTAGTTAATGAAACACAAAGATTTGGGGAAATAATAATGTATTATTAAATCCCTGAGGTGCTACACTTCTAATTAAATGATTAGCTTCAATGGGTTCAATCAAAGTTATAATAGAAATACAGTTGAGTGATATAAATGTATGTCTTTAATGGAGCTCCCGTCTGTATCTCTTTTGTTGATGATGAATGAATACCCTCCTGTCCTTTTTGATTTAACCCATATATATTATGTAGACTTTTGGAAATTGATTTCCACAATTGTTTAAGTCCTTTGTTGCATCTGCAAGAGTGGTGGTGGTGTATAGGCGCCACTAATGACTTAGAAAACATTCTCATGAGTCTTGTTGCGCCTTGATGTCATTTAGTTGCGCCTGCACACTAGATGCAGTGTGTAAGCGCCACAAACTCTTCCTTAGAACTTATGTTGCGCTTTTGTCTTGGTTTGTTGCGCCACTACACCACCTGCCATGTACAGGCGCCACCAAAACCTTCCTTCTTGCCTTAGAATGTTTCTATTAACTTATGTTGCGCTTCTGTTTTGGTATGTTACACCACTACACCACCTGCCATGTACAGGCGCCACCAAAACCTTCCTCCTTGCCTTAGAATGTTTCTATTAACTTATGTTGCGCCTACACTCTTGTTATGGAGTGCAGGTGCCGCAAATCTTTGCCATAGTGCCTTAGAACATTCTATAAATTTATGTTGCACTTACACTCTTGTTACCTAGTGTAGGCGCCACATAAATCAATAGTCTTACTTAGAATATTTCCTTAAGGCTTGGTTTTGGCTATGTTGAGCTTCTGGCTTGATCAACTGAATTTTTTCTGATAAATCAAAGTAATTCTCTCCTTTTTGTGATGACGCTTAGTGCACTGGTCTGGTTCACAAACGACTAACACTGAATTGAATTCCCTTAATTTCTGTTCTGTTTCAGCTGATTAACTTTGGACTGTTTCATTGCTTCTGATCACTAAAACCCTTTGACAACTATACTTGAATCATTGCACTGTCTTTAGTCTGAAATCTACTGAACACTTATTTATTGCTGAGGCCTGAACATATTAATGAACTTCTCTCGCTGTAGATAAGCAAACCTATCATCTTGAATACTCTGCAATGATGTATGTATGATTCTTGTTTGTGTGTCCTTCTGGATTCCTGTGCTGCATATTAGTATTATTTATTGTTAGGTCCAATATCATCATAGAAGGGGGGGTTGAATATGATGTGGTAGATTTTCAGCTTTTAATGCGGAAGTGTTTGTGTTTTTGAAGATATGAACTTGACAGTTAATAAAACACAAAGCTGGGAAATAACAAGTTATTATTAAATCCCTGTGGTGCTACAAATCTAATCAAATGATTAGCTGCAGTGGGTTCAAAACAATATTACATCAATTACAGTTGGGAGAAATAAATGTATGGCTTTAATGGAGCTTCCCGGCTGTGTATGTTGTGTTGGTGTAGGTGCCCTAGAGGCAATACAATGTTTATTTTGATAAACCTTTATGTCAATTGATTATTCAATAAATATATTTATTATGACTTTAATTACTGCGATATATTTGTTAGCATAATAAATGTCCTTAGAATCATGATACACATTGTATAGTTTAGTACATGACTTGAACTTGAGATTATATAATATATCATATTCTTAAATGTCCCTAGTCGAGTATTATTATTATAGGACAATAATAATACATAAATAGACTAGTATGTTGTTTGACAGATAACCACATCTCATTGGTTATAAGTATGGGGATACTAAAGTCAACACATAGGTACATGCAGGAGTACATGGTACTGGACAGACCCACAGTGAGATTCTTCATGTTTAATAAAGTCATAAGAAAGACTCACAGTGATAATGGTGTAATGATCCTCTGACTTGAGATCATTATATTTTTATACGAGGATTAATATACTTTGACTACATTAAAAGTTACCTTTGACCGGGTAATGATAAAAGTGGACATCGGGTATATCATGAGTCGTATGAGAAATATGAATGATAGATAAAGGATTTAACCCTCCTATAATTAGGAGAGATATTATTGGCCTCTTGATTGAGTGAGACTATAAAATGCATGGTCGTGCTCAAATAATGATTTGTTTTCATAGTCTACTCATGGATCAAGTAAACCCGGATTAAATATTGAAGAGGATGACTAAATACATGCCTCGAGTTTAATCTATAATATATATGGTTAAAAGGATTATATTACACGGAAACATTAATCACGAAAGGTTTTATCGAATCACGATTTAATTATTGTTTAATTGGGTAGCAATGATGTATTACTAGATGCCGCTCATTGTTTATAATTTTATTGGAGAATAAAATTATTGCCAATTAAATAATAGCCTATAGGGTCACACGCAAAGAGCACTTAGAGGAATAGTTAATTTAAATTATAGATTTAAATTAATTGATAATTATTTGAATTTTTATTATATTAATTAAGTGAGACTTAATTAATTAAGATAATATAAATTCAATTAGAATTGTATTTCTGCCCATAATAATTAAGTATGACTTAGTTATTAATTAAATAATAAAATTCGTTTTATTATTTTCCTAGACCTACATGGGTTAGGTTTTGCTGCTATGGGCCTGTTAACCAAACATTATAAATAGATAATGTAGGGTTAAGAGGCACAACACGTTTTGATAGAAAAACCCTAGAAGAGGCAGCAAAGAGGCAGGAAGACAATTCGAATTATCAAAGGTTTGCTAGTACATCCACTCCGTAATCAAGATCGTGAGACGCTCTTGAAGGTGCTCGTGTGGATACCATAGAGGTGTTTTCGAGAGGAAGACACAAGTCGTGATAGCAAGGATCTCCGTTGAGTTCGTGACATTCAAGATCGTAATAGGTATGATTCGATTATCACCATAATCCGTCCAATCTTATACATGATCCTGCGTTAGGGTTCCAAAATTTTTCGTTATATTTACGTTTATCCGTTGCGTTTTATGCCTCGGAACCCAACAATGGCATCAGAGCTACGTGTATAAGGGACTGATTTGGTTACGTGTTTTATGTATTTGATGCATACATGCCTGTTTTGGTGACTGCCATGCCATGCTACTGCTTTGTCATAACTGCCATGCCACTGCTTATGCTACTGCCATGCCTGTTATGAAACTGCCATGCCTGTTTGATCACTGCCATTATACTGCCATGCTTCTGCTATGCTACTGCCATGCTACTGCCATGTATATTCGAATTGTTATTCATATGATGAGTAAATAGATGATGATACTAGCATGTTAATGATTTGTCATGACTGCTTTATATGCCTGTTTGCGATTTGTATATTTTGCATGAGGGTCAGTTTGTATATGATACAAACTGGTGGAAAGATTATGTTGGACATGATCTGTTAACTGGGATATGATAAGTATGTATATGATACATGCTTCTGAAACTGTGTAAATTGCAGTAGGGAAAAAGGCCAACAGATATGATCTGTAATTCAGAAATTGATGATTTATGAATAGGACTGGTCCTCGACCCCAGCTGGGGGCTGCCGCCCCAGACCCCGCCCGGGGGCTGCCGCCCCCGAACCCCCGCCCAGGGGCTGCCGCCCCCGGACCCCCGCATTATTTTTGTCGTGTACTTGAGCATGGTGCTGGTTATGGCCTTTGGACCCCTAGATTAATGGTTTTTGGTTTTGGTTTTATAAATACGACTTGCATGTCGTTTTCTTCATTCTTGTAATTGTTTAACCTCGAATGTAACTCGAGTTTTCTTATGTAAGTACATTAGTATAGATTGTATTCAATTATTCCATGTAATGTACTTGAAGATTGAAGGATGATCCAAGAAGAGGAGCAAGCACCCATGGATACAAGAAGAATGAAGACATGTAATTGTATTTATATTTTACCACCATAGATTGACTTTGATCCTTTCATTAGCTCGAAAGGATCACATAGGAAAAGGGCCATAACCAAGCACGTTTACATACTGCACTTTACATATTGATGTATGAATGTATGTGTAGAGTAGAAGATGCATGCTTTAATTAGATTAATGATGTATGCATGTATTAGATACGTCACCCATGCCATGCTTGCCATGCTAAACAAGAAAAAATCTTTAACGATTTAAGATTTTAAAATTAACAAACGAACGATCATGAGATTCTTGTGTTTATGAAATATGGATTTTAAAACACGGAATTAAATATGAATTTTTGATATCTAAAACTGGGATTTTCTGTCAAAAGCGGATATGCGTATTCGTAAGGCTGATGGGTTTTAAGTGTGACCACTGGTATCCTCCATCTACCTGGGAAATGAACAATTTAAGATGTCAATTTGAAATATTTGGTTCATGGAAAAATTGAGGATCTCTTCATGATGTGATCATGATCGTCATAAATTTTCTAAACCCCTTAACAAAATATTAAGTTTTAATCGGATGCTTTCCAATGAATGAACACTCATCGAATCCTAGATCGATTAGGGGAAAGACTGTCAGTGGCAGGGGACTCCTATCTATCGTGGTGAGATGCGACGAATATAAACGGTTATATTCGGCCGTTGTATCACTGGGTCAAACTTAACTGAGTCGTCATAATAAGGTGAAAGTAAACGGTAATATTCAACAATTATGAACTTAGAAGCATGGAGTTTGGTTAAAAAATCTATTAGATAGATAAGATCAATCGTTGCTCACCAAACTATCCAAGAATTATATATGATATAATTGATAAATGTTGTCTACCTAAATAATCATTCTTAAGGACTTCCAGTGGTTGACTTAAGACATGACGAAATATGGATCTTGGCTCACTAGAAAGAATTATGGGATATACTTTCCAAATTAATAGTAAGGGCTATTGATTTGATAAAAATAGTGGGAGATATATTATGAATGTATCATAATCATTTGAACATAATAAATAACTCATACAATCTAATGTTTATTTTATGCTTTTATCATTGTAGATACCGAATAATGACAAACAACACAAACACACTATCCGTACGATCTGTCCTTGAGAAGGATAAGCTGACAGGAGGAAACAACTTCCTAGACTGGCAGAGGAATTTGAGGATTGTCCTCAGGCAGGAGCGCAAGCTTCATGTCATTGATATTCCTCTGGCAGGTCCCCTTCCTGAGGGTGCTACTGTTGAGGAACGAGCGGCCCACACAAAGGATGAGAATGATGCAACTGATGTTGCATGTCTTATGTTGGCAACTATGAGTGCTGAGCTTCAAAGACAACATGTGCATATGGATGCATATACTATCAATGAGCACTTGCAAAGCATGTTTGCAAGCCAAACTCGTCAAGAAAGGTTCAACACGAGCAAGTCACTCTTTAACTGCAAACAAGGGGCAAGTGAACCAGTTGGCCCACATGTTCTGAAGATGATTGGTTACATTGAGTATCTTGATACTTTGGGTTTCCCGATTGGTCCGGAAACTGGTATTGACCTAATCTTGAATTCTTGAAACAACAAATTCACTCAGTTTGTTATGAACTACAATATGAATGAATTTGACAAAACACCTACTGAATTGTTGGCTATGTTGAGAACATATGAGACCAACATGAAGACGGCTGAACCCGCTCCCATACTGATGGTGGGCAATAAAGGTAAGGACAAAGGGAAAGGCAAGTGGAAGGGTAAGAAGAAGACAGGTTCTGATTCTACACCCAAGCCAAAGTCAGGTCCTAAACAGGCTTTAAAGCCTAAAGGTGGGGTCGCTAAGGGTGAATGTCACTACTGTAAGAAAACTGGTCACTGGAAGAGAAACTGTTCAGTTTACTTGGAGGATCTGAAGAAGAAGAGGGCTGAGCAAGCTTCTAATTCAGGTATATATGTTATAGAAGTCAATCTGTCTATTTCTACATCTTGGGTATTGGATACTGGATGTGCTTCTCACATTTGTATAAATGTGCAGGAAATACAGAGAAGTAGGACATTGGCTAAAGGAGAAATGGACCTACGAGTTGGCAACGGAGCAAGAGTTACTGCTTTAGCTGTAGGAACCTATTATTTATCTTTGCCCTCTGGGCTAGTTTTAGAACTGGAGAATTGTTATTACGTGCCTGCAATTCGCAGAAACATTATTTCTGTTTCTTGTTTGGACAAGAAAGGTTTTTCGTTTACAATAAAGGACAACAATTGCTCTTTTGCTTTGAATGATTTAACCTATGGTGTTGCGCGTTTGTTTAATGGTTTATATGTTCTTGACTTAGATAATCCTGTCTGTAATATAGAAAACAAACGACTTAAAGTTAATGACTCAAATCAAACATACCTCTGGCATTGTCGTCTAGGCCATATAAATGAGAAACGCATATCCAAATTACATAAGGATGGATATTTGGATAAGTTTGATTTTGAATCATACCAAGAATGCGAATCTTGTTTGCTTGGTAAAATGACTAAAGCCTCTTTCACTGGTAAGGGTCAAAGGGCCACTGAACGTTTGGAGCTAATACATAGTGATGTATGTGGCCCAATGTGTGTGATGGCTAGAGGAGGCTACTACTACTTCATAACATTTACTGATGATTTCAGTAGATATGGATATGTATATCTTATGAAGAATAAATCCGATTCTTTTGAAAAGTTTAAAGAATACAAAGCTGAAGTAGAGAAGCAAATTGGCGGAGGTGCAAGTATTAAAATCTTACGATCTGATCGTGGAGGAGAATACTTGAGCACTGAATTTAAAGATTATTTAAAGGAGTGTGGTATTGTATCACAACTCACTCCGCTAGGTACACCTCAATGGAATGGAGTTTCAGAGAGGAGAAATCGCACCTTGTTGGACATGGTGCGATCGATGATGAGTCATGCAGATCTTCCAATTAGTTTCTGGGGTTATGCTCTAGAAACAGCGGCTTTCACACTTAACCGTGTTCCTACTAAGAAGGTTCAAAAGATTCCATATGAGATATGGGAAAAGAAACGGTCAGGCATGAGCTTTATGAAAGTTTGGGGATGCAAGGCGTTTGTGAAGCGTCAAGTATCTGACAAGCTTGGACCAAAATCTGAAGAGTGCAATTTTGTGGGATACCCTAAGGAAACAAAGGCGTACTATTTCTATAGTCCTACTGAGCAGAAAGTGTTCATTGCTCGAGATGCTGTTTTCATGGAAAGAGATTTTGTTTCCAAAAGAAACAGTGGGAGAACTATAGACCTCGATGAAGATCGAGAACCACAAAATAGCATTGAACCTGAAGTGGAACAAGAGCAGGATAATGATAATGCTCAACAAACACAGGTTGTTCGTAGAACTGGTAGAATTCGCCATGAGCCAGAGAGATATGGATTTCTCTTGACTCAATGTGGTGATTTGATGCTCATAAACGAAGATGAGCCTCTCACATACCAAGATGCTACGAACAGTCCAGACTCTAAGAGATGGCTAGAAGCCATGAAATCCGAGATGGATTCCGAGTATGGACCTTGGTTGATCCACCTGAAGGGGTAAAACCCATAGGGTGCAAATGGGTTTTCAAGAAGAAAACTGACATGGATGGAAATGTTCAGACCTATAAAGCAAGGCTGGTTGCAAAAGGTTTCAGACAAATTCATGGTATTGACTATGATGAGACTTTCTCACCAGTGGCTATGGTCAAGTCCATAAGGATTTTGCTTGCTATTGCAGCATTCCATGATTATGAAATCTGGCAAATGGATGTCAAAACAGCCTTCCTTAACGGAATCCTTGAAGAGGATGTGGATGTGTACATGACACAACCTGAAGGTTTTGTCGATCCAAGGAATGTTAGCAAGGTATGTAAATTACGTCGATCCATTTATGGATTGAAGCAAGCCTCTAGGAGATGGAATATCCATTTTGATGAAACAGTCAAGGAGTATGGCTTTGTCCAAAACGAAGATGAACCTTGTGTTTACAAGAAGGTTAGTGGGAGCCATGTGGCATTCATAGTACTATATGTTGATGATAAACTACTAATGGGGAATGACATACCTTCTCTCAAGGCTGTTAAGATTTGGTTAGGGAGCAACTTCTCTATGAAAGACTTAGGAGAAGCATCCTACATTCTAGGAATGAGGATCTATAGGGATAGATCTAGAAGGATGATCGGTCTAAGTCAGAGTACATACATCGAAAAGGTTTTGCATCGTTTTGGTATGCAAAATGCAAAAAGGGGATATGTCCCCGTATCTCAAGGGATAACGATCTCTAAAGATCAGTGTCCGAAATCATTGGATGACAAGGACCGCATGAGTAAGGTTCCATATGCCTCAGCAATTGGATCCATCATGTATGCAATGGTATGTACTCGCCCAGATGTTTCGTATGCTTTAAGTATGACGAGCAGATACCAATCTAATCCAGGTGAAGGTCACTGGACGGCTGTCAAGAATATTCTAAAGTACTTGAAAAGGACTAAAGATTCATTCTTGGTGTATGGAGGAGAGGAGAAACTGGTTGTAAAAGGTTACACCGATGCAAGTTTCCAAACAGACAGGGATGATACTGTATCACAGTCTGGTTTTGTGTTTTGTCTAAACGGAGGTGCTGTAAGTTGGAAGAGTTCAAAGCAAGAAACAATAGCTGATTCTACAGTGGAGGCTGAGTACATTGCAGCTTGTGAAGCGGCTAAGGAAGCTGTTTGGATTCGAAAATTCATTAATGATTTGGGAGTGGTTCCATCGATCGCAGATCCCATTGATCTATACTGCGATAATAATAGAGCCATTGCACAGGCTAAAGAACCTAGAGCTCACTCCCGAACCAAACACATACTCAGGAGATATCACCTCATTCGAGAGATTAATGAAAGGGGTGACATACACATATGTAAAGTGCACACAAATGATAACATTGCAGACCCACTGACCAAAGGCTTATCTCAGAAGAAGCACGACGGTCACACTAGTTCCATGGGTATTAGATACATGGGTGATTGGCTCTAGTGCAAGTGGGAGATTGTTGGTGTAGGTGCCCTAGAGGCAATACAATGTTTATTTTGATAAACCTTTATGTCAATTGATTATTCAATAAACATATTTATTATGACTTTAATTACTGCGATATATTTGTTAGCATAATAAATGTCCTTAGAATCATGATACACATTGTATAGTTTAGTACATGACTTGAACTTGAGATTATATAATATATCATATTCTTAAATGTCCCTAGTCGAGTATTATTATTATAGGACAATAATAATACATAAATAGACTAGTATGTTGTTTGACAGATAACCACATCTCATTGGTTATAAGTATGGGGATACTAAAGTCAACACATAGGTACATGCAGGAGTACATGGTACTGGACAGACCCACAGTGAGATTCTTCATGTTTAATAAAGTCATAAGAAAGACTCACAGTGATAATGGTGTAATGATCCTCTGACTTGAGATCATTATATTTTTATACGGGGATTAATATACTTTGACTACATTAAAAGTTACCTTTGACCGGGTAATGATAAAAGTGGACATCGGGTATATCATGAGTCGTATGAGAAATATGAATGATAGATAAAGAATTTAACCCTCCTATAATTAAGAGAGATATTATTGGCCTCTTGATTGAGTGAGACTATAAAATGCATGGTCGTGCTCAAATAATGATTTGTTTTCATAGTCTACTCATGGATCAAGTAAACCCGGATTAAATGTTGAAGAGGATGACTAAATACATGCCTCGAGTTCAATCTATAATATATATGGTTAAAAGGATTATATTACACGGAAACATTAATCACGAAAGGTTTTATCGAATCACGATTTAATTATTGTTTAATTGGATAGCAATGATGTATTACTAGATGCCGCTCATTGTTTATAATTTTATTGGAGAATAAAATTATTGCCAATTAAATAATAGCCTATAGGGTCACACGCAAAGAGCACTTAGAGGAATAGTTAATTTAAATTATAGATTTAAATTAATTGATAATTATTTGAATTTTTATTATATTAATTAAGTGAGACTTAATTAATTAAGATAATATAAATTCAAATTAGAATTGTATTTCTGCCCATAATAATTAAGTATGACTTAGTTATTAATTAAATAATAAAATTCGTTTTATTATTTTCCTAGACCTACATGGGTTAGGTTTTGCTGCTATGGGCCTGTTAACCAAACATTATAAATAGATAATGTAGGGTTAAGAGGCACAACACGTTTTGATAGAAAAACCCTAGAAGAGGCAGCAAAGAGGCAGGAAGACAATTCGAATTATCAAAGGTTTGCTAGTACATCCACTCCGTAATCAAGATCGTGAGACGCTCTTGAAGGTGCTCGTGTGGATACCATAGAGGTGTTTTCGAGAGGAAGACACAAGTCGTGATAGCAAGGATCTCCGTTGAGTTCGTGACATTCAAGATCGTAATAGGTATGATTCGATTATCACCATAATCCGTCCAATCTTATACATGATCCTGCGTTAGGGTTCCAAAATTTTTCGTTATATTTACGTTTATCCGTTGCGTTTTATGCCTCGGAACCCAACAATGGCATCAGAGCTACGTGTATAAGGGACTGATTTGGTTACGTGTTTTATGTATTTGATGCATACATGCCTGTTTTGGTGACTGTCATGCCATGCTACTGCTTTGTCATAACTACCATGCCACTGCTTATGCTACTGACATGCCTGTTATGAAACTGCCATGCCTGTTTGATGACTGCCATTACACTGCCATGCTTCTGCTATGCTACTGCCATGCTACTGCCATGTATATTCGAATTGTTATTCATATGATGAGTAAATAGATGATGATACTAGCATGTTAATGATTTGTCATGACTGATTTATATGCCTGTTTGCGATTTGTATATTTTGCATGAGGGTCAGTTTGTATATGATACAAACTGGTGGAAAGATTATGTTGGACATGATCTGTTAACTGGGATATGATAAGTATGTATATGATACATGCTTCTGAAACTGTGTAAATTGCAGTGGGGAAAAAGGCCAACAGATATGATCTGTAATTCAGAAATTGATGATTTATGAATAGGACTGGTCCTCGACCCCAGCTGGGGGCTGCCGCCCCAGACCCCGCCCGGGGGCTGCCGCCCCCGAACCCCCGCCCAGGGGCTGCCGCCCCCGGACCCCCGCATTATTTTTGTTGTGTACTTGAGCATGGTGCTGGTTATGGCCTTTGGACCCCTAGATTAATGGTTTTTGGTTTTGGTTTTATAAATACGACTTGCATGTCGTTTTCTTCATTCTTGTAATTGTTTAACCTCGAATGTAACTCGAGTTTTCTTATGTAAGTACATTAGTATAGATTGTATTCAATTATTCCATGTAATGTACTTGAAGATTGAAGGATGATCCAAGAAGAGGAGCAAGCACCCATGGATACAAGAAGAATGAAGACATGTAATTGTATTTATATTTTACCACCATAGATTGACTTTGATCCTTTCATTAGCTCGAAAGGATCACATAGGAAAAGGGCCATAACCAAGCACGTTTACATACTGCACTTTACATATTGATGTATGAATGTATGTGTAGAGTAGAAGATGCATGCTTTAATTAGATTAATGATGTATGCATGTATTAGATACGTCACCCATGCCATGCTTGCCATGCTAAACAAGAAAAAATCTTTAACGATTTAAGATTTTAAAATTAACAAACGAACGATCATGAGATTCTTGTGTTTATGAAATATGGATTTTAAAACACGGAATTAAATATGAATTTTTGATATCTAAAACTGGGATTTTCTGTCAAAAGCGGATATGCGTATTCGTAAGGCTGATGGGTTTTAAGTGTGACCACTGGTATCCTCCATCTACCTGGGAAATGAACAATTTAAGATGTCAATTTGAAATATTTGGTTCATGGAAAAATTGAGGATCTCTTCATGATGTGATCATGATCGTCATAAATTTTCTAAACCCCTTAACAAAATATTAAGTTTTAATCGGATGCTTTCCAATGAATGAACACTCATCGAATCCTAGATCGATTAGGGGAAAGACTGTCAGTGGCAGGGGACTCCTATCTATCGTGGTGAGATGCGACGAATATAAACGGTTATATTCGGCCGTTGTATCACTGGGTCAAACTTAACTGAGTCGTCATAATAAGGTGAAAGTAAACGGTTATATTCAACAATTATGAACTTAGAAGCATGGAGTTTGGTTAAAAAATCTATTAGATAGATAAGATCAATCGTTGCTCACCAAACTATCCAAGAATTATATATGATATAATTGATAAATGTTGTCTACCTAAATAATCATTCTTAAGGACTTCCAGTGGTTGACTTAAGACATGACGAAATATGGATCTTGGCTCACTAGAAAGAATTATGGGATATACTTTCCAAATTAATAGTAAGGGCTATTGATTTGATAAAAATAGTGGGAGATATAATATGAATGTATCATAATCATTTGAACATAATAAATAACTCATACAATCTAATGTTTATTTTATGCTTTTATCATTGTAGATACCGAATAATGACAAACAACACAAACACACTATCCGTACGATCTGTCCTTGAGAAGGATAAGCTGACAGGAGGAAACAACTTCCTAGACTAGCAGAGGAATTTGAGGATTGTCCTCAGGCAGGAGCGCAAGCTTCATGTCATTGATATTCTTCTGGCAGGTCCCCTTCCTGAGGGCGCTACTGTTGAGGAACGAGCGGCCCACACAAAGGATGAGAATGATGCAACTGATGTTGCATGTCTTATGTTGGCAACTATGAGTGCTGAGCTTCAAAGACAACATGTGCATATGGATGCATATACTATCAATGAGCACTTGCAAAGCATGTTTGCAAGCCAAACTCGTCAAGAAAGGTTCAACACGAGCAAGTCACTCTTTAACTGCAAACAAGGGGCAAGTGAACCAGTTGGCCCACATGTTCTGAAGATGATTGGTTACATTGAGTATCTTGATACTTTGCGTTTTCCGATTGGTCCGGAAACTGGTATTGACCTAATCTTGAATTCTTTGAACAACAAATTCACTCAGTTTGTTATGAACTACAATATGAATGAATTTGACAAAACACCTACTGAATTGTTCGCTATGTTGAGAACATATGAGACCAACATGAAGACGGCTGAACCCGCTCCCATACTGATGGTGGGCAATAAAGGTAAGGACAAAGGGAAAGGCAAGTGGAAGGGTAAGAAGAAGACAGGTTCTGATTCTACACCCAAGCCAAAGTCAGGTCCTAAACAGGCTTTAAAGCCTAAAGGTGGGGTCGCTAAGGGTGAATGTCACTACTGTAAGAAAACTGGTCACTGGAAGAGAAACTGTTCAGTTTACTTGGAGGATCTGAAGAAGAAGAGGGCTGAGCAAGCTTCTAATTCAGGTATATATGTTATAGAAGTCAATCTGTCTATTTCTACATCTTGGGTATTTGATACTGGATGTGCTTCTCACATTTGTATAAATGTGCAGGAAATACAGAGAAGTAGGACATTGGCTAAAGGAGAAATGGACCTACGAGTTGGCAACGGAGCAAGAGTTACTGCTTTAGCTGTAGGAACCTATTATTTATCTTTGCCCTCTGGGCTAGTTTTAGAACTGGAGAATTGTTATTACGTGCCTGCAATTCGCAGAAACATTATTTCTGTTTCTTGTTTGGACAAGAAAGGTTTTTCGTTTACAATAAAGGACAACAGTTGCTCTTTTGCTTTGAATGATTTAACCTATGGTGTTGCGCGTTTGTTTAATGGTTTATATTTTCTTGACTTAGATAATCCTGTCTGTAATATAGAAAACAAACGACTTAAAGTTAATGACTCAAATCAAACATACCTCTGGCATTGTCGTCTAGGCCATATAAATGAGAAACGCATATCCAAATTACATAAGGATGGATATTTGGATAAGTTTGATTTTGAATCATACCAAGAATGCGAATCTTGTTTGCTTGGTAAAATGACTAAAGCCTCTTTCACTGGTAAGGGTCAAAGGGCCACTGAACGTTTGGAGCTAATACATAGTGATGTATGTGGCCCAATGCGTGTGATGGCTAGAGGAGGCTACTACTACTTCATAACATTTACTGATGATTTCAGTAGATATGGATATGTATATCTTATGAAGAATAAATCCGATTCTTTTGAAAAGTTCAAAGAATACAAAGCTGAAGTAGAGAAGCAAATTGGCGGAGGTGCAAGTATTAAAATCTTACAATCTGATCGTGGAGGAGAATACTTGAGCACTGAATTTAAAGATTATTTAAAGGAGTGTGGTATTGTATCACAACTCACTCCGCCAGGTACACCTCAATGGAATGGAGTTTCAGAGAGGAGAAATCGCACCTTGTTGGACATGGTGCGATCGATGATGAGTCATGCAGATCTTCCAATTAGTTTCTGGGGTTATGCTCTAGAAACATCGGCTTTCACACTTAACCGTGTTCCTACTAAGAAGGTTCAAAAGACTCCATATGAGATATGGGAAAAGAAACGGTCAGGCATGAGCTTTATGAAAGTTTGGGGATGCAAGGCATTTGTGAAGCGTCAAGTATCTGACAAGCTTGGACCAAAATTTGAAGAGTGCAATTTTGTGGGATACCCTAAGGAAACAAAGGCGTACTATTTCTATAGTCCTACTGAGCAGAAAGTGTTCATTGCTCGAGATGCTGTTTTCATGGAAAGAGATTTTGTTTCCAAAAGAAACAGTGGGAGAACTATAGACCTCGATGAAGATCGAGAACCATAAAATAGCATTGAACCTGAAGTGGAACAAGAGCAGGATAATGATAATGCTCAACAAACACAGGTTGTTCGTAGAACTGGTAGAATTCACCATGAGCCAGAGAGATATGGATTTCTCTTGACTCAATGTGGTGATTTGATGCTCATAGACGAAGATGAGCCTCTCACATACCAAGATGCTACGAACAGTCCAGACTCTAAGAGATGGCTAGAAGCCATGAAATCCGAGATGGATTCCGAGTATGGACCTTGGTTAATAAAGTCATAAGAAAGACTCACAGTGATAATGGTGTAATGATCCTCTGACTTGAGATCATTATATTTTTATACGAGGATTAATATACTTTGACTACATTAAAAGTTACCTTTGACCAGGTAATGATAAAAGTGGACATCGGGTATATCATGAGTCGTATGAGAAATATGAATGATAGATAAAGGATTTAACCCTCCTATAATTAGGAGAGATATTATTGGCCTCTTGATTGAGTGAGACTATAAAATGCATGGCCGTGCTCAAATAATGATTTGTTTTCATAGTCTACTCATGGATCAAGTAAACCCGGATTAAATGTTGAAGAGGATGACTAAATACATGCCTCGAGTTTAATCTATAATATATATGGTTAAAAGGATTATATTACACGGAAACATTAATCACGAAAGGTTTTATCGAATCACGATTTAATTATTGTTTAAATGGGTAGCAATGATGTATTACTAGATGCCGCTCATTGTTTATAATTTTATTGGAGAATAAAATTATTGCCAATTAAATAATAGCCTATAGGGTCACACGCAAAGAGCACTTAGAGGAATAGTTAATTTAAATTATAGATTTAAATTAATTGATAATTATTTGAATTTTTATTATATTAATTAAGTGAGACTTAATTAATTAAGATAATATAAATTCAAATTAGAATTGTATTTCTGCCCATAATAATTAAGTATGACTTAGTTATTAATTAAATAATAAAATTCATTTTATTATTTTCCTAGACCTACATGGGTTAGGTTTTGCTGCTATGGGCCTGTTAACCAAACATTATAAATAGATAATGTAGGGTTAAGAGGCACAACACGTTTTGATAGAAAAACCCTAGAAGAGGCAGCAAAGAGGCAGGAAGACAATTCGAATTATCAAAGGTTTGCTAGTACATCCACTCCGTAATCAAGATCGTGAGACGCTCTTGAAGGTGCTCGTGTGGATACCATAGAGGTGTTTTCGAGAGGAAGACACAAGTCGTGATAGCAAGGATCTCCGTTGAGTTCGTGACATTCAAGATCGTAATAGGTATGATTCGATTATCACCATAATCCGTCCAATCTTATACATGATCCTGCGTTAGGGTTCCGAAATTTTTCGTTATATTTACGTTTATCCGCTGCGTTTTATGCCTCGGAACCCAACATGTTGATAGCTTGAAGATGATGACTCTTTTAATCAATTGATTTGAACCCATATATATTTGTAGACCTGATTGAAAATTTTCCCACAATGCTTAAGTCCTGAGTGGCGCCTGTAGAGTGGTAGTGGTGTATGGGCGCCACTTGAAGCTTGTTGCGCCTGTTGTCCTGAGTTGCGCCTTGTATATGTGAGTTGCGCCTATACAGTGGTTACCCTATATAGGCGCCACTCATGCCTTAGAATTTTCACTGCATGTTGCGCCTTGAATGTGAGTTGCACCTATACAGTTGTTGCACTGTGTAGGCGCCACTCACAAACTGTCTTGACTTAGAACATTTGTAACAGCTGTGTTACGCCTTGGAGGTGTGTTGCGCCTATACAGTGTCTTCCCTGTACAGGCGCCACTCATTCCTTAGAATAAGTGTGCCTTGATATGTATGTACCTGTAAGACTTTGAGTTGCACCTATACAGTGGTTTCCCTGTATAGGCGCCACTCATGACTTAGCAATTATTTCTTGTGCCTTCCCTTAACAATTTTCTTGCACCTTGAAATATAGGTTGCACCTCTTCATTGCTTCAAGAGTAATAAACCACCAATTGCAGTAATACCTTCCTTAGCATATTTGTCTTGAATTCTTGAAGTAATTACCACTTAAATTTCACTCTTCTGGCTTGGCTTGATCAACTGATTTTCTTCTGATTAATTAAGATAATTCTCTTCTTGTTGTGCTGACGCTTAGTGCACTGGTCTGGTTCACAAACGACTAACACAGAATGAATTCCCTTAATCTCTGTTTTGTTTCAGCTGATTAACCCTTGACTGTTGCATTGCTTCTGATCACTGAAACCCTTTGACAATTATACATGGATCACTGCTCTGTCTTTAGAATGAAGTCATCTGAACACTTATTTGTCACCGAGGCTTGAACATATTAATGAACTTCTCTCCCTGACGTTCAGTAATTCTTTCATCTTGAATGCTCAGTAATGATGAATGTATTATCTTCTTGATTATGTCCTTCTGGATTCCTGTGCTGCATATTAGTATTATTTATATGTCTTTGTTTCTTAGTTGAGTTATCGTTATCACTATTACATACTACGTTACATTATGCTTTACAATCTCCCCCTATTTGTTTGTGAGAGATCGACAAGCAAATCCTGTGAGAGGATAACTCAACTGATACTTACAAGAAAAAGTAAAGTGTAGAAAGACAATAAATAATATTAACTACATTCTGGATTAGATATTACATTTCCAGATTTCTTTGTGTACAAAAGAAGTTTGTTCCTTTAGGCTGAACAAATAATTCTATGGTCTTCTGCTTCTTTGTTCTGTGTCCTGTTTGTTTTTAGACCTAGTTTCAGAGTAGTGCTTTCTCATCTCTTCTTCCTTTTCTTCTAACCTTGTCTTTACTAAGTCTCTAGCTTCCACTTCAAGAGTGTTGACAGGAGATGGATCTTCTAATTTCTTCAAAATCTCAGTGAGAAACGTCGTTGAATTCATCTTGGAGATTGACTCGAAGGCCAAAGATTGTCTTTTTGAAAACACGAACACTGTTATTCTTTTTGGAAAGCCTTTAACTCTGTCAGTGTTATGCATCGACTCTTCTGCCAGTTTCTCCCTTAGAACATCTTCAATCATCCTCAAAGCCTTCTTGTCTGATTTGACAGTGGATCTTTTTACCCTTAAAAAGACTTTTCGGATTGTTTCAGAATTGTTTCTCCTTAGTCTTGATAGATCCTTCTTCTTATCTACTCCATTCTTCTTGAATATGAAGAATTTTGTTCCATTCGGCTCTGTCTGAATACAAGGTTCAAAATCTTTCATGGTTTCAAGTACTTCTGTGCCATCCTCTTTTCTTACAAACACTGGTTCTTAATAGTATCTGGTCGTTTCCATTAGGTATCTTCCTGATGTTTTAATTGCTCTGTTCAGTCTGAATGCATAGATCAACTCAGCAGCATATAAATCTTCTTGAGATCTGTTCTTCTTGCTTCTGAGTCTCCCTTCTACATATTGCATGAACATTGCATGGCTTGACTCCAGACATTCATCAGATAGAGTTAAGTTATGAAGAGTTGTTGCTTTGTAGTATTTGACTACTGGAGGCTTTTCAAACGCTTCGACACCGATATCTATTATCTTCTTTTCAATTAGATCTCTTAGTATCTCGTTTGTTTTATGCCCTCCAAAGATGACTTTTCTTTTTAGCACGTATAGCTCCACAATGTTCATTTTTTCAAAGCTCTTTGTAGACACAACTCTAGAACCCAGTGATGTTGAATTGATATGCATTCTCCAACCACTCTTGAGTGCATTGACTGACACGCTTGATATTTCTTCCGATAGTATAGCATAGAATTCATGAACATCTTCAAATCTTTCCCTCATGGTTCTGAAGAGATCAAGGACTTCTCTGTCTTTCTTCTGAGTTAAAGATAACTCTTTCTTCTTGAGCAGATTCCTTGCTTCATCCCACTCAGGACCAACTTTTGCTTCTATGTCCTTCATTCTGTTTCTTCTTTCTAGCGCGTGTTGTACTCTTTCCATTTTCTTTTCATTAACTCTTGAGCTTGAGTTACGTCTTGAGTAATAACTTCATCTACACCAACTAGAAGACAGTCATTATCAAACGCATCTTCTTCAGCAAACTCTTCCTCAACATCTATTCCCGCAGCCTTTGCTGTTCCCTCTATTTCAGTCTCTGTCGGAATATCCATTGGCACATAGGGTTCACGAATTTCTCCTTCTTCAAGTTGCCTCACTCCAGGCCTATAAAAGAAATCTGTCGCCCCCTGAGCTGTATATTCCACTATCATTTCTGCTCCAACTTCTTTTTCTTGTGTTAATCTCTCCCGCTCAGTTGGGTTATCCTCCCTTCTGACTAGAGTAATCTGAGCTGTTGAAGTTGATTGAGTAGAGATAGGAACTTTCTGAGCCAGCAGCTGTTGGACTAAATCTTTGACTTCTTTCATTTCAGCTCGCTGCTGCTCTTGCACCTCCAAGATCTTTCTTAAAGAGTAATGAATTTCAGTGACTTGTGCCTCTAGATTTAAAATCCTTTGGCTGTGTGCACTGTGTGCACTGTGTGGGGTGTTTGTTTGGTCAGTGGGTGTCTCACCGCTCACTGTTACTGTTTATTTTTGTCCCTCAACACTCACACTCGGCTGATCAGGGTCAGGGAATTGAAGATCACTCAGATGAAGATTTTCACTCATTTCATTCATTGTAGCATCCAGATTTTCAGTACCTGCATTAAAATCCCTATCCCTTCTATGGGTAGGTTGCCTCTCCGCCTGACCACTGTGGGTGGGGAGAACTCCTTTTTCAGGAACTGGGGAGATTAGACCCAGTGTGGTCACCACTATTGATTCTGTAATTATTGGCAATATAGTAGAATCAGTGATGCCAGCTGAAGCCATTGAAGGCATGACCTGTCCAGAGGCACCCTGAACAGGTTCTACTACCGAAGCAGCAGATACTCTATGAATAGAGTCCACATCCCTTCTATGGGTGTGTTGTCCCTCCACCTGACCTGTGAATGTGGGGAGGACCTCCGTCGAAGGAGCTGGACTTTGAATTTCCAGGGGGGTCACCACCTCAGGCAATGTAGAGATTGACAAATTAGAGCATGTGGTGCCCCGCGAAGCCTGTGAAGGCATTTCTACTTGAAGTGGTGTTGCTGTTGACACAGCTACTCCGTGAATGGAGACCTCTTCCCTTCTATGGGAGAGTTGCCTTTCCACTTCACCCTCTTGGGGAGGGAAAACATCCTGAATAGGATCTGGAGATATTAAGTCCAAGGGGGTCACCACATTTGACAATGTAATGAATGGCTCGAGAGAGTCAGTGATGCCCCCAACTGTCTGTGAAGACAGGTTCTGAATTGGATCAACCAAAACAGTACTAGCTACTGAAGTAGCAGATTTTGTTACAATCTCTGTTTCTATTTCCGTACCTTTCAGGATTTTATCAATTTCAGAATTAAGGTCACGAAGAAAAAGAAAGGTTTTAGAGATTGGAGAATCAGATTCTTGGCTCACAGATGCCTTAGGTTTAAAATTCGTTTTACGACGTTTTTGAGAAGGCAGAGATGTAGGGGATATTTCAAAAATCTCCTGATTTGGTAGGGAAACAGTCATATCATCTATTTCAAGTATTCTTTTCCTGGTTAGGGGAGATGAAGGAACTGTTTGTTGATCTCTGGCAGTGGTTAGAACTGGTTGGTCGCCAAGTTCATTGCCAGCTTCGACGACCGCTGAGGGCTCTTGTGTGTGCATTGCCGTTTGAGGCACAGTAGGAGATATTGTGTCATTTTCATCTGATAGAAAAGCTGAGAGATCAAAGTAAAGAAGTGAACCTTCATCCATTTGATCATCAGACATGCTAGGGATGTACACATCTGTAGATTGAGGTTCTTCAACTTCTGTCTCAACAGCTATCTCCTCTGTTGGATTTTCAGGGCTTTTCCTTTCTCCTTCTTCTTGAATTGGCACTTCCTCTTGATCAGCATCAGCTTCTTCCATACTTTCATCTCCTTTTTCAGTGCCTGATTCATTCTCAGATGCTTCTTTGTTTCCTGAATCAATTGATGTTTCAGCTTCATTCTCCTTTTGAGATGATTGTTCTTCTGAATTGGTATGAGCTGATTCATCAGTTTCAGACACATGGTCTTCTTCAGAGGTTGACTCTTTTTCTGCCTCAGATGCAGCTTCTTCTTCTTCTTCATTAACCTGTCTAAGAAGATCAAAGTAATCTCTAATAGGATCAGTCAGTGGAGCAGGAGTATACCTGTTGGGATAGTCCTCCTCATTTCTTAGCAGCATTATTGTTCTGAACTGTAATGAGGGTGATTCTTCCAGCTGACTGTTCTGAAACAAATGTAGTTGATCAGCTTCAAGAACTTCATTCAACACCAGTTGCAAAAACCTTGGATATAGACAGAAGTTCTCCATTTTTGCCTGGTTCTTCAAGATCTCAGCCATGATCAATTTTCCGACATTGATTCTGGAGACAGTAGCCACTGCATACCCAATCACCTTGTTGAACTGAGTGATGCCATGGAATCCACCTGTCTTTGTTGCAAAACCATGAGACAAGATGTTGAAGAATAGGTTCCACTCCTTTGGTAGGTGATTTTTGTAAATCTTCTTTGGAAGATTTTAATTAACCCTAGTGCAGTGGAGAAACATGAAGAAGTTGTTCAATACTTCTAGTGAAGGATCATTTCAAAATCTTCAGAAGGCAGATGCAGTGCTCTGTTAATATCAGCTCCTGTGATCTGCACCCTCTGTTTCTGAAGTTTGAAAGAGAAGCTCAGGATCCCATCTGCAGACGTGTCTAGAGCAGACCTGTAAACCTGTCTTAATAAATTTCTATTCAAATGAACATAAGTTGTTAGTGCGTAACGAACTATAGAATCTTCATTTAAAAACCTAGCCCAGTTACCTAACTCCCCTGCCTCAGTCCAGTCATCTACTAAAATTGACAAATAATTAGTCTTTTTAATCTTAAAATGACCTGCCATTTTAAATTTGTTACGGATCAAAATCAGACGAATTTAATGTGTAACTACTGCTAGGGTTTGAGAGAGAGCTTCAAGCTTTTATGACTGCGTTAACGTTTCATGACTATCTCGGGTCCTCGTTAACTGCCTACGTATCTCAATGGATGTGAGAATCAAGTCAATAAAAACGTAGTTCTAATGTTGAGGGGTTAGGCCCTTTATATAGGCGCTCGAAGGCCTTGGAGTTAGATTAGAATTGGGAGACTTGGAGGCCAAGTCTCCTAGTGATAGAGTTGTTCAAACCTTGTAGGAATGAGAGTCCTCGTTGGACTCTTCCCACATTTGGGTTTCTAGATCCTTCCAGGATGAAGGCCTTCAACAGGCTTCTTCGGCCTTTACTGAGCCTTTATTAAGTAATTACGAAATTAATTAATAACAAGGGCTTAATGGGCCTATAACCCAACAGGGCTTTGTGGGCTGGACTTACAAATCCAGTTGACCCTTTGATTTATTTCCCTAGTTCGTTTTAAGGGCCCAAGCCTTTGAACCATATCAGGTTTAATTAATGAAATAATAAATGCTACATTTATTATTTCTTCAGGGCTATTTTTACCCATATCATTTGCCCCCCAACTTTTGGGAAAACTTCGCGAGTTTTCGTAAAAGTTTCACAAAGGGTTTCAGTGCCTTATTGGGCTTTTGACTTGTTTTAGTCAATTTTCTCTCATTTTTTGGGCTCAGGCCTTTTTATTTTTAATCCTTTAAAAGAATCATTAAATAAATTGGTCCCCAAAGAACTTTTATCCATAGCTAATTTGCCAAATATGATTTTTTGTATTTTTGCCTTAAACCAGCCTGATTTGAAGTCGAACAAGGTCCTGAAATACCTCGAAGTCGAATTATTGTCTTGAGGTCGAATTCGACTCCACTTGAAGTCGATTTAGGGCTTCAAAGTCCTTGGAGTCGAAATATCACACTGAGGTCGATTTCGACTTCAATTGAAGTCGATTTAGGACTTCAAAATCCTTGGAGTCGAAATCCCTGGCGGGGTCGATTTCGACTTCGATTGAAGTCGATTTAGACTTCAAAAACCCTTGGAGTCGAAATCCTTGGCTGAGGTCGATTTCGAATTCGATTGAAGTCGATTTAGACTACAAAAACCTTTGGAGTCGAAATTATTGGCTGGGGTTGACTTCGACTTCGATTGAAGTCGATTTAGACTTCAACAAACCTTTGGAGTCGAAATCCTTGGCTGAGGTCGACTTCGACTTTGATTGAAGTCGATTTAGACTTCAAAAACCCTTGGAGTCGAAATTATTGGCTGAGGTCGACTTCGACCTGGGTCGAAGTCGAACAGGGTTCCAAAATGCCTTGAGGTCGAGATGGCCTCATGGCTTTGTAATTTTCGACTTGAATTGAAGTCGAATTAGACCTCAAATATCCCTGAGGTCAAAATTCCTGAGGGCCTCTTGGCTTCATGATTTTCGACTAGGATTGAAGTCGAATTAGACTTCAAATATGCTTGAAGTCGAATTTCCTGGGGGCCTCTAGGCTTCATGATTTTCGACTAAGATTGCAGTCGAATTAGACTTCAAATATGCTTAAAGTCGAATTTCCTGGGGGCCTCTTGGCTTCATGATTTTCGACTAGGATTGAAGTCGAATTAGACTTCAAATATGCTTGAAGTCGAAATTCCTGAGGGCTTCATGGCCTTGTAATTTTTGACCTGGATTGAAGTCGAATTAGACTTCAAATATGCTTGAAGTCGAAATTCCTGAGGGCTTCATGGCCTTGTAATTTTTGACCTGGATTGAGGTCGAATTAGACCTCAAATATCCTTGAGGTCGAAATTCCTGAGGGCCTCAAGGCCTTGTAATTTTCGACCTGGATTGAGGTCGAATTAGACCTCAAATATCCTTGAGGTCGAAATTCCTGAGGGCCTCATGGCCTTGTAATTTTCGACCTGGATTGAGGTCGAATTAGACCTCAAATATCCTTGAGGTCGAAATTCCTGAGGGCCTCATGGCCTTGTAATTTTTGACCTGGATTGAAGTTGAATTAAACTTCAAATATGCTTGAAGTAGAAATTCCTGAGGGCTTCATGGCCTTGTAATTTTTGACCTGGATTGAAGTCGAATTAGACTTCAAATATGCTTGAAGTCGAAATTCCTGAGGGTTTCATGGCCTTGTAATTTTCGACCTGGATTGAGGTCGAATTAGACCTCAAATATCCTTGAGGTCGAAATTCCTGAGGGCCTCAAGGCCTTGTAATTTTCGACCTGGATTGAGGTCGAATTAGACCTCAAATATCCTTGAGGTCGAAATTCCTGAGGGCCTCATGGCCTTGTAATTTTCGACCTGGATTGAGGTCGAATTAGACCTCAAATATCCTTGAGGTCGAAATTCCTGAGGGCCTCATGGCCTTGTAATTTTCGACCTGGATTGAAGTCGAATTAGACTTCAAATATGCTTGAAGTCGAAATTCCTGAGGGCTTCATGGCCTTGTAATTTTCGTCCTGGATTGAGGTCGAATTAGACCTCAAATATCCTTGAGGTCGAAATTCCTAAGGGCCTCAAGGCCTTGTAATTTTCGACCTGGATTAAGGTCGAATTAGACCTCAAATATCCTTGAGGTCGAAATTCCTGAGGGCCTCATGGCCTTGTAATTTTTGACCTGGATTGAAGTCGAATTAGACCTTAAATATCCTTGAGGTCGAAATTCCTGAGGGCTTCATGGCCTTGTAATTTTCGACCTGGATTGAGGTCGAATTAGACCTCAAATATCCTTGAGGTCGAAATTCCTGAGGGCCTCAAGGCCTTGTAATTTTCGACCTGGATTGAGGTCGAATTAGACCTCAAATATCATTGAGGTCGAAATTCCTGAGGGCCTCATGGCCTTGTAATTTTTGACCTGGATTGAGGTCGAATTAGACCTCAAATATCCTTGAGGTCGAAATTCCTGAGGGCCTCATGGTCTTATAATTTTCGACCTGGATTGAAGTCGAATTAGACCTCAAATATCCTTGAGGTCGAAATTCCTGAGGTCCTCAAGGCCTTGTAATTTTGGACCTGGATTGAGGTCGAATTAGACCTCAAATATCCTTGAGGTCGAAATTCCTGAGGGCCTCATGGCCTTGTAATTTTCGACCTGGATTGAAGTCGAATTAGACCTCAAATATCCTTAAGGTCGAAATTCCTGAGGGCCTCGTGGCCTTGTAATTTTGATATTTTAGGTCTTAGGTGATTTGGGTTTGACTTTATTTTGGGACTTCATGGCTTTGACGATCATGGGCCTCATCGAACCTGGTTCTAGATTTTTCTTGGATCATGGGTGACAGACATTTGGGCCTTGAAACATGGGCTTTTGAGCCCATTTACCGGCCATACCGGTTGTCTTACCCTCTAACGGCCGTGTGACCTAGGAACACCTGTTAAAAGGTAAATATAGACGGTCATGTGACCGGCTGGGTTGTATATATGAGAGGTGTGAGGGGCTTTATTCCTTACACTTCTCATTTCTCATTTGTCATTTTCACTTCTACATTCGAGCTCTCAAGTTTTCTAGCATTTACAGTCTTCCGTTTCCTCCAGGATAAACAGGAATTCGAATTTGATATGGCAGACAAGAGAGCTTTGAGGTTAGCAGCTATGAACGCAGGATCGGCCAAGCGAGGTAAACCCTTGAATCGAATTCCCATCTTTTCGACTTACATGTCTTTACTTGATATGATCAATCAGAGGGGGGACGAATATCCTAGCCAGTCTCACTTAGATTCGTATAGTCGTAGTAGTAAGTTTTTCGATACTGATGTAGTAGAGGATTACAACAAACTTTTCAACTTTCCCCCTAGATTTACCATTTCTTTGGTGGAGCCTGGCGACAGGACCTGTCATTGGAACCCTAGTCGCCTGTTTGTTTACGTAGATGCCCTATTGGCGGGGCTTAGGTTTCCTTTACATGAATTCATTCCTATTCTTTTAACCGATGTCCAAATCAATCCCTGCCAAATTGTGCCCAATGGATGGAGGCTCATCCATTGTTTCATGGTTTTATGTTTAGAAAATAAAATAAAAATGACTGTCCCTCTTTTCCGAAAAAAATTTCAATTTAAAAATTCTTCGAGTCTTTCCTTGGGTTGGGTACAAATAGCCCACAGGCCTCACAAACCTCACATCTTTGACACCTCCTCCATTCTTGATAATAACCTTCACTGGAAGGAAAACTTCGTTCAAGTGAAATGGGAAGGGGGAGATTGGGGGACCCTCTTTAGGCGCACTTTTGGCAAGGTGTCAGACGGGAGCTTTGACGCCATTAAGCTCTCAGAGGAGGAGGAAGAAGCTTATGCCAAGCTTACTCAGGTGGAAACCAAGCAAGTTGCTTAGGTTCTTCTTGATGAACATAAGTTGAAGGCAGTTGGCTTATCCAGGGCCTCAAACAAAGGTATATGTCTTACCTGACTGGGTTTACCTTGTCAATTTGTTGTCTTTCTAACGTGCTTGTGCTTTCTTTTCAGCTGCCGCGTTGATCAACGAGTGGACTATCCCACCCACGGAGGAAACAGGCCGTATGAAACGGCTGAAGCTGATGACAGACCCTAGGCAGGGGAAGGAACTTCCGGCTTTCTTACAACCACATTCCGGGCCAACTGAGGCTGAGGGTAGCGAACCTGTCAAAGCGCCTAGATCTCAGGTGTACAAGCCAGGTTGGGGCTTCAGGAAATCGGATACAGTGGTCGGTTGCACAGACCATGCCCGGGATTGGTCCCTCCATTCCCTCACTCCTTGTGATTACAAGGACATTGTTTTGGGGGGAGATGAGGAGGGCACCAAAGCTTTGGGTGCACAGGCATTGGCATCGGTAAGTTTCCATGCTTTGCCCCATTCGCATTCACAGTTCTTTTGTATATGTTTTTGCGGCCCTCTATATGTTTAAATTGGTTTGTTGCCTTTCAGGCCAATGCCTACTTTCAGGCTTTTTTGCACCAGACAGAGGCTTGGAAGACCCAGGCGGGGAAGCATAAAAAGGAGCTTATGGTAGCAAAGGCCAAAATTATGCTATTAGAGGAGATGCTGGCTGAGAAGGGGGAGCTGCTAAAACAGGCCCAGGCTGAGGTGGTCGAGCTGCGGGCCGACAAGAATGTCATAATTGATAAATACATGGCCTCGGATGAGTATCGGGATTTGATTGAGGCTCACGATGACCTGGTCTTTCCTGCCAACTATACTATTGGGTGGAATGACGCCCTCAAGGAAGTGCAGGATAAACATCCAGGTTTGTTTGACCCAAGGGTGGATTTTAAATGCCCTCAATCAGCCGATGCCTTGAAGCGGTTGTTCGAGGAGCATGAGGAGGAAGAAACCGATGGGGAGGACAGCCCCGATGTCAGGACAAAAAGGGCTCGTGAGCCTTCTCTTACTCCTTCTCCAGTCCGAGTTACTCCAAAGAAGGCCGCTCCTGAGGCAACTCCCCAAAAGCCAACAGAAGAAAGCTCCTCCGAGGAGGAAGAGGATTCTAAAGAAGATGAAGAAGGTTCGTCTTCCTCAAGTGGCGAGGATTTTTCGGGAGAAGAAGAGGGGGAGGAGGAGGAGGAAGCGTAGATATAGGATTCCTTTTTTCCTGTATTTATGTTGCCCTCAGGGGCTTTGTAAAAACATTCAGCCTTCGGGCTTTTATTTGTGTATTTCCTGCCTTTTTACTTTGTGCCTTAGTTTTGCTTTGTTTTTCGTGTTTAACATAAACATAAACAACAAATACTCTCGAGGCTTGTAAAAAGACTAAGTGAAAATGACCAGTGTTATATAGGGAAAACAGATAACATTTCTTGAAACTTGTAATTTAGTATAACAAATATATCATGCCTCCAAGGCTAATAAATGTCATGCCTCCAAGGCTAATAAACTGATACTTAAACGTTTTGAAAATCAAAGATAAAATCTAAACATAGTACTTTCTTAAGTTGGCTGCATTCCAGCTTCTGGGGACTTCGACCCCTTCAAGGGTTTGGAGCTTGTATGCGCCTTGTCCTGTGACTTCCTTCACTTGGTATGGTCCTTCCCAATTCGGAGCTAGTTTACCCTTGGGACCTACTCCAGATGCCTCGATCTTTCGCAGGGCTAAGTCTCCTTCGCGGAAGAACCTTTCCTTGACTCTAAGGTTGTAGTAGAACGAAGCTTTCTTCTGGCTTTCCACTATCCTGGAATTAGCTTCGTCGCGCAGCTCATCTATTAAGTCTAGAGCCAACTTCATGCCTTCTTCATTTGCGTCAACATGAAACTCTTGTATCCTTGGTGATGTCTGAGCAATTTCGATGGGAACTACTGCCTCAGCCCCGTAGGCTAGTTGGAATGGTGTAGCACCTGTTGAAGTCCTACAAGTAGTTCTGTATGCCCACAGGATTGGAAGCAACTCGTCAACCCAAGTCCCCTGGGAGCGCTCAATCCTCTTTTTAAGTCCATCCAGGATAATTCTGTTGGCGACCTCAGCTTGCCCGTTTGACTGCGGATGAGCTACTGAAGTAAAGCGTAGTTCAATGTTATAATTCCCACAGTATTCCATGAAGTCCTTGCTGTTGAATAGAGTTCCGTTGTCCGTCACTAGGATTTGGGGTAGGCCATACCTGCATATAACATTCTCCCAGAAGAACTGAGTCACGTTCTTAGTGTCAATCTTGGCCAAGGGCTTTGCTTCTATCCATTTAGTGAAGTAGTCAATGGCGACAACGAGGAACTTTCTTTGTGCACTGGCCATGGGAAACGGCCCTAATATATCCATTCCCCACATAGCAAAGGGGAGTGGGGAGTTTATGGATGTCAGCATCTCAGGGGGCTGTCTAACGACGGGCGCAAATCTTTGACAGCGATCGCACTTCTTAACATAAGTTTTGGCATCTTTAAGCATCTCAGGCCAATAGAATCCCAATCTCATGACTTTGTGAGCAAGAGCTCTGCTTCCTATGTGCTGACCACATACTCCTTCATGAACTTCCCTTAGGGCAGCTTCAGCTTCATGGGGTCTCAAACACTTCAAGTAGGGTATCACGTATGATTTCTTATAGAGAATTCCTTCTATAAGGGCATACCTCAAGGCCCTTACTGATAGCTTTCGTGCCTCCACGGGGTCGGTTGGTGTTTTCCCCGTTTCCAAGTAGAGCTTGACGGGATCCATCCAACATGCTCCCAGCCCAATCGGGGCTACTAGTTTAGCGTTAATGCTTGGGGTCTTCAAGATTTGGAAATAGACACTGCTAGAGTAATTCTCATTCTCTGATGATGCAAATTTAGACAAGGCATCAGCCTTCATATTCTCCTCTCTCGGGATGTACTCAAAGTGGCATTCTTCAAACTGCGTGGATTGAGCTTTAACAATTCTCAAATATTTTGCCATAGTCTCATCACGGGCCTCAAACTCCCCATTTACTTGAGAGATTACTAGCCTTGAATCGCCACATACCTTCATGTTCTTCACCCTCAGGGTTCTGGCCAGGCCAAGCCCAACTATCAGAGCTTCGTATTCTGCCTCGTTGTTTGTAGTTGGGAAATCCAACTTGATTGCATATTCGACAATGAAACCATCCGGGCTTTGTAACACTAGGCCAGCTCCACTAGTTTTTGTTTTTGAAGCTCCGTCAAAAAAGAGCACCCAGTATTCTTTGAGTTCTTCCTCTTTCTCCTCTTCCTGCCCCCCGACTTCTTGGTTGGGAATGGTGTATTCAACCACGAAGTCAGCTAGAGCCTGAGCTTTGATGGCCGTTCTTGGCTTGTATCTGACTTCAAATTCTCCCAATTCAACAGCCCATTTGATTAACCTCCCACTGGCTTTGGGGCTATGCAGTATGTTTCTCAGGGGTTGGTCTGTCAAGACTTCAATAACATGCGCCTGGAAGTACGGGTGTAACTTCCTTGAAGCCATTATTAATGCTAAGGCAAACTTCTCAGCCTTCGAATAGTTCAGCTCTGCACTATGTAGTATTTTGCTAACGTAGTAGATTGGTTTTTGAACCTTAGCTTCCTCTTTCACAAGAACAACACTCAGGGCTGAGCTCGAAACAGCAAGGTACAGGAATAACACTTCCTCAGGTTTTGGTTTGGCAAGTAAGGGTGGCTCAGCCATATACTTTTTCAACTCTTCGAAAACTGCTTGACTCTCGTCATCCCACTCAAAGTTCTTGACCTTCTTGAAGGTCTTGAAGAATGGTAGACATTTTTCTCCAGACTTGGATATGAAGCGTCCGAGGGCTACTACCCTTCCAGTAAGTTTTTGGACCTCTTTAATAGTCTTGGGGGGTTCCATGTCCAAGATTGCTTGAATCTTATCGGGATTGGCCTCAATGCCTCTTTTTGAGACCATCAGGCCTAGAAATTTCCCAGACCCTACACCAAAGGCACACTTGGCTGGGTTCAACATCATCTTGTGGGTTCTCAGAACTTCAAATGCCTCGCTCAGGTGTGCAAAATGATCGGCCTTGTCTAGGCTCTTGACTAACATGTCATCAACGTAGACCTCCATGGTCTTACCAATGAGGTGCTTGAAGATTTTATTTACAAGCCTTTGATAGGTGGCTCCTGCATTCTTAAGTCCAAAAGCCATAACCAAATAACAAAACACACCAAAGTCAGTGACGAATGATACCTTAGGGATGTCTCCAGGGTGCATCTTGATCTGGTTGTAACCACTGAAACCATCCATAAAGCTAAGCATCTCGTGCCCAGCCGTGGCATCTATTAACATGTCTATCCGGGGCAGGGGGAAACAGTCCTTAGGACAGGCATCATTCAGATCAGTGAAGTCCACGCACATTCTCCACTTTCCGTTGCTCTTTTTGACCATCACAGGGTTAGCTAGCCACTCAGGAAACTGAATTTCTTCAATAAATCCAGCTTCTAATAACTTCTCTACTTCTTCCTTGATGGCCTCTTGCCTTTCAGGAGCAAAATTCCTTTTCTTTTGCTTGACGGCTGTCCTGCTAGGATTCACATTCAGCTGATGCGTTATGAGTTCGGGGTCTATCCCCGGCATGTCGGCTGCTGTCCAGGCGAAGATATCTCTGTTATCTTGCAAGAACTGAACCAGCTGTTGCTTCAAGTCCTTGGGGAGTGAAGCCCCAACATAAGTCACTTTCTCAGAATCTAGAGGATCCAAAGGGACGGACTCCAAGTCTTCTGCGGGTTTCCCCCTCCTTTCTTCGTGATCTCTGACATCCATATCTTCAATGGGGAGAACCTGCCCCCCAGTGCCATCAGGCTTCAAAGCATCCGCATAACAACTTCTGGCCATCTTCTGATCTCCCCTTTCTTCCCCCACTCCATTCCTAGTCGGGAACTTGAGTTTCAGGTGGTATGTAGAAGCTATTGCTTTGAAGGCATGCAACCCTGTCCTCCCAAGGATTGCATTGTAGGTAGTGCTCGCCTTAATAACTAAGAAATTCAGCATTTGAGTGGACAGTCGAGGTTCCTCGCCCATAGTCATCGGCAGTTGTATGATTCCCTCAATCCAAGACTCCACTCCATTAAAACCATATATGGGCATGTTGGAGGGGGTCAACTGCGAATCGTTGTATCCCATTTTCACATAAGCATCATAGAACAGGATGTCCACAGATGAACCGTTGTCTACCAAGACTCTTTTTACATGAGAATTTCCTATGGTGGGGGTGATCACTAAGGGATCATCGTGGGGGAACCTCACCCCTTCCAGTTCGGAGTCGTCAAACGATAATGAGACCTCAATCCTTGCCCTCTTAGGAGGCTCTCCTACAATGCTCATTACCTCCCGGGCATACGCCTTCCTGGAGTTCCGGGAGCCGCCTGTTGCGGTTGGTCCTCCTGAGATTACGTTGATTACAGGCCCTCTAGGCTGATTGTTTCTTTCTTTGGGGTCTGAGTCCCTTCATTTGTCGTTCCTTCTATCATCTCTAGCACCGTCCTTGTTGTATTTTTCCAACTTCCCTCTTCTAATCAGAAATTCAATTTCGTCTTTCAACTGACGACAGTCATCAGTGTCATGTCCCATATCCCTATGGAACCGGCAGTATGCGCTCTTATTTCTCTTTTCAGGATCAGTCCTCAGTGGCTTCGGCCATCGGAGATCTTTGCCCTTCTCGATGTCCATCAGTATCTAGCTACGGGCAGTGTTTAGCCTTGCATACTCGGTGAACTTGGCGCCTCCTTTTTTCTTGGAGTCATTGGTGTCTCCATTCTTCGCATACTTGGTATCAACAGTATACTCGGTATCACTGGACCGCTTCTTAGAATAGGCGTTCGAGGCCTGAAACCCTTGGGCTTTTCTCATACTTTCCTCAACCTTGATATACTTTCCTGCTCTCTCCTGGAGCTCATTCATAGTTTCAGGGGCCCTCTTGGCTAGCGATCTCCTAAAATTTTCGTCAGAAGTCCCTTGCTGCAAGGCTATCATAGCTACCTTCTGGTCTAGATCAGAGACCTTCAAGGCTTCCTTTGTGAACTTGTTCATATAATCCCTCAGGGACTCATTCTTCCCTTGATGTATATTCATTAACGAAGCTGAGATTTTCTCATGAGTCTTGCTGCTGATGAATTGACCAACGAAACCCTGCTTAGATCCTTGAACGACCCCACAGAGTTAGGGGGTAAACGACTGAACCATCGCTGAGCCATGCCACTCAAGGTTTGAGGGAACGCCCTACACTTGATGGCGTCATTGATGGGTTGTAGCAGCAGCGCATTAGAGAACGTGAGGACATGATTTGAGGGATCCCCTGTTCCATCATAGGCCCTCATAGTAGGCATCTTAAATTTCCTTGATATCTTCTCATTCATAATGTTCTTAGTAAAAGGGTGAATGGGATCATCAGGATCTCCAAGTGGTAACAAGTCTTGGGGGTCAGCCCTAACATGACTTATCCTTGCTCGCCTCCTAGTTGGGGGCTCATCCAAGTCTATAACGGGGGCGTTTCTTGTTATTCTCTTAGCACCTTCACCCCTGGGGCGCTGTCGCCTAGCTAATGCCTTTTCCAGGTCTCTTCTTAGTCGCTGAGCTTCGGCTTCATGTGCGCGTATCCTGCCTTGAAGGGTCAGGGAGTCGTTACCTTGAGGCCCTCGGGGCTGGGTACTCCTCCCTTCCAGGGGCTCCTTACCAGGTCGCCTTCGCCGGGGGTTTACATCCTCATCAGATGACTCCTCCTCATCAGTAGAATAAGGTCCAGAGAAGTCCCGACTTCTTTGTGAGGTATAGTGGGGCAACAACCCTTGCTCATAAGGGGGCTCGTAGTTCCTCGGGAGCCCATATCGAGGGTCGGGTGTTATAGCAGACGAGACCTGCATAGTAGGAGGAGCAACAAAAGTTGTACGAAGGGGTGGAATTACCTGGAGTGGAGGAGCCGAAGCATGAATTGACACATCGGGGTTGGAAGGATGAACGACGATGCTAAGAGGTCCGGCACGCCGGGTGCTTGCTTCAGGGTCTTCAATGGAGGTGGTTGGAACAACAGCTCGCTGGTCCTGAGTTGTAGTAGGGGGGACAGTGGTGTCGACAGCGGTGTCTGGGATCTCTCCTTCAAGGGTGCTTGCAGTACTTCGTGTTCTTGCCATGGTTATTATTCGAGTTCCCACAGACGGCGCCAAATGTTACGGATCAAAATCAGATGAATTTAATGTGTAACTACTGCTAGGGTTTGAGAGAGAGCTTCAAGCTTTTATGACTGTGTTAACGTTTCGTGACTATCTCGGGTCCTCGTTAACTGCCTACGTATCTCAATGGGTGTGAGAATCAAGTCAATAAAACTGTAGTTCTAATGTTGAGGGGTTAGGCCCTTTATATAGGCGCTCGAAGGCCTTGGAGTTAGATTAGAATTGGGAGACTTGGAGACCAAGTCTCCTAGTGATAGAGTTGTTCAAACCTTGTAGGAATGAGAGTCCTCGTTGGACTCTTCCCACGTTTGGGTTTCTAGATCCTTCCAGGATGAAGGCCTTCAACAGGCTTCTTGGGCCTTTACTGAGCCTTTATTAAGTAATTACGAAATTAATTAATAACAAGGGCTTAATGGGCCTATAACCCAACAGGGCTTTGTGGGCTGGACTTACAAATCCAGTTGACCCTTTGATTTATTTCCCTAGTTCGTTTTAAGGGCCCAAGCCTTTGAACCATATCGGGTTTAATTAATGAAATAATAAATGCTACATTTATTATTTCTTCAGGGTTATTTTTACCCATATCAAAATTAAACGGAAGATAATTTTTATGAATTAAAAAAAATACTAATTAAAAATCAAAAATTTTAGTAAAATATGAACTAAAGCCCTAAATTTAAAAAATTACTAGAATTTTCTTAAAAATTAAAAAAATATAATAATTCCAGTAATTTTTAGCACACATTAATCTTAGTACTAATTTTTAATCAATTTTAACAGTTAAAAAAAATGTGACCAAACTGTTGAAAATGTGACAAAATGTGATTTTTAAAACCTGAACCAAATTGAGTGAAACCTATTGCAAATGAAAGGTGATTTCAAGGTGGTCACAAAACTGATTTTAGTTTTAAAATTGGACAAGAAATGGTCAAATTATGGCTGATTAAAAAAGTAGATCTGAGTTATTTTTGGGTGTTGCGCCTTTGCTGTGTATATCACTGTATGTAACAAAAAGACAACAATAACACATTACTCAGCTATTTATAGGCGCAGCATAGAAACAAGAAAAATTTGTTTAAGTGCTGAGTGGCGCTTGCACAGTGGTTACACTGTGTAGGCGCCACTTAACCTACTGGCGCCACTTAGAATGAAAATATTTGCTAAGTAAAGGTGAGTGGCGCATTTACAGTGGTTACACTGTATTGGCGCCACTTAGAATTAAAAACTAACTTAGCCAATTTTCTCATATAAATACTTGTGTTGCGCCTATACAGTGAATGCACTCTATTGGCACCACACAGGTTTGTTTAGCAACAATAATTTAAGTGGTGAGTTGCGCCTATACAGTGATTGCACTGTATTGGCGCCACTCAACACTTGAGGCGCCACTTGATGTTTTTCAATAAAAATTCTAAGTACTAGAGAATGAGTTGCGCTTATACAGTGAGTGAACTGTATAGGCGCCACTCAGTACTTTGACAGTTTTTCAAGTGGTTCCAAATTTTGTTACTAATTAACAATAATATTCATGAATAATTCGAATAATTAAACAATTAGTAATTAATTACTCACAAATATTATTTTCACAAAATATTCATAAATAACAATAATAACATTAATTGTTAAAATTATTATTATAAATAAATTATGCTTCTAATTATTTTACTTTTATTTTACATAAGAGAATAAATATAAATATTCATTCTTTTTATTTAAGATAATTTCAAATAATATTTAAATAAATAAGTGCCAAGAATTTATCATTTAAATACAAGCACTTGAATATTTTCTAAGATCAAAAATCAAATAAATACCAGATTAATAAATTAAACAGGCATGCACAATGTATTTATCTAAATTTTAATCTTAACAGCTGGAAAATAATTTTTGGTAGATAAATTCACAAGTCCTGAAAATATTGAAATTAATCAACTAGTGAATTTATCAGCTTCAAATTGCAGTTTTTGATTACTAACTTGTTAGTTAGTAGAATTTAACATCCCAAGTTCACAAACCAGTCTAGTGAAAGTGATTTCATCTAGTGGTTTAGTGAAGATGTCTGCAATTTGCTGCTCTATAGGTACAAAATGTAACTCTACAGTACCATTCATGACATGCTCTCGAATGAAATGATACCTGATATCAATGTGCTTGGTCCTTGAATGTTGAACAGGATTGTTTGTTATGGCTATGGCACTTGTGTTGTCACAGAATATTGGAATTTTGCTCAGCAACAGTCCATAGTCCTGGAGTTGGTTCCTTATCCACAGAATTTATGCACAGCAACTCCCAGCAGCAACATACTCAGCTTCAGCTGTCGACATTGCAACTGAGTGCTGCTTCTTGCTGTACCAGGACACCAACCTTCTACCAAGGAATTGACAACTCCCTGATGTACTCTTTCTATCAATCCTACACCCTGCATAATCAGAATCTGTATAGCCAACAAGGTCAAAACCTGTATCTTTAGGGTACTAAATTCCAAGATTCAGACTTCCCTTAAGATACTTAAAAATCCGTTTAACAGCTATAAGATGAGATTCTTTAGGATCTGATTGGAACCTAGCACACAAGCATGTAGAGAACATTATATCTGGCCTACTTGCAGTAAGGTAAAGTAATGAGCCGATCATACCTCTGTAGCTTGTGATGTCTACCCTCTTACCAGGCTCATCTTTATCAAGCTTAGTGGCAGTTGCCATTGGGGTTTTGGCTGTTGATGCATCTTCAAGACCATATTTCTTCAATAATTCTTTGATGTACTTGGTCTGGCAAATGAAGATTCCATCTTTCCTTTGACTTACTTGGAGTCCAAGGAAATAGTTCAGCTCTCCCATCATGCTCATTTCATACCTACTCTGCATTAGCTTAACAAATCTACTACACAACTGATCGTTAGTAGAACCAAATATAATGTCATCCACATATACCTATACTAATATCATGTCATTTTTATGCATTTTATGAAACAGAGTCTTATCTATGACACCTCTACTGAAACCATTTTCAAGTAGGAATATAGATAGAGTGTCATACCATGTCCGAGGTGCCTGCTTTAAGCCATAGAGTGCCTTGAAGAGAAAGTATACAAATCTGCATATTCTGGATCTTCAAACCCTAGGGGTTGTTCCACATACACTTCTTCCTCAAGCTCTCCATTCAGGAATGCACTCTTCACATCCATTTGATATACTTTGAAATTGGAGTGTGCTGCGAATGCCAGAAACATCCTGATAGCTTCAAGTCTTGCCACTGGTGCATATGTTTCATCATAATCTATTCCTTCTTGAGAATAACTTTTAGCAACCAGTCCGGCTTTGTTCCTCGTGACAATGCCATCTTCATCCAGCTTGTTTCTGAATACCCACTTTGTGCCAATTACAGACTTGTTCTTTGGACTGGGTACTAGCTTCCAGACTTTTTATCTGTTGAATTGATTGAGTTCTTCTTGCATAGCAACTACCCAATCTGGATCTTCTAGTGCTTCTTATACTTTCTTTGGCTCTATCTCAGATAGAAAGCCAGAGAATAAACATTCATTTTGAGAAGCACGTCTAGTTTGAACTCCAGCATCTGGATCTCCTAGAATTAACTCAAAGGGGTGATCTCTACTCCACACCCTGTGTCTAGGCAGATTTGCCCTAAATGATTCAGCCTGATTTTCATTATTGTGCTGGGTCCTGTTTATAGATCCTTCTGTTGCTCCCCCTGAGCTGCTGCTTGGTTGAGAATGAGATTCTCTGCCACTACTAGTAGTTTCTGTGAATCTTCCACTGTTTCCACTACTAGGGTCAGAATCATCACTGTTGATATTCTCATTTTGTACTTGATTTCCTGTTACAGCTTCAGGTTCTACTTCACCTTCATCTGAGTTCAAGTTTTCAAACTGCAGACTTTCAGTGTCGTCTGTTCTTTGTAGACTTGGGAGCTTGAGATCATCGAAAGTTACATTCATGCTTTCAATGACCTTTTTATGTTCAATCACATAAACCCTGTACGCTTTAGATTCCAGAGAGTAGCCAAGAAATATGCCTTCATGAGCCTTGGATTCGAATTTTCCTAGATGCTCATCATCCTTCAGTACAAAGCACTTTCTCCAAACACATGAAAGTATTTCAGGGTTGGTTTCTTGTTTGCCATTATCTCGTACGGAGTCTTGTCATGTTCTTTGTTGATCAGGGTACGATTCTGAGTGTAGCAAGCTGTGTTGACTGCTTCAGCCCAAAAGTATAAAGGTAATTTAGCCTCATTCAACATTGTTCTTGCTGCTTCAACCAAAGTTTTGTTCTTCCTTTCTACTACTCCATTTTGTTGTGGAGTTCTGGGCGCTGAGAATTGTCTTGAGATACCTTTTTCAACACAGAATTCATTTAGGGTTACATTTCTGAATTCTGTTCCATTGTCAGACCTTATTTTCCTGACATGCAGACCAGCTTCCAACTCAATTTTCTTTATGTGATCGATGATTGTATGAGGGGCTTTATCCTTTACGGCTAGAAACAACACCCACGTGTACTTGGAGTAGTCATCAACAATTACAAGTGCATATCTCTTCCTTGACATAGACATGACGTTGACTGGACCAAATAAATCCATATGCAGTAGTTGCAGTGGTTCAGTAATGTCGGTTGAGTCTTTGCTTCGGTGAGATGTTTTCTTTGACTTCCCCTTTTCACATGCTTCGCATAACCTTTCTTGACAGAATTCCATCTCGGGTAGACCTTTAACCAATTCCCTCTTTACCAAAGAGTTCATTGTTTTGAAGTTGAGGTGTGAAAGTTTCTTGTGCCACAACCAACTGTCCACTGTTGAAGCTTTGCTATAAAAACATTGAACTTCGCCTTTGCTTGCAGAGAACAAATCAGCTATAAAGAGATTCCCCTTTCTCACTCCCTGAAGAGCAAGCTTCGTGTCCTTCCTGTTTTGGATAGCACATCTTTCTTTCTCAAAAGTTACTTTGTATCCCTTGTCAGTGAACTGACTGATACTCAGAAGGTTGTGCTTTAATCCGTCCACAAGAGAGATGTTTTCAATGATAACATTCCCGATTTCTAGATTGCCATATCCCGTTGTGAATCCCTTGCTGTTATCTCCAAAGGTCACTATCGGGCCAGCTTTCTCAATCACATCTGTTAGCAGGGCTTTATCACCAGTCATGTGCCTAGAACATCCACTGTCAAGTATCCACATGACACATTTGTTCTTTGTTGTACCCTGCATCCACAGATTGATTACTTTTTCTTTGGTACCCAAACTTGATTGGGTCCAAGAGGCTTAGATAAGTAAACATTTTTAGCTACAGAAGATTTCTGGTCCTTGTCCTTCTCATCGACTGCACCCTTGCCCTTTGTTTTAGCCTTGACAAAAGTGTCTTTAGGCTTAGGGACAGGGGTTTCCTTCCTAACTTTAGGAGGACTGGCAGTCTTTGCCCTAACATGCTTTCTAGTCATGTTCACATGTGTATTCATGCAAGTACTTGATGAAGAATTCATTAAGTTAATGTATGCAGACATGATATTGAAAACACATGGCATGCAACCTACTTTACCGCAAGGTTGATGAGGAATAGACATGGCAGGCATAGCAGGCATACTAGGAGTTTCTGTTTTTACTACTTTTATCTTATTGCATGCATGCGTAAAATGACCAGTAGAATTGCAATTGTTACAAACTTTCCTAGTAGCACTAGAAGAATAAGCATGAGCATTTTTCTTGTTAACACCTACCTTACCATTTCTGTTCGCTTTCTTGTTTTCAGTTTTGTTGCCTAAATCAATTTTACCCTGTTTCTTTGGTTCTTCAATTTTAACAGATTTCTTAGGCAACTGTTTCTTATCTTCTACCTTTTCCTTTTTCTCCTCAGCAAGGAGTTCTTCTTTCATTAAGAGCTCATCTTCATTAAGTGATTCTATGACGAACTTCTTATAAAGGGGCTTAGCTACATCCTTCAATACATGTGGAACGTCTTGCTTCATAGGACTTTCCTCAACAATAGATTCTACATGCATTTTTCCAGCTTTCTTATCATAGTCAAAACCTATTCCTGTTTTCTGACCTATGACTTGTTTATCTATAGCCTCCTTTACAAGATTCGCAGATTTCTTATAAGCTTGAAGTTTTAACTCTAGATCAGAAATTTTACTTCTAAGAGCTGCTTCTACTTCTTGGTTGCACTTATCTCTATTCTGAAGGTATTCTATCTTCTGTTTCAGATCTTCTACATTAACACATGCAAGCTCTAGTTCTTCATTTTTAACTTCTAGCATTTTATTCTTAAGAACTAATTTAGCATTTTCTTGTTCAGATGCTAGCATGCTTATGTGAATATTAAACATTTCTATGCTTAGATCTTCCACAGTTTTCTTATACTCAGAATTAGACATGTCAACGGAGGAAAGAAATGATACCTTGGATGATTGAGGTGATGCTTTTGAAGAGTCTGCCATTAACGCAAGATTTCCATAAACCTCCTCTTCATCATTATCTGAATCATCCCAGCTCTTTCCTTCAGCTATATAAGCTCTTCCTTGATGCTTCTTCACCAGCGCATCATACTTCTGCTTGAGTTCATCATAGGACTCCTTTCTCTCCTTTCCTTGCTTTGGCTTCCGGCATTCTGTTGCAAAATGACCGGGTTCTCCACAATTGTAGCACTTGAACTTACTTATGTCTACCATTCCTGTCTTATAGCCTCCTTTGCTGTAAGACCCTGAAGACGAATTACCTCGGTTATTGGTTTTGTCCCTGGAACCACTGTAACTTGAGTTACTTTTAAATTTGTACTTAGGGTTCCTCCTAAACCTAAGGTTCTTGAACTTTCCCGCCATGTAGGCCATTGTTTTGTTTTCCAGTTGTTCAAGTTCTTCTAGTGAATAGAAGTCGTCTTCATCACCCGGTTGATTAGATTCAGATAATTCAGCTTCTACAATTTCTTCTTTTTCAACTGCAGGTGCTTCTTTGTCGGTCTCCTTGACAGCAAACTCATTGGCTACAAGAGCTTTCGTTTTCAACAGTGCTGTATTCTTACTGTCCAATGTACCTGAGTCGTAAATGATTTGTCTCTGTTCTTGCTCCATCTCATGAGTCTTGAGCTTCCCATATAGCATTTCAATGGACATATAATTTATATCACTTCTCTCTCTGATGGCAGAGATTTTATGCTCTAGGTGTGCTGGCAGCGTCAACATGAATTTTCTGTTGATTTCCCTGCGTGTGTAGGCCTTCCCATGTAGAGACAAGTCATTCAGCATTTTGTTATATCTCTCAAAAACCTGAGTGATACTTTCTCCAAGTAATGACTTGAATGCTTCATATTGGGAGGTAAGAATGTCCAGCCTGTTCTCCTTCACTTCTGATGTACCCTTCATTAGCAGATTTATTGTATCCCACATCTGTTTGGCACTGGTGCAATTTATCACCTGATTTAACATTGTTGTGTCCAGTGAATCCATCAAGATGCATTGTAGATGATTGTCCCATGCAACTCTCTCTTTGTCAGTATCAGTAAACTATGAAGGTTCCTTTGGGGTAAATCCTTGAGGAATCCGTTCGCCGTCTTCTGAGACTGTTTCCGGTGTAAGCTTCTGAGGTACATAGGGGCCATTTTCTAGAATTCCCAAGTATTGAGAATTACAAGTTTTAATAAAAATGGTCATCTTCTTTTTCCACAAAATGTATTCATTTTTGTCAAAGGTGGGAATTTTAATACTGTTGAGCTTTTGGGTACTCATGGTAGTTAAGAATTTTAAATCTTAAGAAATAATTAATTTCTCAAAAATTAAAATTAATTCAAATAAAAATTAAATATTGAGAAATTTAATTTTAATTTGAATTCTTGATGATTGATAGTCTTTTAAAAATTAGTGAATTAAAAATCTTTAAAAAATTCGAAATTGAATTTTCTTTAAAAATAAAAGAAAATTTAAGATAAATTTTTCTAGATCTAAAAATGCACTTTTTAGAAAAACTATTTTTGGATCTTGATTTGTAAAGTCAATCAACAAGCTCTGATACCAATTGTTAGGTCCAATATCATCATAGAAGGGGGGTTGAATATGATGTGGTAGATTTTCATCTTTTAATGCGGAAGTGTTTGTGTTTTTGAAGATATGAACTTGACAGTTAATAAAACACAAAGCTGGAAAATAACAAGTTATTATTAAATCTCTGTGGTGCTACAAATCTAATCAAATGATTAGCTGCAGTGGGTTCAAAACAATATTACAACAATTATAGTTGGGAGAAATAAATGTATGGCTTTAATGGAGCTTCCCGCTGTGTATGTTGATAGCTTGAAGATGATGACTCTTTTAATCAATTGATTTGAACCCATATATATTTGTAGACTTGATTGGAAATTTTCCCACAATGCTTAAGTCCTGAGTGACGCCTGTAGAGTGGTAGTGGTGTATGGGCGCCACTTGAAGCTTGTTGCGCCTGTTGTCCTGAGTTGCGCTTTGTATATGTGAGTTGCGCCTATACAGTGGTTACCCTGTATAGGCGCCACTCATGCCTTAGAATTTTCACTGCATGTTGCGCCTTGAATGTGAGTTGCGCCTATACAGTTGTTGCACTGTGTAGGCGCCACTCACAAACTGTCTTGACTTAGAACATTTGTAACAGCTGTGTTGCGCCTTGGAGGTGTGTTGCGCCTGTACAGTGTCTTCCCTGTACAGGCGCCACTCATTCCTTAGAATAAGTGTGCCTTGATATGTATGTACCTGTAAGACTTTGAGTTGCGCCTATACAGTGGTTTCCCTGTATAGGCGCCACTCATGACTTAGCAATTATTTCTTGTGCCTTCCCTTAACAATTTTCTTGCACCTTGAAATATAGGCTGCACCTCTTCATTGCTTCAAGAGTAATAAACCACCAATTGCAGTAATACCTTCCTTAGCATATTTGTCTTGAATTCTTGAAGTAATTACCACTTGAATTTCACTCTTCTGGCTTGGCTTGATCAATTAAGATACCTTCTTGTTGTGCTGACGCTTAGTAATACCTTCTTCTGATTAATTAAGATAATTCTCTTCTTGTTGTGCTGACGCTTAGTGCACTGGTCTGGTTCACAAACGACTAACATAGAATGAATTCCCTTAATCTCTGTTTTGTTTCAGCTGATTAACCCTGGACTGTTGCATTGCTTCTGATCACTGAAACCCTTTGACAATTATACATGGATCACTGCTCTGTCTTTAGAATGAAGTGATCTGAACTCTTATTTGTCACTGAGGCTTGAACATATTAATGAACTTCTCTCCCTAACGTTCAGTAATTCTTTCATCTTGAATGCTCAGCAATGATGAATGTATTATCTTCTTGATTATGTCCTTCTGGATTCCTGTGCTGCATATTAGTATTATTTATCTGTCTTTGTTTCTTAGGTGAGTTATTGTTATCACTATTACATACTACATTACATTATGCTTTACATTTATCTGTCTTTCTTTCTTAGTTGAGTTATCGTTATCACTATTACATACTACGTTACATTATGCTTTACAAACTCCCCTATTTGTTTGTTAGAGTTCAACAAGTAAATTCTGTGAGACGATAACTCAACTAATACTTACAAAAAAAAGTAAAGTGCAGAAAGACAGTAAATAATATTAATTACATTCTGGATTAGATTTTACATTTCCAGATTTCTTGTGTACAATAAAAGTTTGTTCCTCTATCCTGAACAAATAATTCTATGATCTGCTTCTTTGTACTGAGTCTTGTTTGTGCTTGGATCTTGTCTCGGAGTAATGCTTTCTTAGCTCTTCTTCCTTCTGCTCCAACCTTGCCTTCACTATGTCTCTAGCTTCCACTTCAAGAGTATTGACTAGAGGTGGTTCTTTTAACTTCTTCAAAACTTCAGTGAGAAAAGCTGTTGAGTTTGGTTATTCCCTAGAACAATGTCAATATTTGTAGAAGGGGGGTTGAATACAAATATTTAAACTTTTTACTTGTTTTAATATTAGTTCTTGATGCTTAAAAGATAGAGAGAATATGTTCAAACAAATTAAACTGAATAATAAACTGAACAAGGAGATTTAAAATTACTGATGGATTGGTTTTTTCATCAGTGTATATTTTTGCTCAATGTTCCTAGGTTAAAAAAAACCTAGCTGCTTTTTTACAAGATTAGAAAACAAATCAACTGTTCTTACAAATGTGCTCTCAAGCTTGAACAGTTGATTCAGAAATATTGTCTAACTTGTCTGTTTTCTAATAATGCTGCTACACTTGTTTATATATCACAAGTGTACTTTTACAATTCCTATTCTAGGATTGTTTCTACCTACCTTCCCTTTTACCTTTTTCTATTTTAGAAAAAGGTTTGAAAGACAGCTTCTGATTGAGTCTTCACAGTCACCCTAGACTGTCTTCCATAGATGTGCTTTTGTCTTTCTGGATTTCTGACAGATTACCTTTTTGTCACAGTCAATTGATAATTTGCTGTTAAGCATATCAATTGACTATTCCTTTATTCATCAACTGATAATGTTCTTCAATTGATCTTGATATCCATCGATTGATAAGTATTGTTGCCTTATCGATTGATAAATGGTATCAATCGATATATCAATCGATGGGTCTTCACATCAGTTGATGGTCTTCAACTCTTGACTTGGTTTCTTCAATTGATCTCTTATCCATCGATGCTTCAATATCAATTGATCATCCTTCACTTGTGCAATTTCCTGTCTTCACATAATTACAATTTAACAGTTTAATTTACACATCAATTGATGATCTATATCAATCGACTCTAACATCAATTGATGAACAAAATATCAATTGATTTACACCTTATCGATTGAAATAGACTAAGTACACCTATGCTACAATCCAAATTATCAGTTGATTCATATAAACATTTCAACTAATAAATGGTTTTCTGATCAATTGATATTTATAATCTTCATATCAATTGATCAGTTACATCAAATAAAATTTCTATGATTCTAAGATTAATGTTATCATCAAATTACATGTAGATTTCTAACAATCTCCCCCTATTTGTGTCTGTAAAATAAACAGGCATAAATCTACTTGGTGATAACAAAACCCTTAAAATTTACACTTAGATAAAATCAAGAAATTTAATTGGCACATTAATTTTGGAAGTACCAGATTGATAGATAACTCCTGCAAGCAACTTCAATGTCTTCATTGTCTCCATGATATAGTTAGCTCCTCTTCCTTTTCTTCTCAGCATTTTCTTTTAATTGCCTCATAAAGGTGCTCCTCAGTATTGCTTCATCTCTGTCAGTTTCCCCAAGTTGCCTAATTAGATAATGGATTTCCTCATCTATGATTTTGTCCAGATATTTGCAGATATCAAAGAATTTTGTATTGCCTTCCACATCTGTAAAAATCATGGCATACTTTGGTTCCAACACCACCTTCTTGACTTGAGATTTCCATAGCTTCAAAGGAGAATCAGGTTCAGCTTCAGCTTTTGTCCTTCTTAGCTTTGAGATTTGTTGTTGGATTTCCTGAGTAATTGTTGTGTTGAGTTTGTACCTTCTGTTGAGTAGAGGAAGAATAGTCTTTAAAACATTGTAGTTTTGCTTCATTATCACCTTCAATGAATATATGGTTTTCACTCCATTTTCATACTCCAACCTCATTGATTCTTCTTGGTTAGAGGTTGCAGGGTGAGTCCTTACTCCAATTAATCCCTTTTCATTGATTATTGGTATTCCCTTCAAATCAAATCCTTCAATTGTGACCTCCTCCTTGATTTCTTCTTGTTGATCCTGGAGGTTTTCCTGAACCACTATTTCTTGAGTAGAACTTGACCTTTTCTTGGCCATAGTTACTTTTCTCTTTTTCCTCAGTGGTTGATCCATTAATTGATCTTCCATATTCCATTCCATTTCCATTTGCCTTGCTATTTCCTCATTTTCTTTTTCTTTCTTTTCAGCATCTGACAATCCTGATGAAATGGCTCCTTGAAGAAGCTTCTGGCCAACTGGCTCTTTTCTTTTCTTCTCTTCTTCAATCATTATGGATTTACCCTTTTTCCTCTCTTTAAGGGCTTCTTGATCAATTGACAGAAAGGCTTCCGCATCTGAGTTGCTTTCCTTGGCAGCCTTTTGTGCATCTTCATTTATTTTTCTTGTTTGAGCAATGAACTCATCCAAGTCTCCTTTTTCTACTGCCTCTATTACTAACTCAATTCTTCTCCTTAGATCTTCAATTCTTTTCTTTTCCCTCTCAATCATTGATTTAGTTTCTTTCTCCCTAGAAATTCTCCTAGCTTCAAGATCATCATCAAACTTCTTGTATTCTTTTTTTTCTGTTCTAAATCATCTTTTAGAGAATTAGATGACTTAGATCTCTTTGAAGATTGATTGTCCCTGTTACTTCTGCTTTTATATCTTTTGGGTGCAGAACCACCAATGCTACTTGTCTTATCCATACAAGAACCACCTACACCACCACTACCACTGCCTTTGCCATCACCACCATCATCCTTCTTCTTTGTATTCTCCCCCTTTTTGTTATCATCAATTGAAGGGGGTGGTGGCATTCTGTCAAGAAACTTTTGAAGAATGGAAGCATGTAGATTTTGACCTTTGATTATATCATCCATCTTCTTTTCTAGAGACCCTACTCTTGTCTCCAAAGATGCAAAATTTTTGGATTCCTTGAAAAGCTTGTCTTTGATGCTATTCATGGTGTTGAATGGTAGCTTTTCATCCAATCTCTTGTCCAAAGCATCCTTGTTGGTTGAGATAGAGTCCTTGATTTGCTCCAATTCCCTCTTTAATCTTGTTACTGTCATCTTTTGAATCTTCATTGATTCTCTCATACAGTGAGCAATTCTCCTTTGAGTAGGATCTTCAATTTCTCCTTCCACCATTGGTCTTCTATATTGAGAGATAATTTCAGTCTCAGCAGCTTCTAAAGAACCATCAATAGTGCTCATCCATGGCTCCTCATCAGAATCATTCTCCAACTCTTCAGGTGCCATATAACAAGTGTCTGTTGTATTGGCAATGCTTTCCTTCAGATTCCTGGTCCTTTGTTCTGTATGATCAATTCCCAAGAGTTGTTCTGCATTCCTGTTACTTGAAGCAGCCAACCCTTGATATTGTGGATCAGGATGAATGAAATTCTTTGGATCCAATTCACCAACATCAATTTCCTCTTTAAAGTCCTTAGCAACTCCACTCCTACTAGCTTCTGCATTAGATGCTCCCCCTATCTCCTTGACTCCTTCTTCTTCTGCCATCAGATCAATTTCCAACTCCTGTGCAAATAATAGAATTTTTTTTATCACTTTCACTCATCTCTCTATTTTGCATCAGGATCTCATCCTGGAATCTCACATCTCCCTCATTCATTTCTTGTGCACCTACTAAGGTGGGGCCCTCAAGTGTTTCACTCTCATTCCGGGAAGAAATAAGAATGTTTTTACTCACTTCCTCTCATTTTGCCAGGTTACAATCCTGCCTCTCACTCAACTCACTCATTCCTAAGAGTGTTTATGCAACATCAATTGATTGAGCATCAATTGATGTATTGACATTATCAGTTGTAGTGTTTGGGGCATCCATCGATTGATCTTGAGTGTCGATCGATGGCTTATCAGTCGATGGCTGAATATCAATTGATGAAGGAACATCAGTTGATGGAGTAGAAACAGTTGAATTAATTTGAGAAGTAATGTTTGAAATGATATGGGAAATAGAATCCTGAAAATCCGGGGAAGAAGATTCAGGAGTGAATGTTGGCTTCTCCTTGAAAACTAAAGAAGGAGAATCTGAAAATGTTCGATAATCTATCAGAACATTTTCTGAAGAAGTTTGAGATGTGGAAAGAAGAATGGAAGGGATTGGAATTGAAAGAGAATGGGGTTGCATCTCATCATTTATATGAGATGCATCAAACAGACTTTGAGAAGGCTCAACCACAGTTTCCTGTGATTTTGCAGTGTGTGTTTCCCCAAGTGTAAAGGTGACTTTCTTTTCTCTCCTTTTGTATGGTGTTAGTGTTTTGATTTTTTTGTCCCCAACTTGGTTCTGTGCCCCTGGTTGTGGGCTATTTTCAATATTGTCATCCTTTTGAGAGGATGGCAATAGAGATATGGTATTTTCCATATTTACATCCACAGTCTTTTGGGAGACTGTGGAGTGACTTGGCTGAGGTTGCACACCCTTACTCTCCTTATTCTTCTGGGTTCTTTGATGTTTCCCAGTTCCCTCACCACCTACATCCTCCTTTAATCTATCTACCAAAACAGTTGATTTTTTTTTCTTTATTTTTACAACAGCAGGTTTTTGGGAACCTGTTGAGGTTGGTTTCTTAGATTTGGATTTTGAGATTAGTTAGGTGGCTTGGGTAGGAGGGTTGGGGTCATTACTACCACCCTCCATAGCCACAGAAGGCAAAGAAGAATTAGGTTGAGAAGAGTTTAAAGCACAGATAAATACCTGAACAAAAGGTGGATAGATCAATTCCACATTGCTGTGAAGATTGATCCTTACCAAGTCCTTAAAGACCCTTTTGTTTTGAGTCCAACACTCAAGGGTTTCAGTTTCCCTGCAAATCTCAATTTCTTTGACCAAGTGGTTAATTATAATCATGAGAAATCTAGCATAGTATATATGATTAGACCTATCATGCTTCTTTCCTAACTTAACAGCAATTTCAGACAACAATATAGAAGAAAAATCATGATATTCATCAAATAAAACACTATATGCTATTTGTTGCATGCTTGAAGTTATGGCATCAAAATTACTAATTTTACCACTAAAGAATTTTATTATTGCATCAAAGAAATAAGACCATTCTCTCCTAAGGTGTTTTCTAACTACTTGCCCTAAATTAATGTCAGGATTTGCATAATTAACAGCCCTAAGCATGTTTCTAATATCTGATTCATTAGGCACATTATCAGTATTACTAACAGGCAAATCTAAACATTCATTTAAAATTAAAGTAGTAAGAATGTACTCTTGTCCTTTGCAGTTGAATTTAATGCTTGAGAAGTCATCAGCAACTTCTGCAGAGGTCCAGAAATCTTCCACCAGATTGTAGATTATTGTTGGTGCTTCCTTCAATGCTTTTTGTATCTTGCCGCTTCCCAGGAATTGCATCAATGGATAAAATTCCTTTGGAGCCTCTTCAACTACAGTGCAGGCCACAAAATTATTCAATTCGTAGATGAACCCTGCTTGAGAGATTTTCTTGGATGAAGATGCCATTTCCTTTGAGTAGAAGATTAGTAGTACAAAAGCTTTGAAGATATTAGGAGAGTTGAGTACTGAAAGAAAGAGGGTTGTGATTAAGTTCGTAGATTGACAGAGAGAGAGAGAGAGAAAGAGGTAGAGAAATTGTTAGTAAACAAAATGGAAGTAAGAAAGAAGAATGTTTTAATCTCACTATTTATATTTACTAATTTCTCAATCAATTTATTACTCAAAATAGAACTTAATTGACCGTTAAAAAAAATTAAAAGTAAAAGTTACCAATTTTGGCAGTCGATTGTTATACATACAGGAATGTATGTATTAATCAATTGATAAAATAAGTAATCAACGGCTAGATTTTTGTACAGGTCGATTGATGACATGGACCCCTTTAAATTCCAGGTCATCGATTGATAAATCTTGTTCATCGACGTGTACTTTTATCCATCGATAACTAAATATATCATCAATTGATATATTTATCTGTCGATAGCTACAAACATCAATCGATAAGTAAATATATCATTAATTGATATATTTATCTGTCGATAGTTTCAGTAATATCCATTGATAAGTAAAATGTTTATCAGTTGATTATTGAAGAATCAATAATTTAACATTGTCAATGGCTACAATTAATATACATATATATAACTTGTCAGACATTTAAAGGATTAAATATAATTAAGCATACCTAAATCACAGATCAATCTATTGAAGGTAGATTCATCTAATGGTTTGGTAAAAATGTCTGCAAGTTGTCTTTCACTAGGAACAAAATGTAATTCAAGTGTACCATTCATTACATGTTCCCTAATGAAGTGATACCTTATGTCAATGTGCTTGGTTCTGGAATGTTGCACAGGATTTTCTGTTATAGCAATGGCACTTGTATTATCACAGAAAATAGAAATCTTGTTCAAGTTGAACCCATAGTCAAGTAGTTGATTCCTCATCCATAAAATTTGTGCACAGCAACTTCCAGCTGTAATGTATTCAGCCTCTGCAGTAGATTTAGACACTGAATTCTGCTTCTTGCTAAACCATGAAACAAGCTTATTTCCTAGAAATTGACAGGAGCCTATTGTACTTTTTCTGTCAATTCTGCAACCTGCATAGTTTGCATCTGAATAGCCAATTAGATCAAATCCAGAATCTCTAGGATACCAAATTCCAAGATTTCGAGTTCCTGTGAGATATCTGAATATTCTTTTTATTGCAATCAAATGAGATTCTCTAGGATCAGCTTGAAACCTAGCACAAAGACATGTAGCAAACATTATATCTGGCCTACTTGCAGTTAAATAAAGTAATGAGCCAACCATGCCTCTATAACTTGAAATGTCCACTATAGCTTCCTTAGTGTTTAATTCAAGTTTAGTTGCAGTGGCCATGGGAGTTTTTGCAGAAGAACATCCATTTAAATCAAATCTCTTTAATAAATCAGAAATATATTTGGTTTGATTTATGAAAATACCATCTTTGACTTGTTTGATTTGCAAACCAAGAAAGTAGGTAAGTTCTCCCATCATGCTCATTTCATATTTACTCTGCATCAACTTAGCAAACTTTTGACAAAGTTTTTCATTATCGATCGATGAAGGATTAGCAGTCGATTGATCTTTATCCCTTGAAGCATCATCCAATGGCTTGCCAGTTGAGTTGGGGGATTCTCCTAGAGTATCTACACCCTGTACATCAATGATTTGTTTGGCAGTTTTAGCAGACCTATTCCATCTGTTAATGATTTCTATTTCTTCAGCTAGTTGTTCTTTCAATAATTCTTCTCTTTTCAAACTGTTTACTAGTTCATTCCTAGCATCCTTTCTTTCCTGCTTAAATCTATCTAAACAGACAAGTTCATTTTCAAGAAAAATATTCCTCTCAGTTAAGGCATCAATGGTGTTCTTTAACTTGAGGTTTTCTTTGTTTAGAGATTTTAGAGTGACATGCAAATTGTATAATTCATTGGACATTTCATTAATAATACTATTGCATTCATTAGTTGTAAGCTCAGAAAATTTTGTAGCTAGTATCTGATTTGATGATGAACTAGCTTCTTCATCTTCATGTTTGGCCATTAATGCTAGATTGATGAATTCTTCAGAATCATTGTCCTCAGCAGCCCAGTCCTTCTCTTCAGTAACAAAAGCCTTTTCTTTTTGTTTTAAAAGGTCAAAGTATTTCTTTTTATAATCAATACCCTCATATGACTTTGCCTTTTCTTGTTTTGGCTTCATGCACTCATTTGAGAAATGACCAGCCAATCCACAGTTAAAACATTTGAATTTAGATCTATCAACCAAATTTTTATTTTGATTGTTGCTTCTAAACTAGGATCCAGGCCTTTGAGCATATGGATTGCTCTTGAATTTTAGCTTTGAAAACTTCCTTGACAGAAATGCAAGGTGCTCATCAATCTCATCCAAATCATCCTGAGAGCATGTTTCATTTTCTTCACACTTGCTCTTTCATTTTCTCTTGAATGATTCTTCAATAGCATCATCAACCATCATGATAGACTCTTCTACACAGCCATTTTCCTTTTCCTCTTCATTTCCCTTAACTATCAAAGCCACAGTTTTCTCCTTTCTTTCATTCTTCTCAATCTCCTCATCTTGTTGGATTTCCAACTCATAAGTCTTGAGAATACCATAAAGTTTCTCTAGAGTATAATCCTTGAAGTCCTGAGATTTTCTAATGGAAACAGTCATTGGTTTCCATTCTTTTGGAAGAGATCTAAAAAATTTTAGATTTGTATCCTCAGTTGCATAAACCCTACCATATAGCTTCAGTCCATTTAACAACTTCTGAAATCTGCTATAGGTGTCATTGATAGATTCTCCACTCTTGAAATGAAATGATTCATATTTTTGAATCAAGAGTTGCATCTTGTTTTTCCTTACTTGCTCAGTTCCTTCACACAGAGTTTAAAGAGTGTCCCATACTTCTTTTGATGAAGTGCAATTTATCACATTATCAAACATATCTTTATCTAGACCATTAAACAGAATGTTCATGGCCTTCTTGTCTTTGAGTACTTCTTTTTCATCCTCTTCAGTGAACTCAGAGATGAGTTTTGGAACATGTTTGTCAAGTGCAGGAGTTCCATCAGGATTTACACCTGTGACTAGCTTCATAGGAATATAAGGACCTTTCTCTATGCAGTGAACATAGGACGGATCCAGAGAAAGTAGATGCAGATGCATTTTAACCTTCCATGGAAAATATTCATCTTTCTCTAAAACTGGAATCTTCACACCTGAATCTTTCTGGCCCATACTGACTGTTCTTGATCTTTAAACTTTCTGTATGTTGAAATCCCGCTCTGATACCAATTGTTATTCCCTAGAACAATGTCAATATTTGTAGAAGGGGGGTTGAATACAAATATTAAAACTTTTTACTTGTTTTAATATTAGTTCTTGATGCTTGAAAGATAGAGAGAATATGTTGGAATAAATTAAACTGAATAATAAACTGAACAAGGAGATTTAAAATTACTGATGGATTGGTTTTTCCATCAGTGTATATTTTTGCTCAATGTTCCTAGGTTAAAAGAAACCTAGCTACGTTTTTACAAGATTAGAAAACAAATCAACTGTTCTTACAAATGTGCTCTCAAGCTTGAACAGTTGATTCAAAAATATTGTCTAACTTGTCTGTTTTCTAATAATGCTGCTACACTTGTTTATATACCACAAGTGTACTTTTACAATTCCTATTCTAGGATTGTTTCTACCTACCTTCCCTTTTACCTTTTTCTATTTTAGAAAAAGGTTTGAAAGACAGCTTTTGATTGAGTCTTCACAGTCACCCTAGACTGTCTTCCATAGGTGTGCTTTTGTCTTTCTGGATTTCTGACAGATTGCCTTTTTGTCATAGTCAATTGATAATTTGCTGTTAAGCATATCAATTGACTCTTCTTTTATTCATCAACTGATAATGTTCTTCGATTGATCTTGATATCCATCGATTGATAAGTATAGTTTCCTTATCGATTGATAAATGATATCAATCGATATATCAATCGATGGGTCTTCACATCAGTTGATGGTCTTCAACTCTTGACTTGGTTTCTTCAATTGATATCTTATCCATCGATGCTTCAATATCAATTGATCATCCTTCACTTGTGCAATTTCCTGTCTTCACATAATTAAAATTTAACAGTTTAATTTACACATCAATTGATGATCTATATCAATCGACTCTAACATCAATTGATGAACAACATATCAATTGATTTACACCTTATCGATTGAAATAGACTAAGTACACCTATGCTACAATCCAAATTATCAGTTGATTCATATAAACATTTCAACTGATAAATGGTTTCCTGATCAATTCATATTTATAATCTTCATATCAATTGATCAGTTACATCAAATAAAATTTCTATGATTCTAAGATTAATGTTATCATCAAAATACATGTAGATTCCTAACAGTTTGTCTTGGAGATTGATTCGAAGGTCAGAGATTGTCTCTTTGAAAACACGAACACTGTTATCCTCTTTGGAAAACCTTTGACTCTGTCAGTGTCATGCATCGACTCTTCTGTCAGCTTCTCCACCAGAACATCTTCAATCATCCTCAAATCTTTTTTGTCTGACTTGACTGTTGACCTCGTTACTCTTGAAAAAACTTTTCGGATTATTTCAGAATTTTTTCTCCTTAGTTTTGATGGCTCTTTCTTTTTATCCACTCCATTCTTCTTGAAAAGGAAGTATTTTATTCCATTTGGCTCCGTCTGAATGCAAGGTTCATAATCTCTTATTGCTTCAAGTACTTCAGTGCCATCCGCTCTTCTTACATACACTGGATATTGGTAATATCTGGTTGTCTCCATTAGATATCTTCTAGAAGTTTTGATTGCTCTGTTCAGCCTGAATGCGTAGATCAACTCAGCAGCTTTTAGATCTTCGTCTGTTCTATTCTTCTTGCTTCTGAGTCCACCTTCTACATACTGCATGAACATTGCATGACTTGAGTCCAGACATTCATCAGACAAAGTTAGGTTATGAAGTGTTGTTGCTTTGTAGTACTTGACCACCGGAGGCTTCTCAAATGCTTTGACACCGATCTCTATAATTTTCTTCTCAATCATATCTCTCAGTATCTCATTTGTTTTATGCCCTCCAAATATGACTTTCCTCTTCAGCACATACAGCTCCACAATATTCATCTTTTCAAAACTCTTTGTCGGCAATACCTTTGACCCCAGTGTTGTAGAATTTATCAACATCTTCCACCCGTACTTGGATGCACTTACCAACATGCTTATAATCTCTTCTGATAACATAGCATATAATTCATGAACATTTTCAAATCCTTCTCTCATGGTCCTGAAAAGATCAAGGACTTCTCGGTCTTTCTTTTGGGTGAGAGTTAACTCCTTCTTCTTCAGAAGACTCCCTGCTTCATCCCAATCAGCACCAACCTTTGCTTCAATGTTCTTGATTCTGTTTCTTCTTTCTATTGTGTGCTGTACTCTTTTCCATTTTCTCTTCATCAGTTCTTGAGCTTGATCTATACCTTGAGTCACAACTTCATCTACACCAACTAGAAGACAGTCATTGTCAAAGGCATATTCTTCAGCAAACTCCTCCTCAACATCTATTCCAGCTACTTTTGCAGTCTCCTCTATCTCCATCTCTGTTGGAATTTCCAGCAGCACATAGGGCTCAAATATTTCTCCTTCTTCAAGTTGCCTAGCTCCAGGTCTATAGAAAATATCTGACTCCCCCTGAGCTGTATACTCCAATATCATTTCAGCTCCAACTTTTTCTTGAACTACTAACCTCTCCCCCTCAGTTGGGTTAACCTCCCTTCTGAATGGAGTAATTTGTGTTGTTGAAGTTGATTGATTAGAAATAGGAATTTTCTAAGCTAGCAGTTGTTTAACCAAATCTTTGATTTCTTTCATTTCCGTCCTCTGCTGCTCTTGCACCTCCAAGATCTTCCTTATTGAGTAGTGGATTTCAGTGACTTGGGCCTCCAGATTTAGAATCCTTTGGCTATGTGCAGTGTGTGCAATGTGTTGGGTGTTTATTTGGGTAGTTGGTGTCTCACTCCTCACTGTTACTGTTTGTTCATGACCCTCAACACTCACACTCGGGAAATCAGGGTCAGGGAATATAATATCATCAAGGTTAAGTGTTTCACTCATTTTCATAAAAGCATTGTGATCTTCTGTACCTGCATGAAAATCCATATCCCTTCTATGGGTATGTTGCCTCTCCGCCAGACCACTTTGGGTGGGGAGAAATCCTTTTTCAGGAACTGGGGGGTCGAGACCCAGTGTGGTCACCACTATGAATTCTGTAGTGATTGGCAAAGTTGAAGAATCCGTGATGCCAGCTGAAGCCAATGAAGGCCTTACCTGTTCAGAGACACCCTGAACAGGTTCTACTACCAAGGTAGCAGATACTCTTTGAAAAGAGTCCACATCCCTTCTATTTGTGTGTTGTCCCTCCGCCTGACCTGATAAGGTGGGGAGGACCTCCTGTGTAGGAGCTGGACTTAGAATTTCCAGGGGGTCACCACCTCAGATAATGTAGTGATTGACAGATGAGAGCCTGTGGTGGCCCGCGACGCCTGTGAAGGCACTTCCATTTGAAGTGGTGATGCTGTTGACACAGCTACTCCTTGAATGAAGACCTCTTCCCTTCTATGAGAGAGTTTCCTTTCCACGTCACCCTTTTGGGGAGGGAAAACATCCTTAATAGGATCCGAGATTTGAAGTCCAGGGGGTCACCACATTTGACAATGTAATGAATGGCTCGTGAGAGTCAGTGATGCCCCCAACTGTTTGTGAAGACAGATTCTGAATTGGATCAACCAAAACAGTAATAGCTACTGAAGTATCGGATTTTGTTGCAACCTCTGGTTCTGTCCACGTACCTTTCAGGATTTTGTCAATTTCAGAATTGAGGTTACGAAGAAAGAGAATGTCTTCAGAGATTGGAGAATCGGGTTCCTGGCTCACATTTTCCCTAGGTTTAAAATTCATTTTACGTCGTTTTAGAGAGGGCAGAGCTGTAGGGGATATTTCAATAAATTCCTGATTCGGTAGGGACTCCCTATCATCTAAATCAATGGGTCTTTTTCTAGTTTATTGAGATGAAGGGAGTGTTTGTTGTTCTGTGGCAGGGGTTAGAACTGGTTGGTTTTAACCAAGTTCATTGCCAATTTCGAAGGCCATTGGGGGCTCTTGTGTGTGCATTGTCGTTTGAGGATGTTAGGTCCCTAAGTATCGTAGAAGTGGGGTTGAATACGATACTCACAATAATTTAAATTCTTTTCGGAATTTGCGGATAAATAAATTATTGCTTCAGAGTGGGTTTGGCTATTTGTAGTGTTTAGGTGAGCTGCCTACTAATTTTCTGTGTGACTGGATAAATCAATTAAGTTCAAGAAAATTAGCAAGTAAAATAAATCAGACAAGTTTCCGGGAATATATCTTTCGTATATAAACCCAAAGGGGTGCTACACCCATTTAAAAATATAACTGGCTTCCAAAGAACAAATTAGTTCTTTGCTACTAACACAAAAAATATAAGGCTCAGTTCCTATACAAATATATCTAAATTAGTACAAGGAAAAACTGAGTCTGTAGGGAGTGATATCTAGGAGAAAAATTCTATCCCTTATGAATTTCTTATAAGGCAAACTTCTCATAAAAAAACGTGGGAATTTACACCAAATAAGAAACTCAACTCTTTTACCAAATTTTATCTCAATTAAAATGACTCTTTTCCTTTAAACCTTAATACTGTATGTTTTGAAAACAGTTTTGCAAAACATCCTTATCAGATAGAAGATAATGATTTTCTGACTCATAATGCAATTATGATTTACGTCATTTTCGTCTACCTGATAATATCCCCGACATAAAATAAAAACATGACAATTGGGGTTGAATGAATGCTTAAAAATACAGTACTAGGCCTTCAAAGTAACAATCACTGTTTTGGTATTACGAATCAATGTGAAACATACATTGAAACAAGTATTTGAAAACAAATCATTTTACAAGTGATTGATACCTCGAAGTTAAAACAATTTTCCAAAAGAGAGAAAAAGCTTTTAAAGATAAGACTTTTAAAAACAGCTTTTGGGAGAGGATAATAGATTCTGAGATTGGAGAAAAATTATCCTCAAGAAAAATTTAATTCACACCCTAGGATTGGGAAAATAAAGTAGGGCTGTAAATCAAAAGATTTTCAAAAGAGAAGTTTTGAAAAAGAATTTGAAGTTTTCTTATCTAAAACAGATAGAAAAATGAATGTATTTTTGAATAAAATATTTTGAAAAAGAAATAGACAAGAATTTCTTTTTAATACATTCAAGTTTAAAATTCAGTCAAAGAAAGAAAACTAATATAAATACTCAGGTAATACTAAACAGTTACCACATACATGCATATATAAATCAAATAACATGTGGCAATTATTCAGTAGAACAATAAGCATTTAGACATATTTTTATTATTAGTGATTTCAGATAAACAACTTGTGTTATCACTAACATTAAAAATATCACAATTAATTGCACGCTGATACCAATTATTCGATATTTATCAATAATTTCAAGATGCAAGAAATTGTGCTTCTATTATTTTATCAAATCAAAATTATGAAACTGATAATCATTGAATTGCTTCAATCCATAATTTTAATAAGATAAAATAAATTCGCTAAATACTAAAATATTTATAAGATTGAATATTAGCATCTAACTTCCTACACTATATCTAATACTTGTCACTCTAGCATATTACAATTATACTCATAACAATTATTAATGATATACGTAAGCTCGAGGTTATAGTTGAAAAGAAATTCACAAGTCCTTTAAATATAGGCATTTAATACTTGTGATACTAATTGCAACTCCTCACAAACAAAATCAAATTTAGAAATATTTTCTAAGTATATAAAACATTGAGAATTTTATACACATAACTTAGAAAATACTTCATCTTCCAATATTAGTGAGTTTTGAAATATGCATTAAATACTTAGAACAAAAATTCTAAATATTGTCACTAATATCAAAAGTATCACAATTATTTGTAATAAAATATTTAAAAATATCAGAGCAATTAAGCAAGATATCATTGACTAATACTCATCAAATATTTAACACAAATAATTATGCTTCTAACTTATGCTAAATAATTTAACTACCACTTATGCATATTACATTATAAGCAAGATAATTAAACTAATAGCAAAAAGTATGAGGTACTGGATTTTAAAATAAATTCACAAGTCCTTTAAATAGGGAAAAAGTTATACTTATGAACTCATTTAAGAATTCCTTGTAGATGGAATTTCCAGCAAATATGTATATAAATAATATCTCAAGTTCACTAACCAACTTAGACAAAATGAATTTATCAAGTTGTTCAGCAAATATCTGCAAGTTATTCTACTAAGGACAATCTCGAAAGAAATGATACCTTATGTCCATGCGCTTGTTCCATACGTGGTGTGAAGAGATCAACAGAGTTGTTGGAGTTGACAGCTTCTAGGAATGACTTCCCTGTCTTTCTTACAACCTGCATCATCTATATCTATATAGCCAATTAGGTTAAACCTAATATCTTTAGGGTACCTGATTCTAAGAATTGGTGATTCCCTAAGATATCTAACAATTCATAACTTAGTTATAAGATAAGATTATCTAGTATCCACTTGAAAACTTGCACATAGGCATATCGAGAATAAAATATATGGTCTTTATGCATTTGAATAAGTAATGAGCTGATTACCTCTATAGCTTGTCACTTCAGTTCATATACCTGATTTGCCCTGATCAAGCTTAGTGGATTGTTGGCAAGAAGTCTTGGCAGGTCTAGAATCTTCTAAATTGCGCATCTTCAAAAGATCTTTGACTTACTTTAATTGCCATCATTATTTTGAATTAATTGTAATCCAAAAAGAATTATAACTCTTCCAACATGCTCATCTTGTACCAACTCTGCATTAACTTAGCAAAAATCTCTTGCCAAATTTTCATTAGTAGACCCACATATAATATAATCATGGTATACTTGCACATATCTTACATTATGTGTGCCATGTATTCTAGAGAGATATATGTGTATATAACTACTCTAATATAAAATCAACTTCAAGTAATTAGTAGTTAGAGTGTCATACCATGTCCTTGATGATTTGCTTGAATCCCTAACTCTGTTAGGTCCTCATCTTGTTAGGCCCAATTATTAGGTCCTAAGAGGATCAAGTCTCATATCTGTTGCTTGCTGTTAGATCTTGAAAGTCCCGAAGATTCTGTTTCCATCATCGTCGATACCTTCTACTTTGTATTAACCTATAGCAACCAGTTTGGCTTTGTCCCTCATAACAATGCCAATAATTATCCAGTTTCTGTGAACCCTTACTGTACCAATTTTAGCTTCGTCTTGTGGTCTGGGTTCCAGCTTCAGTAGTTTCTGCCTTCGAACTGATTGAGATCATCTTGCATTGCAATCACTCAATCTGGATCAATTAGTGCATCTTCACTATTCTTTGGGATACCAATTGTTGAATGTTCGGTCCCGAAAAATATATGTTCATTTTGATTAGCACTTCTAGCCTTTACTCAAAATCCGGTTTACTAAGAACTAGACTCCAGGATTGAATTTGACTTCAAACCTTTTGTCTTCGCAGATATGTTCCTGATGTATTCCTTTAATCTTCATTGTGTTGAGTATGACTAGTAGATCCTTCTTTTATTTTACTCCCCCTGAGTTGCTGTTAGGATGTGTTGAAGATCCTTCACCTTTTTTAGTGGATTCTGTTAAAGTTCACGAGTTGTGTAATTTCACTACCATTTCCACTTATAGGATCTGAATCATCATCATTATCATTGATTCCTTATGCAACCTCAGTTTCATCATTAGTATCTGAATTTGACTCTGACGAAATGTCAAACTTCAAAGATTCAGAATAGTCATTCATTTTAATGCTTGGGAGCTTGGTGTAGTAGGTCGATACATTCAGACTTTTAATCACCTTCTGTTTTCACATCACATAAGCCCTGAAGGCTTTTGACTTCAATGAGTAGCCGAGGAAAATTGTTTCATGAGTCTTAACTTAAACTTGCCCAGATACTCAGATAAATCTTCAGTAAATATCAATTTCCTCCAAACACACGAAAGAGCTTCAGTGTTTGCTTCTGGTTGGCCATTAACTCATATGATATCTTTTCATGATCTTGTTGATTAAAGCAGCATGCTGTGTTAATTGCTTCAGCTTCAAAGTAGCTTTTTCAGTACAGACTTCATTTAGAACTTCACTCGAGAAATTTAGTTCCATTGTCTGACTTCAAAGTTCTCGTAGCTTACTTTTCTTCCAACTTGTTCTACCTGATGTGATCAATTACCATCTGTGATATATTGTCTGTTGAATGCACGAACATCACCAACTTGTAACTAGGGTTGTCATCCATTGACTTCCCTATATGACATACTTCAAAATGTCCTTCTTGATAGAATTCCATTAGAAGTAGTCCTCTCACCAATTTCTTCTTTATCAAAGAATCCAATGTCTTGTTCACCAAGTGTGAGAGCTTCTTATGCCATAGCTAACTCTTTACTGATGAAGCTTTACTGAAAAATCCACTTCACCTTTGCTACGAACATACTTCCTCACTCTCAGTTGAGTGAGCTTCCAACCTTCTTGTTTGAGATCAAACACTTTTACTTTTCAATGCTTTTCCCGAAAATCCTTGACAAAGAATTCCCTAGTGCCCTGTAGATAGTGCTTAAGTCTTTCCACAAGAAAGATGCTTCCACTGATGACAGTTCTTAAATCATGATAGTCATATCCCTTGTACATCCTTTGCTGTCATCTCCAAAGGTTACCATCGGGGAGGCCTTCTCAACCAACTGTGATGTCAGAGCCTTAATCTTAATCATATGCCTCTAACAATAAATGTCACAAAGTCACATAACTTTTCCTCTTTTATTACATACTCTGCAATCACAAATGATTAAGGTTCTTGGTACTCAATTTTAATTGAGTCCAGATGGATTAGAGATATTATCAGAGGTAACAACAGCTTTAATATGCATAAAGCACATGGATAGAAGAACTAACAAATTAATTACTAATTCTGTCTAATCCATTTTTATCGTTGTCTAACATTTTTAACTATCTCTAATTACCTAAGTCAGTTTTAGATTAATCCTCGAATCAACAAATGTTACTGACTACCTAGATAATTCTACCATCTTTTAATCTTAACCCTAACAAGCAATACATGATCTAATATAGCATTTTATACAACTATGTGAGTAGAAGCAAATCACATGAAAATAAGCACATAAATAATTCAAGAATATGCAGAATATTTGAATAAGACATTATGAGCAATATCAAATTCCACATATACTTATCAAATCATTTATCAAGCCTCTAACCAAATCCCTCTTGACTAAAGAGTTCATTGCTTTAAAGTTCAGGTGTGAAAGTTTCTTGTGCCATAACCAACTGTCCTCTGTTGAAGCTTTGCTGTAGAAACATTGAGCTTCGCCTTTGCTTGTAGAGAATAAGTTAGCTATAAAAAGATTCCCCTTTCTCACTCCTTGAAGAGCAAGCTTCGCATCTTTCCTATTTTGGATTGCACATTTTTCTTTTTCAAAGGTTACTTTAAAGCCCTTGTCAGTGAACTGACTGATACTTAGAAGGTTGTGCTTTAATCCATCCACAAGAGAGATATTTTCTATGATAACATTTCAAATTTCCAGATTGCCATATCCCGTTGTGAATCCCTTACTGTTATCTCCAAAGGTCACTATCGGGCCAGCTTTCTCAATCACATCTGATAGCAGGGCCCTATCACCAGTCATATGCCTTGAACAACCGTTGTCGAGAATCCACATGACAAGCTTGTTCTTCGCTATGCCCTAAAACCACAGATTGATTACTTCTTCTTTGGCACCCAAATTTGATTGGGTCCAAGAGGCTTAGATAAGTAAACAGATTTAGTTATAGAAATTTTCTGGTCCTTGTCTTTCTCAGCGACTGTTCCCTTGCCCTTTGGTTTAGCCTTGACATGAATGTCTTTAGGCTTAGGGACAGGGGATTCCTTCCTAGACTTAGGAGGACTAGCAGTCTTTGCCCTAACATGCTTTCTATTCATGTTCACATCTGTATTCATGCAAGTACTAGATGATGAATTCATTAAGTTTATGTATGCAGACATGATGTTGAAAGCACATGGCATGCATCCTACTTTACCACATGGTTGATGATTGATAGACATGGCAGGCATGGTAGGCACATTAGGAGTTTCTTCTTTTACTACTTTTATCTTTTTTCATGCATGCGTAAGATGACCAGTAGAATTATAATTATTTCTAACTTTCCTAATTGCTATGGGAGAATAGGCATACTCATTTTTCTTGTTAACACCTATCTTGCCATTTTTGTTAGCTTTCTTCTTTTCATTCTTGTTGCCTAAATTACTTTTAATCTGTTTCTTAGGTTCTACAATTTTTACAGATTTCTTAGGCAACTCATCTTTACTTACTTCCTCTTTCTTTTGATCCTCAGCAAGAATTTCTTCTTTCATTAAAATCTGTGCTTTATCTAGGGGTTCGATGACAAACTTCTTGTATAGGGGTTTAGCAACAGTTTTTAACACATGTGGAATATCTTGCTTCACAGGACTTTCCTCAACAATTGATTCCACATGTCTTTTTCCTTCCTTTTTATCATAGTCATATCTTATTCCTATTTTCTGACCTATGAATTGTTTATCTATTGCCTCCTTAACAAGATTAGCAGATTTCTTATAAGCCTGAAGTTTTAATCTAACTCAGAAATTTTATTCCTAAGCGCAGTTTCTACTTCCTAGTTGCATTTGTCTCTATTCTGTAGATATTCTATCTTCTGTTTCAGATCTTCTAAGTTAACACATGCAAGCTCTAGTTCTTCATTTATAGCTTCTAGCATTTTATTCTTTAGAACTAGTTTAACATTTTCTTCTTCAGATGCTAGCATGCTTGTGTGAATGTTAAACATTTCTACACTAAGATCTTCTACAGTTTTCATATAATCAGAATTAGACATATCAACTGTGGAAAGAAATGATACATTGGATGACTAAGGTGATGCCTCTGAAGAGTCTGCCATTAGTGCAACATTTCCATACGTTTCCTCTTCATCATTGTCTGAGTCATCCCAGCTCTTTCCCTCGGCTATATAAGCTCTGCCCTGATGCTTCATTACCAGTGCATCATACTTTTGCTTAAGTTCATCATATGACTCCTTTATTTCTTTTTCTTATTAGGCTTCCGGCATTCTATAGCAAAATGCCCGGGTTCATCACAGTTATAGCACTTGAACTTACTGCAGTCTACCATCCCCATCTTATAACCTCCTTTGCTGTAAGACCCTGAAGACGAACTACCTCAGTTACTGTTTCTGAAATTGGAACCACTGTAACTTGAGTTACTCTTAAATTTGTACTTAGGGTTCCTCCTAAACCTGAGGTTCTTGAACTTTGCTGCCATGTAGGCCATTGTCTTGTTTCCCAATTGTTCAAGTTCTTCCATTGAGTAGAAGTCATCTTCATTACCTGCTTGAGCATTCTCTGAAATTTTAGCTTCTAGAATCTCTTCTTTCTCAACAACAGGCTTTACTGTGTTGGTCTCTGTATCAGCAAAATCCTTGGCTACAAGTGTTGTAGTCTTTAACAGTGTTGTATTCTTACTGTCCACTGTACCTGATCCATAAATGATTTGTCTCTACTCTTGCTCCATTTCATGAGTCTTGAGCTTCCCATATAAAATTTCAATGGACATGTCATTTATGTCACTTCTCTCTCTGATGGCAAAGATTTTGTGTTCCAGGTGTGCTGGTAGTGTCAACATGAATTTCCTGTTGATCTCCCTACGTGAATAGGCCTTCCCATGCAGTGATAAGTCATTTAATAATTTTTTGTATCTCTCAAAGACTTGAGTGATACTTTCTCCTGGTAGTGACTTGAACGCTTCATACTGGGATGTAAGAATATCCAACATGTTCTCCTTCACTTCTGCTATACCTTCCATTAGCAGATCAATTGTATCCCACATTTGTTTAGCACTGGTACAATTAATCACTTGATTCAGCATTGTAGTGTCCAGTGAATCCATTAGGATACATTGAAGATGATTATCCCATGCAACTCGATCTTTGTCAGTGCTAGTGTACTCTGAAGGCTCCTTTGGGGTAAATCCTTGAGGAATCCGTTCACCGTCATCTGAGACTATTTCTGGCGTCAGCTTCTGAGGTACATAGGGTCCATTTTCCAAAATTCCCATGTATTGAGAATTAGCTGATTAGATGAAATTGGACATCTTCTTCTTCCATAAAATGTATTCATTTTTATCAAAGGCTGGGATTTTGATGCTACTAAGTTTTTGGGTACTCATGGTTGTGAAGAATTTTAAATCTCAAGAAATAATTAATTTCTTAAGAATTAAAATCAATTCGAATAAAAATTAAATTTTGATAAATAAAATTTTAATTCGAATTCTTGATGATTGATAGTCTTCTTAAAATTAGTGAACTTAAAATCTTTGAAAAATTTGAAATTGAATTTTCTTTAAAAATAAAGAAATTTCAATATAAATTTTTCTAGATCTAAAAATGCACTTTTTCGAAAAACTATTTTTGAATCTTAATTTGTAACTTCAATCAACAAGCTCTAATACCTACCAATTGTTAGGTCCAAAATCATCATAGAAGGGGGGTTGAATATGATGTGATAGTTTTTTCATTTAATTGCGGATTAAGTGTTTGTGTTTATAGGATATAAAAATGGCAGTTAATGAAACACAAAGATTGGGGGAAATAACAATGTATTATTAAATCCCTGAGGTGCTACACTTTTAATCAAATGATTAGCTTCAATGGGTTCAATCAAAGTTACAATAGAAATATAGTTGAGTGATATAAATGTATGTCTTTAATGGAGCTCCCGTATATATCTCTTTTGTTGATGATGAATGAATACCCTCCTGTCCATTTTGATTTAACCCATATATATTCTGTAGACTTTTGGAAATTGATTTCCACAATTGTTTAAGTCCTTTGTTGCGCCTGCAAGAGTGGTGGTGGTGTGTAGGTGCCACTAATAACTTAGAAAACATTCTCATGAGTCTTGTTATGCCTTGATGTCATTTAGTTGCGCCTGCACACTAGATGCAGTGTGTAGGCGCCACAAACTCTTCCTTAGAACTTATGTTGCGCTTATGTCTTGGTTTGTTGCGCCACTACACCACCTGCCATGTACAGGCGCCACCAAAACCTTTCTCATTGCTTTAGAATGATTCTATTAATTTATGTTGCGCTTCTGTCTTGGTTTGTTGCGCCACTACACCACCTGTCATGTACAAGCGCCACCAAAACCTTCCTCCTTGCCTTAGAATGTTTCTATTAACTTATGTTGTGCCTACACTCTTGTTATGGAGTGCAGGCGCCACAAATCTTTGCCTTAATGCCTTAGAACATTCTATAAATTTATGTTGCGCTTAGACTCTTGTTACCTAGTGTAGGCGCCACATAAATCAATAGCCTTACTTAGAATATTTCTTTAAGGCTTGGTTGTGGCTATGTTGAGCTTCTGGCTTGATCAACTGAATTTCTTCTGATAAATCAAAGTAATTCTCTCCTTGTTGTGCTGATGCTTAGTGCACTGATCTGGTTCACAAACGACTAACACTGAATTGAATTCCCTTGATTTCTGTTCTGTTTCAGCTAATTAACTTTGGACTGTTTCATTGCTTCTGATCACTGAAACCCTTTGACAACTATACTTGAATCATTGCACTGTCTTTAGTCTGAAATCTACTGAACACTTATTTGTTGCTGAGGCCTGAACATATTAATGAACTTCTCTCGCTGTAGATCAGCAAACCTTTCATCTTGAATACTCTGTAATGATGTATGTATGATTCTTGTTTGTGTGTCCTTCTGGATTCCTGTGCTGCATATTAGTATTATTTATCTGTCTTTGTTTCTTAATTGAGTTATCATTATCACTATTACATACTACGTTACATTATGCTTTACATGACATGATAACATTGAACCAATGGAGGAACCTGAGCAGAATGTACAAGAAAATAATACTGCTTAAGAAACACAGGTTGCTTATAGGTTTAGTAGGATTCGCCATGAGCTGAGAGATATTATGGATTTCTCTTGACTCAAGATGGTGATGTGATGCTTATGGATGAAGAGGAGCCTATCACCTACCAAGACACTATGAACACTCCAGATTCTAAGAGATGGCTAGATGCCATGAAATCTGAGATGGAATCCATGTATACTAATCAAGTATGGACTTTGGTTGATCCACTTGAAGGGGTAAAACCTATAAGGTGCAATTGGGTTTTCAAGAAGAAGGCCGACATGGATGGTAACGTATAAACCTATAAGGCACGATTGGTGGCAAAAGGTTTCAAGCAAATTCATGGTATTGACTATGATGAGACCTTCTCACCAGTGGCTATGGTCAAGTCCATCAGGAGTTTGCTTGCTATAGCTGCTTACTATGACTATGAAATATGGTAAATGGATGTTAAAACCACTTTCTTAAATGGGAGCCTTGAAGAAGATGTAAATGTGTGCATGACACAGCTTGAGGGTTTTGTTGATCCAAAGGACGCTAGAAAGGTATGTAAGTTGCGTCCATCTAGTTATGGATTAAGACAAGCCTTGAGGAGATGTAACATTCATTTTGATGAAACTGTCAAATAGTTTGGGTTTATTCAAAATGAAGATGAACCACGTGTTTACAAGAAGGTTAGTGGGAGCCATGTGGCATTCCTAGTATTACATGTTGATGATATATTACTAATAAGGAATGACATTCCTTCTCTACAGACTGTGAAGACTTGGTTGAGAAATAAATTCTCAATGAAAGACTTAGGCGATGTAACCTATATATTAGGGATCAGGATCTATAGAGATAGATCAAGGAGATTGATCGGCCTAAGTCAGAGTACATACAATGACAAAGTTTTGCATCGATTTGGAATGCAAGAGGCTAAAAAAGGATGTTTCCCAATGTCTTATGGGATATCGATCTCGAAAGAAAATAGTCCTAAATCATTGGATGATAAGGACCATATGAGTAAAGTTCCATATGCATCGGCAATTGGTTCTATAATGTATGAGATGATATGTACTCCTTATCATGTCTCATAAGCCTTAAGCATGACGAACAGGTACTAGTCTAATCCAAGTAATGCACACTCGATGAGAGTCAATAATATTCTTAAGTACTTAAAGAAGACTAAAGATTCATTCTTGTTATATGGAGGAGATGTGAAGCTAGTTGTAAGAGGTTTCGATGATGCCGATTTCTAGACAGAAAACGATCATTTAGTGTTTCTGTCTGGATTTGTGTTTTATCTATTTAAATTGAGATGTTGTATGCTGGAATGGTTCACAGCAGAGACATTTGTTGATTCTACACTAGAACTTGAGTATATTGATGTTTGCGAAACAGCCAAGTAGGCTGTTTGGGCATGTACTTAGGAGATATCACTTAATTAATGAGATTAATGATCAAGGAGATATACAATATGTAAAGTGCATACTAAAAAAATAATATTGCAGACCCACTGACAAAGGCTTTGTCACAGCAGAAGCACGAAAGTCACACTAGTTCCATGAGTACTAGATACATGAGAGATTGACTCCAGTACAAGTGGAAGATTGTTAGTATTGATGTCCTAGAGACAATACTTTTATGTTTTATTGAAAACAATTATGGATTATGTTTTATTTAATTATTTAATTAATATTTATTATGTATTTATTTACAGCATTATAAATTGAAAGCATAATAAATGTCCTTGGAATATTAATACGTATTGTATATCTTTAAGTATGTGACTTAAAAATGAGATTATATGAATAATATTTTATTCCGAAAATTCCCTAGTCTAGTATTAGTATTTAAGGAAAATAATAATGCAATAAGACTAGTATGTTTATTGACAGATGACCACATCTCATTGGTCATTGATATGGTGATACTAAAGTCACGAACTTAAGTGTATGTCTCAATGCATGGCACTGGAAAGACCCGTTGTGAGATTCTACATGTTAATAAGTGTCATAAGAAATTCTCACTATGATAATGATGTAATGATCCTCTAACTTGAAATCATTATAATTCTATATGAGAATTAATATACTTTAATTACATTCAAAGTTACCTTTAACCAGGTAATGATAAAGGTAAACATTGGGTATGCTATGAATCATATGAGAAATATGAATGATAGATATAAGATTTAACCTTCCGATTTTAGGAGTGATATTATTGGCCTCTTGATTGAGTAAGACTATGAAATGCATGGCCGTGCTAAAATATTGATTTGTTTAATAGTCTACTCATTGATCAAGGAAACCAAGGTTAAACATTGAAGAGGATGACACAATACATGCCTCAAGTTTGATCTATAATATAAGGTTAAAGGGATTATATTACATTGAACATTGTTCACGAAAGGTTTAATTGAATCACCAATTAATTATTATTACTTGGGTAGCAATGATGTATTACTAGATGCCGCTCATTATTTATAATTTTATTATTGGATATTAAAATTATTTCCAATGTAATAATAACATATAGGGTCACACACAAAGAATGCTTAAGGAGAATTAATTTAAATTAAATAAGAAATTTGAATTTAATTATGATATTAAGTAAGTTGGACTTAATTAATTAATTAATTTGAATTTAAATAGAAGCCCAATATGATTAGGCTTCTCAAAATAGATTGGGATCTCTATATAAACCTCTTAAATCTCATATTAGGGTTGGAAGTTTTTGTGAAAAACCCTAGCCGTTTGAGAGAAAGAGAGAGATAGAGAGAAATTTATTCTTGGTGGCTAGTACCTCCCTCCTTAGTGTTGATACAAAGTGTTCGTGTGGATACCGATAGAGACATAAATCGTATATACGGGATACGTGGTGATTGAAGGTTTTGTGCTCTTCTTCTCTCATAGATACATGGTGATTCAAGCTTGGATCACCATTATTCAGCCTTTATTAAAGCTTCGTTTAAGGTAAACATCTAATCTCTGATTAAATATCATGTTTCGCATGGATCCTGCGTTTGGGTTTCATTTTTTATTTATTTTCGCATTTATTCCGCTGCGTTTATGCCTCGAAACCCTTCAAATTGACCCACAGTTTGTAGCATTTGGAACGTGACTAGCTTCAATTCAAACTGAGGTGCTTGAATATCTGGTCATAAAATCCCCGAGTTAAGCTCTTCAAAGCGGGGTGTACCGTACTGTCCAATAACACGATCCCTATCATCCATGACAACTATAACATTTGGTGCATTAGGAATTACTCCTTGATTAACAATCACATCAGCCATAATTATTTTTTCTCCCTTAACTTTGCGTTGCTTTCTTCTTCTTTTGTTGAATGTTCGCTCAATTTCAGGATCAAATGTAAATAATTCCGAGGGTTCCTCACTCATGCACAAAGAAACCTGATACGAAATAAATTATACTCCAATTAGCATAAAAGCAATAAAAAATCCAAACTGTAAGAATATTAAATTCACAATTAACTACTAAAATAGTTCCCCGACAGCGTCGCCAAAATCTTGTTGCGTAAAATCTAGATGTGCAAGTGTACACAATCGCAAACAAGTAATATAGTAATAAGTACTAGATTCGTTCCTCAATGACTGTATATTCATGTTAATCACAAATAAATTTAAACACTTTGGTTATCGAACACAAAAAGTGGGTTGTGATATTCTAATTAAACTAATATTATTTAAAGACTAAATTAATCAACTAATAATATAATAATAACAAGATATCGAGTTTCAAATATGAGAAGATGAGCTAGGATAATGATGCATCAATTCACAGAGCTATGCATGGTCACAGTATATGTCTATACCATAACAGAATTAAAATTTAAAAGATTTAATCATGCACCATTCAAGTTTTGTGTCAACTAACTATAACCCTCTCAGTATTATAATTAACTCTGTAACCTACTAAATTTGATCAGATAATAGCAAGTATTAACATGAATATCACTTGAATGAATAAACTGTAAAACTGCATATAATACTCTTCAACAAAACACCAATAATCTCATGCTAGGGTTCCATAAAATTCCCAACTCTATAAAAGTTAGTTCATAATGAAAATCTCAAAATCAACCAAGAGTAGATAACACATATTCATGATGGAAAAGTTTAAAGAGAGAATTCTAAACAAAAAGTTGAAGGAAACAAATCCAAGTGAATGTCTTCAGTTCTCTTACTTCGTTCTTCTTTCTCTGCTTTGTGCCTCCCCTGCTCTCTCTCAATTAGGTCTGAATAATAATCTTCTATATCTTTAATAAAAGTCCTTTTAATGATTTAATAGAAAACTAATGTTAGAAATATACATGTAACTTGATGATAATATTAATCTTAGAATCATAAAATTTTTAATTGATGTAACTGATCAATTGATGTGAAGTTTATAAATATCAATTGATCAGGAAGCCATTTATCAGTTGAAATGTCGAACTGAATCAACCGATAATATGATTGTAGCATAGGTGTACTTAGGCTATTTCAATGGATAAGGTGTAAGTCAATTGATATTATTTTAATCAATTGATACTAGAGTCGATTGATATAGGTCATCAACTGATGTGTAACTTCGACTATCAAATTTTAATTATTTGAAGACAGGAAAATTATACAACTGAAGGATGATCAGTTGATATTGAAGCATCATTGGATAGAAGATCAATTGAAGAAGCCAAGTCAAAGAATTGAATACCATCAACTGATATGAAGACCCATCGATTAATATAACGATTGATATCATTTATCAATCGATAAGTCAATAACCTTTATTGATTGATGGATATCAAGATTAATCGAAGAACATTATCAGTTGATAAAGGAAGAATCAATTGATATGCTTAACAACAAATTATCAATTGATTGTGATAACTTAAGAGGACAAGTTGACATGAAAAAAGCACACCTATGGAAGATAGTCAATGATGACTATAAAGACTCAAGTCAAAGCTATCTTTCCAAAACACTGAAGACTTTTTTCCCAGAAAAGGAAAAGGCAAAAGGAAAAAGGAAAGATAGAACAGAAGCAATCCTATATTAGAAAAAGTGAATGTATACTTTTCTAGGTATTGTAAACACACTTATAGTATATAAACAAGTGTAGTAGCATTGTTAGAAAATATACAAGTTAGACAATTTTTGTGAATCAATTTTTCAACCATAAAGCACTTTATAAGAACAGTTGATTTATTTTCTAACTTTGTAAAAGCAGCTGAGTTTTATTAACTCAGAGAATTTGAGCAAAAATATACACTGATGCAAAAACCAACCCATCAGAAGTTTTTAAATATCATTGTTCAACTTAGTTTTCAGGTTTCATTTGTTCATATATATTTTATCTCAAACACTGTTAGCAACAAGAACAAATATTAAAATAGAAAAGTTTTAATTATTTGTATTCAACCCCCCTTCTACAAATAATATTGACATTGTTCTGGGACATATCAATTGGTATCAGAGCATAGACTTTCAACATACAGAAAGTTTAAGATCAAGAACAAGTCAATATGGGCCAAAAAGATTCAGGTGTGAAGATTTCAGTGCTAGAAAAAGATGAATACTTTGTAAGGAAAGTCAAAATGCATGTAACAGCCCAAAATCCGGGGTCAGGGATTTGAGTCGTCACGTCACCATCCAATCATTTAAAACCTGCAATAACTCAATAATCCAACGAAATTACATCACAAACCCTTCTCTCTCACATATACAAGTTATAGCCTTAGAAATTATATACAACTAGTATCATTAGTTATTACAAACTAAATGTATTTATCTAGGATCTCACACTTATCAAAGGTAACCTCTACCTGAAGTGACATTAATAACTAGATCAATACTGCAAAACTTGTTCAACTTACTTCTGTAGAATAATGTTGAACTGAACCATCTCAAATGTGAATCTCCTACTTTCCTTCCTTGAAGTATGGATTCAATCGAATGTACTATCAATTTCTCTGAAAAATTTAATATTAAGCAAGAGTGAGCGAAAGAATGCTCAGCAAGTCATCCACCAAATTATCTATGTGATTATCATCCAAGAATATGATAATCACTACTATCTCAATAGTATAACATAAGGTTACCAGTATATGGTAAGAATAACAAAGTATCTTTCGACGATACATATAATCGGAGTTTTCTGTTAAAAGTATTTATACTTAACATGAAGTTTAGAAGATTATAATTCGAACAATTTAGTTCAATATATATAACAAGACACTATCGAATATAGTGTTACCACTCTTTCATACTTCCTCTGAAGCCTTTGAGATAAAACCCAATGAACTTATTTCATTCACAGTTTTGAAATAATATTATCAATGACTTAGCAAAATAGCATCAACTATAGCTTTGTTAAACTCCCTAAAATATAATAAGTACCTAGTTCAAGATACTACAATAATAGTTGCTTCTCATCATAAGAAAATCAAATCACTTTGAACCATACAACTTGTAAGGTTTAAAATCTAGTGAAACATTTTAAAGACTTATAAACCGTCTGGTGTACATCATGTACTCGCTTAAGTTTTCAAAATAACCTTTTTTCCAAAACATCTCGGATGAGTAAGGAGAAATATCAAGATATCAATCACTGACAACACCATCGGTAATTCAGCTAGAGGAATCATGGATCATTCTCCTCTTTTCATTAATATTCCAGTGCAGCTTCTTCGAGTGCACAAGTGTTTTCAGTTTAATAATCATCTCTGTCAAGTTGAGGGGTTTCTTGATATTGTGGAAAATTCATGGAACACTAACTTATCTGGTAGTGCCTGTCATATTTTGTGTGCAAAATTGCGGCTTGTCAAGAAAGCCATGGTAAGCTTGAATAAGACTGTGGGGAATGTTAATGAAGCAGTTTGTGCGGCTAGGAATGCTTTGAGTAATTTCAAACCTCCAATGCTTTGAATCCTGTGGAAGAGCACAAGGCAGTGATGCACTTGAAGAAATGCCTGGAGGCTGAGGAGTCCATATTTCTTCAAAAATCGAGGGTCAAATGGATGCAGCTTGGGGATGGCAATAACAGTTTCTTTTTTAATCAAGTAAAAGCCAACTGGAATACAAACAAAATTTTGGGCATTATGAATGAGGATGGTGATTGGGTTCATGGCCACCAGTTGGTGTCCAATGTGGCTATTGATTTTTTCAAGCAATCTCTGGGTCAACCTGTTGTTCCACAAGTTATCGATCTGGCATCCATTGTTTGCAATACTGTGCCTGTGAATTTGCATGAGGGCCTCTTGGCCCCCATAACTGATGAGTTAATTTGGACTACACTGAAGTCTATGAAGAAAAATAAGGCCCCAGGCCCAGATGGATTTAATGTCGAATTCTTCTTGCACACTTGGCCAGTTGTAGGACAAGATTTTTGTGCGGCTGTTAAGGAGTGCTTTGCTACGGGCTCTATGCATAGGGGCCTTAACTCTACCCTTATTGCTTTGATTCCTAAAGTGGAGTGTGCATCTACTATGAAAGATTTTAGGCCCATCTCATTGTGCACTATTTCTTACAAGTGTGTCTCCAAAATTCTGGCATCTTGGCTCAAGATTGTTCTCCCTTGTATTATTGATAAAGCTCAATCTGCCTTCATCCCTGGCAGACAGATTTCAGATAATATTTTGGTGGCTCAAGAGTTGTTCAGGGGTTATGGAAGGCTTACTGGAGTTCCCAAGTGTGCATTGAAAATTGACTTGCATAAGGCCTTTGATTCGGTTCGATGGGATTTCATTCTTCTAGCAATGCAAAGGCTAAACTTTCCTGATGTGTTTATTCAATGGGTCTATATGTGCATCTCCTCTCCTATGTATTCTGTGAAACTTAATGGGGCCTCTTGTGGCTACTTTGCAGGGGCTAGGGGAATTAGGCAGGGTGATCCTATGTCTCCCTACCTTTTTTCCATTGTTATGCAGATTTTCACATGTTTCCTGAATCAGGTGCCTAGTCAATTCAAGTATCATTGGAAATGCAAGGAATTTTCTTTTACTCACCTTCTGTTTGCTGATGATGTCCTCCTATTCTCCCATGGGGACAAAGCCTTTGTCTTGCACCTCATGGATTGTCTTGGAAAATTTGCTAAGTTGAGTGGTTTGCACTATAATCCTAGTAAAAGCACTGTCTTTTTTGGCAACTGTGATAGGGCTTTGATTGATTGGTTTGATGGTGATTTCCACTTTGTTCATGGTGCTTTGCCAGTTCGTTTTCTTGGGGTGCCTTTGATTTCTTCTAAACTGAGTATTAATGATTGTGTTCCTCTTATACAGAGGTTGACAGGAAAATTAAATAGTTGGACTTCTAGATTTTTGTCTTTTGCTGGCAGGCTTCAGTTGATCAAAGCAGTTCTTTTTGCCATTCAAGCTTTCTGGGCCAGGCATTTTATTCTCCCTACTGCAGTTCACAAACATGTGTTTGCTTGGACTTACGATGAGATGCCTCTCAGTTTCTTTGGAAATGAAATATTCAAGCTAAGGGTGGGCATAAGGTGGCCTGGGCTTCTGTGTGTTTGCCTTTGACTGAAGGAGGGTTGGGCTTAAAAAATCTGGTGGATTGGAACATATCTCAAATTTTGCACCATCTTTGGCATGTGGCCTCGAAGCATAATTCTCTGTGGGCCAATTGGGTGCATAAAGTTGTGATTAAAAGAAAGAATTTTTGGGCTCTTTCTATCCCTTTTGACTGCTCTTGGATCTAGAGGAAAATTCTAAAATTTAGGGATAAAGCCAAGCCTCACATTTCGTATAAAATTGGGAATGGTTGTTCTATTTCTCTTTGGTTAGACCCATGGTGGAGGCACAATGTAATAACCCGAATTTTTGGATGAATTTTTTTTATTTATTTATAAACGACCCGGATGAATAGTGATTCTACGGATTATGAAAAACTTTTTAGCCCACACCTAGTAAGTGTTGGAATATTGAAAAACCGAAGATGTGGTTTTGTTGTATGAAGAAAATGAGTGAATGTAAAAGCCGTCGGAATCCGAAAATTTTTGCTTTTACTAATTATTTCGTAATTTACGAGATATCAAGGAATAAGAGAATTAAGTTGTGAATAAAGAGGATTATTTAATCAAAGGAATTATAATCCTAGGAGAAGTAAAGTATTTGGAATATTAAGGATTTACGTTACGAAATTCTACGAAGAAAAAGTTTCGGAAATTAATCAACATTACGTGGGGGATTAATGAATAAGTGATTAGAGAGAAACCCATGCAAGCCATGCAAGCAAGTACTTGCATGGGTGGGATCGAGTAACCAAGCCAAGTAACTAAGTTAGCAAAGTTAACCAAAGAGTTAACCAAGATTAAGGAAACATAGTTCCTTAAATTAAGGGCCAAGTTTTAATTAAGTCTTGGATGCACTTGATGGCTAGTTGGACAATAACTTATGGCTGATATTACTTGCTTTATGTCCACAAAAAAATCAGTCAACACTTTTCAAAAAGCAAGAGAGCAAAGCAAAGAGAGAAAAAGCTCTCTTCTCCACTTCTTCTAGTTTCTGCCCAGTTTGAACCAGCTGCAAAGAAAAATTCATAACTTAATTTCCACTCATCCAAAAATCACCAAATTTTAACCATAGCTTCTTCACTATATCTAGAAGGTACGTATTTAATTTCATAATTTTTGGAGGTGTTTTGATGGGGTAAATAAATCATGGAAGTTGAAGCTGAATAGTAACTCCGAAAATTTTAAAGCTTGTTTTCTTGATGTTTAGTTAAGAACAAAGGTAGATCAAGCTTCTCTAAGGACTCCAAGCACTATCTAGTTGTTGTTTGAGCTTTGTGAAGGTATGGACAACCTCTAACCATTGTGCTTTGTGTGAGTATGATGCCATGGAAGTGTTAGTGAATGAAGTCTTAAGCTAAGTATGGTAAAGATATGTTGATGTTAAGCTTTTGGTTGAGTTCTTGTATTGATGATATAGTGTAATGGTGAAATGAGTAACTTATTGTTGTTGCCATGATGTAAAGAGTGAGGATGAGTGTTGGTTGGAATGGATTCACGATTGGTTGAATCCGGAAAATGTTACGTTTATAGCCGTCGTAATGCCCGATTTTCGTAAACACTCTTTTAAACTGTGAAAATCGTAATGTCAAGCTACTGGCCCCAAAGGCCTCTTGCCATAGTTGGTTAGGCCTTGTTTCATACATCGTTTTGACGCTTGAATCATGTTATTCCGATATACGGTTTAGGAGATAAGCCAAATTTAGTGAAAGCCACTAAAACAACCAAACTGTTTCGGGAATCCATCTTCGTAAATATAAACGGACCCTTTAACAGTTGTCAAAATTCATGAAATTTGGAGGATAAATATTTTGGACAGTTATTAAGGCCCCTGCAAAATTTCAAAGGCAGATGTTAATATTTCAATTTTATAAAAATGTTGAAACGAAAGTTGTGCAGTGACGCTGTTCATGGGAGAAGCCACTGCCCTGTTTTGAACATTCGAAAATGAGTCCTCTGTCCAGAGCAAACTTTTGATGGATTGTATTCTAGGCATTCTCTAGATCGTTTGCGCGCTAAGTTTGCGTCATTTGGAGTTACGAGTCAAAAGTTATGACCAATTTACTAAAGGTAACGCATAACTTAGAAACCACGTTAATAACCAACTTTGAGGCTATCATCGAAGTAGCTAAGATGCTTACTTGCATGTGAGACTTTTACCTAAGACACTAGGGATGTCAAGGATGACTCCAGAGAAAGATTTGAGTTAATCGGATTAAAACTCAATTTACTAAAAATGCTAGGAGTTGTGTGTCTAAAGTGTGATGACTAAAGAGGGTTTAAGTACAAATGGGAGTTATCATAATTGGACTCGATATGCGATTATACTTATTAGTAATATAAGTAGTTCATGGAGTAAGAGTACTAATGAGGATTGTGATATCTATTGATAGAAAATCCGGAACGAGTGGAACTCTGAGAGCGCATCTTGGACTCCAGGCAAGTTTTTCTAACCATATACTTTAATATCAAAATGTTATATTCCTGATCTTGCATATGAAGTTAAAGTATGTTTATGCAAGTTTTCAAAACTCTGAGTACTAATGTTTTGTCGAAAGACTGTTGTTGTTGTGATATAACTGTATGTTGAAAAGCATAAATTGTTATGTATATTTACATATTTCCCAAACATTGCGACTATATGCTATAAGTATTATAGATATAAGTCGGTAAATGTAAAGGCTCTAAGCATAGAGCGGTTATGTATTTTCAAACGTAGACCGGGAGTCGGCATGTTATGATAAAGTACTGTCATAATCCGGAAGGAGCCGAAGACAGATTATTTTGAAAAGGCGATATAAATATTTCGATATTTATATTTTGATATTCCTTAATAAAAGAATAAAAAGGAGATAATAAATATTATTTTTAATATTTATTTAATTAATGAATATTATTTTGAATATTCATTTATTGAGCATCATTTATTAATTTTAATTAATAAATATTAATTAATTATTTATTAATTTTTAATTAATAAATATTATTTAAATATTTATTAATTATTTAAAATTCATTTTCGAATTATTTTAGGTCTTTAATAATTATTCGAAGCTTTTGATAATTATTTTAAATACTTTCCGACCTTCCGAAAATGATTTAAAAATAGTAGGAGCTCCCTAATATTTAATTTAATTATTTATTTTATTCTTTTAATAAGAATAAAATATGTTCAGACTTATCAAAAATAGGGAACTCAGTTTAGGAAGTGAATGATTATTTACTTCTCAAAAGCAGTCAAGTTTTGGAACTAGTTTCCACAGTAGCAAGAGTTTTTCAACTTATCAAAAGCAGTGAAGTTTTCCGACAAACTCCCGAGTCATGGTTTTCAAAATGAATTCAGTCCTTGAGAAAGGAGATTATATGATGAAGGTCAACTTATCTGTGTGGTAAGGTGACTGCATCACTTAATCTGACAGCTATGAAGGTCTATTAACAAGTATTATGTACTTGGGGAACTAGGATTAACTTCCAGTTCCAGGTTAGATAGACGAATCTATTAACAAGTATTATATACTTGGGGAGCTTGGATTAATGTTCCAGTTTCAGACTTATAGATTAATTCAGTGGACTTGGAGTTGGTGTAAGAGGCCGAGTGACGCACGGTCCAGCACTTTGACCCGTATGCGGTCTAGGGTGACTACCCATTAACGGTAGCGAGTACCGGGGCTCCCCCTTCTACATGTAGAGAAACGGAAGGCTTCCATAGGTTGCTGATGAAGGCTGTCGCGTGTTGCGACTGATCATCGTATACAACGGTAGCGGGCGTGGAGATGCTCCAGTTACAGTCCCTTCTTCCAATTGGAATTGTGCTACGCACCGTAACAAAAGCCTAGGAGCTGAGTTACCGATGGTGTTGTTTAGCAGTAAAACGTTCTGAAAGATTCAGCTTACTCTTCATGTTTTGACGAAAAGAAAACTTCAGATGGGATCTGATGAGTAAAAGGTTTTTTAACAATTTGAAATGTCATCTTGTTATTCGTATGATATAGCGAATAGTTATATGAAAACTTCAGAAGGTAACTGATGTATGAAAAGCTTACAGTTTTACAGCCTATTTTCAGCATATACTTGATAAAGAAGAAAGCTTACAGTTTTACAGCATGTTTACAGAAGTTATGATTATAGTGGGGCTATATTACTCACTCTTATTTTCCTTATATATCACAACACAACAGGGTCTTAAAGATATTTTATGGGATTTTAAACCTTACAAATGGTATGGTTCAAAGTGAGTTAGTTTTCTTGAAGATAAGCAACTATGAATGTTGTATCTTGAATGATGTACCCCGTATATTATGGGAGTTTAGCAAAACTATAGTAGAAGTTATTTTGCTAAGTTGGAAAGAGTATTTCAAAACTATGAACGTAATATGTTCATTGAGTTTTATCTCAAAAAGCTTCAAAGGATGTATGAAAGAGTAGTAACACTATATTTGATAATGTCTTATGTTATATACCGAACTAAATTATTCGTATGATATTTTCTAAACTTTATGTTTAGTACAAATGTTTTTAGCAGAAAAACTCTGATATTATGTATCGTTGAAAGATAATCTATTATGCTTACCATATATTGGTAACCTTATGATTATACTATTGAGATAGTAGTGATTATCATATTCTTGAATGAGAGTCACATAGCTAATTGGGTGAATAACTTGCTGAGCATTCTTTCGCTCATTCTTGCTTAAATTATATTTTTCAGAGAAAGTGATAGCATGTTCGATTGGCTTCATGCCTCGAGAAAGGAAAGTAGAAGATTCACCTTTGAGACGGTTCAGTTCAACCATATTCTACGGAAGTAAGTGGGATAAGTTTTCAGTATTGAGCTAGTTATTAATGTTACTTCACGAGGAGGTTAGCATTGATAGTATGAGATCCTGTATAAGTACATTTAGTTTGTATTAACTAATGATACTTGTTGTATATCGTTTCTAAGCCTATAACTGATGTGTATGTGAGAGAGAGGGGTCTGTGATGTGATTTTATTGGATTATTGAGTTATTGCAGGTTGTAAATGATTGGATGATGATGTGGCAACCCAAATCCCTGACCCCGGATTTGGGGGCGCTACAGAGATGGTATCAGAGCATGAGTTATAGTACTTATATACGAGAGTGTTAAGAGTTATTCGTATGTAAGAGGGTAACGCGAGAACTTATATAGAGTTCGTAATTGGACTACCGGATGTAGTACCAATGAATGAGTTAAGAAAAGGTCATCTACTTGGAATTAGTAGTGAAGAGATTTATGATTGACATTTGAGATATAGATTTTGGACGGAAATTGGCAAGACCATTCTGGAAGAGGCAATGATATATTTTGTACAAAGATGATAAGTATAATGATTTTGAGGATTCTATTGAGGATAAATGAAAGGCATATGTTTAGAAGCCTAATTGTTTAGCGAGATGACAACTCAACTCAAACATAGATAATTTGTAAGTAAATATATTATCTGTCACAGGAATCTTCAGCAGATATTATCTGACAAGAAAAAAAAGATCAAAGTCAATCTACAGACTTGAAGCAGTACTGCATTGAAAGAAGATCAATTTAATTGATCATGCCTCAGTGGAGTATTTAAGTTTGAAGAAGCTACAGTGTCAGAAGATTTAATTATTGTGTGACAACAAATATAGTCAAGTCAGAAGGAGCAGAAGTGAACCATTATAAAAGTCAAGTGAAGAGTTTTATTTGTTGTAAATCACTCGTGAACCAGACAGTACACGGAGTGTTGACAAAATACAGAGAAGATTCTTTATTACAAAAGAAGTGGTCAGCTACAGTCATCGGTGTGAAGACAGAAGATTTAAATTTAATTCTCTATTAATTAATTAAATTATTTAGTTAATTTAATTGGTAAATTAATTCAATCAGAATTAATTTATTTCTTGAATTGATTAAGAAATTAATTAATTTAGAATTATTTTAGAATGAAGAAGACTTTAATTTAATTCTATTATCAAAAAGATAATTTATTATGTATCCTATTTAATTAGATTAATTCAAAAAGAATTAATTTAATTTATAAGATATATAATAAACTAAATAGAATTTAAATTAAAAAGAAAATAAAAAAAAGGGAGGAAAGAAGACATATTCTATATATATATTCAGTCGACCAGATGTTTAGTCGGGAAGACTTTTGAAAAGTCTCCCGGAGACTTTTCAAAAGTCTCCCCGAGTTGTTGATTTAAATGAAAAACAATATTCATTTCAATTCAAAGCAGGTCGGCAGTAATAATATTCGGGAAGACTTTTAATAAGTCTCTCCGAGATTTTATTAAAAGTCTCTCAAGGTTAAATATGTCTTCCCGAGCTATCAAAGTCTTCCCCAACAAATTAAATGATTTTTCATTTAATTCCAGAAGTCTCTTCAAGTCCAGAAAAAGTCTCCCCGAGGAGAAAAAGTCTCCCCGACCAAGAAAAGTCTCCTGAGCCTGAATTTGTCTATAAATACAAGATTGATCAGCAGCATTCACTTCAATTCTATTAACATTCTATTCGGCTTAAACAAAAATTCAAGAGCATTTAATGTCAAAATCTCTCTAGAATTTTAAGAGCTAAATTAGTGAATATTTTCTGATTTAATCTTGTAACCCACCTCAAGTTTAATATAAGTATTTTACTTGAACTGTGTTTCTTTGATTATTATTTCGTGATAATAATTTAAATTGTTTAATCAAAAATTATCCGAAACAGATTTTAATATTTATTAAAGATTGTATTCAACTCCCCCCCTTCTACAATCATTTGGACCTAACAATTGGTATCCGAGCCATCTGATTGACATAAAAATCAAGATCCTAATATTTTAATTTATTAAAAATTCGAAACTTTTAATTTATTAAAAAAAAAAAAAAATTCGAAAATTTAATTTATTAAAAATTCGAAACTTTTAATTTATCAAAAAGTAGAAACTTTTAATTTATTGAAAATTGAAATTTTAATTTATTAAAATTTCAAAAACTTTAATTTATTAAAATTTCTAAAATTTTTAATTTCTTAAAAATTTGAAATCTCTTTAAATCTTAAAATTTTCAAAACTTTTAATTCATTAAAAATTCGAAATTTTTAATTCTTTAAAAAATTCGAAATTTTTAATTTATTAAAAATTCGAAAATTTTTAATTTCTTAAAAATTCGAAAATTTTTAATTCCTAAAAATCTCAAATCTTTTTAATCTTCCATTATTTTAATATGAGTACTCAAAGAGTGAGTAGCATTAAAATTCCTCCATTTGATAAAGATAATTATAATCTTTGGAAGAGGAAGATGACATTATTTCTTCGAACTGCAAACCCTAAGTACAAAGATATTTTGAAGACCGGTGTTGTTGCTCCAATAACAATCATTCCTGAGCATATGATAGATGGTGTACTTATTCCGCACAGACAATTTGATAAAGAAATTTCTGAGTACACTGATACTGAAAAGGAACTGGATTCTTTGGACACCAGCCTGCAGTTAATTTTGGTAGAATCTCTTGATCCCGGAATGTACAATCATGTTGTTAATTGCAAAAATGCTAAACACATCTGGGAAACGATAGAGATACTGAATGAAGGAACAGAAGAAGTGAGGGAGAATAGATTGGAAATCTTAACGTCTCAATATGAGCATTTTAGATCAAATCCTGGAGAAGGTATCTCTGATGTTTTTGAGAGATACAATAAACTGATAAATGATCTAAATCTCAATGGCAAACACTATACGAAGAAGGAGATCAATAGGAAGTTTTTGCTGACAATGCCAATTCACTTAGAGCATAGGATTACTGCCATCAGGGAGTCAAGGGACATGAATGAAATTTCATTGGAAAGACTTTATGGGGTATTAAAGACCTATGAGCTAGAGCAGATTCAACAGAAAGAAATATATGGTACAGGCAAAGTGGTCAGCAAGTCTACAGCTCTTGTAGCAGAAGTACCAGAACACAGAGAAGCTATGACTGAATCTTCTTCAGTCAAAGTCATTGATCAAGGTATTGTTGCAGAAGTTGGTGCAACTCAAATGAATTCATCTGAAAGTGAATTCTACTCAATGGAAGAACTTGATCAACTTGAGGATGAATCTCTGGCACTGATTGCTAGAAAATTTGGAAATACAAGATTCAGGAGGAACCCTAATTTCAAATTCAAGCCTATGGGAAACAGATTTCAGAGAGGTGGTTCTTCTAGCTCATCCAATACAAGAGGTGGATACAAGACAGGGATGGTTGACAGAAGCAAGATTCGTTGCTTCAACTGCAATGAAATGGGACACTTTGCTACAGATTGTAGAAAGCCCAAGCAGGAAAGAAAGAAGGATTCATATGACGAACTTAAACAGAAATATGAGGCTCTTCTGAAGAAGCATCAGGGAAGATCATACTTAGCAGAAGGAAAAAGCTGGGATGATTCTGACAACGATGAAGAAGAAGATATGGGAAATCTTGCTCTAATGGCCTCTTCTTCTGAAGGATCACAATCCCCACCTCGTCAAGGAATTGAGGTAAATCCTAGCTGTCCTAAAATGTTTAAATTGCTGGGTGAGGATTTAACTAATGCTAGGGATCGAATAAAAGTCTTAATTCTCAAAAATCAAGTTTTATCAGATGAGAATTCTGAATTGAAAAAGCTGAAACTTATAAATGAGAAATTAACTGAAGATGTTGCATTTCAAGTTAATAGAGTCAACTGTTATGTTGAAATTGAAGCCTTTTTGAAGGATAAAATTGAAAAGGAAAAGGTCAGGTGTCAAGCCTATAGAACTGCTTCATTTGTTATGAAAGACCTAGTTGACCAACAAGAAATTAAACGCAAAGTTGGGATAGGTTTTGAATATAACCAATCCGTAGGAAAGGCTAGTAACATTACCCCTTTTAAAAAGACTGCTATAGAAAGGGGTATTCCACATGTTATTAAAGACACTAAGAAACCTCTTTTCATAACTCCTATTGCAGAACCAGTTCTTGATAGTTGTGTAATAGTGGATTATGAAATTAAACTTGAAGATCTTAAAGAGGAAGAGAAAGTACAGGAAAAACCTGTAAGGGACATAAAAGGAATAAATGTCCAGGAAGCTAAATATGTACCAAAAAAAAAACCAATACAAAATGTGAACACTGCTAGTTCATCCACTCCTGGTTTAGGTGCTAATGAGCTTAAGAAAAATCATAACAGACCTAATAAGTTTGTTAATAGTAGGGAAAAGAACAACAGATTCCATGCTACTGAGAACTTTAAAAATGTTAATAAAGTTAAGGTAGAAACTGTTAAGACTCCTGCTATTGTGAATAAAATGCCTACTATTGATGTATGCCATAAACCATGTGGTGTAGATAACTGTATGCTATGTGCTTTCAATGTTATGTCTGCATATTTTAAAAGCATGCATGCTATGAATGTCAATACTACACCTAGACAGCACTTAAATCACAGGCATGCTAGATCAAAGACTGCCAGTCCTCCTGTTTCTCAGAAGGAGACATTTTCTCCTAAGCCTGTATACAAAAATGTTAAGGCTGTTTACAAGGAGAAGTGTTCAGTCAAAGTAGTAGATGAGTTTGTCAAGTTGGGTTCTGTTGTTAAACCTGACAAAGGACAATTTTTCAAATATGCCGGGCCCAATCAATGTTGGGTTCCGAAGAAGGCCTAACTCATTTGATGATTGCAGGGTGTAAAACAGGTGAACCGGGTTATTTGGATTCTCGATAGTGGATCCTCACGACACATGACCGGAGATAGAGCCCTGCTATCAAATGTTGTTGAGAGAGCTGGCCCAGTAGTTACCTTTGGAGATGACAGCAAGGGTATGACTAAGGGATATGGCTGTTTAGAAGCTGGCAATGTCGTCATTGATAATGTATCTTTTGTGGAAGGTCTCAAACACAATCTTCTGAGTATCAGTCAGTTTTGTGACAAGGGATACACAGTGAACTTTGTGAAGGAGAGATGTTTGATTTCTCACAAGAAGGATGAAAAGCTTGCTCTTCAGGGAGTAAGGAAAGGAAACTTGTTCGTAGCCGATCTGAACTCAGGTTGCAGAGATGAAGTCAATTGTTTTTATGCTAAAGCTTCGTCAGATGAAAGTTGGCTATGGCACAAGAAACTCTCACACCTTAATTTCAAATCTATGAATTCTCTAGTCAAAAGAGAATTAGTGAGAGGACTGCCTCAATTGGAATTCACTCAAGAAGGACTTTGTGAGGCATGTCAGAAAGGGAAAGCAAAGAAAGCATCACATCCAAGCACTGACACATCTAGTATTACTGAGCCACTACAATTAATTCATATGGATTTATTTGGTCCAGTTAATGTTATGTCAATATCACATAAAAGATATGCCTTGGTGATTGTTGATGACTATTCAAAGTATACATGGGTTTTATTCCTGCACTCAAAGGATGAAACTCCTCAAGTGGTGATTGATCATATAAAAATGACTGAGTTGGATTCGAAGCTTCCAGTTAGAGCTATAAGGTCAGACAATGGAACTGAGTTCAAGAATGCAGTTCTGAATGACTTTTGTTCTGAAAAGGGAATAACTAGACAATTCTCAGCACCTAGAACTCCGCAACAGAATGGAGTTGTAGAAAGGAAGAATCGTACATTAATAGAAGCTGCAAGGACTATGCTGAGTGAATCAAGGCTTCCAATGTACTTTTGGGCTGAAGCTGTAAATACTGCATGTTATACCCAGAATCGAACTCTGATCAACAAGGACTTAATGAAGACACCCTACGAAATAATGGCTAACAAGAAACCAACGCTCAAGTACTTTCATGTATTTGGTGCTAAATGCTTTGTACTTAAAGATGGAGAAGAACGTATTGGGAAGTTCGAAGCTAAAGCTCTAGAAGCTATTTTTGTTGGTTATTCTAAAAGATCTTATCGGGTGTATATTATTGATCAACATCATGTCAAAGAAAGTGTCAATGTAACTTTTGATGACACAAGATTCCCTAACATCCAAAATGATGATCCATCTGAAACTCTTAAGTTCAACAATATGCCAGACTCACACTCAGATGATGAAAACGAACCTGAGGCTGCAACAGGAAACAACAATGTTAATAATGCTGATGATCCAAGTGGTAGTGGTGGAAACAGTGAAAACTCTGGAGATACCACTAACACACAAGGAGATTCATCAAGAGATCCTAGCAGCAACTCAGGGGGAGGAGATGAAGGATCAGCAAATCAAACACAACATCACAATGAAATTCAAGGCGAATCATCAAGATCTAATCTGCCAAGTCAGAGAATTTGGAGTAGAGCTCATCCTTTTGAGCTGATCATTGGTGATCCAGATGTTGGTGTTAGAACAAGAGGTGCTACACAGAATCAATGCAATTATTCTGGGTTTCTATCTGAAATGGAACCTAAGAAAATAGAAGAAGCACTGTCTGATCCTGATTGGGTGATTGCTATGCAAGATGAACTCAATCAATTTGAATCTCAAGATGTTTGGAAACTGGTACCCAGACCAAAGGACAAGACTGTAATTGGCACACGATGGGTATTCAGAAACAAGTTGGATGAAGATGGCATTGTAATAAGAAACAAAGCCAGACTGGTTGCAAAAGGTTATTCCCAAGCTGAAGGAATTGATTATGATGAAACCTACGCTCCAGTTGCAAGACTTGAGGCTATCAGGATGTTTCTGGCATTCGCAGCTCACTCCAATTTTAAAGTTTATCAAATGGACGTGAAGAGTGCATTCCTGAATGGAAAGTTAGCTGAAGAGGTATATGTACAACAGCCCCCAGGCTTTGAAGATCCAGATCACATGGACTTTGTATATTTTCTTTTCAAGGCTATCTATGGTCTCAAACAAGCACCCAGAACATGGTATGACACTCTTTCTGAATTTCTTCTTGAAAATGCTTTTGTTAGAGGAGTCATAGATAAAACTTTATTTTATAAGAAACACAATAATGATCTGATAATGGTACAAGTATATGTTGATGACATAATATTTGGGTCTACTAATGATAACTTGTGCAAGAGATTTGCTAAGTTAATGCAGAGTAGGTACGAGATGAGCTTAATGGGAGAGCTGAAATTCTTCCTTGGACTTCAAGTGAGTCAAAGAATACATGGAATATTCATTTGTCAGTCCAAGTACCTTAAAGAACTTCTGAAGAAGTATCACATGGAAGATTCAGCATCTGCAAGAACTCCCTCATCTACAGCTGTCAAGCTTGGATTATGTGAAAACTCAATAAAGGTAGACATCACAAGCTACAGAGGTATGATTGGATCTCTACTTTACCTAACTGCAAGCCGACCAGATATTATGTATGCCACTTGTATATGTGCAAGGTTCCAAGCGGATCCTAGAGATATTCATCTTGTTGCTGTGAAAAGAATCTTAAGATATCTTAAGGGTACACCTAATCTTGGTATCTGGTACCCTAAAGAATCTGGTTTTAATCTAATAGGATATACAGATTCTGATTATGCAGGTAGTGTTGTTGATAGGAAGAGCACCTCAGGGAGCTGTCAATTCCTAGGGAGAAGATTGATTTCCTGGTACAGCAAGAAACAGCAAACAGTTTCCAATTCTACAGCAGAGGCTGAGTACATTGCTGCGGGAAGCTGTTGCGCTCAGATCTTATGGATAAGAAATCAACTCAGAGATTATGGCTTTGTGTTAAATAAAGTTCCTATTTTATGTGATAACACAAGTGCCATTGCGATCTCCAACAACCCTGTACAGCACTCGAGGACAAAGCACATAGATATCAGGTATCATTTTATTCGAGAACATGTCATGAATGGTACTGTGGAATTACACTTTGTACCCACAGAAGAACAGACTGCAGATATTTTTACTAAGCCACTTGATGAATCCACATTCACCAGGTTGGTTGGTGAACTTGGGATGTTGAATAGCTTTTCATCTTAAATCCCAGTTCACATCTGCATTATGCTCTTAAATAAAATTTCAAGTGTTTGTTATGTGAATATTTGTCATAACACTTGTGAATTTATTTTATTTAATTCTAGTTCTCGAATGTGTGTTTAGTGTAAATTATTATATATATTTTATTTTATTTTATCTACTTTTGGTTGTATTGTACTATATTTTAATTTTAGATTATGATATTTAAAAATATTTTAATCAAAATTTTACAAGTTAGAATTTTGATAAAAGATATTTTTATTTGAAAATAATTTAATATTGAAGTATAGATATTTTAAGTATAACTTATTATTATTTTATATAATTTTAGTTTAATTAATTATATATATATCGTATTTATTGTTTAAAATATAGACTTTTAAAACTATTATTTATGTATATATAAAGTTCGGGAAGATTTTCTCTACTCAGAAAGACATTCAAAAAGTCTCCCCGAGTTATAGTAAATGTCTCTCCGAGTTTTGTTTTTCATTTATTTTATTTTATTTTAATTTTTCATTTTCTAAAAATCAAAGAGACTTTTGATTTATAGTTTAATTTTATGTTTAAGTTTAAAATGAAAAGTCTCCCCGATTTTTGTTTTTATTCTTTTTCATGACTGTTAATTCAAAAGTCTCCCCGAGACTTTTGAGATTGTCTCCCCGAGACGATTTATAAATGTCTCCCCGAGACATTTATCTACTGTATGCTTTACTATGTTATTTTAAATTATTTTTCTTTTCTTTCAAAAGTCTCCCCGAGACTTTTGGGAAAGTCTCCCCGAGACACAAATGTCTCCCCGAGACATAAAAGTCTCCCCGAGACTTTGCCTATATATATATGTTCAGTTTTCATTCTCTAATCCTATCTAATCCTATTCTATTCCGTTTTTTAATTGCCAAACCCAATCAAACTCTTGCAAATTTTTCTCTCTATTAAACAATTTTGTGTGTAAGTTTTTTTTCTTCTTCTATAATTAGTTATTTACTAAATCTTAATCAGTTTTTTTTTCTTCTTCTTTTAAATTTAACTGACTGATGGATTTAGAAACAATTGTAAAATTTTTGATCACTTATTTAATTTCACCTGTTCTATTTATTTTCTAATAAATTACGTTGTTTGTTACGCAGATAAATTATAATGGCTGCTGTCTTTGAAATCTGCAAGACTAACTATGTAGGGTACTTTGATCCTACAAGATGTCCAGAACCCAGATTCATTCCCTGGATTCGATTTCTCAATGAGCATCCTATGATCGGAACTTCAATATCCCTGGACCCTGTTCTGAAGATTGATCCACTGAAGGCTCTCTACTCTACAGCTGTTAATTGCTCAACCAGCACGTCAACTCGCTTCGCATTCAAAGTAAGAGGAAGAGATTACTGGGTAACAGATATTGATGTAAACAGGATTCTAGGCTTTCCAACAGACAACTTTGATCCACTACCGACACCACAGGAGTTGATAGAATTCTTTCAAACCATCCAGTATCAAGGTGAATTTAATATGGTTAGACTGTCCAAGACTCATCTAGTAAGTGAGTGGGACTACATCTTTGATACACTGGCCAAGGTATTTTCTCCATGTCTGAAGAATAGTTTTCACAACATTCCTCTGCTTTTACAAAACATAGGATTTGCTGTGACACATAACCGGAGAATAAATTTTGGGAAATTAATTTTGAAAGAGATAATCAGGAAAATGGGTACTTTTTCAAGCAGAAGTCTTACAGAAGATCATACAGTTCATTGCTACTATCCAAGATTTCTGACTTTGTTTTTGAATGACAAGCTAACTAATGAACACAAAGTGTTATTTAACAATTCACCTATAGTAAGATCGCTTTCCACGCAAAGAAATCTTTTTACAAGGTTGTCGAAGGCAAACAAACTACCAGGTGTTCCTGTAATTTTTACACCATACATGGCTCAATTCATTCATCAACAACAAAATCAAGCACCAGCACCAGTGTTTGATGCAGGACCTCTACAAATGATTCCTGCTCCTCCAAGTGAAGATGAAGATGAACAAGTTGAACAACTTGAAGAACATCATGCTCAAGCAGAACCAATTGCCTCTGCTCCTGTAAGTACTCAGGTAAGGAATTCTTCTATTGTGAATTTTGACTTAAATCTTGACTTAAAATATATCAGTGTTAAGCCCCCAGTGGCTATTAGGATAGATCATGAGTCTGAAATCCAACAGTCTCTGACACAGGTCTTAGATCCATACACTGCTACTTCGTCATCACAATCTCTCTCCCAAACACAGAAGAGAAAACATACACAGTTAGGGAGTGAAGAAGACTTGATTCCTGCTCCACAGAAGAAGCAAATGCTTGGTACTTCATCTACCCTAGTAATGGTAGAACATGATGCTTCACAACATCAAGTGCCTTCACAGGCTTTAGGAGGAAACTTGGATCTCTCGCTGATTCCTAGATCCTTGCCTACCTCCCCGGATGGATCATATCCGGAATCTGAAAAGATCTACTCATCATCTCAAGATGATCAGCAACTCTTTGAGTCTTACCCTGAGGCAACTCAGTTTTCTATTCCAAAAGAAACGCAAGACTTTATTGAGGATTGGAACTTGCAAAGTTCCATTGCACCACCAGTGACCTCTCATGCAGGGGCTTTGGTGATCTATACTGCAGGTACATCTGAAGGCTCGGATTTTGAGTTAAACACGAGCGAAGAAAGGCAAACACTGTGTGATACACCTACACGTGAGGTGAGTGAAACACTCTTACAAATAGGAAAAATGAGTGCACACACAGGCACAGAAAGTGAGATGCAAAATATGTTACTGTCCTTTCAACAACAGATGGATGCACTGAAAGCAGAAAATGCACAACTTCGAGCTCAAGTAAATGCTCAAAATTCTTCAGATCCAGTTTCAAATCAGTTTTCTCTCATTAGAAAGGATCTTGAAGAAGTAAAGGCAACTGTGCTTCTCAAAACAAATGATGTGAATCAAACGCAAGGTGTTATAGCAGCTGATATCAAGGACTTGAGACAGAATCAAATTCAAATTGCTGATAATCTCACAGAGATAAATAAGATCTCAAATCGTATTGATGTTCTAGAAGATGATTATCATCAGTACAATGCTCTTAATTCCTCGAGATTTGCAATGATTGAAAGAGGCATAGATCAGCTGAATGAAGGTTTGAGGCATGTCTACAATATGGTAAAGTCTGGAACTACACCCATCCCAGAACAACAACAATTCTTTGAAGGGACTTCAGTCAAGGATCCCTCAACTAAGGGGGAGAAGGTACAAGAAAAAGCTTCAGTCAAAGGAAAAGGGAAAATGCATGACACAGTACAAGAAGCTGCTACAGATCAATACAAGTCAGATCAATCCTACTATGCAGCAGAACAAGATTTTTCTTTCTTTGAACCAGAACAACAAACTCCTGGAAAATCAAATTTTGGTGATGCTGAAACAGGTGAGTTTGACAGAGAATTTCTTTTCTCTGATGAAACAGAAAGAAATGCTGAGCTAGATGAAGAACTTAGAAGATTTCAAGAAGAATCCATAGAAAAAAACTTTGAGTTAGATGCAAGGATTTTTGAAATGCAAAATGAAGCTCAAGCAAGAAAAGACAAGCTTGATAAGCTTAAGGCTCTCCTACAAGTTAAAACCAAGGAGAACAAGGAAGCAGCTGCACAAAAGCAAAAGCTATGGGATGCTGCAATCACTGCCAAGAGGGAAGACATTAAAAGAAAGTTTGGACCAAAATGGGATCAAGCTAGAATGATCATGGATCAACCTCAGATTGGCACATATCAAGACAGAGAGGTATCCGGCATGATAGGTGAACTATTCACTGCCAATACAACTGTAGATCTTTACATGGCTGCATTAAAGCTAGAGGTCAGGTATATCACAGTTGAAGTAAATATAGATGGCTGGCATATCATAATTCATCTTGATAATTATGGTTTCTACAAAGTCTCGTTGGACTTCTTCAGAACAAGAACACCCTCTGAGTTATGGGTTATGCTGTGTAAAGTAAAAAGAAGTTCAGAGATGAATGAAATACTCCGAGATCACATTCGAGACTTTGCTACTCTAAGGAGTCCAGAAATCATACCTGAACCTTATGAAGTAAGGTTTGTGAAAAATAATCGATATCAAATAATTCGTCTCAATTCAGAGTCTATGACTGGATATCCTTTGAACTACTTAATAGACGTAGAGAAAATGCTACGGTCTGAAGGATTTCAAAGTCAAGCTAAATCAGTTGCTGCTGATTATATCCAAGACTACTGTATGTCTAAAGATATTGATTTTTACAAGCAATGGAAAGGACTAGAAGAGTTCAAGCAACCAACTTCAATTCCACATGATCCTCTTGATAATGAAGTTTTGTATAGACTTTCTATATCAGAACAAAACAAGGCGTATGGGGTTTCTGGAAGCTCTCAGACAGTACCTGAACCAGAACCACGCACACCTATTGTTGGTGTTGAAGAAACAGAAGAAGGTGAAATACAGTCTCAAGATGATCAGATTTGAAGAAATGTTAACATCTTTTGTTACTAGAACTAGGATAGATCAAGATAGAAATCTGTACTATTTGTTCAGTCTAGAGGAACAACTATCTTGTATTTATCATTAATGTTTGAATCTGGAAATGTTTAAATATAAACCAGAACTAAGTTTGTTTATTTACAAGTTTTATTGTTATATCTTTTTCTTGTTTGTTAGTTGAGTTATCCTCTAGTGATTTGCTTGTTATTGTTTAACAAACAAATAGGGGGAGATTGAAAGGCATATGTTTAGAAGCCTAATTGTTTAGCGAGATGACAACTCAACTCAAACATAGATAATTTGTAAGTAAATATATTATCTGTCACAGGAATCTTCAGCAGATATTATCTGACAAGAAAAAGAAGATCAAAGTCAATCTACAGACTTGAAGCAGTACTGCATTGAAAGAAGATCAATTTAATTGATCATGCCTCAGTGGAGTATTTAAGTTTGAAGAAGCTACAGTGTCAGAAGATTTAATTATTGTGTGACAACAAATATAGTCAAGTCAGAAGGAGCAGAAGTGAACCATTATAAAAGTCAAGTGAAGAGTTTTATTTGTTGTAAATCACTCGTGAACCAGACAGTACACGGAGTGTTGACAAAATACAGAGAAGATTCTTTATTACAAAAGAAGTGGTCAGCTACAGTCATCGGTGTGAAGACAGAAGATTTAAATTTAATTCTCTATTAATTAATTAAATTATTTAGTTAATTTAATTGGTAAATTAATTCAATCAGAATTAATTTATTTCTTGAATTGATTAAGAAATTAATTAATTTAGAATTATTTTAGAATGAAGAAGACTTTAATTTAATTCTATTATCAAAAAGATAATTTATTATGTATCCTATTTAATTAGATTAATTCAAAAAGAATTAATTTAATTTATAAGATATATAATAAACTAAATAGAATTTAAATTAAAAAGAAAATAAAAAAAAGGGAGGAAAGAAGACATATTCTATATATATATTCAGTCGACCAGATGTTTAGTCGGGAAGACTTTTGAAAAGTCTCCCGGAGACTTTTCAAAAGTCTCCCCGAGTTGTTGATTTAAATGAAAAACAATATTCATTTCAATTCAAAGCAGGTCGGCAGTAATAATATTCGGGAAGACTTTTAATAAGTCTCTCCGAGATTTTATTAAAAGTCTCTCAAGGTTAAATATGTCTTCCCGAGCTATCAAAGTCTTCCCCAACAAATTAAATGATTTTTCATTTAATTCCAGAAGTCTCTTCAAGTCCAGAAAAAGTCTCCCCGAGGAGAAAAAGTCTCCCCGACCAAGAAAAGTCTCCTGAGCCTGAATTTGTCTATAAATACAAGATTGATCAGCAGCATTCACTTCAATTCTATTAACATTCTATTCGGCTTAAACAAAAATTCAAGAGCATTTAATGTCAAAATCTCTCTAGAATTTTAAGAGCTAAATTAGTGAATATTTTCTGATTTAATCTTGTAACCCACCTCAAGTTTAATATAAGTATTTTACTTGAACTGTGTTTCTTTGATTATTATTTCGTGATAATAATTTAAATTGTTTAATCAAAAATTATCCGAAACAGATTTTAATATTTATTAAAGATTGTATTCAACCCCCCCCTTCTACAATCATTTGGACCTAACAATAAAAGTCAAGGATAATTGTTAAGACGATGCGTGGTGTTGATAAGGTATAGAGTCGCAATGAGGAGGTAAGATGCACATTTGTTGTATCTTCTAAGTATGTTAAGTATTTTTGGATCAAAGTGGGCCTCTTAGTGGAGGTGACCCATACAGTTTGGATATTGTGGTCAAGATGAGAAGCATGAATGACCAAGTGAGTAAGGGATGGTATGAAGCTCCTTCTGCCAGTAGTGGGACTACGGCTAGAAGTGGGGGTGAACATTCATAGAGAATTTATTTGTTAAGATGAGATAAATGGTTCAGGGAAAGAGGTCCCGTAATAGGATAATTGACCCTTAAGTGTGAATTGATTGAGACTACATAGTGGACAGTATGTCTCATCCTTTTAGTAATATACCATATGTCGTGTAAACTATGAGTTTTGAAAAGTGACGGTCGGAAGGACAAGATGATAAAGGTATGAACATGAAATTGGTACCAGTTATGAGGAATCTCCCCTTAGCTAGCAACCTGATAGGTAATGTCGATCTGGCATATCTCACGTGTTGTGTTTGATAGCCTGTTGAGAAATATGATAGTCCTATTGATATGAACAGTGTTAAGGATATATTTTATGAGCGTCAACCTAGTTTGACACCTACCTATTGTTTTACCTTAGCACATAGACTATTCCATTTATTAGCCCCTAAGTACTGCCCATTAGGATGAAAAGGATCTTTCTATATAAGTATGAAGCCGTTGAGATTGAAACGAATGACATAATGAATCCCTTTGGGGTTAGTAAACCAAGGTGGTGGAAAGAAGTATGTTTTGAGAAAATTCTCTTTGCGAAAAGTTTTAAATAAAAACGGTTGTTTCACCCTCAAAATATATCACCCAGGAGTTAAGTTCATCAATGTCCCATGAGATGGGGGGAATTCATGAAGGGTATAACCCAGAGATGAGGCAAAACCAGAGCTGGTGGAATGATCATTGTGCATGGTCAAGATTAGCAATTGTTGCTTTCACGAGAGTAAGTATGAAATTCTTAAGTGAATCTATTTATTACCAGAACTAGGTTGTATATTTTTATATATTTTCCGAAGTAATTGAGAAGCTAGATGAAGTTGAAATTGAGACTAGGACGAAAGAGCCTAAGTATGAAACATTAGGAATTAAAGTTTACAACAGTTATCAAGTGGTTGTCTCGTATGCTGTGACCAAATAAAATGGTCGTGATGGATATAAATTGTTAGCGGATGATGAAAAATGGTTATAATAAAAAGTGGATTCGTAAGGGGTAATGATTCAATAAGTAAAGACTGAGGCAGGAAAAGTAATATTGTCTGAATATTTATTAGTGTCATTCAATGGAGATTTGATTTCTTTTGAGAAAAGAGAAGAGATGTAATGTCGAGAGAAAAATATCGTTGGTATAAGGATGTTCAAACTAACGATAGAGATAAAGTGGTGAAAGTTAAGATTACACGATAATGACGAAGTTGTGTTAAAGGACATAGAGACAAATTGAGGGATTCAGATTACGATGGAAGTGAAAGGTCTATTACACTTTGGAGGATAGGTCTTTGGACAACTGTGATTAGTACCATAAAGGAAATACATGGAAAACAAAAAGAGTATGTAGTAGTAAATGGGTCGAGGATGTAATTATTAGCGACCTTATGAGGTACTGCCTAATAGAGTTATATGGTTCAACATCGATCTAGTGACAAGAATAATACTAACATCAAAGGCATTTAGAAGTTGCATCTACCAAGATAAAAAGGATTAATTACTCAATTATAAGGAGTAGTAGAGAAAGACATGATGAGATTGAAAGTGTCACCGTGAGGTGCACCAGTTTTGATTATTAAAGAAAGGATGACGCCACGAGTTAGTGTGCGGATTGCCAAAAGTGATTAAGATTATAATCAGGATTGAATATCCTAACCATGGATATAGATTATCCAACCGTTTGGAGACTAATTTACCCTTCGAGGATAGATTTGAGAATCAGACAACAGGAAATAGAGATGGATCTAAATGAATTGCTAGAAGGTGCATTCGACAAGAGTTATGAACATTATGAGTTTTGGGATGTCAATCGGAGCAATGAATGCATCTATAACTTTTATAGATTTAATCAATAGAATTTTTAGGAAATGATTGGACCGATGGCCAAGGTTTGTATAAATGATATTTTGGTCTGCCAAAAGATGAAGAGAGAGAACGAAAAGCAAGTGTAATTAGCCTTACAAAGAGAAAGAAGATTGTATGATATTTTCTCTAAAGGGTGAGATTTGGTCAGGCAAAGTTAAATTTTAGGAAATTAATGAGTTACAAGGAAGACGTGTTGACGTATCAAAATTGTTGAGAATTGGGAAAGTCCCAATGTACTAAAAGAGATGAGAAATTGTGGACTGGAGGTCTTTATAAATGATTATTATGGTATCCGACTCGTGATCGCAGCCGATAGCTATAGTATCCGTACATGAGATATAAGAGCATTATATTGCGCAGATGAGAGTGTAGGATTTATGAAGAACTTGAATTCAATAGAGATATTCTAGCCGAAAGTCTAAAATTGGGATGATAGGTTTGAGACCTTGAAAAAGGGATTCCTAGTTAAGTACGGACTTCTTTTATGTTAAAGTTCCGTAACACATTGAGGAAGGAAAACTCATCACAGCTTTTTCAACATCATTTTCTTCTTCTTCCTATATTTGACAATTCGTCATCTGATTAGGATTGACAATACATATGGTGTGACTTCTTGTCTGTGTGACAAAAGTCTGGTGGGACGCCACCCAATTGTGTGTTGAAAAGCCAAATCATACTAAAGACTTTCTTTCACAAGTACATACATTGTTGTTCTCATTCTTATCAAAGTTTCTTCTTCTCATATACATTGGGAAGTGAGTTTATTTATCTTTGAATCACTCTGATCATTTTGCAATGATGTTTGATAAAAGGTTTATGCCTTGGGTATCGAAAGGAGTTGAGACAATAACGTAATAGGGATATAGTTTTCATTCGAGGATAGTTACATTCAGAATGTAGTCACGTCACCTTACGAAGTTTTGTATAGAAGAAAAGTGTCGATATTCTTCACATTAGGACTAAGACAAAGAACAAGGAAATGTTGGGTATCCAGAAGGAACCCGCAGGTACGTTAATGAAATGAGGAAAGAAAGAAAGCATGGAGTGAGAGACTTCATATTTCTAGAAGCATTATCACGTGAAGTAATAACGAGATTTGGTAAAAGAGAGCAATTAAGCTCAAGGCTATTAAAGCTAGTAGATTCTGAAGCATGATAGGAAAACGCTTATATGTTGACGCTATTTCGCAAGAGTTATAATACGAAAGATCAATGTGGATGCTAGACACGTGTTTGGAATAAGAAATCGTAGAGATGGTAACCAAATGGGTTTTATGATCGGTAAGGATCAATGACCGAAAAGAGAAAGTGTGGAAAAATAGAACCATAGCACCAGAAAGGGTGTATGGATGAATCAGAAGGTTGAAGAGAAACCTTAGTTACCTTTGTTCAGATTCCGAGGACGGAATCCTTTTAAGGAGGGTAGACTGTAATAACCCGAATTTTTGGATGAAATTTTTTTATTTATTTATAAACGACCCGGATGAATAGTGATTCTACGGATTATGAAAAACTTTTTAGCCCACACCTAGTAAGTGTTGGAATATTGAAAAACCGAAGATGTGATATTGTTGTATGAAGAAAATGAGTGAATGTAAAAGCCGTCGGAATCCGAAAATTTTTGCTTTTACTAATTATTTCGTAATTTACGAGATATCAAGGAATAAGAGAATTAAGTTGTGAATAAAGAGGATTATTTAATCAAAGGAATTATAATCCTAGGAGAAGTAAAGTATTTGGAATATTAAGGATTTACGCTACGAAATTCTACGAAGAAAAAGTTTCGGAAATTAATCAAAATTACGTGGGGGATTAATGAATAAATGATTAGAGAGAAACCCATGCAAGCCATGCAAGCAAGTACTTGCATGGGTGGGATCGAGTAACCAAGCCAAGTAACTAAGTTAGCAAAGTTAACCAAAGAGTTAACCAAGATTAAGGAAACATAGTTCCTTAAATTAAGGGCCAAGTTTTAATTAAGTCTTGGATGCACTTGATGGCTAGTTGGACAATAACTTATGGCTGATATTACTTGCTTTATGTCCACAAAAAAATCAGTCAACACTTTTCAAAAAGCAAGAGAGCAAAGCAAAGAGAGAAAAAGTTCTCTTCTCCACTTCTTCTAGTTTCTGACCAGTTTGAACCAGCTGCAAAGAAAAATTCATAACTTAATTTCCACTCATTCAAAAATCACCAAATTTTAACCATAGATTCTTCACTATATATAGAAGGTACGTATTTAATTTCATAATTTGTGGAGGTGTTTTGATGGGGTAAATAAATCATGGAAGTTGAAGCTGAATAGTAACTCCGAAAATTTTAAAGCTTGTTTTCTTGATGTTTAGTTAAGAACAAAGGTAGATCAAGCTTCTCTAAGGACTCCAAGCACTATCTAGTTGTTGTTTGAGCTTTGTGAAGGTATGGGCAACCTCTAACCATTGTGCTTTGTGTGAGTATGATGCCATGGAAGTGTTAGTGAATGAAGTCTTAAGCTAAGTATGGTAAAGATATGTTGATGTTAAGCTTTTGGTTGAGTTCTTGTATTGATGATATAGTGTAATGGTGAAATGAGTAATTTATTGTTGTTGCCATGATGTAAAGAGTGAGGATGAGTGTTGGTTGGAATGGATTCACGATTGGTTGAATCCGGAAAATGTTACGTTTATAGCCGTCGTAATGCCCGATTTTCGTAAACACTCTTTGAAACTGTGAAAATCGTAATGTCAATCTACTGGCCCCAAAGGCCTCTGGCCATAGTTGGTTAGGCCTTGTTTCATACATCGTTTTGACGCTTGAATCATATTATTCCGATATACGGTTTAGGAGATAAGCTAAATTTAGTGAAAGCCACTAAAACAACCAAACTGTTTCGGGAATCCATCTTCGTAAATATAAACGGACCCTTTAACAGTTGTCAAAAATCATAAAATTTGGAGGATAAATATTTTGGACAGTTATTAAGGCCCCTGCAAAATTTCAAAGGCAGATGTTAATATTTCGATTTTATAAAAATGTTGAAACGAAAGTTGTGCAGTGACGCTTTTCATGGGAGAAGCCACTGCCCTGTTTTGAACATTCGAAAATGAGTCCTCTGTCCAGAGCAAACTTTTGATGGATTGTATTCTAGGCATTCTCTAGATCGTTTGCGCGCTAAGTTTGCGTCATTTGGAGTTACGAGTCAAAAGTTATGACCAATTTACTAAAGGTAACGCATAACTTAGAAACCACGTTAATAACCAACTTTGAGGCTATCATCGAAGTAGCTAAGATGCTTACTTGCATGTGAGACTTTTAGCTAAGACACTAGGGATGTCAAGGATGACTCCAGAGAAAGATTTGAGTTAATCGGATTAAAACTCAATTTACTAAAAATGCTAGGAGTTGGGTGTCTAAAGTGTGATGACTAAAGAGGGTTTAAGTACAAATGGGAGTTATCATAATTGGACTCGATATGCGATTATACTTATTAGTAATATAAGTAGTTCATGGAGTAAAAGTACTAATGAGGATTGTGATATCTATTGATAGAAAATCCGGAACGAGTGGAACTCTGAGAGCGTATCTTGGACTCCAGGCAAGTTTTTCTAACCATATACTTTAATATCAAAATATTATATTCCTGATCTTGCATATGAAGTTAAAGTATGTTTATGCAAGTTTTCAAAACTCTGAGTACTAATGTTTTGTCGAAAGACTGTTGTTGTTGTGATATAACTGTATGTTGAAAAGCATGAATTTTTATGTATATTTACATATTTCCCAAACATTGCGACTATATGCTATAAGTATTATAGATATAAGTCGGTAAATGTAAAGGCTCTAAGCATAGAGCGGTTATGTATTTTCAAACGTAGACCGGGAGTCGGCATGTTATGATAAAGTACTGTCATAATCCGGAAGGAGCCGGAGACAGATTATTTTGAAAAGGCGATATAAATATTTCGATATTTATATTTCGATATTCCTTAATAAAAGAATAAAAAGGAGATAATAAATATTATTTTTAATATTTATTTAATTAATGAATATTATTTTGAATATTCATTTATTGAGCATCATTTATTAATTTTAATTAATAAATATTAATTAATTATTTATAAATTTTTAATTAATAAATATTATTTAAATATTTATTAATTATTTAAAATTCATTTTCGAATTATTTTAGGTCTTTAATAATTATTCGAAGCTTTTGATAATTATTTTAAATACTTTCCGACCTTCCGAAAATGATTTAAAAATAGTAGGAGCTCCCTAATATTTAATTTAATTATTTATTTTATTCTTTTAATAAGAATAAAATATGTTCAGACTTATCAAAAATAGGGAACTCAGTTTAGGAAGGGAATGATTATTTACTTCTCAAAAGCAGTCAAGTTTTGGAACTAGTTTCCACAGTAGCAAGAGTTTTTCAACTTATCAAAAGCAATGAAGTTTTCCGACAAACTCCCGAGTCATGGTTTTCAAAATGAATTCAGTCCTTCAGAAAGGAGATTATATGATGAAGGTCAACTTATCTGTGTGGTAAGGCGACTACATCACTTAATCTGACAGCTATGAAGGTCTATTAACAAGTATTATGTACTTGGGGAACTAGGATTAACTTCCAGTTCCAGGTTAGATAGACGAATCTATTAACAAGTATTATATACTTGGGGAGCTTGGATTAATGTTCCAGTTTCAGACTTATAGATTAATTCAGTGGACTTGGAGTTGGCGTAAGAGGCCGAGTGACGCACGGTCCAGCACTTTGACCCGTATGCGGTCTAGGGTGACTACCCATTAACGGTAGCGAGTACCGGGGCTCCCCCTTCTACATGTAGAGAAACGGAAGGCTTCCATAGGTTGCTGATGAAGGCTGCCGCGTGTTGCGACTGATCATCGTATACAACGGTAGCGGGCGTGGAGATGCTCCAGTTACAGTCCCTTCTTCCAATTGGAATTGTGCTACGCACCGTAACAAAAGCCTAGGAGCTGAGTTACCGATGGTGTTGTTTAGCAGTAAAACGTTCTGAAAGATTCAGCTTACTCTTCATGTTTTGACGAAAAGAAAACTTCAGATGGGATCTGATGAGTAAAAGGTTTTTAACAATTTGAAATGTCATCTTGTTATTCGTATGATATAGCGAATAGTTATATGAAAACTTCAGAAGGTAACTGATGTATGAAAAGCTTACAGTTTTACAGCCTGTTTTCAGCATATACTTGATAAAGAAGAAAGCTTACAGTTTTACAGCATGTTTACTGAAGTTATGATTATAGTGGGGCTATATTACTCACTCTTATTTTCCTTATATATCACAACACAATAGGGTCTTAAAGATATTTTATGGGATTTTAAACCTTACAAATGGTATGGTTCAAAGTGAGTTAGTTTTCTTGAAGATAAGCAACTATGAATGTTGTATCTTGAATGATGTACCCCGTATATTAGGGGAGTTTAGCAAAACTATAGTAGAAGTTATTTTGATAAGTTGGAAAGAGTATTTCAAAACTATGAACGTAATAAGTTCATTGAGTTTTATCTCAAAAAGCTTCAAAGGATGTATGAAAGAGTAGTAACACTATATTTGATAGTGTCTTATGTTATATACCGAACTAAATTGTTCGTATGATATTTTCTAAACTTTATGTTTAGTACAAATGTTTTTAGCAGAAAAACTCTGATATTATGTATCGTTGAAAGATAATCTATTATGCTTACCATATATTGGTAACCTTATGATTATACTATCGAGATAGTAGTGATTATCATATTCTTGAATGAGAGTCACATAGCTAATTGGGTGAATAACTTGCTGAGCATTCTTTCGCTCATTCTTGCTTAAATTATATTTTTCAGAGAAAGTGATAGCATGTTCGATTGGCTTCATGCCTCGAGAAAGGAAAGTAGAAGATTCACCTTTGAGACGATTCAGTTCAACCATATTCTACGGAAGTAAGTGGGATAAGTTTTCAGTATTGAGCTAGTTATTAATGTTACTTCACGAGGAGGTTAACATTGATAGTATGAGATCCTGTATAAGTACATTTAGTTTGTATTAACTAATGATACTTGTTGTATATCGTTTCTAAGCCTATAACTGATGTGTATGTGAGAGAGAGGGGTCTGTGATGTGATTTCATTGGATTATTGAGTTATTGCAGGTTGTAAATGATTGGATGATGATGTGGCAACCCAAATCCCTGACCCCGGATTTGGGGGCGCTACACACAATAACATTGCTTCTTCCCCATAGGATCCAGTCATTGCCTATGCTAACTCTACTGCATATGCTCCTTTTTGTGATCTCTTTCAAAGTGGCAGTTGGGTGTTGCCTATGCTAAACACTCGTAGGCACCATACTCCACTATCGCTTCGATTATGGATTGATGAGTTTATTCCCCCTGTTTTTAACCTTTCTGTGCAGGACAAAATTTGTTGGGATTCTCATACCAAAATTTCTGCTAAAGTTGTTTGGGAATCCATTCGGGCTCATGGTGACTTGGTGGATTGGTCTAAATGTGTTTGGTGCAAGTTTCGGGTGCCACGGTTTGCATGTTTCTCTTGGCTTCTTTGTCATGATTGAGTTCTTACCTTTGCTAGACTGGCACACTTTGGGCTTCAATTGGATACTCATTGTTTGATGTGTGTAGGAGGGGGGGAGACTTCACAGCACTTGTTCATCTCTTGCCCCTATGCGCAGTTTGTATTGTCCTCATTTCTTACTTCGAATTTGGGGTTATGCCTGGATTTTTCTGCTTTGCTTTCTTGGGTGAATATTGTGGATGCTGTGCTTCTTACTTCTGATGTGCCTTTGAGAGAAGTTGCCCTCCTGTTCCTACAAGCCTTTGCTTATCATTTGTGGCGTGAAAGAAATGCTTGGCTTCATGGAAAGGGGATCTTCATGCCTGCTAAATTGTTAGATGGAATTCTAATTGACATTAGGGCCCGTATTTTTGGCTCAACATGGTTTACTAAATTATTATGTAATAGGCCAGATTTTATTATGTACTTTAGCATGTGATTCGCCTTGTGCCTTTCCTCTCTATCTTCAATCTTGGCTTGTAAGATTGATTATAGATAGTTCTGTTTTGGCCTTGGCTCCTTTGTAGCCTTGTTTGTTTCGTATATATTCATATTTAGCAAAAAAAAAGATAAATTCTTGGCACTTAATATATTTAAATATTATTTGAAAGTATTTTAAATAAAAAGGATGAATATTTATTCTTATATTTAAAATAAAAGTAAAATAATAAGAAGCATAATTTATTTATGATAATAATTTTAACAATTAATGTTATTATTGTTATTATGAAATAATATTTATCGATAATTAATTATTATTGATTAATTACACAAATTATTCATAAATATTATCTATTTTAAATATAGCAAAATCTATGAGCAACTTGATATTTTAACTAAGTACTATGTGGCATTCAAAATTTTTTTGTGGCGCCTATACAGTGGTTTGACTGTATAGCCGCAACATAACATAAACAAAGTACTTAGAAATTTTCTCATTGAAAACTCAAGTGGCGCCTATAAATTTTGTTCCGCCTACACAGTGCTTGCACTGTAAAGGCGCAACAAAATACTTAAAGGGATTTTGTTATACTTTAGTGGCGCTAGCAAATTTATGTGACGCCTACCTAGTGAACACACTGTAGAGGCGCAACAAAATTTTGTTAGTAAATTTTGTTGCGCTAGTCTCGTTTGTGGCGCCTACACAGTGCAAGCAATGTGCAGGCGCAACAAAGGCACTTAATCAATTTTGTTGAATGTTTGTGGCGCCTATAAATACCTGCATACTTGTTTTTTTCCTTTCTTCATTTACTGTCGATACATACACTACATACACTGTGTTTCAAACCCAAAGGCGCAACATAGATCTCCATTTTTAATCGAACATAACTCAGCCATTTCTTGTCCAAATTTTAATCCAAAACCAATTTTGTGGAACCCACAACCTTACTGATAATTTGCAAGTGGTCCCATTAATTTTGGTTAAGGATCTAAAATTTTCAATTTTGTAAATATCGATCTGATTGGCTAGGGTTTGTAATTTTTTTAAATCGATTAAAAATTATAATAAATTAAAAGTGTGTTCAAAATTACTAGGAAACCATTATATAATTATTTCACACAAATCCGAGTATTTTTAAAAAATTAGGGTTTGGTTCATAATTTACTAAAATTTTACGATATTAATTAGTAATTTTAATTCGTAAAAATTATCTCTCAATTTATTGATATGGCAGTTAATTTTGAGATTAAAAAGACTAATTATTTATCTATTTTAGTAAACGATTGGACTGAAGCAGGAGAGTTAAGTAACTGGGCTCGATTTTTAAATGAACAGTCTATAGTCCGGTATGCACTAACTACTTCTGTTCCTTTAAATAGAAATTTGTTAAGACAGGTATACAGGTCTGCTCAGGACACTTCTACAAATGGCATCTCAGTCTTTACTTGCAAAATACAGAGACAGAAGGTGCAAATCACTGAGAATGATATCAATCGAGCACTTCATCTGCCTTCTGAGAATTTTGAAGAAGAACCATCGCAGGCAGATCTGGAAAATTTCTTCGTGTTCATACACTGTACCAGAGTGAACAATAATCTTCCGAAGAAGATTTAAAAGAATCACCTTCCCAAAGAATGGAACCTGTTTTTCAACATTCTGTCTCACTGCTTTGCACCAAAGACATGTGGCTTCCATGAAATTACTCAGTTCAACAAGGTGATTGGGTATGCAGTGGCTTCTGGGTCAAGGATAAACTTTGGAAAATTGATCATGGCCGAGATTCTGAAGAACCAGGCCAAGATGGAGAACTTCTATTTGTATCCCAGATTCTTGCAGCTGGTGTTGAATCAAGTACTAAGAGCTGATCAACTCCAAGGGTTTCAGAACAGTCCATTGGAAGAGTCACCCTCACTCCAATTCAAGACAATTCTGTTGCTACAGAATGAGGCTGACTATCCCAACAGGTATACTCCTACTCCAATGAATGACCCTATCAGAGATTTTCTTGATCTTATTAGACAGGATAATGAAGAAGAAGAAGAAGAAGAAGAAGAAGAGGCTGCAATATAAGAAGAAGAAGCAATCTCTAAAGAGGAAGATGAAGCTGAAACTTCTAATGAATCTGGAAAATCAGCAGCATTAGAAGAGGAAGATCAAAGCCCTGAAAAAGAAGATGAAATTATAGAAGAGGCTGATTCTGATCATGAGGAAGAACAAATTTCTGCAGATGAAGAACAAAGGAAAAGCCCTGAAAATCAAATAGAGGAGATAGCTGTTGAGGCAGAAGTGGAAGATCCTCAGAATACAGAGGTGTACATCCCCAGCATTTTTTATGATTAAATGGATGAAGGCACACTTCTTGACTTTGAATTTTCTTTCTATCTGATGAATTTGTCACAATATCTCCTATTGTGCCTTAAACAACCTTGCACACATAAGAGCCATCAGTGGCCATCGAAACTGGCAATGAACTTGGTCAAAACAAACCAGTTCTAACCACTGCCAGAGAACAACAAACACTCCCTTCATATCCTCAAACTAGAAAAAGAACCATTGATATAGATGATATGAACGAGTCCCTACCAAATCAGGAAATTATTAAAATATCCCCTACAGCTCTGCCCTCTCTAAATCGACGTAAAATGAATTTTAAACCTAGGTCAACTGTGAGCCAGGAACCTGATTCTCCGATCTCTGACGACATTATCTTTCTTCGTAACCTCAATTCTGAAATTATTCAACTCCTGAAAGGTACGGGAACAGAAGAAGAAATGGAAAAAAAATCTGCTACTTCAGTAGCTAGTACTGTTTTGGTTGATCCAATCCAGAACCTATCTTCACAGACAGTTGGGGGCATCACTGACTCTAGCGAGCTGTTCATTACATTGTCAAATATGGTGACCCCCCTGGACTTAACATCTCCATATCCTATTAAGGATGTTTTCCCTCCCCAAAAGGGTGAAGTGGAAAGGCAACTCTCCCATAGAAGGGAAGAGGTCTCCATTCAAGGAGTAGTTGTGTCAACAGCATCACTACTTCAAGTGGAAGTGCCTTCACAGGCGTCACGGGGCACCACAAGCTCTCATTTGTCAATCACTACATTGCCTGAGGTGGTGACCCCCCTAAAAATTCAAATTCCGGCTCCTACAACGGAGGTCCTCCCCACCTTATCAGGTCAGGCGGAGGGACAACACACCCATAGAAGGGATATGGACTCTATTAATAGAGTATCTGCTACTTCGGTAGTAGAACCTGTTCAGGATGTCTCTGAGCAAGTAATGCCTTAATTGGTTTTAGCTGGCATCACGGATTCTAAAAACTTGCCTATCATTACAGAATCCATAGTGGTGACCACACTGGGTCTAAAACCCCCAGTTCTTGAAAATGAGTTCTCCCCACCCAAAGTGGTCCCGCGGAGAGGCAACCTACCCATAGAAGGGATAGGGATTTTCATGCAGGTACAAAAGATGAGGATATGCTAATGAATCAAATGAGTGACACACTTAACCTGAGTGATCTTTTATTCCCTGATCCTGATTTTCCGAGTGTGAGTGTTGAGGGTCATGCACAAAAAGAAATAGTGAGGACTGAGACACCCACTAACCAAATAAACACCCCACACATTGCACACACTGCACACAGCCGAAGGATTCTAAATCTGGAGGCCCAAGTAACTAAAATTTATTATTCATTGAGAAAGATCTTGAAGGTGCAGGAGCAACAGAGGGCAGAAATGAAAGAAATCAAAGATTTGGTCAAACAATTGCTGGCTTAAAAAGTTCCTATTTCCAATCAATCAACTTCGACAACTCAGATTACTCCGGTAGGAAGGGAGGATAACCCAACTGAGGGGGAGAGAAGAGAAGAACAAGAAAAAGTAGTTTGAGCTGAAATGATCTTGGAGTATACAGCTCAGGGGGAGACAGATTTCTTTTACTGGCCTAGAGTGAGGCAACTTGAAGAAGGAGAAATTTTTGAACCCTATGTGCCAATGGAGATTCCAACAGAGATGGAAATAGATGAAACTGCAAAAGCTACTGGAATAGATGTTGATGAGGAGTTTGCAGAAGAACATGCCTTTGATAATGACTGTCTTCTAGTTGGTGTAGATGAAGTTGTGACTCAAGGTATAGATCAAGCTCAAGAACTGATGAAGAGAAAATGGAAGAGAGTACAACACACAATAGAAAGGAGAAATAGAATCAAGGACATAGAAGCTAATGTTGGTCCTGATTGGGATGAAGAAAGGAATCTGCTCAAGAAGAAGGAGTTGTCTCTTACTCAGAATAAAGACAGAGTAGTCCTTGATCTCTTCAGGACCATGAGGAAAAAATTTGAAGATGTTCATGAATTCTATGCTATGCTATCAGAAGAGATAACAAGCGTGTCAGTAAGTGCATCCAAGTACGGATGGAAAATGTTCATAAATTCTACAACACTGGGGTCAAAGGTATTGTCGACAAAGAGTTTTGAAAAGATGAATATTGTGGAGCTATATGTGCTGAAGAGGAGTGTCATCTTTGGTGGGGATAAAACAAATGAGATACTGAGAGATATGATTGAGAATAAAATTATAGAGATTAGTGTCGAAGCATTTGAGAAGCCTCTGGTGGTCAAGTACTACAAAACAACAACATTTCATATCCTAACTTTGTCTGATGAATGTCTGGACTGAAGTCATGCAATGTTCATGCAGTACGTAGAAGGGAGACTCAGAAGCAAGAAGAATAGAACAGACGAAGATCTAAAGGCTGCTGAGTTGATCTATGGATTCAGGCTGAACAGATCAATTAAAACTTCAGGTAGATATCTAATGGAGACAACCATATATTACCAAGATCCAGTGTATGTAAGACGGGAGGATGGCACTGAAGTACTTGAAGCTATAAGAGATTCTGAACCTTGCATTCAGACGAAGATGAATGGAACAAAATACTTCCTTTTCAAGAAGAACGGAGTGGATAAAAAGAAAGAGCTATCAAAATTGAGGAGAAACAATTATGAAATTATCGAAAAAGTCCTTTCAAGGGTAAAGAGATCCACTGTCAAGTAAGACAAAAAGGCTTTGAGGATGATTGAAGATGTTCTAGTGGAGAAGCTGGCAGAAGAGTCGATGCATGACACTGATAGAGTTAAAGGCTTTCCAAAAAGGATAATAGTGTTCATGCTTTCAAAGAGATAATCTCTGGCCTTCGAGTCAATCTCTAAGACAAACTCAACCGCTTTTCTCACTAAAGTTTTGAAGAAGTTAGAAGAACCACCTCTAGTCAATACTCTTGAAGTGGAAGCTAGAGACATAGTGAAGGCAAGGTTAGAGCAGAAGGAAGAAGAGCTAAGAAAGCATTACTCTGAGACAAGATCCAAGCACAAACAAGACTCAGTACAAAGAAGCAGAAGATCATAGAATTATCTGTTCAGGCTAGAGGAACAAACTTCTATTGTACACAAGAAATCTGGAAATGTAAAATCTAATCCAGAATGTAATTAATATTATTTACTATCTTTCTGCACTTTACTTTTTCTTGTAAGCATCAGTTAGGTTATCCTCTCACAGGATTTGCTTGTTGAACTCTAATGAACAAATAGGGGGAGATTGTAAAGCATAATGTAACGTAGTATGTAATAGTGATAATGATAACTCAACTAAGAAATAAAGACAGATAAATAATACTAATATGCAGCACATGAATCCAGAAGGACATGCAAATAGAAATCATACATACATCACTGCAGAGCATTCAAAATGTAAAGTCTACTAAACGACAGCGAGAGAAGTTCATTAATATGTTCAGGCCTCAGCAAAATATAAGTGTTCCATAGATTTGAGACTAAAGACAGTGCAATGATCAAAGTATAGATGTCAAAGGGTTTCAGTGATCAGAAGCAATGAATCAGTCCAAAGTTAATCAGCTGAAACAGAACATAAATCAAGGGAATTCAATTCAGGGTTAGTCATTTGTGAACCAGACCAGTGCACTAAGCGTCAGCACAACAAGAAAATAATTGTCTTGATTAATCAGAATAAAATCAGTTGTTCAAGCCAGAAGAGTGAAAATCAAGCAGTAATTACTTCAAGAACTCAAGAAATATGTTAAGGCAAGTCATATTGCACTTGGTGGTTCCTACGAAGGTCAATCACTGTGAGAAGTGCAACAAAACTTTACTTAGGCGCAACAAAGTTGGAAGCTCAAGATAAGCCAAAGTCAAGGTTTGTGGCGCCTGCACAAGGGAATGAGAGTGTAGGCGCAACAAAATATGTGTGGCGCAACATAACTCAGTTGAGGCGCAACAAAAGCTAGTCAAGAGATTTTGTGGTGCCTATACACTGCATCTAGTGTGCAGGCGCAACAAAAGGTCACATAAGTTCTCCAGGTACGCTAATCAAATCAGAGAAGACGGAAAGAATGGAGTGAGAGACTTCACTTTTCTAGAAACATTATCGCGGAAAGTAGTAACGAGATTTGGCAACGGAGAGAATTTAAGCTCGAGGGTATTAAATCTAGTAGGTCTTGAAACATGATAGGAAAGTGCATATACATTACCGCTGGTTCACAATATTTATAATACAGAAACCTCGTGTGCCCTACGTCTATATTATGAAAGAACAATGCGGATGCTAGGCATGTGTTAGAACAGGAAATCGTAGAGATGGTAACCTGTTAGGTCCAAAATCATTATAGAAGGGGGGTTGAATATGATATGGTAGATTTTTCGTTTAAATACGGATTAAATGTTTGTGTTTTTAAGATATGAAAATGGCAGTTTATGAAACACAAAAATTCGGGTAAATAACAATGTATTATTAAATCCCTGAGGTGATACACTTCTAATCAAATGATTAGCTTCAATGGGTTCAATCAAGGTTATAATAAAAATACAGTTGGGTGAAATAAATGATTGTCTTTAATGGAGCTCCCGTCTGTATCTCTTTTGTTGAAGATGAATGAATGCCTTACTGTCTGTATTGATTTTCACCCATATATAATTTGTAGACTTATTGGAAAATGATTTCCAACAAGGTATAAGTCCCATGTTGCGCCTTGTAGAGTGTTAGTAGAGTGTGGGCGCCAAAAATATGTTTGTTGCGCCTTGGAGTTTTTGTTGCGCCACTAGTTCAATTTAGTTGCGCCTATACAGTTGTACTCTTGTATAGGCGCCACTAATTCCTTAGAAACATTTCTCAAAAGCTAGATTTTGTGGTCACATAAGGAGTTTTCCTTCCTTAATGTATTAAGGAACTTTAACATAAAACAAGTCTGTACTTATCTAGGAATCGATTTTACAAAGACTCAAACTCACCATCCCAACTCTAGACTTTCGGCTTGAATATCTATATGGCACTCAAGTTCCTCATAATTCCTAAAGTCTCATCTTTGCAATTTAATGCTTTTATATCTCAGGTGCAGATACTATAACTATCGGCTGCGATCATGAGTCAGATACCATAACAAACATTTATAACGACCTATAGTCCACAAGTTTTCACCTCCTTTAGTACATTGGGTCTTTTCCAATTCCCAACATTTTCAATACGTCAACACATCTCCTTTGCTACTCATTAATTTCCCAAATTTTAAATTTACTCAACCAAAACTCACACTTTAGAGAAAATGACATACAATCTCTTTTCTCTTTCTAAGGCTAATTACACTTGCTCCTCGTTCTCTCTCTTCATCGTTTGGTAGATCAAAATATCATTTATGAAAACTATGGCCATTTATCCAATCATTTCTTAAAATTCTATTGATTAAATCCATAAAGTTATAGGTGCATTCATTGATCCAATTGACATCCTAGAACTCATAATGTTTATAACTCTTGTCGAATGCAATTTTGGGCAAATCATCTAGGTCAATCTTTATTACATGATATCTGATCCTCAAACCTATCTTTGAAGGGTAAATTATGTCTCCAATGGTCGGATGATCTCTATTCATGGTTAGGATATTCATTCCCAATTGTAATCTTAATCAATTTTTGGCAATCAATACACTGACTCATGGCGCTATCCTTTTCTTTAACAATCAAATCAGGTGCACCTCATGGTGACACTTTCATTCTCATCATGACTTTCTCTAATACTCCTTATAATTGAGTGATTAATCCTTTTTATCTTGGTAGGTGCAAACTTCTAATATGACTCTGATGCTAGTGTTGTTCCTGACACTAGATCGATGGTGAATTCTATAACTCTATTAGGTAGTACATCATAATGTCGTTAATAATTACATCCTCAACCCATTAACCACTACATATTCCTTTTTCCCCCAAGTATATTCTCTTTTGTACCAATCACGGTTTCCCAACAACCTATCATCCAAAGTGTAATAGACCTTTCACTTCCATCTTAATCAAAATCCCTCAGTTTTTCTCTCTGTCCTTGAACACAACTTTATCATTATCGTGTAATCTTAACTTTCACTATTTTATCTCTATCGTTAGTTTGAACATCCTTATGCAGACGATATTTTTATCTTGACATTAAATCTCTTCTCTTTTCTCAAAAGAAATTAAATCTCCGTTGAATGGTACTAGTAAATATTCTTACAATATTACTCTTCCTGCCTCAGTTTTGCACTCTCGAATCATCACTCCTTACGCTTCCACTTTTATTATAGCAATTTCCTGAATCATCACTAATTAAGAAGTTATAAACATCACGACAATTTTATTTGGTCACAACATACGAGACAACCACTCAACAATTGTTATAACTTTAATTCATAATATTCAAAACTTAGGTTATTTCGTCCTAGTCCCAAATTTGAACTTCATCCAGCTTCCCAAATATTTAAGAAAGTATTTACAAGATACACAACCTAGTTCTGGTCACCAACAGATTAACTTAAGAAGTTTATACTTACTCTCGTAAAAGCAACAATTGCTAGGCTTGACTATACACAATGATTATTGCACCGACTCTGGTTTAGAATCATCTTTGGGTTATACCCTTCCTATATTTTCCCCTCAATCATGGGTCTTGATGAATGGAACTCACGGGTGGCACTTTCTAAGGGTGAAAAAAATATGTAGATGCCAAAATAGGCTGACATTTAACAAATATATATTTATCACTGTTCATATCAGCAAGACTATCATATTACTCGACAGGCTATCAAACACAACACGTGAGATATGTCGGACAAATATTAGCTATTTGGTTGCTAGCTAAGGGGAGATCCCTCACAACTTGTACCAATTTCATGTTCATACATTTATCGTCTGGTCCTTCCGACATTCACTTTTCGAAATTCATGATCTACATGGCCTAGGGTATGTTACCAAAAGGACGAGACATACTGTCCATTATGTAGTCTCAATCAAGTCACACCTAAGGATCTATAATTGTATTATGGGACCTCTTTCCCCGAACCATTTATCTCAACTAAACAATTAAATTCTCAACGACTGCTCAGACCCCTTTTCTGGATGGAGTTTTACCACTAGCAGAAGGAGCTTTGTACCAACACTACACACCGGCTCATTTATACTTTTCATCCTGACCACAATATCTAGAAAGCATGGGTTACCTACACTAAGGTCTCACTTTGATAAGTAAATATTTAACATACTTAGAAGATACAATAAATGTGTGTCTTAACTCCCCGTTGCAACTCTATACCGTATCAATACCACGCATCGTCTTAACAACTATCCTTCATTTCTTATCCTTAATAGAATCCTCGAAATCTTTATACTTATCAACTTGTACAAAATATATTATTGGCTATTCCAAAATGGTCTCGTCAGTTTCTCATCCAAAATCTATATCCCAAATGTCATTCATAAATTTACTCACTACTAACTCCAAGTAGGTGACCTATTCTTAACTCATTCATTTTTACTACATTTGATAGTCCAATAATTAATCCTACACGAGTTATCACATTATCATTTTATATAGGAATAACTCTTAACACTCTCGTATTTAAGTACTATAACTCATGCTCTGATATCATTTCTGTCACTGCCCCAAATCCGGGGTCAGGGATTTGAGTCGTCACATCACCATCCAATCATTTAAAACCTGTAATAACTCAATAATCCAACGAAATCACATCATAAACCCCTCTCACTCACATATACAAGTTATAGCCTTAGAAATGATATACAACCAGTATCATTAGTTATTACAAACCAAATGTACTTATCCAGGATCTCACACTTATCAATGATAACCTCTAACTGAAGTGACATTAATAACTAGATCAATACTGAAAAACATGTCTAACTTACTTCTGTAGAATAATATTGAACTGAACCATCTCGAAGGTGAATCTGCTACTTTCCTTCCTTGAAGTATGGATCCAATAGAATGTATTATCACTTTCTCTGAAAAATTTAATATAAAGGAAGAGTGAGCGAAAGAATGCTCAGCAAGTCATCCACCAAATTATCTATGTGATTCTCATCCAAAAATATGATAATCACTACTATCTCAATAGTATAACATAAGGTTACCGGTATATGGTAAGCATAACAAAGTATCTTTCTACAATACATATAGTCAGAGTTTTCTATAAAAGTATTTATACTTAACATGAAGTTTAGAAGATTATAATTCGAACAATTTAGTTCAATATATAAAATAAGACACTATCGAATATAGTGTTACTACTCTTTCATACTTCCTCTGAAGCCTTTGAGATAAAACCCAATGAATTTATTTCATTCACGATTTTGAAATAATATTATCAATAACTTAGCAAAATAGCATCAACTATAGCTTTGTTAAACTCCTATAAAATATAATAAGTACCCAATTAAAGATACTGCAATAATAGTTGCTTCTCATCATAAGCAAATCAAATCACTTTGAACCATACTACTTGTAAGGTGTAAAATCCAGTGAAACATTTTAAAGATTTATAAACCGTCTGGTGTACATCATGTACCCGCTTAAGTTTTCAAAATAATTTTTCTTCCAAAATATCTCGGATGAGTAAGGAGAAATATCAAGATATCAATCACTGATAACAACATCGGTAACTCAGCACATAGGCTTTCATTACGATGTTGCAACACAATTCCAATTGGAAGATGTGACTGTGTCTGGAACATTACACCCGCTTCTACCGTACGTACACGAAGATCAGTCGTAACATACGGTAGCTCTTGTTGTTTCTCTACACGTAGAGGGGGAGCCACGACATTCTCTACCATTATTGGGAATCACCCTAGACCTCATATGGGACAAAGTGTTGGGCCGTGCATCACTTGGCCACTTACCTATATCTCCTAGTCCACTGGAACAATCTATAAATCTGGAACCGGAATTCGATCCTAGTTCCCCAAGTATATAATACTTATCAATAGATTCACAAAACTTTGAATGGGTATTGCCAGAATAATCGGGGAAGTCATCTCACCACAAAGGTGTGTTGACCTCTTCCAACTGATGTCTTTTATCAATAATGAAAACCATTTAAAACCACGCCCTGGGAGTTAGTCGGAAAACCTCTTATGATTTGATAAGTTGAAAGCCCTAATACAGTAGGCCAGTGATGCCAAAACATAACTGTTTTTGAGAAGTAAATCACCTTTCACTCGCTAGACTGAGTTCCCTAATTTTGATAAGTCCGAGAATATTTTATTCTTATTAAAAAAAATAAACTAAAATATAAATATATATTAGGGAACCCTCACTATGTTGAAATAATTTTTTCGAAGGTCAGAAATATTTTTAATAAATCATCCAAGACCTTAAATAATTTTAAATCAATATAAAATATTCAGAATAATATTCATTAATTAAACCCTTTTTAAATTAATATTCAGAATAATATTCAGTAATTAAATAAATATTCAAATAATATTTATTAACTCTATTTAATTCATTTATCAAAAGAATATCAAAAATGTATTTATTGGAATATTTATAATCGTTATTTTAAAATAATTTGGCATCTCCCAGATTACAATAGTATTTAAAATAACTTTCTGACTCCCGGTCTACGTTCGAAAATATGAAAGCCACTCTATTCTTAGAGCCTCTATATATACACCGGCATATATCTATAATAACTTATAGAATATAAACCAAAACATTTAACGATTACTTTAAATCGCAGTTCAATCAGCTCCTTATTTAATCAACAGTTATATCACAACAACAACAGTTTTCAATACAACAGTAGTACATCAAGTACAAGTTTCGAAAACTTGCATAAGCATAATTTAATTTCATATGCAAGATCAAGGATATAATATTTTGAAAATAAAAGTTTAAGGATGGGAAAACTTGCATACGTAGTAATACAAGTATTTTAATATGTAAAAACGTAGGGTTAGAAAACTTGCCTGAAGTCTAAGATACGTTCTCATAGTCCCACTCGTTCCAAATTTTCTATCAATAGATATCATAGTCTCGATTAGTACTCTTAATCTCATCAACTACTTATATTACTAATAAGTATAATCGCATATCAAATCCAATTATGAAAACTTCAAATTGGTACTTAGTCCTTTTACTTAACACTTATCTTATCCGACATTGACCTCCTTGGGTCTATCTTGACCATTTATAAACTGTCTTGTCAATGACTTTTAATCTAATCCTTTACTCGAACACATAGTCATATTATTTGTCAACATCTTTCGTGTTTTAACCGACTCCAAATTATCCTTTTATCCCGGCCAAAGTGGTTCGTCAAAACAGTGCCCCTAGCGTTGAATTTTCTGCGAATTACTATTACGCAACTCGCACTCCAACATTTTTAATAAATCATAAAATTCATAATTAAATACAAAACCATCTCAAAGAGCTTCTTGAATATTTGTAATAATTATCAAAATATTTTGATCCGGAACACATAAGTGTAACTCGGTGAAAAGTATTTTATAAATTGGGTAAAATACAGAATTTTACTATTTACGCCGCTTTCACTAAACTGTTGATTTCTCCAAAACCATTAACTCAATAGACGCACCGTTTTCACGTGCACTATCTAGAGAATGCCTAGAATACAATACATCAAAAGTTTGGCACTGGACAAGGGACTCATTTTCCCGAATTTACTAGAATCGCGCAACTTTGGTTTTGATATTTTTATAAAATCGAAACATCAACATCTGCACTTGAAATTTTACCGAGACCTTACTAACTGTCCACACTACTTAACCTCCAAATTTGCAAATTTTTGAAAATTGTTAAGTGGTTTGTTTATGTCTCCAAAGTGAGTTCAACGTAGCAGTTTAACTATCTCGACCGGTTTTAGTAAAACTAACATATCTTCTAATCCGTAAATCGTTTTAACATGATTCAAGCGCCAAAATAAACTACAAAATACGCTCTACACGCTTATGTCCAGTGTTGCTCAAGAATAATATTTTTCAATTTGAAAACATGGCTCAAAGCAGTCTTATTTACAAATGGCCATGGTAACGACAATAATCATAATGTTTCCCATTTTAATTATGTTAAAACCTCTTAAAACCAAACCAATCATCAACCTAGCCATCTTTACATCAAAATAAATTTATAAATTCCAATGATCATCCAATTCAACTCATAACAACCAACTATCAAGAACTAAGCAATATATACCGAACTTCTTAAACAACATGTTCTTGAACACACTTCTTAACCATGCATATAACTCAAGTAATCCAAAAAGGGAAAGGATATTTATACCTTCTTGCAGATTAATAACAATAATAAGAGCATGGGTAGTTTGGTGGATACTTGATCCATCCTTATAACACCTAGAACTTTAAGAAAAATCATGAACACACAAAGATATTACTTGTTGACACTATTCCCTACTCATCTTCTACATTTTCTTTACCCGACCAAAACACCTCTAAAAACTATAAAATAAATACATACCTACACTAGGATGTATAGAAGGCCTGAGATATTTCTTGGGATTTTTAGATGTCAAGAAGTTGATAAAAAAATCGTTGAACTCCCTGCCCTGTCCTATTCAGCCGAGAGCTTCCTTGGGAGCTTTCTTGATCTTTCTTGCTTTTTCTCTTAAATCTCTCTCTTGGATAATATTTGTAATGAATAAGGGCAGATGAGATATGTTTATAATTGCATGGTTTCAAAGTCCAAAAGTTGATGGATGTCAAGTACTTCATGGAATAGTGCGAGTCATGGTCATGGTACTTGTTATCCTTAACTTAAGGATCTATGTCTCTTCTTGCCTTAACTAATTGACTTCTTGACTTGGTTACTCTTAAACCACTCGGTTGCATGGCCAACCAACCTTCTTGTTATCTTGTTTTACAATTTAATACTTGTTCGATCTCGTTTCGTCATCCTATAAATTTTCAAATTCATTTTGCGTAGTAAATTCTATCGTAATCCTTTCTCCTTTCGAACATCTTTATACTTAAAATATAAAAGGATTCCAATCCTTGATCCTCCATATCATTTTATAATTCTCGTATTCCTTGATATCTCGTAAATTATAAAACAAATAGTGAAAGTGAAAATTTTCAGATTCTGACGACTTTTACATTCACTCATTTGCTTCACACAACAATATTATGTCTTCGGATTTCCGATATTCCATCACCTACCTAGTGTGGGCTAAAATTTTTTTATAAATCCGTAGGATCACTATTCATCAGGGTCTTTTATAAATAAAAAATGCGTCAAAAATACGGGTTATTACAATGCACTTGCATCTTTTCTCTCTTGATCCCTCCTATGTCAACTACATAGAAAAAGGACCTCATGTTCCAATGAAGCTTGTTACAAGTGTGAACCCTAATGGTACTCCTGCTTTTGATAAGCATGTTCTTAAACTCACCACAGAGTTTACTGAAGAGGATGAAAAAGAGGTGCTAAAGGATAAAAAGGCCTTGAATATTTTATTCAATGGTATAGACAAATACATGTTTGACAATGTAATCAACTACACAACATCCAAAGATGTATGGGATACTATACAAACTCTGTGTGAAGAAACTGAACAAGTTAGGAAGAACAAGATGTAACTCCTGATTCAAAAGTATGAATCTTTTTATTTCAAGAGTGGAGAGTCTATCAGTGACACCTACAACAGGTTTCAAAAGCTTTTGAATGGTTTAAAGCTTTATGGAAGGGTTTATGCAACTGAAGACACAAACCTGAAATTTCTTAGGTCTCTTCCTAAGAAATGGAAACCAATGACAATTTCCATAAGACAATCTCAGGACTTCAAGGATTATACACTTGAGAAACTTTATGGTATTCTCAAAACATATGAGTTGGAAATTCAACAAGATGAAGAGATTGAGAAGAGTCAAAGAAAGGACAAGACTGTGGCTTTGATAGACAAAGAAAATGAAGAGAGGAAGGGTGAAAGTGAGAGTGGATGTGTAGAAATGGTTAACATAGTGGCCAATGATGCTGTTGAAGAATCATCCAAGGGAAAGGGAAAGTGCAAGTATGAAGAAAATGAAGAATGTTCTCAAGATGATCTAGATGAAATTGATGAACACCTTGCATTTCTGTCAAGGAAGTTTTCAAAGCTAAAATTCAAGAGGAATCCAAATGCTCAAAGGCCTGGATCCCAATTCAAGAATGACAATTAAAACAAAAATTTGGTTGATAGATTCAAATTCAAATGCTACAACTGTGGATTAGCTGGTCATTTTTCAAATGAGTGCAAAAAGCCAAAATAGGAAAAGAAGGCAAAGTCATATGAAGGCATTGACTACAAAAAGAAATATTTTGACCTTTCTAAACAAAAAGAAAAGGCTTTTGTTACTGAAGAGAAAGACTAGAATGCTGAGGATATTGTGTTGGTGAGATTACGAAGTTGTATGAATAGTAATCATGATAACTCAACACTAGAACAAGACAAGTAAATAATACTACGCCTACACAGAAATCAGGAAGAAATGAAGACAAGGCAGATACAATGAATCAAGACATCAGAAGAAGTTTTGAAGTCTACTACAGGTCATTGAGAGAAGTACATTAATATATTCATGCCTCAGTGAAGAATAATAGTTTAAGACTTTCAGGGGTTCAGAAGTGTTGAAGATTCAGTATGAAGTGCCACTAGAAGATTTCAGTATAAAGGAATTGATTGAAAATAGACAGCGTTCGAAGCATAGGAATCTAGAAGGGTAAAGACAAAGGTTAAAAAAGACAGTTGCAGTCTTGGAGTTATACTCACTGAAAGAAGTTCATTTAGATGTTCAAGCATCAGTGAAGAACAGATAATTAAGTATTGAAGATTATGGTAATAATTGAGATGTTGTCTAAGTACCAGAAAAGATTCCAGTGAAGTTACAGTGTTTATTGACAATCAGTGTTCGAAGCAATGAAGTTGCTGTAAACTTAACAATGCACATAAGGCAATAATACGAAAACCTGGATCAAAGTTAGTCGTCTATGAACCAGATCAGTTGCACTAGGCGTCAGCAGTTTGTGAAAGGAATCTGAGAATTAACTATAGAAGAATTGTTAAGTTGAAGAACGTACTTGGAAAGAACAATTATTTATTAAGGTACGAAAAGTGATTTGTAGAGGCTACAGCCAAACAGCTAAATAGCTAACAGCTAAACAGCTAAACAGTTCAAAGGGTGCAGGGTGCAAAGTGTCACAACCTTGGTATGAAAAGTGAAAGTTTCTGAACTACAGTCGAAGAACGGGGAGTACAGGGTGTAATGTGAAAAAACTTTGATATAGAAAGTGAAAGTTTGTAAACTCCAGGTGGTGAACGAAAAGTGTGTCAAAGTACAGTGGCTAAACTGCACTTTGACCAAAATGAATCCCGCGCCACTTCCCGTAGCGCCACTTATATTTGATGTTAATCAAATATTTTCTAAGTGACGTCTGCTCTCCTTTACTCCTTGTGGTGGCGCCACTTGCAGTTAATAAATATATTAAGTAAAGTTTTAAGTGGCGCCTCCCCAGTATACTATATGTACTGGCGCCACTTGCTTTCCTTAAATATATTAATCAACTCAATTTATTCAAGGCGCCACTAAAATCAATACAGGGCATCAACTGTATTTGCGCCACTAAGCCCTCATCCAATCAAGCACAGCAGCCTACTTTATTGATTTAAAGTCTACACAAATTAAAGAGGACAACCACTCATTCAAAAAGAGTGGTCTTCTTCAACACAAAAATGTAGAGAGCATCCATGGTCGGAGCAAGAGACATAAATTATACACACCTATACCTTACTCCCGGTCAGATATTAGGACCCGGTTATTCAATGAAAAATGCTCAGGGCTCCTAGATGTCACTCCCTACGGACTCAGTTTTTCCTTGTACTAATTTAGATATATTTGTATAGGAACTGAGCCTAATATTTTTGTGTTAGTAGCAAAGAACTAATTTGTTCTTTGGAAGCCAATTATATTTCTAACTGAGTATAGCACCCCTCTGGGTTTATATACGAAAGATATATTCCAAGAAACTTGTCTCCATAATTTACTTGCTAATTTTCTTGAACCTAATTGATTTATCCAGACACACAGAAAATTAGTAGGCAGCTCACCTAAACACTACAAATGGCCAAACCCACTCTGAAGCAATAATTTATTTATCCGTAAATTTATAAAAGAATTTAAATTATTGTGAGTATCGTATTCAACCCTCTTTCTACGATACTTCGGGATTCAACAATTGGTATCAGGGCACACTGATTAATATACAAATCAAGATCCGTAATTCAGTAATGCTCACCGTGCCGAAGCTGCCAGTACTCAGAGGAGACCTTGTTAAATAAATTTAATTATAAACTTTTAATAAATTTATTTTATAAACTTTATAAAATTTATTTTATAATAACTTTTATTAGTTTATGTTATAAATTTTAATTAGTTTATTTTATGTTAGGAATCTACATGTGATTTGATGATAACATTAATCTTAGAATCATAGAAATTTTATTTGATGTAACTGATCAATTGATGTGAAAGTTATAAATATTAATTGATCAGGAAACCATTTATCAGTTGAAGTGTTTATATGAATCAACTGATATTTTGGATTGTAGCATAGGTGTACTTAGTCTATTTCAATTGATAAGGTGTAAATCAATTGTTATTTTGTTCATCAATTGATGTTAGAATCGATTGATATAGATCATCAATTGATGTGTAAATTAAACTGTTAAATTGTAAATATGTGAAGACAGGAAATTACACAAGTGAAAGATGATCAATTATTATTGAAGCATCGATGAATAAGGAATCAATTGAAGAAGCCAAGTCAAGTATTGAAGACCATCAACTGATGTGAAGACCCATCGATTGATATATCGATTGATAACATCTATCAATCGATAAGCCATCTTTTATTAATCGATGGATATAAAGAAGTACATCAGTTGATGGATTAAAGAATGGATCAATTGATATGCTTAACAGCAGATTATCAATTGAGTGTGACAACTCAGAAAGAATATATGTTGAAGATCCAGAGAACAAAAGCACACCTATGGAAGACAGTCTAGAGTGACTGTGAAGACTCAATCAGAAGCTGTCTTTCAAATCCTTTTGGTAAAAATGTCAAAAGGAAAAAGGAAGGTAGGTAGAAACAATCCTAGAATAGGAATTGTAAAAGCACACTTGTAATATAAAAACAAGTGTAGAAGCATTATTAGAAAATAGACAAGTTAGACAATATTTGACAATCAACTGTTCTAGCTTGAGAGCACATTTTGTAAGAACAGTTGATTTGTTTTCTAATCTTGTAAACGAAGCTAGGTTTCTTCTAACCTAGGAGCATTGAGCAAAAATATATATTGATGGAAAAACCAATCCATCAATAATTTTAAATCTCTTTGTTCAGTATTATTTTTAGCACTAATTTGTTCGAACTTATTCTCTTATTCTTTCAAACATCAAGAACAAATATTAGAACACACAAAAAGTTTTAATATTTGTATTCAACCCCCCCTTCTACAAATATTGACATTGTTCTAAGGAATAACAATTGGTATCAGAGCGGGCTTTCAACATACAGAAAGTTTAAAGATCAAGAACAATCAATATGGGCCAAAAAGATTCAGGTGTGAAAATTCCAGTTTTAGAGAAAGATGAATATTTTCCATGGAAGGTCAAAATGCATCTGCATCTTCTTTCTCTCGACCCTTCTTATGTTCACTGCATAGAAAAAGGTCCTCATGTTCCCATGAAGCTAGTCACAGGTGTAAACCCTGATGGAACTCCTGCACTTGACAGACATGTTCCAAAACTTATTTCTGAGTTCACAGAAGAGGATGAAAAAGAAGTACTCAAAGACAAGAAAGCCATGAACATTCTGTTTAATGGTCTAGATAAAGATATGTTTGACAATGTTATAAACTGTACTTCATCAAAAGAAGTATGGGATACACTTCAAACTCTGTGTGAAGGAACTGAACAAGTAAGGAAAAACAAGATGCAACTCTTGATTCAAAAATATGAATCATTTCATTTCAAGAGTGGAGAATCTATCAATGACACCTATAGCAGATTTCAGAAGTTGTTAAATGGACTGAAGCTATATGGTAGGGTTTATGCAACTGAGGATACAAATCTAAAATTTCTTAGATCTCTTCCAAAAGAATGGAAACCAATGACTGTTTCCATTAGACAATCTCAGGACTTCAAGGATTTTACATTGGAGAAACTTTATGGTATTCTCAAGACATATGAGTTAGAAATCCAACAAGATGAAGAGATTGAGAAGAATCAAAGAAAAGAGAAAACTGTGGCTTTGGTAGTCAAGGGAAATGAAGAGAAGAAGGAAAATGGCTATGAAGAAGAATCTGTCATGATGGCTGGTGATGTTGTTGAAGAATCATTCAAGAGAAAAGGAAAGAGCAAGTGTAAAGAAGATGAAACATACTCTCAGGATGATTTGGATGAGATTGATGAACACCTTGCATTTCTGTCAAGGAAATTTTCAAAGCTAAAATTCAAGAAGAATCCATATGCTCAAAGGCCTGGATCCCAGTTTAGAAACAACAATCAAAATAAAAATTTGGTTGATAGATCTAAATTCAAATGTTTTAACTGTGGATTGGCTGGTCATTTCTCAAATGAGTACAGGAAGCCAAAACAAGAAAAGGCAAAGTCATATGAGGATATTGACTATAAGAAGAAATACTTTGACCTTTTAAAACAGAAAGAAAAGGCTTTTGTTACTAAGGAGAAGGACTGGGCTGCTGAAGATAGTGATTCTGAAGAATATATCAATCTTGCATTAATGGCCAACCATGAAGATGAAGAAGCTAGTTCAGCATCTAATCAGGTACTAGCTACCAACTTTTCTGAGCTTACATCAGAGGAATGCAATAGTACTATTAATGAAATGTCTAATGAACTGTACAATTTGCATGTCACTCTAAAATCTCTAAACAAAGAAAATCTCAAGTTAAAGAACACCATGCCTTAACTGAGAGGAATATTTTTCTTGAAAATGAACTTGTTTGTTTAGAAAGATTTAAGCAGGAATGAAAGGATGCTAGGAATGAACTAGTAAACAGTTTGAAAAGAGAAGAATTGTTGAAAGAACAATTAGCTGAAAAAATTGAAACCATTAGCAAATGGAATAGGTCTGCTAAAACTGCCAAACAAATTATTGATGTTCAGGGTGTAGATACTCTAGGAGAACTCCCCAAATCAATAGGCAAGTCATTGGCTGATACTTCAATGGATAAAGATCAATCGACTGCTAATCCTTCATCAACTGATAAGGATTATCAATCGATTGATGCTGAATCAATCGATAAGCATCCATCGACAAGTAAATCATCAATGGCTAATAAAAAGAACAAATTTAGCACTCCTATTAAGTTTGTTAAGGAAACCAAAAATCGAGTTGAGGCTGAGGCTGAGAAAATCAACATAGGTAGCTTATGCAAGAAACAACTAAAAGAAAAATTAGAAAAGATAGCACCTGTGGAAATTACTCAACCTAAGTCTGAGAAAAAGAAAAAGAATAGGAATGGTAAAGTAGGCATAAATAAGCACAACAACTACACTCCTGATATGTATCCCCCTAGAAAGGTATGTGCTAAATGTGGTAGTGTAAATCATTTGTCCATGCAATGCAAGAATGAAAAGAAATCTATATCTGCAAATGATTTAAATAAACATTCCATGACTGCAAATGCCATGTTTACCAATCCTATGCTCATGAATGCCATGTCTTCTAATTTGGTTGCACCTAATGTTCATATGCCTTATGCACAAGTTCCATACATGTATAATCCCTTCTTAGCATATCCTAATATGAACATGCCTGGTATGCCATGGAACATGACTAATGTAAATGATGAAATTCATGGAAATTCTGCCATGAGTTCCAAGGTGTCAAAGCCCCAAAAGTAAACTCCCAAAGTTAATGTGGATTTAAACCCACCAAAATAAAATGAACCTAAGTTGACAACAGGGACTCAGGCTGCAACTAATAAAAGAGGACCCAAGGCAACTTGGGTACCAAAAGCAACTTGATTGTTTTATGTGTGTGCAGGGAAACATGAAGAAAAATCTCTGGTATTTGGATAGTGGATGTTCAAGGCACATGACTGGAGATTTGTCCCTGCTCACAAAGTTTGTGGAAAAGGCTGGCCCAGGAGTTACTTTTGGAGATAACAGCAAAGGTTTTACTCTGGGATATGGCTCAATTGCAAAAGAAAATGTTATCATTGAATCTGTAGCACTGGTTGATGGATTGAAGCACAATCTGCTCAGTATAAGTCAACTGTGTGATAATGGTAATGGTGTGTGGTTTACAACTGAATCATGCATCATAGCCAACAAAGAATCTGGTGAAATTCTCTTAATTGGAGAAAGAAAAGGAAATGTCTATGTGGCTGATTTTCTCTCTGTAAAGGCAAATTCAATGACTTGTCTACTTAGCAAAGCCAATACAGATGAAAGTTGGATTTGGCACAAAAAACTAGCCCATTTGAATTTCAAAGCCATGAATTTATTGGTTAGAAAGAATCTGGTTAGAGGCATTCCACAGATGGAGTTCACCAAGGATGGACTGTGTGATGCCTGTCAAAAGGGAAAACAAAGAAAAGCATCATTCAAGTCAAAGTCTGAATCATCAATTGATAAACCTCTGGAATTATTGCACATGGATTTATTTGGACCAGTCAGCATCATGTCAATTGCCAAAAAGAAATATGCCTTAGTAATTGTGGATGACTTCACAAGATTTTCATGGGTATATTTCTTACATTCTAAGGATGAAGCAAGCAAATTGATTATCAATCATGTGAAGAATTTTGACAATATCACTGAATGGAAGGTCAAGAAATTTAGAAGTGATAATGGTACTGAATTCAAGAATTCAACCATGAGAGAATTCTGTGAAGAAAAAGGTATCACTCATCATTTCTCTGCTCCAAGAACTCCACAGCAAAATGGAGTAGTTGAAAGGAAAAATAGGACCTTGATTGAAGCTACTAGAACTATGTTAGAAGAAGCAAAACTTCCTACATACTTCTGGGCAGAAGCAATTAATACTGCTTGTTACATTCAAAATATTTCCATGGTCAATAAACTTCAAGGCAAAACTCCATATCAATTGATAAAGAAAGACAAGAAGCCAACAGTTAACTTTCTTCATGTCTTTGGCTGCAAATGCTTTGTACTGAGAAATCGAGGTGAAAATCTAGGAAAATTTGAAGCCAAAGCTGATGAAGCTATATTTGTTGGATATGGAATAACGACCAAAGCATACAGAATCTACAATCTGAGATTACACATTGTTATGGAATCTATGCATGTAGTTTTTGATGACAAGAAAATTCAAGGGTTGTTTGATGAAGGATTTCATGATCTATTGCATTTTGAAAATGAATCCTCAAGTAAAATTGAAGATAGTGATGATGATGTGGAAATTACAAGAATTCAAACACCTAAAATCCTCCCATCAATTGATGTCAATGCATCAACAGATAACTTATCAGTTGACAATCATCAATCAACTGATAATACATCAATTGATAATCATTCGATGGATATCAACTCTGCTCAACAATCTTCAAGTAGAGTGTCCATCTCAGGGGGAGGGTTCTCAAATAGTCAATCACATCAAAATGATCATAACACTTCCAATGATCATGAAGCATCATCTTCAAGGACAAATTTACCATCACAAAGGAAATGGACAAAAAGCCATCCCTTTGAATTAATAATTGGAGATGCAAATGATGGTGTCAAAACTAGAAGTGCAACTCAAAATGAATGCTTGTATAGTAGCTTCTTGTCTCAAGAAGAACCAAAAAGGATTGAAGAAGCCTTGAATGATCCTGATTGGATAATTGCTATGCAAGAAGAGTTGAATCAATTTGAAAGAAACAAGGTATGGAAGCTGGTGCCCAAACCAAAGAACAAGTCTATCATTGGTACAAAATGGGTGTTCAGAAACAAAATGGATGAATCTGGTATAGTGACAAGAAATAAAGCAAGATTAGTGGCAAAGGGCTATTCACAAGAAGAAGGCATAGATTTTGATGAAACTTTTGCACCAGTTGCAAGATTGGAAGCAATCAGAATCTTTCTAGCATATGCTGCTCATGCTAATTTCAAGGTGTATCAGATGGATGTGAAAAGTGCTTTTCTCAATGGAGAACTAGAAGAAGAAGTATATGTAGAACAACCTCCTGGTTTTATTGATCCTGTTCATCCTGGATTTGTATACTATCTTCTCAAGGCACTTTATGGATTGAAGCAAGCACCTAGAGCCTGGTATGACACATTGTCTAAATTCTTGATTGAGAATCACTTCACAAGAGGTACTGTTGATAAAACTCTCTTTCATAGAAATGTAAATGGCTCTATGATTCTTGTTCAAATCTATGTAGATGACATTATCTTTGGCTCAACCAATGAAAAACTTTGTCAAAAGTTTGCTAAGTTGATGCAGAGTAAATATGAAATGAGCTTAATGGGAGAACTTACCTATTTTCTTGGTTTGCAAGTCAAGCAAGTCAAAAATGGTATTTTCATAAATCAAACCAAATATATTTCTGATTTATTAAAGAGATTTGATTTAAGTGAATGTTCTTCTGCTAAAACTCCCATGGCCACTGCAACTAAACTTGAATTGAACACTAAGGAAGCTATAGTGGACATTTCAAGTTATAGAGGTATGGTTGGCTCATTACTTTATTTAACTGCAAGTAGGCCAGACATAATGTTTGCTACATGTCTTTGTGCTAGGTTTCAAGCTGATCCTAGAGAATCTCATTTGATTGCAATAAAAAGAATATTCAGATATCTCAAAGGAACTCCAAATCTTAGAATTTGGTATCCTAGAGATTCTGGATTTGATCTAATTGGTTATTCAGATGCAGATTATGCAGGTTGAAGAATTGACAGAAAAAGCACAACAGGCTCCTGTCAATTTCTAGGAAATAAGCTTGTTTCATGGTTTAGCAAGAAGCAGAATTCAATGTCTACATCTACTGCAGAGGCTGAATACATTGCAGCTGGAAGTTGTTGTGCACAAATTTTATGGATAAGGAATCAACTACTTGACTATGGGTTCAACTTGAACAAGATTCCTATTTTCTGTGATAATACAAGTGCCATTGCTATAACAGAAAATCTTGTGCAGCATTCCAGAACCAAGCACATTGACATAAGATATCACTTCATTAGGGAACATGTAATGAATGGTACAATTGAATTACATTTTGTCCCTAGTGAAAGACAACTTGCAGACATTTTTACCAAACCACTAGATGAATCTACCTTCAATAGATTGGTCTGTGATTTAGGTATGCTTAATTATATTTAATCCTTTAAATGTCTGACAAGTTATGTATTAATATTGTTGGTAGCCATTGATTATGTTAAATTATTGATTCTTCAATAATCAACTGATAAACATCTTACATATCAATGGATATTTCTGAAGCAGTCGACAGATAAATATATCAATTGATGATATATTTACTTATCGATTGATGTTTGTAGTTATCGACTGATAAATATATCAATTGATGATATATTTAACTCTCGATGGATAAGAGTACCAGTTGATAATCTAATCATCAATCGATGACCTGGAATTTTAGGAGTCCATGACATCAATCGATATGTACAAAAATCTAGCTGTTGATTACTTATTTTATCAATTGATTAATACGTACATTTCTGTATGTATAACAATCGATTGCCAAAATTTGTAACTTTTAATTATCAATACTCTTCCAACGGTCAATTTAGTTCTATTTTGAGTAAGAAATTGTTAGGGAAATCAGTAAATATAAATAGTGAGATTAAAACTTCTTTTAATTCTTACTTGCATTTTTTACTATCGATTTTTCTATCTCTTTCTCTTTCTCAATCTTTGAACTTACTCTGTATCTATCTCTTGCTAAGAACCCTAATCTAATACTGTCTAATTATTGTTTCTGTTATAATTACTAACAAGTTTGCCAGTTAATTCAATTATAAATCTTCAAACTCGATTATGGCATCATCAAAGAGAGTCTCACAATCTGGATTCTACTATGAGCTCAACAACTTCGTTGCTTGCACTATGGTGGAGGAAGCCCCAACAGAATTTCATCCCCTAATGGAATTTCTAAGGAGTTCAAAAATTGCAAAGGCCCTCTCAGAAGCACCAAAAATAGTGTGCAATCTAGTTGAAGAATTCTGGACAACAACAGAAGTAGCAGATGATTTTTCTACAATCTCCTTTGAATGCAAAGGACAAAGGTATATTCTAACCACTGTAGTCTTGGGTGAGTGCTTAAATATTCCTTCAAATAATACTATAGATGCACCCACTGACACAGAGATAAGAAGCATGCTCAGAGAAATCAATTATACTGCTCCTGATGCTAGTCTAGGTAGTATTGTTAGGAAGAATCTAAGAAAAGAATGGTCATATTTCTTTGATGCTATAATAAAGTGTTTTTCTGGTAAGGTTAGCAATTTTGATGCAATAACAACAAGCATGCAACAAGTAGGGTATAGCATTTTATATGATAGATATCATAATTTAGGTAGCCTGTTAATCAATGAAATGTCTACCAAATAGACTAAATAGATCTAATCATATTTATTATGCTAGATTTATTATGATTGTTATTAACCACTTTGTCAAGAATATTGAGATTGATAGGAGTACAGAAGTATTGGATTGCTGGACTCAAAACAAAAGGGTCTTTAAGGACTTGGTCAGGATCAATCTTCACAGCAATGTGGAATTGATCTATCCCCCTTTTGTTCAGGTATTTATCTAAACCCTAACTTCTTCTTTAACTAATTCTTTTTTGCCTTCTGTGGCTATGGAGGGTGTTAGTAATGTCACCAACCCTCCTACCCAAGCCACTCATCCAATTTCAAAGTCCAAATCTAAAAAGCCAACCTCAACAGGTTCCCAAAAGCCTGTTGTTGAAAAATCCAGGAAAAGAAAAACAACTATTGTGGTAGATAGACTAGAAGGAGATGTAGGAGGTGAGGGAACTGGGGAACATCAAAGAACCCAGAAGGATAAGGAGAGTGAGGGTGTGCAACCTCAACCAAGCCACTCCACAGTCTCTCAAAAGACTATGGATGTTAACATGGAAAATACCACATCCCTATTGCCATCCTCTTAAAAGGATGACAGTATTGAAAATAGCCCACAACCAGGGGCACAGAACCAATCTGGGGACACTAAAGCCAAAACACTAACTCCATACAAAAGAAGAGAAAAGAAAGTCACCTTTTCACTTGGGGAATCACACACTGCAAAAATCACCGGAAAATGTGGTGGAGCCTTCTCAAAGTCTGTTTGATGCACCTCATATAAATGATGAGATGCAGCCCCATTCTCTTTCAATTCCAATCCCTCCTATTCTTCTTTCCCCATCTCAGACTTCTTCAGAAAATGTTCTGATAGATTATCAAACATTTTCAGATTCTCCTTCTTTGTTTTTTAAGGAGAAGCCAACACTCACTCTTAAATCTTCTTCCCAGGATTTTCAGGACTCTATTTCCCATATCATCTCAAACATTACTTCTCAAATTAATTCAACTATTTCTACTCCATCAATTGATGTTCCCTCATCAATTGATATTCAGCCATCGACTGATAAGCCATCGATCGATTCTCAAGATCAATCGATGGGTATGCATCAATCGATGGATGCCCCAAACACCACTTCAACTGATAATATTAATACATCAATTGATGCTCAATCAATTGATGTTGCACAAACACTCTTAGGATTGAGTGAGTTGAGTGAGAGGTAGGATTGTAACCTGGCAAAAGGAGAGGGAGTGAGTAAAAACATTCATATTTCTTCCAGGAATGAGAGTGAAACACTTGAGGGCCCCACCTTAATAGGTGCACAAGAAATGAGTAAGGGAGAGGTGAGATTCCAGGATGAGATCCTGATGCAAAATAGAGAGATGAGTGAAAGTGATAAAAACATTCTACTTTTTGCACAGGAATTGGAAATTGAACTGATGGCAGAAGAAGGAGTAAAGGAGATAGGGGGAGCAAATAATGCTGAAGCTAGTGGGAGTGGAATTGCTAAAGACTTTGAAGAGGAAATAGATGCTGGTGAATTGGATCCAAAGAATTTCATTCATCCTGATCCACAATATCAAGGGTTGGCTACTTCAAGTAACAGGAATGCAGAACAACTCTTGGGCATTGATCATACAGATCAAAGGACCAGGAATCTGAAGGAAAGCATTGCCAATACAACAGACACTTGTTATATGGCACCTGAAGAGTTGGAGAGTGATTCTGATGAAGAGCCATGGATGAGCACTATTGATGGTTCCTTAGAAGCTGCTGAGACTGAAATTCTCTCTCAATATAGAAGAGCAATGGTGGAAGGCGAAATTGAAGATCCTACTCAAAGGAGAATTGCTCACTGTATGAGAGAATCAATGAAAATTCAAAAGATGATAGTAACAGGAGTAAGGAGGGAACTGGAGAGAATCAAAGACTCTATCTCAACAAACAAGGATGCAATGGACAGGAGATTGGATGAAAAGCTACCATTCAACACCATGAATAACATCAAAGACAAGCTTTTCAAGGAATCCAAAAATTTTACATCTTTGGAGACAAGGATAGGGTCTCTAGAACAGAAGATGGATGATATTATTAGAGGTCAAAATCTTCATGCTTCCATTCTTCAAAAGTTTCTTGACAGACTTCCACCACCCCCTCCAATTGATGATAACAAAAAGGGGGAGAATACAAAAAAGAAGGATGGTGATGGTGGTGGTGATGGTAAAGGCAGTGGGAGTGGTGGTATAGGTGGTTCTGGTATAGATAAGTCAAGTGGCATTGGTAGGTCTGGAAGGTCTGCACCCAAAAGATATAGAAGTAGCAGGGACAATCAATCTTCAAAGAAATCTAAGTCATCTAATTCTCCAAAAGATGATTTAGAACAGAAAAAGAAAGAATACAAGAAGTTTGATGATGATATTGAAGCTAGGAGAATTTCTAGGGAGAAAGAAACTCAATCAATGATTGAGAGAGAAAAGAAGAGAATTGAAGATCTAAGGAGAAGCACTGAGTTAGTAACAGAGGCAGTAGAAAAAGGAGACTTGGATGAGTTCATTGCTCAAACAAGAAAAATAAATGAAGATGCACAAAAGGCTGCCAAGGAAAGCAACTCAGATGCTGAAGCCTTTTTATCAGTTGATCAAGAAGCCCTTAAAGAAAAGAAAAAGGGTAAAGCCATAATGATTGAAGAAGAGAAGAAAAGAAAAGAGGCAGTTGGCCAGAAACTTCTTCAAGGAGCCATTTCATCAGGATTGTCAGATGCTGAAAAGAGAGAAAAAGAAAATGAGGAAATAGCAAGGCAAATGAAAATGGAATGGGATATGAAAGATCAACTAATGGATCAACCACTGAGGAAAAAGAGAAAAGTTACCATGGCCAAGAAAAGGTCAAGTTCTACTCAAGAAATAGTGGTTCAGGAAAACCTCCAGGGTCAACAAGAAGAAATCAAGGAGGAGGTCACAATTGAAGGATATGATTTGAAGGGAATACCAGTAATCAATGAAAAACGATTAATTGGAGTAAGGACTCACCCTGCAACCTCTAACCATGAAGAATCAATGAGGTTGGAGTATGAAAATGGAGTGAAAACAATCTATTCATTGAAGGTGATAATGAAGCAAAACTACTGTTAGGCCCCGGAAGTATCGTAGAAGGGGGGTTGAATACGATACTCACTAAATTAAAAAATTCTTTCGAATCTTTTGCGGATAAATAATTTAGAGTTCGGTTAGTGGGCTCGTGTTCTTGAGGTGAATAGTGTTTACGGAGCTGTTTACTAATTTTCTGTGTTTAGGATTAATCATTTCGGTTCTAGAAAATCAGCAGGAAAATAAACAACACAAGATTCGGGGAATATATCATTTGATAAATATAAACCCTGAGGTTGCTACACCCGGTCAACTAATCCGGTCCGAAGAACAAGTTCTTCGCTGCTTAACAAAAACATATAACTGTCAATTTCCTATACAAGTATTTCTAGATCAGTACAAAGGAAACTAAGACCGTAGAGAGTGATATATAGTGGCCCTGAACATTTTCCGTTAAGGTACCGACCACTAATACATCTCCGGTGAGGAGTTATATATTTTTCTGGGTGTTCCTCCTCTCCGGCTTCGTCTTCTCTCTCTGGTTATTTTTGTTGTGTTGCAGAAGACCCCTCCAAATGAATGGCTCTGCTTCAATATATGTGTAGGCTTTTTCAGTACAGCTACGTGGCTTCATGTGGTCCAAGTAACTGAGCTGCTTCTCACTTCTGTTTCTTCATAAGTATCGGAACAATTTACTGATTAATTGTTTAAGTATCGATGAGTCTGTAGAATAACCATCGGAGACTTAAAACAATTCCTGGAATAAATTCAATTAATCCAAGCTTAGTAACCATCGGAATTATTCCAAGCTTTAGTAACTATCGGGAAGTGGCTAGCTGACTTTTGTTTCTTTTCCGATAGTTAGTAACTATCGGCTAATAGGACAAAAAGAATACTTTGAATATTCACCATTTCTTGTTCATTTGTTTAACTCACCCGATGGTTAATAACCATAGGTGAATAAGACAAAAATACTTGTTAACCATTGGTGAATGAGACAAAATAGCTTGACCAAGTTGACTTCTGGATACAGCTTCTGTAGTCTTCTTTACTTAGCCAATTTCAAACCTGTTAAGCTCTTAATATAATTTCTTCCACTGCAACCAAGTCAAATAAATATTTCCTTGTTAATTCGAACTTGATTTATTCTGAGCTTCATCATATACCACTTCACTTGTTACCCATTTCAGTAGATAGTCAATTCTTCTCATTCATAGATGCAATTCTCAATCTCTTTTGTGCTGACGTTTGGTGCAACTGGTCTGGTTCACAAACGACTAACACGATCTTGATCTTCACATCTTCTTTACAATACAATTGACTTTGTTCCTTGTTGTTTAGAAGTGCTTCGATTGTAAGTACATTGGAATCCTCTAGCACTTATGCTGAACCATAAACATATCTGAAACCCTGAACATCTTCGAACTTTATCCTTCACTGAAGTCTGAACATATGAATGAACTTCCTCCAGCAATCTATAATAGACTCCAAGATTCCATCTAATATTTTGATTCTTTGTATTTGCCGTATATTCTATCTTATCGATTCCTGTACTTGAGCTCTGCAATTCATTGCTTGACTAATTTGCAGATTTGGATCACTAGAATCTTTCTGGTACTTTGACAACTACTTCACTGCTTCCACATCCTTGAATACTTCAACCTTTATTCTTCACTGAGGCATGAACATATTAATGAACTTCTTCCAGTGAGCTAATGCTTCAAGTCTGTAGATTTCTTCTTTATCCTTTGTCTTTACCAAGTCTTCATGTCTTCCTGATTCCGGTGATAACTTCATATTATTTACTCGTCCTGTTCTTGTGTTGAGTTATTACCCTATGTTACATATAGGTCTATACATACAGCCTTTCAATCTCCCCCTATTTGTTTGATAGAGATTAACAAGCAAATCCCTAGAGGATAACTCAACTAACTATAAGAAAATATTAATGCTTTAGACTTGTAAATAATACTACTTGGGTTCTGGATCATATAATACATTTCCAGATTTCTATAAAGTAAAGAGAAATAGAAAATGAGTGTTCCTTTAGCACTGAACGCATCTTCAATAGATATCATCTTCATTCCTCTGTGTTTGAGCTTTTCTCTGCTTCAAAATCCTTCATAGCTTGACCTACAAAGAACTTATCATAAACTGAGCTTCATAAGAATCAAAATTCCTGGGAACATCTTCAATAAAATATAGAACATTGCTCAAATAATGTTCTCCCCCTGAGAATGTGATTCTTCTTCCTTTTCTTCTTCTCCTTTTAGATAATCAATGGAATAGTCCTCTGTTCTTCCCACTTGGATTAGGAATCCTCTTCTGACAACTCCTTTCAAGTATAGAATACAGCTTCTTGATTCTCCCATATTTCTGTTGTTTCCCCTCAGGATCAAAAGATAAGATTTTCTTTTTCTCGTCTCAAATCTCCCCCTATGGATATTAACTTCTCCCAAGGATGCGAACCCCTTTTCCCCTTAAGGATCCAGGAACTTCCCTTAATGATCCAGGATACGAACCCCTTTAGGATATTAACTTTTCCAAAGTACGAAGATAAGACTTGATTAACTTCTCCTTTTTCTTCCTATAACTTCTCCCCCTTAGTTGAGGAATCCTCCAATGGCCCACTTTTGAATGGTTTGTCTTCCAAAGAAGGTTCTCGTCTGTCATTGATCGGGAAAAATATAGTAACTTTGTTTCCAGAAGTAGCAAGTAGCAAGGGTAAGTGTTTGGCTTAAGGTTTCCTCACTTCTACTACGTTCTGTTGGTGTTTACACTCAAGTGTCGAGCACTTAGAAGTGTTTAACTCTTTCTCTCCCTATCTCTCACTCAAGTGTATCTCTCCCTCACTTTCACTTAAGTGTTTCTCTCTCTCACTTTCACTCTGCATTCCAAATATAGCCTTCTGTACCTGCAAGTGAAATCCGTCAATTCATATATTCCCAACACCTGATTCATCAGAATGAACTGAATCACTAACAAGTGGAGAATTGCCTCGTTGAGGTGTTCTTGATCTATCATGCATAAGCACTGTCTCAGCACCAGACTCAATAGCTTTTGCTAAATCACTGTCTAGTGGAGCCTCACCTCTTTGAGATGGGTTATCCCAAGATTTTAAAATCTGTTAGGGAATCCTGCCTTGTTCTATCAAGGAGTTGCCTCACACCTTCTCCGTAAACGGGAGGTGGACATTCCTTTTCAGGATCTGGAAATGTTCCTTCCAGGAGGGGCGACGTAGTAGACAATGTAATGAATGGCAAATTAGAGTCTACGTTTCCCTCGTAACCCTGTGACGGGAATTTGTGTAAAATACCCTACTTGACTCATCCGAAGAATTGTCAAGCAGTTGCCTCTCAAGCCCAGATAAATCTGAACAAGAGATCTCCCTTTCGGGATGCAGAAGTTTAACTTCTGTTTGAGGTAGATACATTGGACAATGTACTGTATGGCTAACTAGAGTCCATATCTCCTCTGAATGCCTATACCTCTCACTGTGCACGCCTTGTAATGTGTTCCTAGAATTTATCTATTTAGGCTTACCATCAGCGTGAGCGCTAGTGGTGTGCTTGACTCATTACAAGATGCTCTGGCTGACGAGCGAATTTCAATGGACTCACCCTGTTGAGAGAATGATTCCAGAGACAGTTTTATTGCCTTTTCAGCCCTGCATCCTTTTGAGAAGATACAGATGAGCTTACAGTTACCTCAGTTATCTACTTCTTTACTTCGCTGGAGGTAGAGCTGTGGGTGCACTTCCGACTTCATCCTTATTTGCTGCATCAAGTGCAGTTTCTCCCTTATCAACCTCTAATTTACATAAGTTCCTTATATCTCCAAGGGTTAATATATGGAAGTGGATGAATGAGTGTTTGGTATAATGGCCTGGGTAAGAGATTGATGGGTTTTCAACCTCTTGGCCAGCTGCTGTAGCCACTGGGGGCTAAACGGATAAAATCAATTAAGCAAGATAAAAAGATAATCACTTTAACATTCCAAAACATATTTTTCATCTCAAGGAGAAAGAAAAATATATGAAGGAATGGTAATGGATTGCATTAAAGCACTTTTAATAAAAGAGTTTTGTCGGTTCTAAAGATTTATCATTTAAGAACATAACACCAATAGAAATTTTCTTTAAGATACTTATCCCATAATAAAACGCGGGAGTATCAGAGAAAAATTCTATCCATTATGAATTTCTTATAAGGCAAACTTCCCATAATAAAACGCGAGAATTTACACCAAAGAAGAAATTCAACTCTCTTACCAAATTTTATCTCAATAAAATGACTCTTTTCCATTAAACCTAAGCACTGTATGTTTTGAAAACAGTTTTGTAAAACATCCTTATTAGATAGAAGACTATGATTTTCCGACTCATAATGCAATTATGATTTACATCATTTTCGTCCACTTGATAGTATCCCCGACTTAAAATAAAAACATGACAATTGGGGTGAATGAATTGTAATAACCCATATTTCTGACGTTTGGGATTATTAAGATTTTTGGATAAAATTTTTCATTTTATGAATAAATGATTTTATGGATTTAATTTTTTGATAAGGTACTTGAGATGTGAGACCGTATTATTAACGTACGGGATATTCGAAAATATGCGAATCGGCGTTACGATAGCATACGTGATAAAAATAGGACTAATAATTATTTTTAGTCTAAAAAAAAAATTTGAAGTTCGAATGAAAGTCGTAACCGAGTTTGAGAGAAGATGGAAGCTTGCCCCTTTGACTTAGTCAACCAAGACTAAAACACAAGTACTTGGATTAAAACACCCCATAACACAACACTTTATAAAAATTGGAAAAGAAGAGCTCATCCCCCATTTTTCAAAGAGGAACCATCGGCCTAAGCAAGAAGGAGGGGAAAGAATTGGCTAGCCTTGCTTGTTCATTGCGTGTTATAGCTTAAAATGAAGGTAATCACTAACCCATTACTTATCCAAGCTTATTTCAATCTTCCATCCATGAAATCTTCACTTATGATCCATAGAAGCTGCGATGAACAGTAACTACGAAAATTAAAAATTTATTTTCTTTGATTCTTGAGTTCATTTGGCTTGGTTGATGATTGTTTAAGGTTATACAAGCCATGGGTAGCATTGTTTAAGCATGGATGCATGTGTTTGGTTAATAATTGTTAAACTCTTAATTCTTGAGCTAAATTGATTTTTGTTGCTTGGGATTGTAGTATGTTGATTGTTGGTGTTGGTTGAGGAGTTTGGGATTGTTTGTTGGTTGATTTGGAGTAGAATAAAAATGGAAAACAATGAACGTACAAACGTAACCATGCCAAATTTTTTTAGAACCTTACTGCTGTAAACTGTCCAGAAAATCTGGGAACATTCGATCACTGTTCTTGGCTTATGGCTGATATGATTAGATAGTAGATAGTCTCTAGATCGTTTGGGCGCTAATTTTGCGTCATTTGGAGTTACGAGCCAAAAGTTATGGCGGATTTAGTAACGGAAGCGCAGAAAATGAAAATCCTGTTTTCCTTAAACTTTGAAGCTATGATCACCCTAGTTAGGGGACTCCATAAATCTTGAAACTTTTATTTAAAATACTTGGAACATCTGAGATTACCTGGGAAAAAGAATCGGATTAAAAGGAGTAAAATCGGATTTATTAAAATTGGTTGAGTGCAAGTCATGTAATAGAAATTTTCAGAAACAGGAATTCTGGAGCCACTGTTTTGAATGAATTGTTTGGAATACTTAACACCATTTCTGGACTGTTTATTTTCTGGGTCTATGTTATAATTGGAGTCTAGTTTGCGTAGCCTCAAACGGTGAGTCAATTGGATTAACGAGCTAGGAGATATAGCTATTTTAGTAAAGGTTATTCATAACCTACGAAGTGATTAAACATTGAACTTTGGAGAATTGTTTCATCTAGCTAACAACCTGAGCTCGAGTTGAAATTTTTATAGCATGTTGTTAGTAGTACAAGGGAGACCTGAGAAAAGGAATCATGTCAAATGGATTAATTTCCAATTTATTAAAAATGACGGAAAACAGGGTGTTAAGTGAAATGAACCTGAGGAAAAGGTTAAGTAATCGTTTTGGGAGTCGATTTCGAGCAAGTTAGAGGACTTGTTTCGAATAGGTCAAGTGATGAAAGTTGTTAAGGAGTATCATGACTACATGTTGGTGTATAGAAATCGATTAAAAATCATTGGCAAGATAGTTTTACGAATAGCTAAAGTAGGCCCGAGGAGGTGAAAAGTCGGGCAAAATAAAAGTTAATAAAACTACAAAATGCAAATGGTAATGACCATAATTGGACTCGATATAGGTTTGTGGATTAGTATCGAGGTCCTAGCTTATCCAAAATCATGAGGCTTAATAATCGTGAAGCAAATGTTAGTACTTAATGAAAAGTAGTTATGATTAGTAGAGTTAATTAGTTAACTCGAGTAGAGAGACTAACCAAAGTTCTTATATCTATTGATAGAACTTCTGGATTACAAGTGGGATCATGGATATGCATCAGGGACACCAGGCAAGATTTCTAACTCCATTCTTTTATTCTATATACGAATATTTTGATTCCTGTTAATGCAAGTTCTTTAAATTCTGACCTTATAACATGTTTCTTGGTTATAAGGCTGTGGTGCTTGGATTCTTTTCTGTCATTGACTTGTATCATTGATTAATTGTTGTTCGCGCCTCTGAACTCTCGAAAGTTAGAGGACGCTTCCTGTCAGTTTTGCATAACTGACTTCCGTGTCAAGTACATCTCTTTGGTACTTGGCAGACGACCGGGAGTAGTATATTATCGCTCGACTATTAGTCGATATTATCCAGGGATTCTCCCTGGAATATAAGTTTTGGGAATAATAAGTATTATGGGTTAGGGATTAATCAAGTGGATTAATATCCCTTCGATATTTTAAATAATATTTAGTTGTATTAAATATTATTTAAAAGGGTATATATCTAGTATTTAATGTTGATTAAATACTTTCAGCTCATTTTGAGTTATTTAAATATTATTTAAGATTGATTAAATATTATTTAAATATTTTGGATTATTTCAAAGTATTTATTTTGATTAAATACTTTTGATTCTTTTGGGAATATTTAAATATTATTTGAGAGTGAATAAATACTATTTAAATATATTGACTCATTTAAAACTATTTATATATTAAATAGCCTTGATTAAAATCCTAATTAAAATATTTTAATTATTTTAAAATATTTTCAGGGACTATTCTAGGTTCAGTAATTATTGATTAAATATTTATTGGATCTTTAAAAATATTCCGGAGTTATCTAAAAATTCTTTAAATATTATTTTCATTAAATAATAAATACTAAGCTATGACTCAAATATTTTGTACTTATTTTGAGTCGATAACTCCATGTTAGGGATAGAATATCCCATTTTAACATTCTTTTGATTTAAAACTGGTGCCTGTAAGGACCATTATTTTACCTAAAAGTATTATATTTTCGTGGGGTTTATTTTACTACCTATTAGCGACTCCCCGGTCGTGATCTTGATTCGAACTGTTCATTCATGACTAAAGGTCAACCCACACATATAAAGAGATTACTTCCACCTCGTTTCGGGAGTTAATCTATTATCGAATATTGAATTCCCATAAAGCTTTGTTGTTGTTCCGGAAGGTTGTATTAAATTTCCTTCCACACTTTGATTTGAATATTCCCAGAAAGCTTTGTTGTTGTTATCCTAGAAGGTTGTATTAAATTCCCTTCTAGACTTGTTGATTGTACTCAAAGGGAACTGGAGATATAAAGTGTAAGAGGCTTGTGTGCGGCACAGTCCATCTAGCGTAAGAGGCTGAGTGGCGCCGGTCCAGCATTTAAAGGCCCATGTGTTGCCTAGGGTGATGACCTGTTTTGGATCATCCTTCTACTAGTAGAAAATGTTACTTAACTATTGTACTATACGACTGATCATCGTGTACAATAGGCGCGGTGGATGCTCCAGTATCTTCTTTTCTTCCAATTGGAATTTGACATTACACTAAGGATAGTGTTAATGGGAACTGTTGAACTTTCATTGGTCCTACACTAAGGATAGTGTTAATGGGAACTGTTGAACTTTCATTGGTCCTACACTAAGGATAGTGTTAATGGGAACTGTTGAACTTTCATTGGTCCTACACTAGCGAAAGTGTGAATGAGAATTGTTGAGCTTTTATTGATTCTTTTCGCAGTATCTTGAACTGCCTTCTTATTGATGCTCGAATAAATGGTACTCTGTGGTTGATGCCATTGTGCTAAATTATCGATTCTGTTGTTCCCAAAACTGTGAATCTTAAATTGTGGTATCGCAGTAACTTGAACTGCATACTTATGTTGAAAATCTTCTTGCATCGTAAACTCTGATTCAATTATTGTCGAAATATATTTCGCTAAACTTTCTGCGGGGAAAAGCATTGCAAATTATCTACTGATATTGTTGGACATTACGTTGGTATAAATATTAGTTGCCACCCTTTCCTTGGTGCAAGTTACAAAATATTCTAATATATATCTTGCTGAGCATTCTTTGGCTCATTCTTGTTTTTGTTGTAAACTTTAAAACTTGCAGTAAGACTTGCCCATGGGATGCAAAAGAAAGGAGATGCTCGAGTTTGAGTTAGTCAGGTTCAAGGCTTCTACAGGTGGTGTAAGCTAGATAGGATTTTAGTTTAGAATTCTTATACTTATTGTATAACATGCAATGTAATAATAAATGTTGAAATAGTGTTGACTTCTAATGCAACTTCAGGTAGAGGTTATATTAGTAGCATGAGATCCTGAGTTTATTACAGTTGAATTATAATAACTGTTATTATTTTAAGTTCATTTTCTGAGACTATGGCTCGAGTTGTGTAATTGGATTGGGGTCACCAGTGTATGTTGTTGAAATAATTGTTAAGCAGGTGAGTATTTTGTTGTGGAATTGGATCGTGATGGCCTAGATCCCTGACCCCGGATCTGGGGGCGTCACAGAGGTGGTATCAGAGCTCTGAGTCATAGTACTTAGATACGAGAGAGTTAAGAGTTATATATACATATAAGAGGACGTAAGAGCTCATATAGAGTTCATTATTGGACTACCGGATGTAGTTCCAGTGAATAAGATAGAACCGTGACAATTACCTTAAGTTAGTAATGTCAAGATCATGGAGAACCTTTACAGGTTATAATTTTGTGTCGGATTCGAGGAATTGTTTCCAAATAAGGAATGACCCGGTATTTGCAAGACTAACGAGAAGTATGATGGGTCTAAGGATAATATTGATGTTTGTTTGAGTATGAAGAATACGAGGATTTTGTTGAGGATTCTATGATAGTACAAAGTAAAGCATTAATTTAGATGATGTATGGTATGCGTACAATGGAGAGTCACAACAAAGAGTTAAGATATACACTTGGTGTAGTTTTTGATTATATTATGAATATTGGATTAAAGTAAGCCCTTGCAGAGATGACCACCACATTGCAAATATGATGGTAAGGTTAACCAATATAGATGAGCTATTGCATAAGTGCTTGTACGATGCTCATTCTTTTAAATAGTGGAATTCCGGACTAGAGAAGGGTCTGAGTAGTCATTGATGATGAAATAGTTTAAGTTGAGATAGGAGGTTCGGGAAAAAGTCCTGTAACCCAATGATAGATCCATAAGCTAAACTCGATTGAGACTGCCTATAGTGGATAGAATATTCATCATTTGGCAATAACCCGAAGAGGTATTGTGCATTTAAGCAAATCCTTGTTAATGTTATGGAGCGAATAAGATTGATGGTATGAGGAAGTGACCGTCAATAATGTTGTTGACTAACTTTGAGGATGTTCGAGAGTACAGATATATATATAGTGACTCTATTTATCGTTCTTTTGATATACATTATGTTTTGGGTGACTGACTAAATGTTGATGTTTGAGGTCATTACAGGACAAAGATTGTTTGGAATGTTGGGATTGTAATTGAGGTGTTTTTACACCGGGCATAGTCTAAATACGAATAGGTCATGCCCAATTTTCTGTAGAAAATACCTTCACTTAAGTATAATAAGCTCTAGAATTAAGAAAACATGTAAATGAAATGTTTCAGGGAAAAATAGAGAAGCATGGCTTAAAGGATTTGGCCATCTATATATGAGTTACTATTGAGTATTTAGAGGGGTTAATGCCATAATGAAATGGACACGCATGATGACTTAAGATATATGAAAGTCTATAATGAGAAAACATCGAGGCATAGTTGTAATGAGAAATTGTGAGTTTCTCAATGGGGATTTGTTTGGTTGAGTTTGATGTTGGGTTTTAATAACCAAATGCATAGTCGGATTGTGTCTGGTTGAGTTATGAGACTGAGCTAATCTATGTTTTTGTTCTGCTAGAACGTTATCGAGTCGGAGTACTGTGAATTTAAAGGAGTTTGTCATACGTACAATAGTATTTATCTTGAGAAACTAACTGATAGATTTGGCGTGTTTGGTGCTCAGGGTTATATTTCAACCCACAGAGAGTTATAATAGGACTAACGGTAGCGACCATAGAATGACCAAATTGTATAATATTACCCTGTTTCTCTACCTTGCCATATATAAGGTTACTTTATGCTGATCAAAATTTCTGAAGAGAAATTGGTGGAGACCTAAGTTGGTCGTTGATTCAATGAGAATTCCCCTGAACTTTATCGAACAAAGATTTCTTTAGCCGTGAATATTTTCGGTATCACGTAACTGTTCCTAAGTAGTTGGAAATTCAGATGTAATTGAAGTTTAGACCTGAAACAAAAGTGTGTTAGATTATGAATTGAAATTTACAGTTATTGGCAAGATTGTCACCTCGGATGTTGGGGATTCAATTAGATCCTTAGTGTTGGAAATAACTACTATATAGATTCAATAAGTGGTTATAGAAGGAAGTGGAAATGAAATGGGTGAGAAAGAGACATGGAGAAAAAGGAAATTTGAGGAACAACATATATAGAACTACCATGAACTTTTAACTAGGAAGAAAGAACAGTGGATTAAGAAATCTGAGCGTGTTGGAGTACAGTTAATTATGGTTCACCCAAGTTAATCAAGACCTCATTTACTAAACAGTGAGACTGATATTGGGAAATATGTGAAATGGACAACAAGAGGCTATAATTATAAAGTCTAGATGATATGAGAATGATTGCCCTGAAAGAAGGGATATCATGTTTTAAATATGGAGAATGAAGGAAAAGTAATATGGTATCCAGACTGGTTAGCGTACCGGTTTGACATAGATTTAAATCCCTTCCAGATTGAAGAATTGATAGGATGTTAAGAATGGATGAATGTCCAAATAAGAATGTTTAAACTGATGGTAATAATAAAACAGTGAAGTTAAGATTTCCCGACATTGGATAAAGTTGGGATTGGGAGATAGAGATGAAGTGAGAAGGTTTAAATTAAGATTCAAGTAAAAAGTATATTACGCTTTGGATGTTAAGTGTGGGGCACCCATACGGGATACGAAAAAGGAAACATAGAATAATGAGGAGTACGTAGTAGTTAAAGAATTGAAGGATGGAACCTTTAGTGATATTTTGGGGTTATCATCCGTTAGAGATTATATCATTCGCCATTGAGCTAGTGTGAGGAGCAGCATCAGCATTAGAGGCATCTTAGAAGATGGCACCTAGCAGCATAAGAGGGTTAGTCACTCAGTTATAAGGACTATTATATATAAAGGTATCATAAGATTGAAAGTGTTACTATGTGGTGCACATGTTTTGTGTAAAGGAAGCGGATAGCGGTATGAGACTGCGCATACATTGGTGAGAATGGATTAAGTGAATTGATTAATTTAGCAATCAATATTGGATATCTATGATATGGATAGACCACTCGAAGAAATTAGTCTACTGGAGAAGATATATTGAGGATAGGTTATCGCCAACTACAGAATTACCTAGATAGTATGTCAAGGATGGCATTGAGGACACGATAAGGACAGTATGAGTCTTCGATGAGGTAGGTTATATTAATGTATACACCTGTACCTTCCAAGGATTAATTGAAGTTGTAAGAAATAATTGGATAAGTTGTCATAATCTTCAAAGAGGATATCCTGATCTGTCTAAAGGTGAAAGAAGAACCGAAGGTGAATATATATATCATTAGAAAATCTTAAGAGAAAAGAGGTTGGATGACAAATCCCATAAGAATGAGTTTTGGGTAAAATGAGTTTAAATTGTGAGACGTATAGTAAGTGGCGAAGAAAGTTTAAGGAAAGTAAAGGACAAATATGAGTAATTGTCCTAATGTGGTAAGTACCAGATGATAAAAGGTGAATCTTGTAATTAATAATTACAAGTACTGTAAGGGATTGATTGTGTGCGGAGGCAACATAGTAGAAATAATTTTATACGTCGGAGTAACGGAAGAACATGAATTAAGGTATCCTAATCATGAATTGGAGGAAATAGCCATAACGGTTGTACTTAAGCTGTGGAAACATCACTCGAATGGGTAGAAGCGGAGAAAGTACAAAGACCATAAAAGTCTTAAGGATTTAATTCATTCGGAAAGAGTAGAAATGAGAAATTTGAGGATTTTGTCAATAGGTTCCTAAATGAGTAGGGACTGTAGTATATTGAGTTCATAATGCATTAAGGAATAAAAATTTCAAAATATATTTTCTCTCCCTTTCAAAATTATTTTCTTCAAAATGTTAACTATTTTTCATCCGATTGAGATAAACAATGCATATGGTGTGACTTCTTGTCTGTGTGACAAAAGTCTGGTGGGCAACCACTCGATTATGTATTATAAACCAGAAAGTACTAAAGACTGGCCATCTTGAGTACAAATATGGTTGTTCTCAGTCATATCTAAATTATTTTCTTCTTATTTATCATATACATTAAAAATGAGTTTATTGATTACAAACTACTCTGATCATTTGTTTTGTTACAATGATCTTCGTTGAAAAGATCTCTATTAAAATTATGTACAAGGTTATCTTTATAGAAAGTGTGTACCTTGGATTTCAAAAAGGAGTGGTGGTAGTTACTTACTACGGTTAGAGCTTTTATATGACTCTGGTTATCACTCATATATAGTCATGTCCCCTTACGAAGTTTAGTGCGAACGAAAGTATCGATCTATTTTGTGCCAGGGACAAAATCGATGAATGATAGATAACTGAGAATAAGAACCGGTTTGACAGGCATATGATGCAAATTGTAATATTTGAAAGTGATTACTAATAACCCAAGATGGACAACGCGAGTATGGTGATCAAGTCTAAAAAGGGCAGAGAATATGAAGCGAGAGACTTCATATTGTTGAACATATTATCGTGAAGAGAAGTAATGAAATTTAGTAAGAACGAAAACTTAAGCTCAAGGAGTATTGAATCTTTCCAGGTCTTGAAGTATATCAAGAAGGTGTATACGAGGTGGCGCTTCTTCCCAATTTTAACGAATCCATCGTGTGTATCATATGTTAAGTGTGAGGAAATTATAGCGTGGGCGTTAGGCATGCGTTAGAGTACGAACTTATAAAGACAATCGACTGATTAAAGAAAGTGTTGAGAAGTGAAGTAGTATCAGTAGTGATATTGTTGTACGAAACTGAGTAGGTTAAAGACTCAACATTAGAATTCGAAATGGAGGTGTGAGGATAGTAACCACAGTTGTTCGCACGTAAATTCCGAGGACGGAATCCTTTTAAGGAGGGGAGACTGTAATAACCCATATTTCTGACGTTTGGGATTATTAAGATTTTTGGATAAAATTTTTCATTTTATGAATAAATGATTTTATGGATTTAATTTTTTGATAAGGTACTTGAGATGTGAGACCGTATTATTAACGTACGGGATATTTGAAAATATGCGAATCGGCGTTACGATAGCATACGTGATAAAAATAGGACTAATAATTATTTTTAGTCTAACAAAAAAATTTGAAGTTCGAATGAAAGTCGTAACCGAGTTTGAGAGAAGATGGAAGCTTGCCCCTTTGACTTAGTCAACCAAGACTAAAACACAAGTACTTGGATTAAAACACCCCATAACACAACACTTTATAAAAATTGGAAAAGAAGAGCTCATCCCCCATTTTTCAAAGAGGAACCGTCGGCCTAAGCAAGAAGGAGGGGAAAGAATTGGCTAGCCTTGCTTGTTCATTGCGTGTTATAGCTTAAAATGAAGGTAATCACTAACCCATTACTTATCCAAGCTTATTTCAATCTTCCATCCATGAAATCTTCACTTATGATCCATAGAAGCTGCGATGAACAGTAACTACGAAAATTAAAAATTTATTTTCTTTGATTCTTGAGTTCATTTGGCTTGGTTGATGATTGTTTAAGGTTATACAAGCCATGGGTAGCATTGTTTAAGCATGGATGCATGTGTTTGGTTAATAATTGTTAAACTCTTAATTCTTGAGCTAAATTGATTTTTGTTGCTTGGGATTGTAGTATGTTGATTGTTGGTGTTGGTTGAGGAGTTTGGGATTGTTTGTTGGTTGATTTGGAGTAGAATAAAAATGGAAAACAATGAACGTACAAACGTAACCATGCCAAATTTTTTTAGAACCTTACTGCTGTAAACTGTCCAGAAAATCTGGGAACATTCGATCACTGTTCTTGGCTTATGGCTGATATGATTAGATAGTAGATAGTCTCTAGATCGTTTGGGCGCTAATTTTGCGTCATTTGGAGTTACGAGCCAAAAGTTATGGCGGATTTAGTAACGGAAGCGCAGAAAATGAAAATCCTGTTTTCCTTAAACTTTGAGGCTATGATCACCCTAGTTAGGGGACTCCAAAAATCTTGAAACTTTTATTTAAAATACTTGGAACATCTGAGATTACCTGAGAAAAAGAATCGGATTAAAAGGAGTAAAATCGGATTTATTAAAATTGGTTGAGTGCAAGTCATGTAATAGAAATTTTCAGAAACAGGAATTCTGGAGCCACTGTTTTGAATGAATTGTTTGGAATACTTAACACCATTTCTGGACTGTTTATTTTCTGGGTCTATGTTATAATTGGAGTCTAGTTTGCGTAGCCTCAAACGGTGAGTCAATTGGATTAACGAGCTAGGAGATATAGCTATTTTAGTAAAGGTTATTCATAACCTACGAAGTGATTAAACATTGAACTTTGGAGAATTGTTTCATCTAGCTAACAACCTGAGCTCGAGTTGAAATTTTTATAGCATGTTGTTAGTAGTACAAGGGAGACCTGAGAAAAGGAATCATGTCAAATGGATTAATTTCCAATTTATTAAAAATGACGGAAAACAGGGTGTTAAGTGAAATGAACCTGAGGAAAAGGTTAAGTAATCGTTTTGGGAGTCGATTTCGAGCAAGTTAGAGGACTTGTTTCGAGTAGGTCAAGTGATGAAAGTTGTTAAGGAGTATCATGACTACATGTTGGTGTATAGAAATCGATTAAAAATCATTGGCAAGATAGTTTTACGAATAGCTAAAGTAGGCCCGAGGAGGTGAAAAGTCGGGCAAAATAAAAGTTAATAAAACTACAAAATGCAAATGGTAATGACCATAATTGGACTCGATATAGGTTTGTGAATTAGTATCGAGGTCCTAGCTTATCCAAAATCATGAGGCTTAATAATCGTGAAGCAAATGTTAGTACTTAATGAAAAGTAGTTATGATTAGTAGAGTTAATTAGTTAACTCGAGTAGAGAGACTAACCAAAGTTCTTATATCTATTGATAGAACTTCTGGATTACAAGTGGGATCATGGATATGCATCAGGGACACCAGGCAAGATTTCTAACTCCATTCTTTTATTCTATATACGAATATTTTGATTCCTGTTAATGCAAGTTCTTTAAATTCTGACCTTATAACATGTTTCTTGGTTATAAGGCTGTGGTGCTTGGATTCTTTTCTGTCATTGACTTGTATCATTGATTAATTGTTGTTCGCGCCTCTGAACTCTCGAAAGTTAGAGGACGCTTCCTGTCAGTTTTGCATAACTGACTTCCGTGTCAAGTACATCTCTTTGGTACTTGACAGACGACCGGGAGTAGTATATTATCGCTCGACTATTAGTCGATATTATCCAGGGATTCTCCCTGGAATATAAGTTTTGGGAATAATAAGTATTATGGGTTAGGGATTAATCAAGTGGATTAATATCCCTTCGATATTTTAAATAATATTTAGTTGTATTAAATATTATTTAAAAGGGTATATATCTAGTATTTAATGTTGATTAAATACTTTCAGCTCATTTTGAGTTATTTAAATATTATTTAAGATTGATTAAATATTATTTAAATATTTTGGATTATTTCAAAGTATTTATTTTGATTAAATACTTTTGATTCTTTTGGGAATATTTAAATATTATTTGAGAGTGAATAAATACTATTTAAATATATTGACTCATTTAAAACTATTTATATATTAAATAGCCTTGATTAAAATCCTAATTAAAATATTTTAATTATTTTAAAATATTTTCAGGGACTATTCTAGGTTCAGTAATTATTGATTAAATATTTATTGGATCTTTAAAAATATTCCGGAGTTATCTAAAAATTCTTTAAATATTATTTTCATTAAATAATAAATACTAAGCTATGACTCAAATATTTTGTACTTATTTTGAGTCGATAACTCCATGTTAGGGATAGAATATCCCATTTTAACATTCTTTTGATTTAAAACTGGTGCCTGTAAGGATCATTATTTTACCTAAAAGTATTATATTTTCGTGGGGTTTATTTTACTACCTATTAGCGACTCCCCGGTCGTGATCTTGATTCGAACTGTTCATTCATGACTAAAGGTCAACCCACACATATAAAGAGATTACTTCCACCTCGTTTCGGGAGTTAATCTATTATCGAATATTGAATTCCCATAAAGCTTTGTTGTTGTTCCGGAAGGTTGTATTAAATTTCCTTCCACACTTTGATTTGAATATTCCCAGAAAGCTTTGTTGTTGTTATCCTAGAAGGTTGTATTAAATTCCCTTCTAGACTTGTTGATTGTACTCAAAGGGAACTGGAGATATAAAGTGTAAGAGGCTTGTGTGCGGCACAGTCCATCTAGCGTAAGAGGCCGAGTGGCGCCGGTCCAGCATTTAAAGGCCCATGTGTTGCCTAGGGTGATGACCTGTTTTGGATCATCCTTCTACTAGTAGAAAATGTTACTTAACTATTGTACTATACGACTGATCATCGTGTACAATAGGCGCGGTGGATGCTCCAGTATCTTCTTTTCTTCCAATTGGAATTTGACATTACACTAAGGATAGTGTTAATGGGAACTGTTGAACTTTCATTGGTCCTACACTAAGGATAGTGTTAATGGGAACTGTTGAACTTTCATTGGTCCTACACTAAGGATAGTGTTAATGGGAACTGTTGAACTTTCATTGGTCCTACACTAAGGATAGTGTTAATGGGAACTGTTGAACTTTCATTGGTCCTACACTAGCGAAAGTGTGAATGAGAATTGTTGAGCTTTTATTGATTCTTTTCGCAGTATCTTGAACTGCCTTCTTATTGATGCTCGAATAAATGGTACTCTGTGGTTGATGCCATTGTGCTAAATTGTCGATTCTGTTGTTCCCAAAACTGTGAATCTTAAATTGTGGTATCGCAGTAACTTGAACTGCATACTTATGTTGAAAATCTTCTTGCATCGTAAACTCTGATTCAATTATTGTCGAAATATATTTCGCTAAACTTTCTGCGGGCAAAAACATTGCAAATTATCTACTGATATTGTTGGACATTACGTTGGTATAAATATTAGTTGCCACCCTTTCCTTGGTGCAAGTTACAAAATATTCTAATATATATCTTGCTGAGCATTCTTTGGCTCATTCTTGTTTTTGTTGTAAACTTTAAAACTTGCAGTAAGACTTGCCCATGGGATGCAAAAGAAAGGAGATGCTCGAGTTTGAGTTAGTCAGGTTCAAGGCTTCTACAGGTGGTGTAAGCTAGATAGGATTTTAGTTTAGAATTCTTATACTTATTGTATAACATGCAATGTAATAATAAATGTTGAAATAGTGTTGACTTCTAATGCAACTTCAGGTAGAGGTTATATTAGTAGCATGAGATCCTGAGTTTATTACAGTTGAATTATAATAACTGTTATTATTTTAAGTTCGTTTTCTGAGACTATGGCTCGAGTTGTGTAATTGGATTGGGGTCACCAGTGTATGTTGTTGAAATAATTGTTAAACAGGTGAGTATTTTGTTGTGGAATTGGATCGTGATGGCCTAGATCCCTGACCCCGGATCTGGGGGCGTCACATGAATGCTTAACAATACAGTACTAGGCCTTCAAAGCAACAACCACTGTTTAGTTACTCAGAATCAATGTGAAACATACATTGACACAAGTATTTAAAAACAAATCATTTTACAAATGGTTGATACCTCGAAGTTAAAACAATTTTTCCAAATAAAATAGCAGTCACAAAGTTTCTGCCACTTTAAAAAGAAAAATTAAGAGAGAAAATGGTTTTGTAAATATAGCATTTAAAACCAGCTTTGGAGAGAGGATAAAATATTTTGAGATTTAAAGAAAGATTATCCTCAAGAAAAGTTTGATTCACACCCTAGGATTTAGAAATCAAAGTAGGGCTGTAAATCAAATGATTTTCAAAAGAGAAGTTTTGAAAAAGAATTTTGAAGTTTTCTTATCTAAGCTGATAAAAAGTGAATGTATCTTTGCATAAAACATTTTGAAAAAGAAATAGACAAAAATTTCTTTTAAATACATTCAGGAATCACTCTAAGAAAGAAAACTAAATATACTAATACTAACGGCTTTTTTTTTAAAACCAATTTTTACTTAGAATAAAGACTAAGCAAATCCATTAGTATCAATATATCACAATTATTTTGCAATAAAATATTATTCAATTATCACTGAGTAATAAAAGATAATAATTATACTACAAATAATTATGCTTCTTATTTATTTTAATTTACTTAAATCATGGAACCAATATATCACTGAATTGTTTTATATCATCATGATTTAAATAAATCAAAATAAATCAAATACTTATGCTATACTAAGTAATTGCCAATCACATGCATATATATATTAACTAAACATGACAATCATTCAGTAGAACAATAAGCATTAATACATATTTTTATTATTAGTGATTTCAGATAAGCAACTTGTGTTACCACTAATATTAAAAATATCACAATTAATTGCACGCTGATACCAATTATTCGATATTTATCAATAATTTCAAGATGCAAGAAATTGTGCTTCTTATATTTTATCAAATCAAAATTATGAAACTGATAATCATTGAATTGCTTCAATCCATAATTTTAATAAGATAAAATAATTTCGCTAAATACTAAAATATTCATAAGATTGAATATTAACATCTAACTTCCTACACTATATCTAATAATTATCACTCTAACATATTACAATTATACTCATAACAATTATTATTGATATATGTAAGCTTGAGAAAATAGTTGAATAGAAATTCACAAGTCCTTTAACTATAGACATTTAATACTTGTGATCCTAATTACAACTCCTCGCAAATAAAATCAAATTTAGAAATATTTTCTAAGTATATAAAATATTGAGAATTTTATACACATAACTTTGAAAATACTCCATCTTCCAATATTAGTGAGTTTTGAAATATGCATTAATTATTTAGAACATAAATTCTAAATACTGTCACTAATATCAAAAGTATCATAATTATTTGTAACAAAATATTTAAGAATATCATAGCAAAATATCAGAGCAATTAAGCAAGACATCTTAACTAATACTCATCAAATATTTAACATACAAATAATTATGCTACTTACTTATGCTAAATAATTTAACTACCACTTATGCATATTACATTGTAAGCATGATAATTAAACTAGTAGCAAAAAGTATGAGGTACTGGATTTAAAATAAATTCACAAGTCCTTTAAATATGAAAAATTTAATACTTGTGAACTCATTTGAGAATTCATTGCATATGAGATTTCCAACAAATATGCATATAAATAATATCCCAAATTCACTAACCAACTTAGACAAAATGAATTCATCAAGTTGTTTAACAAATATCTGCAAGTTATTCTACTAAGAACAATCTCGAAAGAAATGATACATGGTGTCCATGAGCTTGTTCCTTAAGTGGTGTGAAGAGATCAACAGAGTTGTTGGAGTTGACAGCTTCTAGGAATGACTTCCCTGTCTTTCTTACAACCTGTATATCTATATCTATATAGCCAATTAGGTTAAACCTATTATCTTCAGGGTCCCAGATTCCAAGAATTGGTGATCCCCTAAGATATCTAACAATTCATAACTTAGCTATAAGATAAGATTCTCTAGTATCCACTTGGAAACTTGCACATAGGCATATCGAGAATAAAATATATGGTCTTTATGCACTTGAATAAGTAATGAGTTGATTACCTCTATAGCTTGTCACTTCAGTTCATATACCTGATTTGCCCTGATCAAGCTTAGTGGTCTGTTGGAAAGAAGTCTTGGCAGGTCTAGAATCTTCCAAATTACGCATCTTCAAAAGATCTTTTACTTACTTTAATTGCCATCATTCTTTTGAATTAATTGTAATCCAAAAAGAATTGCAACTCTTCCAACATGCTCATTTTGTACCTACTCTGCATTAACTTAGCAATAAACTCTTGCCAAATTTTCGTTAGTAGACCCACATATAATATAATCATGGTATTCTTGCACATATATTACATTGTGTGTGCTTTGTAATCTAGAGAGATATATGTGTATAACTACTCTAATATAAAATCATTTTCAAGTAATTAGTAGTTAGAGTGTCATACCATGTCCTTGACGATTTGCTTGAATCCCTACCTCCGTCATAGATAGCTTGTGAAGAGAATGATATACAAATCCCAATGTATTTGCAACTTCAAAGTCCAGGAAATGTTGTACATCAACTTCAACTTCTAACTCACCATTCAGGAGTGCACTTGTTCACATTCATCTGATAGATCTTCATGCTTGAATGCTCAACATGTGCTAGGAATATCCTGTTGTTAGGTCCTCATATTGTTAGGCCCTAAAAGGATCAAATCTCGTCTCTGTTGCTTTCTGTTAGATCTTGAAAGTCCCGAAGATTCTGTTTTCATCATCGTCGACACCTTCTACCTTGTACTAACCTGTAGCAACCATTTTGGCTTTATCCCTCATAACAATGCCAATTATTCTCCAGTTTCTGTAAACCCTTACTGTACCAATTTCAGCTTCGACTTTAGGTCTGGGTTCCAGCTTCAGTAGATTCTGCCTTCGAACTGATTGAGATCATCTTGCATTTGCAATCACCCAATCTAGATCAATTAGTGCATCTTCACTATTCTTTGGGATACCAAATGTTGATTGTTGGGTCCCGAAAAATATATGTTCATCTTGATTAGCACTTCTAGCCTTCACTCAAAATCCGGTTTACTAAGAACTAGACTCCAGGATTTACTTTGACTTCAATCCCTTTTTCTCGACAGATATGTTCTTGACGTATTCCTTTGATCTTCATTGTGTTGAGTACGACTAGTAGATCCTTCTATTGTTTTGCTCCCCCTAAGTTGCTGTTAGGATGTGTTGAAGATCCTTCACCTTTTTCAGTGGATTCTGTTAAAGTCCACGAGTTGTGTAGTTTCACTACCATTTCCACTAATAGGATCTGAATCAACATCATTATCATTGATTCCTTCTGCAACCTCAGTTTCAACATCAGTATCTGAATTTGACTCTGACGGAATGTCAAACTTCAAAGATTCAGAATAGTCTTTCATTTGAATGCTTGAGAGCTTGGTGTAGTAGAACGAAACATTCAGTCTTTCAATCACCTTCTAGTTTTTAATCACAAATGCCTTGATAGCTTTCGACTAAGTCTTTTCACGATCTTTGTTGAATACAGTAGCATGCTGTGTTAATTGCTTCAGCTTCATAATCCCCTTAAAGTGCAGACTTTACTTAGAACTTCATTCGCGAAACTCAGTTCCATTATCTGACTTCAAAGTTCTCACAGCTTACTTTACTTCCAACTGATCTTTCTGATGTGATCAATCACCATCTGTGATGCTTCAATATATGTTGAATGCACGAACATCACCAAATTATAACTAGGGTCATCAATCACCACTAAGCATATTTCTTCCATGACATAACTTGCTTCAGTGTGATGTTTTCATTGACTTCCCTAAATGTGACATACTTCAAAATGTCCTTCTGGATAGAATTCCATTAGAAGCAGTCCTCTCACCAATTTCATCTTTCTTAGAGAATCCATTGTCTTGAAAATCAAGTGTGAGAGCTTCTCTTGTCATAGCTAACTCTTTACTGATGAAGCTTTACTGAAAAGTTCACTTCACCTTTGCATACAAAATCCATGTCAGCTACGAACAAATTTCCTCACTCTCAGTTGAGTGAGCTGCCAACCTTTTTGTTTAAGATTAAACACTTTTCCTTTTCAATGCTTTTCTAGAAAACCCTTGACAAAGAATTCCCTAGTGCCCTGTAGATAGTGCTTAAGTCCTTCCACAAGAAAGATGCTTCCACTGATGACAGTTCTTAAATCATGATAGCCATATCCCTTGTACATCCTTTGCTGTCATCTCCAAAGGTTACCATCGGGGAGGCCTTCTCAACCAACTTTGATGTCAGAGCTTTAATCTATGTCTTTTGTTACATACTCTGCAATCACAAATGATTAAGCTTCTTGGTACTCAATTTCAATTGAGTCCAGATGGGTTAGAGATATTATCAGAGATAACAACAACTTCAATATGCATAAAAGCACATGGATAGAAGAACTAACAAATTAATTACTAATTCTGTCTAGTCCATTTCTGTCGTTGTCTAACATTTTAAACTATCTCTAATTACCTAACTCAGTTTTAGATTAAACCTTGAATGTACAAATTTTACTCACAACTTAGATAATTCTACCATCTTATCCCTAACAAGCAATACATGATCTAATATGACATTTAAGTGCAACTATGTGAGTGCAAGCAAATCATGTGAAAATAAGCACATAAACAATTTAAGAATATGCAGAATATTTGAATAAAACATTATAAGCAATATCAAATTCCACTTATACTTATCAAGTCATTTATCACAATAAGAACAAATATAAAATATCTGATCTATGACATGTTTGTTTATTTAGCAATTTTCACAACATTAGCAGAGGTATTAAATCACAGAAGATTTAACTCAAGTTCCAGCAAATGTTTAGGGATACACCTAACTGTCTAGAACACCCTATCTAATTCTAGATATTCATTTTACTGCATAGAAAATCAAGTATGAAATGTACTCACTAAACTCATATAACTAAGCATGAAATCTTATTCTTAGCAATCAATTAAGCATTTAAGTTCTAAGATGCTAACATGCTGACACGAGCCTAATACATTTCAAAACATAATAATCATACAATTATGAATTAGATAAAGATATACTAGTTAGTAAGTGTACCTGTGAAGTGCTTAGTGATTCATCTCTAGTGTTGGTCATTGATGCCAGATATTCATTTGGTTCTTCACTGTCACTGATAGAATCATCCTTGCATTTAACTTCATCAACAAATGCTTTCGCTTGCTGCATCCTCACTAATGTTTGAGATTCCTGCTACAACCCAACATAGTGTCTGTCATCTTTTGCTTGTACAGGCTTCTTCAAACTGTGTAGCAAACCCCTGATCTTGTCTTTTATAATCAACCATCCCTGTCTTGCAACCACCTCTTGAACTGATCTTGAAAATCTCCTTAATGGAATCTATAGGTAAGGACCTTAGATTTAGAATTGGGATTCCGTCTGAATCTGATGTCACTGAACTTCCTGTTTGCCCTGCAGGCTTGACTTGCAGTCAAGTTCTCAAGTTATTCCAAAGTGTCAAATTCACTTATAACACCTTCACCACTACCTCGAGCTACAACATCTTCAATTCAGCTTCTTGGATCATTTCGTTTCTGTTCAGAGGTTCTCAACCTTGACTTCAATCAAATTGGTTCCTGGGTCACAAATACAGTGGATATGCTAACAACCTGCTTTACCAAATATTATCTTCTTTAGCTCTTGTTCTAGTTCATAGGCTTTCAGCACATACAGGTCTTCTACAGACAATGTGGTTGTATCCTAAAATCCCTGTTGGCTATATCCCTACGTTCCAGATGATCTGCAGTGTTAGCACGAACGTCCTGTAATCTCCCTGTAGAATAATCTTTAAGGCTTGTACTGAGATTCCAGGTTGTCCAGTCTGTTCTCCTTCACTACTTCAAACCCCTTAGATTTTTCATCCAAAAATACAACTCAAACCAACTAAAAACTGTACCCAAATAATCTTTTCATAACCAGAATCAACTTCTTTGGATAATCTTCAGTCGATCTTCATTGTCTTCAATAACCCGTAAAAATCTTCAACTACTAACTTCTGAACATCCTCGAATAAGTACTTAAGAAAAATTTAAATTTACAGAATTTTTAATTTTCTTAGAAAATAAATTAAACAAAAATAAAAATTTACAGAACTTAATTTTCAAGAATTTTGAATTTTCTTAAAAATTAAAATATTGTAAATTAATATTTAAGAAAAATTTAATTAACAAGAATATTAAATTTTCTGGAAAAATAAATAAATCTAAAATAGATATTAAAGGTTCAAAACGTTAAGTAGGCCAAAATAGCATCTGAGGCGCTTATGTCCAAGAGTAACACTAATGATTCACATTTTTTCTCAAAAAGAAACTTCGCCAATATTAATACCTAAGACATGATTACACAGTAAAAATACTATATGATCATGTTTCAGAGTTTAATAAACACTGGTCAATTTTTATTCCGGAAACAAAAATTACACCAGGGGCAAATATCTTTTTCTGAGACGCAATTCAAAAATGAACACTCTGCGACGTACAAGTAGCTTCGACACCCTTAATTTAATATTTAAGAAAAAATTAAATTTCCAAAAATTTTAATTTTCTTAAAAAATAAATTAATCAAAAATAAATATTTACAGAAAAATTTAATTTTCAAGAATTTCAAATTTTCTTAAAAATTAAATAAATCGTAAATTAATATTTAAGAAAAATTTAAAGTTAAGAATTTTAAAATTTTAAAAACATAATAAATCAAAAATAAAAAATATCAGAATGCGGCTCCGATAGTTAGTAACTATCGGGGACGTATCGATAGTTAGTAACTATCGGACAGTTTCCCGCGCGTGACTTCCGCAACCAGGCTGCTAAAGTTGACCACCATTTAATGATTACACAAGAAATGCCATGCACATGTACTTCAATTGCATGGTCGAGTAATTCAAAAATTGGCCACCAAATCATTTTCATTTTTTTTTTGTTTAATAAATTTAAATCTTAAACTTTATTAGATTTATAAAATAAACTAATTAAAATTTATTACATAAACTAATAAAAGTTTATAAAACAAATTTTATAAAAGTTTATAAAATAAATTTAATATTAAGTTTATAAAATACACTAATTAAAATTTATAATATAAACTAATAAAAGTTTATAAAACAAATTTTATAAAAGTTTATAAAATAACTTTAATATTAAGTTTATAAAACAAACTAATTAAAATTTATAATATAAACTAATAAAAGTTTATAACATAAATTTTATAAAAGTTTATAAAATAAATATAATACTAAGTTTATAAAATAAACTAATTAAAATTTATAATATAAACTAAAAGTTTATAAAACAAATTTTATAAAAGTTTATAAAATAAATTTAATATTAACTTTACAAAATAAACTAATTAAAATTTATAACATAAACTAATAATAGTTTATAAAACAAATTTTATAAAAGTTTATAAAATAAATTTAATATTAAGTTTATAAAATAAACTAATTAAAATTTATAATATAAACTAATAAAAGTTTATAAAACAAATTTTATAAAAGTTTATAAAATAAACTTATTAAAAGTTTATAATTAAACTTATTTAATAAGGCCTCCTTTTGAGTCTAGACAGCTTCGGCACGGTGAGCTTCACTGGGCTACGGATCCTGATTTGTATATCAATCAGTCAGCTCTGATACCAATTGTTAGGCCCCGGAAGTATCGTAGAAGGGGGGTTGAATACGATACTCACTAAATTAAAAAATTCTTTCGAATCTTTTGCGGATAAATAATTTAGAGTTCGGTTAGTGGGCTCGTGTTCTTGAGGTGAATAGTGTTTACGGAGCTGTTTACTAATTTTCTGTGTTTAGGATTAATCATTTCGGTTCTAGAAAATCAGCAGGAAAATAAACAACACAAGATTCGGGGAATATATCATTTGATAAATATAAACCCTGAGGTTGCTACATCCGGTCAACTAATCCGGTCCGAAGAACAAGTTCTTCGCTGCTTAACAAAAACATATAACTGTCAATTTCCTATACAAGTATTTCTAGATCAGTACAAAGGAAACTAAGACCGTAGAGAGTGATATATAGTGGCCCTGAACATTTTCCGTTAAGGTACCGACCACTAATACATCTCCGGTGAGGAGTTATATATTTTTCTGGGTGTTCCTCCTCTCCGGCTTCGTCTTCTCTCTCTGGTTATTTTTGTTGTGTTGCAGAAGACCCCTCCAAATGAATGGCTCTGCTTCAATATATGTGTAGGCTTTTTCAGTACAGCTACGTGGCTTCATGTGGTCCAAGTAACTGAGCTGCTTCTCACTTCTGTTTCTTCATAAGTATCGGAACAATTTACTGATTAATTGTTTAAGTATCGATGAGTCTGTAGAATAACCATCGGAGACTTAAAACAATTCCTGGAATAAATTCAATTAATCCAAGCTTAGTAACCATCGGAATTATTCCAAGCTTTAGTAACTATCGGGAAGTGGCTAGCTGACTTTTGTTTCTTTTCCGATAGTTAGTAACTATCGGCTAATAGGACAAAAAGAATACTTTGAATATTCACCATTTCTTGTTCATTTGTTTAACTCACCCGATGGTTAATAACCATAGGTGAATAAGACAAAAATACTTGTTAACCATTGGTGAATGAGACAAAATAGCTTGACCAAGTTGACTTCTGGATACAGCTTCTGTAGTCTTCTTTACTTAGCCAATTTCAAACCTGTTAAGCTCTTAATATAATTTCTTCCACTGCAACCAAGTCAAATAAATATTTCCTTGTTAATTCGAACTTGATTTATTCTGAGCTTCATCATATACCACTTCACTTGTTACCCATTTCAGTAGATAGTCAATTCTTCTCATTCATAGATGCAATTCTCAATCTCTTTTGTGCTGACGTTTGGTGCAACTGGTCTGGTTCACAAACGACTAACACGATCTTGATCTTCACATCTTCTTTACAATACAATTGACTTTGTTCCTTGTTGTTTAGAAGTGCTTCGATTGTAAGTACATTGGAATCCTCTGGCACTTATGCTGAACCATAAACATATCTGAAATCCTGAACATCTTCGAACTTTATCCTTCACTGAAGTCTGAACATATGAATGAACTTCCTCCAGCAATCTATAATAGACTCCAAGATTCCATCTAATATTTTGATTCTTTGTATTTGCCGTATATTCTATCTTATCGATTCCTGTACTTGAGCTCTGCAATTCATTGCTTGACTAATTTGCAGATTTGGATCACTAGAATCTTTCTGGTACTTTGACAACTACTTCACTGCTTCCACATCCTTGAATACTTCAACCTTTATTCTTCACTGAGGCATGAACATATTAATGAACTTCTTCCAGTGAGCTAATGCTTCAAGTCTGTAGATTTCTTCTTTATCCTTTGTCTTTACCAAGTCTTCATGTCTTCCTGATTCCGGTGATAACTTCATATTATTTACTCGTCATGTTCTTGTGTTGAGTTATTACCCTATGTTACATATAGGTCTATACATACAGCCTTTCAACTACAATGTTTTAAAGACTATTATTCCTTTACTCAACAGAAGGTACAAACTCAACATAACAGTTGCTCAGGAGATTCAACAACAAATATCAAAGTTAAGGAGATCCAAGGAAGAAGCTGAACCTGATTCACCTCTAAAGCTATGGAAGTCACAGGTCAAAAAGGTGGTGTTGGAGCCAAAGTATGCTATGATTTTTACAGATATAGAGGGCAATACAAAGTTCTTTGATATCTGCAAATATCTGGACCAAATCACAGATGAAGAAATACATTACCACATGAGGCAACTTGGAGAAACTGACAAGGATGAAGAAATTCTAAGGAGTACTTTCATAAGGCAACTAAAGGAAAATGCTAAGAAGAGAGGGAAGAGAAGCTAATTTAAATCAAGGAGACTATGAAGACCTTGAAGCTGCTTGCAGGAGTTATCTATCAATCTGGTACTTTAAAATTAATGTGCCAATTAAATTTCTTGATTCTATCTAAATGTAAATTTTTTAAGGGTTTTTTTTGTTATCATCAAGTAGATTTATGCCTGTTATTAACACAGACACAAATAGGGGGAGATTGTTAGGAATCTACATGTGATTTGATGATAACATTAATCTTAGAATCATAGAAATTTTATTTGATGTAACTGATCAATTGATGTGAAAGTTATAAATATCAATTGATCAGGAAACCATTTATCAGTTGAAGTGTTTATATGAATCAACTGATATTTTGGATTGTAGCATAGGTGTACTTAGTCTATTTCAATTGATAAGGTGTAAATCAATTGTTATTTTGTTCATCAATTGATGTTAGAATCGATTGATATAGATCATCAATTGATGTGTAAATTAAACTGTTAAATTGTAAATATGTGAAGACAGGAAATTACACAAGTGTAGGATGATCAATTGATATTGAAGCATCGATGAATAAGGAATCAATTGAAGAAGCCAAGTCAAGTATTGAAGACCATCAACTGATGTGAAGACCCATCGATTGATATATCGATTGATAACATCTATCAATCGATAAGCCATCTTTTATCAATCGATGGATATAAAGATCAATCGAAGAAGTACATCAGTTGATGGATTAAAGAATGGATCAATTGATATGCTTAACAGCAGATTATCAATTGAGTATGACAACTCAGAAAGAATATCTGTTGAAGATCCAGAGAACAAAAGCACACCTATGGAAGACAGTCTAGAGTGACTGTGAAGACTCAATCAGAAGTTGTCTTTCAAATCCTTTTGGTAAAAATGTCAAAAGGAAAAAGGAAGGTAGGTAGAAACAATCCTAGAATAGGAATTGTAAAAGCACACTTGTAATATAAAAACAAGTGTAGAAGCATTATTAGAAAATAGACAAGTTAGACAATATTTGACAATCAACTGTTCTAGCTTGAGAACACATTTTGTAAGAACAGTTGATTTGTTTTCTAATCTTGTAAACGAAGCTAGGTTTCTTCTAACCTAGGAGCATTGAGCAAAAATATATATTGATGGAAAAACCAATCCATCAATAATTTTAAATCTCTTTGTTCAGTATTATTTTTAGCACTAATTTGTTCGAACTTATTCTCTTATTCTTTCAAACATCAAGAACAAATATTAGAACACACAAAAAGTTTTAATATTTGTATTCAACCCCCCCTTCTACAAATATTGACATTGTTCTAAGGAATAACATTTTATAAACTTAATATTAAATTTATTTTATAAACTTTTATTAGTTTATGTTATAAATTTTATTTAGTTTATTTTATAAATTTTAAATTAAATTTATTTTATAAACTATTATAAAATTTGTTTTATAAACTTTTATTAGTTTATGTTATAAATTTTATTTAGTTTATTTTATAAATTTTAAATTAAATTTATTTTATAAACTTTTATAAAATTTATTTTATAAACTTTTAAAAGGTTATGTTATAAATTTTAAATTAGTTTATTTTATAAATTTTAAAATAAAGTTTATAATTTATATTTATTATTTTTACATGGTCCATTTTCTCACCTTACTCGACCAAGTACAGTGATTTGTCCGAAAGTCACGCGGGCAGAAGCTGGTGGTTCACGCGTCTATGTATTCAAAAGTTGTCCAAGTCAGTCATGTATGTTGCGCGTATACAGGTGATGCAGTGTATTAGAGCAACTTGAGGCGCCACTGGAATTTTTTTTTGGGTTTGTTGCGCCTGTACATGGACTTCACTGTACAGGGGCCACAAAAGTACCTGACGCTAGTTATTCCCAATTGCAGTTTTGTATCCCAAATTTTGTACTCTTTAATTTTTATTTTAGATTTATTTATTTTTCCAGAAAATTTAAAATTCTTGAAAACGAAATTTTTTCTTAAATATTAATTTACGATATTTTAATTTTTAAGAAAATTCAAAATTCTTGAAAATTAATTTGTTGTATATTTTTATTTTTGATCAATTTATTTTCTAAGAAAATTAAAAATTCTGTAAATTTAATTTTTTCTTAAATATTAATTTGAGGGTGCTCAAGGGGTTTGTAGTTGAAGATTTTTTCGGGTATTGAAGACAACTAAAATTGACTGAAGGTTATCCAATGAAGTAAATTCTGGAACAGGTTGAAGAATATGTGGTATTAATTTCCTCAGAGGTATACTCCATAGGATCCCACTAATATTTTTGAAGCTGCAAAAGAAGATATTAATTTGGGTACAATTTTTGGTTAATTTGAGTTAGATTTTTGGATGAAAAATCTTAGGGTTGAAGTAGTGAAGGAGAACAGACTGGACTACCTGAAATCTTTGTACAAGCCTTAAACATTATTCTACGGGGAGATTACAGGAAGTTCGTGTTAAAACTGCAGATCATCTGGAACGTAGGGATATGGCCAACAGGGATCTAATGATACAACCACATTGTCTGTAGAAGAACTGTATGTGCTGAAAGCCTATGAACTAGAACAAGAGACGAAGAAGATAATATTTGGTAAAGTAGGTTGTTAGCATATCCACTGTATTTGTGACCCAGGAACTAAATTTGATTGATTTCAAGGTTGAGAACCTCTGAACAGAAACGAAATGATCCTAGATGTTGAACTGAAGATGTTGTAGCTCGAGGTAGTGGTCAAGGTGTTGCATGTGATTTTGACACTTTGGAATAACCTGAGAACTGGACTGCAAGTCAAGCCTGCATGGCAACAGGAAGGTCAGTGACATCAGATTCAGACGGAATCCCAATTCTAAATCTAAGGTCCTTACCTATAGATTCCAAAGATGAGATTTTCAAGACCAGTTCAAGAGGCGGTTGCAAGACAGGGATGGTTTAAAATAGAAAGACAAGATCAGGGGTTTGCTACACAGTTTAAAGAAGCCTGTACAAGCAAAATATGATAGACACTATGTTGGGTTGAAGCAGGAATCTCAGGCATTAGTGAGGATGCAGTAAGGGAAAACAGTTATTGGTGAAGTTAAATGCAAGGCTAATTCTATCAGTGAAAGTGATGAACCAAATGAATATCTGGCATTAATGACCAACACTGGAGATGAATCACTAAGCATCTCACAGGTACACATTCTAACTAGTATAATTTTATCTAATTCAGAACTGTATGAGTTTTAAGTATCGAAATGTATTATATTCATGATAGCATGTTAGCATCTTTGGACTTAAATGCTTAATTGATTGCTAAGAATAAGATTGCATGCTAGTATTCATGAGTTTAAATAAGTACATTTCATACTTGATTTTATATGCAGTAAAATGAATATCTAGAATTAGATAGAGTGTTCTAGACGGTTAGGTGTATCCCTAAATATTTACTGGAACTTGATTTAAATCTTTTTAGATTTAATACCTATGCTAATGTTGTGAAAATTGCTAAATAGACAAACATATCATAGATCAGATATTTTATATTTGTTCTTATTGTGATAAATGACTTGTTAAGTGTATGTGGAATTTGATATTGCTCATAATGTTTTAATCAAATATTCTGCATATTCTTAAAATTGTTTATGTGTTTTTTTCCCACATGATTTGCTCTCATACACATAGTTGTGCTTAAATGTCATATCATATCATGTATTGCTTATTAAGGTATAGAATACTGAAAGATGGTATAATTTTCTAAGTAGTCAGTAACATTTATAGATTTGAAGCTTAATCTAAAACTGACTTAGGTAATTAGAGATAGTTAAAAATATTAGACAACGACAGAAATGGATTAGACAGAATTAGTAATTAATTTGTTAGTTCTTCTATCCATGTGCTTTTGTGCATATTGAAGCTGTTGTTACCATTAATAATATCTCTAACCCATCTTGACTCAATTGAAGTTGAGTACCAAGAATTTTAATCATTTGTGATTGCAGAGTATGTAACAAAAGATAAAAGTTATGTGACTTCGTGACATTTACTGTTCGAGGAATATGATTAAGATTAAAGCTCTAACATCACAGTTGGTTGAGAAAGCCTACCCAATGGTAACCTCTGGAGATGACAGCAAAGGATGTACAAGGGATTTGGCTATATTTGGAATTGTCATCAGTGGAAGTATCTTTCTTGTTGAAGGACTTAAGCACTATCTACAGGGCACTAGGAAATTCTTTATCAAGGGTTTTCTGGAAAAGCATTGAAAAGGAAAAGTGTTTGATCTCAAACAAGAAGGTTGGAAGCTCACTCAACTGAGAGTGAGGAAATTTGTTCGTAGCTGACATGGAATTTGTATACAAAGTTGAAGTGAACTTTTCGATAAAGTTTCATCAGTAAAGAGTTAGTTATGGCATATGAAGCTCTCACACTTGGTGAACAAGACAATGGATTCTCCGATAAAGATGAAATTGGTGAGAGGACTGCTTCTAATGGAATTCTATCTAGAAGGACATTTTGAAGTATGTCACATAGGGAAGTCAATGAAAACATCACATTGAAGCAAATTATGTCATGGAATGAATATGCTTAGTGGTGGTTGATGACAACCCTAGTTACAAGTTGGTGTTATTCGTGCATTCAACAGACAAAATATCACAGATGGTGATTGATCACATCAGGAAGATCAAGTTGGAAGCAAAGTAACCTGTGAGAACTTTGAAGTCAGATATTGGAACTGAATTTCATGAATGAAGTTCTAAAGGAAGTCTGCACTGATAAAGGTACTTTGAAGCTGAAGCAATTAACACAACATGTTGTTTTAATCAACAAAGATCGTGAAAATACATCATTTGAGTTAATGGCCAACCAGAAGCAAACACTGAAGCTCTTTCATGTGTTTGGAGGAAATTGATATTTATTGAAGACTTAGATGAGCATCCTGGCGAAGTTGAAGTTAAGGCTCATGGAATAATTTCTTAGGCTATTCATTGAAGTCGAAAGCTTATAAGGCGTACGTGATTGAAAACAGAAGGTGATTAAAAGTCTGAATGTTTCGTTCTACTACACCAAGCTCCCAAGCATTCAAATGGAAGACTATTTTGAATCTTTGAAATTTGACATGCCGTTAGAGTCAAATTCAAATACTGATATTGAAACTGAGGTTGTAAAAGGAATCAATGATAATGATGATGATTCAGATCCTATTAGTGGAATTGGTAGTAAATCTACACAACTCGTGAACTTTAATAGAATTCACTGAATAAGGTGAATGATCTTCAACACATCCTAGCAGCAACTCAAGGGGAGCAAATAAAAGAAGGATCTACTAGTCGTACTCAACATAATGAAGATCAAAGGAATACATCAAGAACATATTGTTGGGTTCCGAAGCATAAAACGTAGCGGATTAAACGTAAATATAACAAAAAATTTCGGAACCCTAACTCAGGATCATGTATAAGCTTGGACAGATTATGGTGAAACAGAATTATACCTTTTGATGATTTTGACTTTCACGAACTCAACGGAGATCCTAACTTTCACGACTTGTGTCTTCCTCTCGAAAACACCTCTATGGTATCCACACGAGCACCTTCAAGAACGTCTCACGATCTTGATTACGGAATGGATGTACTAGCCTCCTTTTGATGATTTTGAATTTGTTTCTGCCTTGCTGTGCTTGCTGCTGCCTCTAGGGATTTTGTTTCTCAAAAAAATGTCATCCCTCTTAACCCTATCATTATCTATTTATAATGCTGGTTAAGAGGCCCAATCAGCAAAACCTAACCCATGTAGGTATAGGATTAAATAATAAAATGATTTTCTATTATTTAATTAATAACTAAGTCATACTTAATTATTATGGGCAGAAATACTATTCAAATTCGAATTTATATTATTTTAATTAATTAAGTCTCACTTCACTTAATTAATATAATAAAATTCAAATAATCATCAATTAATTTAAATCTATAATTTAAATTAACTATTCCTCTAAGTACTCTATGTGTGTGACCCTATAGCCTATTATTTAACTAGCAATAATTTTATTCTCCAATAAAATTATAAATAATGAGCGGTATCTAGTAATACATCATTGCTACCCAATTAAATAATAATTAAATCGTGATTCGATAAAACCTTTCGTGATTAATGTTTCTGTGTAATATAATCCCTTTAACCATATATATTATAGATTAAACTCAAGGCATGAATTTAGTCATCCTCTTCAACATTTAATCCGGGTTTACTTGATCCATGAGTAGACTATGAAAAACAAATCATTATTTGAGCATTGCCATGCATTTTATAGTCTCACTCAATCAAGAGGCCAATAATATCTCTCCTAATTATATGAGGGTTAAATCCTTTATCTATCATTCATATTTCTCATACGACTCATGATATACCAGATGTCCACTTTTATCATCACCCGGTCAAAGGTAACTTTTAATGTAGTCAAAGTATATTAATCCTCATATAGAAATATAATGATCTCAAGTCAAAGGATCATTACACCATTATCACTGTGAGTCTTTCTTATGACTTTATTAGACATGAAGAATCTCACTGTGGGTCTGTCCAGTACCATGTACTCCTACATGTAGCTATGTATTGACTTTAGTATCCCCATACTTATAACCAATGAGATGTGGTTATCTGTCAAATAACATACTAGTCTATTTATGTATTATTATTGTCCTATAATAATAATACTCGACCAGGGACATTTAAGAATATGATATATTATATAATCTCAAGTTCAAGTCATGTACTAAACTATACAATGTGTATCATGATTCTAAGGACATTTATTATGCTAACAAATATATCGCAGTAATTAAAGTCATAATAAATACGTTTATTGAATAATCAAATGACATAAAGGTTTATCAAAAAGAAACATTGTATTGCCTCTAGGGCACCTACACCAACAATCTCCCACTTGCACTAGAGTCAATCACCCATGTATCTAATACCCATGGAACTAGTGTGACCGTCGTGCTTCTTCTGCGACAAGCCTTTGGTCAGTGGGTCTGCAATATTATCATTTGTGTGCACTTTACATACGTGTATGTCACCCCTTTCATTAATCTCTCGAATGAGGTGATATCTCCTGGGTATATGTTTGGTTCGGGAGTTAGCTCTATGTTCTTTAGCCTGTGCAATGGCTCCATTATTATCGCAGTATAGATCAATGGGATCTGCGATCGATGGAACCACTCCCAAATCAGTAATGAATTTTCAAATCCAAACAGCTTCCTTAGCCGCTTCACAAGCTGCAATGTACTCAGCCTCCATTGTAGAATCAGCTACTGTTTCTTGCTTTGAACTCTTCCAACTTACAGCACCTCCGTTTAGACAAAACACAAAACCAGACTGTGATACAGTATCATCCCTGTCTGTTTGGAAACTTGCATCGGTGTAACCTTTTACAACCAGTTTCTCCTCTCCTCCATACACCAAGAATGAATCTTTAGTCCTTTTCAAGTACTTTAGAATATTCTTGACAGCCGTCCAGTGACCTTCATCTGGATTAGATTGGTATCTGCTCGTCATGCTTAAAGCATACGAAACATCTGGGCGAGTACATACCATTGCATACATGATGGATCCAATTGCTGAGGCATATGGAACCTTACTCATGTGGTCTTTCTCATCCAATGATTTCGGACACTGATCTTTAGAGATCGTTATCCCTTGAGACACGGGGACATATCCCTTTTTTGCATTTTGCATACCAAAATGATGCAAAACCTTATCGATGTATGTATTCTGACTTAGATCGATCATCCTTCTAGATCTATCCCTATAGATCCTCATTCCTAGAATGTAGGATGCATCTCCTAAGTCTTTCATAGAGAAGTTGCTCCTGAACCAAATCTTAACAGCCTTGAGAGAAGGTATGTCATTCCCCATTAGTAGTATGTCATCACCATATAGTACTATGAATGCCACATGGCTCCCACTAACCTTCTTGTAAACACAAGGTTCATCTTCGTTTTGAACAAAGCCATACTCTTTGACTGTTTCATCAAAACGGATATTCCATCTCCTAGAGGCTTGCTTCAATCCATAAATGGATCGACGTAATTTACATACCTTGCTAACATTCCTTGGATCGACAAAACCTTCAGGTTATGTCATGTACACATCCACATCCTCTGCAAGGCTTCCATTAAGGAAGGCTGTTTTGACATCCATTTGCCAGATTTCATAATCATGGAATGCTGCAATAGCAAACAAAATCCTTATGGACTTGACCATAGCCACTGGTGAGAAAGTTTCATCATAGTCAATACCATGAATTTGTTTGAAACCTTTTGCAACAACCTTGCTTTATAGGTCTGAACATTTCCATCCATGTCAGTTTTCTTCTTGAAAACCCATTTGCACCCTATGGGTTTTACCCCTTCAGGTGGATCAACCAAAGTCCATACTTGGTTTTCGTACATGGAATCCATCTCAGATTTCATGGCTTCTAGCCATCTCTTAGAGTCTGGACTGTTCATAGCATCTTGGTATGTGAGAGGCTCATCTTCATCTATGAGCATCAAATCACCACATTGAGTCAAGAGAAATCCATATCTCTCTGGCTCATGGCGAATTCTACCAGTTCTACGAACAACTTGTGTTTGTTGAGCATTATCATTATCCTGCTCTTGTTCCACTTCAGGTTCAATGCTATTTTGTGGTTCTCGATCTTCATCGAGATCTATAGTTCTCCCACTGTTTCTTTTGGAAACAAAATCTCTTTCCATGAAAACAGCATCTCGAGCAATAAACACTTTCTGCTCAGAAGGACTATAAAAATAATACGCCTTTGTTTCTTTAGGGTATCCCACAAAATTGCACTCTTCAGATTTAGGTCCAAGCTTGTCAGATACTTGACGTTTCACAAACGCCTTGCATCCCCAAACTTTCATAAAGCTCATGCCTAACTGTTTCTCCTCCCATATCTCATATGGAGTCTTTTGAACCTTCTTAGTAGGAACACGGTTAATTGTGAAAGCCGTTGTTTCTAGAGCATAACCCCAGAAACTAATTGGAAGATCTGCATGACTCATCATCGATCGCACCATGTCCAACAAGGTGCGATTTCTCCTCTCTGAAACTCCATTCCATTGAGGTGTACCTGGCGGAGTGAGTTGTGATACAATACCACACTCCTTTAAATAATCTTTAAATTCTGTGCTCAAGTATTCTCCTCCACGATCAGATCGTAAGATTTTAATACTTGCACCTCCGCCAATTTGCTTCTCTACTTCAGCCTTGTATTCTTTGAACTTTTCAAAAGAATCGGATTTATTCTTCATAAGATATACATATCCATATCTACTGAAATCTTCAGTAAATGTTATGAAGTAGTAGTAGCCTCCTCTAGCCATCACACGCATTGGGCCACATACATCACTATGTATTAGCTCCAGACGTTCAGTGGCCCTTTGACCCTTACCAGTGAAAGGGGCTTTAGTCATTTTACCAAGCAAACAAGATTCGCATTCTTGGTATGATTCAAAATCAAACTTATCCAAATATCCATCCTTATGTAATTTGGATATGCGTTTCTCATTTATATGGCCTAGACGACAATGCCAGAGGTATGTTTGATTTGAGTCATTAACTTTCAGTCGTTTGTTTTCTATATTACAGACAGGATTATCTAAGTCAAGAACATATAAACCATTAAACAAACGCGCAACACCATAGGTTAAATCATTCAAAGCAAAAGAGCAACTGTTGTTCTTTATTGTAAACGAAAAACCTTTCTTGTCCAAACAAGAAACAGAAATAATGTTTCTGCGAATTACAGGCACGTAGTGACAATTCTCCAGTTCTAAAACTAGCCCAGAGGGCAAAGATAAATAATAGGTTCCTACAGCTAAAGCAGCAACTCTTGCTCCATTGCCAACTCGTAGGTCCATTTCTCCTTTAGCCAATGTCCTACTTCTCTGCATTTCCTGCACATTTATACAAATATGATAAACACATCCAGTATCCAATACCCAAGATGTAGAAATAGACAGATTGACTTCTATAACATATATACCTGAATTAGAAGCTTGCTCAGCCTTCTTCTTCAGATCCTCCAAGTAAACTGAACAGTTTCTCTTCCAGTGACCAGTTTTCTTACAGTTGTGACATTCACCCTTAGCGACCCCACCTTTAGGCTTTAAAGCCTGTTTAGGACCTAACTTTGGCTTAGGTGTAGAATCAGAACCTGTCTTCTTCTTACCCTTTCACTTGCCTTTCCCTTTGGCCTTACCTTTATTACCCACCATCAGTATGGGAACAGGTTCAGTCGTCTTCATGTTGGTCTCATATGTTCTCAACATAGCCAACAATTCAGTAGGTGTTTTGTCAAATTCATTCATATTGTAGTTTATAACAAATTGAGTGAATTTGTTGTTCAAAGAATTCATGATCAGGTCAATACCAATTTCCTGAATAATCGGGAAACCCAAAGTCTCAAGGTACTCAATGTAACCAATCATCTTCAGAACATGTGGGCTAACTGGTTCACTTGCCCCTTGTTTGCAATTAAAGAGTGATTTGCTCGTGTTGAACCTTTCTTGACGAGTTTGGCTTGTAAACATGCTTTGCAAGTGCTCATTAATAGTATATGCATCCATATGCACATGCTCTCTTTGAAGCTCAGCACTCATAGTTGCCAACATAAGACATGCAACATCAGTTGCATCATTCTCATCCTTTGTGTGGGCCGCTCGTTCCTCAACAGTAGTGCCCTCAGGAAGGGGACCTGCCGGAGGAATATCAATGACATGAAGCTTGCGCTCCTGTCTGAGGACAATCCTCAAATTCCTTTGCCAGTCTAGGAAGTTGTTTCCTCCTGTCAGCTTATCCTTCTCAAGGACTGATCGTACGGATAGTGTGTTTGTGTTGTTTGTCATTACTTTGTATCTACAATGATAAAAGCACAAAATAAACATTAGATTGTCTGATTTATTTATTATGTTCAAATGATTATGATATATTCATAATATATCTCCCACTATTTTTATCAAATTAATAGCCCTTACTATTAATTTGGAAAGTATATCCCATAATTCTTTCTAGTGAGCCAAGATCCATATTTCGTCATGTCTTAAGTCAACCACTGGAAGTCCTTAAAAATGATTATTTAGGTAGACAACAGTTGTCAATTATATCATATATAATTCTTGGATAGTTTGGTGAACAACGATTGATCTTATCTATCTAATAGACTTTTAACCAAACTCTATGCTTCTAAGTTCATAATGGTTGAATATAACCGTTTATTTTCACCTTATTATGATGACTCAGTTAAGTTAGACCCAATGATACAACGGCCGAATATAACCGTTTATATTCATCGCATCTCACCACGATAGATAGGAGTCCCCTACCACTGACAGTCTTTCCCCTAATCGATCTAGGATTCGATGAGTGTTCATTCATTGGAAAGCATCCGAGTAAAACTTAATATTTTGTTAAGGGCTTTAGAAAATTTACGACGATCATGATCACATCATGAAGAGATCCTCAATTTTTCCTTGAACCAAATATTTCAAATTGACATCTTAAATTGTTCATTTCCCAGGTAGACGGAGGATACTAGTGGTCACACTTAAAACCCATCAGCCTTACGAATACGCATATTCACTTTTGTCAGAAAATCCCAATTATAGATATCAAAAATTCATATTTAATTCCGTGTTTTTAAAATCCATATTTCATAAACACAAGAATCTCATGATCGTTTGTTAATTTTAAAATCTTAAATCATTAAAGATTTTATCTTGTTTAGCATGGCAAGCATGACATGGGTGACGTATCTAATACATACATGATTAATCTAATTAAAGCATGCATCATTAACTATTCTACACTACCATTCATACATCAATATGTAAAGTGCAATATGTAAATGTGCTTGGTTATGGCCCCTTTCCTATGTGATCCTTTTGAGCTAATGAAAGGATCAAAGTCAATCTATGGTAGTAAAATATAAATACAATTACATGTCTTCATTCTTCTTGTATCCATGGGTGCTTGCTCCTCTTCTTGGATCATCCTTCAATCTTCAAGTACATTACATGGAATAATTGAATACAACCTATACTAATGTACTTACATAAGAAAACTCGAGTTACATTCGAGGTTAAACAATTACAAGAATGAAGAAAACGACATGCAAGTCGTATTTATAAAACCAAAACCAAAACCATTAATCTAGGGGTCTAAGAGCCATAACCAGCACCATGCTCAAGTACACAAAATAAAATATTACGGGGGTCCGGGGGCTGCAGCCCCCGGGCGGGGTCTGGGGGCGGCCGCCCCCAGCTGGGGTCGAAGACCAGTCCTATTCAGAAATCATCAATTTCTGAACTACAGATCATATCTGTTGGCCTTTTTCGCCACTGCAACTTATACAGTTTCAGAAGCATGTATCATATACATACTTATCATATCCCAGTTAACAGATCATGTCTAACATAATATGTCCACCAGTTTATATCACTATACAAACTGACCCTCATGCATAATATACAAATCGCAATAAGGCATATAAATCAGTCATGACAAATCATTAACATGCTAGTATCATCATCTATATACTCATCATATGAATAACAATTCGAATATACATGGCAGTAGCATGGCAGTAGCATGGCAGTAGCATGGCAGTCATCAAACAGGCACATATGCATCAAATACATAAAAACACGTAACCAAATCAATCCCTTATACACGTAGCTCTGATGTCATTTTTGGGTTCCGAGGCATAAAACACAGCGGATTAAACGTAAATATAACGAAAAATTTCGAAACCCTAACTCAGGATCATGTATAAGCTTGGATAGATTATGGTGGAACAGAATTATACCTTTTGATGATTTTGACCTTCACGAACTCAACGGAGATCCTAGCTTTCACGACTTGTGTCTTCCTCTCGAAAACACCTCTATGGTATCCACACGAGCACCTTCAAGAACGTCTCACGATCTTGATTACGGAATGGATGTACTAGCCTCCTTTTGATGATTTCAAATTTGTTTCTGCCTTGCTGTGCTTGCTGCTGCCTCTAGGGATTTTGTTTCTCAAAAAAACGTCATCCCTCTTAACCCTATCATTATCTATTTATAATGCTGGTTAAGAGGCCCAATCAGCAAAACCTAACCCATGTAGGTATAGGATTAAATAATAAAACGAATTTCTATTATTTAATTAATAACTAAGTCATACTTAATTATTATGGGCAGAAATACTATTTAAATTCGAATTTATATTATTTTAATTAATTAAGTCTCACTTCACTTAATTAATATAATAAAATTCAAATAATCATCAATTAATTTAAATCTATAATTTAAATTAACTATTCCTCTAAGTATTCTATGTGTGTGACCCTATAGGCTATTATTTAATTAGTAATAATTTTATTCTCCAATAAAATTATAAACAATGAGCAGTATCTAGTAATACATCATTGCTACCCAATTAAATAATAATTAAATCGTGATTCGATAAAACCTTTCATGATTAATGTTTCCGTGTAATATAATCCCTTTTACCATATATATTATAGATTAAACTCAAGGCATGAATTTAGTCATCCTCTTCAACATTTAATCCGGGTTTACTTGATCCATGAGTAGACTATGAAAAACAAATCATTATTTGAGCATGGCCATGCATTTTATAGTCTCACTCAATCAAGAGGCCAATAATATCTCTCCTAATTATAGGAGGGTTAAATCCTTTATCTATCATTCATATTTCTCATACGACTCATGATATACCCGATGTCCACTTTTATCATCACCCGATCAAAGGTAACTTTTAATGTAGTCAAAGTATATTAATCCTCATATAGAAATATAATGATCTCAAGTCAAAGGATCATTACACCATTATCACTGTGAGTCTTTCTTATGACTTTATTAAACATGAAGAATCTCACTGTGGGTCTGTCCAGTACCATGTACTCCTACATGTAGCTATGTATTGACTTTAGTATCCCCATACTTATAACCAATGAGATGTGGTTATCTGTCAAATAACCAGGGACATTTAAGAATATGATATATTATATAATCTCAAGTTCAAGTCATGTACTAAACTATACAATGTGTATCATGATGCTAAGGACATTTATTATGCTAACAAATATATCGCAGTAATTAAAGTCATAATAAATACGTTTATTGAATAATCAAATGACATAAAGGTTTATCAAAAAGAAACATTGTATTGCCTCTAGGTCACCTACACCAACACATATCTGCCAAGACAAAAGGTTTGAAGTCAAAGTCAATCCTGGAGTCTAGTTCTTAGTAAACTGGATTATTGAGTTAAGGCTAGAAGTTCTAATCAAGATGAACATATATTTTTTGGGATCTAACATTTGGCATCCCAAAGAATACTAAAGATGCACTGATTGATCCAGATTGAGTGATTGCAATGCAAGATGATCTCAATCAGTTTGAAGGCAGAAACTATTGAAGCTGGAACCCAGACCACAAAAGTTGAAGCTAAAATTGGTACAGTAAGGGTTCCCAGAAACTGGATAAATATTGGCATTGTTATGAGGAACAAAGCCAAACTGGTTGCTACAGGTTATTATCAAGTAGAAGGTATCGACGATGATGAAAACAGAATCTTCGGGACTTTCAAGATCTAACAGAAAGCACCAGAGACGAGACTTGATCCATTTAGGGCCTAACAAGATGAGGACCTAATAACAGGACATTCCTAGCACATGTTGAGCATTCAAGCATGAATATCTCTCAGATGAATGTGAACAAGTGTACTCCTGAATGGTGAGTTAGAAGTCAAAGTTGATATACAACATTTCCTGGACTTTGAAATTACGGATCATTGGAATTTGTATATCATTCTCTTTATAAGCTCTCTATTAATGGAGCTAGGGATTCAAGTAAATCGTCAAGGACATGGTATGACACTCTAACTGCTAATTACTTGAAAATGATTTTATATTAGAGTAGTTATACATATATCTCTCTCTAGAATACATGGCACACACAATGTCATATATGTGATAGTATACCATGATTATATTATATGTAGGTCTACTAACAAAACTTGTGCAAGAGATATTTTACTAAGTTAATGCAAAGTAAGTACAAGATGAGCATGTTGGAAGATTTGCAGTTCTTTTTGGATTATAAGTAATTCAAAAGAATGATGGCAATTAAACTAAGTCAAGGATCTTTTGAAGATGCGCAATTTGGAAGATTCTAGATCTGCCAAGACTTCTTGCCAACAGACCACTAAGCTTGATCAGGGCAAATCAGGTATATGAACTGAAGTGACAAGCTATATAGGTATGATCAGCTCATTACTTATTCAAGTGCATAAAGACCATATATTTTATTCTCGATATGCCTATGTGCAAGTTTCTAAATGGATACTAGAGAATCTTATCTTTATAGTTAAGTTATGAATTGTTAGATATCTTAGGGGATCACCAATTCTTAGAATTATGTACTCTAAAGATAATAGGTTTAACCTAATTGGGTATATAGATATAGATGATGCAGGTTGTAAGAAAGACAGAGAATTAATTCTTAGAAGCTGTCAATTTCGTGAAAGAAGTTGGATTCTTGTTGAAATGAGAGAAAGCATTCAACACACATAGCTGCATCAAAGACTAGAATTAAAGTAGCTAGTGAATGTGATGCTCTGATCTTCTGAACAAGGAAACTTCTTCAACTCCAACAACTTTGTTGATCTCTCCACGCCACTTAAGGAACAAGCTCATGGACATCAGGTATCATTTCTTTCGAGAGTTGTCCTTAGTAGAATAACTTGTATATCTTTGCTAAATAACTTGATGAATTTATTTTATCTAAGTTGGTTAGTGAACTTGGGATATTATTTATTTGCATATATGTTAGAAATCTCATCTGCAAGGAATTCTTAAATGAGTTTACAAGTATTAAATTTTCAATATTTAAAGGACTTGTGAATTTGTTTGAAATCCAGTACCTCGTACATATTGCTACTAGTTTAATTATCATGCTTACAATGTTATATGCATATGTGGTAGTTAAATGATTTAGCATAAGTTAGAAGCATAATTATTTGTGTGTTAAGTATTTGATGAATATTAGTCAATGATATCTTGCTTAATTGCTCTGATATTTTGCTATGATATTTTTAAATATTTTATTACAAATAATTATGATACTTTTGATATTAGTGACAGTATTTAGAATTTCTGTTCTAAGTAAACAATGCATATTTTAAAAATCACTAATATTGAAAGCTGAAGTATTTTCTAAGTCATGTGTATAATATTATCAATATTTTATATACTTATAAAATATTTCTAAAATTTGATTTTATTTGCGAGGAGTTATAATTAGGATCACAAGTATTAAATTATTCAACTATTTTCTCGAGCTTACGTATATCATTAATAATTATTATGAGTATAATTTTAATATGCTAGAGTGACAATTATTAGATATAGCATAGGAAGTTAGATGCTAATATTCAATCCTATGAATATTAATATTTAGCGAATTTATGTTATCTTATTAAAATTATGGATTGAAGCAATTCAATGTTTATTAGTTTCATAATTTTGATTTGACAAAATATAAGAAGCATAATTTCTTGCATTTTGAAATTATTGATAAATATCAAATAATGATATTTTGTTAATTTTTTCGTGCAATTAATTGTGATATTTATAATATTAGTGATAATACAAGTTGTTTATCTGAAATCACTAATAATAAAAATATGCCTTAATGCTTATTGTTTTACTAAATAATTGCCACATGTTATTTGATTTATATATACATGTATGTGGTAACTGTTTAGTATTACATTAGTATTTATATTAGTTTTCTTTCTTCGACTGAATTTTAAACTTGAATTTATTAAAAAGAATTTCTTGTTTGATTCTTTTTCAAAACGTTTTATTCAAAGATACATTCATTTCTCTATCAGTTTTAAAAAAGAAAACATCAAAATTCTTTTTTAAAACTTCTCTTTTGAAAATCTTTTTATTTACAGCCCTACTTTGATTTCTAAATCCTAGGGTGTGAATTAAATTTTTCTTGAGGATAATTTTTCTCCAATCTCAGAATCTTTTATCCTCTCCCAAAACCTAGTTTTAAAAGTTTTATCTTATAAAAACTTTTTCTCTTTTAATTTTTTATTTTAGAGTGGCATAAACTTTGTGACTGCTATTTTATTCGGAGAAATTGTTTTTACTTCGAGGTATCAATCACTTGTAAAATAATTTGTTTTTAAACACTTGTTTCAATGTATGTTTCACATTGATTCATAGTACCTAAACAGTGGTTGTTGTTTTGAAGACCTAGTGCTATATTGTTAAGCATACATCCTACCCCAATTGTCATGTTTTTATTTTAAGTCGGGGATACTATCAGGTGGACGAAAATGATGTAAATCATAATTGCATTATGAGTCGGAAAATCATAGTCTTCTATCTGATAAGGATGTTTTGCAAAATTATTTTCAAAACTTACAGTACTTAGGTTTTAAAAGAAAATAGTCATTTTATTGAGATAGAATGTGGTAAGAGAGTTGAATTTCTTCCTTGGTATAAGTTCCCGCATTTTATTATGGGAAGTTTGCCTTATAAGAAATTTATAAGGAATAGAATTTGTCTCTAATACACTTTCCCGCATTTTATTATGGGATAAGTATCTTAAAGAAAATTTCTATTGGTATCATGCTCTTAAATGATAAATCTTTAGAACCGACAAAACTCTTTTACTAAAAGTACTTTCATGCAATCGTTTACCATTCCTTCATATATTTTTCCTTCTCTTTAGGATGAAAAATATATTTTGGAATGTTAAGGTGATTATCTTTTAATCTTGATTGATTCTTTCCGCTTAGCCCCTAGTGGCATCAGAAGCTGGCCAAGAGGTTGAAAACCCATCAATCTTTTACCCATGCCATAATACCAAACACTCATTCATCCACTTCCATATATTAACCCTTGGATATATAAGGAAACTTTGTAAGTTAGAGGTTGATAATGGAGAAACTGCACTTGATGCAGCAAATAAGGATGAAGTCGGAAGTGCACCCACAGCTCTACCTCCAGAGAAGAAAAGTAGTATATAAACTGAGGTAACTATAAGCTCATATGCATCTTCTCAAAAGGATACAGAGCTGAAAAGATAATAAAACTATCTTTGGAATCATTCTCTCAACAGGGTGAGTCCATTGAAATTCGCTCATCAGCCAAAGCATCTTGCAATGAGTCAAGCACACCACTGACACTCACGCTGATCGTAAACCTAAACAGATAAAATCTAGGAACACATTGCAAGGCGTGCACAGTGAGAGGTACATGCATTTAGAGGAGATACAGACTCTAGCCATACATTACATTGTTCAGGTATCTACCTCAAACAAAAGTTAATCTTCTGCATACCGAAAGGGAGATCTCTTGTTTAGATTTATCTGGGCTTGAGAGGCAACTGTTTGACAAGAATTTTTCGGATGAATCAAGTAGGGTATTTATACAAAATTCCCGTAACAGGGTTACGAGAGAAACGTAGGCTCTAAATTGCCATTCATTACATTGCCTACTACGTCGACCCTCCTGGAAGGAACATTTCCAGATCCTGAAAAGGAATGTCCACCTCCCGTTTATGGAGAAGGTGTGAAGCAACTCCTTGATAGAACAAGACATGATTCCCTAACAAATATTAATATCTTGGGAGAACCCATCTCAAAGAGGTGAAGCTCCACTAGACAGTGATTTAGCAAACGTTATTGAGTTTGGTGCTGAGATAGTGCTTATGCATGATAGATCAAGAACACCTCTACGAGGCAATTCTCCACTTGATAGTGATTCAGTTCATTCTGATGAATCAGGTATTGGGAATATAACTGAATTGATGGATTTCACTTGCAGGTACAGAAGGCTATATTTGGAATGCAGAGTGAAAGTGAGGGAGAGAAACACTTGAGTGAAGTGAGGGAGAGATACACTTGAGTGAGAGATAGAGAGAGAAAGAGTGAAACACTTCAAAGTGCTCGACACTTTAGTACAAACACCAACAGAACGTAGTAGAAGTGAGGAAACCATAGACCAAACACTTACCCTTTCTACATGCTACTTCTGAAAGAAAAGCTACTATATTTTCCCAATCAATGACAGACGGGAACCTTCTTTGGAAGAAGAACCATTTAAAAGATGGGCCATTGGAGGACTCCTCAATTAAAGGGGAGAATTTAGTAAGAAAAAGAGAAAAGGGAGAAGTTAATAAAGTCTTATCTTCGTACTTGGGAGAAGTTAATATCCTTAGGGGGAGATTTTAGACAAGAAAAAGAAGAAAATCTTATCTTCTGATCCTTATGAGAAACAACAGAATATGGGAGAATCAAGAAACTGTATCATATACTTGAAAGGAGTTGTCAGTAGAGGATTCTTCATCCAAGTGGGATGTACAGAAAATGATTGACACTTCTATTGATTATCTAAAGGGAGAAGAAGAAAAAGAAGAAGAATCACATTCTTAGGGGGAGAACATTATTTGAGCTATGTTCTATGTTCTATTGAAGACGTTCCCAGGAATTTGAATTCTTATGAAGCTCTGTTCATGATAAGTTCTTTAAGTTCAAACTATGAAGGATTTTGAAGCAGAGAAAGCTCCAACAAACAGAAATGAAGATGATGCTACATGAATATCAGTTCAGTGCAAGAGGAACAAACATCTTTCATTTCAGTTACATAAGAATTCTGGAAATGCAGTATCTGATCCAGAAAAACCTGTAGCATTATTTATAAGTCCCGGACCATTACTTTTTCTAGGTGTTAGTTGAGTTATCCTCTCTATGAGATTTGTTTTCTAAGTTTAACAATCAAATAAGGGGAGATTGTTAGTGAGATTACGAAGCAATAGGACAAGTAAATAATACTACACCTACATAGAAATCAGGAAGAAATGAAGAAAAGGCAGATACAATGAATCAAGACATCAGAAAAAGTTTTGAAGTCAACTACAGGTCATTGAGAGAAGTACATTAATATGTTCATGCCTTAGTGAAGAATAATGGTTGAAGACTTTCAGGGGTTCAGAAGTGTTGAAGATTCAGTATGAAGTGTCACTAGAAGATTTCAGTCTAAAGGCATTGATTGAAAATAGACAGTGTTCGAAGCATAGGAATCTAGAAGGGTAAAGACAAAGGTTAAAGAAGACAGCTGCAATCTTGGAGTTATACTCACTGAAAGAAGTTCATTTATGTGTTCAAGCGTCAGTGAAGAATAGATAATTAAGTATTCAAGATTATGGTAATAATGGAGATGTTGTCTAAGTACCAGTGAAGTTACAGTGTTTATTGACAATCAGTGTTCGAAGCAATGAAGTTGCTGCAAACTTAACAATGCACATAAGGCAATAATACGAAGACCTGGATCAAAGTTAGTCATCTGTGAACCAGACCAGTTGCACTAGGCATCAGCAGTTTGTGAAAGGAATCTGAGTATTAACTATAGAAGAATTGTTAAGTTGAAGAACGTACTTGGAAAGAACGATTATTTATTAAGGTATGAAAAGTGATTTGTAGAGGCTACAGCCAATCAGCTAAATAACTAACAGCTAAACAGTTCAAAGGGTGCAGGGTGCAAAGTGTCACAATCTTGGTACGAAAAGTGAAAGTTTCTGAACTACAGTCGAAGAACGGAAACAGCTCAGGGCACAGGGTGTAATGTGAAAAAACTTTGATACAGAAAGTGGAAGTTTGTGAACTCCAGGTGGTGAACGAAAAATGTGTCAAAGTGCAGTGGCTAAACTGCACTTTGACCAAAATGAATCCAGCAGCACTTCCAGTAGCGCCACTTATATTTGATGTTAATCAAATATTTTCTAAGTGGCGCCTCCTCTCCTTTACTCCCTGTGGTGGCGCCACTTGCAGTTAATAAATATATTAAGTAAAGTTTTAAGTGGCGCCTCCCCAGTATACTATATGTACTGGCGCCACTTGCTTTTCTTATATATATTAATCAACTCAATTTATTCAAGGAGCCACTAAATTCAATACAGGGTATCAACTGTATTGGCGCCACTAAGCCCTCATCCAATCAAGCACAGTAGTCTACTTTATTGATTTAAAGTCTACACAAATAAAAGAGGACAACCACTCATTCAAAAAGAGTCGTCTTCTTTAACATAAAAATGTAGAGAGCAACCATGGCCGGACCAAGATACATAAATTATACACACATATACCTTGCTCCCGGTCATATATTAGGACTCGGTTCTTTAATGAAAAATACTCAGGGCTCCTAGATATCACTCCCTACGGACTCAGTTTTTCCTTGTACTAATTTAGATATATTTGTATAGGAACTGGGCCTAATATTTTTGTGTTAGTAGCAAAGAACTAATTTGTTCTTTGAAAGCTAGTTATATTTTTAACTGGGTGTAGCACCCCTCTGGATTTATATACGAAAGATATATTCCCAAAAACTTGTCTCCATAATTTACTTGCTAATTTTCTTGAACATAATTGATTTATCTAGACACACAGAAAATTAGTAGGCATCTCACCTAAACAATACAAATGGCCAAATCTACTCTGAAGCAATAATTTATTTATCCGCAAATTTCTAAAAGAATTTAAATTATTGTGAGTATCGTATTCAACCCCCCTTCTACGATACTTCGGGACCCAACATATTGATTCTGAAGAGTTCATCAATTTAGCTTTAATGATCAATCGTGGTGATGAGGAAGCTAGTTCATCATCAAATCAGGTACTAGCTACTAAATTTTTTGAGGTTTCAAAACATGAATGCAATAGTACCATCAATGAAATGTCTAATAAACTATACAATTTGCATGTCACTCTAAATTCTATAAACAAAGAAAACCTCAAGTTAAATAACGCCATTGATGCATTAACTTGGAGGAATTCCTTTCTTGAAAGTGAACTTGTTTATTTAGACAAATTCAAGCAGGAAAGTAAGGATGCTAGAGATGACCTAGTAAATAGTTTAAAAAGAGAAAAATTGTTAAATGAACAATTACCTGGAGAAATTGAAACCATTAACAAATGGAATAGGTCTGTTAAAACTTCCAAACAAATCATTGATGTTCAGGGTTTTGATACTCTAGGAGAATCCCCTAAATCAATAGGCAAGCCATCGATTGATACTTCAATGGTTAAAGATTAATCGACTGATAATCCTTTATCAATTAATAAGGATTATCAATCGATTGATGCTAAATCAATTGATAAGAATCCATCGACAAGTAAATCATCAATGGCTAAGAAGAAGAACAACTTTAACACTCCTATAAAGTTTGTTAAGGAAACTGAGATCAAGAATCAAGTTGAGACTAAGGTTGATAAGATCAACATAGATATCCTGTCTAAGAAACAATTAAAAGCTAAATTAGAAGAGATAACACTTGTTGAAATCATTCATCCTAAGTCTGAGAAAAAGAAAAAGAATAGGAATGGAAAAGTAGGCATAAATAAGCACAACAATTACACTCCTGATATGTATGCACCTGTTAGGAATATATTCATTTGATGATGTACAAAATACTAGAACAGGGTCTAGATTAGTTTATCTGTAATAAGTCTTTCTAGTCTCTGAAATGTATAATCAGAGTCTAGATAGTCAACATTCATGTTATTTGTACTTAGAAGAATTTCTGAAGAAAGTGAAACCAGAGTCTGCATGAAGATCAGAGTCTGGAAGGTGATCAGAGTCTATATACTATCAGAGTCTATGATCTATCAGAGTCTACATATGATCAGAGTCTGAAGATCATCAGAGTTTGAAGATTTCAGAGTCTATACAGTTAAAGTTAAATTTGGAAGAAGATCACATGAATGGAAAGTCTTCGAAGATCAAGATAAATATATTGCAGAAATATATTGCAGATATGCTATGGGAAAGAAAGAGAATTCTAGAAGGAAAATGTCAACTAATAATTAGGGATTTTATTCCTATTGTAATTTTACTTTCTGTTATTAGTTGATAGGCAGCTCTCTATATAAACTCTATGTAAATTGTAAAGGTGTGGAAGTTGAAACATAATTGTCTGAGTAAAATTTTGTGAGAGCATAGAAATAGAGAGAGTTGCTGTGAAAAACACAGAGAAGCTGCTAGAGTTTGTGTACACCCTAGGAGAGTTTTGTATTTACAAATCAATAATACAAACAGTACTTATTCATATCTTTGTGTTTGAGTTTTGTTCTTAATTTGATTTTAAATCAGGCAGAAAAGACACACAAGTATTCAACCCCCCCTTCTACTTGTGCAACTGGGAAAACAATTGGTATCAGAGCCTAACGTTTAAAATCGATCAAAGATGTCTGGAAACAAATATGGCAATTCTAAGATTCTTATGCTTAGGAGAAACCAGTTCACCCACTGGAAGGTTAAGATGCTACACCATCTGGAAGCAACAGACCCTGACTATCTTGAAAGAATTCACGAAGGACCCTATGTGCCCTTAAAGCTTGTGCCTCAAATCAATGAAGAAGGCAAAGTAACTGAAGAACACTTCATTGAGAAACCAAAGGCTGAATGGACAAAAGAGGACAAGGAGAATGTCCTTAAGGAGGCAAAGGTCAAAAACATACTCTTCAACAGTTTGGATTCTGTTCTTATAAACTGTGTTATATCATGTCAAACTGCTAAGGAGATGTGGACAAAACTTGAAGTGCACTGTCAAGGGACTAAAGATATCAAGAAGAATGCTAGGTCTTTGCTAATTCAAGAGTATGAGTATTTTGAAGCAAAATCTGGAGAATCTATCACTGAGATGTATGATAGGTTTACAAAACTCTTGAATGAGATGGCTATGCTTGGAAAGGTTTATGATTCTGAAGATACAAACACCAAGTTTCTGAGAGCACTTCCTGAAGAGTGGGACAATAAGACTACATCCATAAGGGAAGCTAGAGATTTGGATGAACTAACTCTAGAAGAATTGTATGGAAGACTCAAGACATATGATTTAGAGATGCAATAGAGGAAGAATAAGAAGTCTGTGAAGACAAAATCTGTGGCACTCTTGATGGAGTCTGAGAAAGAACAGCAGGAACAAACCACAGAACCAAGAATCAAGGATTCAAGAAAGAAGGGTAAGGTTGTTGTGGAGTCAGAGTCTACTGACACAGACTCTGATTCTGATGAAGAGATTGATCTAAGTCAAATGATGGCTATGTTTGCTAAAAATTTCAAAAGAATGAAATTTAACAAAAGAACTGGCAAATTTAGCAAGAGGCCATCATTCAAGAAGGGAGATGAGAAAGTTGAGAAGAGCAAGAGTACTATAATCAAACTTGACAAAGCAAAGGTCAAATGTTTCAACTGTAGAATATTGGGGCACTTTGCCAGTGAATGCAGAAAGTCAAAAAGTCAAGGAAAAGGAAAAGCACTTCTATCAACAGGAAAGGATTGGGCAGATTCAAGCTCAGAGGATGAAATTGATTATGAAAATCTAGCATTGATGGCATCCTCCTCAAGAAAATCACAATCTCCCAAAGAACCCTTATCTCCTAAAACTTAGGTATCAATCTTTACTCCTGAATCCTTAATTAATTTAGACTCTGATGGTATAGAAATTGTGCAAAGTGAGGTTAGTAAAATAATGACAACATGTAGGTCTCTCACTAGTGAAAGTGAAAGGTTGAGAGAGGAAAATTTAACCTTGACTAAAAGGAATGATCATTTAGAGTCTGAGTTAATATTAATGGACAAATACAAAAAGGATTCTGAGAAACATAGTCATAACTACACTGAAATCTTGAAGGCCTATGACTATGTTAAGAAAGAACTAGAAGAAGAGAGACTCAAGTTTAGAGTCTGGACAGACTCTGGTAGAAAAGTTCAAGAAATTCTCAATAATTAAAATATGTGTCAAACTGCTGGTCTAGGCTATGACAAGAGTCAAGACACAAGACCTATTTTTGAGAATGATAACAATGAAGAAACTAGCCAAGTTAATAAGACTAAAGACAAAAGTACATTTGTTCCTGTTAAGTTTGTGTCCTCTAAAAAAATCTGAAACCACAAACTCATCTGTCAATAGTCCCCCTGTTGTTGACCAAAAGACAGATGAAACATGAGCAAGTAACTCTAAGAAAAATATTAATATAGGGTACTTGTCTAAGTCGAAGTTAAAAGAAAGGCTAGAGAACTTATCAAAGTCTACCAAAACTAGGAGAAATAGGAATGGTAAGGAAGACATTAATAAGGCAAACAATTACCAAAAGGATCCTAATACTCCTAGAAAGAAGTGTTATAGATGTGGCAACCACAACCATTTAGCAATAGACTGTAAAACAAAAATTGAGATGAAATCAGAGTCTAGCCCTTCACAGACTCTGAAAAATCACTACATACCACAGAAACCTTGTTATCACTGTGGTAGCATATTTCATTCTATATATATGTGTAGGGACTATCATGATCTGTATTACAATTTTTATGAGCTTAAATCTTCTATTGATAAAAGTTGGTATGACACTGTTAAGACTCCACCAGAGTCTAAAGCAACAAAAGAGACAGGTAAACCAAAGGTGAAAATTGCTAAGCCTGTTTCTCCAAAAGTTAGTAGAAAAGGATCCAAAACTGTTTGGGTCCTCAAAACATCTAACTAGTTGTTTTATGTATGCAGGGAACCAGGGTAAAGAAAGTAACCCTAATCCTGGACAGTGGATGCTCAGGACACATGACTGGAAAGAAATCCCCGCTTACAGACTTTGTGGAAATGGCTGGCCCTGAAGTATCCTTTGGAGATGGTAACAAAGGACAAACACTGGGATATGGCAAGATTGTACTTGGGAATGTCATCATTGATAAAGTAGCTCTAGTTGATGGCTTAAGGCACAATTTAATAAGCATAAGTCAACTTGGAGATAAAGGTTACCATACTGGCTTTAACAACAAAGAGTGTCTTGTGACTCACAAAGAAACAGGCATTTTGGTTTTCAAAGGACACAGACATGGTAACATTTATGAAGCCAGCTTGGAGGATTGCATACACAGTGAAGTCACCTGTTTATACAGCAAGGCCTCAACTGAAGAAAGCTGGAAATGGCACAAGAAACTGTCACACATCAACTTCAAAACACTCAACAAGTTGGTTAAACAGAATCTTGTAAGAGGCTTACCACAGGTTGATTTTGTGCAAGATGGACTTTGTGAAGCATGTCAACTTGGAAAGCAAAGGAAATCATCCTTCAAGAGCAAGACAATTAACACCATTTCTGAACCCTTTTATTTATTGCATCTTGATTTATTTGGTCCAGTAAATGTTATGTCAATTAACAAAAATAAATATACTCTTATTATTGTAGATGATTTTACAAGATTCACATGGGTTTTCTTTCTACATTCAAAGGATGAAGCTTCACAACACATAATAGACCATATCACTTTTCTGGAAAGAAAATCAAAGAAAACAGTTAGAATTCTAAGGAGTGATAATGGTACTGAATTCAAGAATTCAATCATGAAGGACTACTGTGCATCAAAGGGAATTACTCAAAAAAAAATTGTACCAGGAACTCCTCAACAAAATAGAGTTGTGGAGAGAAAGAATAGAACACTCATAGAAGCTGCCAGAACAATGTTGGCAGAGTCTAAGCTACCAGTATATTTTTGGGCTGAGGCAATCAATACATCATGTTTCACTCAAAACTGCACTTTAATAAACATGCATGGAAAGACTCCCTATGAAATGATAAAGGACAAGAAGCCAAGTGTGAAACACTTTCACATATTTGGATGCAAGTGTTATGTGCTGAAAGTACATCCTGAAAATCTAAGCAAATTTGAAGCCAAGGAAGATGAATCAATTTTTCTTGGATATGCATCAAACACAAAAGCAGTCAGAGTGTTTAATCTCAGAACCAAAATTGTTATGAAATCTATTCATGTTGCATTTGATGATAAAAAGTTTACAGGATTGCAGGATGAGTCAAAGTCTACTACACTGGAATTTGAAAATCTAAAAAGTTCTGAGATAAATGAAAAAGAAGAGGATGAAGACCCTTAAATAACTCCTGAACCAACACAGGAACCTGCACACTCTAAGGGGGAGCCAAAAAATTCAACTCCAAATAACTCAGAGTCTAACAGGTCAGAGTCTACCCAGACAGAGTCTAGACAGACAGAGTCTAACTCATCAGGGTCTGGATCAAGCAACTCTGAATCCTTGTCAGAGTCAAGAAATTTAGGGGGAGCCTCTTCATTTGAATTTCACTCAAATACAGAAGATGCAAATGACTTAGGGGGAGCTTCAAGTTCAAGAACCAATCTTCCACCAGCTAGAAAATGGACAAAGGATCACACTCCTGACTTAATAATTGGTGACCCTGAGAGTGGTGTACAAACAAGATCAGCCACTCAAAATGAATGTCTTTATAGCTGTTTTCTCTCAAAGAATGAACCCAAGAAAATTGAGGAAGCCCTGCAAGACCCTGATTGGATCATTGCAACGCAAGAAGAATTGAATGAATTTGAGAGAAATAAAGTGTGGAAACTTGTACCAAGACCTAGAAATAGATCAGTTGTTGGTGCAAAATGGGTGTACAGAAATAAACTTGATGAGAATGGAACTGTAGTAAGAAACAAAGCAAGGCTAGTTGCAAAAGGATACTCACAGGAGGAAGAAAATGACTATGATGAAACTTTTGCACCAGTAGCAAGATTGGAAGCTATCAAAATGTTTCTTGCTTTTGCAGCTCATTCAAAATTCAAGGTGTATTAGATGGATGTAAAAAGTGCCTTCTTAAATGGAGAATTGGAAGAAGAAGTCTATGTGGAACAACCACCAGGATTTGTTGATCCAAAGTTTCCTGATCATGTTTACAAGTTAGACAAGGCACTATATGGATTGAAGCAAGCACCTAGAGCATGGTATGAAACTCTTTCAAAATTTCTTCTTGAAAATGGATTCATAAGAGGTACCATTGACAAAACTCTCTTTATTAGAAAATATAAAGGTGATATTTTGCTTGTCCAAATTTATGTTGATGATATTATATTTGGATCTACTAATGACAACCTCTGTGAAAAATTTAGTCAACTAATGCAGTCAAATTATGAAATGAGCATGATGGGAGAGTTAAACTTCTTTTTGGGACTTCAAGTCAAACAGAATGATGATGGAATTTTCATCAATCAAACAAAGTATGTGAAAGAACTATTAAAGAAGTTTGATATGCAAGACTCTGCAACTGCTAAAACTCCCATGTCTACAGCCACTAAGCTAGACACAGACCGAAAGGGCAAGAAAGTTGACAACACTAGCTACAGAGGTATGATGGGCTCATTATTATATTTAACTGTTAGTAGACCGGATATAATGTTTGCAACTTGTCTGTGTGCTAGATTTCAAGCTGACCCTAGAGAATCACATTTAATAGCTGTGAAAAAAAAATTTAGATATCTCAAGGGGGCACAAACTCTTGTACTTTGGTATCCTAGAGAGTCATATTTTTCACTAATTGGCTATTCAGATTCTGACTATGCAGGATGCAGAGTAGACAGGAAAAGCACAATAGGACAATGCTAGTTTCTTGGCAACAGATTAATTTCTTGGTTTAGCAAGAAACAACAAACTATATCCACCTCAACAGCTGAGGCTGAATACATTGCAGCTGAAAGTTGCTGTGCTCAAATTTTGTGGATGAGAAATCAATTACTTGATTATGGACTAACATTCTCAAATATTCCTATGTATTGTGATAATACTAGTGCTATTAAAATTGCAGAGAATCCAGTCCAACACTCCAGAACAAAGCACATTGATATCAGGTATCACTTTATTAGAGAACATGTTGAAAATGGTACTGTGACACTTCACTATGTTCTAACTGACAGACAAATTGCCGACATTTTGACAAAACCACTTGATGAGTCTACCTTTCTCAGACTGGTGGGTGAATTAGGTATGTTAAATATGTAAGTGATCAATAATTACAAGAAGCAAGGTATGTACTTTAATTATAGTCCCTATTTTAACACACTGTGATTAATTATTATTGCAAAATTTTGTTTAGTACTTAACCTTGACAGAGTCTAGCTTTTAGACTCTAACGAGTTTGTAGACTCTGACGAGTCTGTAGACTCTGACGAGTGTGTAGACTCTGACGAGTCTGTAGACTTTGAGAGTCTGTAGACTTTGAGAAAAATATCGCCTAGACTCTGAATCGGTTAAAATTCGCGCCTGCAGACTCTGATTGCGTTTAAACTGTTCAAATGACCTGAAATAGGCGGTAACAGTTATCTTTTGACTGGAGACAAGCTGTAGACTCGTGTGTATTGTATGCAACTTGAACAAAATAGAATTTTTCATACAATTTACTCACTTGTTTATTGCAATTATTTTCTAAGGCAAAAATATTCACAGAGCTCTTTACGAACCCTATCTAATTTCTTCAAGCTTTTCCATCACTTTCAACTCAACAACTTCAATGGCTGCCATTTCTACTGTCATGAGGTGACCCAAGGCAATTGCATTCACTTTTGGGGATTTCGAGTTCATGACCACAAATCATGTTGTCGCCCTTGGAGAAAAGAAAGGGGTAGACGCTGACTACTACCCTGTGATGGATTTCTTGGAGCAATCTGAGCTAAACTACATTCTCAAGACATCACCAGTCATTCACATGGATGCTGTTTCACAAGTTTGGAGCACTGCCAAGGTAGTTGATCCTTCACAAGATCAACCAGGTAAAATAATGTTCACCTTTGGCTCTACTAGTTTTGATGTCACTGCTGATGTGCTTAACTCAGTCTTTAAATTGCCTGTGAAAACACCTTTTGATGAAACTGTTTATGATCCTGAGATTAAAAGCATGTTCAAATCACTAGGTTATTCTGCTAGTTTAGAAAACATGAGTAAGTTAACTAGGCCCTATTTGAGGAAGGAATGGTCCTTCTTTTTTGATCAAATTGCTAAGTGCTTTACTGGTAAATATAGTGGTTTTGATGCTATTACTGCAATTACTTATCAAATTGGTCACAGTCTCCTATTTGATAAAGTGATCAACATTGGTGATATGTTGCTCACTCAAATGGGAGCAAAATTAAATAATGTGCAAGATGGGAGGAAGAAAGTCTACTATCATAGATTTCTTATTATTCTCCTCAACCACTTCATTCTTGACATGTCAACCAAGTTGGCTGATGATTGTTGTGTGCAGGCATACAAACAGCAGAGAAGGATATTCTCTGACATCAAGAGAATTGATGACAAGAAAAAGAGTCTACCTGCAATGACATATCCACAGGTAATGCAGGTAAAACTCTCAACCTACAAACCTTCTATCTATAATGCATCATTTTTTGGTGGTGAAATGGTGCAGGAACAAGTAATGGAGAGTCCCCCTGCACCTACCCTAGCCACCCAATCCCCTTCAATTACACAATCTTCCAAGCCAAAATCCAAAAAGAAACCAACCTCTGGTGTCTCTCAACAGGCACCAGTTGTAAAGAGGAGAAAATTGATTCAAACTAGGCTTATAGATGAGCACAGTGATGAAGAGCTCAACCCTATAGAGTAACAAGTTGTTGAAGGTCTTTCTTTGCTAATAGAAGATCATGATACACTTGATTCTAACATTCAAGCCAAGTCTGTAGACTCTCCAAAGGCTACAGACTCTGAAAAACTTAGGAATGCACCTCAGGATTCTCAAACTGAATCTCCTAAGAAATCTTTTGCTCAGAAGTACAGAAGGTTGAGGAAGGCTTATTCTGCACACACACACAAGCCTATTAATGTTACTAACCCTATTTTGCAGGAAACAGATGCTCCCAAGGCTCCTGCAGAGCCAGACTCTGAAAGCAAGAAAATACATGAACCAGAGTCTAGACTGCCTTTAGACTCTGATCATGACACATTTTAGGAAGGAATACCATTGGATGTAGCCTCAAGTCTAATCGATGAGATCATTACTCCAAGTGATGAGGTACTGCTATTCTTATATCCTTTGGTGGAATCAGTTGAAGATCCAGGGCAATATCAGACTAAATCTCAAGTCTTGGATTTTCTTACAACCTATGAAGCCCTAAGGAAGAGAATGGAACAGGAGCTACAAATGTCTGCACAGGATGTGGTCAAAAATCTATACAGCTAATTATTCAACTCTTCATTCCAAGTACAAGCAGCTGGGCTCATAGAAGGCAGAACAAATGAAGTTCTCAAAGCACTAGGTGTGTCAGACTCTGAACAGTAAATGACAAAGAAGCCTAAAAAGCTTAGCATCTATAAAAGGAGAAAATCAGAGTCTGTTGCTGAGTTGGAGACTGAGGTTGAGCAACCAGTTTTTGACTATGAAGCAATTTGGGATCATGGGATTACCTATAGGACAACTATTGATTGGATCTCTACTATTCAGCCATTTTCCAGAAAGGTGGTTGATTTTCTTGTCCAAAATATAGGTAAGGTGGCCAACAAATACATCTATCCGTCCTATGAAAGTATATTGGATCAACTTAAGGGCTCACATTATCACAAGATTGTAAGGGAATTGCAGGATTCCTTTCACTTGACTTTTGCCTCACCCACACAAGAACCACCTAGTCAGAGGTTGGGTGATAGTGGGGCAGGGGAGTATGCTGTTGGGCCCTCCTTAACAACTCACCAAAGAGCTGATGAGAACCCCAGTGATATGGGAGGACAGACTCTGATGCTCCAATCTATTCTATCAGAGTCTATCCACCTTGAGGGGGAGTCTCATGCACAAACAGTCAAAGATGGTAACACTCAAACTCTGGCTTCTAATGAAGTCATACTGAAGTAGTCAGAGTCTAGAGTAGACCCTGAGACTGGGATACTGGAGCCAACAGACTCTGAAAAGAAAGAAGATGCTTGTAAGGGTTCAGAATCTGTTGCTGCTCACCCCTTGGTGGAAACCCCTAGCCTTCAGACATATGAAGGGGTTCCCCTCCATCAAGGTGGTTCAGGTATTGAAGCACAATCATTCTCTCTCAACACTTCTTCTGTAGGATTCTTGAGTGCACCCTCCAAAATGAGTGAAAAAATATCTGAGAGGCTGGCACTGGTCCAGGTAAAAGGAGAGGTAGAAAAGGCTGTAGAGAGCCTGAGTGAGATTGAAAAGGTGGGTGTCTAACCCCACTGTGAGAATGAGAGATTAGGGTATCCTGAACCTAGGTTTACTTATTGGGATCAAGATTTTCCAAAGAGTTGGTCCAATGAGTTGGAGCAGGGGATGGATGAACATTCACTTTTATTAATTGTGCAGATTGGCAAAAAGGAGGAGGCTCTTGCTACTCAGAAGTCATTTACACAGAGACCACAACTTCATCTAGTGGATTCTCTAGCAAGGAGAGCAGATAGAGTCATGGAGGCTTTGGTGGATAACCTTGTCATTTTACCTGAGGCTGCAACATTGAAGTCAGATGAACCACTTTTAATCATGCCTATAAGGGTTAGACTTCCAGAGTCTATAGTCTCTGATCACTCTCAGGAGGAGTCAGGGTCTATAGTCCTGTTTGCAGTTTCAGAGTCTACACCACCACTAGAGTCTACACCTCCAATCACAAAGCTTGAGCCTATTGCTGAGGAATACACTTCTGAAGATGATGCTCCAATTAACCCTTCTTTTGCCTATTTTGATCAGGTGTTTCCTCAGTCTTGGGAGTCTGCATAGAAAAGGGGCATAACTGATAAAGATTCTTTTGCTTGTATTCTGTCCATTCATCAATCTGAGAGACTTCCAGCTTTTCAGAAAAAGTCCTTTCTACAGGAACATGGTCACTATCCTGGTGATGAAGATCAAGTCCTAGATAGAGAAGTTAAGGCTGAGACAGAGACTGTTGCTGCTCAATTAGCTGGTGTGGTCAAAGATATTTCTCATATTCAAACCAAACTCACTGGTGTTGATAATGCTACTTCTCTACTCAGTACCAGATTTGACAGAATACACTCCCTTCAATTATCCAAAGAAGTTGCTTTCAAGGATGTTATTGCTTCTATCACTACCACTCAAGCCAATCTCCAAACTACAGTCTCTGATTTGACCTCCAAGGTTGATTCAGTCATTGCAGCACAGACAAATATCTCAACAGTTCTTGAACAGATTCTTTTGGCTGTCACCAGTAATGATGATGTCAAAAAGGGGGAGAAGAAAGGTGAATCTTCTAGGAGAAATAAGGATGATAGTTGCAAAGATAAATCAAAGAGAGTTAAAAGGAGGAGAGATGGTGATGATGATGAAACTGGTGATAGTTCTCATGGTCCTAGGAGTCTTGATGATATGCAACAAAAGCAATCTGGAGTAGTAAAAACTCAAACACATCAGTCAGGGACTAGACGTGGGAAATCAGAGTCTAAGTAAGACTCTGATAAGCAAAGAAAGAAGTCAGACTCTGATCAAACTCAAGAACCTTCATACTGGAAATGCAGTCAATCAAATCTGCAACTTAGAGCTAAAAAGAAGACAGGACTTGGAGGTTTTGAAGAATCTGACATTGATAGAACATCTACTCTAACCAGGGATCCTCAATCCTTGACAAATAGGCAGTTTGAGAAGATCACACAGAAGCATCTAAACAAAGTGGTGTTTGCTCAAATTGTTTATAATGTTTTTGAAAGAAAGATACAAGGACAGGGAGGCACAGAAAAGGTGAAGAATGAGATGCTGGTATATTTCTTAGAAGGTGGAAGTGTAAGATGGATTAGCCAATCAAATTTTATCTTTTTCAAACAGGCCGAGGAACTATAGTATATTAGATTCCTACTACAAATTGCTTATGAAGTAAACAAAAGAAAAGAGGCTATCACTCACAAATGGTTCCAGGAGATTGACAGGAAGCTGACTTTGCATATACAGGCAAATCGACAAATGGGCAAATTTTCTTTAAAATATGTTGATACTGAAGGAAATGATCAAGCCATGCCATTAGAAGAAAAACAAGTCAAATTTCAAGGTGTGGGTCATTACTTTGGGTTTCAGCCTATGAGTGGGAAAGTTAGTGTTCTAATGTTGAAGGACTTAAAAGATCAAGAAAGCAGTGCAAATGATCTGAGAGCAGCTTACTGTCAAATCAAATGCTCAAGTGAAGAAATGAAGAAATTGAAGAAATTTGTTGGTGAAGCTCTGGCAATTGTGGAGGAAAATATGCTGAATTCATTTTTGAAGAACAATCCAGCCTTTGAGAAGATTAAATGAGAAGTAATTCTTTTTCTTTTATAATTCTTTTATACTGTTTTAGATTAATAGTTTTATTCTTTAGTTTTGACATCATCAAACCTTGATTTATGCTTGCATTTTATAAAGCATAAATAGGGGGAGATTGTTAGGAATATATTCATTTGATGATGTACAAAGTACTAGAACAGGGTCTAGATTAGTTTATCTGTAATAAGTCTTTCTAGTCTCTGAAATGTATAATCAGAGTCTAGATAGTCAACATTCATGTTACTTGTACTTAGAAGAATTTCTGAAGAAAGTGAAACCAGAGTCTGCATGAAGATCAGAGTCTGGAAGGTGATCAGAGTCTATAGACTATCAGAGTCTATGATCTATCAGAGTCTACATATGATCAGAGTCTGAAGATCATCAGAGTCTGAAGATTTCAGAGTCTATACAGTTAAAGTTAAATTTGGAAGAAGATCACAGGAATGGAAAGTCTTCGAAGATCAAGATAAATATATTACAGAGATGCTATGGGAAAGAAAGAGAATTCTAGAAGGAAACTGTCAACTAATAATTAGGGATTTTATTCCTATTGTAATTTTACTTTCTATTATTAGTTGATAGGCAACTCTCTATATAAACTCTATGTAACCTAATTGTAAAGGTGTGGAAGTCGAAGCATAATTGTCTGAGTAAAATTTTGTGAGAGCATAGAGATAGAGAGAGTTGCTGTGAAAAACACAGAGAAGCTGCTAAGGTTTGTGTACACCCTAGGAGAGTTTTGTATTTACAAATCAATAATACAAACATTACTTATTCATATCTTTGTGTTTGAGTTTTGTTCTTAATTTGATTTTAAATCAGGCAGAAAAGACACACAAGTATTCAACCCCCCCTTCTACTTGTGCAACTGGGAAAACAACACCTAGAAAGGTTTGTACTAAATGTGGTAGTGTAAATCATCTGTCTATGCATTGTAAGAAAGAAAAGAACTCCATACGTTCAAATGATTTAAATGCACATGCCATGTCTATAAATGCCATACTTACCAATCTTATGCTCATGAATGACATGTCTTCTAATTTGATTGCACCCAATTTTCATATGCCCTATGCACAAGTTCCATACATGTATAATCCTTTCTTTGAATATGCCAACATGAACATGCCTGGAATTCCATGGAACATGCATATACCTTATAACAATCATGCTAGTCAAAATATTAAATCTGAGAATGTGCATGATATGTCTGATATGAATTCCAAGGTGTTTGAGTCACAAAAGTCAGCTCCCAAAGTTAAAGTGGATTTAAACCCACCAAAACAAAAGGAACCAAAGTTGGCAACCAAGGCTCAGGCTGTAACTAATAAAAGAGGACTCAAGGCAACTTGGGTCCAAAATCAACATGATTATTTTAATTGTGTGCAGGGAAACAGGAAGAAAAATCTCTGGTATCTAGATAGTGGATGTTCTAGGCACATGACTGGAGATATGTCCCTGCTCACAAATTTTGTGGAAAAGACTAGCCCAGGAGTTACTTTTGGAGACAACAACAAAGGTTTTACTCTGGGATATGACTCAATTACAAGTGAAAATGTTGTCATTGAACCTGTTGATGGATTGAGGCACAATTTGTTGAGTATTAGTCAACTCTATGATAATGGAAATGGTGTGTGGTTTTCAACGGATCATGAATCATTGCCAACAAAAAATCTGGTGAAATTCTCTTAACTGGTGGAAGAAAAGGAAATGTCTATGTAGCTGATTTCAACTCTGTAAAGGCTAATTCTATGACATGCCTACTTAGCAAAACCAATACAGATGAAAGTTGGATTTGGCACAAGAAGCTAGCCCATTTGAATTCCAAAGCCATGAATCAATTTGCTAGAAAGAATTTGGTTAGAGGCATTTCATAAATGGAATTCACCAAGGATGGACTATGTGATGCTTGTTAAAAGGGAAAACAAAGGAAAACATCATTCAAGTCAAAGTCGGAATTACTACATACGAATTTATTTGGACCAGTCAATATCATGTCAATTGCCAAGAAGAAATATGCCTTAGTAATTATGGATGACTTCACAAGGTACACTTGGGTACATTTCTTACACTCTAAGGATGAGGCAAAAAAATTCATTATTAATCATGTAAGGAATGTTGGCAATGACACTGAATGGAAGGTCAAAATGATAATGATATTGAATTTAAAAATACAATAATGACATAATTCTGTGAAGAAAAAGGTATCACTCATCATTTCTCTACACCAAGGACTTCACAACAAAATGGAGTTGTTGAAAGAAAAAATAGGACCTTGATTGAAGCTGTAAGAACTATGTTAGAAAAAGAAAAACTTCCTATATATTTCTGGGCAGAAGAAATTAATACTGCATGTTACATTCAAAATATTTCCATGGTCAATCAACTCCAAGGAAAAATACCATATCAATTGATGAAGAAAGACAAGAAGTCAACAGTTAATTTTCTTCATGTCTTTGGCTGCAAGTGTTTTGTCCTAAGGAATCAAGGTAAAAATTTGGGAAAATTTGAAGCCAAAGCTGTTGAGGCTATATTTGTTGGATATGGAATAACAACCAAAGCTTATAGAATCTACAATCTTAGATTAAACATTGTTATAGAATCTATGCATGTAGTCTTTGATGATAAGAAGATTGAAGGGTTGTTTGATGAAGGACATCATGACCTATTGCACTTTCAAATGAATCAACTATTAATGATGAAGAAAGTGATGATGATGTGGAAATTCCAAGAAATCAAAGACCCAGAAATTACCCATCAATTGATGTCAATGCATCAACAGATAACTTATCAGTTGACAATCATCAATCAACTGATAATACATCAATTGATACCATTCAAGGGATAACAAATCTGCTCAACATTCTTCAAGTAGAGTATCAATCTCAGGGAGAGAGTTATCAAATAACCAATCACATCATAATGATCATGATAATTCTAATGATCATGAAGCTTCATCTTCAAGAATAAATTTACCACCACAAAGGAAATGGACCAAAAGCCATCCCTTTTAGTTGATCATTGGAGATGCAAATGATGGTGTCAAAACAAGAAGTGCAACTCAAAATGAATGCTTGTTGTTAGGTCCAAATGATTGTAGAAGGGGGGGGTTGAATACAATCTTTAATAAATATTAAAATCTGTTTCGGATAATTTTTGATTAAACAATTTAAATTATTATCACGAAATAATAATCAAAGAAACACAGTTCAAGTAAAATACTTATATTAAACTTGAGGTGGGTTACAAGATTAAATCAGAAAATATTCACTAATTTAGCTCTTAAAATTCTAGAGAGATTTTGACATTAAATGCTCTTGAATTTTTGTTTAAGCCGAATAGAATGTTAATAGAATTGAAGTGAATGCTGCTGATCAATCTTGTATTTATAGACAAATTCAGGCTCAGGAGACTTTTCTTGGTCGGGGAGACTTTTTCTCCTCGGGGAGACTTTTTCTGGACTTGAAGAGACTTCTGGAATTAAATGAAAAATCATTTAATTTGTTGGGGAAGACTTTGATAGCTCGGGAAGACATATTTAACCTTGAGAGACTTTTAATAAAATCTCGGAGAGACTTATTAAAAGTCTTCCCGAATATTATTACTGCCGACCTGCTTTGAATTGAAATGAATATTGTTTTTCATTTAAATCAACAACTCGGGGAGACTTTTGAAAAGTCTCCGGGAGACTTTTCAAAAGTCTTCCCGACTAAACATCTGGTCGACTGAATATATATATAGAATATGTCTTCTTTCCTCCCTTTTTTTTATTTTCTTTTTAATTTAAATTCTATTTAGTTTATTATATATCTTATAAATTAAATTAATTCTTTTTGAATTAATCTAATTAAATAGGATACATAATAAATTATCTTTTTGATAATAGAATTAAATTAAAGTCTTCTTCATTCTAAAATAATTCTAAATTAATTAATTTCTTAATCAATTCAAGAAATAAATTAATTCTGATTGAATTAATTTACCAATTAAATTAACTAAATAATTTAATTAATTAATAGAGAATTAAATTTAAATCTTCTGTCTTCACACCGATGACTGTAGCTGACCACTTCTTTTGTAATAAAGAATCTTCTCTGTATTTTGTCAACACTCCGTGTACTGTCTGGTTCACGAGTGATTTACAACAAATAAAACTCTTCACTTGACTTTTATAATGGTTCACTTCTGCTCCTTCTGACTTGACTATATTTGTTGTCACACAATAATTAAATCTTCTGACACTGTAGCTTCTTCAAACTTAAATACTCCACTGAGGCATGATCAATTAAATTGATCTTCTTTCAATGCAGTACTGCTTCAAGTCTGTAGATTGACTTTGATCTTCTTTTTCTTGTCAGATAATATCTGCTGAAGATTCCTGTGACAGATAATATATTTACTTACAAATTATCTATGTTTGAGTTGAGTTGTCATCTCGCTAAACAATTAGGCTTCTAAACATATGCCTTTCAATCTCCCCCTATTTGTTTGTTAAACAATAACAAGCAAATCACTAGAGGATAACTCAACTAACAAACAAGAAAAAGATATAACAATAAAACTTGTAAATAAACAAACTTAGTTCTGGTTTATATTTAAACATTTCCAGATTCAAACATTAATGATAAATACAAGATAGTTGTTCCTCTAGACTGAACAAATAGTACAGATTTCTATCTTGATCTATCCTAGTTCTAGTAACAAAAGATGTTAACATTTCTTCAAATCTGATCATCTTGAGACTGTATTTCACCTTCTTCTGTTTCTTCAACACCAACAATAGGTGTGCGTGGTTCTGGTTCAGGTACTGTCTGAGAGCTTCCAGAAACCCCATACGCCTTGTTTTGTTCTGATATAGAAAGTCTATACAAAACTTCATTATCAAGAGGATCATGTGGAATTGAAGTTGGTTGCTTGAACTCTTCTAGTCCTTTCCATTGCTTGTAAAAATCAATATCTTTAGACATACAGTAGTCTTGGATATAATCAGCAGCAACTGATTTAGCTTGACTTTGAAATCTTTCAGACCGTAGCATTTTCTCTACGTCTATTAAGTAGTTCAAAGGATATCCAGTCATAGACTCTGAATTGAGACGAATTATTTGATATCGATTATTTTTCACAAACCTTACTTCATAAGGTTCAGGTATGATTTCTGGACTCCTTAGAGTAGCAAAGTCTCGAATGTGATCTCGGAGTATTTCATTCATCTCTGAACTTCTTTTTACTTTACACAGCATAACCCATAACTCAGAGGGTGTTCTTGTTCTGAAGAAGTCCAACGAGACTTTGTAGAAACCATAATTATCAAGATGAATTATGATATGCCAGCCATCTATATTTACTTCAACTGTGATATACCTGACCTCTAGCTTTAATGCAGCCATGTAAAGATCTACAGTTGTATTGGCAGTGAATAGTTCACCTATCATGCCGGATACCTCTCTGTCTTGATATGTGCCAATCTGAGGTTGATCCATGATCATTCTAGCTTGATCCCATTTTGGTCCAAACTTTCTTTTAATGTCTTCCCTCTTGGCAGTGATTGCAGCATCCCATAGCTTTTGCTTTTGTGCAGCTGCTTCCTTGTTCTCCTTGGTTTTAACTTGTAGGAGAGCCTTAAGCTTATCAAGCTTGTCTTTTCTTGCTTGAGCTTCATTTTGCATTTCAAAAATCCTTGCATCTAACTCAAAGTTTTTTTCTATGGATTCTTCTTGAAATCTTCTAAGTTCTTCATCTAGCTCAGCATTTCTTTCTGTTTCATCAGAGAAAAGAAATTCTCTGTCAAACTCACCTGTTTCAGCATCACCAAAATTTGATTTTCCAGGAGTTTGTTGTTCTGGTTCAAAGAAAGAAAAATCTTGTTCTGCTGCATAGTAGGATTGATTTGACTTGTATTGATCTGTAGCAGCTTCTTGTACTGTGTCATGCATTTTCCCTTTTCCTTTGACTGAAGCTTTTTCTTGTACCTTCTCCCCCTTAGTTGAGGGATCCTTGACTGAAGTCCCTTCAAAGAATTGTTGTTGTTCTGGGATGGGTGTAGTTCCAGACTTTACCATATTGTAGACATGCCTCAAACCTTCATTCAGCTGATCTATGCCTCTTTCAATCATTGCAAATCTCGAGGAATTAAGAGCATTGTACTGATGATAATCATCTTCTAGAACATCAATACGATTTGAGATCTTATTTATCTCTGTGAGATTATCAGCAATTTGAATTTGATTCTGTCTCAAGTCCTTGATATCAGCTGCTATAACACCTTGCGTTTGATTCACATCATTTGTTTTGAGAAGCACAGTTGCCTTTACTTCTTCAAGATCCTTTCTAATGAGAGAAAACTGATTTGAAACTGGATCTGAAGAATTTTGAGCATTTACTTGAGCTCGAAGTTGTGCATTTTCTGCTTTCAGTGCATCCATCTGTTGTTGAAAGGACAATAACATATTTTGCATCTCACTTTCTGTGCCTGTGTGTGCACTCATTTTTCCTATTTGTAAGAGTGTTTCACTCACCTCACGTGTAGGTGTATCACACAGTGTTTGCCTTTCTTCGCTCGTGTTTAACTCAAAATCCGAGCCTTCAGATGTACCTGCAGTATAGATCACCAAAGCCCCTGCATGAGAGGTCACTGGTGGTGCAATGGAACTTTGCAAGTTCCAATCCTCAATAAAGTCTTGCGTTTCTTTTGGAATAGAAAACTGAGTTGCCTCAGGGTAAGACTCAAAGAGTTGCTGATCATCTTGAGATGATGAGTAGATCTTTTCAGATTCCGGATATGATCCATCCGGGGAGGTAGGCAAGGATCTAGGAATCAGCGAGAGATCCAAGTTTCCTCCTAAAGCCTGTGAAGGCACTTGATGTTGTGAAGCATCATGTTCTACCATTACTAGGGTAGATGAAGTACCAAGCATTTGCTTCTTCTGTGGAGCAGGAATCAAGTCTTCTTCACTCCCTAACTGTGTATGTTTTCTCTTCTGTGTTTGGGAGAGAGATTGTGATGACGAAGTAGCAGTGTATGGATCTAAGACCTGTGTCAGAGACTGTTGGATTTCAGACTCATGATCTATCCTAATAGCCACTGGGGGCTTAACACTGATATATTTTAAGTCAAGATTTAAGTCAAAATTCACAATAGAAGAATTCCTTACCTGAGTACTTACAGGAGCAGAGGCAATTGGTTCTGCTTGAGCATGATGTTCTTCAAGTTGTTCAACTTGTTCATCTTCATCTTCACTTGGAGGAGCAGGAATCATTTGTAGAGGTCCTGCATCAAACACTGGTGCTGGTGCTTGATTTTGTTGTTGATGAATGAATTGAGCCATGTATGGTGTAAAAATTACAGGAACACCTGGTAGTTTGTTTGCCTTCGACAACCTTGTAAAAAGATTTCTTTGCGTGGAAAGCGATCTTACTATAGGTGAATTGTTAAATAACACTTTGTGTTCATTAGTTAGCTTGTCATTCAAAAACAAAGTCAGAAATCTTGGATAGTAGCAATGAACTGTATGATCTTCTGTAAGACTTCTGCTTGAAAAAGTACCCATTTTCCTGATTATCTCTTTCAAAATTAATTTCCCAAAATTTATTCTCCGGTTATGTGTCACAGCAAATCCTATGTTTTGTAAAAGCAGAGGAATGTTGTGAAAACTATTCTTCAGACATGGAGAAAATACCTTGGCCAGTGTATCAAAGATGTAGTCCCACTCACTTACTAGATGAGTCTTGGACAGTCTAACCATATTAAATTCACCTTGATACTGGATGGTTTGAAAGAATTCTATCAACTCCTGTGGTGTCGGTAGTGGATCAAAGTTGTCTGTTGGAAAGCCTAGAATCCTGTTTACATCAATATCTGTTACCCAGTAATCTCTTCCTCTTACTTTGAATGCGAAGCGAGTTGACGTGCTGGTTGAGCAATTAACAGCTGTAGAGTAGAGAGCCTTCAGTGGATCAATCTTCAGAACAGGGTCCAGGGATATTGAAGTTCCGATCATAGGATGCTCATTGAGAAATCGAATCCAGGGAATGAATCTGGGTTCTGGACATCTTGTAGGATCAAAGTACCCTACATAGTTAGTCTTGCAGATTTCAAAGACAGCAGCCATTATAATTTATCTGATATCTATGTGCTTTGTCCTCGAGTGCTGTACAGGGTTGTTGGAGATCGCAATGGCACTTGTGTTATCACATAAAATAGGAACTTTATTTAACACAAAGCCATAATCTCTGAGTTGATTTCTTATCCATAAGATCTGAGCGCAACAGCTTCCCGCAGCAATGTACTCAGCCTCTGCTGTAGAATTGGAAACTGTTTGCTGTTTCTTGCTGTACCAGGAAATCAATCTTCTCCCTAGGAATTGACAGCTCCCTGAGGTGCTCTTCCTATCAACAACACTACCTGCATAATCAGAATCTGTATATCCTATTAGATTAAAACCAGATTCTTTAGGGTACCAGATACCAAGATTAGGTGTACCCTTAAGATATCTTAAGATTCTTTTCACAGCAACAAGATGAATATCTCTAGGATCCGCTTGGAACCTTGCACATATACAAGTGGCATACATAATATCTGGTCGGCTTGCAGTTAGGTAAAGTAGAGATCCAATCATACCTCTGTAGCTTGTGATGTCTACCTTTATTGAGTTTTCACATAATCCAAGCTTGACAGCTGTAGATGAGGGAGTTCTTGCAGATGCTGAATCTTCCATGTGATACTTCTTCAGAAGTTCTTTAAGGTACTTGGACTGACAAATGAATATTCCATCTATTCTTTGACTCACTTGAAGTCCAAGGAAGAATTTCAGCTCTCCCATTAAGCTCATCTCGTACCTACTCTGCATTAACTTAGCAAATCTCTTGCACAAGTTATCATTAGTAGACCCAAATATTATGTCATCAACATATACTTGTACCATTATCAGATCATTATTGTGTTTCTTATAAAATAAAGTTTTATCTATGACTCCTCTAACAAAAGCATTTTCAAGAAGAAATTCAGAAAGAGTGTCATACCATGTTCTGGGTGCTTGTTTGAGACCATAGATAGCCTTGAAAAGAAAATATACAAAGTCCATGTGATCTGGATCTTCAAAGCCTGGGGGCTGTTGTACATATACCTCTTCAGCTAACTTTCCATTCAGGAATGCACTCTTCACGTCCATTTGATAAACTTTAAAATTGGAGTGAGCTGCGAATGCCAGAAACATCCTGATAGCCTCAAGTCTTGCAACTGGAGCGTAGGTTTCATCATAATCAATTCCTTCAGCTTGGGAATAACCTTTTGCAACCAGTCTGGCTTTGTTTCTTATTACAATGCCATCTTCATCCAACTTGTTTCTGAATACCCATCGTGTGCCAATTACAGTCTTGTCCTTTGGTCTGGGTACCAGTTTCCAAACATCTTGAGATTCAAATTGATTGAGTTCATCTTGCATAGCAATCACCCAATCAGGATCAGACAGTGCTTCTTCTATTTTCTTAGGTTCCATTTCAGATAGAAACCCAGAATAATTGCATTGATTCTGTGTAGCACCTCTTGTTCTAACACCAACATCTGGATCACCAATGATCAGCTCAAAAGGATGAGCTCTACTCCAAATTCTCTGACTTGGCAGATTAGATCTTGATGATTCGCCTTGAATTTCATTGTGATGTTGTGTTTGATTTGCTGATCCTTCATCTCCTCCCCCTGAGTTGCTGCTAGGATCTCTTGATGAATCTCCTTGTGTGTTAGTGGTATCTCCAGAGTTTTCACTGTTTCCACCACTACCACTTGGATCATCAGCATTATTAACATTGTTGTTTCCTGTTGCAGCCTCAGGTTCGTTTTCATCATCTGAGTGTGAGTCTGGCATATTGTTGAACTTAAGAGTTTCAGATGGATCATCATTTTGGATGTTAGGGAATCTTGTGTCATCAAAAGTTACATTGACACTTTCTTTGACATGATGTTGATCAATAATATACACCCGATAAGATCTTTTAGAATAACCAACAAAAATAGCTTCTAGAGCTTTAGCTTCGAACTTCCCAATACGTTCTTCTCCATCTTTAAGTACAAAGCATTTAGCACCAAATACATGAAAGTACTTGAGCGTTGGTTTCTTGTTAGCCATTATTTCGTAGGGTGTCTTCATTAAGTCCTTGTTGATCAGAGTTCGATTCTGGGTATAACATGCAGTATTTACAGCTTCAGCCCAAAAGTACATTGGAAGCCTTGATTCACTCAGCATAGTCCTTGCAGCTTCTATTAATGTACGATTCTTCCTTTCTACAACTCCATTCTGTTGCGGAGTTCTAGGTGCTGAGAATTGTCTAGTTATTCCCATTTCAGAACAAAAGTCATTCAGAACTGCATTCTTGAACTCAGTTCCATTGTCTGACCTTATAGCTCTAACTGGAAGCTTCGAATCCAACTCAGTCATTTTTATATGATCAATCACCACTTGAGGAGTTTCATCCTTTGAGTGCAGGAATAAAACCCATGTATACTTTGAATAGTCATCAACAATCACCAAGGCATATCTTTTATGTGATATTGACATAACATTAACTGGACCAAATAAATCCATATGAATTAATTGTAGTGGCTCAGTAATACTAGATGTGTCAGTGCTTGGATGTGATGCTTTCTTTGCTTTCCCTTTCTGACATGCCTCACAAAGTCCTTCTTGAGTGAATTCCAATTGAGGCAGTCCTCTCACTAATTCTCTTTTGACTAGAGAATTCATAGATTTGAAATTAAGGTGTGAGAGTTTCTTGTGCCATAGCCAACTTTCATCTGACGAAGCTTTAGCATAAAAACAATTGACTTCATCTCTGCAACCTGAGTTCAGATCGGCTACGAACAAGTTTCCTTTCCTTACTCCCTGAAGAGCAAGCTTTTCATCCTTCTTGTGAGAAATCAAACATCTCTCCTTCACAAAGTTCACTGTGTATCCCTTGTCACAAAACTGACTGATACTCAGAAGATTGTGTTTGAGACCTTCCACAAAAGATACATTATCAATGACGACATTGCCAGCTTCTAAACAGCCATATCCCTTAGTCATACCCTTGCTGTCATCTCCAAAGGTAACTACTGGGCCAGCTCTCTCAACAACATTTGATAGCAGGGCTCTATCTCCGGTCATGTGTCGTGAGGATCCACTATCGAGAATCCAAATAACCCGGTTCACCTGTTTTACACCCTGCAATCATCAAATGAGTTAGGCCTTCTTCGGAACCCAACATTGATTGGGCCCGGCATATTTGAAAAATTGTCCTTTGTCAGGTTTAACAACAGAACCCAACTTGACAAACTCATCTACTACTTTGACTGAACACTTCTCCTTGTAAACAGCCTTAACATTTTTGTATACAGGCTTAGGAGAAAATGTCTCCTTCTGAGAAACAGGAGGACTGGCAGTCTTTGATCTAGCATGCCTGTGATTTAAGTGCTGTCTAGGTGTAGTATTGACATTCATAGCATGCATGCTTTTAAAATATGCAGACATAACATTGAAAGCACATAGCATACAGTTATCTACACCACATGGTTTATGGCATACATCAATAGTAGGCATTTTATTCACAATAGCAGGAGTCTTAACAGTTTCTACCTTAACTTTATTAACATTTTTAAAGTTCTCAGTAGCATGGAATCTGTTGTTCTTTTCCCTACTATTAACAAACTTATTAGGTCTGTTATGATTTTTCTTAAGCTCATTAGCACCTAAACCAGGAGTGGATGAACTAGCAGTGTTCACATTTTGTATTGGTTTTTTTGGTACATATTTAGCTTCCTGGACATTTATTCCTTTTATGTCCCTTACAGGTTTTTCCTGTACTTTCTCTTCCTCTTTAAGATCTTCAAGTTTAATTTCATAATCCACTATTACACAACTATCAAGAACTGGTTCTGCAATAGGAGTTATGAAAAGAGGTTTCTTAGTGTCTTTAATAACATGTGGAATACCCCTTTCTATAGCAGTCTTTTTAAAAGGGGTAATGTTACTAGCCTTTCCTACGGATTGGTTATATTCAAAACCTATCCCAACTTTGCGTTTAATTTCTTGTTGGTCAACTAGGTCTTTCATAACAAATGAAGCAGTTCTATAGGCTTGACACCTGACCTTTTCCTTTTCAATTTTATCCTTCAAAAAGGCTTCAATTTCAACATAACAGTTGACTCTATTAACTTGAAATGCAACATCTTCAGTTAATTTCTCATTTATAAGTTTCAGCTTTTTCAATTCAGAATTCTCATCTGATAAAACTTGATTTTTGAGAATTAAGACTTTTATTCGATCCCTAGCATTAGTTAAATCCTCACCCAGCAATTTAAACATTTTAGGACAGCTAGGATTTACCTCAATTCCTTGACGAGGTGGGGATTGTGATCCTTCAGAAGAAGAGGCCATTAGAGCAAGATTTCCCATATCTTCTTCTTCATCGTTGTCAGAATCATCCCAGCTTTTTCCTTCTGCTAAGTATGATCTTCCCTGATGCTTCTTCAGAAGAGCCTCATATTTCTGTTTAAGTTCGTCATATGAATCCTTCTTTCTTTCCTGCTTGGGCTTTCTACAATCTGTAGCAAAGTGTCCCATTTCATTGCAGTTGAAGCAACGAATCTTGCTTCTGTCAACCATCCCTGTCTTGTATCCACCTCTTGTATTGGATGAGCTAGAAGAACCACCTCTCTGAAATCTGTTTCCCATAGGCTTGAATTTGAAATTAGGGTTCCTCCTGAATCTTGTATTTCCAAATTTTCTAGCAATCAGTGCCAGAGATTCATCCTCAAGTTGATCAAGTTCTTCCATTGAGTAGAATTCACTTTCAGATGAATTCATTTGAGTTGCACCAACTTCTGCAACAATACCTTGATCAATGACTTTGACTGAAGAAGATTCAGTCATAGCTTCTCTGTGTTCTGGTACTTCTGCTACAAGAGCTGTAGACTTGCTGACCACTTTGCCTGTACCATATATTTCTTTCTGTTGAATCTGCTCTAGCTCATAGGTCTTTAATACCCCATAAAGTCTTTCCAATGAAATTTCATTCATGTCCCTTGACTCCCTGATGGCAGTAATCCTATGCTCTAAGTGAATTGGCATTGTCAGCAAAAACTTCCTATTGATCTCCTTCTTCGTATAGTGTTTGCCATTGAGATTTAGATCATTTATCAGTTTATTGTATCTCTCAAAAACATCAGAGATACCTTCTCCAGGATTTGATCTAAAATGCTCATATTGAGACGTTAAGATTTCCAATCTATTCTCCCTCACTTCTTCTGTTCCTTCATTCAGTATCTCTATCGTTTCCCAGATGTGTTTAGCATTTTTGCAATTAACAACATGATTGTACATTCCGGGATCAAGAGATTCTACCAAAATTAACTGCAGGCTGGTGTCCAAAGAATCCAGTTCCTTTTCAGTATCAGTGTACTCAGAAATTTCTTTATCAAATTGTCTGTGCGGAATAAGTACACCATCTATCATATGCTCAGGAATGATTGTTATTGGAGCAACAACACCGGTCTTCAAAATATCTTTGTACTTAGGGTTTGCAGTTCGAAGAAATAATGTCATCTTCCTCTTCCAAAGATTATAATTATCTTTATCAAATGGAGGAATTTTAATGCTACTCACTCTTTGAGTACTCATATTAAAATAATGGAAGATTAAAAAGATTTGAGATTTTTAGGAATTAAAAATTTTCGAATTTTTAAGAAATTAAAAATTTTCGAATTTTTAATAAATTAAAAATTTCGAATTTTTTAAAGAATTAAAAATTTCGAATTTTTAATGAATTAAAAGTTTTGAAAATTTTAAGATTTAAAGAGATTTCAAATTTTTAAGAAATTAAAAATTTTAGAAATTTTAATAAATTAAAGTTTTTGAAATTTTAATAAATTAAAATTTCAATTTTCAATAAATTAAAAGTTTCTACTTTTTGATAAATTAAAAGTTTCGAATTTTTAATAAATTAAATTTTCGAATTTTTTTTTTTTTTAATAAATTAAAAGTTTCGAATTTTTAATAAATTAAAATATTAGGATCTTGATTTTTATGTCAATCAGATGGCTCGGATACCAATTGTTAGGTCCAAATGATTGTAGAAGGGGGGGTTGAATACAATCTTTAATAAATATTAAAATCTGTTTCGGATAATTTTTGATTAAACAATTTAAATTATTATCACGAAATAATAATCAAAGAAACACAGTTCAAGTAAAATACTTATATTAAACTTGAGGTGGGTTACAAGATTAAATCAGAAAATATTCACTAATTTAGCTCTTAAAATTCTAGAGAGATTTTGACATTAAATGCTCTTGAATTTTTGTTTAAGCCGAATAGAATGTTAATAGAATTGAAGTGAATGCTGCTGATCAATCTTGTATTTATAGACAAATTCAGGCTCAGGAGACTTTTCTTGGTCGGGGAGACTTTTTCTCCTCGGGGAGACTTTTTCTGGACTTGAAGAGACTTCTGGAATTAAATGAAAAATCATTTAATTTGTTGGGGAAGACTTTGATAGCTCGGGAAGACATATTTAACCTTGAGAGACTTTTAATAAAATCTCGGAGAGACTTATTAAAAGTCTTCCCGAATATTATTACTGCCGACCTGCTTTGAATTGAAATGAATATTGTTTTTCATTTAAATCAACAACTCGGGGAGACTTTTGAAAAGTCTCCGGGAGACTTTTCAAAAGTCTTCCCGACTAAACATCTGGTCGACTGAATATATATATAGAATATGTCTTCTTTCCTCCCTTTTTTTTATTTTCTTTTTAATTTAAATTCTATTTAGTTTATTATATATCTTATAAATTAAATTAATTCTTTTTGAATTAATCTAATTAAATAGGATACATAATAAATTATCTTTTTGATAATAGAATTAAATTAAAGTCTTCTTCATTCTAAAATAATTCTAAATTAATTAATTTCTTAATCAATTCAAGAAATAAATTAATTCTGATTGAATTAATTTACCAATTAAATTAACTAAATAATTTAATTAATTAATAGAGAATTAAATTTAAATCTTCTGTCTTCACACCGATGACTGTAGCTGACCACTTCTTTTGTAATAAAGAATCTTCTCTGTATTTTGTCAACACTCCGTGTACTGTCTGGTTCACGAGTGATTTACAACAAATAAAACTCTTCACTTGACTTTTATAATGGTTCACTTCTGCTCCTTCTGACTTGACTATATTTGTTGTCACACAATAATTAAATCTTCTGACACTGTAGCTTCTTCAAACTTAAATACTCCACTGAGGCATGATCAATTAAATTGATCTTCTTTCAATGCAGTACTGCTTCAAGTCTGTAGATTGACTTTGATCTTCTTTTTCTTGTCAGATAATATCTGCTGAAGATTCCTGTGACAGATAATATATTTACTTACAAATTATCTATGTTTGAGTTGAGTTGTCATCTCGCTAAACAATTAGGCTTCTAAACATATGCCTTTCACTTGTATAGTAGCTTTCTATCTCAAGAAGAACCAAAAAGGATTGAAGAAGCCTTGGATGATCCTGATTGGGTAATAGCTATATAAGAAGAGTTGAATCAATTTGAAAGGAAAAAGGTATATAAGTTGGTGCCCAAACCAAAGAACAAATCTGTTATTGGTATAAAATGGGTATTCAGAAACAAAATGGATGAATTTGGTACAATGATAATGAATAAAGCAAGATTAGTGGCAAATGGCTATTCACAAGAAGAAGGCATAGATTTTGATGAAATATTTGCACCTGTTGCAAGGTTGGAAGCAATCAGAATCTTTTTAGCATATGTTGCTCATGCAAATTTTAAAGTGTATCAGATGGATGTGAAAAGTTCTTTTCTCAATGGAGAAATAGAGGAAGAAGTATATGTAGAACAACCTCCTGGTTTTATTGATCCTATTCATCCTGGATTTATATACTATCTTCTCAAAGCACTGTATGGATTGAAACAAGCACCTAGATCCTCGTATGACACATTATCAAAATTCTTGATTGAGAATCACTTCATAAGAGGTATTGTTGATAAAACTCTCTTTCATAGAAATATTATTGGATCTATGATTCTTGTTCAAATCTATGTTGATGACATTATTTTTGGCTCAATTGATGTAAAACTTTGTCAAAAGTTTGCTAAGTTGATGCAGAAAAAGTATGAAATGAGCATGATGGGAGAACTTACCTATTTTCTTGGTTTGCAAGTCAAACAAGTTAAAGATGGTATTTTCATAAATCAAACCAAATATATTTCTGACTTGTTAAAGAAATTTGATTTAAATGAATGTTCTTCTGCAAAAACTCCCATGACCACTGCAACTAAACTTGAATTGAATACTAAGGAAGCGAAAGTGGACATTTTAAGTTATAGAGGCATGGTTGGCTCATTATTATATTTAACTGCAAGTAGTCTAGACATAATGTTTGCTACATGTCTTTGTGCTAGGTTTCAGGCTGATCCTAGAGAGTCTCATTTGATTGCAATAAAAAGAATATTTAGATATCTCAAAGGAACACCAAATCTTGGAATTTGGAACCCTAGAGACTCTGGATTTGATCTAATTGGTTATTCAGATGAAGACTATACAGGTTTCATAATTTTTAGAAAAAGTACCATAGGCACCTGTCAATTTCTAGGAAATAAGCTGGTATCATGGTTTAGCAAGAAGCAAAATTCAGTGTCTACATCCACTGTAGAGGATGAATACATTGTTGCTAGAAGCTGTTATGCACAAGTGTTATGGATGAGGAATCAATTATGTGATTATGGATTTAATTTAAGCAAAATTTCAATATTCTGTGACGACACTAGTATCATTGCCATTACTGAAAATCCAGTTCAACATTCAAGAACCAAGCATATTGACATAAAGTATCACTTTATTAGGGAACATGTAATGAATGGTACTGTTGAATTAAATTTTGTCCCCAATAAAAGTCAACTTGCAGACATTTTTACCACACCATTAGATTAATCTACTTTCAATAGATTGGTCTGTGATTTAGGTATGCTTAACTATGTTTAATCTTTTAAATGTCTAACAAGTAATTTATTTCTGTTAGTATGTTTGAATTCATGAGGTGAATAGTGTTTATGAGGATGGCTTACTAATTTTCTGTATTTATGAATAATCATTTAAGATCTAGAAAATTAGCAAGTAATTAAACGAGAAAAGGTTCCGGGAAAATATCTTTCGTATATAAACCCATAGGGGTGCTACACCCAGTTAAAAATATAACTGGTTTCCAAAGAACAAATTAGTTATTTGCTTCTACAAAGAGATATAACTCAATCCCTATATAATATTTAACTATGTGTTTGTACTAAAGGAATCGAGCTAAAAAAGTGTGTTTTACAATAGCCCTATGTATTTGCAACATAATGAACCGGCTAGAATATAAAACTCCGGTGAAGAAGTTATATGTATGGCTTTGTATCTTCTTCTTCTCCACTTCAATTTTCTCTCTGTATCACTCTGTATGGTTGTATCTTTCAACAAATCAAAATAAACCAGTCATTTTGTTTTTGTAGTGTAGACTTTTCAAATCAATTAAAATTGATTTGCTTCACAATGCTAAGTCCTTTTGTTGCGCTTGTAGAGTGGTTCTAGTGTGTAGGCGCCATTAAATTAATTTATTGAGGCTTCAATAGTCTTTTTGTTGCGCCTCTACATAGGTTCCCCTGTATAGGCGCCATGAAATACTTTGGAAGAATCACTTGGAATTTCCTTACACTCATTTTAATGTTTTGTTACGCCTTGTACTCAATGTACCTTGTAGTGGTGCCATCAAATATTTCCTTGCGCCAATTAGAGTTTTGTTGCGCCTAAGGGAAGTTTATTTGTGCCTCTCCTCTTGGTGCAGTGTATAGGCGCCACTAAAACCTTGAAACACCTATGCTAAAATCCAAATTATCAATTGATTCATATAAACACTTCAACTGATAAATGGTTTCCTAATCAATTGATATTTATAACTTTCATATCAATTGATCAGTTACATCCAATAAAATTTCTATGATTCTAAGATTAATGTTATCATCAAATTACATGTAGATTCCTAACAATTTTTCTCTAACAAACAAAGCTCTAGTTATTTCAAAACCTAGCAATCTCAGCCCCCAATCTCATACAAACCACCATGCTCAAGTGATATTCAGCCCTTTTCGATCTTTTTCCGGTAAATAATCTCAATCTTTTTTTATTACCAGATTTCTCTATCAACATTCTAAATAAAATTTTATTACCATTAGTAATTTTTTATGTTATAAATTATTATTATATAGAATGCCCCCACTGAATTTTTTTCTGGATCCGCCACTAGATATAAACATACCTTGACCTTTGATGTGTTTGATATAAACAGAGTTGATCCTAATCCTAGCTACAACATCAATTCTTTGATAACAGAGAGTATAAGGGGGAAATGCGAGGATATGTGGTTTTTAATAGTACTAGATTTTAACCCTTGCCATACATGCACACATATTTATTTATTTATACTAATTTAATTATTTATTTTAAAATTTTTATAATTTTGAAAATTTGTAACATATAAGTATATTATAATCATAATATTTATTAATATATAAATTGGATTAAATATAAATAAAAAATAAAAAATATTTAATTACAAAAATAAATTAAATATTTAAATTAAATAAAATAATTAACATATAATTTATTAAGGGTGATGACCCTAAATAATCATTTTTCAGCTAGAAAAGCCCAAATTACTGAAATTCACAAAGTTGGCCATAAAAATAGACGGGACACGATATTGTGTGTGCAATGTTCAAAGACACTCTATTGCGTGTCCCATAATCCCTTATCACGATTTAGGGTGTAACGTACACTAACAGACGCCTCTGAGAGTGACGTGATGACGTCGTCTTTATTTTTACCAGAAACGTGCAGTCGAGCCTCTTTCTGTCGCCGGTGATTTGAGGCGATTCCGACGACCAATCTCTCTGCCCCCCGTTCGATTTTATCCCTTTATTTTTCATTCGATTTCTATACATTAATCGACCCTCTACAAGCCTATACCAACCCAATCTGAAACCTAACTTATGTTGAATTTTCCAACAAGAGTTTGTCGACACTTGTTAGGAATATATTCATTTGAGGATGTACAAAATATTAGAACAGAGTCTAGTTAGTCCATATACAAGTAAAGATTTTCTAAAGAAATAAAACTAGAGTCTGGATGTAAATCAGAGTATGGAAGTAGATCAGATTCTATAGACTATCACAGTCTATAGTCTGTCGGAGACTGAAGATCATCATAGTCTGATGGTTTTCAGAGCCTATAAAGCTGAAGCTGAATTTGGAAGGTGATCGTAATAATGGAAAGTCTTCGAGGATAAAGGGAAATATATTGCAGATATGTTATGGGAAAGAAGGAAAATTACATTAGGAAACTGTTAACTAATAATTAGGAATTCTATCCTAATTGTAATTTGATTTTCTATTATTAGTTGATAGACAACTCTCTATATAAACACTCTATGTAACCTAATTTATTTGTTGAAGATTTTGAGAGCATAGAGATACAAAGAGTTGATGTGAGAGACACAGAGAAGCTTCTAGGGTTTGTGTACACCCTAGGAGAGTTTGTATTTATATATCAATAATACAAACAGTATTCATTCATATCTTTGTGTTTATTTTTTGTTCTTAATTCAATGCTTTAATTTTTATTAAGTTGATTTTAATCAGGTAAAAAGAGCACACAAGTATTCAACCCCTCCTTCTACTTGTGTAACTGGGAAAACAATTGGTATCAGAGCCTACAGTTTAAAATCGATCGAAGATGTCTGGAAACAAATATGGCAATTCCAAGATTCATATGCTCAAAAAGAACGAGTACACCCATTGGAAGGTTAAGATGCTGCATCATCTAGAGGCTACCGACCCTGACTATCTTGACATGATTCATGATGGACCTTATGTGCCCTCAAGGCTTGTTCCTCAAACCACTGTTGAAGTAAAAATAATTGAAGAACACTTTGTTGACAAACCAAAGGCTGAGTGGTCAAAGGAGGACAATGAGAATGTCCTTAATGATGCAAAAGTCAAAAACATCCTCTTTAATAGTTTATACTTTGTTCTCACAAACTGTGTTATATCATGCAAAACTGCTAAGGAGATGTGGACAAAACTTGAAGTACACTGTGAAGGAACTAAAGATGTCAAGAAAAATGCTACGTCTCTACTCATTCAGTAGTATGAATATTTTGAGGCCAAATCTGGAGAAACTATCACTGAGATGTATGATAGATTTACCAAATTTCTGAATGAGATGGCTATACTTGGAAAAGTGTACAACTCTAAAGATACTAACACCAAGTTTCTAAGGGCCCTTCCTGAAGAGTGGGACAACAAAACAACTGCTATAAGGGAATCAATGGATTTAGATGAAATCTCCCTGGAAGAGTTGTATGGCAGACTCAAAACATATGATCTAGAGATGTAAAAGAGAAAGAACAAGAAGTATGTGAAAGAAAAATATGTGGCACACTTGATGGAGTCTGAAAAAGAAAAACAAAAAGAACCCAAAAAATCAAGAGTCAAAGAATCAAAGAAAAAGGGTAAAACAGTTATTGAGTCAGAGTCTACTGACACAGACTCTAATTCTGATGATCTGATAGATATGAGTTAAATGATGGCTATGTTTGCTAAGAATTTCAAAAGAATGAAATTCAACAAAAGAACTGGAAAATTTAGCAAAAGGCCAACATTGAAGAAGGAAGATGAAAAGACTGAGAAGGGCAAAAGCACAATAATCAAACTTGACAAAGCAAAGGTCAAATGTTTCAACTGTGGAATATTGGGGCACTTTGCTAGTGAATGCAGAAAAGCAAAAAGTCAAGGCAAAGGGAAGGCACTTCTCTCAACAGGAAATGATTGGGCAGATTCAAGTTCAGAGGATGAAATAGATTATGAAAATCTTGCTTTGATGGCAGTCTCCTCAGAAAACTCAGAATCTAATAAGACTCAGGTATCAATCTTTTCTCCTGAATCTTTACTCAATTTAGACTCTGATGGTATAAAAATTGTGCAAAGTGAGATTAATAAGATAATGACAAACTATAGGTCTCTCACTAATGATAATGACAGGTTAACAGAAGAAAATTTAACCTTGATAAGCAAGAATAACCATTTAGAGTCTGTGTTAGTATTTATGGAATAATATAAAAAGGATTTTGAGAAGTACAAACATAACTACACTGAAGTCTTAAAAGTCTATGACTTTGTTAAGAAAGAACTTGAAAAAGAAAGGCTAGAAAACCTGCAAGAGTCTCGCAAAACTAGGGGAAATAGAAATGTTAAAGAAGGGATCAATAAGGCTAAAAATTACCAAAAAGTTCCTAATGCTCCTAGAAAGAAGTGTTATAGATGTGGAAACCACACCCATTTATCTCTAGACTATAAAACAAAGATTAAAAAAAAATCAGAGTCTATTCCATCTCAGACTCTGAAAAGTCACTACATTCCACATAAACATTGTTATCACTGTAGTAGTATATTTCATTTTATCTATATGTGTAGGGACTATCATGAATTGTATTATAATTTCTATGAGCCAAAATCTTTAATTGATAAAAGTTGGTATGCAGTGTCAAGATTCCACCAGAGTCTAAGGCAACAAAGGAAACAGGTAAATCCAACATGAAAATTAATAAGCATGTTTCACCTAAAGTTAGTAAGAAAAGATCCAAAACAGTTTGGGTCCTTAAAATATCTAACTAGTTGCTATATGCATCCAGGGTACTAGGGTAAAGAAAATACCCCTAGTCTTGGATAGTGGATGCTCAGGACACATGACTGGAAAGAAATTCCTGCTTACAGACTTTGTGGAGATGGTTGTCCCAGAAGTATCCTTTGGAGATGGCAACAAGGGAAAAATACTGAGATTAACAAGATTATACTTGGAAATGTCATCATTGAAGAAGTAGCTCTAGTTGATGGCTTGAAACACAACTTGATCAGTATTAGTCAACTTGGAGATAAAGGTTACCATACTAGCTTTGATAACAAAGAATGTCTTGTGAATCATAAAGAAACATGCGTTTTAGTTTTCAAAGGGTATAAATATTTACATATATGAAGCCAACTTGGAGGATTGCACTCACAATGAAATCATATGTCTATATAGCAAGGCCTCAACTGAAGAAAGATGGAAATGGCACAAGAAACTGTCACACATCAACTTCAAAACACTCAATAAATTGGTGAAATAGAGTCTTATGAGAGGATTACCACAAGTTGATTTTGTTCAAGATGGACTTTATGAAACATGTCAACTTGGAAAATAAAGGAAAACATCATTCAAGAGCAAAACAATAAACACCATTTCTGAACCCTTTTATCTATTACATTTTGATTTATTTGGTCTATTGACTGTGATGCCAATTAATAAAAAGAAATATGCTCTTGTCATTGAAGATGATTTTACAAGATTCACATGGGTTTTCTTTTTGCTTTCAAAGGATGAAGCTTCTCAACACATAACTAACCATGTCACTTTTCTGGAAACTCAATCAAAGAAGATAGTGAGAATTCTAAGGAGTCACAATGGTACTGAATTTAATAATGCAACCATGGAGGAATACTATGCAACAAGGGGATTATTCAATAATTCTCTACACCAGGAACACCTCAATAAAATGGTGTTGTTGAGAGGAAAAATAGAACACTCATAGAGGCTACCAGAACAATGTTGGCAGAGTATAAATTACCAGTATATTTCTGGGTTGGGGCGGTCAATATAACATGTTTCATTCAAAATTGTACCTTGATAAATATGCATGAAAAGACTCCCTATCAAATGGTGAAGGACAAGAAGCCATGTGTGAAACACTTTCATATATTTGGGTGCAAGTGCTTTGTACTGAAATTACATCCTGAAAATCTAAGTAAATTTGAAGCATAGGTTGATGAAGCTATATTCTTTGGATATGCACCAAATACAAAGGCATTCAGAGTCTTCAATCTTAGAACCAGAATTGTTATGGAATCTATTCGTGTTGCATTTGATGACAAAAAGTTTATAGGTTTGTGGAATGAATTAGAGTCTAAAACACTGGAATTCAAAAATCTCAAAAGTTCTGAGATAGATGAAGATGATGAGGATGAAGAGTCTCAATCAACTCCTTAAATAACACAAGAACCTGCACACTCTGAGTAGGAGGCAAGAAGTTCAACTCTAATCAACCTAGAGTCTGAAAATTCAGGGTCTAACTAGACAGAGTCTAGACAGACAGAATCAAGTTCTTCAGAGTCTAACTCATCAAGTTCTGGATCAGACAACTCTGAATCTTTTTCAGAGTCAAGCAACTCAGGGGGAGCCTTTTCATTTGAATCACAAATAGGAAATGTCAATGATTTAGGAGGTGCTTCAAGTTCAAGAACCAACCTTCTACCAGCTAAAAAATGGGCAAGGGATCACACTCCTGATTTGATAATACGTGACCTTGAGAGTGGTGTACAAACAAGGAAAACCACTTAAAATGAATGTATATACAGCTGTTTTTCTCTCAAAGAATGAACCAAAGAAAATTGAGAAAGCATTACAAGGCTCTGATTGGATCATTTCAATGCAAGAAGAATTAAATGAATTTGAAAGAAACAAAGTGTGGAAACTTGTACCAAGACCTAGAAATAGATTAATTATTAGTGCAAAATGGGTGTTCAGGAACAAACTTGATGAGAATGGCACAGTGATAAGAAACAAAGCTAGACTAGTTGTAAAAGGATACTCTCTAGAGAAATGAATTGACTATGATGAAACCTTTGCACCAGTATCTAGATTAGAAGATATCTGAATGTTTCTTGCATTTGCAGCACATCAAAAATTCAAGGTCTACAAGATGGATATGAAAAGTGCCTTCTTAAATGGAAAATTGGAAGAATTAGTCTATGAGGAACAACTACCAGGATTTGTTGATCGTAAATTTCCTGATCATGTTTACAGATTAGACAAGGCACTTTATAGATTGAAGTAAGCACCAAGAGCATGGTATGAAACTCTATCTAAATTTTTCCTTGAAAATAATTTCATTAGAGGTACCATTGACAAAACTCTGTTTATTAGAAAATATAAAGGTGATATTCTGCTTGTCCAAATTTATGTATATGATATTATTTTTGGTTCTACTAATGAAAAACTTTGTGAAAAGTTTAGCAAACTAATGCAGTCTAATTATGAAATGAGCATGATGGGAGAATTAAACTTCTTTTGGGACTTCAAGTCAAACAGACCAATGATGAAATTTTCATTAGTCAATTAAAGTATGTTAAAGAACTATTAAAGAAGTTTGATATACAAGATTGTGCTACTGCCAAAACTCTCATGTCAACTTCCACTAAGCTAGACTCTGACCCAAAGGGTAAGAAGGTTGACAACACTAGCTATAGAGGTATGATTGTTTCATTGCTATATTTAACTGATATTAGACCAGATATAATGTTTGCAACCTGCCTATGTGCTAGATTTCAAGCTGACCCTAGAGAATCACATTTAATTGATGTGAAGAGAATTTTTAGATATCTCAAAGGTGAATAAACACTGGGACTTTGGTATCCTAGAGAGTCTAATTTTTCATTTGTTGGCTACTCAGACTCTGATTATGCAGGATGCAAGGTAGACAAGAAAAGCACTATTGGTCAATGCCAATTTCTTGGCAACAGGCTAATCTCTTGGTTTAGCAAGAAACAACAAACTGTATCAACCTCAACAGCTGAGGCTGAATACATAGCAGCTGTGCTCAAATTCTGTGGATGAGAAATCAGTTACTTGATTATGAACTAACATTCTCAAATATTCCTATGTATTGTGATAATACAATTTCCATTAAAATTGCAGAAAATCCAGTCCAACATTTTAGAACAAAGCACATTGATGTCATGTATCATTTTATTAGAGAACATGTTGAAAAGGGTACTGTTGAAATTCATTATGTTCCAACTGACAGACAAATTGCAGACATTTTACCAAAATCACTTGATGAGTCTAGCTTTCTCAGACTAGTAGGTTAGTTAGTTTTGTTAAATATGTAATTGCACAGTCATCACAAGCAGCAAGGTATGTACTTTAATTATAGTCCCTGTCTTTCCCAACTATAATTTGTTATTGCAAAATTCTTTGGAGTACTTTACCTTGACAGAGTCTAGCTTCTGGACTCTGACGGGTCTATAGACTTTGAGAGTCTGTAAACTTTGAAGGCTATAGCACTTAAACTCTAAAACGGTTCGAATTCGAGCATGCAGACTCTGATTATTTTTGCACCGTTCAAATGACTTGAAATAGGCTATAACAGTTACTTTTTACTGGTTACAAGCTGTAGACTCGTGAATATTGTATGCAAGTTTAACAAAATACCAAGTTTACATACAATTAACTCAACTTCAATGGCTGCTCAATCCACCATCATGAGGGGACCTAAGGCTATTGCATTCACTTTTGGCAATTTTGAGTTCATGACAACCAACCATGTCACAGTCCTAGGTGACAAGAAGGGTGTAGATGTAGACTACTACCCAGTGATCGATTTCTTGGAGTAAAGTGAGCTCAAATATATTCTCAAGGCATCTCCTATCATTCACATGGATGTTGTATCTCAGGCATGGAACTCTACAAAGGTAGTTGATCCTTCTCAGGATCAACCAGATAAAACTATGTTTACCTTTGGCTCGACTACCTTTGATGTTACTGTTGATGTTATTAACTCTGTATTTAAGTTGCCTGTTAAAGAACCATTTGATGAAACTGTTGATGACTCAGAAATCAAAAACATGTTTAAATCTATAGGTTACTATGCTAGGCCTTAAACATGTTTAAGTTAACTAGGCCTTATTTGAGAAAAGAATGATCTTTCTTTTTTGATCAAACTGCTAAGTGTTTTACTGCTAAATGTAATGGTTTTGATGCTATTACTTTTATTACTTATCAAATTGGTCACAGTCTCTTATTTGATAAGGTGATCAATATTGGTGATATGTTGCTTACACAAAAGGGAGCTATATTGAACAATATGCAAGAGGGGAGAAAAAAAGTCTATTACCATAGATTTTTTATGCTTCTCTTAAATCACTTTGTTCCTAAGATGTTTTCCAAGCTTGAAGATGAATGTTGTGTGCCAGCTTACAAGCAACAAAGAAGGATATTATCTGATATTAAGAGAATTGATGACAAGAAGAAGAGTCTACCTGCCATGGTGTATCCACAGGTAATGCAGGTAAAATTCTCTAACTACAAACCTACCATCTACAATGCTTCATTCTTTGGTGGTGATATGGTGTAGAAACAAGTTATGGAGAGTCCCCCTGCACCTACCCAAGTAGCCAAATCCCTGTCACCTAAACAATCTCAAAAACCTAGAACTAGGAAGCCAACCTCTGGTGTTTCTCAAAAGACACCAGTTGTAAAGAGGAGAAGGTTGATTAAAACCAGGCTTGTAGATGAACAAAGTGATGAAGAGCTCAACCCCCTAGAGAAGCAGGTTGTTGAATGACTTTCTTTATTAAAAGAAGGTCATGATGCACCTGAGTCTAACCTTCAAGCCAAGTCTGTAGACTCTCAAATGGCTACAGACTCTGATAAACCTAGGGATGCACCTCAGAATTCTCAATTTAAGTCTCTTGAGAAATCTTTTGCTAAAAAGTACAAGAGGTTGATGAAGGTTTATTCTACACACACACACAAGCCTATTGTTACTACTAACCCTGTTTTGCAGGAAACAGAGAGCCAGACACTGAACATCAAAAATTTCCTGAACCAGAGTCTAATATAGAGTCAGAATCTAGACTACCTTTAGATTCTGATCATGAAACATTTTGGGAAGGAATGCCAATGGATGCAGCCTCTAGTCTTATTGACTCAATTATTACTCCAACTAATGAGGTGTTGCTTTTCTTATATCCATTGGTGGAACTAGTTGAAGATCCAACATTATATCAGACTAAATCTCAAGTCTTGGATTTTCTTTCTACCTATGATGCCCTAAGGAAGAAAATGGAATTGGAGCTACAAATGTCTACACAGGATGTAGTCACAAATCTATATAGCTACCTCTTCAATTTTTTCACTTCAAAATCAAGCAGCTGGGGTCATAGAAGGCAGGACACATGAAGTTCTCAAAGCACTTGGTGTGCCAGACTCTGAAAAGAATTTTTTTGGAGAGAATCATAGTCTGTTGCTGAGTCAGAGATTGAGCCTGAGCAACCAGTCTCTGATTGTGATGCAATTTGAGATAATGGGGTTACTTACATGACAACCATTAAATGGATTTCTCACTTTCAGCCATTGTCCAAACAAGTGGTTGACTATCTTGTCCAACATGTATGAATAATTTCCAATAAATACATATATCCAACCTATCAGAGTAGATTGGATCAATTCAAGGGCATATCTTATCAAAAGGTGAGAAGGGAACTGCAGGACTCTTCAATCTAACAGATTCCTGGGCAATTAATGCAATCCATACAAGTGCCTTCCATCACAATATGGATGCATTCATTATTGAAGAACATGAGTAGGAAGTAGGTGTTGGCAGGAAGTTAGAAGAAGGCACTAGTGCACCTGTGATGTGACGCCTTCCAAACCCGGGGTCTAGATTTAGTGGTCACCAACCAATCAATAACCAATAACAACAATAAAATAATAAACCAGAGGCACACTGGTCGGCTAACAACCAACAATAATAAAATAATAAACCAGAGGCACACTGGCCCGACAACAACCAATAATAATAACATAATAAATAAGAGGCGCACTGAGCCCACCAACAACTAAGGATCGCTAACAGGTTATAGTATGAAATTAAGCAGTTGAAACTAAAAGTAAATCAAAATATATTATTTCAAGCCCACTACTAATCCACAAACTCAAATCCATAAGTTTAGATAGGTTCTAAGTCTAAATTCAGTTTTATTACAAGAACTATCTACAGACATACTAAAATAACTAAATACCTGAGAGGCCCGAGAAGCGAGTGGTCCCAACATCTGTCTCTCGCCACGCGTGCTAGAAATGCTAAAATGGCTCATACTGACAGTCTGACAGGATTTAAATAAAAAGCAAAAGTGAGCCAAAGAAATGCTCAACAAGTATATGAACAATCGAATTATAATCAAAATATGAGATCTGTATAGAGAATGGAATATAAAATAGTTTATTATAAAAACTGAAGAATAAATAAATCACAGTTGTAAACCAAACTAAAATAATGCAGTATGTCATAAAAATGAATCAACTGCTCGATCACAATATATAATAGCCACAGGCAATATGTATTGGATACACATAAATAAACAATATTGCCCACTGATCAAATTTCAAAAGCAATAGGTCCCCTTTATAGCTCATCAGTACATTTCTATACCCATAGATATAAAAAAGATTTCAAAATATAGGTACCAAAATAGGGAAGTAGTGTTAGCCTATAGGAAGATGGATTGGTTACCATATCCTCCTTAAAAGCTGGACTCTTATCTCTGAGCCTCTTACGCTAAAATTCCAATCCAATAAAGTAATCCAAATAAAATAAAGGTATGCTTATTTTTAAATACAGACCATATCCTCATTATTTACTACGATAACACAAGATATGATGTGTTTATTATAAGAAACTTCCAATATTCAGAGTACAAATAACAAGTAACTCTGATGCACAGAATAAAATAGGAATCATTAATAGCTCTGAACAATAACTATTTATCATGATATAAATAATCAAAACAGTAAAATTAAAGAGTTTAGAATGATCAAGGAGAAAATACTTGCCTAATATAGATGTGGTCCTAAGCTGGAATGAGTTGACTACATTGCTCGTCTCACGGTATCACCTTTTAATAATTCTTTAATTCGACGCTTATGCGGTTGCTACGAGTCTGAACTATTGAGATTTAGTCTGCACGTCTACATCTATAGTAAAATATAATATGGTACTTTAGCCCTTGAAGTACCTCGCTATATTCTACAAGCGTTTATAACTTAACTATACTTATATACTTATCTCAGACATATTCCTATTAACAAGAAAACTCACATCAAACCTAACAAACCAATAAATAAAATATAAACCCAATTATTAACTAATCCTCAAATAACCAATTAACCCTCGAGACTCGAATATTAAACAACAATTAATCCTCGAGACTCAAATATAAATAAACATTTAATCCTCGAGACTAACAATTAATCCTCGAACAGAAAGGAATAAAAACTAACAATTCTAATTCATACATTAAAATTTATAACATCTACCCTCGATGACGTTATCAAATTAAACAATTAAACATTTAAAATAATATTTTTAATCAATTAATACTTGAAATTTGAAATAAATATTCTATTACAAGAAAAAATTTTGAAATAAGGTCTTTGTAAAATGAACTTTTTCCGGGGCCACAGCCCCTCAAAATCAATCTCAAACAATACAATTCAACTATACTAAAATAAAGTAAACAATTTAACCCACAAAATAAATTATATCTATACACATCAAATTACTGGAAACGAAAAATATAGTCACTTACACCCAAAAGTACGGCTAACATATAAATTTCCAGAGTATAAAAACAATCTCTAAAAATTATGAAATTAATATATATAAACTAATATGCACGAATATTTACAAGCGTCAAGTCAGGATCTTAAAAGTTTTATCATAAGATCAATTACGGACACCCCACGAGTCTTTTCTGAAGGCCGAAAAATATGTCCATAAAAATCCGAGATTAATACCCATGCATATACACGTGTTGTACTGCCTCCTAACTTCATCACCATCATCAAATCCCTTTTTTATACTCCTAAATAAATTAAAAAAGAAAACCTGCCCAGAAAATAATCTTCTCAAAACTTATCCAAAATTATACTTATGCGTAGCTCTTAAAGCGCTGGTCATTTATATATATAGATATCGAAGATTGGATTAACGGTTTGGATTAATGAAGTCATACTAAAGCAGTCAGAGTTCATAGTACACCCTAAGACTGGGATACTGGAGCCAACAGACCCTGAAAAGAAAGAAGAATATTGTAAGTGTTCAGAGTCTGTTGCTGCTCACCCCTTGGTGGAAACCCCTAGCCTTTAGACATTTGAAGAGGTTCCCCTCCATTAAGGTGGTTCAGGTATTGAAGCACAAATTCATTCTCTTCACCCTCCTTCTATAGGACTTATGAGTGAACCCACCCAGATGAATGCAAAAATTAAAAATGAGGGGCTGACACTTCAAAAGGAGAGGTACAAAAGGCTGTAGAGAGCCAGAGTGAGGATGAGAAAGTGGGTGCCCAACCCCACTGTGAGAATTAGAGACTAGGGTATCCTGAACCTAGCTTCACTTATTGAGACCAAGATTTTCCCAAGAGTTGTTCTAATGAGTTGAAGAAAAGGATGGATGAAAACTCATTTTATTAATCTTGTAAATTGGCAAGCAAGAGGAGGCTATAGCTGCTCAGAAATCTTACACACAGAGACCACAACTTCATTTAATGGATTCTCTAGCTAGGTGAGTCGGCAGAGTCATGGAGGCTTTGGTGGCAGCAACTCACATTCCACCCGAAAATACAAATTTGAAGCTAGATGCACCAATTCTTATCATGCTTATCCAGGCAAGGCTTCCAGAGTCTACAGAGTCTGATCACTTTAAGGGGGAGTTAGGGTCTATAGTACCTTATGCAATTTCAGAGTCTACACCTCCAGTAACAAAGTTGGAGTCTATTGATGTTGCGATTGATGATTCAGGCTCTGAAGATGAAGGGGAGATGAATCCATCTTTCAATTACTATGATTAAATTTTTCCTCAATCATGGGAAACACCACAGACTAAGGGTATTGATGATATAGACACTTTTGAATGCTTACTGGCTATTTATCAATCTTAAAGACTTAAAGCTTTTCAAAAGAAGTCTTTTTTCTAAGAGTATGGTCATTATCCTGATGAAGAACAAGATGATTCTCTCCTTCAAGAAAGTTGAGATGTAGCTGCTGATATTAGAGCAGCAAAGGAAAATGTTGTCGAATAATTGGCTGATGTGGTCACTAATATTTCTCATATCAACACAAAGTTGACCAAGGTTGACACCACCACACCTCTGCTCAAGACAAAGTTTGAATCTTTGCACTCTCTCCAACTCTCTAAGGATGCTACTAACAAAGATTCATTGGCTGATTTCAAAGCTAAACAGACCACTCTTCAAAATGATGTTATTTCTCTTACTGCTAAAGTGGATTCTGTTATTGCTGCTTAAGATAATATCTCCTTGGTCTTGGAAAAAATTCTTTTGGTTGTCACATGTGGTGATGATGTCAAAAAGAGGGAGAAGAAGGCTGGTGAATCTTCCAAGAGTCATAAGGATGAAAGTTGCAGGGATGATGATAAGTCAAGGGGAGTTAAAAAGAGGAGAGATGATGATGGTAAGAATGGTTCACATTATCCTAGAGAATCTGGTAGTGTATAGCAAAAGCAGTCTAGAGTGGCTGTTACAACAAAATCTCAAACACACCAGTCATGGACCGAACATGAGAAATCAGGGTCTAAGCCAGACTCTAATAAGTAAAGAAAAAGCTAAGACTCTGGTATAATCAAATAACCTAGTTACTGGCAATGCAGTCAGTCAAATCTTTAACTAAGAGCCAAGAAAAAGAAAGGACTTGGAGGTTTTGCAGAGTCTGATATTGACATAACTACAACTCTATCCAAGGATCCCCGATCCTTTACAGATAGGCAGTTTGAAAAGATCACTCAAAAATATTTGAACAAAGTGGTGTCTGCTCAAATTGTCTATAATATATTTGAAAGAAAGTTGTGAGGATGTAAGGAAGGTATAGAAAAGGTGAAAACTGAAATGTTGTTATACTTTCTAGAAGGAGGATCAGTTAGATGAATAAGTCAGTAAAATTTTATCTTTTTCAAACAGGATGAGAAATTGTAGTATATTAGATTTCTCTTGTAAATTGCTTATGAAGTGAATAGAAGCAAAGAAGCTGTCACACACAAATGGTTTAAGGAAATTGACAGAAAGTTTACTCTACACAGACAGGCAAATAGGCGGATGGGTAAATTTTTTTTGAAGTATGTTGATGATGAAGGGAATGATCAAGACATTTCTATAGAAGTGAAAGAGATTAAGTTTCAAGAAGGAGTGGGTCATTACTTTAGGTTGTAGCCTATGGAAGGGAAAATCAGTGTCTTAATGCTTAAGGATTTGAAAGAACAAGAATGCAGTGCTAATGATCAGAGAGCAACTTACTGTCAGATAAAGGTTGATACAGAAGAAATGAAGAAACTCAATAAATTTGTTGGTGAAGCTCTAGCCATTGTGGAAGAAAATATGCTGAAATAATAATTTTTGAAGAACAATGCAACATTTGAGAAGATCAATTAAAAAGTAATTCTTTTTCCTTGTAATTTTTAAACTGTTCTAGATTAATTGTTTCATTCTTTAGTTTTGATATCATCAAACCTTGATTTATGCTTAAATTTTATAAAGCATAAATATGGAGAGATTGTTAGGAATATATTCATTTGATGATGTACAAAATACTAGAGCAGAGCTAGTTAGTCCCTGTACAGGTATCAATGTTATTTGTACTTAGACGATTTTCTGAAGAAATAAAACTAGAGTCTGGTTGCAAATCAGAGTCTGGAAGTAGATCAAAGTCTATAGTCTATCAGAGACTGAAGATCATCAGAGTTTGAAGATTTTCAGAGTCTACAAAGCTGAAGCTGAATTTGGAAGGTGATCATTATAATGGGAAGGAAGTAGAATTACAAAAGGAAACTGTTAACTAATAATTAGGAATTATATTCCTATTATAATTTTATTTTCTGGTATTAGTTGATAGGCAGCTCCCTATACAAACACTCTATATAACCTAATTTATTTGTCAAAGTTTTTGAGAGCATAGAGATATAGAGAATTGGTGTGAGAAACACAGAGAAGCTGCTAGGGTTTTTGTACACCCTATGAGAGTTTGTATTCATATATCAATAATACAAACAGTATTCATTCATATCTTTGTGTTTGTTCTTTGTTCTTAATTCAAAATTTTAATTTTTATTAAGTTGATTTTAATCAGGTAAAAAGAGCACACAAGTATTCAACCCCCCTTCTACTTGTGTAACTGAGAAAACAACCCTCTCCCTTTATTTTTCATTCATGTTCTATACATGAATCGAATCGGCTTTCGACTCTCTACAAGCCTCTACCAATCGATTCGCCTTTTGTAAGCCGAATTTTGTATGCCAAATCTAAAACCTAACTCGTTACGAGTTTTTCGAAGAATTTAAACATAGCCCTTGTAGGGCTAGAGAGACACATATGCGAGGGAGATACGGAGATAGATATATGTGAGGGAGGTTGTGAATGAGAGATCTTTTATATAGAGTTTCGTATAGAACCACCTTATATATACACAAAATGCTTATATTCTTCTCATTATTCATTAAATATAAGTATAAATAAATCTAAAATGAATTTACATATAAAAACACATTAAAATCGCCTATAATAATGAACAATTAGTTAAACGATTCTACAGTAGAATCATATTACTTAGAACAAAATTCTACAATAGAATCAAATTTAAAATTATATTTTCTCTAAATTTCTAAGTATTAAATTTTTTTATAAAGCTTATGTATAGTTTGTATGTTACATCATAATCAAATTTTATGTGTTATAACCATAAATATAATTAGTTTTAAAACTATTTATGAGATTCTATATAGGGTTCTCTCCAGAACTCTATATAAGATGTCCTTTTTTTAGAGTAATGGCCTATATATATATTCATTTTATCTGGTAGAAAGAAGTCTTATAATAAAAGAGATAAAGTAACTAAATCCCAACCACATATTCAATTTAATTTAATTGCCCTGTAGGGACACCCACACCCAAATCAAATATACCCTCATATGTTTATTTTTTAATTTAATATAGTAATATCGATGTTTAAGTTGAATTTAAAAAATTTATTTGTATTTTAATTAGAATCGGTTTCTAAACAAGTATGCTCATTAGGACATTTTTTTTAAAATAAGTAGGCCCGTATATTTTAGTTATATGCATTTAACTTAGGATAGGTTTATAAAAAATTAAGTACCTTATTATTGTTTTTAAAATAAGTAGGTCCGTAAATCAGTCCAATAATTAACCAACAAAAGGTTTTAATGTTTCGACTTGCGTTATACTATAAATATATATCAAACTGCAAATAAACTTCACTATAAAAATAATTATTTATATATATAATAACATGCCATAATGATAGTTATGAGTCATTTTAATCCAAAAAATGTGTGATTCATTTCATGCAATTGATCAAAATGACTATTATAACCTTCAATCATATAAATATAAAAAAGAATTTTATTATTTTTGTTTTATAAATGGAACACATGAACTTCCAAACTTAAATGAATTTAATATATATGTGTAGAATCATTGAACTGCAAATCTTTCATACTTTTATAATATAATCCATTACTAAATGTACTGTTAATTTTTATAATATATTTTTCAAATCTTGATTTTAATTCATTTATAATAAAATAATTATTTTGTTCATGTCTCACATATTATATATAATAAATATCATTATATTTTATTTTCACCGAATAAGTTTTTACTTATGTGTATCAAGTTAACTATTAATAGTTATAATTTTATATGATAAAAAAATTATAATTTATTATTTAAATTCTGATATACGATATCATTTGAACTTATATTTTGAAACTGTATAATACTATACTCTGTTGGAAAATGTGGATGAGATATGATGATCCAAAGGTTGTCCCTTGAATGAGGAAAACTATGAATGTAAACTTGAATCCCACAAAGAATTAGAAAAGTGGTTTCTATGACTTTATATAATAGAACACTTTTGTAGTGTTTAAGTTGTGTTAGTATGGTGTTGCTCCACCACCCACGTGAGCGTAGGGGGGTGCAAATCATGGGATTTTGAGGGTTAATTCGTGGCTTCGCTGAAGGTGTTGTTCTTCATGACATCATCTTGTTCTCGTTTTATCCTGGGAGGCTATTGACTCGCGCATACAATAGTTTAACAGTTTTATTCATAGTCATACACTATTCTGTTACTAGCACACACAATCACTCGTATTACATTATTGTGTTTTTGCAGATTGATTCACAATATTAAAGTTATTTATTTTTTCTATATGTGATTAACACATACGTGATTTTTGTTCGGTGACAGATTAATGGCTAACAATACTGTGAACATTAATGGAAACTCAGTGGTTGATCCCAATGCACAGACAATATTGTATGATGGGGGTAACCTGTCAACGCACAGACAATGTTGTATGATGAGGGTAATACGGTTGTTGGACAAGGGCCGATGGGCCAAGTATCTACTAGACACATAACTATTGGACAGTTCAGTGTTCCGTTTGGGCAGAACGTGGTTGGATACGTTCATCCAACGATGTAAGGGGTGCATACTGCGCCTATGATGCAAGGGGTGCATAGCGGTGCCTACTCTGCCCGTGATGCCTGCTGTACATAGTACACGTACTGTGCTCGCTGTACATCTTGAGAAACCGGAGAAGTTCACTGTAACGAATTTCAAACGCTAACAATAGAAGATGATGTTCTATCTTACCATACTGAATTTGTCTCGCTTCTTGAAAGATGAGACACTCATGCTCATTGTTGAGAGCTATTTGTAGACTGTGTATGCTGGTGATACTTGGAAACATTCTGACTATATTTGTCAGAATTATGTGCATAATAGATTGGCTGACACGTTGTATAAAGTGTATTGCACAAAGTCAACAGCAAAGGACTTATGGGAATCTCTTGAACATAATAGATCTAATGTTGCCACTGAAAGGGCAAACGTGGTGGAGCATACTCAAAGCTCTAAGTTCAAGAAGAACAACTCCAGTAAAGGGTCAAAGTTAGCACCCAAAGGAGGAATTTCGAAGCCTTTGAAGTTTCAAGGAAAGTGTTACAACTGTGACAAAGTGGGTCATAGGTCTTCTGATTGCAAGAAGCCCAACAAGAAGAAAGAAACAAATATGGTTGATGATATCTCCAAGGTTATGTCCGATATAGATCTTTGTGCTACGTTCTCTGAAGTGAATCTGATTGGCTCTAATCCAAGGGAATGGTGGTTTGATACGGGAGCTACAAGGCATATTTGTTTTGATAAGGCGATGTTCTCTAGCCTCAAAGCTTCCGATGATGGTGAGAAGCTTTATATGGGGAATTCTGCGACTTCTACAATTGTAGGGGAAGGCACAATAATTTTGAAGATGACCTCTATAAATAATCTGACTTTGAAGAATGTATTTTATGTGCCTGATATTCGCATGAACCTTGTGTCTAGTTCCTTGTTGAATAAGCATGGCTTTTGTGTTGTAGTAGAGTCAGATAAAGTTATTTTGTCTAAGAGTGATATGTTTGTAGGCAAGGGCTACATTTGAGATGGACTCTTTAAGCTCAATATAATGTTTGTTAAAGATGAAAATGAAATGAAACAGTGAGACCCGTATGATACGAGGGTAAGCTTTACGCTTTTAATGATCTTTCGGCGAATACATGAAATTCAAGGTTGAATGCATGAAATTCAGTTGAGTAAACACAGGTTACTCTTTAAAATAAAGATCACCTATGTAAGAGGGAAGTGAGGCCGCTTCAAAGGAGAATTACGAGACACAATTCTTTAAAAACTCCCGCAGAACCAGTACGATGTCCATGGTCAAAAGGGACATAATCATGAGAGCTGAACGAGTCAGAAAAGATGTAGTGATAAATATGTCATCGCTTAAACAAACGGTCGAATAGTTCAAGGACACTCGCATCTACTGTCTACCAGTAAGGTCGGTATGCTATATCTGATCGAAGAAACTATCACCAAGCCAAATTCTGTCTCTGTCTGTCTGGTGTGTGCTACTAAAAACATCAATCCCATCCATGTGGGGGATTGTTGGAAAATGTGGGTAGAAGGCCCACATTGTCAAGTCATTTTGAGCCTAAACTTGAGTACTTCTTGGATATGTGCGCGCAACAAGCTAGTTATAGTTAGAGTATGTTCTACTCCGTGAGAGCTTTCCAACACATATTTAAGTATTCAAAATGATCAATGGATCGATGAGATATGATGATCCAAAGTTGTTCCCTTGAAAGTGGAAAACTATGAATGTAAACTTAAATTCCACATGGAATTGAAAAAATGGTTTCCATGACTTTATATAGAAAAACACTTATGTAGTGTTTAAGTTGTGTTGGTATGGTTGTTCCACCACCCACATGTGTGTAGGGGGGTGCAAATCATGGAATTTTGAGGGTTAGTTCCTGGCTTCGCAAGCGTTCGTGCTTTCCGCGTGTGCGACCTGCGGACACGAATGCATCAAAATTTAGGCCGAATAAATCCGGATCAGTTTTGCTAAAATATTAATTTCCACTGGGTTTTAGCTCAAACAAATAATTCATTATTTTATTTTAATAATCATTATTATTATTAATTCAAAATTGATTGTGAATTGATTTGATAACCACCTTTCTTAATTAATTAACGCGTGGTTAATTAGGCAATTATGCGTGGTTAATTAGGCAATTATGTACCGCACAAGTTCCTTAAATCAATATATACATCTTATATAGGTCTTAGGGTTTCCTCTCATCTTATAACCTAAACACAGTCATCCTGAACAAAACCCTCTCTTCTGGTGATAGTTCTCTTGCTCTGTTCTAGCTCGCTGAAGGTGTTGTTTTTCGTGATATCATCATGTTCTCGTTTTTGAAGGGTTTCGAGGCATAAATGCAGCGGAAAAATGCGAAAATTAAATACAAAATGTAATATAAATCGAAACCCTCAGAAGGATCCATGCGAAAATAAAAGATTTAATTCGGAGATTAAGAACAAATACCTTTAAAAGCTTTAACAATTCATCAATGGAAGATTAATGGATGTCCAAAGCTTGTTTAATCATCACGTATCCCGCTCACACGATCTACGCTCTACGGTATCCACACGAATACTTTTCATGAAGGATTGATTTTTACTAGCACCCGAAAACTGCTTCTCTCTCTCTCTCTTCCTCTTTTCTCAAAACGGCTAGGATTTTAGAAAACTATATGTATTTTTAATTAAATTAGCCCATAAAGAGATTATATAGAGAGAGAAATAAGTTTTCTAAGTATAATCTAATTATAATTAATACTAATCCAAAATTCTAAATTATTTAATTAAGTCTCACTTAATTAATTAATTACTAATTTTGGAATTAGTCTAAGTAATTCATATATTCTATTTATATAATTAGTTAAGTCATACTTAATTAATATCATAAATAAAATAAATTACTTATATAGTTTAAATTCATAATTTAAATTATTTCTCCTTCAAGAATTCTTTGTATGTGATCATGTAAGTTATTATTATGTTGGCAATAATTTTAATATCTAATTAAAATTGTAAACAATGAGCGGCATCTAGTAATATATCATTGCTACCCATGTAATAATAATAAAATTAGTGATTCGATTAAGCCTTTCGTGAATAATGTTCCATGTAATATAATCCTTTTAACCTTATAATATAGATGAAACTCGAGGCACGTATCGTGTCATCCTCTTCAATGTTTAATCCAAGTTTCCTTGATCAATGAGTAGACTATTAAACAAATCAACATTTGAGCACGACCATGCATTTTATAGTCTCACTCAATCAAGAGGAAAATAATATCACTCCTAAATAGGAAGGTTAAATCCTTTATCTATCATTCATATTTCTCATATGATTCATAGTATACCCAATGTCTACTTTTATCATCACCTGGTTAAAGATAACTTTTAGTATAATCAAAGTATATTAATTCTCGTATAGAAATATAATGATTTCAAGTCAGAGGATCATTATATCATTATCACAGTGATAATTTCTTATGACACTTATTCACATGTAAAATCTCACGGCGGGTCATTCCAGTGCCATTCATTGAGACATGCACTTATGTTTTTGACTTTAGTATCACCATACATATGACCAATGAGATATGGTCATCTGTCAACAAACATACTAGTCTTATTGCATTATTATTGTCCTTGTATAATAATACTCGACTAGGGAATTGTAGGAATAAGATAATATTCATATAATCTCATTTTTAAGTCACATACTTAAAGATATATAAAACGAATCAAAATTCCAAAGACATTTATTATGCTTTCAATTTATTACGCAGCAAATAAAACATAATAAATAAATAATAATCAATAAAACATAATCCTTAATAATAAAATATTTTCCTTAAAATAAAAAAGTAATTGTCTCTAGGGCACAATTACTAACAATCTCTCACTTGTACTAGAGCCAATTACCCAAGTATCCAATACTCATGGAACTAGTGTGACTTTCGTGCTTCTGCTGCGACAAAGCCATAGTCAATGGGTCTGCAATATTATTATTAGTATGCACTTTACATATATGTATATTTCCTTGATCATTAATCTCATTAATTAGGTGATATATCCTAAGTACATGCCCAAACAGCCTCTTTGGCTGCTTCACAAGTATCAATATACACAAGCTCTATTGTAGAATCAACAAATGTCTCTGTTGTGAACCATTCTAGCATACAACATCTCAATTTAAATAGATAAAACACAAAGTCAGACAGGAACACTAAATAATCGTTGTCTGTTTAGAAACTAGAATCGATGTAAGCTTTTACAACCAGCTTATCTTCTCTTCCATATACCAAGAATTGATCTTTAGTCCTTTTCAAGTACTTAAGAATATTCTTGATTGTCGTCCAGTGACCTTCACCTGGTTTAGACTGGTATCTACTCGTCATGCTTAAAGCATACGAGACATCAAGACGAGTACATATCATTGCATATATTATAGAACCAATTGCCGATGCATATGGAACTTTACTCATACGGTCCTTATCATCCAATGATTTAGGACTGTTTTCTTTCGAGATCGATATCCCATGAGACATTGGGACAAATTCCTTTTTAGCCTCTTACATTCCAAATCGATATAAAACTTTGTCAATGTATGTACTCTGACTTAGTTCGATCAATCTCCTTGATTTATCTCTATAGATCCTGATCCCTAATATATATGTCGCATCACCTAAGTCTTTCATTGAGAAATTATTTCTCAACCAAGTCTTCACAGTCTGTAGAGAAGGAATGGCATTCCCTATTAGTAATATATCATCAACATATAATACTAGGAATGCCACATGGCTCCCACTAACCTTCTTGTAAACATGTGGTTCATCTTCATTTTGAATAAACCCAAACTATTTGACAGTTTCATCAAAATGAATGTTACATCTCCTCGAGGCTTGTCTCAATCCATAAATGGATTGACGTAACAAGCAAAATCCTGATGGACTTGACCATAGACACTGGTGAAAAGGTCTCATCATAGTTAATACCATAAATTTGCTTGAAACCTTTTGTCACCAATCGTGCCTTATAAGTCTGTACGTTACCATCCTTGTCGGTCTTCTTCTTGAACATCCACTTGCACCCTACAAGTTTTACCCCTTCAGGTGGAACAACCAAAGTCCATACTTAATTAGTATACATGGATTTTATCTCAGATTTCATGGCATCCACCCATCTCTTAGAATCTAGAGTGTTCATAGTGTCTTGGTAGGTGAGAGGCTCATCTTCGTCCACATGCATCACATCACCATCTTGAGTCAAGAAAAATCCATAATATCTCTCGACTCATGACGAATCCTACTACACCTAGAAACAACCTGTGTTTCTTGATCAATATTGTTTTCTTGTACATTCTGCTCAGGTTCCTCCATTGGTTTAATGTTATCATGTGGGTCTCGAACTTCATCGAGATCTATTATCCTCCCACTGTCTTTCTTAGAAAGCATTTCTCTTACAAGGAACACTAATGTTCAAGCAATAAACACTTTATTCTCGGAAGGATTATAGAAAGAATAACCATTTGTTTCAATTAGGTATCCCACAAATTTACATTTGTCTGATTTATGTCCTAGCTTGTCAGAAGTTAGACGTTTCATAAATGCCTCACATCCCCAAATTTTTATAAATGACATGCTATGACGTTTCTCAGTCCATATCTCATACGGAGTCTTTTGAACCATTTTAGTAGGAACTCGGTTAAATGTATAAGCATCTGTCTCCAGGGCGTAACCCTAGAAACTAATTGGAAGATTCCTTTACTCAACATTGATCACACCATGTCCAACAAGGTGTGATCCCTCCTATCAAAAAACCTTTTCTTTGATATTTTTTACTTCATCTTTATAGTCTTTGAACTTTTCAAATTATTTGTATTTGTTCTTCAAAAGATACATATATCCGTATCTACTAAAATAATTAGTAAATTTTATGAAGTTAATAAAAGCTACCTTTTGTCATCACACGCATATAACATACATCATAATGTATAAGTCATACTCGTTCAGTGACCCTTTCACCATGTCCGGTAAAAGGAGTTTTAGTCATTTTGCCAAATAAACCAAGATTCACATCCTTTTGTATAATTCATAATCAAATTTATCCAAGAATGCATCCTTATGTATTCTGGAAATGCGTTTCTCATTAATATGGCCTCAACGATAGTGCCAAAGGTAATGTTTGATTTGAGTCACTTTAGAACATATAATTTGTTAACTAGTTGTGCAACATTATAAGCCTTGTCATCGAAATAGAATAAACAACTCTTGTTATTTAATTAAAATGAAAAAGCCTTTCTTGTCCAAAAAAGAAACTAATATAATGTCTCTGCTAATTGCAAGCACATTATAGCAACTATCAAGTTCTAAATTTTCCTTATAGGCCAAAAATTAAGTAACGAGTTCCTTCAACCAGAAAAATTACCTTTACTCCAATTTTAACCTGATACTCGAAGCTTGACCCTTACTGATCATCTTCTTCTGATCTTCCAAATAAGCATGATAGTTTAATTTCCAGTTTACCGATTTTTCATAGAAGCGATAATTGTCTTCTTTGTCAACACCTCATTCAGACTTTAGAGATTGTTTTGGGATTGGACTTTGGTTTGAGAAGGAAACTAGATCAAATATTCTCATTGCCTATCCATTTTCCTTTCTCTTTTGCATTCCCTATATTTACCATTATTATAGTAATAGTTCATGGATTTATCATGTTGCTTTTAGCAGTTCTCAACATGCTTAGCAACTCAATAGGTGTTTCACCAATCTTATTCATTTTGTTGTTCATAACAAACTAAGAATATTTGTTATCCAATGATTGTAAGATCAAATCTAGGTGAGCCTCCAGACCAATCTGGAAACCCAAAATATCAAGGTATTCATTATACCCTATAGTCTTTAGAACATATGGTGTAACCAAGTCTCACTCTCCCTACTTATAAGTGTATAATACCCTTTAATCGTCAAATATATCTTGAAGAGTCTGTCCCTCAAATATCCTTTAAGGGTGCTTAATTGTCTCACAAGCATCTATATGCTCGTGTTGCTTCTTAAGCTCAGCACCATAGTTGCCAGCATGAGACATGAAACATCAGTCGCAACATCAATTTTCTTCCAATAAGTACTATCATTTGCACATGTTACATTCTCAGCTTTAATAGCAGGGGAAGAGATTTGACTAACATCGTGGTGCCCGAGGACGATCCTCAAGCCCCTATGTCAGTCGAGGAAATTTGTTCTCGTCAATTTGTCATTCTCAAGAACTGATCGTATAGAGAAGTTATTTATGTTTATCATTTGATATCTACAATATTAAAGTGTAAAAAATAAAATAGATTACAGATTTAATATTAATTATGTTTAAGTGATTATGGTATATTACCATATACCTCCCTCTATTTTTATCAAACTAATAGCCCTAACTATTAATTCGGAAAACATTTCTTTAAATCTTTCTAGTGAGCCAAGATCCATATTTCATCCATATTTTAAGATAGCGTTGGCTAATACACTCAAAATATGACTATTTAGGTAGACAATATTTGTCGATTATATTAAATATAACTCTTGGAAATTTTGGTGGAATAACCCTTTGTACACATTTATCCAATAAATCTCACCAAAATCTATGCCTCTAAACCCACAATCCTATTGTGATGATTTAGTTAAGTTAGACCCAACATTTCAACAAACTAAGTACACTTACTTATCACGTCTACCCATGATTGATAAGAACACCGTGCTTTGGCAAACTCACTCCTTCTCAATCTAGATCTTGACGAGTATTAAACATTAGAAGGCATCTAATTAACTTAATATGCATTTAGGGATTTTAATATTTACATAAACGATCATGATCCCATCATAAAGAGATTCTCAATTTTTCCTTGATCAAATAATCCATTTCAATATTCGTCAATGGTTTGATTTCCAGATCGTCGGAGAAGTCACAAGCGGTCTCACTTAAAACCCAACTTTCTTACGAATAATAATTTACTTTTGACAAAATCTCCCCATATCAGAAAAAAGAAAATTCATATTCAATACCGTGTTTCATAAACACAAGAATCTCATGATCTCTTGTTTAATTTTAAAATCTTGAATAGTTACAGATTTTATCTTTTTTTAAGCAGGCATGACATGGGTGTCGTATCTAATACATACATCATTCCAACACATACATATCTACACATGCATTCATATACATATATGTATTTTGCATAAATTAAACATGTTTGGTTATGACTCCATCCTATGTGAATATCAAGGTCAATCTATGGTGGTTTTAAATACTACACTATTACATGTCATTATCTTCTTCATTACTTCATCATCTGGATTGCCTTCCTACTTCCCTACTTCCAAGTCTTCATTGACAATTACAATGAATAATAAATAAATCTATTCTAATGAAATTACAAGAAAAAATCGAGTTACATTCGAGATTAACAATTACAATGAATAAACGACATGCAAGTCGTATTTAGAAACCAAAACCATAAAACAAAACCACTATCATATGGGTCATTAGGCCATAACCATCAACCATGCTATCATATAACACATTAAAAAATATCATATAATCTAAACATGGTATCACATATCATATTTCAGATCATATCGTCATACATAGGATATTAACCGAAATTCAAAAAATTAAATAAATTTCAAAAAAACAAAATAAATCGACATTTTAGGGCCTGTAACATCATCAAATGGCTTACAAACGTGAAGCTAACTTTGTTAGTATTGCTCAGTGATATGATTCCAGTCAGAAAACACATATAATTTGTGAAAATTGAATACTGGATACAGATTTTAGAAAATCTACCGAAACCGTTTTAGAATTCGTATCGAATACGATTTCCATAATAAGAACAAACATGTATCATATACATACAACAATACACACAATCATCGCATGATTATACATTACATGAATATCATATATTCAAAATCATATAAAACATATATAACAAATTTTGAAATTTAAGAAAATCAAATAAATTTCAATAAATAATAAATCGCCATTTTGGGACCTGTAACGACATCGAATGGCTTACAGACGCCAAGCTGACATAGTCAGTATTGTTAAGTGACACGATTCCAGACAGAGAACATATATCGTTTGCAAAAATCGAACACTGGACACAGATTTCAGAAAATCTACTGAAGTCATTTCAGAATTCGTATCGAATACGATTCTCATAATAAGAACAAACATGTATCATATACATACAGCAATACACATAATCAACACATGATTGTACACCACATGAATATCATATATTCAAAATCGTATAAAACATATATATCAACATATAGCCATGGCATATCATATACATATTTACATACATCGAAAAACTGTTAAACACATAACCGAATTAAAATGCTTCGCATGTAGCTCTAATACCATTGAAGGGTTTTGAGCCACAAACGCATCGGAAAAAAATAAAAATTAAATACAAAACGTAATATAAATCGAAACCCTCCGCAGGATCCATGCAAAAACAAAAGATTTAATTCGGAGATTAGGAACAAATACCTTAAAAAGCTTTAACAGTTCATCAATGGAAGATTAAAGGAGGTCCAAAACTTGTTTAATCACCACGTATCCCGCTCACGCGATCTACGCTCTACGGTATCCACACGAACACTTTTCATGAAGGATTGATGTGTACTAGCACCCAAAAACTGCTTATCTCTCTCAATCTTCCTCTTTTCTCAAAATGGCTAGGGTTTTAGAAAATTATATGTATTTTTAATTAAATCAGCCCATAAAGAGATTATATATATATATAGAGAGAAATAAGTTTTCTAATTATAATTAATATTAATCCAAAATTCTAAATTATTTAATTAAGTCTCACTTAATTAATTAATTACTAATTTTAGAATTAGTTTAAGTAATTCATATATTCTATTTATATAATTAATTAAGTCATACTTAATTAATATCATAAATAAAATAAATTACTTATAAAGTTTAAATTAATAATTTAAATTATTTCTCCTTCAAGCATTCTTTGTGTGTGATCCTGTAGGTTATTATTACGTTGGCAATAATTTTAATATCTAATTAAAATTGTAAACAATGAGCGGCATCTAGTAATACATCATTGTTACCCATGTAATAATAATAAAATCAATAATTTGATTAAGCCTTTCGTGAATAATGTTCCATGTAATATAATCCCTTTAACCTTATATTATAGATCAAACTCGAGGCATGTATCGTGTCATCCTCTTCAACGTTTAATCCAAGTTTCCTTGATCAATGAGTAGACTATTAAACAAATCAACATTTGAGCACAACCATTCATTTTATAGTCTCACTCAATCAAGAGGCCAATAATATCACTCCTAAATAGGAAGGCTAAATCATTTATCTATCATTCATATTTTTCATACGATTCATAGTATATCCAATGTCAACTTTTATCATCACCCGGTTAAATGTAACTTTTAGTATAATCAAAGTATATTAATTCTCGTATAGAAATATAATGATTTCAAGTCAGAGGATCATTATATCATTATCACAGTGAAAATTTCTTATGACACTTATTAACATGTAGAATCTCACGGCGGGTCATTCCAGTGTCATTCATTATGATATGCACTTATGTTTTTGACTTTAGTATCACCATACATATGACAAATGAGATGTGGTCATCTGTCAACAAACATACTAGTCTTATTGCATTATTATTGTCCTTATATTATAATACTCGACTAGGAAATTTTAGGAATAAGATAATATTCATATAATCTCATTTTTAAGTCACTTACTTAAAGATATATAATACATATCGAAATTCTAAGGACATTTATTATGCTTTCAATTTATTACGCATTAAATAAAACATAATAAAGAAATAATAATAAATAAAACATAATCCTTAATAATAAAATATTTTCCTTAAAATATAAAAGTAATTGTCTCTAGGGCATAATTACTAACAATCTCACACTTGCACTAGAGCCAATTACCCAAGTATCCAATACTCATGTAACTTGTGTGACTTTCGTGTTTCATCTGCGACAAATCCTTAGTCAATGGGTCTGCAATATTATTATTAGTATGCACTTTACATATATGTGTATCTCCTTGATCATTAATCTCATTAATTAGGTGATATCTCTTAAGTACATGCCCAAGCAACCTCCTTGGATGCTTCACAAGTATCAATATACTCAAGCTCTATTGTAGAATCAACAAATGTGTTAGGTCCAAAGTGTTGTAGAGGGGGGGGGGGTGAATACAACTTTTTCAAAGTAATGAGAGAAAATACAAATAGGTAGGTAATAAATGATGACACAGAATTTCAAGAATATATCTTTATATTCATTGAGGGATTTGCTACAACATTCATAAAAGCATCATGATCAGTTGAACAATAAATACAGCAATTAAAGCTAGATTCAACTGATCCCCTCTCTCACTATTGTTTTTCAGTAAATGCTCTCTCTTTTAAATATATCGTTGAAAATACAGAGATGGATTAAAAGTCTTCTTTACAAATAAAACAAAGTGCTGCTTTTATAATGTCATGTAGTCTTGATCTTGTCCTTTTTGTGTACGTGGCCCAATCAGGACTTCGACAACAAAAAGTACTTTCCCAACCACTCTGGATCAACCGTTCACAATAAGCCACTTGTCCCTTAAACATTAAATGCTACATATCGACCCGCATCTCGATCTCGGCCTGACCCATCTCGATCTCGATCTTGGTTGACAATCTCGATCTATGAGAATCTCGATCTCGATCTATGAGAATCTCGATCTAGATCTGTGAGAATCTCGATCTCGATCTCGATCTGCCGTGGATCGAGATTTGCCTTGGCAATGTTTTTCTTCACTTATCAATCTCGATCTGCATCTCGATCTGCTGTGGATCGACATTTGCCTTAGCAAATATGCACTCATCCAATGTTGACTTTTTTTAGTGACTAATTGTGGATTAACCTTTATGAGCAAGTTTCCCTAGCTTCTTCAATTTATTTTCCTTACTCAATTCAAATTAGATCTTCTATTACTGACATGAACTTGCCTCCAATGTCCTGACACTTGATGCAATGGTCTGGTTCATAAGTGACTAGTCTTGTAGGGGTTCTTGCTTCTGAATGTCAGTTCTCATTTGTTGATTAACCTTTACATTATCCAGTTGTTGAGATACATCACATGAAATCACTTTGGTCTTCTTGATACTTCTTTGACATTAATTTGATTCTCCATTAGATAAGTTAGTACACTTAGGCATTCTTGATTAACCAAATTAGTTACTTGTAGTTACCAAGTATCATTACCATTTCTTCAGTTGATTGATTCTAAGTGCTTCTTCAGTTTCCCTTGTTTTGCTGTTGTTTTATCTTTTACCTAGTTGAGTTACATAGTAATTAAGTGTTACAAGTTAGTACACTTATACCTTTCAATCTCCCCCTATTTGATTGTCTAACAATGACAACCAAATTCACAATGAGGATAACTCAACTAACCAGGGACTGAAAAAAAGATAAAATAACATTCATAAAAGATCATGTCAACTTGCATAATGCTTGGCTTGATTAACTAGCTTCATGTCTATTACTGATATTTCAAGTGCCAAAATTGGACACCTGTTGGCTCGATCAAATGGCTTCATGCTCTTTTAGAGATTTTATCTAAGTACTTAAGAGCACGGTCCACTGAATCTTCAATTACCCTTCTGAAGTCCTTTTAGCAGTATTACCACCGCCGAACTTCGTGAAATAATTGACGCCTAATATAAACCAGTTTCAAGACACTTAGCTAACTAACTTCTACCTTACATTACACAAGAAAACAGATACTATACTTACGCCTAATAATTTCTTGCGCTCCTCTTCCTCACGAGCTTTCTTCTTGGCTGCTTTTTCTTTCTTCATGAACTCAGGGTTGCAGACTTCATCCATCCTTTTCTTGAGAAGATTAAGTCCTTCCGCTTCCACATGATTTCTGATCTTGTAGTCTCGAAACAACCTCAACCACCTGTCAACCATGCTGCGAGTGGTAAGCTTCGTGGGAATGTCTTCAAACCCCAGCTTAGTGACTTTGTCAGGATACCCCTTTTCCCTTTCTTCCTTATGACCAGCTGCTTAGGGTATCCAATGACAATAGAGGTGGTGCATTGCTGTAGCCTCTGAATGTCAAGCTGTTATCTTTTCTTATAGAAGTTATCAAACGTGATCCTTAGATAATCCTGATCAAACTCGTCAACATCATCCATCTCATCAATCAATTCCCTTATGATACACAGTGTTTCATGACTGTGTTCTGCAAAGATGTCGTACTTGATCTCAATGACGGTTTCCACCTGATGCTTGTCTGTGTAGATCAGCAGATCATTCTCATTCTCAGCTTTGCTTTTGACAAACTTGACACTTGCACCAACCACTGCACAAGCATCCTCCCTTATTTCTCCTTCTTCAGGAATGTCTAATCTTGGATCTCCGTATCTCTGCACATGCTCCTTTATTGCCTCTTCTTGCTGCTCGAATGCATAGTCTTCAGGCTCCTTCTTAACCACTGGTAGTTTGGCTTCAGGCAACTTGTATCTAACATCTTGCCTTCTTATCAACTTCTCCAAGTCCTTAGCCACCAGCTTCTTTTCCTTCGTTAGAAAACCCTTTGAGAGGACTAGCTTTGCGACTGCCTTCAGCACATTTCCGCTCGGGGTCAGTTTCGAGTCATGCAGATTTACGATCCTCAAGACCATGTCATGGACGTATCTGATCTGGTAGGGATTTAGAATAATGTCAACCCCTCTGTCTTCAGCCATCTTCAACAGTTTCTCCTTAAACAACACTCCAGTCTTGACAGAAGTGTCTACTTTGTGAGCGAATTCTACCAGTTCACTTGCACCCCTTGCATGAAAGAAAGCTTCATCGACCATACACGGCTCGATTCTTGTTATGGGTGTCCAAGTAATCATCAGATTCCATGCCTTCTCCTTGAATATGACTTGTACGGAGGTGCATCCCTGTCTTATACAGTTTAGATAGTTCAGCAGTCCAGGGTTTAGATTTTCTAGCTTGTGGAGAAGGAAACTCAATCTTTCTGAGTCATGAGCATAGGCTCTTGGTCCCTCCTTATGTCAGCCTGGACCTTAGGATCTTTGATCTTTTTTATTTCATACTCATGCTGAGTTTTCTGAGCCGCTCTCTTCTCCTTTGCCATTAGTTCCTTTTCCACTATTCCTTGAAGCACTTCTTCATTCACTCTTTCTCTGGCTTCCCTGAAAATCTCTTCTTGCATCTCCGCTTCTTTCACTACTTCATCTGGCACATACTCGTCAGCAACTGAGTGGTCTCCTGCATCACCTGCAACTCCTACGCCGGATCCGCCAGGATTTAGACCTCTTTCTTGTTCCCACTCTTTTGCCCGTTGCTCGAGTCTCGACCTCCTTGCCACTAAGGCTTCTACATCCATCTCGTCATCATCAGAATCTTCAATAAAGTTTCCCATAACTACATCGACGATAGGTGTTTCTTTCTCAGCTTCTTCTTCAACTACCATCTTCTGTTTGCCTTTGTCCTTAAGAGCCGGTTGAGCCTCCTCCACCTTTTCACCAGATTTGTTTGAGGACTCGATCACCGGACCCTTACTAGTCAGCTTTTTCAGACCCTGATCTTTCTCCCCCTTAGGTGGGTTATCCTCATCAGGAGCATCATCACCATTTTTATCGTCATCACCACCACCGGTTGAAGGACCAGGTCCAGCCATGTTACGTCCAAAGACAGCATCAAGTAGTTCATTTAGCTTCGTCCAGACCTGAGACATGCCATGAGTGACATCATCGACTGACCGCCCAACCTTCACCTGTACCAATCCAAGATTATTTATCTTTTCAATTATCTGATTTTGGACGGCAATCAGGTTCTCCATGTACTGAGCTCCGACCTTCAATCTTCCAGAGTGAGAAGAGACAGCAGCAGTAACACCAGCAACTCCAGCCTCCAAAGCCTCCACCTTCTTCACTAGATCCTGCAATTTAGGGGACGGTGTTTGGCTTGGGTTAAACTGTTTACTCTCGCCAGGTTCTGTTTCACTCAAGATCCCTAAAGAGAAGGGATCTACTCTCCCTGTCTCTCCCTCGTGTTTAGAGCCTAACAGAACTAGAGCCTCATCTACTAGTCGCTGGGGACTAGCGGTGAGTTGGTCGGCGATATCGGTCAGTGAGACTGAACCTTTAAGCACTGTGTCTACGTTAAGAGATGGCGTTATGACCATGTCATCCCCTTGTTCACCAAGAACCTTTTATGGTTCACTGGGCTGTTCTGGAGGAGTAGACCCACCAGTCACTAGATGTCGTTGCTCTGCGAGCAACTTGTTTTCTGATTTAGATGAGGAAGAGTCATCCGTACTGGATTCGACAGGCTCTTCCACATATTCACTTCCTGAGATCCTAGCATCAGAAGAGCTAGTCTCAGTTTGCCGTTCCTCTTTCGAGAAATTGCTCAAAGAGCCCTGAGCGGACAACTCAGGGGAGGTAGGGCCAGCTCCTATTGGCTGTTGAGCTGGACCCCCTCCTTGACTCTCACCAATATGCCTAGGCGAGTGCGAACGTGTTGGAACGTTTTGGAGAGGTGAGCCACCAGCGTGAGGTGTGGTGGCTGTGAGAGGTGAACTATCCCTAACAGGTTGCACAGTTGCCACTGGGTGAGAATCCACCTTTTGCTTCTTTGAGGGTGGCAGAACTACTGATGTGACTACTTTCTCAACTCCGACACTCCCTCCACTCGATTCACTCGACTAAGATAAGCTTTCCTTCCTTTTATCACCAGTTTTAGGGCTGGCTGTATGTTTGTGAACAAAAGGGCTTGCAGCCTGGGATAGAGCCTGGGGGTTTTCAGGCCCACGGCTGTAAAAAATAGGTTGAATTGACAATTGGTCAAGATCAGCAAGAATAGGTACCTGACTCAGAAGATCGTCATCCTTGTCGGCTCCAGCTTCTGCAACATTTGCATCGGCCATGTCAACATCCACACCTGCTTCTCCCAAATTTCCAGACACTTGATCTCCACCGGCAGCTTCGTTACCACTACTCTCAGCTTCTACTGCAGTAAACTGAGAAGCGTGCATCCTAGCATACTCATCTTGCAGATCCTGGAAGTACGAAGTCAGGCGCAACTCAAAAAGTCTTGACTTTTGCTGGGTTTCCATGGTGGAGATATTCTTTAAGGTCATATCAAAACATGCCATCCTTTCAGAGCCTTGAAATACTCTTCTGTGCTCCTCTGAAAGGACTTCATCCAGAACCATCTGAAGGAATCTTGGCATCCAGCATTTGACTGGTCCATCTTCCGGATTCCTAGATGCATTCTTTTCCAATGCCCATCTTTCAAGCAACTGAATCAACAGATGTTTGCCCACATTCACCTTCCTGTTGTTGGCCACTCCATATAGTATTACCCGGCAGCTGTTGTTCATTGGCCTGTAGTCTTTGTCCTTTGGGAACATGCAGCGTTGAATGGCTTGAACTACATAATCCCACTCAGCTGGTAGCATACCGGTGTTAACCTTTGTTACCTTGATAGGACCCGTGGGTGGGCGACAACCTATCTCTGTGAATAATTGTAACATATCCTCCATAGTGGGTTCCGGAGCAAAAGTTTCTGAAGGAAGCCCGAGTATCTCATTGAACTTCTGCAGACTAACCTCATATTTGGCACCACTGATAGTGAAGGATAAACCTGTTTGATTTCTTTACCACCCTGAATCTCTAATGTTGAGTAAGCAGCTTGAAGGGCTTCGATATTCAGGATGGGAGAGGTGGTTAAAGCATGACTTATTATGGATGTGTTGTTGAGGGACTCAATCCAGAACTGGTAGTGAATGAATCTACCAGTTGCTCGATCAGCAGAGAGATTAACAAAGTTGGTTTTGGGAATTGTGAAATTTGGGTTTGCCATTTTAAATTTGTGTTTGAGAAAAGAAATGTTCTGAAAAGGTTTTGCAATGGAAATTTAGAGAACAAGTTCTAAATTTAAACAAAAAAACGTACACTATCCCCACTAATTACCCCACGTAATTAGTGACACAATTTAAAACAAATTAACTTCCCCACTAATGACCACTTAACTCCCCACTAATGATTGACGGTTGAGTTTTCGAAAATTAAAGTGAACAGCCGTTTTGTTGTTTTAGCTATGAGAGAGAGAAAAAAACTTATATTTAGGAAAAACACAAAACAGGGCGGTTAAGTTGCACTTTATGGATTAAACAGTAATAAAGAACAAGAAAGCACGAACCCAAGAAAAAAAATAAACTCACTCGAATGAAAAATAAAATTTTGGCAGAGTTTCGTTTTAGTGATCAATGCTTTCAAGTAACAGTTAGTGATTTTTGTTTAAGAAAATCACAAGAAAACTTGGTGTAATGGCAGGGAAGAGAATGCAGTGTATGTATGTATATGCGTGTGTATATGAATGAGCTTAAGCTTTTTGGAAAGAGAGAGAGAGAAAGTTAATGGAAATAATGAACAGTCTATATAATGATATATATATAGGCATGCTTAAAAAAAACTGAAAAGACAAGTCACATCTCGATCTCGAGATCCGCATCTCGATCTACATCTCGATGTCGATCTCGATGTCGATCTCGATCCGCATCTCGATCTACGTCTCGATGTCGATCTCGATCTACATCTCGATGTCGATCTCGATGTGGACAGATCGAGATTTACCTTAACAATTTTTAAGCAAATTTCGCAAGTCGATCTCGATCTCGATCCAGAACCAGATCGAGATTTGCCTTAGAAAATTTCCCATTATCTCATTAGACATTAATCATATAGATACACAGATCAGCACAAGATTAATTTCATGAAACTTTCTAACTTCCCCTTATGACATGCAACACATACATTTTTGAAGTTAAGTACACATTATTAATTATGAATATTCATGAACAACAATAATATGTACACAAACTGAATTATAACAGATAGGTAGCAAAACTAACAGGTGTTAAGCATCCCCAATTCACCAACCAATCTAGAAAATGTTGATTCGTCTAGAGGTTTAGTGAATATATCTGCTATTTGAAGTTCAGTAGACACAAAATGCAACTCTACAGTTCCATTTTCTACATGCTCTATAATAAAATGATACATGATATCAATGTGCTTGGTCCTGGAGTGATCCACAGGGTTGTTGGTCATTGCAATAGAACTTGTGTTGTAACACATGATAGGAATCTTAGATACTTCCACACCGTAGTCCTTGAGTTGGTTCTTCATCCACAGTATCTGGGCCACACAGCTTCCAGCAGCAATATATTCTGCTTCAGCTGTCGAGGTAGATACTGTGTGTTGTTTCTTGCTTTGCCAAGACACCAACCTTCTTCCAAGGAACTGACAGCTTCCTGAAGTGCTCTTCCTATCTATTCTACAACCTGCGTAATCTGAATCCGAATAGCCAACAAGATTAAACCCTGTATCTCTTGGGTACCAAATCCCAAGATTTGATGTTCCCTTGAGATACCTAAAAATACGCTTTACGGCTATGAGATGTGACTCTCTAGGATCTGCTTGGAACCTTGCACATAAGCTTGTAAAGAACATAATATCAGGTCTGCTAGCAGTTAAATATAAAAGAGAGCCGATCATACCTCGATAGCTTGAGATGTCTACAGGTTTACCTGCTTTATCCTCGTCAAGCTTCGTGGCTGTTGCCATAGGAGTCTTAGCTTGTGATACATCTTGGAGACCATACTTCTTCAATAGATCATGAATGTACTTGGTCTGGCAGATAAATATCCCGTCCTTCTTCTGACTAACTTGAATACCGAGAAAAATGTCAGCTCTCCCATTATGCTCATCTCATACCTCGATTGCATTAACTTTACGAATTTAGCACACAGCTTCTCATTTGCAGACCCAAAGATAATGTCATCCACATATACTTGCACCATTATTAGATCATCTTTGCATTTCTTGTAGAAAATCGTCTTGTCGGTTACTCCTCTGGTGAAACCACTTTCTAGTAAGAAGTCTGACAGAGTTTCATACCACTTCCGCGGAGACTGCTTAAGGCCATATACTGATTTGAAGGGACGATAAACATAATTACTGTATTTGCTGTCGACAAACCCGGGAGGTTGATCGACATACACTTCTTCATCCAGTTCACCGTTTAAGAATGCACTCTTGACATCCATCTGATAGACTTTAAAACCATGATGTGTTGCGAATGCTAAGAACATCCTTACGACCTCTAGCCTTGCTACTGGTGCGTAGGTTTCATCATAATCAATTCCTTCTCTTTGAGTATAACCCTTAGCAACCAGGCGAGCTTTATTTCCTGTTACAAGTCCGTTTTCATCCAGCTTGTTTTTGAATACCCATTTTATTCTAACAACAGATCTATTCTTTGGTCTGGGTACCAGCTTCCACACCTTCTGCCTTTCAAACTGATTGAGTTCCTCTTGCATAGCAATCACCCAATCAGCGTCATCTAGAGCTTCTTCCACCACTTTAGGTTCCATCTGGGAAAGGAACACTGAGTATAGACATTCATTCTCAGTGGCAATTTCAGCTCTAGCTTTTCCTCTAGTAGTCACTCCGGCATCTGGATCACCAATAATTAGCTCAAACGGATGGTCCTTGTTCCAAGTACGATCCCTAGCAAATGTTCTTGATGACTCAGCTTGATCCTGTAAGTGAAGGTGACTTAGTCTAGAAGCACTTCCACTAGCTCCCCCTGAGCTAGTACTAGCTCCCCCTGAGTGAGCTGCTCCCCCTGAGTTAGTACCAGGTCTAACGGAAGGTGATCCTTCAGCCCTAGTGTTTTGTATTGACGAAACACTAGAATCTTGATTAATTACATTATTTATCGTTGGATCACTATCATGCACTACAGACTTATGAACTGTATCCACTTCATCAATATCCATATTTTCAAATCTTAGGGAAGTGGGCTCACTGTCTTCTTTTTGTATAGAAGGGAGCTTTGAGTCGTCGAATGTGACATTAAGGCTTTCAACCACCTTGCGATCATTAAGCACAAACACCCTGTACGCTGCTACTACTTCAAGAGAATATCCAATGAAAACCCCTTCATCTGCTTTGGCATCAAACTTTCCAAGTTGTGCATTGTCTCTTAACACAAAGCATTTGGCACCAAACACGTGAAAGTACTTGATAGATGGTTTTCGTTTATTCATCAGATAATAAGGCGTCTCATTATAGTCCTTTGTAATCAGGGTTCTGTTCTGTGTATAACAAGCCGCGCTAACTGCTTCAGTCCAAAAATACAAAGGAAGTCTTGACTCATACAGCATTGTCCTAGCTGCTTCAACCAGTGTCCTATTCTTCCTTTCTACCACCCCATTCTGCTGCGGTGTTCTCGGTGCTGAATACTGTCGTCTGATCCCTTTAGATATGCAGAAATCCATTAACACTGAGTTTTTGAATTCTGTCCCGTTGTCGGATCGGATAGTCTTCACAGTCAAACTTGCTACGTTTTCAATTACCAGTACATGCCTAATGATCTCATGTGGCACTTCATCTTTCGATGTCACAAACTTCACCCATGTGTATTTGGAAAAGTCATCGACAATCACCAGCGCGTATCTTTCCCTTGACATTGACATAACATTAACGGGTCCAAACAAATCCATGTGAAGTAGTTGTAGGGGCTTGGTAATGCTATTCACTTGTTTATCCTTATGCGAGGCTCTTTTCGATTTTCCCATCTCACATGCTTCGCAGAGTCCATCTGGAGTAAACTCCATCTGCGGCAGCCCTCTCACCAATTCTCTCCTTACGAGATTATTCATTGCTTTAAAGTTCATGTGAGATAATCTTTTATGCCATAGCCAACTTTCATCAGCAGAAGCCTTGCTGTAGAAACACGTGACTTCAGACTGATCTGCAGAATTCATGTCGGCTATGAACAAATTTGACTTCCTTACTCCTTTCAGAGCAAGGCTTCCATCTTTTTGCTTCGAATCGAACAACCATGCTTCCCAAATTTGACGTCAAAACCCCTGTCGGTGAACTGACTAACGCTGAGAAGATTATGTCGCAATCCTTTCACAAAAGACACGTCCTCAATGATAACATTTCCATAAACAATCTTGCCATATCCCTGGGTGTAACCTTTGCTGTTATCTCCAAAAGTAACCACGGAGCCGGCTCTCAACACCAAATCTGTTAGCAGGGACTTATTGCCAGTCATATGCCTTGATGCTCCACTGTCCAGCACCCATATGACTTTACTCTTTTCCTGTTCACTGCCCTGCAAATCCAGAAAGGTTAGACGTTCTTCGGAACCCAATGATGTTTGGGCCCGACATCAATAATTTTCTTTTTCTTTTCAGATACAGAAGGCTTTGCCTTGTTGCCGTCAGGGGCATTCATCTTGACTTTATCTTTTCCCTTGTCAACCTTGACTGGTTTGTCAGGTTTGGGAGTAGACTGGTCACTCCTAACTTTAGGAGGACTTGAAGTCTTAGCCTTTGACCCAGCATGCTTTTTCTTACCACTACTAAATGTATGTTCAACAGATGCACTAGCAGTATTCATCAAATTAAAATAAGCATGCATGATGTTTACAGCACATGGCATACAATTCGGATTATTGCATTTGGCATGATTTGCATACATGTTAGGCAAAGCAGTAGTTGCAGGCATGGTATTACCACCAACAGGTTTTTCTTCCTCTACATAGAAAGGGCAATAGTAAGACAAATGATCAGTTTGATTACAGATATAGCATGCCTTCCTAGATCGTGTAGATCTAGATACAGATACAGGTTCAGTTTTAACTGCCTCTACAGGTGTTTTCATTTGGTCTGACCCTGCTACCCATTATTTATATGACACCATCTTAGCCTCCTTGGTTCCTACACCTCTCTTAGCATAAGCAATCTTACTCGCTCTCTTAGAAGTTGTAGGTTCTACTACTTTTTCTTCTGAATCTTTTTCCATTTTAATCTCATGTTCAATTTTAATAGCAACAGGATCTATGGTCCTAGGCTCAAACTGCTTAAAGATAGGTTTTCTAACATCCACTAGAACCTCAGGCACATTTTCTTTGACTAACACTGGCTCTAACAACTCAGCAGCCCTATTTTTCTTTTTCTGTGTGTAGTCAAGTCCTATGTTTACTTTTTCATTTTTACTCTTGCCTGCTAGTTTCATGTACATGTCCCTTTCTACGAAAACTTTATTAGCTGCTTCTTTAAAAGATTGACATGTTATTTTAAGCTCAGCTAATTCATTTTTAAGTTCTTCGTTAAGGTCTTCCCTAATCTTAAGCTTGTGTTCTAAAACATCTACCTGATTCGTTAACTGCCTTTCTGTACTTTCTCCTGATTCTAATTCCTCTACCCTGGCCTCGAGAAGTCTATTTTTAAGGGAGAGTTTCGCATTTTCCTCATTAACAGCGATTAGATTCAGTTGGAGATTATACATGTCTTTAGTCATGGCAGCTAATTCATTTTGGTACTCAGAAATAGACATTTCATTTACGGTTAGAATTGGTACCTCTGATTGTTCTGAAGATTTTGCCATTAAAGCGAAGTTGCATAGCTCCTGATCTTCATCTTCATCAGACTCGTCCCAACCCTTCCCTTCAGTCACAACATAAGCCCGGCTTCCCTTCTGTTGCTTGCTAACCAAGGAATCATATTTCTTTTTCAGATCAGCATAGGATTCCTTGGGATAAACTGTTAGGCCCCGGAAGTATCGTAGAAGGGGGGTTGAATACGATACTCACTAAATTAAAAAATTCTTTCGAATCTTTTGCGGATAAATAATTTAGAGTTCGGTTAGTGGGCTCGTGTTCTTGAGGTGAATAGTGTTTACAAAGCTGTTTACTAATTTTCTGTGTTTAGGATTAATCAGTTCGGTTCTAGAAAATCAGCAGTAAAATAAACAACACAAGATTCGGGGAATATATCATTTGATAAATATAAACCCTGAGGTTGCTACACCCGGTCAACAAATCCGGTCCGAAGAACAAGTTCTTCGCTGCTTAACAAAAATATATAACTCTCAATTTCCTATACAAGTATTTCTAGATAAGTACAAAGGAAACTAAGACTATAGAGAGTGATATATAGTGGCTCTGAACATTTCCCGTTAAGGGACCGCCCACTAATACATCTCCGGTGAAGAGGTATAGATTTTTCTGGGTGATCTCTCCTCTCCGGCTTCGTCTTCTCTCTCTCTGGTTATTTTTGTTGTGTTGTAGAAGACCCTACCAAATGAATGGCTCTGCTTCAATTTATGTGTAGACTTTTTCAGTACAGCTACGTGGCTTCATGTGGTCCAAGTAACTGAGTTGTTTCTCACTTCTTTTTCTTCATAAGTATCGGAACAATTTACTGATTAATTGTTTAAGTATCGATGAGTCTGTAGAATAACTATCGGAGACTTAAAACAATTCCTGGAATAAATTCAATTAATCCAAGCTTAGTAACCATCGGAATTATTCCAAGCTTTAGTAACTATCGGGAAGTGGCTAGCTGACTTTTGTTTCTTTTCCGATAGTTAGTAACTATCGGCTAATAGGACAAAAAGAATACTTTGAATATTCACCATTTCTTGTTCATTTGTTTAACTCACCCGATGGTTAATAACCATAGGTGAAAAACACAAAAATACTTGTTAACCATTGGTGAATGAGACAAAATAGCTTGACCAAGTTGACTTCTGGATACAGCTTCTGTAGTCTTCTTTACTTAGCCAAATTCGAACCTGATAAGCCCTTAATATATTTTCTTCCACTGCAACCAAGTCTAATAAATATTTCCTTGATTATTCGAACTTGATTTTTTCTGAGCTTCATCATATACCACTTCACTTGTTACCCATTTCAGTAAATAGTCAATTCTTCTCATTCATAGATGCAATTCTCAATCTCTTTTGTGCTGACGTTTGGTGCAACTAGTCTGGTTCACAAACGACTAACATGATCTTGATCTTCACATCTTCTTTACAATACAATTGACTTTGTTCCTTGTTGATTAGAAGTGCTTCGATTGTAAGTACATTGGAATCCTCTGGCACTTATGCTGAACCATAAACATATCTGAAACCCTGAACATCTTCGAACTTTATCCTTCACTGAAGTCTGAACATATGAATGAACTTCCTCCAGCAATCTATAGTAGACTCCAAGATTCCATCTAATATTTTGATTCTTTGTATTTGCCGTATATTCTATCTTCTCGATTCCTGTACTTGAGCTCTGCAATTCATTGCTTGACTAATTTGCAGATTTGGATCACTAGAATCTTTCTGGTACTTTGACAACTGCTTCACTGCTTCCACATCCTTGAATACTTCAACCTTTATTCTTCACTGAGGCATGAACATATTAATGAACTTCTTCCAGTGAACTAATGCTTCAAGTCTGTAGATTTCTTCTTTATCCTTTGTCTTTACCAAGTCTTCATGTCTTCCTGATTCCGGTGATAACTTCATATTATTTACACGTCCTGTTCTTGTGTTGAGTTATAACCCTATGTTACATATAGGTCTATACATACAGCCTTTCAATCTCCCCCTATTTGTTTGGTAGAGATTAACAAGCAAATCCCTAGAGGATAACTCAACTAACTACAAGAAAATATTAATGCTCTAGACTTATAAATAATACTACTTGGGTTCTGGATCATATAATACATTTCCAGATTTCTATAAAGTAAAGAGAAATAGAAAATGAGTGTTCCTTTAGCACTGAACGCATCTTCAATAGATATCATGTTCATTCCTCTGTGTTTGAGCTTTTCTCTGCTTCAAAATCCTTCATTGCTTGACCTATAAAGAACTTATCATAAACTGAGCTTCATAAAAATCAAAATTTCTGGGAACATCTTCAATAAAATATAGAACATTGCTCAAATAATGTTCTCCCCCTGAGAATGTGATTCTTCTTCTTTATCTTCTTCTCCCCTTTAGATGATCAATGGAAATGTCAATTCTTTTCTGTACATCCCACTTGGATGTTCTGTTGTTTCCCTTCAGGATCAGAAGATAAGATTTTCTTCTTTTTCTTGTCTAAAATCTCCCCCTAAGGATATTAATGTCTCCCAAGGATACGAACCCCTTTTTTCAAGGATCTTCCAGGATCCAGGATACGAACCCCTTTAGGATTATTAACTTTTCCCAAGTACGAAGATAAGACTTTATTAACTTCTCCTTTTTCTCCCTATAAATTCTCCCCCTTAGTTGAGGAATCCTCCAATGGCCCACTTTTGAATGGTTTGTCTTCCAAAGAAGGTTCTCGTCTGTCATTGATCGGGAAAAATATAGTAAATTTTCTTTCAAAAGTAGCAAGTAGCAAGGGTAAGTGTTTGGCTTAAGGTTTCCTCACTTCTACTACGTTCTGTTAGTGTTTACACTCAAGTGTCGAGCACTTAGAAGTGTTTCACTCTTTCTCTCCCTATCTCTCACTCAAGTGTATCTCTCCCTCACTTTCACTTAAGTGTTTCTCTCTCTCACTTTCACTCTGCATTCCAAATATAGCCTTCTGTACCTGCAAGTGAAATCCGTCAATTCAATTATATTCCCAACACCTGATTCATCAGAATGAACTGAATCACTATTAAGTGGAGAATTGCCTCGTAGAGATGTTCTTGATCTATCATGCATAAGCACTGTCTCAGCACCAGACTCAATAGCTATTGCTAAATCACTGTCTAGTGGAGCCTCACCTCTTTGAGATGGGTTATTCCAAGATATTAAATCTTTTAGGGAATCCTGCCTTGTTCTATCAAGGAGTTGCCTCACACCTTCTCCGTAAACGGGAGGTGGACATTCCTTTTCAGGATCTGGAAATGTTCCTTCCAGGAGGGGCGACGTAGTAGACAATGTAATGAATGACAAATTAGAGTCTACGTTTCCCTCGTAACCCAATGACGGGAATTTGTGTAAAATACCCTACTTGACTCATCCGAAGAATTCTTGTCAAGCAGTTGCCTCTCAAGCCCAGATAAATCTGAACAAGAGATCTCCCTTTTGGGATGCAGAAGTTTAACTTCCGTTTGAGGTAGATACCTGGACAATGTAATGTATGGCTAGAGTCCGTATCTCCTCTAAATGCCTATACCTCTCACTGTGCAATCCTTGCAATGTGTTCATAGAAGTTATCTGTTTAGGCTTACCATCAGCGTGAGCGTTAGTGGTGTGCTTGACTCATTACAAGATGCTCTGGCTGACGAGCGAATTTCAATGGACTCACCTTATTGAGAGAATGATTCCAGAGACAGTTTTATTGCCTTTTCAGCTCTGCATCCTTTTGAGAAGATGCAGATGAGCTTACAGTTACCTCAGTTATTATACTACTTTTCTTCTTTGGAGGTAGAGCTGTGGGTGCACTTCCGACTTCATCCTTATTTGCTGCATCAAGTGCAGTTTCTCCCTTATCAACCTCTAAGTAACATTTGTTCCTTATATCTCCAGGGGTTAATATATGGAAGTGGATGAGTGAGTGTTTGGTATTATGGCCTGGGTAAGAGATTGATGGGTTTTCAACCTCTTGGCCAGCTTCTGAAGCCTCTGGGGGCTAAACGGATAGAATCAACAAACAAGATAAAGAAATAATCACCTTAACATTCCAAAACATATTTTTCATCTCAAAGAGAAGGAAAAATATAAGAAGGAATGGTAATGGATTGCATTAAAGCACTTTTAATTAAAGAGTTTTGTCGGTTCTAAAGATTTATCATTTAAGAGCGTGAAACCAATAGAAATTTTCTTTAAGACACTTATCCCATAATAAAACGCGGGAATGTGTATCAGAGAAAAAGTCTATCCCTTATGAATTTCTTACAAGGCAAACTTCCCATAATAAAACGCGGAAATTTACACCAAATAAGAAACTCAACTCTTTTACCAAATTTTATCTCAATTAAAATGACTCTTTTCCTTTAAACCTTAATACTGTATGTTTTGAAAACAGTTTTGCAAAACATCCTTATCAGATAGAAGATAATGATTTTTCGACTCATAATGCAATTATGATTTATATCATTTTCGTCCACCTGATAGTATCCCCGACTTAAAACATAAAAATATGACAAAGAGGGACGGATGTTTGCTTTAGCAATACAGTACTAGGCCTTCAAAGCAACAACCACTATTTTGGTACTATGAATCAATGTGAAACATACATTGAAACAAGTATTTGAAAACAAATCATTTTACAAGTGATTGGTACCTCGAAGTTAAAACAATTTTTCCAAATAAAATAGCCGTCACAAAGTTTCTGCCACTTTAAAAAGAAAAATTAAGAGAGAAAACGGTTTTGAAAATATAGCATTTAAAACCAGCTTTGGAGAGAGGATAAAATATTTTGAGATTTAAAGAAAGGTTATCCTCAAGAAAAGTTTGATTCACACCCTAAGATTTAGAAATCAAAGTAGGGCTGTAAATCAAATGATTTTCAAAAGAGAAGTTTTGAAAAAGAATTTTAATGTTTTCTTCTTTAAAACTGATAGAGAAATGAATGTATCTTTGAATAAAACATTTTGAAAAAGAAATAGACAAAAATTTCTTTTTAATACATCCAGGTTTATAAATCAGTCAAAGACAGAAAACTAAATATACTAATACTAATGGCTTTTTCAAAAACCAATTTTTACTTAGAATAAAAACTAAGCAAATCCATTAGTATCAATATATCACAATTATTTTGTAATAAAATATTATTCAATCATCACAAAGTAATAAAAGACAATAATTATACTACAAATAATTATGCTTCGAATTTATTTTAATTTACTTAAATCATGGAACCAATATATCACTGAATTATTTTATATCATCATGATTTAAACAAATCAAAATAAATTATATACTTATGCTGCACTAAGCAATTGCCAATCACATGCATATATATATTAACTAAACATGGCAATCATTCAGTAGAACAATAAGCATTAAGACATATTTTTATTATTAGTGATTTCAGATAAGCAACTTGTGTTACCACTAATATTAAAAATATCACAATTAATTGCACGCTGATACCAATTATTTGATATTTATCAATAATTTCAAGATGCAAGAAATTGTGCTTCTTATATCTTATCAAATCAAAATTATGAAACTGATAATCATTGAATTGCTCCAATCCATAATTTTAATAGGATAAAATAATTTCGCTAAATACTCAAATATTCATAAGATTGAATATTAGCATCTAACTTACTACACTATATCTAATAATTGTCACTCTAGCATATTACAATTATACTCATAACAAATATTATTGATATATGTAAGCTCGAGAAAATAGTTGAATAGAAATTCACAAGTTCTTTAAATATAGACATTTAACACTTGTGTTCCTAATTGCAACTTCTCGCAACAAAAACAAATTTAGAAATATTTTCTAAGTATATAAAATATTGAGAATTTTATACACATGACTTAGAAAATACTTCACCTTCCAATATTAGTGATTTTTTAAATATGCATTAATTACTTAGAACAGAAATTCTAAATATTGTCACTAATATCAAAAGTATCACAATTATTTGTAACAAAATATTTAAGAATATCAGAGCAACATATCAGAGCAATTAAGCAAGACATCTTGACTAATACTCATCAAATATTTAACATGCAAATAATTCTGCTTCTAACTTATGCTAAATAATTTAACTACCACATATGCATATAACATTGTAAGCATGATAATTAAACTAGTAGCAAAAAATATGAGGTACTAGATTTAAAATAAATTCAAAAGTCCTTTAAATATGGAAATTTAATACTTGTGAACTCATTCGAGAATTCCTTGCAAATGGGATTTTCAACAAATATGCATATAAATTATATCCCAAGTTCACTACCCAACTTAGACAAAATAAATTTATCAAGTTGTTCAGCAAATATCTGTAAGTTATTCTACTAAGGACAATCTCAAAAGAAATGATACCTGGTGTCCATGAGCTTGTTCCTTAAGTGGTGTGGAGAGATCAACAGAGTTGTTGGAATAAATTGACAGCTTCTAGGAATGACTTCCCTGTCTTTCTTACAACCTGCATTATCTATATCTATATAGCCAATTAGGTTAAACCTATTATCTTCAGGGTCCCAGATTCCAAGAATTGGTGATCCCCTAAGATATCTAACAATTCATAACTTAGCTATAAGATAAGATTCTCTAGTATCCACTTGGAAACTTGCACATAGGCATATCGAGAATAAAATATATGGTCTTTATGCACTTGAATAAGTAATGAGCTGATCATACCTCTATAGCTTGTCACTTCAGTTCATATACCTGATTTGCCCTGATCAAGCTTAGTGGTTTGTTGGCAAGAAGTCCTGGCAGGTCTAGAATCTTCCAAATTACGCATCTTCAAAAGATCATTGACTTACTTTATTTGCCATCATTCTTTTGAATTAATTGTAATCCAAAAAGAATTGCAATTCTTCCAACATGCTCATGTTGTACCTACTCTGCATTAACTTAGCAAAAATATATCTTGCCAAATTTTCGTTAGTAGACCCACATATAATATACTCATGGTATACTTGCACATATATGACATTGTGTGTGCCCTGTATTCTAGAGATATATATATTTGTATAACGACTCTGCCAAAATCATTTTCAAGTAATAAACTAAATAGAGTGCCATACCATGTCCTTGAAGATTTGCTTGAATCCCTAACTCTGTTAGGTCCTCATCTTGTTAGGCCCAATTGTTAGGTCCTAAGAGGATCAAGTCTCGTCTCTGTTACTTGCTGTTAGATCTTGAAAGTCCCGAAGATTCTGTTTCCATCATCGTCGATACCTTCTGCTTGATATTAACCTGTAGCAACCAGTTTGGCTTTGTCCCTCATAACAATGCCAATTATTATCCAGTTTTTGTGAACCCTTACTGTACCAGTTTCAGCTTCGACTTTAGTGGTCTGGGTTCCAGCTTCAGTAATTTCTGCCTTCGAACTGATTGAGATCATCTTGCATTTGCAATCACCCAATCTGGATCAATCAGTGCATCTTCACTATTCTTTGGGATACCAAATGTTGATTTTTGGGTCCCGAAAAATATATGTTCATCTGGATTAGCACTTCTAGCCTTTACTCAAAATCCGGTTTACTAAGAACTAGACTCCAGGAATGACTTTGACTTCAAACCCTTTGTCTCGGCAGATATGTTCTTAATGTATTCCTTTGATATTCATTGTGTTGAGTACGACTAGTAGATCCTTCTTTTATTTTGCTCCCCCTGAGTTGCTGTTAGGATGTGTTGAAGATCCTTCACCTTTCTCAGTGGATTCTGTTAAAGTCCATGAGTTATGTAGATTTCACTACCATTTCCACTAATAGGATCTGAATCAAAATCATTATCACTGATTCCTTCTGCAACCTCAGTTTCATCATCAGTATCTGAATTTGACTCTGATGTAATGTCAAACTTCAAAGATTCATAATAGTCTTTCATTTGAATGCTTGGGAGCTTGGTGTAGTAGGTCGAAACATTCAGACTTTTAATCACCTTCTGGTTTTCCATCATCAATGAGTAGCCGAGGAAAATTGTTCCATAAGCCTTAACTTCAATTTTGCCAAGATGCTCATCTAAATCTTCAGTAATAATCAATTTCCTCTAAACACACGAAGGAGCTTCAGTGTTTGCTTCTGGTTGGCCATTAACTCATATGATGTCTTTTCACGATCTTGTTGATTAAAGCAGCATGTTGTGTTAATTGCTTCAGCTTCAAAGTACCCTTTTCAGTGCAGAATTCATTTAGAACTTCATTCGCGAAATTCAGTTCCATTATCTGACTTCAAAGTTCTCACAGCTTACTTTGCTTCCAACTTGATCTACCTGATGATCAATTACCATCTGTGACATTTTGTCTGTTGAATGCACGAACATCACCAATTTGTAACTAGGGTTATCATCAATCACCACTAAGCCTATTTCTTCCATGACATAATTTGCTTCAGTGTGATGTTTCCATTGACTTCCCTATGTGACATACTTCAAAATGTCCTTCAAGATAGAATTCCATTAGAAGCAGTCCTCTCACCAATTTCATCTTTATCGAGAATCCATTGTCTTGAATATCAAGTGTGAGAGCTTCTCTTGCCATAGCTAACTCTTTACTGATGAAGCTTTACTGAAAAGTTTACTTCACCTTGGCATATTGAATTCCATGTCAGCTATGAACAAACTTCTCACTCAAATTAGAGTAAGCTTCCAACCTTCTTGTTTGAGATCAAACACTTTTCCTTTTCGATGCTTTTCCAGAAAACCCTTGACAAAGAATTCCCTAGTGCCGTGAAGATAGTGCTTAAGTCCTTCCACAAGAAAGATGCTTCCATTGATGACAGTTCTTAAATCATGATAGCCATATCCCTTGTACATCCTTTGCTGTCATCTCCAAAGGTTACCATCGGGGAGGCCTTCTCAACCAACTGTGATGTCAGAGCTTTAATCTATGTCTTTTGTTACATACTCTGCAATCACAAATGATTAAGCTTCTTGGTACTCAATTTTAATTGAGTCCAGATGGGTTAGAGATATTATCTGAGATAACAACAGCTTCAATATGCATAAAAGCACATGGATAGAAGAACTAACAAATTAATTACTAATTCTGTCTAATCCATTTCTGTTGTTGTCTAACATTTTTAACTATCTCTAATTACCTAAGTCAGTTTTAGATTAAACCTTGAATCTATAAATGTTACTGACAACTTAGATAATTCTACCATCTTTTATTATTATATCCCTAACAAGCAATACATGATATGATATGACATTTAAGTGCAACTATGTGAGTGCAAGCAAATCATGTGAAAATAAGCACATAATGCTACAACCCAACATAGTGTCTGTCATCTTTTGCTTGTACAGGCTTCTTCAAACTGTGTAGCAAAACCTCGATCTTGTCTTCTATAATCAACCATCCCTGTCTTGCAACCGCCTCTTGAACTGTACTTGAAAATTTCCTTTACGGAATCTATAGGTAACGACCTTAGATTTAGAATTGGGATTCCGTCTGAATCTGATGTCACTGAACTTCTTGTTGCCCTGCAGGCTTGACTTGCAGTACAGTTCTCAAGATATTCCAAAGTGTCAAATTCACATACAACACCTTGACCACTACCTCGAGCTACAACATCTTCAATTCAGCTTCTAGGATCAATTCGTTTCTGTTCAGAGGTTCTCAACCTTGACTTCAATAAACTTTGGTTCCTGGGTCACAAATACAGTGGATATGCTAACAAACTGCTTTACCAAATATTATCTTCTTCAGCTCTTGTTCTAGTTCATAGGCCTTCAGCACAACATATAGATCTTCTAAAGATAATGTGGTTATATCCTTAGAATCCCTTGTAGCTGTAATCCTATGTTCCAGAAGATCTGCAGTGTTAGCACGAACTTCCTGTAATCTCCTTGTAGAATAATCTTTACGTCTTCTGTACTGAGATGCTAGGATGTCCAGTCTGTTCTCCTTCACACTACTTAAACCCCTAAGATTTTTCATCTTCAAATTCAACTCAAACCAACTAAAAACTGTACCCAAATAATCTTTTCATAACCAGAATCAACTTCTTTGGATAATCTTCAGTCGATCTTCATTGTCTTCAATAATCCGTAAAAATCTTCAACTACTAACTTCTGAGCATCCTCGAATAAGTACTTAAGAAAAATTTAAATTTACAGAATTTTTAATTTTCTTAAAAAATAAATTAATCAAAAATAAAAATTTACAAAACTTAATTTTCAAGAATTTTGAATTTTCTTAAAAATTAAAATATTGTAAATTAATATTTAAGAAAAATTTAATTAACAAGAATATTAAATTTTCTGGAAAAATAAATAAATCTAAAATAGATATTAAAGGTTCAAAACATTAAGTAGGCCAAAATAGCATCTGAGGCGCTTATGTCCAAGAGTAACACTAATGATTCACATTTTTCCTCAAAAAGAAACTTCGCCAATATTAATACCTAAGACATGATTACACAATAAAAATACTATATGATCATGTTTCAGAGTTTAATCAACACTGGTCAATTTTTATTCTGGAAACAAAAATTACACCAGGGGCAAATATCTTTTTCTGAGACGCAATTCAAAAATGAACACTCTGCGAGGTCCAAGCAGCTTCGACACCCTTAATTTAATATTTAAGAAAAAATTAAATTTCCAAAAATTTCAATTTTCTTAAAAAATAAATTAATCAAAAATAAATATTTACAGAAAATTTAATTTTCAAGAATTTCAAATTTTCTTAAAAATTAAATAAATCGTAAATTAATATTTAAGAAAAATTTAAAGTTAAGAATTTTAAAATTTTTAAAACATAATAAATCAAAAATAAAAAATATCAGAATGCGGCTCCGATAGTTAGTAACTATCGGGGACGTGTCGATAGTTAGTAACTATCGGACATGCTTTTTCCTCTTTTTTTTCCGCGCGTGCAATGCTGAAACGACAGTAACTATCGGACATGCTTTTTCTCTTTTTTTTTTCGCGCGTGCAACACCATACGAGATGTACAGTTCATGCAAAAACATGTCTGCCACTGCCACTTTGCTGAATCGAGTCACATGCGTGAAAATGGACCACCAAAAACAAATTTAATAAATATAAACTTTATTTAATTTATAAAATAAACTCATTAAAATTTATAATATAAACTTATAAAAGTTTATAAAATAAATTTTATAAAAGTTTATGAAATAAATTTAATATTAACTTTATAAGATAAACTAATTAAAATTTATAATATAAACTAATAAAAGTTTATAAAACAAAATTTATAAAAGTTTATAAAATAAGTTTAATATTATGTTTATAAAATAAATTAATTAAAATTTATAATATAAACTAATAAAAGTTTATAAAACAAATTTTATAAAAATTTATAAAATAAACTTATTAAAAGTTTATAATTAAACTTATTTAATAAGGCCTCTTAACATTTATGTCCAAACAGCTTCCGCCTGGCGAGCTTCACTGGGCTACGGATCCTGACTTGTATATCAATCAGTCAGCTCTGATACCAATTGTTAGACCTCGGAAGTATCGTAGAAGGGGGGTTGAATACGATACTCACTAAATTAAAAAATTCTTTCGAATCTTTTGCGGATAAATAATTTAGAGTTCGGTTAGTGGGCTCGTGTTCTTGAGGTGAATAGTGTTTACGGAGCTGTTTAGTAATTTTCTGTGTTTAGGATTAATCAGTTCGGTTCTAGAAAATCAGCAGTAAAATAAACAACACAAGATTCGGGGAATATATCATTTGATAAATATAAACCCTGAGGTTGCTACACCCGGTCAACAAATCCGGTCCGAAAAACAAGTTCTTCGCTGCTTAACAAAAATATATAACTCTCAATTTCCTATACAAGTATTTCTAGATAAGTACAAAGGAAACTAAGACTATAGAGAGTGATATATAGTGGCTCTGAACATTTTCCGTTAAGGGACCGGCCACTAATACATCTCCGGTGAAGAGGTATAGATTTTTCTGGGTGATCTCTCCTCTCCGTCTTCGTCTTCTCTCTCTCTGGTTATTTTTGTTGTGTTGTAGAAGACCCTACCAAATGAATGGCTCTGCTTCAATTTATGTGTAGACTTTTTCAGTACAGCTACGTGGCTTCATGTGGTCCAAGTAACTGAGCTGTTTCTCACTTCTTTTTCTTCATAAGTATCGGAACAATTTACTGATTAATTGTTTAAGTATCGATGAGTCTGTAGAATAACTATCGGAGACTTAAAACAATTCCTGGAATAAATTCAATTAATCCAAGCTTAGTAACCATCGGAATTATTCCAAGCTTTAGTAACTATCGGGAACTGGCTAGCTGACTTTTGTTTCTTTTCCGATAGTTAGTAACTATCGGTTAATAGGACAAAAAGAATACTTTGAATATTCACCATTTCTTGTTCATTTGTTTAACTCACCCGATGGTTAATAACCATAGGTGAAAAAGACAAAAATACTTGTTAACCATTGGTGAATGAGACAAAATAGCTTGACCAAGTTGACTTCTGGATACAGCTTCTGTAGTCTTCTTTACTTAGCCAAATTCGAACCTGATAAGCCCTTAATATATTTTCTTCCACTGCAACCAAGTCTAATAAATATTTCCTTGATTATTCGAACTTGATTTATTCTGAGCTTCATCATATACCACTTCACTTGTTACCCATTTCAGTAAATAGTCAATTCTTCTCATTCATAGATGCAATTCTCAATCTCTTTTGTGCTGACGTTTGGTGCAACTAGTCTGGTTCACAAAAGACTAACATGATCTTGATCTTCACATCTTCTTTACAATACAATTGACTTTGTTCCTTGTTGATTAGAAGTGCTTCGATTGTAAGTACATTGGAATCCTCTGGCACTTATGCTGAACCATAAACATATCTGAAACCCTGAACATCTTCGAACTTTATCCTTCACTGAAGTCTGAACATATGAATGAACTTCCTCCAGCAATCTATAGTAGACTCCAAGATTCCATCTAATATTTTGATTCTTTGTATTTGCCGTATATTCTATCTTCTCGATTCCTGTACTTGAGCTCTGCAATTCATTGCTTGACTAATTTGCAGATTTGGATCACTAGAATCTTTCTGATACTTTGACAACTGCTTCACTGCTTCCACATCCTTGAATACTTCAACCTTTATTCTTCACTGAGGCATGAACATATTAATGAACTTCTTCTAGTGAGCTAATGATTCAAGTCTGTAGATTTCTTCTTTATCCTTTGTCTTTACCAAGTCTTCATGTCTTCCTGATTCCGGTGATAACTTCATATTATTTACATGTCATGTTCTTGTGTTGAGTTATAACCCTATGTTACATATAGGTCTATACATACAGCCTTTCATGAACGTACTTGGGCTTCTTGCATTCGGTTGCAAAGTGCCCTAATTCATTGCAGTTGTAGCATCTGAACTTGTTCTTGTCTACCAGGTTAGGTCTGTAGCCACTACCAGATGTGCTACCTCGACCGCTGTAACTACCCCGACCACTTACACTACTGCTTCTGCTGCTGCTGCCTCTTTGGCTGAAAGAACTACCAAATCGTCCTTTACCTCTTCTTGACTTCCTGAAGCTGATATGAGCAAATTCTCGAGCAATACAAGCATATGACTTGTCTTCTAATTTGTCCAGCTCTTCAAGGGTATAGTATCCATCCTCACTTTCTTCAGATGGATCTTCAATGTCTAATACCACCCTTTCAGGATTAGCAGTTTTCAATGAGACAGCTGCAAGTGCCTTTACAGCAGACTCTTCAGCTACAAGACCAGACTCACTTACCGCTTTGTATTCTCCACTATTGTAGGATCTTCTTTTGTCATTTTGTTCCTGCTCCAGCTCGTAGGTCTTTAAAACACCATACAGCTTTTCGAGAGAAGTATTTTTCAAGTCTCTTGACTCTCGAATGACAGTGATCCTGTGTTCCAGATGTTTAGGCAAATTCAAGAGAAACTTGATATTTGAATATGCCAGTGGATAGACTTTATCTCTTATACTCAGCTTGATAAGCAATTTACTGTAACGTTTGTAAACATCCGCTACACTTTCTCCTCGTTCGCATCTGAACGATTCATATTCAGATATCAGAATGCGCTTGTGATTATCTCTAACTTCCTTGGTCCCCTCCATCACTACAGCCAGTTTATTCCACATGGCTTTAGCTGTTTTTAATCCCTTTATCTGAACATAGTACTCTGAGTTTAGGGATTCAATTATGACGTTGCGTAACGACGCATCCATACCAACCAATTATTTATCTGCGTCTGAAAACTCCATTTCCTCTTTAGGAACAGACCGGGATGGTATTAGTATCCCTCCTTCCATTCGCTCTGGCTGAATTCTCATGGGTATGTATGGACCGTTTTCCAATATTCTCAAGTATACCTTGTTTATTGATTCAAGGTAGGCTTTCATCCTTCCGGTCCATTCGTCATAATGTTGTGCATCAAACGGAGGTATCTTAAATCTGTGTACGGCAGCCATTTTAATAAAGTTTAAAATTAAGATAATACACTTTTCAAATTACAATAAATTGTATTTACTTGAAAAATTAATTATCTCACTTTAAATATCCAACACTTAATATCCAATGGGTTTTGCACTTAAGATTCAAGCAAGTTAGTTCTAATCACAGGAACAGTAGCAGGGTCCACCACTTTTTCGAGTCCAAACAAAAAGTTGTCCACTTTCTAGTTGACAGAAGTTCGAATATGACCTTTTTGTTTAGTCAAACAGTTGATTCAAGTTTTGACCACAAGAAAACCCATAAAGTTCTAAAGTACAATGTTTTGTAAAGTTGTACAAATATTCCTTACACCATGACTCAGAACTTTTTAGATCTATGAACTTTTCAAGAAGAAACAAATAAAAACTTTCGGCACAAACTTCAAGAAAAATTGGATCTGGGATTTTCAAGAACTAACTCAAACAACACGATAGGATCTCTGTTAGATGTGTTTAACAGTAGCTCTGATACCAATTGTTAGGTCCAAAGTGTTGTAGAGGGGGGGGGGGTGAATACAACTTTTTAAAAGTAATGAGAGAAAATACAAATAGGCAGGTAATAAATGATGACATAGAATTTTAAGAATATATCTTTATATTCATTGAGGGATTTGCTACAACATTCATAAAAGCATCATGATCAGTTGAACAATAAATACAGCAATTAAAGCTAGATTCAACGGATCCTCTCTCTCACTATTGTTTTTCAGTAAATGCTCTCTCTTTTAAATATATCGTTGAAAATACAGAGATGGATTCAAAGTCTTCTTTACAAATAAAACAAAGTGCTGCTTTTATAATGTCATGTAGTCTTGATCTTGTCCTTTTTGTGTACATGGCCCAATCAGGACTTCGACAACAAAAAGTACTTTCCCAACCACTCTGGATCAACCGTTCACAATAAGCCACTTGTCCCTTGAACATTAAATGCTACATATCGACCCGCATCTCGATCTCGACCTGGACCCATCTCGATCTCGATCTTGGTTGACAATCTCGATCTCGATCTCAATCTGTGAAAATCTCGATCTCGATCTATGAGAATCTCGATCTCAATCTGTGAGAATCTCGATCTCGATCTCGATCTGTCGTGGATCGAGATTTGCCTTGGCAATGTTTTTCTTCACTTATCAAGCTCGATCCGCATCTCGATCTGCTGTGGATCGACATTTGCCTTAGCAAATATGCACTCATCCAATGTTGACTTTCTTTAATGACTAATTGTGGATTAACCTTTATGAGCAAGTTTCCCTAACTTCTTCAATTTCTTTTCCTTACTCAATTCAAATGAGATCTTCTATTACTGACATGAACTTGCCTCCAATGTCCTGACACTTGATGCAATGGTCTGATTCATAAGTGACTAGTCTTGTAGGGGTTCTTGCTTCTGAATGTCAGTTCTCATTTGTTGATTAACCTTTACATTATCCAGTTGTTGAGATACATCACATGAAATCACTTTGGTCTTCTTGATACTTCTTTGACATTAATTTGATTCTCCATTAGATAAGTTAGGGCATGAGCAATACTGAAATTGAACTTCTTCTCACTTAGGCATTCTTGATTAACCAAATTAGTTACTTGTAGTTACCAAGTATCAATACCATTTCTTCAGTTGATTGATTCCAAGTGCTTCTTCAGTTTCCCTTGTTTTGCTGTTGTTTTATCTTTTACCTAGTTGAGTTACATAGTAATTAAGTGTTACAAGTTAGTACACTTATGCCTTTCAAAATGTCTCTGTTGTGAACCATTCTAGCATACAACATCTCAATTTAAATAGATAAAACACAAAGTCAGACAGGAACACTAAATAATCGTTGTCTGTCTAGAAACTAGCATCGGTGTAACCTTTTACAACCAGCTTATCTTCTTCTTCATATACCAAGAATTGATCTTTAGTCCTCTTCAAGTACTTAAGAATATTCTTGATTGTCGTCTAGTGACCTTCACCTGGATTAGACTAGTATCTACTCGTCATGCTTAAAGCATTCGAGACATCAAGACGAGTATATATCATTGCATACATTATAGAACCAATTGCCGATGCATATGGAACTTTACTCATACTGTCTTTATCATCCAATGATTTATGACTGTTTTCTTTCGAGATCGATATCCTATGAGACTTTGGGACAAATTCCCTTTTAGCCTCTTACATTCCAAATCGATGTAAAACTTTGTCAATGTATATACTCTGACTTAGGCCGATCAATCTCCTTGATTTATCTCTAAAGATCCTGATCCCTAATATATATGTCGCATCGCCTAATTCTTTCATTGAGAATTATTTCTCAACCAAGTCTTCACAGTCACTAGAGAAGGAATTTCATTCCCTATTAGTAATATATCATCAACATATAATACTAGGTGATTATTATTATGATAAGTTTTAAAAATAACCGGATCTTGAGTGTAATCAACCGGAAGATTGGAATTAAGTTCATTATGATAAGTTTTAAAAATAACTAGGTGAGTAGGTCCTTAAATCGTTGTAAGTGACCGCAAAAGCTTTAATGTCCGGCTATTATAATATAGTGTATATATTTAGTAGACTGTGCTATAAACAAAATTGTAGTAACGATTAGAATGTAAAAAAGAGTTAAGCCTTTATATATCTAGAGTCCTACTCTAATAGAAAGTATATTAGAATAGAAAATAGAAAGTGAACTTCAACCCACCAAACCCAACCCCCACTTACCAGGCCTAACCAGCAACATCGCCCCAGCCTTCCCCCCACTCCCCCACGCCCACCAGCTGCTGCCCCGGGCCGGATAGTTATTATTGAGTCTAATTTTTTAAAACTAATCTTTTAATTAAAATAAATCTTAATTAATCTCATAGATAAAACACATCTCTAAACTAAGAATGTAAACATTATCCTATTAAAATACAAATAAAGTATATGAAAAATTATATAAAATATATACGTATAACATTAAAATAAAATTTAAATTATTACTATAAAAATAAAAATATATTCAAATTATATATAGAAAATATTAAAACAATTCAATCCGTGCATTGCACAGGCTATAAACTAGTATATGTAATGTTTAAGAAATACAAAAACTCTGACCATAAGTCAGCATAAAAAAAGAAGAAATCAGGATTTATCACAATTTTTTTAAAAAGTTGGTTGATTTCAATGAGGGGTGATATTTAAATTTGGCAACATTGACAAATCATCAAAAAAAATATTTTTTCTCTTTCTTCAATAACATTTTGGCACTCTTTCTAAAAAAATTTACTCCAATGGTTGGCATTCAAAGTTGTCAATCTTTGATACATGTATAATTAATATTAGGTGACTTTAATGTTATGTAACACATTTTTACCATTTCCGAAGGGTGCCAAAAGTTGGCAACTTTCCCTCTAGATCTAGCTGCTGTTAAAGCTCCATCTACAAATGGGTAAGACCGTGTCTTAGTATATACGAGTTTTTGAAATATAAAAAAGGAGCAATACCACCCTTCTTGATAAAACAAGAAAGAGGTTATTGCTCCTTTTTTTATTTAATATTTTTTATAAAAACAAATATTTTTTAATGATTAAAAAGGAATCCTTTGGGTGACACCCCTCTCACTCCAATTAAGTGTCAATTATGCCACATCATGTCATATGTCACTTTGGTACTCTTTTTGACACCACAATTGGAGATGCTCTTAAAGATCAAAGAGCAGACTACAAAAAGAAGATGCCATGTATGTAGATTGCATGATAGCACATTAATATATATACTTATCATGATGATAACAGTGACAAATACAAGTGAGAAAAGGTCACCACGATCAAACAACCACAACGCAAGACTAAAAAAATTTAAGACAAGCCTTGGCAGTACAGTAGAAGGTACACGAATAGGTAAAAAGGAAGATGGAGCGAAAGATATCCAAATACTTGAACAAGAACCTGTTAGAAAAACTCCACAAGTATCTGAGGAAGAATCAGGACTCAAAAGCCCTTCAAAGTGAGAAGACTGGTCATTTCTTGGCTCTGGGAAAGTTTGCACGTGCTTGTTTTATTACACTGTTCTCGGTTCCTGTATGTGTTCCCCCTGCATTCTATTTATCTACACGTACAATGTATATATGTGTCTATATTTTTGAAATTGTAGGCACTATATTTTTGAAGTTGTAATTAACTTTTCTTAGTATATATGCTGAGGCTGAAAACAATATTGGATGCAAGTCTGATTCGAGCCGAAGACAAAGCATAACCTGTGTTTCATTAAAAGAACGGCTCCTCTAAATTGACCAAGCATAATTGGTGACATGTTAATTACTACATGATAAGTTAGTTTGGAAACTTTTCTTTTACTTAACAAGTATTTCATCTGTATGACAAATGTATGTAACAATATCGTCAGTTCCTGCCCTGAACTCTAGCCAATTCTCAATTCAAAATTAGAAACATAAATATTAATGCCTGGGAAGAGTCTTTTGGCCTTTAAATCTATATATTATAAATGGTTAGATAACCCATTCCTTAGATTTGGTATCCCTCAGATGAAATTTATAACTTTAGTTTGATACATTGGATAAATCAGTTCGGACAAGATTCATATTATTAATTAACTCATTATAATAATTACCATCAATGTGATATATGATATTTATGATAATCTTAATTTATCAAAATTTGAAATATTATGGTAAGTTTATTAATGTAAATTATATCATATAATATAGAGGATATGGAGTCTAAGATACATTTTTGATAAGTTACCTAAAATACATATGATTTTATACCCCAGTAGAAGTAGTTTTGTAAAATGAGGATTCATTTACAATTTTATTAGTCTATTATTATTTTGTACTAAGATATAAGGAAATTACCTAAGATGTAATTTAGGTTCCTTTTCCTCAATAATATATATGCTTGATAGTCATATATATATTTGAATTCATAATCTTAATTTGGTATCCAATGCACATATCAATTATTGATATAAAATAATACATATTTTTACATAAAATTTGATATACACATAATTAAATAATAAATTTTAAACATAATTGATATTTGAACGTAAAGAAATAATATAATATGAGTAAATTATTAAAAAAAAGATATATACAATATTATAAGTAGTTTAAAAAAGTAATTTTGAATAAAATTTAAGATATACAGAATTTAAAATAAAAATTATTTATGAATTACTATACATAAAATATTATTATAAAAGTAAATCTTAAATAAAAATTAACACATATAAATATTATAAATAATAATAAAAAAAGAAATTAAAATAAATAAATGTAAACTTATTACATTAAAATTTAAAATATATAGTTATATATAGTTATTATATTACATTATTATAATAATATTTATTAATATATAAATTATAAATTACCCATGTGCGTAGTACAGACAAATAATCTAGTATAGATAAAAGATAAGCTACCTGAACTTAATTTCGGAGGGTAACAGTAATATTGCAAATTTGGTGTATTTTGAAATGAAAATTAATACCTAGAAACTTTTTTATGCAAAGAATGGAGATTAGATTATGCAAAGAAAATGTATTATATCAAAGATTAATTAGTATAGATTAGGACATTTTATTAAATAAGTTGTACCGTACCGCACCGCCCGATCTATCTCTATTATATTATTATAACTGAAATATTAAAAGTTTTGGTGGTCGGTATGGTACTCAGTGAACCATAGAAAAGATCTTAACTGTTCAATTTTATGTGAATCATAGAAACAATCTTAACCATTGAATTTTAATAAAATATAATTTTAAAAAGAATATAATCATACATACAATTCTAACCCCAGTAGTCATCCTTTTATACAAGATATGATAATAAGATAAGATAATATTATATTTAAATTATATTCTATATTTTTTTACGAATCATACTTATCCTATGATTTTTATTTAATATATCATTAAAGTTTATCCTATCTATACTATATTATTATAACCGAAAGATTAAAAGTTTTGGTCGTTGGTATGGTACTGGGTGAACCATAGAAAAGATCTTGACCGTCCAATTTTATGTGAACCATAAAAACAATCTTAACCATTGAATTTTAATAAAATATAATTTTAACCATAGAAAAGATCTTGACCGTCCAATTTTATGTGAATCATAAAAACAATCTTAATCATTGAATTTTAATAAAATATAATTTTAAAAGAATATAATCATACATACAACTCTAACACAGAAATATAATTTTAAAAGAATATAATCATAAATACAACTCTAACCCCAGTAATCCTCCTTTTATACACGATAGGATAATAAGATAGGATAATATTATATTATATTTAAATTATATTATATAAACTTTTTTTACGAATCCTACTTATCATATAATTTTTATTTAATATATCATTAAACTTTATCCTATAATTTTTATTTAATATATCATTAAAGTTTATGATAAACAATATGCATTTTTTTAGTTTCCATTTATTTCTCTATTTTAATCGCATAACACAAATTATTTATCAAAACACAAGCACTACTCAAATTAGAAGAACTTTGCTCAAACTAGAACAACCGGTTCCTATCAATACCCCGTATATTCAAATTAGAAAACCGACATCAACACCCTATATACAACTCTAACCTCCGATAGTCTTCCTTTTATACAACTCATCACGGATAGAATAATATTATATTATATTTAAATTATATTTTATGAATATTAAATTTTATGAATATTATAATAATATTATTATTTTATTAACATTAATTAAATTTTATCACTATGTTACATTTATATTATCTATACTTTTATATTATATTATTTTAAACAAACTTCTCTTTTAATTAGAATATATAGTTGTACTCACAATCTACTAACATGTTTCAATTTTCCTCATCGCTCAAACACTTTAATTTATTTAAAATTATAATTTTATAATTAAAATTTTTGAATATTAAAATTATATTATATTTTACCTACATTAAAATATACACTTTTATTTAAATTTTAATTAAAATATTTCTAACATATTTGTAACTCTTTTTATTAATAAAAATTTCTTAAATAAATTTAAAGAAAAATAAAAAGTTTGGTCAATTGGTCGTTCGCCGGGTAAGTCCTCTTTTTATACAACTCTTTTTATTATCCATAAGTTTTCTTTTTATGCGATTTTTTTATGCAATTATGATATAATTATAATTTAATTTTAAAACATATATATTTTACATATAACTCTATCACCGGTGAATCATTTTTTGTACAACAATCTAATAACATATTTCAATTCACTTCTACTTGAAATTATAACTTATTAATTAAATATCATGATTATTAAAACTTTTTACTTAAATCTCATGAATATTAAAATAATAATATTATTTTATCTATAAATAATTTTTATTATATATTATATTATTATAGCCTATATAATAAAAATTTTAAATTATATATTTAAATCATATAAAATAATTAATATATAATTTATTAATCCCACCCCGTGCGTTGTACGGGTTATAAGCTAGTACTCCCTCCGTCCCACCCAATTGTTATCACTTTTTTTTCACTTTCTGGCACGCATTTTAAGGTGAATTTTAAGGATAGTTCCATAACTTATTTTTAAAATTTTCTTTTTTTGTATAAAAATAGGATTGTTCTATTTTTATACAAAAAAGGAAAATTTCAAAAATAAATTATGGAACTATCCTTAAAATTCACCTTAAAATGCGTGCCAGACACCCCATTTTGAAATGAAAACAACTCAACGGGACGGAGGGAGTAATTTTTATTTAATCTATACTATATTATTATAGTCAACAGATTAAAAGTTTTGGTCCAAGGTGAACCATAGAAAAGATCCTGACCGTCCAAATTTAGATGAACCATGATCTTAACCATTCAATTTTAATAAAATCTAATTTTAAAAAGAATATATATCATACATACAACTCTAACCCGTAATCCTCCTTTTATACAACTTCTCACGGATAATATTATATTATATTTAAATTATATTCTATAAAAATCCTACTTATCCTATAATTTTTATTTAATATATCATTAAATTTTATGAATATTAATATATAAATATCATTGTATAATAACATACAACTCTAACCCCTACTAACCGTCCAATTTTAGTTGAATCATATAAACGATCTTAACCATTCAATTTTAATATAATCTAATTTAAAAATATATATATCATACATACAACTCTAACCCCCGGTAGTTTTCCATTTATAATAATATTATATTATATTTAAATTATATTCTATATTTTCTATTTTAAGAATCCTACTTATCCTATAATTTTTATTTAATATATCATTAAAGTTTATTAATATTAATATATAAATATTGTAATAACCCATATTTTTGACACTTGATATGAAAAAAAGGAAATACCTAGTAAATAGGAGATTCCCATAGTTAATGAATTATAAGATGTGTTTTCTAAAGATCATTTTAGGGTAATCGCTTGATAGAGACATAGAGTTGTTGTCGACCTTGTTCCCGGAGTTGTGCTAGGTATGAAAGAGTTGGTCGCTCAGTTTTAAGAATTATTAGAAAAAGGTTATAAGGTCTACTGTGTCATCATGGGGTGCACCTGTTTTGTTTGTAAGAGAAAAAGAAAGCGACATGAGACTTAGCTTAGATTACTAAGAGCTGAAGTCATTGTCAATCAAGAAAATATATCTTTATTGGGGATAGATCAATTATTCGAACACATAAAGAATGCAATAAAAAATTTCGAAGCTAGATGGAGTGTCGGTTATCACCAACTAAACATTAACCTAGACGATTTTCAAACATGGCGTTTAGTACGCGTTATAAATATAATGACTTTCGATGAGATAGTTTTTATTAATGAATGCACCTGTAACTTTTAAGGATTTAATTGGCGTTTTAAGAAATAATTGGACAAGTTGTCGTAGTCTTCATAGAGGATATTTTGATCTCCCTAAAGATGAAGGAAGAACATGAAGGGAAAATGCATACAGCCTTTGAAATTTTAAGAGAAAAGAGATTGTATACCAATTTCTTTAAGGGTGAGTCTTGGTTAAATAAGTTTAAATTTTGGGGCATGTAGTAAGTGGTGAAGGAAGTTTTGAGGAAATCAAAGAATAGATAAGTAACAACCCTGTTGTTGCGACTACCAGATGATAAAAGACGAATCTTGTAATTAATAATGACATGTATTTTTTAGGGATTGATTGTGTGCGGAAGCAATATAGTAGAAATACTTTTATATGCTTCTGAGTAACTAAAGAAATATGAATTAAGGTATCCCGCCCATGAATTAGAATTGATAGCCATAGTGTTTGCACATAAGCTATGGAAACATCATTTGAATGGATAGAAGTGTAGAATTTACAAAGACTATAAGAGTATTAAGGATATATTCACTCAGAAAGAATAGAATTGGAGATAATAGGTTTAATATTTTTTTCAATTGATTCCTAGTAAAGCATGAACTTGTTTTATATTTAAGTTCCTTACACATTGAGGAATGGAAACTCACTAGATTTGCTTTTCAAAATTGTTCACTTCTTCTGATTATTAACAATTTGTCATCTGATTGAGATAGAAAATGCATATGGTGTGACTTTTTGTCTATGTGACAAAAGTCTGGTGGGAAACCACCCAATTATGTGTTGTAAGTCAAAAAGTACTAAAGACTGGCCATCTTAAGTACAAATATGGTGGTTCTCAGTCATATCCAAATTATTTTCTTGCTTATGTCTCATATACATTTGAAAATGAGTTTATTGATCTACAAATCACTCTTATCGTTGTGTTGCAATGGTATTCCTTGAAAAACTCATAATCAAAATCATGGACAAAGTTATCTCTTCATAGAAAGTTTTTGCCTTGGATTTCAAAAGGAGTTGGGGTAATTACTTACTACAGATAGAGCTTTCATACGACACTAGTTACCTTGTGTTAGGGACAAAATCGATGAATAATAGATAACTGGGGATAAGAACCGGTTCGACAGGTATATGATACATTTATAGTATTTGAAAGTGATTAATGATAACTCAAGAAGGACAACACGAGTATGGTGATCAAGTCTGAAAATGCTAGAGATTATGAAGCGAAAGACTTCGTGTTGCTGAATGTATTATCGTGAAAAGGAGTAACGAGATTTTGTAAAAGAGAGAACTTATGATCAAGGAGTATTGAATCTTTCAAGGTCTTAAAGGATGTTTGGAAGGTGTATACGAATTAATCCATCGTGCATTCATACGTTAGTATTAGGAAATTATAGCACGGAAGTTAGTCATGTGTTAGAGTACGAACTTACAGAGATCATCGATTGAACAAAGTAAGTGTTGAGAAATGAAATAATACGCTAATGAGATTTTTGTATGAAACCGAATAGGTTGAAGACTCAAACTGAGAATTAGAAAGCGAGGTGCGAGAATAGTAACCTCAGTTGTTCTCGTGAAGATTCCGAGGATGGAATCCTTTTAAGGAGGGGAGACTGTAATAACTCATATTTCTGACACTTGATATAACTAAAAATTTTGGGTAAAATTTTTCATTTTTATTAGTGAATAATTTTATTTGATTTATCGATTGTAACGAACTTAAGATTTGAGGTTGTATTATTAATATACGTCGTATTTGAATATATGCGTATTCTTCTATTCCTAAATCTTAGGAACTTTAAAATCTTTTTTTAGAAATAAGGAGTAAATTGTGAGTAAACAATGTTGCACAATTCTTTCCTTATATTAGACTTTAGTTCTGAGGACATTTTAGTATTCAGCGCGATAATTGGGTTTATAGGCATCAAATTGCGTATTGCCGAATCTCAATTTTGTAAATTTATTACGAACCTACAATATATTTAAGTATATATAAATCACGTTAATTTTCAAAAAATCACAATTCTGCTATTAGATATAATTTACGAGATATTTGAGTGTATGTAAATCCCGACGTGTTTCGGAGAATTGTAACTCGAAAATTCTTCATCGTACCCGTGTTTAGGATAATATGCAAAATAAAAATAGGACCTGATTATTAAATTTAGTCGGACAAAATCTATTTGAAGTCCTCCTGGAAGTTGTAACAGGGTTTAGAGAATGGTGGAAGTGAATAGTGTTTCGGTGAAATAGTCAAATTTGGAAATTCTCGAAACAATTAACCGTAATTGATTTAATTATTAAACTTCGTATAAAAAACACAAAATGAGATTTCAAGATTTAAAAACTTGAATTAGTCGGAGGAATAAAGCACGAGAATGAGTGATTAAATGTAATGGAGAAGCTTGGCACAAACTCCCACAGAGCCACCAACCAACCTTAAACCACTTGGTTTCTTTTCACTCCATTTCACACACAAAAATGCAAAAAACATTTTTATCTCTCTTTGTCTTCCAAGAACAGCCAAGAGCTTCCAAGGGGGGAGATTTGATCCGAACTTGATCAATCCTTGTTTGTTTACTTCATCGTTGAGCTTGAATCGAAGGTATGAATCTCACCTTGCTTTGTCTTGAATCTTACATCATTTCATCCATCAAAACTCCTGCAATAATCAAAACTCTCAAGAACATGAATAGTAAGTTCTTGAAAAATAAATTTTAAAACTCTTGGTATGTGATTCCTTTAATGTAATATCCGTAATTTATTTATTTAGTTATTAGTAATTATAATTAGAATTAGATTAGAATTTGTAAGATTATTTTCTTTAACCATAATATTTATTATATTGAATTAGATTAGAAATAGAATTTGAATTAAAATAGTAATTAGATTGGAATCATGATAATTATTAAGAGTCTATATATACATATAAACATATGATTTCTTTATTAAAAATCCTTAAATTAGTTGCTCAGGTCAAAAGAAAATCAGGGGAATTTCATGTTTTGGTAATATGCAAGAATCATACATCTCCGTTTTTAATTCTTGAGTTTGATGTGTAATTGGAAGAGTGCATGAGGATTATATATAAACACAAATATTATTTAAACATGGGCATGGTGAGATACAGACATAGTGAAAATACTACTGAGTCTGGATAATTTCGTTAATATCTATTATTGTTATTCTAAGGTACGGATTTCATTCCCTTTCTCTTCAGTGATACTCTTTTTTGGATTAATTATATTTAATTCATTCTATTCATAAATCTGTTCCTTCCGTTGTCATTCGTTTTAACTGTTTTGATTTTCTGAAAGTTATTTTAAAGTTGTTTTCGAAATATCTTAATATTTATCTCTGCAATTTTCGAAAATTATGTATGTTACATATCTGCATAAAATATTTGAAATATATGTTCAGGTGATTTGAAAATTGTGAAAATTATTTTATTTTAACCCTTAGAGTGATATAGGGTATACCGAGTTAACCAGCTGTAGGGGTACTACTGCCATGTCGTTGCGACACCAGTGGCATGACACTTCCGTGGTAGTGTGATTAGTCATGGCGTATCCTTCTGATAGCTCAGGTTGTTAGATTTAATAATCAGGATGGAGATACTGATCAGGATCAGGATCTGATCAGTATCAGGATCTACATCAGGAGCAGCATTAGAACTGGAGTCTCAGGATCTACGATATCAGGATCCGCACTTGACAGTTATGGAAAGATAAGGCATGCGGATATTGTGGAGTAGATTGATACCATATCGTAGCTGTTTGTTAAAGATATTAATTGTAACAGATTAAGGAATATCTTTGTAACAAATAGAGCAGCTGTGTGTGTATATAAACACAGTTAGGTTTACTCTTTTAAGGAGTGAAAAATACGAGTATCATATAACCTAGCAGCTCTTGATAATACTTGTACATTATCAAGAGAGTTTTGTAATAGCTTTATAATCAATAATAAAGTTATTATTGCTTTTATCTCACTTGTGTTCATATCGTCGATTACATTGCTTAATTATATTTATAATTAATTATTGTTTCTGGGAAAACAACTGGTATCAGAGCCTTACTGATTAATATCAATCAGAAAGATCAAAATGTCGACAAACAAAAATGACACCAATACAATGAACAAATATGAAAGCATAAAGGTTCCAGTTCTTAGGAAGACTGAATACTCTACATGGAGAGTAAAGATGATGATGTACCTGGAGGCTTCAGATCCAGAATACTTGGATAGATTGACAGATGGTCCATACATTCCTACAAAATTGGTGCCTAGGAATGGTGATGTTGCTGAGCACTATGTGGTGAAAGCCAGGAAGGAATGGACTCCAGAAGAAAAGGCTGAGATTTTGAGAGATGCAAAGGTAAAGAATATATTACATACTGCTCTTGACTCTGTTATGTCCAACAGGGTGATTGCTTGCAAAACAGCCAAAGAAATATGGGACAAGCTGGAAACCCAATGTCAAGGAACTGAAGCAATCAAGAGGAACAGAAGGGATCTGCTCACCCAGGAGTATGAACAATTTGATTCCAGACCTGATGAAAGCCTCACTGAAATTTTTGATAGATTTTTGACACTATTGAATAATCTATCATTTGTTGGAAATGAGTATGAAAATGTAGACTCCAATCTTAAATTTCTGAGGGCCCTGCCAGAAGAATGGGAGACACAAGCCTCTATCATAAGACATCAGTATGATTTAGGTGTTATGTCTCTTGATGAGATCTATGGAATGCTAAAGACCCATGACCTGGAAGTTCAACAAAGGAAGCAGAAGAAGAGCAAGGGAAAGTCAGTTGCTCTAAATACTGAAGTTATGAAGAAAGGAAAGTCAAGTTCTAGCAGGAAGGCCATGGCAGCAATTGCAAATCCTGATCCTGATTCTTCATCAGATACTGATACTGATGCTGATGAAGATACTGATCCTGATTCTTCTGAAAATGAAATGGACAAACTGGGAAATCAATTGGCCATGTTTGTCAAAAGCTTTAGGAAGATGAATTCCAAGAAGGCTTTTGGAAAAGGAAAGTTTCAGAAGAAGAACAAATCCTTCAATACTGAGAAGGACAAAGAATTCAGGAAGGATTCCAAGGTTTTGATAAAAGACAAAGCTGACAAGTCAAAGGTGAAGTGCTACAACTGTGGAGGCATGGGACACTATGCTCCTGACTGCAAGAAAGAAAAAGCACTCATTACTTCAAGCAGAGATTGGATGGATTCCTCTGACTCAGAAACTGAGAAGGTCAACTATGCTTTGATGGCCAATACAGTACCTGAAACTGAGGTATCAATTTCTGTTTTAGACTTTGACACTTGTGATATTGTTAAATTAAGGTCTTTTCTTAAGTCATTGCATATCAGTTTTAAAAGTCAAACTTCTGAAAATGTTAAGATTCTTGATGAGATGAATGCCATCCAGAAAAGAAATGATTTCCTAGAAAATGAGCTAACCTCCATGCTAAGAATTCAGAAAGAATGTGATAAGGCTAGACATGCTCAAATAGAATCAGAAATGAAATGTGCTTCTATTGAAAAAGAGTTAGAGGATGCCTTAAAACAAATAAGAGCATGGACAGACTCAGGCAGAAAATTTCATGAGATAAATACTAATAAGAACTGGAAGGAAGGCTTAGGCTATGAGTATGATACTGACAGAAAACAAAATAAAGTTGTTATTGATGAGTCAGTATTTCCCAATACTTATGTGCATGAAGTAGACAAGTCTAAATCTAATGTTGAACCTGTTAAGTTTGTTTTTTCAGAACAGGCTTCTAAGAACAAGGTAAACATAGGCTCCACATCCACTTCTGATAAGCCTAAGAATGAGACTGAGAGTTCTAAGGTTACACATCCTAAGACTAAGTCTGACTGTCATAAGAATAAAAATCATGAACCTAAAACTGACAGTCCAAAGGGTAAAAACATAGGACTTCTGTCAAAGAAACAACTCAATGAAAAGTTGAATAAAATCACTGGTAAAAAGCATGTTCCTGTTCATAAAAGAAATAGAAATGGAAAAGTAGGAGTTAACAAGGAAACTGGTTATAAAAGTGATTTTTATGCTCCTAGGAAAACATGTTATAACTGTGGAAACTTTAATCATCTTGCTATTGATTGCAGGAAGATTAAGAAGAAAGTAACTCCTGTTCCTAAGTCTGATGCTAGGAATAAATCTGTGTTTTACAAACCACAAAATCCATGTTTTCATTGTGGTAGCAAATGGCATTCAATTTACATGTGTAAAGATTATCATAACCTGTACTACAATTATTATGAACCTTTGCCAAAGTTTAATAAAAGTACTGTTTATGGTAAATCTGTGAATGCTGATACTGACAAAGTCAATCCTGATAAGGGGAACTCAGTCAGGAAAGACAATGTCAAGAAAAAGGGTTTCAACAAGTTGAATCATAAAAGGATCCAACAAGTGTGGGTCCTTAAAAATTCTAACTGAGTTACCATTGTCTGATTGCAGGGAAAATTGAAGAAAGTGTTAGTCATGGACAGTGGATGCTCAGTCCACATGATAGGAGACAAATCCCTGTTATCAGAATATGAGGAGAAGGCTGGCCCAGATGTGTCTTATGGTGATGGCAACATTGGACAAACATTGGGATATGGCAATATAATAATTGGAAATGTCATCATAGAAAATGTAGCTCTTGTGAAAGGACTTCAACACAATTTGCTGAGTGTTAGTCAAATCACAGACAGAGGTTATCATGTTGCTTTCTATACTACTCACTTTGATGTGGTTAGTAAATCTACAGGAAAGACAGTTCTTTCAGGAAGAAGACATAGTAACATTTATGAAGCTATTATTTCTTCAAATACTGATGGTTCCCCCACCTGTCTCATCAGTAAAGCATCAGTAGCAGATAGCTGGAGTTGGCACAAAAAGCTTTCTCATCTTAACTTCAGTACTATCAATGAGTTAGCCAAGAAGGAGCTAGTAAGAGGTTTGCCAAATGTAGTTTATACTCCTGATGGATTGTGTGATGCATGTCAAAAAGCTAAGCAAAGAAAAACATCCTTCAGAAGCAAGAATGAAATTTCCATCTTTGATCCTTATCACCTTCTACATCTTGATCTTTTTGGACCTGTAAACATCATGTCAATCAACAAAAAGAGGTATGCCTTAGTTATTGTTGATGATTTTTCAAGGTTCACTTGGGTATATTTCCTGTTCAGGAAGGATGAGACTCCTGAAATACTGATGAAGCATATCAAGATGATTGGGAATGGAACCAAGCATTCTGTCAAGATACTGAGGAGTGATAATGGCACTGAGTTCAAAAATTCTACAATGGATAGCATCTGCAAAGAAAATGGAATTGTTCAACAATTCTCTGCACCAGGAACTCCTCAACAAAATGGTGTAGTGGAGAGTAAGAACAGAACACTCATAGAAGCTGGCAGAACTCTCCTAGAGGAAGCAAATTTGCCAACATACTTTTGGGCTGAAGCAGTCAACACAGCATGCTATACTCAGAATATAACTATCATCAACAGACATGGTGTTACTCCTTATCAATCTTTAAAAGAGAAGAAACCAAGTCTAAAGCATCTTCATGTGTTTGGCTGTAAATGCTTTATTCTGAGAACTCATCCTGAACAACTTGACAAATTTGAGGCTAAAGCAGATGAAGCAATTTTTGTTGGCTATCCTGTCAACAGAGCTTATAGAGTTTTTAATCTGAGAACAAGGACAGTAGTAGAATCAATTCATGTATCCTTTGATGACTTGAAGATTACTAGTCTTACTGAAGATTCTCATGCTAAGTTAATGTTTGAAAATGAGTCAAATCAGGATACTGAAGAAGGGGATCATGGTCATACTTTACTAAAAGAAACTAATCATCCTGAAGTTCCTAATACTGATCCTGATCCTGATTCAACTACTGAAAGCTTTGTAAATGCTAGTATTGATACTGAAACTGATGAGACTTCACATGTTCCAGGGGAGTCTTCACCCTTTGAGGGGGAGGATCACTCTGAATCCTCAAATACTGATGAAATACCAGAAGAAAGTGGCTCAAGTTCAAGGGGAGCTACTGATTCTGATCCCCTGATCACTAATCTAGGGGGAGGTTCTTCACAGAGTATACTGTCCACTCCAGGGGGAGGATTTTCTCACAGTATACTACCACCACCAATAGCATGGACAAAGGATCATCCTAGAGAGCAAATAATTGGAGATCTTGAAGCTGGAATTCAAACCAGAAGTGCAACCCAAAATGAATGTTTCTACTTCAACTTTCTTTCAAAAGAAGAACCAAAGAAAGTGGAGGATGCATTGAAGGATGCTGATTGGGTTATAGCCATGCAAGAAGAGCTTAATGAGTTTGAAAGAAATGAAGTTTGGAAGCTGGTACCTAGACCTAAGGGTAGGTCTGTTGTGGGCACAAAGTGGGTATTCAAAAACAAAACTGATTCTGATGGAGTAATTGTCAGGAACAAAGCAAGGCTAGTTGCTAAAGGTTATTCCCAACAGGAAGGGATTGACTATGATGAGACATTTGCTCCTGTTGCTAGACTTGAAGCAATCAGAATTTTTCTTGCATATGCTGCTCACAAGAAATTCAAGGTCTTCCAAATGGATGTTAAAAGTGCATTCCTGAATGGTGCACTGGAAGAAGAGGTCTATGTTGAACAACCTCCAGGATTCATAGATCCTGATCATCCTGATCATGTCTATAGGCTTGACAAGGCATTGTATGGATTAAAGCAAGCTCCAAGGGCATGGTATGAGACATTGGCCCAATTCTTACTTGAAAATGGATTCAAAAGAGGTACTATTGATAAAACCCTTTTCTATCTAAATAAGGGCAAGGACTTGCTTTTAGTTCAGATATATGTGGATGACATTATATTTGGTTCTACTAACACAAAACTGTGTGAAAGATTTTCAAAGTTAATGCAGTCAAGGTATCAAATGAGTATGATGGGAGAAATGAGCTATTTCCTTGGTTTACAAGTAAAACAGACTGATGAAGGAATTTTCCTCAATCAATCTAAGTATGCAAGGAACTTATTGAAGAAGTTCAAGCTGCAAGATAGCTCATCTGCCCCAACTCCTATTTCTACAACCACTAAACTTGATCCTGATGAAGGTAAAGAGGTAGATGTAACTCACTACAGAGGTATGATTGGTTCCCTGCTGTATTTGACTGCTAGTAGACCAGATATTATGTTTGCCACCTGTCTATGTGCTAGATTTCAGGCTAAGCCTAGAGAGCCTCATCTAATTGCTGTCAAGAGGATATTTAAATATCTTAAAGGAACTCCATCCTTGGGATTATGGTATCCAAGAGATACAGATTTCAGTCTCTATGGTTATTCTGATTCTGATTTTGCTGGATGTAAAATAGACAGGAAGAGCACTTCAGGAAGCTGTCAGTATTTGGGTGGAAGACTTGTATCCTGGTTTAGCAAGAAACAGAAATCATTGTCTACTTCAACTGCAGAAGCTGAGTACATTGCTGCTGGCAGCTGTTGTGCTCAAATAATGTGGATGAGGAATCAACTGTTAGACTATGGTTTATCATACTCTAGAATTCCTATCTATTGTGATAACCAGAGTGCTATTGCTATGACAGGCAATCCAGTGCAACATTCTCTTTTTAAGCATATCCAGATCAGATATCATTTTATAAGAGAACAAGTTGAAGAAGGAACAATTGAAATGCACTTTGTTCCTACTGATCAACAACTGGCAGACATCTTCACCAAGCCACTTCCTGAAGCTACCTTTGTGAGACTAGTGAATGAGCTAGGGATGGTCACTCCTGATTCTGAATGAAGAGAAAGATTGTCAGGAATTCATCAGGATTCTCTTCCTGATCGTACTCCTGATCCTGATACTGATCCTGATACTGTTGCTTATTCCTAATACTGAGGGTATTTCTTCATTATTATTAAAACAGGTGAAATAAATTTTACTCACTTTTATTGCATGAATTTTTAGCAGTAATATTGTTGGTAGTTTGCAAAATTTGTTAAATGGTTCAATTTATTGATGATTATTTTGCATGAATTTTTAAATCTGTCAGTTAAATACTTACAGTTTTTACATACATATATTTGTGCTAGATAACTTCTATTCCGCATAAATTTTTTCACTAATTATACTTATGCCAATCGATTACTGACACCTGTCCCTCTATACTTAAGTCGTTTCAAATATAAGTCATTTGGTTTATTAGCTTATACGCTTCATCAATCAAACGATTACTATTCTCTTTCTCTCTCCCTCTCTAACACGAAACTCTAGTCTCTCTTTCTCTCTCAGTTTTCACAGGATAACAATGGCGATTGCACTTAATGAGACCAACAAGAACAACGTAGTCAATGGGGTTACCTTCGCACCCAACAACTACCGAGCAATATTCAGTCATGAAAGGCTACCGAAGTCATTCCATCTACTTCAAGATTTCTTAGCGTCTGGGCCACTAGGCTATGCTCTAACTCAGCCAGAAAAAATATCCTTTCACTCTGTCACCCAAATGTGGTCATCTGCTGTCTTTTCAAAGAATGCAAATGGGGAAATAGAGTTTCACTTCATAATAAATGGTGTTCAGTATCATGTGAACAAGGCTGTGGTTGAGCAAGCTTTGCAACTCCCTGAATTTGGAGACAAGGAGCCTGATGTCATTGCAGACAGCACAATTTTTTCTTTTGTAAGAAAAATTGGACACAGTGCTGAGTTTGATGGTTTTGCCAAGCTATTCAGAACTAAGCTCAGGAAAGAATGGAATTTCTACTTTGATTGCATAACCAGGGGGTTCCTAAACAAAGTCTCAAATTTTGATGCCCTACCATCTCAAGCTCTCAAAATGGGGTATTCTCTTCTCTTTGAGCTCAACTTTGATTTTGGTAGCTTTGTTTTAGAATGCTTGCACACTAGGAAGAAAGACAAATCCTCAGTGTTTTGCTATGCTAGGTTTTTGCAATTAATTTTTAATTTCCTGTGCCCTAACACTGTATTTCCTGATGATTTACTTGTGCCTATCTGTCAAATTTCTGAAAAGAATATTCAATTGTTGTGCAAGTCTGACAAGAGCAATGGTTTTGAATCATCTGCTCAAGTACCAAAATCGATTAGGCTACTTTTGCAAAAGAGAATGCCTAATCAGTATGCAACTGATACTGATACTGATGCCATAGACCAGGGCCCCACACCCTCTGTTCCTGACCAAGGCACAACACCCACACACTCCAACATACAAACAGCCACCTCTACACCCTCCCCAAAGGATGTAGTTGAAAAATCACAGAAATCAGCTAGATCTGATGTGCCCCAGGGGCAATCAGGATCAAAGGATTTCTCACAACAACCCCCCCAAAAGAAGAAACAAGGTGAGTTTGGCAATGTTTTCAAGCCCTCCACTCAAAATAAGCCGCAGGAGAAAGTGGTGGAAGGGGAGGTGCCCTCTACTGATATACAATGGCAGCATACTGAACCTATTACCGATGAGGCTATAACTAAGATAGGTGATACAATGCCCACCAAGAAAAGCAGGCTAATGACACAAAGGGAGGCTGATGAAATGAAAAACAGGAAATTAGCCTCTAAACCTACTCCTGTTGTTCCTGATCCAAGGAAAACTGATACTGAAGATGGAAGCAAGGTTGGTTCACCTGTGAAATTGTTTCAGAAAACCAAGGTGAGGGCAACCAAGCAGAGTCATGTCAAAAGGTCAAGCACACAAGAACCTGAATCTCAAAGGGATTCAGCAGCTATTCCTGACCAAGCTCCACAAGAACCATCTGCTCAAAGGGTAGATGCAAGCACAAATACTGAACAGACTCATCCTGACATTGCTCAAGGGGTTTCTGAAATGCTGGCAGAATCTGCAACTTTGGCCAGAGAAAATACAGCTCATCAAGATCACATCTCTACACTGGATGAGATACTTCAAGAAACTTTGTTTGAAGGGAACCCACAAGAACCTCCATCTCAAAAGGATGAAGCAGTTCCCCATCCAGCTGTTCCAGAACAGTCAACTTCTGAAGGGAATCCACAAGAACCTTTACCTCAAAGTGGTAAAGAATTTCCAACTCCTGATCCTGATGAAGTCATTCCCTCTAATATTGATACTGAGGAGGTAGTTCCTGAAGCAACACCATCTGCCAATACTGATGCATTTCCTCCTCTGGAGAGGGACAGTGCAAAGGTTAATCCTGATATGCCTGAGCAAGCTGCAACTGGAAATGCTGATACTGGAGGACACAATGCTAATACTGATGCTCCAAGTATTCCAGTCCTGATTCAGCCTCTATCCAGCATGCCACTTTCTTATGATGATAGAGGTACCTTTTCTCTCTGTCTTACTTCTGTTACTTCTGTCAGGATGAATATAGATAGACCTATTAATAGGACTACCCCTATCTATAAGACTGCAGCCCACTCCTCTCAGCCACCTCTTATTTCTTTGCTTTTGCTGTGTGATAAGCCTTTCAGTGAGATTGAGAGAAAATATTTAGATAAAAACATAAATACTGAGGGGCAGATTCCTGATCTGGCAAAAGGAGAGGTAGATTTGAGTGAGGAGCTTCATGCTCAAAGAGTTAGTCCAGTCACTCTCAAAAGTGACTTAGGTAATACAGTGAGTGATGTTGAGAACATCATAAAAGAACATAGAGATCTAAGTGGTTCTGTTACTCTTTCAGATATACAGGATACAAAGATAGATGCTCAGGATTCAGGAAAAGACAAAGGAAAGAAGCCTATTATTCCTGATACTGATGCACATCAGGATACTGATGGACATCATACTGATCCTGATTCTTCTGATGATTCTGATGTTGACAGGGATGATAAGCATGATGATCAGGATGCAGTTTTTCAGAAAGTACTACATGATAGTTTGAAGACTGGCACTGTTGGTTCATGCAGTTCCTTCATGCAACACGTTCCTGATCCAGCTGATGTGCTGAAAACTAGCAAATGGAACAATGATTGGTTCAGACATCAGTCTGATTTTTCTTATGCTGAATCACATGATCATGCCTATGATGCAGTAAAATCTATGGAGGCTCCTGATCTTAAAACTCATCTGAAAGCTACCACTATTCTGATTAAAGGCCTGAAAGGGGAGGTTACTGCTGAGCTAAAGAAGTCAAACTCTGTGCAACAGAATATTCCTCAAACTGCTTCTGGATTGATACCTTCCAGCAAATTTTCATCTCTCACCAAAGAAGTGCTCAGTATCAATTTCAGGCTTGATGGTTTTGACACTAGACTTTCGAGTATTGAATCTCTTCTCCTTCAGATTTGTAATGTGCTTAAAGTGAATGATGCCAAAAAGGGGGAGAAAACTATATCAACAAAATGTACACCTGATTCAGTATTAAGAAAGGATGATGATAATACTGGCAATGATGGTGGTGCAACTCTTGGAACCTCTGATTCAACTCATGTTCCCAAATCAAGTCCTGAATCTGTTTCTGCACCAATCAAGAGTCACTCACAGTCAAAGAAGGAAGGAAAGCAAACTCTATCAACAATTCCTGAGACTGAGGAAGTCCTGATTGACAATGAAAAGGATGCTTCTCAGTTCTTTACAAATCTTGTTGACAGAAAAACTGGTGAAGCAGTCACAATATTTTATACAGATAAAAAGGTTGAGCAAGCTAATGCCAGGAGAGCCCTGCAAGTTGGGCTATCAGAAGAAGAAGCTGATATGACTCAGGAATAATTCTTAAGACAACAGAAACAGGCTATGGAAGAAATTGCTGCACAACAGAATGCAAATACTAATGCTGGGGGACCTAGCTCCAGGAAAAGGACTAGGGGAGGAAAATTGAAAAAGAAGGCAAAGGAGCAGTCTATCAAGAAACAGCCAAGACAGACAAGGGCTATGGCTAAGAAAAAGAAGCAGGAAGTCAATGAAGATGCTAATAATGAAGTATCTCATACTGGAGTGATACAAGCATCTGAGATCCCTGGAATAGCAACAAGTTATTTTGATGATGAAGAAATTCAGGAGGAAGCACAACTTCAACTCAACAGAAGAAGGACACTAAGGGAGATAGATAGTACACAAGCTGAAATTATTAATCCTCATGCTACTATTCTTGATCCTGAAGACAATCCAGACATAATTCCTGATTCTGAAGCAAATGCAAATCTCACTCCTAATCCTGAACTAACTGCAGAACAAATTCGTAATCCTGAAGCAGTTATTCCTAACCCTGAAGCTCCAGCTGATCCAATTCTGAAAGTCCTTCGATCTTCTGAGACTAACAGCATGTCTAAATCAATTGCCCTTGCTGAACAAGCTGAGAAAAGGTATGTTAAAAGAATCAAAAATGAAGATCGATTTAGATGGAGAAGTGAATGGAAACCAGCTGTAGATCATTCCTGGACTGATAAAAGAAGAAATTTCAAGAAACAGGTTGTACTACCTGTAGATGTGTCAGCTGGAATTAATTTTGTTCAAGGAGAAGCTATAAGGGAAGAGATTCAGCCTGGAATCATCATGCCAGATCCTGAGCTATTGGAGAAATTGAAGAAGGAAAAGCCTTTGTGGACAAAAATGGTCAACAGCATGATCTACCCTACATCTGAAACTCATAGAGCTATTGGTCAGTCACAATCACAGTGGGGGAAAATCAGATGTTTTGATGATCAATACATCACTGAAAATCCAGGAGATTTACTCACTGTAGATCATCTGAATCAGATAGAGGGTGTGGATATCATGGTTGACACACATGATGATAAAGATGATAACCACAGGCTGGTATACTTCATGACAAATGGAAGAGTAAAGATACTGAGATTGGAAGATGTTTTGTTAAAGTCATCCAAGGAACTAAAGTATATTCACTATCTACTCAGAACTCAGGATGCTATTACTGAAAACTGGTCAAGACTTATTCTGGACAGTATTAGCAGGAGGATCATGGATGAAGGAAGCAAGTATGATGGAAACTACAAGCCTTTGTACTTTAATCATGAAGGGAACGAAGTTGAAATGCTAAAGAACAATGCTATTGTGGAAATTGTTCTAAGCAAGAGACAACTGACTCTTAATCCTGATGGAAGAGACTCTAGTTACATACTACTTGATGAAGATCATTGCAACAGGGTATCCATACAGACTCTTAGAGAGGCTATCTACCTGATAAATGAGGAAGATGAAGAACTCATGAAGCTGAAAGAGAAACTGATGCAGATTCTGAACAGAAGAATAGAGGACAGAATTTCTCAATTTCTGGAAACACAATTATTCTTTAGAAGGAGGAATGCTCAGTGAAAGGTAGCAAATCAGTACATTTTGTTGGCAGTGTTTTGACATCATTTAATCTAGAATTTATGCTTTATTTCACAAAGTATAAATTAGGGGAGATTGTTAGATTAAATAATCAGGATGGAGATACTGATCAGGATCAGGATCTGATCAGTATCAGGATCTACATCAGGAGCAGCATTAGAACTGGAGTCTCAGGATCTACGATATCAGGATCCGCACTTGACAGTTATGGAAAGATAAGGCATGCGGATATTGTGGAGTAGATTGATACCATATCGTAGCTGTTTGTTAAAGATATTAATTGTAACAGATTAAGGAATATCTTTGTAACAAATAGAGCAGCTGTGTGTGTATATAAACACAGTTAGGTTTACTCTTTTAAGGAGTGAAAAATATTTCTTTTGTAAAGTATAATGTAACGTAGTATGTAATAGTGAAACGATAACTCAACTAAGAAACAAAGACAAATAAATAATACTAATGTGAAGCAATGAATCCAGAAGGACATGTAAACATGAATCATACATACATCATTGCAGAACATTCAAGATGAAAGGCTTACTGAATGTCAGCGAGAGAAGTTCATTTAAAATGTTCAGGTCTCAGCAACAAATAAGAGTTCAGAAGATTTTAGACTAAAGACAATGTAATGATTTAAGTATGGATGTCAAAGGGTTTCAGTGATAAGAAGCAATGCAATAGTCCAAAGGTAATCAACTGAAACAGAACAGAAGTCAAGGGAATTCAATTCAGTGTTAGTCGTTTATGAACCAGACCAGTGCAATAAGCGTCAGCACAACAAGAAAAGAATTGTCTTGTTTAATCGGAAGAAAATTAGTTGATCAATCCAGAAGAGTAAAAACCAAGTGTTAATTACTTCAAGGATTCAAGATATTGTTTAAGGATCAAAAATCTTTTAAGGTGAGATTTGGTGGCGCCTATACAATGCAACAAGAGTGTAGACGCAACAAACCAAGTTCAAACATCAAAAGTTCAAATGAAGATTTAGTGGCGCCTGCACAAGGAATGCACTGTACAGGCATAACTAAACTTATCCAATGATCAAGATAATTTTTCTAAGTAATATCTAGCACTTCATGGCGCCTACACAGTGTAGACAGAGTACAGGCGCATCTAAAGTTTCTATAGGCGCAAGGAAACTTTAATTGAAGGTTTCTAAGTATTTTGTGGCACCTACACACTGCAACAAGAGTGTAGGCGCAACAAACTCCCTTGACGCAACAAAGCTTGATTTCATGGCGCCTGCAAGGTGTGGTAAGAGTAGAGGCGCAACAAAGATGATAGGTGTATCAAACATGTCATGTGGCGCCTACACACTGCAAGCACTCTTGAAGCGCAACAAAGGACTTATACATTGTTGGAAATCATTTTCCAAAAAGACTACAGAATATATATGGGTGAAAATTAATATGGTCAGCAAGAAATTCATTCATCTTCAATAAAAGTCATACAGACGGGAACTCCATTAAAGCTCTACATTAAACACACCCAACTGTATTTCTATTGTAACATTGATTAATTGCACCAGTGCCAAACAAATGTGGGATACGATTGATCTGCTAATGAAAGGTACAACAGAAGTGAAGGAGAACAGGCTGGATATTCTTACATCCCAGTATGAAGCGTTCAAGTCACTACCATGAGAAAGTATCACTCAAGTCTTTGAGAGATACAATAAATTATTGAATGACTTATCACTGCATGGGAAGGCATATTCACGTAGAGAGATCAACAGGAAATTCATGTTGACACTACCAGAACACCTGGAACAAAAAATCTCTGTCATCAGAGAGAGGAGTACATAAATGACATGTCCATTGAAATTCTATATGGGAAGCTCAAGACTCATGAAATGGAGCAAGAGCAGAGACAAATCATTTATGGGTCAGGTATAGTGGACAGTAAGAATACAGCACTGTTGAAGACTACAACACTTGTAGCCAAGGATTTTGCTGTCACATAGACCATCTCAGTGAAGCATGTTGTTGATAAAGAAGAGATTCTAGAAGCTGAAATTTCAAAGAATTCTCAAGCAGGTGATGAAGACGACTTCTATTCAATGGAAGAACTTGAACAGTTGGAAAACAAGACAATGGCCTATATGGCAGTGAAGTTCAAGAACCTCAGGTTTAGGAGGAACCCTAAGTATAAATTCAAGAGTAACTCAAGTTGCAGTGGTTCCAGTTTCAGAAACATCAACCGAGGTGGTTCATCTTCAGGGTCTTACAGCAAAGGAAGTTATAAGACGGGGATGGTAGACCGCAGTAAGTTCAAGTGCTATAACTGTGATGAACCCGGGAATTTTGCTACAGAATGCTGGAAGCCTAAGCAAGGAAAAGAAAGAAAGGAGTCGTATGACGAACTTAAGAAAAAGTATGATGCACTGGTAAAGAAGCATCAGGGCAGAGCTTATATAGCCGAGGGAAAGAGCTGGGATGACTCAGACAATGATGAAGAGGAGACATATGAAAATGTTGCACTAATGGCAGACTCTTCAGAAGCATCACCTCAGTCATCCAAGGTGTCATTTCTTTCCACAGTTGATATGTCTAATTATGATTATAAGAAAACAGTAGAAGATCTTAATGTAGAAATGTTTAACATTCACACAAGCATGCTAGCATCTGAAGAAGAAAATGTTAAACTAGTTCTAAAGAATAAACTGCTAGAAGCTAGAAATGAAGAACTAGAGCTTGCATGTGTTAACTTAGAAGATCTGAAACAGAAGATAGAATATCTACAGATAGAGACAAATGCAATCAGGAAGTAGAAACTGCGCTTAGGAATAAAATTTATGAGTTAGAGTTAAAACTTCAGGCTTATAAGAAATCTACTAATCTTGTTAAGGAGGCAATAGATAAATAAGTCATAGGTCAGAAAACAGGAATAGGATTTTACTATGATAAAAAGGAAGGAAAGAGACATGTGGAATCAATTGCTGAGGAAAGTCTTGTAAAGCAAGATATTCCACATGTGTTAAAAAATGTTGCTAAGCCCCTATACAAGAAGTTTGTCTTCGAACCCCTGGATGAAGAACAGATTTTAATGAAAGAAGAAATTCTTGCTGAGGATCAAAAGAAAGAGGAAGTAAGTAAAAAAGTGTTGCCTAAGAAATCTGTAAAGATTGTAGAACCTAAGGAACTGATTAAAAGTAATTTAGGCAACAAGAATGAAAAATAGAAAGCTAACAGAAATGGCAAGATAGGTGTTAACAAGAAAAATGATTATGCTTACTCTCCTAAAGCTATTAGAAAAGTTTATAATAATTGTAATTCTAATGGTCATCTTACGCATGCATGCAAAAAGATAAAAGTAGTAAAAGAAGAAACTTCTAATATGCCTATCATGTCTGCCATGTCTATCCCTCATCAACCGTGTGGTAAAGAGGATGCATGCCATGTGCTTTCAACATCATGTTCACATATATAAACTTAATGAATACATCATATAGTATTTGTATGAATACAGATGTGAACATGGATAGAAAGCATGTTAGGGCAAAGACTGCTAGTCCTCCTAAGTCTAGGAAGGAAGCCCTTGTCCCTAAGCCTAAAGACACTCCTGTCAAGGCTAAACCAAAGGGCAAGGGCACAGTCGATGAGAAAGACAAGGACCAGAAATTTTTTGCAGCTAAATCTGTTTACTTATCTAAGCCTCTTGGACCAAATCAAATTTGGGTGCAAAAGAAGAAGTAATCAATCTGTGGTTGCAGGGCATAGCAAAGAACAAGTGTGTCATGTGGATTCTCGACAATGGTTGTTCAAGGCATATGACTGGTGATAGGGCCCTGGTATCAGACGTGATTGAGAAAGTTGGCCCGATAGTGACCTTTGGAGATATCAACAAGGGATTCACAACGAGATATGGCAATATGGAAATTGGCAATGTTATCATTGAAAATATCTCTCTTGTGGATGGATTAAAGCACAACCTTCTAAGTATCAGTAAGTTTACTAACAAGTGCTACAAAGTAACATTTGAGAAAGAAAGATGTGCAATCCAAAACAGGAAAGATGCGAAGCTTGCTCTTCAAGGAGTGAGAAAGGGGAATCTCTTTGTAACTGACTTATTCTCTACAAGCAAAGGCGAAGCTCAATGTTTCTACAACAAAGCTTCAACAGAGGATAATTGGTTATGACATAAGAAACTTTCATACCTGAACTTCAATTCAATGAACTCTTTAGTTAAGATGGAATTGGTTAGAGGTTTACCTGAGATGAAATTCTGTCAAGACGGGTTATGTGAAGCATGTGAAAAAGGGAAGTCAAAGAAAGCACCTCACCGAAGCAAAGATTCTATAGACATTACTGAACCACTACAAGTTTTGCATATGGATTTATTTGGTCCAGTTAATGTAATGTCTATGTCAATGAAGAGATATGCATTAGTAATTGTAGACGACTACTCCAAGTACACGTGGGTGTTGTTTCTAGCCTCAAAGGATGAAGTCCCTCAAACAATCATTGATCATATAAAGAAGATAGAGTTAGAAGCTGGTTTGCCTGTCAGGAAAATTAGGTCTGACAATAGAACAGAGTTCAGGAATATAACCCTGAATGATTTCTGTATTGAAAAAGGGATTTCAAGATAATACTCAGTGCCCAGGACTCCACAGCAAAATGGAGTGGTAGAAAGGAAGAATAGAACTCTAGTTGAAGAAGCAAGAACAATAGTGAATGAAGCTAAGTTACCTCTATACTTCTGGGCTGAAGTAGTCAACACAGCTTCACTACGCCATAAGTGCTCATAGGCAATGCTTTTTAGAAAGCGTTGCACTGAAAACGTTGCGGTAGCTCTGAATTTTAGGGTCTTTTGCAACACTGCTAAAATAGTATTGCATTAGATAAAACTTCGTGTTGCATATTACTCACGGTGTTGCAGTGAATGCAACACTAACGAATGGTGTTGCATTTGCTAATTTTTTTTTTATAATTAGTGACGTGGCAGTGGGCCAGTGCTGACGTGGCAATAAGGGGCCCACCACGGGTGACGTGGCAGTGGGGCCCATGCTGACGTGGCTGGTGGGACCCACCAGTGGGCCACCACTGCTGACGTGGCAGTGGGACCCACGCTGACGTGGCAGTGGGCCCATGCTGACATGGCTGGTGGGACTCACCAGTGGGCCACCACTGCTGACGTGGCAGTGGGACCCACCCTGATGTGGCAGTGGGGCCCACGCTGACGTGGCATGTGGTCCCCATCACAAGCGTTACATTTAATATGGTAGCGTTGCATTTGGTTGTTTAGTGTTGCCTTTGTATTTTCTAGTCTTTATATAATAATTAGTATAACCCGATTGCTGAATTTATTTTTTTAAATTTTTTTTCCAACGATCCAACCGTACGGATGTTAATATCTGACTATTTTAGTAATGCCATTTTGTTTAAAAAAAATTCCAGTTTTATTCTGTGTGATTTTATAGTAGTCAAACGAGACTTTCTCCGTAACTAATGTTGTGCTGAATGCTGAATATATTTTTTTAAATTACTTTTTCGACGATCGAACCGTACGGATGTTAATATCTGACTATTTTAGTGGTGCCCATTTTTTTTAAAGAATTTTCAGTTTTATTCTATGTGATTTTATACTAGTCAAACCGGTCAAACGAGACTTTCTCTGTAACTAGTGTTGTGATGAATGCTGAATCTATTTTTTTACATTTCTTTTCCGACGATCCAACCGTACGGATGTTAATATCTGATTATTTTAGTATTGCCATTTTTTTTTTAAAAAATTTCAGTTTTATTCTATGTGATTTTATACTAGTCAAACTAGACTTTCTCTGTAACTAGTGTTGTGTTGAATGCTGAATCTATTTTTTTACATTTATTTTCCGACGATCCAACCGTACGGATGTTAATATCTGACTATTTTAGTAATGCCATTTTTTTTTAAAAAAAATTCAATTTTATTCTATGTGATTTTATTCTTGTCAAACCGGTCAAACTAGACTTTCTCTGTAACTAGTGTTGTGCTGAATGCTGAATCTATTTTTTAAAATTTCTTTTCCGACGATCCAACCGTACGGATGTTAATATCTGACTATTTTAGTAATGCCAATTTTTTTAAAAAAAAATTCAGTTTTATTCTATTTGATTTTATACTAGTCAAACAAGACTTTCTCTGTAACTAATGTTGTGCTGAATGCTGAATTTATTTTTTTAAATTTCTTTTTCGACGATCCAACCGTACGGATGTTAATATCTGACTATTTTAGTAATGCCAATTTTTTTTTAAAAAATTACAGTTTTATTCTATGTGATTTTATACTAGTCAAACGAGACTTTCTTTGTAACTAATGTTGTGCTGAATGCTGAATTTATTTTTTTAAATTTCTTTTCCAACGATCCAACCGTACGGATGTTAATATCTGACTATTTTTGTAATGCCAAATTTTTTAAAAAAAATTTCAGTTTTATTCTATGTGATTTTATACTAGTCAAACCGGTCAAACGAAACTTTCTCTATAACTAGTGTTGTGCTGAATGCTGAATCTATTTTTTTAAATTTCTTTTTCGACAATCCAACCATACAGATGTTAATATCTAATGATTTTAGTGATGTGTGAAATTTTTTAAAAAAATTTAAATTTATTCGGTGTGTTTTTTAATAGTCAAAGTAATATTCTAATTAATTAGTTTTGTCCTGAATGATGATTCTATTTTTTTAAAAAAAAAAATCGACGATCCAACCATACGAATGTTAATATCTAATGACTTTAGTGATTTGTGAATTTCTTTAAAAAATTTCAAATTTATTTGGTGTATTTTTTTTAATAGTCAAACCGGTCAAAAGTACACATTCCCATTTGTTTATACTATATTAATAATTTTATCAATATTTTTAATAAAATCGAATAAAAAACATTACAGTCACTACACAGTACCACAGTACATAGTACTTGGAAAAATTGGGCGGCATATTTTCCCTCAAACACTCATATATTCCTCCCTTCCCTCGAACACACTCCTGATACTATTTTTATTACCCTCACATCGAAGATCTACCCTCACAAATCGAAGATGTACTCTTCATATCGAAGATCTACCCTCCAAATCGAAGACGTACCCTTCAATCCGGGCATTAGATTCGTAAGTTTCAGTTAGAGTTTTGGTTAAATCGAAGCTCATCTCCAGATCGGGTTATATCGAAGGAGCTTAAATCGGGTTTTGATATTTCTCAATATTTCTTAACTTTTGTTCTGGCTGTCTACCAGGTGAGTTTTTGGCAATGCTTCCGTTAGATACATATATAATAGAGTATATACACACACATACATACACCATGGTTCTTGATTCAGTTCCTCCCCCTGCCTCAAACTCCAAGAACATGATCAAGAAAAAGAGGGTATGTATAATTTGTGTGTATGTATATATTGGTTGTGTAATTCAATATTTTGATTAACATGGGTTGTGTTTTTTTTAATGTATTCAGAGCAAGAAAGCAGTTAAATTGAAGCAGAGCAAGCTTGATGCTCGTAGGAGACAGTGGGTTTCACAAGGTTTGTTGAAAAAATATAAAGATGTTTTTTTTTGTGTTTTTTTTATATTTTCTTTAGATGTTTATGCGGGTCTTTGATTTATTTACACTTTATTTGTTTCTATGAATATATTTATATGTATATGTGGTAGTGATTTGGTTATATAGTTTGGAGCACTTGTGACAAGGTATTAAAGATTTGATTTTTATGAGGCAAGAATGTAATGGTTTATGGGTTTTGGCGATTTCGGAGAATATTTTAGGTGGGGTTTGAATGATTTTGATATGTTGATTGGTTTGTGTTTTATTATATGGTATTTTAGGTGGAGAATTAATAATCGGATCATACATAAATAGTAAATAATGACCACTATTTCACTATGATATGAATTTTGTTTTTTTAATCACGTGTTACTCATTTTTTAAATTTATTAGTTTTTTTGTGAACACACGAATGTAGTCTGATCATGAACAACGCTTATAACTATGCTATCAAAGAATCCTCGTATAAATTATTTTTATTTGGTAGTAACATTTTTACCCTTATGAATCTATACTTTTTGATGTTCTCTTTGTTCTAATATGCAAATAGGACGGTCTATAAATCCCCTGGTATGTTATGTCAATTTTTTTAAAAATATCTATAGAAGTTAAAAGTGTCATATACCTTAAATTGCTAAAGAGTCCAACACATGGATGTGATGCGTCATGCATGACCTCTAACATAAGCTATCTAAGTTATGACTACAACTTGAAAATTTGCTCCTCAACATGATCACCAGCTTAATTAAGATTCACTAATAACTGGAATGACTAAAATATAGGGAGTTGCTGGGCCTTCTCAGCAATTGCTTCGGTTGAAGGAATAAACCAGAGAAGTACAGGAGAGCTGATCACCCTGTCCGAACAAGAGCTGGTGGATTGCGATAAATCATACAATGCAGGTTGCGACGGGGGCCTAATGGACTATGCCTTTGAATTCATCATCAAAAATGGTGGTATTGATTCGGACAAGGATTATCCATACACTGGCAGGGATGGTTACTGCGACCAAAACAGGGTCAGTATATGTCGGCATTTATGTAAATTACACACATATTATATGTTTGTGTGTGATAGTAGATGAAAGCTAACTAAAAAGAATGAACGTCGGTCTCAAAATATCTAAAGTATGATATTTCTTTTCTGCAGAAAAACGCTAAGGTTGTCACCATTGATTCCTATGAAGATGTTCCAGTATACGATGAGAAGGCACTGCAAAAGGCTGTAGCTAACCAGCCCATCAGTGTTGCTGTTGAAGCAGGTGGCATGGATTTCCAATTATATGTTTCGGTAAGAACTTCTATCTTGTCAATTATATGTTTAACTTGGGTCTTTCTAAGAATAACACCTCCTAATAGTTGAAAATAATGTTGTTTCCACAGAAACCGGAAACAGAACATATAATGTGTAATGCAGGATTACAAACAGAAAAGCTTTTTAGTATTCACTAGTTTTCTCCTTTGACAGCACTAAAGTAATCTGTTTATCCTGAAAGGAAAAGAAAACATATTTTGCGGTGGAATGAACAAACCTCACTGTTGATGCTTTAAGATATGTCATTCTGCAAACTTGAATATTTGGTAACCAGATGGTTGCAGGCCTTTAGTATGAAGGGTGCCAAAGTTTAGAGTCTCAGATAAGTTTGGTTGTAGAGAGAATTAAAGGTTCTATATTTTGTCTTCTCTTTTTTCTTTTAGTAACTTAAGGTTGATCTATAAGTTTAAACGATGACAATGAACTTTAGTCGGTTAACATTGAATTTGGCACTACAAGATCAGTGTGACTGGAGCTTGAAACTTGAACTGTGGATCAGCGTCAATGTAAGAAGTAAAAATTTATAGTTTTGTTACTCTTGGGAATATAGATTCTTGGTAATATTTGCTAACATCATCATCACAACAGTGTCTCACTATTTGTTTACTTCTTCTCTGGTTATGTGTTATCCGGATGCTGAAATATATGGTACATTAATACTCAACTGCATTCATTACATACAGATCGATGATGGTATATCAAGTATCTATTTTTTTTTAAAATATTTTAAAAGATTAAATAAATCAAAGAAATATCACTAAATTTTTATCACTAGTAAAAGTATCAGATAATAGTGTAGTAAGTGTATATATTTATGAGTGTTTAACTATTATTTTTACTATAACAGATTATTTTTAGAGTCACATTCAGGATGTCCCTTTTTTTGGTTTATACTCTGTGCATTAACAGTATTTGCTGTTTTATGTCCATGCAGGAAGATAGTGAAAGGGCTGGAAAAGTGACATCTCTGGGAATGTATTTCTTACATTTTCAAGTATACAGGATGGATTCAACTGTAAATGCGGTAATTACATTTCCATTTTAAAGAAAATTTATCTCTAAAAGGCCTGAATCATACAGCCTATAATCTTACAACTTCATATATGGCTGTGCAGTTGGCAATGGCCAAAGACCCTGAAGCTGCTTTTTTGTATCCATGAGGAGCACCTTTTCAGTATGCTCATAGGTAAAGTGCTGTTAGATAACAGATGTGATCATCGTAAATACTTGGTTCTTGTGGAAAATGCAGAGCTTAGCTTGGGCTTGAATTACATCCAGAAATAGAAATAGTGGGAGATATAGAATTTCCTACGGACCACCTAACCTACGTGCTAAGTTCTAATATATATTTGTCATTGATGCCGAGTATGCAAATTTAGATTGAAATTTTTTGCAATTTGCTATATTTGTCTTCTTTCAGCTGTCAATTTAATAGGTCGGAAACCTTTTAATTACCATACATGGGTTTATGTGATTTCTCGTGATGCTTTTGACTTTATGTTTATCACTTGAAGTTTCATGTTAGAGACATCTGAACATCATGTAGGTATTAGAGTATTATGCTCTGATTCAATCTAATTGAATGTATGTTTATGTTGCATATCCTAACGTTAATGTGTATTAATTCTAATAATTTACTTTAATTTTATTGTGATCAGTTAATAAAGATATATGCTTTACATACTACCAAGGAAGAAAGCAAATGTTAATTTATGAATAGTAATTTGTGTTTTATGCTGTCTATGCATGCAGTTCTCACCTACCTCTGAGCACTTGTTACTTGCCTATGGTCGTCGCCATAGTTCACTGTTAAAGAGTGTTGTCATTGATGGAGAGACAGCTGTTCCTGTTTACACCCTCCTGCACCCTTAGTAACTCAAACTAACTACCAGATGTTGGAATTTTTACTTTTACTGCCTACTGCTGCTACCTACTACTTTTGTTATATTGAAGGGAGTCTCTACAGAAACAGCCTCAAGAGGTAAGGTATGCGTACATCCCCTCCCGAGACCCTGCATAACATATCACAGGTTACCCTTTTTTTCAGATTAGTATTACAGTTTAAATTGAGTACATTGCAATAGATGTTTATGTTCAAGTATATGTATATGTAATCAGATGCTTGCTTACTTAGCTCTCTTCTTAAACTGCTACATTATTTAAATCTGGATTATGTATTCATGTAACAACCATGTTTATTTGGGCATGACTATTATTGCATTCATTGCTCTTATGGAAATTTTTTGCTTGTTTGTTTACAACTGTCATTTTTGACAGGTATGAATGATAGGGATAAAAGAGAGAAAAGCAGAGACAGAGGCAAGGAAAAAGAGAATAAATTTAGGGAACGCGAAGATATGGATAGATGCATGAGCATAGGTCATGAGAGGCACAAGGGAAGAGTCAGAGACCAGGGTTACGATAATGATATGGAGTTCGTATTATGTGATTATTTCTAGTATTATGTGAAGTTCGTTTTGGTACATTTTAAACTAGCCATATTTATATGCTTTTGGTAGTTTATTTTATCATCGATAGATTTGTTGAGGAACATAGCTAGATCTATTAATCTTTTGGTTTTATTATCTGCCTTGGTTGTTCATGGGATTGATGTATGTACAAAAAGACTATTTCAAAAAATTTATTAAAAGTGTTGCCTTTTGCTTTTATAAGTGTTGCATAATGATTATTTGGTATTGCAATATATTATAATATACCGTTGCCAATGTCAATATTGATGTTGCATTTTACAAATTTAGTGTTGCTAAGGCTTTCAATTTAGTGTTGCATTATAGCATAAAAGTGTTGCATAAGGTCAGTTGGGCCCCACTGCTGACGTGGCATTGTTGGGCCCCACTTCTGACGTGGCATTGTTGGGCCCCACTGCTGATGTGGCACTGTTGGGCTCCACTGCTGACGTGGCACTGGTGGGGTTCACTGCTGACGTGGCACTGGTGGGGTCCACTGCTGACGTGGCAAAATGGACCCCATTGCTGACGTGGCATGTGGGCCCCACTGCTGACGTGGCACTGGTGGACCCCACTGCTGACGTGGCACTGGTGGACCCCACTGCTGACCTGGCCCACATTTGTTTCAGCTTCACATTTAAAGCAACACTAAATTTTGTTGCATTTATTCCATGGTGGTGTTGCATTATGACCAATATGCAATACTTTCAGCGGTGTTGCATTACACAACAAAAGCGTTGCATTAGGGGTCAAAGGCAATGGCCGCAGATGCAACAGTCAAAAAGTGTTGCCTTTTTCGATTTCAGGCCTAAGGCAACACCATTTGGCACATAAGGCAACATCAGAGAGCATTGCATATGAGCACTTATGGCGTAGTGCTTGTTACACTCAGAATCATACCCTGAAATAAAGATCATGATAAGACTCCATATGAGTTGATGGCAAACAAGAAACCAACACTGAAATATTTTCATGTGTTTGGAGCAAAGTGCTTTGTACTGAAAGATGATGAGCATCTAGGAAAGTTCGAATCCAAGGCCCATGAAGGCATATTTCTTGGCTACTCTCTAGAATCTAAGGCATATAGGGTTTATATGATTGATCACAAGAAGGTCATTGAAAGCATGAATGTAATTTTCGATGATCTCAAGCTCCCAAGTCTAAAAAGAACAGACGACACTGAAACTCTGGAGTTTGAAAATATGAACTCGGAAGAAAGTGTAGTAGAACCTGAAGCTGCAACAGAAAATCAAGTACCAAATGAGAATGTCAATAATGATGATTCTGAAAGATTCACAGAAACTACTAGTAGTGGCAGATAATCTCATTATCAACCAAGCAGCAACTCAAGGGGAGCAACAGAATGATTTACTAGTAGGACTCAACATAATCAGGCTGAATATTCTAGGGCTAATTTGCCTAGACATAGGGTATGGAGTAGAGCTCATCCCTTTGAATTGATTCTAGAAGATCCATATGCTGGAGTCCAAACTAGACGTGCTTCTCAAAATGAATGTTTATTCTCTGGTTTTATCTCTGAAATAGAGTCAAAGAAAATGGAAGAAGCATTGGAAGATTCAGATTGGGTAATAGCTAAGCAAGAAGAACTCAATCAGTTTCAGAGGCAAAAAGTGTGGAAGCTGGTACCAGGCCAAAGAACAAGTCAATAATTGGCACAAAGTGGGTATTCAGAAATAAACTGGATGAAGATGGCATTGATATGAAGAACAAAGCCAAACTGGTTGCTAAAGGTTATTCCCAAGAGGAAGGAATAGATTATGATGAAACATATGCACCAGTGGCAAGGCTTGAAGCTATCAGGATGTTTCTGGCATTCGCAGAACATTCCAACTTTAAAGTCTATCAAATGGATGTGAAGAGTACATTCCTGAATGGAGAGCTTGAAGAAGAAGTGTATGTGGAACAACCCCTAGGGTTTGAAGATCCAGAATTTACAAATTTTGTATACTTTCTCTTCAAGGAACTCTACGGCCTAAAGCAAGCACCTCAGACATGGTATGACACTCTATCTATATTCTTACTTGAAAATGGTTTCACTAGAGGTGTCATAGACAAGACTATGTTTCATAAAATGCATAAAAATGACATGATATTTGTACATGTATATGTAGATGACATTATATTTGGTTCTACTAACGATCAGTTGTGTAGTAGATTTGCTAAGCTGATATAGAGTAGGTATGAAATGAGCATGATGGGAGAGCTGAATTATTTTCTTGGACTCCAAGCAAGCCAAAGGAAATATGGAATCTTCATTTTCCAGACCAAGTATGTCAAAGATCTATTGAAGAATTATGGTCTTGAAGATGCATCAATAGCCAAAATCCCTATGGCAACTGCCACTAAGATTGATCAAGATGAACTGGAAAGAAGGTAGACATCACAAGCTACAAAGGTATGATCGGCTCATTACTTTACTTAACTGCGAGTAGGCCAGATATTATATTTGCTACATGCTTGTGTGCTAGGTTCCAGTATAACCCTAAAGAATCACATCTCATAGCTGTTAAATGGATTTTTAGGTATCTTAAGGGAAGTCTGAATATTGGAATTTGACCTTGTTGGCTATATAGATTCCGATTATGCAGGTTGTAGGATTGATAGAAAGAGCACATCAGGGAGTTGTCAATTCCTTGGTAGAAGATTGGTGTCCTGGTATAGCAAGAAGCAGCACTCAGTTGCAATGTCGACAGCTGAAGCTGAATATGTTACTGCTGGAAGCTGCTGTGCACAAAGTCTGTGGATAGGGAACCAACTTGAAGACTATGGACTGTTGCTGAGTAAAATTCCAATATTATGTGACAACACAAGTGCCATAGTCATAAAAAACAATCCTATTCAACATTCAAGGACCAAGCACATTGATATCAGGTATCATTTCATTAGAGAGCATGTCATGAATGGTACTGTAGAGTTACATTTTATACCTACAGAGCAGTAAATTGCAGACATCTTCACTAAAACACCAGATGAAATCACTTTCACTAGACTGGTTTGTGAACTTGGAATGTTAAATTTTACTAACTATTAAGTGAGTAATCTAAAACTGCAATTTGAAGCTGATAAATTCACTGGTTATTAATGTTAATATTTTTAGAACTTGTAAATTTATTTACCAAATTATTTTCCAGTTATTAATATTAAATTATAGATAAATACCTTGTGCATGCCTGCTAATGTTATTAATCTGGTATTTATTTAATTTTGATCTTAGCAAAGAATTGTCTTGTTTAATCAGAAGAAAATCAGTTGATCAATCCAGAAGAGTAAAAATCAAGTGTTAATTACTTCAAGGATTCAAGATATTGTTTAAGGATCAAAAATCTTTTAAGGCAAGATTTGGTGGCATCTACACACTGCAGCAAGAGTGTAGGCGCAACAAACCAAGTTCAAACATCAAAAGTTCCAATGAAGATTTAGTGGCGTCTGCACAAGGAATGCACTGTACAGGCACAACTAAACTTATCCAATGATCAATTTAATTCTTCTATGTAATATCTAACACTTCATGGCGCCTACACAGTGTAGACAGAGTACATGCGCAGCTAAAGTTTATATAGGCACAAGGAAACTTCAATTGAAGGTTTCTAAGTATTTTGTGGCGCCTACACACTGCAACAAGAGTGTAGGTGCAACAAAGCTTTATTTCATGGTGCCTGCATAGTGTGGTAAGAGTAGAGGCGCAACAAAGATGATAGGCGCATCAAACATGTCATGTGGCGCCTACACACTGCAAGCACTCTTGAAGCGCAACAAAGGACTTATACGTTGTTGGAAATCATTTTCCAAAAAGACTACATAATATATATTGGTGAAAATCAATATGGTCAGAAAGAAATTCATTCATCTTCAACAAAAGTCATACAGATGGGAACTCCATGAAAGCTCTACATTAAACACACCCAACTGTATTTCTATTGTAACATTGATTGAACCCATTGAAGCTAATCATTTGATTAGAAGTGTAGCACCTTAGAGATTTAATAATATATTGTTATTTCCCCGAATCTTGTATTTCAACTACTGTCTTTTTCATATCCTTAAAACACAAACACTTAATCCGCAATTAAATGAAAAATCTACCATATCATATTCAACCCTCCCTTCTATGATGATTTTGGACCTAACATCTTTGTACGATAGATTTGAGATTGGGTTATCATCAGTTACTGAAAATGCACACCTAGAGGGAGGTGAATAGGTGTTATGGCTAACAATGACCGATTTAAATTTTATCGAGTTATTAAACCTGTCAGCTAGCTAAGATTGATTAACAGACACTGTCAGCTAGCTGCTATATGCAATGCAGTACAGAAAAAGTAAATAACACCAAATCTTTTAGCCAGGTTCGACCCCTAATCCCCTATGGTCTACGTCCTGGTCCCCTACCAACTGGTAAAAGAGAATATTATTAATCAATGAACAACCGATTACAAGATTACAATAATATTCCTCCCATATTCCCTTGCAACTGATACTAGCTTGCTGAAACCCCTGTTCTTTTGAACTCTCTAGCTCTCTAAGCACTATACTACCCTAGTATAGCCTTCTCTAGCTCTCTAGTTCCCGAACCCTGTTTCACAAGCTCAATATCCAGCTATAAATAATTACACCTTGAACAATACAAGTGAATAAAAATACAACTCCAACTATAAGCTCTCTCAAGTATATATATAATTATATAAAATACTAGAGCTCAAGATATTTGCTAAGAAAGATTTTAGTTTGAGAAGATATGTGTATATGTTTTGCAAATCAGTATGTCTTCACTTGGTTCTTCTTTTAAAAGATATACACACACATGTATTTATACTTATATTCGAATTAACAATCCAAACTAACGTTGGAATTACAACGTTCAACTTGATTAGGCTAATTCAAATATAGATATTCAAAACTTACGTATATTGAAGGTTTGTTGAAGATAACATATATGTTTAAAACATCTTCAATATACGTTTAAATATTAGATAAGAGTTGGTTAGATAATATATAAGGTTTAGTCAAAACCCAACTCCTATTAAATAGGAAAACTAATTTGAATAATAAAATATGTTTGAATAAGTAATACTGAGCTCTAATATAATATATAACCATATATATATATATTAGATAAACTCGTACAAGTAAGATCCTACAAATTCTCCATGAAATTCGGACTTCCTTGCTTATCCAAACAACTTCTGCGTTCTAGTGTCAGCTCGCTGATTAAACCTGTTACCATGCTGTCAGCTTGCTGAAACGCTCTGTTTTCCTACTTTCAGCTTGCTGTCAATGTACTTAAACAAATTATACTGATAACACATAACAGTAAGCTAATACCTGCAAAACCATGTTGGTACATGTATAACAGCTTGCTATTTTATATCATATACAAGCTTTTAGCTTGCTAACAGTGATCATCAAAATCCAAAAGGGTTTCAATCTCCCCCTTTTTGATGATTATCATAAAATAATTTAGGAGAATAAAATACTCCCCTTAAATTCCTGCAATCCTGTAAACACATGATATAAAATTGCAAATATAATATGCTAAGCATTTAACAGTTAAATTTAAACCAAAATCATAGCATATCATAATAAAACATGCATACTAGCATGCACCAGCAATATTATCCAACAAAAACCAAAACATGCTTACTAGCATGTACCAACACAATTTATCCAAAATAACAATCAGGAACCAAATATTCAGAAATACCAGCCAACAATAAATAAAAAACCAGACCCCAGAAAATATTTTTAAAACAGAAAAATTCATCAAATTCTCTTAATACTCCCCCTTAATAATCTAAAAGAGTAGAGTTAGGCATCCACAAGATCTTCCTCTGCATCCTCAGCTGCAATCTTGTCTTCTGGAGATTTAGATTTGACCTTCTCAGCTGGTTGATCAGACACTGGATCCACCATTTTCCTTGCTGCATCAGCTAAACCTTGCAACCCATCCAAATCTGCAGAAACATCTTCACCAGACCTGGTAGTGTGTGTAGACACAGTAGCAGGAGTCCTTGACCCAAATGCACACTCCCTCAAAAACTTATTTTCATCCAGCACTTCATTCAATTTCTGAATCACCATAACCTGATCAGTATTCACTTTCTTGACAAATTGTAGCATCTCAGAAGCAGTACCACTTGCAATTGCTGACTTAGCAATAGGTGAAGGAGTAGGAATCTCCAACTGCACCAAAGTGCCATCCTTCTCTACCTTCAAGGGAGACTGTTGCAAACTTTTTCCATCCAAAAACTCTTTCACAGAATGCTTATCCATATCAGAAAAGTCAACTCCATACCAATCAAAAACTCTTGTTAATAACAACCCATATGGTAAACCATAACTAGGGTTACCATCATACACATCCATCATATTCTTCAGTATTAACTCGGACAGATTAAACCGTCTTCCCAATAACAACATAACAACAACGACAATGTCTTGACAGTTAAAATTAGACCTGCTTCCCAACCTAGGACAAATATTTGATATGCAAATCTTGAAAAGCAAATTAGCCATGGGAATCACACAGGATGTGGTTGGACAACAAAACTCAAGTATACCATGCATACCCCTAATTGCATTCAATTGATCCAAAGCAGATAAATTATTCAACACTTTGGGACCCTTCTTGGTGTACACAGTCAAATCAGATGCATTCTCAACTCTTAAAATACAATTAAGTACAGGAACATTAAGAGTGATCTTCTTCCCACGAATAAAAGACACATAATTACCAAACTGATCCGGAATAAAATTAGCATAAAATTCATACACATAGTCTGGGTAAACATCTTTCGACATATCAACGAGAAATGATTCAAACCCTAAGTCTGAAAATAACTTAACAGCACCACAAGTAACAAAAGTCTTACCAGATAAAGGCTTTCCAGGAATTACGCTGCGATTGCCTATTTCAAGTGCATGGAACCTCTGTTCTAACTCCTCTGGAATAAACTTAAAACCAAATTTGAGCCGCTTTGATGGTGTCAGATCACGATCCACTGATCGATTGATACCAGAGAACTCATCACCACTATCGACAGCAACCACAACCTCATCCTCATCCAGTAACTTCCTCTTATTTCTGTTGTCCTTTGGAACTGAAGCCGAAGCCCTAGTACGACGTGTGCTCTTCATCTTGAGATAGAGTCCGATCGAAACAAACACCAAAATTGTATATTTGCCAAAAATGAGTTTGAACACCCTAGATCCAATCTTGGATTTGGGAAAGATGAACTTAAGAGACCGAGAATGGAATGCCTCTACAACTCCTCTTTTAAAAAATAAGGAGAGTGTATTTTGAGAATTATTTGAATAAAAAGTTTTTATAAAACCCCCAGCCCTAATTAAACTAAACATCTTTTATCAGATAAGCAGATAAGCATATAAAATTAAAACTAATCAGATATGGCTTATCTAGTTAAATACGAACTAGATTATCAATTTAAAAACAATTTTTAAAACTAATAGCATTTAACACACATAGAAACTCTAATAGACATGCACAACTTACAAGTAAGTGGAATTTTACCAACCTACCAACAACGGGCACAAAAATTCACATAATGAATGTAACATAAATCAATTTAAACGAATTATTAAGAAGGTAATCAGTAAGCTAAGATTACGAAAAACCTCGTGTCAGCTTGCTGACTAGATGTTACACATGCCAAGTTCCCTTCTAATAATAGAAAATATCTCTTCTGCCAATGGCTTTGTAAAGATGACAGCTAGCTGATACTCTGTAGGCACAAAAATCAGCTTGATCTTCCCTTTTGCCACATTGTCTCTCAAGAAATGATGTCTCACATCGATATGCTTTGTTATCGAGTGATTGACAGGATTTTCTGAAATGTTGATAGCACTGGTATTGTCACAATATATTGGAATCCTTCCACATTTTATTCCAAAATCCCTAAGTGTTTGTATCATCCACAACATTTGAGAGCAACAGCTGCCAGCTGCCAAATACTCCCCCTCAGCTGTTGATAATGCCACAGAGTTTTGTTTCTTGCATTGCCAAGTCACCAAACTCTGGCCTAAAAATGCACAAACACCACTTGTACTTTTTTGATCAGTGTGACAACCTGCATAGTCTGCATCACTATACCCAACAAGATCAAATGCATTTGTGATAGGATAAAATAAAGCCAAATTAATAATACCACTTAAATACTTAAAGATTCTCTTAACAGCATTATAATGAGACTCTTTTGGCTTGCATTGAAATCTAGCACATACACAAACTGCATACATTATATCAGGTCTAGAAGCAGTAAGATACAATAAACTACCAATCATACCTCTATACTTACGAATATCAACATCTACACCTTTTTCATCTATTGTCAGCTTGCTAGCTTGACTCATTGGTATTGATTTCGCCTTGACATTTTCAAATCCAAATCTCTTGAGTAGGTTCTTGATGTATTTGGATTGATGCACAAAGATTCCATCTTTTGTTTGTTTGACTTGAAGACCCAAAAAGTAATTGAGTTCTCCCATCATGCTCATATCAAACTCATTGTGCATACACTTGGAAAACCACTTACACATAACATCATTAGTTGATCCAAAAACAATATCATCCACATAAATTTGAACAACAAGTATATCCTTACCATCAAATTTAAGAAACAGAGTTGGATCAATTTTACCTCGAATAAAGCCATTCTTTAGTAGAAACTTACTTAACCATTCATACCAAGACCTAGGTGCTTGCCTTAGTCCATACAATGCCTTCTTTAGTTTGTAGACATGGTTTGGATACTTTTCATGCTCGAAGCCCGGAGGTTGCTTGACATAAACTTCCTCTTTGAGATAACCATTAAGAAATGCACTTTTGACATCCATTTGATGAAGCTTGAATTTCTTGTAGCATGCAAATGAAAGAAGCATTCTGATAGACTCCAACCTTGCAACAGGTGCATAAGTTTGATCGAAATCAATCCCTTCTTGTTGATTGTAGCCTTGTGCAACTAGCCTTGCCTTGTTCCTTGTAACTGTACCATATTCATCAACTTTGTTCTTGAAGATCCATTTAGTACCAATGATTGAAACATCTTTAGGCTTTTCCACAAGTTCCCACACATCACATCTTTTGAATTGATTCAGCTCCTCTTGCATAGCAATGATCCAATTCTCATCTTCTAAAGCATCTTGAACATTTTTGGGTTCTTCTTGAGCTAGGAAATCTGCAAAAGCACAGAAGTTTGCTTTCCCTCTTCTAGTTTTAACACCCTCAGAATCATCACCAATGATTTATGTTGGTGGATGATTCTTCACAGTTCTTGTAGCTTTGGGGAGAGAATGTTGGAATATCTCTTCATGAACAGTTCTAGCAGAAGTTGTTGTCCTTGCTATAGGAGTTTGTGACCCTCCTAGATTGAGTTTAGACATCTGTTCAATAGTATCATCTACTGAAATTGTAGTGTCAGCTGGCCGATTGGATGTTCCAGCTTGATGACTGTCTGTCTGTTGAGCAGTAGATGTTGTAGCAGCTTGCTCCTTTATCTTGTCAGCTTGCTGACTAACTGATATTGCAGTAGCTTTTGTACTTCCAGCAGTAGCTTTATTGCTTCCATCATTATCACCTGCATCATCTTCCTCATCTCTTGACAGATCATTATTAGGTTCATGAAATATAACATCAATAGACTTCTCAACAATGCGTTTCTTTAAATTAAAGACTCTATATGCTCTACTAGTTAAAGAATAACCAAGAAAAATTGCCTCATAAGATTTAGCATCGAATTTACCATCCCTATCAATTTTCTTAAGGACAAAACATTTTGAGCCAAACACTTTGAAGTAACTGATGTTAGGCCTTTTGTTCCTCAACAGCTCATATGGATTTTTCTCAAGAATAGGCCTGATCACCACTCTGTTAAGAACATAGCAGGCTGTGTTCACTGCTTCTGCCCAAAAGCTTCTTGGCAGCTTGCTTTCCTGCAATAATGTTCTAGCAGTTTCCTCCAAAGATCTATTCTTTCTTTCCACTACTCCATTCTACTGTGGAGTTCTAGGTGCAGTGAATTCATGAGTGATGCCCCTTTCTTCACAGTAAGTGACAAAATCTTTCTTGAATTCACCACCTCGATCACTTCTTATACCTACAAGCCTTGTGTCCACCTTGTTCTCAAGTACCTTAATTAGCTTCTCAAATTCTTCAAAAGAAGAATCTTTAGTACGAAGGAATAAAACCCAAGTAAAACGTGTATAATCATCAACAATAACAAAACCATATTGTTTACCTCCGATACTTTTCTAAGATTCTGGACCAAACAAATCTAGATGCAATAATTCTAAGGGTTTTGTAGTAGATACCACCTTTTTGGCCTTATGAGAACTTTGAATCTGTTTGCCTAATTGACATGCATCACAAACTTGTGTCTTGACATACTTCAATTTTGGCAAACCTCTCACTAACTTCTTGCTAGATAATCTGTTGAGCAATTCCATGTGAGCATGACCCAATCTTCAATGCCAGATTGTTGGATCATTGTCAACAGCAGCTATGCAGCAACCTATTTCCTGCAGTTCAAAGTCTAAAACATACACATTGCCTTCTCTTCTACCAACTAGAGGAATCTGGTTAGTAGCAACTGTAATAACACATTTATCTTTATCAAAAACAACTGAATGACCATCATCATGCAACTGACTTACACTAAGCAAATTATATTTTAATCCCTTAACATAACGAACATTGTCAATAAAAGTTATGTCATTACCTACTTTACCTTTACCCAGAATAGGAAGAGTCTTACTATCACCAATTGTGACACCTCCACCTTTCTTGAATTTGAGATTAATAAATTGAGCTTTGTCTCCACACATATGTCTTGTACATCCACTATCAATGATCCATGATTTCAATTTGATCTTAGCAGCAAGACATATCTACAAAACAAATAAAAACAACACTTAACCTTTTGGTACCCATATTGGTTTGGGTCCTGATTGGTTAGTAGCAAGTATATAAAGAACATTTAATTCAGATTTCTTGATCCACATTTGAATCACTTTGGGAGAGGAATTCTGTGTTCTTTGCTTCCTGCCAGAACCATTTCGGCTAGCTGTCTGTTTGTTCCAGTAAGCTGGCTTCCTGTTAGCTTCTTTCTGGTAAATTCTGGTAGCTCGCTGAGATCTTCAATTTAGTGCTAGATGACCTTTACCACCACATTTCTTGCAGCTTGTCCAGGGCATAGCATATTTGTATGTCTTCCATTGTCGGCCTTCATATTTTAGTGCAGTAACCCTCTTGTTGAAGTTTAAACCAACTCCTTCCTTGTCTAAAGGTACCTTGATGCTTTTCATCATTGATTTGAGACCTTCTTCTCCTTGCACAAAAGTACCCATTCCTTTTCTGAGCTTAATGACTTCATTTTCCAAGGAAATAATTCTTTCTGCTTGCTTTGCTGAAGTGGCAGCAGGCTGAGATGTACTGTCAGCACACTGAGATGATGTTTCAGTAGGCTGAGATGTAGTTTCAGCAGGCTGAGATGTTTCTTTCTTGGCAGATTCTCTGAGTTTGAATGTTTCAAGAAATGCATCTCTTGCCTCTATATCAGCCTTTAGATCAGAAATCTCATCAGCTAGAGCATTGTTCCTTTTCAACAGAATCTTGTTCAAACCTTTTAGATCTTTAATTTTTGATTCAAGCTCTTTGATTTTGACTTCATTTGTTGCTTGAACAGGTTCCTTACTTTCAATTAATGATTCCACCTTTGCCATTAGATCTTGAACCATCTATCTAAGGTAAACATTCTTCTCTAACAGCTTGTTGTTTTCTGTCATTACTGAGTTATATTCCTCTATAGGAATACTATCTTGATCCTGCATGGTTAGTTCATCTATAATAATATTATCAGAAGAAATATCAAATCTGAATGAATATACCTCACTTTTATCATCATCAGAATCACTTTCAGCAATGATCTCCTCAGTTAAGCCTCGAACAATGTCATCCTCCATTCCAACTAATGCAAGGTTGACCATATCATCATTGTTGTCACTGTCACTTGGTGATATGTCTTCTTCATCATCACTCCAGGTTAGCAAAGCTTTAGATTTCTTCTTGTCTTTGTATCCAGCTTGTTGTTTCCCTTTTAGCTTGTAACAATCCTTCTTGAAATGGCCCGGTTTGCCACATTCAAAACATGTTAAATCTCCTTTGGAATCTTTGGAGAACTTCTTGGTTTTAGAGAAGCCTGAACTCCTCTTTTCTCTCTTCATCTTGTTTTTCTGTTCGATCATCTTTTTGATATTTCTGGACATAAGAGCTATTTCTTCATCTGATTCATCATCAGATTCCAGCTTACTGTCATCACCATGAAGTGCCAAATTCTTCATCTTTGATATGAGATCAGAAGTAGCATTTGCATGGCTAGCATTTATCTTGCCTTCAAACTGCTCCAATTCAGCAAAAACACTTAAAGTGTCCATTGTATCAATTGTTGGAGAAGATTCTAAGGCAGTGACCTTTGGTTCATAGATCCACGGATCAACACTAATGATTTTCATGTTGATCTCTTCTTGTGGAGTTTTCTTGCCAAGTAAAGTGAGACCATTCATAGTGACTTGGAACCTAGTTTGAGCATCCTTAATAGATTCACCTTCATTGAGCTTGAAATTACCATACTCGTTCATCAGCTTGTTGAGTTTAACCTTCTTTAATGCTTTCGAACCTTCATGACACAATTCAAGAGTGTCCCACATTTCCTTTGCAGAAGTACATGAAGAAACTTTGTCACTCTCTTCAGGACATAAACCAGTCATAATAGTGTTGATAACTCGGTTATTGTAAGCAGGCTTGATCAGCTCATCAGCAGTGAGTTCATCTATATCCTTTTCTTTACCATCTGTAGTGAGAAACTTGAAAGGACCTTTTTCTGTAACTCTCCACTCCATGGGTTCTCTGGCCATGTGCTGCTTCATTCTACCTTTCCACCAGTTGTAGTTTTCTGTGCCAAGTAGAAGAGGTGCACTCGAGCTTGAACTTCCCATTGGATATTTGTCAGCCATCTGTTCTATACTTTCCTGTTACAGAAGATATTAGTATAGCCTGCTCTGATACCAAATGAAAATGCACACCTAGAGGGGGGGGTGAATAGGTGTTATGGCTAATAATGACCGATTTTAATTTTACCGAGTTATTAAACCTGTCAGCTAGCTAAGATTGATTAACAGACACTGTCAGATAGCTGCTATATGCAATGCAATACAGAAAAAGTAAATAACACCAAATCTTTTAGCCAGGTTCGACCCCTAATCTCCTATGGTCTACGTCCTGGTCCCCCACCAACTGGTAAGAGAGAATATTATTAATCAATGAACAACCGATTACAAGATTACAATAATATTCCTCCCATATTCCCTTGCAACTGATACTAGCTTGCTGAAACCCCTGTTCTTTTGAACTCTCTAGCTCTCTAAGCACTATACTACCCTAGTACAACCTTCTCTAGCTCTCTAGTTCCCGAACCCTGTTTCACAAGCTCAATATCCAGCCACAAACAATTACACCTTAAACAATACAAGTGAATAAAAATACAACTCAAACTATAAGCCCTCTCAAGTATATATATATGTATATAAAATACTAGAGCTCAAGATATTTGCTAAGAAAGATTTTAGTTTGAGAAGATGTGTGTATATGTTTTGCAAATCAGTATGTCTTCACTTGGTTCTTCTTTTAAAAGATATATACACACATGTATTTATACTTATATTCGAATTAACAATCCAAACTAACGTTGGAATTACAACGTTCAACTTGATTAGGCTAATTCAAATATAGATATTCAAAACTTACGTATATTGAGGGTTTGTTGAAGATAACATATACGTTTAAAACATCTTCAATATACGTTTAAATATTAGATAAGAGTTGGTTAGATAATAGATAAGGTTTAGTCAAAACTCAACTCCTATTAAATAGGAAAACTAATTTGAATAATAAAATATGTTTGAATAAGTAATACTGAGCTCTAATATAATATATAACCATATATATATATATTAAATAAACTCGTACAAGTAAGATCCTACAAATTCTCCATGAAATTCGGACTTCCTTGCTTATTCAAACAGCTTCTGCGTTCCAGTGTCAGCTCGCTGATACAACCTGTTACCATGCTGTCAGCTTGCTGAAACGCTCTGTTTTCCTGCTTTCAGCTTGCTGTCATTGTACTTAAACAAATTATACTGATAACACATAACAGTATGCTAATACCTGCAAAACCATGTTAGTACATGTATAACAACTTGCTATTTTATATCATATACAAGGTTTCAGCTTGCCAACAGTGATCATCAAAATCCAAAAGGGTTTCAGTTACAAGTAAGAAATGAAGATATTCTAAAGACAACATTTCGTACTTGATATGGTCATTATGAGTTTCTTGTGATGTTTTTAAGTTGACGAATGCTCCAACAACATTTATGGATTTGATGAATCGGGTGTATCATGACTACTTGGATAAGTTCGTTGTAGTTTTCATTGATAATATCTTGATATACTCAAGGAGTAAGGAAGAGCATGAGGAGCATTTACGCATTGTACTTGAAATCTTGAGGAAGACGAAATTGTTTGTAAAATTTTTAAAGTTTGAATTCTAGTTGGAGCATGTTGCATTTACGCATTTTTCCTTAGAATATATTTTGATATTAATTGATAATAAATATGGATTATTTATTTATTAATTAAATATCCTTTAAAATTTTTTGAATAGTATTTAATATTGATTAAATATTATTTAAAGAGATTAAATAGTATTTAAATATTGATTAAATACTTTCAGTTCATTTTGACTTATTTAAATATTATTTAATGCTGATTAAATATTATTTAGATATTTTGGTTTATTTAAAAATATTTAAATATAAAATATTCTTGATTAAATCCTAATTAAATATTTTAATCATTTTTTAAAACATTTTAATATTATTTGAGGATTATTCGAGGTCTCTTAATTATTAATCAAATATTATGTGACCTTTAAAAATATTCTAGAGCTATCTAAAATTCTTTAAATATTACTTTCCATTAAATAATAATTACTGAGCTTTGACTCAAATATTCTACAATTATTTTTGAGTCGATAACTCCACATTAGGGAAGGAATATTCAACTTTGATCTTCTTCTCGTATATATACTTATATTGTTAGGGTCTAGTAGCCCACTCTTTTGAACATTCTTCACTAAGGTTATTTTATTCCTTTATAGCAACTCACTAGTCGTGTTCTTGAGTCTTCTTGATTCAATTATCTCCATCTTATTGATTAGTTGACTGAGAGTCAACCCACATACCCACGAGATTACTTCAACATAATTTCGGAAGTGAATCCATTATCAGATGTTGAAATCTTAGAGATAAGAATACTGCCACTCTAGAATCTTGGGATCTTTTCTCTTCCAGACTTATTGATTACATTTCTGATAGTGGACTGGAGTTGTTAGCGTAAGAGGCCGAGTGATGTATGGCCCAACAGATTTAAAGGCCCATGTGTTGCCTGGGGTGATGACCTGTTGCGGATCATCCTTCTACTAGTAGAGAAAGTTACATATTTTTCTATTGTACAATACGTCTGATCATTGTGTACAATAGGGCGTGGTGAATGCTTCAAATTATAGTCTCTTCTTCTAATTGGAATTTGACATTAACACTATAACGAAAACCAAGGTGCTAACTTACCGATAGTGTTAATGGGAACTGTTGAACTTTCACTATTTTTATACTATAACGAAAGCCAAGGTGCTAAGTTACCGATAGTATTAATGGGAACTGTTGATCTTTCACTATTCTTACACTATAACGAAAGCCAAGGTGCTAAGTTACTGATAGTGTTAATGAGAATTGTTGAACTTTTATTAGTTCTTTTCGCAGTATCTTGAACTGCTTTCTTAATGATTTTTAAATGAATTGAACACTGTAGTTGATGCCATCGTGCTAAGTTACCGATAGTGTCATTCCAAAATTGTGAACTTAAATTGTTTGTACCGCAATAACTCAAATTACGTACTTATTGTGAGTACCTTCTTGCATCATGAGCTCTGATTCAATTATTGTCGAGATATACTTGCTACACATTTTCATTTATATTGCAAGTTGTATATTTATACTGTTGAACATCCGGTTGGGATAATTATGGTTACCACCCATTTCTTTGGTGCACACCACATAAATATTCTGATAAATAACTTGTTGAGCATTCTTTGGCTCATTCTTGGTTTTTATAAACATTATATCTTACACTAAGAGATGACTATGAATTGTCTACCTCGCGTATTACGCAAAGGAACGGGAATATTCGAGCTTGAGCTAGTCACTTCCGGGCTTCCACAAATGACATAAGTTAGATAGGATTTCTGTTTAAAATCCTAAGACTTATTGTAAAATATGCAATGTAATAATAAATCTTGAAACAATGTTTACTTGTAATGTAACATCATGTAGTAGTTATATTAGTAGTATGAGATCCTGAGTTTACATTTGGTTTGTAATAACTGTAATTATTTTAAGTTCGTTTCCTGAGACAATGACTCGAGTTGTGTATTTGGATTGGGGTCACTGAAGTTATGTTTAGTTATTATAATTTTTAAGCAGGTGAGTATTATTTTTGTGGAATTGGACCGTGATGGCCTGGAACCCTGACCCCAGATCTGGGGGCATCACAAATATCATTATATAATAACATACAACTCTAACCCACGATATTCCTACTTTTATACAATTCCTCACAGATAATATTACATTATATTAACATAAATTCTCCACCATATAAAATTTTATAGTAAATATCAATAAAATATAATATAAAAAATAAATTTACCTAAATATTAGTCATTCATCCCGTGTTTCGCACGAGTTATAACCTTGTATATCATTAAAGTTTTTGACAAATAATATGCATTTTTTTAGTTTCCATCTATTTCTCTATTTTAATCGCATAACATAAATTATTTATCAAAACACAAGTTCTATTCAAATTAGAAGAATTTTGCTCAAACTAGAACCATATATACAACTCTAACCCTGATAGTCCTCCTTTTATATAACTCATCACGGATAAAATAATATTATATTATATTTAAATTATATTCTATGAATATTAAATTTTATAAATATTAAAATAATATTATTATTTTATTAACATTAATTCAATTTTATCACTATGTTATATCTATATTATTTATGCTTTTATATTATATTATTTAAAAAAACTTCTCTTTTAATTAAAATATATAGTTGTACTCACAATATACTAACATGTTTCAATTTCCTCATCGCTCAAATATTTGAATTTATTTAAAATTACAATTTTATAATTAAAATTTTGGAATATTAAAATTATATTATATTTTACTAATAAAAATTTCCTAATTAAATTTAAAGAAAAATAAAAAGTTTGGTCAGTTGTTCGTCCGTCCGGTAAGTCCTCTTTTTATATAACTCTTTTTGTTATCCGTAAGTTTTCTTTTTATACGACTTTTTTATGCAATTATGATATAATTATAATTTAATTTTAAAACATATATATTTTACATATATTGTACAACAATCTAATAACATATCTCACTTCACTTGTACTTGAAATTATAACTTATTAATTAAATCTCATGAATATTAAAACTTATTAATTAAATCTCATGAATATTAAAATAATATTATTATTTTATCTATAAATAATTTTTATTATATATTATATTATCATAGCTGATATAATAAAAAAAATTCAATTATGTATTTAAATCATATAAAATAATTAATATATAATTTATTAATCACGCACAAGTTATAAGCTAGTGTTTATTAATTATGGAACTCTTAAATGTAAGGGGCAAAAGAAATCACCGGTAGTGAAGAATGAAAATAAATGTTTTACAATCTCAGTGAAGATTTGTGGTTGATCTGGGGCTTATTTTTGGCAGTATTAATTATTTATTATAACTAAACCATGATATGGATATATATTTGTTATTCTTTTATGATTTGGGGTTACTTATTTAACCAACAAGCCTATCAAAATAATTTCTAATTTAAAAAGATTTCTTCCCCACTCATGTTTACTAAAATTATATCCTCATGACCCTATCTTGAAATTTCTTGGTTTTATTCTATTGGTGTTACCAAACTTAGGTATTTATGTCATCTCGATGTCTTTGTCATTTTAGTTTGCTATAAAAATATTGTTAATGATCTTATCTGGACTATAACTGTGATGAACATAATAGAATAATAAATTTTATTTTGAAAATTCAATCAAATCAAATATATAAGTTTTCTACTTGCATAATTTTTTATTGATACTGAGTCCGTTTATATCTCCATCTAATTTAACCGTCCGAGATTAAAATTATATTTTAATGTGAAGGCATGCAGATGATACAACACTTTAGTAGCACTTAGAGCTTATGTATAGATAAAGTCCATCAATTCATCAATTTATCAATTAAATTGTTTGATTTAATTACCATTCACATCAAATTCATGTATTTTCAAACTTTTTATGCAAAGATTGAACTCCATAAATTTTTTAGTTTAGTATTTATTAAGATAAAAGTAACATATTCTGTAATTTTTTTAATTTTAAATCAAATGTTTTAATACTCTTTTCGTCCCTTTTCAGTTTCCCTTTTGAATAAATCACACGTCTTAATATAATGTTAGTTGAATAATTTATTTTCTTTGTTATTCATCATAATTGCATTAAATTGAGTTGAATTGTTTGTATATTTGATAAAAATGATATATGAGAGTATTTTTTGGATTATAATTGTAATTTTATTTAATCTACTCATCATTTTATTTGAATTATACTTTTATTATTTAATAGATTTTTTTAACAATATAAATTCACAGCAATTGATGAGTAGTTAACATGATGCTAGAAGTTGTGTGCTAATACATTAACCAAAAAGATAAGTGTAAATCGCATGACCGCCATATGCTATGATAGTAATAATATGGGAATTTATGATGTCAAATCTTGAATCAATTCATCGACCATTTTATAGAATTCGTAGTAACCGCAAAACTATTAGAAAGGCGGATATTAATGTTGTAATTTCTAAACAGAAAGTAGCACTATAACCTATAGGTGTACCTCATCATCATCCTCTTTGCATCCATCTTCTTTAATCTTCTTGAGGCGTGTGCTCCCACCTTCCCTGATAGGTAAGTTCATTGGTCCAAAGGGTGTGTCCACTTCAATATGTCCTTTCATTGTGTAACCAATACCTCTTCCTCTCATCATGTCCCAGAGAGCTGATCCAAAATCCTTGGGCCTAAAGCTGATGGGAAGGTCAATGTAAGTGATACCACATTTATCAATATGAGCAGATTTAGACAGTTCTGCTCCACCAATATTATCATCACCCAACCAAACTTCGTAGTCTAGTGCTTTAAGTGCCATGTCAAAGTCATTCTTATTATCTAATATATGTGATGGGTCCATAATTAATACATCTTTAATACCTATTTTATGTTTGTTTTCATAATTTTATTAGATAATTAATTATTTTTATTTTATTTTGTAGGAAATTAATTAAAATCAGAATTGTAGCAGAAAAAGGAGAATACAAGGAAGGAGGTGGAATTACTTGGAGGCAAAGCAATTGGAGAAAAAAATCGAATGCTTATTGGAGAAGAAAAAGGAATAGAATGAAATATTTAGAATTCAATTTGTAATCGATATAGAAAACCTACATTATTTCCCCTATATATATGGGGCTCCTCTCTTGTATTTTAAAAAAGTCCTAGACCTTGAACCTTAACTTTAACTTTAGTTTTCAATAATTAGGAGTAGGAGTAGAGTACTTTTATTTTCTTGCTCTTTCAATACAAACAAGTTTTTATCTCTCAAACACTTTTTCTGTTATTCGTTATTTGCATGTTTTATATTAGTTGCTTTGTTTTCTTCTTCAAGCATGTCTAGCTAATTCTCTAGCCCTAGGATGAAGGTGAAGTTAGTTGATTATGTTTAGTATATGTTTGTTCCTACTATTTGATTCTCATAATTTTTCTTGGTGCTTAACTGTTTGATTACCAAAGTGATTTTGATATATTATTGTTACCGAATTTATTTTTCATAGCCTATGCTTGCTCCATGAAGTTTTGATGGGTTATTGTTAGATAATAAGTTTCATAGTATATGCTTGTCTCGTTAATTGATATTTATTTGTTGAAGAAAGAGAATTGATTTTTAGGGCAAGTTGGATATTAATTGTGATTAATTGATGGATTCGGATTCCTAGGTTTTCCATATATATTTGATCTTATTTGCTTATTAGGTTAATTAAATCTCTCTCATAACTATTTGTCTAGTCTGCTTAATTTATTTGTTAGGGTTTGGAAGTTTCATAGTCTCTGAGGATCGATCTGTGATTGCTACAATTAAACACTGTGCGCTTGCAGTATTTCAACACATCAAGTTTTTGGCGCCGCTGCCGGGGACTATTGGTAATTTTTACTCCTTAGTATTTAATTCTTCGGATTAGTTTCTTGTTTTTCTTTGTATTTTTTTAGGGATTTGTGAAGCGGAGAAAAGTTTGGACAAGAAGATCGTTAGAAGGCATTGGTGTCTCCTTAGAAATTTTTGGAAAGCACTTTTCGGTATTCCGTATCACCTCTCTAAATTTTGTTTTTTTTTTCTCACAAATATTAAAAAATCCAAAAAATTAAATATTAAAAAAAAATCCAAAAAAAGTAGTTAGTTATTTGTCTTGTTAAAAACCAATTTGTTGCATCATTCACATATCACATAGGAACACATCATCTAGATTTTCTTTATTGTATTTTATTTCTTTCCATCTTATAATTGTGGTGATTGCTGGAGGAAAGAGGTACGTACAATTTAGATCAATTCACGTAGTGTAGTGCATCCATAGTTGTTTATTTCCTTGTTTTTTGTGTGTTGCATTCATATAATCAATCTTAAGGGTGCCACCCAATAGAAGATAAGGTAAGAGATTTCATCACCCTTTCCTTGGCCCACAAATCACTAATACGTTCATCTTGCATTCCCCTTACCTTAATAAAATCAAGTAGACGTTGGCCCCTAGGATTTCGCGCTCACTTAGGAAGAGAACCTAAGACGAAATAAATCTTTACGTATTCTTACTTTTGGTGTCTAGGAAAGCGAGAGCTTACCTGGCCAATTTGGATTGGTGTCTAGAAAGATGATTAGCCTCTTGGCAATGCTTCCATCTGCCTGGCCAATCGGTTTGAATATTTTTAGATTTGTGACTCTTAGTATTATCTTAAATTTAGGAGCAGGTCTAGAATTTCTCTAGGTTAACATAGACATAGGATTTTTCTTTTGCATTTTTTTAGGTGTTTAGTTCTATCTCTTGTCTGCTACGTGCTTACTTGCTTACTTGTAAGTCATGTCTATTCCACTTAGAGATCGTTGTTATCCCACTCGTTCCGCCCAACCCTCATGCATAGTCCTACCAACAGTAAATGGTAATAATTTTGAAATCAAATCTCACCACATTAGCATGTTACCTAGGTTTACTGGGGTAGAGGGAGAGGACTCATATCTTTTCATCCGAGAGTTTGAGGAAGTTTGTGGCTTACAGAAAATTCAACAATTGACTGATGACTCCATTAAACTGAGACTTATCAACTTTGCTCTTAAAGAAAATGCTAAAAAATGGTTATATAGTCTACCCATTAATTCTATTTCAACTTGGGAGGGATTTGTAGGCATATTTCTAAAAAAATATTTTCCAAACCATAAGGCTAACAAACTTAGGAATGAAATCAACCAATTTCAACAAAATCAAAATGAGTCTTTTTAGAAATATTTTGATAGATTTAAAAGTCTGTTGTCCCAGTGTCCCCAACATGGTATAGAATAATGGAGACTTTGTAAAATTCTTTATGAAGCCTTAGATAGTCCAACTACTTCTTTGTTAGAGTCAATGTGTCAAGGTAAGTTCATGGATAAAAATGAAGAAGAAGCTCGACAATTTTTTGAGGAGTTAGCTGAAAAAACAATGTTGTGGGAGTCAACTAGGGAACCGAGTCAAGAAATCGAAAAACCTAACTCATCTAAGGGCATACATGTAGTTGGTAATTCTATTGTAACTGAAGCTAAATTAGCTACACTCACAAGAAGATTAGAAGCCTTAGAAACCAACAACGTGTCTTCACAAGTGTCTGTCTGTGCAAACTGTAACTCATCTAATCATGTGATAGAAAATTGCCCTGAAATTCAACAAGCTAATGCCATGTTTCAAGTGAGAGTTATGAATGATCCCTTTTCACCCACATTTAATCCTGGTTGGAAAAATCACCCAAATTTCTCATGGAACCAAGGTCAATACAATCAGTATAACCAACCCTCTCAACCTGCTTTTCAAAATTCCAATCCTGGTCCATTTCCAACTCAAAATCCCAACTCATTTCCTGCTCAAAACTTTGGCCCATATTCAACTTCTGTTTCAACTCCTTCGAATCCTCTTGGTTTTAATGAAACTGATAAGAAAATGAATTTCTTGGAAAAGAGTATTGAGGCGTTATTGAAATCCCAAGCTAATATAACTCAATCTCAACAGGCTTTCATGCAAACTATGACCCAAGATAGGCAGTTACTAAATTCTAATACTCAAGCCATATCTAAACTAGAGGTCCAAATGAGTCAGCTAGCCAACACAATCAGTGAGAGAGAGAAAAACCGATTTCCTAGTCAACCTGCGGTTACTCCTAAATTTCATCCAAACCAAAAATCTCTTAAAAATGTGAATTCCATCATCTCTCTTAGGTCTGGTAATCAATTCAACAATCATGCTGGTCTCAATACTCAAGAGGAAGAAAAAATCACTTCTGAGCCAAATCCTTTACTCTTAAATCCTAGTCTTGACCAATCCTTGTCTCCCAAGAATTCTAAAGTAGTAGTGAAATCTAGTGAACCTTCCAAATCTGATGAACCACCTTCAAAACCCATCTCTGAAAAAGTCTTCAAACCAAAAACCCTGTTTCCTCAAAGACTCACTTCAAACAAACAATCTGCTCAATTGGATAAGATTTTGGAAGTCTTTAAACAAGTCAAGATCAACATTCCTCTTTTAGATGCAATTCAACAAATTCCCTCTTATGCGAAGTATCTAAAAGATTTGTGTACTCATAAAAGAACCACTCATGTTCCTAAGAAAGCTTTCCTAACTTCTCATGTTAGTTCCATCATATCGCATCAAATCCCTGTGAAGTATAAGGATCCTGGTTGTCCTACAATCTCTTGTGTCATAGGTGATACTTTCATTGACAAAGCTTTACTTGATCTAGGAGCTAGTGTGAATCTTCTTCCATTATTTGTCTATCAAACTTTGGGTTTAGGTGAGCTTAAAAACACTAGTATTACTCTTCAGTTAGCTGACCGTTCTGTCAAAACTCCTAAGGGCATAGTGGAGGATGTGTTAATTAAGGTTGGTGATTTTGTCTTTCCCGTGGATTTTGTTGTTCTCGAGACCGAACCTGTCAAAAATTTTAAAAATCAAATTCCTATCATTTTAGGAAGACCTTTTCTTGCTACTTCCAATGCTTTGATTAACTGTAGGAATGGTTCGATGAAACGCACTTTTGGGAACATGACTCTAGATCTTAATATCTTTAATGTAGGAAGTCAATACAATGATCTTTATGACCAACCTGTAGGAGTTAATTTCATTGCTGACGTTGTTTCATGGTCGAATCTTGAGGATAATTTAATTGAGTCTCTTCTTGAAAAGGATGTTTTGTTAGAGTATGAGAGTAATAAAGAACTTCATGAGCTATATCAAAATTTCACTTCTGATGAGATGTTAGATGAGTTGAATGCCATTTGTTCTAAACATGACACCCAATTGGAGGATATTTCATTTGAGCCTGGGTCCATTGTTAAGACTTCTGTAGGTGAGCCACCCACATTTGATTCTACACAATCTCTTTTCACTCTTGATCATACTTCCATAGGTCTCAGTGAAACTCATCATGCTTTTATTTCTAATGACTTAGTCCATGATAAAAAATATCAAGTAATCAATCTGCTTAAACAATCTAAAGAAGTGTCTACTTGGTCAATGGATGATGTTAGTAATATGAGTTTTATCTTGCTGCAAGATCATATATTTCTAGTGGATAATGTTGTTCTTGAGAATGTGTTTCAACAGTGTGTTTACTCTATGATGAAAGAATTTTTTCCTCGATGTGGTGTTGGTTAGTAAGTTGTTCTTGCTTGTCTCCCATAGTCTAGTGTAGGTATGTGGGAGTAACTATGTGTGAGTGTGTGTGTGTGTGTGTGTGTGGTATAGGTAATTTTTGTATCTTCTCCATTTCTTTATCAGGTATTCTCGTCCTTTTACTTTGTCATTTCTCTCTTATTTGCATACATTGAGGACAATGCATGATTTAGGTATGGGGGAGGGAATTAGTAGTATTATAAAAAAAATCAAAAATCCAAAAAAATCAAAAAAATTAGAAAATCCAAAAATAGAGATGTTTTAGCTAAGTTTTCCACTCTTGTACTTTGATGCTAGTTGGTGTTAACAATTTTTTATAAAATTATATATATGTAATGCGTTGAGATAATTCGAACGTAGTTGAGTAAGGTTTTCTTCATGAAACTTGTGTCGAACAAATTTTTGCTTAAAAGTCCAAGACGACACTTATTGCACAAGGTCTTTGTTGGAAAGATTGTCTAGGGAAGTTTTCGATACCTGAGAGAGAGCCCACATGTTAAAACAATGTCGAATCAAAGGTTTGTGGAAAAATATATATATAAATAAAGCATCAAGTACTCCTTTGAGATCAATGGGTGGCAAATACAATGTTATATGAAAGGGATGACCCATGTACATGTGCTGGTATTAAGTGCGATTGTACGAGAAATAAATTTTTCTTGGTGACTTTTCACTGCCCTTGGTTACTGGAGAATTACTTGACGAGCTAGGGCAAAAGTAGATTGACTAGTCTTGTTTTGTGGCCTTTGTTACTCGAGTTATTAAGTCCGTAGGGGTATTTTGAAATCTAGTGCCCTAAGACCAACTGGTTTGGGAGTCATTGGCCCAAAGCTCGTTACATGGGTAACATAGAAAGCCTAAGAAAACAGACATTATACAGTCAATAAGAAAAAAAACAGAAAAAAGAGAAGCGAAAAAAATTGTGAATTTTGGCTAGATACTTGTTTTGATAGAGATTGGGTCAGTTCAATATTGGTTGAAAAAGAGGAAATGTACTTATTCAATTGATTCTTCATTGACCTACTTTCACAACACACCTTGGGAATTTTTGCAAACGTTTAAATTCGATATAAGTGAATTTTAGATACCTATATCTTATCTATTATTAGAAGAGTCTTTGAGGCATGCATTTTCCTAAAAATCTTCTTTTGTTGATACTGATGAACGTTATTGATAGAGTGGGAAGCTTGCTAGAATATTTCACAGATTTTATGGGTATATCTTATGTAAACCCTTAGGAGACAACACTCCTCTGGTAGAGATCGTCTACGAGTTTAAATGGGTTGTTACACCTAAAAGTTTCCGTGAGTCCTACGACAGTGGCTAGGTTTTTGTATAGTATTTTTCCTTTCGATTTTCTCGAGGACGAGCAAAAGATAGGTATGGGGGTATTTGATGGGTCCATAATTAATACATCTTTAATACCTATTTTATGTTTGTTTTCATAATTTTATTAGATAATTAATTATTTTTATTTTGTTTTGTAGGAAATTAATTAAAATCTGAATTGTAGCAGAAAAAGGAGAATACAAGGAAGGAGGTGGAATTACTTGGAGGCAAAGCAATTGGAGAAAAAAATCGAATGCTTATTGGAGAAGAAAAAGGAATATAAGGAAATATTTAGAATTCAATTTGTAATCGATATAGAAAACCTACATTATTTCCCCTATATATATGGGGCTCCTCTCTTGTATTTTAAAAAAAACCTAGACCTTAAACCTTAACTTTAACTTTAACTTTAGTTTTCAATAATTAGGAGTAGGAGTAGGGTACTTTTATTTATTTTCTTGCTCTTTCAATACAAACAAGTTTTTATCTCTCAAATACTTTTTCTGTTATTCGTTATTTGCATGTCTTATATTAGTTGTTTTGTTTTCTTCTTTAAGCATGTCTAGCTAATTCTCTAGCCCTAGGATGAAGGTGAAGTTAGTTGATTATTTTTAGTATTTGTTTGTTCCTATTATTTGATTCTCATAATTTTTCTTGGTGCATAATTGTTTGATTAACAAAGTGATTTTGATATATTATTGTTACCGAATTTATTTTTCATAGTCTATGCTTGCTCCATGAAGTTTTGATGGGTTATTGTTAGATAATAAGTTTCATAGTATATGCTTGTCTCGTTAATTGATATTTATTTGTTGAAGAAAGAGAATTGATTTTTAGGGCAAGTTGGATATTAATTGTGATTAATTGATGGATTCGGATTCGTAGGTTTTCCATATATATTTGATCTTATTTGCTTATTAGGTTAATTAAATCTCTCTCATAACTATTTGTCTAGTCTGCCTGATTTATTTGTTAGGGTTTGGAAGTTTCATAGTCTCTGAGGATCGATCTGTGATTGCTACAATTAAACACTGTGCGCTTGCAGTATTTCAACACATCAATATGTAGTGAATATTTCATTTTCATACACTCAATCCGAATGTAGCAATCACAGATCGATCCTCAGAGACTATGAAACTTAAAGAATCCTGGATGTGAACTTAAAGAATTTCCATGCAGTCATATTGGATCATATATAATAACCCAAGGCGCGTCGTAAACATGTGAGTTCTGATACCATGATAAGTTGATAACTAATTCGCTCCCATAAAACGTCTTATAGTTCGAAGATCTAGACTACAAGGATATAAAAGATCTAGACTACGAGGATACAAATGAAACACCACATGCAACAAAGATCCAAATGCTGAATGTAGATACAAAATGATGGAGCGAGTAAAAGTAGTTGAATATGAAATGTTGGTTGAGTTGATTGTGAAGAGTTCAACTGTATAACTGTTTATAGCCAATGGGCCTACTATTAAAAGTTTTTAACATACAAATTTAAGACTAGAGATTGATTAATATTAAAATTAATATATATTTTTATATTATATTTTTTATGGGTATTGAATATGAACTTTTTTATATTAAAATTTTGTAGTGCTGTAACATATGTTAATATATATGACATATTTTTTTATATAAAAAGAAATAAATAATTTAATAAAATATTGTTAGTATAAATAATTTTTTTTTATAAAATACCGAAATTTCGTACAAATAATTTGATGTTTGATTATTAAGTAGTTATCTTGAAAATATCTTCGTCAAAAGTGTAATTATGTTATTTATTATATTTGTAAGAAATTAAAGTTTTCATATTTTTTATAGTAATAAATAAGTTCTATAACATTTTTTTTTGCAAAAAAAAAAAAAAGAAAGGAAGTTAGATAACATTTATTCTATTTGAAAGATTAACGTTCTAGTTATTAAATTAAAAGTAAATGAAGAAGTAAAAAGATTAACATTTTAACGAATCTGGGGGGATACAATATTATATCAGAGTTGAAACTTCACCAAGTTTGGTAGTTGAATCTAAATAAACCAATGACATTCAAAACAGATACTAATAAATGTGTAGATATATATATATAGCTGTTAACAAATTATTACTATAAATATTTCTTCTACCTTCAAAGACGAGGGGGATGAGAACGAGAACACGACATCCCAAAAATCAACTACTGAATCCTTATTACCCGATTCTTCCAAGAAAGGAAATGCAACCTGTAGGATATATCTCGTTATTAAAATTTCATAAATAATTTTTTTTATAAGAATTCAAAGTTTCATTTTTGGGTTATTCGATGCGTTTTCATAACACTGCCCTGGTCCCATGCACGGGATTCTGTTCGATTAGATAATACGAAACTTTTAAATAAGTTCAGTAATAAAATGTTTTTTGGATTTGTTCTTATTGTGATTTTAATTTTATTTAATGTATAAAAATATTATTTAATTTAATATTTTAATATTATTTTATTTATATTTTAGTAATATATTTTGTATATTTTTAATAGTTATTTTAAAGTTAGCTAATATATAAATATATTTTATTATTAGACGTATTAATTAATATATATTATGAAATTGGCTTAAATAATTTACATAAGTTATAATTAATAATGTATTATAATTGTAATAGGTTTCTAATAAATAATGATTTATATTTTTAAAAGAATTTAAAAAGTTTGAGTGGTGATAAAATTTAAATATTTAATTCAATTATATTTGTTAGAGTTGTGTTAGATCTATAGCATTGTACTATTCTAGTATAACCGAATTAAATTATATGATTAATTATAATAATTTCCGCATAAAAATAAATACTCTTATGATATTATTTTGAATTATGACAAATAATAATATTGTCCAGTAATTAACTATATTATGAAATTGTCTAAAATAATTTACATAAATTATAATTATATATTTTCATATTAATAATATATTATAATTTTAATAGAGTTTAAATAGTTATATACATTAGTCACTTATTTCATGATACTTTTATGAGGTGACTTCTTTTTATTAGTTGAGTTTTTTGTGTAAGGGGGGGGGGGGGTGATTATCATTAATAAGTATGAGCCAATTAAAATTTGACAACTTTTATTGTGTGCCCTTGGTACACGAAAAACCATTATAAAATAATGAATTTTAGTGAGTTAGGTAATCCATTTTGTATGTTCACTCTAACAATCTTCCCTATATTCATTCTCTATTATTATAATAATAATAAATTTGAAATTAACTATTCTTAAAAAGTAGCGAAGAGAAAAAAAAAAGAGATAAAAGATGTGGGAAAAAGGAGAGAAATTGATTTTTTTTATTCATAAAAATGAAATAGGGGATTATTAGAGAATCCCTAAAAATAGGACATGACTAATGAATTTGAGTATGTCTAGTGATTTAAGGAATTACTATAATATTGTTGGAGTTATATGTATTATTATTAATAATATTCCATAATTTAGTTTATATCTCTATAATCTATTCAATTAGATAATATGATAAATTTAAATGAGTTTATTAATAAAATATGTTTTTTAGATTTGTTCGTATAGTTGTTTTAATCTTATTTAATGTATAAAAATATTATTTAATTTAATATTTTAATATTATAGTATTTATTTATGTGTTAGTAATATTTTATGTATATTTATTTTTAATAGTTATTTTAAAGTTATCTAATATATAAAATTATTATATTATTAGACATATTAATTACCCTATATTATGAAATTGACTTGAATAATTTACGTAAGTTATAATTATACATTTTTAGGATTATGATATTAATAACTTATTATAATTTTAATAGAATTTTTTTAAAATAATAATTTAAAATTTTAATAAAGTTTATATAATTTTAGCGATGATAAAATTGAGATATATAAGTAAATTATATTTATTAGAAATGTGTTGGATCTATACCTAATTTTAATAGGATTTTTTAATCTATAGTTTTAATAAATTTAAAGAGTTTGAGTTGTGATGAAATTGAGATAGGTAAATCAATTATATTTGTTAATATTGTCAACAGTCAAGATGTTAAAAATGAACTTGTCAAAGTCTTAGAAGGAAAGAAACTCTGAAAGAAAAATTAGTTAACGAACAAGAAACGCTTGAGAAATGGACTAGGCTGCTAAGGTTTCCTAGAAAATCATTGAGATTCAAGGAATGGAGTCCTTTGTTAAGAACAATCCATTTTAAGAAATATTAGTTGATAAATGCAAGTCAATGAATGAGGATCAATCGACTGCTAATCCTGCATCAATCAATAAAATTATCTATCGATTGATAACAAGTCGAAAAATGCTCATCCATTGATGAACAAATTAATAATCAACTGATAAGATGACTTAGCACACTTGTCGAGTTTGTAAGATAATCTAGAAATCAAGAAACAATCAAAGAGAAGGTTGATAAAATTAACATAGGTTTTCTATCAAAACAACAATTAAAAGAGAAACTTGAAAATGTAGAACCTGATGTTAAACCCAAGGCAAAAAAAGAAAAAGAAAAACAGGAGTGGCACAGTAGGAATCAATAAGCACAATAATTATATGCCTTACATATATGCTCCTAGGAAATTTTATGCTAAATGTGGGAGTATCAATCATTTATATGTGCATTGTAAGAAACCTAAACCTCCATGTGTGCAAATGACATGTTTTCTAATTTAGTTGCACCTAATGTTCCTATCCATATGAATCATTGACAAGCACGTTTAATCTATATTCTGCATATGTCAACATCAACATGCCTACCACGCCATAAATTATGCCATATGACACAAATGTTCATGCACCTAAATTTTATAATTCAAATTGCATAAAGGGTATGCCTAGCATGAGTACTAATGTTCATATATTTCAAATCCCAACTCCTAAAGTGAAAGTGCACTTAAATTCACCCAAACTTAAGGTTAAAAAGTTGGTGCCTAAGATAAATGCTGCAACTAATAAAAAAGAACCCAAAGTAATTTGGGTACCAAAATCAACTTGATTTTTTTTGGATGTGTGTAGGGAAGAAGGAACAATAGTTGTTCAAGGCACGTGACTAGAGATAAGTCACTGCTCACAAAATTTATTCAGAAAGCTGGCCCAGGAGTAATCTTTGGAGATGACAGCAAAGGATATACATTGGGATATGGCTTGATTTCAAAATAAAATGTCATAATTGAACCTGTAGCACTAGTTGATGGTCTAAGGCACAATCTGTTAAGCGTCAATCAACTGTGTTATGATGAAAATGGTGTGTGTTTTACAACTGAAGCATTCTGACTGGAATCAGAACATGAAATGTTTATGTTGCTGACTTCAACTCTGTCAAGTAAAACACAATGACATGTCTGTTTAGAAGATTTAATATTGATAAAAATTGGTTGTGGCACAAGAAATTAGTTCACCTCAACTTCAAAGCCATGAATAAGTTGGTCAAGAAGAACATGGTTAGGGGAATTCTTCAAATGAAATTCACTAAGAATGGTGTTTATGATGCTTATCAAAAAGAAAAATGAAAAAAAGTATCATTCAAATCAAAGGCAGAGTCATCAATTGATAAGCCACTTAAGCTGTTGCACATGGATTTACTCGGATCAGTCAACATAATGTCCACATCTAAGAAGAAGTATGCATTGGTTATAGTGGATGACTTCACAAGATTTTCATTAGTGTATTTCCTGCATTCCAAGGATGAAGCAAGTTAACTCATTATCAATCATGTGAAGAATGTTGAAACTGGAATAAAATTCAAAGTCAAGACAAATCAGGAGGAATAATGGAACCGAATTCAAGAATTCCACAATGAAATTTTATGTAAAGAAAAATAAATCACTCAGAACTTTTCTTCACCTAAGACACCTTAGCAAAATGAAAAATAGTCAAATGAAAGATGAAAAATTAGTCAAATGGTGGAATATAGTAAATAGATATAACATCCCATATTTTTCTACATTATTTATTTATTTTTGTAATTTTAAATTAAAATTATAATAATTATTATTTTATTATTTTCTTTTACTATTATTACGTGATATATGAGTAGGGGTGAGTAAAAGCGAATCAAAACTGAAAAAGCAAATTTAAATTGAAAAAGCGAACCGAATTATTAAATTACCGTTGATTTAGTTTAGTTTTTTTGATTTTACGATTCAGTTCGGTTTGAATTTAAAGAATCGAAATTGTATTCGGTTCGGTTCGGTTCGATTATTTTTTTAAAAAAATTCGATTTGCATCGAACTGACCTAACTACGTAGATTCTGTGTTCTGTAGTCTACACTCTGCACATATTATATATTCACTAGACTTCCTTTGTCATATGCATTGTATTTGTTATATTTCAGACATGAATATACCACCTGAAAGGATCCATTTCATTTTTAGGACAAGAGACCAGTTCAATTTCATAAATGGGACGTCTGAGTTGAACGTTTCAAAAATGGGACATCTAAATGCCTTTCATGGCGTTCATCAAAGCTAGGACAGCTGAAGAATTATAAGTGGTGACTGCCATGTAGTGTGGCGGTTATGAAATAAATCATATTCTTGATTACCGCCACACCAAATGGCGATCATAATTGTGGCGGTCACCATTGGAAAAAAAATATTGATATTACTTTTACATATATCTCTGCCTTTTACATATATCTCTGACTTCATTATTATAAGTTGTATGTTTCGTGATAAGGAAACCCTTATAGAAGCGGTAAGGGGGGTTCATATAAAGAGTGACCGGAACTACCAAGTGTATAAGAATAATCCAACTCAGTTCATTGCAAAGTGTGTTTATGGTTACTGTCCATGGAGATTAAGAGCTGCTAAAATGGTGAAACACGGTACATTTGAAATCACAAAGATGAGGGGTAATCACACATATTTGAATAATGAGCCGATGTAGGATCACAGGAAGATATCTGTAAAATTAATTGCTAGGCTTATTAAACCTCATGTAAGTGAAATAGTATTACAAAATTAATTTGTTGCTGATTGATTTAGTATTTTAGTTGATGTAAATATTTCTAACATGTGTAACAGGTGATGAAGAGGCCTAATATACCCATCATGACTGTTATTATAATGGTGAATAATGAATATAATCATCGTATGAATTATCTGAGAGCATGGAGAGGGAAGCAGTCTACAGTGGATTATGTATATGGAAAATGGAGTACAACTTATGATGATCTACCTTTGTTTTTTATGGAAATGGTACATGCCAATCGTGGGAGTGTTGCTGTGATTGATGCTGCTAGTCATGAAACCCAATCTCAGTCCTCAGTGTGCAAGAGTATTTTCTGGTGTTTGAAAGCAATGATGGATGGTTGAGAGCATGCCCGTCCTGTACTTTCAATTGATGGTATGTTCTTGAAGGGAAGATATAATGGCAAGTTGCTTATTGCTATGGCTGTGGATTCAAACAACCACCAATATCCTGTATGTTATACGTTGGTGGATGAGGAGTCAACCGAGAACTGGTCATAGTTTTTAAGACTGTTACGAAAACACGTATGCAGGGAAAGACATGGTGTTTGCATAATTTCGGACTGGGCATCGGGTATTCTTGCAGCGATGAGGGACTCAAGGAATCAATTTACACCACCTCTGGGCGTGCATAGATTTTGCTTGTTCCATGTGCGAAGTAATTTTTACTCACACCACCACGGGGGTGAGCTAAAGCATTTGATGTGGTTACTTGGTGTAACCATGCAGGTAAGGAAACACGAAGCCTACATGAAACAAATCGGTGATATCCCAGCTTCTGCCTTACAATACCTACGCAACATTCTACCAGAATTGTGGACTCTATCGCATGACACCGGTGGCGCTCGTTTCGGCCAAGCTATAACAAATATTATGGAAGGTTTTAATGGGAACATTAGAATGGCCCAATTTTATACCGGTAACGGCGATGATGGAATACCTCTTCTACAAAACTGTGAAGATAGTGAAAACCGGCGGAACAATGTTGAGGATATCATGCAAAAAGGTGAGGAGTTATGTGCTAAGAATAATGCCATATTGGTGAAAATTGAAAAGAAGGCAACTGCATATAAGGTGGACACCTTTAGTCGACAACGCAGCATATTTTCAGTGATGTCGCACCGATATCGGTTGAAATCATTGTGGAAGGGTGGTCACAGGCAGAATGTTGATATACGTACATTTACTTGTACTTGTGGAAAATGGGCGCGTCACCACATGCCTTATTCACATGCCGTGGCTGGATGTATGCAACACAACATTAACTGGAGGCAATGGATAGAGCCTTACCATTACACCATGAAGTTGTAGAAGTTGTGGGAACCTTTGATATTGCCTCTAGAACCAACTGAGTATTGGAATTATGTATTACTGAGGCATTGGCAGCAGTATGGCACATTAGTACCCGATGAGAGGCTAATGAAGGTTAAGCAAAAATGTGGTGATAAGGGGGAATCAGTTCGAATCCGAACAAGGATGGATGCGCCTAGGACATGGAATAAGTGTAGTCGGTGTGGTCAAGAAGGACATACAAGGCACCGTTTAAGATGTCCACAACGTGTTGATTAGTGTGTGATGTTCACAATAATATTTGTATTGTATGCCTAATTTTGTTTTTTATTATATGTATGGCTGTCATGAATTTTGGATTATTCCAAAATGGATTTATGAATTGTTTTTTAGTTGGCAACTTTAACATCTAGTTAAAATATGTTTTTATAGTTCATCATTTAATTATTAGTAATCTTCAGAATATGTTGTATATTCCTTTAAAATATAATTTTAAAGATAAAGATTACGAAATAAGATACCAATAAAGAGAAATAAAAGAGACATCCATACAATCGACAATTTATTTTATTCATCATCATCAGACATCATCGTGTCAGATTCGTAGTCTGAACTTACGCTGAGATTGTGATACTGTCTGGCTTGTATTCTGTCACCATCTTCAGCATAATTCCTAGTTGCTTCAACTAAATCATTGTGGAGTATACGTAATCGTATACGATTCTCCTCTTCTCTAGCATAGAACAACGTTGTTTCTAGTTGCTGAGGTGTGTCGTGCATCATGTTAGGAATTAAGAGATTGTTGGACTTAAATCAAGCCTAGCCTATGTAATTATTTGTCTTGCTGTAACATAGTTTTTACTTCTGTAATAGTTTAGTGACTTAGATATCCTTGTGTAAAATTGCAGATAGAAGTCTACTCAGTTTGTCTTTTAATTGTAAATGAAGTCAAAAATAAAGTCTGTTAGAAGATTCAAGTTGAATCATGCAACAAGACAAAGAAGACTTGTGGAGAAATAAGGAAAGCCATCTGAGAATTCTACTAAGGCAATTACTTAGTCGAGAAGTCAAATCTATGAAAGCATTTCGAGAAGTCTCAAAATACACTCAACAGCTCAGTACTCGGTCGAGAAGTTAGCAATTTGACAAGTCAAAGTATTGAAGCCATTCGAGTAGTGTTAAATGTGAATAATTCGAGAAGTGAGAAAAGAAAAACAATTCGAGAAGTTAGCAAAAGGAGCATTCGAGAAGTGGTAAAGTTGAGTCATTCGAGAAGTCACAGTTTCAAGTTTCCATTCGAGAAGTCTAGCCTAATCGAGAAGTCATCAAATGGAGTATGCGATCGAGAAGTCTAGTCATTTGAGAAGTCAATCATTCAAGGACCTATCGAGAAGTCACAGCTAGTACTCAATCGAGAAGTCAATCTCTATGACTTCTCGAAATAATTTAAATAGAGTACTCGACTGCACCAAGGAGCTATTTTCAAGGAAAATTGCAGAACAGGACATATAATTCTGCAGCTCTATTTTTATAGGATAATTCAAGCCTGCAAAGATAGAGACAAGTCTACAATGAAGCTGGGAAGTCAGTCGAGACAAATGACAGAAGGTATAAGGCTGGATGTAGCAGACTGTCACAACAGTGTTAGCTAGAAATAGATATAAGTCAAATGTAAAGTATGTCTTGTCTATTTTCTAGTTTTAGCTAATTTATCTTATGTGAGCATGTGCACAGGACATGTTGTCTATATATTTTATGCACAGCCACATTTGATAGATGTCTTTGATTTTTACAATTGTAATCTTCCTAGAACAAGTAGTTGAAGTTCAATTTGAATTTCAGATTGTAGCAAAAATTCATTCTAATAAAATTAGATTGAAAGTTACATCTAGTGTTCATTATATTCATTCCTTTGAATGATGTTCTAACACACTTAACCTGTTTTACTAGTATAAACATACAATCCATTTGACAGTTCAACAAGTCCTTAAAAATCAAAAGAGTGGCAGAGATTTGAAGTTACATTCACCCCCCTCTGTAGACTTCTAGAACTCCTAATTCCTAACAAGTGGTATCAGAGCAGGCTGTAAACATACATACAAACCAAAGATCAAGATGAGTTCTCAGAAGCTAAGCAGCCTAAAGATTCCTACATTTGACAAAGAGAATTATAACCTATGGAGGAGGAAGATGCTGATGTTCATAAAGCCTGCAAACTCCATGTTTCCAGAAATATTAAAGAATGGTCCTTTCATGCGAGTAACCCTAGTTCCTGGAACTACTCGTGGGTCTGAAGTTATTCCTGCAACATGGATACCTAAAGATCCATCTCAGTACACAGATTCAGAGAAGGAAAAAGTGCCTCTTGACAATAGCTTAATGCTAATATTAATTGAGTCACTGGATCTTGTGATGTACAACAATATTGTCAATTGCACATCTGCCAAACACATATGGGAGACTATAGAAATTCTGTGTGAAGGAACTGAAGAGGTAAGGGAAAATCAAAGGCAGCTCCTTGTCTCTCAGTATGAAGCATTCATGTCAAAACCAAATGATGGTATAACTGAAGTATTTGAAAGGTTCAACAAACTGATCAATGACCTTCAACTTCATGGGAAGTACTATGAGACAAAGGAAAAGAATACAAAGTTTTTGCTGACTCTTCCAGAGCACCTGGAGCACAAAATCTCTGCAATAAGAGAAGAGAGAGATCTAAAAAAACTTCCACTTGAGACTCTCTATGGAATCCTAAAGACATATGAACTTGAGTTCTATCAGAAGAAGGCCATTCTAGCAAATAGAGGAAAAATGGCAAATGTCTTAAATGCCTTGGTTGCAAAGGAACCATCTAAAAATGAGAAGACTGGTACAAGCAAAAAGGTGAAAACTGAAGAGTTTGAAGAACAGGAACATGAAGAAAAGGACTCTGTCAAAAGTGAATCAGATGAGGAAGACTTCTACACCATTGAAGAACTTGAAGGCATGGATAACAAAACCATGGCCTTCATGGCAAAGAAGTTTGGAAATTTGAGGTCCAAAAGAAACAAAAGTTTCAAAACAAGACCAACCTTCAAGTCTTCAAGCAAAGGAAAGAATCCAGCAATAAGTACCAACAAATGGAGGATACAAAACTGAAACAGTTGATAGATCTAAGATAAGATGCTTTAACTGTAATGAGCTTGGACACTTTACAACAGAGTGTAGAAAACCTAAAGCAATAAAGAAGGATAAAGATTACTTGGATTTGGAAGCCAAGTATGAAGCTCTCCTCAAAAAGCAGACAGGAAAAGCTTATATTATTGAAGAAAAATGTTTAGATGACACATATGAAGATGAGGAAGAAGAATATGGGAATCTGGCACTCATGGCCAACTCAAACAATGGATCTTCATCCTCAAATTCTCAGGTACCTTCATTAATCTTACTTGACATGTCAAATTCACAATATAAGAAAACTGTGGAAGAACTGAGCATTGAAATGTTTAACATTCACACCAGTATGACTGCTGCATATGAGGAAATTGCTAGGTTAGTAAAAGCCAATGATGAACTGACGGCTAGGAATGAAACTTTGGAATTATCTATAATAACTCTGGAAAACTTGAAACAGGAAAATGAGTATCTAAAAAACAAGGTTGTTTGTTCTGAACAAATTGAAAGATTTCTTAAAGAACAAATTTCTGAAAATGAGTTAAAAATCAAATCATATCAAAACTCAGCAACTGTTGTTCAAGAGTTCCATGAGAAGAACAAGGAAAACACTAAAATTGGAGTTAGTTTTGATTATGAGAATCTCAAGAAGAAGAAATTTGTTTGAACAAAAGGCAAGAAAGTTGATATCCAAGGAAATCCTCATATTTTGAAAAATTTCAAAGAACTAATTTTTAAGACATCAACTGTTGAATTTGATGAAGTCAGTATGGTCATCAAAAAATAGTTGGATGATGAGGATAAGGAAGCAACTGAAAGGAGTGTGCCCTCTGTTGAAAAAGAAGAACCCACAATCAAAACCAAGTCCATTCTTGTTCAAACTGAAACACAACAGAATGCTCAGAAAAATGATACTATGCATGCTAAGAAGAAAAAGGCAAATAGAAATGGAAAAATAGGCATCAACAAATAAAACAACTATGCACCTGTTCATAATGCACCTAGAAAGATTTGTAAAAACTGTGGTTCAACAAATCATCTTACTCACATGTGCAAGAAGCCTGTTGTTGGAAATAATGAGTTTGCCTGTGGTTATGTTAAACCTTTAATGCATGATGATCATAAATTTTGTGATAAATTTGAATGTATGCTCAGGAAACAGTTTGTTGATGGATGCATAAGTCAGAATCTGAACACAAACCCTAGGTCTAAATATGCCAGTCCTGTAAAGTATAGAAAGTATTCCATGTCACCTAAGCATGCTTATAGGTCAGAGAGTACTAATCAAGCTAAAAGTCAGAATAGTAAAAATGAGAACAAGCATGTGCAGGCAACTACAAATGCTAAAAACAGGAATGAAACTCATGTAACTAAGCATAAAGGACCCAACCTTGTTTGGGTACCAAAGAAAACTTGATTTGTGTTTGTTTGCAGGGCACATGTAAGAAGAAGGTCATGTGGATTTTGGACAGTGGTTGTTCAAGGCATATGACTGGTGACAAAGCCCTTTTGTCACAATTCAAGGAGGAGGCTGGCCAAATGGTAACCTTTGGAGACAACAGCACTGGTTTCACCATGGGATATGGAAAATTAATTCATGGAAATGTTGTCATTGAAGATGTAGCTCTGGTCAGTGGTTTGAAGCACAATCTTCTCAGCATCACTCAATTCTGCAACAAAGATCTAAAGGTGGAGTTTGAAAAGGACTTGTGTCTCATATCACACAAGAAGACCAAGGAAATTTCTCTGCAAGGAGTGAGGAAAGGAAGCCTATTTGTAGCAGATTTGGACTCTGCAAATAAGGAGAGAATTTGTTGTTTCTACACCAAAGCCTCAGAGAATGAAAGTTTGCTTTGGCACAAGAGACTATCCCACTTAAATCTCAAAAACATTAATTCTTTAGTCAAGAGAGAATTAGTGAAGGATTTGCCTATACTTGAATTTTGCATAGAAGGATTGTGTGATGCATGTCAGAAAGGGAAAATGAAGAGATCAAGTCACGAAAGTATGGAATTCATCTCAATCACCAAACCACTGCAATTAATTCATATGGACCTGTTTGGACCAGTAAATGTGATGTCCATGTCTAAGAAAAGATTTGCTCTAGTCATGGTTGATGACTTTTCAAAATATACTTGGGTAGAATTCTTGCATTCAAAAGATGAAGCTCCTGAGATTATCATTGAGAATTTGAGAAGATTGGATAAAGGCCCTACACCAGTAGTTGCCATAAGGAGTGATAATGGTACAGAATTCAAAAATGTTATACTCAATGAATTCTGCAAGGAAAAAGGAATCACTCACCAATTCTCAGCCGCAAGAACTCCACAACAAAATGGAGTGGTTGAGAGAAAGAACATGACTCTTATTGAAGCTGTAAGAACCATGTTAGCAGAAGCAAATCTACCAACTAGTTTTTGGGCTGAGGCTGTTAGAACTGCTTGTTACACTCAAAACAGAACACTCATCACAAAACCATTTGGAAAAACTCTTTATCACATCATGAAAAATAGAAGGCCGTCTGTAAAATACGTGTATGTGTTTGGAGCAAAGTGTTTTGTTCTCAAATATGATGTCAACAATCTTGGAAAATTTGAAGAAAATGCATATGAAGGAATTTTTGTGGATACTCATTGGACAAGACTGTCTATAGAGTATATGTGATTGATCAACAAAAGGTTATGGAAAGTACAAATGTACCATTTGATGATTTCAAGTTCCCCGTTATGAATTTGGAAGGTGAAAACTGTGACACACTGAGATTTAAAAATGAAATAGAGCCTGAAACTTCTGTAACTGAAAATGTTATCAGTACTCATGAAGACTCGCATGTAGATATCTCTAATGGAACAAATGTGGAAAGAGAACATGAAGACTTCAGTCATATTTAACTTGAGAATTCTTCACATAAGTCTAGCATTAACTCGGGGGAGGTTCTCAAGGATCTGCAACAAATGGCAATCACTTCAATCAGGAGGAAACATGCTCAAATGATAAAGATGGGGCTCATCAAACTAAATGGAATAGAGCTCACACAGCTGATCAAATCATTAGAAATCTTGATAAAGGTGTGAGGACAAGAAGAGTAACTATGAATGAATGCCTATTTGCTTGCTTTCTGTCTCAAAATGAGCCAAAAAGAATTGAAGAAGCCATGTTGGATCCAGACTGGATAATTTCCATGCAAGAGGAGTTGAATCAATTTGTGAGAAACAATGTTTGAGAACTAGTACCACCTCTAAAGGACAATGTGAGAATCAATTTCCAGTGTATCATCCATAAGCATGTGTTCAATTTTTACTTGCACAGCAGATTCCACTACATCTACTTTAAAGCATTGCTCTTCTTCTGTTGGAAATTGCATTGCTTTGAACACATTGAATGTGACATTCTGATCGTGCACTCTCATGGTGAGTTCTCCCTTCTGTACGTCAATCAATGTCTGTCCCGTTGCCAAGAATGGTCTCCCAAGAATGATAGGGATTTTCTTGTCTTCTTCAAAATCAAGGATGACAAAATCTGCTGGAAAGATTAGTTTGTCGACTTTTACCAACACATCTTCGACAATTCCTCGCGGATAAGTGATTGAACGATCCGCCAACTGCAGTGACATGTTAGTTGGCTTCGGCTCAGGAAGACCAAGTTGTAAGAATATAGAGTATGGCATGAGGTTGATGCTTGCTCCCAAATCGCACAAACATTTGTCGAACGCCAAATTCCCAATTATGCATGGTATAGTGAAACTACCAGGATCCTTCAACTTTGGTGGTAACTTCTGCTGCAATACTGCACTACATTCTTCCATCAAGGCAACAGTGTTTAACTCTTCTAGCTTCAGTTTCCTAGATAGAATGCCTTTCATGAATTTGGCGTAGCTAGGCATTTGCTCCAGCGCTTCAGCAAAAGGTAAATTGATGTGTAGTTTCTTAAAAACTTCCAAGAATTTAGCAAACTGTTTATCTGATTTTTGCTTCTGAAGCCTTTTAGGGAATGGTGGAGGAGGAAATACTTCCTTGTGAACACTGTCTGTCTCTGAACTGCTTTTCTCTTCTGAATCAGTTCTTTTTTCCTTAATTGGTTCCTCCTACGCAACTTTTTCTGCAGAAATTTCCCTCTCGGCAGTAAGGTGGGGCGCGCCCGTGCCTGAGGAAGCGCGCCCGCCCTGCACCTCCTGCCCAGAATGCTGACGTTCTTCGTTTTGTGGAATTTCGCCCTCCTGATTGTTCGTAACCCTTCCAGAACGCAATGTAATAGCGTGTATTTGTTCCTTGCTTTCTTTCTTGCCTGGGTTAGCCTCTGTGTCACTTGGTAATTGTCCTTGAGGTCTGTGTAGAAGAGCACTTGCTAGTTGACCAATTTGATTTTCCAATGTCTTCAGCGTTACAGCTTGACTCTTATACATCATTCTCAGTTCCTCCATCTCTGACTTTTCATTTGAGTGCCCAGGTCCTCCCTGAGATTGTTGATGAAAACCAGGAGGGTTGTATGATTGTCTTGGTGCATAAGATTGTTGAGGAACAGAATTGTTGAAAGGCCTTGTTCCAAATTGCTGACCCTGCGATGGTTGTGGACTGGCATTCTGATTGTTGCTCCAACTGAAGTTAGGATGATTCCTGTTGTTGGGGTGATATGTATTAGGTGCCGGTTGTGTAGGTTTCTGAAAGTTGCCAACAAAATACGCTGAATCGCTAGAAATAGTACACTGAGTTGTATCATGAGCACCTGCACATAAATCACAAACCATAGCGACTTGCTGAATTCCTGCCTTGGATAGTGCGTCCACCTTTATAGATAAAGCCTGTAGTTGAGCTGTTATAGCAGTGGCAGCGTCCACTTCAAAAACACCTGCAGTTTTACTCTGCGGCAATCGCTGAGTAGGATTCTGATACTCGTTGGCAGCCATCATTTCAATCAAGTCATAAGCTTCTTCATAGCTCTTGGCCCAAAGAGCTCCTCCAGATGCTGCATCAAGCATAGGTCGTGAATGATTCAATCCATTATAGAAACCATTAATGACCATCCAATCTGGCATCCCATGATGGGGACACTTTCGAAGCATCTCTTTATACCTTTCCCAAGCCTCACACAACGTTTCTCCAGAATGTTGATTGAACTGTGTAAGAGCATTCCTCATGGCTGCCGTCTTAGCCATAGGAAAGAATTTAGTCAGAAACTTTTGTGCGAGATCCTCCCAAGTAGTTATAGAACCTGCTGGCAGCGAATGCAACCAGCTCTTTGCCTTGTCTCGTAGAGAGAATGGAAACAGCCTCAGTTTTATAGCATCTTCAGAAACCCCGTTGGTTTTAAAGGTATCACAGATCTCGATGAAGTCTCTGATATGCATATTAGGGTCCTCAGCAGGTGAACCCCCAAACTGCACAGAATTCTGAACCATTTGAATTGTGCCCGGCTTGATTTCGAAATTATTAGCTGCAATAGCCGGCCTAACAATGCTTGACTGAATGTCATTGATCTTCGGTTGAGAGTAATCCTTAAGAGCCTTCACTGGATCCCCCATTACTATTTCTGGTTCAATTTCTGGAACTGCAATTCCCTCTTCTTCGTCTAAGTGTTCTTCCAGTTTTTCCTTACTCGATTGAGAACGAGTACGCATACACGATCAATTACCTGAATTCACGTAACAAACAAGAACGATTAATAACAAATCTCAGTCAGTGATATCTAACGACCACTGATGATAAGCACATTAACTAAATAAAACAATGAACCGAGTCCCCGGCAGCGGCGCCAAAAACTTGTTCGCACTTTATTCACGCAAGAGAACGTGGTCACAAGTAATACAGAAATAAGTAGGATTCGTTCCCACAGAGACTCAACTTGCTTACGTTTAGTTCACTTATACACCAGAGTATGATTAACTACCACTGCTAAGAAAATAACAACTGGAGTTTGATTAAACTAATAATTAAAACTTAAAGAATTACTTATATTAATTAAACATGGGATTTTAACTTCATTAACTATCTCATCTAGAATCTTATGCCTTTTCAACCTAGCATGTGAAAGTGCTGATAACTGATCAGACCCTCTAAACTGATAAACGCCAACTTTCGTTGCACGCATACCATCCTAATGAACATCCACAAAAGATAGAAGTCAAATAGTCATCCACTATACTTAGTCCCTATATGTCTATAGAGATTGAAAACATAATGGCTTAAGCACAATAATCCTTAAAATCACATAGTCAGTGCAAGACGGTTAGAATTACACCACAAATTAATACATGCTCTTAACATGCAAAAACCTATGCTAGCATGGCATGTTCTAAACCCTAGATCCACTTTCGCATTCACGAGGATTTAACAAACAATCATAAATGTTCGCGACGCATTTACAACGAATAAGCTTAACCATACTAGGATATCCATAACATTCACACACTTAGGCATAAAAACAATCAATATCTAGAATCGATAGAAAAATCCATTAAAACCCCATGACAACGATTAGCCCATAATTGGCCTAGCCACCATCATGGGTTCATATGAAAACATAGTAAATAAACAATTAAACATAAAAGACTGATATTAATTGCAAGAGTAAAAGAAACCACCGATAATCCACGTGTAGAAAATTACAAACGAAAAATAGCTTGACAGCTCACAAAGTACTTTGCCTCTTGACTGATAATAAAACCCTACGTGCTTACTTAATTTCCTAGATAGATAATAATAATAATCCTTATGTTTTTATACTAGGTTACATAAAATAATGATCCATGGGCTTGCTGCTTCCTGGGCTTCGAAACGGACCAACTGCAGAAAAATCAGTAACTGGACTCGGCTGGAGGGGCGGGCGCTCTTGAACCGGCGCGGGCGCTCCTGTTGAATTCTGATGAAGCGCGGGCGCGCTTGGTGGAGCGTGGGCGCGCCTGAAGCTTCTGTGCATCAACTGATTTTCTTGCCATTTGCTCTTTTAACGACTTATCCTGCCCTCTCTTGGTCTCAACTCAAGCCTTGACTCTTCTCACTTGAATTCCTAGCTCATGTACCACCAATTTATGCCATTATTCATCAAATCTGCTTCGCCTGGGAATCTGCACACCAAAAACATAAAACACATCAAAAGACACTAAATACTTGGGCACTAGCGATCAATTTAAGCCAAATTGGAACGTATATAGTGGACAAAAAAGTCCACTAACAATAAGAAACAAGGCAAGGTTGGTTGCTAAAGGCTATTCACAAGAAGAAGGCATTGACTATGATGAGACTTTTTCTCTTGTTGCAAGATTGGAAGCAATTAGAATTTTCCTAGTCTTTGCAGCACACTCAAACTTTAAGGTCTATCAGATGGATGTCAAAAGTGCTTTTCTCAATGGTAAATTGGAAGAGGAAGTATATATGCAACAACCACCTGGCTTTGAAGATCCACATTTTCCATACTTTGTTTACAGACTCATCAAAGCATTGTATGGACTCAAACAAGCCCCTAGAGCATGGTATGACACTCTGTTAAAATTTCTTCTGGAAAATCAATTCACTAGAGGAACCATTGACAAGACTCTCTTCTACAAGAAGCATGGTGAGGATATCATACTCGTTCAAATCTATGTGGATGATATCATTTTTGGATCATCAAATGAGAAACTATGTCAAAGATTCTCCAAGCTTATGCAAAGTGAATATGAAATGAGCATGATGGGAGAACTCAATTACTTTCTAGGTCTTCAAATAAGCCAAAGGGCTTATGGCATTTTCATAAGTCAAACAAAATACATCAATGACTTACTCAAAAGGTTTGACATGCAAGATTGCTTAACTACCAAAACTCCAATGTCTACAGCTACAAAATTGGATGAAGATAAGAAAGGAAAAAGTATAGATATGAGGACCTACAGAGGAATGATTGGATCTCTTCTCTATCTCATAGCAAGTAGACCTGACATAATGTTCTCCACATGCCTATATGCAAGGTTTCAAGCAAATAAAAAAGAATCCCATCTCATTGTTGTTAAGTGAATTCTGAGATATGTCAAAGGAACATCCTTTATGGGATTATGGTACCCTAAAGAAACAGGTTTCAACCTAGTTGGATATTCATATGCTGATTTTGTTGGTTGCAGAGTGGATAGAAAAAGCACCTCAGGAAGCTATCAATTTCTTGGATAGAGATTGGTATCTTGGTTCAGCAAAAAGCAACAATCTGTGTCAACTTCCACAGCTGAGGCTGAATATATTGATGCTGGAAGTTGATGTGCTCAAGTGCTTTGGATTAGGAATCAATTAAGGGACTATGGACTGGTGTTGGAAGGAATTCCTATCATGTGTGACAACACTAGTGCCATATCAATTGTTACAAATCCAGTCAATCATTCCAAGACAAAGCATATTAAAGTAAGGTACCATTTCATAAAGGAACATGCTGAAAATGGAGTGATTAAATTGTTCTATATTATTACACAGAAACAGTTGGCTGATATATTTACTAAGCCACTTGATGAAGCTACCTTTAACAGTCTGGTTAGTGAGATTGGAATGTTAAATTCTTCAGGGTAAGTGGCTATCTAAATATATCTCTCCAACTGTTACAACAATTGTTTCACAGATATGAACCTAAATGATTTATCTAAGTGAAACAAAGCGGGTGTATATTTATAAATATGTCAGTTATATTGTTGTACATATGGTTAAACAGATATTTTTAAACTAACTCAGAATTATTTCTTTGTTCTGAGAAAACCTGAATAGAATTATCATACTTGTGCATTATTAAATAACAAGTGTGATAATCAAAATTTTAGGAATATTAATCAATCACACTTCTTATATCAAGGAGAATAAATAAATTTTATTTATTTAAGAAATGATGGTTGCAAATTCTTTATTTTATTTTCCAAGTGAGGATAAAATAATTCTTTAAGAAAACTGGAGTTTGTAGTTAAGTTGCACATCTGTCTGACTTCTCGACTAAGTTTATTTTAAGAGTTCTCGATTCCCTTGAGTTCTCGAATCATTCAATTTTAAGAGTTCTCGACCGTCTTAAGTTCTCGATTCAGTCCTCTCTAGAGTTCTCGATCAAGCATTATTAAGAGTTCTTGAATCTCTAGATTTCTCAAATATAGCTTGAGTGACTTCTCGATTGTTGAGAGTTCTCGATTAAAGTCTGACAGTTCTCTACCCAAATAGCTTTACTCTTTTCTGAGTTCTCGACCACTAAAATCGATTACTATTTTAGTCGAGTTGTCTGTGTCATATAAATAGCAAAGTAGATCTAACACTTCAGTTCTACGCTTAACAACAAACTCAAAAGAAACCCTTGCACTCCAACTCTCTCTCTCTCTAAAACTTTCATTTCTTCTTTTCACTATTTCTATACACCAACTCCATGGCGTCCTCAAGGTCTATTTCAACTGAAGTATTTGTCATTCCCAAAACCAACTTCTTAGCCATTTCCAGAGATGCTGATGCAAAACCACAGTACAAATGTTTCACCAAATTTCTCATAGATTCTTACCTAAAAGAAGCTCTGTTAGCAAACCAAACCCTTTATCTGGACATTCTTGAGCAATTTTGGGCCACTGCAGACTGGGAGAACATAGCACTGAAGGATGGTAGTTCAAAAACTGTGATAACTTGCAAAGTCCAAGGAGTAGATATCAGTTTTGATGAAGAAGATGTCAACAAGAGCTTAAAGATTTCAACTGAAGAGTTTCATGATGAGCCAACTGAAGATGACCTGCTAGACTTTCTGGAAATCATTAGGTACTCTGATACTGTGGACAAAGAAGGGGAAAAGTTCAAGCTAGGAAAGATCAACAAGAAGTTTATGAGAAAGGAGTGGTCATTCCTGTTCGACACTATCTTGAGAGTATTCACCTGCAGGAAGACAGGATTTGACCAGGTTAGCCTCATTCCCATGAAGCTGGCCTACTCATTGGCCTACAACCAAAGGCTCAATGTTGGAAAGCTAGTTCTTGGGGAGCTCATAACCAGGATTCCCAGGAAAGGTAATGAGATTTTCTTCCCTCACTTCATTCAATTAATTCTCAATTATAAGAATGCTAGTTTAATTGAATTTTCTTGGATGAATAAAAAGAGAATTGGCTATTCCAAATGCATGTCAAAAATTATTTTTGGTACATTGGATATGAGAAACACAGTGAATGTACCCCTTCAAGTCACACATCACATGTTGAGTGTATTTAGGGGGTACCCACTTGTGCAACCTAAATATGGTTATCTTGATGCAGTAGGGGGTCATAAGGTTGCAGAAGAACCAAATGCACCTAACCCAAGAACCTCTAGCCCAACTGCTAGCCCTTTCTTGAATTCCTTAGATGTTAGTAAACCAACCTCTACATCCTCTCAACAGGGTGTAGTTGTAAAGAAGAAAAAGGAGAAAGCTGATAAGAAAAGAACAATAGAAACTATTGTAGAAAGTGAAGATGTCTTAGATGAGTCAACTGTGGAGCCTTTAACCAGGAGGAAGAAAACTAAAAAGGCCTCAACAGACCACTCTACATCCTCTCAAAATGATGTAGAGGTTAACAAGGGACTATACCTACTACTAGGTGCACTTTCTCAATAAGGTGCATCTATTGAAATTGGGAGTCAGCCCACTACATCCTGTACAGAGTCTGCACCATTGCAGGAATTCACTCTTGTCAATGAAGGTGTTATAGTTGAAAAGGAGACACACTGTGCATAAATAGGTTCATCTCTTAAAACTTCCCCATTTTCTCAGGGGGAGTTGCCAAAACTCAGTACTGTTCACACTTTCTCCTCCACCTCTCAAATTTCTTCTCAACCTACTGTGTCTAGCCAAACACATGAGGTTGTTGATCACCAGGATTCTTACTCCCCTAGTGAGCCCCTACTCAAGTGACTTGGTGCATGACACCTTGTTCACCACTCAGGCCACTCATTCAGATGGTGAGGGAATGCATGCTGAGGCATATCCTGATAACACCATCAAAACCACAGAGGTTTCAGGAGTCCTTACTTCAGACTCTGTGGGGGCTTAGGCATTTCATAGCCAAGTGTCTTCACAGACATTGGGTAATCTGGGGGACCTCCACACCATGCAAATGGAATCCCCTAGACACTCCCCAGTCATTCAAAGACTGTCTCCTCAGGAGAAATCACCTGTCCATCCAGTGTCTAATGAATCATCTGAGAAATTGGATGAGGAAATAGATACTGAGGGGACCACTGTAACTAGTGGCCCTAACACTCATTCTCTGTCACAATGGCTGGAACCTGTGCAACATGACAGGGAACCAGGACCATCAACTCTTGGTGGGTCACTATCTGATGAAAAGTTACAAGAACTGTATGGAGATCAGTTGGAAGATTTTTACCACATTGCACAACTGCTGTTGACTTCTCACTTGCCAAATAAGGATTATGCTGCAATAATGCTGGAATATGCAAAGGATCAGGAAGAGTTGAAAGAGAAAAATGCAAATGTGGCTGAAGATGAAGAGGCCAATGTAGATGCATGGTTAGATAGAAAATCTGTAGTTAGTATGGAGGAAGCCTTGAAGTGGACCAGACAAAAGTATCTCACTTCTCTTGGATCATGTGAGAAGATCTTTACCCCAAGTGCTATATATGATGCAATTCATGAAGTTGCCAAGGTTCAGCTACTGTCCAACCACTACCTTGCCAAGGGAGTTCAATCTGAAATTCATGATCACAGAGCCAAGGTAGAGGGTACATTGAAGGCCATTGAAGACAAGCTAAGGCCTGGAGGTTTTTATGATAAAGTGTTTAAAGACATGATTCATAGTCATCAAGCCATCCTGGACAATCAAAGGAAGATCAACAATATGGTTGAAGTCCTATTTTAAAACAGGCATGCAGACAGGCTGCCTGAGGATGTGCCCATTCACACCTTATCACCATTTCAAGTGGATCTATACTATCAGTCCAAGGCTAAAGATGAAGCTGCAAGGGCCTTTACAATTGACATCTTAAATGCCAAAGTGGATTCTTTTACATCCACAGTCTCCAAAGTTGTGTCAGATGTCCAAAGCCTCAAGAAGGAGTTTGTCAATTCCTTTGCCAATCAAGGCACCTCACTTGTCAGCATTTTTGCACAACTCACTTCTCTACAATCACTAATCTCCAACTTGGGCAACACAAGTCAGGCTCCTCCAGAAACACTTCCAACTCAAATCAAGCCAAGTCATTCTTCCTTTCTCCAAATATAAGATATCAACCATAAGGGGGAGAAGGAAATGAGAGAAGAAATAGAAGATGAGAGGCAAAAGACAGTTATGAGAAAGCTCAGGAGTGAAATTTTAAAGCCTAATTCTGACAAGAATTTCCTGGACCTTCTGCATCACATCAAAAATCAAGTCAAGGGCAATCATTGGAGTTACAAGAAGATGCTTGACAATGCTATTATTGCAGTGAGGGGAGTTAAATTTGAGCAAAATGGACAAATGTTCAAAGAGCCCTTAATTCAAATGGAGTCTGGCTATTTCAAAGTCTCAGTTGCACTTTATTAAAGATTATCTTATACTGAGCTAGAATGTCTGTACAAGACAGTGGAGTTGGTAACCCAGGAGGATGAAGAATTGAAGAATCAAATATTGGGACCTCTCCTACCTCATGCTCTTCATAAATCCTACTGTAGCCCAGATGGTGTGATGTATATGGCTAGTGGAGAGAAGCTTGCTCATTTCAAAATTCCTCATCATCTCAACTCAGGAAACAGAAGTCAAATCATAAACCTGATTGAGTTGATTAAAAAAAGAAAGTGAAACAGGTTGAAGACAATGTGATTGTGGAAAAGATGAAGAAGTTTATAAGTGGTCAATTATCTGATTTTGCAGGTTAGTAATTGAAGAAACAAAAGAAGGATGATGAGGACAAGGATAAGGACAAAAAGCCTGAGTCCATGAGTGATAAGGATGAAAAGAAGGAAGACAAGAAAAAGGAGAATGTGGACAAGAACAAAAGAGAAACATTTGAGAAAGAGAAAGAGTATCAAAGAAGAAATCCTTCCAAGCAGCAAGCTGTTTGTACTCACTCTAGCACACCTACCAAATCTCAGGGTAGTAGTGTGACACGAACAGTTTTTGAAACTGCTATTGCCCCCAAATCCAAATCTCCAAGAAAACTGTTCATGAAAGTAACTGCACATGGAGTGATAAGGAGGGAAATTAAAAGAGTCAATCAAATAAATTGAAGCCAAGTCAACAAATCAAGGTCAACACTGCCACAACAACTAAATTCAAGAATTCTACTAGCTCATTGCTAGTTAGATGTCCTAAGTGGAGGAATCAACTTATTGTTCCTCATAAAGGTCTACAAGTTAAGCATATCCAAGAAGTTACAGAAATCAACAATAAGATGATCAAACAGTGAAAGGCCAACAGGATTGCCAAAGTTGAGATCAGGGACAAAAGAATGTTTATCACAACTGTTGATGGAGAAGAAAAAGGCTTCCATCATGACAACAGTAATGCTACCACTCATGATATTATGAGAGTGATCAGCCTATTTTATAAGAGAAGCATGATTGACAAATTAAAAATGATGGAAATGGGTCAGTACTTGGCAAAGAAATATCATAAAATGATTGATAAAGTCAAGTACATGGAGGATATGGTTGAAAAGAAAAGAAATGAGGAGGAAAGAATAGAAAAGCTATCTGAAGAATTAAGAAGGCAAGGAAAATGCAGGGTGTTCAAGGATCCTGATAGGATTGAATTTAAACTGAGAAGTGGAGCTACAATCAAAATCAGAATGAAGTTTATTCAAGACTATCCTATGCAAACCCTCAAGATTGCTGCTGACATGTTAAAAGATGCTATTTTAATAGAAGAGGTCATGGCCAGGCAACAACTTTTAGAAGTTATTGAAGAAGACAAGGCAAGGGAAGCAGGAGAAAGAAAAGAAAGATATGATCAGGCAGCTCATCACCAACAACAAAATAGGTAGGATTGATATCTTGTATTAATTTGTAAAATTTATCATTTTCCAAATTGGGGGAGATTGTTGGACCTAAATCAAGCCTAGCCTATGTAATTATTTGTCTTGCTATAACATAGTTTGTACTTCTGTAATAGTTTAGTGACTTAGATATCCTTGTGTAAAATTATAGATAGAAGTCCACTCAGTTTGTCTTTTAATTGTAAATGAAGTCAAAAATAAAGTCTGTTGGAAGATTCAAGTTGAATCATGCAACAAGACACAGAAGACTTGTGGAAAAATAAGGAAAGCCATCTGAGAATTCTACTAAGGCAATTACTTAGTCAAGAAGTCTACTATTCGAAAAGTCAAATCTATGAAAGCATTTCGAGAAGTCTCAAAACACACTCAACAGCTCAGTACTCGATCTAGAAGTCAGCAATTCGACAAGTCAAAGTATTGAAGCCATTCGAGTAGTGTTAAATGTGAATCATTCGAGAAGTGAGAAACGAAAAACAATTCGAGAAGTTAGCAAAAGGAGCATTCGATAAGTGGTAAAGTTGAGTCAGTCGAGAAGTCACAGTTTCAAGTTTCCATTCGAGAAGTCAAGCCTAATTGAGAAGTCATCAAATGGAGTATGTGATCGAGAAGTCTAGTCATTCGAGATGTCAATCATTCAAAGACCTATCGAGAAGTCACAGCTAGTACTCAATCGAGAAGTCAATCTCTATGACTTCTCGAAATAATTTAAACAGAGTACTCGACTGCACCAAGGAGCTATTTTCAAGGAGAATTGCAGAACAGGACAGATAATTCTGCAGCTCTGTTTTTACAGGATAAGTCAAGCTTGCAAAGATAGAGACAAGTCTACAATGAAGCTGGGAAGTCAGTCAAGACAAATGACAAAAGGTATAAGGCTGGATGTAGCAGACTGTCACAACAGTGTTAGCTAGAAATAGATATCAGTCAAATGTAAAGTATGTCTTGTCTATTTTCTAGTTTTAGCTAATGTATCTTATGTGAGCATGTGCACAAGACATGTTGTCTATATATTTTATGCACAGCCACATTTGATAGATGTCTTTGATTTTTACAATTATAATCTTCCTATAACAAGTAGCTGAAGTTCAATTTAAATTTCAGATTGTAGCAAAAATTCTTTCTAATAAAATTAGATTAAAAGTTACATCTAGTGTTCATTATATTCATTCCTTTGAATGCTTTTCTAACACAGTTAACCTGTTTCACTAGTACAAACATACAATCCATTTGACAATTTAACAAGTTCTTAAAAATCAAAAGAGTGGTAAAGATTTGAAGTACACATTCACCCTCCCCCCCCCTCTATAGACTTCTAGAACTCCTAATTCCTAACACATCATGTTTTTAGCACGTTGTTTTGAGATTCTTAATCCATGCTTGTTGCATTGCTCTATACAACTTGTGCGACATTCTAACCTCCATTCCCACTCATTTTGCATTTTGGTTATTGCATGAGTCAAGTAACGCAAATTTGGATCAAGTGAGTAGTCAAAATCATCGTCACACCACCATTTCCTACCCATAGCTTTGAAGATATCTCCTGGAGTATAACTCATTCTTACTATGTGTATATTGAGAGAGAGGAAGATGTATTAATTAATCTCCCTAATGCTATCTATTTATATGATATCTTCTAACATACCAGATGACGAATCATGTCAACTACAATATACACTGTTAGAAAATGACATATAGCTACAAGGCTGGAAAAAATGAATCTCTGCACATCTATAGTTAAAGTTGTTTAGTCATATCAAATATCTACAAAATTATATTAACAATTACTGTGTTTACATGTTAGGTTACAACAAATGGATAAGGGAAAAAGTGTTGCAGATCTTGACCCTTCTCCAGTATATCAACTTAATTTCAATAAATGTGGTGGCAAATTACCCATGAAGAAGAAATTGGAGCGACATTTTGTATTCTCATAAGCCCTACACGTATATTGCAAGAAAATGAAGGAGATACATAAACTTTACAAGGCAGGGAATATCTCATACTCGTTGATGAAAAATGAGGAGCAACAAGCACTCAATAAAATTGAAATTGCGCAATAAAAAAAACGGATCTTGACCAACAAATGAAAGATGAATGAGAGAAGATAGAAGAACTTGCTGAACCTTATAAATTTAATGAAGATGTAGAGGAAAGTTCTGATGAAGATTTAACAAAAGCCGTTGACCTTAGTGCTTTTTAAGAAGTTGTTTTCTTATTTTTATGCAACTCTAATTATTATGATCTTAATTATGATTATGTATTGTTTATGTTGAGTTCATTCTTTAACTTCCATGACAAAAAGAAAATAATTCAAACACGTCATTTCATTAAAACAAACATCAGTTTAACAATACATAGAAATAACAACTCTCATAAAACAAAGCCTAAGTACTAGGCCCATTTGCTCCATTGGGGTTTGAAGTTTGAGTTATCATCAGTGCATTGATTTTCTTATTTGCTTTTATAAGCTTGATCTTGAGTTTTTCCAATCGAGTTTCGTAGTCAAACTGCATGCACTTCATACGATCCTGAAGATCATTTATGAAAATTGTCGCACGCTCTTCAAGTCGATCCTCGATCTAGTATTTATAACCACATCCATTCCATCCGTCAGGGCACCCAACATATCTTCTACCAGCATATGGGCCATACTTTGCATACTCTTCAATAAGCAGTTTATCGTAAAAGCAACGTTCTAAAGCTCCACCTTCCATGATACAACTCTTTGATAAAATTTAATTGTGGTTGGTGATTTATTTATATCCAAAGTAAAAGTAAAATGATTCTGCAAACTTCTGAAAATTAAAAGTTAAATTAAAGCTGCTAGAGTTAAAGTAATAGTAAAGTGAAATTAAAGGTGTTAAAAGTTAAAGTTATTTTAAAGCTATTAAAAGTTAAAGTTATTTTAAATCTGTTGAAAGTGAAATAAAGTTCTCCCTAGTTAAATTCAATACAGTTGAAAGTTAAAGTATATTTAAAGTTCTACAAAGTTATATTTAAGTTGTTGAAACTGAAAGTAAAAATAAAGTTCTGCAAAGTAAAATAAAAGTTCAGCGAAGTTGAATAAAGTAGTCAAGTTAAAAAACCTAATAATTCAAACACGTCATTTTATTTAAACAAACATCTATTGAACAACATTTAACAACATTAAATAACAAAATATAACATAAATTAAGATGTTAACAAAAATATTGTCCTTTCAACAAGCAACCAAATACGAGCTCTATCAACAAACATAAAATAATGTTTTGCAATGTTAACTCTGCAAAGTTAAAGTAATGTTATGCAATGTTTTAAAAGTCGATAGGCCTTGTCATATAGCTGCAAAGTAAAAGTAATGTTCTGCAAAGTTGAAAAAATCGACATGTCTTGTCAATTATCTACAACAAGGACTAACAGTGCAAAGTAATTCATGTTTAATCACATGCAAACCGAAGTTATGTTTCTTATTTCTCTATAAATATTCATATCTGAATTCATTTAAATGTACTTTTAAAATTATAGCAAAATCAAATGGATAGGGGGAAGAAACCAATGAATCCTGAAGATCTGAGTCAAGGTAATAAAGGGAGTAAAAGGATACGTGAGCCAATGTTACCCTATAAATTCTGTAACTTTCAGAGTTTGAATATACTTGTACACTTTCTTACTAATCATTTTCATAATATATTGTAGGTAAGATGCATCAAATGGATAATGGAAAGAAACCAATGAATCCGGGAGATGTGAGTGAAAACGGGGGTAAGAAAGCTATGTTGAAGAAATTTCTGAGTCTAACTGGGGTTACAAGCCTGAAAAGTATTGGGGAGTCGGTTGGGAGGATATCTGAAGCTGAAAGGGAGAGAAGAATAAGGGACTATCAAACGAGGAGTTTGGAAAAGAAAAAGGCCTGAGTCATGAAGGAAAGGCGAGAAAGGATTGGTAAAGACTGAGTACCAACCCAGTTAGAATATTGGCACTTCCCTACTGACGCAGGTCCTATAATGGATGAGAGTCTTAATGCAAAGTGGAAGGTGAATGCAGATAGGGATGCGAATCACATAAGTGAAACTGAAAGAAGAGTTGCGCTGGACAAAATCCATCAAGACTATCACGTCAAATACAAGGAAATTAAGGAACGCGAGTTTGTTGACTGGTGGGCATCTCATCCAAATGGTGAATATGAAGATGACAATTCTAACTAATGAATTATGAAGATTCAAAAAATATCCTGACTTTTTCATTGTAACTTTATTTATGTATTGTTTATGTTGATTGTCTTCTGTAGCTTTCATGTATTCTATGTATCTTTCATGAATTTCCAATGTTTATGTTTATGTTTATGTTTATGTAACTTTTCAAGCATTAATCATTAAGTCAGTTTTCATATTATTTAGGTAAAAGTTGCAATGATTAATCCCTAAAAAATGGAAGAAAAAAAATCAACTTTTTCATATTTTTGGTATTTTTCAAGTCATATTTAGGGGGTTTAAAAGTGATTGTCAACATTTCTAATTATAAAATTTCTCATTGTTACAACTAATTTGAAGTGCCTACTTTAATACCATGTTGTGAAATGGATAAAATTAAGTCCACAAGTTACAATTATTAATACCTAAAAATGGAAGAAAATCAAGTTTTTCATAATTTTGGTGTTTTTCGAGGTATATTTAGGGGGTTAAAAATATTTTAATAAAAATACTTGTCATTTTATTAAGAAATTTAATATTATTATCATAATTATAATATTATAATACTAATATATAAAAAAGCCATAGATATAGGATTATAATAATGAAGTCAGAGATATATATGTAAAAGGCAAAGATATATGTAAAAGTAATATCAATACTTTTTTCCAATAGTGACCGCCACACCAAATGGAGGTCATAACATGTCTGTTATGATCGCCATTTGGTGTGGCGGAAATCAAGAATATGATTTATTTCATAACCGCACTACATGGCGGTCACCACTTATAATTCCCCAACTTTGATGAACGTCATGAAAGGCATTTAGATGTCCCATTTTTGAAACGTTCAACTCAGACGTCTCATTTATGAAATTGAACTGGTCTCATGTTCCCGAAATGAAATGGATTCCCACCTGAAACATGGACAGTCAATCTTGATTAACAATATCGTACTGAAACATAATAAACATACTTAACAGAAAATCTTCTAGATTTGGCCGTTTTATATTTAGATCTGAAACTCTTGGTATATAAATACATACATGCTTTGTATCTATATTTCTGTATATGTTTTTACTACTTTTTTATTGTTCTTGATTGGTTTACAGCCTGATTTTAGTTGGGTATGCATTTGATTGTTTGCTAATATAGATAGTTGATTATGAGAATTAAATTGATATGAATTTCTTTCTTTCTATGTTATGATTATATGATACTGTTGGGGTTGTTCTTACTTGATTTGTCAATTTGGGGTTAGTGGATGTGGGCTGTTGAGTGGTGTGGGTTTTTGGATCATGTGGCGGAGGTTACAAGAACCCTAATTTATGATTTTTATGATTTAGAATTGGGGATGTGTTTCGACGACGTAGATCTAATCTTGAGATAGTGTGTATTTTATTTTTATTTGGCCCCATTTTATACAAAATGGAAATGAAACCCTAATACTTATTCGGCATCCCACTTTATTATTTTTCGGGGCTTGGTTGAGTTGATTCAGCTCTTTCGGGCAGGTGGGGTAATGCTTCAGCTAACTCTAGATTAGCTGAGGTGTATTCATCAACTAATATTTATTTTATGACATTGGTTGTAATTAAATTGTTTTTTATGTTTTTCCTTAATCAAATATGCCATAAACATTGAGAGGTTACAATTTAGATTTTTCAAGGTTCTTAAAGTTTTTATAAATTGTAGATTGTGCCATTTTATATGGAAGATTTGTGCCTATTAAGGGGTGCCATAATATTGGTTTTTTGGATTATTTATTGGTGTGTATTATATGTCGTCAGTTGACGAATCTGTGTCATTTTATATGACTTTTTTTATCTATTATGAGAAATTGACAATTGATAAAATTAAGAAGATTATAGGATGGTGGGAATGAACAATAAAAGGGAAGTACATTTTTTTATATATAAATATGATTACTCAGAGTTTTATGTGTTTAATCAAAGAGGACCTATTTGGTTAGATATATATAAAATTCTATTTATTAAGTATATTGAACAAAATGTTTATTAATTAATATTTTGGTAATGTTACCTTGACTCAGTTTTGTGGTTGATTTGGTGACTTTTCAGAGCAAAGAGAAAGTGGATGGAGGCATGATTTTCGATTTAATGGCGGAAGCAATAAGACGTAGCTAGCTTTTAGCATTGGGGACTCACAAAACTTTAAAATTTTCTAATCTTTGTGTTAGGAGCTACCATGTGATTTGATAATTTTATGATCATTTTAGGGCACTCTTTTTCCCTTTTGAGGTTTTTTCTATAGGATTTTACTCAAATGGGTTTTTAACGAGGCATGTTTTGTCGGATATAAACATTTTTTAATATCTAAACTTCCGGGAGAATCTCTTTCTTATGGGTCATTCGATCCATTGATTGGTTAAACATACCTTTCGGTTAGATGATAAACTTTTATTATCTTTGTGATGTGTTATCGGATATTTTATATCAATAAAACGATCTTCGTTTTTCTGACAAAAAAAATAGAAAATCTTCACTGAAATCATGTTTCAATTTTTGATTTTTACAGTTCGGTTCAGTTTCAATAAAAATGATAATTTTGGTTTTCAATTTTTTAAGTTCGATTTTGAACCGAACCGACCGAATGCTCACCCCTAATACGAGTTTATTCAGATTGGATTCCTATTATTTCTCTAGTACACTAAGTAGTGGGCTAGTGGATTAGAAAACGTAATTGTAGGTTAGTTATATTTCAAATAAGGGTATACATATCTAAATAACCGATCTATACTATATTATTAAGACCGCAAGGGCGTTTGGTCCGTCGTCTGGTTCGTTCATTTTGTCTCTCACTCAACTTTAAAGACATGACTTCAAATATACATGTTTGTCTCCTACTCAATTTCAATCACACTCTTTTAACTAAAATATACCGTTGTATTTAAAATCTATTAACATGTTTCAATTTACTCATTACTCAACCGCTTTAATTTATTTAAAATCATAACTTAATAATTAAATTTTATGAATAATAAAATAATAATATTAGTTTAATTGTATTAATTAAATTTTATTACTATGCTATATCTATATTTTTCCTAACGATTCAATTCTAATAAAATTTAATTTTATAAAAGATATATCATACATACAACTCTATTTCCGATACTCCTCCTTTTATACAATACTCACGGATAATATTATATTATATTTAAATTGTATTTTCTATTTTAAAAATCCTATTTGTCCTATAATTTTTATTTAATATTATTTACTCACATTCAACTCAATTTCATCACCATTCAAACTCTTTTATTTATTTAAAATTATGACTTATCATTAAATTTTATGAATATTAATATATAAATTTCATTGTATAGAAAAATGTAAAAATAAATTGATAATAAAATAAATTATCATATTAAATGAACTATTTAAATTAAATAAAATAATTAATATATAATTTATTAATAGTATTTGTGCTTTGCACAAGTTATAAGGTAGTATATATAAATTATAGAGTTATGTTTTTCTTTGACTTTATAAAGAAAACAAAACGACATAAAAGCATCGGCCGCTAAGTGATTCAAAATATTAGCTTAGTAATTAGTAATAATGTTATTCATTAAGAGAATAAGAAACTTAAGGTAATCTTAAATATTTTTCCTAAGACCACCACTAATATATATAAAAAAGGATGTTGATATATGCACACCCTAAATTTATTTATGCACACCTTGTTGAATATTTTGAACTGAAATGTCCCTGATTTTAATTTTAATCATTAAAATATATATTGTTAAAAAGAGTATTTCAGTCCAAAAACTTCAATAGGGTGTGCATAAATAAATTTAGGGTGTGCATATATCAGCACCCATAAAAAAATATATTTAGTCATTTAATGTTAAATTGTTACTTACCATTTATTTTACTTTGTTCATAAATTAGGAAATTAAGTAAATACATCTCAATTTCGTTTTAATTTCCCTATATTTGGATTTATTGTTGCGGTTCCTAGTATAATATCGGCATCACCCAAAAACAAATGGTACCGCAAAACAATAATTTAATTTGCAGTAAGCGGTGATCCGACCATATAAATTTAAATTGTTAATAGACGGCATAACCACATCTCATAATAATTAAATATTTAAATATAATAAATAAAGATTGCACCTTCTCAGTTTTTGGCAGGGTTTCGTGCTGATAACGTGTTATAAATTAGAAGCAAATATTACTACTATAATTACTAAGAACTAAGAACTAAGAACTGGCTAAGGGAGAGAGATGGCTAAGAGAGAGAGGGAGAGAGGGAGAGCGATGGCGAAGGAGCAAGGTAATTAAATGTAGTGTAATAATTTCTTCTCCTAATTCTAGTTGCATTATTTGTGTACTGACAAACTGACAATCAACTCACAACATTAAGTTTATTTTAAGAGAATATTAACTAAAAAATTTGTGTGTCCTTAAAGTTGTTGCATATTACTTATTTCTTCATGACATAGTTACAGGATATTTGGTTAAATTTATTTTTAGAAATAAATATTTATTTTTTAAAAGTATATATTTATATATTTTTCTAAAAGTAAATGTTTATTTCTAAAAACTAAAATAAGAACTAAATTTATTTTTAAAAATAAATATTTATTTATAAAAAAAATACACTTTTACCTATTTTTTCCAATAACTAAGTACTTTTTTATTAGTCGAATAGGGAGTTAATGGCAAACAACTGAAAACGATATATAAAGATAGGAGGACAAGAAGAAGAACCATTTTATTCAAAAAAATCATGAATCATTTTATTTAAATGATATTATTATTATATTCCTAATTATTTTAAATAATTAAAAATTATATTATTTTATTAATTGTGTGCATTGAATGTACAACTTTATTTTCCTTTCTTTTTTCATGAAATGAATGTATAACCTTCTAATCTTTAGAGCATCTCCAAAGGACAAGAGTTAAAATTGTTAGTTAAAACATGATTATCTAAAATATTTGAAATCTGTAAAGATTTAAGCTCTAATGACATTATGTATAATCATTAGTTATATTCAAAAAATTATTTTATTATTATTTTTAAATATACATTAAAATAAATTTAATTAATTTTATTCAATACAAGTTAAAATAAAATATATTTAACAAAAAGATATTTAATGATAATATTATTATATTATTATATTTTTGTAAATATTTTAAATTAAATATTATAAAAAAAATAATTATTAGAATTCAAAATATAATAACATATTTAAACATGGTAAAAATAAATTACCAAACATTAATTACATATATTATAAAAACATATTTTATTATATTTGAATATTAAAATTTTTATAAATTTAGTTAACAATAAAATAATATTTTTCACTTAATATAACATAAAATTAATACTTTATAAATAAAAATAAAAATATTACATCGATACTGTTATGTCCCAAATGGGTGGTATAAGCTAGAAGGGGGGGGGGGGGCGGGGTTGAATAGCTTAATACCGTTTTAAAAATTGAGTTTGACGTTTTAAAATTTTCTTTTCTCTTTTTAAAATATTACTAGACAACTAGTAAATAAATTGCGGAAAATAAAAGCAGAGAAAAGAAATAGAGTACACAACGAATTTTTTATCCTGGTTTGCGTTGGCGCAATCCCCTAACGGATCCGCTCACCCCTAGTTCAGTCCCCGAGTTCCTCCGTGAACTCGAGATTTTACACTATAAAAAGATGTACTCCTTATAGTGGCAGATAAGTCTTTTACAACATTATGTATCTATCTTGGACCTTAACTACCCGTTAACCCCTCAAAATACAATAGCAAACCTACTTGATTTATCTTGGAGTGTAACTCCCCGTTACCTCCTCACAATCAAAGTAGAACCCCTACAAGCTGGTATTAGAGCGTAACTCCACGTTACCTCTTCACGGGCAAGTAGTACCCCAACAAGTTGGTGTTAGAGCATAACTTCCCCTTACCTCTTCAGAGGCAAGTAGTATCCCTTACGACCTTATCTTGGAGCGTAACTCCCCGTTACCTCCTCAAAGATACGTAAAAATCCCTGCGTAGTCTATGTTCCTCTACAACAATGTCGGTCTTAGATCTGGGTCTTAAGTCTTGGGTCTTTCCTTTTCCTCATGGTGCAAAGACACCCAACTCCCCGTCGGCATGTCTAGGACTTGAGTATTAAAATAAGGATCACTTCAATTCACTTTCACCTCACAACAAAGTCTAGACAACAACTAGTACGACTTAAATATCCATGTTTAGAAAAGAAAGGTTGTGGACTAGTATATTATTGTACTAGACCAAAGAGACAAACAAATAAATATAAAATAGTCGAAGCAACAGTATATATACATGTGAGTCAGGGTAAGTCAGCTAGAGACAATGACGAATCACTCGAAAGGGTAAGTCACTTAATCAAAAGGACGAACCACACGTTGTGTGCTAACGTGTATGCAATAAAGTAAGTGCGTATGCTAAAGTAAATTGTGTTATGTAAAGCTTATGAATGCAAGTACTTTAAAGTAAATATGCTAAAGTAAATTGCGATATGTAAAGCGTATGAATGCAATGCAAGTGCTTAAAGTAAATATGTTAAAGTAAAGTGCGATATGTAAAGCGTATGATGCAATGCAAGAGCGTAAAGTATATATATATATATATATATATATATATATTATAGGGATATATAAGGTCAAGATATAGACCAAATATAGTTTGACTTGAATGAGATCAAGTACGTTTGCTAACTACTTTGTTATTAAAGGCCTTTACAATTAAGACTACAACTAAACTATGGTCCTTAAAACAATTACAAAACAAACTCACAAATATAACTTAGAATGTGAGTTAGTTTCTTAACCTTTATAAATCAAGGAGTATTTATGTTTATGTCGCACCTCGACTTATACACAAAAACTCAACTCGGAATTAAAGTGAGTTACCTTGCAAATATTCGAGGAGTCTTTAGTTCATATCTCTACATGAGATTTATACTAATCGACTCAAAATCGTAATAAAAGCTTGGTTTAGATACTAAAACTCAACAAGGAAGCCTTTTGTTTATGTCGTATATATCGACTTATACAAAGTATCTTCGACTCAGAATTAAAGTAAATAGGCATTGTATCTAATCCTTAAATAAATCAAGGATATTAACAACTAACCAAAGATAGGGAAGAGCTACTTCCTCTCCTGGTTTAGTTCACTCTTTATATATACGAGAAGAAGAGAAACAAATATAGCTCGTGTATATATAAATAGAAAACAAGACCAATTATATATATAAGCTAAAAATTGAAACAAACAAGATATATATATATATATATATATTGTATATATAATATAGACAAGAAATAGTTAACTTATGACCCTTGTGCTGTATAGTGAGAGACAACAATATTTCTTGCGAAATCAAGGGATACGAGTTAGGATCGGGAACAAGAGTTCATGTATACACTTAAAAAATCAAGCAAGTAAGGTGTATACACTACTAAACATGTACCAACTGATATTATATATATAATATATAGAACCAACTTATAACCTTGAGATCTAGAAAGAAATAAAGAGAAAAAACTAGTATGAAGCCTAAGACACACAAAAAATGGGTCACCGGAAAAAGTTGCCGAAATATCAACTTTTGGTATAACTTTGTGGGCAATAATACAAGTCTAGGGGCTGCTAAGATGTGGTAAGTGGGTAGCCAAAAGATTCTTCTGTGATGTGTGTGTTATAGAGCATGTAAATGTGTTTATAAGCTTTGTATGTGTTAGATCTATGGATGAACTAAGCTTATAATTGAAGAACTCTAAGAGATGAAATTTTTCTGGACTAGAGAGTGTTCGTTGAGAGAAAAATGCATCATTTACTTGGGTCAAATGGATTAAAGAGAAGTGTGGGGGTGGGGGTGGGGGTGGGGGTGGGGGTGTATTTAAAGAAGAAAATTAGGGTTTTGGGTCAGGGATGAGGGGACAAAGCTTCCTTAAAATAAGGGAAAGATACACAATTTAAATTTTGTGTTCGATCATCAGTACTAGCCCACTTGAAAGCATGGAAAAACGTGCAAGCAACATTCAGTTAATTAATAAAGCTAATAAATGCGAAACTGAATGATACAATGACGAATATGAAGTTTTTCGAAATAAAAATTTTGAAAATTTGGGAACCATCTGGAAATATTCCATGTAGATCATGGTCAAAATTCTACTCAATTTGGAGTTGACCTTCATTGACTTTTAATTAACCGAACAATCAATTACGTATCGAAAGTACATGCCAAAAATAAAAGTCACCCAAAAATCATGAAAAACATCCTAAAATTCTTTTTCAATATTCTAGTTACATTCCCCAAGTTTCCAGTCAATTGGACATTTGTAGCTATTATTTCGAAAAAAAGATCATTTCATTGTCCCTATAGCCCGAAATAATATTCGATAGCCATTTGTCAGAACTTGTCGATGTTTGGAATAAAGTTTTGACTTGAAATATATTCAAACATAATATTACTAAAATAATAATGATTATGAAGTCCAATGAATATTTATGCTTGAATTAAAATGTATATTACCCCCAATAAATAGGACAGTTAGGGATTTTTGGGATAAAATCAACATTTTACCTTTAGGCAGGACTTTCTTGAAGATAATTTGAACAAATAAATTTAGAAAATATATTCAAAATATATTCCCTTGAAAACCTTTAAAATAGACACTTTTTTAATTTAATAAAGCATTTTCTGTCTCGTAAAAGTAGTGCCAAAAATACATTATTTGTTCATCTTCAGTTTTTGCCTCAAAATATAACACATGTAAACTAGATTTGATTTTATCAATATTTTGATAAATCTTATCTAATTATATGTCGAGAGAAAATTATTTTGTTTCGTTTATAAAATAGTTTGACCAAATTTGACTTTTCACTCGTCGACTGTCACTTCGAATAACCTAATGGAGGATTACTACATTAATTAGTAACTTCCTAACCCTAATTTAATTTACACTTATCGTTAACACAAAATTAATCAAAATCTAATGAAAAGGCTGTATCTCACAGATACATTATACATATAATAATAATGAATATATATTTTATATATTATAATATTATATATTTACTAAGTGACTTATATATTTTAAATTAAATTATTAAAAAATGAATAAAAATAGTATTTTATATATAATAAATAACATGCAATCATTCTCACATGCATCAATTTTTTCATACTCAATTCTCAAACTCTTCATAATCTTCTTCATTTCATAATAAGATTCGGGCAATATATATTTTTGTGGTAAAACATCTTAATGAGTTTAAGCAAACTATCAAAAGCCTTGTCACAACAATGCGCGGTATTTTTGAATTATAGTAGCCTTGCGGTAAAATTTATTCTTGTGTATTTTGTGTTGCCTGGATAAATAGGGACATTATTTTGAACAATACATCATAAAACTCTTTGATACTATTGTTCAGAGCTTCCTCTACATTATTAGTATTCATGGTATCATAAAATTCATATTTTTCTCCGCCGCATCCCTTAATATGGCATTCATATCTATCGGCTCCTCTATTTTTGGCGATTTTCGACCACGACCATGTCTTTGCCGAATATGCACTCCTTTACGCACCTCTTTCTCACCGTGCAAACTCCACACCGTATAACCCTCACACATTCCATTTGAAATCAAATGATATTGAATTTCATTAAGTGTGGTCCAATATAAATTTTTACAAGGACATCACGTTTTATCTCCATTCATTCCAAATTCCTTTGTAAATTTTATAAATTCATCAACACCATCACTATATTCATGATTTATAGTCATTCGATAATTTTGCAACCTATTACTAATTCATTTTTTATCTTTAACGGACATCTACACAAACACATATATACATAAAAGTGTGTAAAATATACATACAAATATCATGTAGGCATGTGTGTATATGTGCAAATTATAATTCAAATAACAAAAAATATATATAAAATAAAAGCATAATAAAAACACAATATATAAAATGTAAAACTTACATTTAATTACCTCTTCTTTCTCTTCTCTAGCTTGATCTCCTCTTCTTTCTCTTCTCTTTATCTCCAATTCTCTCTTTTCTCTTTTTCTAGTTTTGGTAGAAAAATGACAATGAACAAGTACAAAATAATTTTTTTTTACTTTTTCTGAACCTAAAACTGACCAATAATATTGATCATCCGTCGGTTTTAGGCACATAAAATAAAAAAAAAGAGTAGGAAAACATCTTTTCCGACCAAGGGTTGGTCGGTTATGCACATGTAAAAAAACGGTGTCGTTTTCTATAATTATTCAATTTTTAAATTAAAAAATAAATTACACCTCAGCACCTAAAACCGACCTAAAAATATGGTCGGTTTTAACGTTGACACCCGGCAAAAATGGTGTCGTTTTTGTTCTGGGTCAATGGTCAAATTTTGTGGCATAACTTATTTCCAACCGCACCTATGTATCGGTCAGTTATATGTCAGCATAATCGATCGGATATGTCGTCGGTCGGTTTTTTCATGTCAGCGCTTTCTCGGTAGGTTTTAGTTGGTTGGAAAAGCCCTGTTTCCTTATAGTGTTAGGAGATATTTTGAGCGGGAGATTTAGATGATGACAGTAGACTCTATAGATGTAGTGTGCTTCCTTCTTGTTATCTAAAATTATAGTCAACATGATTATCCGTTGGAATGGTCAGTATTTTACATATTACCTAGATATTATATCTTACAATAACTCAACATTGGAGATGCTCTTAATAATTGTGAGATGCAGCCTTTTTAGTGACTTTTTTCGGCAACTCCATTTTTGTGTATTTAGACTTCAAAACTAGCTTTCTCTGATTTTTCCCTAGATCTCAAGGGTTATAAGTTGTTTATGTTTTCTCCCTAATTCTTACAACATCCCCTCTCGAGATCATTGAGACTTTCAATACTTTTATTGATTTTTCGGAAGAAAAAAACAAATAATAATGGTAGAGCAATGGTGCTAATATAGATATATAATCTCATATTCATTTTACAAGAAGTATATACATGTTAAATAGGAGGCTAACAATGGTAAGTGATACACATTGATATTCCCTCAATATCAAAACATCTATTTTGATTTATGTGGGTCAAATTGACTAATTTTTTACTGAATATTATACATAATATATAACTAAAAAAATTAAAAAATATATTATTAAAAAATATATCTAATAAAATTTAAAATGTATTTTTTAGTTTTTAAAAAATATAAAAGAATAAATTTTAATTTACGGTCAAAATTGGGTCAATTTGACCACACAAAAATAAAAAAAGACACTTATTGAGAAATGAAGAGAGTATTTAGAAATCTAATCTCTTGTCGTAATTATTTGAATTACTTATACTATGAACTAATTAAAAATATAGATAATTGAGGAACAAGTCAAAATTAAATTAACACTTAAATATATTTTCAACAGAATGTCTTTTAACTGATACTATAAAATTTTGATTTAAAAAATTTCATCAAATTTGGAGATATTCAATCAAAATTAGAAATATATTTTAAATTTTGATTATATTCAAATCAGAGTTAGAAATAATATTTTAAAATCTAAGAATATTCAATATGATAATCTACCATATATTTTATGTAAAATCATGATCAATATATTTTAAAATCTAAGAATATTTTAAAAAGGTGCTGCAAGCTCCAATGTTTTGGTTTAATTCTAGGCAAGCTACCTCAGCTATTGGTCAGAATTTTGCATGCCTTCTAATCACCTTAGATAAGGGTGGTTTTTAGCCGTTTTGCAATATCCAAGACAATTATGAAGATTCCCTAAGAAAGCTTTTAACCCCTTAATTCCAGTTTACTGGTTTCCTCATCTTTTCACTTCTTCTCTAAAATCTAATCATACTCATTCTATATCATCTCTCAATGGATGTAGCTTGGTGTTAAACAATATGAGTGTTGCAGGGGGTTGAATGTAACTTATAAAATAATTACTTTTCTCTTGCTAACAACAAAAAAGACAGTAATACTAGTAAGTATGAAATGCAAACAAACTTAAGTAAACTTATGAAGACAGGTGTTTAATTTCAAAAAATAATTTTATTATTTTTTGTTTGCTACAACTGACTGAAAAATAATTTCAGCTACAGAGAAACAAGAACAATGGATTTGCTAATATTTCTTGCTTGATAGAAAACCTAGCTCAGTTGCATAAGAAAAATGCTTCGTGGGATATGTGTATTTATACTGAACACATATCTCACTTACATGTGCACTTTTTCTTTGGCCTAGAATAAAGCTTGAAATAGAAACTTTGCTTTTCTTGTTCAACCTTGTCTCCATTCCATTTGTAGATAAAGATGTTCTGAGATGTACAAATATCTTTGACTCCTTGAGCACGCTTTATCTTTTTGCTTGTCTTCTCCCAAGTTGCAGTAGTAGACTTGATAGACTAAATAGTAAAGTCTAAATCATTCCTTGTTTTATCATTATCTAATCTGCTACCTGGAATAGATTGTCAGCTTCACTAAAAATATACTATCAACTTCTAGCTCCACTTTTATGACAGTATCTTTGGTTCCGCACACTTTGTTGTCAAGCCTCGATAGATCCTTGAACTTTACTGTCTTCAAATCTGCTATCAACTATCCCCGCTAAATGTGTTGTCAGTAACACTTGATGTCTGTGAATTTATATTCTCCGCCAAGTTTACTGTCAATGGAATAGTTGTTGTCATCTGTTCCTTTGTGCTGTCACTTGAATATGCTGTCGTAGGCTTCAGTTGTAGAATGTTACTGTCAAAGTCTTTACCCATGTTATGCTTGAATATTTTGTGAACTTCTACTTTATGGATCATGTTATTACATTTTTACAAGATAGTAACTATTAGACTTACTGTCACCTATTTGAACTCTATTAAACATACTGTTACAAGTGACAACAAACATACTGTCAATATCCATATGACAGTACATTTTACTTAGTTTCTTATAAATTAAAACTAAGTAATTCTAGTTGATTGCACCACAATCCCTAACACTTGGATCCCACCTGAGCTGGAGTTCATCAAGATTAATATCCACAGCATTAAACCAGAGCAGCCACTTCAAAATGGTAATCCCAATAGCATTGGAGTCATAATCAGAGACGAGGAAGGAAAGATGTTATGGGCAGCAATGGGCCCGATGCAAGGTATTAATATAGTTCAAGCTGAATTGTGGGGTCTGCGTGTTGCGATGGTTGAAGCCCTCAAACCCAAAAAGCATAAGACCCATTTTACAATGGATAATGCGGATGTCTATCAAGCTATCAGAGATCAAGACGAGGTTATTTTCGAAGAAACCCTAGAAGAAGTCTTGAGACAAATAAACACTATCCATGCTAACCACTTCAAACCTGGTATCACTTCTAGACATTTTTCTCTAACATTGCAAGATATGAACAATGCTGCTGTGTATCTGGCATCTCAGGGCTTGACAAGGGCTAGCTCTCGCTGCTTGAAGTGCATCTTCCTTTTGGAGAGCTTCAACAGATTTTAGATACTGATATTTGCATGGGTTTGTAGCTACCGGCTTTGGACATCCAGCCTAACTTGGGCCTTGGAGAGGTGTTGGATGAAGAATATCCCATGGACCTTTCAGAGGAAAGTTCAGATGGTGAGGATATTGAGATAGAGGAGCAGCCTAATAATGTGAATGAAGTTCAGCAAGTTAACAATGTGATTGTCAATTTTAATGTGACAAATGTTTTCATCAATGTGAATCTTAGCATGGCATAGGAGGCAGGTGGTGTAATCAGTGAAGAAAATGGCATAAACTCACATAATCCAGTGCAAGCTCAGGGGGTGGATATGCAGATGACTAAGGGAAAGAAAAACTTTTTGCTAAGAGCATCCTATCTGATAATGGTCTTCTTTGTCAAAAGGCAATATCTCTTATCGATAGCAAACAACTAGTTCACATTTCAGAGGAGTTTGATAAAGAAGTGATTGATTTGGAGCTTCAAATTGTCCCTGGTATATCAGTTGGTGAAGTCCTGGAACAGGCAGTAGACGGGAACTTGGAGCCGGTAGTGGAAACAATTGCAGTCTACAAACGCAATCAAGTGCCTACTATAGCAACTGTGCAGATCTTTGAGTTTCCAAATAAACTAATGGATGTGGAGGAAGTGTTGATGGAAATGGCTAAATTTGAAGAGTAGCAAACTTCAGTTGTTTAACTTGTTTTACGCACTGGCTTAGATCTGGCTAGTATTGCTTGGGCTTAGGTAGCTTATTTTGTTTGGTTGCTAGGATGTTTAGAAGCATTATGCATTGATCGATCTTTGTTTGCAAGTACTAGAATCTCTATTTTAATATAATATCTTGCTTATAAAAAAACTATAATCTATTAAAATCCATAAATTAAAAATAATCATTTAAAATCTCAATTACATACACCCTCTAAATTTGTTATTGTGTAGCACTGTTGCTGCCTCCACTAATACGATCTTTAAGAATTTTTGTAAGGTAGTCTAGCTGCTCAAATTCCCCATGAAGTTCCTCCCACTTGCAAAGAATTAAATGAAAATAAATAAATATCGAAAAATAACAAAAGTTCAACGGACGTAATACATACTCTCTCCGTCCCTTTCGATTGTTTACAATTTATATTTATGGATGTACCACCGAATTCTTTACATACCAAAAATAATAAACTTTTATACTATAAAATTTATTCTCACCCACTACTTCCTCCACCTTTTCAAATTTATCAATTAAATATCAATTGACCACACCACTTTACCCATTTTTCTTTCGCTTTCATCCACTTTTTCTTCTCTTTCATACTACTTTATACAATTTTTTTAACCTACGTACCCCATCCAAATGTAAACAATCAAAATTTAATTAATTGTTTTGTTAAGGTAGAAATATATATTTTTTTGATAGAGTTAAGGTAGAAATTATAAATAAAGGTAAAAGTATAACATATTCATCTTAAGGTAGCAACCATTGGTAACTAATATATTCGACACCACAACCTCCAAAGATCCCTATCACCGTCAAACAACTCCTTGTTCTTAAAGGGGTTGGGCAAAACACTTTCCAAAAAATATGAACTATTAACTTTCTGTTCTGATCTCTGAAAGTTACTGCAGATTGTATGAATTTTTTCAAAACAAAATCAAAATCGTTCCTAAAGTTCATACTGCATACAGATAGTTATGGGGCACATTCATGGCCCCTTTGTCGGAAGCGTAATCGATAACAGAAAAACATAAGTTTGACAATGAGCCTTGCTAATCTAGATAAGCAGCCTTATCCTTGAAATCTTCTAATACAAATGAATTTAACAGATTGTATTCTAGCTTGAAGATCATATATTGTTATGGGACAGCCAAGTTGCGTTAATATCACATTGCTCACAAATCTATTCTATTAAATAATACTGCAAAATCGATTTTTGAGGAAACCTTTTATTTAGTGTGATATTACTATTATATTTTTTAGAACATTAAAGTCCTACGATAACCTCCCTGCACTAACCTATTTGTTACTCTCTTCAGATTTCATTTCTTCAGATATATTATCCAACTTATACCCCATGCACCTTAATATCACCAAGATCGTAAATCATATAATTAACACATATCTAACAAATAGCAAGATCGCAAAGTACGTACATAACCAATACATATATTTTGTAATTTTTACTAGTGCCAGACATATAGACACATTGATTTTACTACTAATATATCCTTGTATATTGACTTTTTTTTATTTGGGGTCGGACTTTGTTGAAAGTAAGAGTAGAGATGAAGGCTTAAATTGAAATTGAGATTGAATTTGAAATGGTTTTGACAGGACAAAAGTTATGGAGGCTCAAATTGAAGCTTTTGGTCATATAACTTTAGAGTTTTAGAGAGAAAGGTCAAAAATGAAGACATAGACATTGTTTCATAGGTGTTTGAAGAGAGACGAGATTTATAGGGATTGAATTGTTTTATACTTGCTAAAGACTAGAAAATTTTTTTTGATAAAGATTTCTTTATATATCTTTTTATTATCTTTAGCATATTATAAATTATTGGATAATTCATTTCTTAATCTCAAAAGTTGTGAAAAGATGATTTTACCCTTTAATTTTCAATTTATTCATGGACTCCGTCCGTCAGCTTCGCTAGACAAGATTTGACTGGAGTCCGTACATTGAGTTTAAATATTTTATTTAGTCATCGCACTGTTAATTCTAATAATATGTGTATGGATTTATCTTATAACTTAAACACGTGGTTTCAGGAAAGTCATGATTTTGAACAACATCCATACAACCATTAGATTTTTGAGAAGCTACTTCAATTAAAAGAAGAAGAGAAAATAGAAAAGTTTAAGTAAATCAGAATTTGATTCCTATATGGGTGGTTAAAAGATGGTTGTGAAATTTAGGTTACTACAAATAAACAATCTCTTTGACTCGTGTTTTTTAAGAACAATTGAACAAAATTTAGGTGGAGGATGCTATCCCAGTTGCATGTTTAACAAAAAAAATTTAGTGATTTATTTTTTTTATTTTTCTATTTTTATAAAAGTTATCAATATGTTATAACTTACTTATAAGACACTTTTATTTTTATTTTTATATTTTTTAAAACACATAAGTCACTTATAAATCAAAATTACCCAAACATACATTTTAAGCTCCCCTTATCATTTTAAGTCACTTTAAACCACGTCATAAGTCACAATTTTAAGTTTAACCAAATGGGCTTTTAGTATCTTTAGCATATTATAAATTATTGGATAATTCATTTCTTAATCTCAAAGTTGTGAAAAGATTATTTTTCAATCTATTCATCGACTCCGCTTCTCTAGATAAGATTTGACTGGAGTTCATATATTGAGTTTAAATATTTTGTTTAGTCATCACACTGTCAATTCTAATAACATGTGCATGAATTTATTTTATAACTTTTTTTTACTAATTAGACTTATATGCTTTACAAATATATATCTTAACAAATTTCCGGGTGAACGAGAATCGAACCCAGAACCTGGGACAACAAGAGATAAGCCCTTATGGCCTTGTCACTCGAGCTATCTTAAACGCGTTGTTTCACGAAAGTCATGATTTTGAACAACATCCATACAACCATTAGATTTTTTAGAAGCTACTTCAATTAAAAGAAGGAGAGAAATTAGAAAAGTGTTTATCAAGTTAAATCAAAATTTGATTCTTATATGGGTGGTTAAAAGAAGGCTGTTAAATTTAGGTTACTACAAAGGGATAATATATTCTTTAGTCCTTAAACTATATGTTGTTTTTGGTTTAGGTTCCAGTACTATAAAACAAAATATTTCGATCCCTTAAATTTTAAAAAATCTAATTTGCATCCCTCCATCCAAATTTGACTAACAGACGTTAGTCAATGCTTACGTGGCAGTGACGTGAAAATTAAAAATTCACCGATTGAAGTCAAATTTTGATATATTAATCTACGAGTGATTAGAAGAACACGGGTGGTAAAAGTTTTTGATTTTGAGTTCACTAACGCATAGAAGTTTGCACTTTAATCTCAAGAACACGAAATAATAATTTTTTTTTTCAGATTTCTAGAGTCCTAATACGTAAGAAATATAACTATTGTGACACCCCCAGATCCGTGGTCGGAGACCTGGGCCGTCACGTTCCCTTTTTCCTGATATTAACACATTTAACTTAATCCTTAATGCTAATCCTTCACCTACAGTGACCCCACAGTTTAAATACACACCCTACTGATTATAGTCTCAGAACGAATACATATATATATATTACATAAATCCATCAGAGTAAATATTACAATTCCAAAAGTAAGTTCCTTGACCTATGAAAGCAATACGGTTTCTACTTGAAACAGTATTTAATGCTAATGCATGTTCTTGTTAATTAGCTTACATAGATCATACTTATAGATAAGGCGTACCATCAACAACTGTACCCCTATCCTACTTCTACTCCCTACCTGGGGTAGGTTGGCGAAGAACCTACAGAATGCGCGGGCATTTCCCACGCGTTTTCTGGCAGTGTGTCGCAATCGCGGTATCCTGCCGTCCTGTTGTGTTGTGATATATAAAGAAAGCAAGGGTGAACAATATAGCTCAGCAAGAACATATATAACTGTAAACATGCTGTAAATCTGTAAGCTTTCTCCTTTATCAAATACGTTCTGAAAACATGCTGTAAGTTATTTGTAAAATCATTATGAATAAACATCTGAAGTTTAAAAAAATAACTTTTGTCAAAACATGATAAGTAAACTGAATCTTTCAGGATATTTGACCGCTAACAACACCATCGGTAACTCAGCTCCTAGGCTTTCATTACGGTGCGTAGCACAATTCCAATTAGAAGAAGGGACTATAATTGGAGCATCAACACGCCCGCTACCACACATCCACGATGAATAGTCGTAGCACGTGGCAGCCTTTATCAGCAACCTATGGAAGCCTTCCGTTTCTCTATATGTAGAAGGGGGGCCCCGGTACTCGCTAACGTTAATGGGTAATCACCCTTGACCTCATACGAGCCAAAGTGCTGGACAGTGCGTCACTTGGCCTCTTACGCTAACTCCAAGTCCACTGAATCAATCTATAAATCTGGAACTGGAAATTAATCCAAGCTCCCCAAGTATATCATACTTGTTAATAGACTTGTCTATCTAACCTGGAACCGAAAGTTAATCCTAGTTCCCCAAGTATAACGTACTTGTTGATAGACTCTCATAGCTATGAGCATGTACTGTCAGATTAAGTGAGGCAGTCGCCTTACCACACAGGTAAGTTAACCTTCATCATATAATCTCCTTTCTCAAGGACTGAATTCATTTTGAAAACCATGACTCGGGAGTTTTGTCGAAAAACCTCTCTACTTTTGATAAGTTGAAAATACTTGCTACTGGGGTAATTGGTTCAAAAACTTGATTGCTTTCGAGAAGTAAATAGTTATTCACTTCCTAGACCGAGTTCCCAATTTTTGATAAGTCTGAACATAGTTTATTCTTATTAAAAGAATAAAATAAAAATTAAATTAAATATTATGGAGCTCTCACTATTTTTAAATCATTTTATGGAGGTCGGAAAATATCTAAAATAATTATCGAAAGCTTCGAATAATTATTAAAGACTTAAAATAATTCATAAATGAATTTAAATAATTAATAAATATTTAAAGAATATTTATTAGTTATGAATGATTAATAAATCCTTTTTATATATGAATATTCAAAATAATATTCCTTAATTAAATAAATATTAAAATAATATTTATTATCTCCATTAATTATTCTCATTAAAGAATTACAAAATATAACTATTTAAAATATTTATCAACGTTCTTTCGAAAATATCTGTCTCCGGCTTCTCCCGGATTGCGACAGTCTTTCTTCAAAACCTTCCGACTCCCGATCCACTTTTGAAACACAAGCTAGCTCTACGCTTAGAGTTTTTCCTTAACCAGCTTATACCTATAGTACTATATAGTATATAAAGCATTTACGAAAGCTTTAACAATACATAAAACAATTCGTACTTTTCAATATACAATTATATCACAACAACAACAGTCTTTCGACAAAACAATAGTACATTAAGTATAAGTTTTGGAAACTTGCCTGAGGTCCTGGGGTTTGTCGAGGTACGGGGGCTTGACGGACGATCTATATAATCAAATAGAACGTTTCGTTAGCTATTGGTTATCTTAACCACTAACGTTACGCATGCACGAACCATAAGCTTGACATAAGTTAGACCTCTCGTTCTAGTATCACTTAACCTTAGGGACATATGTTAATCACTTAAGTCAATTCATGGGTCAATGACATCTCCCTACTTGTCACCTTACATAGACACTTAAGTTTCCCTTAATCACTCATTCTCCTTCAAGGTTTGTCATTGAACCTGTCCGGCTTCAATAATTTTATAAAATCGAACTTTTCTCCTTTTGTCATGAAATTTTGCGGAGGCCTTACCAACTGTCTAAAATATGTTCCCTTAAAAGTTCATGATTTTTGGTGACTTTTAAGTGGTCCATTTTTATTCACAAAAAGGGCTTCCCGAAACAGTTTGGTTGGTTTAGTTGTCTTTACTAAAATTGACTTATCTCCTAAACCGTATATCGGAATAACATGATTCAAGTGTCAAAACGATCTATGGGTCAAGTACTATTCAACTATGGTCAGAGGTGTTAGGGGCCAGGAGCATGACAATTCGGTTTTCACAGTTTTAAAGGAGTGCTCACGAAAAATAGGCATTACAACGGCTATAAACGTAACGTTTTCCGGATTCAACCAACGTGAATCCATTCACAACCAACACTCAACTCACTCATACCATCATGGTCACAACATTAAGCTACTCATTTCACAATCATATGCTAACATCAATCCAAGAACTCAACCAAAACTCAACATCTTACTAACATCATTTCATCATTACCATTCTAGCTCATGAATCCATCTACTAACACTTTCATGGCATACTACTCACACAAAACACAAGGGTTTAAGGGTGTTCATACTTTCTTGGAGTTCAAACAACACCTAGGTAGAGCTTGGAGTCCTTAAGGGTGCTTGATCTATCCTTAGAAACCAAGAAACATCAAGAACAAAGCTTTAGATTTTCTATGTTTCACTATTTATACTATTCATGCTCATCTTGGATTAATATTTGAAAATGAAAGACATGGAGGATGAACTTGAGATTTGAACCATACCTTATCTATGAAATATAGAAGCTTGGGAATTAATCTTGTGATTTATGAAGCAAGGGAGCTAGGAGCTTGAAATTTTTTTTTCTTCTCTTTTATGGAAAAGCCGAATGATGCTTGGTGAGGGAGAACAAGAGAGATACTTGCTTGACCACTTGATTTGTGTTTGATTTTTGTGAGATAAAATCTTTGAAAAGGCTAATTATGGCTTGGTTGAATTTATTCAAAGGTGATAAAGTAGCTTTATGGCTTCTTTTCCCTAATTTTGGGAACTATGTTCCTTGATCTTGGTTACTCATTTAGTTACTTGCCTTAGTTCATCCACTTGGTTCCACTAATGCAAGTACTTGCTTGCAAAGCATGATTAGGGTTAACACTTCTCATTTCTATCTTTGTAAGGTGAACATTCACTAGTCACAATACCTTAGCATGTCTAGGATATAATTTCTTTGAATTATAATGCCCTAGGTCATAACTTAATCCTCCATCTCTCGATATCTCGTAAATTACGAAACAATTAGTAATCGACAAAATCTTCGGATTCTAACGTCCTTTACATTCACTTATTTACTTAGTACTATCGCAATATTACTTCGGATTTATAATCCTCAATCATTTATATAGTGTGGGCTAACATGATTTTCGTAAAACTTCAAACTTACTATTCATTCATAGTTCGGAGTTTATAAAAAAAATTCGGGTTCTTACAGTCTCCCTCCCTTAAAGGGATTCCGTCCCGGAATCTACACTGAAAACAAGTGAGAATGCTTTTCTATCATGGCGCTTTCTAGTTCCTATGTTGATTCTTCAGTGTTCTGGTTTCTCCACAAGACTCTTACTAGGTTGACCACTTTGTTCCTGAGCACTTGTTCTTTTCGGTCCAAGATTTCCACTGGTCGTTCCATATAGGTCAGATCTGGTTGTAGGTCTACCTGTTCATGCTCTATTGCATGCCTGGCATCTACATTATACTTTCTCAGCATAGACACATGGAACACATTGTGGACTTGTTGCAAATTTGGGGGTAGGGCCAATTCGTAGGCTACTTTCCCTTTTAAGATCTCGAATGGTCCAATGAATCTTGGGCTCAGCTTTCCTTTCTTTCCAAATCTCATTAATCATTTCCATAGGGAAACTTTTAGAATTACTGAGTGTCCCACTTCGTACTCTCTATCTTTCTTGGTCTGATCGGCGTACTTCTTTTGTCGGTCTTGTGCTGCTATCAATCGGTTCCGGATGAGCTCTATCGTTTCTCTCATTTTCTGGACCAATTCGGGTCCCAATACTTTCCACTCTCCTACTTCCTCCCAACACAATGGGGAGCGACACTTTCTCCCGTGTAGGGCTTCATAAGGGGGCATACCTATGCTGGCGTGGTAGGTGTTATTGTAGGCAAACTCGATTAAAGGTAAGTGATCATTCCAGCTTCCTTCAAAATCTATTACACACATCCTCTAATGTCTGAATGGTTCGCTCGCTCTTTCCATCCGTTCGGGGATGATAAGCCGTGCTCATGTTCAGCTTAGTCCCCGCACATTCTTGAAAACTTCTCCTAAATCTTAAGTTAAATCTTGGATCTCGGTCCGATACTATGGACACGGGAACTCCATGTCGCACTACAATTTCCTTGATGTAGATCTCTACTAGTCGGTCAACTGCATACCTTTCATTGATTGGAAGAAAATGAGCTGACTTGGATAGATGATCTATGATTACCCATATCACATCGTGGTTGGTGCTTTTCCTCGGCAATCCTACTACAAAGTCCATTGCTATCTGTTCCCACTTCCACTCGGGAATTTCTAGGGGCTATAGAAGACCATTAGGTCTCTGGTGTTCTGCTTTCACTCTTTGACACGTCAAACATTTTCTTACCCATTCCACCACGTCCTTTTTCAAGTTCGGCCACCAGTAAAACTCCTTCAAATCCCTATACATCTTGGTGCCACCCGGGTGAATTGAATACCTCAAATTGTGTCCTTCATGCAAAATCTCATCCTTCAACTCTCGCACATTTGGAATCCAGATTCTGGAGGCATATCTCATTATTCCCTTATTGTCTTTTTTGCACTTTATTTCTTCTCAAGTCAGGGATTTCCATTCGTCTGTTTGCTTCCTTTCTTGGCACAACCTGGTCTTTTCTATCAATGGGGGCTGCATACTAATCTCAAATAATCCTTCTGTGCCCTTACTGACAACCTTCACCTCGATTTCCATCTTTTCAAACTCGCTAATCAGCTTCTCCGAAGAGGTCATCTTCTTAAGTCTTTCCTTCCTACTAAGGGCATCGGCCACCACATTGGTCTTCCCTGGGTGATAGAGAATTTCGCAGTCATAATCCTTAATCAACTCCAGCCACCTCCTTTACCTCATATTCAATTCCTTCTGTGTGAAGATATACTTCAGGCTCTTATGGTCAGTAAAGATTTCACATTTCTCGCCATACAAGTAGTGCCTCCAAATTTTCAATGCGAAGACTATCGCGGCTAGTTCCAAGTCATGAGTGGGATACCTTATTTCATATTCCTTTAATTGTCGTGATGCATAGGCAATCACCTTGCCGTGCTGCATAAGCACGCACCCTAATCCCTTATGCGAGGCATCACTGCAGATTACGAAATCTCCCTTTCTGTCAGGTAGTGCTAACACTGGAGCTGTTATTAATCTCTTCTTCAATTCTTTAAAGCTCTCCTCACATTTCTCTGTTCAGTCAAACTTTTCCGTCTTCCGAGTAAACCAAGTCAGTGGGGCGGCTATCTTGGCAAAATCTTGCACGAATCTCCGGTAATAACCTGTCAGTCCCACGAAACTTCTTACTTCGGTTGGTGTGGTAGGTCTTTCCCAATTGGAAATGACTTTTATCTTGGTCGGATCGACTAGTATCCCTTCGCTTCTTACTACATGTCCCAAAAATTGGACTTCTCTGAGCCAAAATTCACATTTCGAGAATTTGACAAATAACCTTTTCTCCCTTAAAATCTCCAGAACTATCCTCAGATGTTCGGCGTGTTCTTCTTCGGTCTTTGAATAGATCAAAATATCATCGATGAAAACATTGACAAACTTGTCCAAGTATTTCTTGAAAACTCGGTTTATCAAATCCATGAAAGTTGCTGGGGCATTGGTTAATCCAAACGACATTACTAAAAACTAGTAGTGCCCATATCTGGTACGAAATGCTGTCTTTGATATGTCCTTGGGCTTAATCTTCAGTTGATGATACCCTATCCTGAGGTCAATCTTGGAAAAACACACTGCGTCTTTCAATTGGTCGAATAGGTCGTCAATCCTTGGTAGGGGATACTCGTTCTTGATCGTTAACTTGTTCAGCTCTCGGTAGTCTATGCATAGTCGCATGATGCCGTCTTTCTTCTTTACGAATAATACTGGTGCACCCCATGGTGACACGCTCGGCCTTATCATTCCCAGTTCTAATAATTCCTGTAGCTGGGTGGCTAGTTCCTTCATTTCTACTGGGGTTAAACGATACGGGGCCTTTGAAACTGGCGCCGTTCCTGGGGCTAGTTCGATCGCAAACTCACTTCACTTGCCATTCTTTAATTATACTTAAGCCCTCATTTAGCAAAGCATGATTAAGGTTAACACTTCTCATTTCTGTCTTTGTAAGGTGAACATTCACTAGTCACAATACCTTAGCATGTCTAGGATATAATTTCTTTGAATTATAATGTCCTAGCTCATAACTTAATCCTCCATCTCTCGATATCTCGTAAATTATGAAACAATTAGTAAACGACAAAATCTTCGGATTCTAACGTCCTTTACATTCACTTATTTACTTAGTACTATCGCAATATTACTTCAGATTTATAATCCTCTATCATTTATATAGTATGGGCTAACAAGATTTTCGTAAAACTTCAAAGTTACTATTCATTCATAGTTCAGAGTTTACAAAAAAAATTCGGGTTCTTACAACTATGATATAGCATTGGTGTTGCTTAAAAGTTTAGGGTGGGCCACCGCATTGATGTTCAGTGGTAGTTACAAATTTGTATCCCTTGTTTGATATCAAATACTCACTATACAGAAGTGTTATAATTTATATGCTATTTCTCAATTGCTTTCAACACAATGAAACTTCTTTGGATGGATAAAATATCACCATGTTAAATATTGTAACTTGTAGAGTGTTTAGAACTTAAAATTATGAAATACAATTATTTGTAGGGACCAAAAAAATCTAAACGCAAGTTATCTTACATCTTGTCCCTATCAAAACAAACATGGCTTTATCTTCACTCATTAAATTAATCCATGTAACTAGTCCCCATTTTTTCATGACAATGTCACAATGCAATTCCAAAATTTGTCCCAACAAACTAACAAGTCCTGGGAAAAGGCTATAAACTTATAGAAACTGTTGGAAAAACTTAGTATTTTAGACTAAGTTGTGAACCATTTCGAGACTCAATTTGAGTGGTAAACACTATATGTTAGTGTTGTGTATTGGTTGGATCATATTCTACTCTGTGAGTAGATTCCAACACATATTTACATGCTAAAAATGGATAAAAGGTGAATGAGAACTGATGTTCCAAAGTATAACCCTTTAAAGTGGTATTTGAGAAGTGTACCACATCGAGAGTAGTACAAGCCTATTCCTTGGTTTTTCTTATAAATACCTTGTAGCATATTGAAAAGAATAACAAGCCCATTCAATTCTCTCCTTATAAATAGAGTCTTAAGGTTTCAGTTTTATCAAGTTGAGAAAATTATAGTCTTCTCTATAATTTTAATCTCTTCAGTTTTAAAGTTCAAAATATTTTGGTGATAGTTTTTAACTCAGTTCAAGTTCGTTGAGAGTATCGTCGATTTATCGGTGGTACTGTATCTCATTTTATCCTGGAGATAGGTCGCTATGCACAGACGGTGATGGGCGAAACTACTTAAAGGAGACAGATTTTTTGGACTCGAGATTAAATCTAATCTCTGTTTGTTTTCTTAAATTCTTCTCCTTATATTATAGTTAATTCTCTAATTGAATAATTGTATTGTTGTGCTTTGTTATATGGATTAACTATTATATTGTGTTCATTCTTATTTGTTTCATGCCTTTGATAATTGTATGGTTATGTCTATATTGTACAAGATTGGCAACAATCTTAAAGCAGTTTTATATGTCAAGCTTGTACTCCATCATGATTATTATCTTATTTATATCTTGATTCCAAGAACATGCAAAAATTGTTAATTATTATCATATGTTATCTTCACATCGATGTATGGCTAAATCTAGAGAGTGTTTATGGTCTATTTGCACCTTTATGTCATAAAATATGGTGTACATGATTATTAATTTTATGACCTTGATAAGTCCTTGAGATATAGAGAAGTTGCACTTTTGGCTATTATAAATGTCTATACATGTTTATATGTATGCCATGTTGATTTGTTTTGGAAAACTGAGATAGATGAAATCAATTATATTTATATATTTTAATGTGACCATTCTTTAATTGTGGGAAGTTGGTGCACTCGTATATAATAGCTTAGAAGATAATACATCTCTTGATTTATAAATTGATTTTGGTTTATGTGGTATATTCAACTGATGTATAATATATTATCCATTCTTTTTCCCATGGTGAATGCTTTGATAATTTATTATCTATTAATTGGAGATTATGACATATCATTTGTGCCTATATATGTTTAATATGCAATGATAAAATTTTGAGATTGGAAATAGACATAGTTTCGGTGATGAGATGTTAATAGTTTATTTCCTAATTATTATTAATGTCTATGAATATTGGATGAACAATATGAGTGACGAGACTTGATAAATTTTGTGGATATGGCTTATTAAAAGTCATGATATATATAATATATGTCATGAGAATGTAATTAATTTTCCATAAATATGTATGTGGTGTTCTAAGTGTATGTTGTGCAAGTATGAAGTCTATATGTGATTTTTGTATGATCTACCTTGACTTCATTAGTTAGTTAATCATGAGCTTTCATATTGGTTGATTAATTCAGAGGCATATTGACATGGACACCTTGATTATGTGATTATTATAACCTTCTAATTAAGTTAATTATTTAGTTAGTTATTTTAATTATTTCTTAATAGAATATGTGAGAATGAGTTCACTTGAACTAAATCTTTTGTGGATATTGATAACGTTAAAAATCCAACGGACCGCGTACGTTATGAGTATTGGTTATGGGTCAGCATGAAATTATTGATTTTCTGGTTGGATTTGTTACTCCGGTAAAATTATTAATTCTCGTATTGGTGTCTATATTGATGCGATAGTGACACACTAAACTATTATGGTAGTCCATGTGTTTCCTTATACGGCAATATTGTTATCAGCCTTGTATGCTGAATTTTTGGAGAAATCTAAAATATTGTTAACCCTAACGCATCGGTTGATTGAAAATCACTGAATGTGGGTTATTGGAGGCCTATGTTCCTACATGCATACCAGTTTACCTGGTGTATTGAAATTTTGGTTCTTGTGAACCATGCTAAAAGTTTTGAGAAATTCAATGGTTAAATTTTAATGATAAGAACAATTAAATATTGTTCAACATGATTATGTTAAAATCTTGTGAGGTTATTAATGAATGATGATGAAACCTGCTCTAACGAGAGGTAGTAACAAATTGTGATTACTTTCTGGAATGACAGTAATATGTTTATTATGTGTACTCATTAAAGAGTAAGAGTGACGCTATATAGAGAAGTTTAAACTCTATTGACCCGAGGTTGAAAACCAACTTAATTCGATAATTGAGATGGCAAAAAAAATGACTCTTATAATGAATAATTATAGAGTGAAATTTGTTCACAAAATAGATGTATTCATAAAGGATACTACAAATTACTCGCATTAGTAAAATGAAGTATTTCTAGATTTGAATCACAATCTAAGGAAGATGTGAAAACAAAATTGATTAACTCAGACTATCATTGAATATGAGAATTTTAGTCACGTAATGACTAATTATTCTAAAATAAGATATCATAAAAGGAAATAATAGACTTTCTTATGGATTTTGAAATGTACTGAAACATTTTAGAAATACTAAGAGTGTGTGATATCTTGAAAAGAAAATTATTAAATTTTCTATGAATTCAGGAATGCAGTGAAACATTATTAGAAATACTTGAAATGTGGAGGTATCTTGAAGATGTCTTGATACCATTACTTGGGAAAATAAATGAAGATCTAAAATCAATTAAGAGAATTTGGATAGATACATGGATGATAGTGGTGTCCAATGATATCTTGTGTATGAATCTAAATTATGAGATTCATAACTATGCAACTACAGAATCTAGGAATGCTTATATTAGGAGTTAAGTAGTTCCTTATAGATCTGTAAGTAATCCAAATGAATTTATGAGTATTTGGATGTATATGAGGATGATGAACCCAACAAGAGGGGAATACTTGGGACATGTAAATTTTGTCCAGATTTTTTGATGATTTGCTCAAAGATAAATCTATAAGTGTGGAAGAAGCTATATATTTATCTGATAATTCTTTGATAAAAGAATGTATCAAAAAGGGAAATTGACTAAAGTTGAGAAGTCAATGAGTCAAAATTTCTAGCATGTGTGCTAGAAAGTGGACTACAATATTATATGAAAATTTTAAACTCTCTATATAATCCTTTGTGGGGGGAATGGATGTAAAAGGTATAGAGAGAGAGAGAGTGGTTCTATTATATAGAATTATGTTTTAGATTATGTAGAATAATGTTTTAGAGTTATGGATCTTTCTGTGAGAGAGATGCCATTAAGACCCAAACGAATTTTAATACGGGTTAAAGAAAGTGTACATGGTCAGACTAGTAAATATTGATTACAGTCAATGTGAAGACCTAGAATACTCTGAGATATATTCTCTTGTATAAGAATAAGCTCAACGGGATGATACTTAAAAAATTTTAGCTCAAAATTGAAAAGTACATCAAATGAATATTGAGATAAACTTTCTAAATAAAGATTTGAATGAAATCTACATGAGATACCCTAAGGGTTCTTTTTCTAATACGAAAATGAAAAGACTATGATTTGGTAAAAATTTGTGAATCAAAATGAACACCAAGACAATGGCATTTAAAATTGACAGTATTGTCAAAATTGATGGCCTCATCTGATATAATAAGGTTACTAGTTTGAGGACGCTGAAATTGGGTAACTACATGCATGGATATTACCAGTTTGGGGATGCTTAAAATTGACACTATTGTCAAAATTGATGGCCTCGTCTGATATGATAAGGTTACTAGTTTGAGGACGCTGAAATTGGGTAACTACATGCATGGATATTACCAGTTTGGGGACGCTTAAACTTGGTAATGAGATAAATTAAAATTGCTAATTTTTGGGACGCTAAAAATTGGTAATGACAATAACAATTTGAGGCCTTGATAGATGATTGATAAAATGATTATCAAAATGTGATATATTCCAAAGTTAAGATTATGAATTGATAAAAAGAAATCAATGGATTGACATGTGTGTATGAGATATTTACACATGAAATCACAAGGTCATCGTGGTTGCACGTGAATGATCTAGATCATTACGAGAAGTAGTGACGAGAAGGTCATCTTTATCATGTTTGATGAGACTTGAAGGTTAATAATTTCAGAGAGTCTCATAGTATGTAAGTCATATAACAATGACTCGAATTTTGAGAAGATCAACTAAATGTTTTCTAATATAATTAAAATTATGTGAATATGGATTTTTCCTGAATCCAAGAATAAAGGTAAAATGGTCTCTCAAGAGTGATTGAATGTTTGTTGTAATTTTGAAATTGTACAAACATGGACTACACAGTTGGTAAACTGATTATATGCACGAGTATAATGGAAATTAGTCACTTAAAAGTCACTACAAGAAAATTAAGGTTATGTTACGTACTCGTGAGATGGGGCTGCATTGCAATAAATATCTAATCGGACTATGTGGAGATGGTATGTAATTTAGATGTTTGACTTTAAGAATTTAAAATTCATTAGTGAATACAATTACACTATTACAACAATATGTCATGGAAATCCTAAAGGTTTAGTATAGCTCGATTCATGATGAAATGCGAGTCTATTGCATACGATATATGCAGGAAAGAGGCTAAATTGGTTGTCACTTTATAGAGGATATTCCTAAATAACAAAGAAATGTATCTTTAATGTGCAATAATATTGTGTAATTAATGTGCAATTGAAAAATTATATTATTATTTATGCAATTGTAAGTCTCGTCTTTATGACGAAGACACAATACCATTAAGCAACTACTCTCAACAAGAATTATCAAGGTTGACTACGTGAAGTCAAATGATAATATTATGGATCCACTAACTAGATGGTTAAAACGAGAGATAGTTGTAAAATCATCGAGAGGGATGGGTCTTAGCCTATTGCTTAACGGCGTCATGGTAGACACCCAACCTTGCTGACTAGAGGTCCCAAGAACTAGGTTCAATGAGCCAACTAAATCATGATGACCAAATCACTGTGGGGTAACCCCGGGCCTATTCTTATGATGAGGAAACAGTGAGACCCATATGGTACGAGGATAAACTTTATGCTTTCGGTGAATACATGGAGTTCAAGTTTAAACGCATGGAATTCAGTTGATTAAACGCGGGTTCTCTATAAGATAAAGATCACCTATGTGGGAGAGAAGTGAGGCCGCTTCAAAGGAGAATTGAGAGACACAATTCTTTAGAAACTCCTGCAGAACCAGGATGATGTTCCATGGCCAAAATGGACATAAACATGATAATTGAATGAGTCAGGAAAGCTATAGTGATAAGTATATCATCATTTATACAAACGGTCGAACAGTTCAAGGACAATTGCGTCCACTGTTTACTAGTAAAGTCGGTATGCTTACTCGAGCGGAGGTTCAAGAAGCATTCTCTACCTACCGTATGCTATATCTAACCGTGCAAAAACTATCACTAAGTCAAGCTCCGTGTCTGTCTGTTTATATGGTGTGTGCTACTGGACCATCAATCTCATTTGTGCGGGATTTTTGGAAAAACTTAGTATTTTAGACTAAATTGTGAACTATTTTGAGACTCAATTTGAGTGGTAAACACTATATGTTAGTGTTGTGTATTGGTTGGATCATATTCTACTCTGTGAGTAGATTTCAACGCATATTTACATGATAAAAATAGATAAAGGGTGAATGAGAACTGATGTTCTAAAGTATAACCCTTTAAAGTGATATTTGAGAAGTGTACCACATCGAGAGTAGTACAAGCCTATTCCTTGGTTTTTCTTATAAATACCTTGTACCACATTGAAAAGAATAACAAACTCATTCAAGTCTCTCCTTATAAATAGAGTCTTAAGGTTTGTTAGGAATTATGAGTTTTGATGATAACAAATTACTTAGAATTTCAATAGGGACTCAAAATTATTTTTGTAACTGATCAATGGATATGACTTATAAATATCCATTGATTAGGAAACCAGCTATCAGTTGAAACTTGTTTCTCAACTGATAAACTGGATTGTAGCATTGATTTATGTTTCACTATCAATTGATTGTATTACCTCGATGGATGCAATGATGTAGTCAACTGATGTTATTGACTTCAATTTCTAGCTTCTCAACAGATGTGAAGAATGGCTGATCAATTGTAAATATTCTAAGTCAGAATTCTCACAAGTGAAGTGATCAACTGATGTTGAAGTCGATGGATGAAGACACTACTCAACGGATGAAAGCTATCAATGGATAATTACAGTCAACGGATAAAGAATCATCAATGGATAAGGAGTCGATGGATAGCTCAATTATCCATCGACACATCAACTGATCAACAGATATCCTATCCATCGATGGATAAGCAAAGGTGAATCAACTGATAAGCTTAACATCATTTATCAGTTGATTAAAGTTTCCCTATTTAGCTAAAAGCCAGATTTCACGGGAACAGTGCAGAAACTGAATCATTGGAAGACAGTCCTGTCAGGACTGTGAAGACTTTCTAGGCAACACAGCATCCAAGGAATATCTTAAGACAAAAGACACTTCCAGAGCTAGTAAGTTCTACAAGGAAAGCTGTGAAAAGGAGCTAGTTTCTATTTTTATGTAAACAGTATAAATTGTAATATTATATTGTTATCAGTCGATAGAAAACTAGAGGAGTAGTTGTTGTTTATAAAAAAGCAACAACACAGTAGCAAAGAAGAAGTTGTTTTGTAATAGAACTCAAGAAAAGCAAAGTAGAAAATCAGGCAGAACTTGTAATGCTTTTCTAGATTCTACATTCAACTTTGTACGCAGCTTAGTATTTTTACTAAGATCAATTGAAAGCAAAAACACACTAGTGGAAAAACAATCCACTAGTAATTTTTAATCTTGTTGTTTCTGTTATCAACACTTTAGTTTTCCAGTTCTTAGTTACATCAATCTTAATTAAACACTCTCTTTGTACAAACTTATTTCCGCAAGAAGTTGACTTAATTATTAAGTTTGTATTCAACCCCCCCTTCTCCAAACTTAGTGTACTTAAGGGCGAATAACAATTGGTATCAGAACAAGCTTTCGACAAACAGAAAGTCAAGATCTAAAAGTACATCAAGAATGGGTCAAAGAGAAACAGGAGTTAAGATTCCAGTTCTAGAGAAAGATGAATATTTTCCCTGGAAAGTAAAAATGCACTTGCATCTGCTATCTATTGATCCTTCCTATGTTCAGTGCATAGAGAAAGGTCCACATGTGCCTATGAAAATAGTTACAAGTGTAAATGCAGACGGTACTCAAGCACCAGACAAACTCATTCCTAAATCTGTGAGTGAGTATACAGATGAAGATGAAAAGGAAGTACACAAGGACAAAAAGGCCATGAATATTTTGTTTAATGGTCTTGACAAGGACATGTTTGACAATGTCATCAGTTGTACAACCTCCAAAGAAGTCTGGGACACTCTTCAAACCCTCTGTGAAGGTACTGAGCAAGTAAGAAAGAACAAGATGCAACTCTTGATTCAAAAGTATGAGGCCTTTCACTTCAAGGGTGGTGAAACAATAAATGATACATATAGTAGGTTTCAAAAGCTGTTGAATGAGCTTAAACTATATGGAAGAGTTTATGCTGTTGAGGACACCAACCTCAAATTCTTGAGGTCCCTACCCAAAGAATGGAAACCAATGACTGTCTCTATAAGGCAATCTCCTGACTTTAAAGATTATACCTTGGACAAGCTGTATGGCATCTTGAAAACCTATGAGTTGGAGCTACAGCAAGATGAGGAAATTGAGAAAAGTCAGAAGAGAGAAAAGTCCATTGCTTTGATGGTCAAGGAAAAGCAAGTTGCAGAAACAGATGAAGATGCTGATTTCAAAGAAGGGAAGAAAGAAGGTCATGGCAATGGTGCAAATTATGTTAGATATGATGAATCTTCTACTGGTAAAGGAAAAGAACTTTGTGATAGTGATGAGTCACTCATCAAAGATGAAATGGATGAAATAGATGAGCATTTAGCTTTTCTATCAAGAAAATTTTCCAAACTCAAGTTCAAAAGGAATCCAATGCAAAGGCCTGGATCACAGTTCAGGAGAGACACTCAACAAGGCAAAAATCTTGTTGACAGAACTCAATTCAGATGCTTTAACTGTGGATTGGCTGGTCACTTTTCAAGTGAATGCAGAAAGCCCAAAGTTGAAAAGAGGTCAAAGTCTAGTGATGGTATTGACTATAAAAAGAAGTACTTTGACTTGCTCAAACAAAGAGAGAAGGCTTTTGTGACAGAAGAAAAGGACTGGGCTGCTGAGGAGGATTCTGAAGAAGAAGAAGAACACATCAATCTTGCACTAATGGCCAATCAAGATGACCAGGAAGCTAGTTCATCTAGCAATCAGGTAATTTCTACAAATCTATCTGAGTTGTCCAAAGATGAATGCAATATTACAATTAATGAAATGTCTAATGAATTGTATAATTTGCATGTCACTCTTAAGTCTTTGAACAAAGAGAACACTAGGCTCAAATTAACATTAGAAACTCTCACTGAAAGAAACAATTTCTTAGAGAGTGAGCTAGTGCAATTGGACAGACTCAAGATGGAAAACAAAGATGCTAGAAATGAACTAGTTGACAGTAAAAAGGAAATAGAGAAGTTAAAAGAAAAATTAGAGGATGAACTAAGAACCATTGACAAGTGGAACAGGTCAAGTAAAGCCAGTAAGAAGATGAATGACATTCATGGAACAAACTCTTTCACCATGTTGTCTGAAACTCTTGAGAAAATAGCCATTGATGAAGATCAATCTTTAGAAAAGAAGCAATCGATTGATAACTCTGAATCAACTGATAAGAATTATCCATCGATTGATAATGCTATTTCAACGGATAATTATCCATCGATTGAGAAGTCATCAACTGCTAAGAAATGTGATATTAAAACTAAGTTTAACAGACCTATTAAATTTGTCAAAGAAAGTAGCTCCTCTGAAGCTAAAATCGAAGTTGAAAAGGCTAATATAGGATTCTTATCTAAAAATCAGTTGAAAGAGAAATTGGAAAAGATAGAACCTAATATTCAGCCAAATGAAAAGAAGAAGAAAAATAGAAATGGTAAAGTAGGCATAAACAAGCACAACAACTACACACCTGACAAATATGCTCCTAGGAAAGTTTGTGCTAAGTGTGGTAGTAAAAATCATTTATCTGTGCAATGTAAACTCACCATGCCTACAACAACAAATGTACCTGCTATACCCAACATGCATACCAGTTCTGTTTTTCCTCATTCAGTTGATTCTCATGCTGTTCATGCTCAGTATGCATCAATGCCTTATATGTTTAATCCATATCTTGCATTTGCCAATATGAATATGCCTGCTATGCCATGGAATATGCTTAACAGTCTTCATGCACCAAATTTTTTCAACTCTGCAAGCATGAGCATTCCAAATATTAGCACTGAGAATTCTGAGGTAGGGAGACCAACACCTAAGGTTGAAGTGGAAGTAAAACCACCCAAACCAAAGGTACAAAAATTGGAAACCAAGCCAAAGATAACAACTAATAAGAAAGGACCCAAGGCAACTTGGGTACCAAAATCAACTTGATTTGTTTTGACTGTGTGCAGGGAAAGAGAAGAAATCTTTGGTACTTGGACAGTGGATGTTCAAGACACATGACTGGAGATAAATCCCTGCTCACAAAGTTTGAGGAGAAAGCTGGCCCTGGAGTAACTTTTGGAGATGACAGCAAAGGGCACACCATGGGATATGGCTTGATTTCAAGAGAGAATGTCATCATTGAACCTGTTGCATTAGTTGATGGCTTAAGACATAACTTGTTAAGCATAAGTCAACTATGTGACAATGGAAATAAAGTCTGTTTCACAACAGAAACATGCATAATTTCCAACAAGGTAGATGGAAGCCTGGTCATGACTGGGAATAGAAAAGGGAATGTGTACATAGCTGACTTCAACTCAACAAATGCAGAATCAATGACTTGTCTTCTCTCTAAGGCAAGTACAAATGAAAGTTGGCTGTGGCATAAGAAATTAGCTCACTTGAATTTCAAAGCCATGAATCTCTTGGTTAAGAAAAATCAAGTGAGAGGCTTACCACAAATGGAATTTGTCAAGGATGGACTTTGTGATGCTTGTCAGAAAGGAAAACAGAGGAAGGCATCATTTAAGTCGAAATTGGAATCTTCAATTGAAAAGCCACTTGAGTTATTACATATGGATTTGTTTGGTCCTGTAAATATTATGTCTATTGCAAAGAAGAGGTATGCTCTAGTCATTGTGGATGATTTTTCAAGATTCTCATGGACTTATTTTCTACATTCAAAGGATGAAGCCAGTCATCTCATCATCAAGCACATAAGAGAAAATGAGAAAAATCTTGAATTGGATGTAAAGAAGATAAGGAGTGACAATGGAACAGAATTCAAAAAATTCCACAATGAAAGAGTTCTGTGAATCAAAAGGAATCATACACACATTCTCTGCACCCAGAACACCTCAACAAAATGGGGTAGTTGAAAGGAAAAATAGGACATTGATTGAAGCTGCTAGAACCATGTTGGAAGATGCCAAACTCCCAACATACTTCTGGGCTGAGGCCATAAACACAGCATGTTTTACTCAAAACATCTCCCTAGTAAATAAAGCTCAAGGGAAGACTCCTTATCAATTGATCAAGAAAGACAAAAAGCCAAAGGTGGGATTTCTTCATGTCTTTGGCTGCAAGTGTTATGTACTAAGAAATCAAGGTGAAAATCTAGGAAAATTTGAAGCCAAGGCTGATGAAGCTATATTTATTGGGTATGCACTATCAGGTGTAGCCTATAGAATCTACAATCTCAGACTACACATTGTTATGGAATCTGTACATGTAGTATTTGATGATAAAAAGATTCAAGGCTTGTTTGATGAAGGAAATCATGACACACTGCATTTTGAGAATGAATCAAATGATGTAAATGACGATGAAGAGGCAGAAATTATAAAACCTCAAGTGTTCAGAAACCCAATATCAGTTGATGTTACTGCATCAATGAATAATTTATCAGTTGACAGAAATCCATCAACTGATAATGCATCAACTGATAACTCCTCAACGGATAATCAACAATCTACATCAAGGGTATCCACTTCAGGGGGAGGGTTTCAGAATCATTCTACAAATTCAGATCACTTTGAGTTCAGTACAAATGATCATGAAGCTTCATCATCAAGGCAAAATTTGTATCCTCAAAGAAAATGGACAAGAAGCCATCCATTTGAACTAATTATTGGAAATGCAGAAGATGGTGTCAAGACAAGAAGTGCTACTCAAAATGAGTGTCTGTATAGCAGTTTTCTATCTCAAGAAGAACCCAAAAGAATTGAAGAGGCTCTCATGGATCCTGATTGGGTTTTGGCTATGCAAGAAGAACTGAATCAGTTTGAAAGAAATAAAGTATGGAAGCTGGTGCCCAGACCAAAAGACAGATCAGTAATTGGTACAAAATGGGTATTCAGAAACAAAATGGATGAAACTGGTATTGTGACTAGGAATAAAGCAAGGCTTGTAGCAAAGGGTTATTCACAAGAAGAAGGAATTGATTTTGATGAAACTTTTGCACCAGTTGCAAGGTTAGAAGCAATTAGAATCTTTCTGGCCTATGCTGCACATGCTAATTTCAAAGTCTACCAGATGGATGTGAAAAGTGCATTTTTGAATGGAGTACTAGAAGAGGAAGTCTATGTGGAACAACCTCCTGGCTTTGAAGATCTAAAATTTCCTAACTCTGTCTACTTTTTACTCAAAGCACTTTATGGCTTGAAGCAAGCACCAAGGGCCTGGTATGACACTCTATCTCAGTTTCTCATTGAGAATAATTTCACAAGAGGTACTGTTGATAAAACTCTATTCAGTAGACATGTTAATGGCTCTATCATTCTTGTACAAATTTATGTGGATGACATTATTTTTGGATCAACAAATGAGGAACTTTGCAAGAAGTTTGCCAAACTAATGCAGAGTAAATATGAAATGAGCATGATGGGAGAGCTTACCTACTTTCTTGGGTTACAAGTCAAACAGGTTAAGGATGGTATTTTTATAAATCAAACAAAGTACATTCATGATTTGTTAAAGAAATTTGAGTTAAGTGAATGTTCTTCTGCAAAAACTCCCATGGCCACTGCCACTAAACTTGAATTAAATACCAAAGAAGCTAAGGTGGATATTTCAAGTTATAGAGGCATGGTAGGCTCACTTTTATATTTAACTGCTAGTAGGCCAGATATAATGTTCTCTACATGCTTATGTGCTAGATTTCAGGCTGATCCTAGAGAATCTCATTTAGTAGCTATTAAAAGAATTTTCAAATATCTTAAGGGTACATCAAATTTAGGTATTTGGTATCCTAGAGATTCTGGTTTCAATCTAATAGGCTACTCAGATGCTGATTATGCAGGTTGCAAAATAGACAGGAAAAGTACTACAGGCACCTGTCAATTTCTGGGAAATAAACTTGTGTCATGGTTTAGCAAAAAGCAACACTCAGTATCAACTTCAACTGCAGAAGCTGAGTACATTGCTGCTGGAAGTTGCTGTGCACAAATTTTATGGATGAGGAATCAACTATTTGACTATGGGTTCAACTTGAACAAAATTCCCATCTTCTGTGACAATACAAGTGCCATTGCAATAACAGAAAATCCTGTGCAACATTCCAGAACTAAACACATTGACATTAGGTATCATTTCATTAGGGAACATGTAATGAATGGTACAGTTGAATTACATTTTGTCCCTAGTGAACAACAACTTGCAGACATATTTACCAAACCTCTAGATGAATCTACTTTTAATAGATTAGTCTGTGAGTTAGGCATGCTTAATTATACTCATGCTTAAAATGTCTGTCAAGTTTTGTAGCCATTGTTCACAATTCAATGGATATTTATCTATCGACAGATAATTACCTAAGTAATTGTTTATCGATGGATAAATCCCATCCTATTTGATCAACAGATAAATGTTATTCCTATCGATGGATATTTATCTATCGACAGTTAATTATCTTGGTAGTTAGTGATCGATCGATAAATGATTAATTCTCTATTTTTATCCGTCGATAGTAATAGAATTACTACAGTTTTATTCATCCGTTGATCAAATTATAGCCGTTGGAGAATTACCATCAAGGGTAATAAATTACAGTCTTTTATACATCAACGGTTATCTACTAATTAAAAAGTCATTTCAAGTCTTTTTAATACTAGGAAATATAAATAGCAGCAACAATTAAAAATTCATTCTTACCTGCTATTTTTTTTCTATTCATCTCTGTCTCTCTCTCAAGCTAATTTTATCTAATTCTCACGAGCTCTCACAAATTCTTTCAAGTTCACTTTAATTTCTTGAATATCAACTGAAAGAATGGCACCACAAAAGAAGATCGTCTCTTCCACTGGGTTCACCTATGAACAGAACAACTTCACAGCATGTCTAACGGTGAATGATGCTCCTGTGGACTTTCATCCATTGATGCGATTCCTAGGAGATTGCAAAGTTTCCAAAGCTCTCAGCGAAGCACCAACAATCGTGTGTTCCTTTGTTGAAGAACTGTGGACCTCTGCAGAGATTTCATCAGATGGGAAGGTAATTTCTTATTCTTGCAAAGGTAATACCTATACAATAAATAGTACTTCATTATCTGAATGTTTAGGATTGCCTGCAAATAATTGTGATAAGCCCCCTACTGAAGAAGAAATTAGGGACATGTTAGAATCCGTTAATTATGCAAATGCTGAAACTGGATTAGGAGAAGTTGTTAGGAAGAATCTTAGAAAAGAATGGAGTTATTTCTTTGATGCCATAATTAAAGTATTTTCTGGAAAAATAAGTAATTTTGATGCAATTACAATAAGTATGCAAGAAATTGCTTATTCTGTCCTATTTGATAAATATTTTAATTTTGGCACATTACTCCTAAATGAATTGACTGCCAAATTAGGACCCAAGTCATCTAGGAAACATAATATCTACTTTGCAAGATTTTTCATGATGATTATTAATGCCTCTGTTGGAGAATATGAAATAAGTGCAGATATGGAGTCCTTGGAGCCATGGATGCAAAACAAGAGGGTCTTCAAGGATCTTGTGAGAATCAACTTACACCCTAAGTTGTGCCTCATTTATCCTCCTCTTGTGCAGGTATATCTTCAAAATCTCAATCTTTTACATTCTTCTTCAAAATATCAAATTTCTTTGCCTTCTGCAACAATGGAGGGAGATGGAAATGCCCCCATTCCTCCTACCCAAGTTGCACAACCTTCAAAACCCAAGTCTAATCAAACCACCTCAGTAGTTTCTCAAAAGACTACTGTTGTAAGAAGTAAGAAAAGAAAAATCACTGAGGGGAGAGTGAAGGTGGTTGATAAGGGTGAGGGAACTGGCCAACATCAAGAAAGCCAGAAGGATAAGGAGAGTGAGATTGAGAGGAACCAGCCAGCCTCCAGTCCAATCTCCCAACAGATTGAGGCTGTAGTAAAGGACTTGAACACATCCCTAGTTGCATCTTCTCAAAAAGATGTAACTATTGAAAAGAGGTCTCAACCAGGACCATCAGATGGGGATAAGGGTCACCAAATAATACAACCATACAAAAGAAGAAAGAAGGTTACAAATACTGCACAGGGCACACACACACTTGCAAAGCCAAATGAAAATTTGGTGGAGCCTTCCGTTTCTTCTTTTGATGTGTCTCAGAATCTTCCTGAGGCACAGCCCCATTCTTTATCTGAATTTTCTTCTCAATCTCCCTCAAAAACTATTTCTTCAGAAACAGTGTTGATTGACAACTTCATTGTTTCAAATTCACCCTCTTTGCAACTCAGGGTGGAGCCAACACTCTCACCTGCATCACCAAATAAGGTTAACACCTTGGTTGATCAGGCAAATACTGTTAGTTCTCTCCAGTCAATGGATATTATGCAATCAACTGATAACTTCCAACATCCATTGACTAGTTCACTATCATCGATGGATATCCTTACATCCATCGACGAGCTCCCATCAACGGATATTCATCCATCGATGGATACTTCTTATCCATCGATTGATCCCTTAATGTCAATTCATGAATCATCCATTGAAACACTTCAAGTGGCCAATACCCTATTAGGATTGAGTGGAGTGGGTGAGATGTGTGAGAGGCAAGGTTTGCATACCTTGGCAAAAGGAGAGTGTGTGACTGAGGGGCCCTCAAATTCTTCTGAGGTGGCAAAAGGAGAGGGTGTGAGAAAAGAGAGTCCCACCTTAGCAGGTGATGAAAAAGGAGAGGAAAGTAAGGGAGAGGTGAGAATCCAGGATGAGATCCTGATGCAAGAAAAGAGAGAAGAGAGTGAGAGAGAAAAGAATAGAGAGAAACCAATTTCACCATCTCATGAAGCATCAACTTCTAAAACTGAGCAGATTGAAGCAGGACTCACCCAGAAGTTGGGGCTGGAGTCAGGGGGAGCTGTAGACTATGAAGTCCCTGCAGGAGGTGCAGAAGTCAACTTGGAGGTGGAGGATGAAATTGCTGTAAATCTTGATGCTTCAACCTTTCAACATGAAGATCCTCATTATCAGGAACTAGCAGCAGCATCTAATCAAATAGCTGAGCAAATGCTGGGTTTAGTGCAGACAGAAGAGCAATTCAGGAGTGGAAAAGAGTTTTTGGCCAGTCAACCTGATGATATATCCCACATGAATCCTGAAGATTTTGATGACAATTCTGATGATGACCTTCTAGATCCACAAGTGGCTAGTGATGAAACTAATTTGGCTGAAACAGAAAGGGCCATTATTTCTCTTTACAGAAGGTCCATGGCTGAAGTAGATGTGGTGGATCCCCTGCACAGGAGAATTCTGAACTTTTACAGGGATAATTTAAAGATCCAGAAAATGCATGTCACAAGCTCCAAGTATGAATTGAAGAAAATAAGAGAAGACATTGACAGCTCAAGGATGCATTTTGACACCACCATTGACTCCAGACTCAGCCTCACAATGCTGACTAGAATCAAGCAAAGGTTGGACACTGAGTTTTCAGCAAAGGACAAAGTAATGGAATTGGAGAAAAGAGTAACCTCCATGGAACTTAGCATGCAGCAAATTTTGAAGAATCAAGTCACTCAAATCAATCTTCTGGGTAAACTCTTAGAGACTCCCATACTCTCTCAGTCAGTAGCACAAGTGCCAGTTGCTGATAACAAAAAGGGGGAGAAGCAAGAAGCTGATGCATTGGAGAAAGCAAGTGGTACTGAAGATGTGGTAAAGACTACAGATCCCAAGAAGGAGTTGGCTCAAGACATAGTAAGGAAATTTGATGCAATTGCTAGCAAATTCAAAGAAACAAGTACCAGCAGCTCACAACCTGGTGACAGGAAAGGAAAGGGAAAGCTAATTGAAGATGATAAAAAGAAAGCTGTCACAGGTGGAGGGGAAAGTGAAAAATTATTGAGCAAAGCCATAGCAGTTGGCATAAAAGAAAAGGAGCAACAAGAAAGAAGACAAGAAGAATTAGCCATTCAATTGCAAAGGGAATATGATGAAGAGGATAGGCTAATAAGAGAAGCCAGAAGAAAAGAAGGTGAAAGGAGGCCAAGGATGAAGCAAAGAGCAAACAAGCCCAAAGATGCACCAAAATCATCTGGAGTTAAAAGACCATTAGCTGATGAAGACAAGGAGAAGAAGCCAAAACAAGTCAAGACTGAAGGTCAAGCTTCTGGGAGTAATCAAGCCAAAGAAATAGAGGTGTTCAAACATAAATCTGAAAACTTTGTGCCAATCAAAGCTGAGGGAATGATTGCAGCAAAAGGGCAAAGGAAGAAAGATGTTGATCTTCTTCACATTGAGTATGAAGATGGATCACACTCAACCTTCACATTCAACCAAGTTTTGGATCAAGGATATGGCATCTTGAGGAAGATCTACACTATGCTCAACAGGAAGTATTATCTAACTGAAGAGCTAGGAAAGGCCATCCTTGAAAGAATGAAGAAGATAAGGGAGGCACCTGTTCAAGAAGAAAGGGATGACAGAATAAAGATCTGGAATCCTGAAGGAAGAAAAGTGCTTCATGAGCCCTTCTACTTGATGATATACAAGGACAGGGAAGGCAGAGAAAAATGCATTGATATTTGTCAAGAAATAGACAAACTTCCAAATCTGGAATTAAATCATCTGGCAAGTCAATTGGACTACAGGATTGAAGATGAGAAGATATTGAAGGGAACCCTCTACAGGAAGATGAAGGAGAATGAAGACAAGATGAATGAGTCAAGGGGAAGAAGGAGAAGATAGGAGATTCAACCTCAATCATCAAAATTATCAGAATTCATCCCTGTCTGGTATCTGATTACTCTGTCTAAAACTTTACTTATCAATATTGTAATTCTTGCTAAGAATGAAAATGTTCAGGAGTTTTGTTATCATCAACAGAAAATTTATGCATATTTTAAATATTCATAAATAGGGGGAGATTGTTAGGAATTATGAGTTTTGATGATAACAAATTACTTAGAATTTCAATAGGGACTCAAAATTATTTTTGTAACTGATCAATGGATATGACTTATAAATATCCATTGATTAGGAAACCAGCTATCAGTTGAAACTTGTTTCTCAACTGATAAACTGGATTGTAGCATTGATTTATGTTTCACTATCAATTGATTGTATTACCTCGATGGATGCAATGATGTAGTCAACTGATGTTATTGACTTCAATTTCTAGCTTCTCAACAGATGTGAAGAATGGCTGATCAATTGTAAATATTCTAAGTCAGAATTCTCACAAGTGAAGTGATCAACTGATGTTGAAGTCGATGGATGAAGACACTACTCAACGGATGAAAGCTATCAATGGATAATTACAGTCAACGGATAAAGAATCATCAATGGATAAGGAGTCGATGGATAGCTCAATTATCCATCGACACATCAACTGATCAACAGATATCCTATCCATCGATGGATAAGCAAAGGTGAATCAACTGATAAGCTTAACATCATTTATCAGTTGATTAAAGTTTCCCTATTTAGCTAAAAGCCAGATTTCACGGGAACAGTGCAGAAACTGAATCATTGGAAGACAGTCCTGTCAGGACTGTGAAGACTTTCTAGGCAACACAGCATCCAAGGAATATCTTAAGACAAAAGACACTTCCAGAGCTAGTAAGTTCTACAAGGAAAGCTGTGAAAAGGAGCTAGTTTCTATTTTTATGTAAACAGTATAAATTGTAATATTATATTGTTATCAGTCGATAGAAAACTAGAGGAGTAGTTGTTGTTTATAAAAAAGCAACAACACAGTAGCAAAGAAGAAGTTGTTTTGTAATAGAACTCAAGAAAAGCAAAGTAGAAAATCAGGCAGAACTTGTAATGCTTTTCTAGATTCTACATTCAACTTTGTACGCAGCTTAGTATTTTTACTAAGATCAATTGAAAGCAAAAACACACTAGTGGAAAAACAATCCACTAGTAATTTTTAATCTTGTTGTTTCTGTTATCAACACTTTAGTTTTCCAGTTCTTAGTTACATCAATCTTAATTAAACACTCTCTTTGTACAAACTTATTTCCGCAAGAAGTTGACTTAATTATTAAGTTTGTATTCAACCCCCCCTTCTCCAAACTTAGTGTACTTAAGGGCGAATAACAAGGTTTCAGTTTTATCAAGTCAAGTTGAGAAAATTATAGTTTTCTCTATAATTTTAATCTCTTCAGTTTTAAAGTTCAAAATATTCTGGTGATAGTTTCTAACTCAGTTCAAGTTCGCTGATAGTATCGTCGATTTATCGGTGGTACTGTATCTCATTTTATCCTGGGAGATAGGTCGTTATGCACAGACGGTGAGGGCGAAACTTCTTTAAGGAGACAGATTTTTTGGACTCGAGATTAAATCAAATCTCTATTTGTTTTCTTAAACTTTTCTCCTTATATTATAGTTAATTCTCTAATTGCATGATTCATTATTATGCTTTGTTATATGGAAAAGGACAATGACGACGTGAATTTCGAGAATTGAACCTACTTCATCCATCGTGATTGAATAAAAACAAAAATAAAATTATAGCAGCACATCATATACATACCCATCATGTGTACAATAATAATTATAATAGTCACAAGTTAGTAACTAGTAGAGTAATTCTAAGTCAATGTCTAGTAATATTTTAGTCATGTATACTAATATTAATATATTAGTCAATTATATGACAAATATTGAGTTAATTATAATTTTATCCAGACAAAAATTTATTTAATTTGATATATTAAATATGTATATATATATATATATATTTGTAATAAAAAATAATATTTTAATTTAAAAAATACTTTAAAATATATATCATTAAATTACATCCGATTAGTCTTCGATTTATCATTTCCATAAATTCCCGATTTATGATAATTCTCAAATCGGTACCTCAACCGATTTGCTCCGATTAGCGATTTCTACAAAACTGATGTTGTACCCCAATTTTGGTATTGGTGTAATTTAGGCCCATAATGGCCTAGCTAGAACCGTGATGTAATGATGTTTTTTGAAAGCCGGAGGTTCTGCTTAAGAAGCTCTGAGAAGTCAATAGGTTCGAAGTTCCTGCATGGATGAAAGAGATGTTCGGCCTAGGAAGCTCTGTGTAGGCTTATGGTACGAGATCTGTGTGTTAGGAATATATTCATTTGATGATGTACAAAATGCTAGAACAGGGTCTAGCTTAGTTTATTTGTAATAAGTCTTTCTAGTCTCTGAAATGTATAATCAGAGTCTAGATAGTCAACATTCATGTTACTTGTACTTAGAAGAATTTCTGTAGAAAGTGAAACCAGAGTCTGCATGAAGATCAGAGTCTGGAAGGTGATCAAAGTTTATAGACTATCAGAGTCTATGATCTATCAGAGTCTACATATGATCAGAGTCTGAAGATCATCAGAGTCTGAAGGTTTCAGAGTCTATACAGTTAAAGTTAAATTTGGAAGAAGAACACAGGAATGGAAAGTCTTCGAAGATCAAGATAAATATATTGCAGATATGCTATGGGAAAGAAAGAGAATTCTAGAAGGAAATTGTCAACTAATAATTAGGAATTATATTCCTATTATAATTTATCTTTCTGTTATTAGTTGATAGGTAACTCCCTATATAAACTCTATGTAACCTAATTGTAAAGGTATGGAAGTCGAAGCATAATTTGTCTGAGTAATATTTTTGAGAGCATAGAGATAGAGAGAGTTGCTGTGATAATCACAGAGAAACTGCTAGGGTTTGTGTACACCCTAGGAGAGTTTTGTATTTAATCATCAATAATACAAACAGTACTTATTCATATCTTTGTGTTTGATCTTTGTTCTTAATTCATATCGAGTTGATTTTAAATCACCCATAAAAGGAACACAAGTATTCAACCCCCCCTTCTACTTGTGCAACTGGGAAAACAATTGGTATCAGAGTCTAACGTTTAAAATCGATCAAAGATGCCTGGAAACAAAGATGGCAATTCTAAGATTCCTATGCTCAAAAGAAACGAGTTTACCCACTGGAAGGTTAAGATGCTGCGCCATCTGGAAGCAACAGACCCTAACTATCTTCAAAGAATTCATGAAGGACCCTATGTGCCTTTAAAGCTTGTGCCTCAAATCAATGAAGAAGTCAAAGTAACTAAAGAACACTTCATTGAGAAACCAAAGGCTGAATAGACAAAAGAGGACAAGGAGAATGTCCTTAAGGAGGCAAAGGTCAAAAACATACTATTCAACAGTTTGGATTCTGTTCTTACAAACTGTGTTATATCATGTCAAACTGCTAAGGAGATGTGGACAAAACTTGAAGTGCACTGTCAAGGGACTAAAGATGTCAAGAAGAATGCTAGGTCTTTGCTAATTCAAGAGTATGAGTATTTTGAAGAAAAATCTGGAGAATCTATTACTGAGATGTATGATAGGTTTACTAAACTCTTGAATGAGATGGCTATGCTTGGTAAGGTTTATGATTCTGAAGATACCAACACCAAGTTTCTGAGAGCACTTTCTGAAGAGTGGGACAATAAGACTACAACCATAAGGGAAGCTAGAGATTTGGATGAACTAACTCTAGAAGAACTGTATGGCAAGCTCAAGACATATGATTTAGAGATGCAACAGAGGAAGAATAAGAAGTATGTGAAGACAAAATCTGTAGCACTCTTAATAGAGTCTGAAAAGGAACAACAGGAACAACCCACTGAAATAAGAATCAAGGATTCAAGAAAGAAGGGTAAAACTGTTGTGGAGTCAGAATCTACTGACACAAACTCTGATTCTGATGAAGAGATTGATCTAAGTCAAATGATGGCTATGTTTGCCAAAACTTTCAAAAGAATGAAATTTAACAAAAGAATTGGCAAATTTAGCAAAAGGTCATCATTCAAGAAGGAAGATGAGAAGACTGAAAAGAGCAAGAGTACTATAATCAAACTTGACAAAGCAAAGGTCAAATGTTTCAACTGTGGAATATTGGGGCGCTTTTCCAGTGAATGCAGAAAGTCAAAAAGTCAAGGAAAAGGAAAAGTACTCTTATCAACAGGAAAGGATTGGGCAGATTCAAGCTCAGAGGATGAAATTGATTATGAAAATCTAGCATTGATGGCATCCTCCTCAAGAAAATCACAATCTCCCAAAGAACCCTCATCTCCTAAAACTCAAGTATCAATCTTTACTCCTGAATCCTTAATTAACTTAGAATCTAATGGCATAGAAATTGTGCAAAGTGAGGTTAATAAAATAATGACAACATGTAGGTCTCTCACTAGTGAAAGTGAAAGGTTGAGAGAAGAAAATTTAACCTTAACTAAAAGGAATGATCATTTAGAGTCTGAGTTAATATTAATGGAACAATACAAAAAGGATTCTGAGAAAAATAGTCATAATTACACTAAAATTTTGAAAGCCTATGACTATGTTAAGAAAGAACTAGAAGAAGAAAGACTTAAGTTTAAAGTCTAGACAGACTCTGGCAGAGAAGTTCAAGAAATTCTCAACAACCAAAATGTTTGTCAAACTGCTGGTCTAGGCTATGAAATAGTCAAGGCAAAAGACCTATTATTGAGAATGATAACAATGCAGAAGCTAGCCAAGCTAATAAGACTAAAGACAAAAGCACATTTGTTCTTATTAAGTTTGTGACTCCTAAAGAAAAGACTGAAACCACAAACTCATTTGTCAATAGTCCCCTTGTTGTTGACAAAAAGACAGATGAAACTGGAACAAATAACTCTAAGAAAAATATAAACATAGGGTACTTGTCTAAGTCTAAGTTAAAAGAAAGGCTAGAGAACTTATCAGAGTCTACCAAAACTAGGAGAAATAGGAATGGTAAAGAAGGCATTAATAAAGCAAATAATTATCAAAAGGATCCTAATGCTCCTAGAAAGAAGTGTTTTAGATGTGGCAACCACAACCATTTAGCTATAGATTGTAAAGCAAAAATTGAAAAAGAATCAGAGTTTAGCCTTCCACAGACTCTGAAAAGTCACTACATTCCACAAAAACCTTGTTATCACTGTGGCATCATATTTCACTCTATTTATATGTGTAGAGACTATCATGAATTGTATTTCAATTTTTATGAGCTAAAATCATCTATTGACAAACGCTGGTATGACACTGTTAAGACTCCACCAGAGTCAAAAGCAAAGGAGACAGGTAAATCAAAGGTGAAAATTGCTAAACCTGTTTCACCTAAAGTTAGAGGAAAATGATCCAAAACTGTTTGGATCCCCAAAACAACTAACTAGTTTCTTTATGTATGCAGGGAACAAGGGTAAATAATGTAACCCTAATCCTGGACAGTGGATGCTCAGGACACATGACTGGAAAGAAATCCCTGCTTACAGACTTTGTGGAAATGGCTGGCCCAGAAGTATCCTTTGGAGATGGCAACAAAGGACAAACACTGGGATATGGCAAGATTGTACTTGGGAATGTCATCATTGAACAAGTAGCTCTAGTTGATGGCTTAAGACACAATTTGATAAGCATAAGTCAATTGGGAGATAAAGGTTACAATACTGGCTTTGACAACAAAGAGTGTCTTGTGACTCACCAAGAAACATGTATTCTGGTTTTTAAAGGACACAGACATGGTAACATTTATGAAGCCATCTTGGAGGATTGTATACACAGTGAACTCACATGTCTATATAGCAAGGCCTCAATTGAAGAAAGCTGGAAATGGCATAAGAAACTGTCACATATCAACTTTAAAACACTAAACATGTTGGTTAAACAGAATCTTGTAAGAGGATTACCACAGGTTGATTTTGTGCAAGATGGACTCTGTGAAGCATGTCAACTTGGAAAGCAAAAGAAATCATCCTTCAAGAGGAAGACAATAAACACCATTTCTGAACCCTTTTATTTATTGCACCTTGATTTATTTGGTCTAGTAAATGTTATGTCTATTAATAAAAAGGAATATGCTCTTGTTATTGTAGATGATTTTACAAGATTCACATGGGTTTTCTTTCTACATTCAAATGATGAAGCTCCACAACACATAAAAGACCATATCACTTTTCTGAAAAGAAATTCAAAGAAAACAGTTAAAGTTCTAAGGAGTGACAATGGTACTGAATTCAAGAATTCAATCATGGAGGACTACTGTGCATCAAAAGGAATTTCTCAACAATTTTCTGCACCAGGAACTCCTCAACAAAATGGATTTGTGGAGAGAAAGAATAGAACCCTCATAGAAGCTGCCAGAACAATGCTGGCAGAGTCAGAGCTACCAGTATATTTTTGGGCAGAGACAGTCAATACAGCATGTTTCACTCAAAACTGTACTTTAATAAATATGCATGGAAAGACTCCCTATGAAATGATAAAGGACAAGAAGCCAAGTGTGAAACACTTTCACATATTTGGATGCAAGTGTTATGTACTGAAAGTACATCCTGAAAATCTGAGCAAATTTGAAGCCAAAGCAGATGAATCAATTTTTTCTTGGATATGCATCAAACACAAAAGCATTCAGAGTGTTTAATCTCAGAACCAAAATTGTTATGAAATCTATTCATGTTGCATTTGATGATAAAAAGTTTACAGAATTGCAAGATGAGTCAGAGTCTACTACACTGGAATTTGAAAATCTAAAAAGTTCTGAGATAAATGAAGAAGAAGAGGATGAAGACCCTCAAGTAACTCCTAATCCAACACAGGAACCTGCACATTCTGAGGGGGAGCTAGGAAATACAACTCCGAATGATTCAGAGTCTAACAAGTCAGGGTCTATCCAGACAGAGTCTAGATAGACTGAGTCAAATTCCTCAGAATCTAACTCATCAGGGTCTGGATCAAGCAACTCTGAACCCTTGACAGAGTCAAGCAATTTAGGGGGAGCCTCTTCATTTGAATTTCACTTAAATACAGAAGATGCAAATGACTTAGGGGGAGCTTCAAGTTCAAGAATCAATCTTCCACCAGCTAGAAAATGGACAAGAAGTCACACTCCTGACTTAATAATTGGTGACCCCTGAGAGTGGTGTACAAACAAGAACAGCCACTCAAAATGAATGTCTTTATAGTTGTTTTCTCTTAAAGAATGAACCCAAGAAAATTGAGGAAGCCTTGCAAGACCCTGATTGGATAATTGCAATGCAAGAGGAATTGAATGAATTTAAGAGAAACAAAGTGTGGAAACTTGTACCAGGGCCTAAAGATAGATCAGTTGTTGATGCAAAATGGGTGTACAGAAACAAACTTGATGAGAGTGGAACTGTAATAAGAAACAAAGCAAGGCTAATTGCAAAAGGATACTCACAGGAGGAAGGAATTGATTATGATGAAACTTTTGCACCAGTAGTAAGATTGGAAGCCATAAGAATGTTTCTTGCCTTTGCAGCTCATTCAAAATTCAAGGTGTATCAGATGGATGTAAAAAGTGCCTTCTTGAATGGAAAATTGGAAGAAGAAGTCTATGTGGAGCAACCACCAGGATTTGTTGATCCTAAATATCCTGATCATGTTTACAGATTAGATAAGGCACTTTATGGATTGAAGCAAGCACCTAGAACATGGTATGAAACTCTTTCAAAATTTCTTCTTGAAAATGGATTCATAAGAGGTACCATTGACAAAACTCCCTTTATTAGAAAGTATAAAAGTGACATTTTGCTTGTCCAAATTTATGTTGATGATATTATATTTGGTTCTACTAATGACAAACTCTGTGAAAAGTTTAGTAAACTAATGCAGTCAAATTATGAAATGAGCATGATGGGAGAATTAAACTTCTTTTTGGGGCTTCAAGTCAAATAGAATGATGATGGAATTTTCATCAATCAAACAAAGTATGTAAAAGAACTACTGAAGAAGTTTGATATGAAAGACTCTGCAACTGCTAAAACTCCCATGTCAACAGCCATTAAGCTAGACTCTGACCCAAAGGGTAAGAAAGTTGACAACACTAGCTATAGAGGTATGATTGGCTCATTATTATATTTAACTACTAGTAGACTAGATATAATGTTTGCAACTTGTCTGTGTGCTAGATTTCAAGCTGACCCCAGAGAATCACATTTAATAGCTGTAAAAAGAATTTTTAGATATCTCAAGGGGGCACAAACTCTTGGACTTTGGTATCCTAGAGAGTCAGATTTTTCATTAATTGGTTATTCAGATTCTGACTATGCAGGATGCAAAGTAGACAGGAAAAGCACAACAGGTTAGTGCCAGTTTCTTGGCAACAGATTAATTTCTTGGTTTAGCAAGAAACAACAGACTGCATCAACCTCAACAGCTGAGGCTGAATACATTGCAGCTGGGAGTTGTTGTGCTCAAATTCTGTGGATAAGAAATCGATTACTTGATTATGGACTAACATTCTCAAATATTCCTATGTATTGTGATAATACTAGTGCTATTAAAATTGCAGAGAATCCAGTCCAACATTCCAGAACAAAGCACATTGATGTCAGGTATCATTTTATCAGAGAACATGTTGAAAATGGTACTGTGACACTTCACTATGTTCCAACTGACAAACAGATTGCAGACATTTTGACAAAACCACTTGATGAGTCTACCTTTCTTAGACTGGTAGGTGAATTAGGTATGTTAAACATATAAGTGATTACAAATTACAAGAAGCAAGGTATGTACTTTAATTATAGCTCCTGATGTGTCAAACTATAATTTGTTAATGCAAAATTCTTGAGGTACTTTATCTTGACAGAGTCTAGTTTTTAGACTCTGACGAGTCTGTAGACTCTGACTAGTCTGTAGACTCTGAGAGTCTGTAGACTCTGAAAAACAATTATCGTCTAGACTCCGAAACGGTTCAAGTTCACGCCTGCAGACTCTGATTGTGTCTAAATTGTTCAAATGACTTGAAATAGGCGGTAACAGTTGTTTTTGACAGGAGATAGACTGTAGACTCGTGTGTATTGTATGCAACTTGAACAAAATTGAATTTTTCATACATTTTACTCACTTGTTTATTGCTATTTTCTCTAAGGCAGAATTATTCACAGAGCTTTTTACGAACCCTAGCTTATTTTCTAAATCTTTTTCATCACTTTCAACTCGACATCTTCAATGGCTGCAATTTCTACTGTCATGAGGGGACCCAAAGTGATTGCATTTACTTTTGGGGTTTTGATTTCATGACCACAAATCATGTTGCTGCTCTTGGAAACAAGAAATGAGTAGATGCTGACTACTTCCCAATGATGGACTTCATGGAGCAATATGAGCTCAGTTACATTCTGAAGGCATCCCCAGTGATTCATATGGATGCTGTATCCAAAGCATGGAGTTCTGCACAGGTAGTTGATCCTTCTCAGGATCAACTAGGTAAAATAATGTTCATCTTTGGCTCCACTACTGTTGATGTTACTGTTGATGTGCTTAATTCAGTTTTTAAATTGCCTGTGAAAACACCTTTTGATGAAACTGTATCTGATGATGACATTAAAAGCATGTTTAAGGCAATAGGTTATTCTGCTAGCTTAGATAACATGAGCAAGATAACTAGGCCTTACTTAAGAAAAGAATGGTCATTTTTCTTTGATCAAATTGCTAAGTGTTTCACTGGTAAATGTAGTGGTTTTGATGCTATTACTGCTATTACTTATCAAATTGGTCATAGTCTCATATTTGACAAAGTGATCAACATTGGTGATATTCTCTGACATTAAGAGAATTGATGACAAGAATAAGAGTCTACCTGCCATGCACTATCCATATGTAATGCAGGTAAAACTGTCAACCTACAAACCTTCTATCTACAATGCTTCATTTTTTGGTGGTGAAATGATGCAGGAGCAAGTAATGGAGAGTCCCCATGCACCTAACCAAGTCACCCAATCACCTTCAAAGAAACAATCTTCAAAACCAAAATCCAAAAAGAAACCAACCTCTGATGTCTCTCAATAGGCACCAGTTGTAAAGAGGAGGAAATTGATTCAATCTAGGCTTATAGATGAGCATACTGATGAGGAGCTCAACCCTCTAGAGAAGCAAGTTATTGAAGGACTTTCTTTATTAAAGGAAGGTCATGATACACTTGATTCTACCCTTCAAGCCAAGTCTGTAGTCTCTGAAAAGGCTACAGACTCTGACCAACCTAGGCATGCACCTCAGGATTCTTAAATTGAATCTCCTAAGAAATCTTTTGCTCAGAAGTACAGAAGGTTGAGGAAGGCTTATTCTGCACACACACACAGGCCTACTACTATTACTAACCCTATTTTGCAGGAAACAGATGCTCCCAAGGCTCCTGCAGAGCCAGACTCTGAAAGCAAGAAAACACCTGAACCAAAGTCTAATGTTGAGTCTGATCATGAGACATTTTGATAGTCTCTGAAATGTATAATCAGAGTCTAGATAGTCAACATTCATGTTACTTGTACTTAGAAGAATTTCTATAGAAAGTGAAACCAGAGTCTGCATGAAGATCAGAGTCTGGAAGGTGATCAGAGTTTATAGACTATCAGAGTCTATGATCTATTAGAGTCTACATATTATCAGAGTCTGCATGAAGATCAGAGTCTGGAAGGTGATCAGAGTTTATAGACTATCAGAGTCTATGATCTATTAGAGTCTACATATTATCAGAGTCTGAAGATCATCAGAGTCTGAAGGTTTCAGAGTCTATACAGTTAAAGATAAATTTGGAAGAACATCACAAGAATGGAAAGTCTTCGAAGATCAAGATAAATATATTGCAGATATGCTATGGGAAAGAAAGAGAATTCTAGAAGGAAACTGTCAACTAATAATTAGGAATTATATTCCTATTATAATTTATCTTTCTGTTATTAGTTGATAGGTAGCTCTCTATATAAACTCTATGTAACCTAATTATAAAGGTGTGGAAGTCGAAGCATAATTTGTCTGAGTAATATTTTTGAGAGCATAGAGATAGAGAGAGTTGCTGTGATAATCACAGAGAAGCTGCTAGGGTTTGTGTACACCCTAGGAGAGTTTTGTATTTAATCATCAATAATACAAACAGTACTTATTCATATCTTTGTGTTTGATCTTTATTCTTAATTCATATCGAGTTGATTTTAAATCAGGCATAAAAGGAACACAAGTATTCAACCCCCCCTCTACTTGTGCAACTAGGAAAACACTGTGCTTAAATGAAATTCATTGACTGACAGAGGTTCTGCATGAGAAGCTCTGTGAATGCCTGAAGTATGAGGTCTGGACATGAATGAGGTTCACTCATGGTCCAGGTTCACCAGTGCTTGAAGTACAAAATATTGAGGTTCATCTGTGATTGGGGTTCGAGCTTCTAGGGTCTGAGATTCGAGGTTCGCACATCGAACATCAGGCAGCTTAACAGATAAGGATCACTTCCTAAACTTTAGGAGCACATAATTATGGATAAACATGGACTCTATGATGACAAATATGACATTTTATCAACTCTATATCATATATACAATATATATATATATATATATGTATATATATATATATATGATTATATACACATATATACAGCTTCTTATGATCAGAATAGAGGTTCAACAGTAGAAGGACTCTACCTGAACCTCCTGGCAGACTCCTAATCAGATTCTACAACTATAAATCAACATTCTAATGGTGATATACTACTACAAAAGTGACTGATATTAACAAATCGTAAGCGCACAACAACGAGCTTCGATGAAGCATAAGCAACGGGGAATGGATGTTACCCCCGTTCGTTTCGACTTTTCTGGTGAAGATAGGCAGGGTAAGAACAGCCCTAGGCCAAATTTTGATGATATTGAAACTGACCAGGAAGATCCTAATGCGAGGTTCCAGGATGAGGAACCTGAGATTCAGAGGTCAGAGAACCTCAGAGGTTCTCCTTCTAAAAGTGTCAACGTTTTTGAAAGAATGGGAAAGAAGCTCAGTGACAAGGATTTGAGACACAAGCTGGACCAATCTAAGCAGGAGCATAGCAGGCGAGATAGGTCCAAGCTTCGAGGTTCTCAAAGTCGAGCTGCCAGGTCACCTCTCAGAGGTTCCAGGAGTAACAGGTTGGACATAATTCACTCCACTAGAGCCCTAGTTGCAAGTCGGGACCAGGGAAGCTCTAGTTTCCGTCATGTGTCAGCTCACCATAATGAAAGTCCAGGAAGTCAGGAATCATATGAAGCTGATGAAGTAATTTATGAAGGAGAAGATGGACAATACCCGATGCATGACCTTCGAAGAGGCCTGGAGAATCTTAAGGAGGATAAGAGGTCCAACAATGGGTTGACCGTCACATCACCTTTTACCAAGAGGATACGTGACACACCCCTACATCGCAAATACAGAGGTACGGAGGACCTGAGGTTCGATGGGACAGTTGATCCAGTGGAGTAGATCAGCAGGTTCAACACTGAAATAGAGGTTTACCAAGTAAAGGACCTCACCAAATGTCGCCTTTTGGCTGCCACCTTAAGAGAAAGAGCTCATCAGTGGTTCAAGGACCTCCTGTCAACAAACGGGAGAACATCAAACAAAGGGAGAATGAAACTCTAAAGGAGTATTTTAAGAGGTTCAATACTGACGTACCTCGAGTCAGGAAAGCTTTTGACGAGACACTGAAGTACTTTTTGATTGCGGGTGTTAGGCCCGGAACTGATTTTCTAAAAGGGCTCCAAGGTAGGGGACCTGAAACCCTATGAGATTTCTATGTTAGAGCGGAATCATATAATTTGGTTGAAGAATCACTCTAGAAGCTCGCCAAAGAAAAAGATGATGGAGGGAAGAATAAATGGGGGAAAATAAGAGGAACAGGTCCTACAGTTCTAAAAATGGAAGTTGCAGTAAGCGAACCTTGAACATTAAAACCTTTTGTTCGAAGATTCTATCTCGTGGTGACAAAACGATGATATTACTGCAAAGTGGGTGAGATTTTTAGAAGGTACAATAGCAGGATCAAAGAAGACTAAAAAATTGATGAAGCTATACTCTGAGGATTATAAACCAAGATACATGCTAGAGGATGATACTGAGAAGGAGATGAGCAAGGGAGATGGCAAAATAAAGATGGTATTAAAAACTTCAACATTAATGCTCAATCCTGATGGACAAAAGATTTGTTGCATTCCTCTAAATGACATAATAGAAAGGACATCAATTTAAAATTTGAGAGCTACAATATTGTGAGATTACGAAGCCATATGAATAGTAATCGTGATAACTCAACACTAGAAGATGACAGATAAATAATACTACATCTGCATGGAAATCAAGAAGAAATGAAGACAAGGCAGATACAGTGAATCAAGACATTAGAAAAAGTTTTGAAGTCTATTACAGGTAATTGAAAGAAGTTCATTAATATGTTTAAGCCACAGTGAAGAATAATGTGTAAAGACTTTTAAGGTTTCAGAAGTGTTGAAGATTCAGTATAAAGTGTCACTAAAAGATTTCAGTGTATTAACATTGATTGAAGATAGACAGTGTTCGAAGTATAGGAATCTAGATGGATTGAAGACAAGGTAAAGACAAATGTTAAAGAAGACAGCTGCAGCCTTGAAGCTGTACTCATTGAAAGAAGTTCAGTTATATGTTCAAGCATCAGTGAAGAACAGAGAATGAAGTATTCAAGATTGTGGTAATAATGGAGACGTTGTCGAAGTATCAGAAAATATTCCAGTGAAAGTACAATGCTTATTAACAGTCAGTGTTTGAAGCAATGCAACAATTCAAGGTTAATCAGCTGAAAAAGAATAGAAGTCAAGAGAATTTAATTTTGTATTAGTCGTTTATGAACCAGACCAGTGCACTAAGCGTCATCACAACAAGAAGGGAATTACCTTGATGTATTAGAAGAAAATCAGTTGATCAAGCCACATGAAAAACATTTCAAGTTATACTCAATAGCTTCATGAAATAAGCTAAGGCAAGTACATGTAATTCCATTCCTACACAACATAACCACAACCGAGCCTCAATGAAATATTCTATGTAAAAGTATTGACTTATGTGGTGCCTACACTAGTTAACAAGAGTGTAGGCGCAACATAACTTAATAAGAATATATTCTAAGGCAACAAGGCTACAAGGAAAGGTTATATGGCGCATACACTAGGTAACAAGAGTGTTGACGCAACATAAGGTTATAGAAGATATTCTAAGGCTCCAACGCAAAGATATATGGCATTTGCACTATATAACAAGAGTGTAGGCATAACATAATTGAGAGAATATTTTCTTAAGTCCACAAGTGGTTCTTGTACATGGAGTACAGAGTGCAGGCGCAACATAGGCTTATTAGCGCAACTTACTCTCTACACTCTCATTCTCCTGTAGAGGAACAACATATGACTTGGCATTATGAAGAACAAATCAATTAAAATTGATTTGAAAAGTTTACACCATATAAACAAAATTACGTGCTCATTTTGAAAGAGACAGATATACAACCAAAGAAAGAGATACATAGAGGAAATTGAAGTCGGAGAAGAAGAAGATACAAAGCCCTACACATACCTTCTTCACCGGAGTTTTATATTCTAGCCGGTTCATTATGTTGCAAATACATAGAGCTATTGTAAAACACTCTCTGTTAGCTTGACTCCTTTAGTACAAACACATAGTCAAATATTGTATAGGGATTAAATTATATCTCTTTGTGGGAGCAAAAAACTAATTTGTTCTTTAGAAACTAGTTATATTTTTAACTGGGTGTAGCACACCTTTGGGTTTATATACGAAAGATATATTCCTGGAAACTTGTCTCTTTAAATTACTTGCTAATTTTCTAGATCTTCAATGATTATTCATAATAATAGAAAATTAGTAAGTCAGTCTCCTAAACACTATTCACCTCATGAATTTGAACCCACTAACCTAACTCTAAATTATTTATCCGGAAAAGATTCGAAAGAATTTTCTTTTAATTTAGTGAGTATCGTATTCAACCCCCCTTCTACGATACTTCGGGACCTAATAATTGGTATCAGAGCAAACTGATTGATATATAAATAAAGATCAATTAGATCAATGAAGCTCACCGTGCCGAAGCTATCTAGACTCAGAATGATGAGACCTTGTTAAATAATTTTAATTATAAACTTTTAATAAAGTTATTTTATAAAATTTGTTTTATAAACTTTTATTAGTTTATATTATAAATTTTAATTAGTTTATTTTATAAACTTAATATTAAAGATATTTTATAAACTTTTATGAAATTTTTTTTATAAACTTTTATCAGTTTATATTATAAATTTTAATTAGTTTATTTTATAAATTTCTATAAGTTTATTTTATAAATTTAAATAAAGGTTAAAATTTAACTTATTAAACAAATGATTAATCTGGTCCATTTTCGATAGCCACAGGTATGCAAGCCAAAAGAATCCAATGGATAAGGCAAGCATACAAAGGGCATGAAATTCGACACAAGCACTAAAATGTAGTTTGGTACCCCAAGTTTTGTACTCTTTAATTTTTTTATTTTTTATTTATTTATTTTTCCAGAAAATTTAAAATTCTTGAAAACTAAATTTTTTCTTAAGTATTAATTTATGATATTTTAATTTTTATAAAAATTTGAAATTCTTGAAAATTACTTTATTATAAATTTTTATTTTTGATTAATTTATTTTCAAAGAAAATTAAAAGTCCTGTAAACTAAAAATTTTCTTAAATATTAATTAAGGGTATTCAAAGGAGTTTGTAGTTGAAGATTTTTCTGAGTATTGAAGACAACTAAAATTGACTGAAGATTATCCAATGAAATTAATTCTGGAACAGGTTGAGAAGTGGTACTAATTTCCTCATAGGTCTACTTCATAGAATCACACTGTTTATTTAGTTGCTGGAAAAGAATAGATTAATTTGGGTACAGTTTTTGGTTAATTTGAGTTGAATTTTTGGATGAAAAATCTTAGCGGTTAAAGTAGTAAAGGAGAACAGACTGGACATCCTGGTATCTCTATTAAAGCCTTAAAGATTATTCTACAGGGAGATTACAGGGAGTTCGTGCTAACACTGCAGATCATCTGGAACACAGTGATTACAGCTAACGGGGATCTAAGGATACAACCATATTGTCTGTAAAAGAACTGTATGTGCTGAAGGCCTACGAACTAGAACAAGAGCTGAAGAAGATAAAATTTGGTAAAATAGGTTATTAGCATATCCACTGTATTTGTGACCCAGGAACCAAATTTGATTGAAGTCAAGGTTGAGAACCTCTGAACAGAAACGAAATGATCCAAGAAGCAGAATTGAAGATGTTGTTGCTCAAGGTAGTGGTCAAAGAGTTATAAGTGAATCTTACACTTTGGAATAACCTGAGAACTGGACTGCAAGTCAAGCCTGCAGGGAAAATGTAAGTTCAGTGACACCAGATTCAGACGGAATCCCAATTCTTAATCTAAGGTCCTTACCTATAAGTCCACAAGTGATTTTCAAGAACAGTTCAAGAGGCGGTTACAAGACATTGATGATTTAAAATAAAAGACAAGATCAGGGTTATGCTACACAGTTTGAGGAAGCCTGTACAAATAAATGATGACAGATACTATGTTGGGTTATAGTAGTAATCTCAAGCATTAGTGAGGATGCAGCAAGAGAAAATATTTGTTGATGAAGTAAAATGCAAGGTTGATTCTATCAGTGACGATGATGAACCAAATGGATATTTGGATATTTGGCAACACTGGAGATAAATCACTAAGCACTTCATAGGTACACATTTTAACTAGTATACTTTGATCTAATTCAGAACTGTGTGATTATTAAGTTTTGAAATGTATTATATTCATGTCTGCATGTTAGCATCTTAGGACTTAAATGCTTAATTGATTGGTAAGAATAAGATTGCATGCTAGAATTCATGAGTTTAAATAAGTACATTTCATACTTGATTTTATATGCAGTAAAATGAATATCCAGAATTAGTTAGGGTATTCTAGACGGTTAGGTGTATCCCAAAACATTTGTTTAAACTTGATTTAAATCTTCTGTGATTTAATACCTCTGCTAATGTTGTGAAAATTTTTAATAGACAAACATGTCATAGATCAGATATTTTATATTTATTCTTACTTGAAATTGTTTATGTGCTTATTTTCATATGATTTGCTCCCACTCACATAGTTGCAGTTAATGAGTATAATATTAAAAGATGGAAGAATTATCTAATTAGTCAGTAACATTTATAGATTCGAAGCTTAATCCAAAACTGACTTAGGTAATTAGAGATAGTTAAAAATGTTAGACAACAACATAAATGGATTAGACAGAATTACTAATTATTTTATTAGTTATTCTATTTCTTTTAATTTTAGAAAATTATTGAATATCTGTAAATCTGTTTGACATCTATTACATTTGTGTAGAATGATTAAAGTAGATAGTACTAAATTTTTTAATATGCATATTGAAGCTGTTGTTACCACTATTGAAAGTAATTTCTCTAACCCATATGGACTCAATTGAAGTTGAGTACCAAGAATCTTAATCATTTGTGATTGCAGAGTATGTCACAAAAGACAAAAGTTATGTGATTTCTTGACATTTATTATACGAGGCATATGATTAAGATTGGATCTCTAATATCATAGTTGGTTGAGAAAGCCTACCCAATGGTAACATTTGGAGATGACATCGAAGGATGTACAAGGGACTTGGCTATCATGATTTTCGTATTGTCATCACATAAAGTATCTCTATTGTGGGAGGATTAAAGCACTATCTACAGGGCACTAGGGAATTCTTTGTCAAGGGTTTTTTAGAGAAGCATTGAAAAGAAAAAGTGTTTGATTTCAAGCAAGAAAGATGGAAGCTCACTCAATAGGGAGTGAGGAATTTTGTTCATAGCTGACATGGATTATGTATGCAAAGGTGAAGTAAACTTTTCAGTAAAGCTTCATCAGTAAAGAGTTAGCTACGGCATAAAAAGCTCTCACACTTGATATTTGAGACAATGGATTCTTTGATAAAGAAGAAATTAGTGAGATGATTTCTTTACATGGAATTCAATCCAGAAGGACATTTTGAAGTATGTCATATAGGGAAGTCAATGAAAACATCACACTGAAACAAGTAATGACATCGAAGAAATATGGTTAGTTATGGTTGATGACAACCCTGGTTATAATTTGTTGATATTCGTGCATTCAATAGACAAAATATTATAGATTGTGATTGATCACATCAGGAAGATCAAATTGGAAGTAAAGTAAGTTGTGAGAACTTTGAAGTCAGATATTGGAACTGAATTTCATGAATGAAGTTCTAAATGAAGTCTGCACTTATAAAGGTACTTTGAAGTTGAAGCAATTAACATAACATGCTGCTTTAATCAACAAAGATCATGAAAATACATCGAATTAGTTAATGGCCAACCAGAAACAAACACTAAAGCTCTTTCGTGTGTTTGGAGGAAATTGATATTTAATGAAGATTTAGATGAGTATCTTGGCAAGTTTGAAGTTAAGTCTCATAGAACAATTCTCCTCGGCTACTCATTGATGTCAAATTCTTTCAAGACATACGTGATGGAAAACCATAAGGTGATTGAAAGTCTGAATGTATCGTCCCACTACACCAAGCTCCCAAGCATTCAAATGAATGACTATGCTGAATCTTTAAAGTTTGACATCTTGTCAGAGTCAAATTTAGATACTGATGTTGAAACTGAGGTTGCAGTAGGAATCAATGATAATGTTGATGATTCAGATCCTATTAGTAGAAATGGTAGTGAAACTATACAACTCGCGAACTTTAATAGAATCCACTGAATAAGGTGAAGGATCTTCAACACATCCTAGCAGCAACTCAGGGGGAGCAAATAAAAGAAGGATCTACTAGTCGTACTCAACACAATGAAGATCAATGGAATACATTAAGAACATATCTACCAAGAAAAAAGGTTTAAAGTCAAAGTCATTCCTAGAGTCTAGTTCTTAGTAAACCAGATTATTGAGTAAAGGCTAGAAGTGCTAATAAAAATGAACATATATTTTTTGGGACCTAACATCTGGAATCCCAAATAATACTAAAGAAGCACTGATTTATCCAAATTAAGTGATTATAATGCAAGATGATCTCAATCAGTTTGAAGGCAGAATCTACTGAAGCTGGAACCCATACCACAAGATGAAGCTAAAATTGGTACAGTAAGGGTTTGCAGAAACTGGATAATTATTGGCATTGTTATGAGGGACAAAGCCAAACTGGTTGCTACAGGTTAATATCAAGTAGAAGGTATCGACGATGATGGAAACAAAATCTTCGGGATTTTAATGTTCTAACTACAAGCACCAGTGTTAGGAATCTACATGTAATTTGATGATAACATTAATCTTAGAATCATAGAAATTTTATTTGATGTAACTGATCAATTGATATGAAAGTTATAAATATCAATTGATTAGGAAACCATTTATCAGTTCAAGTGTTTATATGAATCAACTGATAGTTTGGATTGTAGCATAGGTGTACTTAGTCTATTTCAGTTGATAAGGTGTAAGTCAATTGATATTATTCCCATCAATTGATGTTAGAGTCGATTGATATAGATCATCAACTGATGTGTAACTTAGACGGTCAAAATTATAATTATTTGAAAACAGGAAATTATCAAGTGAAGGATGATCGATTGATATTGAAGCATCGATGGATAGGAGATCAGTCGAAGAAGCCAAGTCAATTATTGAAGACCATCAACTGATTTGAAGACCCATCGATTGATATATTGATTGATAACATCTATCAAATGATATGTCATTATTTATCAATCGATGGATATAAAGATCAATCGAAGAAGAACATCAGTTGATGGATTAAAGGAAGGATTAATTGATATGCTTGACATCAAATTATCAATTGATTGAGACAACACAAAAGGACTATTTGTTGAAGATCCAAAGGACAAAAGCACACCTATAGAAGACAGTCTATGATGGATGTGAAGACCCAATCTGTAGCTGTCTTTCAACCATTTTTCTAAAATGTAAAAAGGTAAAAGGAAGGTATATAGAAACAATCCAAAAATAGGAATTGTAAAAACACACTTGTAGTTTATAAACAAGTGTGGTAACATTGTTAGAAAAGAGAAGAGTTAGACAATATTTGTTGAATCAACTGTTCATCCTTAGAGCACTTTGTAAGAACGGTTGGTTTATTTTCTAAGTTTGTAAAAACGAAGCTAGGTTTCTTTTTAACCTAGAAACATTGAGCAAAAATATCCACTGATGGAAAAACTAATCCATCGATAATTTTAAATCTCTTTGTTAAGTTTATTTTTCAACTTATAATTTGTTCAAACATATTTTCTCTAATTATCAAACATCAGTAACAAATAGTAAAAAAATAAAATGTTTTAATATTTGTATTCAACCCCCTTCTACAAATATTGACATTGTTCTAGGAAATAAAAATTGGTATCAGAGCGGAGGCTTTCAACATACAGAAAGTTTAAAGATCAAGAACAGTCAATATAGGCCAAAAAGATTCAGGTGTGAAAATTCCAGTGCTAGAAAAAGATGAATATTTTACATGGAAAGTGAAAATGCATCTGCATCTGCATCTACTCTCTCTTGACCCTTCATATGTTCACTACATAGAGAAAGGTCCTCATGTTCCCATGAAGCTAGTCACAGGTGTAAACCCTGATAAAACTCTTATACTTGAGAAACATGTTCCAAAACTCATCAATGAGTTCACAGAAGATGATGAAAAAGAAGTACTTAAAGACAAAAAGACCATGAATATTCTGTTTAATGATCTAGATAAAGATATGTTTGACAATGTGATAAACTGTACTTCATCAAAGGAAGTATGAGATACTCTTCAAACTCTATGTGAAGGAACTCAACAAGTAAGGAAAAACAATATGCAACTCTTGATTCAAAAATATGAATCATTTCATTTCAAGGGTGGAGAATCCGTTAATGACACCTATAGTAAATTTCAGAAGTTGCTAAATGGATTAAAGCTATATGGTAGGGTTTATGCAACTGAGGATACAAATCTAAAATTTCTTAGATCTCTTCCAAAGGAATGGAAACTGTAACGATCGGAAAATTTTTTACGTGTATTTTATAATATTTAAATATGCTTTTGTTATAATTTATTGTGTTTTAGATTATTTTCAATGCAATCAATTGTGTTTAGATTTTTATTAAATAGGAAAATTACCCTATACGTGTTATGTGACTTATGTGTAGCATAAAATATTTTATTCTATTTTACTGTAATTGTCATATCGTTAAAATAAGATTATTTTAAATTGTGATTATCGGACCTAGCCCTTGTAGAAGACTTGAGACCTTGTTTTTGTTACCTTTTATTTTAATGAAAATCGTAAAATTTTCAAAATGACTTTATCTTATTATTTTTGGACCATTTAAAATTTTTGAGGAATTTTGACATATATATTGTATTATTTTGAAAATATTTATTTTTCTATTTTATCCCATAAAAATGATTTTTGGGCTTTTTATTTTAATTATGGGGTAAATTATCTTTTAACCAAAATTAAGCCCTTAAATTTTCTAAAAATATAAATAGTTTTAGTAAAAATAATTTTAATCAAAAGTGATTAACACCACTTGTTAAACAGGGGAAGCAGTGACATAGGGTTCTTATAAACTTAGGTAATTAATCTTCAAGTTGGAGTTGATTTCGACCTTTGCTTTGCTAATATGAGTAATCACTGTAAAGCTTATTACATGTAGTATCTATGTTTATCGTTAATTTCATGGGAATAGTCATCGTGTTTCAATTCTTGATTTGCTGCCTTCCTAGCTTAATTTAAATTTATAAAATCTTTGTTTGTTGGTTTAATTGATTGAGTTGATTATAGAGCATAATGGGTAGAGTTTGTAGCCATTTTTTTTAATTTGATTTTTGGGTGTATGATTTGTGTTGACCGGAGTGTGACCGTGGGTTTGTGTTTTGGCCAGAATCGGAACAAACGAGCTCCATTCTTGAACTTGATGACATGGTTACTTTTCTTTCCTTTCTATGAATTTACTGGTATTATTGGTTGCGAGTTTGGAGTCAGTTTTAGCTACGTATATGTAGCTGTAGTTTATAGCCTTGCTTTGATATTTTTGGGTGAGCTTTAATGTTGTTTGGATTGCTTTATTTCTTTCTGGTGGCCGGATTTTCTTGCCAATTACGTTTTGATTTGATCAAATTATGTGTTGTTGGGTCTTGTTTGTTAATTGATTGGTTGGCTGAATGTTGTGTTGGGTTGTGTAAATTACTATTGCTAGCATGCTGGTGGAGAGGGGAAATAAGAGTATGAGAGATTATTGAGACTCTTGTTTTTAAATATTATTATTGGAACTTTGTGGTTGTGAAAAGATAGATTATGATTTCCTAAAATATTTTATTTTTTTTATTGTTTTTAATCATGATCATAATTTTTAGGTAGATCCAGGAAAAAGCTATCTGTGATTGTATTGTCAGCTTAAGGTATTTAGGGAAGTTGTTTGCTTTAAGTAGAACTTTTAAGTGTTTAGTACAATTTTTAGGTTGCTAATATATGATGTACTGCTGTAGAATCTAAGAGGACAATACAATTTCCTCCTTTTAGTTAGAAGAGCACATGATCTGCACGATTCATAATTCTTACTTAAAAGATTTGATGGATTCTTTTTGGTTGATGGTCCATATCACTAAGGTATTATTTGCACTTTGGATGACTTTGCACGACAAACATGAATTATTCTTTCTTCTTTCCCCTCATTTAGTGTAGTTTCTATAAATTTGTTAAACAATGTTTTTGAGATTGATTTTCTAAATTATTTTTTAAAAAAATCGATTTTTATTTCAAAAATTATAATAAATAAATTATTTTTATTCAAAATAAATTTGCTTTAATTATTTTAATTTATTTAGATAATGATTTAATTAATTATAATTAATTGGTTAATTTATTTTAATTAACTAATTTAATTAATTAATTATTATTTAAATATAATTATTTTAGGAAATAAAAAGGATTTATTTATTTTTATTTGTTTATTGTTTACTTATTTATTTATTCTTTTACTCGTTCTAAATGACACAAGTTTGATTGAGATCCTAAAAATAATCCGGAAGCGACAAAAGTAGTTTGAGACTCCATAATTTATTTACAAACCTAGATTATTATTTTATTAAGTATTTAGTGATCCAATAATTATTCGGAGTAGATAATGATGATCCACTTTGACTCATAATATTCTAGATTCTACTTTTATTTATTTGTCTGCTCTTTAATTTGTAAGACTTATCTGCTATATGATTTATATGCTTACTTGTCTGCTAATTGATGTTACTTGTTTATTAGTTATTATTTGAAGTTCGTTATTAGTACAACGCATGGGTAGACACTAGGATCTAAAATAGAACATTCTATTTTGTAGAGACGAGCCAGGTACTAGATAGAAGGACATAGTAGTCGTCCAATTACCAGCTTTTAGGCAGCTTATATAACAAGCAAGTATTTCTTCTTTGATCATCCCAAACACTTTTGTTTTACTATTTCAATTATTCATAACATGATAAATAGTTATTGTTCAGAGCTATTTATGATTCCTGTTTTATTCTGTGTATCATCAGAGTTACTTGTTATTCGTACTCTGAATATTAGAAGATGATTATAATAAACTCATCATATCAAGCGAATTATTGTATAAATAACGAGGATATGGTCTGTAGTTGAAACTAAGCATACCTTATTTATTTGGGTTTGCTCTATTGGATTAGAATTTTAGCGTAAGAGACTCTGAAATAATAGTCCAGCATTTATTAAGGAGGATATGGTAACCATTCCATATTCCTATAGGTTAAAATTACTTGCCTATTTGGTACCCATTATAGAGAATCCTTGTTATAACTATGGGTATAGAAATGTACCGATAGGCTATAAAGAGGTCCTATTGCTTTTGAACTGATCAGGTGACAATAGTGTTTATATGTGTGCATCCAATCTATATTGCCAACATGGCTATTATATATTGATTTTGAGTAGTTGATTCATTTTGATGACATACTGCATTGTTTCAGTTTGAGATAAACTGTGATTTATTTACTATTCAGTTTTATAATAAATTGTTTTATATTCCGTTCACGATACATATTTTTATACTAACTTTATTTCTATTATTCATATACTTGCTGAGCATTTCTTTGGCTCACTCTTGCTTTTTATCTAAATCCTCCCAGATTTCCAGTATGAGTCACAGCAGCAGTTCGAGCAGGCATTTAGAGCCTCAGGTGTCAGGGCGGCTCGATTCTCGAGCTTCCCAAGTATTTAGTGATTTACAGTTTTGCTATAGATAGAATGTGTAATAAAATGAATTTAGACTTAAAACTTATCTAAACTTGTGGATTTGAGTTTTGGATTTAGTTTCTGGTTTGTAATAAAGTGAGTTGGTTTACTTTTAGTATCGTCTGCTTGATTTCATACTATAACCTGTTTGCGATCTTTGGTTTGGCGGGGTCAATGCGCACCTGATTTTATTATATTTTACTGTTGATTGGTTAGTGACCCCCAAAATTAGACCCCGGGTTTGGAGGGCGTCACAGTTAGTATCAGAGCTAAAGGTTGGTAGTCACTGAAATAAGTAGAGATATAGCCCATGAAAGATTTGGTAGATCACATGAGATAGGTTTACATTTTTATGAGTTAGGTTTACATTCAATTGAGTTAGATTTATGTTTGACTTTAGTTTTAACCCTATGTTGTGAGCAATATTGTGATATTATGCTATTTGATTGCAGTTGGGTCCCGTGGCAGTACCTGAGCCTGTACTGGATATGGCACCTCAACCTATACTTAGGCCTGAGCCAGATGTTCTTCCACCACCACTGGAGGACTTAGATCATGTAGCTGCTATTATGCAGCCAGACTATCAGCCCATGAAGCCAGGGCATTGGTTGGGATTTGGACTTCCCTTAGAGCCTGCCCCAGGTGACCCTTTCGTAGCAGGTCCTTCTAACCCAACTGTGAGAGCCCCGGGCTATGTTGTTGTTGCACTTACTGTTGTGCCACCACTTCAGTCGGACTATCGACCTGCAGAGCCAGAATTCTGTATGAGGCTTAACTTTATCCCATATCTTACTGCTCAGATTCAGCTAGTGGTACCGTCGCCTCTGGTTCAGATTCCTCCCTTTCTTTCACCTGTCATAGTTCCCTCAGATGCCCCTTTGTATGTTGGGCCAGCAGAGAGTGATCCTGTTGTTCAGGGTCTTATTATTCCAAAGCACCCACTACCAGCACCTGTTTTACAACAGCAGGCTCCAGCCGGAGATGCTAGACTTCAGGCTTTGATTGATGTCGGAATAGAAAGAGGAGATGGAGGATCTAGTGGACATGTGGGAGAACCACAAACCATTCCTATCCATCACTATCATGAGCTTTATGGTGCTTATAGGGAGCTGAAGGACCAGAACCGAGAATTTCAGCAATTTGTGAGTACCAGCACATCAGAGGCACGACTAGGACACCATTTCCGGGAGTTGACCGCAGCTACCTCGTACGAGGTAGATGCTTTACATGTTGACGGTCAGGATTCCGTGGACTACCGTCACGCTTATCACATCCTGATGAGGGTAGTGGGGGAAATGAAGGGTCTGGTTGGTCCTGACTGGGATTAGTTGATATTGGTCCAGTAAGCTAGTTAAAGGTAGCCATAGATTACCATTTATCTATGTTGTGTGTACAGATGCCTAGATATAGAGGTGTTTGGTTGTAGCAGCAGCTATGTCAGGGTTTTGGATGTAAATATATATAGCTGACATCTAACTAGTAGTATGTATTAGAAGCCAGATGTAGTAAGTAATACAGTCAGCTGTGGTTCTATTGTAAGATAGTTATATATATAGCAGCAGCAATTTTGTAGTGTAGATTTGTGTTTGTTTTATATTAATTTCATCATGCATTTATCCTCAACAATCAAGTAAATTAGTAATTGTGTAAAATGACTTGATAACATTAATGGAAAATATATATAAAAAGCATATTTATTACTTTCTTTCCTATACATGGTTTTTCCATAATAAATGTTATATCAAAGGCATGTATCGCAAATTACTAAAGGACTTGTTTGTTATTTTATTAGAACAATGGAAAATCAACCACTAGTTGAAAACAATTTGGAGAACGAAGGTGAAAGTCAAAACCCCGAGGAACAGGGTAATGTGAATGTCATGCAACAAATACTGGAACTATTCCGTCAGCAAATGGATAATCTCACCCGTCAGCAGCAATAGCCGCCAGCACCACAGGCTGTGACGTTCAAGACATTTCAAGCTGTGAAACCTCCAGAGTTTCATGGGACAACAAATCCTGTAGAGGCTAGAGAATGGCTAAAAGAAATAGATAAAGCTTTTGCATTGGTGAAAGTCGAGGATAATCAGAAGACAGAATATGCTAGTTACTTTCAGAAGGGAGAAGCCAATTATTGGTGGGAATCTAGGAAGTCTCTTGAGGGGACAAGAGTAACCACATGGGAAAGGTTTAATGAGCTGTTCTTAGAGAAGTATTTTCCACGTTACAGTATAACTGAAAGGCATAGGTGTACTAACTTGTAACACTTAATTATTTTGTAACTCAACTAAGTAAAAGATAAAACAACAGCAAAACAAGAGAAACTGAAGAAGCACATGGAATCAATCAACTGAAGAAATGGTAATGATACTTGGTAACTACAAGTAACTAATTTGGTTAATCAAGGATGCATAAGTGAGAAGAAGTTCAATCTGAGTATTGCTCATGCCCTAACTTATCTAATGGAGAATCAAATTAATGTCAAAGAAGTATCAAGAAGACCAAAGTGATTTCATGTAATGTATATCAACATCTGGATAATGCAAAGGTTAGTCAACAAATGAGAACTGACATTCAGAAGCAAGAACCCCTACAAGACTAGTCACTTATGAACCAGACCATTGCATCAAGTGTCAGGACATTGGAGGCAAGTTTATGTCAGTAATAGAAGATCTCATTTGAATTGAGTGAGGAAAAGAAATTGAAGAAGCTAGGGAAACTTGCTCATAAAGGTTAATCCTCAATTAGTCACTAAAGAAGGTCAACATTGGATGTGTGCATATTTGCTAAGGCAAATGTCGATCCACAGCAGATCGAGATGCGGGTCGAGATTTATAATTGAAGCAAAACATTGCAAAGGCAAATCTCGATCCACGGTAGATCGAGATCGAGATTCTACCAGATCGAGATCGAGATCTTCACAGATCGAGATCGAGATTCTCCCAGATCGAGATCGAGATCTTCATAGATCGAGATCAAGATTCTCCCAGATCGAGATCGAGATTTTCACAGATCGAGATCGAGATTTTCACAGATCGAGATCGAGATGGGTCCAGGCGAAGATCGAGATGCGGGTAGATATGTAACATTTAATGTTCAAGGGACAAGTGGCTTATTGTGAACGGTTGATCCAGAGTTGTTGGGAAAGTACTTTTTGTTGTCGAAGTCCTGATTGGGCCACGTACACAAAAAGGACAAGATCAACACTACATGACATTATAAAAGCAGCACTTTGTTTTTATTAGAAAATAGACTTTCATCATCTCTATAATTCAACGATATTTTTAAGAGAGAGCATTTACTGTAAAACAAAAAGTGAGAGAGAGGATCAGTTGAATCTAGCTTTAATTGCTGTATTTATTGTTCAACTGATCATGATGCTTTTATGAATGTTGTAGCAAATCCATCAATGAATATAATGATATATTCTTGAAATTCTGTGTCATCATTTATTACCTGCATATTGTTTATTCTCTCATTATTTTTAAACAGTTGTATTCACCCCCCCTCTACAACACTTTGGACCTAACAATTGGTATCAGAGCATCTGTTAAACACATCTAACAGAGATCCTATTGTGTTGTTTGAGTTGGTTCTTGAAAATCCCAGATCCATTTTTTTCTTGAAGTTTGTGCCGAAAGTTTTTGTTTGTTTCTTCCTGGAAAAGTCATAGATCTAAAAAGTTCTAAGTAATGGTGTAAGGAATATTTGTACAAAATTCCAAAATATTGTACTTTAGAGCTTTGTGGATTTTCTTGTGGTCAAAGCTGGAATCAACTGATTGACTAAACAAAAAGGATATTTTCGAACTTCTGTCAACTAGGAAGTGGACATCTTTTTGTTTGGACTTGAGAAAGTGGTGGACCCTGCTACTGTTCCTGTGATTAGAACTAACTTGCTGGAATCTTAAGTGCAAAATCCATTGAATATTAAGTGTTGGATATTTAAAGTGAGATAATTAATTTTTCAAGTAAATATAATTTATTGTAATTTGAAAAGTGTATTATCTTAATTTTAAACTTTATTAAAATGGCCGCCGCACACAGATTTAAGATACCTCCGTTTGATGCACAACATTATGACGAATGGACCGGAAGGATGAGAGCTTACCTTGAATCAATAAACAAGGTATACTTGAGAATATTGGAAAATGGTCCATACATACCCATGAGAATTGAGCCAGAGCGAATGGAAGGAGGGATACTAATACCATCCCGGTCTGTTCCTAAAGAGGAAATGGAGTTTTCAGACGCAGATAAAGAATTGGTTGGTATGGATGCGTCGTTACGCAACGTCATAATTGAATCCCTAAACTCAGAGTACTATGTTCAAATAAAGGGATTAAAAACAGCTAAAGCCATGTGGGATAAACTGGTTGTGGTGATGGAGGGGACCGAGGAAGTTAGAGATAATCACAAACGCATTCTGATATCTGAATATGAATCGTTCAGATGCGAACGAGGAGAAAGTGTAGCGGATGTTTACAAACGTTACAGTAAATTGCTTATCGAGCTGAGTATAAGAGATAAAGTCTATCCACTAGCAGATTCAAATATCAAGTTTCTCTTGAATTTGCCTAAACATCTGGAACACAGGATCACTGCCATTCGAGAATCAAGAGATTTGAAAAACACTTCTCTCGAAAAGCTGTATGGTGTTTTGAAGACCTACGAGCTAGAGCAGGAACAAAATGACAGAAGAAGATCCTACAATAGTGGAGAAAACAAAGCGGTAAGTGAGTCTGGACTTGTAGCTGAAGAGTCTGCTGTAAAGGCACTTGCAGCTGTCTCATTGAAAACTGCTAATCCTGAAAGGGTGGTATTAGACATTGAAGATCCATCGGAAGAAAGTGAGGATGAATACTATACCCTTGAAGAGCTGGACAAATTAGAAGACAAGTCATACGCTTGTATTGCTCGAGAATTTGCTCATATCAGCTTCAGGAAGCAAAGAAGTGGTAAAGGACGATTTGGTAGTTCTTTCAGCCGAAGAGGCAGCAGTAGCAGCAGAGGCAGTAGTGTAAGTGGTCGGGGAAGTTACAGTGGCCGAGGTAGCACATCTGGTAGTGGCTACAGACCTAACCTGGTAGACAAGAACAAGTTCAGATGCTACAACTGCAATAAATTGGGGCACTTCGCAACAGAGTGCAAGAAGCCCAAGTACGTTCATCCCAAGGAATCCTATGCTGATCTGAAAAAGAAATATGATGCCTTGGTTAGCAAGTAACAGAAGGGAAGCCGGGCGTATGTTGTGACTGAAGGGAAGGGTTGGGACGAGTCTGATGAAGATGAAGATCATGAGCTATGCAATTTCGCTTTAATGGCAAAATCTTCAAAACAATCAGAGGTACCAATTCTAACCGTAAATGAAATGTCTATTCCTGAGTACCAAAATGAATTAGCTGCCATGACTAAAGACATGTACAATCTCCAACTAAATCTAATTGCTGTTAATGAGGAAAATGCTAAACTCTCCCTTAAGAATAGACTTCTCGAGGCCAGGGTAGAGGAATTAGAATCAGGAGAAAGTAAAGAAAGGCAGTTAATGAATCAGGTAGACGTTTTAGAACACAAGCTTAAGATTAGGGAAGACCTTAACGAAGAACTTAAAAATGAATTAGCTGAGCTTAAAATAACATGTAAATCTTTTGAAGAAGCCGCTAATAAAGTTTTCGTAGAAAGGGACATGTACATGAAACTGGCAGGCAAGAGTAAAAATGAAAAAGTAAACATAGGACTTGACTACACACAGAAAAAGAAAAATAGGGCTGCTGAGTTGTTAGAGCCAATGTTAGTCAAAGAAAATGTGCCTGAGGTTTTAATGGATGTTAGAAAACCTATCTTTAAGCAGTTTGAGCCCAGGACCATAGATCCTGTTGCTACTAAAATTGAACAAGAAATTAAAATTGAAAGAGATTCAGAAGAAAAAGTAGTAGAACCTACAACTTCCAAGAGAGCGAGTAAGATTGCTTATGCTAAGAGAGGTGTAGGAACCAAGGAGGCTAAGACGGTGTCATATAAACAATGGGTAGCAGGGTCAGACCAAATGAAAGCACCTGTAAAGGCAGTTAAAACTGAACCTGCATCTGTATGTACATCTACACGAGCTAGAAAGGCATGCTATATCTGTAATCAAACTGATCATTTGTCTTACTATTGCCCGTTCTATGTAGAGGAAGAAAAATCTGTTGGTTGTAATACCATGCCTGCAACTACTGCTTTGCCTAACATGCATGCAAATCATGCTAAATGCAATAATCCTAATTGTATGCCATGTGCTGTAAACATCATGCATGCTTATTTTAATTTAATGAATACTGTTAGTGCATCTGTTGAACATACATCTAGTAGTGGTAAGAAAAAGCATGCGGGGTCAAAGACTAAGACTTCAAGTCCTCCTAAAGTTAGGAGTGACCAGTCTACTCCCAAACCTGACAAACCAGTCAAGGTTGACAAGGGAAAAGACAAAGTCAAGATGAATGCCCCTGATGGCAACAAGGCAAAGCCTTCTGTATCTGAAAAGAAAAAGGAAATTATTGATGCCGGGCCCAAACATCATTGGGTTCCGAAGAACACCTAATCTTTCTGGATTTGCAGGGCAGTGAATAGGAAAAGAGTAAAGTCATATGGGTGCTGGACAGTGGAGCATCGAGGCATATGACCGGCAATAAGTCCCTGCTAACAGATTTGGTGTTGAGAGCCGGCTCCGTGGTTACTTTTGGAGATAACAGCAAAGGTTACACCAGGGGATATGGCAAGATCGTTTGTGGAAATGTTATCATTGAGGACGTATCTTTTGTGGAAGGATTGCGACATAATCTTCTCAGCGTTAGTCAGTTCACCGACAGGGGTTTTGACGTCAACTTTGGGAAGCATGATTGTTCGATTCGAAGCAAAAAGGATGGAAGCCTTGCTCTCAAAGGAGTAAGGAAGTCAAATTTGTTCATAGCTGACATGAATTCTGCTGATCAGTCTGAAGTCACGTGTTTCTACAGCAAGGCTTCTGCTGATGAAAGTTGGCTATGGCATAAAAGATTATCTCATCTGAACTTTAAAGCAATGAATAATCTCGTAAGGAGAGAATTGGTGAGAGGGCTGTCGCAGATGGAGTTCACCCCAGATGGACTCTGCGAAGCATGTGAGATGGGAAAATCAAAAAGAGCCTCTCATAAGGATAAACAAGTGAATAGCATTACCGAGCCCCTACAACTTCTTCACATGGATTTGTTTGGACCTTTTAATGTTATGTCAATGTCAAGGAAAAGATATGCGCTGGTAATTGTCGATGACTTTTCCAAATACACATGGGTGAAGTTTGTGACATCGAAAGATGAAGTGCCACGTGACATCATTAGACATGTACTGGTAATTGAAAACGTAGCAAGTCTGACTGTGAAGACTATCCGATCCGACAATGGGACAGAATTCAAGAACTCAGTGTTAATGGATTTCTGCATATCTAAAGGGATCAGAGGACAGTATTCAGCACCGAGAACACCACAGCAGAATGGGGTGGTAGAAAGGAAGAACAGGACACTGGTTGAAGCAGCAAGGACAATGCTGTATGAGTCAAAACTTCCTTTATATTTTTGGGCTGAAGCAGTTAGCACGGCTTGTTATACACAGAACAGAACCCTGATTATAAAGGACCATAATGAGACGCCGTATTACATGATGAATAAACGAAAACCATCTATCAAGTACTTTCACGTATTTGGTGCCAAATGCTTTGTGTTAAGAGACAATGCACAACTTGGAAAGTTTGATGCCAAAGCAGATGAAGGGGTTTTCATTGGATATTCTCTTGAAGTAGTAGCAGCGTACAAGGTGTTTGTGCTTAATGATCGCAAGGTGGTTGAAAGCCTTAATGTCACATTCGACGACTCAAAGCTCCCTTCTATACAAAAAGAAGATAGTGAGCCCACTTCCCTAAGATTTGAGAATATGGATATTGATGAAGTGGATACAGTTCCTGAGTCTGTAGTGCAGGGTAGTGATCCAACTATAAATAATGAAATTAATCAAGAGTCTAGTGTTTCGCAAATTCAAAACACTAGGGCTGAGGGATCACCTTCCGTCAAACCTGATACTAACTCAGGGGGAGTCAGTATGCACTCAGGGGGAGCAGCTCACTCAGGGGGAGCCAGTACTAGCTCAAGGGAAGCTAGTGAAAATGCTTCTAGACTAAGTCACCTTCACTTACAAGATCAAGCTGAATCATCAAGAATATTTGCTAGGGATCGCACGTGGAACAAGGACCATCCGTTCGAGCTAATTATTGGTGATCCAGAAGCCGGAGTGACTACTAGAGGAAAAGCTAGAGCTGAAATTGCCACTGAGAATGAATGTCTATACTCAGTGTTCCTTTCCCAGATGGAACCTAAAGTGGTGGAAGAAGCCCTAGATGACGCTGATTGGTGATTGCTATGCAAGAGGAACTCAATCAGTTTGAAAGGCAGAAGGTGTGGAAGCTGGTACCCAGACCAAAGAATAGATCTGTTGTTGGGACAAAATGGGTATTCAGAAACAAGCTGGATGAAGACGGACTTGTAACACGAAATAAAGCTCGCCTGGTTGCTAAGGGTTATACTCAAAGAGAAGGAATTGATTATGATGAAACCTATGCACCAGTAGCAAGGCTTGAAGCAGTAAGGATGTTCTTGGCTTTCGCAGCACATCATGGTTTTAAAGTCTATCAAATGGATGTCAAGAGTGCATTCTTAAACGGTGAACTGGATGAAGAGGTGTATGTCGAGCAACCTCCCGGGTTTATCGACAGCAAATATTGTGATTATGTTTATCGACTCTTCAAATCAGTATATGGCCTTAAGCAGTCTCCGCGGAAGTGGTATGAAACTCTGTCAGACTTTTTACTAGAAAGTGGTTTCACCAGAGGAGTAATCGACAAGACGCTTTTCTACAAGAAATGCAAAGATGATCTAATAATGGTGCAGGTATATGTGGATGACATTATCTTTGGGTCTGCAAATGAGAAGCTGTGTGCTAAGTTCGCTAAGTTAATGCAATCAAGGTATGAAATGAGCATGATGGGAGAGCTGACGTTCTTTCTGGGCATTCAAGTTAGTCAGAAGAAGGACGGGATATTTATCTGCCAGACCAAGTACATTCATGATCTATTGAAGAAGTATGGTCTCCAAGATGTATCACAAGCAAAGACTCCTATGGCAACAGCCACGAAGCTTGACGAGGACAAAGCGGGTAAACCTGTAGACATCTCAAGCTATCGAGGTATGATCGGCTCACTTTTGTATTTAACTGCTAGCAGACCTGATATTATGTTCTCTACGTGCCTATGTGCAAGGTTCCAAGCGGATCCTAGAGAGTCACATCTCATAGCCGTAAAGCGTATTTTTAGGTATCTCAAGGGAACATCAAATCTTGGGATTTGGTACCCAAGAGATACAGGGTTTAATCTTGTTGGCTATTCGGATTCAGATTACGCAGGTTATAGAATAGATAGGAAGAGCACTTCAGGAAGCTGTCAGTTCCTTGGAAGAAGGTTGGTGTCTTGGCAAAGCAAGAAACAACACACAGTATCTACCTCGACAACTGAAGCAGAATATATTGCTGCTGGAAGCTGTGTGGCCCAGATACTGTGGATGAAGAACCAACTCAAGGACTATGGTGTGGAAGTATCTAAGATTCCTATCATGTGTGACAACACAAGTGCTATTGCAATGACCAACAATCCTGTGGATCACTCAAGGACCAAGCACATTGACATCAGGTATCATTTTATTAGAGAGCATGTAGAAAATGGAACTGTAGAGTTGTATTTTGTGTCTACTGAACGTCAAATAGCAGATATATTCACTAAACCTCTAGACGAATCAACATTTTCTAGATTGGTTGGTGAATTGGGGATGCTTAACACCTGTTAGTTTTGCTACCTATCTGTTATAATTCAGTTTGTGTACATATTATTGTTATTCATGAATATTCATAATTAATAATGTGTACTTAACTTCATAAATGTATGTATTACATCTCATAAAGGGAAGTTAGAAAGTTTCATGAAATTAAATTTGTGCTGATCTGTGTATCTAAATGATTAATGTCTAATAATGTGATAGGATTTAATGCTATACTTAATTTTGTAATGCATGATTTATTTGCTAAATTCCCTGTCGTTTCAAAATTGTAAGTTTCTAAAATGGTGTGAAAATTTGTGGTGAAATCTTGTGAATTTTACATGTAAATGTTTAATTCACATAATTTCATTAAAAATTTTCTAAGGCAAATCTCGATCTGCTTCTGGATCGAGATCGAGAACGACTTGTGAAAACTGCTTAAAACTGTCAAGGTACATCTCGATCTATCCACATCGAGATCGACATCGAGATGTAGATCGAGATGCGAATCGAGATCGACATCGACATCGAGATACGGATCGAGATCGACATCGAGATGTAGATCGAGATGCGGATCGAGATCGACATCAAGATCGACATCTAGATGAGGATCGAGATGCGGATCTCGAGATCGAGATGTGACTTGTCGTTTCAGTTACTTCTTTTTAGGCGTGCAAGTATATATTATAGCATTAAAAAGGCTGTTCATTATTTACATTAACTTTCTTTCTCTCTTTCAAAAGCTTAAGCTCTTCAAATACACACGTGTATACATACATTATCAGAGTTCTTTTCCCTGCCATTACATCAAGTTTTCTTGTGATTTTCTTAAACAAAAATCACTAACTGTTACTTAAAAGCATCAATAACTAAAACGAAACTCTGCTAAAATTTTGTTTAAAACTGTTGAACTTCTTGTGTTGTTTTTCACGTCATTACTGTTCTTGCAAATAGTTCTTTAGTTTTTCTTTTCATTCGAGTGAGTTTGGTTTTTGTTTCGTGCTTTCTTATTGTGTTCTTGAGCTAAATAGTTGTGAGTACTACTGTTTCATCCTTAAAGTGCAACTTCACCGCCGTGTTTGTGGTTTTCTGGAAAAATAATTTATTTTATAACGGCTGTTCACTTTAATTTTCGAAAACTAAACTGTCAATCATTAGTGGGGAGTTACGTGGTCATTAGTGGGGAAGTTAATTTGTTTTAATTTGTGTCACTAATTACGTGGGGTAATTAGTGGGGTTCGTGTATGTTTTATTTTGTTTACATTTAGAACTTGTTCTCTAAAAATTCCATTGCAAAACCATTTCAGAACATTTCTTTTCTCAAACACAAATTTAAAATGGCAAACCCAAATTTCACAATTCCCAAGACCAACTTTGTTAATCTCTCTGCTGATCGAGCAACTGGTAGATTTATTCACTATCAGTTCTGGATTGAATCCCTCAACAACACATCAATCATAAGTCATGCCTTAACCGCCTCTCCCATCCTGAATGTCGAAGCTCTTTAAGCTGCTTACTCAACACTAGAGATTCAGGGTGGAAAAGCAAATCCAACAGGCCTATCCTTTACTATTGGTGGTGCCAAATATGAAGTCAGTCTGTAGAAGTTCAATGAGATTCTTGGGCTTCCTACAGAAGATTATGCTCCGGAACCCACTATGGAGGATATGTTGCAATTATTCACGGAGATAGGTTGTCGCCCTCCCACGGGTCCTATCAAGGTAACAAAGGTTAACACCGGTATGCTACCAGCTGAGTGGGATTATGTAGTTCAGGCCATTCAGCGCTGCATGTTCCCAAAGGACAAAGACTACAGGCCAATGAACAACAGCTGCCGGGTAATACTATATGGAGTGGCAAACAACAGAAGAGTGAATGTGGGCAAACATCTGTTGATTCAGTTGCTTGAGAGGTGGGCATTGGAAAAGAATGCATCTAGGAATCCGGAAGATGGTCCAGTCAAATGCTGGATGCCAAGATTTCTTCAGATGGTTCTGGATGACGTCCTTTCAGAGGATCACAGAAGAGTATTTCAAGGCTCTGAAAGGATGACATGTTTTGATATGACTCTAAAGAGTATCTCCACCATGGAAACCCAGCAAAAGTCAAGACTTTTTGAGTTGCGCCTGACTCCGTACTTCCAGGATCTACAAGATGAGTATGCTCGGAGGCATGCTTCTCAGTTTACTGCAGTAGAAGCTGAGAGTAGCGGTAACGAAGCTGAAGGTGGAGATCAAGTGCCTAGAAATTTGGAAGAAGCAGGTATAGATGTTGACATGGCCGAGGCAAATGTTGCAGAAGCTGGAGCTGACAAGGATGACGATCTTCTGAGTCAGGTACCTATTCTTGCTGATCTTGATCAATCATCAATTCAACCTGTTTTTTACAGCCGTGGGCCTGAAAACCCCCAGGCTTTATCCCAGGCTGCAAGCCCTTCTGTTCATAAACGTTCAGCCAGCCCTAAAACTGGTGATAAAAGGAAGGCAAGCTTATCTGAGTCGAGTGATTCGAGTGGAGGGAGTGTAGGAGTTGAGAGAGTAGTCACTTCAGCAGCTCTGCCACCTCCAAAGAAGCAAAAGGTGGATTCAAACCCAGTGGCAACTGCACAAACTGTTAAGGCTAGTTCACCTCTCACAGCCACCACACCTCACGCTGGTGGCTCTCCTCTCCAAAACATTTCAACACATTCACACTCGCCTAGGCATGTTGGTGAGAGTCAAGGAGGGGGTCCAGCTCAACAGCCAATAGGAGCTGGCCCTACCTCCCCTGAGTTGTCCGCTCAGGGCTCTTTGAGCAATTTCTCGGAAGGGGAATGGCAAACTGAGACTAGCACTTCTGATACTAGTATCTCAGGAAGTTTTAATGAGGAAGAGTCTATCGAATCCAGTACGGATGACGCTTCCTCATCTAAATCATAAAACAAGTTGCTCGCAGAGCAACGACATCTGGTGACTGGTGGGTCTACGCCTCCAGAACAGCCCAGCGAACCAGAAAAGGTTCTAAGTGAAAAAGGGGATGACATGGTCATAACGCCATCTCCTATCGTAGACACAGCGCTTAAAGGCTCAGTCTCACTGACCGATATCACCGACCAACTCACCGCTAGTCCCCAGCGATTAGTGGATGAGGCTCTAGTACTGTTAGGCTCTAAACACGAGGGAGAGACAGGGAGAGTAGATCCCTTCTTTTTAGGGATCTTGAGTGAAACAGAACCCGGCGAGAGTAAACAGTTTAACCCAAGCCAAACACCGTCCCCCAAATTGCAGGATTTAGTGAAGAAAGTGGAGGCTTTGGAGGCTGGAGTTGCTGATGTTACTGCTGCCATCTCTTCTCACTCTGGAAGATTGGAGGTTGGAGCTCAGTTCATGGAGAACCTCATTTCCGTCCAAAATCAAATGATTGACAAGATAAACAATCTCGGATTGGCACAGGTGGAGGTTGGGAGGTCAGTAGATGATGTCACTCATGGCATGTCTCAGGTTTGGACGAAGCTGAATGAACTCCTTGATGCTGTCTTTGGCCGTAACAGGGCTGGACCTGGTCCTTCAACCGGTAGTGGTGGTGACGATAATAATGATGATGATGCTCCTGATGAGGATAACACACCTAAGGGGGAGAAGGAGGATCAGGGTCTGAAAAAGCTCACTAGTAAGGGTCCGGTGAGCGAGTCCTCAAACAAATCTGGTGAAAAGGTGGAGGAGGCTCAACCGGCTCTTAAGGACAAAGGCAAGCAGAAGATGGTAGTTGAAGAAGAAGTTGAGAAAGAAACATATCTCGTCGATGCATTTATGGGAGACTTTATTGAAGATTCTGATGAGGATGAGATGGATGTAGAAGCCTTAGTGGCAGGGAGGTCGAGACTCGAGCAACGGGCAAGAGAGTGGGAACAAGAAAGAGGTCTAAATCCTGGCGGATCTGGCGCAGGAGTTGCAGGTGATGCAGGAGACCACTCGGTTGCTGACGAGCATGTCCCAGAAGAAGAAGAAGTTGATGAAGCGGAGATGCAAGGAGAGATTTTCAGGGAAGCCAGAGAAAGAGTAAATGAAGAAGTGCTACAAGGGATAGTTGAAAAAGAACTAATGGCAAAGGAGAAGAGAGCGGCTCAGAAAACTCAGCATGAGTTTGAAATGAGAAAGATCAAAGATCCTAAGGTCCAGGCTGACATAAGGAGAGAAGGTCCCGAGTTGGACAAGGCTAGAGAAGCCTTAGCTGGACCAAGAGCCTATGCTCATGACTCAGAAAGATTGAGCTTTCTTCTTCATAAGCTAGAAAATCTAAACCCTGGGCTGCTAAATTATCTAAATTGTATAAGACAGGGATGCACCTCCGTACAAGTCATATTCAAGGAGAAGGCATGGAATCTGATGATCACTTGGACACCCATAACAAAAATTGGGCCGTGTATGGTCGATGAAGCTTTCTTCCAAGAAAGGGGTGCAAGTGAACTAGTAGAATTCGCTCACAAGGTAGACACCTCTGTCAAGACTGGAGTGCTGTTTAAGGAGAAATTGTTGAAGATGGCTGAAGACAGAGGGGTTGACATCATTCTAAATCCCTACCAGATCAGATATGTCCATGACAAGGTCTTGAGGATCGTAAATCTGCATGACTCGAAACTAACTCCGAGCGGAAATGTACTGAAGGCAGTTGCAAAGCTAGTCCTCTCTAAGGGTTTTCTAACAAAGGAAAAGAAGCTGGTGGCTAAGGACTTGGAGAAGCTGATAAGAAGGCAAGACGCTAGATACAAGTTGCCTGAAGCTACACTACCAGTGGTTAAGAAGGAACCAGAAGACTATGCATTCGAGCAGCAAGACGAGGCAATAAGAGAGCATGTGCAAAGATACGGAGATCCAAGAATAGACATTCCAGAAGAAGGGGAAATAAGGAAGGAAGCTAGTGCAGTGGTTAGTGCAAATGTCAAGTTTGTCAAGAGCAAAGCTGAGAATGAGAATGATCTGCTGATCTATACAGATAAGTATCAAGTGGAAACCGTCATTGAAATCAAGTACGACATCTTTGCAGAACACAGTCATGAAACACTGTGTATCATAAGGGAATTGATTGATGAGATGGATGATGTTGACGAGTTTGATCAGGATTATCTAAGGGTCACGTTTGATAACTTCTGTAAGAGAAGACAACAGCTTGATATTCAGAGGCTACAGCAATGCACCACCGCTATTGTCATTGGATACCCTAAGCAGCTGGTTATAAGGAAGAAAGGGGAAAAGGGGTACCCTGACAAAGTCACGAAGCTGAGGTTTGAAGACATTTCCACGAAGCTTACCACTCGCAGCATGGTTGAAAGGTGGTTGAGGTTGTTTCGGAATTACAAGATCAGAAATCATGTGGAAGCAGAAGGACTTAATCTTCTCAAGAAAAGAATGGATGAAGTCTGCAACCCTGAGTTCATGAAGAAAGAAAAAGCAGCCAAGAAGAAAGCTCGCGAGGAAGAGGAGCGCAAGAAATAAAAGTTTTAATGTATTATACTTGTAATGTTTCTTTGCGTTGTAATTTGTTTTCTTGTTTTCCTGCATTGTAAAAATATTATCTGTTTTCTTGTGTAGTGTAAGGTAGAAGTTAGTTAGCTAACTTGAAACTGGTTTATATTAGGCATCAATTATTTCGCGAAGTTCGGCGGTGGTAATACTGCTAAAAGGACTTCAGAAGGATAATTGAAGATTGAGTGGACCGTGCTCTTAAAGTACTTAGAGAAAATCTCTAGAAGAGCATGAAGCCATTTAATCAAGCCAACAGGTGTCCAATTTTGGCACTTGAAGTATCAGTAATAGACATGAAGTTAATTAATCAAGCCAAGCATTATGTAAGTTGACATGATCCTTTATGAATGTTATTTTATCTTTTTCAGTCCCTGTTTAGTTGAGTTATCCTCATTGTGAATTTGGTTGTCATTGTTAGACAATCAAATAGGGGGAGATTGAAAGGCATAGGTGTACTAACTTGTAACACTTAATTATTTTGTAACTCAACTAAGTAAAAGATAAAACAACAGCAAAACAAGAGAAACTGAAGAAGCACATGGAATCAATCAACTGAAGAAATGGTAATGATACTTGGTAACTACAAGTAACTAATTTGGTTAATCAAGGATGCATAAGTGAGAAGAAGTTCAATCTGAGTATTGCTCATGCCCTAACTTATCTAATGGAGAATCAAATTAATGTCAAAGAAGTATCAAGAAGACCAAAGTGATTTCATGTAATGTATATCAACATCTGGATAATGCAAAGGTTAATCAACAAATGAGAACTAACATTCAGAAGCAAGAACCCCTACAAGACTAGTCACTTATGAACCAGACCATTGCATCAAGTGTCAGGACATTGGAGGCAAGTTTATGTCAGTAATAGAAGATCTCATTTGAATTGAATGAGGAAAAGAAATTGAAGAAGCTAGGGAAACTTGCTCATAAAGGTTAATCCTCAATTAGTCACTAAAGAAGGTCAACATTTGATGTGTGCATATTTGCTAAGGCAAATGTCGATCCACAGCAGATCGAGATGCGGGTCGAGATTTATAATTGAAGCAAAACATTGCAAAGGCAAATCTCCATCCACGGTAGATCGAGATCGAGATTCTACCAGATCGAGATCGAGATCTTCACAGATCGAGATCGAGATTCTCCCAGATCGAGATCGAGATCTTCATAGATCGAGATAAAGATTCTCCCAGATCGAGATCGAGATTTTCACAGATCGAGATCGAGATTTTCACAGATCGAGATCGAGATTTTCACAGATCGAGATCGAGATGGGTCCAGGCGAAGATCGAGATGCGGGTAGATATGTAACATTTAATGTTCAAGGGACAAGTGGCTTATTGTGAACGGTTGATCCAGAGTTGTTGGGAAAGTACTTTTTGTTATCGAAGTCCTGATTGGGCCACGTACACAAAAAAGACAAGATCAAAACTACATGACATTATAAAAGCAGCACTTTGTTTTTATTAGAAAATAGACTTTCATCATCTCTATAATTCAACGATATTTTTAAGAGAGAGCATTTACTGTAAAACAAAAAGTGAGAGAGGATCAGTTGAATCTAGCTTTAATTGCTGTATTTATTGTTCAACTGATCATGATGCTTTTATGAATGTTGTAGCAAATCCATCAATGAATATAATGATATATTCTTGAAATTCTGTGTCATCATTTATTACCTGCATATTGTTTATTCTCTCATTATTTTTAAACAGTTGTATTCACCCCCCCACCCCCTCTACAACACTTTGGACCTAACAATAACCAAATGGAGATCAAATTCCTAGAGCTGAAGCAGGAAGGAAATGTGGCGGATTACGAGATCAAGTTTACCGAATTGGCTAGGTTTGTGCCAAATTTTGTAAACACTGATGAGAAGAGGGCCAAAAGGTTCCAGCAGGGACTGAAGGCCTAGGTCAGAAGTAGGGTAGTTGTTTTTGAGTTAACCACCTACACGGCCATAGTTCAGAAGGCTATGATTATTGAAGCTGAGAGTGACATGTCTTAGAAAGAAAAGGATGGGAAGAAGAGAAAGTTTGATAGGCGCTCATGGAATCCGCAGTAGAATCGAGTTCATAACAACTTCAACAACAGAACAGGATTTCAATTCAGAGGAAACGAGGAACCAGGGAATAGAATTCGAAACTTTAGGAATCGATACCAGAATAATAACCAGGAACAAGTGAATCGGTTCCAGCAAAGTAATCAGCAGCAAACAGCCGGATTCTTCAATAATAACCCACAACAGGGATTTCGACCAGCATTACCACCATGTAAGGTATGTGGAAGAAACAATGGGGGAGTGTGTAACTTAGTAAACATGTTGTGTTACCGATGTGGTAAGAAGGGCCATTATGCTACCACATGCACTTTACCAGCACCTGGAGGAATAAGTTATAACAAGTGTGGAAACAAAGGGCATCTTGCAAAGGATTGCAGAAATAATATCAGTCAAATAAATCAGAACAGAGCTACAAGGCCAGACAATGCTGGACAACCAAAAGCCAGAACTTTTAACATGACCATGGGAGAGGCAGAACAGAATGCGAATGTGATTTCAGGTACACTTCCCATAAACTCCATTAATGCCAAAGTACTTGTTGATTCGGGAACTACTAAATCTTTTATTTTTGAAGAATTTGGGAGTAAATTAAAAAGCAAATGTCAGTCATTAAATGAGGCATTAGTGATAGAAATAACTAATCAAGAACGTATACCTGTGAGCCAAGTATACCCAGGATGTGATATCGAGATTTTGGGACAACACTTTTATGCTAACTTGATACCTTTCAAGTTGGGAGAATTCGAAGTTATACTGGGCATGGATTGATTAACGGAGTATAATGCTCAGATTGATTGTAAGAAGAAGGAGTTAAAGTTAAAGACAGAGGGGGATGCAGAAGTGGTATTTCGTGGACAGAAGCAAACCAAGAAACTCTTAACCATGCTACAAGTTAAGCGAATGTTACGTCAGGGTTGTGAAACATATTTGGCCTATGTAATGAATACTGTTAAGGAAGTGCCGAAAATGGAACAGATTTCGGTAGTAAATGAATTCTTGGATGTATTTCCTGAAGAATTACCAGGGTTACCTCCAGATAGAGAAATCAAATTTTCTATTGATTTGGCCCCAGACACTGAACCTGTATCAAGAGCTCCTTATAGAATGGCACCAGTGGAAATAAAATAATTAGCCAAAAAATTACAAGAACTCCTAGACAAAGGGGTAATCAGATCAAGTATATCACCATGGGATGCACCAGTATTGTTCTTGAAGAAGAATGATGGAAGCATGAGACTTTTATTGACTATCGGGAACTGAACAAGTTGACGATCAAGAATAAATATCCTTTGCCGATGATTGATGATTTGTTTGATCAACTGAAAGGCGTTGTATTGTTTTCCAAGATTGACCTGCGATCCGGATATCACCAACTGAAGATCAAACCAGACGACATTTCTAAAACCGCATTCCATACCAGGTATGGGCATTATGAGTTTTTAGTTATGCCGTTTGGATTAACCAATGCACCCGCAACTTTCATGGATATGATGAACAGAATTTTCAAGAAATATCTGGATAAATTTGTGATAGTGTTCATAGATGATATCCTGATATATTCAAAGACAGATGAGGAACATGTGGAGCATTTGAGGATAGCTTTGGAAATTCTATGAAAGGAGAAGCTATATGCCAAGTTTTCTAAATGTGAGTTTTGGTTGAAGGAAGTGCAATTCTTAGGGTACATCATCACCAATAAAAGAATTAAAGTAGATCCAGCCAAGATTGAAGTCGTCATGAATTGGGAATGACCAAAGACTCCAACGGAAGTCAGAAGTTTTCTGGGATTAGTAGGATACTACAGAAGGTTTGTTAAGGATTTTGCTAAAATAACGACTTCTTTGACAAAACTTACTCGGAAGAATGAAAAGTTTGAATGGAATGATAAATGTGAGCAAAGCTTTCAGGAATTAAAGAAGCGGTTAGTAACTGCAACAGTACTAATTCTACCAGACGAAAATGGAAACTTTGTAATCTACAGTGATGCTTCCCATAAAGGCTTAGGATGTGTGTTAATGCAGAATGGGAAAGTAATCGCTTACGCGTCCAGACAACTCAAGATTTATGAACAGAAATATCCAACACATGATCTGGAATTAGCAGCAATTGTGTTCGCATTAAAAATTTGGAGGCATTACCTGTATGGTGAGAAATGTGAAATCTTCACAGATCATAAAAGCTTGAAGTACATCTTCACCCAAAAAGAACAAAACTTGAGACAACGACGATGTTTGGAGCTAATCAAGGACTATGATTGTATTATCAGCTATCATCCCGGCAAAGCGAATGTAGTTGTAGATGCACTAAGCCGGAAAGAAAGGGTAAATCTTTTAACCTCAGTCGAGGATTTGGTGAAGGAATTTGAAAAGATGGAAGTAGAAGTTCATACGCCAGAATCCCAGGCTAAAGCACCGCACACCATAACGTTTCAACCAACATTATTGGAGAAGATTCTTAAATGTCAAAAACAGGTGATGGAACAAGACAAAACAAAATTAACCGGGGAAGAAATCAGGAGTTAGAAGGATGATAAGGGGATTTTAAGATTTTCTTCACGCATATGGATACCAAATGTAACTGAGTTGAAGAATGAAATATTACATGACACCCACAGTTCAAGGTATTTCATTCATCCCGGAAGTACCAAGATGTATAGAGACTTGAAACAACACTTTTGGTGGCCAAACATGAAGAAAGAAATTGCGGAATATGTCAGAAAATGTTATAATTGTCAAAGGGTCAAAGCAGAGCATCAAAGGCCAAGTGAATTATTACAACCTCTAGACATCCCAGAATGGAAGTGGGAATACCTTGCAATGGATTTTATAGTGGGACTTCCGAAGACTAAAGCCAATCATGACGCAATTTGGGTTATCATCGATAGATTGACTAAGTCAGCACATTTTTTCCGAGCAGTGAAAGATTTTCACTAGAAAAGTTAGTTCAATTATATTTGAGAGAGATCATAGTACGACATGGTGTTCTTGTATCAATTGTATCCGATCGAGATCCACGTTTCAATTCGAGATTTTGGAGGCAATTTCAAGAGTGTTTAGGAACCAAACTAAACATAAGTACAGCGTATCATCCACAAACTGACGGACAAAGTGAAAGGACAATTCAGACAATTGAAGACATGTTAAGGGTATGCGTTCTAGATTTTGAAGGTAGTTGGGATGAGCACTTACTTCTGGTGGAATTTTCGTATAACAACAATTATCATGCCAGTATTAGAATGCCACCGTATGAAGCTCTTTATGGAAGAAAATACAGATCTCCACTATACTGGGAAGAATTGGAGAACGCACAATTTTGGGTCCAGAACTATTACAACAAACCAAGGAAAAGATCGAGTTAATACAAAAAAAGGTTAGTAGCAGCACAAGATTGACAAAAGAAGTATGCAGATCAAATCAGAAAAGACCAGAACTTTGAAGTTGGAGAATTTGTGCTACTGAAGGTATCGTCGTGCAAAGCCGTGGAAAGCCGTGACCTGATTCGGGAAAAGAGGAAAACTTAACCCAAGATATGTGGGACCATTTGAGATATTGAAAAAGGTGGGGAAACTTGCTTACAAATTAGCTTTACCTCCGCATATGCAGAATATTCATAACGTATTCCATGTATCAATGTTGAGAAAGTATAATCCTGATTCGAATCACGCAATAGAGTATGAGCCTGTAGATATTCAGCCTGACTTATCTTATGTAGAACAACCTGTAAAAATATTAGATCATAAAGATAAGGTATTAAGGAATAAGACAATACCTCTAGTTAGGGTATTGTGGAGAAATCCCTTAGTTGAGGAATCAACATGGGAGGTAGAAAGTGAAATGTTAGCTCAATATCCTCACTTGTTTTCGTAAGTTGGATTCTGGGGATAGAATCCTTATAAGGGGAAAGGATGTAATGACCGGAAAAAAAATTACGTGTATTTTATAATATTTAAATATGCTTTTGTTATAATTTATTGTGTTTTAGATTATTTTCAATGCAATAAATTGTGTTTAGATTTTTATTAAATAGGAAAATTACCCTATACGTGTTATATGCCTTCTATGTAGCTTAAAATATTTTATTCTATTTTACTGTAATTGTTATATCGTTAAAATAAGATTATTTTAAATTGTGATTATCGGACCTAGCCCTTGTAGAAGACTTGAGACCTTGTTTTTGTTACCTTTTATTTTTATGAAAATCGTAAAATTTTCAAAATGACTTTATCTTATTATTTTTGGACCATTTATAATTTTGAGAAATTTTGACATATATATTGTATTATTTTGAAAATATTTATTTTTCTATTTTATCCCATAAAAATGATTTTTGGGCTTTTTATTTTAATTATGGGGTAAACTATCTTTTAACCAAAATTAAGCCCCTAAATTTACTAAAAATATAAATAGTTTTAGTAAAAATAATTTTAATCAAAAGTGATTAACACCACTTGTTAAACTGGGGAAGCAGCGACATAGGGTTCTTATAAACTTAGGTAATTAATCTTCAAGTTGGAGTTGATTTCGATCTTTGCTTTGCTAATATGAGTAATCAGTGTGAAGCTTATTACATGTAGTATCTATGTTTATCGTTAATTTCATGGGAATAGTCATCGTGTTTCAATTCTTGATTTGCTGCCTTCCTAGCTTAATTTAAATTTATAAAATCTTTGTTTGTTGGTTTAATTGATTGAGTTGATTATAGTGCATGATGGGTAGAGTTTGTAGCCATTTTTTTAAATTCGATATTTGGGTGTATAATTTGTGTTGACCGGAGTGTGACCGTGGGTTTGTGTTTTGGCCGGAATCGAAACAAACGAGCTCCATTCTTGAACTTGATGACATGGTTACTTTTCTTTCCTTTCTATGAATCTACTGGTATTATTGGTTGCGAGTTTGGAGTCAGTTTTAGCTACGTATATGTAGCTGTAGTTTATAGCCTTGCTTTGATGTTTTTGGATGAGCTTTAATGTTGTTTGGGTTGCTTTATTTCTTTCTGGTGGCTGGATTTCCTTGCCAATTACGTTTTGATTTGATCAAATTATGTTGTTGGGTCTTGTTTGTTAATTGATTGGTTGGCTGAATGTTGTGTTGGGTTGTGTAAATTACTGTTGCTAGCATGCTGGTGGAGAGGGGAAATAAGAGTATGAGAGATTATTGAGACTCTTGTTTTTAAATATTATTATTGGAACTTTGTGGTTGTGAAAAGATAGATTATGATTTCTTAAAATATCTTATTTTTTTATTGTTTTTAATCATGATCATAATTTTTAGGTAGATCTAGGAAAAAGCTATTTGTGATTGTATTGCCAGCTTAAGGTATTTAGGGAAGTTGTTTGCTTTAAGTAGAACTTTAAAGTGTTTAGTACAATTTTTAGGTTGCTACTATATGATGTACTGCTGTAGAATCTAAGAGGACATTACAATTTCCTCCTTTTAGTTAGAAGAGCACATGATCTGCACGATTCATAATTCTTACTTCAAAGATTTGATGGATTCTTTTTGGTTAATGGTCCATATCACTAAGGTGTTATTTGCACTTTGGATGACTTTGCACGGCAAACATGAATTGTTCTTTCTTCTTTCCCCTCATTTAGTGTAGTTCCTATAAATTTGTTAAACAATGTTTTTGAGATTGATTTTCTAAATTATTTTAAAAAAAATCGATTTTTATTCCAAAAATTATAAAAAATAAATTATTTTTAGTTCAAAATAAATTTGCTTTAATTATTTTAATTTATTTAGATAATGATTTATTTAATTATAATTAATTGGTTCATTCATTTTAATCAATTAATTAATTATTATTTAAATATAATTAAATATAATTAAATTTAATTATTTTGAGAAATAAAAATGATTTATTTATTTTTATTTGTTTATTGTTTACTTATTTAACTATTCTTTTACTCGTTCTAAATGACACAAGTTTGACTGAGACCCTAAAAATAATCTGGAAGTAACAAAAGTAGTTTGAGACTCCATAATTTTTTTACAAACCCAGATTATTATTTTATTAAGTATTTAGTGATCCAACAATTATTTGGAGTAGATAATGATGATCCACTTTGACTCATAATATTCTAGATTCTACTTTTATTTAATTGACTACTCTTTAATTTGTAAGACTTATCTGCTATATGATTTATATGCTTACTTGTCTGCTAATTGATGTTACTTGTTTATTAATTATTATTTGAAGTTCGTTATTAGTACAACGCATGGGTAGACACTAAGATCTAAAATAAAGCATTCTATTTTGTAGAGGCGAGCGAGTTACTAGATAGAAGGACATAGTAGTCGTCCCATTACCAGCTTTTAAGCAGCTTCTATAACAGGAAATTATTTATTCTTTGATCATCCCAAACACTTTTGTTTTACTATTTCAATTATTCATATCATGATAAATAGTTATTGTTCAGATCTATTTATGATTCCTGTTTTATTTTGTGTATCATCAGAGTTACTTGTTATTCGTATTCTGAATATTATGGAAGATGATTATAATAAACTCATCATATCCAGTGAATTATTATATAAATAACGATGATATAGTCTGTAGTTGAAACTAAGCATACCTTATTTATTTGGGTTTGCTCTATTGGATTGGAATTCTAGCATAAGAGACTCTGAAATAATAGTCCAACATTTATTAAGGATGATATGGTAATCATTCCATCTTCCTATAGGCTAACATTACTTGCTTATTTGGTACCCATTATAGAGAATCCTTGTTATAACTAAGGGTATAGAAATATACCGATAGGCTATAAAGAGATCCTATTGCTTTTGAACTGATCAGGTGATAATAGTGTTTATATTTGTGCATCCAATCTATATTGCCAGCATGACTATTATATATTGATTTTGAGTAGTTGATTCATTTTGATGACATACTGCATTGTTTCAGTTTGAGATAAACTGTGATTTATTTACTGTTCAGTTTTTATAATTAATTGTTTTATATTCCGTTCACGATACAGATTTTTATACTGACTTTATTTCTATTGTTCATATACTTGCTGAGCATTTCTTTGGCACACTCTTGCCTTTTATCTAAATTCTGCCAGATTTCCAGTATGAGTCACAGCAGCAGTTCTAGCAGGCGTTTAGAGCCTCAGGTGTTAGGGCGACTCGCTTCTCGGGCTTCCCAGGTATTTAGTTATTTACAGTTTTGATATAGATAGAATGTGTAATAAAATGAATTTAGACTTAAAACTTATCTAAACTTGTGGATTTGAGTTTTGGATTTAGTTTCTGGTTTGTAATAAAGTGAGTTGGTTTACTTTTAGTATCGTCTGCTTGATTTCATACTATAACCTGTTTGCGATCTTTGGTTTGGCGGGGTCAATGCGCACCTGATTTTATTATATTTTACTATTAATTGGTTGATGACCCCCAAATCTAGACCCCGGGTCTGGAGGGCGTCACAGAAACCAATGACTGTTTCCATTAAACAATCTCAGGACTTCAATGATTATACTCTTGAGACTTTATAGTATTCTCAAGACATATGAGTTGGAAATCCAACAAGATGTAGAGATTGAGAAGAATCAAAGAAAGGAGAAAATTATGGTTTGATGGTCTAGGGAAATGAGGAGAAGAAAGAAACTAGCTGTGTAGAAGTTTCTGTCATAGTAGCTGATGATGCTGTTGAAGAATCATTCAAAGGAAAAGGTATGGGCAAGTACGAAGAAATTGAAACATGCTCACATGATGATTTGGATGAGATTGATGAGCACATTGCATTTCTGTCAAGGAAGTTTTCAAAGCTAAAATTTAATCCAAATGCTCAAAGGCCTGGATCCCATTTTAGAAGTAACAATCAAAACAAAAATTTGGTTGATATATATAAATTCAAATGCTTTAACTGTGGATTGGCTGGTTATTTCTCAAATGAGTGCAGAAAGCCAAAACAAGAAAAGGCAAAGTCATACGATGGTATTGATTACAAGAAGAAATACTTTGACCTTAAATAAAAAGAAAAGGCTTTTATTACTGAAGAGAAGGACTGGGCTGCTGAGGACAGTGATTCTAAAGAGTTTATTAATCTAGCTCTAATGGCCAACCATGAAGATAAAGAAGCTAGTTCATCATCAAATCAGGTACTAGCTACTAACTTTTCTGAACTTACAAAAGATGAATGCAATAATACCATTAATGAAATGTCTAATGAACTGTACAATTTGCATGCCACTTAAAAATCTCTAAACAAAGAAAACCTCAAGTTGAAAAACATCATTGATGCTTTAACTGGGAGGCATGTTTTTCTTGAAAATGAACTTGTGTGTTTAGAAAGATTCAAGCAGGAAAGTAAAGATGCTAGAGATGAACTAGTGAATAGTTTGAAAATAGAAGAATTGTTAAAAGAATAATCAGCTGAAGAAATTAAAATCATTAACAAATGGAATAGGTCTGCTAAAACTACAAAACAAATCATTATTGTTCAGGGTTTAGATACTCTAGGAGAATCCCCTAAATCAATAGGCAAGCCATTGGCCGATACTTCAATGGATAAAGATCAATCGACTGTTAATCCTTCATCAACTGATAAGGATTATCAATCGATTGATGCTGGATCAATTGATTAGCATCCATCGACAAGTAAATCATCAATGGCTAATAAGAAGAACAACTTTAGCACTCCTATCAAGTTTGTTAAGGATACCAAAAATCAAGTTGAGGCTGAGGTTGAGAAAATCAACATAGGTAGCTTGTCCAAGAAATAATTGAAAGCAAAATTAGAAGATATAGCACTTGTAGAAATTATCCAACCTAAGTCTGAGAAAAAGAAGAAGAATAGGAATGGAAAAGTGGGCATAAATAAGCACAACAATTATACTCCTGATATGTATGCACCTAGAAAGGTGTGTGCTAAATGTGGTAGTGTAAATCACTTGTCTATGCAATGCAAGAAAGAAAAGAACTTTTTATATTTAAATGATATAAATGCACATGCCATATCTGCAAATGCTATGCTTACCAATCCTATGCTCATGAATGCCATGTCTTCTAATTTAGTTGCACCTAATGTCCATATGTCTTATGCACAAGCTCCATACATATATAATCCTTTCTTTGCATATGCAAATATGAACATGCCTGGAATGCCATGAAACATGCCTAATTTGAATAATGAAATGCATGGAAATTCTTCCATGAGTTCCAAGGTGTCTAAGCCCCAAAAGCTAACTCCCAAAGTTAAAGTGGATCTAAACCCACCAAAACAAAAGGAACCAAAGTTGGCAACCAAGGCTTAGGCTGTAACTAATAAAAGAGGACCCAAGGCAACTTGCCAAAAGTAATTTGATTGTTTTAAATGTGTGCTGGGAAATAGGAAAGGAAATCTCTGGTATCTAGATAGTGGATGTTCTAGGCACATGACTAGAGATTTGTCCCTACTTACAAAGTTTGTGGAAAAGGCTGGTCCAGGAGTTACTTTTGGAGATAACAACAAAGGTTTTACTCTGGGATATGGCTCAATTATAAAAGAAAATGTTATCATTAAACCTGTAGTACTGGTTGATGGATTGAAGTATAATTTACTCAGTATTAGTCAACTGTGTGATAATGAAAATGGTGTATTGTTTTCAACTGGATCATGCATCATAGCCAACAAAGAATCTGGTGAAATTCTCTTAACTAGTGAAAGAAAAGGAAATGTCTTTGTGGCTGACTTTAATTCTGTAAAGGCAAACCCAATGACATGCCTACTTAGCAAAGCCAATACAGATATAAGTTGGATTTGACACAAGAAGCTGGCCCATTTGAATTAAAAAGTCATGAATCAATTGGTTAGAAAGAATCTGGTTAGAGGCATTCCATAGATGGAATTCACCAAGGATGGACTATGTGATGCCTGTCAAAAGGGAAAATAAAGGAAAGCATCATTCAAGTTAAAGTCTGAATCATCAATTGACAAGCCTTTGGAATTATTGCACATAGACTTATTTGGTCCAGTCAACATCATGTCAATTGCCAAAAATAAAAATGCATTAGTCATTGTGAATGACTTCACAAGATATACATGGGTATATTTCTTACACTCTAAGGATGAGGAAAACAAATTCATCATCAATCGTGTGAAGAATGTTGACAATGGCACTTAATGGAAGGTTAAGAAAATTAGAAGTGATAATGGTACTGAATTCAAGAATGCAACAATGAAATAATTCTGTGAAGAAAAAGGTATCACTCATCATTTGTCTGCACCATGGACTCAACAACAAAATGGAGTAGTTGAAAGGAAAAATAGGACCTTGATTGAAGCTTCTAGAACTATGTTAGAAGAAGCAAAACTTTCTACATATTTCTGGGTTGAAGCAATTAATACTGCTTGCTACATTCAAAATATTTCCATGGTCAATCAACTTCAAGGCAAAACACCATATCAGTTGATAAAGAAAGATAAGAAGCCAATAATTAATTCCCTTCATGTCTTTGGCTGCAAATGCTTTGTATTGAGGAATCAAGGTGAAAATCTGAGAAAATTTGAAGCCAAGGCTGATGAAACTATATTTGTTGGATATGAAATAACAACTACAGCTTATAGAGTCTACAATCTTAGATTGCACATTGTTATAGAATCTATGCATGTAATCTTTGATGACAAAAAGATTCAAGGGTTGTTTGATGAAGGATTTCATGACCTATTGCACTTTGAAAATGAATCTACAGGCAATAGTGAAGATATTGATGATGATGTGGAAATTTTAAGAAATCAAGAACCTAGAATCTCTCCATCAATTGATGTTAATACATCAACAAATAACTTATCAGTTGACATTCATTAATCGACTGATAATACATCAATTGATAATCATTCGATGGATAATAACTCTACACAACAGTCTTCAAGAAGAGTGTCCATCTCAGGGGGAGGGTTCTCAAATGATCAATCACATCACAATGATCATAACAATTTTAATGATAAAAAAGCATCATCATCAAGGACAAATTTACCATCATAAAGGAAATTGACAAAAATTCATCCCTTTGAATTGATTATTGGAAATGCAAATGATGGTGTCAAAACTAGAAGTGCAACTCAAAATGAATGCTTGTATGGTAGCTTCCTTTCTCAAGAAGAACAAAAAAGGATTGAAGAAGCCTTGAATGATCCTGATTGGATAATTGTTATGCAAGAAGAGTTGAATCAGTTTGAAAGAAACAAGGTATAGAAGCTGGTGCCCAAACCAAAGAACAAGTCTGTTATTGGTACAAAATGGGTGTTCAGAAACAAAATGGATAAATCTGGTACAGTGACAAGGAATAAGGCAAGATTAGTGGCAAAGGGCTATTCACAAGAAGAAGGCATAGATTTTGATGAAATATTTGCACCTGTTGCAAGGTTGGAAGCAATCCGAATCTTTCTAGCATATGTTGTTTATACTAATTTCAAGGTGGATCAGATGGATGTGAACAAGCTTTTATCATGGTTTAGCAAGAAACAAAATTCAGTGTCTACATCCACTGCAGAAGCTGAATACATTGCAGCTGGAAGTTGCTGTGCATAAATTTTATGGATGAGGAATCAATTATTTGACTATGAGTTCAACATGAACAAAATTCCTATTTTCTGTGACAACACAAATGCCATTGCAATAATAGAAAATCATGTGCAACATTCCAGAACCAAGCACATTGACATAAGATTCACTTCATTAGGGAACATGTAATGAATGGTACAATTGAATTATATTTTGTCCCTAGTGAAAGACAACTTATAGAGATTTTTACCAAACCATTATATGAATCTACTTTCAATAGATTGGTCTGTGATTTAGGTCTGCTTAATTATATTTAATCCATTAAATGTCTGACAAGTTATGTATTTATATTAATTTTAGCCATTGACTATGTTAATCTATTGATTATTCCATAATCAATTGATAAACATTTTACTCATCAATGGATATTTGTAGCTATCGACAGATAAATATATCAATTGATGATATATTTACTTATCGATGGATAGTTATAGCTATCGACAGATAAATATATCAATTGATGATATATTTACTTATCAATGGATATTTGTAGCTATCGACAGATAAATTTATCAATTGATGATATATTTATATATCGATGGATAAGAGTACCTGTCGATGGATAAGTTAATTACCAATCGATGACTTGGAATTTAAAAGGGTGTATGTCATCAATCGACCTGTACAAAATCTAACCGTTGATTACTTATTTTATCAATTGATTAATACATACATTCCTGTATGTATAACAATCGATTGCCCAAAATGGTAATTTCTACTTTTCATTTTTCTTCCAATGGTCAATTAAGTTCTATTTTGAGTAAAAAATTGATTGGGAAATAAGTAAATATAAATAGTGAGATTAAAACATCTTTCAATTCTTACTTGCAATTTTACTAACGATTTATCTATCTCTTTCTCTCTCTCAATCTTCGAACTCAATCTTTAACCCTTTTTCTCTCTGTACTCAATCTTCCTAATATCTTCAAAGATTTTGTTCTACTAAATTTCTACTCAAAGGAATGTCATCTTCATCCAAGAAAGTCTCGCAAGCCGGTTTCATCTACGAGCTTAATAATTTTGTGGCTTGCACTGTTGTTGAAAAGGCTCTAAAAAAATTTCATCCTTTAATGCAATTCCTGGAAACTGTAAAGTATAAAAAGTGTTGAAGGAAGCACCAACAATAATTTTCAATCTGGTGGAAGAGTTTTGGACCTCTACAGAACTTGCTGATGACTTTTCAAGAATCAAATTCAACTGCAAAGGACAAGAATATATTCTTACTACTTTAATTGTAAATGAATGTTTAGATTTGCCTGCTAATAATACTGATAATGTGCCTTGTGATTCAGATATTAGAAACATGCTTAAGGTTGTTAATTATGCAAATCCTGACATTAATTTAGGTCAAGTAGTTAGAAAACAAATTAGGAGAGAATGATCTTATTTCTTTGATGCTATAATAAAATGCTTTAGTGGTAAAATTAGTAATTTTGATGTTATAACTTCAAGCATGCAACAAATAGCATATAGTGTGTTGTTTGATGAATATCATGATATATCTTCTATATTGCTATATGAAATTGCTTCTAAGTTGGGTAAGAAGTATGATAGGTCTAATCACATATATTATGCTAGATTTATCATGATTTTTATTAACCACTTTGTCAAAGAAATTGAGATTTGCAGGGAAACTGAAACTCTTGAGTGTTGGACTTAAAATAAAAGAGTTTTCAAGGACCTGGTGAGGATTAATCTCCACAGTGAGGTGGAATTAATCTATCCTGAATTTGTTAAGGTATCAATTTCTAACCTAAGTTCTTCTAATCCCCAATCTTCTTTGCCTTTTGTGGATATGGAGGATGTTAGCAATGACCCCAACCCTCCTACCCAAGCCACACATCCAATTTCAAAACCCAAATCTAAAAAGCCAACCTTAACAGGTTTCCAAAAACCTGTTGTTGTAAAATCAAAGAAAAGGAAAACACCTTTTCTGGTAGATAGATTAGAGGAGGATGTTGGTGGTGAGGGAACTGGGGAACATCAAAGAACCCATAAGAATAAGGAGAGTGAGGGTGTGCAACCTAAGTCAAGCCACTCCATAGTCTCTCAAAAGACTGTAGATGTTGATATGGAAAATACCACATCTCTTTTGGCATCCTCTCAAAAGGATGACAATATTGAAAATAACTCACAACTAGGGGCACAGAACCAATTTGGGGACACACCATCCAAATTTACCAAAACCTATGGAAGGAGAGAAAATAAAGTCACCTTTGTACATGGAGAACCACACACTACAAAATCACAGGAAACTGTGGTGGAGCCTTCTCAAAGTCAGTTTGATGCATCTCATATAAATGATAAGATGCAGCCCCATTCTCTATCAATTCTAATCTCTTCTATTCTTCCTTCCCCATCTCACCAAATTTCTTCAGAAAATGTTCTGATAGATAATCAGACATTTTCAGATTCTCCTTCTTTATTATTCAAGGAGAAGCCAACACTTTCTCCTGAATTTTCTTCTTAGGAAATTCAGGATTCCATTTCTCATGTCATTACAAATATTACTTCTTAAATCATTACCTCAACAATTTCTACTCCATCAATTGATGTTCCTTCATCAATTGATATTCAGCCATCGACTGATAAACCATCGATCGATACTCAAGATCAATCGATGGGTATGCATCAATAGATGGATATCCCAAACACTTCAATTGATAATATCTATACATCAATTGATGCTCAATCAATTGATGTTGCACAAACATTCTTAGGAATGTGTGAGTTGAGTGAGAGGCATGATTGCAACCTGGTAAAATGAGAGGGAATGAGTGAGGACATTCATATTTCTTCCAGGAATGTGAGTGAAACACATGAGGGCTCCACCTTAGAAGGTGAATAGGATATGAGTGAAGGAGATGTGAGATTCCAGGATGAGATCCTGATGCAAAATAGAGAGATGAGTGAGAGATAAAACAATTCTATTATTTGCACAGGAGCTAAAAAAATGAGTTAAATGTCAGAGGAGGAAGGAGTCAAGGAGATAGGGGGAGTATCAAATACAAAAGCTAGTAGGAGTGGAATTAATAAGGAAATTGAAGATGAAGTTGATGCTGATGAATTGGATCCACAGAATTTTGTTCACCCTGATCAACAATATCAAGGGTTGGTTGCTTCAAGTAATAGGGATGCAGAATAACATTTGGGAATTGAGCATACAGAACAAATGACTAGGAATATGAAGGAGGGCATTGTAAATACAATAAATACATGTTATATGGCACCTGAAGAGTTAGAAGATGATTCTGATGAGGGGCCGTGGATGAGGACTATTGATGGTTCCTTAGAAGCTGCTGAAACTGAGATTCTTTCTCAATATATGAGGGCAATGGTGGAAAGAGAAATTGAAGATCCCAATCAAAGGAGAATTACTCACTATATGAGGGAATCACTGAAAATTCAAAAGATCACAGTGACAGGAGTGAAGAGAGAATTGGAGATTATCAAGGATTCAATCACTTCTAACAAGGATGCATTGGAGAGAAGGTTTGATGAGAAGCTACCAATTAACACTATGGGTCAAATCAAGGACAAGCTTTTCAAGGAATCCAAGAATTTTACAGCTTTGGAAACAAGAGTGAGGTCTCTAGAAAAGAAGATGGATGATATTATTAAAGGCCAGAGTCTACATGCTTTCATTCTTTAAAAGTTTCTGGAAAAAATGCCACCACCTCCTCCAATTGATGATACTAAAAAGGGGGAGAATACAAAGAAAAAGCATGATGGTGATGGTGATGGAAAAGGCAGTGGCAGTGGTAGTGTTAGTGGTTCTGGTATGGATAAATCCAATGGCATTGGTGGTTCTGCAGCAAAAATGACTACTAAATATGGAAGCAACAAGGATAATCAATCTTCAAAGACATCTAAGTCACCCAAAGATGACTTAGAACAGAAAAAAAGGAATTCAAGAAGTTTGAAGATGATCTAGAAGCTAGATGAATTTCTAGAGAAAGAGAAACTCAATCAATGATTGAGAGGGAAAGGAAAAGAATTGAAGATTTAAGGAAGAGCACTGAATTGGTGACAGAGGCAGCAGAAAGAGGAAACTTGGATGAGTTCATTGCTCAAACAAGATTAGTAAATGAAAATGCAAAGAAGGCTGTCAAAGAAAGCAATTCAACTGCAGAAGCCTTTCTAACAATTGATCTTGAAGCCTTTGAAGAGTACAAAACGGTTAAAACCATAATGATTGAAGAAGAGAAGTGAAGGAAAGAGCCAGTTGGTCAGAAACTTCTTCAAGGAGCCATTTTCTCAGGATTTTCAGATGCTGCAAGAAGAGAAAAGGAGAATGAAAAAATTGCAAGGAAAATGGAAATGGAATGGAACATGAAAGATAAATCAATGGAACAACCATTGAGGAAAAAGACGAAAATAGCTATGGCTAAGAAAAAGACAAATTATACTCAAGAAAAGGTGGTTCAGGAAAACCTCCAGGCTAATCAAGAAGAAATAAAGGAGGAGGTGACAATTGAAGGATATGATATGAAAGGAATACCAGTGGTTAGTGAAAAAGGGTTGATAGGAGTCAGAACTCACCCTTCAACCTCGAACTAAGAAGAATCATTGAGGTTGGAGTATGAAAATGGGGTGAAAATCACCTACTCACTAAAGGTAATAATGAAGCAAAGCTACAATGTTCTGAAGACCATTCTTCCTCTACTCAATAGAAAGTACAAACTCAACACAATAAATGCTCAGGAAATTCAACAACAAATCTCAAAGATAAGGAGATCAAAGGCAGAAGCTGAACCTGATTCACCCCTTAAGCTATGGAAGTCTTAAGTCAAAAAGGTGGTGGTGGAGCCAAAATATGCAATGATTTTTATAGATGTGGATGACAAAGGAAAGTTCTTTGATATCTGCAAATATCTGGACAAAATCACAGATGAAGAAATACATTACCTCAAGGGGCAACTTGGAGAGACTGACAAAGATGAAGAAATTTTGAGGAGTTCTTTCATTAGACAATTAAATGAAAATGATGAGAAGAGAAGCAAGAAAAACTAATTGGATTATGAAGATGGTGAAGACATTGTAGCAGCTTGCAGATGTTATTTATCAAACTGGTACTTTCAAATCTCAAAGTGCTATTTAAATTTCTTGATTCTATCTGAATGAAAATAATTAGGGGTTTTGTTATCATCAAGTAGATTTATGCTTGTTCATATCACAGACACAAATAGTGGGAGATTGTTAGGAATCTACATGTAATTTGATGATAACATTAATCTTAGAATCATAGAAATTTTATTTGATGTAACTGATCAATTGATATGAAAGTTATAAATATCAATTGATCAAGAAACCATTTTTCAGTTGAAGTGTTTATATGAGTCAACTGATAATTTGAATTATAGCATATGTGTACTTAGTCTATTTCAATCGATAAGGTGTAAGTCAATTGATATTATTCCCATCAATTGATGTTAGAGTCGATTGATATAGATCATCAACTGATGTGTAACTTAGACTATCAAAATTGTAATTTTTTGAAGACATGAAATTATACAAGTGAAGGATGATCGATTGATATTGAAGCATCGATGGATAGGAGATCAGTCGAAGAAGCCAAGTCAAGTATTGAAGACCATCAACTGATGTGAATGCCTATCGATTTATATATCGATTGATAACATTTATCAATTGATAAGTCATTATTTATCAATCGATGGATATAAAGATCAATCGAAGAAGAACATCAATTGATGGATTAAATGAAGGATCAATTGATATGCTTGACAGAAAATTATCAATTGATTGAGAAAACACAGAAGGACTATCTGTTGAAGATCCAAAGGACAAAAATACACCTGTGGAAGACAGTCTATGATGGCTGTGAAGGCTCAATCTGTAGCTGTCTTTCAAACAATTTTCTAAAATGTAAAAAGTTAAAAGGAAGGTAGATAGAAATAATCCAAAAATAGGAATTGTAAAAACACACTTGTAATTTATAAACAAGTGTGGTAGCATTGTTAGAAAAGAGAAGAGATTAGACAATATTTCTTGAATCAACTGTTCAGCCTTAGAGCACTTTGTAAGAATAGTTGGTTTATTTTCTAACTTTGTAAAACCGAAGCTAGGTTTCTTTTAACCTAGAAACATTGAGCAAAAATATACACTGATGGAAAACTAATCCATCAGTAATTTTAAATCTCTTTGTTAAGTTTATTTTTCAATTTTTAATTTGTTCAAACATATTCTCTCTAATTCTCAAACATCAATAACAAATATTAAAATAAACAAAAAGTTTTAATATTTGTATTCAACCCCCCTTCTATAAATATTGGCATTTTTCTGGGAAATAACAACCAGTGACGATACTTGATCCTATTAGGGATAAACAAGTTGATGACCTAATAATAGGATATCCCTAGCACATGTTGAGCATTCAAGCATGAGTATCTATCAAATGAATGTGAACAAGTGCACTCATGAATGGTGAGTTAGAAGTTGAAGTTGATATACAACATTTCCTGGACTTTGAAGTTGCAGATGATTGGAATTTGTATATCATTCTCTTCCCAAGCTCTCTATGAATGGAGTTAGAGATTCAAGAAAATCGTCAAGGACATGGTATGCCACTCTAACTACTAATTACCTGAAAATAATTTTTGTAGAGTCATTATACATATATATCTCTAGAATACAAGGTACACAAACAGTGTAATATATGTGCAAGTATACCATGATTATATTATATGTGGGTCTACTAATGAAAATTTGGCAAGAGATATTTGCTAAGTAAATGCAGAGTAGGTACAACATGAGCATGTTGGAAGAGTTGCAATTCTTTTTGGATTACAAATAATTCAAAGAATGATGGCAATTAAAGTAAGTTAAGGATCTTTTAAAGATGCGCAATTTGGAAAATTCTAGATCTGCCAAGACTTCTTGCCGACAGACCACTAAGCTTGATCAGGGCAAATCAGGTATATGAACTGAAGTGACAACCTATAATGGTATGATCAACTCATTACTTATTCAAGTGCATAAAGACCATATATTTTATTCTCAATAAGCCTATGTGCAAGTTTCCAAGTGGATACTAGATAATATTATGTTATAGCTAAGTTATAAATTTTTAGATATCCTAAGGGATCATCGATTCTTATAATTAGGTACCCTGAAGATAATAGGTTTAACCTAATTAGCTATATAGATATAGATGATGCAGGTTGTAAGAAAGACAAAGAAGTCATTCCTAGAAGCTATCAATTTCGTGGAAGAAGTTGGATTCTTGTTGAAATTAGAAGAATCACTCAATACACAGTTACAGCAAATGCGGAAATTAAAGCAACTTGTGAATGTGATGCTCTGATCTTCTGGATAATGAAACTTCTTCAACTCCAACAAATTTGTTGGATATCCTCTACACCACGTATGGAACAAGATCATGGATACCAGGTATCATTTCTTTCGAGAGTTGTCCTTAGTAGAATAACTTGTGGATCGTTGCTAAATAACTTGATAAAGTTATTTTGTCTAATTTGGTTAGTGAACATGGAATATTATTTATTTGTATATTTGTTGGAAATCCCATCTCCAAGAAATTCTTAAATGAGTTCACAAGTATTAAATCGTCCATATTTAAAGGACTTATGAATTTATTTGAAATCCAGTACCTCGTAGTTTTTGTTATTAGTTTAATTATCATACTTACAATGTTATATGCTTATGTGGTAGTTAAATGATTTAGCATAAGTTAGCAGCATAATTATTTGTATATTAAATATTTGATGAGTATTAATCAATTATATCTTACTTAATTGCTATGATGTTTTGCTCTGATACTTTTAAATATTTTATTACAAATAATAATGACACTTTTGATATTAGTGACATTATTTAGAATTTCTGTTCTAAGTAATCAATGCATATTTTAAAAACTCACTAATATTGGAAGACGAAGTATTTTCTAAGTTATGCATATAAAATTCTCAATATATTATATACTTAGAAAATATTTCTAAAATTTGATTTTATTTGCGAGAAGTTGTATTTAGGATCACAAGTATTAAATGTCAATATTTAAAGGACTTGTGAATTTCTTTTCAACTATTTTCTCGAGCTTACGTATATCATTAATAATTGTTATGAGTATAATTGCAATATACTTGAGCAACGATTATTAGATATAGTGTACGAAGTTAGATGCTAATATTCAATCTAATGAATATTTTAGTATTTAGCAAAATTATTTTATCTTATTAAAATTATGGATAGAAGCAATTCAATGTTTATTAGTTTCATAATTTTGATTTGATAAAATATTAGAAGCATAATTTCTTGCATTTTGAAATTGTTGGTCCCTGATATTGTAGAAGGGGGGGTTGAATACAATATCTGAAAATTAACAGCGGAATAATTAGGATTAAAAATATTATTTTAATTACTCGCGAAATATTAATTACAATGAAATACTGTTCAAGTGAAAGATATAATTTTAACTTGATTAGTATTACACAATTAATATGAAGATTAGATTTTATAACTGATATAAAAATCTAGAACGAATTCGACATGAAGTGTTCGAGTTTAATCAATTATATTCAAACTTGCACAGAAATCTGTGAATATTACAATGCAGACAAATTTCTGAATTTGAATTGATTTTCTTAACACTAACAAATGAAGCAAGCACCTCATATTTATAGAGGTTGGAAAAAGGCTGGTTTTCCTTTTTCCATATGACTTAATTTCAAGAAAATAAGTCTGTATGACTTATTTTAACACTTGTATGACTTATAAAAGACTGGGTATGACTTATTTCTGGTCGGTATGACCTTTTAAAATTCGGTATGACTTATTGAAAGTCATATTCAGATTTTATTTAATTAAAACAAATCGGTATGACTTATTTTAAATAAACAAAATAATTCCAGCATGACCTTTTGATCAGCTTTGCTCGGTATGACTTATGCTAACATGCTCGGTATGACTTATATATATATATATATATAAAGAATTTCGGTATGACTTATTGATAAGTCATACTAGCAGTTTATATATATCTATATAAGTCATTTTAAAGCATTTCTTTTATAGTAAATTAATTCTACTTAATTTAATTAGTTAATTTACAAATTAAATTAATTTCAACTTGAATTAATTTAATTAGATAAATTAAATAATTAATTAACAATTGATAGTAGAATTAAAATACTATCTTTAGTCGCAGCCGTGCTGATAGTCTTGAAATCTTCCTGTCTTTTCTTCGTCTTCTAATCTTGAAACCTCTTGAATTAAATGAAGAATAAATATTATATTAGTTGACACACAAATGTACTGTCTGGTTCATTTGTGTCATCCTAATAAATATTCTCCATTTAAATAACATTTAACTAGAGGCCTTCTGTCATTAATTCTTCTTCACTGTTTGCATTCTTCTTCTGGAATCTGCTTGTAGTAATCATTTGAAATCTTCTATATCTTCTGTCTTCTATAGAAGTACTTCCTCATTATTAATTTCACTGACGCTTGAACATGGAAATGAACTTCATCCAGTGTTGAGTAGCAATCCTACAAAATACCTCTGATACTTGGATCCTTTGTGATTAGTTGACTGTCTTCGTCTTGATTCCTGTTTGGTGTTTAGTATTTACTTCTCTTTATTAGTTAGAGTTGAGTTGTCATCTAATTATTACAAATAGGCCTAGTCATATGCCTTTCAATCTCCCCCTATTTGTTGTTAAACAATTAACACACAAATTCCTAGAGGATAACTCAACTAACAACTAAGAAAGTAGTACGACATTTAATGACTGTAAATAATAAACAAAAGTTCTGGTTTTATATTTAACAATTTTCCAGATTCATACATAAAAGATAAATACAAGATAGATGTTCCTCTAGCACTGAACAAATATTACAAAGTTTCTATCTTGTTCTATCTATGTCTTCAGTCTTCTGATGTATCAACTTCACCTTCTTCTAGGATTGAACCTTTATGAACAGGTGTCCTCGGTATTTGTTCAGATACTGATTGTTCTGTTGTAGTGGATTCTCCATACAACCTTCTTTGTTCAGCTCTTGCTAACTGCCACAGTACTTCCTGTTCAACAGGATCTACTATCTCTTCTTCTACATCAGATGGTTGTGTTGAATCTATCTTTGGTATTTGCCTGATGTATGAATGAATTCTTTTTGACAGACAGTAGTTTCTTATCTTCTCTGCAGCATCCATTTTAGCTTGGGATTTGAAACCTTTTGACCTTAACATCCTTTCAACTTGAATCATGTACTTAACTGTGTAGCCCTTAAAAGATTCCTCATTTAACTGCATGATTTGATACAACTTGTTTGAGAAAAATCTTACCTCATGAGGATCAAATAAGATCTGAGGACTGACAGCTGTAGCAAAGACTCTAAGTCTATCCCTGAGAAGTTCATTTTCTTCTGAGCTCCTCTTTATTTTGTTCAAGAACGTCCATATTACTGATAAACTTCTTTGCCTGAAAAACTCTAAGGAAATTCTGAATGTTCCATTCCTGTGTGTGTAGACTAGTATCCGCCAGTCTTCAAGAATGTGATCCACTAGGATAGTGATGTAGTCCACTTCCTCTTTCAGAGCTTTCATGAAGTTGTCAATGTTGTCATTTGACTTTTCTAGACGCTCAATTATTGATTTCAGATGCTTGTCTTCAAATGGACCCTTTTGTTGTTTGTCCATTATTTCTCTTGCAGTATCCCATTTCTTTCCAATCTTGAGCTGTACATCTCTCTTCTTTTCTCTGACTGCTATGGCCCAGAGATTTTGCTTTTCTTGGCTTTCTTCTTTTTCTGCCTTTGATCTTTCTATGACTAGAGCTTTCAGTTTTTCAGTTTTTGCATGACTTGCCTTGATGTCTTCTTTTAGTTTCTTCATTGCCTCTTCATAGGCTGGATCAACTTCTTTTTCTTCTGGAAACAGAAAATCTTCATCAAATGCAATCTCTTCCTCAGCTCTGCAGTAGTCAGGAAAGATTGATTCATCATGAGCACTGTCATTAATGAATTTCTCTTGATCATAAAACTGTTTTTCTGGTTCTGGATCATACGATTGAAATTGATCTTCAGAATACAGTTTATCTTTCCCTTTGTCTTGAGTAGAAGCCCCTCCATCTTTAGCTACTTTCTCCTTTGATTTCTCCCCCTTAGTTGAGGGATCCTCTTGAGTTTTAGAGGCTTCAAAAGATGTCAACATTTTCTGCATAGTCAGATAGACTTGCTTCATTCCTTCATTCAAATGTGTCATTCCATCATCCAGTTTGCTGAATCTTTGTGTAGAGATCTTTTCATTTTCAATGATTGTTAATGTCAAGCTTTTCTCAACCTCATCAATCTTTTCATGTAATTTGCTGACTTCTTTCATGTCTTCAGCAATAAGATTCTGTACATTTTGGATGTCTTGAGTTTTTAGAAGAATGGAGGTTTTGACATCATCAACATCTTTTCGTACTATTGTCAGCTGCTGTGTTACAGAGGCAGATGTAGATTTTTCTTCTGCTTGTGCTTTTACTTTTACCAACTCAGCCTGAACAATTTGCATTTCTTTCTGGAGAGCTTCCATTTTAGATAATAGAACACTGTGTGTGTGTGCACTCAGCTCACTTGCACTCCTGTTTATCTCACTATCACTCTGTGCATGTGTTTCACTTTGTGTTTGCCTCACATCACTCGTGTTTAGCTCCTGTCCAGATCCTGAAGCTGTACCTGCATATATAACAATAGCTTTTGAAGAGTCAAATTGCTCTTCTGATGCCTGTGAAGGCGCGTCCTCAACAAGATTAACTTGAAGTGGCTCCGCTACTGACGTAGCTACTCCGTGAATGGAGTCCCATCTCCCTCTATGGAGTGGTTGCCTCTCAAATCCACCAGTGGATTCGAGACCTTTTAAAATCACTGGATGTAATATATCCAGGGGGGTCACCACCTTAGACAATGTAGTGAATGGCTCATTAGAGTCTGTGGTGCCCCTAAGTACCTTGGAGGGTAACTGATGCTGCACTGCATCGAAAATGTCATGGTCCACATCATAGGTGGCATCCGACCAGTTTTTATTAAAAACATTTTCTTCAACAAATGTGCCCTCATGTGTTTGTGAAACTGCAAGCGGAGGTCCTGCTAGTGTGAGAGCTAGCAGTGTGCTTTCCTCACTATCTGAAGCTGTAGCCGAACAGCGAATTAGATCACCTGGTTGAGCAAGTGTATCTAAAGAACCTTGGATGGCCATGTCAAAATCCATATCCCATTGAGAGGAAAAGGATGAGTCTGCAGTTGTCTCTGGTTGAAATTTAGATCTTTTAGATTGTGGAGACAGAGCTGCGGGTTCACTCACATCAGCACCAAGACCCCTAACTATTCTGACAGGTTTCTTCCTTTTTCTGACTTTTAGCAAAGAAGAGGATGAAGGAGAAACTGTTTGAGGCTCTAATTCAGCTGGGGGCGGAACCTGTGTGTTTTCAGGTTCGTAGCTGATATCCTGGAGTGTAATAACACCATCATAGTCCGCCACAGATAAATCTAATAGTGCAGTAGATATTTCTATAGGTATTGAACTAGAAGATTGTGAGTGAGATATTACCTGTTGATCTTGTGCCACTTGATCGACATGGTGAGCAGCTTCAAGTAGAAGGTGCACAGGATTATCTAATTGCATAGGCACTTGTTCTTGCTCTTGTTCCTGCACAGGATTAGCAATATGATCTAATATCTCAGCCATGTAATCTATCCTTACCACTTGCACATTTTGAAACTTGGGGTTGTTGTGGAGCCTTGCAAATAGGTGGTTCTGAGAAGTCGGAGATTCTTCTACAGGACCATTCTGAAATAAGGCTTTGTCTTCTTCCACCAACAAGTCATTCATAAACAGCATCAGGAACCTCGGATAGTAGACTTGAACATTCTGTTCCCTGCTTTCTGGTTTCCCCATCTTCTTTATAATTTCTTTCAGAAGCAACTTCCCAAAATTTATCCTCCTATTGTGAGCCACAGAATACCCAAAGATTTGCAGTAGTGAAGATATATTGTTGAAGTTGTTCTTTGTAGTGGGAGCAAACACTTTGGCTAACGTGACAAAGAAATAGTCCCACTCACTTACCAACTTGGACTTTGTCAGTCTTACCAAATTGATCTCACCCTGATATCTAATAGAATAGAAAAATTCTAGAATTTCTGGTACAGTGGGTGGATCCATGAAATTGTCAGTTGGAAAGCCCAAAATCCTGTTCACGTCCTCTTCAGTCACCATATATTCATGATCTCCTATGCTGAAAGAGAATTGAACTCTGTCTGCAGTACTCCTATTCCTTGCAGTGGAATACAGAGCCCTAAGTGCTAACACTTGCAACGGGGCATTCAGAGTAATTGCAGTTCTGACGAGTGAATGTTCATTCATAAACACGATCCATGGTCGAAACCTCTCGACTGAACAATTCACCGGATTAAAATATCCTACAAAATTAGTTTTTACTAATTCGCAATAACCAGCCATTTTCCTTTAAACTATTACAAATTAATAAAATTACAATGTGCGATTACAAATTAAAATGAACAATTACAATTCAAAATTTGAAAAGTTACACTTGAAAAATTGAAACCCTAATTTATAATAATCCAAAATCAGCTTTAATCAACAATTCACTACACAACTGGTCCTCTAAACACAAGAAACACTTGCTAGCTTCAATCGAAATTTTCTTTTTGATCAAGAACAGGAACAGTCACTTGATTACTAATGAAAATCGGGCAGAGTTTTGTTTGTTTTAACAGATTTTAACAAACTAGCAAGCAAGGAGCTTGAAATCAGCAAGTAACAGCAACTGAAATCAGTTGAAAATGATCAAAAATGATCGATTTTTGAGAATGAAAAGGCTGTTCACGAGTTGTAAGTATGTAGCAGTGTGTGTGTATATGAATTGCTGGGTATGACTTAATTTTAATAGAAAATAAAAACAAATTACTCGGTATGACTTATTAGAGAAGAAATCACTTGAATATCTCGGTATGACTTATTAAAAGTCATACCGAGTTTTATTTACATAAAACTGAACATAACAAGCAAAAATGCTCGGTATGACTTATTGTTCTAATCTTTCGGTATGACTTTTTATTAAAAATGAAAAGTCATGCCGAAATTTATTAGATTAAGTCATACTGAGTCATTTATAATAATAAGTCATGCTGATTTAAATAAGTCATACGAATTTGTAATAATAAAATAGAATAATTACTTATATTAATAATTGTTTCTAAATTCGAAATAAAATAATAAAAAATCTTATTCGAATATTAGATAAATTATTAATTATTCAATAAATATTAACTTATAATAAATATTTACATTATTAATTGTTCTAATTAATTTAAGAATTAAATTAACTCATGTTTGAATTAATTTAATAAGTAAATTAATTGGATAACTAATAACATAATCATTTATATTAATGTACAACAATAATTAGAACATTATATATACATTAATTTACATAATTCTTATAAATGCTTAATTTAAACAAAATTACTTATGCTTTAATTGAAACAATTATCTTCTAAGAATATTGATTTAATCTTAAGATAATTTTCCAAAAATTCATAAGCTCTAGGATTTTATTAATTCAAGACTCATAAATTCTTTAAATATTAACATTTAAAATTTATGAGCTTAAATTAATTCCTAGCAAACAAAAATTAGCCATTATTTAACATCCCTAATTCACTAACCAGCTTTGAGAAGGTGGATTCATCAAGTGGTTTTGTGAAGATGTCGGCTATCTGATCTTCTGTGGGTACAAAATGTAACACCACAGTTCCGTTCATGACATGCTCTCTGATAAAGTGATACCTTATGTCAATGTGCTTGGTTCGTGAATGTTGTACAGGATTGTTGGAAATAGCTATAGCACTTGTGTTGTCGCAGTAAATTGGAATTTTGTTCAACGCAAGTCCATAGTCATTTAGCTGATTCCTGATCCACAAGATCTGTGCACAACAGCTACCTGCCGCAATGTATTCTGCTTCGGCTGTCGAGGTAGATACTGAATGCTGTTTCTTGCTGTACCAGGAGATCAACCGTCGTCCTAGAAACTGACAGCTTCCAGAGGTACTTTTCCTGTCCATCCTGCACCCTTCATAGTTTGAATCTGTATAGCCTATTAGGTCAAAACCTGTATCCTTAGGGTACCAAATTCCAAGATCTGGTGTACCCTTTAGATATCTAAAAATCCGTTTAACAGCTATTAGATGAGATTCTCTTGGGTCAGATTGAAACCTTGCACATAAGCAAGTTGCGAACATTATGTCAGGTCTACTTGCAGTTAGATATAATAATGAGCCTATCATACCTCTGTAGCTTGTGATGTCAACTTTCTTACCAGTTTCATCTTTGTCAAGCTTCGTGGCTGTCGGCATTGGGGTTTTTGCCGGTGATGAATCTTCTAGACTGTATTTTCTGAGAAGATCTCTTACATACTTTGATTGGCAAATAAAAATCCCATCTTCCTTTTGCTTTACTTGCAATCCAAGGAAGAATGACAGCTCACCCATCATGCTCATCTCATATCTGCTCTGCATTAACTTAGCAAATCTCTTGCACAAGTTTTCGTTAGTAGAACCAAATATAATATCGTCAACATAAACTTGGACAAATATCATATCTTTATTATGTAATTTGTAAAAGAGAGTTTTATCTATGACACCTCTAGTGAAACCATTTTCAAGTAAAAACTCAGAGAGAGTGTCATACCATGTCCTCGGTGCTTGCTTGAGTCCATAGAGAGCTTTGAACAGAAAGTACACAAAATCAGCAAACTCTGGATTTTCAAAGCCAGGGGGCTGTTCCACATATACTTCCTCTTCTAGCTTTCCGTTCAGAAATGCACTCTTCACATCCATTTGGTAGACTTTAAAATTGGAATGTGCTGCGAATGCCAGAAATATCCTGATAGCTTCAAGTCTTGCAACTGGTGCGTAGGTTTCGTCATAATCAATTCCCTCTTCCTGGGAGTAACCTTTTGCAACCAGTCTGGCTTTGTTCCTTGTAACAATGCCATCACCGTCTAATTTGTTCCTGTATACCCATTTTGTGCCAATAACAGATCTATCTTTAGGCCTGGGTACCAGTGTCCAGACTTCTTGTCTTTCGAACTGATTGAGCTCTTCTTGCATGGCAAGAACCCAATCTGGATCAATTAGTGCATCTTCAATCTTCTTTGGTTCTTCTTGAGATAGAAAAACTGAGAATAAACATTCATTTGAAGTTGCACTTCTGGTTCTTACTCCAACATCTGGATCACCTATGATCAATTCAAAAGGATGATCTCTGCTCCATATCCTTTCCCTAGGTAGGTTTGATCTTGATGATTCGCCTCGAAATTCATTGTGATGTTGTGTTGTGCCAGTTGATCTTTCATCTCCCCCTGAGTTGCTGCCAGGATGACTTGTTGATCCACCACTGGTATTAGTAGAATCTCCAGTGTTGCCATTGTTTCCACCACTATTACCTGGATCATTACCATCATTGATGTCATTATTTCCTGCTGCAACCTCAGGTTCTTCTTCGTCATCAGTATGTGAGTCTGGATAATTATCAAATTTTAATGACTCAGAAGAATCTTCAGTTTGGATACTTGGGAGTTTAGTGTCATCAAAAGTTACATTGACACTTTCCTTCACTTGGTGCTGATCAATTATGTAAACCCTATATGCTCTTCTTGAATATCCGACAAAAATAGCTTCATGTGCCTTGGCCTCAAATTTGCCAATGCGTTCATCTACATCTTTTAGCATAAAGCATTTGGCTCCAAATACATGAAAGTACTTGAGAGTAGGTTTCTTGCCAGCCATTAATTCATAGGGAGTTTTCATATGATCTTTGTTGATCAGAGTTCGATTCTGAGTATAACAAGCTGTATTAACTGCTTCAGCCCAGAAGTAGATAGGTAACCTTGATTCACTTAGCATAGTCCTTGCAGCTTCAATCAGGGTTCGATTTTTCCTTTCTACAACTCCATTTTGTTGTGGAGTTCTTGGTGCTGAGTACTGCCTTGTTATCCCCTTGTCTGAGCAGAAGTTATTCAGAACTTCATTTTTGAATTCTGTTCCATTATCTGATCTGATTGCTCGGACAGGTAACTTTGAATCTAACTCAATCAGCTTTATATGATCAATCACCAAATGTGGAGTTTCATCTTTAGAATTCAAGAATAAAACCCATGTATACTTTGTGAAGTCATCCATAATCACCAAGGCGTATCTTTTCCTTGACATAGACAAAATATTGACTGGACCAAATAAATCCATGTGTAGGAGTTGAAGTGGTTCAGTGATGTTTGTAGTGTCTGTGCCTCTGTGAGTTGCTTTCTTTGACTTCCCTTTTTGACATGCCTCACACAATCCTTCTTGTGTAAATTCCATCGGAGGCAGTCCTCTCACCAAATCCCTCTTGACTAGAGAGTTCATTGTTTTGAAATTCAGGTGTGAGAGCTTCTTGTGCCATAGCCAACTTTCCTCTGTTGAAGCTTTTGAATAAAAACAGTTTGCTTCAGCTTCAGTTCCCGAGTTGAAATCAGCTACGTACAAGTTTCCTTTCCTTACTCCACGCAAGGCTAGTCTGTCTTCTTTAGAATGAGCTATTAAGCACTTCTCCTTGATAAAGTTTACTTTGTAACCTCTATCACAAAATTGACTGACGCTGAGTAGATTGTGCTTAAGTCCTTCCACCAAAGAGACATTTTCAATGATAACATTTCCTGTATTTAACTTGCCATATCCCGTAGTCATTCCTTTGCTGTTATCTCCAAAGGTGACGATTGGGCCAGCTCTCTCAACCACGTCTGATAGCAGGGCTCTATCTCCGGTCATATGCCTTGACGATCCGCTGTCCAGGATCCATATAACTCGGTTTGCCTGTTTAACTCCCTGCAATTATCAAACGGATTAATTCGTCTTCGGAGCCCAAAATTGATTGGGCCCGGCATATTTAAAGAATTGACCTTTGTCTGCTTTGACAACAGATCCTTTTCGAACAACATCATTTTCTTCCTTGACTGTTCCTACCTTCCTATAAACAGTCTTAACAACTTTCTGTTTAGACTTAGGAATATATGATTCCTTCTTCTCAGGTGAAGGAGTCGCAGTCTTGGATTTAGCAAATTTACTATTGATGTGCTGTCTAGGTGTCATGTTATCTTTCTTAGCTATCATGCGTTTGAAGTAAGCAGTCATAGCATTAAAGGCACATAACATGCAATTCATTATACCACAAGGTTTATGGAAAGCATCAATAGTAGGCATGTTATTCAATACAGTAGGAGGGTTAACAGATTCTACTTCAATTTTCTCAGCAGATTTGAAGTTTTCAGTAGAATGTAATTTATTGTTACTGTTCCTACTGTTCACAAATATGTTTGGTCTGTTCATTTTATTCTTTAAGTCTTTTACACCTACACCAGGTCTGGGGGAATCAGACGTTCCCACATCTTTCACTGGTGTCTCCGGTGCACCTTTTTCTTTATGGACATTTACTCCTTTTATGTCCTTAACCTGTTCTCCTCTCTTCTTCTCTTCCTCAAGATCTTCCAACTGCATTTCATATGCAATTAGAACAGAGCTCTCAAGGATGGGTTCAGCTATCGGTGTTATGAAGAGAGGTTTCGGTGTGTCTTTAACAACATGTGGGATACCCCTTTCTACAGCACTTTTTCTAAAGGGGGTTATGTTGCTTGGCTTTCCTACAGATTTGTTATACTCGAAGCCTATTCCAACTTTACGACTTATTTCTTGTTGGTCAACTAGGTTCTTAACAATATATGAGGAATTCTTATAAGCAAGACACTTCTTCTTTTCTTCTTCTATCTGGTTTCTAAGATTAGTTTCTACTACAACATGACAACTGACTTTGCTGACTTGAACAGCTAAGTCTTCAGTCAACTTAATAGTCAACTTGTCATGATTTCTTTTTAACTGTTTAAAAACTTCAGTCTCATCAATTAACTCTTTGACTTTGAGTCTGAGTTTCTTAACTTTATCTCTTTCACCATCTAGTTCTTTTCCTAGCAAAGCAAACATCTTAGGACACGAAGGATTTACCTCTATTCCTCTGTCACTGATGGGAGACAGTGATCCCTCTGATGAAGCCATAAGAGCAAGATTTCCCAGCTCTTCCTCATCATCGTTATCTGAGTCATCCCAGCTTTTGCCTGCTGCTAGATAGGACTTTCCTTGATGCTTTTTCACTAGCGCATCATACTTCTCCTTCAGCTCTTCGTAAGACTCTCTCTTTTTCCCTTGCTTAGGCTTCTTGCACTCAGTTGCAAAGTGCCCTAGCTCATTACAGTTGAAGCAACGAAACTTGCGTCTATCAACTAAGCCGGTCTTGTAGCCGCTTTTTGATACTACTGTCGAAGAACCTCCTCTTTGGAATCTTCCAAAATTAGGCTTACTTCTGAATGAGGAGTTTCTTCGGAATCTCATGTTGCCAAACTTCCTGGCAACCATAGCTAGAGATTCATCTTCTAGCTGATCTAGTTCTTCCAGTGAGTAGAAATCACCATTTTCTTGTTTGTCAGCAGTATGTCCAAGTTCTGGAACCACATACTCTGTTGAACTGTTAGAAGGTGCAACAGCCTTCACTTCTTCTTTCTCTGGTGCTTCTACCATTAATGCCTTGGAGGAACTCAGTACCTTACCTCTTCCATACATTTCTCTGGTTTGGATCTGTTCCAGCTCATAAGTTTTTAAAACTCCGTAGAGTCTTTCTAGGGTTACTTCTTTCATGTCCCTAGATTCCCGGATGGCTGCAATCCTGTGCTCCAGATGCTCTGGTAAGGTCAACAAAAACTTCCTGTTCACCTCTTGGTTCTGATAAAACTTTCCATTCATGTTTAGCTCGTTTATCAATTTGTTTAGTCTCTGAAACACCTCAGAGATACCCTCACCAGGGTTGGATCTAAACTGTTCATATTGGGTGGTCAGGATCTCCAGTCTATTCTCCTTAACTTCTTCAGTTCCCTCATTGATAATTTCAATTGTTTCCCAGATTTGTTTTGCATTCTTGCAATTGACTACTTGGTTGTACATGATGTAGTCTAGGGATTCAATTAATATGAGCTTCAGATTATTATCAAGGGACACAGCTTCTGTTTCCTCATCTGTATAGTCTGCCGGACTTTTCGGAAACTGTCTGTGGGGAATTACGACCCTATCTACTGTATGTTCGAGAACAACTGATATAGGGAGCTCAACACCTTTAGCCATAATCAATGCATACTTAGGATTTGCAATCCCGATAAACAGTAGCATTTTTTGTTTCCACAAGTTGTAGTGTTCTCTGTCGAACTGTGGAATCTTGATGCTTGTAACTTTCTGGGTACTCATCTTTAATAAGATTAAAAATTAAGTGTTTCAAAAAAATATTTTAATTTTTGACTGAAAACAATTTTTGATCAGAAATAATTTTTAGTGAAAAATTATTTCGAATAAAAAATTATTTTGAATTAAAAATAATTTTTGAGATCTGTATGAGTTGCGGAATTTTTGGTTTGGATCTGATATTTTCTATATCAACCAGCTCTGATGCCAATTGTTGGTCCCTGATATTGTAGAAGGGGGGGTTGAATACAATATCTGAAAATTAACAGCGGAATAATTAGGATTAAAAATATTATTTTAATTACTCGCGAAATATTAATTACAATGAAATACTGTTCAAGTGAAAGATATAATTTTAACTTGATTAGTATTACACAATTAATATGAAGATTAGATTTTATAACTGATATAAAAATCTAGAACGAATTCGACATGAAGTGTTCGAGTTTAATCAATTATATTCAAACTTGCACAGAAATCTGTGAATATTACAATGCAGACAAATTTCTGAATTTGAACTGATTTTCTTAACACTAACAAATGAAGCAAGCACCTCATATTTATAGAGGTTGGAAAAAGGCTGGTTTTCCTTTTTCCATATGACTTAATTTCAAGAAAATAAGTCTGTATGACTTATTTTAACACTTGTATGACTTATAAAAGACTGGGTATGACTTATTTCTGGTCGGTATGACCTTTTAAAATTCGGTATGACTTATTGAAAGTCATATTAAGATTTTATTTAATTAAAACAAATCGGTATGACTTATTTGAAATAAACAAAATAATTCCAGCATGACCTTTTGATCAGCTTTGCTCGGTATGACTTATGCTAACATGCTCGGTATGACTTATATATATATATATATAAAGAATTTCGGTATGACTTATTGATAAGTCATACTAGCAGTTTATATATATCTATATAAGTCATTTTAAAGCATTTCTTTTATAGTAAATTAATTCTACTTAATTTAATTAGTTAATTTAAATTAAATTAATTTCAACTTGAATTAATTTAATTAGATAAATTAAATAATTAATTAACAATTGATAGTAGAATTAAAATACTATCTTTAGTCGCAGCCGTGCTGATAGTCTTGAAATCTTCCTGTCTTTTCTTCGTCTTCTAATCTTGAAACCTCTTGAATTAAATGAAGAATAAATATTATATTAGTTGACACACAAATGTACTGTCTGGTTCATTTGTGTCATCCTAATAAATATTCTCCATTTAAATAACATTTAACTAGAGGCCTTCTGTCATTAATTCTTCTTCACTGTTTGCATTCTTCTTCTGGAATCTGCTTGTAGTAATCATTTGAAATCTTCTATATCTTCTGTCTTCTATAGAAGTACTTCCTCATTATTAATTTCACTGACGCTTGAACATGGAAATGAACTTCATCCAGTGTTGAGTAGCAATCCTACAAAATACCTCTGATACTTGGATCCTTTGTGATTAGTTGACTGTCTTCGTCTTGATTCCTGTTTGATGTTTAGTATTTACTTCTCTTTATTAGTTAGAGTTGAGTTGTCATCTAATTATTACAAATAGGCCTAGTCATATGCCTTTCAGAAATTATTGATAAATATCAAGTAATGATATGTTGTTAATGTTTCCGTGCAATTAATTGTCATATTTTGAATATTGGTGATAATACATGTTGCTTATCTGAAAATCACTAATAATAAAAATATGTCTTAATGCTTAGTGTTCTACTGAATAATTGTCATGTTTATTTGATTTATATATATGTATGTCTGTGGTAACTATTTAGTATTGCAAGAGTATTACTATTAGTTTTCTTCCTTTGACTAAATTTTAAACCTGAATGTATTTAAAAAAAATTCTTGTCTATTTCTTTTCCAAAATGTTTTATTTAAAGATACATTCATTTTTCTATCAGTTTTATAGAAGAAAACTTTAAAATTCTTTTTCAAAACTTTTCTTTTGAAAATCTTTTGATTTACAGCCCTACTTTGATTTCTAAAACTTAGGGTGTGAATCAAATTTTTCTTAAGGATAATATATCTCAAAATCTCAAAATCTTTTATCCTCTCTCAAAAATTGGTTTTAAATGCTACATTTACAAAACCTTTTTCTCTCTTAATTTTTCCATTTAAAGTGACAGAAACTTTGTGACTGCTATTTTATTCGGAGGAATTGTTTTTACTTCTAGGTATCAACCATTTGTAAAATGATTTATTTTCAACTACTTGTTTCAATGTATGTTCCACATTGATTCATAGTATCTAAACAATGTTTGTTGCTTTGAATGCCTAATATTGTATTGTTAAGCATACATCCAACCCCAATTGTCATGTTTTTAGTTTAAGTCGGGGATACTATTAGGAGGACGAAAATGATGTAAATCATAATTGCATTATGAGTCAGAAAATCATAGTCCTCTATCTGATAAAGATGTTTTGCAAAACTGTTTTCAAAATATATAGTGCAAAGGTTTAATGGAAAAGAATCATTTTATTGAGATATAATTTGGTAAGAGAGTTGAATTTCTTCTTTGGTGTAAATTCCCGCATTTTATTATGGGAAGTTTGCCTTGTAAATAATTCATTAGGGATAGAAACTTTCTCTGATACACTTTCCCGCGTTTTATTATGAGATATGTATCTTAAAGAAAATTTCGTATCATGCTATTAAATGATAAATCTTTAGTTCTGACAAAACTCTTTTGCTGAAAAGCGCTTTAATGCAATCGTTTACCATTCCCTCTTATACTTTTCATTCTCTTTGAGATGAAAAATATGTTTAAGAATCTTAAGATGATTATTTTTTTATCTTGATTGTTTCTATCCTTTTAGGCCTCAGTGGATTTAGAAGCTGGCCAAGAGGTTGAAAACCCATCAATCTCTTATCCAGGCCATAGTACCAAACACCGATTCATCCACTTCTATATATTAATCCTTGGAGATATAAGGAACTCATGTAAGATAGAGGTTGATAAGGGAGAAACTGCACTTGATGCAGCAAATAAGGATGAAGTCGGAAGTGTACCCACAGCTCTACCTCTAGAGAAAAAACGTAGTATATAATTGAGGTAATTGTAATTTCATCAGCATCTTCTCAAAAGGATGCAGAACTGAAAAGGCAATAAAACTATCTCTGGAATCATCCTCTAAACATGGTGAGTCTATTGAAATTCGCTCCTCAGCCAGAGCACCTTGTAATGAGTCAAGCACACCACTAGTACTCATGCTGATGGTAAACCTAAACAGATAAATTCTGGAAACACATTGCGAGGTATGCATAGTGTGAGGTATAGGCATTTAGAGGAGATACAGACTCTAATTAGCCATACATTACATTGTCCAAGGTATCTACCTCAAACAGAAGTTAATCTTCTACATCCCGAAAGGGAGATCTCTTGTTCAGATTCATCTGGGCTTGAGAGGCAACTGCTTGACAAAAATTCTTCGGACGAGTCAAGTAAGATATTTTACACAAAATTTCCATCATCAGGTTACGAGGGAAACGTATGCTCTAATTTGTCATTTATTACATTGCCTACTACGTTGCCTCTCTTGGAAGGAACATTTCCAGATCCTGAAATGGAATGTCCACCTCCCATTGACGGAGAAGGTGTAAGGTAACTCCTTGATAAAACAAGTCAGGATTCCCTAATAGATTTTAAAATCTTGGGATAACCCATCTCAAAGAGGTGAGGGTCCACTCGACAGTAATTTAGCAAACGTTATTGAGTCTAGTGCTGAGACAGTGCTTATGCTTGATAGATCAAGAACACCTTAACGAGGCAATTCTCCACTTGATAGTGATTCAGTTCATAGAGTGTAGGAGAAAAAAAACTTTGCCTTAGGAGCAACAAAAGAGTTAAAGGCAAAACCAAGAGTTTCGCGGCTCCTCTACAAGGGACATAGAGTGTAGGCGCAACAAAACTTTCCCTTAGGCATAACAAAAGTTTCGTGGCTCCTATACACTACACTCACTCTACAAGGAGCAATAAAAGGACTTAAGCAATTGTGAAGTAAATCAATTCATTTGATTTGAAAAGACTACATCATATTAACAAAATGACGTGCTCATTTTGAATTGTTGATATACAACCATACAGAGAGATACAGAGAGAAACTAGAAATCGGAGAAGAAGAAGATACAAAGCCATACATATACCTTCTTCACCGGAGTTTTATATTCTAGCTGGTTCATCATGTTGCAAATACATAGGGCTATTGTAAAACACTTTCTGTTAGCTTGATTCCTTTAGTATAAACACATACTCAAATATTGTACATGGATTAAGTTATATCTCTTTGTAGAAGCAAATAACAAATTTATTCTTTGGAAACTGGTTATATTTTTAACTGGGTGTAGCACCGCTCTGGGTTTATATACGAAAGATATATTCCTGGAAAATTATCTCGTTTAATTACTTGCTAATTTTCTAGAACTTTTATGTTTAATCATAAATACGAAAAATTAGTAAGTCATCCTCCTAAACACTATTCACCTCATGAATTCAAACCCACTAACCAAACTCTAAATTATTTATCCGCAAAAGATTCGAAAGAATATTTTAATTTAGTGAGTATCGTATTCAACCCCCCTTCTACGATACTTTCGGGATCCAACATAATATATTCTAAAGCTCCAAGGCAAAGATATGTGGAGCCTGCACTCTATAACAAGAGTGTTGGTGCAACATAATTGAGAGAATATTTTCTTAAGTCCAAAAGTGGTTCCTGTACATGGAGTACGGAGTGCAGGCGCAACATAGGCTTATTGGCACAACTTACTCTCTACACTCTCATTCCCCTGTAGAGGAACAACATATGACTTAATATTGTGAAGAACAAATCAATTTTAATTGATTTGAAAAGTCTACACCATATAAACAAAATGACATGCTCATTTTGAAAGAGACAGATATACAACTAAACAAAGAGATAAAGATAAGAAATTGAAGTCGAAGAAGAAGAAGATACAAAGCCATACACATACTGTGACACCCCCAGATCCGGGGTCGGAGATCCAGGTTGTCACTATCCAATTTCCAGTATACACACACACTTGTAATCCCACAATAGTAAACCATAATATAAAATCACAAGATAACAACATGCTGATGACCCCAACACCTTATCACACACACACACACGAGCCATAGTCTCAGAAACGGAGTTTCATAATTTACATCATTACTGTTATATTGTAAAGTTATTACAAACTTAGGGTTGCACTGCTGGCTAAAGCTCCTTGAGGAAACTACGCCGCAGTCAAAAGTAGATTAACCTACATCTGTTTCATATATTTACATAAGTCATATTTGTAAATAAACCTGACTAGTAGAAGCTGAAAGCCTATCCTACTAAGCCTTCCTACCTCGGGTACTGTGAAGCGGACTCTCTCATAGGGGGTCCTTGCCCTGGCAACCTGCTTGCGCAAGGTGCGGTGTACTCGACTGGGCATGGTCTGCAACTGTAAGGTAGGAATAATAACAGGAAACAACAAGCAAGAATGTGCTACAAATGCTCAGCAAGTAATAGATAACAGTAAAACAAGGTACTGAAACAATAACAGAGTACAATATCAAGATATCAACGAAACTGCCACATGCAAGTAAAACAATACTCAAAGCAATCAACAAACGCAAAGTTGATTATGTTTCCCGTTAACACTATCGGTAACTCAGCACCTAGGCTTTCGTTACAGGGCAACGTCAAATTTCCAATTGGAAGAAACGGGCTTAATCTGGAGATTTTTCGACACCCTATTGTACCCGATGATCATTCGCATGTACAATAGAAAACTCGTCACTTTCTCTACTAGTAGAAGGACAACCCCTTATCGGGACATCACCCTAGGCAACTCGTGGGCCTTTAGGTTACGGCTGGGTCGGGCGTCATCGACCCCCTTCGCAACCTTACTCCAGTCCCTGATGAATACTTAAACATTCATCAAACCTCTAGAAGGAAAGTTCAATCAAACCTTCTAGAATAACGGAAATCCACTCTAAGATTCCAATCAATTGTTAAGGAAGGGAATTTAATACGACCTCCCAGAACAACACAACAATCCATCACAGGATTTCAATCAACAGATAAGGAAGGGAATTTAATACGACCTTCCAGAACAACTCGACAATCCCCCATAGGATTTCGATTAACAGATAAGGAAGGGAATTTAATACAACCTTCCAGAACAACTCCGACCTATTGTAGATTTCAATATCTGACAATAGCTTGACTCCCGAACGAGGTGGGAGTACTCTCGAAACACCTGAGTTGACTCTCAGTCAACGCAGTTAACAAGACAGAACCCTTGAATCAACGAGACTCAAAAACGCGACCGGGGAGCCGCTAATACTAGCTAAAATAGACTCAACAAAACATTTACCATTTTGGAGTGAAATCATGGGCCCTAAGGCACCAATACAACTGGGAGGGATATCGGAGTCGGACGTTACCTCCCGAACCTGGAGTTATCATCTCAAAATAAATCCAAAATATCCGAGTCATCACTCGCTATTTATTATTTAATGAAAAATAATAATCAAAGACGTTTAGACAACTCCAGAATATTTTAAAAGGGCTAATAAATATTTTATTAATATTTAAGAGGCTTAGAATAGTCCTCGAAAAATATTAAAAGAATTTAAAAGAATTAAAATATTTATTTCAAATATAATCAAGATTATTTAATATATAAATAATCTCCAATGATTCAACATATTTAAATAATATTTAATCAATATTAAATAATATTTAAATAAACCAAAACGAGTTGGAAGTATTTAATCAATAGTTAAATACTTTTAAATGCCCCAAAATATTTAAATAATATTTAATCAATATTAAATAATATTTAAATAATTTCAAATGTCCTGAAAGTATTTAATTATCCTTTAAACACTTTCTATATTCTTTAAATAATATTTAATAAACTAAATATTATTTAAAATAATAAACCTCGACTAACCGTCGAGACACGCTAGACTACTCCCGGTCGACCATCGAACACCAACAAGATATGCTCGACACCAGATTCAGTTATACAAACTGAAGGATAGACATCCTCTAACTTTTTAAGAAGTTCAGAGGATGTCCCAGGGATAGGTTGCAGGAATCTAGTCCTACTCACAAGGAACTACCTTACACAACCTATGCATATATATGTCATACATCAGAAGCAATGTGACAAAGTGTCAGATACTTGCCTGTAGGTTTCTGTGGATGCACGCTCCTTCCTCGTTTCGTCCGAATATCTACGAACAAAACAATTTACCTTTAGCTATACGAGTATTTCTTAATCATTCTATTAACATATACTCGTATAACTACCTTATTCGTTCCAAACGACATATAATAAACAAGTCGATTAGCTAATAACATTCTTATGTCACCACACGACATTTTTCGTTGAGGGTTCGTTTTCTAGTTTAGCCTCAAACGTCATTTTATAAAAAGGGAAGTAGCTAGAACCAAAACATTACATTTCCCTTAACTTTTCATTCACAGCACTTGGATTCAAACAATTTTCATAAATCAGGTTTTAATCTTTTTAACCCAATTCTTCTTTCCAAGTCTTCACACATATGCCTACTATTTAAAATAAAAGGCTCAAGATTTATGGAGTAGCCTAACTAGGCTGATCATCCATTCCAAGTTAGTCAAAAACAGAGCAGCTGAGTTTTCTGCCTAGCCTTACTATTTTGGCCATAACTTTTGACTCACAACTCCGTTTGACGCAAAATTAGCGCACAAACGATCTAGAGACCGATATCTATCCAACCATATAAATATATCATCAATCAATGCAGTCTATCCCCTTCGGTTGCTATGAACATTTAGTAGGCAGACAAAATTTTTGCATAGTCTCCTTTGTATGTTCATCGTTTCCCCTGTTTTAGACTCATTTTATTCAACTCAAATGACTACCATATATTTTACACTACTACTTGGGAATGTACTCAAGACATCCCAAGCCCAAACATAATTTAATAACACTTCAACCATTACCAATAATTCAGCCCAGATCATTACCACTGCTGGACAGCTTTTAACACAATTTTACTACTTTGTAAACAATGCTTCACTTACTCTTCTTTCAACCACAATTCTCTACCAAGACACCTCCATATTACATACTTATAAACTTTAACCAATCATCACTATATTGTAATATCATAGCCACAAAGCAAGCACCAAACCATATACTTAAACTCATTACATAGCATGCTTTAACCATATGAACTCACCAAGCTAGGGTTTACATATATTCAAGCTTCCCATGCTCAATAACACTACCCATAGCTTGAATAACCATTAACAAGTGCTAGCAAAGCTTAAGGATTCATAAAACAAGTGTTTAAGAATTTATTCAAAATCAAAATCACTATTCATGCTTACATACTTTCATGAAAAGCTATAGATTTCATGGATAACTTTGCATGCAATTTAAGTATGTTGAACACATGGAGACTACCTTTCTTTTAAGCTTCTAACCAACACAAACAAGCAAGTATAATGGGAGCTTTGAATTTTTCTTCCACCTTTTCTTCTAGCTTGGCCGAATGGTTCCCTTCCTTGTGCTAGCTTGCTGATTTTTTTTTCTTTGTTTTCTTTTATTTAATCACTTAACTTGACTCTTGGCTTAATACTCATCCAAAGGTCAAGTCAAAGCTTGGTCAAGTCTTCTAGCTCTTTGACCATGAATAAATATACTAGCATTTCTTATTCTTTTAGCTAAGTGCAAGTATTTGGATTTTGTTAATCCATGAATAAAAAAAATTCGGCTCTTTTAAATTATTCAAGGAAATCACTTGATTTTCTTTGGTTCCGTAACGATTCGCTACGACCAATTTAATCTTTAACTCGTTCTGGCAATTTCAATAATTTAATTACCCAACAAAACCTTATTCCATAATTATTATCCAATACATACTTTTAATAACAAAGTTTTAAAAGTACCTGGATTTTAGGGATATTACAATCTCCCCTCCTTACAAGGATTCCGTCCCGGAATCTAGCTTGAAAATAGGTGAGGGTACTTTTCCTGCATTGAACTTTCCAGTTCCCATGTGGATTCCTCAGTATTCTGGTTTCTCCACAGGACTCTTACTAGCTTAACCACTTTGTTCCGGAGCACTTGCTCTTTTTGGTCCAAAATTTCCACCGGTCGTTCCACATAGGTCAGATCCGGTTGCAGATCTACCTGCTCATATTCTATCACATGCCTGGCATCTGCATTATACTTTCTCAGCATTGACACATGAAACACATTATGAACTTGCTGTAGGTTTGGAGGTAGGGCCAACTCATAGGCTACCTTCCCAATACGTCTTAAGATTTCAAATGGTCCAATAAATCTTGGACTTAACTTTCCTTTCTTACTAAACCTCATCAAACCTTTCCATGGGGACACTTTTAGAAGTACTGAGTCTCCCACCGCATACTCTCTATCTTTCCTGGTTTGATCGGCATATTTTCTTTGCCTGTCCTGAGCGGCTATCAATCGTTTCCGGATGAGCTCTATTGTCTCTCTCGTCTGCTGGACTAACTCGGGTCCCAACATCTTTCGCTCTCCTACTTCTTCCCAACACAAGGGAGATCGACACTTTCTGCCATACAAGGCTTCGTAAGGGGGCATCCCTATGCTGGCATGATAGCTGTTATTTTAGGCAAACTCAATTAACGGCAAATGATCATCCCAACTGCCTTTGAAGTCTATAGCACAGACTCTCAACATATATTCCACTGTTTGGATGGTCCGCTCACTTTGCCCATCGGTTTGTGGGTGATACGCGGTGCTCATATTTAGTCTTGTTCCCAAGCATTCTTGGAAGCTTCTCCAAAATCTTGAATTAAACCTTGGGTCTCTATCCGACACAATTCCCACGGGAACACCATGTCGTACCACTATTTCCTTTAAATATAGCTCAACTAATCGGTCAACTGAATACCTCTCATTCATGGGTAGAAAATGTGCTGACTTCGTTAACCGATCTACTATTACCCAAATGGCATCATGGTTCGCTTTCGTTCTTGGTAGCCCTACTACAAAATCCATCGCAATGTGCTCCCATTTCCATTCCGGAATTTCCAGAGGTTGCAACAGTCCACTGGGTCTTTGGTGTTCTGCCTTCACTTTCTGACAGGTCAGACACTTGCTTACCCATTCAGCGATATCTCTTTTCATATTCGGCCACCAATAATACTCTTTCAGATCCTTATACATTTTGGTACCTCCTGGGTGAATAGAAAATCTAGAATTGTGTGCCTCATGCAACACTTCATCTTTTAATTCCTAGACATCTGGGATCCAAATTCTATTATTAAATCTCATGATTCCTTTCTCGTCCCTAACGCACCTGCGTTCATCTCCATTTACCTTGGTATTTCCCTCTTCCATCACCTTCTCTTGACATATTCTTATCTTCTCAATTAGTTCAGGCTCTACTCGGATTTCCATCAGCAACTCTGTGCCTTTCTCAGGAAGTTTTACTTCCAGTTCCATCTTTTCAAATTCTCGCACTAACTCTTCCGAAGAAATCATCATTTTCAGCCCTTCTTTTCTACTTAGGGCATCAGCCACCACATTGGCTTTCGCAGGGTGATAATTAATGGAACAATCATAATCTTTAATTAATTCTAACCATCTTCTCTGCCTCATGTTCAGTTCTTTCTGAGTAAATATATACTTAAGGCTCTTATGGTCGGTGTAAATCTCACACCTCTCTCCATAAAGATAATGCCTCCAAATTTTTAACGCAAAAACTATCGCAGCTAATTCCAGATCATGGGTTGGATACCTTAACTCATACTCTTTCAGTTGTCTAGATGCATACGCAATCACCTTGCCATGTTGCATCAACACACATCCCAACCCTTTGTGCGATGCGTCGCTATAAATCACAAAATCTCCTTTCTCATCGGGTAGGGCTAACACTGGTGCGGTAACCAACCTCTTCTTTAGTTCTTGGAAACTTGCTTCACATTTTTCCGTCCATTCGAACTTCTCAGTCTTGCGGGTGAGCCTTGTCAGTGGAGTAGCTATCTTGGCAAAATCCTGCACATACCTCCGATAGTATCCGGCTAGTCCCACAAAACTTCTTACTTCTGTTGGTGTTGTTGGCCTTTCCCAGTTAGAAATAGCTTCAATCTTAGCAGAGTCCACTAACACGCCTTTATTACTAATCACGTGGCCCAAAAATTGAACCTCTTTCAACCAAAACTCACACTTCGAGAACTTAGCATACAGCTTCTCTCTTCTCAATATTCCCAAAGCAGTTCTCAAGTGTTCTTCATGTTCTTCCGACGTCCTTGAATAAATCAAGATATCATCAATGAAGACTATCACAAACTTATCTAAATATTTCTTGAAAACTCTGTTCATCAAGTCCATAAAAGCTGCAGGGGCGTTGGTTAACCCAAAGGACATTACCAAAAACTCATAATGCCCATATCGGGTGCGGAACGCCGTCTTTGGTACATCTTCAGGCCTGATCTTCAATTGGTGGTATCCAGTTCTTAGATCGATCTTTGAAAAGTACACCGCATCCTTCAGCTGGTCAAACAGATCATCGATCCTGGGTAAAGGGTACTTATTCTTTATAGTTAGTTTGTTGAGCTCTCGATAGTCTATACATAACCTCATACTCCCATCCTTTTTCCTAACGAATAATACTGGTGCACCCCATGGGGATACACTTGGTCGAATCAAACCTTTCTCCAACAACTCCTGTAGTTGGGTAGCTAACTCCTTCATTTCCACCGGGGCTAATCGATAAGGAGCTTTTGATACCGGTGCCGTTCCTGGCGCTAGTTCAATGTTAAACTATATCTCTCGGTCAGGTGGTAGCCCCGAAAGATCTTCTGGAAACACATCTTCAAATTCATTAACCACTGGTATATCACTTATACCTGGTACACTCTTCTCTTGGTCTATTACATAGGCCAAATAGGCCTCGCACCCTTGGTGCAACAACCTCTTAACTTGCATCATAGTCAAGAACTTCTTAGTCTGCCTCTGCCCTCGAAACACTACTTCTTTCTGATTAGGTAACTTCATTTTTACCTTCTTTCCGCTACAATCTATGCTAGCTCCACAACTGGCTAGCCAATCCATTCCTAGAATGACATCAAATTCTCCCAGCACAAAAGGAATTAAATCAACACTGAATCGATGTCCTTCTATTTCTAACTCGCAGTCAGCGCATAATTTACTAACAGGGATAGCTTCCCGATTAGCTATTTCTACTTGTAGGAAGTCTCTTAGCGGTTGTGTTCTAAGATTCCATTTATTCACAAAATTCCAAGATATAAAAGACTTGGTTGCTCCAGAATCAAATAAAACATTTGCATGGATGGAATTGAGTAAAAGTGTACCTGCAATTACATCTGAGTGCTTTACCGCATCCCTCACAGTCATGTTAAAAGTTCGGGCCGTAGGAGTCCTATTAGAGGCGACTCCACTCTGCCTGGACACAGTTGGCGCTGGTACCCGACAGTCCTTCTGCATATGCCCTAGCTGGCCACACTTAAAACAGGTCATCTTCTTTTGGGGACAATCTCTTGAGTAATGCCCTTCCCGATGGCACTGATAACATGTAACCTTCCCCGTGTTGCACCTTCCCAAATGCTTCTTACCACATTTCTGGCAATCTGGCAATGGAGGTCGGGATTGGTTTGAATACCTCACCCCGGACTGTCTGCCTCCCGGGCTGACACTCACACTGTCTGCTCTCCTAGTTTCAAAACTTCTCCTAGACTGAGATCCTGGCCCACGGCTAGCTTTACTAGGATGCTTCCCCGATGATGATCCTCCCTTCAGGCTTTCTGCCTTTCTCTTATTTTCTTCTCTATTTCTTTGGGTTTGATCACCACCGGCCTCTACAATCGAGGCTTTCTGTACCAACGTGGCATAATCAGTCAATTCCAATATAGCCACCCGATTCTGTATCCACTGCTTGAGCCCTTGCTGAAATCTTCTGGCTCGCTTCTCTTCTGTGTTTACAAAGTCCGGTACAAACCGGGACAACTCCGTAAATTTGGCTTCATACTCAGCCACCGTCAAATTATTCTGTTTTAATTCCAAAAACTTCAACTCCATTCGACTTTCCATAAACTTGGGAAAATATTTCTCCAAGAACAACTGAGTGAACCTCTCCCAGGCTATCACTCCTTCTCCCTCCATATTCTTCTTAGCTTCCCACCAGAAACTGGCCTCCCCTTTTAGGAGGTAAGTGGCAAAGACTGTTTTCTGTTCCTCTTCTACTTGCAATATTTCAAATGATTTTTCCATTTCCTTGAGCCATGCCCTTGCCTCTACCGGTTCAGCACTTCCTTGAAACTCAGGCGGCCTCAAGGACTTAAAGGCACGAAAAGCATTCGCTACAACATTACGGGGAGCTGGGGGTGGTTGAGTCGGGTGAGGGGTGGCATGCTGCCTTAAAAAGTTCACAAATAAGTGCATGGGGTCCGCATCCTGGTTTCCCCCTTGACCCTGGGGTTCCCCCTGTTCCCTCTGATCCTGGTTTAAACTATGTTTAGAGTCTCCAGAACTCACGTGATCACCCTCCTCATACCCTGCACTCTCCTGAATACCCTGCTCACTAGGCTCTTCCCGGGCCTCAGGGTGTAACCTTGTGTTTCTTCTTGGGGGCATGATTCTGGCACAATCAATAATATCAATTAATTACCGCCAAACTAAATTACTCCGACACTTGTTACAAGGAACAACCACATAAGTAATGAGTGCCAACTACAACATTATCCAATAATCACAGTTATACAATGGTTCACATTCAATTTCTGTATCCATGACAAAAGTGCATATAATATATAAAAAAAAACAAAATCAACAACAACTGTCAAGAACTGATCATCATATATATAGATCATTTACAGTTACATCTCTTGTCACAGAGTCTGAACACATCTAAAAAGTTAGATCAACTACTCTATCCTCTAGTCAAGATGGGACTACTGATATATACATCAAAAGTTAATCCCTCAAAATCGGCACCACTATATACATATAGTGCCATGTCTAGTACTAGAAGACTACGTCATCATATCCACATCATCTAAATCTCCCGCGGACCAAGTCCCGGACCTGCCCCATCATACTATCTACCATCGCATCTACCTCGTCACCTCCTATCGGTCCCCCGCCCAAAGGTGTCCTCATCTCCTGAAATGCTCGGGCCCACATCCGGATACCAATGAAGCCAAGCTCCACGTCCCGGGGAATATCATCTGTAGCAGGGCCACTCGGTGGAATACCGACTCTAGGTAGACCACTCGATGGTCCAGAGGGCCCCGGCAACATCCGGTCCACAATACGCCTGAGCTCGTCAATCCGACCAGCTGAGGCGTCCCGCTCTCTCATGAGCGCAGACACAACCCAAGGAGGTATCACCTCCTCGGCAACAGGTGGAGGTGGAGGTGGTGGAGTAGGTGGCGGCGAAGGGGATACTGGTGACAGTGGGGGCGAATCAACAGGAGCATCCTCTGGCTCTGCCGGCTCTGGGGTCAACTCCTCAAATCCCTCGTCCTCGGATAGTATCGGACTGAGAGGAGGAAGGGGTGGAAACACTACCTGAGGTGGCACCATATGAATATCTATAAATACTGTACTAGAGGGTCCAGCCTGATCAGTAGGTGTAATAGTGGGTGCTGGAACAACAGGTGGCACTAGGTCCTCTACAGGAATCTCTGCCGGTACCTCAACTGGAATCTCGGCAGGCACTGCAACTGGAACCTCTACCGGAACCTCGACCGGAATCTCCTCCGGATCCTCCTCCGGATCATCCTCACCTAGCAACTCTAAATCTAGCTGGGCCTCGTACGCCTCGGGATCAGGTATCTGCAATACAATAACCAATCGTTACTACCAGATCTTAATAAGTTCTCTTCTTATGGGTTTTATTCCTATTAAGGCTTTTAGGTTTATTTTAATGGTCGTATCGTCCTTTCGCCTCTCATTTCTGAGGACTATAACTTAGGGCTCTGATACCACTTCTGTGACGCCCCCAGATTCGGGGTCGGAGATCCAGGTTGTCATTATCCAATTTCCAGTATACACACACACTTGTAATCCCACAATAGTAAACCACAATATAAAATCACAAGATAACAACATGCTGATGACCTCAACACCTTATCACACACACACACACGAGCCATAGTCTCAGATTCGGAGTTTCATAATTTACATCATTACTGTTATATTGTAAAGTTATTACAAACTTAGGGTTGCACTGCTGGCTAAAGCTCCTTGAGGAAACTACGCCGCAGTCAAAAGTAGATTAACCTACATCTGTTTCATATATTTACATAAGTCACATTTGTAAATAAACCTGACTAGTAGAAGCTGAAAGCCTATCCTACTAAGCCTTCCTACCTCGGGTACTGTGAAGTGGACTCTCTCATAGGGGGTCCTTGCCCTGGCAACCCGCTTGCGCAAGGTGCGGTGTACTCGACTGGGCATGGTCTGTAACTGTAAGTTAGGAACAATAACAGGAAACAACAAGCAAGAATGAGCTACAAATGCTCAGCAAGTAATAGATAACAGTAAAACAAGGTACTGAAACAATAACATAGTACAATATCAAGATATCAACGAAACTGCCACATGCAAGTAAAACAATACTCAAAGCAATCAACAAACGCAAAGTTGATTATGTTTCTCGTTAACACTATCGGTAACTCAGCACCTAGGCTTTCGTTACAGTGCAACGTCAAATTTCCAATTGGAAGAAACGGGCTTAATCTAGAGATTTTTCGACACCCTATTGTACCCGATGATCATTCGCATGTACAATAGAAAACTCGTCACTTTCTCTACTAGTAGAAGGACAACCCCTTATCGGGACGTCACCCTAGGCAACTCATGGGCCTTTAGGTTACGGCTGGGTCGGGCGTCATCGACCCCCTTCGCAACCTTACTCCAGTCCCTGATGAATACTTAAACATTCATCAAACCTCTAGAAGGAAAGTTCAATCAAACCTTCTAGAATAACGGAAATCCACTCTAGGATTCCAATCAATTGTTAAGGAAGGGAATTTAATACGACCTCCCAGAACAACACAACAATCCATCACAGGATTTCAATCAACAGATAAGGAAGGGAATTTAATACGACCTTCCAGAACAACTCGACAATCCCCCATAGGATTTCGATTAACAGATAAGGAAGGGAATTTAATACAACCTTCCAGAACAACTCCGACCTATTGTAGATTTCAATATCTGACAATAGCTTGACTCCCGAACGAGGTGGGAGTACTCTCGAAACACCTGAGTTGACTCTCAGTCAACGCAGTTAACAAGACAGAACCCTTGAATCAACGAGACTCAAGAACGCGACCGGGGAGCCGCTAATACTAGCTAAAATAGACTCAACAAAATATTTACCATTTTGGAGTGAAATCATGGGCCCTAAGGCACCAATACAACTGGGAGGGATATCGGAGTCGGACGTTACCTCCCGAACCTGGAGTTATCATCTCAAAATAAATCCAAAATATCCGAGTCATCACTCGCTATTTATTATTTAATGAAAAATAATAATCAAAGACGTTTAGACAACTCCAGAATATTTTAAAAGGGCTAATAAATATTTTATTAATATTTAAGAGGCTTAGAATAGTCCTAGAAAAATATTAAAAGAATTTGAAAGAATTAAAATATTTATTTCAAATATAATCAAGATTATTTAATATATAAATAATCTCCAATGATTCAACATATTTAAATAATATTTAATCAATATTAAATAATATTTAAATAAATCAAAACGAGTTGGAAGTATTTAATCAATAGTTAAATACTTTTAAATGCCTCAAAATATTTAAATAATATTTAATCAATATTAAATAATATTTAAATAATTTCAAATGTCCTGAAAGTATTTAATTATCCTTTAAACACTTTCTATATTCTTTAAATAATATTTAATAAACTAAATATTATTTAAAACAATAAATACTTTGTATGTTCATCGTTTCCCCTGTTTTAGACTCATTTTATTCAACTCAAATGACTACCATATATTTTACACTACTACTTGGGAATGTACTCAAGACATCCCAAGCCCAAACATAATTTAATAACACTTCAACCATTACCAATAATTCAGCCCAGATCATTACCACTGCTGGACAGCTTTTAACACAATTTTACTACTTTGTAAACAATGCTTCACTTACTCTTCTTTCAACCACAATTCTCTACCAAGACACCTCCATATTACATACTTATAAACTTTAACCAATCATCACTATATTGTAATATCATAGCCACAAAGCAAGCACCAAACCATATACTTAAACTCATTACATAGCATGCTTTAACCATATGAACTCACCAAGCTAGGGTTTACATATATTCAAGCTTCCCATGCTCAATAACACTACCCATAGCTTGAATAACCATTAACAAGTGCTAGCAAAGCTTAAGGATTCATAAACAAGTGTTTAAGAATTTATTCAAAATCAAAATCACTATTCATGCATACATACTTTCATGAAAAGCTATAGATTTCATGGATAACTTTGCATGCAATTTAAGTATGTTGAACACATGGAGACTACCTTTCTTTTAAGCTTCTAACCAACACAAACAAGCAAGTATAATGGGAGCTTTGAATTTTTCTTCCACCTTTTCTTCTAGCTTGGCCGAATGGTTCCCTTCCTTGTGCTAGCTTGCTGATTTTTTTTTCTTTGTTTTCTTTTATTTAATCACTTAACTTGACTCTTGGCTTAATACTCATCCAAAGGTCAAGTCAAAGATTGGTCAAGTCTTCTAGCTCTTTGACCATGAATAAATATACTAGCATTTCTAATTCTTTTAGCTAAGTGCAAGTATTTGGATTTTGTTAATCCATGAATAAAAAAAATTCGGCTCTTTTAAATTATTCAAGGAAATCACTTGATTTTCTTTGGTTCCGTAACGATTCGCTACGACCAATTTAATCTTTAACTCGTTCTGGCAATTTCAATAATTTAATTACCCAACAAAACCTTATTCCATAATTATTATCCAATACATACTTTTAATAACAAATTTTTAAAAGTACCTGGATTTTAGGGATATTACACATACCTTCTTCACCGGAGTTTTATATTCTAGCCAGTTCATTATGTTGCAAATACATAGGTCTATTGTAAAACACTCTCTGTTAGCTTAATTTCTTTAGTACAAACAAATAGTTAAATATTGTATAGGGATTAAGTTATATCTCTTTGTAAGAGTAAATAACTAATTTGTTTTTTGGAAACCAGTTATCTTTTTAACTGGGTGTAGCACCCCTCTAGGTTTATATACGAAAGATATATTCCCGTATAGTGTATAGTGTTTTTTGCTAATTTTTTAGATCTTCAATGATTATTCACAATAATAGAAAATTAGTAACCCAGCCTGTTATTCGCCCTTAAGTACACTAAGTTTGGAGAAGGGGGGGTTGAATACAAACTTAAGAATTAATTCAACTTCTTGCGGAAATAAGTTTGTACAAAGAGAGTGTTTAATTAAGATTGATGTAACTAAGAACTGGATAACTATAGTGTTGAAAACAGAAACAACAAGATTAAAAATTACTAGTGGATTGTTTTTCCACTAGTGAGTTTTTGCTTTCAATTGATCTTAGTAAAAATACTAAGCTGCTTACAAAGTTGAATGTAGAACTTAGAAAAGCATTACAAGTTCTGCCTGATTTTCTACTTTGCTTTTCTTGAGTTCTTCAAAACTACTCATTCTTTGCTACTGTGTTTTTGTGACTTATATATACAAAAACTACTACTCTAGTTTTCTATCGACTGATAACAATATAATATTACAATTTATACTGTTTTCATAAAAATAGAAACTAGCTTCTTTTCACAGCCTTCCTTGTAGAACAAACTAGCTCTGGAAGTATCTTTGTCTTAAGATATTCCTTGGATGCTGTGTTGCCTTAAAAGTCTTCACAATCCTGACATGACTGTCTTCCAATGATTCAGTTTCTGCACTGTTCCCGTAATTTCTGGCTTTAGCTAAATAGGGAAACTTTAATCAACTGATAAAAGCTGTTAAGCTTATCAGTTGATTCACCTTTGCTTATCCATCGATGGATAGGATATCTGTTGATCAGTTGATGTGTCGATGGATAATTGAGTTATCCATCGACTCCTTATCCATTGATGGTTCTTTATCCGTTGACTGTTTTTATCCATTGATGACTTGTATCAGTTGATAGCTTTCATCCGTTGAGTAGTGTCTTCATCCATCGACTTCAACATCAGTTGATCACTTCACTTGTGAGAATTCTGACTTAGAATATTTACAATTGATCAGCCATTCTTCACATCTGTTGAGAAGCTAGAAATTGAAGTCAATAACATCAATTGACTACATCATAGCATCTATCGAGGTAATACAATCAATTGATAGTGAAACATAAATCAATGCTACAATCCAGTTTATCAGTTGATAAACAAGTTTCAACTAATAACTGGTTTCCTAGTCAATTGATATTTATAAGTCATATCCATTGATCAATTACAAAATAATTTTGAGTCCCTATTGAAATTCTAAGTAATTTGTTATCATCAAAACTCATAATTCCTAACAATCTCCCCCTATTTATGAATATGTAAAATATGCATAAATTTTCTGTTGATGATAACAAAACTCCTGAACATTTTCATTCTTAGCAAGAATTACAATATTGATAAGTAAAGTTTGAGACAGAGTAATCAGATACCAGACAGGGATGAATTCTGATAATTTTGATGATTGAGGTTGAATCTCCTATCTTCTCCTTCTTCCCCTTGACTCATTCATCTTGTCTTCATTCTCCTTCATCTTCCTGTAGAGGGTTCCCTTCAATATCTTCTCATCTTCAATCCTGTAGTCCAATTGACTTGCCAGATGATTTAATTCCAGATTGGGCAGTTTGTCTATTTCTTCACAAATATCAATGCATTTTTCTCTGCCTTCCCTGTCCTTATATATCATCAAGTAGAAGGGCTCATGAAGCACTTTTCTTCCTTCAGGATTCCAGATCTTTATTCTGTCATCCCTTTCTTCTTGAACAGGTGCCTCCCTTATCTTCTTCATTCTTTCAAGGATGGCCTTTCCTAGCTCTTCAGTTAGATAATACTTCCTGTTGAGCATAGTGTAGATTTTCCTTAAGATGCCATATCCTTGATCCAAGACTTGGTTGAATGTGATCCATCTTCATACTCAATGTGAAGAAGATCAACATCTTTCTTCCTTTGACCTTTTGCTGCAATCATTCCCTCATCTTTGATTGGCACAAAGTTTTCAGATTTGTGTTTGAACACCTCTATTTCTTTAGCTTGATTACTCCCAGAAGCTTGACCTTCTGTCTTGACTTGTTTTGGCTTCTTCTCCTTGTCTCCTTTGTCTTCAACAACTAATGGTCTTTTAACTCCAGATGATTTTGGTGCATCTTTGGGCTTGTTTCCTCTTTGCTTCATCCTTGGCCTCCTTTCACCTTCTTTTCTTCTGGCTTCTCTTATTAGCCTATCCTCTTCATCATATTCCCTTTGCAATTGAATGGCTAATTCTTCTTGGGATTTTTCTTGTTGCTCCCTTTCTCTTATGCCAACTACTATGGCTTTGCTCAACAATTTTTCACTTTCCCCTCCACCTGTGACAGCTTTCTTTTTATCATCTTCAATTAGCTTTCCCTTTCCTTTCCTGTCACCAGGTTGTGAGCTACTGGAACTTGTCTCCTTGACTTTGCTAGCAATTGCATCAAATTTCCTTACTATGTCTTGAGCCAACTCCTTCTTGGGATCTGTATACTTTGCCACCACAGCTTCTGTAGACTTTGCCACCACAGCTTCAGTACCACTTGCTTTCTCCAATGCATCAGCTTCTTGCTTCTCCCCCTTTTTGTTATCAGCAACTGGCACTTGTGCTACTGACTGAGAGAGTATGGGAGTCTCTAAGAGTTTACCCAGAAGATTGATTTGAGTGACTTGATTCTTCAAAATTTGCTGCATGTTGAGCTCCATGGAGGCTACTCTTTTCTCCAATTCCATTACCTTGTCCTTGGCTGAAAACTCAGTGTCCAACCTTTGCTTGATTCTAGTCAGCATTGTGAGGATGAGTCTAGAGTCAATGGTGGTATCAAAATGCATCCTTGAGCTGTCAATGTCTTCTCTTATTTTCTTCAATTTATACTTGGAGCTTGTGACATGCATTTTCTGGATCTTCAAATTATCCCTGTAAAAGTTCAGAATTCTCCTTTGCAGGGGATCCACCACATCTACTTCAGCTATTGACCTTCTGTAAAGAGAAATGATGGCCCTTTCTGTTTCAGCCAAATTAGTTTCATCACTTGTTACTTGTGGATCTAGAAGTTCATCATCAGAATTATCATCAAAATCTTCAGGATTCATGTGGGATATATCATCAGGTTGACTGGCCAAAAACTCTTTCCCACTCCTGAATTGCTCTTCTGTCTGCACTAAACCCAGCATTTGCTCAGCTATTTGATTAGATGCTGCTGCTAGTTCTTGATAATGAGGATCTTCATGTTGAAAGGTTGAAGCATCAAGATTGACATCAATTTCATCCTCCACCTCCATGTTGACTTCTGCAACTCCTGCAGGGACTCCATAGTCTACTACTCCCCCTGACTCTAGCCTCAACTCCTGGGTGAGTCCTGCTTCAAACTGCTCAGTTTTAGAAGTTGATGCTTCATGAGATGGTGAAATTGGTTTCTCTCTATTCTTTTCTCTCTCACTCTCTTCTCTCTTTTCTTGCATCAGGATCTCATCCTGGATTCTCACCTCTCCCTTACTTTCCTCTCCTTTTTCATCACCTGCTAAGGTGGGACTCTCTTTTCTCACACCCTCTCCTTTTGCCACCTCAGAAGAATTTGAGGGCCCCTCATTCACACACTCTCCTTTTGCCAAGGTATGCAAACCTTGCCTCTCACACACCTCACCCACTCCACTCAATCCTAATAGAGTAGTGGCCACCTGAAGTGTTTCAATGGATGATTCATGAATTGACATTAAGGGATCAATCGATGGATAAGAAGTATCCATCGATGGATGAATATCCGTTGATGGGAGCTCGTCAATGGATGTAAGGATATCCATCGATGGAAGTGAACTAGTCAATGGATGTGGGAAGTTATCAGTTGATTGCATAATATCCATTGACTGGAGAGAAATTACAGTATTTTCCTGATCAACCAAGGTGTTAACCTTATTTGGTGATGCAGGTGAGAGTGTTGGCTCCACCCGGAGTTACAAAGAGGGTGAATTTGAAACAATGAAGTTGTCAATCAACACTGTTTCTGAAGAAATAGTTTTGGAAGGAGATTGAGGAGAAGATTCAGATAAAGAATGGGGCTGTGCCTCAGGAAGATTCTGAGACACATCAAAAGAAGAAACTGAAGGCTCCACCAAATTTTCATTTGGCTTTGCATGTGTGTGTGTGCCCGTGCAGTATTTGTAACCTTCTTTCTTCTTTTGTATGGCTGTATTATTTGGTGACCCTTATCCCCATCTGATGGTCCTGGTTGAGACCTCTTTTCAATAGTTACATCTTTTTGAGAAGATGCACCTAGGAATGTGTTCAAGTCCTTTACTACAGCCTCAATCTGTTGGGAGATTGGACTGGTGGCTAGCTGGTTCCTCTCAATCTCACTCTCCTTATTCTTCTGGCTTTCTTGATGTTGGCCAGTTCCCTCACCCTTATCAACCACCTTCACACTCCCCTTAGTGGTTTTTCTTTTTTTAGATCTTACAACAGTAGTCTTTTGAGAAACTACTGAGGTGGTTTGATCAGACTTGTGTTTGGAAGGTTGTGCAACTTGGGTAGGAGGAATGGGGGCATTTCCATCTCCCTCCATTGTTGTTGAAGGCAAAGAATTTTGAGATTTTGAAGAAGAATGTACAAGATGGAGATTTTGAAGATATACCTGTACAAGAGGAGGATAAATGAGGCACAACTTAGGGTGTAAGTTGATTCTCACAAGATCCTTGAAGACCCTCTTGTTTTGCATCCATGGCTCCAAGGACTCCATATCTGCACTTATTTCATACTCTCCAACAGAGGCATTAATAATCATCATGAAAAATCTTGCAAAGTAGATATTATTTTTCCTAGATGACTTGGGTCCTAACTTAGCAGATAATTCATTTAGGAGTAGTGTGCCAAAATCGAAATATTTATCAAACAGGATAGAATAAGCAATTTCTTGCATACTGATTGTAATTGCATCAAAATTACTTATTTTTCCAGAAAATACTTTAATTATGGCATCAAAGAAATAACTCCATTCTTTCCTAAGATTTTTCCTAACAACTTCTCCTAATCCAGTTTCAGCATTTGCATAATTAACGGATTCTAACATGTCCTTAATTTCATTTTCAGTGGGTGGTTTATTACAATTGTTTGCAGGCAACCCTAAACATTCAGATAATGAAGTACTAGTAATTGTATAGGTATTACCTTTGCAAGAATAAGAAATTACCGTCCCATCTGGTGAAATCTCTGCAGAGGTCCACAGTTCCTCAACAAAGGAACACACGATTGTTGGTGCTTCGCTGAGAGCTTTGGAAACTTTGCAATCTCCTAGGAATCGCATCAATGGATGAAAGTCCACAGGAGCATCATTCACCGTTAGACATGCTGTGAAGTTATTCTGTTCATAGGTGAACCCAGTGGAAGAGATGATCTTCTTTTGTGGTGCCATTCTTTCAGTTGATATTCAAGAAATTAAAGTAAACTTGAAAGAATTTGTGAGAGCTCGTGAGAATTAGATAAAATTAGCTTGAGAGAGAAAGACAGAGATGAATAGTTTACAGTAAAAAAAATAGCAGGTAAGAATGAATTTTTAATTGCAACTGCTATTTATATTTTCTAATATTAAAAAGACTTGAAAGGACTTTTTAATTAGGCAGATAACCGTTGATGTATAAAAGACTGTAGTTTATTACCCTAGATGGTAATTCTCCAACGGCTATAATCTGATCAACGGATGAATAAAACTGTAGAAATTCTATTACTATCGACGGATAAAAATAGAGAGTTAATCATTTATCGATCCATCACTAACTACTAAGGTAATTAACTTTCGATAGATAAATATCCATCGATAGGAATAACATTTATCTGTTGATCAAATAAGAAGAGATTTATCCGTCGATAAACAATTACTTAGGTAATTATCTGTCGATAGATAAATATCCATTGATAATTGTGAACAATGGCTACAATACAAAGAAAAACTTGACAGACATTTTAAGCATGAGCAAAATTAAGCATACCTAACTCACAGACTAATCTATTAAAAGTAGATTCATCTAGAGGTTTGGTAAATATGTCTGCAAGTTGTTGTTCACTAGGGACAAAATGTAATTCAACTGTACCATTCATTACATGTTCCCTAATGAAATGATACCTTATGTCAATGTGTTTGGTTCTGGAATGTTGCACAGGATTTTCTGTTATTGCAATGGCACTTGTATTGTCACAGAAGATGGGAATTTTGTTCAAGTTGAACCCATAGTCAAATAGTTGATTCCTCATCCATAAAATTTGTGCACAGCAACTTCCAGCAGCAATGTACTCAGCTTCTGCAGTTGAAGTTAATACTGAATGTTGCTTTTTACTAAACCATGACACAAGTTTGTTTCCCAGAAATTGACAGGTGCCTGTAGTACTTTTCCTGTCTATTTTGCAACCTGCATAATCTGCATCAGGCCCTTGGTGCTTGCTTCAAGCCATAAAGTGCTTTGAGTAAAAAGTAGACAAAGTTAGGAAATTTTGGATCTTCAAAGCCAAGAAGTTGTTCCACATAGACTTCCTCTTCTAGTACTCCATTCAAAAATGCACTTTTCACATCCATCTGGTAGACTTTGAAATTAGCATGTGCAGCATAAGCCAGAAAGATTCTGATTGCTTCTAACCTTGCAACTGGTGCAAAAGTTTCATCAAAATCAATTCCTTCTTCTTGTGAGTAACCCTTTGCTACAAGCCTTGCTTTGTTCCTAGTCACAATACCAGTTTCATCCATTTTGTTTCTGAATACCCATTTTGTACCAATTACTGATCTATCTTTTGGTCTGGGCACCAGCTTCCATACTTTATTTCTTTCAAACTGATTCAGTTCTTCTTGCATAGCCAAAACCCAATCAGGATCCATGAGAGCCTCTTCAATTCTTTTGGGTTCTTCTTGAGATAGAAAACTGCTATACAGGCACTCATTTTGAGTAGCACTTCTTGTCTTGACACCATCTTCTGCATTTCCAATGATTAGTTCAAATGGATGGCTTCTTGTCCATTTTCTTTGAGGAAGCAAATTTTGCCTTGATGATGAAGCTTCATGATCATTTGTATTGAACTCAAAGTGATCTGAATTTGTAGATAGATTCTGAAACCCTCCCCCTGAAGTGGATACCCTTGATGTAGATTGTTGATTATCCGTTGAGGAGTTATCAGTTGATGCATTATCAGTTGATGGATTTCTGTCAACTGATAAATTATCCATTGATGCAATAACATCAACTGATATTGGGTTTCTGAATACTTGAGGTTTTATAATTTCTGCCTCTTCATCATCATTTACATCATTTGATTCATTCTCAAAATGCAGTGTGTCATGATTTCCTTCATCAAACAAGCCTTGAATCTTTTTATCATCAAATACTACATGTACAGATTCCATAATAATGTGTAGTCTGAGATTGTAGACTCTATAGGCTACGCCTGATAGTGCATACCCTACAAATATAGCTTCATCAGCCTTGGCTTCAAATTTTCCTAGGTTTTCACCTTGATTCCTTAGCACATAGCACTTGCAGCCAAAGACATGAAGAAATCCCACCTTTGGCTTTTTATCTTTCTTGATCAATTGATAAGGAGTCTTCCCTTGAGCTTTATTTACTAGGGAGATGTTTTGAGTAAAACATGCTGTGTTTATGGCCTCAGCCCAGAAGTTGGGAGTTTGGCATCTTCCAACATGGTTCTAGCAGCTTCAATCAATGTCCTATTTTTCCTTTCAACTACCCCATTTTGTTGAGGTGTTCTGGGTGCAGAGAATGTGTGTATGATTCCTTTTGATTCACAGAACTCTTTCATTGTGGAATTTTTGAATTCTGTTCCATTGTCACTCCTTATCTTCTTTACATCCAATTCAAGATTTTTCTCATTTTCTCTTATGTGCTTGATGATGAGATGACTAGCTTCATCCTTTGAATGTAGAAAATAAGTCCATGAGAATCTTAAAAAATCATCCACAATGACTAGAGCATACTTCTTCTTTGGAATAGACATGATATTTACAGGACCAAACAAATCCATATGTAATAACTCAAGTGGCTTTTCAATTGAAGATTCCAATTTCGACTTAAATGATGCCTTCCTCTGTTTTCCTTTCTGACAAGCATCACAAAGTCCATCCTTGACAAATTCCATTTGTGGTAAGCCTCTCACTTGATTTTTCTTAACCAAGAGATTCATGGCTTTGAAATTCAAGTGAGCTAATTTCTTATGCCACAGCCAACTTTCATTTGTACTTGCTTTAGAGAGAAGACAAGTCATTGATTCTGCATTTGTTAAGTTGAAGTCAGCTATGTACACATTCCCTTTTCTATTCCCAGTCATGACCAGGCTTCCATCTACCTTGTTGGAAATTATGCATGCTTCTGTTGTGAAACAGACTTTATTTCCATTGTCACATAGTTGACTTATGCTTAACAAGTTATGTCTTAAGCCATCAACTAATGCAACAGGCTCAATGATGACATTCTCTTTTGAAATCAAGCCATATCCCATGGTGTGCCCTTTGCTGTCATCTCCAAAAGTTACTCCAGGGCTAGCTTTCTCCTCAAACTTTGTGAGCAGGGATTTATCTCCAGTCATGTGTCTTGAACACCCACTGTCCAAGTACCAAAGATTTCTTCTTTTTCCCTGCACACAGTCAAAACAAATCAAGTTGATTTTGGTACCCAAGTTGCCTTGGGTCCTTTCTTATTAGTTGTTATCTTTGGCTTGGTTTCCAATTTTTGTACCTTTGGTTTGGGTGGTTTTACTTCCACTTCAACCTTAGGTGTTGGTCTCCTTACCTCAGAATTCTCAGTGCTAATATTTGGAATGCTCATGCTTGCAGAATTGGAAAAATTTGGTGCATGAAGATTGTTAAGCATATTCCATGGCATAGCAGGCATATTCATATTGGCAAATGCAAGATATGGATTAAACATATAAGGCATTGATGCATACTGAGCATGAATAGCATGAGAATCAACTAAATGAGGAAAAACAGAATTGGTATGCATGTTGGGTACAGTAGGTACATTTGTTGCTGTAGGCATGGTGAGTTTACATTGCACTGATAAATGATTTTTACTACCACACTTAGCACATACTTTCCTAGGAGCATATTTGTCAGGTGTGTAATTGTTGTGCTTGTTTATGCCTACTTTACCATTTCTATTTTTCTTCTTCTTTTCATTTGGCTGAATATTAGGTTCTATCTTTTCCAATTTTTCTTTCAACTGATTTTTAGATAAGAATCCTATATTAGCCTGTTCAACTTTGATTTGAGATTCAGAGGAGCTACTTTCTTTGACAAATTTAATAGGTCTGTTAAACTTAGTTTTAATATCACATTTCTTAGCAGTTGATGACTTCTCAATCGATGGATAATTATCCGTTGGAAAAGCATTATCAATCGATGGATAATTCTTATCAGTTGATTCAGAATTATCAATCGATTGCTTCTTTTCCAAAGATTGATCTTCATCAATGGCTATTTTCTCAAGAGTTTCAGACAACATGGTGAAAGAGTTTGTTCCATGAATGTCATTCATCTTCTTACTGGCTTTACTTGACCTGTTCCACTTGTCAATGGTTCTTAGTTCATCCTCTAATTTTTCTTTTAACTTCTCTATTTCCTTTTTACTGTCAACTAGTTCATTTCTAGCATCTTTGTTTTCCATCTTGAGTCTGTCCAATTGCACTAGCTCATTCTCTAAGAAATTGTTTCTTTCAGTGAGAGTTTCTAATGTTAATTTGAGCCTAGTGTTCTCTTTGTTCAAAGACTTAAGAGTGACATGCAAATTATACAATTCATTAGACATTTCATTAATAGTAATATTGCATTCATCTTTGGACAACTCAGATAGATTTGTAGAAATTACCTGATTGCTAGATGAACTAGCTTCCTGGTCATCTTGATTGGCCATTAGTGCTAGATTGATGTCTTCTTCTTCTTCTTCTTCAGAATCCTCCTCAGCAGCCCAGTCCTTTTCTTCTGTCACAAAAGCCTTCTCTCTTTGTTTGAGCAAGTCAAAGTACTTCTTCTTATAGTCAATACCATCACTGGACTTTGACCTCTTTTCAACTTTGGGCTTTCTGCATTCACTTGAAAAGTGACCAGCCAATCCACAGTTAAAGCATCTGAATTGAGTCCTGTCAACAAGATTTTTGCCTTGTTGAGTGTCTCTCCTGAACTGTGATCCAGGCCTTTGCATTGGATTCCTTTTGAACTTGAGTTTAGAAAATTTTCTTGTTAGAAAAGCTAAATGCTCATCTATTTCATCCATTTCATCTTTGATGAGTGACTCATCACTGTCACAAAGTTCTTTTCCTTTACCAGTAGAAGATTCATCATATCTAACATAATTTGCACCATTGCCATGACCTTCTTTCTTCCCTTCTTTGAAATCAGCATCTTCATCTGTTTCTGCAACTTGCTTTTCCTTGACCACCAAAGCAATGGACTTTTCTCTCTTCTGACTTTTCTCAATTTCCTCATCTTGCTGTAGCTCCAACTCATAGGTTTTCAAGGTGCCATACAGCTTATCCAAAGTATAATCTTTAAAGTCAGGAGATTGCCTTATAGAGACAGTCATTGGTTTCCATTCTTTGGGTAGGGACCTCAAGAATTTGAGGTAGGTGTCCTCAACAACATAAACTCTTCCATATAGTTTAAGCTCATTCAACAGCTTTTGAAACCTACTATATGTATAATTTATTGTTTCACCACCCTTGAAGTGAAAGGCCTCATACTTCTGAATCAAGAGTTGCATATTGTTCTTTCTTACTTGCTCAGTACCTTCACAGAGGGTTTGAAGAGTGTCCCAGACTTCTTTGGAGGTTGTACAACTGATGACATTGTCAAACATGTCCTTGTCAAGACCATTAAACAAGATGTTCATAGCCTTTTTGTCCTTGTGTACTTCCTTTTCATCTTCATCTGTATACTCACTCACAGATTTAGGAATGAGTTTGTCTGGTGCTTGAGTACCGTCTGCATTTACACTTGTAACTATTTTCATAGGCACATGTGGACCTTTCTCTATGCAATGAACATAGGAAGGATCAATAGATAGCAGATGCAAGTGTATTTTTACTTTCCAGGGAAAATATTCATCTTTCTCTAAAACTGGAATCTTAACTCCTGTGTCTCTTTGACCCATTCTTGATGTACTTTTAGATCTTGACTTTCTGTTTGTTGAAAGCCTGCTCTGATACCAATTATTATTCGCCCTTAAGTACACTAAGTTTGAAGAATGGGGGGTTGAATACAAACTTAAGAATTAATTCAACTTCTTGCGGAAATAAGTTTGTACAAAGAGAGTGTTTAATTAAGATTGATGTAACTAAGAACTGGATAACTAAAGTGTTGAAAACAGAAACAACAAGATTAAAAATTACTAGTGGATTGTTTTTCCACTAGTGAGTTTTTGCTTTCAAATTGATGTTAGTAAAAATACTAAGCTGCTTACAAAGTTGAATGTAGAACTTAGAAAAGCATTACAAGTTCTGCCTGATTTTCTACTTTGCTTTTCTTGAGTTCTTCAAAACTACTCATTCTTTGCTACTGTGTTTTTGTGACTTATATATACAAAGACTACTACTCTAGTTTTCTATCGACTGATAACAATATAATATTATAATTTATACTGTTTTCATAAAAATAGAAACTAGCTTCTTTTCACAGCCTTCCTTGTAGAACAAACTAGCTCTGGAAGTATCTTTGTCTTAAGATATTCCTTGGATGCTGTGTTGCCTTGAAAGTCTTCACAATCCTGACAGGACTGTCTTCCAATGATTCAGTTTCTGCACTGTTCCCGTAATTTCTGGCTTTAGCTAAATAGGGAAACTTTAATCAACTGATAAATACTGTTAAGCTTATCAGTTGATTCACCTTTGCTTATCCATCGATGGATAGGATATCTGTTGATCAGTTGATGTGTCGATGGATAATTGAGTTATCCATCGACTCCTTATCCATTGATGGTTCTTTATCCGTTGACTGTTTTTATCCATTGATGACTTGTATCAGTTGATAGCTTTCATCCGTTGAGTAGTGTCTTCATCCATCGACTTCAACATCAGTTGATCACTTCACTTGTGAGAATTCTGACTTAGAATATTTACAATTGATCAGTCATTCTTCACATCTGTTGAGAAGCTAGAAATTGAAGTCAATAACATCAGTTGACTACATCATAGCATCCATCGAGGTAATACAATCAATTGATAGTGAAACATAAATCAATGCTACAATCCAGTTTATCAGTTGATAAACAAGTTTCAACTGATAACTGGTTTCCTAGTCAATGGATATTTATAAGTCATATCCATTGATCAGTTACAAAATATTTTTGAGTCCCTATTGAAATTCTAAGTAATTTGTTATCATCAAAACTCATAATTCCTAACACAGCCTCATAAACACTATTCACCTCATGAATTCGAACCCACTAACCGAACTCTAAATTATTTATCCGCAAAAGATTCGAAAGAATTTTTTTTAATTTAGTGAGTATCGTATTCAACCCCCCCTTCTATGATACTTCGGGGACCTAACATGCAATTTTCCAAACTGATGATTTTAGTGACCAGATGAAATAATTGAAGGAGAAACTGGTAGAATTATTGAAGATAGCATAAAAGAAATTACTTGATAAATTTCTGTCTGCAGATTTTTCCTACAAGAGAATTTAAGTCAAGGTGAAAAAACTCAAACACTGATACATTTGTATATAAGTTTTCTGACATCACAAGTTGAATTTATGTTTTAATGAATAAAGCATAAATTGGGGGAGATTTTTAGAAATAAAGAACTGATGATGTTAGAGATTACTTCGAATAGAGTTTAAGATGACGACATCAGAGTTTAGAAGCTGTCGACAGAGTTTACTCAATCAGAGATTACTACACCGACAGAGTTTGTGATATCAGAGTTTGACAAAGATGGTAACCGACAAATCAAGAGGTGATTGAGATAAATATGAAAGTGTTTCAATGAATAACAATTTCCTTTCTGAAAGCTACCTTGTAGGAGGATAATTAGGGAAATTGAATATTGATATTTAATGATCACTATCTTTCTTGTATTTGGATATATAGTTGGGTGCTATATAAATACAGAATTAGGTTTTACATTGTAATCGTTTAAGACATATTATTCACATAACATAGCAGCTCTTAAGAACATTGTTTTTCTTGAGAGATTTTTGTATTCAATTCATCAAAAGTTAATTCAAAACAATACTTCTTCTACATACTTGTGTTCATAATAGAATTATTTGATACTATTATATTCAAACCCCCTTCTATAATAGTATATTATCTGGGTAATAGAATATCATTCAGAATCAACCGTTCAAGCCTTAGAGTACCTTTTAAGAACAGTTTGTTAGAAAATGGAAAGTTTAAGACATATTTTATATATGTTCTTGATGTAATTTCCAGAAACTAACTAATGGAAGTTATTCCTTGCTACGAGGTCTTAAACTTTCATATTTTGATCTAAGACATTTGTTTAGTGTAATCCATAGATAAATTAAGTAAAAATTGCTTGTTTGAAATGAGTAATTGAGTTTGTCCCACATAGAGAATGTAATATGGGTGTGGGTGCTTTATATGGATATATGTGCAAGGGTAGTTTGAACTACTAAGGCATATGAGTGTGCATGGTTTAATTGTGTGCCCTCACGCGCACACACACGCGCGCCGCCTCGCCTCACCACGATTCGACTCGACTCGGGTCGGGTCGAAGGGTGATTTGGGCGAATATCTTGGCGTCTCGCGTACACAAGACGACCTGGACGATGAGTTTTATTACATGATTATTAATTTAATTATGACTTTAAATATTATTTTAACATGAATATTTAGTCAATATGTAACTCATCAGAGTATAGGCTGAGTTGGGTTAGAGTTTATGAAAAATCTGATGGACTAGCTCATTGACAAACTCTGGTGGGCTGGGTCAGAGTTTATTAAACTCTGATGGACCAGCTCATTAGAGTTTATCAGTAAACTCTAATGGAACTGTCTTGATCAGAATTTAGCTAAATTCTTATGGCTGTTACGAATTTTACTAATTCTGAAATATATTTTATTAAAGGCAGTTTAAGTCGGAATAATTATTTTAATTAATATTTTATCTGTTGTTGCATTTTATTTTATTATATATACAGAAAAAAATGTTAGAGATAAAATGTGATACAAGTTTCACAAGTTTAAAAAACCCTAGCAGTCATACTCTGTATCTTCTACACACATATACATACAATATACATAAGTTTTCTGGGTGAACTGAGGTGCAGATCGTTGTTGAGTGCTACGTGTCTATGGATGAAGTACTATGTATTGTTTTATCTTGGAAGTGATATTTCTACAATCCAACACAGCGTAGTGGGGCAATTATCTCTTCAAGAACAGTCAAGCCTTCTTGCAAGGCTTGACGACTCAGTTGTTCTTGTTAGTAATTGTGCTCTAGAGACAATACTTTTTATATTTTAAGGAAAATATTTATTATTAAGGATTATGTTTTATTGATTATTATTTATTTATTATGTTTTGTTTACTGCGTAATAAATTGAAAGCATAGTAAATGTCCTTGGTATTTTGATACGTATTCTATATCTTCAAGTATGTGACTTAAAAATGAGATTATATGAATAGTATCTTATTCCTAAAATTCCCTAGTCGAGTATTATTATTTAAGGACAATAATAATGCACAAAGACTAGTATGTTTCTTGACAGATGACCACATCTCATTGGTCATAGGTATGGGGATACTAAAGTCAAGAACATAAGTGCATGTCTCAATGCATGGCACTAGAATGACCCGCTGTGAGATTCTACATGTTAAGTAAGTGTCATAAGTAATTCTCACTGTGATAATGGTGTAATGATCCTTAGACCTGAAATCATTATATTTCTATACGAGAATTAATATACTTTGATTACATTAAAAGTTACCTTTGACCGGGTGATGATAAAAGTGGACATTGGGTATATTATGAATCGTATGAGAAATATGAATGATCTCGATGAGATTTAATCCTCCTAATTTTAGGAGTGATATTATTGGCCTCTTGTTTGAGTGAGACTATGAAATGCACGGCCGTGCTCAAATGTTGATTTGATTTTAATAGTCTACTCCACGATCAAGAAAATAAAGATTAAATTATGAAGAGGATGACACGAGACATGCCTTGAGTTTAATCTATAATATCAAGATTAAAGGGATTATATTACATGGAACATTATTCACGAAAGGCTTAATCGAATCACCGATTTATTATTATTACTTGGGTAGCAATGATGTATTACTAGATGCCGCTCATTGTTTACAATTTTAATTAGATATTAAAATTGTTGCCAACGTAATAATAACCTACAGGGTCACACACAAAGAACGCTTGAAGGAGAAATAATTTAAATTATGAATTTAAATTAAATAAGTAATTTATTTTATTTATGATATTAATTAAGTATGACTTAATTAATTATATAAATAGAATAAATGAATTACTTAAACTAATTCCAAAATTATTAATTAATTAATTAAGTGAGACTTAATTAAATAATTTAGAATTTTGGATTAGTATTAATTATAATTGGATTATAATTAGAAAACTTATTCCTCTCTCTATATAATCTCTTTATGGGCTGATTTAATAAGATAGAAATTTTACAAAAACCCTAGCCGCTCTGAGAGAGGAGGAAGATAGAGAGAGAAGAAGTTTTCGGGTGCTGGTACACATCAATCATTCATGAAAAGTGTTCGTGTGGATACAGTAGAGCGTAGATCGCGAGAGCGGGATACGTGGTGATTAAACAAGCTTTGGACCTCCATTAATCTTCCATTAATGAACTGTTAAAGCTTCTAAAGGTATTTATTCTTTATCTCCGAATTAAATCTTTTGTTTTCGCATGGATCCTACGGAGGGTTTCGCTATTTTGATTTATTTTTCGCGTTTATTCTACTGCGTTTGTGTCACGAAACCCTACAATGGTATCAGAGCTACTTGCGAAATATTTTAATTCGGTTATGTGCATAACAGTTTTTGATATATAAGCATGTATGCGATCTATCATGATTTTATATTGATATAATATGTATATGTTTATATATATTATGAATATATGATATTCATATAATGTATAATCATATGATGATTATGTGTGTTGATGTATGTATATGATACATGTTTGTTCTTATTATGGGAATCGTATTCGATACGAATTCTGAAACGGCTGCCGTTGATTTTCTGAAATCTGTGTCCGTTGTCCGATTTTCGCAAACGATATGTGTTTTCTGACTGGAATCGGGTCACTGAGCAATACTGACATTGTCAGCTCTGCGTATGTAAGCCATTAGATGTCGTTACAGCCTCCAAAACGGTGATTTATTATTTTCTGAAAATTATTTGATTTTCTAAAATTTTGAGTATATGTATGTATATATTATGAATATATGATATTTATGTAATGTATAATCATATGATGATTGTATGTATCTCTGTATATGTATATATGATATATGCTTATTTTTATTATGGGAATTGTATATGATACGATTTCTGAAACACCGTCAGATTTGGAGAAATCTGACTGCCGTATCCGATTTTCGCAAACGATATGTGTTTTCTGACTGGATATGTGCTTAGCTATCACCGACGGGTCTGTAAGGCGTTTGACGTCGTTAAGGGCCTCGAAATAGCGATTTATTGTCTTTAGAAATCTGTTTTTAATTTTCTGAAATTTCGAAATTTGTTATATATGATTATATGATATGATTATATAATATGAGATATATTATATGTGTTATATGATATCATGGTGGATGGTTCTGGCCTAAAGACCCATAGGATAGTGGTTTTGATTTATGGTTTTGGTTTCTAAATACGACTTGCATGTCGTTTATTCATTGTAATTTAATTATCTCGAATGTAACTCGAGTTCTTCTTGTAATTTCATTAGAATAGTTTTATTTTTATTATTCAATGTAATTATCAATGAAGACTTGCAAACAAGGAGGCGATCCAAAAGGGGATGATGGAGCAATGAAGAAAGAAGACATGTAATAGATAGTATTTTTAAAACCACCATAGACTGACCTTGATATTTCCATTAGCTTGGAAATATCATATAGGATGGGGCCATAACCAAACACGTTTAATTTACGCACATTACATATATATATATATATATATGATTGCATGTATTAGTATGTATGCGTAGATATAATTGAGATGCATGCTTAATATTGATTAATCATGTATGTATTAGATACGACACCCATGCCATATTTGCTTAAACAAGATAAAATCTGTAACGATTCAAGATTTTATAATTAACAAACGATCATGAGATTCTTGTGTTTATGAAATATGGATTTTTAAAACACGGAATTAAATATGGATTTTTGATATCTATAATTGGGATTTTCTGACAAAAGCGGATATGCGTATTCGTAAGGCTGATGGGTTTTAAGTATGACCATTGGTATCCTCCATCTACCTGGGAAATGATCAATTTAAGATGTCGATTTGAAATACTTGGTTCAAGGAAAAATTGAGGATCTCTTTATGATGTGATCATGATCGTTATAAATTTTCTAAAACCCCTTAACAAAATATTAAGTTTTACTCGGATGCTTTCCAATGAATGAACACTCATCGAATCCTAGATCGATAAGGGGAAGGACTGTCAGTGGCAGGGGACTCCTATCTATCGTGGTGAGATGCGACGAATATAAACGGTTATATTCGGCCGTTGTATCATTGGGTCTAACTTAACTAAGTCGTCATAATAAGTGAAAATAAACGGTTATATTCAACTATTATGAACTTAGAAGCATAGAGTTTGGTTAAAAGTCTATTAGATAGATAAGATCAATCGTTGTTCACCAAACTATCCAAGAATTATATATGATATAATTGACAACTGTTGTCTACCTAAATAATCATTTTCTAAGGACTTCCAGTGGTTGACTTAGGACATGACGAAATATGGATCTTGGCTCACTAGAAAGAATTATGGGATATACTTTCCAAATTAATAGTAAGGGCTATTAGTTTGATAAAAATAGTGGGAGGTATATGATGATATACCATAATCATTTAAACATAATTAATATTAAATTTGCAACCTAGTTTATTTTATGCACTTTAATATTGTAGATATCAAATAATAAACACAAACAACTTCTCTATGCGATCAGTTCTTGAGAAGGACAAGTTGACGAGAATATATTTCCTTGACTGACATAGGAGCTTGAGGATCGTCCTCGGGCACCACGATATTAGTCAAATCTCTTCCCCTGCTCTTAAAGTTGAGAATGTAACATGTGCAAATCATAGTGCTTATTGGAAGCAAATTGATGTTGCGACTGATGTTTCATATCTCATGCTCGCAAATATATGTGCTGAGCTTAAGAAGCAATACAAGTGTTAGGAATCTACATGTGATTTGATGATAACATTAATGTTAGAATCATAGAAATTTTATTTGTTGTAACTGATCAATTGATATGAAAGTTATAAATATTAATTGATCAGGAAACCATTTATCAGTTGAAGTGTTTATATGAATCAACTGATAATTTGGATTGTAGCATAGGTGTACTTAGTCTATTTCAATCGATAAGGTGTAAATTAATTGATATTTTGTTCATCAATTGATGTTAGAGTCGATTGATATGGATCATCAATTGATGTGTAAATTAAACTGTTAAATTGTAATTATGTGAAGACAGGAAATTGCACAAGTGAAGGATGATCAATTGATATTGAAGCATCGATGGATGAAGGATCAATCGAAGAAGCCAAGTCAAGCATTGAAGACCATCAACTGATGTGAAGACCCATCGACTGATATATCGATTGATAACATCTATCAATCGATAAGACATCTTTTATCAGTCGATGGATATAAAGATCAATCGAAGTAGTACATCAGTTGATGGATTAAAGAATGGATCAATTGATATGCTTAACAGCAAATTATCAATTGAGTGTGACAACACAGAAAGAATATCTGTTGAAGATCCAGAGAACAAAAAGCACACCTATGAAAGACAGTCTAGAGTGACTGTGAAGACTTAATCAGAAGCTGTCTTTCAAACCTTTTTGTAAAATAGAAAAAGGTAAAAGGAAGGCAGGAAGAAACAATCCTAGAATAGGAATTGTAAAAGAACACTTGTGGTATATAAACAAGTGTAGTAGCATTATTAGAAAACATACAAGTTAGACATATTTCTTAATCAACTGTTCAAGCTTGAGAGCACATGTGTAAGAACAGTTGATTTGTTTTCTAATCTTGTAAACGCAGCTAGGTTTCTTTTAACCTAGGAGCATTGAGCAAAAATTTATATTGATGGAAAAACCAATCCATCAATAATTTTAAATCTCTTTATTGAGTTTTATTTTTCAGCATTAATTTGTTCGAACTTATTCTCTTATTCTATCAAACATCAAGAACAAATATTAGAACACACAAAAAGTTTTAATATTTGTATTCAACCCCCCCCCTTCTACAAATATTGACATTGTTCTAAGGAATAACAATTGGTATCAGAGCAGGCTTTCAACATACAGAAAGTTTAAAGATCAAGAACAGTCAATATGGGCCAAAAAGATTCAGGTGTGAAAATTCCAGTTTTAGAGAAAGATGAATATTTTCCATGGAAGGTCAAAATGCATCTGCATCTTCTTTCTCTCGACCCTTCTTATGTTAACTGCATAGAAAAAGGTCCTCATGTTCCCATGAAGCTAGTCACAGGTGTAAACCCTGATGGAACTCCTGCACTTGACAGACATGTTCCAAAACTTATTTCTGAGTTCACAGAAGAGGATGAAAAAGAAGTACTCAAAGACAAGAAGGCCATGAACATTCTGTTTAATGGTCTAGATAAAGATATGTTTGACAATGTAATAAACTGTACTTCATCAAAAGAAGTATGGGATACACTTCAAACTCTGTGTGAAGGAACTGAACAAGTAAGGAAAAACAAGATGCAACTCTTGATTCAAAAATATGAATCATTCCATTTCAAGAGTGGAGAATCTATCAATGACACCTATAGCAGATTTCAGAAGTTGTTAAATGGACTGAAGCTATATGGTAGGGTTTATGCAACTGAGGATACAAATCTAAAATTTCTTAGATCTCTTCCAAAAGAACGGAAACCAATGACTGTTTCCATTAGACAATCTCAGGACTTCAAGGATTTTACACTGGAGAAACTTTATGGTATTCTCAAGACATATGAGTTGGAAATCCAACAAGATGAAGAGATTGAGAAGAATCAAAGAAAAGAGAAAACTGTGGCTTTGGTAGTCAAGGGAAATGAAGAGAAGAAGGAAAATGGCTATGAAGAAGAGTCAGTCATGATGGCTGGTGATGCTGTTGAAGAATCATTCAAGAGAAAAGGAAAGAGCAAGTGTGAAGAAGATGAAACATGCTCTCAGGATGATTTGGATGAGATTGATGAGCACCTTGCATTTCTAACAAGGAAATTTTCAAAGCTAAAATTCAAGAAGAATCCATATGCTCAAAGGCCTGGATCCCAGTTTAGAAACAACAATCAAAATAAATATCTGGTTGACAGATCTAAATTCAAATGCTTTAACTGTGGATTGGCTGGTCATTTCTCAAGTGAGTGCAGGAAGCCAAAACAAGAAAAGGCAAAGTCATATGAGGGTATTGATTATAAGAAGAAATACTTTGACCTTTTAAAACAAAAAGAAAAGGCTTTTGTAACTGAGGAGAAGGACTGGGCTGCTGAGGATAGTGATTCTGAAGAATATGTCAATCTTGCATTAATGGCCAATCATGAAGATGAAGAAGCTAGTTCAGCATCTAATCAGGTACTAGCTACCAACTTTTCTGAGCTTACATCTGAGGAATGCAATAGTACTATTAATGAAATGTCTAATGAACTGTACAATTTGCATGTCACTCTAAAATCTCTAAACAAAGAAAATCTCAAGTTAAAGAACACCATTGATGCCTTAACTGAGAGAAATATTTTTCTTGAAAATGAACTTGTTTGTTTAGAAAGATTTAAGCAGGAAAGAAAGGATGCTAGGAATGAACTAGTAAACAGTTTGAAAAGAGAAGAATTGTTGAAAGAACAATTAGCTGAAGAAATTGAAACCATTAGCAAATGGAATAGGTCTGCTAAAACTGCCAAACAAATTATTGATGTTCAGGGTGTAGATACTCTAGGAGAACTCCCCAAATCAATAGGCAAGTCATTGGCTGATACTTCAATGGATAAAGATCAATCGACTGCTAATCCTTCATCAACTGATAAGGATTATCAATCGATTGATGCTGAATCAATCGATAAGCATCCATCAACAAGTAAATCATCAATGGCTAATAAAAAGAACAAATTTAGCACTCCTATTAAGTTTGTTAAGGAAACCAAGAATCAAGTTGAGACTGAGACTGAGAAGATCAACATAGGTAGCTTATCTAAGAAACAACTAAAAGAAAAATTAGAAAAGATAGCACCTGTGAAAATTACTCTATCTAAGTCTGAGAAAAAGAAAAAGAATAGGAATGGTAAAGTAGGCATAAATAAGCACAATAATTACACTCCTGATATGTATGCACCTAGAAAGGTATGTGCTAAATGTGGTAGTGTAAATCATTTGTCCATGCAATGCAAGAATGAAAAGAAGTCTATATCTGCAAATGATTTAAATATACATGCCATGACTGCAAATGCCATGTTTACCAATCCTATGCTCATGAATGCCATGTCTTCTAATTTGGTTGCACTTAATGTTCATATGCCTTATGCACAAGTTCCATTCATGTATAATCCCTTCTTTGCATATCCTAATATGAACATGCCTGGTATGCCATGGAACATGCCTAATGTAAATGATGAAATCCATGGAAATTCTGCCATGAGTTCTAAGGTGTTAAAGCCCCAAAAGTCAACTCCCAAAGATAAAGTGGATTTAAACCCACCAAAACAAAAGGAACCTAAGTTGACAACAGGGGCTCAAGCTGCAACTAATAAAAGAGGACCCAAGGCAACTTGGGTACCAAAAGCAACTTGATTGTTTTATGTGTGTGCAGGGAAACAGGAAGAAAAATCTCTGGTATTTGGATAGTGGATGTTCTAGGCACATGACTGGAGATTTGTCCCTGCTCACAAAGTTTGTGGAAAAGGCTGGCCCAGGAGTTACTTTTGGAGATAACAGCAAAGGTTTTACTCTGGGATATGGCTCAATTGCAAAAGAAAATGTTATCATTGAAACTGTAGCACTAGTTGATGGATTGAAGCACAATTTGCTCAGTATTAGTCAACTGTGTGATAATGGTAATGGTGTGTGGTTTACAACTGAATCATGCATCATAGCCAACAAAGAATCTGGTGAAATTCTCTTAACTGGAGAAAGAAAAGGGAATGTCTATGTGGCTGATTTTCACTCTGTAAAGGCAAATTCAATGACATGTCTACTTAGCAAAGCCAATACAGAAGAAAGTTGGACTTGGCACAAGAAACTAGCCCATTTGAATTTCAAAGCCATGAATTTATTGGTTAGAAAGAATCTGGTTAGAGGCATTCCACAGATGGAATTCACCAAGGATGGACTATGTGATGCATGTCAAAAGGGAAAACAAAGAAAAGCATCATTCAAGTCAAAGTCTGAATCATCAATTGATAAGCCTCTGGAATTATTGCACATGGACTTATTTGGTCCAGTCAACATCATGTCAATTGCCAAAAAGAAATATGCCTTAGTAATTGTGGATGACTTCACAAGATTTTCATGGGTATATTTCTTACACTCTAAGGATGAAGCAAGCAAATTAATTATCAATCATGTGAAGAATGTTGACAATGGCACTGAATGGAAGGTCAAGAAATTTAGAAGTGACAATGGTACTGAATTCAAGAATTCAACCATGAGAGAATTCTGTGAAGAAAAAGGTATCACTCATCATTTCTCTGCTCCAAGAACTCCACAGCAAAATGGAGTAGTTGAAAGGAAAAATAGGACCTTGATTGAAGCTGCTAGAACTATGTTAGAAGAAGCAAAACTTCCTACATACTTCTGGGCAGAAGCAATTAATACTGCTTGTTACATTCAAAATATTTCCATGATCAATAAACCTCAAGGCAAAACTCCATATCAATTGATAAAGAAAGACAAGAAGCCAACAGTTAACTTTCTTCATGTCTTTGGCTGCAAATGCTTTGTACTGAGAAATCAAGGTGAAAATCTAGGAAAATTTGAAGCCAAAGCTGATGAAGCTATATTTGTTGGATATGGAATAACAACCAAAGCATACAGAGTCTACAATCTTAGATTACACATTGTTATGGAATCTATGCATGTAGTTTTTGATGACAAGAAAATTCAAGGGTTGTTTGATGAAGGATTTCATGATCTATTGCATTTTGAAAATGAATCCACAAGTAATATTGAAGATAGTGATGATGATGTGGAAATTACAAGAGTTCAAGTACCTAGAATCCTCCCATCAATTGATGTCAATGCATCAACAGATAACTTATCAGTTGACAATCATCAATCAACTGATAATACATCAATTGATAATCATTCGATGGATATCAACTCTGCTCAACAATCTTCAAGTAGAGTGTCCATCTCAGGGGGAGGGTTCTCAAATAGTCAATCACATCACAATGATCATAACACTTCCAATGATCATGAAGCATCATCTTCAAGGACAAATTTACCATCACAAAGGAAATGGACAAAAAGCCATCCCTTTGAATTAATAATTGGAGATGCAAATGATGGTGTCAAAACTAGAAGTGCAACTCAAAATGAATGCTTCTATAGTAGCTTCATGTCTCAAGAAGAACCAAAAAGGATTGAAGAAGCCTTGAATGATCCTGATTGGATAATTGCTATGCAAGAAGAGTTGAATCAATTTGAAAGAAACAAGGTATGGAAGCTGGTGCCCAAACCAAAGAACAAGTCTATCATTGGTACAAAATGGGTGTTCAGAAACAAAATGGATGAATCTGGTACAGTGACAAGAAATAAAGCAAGATTAGTGGCAAAGGGCTATTCACAAGAAGAAGGCATAGACTTTGATGAAACCTTTACACCAGTTGCAAGGTTGGAAGCAATCAGAATCTTCTTAGCATATGCTGCTTATGCAAATTTAAAGGTGTATCAGATGGATGTGAAAAGTGCTTTTCTCAATGGAGAACTAGAAGAAGAAGTATATGTAGAACAACCTCCTGGTTTTATTGATCCTATTCATCCTGGATTTGTATACTATCTTCTCAAGGCACTTTATGGATTGAAGCAAGCACCTAGAGCCTGGTATGACACATTGTCTAAATTCTTGATTGAGAATCACTTCACAAGAGGTACTGTTGATAAAACTCTCTTTCATAGAAATATAAATGGCTCTATGATTCTTGTTCAAATCTATGTAGATGACATTATTTTTGGCTCAACTAATGAAAAACTTTGTAAAAAGTTTGCTAAGTTGATGCAGAGTAAATATGAAATGAGCATGATGGGAGAACTAACCTATTTTCTTGGTTTGCAAATCAAGCAAGTTAAAGATGGTATTTTCATAAATCAAACCAAATATATTTCTGATTTATTAAAGAGATTTGATTTAAGTGAATGTTCTTCTGCTAAAACTCCCATGGCCACTGCAACTAGACTTGAATTAAACACCAAGGAAGCAAAAGTGGACATTTCAAGTTATAGAGGTATGGTTGGCTCATTACTTTATTTAACTGCAAGTAGGCCAGACATAATGTTTACTACATGTCTTTGTGCTAGGTTTCAAGCTGATCCTAGAGAATCTCATTTGATTGCAATAAAAAGAATATTCAGATATCTCAAAGGAACTCCAAATCTTGGAATTTGGTATCCTAGAGATTCTGGATTTGATCTAATTGGTTATTCAGATGCAGATTATGCAGGTTGCAGAATTGACAGAAAAAGCACAACAGGTTCCTGTCAATTTCTAGGAAATAAGCTTGTTTCATGGTTTAGCAAGAAGCAGAATTCAGTGTCTACATCTACTGCAGAGGCTGAATACATTGCAGCTGGAAGTTGCTGTGCACAAATATTATGGATGAGGAATCAACTACTTGACTATGGGTTCAACTTGAACAAGATTCCTATTTTCTGTGATAATACAAGTGCCATTGCTATAACAGAAAATCCTGTACAACATTCCAGAACCAAGCACATTGACATAAGGTATCACTTCATTAGGGAACATGTAATGAATGGTACAGTTGAATTACATTTTGTCCCTAGTGAAAGACAACTTGCAGACATTTTTACCAAACCATTAGATGAATCTACCTTCAATAGATTGGTCTGTGATTTAGGTATGCTTAATTATATCTAATCCTTTAAATGTCTGACAAGTTATGTATTTATATTACATGTATCCATTGATTCAAAAATATTTTACATATCAATGGATATTAATGGAGCTGTCGACAGATAAATATATCAATTGATGATATATTTGTTTATCGATGGATAGGGGTAACTATCGACAGATAGATATATCAATCAATGATATATTTGTCTATCAATGGATAATTGTACCTGTCGATGGATAAACAATTTATCAATCGATGACCTAGAATTTAAAGGGGTCCATGTCATCAATCGACCTGTACAAGAATCTAGCCGTTGATTACTTATTTTATCAATTGATTAAAACGTACATTCCTGTATGTATAACAATCGATTGCCAAAATTGGTAACTTTTAATTATCAATACTCTTCCAACGGTCGATTTAGTTCTATTTTGAGTAAGAAATTGGTTGGGAAATCAGTAAATATAAATAGTGAGATTAAAACTTCTTTTAATTCTTACTTGCATTTTTACTATCGATTTTTCTATCTCTTTCTCTTTCTCAATCTTCGAACTTACTCTGTATCTATCTCTTGCTAATAACCCTAATCTACTACTGTCTAATTATTGTTTCTGTTATAATTACTAACAAGTTTGCCAGTTAATTCAATAATAAATCTTCAAACTCGATAATGGCATCTTCAAAGAAAGTCTCACAATCTGGATTCTACTATGAGCTCAATAACTTCGTTGCTTGCACTATGGTGGAGGAAGCCCCAACAGAATTTCATCCCCTAATGGAATTTCTAAGGAGTTCGAAAATTGCAAAGGCCCTCTCAGAAGCACCAAAAATAGTGTGCAATCTAGTTGAAGAATTCTGGACAACAGCAGAAGTAGCAGATGATTTTTCTACAATCTCCTTTGAATGCAAAGGACAAAGGCATATTCTAACCACTGTGGTCTTGGGTGAGTGTTTAAATATTCCTGCAAATAATACCGAAAATGCACCCACTGACACAGATATTAGAAACATGCTTAGGGAAATCAACTATACTGCTCCTGATGCTAGTCTAGGTAGTATTGTTAGAAAGAATCTAAGAAAAGAATGGTCATATTTCTTTGATGCTTTAATAAAGTGTTTTTCTGGAAAGGTTAGTAATTTTGATGCAATAACAACTAGTATGCAACAAGTAGGGTATAGCATTTTATATGATAGATATCATAATTTAGGAAGCCTGTTACTCAATGAAATATCTGCCAAATTGGGGAATAAAATAAATAGATCTAATCATATTTATTATGCAAGATTTATTATGATTATTATTAACCACTTTGTCAAGGATATTGAGATTGACAGGAATACAGAAATTTTGGATTGCTGGACTCAAAACAAAAGGGTCTTTAAAGACTTGGTTAGGATCAATCTTCACAGCAATGTGGAATTGATCTATCCCCCTTTTGTTCAGGTATTTATCTCTACTTTAAACTCTTCTAAACCTAATTCTTCTTTGCCTTCTGTGATTATGGAGGGTTGTAGTAATGACCCCAACCCTCCTACCCAGGCCACACAACCAATCTCTAAATCCAAATCTAAGAAACCAACCTCAAAAAGTTCTCAAAAACCTGCTGTTGTAAAAACCAAGAAAAGAAAATCAACTAGTGTGGTAGATAGATTAGAGGAGGATGTAGGTGGTGAGGGAACTGGGGAACATCAAAGAACCCAGAAGGATAAGGAGAGTGAGGGTGTGCAACCTCAACCTAGCCACTCCATAGTCTCCCAAAAGACTGTGGATGTTAACATGGAAAATACCACATCCCTATTGTCATTCTCTCAAAAGGATGATAATATTGAAAATAGCCCACAACCAGGGGCACAGAATCAAATTGGGGACACAAAAGCCAAAACACTAACACCATACAAAAGAAGAGAAAAGAAAGTCACCTTTGCACTTGGGGAATCACACACTGCAAAACCACAGGAAACTGTGGAGGAGCCTTCACAAAGTCTGCTTGATGCATCTCATATAAATGATGAGATGCAGCCCCATTCTCTTTCAATTCCTATCTCTTCTATTCTTCTATCCCCATCTCAAACTTCTTCAGAAAATGTTTTGATAGATTATCGAACATTTTCAGATTCTCCTTCTTTGTTTTTCAAGGAGAAGCCAACACTCTCTCCTGAATCTTCTTCTCAGAATTTTCAGGATTCTATTTCCAATATCATCTCAAACATAACTTCACAAATTATCTCAACTGTTTCTTCTCCATCAATTGATGTTCCTTCATCAATTGATATTCAGCCATCGACTGATAAGCCATCGATTGATACTCAAGATCAATCGATGGGTATGCATCAATCGATGGATATCCCAAACACCACTTCAACTGATAATGTCAATACATCAATTGATGCTCAATCAATTGATGTTGCACAAACACTCTTAGGATTGAGTGAGTTGAGTGAGAGGCAGGATTGTAACCTGGCAAAAGGAGAGGAAGTGAGTAAAAACATTCCTATTTCTTCCAGGAATGAGAGTGAAACACTTGAGGGCCCCACCTTAGTAGGTGCAAAAGAAATGAGTGAGGGAGAGGTGAGATTCCAGGATGAGATCCTGATGCAAAATAGAGAGATGAGTGAAAGTGATAAAAACATTCTTCTTTTTGCACAGGAATTGGAAATTGAAATGATGGCAGAAGAAGGAGTAAAGGAGATAGGGGAGCAAATAATGCTGAAGCTAGTGGGAGTGGAATTGCTAAAGACTTTGAAGAGGAAATAGATGCTGGTGAATTGGATCCAAAGAATTTCATTCATCCTGATCCACAATATCAAGGGTTGGCTACTTCAAGTAACAGGAATGCAGAACAACTCTTGGGCATTGATCATACAGATCAAAGGACCAGGAATCTGAAGGAAATCATTGCCAATACAACAGACACTTGTTATATGGCACCTGAAGAGTTGGAGAGTGATTCTGATGAAGAGCCATGGATGAGCACTATTGATGGTTCCTTAGAAGCTGCTGAGACTGAAATTCTCTCTCAATATAGAAGAACAATGGTGGAAGGAGAAATTGAAGATCCTACTCAAAGGAGAATTGCTCACTATATGAGAGAATCAATGAAAATTTAAAAGATGACAGTAACAGGAGTAAGGAGGGAACTGGAGAGGATTAAGGACTCTATCTCATCTAACAAGGATGCAATGGACAGGAGATTGGATGAGAAGCTACCATTCAACACCATGAATAGCATCAAAGACAAGCTTTTCAAAGAATCCAAAAATTTTACATCTTTGGAGACAAGAGTATGTTCTCTAGAAAAGAAGATGGATGATATTATCAGAGGTCAAAGTCTTCATGCTTCCATTCTTCAAAAGTTTCTTGACAGACTTCCACTACCCCCTCCAATTGATGATAACAAAAAGGGGGAGAATACAAAGAAGAAGGATGATGATGGTGGTGATGGCAAAGGCAGTGGAAGTGGTGGAATAGGTGGTTCTGGTATGGATAAGTCAAGTGGCATTGGTGGTTCTGCACCCAGAAGAGATAAAAGCAGAAGTAACATGGACAATCAATCTTCAAAGAAATCTAAGTCATCTAATTCTCCAAAAGATAATTTAGAACAGAAAAAGAAAGATTACAAGAAGTTTGATGATGATCTTGAAGCTAGGAGAATTTCTAGGGAGAAAGAAACTCAATCAATGATTGAGAGAGAAAAGAAAAGAATTGAAGATCTAAGGAGAAGCACTGAGTTAGTAACAGAGGCAGTAGAAAAAGGAGACTTGGATGAGTTCATTGCTCAAACAAGAAAATTAAATGAAGATGCACAAAAGGCTGCCAAGGAAAGAAACTCAAATACAGAAGCTTTTCTTCAATTGGATATTGAAGCTCTTAAAGAAAAGAAGAAAGGGAAAGCAATAGTGATTGAAGAAGAGAAGAAGAAAGAGACTGAAGCAGTAAGTCAAAAGCTACTTCAAGGAGCCATCACTACAGGAATCTCAGATGCCTCAAGGAGAGAAAGGGAGAATGAAGAGATTGCTAGACAGATGGAAATGCAATGGCATTTGGAAGAAGAGCTACAGGCAGAGCAACCTTTGAGAAAAAGGAGAAAAGTTTCTATGGCCAAGAAAAGGTCAAGTTCTACTCAAGAAATAGTGGTTCAGGAAAACCTCCAGGGTCAACAAGAAGAAATCAAGGAGGAGGTCACAATTGAAGGTTATGATTTGAAGGGAATACCAGTAATCAATGAAAAAGGATTAATTGGAGTAAGGACTCACCCTGCAACCTCTAACCATGAAGAATCAATGAGGTTGGAGTATGAAAATGGAGTGAAAACAATCTATTCATTGAAGGTGATAATGAAGCAAAGCTACAATGTTTTAAAGACTATTCTTCCTCTACTCAACAGAAAGTACAAACTCAACACAACAATTGCTCAGGAGATACAACAACAAATTTCAAGGTTAAGAAGATCCAAGGCAGAAGCTGAACCTGATTCACCTCTAAAGCTATGGAAGTCACAGGTCAAAAAGATGGTGTTGGAGCCAAAGTATGCTATGATTTTTACAGATATAGAGGGCAACACAAAGTTCTTTGATATCTGCAAATATCTGGACAAAATCACAGATGAAGAAATACACTACCTTATGAGGCAACTTGGAGAAACTGACAGGGATGAAGCAATATTGAGAAGTTCTTTCATGAGGAAACTAAAGGAAAATGCTGAGAAAAGGAGGAAGATGAACTAAATTAAATTATGAAGACATTGAAGCTACTTGCAGGAGTTATCTATCAATCTGGTACTTCCAAAATTAATGTGCCAATTAAGTTTCTTGATTCTATCTAAATGTAATTTTTTTAAGGGTTTTTGTTATCATCAAGTAGATTTATGCATGTTAATAACACAGACATAAATAGGGGGAGATTGTTAGGAATCTACATGTGATTTGATGATAACATTAATCTTAGAATCATAGAAATTTTATTTGTTGTAACTGATCAATTGATATGAAAGTTATAAATATCAATTGATCAGGAAACCATTTATCAGTTGAAGTGTTTATATGAATCAACTGATAATTTAGATTGTAGCATAGGTGTACTTAGTCTATTTCAATCGATAAGGTGTAAATCAATTGATATTTTGTTCATCAATTGATGTTAGAGTCGATTGATATGGATCATCAATTGATGTGTAAATTAAACTGTTAAATTGTAATTATGTGAAGACAGGAAATTGCACAAGTGAAGGATGATCAATTGATATTGAAGCATCGATGGATGAAGGATCAATCGAAGAAGCCAAGTCAAGCATTGAAGACCATCAACTGATGTGAAGACCCATCGACTGATATATCGATTGATAACATCTATCAATCGATAAGACATCTTTTATCAATCGATGGATATAAAGATCAATCGAAGTAGTACATCAGTTGATGGATTAAAGAATGGATCAATTGATATGCTTAACAACAAATTATCAATTGAGTGTGACAACACAGAAAGAATATCTGTTGAAGATCCAGAGAACAAAAAGCACACCTATGGAAGACAGTCTAGAGTGACTGTGAAGACTTAATCAGAAGCTGTCTTTCAAACCTTTTTGTAAAATAGAAAAAGGTAAAAGGAAGGCAGGAAGAAACAATCCTAGAATAGGAATTGTAAAAGAACACTTGTGGTATATAAACAAGTGTAGTAGCATTATTAGAAAACATACAAGTTAGACATATTTCTTAATCAACTGTTCAAGCTTGAGAGCACATGTGTAAGAACAGTTGATTTGTTTTCTAATCTTGTAAACGCAGCTAGGTTTCTTTTAACCTAGGAGCATTGAGCAAAAATTTATATTGATGGAAAAACCAATCCATCAATAATTTTAAATCTCTTTGTTCAGTTTTATTTTTCAGCATTAATTTGTTCGAACTTATTCTCTTATTCTATCAAACATCAAGAACAAATATTAGAACACACAAAAAGTTTTAATATTTGTATTCAACCCCCCCTTCTACAAATATTGACATTGTTCTAAGGAATAACAACAAGCATATAGATGCTTATGAAACGATTGAGCACAAGATATATTTGAAAGGGCACTATACACTTACAAGTAGGGAGAGTGAGACCCGGTTACACCACATGTTCTAAAGATTATAGGGTATAATGAATACCATTGATATTTTGGGTTTCCAGATTGGTCTGGAGACAGTTATATTTGATCTTACAATCTGTGGACAAATATTATTCTTATTTTGTTATGAACAATAAAGTGAATAAGATTGGTAAAACACCCATTGAGTTGCTAAGCATGTTGAGAACTGCTGAAAGTAATATGATAAATGCATGAACTACTACTATATTGATGGTAAATATAGGGAATGCAAAAGGGAAAGGAAAATGGAAAGGCAAGGAGAAGATTTGATCTAGTTCCGTTGTCAAACCAAAGTCCAATCCCTAAAGCAGACTCTAAAGTCTGAATGAGGTGTTGATAAAGAAGACGATTGTCACTTCTGTGGAAAGTTGGGAGACTGGAAATTAAACTGTCATGCTTAATTGGAAGATCGGAATATGATGATCAATAAGGGTCAAGCTTAAGGTATCGGGTAGGAATTGGAGTAAAGATAGTTGCTCTGGTTCGAGGAACTCGTTACTTAATTTTTGGCCTATAAGGAAAATTTAGAACTTAATAATTGTTATAGCGTGCTTGCAATTGGCAGAGACATTATTTCAGTTTCTTGTTTGGACAAGAAAGGCTTTTTCATTTTATAACAATAGTTGTTTATTCTATTTTGATGATGAGCCTTATAATGTTGCACATCTAATTAACAATTTATATGTTCTAAAGTGACTCAAATCAAATATTACCTTTGGCACTGTTGTTGAGGCCGTATTAATAAGAAACGCATTTTCAGAATACATAAGGATGCATTCATGGATAAGTTTGATTATGAATCATATAAAAGGATGCGAATCTTGGTTTATTTGGTAAAATGACTAAAGCTCCTTTTACCGGACATGGTAAAGGGATCATTGAATGGGTATGACTTATACATAGTAATGTATGTGGTCATATGTGTACGATGACAAAAGGTAGATTTTATTAACTTCATAAAATTTACTAATTATTTTAGTAGATACGGATATATGTATCTTTTGAAGAACTAATCCGAATCATTTGAAAAGTTCAAAGACTATAAAGATGAAGTAGAAAATATCAAAGAAATTTTTTTTTTGATAGGAGAGATCACACCTTGTTAGACATGGTGCGATCAATGTTGAGTCAATGAATCTTCCAATTAGTTTCTGGGGTTGCACCCTGGAAACGGCTCCACATACACTTAACTGTGTTCCTACCAAATTGGTTCAAAAGACTTCTTATGAGATATGGACTGAGCAACGTCACAACATGTCATTTATAAAATTTTGGGGATGTGAAGCGTTTGTGAAACGTCTAATCTATGACAAGCTAGGACCAAAATCAGATAAATGTAATTTTGTGGAATACCCAACTGAAACAAGGGGTTATTCTTTCTATAATCCTTCCGAGAATAAAGTGTTTGTTGCTCGAACTGCTGAGAGACAGTGGGAGGATAATAGATCTCAATGAAGTTTGAGACCCACATGATAATGTTGAACCAATGGAGGAACCTGAGCAGAATATACAAGTAAAATAATACTGCTCAAGAAACACAGGTATTCGTAGGTCTAGTAGAATTCGCCATGAGCTCGAGAGATAATATGGATTTCTCTTGACTCAAGATGGTGATGTGATGCTTATGGATGAAGATGAGCCTCTCACCTACCAAGACGCTATGAACACTTCAGATTCTAAGAGATGGCTGGATGCTATTAAATCTGAGATGGAATCCAGGTATACTAATCAAGTATGGACTTTGGTTGATCCACCTGAAGGGGTAAAACCTATAGGGTGCAAGTGGGTTTTCAAGAAGAAGACCGACATGGATGCTAATGTACAGACCTATAAGGCACGATTGGTGGCAAAAGGTTTCAAGAAAATTCATGGTATTGACTATGATGAGACCTTTTCACCAGTTGTTATGGTCATGTCCATCAGGATTTTGCTTGCTATAGCTGCTTACTATGACTATGAAATCTGGCAAATGGATGTCAAAACCGCTTTCTTAAATGAGAGCCTTGAAGAAGATATGGATGTGTACATGACACACCCTAAGGGTTTTGTTGATTTAAAGGATGCTGGAATGTATGTAAGTTGCGTCGATCCATTTATGGATTAAAGCAAGCCTCGAGGAGATGGAACATTTGTTTTTATGAAACAGTCAAAAAGAGTTTGACTTTATTCAGAATGAAGATGAAACTTGTGTTTACAAGAAGTTTAGTGGGAGCCATGTGGCCTTCCTAGTATTATATGTTGATGATATATTACTAATAGGGAATGACATTCCTTCTCTACAGACTGTGAAGACTTGGTTGAGATATAATTTCTCAATGAAAGACTTAGGCGATGTGACATATATATTAGGGATCGAGATCTATAGAGATAGATCAAGGTGATTGATCGGCCTAATTTAGAGTACATACATTGACAAAGTTTTGCATCAATTTCAAATGCAAAGAGACTAAAATAGATATGTCCCAATGTCTCATGGGATAGTGATCTCAAAATAAAATTTGTCCTAAATCATTGGATGATAGGGACTGCATGAGTAAAATTCCATATGCGTCAGCAATTGGTTTTATAATGTATGCAATGATATGTACTTGTCCTGATGTCTCGTATGCTTTAACCATGATGAGTAGATACCGATCTAATCCAGGTGAAGGTCACTGGACGACAGTCAAGAATATTCTTAAGTACTTAAAGAGGACTAAAGATTCATTCTTGTTATATGGAGGAGATGTGAAGCTAGTTGTAAGAGGTTTCAGTGATACTGGTTTCTAGACAGATAACGATAATTTAATGTTTCTGTCTGTCTTTGTGTTTTATCTAATTTTATTGAGATGTTGTATGCTGGAATGGTTCACAGCAGAGACAATAGTTGATTCTACAATAGAGCCTGAGTATATTGATGCTTGCGAAGCAGCCAAGGAGGCTGTTTGGGCATGTACTTAGGAGATATCACCTAATTAATGAGATTAATGATCAAGGAGATATACATATATGTAAAGTGCATACTAATAATAATTTTGCAGACCCACTGACTAAGGCTTTGTCGCAGCAGAAGCATGAAAGTCACACTAGTTTCATGAGTATTGGATACTTGGGTAATTGGCTCTAGTGCAAGTGGGAGATTGTTAGTAATTGTGCTCTAGAGACAATACTTTTTATATTTTAAGGAAAATATTTATTATTAAGGATTATGTTTTATTGATTATTATTTATTTATTATGTTTTGTTTACTGCGTAATAAATTGAAAGCATAGTAAATGTCCTTGGAATTTTGATACGTATTCTATATCTTTAAGTATGTGACTTAAAAATGAGATTATATGAATAGTATCTTATTCCTAAAATTCCCTAGTCGAGTATTATTATTTAAGGACAATAATAATGCACAAAGACTAGTATGTTTCTTGACAGATGACCACATCTCATTGGTCATAGGTATGGGGATACTAAAGTCAAGAACATAAGTGCATGTCTCAATGCATGGCACTAGAATGACCCGCTGTGAGATTCTACATGTTAAGTAAGTGTCATAAGTAATTCTCACTGTGATAATGGTGTAATGATCCTTAGACCTGAAATCATTATATTTCTATACGAGAATTAATATACTTTGATTACATTAAAAGTTACCTTTGACCGGGTGATGATAAAAGTGGACATTGGGTATATTATGAATCGTATGAGAAATATGAATGATCTCGATGGGATTTAATCCTCCTAATTTTAGGAGTGATATTATTGGCCTCTTGTTTGAGTGAGACTATGAAATGCACGGCCGTGCTCAAATGTTGATTTGATTTTAATAGTCTACTCATCGATCAAGAAAATAAAGATTAAATTATGAAGAGGATGACACGAGACATGCCTTGAGTTTAATCTATAATATCAAGATTAAAGGGATTATATTACATGGAACATTATTCACGAAAGGCTTAATCGAATCACCGATTTATTATTATTACTTGGGTAGTAATGATGTATTACTAGATGCCGCTCATTGTTTACAATTTTAATTAGATATTAAAATTGTTGCCAACGTAATAATAACCTACAGGGTCACACACAAAGAACGTTTGAAGGAGAAATAATTTAAATTATGAATTTAAATTAAATAAGTAATTTATTTTATTTATGATATTAATTATGTATGACTTAATTAATTATATAAATAGAATAAATGAATTACTTAAACTAATTCCAAAATTAATAATTAATTAATTAAGTGAGACTTAATTAAATAATTTAGAATTTTGGATTAGTATTAATTATAATTGGATTATAGTTAGAAAACTTATTCCTCTCTCTATATAATCTCTTTATGGGCTGATTTAATAAGATAGAGATTTTACAAAAACCCTAGCCGCTCTGAGAGAGGAGGAAGATAGAGAGAGAAGAAGTTTTCGGGTGCTAGTACACATCAATCCTTCATGAAAAGTGTTCGTGTGGATACAGTAGAGCGTAGATCGCGAGAGCGGGATACGTGGTGATTAAACAAGCTTTGGACCTCCATTAATCTTCCATTAATGAACTGTTAAAGCTTCTAAAGGTATTTATTCTTTATCTCCGAATTAAATCTTTTGTTTTCGCATGGATCCTGCGGAGGGTTTCGCTATTTTGATTTATTTTTCGCGTTTATTCTGCTGCGTTTGTGTCACGAAACCCTACAGTTCTATTGGTTCTATTAGTGTATGCATAAAGCTTCTGTTAGAGCTAAGTTTTCTATCTTTTCTCTTACATTTGTAGTCATTGATTAATATCTTGTTTGCCTTCGTGTTTATTTTGTAATTGGTCTCTGCCTGTTCTGGTTCATGCTTATCATATAGCTGCACATTATTGTGATTAGGTTATTAATATTATTAACACAGTTGGTTTATTTTTTAACTTTGTAAAAAGCAGTTAGGTTTTTACAAACCTAGATTTTTTGAGCAAATATATACACTGATGAAAAAACCAATCAATCATTGATTTTTAATATCTTGTTCAATTAATGATTTAAGTTTCAATTGTTCATATAACACTTCTCTAAATACTCATTCTATCAAAGAATAAATACTAAAAAATTGAATTTTTTTATTATTTGTATTCAACCCCCTTCTACAAGGTTTGCCCACATAGTGTAAAACCACTTTTGTGAAATCTGAACATATTCGATGTTATGACTTGTTTTGCCCATAACATGTTTGTTATAAGTCCAAATTAATTGAGTTTAGTCAATACGAAAACATCATAAATATATATATATATATATATATATATATATATATATATATATATATATATATATCTGTAGTTGTGCTCAGACCCTGTTTTAGTTGTTTTCGTGGGGTGAAAATTGTTTTAAAGAATACTGAACAGATTTGTGGTTATGTTTCGTTATGCTCATAACGTATTCGTTATAAGTCCGTTTTGCATAAATTTGGTCAATTCAGAAAACTCTTGAAGTCCTTTGTATTTTCTAGATATAATGTACAACTAAATCAGTTGACATCTTAAGTTTAAAAGTTATTTTAGAAATCTGCCCAGTTTGGTGTTTACACGTTGATTTGCTAATAACTTATTCGTTTTACATTCATTTTTCATCAAATTAGTCAATTTTGAAAGCTCTTAAACCCCTTTCTATGAATCAGGTGGAATCATGTTTAAATCTATTATTTATAGTTGTTTAAATTACCTTTTAATTATTTTGGGCATCAGAGTTTTTAGTTTTGGAATCTGAAAGTGTTTTGGCTGTAACTTATTTGTTATAACTCCATTTTTTGATAGCTTGATCAATTTAAAAACTTATTAAATTATCTACAATACTCAGTTCAGATTAGGTTCAATTTTTGCTACAGTACCCGTGGTATTTGAGTTCTAAGTTCTGTCCCTGAATATTGCAATTGTGATTGTGGTTTATTTTAGTGTTTGTCATATACAACATGACATGAGGTTATAATAACCTTCTAATTTACAAATAAATTTGATGATTCGGTATATCTGCTCAGTTTAGTCACTTGATATTTTAGTTTGTTTGATTTGGTTAAGTATTCAATTAGTTTGGTGCATTTTATTTGAGCTCTCTTTATCTCTATCTCACATTGTTGTTATGTTCTTGCCGCTTGTTAATGAGTCATGTTTCTATGTATCAATATATTTGATTTCGTTTGTTTGATTTCATCCGTACTGGGCATTTGGCTCACGCCATTTTCTTTGTCCACGGCAGATTTTCAGGGGGATCGTGGGAATGTGTGATGAGTGTAGCCTTGTCCTTACTAGTTCGTGCCATGAACTCAGATTAATTTAGTATTTTATTTTCAAAAGTAATGCAATGGAGTTCCATTGTAACTTGTGCCACTATGACTTTACTACATACTAGAAGTTGTTTAAATTAAGGATTTATTGGGTTTTGAATAAATTTTGAATTGTGAAGTTTTCAGAATAAATTCAGGTGTTATGATATATTGGGCGATTTATAGTATTTTCGATAATTTTGAAATATGGGTGTTACAGATACACTATCACACCCCATTTCTGAGGCGCGATCTTAATACTAATAATCAATCTAAAGTTAGAGTGTAGAACCTATATCATAATTTAATAATAGAAAATCACAATTTCTAATAAGTCTGAATGGCATCATGCCTACTCTTATTACCTAATAAGATTCGTATCTTAAAAACAATAGAGTTTCGAAAGCCATAAACCAGGCTGCAAAATGAAACAAGTGTATCAATTTAAACTAATGAGGGTCTAAAGTTTTCGAATTTCTTCAAATCATGAACTATTGAAATCAACTAATGGTCGTTTACCCAAGCGACCCCATCCTTACGGCGAATCTAATCATCAATACTTGAGGAAGGAATGAAACAAAAAGGGTGAACGAACAAAGCTCAGTGAGGTGGCCCAAAACTAAACAATAATACAAATCGAAGTACAATGACGAATATTCAATGATGAATATATGATCAAAGCAAAAACATGAAAGATACGATGGATGACAATGATATAACCAATAAACTAATTTCTAATAACGGATGACAAATAATGTGATCATGTGATGTACGAATATCAAATACAAATACTAATACAAATGCAATACCGGTATGCAGAGGCGTTTCACGAGGAGCCACCCTTAGGTTGCATGTAAACTTGCCTAATAAAGTTCATAAACTTCCACTAAGAAAACATTATCCTAGTGGTTCCTGATAAACGAACCAAATCGTTTTAGGACTAATCACTCGTAACTAATTATCACCGAATAAATTGATTACAAATGAACAAATATCAATATATCAAATCATAATTTGAGATAATGTTTAAGTATTCAAGAATATAGAATTCAAAAATGACGAATCGAATACCATTGAACGATGCAATCCGAATGCTTAAAAAGGTTAGTAGTGCATACTTGTAGTAATTCAAATTTTAATAGCAGATGGACAAAGATTTTGAAACAATGATCAACTAGAGAGTTAGACTACATTCAACAAGGATTCCAGAATGATAAGATTCATAATAAACGAATAGATAATGAATTTTTTATGAATTTTTGAAGTTCAAGTAACATAACAGAAATTATTCAGGACCAGGTCATGTTAAAAGCTGATTTAGACAAAGAACACAATTTGATATCAATTCGATTATAACTAGACAATTAAAGAGCATTTTCAGAGGTTTCGTAAATGATAAAAATCACAATTTTATGATGAATAACAAAGAAGTTATGAATTTTTGAACATTAACCAACTTTGCCGAAAAGTATAAACGGCCCTGAAATTTTACAAGTCAGTTTAGGTAATTAAATAGATTAACATATTAAATGGGAGAATGAAAAATTATGTCACAAGATTTCCAGATTGATATCATGAGTAATTGTTCGATATAAGAACGATTTATAGTGAATTTTAGAACATGTAAAAAAGTGTTCACGATCTAAAACTGAAGGGTAACAAAGAACACAATTTTGGACACAGTTAGTCCCCGATTTCACATAATATGCATTAGACAAATATTGTAGATATCGAAACAAGCTTTCCAGAATGTTAAGAATCAATGAATTCCGATCACAAATGAATCAGTTATGGATTTTACAACAGGTCTGAGTTGTAGATTTTATCAAATACGAATTTCAGCATAAACAAATAAGAAGAAGAACATGACATGAGTCTGGAGAAGAAGATATCAAAAACCCTCACCTTATATCAATGGAAGAACACAAAAAATCTCTTCTAAATGTTGCTCTCTTCCCAAACCCTAGTCTCCAAGTGCGGCTCTAACAAAAGTTACGTATAATAGATTTAGAATAATATATAACTTTATATATATACTATTCTATTTCTCAAAAAGCTAATAGAAGTAGAATAATAATATAACCTTTAATATTATTATTAATCATATTCCAATTATTATTAGAATAAGCAAAATACATATATTAATTATATAATTAAAAATAATTATATAATTAACATATATATTAAAAAATGGGATATTACATCCTTCCCCCCTTATAAAAATTTCATCATCAAAATTTAACTAACATGTACCTTGTGTGAAAAGTTCAGGATATTTTTCACGTATATCATTCTCAACTTCCCAAGTCGCTACCTCGACTGAGTGATTGCGCCACAACACCTTAACTAATGGAATGGCGTGTTTCCTCAACTCTTTATCTTTGTGATCCAAAATCTGAATTGGAGTTTCATCGTGGGACAAATCAATATGAATTTGATTTGGTTCATAACTAACTATATGAGATGGATCCGGATGATATTTACGAAGACAAGAGACATGGAATACAATATTAATATATGACAAAACAGGAGGCAAGGAAACTCGATAAGCAACAGGACCAATACGCTTCAATATCTCATACAGACCAACAAAACGATTGTTGATGAGATTACGAAGACGTATGAATAGTAATCATGATAACTCAACACTAGAATATGACAAGTAAATAATACTACGCCTACACAGAAATAAGGAAGAAATGAAGACAAGGCAGATACAGTGAATCAATACATTAGAAGAAGTTTTGAAGTCTACTACAGGTCACTGAAAGAAGTTCATTAATATGTTCAAGCATCAGTGAAGAATAATGTGTAAAGACTTTCAGGTTTCATAAGTGTTAAAGATTTAGTATAAAAGTGTCACTAGAAGATTTCAGTGTAAAGACATTGATTGAACATAGACAGTGTTCGAAGCATATGAATCTAAAAGGATTGAAGAAAAGGTAAAGACAAAGGTTAAAGAAGACAACTGTTATCTTCAAACTATACTCACTGAAAGAAATTCAGTTATATGTTCAAGCATCAGTAAAGAACAGAGAATGAAGTATTCAAGATTGTGGTAGTAATGGAGACGTTGTCTAAGTACCAGAAAAGATTACATTGAATGTACAATGTTTATTGAAAGTCAGTGTTTGAAGCAATGTAACAATCCAAGGTTAATAAACTGAAACAGAATAAAAGTAAAGAGAATTTAATTCAGTGTTAGTCATTTTTGAACTACACTAGTGCACTAAGCGTCAGCACAACAAGAAGAGAATTACCTTGATTTATTATAAGAAAATCAGTTGATCAAGCCAGAAGAGTGAAAACCAAGTGGTAAATATTTCAAGCATTTCAAGAAATTTTTTAAGGCAAGTATTACTACATTTGGTGGCTCTTGTACTCTTAAAGCACTCTAGAGGCGCACCAAAATTTCTTAGGGACAACGAAATACATTTGAATAAGTTTCTAAGTACTTTCGTGGCTCATACACACTGCAAGCACTCAAGAGGCGCAACAAAACTCCTTAGGCGCAACGAAATACTTGTGAATAACTTTTTAAGTACTTTCATGGCTCCTACACACTGGAAGCACTCTAGAGGCGCAACATAACTCCTTAGGTGTAACAAAATACTTGTGAATAAGTTTCTAAGTACTTTCGTGACTCCTACACACTGCAAGCACTGTATGAGGTGCAACAAAACTTTCCCTTGGGCGCAACAAGAGTTTCGTGGCTCCTCTACAAGGGACACAGAGTGTAGGCGCAACAAAACTTTACCTTAGGAGCAACAAATGAGTTTAAGGCAAAACCAAGAGGCTCGTGGCTCCTCTACAAGGGACACAGAGTGTAGGCGCAACAAAACCTTTCCTTGGGCGCAACAAAAGTTTCGTGGCCCCTATACACTGCACTCACTCTACAGGCGCAAGAAATGACTTAGCATTGTGAAGAACAAATCAATTTTAATTGATTTGAAAAGTCTACACCATATATAAACAAAATGGCGTTCTCATTTTGAAGTGTGTTCTGGTTCATCTCTTTCAATCAAAATTGCCGAAGAAGAACACAACAAAAAATATACAGAGGGGTCAAAACAAATAAAAGCTCTATCCATTACTCCTTACCAAAGTCTTTTGTTAATGGCCGGATAAACCTTGTAATATTTTAAGGGCCATTACTAAATACTCCCGGTAGTTAAATCCTTAGATAAAATTATAGATACAAATATTGTATATGATTTGGCTTGTATATTTTTGTAGAAGCAAAAAACTAATTTGTTCTTTGGAAACCAGTTATATTTTTAACTAGGTGTAGCAACCTCAGGGTTTATATACGAAAGATATATTCCCCAAAACTTTTCTCGTTAAATTACTTGCTAATTTTCTAGAACATTAATGATTATTCATAAATACAGAAAATTTGTAAGCCAGCCTCATAAACACTATTCACCTCATGATCTCGAACCCACTAACCGAACTATAAATTATTTATCCACAAAAGTTTCAATTTTTTTAATTTAGTGAGTATCGTATTCAACCCCTACTTCTACAATACTTCGGGACCTAACAATTGGTATCAGAACAGATTGATTGATGTATAAATCAAGATCCACAACTCAGTGAAGCTAACCGTGCCGAAGCTGTTTGAAAGCAATATGAGACATTGTTAAATAAATTTAATTATAAACTTTTAGTAAGTTTATTTTATAAATTTTATATTAAATTTATTTTATAAATTTTATTAAATTTATTTTATAAACTTTTATTAGTTTATGTTATAAATTTTAATTAGTTTATTTTATAAATTTTATATGTTAAATTTATTTTATAAACTTTTATAAAATTTGTTTTTTAAACTTTTATTAGTTTATGTTATAAATTTTAATTAGTCTATTTTAAAAATTTTATATGTTAAATTTATTTTATAAACCTTTATAAAATTTATTATATACTTTCATTAGCTTATGTTATAAATTTTAATTAGTTTATCTTAAATTTTATATTAAATTTATTTTATAAACATTTATAAAATTTATTTTCTAAACTTTTATCAAGTTATATTATAAATCTCAATTAGTTTATTTTATAAACTTAATAGTAAATTTATTCTTTAAACTTCTATAAAATTTGTTTTATAAACTTTCATTAGTTTATGTTATAAATATTAATTAGTTTATTTTATAAATTCAATAAAATTTAAAAATTTAAATTTATTATAACAAAAGCCACAAAAGGAAGCAGTAGAAGCTGATTGGTATGCTCAAGGAGTAGTAAATGAAGATTTTTCCGAGCATTGAAGACAACTAAAATTGACTGAAGATTATTCAATGAAGTTAATTCAGGACCAGGTTGAAGAAGAAGTTGTACTAATTTCCTCAGAGGTTTACTCCATAGGATCCCACTAATATTTTGGAAGCTGCAAAAGAAGAGATTAATTTGGGTACAGTTTTTGGTTAATTTGAGTTGTATTTTTGGATGAAAAATCTTAGGGGTTAAAGTAGTGAAGGAGAACAGACTGGACTACCTGATATATCAGTTAAAACCTTAAAGATTATTCTAAAGGGAGATTACAGGAAGTTCGTGCTAACACTGCAGATCATCTGGAATACACGATTACAGTCAATAGGGATCGAAGGATAGAACCACATTGTCTACAGAAGAACTGTATGTGCTGAAGCCCTATAAACTAGAACAAGAGACGAAGAAGATAATATTTGGTAAAACAGGGTGTTAGCATATCTATTGTATTTGTGACCCAGGAACCAAATTTGATTGAAGTCAAAGTTGAGAACCTCTGATCATAAACGAATTGATCCAATAAGATGAATTGCAGATGTAATAGCTCGAGGTAGTGGTCAAGGTGTTGCATATAAATTTGAAACTTTGGAATAACTTGAGAACTGGACTACAGGTCAATCCTGCAGGGCAACAGGAAGTTCAGTGACATCAGATTCAGACGGAATCCTAATTTTAAATCTAAGGTCGTTACTTATAGATTCCATAAAGGATATTTTCAAGATCAGTTCAAGAGGGAGTTGCAAAACAAGGATTATTTAAAATAAAAGACAAGATCCGGGGTTTGCTACATAGTTTGAAGAAGCCTGTACAAGCAAATGATGAGTTGGGTTGAAGCAGGAATCTCAAGCATTAGTGAGGATGTAGCAAGGGAAAGCATTTGTTGATGAACTTAAATGCAAGATTGATTCTATCAGCGACAGTGATGAACCAAATGGATATCTAGCATCAATGACCAACATTGGAGATGAATCCCTAAGCACTTCACAAGTACACATTCTAACTAGTATACGTTTATCTAATTCAGAACTGTATGATTATTAAGTTTTGAAATGTATTTTATTCATGTCAGCATGTTAGCATCTTAGGACTTAAATGCTTAATTGATTGCTAAGAATAAGATTGCATGCTAAGATTCATGAGTTTAATTAGTGCATTTCATACTTGATTTTATATGCAGTAAAATGAATATCTAGAATTAGATAGGGTGTTCTAGACAGTTAGGTGTATCCCTAAACATTTGCTAGAACTTGAGTTAAATCTTCTGTGATTTAATACCTCTGTTAATGTTGTGAAAATTGCTAATAGGCAAACATGCCATATATCAGATATTTTATATTTGTTCTTATTGTGATAAATGAATTGTTAAGTGTATGAGAAATTTTATATTGCTCATAATGTTTTATTCAAATATTCTGCATATTCTTGAAATTTTTTATGTGTTTATTTCAATATGATTTGCTCCCACTCACATAGTTGCACTTAAATGTCATATCATATCATGCATTTCTTGTTAAGGAATATAAGATTAAAAGATGGTAGAATTATCTAAGTAGTTAGTAACATTTGTAGATTTAAGGATTAATCTAAACCTGACTTAGGTAATTAGAGTTAGTTAAAATGTGTTAGGAATCTACATGTGATTTGATGATAACATTAATCTTAGAATCATAGAAATTTAGTTTGATGTAACTGATCAATTGATATGAAAGTTATAAATATCAATTGATCAGGAAACCATTTATCAGTTGAAGTGTTTATATGAATCAACTGATAATTTGGATTGTATCATAGGTGTACTTAGTCTATTTCAATCGATAAGGTGTAAATCAATTGATATTTTGTTCATCAATTGATGTTGGAGTCGATTGATATAGATCATCAATTGATGTGTGAATTAAACTGTTAAATTGTAATTATGTGAAGACAGGAAATTACACAAGTGAAGGATGATCAATTGATATTGAAGCATCGATGGATGAGGGATTAATCGAAGAAGCCAAGTCAAGCATTGAAGACCATCAACTGATGTGAAAACCCATCGATTGATATATCGATTGATAACATCTATCAATCGATAAGTCATCTTTTATCAATCGATGGATATAAAGATCAATCGAAGAAGAACATCAGTTGATGGATTAAAAGATGGATCAATTGATATGCTTAACAGCAAACTATCAATTGAGTGTGACAACACATAGAAAGAATATCTGCTGAAGATCCAGAGAACAAAAGCACACCTATGGAAGACAGTCTAGAATGACTGTGAAGACTCAATCAGAAGCTGTCTTTTTAAACCTTTTTTTTTAAGAAATAGGTAGAAGAAATGCAGGTAGAAACAATCCTAGATTAGGTATTGTAAAAGTACACTTGTGTTATATAAAACAAGTGTAGCAACATTTTTAGAAAAGAAGTTAGACAAATTCAAGAATCAACTGTTCAAGCCTGAGAGCACATTTGTAAGAACAGTTGATTCGTTTTCTAATCTTGTAAAAACGCAGCTAGGTTTCTTTTAACCTAGAAAATTGAGCAAAAATATACACTGATGGAGAAATCAATCCATCAGTAATTTTAAAACTCTTTGCTTAATTTACTTTTCAGTCTTAAATTGTTCCAACATATTCTCACTAAGTCAAATCCTCAAGAACAAATATTATAACATACGAAAAAGTTTTAATATTTGTATTCAACCCCCCTTCTACAAATATTGACATTGTTATTAAGGAATAACAATTGGTATCAGAGCAGGCTTTCAACATACAGAAAGTTTAAAGATCAAGAATAGTCAATATGGGCCAAAAGGATTCAGGTGTAAAGATTCCGATGTTGGAAAAGGATGAATACTTTCCATGGAAGGTAAAAATGCATCTGCATCTTCTTTCTCTAGATCCTTCTTATGTTCACTGCATAGAGAAAGGTCCTCACATTCCCATGAAGCTAGTTACAGGAGTAAACCCAGATGGAACTCCTACAGTTGATAGACATATTCCAAAACTTATTTCTGAATTCACAGAAGAGGATGAAAAAGAAGTACTGAAAGACAAGAAGACCATGAACATTCTGTTTAATGGTCTAGATAAAGATATGTTTGATAATGTGATAAACTGTACTTCATCAAAAGAAGTGTGGGACACTCTTCAAACTCTGTGTGAAGGAACTGAACAAGTTAGGAAAAATAAGATGCAACTCTTAATTCAAAAATATGAATCATTTCATTTTAAGAGTGGTGAAGCCATCAATGATACATATAGTAGATTTCAAAAGTTGTTGAATGGTCTAAAGCTATATGGTAGGGTTTATGCAACAGAAGATACAAATCTCAAATTTCTAAGATCTCTTCCAAAGGAATGGAAGGCAATGACTGTCTCCATTAGACAGTCTCAAGACTTCAAATATTATACTCTAGAGAAACTATATGGTATTCTCAAAACATATGAACTGGAGATTCAACAAGATGAAGAGATTGATAAGAATCAAAGAAAGGAGAAAACTGTGGCTTTGATGGTCAATGGGAATTAAGACAAGAAAGAAAAGAAAAATACTGGTTGTGTAGAAGAAGTCATGATGGTGGCTAATGATGCTGATGAAGAATCATCCAAGGGAAAAGGAAAGACCAAATGTGAGGAAAATGAAACATGTTCACAGGATGATTTGGATGAGATTGATGAGCACCTTGCATTTTTGTCAAGGAAGTTTTCAAAGGTAAAATTCAAGAGGAATCCAAATGCTCAAAGGCCTGGATCCCAGTTTAGAAACAACAATCAAAATAAAAATTTGGTTGATAGATCTAAATTCAGATGTTTTAACTGTGGATTGTCTGGTCATTTCTCAAGTGAGTGCAGGAAGCCAAAGCAAGAAAAGGCGAAGACATATGAGGGTATTGATTATAAAAAGAAATACTTTGACCTTTTAAAATAGAAAGAAAAGGCTTTTGTCACTGAAGAGAAGGACTGGGCTGCTGAGGACAGTGATTCTGAAGAATATATCAATTTAACTCTAATGGCCAACCATGAGGATGAAGAAGCTAGTTCAGCATCCAATCAGGGAAACAAGAAGAAAAATCTCTGGTGTTTGGATAGTGGATGTTCAAGGCACATGACTGGAGATTTGTCCCTGCTCACAAAGTTTGTGGAAAAGGCTGGCCCAGGAGTTACTTTTGGAGATGACAGCAAAGGTTTTACCCTGGGATATGGCTCAATTATAAAAGAAAATGTTATCATTGAAAATGTAGCACTAGTTGATGGATTGAAGCACAATCTGCTCAGTATCAGTCAACTATGTGATATTGGTAATGGTGTGTGGTTTATAACTGGATCATGCATCATAGCCAATAAAGAATCTAGTGATATTCTCTTAACTGGAGAAAGGAAAGGAAATGTCTATATGGCTGATTTTCTCTCTGTAAAGACAAATTCTATGACATGTCTACTAAGTAAAGCCAATACAGATGAAAGTTGGACTTGGCACAAGAAGCTAACCCATTTGAATTTCAAGGCCATGAATCAATTGGTTAGGAGGAATTTGGTTAGAGGCATCCCACAGATGGAATTCACCAAGGATGGACTGTGTGATGCCTGTCAAAAAGGAAAACAAATAAAAGCATCATTCAAGTCAAAGTCTGAATCATCAATTGATAAGCCTCTGGAATTATTGCACATGGATTTATTTGGTCCAGTCAACAACATGTCAATTGCCAAAAAGAAATATGCCTTAGTAATTGTGGATGACTTCACAAGATTTTCATGGGTATATTTCTTATTCTCTAAGGATGAGGCAAGCAAATTAATTATCAACCATGTGAAGAATGTTGACAATGGCACTGAATGGAAGGTCAAGAAACTTAGAAGTGATAATGGTACTGAATTCAAGAATTCAACCATGAAAGAATTCTGTGAAGAAAAAGGTATCACTCATCATTTCTCTGCACCAAGGACTCCACAGCAAAATGGAGTAGTTGAAAGGAAAAATAGGACCTTGATTGAAGCTGCTAGAACTATGTTAGAAGAAGCTAAACTACCTACATACTTCTGGGCAGAAGCAATTAATACTGCTTGTTACATTCAAAATATTTCCATGGTCAATAAACTTCAAGGCAAAATACCATATCAATTGATGAAGAAAGACAAGAAACCAACAGTTAATTTTCTTCATGTCTTTGGCTGCAAATGCTTTGTACTGAGAAATCAAGGTGAAAATCTAGGAAAATTTGAAGCCAAAGCTGATGAAGCTATATTTGTTGGATATGGAATAACAACCAAAGCATACAGAGTCTATAACCTTAGATTACACATTGTTATGGAATCTATGCATGTAGTCTTTGATGACAAGAAAATTCAAGGGTTGCTTGATGAAGGATTTCATGATCTATTGCGTTTTGAAAATGAATTCTCAAGTAATATTGAAGATAGTGATGATGATGAGGAAATTACAAGTATACAAGTTCCTTGAATCCTCCCATCAATTGATGTCATTGCTTCAACAGATAACTTATCAGTTGACAATCATCAATCGACTGATAATACATCAATTGATAATCATTCGATGGATAACAACTCTGCTCAACAATCTTCAAATAGAGTGTCCATCACAGGGGGAGGGTTCTCAAATAGTCAATCACTTCACAGTGATCATAACACTTCCAATGATCATGAAGCATCATCTTCAAGGACAAACTTACCATCTCAAAGGAAATGGACAAAAAGTCATCCCTTTGAACTAATTATTGGAAATGCAAATGATGGTGTCAAAACTAGAAGTGCAACTCAAAATGAATGCTTGTATAGTAGCTTTCTGTCACAAGAAGAACCAAAAAGGATTGAAGAAGCCTTGAATGATCCTAATTGGATAAATGCTATGCAAGAAGAGTTGAATCAGTTTGAAAGAAACAAGGTGTGGAAGCTGATGCCCAAACCAAAGAACAAGTCTATCATTGGTACAAAATGGGTATTCAGAAACAAAATGGATGAATCTGGTACAATGACAAGAAATAAGGCAAGATTAGTGGCAAAGGGCTATTCACAAGAAGAAGACATAGATTTTGATGAAACATTTGCACCAGTTGCAAGGTTGGAAGCAATCAGAATCTTTTTAGCATTTGCTGCTCATACAAATTTCAAAGTATATCAGATGGATGTAAAAAGTACTTTTCTCAATGGAGAACTAGAAGAAGAAGTATATGTAGAACAACCTCCTGGTTTTATTGATCCTGTTCATCCCAGATTTGTATACTATCTTCTCAAGGCACTTTATGTATTAAAACAAGCACCTAGAGCCTGGTATGACACTTTGTCTAAATTCCTGATTGAGAATTACTTCACTAGAGGTACTGTTAATAAAACTCTCTTTCATAGAAATGTAAATGGCTCTATGATTCTTGTTCAAATCTATGTAGATGATATTATCTTTGGCTCAACTAATGAAAAACTTTGTAAAAAGTTTGCTAAGTTGATGCAGAGTAAATATGAAATGAGCATGATGGGAGAACTAACCTACTTTCTTGGCTTGCAAATCAAACAAGTTAAAGATGGTATTTTCATAAATCAAACCAAATATATTTCTGATTTATTAAAGAGATTTGATTTAAATGAATGTTCCTCTGCAAAAACTCTCATGGCCACTGTAACTAAACTTGAATTAAACACTAAGGAAACAATAGTGGACATTTCAAGTTATAGAGGCATGGTTGGCTCATTACTTTATTTAACTGCAAGTAGGCCAGATATAATGTTTGCTACATGTCTTTGTGCTAGGTTTCAAGCTGATCCTAGAGAATCTCATTTGATTGCAAAAAAAAGAATATTCAGATATCTCAAAGGAACTCTAAATCTTGGAATTTGGTATCCTAGAGATTCTGGATTTGATCTAATTGGCTATTCAGATGCAGACTATGCAGGTTGCAGAATCGACAGAAAAAGGACAACAGGCTCCTGTCAATTTCTAGGAAATAAGCTTGTGTCATGGTTTAGCAAAAAGCAGAATTCAGTTTCTACATCTACTGCAGAGGCTGAGTACATTGCAGCTGGAAGTTGCTGTGCACAAATTTTATGGATGAGGAATCAACTACTTGACTATGGGTTCAACTTGAACAAGATTCCTATTTTCTGTGACAATACAAGTGCCATTGCTATAACAGAAAATCCTGTGCAACATTCCAGAACCAAGCATATTGACATAAGGTATCACTTCATTAGGGAACATGTAATGAATGGTATAGTTGAATTACATTTTGTCCCTAGTAAAAGACAACTTGCAGACATTTTTACCAAACCACTAGATGAATCTACTTTTAATAGATTGGTTTGTGATTTAGGTATGCTTAATTATATTTAATCCTTTAAATGTCTGACAAGTTATGTATTAATATTTATTTTAGCCATTGATTATGTTAAATTATTGATTCTTCAATAATCAACTGATAAACATTTTTATATATCGATGGATATCTGAAGCTGTCGACAGATAAATATATCAATTGATGATATATTTGTTTATCGATGGATATCTGAAGCTGTCGACAGATAAATATATCAATTGATGATATATTTATTTATCGATGGATAAATGTACCTATCGATGGATAAGATTGCTATCAATCGAAGACCTGGAATTTGATTAGTCCATGTCATCAGTCAATCTGTACAAAATTTAGCCGTTGATTACTTATTTTATCAATTGATTAATACATATATTCATGTATGTATAACAGTCGATTGCCAAAATAGGTAACTTTTACCTTTCATTTTCTTTTAACGGTCGATTAAGTTCTATTTTGAGTAAGAAATTGATTGAGAATTTAGTAACTATAAATAATGAGATTAAAACATTGTTCATTCTTACTTACATTTTTACTAACAATTTCTCTAACTCTTTCTCTCTCTCTCATTCTACGAACTTAATCACAACCCTCTGTCTCTTAGTACTCAACTCTTCTAATATCTTCAAAGCTTTTGTACTACTAATCTTCTACTCAAGGAAATGGCATCTTCATCCAAGAAAATCTCTCAAGCAGGGTTCATCTACGAATTGAATAATTTTGTGGCCTGCACGGTTGTTGAAGAGGCTCCAAAGGAATTTCATCCATTGATGCAATTCCTGGGAAGTGGCAAGATACAGAAAGCATTGAAGGAAGCACCAACAATAATCTGTAATTTGGTGGAAGAATTTTGGTCCTCTGCAGAAGTTGCCGATGACTTCTCGAGCATCAAGTTCAACTGTAAAGGACAAGAGTACATTCTTACTACTGTTATTTTAAATGAATGTTTAGATTTGCCTGTTAATAATACTGATAATGTGCCTAGTGAATCAGATATTAGAAACATGCTTAGGGCTGTTAATTATGCAAATCCTGATATCAATTTAGGACAAGTAGTTAGAAAACACCTTAGGAGAGAATGGTCTTATTTCTTTGATGCAATAATAAAACGTTTTAGTGGTAAAATTAGTAATTTTGATGCCATAACTTCAAGCATGCAACAGATAGCGTATAGTGTTTTATTTGATGAATATCATGATTTTTCTTCTATATTGTTATCTGAAATTGCTGCTAAGTTAGGAAAGAAGCATGATAGATCTAATCATATATACTATGCTAGATTTATCATGATTATAATTAACCACTTGGTCAAAGAAATTGAGTTTTGCAGGGAAACTGAAACCCTTGAGTGTTGGACTCAAAACAAAAGGGTCTTTAAAGACCTAGTAAGGATCAATCTTTACAGCAATGTGGAATTGATCTATCCCCCTTTTGTTCAGGTATTTGTCTCTACTTTAAATTCTTCCCAACCTAATTCTTCTTTGCCTTCTATGACTATGGAGGGTGGTAGTAATGACCCCAACCCTCCTGCCCAAGTCACACAACCAATCTCTAAATCCAAATATAAGAAACCATCCTCAACAGGTTCCCAAAAACCTGCTGTTGTAAAAACAAAGAAAAGAAAATCAAATGTTTTGGTAGATAGACTAGAGGAGGATTTAGGTGGTGAGGGAACTGGGGAACATCAAAGAACCTAGAAGGATAATGAGAGTGAGGGTGTGCAACCTCAGCCAAGCCACTCCACAGTTTCCCAAAAGACTGTGGATGTAAATATGGAAAACACCACATTCCTATTGCCATCCTCTCAAAAGGATGACAGTATTGAAAATAGCCCACAACCAGGGGCACAGAACAAAGTTGGGGACACAAAGTCCAAACCATTAACCCCATATAAGAGGAGAGGAAAGAAAGTCACCTTTGCACTTGGGGAATCACACACTGCAAAACCACATGAAACTATGGTGGAACCTTCACAAAGTCTGATTGATGCATCTCATATAAATGATGAGATGCAACCCCATTCTCTTTCAATTACTATCTCTTCTATTCTTCTTTCCCCATCTCAAACTTCTTCAGAAAATGTTTTGATAGATTATCGAACATTTTCAGATTCTCCTTCTTTGTTTTTCAAGGAGAAGCCAACACTCTCTCCTGAATCTTCTTCTCAGAATTTTCAGGATTCTATTTCCAATATCATCTCAAACATAACTTCACAAATTATCTCAACTGTTTCTTCTCCATCAATTGATGTTCCTTCATCAATTGATATTCAGCCATCGACTGATAAGCCATCGATCGATACTCAAGATCAATCGATGGGTATGCATCAATCGATGGATGTCCCAAACACCACTTCAACTAATATTTTCAATACATCAATTGATGATCAATCAATTGATGTTGCCCAAACACTCTTAGGAATGAGTGAGTTGAGTGAGAGGCAGGATTGTAACCTGGCAAAAGGAGAGGAAGTGAGCAAAAACATTCCTATTTCTTCCAGGGATGAGAGTGAAACATTTGAGGGCCCCACCTTAAAAGGTGCACAACAAATAAGTGAGGGAGAGGTAAGATTCCAGGATGAGATCCTGATGCAAAATAGAGAGATGAGTGAGAGTGATAAAACAATTCTTCAATTTGCACAAGAATTGGAAAATGATCTGATGGCAGAAGAAGAAGAGGAAGGAGTAAAGCAGATAGGGGGAGCCTATGATGCAGAATCTAGTGGGAGTGGAGTTCTTAAGGACCTTGAAGAAGAAATAGATGCTGGTGAATTGGATCCAAGGAATTTCATTCATCCTGATCCTCAATATCAAGGGTTGGCAACTTCAAGTAACAGGACTGCAGAACAACTTTTAGGAATTGAGCATACAGAACAAAGAACTAGGAATCTGAAGGAAAACATTGCCAATATAACAGACACTTGTTATATGGCACCTGAAGAGTTGGAGAGTGATTCTGATGAGGAACCATGGATGAGCACTATTGATGGTTCCTTAGAAGCTGTTGAAACTGAAATTCTGTCTCAATACAGAAGAGCAATGGTGGAAGAAGAAATTGCAAATTCTGCACAAAGAAGAATTGCTCACTACATGAGGGACACAATGAAGATCCAAAAGATGACAGTTACAGGAGTAAGAAGGGAACTGGAGATCATCAAGAACTCTATCTCCACAACCAAGGATACAATAGACAGAAGATTGGATGAAAAGTTACCATTCAACACCATGAATAGCATCAAGGACAAGCTTTTCAAGGAATCCAAGAATTTTGCATCTTTGGAGACAAGAGTAGGGTCTCTAGAGAAGAAAATGGATGATATCCTCAAAAGTCAAAATCTACATTCTTCCGTTCTTCAAAGGATTCTTGACAGACTTCCACCACCTTCTTTATTTGATGATAACAAAAAAGGGGAGAATACAAAGAAGAAAGATGATGGTGGTGGTGATAGCAAAGGCAGTGGTAACATAGGTGGATCCGGAAAGGACAAGTCTAGTGGTATTGGCAGTTCTGCACACAGAAGAGATAAAAGCAGAAGCAACAGGGACAATCAATCTTCAAAGAGAACTAAGTCATCTAATTCTCCAAAAGATGACTTAGAACAGAAAAAGAGAGAATTCAAGAAGTTTGATGATCTTGAAGCTAGGAGAATTTCTAGGGAGAAAGAAACTCAATCAATGATTGAGAGGGAAAAGAAAAGAATTGAAGATCTAAGGAGAAGCACTGAGTTAGTAACAGAGGCAGTAGAAAAAGGAGACTTGGATGAGTTCATTGCTCAAACAAGAAAAATAAATGAAGATGCACAAAAGGCTGCCAAGGAAAGCAACTCAGATGCTGAAGCCTTTTTGTCAGTTGATCAAGAAGCCCTTAAAGAGAAGAAAAAGGAAAAAGCCATAATGATTGAAGAAGAGAAGAAGAGAAAAGAGCCAGTTGGCCAGAAGCTTCTTCAAGAAGCCATTTCAACAGGATTGTCAGATGCTGTCAAAAGGGAAAAAGAAAATGAGGAGATAGCAAGGCAAATGGAATTGGAATGGAAAATGGAGGAACAATTAATAGACCAACCACTGAGGAAAAAGAGAAAAGTTTCAATGGCCAAGAAAAGGCCAGGGCCTACTCAAGAAATAGTGGTTCAGGAAAATCTCCAGGGTCAACAAGAAGAAATCAAGGAGGAAGTCACAATTGAAGGATACAATTTGAAGGGAATACCAGTAATCAATGAAAAGGGATTAATTGGAGTGAGGACTCACCCTGCAACCTCTAACCATGAAGAATCAATGAGGTTGGAGTATGAAAATGGAGTAAAAATCCTCTACTCATTAAAGGTGATAATGAAGCAAAGCTACAATGTTTTAAAGACTATTCTTCCTTTACTCAACAGAAAGTACAAACTCAACATAACAATTGCTCAGGAAATTCAATAGCAAATTTCAAGGTTAAGGAGATCCAAGGCAGAAGCTGAACCTGATTCACCTCTGAAGATATGGAAGTCACAGGTCAAAAAGGTAGTGTTGGAGCCAAAGTATGCCATGATTTTTACAGATACAGAGGGCAACACAAAGTTCTTTGATATCTGCAAATATCTGGACAAAATCACAGATGAAGAAATACACTATCTTATGAGGCAACTTGGAGAAACTGACAGAGATGAAGCAATCTTGAGAAGTTCTTTCATGAGGCAACTAAAGGAAAATGCAGAGAAGGGAAGGAAGAGGAAATAAGTAAATTATGAAGACACTGAAGCTACTTGCAGGAGTTATCTATCAATATGGTACTTCCAAAACTAATGTGCCAATTAAATTTCTTGATTTTATCTAAATGTAAATTTTTTAAAGGTTTTTTTGTTATCATCAAGTAGATTTATGCCTGTAAATAACACATACACAAATAGGGGGAGATTGTTAGGGATCTACATGTGATTTGATGATAACATTAATCTTAGAATCATAGAAATTTAGTTTGATGTAACTGATCAATTGATATGAAAGTTATAAATATCAATTGATCAGGAAACCATTTATCAGTTGAAGTGTTTATATGAATCAACTGATAATTTGGATTGTAGCATAGGTGTACTTAGTCTATTTCAATCGATAAGGTGTAAATCAATTGATATTTTGTACATCAATTGATGTTGGAGTCGATTGATATAGATCATCAATTGATGTGTGAATTAAACTGTTAAATTGTAATTATGTGAAGACAGGAAATTATATAAGTGAAGGATGATCAATTGATATTGAAGCATCGATGGATGAGGGATCAATCGAAGAAGCCAAGTCAAGCATTGAAGACCATCAACTGATGTGAAGACCCATCGATTGATATATCGATTGATAACATCCTATCAATCGATAAGTCATCTTTTATCAATCGATAAATATAAAGATCAATCGAAGAAGAACATCAATTGATGGATTAAAAGATGGATCAATTGATATGCTTAACAGCAAACTATCAATTGAGTGTGACAACACACAGAAAGAATATCTGCTGAAGATCCAGAGAACAAAAGCACACCTATGGAAGACAGTCTAGAATGACTGTGAAGACTCAATCAGAAGCTGTCTTTTTAAACCTTTTTTTAAAGAAATAGGTAGAAGAAAGGCAGGTAGAAACAATCCTAGATTAGGTATTGTAAAAGTACACTTGTGTTATATAAAACAAGTGTAGCAGCATTTTTAGAAAAGAAGTTAGACAAATTCAAGAATCAACTGTTCAAGCTTGAGAGCACATTTGTAAGAACAGTTGATTCGTTTTCTAATCTTGTAAAAACGCAGCTAGATTTCTTTTAACCTAGAAAATTGAGCAAAAATATACACTGATGGAGAAATCAATCCATCAGTAATTTTAAAACTCTTTGCTTAATTTACTTTTCAGTCTTAAATTGTTCCAACATATTCTCACTAAGTCAAATCCTCAAGAAAAAATATTATAACATACGAAAAAGTTTTAATATATGTATTTAACCCCCCTTCTACAAATATTGACATTGTTCTTAAGGAATAACAAAATGTTAGATAACGACAAAAATGGATTAGACATAATTAGTAATTAATTTGTTAGTTCTTCTATCCATGTACTTTTATGCATATTGAAGATGTTGTTCCCATTGTTGAAAATAATATCTCTAACCTATCTGGACTCAATTGAAATTGAGTTCCAAGAAGCTTAATCATTTGTGATTGCAGAATATGTAACTGAAAAGGTCAAAGTTATGTGACTTCGTGACATTTACTGTTCGAGGCATATGATTAAGCATAAAGCTCCAATATCACAATTGGTTGAGAAAGCCTACCCAACGGCAACCTTTGGAGATGACAGCAAAGGATGTACAAGGGATTTGACTATAATGATTTTTGAAATTGTCATCAGTGGAAGCATCTTTCTTGTTGAAGGACTTAAGCACTACCTACAGGGCACTAGGAAATTCTTTTCAAGGTTTTTCTGGAAAAGCATTGAAAAGGAAAAGTGTTTAATCTCAAACAAGAAGGTTAGAAGCTCACTCAAACTGAGAGTGATGAATTTTGTTCGTAGCTGACGGATTTTATATGCAAAGGTGAAACGAACTTTTCAGTAAAGCTTCATCAGTAAAGAGTTAGCTATGGCATAAGAAGCTCTCACACTTGGTGAACAAGACAATGGATTCTCCAATAAAGATGAAATTGCTGAGAGGACTATTTCTTATGGAATTCTACCTAGAAGGACATTTTGAAGTATGTCACATAGGGAAGTCAATGAAAACATCACACTGAAGCAAATTATGGCATGGAAGAAATATGCTTAATGGTGGTTAATGACAACCCTAGTTAAAAGTTGGTGATGTTAATGTATTCAACAGACAAAATGTCACAAATGGTGATTGATCACATCAGGAAGATCAAGTTGGAAGCAAAGTAAGTTATGAGAACTTTGAAGTCAGATAATGGAACTGAATTTCGCGAATGAAGTTCTATATGCATTCTGCACTTATAAAGTCACTTTGAAGCTGAAGCAATTAACACAGCATGCTACTTTATTCAACAAAGATCATGAAAAGACATCATATGAGTTAATGGCCAACAAGAAGCAAACAATGAAGCTCTTTCGTGTGTTTGGAGGAAATTGATATTTACTGAAGATTTAGATGAGTATCTTGGCAAGTTTGAAGTTAAGGCTCATGGAATAATTCTCCTCGGCTACTCATTGAAGTCGAGAGCTTTCAAGGCAAATATGATGTAAAACTAGAAGTTGATTGAAAGTCTGAATGTTTCGTTCCTACACTAAGCTCCTGAGCATTCAAATGAAAGACTATTCTGAATCTTTGAAGTTTGATTTGCCATCAGAGTCAAATTTAGATACTGATGTTGAAACTGAGGTTGCAGAAGGAATCAATGATAATGATGATGATTCAGATCCTATTAGTAGAAATGGTAGTGAAACTACATAATTCGTGAACTTTATCAGAATCCACTGAATAAGGTAAAGAATCCTCAACACATCCTAGCAGCAACTCAGGGGAAACAAATAAAAGAAGGATCTACTAGTCGTACTCAACACAATGAAGATCAAAGCAATACATCAATAACATATCTGCCAAGACAAAAGGTTTGAAGTCAAACTAAATCCTGGAGTCTAGTTCTTAGTAAACCGGATTATTGAGTAAAGGCCAGAAGTTCTAATCAAAATGAACATATATTTTTCGGACCTAACATTTGGTATCCCAAAGAATAGTGAAGATGCACTGATTGATCCAGATTGGGTGATTGCAAATGCAAGATGATCTCAATCAGTTCGAAGGCAGAATTTGCTGAAGCTGGAACCCAGACCACAAGACAAAGCTGAAATTGGTAAAGTAAGGGTTCTCAGAAACTGGATAGTTATTGGCATTGTTATAAGGGGCAAAGCCAAACTGGTTGCTACAGGTTACTATAAAGTAGAAGGCATCGACGATGATGGAAACAGAATCTTCGAGACTTTCAAGATCTAACAGCAAGCACTAGAGACGAGACTTGATTCTTTTAGGGCCTAAGGACCTAACAAGACCTAATTGTTGAGCATTCAAACATGAATATCTATTAGATTAATGTGAACAAGGGAACTCCTGAATGGTGAGTTAGAAGTTGAAGATGATGTACAACATTTCCTGGACTTTGAAGTTGTAGATCATTGGAATTTGTATATCATTCTCTTCACAAGATCTCTATGACGGAGGTAAGAATTCAAGCATCGTCAAGGACATGGTATGGCACTTTAACTACTAATTAATTGAAAATAATTTTATATTAGAGTAGTTATACACATATATCTCTCCAGAATACATGGCACACATAATGTCATATATGTGCTAGTATACCATGATTATATTATATATGGGTCTACTAATGTAAATTTGGCAAGAGATTTTTGTTAAGTTAATGCAGAGTAGGTACAAGATGAGCATGTTGGAAGAGTTGCAATTCTTTTTGGATTATAAGTAATTCAAAAGAATGACGACAATTAAAGTAAGTCAATGATCTTTTGAAGATGCGCAATTTGAAAGATTCTAGACCTGTCAAGTCTTCTTGCCAACAGACCACAAAACTTGATCAGGGCAAATCAGGTATATGAACTGAAGTGACAAGCTATAGAGGTATGAGCAGCTCATTACTTATTCAAATGCATAAAGACCATATATTTTATTCTCGATATGCCTATGTGCAAGTTTCCAAGTAGGTACTAGAGAATCTTATCTTATAACTAAGTTATTAATTGTTAGATATCTTAGGGGATCACCAATTCTTAGAATCAGGAGCCCTAAAGATATTAGGTTTAACCTAGTTAGCTATATAGATATAGATAATGCAGGTTGTAAGAAAGACATGAAAGTCATTCCTAGAAACTGTCAATTTTGTGGAAGAAGTTGATTTCTTGCTGAAATGAGAAGAAGCACTCAACACACAGTTGCAACAAATGCTGAAATTAAAACAACATGTGAATATGTTGCTCTGATCTTCTAGACAAGGAAACTTTTTCAACTCCAACTTTGTTGGATACTCTCTACACCACATATGGAACAAGTGCATGGACATCAGGTATCATTTCTTTCGAGATTGTCCTTAGTAGAATAACTTGTAGATATTTTCTAAACAACTTGATAAATTTATTTTGTCTAAGTTGGTTAGTGAAGTTGGGATATTATTTATATGCATATTTGTTGGAAATCACATCTGCAATGAATTCTTAAATGAGTTCACAAGTATTAAAATTTTCATATTTTAAGGACTTACGAATTTATTTTTAAATCCAGTACCTCATACTTTTTGCTATTAGTTTAATTATCATGCTTACAATGTTATATGCATATGTGGTAGTTAAATGATTTAGCATAAGTTAGTAGCATAATTTAGTAGCATAATTATTTGTATGTTAAATATTTGATAAATATTAGTCAATGATATCTTGCTTAATTGCTCTAATATTTTACTCTGATATTTTTAAATATTTTATTACAAATAATTATGATACTTTTGATATTAGTGACAGTATTTAGAATTTCTGTTCTAAATAAATAATGCATATTTCAAAACTCACTAATATTGGAAGATGAAGTATTTTCTAAGTCATGTGTATAAAATTCTCAATATTTTATATATTTAAAAAATATTTCTAAAATTTGATTTTATTTGCGAGAAGTTGTAATTAGGATCACAAGTACTAAATGTCAATATTTAAAGGACTTGTGAATTTTTATTCAACTATTTTCTCGAGCTTACGTATATCAATAATAATTGCTATGAGTTTAATTGTAATATTCTAGAGTGACAATTATTAGATATAGCATAGGAAGTTAAATGCTAATATTCAATCCTATGAATATTTAAGTATTTAACAAAATTATTTTATCTTATTAAAATTATGGATTGAAGCAATACAATGATTATCAGTTTTATAATTCTGATTTGATAAAATATTAGAAGCTTAATTTCTTGTATTTTGAAATTATTGATAATTATCAGTAATAATATTTTGTTAATGTTTCCGTGCAGTTAATTGTGATATTTTTAATATGAGTGATAATACATATTGTTTATCTGAAATCACTAATAATAAAAATATATCTAAATGCTTATAGTTCTACTGAATGATTGCTATGTTTATTTGAATTATATATATGCATGTTATTAGTAATTGTTTAGTACGATATAAGTAATTAATTTATTGAAGCATAATTATTCGTAGTATAAATATTTTCTTTTATTACTTTGTGATAATTGATTAATATTTTATTACAAAATAATTATGATATATTGATACTAATGGATTTGCTTAGTCTTTATTCTAAGTAAAAATTGGTTTTTGAAAAAGCCGTTAGTATTAGTATATTTAGTTTTCTTTCTTTGACAAAATTTTAAACTTGAATGTATTAAAAAAAATTCTTGTCTGATTCTTTTTCAAAACGTTTTATTCAAAGATACATTCATTCCTCTATCAGTTTTAAAGAAGAAAACATTAAAATTCTTTTTCAAAAATTCTCTTTTGAAAATCATTTGATTTGCAGCCCTACTTTAATTTCTAAATCCTAGAGTGTGAATCAAAATTTTCTTGAAGATAATCTTTCTTTAAATCTCAAAATATTTTATCATCTCTCTAAAGGTGGTTTTAAATGCTATATTTTCAAAACCGTTTTCTCTCTTAATTTTTCCTTCTAAAGTGGCAGAAACTTTGTAAAATGATTTGTTTTTAAAACACTTGTTTCAATGTATGTTTCACATTGATTCAAAGTACCTAAATAGTGGTTGTTGATTTGAAGGCCTAGTACTGTATTGTTAAGCATCCATTCACCCCAATTGTCATGTTTTTATTTTAAGTCGGGGACACTATCGGGTGGACGAAAATGATGTAAATCATAATTGCATTATGAGTCAGAAAATCATTGTCCTCTATTTGATAAGGATCTTTTTTAAAACTATTTTCAAAACTTACAGTACTCACGTTTTAAAGGAAAAGAGACATTTTATTGAAAAAAGAATTTGGTAAGAGAGTTGAATTTCTTCTTTGGTATAAATTTCCGCTTTTTAGTGTGGGAAGTTTGTCTTATAAGAAATTCATAAGGGATATAATTTTTCTCTGATACAGTTTCCCGCGTTTTATTATGGGATAAGTGTCTTAAAAAAAATTTCGTATCATGTTCTTAAATGATAAATCTTTAGAACCGACAAAATTCTTTTACTAAAAGTGCCTTAATATAATCCATTACCATTCCTTATTATATTTTTCCTTCTCTATAGGATGAAAAATATATTTTAAAATGTTAATGTGATTATCTCTTATTCTTGATTGATTTTTTCCGTTTAGCCCTCAGTGGCTTAAGAAGCTGGCCAAGAGGTTGAGAACCCATCAATCTCTTACCTAGCCATATTACCAAACACTGCTTCATCCACTTCCATATATTAACCCTTGGAGATATAAGGAACTTATGTAAGTTAGAGGTTGATAAGGGAGAAACTGCACTTGATTCAGCAAATAAGGATGAAGTCGGAAGTGCACCCACAGCTCTACCTCCAGAGAAGAAAAGTAGTATATAAACTGAGGTAACTGTAAGCTCATTTGCATCTTCTCAAAAGGATGAAGAGCAGAAAAGGCAATTAAACTGTCTCTGGAATCATTCTCTCAACAGGGTGAGTCCATTGAAATTCGCTCGTCAGCGAGAGTATCTTGTAATGAGTCAAGCACACCACTGGCACTCACGCTGATTGTAAGCCTAAATAGATAAATTCTAGGAACACATTGCAAGACGTGCACAGTGTGAGGTATAGGCATTTAGAGGAGATACGGACTCTAGCCATACACTACATTGTCCAATGTATCTACCTCAAACAGAAGTTAATCTTCTGCATCCCGAAAGGGAGATCTCTTGTTCAGATTTATCTGGGCTTGAGAGGCAACTGATTGACAAGAATTCTTCGGATGAGTCAAGTAAGGCATTTTATGCAAAACTCCCGTCACAGGGTTACGAGGGAAAGGTATGCTCTAAATTTTCATTCATTACGTTGCCTACTACGTTGCCCCTCCTAGAAGGAGCAATTCCAGATGATGAAAAGGAATGTCCACCTCCCATTTACGGAGAAGGTGTGAGGCAACTCCTTGATAGAGCAAGGCATGATTCCCTAACAAATTTTAAAATCTTGGGATAACCGGCCATCTCAAAGAGGCGAGGCTCCACTAGACAGTGATTTAATAAAAGCTATTGAGTCTGGTACTGAGATAGTGCTTATGCATGATAGAACAAGAACACCTCTACAAGGCAAGAACACCTCTACGAGGCAATTCTCCACTTGATAGCGATTTAGTTCATTCTGATGAATCAGGTGATGAGAATACAAATAAATTGACGAATTTCACTTGCAGGTACATAATGCTGTATTTGGAATGCAGAGTGAAAGTAAGGGAGAGAAACACTTGAGTGAGAGATAGGGAGAGAAAGGGTGAAACACTTCAAAGTGCTCGACACTTTAGTGTAAACACTAACAGAACATAATAGATGTGAGGAAACCATAGACCAAACACTTACCCTTGTTACTTGCTACTTTTGAAAGAAAAGCTACTATGTTTTCCCAATCAATGACAGACGAGAACCTTTCTTGGAAGATAAGCCATTCCAAAGATGGGCCATTGGAGGATTTCTCAACTAAGAGGGAGAAGTTAGTAAGAAAAAGGGAAGTTAATAAAGTCTTATCTTCGTATTCTTAGGGGGAGAATTTAGACAAGAAAAAGAAGAAGAATCATATTCTCAGGGGGAGAACATTACTTGAGGTATGTTCTATATTCTATTGAAGACGTTCCCAGGAATTTTAATTCTTATAAAGCTCTATTTATGATAAGTTCTTTAAGTTCAACTATGAAGGATTTTGAAGTAGAGAAAGCTCAAACACAAATAGAAATGATGATGATACTACATGAATATCAGTTCAGTGCTAGAGGAACAAACATCTTTCATTTCAGTTACACAAGAAATCTAGAAATGCAGAATCTAATCCAGAAAAACCAGTAGCATTATTTATAAGTCCCAGACCATTACTTTTTCTAATTATTAGCTGAGTTATCCTCTCTATGAGATTTTTTTGCTAAGTTTAACAATCAAATAGGGGGAGATTGTTGGTGAGAATACGAAGCCGTATGAATAATAATCATGATAACTCAACACTAGAATAGGACAAGTAAATAATACTACGCCTACATAGAAATCAGGAAGAAATGAAGACAAGGCAAATACAGTGAATCAAGACATTAGAAGAAGTTTTGAAGTCTACTACAAGTCACTGAAAGAAGTTTATTAATATGTTCAAGCGTCAGTAAAGAATAATGTGTAAAGACTTTCAGGGTTTCAGAAGTGTTGAAGATTCAGTATAGAAGTGTCACTAGAAGATTTCAGTGTAAAGGCATTGATTGAAGATAGACAGTGTTCGAAATATAAGAATCTAGAAGGATTGAAGACAAGGTAAAGACAAAGGTTAAAGAAGACAACTGCAGTCTTGAAACTATACTCACTGAAAGAAGTTCAGTTATATGTTCAAGCATCAGTGAAGAACAGAGAATGAAGTATTCAAGATTGTGGTAGTAATGGAGACACTGTCTAAGTACCAGAAAAGATTCCAGTGAAAGTACAGTGTTTATTGACAGTCATTGTTTAAAGCAATGCAAAAGTCCAAGGTTAATCAGGTGAAACAGAATAGAAGTCAAGAGAATTTAATTCAGTGTTAGTCGTTTATGAACCAGACCAGTACACTAAGCGTCAGCACAACAAGAAGAGAATTACCTTGATTTATCACAAGAAAATCAGTTGATCAAGCCAGAAGAGTGAAAACCAAGTGGTAAATACTTCAAGCATTTCAAGAAATTGTTTAAGGCAAGTATTACTACATTTGGTGGCTCTTGTACTCTTGAAGCACTCTAGAGGCGCAATAAAATTCCTTAGGGACAATGAAATACATGTGAATAAGTTTCTAAGTACTTTCGTGGCTCATACACACTGCAAGCACTCAAGAGGCGCAACAAAACTCCTTAGGCGCAATGAAATACTTGTGAATAACTTTTTAAGTACTTTCGTGGCTCCTACACACTACAAGCACTCTATGAGGCGCAAAAAACTTTCCCTTGGGCGCAACAAGAGTTTCGTGGCTCCTTTACAAGGGACATAGAGTGTAGGCGCAACAAAACTTTGCCTTAGGAGCAACAAAACAGTTTAAGGCAAAACCAAGAGTTTCGTGGCTCCTCTACAAGGGACACAGAGTGTATGCGCAACAAAACTTTCCCTTGGGCGCAATAAAAGTTTCGTGGCTCCTATACACTACACTCACTCTACAGGCGCAAGAAAGGACTTAGCATTGTGAAGAACAAATAAATTTTAATTGATTTGAAAAGTCTACACCATATATAAACAAAATGACGTGCTCATTTTGAAGTGTGTTCTGGTTCGTCTCTTCCAATCAAAATTGGCGGAGAAGAACACAACAAAAAATATACAGAGGGGTCAAAATAAATCAAAGCTCTATCCATTACTCCTTACCAGAATCTTTTATTAATGGCCGGATAAACCTTGTAATATTTTAAGGGTCATTACAAAATACTCACGGTAGTTAAATTCTTAGACAAAATTATAGATACAAATATTGTATAGGATTTGGCTTGTATATTTTTGTAGAAGCAAAGAACTAATTTGTTCTTTGGAAACTAGCTATATTTTTAACTGGGTGTAGCAACCTCAGGGTTTATATATTAAAAATATATTCCTCAAAACTTGTCTCGTTAAATTACTTGCTAATTTTCTAGAATATTAATGATTATTCATAAATACAGAAAATTAGTAAGCCAGCCTCATAAATACTATTCACCTCATGATCTCGAACCCACTAACCGAACTCTAAATTATTTATCCTTAAAAGATTCGAAAGAATTTTTTAATTTAGTGAGTATCGTATTCAACCCCCCTTTTACGATACTTCGGGACCCAACAACAAGGACTAAGTTTCCCTTTCTTACGAAATCGCTTCACTACTCTCCATGGTGAAACTTGAAGTAGAAATTGATCACCAACACTAAACTCCAAACCTTTTCGTCGTACATCAACATAACTCTTTTGTCAACTTTGAGAAATTTGGAGATTCTCAAGCACCAACTATATCTTGTCAACTGTGGCTTGTACTAATTCAGGTCCAAGTAGTGCTTTCTCACCAATTCCATCCCAATATAAAGCTGTTCGGCACCTTCTACCATACAATATCTCAAATGGAGCCATCTTTGTTCTAGACTAGTAACTATTAATATAAGTAAACTCGACCAATGGTAAATAGGTGTCCAAGGAACCCTTTAAGTCAATGGCACATGCTCTAATTAAGCATATCTTCTAATGTTTGAATTGTCCATTCAGTTTGATCATCTGATTGTGAGTGGTATGCAGTACTAAAGTTCAAATTCATCCCCAAAGCTTTCTAAAAACTCTTCCAAATGAAGTAAATCGTGCATCTCTATTTGATACAATAGTTCTCGATACCCCATGCAACCTAACAATCTCTTTAACATACAATTTAGCCAACTAATCCATCTTATATATAGTGTGTTAGATCCAAATGATTGTAGAGGGGGGGGGGGGTTGAATACAATCTATAATAAATATTAAAATCTGTTTCAGATAGTTTTTGATTAAACAATTTAAATTATTATCACGAAATAATAATCAAAGAAACACAGTTCAAGTAAAATACTTATATTAAACTTGACGGGTGTTACAAGATTAAATCAGATAAACACTAATAGCTCTTTAGAATTTCTACAGAATATTTAACATGAATGCTCTGTATTTTTCTTTTTTTTAGCTTCGAATAGAATGTTAATAGAAGTGTTTGTATATACTGCCTTAATCTGCTATATATAGGCAAAATCAGACCCAAGAGACTTTTTCTGCTCGGGTAGACTTTTTCTCCTCGGGGAGACTTTTTATGGGCTGGAAGACTTTTTCTTGGGAGACTTTTATGGCCCTGGGAGACATTTCTGGCCTTGGAAGACATTTAAATCCATGAGAGACTTATTAATAAAATCGGGGAGACTTTTGAAAAGTCTCCCGAGTAACACTCCTGCCGACTTGCTTGATTTGTGAGATGTATATGTTTTTCTTTTAATCAAATGATGTACATCTTTTGTCTTCTTTTTGTTTTCTTTTTAATTAAATTCTATTTGTTTTATTATATATCTTATACATTAAATTAATTCTTTTTGAATTAATCTAAGTAAATAGGATACATAATAAATTATATTTTTGATAATAGAATTAAATTAAAGTCTCCTTCATTCTAAAATAATTCTAAATTAATTAATTTCTTAATCAATATAAGAAATAAATTAATTCTGATTGAATTAATTTACCAATTAAATTAACTAAATAATTTAATCAATTAATAGAGAATTAAATTAAAGTCTTGACTCCACGACTGCTGATGATATAATTTTAAATCTTCTATCTTCACACCAATGTCTGTAGCTGACCATTTCTTCTGTAATAAAGAACATTCTCTGTATTTTGCCAACACTCTGTGTACTGTCTGGTTCACAAGTGATTCACAACAAATAAAATTCTTCACTTGACTTTTATAATGGTTCACTTCTGCTCCTTCTGACTTGACTATATTTGTTGTCACACAAATTGAAATCTTCTGACACTGTAGCTTCTTCAAACTTAAATACTCCACTGAGGCATGATCAATTAAATTGAGTTTCTTTCAATGTAGTACTGCTTCAAGTCTATATATTGACTTTGATCTTTTTCTTGTCAAATAATACTTGCTGAAGATTCCTGTGACAGATAATATATTTACTTACAAATTATCTATGTTTGAGGTGAGTTGTCATCTCTCTAAACAAATATACTTCTAATTATATGCCTTTCAATCTCCCCCTATTTGATTGTTAAACAATAACAAGCAAATCACTAGAGAATAACTCAACTAACAAACAAGAAAAAGATATAACAATAAAACTTGTAAATAAACAAACTTAGTTCTGGTTCATATTAAACATTACCAGATTCAAACATTAATGATAGATACAAGATAGTTGTTCCTCTAGACCGAACAAATAGAACAAAGTTCTATCTTGACTTACCTATCAGTACCAGCTTCAGAAGTATCAACTTCACCTTCTTCTAGAGTTTAACTTTTGTGACCAAGTGTCATTGGTACATCTTCAGTGGCTAGTTTCTTTGGATCAGATTGTACATTTACAGATTTCTTGAGTAACTGAAATGAAAGATGTTTGTTCTTTTAGCATTGAACATATTATACAAGTAGTATTATCTTCATTTCTCAGACTCATCACTACTCCCCCTTAGGATGGCAGGGATGAAGTCTTGTTCTCTTCTTATTACCACTTCTCCTCTGTTTCTCCAACTTCGGTCTTCACTTCTCACCCAAGGTGAATTATCCAACCATTTTAATAGAGGTAACAACAGACATGACATACATTCAGCATTAAACCATCGCAAATATAAAAAATGCAAACTATGACATGTTATGCATTTTAGAAAATCCGGTTAATCCTATATACAAGAATCTTCTAAAATCAAAAGGAATAGAAGAACTAATAAATAATCATTAGTTATATCTAATCCAAGCATGTTGTTAAATACCCCTTTTTTTTCAACAATGGAGTAATCCTCTTCTAGTAAAAAGACTTTGTTCAACAATTCTCCCTTTTGGATCTTGTTCAACACTTCTTCCTTTTTGGATCTTGTTCAAACTTTCCTCCTATTTGGATCTTGTTTAAACTTCTCCCCCTTAGTTGAGTAATCCTCTTCAGAATCCTTAATATCAGAAGAAATTTCTTTCCCCTTAGTTGAGTAACATTAGAAATTTGTAACAGGGAATTGGGAATGGGATTTGGTAATTATGCTAGTGTGTGATTTTACTTTGTGTTTCTCGCAAGTGTTTCGCTCATATACTCTCTAAGTGTTTCACTCATAGAATATATATTTTCACTCTTTCTCACTTGTGTTTCTTTCTTTTCTCACAACACTGTTTCTCTCTTAGTACGGATGACATAGTCTTTTGTACCTGCAAGAAAGATCACCATAGCCCCTTCAAGAGAGGTCACTGGTGGTGCAATGGGGTTTCGTAAATTCCCGTCCTCAATTGATTCTATTAAAATATTTGACTTTGAAAACTGAATTGCTTCAGGAATAGATTCAATTAGTTATTGATCATCTAAGATGATCTATTCCGTTAGGAATCCAGATATGTTCCATCTGGGGAGGGAGACAAGGATCTATAATGTAGCAAATGATCCAAGTTTCCTCTTGACGCCTGTGAAGGCATGTTGATTCAATCAGAATCATCAATCATTCTCCCTTCCCTGATATGGAAGTTTAGAATAATTGCTTTCGTCAATTCATCCTTAGTGTGTGACAATCCTTACAGTGCATTTGAATATTACATATATGGTTTGCAGTGTTTGAGAGTGTCAAGATGAAGTTGACTCTTTACAAATGGCCTTGGCTGACAGGCCGAATTCAATAGACTCGTCATGTTAAGATGATGAACCTAGTAACAGTTTTGCCATTTGTAAATCTATACCATTTTGGGAGGATATAAATTAGTTAGCAGTTGCCTTGGTTTCAATTTCATATTCTAACTAGAGGCACAGCTGCTGGAACACTCATAAATACTTCTCTTTTCTAGTGCACTAGAGGTACTTACTCTCTCACCCTCTTTAGTTGATCAAACTTTTCTTTTCAGGGGTTTAGTAGATGAAGTTGTATCTGTTTGAGTGTTTGTGGTTCTATGATCTGTGTTAGAGAATGTAGGTTTTCAATCCCTTGATCTCGTCCTATAGCCACTGAGGGCTCAGTATATCAATTGTAATATTTTTATATCAATTGATTAGAGAACATATCAAGATCAAGATTACCTGCTTTTACCTTGAGTCGATTGCTCTTGTTTGGCAGGACACATATATGCTTTTATTATTAGTGATTTTCAGATAAACAATATATATATATTACCACTAACAACAAAAATCATAATTAATTGCAATGAAATAATAACAAATTATCAATACATGATAATTAATAATAATTTCAAAAAATAAGTAATTATGCTCATAATATCTCATCGTATTAAAATTCTAAAACTAATAAACATTTAATTGTTTCAATTCATAATTTTAATAAGATAAAATATCATCGCTAAATACTAAATAATCATAGGAATGAAAATTAGCACTTAACTTCATACATAATATCTAATAATTGTTACTCAAGCATATGACAATTATACTCATAACAATTATCAGTAGTATATGTAAGCTCGAGAAAGTAGATGTAAAGAAATTCACAAGTCCTTTAAATATTAACATTTAATACTTATGATTCTTAGAATAATTTCTCGTAAAAATAAAAATAACTATAAAATAAAAATAAAAATAAACTTACACACTTATATAGAAATAATGATACTAAAAGTTTGAAAATAAAAACAATATGTACCATTTGTTGGAAAACAAAAATAATAAAGATATATATACATTATAGATGCCAATTAGATAAAACTGTACAAAGTTCTATTAACCTATTTATTAAACTTAATATATATATAATAGTAATAACTATATTTTAATATTTGATTATTTTCACATAAAAAATAATTTTTACCAAAATTCTAACTTGTAAAATTTTGATTAAATTATTTTAAAAGATAATAATCTAAAATTAAAATATAGTAGAATACGATCAAAAAAGATAAAATATAAAATATTATAATAATTTACACTAAACACACATTCGAGAACTAGAATTTAGTAAAATAAATTTACAAGTGTTATGACAAATATTTACATAACAAACACTTGAAATTTTATCTAAGAACATAATGCAGGTGTGAACTGGGATTTAAGATGAAGAACTATTCAACATCCCAAGTTCACCAACCAACCTGATGAATGTGGATTCATCAAGTGGCTTAGTAAAAATATTTGCAGTCTGTTCTTCTGTGGGTACAAAGTGTAACTCCACAGTACCATTCATAACGTGTTCTCGAATAAAATGATACCTGATATCTATGTGCTTTGTCCTCGTGTGCTGTACAGGGTTGTTGGAGATCGCAATGGCACTTGTGTTATCACATAAAATAGGAATTTTATTCAACACAAAGCCATAATCTCTGAGTTGATTCCTTATCCATAAGATTTGGGCGCAACAGCTTCCCGCAGCAAGGTACTCAGCCTCTGCTGTAGAATTGGAAATCGTTTGTTGTTTCTTGCTGTACCAGGAAATCAATCTTCTCCCTAGGAATTGGCAGCTCCCTGAGGTGCTCTTCCTATCAACAACACTACCTGCATAATCAGAATCTGTATATCCTATTAGATTAAAACCAGATTCTTTAGGGTACCAGATACCAAGATTAGGTGTACCCTTAAGATATCTTAAGATTCTTTTCACAGCAACAAGATGAATATCTCTAGGATCCGCTTGGAACCTTGCACATATACAAGTGGCATACATAATATCTGGTCGGCTTGCAGTTAGGTAAAGTAGAGATCCAATCATACCTCTGTAGCTTGTGATGTCTACCTTTATTGAGTTTTCACATACTCCAAGCTTGACAGCTGTAGATGAGGGAGTTCTTGCAGATGCTAAATCTTCCATATGATACTTCTTTAAAAGTTCTTTAAGGTACTTGGACTGACAAATGAATATTCCATCTATTCTTTGATTCACTTGAAGTCCAAGAAAGAATTTCAGCTCTCTCATTAAGCTCATCTCATACCTACTCTGCATTAACTTAGCAAACCTCTTGTACAAGTTATCATTAGTAGACCCAAATATTATGTCATCAACATATACTTGTACCATTATCAGATCATTATTGTGTTTCTTATAAAATAAAGTTTTGTCTATGACTCCTCTAACGAAACCATTTTCAAGAAGAAATTCTGAAAGAGTGTCATACCATGTTCTGGGTGCTTGTTTGAGACCATAGATAGCCTTGAAAAGAAAATATACAAAGTCCATGTGATCTGGATCTTCAAAGCATGGGGGCTGTTGTACATATACCTCTTCAGCTAACTTTCCGTTCAGGAATGCACTCTTCATGTTCATTTGATAAACTTTAAAATAGGAGTGAGCTGCGAATGCCAGAAACATCCTAATAGCCTCAAGTCTTGCAACTGGAGCGTAGGTTTCATCATAATCAATTCCTTCAGCTTGGGAATAACCTTTTGCAACCAGTCTAGCCTTGTTCCTTATCACAATGCCATCTTCATCCAACTTGTTTCTGAATACCCACTGTGTGCCAATTACAGTCTTGTCCTTTGGTCTGGGTACCAGTTTCCAAACATCTTGAGATTCAAATTGATTGAGTTCATCTTGTATAGCAATTACCCAATCAGGATCAGACAGTGCTTCTTCTATTTTCTTAAGTTCCATTTCATATAGAAACCCAGAATAATTGCATTGATTCTGTGTAGCACCTCTTGTTCTAACACCAACATCTGGATTACCAATGATTAGCTCAAAAGGATGAGCTTTACTCCAAATTCTCTAACTTGGCAGATTAGATCTTGATGATTCACCTTGATTTTCATTAGTTTGTTGTGTTTGATTTGTTGATCCTTCATCTCCTCCCCTTGAGTTGCTGTTAGGATCTCTTGATGAATCTCCTTGTGTGTTAGGGGTATCTCCAGAGTTTCCACTGTTTCCACCACTAGCACTTGGATCATCAACATTATTATCATTGTTGTTTCATGTTGCAGCCTCAGGTTCGTTTTCATCATCTAAGTGTGAGTCTGACATATTGTTGAACTTAAGAGTTTCAGATGGATCATCATTTTAGATGTTAGGGAATTTTGTGTCATCAAAAGTTACATTGACACTTTCTTTGACATGATGTTAATCAATAATATACACCCGATAAGATCTTCTTGAATAACCAACAAAAATAGCTTCTTGAGCTTTAGCCTCGAACTTCCCAATACGTTCTTCTCCATCTTTAAGTACAAAGCATTTAGCACCAAATACATGAAAGTACTTGAGCGTTGGTTTCTTGTTAGCCATTATTTCGTAGGGTGTCTTCATTAAGTCCTTGTTGATCAGAGTCTGATTCTGGGTATAACATGCAGTATTTACAGCTTCAGCCCAAAAGTACATTGGAAGCCTTAATTCATTCAAGATAGTCCTTGCAGCTTCAATTAATGTACGATTCTTCCTTTCTACTACTCCATTCTATTGTGGAGTTCTAGGTGCTGAGAATTGTCTTGTTATTCCCTTTCCAACACAAAAGTCATTCAGAACTGCATTCTTGAATTCAGTTCCATTGTCTGACCTTATAGCTCTAACTAGAAGCTTCGAATCCAACTCAATAATCTTGATATGATCAATCACCATTTGAGGAGTTTCATCCTTTGAGTGTAGGAATAAAACCCATGTATACTTTGAATAGTCATCAACAATCACCAAGGCATATCTTTTATGTGATATTGACATCACATTGACTGGACCAAATAAATCCATGTGAATTAATTGCAGTGGTTCAGTAATACTAGATGTGTCAGTACTTGGATGTGATGTTTTCTTTGCTTTCCCTTTCTGACATGCCTCAAAAAGTCCTTCTTGTATGAATTCTAATTGAGGCAGTCCTCTCACTAATTCTCTTTTGACTAGAGAATTCATAGATTTGAAATTAAGGTGTGAGAGCTTCTTGTGCCATAGCCAACTTTCATATGACGAAGCCTTAGCATAAAAACAATTGACTTCATCTCTACAACCTGAGTTCAGATCGGCTACGAACAAGTTTCCTTTCTTTACTCCCTGAAGAGCAAGCTTTTCATCCTTCTTGTGAGAAATCAAACACCTCTCCTTCATAAAGTTCACTGTGTATCCCTTGTCACAAAACTGATTGATACTCAAAAGATTGTGTTTGAGACCTTCCACGAAAGATACATTATCAATGACGACATTGCCAGCTTCTAAACAGCCATAACCCTTAGTCATACCCTTGCTTTCATCTCCAAAGGTAACTACTGGGCCAGCTCTCTCAACAACATTTGATAGCAGGGCTCTATCTCCGGTCATGTGTCGTGAGGATCCACTGTCGAGAATCTATATAACACGGTTCACCTGTTTTACACCCTGCAATCATCAAATGAGTTAGGCCTTCTTCGGAACCCAACATTGATTGGGCCCGACATATTTGAAAAATTGTCCTTTGTTAGGTTTAACAACAGAACCCAACTTGACAAACTCATCTACTACTTTGACTGAACACTTCTCCTTGTAAACAACCTTAACATTTTTGTATACAAGCTTAGGAGAAAATGTCTTCTTCTGTGAAATAGGAGGACTGACAGTCTTTGATCTAGCATGCCTGTGATTTATGTGCTGTCTAGGTGTAGTATTGACATTCATAGCATGCATGCTTTTAAAATATGCAGACATAACATTGAAAGCACATAGCATACAGTTATCTACACCACAAGGTTTATGGCATGCATCAATAGTAGGCATTTTATTCATAATAGCAGGAGTCTTAACAGTTTCTACCTTAACTTTATTAACATTTTTAAAGTTCTCAGTAGCATGGAATCTTTTGTTCTTATCCCTACTATTAACAAACTTAATAGGTCTGTTATGATTTTTCTTAAGCTCATTAGCGCCTAAACCAGGAGTGGATGAACTAGCAGTGTTCACATTTTCTATTGGTCTTTTAGGTACATATTTAGCTTTCTGGACATTTATTCCTTTTATGTCCCTAACAGGTTTTTCCTATACTTCCTCTTTCTCTTTCTGTTTAAGGTCTTCAAGTTTAATTTCATAATCCACTATTACACAACTATCAAGAACTGGTTCTGCAATAGGAGTTATGAATAGAGGTTTCTTAGTGTCTTTAATAACATGTGGAATACCCCTCTCTATAGAACTCTCTTTAAAAGGGGTGATGTTACTATCCTTTCCTACAGATTTATTATATTCAAAACCTATCCCAACTTTCCGTTTAATCTCTTGTTGGTCAACTAGGTCATTCACAACAAATGAAGTAGTTCTATAGGCTTGACACTTGACTTTCTCTTTTTCAATTTTATCCTTAAAAAAAGCTTCAATTTCAACATAGCAGTTGACTCTATTAACTTGAAATGCAACATCTTCAGTTAATTTCTCATTTATAAGTCTCAGCTTTTTCAATTCATAATTCTCCTCTAATAAAACTTGGTTTCTGAGTTTTAATACTTTTATTTGTTCTCTAGCATCAGTTAAATTCTCACCTAGCAATTTAAACATTTTAGGACAACTAGGGTTTACCTCAACTTCTTGACGATGTGGGGATTGTGATCCTTCAGAAGAAGATGCCATTAGAGCAAGATTTCCCATATCATCTTCTTCATCATTGTCAGAATCATCTCAGCTTTTTCCTTCTGCTAAGTATGATCTTCCCTGATGCTTCTTCAGTAGAGCTTTATATTTCTGCTTATGCTCGTCATATGAATCCTTCTTTCTTTCTTGCTTAGGCTTTCTATAATCTGTACCAAAGTGTCCCATTTCATTGCAGTTGAAGCAACGGATCTTGCTTCTGTCTACCATCCCTGTCTTGTATCCACCTCTTGTATTGGATGAGCTAGAAGAACTACCTCTCTGAAATCTGTTTGCCATAGGCTTGAATTTGAAATTAGGGTTCCTCCTGAATCTTGTATTTCCAAATTTTCTAACAATCAGTGCCAGAGATTCATCCTCAAGTTGATCAAGTTCTTCCATTGAGTAGAATTCACTTTCTGATGAATTCATTTGAGTTGCACTAACTTCTGCAATAATACCCTGATCAATGACTTTGACTGAAGAAGATTCAGTCATAGCTTCTTTGTATTCTGGTACTTCTGCTACAAGAGCTGTAGACTTGCTGACCACCTTTCCTGTACCATATATTTCCTTCTGTTGAATCTGCTCTAGCTCATAGGTCTTCAGTATGCCATAAAGTCTTTCCAATGAAATTTCATTCATGTCCCTTGACTCCCTGATGGCAGTAATCCTATGCTCTAAGTGAATTGGCATTGTCAGCAAAAACTTCCTATTGATCTCCTTCTTCGTATAGTGTTTGCCATTGAGATTTAGATCATTTATCAGTTTGTTGTATCTCTCAAAAACATCAGAGATACCTTCTCCAGGATTTGATCTAAAATGCTCATATTGAGATGTTAAGATTTCCAATCTATTCTCCCTCACTTCTTCTGTTCCTTCATTCAGTATCTCTATCGTTTCCCAAATGTGTTTAGCATCTTTGCAATTAACAACATGATTGTACGTTCCGGGATCAAGAGATTCCACCAAAATTAATTGCAGACTGGTGTCCAATGAATCCAGTTCCTTTTCTATTTCAGTGTACTCAGAAAAATCTTTTTCAAATTGTCTGTGCGGAATAAGTACACCATTTTCATATGCTCAGGAATGATTGTTATTGGAACAACAACACCAGTCTTCAAAATATCCTTGTACTTAGTGTTTGCATTTCGAAAAAACAAAGTCATCTTCCTCTTCCAAAGATTATAATTATCTTTATCAAATGGAGAAATTTTAATGCTACCCACTCTTTGAGTACTCATTTTAAAATAATAGAATATTAAAAAGATTTTAGATTTTTAGGAATTAAAGAGATTTCGAATTTCTAAAAAATTAAAAAAATTCGAATTTTTAATAAATTAAAAGTTTGGAATTTTTAATAAATTAAAGTTTCGAATTTTTAATAAATTAAAAGTTTCGAATTTTTAATAAATTAAACAGATTTTAAATTTTTAAGAAATTAAAATTTTTGAATTTTTAATAAATTAAAAGTTTCAAATTTTTTAATGAATTAAAAGTTTTGAAATTTTTAATAGTTAAAGAGATTTCAACTTTTTAAGAAATTAAAAATTTTCAAATTTTTAATAAATTAAAAGTTTCAAATTTTTAATAAATTAAAAGTTTTGAATTTTTAATAAATTAAAAGTTTTGAAATTTTTAATAACTAAAAATATTAGGATCTTGATTTGTATGTCAATCAGATGGCTCAGATACTAATTGTTAGGTCCAAATGATTGTAGAAGGGGGGTTGAATACAATCTCTAATAAATATTAAAATTTGTTTCAGATAATTTTTTATTAAACAATTTAAATTATTATCACGAAATAATAATCAAAGAAACACAATTCAAGTAAAATACTTATATTAATCTTGACTAGTGTTACAAGATTAAATCAGATAAACACTAATAGCTCTTTAGAATTTCTACAGAATATTTAACATGAATGCTCTGTATTTTCCCTTTTTTTAGCTTCGAATAGAATGTTAATAGAAGTGTTTGTATCTACTGCCTTAATCTGCTATATATAGGCAAAATCAGACTCAGGAGACTTTTTCTGCTCGGGGAGACTTTTTCTGGGCTGTAAGACTTTCTCTTGGGAGACTTTTCTGGCTCTGGGAGACATTTCTGGCCTTGGAAGACATTTAAATCCATGAGAGACTTATTAATAAAGTCTCCGGGAGACTTTTTAAAAAGTCTCCCCGAGTAACACTCCTGCCGACCTGCTTGATTTGTGAGATGTATATGTTTTTCTTTTAATCAAATGATGTACATCTTTTGTCTTCTTTTTGTTTTCTTTTTAATTAAATTCTATTTGTTTTATTATATATCTTATACATTAAATTAATTCTTTTTGAATTAATCTAAGTAAATAGGATACATAATAAAATATCTTTTTGATAATAGAATTAAATTAAAGTCTCCTTCATTCTAAAATAATTCTAAATTAATTAATTTCTTAATCAATTTAAGAAATAAATTAATTCTGATTGAATTAATTTACCAATTAAATTAACTAAATAATTTAATCAATTAATAGAGAATTAAATTAAAGTCTTGACTCCACGACTGCTGATGATATAATTTTAAATCTTCTATCTTCACACCAATGTCTGTAGCTGACCATTTCTTCTGTAATAAAAAACATTCTCTGTATTTTGCCAACACTCTGTGTACTGTCTGGTTCACAAGTGATTCACAACAAATAAAATTCTTCACTTGACTTTTATAATGGTTCACTTCTGCTCCTTCTGACTTGACTATATTTGTTGTCACACAAATTGAAATCTTCTGACACTGTAGCTTCTTCAAACTTAAATACTCCACTGTAGATTCCTGTGACAAATAATATATTTACTTACAAATTATCTATGTTTGAGTTGAGTTGTCATCTCTCTAAACAAATAGGCTTCTAAACATATGCCTTTCATAGTGTGAATCGGCAAGAAGTGTGCTGACTTGCTCAACTGGTTAACTATAACTCAAATTGAATCAAAACCCTTTAGAGTGCAAAGAAGTGCTGAAACAAAATCCATAGATATGTCATCCCATTTCCACTGTGGAATCTTTAATGGCTTTAGTAACCCTGAAGGTCTTTGATGCTTTGTTTTTACTTGTTGGCAAATTAAACATCTTTCAACAAATTCAACCACGTCCTTCTTCATACCCAGTCACCAAAAGTATCCCTTCAAGTCTTGTTACATCTTAGTACTGTCAGGATGTATCACAAAACTAGAAGAGTACGTCTCAATCAAGATTTTCTTCCTCAATTCAGCATCAGATGAAATACACAATCGTGAACCAATCCATACAACACCATGATCATCTACCTTAAAATCAATGTGCGTGCCTTTTTGAATTCCATTCACAATTTCAATTAATTTTCTACTCTTGATCTACTGGTGGGTTTGGGTTCAATATTGGAATTTTTGTAAAGGGTCATGCCATTTGCTAGAAATTAAAAAGTTGGTGGCACCATGGTGATACTTATATATAATAGTAATGACAATACTCATTAGGAGTTTGATTCGGCTATAGTATGATACAAGGGCTTTTGGATCTATAAGTTACTGCTTCAAAACTTTTGCATTCAGGGACACCCATGACAGGTTTGGGAAGTAGAGAGGTCGGAGAATATGGAGTGTGATAATTATCGAGCAACATGATTACATAGGCATGGAACCTGTAGCATGATTTGCTGTTAGAGTTTGTAAGGCCCTTCAGAAACTGTAAGAATACTAAAAATGAGTAGTCATATTGAACTTTCAAATTTGTATGACGAAATAATTAATTAAATTGCTCCATATGAGAAGATCAATTATGAAGTGGTGTTCACTTATTTTAATCAATTTTATGTATTTTATGAGCTGCTTGCGAATAGACTCCCAGATAAATTATGTATATATAGTATTTATTTTTGACACTACAACCTTGTTTTACCTAAATTTAAACCTTGAAACCTGACTTTTTATATTAAAAATTTCTCGCAATATCGGAAGATGTAACCCTATGTACATAGCATAGAAAGCTCGTACTAACACAACCTAGCAAACTTTGCATTTTCCATGCCTTAGAAACAATTTCTTTATTGGGCATTTCAGTCACCTAAATTATTCAAGCACAAGCACAATTTAATATGATTGACAATGTATATGATTGCATATGCTATGGGAGAATGGCGTTATGGGTAGAGCTGTAAACGAACATAACTCGGACGAACTTTTAACGAACACGAACAAATTCTTAACGAACCGAACAATGTTCGGTAAGCTTATCGGACAATTTTTCTTGTCCGAACTCGAGTTCGGTAACGAACCGAACGAACACGAACAGTTCGCGAACATACCGAACCGAACCGAACACGAACAGTTCGATAATTATATATATAATATTGTAAAAAATATATATATAATAATTTGAAGAAGAAAAAATTGTAATTATTATTATTTTTTTATTGAACGAACTCGAGCTTACCGAACTCGAACGAACTCGGACGAACTCTTAATGAACTCGGACGAACATCCTAACGAACCGAATAATGTTCGGTAACCTTACCGAACATATTTTATTGTTCGAACTCGAGTTCGTTAAGCTTATCGGACGAGCTTAACGAACTCGAACACGGACGAACATACCGAGCTTACCGAACATGTCCGGTTCGTTTACAGCTCTAGTTATGGGTAAGACACACTTAGAGAAAATGTATTTCAAGTGAGCCACACTTTAAAGAATTGATCATCAAAATGATTTTCCTGGATCATAAATTTGTTAAGAAATGAGTGAGACGAACAATTATAATTTTAGTGGGTTAAAAATTAAAATCAATCACTTGTTTTCCTCAAATATATAAACTAAGTCACTTATTTAAAAAATGATTCAATTTAATTATTAATTTAAAAATTAATAATAGTTACTAAATATATTAAATTTCTTATTAATTTAATTATTATAAAAGCAATAAATTTGATATAAAATTTCACTTTTAAAATAAATTATTTATTTAATATATTTGAATGAAACGAAGGAAGAGTTTTTTTATTTAACCAGTTACCAAAGTAACTATCTATCCGGTTAAATTTGAATTGTAGGTTTGTAAAATTGTTCTTAATGTGCGTACCTATAGTATATTGGTTGATGCATTTACCAAAGATGGAAAGATTGAAGATGCAGAGACTGTGATAAAATTTATGATTCAAAGGGGCCAACATCCTGTTGTAGTCACATACAGTTCACTCATGGATGGATACTGCGTGAAGGGAGAAATTCATAAAGCATTAGCAGTGCTAGAGACTATGACAAGAAATGGGATATTGCCAGACACTCTTACCTATAATATATTGATCAATGGCTATTGTAATAAGCTGAAAGTAGACAGCGCAATACGTCTCTTAGAACAAATGCCCCTGAAAGGTTTAACACCTACAATTCAAACATACAACACCATTTTGAAAGGGTTATTTCTTATGGGTAGGCATGTTGAAGCACGAAAGTTTTTAAGGGAAAAGATGCTAAATCAAGGTCTTCAACCGGATATTGTGACACGTCCTACCTTACTCCATGGACTTTGCCAGAATGGTTGTGTTGTTGAAGCAATGTCTGTGTTTCACAAGATGGAATCCTGTGGCTTATTTCCTGATATATGTATTTATAATATTCTGATTAATGGATTGTTCAAGGACAGGGAAGTTGACGAGGCAAGAAATCTTTTTCATAGTCTTCCTTTGAAAGGTTTACGTCCTAATGTCATATCTTGCAATGTTATGATCCAAGGATTTTGTCAAGAAGGGTTGTTGGAAGAAGCAAATAAAATATTTATGGAAATGAAAGCTAATAATTGCTTGCCGGTAGACATAACCTACAATACACTTATCCGTGGCTGCTTTAAGAATAAAAAATATGATGAAGCATGTGAGCTTATAGACGAGATGGTTGCTCGTCGTTTCGAAGCAGATGCCTCTACCACCTCCATGCTGTTCGATTTGCTCGAATCAAAGGTGCAGGACCCGGCTCTCCTTGCTTTGCAAAAGAAGTTCTTGGCTTAAATATATAAAGGAGAGAGTTTGTTAAGGTACTGAATACGTTTATTTTGCCAACACCTTGTAAGGGCTCGCAACAAAACTGGAGGCTATAGCAGTTGTGTTATTGGTGCTTAATGGAGACTTTCTGTAGTAGTCATGTAATCCTGTTAATTGTCACTGTAGTGAGTTGTGACTTGTTTGTATAAATACTGTGGAGAGTATTGATTTATATGGTTTGTTAATTTAGTTGTTCATTGATCCGCTATGCTTGATTGTATGTTATCCATGAGGAGATTACTTGTTTTCTTGATGATACTTCTTTACTGTATGCAATTAAACGATCACTTTAGTTTACTAGAGTTATCGACATATTATTATAGCTCGGTGGAAAGAAAACTTTTCCCCATGATCCTTTTAAATAGAAACAGAGAATGGAGTAACTAGAAAGGTTGTCAGTATCATCTTTTTCTAAAGGGATCATCTAGAAGGAGAATCTATTTCAATGTATTCAAACAAAGAGCTGACACAGACGTTATGGATAGGCTTTTTTGCAATTTAGTTAACTATATTAGAAATAGGAATATTTTCATCTTCCACGAAGGAGCCGAATGGCCCCAAAGTTTCATGTTCGGCTTTAAAGTAGAGATATTCGAAATGTTGAATTGATGTCGACTATAAAACCTGGCCTTCCAAGCAAACGATGCGTGCAATATACTGGACGTTGGACCACTTCAGTTTTGCATGGCACAAGTTACTTTCTTTATTGTGGTTGGCATTTTCTGATTCAGTGCATAGCTAAATGTGTTCGAGAAGTGTGGAAGTTCTGCAAGAACTAGTGAGCAGAATGTTTTTTGTGAGTTTTATATTTATAGAGAAATTAGTACTGTTACCCTATGGTGTACACTACTTTGACTACTCGAGACAAAATTTTATTCCAGTATACTTGTATACTCCAATATATAAAATCCATAGCTTTGTTCTGTTAGTGGATAAGATATTGTGTGCTTTAAGGTAGGATCTTTTGGGAAATTAAGGAAGAAACTACATATTAACTATGTTTACGACTCGAATCAAGCAATGAAAACTGAAAAGTAATATGTACCTAGTGTAACCATCATCGTTCAATGAAGACGACGACTAAACAATATGTATATACAAGCTGTATGTATCTGAATTACAGAGAGGAAGTGTAGAAAATGAAATAAAAAGTAACTGATTAACAAATTTGCTCCGGTCTGTCTGTAATTATAGTTTGTCTGTAAAAGGTAATATTTCTTTCCTGTTACTAGAGCTGCTTGATAATAAATAATTCAGTCACAGCTGTGGACTCATAGTTCATTTTAGCCTGGCGAATTTTTGTAAGAAAACTACCAATCATTGTTGATAAATAGTTGATGGATCCGAGGTGATAATTGTTGTGTTGATTTTGAGGTTAACTATTTAGTGTTCTTTTGGTAGCTCAGAAATGCCCGTCTACCAAGCTAGCTGGGGTTTTATGTGTTTTTACTGTTTTATGTTGTATTTCAAAGCTTCTAATGGCTTCTGGTAACATTCCCAATGCAGTCTGAGAGTGCACAGGGTGAAGCTGCTGCAAGTGCAATGGGTAGAGGGCGTGGTGGAGGAATGCGTAGGCGATAGGCTATGTAGGGACCAGGTGTATTTTTACGCAATTAATGGGTGGTTCACCAATCGGAGTTTTAGGCATGATTAACCATCCTTATTTTTTTTTTGTGTCCTTTGTAACTAAACTATAGATTTAAGGTTGTGTTTTTATTGTGATTTGGCCCCTAGTGCAGTTTTGGTTCAAATGGTCTAGAATTTGTATGGCTTGTGCCAATTTTGACTACTGAAACTTCAAATTATGACCTTGTATCTTTGTATTCTTAAAAGTTGGATGAACTTATATGAGTGAGCTGGTTGATATGTTTTGTATAAGTTATTTATTCTCTAGGATACTTGGAATTTTGTTGACAAAACAATAAAATTCCTTTTATGCTTAGTTCTCGCCAAAGTAGTTTCTTCGTGTTTGGTATTTGTAAGGGTATAATCCTTGGTACATAACATAAATTATCTATTATCAGGGCAAGTGGTTGTTCCAGGGTAATTTGTGGGTATAAATTCTAACAGCATTGAAGGACTGGTGCTAGGTAAGATTGGTGGGTTGGCTGGTAACTGTTGCAAATCTTTCAAACTTCTCTTGTACAAGTTCTGCCAGTGTTGCTCAATGCCCTCATCTGCCGTCTCTTTCCAGGCACAACAGAAGTGGTAACTGGTCACTGGTGATTTGCAGGTGCAAGGACTAGTAGTAGGATTAGTAGATTGTTGTTTTGCACGACCTCAGGTTCGAGTAGTTGGAATGCTTATGGCTGCTGCTGATGCATCACATGAGAATATGGAGCTTCTTGTGCTTCCTGAAGAAGAGAGAGACTTGCCAAATGCATATCCATAATGATTTTTAGACTTTAGTACGTTTATATATTGTTTATCCTTGCTAATTCTCAAACTAAAAAACTGATACTCTAATTTTTTTTTTAAGTAAGCTTATAAGTTAATAGTATCCCTTATCTAATAATTATTGGAGTGAGCGAAAATCGAACTCAAAACAATCATTTTGTTGTATTTTTGTACTATAATTTAGTAGATGTAAAGATTAAGATTAATATCTCCCCTAATGTAAAATACTCTGAATATTACAAAAAACATCATATAAATCTTTTATTTGATGAATTATGCATAGGCACATCTGACGAAGTTTTGAAAGACTCGTGAGATACTCTCATGCTATGTGTAGACTGTGTAGTTGTTCCATAGATAGAGTTCTGTACTTCCTTACATATCAGTCAGAGGTAAAGAAATTGTAAACAACATGGCTAGAATTCTGGAAGCCAGACATATTCTGGAACTTGTACATGATGAATAAGAAAATAGAAAAAGAGAGATAAGAGTACTTCATATGCAGTTTGCAGTATGAAACAGGCTACACAACCTTAATTTAATGAATCTTATTATTACAGAACATTCAGGTTGTACTAGAGCTGCATAAGCACAAAGATGATCTTCATAGTTCCACTCAAACCCTGCAAGTGACACCAAATATCTGCGATAGTAATATCCAGGATGGTCAACTGTGTACAGACACCATCTTATATATCTTGGAAAACAGCAAATATATCACCACTGATGTAATCATTATCAACCAAGCTGACCAAGAAGTAATTGTTCTGTACCTGTAACCAAGATTAGATGAGGAATAAGTCATCTGCAAAAATAATTTTCCGTCCATCTAACAAAGGTACCAGCCCGGAATTGTTTACATAAAAAATCCAAGTCATGCTAATCAACCAATAGCACTAACCTCTTCTAGCAATTTTCTTGAAGGGTCCTCATCAGAGTATAATTGTGCCCAAGCTTTAGACCAGAGTTCAAATGCCTCATCCTTCCATACTAAAAAGCTGGAAGGATCCACGACAGTTGGCTGTATGATTTCCTTTGAAGGGAAGACTCCCCATGTTACCGCATTCACATCAGTGTTGCCGATGTTAGAAAGCCAGCTTCCTTTTTTATCCACAGCCATATAGGTGAGTGATGCAAAAGCTTTGCATTTGTCAACAAGAGCGTGTAACTTCTTACTTGAGCAAAAGAACTCTACATAAGCCTTCTGATAAACATAGCCACCTGGGCCACCCCATCCTGCAGACCAAGTTACAAAACAATACATGAAACTAATCTTGTCTATAGAAAAACAACTTCAATGTTATACATGTACAGAACACAAGTCAGCTGAAGGTTTTGTAATATCAATTTAGTGAGAGCAAACTTGAATCCAGGAGCTGGATACAAGGTCTAGGAGGGGTGGGGCTTGGTTCTCTAAGTAATAATCTATAGTGATAGGAGTGATCAGTATGGAACATTACCAAAATTTCCCACTGGCAAAAAAAACCTAGAAATAGGTTCGATTAAATCTCCTTACCGTTAAACTAAACAATCTCCTTACCGTTAAACTAAACAATCTGCTTCTAAAACTAGCAACAAATACCAGATAAATCTTTAGAGGTAAAGCTGAATTGAACATAATGATAGAACTTTTGTAAAATATAAGACGCACAAGCAAGGACATACATATATTTTCATTTATAAACAAAGGAAGATAGTTGTAAAACAATAAATAAGGGACAGGATATACCAATATACAGGTTTTGAAGCTTCAAATGACTCACGTGACCATATATATAAGCTCCTTTTATCGGTATGACTAACAGATAATAATTTCATATAGCATTCAAGCTAAAATGAGTTAACATATAAGAGCAAAAGTGAAATGAACAGTAGACTGTAGATACACAAACATCGGGCTTACCAACAGACGGAGAGTCAGATTTTAATCCATTAACTGCTGGTTGACTGTTAATTGTAAGAAATCCATTCAAGTTAATATTTCCAAGCTGTTCGTTGATAATCTTAGTCTCTGGTTGAAGCCCATCCAGCTCCGACCAAGGACTACTTTTCAATTTTCCCATGCAGAACATGTTAAATCTCTGATTTATGACAGTCCCTTTAGAATCATATCAATAACAGAATCATAATAACAATTTCAAAAAGGGGACACATTTCTACAGACACACATACCTCGTGAACATCTTCAATATTTTCTAAAGGGACAACCCATTCTTCATTAAGTTTCTTATCACGTGAACGTGGGCGCATGAACTGTTGCATAAGCAGAGAACGAGAATAATGATGATGTGACTTAGACATCTCAACTATGTATTATTATGAAGTTTATTAGGGAGAAAATGGTAAAAAAAAGGCACAACATTCAGTATTATGTGGCCACAATAGTGACTAAAAATGCAACTTAATTGCATGGCCACACTCATGTCTTGTGTTATAGAAGATCAATGGAAATATAGCTTAACTTTTGCTTATCAAATAGGAATTCATATTAACCTCACTCATGATACTTGAAGTCTTCAACAAAATCCTTAAAGTGAGTTTCATGAAGCTGAGTTTATTCAGTTTTCAGCAAATGTATCAAACAGTTTACAACTTAGATATACCGGAATGACACTGAGTTTACTTGAAAGCTTACAACATTAAGCAACGTTATAATTTATAACCCACAGACTTGAATGAGACTAATTAGGTACCTGATGATCCGCCATTGCTCCATACGAAGCATTACAAGAATCACCCCATCGACCATGTGGGTATTGCTCCCAACCTATAGTCCTCGATGTGTAGCTCTTTGGACGATTAGCCCTGCCATTGTTGAAGATAGGATTTAATATATTTAGGATTATTTTGTAAGTTGTCATTAAATGCAGTAAAAACATAGTAACACGTTTATTTATTGATACTACATACCAAAATATTGGGCGAACATCTTCTTTAACACGAAAAACATTTGTTGGCCGTCTCCATGGTAAAGGCCTTAAAATTTTGGACTCTTCAATCAGTCCAAGATTCTATCAACGTGAGTCAGATATACATATCACATACACAAATATTTTAAATCAACTGAAAAAAGATTGCTTGTGGATATGATATATAACCATTAATATTGCCAATGCTGATTTCTCCATGTTTAAAGTGTAAAGATGCAATTGCTTAATTCCTGTAGCCATGATCTTCTTGCACATTTCAGTTCCAAGGTGGATTCCATAAGCTCTTACAGCTTCTTCGTTGTCATTGATGGATTCCAAAGCATCTGTAACTTCAGCTGGTACCTGCACCATGTATATGTATTAGATTACACAAAACTTTGAAAGCATCGGCATTTGAAAACATTTACCCGCAATATATATAACATTATGAGGAAACCAAGTAAAAAGATGAAACATGTTATGGATTCAAAAACTTCCATATATTTGACAGTCTGGAGATTACAAGGTAACTAATTTTAGTTAAGTTTCAAGTTCAACTCGGGACGAGATCTCCTGATGTGCTTGTTAAACATGCTAATGAAGTACAGAAGTTTCCCTTTCTTTATTAAATATTGATAAAATCTAATTTGGATTACTGCTACAACTGTAGTGTACATTTAAGAAGCTTATATTTAACAAATTTAATTTGATATTTGATATTTGATCATCAATAGTCTGTCCAGAATGTATAGAAAAAACATATATAGAGGATAAACATGATCCTATCAGATGTAATATATTGAGGTATTTGTTCAAAAGATATAATTCGATTTGAAGTCCTTTTCCTTATACCTTAAAGTTTTAGGAGAGATGGTAACTTAGAGATATTTTTATATATTCACTAAAAATTAGCACAAAAAATTTGAATACGGTCTTTAATATAGAGTCCTCTGTTTTTAGAATTCTGCAGCATAAGCATAACATGAACATTCAAATTCATTATATGGCCCCGTGAGATGGTGGAAAGACTGGAATACTAAATGATGAGCATATTAAATATTAATAGAGCTTGCATTGGCCGTAGAGAAGACAAAAAGGTCCATCTCGGTCCATCTGAAGTAAGGTCCTTGCAATTGGATGCCCCGAATCACACATTAATAGGCTTTAAAATCCATCAACCTAATATTGATGCATTATCAAAAGTTACTTGGGTCAAGTACTTTTGTTTCTTAAGCGTGATATAACCACTAGGTGGAAAAGTATCTTGGTATGTGAATGAAATTTATAGATATCTACTTTGATATCTGTTCTGCCTGATTTTTTTAAAGTTATATTATCACGCAATATTATAAAGCAAAAGCTTCAAGGCTTCAATTAACTTCAGTAGAGATATACTACCTAACACAATTATTCAAGCTTCAAAATACATTTAATACTTGCTATTTGAATCTGTAGGCAAATTGTGTACAATAATACCAAAGTATTGCTAATCCCAGTGACAATTTTCTCTTGACAATATAGAACATTAGAACTGTATGAAACCAATCCTCTGGCTTATAGCCTAGCGGATACCCCTCTCTTTATGTTAATAAGAGGTTGAGGTTTTATGCCTCAATAGAGGCATGGGTATGTGAGTACTTAATAGTATGAAACAAAATAAATTACGTACTTAATTGCATTTGCAGGCTCAACATTTGCAAGACCACATACCTTGGTTTTACAAAACCCAGTCATTCGGAGGAAACCCTTATAGTTGTTAATGGGCATGATGCCAGGAACTATTGGAATTGTTATTCCGATTTGCCGACAGTCATTTACAAACTTGAGGAAAATATCTGTATCATAAAATAATTGAGTGACAATAAAATCTGCTCCAGCATCCACCTGTAAATCAAGCGCAATAAGTAAAGCAGGCTATTTATGCCCATAAAGTAGTCTAAGGTTTCAAGGAGCATAAAAAGTTCCTGACCAGGGTACAAGCCGATGAGTTGTGATTTTTATATTTTAAAGAACATTCCAAACTTAGAGAAAAACTAAATGTGTTTAGCACAATCTGTAGCATCTGCTGTCACTTTCTTAGCATTGTACCAATTCAAGCTGACGATCACAAGAAAATATCATAAACGTACATCAAACAGCATGATGTTCGCAGCATCTAATAGCAATCAGTTTCCTAAATTCCTTCAAGTGATTAAGATCACAGTTCTAGTCGTAATTATCAAGGAATATGAGGCAGCGGATTTTTGGGGGCATGAAAATAAAATCAATTCTAAGCATTAACGTGATATCTCTTAATAACAAAAATTTGCAGGGCCTTTCTGATAAAACTTAAAGCATGCTCGTATAAATGGGAGTAAAATTTGCAAGGTGACCTTTTTCTTTAGGTAAGTTAGGTCGTTTTTATAGCTCTCTAATGTGGCCTCTCCGGTACTCTGTATTACATCAGGATGTGCTTCTGCAGGAAAATGTTATATTGTAATATCCAATTCCATATCCTTTAGCAAGAGGTTAAAAAGCAGTGACAATGAAGCATAGAATTGAGACCTGGATAGCCAGCAACAGTAATGCCAAAGTAGTCACTGTATTTAGAGCGCATGTGTTTGACCTGTCAAGAATGAGAAACTTCGAATTGTAAAACATTTGACTAAATTTGAATACTCTTTTCTAGTAGAATTCAAGTAACACACAGTAGTACCGTATTGCACAGTTGGTTGAGCCTTATGCAGCTGGTAATCAATTTTCTCTCTACGTAAAAACTTACACAAAAATACTTTCAACCAAAATGATGTTTTGGAATATAAAAGTTATTGTTAATACCCATCCGGCAAACATCTATTCCCTCAAATTCCATCTACATAAACACTTCCATCTCAAACACACATGAGCAACACATTGACTAGAAAAATGTTAGACACAAACGTATTTCACATATCAATTTATTTCACCTCTACGAAATTTCAATGACCTTTATATTGTATCTACAAAAATAAAAACACCACATCAACTCGAACAAACACAAAAATACACCAATAATTATAAACCAAAAAAACAAATTTTATCAACAAAACAAAACTTAGAAGGTCAAGAGCACACATAACCCCCTCAAGCCTAAAGTTTCATATGCGAGATTTTTAATTCATACTAGCTTTCGAGAACAACAATTCAACATCAAAACTTTGAATTTCAACAATACGTATATTTATTTCACTGCAACTCTAAATAAACAAAGTTAACTAAACACACAAATTCCAACAATTACGAAGCCAATATATAAATTTAACAAAAAAATTGCGATAAATACAATTCAACTTGCAAGCTAAACAAAAAAAAAAACTAAACACACAAATTCCTACAATTACAAAACTAGTACATAAAATTAACAATAAAATCTCGATAAATTCAATTCAATTCAACTTATGAGATAAACAAAAAAAAATACTAAACACACAAATTCCTACAATTACAAAACTAGTATATAAAATTAATAATAAAATCTCGATAAATTCAATTCAATTTATGAGATAAACAGAAAACACTGAACACACAAATTCCTACAATTACGAAGCTAATATAAAAAAAATAACAATAAAATCGCGATAAATTGAATCCAACTTACGAGATCAAGAGCACACGAAAAGCCTCCCTGAACCTGAACAAACTTATCCTGACCATGAGGTGGATCACCGCGAAGCGCAAGCACATTCTGAATCCCACTCTTCTTAATCGTATCCAATGCGTGATCAATCTTATCAACATGCATATTAGTGCACGTCAAATGCATCATTGTCTCCACACAAACCATGTTCTGCATTCGATTCACAATCTCGAGAGTTAGATCAGCGGTTGATCCACCTGCTCCCCATGTTATGTCACAAAATGTAGGGTTATGCGCTACCATTCTCTCCATTTTGTCAAACAGATTGTCCACGCCTTCTTCGGTTTTTGGCGGGAAGAATTCGAATGAGAAGACGACGTCGTTTTGGGATGCGCGGATCTTGTCGAATATCTTCATGGTGTTGTGTTGGTAGAATGTATGTTGCAGGAATGTATTGGATTACTTAGAGGTAGTTTTGATACCGTTTTAATACAATAACACGAAACACGAAAATACGAGACACGAAATCACTGCAACACACTTTGAGATCTCTCTATGAATGCAAATCTTGAGTTGTGGACTTAACGTGGTTTATTCTAGAATTAATTTAATTTATTAGGCGGGTTGTATTTATGTCACGGACAGGGAATAAGTTAAATGTTACTCCCTCCATTTTTTTATAAGTTGCCTTGATTTTTGATACACACTTTTATGTGTTTTGACTGATTTTAATTTATGTGTTTTGACGATTTTAAAAATTATAATTTTTACTGTGTGGTCAAAACACTTAAAGGTGTGTGCCAAAAGTCAAAACGACTTATAAAAAAACGGAGGGAGTATCTGATAAACTTATTTCTGGAAAATAATTAGAAAAAATATGTAAAAATGTATTTTTTTAAATATAAGTAATTATTTCTTAAAATAAATTTAATTTTTAATTTATTTTTAGTAAAATATATATAAATGTGTACTATTTTCTAAAAATAAATACTTTTTTCTATAAAAATAAGTTTAGCAAAACGGGCCAAAATACCTTACACTTTTATCGAAATTTCTTTTTTGTTGATATTTTAATTATTATATATTTTAAATAAAAGTAAAATTTTTGTTACTCAGTAAATAAACTATTATAGAAGGGGGTTGAATATAATAGTTCCAAACAATCGACTTTAGAATACAAGTATGTAAAAGATGAACTGTTTGTATTAACTTTAACAAACTTAATACAAAACTCTCTCAAGAAACCATATGTTCTTAAGAGCTGCTAGGTTATGAGAATAATGTAAACATGAACGATACATCAATGTAAACCTAATCTTGAGTTTATATAGTACACATCTACCTATCTAATTACAGCAAAGATAATAATTAATAAAAACAGATATATGATTTCCATCATTATCTTCCTAAAAGATAGCTTCAAATGAGTTAATTGTATTCCACACAATCACTTCCTTTTCTGTCTTCAATCATCTCCTGATTTATCGATTTCCAACAGTCAAACTCTGATCAGCATAAACTCTATCGGTTAGCAAACTCTGATGACGTCAGACAAACTCTGGAATCTTCAATTCTTCATATCTAACAATCTCCCTCAAGTTATGCTTTAAGCAATAAAACATAAATATGAACTTATGATGTTAAAAACCTCTAAGGCAAATGTATCAAACTTTATCCAAACTACCTTTTTATACCCTACTGTAGAAAAGGTTTCCAGCTACAAAGTCATCAAGTAACTTCTTTTTAGCTGCCTTCAACAATTTCATCAGTTGAGATTTTACTTCATTCATCTGCTCACCAGAGTCATCAATTTGATACATAGTAGCTCTTAAGTTGTAGATTGGTGTCCTTTCCATTCTTTCATCCATAACAATGCAACAAGCTTCTTGACCTCCTGGATTTAGAACAAGAGTAGAAATACCAACTATCATTTTGATTTGTCCATCTCCTTTGCTAATTTCTTTTTCAGTTTCATCCTCAAGCATATACCTTGGCTTGTACTCTTCATCAGAGTCTAGCATCATCAGCTTTTAAGTCTTTCTTTTGCTAGCAGTTGCACCTTTAAGAATTTTTACCCATTTAGCTGTGGTCTCATTCTCATCATTTAACAAACAAAGAACATATTCAAGTTCTTTTGATGACTTATGAGCCAGATCTTCTTCATCCAATTTCAAGACTCTTCCATCTTCTAGAAAATACAAAAGCTTTTCCTTAGGGACATTACTATCAAAAGCATCCTTAACCAAATGAACATCAATGAGCTTGTCCAAATGATCTTGAGTCAGTTCTTCTTCAGGTTTGTCCTTCAGAGAATAAGGATCTCTGAAAGCATTTGCTTCTCCTCTATAGAGCTTGGCTTGTGAACTTCCAATTCCTCCCTTATCTCTTCCAAGTCTAGCATTCAGAGTCAGAGTTTCAGACTTTATCCATAATAAGTCAGAAGTTTTCTTCCTGACCAGAGTTTGTTGTTCTTCTTCTTCATCTTCAAAACAAACTCCTCCTGGAATAAAAGATGTCCCTTGCATAGTTAAAGGAGCTTTAGGCTTTGATGAAGTTTTCTGTTGAACAGTTTGAGAAGATTGTGATGACTAAGCCTTTGCAACATCTGCACTCATCCCTTTATTAGATCTTGTTACATGCCTTGATTGAATTTTGACAGGTGCAGATATAACATGCTTTGCTTGAGTAGATGCCTTCTTCTGAGCTGGAGTTTTCTTTGAACTTACATATCTTCTTTTCTTTGACTGGACTTGAACATTGTCAGTACCAGCTTTCTTCAATTCTTCCTCTGCAGCAACTGGATCGAATCCTGGATATTCTTCTTCAAAGAGCTTCTTTGCCAGTTCTGTATTTTTCTTGTTCCTCTCTTCAATATTTTCAGGCTTTTCTTCCTCTGCAAGCCTCTTAGCCAATTCTTCATCCCTTTTAATTTGTTAAATATCAGCGACAAAATCAAGTTCCATCAGAGTTTGCTGACTATTTTGAAATTTTTTAGATCTTGAGGGAATCAGAGTTTGATCAGTCAGAGTTTGAGTTTATATACTCTTTCCACCCTTATGACTCACTTGGCTTTTATCAGCTAAGCCATCACCACTACCTTCAGGTTTGTCATCAGAGTTTAAAATGCATTTGTCTTTAGCTACTTTCTCCCCCTTTCTGACATCAGAAGAAATATTCAGTATGTCTGTAATTGTATGCAATATAGTCTGCATAGAGGTCACATCAGTAATAATTTTGTCAACTTTGGACTCCAAAGCATCTTATTTAGTGGAAACATCTTTAATTTTAGACTCAATAGATTGTTGATATTTGGAAACAACACCCTGAATAGAAGCACTTTGCTTATCAACATACTCTTGAAGATTATAAACTTCACAGTGAAGACCCTTAGTCAACACAGTGGTTGCCTTGAGAACAACCTTCATTTCATCAGAGTTTACCTCAGAGTCTGCTTTCTTGATCAGATCATGAACATGAGGCCAAGAGATATCTTCATGAGAGAATTTCCAAGTCATATCCCAGATAAATTGCCTTTTAGAGTTCAAAATATATGCACCAGATGGCTCACTCTTGATATTATTGCTCCTTACACCTTCTGCAATTAGGGCAGGTTCAATCTCGCCCTTCAACTGCTCAACAACACAAAAATCAGGATATTTCATCCTCAATCTTTCATGAGCATCAAAAGCATCTCGAGGGCATCTTTTGGAGTTGTATCTTTGAGTGTAAGGAATAGAAAGATCAGTGACTTCTTCATCCTCAAAGATAGGATTAGAATCCTCAGAGTTTGCAACCTCACCATCTGCAATATCATCATACATTGGCACCTCAGAGTGTAGAGTTTGAGAGATATGTTGAGTACCAGAGCCTGTTTCATTTATACTCTGAGTACCTGCACAAAGAACATCACACCCTAAGACACTCTTTTCTTTTAAAGTAATCTCATTACTTCTCACATCAAACATCTCATGACTTTTGAGAGTCAGAGTTTGCTCACTACAAGTAACTAACTTCTGTCTCATATCTAACTCTCCTTTTTCCAGAACCAGTATTTGCCTCTCATTTTCAGTTCTGTTTTTCACACATTTTACCTCAGTCTCACAAGAAAGGCTCAAATCACAATGACCTACAGAAATAAGAGGTGGCTGAGAAAGGAGATATGTGATAACATGGATAGAGGGTTCCTTTCCAGGACTATCCATGGTCATTCCAACAGTAAAAGATGGGAATATAAATTCTGAACTTATGCTATCAAAGTATGTAAATTCTGAAGAAAAGTCAGAGTTTATACCTTGAGCATTTGTAGAGTCTGATGGAGTGTCCAGTGGCTTTGCAAAAAGTGTTTGCCCCAGTATTGCATCTGATAGTGCCAAAGGATTAACATCAGAGCTTGATTTCTCAGCATTTGCAAAACTAGATTCAGAGTTTAGCTGATGTTCCTTAGTTGGGTCTATAATCACATTGGTGGTGATTGGTTTTTGTGGGACCCGAGTCTGTTCAATAGCTGCTTCACATCTTTGAGGTGAATGTTCTTGTATGCTAGACTCTGCCAGAGTTTGTCCTTCAGCATCAGAAACAACAGGAACTTCAGTCAGAGTTTGAGTGCCTGCATACAAACTTTGATTGGATCGTTCTTGTGTGGCTGGGGCCTGAACAACTTCTTCAACTCTTTGAGTTGAAGGTTCTTGTAGGTTGTACCCCTGATCCAAGTTGGCTTCATCTGCTGGTATAATGGCTTCTGTTGAACTTTTATCAACAGGTTCTTGTGGGCCTAACCTATCAAAGACTGCTACTTCACTTTGAGAAGTAGGTTCTTATGTGTCTAGGCCAAATGAGACCTTATTTTTCCTTCTAGAGAAGAGCTTGGCAGTTCCAGAGACTGGAGACTGTTGAGACTTTTGAGCAGTCATATCTCTTTTGACTTCCTCACCTAACTCTCCATCTCTTTCATATGAGATCTCTTTGATTATAGATTGAGGAGACTTGACAGGAGAATCAGAGATTGTGACTAGAACAGGAGAAGATGCTGGGTCAGCTCGAATACCAGGATTATCATTTTTATCCCAACATTTCTCATCAAAAATTTCACTGTCAGCCCCTGCTCCCTTTTTATCTTTACTTGGTACCTCATTCGAAGTACCCTCCAAGGTGATTACAGGACTGATAAAAGGATTAACATCAAGAGATGTACCATTCATTTCAGCCAATTCATCATTTTCTTCTCTATTGGCATTTTCATCATTACCAATTACCTCAATTTCACTTATGTTACTGTTTATTTGGTCAGGCAATGCAGGGTCACCAGACTTCATAACAACATCAGAGTTTAGTGAAGCAGAGTCTAAGGCTTTAATTGGAGAGAAATATTCTGAGATTTTTGCCTTAACCAGTCTTCTCCTCTTCTTTGTAGGCTCTGAGACATGATTAACATGAAATGGCTTCATGTAAGAAGCAGGAGGAACATCAGAGGCTGGTTGAACAGATTTTTCATTGAAAATACTAAACCTTCATCACTGTCATAGGAGTCTGTAGGTTCATCAAGGAGTTTTTTCTTCTCGGAGGAGATTGAGAAATATTTTTTGCCCTTCCTTTTCAACCCTGAGCCCTGTTCCTGAGAGGTGTGTTCTGCGACTGATGTCTTTTGGGAGATAACAGAGGTTGGAAGAGTTTGTGTATCAGTGTTTAGTGGGTGACTTGGGTTAGAATCAAAGTGGGATTGAGCTAAACTCTGATTCATAGTCACATAAAGAAAATCTCTCCCATACACAATAGGCATTCTCTGATTCAGAAGAAGCCTGACCCGTGTAGGATAAAACAACCTTGGCAAGATGCCATATTTTTCTTTCTTGACATCCTTCCTTGTCAAGTAAACAAAAAATCTTTTGTTCATTTTAAAAATAGGCAAAGCCTGATCATCAGCAAAACTAACATTTGGCAGCAAATGACTAAAAATTAACTGTAGAAATCTACCATAATATACAGTATGCTCATCATCACTAATTTTAGCATCTATTTTCCTAATTAACAGACAAGGAAAATTTAAATTGAGATTATGGGCCAGAAAATACCAAATTTGCTGATAGAGTTGGGGAATAACATCAAAATTGGTACATTTTAGAGTGAAGGCCCTGGGTGATACAATCAAAGAAGAAGCTCCACTCCTTTATCAGATGTGGCTTGGTCAGACTCCCCAATTTTGTTCAGCTCCCAGTGTAGTCAATCTCTTAAAAAAACTCCCTCATTACGGAGTCATCAACTAAATCATCATATACAGCCACTTCAGGAAGTCGAAGGGCATGTCGAACCACTTCAGGAGTTATGAAGTGGTCACCATTACATTTGAAGGAGATGATTGGTTCTTGTTCATCACTTGCATCGTTGAACATGGCTGATGACCATATCCGTACTAGAGTTTGAACAGAGATCTCAGTGGGTGCTTGTAAAGCATACCCAATGCTGCTGTTGGCAAGAAAATCATGGAGAACATGGAAATCTCCTGGTGCATTTGCTTTATCGAGAATAACAGAGAAATTAGTAGTAGCAAAGAAATAGTTCTTGAAAGATGTACCCTTAGATGCCATTGATACAGTAGTATGAAGGTGTGAAAGATTAGGGTTTTGAGAATACGAGAGAGATAGAGAGAGAATAAGATGCAGATGATAATTCAAAGTAGGAATACAAATGAATAAACTCTTCCCTCTTAATTACTTTTAACACTTAGTGGGGCACGTAGCAAGATTTAACAAGATGAGTAATGATGAATTACAATTCTCAAAATATAACATATATGTGTGTAACTGTGTATAAAAATGAATCATTTTTCGTGACAAACACGTGTAGTCGGTGTTACTCCATCAGAGATTAAGAATCATGATGTCATAAATATAAATATGATGTCATAAATAAAATAATCAATAATAATTTTTTATTTGAAAAATAAATAACAATAATTTAGAGTTTGACTTGTTGACCGAGATCATCAATTAGACTCTCCATGGATCAGAGTTTACTGCATACTCTGACAGAGTTTACCATAAATATTGATGGTTGATGTCATCAGAGTTTGCATATTCTGAGACACTTCCAGGAGATTAATTACTGATAATGTCTGCTACTTGCTGTTTGGAGTTGAGCCACTTGTCACCATTCCTAATTCAAAAACCAATCTTGTAAATGTTGCTTCACACAATGGATTTGTAAAAATATCTGCTAGCTGTTGGTCTGTTGAAACAAAATACATTTCAATTGTGCCTTCTATAACATGCTCTCTTATGAAGTGATATCTGATACTGATATACTTTGTCATGGAATGTTGAATATGATTTCCTGTCATTGCAATAGCACTTTGATTATCACAATAAATATGAATTTTAGAAAAGTTTAAACCATAGTTCAATAGTTGATTTCTCATCCATAAAATCTGAGCACAACAGCTTCCTGCAGCTATATATTCAGCCTCTGTAGTGGATGTGGAGATTGATTTCTGCTTCTTGCTAAACCATGAGACAATTATTCCACTTAGAAATTGACAACTTCCACTTGTGCTTTTCCTGTCTATTTTGCACCCTGTAAAATTAGCATCTGAATAGCCTATAAGTTTAAAATCAGACTCTCTAGGATACCATAATCCAAGATTGATGGTTCCTTTGAGATATCTAAAAATTCTCTTAACAACAATCAAATGTGGTTCCCTTGGATTTTTCTGAAATCTAGCACATAGACAAGTTGCAAACATAATATCTAGTCTATTGGCAGTTAAGTATAGAAGTGATCCAATCATACCTCTATATGTTGTCATATCAACTGACTCACCAGTGTCTTGATCCAATTTGGTTGTTGTGGCCATAGGGGTTGTAGCAGATGTAGAGTCTTGCATTTGAAATTTTGTGAGTAAGTTTCTTGTATATTTTGACTGACTTATGAAAATGCCTTCATCAGTCTGTTTCACTTGCAACCCCAAGAAATAGCTCATCTCTCCCATCATACTCATTTGATACCTGGACTACATTAGCTTTGAAAATCTTTCACAGAGTTTCTCATTAGTAGATCCAAATATAATATCATCAACATATATTTGAACCAGTAATAAGTCCTTACCTTTATTTCTATAAAACAAGGTTTTATCAATGGTACCTCTTGTGAAACCACTTTCAAGTAAAAATTGAGCTAGTGTTTCATACCAAGCTCTTGGAGCTTGCTTGAGTCCATACAAAGCTTTATCCAACCTGTAGACATGATTTGGATATTTGGGATTCACAAAGCCAGGAGGTTGTTCAACATATACCTCCTCCTCAAGCTCACCATTTAGAAATGTACTTTTAACATCCATCTGGTATACTTTGAACTTCTTGTGTGCAACATAAGCAAGAAAGATTCTAATTGCTTCAAGTCTAGCCACATGTGCAAAGGTTTCATCATAGTCAATACCTTCTTATTGAGAGTAGCCTTTGGCAACTAGTCTTGGTTTGTTCCTTGTTATGATTCCATCAGAGTCTGTCTTGTTCTTAAACACCCATTTTGTGCCAACAATGGATCTGTTCTTTGGTCTTGGAACAAGAGTCCAAACCTCATTTCTTTCAAACTCATTCAATTCTTTCTGCATTGCAGTAACCCAGTCTGCATCCTTCAGAGCATCTTCAACTTTCTTTGGCTATGTTTGAGAAAGAAAACTATGATAGAGACATTCATTCTGAGTAGCTTTCCTTGTTTGTACTCCACTATCTAGATCACCAATTATTAAGTCAGGTGTATAATCTTTGGTCCATTTCCTTGGATGAAGAAGATTTCTTGATCTGTGCCATCATAGTATGATTCCTCAGTGAATGTTGATGCTCCCCTTGAAGTTGTGCTAACCTCAAAGTTTGATTGATCCGAGTTTGACCTTTCAGAGTTTGTCTCTATCAAGGATTGGTCAGACTCTGATATTTCAATGACTGATGTTGGGTCTGCATTTTCAGTAGAAGATTGATGTTGCTCCCCCTCAACATGTGCATAATATTATATTTCTATGTCATTTTCATCAGAGTTTAGAGAGTCAAAGTTTGGATCATTAGAGTTTGTGTCATGTTGACCTTTGGACAGTTCATTTTCAAAACTCAGAGATTCTTGAGCTTCTTCATCATGTAACCCCGTTATCTTTGTTTCGTCAAAAGAGACATGTATAGATTCCATGACTACCTTGGTTCTCAGATTAAACACTTTGAATACCTTTGAAGAAGTTTTGGAGGTTGTTGAATAACCAATAAAAATACCTTCATCTGCTTTGAGTTCAAACTTTTTCAACTGCTCAGGATGTGTTTTAAGAATAAAACACTTGCTTCCAAATATGTGAAGTATTTCACATTTGGCTTCCTTCCCTTTATCATTTCATATGGAGTCACTCCATGCTTATTTATCAAGGTAAAATTCTGAGTGATGCATGCAGTATTCACAGCTTCTGCCCAGAAGTAAGTAGGAAGTTTTGCTCCTTCCAACATTATTCTAGTAGCTTCAATTAGTGTTATGTTCTTTCTCTCAACTACACCATTTTGTTGGAGTGTACCAGGTTGTGAGAATTATTGAGTAATTCCTTTTGTTAAACAGAATTCCTCCATTGCAGAGTTCTTAAACTCTGTTCCATTGTCACTCCTTAGAATCTTTACCTTGAGTGGTGATCCATTTTCAATCATAGTAATATGATCAAAAATGACCTCAGTTGTTTCATCCTTTTTATGTAAGAAGTACACCCAAGTAAATCTTGTGTAGTCATCCACTATCACCAAAGTATATTTCTTCTTTCCAATAGACATTATGTTGACAGGGCCAAACAGATCAAGATGCAATAGTTGAAAAGGTTCTTCAATAGAATTTTCATTCTTGCTCTTGAAAGATGTCTTCTTTTGTTTTGCCTTTTGACAAGAATCACAGAGTCCATCAGGATGAAATTGAACTTTTAGAAGACCTCTCACAAGATCCTTCTTGGCCAACTCATTTATATTTCCAAAGTTCAAGTGACACAACTTTTTGTGTCAATTCCAGCTTTCCAAAGATGATGCTTTTCCAAGTAAGCAAGTTAAGGGACCATTAGAGTTTACCTCCAACCTTGCTTCAAATAGATTGTTATGTCTGTGACCAATTTGAACCACTTTGCTAGTCTTTTTTCTTTTGACTTCACAATGTGTTTCATGAAATTCCACATAATAACCTTTGTCTGTCATTTGACTCTTACTCAAAAAATTGTGCTTGAGTCCTTCAACCAGAGCTACATTTTCAATGATGACATTTCCAATCACAATATTGTCTTATCCAATGTTCTTCCTATGTTGCCATCTCCATAAGATACTACTGAGCCAGCTTTTTCCTCAAACTCTGAAAGCAGGGATTTGTTTCCAGTCATGTGTGCAGAACATCTACTATCTATTACTAAGATGTTTATCTTGTTTCCCTGCAATCAATTAATGCAGCTTAATTAGTGGTTTTGAGGACCCAAACAAGTTTGGATCCTTTCTTTTTAAAATTGTTAACTTTTGCAGCAAAAGTAACTTTATTAGAGTTTATGTTAACAGAGTTTGCATTTTCAAAGTTTGTTCTTCTTATATCAGCTTTTACAACATACTTTTGTTTAGCAGCATAATTAGAAGAAACATGAGTTTTATTCAAATGAGACAAAAATTCATAGTAATTGAAATACAGACTATGATATTCTTTACATGTGTAAATATAATGCCATAAACTACCACAGTGAAAACAAGGATTTTGTGGTCTATATCTAGTCTGTTTCCTATCTCCTGATCTAGGTCTTTCAGGTTCCTTCTTTTTATTCTGCCTGCAGTCAATAGCAAGATGATTAAAATTTACACATGTGAAATAGGTTTTTCTAGGAGCATCATGAATATTCTTATAATCATTCTCCTAGAAATTTCTACTTTCCCATTTCTATTCCTTTTGACCTTTTTGGGCTTATTCTTGTTAGTGACAGACTTCAGTTTTTCTTTGAGCTATTTTTGGGAAAGTAACCCAATATTAACTGGTTTAGTCTCAGACACACTACTTTCTTGTTTTTTTTTTAATCATTTTTAGAACACTTATCAGAAGTGTCTCTTTCAATACTGGCCATAACAAAGTTAACAGGTTTGCTCAATTTTTCTTTTATCCCTGTGTGTGTCTTATCATTCTTTTTGCTAGCTCTTTTCTCATTATCAGACTCATAACCTAAAGTAGATGTCCAATTCTTGTCAGAAAGAATTTCTTGGACTTTCTTACCAGAGTTTGTCCAAACTCTGAAAGTCTTCTTTTCTTTGGTTATCTCAGCTTTTAAGTAAGTGACCTGTTTTTCTAGCTGAGTTTGCATGTGAATAGCATTCTCATAGTCTTTCTGAGTACTTAGCATGTGAATAAGTTCAGATTCAAGAAAATCATTTTTGGCAGACAAAGTTTGAATGTCTGATTTTAGTCTTTCATTTTCAATAGATTGAGTTTTAAAGCTAACATGCAAGGTTCTCAGAAAAGATTTCATTTCACATAAATTGTCAGTATTTATATTGAAAGTAGAATCTGGTACCTTGTCAGAGTTTGCAGTGGGAGTCTCAGTGTTTTCCATGAGAGCATAATTCATTTCCTCATCAGAGTCTGATGAATTCATCCAGTCCTTGTTGGATGATATGAGCGCCTTTCCAGTTTCTTTGCTTCTACACTCAGTTGCATAGTGCACCATCTTGTTATACTTGTAACACTTGACATTTGATTTGTCAAGTGTTTTGGACTTCCCTTCTCTTTCTTCTTTTCTTCTGAATCTTTCTTTATTTTCAAAATCACCAGATCTCTTCTGAAACTTGCCCTGATTTCTGAACTTCCTGTACTTTATCTTTTTGAAGCCTTTGACAATCATGGAAACCATTTCCATCATATCAGAGTCTGTGGATTCATCATCAGAGTTTGCTTCAGACTCTAACTCACTACTTTCCTTTACCAACACAGCTTTTCCCTTTCCTTTGGATATACTAGCAGACTGTTCCTTTACTTTAACAACCTTTGTCTCTACGTTCAATGCAACTGACTTTGATTTATTGCTCTTCCTGTTTTTCCTTTGATGTAACTCCAAGTCATGAGTTTTCAGCTTTCCATAAACCTCATCTAGGGACATCTCATCCAAATCTGCCCTATCTCTTATCAGAGATGTTTGTAAGTCTCATTCTTCAGGTAGAGCCCTTAGAAACATGGTGTTTGAATCCTCATTATCATACACCTTATCCACCAAAGCTAAATCATTCAATAAAGTAATGAATCTGTCATATGTATCAGTAAGAGACTCATTATGTTTAGCCTCAAAGTATTCATATTCTTGAATAAAAACAGACCTCCTGTTCTTTTTGATCTCTTTGGTTCCTCGACATTGAACCTCTAGTGCATCCTATATTTCATTTGCAATCTTGCAAGCAATCACTCTATTAGACATAATAGAGTCTAGACTGTTATACATGATATTTCTCACCTTTGCATCCTTGAGACCTTCCATTTTCTCCTCATTAGTCCACTCCTTTTTGTCCTTCAGAATATAGTGCTCAGGAACTTGCCTTCCTTCAACTATGATTGGTGGAACTAGTTTTGTTGGCAGATACTGACCTTCATTGATCCTGTCTAGATAGTCAGGATCTGTAGCTTCCAAAAACATCAACATCTTTACCCTCCATGTAGGGTATTCAGCCTTCTTCAAGATTGGAATCCTTATGCTTTCATACTTATTTCCAGACATTATTTTTCAGATCTTTAAGGTTAAAATAAACTGCTTGCTCTGATACCAATTGTTACCCAGTAAATAAACTATTATACAATGGGGGATTGAATATAATAGTTCCAAACAATCGAATTTAGAACACAAGTATGTAAAAGATGAATTGTTTGTATTAATTTTAACAAACTTAATACAAAACTCTCTCAAGAAACCAGATGTTCTTAAGAGCTGCTAGGTTATGAGAATAATGTAAACATGAACAATACATCAATGTAAACATAATCATGTGTTTATATAGTACACAGGTACCTATCAAATTACAGCAAAGATAATGATTAATAAAAACAGATATACCATTTCCATCATTATCTTCCTAAAAGATAACTTCAAATGAGGTAATTGTATTACACACAATCACTTCCTTTTCTGTCTTCAATCATTTCCTGATTTATCAATTTCCAACAGTCAAACTCTGATCAGCAGAAACTCTATCGGTTAACAAACTTTGATTGAGTAAACTCTGATGACGTCAGACAAACTCTGTCTGATAAACTCTTGCATCTTCAGTTCTTCATATCTAACAATTTTGATTAAATTTTTATATATAATATTTAGAGCCTGTTTGGCTAAATGAGCTTATAGCTTATTTTGATTTTAAGCTGAAAAATATCTATTTGTGTAATAAGTCAGAAGTTGACTTAAAGTCAGAAATAAGCCAGAAACTGACTTAAAGCCAGAAGTACGTATTAGGTACTTTTTTTAGTGACTTATCTTTTTTATTTTTCTATTTTGATAAAAGTTATCTATATGTTATAAATTACTCATAAGTCACTTTTATTTTTATTTTTATATTTTTTAAAACTCATAAGTCACTTATAAGTCAAAATTACCCAAACATACATTTTAAGCTCCCTCCCCACTTATCACTTTAAGCCACTTTAAATCGTAAGTCACAATTTTAAGCAAGAAATATGTTATTAATTGTCTTCATGACGTGTGCATATCGTAAAATAAGAGATAAAATTTTAAAAAGAAAGGCAAAGGTGAAATTGTTTTCTAAAACGAAATATGTGAAAATTTATCCATGATAATCTTATTTTTTATATAAAAAAATTGGGGATATCTTTTTATAAAAATACTTTCAATTAACAAAATTTGAGAAATTTTTAATTAAAATCTTAAATTTTTTACTCATCTCGTCTAAATGAAATCAGAGGATTCTTTTTTATACTTCCTCCGTCCCATTTAATCCTTAACATTTTTCAACAAATAATAACACACATAAATTGGAAATATTAAAACTCAAATGGCACAGAATATAAGCTTAATATAAATTGGTGGGGCCCTTGTTAGGTTTTTATAATTATTACTTGGTAATTTTTTTTTGCTTCTTGTTACCCATTCAATGGCAGGGCAGAATAGTCTCGCAAGGGTATGCACTGTCAATTTGAATATGTTCGGTTTCATTTTTTAACTTCCCCTTGGTTTGTTTCTTTTTCACCCTAAAAACACTCTGGATGTTTCATGTTTGTCACACAGCCAAAATCTACTGAAACCAAACCGGCAAGCAAGCGAAATATTTTGCACATATATTAGTAAAAACATACCTAAAACAAAACAAAACAAAATTACAAATGAAAGTAAGCAATATATGCATGAGAATTAAGAACCAGTAATAGAAGGAAGACACTGAGCAAACTGCAAAACTACTCCTTCCAGCACTTGATCCACCCAAGCCCCTCCTACACTACCTTTACCACCCCCTTTCCCACCTACATCGAAGGCTTAACTCAGTCCAAACTCAATAACATGCCTGCCTTAAAAACTCCGCCTCGATAAACCACGTTTTAAACCTCCTATTTCACTATCCTGTTAGGAAACTTGCTTCGAGGATTCAAACCAAGACACAAGGAGTTCACTTGACTTGACCATACCACTTATCACTTATGTCCAGCCCTCCGCTAACTTGTTCATATCCGCACATTTTTTGGCTAAAACATTAGTGTTAGAATACCATGTTAAGTTATCGGTTCTCCCTTCCTTTCTTCAAAAGGAACGAACAAAGATAGAATCAGACCGAATCCTGAAAAGCCTTTCTGGATATTCCTTTTAACTATTAGTTCATTCATGTTTCTGCTAATACAATCAATGAAAAAGCTGGATCAAAATGAAAATTCAATAAATAATTCTGTCAATGTGTTGAACTCTTGGGAATGATTCCAATTTGCTCTCACAAAAAATTAATATTTTTTTGTTGCTCGGAGTTTTATTGTGGATTATTTGACAAACTTGAGATACTGCCTTAGCTGCCTTCAGTACGAGGAGCATCCACATCTGACTTTGGAGTCCCGAACCTGAGAAAACGAAAACCAACTATCCTTTTTTATCCATTATTATAAATAAATTCTCCAATCACAGTTTTAACTTTTAACATTTTCCCTGAAGGCCTGCATTGATAATTCATGAACCATCAAAGAAACATGTGTTATCAACACGAGTTTCCATCATCTAAGATTAAATCGAGGGCTGTATGCTGCACAAAAATTCGGTCTAGACCAGTTAATTGGACCAAACATGGTCCGTTGGTTCATGCGACCACACTGATCAAATCGGGCTCACAGTCTCCTTTAAATTCTGAAAACTTTCATTTCGTTCCGATCTAATTGATTTTTCCAACCTTCTCTATTTGTGAGTATCTGGTTTTGCTAACATTTTGTAAAGCTGATTAAGCTACAGTATGCCTCTATTCTGCCAGAGCAACACAAAGAAAGCCAAATTCTTGTTCCAATGATGAGTAAGAGATAGTTGTCAAAAAACTTGACAGAATAATGAATAGAAATTGAATAAAATGAAGAATGATTTAATACCTATTACGAGATCACTGTTTTATGAGCTATAGTCTATAGATGAGATGTATTGCTATTTTAAGATTGCTGTTATTAATCGAATATTAGTAAATCATTTGTAAATAGTGGCTGTTTCAACTTTCTAATTAACATATGGATAAACAAATGCTTTATGATATGTTAAAAGGAATAAAGACTTGCCAAAAAGACTATAAAATCACCTTAGACATACCTATACTAGGATCATAAAGCTTTTCAATGCAGCAATGTGACCATCTGCTAAATCTTGGACATGTAGAAAACAATGAGCACAAATATCCGTAAAACTTAAACTAACTGTGAAACCTCAGCTGATCGAATTCTTAATCCTATTATTTCCCTACTTAGAACTGTCACGTACGATTCTAAACTTGTTTTGACTAAGCCTATTACATTATCAAGTTAATTGATAAGGGCTTCTGAAGTGATTATAACTCACTGAACTGTTTAGTTAAGATCTCAAAATCACATAAACTACCAATAAAGAGGTAACCATTCTGTGCCTAATTGTTCCAGAAAGGGGAAAAAAATCATATGTACAGTATTAGTGTTTCATTACCTGTTTTCAAAGGCGAGAGACAAATGACTTGCATACAACAAGGTAACCACTTTCTGGTTCAGCCATTTCTTAGAAAGAGAGCCAGTTCTTGTCACTTTCCAAATATTTTACCTGTTTAGAAGGGTAGCTTCTTTCATCTTCTACGCTGACAGTAGTGATGCTGTCGTATTCGTCAATATTTTGTAAAAAATGATAACTTCTTTTGTTTCCTACATTGACAGTGCTTGTAGTCGTCAACAGTTGTGATCTCCGTTTTGTATAGTAGATGAATCCCATGAATTTTTACCCTTTCTGCTGTTAATTCAATTTTATGATCACCTTCTATGACTGGGAAAATTGATCCTGGTACTATTACCGTCAATGGTCCGTTATTAATATAAAAACTGTCGCTCCATATCAAGTTACTCATGACATTCTTCACATAATAACTAGTGAAGTAATTAATATACCCCCCTAAGTGTGTAAAGCAAAGAATCATCGCCAAGAAATTGTGTGACACATTTGGCGATAAATCTAAAGACACTGTTGACCCAAAATTAGCTGACTGACTAACCAAATCCAATGATTGATTAATCCAGTATGGAAACTCTGCTGAAGTATGTATCTTAATTTGATGCCCAAATCCAGAGTATATCTGATGCAAAATAAAAAAAAAACGTTAACCACCATATAAGACCTAACTAAATTCTTTAGAACAAGAATCTAAAATTAGAAACAAGGGTAGGCATACTAATGCATATAGAAGATAAGTTAACTAAACCTGAAAGAAACGTTTTGTGAAAGTTCTTGCCAGAGATGAGTTGCAGCCTCCCAAATCAAGTATTCTAATAGAAGTCAGGTCCTCTAAGCCTTGAATCTCCGTCAAACTACTGCAACCTGTCATGTGAAGAACTTCTTCACCTTCTATGACTGGGAAAATTGATCCTGGTACTATTACCGTCAATGGTCCGTTATTAATATAAAAACTGTCGCTCCATATCAAGTTACTCATGACATTCTTCACATAATAACTAGTGAAGTAATTAATATACCCCCCTAAGTGTGTAAAGCAAAGAATCATCGCCAAGAAATTGTGTGACACATTTGGCGATAAATCTAAAGACACTGTTGACCCAAAATTAGCTGACTGACTAACCAAATCCAATGATTGATTAATCCAGTATGGAAACTCTGCTGAAGTATGTATCTTAATTTGATGCCCAAATCCAGAGTATATCTGATGCAAAATAAAAAAAAACGTTAACCACCATATAAGACCTAACTAAATTCTTTAGAACAAGAATCTAAAATTAGAAACAAGGGTAGGCATACTAATGCATATAGAAGATAAGTTAACTAAACCTGAAAGAAACGTTTTGTGAAAGTTCTTGCCAGAGATGAGTTGCAGCCTCCCAAATCAAGTATTCTAATAGAAGTCAGGTCCTCTAAGCCTTGAATCTCCGTCAAACTACTGCAACCTGTCATGTGAAGAACTTCTAAAGAAGTGAGTTCTTTCAAGCCTAAAATCTCTCTCAAACAACTACAATATCTAAGGTTCAATATCTGTAACCGTTTCAAATTGTATAAATGTAATCTTTTCATAGACGTACATCCATTTGCCATTATCCATTTAAGATTAGGTGGAAGATTTGCAATGTACAATAGATTACGACAATCTTCGATATCAAGATTTTCCAGTGATCTCATGTTGCAAATTGAGTCTGGAAGGGTTTCAAGATTCTCGTTATTATTTAATCTCAGCTGAACAAGCTTATTAAGACAACCAATCGAATCTGGTAATTTTGAAAAAGTTAGTTCCTTAGCATTAAGCACTTTTAGGGATTCAATATTCCCACATTCTACTGGCAATGCTTTGAGACTACTACAATCACTAATACTTAAAACTTCCAATGCTCTTAAGTTACAAATGTTGTCTGGAAGAGTTTCAAGGTAATTGTTGCTACTTAATCTCAGTTCCACAAGAATACTAAGACATCCAATTGAATCTGGTAATCTTGAAACAGACAGTCCTTCCGCATCAAGCTTTTTTAGGGATTCAATGTTCCCTAGTTCTGAAGGCAATGCTTCCAAGCTACTGCAATCACTAATACTTAAAACTTCCAATGCTTTTAAGTTGCAAATGCTGTCCGGAAGAGTTTCAAGCTTCTTGTTATAACTTAATTCCAGCTTAACAAGCTTACTAAGAAGTCCAATCGAATCTGGTAATTTTGAAACTGTTAGTTCCTCCACATTGAACTCCTCTAGCGATTCAATGTTTCCCAATTCTACAGGCAATGCCTGTATCCTACGGCAACCAACAATAATTAGCCTTTTCAGTGAAATTAAATTGCAAATGTTGTCTGGAAGACCTCTGAGATTCACACAACCACCCAAATTTAAGGAAACAAGCTTCAACAAACTTCCAATTGATATGTGGACCTCCTCCAAGATTTTACAACCCTCAAGATTTAGAGTTTCAAGGCACGTTAATTTAGTAAAATCTGGGGTAGTAGCTAATTCTAGAGAATATGACATGTCTAGAGTCGTTAACTTTTCAAACACCTGCAAAGTCTGTCAAGTGCAACTGGAAAACTTTAGATCAAAAGTTCTTATATAATTTCTTTTTGCTAAAATTCTTATAAAGATTCTTAAATAGGAAAAAGAACGTACTGACAATACCTACCATGGTTACCTCCCACATTGTTCTCATCTTGCTATGAGGCAACTTAAGGATAACAAGGTTTTGTGGGTAAAATTCAGAAGGTAAACACTTCAAAGGACAAAACTCCCAACAGAGCCATCTCAAATCTTCAAATGTCTGTTCAAAGCTTCCAATGAGATTTACATAATTCAAGTAAAGAAATCTTAATTTACTCATCCTTCTGAATGTTTCTGCAGCGAATGATACTCCGTCAAGTGCAGTCTGGTAGTAGAAGTCACTAGGGATGATAACCTCAATCGCTTCTGTTCCCTAACACACACACACACACATATTTTATCAAGCAAGAAAACTTATGACCATCATTTGATAAGTACAACTATGAGATAGAATTACCTTATGTTTTTTCAACACAATTTCATATTGTGAGCAATTATACATATATAAGAAGAAAAGTTGATAAGTGATGTTGTATAATGTAATATATCAAATGAAACCATCAGATTAATCTGAAAGCATTCTTGGTTATATTATAATGAAATTACCTTTTGTTTCTTCAACACATTGCATATATCTTTTGATACCCACAATCTACTATGCTTTCCAGGCTCATCAGGAGAGTTGTTACGTGCAACTTCCCTTCCCATATCCTTCAGAAGATCATGCATCCTCAACTCATCTCTACTATTGGTCGTTAGTAAACATCTCTTTTTTAGAATATCAATTTTATGATCTACGTAGGAATAATACGTTTCCAATATTTTAACCACCTCTATTTTCTCCCTTCTGATGAAAAAACAAGCAATGTCAAGGAATATTTTCTTCAGCATAGGATCGTCTAATTCTAAGGCATCCAAGCTAATTGTAAGTTTGTGCTGAATAGTGCTGTTGGGATTTCGCTGCAGTTTCTCAATGTAAGATTTCCAACCTACCTCGGATTTCATAGACAAATATGAGCCGAAAACTTTCAGAGCCAAGGGAAGCCCACCAGCAAAGTGTAAAATGTCTTTAGACAATACCATTAAATTGTTGTCTGGTTTAGCCTTTTCAAATGCATGTTGGGTAAATAGTGCTAGTGACTCAGCATCATCCAACTCATTTTCCCTGTATCTGAGCTCTACATCAATTTTATCTAGTATCTCTTCATCCCTTGTTGTTATAATAATTACACTCCCAGAAAGAAATGGTCCTGCCAAAGATTCATATTGTTCAAGCTCGTCTATATCATCAATAAGAACCAGAACTTTTGCTGAACAAAGTATCTCTCTTATAGACTTGGTTCCCTGTTCAACATTGTGAATTTTTACTTTTGTTTTACTTTTAAGAACATCATTAATTAGTTGTTGTTGTAAAGAAACAACGCCATTGAATGTCCCGGAAACCTCCCTAACATTTGCCAGGAAGCAGCTTCCCTTAAAGTTCCATAGCAGGAGTTGATTATAAAGAGCTTTGGCAAGAGTTGTTTTTCCCACTCCACCCATACCATAAATACCAATCCTAATGACACCTTCTATGTCGCTGCTGATCAACAACTTTGTTATGCATTCAACACGAGAATTCAACCCAACTGGATATTTGGCAACTTCTAAATCCTTGGGATTTATTTTGTGTAGAATCTCATCAACAATTTCGTTCATTATATGAGCTTCACACCTACAATGGAGGTTTTTATATTATATATTAATCGAGACTCATATCTAGATTAGTTACAATATATAGAATTAAAATATACTGGTAGCATGATAGGTAGTAAACGTGACAAAGTTATTATTGAATAATTCTAGTAGGAAAACCAGATATCAAAGTTTGAACAAGAGATTAACTAAACTCTTAAGAAGATGATAATTGAAATATTAAATAAAACTAATCCTTGATTAGCAATACTATTTTTACTAATATATCAATTTCTGATTAATGTGCTCTACCCTATTTTTAAATAACTGATAGTTGGTGTTAAGTTACGAGTTCTCCTCAAATCTCAAGTTGTTAGGAGAGAAGAGGACTTGACATAATCATATATTATATTTTAGTTCTAATTCTAACACTCTCCCTCACTCGAAAGCTCTTTTTTGAGTCAAAAAGTGGATCATTTACCATGTTCCTAAAATCTCAAGATGTTAGAGGATGACTCACTGGATCATATATTATATTCTATAAGACTCCAAAAGTACAGTATATATGAACTTTTTATACATAGATGTTGGCTTATTTACTTATTTACCCTTGAAGTATTCGACTTTGTACACAGAAACTCTTGAAGAAAATTTTCATACCTTCAAGCCCTCCACATATGACAATTCAGACACTTCAACCTTTTGACTATTTTTCTTCCGATATTACCCCTAAGGGACGATATGTTCACTAACACATACTTTAGGGTAAAAATGTCCGATACGAATAATAATTAATTAATATTTTTTATTTTATAAAAATATTGTATGTGTGTATATTTTATAATATAATTTGTAATAAAATAATTAAATAAATTATGAATACGTAAAGTTTATTCCAATTGAAAACCATGTTTTGAATATTAATTCGAACTAATATTTACTTTAATATAAATAAAAATGTAAAAATGACATTTTTATAATTACTTTATATTTTTGAAAAAAGGTTTTAAACTAACAAAGTACTTTAAAATTTTAAACATTACAACAAAACTTATAAATTACATTTTTTTCTATTAGGTTTTTTTAGTTACATATATAAATATTTTTTGGGTTGAAAGAACAGCTTTTAGAATGTATTGATATTTATATTTTCGGCCGTTATCGCAATAATTTGACAAATATTTTTAGAGCGGAATATATAATTGACATAATATATCTTGCTTGACTCAAATATATAGATTTTAAAAATACATTTGATCAATCCAAGTCATACTCAAATCGAATATTTTTAAAAGAGGGTTTACTCGATGACGTAGTAATTTTATATATCTAATTTAATTTCCACTTTTTTCATGCTAAATCATGAATTCACTTTTGTTCTCGAACCGTAAATTCACTATGTTATTACCTATATTAAGTGCAATTGAGGGTTTTAGTCATTTTATTTAATAAATTTTTATTATCTAAGAAAATTTAATATTTAATTGTTATTATTTGCGTTGAACATTTTTGTCTTTGAAATATGTAGTGGTGGACATATCGACCCAAGGGTAATATGGGAAGAAAAATAGTCAAAATCATTGAAAGGTAAATATACAACTCGCTACTGTGTACAAAGTCGAATACTTTAAGGGTCAAGGAGTAAATCATAGATGTGTGCAAGAGCTAGTTAAGCAGAGCACTCAGAGCAGGATGCATATACATGGAGTATATATATTACCTTTTTGCCGATACATGTTTTCCAGAAAAGGCAGCAACTTCTGTTAGTGCAAGGCGCCACTTGTATATTTTCTCCCATTCACCTCCAAAACGAATTTCATGTTTTCGAAAAGCCTCATTAAAACTCTTAGTCTGGTGCCGCACAACAGATGGTTCAATATTGTAAAACACAGGAATAATCAATCTTTGCTTTGTTTTGCAACAATAGAGGATCTCTACCAGCTCGTCAAGGCACCATCTCGAAGAAGCATAATTTTCAGAGAGGACGACTACATAAGTCTTGGATTGTTGAATAGCTAGGACCAATGCGTCTGTAATTACTTCTCCGCTACGTAGCTCAGGATCGTCCTTAAATGTTCGAACTCTATGACGATCTAAGGCGTGGTACAAATGACTAGTAAAATTGAATGGAGTGTCTTCACCGCGGAAGCTCAAGAAAACGTGCCAACTAGTAGGTGTTAAACATGAAGAAGAAGTTGACGGGGTTCGAGAACTTGAACGTGAACTTGCAGAAGCCATTAAGGACGAACTGGTGACACTCCCTAGCTAGACAGACCAACTGGTGACACTCCCTCTGATCGATCATATAAGGGGTTTGACTTTTTACACGTAATTTTAGGAGTTTTTACTAAAGGGTCAGAATTAATATTTTCTTAATTTTTTATTTTGAATAAAAATATAATATTTTTATTTTTATTCAAAATAAAAAAATTAAAAAATATTAATTCTAACTAAATAGTAAAAACTCCTAAAATTACATGTAAAAAGTCAAACGCACTATATAATAGATTAGAGAGAGTATAATATATAATGACTACAAGTCTACAAACACTTTAAAAGATCAAGAGGAATTATTTATTGATGAAGGAGAATAATTTCGTTCATATCAGTCACCACTCACAGTGCACAGAGACTAATTCATCTTTGCTTGAAAATATCGACATTTGAAAATGACAGAAATTATTGAAGGGTTGAAATTTCTTTCAAACTTCAACCAAAAGAATCATTGGTTCCCTCGTTTTTCAACTTTAATGGAATATAAACATAAAATCTGTGGGTTGTCAAAGGGTGTTACTAAATGCAGTAAAAATTTGTTTAATGCAGTCATAAATGATTATTCCCTCCATTTTTTTTACAAGTCATTTTGACTTTTGACATACTATTTAAAATAATATTTTTTATATGTTTATTAAAAATTAAAAGACTTATAAAACAAATAGGAGGGAGCACTCTTAAATCCTTGCAAGCATTAATTATGTATTTAATATTTTAGAGTCTGTTAAATCAAATTGACTTGATTAGCGTGACTCATTCTTGCATCGTTGAATGGGTAGTGATCCCGAAAATCAAAATATCAACAAAGTTAAAAGAATATGCTCTGAAATTATAATTATATTATATTTTTATTAAGAATTACTGTATCATATATTCATTATATTGTTTTGTATTCAATAATATTAATTTATTTATTATTTTTCTAACATTTACAATACTTAAGTATTATATATAAAATTATTACTTTTAAAAAGTAAAATATAATTTTATTTTATATTATTATATAGGTTATTTCTAAATTTTATTATTTTAATTATATTTTTGCTTTTTTTTTTATAGCAAGATACCAAACGACTCCTATTTTATAAAAAAAATAGAGAGTGACTGTACATTTGAGAAAGGAAGATCAAATTAAGGGAGTCGTGGACAACCATTTTTTAATTTGTTTTTATTATAAATATTTTAATTATATTTGTTTAATTTAATATGTATTATTTTACTTAAAATAAATTAAACATATTAAAACATATTTGTTAATGTTAGGAATATATGCATTAGATGATGTACAAAATACTAGAACAGGGTTTAACATAGTTTATTTGTAATAAGTCTTTCTAGTCTCTGAAATTTTATAATCAGAGTCTAGATACTCAACATTCTTGTCACTTGTACTTGGAAGATTTTCTGTAGAAAGTGAAACCAGAGTCTGAATGAAGATCGGAGTTTGGAAGGTGATCAGAGTTTATAGACTATTAGAGTGTAGTCTATCAAAGTCTATAGACTATCAGAATCTATAGTCTTTCAGAATCTGAAGATTTCATAGTCTATAAAGGTGAAATTAAATTTGGAAGATGATCATAAGAATGGAAAGTCTTTGAAGATAAAGACAAATATATTGCAGATATACTATGGGAAGGAAAGAGAATTTTAGAAGGAAACTGTCAACTTATAATTAGGAATTCTATTTCTATTGTAATTTGATTTTCTGTTATTAGTTGATAGGCAGCTCTTTATATAAATACTCTATGTAACCTAATTATAAATGTATGTGTGTGTGATTGAAGTTAAACTTTTGTGAGAGCATAGAGATACAGAGAGTTGCTGTGAAAAATACAGAGAAGCTGTTAGGGTTTGTGTACACCCTGGGAGAGTTTGTATTTACTAATTATTAATAGAAACAATATTCATTCATATCTTTGTGTTTGGTCTTTGTTCTTAATTCAAAACTATAATTCATATTAAGTTAATTTTAATCAGGCAGAAAAAGAATACAAGTATTCAACCCCCCTTTTACTTGTGTAATTGAGAAAACAATTGGTATCAGAGCCTAATGTTTAAAATCGATCAAAGATGTCTGGAAACAAAGATGGCAATTCTAAGAGTCATATTCTTAAGAGAAACGAATACACCCACTGGAAGGTTAAGATGCTACACCATCTAGAAGCTACAGACCTTGACTATCTTGACAAGATTCATGAAGGATCCTATGTGCCCTTAAAGCTTGTTCCTCAAACTATTGAAGAAGGTAAAATAATTGAAGAACACTTTATTGAAAAACCAAAGGCTGAGTGGACAAAAGAGGACAAGGAGAATGTCCTTAAGGAGACAAGAGTCAAAAATATTCTTTTTAATAGTTTGGATTCTATTCTTATAAACTGTGTTATATCATGCAAAATTGCTAAAGAGATGTGGACAAAACTTGAAGTGTACTGTGAAGGGACCAAAGACGTCAAGAAGAATGCTAGGTCTCTGCTAATTCAGGAGTATGAGTATTTTGAGCCAAAATTTGGGGAATCTATTACTGAGATGTGTTATAGGTTCACAAAACTCCTGAATGAGATGGCTATACTTGGTAAGATTTATGATTCTGAAGATACAAACAACAAGTTTCTGAGAGCCCTTCCTGAAGAATGGGATAAAAAAACAACAGCCATAAGGGAAGTTAGAGATTTGGATGAAATAACTCTAGAAGAATTGTATGGCAGACTCAAGACATATGATTTAGAGATGCAACAGAGAAAGAATAAGAAGACTGTGAAGGAAAAATTTGTGGTACTCTTAATGGAGTCTGAGAAAGAACAATAGGAAGAACCCACAGAAGCAAGAATCAAGGATTCAAGGAAGAAGGGTAAAATTGTTGTTGAGTCAGATTCTACTGACATAGACTCTGATTCAGATGAAGAGATTGATCTATGACAAATGATGGTTATGTTTGCTAAAAATTTCAAAAGAATGAAATTCAATAAAAGAACTGGTAAATTTAGCAAGAGGCCATCATTCAAGATGAAAGATGAAAAGGTTGAGAAGAGAAAAAACACCATAATCAAGCTTGCCAAAGAAAAGGTCAAATGTTTCAACTATGGAATATCGGGGCACTTTGCTAGTGAATGCATAAAAGCAAAAAATCAAGGCAAATGGAAAACACTTCTCTCAACAGGAAAGGTTTGAGCAGAAATGGAATAACCATTCAGAGTCTGAGTTAGTGTTAATGGAATAATACAAAAAGGATTCTGAGAAATGTAGGCACAACTACATTGAAGTCTTGAAAGCCTATGACTTTACTAAGAAAGAACTAGAGGAAGAAAGGATTAAGTTAAGAGTATGGATAGACTCTGGTAGAAAAGTTCAGGAAATTATCAACAACCAAAATGTGTGTCAAATTGTTGGTCTAGGTTATGACAAGAGTCAAGAAAAAATACTTATTGTTGAGAATAATAACAATGAAGAAGTTAGACAAATTAATAAGACTAAGGACAAAATTACCTTCATTCCTATTAAATTTGTGACTCCAGAAGAAAAGACTGATTTACTTAAAGAAACCACAAGCTCATTTGTCAATGGTCTCCCTGTTGTTGACAAAAAGACAGATGAAATAGGAACAAAGAAGTCTAAGAAAAACATTAATATAGGGTACCTATCTAAGTCTAAGTTAAAGAAAAGGCTAGAGAACTTCTCAGAGTCTACAAAGACTAGGAGAAATAGGAATGGTAAGAAAGCCATTAATAAGGCCAATAATTATCAAAAGGATCCTAATGCTCCTAGAAAGAAGTGTTACAGATGTGGCAACCACAACCATTTAGCTCTAGACTGTAAAACAAAAATTGAGAAGAAATTAGATTCTATTCCTGCACAGACTCTGAAAAGTCATTACATTCCACAGAAGCCTTGTTATCACCGCGGTAGCATATTTCATTCTATTTATATGTGTAGGGACTATCATGATTTATATTACAATTTTTATGAGCTAAAATCTTCAATTGATAAAAGTTGGTATGACACTGTCAAGACTCCACCAGAGTCTAAAGTAACAAAGGAGATATGTAAAACAAAAGTGAAAAATACTAAGTTTGTTTCACCCAAAGTTAGTATTAAAGGATCCAAAACTGTTTAGGTCCCCAAAACATCTAACTAGTTGTTATATATATATATATGGAACTAGGGTAAAGAGAGTAACCCTAATCCTGGACAGTGGATGCTCAGGACACATGACTAGAAAGAAATCCCTGCTTACAGACTTTGTGGAGATGGCTGGCCCGTAAGTATCCTTTGGAGATGGCAACAAAGGAAAAATACTGGGATATGACAAGATTGTACATGGAAATTTCATCATTGATGAAGTAGTTCTAGTTGATGGCATGAAATATAACTTAATTAGCATAAGTCAACTTGGAGATAAAGGTTACCATACTGGCTTTGACAACAAAGAGTGTCTTGTGACTCATAAAGGAATAGACATTCTGTTTTTCAAAGGGCACATACATGGTAACATATATGAAGCCAACTTAGAGGATTGCATTTACAATGAAGTTACATGTCTATATAACAAGGTCTCAACTGAAGAAAGCTAGAAATGGCACAAGAAAGTGTCACACGTCAACTTCAAAACACTAAATAAGTTGGTGAAACAGAATCTTGTGAGAGGACTACCACAGGTTGACTTTGTACAAGATGGACTTTGTGAAGCATGTCAACTTGGAAAGTAAAGAAAAATATCCTTTAAGAGTAAGACAATAAACAGCATTTCTGAACTCTTTTATCTATTACACTTTGATTTATTTGGTCCAGTAAATGTGATGTCAATTAACAAAAAGAAATATGCTCTTGTCATTGTAGATGATTTTACATGATTCACATGAGTTTTCTTTCTGTATTCAAAGGACGAAGCTCCATAACACATAATAGACCATATCACTTTTCTAGAAACAAAATCAAATAAGACAGTTAGAGTTCTAAGGAGTGACAATGGTACTGAATTCAAGAATTCAATCATGGAGGAATATTGTGCATCAAAGGGAATTACTCAACAATTTTCTGTATCAGGAACACCCCAACAAAATGGAGTTGTGGAGAGAAAAAATAGAACACACATAGAAGCTGCCAGAACAATGTTGGCAGAGTATAAACTATAAGTATATTTTTGGGTTGAGGCAGTCAGTACAACATGTTTCACTCAAAACTGTACATTGATTAATATGCATGGAAAGACTCCCTATAAAATGGTAAAGAACAAGAAGCCAAGTGTGAAACACTTTTACATATTTAGATGTAGTGCTTTGTACTGAAAGTGCATCCTGAAAATCTAAGCAAATTTGAAGGCAAGGCTGGTGAAGCAATTTTTCTTGGATATGCATCAAACACAAAGGCATTCAGAGTGTTTAATCTCAGAATAAGAATTGTTATGGAATATATTCATGTTGCATTTGATGACAAAAAGATTACAGGATTGCAGGATGAGTCAGAGTCTACAACACTGGAATTTGAAAATTTGAAAAGTTTTGAGATGGATGAAGATGAAGAGACTCAAATAACTCCTGAACCAACACAGGAACTTGCACACTCTGAGGGGGAGCCAAAAAATTCAACTCCAAATAGTTTAGAGTCTACCCAGACAGAGTTTAGACATACAGAATCAAGTTTTTCAGAGTTTAACTTATCAGGGTCTTGATCGGGCAACTCTGAATCTTTTTTAGAGGCAAATAATTCATGGGGAGCCTCTTCATTTGAATTTCACTCACACACAGGAAATGCCAAAGATTTAGGGGGAGCTTCAAGTTCAAGAACTAATCTTCCACCAGCTAGAAAATGGGCAAGGGATTACACTCCTGATTTGATAATTGGTGATCCTGAGAGTGGTGTACAAACTAGAACAGCTACTCAAAATGAACGTCTTTATAATTGTTTTCTCTTAACGAATGAACCCAAGAAAATTGAGGAAGCTTTGCAAGACCCTGATTTGATTATTGCAATGCAAGAGGAATTGAATTCTTTTGAAAAAAATAAAGTGTGGAAACTTGTACCAAGACCTAGGAATAGATCAATTGTTGGTACAAAATGGGTGTTCAGAAATAAAATTAATGAGAATGAAACTGTGGTTAGAAACAAAGCAAGGCTAGTTGCAAAATAATACTCTCAGGAGGAAGGAATTAACTATGATGAAAATTTTGCACCAGTAGCAAGATTGGAAGCTATCAGAATTTTTCTTGCATTTGCAGCTCATTCAAAATTCAAGGTATATCATATGGATGTAAAAAGTGTCTTCTTGAATGTAAAATTGGAAGGAGAAGTCTATGTGGAGAAACCACCAGGATTTGTTGATCCAAAATTTTCTAATCATGTTTATAGGATAGACAAGGCACTATATGGATTGAAGCAAGTACCTAGAACATGGTATGAAATACTATCAAAAAAAAATCTTGAAAATGGATTCATTAGAGGTACCATTGACAAAACTCTTTTTATTAAAAAATATAAAGGTAATATTTTTCTTGTCCAAATTTATATTGATGATATTATATTTTATTCTACTAATAAAAAACTCTGTGAAAAGTTTAACAAATTAATGCAGTTAAATTATGAAATAAGCATGATGAGAGAGTTAAACTTCTTTTTGGGAATTCAAGTCAAACAAAATGATGATGGAATTTTCATCAATTAATCAAAATATGTAAAAGAACTATTCAAGAAGTTTGATATGCAAGACTGTGCAACTGACAAAACTCCCATGTCAACAACCACTAACCTAGACTCTGACCCAAAGGGTAAGAAAGTTCACAACACTAGCTACAGAGGTATGATTGGCTCATTGTTATATTTAACTGCTAATAGACCAGATATAATGTTTGTAACATGCCTGTGTGCTAGATTTCAAGCTGACCATAGAGAATCACATTTAATAACTGTGAAAAGAATTTTTAGATATCTCAATGGTGCACAGACTCTAGGACTTTAGTATCCTAGAGAGTTCGATTTTTCACTAATTGGCTATTCAGACTCTGACTATGCAGGATGCAAAGTGGACAGGAAAAACACAATAGGTCAATGCCAATTTCTTGGCAATAGGTTAATTTCTTGGTTTAGCAAGAAACAACAGACTGTTTCAACCTCAATAGCTGAGGCTGAATGCATAGTAGCTGGAAGTTTCTGTGCTCAAATTCTGTGGATAAGAAATCAGTTACTTGATTATGGACTAACATTCTCAAATTTTCACATGTATTGTGATAATACTAGTGTTATTAAAATTGCAGAGAATCCGGTCCAATATTCCAGAACAAAGCGCATTGATGTCAGGTATTCTTTTATTAAAGAACATGTTGAAAATCGTACTATGACACTTCACTATGTTCTGATTGATAGACAGATTGCAGATATTTTAATAAAACCACTTGGTGAGCCTACCTTTCTCAGACTGATAGGTGAATTAGGTATGTTAAATATGTAAGTGATCAATCATAACTATAAACAAGGTATGTACTTTAAATATAGTCAATGATTTATCAAACTATGATATGTTATTACAAAATTTTTAAAGTACTTTATCTTGACAAAGTCTAACTCCTAGATTCTGACGAGTCTGTAGACTCTACAAGTTTGTAGACTCTGAGAGTCTATAGACTCTGAGAATAATAGCGCCTAGACTCTGAAATCGTTAACATTCGCACCTGCAGACTCTGATTATATTTACACTGTTCAAATGACTTGAAATAGGCGATAACAGTTACTTTTGAATGAATATAGGCTGTAGACTCATGTGTATTGTATGCACTTCGAACAAAATTGAACTTTTTCATATAATTTACTCACTTGTTTATTATAATTATTTTCTAAGGCAAAAATATGCTCAGAGCTTTTTCACGAACCCTAGCTAAATATCTCAAGAATTTTTGTCATCTTCAACATCAATTATTTCAATGGATGTTATTTCAACTGTTATGAGGGAACCCAAGGCAATTGCATTCACCTTTGGGGATTTTGAATTCATTACCACAAATCATGTTGCAGCTCTAGGAGACAAGAAAGGGGTAGACGCTGACTACTACCCTGTGATGGATTTCTTGGAGCATAGTGAGCTCAATTACATTCTCAAAGCATCACCTGTCATTAATATGGATGCTATATCTCAGGCATGGTGTTCGGCCAAGGTAGTTGATCCTTCTCAGGATCAACCAGGTAAGATTATGTTTACCTTTGGTGACTTCACTTTTGATGTAACTGCTGATGTGCTCAACTCTTTGTTTAAGTTGCCTGTTAAAGAACCATTTAATGAAACTGTTTCTGATTTTGATATAAAGACATGTTTAAATCACTAGGTTATTCTGCTAGTTTAGAAAACATGAGTAAGTTAACTAGGCCTTATCTAAGAAAAGAATGGTCTTTTTTCTTTGATCAACTTGCTAAGTATTTTATTGGTAAATGTATTGGCTTTGATGATATTATTGCTATTACTTATCAAATTGGTCATAGTCTCTTATTTGATAAAGTGATCAACATTAATGATATGTTGCTCACTCAAATAGGAGCAAAATTGAACAATGTGCAAGAGGGAAGAAAGAAAGTCTATTATCATAGATTTTTTATGCTTCTCTTGAATTACTTCATTCCTAACATGTCTGACAAGCTTGCAGATGAATGTTGTATGCAGGCTTATAAGAAACAAAGAAGGATATTTTCTAATATCAAGAGAATTGAGGACAAGAAATAGAGTCTACCTGCCATGATATGTCTATAGGTAATGCCGGTAAAACCCTCAACCTATAAACCTTCTATCTACAATGCTTCTTTCTTTCATGGTGAAGTGTTGTAAGAAAAAATACTTGAGAGTCCCCATTCACCTACCCAAGTAGCCAAATCACCTTTAACCAAACAATCTTCAAAACCAAAATCTAAAAAGAAACCAACCTCTAGTGTCTCTCAAAAGGCACCAGTTGTAAAGAAGAGGATACTGGTACAATCAAGGCTTATAGATGAGCAAAGTGATGAGGAACTCAACCCCCTAGAGAAACATGTATTTGAAGGACTCTATTTGTTAAAAGAGGGTCATGATACACTTGATTCTAACCTTCAAACCAAGTATGTAGACTCTCAAAAGGGTATAGACTCTGAAAAACCTAGGGATGCACATCAGGATTCTCAAATTGATTCTTCTGAGAAATCTTTTACTAAGCAGCACAAGAGGTTGAGGAAAGCTTATTTTACACATATACACAAGTCTATAATTGTTATTAACCCTGTTTTGCAAGAAGCAGATGCTTCCAAGTCTCCTGTAGAGCTAGACTCTAAAAGCAGGAAAACTCCTGACCTAGAGTCTAATGTTGAGCCAGAGTCTAGACTGCCTTTAGACTCTGATCATGAAACATTTTGGGAAGGAACGCCATTGTATGCAGCCTCATGTCTCATTGATGAAATCATTACTCTAAGTGATGAGATACTGATATTCTTATATCTTTTGGTGGAATTAGTTGAAGATCTAGAACAATATAAGACTCAATCTCAAGTCTTGGATCTTCTTACAACCTATGAAGCCCTAAGGAAGAGAATGGAGATGGAGCTATAAATGTCTACACAGGATGCAGTCACCAATCTCTACAGCTAAAAATCTTCAACTCTTCATTACAAACTCAAGCTGCAAGGCTCATAGAAGGCAAGACTAATGAAGTTCTCAAAGCACTTGGTGTGCCAGACTCTGAACAGCTAAATACAAAGAAGCCTAAAAAGCTTAAGGTCCATAAAAGGAGAGAATCAAAGTCTGTTATTGAGTTGGAAACTGAGGTTGAATAACCAGTTTTTGAATATGAAGCAATTTGGGATAAATGGATTACCAACATGACAACCATTGATTGGATTTCTACTCTTCAGCCTCTTCCAAGGAAAGTGGTTCATTATCTTGCCCAAAATGTAAGGAATATGGCCAACAAATATATCTATCCAACCTATTAGAATAGATTGGATCAAATCAAGGGCTCTTATTATTAGAAAATTACAAAGGAACTGCATGATTCTTTTCACATGATTTATGCCCAGGACATCAATGTAATCGATGCAAGGACCTTTCTCAATGACAACTTGGATGCATTAACTATGGTAGAATCACAGAAAGTAGCAGGTGATGAAAGAAAGTTGGAAGATGGGACTAGTGCACTAGTGGTGACTAGTGAGAAAGATATTTAGTCTGCCTCACCCACACAAGAACCACCTAGTCAAAGGTTGGGTGATAGTGGGCCAGGGGAGCATGCTGTAAGGCCCTCCTTGGTAACTCACTAATATGCTGATGAGGACCCCAGTGATATGGGAAAACAGAATCTGATGGATGCTCATGAAGAAATTTCACAATCTATTCTATCAGAATTTATCCACCTTGAGGGGGAGTGTCATGCACCAACAGTCCAAGATGGTAACACTCAAACTCTGGCTTCTAATAAAGTCATACTGACGTAGTCAGAGTCTAGAGTAGACCCTGAGACTGGAATACTAGAGCCAACAGACTCTGGAAAGATAGTAGAAGCTAGTAAGGGTTTAGAGTTTGTTTCTGCTCACCCCTTGGTGGAAACCTCTAGTCTTCAGACATTTGAAGGGGTTCCCCTCCATCAAGGTGGTTCAGGTATTGAAGCAACTCTTACTTCTCTCACACCCTCTTTTGTAGGACTTTTGAAGTCACCCATCCAAATGAGTGAAAAAATAAATGTGAGGTTGGCATTGGTCCAGGAAAAAGGAGAGGTAGAAAAGGTTGTAGAGAGTCTGAGTGAGATTGAGAGAGTGGGTGCCCAACCTCACTATGAGAATGAGAGACTAGGGTATCTTGAACCTAGTTTTACTTATTGGGATCGAGAATTTCCTCAAAGTTGGTCTAATGAGTTGAGGCAGGGGATTGATGAAAATTCATTTTTACTTATCATGTAGATTGGCAAAAATGAGGAGGCTCTGGCTGCTCAAAAGTCATTCACAAAGAGACCACAACAACACTTAGTGGATTCTCTAGCCAGGAGAGCAGACAGAGTTTTGGAGGGTTTGATGGATGCATCAAATTTCAATCTGAAACTACAAACTTGAAGTCCCAAGCACCAATTCTTATCATGCCTATTAGGGCGAGGCTTCTAGAGTCTACAGAGTCTGATCAGTCTAAGGAGGAGTCAGGGTCTATAGTCCTCTTACTAGTTTCAGAGTCTACACCACCACCGGAGTCTACACCTCCAGTTACAAAGATTGAGCCTATTGATGTTGATATGCAAAAGGATTGCACTTCTGAGGATGATGAACCAGTTAATCCATCTTTTATTTATTTTGATCAGGTTTTTCCTCAATCTTGGGAATCTGCACAACTCAAAGGCATTGATGATAAAGCTACTTTTGAGTGCATCTTAGTCATTCACCAGTCTGAGAGACTAAAGGATTTTCAAAAGAAGTCATTTTTACAAGAACATGGTCATTATCCTGATGATGATGCTGATGTCTCCTTCATTGAAGAAGATAGAGAATGTCACTACACAATTGGCTGGTGTGGTCAAGGACATATCCCACATTCAAACAAAGCTTATAAGTGTTGATAATACTACTTCTCTACTCAAAATACAATTTGACAAAATTCATTCCCATTAATTATCCAAAGAATTCACTTTCAAGGATGTTATTGTTCATATCACAACTAATCAAGCTGTGACGCCCCCAGATCCGGGGTCAGGGATCCGGGTCATCACAGTCCAATTTTCACCACAATAACATCATTCACCTGCTTTAACCATTATAATAACCAAACATACAAGCAGTGACCCCAAACCAAACACACAACTCGAGTTATAGTCTCAGGGAACGAACTTAAAATAATAACGGTTATTACAAACCAATGTAACCTCAGGATCTCACACTACTAATATAACTTCCACATGATGTTACATTAGAAGTAAACATTACTCCAAGATCTATTGTCACATTACATATTTTTCAATAAGACTAGGATTCTAATATGGAATCCCGTCTTTCTTGCACCATTTATCGAAGTCCTGAACCTGACTAGCTCAAGTTCGAATCTTCTTGTTCCTTATCATAATACTCGAGGTAGACAATTCATAGTCATCTCTTTCTGCAAGATATAAGATTTACAAAAAAACAAGAATGAGCCAAAGAATGCTCAGCAAGTTATATATATCAGAATATTTCAAGGAAAAGGTGATAGCCATATTTATCCCAAATGGATATTCAACAATAAAATACATAACTAGCAATCTAATTGAAGATGTATAGCTAGTTATACCTCGACAATAAATGACTCAAGATTCACGATGCAAGAAGATATTCACAACAATAATGCAGTTCACGTTACTGCAATACAACAATTTAAGTTCATAATTTTTTAGACTGACAGTATCAATAACTTAGCACAATGGCCTCAACACCGAGTACCATTCGTTTGAGTACCAATAAGCAAGCAGTTCATTATACTGCGAAAAGAATGAACGGAAGTTCATCAATTCCCATTAACACTATCGGTAACTTAGCACCACGGCTTTCGTTATAGTGTAGGAACAATGAAACTGATATATATACGAATAAAACGGTACTCAAAACAACCAACCAACTCAGAGTGGATTACATTCTCGTTGACACTATCGGTAACACAGCACCTAGGCTTTCGTTACAGTGCAACGTCAAATTCCAATTGGAAGAAACGGGATTAATCTGGAGATTTTTTAACGCCCTATTGTACGCGATGATCAGTCGCCTTGTATAATAGAAAAACCAGTCACTTTCTCTACTAGTAGAAGGACAACCCCTTATCGGGACGTCACCCTAGGCAACACATGGGCCTTTAGTTTACGGCTGGGTCGTGCGTCACCGACCTCTTACGCAACCTTACTCCAGTCCCTGATGAATACTTAAACATTCATTAAACCTAGAAGGAAATTTAATCAAGCTGTTACGGATCAAAAACGAGGTGTCTTTAATGCGTAATTAGTGCTAGGGTTTGGGGGAGCTTCAAGCTTTAATGGCTGCACTAACGTTTCGTGACTAAACTCAGGTCCTCGTTAACTGCCTACGTATCTCAGTTCGTATGAGAATCAAGCCAAAAAACGTAGTTCTAATGTTGAGGGGTTAGGCCCTTTAAATAGGCACATGAAGGCCTTGGAATCAAATTAGGGTTAGGGGACTTGGGGGCCAAGTCTCCTAGCAGCAGGGGTATCCAAAACCTTATAGGAATGAGAGTCCTTGTTGGACTCTTCCCACGTTTGGGTTTCTAGATCCTTCTAGGATGAAGGCCTTCAACAGACTTCTTGGGCCTTTACTGAGCCTTTATTTATTAATTACGAAATTAATTAATAACAAAGGCTTAATGGGCCTATGGCTTCAACAGAGCTTGTGGGCTAGACTTACAAGTTCAGTTGATCCGAGGATTCATTTTCCTAGTTCGTTTTGAGGGCCCAAGCTTTTGGACCATAACAGGTCTAATTAATGCCATATTTATTATTATTTCCTCAGGGTTATTTTTGCCTATATCATTTGCCCCCCAACTTTTGGGAAAACTTCGTGAGTTTTCGTAAAAGTTTTACAAAGGGTCTTCAGTGCCTTATCGGGCATTTGACTCGTTTCAGTCAATTTTTTCTTGACTTTCGGACTCAGGCCTTCTATTATTAATTCTTTTAAAGAATCAATATTATATAAATTGGTCCCCAAAGGACTTTATTTGTAGCTAAGTCACCAAGGATGCTTTTTCTGCATTTCTCCCCTAAGTCGACCTGGATCGGGGTCAATATCGTCCTGGATTGGAGTTGATTTCGACCAGGATTGGAGGGCCGAGGTTGATTTCGACCTCGTTTGAGGTCGAAATAGGCCTCAAAATATCTTGAAGTCGAAATAGTAGTTTGAGGTCGATTTCGACCTGGATCGAGGTCGAACAAGACTTCAAAACGCCTCGAGGTCGAACATAGTGATTGAGGTCGACTTCGACCTGGATCGAGGTCGAACAGGACTTCAAAACGCCTCGAGGTCGAACATAGTGAGTGAGGTCGATTTCGACCTGGATCGAGGTCGAACAGAACTTCAAAACGCCTCGAGGTCGAACATAGTGATTGAGGTCGATTTCGACCTGGATCGAGGTCGAACAGGACTTCAAAACGCCTCGAGGTCGAACATAGTGATTGAGGTCAATTTCGACCTGGATCGAGGTCGAACAGAACTTCAAAACGCCTCGAGGTCGAACATAGTGATTGAGGTCGATTTCGACCTGGATCGAGGTCGAACAGGACTTCAAAACGCCTCGAGATCGAACATAGTGATTGAGGTCGATTTCGACCTGGATCGAGGTCGAACAAGGGCTTAAAATCCCTCGAGGGCCTCATGGCCTTTTATTTTCGACTTGGATTGAAGTCGAAATAGACCTCAAAACTCTTTGAGGTCGAAATTCCTTGAGGGCCTCATGACCTTTTATTTTCGACTTGGATTGAAGTCGAAATAGACCTCAAAACTCTTTGAGGTCGAAATTCCTTGAGGGCCTCATGGCCTTTTATTTTCGACTTGGATTGAAGTCGAAATAGACCTCAAAACTCTTTGAGGTCGAAATTCCTTGAGGGCCTCATGGCCTTTTATTTTCGACTTGGATTGAAGTCGAAATAGACCTCAAAACTCTTTGAGGTCGAAATTCCTTGAGGGCCTCATGGCCTTTTATTTTCGACTTGGATTGAAGTCGAAATAGACATCAAAACTCTTTGAGGTCGAAATTCCTTGAGGGCCTCATGGCCTTTTATTTTCAACTTGGATTGAAGTCGAAATAGACCTCAAAACTCTTTGAGGTCGAAATTCCTTGAGGGCCTCATGGCCTTTTATTTTCGACTTGGATTGAATGGGCCTGTGAGGTTTTATGACCACGGGCTTGGCAGGCCCATGTTTTAGATCTTTCCCAGTTTATGGGTTGTAGAGGTTTTGGGCCTTAGAATATGGGCTTTCAAGCCCCTTCACCGGTGATACCGGTTGACTTACCTTTCGACGGTTGTTCGACCTAGAGATGCCTGTCAAAAGTTGAATTTAAACGGTCAGGTGACCGGCTGGGGTTGCATATATGAGTGGTGTGGGCTTCATTTCTCACACTTCTCATTTTTTACTCCTCACTTCTCCCTTCTATATTCGAGCTCTCAAGCTGCCAAGTAATTTAAATCGTTAGCTTCCTCAAAGAATTACATAAAGTCGAAAATCGGATGGCGGATAAGAGAGCTTCTAGATTGGCAGCCATGAACGCGGGATCAGCCAAGAGAGGTAAATCCCTAAATCGAATCCCCATTTTTTCTACATACATGTCCTTGATAGATATGATCAACCAACGGGGGGATGAATACCCTAGTCAATCCCATCTAGATTCTTACAGTCGTAGTAGTAAATTTTTCGAAGCCGACATAGTAGAAGAGTATAACAAGCTTTTTAATTTTCCACCTAGGTTTTCCATTTCCTTAGTTGAACCTGGCGACAGGACCTGCCACTGGCATCCTAGTCGTTTATTTGTTTACGTAGATGCCCTCTTATCGGGGCTTAGGTTTCCTTTGCACGACTTCATCCCCACCCTCTTAGCTGATGTTCAAATAAATCCATGTCAACTCATGCCCAATGGATGGAGGCTCATCCATTGTTTCATGGTCTTATGTTTGAAGAATAAGATAAAAATGACAGTCCCTCTTTTTCGCAAAATCTTTCAATTCAAAAACTCTTCTAGCATTTCCCAAGGCTGGGTTCACATAGCTCATAGGCCTAACAAACCCCATATCTTTGATACCTCTTCGATCCCTGACAACAACCTTCACTGGAAGGAAAATTTTGTCCAAGTAAAGTGGGAAGGGGGAGACTGGGGTACCCTTTTTAGGCCCATGTTTAGCAAAGTGTCAGACGGGAGCTTTGACGCTATTAGGCTCTCAGGGGAAGAAGAAGAGGCTTATGCCAAGCTTACTCAGGTTGAAACCAAGCAGCTTGCTTGGGTTCTTCTTGACGAACACAGGTTGAGAGCCGTGGGCCTATCAAGGGCCTCTAGCAAAGGTATACTATTTTACTCGACTCTGTTCTAGTTCTACTCGTTGATTGCCTTACTAATGTTTCCATGTTTTCTTTTTCAGCTGCTGCATTGATAAACGAGTGGACTATTCCACCCGTAGAAGAAACTGGCCGTATGAAACGGCTAAGATTGATGAACGACCCCAGGCAGGTAAAGGAACCTCCAGCTTTCTTTCAGCCGCACACTGGGCCAATCGAAGCTGGGAGCAGCGAGCCGGTCAAGGCGCCCAAATCCCTAGCATACAAGCCTGGCTGGGGTATCAGGAAGTCGGATACGGTGGTCGGATGCACAGATCACGCAAGGGATTGGTCCCTTCACTCCCTCACTCCTTGCGATTACAAGGATATTGTCTTGGGACGGGACGAGGAAAGCACCAAGGCTTTGGGTGTGCAGGCATTGGCATCGGTAAGCTTATTTACTTGCTTACCTTGTAGTTCACACTTCTTCCGTTCACGGTCTGGGCCTTTCTATATGTATTAACTTGTTTTGTTACTTTTTCAGGCCAACGCCTATTTCCAAGCTTCTTTGCACCAGACGGAGGCTTGGAAAGCCCGGGCAGGAAAACATAAGAAGGAGCTGACAGTGGCTCATGCCAAGCTCAAAAATCTTGAAGAAAAGTTGGCTGAGAAGGAGGGGCAGCTTAAACAGGCCCAAGCTGAGGTGGTCGAGCTACGGGCAGATAGAAATGCTATAATTGATCAATATATGGCCTCTGACGAGTACCGGGATTTAATCGAGGCTCATGACGACCTAATCTTCCCAGCTAATTACACTATCGGGTGGAATGACGCCCTCAAGGAAGTGTTGGGCAAACACCCGGGTTTGTTTAACCCAAAGGTAGACTTCAAATGCCCTCAATCGGCCGATGCGTTGAAGCGGTTGTTCGAGGAGCACGAGGAAACCGATGGGGAGGACAGCCCGGAAGTCAGAAATCGTGCGCCTTCTCTTACTCCTTCCCCAGTTCGAGTTACTCCCAAGAAGATTGTTCCAGAGGCTATCCCTCAAAAGCCAGTAGAGGAGAGCTCTTCTGGGGAGGAAGAAGAGTCCGATGAAGATGACAAAGAATCTGGTGAAGGCAAAGAAGGCTCGTCTTCTTCCGGTGAGGAGGAGTCCTCAGAGTAGTAGTTAGGTTTTTATTTATGTTGGCCCTCAGTGGCTGTGTAAAGAATTTTTGCCCCCCGGGGCTCTTATTTATGCAGTTATGTTTTTCATATTCCCGTCTCTTTACTTTCCGCCTTAGTTTTATTTGTTTTTCGTGCTTAATCTGAACATAAACAACAACTACTTGCATGGCTTTGTAAAGGATTTGGTACAAATTATATAAAGATAACGGAAACATTAAGTTTTCCAAAGTAACTTAAAAAGATGCCATCAAGGCTTAATAACTTAAAAAGATGCCACCAAGGCTTAATAAATGTCATGCCTTTCAAGGCTAATAAACCGATATTTAAACATTTAAAGTTGAAAACCTAAACATAATAAATTCTTAAGTTGGCTGCATTCCAGCTTCTAGGGACTTCAATCCCTTCAAGGGTTTGGAGTTTGTACGCTCCTTGCCCTGTGACTTCCTTTACTTGGTATGGCCCTTCCCAGTTTGGAGCTAACTTGCCTTTGGGACCAACTCCAGATGCCTCGATCTTTCGCAGGACTAAGTCTCCTTTGCGGAAGAACCTTTCTTTGACTCTCAGGTTGTAGTAGAACGAAGCTTTCTTCTGGCTTTCTACTATTCTGGCATTAGCTTCGTCGCGCAGCTCATCTATTAGGTCTAGAGCCAGTTTCATGCCTTCTTCATTGGTGTCAACTTGAAATTCTTGAATCCTTGGTGATGTCTGAGCAACTTCAACGGGCACCACTGCCTCGGCTCCATAGGCTAGTTGAAATGGAGTAGTTCCTGTTGATGTTCTGCAAGTAGTTCTATATGCCCATAAGATTGGGAGTAACTCATCAACCCAAGTCCCTTGGGAGCGTTCTATCCTTTTCTTGAGTCCATCTAGGATAATTTTGTTAGCAACTTCAGCTTGCCCATTTGACTGCGGATGAGCTACTGAAGTAAAGCGTAGTTCAATGTTATAATTCCCACAGTATTCCATGAAGTCCTTACTGTTGAATTGAGTTCCGTTGTCCGTTACCAGGATTCGAGGTAGCCCATACCTGCATATGACGTTCTCCCAGAAGAACTGAGTTACGTTCTTAGTGTCAATTTTGGCCAAGGGCTTGGCTTCTATCCACTTAGTGAAGTAATCGATGGCAACAATGAAGAACTTCCTTTGTGCACTGGCCATAGGAAACGGGCTTAGAATATCCATTCCCCACATGGCAAAGGGGAGCGGAGAGTTGATGGATGTCAGCATCTCAGGGGGCTGCCTAACAATGGGTGCAAACTTTTGGCAACGATCGCATTTCTTAACATATGCCTTGGCATCTTTAAGCATCTCAGGCCAATAAAACCCCAGTCTCACGACTTTGTGAGCAAGAGCTCTGCCTCCTAGGTGCTGACCACATACTCCTTCGTGAACTTCCCTTAGGGCAGCTTCAGCTTCATGGGGTCTCAAACACTTCAAGTAGGGTATCACGTATGATTTTTTGTAGAGTATTCCTTCTATGAGGGCATACCTGAGGGCCCTTACTGACAGTTTGCGAGCTTCCAAAGGGTCGGCAGGTGTTTTTCCTGTTTCCAAGTAGAGTTTGATGGGATCCATCCAACATGTTCCCGACCCAATAGGAGCTATCAGTTTCGCATCAATGCTTGGGGTCTTCAAGACTTGAAAATAAACACTGCCCGAGTAGCTTTCAATTTCTGATGATGCAAATTTGGACAAGGCATCAGCCTTCATGTTTTCCTCTCTCGGGATGTACTCAAAGTGACATTCTTCGAACTGTGTGGCTTGAGCTTTAACGATTCTCAAATACCTGGCCATAGTCACGTCTCGGGTCTCAAACTCCCCATTTACTTGAGAGATTACTAACCTTGAGTCACCACATACTTTCATGTTTTTCACCCTCAGGGTTCTGGCCAGACCCAGTCCAGCTATCAAAGCTTCGTATTCCGCCTCATTGTTTGTAGTCGGAAAGTCCAATTTGATTGCATATTCGACAATGAAGCCATCCGGGCTTTGTAAAACTAGACCAGCTCCACTAGTTTTTATTTTTGAAGCTCCGTCAAAAAAGAGCAACCAGTATTCTTTGAGTTCTTCCTCTTTTTCTTTCTTTTCTTCAACTTCTTTATCTTTATTCTCTTCTTGCCCCCCGACTTCTTGGTTTGGAATGGTGCATTCAACCACGAAGTCAGCCAGAGCCTGAGCTTTGATGGCCGTCCTGGGCTTGTATTTGACTTCGAACTCCCCAGTTCAACCGCCCATTTGATTAACCTTCCACTGGCCTTGGGGCTATGCAGTATGTTTCTCAGGGGTTGGTCTGTCAAAACATTGATAACATGCGCCTGGAAGTACGGACGTAGCTTTCTTGAAGCCATGATTAATGCTAAGGCAAACTTTTCAACTTTTGAGTAGTTCAGCTCTGCACCATGCAGTATTTTGCTAACGTAGTAGATAGGCTTTTGAACTTTAGCTTCCTCTTTCACGAGAACTGCACTCAGGGCAGAGTTTGAGACAGCAAGATACAGGAATAGTATTTCCTCAGGTTTTGGTTTGGCAAGCAAGGGTGACTCGGCCATATACTTTTTCAGCTCTTCGAATGCTGCTTGACTCTCGTCATTCCACTCAAAGTTCTTGACCTTCTTGAGGGCCTTGAAGAATGGCAGACATTTTTCTCCAGACTTGGATATGAAACGTCCCAGGGCCGCTACCCTTCCAGTAAGCTTTTGGACTTCCTTTACAGTCTTGGGAGGCTCCATGTCCAGAATTGCTTTGATTTTGTCAGGATTGGCCTCAATGCCTCTCTTCGAGACCATCAGGCCCAGAAATTTTCCAGAACCTACGCCGAAGGCATACTTGGATGGGTTTAACATCATCTTGTGGGTTCTCAGAACTTCGAATGCCTCACTCAGGTGTACGAGATGATCGGCCTTGTCCAAGCTTTTGACTATCATGTCATCAACATAGACTTCCATAGTCTTTCCAATGAGGTGCTTGAAAATTTTATTCACAAGCCTTTGATATGTGGCTCCTGCGTTCTTAAGTCCAAAAGCCATAACCAGATAACAAAAAACACCAAAGTCAGTAACAAACGATACCTTAGGAATGTCTCCGGGGTGCATTTTAATTTGGTTGTAGCCACTAAAACCATCCATGAAGCTAAGCATCTCGTGCCCAGCTGTGGCATCTATTAACGTGTCTATCCTTGGTAAAGGGAAATAGTCTTTGGGACACGCATCATTCAAGTCAGTGAAGTCCACACACATTCTCCACTTCCCATTGCTTTTTTTAACCATCACAGGGTTGGCCAGCCATTCAGGAAATTGGATTTCTTCAATAAATCCAGCTTCTAGCAATTTTTCCACTTCCTGCTTAATGGCCTCCTGTCTTTCAGGGGCAAAACTTCTTTTCTTCTGTTTGACCGCTGTCCTTCCAGGATTTACATTCAACTGATGTGTTATAAGCTCGGGGTCTATTCCTGGCATGTCAGCTGCTGTCCAAGCGAAAACATCTTTGTTATCTTGTAGGAACTGTATCAGTTGTTGTTTCAGGTCCTTGGGGAGTGAAGCCCCAACATATGTCACTCTCTCAGGATATGAAGGATCCAGGGGAATGGACTCTAAGTCCTCCGCAGGTTTCCCCCTCCTCTCTTCGTGATCTCTGACATCCATATCTTCAATGGGGAGAACCTGCCCCCCAGTGCCATCAGGCTTCAAAGCAGCCACATAACAGCTTCTGGCCATCTTCTGATCTCCTCTTTCTTCCCCCACTCCATTCCTGGTCGGGAACTTGAGTTTCAAGTGGCATGTAGAAGCTATTGCTTTGAAGGCATGCAACCCTGTCCTCCCAAGGATTGCATTATAGGTAGTGCTTGCCTTAATAACTAAGAAATTCAGCATCTGAGTGGACAGTCGAGGTTCTTCGCCTATAGTCATTGGTAGTTTTATGATCCCCTCGATCCGAGACTCCACTCCATTAAAACCGTATATGGGCATGTTGGAGGGGGTTAGCTGTGAATCACTGTATCCCATTTTTACATAGACATCATAAAATAGGATGTCAACGGAAGAACCATTGTCTACCAAGACTCTTTTCACAGGAGAATTCCCTATGGTGGGGGTGATTACTAAGGGATCATCGTGGGGGAACCTCACCCCTTCTAGGTAGGAGTCGTCGAAGGTCAACGAGACTTCAGTCCTTGCCCTCTTAGGAGGTTCTCCTACAATGCTCATTACCTCCCGTGCATACGCTTTCATGGAGTTTCCGGAGTTGCCTGCTGCAGTTGGCCCTCCTGATATTATGTTAATCACAGGCCCTCTGGGCTGATTGTTTCTTTCCTTGGGGTCTGAGTCCCTTCGTTTGTCGTTCCTTCTATCGTCTCCAGCATCATCCTTGGTGTATTTTTCCAACTTCCCTCTTCTAATCAGAAATTCGATCTCGTCTTTCAACTGACGACAGTCGTCAGTGTCGTGTCCCACATCCCTATGGAACCGACAGTATGCGCTCTTATTTCTCTTTTCAGGATCAGTCCTCAGTGGCTTCGGCCATCGAAGATCTTTACCCTTCTCAATGTCCATTAGTATCTGGCTACGGGCGGTGTTTAGCCTTGCATACTCGGTGAACCTGGCACCTCCTTTCTTCTTGGAGTCATTGGCGTCACCATTCTTCGCATACTTGGTATCAACAGTGTACTCGGTATCGCTGGATCGTTTTTTAGGATAGGCGTTCGAGGCCTGAAACCCTTGAGCTTTCCTCATACTTTCCTCAGCCTTGATATACTTTCCTGCTCTCTCTTGGAGCTCATTCATAGTTTCAGGGGCCCTCTTGGCCAACGACCTTCTGAAATTTTTGTCAGAAGTTCCTTGCTGCAAGGCTATCATAGCGACCTTCTGATCTAGATCAGGGACCTTCAAGGCTTCCTTTGTGAACCTATTCATGTAATCCCTCAAGGATTCGTTCTTCCCCTGGTGCATGTTCATTAGCGAAGCTGAGCTCTTTTCATGAGTTTTGCTGCTAATGAATTGACCAATGAAGGCCCTGCTCAGATCCTTGAATGACCCAACAGAGTTTGGTGGTAGACGACTGAACCACCGCTGAGCCATGCCACTCAGGGTTTGGGGAAACGCCCTACACTTAATGGCATCGTTTACAGGCTGCAGCAACAGTGCATTAGAGAATGTGAGCACATGATTTGAGGGATCTCCCGTTCCATCATAGGCCCTGATTGTTGGCATCTTAAACTTCCTTGATATCTTTTCATTCATAATATTCTCTGTGAAGGGGGACGTAGGATCATCAGGATCTCCATGCGGTAGTAAGTCTTGGGGATCAGCCCTCACATGACTTGTCCTTATTTGCCTCGGGGGCTCATCCAAATCTATTACAGAGGTGTTTCTCATCAACTCTCCAGCACCCTCCATTCTGGGGTGCTGTCGCCTTGCCAATGCCTTTTCCAGGTCTTTCCTTAGTCATTGAGCTTCGGCTTCATGAGCGCGTATTCTTTCCTGAAGGTTCAGGGAGTCATTACTTTGAGGCCCTCGGGGCTGGGTACTCCTCCCTCCAAGGGGCTCCTTACCAGGTCGCCTCCTTCGTGGGTTAACATCTTCGTCAGATGACTTCTCGTCATCAGTTGAGTAAGGTCCAGAGAAGTCCCGACTTCTTCGTTGTGAGGTATAGTGGGGCAACAGCCCTTGCTCATAAGGGGGCTCATAGTTCCTTGGGAGCCCATAACGAGGGTCGGGAGTTATAGTAGACGGGACCTGCATAGTAGGAGGAGCAACAAAAGTAGTATGAAGGGGTGGAATTACCTGGAGCGGAGGAGCTGAAGCATGAATTGACACATCGGGATTGGAAGGATGAACGACGATGCTGAGGGGTCCAGCACGCCGGGTGCTTGCTTCAGGGTCCTCAACAGAGGTGGTTGGAACAACAACTTGTTGCCCCTGAGTTGTAATAGGGGGAACAGTGGTGTCGACAGCGGCGCCAGAGATCTCTCCTTCAAGGGTGCTTGCAGTACTTCGTGTTCTTGCCATGGTTATTATTCGGTTCCCACAGACGGCGCCAAATGTTACGGATAAAAAACGAGGTGTCTTTAATGCGTAATTAGTGCTAGGGTTTGGGGGAGCTTCAAGCTTTAATGGCTGCACTAACGTTTCGTGACTAAACTCAGGTCCTCGTTAACTGCCTACGTATCTCAGTTCGTATGAGAATCAAGCCAAAAAACGTAGTTCTAATGTTGAGGGGTTAGGCCCTTTAAATAGGCACATGAAGGCCTTGGAATCAAATTAGGGTTAGGAGACTTGGGGGCCAAGTCTCCTAGCAGCAGGGGTATCCAAAACCTTATAGGAATGAGAGTCCTTGTTGGACTCTTCCCACGTTTGGGTTTCTAGATCCTTCTAGGATGAAGGCCTTCAACAGACTTCTTGGGCCTTTACTGAGCCTTTATTTATTAATTACGAAATTAATTAATAACAAAAGCTTAATGGGCCTATGGCTTCAACAGAGCTTGTGGGCTAGACTTACAAGTTCAGTTGATCCGAGGATTCATTTTCCTAGTTCGTTTTGAGGGCCCAAGCTTTTGGACCATAACAGGTCTAATTAATGCCATATTTATTATTATTTTCTCCGGGTTATTTTTGCCCATATCACAAGCCTTCTAGAATAACAACAATCCACTCTAGGATTTTAATCAACTGTTAAGGAAGGGAATTCAATACCACCTTCCAGAACAACAACAATCCATCATAGGATTTCATCAACAGATAAGGAAGGAAATTTAATACAACCTTCCAGAACAACACAACAATCCATCACAGGATTTCATCAACAGATAAGGAAGGGAATTTAATACAACCTTCCAGAACAACAACGACAATCCATCACAGGATTTCATCAACAGATAAGGAAGGGAATTTAATACGACCTTCCAGAACAACACAACGATCCATCACAGGATTTCAATCAACAGATAAGGAAGGGAATTTAATACAACCTTCCAGAACAACAACGACAATCCATCACAGGATTTCGATCAACAGATAAGGAAGGAAATTTAATACGACCTTCCAGAACAACACAACGATCCATCACAGGATTTCAATCAACAGATAAGGAAGGGAATTTAATACAACCTTCCAGAACAACACGACAATCCATCACAGGATTTCGATCAACAGATAAGAAATGGAATTTAATACAACCTTCCAGAACAACAACAACCTATTGTAAGATTTCAATATCTGACAATAGCTTGGCTCCCTAAACCAAGTGGAAGTACTCTCGAAACGTCTGGGTTGACTCTCAGTCAACGAATTCAACAAGACAGAAACCCTTGAATCAAGGAGACTCAAGAACGCGACCGGGGAGCCGCTAATACTAGCTAAAATAGACTCCACAAAACATTACCGTTTTGGGGTGAAACCATGGGCCACGAGGCACCAATACAACTGGGAGGAATATCGGAGTCGGACGTTACCTCCCGAACCTGGAGTTATCGACTCAGAATAAATACAAAATATCCGAGTCATCGCTCACCATTTATTATTTAATGAAAAATAATATTTAAAGAAATTTAGACAACTCCAGAATATTTTTAAAGAACAAATAAATATTTTATTAATATTTAGGAGGCCCAGAATAGTCCTCGAAAAATATTAAAAGGATTTAAAAGAATTAAAATATTTAATTCGAATATAATCAAGATTATTTAATATTTAAATAATCTTAAATGATTCAACATATTCAAATAATTTCAAATGACCTGAAAGTATTTAATTAACATTTAAACACTTTCTATACTCTTTAAATAATAATTAATAAACTAAATATTATTTAAAACATCGATGAGATATTAATCCAAATCCACTAATCCCATCTCATACCAGACTACTCCCGGTCGACCATCGAGCACCAAAAAGATGTACTCGACACTAGATTCAGTTATACAAAACTGACAAAAGGCGTCCTCTAACTCTTGAGATGTTCAGAGGCGCGAACATATAGTATACAGTTCTATCTGAAAGGAACTTCAGACACTACATAGCTTTATAACGAATAAACCGTTATAAAGTCTAGAGTTTAGAAAGCTGCTATACGAACTCTAACTTTTCAAGAAGTTCAGAGTCGTCTCAGAATTAGGTTGAAAGAGATTCGAAACAACTCACGATAAGCAATCTTAACAACCTATGCATACTCTTGTCATAAATCAGAATTAAAATGACAAAGCGTCGGATACTTGCATACTCTAACTTTTCGAGAAGTTCAGAGTAGCAGAAGAATCACGTTATATATGAACAAGACAGTTCAAGGTGAAATGCCGACGTGCATTTCCAATAACAACAATGAGCTAAGTAGTTCCAAACACAACAAAAATGTATAATCAAAGAACTTATCATTAAGTCAAAGATTTCAAAAAATTTGGCATCACCATGAATTAATAATATTCTGATGTGGAATAAAACGATAGAGTCGGAAACTTGCCTGGAATCCAAGGAATGCTATTCCAGCTTCTCCACGCTCCGGGTACTCTATAATCATATAAGAACCCACTCTTAGTATACATATGCATGTATCATGTTAATTGTAATTTATACAATTACTCTACATTTCGCCCGGTACTTCACCTCTTCGGGCCTACTTTAGCTACTCGTAAAACTATCCTCTCAATAGTTTTTAATTAAGTTCTTTGCACCTACGTATAATCATGATATTCCTCAACAACTTCATTTACTGGGTCGACTCGAGAAAAGTCGTCTAACTTGTTCGAAGTCGACTCCCAAAACGGTTGTTTAATCTTTTTCTTATCGTCATTTCACTTAACACCCTGTTTTCTAGCATTTTTAATAAATTGGAAATTAATCCATTTGACATGATTCCTTTTCTCATGTCTTCCTTGTACTACTAACATCATGCCATAAAAAATTTCAACTCGAGCTAAGGTCATTAGCTAGGTGAAACAATTCTCCAAAGTTCAATGTTTAAGAAATTCGTAGGTTATGAACAACCTTTACTAAAATAACTATATCTCCTAGCTCGTTAATCCAATTGACTCACCGTTTGAGGCTACGCAAACTAGACTCCAATTACAACATAGACTCAGAGAATACACTGTCCATAAATAGTGTTAAGTATTCCAAACAATTCATTCAAAACAGGGCAGTAACAGTAGCTCCAGAATTCATGTTTCTGAAATTTACTATTACATGCCTTGCACTCATCCAATTTTAATAAATCAGATTTTACTCCTTTTAATCCAATTCTTCTTCCCAGGTAATCTTTGATGCCCCTATTATTTTAAATAAAAGTTTCAAGATTTATGGAGTCTCCTAACTAGCATGATCACATCCTCCAAGTTAGGTAAAAACAGAGTTGCTGAGTTTTCTGCCCTTCCTTACCGTTTTGGCCATAACTTTTAGCTCATAACTCCGTTTGACGCAAAATTAGCTCGCAAACGATTTAGAGTCCATTATCTATCTAACCATATAAAGAAATCATCAAGAAAGGCAGGGTAGCCCCTTCGGGTGTTAGGACCAGTTGGGGGCAGAACCAAAAACGGGCATGGTCTCTTTGTACGTTTGTCGTTTGCCTCAATTTAATCTTCTCCAAATCAACCAAACAACTTCCATAAATTTTATACCACTACTTGGGAATGTACTCAAGACACCCCAAGTCCAAACACAATTTATTAATACTCCAAACATTGCCAATAAATCATAGAAATCAGCCAACAATTCAATCATGTTCTTTCATGCTTATCACGACTACCCATGGCTTATACATCAACATACCATCATTATACTCCATTAACAATATTATTCAGTTCTACTAAAATCAAAACTCATCTCCAAAACTCAAGCAATAACTCAAACAACTACATACACAATCAATTTAACACATATACTAACTACCCATGCATTTATCTTTGATTTCTAAGCCAAAACTTTTCCAAAATCTGAAACTATCAGTTTATACAAATCAAGAAACGAACTAGAAACGATAGGAGGTGAGGAGAGTGCTTACAATAGATGCATAGAGCTCAAGATAAGCTTCGTTTTGAGTGGTAGAACGCGTAAAACCGCCAAGGCAATCCAAAGTTACAAGCTTTTCATCTTCTTCTTCCTCCTTTCCTTGCTTTGGCCGAGAGCTCTTCAAATGGGGAAGAAAATACTTGCTTGTTTTGATTTTTGTGTTTATGTAATATTTGTTTGATTAATTAGATATTTAACTAGCTTGGCTCTTGGTTAAGTCAAAGGGTAAGTCAAGGAAGTCTTCTTGACTTTGGTCAAAGTTACTAGCTTTCTTTATTTATACCAACTAATGCAAGTATTAACACTTGCCTTGCATAATTATTATGGTCATTTACTAATTTAAGGAAGTAATTTAGGATACGTTTTCGTAACGATCCGCTATGACGAGTTTAATAATTATTACTCGTTCCGAGAATTCTAATAAATCGAATACCCACAAAAACCTCATTCCTAATTATTGTTCATTATATTCTATTATTTAAACTCTATCCTATTTATTCGGAAGAGTTGGGATACGATTCTCCGGTTAAAATATACTAAGAAAGTACTACGTATATTACGTAGACTAACTTAAAGATATGAAATACGAAATATTTTTGAGTTATGAATCTCCGAGTTCTGGTGAGATTTACATACACTCATTTATATCACACATTAATAATACGACTTCATATCTTAAGCTTTCCTTATGACAATATAACCATAAAATCGTTTATTCATAAAACGAAAAATTTTATCCAAAAATCTTAATAACCCCAAGCGTCAAAAATACGGGTTATTACACAAGCCAAACTTCAAACAACAGTCTCTGATCTAACCACCAAGGTTGATTCAGTCATTGCAGCACATGTCAACATCTCCACAGTCCTTGAACAGATTCTCTTGGCCATCATAGGTGGTGGTGATGTCAAAAAGGGGGAGAATGCAGTGTAAATGATCTAAAAGCATCTTTTTGTCAAATTAAATGTTCTAATAAAGAAATGAAGAAACTGAAGAAGTATGTTGGTGAAGCTCTTATTATTGTGTATGAGAATATGCTAAAATCGTTTCTAAAAAATAATCCAGCCTTTGAGAAGATCAAGTGAGATGTAATTCTTTTTTCTTATAAATTTTTATACTGTTCTAGATTAATTTTTTCATTCTTTAGTTTTGACATCATCAAACCTTGATTTATGCTTACATTTTATAAAGCATAAATATGGTAGATTGTTAGTAATATATTCATTTGATGATGTAAAAAATACTAGAATAGGGTTTAACATAGTTTATTTGAAATAAATCTTTCTAGTTTCTGAAATTTTATAATCAGTGTCTAGATATTCAACATTCTTATCACTTATGCTTGGAAGATTTTCTGTAGAAAGTGAAACCAGAGTCTGGATGAAGATCGGAGTTTGGAAGGTGATCAGAGTTTATAGACTATTGGAGTGTAGTCTGTCAAAGTCCATAGACTATTAGAATCTATAGTCTGTCAGAGTCTGAAGATTTCAGAGTCTATAAAAGTGAAGTTAAATTTGGAAGATGATCACAGAAATGGAAAGTCTTTGAAGATAAAGACAAATATATTGCAGATATACTATGGGAAGGAAAGAGAATTTTAGAAGGAAACTGTCAACTAATAATTAGGAATTCTATTTCTATTGTAATTTGATTTTCTGTTATTAGTTGATAGGCAGCTCTTTATATAAATACTCTATGTAACCTAATTATAAATGTATGTGTGTGTGATTGAAGTTAAACTTTTGTGAGAGCATAGAGATACAGAGAGTTGCTGTGAAAAATACAGAGAAGCTGTTAGGGTTTGTGTACACCCTGGGAGAGTTTGTATTTACTAATTATTAATAGAAACAATATTCATTCATATCTTTGTGTTTGGTCTTTGTTCTTAATTCAAAACTATAATTCATATTAAGTTAATTTTAATCAGGCAGAAAAAGAATACAAGTATTCAACCCCCCTTTTACTTGTGTAATTGAGAAAACAATTGGTATCAGAGCCTAATGTTTAAAATCGATCAAAGATGTCTGGAAACAAAGATGGCAATTCTAAGAGTCATATTCTTAAGAGAAACGAATACACCCACTGGAAGGTTAAGATGCTACACCATCTAGAAGCTACAGACCTTGACTATCTTGACAAGATTCATGAAGGATCCTATGTGCCCTTAAAGCTTGTTCCTCAAACTACTGAAGAAGGTAAAATAATTGAAGAACACTTTATTGAAAAACCAAAGGCTGAGTGGACAAAAGAGGACAAGGAGAATGTCCTTAAGGAGACAAGAGTCAAAAATATTCTTTTTAATAGTTTGGATTCTATTCTTATAAACTGTGTTATATCATGCAAAATTGCTAAAGAGATGTGGACAAAACTTGAAGTGTACTGTGAAGGGACCAAAGACGTCAAGAAGAATGCTAGGTCTCTGCTAATTCAGGAGTATGAGTATTTTGAACCAAAATTTGGGGAATCTATTACTGAGATGTGTTATAGGTTCACAAAACTCCTGAATGAGATGGCTATACTTGGTAAGATTTATGATTCTGAAGATACAAACAACAAGTTTCTGAGAGCCCTTCCTGAAGAATGGGATAAAAAAACAACAGCCATAAGGGAAGTTAGAGATTTGGATGAAATAACTCTAGAAGAATTGTATGGCAGACTCAAGACATATGATTTAGAGATGCAACAGAGAAAGAATAAGAAGACTGTGAAGAAAAAATTTGTGGTACTCTTAATGGAGTCTGAGAAAGAACAATAGGAAGAACCCACAGAAGCAAGAATCAAGGATTCAAGGAAGAAGGGTAAAATTGTTGTTGAGTCAGATTCTACTGACATAGACTCTGATTCAGATGAAGAGATTGATCTATGACAAATGATGGTTATGTTTGCTAAAAATTTCAAAAGAATGAAATTCAATAAAAGAACTGGTAAATTTAGCAAGAGGCCATCATTCAAGATGAAAGATGAAAAGGTTGAGAAGAGAAAAAACACCATAATCAAGCTTGCCAAAGAAAAGGTCAAATGTTTCAACTATGGAATATCGGGGCACTTTGCTAGTGAATGCATAAAAGCAAAAAATCAAGGCAAATGGAAAACACTTCTCTCAACAGGAAAGGTTTGAGCAGAAATGGAATAACCATTCAGAGTCTGAGTTAGTGTTAATGGAATAATACAAAAAGGATTCTGAGAAATGTAGGCACAACTACACTGAAGTCTTGAAAGCCTATGACTTTGTTAAGAAAGAACTAGAGGAAGAAAGGATTAAGTTAAGAGTATGGATAGACTCTGGTAGAAAAGTTCAGGAAATTATCAACAACCAAAATGTGTGTCAAATTGTTGGTCTAGGTTATGACAAGAGTCAAGAAAAAATACTTATTGTTGAGAATAATAACAATGAAGAAGTTAGACAAATTAATAAGACTAAGGACAAAATTACCTTCATTCCTATTAAATTTGTGACTCCAGAAGAAAAGACTGATTTACTTAAAGAAACCACAAGCTCATTTGTCAATGGTCTCCCTGTTGTTGACAAAAAGACAGATGAAATAGGAACAAAGAAGTCTAAGAAAAACATTAATATAGGGTACCTATCTAAGTCTAAGTTAAAGAAAAGGCTAGAGAACTTCTCAGAGTCTACAAAGACTAGGAGAAATAGGAATGGTAAGAAAGCCATTAATAAGGCCAATAATTATCAAAAGGATTGTGACGCCCCCAGATCCGGGGTCAGGGATCTAGGCCATCACGATCCAATTCCACAACAAAATACTCACCTGCTTAACAATTATTTCAACAACATACACTGGTGACCCCAATCCAATTACACAACTCGAGCCATAGTCTCAGAAAATGAACTTAAAATAATAACAGTTATTATAATTCAACTGTAATAAACTCAGGATCTCGCTGTTTCAACATTTATTATTACATTACATATTTTCCAACAAGTCTTTGGATTCTAAACTGCAATCATATCTAGCTTACACAACCTGTAGAAGCCTTGAACCTGACTAACTCAAGCTCGAGCCTCTCCTTCCCTTTGCATCCCATGGGCAAGTCTTACTGCAAGTTTTAAAGTTTACAACAAAACAAGAATGAGCCAAAGAATGCTCAGCAAGATATATATTAGAATATTTTGTAACTTGCACCAAGAAAAGGGTGGCAACTGATATTTATACCAACCCGATGTCGAACAATATCAGTAGATAATTTGCAATACTTTTCCAGCAGAAAGTTTAGCGAAATATGTTTCGACAATAAATGAATCAGAGTTTACGATGCAAGAAGATTTTCAACATAAGTCTGCAGTTCAAGTTACTGCGATACCACAATTTAAGATTCACAGGTTTGGGATCAACAGAATCGACAATTTAGCACAATGGCATCAACCACAGAGTACCATTTATTCGAGCATCAATAAGAAGGCAGTTCAAGATACTGCGAAAAGAATCAATAAAAGCTCAACAATTCTCATTCACACTTTCGCTAGTGTAGGACCAATGAAAGTTCAACAGTTCCCATTAACACTATTCTTAGTGTAGGACCAATGAAAGTTCAACAGTTCCCATTAACACTATCCTTAGTGTAGGACCAATGAAAGTTCAACAGTTCCCATTAACACTATCCTTAGTGTAATGTCCAATTCCAATTGGAAGAAAAGAAGATACTGGAGCATCCACCGCGCCTATTGTACACGATGATCAGTCGTATAGTACAATAGTTAAGTAACCTTTTCTACTAGTAGAAGGATGATCCAAAACAGGTCATCACCCTAGGCAACACATGGGCCTTTAAATGCTGGACCGGCGCCACTCGGCCTCTTACGCTAGATGGACTGTGCCGCACACAAGCCTCTTACACTTTATATCTCCAGTTCCCTTTGAGTACAATCAACAAGTCTAGAAGGGAATTTAATACAACCTTCTAGAATAACAACAACAAAGCTTTCTGGGAATATTCAAATCAAAGTGTGGAAGGGAATTTAATACGACCTTCCAGAATAACAACAATCATGTCTAGGATTTCAACATCAGATAATGGATTCACTTCCGGAATTATGTGGAAGTAATCTCGTATATATGTGGGTTGACTCTCAGTCAACTAATCAATAAGATAAAAGCAATTGAATCAAGAAGACTCAAGAACATGACCGGGGAGTCGCTATATTAAAATATAATAACTTTAATGAAGAGTATTGAATTAGAACCAAATATAAGTCCCGAAAGACCCAAGTATATATGGGAAGAATGTCAGGATTATTCATTCCTTCCCTAGTGTGGGGTTGTTAACCCAAAAATATTCGCAGAATATTTTATTGTTAATTAAATAATCTATATTTAATTAAAAAAAAAATATTTAAAGAGTTTCTCGGAAGCTCCAAAATATTTTTAGAGATCATCAAAATATTTTAGTAGTGATTCGGGTACTCTGCTAACCCTCGAATCTCAGTAACTCGGGATGATTAAAAATAATCAGAGTAAAACAATTTTTAAATATTGTTTCGGATAAAATCAGTCGACAATAATTGTCTTTTAAAATTCCCAATATTTAAATAATAATAAGATAATATTTAATATTTTTAAAACAATTAATAGAATATAAATATAATTAAATGATCTAGTTTTGAATGCTTCGAAAGATTTAATTAATATTAAATAGTATTTAAATAACCTTCAAAATGAATTTAAAATAATTCATTAATATTGAAACGTCATTCAACCCTTTTTAAATAATATTTAATTAATATTCAAATATTATTTAAATAATTAAAATAATTATTTAAAATAATTAAGTGGATGATCCTCAGTGATCATCAAATAATCCTCAATACATTATGAATCAAAATAATTTTGATAGTTATCGACTACCGTCGAGAAAATACCCGACTCTCCCCGGTTAACCATCGAGTATGAATGTTGTAACTCGATACTCCAACAAATATCTCTAACAACTTACTATGCGAACTCTAATTTTTCAAGAAGTTCAGAGTCATCAAAGAATCAAGTAAGAAAGGGGAAAGCACAGTTTTTGGTTGATATAAACAATTTATACTTAACAAAGCTTTATAACCAAGAATTTGTTAAAAGCTCAAGATTTCAAGGACTCGAGATATTTGCATATACAAGAATCAAAATATTCTGTAATAGAATTTGAAAATAGAGTTAGGAATCTTGCCTGGTGTCCATGATGCATATCCAAAGTTTCTCTCGTTCCTGATAGTCATATCAATAGATATAATAATCTAGATTAGTTCTCTTAAAGAAAGTTCTACCTGAACTACTAATGAACAAAATCGAATTCTTTAACTAATTACAACATTGTTACGCTAGGACCTCGATACTAATCCCCAAACCTATATCGAGTCCAATTATGATCATTACAACCCGTACTTATTCGTTTTATTACCTCTTGTTTTGCCCGATATTTCATTTCTTCGGACCTACTTTAGCTACTCGTAAGACTATCCTCTCCATAGTTTTTAATCAAGTTCTTTGCACCTACGTATAGTCATGATGTTCCTTAACAACTTTCGTTACTGGGTCGACTCGAGACAAGTCCTCTATCTTACTCGAAATCGTCTCCCAAAACGGTTGTTTAACATTTTCCTCATGTTCATTTCACTTCAACCCCTGTTTTCTAGCATTTTTAATAAATTGGAAATTAATCCATTTGACATGATTCCTTTTCTCAGGTCTCCCTTGTACTACTAACAACATGCTATAAAAATTTCAACTCGAGCTCAGGTTGTTAGCTAGATGAAACAATTCTCCAAAGTTCAATGTTTAATCACTTCGTAGGTTATGAATAACCTTTACTAAAATAGCTATATCTCCTAGCTCGTTAATCCAATTGACTCACCGTTTGAGACTACGCAAACTAGACTCCAATTATAACATAGACTCAGAAAATAAACAGTCCAGAAATGGTGTTAAGTATTCCAAACAATTCATTCAAAACAGTGGCTCCAGAATTCCTGTTTCTGAAAATTTCTATTACATGACTTGCACTCAACCAATTTTAGTAAATCCGATTTTACTCCTTTTAATCTGATTCTTTTTCCCAGGTAATCTCAGATGTTCCAAGTATTTTAAATAAAAGTTTCAAGATTTATAGAGCCCCCTAACTAGGGTGATCATAGCTCCAAAGTTCATAGAAAACAGAATGGTTAGGTTTCTGCGCTACCTTTATTAAATCGGCCATATCTTTTTGCTCGTAAATCCGAATGACGCAAAATTAGCGCCCAAACGATCTAGAGACTATCTACTATCTAACCATATCAGCCATAAGCCAAGAACAGTGACCGAATGTTCCCAGATTTTCTGGACAGTTTACAGCAGTAAGGTTCTAAAAAAATTTGGCATGGTTACGTTTGTACGTTCATCGTTTTCCATTTTTATTCTACTCCAAATCAACCAACAAACAATCCCAAACTCCTCAACCAACACCAACAATCAACATACATCAACTCTAAGCCATAAAAATCAGTTTAGCTTATTATTTATAAATCAAACTCAAATGAACAAGTCATGCATTTCTATGACTATCCATGCTTCAACAATGCTACCCACAACATATATATGCCATAACAATCATCCACCAAGCTATAAAAACTCAAGAATCAAGAAAATAAAAACTCAATTTTCGGATTTTACTGTTCATTCGAATTTTCCATTGATCATAACTAAAGATTTAGCCGATGGTTGCTTATAAGATTCAAGGGAGAGCAAGAGGGATTTACTACCTTCGATTTAAGTCCTTATTCGCAACGATCAAGCAACTAGAACTTGAGTTCTTGAATTTTCTCCTCACTTTTCCCTTGCTTGGCCGAATGGTCTCTTGGCTAGGTGCTTGAGTTGTATTTTCTTTTCTTTGCTTTATGCCAAGTACTTCCCCTTTTTGGTTAAATAAAAGACTAGTCAAAGCTTTGGTCTTGGTCTTGTCTTTGGTCAAGTCTTCCTTTGACTTGTATTAAAATACTAGCATTAGCATTTCATACACTATAAATAAAATGCAAGTAATTGCATTTTTAATAATCCATGTCAAAATATAAAATAATAAACTCTTTAATAATTCTTGGAAATCCTTAAATTTTCCAATTTCATAATAATCCATGACGCTAATTTCATCTTTATCTTGTTCCGGCAATTTTAATAATTTGATGGCCCAACAAAACCTTATTTCATAATTATCATCCCATACGTACTATTATTAGCAAGGTTTTAAAGGTACCTGAAATTTAGGGATATTACAGTGTCCCCTCCTTAAAAGGATTCCGTCCTCGGAATTCACACGAGAACAACCGAGGTTACTATCATCACATCTCACTTTCGAATTCTCAGGTTGCGACTTCAACCTTCTTGGTTTCATACAACCTCTTCAGCATTATTACTTCACTTTTCACCATTTGCTCTATTTAGTCGATGATATCTATAACTTCGTATTCTAACTCACGTCTAATGTCTGCGCTATAATTTCGTAGCACTCGGGTATGATACGCACGATTGATTCCTTAAAATTTTGGGAAAGAACGTCACTTCATATACACTTTAATATACTTCGAGGCCTTAAACAATTCAATACTTCTCGAGCTTAAGTTCTCTTTCTTACTAAATCCCGTTACTTCTATCCACGATAATGCTTTCAGCAATATGAAGTCTCTCGCTTCATATTCTCTGCCCTTTTTCAGACTTGATCACCATACTCACGTTGTTCTTCTTGAGTTATCATTAATCGCTTCCAAATACTACAAATTGTATCATATGTCTGTCGAACCGATTCTTGTCCAGACAACTATCATTCATCAATTTTGTCCTTAACGCAAAGTAGATCGATATTTTCGTCCGCACTGAACTTCGTAAGGTGGCATGACTATATATGAGTTGTAACCAGAGTCGTATAAAAGCTCTAACCGTAGTAAGTAACTACCACCTCTCCTTTTTGAAATCCAAGATACACACTTTCTATAAAAGATAACCTTGTACATAATTTTAATAGAGATCTTTTCAACGAAGATCATTGTAACAAAACAAATGATCAGAGTAGTTTGTAAATCAATAAACTCATTTTTAATGTATATGATAAATAAGAAGAAAATAATTTAGATATGACTGAGAACAACCATATTTGTACTCAAGATGGCCAGTCTTTAGTACTTTCTGGTTTATAATACATAATCGAGCGGTTGCCCACCAGACTTTTGTCACACAGACAAGAAGTCACACCATATGCATTGTTTATCTCAATCGGATGAAAAATAGTTAACATTTAGAAGAAAATGATTTTGAAAGGGAGAGAAAATATATTTTGAAATTTCCATTCCTTAATGCATTACGAACTCAATATACAACAGTCCCTACTCATTTAGGAACCTATTGACAAAATCCCCAAATTTCTTATTATCCATTTATATTCTTTCCGAATGAATAACTCCTTAAGACTCTTATTGTCTTTGTGCTTACTCCACTTCTCCCCATTCAAATGATATTTCCAAAGCTTAAGTGCAAACATTATAGCTATCGCTCTAACTCTTAGGTAGGATACCTTAATTCATATTTCTTCAGTTACTCAGACGCATATGAAATTATTTCTACTATGTTGCTTTTGCACACCATCAAATCCCTCAAAAGACATGTCATTAATAATTACAAGATTCACCTTTTATCATCTAGTAGTCGCAACAACGGCCGTTACCCATCTATTCTTTAATTTCCTTGAAATTTCCTTCACCACCTACTATATGTCTCAAAATTTAAACTTATTTAACCAAAACTCACACTTAGAGAATTTGACATCCAATCTCTTTTCTCTTAATATTTCCAAGGCTATATACATTTCCCCCTTCGGGTTCTTCATCTTTAATCTTTGGGCAAATCAAAATAACCTCTATGAAGACTTTGATAACTTGTCCAATTATTTCTTAAAACTCCAATGAAATCCTTAAATGGTACAGGTGCCTTCATTAATACAACCCTTCTCATCAAAGACTCGTAATATTCTTATCACGTACTAAACATCATCTTTCACCAATCGTCTAGGTTAATCATTATTTAGTGATAACCAATACTCACTCTATCTTCTAACATTAGACTGCACCCTTTCAGCGGTCGAATATTGTGTGTGTCCAGGATATAGGTATCCAATATTGATTGCTAACTTGATGAATTCTCAGTAACATATGTACAGTCTCATACCGATATCCATTTCCTTTACAAACAAATCATGTGCACCTCATAGTAACACTAGGTCAATGACGAATGATATAGTCTCTAATGGGTGGTAACCCCAAAATGTCGCTAAAGGTTCCATCCTTCAATTCTTTAACTACTACGTACTTCTCATTATTTCATGTTTCCTTTTTCGTATTCCGTATGGGTGCCCCACACTTAACATCCAAAGCATAATATACTTTTTACTTGAATCTTAATTTAAACCTTCTCACTTCATCTCCATCTCCCAATCCCAACTTTATCCAATGTCGGGAAATCTTAAGTTCACTGTTTTATTATTACCATAAGTTTAAACATTCTTATTTGGACATTCATCCATTCTTAACATCCTATCAATTCTTCAATCTGGAAGGGACTTAAATCTATGTCAAACCGGTACGCTAATCAGTCTTGATACCATATTACTTTTCCTTCATTCTCTATATTTAAAACATGTTATCCTTTCTTTTAGGGCAATCATTAACATAACATCTAGACTTTATAATTATAGCCTCTTGTTGTCCATTTCACATATTTCCCAATATCAGTCTCACTATTTAGTAAATGAGGTCTTGATTGACTTCGGTGAACCATAATTAACTGTACTCCAACACGCTCAGGTTTCTTAATTCACTGTTCTTTCTGAAGTAGAACTCCAGTTCCTAGTTAAAAGTTCACAGTAGTTTTATATATGTTGTTCCTCAAATTCCCTTTCTCAGCCATTTCATTTCAAATTTCCTCTATAACCACTTATTGAATCTATATAGTAGTTATTTCCAACACTAAGGATCTAATTGAATCCCCAACATTCGAGGTGACAATCTTGCCAATAACCGCAAACTTCAATTTATAATCTAACACATTCTTGTTTCAAGTCTAAAACTGCAATTACATCTGCATTTCCAGATACTTAGGAACAATTACATAATACAAGAAATATTTATGGCTAAAGAAATCTTTGTTCAATAAAGTTCATAGGAATTCTCGTTGAATCAACGACCTTATTAGGTCTCCACCAATTTCTCTTCAGAAATTTTGATCAGCATGAAGTAACCTTATATATGGCAAGGTAGGGAAACAGGGTAATATTATACAATTTGGTCATTCTATGGTCGCTACCGTTAGTCCTATTATAACTCTCTGTGGGTTGAAATATAACCCCGGGCACCAAACATGTCAAATCCATCATTTAGATAGTCAAGATAAATACTACTGTACGTATGAAGAACACCTTTAAGATTCACAGTACTCTGACTCGATAACATTCTAGTGGACAAAACATAGATTATCTCAATCTCATAACTCAATCAGACATAATCCGACTACGCATTTGGTTATTAAAACCCAACATCAAACTCAACCAAACAAATCCCCATTGAGAAACTCATAATTTCTCATTACAACTATGCCTCGATATTATCTCATTTTGGACATTCATATCTCTTACGTCATCATGTATATACCTTTTATTATAGCATTAATCCCTCTCAATCCTCAATATTAACTCATATGTAGGTGGCCATAACCTTTAAGCCATGCTTCTCTATTTTACCCTGAAAATTTCATTTACACGTCTTCTTATCTCTGAGTTTATTAAACTTAAGTGAATGTATTTTCTACAGAAAATTGGGCATGACCTATACGTAAGTCAAACTATGCCCGGTGTAGAAACACCTCAATTACAATCCCAAACATTCACAAACAATCTTTGTCCTCTAGGGACCTCAAACATCAATGTCTAGTCAGTCATCTACACATAATGTATATCAAAAGAACGATAAATAGAGTCACTATATATATATCTGTACTCTCGAACATCCTCAAAGTTAGTCAACACATTATTGACGGTCACTTCCTCATACCATCAATCTTATTCGCTCCATAACATTAACAAGGATTTGCTGAAATGCACAATACCTCTTCGGGTTATTGCCAAATGATGAATATTCTATCCACTATAGGCAGTCTCAATCAAGTTTAGCTTATGGATCTATCATTGGGTTACGGGACTTTTTCTTGAACCTCCTATATCACTCAAGCCATTTCATCATCAATGCCTACTTAGACCCCTCTCATGTCCAGAATTCCACTTCTTGAAAGAAGGAGCTTCATACAAGCACTTATGCAATAGCTCATCTATACTGGTTAACCTAACCATCATACTTGCAATGTGGCAATCATCTCTATCCCAAGGGATTACTTTAATCCAAAATCCTTAATATACACAAAAACTACATCACGCGTGTATCTTTACTCTTTGTTGTGATCCTACATTGTATGCATAGCATACATCATCTAGATTGATGCTTTACTTTGTATTCTCAGGGAATCCTCAACAAAATCCTCGTATTCCTCATACTCAAACAAACATCAATAATATCCTTAGATCCATCATACTTCTCGTTAGTCTTACCAATACCGGGTCATTTCTTATTTGGAAACAATTCCTCGAATCCGACACAAAATTATAACCAAAATGGTTCTTCATGATCTTGACATTACTAACTTAAGGTAATTGTCACTGTTCTATCTTATTCACTGGAACTACATCCGGTAGTCCAATAATGAACTCTATATGAGCTCTTACGTCCTCTTATATGTATATATAACTCTTAACTCTCTCGTATCTAAGTACTATGACTCAGAGCTCTGATACCACCTCTGTGACGCCCCCAGATCCGGGGTCAGGGATCTAGGCCATCACGATCCAATTCCACAACAAAATACTCACCTGCTTAACAATTATTTCAACAACATACACTGGTGACCCCAATCCAATTACACAACTCGAGCCATAGTCTCAGAAAATGAACTTAAAATAATAACAGTTATTATAATTCAACTGTAATAAACTCAGGATCTCGCTGTTTCAACATTTATTATTACATTACATATTTTCCAACAAGTCTTTGGATTCTAAACTGCAATCATATCTAGCTTACACAACCTGTAGAAGCCTTGAACCTGACTAACTCAAGCTCGAGCCTCTCCTTCCCTTTGCATCCCATGGGCAAGTCTTACTGCAAGTTTTAAAGTTTACAACAAAACAAGAATGAGCCAAAGAATGCTCAGCAAGATATATATTAGAATATTTTGTAACTTGCACCAAGAAAAGGGTGGCAACTGATATTTATACCAACCCGATGTCGAACAATATCAGTAGATAATTTGCAATACTTTTCCAGCAGAAAGTTTAGCGAAATATGTTTCGACAATAAATGAATCAGAGTTTACGATGCAAGAAGATTTTCAACATAAGTCTGCAGTTCAAGTTACTGCGATACCACAATTTAAGATTCACAGGTTTGGGATCAACAGAATCGACAATTTAGCACAATGGCATCAACCACAGAGTACCATTTATTCGAGCATCAATAAGAAGGCAGTTCAAGATACTGCGAAAAGAATCAATAAAAGCTCAACAATTCTCATTCACACTTTCGCTAGTGTAGGACCAATGAAAGTTCAACAGTTCCCATTAACACTATTCTTAGTGTAGGACCAATGAAAGTTCAACAGTTCCCATTAACACTATCCTTAGTGTAGGACCAATGAAAGTTCAACAGTTCCCATTAACACTATCCTTAGTGTAATGTCCAATTCCAATTGGAAGAAAAGAAGATACTGGAGCATCCACCGCGCCTATTGTACACGATGATCAGTCGTATAGTACAATAGTTAGTAACCTTTTCTACTAGTAGAAGGATGATCCAAAACAGGTCATCACCCTAGGCAACACATGGGCCTTTAAATGCTGGACCGGCGCCACTCGGCCTCTTACGCTAGATGGACTGTGCCGCACACAAGCCTCTTACACTTTATATCTCCAGTTCCCTTTGAGTACAATCAACAAGTCTAGAAGGGAATTTAATACAACCTTCTAGAATAACAACAACAAAGCTTTCTGGGAATATTCAAATCAAAGTGTGGAAGGGAATTTAATACGACCTTCCAGAATAACAACAATCATGTCTAGGATTTCAACATCAGATAATGGATTCACTTCCGGAATTATGTGGAAGTAATCTCGTATATATGTGGGTTGACTCTCAGTCAACTAATCAATAAGATAAAAGCAATTGAATCAAGAAGACTCAAGAACATGACCGGGGAGTCGCTATATTAAAATATAATAACTTTAATGAAGAGTATTGAATTAGAACCAAATATAAGTCCCGAAAGACCCAAGTATATATGGGAAGAATGTCAGGATTATTCATTCCTTCCCTAGTGTGGGGTTGTTAACCCAAAAATATTCGCAGAATATTTTATTGTTAATTAAATAATCTATATTTAATTAAAAAAAAAATATTTAAAGAGTTTCTCGGAAGCTCCAAAATATTTTTAGAGATCATCAAAATATTTTAGTAGTGATTCGGGTACTCTGCTAACCCTCGAATCTCAGTAACTCGGGATGATTAAAAATAATCAGAGTAAAACAATTTTTAAATATTGTTTCGGATAAAATCAGTCGACAATAATTGTCTTTTAAAATTCCCAATATTTAAATAATAATAAGATAATATTTAATATTTTTAAAACAATTAATAGAATATAAATATAATTAAATGATCTAGTTTTGAATGCTTCGAAAGATTTAATTAATATTAAATAGTATTTAAATAACCTTCAAAATGAATTTAAAATAATTCATTAATATTGAAACGTCATTCAACCCTTTTTAAATAATATTTAATTAATATTCAAATATTATTTAAATAATTAAAATAATTATTTAAAATAATTAAGTGGATGATCCTCAGTGATCATCAAATAATCCTCAATACATTATGAATCAAAATAATTTTGATAGTTATCGACTACCGTCGAGAAAATACCCGACTCTCCCCGGTTAACCATCGAGTATGAATGTTGTAACTCGATACTCCAACAAATATCTCTAACAACTTACTATGCGAACTCTAATTTTTCAAGAAGTTCAGAGTCATCAAAGAATCAAGTAAGAAAGGGGAAAGCACAGTTTTTGGTTGATATAAACAATTTATACTTAACAAAGCTTTATAACCAAGAATTTGTTAAAAGCTCAAGATTTCAAGGACTCGAGATATTTGCATATACAAGAATCAAAATATTCTGTAATAGAATTTGAAAATAGAGTTAGGAATCTTGCCTGGTGTCCATGATGCATATCCAAAGTTTCTCTCGTTCCTGATAGTCATATCAATAGATATAATAATCTAGATTAGTTCTCTTAAAGAAAGTTCTACCTGAACTACTAATGAACAAAATCGAATTCTTTAACTAATTACAACATTGTTACGCTAGGACCTCGATACTAATCCCCAAACCTATATCGAGTCCAATTATGATCATTACAACCCGTACTTATTCGTTTTATTACCTCTTGTTTTGCCCGATATTTCATTTCTTCGGACCTACTTTAGCTACTCGTAAGACTATCCTCTCCATAGTTTTTAATCAAGTTCTTTGCACCTACGTATAGTCATGATGTTCCTTAACAACTTTCGTTACTGGGTCGACTCGAGACAAGTCCTCTATCTTACTCGAAATCGTCTCCCAAAACGGTTGTTTAACATTTTCCTCATGTTCATTTCACTTCAACCCCTGTTTTCTAGCATTTTTAATAAATTGGAAATTAATCCATTTGACATGATTCCTTTTCTCAGGTCTCCCTTGTACTACTAACAACATGCTATAAAAATTTCAACTCGAGCTCAGGTTGTTAGCTAGATGAAACAATTCTCCAAAGTTCAATGTTTAATCACTTCGTAGGTTATGAATAACCTTTACTAAAATAGCTATATCTCCTAGCTCGTTAATCCAATTGACTCACCGTTTGAGACTACGCAAACTAGACTCCAATTATAACATAGACCCAGAAAATAAACAGTCCAGAAATGGTGTTAAGTATTCCAAACAATTCATTCAAAACAGTGGCTCCAGAATTCCTGTTTCTGAAAATTTCTATTACATGACTTGCACTCAACCAATTTTAGTAAATCCGATTTTACTCCTTTTAATCTGATTCTTTTTCCCAGGTAATCTCAGATGTTCCAAGTATTTTAAATAAAAGTTTCAAGATTTATAGAGCCCCCTAACTAGGGTGATCATAGCTCCAAAGTTCATAGAAAACAGAATGGTTAGGTTTCTGCGCTACCTTTATTAAATCGGCCATATCTTTTTGCTCGTAAATCCGAATGACGCAAAATTAGCGCCCAAACGATCTAGAGACTATCTACTATCTAACCATATCAGCCATAAGCCAAGAACAGTGACCGAATGTTCCCAGATTTTCTGGACAGTTTACAGCAGTAAGGTTCTAAAAAAATTTGGCATGGTTACGTTTGTACGTTCATCGTTTTCCATTTTTATTCTACTCCAAATCAACCAACAAACAATCCCAAACTCCTCAACCAACACCAACAATCAACATACATCAACTCTAAGCCATAAAAATCAGTTTAGCTTATTATTTATAAATCAAACTCAAATGAACAAGTCATGCATTTCTATGACTATCCATGCTTCAACAATGCTACCCACAACATATATATGCCATAACAATCATCCACCAAGCTATAAAAACTCAAGAATCAAGAAAATAAAAACTCAATTTTCGGATTTTACTGTTCATTCGAATTTTCCATTGATCATAACTAAAGATTTAGCCGATGGTTGCTTATAAGATTCAAGGGAGAGCAAGAGGGATTTACTACCTTCGATTTAAGTCCTTATTCGCAACGATCAAGCAACTAGAACTTGAGTTCTTGAATTTTCTCCTCACTTTTCCCTTGCTTGGCCGAATGGTCTCTTGGCTAGGTGCTTGAGTTGTATTTTCTTTTCTTTGCTTTATGCCAAGTACTTCCCCTTTTTGGTTAAATAAAAGACTAGTCAAAGCTTTGGTCTTGGTCTTGTCTTTGGTCAAGTCTTCCTTTGACTTGTATTAAAATACTAGCATTAGCATTTCATACACTATAAATAAAATGCAAGTAATTGCATTTTTAATAATCCATGTCAAAATATAAAATAATAAACTCTTTAATAATTCTTGGAAATCCTTGAATTTTCCAATTTCATAATAATCCATGACGCTAATTTCATCTTTATCTTGTTCCGGCAATTTTAATAATTTGATGGCCCAACAAAACCTTATTTCATAATTATCATCCCATACGTACTATTATTAGCAAGGTTTTAAAGGTACCTGAAATTTAGGGATATTACAAGGATCCTAATGCTCCTAGAAAGAAGTGTTACAGATGTGGCAACCACAACCATTTAGCTCTAGACTGTAAAACAAAAATTGAGAAGAAATTAGATTCTATTCCTGCACAGACTCTGAAAAGTCATTACATTCCACAGAAGCCTTGTTATCACCGCGGTAGCATATTTCATTCTATTTATATGTGTAGGGACTATCATGATTTATATTACAATTTTTATGAGCTAAAATCTTCAATTGATAAAAGTTGGTATGACACTGTCAAGACTCCACCAGAGTCTAAAGTAACAAAGGAGATATGTAAAACAAAAGTGAAAAATACTAAGCTTGTTTCACCCAAAGTTAGTATTAAAGGATCCAAAACTGTTTAGGTCCCCAAAACATCTAACTAGTTGTTATATATATATATATGGAACTAGGGTAAAGAGAGTAACCCTAATCCTGGACAGTGATGCTCAGGACACATGACTAGAAAGAAATCCCTGCTTACAGACTTTGTGGAGATGGCTGGCCCGTAAGTATCCTTTGGAGATGGCAACAAAGGAAAAATACTGGGATATGACAATATTGTACATGGAAATTTCATCATTGATGAAGTAGTTCTAGTTGATGGCATGAAATATAACTTAATTAGCATAAGTCAACTTGGAGATAAAGGTTACCATACTGGCTTTGACAACAAAGAGTGTCTTGTGACTCATAAAGGAATAGACATTCTGTTTTTCAAAGGGCACATACATGGTAACATATATGAAGCCAACTTAGAGGATTGCATTTACAATGAAGTTACATGTCTATATAACAAGGTCTCAACTGAAGAAAGCTAGAAATGGCACAAGAAAGTGTCACACGTCAACTTCAAAACACTAAATAAGTTGGTGAAACAGAATCTTGTGAGAGGACTACCACAGGTTGACTTTGTACAAGATGGACTTTGTGAAGCATGTCAACTTGGAAAGTAAAGAAAAATATCCTTTAAGAGTAAGACAATAAACAGCATTTCTGAACTCTTTTATCTATTACACTTTGATTTATTTGGTCCAGTAAATGTGATGTCAATTAACAAAAAGAAATATGCTCTTGTCATTGTAGATGATTTTACATGATTCACATGAGTTTTCTTTCTGCATTCAAAGGACGAAGCTCCATAACACATAATAGACCATATCACTTTTCTAGAAACAAAATCAAATAAGACAGTTAGAGTTCTAAGGAGTGACAATGGTACTGAATTCAAGAATTCAAACATGGAGGAATATTGTGCATCAAAGGGAATTACTCAACAATTTTCTGTATCAGGAACACCCCAACAAAATGGAGTTGTGGAGAGAAAAAATAGAACACACATAGAAGCTGCCAGAACAATGTTGGCAGAGTATAAACTATAAGTATATTTTTGGGCTGAGGCAGTCAGTACAACATGTTTCACTCAAAACTGTACATTGATTAATATGCATGGAAAGACTCCCTATAAAATGGTAAAGAACAAGAAGCCAAGTGTGAAACACTTTTACATATTTAGATGTAGTGCTTTGTACTGAAAGTGCATCCTGAAAATCTAAGCAAATTTGAAGGCAAGGCTGGTGAAGCAATTTTTCTTGGATATGCATCAAACACAAAGGCATTCAGAGTGTTTAATCTCAGAATAAGAATTGTTATGGAATATATTCATGTTGCATTTGATGACAAAAAGATTACAGGATTGCAGGATGAGTCAGAGTCTACAACACTGGAATTTGAAAATTTGAAAAGTTTTGAGATGGATGAAGATGAAGAGACTCAAATAACTCCTGAACCAACACAGGAACTTGCACACTCTGAGGGGGAGCCAAAAAATTCAACTCCAAATAGTTTAGAGTCTACCCAGACAGAGTTTAGACATACAGAATCAAGTTTTTCAGAGTTTAACTTATCAGGGTCTTGATCGGGCAACTCTGAATCTTTTTTAGAGGCAAATAATTCATGGGGAGCCTCTTCATTTGAATTTCACTCACACACAGGAAATGCCAAAGATTTAGGGGGAGCTTCAAGTTCAAGAACTAATCTTCCACCAGCTAGAAAATGGGCAAGGGATTACACTCCTGATTTGATAATTGGTGATCCTGAGAGTGGTGTACAAACTAGAACAGCTACTCAAAATGAACGTCTTTATAATTGTTTTCTCTTAACGAATGAACCCAAGAAAATTGAGGAAGCTTTGCAAGACCCTGATTTGATTATTGCAATGCAAGAGGAATTGAATTCTTTTGAAAAAAATAAAGTGTGGAAACTTGTACCAAGACCTAGGAATAGATCAATTGTTGGTACAAAATGGGTGTTCAGAAATAAAATTAATGAGAATGAAACTGTGGTTAGAAACAAAGCAAGGCTAGTTGCAAAATAATACTCTCAGGAGGAAGGAATTAACTATGATGAAAATTTTGCACCAGTAGCAAGATTGGAAGCTATCAGAATTTTTCTTGCATTTGCAGCTCATTCAAAATTCAAGGTATATCATATGGATGTAAAAAGTGTCTTCTTGAATGTAAAATTGGAAGGAGAAGTCTATGTGGAGAAACCACCAGGATTTGTTGATCCAAAATTTTCTAATCATGTTTATAGGATAGACAAGGCACTATATGGATTGAAGCAAGTACCTAGAACATGGTATGAAACACTATCAAAAAAAAATCTTGAAAATGGATTCATTAGAGGTACCATTGACAAAACTCTTTTTATTAAAAAATATAAAGGTAATATTTTTCTTGTCCAAATTTATATTGATGATATTATATTTTATTCTACTAATAAAAAACTCTGTGAAAAGTTTAACAAATTAATGCAGTTAAATTATGAAATAAGCATGATGAGAGAGTTAAACTTCTTTTTGGGAATTCAAGTCAAACAAAATGATGATGGAATTTTCATCAATTAATCAAAATATGTAAAAGAACTATTCAAGAAGTTTGATATGCAAGACTGTGCAGATATACTATGGGAAGTGAAGTTAAATTTGGAAGATGATCACAGAAATGGAAAGTCTTTGAAGATAAAGACAAATATATTGCAGATATACCATGGGAAGGAAAGAGAATTTTAGAAGGAAACTGTCAACTAATAATTAGGAATTCTATTTTTATTATAATTTGATTTTCTGTTATTAGTTGATAGACAGCTCTCTATATAAATACTCTATGTAACCTAATTATAAATGTATGTGTGTGTGATTGAAGTCGAACTTTTATGAGAGCATAGAGATACAGAGAGTTACTCTGAAAAACACAGAGAAGCTGCTAGGGTTTGTGTACACCCTAGGAGAGTTTATATTTACTCCTCAATAAAACAAACAATATTCATTCATATCTTTGTGTTTGGTCTTTATTCTTAATTCAAAGTTTTAATTCATATTGAGTTGATTTTAATCAGACAGAAAAAGAACACAAGTATTCAACCCCCTTCTATTTGTGTAACTGGGAAAGCAGTTAATAACTAAGCTCTATAAAAAAAAATAGGTTTTAGAGATACGTATAAATTAAAATAGGGTTATATATTTATAAAATAAGAATTATCGTTAAAATAAATTATTATTAAATTTTTAAGTCTAAATATCAAAATGAACATTAAATTTTTAATTATATTTTTTACAATAAAATATTATATACTATTTAACTATTATTTTACGAATGTATAATTATAGAAATAATGCAAATATAAAAAGATTAGAGATCGAAAATGAAATTGCTTCATGTATAAAACAAATAAAAATGATAAAAGAATACTACATGATTTTATTAGTGAGTAAACAATACACACATTTTATATTAACATAATGTATTTAATGAATATATTATATAAATATAATGGAAGAAATGATAATATAAATAAATGTTTAACGTTGAAAAAGTAGATATATAATGAAAATAAATTTTTAACTGTAAAAAATAAGTAAAATAAAACAAAGTTTAAAGGAATGAAGTATAAATTACAAAAAGAAAGATGTAATTATAAATAAAATCTATAATTCATTATATTTTTAATAAACATAAATTAATTAAAGCAAAAACATTTTCATTTTAACATATATATTTTAAATTTTTATAACAATAGCTTAGATTATAAAAAAATCTATTTTAAAAAGTCATCGAATTTATTTTATAAGCAAAAATTATTTAATTTTATTAATAAATTTATAAAATAGTTACTTATAAATTATAATTAAAAAGTCAAGGATGGAAAAAATATTTATAACATAATTTTATTGGAAAATTAATTAATGATACTTTGAAAATTTATAATACTCTTTTTTTCTAAAACATATGAATCAATTAATTTATAAATATAATAATTCATACGAAAATAATTTATTTATTCAAAAATAACTATGACACTAAAATTAACGATCTCTTGTGAGAGAGATTAGATACAAATATTACATTATGTCATTAACTAAGTAGTTGGAGAGTTCAACGCCAGCATTAACTAGCTGACGCGTTGCATTAATAATTGACTAAATTGCAGTTTGCATACGTATAGTTTAATATTTTTGCATGTTAGTTGCTAAAAAATTAGTTATGCCAATATGATGTCTAACGGTTGAATGTTCATGCATTTTAGGGGCTCCATCAGCCGTTTAAAATTAACGGAGAAAGGGTTAAAATAGTTAAACCATCTTCTTTTAGTATCTTCATATATACCTATAACTATATATCTATATATATACACACATGGTTTATACCATTCCAGTTGACCTCTTTATGAATCCTCTCTATTTCTCAACCATTAAATTGCATTATCATTATTCCAAGTGTGAAGAATCTGTCAATCTAAGGCTGCATCTATTTGGGTTCATTGGTTTCATCAATGTTTACTTCAAAATAAAGCGTTTTAGTCTGCTAATATATCCTATAGAAGGTCATGTGCAGTTAAAGCAAATCATAAACTTACTAATGGAGGTTATTAATGGAGGTTAATAGATTTCTCACTTTCAAAGTAGTGTCTAATTATGGGTTCTTCATGTGGGAAATCTTTGATATCTTAGCTAGGCAGCTCCACTGTCTCATAACGGAATCAACAAACTTAACTCGAGTTCACTCTTTCATCTCCGATAGAAGTTGGCTTCTCCCCATTTCAAATCATGTCCAAACCATTGATTGATTTAAGACACAAGCTCAATTTTATTTCCCCATACTGAGTTGCGGTGGTTGATACCTTTGTCTTACATGTGCATAGGTGTCGAGGAAGGAAGTGATAAATGAAGCTTAACACTCTCTAAAATTATTTCCTTCTTTTTCCGAAGTAGAGGAAGGGACCAACACGTATAACAATTTGTATATACAACCATTTGTGGAAGACCTACAACGAGTATAAGAAAGAAAGAACCTTTAGGTTGTTACCAAACCTCAGCACTAGAAAATCATCAACAACCTTGAGTGTTTATTTTACGATCAACATGATGACATAACCCATGTTACCAAGAATTATAGCACTTCAAAATCTATTTCCTATTACACAGAGAGCAATTCAACACTTACACAAAGTCATTAACATGAAATAAATGTTTACTTTCTTGAAACGTAAAAATTAACACAAATAGAATATATAAAATATTATATCTAACATTTGCAAGTTTTCTTCATTGATAAATGTAATTTTGACACTATGTAGAATCACTAGTTCTCTTTGCTCGTGCCTTCACCGTCCGTTTATGTATCACCACCAGTTTATACTCCACCACCACCACCACCAATTGTCACTACAAGAAAAATAAATTCACAAAACACCGATCAGACACACTCAGCCAAAAAAGTGTTGCCCAGAATTAACATACAATGGTTTATTTTTGAACTTAAAAATGTATCGTCTAATCCATACTCATTACAAAAAATCTGGTCAGACAAGTGTTAAAAAATTGGTATTGTGCTAATGAATATATTCATACAATGGTTTAAATGGCTATTATCTTATTAAAATTCACATAATAGTACTTCTTACCGTTGTTTGAACCAAGTCAATCATACAAGTATTTCAAAGGGTAGTGTTGTGCCCATGAGGAGTTTCAGACAATGGATTTTGTATCTATTATTTTATGACAATACACACAACAGAATAACTAATCATTGTTTGAACCTAGTTAATTATACAAGCGTTTATTTTGTGTTGCCTGACCTTTAGTCAGACATCTATGTTTTCATCTAAAACATTTGTCCTCTTTACAGTATTTTAAAAAAAATATAGAGGCAAGGCAGGGCATTGCCCTCCATACACTAAACAACACAAATATAAAGAGATCATTGCCATCCATACACTAAATAACATAAACATAAAAGATCCTTAAACGTGAATCAAATCAATAATCATCGTTATCTTTTAGTATAAGAATGACTATCGCATATGTAAACAATAATATTTAAAGTGAAGTCATCATAATCTTGTATAAAAAATAGCCGCCATCAAGCCACCATCTAAGAAAAATATAGTAGCCAAGGCCACCAGGCCATAATAAAAAACAAATCAGTTAGCTAACTGTAGTACACGAACAAATCAGTTAGCTAACTGTAGTACACGAGAAAAAGTACATATATATACATAAGTCATTAATCCTTCAAACATATATATATATATACCATATAAAGAAATGATTATAAAAAATGTAAACAATAAGAACAAAGCTTTGTAAATTAACCATGCATGATAATTAAACTTGGAATATATACTGGCCATTATCTCACATCAAATGGCCATAATTATCCCACATGAAAAGAAACCTACAGCAACATTATATATACGTACCAAATCAACAATAAAAATACAAATAATTATCATCCCATCAACAACATCAATTCAAAACTTAACATAGAAACCCACCAAAACTACATTACAAAGTTGAAAAACAAGCACATGTCCATCATTTCATGACTACATAGAGTTGTTATCTTCATGCTCAACATCCTCTGCCTTAGCCGGTGAAACCTTCAATGCAACACCCCGAGCTTGACCATCTCTGTACCCTTGAGCACTAATGCTGGCAGCTGTGGAAGTGTCTTCTGAGACATCAATGAGAGGATCATCAGAGCAGTCCATGGGATCATAATCTGTCTCAAAACCTGGCCTGCAAGGACAATTGTTTTCTTTGTGGTCTGGGTGGGAACAGAGTGAACATAGAACACTACCAGTGTCAATGTATTCAATAGTAAGTTTGGCATGCGTGAAGGTTTCTTCGATACCTGGAATAATAACAAGCATGTGTTTTGGCCTAGAGTGGTTAAGACTCATATCTACACAGATCTTAGCAGAATTGGAGGTCTTATTTGTTTTGGCAGTCGTCCAAGTATAACCAATATCTTTATGGACGATAACACGTAGTGCCTCAGCAATGTACATAAGCCCTTCCACACAGACATTTTCCAAGAGAGGATTTGATAGCAGGATACTTCTTAATTAAGGGGCCAAAAACAAAAACAACCCCCTCTAAGTTCACAGGACCTAGTGAGATGACTTTGTTCACTATTTATTCATTGTCAAATTTAAAATAAAAGAAACATGATTCATCAAACTCTACGAGCGAGTGTTCATATCAGAATCAACAAAATAGCCTAAACAACTAAGTTTCCAGGCCTTTTCAGCATTTATAAAGAACTCTATCGGAGGGTGGATAATTATGAAACAATTATAAGAAATAGAGGGATAGGTATTGTGAAGTTGAAGGTTGACATTGTCAATAGAATCAATAAGTGAACACTACTAGTAATACAACGGAATTATACCTTTTGTTTGCAGATTAGAGAGGAAAGCATCTTTAGCAACATAGCGAGATATTGCATGGTTAACCCTATCAACAGGGCCTGGATTGATCCACGATTAAAGTTCTTCAAGCAGAATCAGTTGAATGGGATTCTCAACTCTCAAAGAAGTAGTTGGTTGAGCATGAAGCCGATGACCCTTAAGAAACCATATCTCCTTCTCTTGATTGTTGCTTGATGAAGAACTACTCCTGCACTTTTTGAGTGATTTGGAAAACATATTGCAATTTTGATTGATTTAGAAGACAAGATCGAGTATAGTGATTGCAGGGGATGAAGAAAGAATGAACAGTAGTGATTGAAAAGGATGAATATGCAAGATGAAGAAAAAGGAAAACGCGGGCACATAAACCGAGGATGTGTTCGAAATATATGAACGGTTCGTTTAAATGTATGTGGGTGTATATAATTATAATTAAATTTAAATAGTTTTCCAAAATCGAGGCAATGTATACTTAGTTTACTAATTAAAAAATTATATTTATAATGTATATTTAATAAATTATATGATAAATTATGGCGAAACAAGTATATATAGAAATATGTTGTTATAATTATTATTACAGGTACCTATTTTATTAAAAAATAATTAAAATTTAAAATATTTGTCCATTTTATAAAAATTAAATAAATTAAAAGTCTCATTTTATTGATTAAAAAATTATATTTATAATGTCTTTTTGATAAATTATATGAAAAATTACGGTGAAACAAGTATATATGGAAACACGTTGTTATAATTATTATTATAGGTACCTATTTTATTAAAAAATAATTAATATTTAAAATATTAATTCATTTTATAAAAATAATTAAAATTTTATAATTTTATAATATGGATACATATAAATGTATATAGCTTGTTAATAATAAGTAAATAATTTTGTAATTCAAACAATATGAGTATACATTTCATATGAACGAGTTAGGAAGTAGATAGTGTGTTCTGATAAATCTATATAATCCTTCTTATTAAATTAAAATTATTTTCTCGATGATCCAACCGTACTGATGTTAAGATATTTCGATGTTGGTGATCTGTAAAAAAATTAGAATTTTTAAATTTATTTTGTGTGCTTTTTTTAACAAAAGTATTAAAAGTCTTCTACAAACATTTTTTGTCTTATTATAAAAAGGTAGTTTTCGTCCTCTACTTTTAACAAATGAAATTGTATGTGTTGTATGAAGACAACAGTTTTTAAATATAAAAACCGTTGTCTTTTATTAATTATTGTTATTATTATTGTTAAAAAAATTACTATTAAATAATTATAATTTTTATTTATTTGTTGTCCCAATTTTATTCCTCCCACCCAAATATTTCCCCCCTTAACTAATTTCATTTCCCTTTTCTATCACCCCCCCTTCAATTTTACAAAATAAAGTAATAAATTTAAAAAAAAACTATAATTTGTTAATATCCTAAAATCTTAATTAAAATGTTATACCAAATATAAAAAATATTAATTTCATAAAATATAAATTAAATTTAATAAATATAAAATTAAGTAAATTCCCCACCCCACCCCACCCCACCCCACTTTAGACTTCTTCCCCCCCTTTTTTTGCCAAAATATTCAACTTTCCCCCCTAAACCAAATTCCCCTTTAATCTTATCCCTAGATACTTCTTCCCCCCTTTCTTTCTCATTTCAGCTTGGTTATAGACACACACACAAGTAGCTATAGACACACACATACACATTCCAAATTCACTACAGGTAAATCTTGGTTAAGCTCGCTTAATTTAGAAAGGTGCTAGAGAAACAATCACTGCATGTAAAGCTTGGTTAAGCTGACCTAATTCACTATAAGCTTGGTAAGATGATGTTATTGTTCTTTTCTTATTTGTAGTTTATGTTGGCAAATCCAGCCGGTAATGTGATTTATCTGGGGTAAATGGACTCTATTTGTCATTTGGGGTAAATGGTCTATGTGATTCATATTTTATTTCGTGTAGTCATTTCTAATTTATAAGTGGTCTTTATTATGAGAAGTTTTTTCATGTTTTATCTTGTAAGTGTCTGTTTGTCGACTCTCCCATGTTTCTCATAGTTTAACTATTAGTGAGAGTATGATTTGGGTTTGTGTTGTTTTATGACCAGGGACTGGTGGAGTTGTATGTGGTTTGGGACTGGTGGAGTTATGTGTAACCATTTCTAATTTATAAGTTCTCTTTATTACTAGAAGTGCCTGTTTGTCGACTATCCCCTGTTTCACTGATAGTAGGCCTAATTCTCAATGCTTGTGGTCTTCGGGAGTATGTGTATATATGTTGTATTTACTTATGTATTCTGATTTGGATTATTGTTTTTTACCTTGTTGATGTTGTATATGTTTTCTACTTGTTACCAACCATGTGGAATTTCTGATGTGATTTATATTGAATGACATATTTGCATGCTAGAACATATTAAAGAGATTTTTCCCCTCTTTCATCTTATTATGGCCACATGAAATTGGTATTTTTTTATGCGAGTTTGGTAGTCTAATGTTTGATAAATATTAATTACAGAGTTTGATTATAACTATGTGTTAATAATATATGTAGACTCAGTGGAGAATGAGAAGAGTTTGTTCAATTACCTACATTACATATGTAGTGAGTTTGATAAAATATTGTTTCCGAAATCTTCATTTGTTCTGCTGTATGAATCGAAAATTGATTATTGAAGTGAATTGTTTTGTTTTTTTTCCTCATCTGTCACAGGGAGAAGTATGTTAATTAGAATATGGATCATTCTGCTAGTGATCTTATACATCTTATACATTTTATTTTGATTTCCAGACATAGTGGTCCATGCTTTAAATCTCAACTTGAAAGCCATGGATGCATCTGTAGCCCAGCCACATAATAGATGTAATTCCGACAATGCAAGTAAGCTATGGTAAGATTCACTTATTTTCTGTTACCTTGAATGTATAATATATATTTCATGGGTAATGTTTAAGAAATCGTGCTTGTTTATAAACGCAGAAGCATCTATCAAGTATCTAAATCCTAATCTAATGGCAGAAGCTCAAGTTCAAGCTCAACAAAGATGAAATGCAGTAGCAGCTATGAAGTATCAGAATAGTATTCTAAGAATGATTTGATTCTAACAAGTATAATAGGGTTTAAGATAGTATTGATGTTAGACATAGACATTTAGTTGCATGTTGTAATTCTCCTTGACAACTTTGTATATTAAACCATAGTTTCAATTATTAAACACTTGTGTATTTCAATTTCTTTTTGAGACAATAATATAAAATACTTGTCTATTTCAATTACATTTTGAGACAATGATATAAAACACTTGTCTATTTGAAAAATGAACCATTATCACATTGAATTCTTACAATAGAAATTGAGTTACAAACCATTGTAACAACTGGGTATAGTCAATAGATTCCTATTTACGAACCGTTGTGTTCATTATCTTTAGACATTTCGTCCTTATTGTGGAACCATTGTGATAATGTGATCTCGACAATGTCTTTTATTTTGAGAAGTCGTTGAATATAGGAAGGAAGAACAACACTTCCTTTTACAGGAACTGTTGTGTTAAAGAATAATAAACATTGTTCTCATATTAATAAACGCTTGATTAACTGCAAGTCCTACAATAGTCAATTTACTAAAATCGTTGTATATACCACCTTTCTAACAATATTTTTTCATGATCTTGCTGTTGTCTTGCTTAAAGACAGACAACGATCTCGTACAGTTGTGTGATCTGTGTATCAGACGATGACTCAATATTCAACGGGTTTTCATGGTATCACACAACGAGCAAAAACTCTTGTATGAAGCTGTGTTTCTTATAGTGTGTTTTACCGCCTCCACCTCCGTCATTCCCCTTATTTTTCCCCTTCACCTTTATCTTTTTCTCATTGGAGTTTGTAGAGAGATTTTTATGTATATATGTGTAACTCTGGCTAATATCTTTCATATAATATAGAAACCTGTATATTTTTCATATTATACTTTTAATTTTTGATTTTTATTTTTATTTATCTAACGACATTAGTGTTCAATTAACGGAATTGAGTCGGAGCCCCTACGCTAGTTAATAAAATAAATTTAGCCATCATATTGGCGCAACTAATTTTTTAGCCACTAAAATGCAAAAGAATTAAATTACATGTTTATAAACTGCAATTTAGTCATATTTTTATTAAATTTCGTATCTTTCATATTTATATATTAATAATATTATATATATCATTATTTTAAAATAAATTATTTTAATACCTTACTAAATTATTATACTATTTTTTTATTAGAATAATATTAATGCAACTTTACCATACTTAATTAGAGAAATAAACAGTGACATACATTGAACCATAACATGTCTCATCTCGTTTGGATAACTTAAAAAATTTAAGTGTGACTTAAAGTTATTTAAAGTTAAATGTGAAAAATAAAAAATTTAAATTAGCATGTGTTTGGATAAATTTATAATTTTGTATAAATTTATAATTTTGTATAAATTATGAGTTATTAAAAATAAAATTTATAAATCGTACATGTAAATTATCTTCCTGCTCTTTCTTTACTTCTCTTTGCTACATTTCATTATATCAAATACAAACTGCAGAGAGTAGAATTCCGATAGAAGAGATCGTTGAAGAAACGCTGCAGAAAAGAATAATATTGCTGCTCATTCTTAGGAAACCGACCACTCGGATCTTATTTCTTATAGGGCAGCGTTTTTTATATCTTTTCTTATTTCTTGGGAGCATTTTAACAATTTTGTAGTTTTATTGATTTATTACAATCCAATCATCCAAAGTTTTATTTAGATATACCAGACATTTGTATTCATAATTTTAACCAAAAAGATATTAATATTACATTTTTTAGGTCCGCAATCCAAATTTTAGAATAGATTTGACCCTATAAAATATTTTTGGCGATCTACACATTGGCCACTCTTCACTTACCCACTCTTCACGGACTACTGGTCTCCCCATACTTTTGAAAGTAGACGAACAAAAAAAAATTCAAGCAAATTATTTTGAAAAAGAATTAAAATTTGAGCCAGAAATTGATAGTAATGTAAGAGATGCAACAACGCAAAAGAAATGTATATTTTCATTAACCATCAAAATCAGATTGAAAGTTCAATTAAACCATATTTTTTTGACATTTCTTTATGCGGTTGTTTTTAAATGTGTCGTTATAGCTAGTAAACTCCAGGGAACTCTAACTTTTTCTACCTGTAAATATTAATATTAGTAAAAGAGGCTATATGTATATATTATATTTAACAATAATATAGTATACCAGGACCTTTAATACCCTATTTAAATTACTTACAAAAATTATGTAAATTTACTCCTCTCTCAAGTATTATCAGAAATATCCTTTTTTTAGCACCCGAATGGACCCCGGGTCATCATCACAATATGAATGCGCTTCAACAGCATTGTGCAACAAAAAAGGTGAAACCTACTTTCAATGAGATGGTTGTCATAGATATTTCTTACCTAAAGTCTAATATATTGTTGTTTTGTCCAAATTTTGTAGAGTTAATAACTAAGTCTATATGATTTCGTATTTGAAGGACAAGTAAAAAAGTAGTATGACAAGTGCAGAAAAATGAATCAAAGAACAAGAACACAAGCAATTTTAGTGACGCGTAAACCCCTTGTTAAAGGTTAAAAACCGCGGATGAGAGTGACCCAGCCAAATTTATCCATTAAAACAAGTCATACAATTGTTACAAATGATTGGAAATGAAATACAAGTACAAAACAACCTATATGTCCACTTTAGTTTGTACTTGTTTACTGCAATTTGTACTTGTCAGCTCTGTGTATTACTCGTCAGCTGAATTCTGCAGAGAATATGTTAAGAGAGGTGATAGAAGTTGTAGAATAAGTGTAAATTATAGTAGGAGTGTTGTGTAAATTATTTGGCATATGATGATGTAGATTTTTCTCTTGGTTTAGCCCTATCATATGTAATGTATATATTTTGTAGTTGATGTAGGTTGTAGAAGTGTGTGTATATTGTAAGTAAGTGAGAGGCTAGAACTTGTGTATTTCTTGTGTAATTATCTAAATATATAGATATGATCCCTCCATGCTAGTTTCTGGTTTGTAGCCCATAATTATCTCCACGATCCTATTATTTAGGCATGGATAAGCACCTTATCTCCTATTTTACTGGGATGGTGACTAATTTATCTCCTAGATTTTAGGAGTCGTCGATCGACGGGAAGACTTGGTCATCTCCCATCAGTGTGTTGTGTACTTGTCAAGTCTTCTCATGTTTCTATTTCCATAGGGCTACTTGCTGATCATGTTTCTTAATATTAGGGATGCTTATCTTTATCTTCCCCAAGCATTTGAATTGTTGTTGAAGATGGACTCTATCTCTTCCTTAATTTTCAACCGTCAAGTATTATTCAGCCTTACCCGTCAAGACTTGGTCTACCAATCAGTAGTCAACAACTACTACTTTTTAGGATTCCTTGTTGAATAAGTAAAAATATTAATATAATTAATATTTCTGTTGTAAAAGGAGATAAATCAATATATATTGAAATATCTAATGAATATGGATATATATTAAGATTAATTAATACATCTGTCGACTGATTCTGGTTGCTGTCGAGTTGTCATCGGACGCCACCGCCTTCGTCCCGCCCTTGATGTCGACAGCTGAATGTTGATGTCGGACATGTGAAAATTTTGGTACAACCAATAAAATTCTTCATGTTGAATATAATCTTGTCGTTGTCGGTTGCATATTTGTAGTCATCCATTTAATCAAAATGGCTTGTTGACAGGTTCATGTGATTCCTTAGTTCGTTGTCGTAATATGCCACTTGTAATATGTGATTTGTCACGTGTAGTTGATAACTTGTAATATGTATTTCGTTAGGTGTAACTTGTTGAATATGACTTGTAACTCATCACATGTAATTCATAACTTGTCAATGTAACACGTGATACGTAGTCGAGGTTTGTAATTGTAGTGCGTAATAAGGATTATTGAGCCTTAATGTCATAATGTCAAAGATTTTGGAAGGCCAATCTCATGTGACACGTGTTCCACGATCATAATACTTGATTCATAAGCGTAGCTCGTAAGTTGTAATTTTTTCAACTTGTAGTTGAAATACGTAGACGAATACATATAGTTCATACTATATATTCGAGTTTATTGAGTGTGACATGTACCATATAAATGAAACATGTAGTCATAATATATGACATATCGCAGACTTGTAACGTGTAACATGTCAACGAGATGTATAACTTACAATTGTAATATGTCAAAATGACTTGCAATTCATAAAATGCCAATGTGACATATAATTTATAAAATGTTGTGAATGTGACACATAATTTTTTCACGTCATATATCAATGTGACATATAATTGTAATGTAGTAATTAAATCTTTTCGAGTAGATTTGTAGGTGAATGTACTTGTGACACATGCAGTACACATCATATGTGTAATAATAATTTGTAATGTATTTCATACATAGTATATGTCATATGTGTAATATGTAATATTCATCAGGTCATTTTACTCGTCGATTCGTTGATTCGTCAATTTGTTGTATCGGTCGTCGATATCATTTTTCTTACGTAGGTGCATGCATGACGTTAAGTAGTTAAAAGGTCTTCCCCTCTTAAAACTAACTTATTTTTCGTAGTTTTTGGTTTTAATGTGGAGAATACAGAAAATTATTACTTAAAAGTAATTAATTTTGTTGGTTTCGTAGTTAAAGGACGGGGCCTTTAGTTTTTATTCATCGTGGGTGATCAGCCCAATAATAGATAATGTTGGGATACAATGCCCCTAGTTATCACGTAATTAAAATGACCATGTATGGTAGAATCATAATGTATTAATAGTCATCCAAGTACGCTAAGTAAAGAAAAACTTAAACATCGAAGATATGTTGAGTAGATTAACAAGAAACAAATGGCATGCATGTTTTACTATATTGCATAGATAAATCATGCAACTTATAAGCAAGTTGGGCATATAAATTCATATAAGGCATCATACATATTATTCATGCAAGAAGTATCAACACATTACATATGTGTCAAGTCAAAACAAAGAATTGATATGTCCACATAGTGGACGTACTGACATAACATTATATTGACAAATAAAACATTTAAAAGATGGATAAGAGATTACTTGTGGTATGCTGTCAAATGAATTGCATTCCAACTCATTAGAATTGGCATCTGTCAAGTGTTGACGGCATGTATGCCCCTCATTCATTGATTACGTTAGTTAATTAAGGTCTTTACATGTCGGCGAACTTTCCTGCATTGGCGTCAATAGTGTTTGGAAAGACATTCCTCAAGACGAGATCTCCCACATAAAATTTCTTGATGTACACATTGTTGTCATAACTGTCGACCACTTTTATTTGATACAACATCATTCTAATTTTGGTCATGTCATCCAGCTCGTCGATAGTGTCCAGGTCATGTCGTGCAGCTCATCGACAGTGTCCTAGTCATGAACAAGTTCGTCGTTATTGACATTACTTGTCAGGAGGCCATAACGAATTGTTGGTGTCATTACTTCTGTTGGTAGGTTTGAATATGTCCCACACACTAGAGAAACTAGCGTCTGTCATGTCAATGTTTTGGGCATTGTCCTCGTTAATTGTTAACATTGTAATTGATGCATAATGTCGAGGGTTGCTGCCCCTTGTTGTTGTGTCTATGTACGAGGATTAGAAAAATAGATGTAGATGTTATGTTAGTCGGCATGTTAGATGTTGTCCGACATGTAGATGTCTTCGGACAGGTTAGATGTCATTCGACATGTTAGATGTTGTCGGACAGGTAGTCTGTAAATGCTTGTGTCCAACACATTTTCCCTAGGTCAGTAAGTGTTGTATTGCCTAGTGTCAATACGTATTCTTCTTTTGTCATAGTCTACAGGACGCATATAAATGAGATATTGGACTAATTGAGTTGATTGAATATTGCTCTTACCTTTTCCAAGGCGTCGAATTGATGGTATGCGTATTATGTCCATTAGGCCCTGTTATATATCAAGTGGTCATGTCAAGTGTTCTTCTCGAATGTTCATGTCGAGTGTTGTTGTCGAATGTTGACAGCATGGATGCCCCCGTCTAGTGATGACGTCAATTAAGTGCGACCAGGGGCACTCTTATCTTCTCGTCCACTCCTAGAATATGGGTTATAGTATCTTATTTTATGAATTGTCGTCTCATCCTCTCATTTATCTTCCTCCAATTTGACATATGACATGGCTTTGGCTTGGATATCGTCCATTGTCCTGCATGGATACTTGGTCAATTCATCGTATAGAGAAGAGTCCTTAATCAATCCTTGATGAAAGGCCTCAATAGTCATTGGTATGTGGCAGTTGGTAATCGCCACCTCTTCATTGTTAAATCTTATCAAGTAGTCTCTCAGTGGTTTCCTGTACCTTTGGACGACACGATACAGGTCACTAGTCGTCTACTAATATTGTGTGTTGGATGCAAACTGTAAATTGAAGGCGTCGACTAAATCAACAAAAGAGCATATGCTTCTGTTGGATAGGCCCACAAACCACTGCAGTGTTGTTCCTGACAGCGTCGAACCGAACCCCTTACACATACACGGTTCTCTAAACTCCTTTAGTATGGGCACCGTAAGCATTTGCTACTTGTATTCAGAAATGTGATCTTGAGGATGTCGTCATACATTTTCATGTTGGGAACTGAAAATCATTTGGGTATGTAGACCAAAGCAATGTCATCAGAGAACAGAGAGTTTGCATAACTTGGCATCGACTTCTCCAAAGGCTTTGGAACACTAGGGATTATCTGAATTAATTATCTCATCTCTTGTATCTGTGATTCCAACCTGGCGGTATCTGACACATGTCTTTGCGGTCTAGAACTACGATGTCTAGACTGTCTAGATGTTTTCTCTCGTTCTGCTCCCCGTTCATCTACCGTCTTGTCGTGTGGTTGTCATGTGTTATTAGCATTGTCAATGATTGCATTTTCATCACCATCAGTGTCAGTAGTAAGTTCATTCGCCTTATCTTGTGGTTCATCATCAGTGGTGTCTTCCATATTAAGTGTTTGACGTGATCGTTGTGTTCCTTGAATTCATGTCATCATTGTAAGATATGACAAAGTCATTGGAGTTTTAATCGTTGTAGGTAAGAAGAATATTATCATGCACTTGGCATGTAATCGATAAGAACATATTTTATTGATTCATTGATGTCGACAGGTTGCATGTCGTTGGATGGGTGCAAATATTCTGACGGCTGATGTTTGACGGGTGTAAATATTCTGATGGCTGATGTTTGATGGGTGTAAATATTTTGATGGCTGATATTTGACGGGTGCATGCCTTTGACAAGCATCACACCTTTTGACATAGTCAATAGCATCTTACTTGATAGTCATCCAATAGTAGCCCATTCGGAGTATTTTGAATAACAAGTTCCTCCCTCTAGAATGGTTCCCACAGTCACCTTCTTGTACATATTTCAATACTTGTGGTGCCTCCTCATACTCTAGACACATTTATAGTAGACCTGTAACTGACTTCTTGAATAGAGCTCTATCAATTATTGTTAATCTTGAAGCCTTTATTCTCAGTAATCTCGCCTCATTAACATTGCTCAGTTGTATGTTATCCGAAAGGTAGTCCTTGATTTCTTTGGATTAACTTGTCGACTGGTTATTGTCAGCACTCCGCTTGTTGTCTAGAGACATAATATCCTTCAACTCTTCATACTTCTCTATTATTAGTTTCAATATGTACATAATCAGTATGTATGTCATGTTGTCATCTCAAAAGATTGCCCCTAGAACAGCCAAGGCGTCCACTTGTTTTTTCCTTTTTTACTTTGACATGTCAAAACGTTTGTGCTTCTATATGCTTCAATAAATAATTTATTGTACTTAACATGTATTCTTAAGACGCCGTTAACGTCTTTCCAACAATATATATTCCTTACTATATGTCTGGCCGAAATGTGATTGATGGACGTCGATATTCTGATGGTCGACATCTGATTGGAGCATGCTTGTGACAAGCATCGCATTTCATAATGTAGTTAAAAATATTTAGTCTAATGTATGTCAGTAGTAACTCATTGATGGAAACTAAATTGGCAGGTTGCTTCTTTAATAATGATTTCCATGTTCTCCTTCATCTCTATCTCTTAAGACATATTGTGATGTCGGTCAGTTAGATGTCGTTGGATAAGTAGTCATGCGTCTAGCTTGTCATTATGTTTCATGTCAATACTCGTCAGGTTGTCCAGTATCGATTAATATACTTTTTGAGACGTCTTCTCCTTCTGGTATAGGCTTCAGGAATGTATAAATGGTATGTTGTACATGTCGACGGAAGACTGTCCCTAGGCTTGTCAAGGCATCGACTTGTGAATTTAATTTTTGCTGAACTTGTCGTATATCAAATGTATGAAATTTTCCTTGTAACTCCTTGAAAATGTTTAAGTGTAACATAATATTTTTGTAATCTTTGTTATGTCTGAATCGTTGTTGTGGCTCGCACCTTGTAGAAAGTCGTAATTGAATTGTGTTTGATCAATCTTCTATCGTCAGGTAATAATTAATGATTCGTTGTTAAATGTCTTGAAATCACGATAGATAGATCATACCATATTGTCCCCCTGTGGTGATTTTAGGACAAGTCCCTAACCTTTCATAGATAGTTGAGGTCCCGTCAACTTATAAGGTTCAAAGAACATGTCATGTTTTTGGTATAATGTATGTAGTGTTAGTGTTGGTGTCCTAGAGACAATACTTTATGATAAATAATTAAAGATTATGTTTACTTGATTATTTAATTAATATTTATTATGTCTTTATTTACTACGTTATAAATTGAAAGCATAATAAATATCCTCGAAATATTAATGCGAATTATATATCTTTAAGTATGTGACTTAAAAATGAGATTATATGAACAGTATTATATTCCTAAAAGTCCCTAGTCGAGTATTATTATTTAAGGATAATAATAATGCAATAAGACTAGCATGTTTGTTGACTGATGACCACATCTCATTGGTCATAGGTATGGTGATACTAAAGTCAAGAACATAAGTGCATGTCTCAATACATGGCACTGGACAAACACGCTGTGAGAATCTACATGTTAATAAGTGTAATAAGATATTCTCACTGATAATGATGTATTGATCCTTTGACTTGAAATCATTATATTTCTATACGAGAATTAACATACTTTGATTACACTCAAAGTTACCTTTAACCGGGTAATGATAAAGGTGGACATTGGGTATGCTATGAATCGTATGAGAAATATGAATAATAGATATAGGATTTAACCCTCCTATTTTAGGAGTGATATTATTGGCCTCTTGATTGAGTGAGACTATAAAATGCATGGTCATGCTCAAATGTTAATTTGATTAATAGTCTACTCATTAATCAAGGAAACCCGGATTACACGTTGAAGAAAATGACACAATACATGCCTCGAGTTTGATCTATAATATAAGGTTAAAGGGATTATATTACATTGTACATTATTCACGAAAGGTTTAATTGAATCATCAATTATTATTATTACTTGGGTAGCAATGATGTATTACTAGATGCCGCTCATTGTTTATAATTTTATAATTAGAAAATAAAATTATTGCCAACGTAATAATAACCTAAAGGGTCACACACAAAGAACGTTTAAACAGAGTGTTATTTAAATTATGAATTTAAATACTGTTATTATTATTAATTCGAATTTATTTATTTAATTAATTAAGTGAGACTTGATTAATTATATACATATTAGAATTCGAATTTAATAATAATATAAATCTGAAATCTGAATGGGTTTTAAAAGGTCCAATCAGATTAGGGTTTTGGCCCAAGTCCCTCTCTCCCCTATATATACATAAAGATGTATAGTTTAGGGTGAACAGTTTTTATAATTTCATTTTTGAGAAAAATCCTAGCAGCTCTACGTTTTTTGAGAGGCTAGAGAAAGAGAGAGACAAAGAGGCAGAAACAGGCTAGTACCTAACTCCGGTGATCTTTAGACGATACGACGTTCGTGTGGATACCGATAGAGAGCAGATCTTTGTGAAGGGCTGCTGTGATTCATCGCTTCTGGACCTCTATAATCATCATAAGGAAAGCTTTAATAAGGTACACATCTGATTCTCCATAATCATCCGCCAATTATACACGGATCCTGCATTTGAGTTTCGTTATTTTTTTATTATTTAGCATAATTCCCCTGCGTATATGTGCCCGAATCCCAACATGTAGTTCTTGATCAACTTGTGTTGGTTGACTTACACTGAAATCAACCACAAAGTCAGCAAATACCTTAGTTTAATTTTTGTTCATAGTTTATATACAATGTCATATGTACTTGTCATGTAAGGCCATTTCTTCATCTGTAATATCACATAGTGTACATTTAAATATGCACCACTATATCATCATTATTAACTTCATTTGTGTGACCGATTTGGTCCTTGAAAAATTTGTTACCAAGTCTGAAACGTTGTTCATGTACTTTTTAGGCTAAACGATATAAGATGAGTAGAAGTTATCATGTTAGGTACAAAAGCAGTTTTTAACGTCGGACGGATACTTCAGGTGTCGTACGGATACTTCATTTGTCGGACAGATGCTTCAGTTGTCGGAATGATACAACTATATATGATTGAGCCTTCTTGATGCATCCAAGAGTGTGAGTAGCTCATAACCAGTTGTCATGTCGACCATCTTGTCAATATGTGGAAAATGGCATGACTAGACTATCGTGTTATTATTCTGTCACATGTCCATGCTAGTTGATTATTTTTTGTTACTACGAGGTTGTCGCATTTGTCTCCTTTATTGTGTGTTTCACTGGCGAACACATCGTAGCCATTTTTAAGTAGTTAACATATCAGTTGAACGTGGAGTTGTCAAACTGTCATGTTCGACTTGTAGTTTTTCTCTTCTATGCGTCATGCATCAGTCATTCTGACATGTGGCCTATCTTGACGAGTTGTTCGAACATGTGATCTTTTTTAACGAGTTATCTTTTAGTTCGTCAATTTTAGGAGATCTAATATTGTCCCCAGATTGTTTAGTTGAGCGATGATGAACTAATGTTAAACTCATAGGTGTCAATTTTTTTTTAATTTGTCATGTCCAGTAGAGAAATGACGTGTGTTTCCTCTCATCGACTTCTAGTATATGTCTTGTAATATGTAGCGTTTATGTCATTTTTTTCTTGTTAGAATAATAGTGGTTTTCAAAATATTCCGCATTGTCTTCTTCTCGTCTGATTTGTGTCATTTGCTTTAGAGTGTGTGTCGTCTTTCGTCTGGTAAGGATATTTCATCAGCTCGTCGTAAATGGGTGAATCTCTTACCAGACCTCGTCAGAAAGCCTATATTGTCGTGGGCATGCCACAATTGTTTGCAACCATTTTTTCTTTGTTTAACCTTGATAAGTACTCTCTTGGACATTCCATACATCTTTGAACAATGCGGTACGAGTCACTCATCATCTTCTTAAATTGTCTGATACTTGTGTGTTGTAGATTAAATATGTCAACAAAATCTGCAGACGAGCTGATTGATTTGTCGGAAAATCCATAACTTGATATAGCATCATACTTGTCAACATAGCTCTTGACATTTGTAATTGTAAACATTTGTTGTCTACATCAGTGGCGTCGTCATAATATTTTTTTTATATGTGAATCAGAAAATCTTTTTGACATATCAATACAAAAAACTAATATAATACTTAAACGGTGAATTCGTGTAGAATGCAAGCGTCATTTTTTTAAAAGAGTTTGGGACTTTAGGAACATGTTAAATTATCTCTCTTAAATCTGAGCTAATGATATTGACAAGTGATACGTGTGAATACAAGATAAGGAAGCTAATTTAACATATATAAAGATGTAGAAGTTGTCTTAAACAAAGCATTGCAATATAAAATTGACAACTAGTATTGCAATATAAACTAAATATGTACCTGAGATGTGGTATTCATTCACACATTGCTTACCAAGTTATAAACGAGCTGCACGGTTGAGTCCAAACGTGTGACCGAGTCATTAACGTGTTGTTGATGAGTTACCAACGAGTTTATCTCTCTTGTTTCCATCAGTTCTTCCTTACTAATGTCCACTCCCATAATTCAAGGTTGTTATTGACTCATTCTGTTCATATCCACATCTTCTACTCCCGTCATGTCTAGTCAACTTGACGTCAACTTCTTCATGTCGTGTTATTGTTGTCACAGCTTCATTCTTTCATGTCTGGATACGTATCCATGTATTTTTAACTTTCGTGTTTAGACATTCTATTGGTCATGTCATACTCAGCATTACGTCCTTCATTCATGTCATGTCGTCGGGTGTGTTCTGTGTTAGTGTCTATTCATACGTCATCATTTACGTGTATCACATATTTCTTATTTTTTTATTGTCAGGTGTGTCACATTATCTACTATCAGCATACTTCTTGGACATACCCTTCTTCTGTCAGATATGTTACTTGATTGATGACTATCCCTTACTCGTCCAAGGCGTCAGATTGATGACATGTGTATTTAAGCCCTTTAGCACCTGTTGTGGGTCAGATGTCTCACAAGTGACCTATTAACTTGGAACTTCTACATGTTTAAACCTCTTATTGGACCTATCAAGATCAATTTTGTGTCCTTCTGTTAGGTCATGTTGTCATCAGTCTTCTGTCCATTTGTCATGAATCTCGTCCATTTCTTGATGTTTGTCGTCAGGTATATCATCAATATTCAGGCATCGCACTACACATGCAACAGTCCGTCGTGATGCCACCTTGCTATTTGATTTGACAACACTCAACTCGGCCTTGAATGCTTCATTCTCTTATTGTAAGAAATCCATGTCAGATTATAGTCTTCTTATGGTTGTAAACATTTCATCGTCCGTCATCGTATTATTTCCTTGATTTGTAGTTTCGTCACATTGTGGATTGTCATCCATTATCGTTGAATCCGTATAGACTCTTAGCTAATTTCCCACAAACGGTGCCAACTATTTTGTCCAAATTTTGTAGGGTTAATAACTAAGTCTATATGATTTCGTGTTTGAAGGACAAGTAAAAAAGTAGTAAGACAAGTGTAGAAAAATGAACCAAAAAACAAGAACACAATCGATTTTGGTGACGCGAAAAATCCCTTGTTAAAGGTTAAAAATCGCGGGTGGGAATGACCCAGCCAAAGTTATCTACTAGAACAAGTCATACAATTTTTATAAATGATTGGAAATGAAATGCAAGTACAAAACAGCCTATATGTCCACTTCAGTTCATACTTGTCCACTGCAATTTGTACTTGTCAGCTCTGTGTATCTACTCGTCAGCTGAATTCTGCAGAGAATATGTTGAGAGAGGTGATAGAAGTTGTAGTATAAGTGTAAATTGTAGTAGGAGTGTTGTGTAAATTATTTGGCATATGATGATGTAGGTTTTTCTCTCGGTTTAGCCCTATCATATGTAATGTATATATGTTGTAGTTGATGTAGGTCGTAGAAGTGTGTGTATATTGTAAGTAAATGAGAGGCTAGAACTTGTGTATTTCTTGTGTAATTATCTAATATATAGATATGATCTCTCCATGCTAGTTGCTAGTTTGTAGCCCATAATTATCTCCACGATCCTATTTTTTAGGCATGGCTAAGCACCTTATCTCCTATTTTTCTGGGATGGTGGCGGATTTATCTCCTAGATTTTAGGAGTCGTCAGTCGACGAGTAGACTTGGTCAGCTCCCGTCAGTGTATTGTGTACTCGTCATGTCTTCTCATGTTCCTATTTCCATGGAGCTACTTGCTGATCATGTTCCTTGATATTAGGGATGCTTATCTTTATCTTCCTCAAGCATTTGAATTGTTGTTGAAAATGGACTCTATCTCTTCCTTAATTTTCTGCCGTCAAGTATTATTCAGCCTTACCCGTCAGGACTTGGTCTACCCGTCAGTAGTCAAAAACTACTATTTTTTAGGATTCCTTGTTGAATAAGTAAAAATATTAATATAATTAATATTTATGTTGTAAAAGGAGATAAATCAATATAGATTGAAATATCTAATGAATATGGATATATATTAAGATTAATTAATACATCCGTCGACTGATTCTGGCTGCTATCGAGTTGTCGTCGGATGCCACTGCCTTCGTCTCGTCCTTAATGTCGACAGCTGAATGTTGACGTCAGACTTGTGAAAATTCTGTTACAAACAATTGTCCCTTTTGATTAGGTCTTTTCACCAAATTATGATTTCCTCCAGCAAAAAACAATTCTGATGCCATGACAATTGATATCAGGTAACTAACGAGATGCCAGCTTTACCACTTGTATATAATTTTCTTGTTGCCAACTTGCTCAGCTGCATACAATGTAGGATGTATTATTTTACTCCTTGTGGGAATATCAAAATTTTGTTGCAAACTTGTCGTTGTCCCTAACAAGCACTTGTTAGGGACCAGGACCCTATATATATATATATATATGCACTTAATTGTATTTCTCCTTGGTTGAAAATTTGTTGCACGCAAAGTATATTTTCATTGTGGTTCGGGTGCTAATAGTTGCAACTTAACAACAATGCTATATCCAAACACTGTCATTATGAAGGATGATACCTAGGGCTACTGGTGTATGTATGTGCTATTCACTGGTGTATGGAGAAGAAAATAAAGCTGCTTCTCTTTCTCATTTATAAAACCTGAATACATGAACGTATTAATACAATCTGCACACCAGGTGGTGGCATTAAAATAGGAGAACAAATAGAAACATCCCATACTAGTTCAAACTACTAATACTGGTTCACTAACTCCTAAAAACCCTCAACTACTACTGACTTATTCTTACTGCTACTACATGCTAATTAACAGCAACGATAAAACATTTTCTTCTCAAAACACATAAAACAAATACTTAACTAAATAAAACAAATAATTAATAACTAAGTTTAAGATTATTCCAACACATTACTCTTTTAGTCAACGACATGCAGCAGGCGAAGTATGATTCCTATGAGTGGAGGTGCTTGTAATTTTATGTTATTGCCATAGTTAATAGTTAATTCCATATAATGTCTTGTTACTCAAACATCCGTGCATATGGTAATTATGGAAGGTCAAATTTACCTTCAATTGATTGGAATCCCCAAATCCTGATATTTGGAAAAAGATAGTACATGATATTAAAGAACAGTGTTTTTTCTTAAGATGTATATTGTAGTTGGCTTAATTATTACATTACAATCAATTTTTTGGTTATGTGATGTAATGTTACTCCTATCATGAAAATCAGCTGGCCACCAGCTCTTGTTGTGTATGATTATAGATCTTGCAATGTTAGTTTTCTATAATTTTTATCATTTAATGTTGATGTGCACAGTTGTCTTGTATTTTAATAGGTTGCACGAATGTCTTCAGGAATGTAACGGAGACGAGGTTTTGAAAGCTGAAGCTGGTGCCAAGGTCCAGAAGTTCACTGAATGTGCTCTGAAATGTATAGGTTTTCATTGTCGTTGTCAGTGTGAAAAAGATGACATCAATCAGAACTCGCCCATTTGGATTCAATTGCAGTTGTCTGTATTCAAGGCTTTTCTCAATCTGGCTGGAAAAAATCTCTCTGGAAAGGACTTTACAGAAGCCTTTGATGCAGCTTGTTTCCCTCTTACTCTATTCTCTAGTTCATTTGATCCCAGTTGGTCTTCAGGTATATCTGCACCTGACATCCAAGGGTTGCTGAGCATGTTGGTAGATGGAGGTGCAGACAATGTCAATCAATGTTTTCTTGAAGCCTCGCATTTTGGGAGAACAGAGCCTGTCCGCATTTTTTTGCTGGTAAATTATCATATCATGCAATCAAAAACGTGATATTATGTATGGGTTTTTTGGTTTTATCTTATTAAGTTTCACTTGAAGTTCATCAGAAACTGTGTTCAAGTCAATTTGGTTTTGTTTGTGATGAATTCTGTGCAATTGGCAATTGCTAAATTCTCTTCTCTGTCTTGAACCTTAAGTTTTTGGTTTTTCGCTGTTGCCTTGTTTTGAGGTTTGAGATAAAGTAAAGCTTTCACTAGATACAACAAGCACATGTGTGATAAATTAAGTTGCTTTAATGATTTTATATCGTCTCTCCATTCTGCATGCATCTGCAAACTTCAAATAGTTGAGACATACTAATACGGAGAACACCAGTAATACAGGCAAACTGTAACAATTGTGAGACAACTTAAAAAACCTACCTGAATATAAAACTATTTTTATGTTTATCTTCTTGATATAGAGCAGTAATGAACCTCTGCTTCACTTTACTAACCTTGATGATGGTACTTCATATTTTATATAACATGTTTAACATTCATTTGAATTTACTATGAAACAGGAGTGGGATGTGGGAAGCGCATGCTGCTAAATTATGTGTCACCCATGTATTTGTACTGCAGTTAAGATTAAAATGCAAATTTGTTACTTGTTTTGATGCCAGTTCTTGTCTATATCCAATCTGACTCCTGTATCCATATCTGGTCTATTTTGATATTTTCATTTTCCTGAAGTTTTGGTAAACACCGAGTGAACAGATTAGTTAAAGAAATAAAAATTATGTAAAGGCCTAGTGCTCACATGGTCTGGGTCAGCCAATGTAAGATAAGTTGTTAATCAAGTTACCGGCTATGTCCTGCGTATTGACACCAAATTTATCTATTTGGCACTGTGACTTTCATTTGAAATATTGATTTGTTCTCCATATAGATGGTAAGAACTGAAACAACTTCGTGTTTTTTTGATGGAGTTGAGAAATGTTTGAGCATAGAAGCTAACCTTTTTAATATCTTCAAGGCAATTTGGACGAATTACGAGATAGAAAAATGCTTCTCATAGATAATATAAATATATGCCAAAATGTATACTAATGATGTGGAAACAGTAAATGAACTTTCCTCTGGTTGATTGTTTCGTATATAGAATTCTACACTGTAGACAAAGCCAGGAATATGAACCTTTTTATCTATTTAATTTTCAGGTCATTGAGTATCTATATGATTCCTTGAGGAAGGATTGTATTTTCCACTTAAGTCAATAGAAATTACTATTATGGTACAATTTAAGATTTGGCTATCTTCGAGTATACCTATTTGGTTTAAGGATGTGAACAGGTGACTTTGGTATGATATTGTCTCAGTCTCCAAGTTGCTCCACACAAAGTATCGGAATGTCACGTAGGTTTGAAGTTTGAACCTGCTAGATTTCCTTCTAGCAAGACGGGTGCTTTTATTGTTAATCAAAATCATGACATTTCAAGGCGGGTGACTTCTGAATTTTAGGTAACGTACATCACTGGCATCTAATAGTGGAAATAGATAGTTCTTATTATGATTGTATGTCATATACATACTAGTCTTCTTCTTCCTTTTAATTGTGGTATTACTATATTTTCTTTCTAGAATGTAACCTTGGGCTGTCTTGTCTAAACTTACTGATGTGAAGAAAACACCCTATAATGCCAGGCTTTACACTAAATACTGAATGTGATCTAAGATGAAGAGTGCAGTTTCATGTCTCGAGTAGTTTCTGATATGGGATATTCACTGGTTTGTTATTTTACATTTGGTCACAGCTATCACTGCTAAGTGCGATGAGTATCATTGATATAGTTAGCACCCATTAAACCAGTAACCACAGTTTCTGTTCATCATCCTGCATAAAATGTACAGTTGCATTAAATCTGATTCAATTTTTTGGTTGACGACGACACCCCACATAATGTATGCATTAATGTAGGATAAGAGTGTGTACCTGCATGTTTTCAAGTTTAAGATTATTGAAGAACACATATGAAAGTATGTTTGTACCACGTATTTATGTCATTGTTTTCTGTTACAATATTGCTTATGTATGGTTTGGTGGTCCACTCTTGTAGATTGCACAGAGGAACAGTTTGGATGTTGATGTTGATCTGGCTTTGGGCTTTGCATCCCATTCTGGCAAGATTGGAACTATGGAGTGTCTAGTTGAAGAAGGGAACGCAATAAGTTTTTTGGGTCCTTTAATGAGGGCAGCTGAGAGGGGTTGTCTGCACGTCGTTCAATGGTTTGTGAAGAGAGGTTGCCGAGACATGGAACTTTGTCTGGCCCTTACAGCTGCCACTTCCAGTAGTCAGGTTGAACTTGCTGCCTCATCATGTGCTTGCAGCTCATAGCATTGAAATTCTAAAGGCTGCTGGTGAAAGAAGCAATGGTTCCCTTGACGGGGTGTCATTTCTCCTGAAGTCTAATTTTCTTAGAGACCTTGCTGCCACGTATGTGGTGGCTGAGACCATTTCTAAATCTGACGATGACTGCATTGCACCTCATCTCAGGGACTTTCTCCGGAAACACTGGTCAGAAGATACTTTCTTGATGGGCTGAGAGAAGGACAAGAGAAATACTTAAACTTGATGAGGACTTTGAAGTGGGGTGAATCCCTTTTATGTTTAGGAGATCTTCCATGCCCTTTGAGGGTGGCTATAGCGTACCTGTCATTGTATAGGGAGTGTGTCAAGGCAGGGGGCTATTTGTTATCACAGAAACTGAGAGGACAACTTGTTGAAGCGGCAAGAAGATTGGGAAGCAAGACATCGAATGATGCTGGACATGAAACAGAACTCTTGGCTGTTTTGCAGCATCATCTTCCTCCGTTTTTTCTGTACTAGCCAAGATTCGCTTAGTCAAGATTATAAGTTCTAAAATTTTCTACCCTTAAACATGGATTTTACCTTCGATTCTCCTCCAGCCTGTGATGAACGTTTCTATCCTTATATCGCGTATTGTTTGAAACTGCATTATGTTTCTTTCTGTGTTTTTGAACAGTATAATAAAACAATGATGTTCTGTATGTAATTATATGTGCAATTGTGCATGCTTGACCTATCGTGCATGACATTGAACAATATAAAAGCAGATTGGCAAATGGCACGGGCATGACAGGGCTGTTCATGAACAGTTAGTGAATAAGCTGGAGATCCGCTCGTTAAGGCTCGTTCGCCTTGTTTAAAACTCGAACACAAAAATGTGTTGGTTAAAAAAACGTGCTTGAGCCAAACTTTTAGTATGTTCGGCTCGAACTCGGCTCGAGCACGTTCGGCTCGAGCTCGGCTCGTTAAAAATAAAAAAAATAGAATATATTCTCATTATTTTTATAATATTCCTAGCGTTTTAAGTTTAAAATTATAATTCAAATATTTAATATGTGAATCATTTTGGATAATAGATTAAAATTTAATATTGAATTGAGTCAAAAATTGATAATTAGTTGGATTAAGTGGGTTTGAACCTTTTTTTTAATGTAAAACATAACTGTTTGAGAGCTGCTCATTAAGTGCTCGAGCTCGGCTCGTTAAGTGCTCGAGCTCGGCTCGTTAAGTGCTCGAGTTTGGCTCATTTTTTTCGGTAAGAGCTCGAGTACGACTCGAACACATTTTTTGTGCGATAATAAAGCTCGGCTCGATTCGTTAAAAAAAGAAAGTTAAGCTCGACTCGTTTATGACAAAAGTCGGCCCGACTCTATTTGTGAAGAGTCCCATGCATGTGCGATGTTGAAATGACTTTTCTATATTGAAATTTCACGCTGCCAAACAAGAAGTGATCCGAAGCACAAGATCAAATGAAAAGTATTTATTTAAATTTTTATTTTTTTTCTTGACTAAATTTAATATTTTGATACAAATAAAGTCATGCCCGTAGATTTCGTTCACCTTCTTCTTGTCAAACAATTTTTTTTTTGTTCAAACGCAATTTCTCGTGCTTTAGATTTACGTAGGGAGAACGAATACTTTTCTATGTAAAATAATACAATATTCGGAGTAGAGAATTTTTTTTGAATCATTTTGATCAAATATAACTTTCTTAAATCGTTCGAAATATTTTAAATATAATTAACTAGCATTATAAGCGTGATTATATAGTTTAGATGCCATCATTCCACATCTTATGTTAAATAATTATCATAAAAAAGTAATAATTATCAATTTGAAACATGTCTGTTTTGGAACCCTTTTGATTTTGATGATCACAATGTTAGCAAGCTGGAAGACTTGATTTAATGTGTTATAGCATGCTGGTACTAATTTTGTGTTGCAGGACTTAACTTACTGATATATGTTATCAGTATATGATCTTAGCAAACTAACAGCATGGAAACAGAGTATCTCAGCAAACTGGCACTGAGGACAGTTTTGTGCAGATTAATTTCTGGAGTTCAAGTTCAACAAGATTCATTAAGATATTAATTTGTTCGAACTTATCTAATATAAATATATATATGTATATATTTTATTAGAGCTTAGAATATTATTTAAAACCTATTTTATCTATGCAAAACGTTTTTCCTATTTTACAGGGATTTGTTACTTATCTTAAAAACTTATCTCTTTAACAAATCCTTATCTTACTTTAAACTTATATTGAGGTTTAAATTTTCAATGTTTTATCTTGTTATCCTCACTATTCGTATATTTGAAAAGCTTATCTAAATTATCCAAAACTTATTTGAACGTTATATTGTTACAAGAACATTGCAAATAGTTAGGATATTTTGAATATAGCTTATTCGTATATATATGAGTGTGTGTACTATTTTCTAAAGAACTAAGTGAAGAAACAAAGTGAAGAACACTGATCTATACACACGGTTTTCAACTCAAAACTTTCATATATATATATATATATATATATATATATATATATATATATATATATATATATATATATATATATATCTAATTGAGCTCTAGTATTATATATCTTATATCTATACGTGAAGATTTCTTAGTTTCAGTTGTAATTTCATTCACTTATATTCGTTTGGTTGCAATCAAGTTGTGACTGGATTGCTAGGCTTGTGAAATAGGGTTCAATGGAACTAGAGGCTAGAGAAGGCTGTACTATGGTAGTATAGTGCTTAGAGAGCAGATTAGTTCAGTGGAACAAGGGTTTCAACAAGCTAGAATCAGTTGCAAGGGATGAAGGGTGGAATATTATTGTAATCTATAATCGTGGTTTGATTTGATTAATAATATTCTCTCTTACCAGTTGGTAGGGGACCAGGACGTAGACCATAGGGGATTAGGGGTCGAACCTGGCTAAAAGATCTTGTGTTATTTACTTTTTCTGTACTACATTGCATATAGCAGCTAGCTGACAGTGTATGTTAATCAATCTTAGCTAGCTGACAGGTTTAATAACTCGGTAAAATTAAAATCGATCATTGTTAGCCATAACACTTATTCAACCCCCCCTCTAGGTGTGCATTTTCATTTGGTATAAGAGCAGGCTATACTAATATCTTCTGTAACAGGAAAGTATAGAACAGATGGCTGACAAATATCCAATGGGAAGTTCAGGCTCGAGGGCACCTCTTCTACTTGGCACAAAAAACTACAACTGGTGGAAAGGTAGAATGAAACAGCACCTGGTCAGAGAACCCATGGAATGGAGAGTTATAGAGAAAGGTCCTTTCAAGTTTCTCAGTACAGATGGTAAAGAAAAGGATATAGATGAACTCACTGCTTATGAGCTGATCAAGTTTGCTTACAACAACCGAGCTATTAACACTATCATGACTGGTTTATGTCCTGAAGAGAGTGACAAAGTTTCTTCATGTACTTCTGCAAAGGAGATGTGGGACACTCTTGAATTGTGTCATGAAGGTTCGAAATCTTTAAAGAAGGTTAAACTCAGCGAGCTGATGAACGAGTATGGTAATTTCAAGCTCAATAAAGATGAATCTGTTAAGAATGCTCAAGCTAGGTTCCAAGTCACTATGAATGGTCTCACTTTACTTGGCAAGAAAATTCCACAAGAAGAGATCAACATGAAAATCATTAGTGTTGTTCCATGGATCTATGAACTAAAGGTCACTGCCTTGGAATCTTCTCCAACAATTGATACAATGGACACTCTAAGTGTTTTTGCTGAATTGGGGCAGTTTGAAGGCAAGATAAATGCTAGCCATACAAATTCTACTTCTGATCTCACATCAAAGATGAAGAATTTGGCACTTCATGGTGATGACAACAAGCTGGAATCTGATGATGAATCAGATGAGGAAATAACTCTCATGTCCAGAAAAATTAGAAAGATGATCGAACAGAAAAACAAGATGAAGAGAGAAAGGAGGAGTTCAGGCTTCTCTAAAACCAAGAAGTTCTCCAAAGATTCCAAAAGAGATTCAACATGTTTTGAATGTGGAAAACCTGGCCATTTCAAGAAGAACTGTTACAAGCTAAAAGGGAAGCAGCAAGCTGGATACAAAGACAAGAAGAAATCTAAAGCGTTGCTAACCTGGAGTGATGATGAAGAAGACATCTCACCAAGTGACAGTGACAACAATGATGATATGGTTAACCTTGCACTAGTTGGAATGAAGGATGATATTGTTTGAGGCTTAACTGAGGAGATCATTGCTGCAAGTGATTCTGATGATGATAAAAGTGAGGTAAACTCATTTAGATTTGATATTTCTTTTGATAATATTATTCTAGATGAACTAACCATGCAGGATCAAGATAGTATTCCATTAGAGGAATATATTTCAGTAAGGACAGAAAACAACAAGCTGTCAGAGAAGAATGCTTACCTTAGACAGATGGTTCAAGATTTGATTGCAAAGGTGGAATCACTAATTGAAAACAAGGAACCTGTTCAAGCTACAAATGAAGTCAAAATCAAAGAGCTTGAATCAAAAATTGAAGATCTAGAAGGTTTCAACAAGATTCTGTTGAAAAGAAACAATGCTCTAGCTGATGAGATTTCTGATCTAAAGGTTGATATAAAGGCAAGAGATGCATGTCCGGAAACATTCAAACTCAGAGAATCTGCCAAGAAAGAATCATCTCAGCCTGCTAAAACTACATCTCAGCCTGCTGAAATATCATTTCAGCGTGCTGACAGAACATCTCAGCCTGCTGCCACTTCATCAAAGCAACCAGAAAGAATTATTTCCTTGGAGAATGAAGTCATTAAGCTCAGAGAAGGCATGAGTACTTTTGTTCAAGGAGAAGAAGGTCTCAAATCAATGATGAAAAGCATCAAGGTACCTTTGGACAAGGAAGGAGTTGGTTTGAACTTCAACAAGAGGGCTACTGCACTAAAGTATAAAGGCCGACAAGGAAAGCCATACAAATATTGTTAGTATTGGTGTCCTAGAGACAATACTTTTAATATTTTATTGAAAAAAATTAAGGATTATGTTTTATGTGATTATTTAATTAATATTTATTATGTCTTTATTTATTGCGTTATAAATTGAAAGAATAATAAATGTTCTTGGAATATTAATACGTAATATATATCTTTAAGTATGTGATTTAAAAATGAGATTATATGAATACTATTCTATTCCTAAAATTCTCTAGTCAAGTATTATTATTTAAAGGACAATAATAATGCAATAAGACTAGTATGTTTGTTGACAGATGACCACTTCTCATTGGTCATAGGTATGGTGATACTAAAATCAAGAACATAAGTGTATGTATCAATACATGACACTTGAAAGACCCGCCGTGAGATTCTACATGTTAATAAGTGTCATAAGAAATCTCACTATGATAATGATGTAATGATCCTCTGACTTGAAATCATTATATTTCTATACGAGAATTAATATACTTTGATTACACTCAAAGTTACCTTTAACCGGGTAATGATAAAGGTGAATATTGGGTATGCTATGAATCGTATAAGGAATATGAATGATAGATATATGATTTAACCCTCCAATTCTAGGAGTGATATTATTGGCCTCTTGATTGAGGGAGACTATGAAATGCATCGTCATGCTCAAATATTGATTTTTTTAAATAGTCTACTCATTGATCAAGGAAATTGAGATTAAACGTTGAAGAGGATGACATTATACATGCCTCGAGTTTGATCTATAATATAAGGTTAAAGGGATTATATTACATGAAACATTATTCATGAAAGATTTAATTGAATTACCAATTATTATTGTTACTTGGGTAACAATGATGTATTACTAGATGCCACTCATTGTTTATAATTTTATTATTAGATAATAAAATTATTGCCAACGTAATAATAACCTAAAGGGTCACACACAAAGAACGTCAAAATGGAGGTTTATTTAAATTATGAATTTAGATATTTTATTATTATTATTTCAAATTTAATTATTGAATTAATTAAGTGGGACTTGATTAATTATATTAGAATTCAGATTTAATAATAATAATAACTCAAAATCATAATGAGTTTTGGAAACCACATGGATTAGGGTTAGGCCCAAAATCTCTTTCTCCCGTATATATATATAATGATGTATAGTATTAGGGTTTAATCATGAGATTTCGTTTTTAGAGAAAAACCGTAGTTACTCAACATCAAGAGAGGCTAGAGAAAGAGAGAGAGAGAGAGGCAAACAATTCGGCTACTACCGACTCCGGTGATCGTAGGACGATCGGGCGTTCGTGTGGACTTCTTTGGAGAGCAGATCTTTACAACAAAGGGCTGCTGTGATTCATCTTTTCTGGACCTCCATTAAACAGCATACGAAAAACTTTATTAAGGTACAAACTTCTTCACCATAATCATCCAACGTTATACATGGATCCGACGATTAGGTTTCGATTTTTATTGTTTTTACGTTAATTCCGCTGCGTTTTCATGCCCGAAACCCTTCAAATATGATATGCCCTGGACAAGCTGCAAAAAATGTGGTGGTAAAGGTCATCTAGCTCAAAATTACAGATCTCAGCGAGCTACTAGAATTTATCAGAAAGAAGTTGACAGGAAGCCAGCTTACTAGAATAAATAGACAGCTAGCCAAAATGGTTCTGGCAGGAAACAAAGAACACAAAATTCATCTCCCAAAGTGGTTCAAATGTGGATCAAGAAATCTAAATTAAATGTTCTTTATATACTTGCTACTAACCAATCAGGACCTAAACCAATATGGGTACCAAAAGGTTAAGTGTTGTTTTTGTTTATTTTGTAGATATGTCTTGCTGCTAAGATCAAATCGAAATCATGGATCATTGATAGTGGATGTATAAGACATATGTGTGGAGATAAAGCTCAATTTATTAATCTCAAATTCAAGAAAGGTAGAGGTGTCACAATTGGTGATAGTAAAACTCTTCATATTCTAGGTAAAGGTATAATAGGTAATGACACAACTTTTATTGATAATGTTCGTTATGTTAAAGGCTTAAAATATAATTTGCTTAGTGTAAGTCAGTTGCATGATGATGGTCATTCAGTTGTTTTTGATAAAGATAAATGTGTTATTACTGTTGCTACTAACCAGATTCCTCTAGTTGCTAGAAGGGAAGGAAATGTGTATGTTTTTGATTTTGAATTACAGGAAACAGCTTGCTGCTTAGCTGCTGTTGACAATGATCCAACAATCTGGCATAAAAGATTGGGTCATGCTCACATGGACTTGTTCAGCATATTATCTAGCAAGAAGTTAATGAGAGGATTACCAAAATTGAAGTATGTGAAGACACAAGTTTATGATGCATGTCAATTGGGCAAACAGATTCAAGTTCTCATAAGGCCAAAAAGGTGGTATCTACTACAAAACCCTTAGAGTTATTGCATCTAGATTTATTTGGTCTAGAATCTTATAAGAGTATTGGAGGTAAACAATATGGCTTTGTTATTGTTGATGATTATACTCATTTCACTTGGGTTTTATTCCTTCGTACTAAAGATTCTGCTTTTGAGGAATTTGAGAAACTAATCAAGGTCTTGAGAACAAGCTGAACACAAGACTTATAGGTATAAGAAGTGATTGAGGTGGTGAATTCAAGAAAGATTTTGTCACTTACTGTGAAGCAAGGGGCATCACTCATGAATTCTCTGCACCTATAACTCCACAACAGAATGGAGTAGTGGAAAGAAAGAACAGGTCTTTGGAGGAAACTGCTAGAACTTTATTACCGGAAAGCAAGCTGCCAAGAAGCTTTTGAGCAGAAGCAGTATACACAGCCTGCTATGTTCTTAACAGAGTGGTGATCAGGCTTATTCTTGAGAAAACTCCATATGAGCTGTTGAGGAACAAAAAGCCTAACATCAGTTACTTCAAGGTGTTTGGCTCAAAGTGTTTTGTCCTCAAGAAAATTGACAGAGATGGTAAATTCGATGCTAAATCTTATGAGGCAATTTTTCTTGGTTATTCTTTAACTAGTAGAGCATATAGAGTCTCTAATTTAAAGAAACGCATTGTTGAGGAGTCTATTGATGTTATATTTCATGAACCTAACAATGATCTGCCAAGAGATGAGGAAGATGATACAGGTGATGATGATGAAAGCAATAAAGCTACTACTGGAAGTACTAAAGATACTGCAACATCAGGTAGTCAGCAAGCTGACAAGACAAAGGAATAAGCTGCTACAACATCTACTGCTCAACAGATAGACAGTCATCAAGCTAGAACATCTAATCAGCCAACTGATACTACAATATCAGTAGATGATACTATTGAACAAATGTCTAGACTCAATCTAGGAGGGTCACAAACTCCTATAACAAGGACAACAACTTCTGCTAGAACTGTTCATGAAGAGATATCCCAACATTCTCTCCCCAAAGCTACAAGAACTGTGAAGAATCATCCACCAATACAAATCATTGGTGATGCTTCTGAGGGTGTTAAAACTAGAAGAAGGAAAGCAAACTTATGTGATTTTGCAGCTTTCCTAGCTCAAGAGGAGCCCAAAAATGTTCAAGATGCTTTAGAAGATGAGAATTGGATCATTGCTATGCAAGAGGAGATGAATCAATTCAAAAGATGTGATGTATGGGAACTTGTGGAAAAGCCTAAAGATGTCTCGGTCATTGGTACTAAATTGGTCTTCAAGAACAAAGTTGATGAATTTGGTACAGTTACAAGAAACAAGGCAAGGCTAATTGTACAAGGCTACAATCAACCAGAAAGGATTGATTTTGATCAGACTTATGCACCTATTGCAAGGCTGGAGTCTATAAGAATGCTACTTTTATTTTCATGTTACAAGAAATTCAAGCTTCATCAAATGGATGTCAAAAGTGCATTTCTTAATGGTTATCTCAAAGAGGAAGTTTATGTCAAGCAACCTCCGGGCTTCGAGCATGAAAAGTATCCGGACCATGTCTATAAACTAAAGAAGACATTGTATAGACTAAGTCAAGCACCTAGGTCTTGGTATGAACGGTTAAGTAAGTTTCTACTCAATAATGGCTTTATTCGAGGTAAAATTGATCAACTTTATTCCTTAAATTTGATGGTAAGGATATACTTGTTCAAATTTATGTGGATGATATCCTATTTGGATCTACTAATGATGCCATGTGTAAGTGGTTTTCTAAGTGTATGCACAGTGAGTTTGACATTAGCATGATGGGTGAACTCAATTACTTTTTGGGTCTTCAAGTCAAACAAACAAAAAATGGAATCTTTGTGCATCAATCCAAATATATCAAGAATCTACTCAAGAGATTTGGATTTGAAAATGTCAAGGCAAAATCAACACCAATGAGTCAAGCTAGCAAGCTGACAACAGATGAAAAAGGTGTAGATGTTGATATTCGTAAGTATAGAGGTATGATTGGTAGCTTACTGTATATTACTGCTTCTAGACCTGATATAATGTATGTAGTTTGTGTATGTACTAGATTTCAATGCAAGCCTAAAGAGTCTCATTATAATACTTTTAAGAGAATCTTTAAGTATTTAAGTGGTACTATTAATTTAGCTTTATTTTATCCTATCACAAATGCATTTGATCTTGTTGGGTATAGTGATGCAGATTATGCTGGTTGTCACACTGATCGTAAGAGTACCAGTGGTGTTTGTGCATTTTTAGGCCATAGTTTGGTGACTTGGCAATACAAGAAACAAAACTCTATGGCTTTATTAACAGCTGAGGGGGAGTACTTGGCAGCTAGCAGTTGTTGCTCTCAAATGCTGTGGATGATTCAAACACTAAGGGATTTTGGAATCAAATGTGGAAGGATTCCAATATATTATGAAATACAAGTGCTATCAACATTTCAGAAAATCTTGTCAATCACTCAAGAACAAAGCATATTGATGTGAGACATCATTTCTTGAGAGATAATTTGGCAAAAGGGAAGATCAAGCTGATTTTTGTGCATATAGAGTATCAGCTAACTGACATCTTTACAAAGCCATTGGCAGAAGAGAGATTTTCTATTATTAGAAGGGAACTTGGCATGTATAATATCTAGTCAACAAGCTGACACCAGGTTTTTCGTAATCTTAGCTTACTGATTACTTTCTTAATAATTTGTTTAAATTGATTTATTTTACGTGCATTATATGATATTTGTGCCCGTTGTTGGAAGGTTGGTAAAATTCCACTTACTTGTAAGTTGTGCATGTCTATTAGAGTGTCAATGTGTGTTAAATGCTATTAATTTTTAAAAAAATTGTTTTTAAGCTGATTATCTGGTCCGTATTTAATGCGATAAGTCATATCTGATTAGTTTTAATTTTATATGCTTATCTGTTTATGTGATAAAATATGTTTAGTTTATTTCAAGCTAGGGGTTTTATAAAAACTTTTTATTCAAATAATTCTCAAAATACATTCTCCTTATATTTTAAAAGATGAGTTGTAGAGGCATTTCATTCTCGGTTTCTCAAGTTCATCTTTCCCAAACCCAAGATTGGATCTAGGGTTTTCAAACTCATATTTGGTAAATATACAATTTCTGAGATTGTTTCGACCGGACTCTGTCTCAAGATGAAGAACACACGTCGTACTAGGGTTTCAGCTTCAGTTCCAAAGGACAACAAAATTAAGAGGAAGTTACTGGATCAGGATGAGATAGTGGTTGATGTCGATAGTGGTGATGAGTTCTCTGGTATCAATCGCTCAGGGGATCGTGATCTGACACCATAAAAGCGGCTCAAATTTGGTTTTAAGTTTATTCTAGAGGAGTTAGAACAGAGGTTTCCTGCACTTGACCTAGGCAATCGTAAAGTAATTCTTGGAAAGCCTTTATCTTGTAAGACTTTTGTTAGTTGTGGTGCTGTTAAGTTATTTTCAGACTTAGGGTTTGAATCGTTTCTCGTTGATATGCCGAAAGATGTTTACCCAGACTATGTGTATGAATTTTATGCTAATTTTATTTCGGATCAGTTTGGTAATTATATGTCTTTTGTTCATGGGAAGAAGATCACTTTTAATGTTCCTGTACTTAATTGTATCTTAAGAGTTAAAAATGTATCTGATTTGTCTATGTATACCAAGAAGGGTCCCAAAGTGTTGAATGATTTATCTGTTTTGGATCAATTGAATGCAATTAGGGGTATGCATGGTATACTTGAGTTTTGTTATTCAACCACATCTACTGTGATTCCCATGGCTAATTTGCTTTTCAAGATTTGTATAACAAATATCTGTCCTAGGCTGGGAAATAGGTCTAATTTTAATTGTCAAGACATTGTGGTTGTTGTTGGGAAGAAGGTTTAATCTGTCTGAGTTAATACTGAAGAATATGATGGATGTGTATGATGGTAACCCTGGTTGTGGTTTACCATATAGGTTGTTATTAACAAGAGTTTTTAATTGGTATAGAGTTGACTTTTCTGATATGGATAAGCATTCGGTGAAAGAGTTTTTGGATGGAAAAAGTCTGCAACAGTCTCACTTGAAGGTAGAGAAGGATGGCAGCTTGGTGTAGTTGGAGATTCCTACTCCTTCACCTGTTGCTCAGCCAGGAATTGCCAGTAGTACTGATTTTGAGATGCTGCAATTTGTCAAGAAAGTGAATTCTGATCAGGTTGTGGTGATTCATAAACTAAATGAAGTGCTGGATGAAATTAAGTTTTTAAGGGAGTGTGCATTTGGTCCAAGGACTCCTGCTACTGTGTCTGCACACACTACCAGGTCTGGTGAATATGTTTCTGCAAATTTGGATGGGTTGCAAGGTTTAACTGATGCAGAAAGGAAAATGGTGGATCCAGTGTCTGATCAACCAGCTGAGAAAGTCAAACCTAAATCTCCAGAAGACAAGATTGCAACTGAGGATGCAGAGGAAGATCTTGTGGATGCCTAACTCTACTCTTTTAAATGATTAAGGGGGACTATTAGGAGAATTTGATTAATTTTTCTGTTTTCAAAATATTTTCTAGGGTCTGGAATTTTATTTTTGCTGGTGTTTGACTTGTTTCATGTTTTAATTTCTGTGGTCTGGATAATTTGTTGGTTTTTGAATTATGTAATACTTGTGTTGGATAATTTGCTGGTACATGCTTGTTATGCATGTTTTTAAATTCTATGCTATGGATATTCAGCTTATTTATTTATCTGAGTATGTGTGTGTTTGGCTAGCCTTTTAATGAGCTTATAAATGAAATAAGCACATATTGTTTATTCTGCCCCGTTTGGTAACAAAGTATAACACAACTTATACTGAGCTTATTTACATAAGTTATAAGTTGGAGTTTACCTACTTTTTTACATTCTTCTTTCTATCCGATCCATTTCTACATTCCTATTTCTACTATCTATATTTTTAAATTTTGTATTTAATTAAATAAATTTATTAAAAAACTCATAAGTAAGTGATTTAATTAAAAAAATTATCTAAAATCTTCTATAATTAAATAATTTAATTAAAAAAAATTCTCACCAACTTATAAGTTAAATTTATCAAATACTTCATTAACTTATAAGTAAAATTATCCAAACACCTAAATAACTTATAAGTAATAATTACTTATCACTTATATCACACTTATTTACTTTAAGTCATAAGTAACTTTTTTTAAGTTAAGCCAAACGGGCCCTATATGTGTTATCTTGCATACTCTATTTATTTGTTGCATATATTATCATATGTGTTTACAGGGTGCAGGAAAGTAGGGGGGCCTTATTCTCCTAAATTATTTTGTGTAATCATCAAAAAGGGGGAGATTGAAACCCTTTTGATTTTGATGATCACAATGTTAGCAAGCTGGAAGACTTGATTTAATGTGTTATAGCATGCTGTACTAATTTTGTGTTGTAGGACTTAACTTACTGATATATGTTATCAGTATATGATCTCAGAAAGCTAACATCATAGAAACAGAGTATCTCAACAAGCTGGCACTGGGAACAGTTTTGTGCAGATTAATTTCTGGAGTTCAAGTTCAATAAGATTCATTAAGATATTAATTTAATCGAACTAATCTAATATAAATATATGTATATATTTTATTAGAGCTCAGAATATTATTTAAAACCTATTTTATCTATGCAAAACATTTTTCCTATTTTATAGAGATTTGTTACTTATCTTAAAAGCTTATATCTTTAAGAAATCCTTATCTTATTTCAAACTTATATTGAGGTTTAAACTTTCAACGTTTTATCTTGTTTTCCTCAATATTCGTATATTTGAAAAGCTTATCTAAATTATCCAAAACTGATTTGAACATTATATTGTTACAAGAACGTTGCAAATAGTTAGGATATTTTGAATATAGCTTATTCGTATATATATGAGTGTGTATACTGTTTTCTAAAGAACGAAGTGAAGAAACCAAGTGAAGAACACTGATCTATACACACGGTTTTCAACTCAAAGCTTTCATATATATATATATATATATATATATATATATATATATATATATATATATATATATATATATATAATTGAGCTCTAATATTATATATCTTATATCTATACGTGAAGACTTCTTAGTTTGAGTTGTAATTTCATTGACTTGTATTCGTTTGGTTGTAATCAAGTTGTGGCTGGATTGCTAGGCTTATGAAATAGGGTTCAAGAGAACTAGATGCTAGAGAAGACTATATTAGGGTAGTATAGTGCTTAGAGAGCAGATTAGTTCAGTAGAACAAGGGTTTTAGCAAGCTAGAATCAGTTGCAAGGGATGAAGGGTGGAATATTATTGTAATCTATAATCGTGGTTTGATTTGATTAATAATATTCTCTCTTACCGGTTGGTAGGGGACCAGGACGTTGACCATAGGGGATTAGGGGTCGAACCTGGCTAAAAGATCTTGTGTTATTTACTTTTTCTATACTGCATTACATATAGCAGCTAGCTGACAGTGTCTGTTAATCAATTTTAGCTAGCTGACAAGTTTAATAACTCATTAAAATTAAAATCGGTCATTGTTAGTCATAACACCTATTCACCCCCTCTAGGTGTGGATTTTCACTGTTTACCTGACTTCTTCTTTCCACGGTCAGAGCTCTTAATTTTTACCCATCCTCGAGGTGTGCATTTTCGATCATATTATTTTATATGTTAAGAATTTAAAGTCCATCCCATTACATCTCCAATACTAAGATCATGTTAGCTATAAAGTTTAGGTGACAATATATTATATCTAATATCTAAAATATAGGTCACTCAAGGCTTACTCTTATTAAATATAATTTTAGATATATTACTTCTACATCGGTTGAGTCCATAACCATTATCTAAAAATATTCATATCTACTTTTTGTATTATTTAAACCTAGCCACATGTATATTATATTTAATACATATGTTTATAATATTTATTTTATATTAAATATTTTTAATTTTATATGATATTAAATATAAAAGTATTTTTTATTATCAACCAAATTTATTAATTATTATATAATTATTTAAAATATACATGGCACTTTTTAAATATTTAATATATATATATATATATCAATTTATTTTATGTATTATAATTTTTATTTTACATTTTATATTTTTAATTTTATATAATATTAAATATAAAAATAGTGTTTTATTGTTAACCAAATATATTAACTATTAATATCATTATTTTAATATATATGAAATATTTATAAAAATATTGATATACTAATATAATAAAATATAATTTTAGTTATATGTTCTATAATCTATAAAATTAATTTTTGTTAATTACTTTTTGTTTAAATATTTTATTATATTTTCAATTGTACTAATTATTTATTTTTATTCTAAAATTTATAAATATATATATAAATATTGTAGTATTATCAATAAATATTTTTACATTAATTATACTTTATCTTTTAACTTGTATTGAATAAAAAATAATTAATTAACTTTAATTTATAATATTTTCTTTTATGTATATATATAATTAATTATTATATAACTGATAGAATATAATTGTTGTAATTTAATTATTGAATTTTAAAAATAATAATAATAAACTACTTTTTGAATATACATATTTTTTACATGTTGAGCAAATTTTACGTAATATCTCTTTTACATCATTTTAACTAATCATTATAGCTACTTATCGTTGGGAGATGCTTTTACACACTGTTTTAGTGTGATTTTTACAGCAAAATAGTGTAGAAGTTACCGTATTTTTTAAATCATATTCAACCTATTTACACTAAAACTTATGGCAAAACGAATCTTTGTTTTACTATTGAAGTTATTTTATAACTAAAGTACAAAAATAATAAAATTTTAGTTAAATTAATCCAAGAGTAATGTTGGGATTTAGAAAAATTCTAAAAATTAGACCAAATTTTAGTGTTACACCAAATTTGGTATAGTATAATTTTTGGTGTTGCATCAAAATAGTGTAATTTTTAGAATTTGATTGGAAAATAATTTTACGCTAAAATGGTATAAAAGTGCAAATCTAGAGTTGGGTCGTAGATGGTGCACATTTTCTTATATTAAAATTTTCATTTTACATTTTTATTTTAAATTATAAATAAGTTTTTAAATTTAACCGATCAGGCTCTAATCAAGTACGAGTAAACATTTCAATATCAGCATAAACCAACCTAGAACGTTAACAAACCTTAATGTTAAATTGCATTTGATTCATGATTAATGAATCCATTAATATGAGAATTAAAATATTAATTTATATATTAGTATTGTATTTTTATATTAATAAAATAATTATATTTATCCTCTAGGATGGATAAATAATACCATTTCCATCTCCAGAAATTCCATATCATTCCATTCTCATCCCCCTGCATTCTCATTCTTGAAATTAATTCATTTTCTTAACAATACAGCAATGATTTATGCACCATAACAATCAAAAGGAACCACAAGGGGAAAGAAAAAAAAGCCAAAATTTTTATTGCAAGTAAGGTAAGGTCAGAGAGATCCAACTACTAAGCAATGAAAGAAGTATGTCACTTTTAAGCTTATGGGTAGTAAAGAAGCTATGTTCAAAAACATCCCCATCTACATATATGTATAGTTATTAGTCACTTCTTTTACATTAGAAGGCAAGAATGCCAGGAACATGAGTACTACTACTAAGCAAATTGGCAACAGCAGCAACATAAATGGTGGTGGAGGTGGCAATGGTGGAAGAATCAATGGTAACACCAGCAATGAAGCAGTGAGACAAATGAGTAGAAACAATGACTGCAATGTGAAGTAGCTTTTCATTTTTCTGTCATGCCCTTGTGACAATGATCTTTGATATTCGATTTTTCGCCTTTCGACCTATGTTGTATGGTAACTATTTCTTGAGAATGCAGGGGAATTGTTCTTCAATGTTCTGATATCCATCATGAAATTGTGAAATTTATTTTCGAAACTCGAATCTTGTTTGATAATACTTTACAAATTCTTGAAATGTAGGCCTTGTTTTCAACTGTTGATCTGAAACAAAGTAAAAAAACAACATGGTATCAGATTAAATTTGTAGCTGTTATACAAATATGAACATCAGATTCAAAATCGAACCCATAAAAATTCTTGGGAAATAAATCTCTAGAGCTGATTTCAAACAATTTATATAATTCAAGAAAAAGAAAAATGAGCCTTACAAACTTGGTAAAACATAAAACTTTGAAGAACTTGCATGTATATATAAGAAAACAATCAATAGGCATGGGTCTTGAGAGTTTAATCAAACAAAAACAATCATGAAAAGGGTTAGATCAATTACAAACACATAAAAAAACAAGATAAAACTACAATAAAAAGAGTTATGACATACGTGAATAATATGACTTACATGGTGGGTATACTCTGGTTTCTTGCAAAGAAGAGATCAAACTCAAGAAAAGAGAAGTGGGTATGTAATATGATATATGATATATGTATTTGTGATTCTTGGGGTTACTTAAAGCAATAAAAAAAAGAGGGGGAGAGAATGATGATGAAAGTAATGGGATTTTACGATGATGTTTGATTTTTGTAGGCTTTAGGTAGTTATGATTAATATAGTAAGGTGAAATGAATGAGAAAAATACATGCAATGAATTTGTAAATATATTTTGATGGGCTGAATCAAGTGAGGGCTGCTGTTGCAGATGATATGTATGGGGGAAGAATAGAAATACTAGTAAAGAAGGGCAAGAGGGGATATTTGTTTTGGAAAAGTTGGGGGTGGGTGTTTCCCAAGGTTCTTCTCCCCTTCCCAACTGTCCAACTGTTCAAAATCTCTCATCTCCCCCCTCTCTCTCCGTAGATTATTACATCCACATAGGATGTATGGCAAAAACAAGCATCTTTCTCCTTTAATTTATCTTACCTCTGACGAAATCTTTGTGATTCTACTTTTGCCCTATTATTTAAGTTTAGAGAAAATTGTACTTTGTGTACATATAATTTGGGACTTTCAGTACTTGTCATAATAAACTTTATAAATACAATACTACATTATTTAAAATTTTACATTTTGTGTACTTCCGTCAAAAAAGACTAATATCGTGAGGGTATTTGTGGAATTCTATTGAGAAAACTACACTTTATGTACCTGCAGTTTGGGGTTTTCATCACTTTGTGTACTTGCAATTTGATACTTTAGTATGACAAGTGCTGGAAGTCCTAAACTGCAGGTACACAAAGTGCAGTTTTCTCAATAGAATTCCACAAATACCCTCACGGCGTTAATCTTTTTTGACGAAAGTACACAAAATGTAAAATTTTAGATAGTGTAGTATTGCATTTGCAGAGTTTGAAACTTTATTATGACAAATGCTGGAAGACCCAAACTGCAGGTACACAAAGTGCACTTTTTTCTTGAGTTTATTGTTCCCAAATCTATTTTTTGACATAATAATATTTCTAATAATCGCTTGATAAATTAGTCACGATTATTTATAACGTATAATATTAAAATTAAGTTTTTACATGAACCACGGTTACGTCACTCTATCAGAATTGTCTATCTTTTTCTTTGAAAGATACATTTATGTCGCTATCGTGTATAAAATTAAAAATGGATTTATAAATTAAAATGGTCGATGACAAAATTAAAGAGGATATATCCCGTTCGGATTTAGAATGTTTTTTATTAAAAATTTAACATTTAAATTTTAAATTTTTTATTACTCCATCCGTCCCCTTATAATTGTATCTTTAACTTTTTACGTGTATTTTAACGCACATAAAAACATAGTTTAATAAATTATTTTTCAAATTTTCTTTTTCTAAAAAAGAATTTAAATATTAAATTTTATTTCGAAAAGGGTCCTGGTACCTAACAATACCAGTTATTTAACAATCAGTTTCTCAGCCGTTGGATCAAAAAGGAACAGTCAGGATTTTAAAAAAAATTGTTGCTTTCCGCTATTAAATACCGCGGATAGGGGCTCTTTCCGTGCTTTTTAACCTCGGAAAGGAGGTTTCTCCCACCCATAAACCCTAGGTGATCAGTACTGTGCTTTCATTGTTCACTTTCTTGATATTGTTTTTCAAAGAAGGCAAAGATAGTTGAGAGCTTGAAGTGAAGAAATCTTGATTGGGTAAATGTTTCTTATTATTTTTGTGTGTATTATGGCAGATAAAATATTTGCTAAGTTTGTTCCTAGAAAAAAAGCAAGAAAAATTGATGTTATTGATGTTGATGATGATGTAGATGTAAGTGTAGATAATTTGGGTACTAAATCCATGTTTAATAAAAGCTTAGATGTTGAATATATAAGTATTGTTGATGATGATGATGAAAAAAATATATGTTGTTGAAGAATATGATGAAGATGAGATTTTGCATGAAAAAAATGAGGGTTTTGATCATGATAATATGGAAGAAAATAATGAAAATGATGATATGATAGTTCCTTACTTGCATCAAAAATTTGATAGCCTAGTACTCGCAGATTTTTTTTTTAAGGCTTATGCACTAAAGAATAGTTTTGCAATTAAAATTCAATTGACCCAAAAGCGTGTTAAAATTGATGAAATATATTATCGCATGTATGTTTGCAATTTAGCAGGTCAAAACAAAGGAAAAAATAGTGTCGATGATGACCTACGTTTAGGTGCCAAAAAGGGGAAACGTCGTCGTGATATCCTTCCTAGAAGCGGTTGTAGAGTTAGAATGTATGTCGTCAATAAGAAAAAAATAAGTCATTGGGAGATAACCGCACTTGAATTAGAACATAATCATGAAGTTATTACCCCTTCAAAAATGAATTTGATTCGACGGGAGAAACACGTTAATGCGGCCCAACGAAATTTAATGAAGACTCTACATATGTCGGGTGTTCCTCCTAAACAAACCATGAATATTTTTAGTAATTTAAAAGGTGGACCGCAAAATATTGGGTTTGATGGGCAAGATATAAGGAATGTGGTACGTGACTTTAGAGAAAAAAAATTAGATGTTTGTGATGCTCAAGAGGGGTTAGATTTGTTATATCGTTTGAAAGAAGAAAGTGGCAGTAAGTTTTTTATAAAAGTGTTACTTGATGAAGAAAAAAGGTTGAAGAGCCTTGTATGGGTAGATCCACGGTGTTTAATAGCTTATAAAATTTTTGGTGATGTGGTAGCATTTGATACAACATACCGAACCAATAGATATGCCATGCCATTTGTTCCTTTCAACGGGGTCCATCATCACTACCAAATTGTAAATTTTGGTTTTGCACTCATGAGGGATGAAGTTCGTACAAGTTTTGAATGAATTCTACTTACTTGGCTTGAGGTCGTTGAAGGAAAACATCCCCTTGCTATAATTACCGATCAAGATCAAGTCACGACCGGCGCAATAGTTTCACAACTACCTCAAACCAATCATTTGTTATGTTCATGGCACATTAGCAACAAATTTCCGGAAAAACTTGCAAGTTACTATTCTAAGCACTCGGAGAGTTTCAAAATGGATTTCAACAATTGCATTTATAACTCAATGACCGAGGTTGATTTTGAGAAAAATTGGAAAGCTTTGGTTTTGAAGTATAAATTGGAAGATAATGCATGGCTACAAGGGTTGTACCAATTTAAGCATAAATGGATCAAGGCATATACTCGAAACATTTTTTCGGCAGGTCAAATGACAATGTCAAGGAGCGAGGGGATGAATGTTTTTTTTATAGTTATGGGAGCTCTAGTACGGGGTTGAATGAATTTATTGAGAATGCATAAAAAGCACTTAAAAGATAATTTTTACGTGAGAAAGATGAAGATTTTAAGTCACGTCAACGAAGTCGAGGAATGGAATTAAACACCGCTTTGGAGGTCCATGGTGCTTCCATATACACAAAAGAAATGTTTAGAAAAATTTCAAGAGCAATTGGTTGAAGCGCCAAAATATTTTGTGGAGAAAGATAAAGACTGTTCGAATAAAGGGGATGAGGAGGCACATTTCAAATGCTATAGGCCTTTGATGGATTCCGGAAGGAGAAGAATTTATGAGGTAGTCTTCAACAAAAAAGGACTAACGGGTTCATGCATTTGTAGATTATTTGAATATTTGGGCCTTCCTTGTCGTCATATTATAGCCGTTTTGACGAAGAGATGTGTTCCCAAAATACCGGAAATGTTTATAAAATGACGTTGGACTAGGAATGCTAATAGAGTAAATGGTTTATTGCCTTATGATGTGAGTCACAGAGAAGAGTCATCGCAAGAAATGAGTCCAACCGAAAGATTTAACAATATGATGTTACTCACAATGGCTTTTTGTCATAGTAGCATGGCATCAAAGGAGCGTTATGAGTATGACGTGGCGGTCATGAATTGAGAAACGGAGATTCTAGAAAATATTAGGGTTGATGGAGTTGATCATCCTAAAAAGGAAATTCCAAGTGAAAATGATGTTGAAAAAAGCGGCGACCGTTTTAATAAGGTTATCCTTGACCCTGTTTTGTCTCAAACCAAAGGAAGGAAAAAGGAGCACCATTTTAAAAGTCCGGTAGAGTCTTTGAATAAAGCCCCAAGAAAATGTAAATTTTGTCAAAAAGAAGGTCATGACATTAGGACATGTACAAAAACAAAAGAATTAAGAGGCGTTCAAAGTGGCCAATTGTAATCTCTTGCTGTTGGTCCCTGATATTATAGAAGGGGGGTTGAATACAATATCTTAATTTAATCGCGGAATATTGGATTTAAAATTATTATTTTAATTACTCTCGAAATATTAATTAAGATGAAATACTGTTCAAGTAGAAGATATAATTTTCTAACTTGAAACGTATTACAAAATTAATATTAAGAAAACTGTTATATAATTGATAAAATGTTCTAGAACGAATTTGACATGAACTGTTCAGGTTTAACAATTATATTTCAAACTTGCACAGAAATCTGTGAATATTACAATGCAGACAAATTTCTAAAATTTGAACTATTTTTTTGATCTTAACAACTTGAAAAATGAAGACAATCTCCTCATATTTATAGAGGTGGAAAGGCAGCATGACTTATCCCAATATGACCTTTTTCATCTAAAATTAACACTTGTATGACTCATAAAAAGGCTGGGCATGACTTATAATGGTCGGTATGACTCATATTAGACTTCGGTATGACTCACTGCAAAGGTGCTCGGTATGACTCATTGCAAGTGGCTTCGGTATGACTCATTGATTAGCTCGGTATGACTCACTACAAAGGACTTCGGTATGACTCATTGCAAGTGGCTTCGGTATGACTCATTGCAAGTGGTTTCGGTATGACTCATAATGATTAGCTCGTTATGACTCATTGCAAGTGGCTTCAGTATGACTCATAATGATTAGCTCGGTATGACTCATTGCAAGTGGCTTCAGTATGACTCTCTATATAGGCTCCAGTATGACTCTTCTATATAATCCGGTATGACTCTTTAATAAGTCAATTGAATTATATTTAAGAGTCATATAACGTCATATCTTTTATAATAAATTAATTCTACTAAATGTAATTAAATAATTCATAAATTAAATTAATTCAACTTGAATAAATTTAATTAAATAAATTAAATAATTAATTTACTTTTAAAAGTAGAATTAAAATATTATTTAAACATATCTAACTTGTAGTCAGCTCCGAGGTCTTTCCGTCTTTTCTTTGTCTTCAGTCATAAAACCACTTCAGCTTGATGTTTAATATTTATTAATTGAAGTTGACACACAAATGTACTGTCTGGTTCATTTGTGTCATACTCTAATAAATATTCTTCATGTCTTTTAACATTTAGAATTAGTGTCCTTCTGTCTTTGCTTAGCTTTTCTGTCTTCTTTTTCTGTTCTTTTTCTAGAATCTTCTTGTAGTAGTCACTTAAAATCTTCTGAATCTTCTGAATTCTTATAAAATTACTACTTGATTCTTTTCCACTGACGCTTGAACATATTAATGAACTTTTTCAGTGTTGAGTAGTAGCTTCAACTGAGTACTTTTGATTCTTTAGATTCTTCGTGACTAGTTGACTTTCTCCGTCTTGATTCCTGTTTGATATTTATTATTTACCGCTGTTTCCTGATTGAGTTGAGTTGTCATCTAATTATTACAAATAGGTCTATTCATATGCCTTTCAATCTCCCCTTATTTGTTGTTAAGCATTTAACATACAAATTCCTAGAGGATAACTCAACTAACAACTAAGAAAATAATATGACATTTTAAAAACTGTAAATAATAAACTGTTCTCTGGATTATATAATACATTTCCAGATTTCTTGAGTAACTGAAATGAAAGATGTTTGTTCCTCTAGCACTGAACATATTATATATGTAGTATTATCTTCATTTCTCAGACTCATCACTGCTCCCCTTAGGATGTCAGAGATGAAGTCTTGTTTTCTTCTTACCACTTTTCCTTGGATTCTCCAACTTCTGTTTTTACTTCTCACCCAAGGTAGATTCATTTTCCCTTTTCGTGAATTATCCAACTTTTCTTGTTCAACAATTGAGTAATCCTCTTCCGTTGATATCAAAGCACTTCTGTCAAAAGTCTTTGTTTACTTCTCCCTTTTTGATCTACTCCCCCTTAGTTGAACACTTTAACATTTTGGAGTAATCCTCTTAATAATTCTCCCCCTTAGTTGAGTAATCATCTTAATAATTTAAAAGTCCTCTTCTGAAGAATTTTCCACCTTGATTGAGTAACATTAGAAATCTGTAACAGGGAATTAGGAATGTGTTAGGTCCAAAATCATCATAGAAGGGGGGGTTGAATATGATGTGGTAGTTTTTCTAATCAGTTCGTGTTCACATATACGTTCTTGTTGAGTAATAAATATGACAGTTAATAAACATATAACAACAAGACAATCTTTGGGAATATACTTTGTATTATATAAACCCAGGGTGCTACACTCTCACACTGATGTATGAGCTTCTGGTGAATCTTACAACCACAATAAATACAAGCTTTAATGGCTTTTGATATTCTCTCTGTCTCTCTCTCAGCTGTATCTATTTATGTATGTTGTGTTGTTCTTTTTTCAAAATGAAAATCCATTTTGTTTTATATGTAGACTTTACAATAAAGTGAAATACAAATGAGTGTCGAATTCTTTTCCCCCTGTATGTTGACTTGATTTGACTTTGAGAAATCCACAGATATTTTCTATGTGTCGAATTTCTTCTCCATGTGTCTGTACTTAGAAAATAATCTATGTGTCGAATTTCCTTTATCATGGAACAGCTGGGTGTTGAATTTCTTCTCCTTGTAGAGCTAGGTGTCAATTTTTCTTCACCATGTATGCCTTAGACTTTCAACCACCTAGGTGTCGAATAATGAATCCATGTATACCCTAGGTGTTGAATTTCTTTCTTCTCATGGCTAGGTGTCGATTTTTAAGTACCTTATACCTATGTGTCGAATTCTTGATACATAGAAATGGCACTTAAACTTCTTTTGGTCATTGCTAGGCTACCTGTCGAATTTCTTCACCATGTGTTACCTAGGTATCGAATTTCTTCTCCTTGATAATCTAGGTGTTGATTTCTTACACCTTGTATGCCTTGACTTAGAAAATAAACCTTGCTTACTTGGCTTCTGTCAATTCTTCTTTTACAATGAACATGTTACTTAAATTCTTTGTGTTGACACTTAGTGCATTGGTCTGGTTCACAAGTGACTAACACTGTATTGATCTTCATGTCCTCAAACAAACCAATTGACATGAATGTTGTATTCCTTTATTGCTTCTTGTTTTCACTGAAATTTCTGGTACTGACTACATGAATCTTGATACCTGCTGAAACACTGAGTGACTTATTCTTTCAGTGACGCTTGAATATAGTAATGAACTTCTGTCAGTGTTCTTCAATATTTCATCAAATACCCTGAAACATGTAGCTACCTGATCTTCATTGTAGATTCCTGTGATTGCATCAATAACATTATTTACAAGTCCTTTACTTTTAGTTGAGTTACAGATCCTCGATTACATTGCATGTTACATTATGCCTTACAATCTCCCCCTATTTGATTGATAGAGTTCGACAAGCAAATTCTAAAGAAAAGAGGATAACTCAACTAACAATACAAGAAAAAGTAAAGTGCGAAAAGACTGTAAATAATATTAATTGCATTCTGGATTAAATATTACAATTTCCAGATTTCATTACAGCTAAGTTACAAGAATGATTTTGTTCCTCTAGACTGAACTAATAATTCTATTTGATTCTTCATTCTTGGACCTTTGCTATTCTTCTTCTGACAATGTCGTGAGCCTCCCATTCTAGAAGATTTCTTGGTCTTGGATATTGAAGTTGATCAAAGATGAGTTGTAGCAGTGGCATACTCCTGAATCTTTTCAATTCACTGAATTTGAAGTTTAGTTGCTGAGTCCACCCTTGTACTATAACCCTCTTTGGATTAATATTCACCCGATTTGTAATCATCTGATCTTCTCTTAACACTTTGTCCAAATAGGCTTCTTCTACTTCTTGTAGCACAACCTTGTCATCAGGATTTGTAGAGTTCCTTAGCTTTTCCAATATACTTCCAATCACTTTTGAATTTTCATTTCTGATCCTACTCATTTCAATTTGTCTTTCACTTCCATCTTTGTTTGAGTAGATCACTCTTAGTGGATTGGTGATGACCATTAGTTCTTTTGCTTCTGCTATTCCAAAACTGGGATCTGATGTAAGAACCCGAATTTTTGTAAACTCCGAATTATGAATGAATAGTAATTTTGAAGTTTTACGAAAAGCATGTTAGCCCACACTAGGGGTGAGCACGGTTCGGTTCGGTCCGGTTTTTGACCGGAACCGGAACCGCATATCTTCGGTTTTAAAAATTGAAAACCGCAATCGCAACCGAACCATCGGTTTCGGTTTCGGTTTTAAAAAGACCGGTTCGGTTTTTATCGGTTCGGTTTCGGTTAAAAAACCGGATAAATAAAAATGAAAAAATATATAATTTAAATCATTATATTTTTACATTCAAATTTTATACAATCAAATATTTGATCACATTCTGCATAATAATACTACAAAAGAAAGGTAAGAAACTTTAACAATCAAATTTTAAGGTTGAATCAATAAAATGTGAATGTCCTTTGTCGTAGTATGCAATCTAAAAAGCACATAACCATGTCTAATGATGTTTACTCCTGATTATATGTTTTTTAATTGGAAAATAGAGGAATAAAATGTTGTAAAGGGGTTGTCATATTTTCACATTCAATATTAGTATATTTGATGTAATATGAAATATAATTGAAAAAACTATGTTCTAGGAAAATTTAATATTTAAATTATATATATATATATATTATATATAATAAATTTATTTATTTTAATGATCGGTTCGGTTCGGGTTTTTTCGGTTCGGTTTTGACCTATAACCGGAACCGGAACCGAAAGTCTCGGTTTTTAAAAATCAAAAACCGCAACCGCCGATTTGGTTTCAGTTTCGGTTTTTTCGGTTCGGTTTTCGCCGGTTTCGGTTCGGTTTCGATTTCAATTCGGTTTTTTGCTCACCCCTAGCCCACACCATGTAAGTGGTAGCGGATTATAAATCCGAAGTTGCATTGTGATAGTACTAAGTAAATAAGTGAATGCAAAAGTCGTTAGAATCAGAAGATTTTGTCGTTAACTAATTGTTTAGTAATTTATGAGATATCGAGAGATGGAAGATTAAGTTATAACCTAGGGATTATAATTCAAGGAAATTATATCATGAACATGCTAAGGTATTGTGATTAGTGAAGGTTCACATTATAAAGATATAAATGAGAAATGTTAACGCTAGGCATGCTTTGCTAAATGAAGGATTAAGCATATTTAGTAAATAGCAAGTGACATATATTACAAAGGAACCATGCATGCAAGTACTTGCATGGGAGGAGATGTAACTAAGGCATGTAACTAAGGAGAAGTAACTAAGGCAAGCAAAGCAACCAAAGTTAAGGAAACATAGTTCCCAAAATTAGGGAGAAGCAACCATAAAGCTACTTTATCACTTGGAGAAAATTCGACCAAGCCATGATTGTGTGAGAACTCAGCCATATAGCAATACATACACTTTATACAAACACAAATACACCAACACAAAAGCAAGTAAAGTAGAAAAGCTCTTTCCCATTTCTTTCTCCAGTTTCTGCCCAGCTTGAGCAAGGTTGAAAGAAAATTTTATAACTCCAGTTCTACTCATCCAAAAATCCCCAAATTTTAACCATATCTTCTTCACGATAGGTAGAAGGTACGTATTTAATTTCGTAATTTTTGGAGGTGTTTTGATTGGGTAAATAAATTGTAGAAGTTGAGGCTGAATAGTAACTCCGAAAATTACTAAGTTTTGTTCTTGATGTTTACTTATGATCAAGGCTAGATCAAGCTCTCCCAAGGACTCTAAGCTCTAGATAGGTGTTGTTTGAGCTCTAAGAAGGTATGAACACCACTAACCCTTACGTTTGTGTGAGTTGCATGGAGTAAAAATGTTAGTAGATAGATGTATGACTTAGCATGACTAAGTAGCTGTTTTGTTAGTAAGATGTGGTGTTGTGGGTTAAGGTTATGAATGATGTTAATCTAAAGTTGTGAAATCAGTAGCTTAATGATATGGTTATGATAGTATGAGTAAGGTTGAGTGTTGGTTGTGAATGGATTCACGATGGTTGAATCCGGAAAACGTTACGTTTATAGCCCTCGTAATGGCCATTTTTCGTAAGCACTCTTTTAAACTGTGAAAACCGATTTGTCAAGCCCCTGGCCCCAAACACCTCTGGCCATGACTGGTTAGTACTTGACTCATAGATCGTTTTGACGCTTGAATCATGTTATTTCGACTTACGGTTTAGGAGATAAGCCATTTTTAGTAAGGACGACTAAACTAGCCAAACTGTTTCGGGAAGCCCTTTTTGTTAATGAAAATGGACCCCTTAAAGGTCACCAAAAATCATGAAATTTTAAGGTAACATAGTTTGGGCAGTGCTAAAGGCCTCTGCCAAATTTCATGACCAGAGGATAATTTTTAGAATTTATAAAATTGTTGAAGCCGGGCAGGTTCAATGACGAACCTTAAAAGAGAATGAATGAACAAGGGATTTAAGTACCTAGGTAAAGTGACAAGTAGGAAGATGTCATGGACCCATGAATGGACTTAAGATGATTAACATATGTCCTTAAGGTTAAGCAACTTTAGAATAAGAGGTCTAACTTATGTCAAGCTTATGGTTCGTGCGTGCGTAACGTTAGTGGTTAAGATAACCAATAACTAACGAAACGTTCTATTTGATTTATATAGATCGTCCGTCAAGCCCTCGCACCTCGACGAACCCCAGGACCTCAGGCAAGTTTTCAAAACTAGTACTTAATGTACAATTGTTTTGTCGAAAGACTGTTGATGTTGTGATATAAATGTATGTTGAAAAGTATGAACTGCTTTATGTATAGTTACATATTTCGCAAAGGTTTCGGTTATATGCTATAAGAAATATAGATATAAGCCGGTAAGAGGAAAAAGGCTCTAAGTGTATAGCAAGTCATGTATTTTCGAACATAGACCGGGAGTCGGAAGATTATGTTAAGTACTGTCGTAATCCGGAAGAAGCTGGAGACAGATGATTTTTAAAAGACGATATAAATACTTCGATATTTATATTTTGATATTCTTTTGATAAAAGAATTAAATGAGGATAATAAATATTATTTATATATTATTTAATTAATGAATATTAATTTAAATATTCATTTATCGAGGATTATTTATTAATTATAATTAATAAATATTATTTAATTATATATTAATTATTTAAAATTCATTTACAAATTATTTTAGGTCTTTAATAATTATTCGAAACTTTCGATAATTATTTTAATTACTTTCCGACCTTCAGAAAATGATTTAAAAATAGTGAGAGCTCCCTAATATTTAATTTAATTATTTTAATAAGAATAAAATATGTTCAGACTTATCAAAAATAGGGAACTCGGTATATGAAAGGCAGAGTGTCTAAACTTGTAACACTATAACTTATGTAACTCAACTAAAAGAAAAGATACTTAACCGGAAGACAATCAAGAACATGAAGCCACAAAGAAATCAATGCTAATTGAAGACAGTGTAATTGATACAATTCAACATGTTTAACTATGATCAAATAAAGAAGAAATCATTGAAAGAAGTTCAAGACAGAGTTGTTCATGCCTCAGTGATTTGTAACTTAAAGATTCAAGATCATAACTATCAGTATCAATAAGACAAATTGATTTCAAGTGAACAAGAAGGAAAGCAATATTTGGAAAGCCACATTACTAATTAAATATGGTAATCTATTCAAGAAGCAGAAACACTATCAAGACTAGTCACTTATGAATCAGACCATTGCATCAAGTGTCAGGACATTGATAGCAAGTTTATGTCAGTAATAGAGATCCAGGTTCAAGAGCTTGTTGAAGAATATGGAAGACATAAAGAAATCACAAGTTCAAGATGTTGCATTGAAGTTTCAAGTTGAAGCCCAGAATTTCACTAAGTACAAAATGTTCTAGATAGCCAAGTAGAACATTCCTATGTAGAAATTCTACTTAGAAGTTCGAGATAGCCAAGTAGAACATTCCTATGTAGAAATTCTACTTAGAAGTTCGAGATAGCCAAGTAGAACATTCCTATGTAGAAATTCTACTTAGATGTTCGAGATGGCCAAGTAGAAATTCTCAAGTAGATATTCTACATGGAGGGCAGTTTCAACATGACACATGGCATCATCTAATTGGCGGATTTCCAAGCTTTCAAGATAAGATAAGATTTATGTGGACATCATTGGGCCACGTACATCTTAGTCTTTGAAGACTACAAGACATAGATTACAAGTAGTATAAATAGAAGTACTTGTGTTTTATTTTACAGAGAGCAATATTTTCAAGATAAACACTTGTAAAAGAGAGAGAGTATATTCACAGAGCTTAGTATCATTTACTACCCTCTTTACTTCTGGTGTACTTTGTAATGAATGTTGTAGCAACCCTTTCAAGTTATATATAAGACATATATTCCTTGAATCATTGTGTTCATTTATTACAGTGTATTTATTGCTTCTTAAATTGGAAAAGTTGTATTCACCCCCCCTCTACAACACATTTGGACCTAACAATTGGTATCAAAGCTTCATGTTTAACATACAAAACATAGATCCTTGTGTTTGGTAGAAGATTTGTGAGTTTTCATCTTCCAGAACTACTTTTCAATTTGTCTCGAAAAGTGGGCCTTAATTTGTTTCTAGTGAAAACTCATCCGAAAAATTATTTAAATACTCCAGGTGTGATTATTTAGCTTGGAAGGATTTTAGATAATTTTTGTGAATTAATCTGGGTACTTTGATATTTGGTGTTCTTGAGTGTTCATCATTATTCTTGTTAAAGAAGACAAACCCAGCAACTTTTTGATTTCCTTTTCAAAAAGATAAAAAGGTGTTATTGGCTTTTGATTTGACATATATCTCACAGCAAAAAGTATTACAGAAGATATTCAGTACCTTGCACGTGTGTTAGGTGTGTTAGGTGAGAAAAACCACAAAAGTCAAAAAGTGTGAAAAGTGACCTGCAGCAAATTTTATCCAAGGCAAAAGTTCTACATAGAATATTCTACTTGAATATTCGACTTGAGATTTTTTACTTGGACAAAAATTCGACTTGGACAAAAGTTCGACTTAGAAAAGTTCGACTTGGAGAATTTCGACTTAGGCAGAAGTTCTACATAGATATTCTACTTAGCCTTGTCCTGGTACTTAGAAATTTTTTTTGTGATCAAAATTTGAAGGTTGATTTATTTTGAGATAATTTAATTTTCTTTTAATTACTACTCAAGTAATAAGAAAAGTTTATTATCTTTACTTTAAATCCACATTTAGATGGCACCTAAAAACAATTTCAAGATTCCAATGTTCGACCGAGATCATTATGAAGAGTGGGTGTTGAGAATGAAACTTTACCTTGAGTCTGTCAATCCTGAATATCTGGAAGTCCTTGACAAAGGTAAATTTGTACCAATGGTTGTTGTTCCTAAGCACATGGAAGGAGATGTGGTAGTACCACAACGGTCTGAGCCTAAGAAGGCAGTAGACTTTTCAGATGCTGACAAGGAGCAGATAGTTGTCGATACATCCGTTCGACAAACACTGATGGAATCCCTAGATCATGAGATGTTTAATGTAGTTAAAGGACTAACTACAGAAAAGAAGATTTGGGATAAGCTAGAGGTCGTCATGGAAGGTACCTCTGAGGTCAGAAGCAACAAAACACTTATACTCAAGATGGAGTATGACACCTTCAGGATAAGAAAAGGTGAAAGTATAACCGATGTCTATCTAAGATTCAGTCAGTTGGTTTTGGATTTGAATCTGAGAGGTGTAACTCTCCCTGTGGTTGAAGTCAACACGAGATATCTGAGGAACCAGCCAAAAAGCATTGAACATAGAGTCTATGCTGTTAGAGAAACCAGAGATTTGCACACAACTACTCTGGAAGAATATTATGGAATTCTAAAGACCTATGAGCTGGAAACACTTCAAGATCAAGCATGGGATAATGATTCAAGAGGAAAAGAAGCTGCATCAGGGTTAGTTGCTGATGAGGAAGAGTCTAAGAAGGCAATGGTTGCAGAAAAACCTAGATCATCACCTGCATCACATCAAGTTGAAAATGATGATGAGTGTGCGTCAAATAGTGATGATGACTACTTCACCCAAGAGGAGCTGGACAACGTGGACGATAGTGTCGTGGCATACATGGCAAGGAAGTTCAGCAATATAACATTCAGAAAGAGTAACCGACCACAGAGTAAATCTTCATCTTACTATCGGGTTACTAGGGGTGGTGGTAGTTCTCAAGGTTACAAAGGCAAAGGCAAGAGTACCAGCTACAAATCTCCTTTGGATTTCAAAATGAAGTTCAAGTGTTATAACTGTGGTGAAGCTGGACATTTTGCTACAGATTGCAAGAAGCCTAAACAGACATATCCAAAAGAAACTTATGAAGCTCTCAAAAGCAAGTATGAGGCCCTGGTGAAGGAAAGACATGGAAAAAGAGCTTTAGTTGTCACAGAAGGAAGAGCTTGGGATGATTCAGACGAGGAAGAAGTTACTCATGTAGCAAACTTTGCCCTCATGGCTGAGACATCAGATGAACCAGAGGTACCAGTTCTAACCCTTAAAGAAGAAATGTCTATTAATGATTATAAGGTGCAGAACGGGGCTCTTAGCGAAGAGATCTATATGTTGTGCAAAAGTCTAAACACTTCACAAAAAGAACAGAAAACACTTGTTGCCAAATGCAGAATGCTTGAGGCAAAAGTGGAAGAGTTAGAGGCTGCTTGCACTATAGATACTTCCCTAAGAGACTCTATCAAAACTTTGGAACACAAGCTCAACCTTAAGGAAGAAATAGAAGCATGTCTAAGGAACAAACTAGCTGAGTTAGAAACTAAATGCGAAGCTTATAAACTAGCAGCTAGTAAAGTGAATGTTGATAGTGGAACATTTAAGAAGATAACTGGAGTAGGTGTAGGACTTGACTATTCTAACTTATCAAAGAAGGATGGAAAAAGACCTATAGATACTAGTTCCAGTAAGATTAAAAATGAAATACCTAGCATTCTTAAATCTACTGCCAAACCTATCTTTAAACACTTCGTTCCTCAAGAAGAAGAAGAGACTGAATTATTAGTTAGATATGAGATAGAGATGGAAGATCGCCAGAGAGAACAACCGGTAACTCCTATTAAGCAAGTTAAAATCAAATCCCCTAGAGAAGAATCTAGACCAGGATTAGGAGCTAAGGCTATTAAAAATCAGGGTAAAAAGGAAAAGAGCATAAAGGAGGTTAAGGCAGAACGAGTAAAGAAAGCATGTTATCACTGTAAATCTACTGAACATCTTTCTTATGCATGTAAATCTAACATGAATATTCCTGTTGAACATGCCATGCCTGTACCACATACAATGAATAACATGCATCAGAATCATGCACAATGTGGTCAACCTAATTGTATGCCATGCACTTTTAACGTCATGCAAACTTTTGTAAATTTGATGAATGCAACTAGTCAAACATGTCTAAATACTGCTACTAGTTCTAATGTCAAGAAGAAGCATGTGAGAGCTAAGACTGTCAGTCCTCCTAAAGTTAGGAGTGACAAGCCTTCTCCTAAGACTGACAAATCTGTCAAGTCTGAAAAAGGGAAAGACAAAGTCGAAAGCTCTAGTAATGTTAAAAAGAGTGCATCTCCTGTTGTTATACCTGATAACTATCGATCTTATAGAAAAGCCGGGCCCAATCAAAGTTGGGTTCCGAAGAACGCCTAACCAATCTGTCATTGCAGGGCATTAAGCAGAAAAGAAATAAAGTCTTATGGGTGCTAGATAGTGGAGCATCAAGGCATATGACAGGAAACAAGTCCCTGCTTACAGAGTTGGTTATGAAAGCTGGCCCTTATGTTACCTTTGGAGATGACAGCAAAGGTGTGACGAAGGGATATGGCAAACTGAAGACTGGCAATGTCATCATTGAAGATATTTCTTATGTTGAGGGATTTGAAGCACAATCTGTTGAGTATCAGTCAGTTCTGTGACAAAGGATACGAAATTGTCTTCAATAAGAAAGGTGTGTCAATCACTCACATTAAGGAAGGTTCATTGGCTTTAAGAGGAGTTCGAAAGGCAGATCTTTTTGTTGCAGACATGGATTCGGCAAATCAGAATGAAGTCACCTGTTTCTATAGCAAAGCTTCAGATGATGAAAGTTGGTTATGGCACAAAAAGCTATCTCACTTAAACTTCAAAACGATGAATGCTCTCGCAAGGCGAGAATTAGTGAGAGATCTACCACAGATGGAGTTTGCTCCTAAAGGACTCTGTGAAGCTTGTGAAATGGGAAAGTCAAAGCGAGCATCACATAAAAGTAAAGAAATTTCTAGTATCACTGAGCCTCTACAACTTCTTCATATGGATTTGTTTGGCCCAGTGAATGTCCTATCCTTATTTAGGAAAAGATATGCTTTGGTAATCGTGGATGACTTCTCCAAGTATACATGGGTATTGTTCGCAATGACGAAAGATGAAGTACCTTTCCTAATCATTGATCACATCACTCAAATTGAGAATGTTTCAACACTAACTGTGAAGACGATTAGAACAGACAACGGCACTGAATTTAAAAATGCAGTGCTGAATGACTTCTGTATATCTAAAGGAATACGTCATCAGTACTCAGCCCCGAGAACTCCACAGCAAAATGGAGTAGTTGAAAGGAAGAACAGAACATTAGTTGAAGCAGCAAGAACATTGTTGTATGATTCAAAACTTCCTCTATACTTTTGGGCCGAAGCAGTGAGTACAGTGTGTTACACTCAGAATAGAACCCTGATCATAAAAGATAAAGAAAAGACACCATGTGAACTAATGAACAACATAAGACCAACAGTCAATTACTTTCATGTTTTTGGGGCTAAATGTTACGTGCTTATAGATGATGAAAATCTAGGCAAATTTGCAGCAAAAGCTCGTGAAGGAATCTTTGTTGGTTATTCTACAGATGTGGTGGCAGCTTATCGGGTATTCTTAGTGAATGATCGAAAAGTGACTGAAAGCTACAACGTCAGATTCGACGATACCAAACTCCCATCAATATCTAAAGATTCTAGTGAACCTGAGTCCCTTAAATTTCAGAATCTGGACTTAGATGAACTTGAAGATGAACCTGAGTTGGTTCTCATTTCAAATGTTCTAAGTGTTCGTGAAGAAACACCTGAGCTTAATGAACAATCGAATCCTACAAGATCAGAAGAAGCTTTTTCCGCACGATCTGGCAACAACTCAGGGGGAGTAAACAGCAGCTCAAGAACAAGTGTTCAAGGCTCAAGACGAGATGACACTAGTTCTGTAGGAGCTGGCACTAACTCAGGGGGAGTTAGTGGAAATACCACAAGTAGTCAACACAACAACACAGAAAGTCAAGCTGAATCATCAAGACAATTTCCAAGAGAACGAGTATGGAGTAGAGACCATCCGTTTGAATTAATAATTGGTGATCCAGATGCTGGTGTAACTACTAGAAGAACTGCAAAAGCCGACATGGCTAATATTTGCTTATATTCTGGGTTCTTATCCAAGCTTGAACCTAAAGAAATAGAAGAAGCTCTTGTTGATGCTGATTGGGTGATTGCAATGCAAGAGGAGCTCAATCAGTTTGAAAGGCAGAAAGTTTGGAAGCTGGTACCCCGACCGAAGAACAGATCAGTAATTGGAACTAAGTGGGTATTCAGAAATAAACTGGATGAAGACGGATTTATAACACGAAACAAGGCTCATTTGGTAGCGAAGGGTTATTCTCAAAAAGAAGGTATTGATTATGATGAGACCTACGCTCCAGTTGCAAGACTTGAGGCAGTCAGGATGTTCTTGGCCTTTGCAGCACACAAGAACTTCAAGGTTTTTCAGATGGATGTGAAAAGTGCCTTCCTGAATGGAGAGCTAGAAGAAGAAGTATATCTGGAACAGCCACCTGGCTTTGTTGATCCAGAACTTGTAGATTTTGTGTACCTTCTCTTCAAAGCTGTCTATGGCCTCAAACAATCCCCAAGACGATGGTATGAAACCCTATCCTTGTTCTTAATTGCAAGTGGTTTTACTAGGGGAGTAATTGATAAAACATTGTTCTATAAAAATGTAAAAAGTGATTTAATACTTGTTCAAGTCTATGTGGATGATATTATTTTTGGGTCATCTAATGAGCGCTTGTGCGAGAAATTTGCCAAGTTAATGCAGGATAAGTATGAGATGAGCATGATGGGAGAGCTGTCCTTCTTCCTTGGATTACAGATTAGTCAAAGAAAAGATGGAATCTTTATCTGTCAGTCCAAGTACATCAAAGATTTACTCAAGAAGTATAATCTAGAAGATGCATCAACAGCTAAGACTCCCATGGCAACAGCCACGAAGCTTGATGAAGACAAATCAGGTAAACCAGTTGACATCACAAGCTATCGAGGTATGATTGGCTCACTCCTCTATTTAACTGCAAGTAGACCCGATATTATGTTCGCAACTTGTTTGTGTGCAAGGTTCCAAGTGAATCCTAGAGAATCACATCTCATAGCCGTCAAACGAATCTTTAGGTATCTCAAGGGAACATCAAATCTAGGGATTTGGTACCCAAGAGATACAGGTTTTAATCTAATTGGCTATTCGGATTCAGACTATGCAGGTTGCAGGATTGATAGAAAAAGCACATCTGGTGCATGTCAATTTCTTGGCAGAAGATTGGTGTCCTGGCAAAGCAAAAAGCAACACACAGTATCTACTTCTACTGCTGAAGCTGAGTACATTGCTGCTGGAAGCTGTGTAGCTCAAATACTGTGGATGAGGAACCAATTGAAAGATTATGGCATGGAGCACAAAAAGATTCCAATCATGTGTGACAACACAAGTGCCATTGCCATGACCAACAATCCTGTAGACCAATCAAGAACCAAGCATATAGACATCAGGTATCACTTCATTAGAGAACATGTCGAGGAGGGGACTGTGGAGTTACATTTTGTGCCCACAATGCAACAAATTGCAGATATATTCACTAAACCTCTTGATGAAGTAACATTCACTAGGTTGGTTGGTGAATTGGGGATGCTTAACACAAGTTAGTGATTTCTCTTATCTGTAAAATTCCAGTTTTAATCATGTTCATATGTTTTTAGTCTTGACAATTGCCTATGTTGTTTGTGCATAGTTAAAAACATATGTGAATAATCTCTACAATTGCTCAAAATATCACTTTTGCATGCTTATTCATCATTATGGATTTAGACTTTAAAATGTTTAATTAATGAGTATAATAGGATGCATATGGTGTTATTTTACATAAATTCATTGTGCTTTATGTGTAATTATTGGTTAAATCTTTGAATTTATGCTGGTTAGATTGCATGAACATAGGGGGAGTTAAATTCATATTACTTTCAATTTTTCATGATTTTTTATGAATTTACCTGTATTTTTCATGTAATTTTTATTAATTTAGAGGCCTTAGAATTATCAAGGAATATTTTTTATTGTTTGCTTTGTTAAAATTCCTTGAATTGATATTTATAATAATTTGGCAAAATTTTAATTGTTGTTTTTAATTGCAAAAATTGCCAAATTATTATGACTATCTTCAAAATTAAAAATTTTGAAAATTCTAAGTCTGGGAAGAATATTCGAGCAAAGGTCTATCTCGAAATTCATCTCGAAATTTGACTTGAATTTCGAGTTACAGTTCCCAGTGTGCCTATTTTAAAATTCCAAGTCTGGGAAATTGTTCGAGTTAATCTCTATCTCGAACATTATCTCGAATATTCGACTTGATGTTCGACTTGAGTCCCATCTCGAACATTATCTCGAATATTCTCGAACATTATCTCGAATATTCGACTTGATGTTCGACTTGAGTCCCATCTCGAACATTATCTCGAATATTCGACTTGATGTTCGACTTGAGTCCCATCTCGAACATTATCTCGAATATTCGACTTGATGTTCGACTTGAGTCCCATCTCGAACATTATCTCGAATATTCGACTTGATGTTCGACTTGAGTCCCATCTCGAACATTATCTCGAATATTCGACTTGATGTTCGACTTGAGTCCCATCTCGAACATTATCTCGAATATTCGACTTGATGTTCGACTTGAGTCTCATCTCGAACATTATCTCGAATATTCGACTTGATGTTCGACTTGAGTCCCATCTCGAACATTATCTCGAATATTCGACTTGATGTTCGACTTGAGTCCCATCTCGAACATTATCTCGAATATTCGACTTGATGTTCGACTTGAGTCCTATCTCGAACATTATTTCGAATATTCGACTTGATGTTCGACTTGAGTCCTATCTCGAACATTATCTCGAATATTCGACTTGATGTTCGACTTGAGTCCCATCTCGAACATTATCTCGAATATTCGACTTGATGTTCGAGATAAATTCCCAGGTTTGAACTTGGAATTTTACTCATTTTTTTTTGGAATTTTGTCTTGATATTCGAGATAGGATTCCCTGGTGGGTTTATTAAGCTGTTTTAATTGATCAAGTGATTATTTGTTCGAGTTCGTGTCATCTCGAACTTTATCTCGAATATTCGACTTGATGTTCGAGATAGTTCCTATCTCGAAACGCATCTCGAATTTCGACTTAAATGTTCGAGATAGTGTTCGACTTGGGTTCCCCAGTACGTACTTAGCATTTTTTTCTTGTTTTTACAGGGGTATTCTTGTCTTTGCTCATATATGCCTATATATACATCTCTAACACGCATCACTTTTCACTTTTACCTAATTGTTTTAACCTTAAATTTTTACAGCCCCCACCCACCCTCCCTGCGATTTCAAACAGTCATTACCCTGTTCATTCGAGTTGTGTTAAAACTCTCACATATCTCGAACTACTGCCCATTTTACGTTTACTATTCTCTGTTTGTGTTCATTATTGCCTGTGATTGTGTATTTGGCCCTGTCTGTTCATCTGTTCAGCTTGTCATATACACACACACATATACACACAACTATCACGGTTATTTACAACCATAGTTTAGTTTTATATCACTGATTTGGCGTTGCAGTATTTACTGGACTGGGTTTTGTTTATTTTGATTTTCCTCATAATTAATTCCGTAGTTTAGTTCAAATCGGCTGTTCATCTTCTCGATTCTCTAAAAGGAATTAATTAGATTACATTTTTTTTCCTTAAGTGTTTCTTTTTAAAAAAAAATCACATTAATTCAAGGAAAAATTATTTTACAAATGGGTCACCAATTTACACTTGCGAAAAATAATTTTTATAATATTAGTACGGAAATTGGTGATCAACTCCCGCGCTTCAAGTTTTGGGTACGGTTTCTTAATTTGTACTCCAAGGCTAGTGTTGCTTTTACTGCTAAACCAACACTAGTCCATGATGCTTTACAACAATTATGGACTAGTGCGGTTACATTTGGGAGCAAAAATACCCCCTATGGTTTCTGGTTTACCTTGGCGGGTCAGGAATATGAAGTAACGGAGGAAGTGTTCAACAGGGTTCTGGGATTTCCAGTTAAAGATGTTTATGACCCTGAACCTTCCACGGCAGATCGTCTCAAATTCTTTGAGGAGATTGGATGCTATCCTCCTTCTGGACGGATCTTAGCTGGCGCCATCCAGAAACAATACTTCCAGGTGGAATGGAATTACTTTTTCGAGGCCATCACGAGATGTTTTCAGCCGCGTGAAAAAGATTATCATCAGATTCCAATTCCCATACAGATCTTTGCCGTTTCCCTAGCCCGTGAACTGGACATTAATTATGGACGAATAGTTCTTTCCGAAATAGTGGCTACAATGGGATCATCTGCAAACAGAAACCTTGCAACTACTAACGTTGTATGCTGGTATCCTTGTTTCTTACAAATGCTCATTAATCATTTAGTACCGACTAATGCTTTAGCTGTAAGACAGGCATTTGCAACGAGTAAAACATCTGCATCACTTGGAATGGGCACCAAGTCACTCATAACGATTGCTAATCAGGATAAACATCACGGTAAAGCGCTGATTATTCCTGCTAATATTCAAGTGTGGCTTCAGTATGATGCAGGTATTACTACTATGGCGGGAACCTCGCACGTATCATCACATGCTCAGAATCCATCTGCACATGCTGACGCATTTCAAGGGATTCCTGAAGAGCCTCAAAGTGATGAAGATGATGATGGCCACTCTCACGGTCAAACCTCTGCCGGTCAAAGGGAAAGACAAACTACTCCTCATGCTGATCTTGATCCCTTTGCTGGACAAGGTAATGAAGGAGGTAACTTCTATGAACAAGAGCAACTCTCTGTTCACACTACTGATACCTCTTCCACTAAATCTGATTCCATGGCCCAAGATTCTGCTAGCCCGCAGGATCTATCCCAGGGTGAGAGCTATATTTCTGATTCTGAGTCTGAAACTCTTGCTTCTTCTATTTCACCCTTGCTCACGGGAGTTAAAAGGCTGGCATCTGTAGATTTAGGTGAGGGCTCTGAGAATGACCCAGAAGTGCAGCCAATTTTTCGGAAGAAAGCCAAATTTTCACATGCTGCAACTTCTTCAGCCCAGTCCAAACCTAGAATGTCATTCACACCCACTCCACCTCACGAGAGTGGTTCTACCTTTGCACATTCTACACCTAAGAATCTTGGTGAGGATCTGGGGCCTTCTGAAGAGCCTGTTACTTCAGAAAGGCCAGAAGCTTTTATTGCTTCAGAAGTACCTTCACCGGTACATACTGATGCTGCAGAGAGGATCGGTTCTGATGTTGTACTAGAACACTCTGCAGCCTCTCAACCTGAGATTCCACCTCAGGATATGACAGGAACAGATCCCGTAACTGCTACTCACTTTACTTATCCAGTTTCTGCAGGTACTGCTTTCACTTTCAGGAATATTATTGAAGACATACACGAGCGTGAGACATGGAGTGTGTGTGAGCGTTTAGGGAGTGAGGGACCTTCATTTTTAAGGCCCGAAACCGAGCGACAAACACTAACAGAACGATTTTTAGAGCGAGGACACCCTGACCAAACACCGTCCCTTAATCTTGAAAATCTTGACACGCGTATGACCGCAATTGAAACTGAAATCAAGCAGTTTGGGCAGTCGATGGGGCAGTTGGGGATCAATGTTGGTGACAATCAACGAGCTCTTGATGACTACGCAACACGGATGGCCAGTCAAGCAACAGCGTTGGATGACTTGACAAATAAAGTGAATGACTTGGGCCATGCTGGTGGTATATTGGGCAGCACTCTGAATGACAGAATGGGAGCAGTGGAGAGCATAATGCATACCATGGCGACAGAGATCAGCAGGATGATGTATGCAGTTAGAAGCTTTGTTCCCCCCGAGTGCTTTGACGAACAATTTTATCAGCCTCCCCCTGATACTGAAGGTACTGGTGGTGCTGGAGGTGCTGGTGAAGCTGGACCCTCGGGTTCTGGTTTTGGTGGTTCTCATGCAACTTCTGCATCTGGCGAGAAAGGTGGTGTTGGGGATAACTCACCTAAGAGGGAGAGTGGTAAGGAGACGAGACAGCAGTCGGTAATAATTGAAGAAATTGAAGAACAAACTGCTGATGTTATCAAAGAAAATGAGCCAGTGAATGAAGAAGAGGCTAAAAGAAAGAGGAAGGGTAAGGCAGTGGTGGCTGAACAAGAAGAGCCATTCATTGACTTGAGTCGTCATCAGGAAGAGGCACATGAAGCACTTGATTCAGATTCTGATATGGAGGATGTTCCGTTAGCACATGCTATTAGAAGATCTTTGAAGGAACAAGGTGGAGGTGCTGGAATGTCTTCCGGACAGCCTGAAGAAATACCTGTTGATAAGGAAACTCTAGAAGCCCAACAGTTGGCCTTGGAACAAGCTCAGTTCTATAAAATGAAGATGATGCAGGATGAGGCTGTTTTCCTTGAAAAGAAAGCGGAGCTTAAGGAGAAACAGTATGATCATGAGCTTGCAAGGTTAGCTGATCCTCAAGTAGATCTGGACAAGAGAAGGATCGGGCAGAAATGGGATGATGCAAGAAAGATTCTATCGGGAGTTTGTACAAGAGGAACTCATAACAAAAAGGTGGAAGACTTGTTCTACAACTTGAACTTGCAGAATCCACTGATTGTTGACTACATAAATGCTTTGAAAAGGTTGATCTCAAAAGTCAGAGTTGGATATAATGCAATGGTTAAGGAATGGCAGGTCATCTTGTCTTTAGTCGAAGGAGTCCCGACATCCTTCTTGTATGTGGATGATCAATTCATCTCGAGAAGATCTGCGTCAGAGTTGTTCTTGCTAGTAACAAAAATTCAATATTCTCAAGCTGAAGAGCTTAGCATTCTGTATAGGGATCAGTTAATGCAGCTAGCAGAGGACAAATGACCAGAATTCTCAGCAAATCCTGATATTGTTCGGATGGTTGTCGATGGAAAGATGATGAGGGTGAGCTTAGAGGAAAATGACCTAATGGCTCTATCAGTAGAATCCCTAAAGGCGGTATGCAGGCAAATGATGAGTAAGGGATTCACTTCTGACATCAAGGAAAAGTCAGTGGAGTTCATTGAGAGGGTCATATTCAAAATGAGCAATGAAATTTGGAAGTGTGACATCATTGCTCCAAACCCTCTAGACAATGTTAAGGTTGAGCCAGAGCTAATTGAAAGAAGATGGAATATTCTACAAGCTGGTAAAAGTGTAGATGAAGCACTGACTCTTCCTTCTGGATCACTGGAACAAGGAGAAATAAGGGAGGCAATTGGTGTTCCAGGAAGAGATAGTGTGTACTGGATACATTCATATGACGATGACACAGCTGATACTTTAGCATTCATAGACGCAGACCAAAATCAAACACTGTTGCACATGAGTAGGAAATGGTTGCTGCAGACTCAAGATGCCGCTTTTCTGGAGAGAGTTTTAGAAGCATTCAAATGGGGCGAAGTGGAGAATGAGAATGTAGATGAGAAGCAGAGACTCCTGAAGTACTTATCTGAAGTAGTGGTGGAAAAGAAGCGAATGGAGCGAGATGCGGCTAGTGTCCACAATACTAACCGTGTTAAGGGCTACCCTAAAATGATCTATTGTCAGTTTAAGGCTGATAAGTCTCATTGGAAGTCACAGCTCATAATGAAAAATTTTGAGGACATTCCAAAGATCAGAACTACTCAGGAAGTGGACAAACTCAGAAGGCTATTCATGCATCCTTATCCAGAGCCCAGGAATCCTCTAGAAATGGAAGCGGTAAGTCTGTTGAATGCAAGGTGGAAGCAACTTCATGATCCAGTTTACAAAAAAGAACAGCAACAGAAGGAAAGGCGCAGAAGGTTGAAGGAAGAGAAGCACCAAGCTGAAGAAGTTAGGAAGAAGAGACGGAATTAGAATTAATGGTCAGAGTGGTGTGAACTTGAAGTTGTAAAAAATTCATATCTTTTTGGTTGCTTTAACTCACTTGAGGAAAATTCACCTGATCACGGTATGCGAGATAGGCTAACTTACCATACTGTAACCGTGAATCAGAGTGGATCCAATAAGGTGATATAAGTTTGACTGAAAGGTATGAAATAATCCAGGTGATAGGAATCATTCAAATGATCTTTAATTCGAAGTTCGAATTTTCTGTCTAGCTTAAACTTTATCTATTCTAGTTCTTTGAATTGTTTTCAAGTTATTTCAGTTGTAATTTAAACAAGACAGTAATGTTATTTATCTTTTTCTCGTCTCATTGTTTAGTTGAGTTATCCCTTGTTAATTTAAATGTCATTGTTAGACTATCAAATAGGGGGAGATTGAAAGGCAGAGTGTCTAAACTTGTAACACTATAACTTATGTAACTCAACTAAAAGAAAAGATACTTAACCGGAAGACAATTAAGAACATGAAGCCACAAAGAAATCAATGCTAACTGAAGACAGTGTAATTGATACAATTCAACATGTTTAACTATGATCAAATAAAGAAGAAATCATTGAAAGAAGTTCAAGACAGAGTTGTTCATGCCTCAGTGATTTGTAACTTAAAGATTCAAGATCATAACTATCAGTATCAATAAGACAAATTGATTTCAAGTGAACAAGAAGGAAAGCAATATTTAGAAAGCCACATTACTAATTGAATATGGTAATCTATTCAAGAAGCAGAAACACTATCAAGACTAATCACTTATAAATCAGACCATTGCATCAAGTATCAGGACATTGATAGCAAGTTTATGTCAGTAATAGAGATCCAGGTTCAAGAGCTTGTTGAAGAATATGGAAGACATAAAGAAATCACAAGTTCAAGATGTTGCATTGAAGTTTCAAGTTGAAGCCCAGAATTTCACTAAGTACAAAATGTTCTAGATAGCCAAGTAGAACATTCCTATGTAGAAATTCTACTTAGAAGTTCGAGATAGCCAAGTAGAACATTCCTATGTAGAAATTCTACTTAGAAGTTCGAGATAGCCAAGTAGAACATTCCTATGTAGAAATTCTACTTAGATGTTCGAGATGGCCAAGTAGAAATTCTCAAGTAGATATTCTACATGGAGGGCAGTTTCAACATGACACATGGCATCATCTAATTGGCAGATTTCCAAGCTTTCAAGATAAGATAAGATTTATGTGGACATCATTGGGCCACGTACATCTTAGTCTTTGAAGACTACAGGACATAGATTACAAGTAGTATAAATAGAAGTACTTGTGTTTTATTTTACAGAGAGCAATATTTTCAAGATAAACACTTGTAAAAGAGAGAGAGTATATTCACAGAGCTTAGTATCATTTACTACCCTCTTTACTTCTGGTGTACTTTGTAATGAATGTTGTAGCAACCCTTTCAAGTTATATATAAGACATATATTCCTTGAATCATTGTGTTCATTTATTACAGTGTATTTATTGCTTCTTAAATTGGAAAAGTTGTATTCACCCCCCCCTCTACAACACATTTGGACCTAACAGTATAGGAAGTGAACAACTATTTACTTCTCAAAAGCAGTCAAGTTTTGGAACCAGTTTCCACAATAGTAAGAGCTTTCAACTTATCAAATCATGAGAGGTTTCCAACTAACTCCCGGGTCGAGATTCTAAATGGTTTTCTTTCCTCAAATGAAAGACATCAGTTGATGAAGGTCAACATACCTTTGTGGTAATAGGGCTGCCCCATTTTTTGGCAGTACCCATTCAGTTTTATGAATCTATTAACAAGTATGATATACTTGGGGAACTAAGATTAAGTTCTGGTTCCAAGTTATAGATTATTCCAGGGACTGGAGAAGAATTTCGGGCCATTGATGTCGCCCGGTTAGCATAAGAGGTCGATTGACACCGGCCCAGCAGATGAATTTCGGGACTTTGATGTCGCCCGGTTAGCATAAGAGGCCGATTGACACCGGTCCAGCAGAGCGTAAGAGGTACGTGAGAGGCACGACCCAGCATTTTGGCCCATATGCGGTCTAGGGTGATTTCCAATGGCGGTAAAATTCCGTCGGCTCCCCCTTCTACATGTAGAGAAACAACAAGAGACTCCGTATGATACGACTGATCATCGTATGTGTACGGTCGTAGTATGATGAAAAGCTCCAGCTATAGTCCCTTCTTCCAAATTGGAATTATGCTACGCACCGTAACGAAAGCCGCTAAGGGCATAGTTATCGATGGTAGCGGAGAAATGTTTTAAAAGGAATTATGTTACTCATCATGTTTCTATGAAAGTTATTTTAAACTTCAGTTGGTTGCACATAAATGCTTTTACAACTAACCTACAGCATGTTTTCAGAATATATGTGATCAAGGAAAAAGCTTACAGTTTTACAACATGTTTTCAGAAGTATTTTGTATATTGTTGAGCTATATTGCTCACCTTTGCTTTCTTTATATATCACAACACAACAGGACAGCAGGATGCCGCGGATGCAGCGCACCGCCAGGAAACGCGTGGGCAACGCCCACGCATTCCGTAGGTTTTTCGCCAACCTACCTCAGGTAGGGAGTAGGAGTACTAGTAGGATAGGGGTACAGTTGTTGACAGTACGCCTTATCTATAAGTATGATCTATGTAAGTTAATTAACAAGAACATGTATTCATATTCCGCACTGTTTCAAGTAGAAACTACATTGCCTTTAAAGGCTCAGGAGCTTACTTTTGGGATTGTAATATGACTCTGATGGATTTATGTATTATATGTATGTTCGTTCTGAGACTATAATCAGTAGGATGTATTTATGAACTGTGGGGTCACTACAGGTGGAAGATGATCATTAGGGATTAAGTTAAATGTATTAGTAGCAAGAAAAAGGGACCGTGACGGCCCAGATCTCTGACCCCGGGTCTAGGGGCGTTACATCTGATTCTGGCACTCCTCTTGATAAATCAAACATGTGTTCATCACCCGGATCAGCTCTGAATGGTTCTCTAGGTTGAGTCCCTTTAGATGGATCAAATCTTTTGATGTTTTGGAGATCTCTTCCCAAAGCTTCTGAGATGTTTAACCTGTAGGCAAAAATTCTTTCTGCTGCTTTCCACTTTTCAGTAGTTCTGAACCCTTTTCCCCTAAGCAAGCCCTCAATAAACTTTAATCGTCTGAGTGAGTAGAATGGCAATGCTTCATGATCCAGTCTCAGTATTTGAAGAAATCTGTCTTTGAAGTATCTGACTTGATATGGATCTGGTTGAATCTCTGGCTCTACTTTTTCCATAAGCTTTTCAATCACTTCAGCCATTAAATCATTTTCAGAGGATTCATGGATTCTGATCTTCTGCTTCAGTGCAAACAACTCAGGTAAAGACCTTCTCTTCAGAAATTCACTTGATATGGTCCTTAACCCGTAGTTGTTGAAAGACAGGGTTAATCTCCAACCTTCTGATTCCGGTGCCATAGAAACTACCAGATAGGATATTTCACCTTTCAGTTCAAAGTAGTAGTTGCTCAGGCTTCTGTTCCTTCTTTTGAAGACTTGAAATAGCCTATGAACTTCTTCATCATTATTGACCAAGGCACCAATGTCGGGCCTTCTTAAATTTGCTCTGGCTATTTCCCATTTTCTTCCGGTCTTCGAAGTATAGAGCTTCTTCTTCTTTTTCTGATAAGTTGCCCAGTTTGATTTTCTGATTTGTTCATCAATTGAATTAAGGTCTTCATATGTCTTAAAATCATCCTCCTTGACTTTCTTGATCTTATGCTTGTCAATATAGTCAGAGAATGTTCTTGGATATGCAGCTTCATTCACATATGAATCCATTTCATTGAACGGGTCATCATTTGGAATTTCTCCTTCTTCTAACTCCTCCCCTTCAGCATATGCATGTTCTATTTCTTTTGCTTGTTCAGAAGAACTATCATCTACTACCTTTTCCTTTCCTTTGACAGATATTTCTTTTTCTTGATTTGAACCACCTTCTTTCTCCCCCTTAGTTGGGTTATCCTCCGGAGCTGGGGTTGATTGAAGAGGTAAGGAAGTTGATCTCTGTGCTAACAGCTCTTTGAGTAAACCTTTAATTTCTTTGTTGTCCCGTTGTAGCTTTTCTTGACCTTTCACAATCTTGGACATGGAATGTTTGAATAGTCTAAATTGTGCTTCTAGATTGATAATCCTTTGAAGTAAAGCTGTATTGTGCTGAGTTGGTTCAGTATCTGGGGAATTCCTCGCATCTGGTTCTTCCGAAGAATCATTACCAAGTGGAGAATTACCTTTAGAAGGATTTAGAACTCTTTCATGCCTAAGCACTATCTCATCACAAGGCTCAGTAATCACTTCATCACCGAGTGGAGCCTCATCTCTTAGAGATGGGCTGTCCCTAGAATTTGTATTCTGGGAACCCCTCTTCCTTCTATGGAAGGGTTGCCTCTCCTCTTGACCAAAAGTGGTAGGGAGACTTCCTGTTTCAGGAACTGGAAGTGTTGGTTCCAGTGTGGTCACCACATTAGACACTGTAATGATTGGCAGTTGAGTGTCTGTGATGCCAGCTAAAGCCTGTGATGGCATGTCCTGCTCAGGCTCAACCTGAGTAGGCTCCGCTACTGGTGTAGCTATTCCTTGAATGGAACCCTCACTCCCTCTATGGAGGAGTTGCCTCTCACCTATTCCAGAAATGGATGGGAGAACCTCCGATAACGGAGCTAGAGATGTTCTATCCAGGGGGGTCACCACCTCGAACAATGTAATGCATGGCAAGTTAGAGTTCGTGGTGCCCCGCGAAGCCTGTGAAGGCCTGTCCAACACAGGATCTACCTGTGAAGGTTCTGCTACTGAAGTAGCTTGGCTAACCGTCAATTCATTTTTATTTCCAAACAAAGAAATACGGATTTGTGCATTTAAGTGCTCCATCCTTTGGATATTTGAAAGCTCAGGTGAATTGGGGTTTTGGCTAGCAGATGCCTCTGGTTCATAACATATTCTGCTTCTTTTGCTAGGAGGCAGAGCTGCTTCAGTGGTTTCAACATCCACCTTATGTGGTGCACTACAGGCACTATCTCCCTCATCCTCACTTAGGGTTTCAACAATCATGACAGAAGGAGTTGGGATAGGTGTTTGTTGTTCTATGACAGGGGTTTGAACCTGTTGGTTTTCAGGCTCATTGTCATGTCCTATTGCCACTGGGGACATTGGTGTTTGTGTGTGCAAAGTTGGCTGTGAGTTGTCCAACATAGCAAGATAATCTTCACTAAGTACTAGTGAAAGATCAAATTCAGGAAGACTACCTGTACTTGGACTTACTCTTGGTGTACCAGGGTGATAAGATTCTGCATCATTTTCAGTCCCTGCTTCATCAGCCATTTTTGTATTACTTGCATTTGGCTCATTTTCCATTTGAATCTCTTCTTCTTCTGCTGCTTCTTCTTCATGTTCATTCTCAGATTCAGCTTCAAAGTCCTCATTCATGGAATCTTCAATTTCAGGACTTTCTTCTTGCTGTTCACCTGCTACAGGGATCATAACACTTTCCATATATTCTGTTAGTCGTGCTATGTTCTCATTTGGGTAATCACCCCTGTTGACCATTAGTGCAACGACACTACCACAAATTTTAGAACATTGTTCGTACTGACTTGCAAAGAAAGCAAGCATTTCATCATTAGTTAGTAGGTCATTAAGCACTAATTGTAGAAATCTAGGATAAAAACATTCAACATTGACTCTGTTGATGTCTCTTTTGGCACTAGATCCCATAGCCTGAAGAATGCTTTTCATTAATAGCTTACCATAATTGATATTAAGATTGTTAGAGATGGCATACCCAATATATTGAGTCATTTTAGGAATACCACTCCATCCACTCTTTTTCTTTGCAAAAACATGGTTAACTATATGAAAGAAAAAGTTCCATTCACGAGGAAGGTTATGTTTGTAAATTTCAGTTAAGTTCAATGGTCCTACGTGTGTGATAAAATAGAAGAAATTTGCACGTTCAGGGTCATCAGGTAAAGGATCAAAGTTTTCAGTGTTAAACTGCAAAATCCTATTTAAGTCCTGATCCGTTACCCTGACATCTCTAGATTCTAGGGAAAAAGTAAAAGCCAAATTGTCTTCATTTGATGTATCGACAGCAGAATAATAACATGCAAGCAATGCATCAAGATTTAATTCAGGGCTTGCAGTTAAAGCATGTCGTACATTTGAATGTTCACGAAGAAACCTAATCCAATTGCTATGGGTTCAGCAACAGACTGTGGCTCTATTGTGAGTGCATTATTTGTTTTATGTATAATAAATTTTCCAACCATTTTTGAATAATTAAAAATGAGCAGATAATTTATTATTTAATTAATACAAATATTTTGCAAAACCAATTTTAATAAATTAATTCGAGTAAAATTAACTCAAATTCAAATCACTTCCAAAAAATAATGGGAAAAAAAATCTATTATGCACTAGAAGTGATTTGCAACACAATTAAAATTTTTAATCAATTTTTAATCACCTAAAAATGACTAGATCTGAGTAAATTCGAATATATAACTCGAAATGTGTCTTTCAAAGAAACTGCACCAAATGATTTGATTTTTAAATATGTTGTAGATCTTTGAAAATGACACACAGAACTGTTTTTAGATTTTAAAAATGGTGAATAAAAATTAATAAACAATGGTGGTTGTCGAGTTTTTTTGTCGTGAAAAGTGCAAGAACAATGGTGTATAATATGTATGTATCGACTGTTGAATGATAGAAAATAAGCTAAGTGATATGCATTTCAAAGAAATCGACACACAGTAGAAAATTACAAAAATGCCCTCTATGTTAAAACAAAATCGACACATAGAAATACTAAGCCAAATTTCTAGTTTTAAAAATATTCTATACAGTGCACTAGAAATCGACACAGAGAATTTCTATAAAAAAAATCGACACTTGAAAAAAAAATCAATAAAGCCTGTTAAGCTATGTGTCGATTTTCACTCCCCCTGTATTGACCAAGTCAACACAGGGTACTAAAATTCGACACCTAGAAAAGTTCTAAGTAAAAATGCTGTGTGTCGAATTTTTAGCACTCTATGTTACTCTGTATACAAAATTCGACACCCACATAAATTTTTAAGGTAAGAAGCCTATGTGTCGAATTTTTGTTACCCTGTATACAAAATTCGACACCCACATAAATTTCTAAGATAAGAAACCTATGTGTCGAATTTTTGTTACCCTGTATATTTTGTACTTGAACAAAATATATTCTATTATCAATTGGTAACATTCGAATAAATAACCAAATAAAATCTTATTTAGAATAAAATTCTAAATAAAATATTACCAAATTGATAATATCACAATTATTATAATAAATTATTTAATTAAAATATCATTGACTGATATTAATCAAATAGAATATTTAAATAATTATGCTTCTTATTTTTATTAATAAATTTAAATTATGAAGCAAATATTATCTTTAATTGCTATTTTATAACTTAAATAAATTAGCAAAAATATAATTAAATAAATACTCAAAATCTATTAAAATAGAAATAAGTATTCAAATAATTTTAATTCACAATTAATTAATTACCAAATAAATATATCAAGATATACTCTGGGCAATTAATTATTTGTCAATTAAGATGCTAGAAGTTTAATTACTGGATGATCAAATAAATTCACAAATTCTTTTAATATTGAAGATTAAATATTTGTGAACTTATTTACACCAAATTGCAGATAAGATCTAGACATTTAACATCCCAAGTTCACAAATCAATCTAGTGAAGGTAACTTCATCCAATGGTTTAGTGAAAATGTCTGCAATTTGCTGTTCTGTAGGTACAAAGTGTAACTCTACAGTACCACTTATGACATGCTCTCTAATAAAATGATACCTGATATCAATGTGCTTGGTCCTTGAATGTTGAACAGGATTGTTAGTGATAGCTATGACACTAGTGTTGTCACAGTATATTGGAATTTTGTTCAGCAACAGTCCATAATCTTGAAGTTGGTTCCTTATCCATAATATCTGAGCACAGCAGCTTCCAGCAGCAACATATTCAGCTTCAGCTATTGACATTGCAGCTGAGTGCTGCTTCTTGCTGTACCAGGATACCAATCTTCTACCAAGGAATTAACAACTCCCTGATGTACTTTTTCTATCAATCCTACACCCTGCATAATCAGAATCTGTATAGCCAATAAGGTCAAAACCTGTATCTTTAGGGTACCAAATTCCAAGATTCAGACTTCCCTTAAAATACTTAAAAATCCGTTTAACAGCTATAAGATGTGATTCTTTAGGATCTGATTGAAACCTAGCACACAAGCATGTAGCAAACATAATATCTGGCCTACTTGCAGTTAAGTAAAGTAATGAGCCGATTATACCTCTGTAGCTTGTGATGTCTACCCTCTTACCAGACTCATCTTTATCAAGCTTAGTGGCAGTTGCCATTGGGGTTTTGGTTGATAATGCATCTTCAAGACCATATTTTTTCAATAGATCTTTGATGTACTTGGTCTGGAAAATGAAGATTCCATCTTTCCTTTGACTTACTTGGAATCCAAGGAAGTAATTCAGTTCTCCCGTCATGCTCATTTCATACCTACTCTGCACTAGCTTAGCAAATCTACTACATAATTGATCGTTAGTAGAACCAAATATAATGTCATCTACATATACTTGCACTAATATCATATCATTTTTATGCATTTTGTGAAACAGAGTCTTATCTATGACACCTCTAGTGAATCCATATTCAAGTAAAAATACAGATAGAGTGTCATACCATGTCCGAGGTGCCTGCTTTAAGCCATAGAGTGCCTTGAAGAGAAAGTATACAAAATCTGCAAATTTTGGATCTTCAAACCCTGGGGGTTGTTCCACATACACTTCTTCTTTAAGCTCTCCATTCAGGAATGCACTCTTCACATCCATTTGATAAATTTTGTAATTAGAGTGTGCTGCGAATGCCAGAAACATCCTGATAGCTTCAAGTCTTGCCACTGGTGCATATGTTTCATCATAATCTATTCCTTCTTCTTGGGAATAACCTTTAGCAACCAGTCTAGCTTTGTTCCTCGTGACAATGCCATCTTCATCCAGCTTGTTTCTGAATACCCGCTTGGTGCCAATTACTGACTTATTCTTTGGCCTAGGTACCAGCTTCCAGACTTTTTGTCTGTTAAATTGATTGAGTTCTTCTTGCATAGCAATAACCCAATTTGGATCTTCCAGTGCTTCTTCAACTTTCTTTGGTTCTATTTCAGAGAGAAAACCAGAGAATAAATATTCATTCTGAGAAGCACGTCTAGTTTGAACTCCAGCATCTGGATCTCCTAGAATCAACTCAAAGGGGTGATCTCTACTCCACACCCTATGTCTAGGTAGATTTGCCCTTGAAGATTCAGCTTGATTATCATTAGGCTGTTGAGTCCTGCTAGTTGATCCTTCAGTTGCTCCCCTTGAGCTGCTGCTTGGATGAGAATGAGATTCTCTGCCACTACTAGTAGTTTCTGTGAATCTTCCACTGTTTCCACTACTAGGGTCAGAATCAAATTTATTATTCTCATTTGGAACTTGATTTTCTGTTGCAGCTTCAGGTTCTAATTCACTTTCATCTGAGTTCATATTTTCAAACTGCAGAGTTTCAGTGTCGTCTGTTCTTTGTAGACTTGGGAGCTTGAGATCATCGAAAGTTACAGTCATGCTTTCAATGACCTTCTTTTGTTCAATCACATAAACCCTGTACGCCTTAGATTCCAGAGAGTAGCCAAGAAATATGCCTTCATGAGCCTTGGATTCGAATTTTCCTAGGTGCTCATCATCTTTCAATACAAAACACTTTGCTCCAAACACATGAAAGTATTTTAGTGTTGGTTTCTTGTTTTCCATTATCTCGGATGGAGTCTTGTCATAGTCTTTGTTGATCAGGGTACGATTTTGAGTGTAACAAGCTGTGTTGACTGCTTCAGCCCAAAAGTATAAAGGTAACTTTGCTTCATTTAGCATTGTTCTTGCTGCTTCAACCAAAGTCCTGTTCTTCCTTTCTACTACTCCATTTTGTTGTGGAGTTCTGGGCGCTGAGAATTGTCTTGAGATACCTTTTTCAACACAAAATTCATTTAGAGTTACATTCCTGAATTCTGTTCCATTGTCAGACCTGATTTTTCTGACAGGCAAACCAGCTTCTACCTCTATCTTCTTTATGTGATCAATGATTATTTGAGGGGCTTCATCCTTTGTGGCTAGAAACAACACCCACGTGTATTTAGAGTAGTCATCTACCATTACAAGTGCATATCTCTTCCTTGACATTGACATAACATTGACTGGACCAAATAAATCCATATGAATTCGTTGTAGTGGTTCAGTAATGTCTGAAGAGTCTTTGCTTCTGTGAGATGCTTTCTTTGACTTCCCTTTTTCACATGCTTCACATAACCCTTCTTGACAGAATTCCATCTCAGGTAAACCTCTAACCAATTCCCTCTTGACTAAAGAGTTCATTGCCTTAAAGTTCAGGTGTGAAAGTTTCTTGTGCCACAACCAACTATCCTTTGTTGAAGCTTTCCTGTAAAAACATTGAGCTTCGCCTTTACTTGCAGAGAATAAGTCGGCTACAAAGAGATTCCCCTTTCTCACTCCTTGAAGAGCAAGCTTCGCATCTTTCCTGTTTTGGATTGCACATCTTTCTTTTTCAAAAGTTACTTTGAAGCCCTTGTCAGTGAACTGACTGATACTTAGAAGGTTGTGCTTTAATCCATCCACAAGAGAGATATTTTCTATGATAACATTTCCAATTTCCAGATTGCCATATCCCGTTGTGAATCCCTTGCTGTTATCTCCAAAGGTCACTATAGGGCCAGCTTTCTCAATCACATCTGATAGCAGGGCTTTATCACCAGTCATATGCCTAGAATAGCCGCTATCGAGAATCCACATGACACGCTTGTTCTTTGTTGTACCCTGCAACCACAGATTGATTACTTTTTCTTTGGTACCCAAATTTGATTGGGTCCAAGAGTTTTAGATAAGTAAACAGTTTTAGCTACATAAATTTTATGTTCCTTGTCTTTCTCATCGACTGCACCCTTGTCCTTTGGTTTAGCCTTGACAGTAGTGTCTTTAGGCTTAGGGACAGGGGCTTCCTTCCTAGATTTAGGAGGACTGGCAGTCTTTTCCCTGACATGCTTTCTAGTCATGTTCACATCTGTATTCATGCAAGTACTTGATGATGTATTCATTAAGTTAATGTATGCAGACATGATATTGAAAGCACATGGCATGCAACCTACTTTACCGCATGGTTGATGAGGAATAGACATGGCAAGCATGGCAGACATACTAGGAGTTTCTGTTTTTACTACTTTTATCTTATTGCATGCATGCATAAGATAACCAGTAGAATTACAATTGTTGCAAACTTTCCTAGCAGCACTAGTAGAATAAGTATTAGCATTTTTCTTGTTAACACCTACCTTACCATTTCTGTTCGCTTTTTTGTTATCAGTTTTGTTGCCTAAATCAATTTTTTCAATTTTAACAGATTTCTTAGGCAATTGTTTCTTATCTTCTACCTTTTCCTTTTTCTCCTCAGCAAGGAGTTCTTCTTTCATTAAGATCTCTTCTTCATTAAGGGGTTCTATGACGAACTTCTTATAAAGGGGCTTAGTGACATTCTTTAATACGTGTGGAATGTCTTGCTTCATAGGGGTATCCTCAGTAATTGATTCTACATGCATTTTTCCTGCCTTCTTGTCATAGTCAAATCCTATTCAAGTTTTCTGACCTATGACCTGTTTATCGATTACCTCCTTTACAAGATTAGCAGACTTTTTATAAGCTTGAAGTTTTAACTCTAGATCAGAAATTTTATTTCTAAGAGCTGTTTCTACTTCCTGGTTGCACTTATCTCTATTCTGAAGGTATTCTATTTTCTGTTTCAGATCTTCTATATTTATACATGCAAGCTCTAGTTCTTCGTTTTTAGCTTCTAGCATTTTATTCTTAAGAACTAGTTTAGCATTCTCTTCTTCAGATGCTAGCATGCTTGTATGCATGTTAAACATTTCTATACTCAGATCTTCAACAATTTTCTTATATTCAGAATTAGACATGTTAACGGAGGAAAGAAATGATACCTTTGAAGATTGAGGGGATGCCTCTGAAGAGTCTGCCATTAATGCAAGATTTCCATAAGTTTCTTCTTTATCGTTGTCTGAATCATCCCAGCTCTTTCCTTCAGCTATATAGGCTCTACCCTGATGCTTCTTCACCAGTGCATCATATTTCTGCTTGAGTTCATCATATGACTTCTTTCTTTCTTTCACTTGCTTCGGCTTCCGGCATTCTGTTGCAAAATGCTCGGGTTCATCACAGTTGTAGCACTAGAACTTACTGCGATCTACCATTCCCGTCTTATAACCTCCTTTGCTGTGTGACCCTGAAGACGATCCACCTCGGTTACTGTTTCTGAAACTGGAACCACTATAACTGGAGTTACTCTTAAATTTGTACTTAGGGTTCCTCCTAAACCTGAGGTTCTTGAACTTTCCTGCCATATAGGCCATTGTTTTATTTTCCAATTGTTCAAGTTCTTCTATTGAGTAGAAGTCATCTTCATTTCCTGGTTGAGTGATATCTGTAAATTCAGCTTCCAGAATTTCTTCTTTTTCAACATCAGGTTTCACTGTGCTGGTCTCTGTGACAGCAAAATCCTTGGCTACAAGAGTTGTAGTCTTCAACAGTGCTGTATTCTTACTGTCTACTATACCTGTCCCATAAATAATCTGCCTCTGCTCTTGCTCCATTTCATGAGTCTTGAGCTTCCCATATAACATTTCAATGGACATCTCATTTATGTCACTCCTTTCTCTGATTGCAGAGATTTTGTGCTCCAGGTCTGCTGGCAGTGTCAACATAAATTTTCTGTTGATCTCCCTACGTGAGTAGGCCTTCCCATGCAGTGACAAGTCATTTAATAATTTGTTGTATCTCTCAAAGACTTGAGTGATACTCTCTCCTGGCAGTGACTTGAACGCTTCATATTGGGAGGTAAGAATATCAAGCTTGTTCTCCTTCACTTCTGCTGTACCTTCCATCAGCAGATCAATTGTATCCCACATCTGTTTGGCACTTGTGCAGTTAATCACTTGATTTAGCATTGTAGTGTCCAAAGATTCCATCAGGATGCATTGAAGATGATTGTCCCATGCAACTCTCTCTTTATTAGTGTCAGTAAACTCTGAAGGTTCCTTTGGGGTAAATCCTTGCGGAATCCGTTCGCCGTCTTCTGAAACTGTTTCTGGTGTAACCTTCTGAGGTACATAGGGTCCATTTTCCAAAATTTCCAAATATTGAGAATTTGAAGTTTTAATGAAAATAGACATCTTCTTCTTCCACAGAATGTATTCATTTTTATCAAAGGTGGGAATTTTAATACTGCTGAGTTTTTGGGTACTCATGGTTATTAAGAATTTTAAATCTTAAGAAATAATTAATTTCTTAAAAATTAAAATCAATTCGAATAAAAATTAAATTTTGAGAAATAAAATTTTAATTCGAATTCTTGATGATTGATAGTCTTAAAAAAATTAATGAATTTAAAATCTTAAAAAAATTCGAAATTGAATTTTCTTTAAAAATTAAAGAAATTTCAATATAAATTTTTCTAGATCTAAAAATACACTTTTTAGAAAAACTATTTTTAGATCTTGATTTGTAACTTCAATCAACAAGCTCTGATACCAATTGTTAGGTCCAAAATCATCATAGAAGGGGGGGTTGAATATGATGTGGTAGTTTTTCTAATCAGTTCGTGTTCACAGATACGTTCTTGTTGAGTAATAAATATGACAGTTAATAAACATATAACAACAAGACAATCTTTGGGAATATACTTTGTATTATATAAACCCAGGGTGCTACACTCTCACACTGATGTATGAGCTTCTGGTGAATCTTATAACCACAATAAATACAAGCTTTAATGGCTTTTGATATTCTCTCTGTCTCTCTCTCAGCTGTATCTATTTGTGTATGTTGTGTTGTTCTTTTTTCAAAATGAAAATCCATTTTATTTTATATGTAGACTTTACAATAAAGTGAAATACAACTGAGTGTCGAATTCTTTTCCCCCTGTATGTTGACTTGATTTGACTTTAAGAAATCCATAGATATTTTCTATGTGTCGAATTTCTTCTCCATGTGTCTGTACTTAGAAAATAATCTATGTGTCGAATTTCCTTTGTCATGGAATAGCTGGGTGTCGAATTTCTTCTCCCTGTAGAGCTAGGTGTCGATTTTTCTTCACCATGTATGCCTTAGACTTTCAACCACCTAGGTATCGAATAATGAATCCATGTATACCCTAGGTGTCGAATTTCTTTCTTCTCATGGCTAGGTGTCGATTTTTAAGTACCTTATACCTATGTGTCGAATTCTTGATACATAGAAATGGCACTTAAACTTCTTTTGGTCATTGCTAGGCTACCTGTCGAATTTATTTACCATGTGTTACCTAGGTGTCGATTTCTTACACCTTGTATGCCTTAACTTAGAAAATAAACCTTGCTTACTTGGCTTCTGTCAATTCTTCTTTTACAATGAACATGTTACTCAAATTCTTTGTGTTGACACTTAGTGCACTGGTCTGGTTCACAAGTGACTAACACTGTATTGATCTTCATGTCCTCAAACAAACCAATTGACATGACTGTTGTATTCCTTTATTACTTCTTGTTTTCACTGAAATCTTCTAGTACTGACTACTTGAATCTTGATACCTGCTGAAACACTGAGTGACTTATTCTTTCACTGACGCTTGAACATAGTAATGAACTTCTGTCAGTGTTCTTCAATATTTCATCAAATACCCTGAAACATGTAGCTACCTGATCTTCATTGTAGATTCCTGTGATTGCATCAATAACATTATTTACCAGTCCTTTACTTTTAGTTGAGTTACAGATCCTCGATTACATTGCATGTTACATTATGCCTTACAGAATGGGATTTGGTAAGAGTGTTAGTGTGTGATATTACTTTGTGTTCCTCACAAGTGTTTCGCTCATATACTCTCAAAGTGTTTCACTCATAGAATATATATATTTTCACTCTTCCTTACTTGTGTTTCACTCTTTTCTCACATCACTATATCTCTCTTAGTACGGATGACTCAGTCTTTTGTACCTGCAAGAAAGATCACCATAGCCCCTTTAAGAGAGGTCACTGGTGGTGCAATGGGGTTTCGTAAATCCCCGTCCTCAATTGAATCTATTTAAAATATTTGATTTTATAAACTGAATTGCTTCAGGAATAGATTAAATGAGTTACTGATCATCTAAGATGATCTATTCCATTAAGAATCCATATATGTTCCATCTGGGGAGGGAGACAAGGATATATAATGTAGCACATGATCCAAGTTTCCTCCTGACGCCTGTTAAGGCATGTTCATTCAGTCAGAATCATCAATCATCCTTCCTTTCTTGATATGGAAGTTTAGAATAATTGCTTCCGTCAATTCATCCTTACTGTGACATTTCAATTGCTCCCTCTTGGTCCCTTTTTGGTCCCAAGTAAGTCCTTACATTGTTGGTCCCTTGGTGTTGGTCCCTAAAACATAAGACAAAATATGTGGTTTCTTGAAAAATATCAGATGAAATTGACTCTTTACAAGTGGTCTTGGCTGACAGGCCGAATTCAATATACTCACTATGTTGAGAGAATGAACTTAGTAACAGTTTTGCCTTTTCCAAGTCTGTATCCTTTTGAGAGAACACAGATGAGCTAACAGTTGTCTCAACTTTTGTATATATGAATCACCTTTCTGGAGAGAGAGTTGTTGGTTCACTCACAATACCAACCTTATCAAATGCAATCAAGGCATTAACTCCCTCATTCTTAACAAATAGGTATTCTGTTTAATGGTTAGAGAGACGGATGTGATTGTGTTTATGTGTTTGGTTCTGAGATCTTGGATAGAGATTGATGACAATGTTTGGGATCTAACTATTAGAAACAATTGGATGATCAAGCTCATAGATTTTTCCTACTTCTCAAAAGAGACGTGAAATAATCAGCACTTATTTAAATATAAACAAAAATATAAATACAATAATAAAAATAAGGATGCCAAAGTTGAAAAACAAATAAAACTATACATACTTATATATATAGATAATATATGCCAATTTTGGAAAATAACAATAATATAAAATATTTACAGTACATATGCCAATTAAATAAAACTGTACAAAATAAGGAAAATCTTTTTGAGTTTTCTTTTTCATTTTGTTTGTTTATTTGATAAATTTAAGGAATATATACAGTGTATTTACAAGGATGCTTAAAATTAAATATGCAATTTAAAATATCATGCAATAATTAGTTCATGTTTAACATCCCTAATTCACTAACCAACTTAGAGAAAGTGGATTCATCAAGTGGTTTCGTGAAGATGTCGGTAATTTGATCTTCTGTGGGTACAAAGTGTAACACCACAGTTCCATTCATGACATGCTCTCGGATAAAATGATACCTTATGTCAATGTGCTTGGTTCTTGAATGTTGTACATGATTGTTGGAAATTGCTATGGCACTTGTGTTGTCGCAAAGTATTGGAATTTTAGTTAGTGCAAGTCCATAATCATTCAGCTGATTCCTTATCCATAAGATCTGTGGAAAACAACTACCTGCCGCAATGTATTCTGCTTCGGCTGTTGAGGTAGATACTGAGTGTTGTTTCTTGCTATACCAGGAGATCAACCGTTGTCCTAGAAACTGACAGCTTCTAGAAGTACTTTTCCTATCCATCCTGCATCTTGCATAATCTGAATCTGTATAGCCTATTAGTTCAAAACTGATATCTTTAGGGTACCAAATTCCAAGATATGGTGTACCCTTCAGATATCTAAAAATTCGTTTTACAGCTATAAGATGAGATTCTCTAGGGTCAGATTGAAACCTTGCACACAAGCATGTTGCAAACATTATATCGGGTCTACTAGCAGTTAGATATAATAATGAGCCTATCATACCTCTATAGCTTGTGATGTCAACTTTCTTACCAATTTCATCTTTGTCAAGCTTTGTGGCTGTTGGCATTGGGGTTTTTGTCGGTGAAGAATCTTCTAGATTATATTTCCTTAGAAGATCTCTTACGTACTTTTATTGGCAAATAAAAATCCCATCTTCCTTTTACTTTATTTGCAATCCAAGGAAAAATGACAGCTCACCCATCATGCTCATTTCATACATGCTCTGTATTAACTTAGCAAATCTCTTGCACAAAATTTTGTTAGTAGAACCAAATATAATATCGTCAACATAAACTTGAACAAATATCATATCTTTATCATGAAGTTTATAAAAGAGAGTTTTGTCTATGACACCTCTAATAAAACCGTTTTCAAGTAAGAATTGAGAGAGAGTGTCATACCATGTCCTCGGTGCTTGCTTGAGTCCATAGAGAGCTTTGAATAAGAAATATACAAAATCAGCAAACTTTGGATTTTCAAAGCCAGGGGGTTGCTCCACATATACTTCCTCTTCTAGCTCTCCATTCAGAAATGCACTCTTCACATCCATTTGATAGACTTTAAACTTGGAATGTGCTACGAATGCCAGAAATATCCTGATGGCTTCAAGTCTTGCAACTGGTGCGTAGGCCTCGTCATAATCAATTCCCTCTTCCTAAGAGTAACCCTTTGCTACTAGTCTGGCTTTGTTCCTTGTAACAATGCCATCACCGTCTAACTTGTTCCTGTATACCCATTTCGTGCCAATAACAGATCTATCTTTAGGCCTGGGTACCAGTGTCCACACTTTTTGCCTTTTTGCCAATAACACTTTTTGCAAGAACCCAATCTGGATCAGTTAGTGCATCTTCAATTTTCTTTGGTTCTTCTTGAGATAGAAAAACCGAAAATAGACATTCATTTAAAGTTGCACTTCTGGTTCTGACTCCAACATCTGGATCACCTATGATCAATTCAAAAGGGTGATCTCTGCTCCATATCTTTTCCCTGGGTAGGTTTGATCTTGATGATTCACCTCGAAATTCATTTTGATGTTGTGTTCTACCAGTTGATCCTTCATCTCCCCCTGAGTTACTGCCTGGATGACTTGTTGATCCACCACTGATACTAGGAGTATCTCCAGTGTTACCATTGTTTCCACCACTATTACCTGGATCATTATCATTATTGTTTCCATTATCATTTCCTGCGGCAACTTCAGGTTCTGCTTCACTATCCGAATCTGAGTCTGGATGATTATCAAATTTTAATGACTCAGAAGGATCATCATTTTGGATGCTTGGGAGTTTAGTGTCATCAAAATTAATATTGACACTTTCTTTTACTTGGTGTTGATCAATTATGTACACCCTATATGCGCTTCTTGAATATCCGACAAAATAGCTTCATGCGCCTTGGCCTTGAACTTGCCACAATGTTCGTCTCCATCCTTTAGCACATAACATTTAGCTCAAAATACATGAAAGTACTTGAGAGTAGGTTTCTTGCCAGCCATTAATTCATAGGGTGTCTTCATATGATCTTTGTTGATCAGAGTTCGATTCTGAGTATAACAAGTTGTATTAACTGCTTCAGCCCAGAAGTAGATAGGTAACCTTGATTCACTTAGCATAGTTCTTGCAGCTTCAATCAGGGTTCTATTTTTCCTTTCTACAACTCCATTCTGTTGAGGAGATCTTGGTGCTGAATATTGTCTTGTTATCCCCTTGTCTGAGCAGAAGTTATTCAGAACTTCATTTCTGAATTCTATTCCGTTATCTGATCTGATTGCCCGGACAGGTAACTTTGAATCTAACTCAACCAGCTTTATATGATCAATCACCAAATGTGGAGTTTCATCCTTAGAGTTCAAGAATAAAACCCACGTGTACTTTATGAAGTCATCCACAATCACTAAGGCGTATTTCTTCCTTGACATAGACAGAATATTTACTGGACCAAATAAATCCATGTGTAGGAGTTAAAGTGGTTTAGTGATGTTTGTTGTGCATGTGCCTCTGTGACTTGCTTTCTTTGACTTCCCTTTCTGACATGCCTCACACAACCCTTTTTGTGTAAATTCCAACGGAGGCAGTCCTCTCACTAAATCCCTCTTGACTAGAGAGTTCATTGTTTTAAAGTTTAGATGTGAGAGTTTCTTGTGCCATAGCCAGCTTTCTTCTGATGAAGCCTTTGAGTAGAAACAGTTTGCTTCATCTTCAATTCCTGAGTTGAGATCGGCTACGTACAAGTTTCCTTTCCTTACTCCACGCAAGGCCAGTTTGTCATATTTAGAATGAGTTATTAAGCATTTCTCCTTGATAAAGTTTACTTTGTACCCTTTATCACAAAATTGACTGATGCTGAGTAGATTGTGCTTAAGTCCTTCCACTAAAGAGACGTTTTCAATGATAACATTTCCAGTATTTAACTTGCCATATCCCGTAGTCATTCTTTTACTGTTATCTCTAAAGGTGACGATTGGGCCAGCTCTTTCAACCACGTCTGATAGCAGGGATCTATCTCCGGTCATATGCCTTGAAGATCCGTTGTCCAGGATCCATATAACTCGGTTTACCTGTTTAACTCCCTGCAATTATTAAACGGATTAGATTATCTTCGGAGCCCAAAATTGATTAGGCCCGGCATACTTAAAGAATTGACCTTTGTCAGCTTTGACAACAGATCCTTTTCGAATAACATCATTATCTTCCTTGACTGTTCCTACATTCCTATAAACAGTCTTAACAACTTTCTGTTTAGACTTAGGAGTATATGATTCCTTCTTCTCAGATGAAGGAGTCGTAGTCTTGGATTTAGCAAATTTATTATTGATGCATTTTCTAGGTGTCATGTTATCTTTCTTAGCTATCATGCGTTTAAAGTAAGCAGTCATAGCATTAAAAGCACATAACATACAATTTAAAACACCACAAGGTTTATGGCATACATCAATAGCAGGCATGTTATTCAAAGCAGTAGGTGTCTTAACAGTTTCTACTTTAACTTTTTCAACAGTCTTAAAGTTCTCAGTAGAATGACATCGGTTGTTACTATCCCTACTTTTAACAAACTTATTGTTAGGTCTGTTCAAATTATTCTTTAAGTTCTTAGCACCTATACCAGGTTTGGGGAAATCAGAAGTTCCCACAACTTTTACTGGTGTCTTGGGTGCAATTCTCTCTTCTTGGACATTTACTCATTTTATGTCCCTAGCTTGCTCCTCTCTTTTCTTCTCTTCCTCAAGATCCTCTAAATTCATTTCATAGGCAATCATTATAGAGCTCTCAAGGATTGGTTCTGCTACAGGTGTTATGAAAAGAGGTTTACGTGCGTCCTTAACAACGTGAGGAATACCCCTTTCTTTAGCACTTTGCTTGAATGGGGTAATGTTGCTTGCCTTTCCTACAGATTCATTATACTCAAACCATATTCCAACTTTACGGTTTATCACCTGTTGGTCAACTAGGTTTTTTACAATGTAAGACGAGTTTTCATAGGCTAGACACCTTTTCTTTTCTTTCACTATCTAGTTTCTGAGATAAGTTTCAACATCAATATAACACTTGACTTTGTTGACTTGAAAAACTAAGTCTTTAGTCAATTGATTAGTCAACTCATCACTTTTCCTTTTAGCCAAAGTTAAAGCATTTTTCTCATCAGTTAGAACTTTGATTTCAAGTCTTAGTACCTTAACTTTACTTCTCTCACCATCTAGTTCTTTACCTACCAAAGCAAACATTCTAGGGCAAGAAGGATTTAACTCTATTCCTCCTTGACGAGTGGGAGACCGTGAATCTTCGGATGAAGCCATAAGAGCAAGATTTCCCAGCTCTTCCTCATCATCATCGTCTGAGTCGTCCCAGCTTTTTCCCTTTGCCAGATAAGACTTTCCTTGATGCTTCTTCACAAGTGCATCATACTTTTTCTGGAGATCTTCATAAGACTCTCTCATTTTCCCTTGCTTCGGCTTTTTGCATTCAGTTGCAAAGTGTCCTAGCTCATTGTAGTTGAAGCAACGAAACTTGTTTCTATCTGTAGTGTTTCGTGACACAAACGCAGCAGAATAAACGTGAAAAATAAATCAAAATAGCGAAACCCTCCGCAGGATCCATGCGAAAACAAAAGATTTAATTCGGAGATAAAGAATAAATACCTTTAGAAGCTTTAACAGTTCATTAATGGAAGATTAATGGAGGTCCAAAGCTTGTTTAATCACCACGTATCCCGCTCTCGCGATCTACGCTCTACGATATCCACACGAACACTTTTCATGAAGGATTGATGTGTACTAGCACCCGAAAACTTCTTCTCTCTCTATCTTCCTCCTCTCTCATAGCGGCTAGGGTTTTTGTAAAATCTCTCTCTTATTAAATCAGCCCATAAAGAGATTATATAGAGAGATGAATAAGTTTTCTAATTATAATCCAATTATAATTAATACTAATCCAAAATTCTAAATTATTTAATTAAGTCTCACTTAATTAATTAATTATTAATTTTGGAATTAGTTTAAGTAATTCATTTATTCTATTTATATAATTAATTAAGTCATACTTAATTAATATCATAAATAAAATAAATTACTTATTTAATTTAAATTCATAATTTAAATTATTTCTCCTTCAAGCGTTCTTTGTGTGTGACCCTGTAGGTTATTATTACGTTGGCAACAATTTTAATATCTAATTAAAATTGTAAACAATGAGCGGCATCTAGTAATACATCATTGCTACCCAAGTAATAATAATAAATCGGTGATTCGATTAAGCCTTTCGTGAATAATGTTCCATGTAATATAATCCCTTTAATCTTGATATTATAGATTAAACTCAAGGCATGTCTCGTGTCATCCTCTTCATAATTTAATCTTTATTTTCTTGATCGATGAGTAGACTATTAAAATCAAATCAATATTTGAGCACGGCCGTGCATTTCATAGTCTCACTCAAACAAGAGGCCAATAATATCACTCCTAAAATTAGGAGGATTAAATCCCATCTAGATCATTCATATTTCTCATACGATTCATAATATACCCAATGTCCACTTTTATCATCACCCGGTCAAAGGTAACTTTTAATGTAATCAAAGTATATTAATTCTCGTATAGAAATATAATGATTTCAGGTCTAAGGATCATTACACTATTATCACAGTGAGAATTACTTATGACACTTACTTAACATGTAGAATCTCACGGCGGGTCATTCCAGTGTCATGCATTGATACATGCACTTATGTTCTTGACTTTAGTATCCCCATACCTATGACCAATGAGATGTGGTCATCTGTCAAGAAACATACTAGTCTTTGTGCATTATTATTGTCCTTAAATAATAATACTCGACTAGGGAATTTTAGGAATAAGATACTATTCATATAATCTCATTTTTAAGTCACATACTTAAAGATATATAATACATATCAAAATTCCAAGGACATTTATTATGCTTTCAATTTATTACGCAGTAAATAAAACATAATAAATAAATAATAATCAATAAAACATAATCCTTAATAATAAATATTTTCCTTAAAATATAAAAAGTATTGTCTCTAGAGCACAATTACTAACAATCTCCCACTTGCACTAGAGCCAATTACCCAAGTATCCAATACTCATGGAACTAGTGTGACTTTCGTGCTTCTGCTGCGACAAAGCCTTAGTCAGTGTGTCTGCAATATTATTATTAGTATACACTTTACATATATGTATATCTCCTTGATCATTAATCTCATTAATTAGGTGATATCTCCTAAGTACATGCCCAAACAGCCTCCTTGGCTGCTTCACAAGCATCAATATACTCAGGTTCTATTGTAAAATCAACAATTGTCTTTGCTGTGAACCATTCCAGCATACAACATCTCAATAAAACACAAAGCCAGACAGAAACATTAAATTATCGTTATCTGTCTAGAAACCAGTATCACTGAAACCTCTTACAACTAGCTTCACATCTCCTCCATATAACAAGAATGTATCTTTAGTCCTCTTTAAGTACTTAAGAATATTCTTGACTGTCGTCCAGTGACCTTCACCTGGATTAGATCGGTATCTACTCATCATGGTTAAAGCATACGAGACATCAGGACAAGTACATATCATTGCATACATTATAAAACCAATTGCTGACGCATATGGAATTTTACTCATGCAGTCCCTATCATCCAATGATTTAGGATAAATTTTATTTTGAGATCACTATCCCATGAGACATTGGGACATATCCATTTTAGTCTCTTTGCATTTGAAATCGATGCAAAACTTTGTCAATGTATGTACTCTAAATTAGGTCGATCAATCACCTTGATCTATCTCTATAGATCTCGATCCCTAATATATATGTCACATCGCCTAAGTCTTTCATTGAGAAATTATTTCTCAACCAAGTCTTCACAGTCTGTAGAGAAGGAATGTCATTCCCTATTAGTAATATATCATCAACATATAATACTAGGAATGCCACATGGCTCCCACTAAACTTCTTGTAAACACAAGTTTCATCTTCATTCTGAATAAAGTCAAACTCTTTTTGACTGTTTCATGAAAACAAATGTTCCATCTCCTCGAGGCCTGCTTTAATCCATAAATGGATCGACGCAACTTACATACATTTCCAGCATCCTTTAGATCAACAAAACCCTTAGGGTGTGTCATGTACACATCCATATCTTCTTCAAGGCTCTCATTTAAGAAAGCGGTTTTGACATCCATTTGCCAGATTTCATAGTCATAGTAAGCAGCTATAGCAAGCAAAATCCTGATGGACATGACCATAACAACTGGTGAAAAGGTCTCATCATAGTCAATACCATGAATTTTCTTGAAACCTTTTGCCACCAATCGTGCCTTATAGGTCTGTACATTAGCATCCATGTCGGTCTTCTTCTTGAAAACCCACTTGCACCCTATAGGTTTTACCCCTTCAGGTGGATCAACCAAAGTCCATACTTGATTAGTATACATGGATTCCATCTCAGATTTAATGGCATCCAGCCATCTCTTAGAATCTGGAGTGTTCATAGCGTCTTGGTAGGTGAGAGGCTCATCTTCATCCATAAGTATCACATCACCATCTTGAGTCAAGAGAAATCCATATTATCTCTCGAGCTCATGGAGAATCCTACTAAACCTACGAACACCTGTGTTTCTTGAGCAGTATTATTTTTCTTGTACATTCTACTCAGGTTCCTCCACTGGTTCAACGTTATCATGTGGGTCTCAAACTTCATTGAGATCTATTATCCTCCCACTGTCTCTCAGCAGTTCGAGCAACAAACACTTTATTCTCGGAAGGATTATAGAAAGAATAACCCATTGTTTCAGTTAGGTATTCCACAAAATTACATTTGTCTGATTTTGGTCCTAGCTTGTCAGAGATTAGACGTTTCACAAACGCTTCACATCCCCAAAATTTTATAAATGACATGCTGTGACGTTGCTCAGTCCATATCTCATAATGAGTCTTTTGAACCAATTTAGTAGGAACACAGTTAAGTGTATGTGGAGCCGTTTCCAGGGTGCAACCCCAGAAACTAATTGGAAGATTCATTGACTCAACATTGATCGCACCATGTCCAACAAGGTGTGATCTCTCCTATCAAAAAACTTTTCTTTGATATTTTCTACTTCATCTTTATAGTCTTTGAACTTTTCAAATGATTCGGATTAGTTCTTCAAAAGATACATATATCTGTATCTACTAAAATAATTAGTAAATTTTATGAAGTTAATAAAATCTACCTTTTGTCATCGTACACATATGACCACATACATCACTATGTATAAGTCATACCCATTCAATGATCCCTTCACCATGTCCGGTAAAAGGAGCTTTAGTCATTTTACCAAATAAACCAAGATTCGCATCCTTTTGTATGATTCATAATCAAACTTATCCATGAATGCATCCTTATGTATTCTGGAAATGCGTTTCTCATTAATATGGCCTCAGCGACAGTGTCAAAGGTAATATTTGATTTGAGTCACTTTAGAACATATAAATTGTTAATTAGATGTGCAACATTATAAGGCTCATCATCAAAATAGAATAAACAACTATTGTTATAAAATGAAAAGGCCTTTCTTGTCCAAACAAGAAACTGAAATAATGTCTCTGCCAATTGCAAGCACGCTATAACAATTATTAAGTTCTAAATTTTCCTTATAGGCCAAAAATTAAGTAACGAGTTCCTCGAACCAGAGCAACTATCTTTACTCCAATTCCAACCTGATACCTTAAGCTTGACCCTTATTGATCATCATCTTCCGATCTTCCAATTAAGCATGACAGTTTAATTTCCAGTCTCCCAACTTTCCACAGAAGTGACAATCGTCTTCTTTATCAACACCTCATTCAGACTTTAGAGTCTGCTTTAGGGATTGGACTTTGGTTTGACAATGGAACTAGATCAAATCTTCTCCTTGTCTTTCCATTTTCCTTTCCCTTTTACATTCCCTATGTTTACCATCAATATAGTAGTAGTTCATGCATTTATCATATTACTTTCAGCAGTTCTCAACATGCTTTGCAATTCAATGGGTGTTTTACCAATCTTATTCACTTTATTGTTCATAACAAAATAAGAATAATATTTGTCCAAAGATTGTAAGATCAAATCTAACTGTCTCCAGACCAATCTGGAAACCCAAAATATCAATGGTATTCATTATACCCTATAATCTTTAGAACATGTGGTGTAACTGGGTCTCACTCTCCCTACTTGTAAGTGTATAGTGCCCTTTCAAATATATCTTGTGCTCAATCGTTTCATAAGCATCTATATGCTTGTATTGCTTCTTAAGCTCAGCACATATATTTGCGAGCATGAGACATGAAACATCAGTCACAACATCAATTTGCTTCCAATAAGCACTATGATTTGCACATGTTACATTCTCAACTTTAAGAGCAGGGGAAGAGATTTGACTAATATCGTGGTGCCCGAGGACGATCCTCAAGCTCCTATGTCAGTCAAGGAAATATATTCTCGTCAACTTGTCCTTCTCAAGAACTGATCGCATAGAGAAGTTGTTTGTGTTTATCATTTGATATCTACAATATTAAAGTGCATAAAATAAACTAGATTGCAAATTTAATATTAATTATGTTTAAGTGATTATGGTATATCATCATATACCTCCCACTATTTTTATCAAACTAATAGCCCTTACTATTAATTTGGAAAGTATATCCCATAATTCTTTCTAGTGAGCCAAGATCCATATTTCGTCATGTCCTAAGTCAACCACTGGAAGTCCTTAGAAAATGATTATTTAGGTAGACAACAGTTGTCAATTATATCATATATAATTCTTGGATAGTTTGGTGAACAACGATTGATCTTATCTATCTAATAGACTTTTAACCAAACTCTATGCTTCTAAGTTCATAATAGTTGAATATAACCGTTTATTTTCACTTATTATGACGACTCAGTTAAGTTAGACCCAATGATACAACGACCGAATATAACCGTTTATATTCGTCGCATCTCACCACGATAGATAGGAGTCCCCTGCCACTGACAGTCCTTCCCCTTATCGATCTAGGATTCGATGAGTGTTCATTCATTGGAAAGCATCCGAGTAAAACTTAATATTTTGTTAAGGGGTTTTAGAAAATTTATTACGATCATGATCACATCATAAAGAGATCCTCAATTTTTCCTTGAACCAAATATTTCAAATCGACATCTTAAATTGTTCATTTCCCAGGTAGATGGAGGATACCAATGGTCACACTTAAAACCCATCAGCCTTACGAATACGCATATCCGTTTTTGTCAGAAAATCCCAATTATAGATATCAAAAATCCATATTTAATTCCGTGTTTTAAAAATCCATATTTCATAAACACAAGAATCTCATGATCATTTGTTAATTTTAAAATCTTGAATCGTTACAGATTTTATCTTGTTTAAGCAAACATGGCATGGGTGTCGTATCTAATACATATATGATTAATCAATATTAAGCATGCATCTCAATTATATCTACGCATACATACCAATACATGCAATCATATACATATATGTAATGTGCGTAAATTAAACGTGTTTGGTTATGGCCTCATCCTATATGATATTTCCAAGCTAATGGAAATATCAAGGTCAGTCTATGGTGGTTTTAAAAATACTATCTATTACATGTCTTCTTTCTTCATTGCTCCATCATCCCCTTTTGGATCGCCTCCTTGCTTGCAAGTCTTCATTGATAATTACATTGAATAATAAAAATAAAACTATTCTAATGAAATTACAAGAAGAACTCGAGTTACATTCGAGATAATTAAATTACAATGAATAAACGACATGCAAGTCGTATTTAGAAACCAAAACCATAAATCAAAACCACTATCCTATGGGTCTTTAGGCCATAACCATCCACCATGCTATCATATAACACATATAATATATCTCATATTATATAATCATATCATATAATCATATATAACAAATTTCGAAATTTCAGAAAATTAAAACAGATTTCTGAAGACAATAAATCGCTATTTCGAGGCCCTTAAATACGTCAAACGCGTTACAGACCCGTCGGTGATAGCAAAGCTATCAGTTTTGTTCATTGGCCCGATTCCAGTCAGAAAACACATATCGTTTATGAAAATCGGATACAGCAGTCAGATTTCTCCAAATCTGACGGTGTTTCAGAAATTGTATCATATACAATTCTCATAACAAAAACAAGCATATATCATATATACATATACAGAGATACATACAATCATCATATGATTATACATTACATGAATATCATATATTCATAATATATACATACATATACTCAAAATTGTAGAAAATCAAATAATTTTCAGAAAATCATAAATCACCGTTTTGGGGGCTGTAACGACATCTAATGGCTTACAGACGCAGAGCTGACAACGTCAGTATTGCTCAGTGACCCGATTCCAGTCAGAAAACACATATCGTTTGCGAAAATCGGACAACGGACACAGATTTCAGAAAATCAACGGCAGCCGTTTCAGAATTCGTATCGAATACGATTCCCATAATAAGAACAAACATGTATCATATACATACATCAACACACATAATCATCACATGATTATACATCATATGAATATCATATATTCATAATATATATAAACATATACATATTATATCAATATAAAATCATGATAGATCGCATACATGCTTATATATCAAAAACTGTTAAGCACATAACCGAATTAAAACGTTTCGCAAGTAGCTCTGATGCCATTGTAGTGTTTCGTGACACAAACGCAGCAGAATAAACGTGAAAAATAAATCAAAATAGCGAAACCCTCCGCAGGATCCATGCGAAAACAAAAGATTTAATTCGGAGATAAAGAATAAATACCTTTAGAAGCTTTAACAGTTCATTAATGGAAGATTAATGGAGGTCCAAAGCTTGTTTAATCACCACGTATCCCGCTCTCGCGATCTACGCTCTACGATATCCACACGAACACTTTTCATGAAGGATTGATGTGTACTAGCACCCGAAAACTTCTTCTCTCTCTATCTTCCTCCTCTCTCATAGCGGCTAGGGTTTTTGTAAAATCTCTCTCTTATTAAATCAGCCCATAAAGAGATTATATAGAGAGATGAATAAGTTTTCTAATTATAATCCAATTATAATTAATACTAATCCAAAATTCTAAAAGTTTAATCTTTATTTTCTTGATCGATGAGTAGACTATTAAAATCAAATCAATATTTGAGCACGGCCGTGCATTTCATAGTCTCACTCAAACAAGAGGCCAATAATATCACTCCTAAAATTAGGAGGATTAAATCCCATCTAGATCATTCATATTTCTCATACGATTCATAATATACCCAATGTCCACTTTTATCATCACCCGGTCAAAGGTAACTTTTAATGTAATCAAAGTATATTAATTCTCGTATAGAAATATAATGATTTCAGGTCTAAGGATCATTACACTATTATCACAGTGAGAATTACTTATGACACTTACTTAACATGTAGAATCTCACGGCGGGTCATTCCAGTGTCATGCATTGATACATGCACTTATGTTCTTGACTTTAGTATCCCCATACCTATGACCAATGAGATGTGGTCATCTGTCAAGAAACATACTAGTCTTTGTGCATTATTATTGTCCTTAAATAATAATACTCGACTAGGGAATTTTAGGAATAAGATACTATTCATATAATCTCATTTTTAAGTCACATACTTAAAGATATATAATACATATCAAAATTCCAAGGACATTTATTATGCTTTCAATTTATTACGCAGTAAATAAAACATAATAAATAAATAATAATCAATAAAACATAATCCTTAATAATAAATATTTTCCTTAAAATATAAAAAGTATTGTCTCTAGAGCACAATTACTAACACTATCAACTAAGCCGGTCTTGTAGCCGCTTCTTGATTCAGTTGTTGAAGACCCTCCTCTTTGGTAACTTCCAAAATTAGGTTTGACTTTGTAGGAGGAATTCCTTCAAAATCTCATGTTGCCAAACTTCCTGGCAACCAAAGCTAGAGACTCATCTTCCAGTTGATCCAGTTCTTCAAGAGAGTAGAACTCACCACTTTCCTGGTTATCTGAAGTATGTCCAAGTTCTGGAACCACATACTTCAATGAACTGTTTGAAGGTTCAACAGCCTTCACTTCCTTCTTCTCTGGTGCTTCTATTAACAGTGTTTTAGAAGAACTCAGAACCTTACCTCTCCCATACATCTCTATGGTCTGGATCTGCTCCAATTCATAAGTCTTTAACACTCCGTAGAGTCTTTCTAGGGTTATCTCCTTCATATCCCTAGACTCCCGGATAGCTGCGATCTTGTGTTCTAGATGCCCAGGCAAGGTTAGCAAAAACTTCCTGTTTACCTCCTGATTCTGATAGTACTTTCCATTTATGTTGAGCTCGTTTATCAGTTTGTTCAGTCTCTGAAACACCTCAGAGACACCCTCACCAGGATTGGATCTGAACTGCTCATACTGGGAGATCAGGATTTCTAGTCTATTCTCTTTCACTTCTTCAGTTCCCTCATTGATAATTTCAATTGTTTCACATATCTGTTTTGCATTTTTGCAATTGACTACTTGATTATACATTACGTAGTCCAGAGATTCAATTAATATGAGCATCAGGTTATTATCAAGGGACATAGCTTCTGCTTCCTCATTTGTATAGTCTGCCGAACTTTTCAGAAACTGTCTGTGGGGAATTACGACCCCATCTACCGTATGTTCGAGAATAACTGATATAGGGGGCTCAACACCTTTGGCCATGACTAATGCGTACTTGGAATTTGCAATCCCGATAAACAGTAGCATTTTAAGTTTCCACAAATTGTAATGTTCTCTGTCGAACTGTGGAATTTTTATACTAGTCACTTTCTGGGTACTCATCTTAATAAGATTTAAAAATTAAGTGTTTCAAAAAATATTTTAATTTTTGACTGAAAATAATTTTTGATCAGAAATAATTTTTAGTGAAAAAATTATTTCAAATTAAAAATAATTTTTGATGTCTGTATGAGTTACGGAATATTTGGTTTGGATCTGATAAAAATATATCAACTAGCTCTGATGCCAATTGTTGGTCCCTGATATTGTAGAAGGGGGGTTGAATACAATATCTTAATTTAATCACGGAATATTGGATTTAAAATTATTATTTTAATTACTCACGAAATATTAATTAATATGAAATACTGTTCAAGTAGAAGATATAATTTTTTAACTTGAAACGTATTACAAAATTAATATTAAGAAAACTGTTATATAATTGATAAAATGTTCTAGAACGAATTTAACATGAACTGTTCAGGTTTAACAATTATATTTCAAACTTGCACAGAAATATGTGAATATTACAATGCAGACAAATTTCTAAAATTTGAACTATTTTTTTGATCTTAACAACTTGAAAAATGAAGACAATCTCCTCATATTTATAGAGGTGGAAAGTCAGCATGACTTATCCCAATATGATCTTTTTCACCTAAAATTAACACTTGTATGACTCATAAAAAGGCTGGGCATGACTTATAATGGTCGGTATGACTCATATTAGACTTCGGTATGACTCACTGCAAAGGTGCTCGGTATGACTCATTGCAAGTGGCTTCGGTATGACTCATTGATTAGCTCGGTATGACTCACTGCAAAGGACTTCAGTATGACTCATTGCAAGTGGCTTCGGTATGACTCATTGCAAGTGGCTTCGGTATGACTCATAATGATTAGCTCGTTATGACTCATTGCAAGTGGCTTCAGTATGACTCATAATGATTAGCTTGGTATGACTCATTGCAAGTGGTTTCAGTATGACTCTCTATATAGGCTCCAGTATGACTCTTTTATATAATCCGGTATGACTCTTTAATAAGTCAATTGAATTATATTTAAGAGTCATATAACGTCATATCTTTTATAATAAATTAATTCTAGTAAATGTAATTAAATAATTCATAAATTAAATTAATTCAACTTGAATTAATTTAATTAAATAAATTAAATAATTAATTTACTTTTCAAAGTAGAATTAAAATATTATTTAAACATATCTAACTTGTAGTCAGCTCCGAGGTCTTTCCGTCTTTTCTTTGTCTTCAGTCATAAAACCACTTTAGCTTGATGTTGAATATTTATTAATTGAAGTTGACACACAAATGTACTGTCTGGTTCATTTGTGTCATACTCTAATAAACATTCTTCATGTCTTTTAACATTTAGAATTAGTAGCCTTCTGTCCTTGCTTAGCTTTTCTGTCTTCTTTTTCTGTTCTTCTTCTTCTGGAATCTTCTTGTAGTAGTCACTTAAAATCTTCTAAATCTTCTGAATTCTTATAAAATTACTACTTGATTCTTTTCCACTGACGCTTGAACATATTAATGAACTTCTTCAGTGTTGAGTAGTAGCTTCAACTGAGTACTTTTGATTCTTTAGATTCTTCGTGACTAGTTGACTTTCTCCGTCTTTATTCCTGTTTGATATTTATTATTTACCGCTGTTTCCTGATTGAGTTGAGTTGTCATCTAATTATTACAAATAGGCCTAGTCATATGCCTTTCACTTGCACTATTTTAGTTTTTACTTGCATTAAATTTATTATGTTGTGTTAGTTTATGCATTGAATTTAATGAATTTATTTGTGTTATTTCTTCTTTAGGTGATATGGACTTGGACTCGGTTACACATGTTAGCGACTCGGCATCCCATTCACATGTTAGTGAATCTTCGGAATCGGTGAGCCATGTTAGCGACTCATACTCCATAGGAGAGGGATATTTGGAGTCACCAACCTTTAGCGAGATAGAGGAAATATGTCGAGAGCATGAAACCTACTTCATTGAGCCACCACCCCTTGTGGAGGAAGAAGATATGGACTTGTATCCTCCGGATGAAGAGACTTATAGGTCAAGAAATTGGACCAAAGCATGTCGTTGGATGAGGCGTGGCGACAAGCTTGAAAGGATTGTGTATAATGTCACACCTTACTTTTGTCCGGTCTTGAACTTGGGCAAGTACACACCCGAAGGCCCATGGAAACTTTCCAATTGGGATGGTGGCTATGCACACGAGAGGGTTGCACACGCGACCAAATGCGCATTGAATATGTCAAGGGTTGGGTGTCTCACTTAAGGGGCTATGATCTTAACAAGCGTGAAGGTCGAGTATGGTTTGCAAAATTTAGTCTCTATGATGGGTTAAATACCATTCTAGTTATAATGTGGAATGATAGGAGAACACACTCCGTGGTTACTAGTGGCAAACTCCGTGAGGGTTGTGTTGTTGTGCTCTATCATGTTGTTTGCTTCGTGGATGTCAACGCTCTTCCCGAAAAATCTCGACACCGATTATCGGCCGGTTTTTCTAGTGTGTTGGCTTTGTTTTCTTAGGTGACCAACATATTGTATTTGTAATGTTGTTAAAACGGATTTATGATGTATCTCTTATAATATTAATGTAAAACTTTAACTTTTAGCCGATTTGTAAAACCTTAATTTGTATTAATGTTTTATTAGTAAGACATATTTCAATTATTGTAGTTGCAATCCTTTTTAATTTGAGCATTGTTTGTAAAATTTGAGTTTTTAAGGCTATTTACCGGTTTTTATTTTAAGTCCAATTGGTACTTAACAACAGCCTTGTACCATTTTTTTTACATAAAACAGTTAATACAACATATTAAGAGTGTTTAGGAAGAAAAACAACAGTTTCTAGGGCAATTTTTTTTTGAAAAATCACTGGACTTTCGGTGGTTTTTAACCGCGAAAAGGCAATAACCCTTTCCGCGCTTAAAAATCACGGAAATGGATTGGTCAACTGCCTATTCTGCTTGTTTTCATGCCTACCACCTGCTTTTTTAACAATTCCAACACAGAAATAACCTCAAAATAAGGAACATAAATAGATTCCAACTATAAATAACAATTTTAACTAACTTCAATTTTCACCAAAATCACTAAAAACCGTGTAAAAGGTTTACTAAAATTACCAAAAATCTAAAAAATGGTGGGAATTTTTTTGTTCCCAAATCCAACGAAAATTATACATAAACATACAAATACTAAATCTATTATAGAATCAACTTGATTTCTCCATTCCACGTCGAATCCACCAAAAAAACAACTACAACCAACCAAAATTCATACACTCTAAAAAACACACAAAAGATCAAAGAAATAGCAAATTAGGGAGGGGGATTGAAAAAAAGGGGACACGGTCGATAAACGACCGATATGCATAAAAGTTCATAATACTATAAATGAAACTTCAAATACGTCATAGTTACAACTTCGAATAAAATAAAAAATATGAACAACTACTAGATAAAAACTATGAACTACTATATGCCTTTAATGCATTTTCGAATCTTTGCCGCATCAGAAAGCCCGTAATACGCCTCGCCTTCCATTTCTGTAGCTCAATCATCATCCTATACCAGAAGATCTCTGTATCATGCCTAGTCCATGAAGATGAACCAATCTCAAAGCCCTGAAGTATGTAGTCTATATACTTCATCACATATATCGCATAATCGGAACTGTTGGACTGCTTCGGTCTTTTCTCCCAAACCTGGTAGCCAGCTTCATCATGAAGGTAATTCTTCATATTCCTCCTACAGTATCTCAGCATCGTGGGTAGTAAAGAAACCTACAAAATAGACTAATAAGAAAGACAATTGAGGGAGACGAATAAATAAATAAATGAGGGATGAAATTACTAAATGAGGGATTAAATTACTAAATGAGGAAGATGATTTTATACCATGATATGCTCCTCCTCCGGATAATATGGATCATCATACAATGGATCTAGTAACATGACACCACATACCCTTACATCAAAGATGGATAAGACCCAATGATTTTCATTAACACACGCCGGTACAAAGATGTAATCAACATCATTAATAGCGGGGCTAATTTCACTACTAGCCTACACAGTAGAACATTTTCAACGCCTCCATTGTAGTCAGATTCTTCAACTTCATCTTTGCAACTGACTTGAAAAGTGGGTCCATGAAGTAATATAAAGGCTTCATCTCCCATATTTTCTCCTCTGCAATCCCCTCATCATTGTCCCGTAACAATGTCTATACAAAAAAACACAACACATGAATAAGGTGTGTAAAAGTACAAGTACAAGTACGGAAGGTAGACAAATTAATTTGCATAAGTGTTTAGATCATACCATGTACCCATATATGATGCGGTCATCAGTCCAGGATCTGGGGGCCATACTTAACATTATATCCTCTGATAACTGATAGTAACAATATGATATGCCTCCCTCCAACTCCACCTTTTTGTCCAGACCCCAATCCCAATCGTCATATACCTTTTTCTTCTTATTTAATCCCAAAATGTTGTTTATTTTTCACTTGCCTTCTTTCAAGGTACGGAGCTGCAACTTAGGAGGCCGAGATGATGAAGATACTACTGTCGGCTCTGGTTGTGACACATGCTGCGAGGGCTGTGTCATGTCTACAATATCATGCTCTGCAAGCTAACCATCTCCCTACCTAGCCTTCTCACCAATGTATATGTGCTCGAGCACTGGAGGTATGTAGGCAGGCCCTTTAAGGCACTTCATGAACCTGCAATACAGGACCAAAAATGTAGGAGCGATCTCTCGGAACTCCTCCTCGCCTAGAGGAAGGCGGGCATCTATCTTCTTCACAAACTCAAGACAAGCCTGAATCTGCAAGAAAAACCATTACACATATATCATTCAACAATATAATATCAATGTATGCATTTGTGAGATGTATCAATGTGTTTGCAGAAATATGTAAAACTACACGTGTATGCATAAGTGCTGTAAAAAAACATGTCATGAAAGTTAAACAACTTACAAGCTGGTACCCCTCCAAGTTAGGGTACAACTCCCGACTACCATAATCGGGATGAGGGACTGCATGGTATTTCCCCACATGCATCCAAGCAATGTCTGAGTACCATGCCATGTACACCTCCTCCGAAACATGATCTGAATCATCCACTATAGCACCAGCCGGCTATTCACAGAATCTGTCCCAATAACCAACCTTAGCAAACCACACTGCAATCCAATCGACAGCTATAAAAGTCTACTTCTCTTTCCTATATTCAGTCATGTCAACCGGAGCTCTCGGGATACAAGGTCGAAGCCCAAACTGCCTAACAACCCTGTCTGCATGCTGAAACTCTATAATATCAAAACATATCAGCGGGACCCTAACCATACCCTTATCCGTGCCTCTATCTCCTCTCAATCCAGATGAACCAGTGCCGGAATGCCCTCTATATCCATCTCCTCCTCACTCGGCTCCTCAAAATCATCATAGGGCGTCCACTCTACAATATCTGAACCGACGCCATCCAACTCAGCCCGATAGTGTGGCAAGTTATGATGTGGTCCACTAGCCGATTGACGCCGCTTCCTAAGAACCACTCTCTCCTCCTGGCCATCCTCACCAATTATAATTATAGGTGGACCAGTTACCCAATACTCAGCGATCGGATATGTATCACGTAGTGGATCCGGAATAGGACGCCCAATGTTGAATCTCTCATATGCCCATATCATAAGTAACTACAAACAACAATATACTCGGATGATCCCCCTCCTCGCAGCGTGCTCCAAACCCCCATATAGATAATCCAGAACTGCTGAACCCCAGGAAAATCTATGTATACTATTGGGCTAGAAGAGTAGCTGAATATATCGAGGATGAACCACATTCTTACTACTCGTAGGAAACAACACTGTGCCAAGTACTAACATCAAGTACGCTTGTGTGTGTATAGCAATACTCTGTGGGTCATCGCCAGGCAATCTACCATATCTCTCATGTAGCCAAGTGAACTTTATCCCCCCTCTACTCCATGCTGCCTTCACCTCAGCCTCACTCAATGCCTCAAACCAGTTGTTGACAAAATAATCCTTCAGACTACTAATCACAAAACCAAGCACAGGATCTCCAAAGATAAGCAGACCTAGTATATAACCAATATCCTCAAGATTCACTGTCATCTCACCCCTCCTCATAAAGAATGTGTTCATCTCGGGCCTCCACCTCTCAATCAAAGCTGTAATCAGTGAAGTATCGTTCTGAAGTACCACCTATGTATTTACAAATATACCAAAACCCATCATGTGTAGAAGCTCCTTCTGTGCATCTGATAATATCTAAGATTTCATCAACCGAATACCACAGAATACCTCCAAATGATCCCTTTCTTGTCCTTGCCATACATCATCACTAACATGGTACTGATTGTCAAAAATGAATGTCCGACTCAAAGGCCCGGGTAATATACCGTCTATGTCATCCATCCTGTAAATTAAGAAACAAAAACAATTAGTTCCTATAAAGCATTTATCATAATCATGACAAACATCAGACACAAGCTTACTAATAGACTTCAAAATCATTACATATATGCAGGCACTATATATGTAATCTGTCAACACAATTACTAAACTACAGAACATGGAACACTTACTAAACTACATAAAACATAACATCAGTATACATAAGTCAAACTGCCACCATATTACAATAAGCAACTACATCAGCAAACTACAGAATTTCATGTCTACATTGCAAAAATAAGTAAAACTGCAGAAATTCACATAAAATACACATGTATCACTTGGTGTACAGTCAAGAAATGAATATTTTCACTAATTCAACTAAACATTCCAACTACAAAGTTATAAGCACTGCAGTCAGTAATTTATCAGTCAAATTTCTATCAAGCAAATCGTTGAACACTTGGTGTGCAGTCAAGGAAAAACTAGGAAAATAAACTCATACACCCTCCATTATATCCATAGTCATTATACAGAACAATTATTAATCACAAACCATATATCACAGTCGATTAACAGTCAAAAAATGGAGAATCAGTTCTCTCAATCATTTTGTCAAATAGTTCATGTGCAGACAATGAAAAGAAGAGAAAAATTAAAATATAATGTCAAACCAACCACAATTCAATTATAAACAAGTTAAATAACAGTCCTAACTCAATCAATCCTTCACAAAGCTAACACAACACAACAATTCAATTACAAATTCAAATAAGACCTAACACAACATAACAGTTCTCGAATTACCTGATTTGTTCGAAGTTTGGATGTAATCGCAAGGATGTGTCTTCAAACCACCTAAAAAAACCTTCAATCCCCTTACAATTCGCCTTCAATCGCTTTTGTAATCGCAGTGGAGTGTTTAGTGATATTTCAAACAGAGAAATAAACCAGAAAAGAAAGAACTGTTAGTTATAAAAACCACCTTTCCACAGTTTTTTAGCACGGAAAGCCGTTTTGTCATATTTCATGTAAGCTGTTGTCATTTCAATGAATTCCCCCTTTCCGTGGTTAAAAAGCACGGAAAGGGCCCCTATCCGCGGTATTTAATTACGGAAAACAACATAATGTTTTTAAATCCTAGCTGTTCCTTTGTTGATCCAACGGCTGGGAAACTGATTGTTAAATAACGGGTCTCTGACAATCGATTGTCAGGGACCAGAACCCTTTAGAAATTCAACAACTCTATAATTAGTTCCACTTCTCAACTCATATTAAGCTCGCTGCGGACAATCAGACAAATAAGATATATATAAGTCCAGTTGCGGATCCAGAAATAATTTTCAGTGGGTTCCTAATATAAATATTTAAATAAAAATATATATTTTAATAATTAAAAATTAAAAAAATTATACAAATAAATATTTTTTTACATTTTACAGTTGTTCCCTTTTAAGAGTTGGAGCTTAAAGGTTTGGCAATAACTGAGGTAAATAGTCAAGGAAAAATTATTTTATCAATTATTTTCAACCAAATTAGGTTTTAGGTAAAAATACTGACTTTGTAATATATATTTAACATTATATTTGTGCAAATGTTTATGTATTTTTTTTGAAATTATTTATATTGAAATCTTTGATTTTTTAGTATTTTTTGAATTTATATCTATTGAATTTTTTAAATATAAGTGGGTTTTTTATATTATAATTCTTTTCTAAAAACTAACTTATAATCATATTTTGGTGAAGAGTTCAGTGGTTCCTGGACACCCATAACTCAAGCTATGGGTCTGCCCCTACATAAGCAGACTTATCATGAGCTCGATTCGTTAGCCGATTAGACATATACTTAGAGCCCGTTTGACTAAACTTACAATTGTGACTTATGACTTAAAGTGACTTAACGTGATAAGCCGACAGCTTAAAATGTATGTTTGGATAATTTTATATTATGAGTGACTTATCAGTCTTTAAAAATATAATAATAAAAATAAAACTGACTTATGAGTAATTTATGACACATGAATAACTTTTATCAAAATAGAAAAATTAAAAAAATAAGTCACTGAAAAAATTACCTAATACTTACTCCTGGCTTAAAGTCAGTTTCTGGCTTATTTCTGACTTTAAGTCGGTTTCTGACTTATTACACAAATAGACATTTTTTAGCTTAAAGTCAGAAACAACTTTAATCCCCCGACTTAAAGTTTAGTCAAATACGCTCTTAAATAGGTAGAGAGGAAGGGTTGTAACACAAAATATATCTCTAATTAATTGTCCCATGGATCTTATATCTATCTATATTAAGAATAAATTACATAACGAAGAGGATTCTTATTTGTACAAATGGTACTTTGAACTTGTGTAAAGAAATTATCGATACTTCTTTATATTTTGAATTGTTCCGCAGGATCGGTCGTTCAAGATCTTTGGTCTCTACTCAGATTCGATTAAAAAAATGGGACCACGTCTTATAAACTCATTGAAAATGATTCTGATTTAAGTCATGACCTATTACATCTTACTAACCGGCCGAACATGAACTCACCTCTTGTTAGGAATCTTCATGTAATTTGATGATAACTTTAATCTTAGAATCATAGAAATTTTAATTGATGTAACTGATCAATTGATATGGAAAATATAAATATCAATTGATGGATAGAAGATCAATTGAAGAAGCCAAGTCAAGTATTGAAGACTATCAACTGATGTGAAGACCAATCGATTGATAACATCCATCAATCGATGAGTCATTATTTATCAATCGATGGATATAAAGATCAATCGAAGAAGAACATCAGTTGATGGATAAAAGGAAGGATCAATTGATATGCTTAACAGCAAATTATCAATTGATTGAGACAACACAGAAAGGCTATATGTCAGAGATCCAAAGGACAAAAGCACACATATGGAAGATAGTCTATGATGACTGTGAAGACTCAAACTGAAGCTATATTTCAAACCTTTTTCTAAAATAGAAAAAGTTAAAATGAAAGATAGGATAGAAACAATCCTAGAATAAGTATTGTAGAAACACACTTGTGGTATAAAAACAAGTGTAGTAGCATTGTTAGAAAATGTTAGAAGTTAGACAATATTTCTTGAATCAACTGATCATCCTTAGAGCACTTTTTAAGAACAGTTGATTTATTTTCTAATCTTGTAAAAACGAAGCTAGGTTTTTATTAACCTAGAAACATTGAGCAAAAATATACATTAATAAAAAAACCAATCCATCAGTAATTTTAAAATCTCTTTGTTCAATTTATTTTCATTTTTGTTTTTGTTTATACATATTCTCTCCAACACTCAAACATCAAGAACAAATATTAAAACAAATAAAAAGTTTTAATATTTGTATTCAACCTCCCCTTCTATAAATATTGACATTGTTCTGGGAAATAACAATTGATATCAAAGCAGGCTTTTAATATACAGAAAGTTTAAAGATCAAGAACAGTCAATATGGGTCAAAAAGATTCAGGTGTGAAAATTCCAGTGTTAGAAAAAGTTGAATACTTTGCATGGAAAGTAAAAACGCATCTGCATCTACTTTCTCTCGACTCTTCCTATGTTAAATGCATAGAAAAAGGTCATCATGTTCCCATGAAGATAGTCACAGGTGTAAACCCTGATGGAACTCCTGCCTTTGACAAACATGTTCCAAAACTCATCACTGAGTTCACAGAAGAGGATGAAAAAGAAGTGCTTAAAGACAAGAAGACCATGAACATTCTGTTTAATGGTCTAGATAAAGATATGTTTGACAATGTGATAAACTGTACTTCATCAAAGGAAGTATGGGATACTCTTCAAATTATATGTGAATGAACTGAACAAGCAAGGAAAAATAAGATACAACTCTTGATTCAGAAATATGAATCATTTCATTTCAAGAGTGGAGAGTCTATCAATGATACCTATAGTAGATTTCAGAAGTTGTTAAATGGATTGAAGCTATATCGTAGGGTTTATACAACTGAGGATACAAATCTAAAATTTTTTAGATCTCTTCCAAAGGAATGGAAACCAATGACTGTCTCCATTAGACAATCTCAAGACTTCAAGGATTATACTCTTGAGAAACTTTATGGTATTCTCAAGACGTATGAGTTGGAAATCCAACAAGATGGGGAGATTGAGAAGAATGAAAGAAAAGAGAAAACCGTGACTTTAATGGTCAAGGAAAATGAAGAGAAGAAGGAAAGTGGCTATGTAGAAGGTTATGTCATGGTGGTTGGTGATGCTATTGAAGAATCATTCAAAGGAAAAGGAAATGGAAAGTGTGAAGAAAATGAAGCATGCTCACATGATAATTTGGATGAGATTGATGAGCACCTTGCATTTTTGTCAAGGAAGTTTTCAAAGCTAAAATTCAAGAGGAATCCAAATGCTCAAAGGCCTAGATTCTAGTTTAGAAGTAACAATCAAAACAAAAATTTGGTTGATAGATCAAAATTCAAATACTATAACTGTGGATTGGCTGGTCATTTCTCAAATGAGTGCAGAAAGCCAAAACAAGAAAAGGCAAAGTCATATGATGGTATTGACTACAAAAAGAAATACTTTGACCTTCTTAAACAAAAAGAAAAGGCTTTTGTTATTGAAGAGAAAGACTGGGCTGCTGAGGATAGTGATTCTGAAGAATTCATCAATCTAGCTCTAATGGCTAACAATAAAGATGAAAAAGCTAGTTCATCATCAAATCAAGTACTAGCTACTAACTTTTCTGAGCTTACAAAAGATGAATGCAATAGTACCATTAGTGAAATATCTATTGAATTGTACAATTTACATGTCACTCTAAAATCTCTAAACAAAGAAAACCTCAAGTTGAAGAACACCATTGATGTCTTAACTGAAAGAAATATATTTCTTGAAAAGGAACTTGTTTGTTTAGATAGATTCAAGCAAGAAAGTAAGGATGCTAGAGATGAACTAGTAAATAGTTTGAGAAGAGAAGAATTGTTAAAAGAACAATTGGCTGGAGAAATTGAAACCATTAACAAATGGAATAGGTCTGCTAAAACTGCCAAATAAATCATTGATGTTCATGATTTAGATACTCTAGGAGAATCCCCTAAATCAGTAGGCAAGCCATTGGCTGATACTTTACTGGATAAAGATCAATCGACTGCTAATCCCTCATCAACTGATAAGGATTATTAATCGATTAATGCTGAATCAATTGATAAGCATTCATCGACAAGAAAAAGAATAGGAATGGTAAAGTGGGCATAAATAAGCACAATAATTATACTCCTGATATGTATGCACCTAGAAAGGTGTATGCTAAATATGGTAGTGTAAATCATTTGTCTATGCAATGCAAGAAAGAAAAGAACTCCATATCTTCCAATGATTTAAATGCACATGGCATGTCTGCAAATGACATGCTTACTAATCATATGCTCATGAATGCCATGTCTTCTAATTTAGTTGCACATAATGTTCATATGCCTTATGCACAAGTTCCATACATATATAATCCTTTCTTTGCATATGTGAATATGAGCATGTCTAGAATGCCATGGAACATGCCTAATGTAGATAATGAAATGCATGGAAATCCTGCCATGAGTTCCAAGGTGTCTAAGCCCCAAAATCCAATTCCCAAATTTAAAGTGGATTTAAACCCACCAAAATAAAAGGAACCAAAGTTGGCAACCAAGGCTCAGGCTGCAACTAATAAAGAGGACCCAAGGCAACTTGGGTACCAAAAGCAACTTGATTGTTTTATGTGTGTGCAGGGAAACATGAAGAAAAATCTCTGGTATTTGGATAATGGATGTTCCAGGCTCATGACTGGATATTTGTCCCTGCTCATAAAGTTTGTGGAAAAGGTTGGCCCAGGAGTTACTTTTGGAGATAATAACAAAGATTTTACTCTGGAATATGGCTCAATTGCAAAAGAAAATATTATCATTGAACCTGTAGCACTAGTTGATGGATTGAGGCACAATTTACTCTGTATTAGTCAACTGTGTGATAATGAAAATGGTGTGTGGTTTTTAACTGGATCATGCATCATAGCCAACAAAGAATCTGGTGAAATTCTCCTAACTGGTGAAAGAAAAGGAAATGTGTATGTAGCTGATTTTAACTATGTAAAGGCAAATTCAATGACATGTCTACTTAGCAAAGCCAATACAGATGAAAGTTGGATTTGGCATAAGAAGCTAGCCCATTTGAATTTCAAAGCCATGAATCAATTGGTTAGAAAGAATTTAGTTAAAGGCATTCCACAGATGGAATTTACCAAGGATGGACTATGTGATGCCTGTCAAAAGGGAAAATAAAGGAAAATATCATTCAAGTCAAAGTCTGAATCATCAATTGATAAGTCTCTAGAATTATTGCTGTTATTCCTTATAACAATGCCAATATTTGTAGAAGGGGAGTTTAATAAAAATAATAAAACTTTTTGCTTCTTTTAACATTTGTTACTGATGTTTGAGAATTAGAGAGAATATATTCGAATAAATTAAAATTGAAAATAAAACTGAACAAAGAGATTTAAAATTACTGATGGATTGGTTTTTCCATCAGTGTACATTTTTGCTCAATGTTCCTAGGTTAAAAGAAACCTAGCTTCGTTTTTACAAGGTTAGAAAATAAATCAATTGTTCTTACAAAGTGCTCTAAGGCTGAATAGTTGATTCAAGAAATATTGTCTAACTTCTATTTTCTAACAATGCTACCACACTTGTTTATATACTACACGTGTGTTTTTACAATTCCTATATTCTAGGATTGTTTCTACCTACCTTCTTTTTACCTTTTTCTATTTTAGAAAAAGGTTACTTTGAGTCTTCACAGCCGTCATAGACTATCTTCCATAGGTTTACTTTTGTCCTCTGGATCTACAATAGATAGTCCTTCTGTGTTGTCTCAATCAATTGATAATTTGCTGTTAGGTATATCAATTGATCCATCCTTTAATCCATCAACTGATGTTCTTCTTCGATTGATCTTTATATCCATCGATTGATAAATGATGACTTATCGATGGATAGATGTTATCAATCAATATATCAATCGATGGGTCTTCACATCAGTTGATGGTCTTCAATACTTGACTTGGCTTCTTCAATTAATCTCATATCCATCGATGCTTCTGTGAGATACAGTCTTATGGATTAGGTTTTGATTATTTTGTCTTAATGATAAGTGTAAATTAAATTAGCATTAGGAAGTTACTAATTAATATAGTAATCCTCCCTTTGGTTATTCGAAGTGACAGTCAACGAGAAGAAAGTCAAATTGGGTCAAACTGCTTTTATAAACAAAACTAAATGATTTTTCTCTACATATATTTAGATAAGATTTATCAAAATAATGATAAAATCAAATCTAATTTATATATGTTATATTTTGAGGCATATACGGAAGATGAACAAATACAGTATTTTAATACTGTTTTTACGAGTCAGAAAATGTGTTATCTATTCAAAAGAGTGTTTGTTTTAAAAGTTTTCAAGGGAATATATTTTAAAAATATTTTCCAAATATATTTGTTCAATTTATCTTCAACAAAGTTCTGCCTAGATATAAAATACTGATTTTATCCCGGAAGCCCTGAATTGTCCTATTTCTTTGGATAATTTGCATTTTAATTCAAATTAAATATTCCTTGGACTTCATAGTCACATTATTTTAGGAATATTATATTTGAATATATTTTGAGTCAAAACTTTAGTCCAAACGTTGACAAGTTCCGACAAATGGCTATCGAGTATTGTTTTGGGCTATAGGGATAGTGAAACGATCTTTTTCTCAAAGTAGTATCTACACATGTCCAAATGACTTGAAACTTGGGGAATGTCATTAGAATATTGAAAAATAATTTTAGGATTGTTTTCATAATTTTTGGGTGACTTTTATTTTTGGCCTGTATTCCCGATTACGTTATTGATTGTTCGGTCAATTAAAATTCAATGAAGGTCAACTCCAAATTGAGTAGGACTTTTACCATGACCTATTGGGATAATTTCCAGATGGTTCCCAAATTTTCATAATTTTTGGAGTATATTTTGAAAAACGTCATATTTCTAACGTATCGTTCGGTTTCATGTTTATTAGCTTAAATATTTTACTGAATAAGGTACACACGTTTTTCCAAGAACCTATGTGGCCTCTTTCAGTTGATTCAACTTTAATTTGAATTGTTGTGGCTCTCCTTGCTCCATGTAAACCCTTGTCCCCTTTTAAAATAAATCAAAAATGCCCCATTTTTTGCCTATAAATAAAGCCCTCCCCCCACACCATTTCTCAAGCCATTTAGTGCCAAGTATATGCTGCATATTTCACTCCAAAGAAGCTCTCAAGATCAGAAGGTTTTCATCTCCAAGAGTTCTTGCCCTTTAAGCTTAGTTCTTTCATAGATCTTACCCCTTTCAAGCTTAAAAACCCATATACTTGCACTAATCACACACCAACCATACAAGTCCCTTTAGGCTACCCAAAGACCATATATCTACTGCCCTTAGACTTGTGTAGTTGCCCCCAAAGTTATACCAAAAGATCATTTTCCGGCAATTTTCCGGGGATTTTCCGGCGACTACTTTTTGTGTGTTTTGGCTTCTAAACTAGTTTTTTCTCTTGATTTCTCTCTAGATCTCAAGGGTTACAAGTTGGTTCTATTGTTATATATATTTATATATATTCGGCAGCCTATATAATATATATATACTTACTTGTTTCTATTTTTAGATATATTATATAGTTAGCCTAGTTTACGATTTATATATACACGAGCTTTAATTGTTTGTTCTCTCTTAGTATATATAGATTGTGTTAGTATTTGGGCGAGCCTTCTTTTCATCTCTTACTCTCCCAAATTAGTTGTTCATATCCTTGGCTTACTCATCCGGGATTAATAACGACTCCAAGTTACTTAAGTTCCGAGTAGAGACCGATTTGTATAAATCTCATATAGAGGTATAAACAAAAGGACTCCTTGTTGAATTTGGTAATTAAACTAGCTTTTATTCCGAGTAGAGACCGATTTGTATAAGTCTTATATAGGACATAAACAAAAGGACTCCTTGTTGAATATTTGCAAGTTAGCCATTTTATTTCCGAGTTGAGATAATTTTCGTATAAGTCTACATTATAAGACATAAACGAACATCTCCTTGTTTAAAATAAAAAGAGGCATAAACTAACTTATATTCCGAGATTAGAATATTTATATAAATCTCATATATTATTTAGAGATATAAACGAAGCTCTCTCGTAGAATATTTGTAAAGTTTAATCTCACTTTAATTCTGAGTTGAGAATTTTTGTATAAATCTATATATTAAGACATAAACAAAAGTACTCCTTATTTGAATTATTAAGTGAAAGAAATTAACCTAGATTCCGAGTTAGATACTATTCGTATAAGTCGAGGTACGACATAAACGAAACATCCTCGTTGAATCTTAGTGGTTTATTTCGAGTTTGTTTTAAAGTCCAACTTGATTGTTGCTCTAGGCCTTATAAACAACTTGATTTCTAAAACGAGCTTGATAAAAGTCAAGTCAATATATTCGGCCATTAGTTTAGATCATACACCCCGGCCTTATATATCGAACAAAAATAAATAAAGTAGTTAGAAAATGTACTTGATCTCATTCTAGTCAAATATATTTGGTCTATATCTTGACCTTATATATCCCTATATATATTATATATATATTTACTTTAAGTGCTTGTATTGCATTCATATGCTTTACATATCGCAATTTACTTTAGCATATTTACTTTAAAGTACTTGCATTCATACGCTTTACATATCGCAATTTACTTTAACATATTTACTTTAAAGTACTTGCATTCATACGCTTTACATAACGTACTTTGCTTTAGCATACACACTTAATTTACTGCATACACGTTCACACACAACGTGTGGTTCGTCCTTCTCACGAAGCGACTTACCCAGACTCACATTTATATATTATGTTGCTTCGCCTATATTATATATATTTGTTTGTCTCCGGTCTAGTACTGTAATATACTAGTCCACAAACCTTTTTTTCTTAAACAGGGATATTAAGTCGTAGTACTGGTTGTCTAGACTTTGTCAGTGAGGTTAAGTGAAGTGAGGTGATCCTTGTTCTAAGACCCAAGTCCTAGACACGTCGACGGGAAGTTGGGTGTCTTTGCACCGTGAAGAAAAGGAAAGACCCAAGATCTAAGACCTAAGATCCAAGACCTACAAAGGATTAGAGAAACATAGTCTACGCAGCATTTTGTATTTTTCTTACTTGTATTTGAGGAGGTAATGGGGAGTTACGCTCCAAGATAAACTTGTAAGGGTTCTATTTAGATTGTGAGGAGGTAGCAGGGAGTTACGCTCCAAGATAAATCTATTAGGTTTGCTATTGTATTTTGAGGGGTTAACGGGGAGTTAAGGTCCGAGATAAATACATAGTGGTTGTAAAGGCTTCTCCGCCGCTATAAGGAGTACATCTTTTTATAGTGGGAAAATCTTGAGTTCAGGGAGGGACTCGGGGACTGGACTAGGGGTGAGCGGATCCGTTAGGGGATTGTGCCATCGCAAACCAGGATAAAAATCTTGTGTGTTGTGCTCTATTTCTTTACTCTCTTTTAATTTCCGCACTTGATTTACTAGTTGACTAGTAACATTTTTAAAAGAGAAGATAAAATTTTAAAACGTCAAACTCTAATTTTTAAACGGGTATTAAGCTATTCAACCCCCCCTTCTAGCTAATACCCATCCTTACGGACCTAATAGCTTCAATATCAATCGATCATCCTTCCTTGTGCAATTTCCGGTCTTTACATAATTACAATTTGACAGTTTAATTTACACATCAATTGATGATCTATATCAATTGACACTAACATCAATTGATGAGAATAATTTCAATTGATTTACACCTTATCGATTAAAATACACTAAGTACACCTATGCTATAGTCCAAATTATCAGTTGATTCATATAAACACTTCAACTGATAAATGGTTTCTTGATTAATTGATATTTATAAATTTCATATCAATTGATCAGTTACATCAAATAAAATTTCTATGATTCTAAGATTAATGTTATCATCAAATTACGTATAGATTCCTAATAATCTCCCCCTATTTGTGTCTGTGATATGAACATGCATAAATCTACTTGATGATAATAAAACCCCTAATTATATTCATTCAGATAGAATCAAGAAATTTAAATAGCACTTTTGAATTTTGGAAATACCAGTTTGATGAATAACTTCTGCAAGCTTCTCCAATGTCTTCATAATCTTCATACTCCAATTACTTTTTCTTCCTTCTCTTCCCAACATATTCCTTTAATTGCCTAATGAAAGAACTCCTCAATATTGCTTCATTTCTGTCAGTTTCTCCAAGTTGCCTCATAAGGTAATGTATTTATTCATCTGTGATTTTGTCCAGATATTTGTAAATATCAAAGAACTTTGTGTTGCCCTTCACAGCTGTAAAAATCATTGCATACTTTGGCTCCAACACCACCTTTTTGACCTGAGACTTCTACAGCTTAAGAGGTGAATCTGGTTCAGCTTCTGCCTTTTATCTCCTTAACTTTGAAATTTGTTGTTGAATTTCCTTCAATGAATAGATGATTTTCACTCCATTTTCATACTCCAACCTCATTGATTCTACTTGGTTAGAGGTTGCAGGGTGAGTCCTGACTCATATCAACCCTTTTTCACTGATCATTGGAATTTCTTTCATATCATATCCTTCAATTGTAACCTCCTCCTTTATTTCTTCTTGATTAGCCTGGAGGTTTTCCTGAACCACCTTTTCTTGAATAAAAATTGTCTTCTTCTTAGCCATAGCTATTTTCCTCTTTTTCCTCAGTGGTTGTTCCATTAATTGATCTTCCATGTTCCATCCATTTCCATTTGCCTTGTTATTTCTCATTCTCATTTTCTCTTTTTGCAGCATCTGACAATCCTGATGAAATGGCTCCTTGAAAAAGCTTCTGGCCAACTGGCTCTTTCCTTCTCTTTTCTTCTTCAATCATTATGACTTTACCCTTTTTCTTTTCTTCAAGGGCTTCAAGATCAATTTTTAGAAAGGCTTCTGCATTTGAGTTGCTTTATTTGGCAGCCTTCTGTGCATCTTTATTTTCTTTTCTTGCTTGAGCAATGAACTCATCCAAGTTTCCTCTTTCTGCTGTCTCTGTCACCAACTCAGTGTTTTTCTTCAAATCCTCAATTCTTTTCCTTTCCCTCTCAATCATTGACTGAGTTTCTCTTTCCCTAGAAATCCTTCTAGCTTCTAGATCATCTTCAAAGTTCTTGAATTCTTTCTTTTTCTGTCTAAATCATCTTTGGGTGACTTAGATGTCTTTGAAGATTGATTATCCATGTTGCATCTATATTTAATCCTTTTTGCAGAACCACCAATGCCACTTGACTTGCCCATACCAGAACCACCAACACCATCACTGCCACTGCCTTTGCCATTACCGTCACCATCATCCTTCTTCTTTGTATTCTCCCCCTTTTTGTTATCATCAATTGGAGGAGGTGGTGGCATTCTGTCAAGAAACTTCTGAAGAATGGAAGCATATAGATTCTAACCTCTAATAATATCTTCCATCTTCTTTTCTAGAGACCCCACTCTAGTTTCCAAAGATGCAAAATTCTTGGATTCCTTGAAAAGCTTGTCCTTGATTTGACCCATGATGTTAATTGGTAGCTTCTCATCCAATCTTCTCTCCAATGCATCCTTGTTAGAATTGATAGAATTCTTGATAATTTCCAATTCTCTCTTCACTCTTGTCACGGTGATCTTTTGAATTTTCAGTTATTCCTTCATATAGTGAGCAATTTTCCTTTGATTGGGATCTTCAATTTCTCCTTCCACTATTGCCCTCCTATATTGAGAAAGAATTCCAGATTTAGCAGCATCTAAGGAACCATCAATTGTGTTCATCCATGGCTCCTCATCAGAATCTTCTTCTAACTCTTCAGGTGCCATATAACATGTATATGTTGTATTGACAATGTTCTCCTTCAGATTCCTGGTCTTTTGTTATGTATGCTCAATTCCCAAAAGTTGTTCTGCATCCCTGTTACTTGAAGCAGCCAACCCTTGATATTGTGGATCAGGATGAATGAAATTCTGTGGATCCAATTCACCAGCATCAACTTCCTCTTCAATTTCCTTATCAATTCCACTTTCACTAGCTTCTGCATTTGATATTCCCCCTATCTCATTGACTTCTTCCTCTTCTGCCATCAAATCAATTTCTAACTCCTGTGCAAATAATAGAATTCTTTTATCACTCTCACTCATCTCTCTATTTTGCATCAGGATCTCATCCTAGAATCTCACCTCTCCCTCACTCATATCCTATGCACCTTCTAAAGTGGGGCCCTCAAGTATTTCACTCTCATTCCTGGAAGAAATATGAATGTTTTTACTCACTTCCTCTCCTTTTGCCAGGTTACAATCCTGCCTCTCACTGAACTCACTCATTCCTAAGAGTGTTTGTGCAACATCAATTGATTGAGCATCAATTGATGTATAGATATTATCAGGTGAAGTGTTTGGGATATCCATCGATTGATGCATACCCATCGATTGATCTTGAGTATCCATCGATGGCTTATCAGTCGATGGCTTAATATCAATTGATGAAGGAACATCAATTGATGGAGTAGAAACAGTTGGGGAAATAATTTGAGAAGTGATAACTGTAATGATATGAGAAATGGAATCCTGAATTTCCTGGGAAGAAGATTCAGGAGAGAGTGTTGGCTTCTCCTTGAAAAATATAGAAGGAGAATCTGAAAATGTCTGATAATCTATAAGAACATTTTTTGAAGAAATTTGTTGAGATGGAGAAGTAAGAATAGAAGGGATTTGAATTGAGAGAGAATGGGGCTGCATCTTATCATTTATATGATATGCATCAAACTAACTTTGAGAAGGCTCCACCACAATTTCCTGTGATTTTGTAGTGTGTGATTCCCCAAGTGCACAGGTGACTTTCTTTTCCCTCCTTCAATAGGTTTTTGAAAATTTGGATGGTGTGTCCTTAATTTGATTTTGTGCCCCTGATTGTGGGCTATTTTCAATACTATCATCCTTTTGAGAGGATGTCAATAGAGATGTGGTATTTTCCATATTAATATCCACAGTCTTTTGAGAGACTGTGGAGTGGCTTGACTTAGGTTCCTCACCCTCACTCTCCTTATCCTTCTGGGTTCTTTGATGTTCCCCAGTTCCCTCACCACCTACATCCTCCTCTAATCTATCTACCAAGACATTTGATTTTCTTTTCTTTGATTTTGCAACAACATGTTTTTAGGAACCTTTTAAGGTTGGTTTCTTAGATTTGGATTTTGAGATGAGTTGTGTGGCTTGCGTAGGAGGGTTGAGGTCATTACTACAACCCTCTATAGCCACAGAAGGCAAAGAAGATTGAGGTTGGGAAGTGTTTAAAGCAGAGATAAATACCTGAATAAAAGGGGGATAGATCAATTCTACATTGCTGTGAAGATTGATCCTTATCAAGTCTTTAAACACCCTTTTGTTTTGAGTCCAGCAATCCAAGGTTTCTGTACTCCTGTCAATCTTAATATCCTTGACAAAATGGTTAATAATAATCATGATAAATCTAGCATAATAAATATGATTAGATCTATTAACCTTGTTTCCCAATTTGACAGATATTTCATTGAGTAACAGGTTTCCTAAATTGTGATATATATCATATAAAATGTTATAACTTACTTGTTGCATACTTGTTCTTATTGCATCAAAATTACTAACTTTACCAGAAAAATACTTTATTATAGCATCAAAGAAATATGACCATTCTTTTATTAGATTCTTTCTAACAATACTACCTAGACTAGTATCAGGAGCAGTGTAATTGATTTCTCTAAGCATGTTTCTTATCTCTATGTCAGTGGGTGCATTTTCTGTATTATTTGCAGGAATATTTAAACACTCACCCAAGACCACAGTGGTTAGAATATACATTTTTCCTTTGCAATCAAAGGAGATTGAAGAAAAATCATCCGCTACCTCTGATGTTGTCCAGAACTCTTTAACTAGATTGCACACTATCTTTGGTGCTTCTGAGAAGGCCTTTGAGATCCTTGAACTTCTTAGAAATTCCATTAGAGGATGGAATTCTGTTGGGGCTTCCTCCAACATAGTGCAAGCAATGAAGTTGTAAAGCTCATAGTAGAATCCTGATTGTGAGATTTTCTTTGATGATGCTATATTCGTGTTTAAAGATATAGATAAGAATTAATTGGCAAACTTGTTAGTAATAAAGCAAAAACAATAATTAAAAAGTAGTAGATTAGGGTTCTTAGCAAGAGATAGATACACAGAGAGTTCTAAGATTGAGAAAGAGATAGAGAATTCGTTAGTAAAATTGCAAGTAAGAATTAAAAGATATTTTAATCTCACTATTTATATTAACTGAGTTCCTAATCAATTTCTTACTCAAAATAAAACTTAATCGACCGTTGGAAGAAAAATGAAAAGCAGAAATTACCATTTTTGGCAAAAATGTCTGCAAGTTGTCCTTCACTAGGGACAAAATGTAATTCAAATGTACCATTCATTACATGTTCCCTAATGAAGTGATACATTATGTTAATGTGCTTGGTTCTGGAATGTTGCACAAGATTTTCTGTTATTGCAATGGCACTTGTGTTATCACAGAAAATAAGAATTTTGTTCATGTTGAACCCATAGTCAAGTAGTTGATTCCTCATCCATAATATTTGTGCACAGCAACTTCCAGCTGCAATATAATCAGCCTCTGCAGTAGATGTAGATACTGAATTCTGCTTCTTGCTAAACCATGATACAAGCTTGTTTTCTAGAAATTGACAGGTGCCTGTGGTACTTTTTCTGTCAATCCTACAACCTGCATAGTCTGCATCTGAATAGCCAATTAGATCAAATTCAGAATCTCTAGTATACCAAATTCCAAGATTTGGAGTTCCTTTGAGATATCTGAATATACTTTTTATTGCAATCAAATGAGATTCTCTAGGATCAGCCTGGAACCTAATACAAAAACATGTAACAAACATTATGTCTAGCCTACTTGCAGTTAAATAAAGTAATGAGCCAATCATGCCTCTATAACTTGAAATGTCCATTATAGCTTCCTTAGTATTCAATTCAAGTTTAGTTTCAGTGGCCATGGGAGTTTTTGCAGAAGAACATTCATTTAAATCAAATCTCTTTAATAAATCAAAAATATATTTGGTTTGATTTATGAAAATACCATCTTTGACTTGTTTGACTTGCAAACCAAGAAAATAGGTAAGTTCTCCCATCATGCTCATTTCATATTTACTCTGCATCAACTTAGCAAACTTTTGACAAAGTTTTTCATTAGTTGAGACAAAAATAATGTCATCTACATATATTTGAACAAGAATCATAGAGCCACTAACATTTCTATGAAACAGAGTTTTATCAACAGTACCTCTTGTGAAGTGATTCTCAATCAAGAATTTAGATAATGTGTCATACCAGGCTCTAGGTGCTTGTTTCAATCCATAAAGTGCCTTGAGAAGATAGTATACAAATCCAGGATGAACAGGATCAATAAAACTAGGAGGTTGTTCTACATAAACTTCTTCTTCTAGTTCTCCATTGAGAAAATTACTTTTTACATCCATCTGATACACCTTGAAATTAGCATGAGTAGTATATGCTAGAAATATTCTGATTGCTTCCAACCTTGCAACAGGTGCAAATGTTTCATCAAAATCTATACCTTCTTCTTGTCAATATCCCTTTGCCACTAATCTTGCTTTATTCCTTGTCATTGTACCAAATTCATCCATTTTATTTCTGAACACCCATTTTGTACCAATGACAGACTTGTTCTTTGGTTTGGGCACCAACTTCCATACCTTGTTTCTTTCAAACTGATTCAAATCTTCTTGTATAGCAATTATCCAATCAGGATCATTCAAGGCTTCTTCAATCCTTTTTGGTTCTTCTTGAGACAGGAAGCTACTATACAAGCATTCATTCAAAGGGGTGGCTTTTTGTCCATTTCCTTTGTGATGGTAAATTTGACCTTGAAGATGATGCTTCATGATCATTGAAATTGTTATGATCATTGTGATGTGATTGATTATTTGAGAACCCTCCCCCTGAGATGGACACTCTACTTGAAGATTGTTGTGCAGAGTTGATATCCATCGAATGATTATCAATTGATGTATTATCAGTCGATTGATGATTGTCAACTGATAAGTTATCTGTTGATGCATTGACATCACTTGATTGGGAGTTTCTAGGTACTTGATTTCTTGACAATACCACATCATCATCACTATCTTTACTATTGCTTGTAGATTCATTTTCAAAATGCAATAGGTCATGAAATCCTTCATCAAACAACCCTTGAATCTTCTTCTCATCAAAGACTACATGCATAGATTCCATAAAAATGTGTAATCTAAGATTGTAGACTCTGTAAGCTTTGGTTGTTATTCTATATCCAACAAATATAGCTTCATCAGCCTTGGCTTCAAATTTTCCTAGATTTTTACCTTGATTCCTCAATACAAAGCATTTTCATCCAAAGACATGAAGAAAATTAACTGTTGGTTTCTTGTCTTTCTTCATCAATTGATATGGTGTTTTGCCTTTTAGATGATTGACCATGGAAATATTTTGAATGTAACAAGCAGTATTAATTGCTTCTTCCCAGAAATATGTAGGAAGTTTTGCTTCTTGTAACATAGTTCTATCAGCTTCAATCAAGGTCCTATTTTTCCTTTCAACTACTCCATTTTGATGTGGAGTCCTTGTTGTAGAGAAATGATGTGTGATACCTTTTTCTTCACAGAATTCTTTCATTGTTTCATTCTTAAATTCAGTACCATTGTCACTTCTAATATTCTTGACCTTCCATTCAATGCCATTGTCAACATTCTTCACATGATTGATAATTAATTTGTTTGCCTCATCCTTAGAGTGTAAGAAATATACCCATGAAAATCTTGTGAAGTCATCCACAATGACTAAGGCATATTTCTTTTTGGTAATTGACATGATGTTGACTGGACCAAATAAATCCATGTGCAATTGTTAAGAATCTACATGTAATTTAATGATAACATTAATCTTAGAATCATAGAAATCTATATGTAATTTGATGATAACATTAATATTAGATAGTTTCAAGCAAGAAAGTAAGGATGCTAGAGATGAACTAGTAAATAGTTTGAGAAGAGAAGAATTGTTAAAAGAACAATTGGCTGGAGAAATTAAAACCATTAACAAATGGAATAGGTCTGCTAAAATTGCCAAACAAATCATTGATGTTCATGATTTAGATACTCTAGGAGAACCCCTAAATCAGTAGGCAAGCCATTGGCTGATACTTCAATGGATAAGGATCAATCGAATGCTAATCCCTCATCAACTGATAAGGATTATCAATCGATTGATGCTGAATCAATTGATAAGCATCCATCAACAAGAAAATCATCAATGGCTAATAAAAACAACTTTAGCACCCCTATCAAGTTTATTAAGGAAACTAAGAATCAAGTTGAGACTAAGGTTGAAAAGAACAACATAGGTAGCTTATCCAAGAGTCAATTGAAAGTAAAATTAGAAGAGATAGCACCTGATAAATTATCCAACCTAAGTCTGAGAAAAAGAAAAAGAATAGGAATGGTAAAGTTGGCATAAATAAGCACAATAATTATACTCCTGATATGTATGCACCTAGAAAGGTGTGTGCTAAATGTGGTAGTGTAAATCATTTGTCTATGCAATGCAAGAAAGAAAAGAACTCCATATCTTCCAATGATTTAAATGCACATGCCATGTCTGCAAATGACATGCTTACCAATCATATGCTCATGAATGCCATGTCTTCTAATTTAGTTGCACCTAATGTTCATATGCCTTATGGACAAGTTCCATACATATATAATCCTTTCTTCGCATATGTGAATATGAACATGTCTGGAATGCCATGGAACATGCCTAATATAGATAATGAAATGCATAGAAATCCTGCCATAAGTTCCAAGGTGTCTAAGCCTCAAAAGACAACTCCTAAATTTAAAGTGGATTTAAACCCACCAAAATAAAAGGAGCCAAAGTTGACAACCAAGGCTCAGGCTGTAACTAATAAAAGAGGACCCAAGGCAACTTGGGTACCAAAAGCAACTTGATTGTTTTATGTGTGTGCATGGAAACATGAAGAAAAATCTCTGGTATCTGGATAATGGATGTTCCAGGCACATGACTGGATATTTGTCCCTGCTCACAAAGTTTGTGGAAAAGGCTAGCCCAGGAGTTACTTTTAGTGATAACAACAAATGTTTCACTCTGGGATATGGCTCAATTACAAAAGAAAATGTTATCATTGAACCTGTAGCACTAGAGATGGATTGAGGCACAATTTACTCTGTATTAGTCAACTGTGTGATAATGAAAATGGTGTGTGGTTTTTAACTGGATCATGCATCATAGACAATAAAGAATCAGGTGAAATTCTCCTAACTAGTGAAAGAAAAGGAAATGTGTATGTGGCTAATTTTAACTCTGTAAAGGCAAATTCAATGACATGTCTACTTAGCAAAGCCAATACAGATGAAAGTTGGATTTGGCATAAGAAGCTAGCCCATTTGAATTTCAAAGTCATGAATCAATTGGTTAGAAAGAATCTGGTTAGAGGCATTCCACATATGGAATTTACCAAGGATGGACTATGTGATGCCTGTCAAAAGGGAAAATAAAGGAAAACATCATTCAAGTCAAAGTCTGAATCATCAATTGATAAGCCTCTGGAATTATTGCTGTTATTCCTTAGAACAATGCCAATATTTGTAGAAGGGGTGGTTGAATAAAAATAATAAAACTTTATGCTTCTTTTAACATTTGTTACTGATGTTTAAGAATTAGAGAGAATATGTTCGAATAAATTAAAATTGAAAATAAAACTGAACAAAGAGATTTAAAATTACTGATGGATTGGTTTTTCCATCAGTGTATATTTTTGCTCAATGTTCATAGGTTAAAAGAAACCTAGCTTTGTTTTTACAAGGTTAGAAAATAAATCAACTGTTCTTATAAAGTGCTCCAAGGCTGAATAGTTGATTCAAGAAATATTGTCTAACTTCTATTTTCTAACAATGCTACCACACTTGTTTATATACTACAAGTGTGTTTTTACAATTCCTATATTCTAGGATTGTTTCTACCTACCTTCTTTTTACCTTTTTCCATTTTAGAAAAAGGTTTGAAAGACGGCCTTACTTTGAGTCTTCACAGCCATCATAGACTGTCTTCCATAGGTTTACTTTTGTCCTCTGGATCTACAACAGATAGTCCTTCTGTGTTGTCTCAATCAATTGATATTTTGCTGTTAGGTATATCAATTGATCCATCCTTTAATCCATCAACTGATGTTCTTCTTGGATTGATCTTTATATCCATCGATTGATAAATGATGACTTATCGATTGATAGATGTTATCAAACGATATATCAATTGATGGGTCTTCACATCAGTTGATGGTCTTCAATACATGACTTGGCTTTTTCAATTGATCTCCTGTCCATCGATGCTTTAATATCAATTGATCATCCTTCGCTTGTGCAATTTCATGTCTTCACATAATTATAATTTGACAGTTTAATTTACACATCAATTGATGATCTATATCAATCGACTCTAACATCAATTGATGAGAATAATATCAATTGATTTACACCTTATCCATTGAAATAGACTAAGTACACCTATGCTACAGTCCAAATTATTAGTTGATTCATATAAACACTTCAACTGATAAATGTTTTCCTGATTAATTGATATTTATAAATTTCATATCAATTGATCAGTTAGATCAAATAAAATTTCTATGATTCTAAGATTAATGTTATAATCAAATTACATGTACATTCCTAATAATTGCACATGGAATTACTTGGTCCAGTCAACATCATGTCAATTGCCAAAAAGAAATATGTCTTAGTAATTGTGGGTGACTTCACAAGATATATATGGGTATATTTCTTACACTCTACGGATGAGGCAAGCAAACTCATTATCAATCATATGAAGAATGTTGACAATGACACTGAATAGAAGGTCAAGAAAATTAGAAGTGATAATGGTACTGAATTCAAGAATGCAACAATGAAAGAATTCTGTGAAGAAAAAGGTATCACTCATCATTTCTCTGCACCAAGGACTCCATAACAAAATGGAGTAGTTGAAAGGAAAAAAAGGACCTTGATTGAAGCTGCTAGAACTATGTTTGAAGAAGCAAAACTTCCTACATATTTCTGGGCTGAAGCAATTAATACTGCTTGTTACATTCAAAATATTTCCATGGTCAATCAACTACATGGTAAAACACCATATCAATTGATGAAGAAAGACAAGAAGCCAAAAGTTAATTTTCTTCATGTCTTTGGCTGCAAATGCTTTGTACTGAGGAATCAAGGTGAAAATCTAGGAAAGTTTGAAGCCAAGGCTGATGAAGCTATATTTGTTGGATATGGAATAACAACCAAAGCTTACAAAGTCTACAATCTTAGATTATACATTGTTATGGAATATATGCATGTAGTCTTTGATGATAAGAAGATTCAAGAGTTGTTTGATGAAGGATATCATGACCTATTGCATTTTGAAAATGAATCAACAAGTAATAGTGAAGATAGTGATGATGATGTGGAAATTTCAAGAAATCAAGTACCCAGAAACTCCTCATCAATTGATGTCAATGCATCAACAGATAAATTATCAGTTGATAATCATCAATCGACTGATAATACATCAATTGATAATCATTCGATGGATAACAACTCTGTTCAACAATCTTCAAGTAGAGTGTCTATCTCATGGGGAGAGTTCTCAAATGATCAATCACATCACAATGATAATAACAATTCCAATGATCATGAAGCATCATCTTCAAGGACAAATTTACCATCACAAAGGAAATGGACAAAAAGTCATCCCTTTGAATTGATTATTGGAGATACAAATGATGGTGTCAAAACTAGAAGTGCAACTCAAAATGAATGCTTGTATAGTAGCTTCCTATCTCAAGAAGAACCAAAAAGGATTGAAGAAGACTTGAATGATCCTGATTGGATAATTGTTATGCAAGAAGAGTTGAATCAATTTGAAAGAAACAAGGTATGGAAGCTGGTGCCTAAACCAAAGAACAAGTCTAACATTGGTACAAAATGGGTGTTCAGAAATAAAATGGATGAATCTGGTACAGTGACAAGGAATAAAGCAAGATTGGTGGAAAATGGCTATTCACAAGAAGAAGGCATATATTTTGATGAAACATTTGCACCAGTTGCAAGGTTGGAAGAAATCAGAATCTTTCTAGCATATGTTGCTCATGCTAATTTCAAGGTGTATCAGATGGATGTGAAAAATATTTTTCTCAGTGGAGAACTAGAGGAAGAAGTATATGTAGAACAACCTCCTTGTTTTATTGATCCCATTCATCCTGGATTTGTATACTATCTTCTCAAGGCATTTTATTGATTGAAACAAGCACCTAGAGCCTGGTATGACACATTATCTGAATTCTTGATTGAGAATCACTTCATAAGAGGTACTGTTGATAAAACTCTCTTTCGTAGAAATGTTAGTGGCTCTATGATTCTTGTTCAAATCTATGTAGATGACATTATTTTTGGCTCAAATAATGAGAAACTTTGTCAAAAGTTTGCTAAGTTGATGCAGAGTAAATATGAAATGAGCATGATGGGAGAACATACATATTTTCTTGGTTTGGAAGTCAAACAAGTCGAAGATGGTATTTTCATAAATTAAACCAAATATATTTATGATTTATTAAAGAGATTTGATTTAAATGAATGTTCTTCTGCAAAAACTCTCATGGCCACTGCAACTAAACTTGAATTGAATACTAAGGAAGCTAAAGTGGAAATTTCAAGTTATAGAGGCATGGTTGGCTCATTACTTTATTTAACTGCAAGTAGGCCAGACATAATATTTGTTATATGTCTTTGTGCTAGGTTTCAGGCTGACCCTAGAAAATCTCATTTGATTGCAATAAAAAGAATATTCAGATATCTCAAAGGAACTCCAAATCTTGGAATTTGGTACCCTAGATATTCTGGATTTGATCTAATTGGTTATTTAGATGCAGACTATGCAGGTTGCAGAATTGACAGAAAAAGTACCATAGTCATCTATCAATTTCTAATAAATAAGATTGTATCATGGTTTAGCAAGAAGCAAAATTCAGTATCTACATCCACTGCAGAGGCTGAAAACATTGCAGCTGGAAGTTGCTGTGCACAAATATTATGGATGAGGAATCAACTATTTGACTATGGGTTCAACATGAACAAAATTCCTATTTTCTGTGATAACACAAGTGTCATTGCAATAACAGAAAATCCTGTGCAACATTCCAGAACCAAGTACATTGACATAAGGTATCACTTCATTAGGGAACATGTAATGAATGGTACAGTTGAATTACATTTTATCCATAGTGAAAGACAACTTGCAGACATTTTTACCAAGCCATTAGATGAATCTACTTTCAATATATTGATCTGTGATTTAGGTATGCTTAACTATTTTTAATCTATTAAATGTCTGACAAGTTATATATATCTATATTGATTTTTAGATTGTAGCCATTGACTATGTTAATCTATTGATTCTTCCATAATCAATTGATAAACATTTTACATATCAATGGATATCTGAAGCTATCAACAGATAAATATATTACTATTAGAATATATATATATATATATATATATATATATATATATATATATATATATATATATATATATATATATATATATATATATATATATATTCTGTGACTGATCTGAATCAGAGTTTATTAAACTCTGATGGAATAGTTCATCAGAGTTTAACAAAAACTCTGATGGTCATAGTTTACAGATAAACTCTGATGGGTCAATTTAGCTAAAATTTATTTATCAATGGATATTTGCAGCTATCGATAGATAAATATATCAATTGATGATATATTTATTTATCAATATATATTTGCAGCTATCTACAGATAAATATATCAATTGATGATATATTTATTTATCGATGGATAATAGTACTTGTCGATGGATAATTAATTATCAATCGATGACCTGGAATTTAAGGGGTCCATGTCATCAATCGACCTATACAAAATCTATCTGTTGATTACTTATTTTATCAATTGATTGATATATACATTCTTGTATGTATAACAGTTGATTGCCAAAATTGGTAATTTCTACTTTTCATTTTTCTTCCAACGGTCGATTAAGTTCTATTTTGAGTAAGAAATTGATTGGGAACTCAATAAATATAAATAGTGAGATTAAAACAACTTTTAATTCTTACTTGCAATTTTACTAACAATTTCTCTATCTCTTTCTCTCTCTCAATCTACGAACTCAATCTCTAACCCTTTCTCTATGTACTCAATTTTCTCTCAATTTCTAAGTACTCAATCTTCTTAATATCTTCAAAGCTTTTATTCTCTTAATCTTCTACTCAAAGAAATGACATCTTCATCAAAGAAAGTCTCACAAGCCGGTTTCATCTACGAGCTAAATATTTTTGTGGCTTGCACTGTAGTTAAAGAGGCTTCAGGAGAATTTTATCCATTGATACAATTCCTGGGAAGTTGCACGGTACAAAAGGCGTTGAAGGAAGCACAAACAATAAATTGCAATCTGGTGGAAGAGTTTTGGACCTCTACAACATTTGTTGATGTCTTCTCAAGCATCAAATTCAACTACAAAGGACAAGAGTACATTCTTACTACTTTAATTTTAAATGAATGTTTAGATTTTCATGTTAATAATACTGATAATGTACCCAGTGAATCAGATAATAGGAACATGCTTAGGGCTGTCAATTATGTAAATCCTGACATTAATTTAGGACATGTAGTTAGAAAACATCTTAGGAGAGAATGGTCTTATTTCTTTGATGCTATAATAAAATGCTTTAGTGGTAAAATTAGTAATTTTGATGTCATAACATCTAGCATGCAACAAATATCATATAGTGTCTTGTTTGACAAATATCATGATCTATCATCTATATTGCTACATGAAATTGCTGCTAAGTTAAGAAAGAAGCATGATAGGTCTAATCATATATACTATGCTAGATTTATCATGATTTTTATTAACCACTTTGTAGAAGAAATTGAGATATGCAAGGGAACATCAAAGAACCCAGAAAAATAAGGAAAATGAGGGTATGCAACCTAAGCCAAGCCACTCCATAGTCTCTCAAAAGACTGTGGATGTTAATATGGAAAATACCACATCTCTATTGACATCCTCTGAAAAGGATGACAATATTGAAAAGATCCCACAACCAGGGGCACAGAACCAAGATGGGGACACACAAGCCAAAACCCCAAAATCATATGAAATGAGAAAGAAAAGAGTCACCTTTGCACATGGGTAAACACACACTGCAAAATCACAGGAAACTGTGATGAAGCCTTCTCAAAGTAAGTTTGATGCATCTCATGTAAATGATGAAATGCAGCATCATTCTCTCTCAATTTCAATCCCTTCTATTCTTCTTTCCCCAACTCATCAAATTTCTTGAGAAAATGTTTTGATAGATAATCAAACATTTTCAAATTCTCCTTCTTTGTTAATCAAGGAGAAACCAACACTCTCTCTTGAATTTTCTTCTCAGGAAATTCAGGATTCCATCTCACATGTCATTCCAAATATCTCTTCTCAAATCATTACCTCAAATGTTTCTACTCCATCAATTGATGTTCCTTCATCAATTGGTATTTAGCCATTGACTGATAAGCCATCGATCGATACTCAAGATCAATCGATGGGTATGTATCAATCAATGGATATCCCAAACACTTCGACTGATAATTTCAATACATCAGTTGATACTCAATGAATTGATGTTGCATAAACACTCTTAGGATTGAGTGAGTTGAGTGAGAGGCAGGATTGCAACCTGGTAAAAGGAGAGGGTGTGAGTGAGGACATTCCTATTTCTTCCAGGAATGAGAGTGAAACACATGAGGGCCCCACCTTAGAAGGTGCACAAGTTATGAGTGAGGGAGAGGTGAGATTCCAGGATGAGTTCCTGATGCAAAATAGAGAGATGAGTGAGAGAGATAAAACAATTATGTTATATGCACAGGAGTTGGAGATTGATTTAATGTCAGAGGATGAAGGAGTAAAGGAGATAGGGGGAGTCCCTAATGCAGAAGCAATTGGGAGTGGGATTGATAAAAAAAATGAAGATGTAGAGGGTAATGCTGGAGAATTGGATCCAAGTAACTTCATTCATCCTGATCCAAGATATCAGGATTTAGCTACTTCATCCAACAGAAATGCAGAGCAAATTCTAGAAATTGAGCACACTAAGCAAAGGACTAGGAATCTGAAGGAAAGTATTGCCAATACAACAGATACATGTTATATGGCACCTGAAGAGTTAGAAGATGATTCTGATGAAGAGCCATGGATGAGTACCATTGATGGTTCTTTAGAAGCGGTTGAAACTAGGATTCTCTCTCAATATAGGAGAGCAATGGTGGAAGTAGAAATTGAAGATCCATTCAAAGGATAATTGCCAACTGTATGAGGGAGTCATTAAAAATTCAAAAGATCACAGTGATAGGAGTGAAGAGAGAATTAGAGATTATCAAGGGATCTATCACTTCTAATAATGATACATTGGAAAGAAGGTTGGATGAGAAGCTTTCAATGAATACTATGGCTCAAATAAAGGACAAGTTGCTCAAAGAATGCAAGAATTTTGCAACTTTGGAAACAAGAGTAGGGTCTCTAGAAAAGAAGATGGATGACATAATAAAAGGTCAAGCTCTACATGCTTCCATTCTTTAAAAGTTTCTTGACAGAATGCCACCACCTCCTCAAATTGATGATAACAAAAAGGGGGAGAATTCTAAGAAGAAGGATTGTGATGGTGATGGCAAATGCAGTGGTGGTGTTGGTGGTTCTGGTGTTATAAGAACAAGTGGCATTGGTGGTATTGCAACAAAAGGGGTTACTAAAAATGGGAGCAACAGGGATAGACAATCTTCAAAGTCATCTAAGTCACCCAATGATGACTTAGAACAGAAAAAGAAAGATTTAAAGAAGTTTGAAAATGATCTAAAAGCTAGAAGAATTTCTAGGGAAAGAGAAACTCAATCAATGATTGAGAGGGAAAGGAAAAGAATTGAAGATCTAAAGAAGTGCACTGAGTTGGTGACAAAGGCAGCAGAAAAAGGAAACTTGGATAAGTTCATTGCTCAGACAAGAATGGTAAATGAAAATGCAAAGAAGGCTGCCAAAGAAAGCAATTCAAATGCAGAAGACTTTCTAATTGATCTTGAAGCCTTTGAAGAGAAGAAAAAGGGCAAATCCATAATGATTGAAGAAGAAAAGGAAAAGAAGGAGCCAGTTGGTCAGAAGCTTCTTCAAGGAGCCATTTTCTCAGGAATTTCAGATATTGCAAGAAGAGAAAAGGAGAATGAAGAAATTTTAAGGCAATTGGAAATTCAATGGAATATGGAAGATCAATTAGTAGAACAACCACTAAGGAAAAAGAGGAAAATAGCCATGGCTAAGAAAAGGTCAAGTTCTACTCAAGAAAAAGTGGTTCAGGAAAATCTCCAAGTTAAACAAGAAGAAATCGAGGAGGAGGTGACAATTGAAGGATATGACATGAAAGGGATACTAGTGATAAGTAGAAAAGGTTTGATAGGAGTAAAAACTCACCCTGCGACCTCTAACCAAGAAGAATCAATGAGGTTGTAGTATGAAAATGGGGCAAAAATCACTTATTCAATGAAGGTGATAATGAAGCAAAGCTACAATGTTCTGAAGACCATTTTACCTCTACTCAACAGAAAGTACAATCTCAATTCAACAATTGCTCAGGAAATTCAATATCAAATCTCAAAGCTAAGGAGATCAAAGGCAGAAGCTGAACCTGATTCACCCCTTAAGCTATGGAAGTCTCAAGTCAAAAAGGTGGTGTTGGAGCCAAAATATGCCATGATTTTTACAGATGTGGAGGGCAACATAAAGTTCTTTGATATCTGCAAGTATCTGGACAAAATCACAGATGAAGAAATTCACTACCTAATGAGGCAACTTGAAGAGACTGATAGAGATGAAGCAATTTTGAGGAGTTCTTTCATGAGACAACTAAAGGAAAATGCTGAGAAGAGAAAGAAGAAGATGTAATTGGATTATGAAGATCATGAAGAAGTTGGAGTTGTTTGCAGAAATTATTCATCAACTAGTGCTTTTAAAATTCAAAGTGCTATTTAAATTTCTTGATTTTATCTGAATGAAAATAATTAAGGGTTTTGTAATCATCAAGCAGATTTATGCATGTTCATGTCACATACACAAATAGGGGGAGATCGTTAGGAATCTACATGTAATTTGATGATAAATTTAATATTAGAATCATAGAAATTTTAATTAATGTAACTGATCAATTGATATGGAAAATATAAATATCAATTGATCAGGAAACCATTTATCAGTTGAAATATTTATTTAAATCAACTAATAACTTGGATTAAGCATAGGTGTAGTTAGTCTATTTCAATCGATAAGGTGTAAGTCAATTGATATTATTCCCATCAATTGATGTTAGAGTCGATTGATATAGATCATCAACTGATGTGCAACTTAGACTGTGAAATTGTAATTATTTGAAGACAATAAATTATACATGTGAAGGATGATCAATTTATATTGAAGCATCGATGGATAGAAGATCAATTGAAAAAGTCAAGTCAAGTATTGAAGACCATCAACTGATGTGAAGACCCATCGGTTGATATATCGATTGATACCATCTATCAATCGATAAGTCATCATTTATCAATTGATGGATATAAAGATCAATCGAAGAAGAACATCAGTTGATGGATAAAAGAAAGGATCAATTGATATGCTTAACATTAAATTATTAATTGATTGAGACAACACAGAAAGGCTATCTGTCAGAGATCCAAAGGACAAAAGCACACCTATGGAAGACAGTCTATGATGACTGTGAAGACTCAAGTTGAAGCTGTCTTTCAAAACTTTTTCTAAAATAGAAAAAGGTAAAAGGAAAGATAGGATATAAACAATCCTAGAATAGGTATTGGAAAAATACACTTGTGATATATAAACAAGTGTAGTAGCATTGTTAGAAAGTGTTAAAAGTTAGACAATATTTCTTGAATCAACTGTTCAGCCTTATAGTACTTTGTAAGAATAGTTAATTTATTTTCTAACCTTGTAAAAACGAAGCTAGGTTTTTATTAACCTAGGAACATTGAGAAAAAATATACACTAATGGAAAAACCAATCCATCAGTAATTTTAAAATCTCTTTGTTCAATTTATTTTCAGTTTCATTTTTGTTTATACATATTCTCTCAAACACTCAAACATCAAGAACAAATATTAAAACAAACAAAAAGTTTTAATATTTGTATTCAACCCCCCCTATACAAATATTGACATTGTTTTGGGAAATAACACTTCTTTTCTCCAAATATCTAACTCATTCAATCTTAAATTCGAAGAGCATGAAAGGGATTGAGCCGGCCTTAGAGCCTGTTTGGAAAACAGAGTTTATAGCTTATTTTGACTTTAATCTAAAAAATGTCTGTTTGTATAATAAGTAAGAAGCTGACTTAAAGTCAGAAATAAACTAGAAACTGACTTAAAGCCAGAAGTACGTATTATGTACTTTTTTTAGTGACTTATTTTTTTTATTTTTCTATTTTAATAAAAGTTATCTATATATTATAAATTACTCATAAGTCACTTTTATTTTTATGTTTATATTTTTTAAAACTCATAAGTCACTTATAAGTCAAAATTACCCAAACATACATTTTAAGCTCTCGACTTATCACTTTAAGCCACTTTAATCATAAGTCACAATTTTAAGTTTAGTCAAACGGGTTCTTAGTCCGGCTTGCTAGCTCGTGAAAAGTGGAAGATTATAGTGAGTACAGTTAGTGTGCGTCACTATACATAGAATCTTTAATAACTAACAAATAAGTTTCTAGTCATGCGAGCTCAACTCATTTAAAGACAATTCACCTAATTCGATTCACTTACTTTTGTATAAATTGGCATCTTTAAAGCTCATACGGGATCACATCTAAATTCAACACTTTATAAAAAATAGGTTTTACGAGCTTTCTAAGATACAAAATTTTAATAATAATGTTACGCCCAATATTTGGACATAGGTCCTAGGCAGGCCCAATGACATATATTAGCCGGCCCACCTCACATCTGGGCTCACATGGCTTCAAAATCCATATCTAGCTCGCATCGCTTTAAGGATAATAAAATATTCTAAGGCCCTTGGCCTAGTATGAGGTCACATAACTAGCTCACCAGCCTTAGACTCATTCAGCTTCAAGAAGGAAGAGAGAGGAGAATCGGCCCTCAGCCCGGTTCATTTCTCATCACCTCCCAGGTCGCATGGACTTGACAGAGAGGCCCTCAGCCCGGCTCGCTTGGCCAGGCTCACTGCCTTCGGATCGCTTCGCTAGCCTAGAGCACTTATCACAAATTTCTCATAACTAGATGAAAAGCTCTTAGCCTCATGGGCTCACCTCAGTTGATATTATTTATTAATCTGAAGACTACAAAAGGCCCCGCGGGGTAACATCTCAACATATTTGAAGACAGCTAGCCCCATGGGCTCTCATCTCATCCAAGGATCTGCACAGGATCACCTCTACATACTGCTCCCGCGAGGCCACATCGCGCGTAACTCCCTACAGGGACCCCATGCTCTACAACTCCATGATAGCCCCTGCAACCAAATGGGCTTGGGCCATGGCAGTTACAGACATTTGGGAAAGTCTGCCCTCCACATCCGCACGGACTTGGGCCAAAGCCCTACACGTCCAAGGATTTGGGCTTGATGGACCGGACTAATACCTAGCCCATTATAGATAACTTGTCCTCCAAGAATTATGTGTAGTTTGAACCCCTATATAAAGAATACCGGTGGACCTCACCTCAGAGGGGCTGGGCCATGAAGTGACTTGGTAGGGGTCTCATGGGCCTGCTGTACCTGATTAGGGGGCACCTCATCCCATTCAAGGGGCTCATCATTCTCATCATTACCATCTTCATTATTGAAGCCTTTCATGAGGTCTCGGGGCTCTACTTTCGCCTTGGGGCGTTTGGTGCCCTTGATTCTCCTCATTCTCCTCCTAGCACTTGTAGTGATCGTCCTGGAGGAGCTCCTCCTCTCCACTAGCCTTATCCTCTTATTCAACTCCACCATCTGCTGACCAATCTCATCCAGGAACTCTAAGAGCTTAGGGTCGGTCGAAGGGGGGTTCTCGCAGGGATTTTTCGGGTTCTTATCATCCTCATCTCTTTCACTTCCTGAGTAGGTCACATCGCCTAAGTCTTTCATTGAGAAATTATTTCTCAACCAAGTCTTCACAGTCTATAGAGAAGGAATGTCATTCCCTATTAGCAATATATCATCAACATATAATACTAGGAATGTCACATGGTTCTCACTAACCATCTTGTAAACACATGGTTCATCTTCATTTTGAATAAACCCAAACTCTTTGACAGTTTTATCAAAACGAATGTTACATCTCCTCGAGGCTTGTCTCAATCCATAAATGGATCAACGCAACCTACATACCTTTCCAGCATCCTTTGGATCAATAAAACCCTTAAGCTGTGTCATGTACACATCCACATCTTCTTCAAGGCTCACATTTAAGAAAGCGGTTTTGACATCCATTTGCCAGATTTCATAGTCATAGTAAGCAGCTATAGCAAGCAAAATCCTGATGGACTTGACCATAGCCACTAGTGAAAAGGTCTCATCATAGTCAATACCATGAATTTGCTTGAAACCTTTTTCCACCAATTGTGTCTTATAGGTCTGTACGTTACCATCCTTGTCGGCCTTCTTTTAGAAAACCCACTTGCACCCTATAGGTTTTACCCCTTCAGGTGGATCAACCAAAGTTCATACTTGATTAGTATACATGGATTCCATCTCAAATTTCATGGCATCCGGCCATCTCTTAGAATCTGGAGTGTTTATAGCGTCTTGGTAGGTGAGAGGCTTATCTTCGTCCACAAGCATCACATCACCATCTTGAGTCATGAGAAATCCATAAAATCTCTCGAGCTCATGGCGAATCCTACTAGACCTACAAACAACCTGTGTTTCTTTAGCAGTATTGTTTTCTTGTACATTCTGCTCAGGTTCCTCCATTGGTTCAATGTTATCATGTGGGTCTCGAACTTCATCGAGATCTATTATCCTCCCACTGTCTTTTTTTTAGAAAGCATTTCTCTTACAAGGAACACTACAGTTCGAGCAACAAACATTTTGTTCTCGGAAGGATTATAGAAAGAATAACCATTTGTTTCAATTGGGTATCCCATAAAGTTACATTTGTCTGATTTAGGTCCTAGCTTGTCAGAAGTTAGACGTTTCACAAACGCCTCACATTCCCAAATTTTCATAAATGACATGTTATGACATTTCTCAGTCCATATCTCATACGGAGTCTTCTGAACCATTTTAGTAGGAACTCGGTTAAGTGTATAAGCAGTCGTCTCCAGGGCGTAGCCCTAAAAACTAATTGGAAGATTCATTGACTCAACATTGATCACACAATTTCCAACAAGGTGTGATCCCTCCTATTAAAAAAACCTTTTCTTTGATATTTTCTACTTCATCTTTATAGTCTTTGAACTTTTCAAATGATTCAGATTTGTTCTTCAAAAGATATATATATCCGTATTTACTATAATAATTAGTAAATTTTATTAAGTTAATAAAAGCTACATTTTGTCATCATACATATATGACAACATACATCACTATGTATAAGTCATACTCGTTCAGTGACCCTTTCACCATGTCCGGTAAAAGATGTTTTAGTCATTATGCCAAATAAACCAAGATTCATATCCTTTTGTATAATTCATAATCAAACTTATTCAAGAATGCATCATTATGTATTCTGGAAATGCGTTTCTCATTAATATGGCCTCAACGACAGTGCCAAAGGTAATGTTTGATTTGAGTCACTTTAGAACATATAAATTGTTAACTAGTTGTGCAACATTATAAGGCTCATCATTGAAATAGAATAAACAACTATTGTTATTTAATTAAAATGAAAAAGCCTTTCTTGTCCAAACAAGAAACTAATATAATGTCTCTGCTAATTGCAAGCACGTTATAACAATTATCAAGTTCTAAATTTTCCTTGTAGGCCAAAAGTTAAGTAACGAGTTCCTCCAACCAGAAAATTACCTTTACTCCAATTCCAACCTGATACTCGAAGCCTTACCCTTACTGATCATCTTCTTCGGATCTTCCAAATTCGTATGACAGTTTAATTTTCAGTCTCCCGATTTTTCATAGAAGCGACAATCGTCTTCGCTATCAATACCTCATTCAGACTTTAGAGCCTGTTTTGGGATTGGACTTTGGTTTGACAAGGAAACTAGATCAAATCTTCTCCTTGCCTTTCCATTTTCCTTTCTCTTTTGCATTCCCTAAGTTTACCATCATTATAGTAGTAGTTCATGCATTTATCATATTGCTTTCAGCAGTTCTCAACATGCTTAGCAACTCAATAGGTGTTTCACCAATCTTATTCATTTTGTTGTTCATAACAAATAAAGAATATTTTTTGTCCAAAGATCATAAGATCAAATCTAAGTGAGCCTCCAAACCAATCTGGAAACCCAAAATGTCAAGGTACTCATTATACCCTATAGTCTTCAGAACATGTGGTGTAACCGGGTCTCACTCTTCCTACTTGTAAGTGTATAGTGCCCTTTAATTGTCAAATATATCTTGAAGAGTCTGTCCCTCAAATATATGCTCGTGTTGCTTCTTAAGGTCAGCACTCATAGTTGCAAGCATGAGACATGAAACATAAATCGCAACATTAATTTACTTCCAATAAGCACTATCATTTGCACATGTTACATTCTCAGCTTTAATAGCAGGGGTAGAGATTTGACTAACATCGTGGTGCCCGAGGATGACCCTCAAGCTCCTATGTTAGTCGAGGAAATTTTTTCTCGTCAACTTGTCCTTCTCAAGAACTGATCTATAGAGAAGTTGTTTGTGTTTATCATTTGATATCTACAATATTAAAGTGTATAAAATAAACTAGATTGCAGATTTAATATTAATTATGTTTAAGTGATTATGGTATATCACCATATACCTCCCACTATTTTTATCAAACTAATAACCCTAACTATCAATTCAGAAAGCATTTCTTTAAATCTTTCTAGTGAGTCAAGATCCATATTTCATCCATGTTTTAAGATAGAGTTGGCTAATACATTCAAAACATGACTATTTAGGTAATTATATCAAATATAATTCTTGGAAATTTTTGGTGGAACAACCCTTTGTACACATTTATCCAATAAATCTCACCAAACTATATGCCTCTAAACCCACAATCCTATTATGATGATTTAGATAAGTTAGACCCAATGTTTCAACAAACTAAGTACACTTACATATCACGTCTTCCCATGATTGATAAGAGCACTTTGCTTTGGCAAACCCACTCATTCTCAATCTAGATCTTGACGAGTATTAAACATTAGAAGGCATTCTATTAACTTAATATGTATTTAGGGATTTTAATGTTTATATGAACGATCATGATCCCATCATAAAGATATTCTCAATCTTTCCTTGATCAAATAATTCATTTCAATATTCGTCAATGGATTGATTTTCAGGTCGTCGGAGAAGTCACAAGTGGTCTCTCTTAAAAACTGACTTTCTTACGAATTAAACTAATAATCCGCTTTTGACATAATCTGTTAGTAATTGTGCTCTAGAGACAATACTTTTTATATTTTAAGGAAAATATTTATTATTAAGGATTATGTTTTATTGATTATTATTTATTTATTATGTTTTATTTACTGCGTAATAAATTGAAAGCATAATAAATGTCCTTGGAATTTTGATACGTATTATATATCTTTAAGTATGTGACTTAAAAATGAGATTATATGAATAGTATCTTATTCCTAAAATTCCCTAGTCGAGTATTATTATTTAAGGACAATAATAATGCACAAAGACTAGTATGTTTCTTGACAGATGACCACATCTCATTGGTCATAGGTATGGGGATACTAAAGTCAAGAACATAAGTGCATGTATCAATGCATGGCACTGGAATGACCCGCCGTGAGATTCTACATGTTAAGTAAGTGTCATAAGTAATTCTCACTGTGATAATGGTGTAATGATCCTTAGACCTGAAATCATTATATTTCTATACGAGAATTAATATACTTTGATTACATTAAAAGTTACCTTTGACCGGGTGATGATAAAAGTGGACATTGAGTATATTATGAATCGTATGAGAAATATGAATGATCTAGATGGGATTTAATCCTCCTAATTTTAGGAGTGATATTATTGGCCTCTTGTTTGAGTGAGACTATGAAATGCACGGCCGTGCTCAAATGTTGATTTGATTTTAATAGTCTACTCATCGATCAAGAAAATAAAGATTAAATTATGAAGAGGATGACACGAGACATGCCTTGAGTTTAATCTATAATATCAAGATTAAAGGGATTATATTACATGGAACATTATTCACGAAAGGTTTAATCGAATCACCGATTTATTATTATTACTTGGGTAGCAATGATGTATTACTAGATGCCGCTCATTGTTTACAATTTTAATTAGATATTAAAATTGTTGCCAACGTAATAATAACCTACAGGGTCACACACAAAGAACGCTTGAAGGAGAAATAATTTAAATTATGAATTTAAATTAAATAAGTAATTTATTTTATTTATGATATTAATTAAGTATGACTTAATTAATTATATAAATAGAATAAATGAATTACTTAATTAATTCCAAAATTAATAATTAATTAATTAAGTGAGACTTAATTAAATAATTTAGAATTTTGGATTAGTATTAATTATAATTGGATTATAATTAGAAAACTTATTCCTCTCTCTATATAATCTCTTTATGGGCTGATTTAATAAAAAAAGAGAGATTTTACAAAAACCCTAGCCGCTCTGAGAGAGGAGGAAGATAGAGAGAGAAGAAGTTTTCAGGTGCTAGTACACATCAATCCTTCATGAAAAGTGTTCGTGTGGATACCGTAGAGCGTAGATCGCAAGAGCGGGATACGTGGTGATTAAACAAGCTTTGGACCTCCATTAATCTTCCATTAATGAACTGTTAAAGCTTCTAAAGGTATTTATTCTTTATCTCCGAATTAAATCTTTTGTTTTCGCATGGATCCTGCGGAGGGTTTCGCTATTTTGATTTATTTTTCACGTTTATTCCGCTGCGTTTGTGTCACGAAACCCTTCATAATCTTCCCATATCAGAAAAAGAAAATTCATATTTAATACCATGTTTCATAAATACAAGAATCTCATGATCGTTTGTGCAATTTTAAAATCTTGAATCGTTACAGATTTTATCTTTCTTAAGCAAACATAACATGCGTGTCGTATCTAATACATACATGATTAATCAATATTAAGCATACATCTCGATTATGTATACGCATACATACCAAAACATGCAATCATATACATATATGTAATGTGCGTAAAATAAACGTGTTTGGTTATGACCCCATCCTATGTAATTTTTTCAAGCTAATGAAAAAATCAAAGTCAATCTATAGTGGTTTAAAAATACTATCTATTACATGTCTTCTTTCTTCATTGCTCCATCATCCCCTTTTGGATCACCTCCTTGCTTGCAAGCCTTCATTGATAATTACATTGAATATTGAAAAAAAAACTATTCTAATGAAATTATAAGAAGAACTCGAGTTACATTCGAGATAATTAAATTACAATGAATAAACGACATACAATTCGTATTTAGAAACCAAAACCATAAATTAAAACCACTATCATATGGGTCATTAGGTCATAACCATCCATAATGCTATCATATAACACATTAAAAATCTCATATAATCTAAACATGGTATCACATATCATATTTCAGATCATATCGTCATACATAGCATATTAACCAAAATTTAGAAAATTAAAAACAGATTTCTGAAGATTATAAATCGCTGTTTTGAGACCTGTAATGACATCAAATGACTTACAGATGCGAGGCTGACTTGGTCAGTATTGCTCAGTGTTTTGATTCCATGCAGAAAACACATATCGTTTGCGAAAATCGGACATTAGACACAGATTTCAGAAAATCTACAAAAGCCATTTCAGAATTCGTATCGAATACGATTCCCATAACAAGGACAAACATGTATTATATACATACATCAATACCCACAATCATCCCATGATTATACAACAGATGAATATCATATATTCAAAATCATATAAAACATATATATCAACATATAGGCATGTCATATCATATACATGTTTACATACATCGAAAAACTGTTAAACACATAACTGAATTAAAACATTTCGCAAGTAGCTCTGATGCCATTGAAGGGTTTCGAGGCACAAACGCAGCGGAATAAACGCGAAAAATAAATCAAAATAGCGAAACCATCCGCATCATCCATAAAACATAATATTTAATTTGAAGATCATGATGTATTACCTTTTAGAGCTTTAACGAATTAAAGATAGAGATTATGAAGGTCCAAAGCTCGTACGATCACCATGTATCCCGCAGCACGTGATCTACGCTCTAACGGTGTCCACACGAATACTTGATCTTCGAAGGAGGAATGATGTACTAGCACCCAAGGTGTTTCTCTCAACCTCTATCTCTCTCTCTCTCTATGTGGCTAAGGTTTTCCCCAAAACTGAATTAGGTTAACTCCTAGAGAAAGAGATGTATTTATAGAGGAAATAAACAAGCCTTTTAGCCCATCATCTGATTGGGCCTTATATTTAATTAATTTATTTAAAATTCAAATTTTAATTTAAATAACTAATTAAGTCAAACTTAATTAATATTCAAATATAATTCGAATTATAAATTAATTTAAATTTCTAATTTTATTAATTAAGTCCAACTTAATTAATATCTAAAATAAATTTGAATTGCTATTAATTTTCCTTCAAGTGTTCTTTGTGTGTGACCCTTTAGGTTATTATTACATTGGCAATAATTTTATTATCTAATAATAAAATTATAAACAATGAGCGGCATATAGTAATACATCATTGCTACCAAAGTAATAATAATTAAATCGGTGATTTGATTGAGCCTTTCGTGAATAATGTACAATGTAATATAATCCATTTAATCTTGATATTATAGATTAAACTCAAGGCATGTGTCGTGTCATCCTCTTCATAATTTAATCTTTATTTTCTTGATCGATGAGTAGACTATTAAAATCAAATCAACATTTGAGCATGGCCGTGCATTTCATAGTCTCACTCAAACAAGAGGTCAATAATATCACTCCTAAAATTAGGAGTATTAAATCACATCTACATCATTCATATTTCTCATACGATTCATAATATACCCAATGTCCACTTTTATCATCACCCGGTCAAAGGTAACTTTTAATTTAATCAAAGTATATTAATTCTCGTATAGAAATATAATGATTTCAGGTCTAAGGATCATTACATCATTATCATAGTGAGAATTACTTATGACACTTATTAACATGTAGAATCTCACGGCGCGTCATTCTAGTGCCATGTATTGAGACATGCACTTATGTTCTTGATTTTTAGTATCACCATACCTATGACCAATGAGATGTGGTCATCTGTCAACAAATATACTAGTCTTTGTGCATTATTATTGTCCTTAAATAATAATACTCGACTAGGGAATTTTAGGAATAAGATACTATTCATATAATCTCATTTTTAAGTCACATACTTAAAGATATATAATACGTATCAAAATTCCAAGGACATTTATTATGCTTTAAATTTATTACATAGTAAATAAAATATAATAAATAAATAATAATCAATAAAACATAATCCTTAATAATGAAATATTTTCCTTAAAATATAAAAGTAATTGTCTCTAGGGCACAATTACTAACACTGACATGGTAGGAATCGACCCGAAGGTTATGTGTCACCGGCTCAACATTGATCCAAGTAAGAAGGGGGTGAGACAGAAAAGACGCCCTATTAGTGGAGAAAGAGTCGAAGCTCTCAAGGAAGAAGTGGACCGACTCCTCAATCTCGACCTCATAAAAGAAGCTTTTTATCCCACGTGGCTGGCTAATCCGATTCTCGTCAAAAACCTAAATGGGAAGTGGATGACTTGCATAGACTTCACTGATCTAAACAAGCATTTCCCCAAGGACAGCTTCCCTCTACCGAGGATTGATCAACTGGTGGACGCTACTGCTAGTCACGCACTACTTAGCTTCATGGATGCTTATTCGGGATATAATAAAATTCCCATGTATGAGCCCGATCAGGATCACACAGCCTTCATCACTAATAGGGGCCTCTATTTCTATGTTGGAATGCCATTCGGCCTGCTCAATATCGAATCCACCTATCAGAGGCTGATCAATATGATATTCGAGAAGCAAATTGGCAAAACCATGGAAGTGTACATGGATGATATGCTGGTTAAGTCTAAGGAGGCCTCGGATCACGTTGGCCACTTAACCGAGATGTTTGGCATCTTGAGGAAGTACCGGATGAAGCTCAATCCCCAGAAATGTGTCTTTGGGGTAAAATCCGAAAAATTCTTAGGCTTCATTGTTAATCACCGAGGGATCGAGGCCAACCCGGCCAAGTCAAAGCTCTAATAGAAATGAGGACGTCCAGAAATGTTAAGGAGGTGCAGAGCTTAACTGGTCGGATAACAGCTGAAAGGCATATGACTAGGCCTATTTGTAATAATTAAATGACAACTCAACTCAGATAAGAAAAAGTATAAAAAATAATTATGATAACAGGAATCAGAATGAAGAAAGTAAACTAGACACAAACAATTAGATTGTCAGAAGTATTTTTATGAGGTTGCTACTTGTCACCGGAAGAAGTTCATTAATATGTTCAAGCGTCGGTGAAAAATAAAGAAGTAGTATTTCAGAAGATACAGAAGATTCCAAGTGGCTACTACAAAAAGATTCCAAGAAAAGAAAATATTAAAGACAAAGCTAGAAAATTTAATGTTTAAACTTTTATTCAGAGAAAAAAAATTAAAAAATAATTTATGGAACTATACTTTATATACACCTTAAAATACGTACCGGACACTCTCTTTCAAATATAAACAAATGGGTGGGACTGAGGGAGTACTATTCATTGGGATTGTCAATCTCAAGTATGCATTAATTTTGGTCAAAGGTGTTGAACCTCCAATAACAGTTATTCTCGAGAACGAGGTAGATGGGGTCGTAATTCATCACAAACAGTTTCCAAAAAGTCTATCTGACTACACAGATGAAGAAAAAAAAGTTATGTCCCTGGACAACAATCTCAAACTCATATTGATAGAATCCCTAGACTACGTCATGTACAATCACGTGGTCAATTGTAAAAATGCCAAACAAATCCGGGATACAATAGAGATAATAAACGAAGGGACTGAAGAAGTCAGAGAGAATAGATTAGAGATCCTGACCTCCCAGTACGAGCAGTTGAGATCCAACCCTGATGAGGGTATCTCTGAAGTGTTTCAGAGATTGAATAAATTAATAAATGAGCTCAACCTCAATGGGAAATATTATCAGAACCAGGAGGTCAACAGGAAGTTTTTGCTAACCTTGCCAGAGCATCTGGAATATAGGATCGCAGCTATCCGGAAGTCTAGGGACATGAAAGAGGTTACCCTAGAAAGACTCTACGGAGTTTTGAAGACCTATAAATTGGAGCAAATCCAGACAAGAGAAACATATGGCAGAGGTAAAGTTCTGAGTTCCTCCAAAGCACTGATAGTGGAAGCACCAGAGAAGATGGAAGTGAAGGTTGCTGCACTTTCAAATAATTCAATGGAGTATGTGGTTCTAGAATTTGGACATACTTCAGATAAACAAGAAGATGGTGAATTCTACTCTTTGGAAGAACTGGATCAACTAGAAGATAAATCTCTAGCTATGATTGTCAGGAGGTTTGGCAACATGAGACTTCGAAGGAATACCTCCTATAAAGTTAAACCTAATTTTGGAAAATTCTAGAGAGGAGGTTTTTCTACAGCTGTATCAAGAAGCGGCTACAAGACATGCTTAGTTGATAGAAGCAAGTTTCGTTGCTTCAACTGCAAGGAGCTAGACCACTTTGCAACTGAATGCAAAAAGCTGAAGCAAGGAAAGAAAATAGAGTCTTATGAAGCGCTCAAGGAAAAGTATGATGCACTTGTTTGTGGATAACCCTGGAAGGAATGGGTGGAGTCTGGAATCTTGAAATGCAAGTCAGATACCGAACCCACGAGGTTCCATTTAAGGGTTCTTAACAATGCTGTTCAAATGATGACCCAGGTAGATTTAAAAATTTCATATATTGACAGTGGTGGTTATAAGTATACAATGGATTATTGTACTCATGTTACTATAAATTGTTTCTTGTTTCTTATGGCGGGTTAGCCCATGTAAGCTTAGAAATGGTTTATGGAAGCTGTGCAATAGTTCATAATAGATAACAGTGGAAGGATTGGACCTCTATTTTTTGGGTTGTTTCATTTTGCATTCAATGGTTACAAGGAACCGTGGGGTAATTGTTGTGCCCAAAATCTCACATGGGTTGGATTTAGGCTCATTGATCTTTAAAGGTCCAATCCACTAATTAATCAGCCCTTTAAGGAGGTTCCAAGGCAGGGAAAATGATGGTAAAAAGGTTTCATGATGATTTAATGCGCTCTGGAAGCTGTCAAGAAGGGCCAGGGGTTAGTAAAACCATCCCATGATGAGGAACCATTAGGAGACTGGGTCCTAGTAAGGTAGATGTTCCACTGACCAATGAGCTTCCACTATATCAAGGCTGGAACCTAATTAAAGTAGGTTCCAGGAGTCCAATGATGTTGAGATTTAATCTGGGAGGTCTTGACGTGCTATTGTTTCCAGAAAACAGGTTTCAGGTTCCATTGGACAGGTTCGATAAACTAGCTTCCAAGACAGCTGCTTGGTACCTCCTAGCAGGGCAGTTCTACATGGACTGTACCACCTGATTTTTAGGAGACAATCTCTCCACGAATATTAGAGGTAAATACCATGTTATTCTCATCAAATTAAGGATAATTACAAGGAAAATGCATATATACCCATACCAGGTCGATTACATATCCTGATATAGTTTCCCATGAGTCCTGGCCGACTTGGACTCTCATGGTAACTCAGTTACTCCGAGATAAATATTATCTACAGGGGTTGAAGCTTATCACAACACAGTGGACTACATACGGACTTGATCCCTATAAATAGGGTATGTATGCAACTAGCAAAGGGGTTCGAAAACACTGAGAGGGGAGAGAGTATATAGAAAACTCGAGTGTTCATCAATCAACTGAGGTATTTGACTTGTATAATCTCAGGATTATACGTTGGTGCCTTGGTGCTTTGCTAACTCAGTCATTTCTTTATCAAAATCATTATCCACCATTCGTGGAACCTCTGTCAAGAAGCTATTTCTTGGTAGAATCTTGTAATCTTTGTCCGCTACCAAATTCCTCTCACAACATTTATAATATATATAATAATTGCCAAAACAATTGTTGAAATAGTTAATTAATTTTCCCCCTTACAAAATGAGTATCTTTTAACGCCATCCAATCATACTCAAATAATTAATTAGTGAAGAAGTGAGTACTTGTTATTTTGTTATTGTATCGTGTCGGCCATTGGGTGCTGCCGAGCAGGAAGATGGGGATTATTGATTTAGAAAACAAAGCATATTTTACAAACATATTATAGCTTTTGCATTTGTAAATGTTGGACGTTGAGGTCTTAGTGGACCATCTTTTTATATATATAAAAACATATGACGGTACAAACCATGAGAAACAGAGTTATCACAAATGATATTTTTGTGTTGGTGATTTAGTTCTTGTCGCCTTGGTTAATCCAACTTTATCATAAATTATTTGTTTAGTTAAAATATTTTTTAATTATTTTTTATTTAATTTCTATCTGAATATGCATTTAAAAATAATTTTATAAATTATTGGAAATTTAAAATTAATTTTTAAATTACGTTTCAATAAATCTTAATATATATATATAGAAAATTAAATATAAGAAACCTCAATTTCAAAAAAAGTAATTAAACAAATAATTAAAATGACGGAAGTAATATTGAGAAATAATGGGGAAATATGTATACCCTTGGTTCCAAAATTAAGTATTGTTTAAACATTCTACACTTTAAAACGTATTTTAATGTGTAAAAATTTATTTTCATAAATTAGTTTTTAATAACAATTTAAATATTGTATTTTATTAAAAAGTAAAAAAATGAAATTATAATTTTTTTTATTTCTTAACATATGTGAAATAATCAGATCCGGAAGTAGCAGTGAATGTTCTCAACTGACGAAATGTGGTGATGCGAGAATGTTGTTACTAATATTTCGTCAATATTAATGTTTAAATTTTTGTATAAAAAAGAAAATTTTAAAATATAATGTATAGATATTATTTAAAATATTAATATAAATTAATTAAAACAATAAAAATTATGGCATGTAACTATGTAAGCAGTATAATTTAAATCGATGCGAAAAATAAAACGAAAGGAGAAAAATAAAACGAAAGCAGTATAATTATGGCATGTATTTATCTCTCTCCTATATTATTATTTTATTATTATTATTATTATTATTATTTTTATTATAAGTATTTTGATTAATTATTTTTTATACTAAAGTTACAAATAAATTGCAATTTACATGTTATTGACCAAACTAACAATATTATCAATTCATAATAGAAAAGTTCTCAAAAAACATCATAACTTTTGAAACAAAAAGGAGGACTTGGTACCTAGCAAAAAAAAAGGACTTGGGCCATACCATAATCTAAATATTTTAATTTTGATAACTTTTTTCCTCCTAAAATTGATTTTTTTAATATATTTAGTACTTCTGCTTTTATAAATAAATCAATAATTTAAGTTAGTGTAATTATGATATTTTGATTATTAGACAACTTTTGACAATGATTTTGAAATTACAAAATAGACATTAATATAAAAACAGGCTTTCTGTAAAAACACCATCTTTGTAAAAAAACAATTCCAAAAAAAATGTAATATATTAAAGGATTTACAATAAAAGTTAATTTTCAGTAAATATTTCTGAAAATACAATCTGTAAGTTGCAACCAAAAATGCAATTTTAATTTTATTTTTTTTAAAAAAATAGTCAAAGTTGATTCGATCTGTATTAATTAAAAAAATTTATTCGAATTGCATTGATACAACTTAATAAAGCAACCAAAATTGTTTCAAAAAAAAATTCTTATCATTATTCTTTAAAAATAAGAAAATATATATTATTTTTAAACAAAAATTACATAAGAGAAGAAGACAAGAAATTTGATATTCTGTGACCCATGAGCATCACAAATTTGGTGATGGATCTTTTAAAATCTCTGGTGGTGCACAAAAAGTGTTGAAGAATGAAAACAAATAAGTTATAATTTCAATGAAGATTTGAGGTTGATGAGATCGGGTGGTTGTTTGTGGATAACCCTGGAAGGAATGGGTGGAGTCTGGAATCTTTAAATGCAAGTTAGATACCGAACCCACGAGGTTCCATTTAAGGGTTCTTAGCAATGCTGTTCAAATGATGACCCATGTAGATTTATAATTTTCATATATTGACATTGGTGGTTATATTTATATTATGGATTATTGTACTCATTGTTCTGGATCAAAAATTAGGGTGTAGTTATTGCGATGTGTGTCGTAGCTTAACGAGCTTTAATGGCTGAGCTTGTATTTCGTAACTTGGTTCTGCCCTCACAAGATGCCTACGTATCTCTATTGTGTTTAGAGAATCAAGCCAAAACGTAGTTCTAAGAATGAGGGGTTAAGCCCTTTTTATAAACGTAGAGAGTCTAAGAATTAGAGTAGGTTTAGCTTGATTGATAAGGTATATAGAAGGATTCTGGATCCTTTGTAGAAGCAGTTTCCATGTAGGAATAGGTTTCCTTGTAGTTGAACATAATTAATTAGCTGTATATTTAGCTAATTAATTGATTACGAATTTATTTGCTAATTAGGGTTTCATGCCTCATTTAATGGGCCTCCCTTTTGGACCAAACTAGGTTCAATTAATGCCACATTAATTGTGTCTTTAGGGCTTACTTTTAGCCCATATCATTTTCCCCCCAACTTCTGTAAAGTGTGCAATACTTTGCAGAAGTTAAAGTTTATGCATTTGTTGTTGAGGTTCTCTTCCATTTATGAAGAATTTTTCACAATTCTTTTTTTTTGTACCCACAGGTATTTTTTCTTAATTTCTAGGAATTTTTCTCTAATTATAGAGAATTTTCCACAATTTATTGGTACCCACGGGTATTTTTCCTTAATTTCTAGGAATTTTTCTCTAATTATAGAGAATTTTCCACAATTTATTTGCCTTTTAAACCATTTTTAATGATTTTCTGGCAATATTTAGCATTATTTTCGACCAGGAATCCTAGTCGAATTCGACTAGGATCCTGGTCGGTTTTAGGCTGTCATAGAATCCTGGTCGATCAGGGTTCTTGGTCGATTTTCGACCAGGATCCTGGTCGGTCTTGGGATATTACGGGATCCTGGTCGAACAGGGTTTCTAGTCAATTTTCGACTCGGATCCTGGTCGGTCTTAGGACATCACGGAATCCTGGTCGAACAGGGTTCCTGGTCGATTTTTGACCAGGATCCTGGTCGGTCTTAGGACATCACGGAATCCTGGTCGAACCGGGTTCCTGGTCAATTTTCGACTCGGATCCTGGTCGGTCTTAGGACATCACGGAATCCTGGTCGAACAGGGTTCCTGGTCGATTTTCGACCAGGATCCTGGTCGGTCTTAGGACGGAATGTGATTCTGATCGAATGAGACTTCTAGTCGATTTTGGTGGCCAATTTGTACCCTGGTCGAATGAGACTTCTGGTCGTTTATTCGACCAATTTGTATCCTGGTCGAACTAGACTCCTGGTCGAATCATGCATTCATTGAAACCCTAATTGAATCATGCCTTAATCGGCATCCTGGTCGACAGGGGTTCCTGGTCGAATCATGCCTTAATCGGCATCCTGGTCGACAGGGGTTCCTGGTTGAATCATGCCTTAATCGGCATCTTGGTCGACAGGGGTTCCTGGTCGAATCATGCCTTAATTGGTATCCTGGTCGACATGGGTTCCTGGTCGAATTTCGTAAAAGGCCCCAAGAATTTGACGGTTTAATGGGCCTTGGCCCATTTTATTTTTCCACTTGTTTTAGTCCACCTCGATTTTTAGGCCAAAGGCCTGCCAGGCCCAACTAGTTTATGGGCCTTGTTACCGGCTATAGGGAGTTTAACCGGTTGAATTACCGTTTTCTTCGGCTATAAATTAGTGAAATGAGAACTTCACTTTTCACTTATTACTTTCTCAGTAGAATTCTCTCTAAAAATTTCACTCTAGAGTTCTTTAGTCAAGGCGATTTCCGGCGAAGCTTTTCCGATCAACCTTCATCTTCCTCAAGTTTCAAGCGTTCATCACTTGAAGATTAATGGCGGATTCCCAAGATGCTGCTCAACAAAGACTTCTTGCCAGGGCGGAAAAAAGAGGTAACACGGTTATCGTGAACTCTACTTTTTCTTCACTTTCTGATCTTCTTCAAACCATGGGTGAGGAATTCCCTACCCTGGCTGAGCTAGATGCCTCTAGGTTTACCAGCACCTTCACTAATCAAATTCATTGTGATAAATTTACCAAATTGTATAAACTTCCTCCTGGGTACAAATTTGTTTTGGCTGAGCCCGGAGATCGGGCTTGTCATTGGAGGCCCAATAGGCTATGTATTTTTAGAAACTCACTTTTAGGTGGGCTTAGACTCCCTTTTCATGAATTTATCGTTAGGTTGCTAGCTGAGGTTAGGATAAATCCATGTCAATTGAGCCCAAACTCGTGGCGGACCCTCCTTTGTTTTATGGTTTTATGTCTTAGGAAAAACTATCCCCTGTCTGTAGCTGTCTTTAGAAGTATTTTTCAATTTAAAAATAGCCCATCAAGCATATTGGGCTGGGTTTATATAAGCCACAGGCAAGGGGTGAGCCCAATCTTTTGTAACAAGTCTTTGCCTGACAACAACACCGATTGGCGGAGGGATTTCTTGTACTTGGAATGGGAAGGAGGAGATTGGGGCACTCTTTTTAGGCCCAAATTCTGCAAGGTTAAAGATGGGAATGCGGGCTTTATCCAGCTAACTCCCGAGGAAAAACTTATTATTGCCGACTTGGGCCAGGATAAGGGCTTGACCCATCACAGGAAGATTCTGGAGGAGTTTTCTTTGAAGGCCGTGGGCCTGTCTCATGTTTCTGATAACGGTATTTTTCTTTCTTGACTTGCCATTTTTTCTGACTTATCTGAGTTCGATTGTTTATTTTCTTGTTTGTTTTGCAGCTGCGGAAAACATTAACTTCCATCTGGGCGTGGGTGATCAAGAGACCCACAAGATGAGGAAGTCTCGCGAGGCTCTCGAAGGCCCAATTAAGGAGCCCAATATCCCTGGGTTCCTTCACCCTTGTGACAAAGCCCAAGGGAAGAGGCCTCGGGTCGAAGAGGAGGGCCCAGACTCCGCGGCTTGGAGGCCCAGTTGGGGTTTGAGGAGGCAAGACACCGTTGTTGGGAGTACTTTGAACTCCCTCGATTGGTCGCAGAATTCCATCCCTCCAGTTGACAAGGCCAAGATTGTCCTGCAAACGGATATAGAAGAGGCTGAAACTTTGGGGGCCCAGGCTGTTGCTTTGGTAAGACCCTTTTAATTCCCATTTTTTCATACTTGGTTGCTTTTTCGATTTTCCCAGTTTCTCACTGTATCGAATTTTTGAACAGGTCAATACTTACTTTCAGACCATGGCCTATCAGGCCAAGACTTGGCGCTTCTCGGAGAAGGCCCAAAGGAAGGTCAAGGTCAAGGCCGAGGCAAAGGTGTCCATTCTCGAGAAGAAGCTGCTTGAGAAGGAACAAGAGTTGGTGGCAGCCCATGCTGAGCTGCAAGAGCTAAGGTCCGGGAAGAAGGCCATGATTGCTAAGTACATGGAGTTGGAAGAATTCTACGCTTTCATGGATAAGCATGATGACATGGTTTTTCCGGCGACGTGTGCTCAGGCTTGGGAGAAGTGCCTTGGAGCTGTGCTGGCCAAGCACCCTGGACTTTTTGACCCTGCCGACTTCCCTTTCCCCTTGAGCCAACCATTGGCCTTGACTTCTGCACAAGGGACTGGTTCGGGAGACTTGTCGGGCGGCGAGGCTTTGGACGAGTTTGATCGGGTATTCGACTCTACCCCCGAGGCGGAGGATAATGCCCGAAAGGAGGCCGAAGAGGAGGGGAAGACAGACGATGAGGAGGATGCCGAGGACCTTCCTTAGTTTCTTTTTTACTTTTTTCTTTGTATTTATTCCTTGTTTTTCCTTTTTGTTTAATTTATGTAATCCTGAAGACTTTTTATTTATAAAAAGCCCTTTATTGTTTGTCTTTTTCTTTTCATGCCTTAGTATATTTGACAAAATACACTTTATCGAGCATAAAACAAATAGGATATTAATCGAAGTGCCAAACAGGCTTCTTATTCTTTTGTCATAAAAGAACTAATAAAAGTTTCCAAACTAGGCTAAACACATAGGTTTTTGAAGATGCCATAAGGCCGAAAATTTTATTAATAATGCCTTCGAGGCTAAGGTGGGCACAACCCTTACATAGTGGAAATCTTGTCTAGAGTAAAAGGCTCTTACATCCTAGTGGTTTCATCGAACCTTATTTCTACTTAGTTCCTACTAAATATAAGAACTCATAGCTGAATTCTTTAAGCATAATAAATCTTCAGGTTGGAGGCATGACAAGTTCTTGGCACCTCAACATCTTCCAAGGTTTCAAGGATATATGATCCACCTCCTTTTACTCGTTTTATCTTGTACGACCCTTCCCAGTTGGGGGATAACTTGCCTTTAGGGCCTACTCCGGAAGCTTCAACTTTCCTGAGGACCAAGTCCCCTTGCCTGAAAAATCTTTCTTTAACCCTTAGGTTGTAGTAGAAAGACGACTTCTTTTGATACTCAATGATTTTTGCATGAGCTTCATCCCTGACTTCATCTATCAGGTCTAATGCAAGCTTCATCCCTTCTTCATTTTCCTCGGGCTCGAAGGCCTTAATTCTTGGGGATACATGTGATATTTCCACTGGAACCACTGCCTCGGCTCCATAAGCCAGGAAGAATGGAGTTGCATTAGTAGTAACTTTATGAGTGGTTCTGTACGCCCAGAGTATTGGCAAAAGCTCATCCACCCATGTATTAGCAGAACGCTCGATCCTTTTCTTGAGACCATCAAGGATGATTCGATTGTCTACCTCAGCCTGCCCATTTGCTTGGGGGTGTGCAACAGAAGTGAAGCGTAGATTGATGTCGTTATCAGGGCAATATCCCTTGAATTCTTCATTGTTAAATTGTGTGTCATTGTCCGTTACCAGGATTCGTGGTATTCCATACCTGCATATGATGTTTTCCCAGAAGAATTGAGCTACCTGCTTTGTGGTTATCTTGGCTAGTGGTTTAGCCTCAATCCATTTAGTGAAGTAATCAATCGCAATGATCAGGAACTTTCTCTGTCCGCTAGCCATTGGAAAGGGTCCAAGGATGTCCATTCCCCACATTGCAAAGGGGATAGGGGAATTGATGGACGTCAACATCTCAGGTGGTTGCCTAACAACCGGTGCATGCCTTTGGCACCTGTCACATCTTCTTACGTATTCTTTCGAGTCTTTTATCAAGTCAGGCCAGTAAAAGCCAAGGCGGGTGATTTTGTGAGCCAAAGCCCTGCCCCCCAAGTGTTGGCCACAAATTCCTTCGTGTACTTCTTTCAAAGCCTCATGAGCTTCATCTGGCCTCAGACATTTCAAGTATGGAATAACAAAAGATTTCTTATAGAGAATTCCATCAATGAGAGCGTACCTTAATGCCCTCGCAGTAAGCTTTCTGGCTTCCATGACGTTGGTAGGTGTCCATCCGGATTGAAGGTGGGATTTAATTGGATCCATCCAACAACTGCCCAGGTTTATCGGGGCTACCAGCTTTGCATTGATGCTGGGGGTCTTCAAGATTTAGAAGTAAACACTTCCCATATATTCATCCACTTCTGATGAGGTGAACTTTAATAAGGCATCGGCCTTTATATTCTCTTCTCTGGGAACATATTCCATTTGACATTCTTCAAATTGAGTCATTATGGCTTTTACTAGTCAGAGGTATTTAACCATTACTTCTTCCCTCGCTTCAAACTCCCCATTTACTTGAGATATAACCAGCTTTGAGTCTCCACAGACTTTAAGGTGTTTGGCTTTAAGTGCTTTGGCCAAGCCCAGGCCTGCTATCAGAGCTTCATACTCGGCTTCATTGTTGGTTGTTGGAAAATCGAGCTTAATAGCATACTCAATGATGAATCCTTCAGGACTTTGTAGCACCAAGCCTGTGCCGCTAGATTTTGTTTTTGATGCCCCATCAAAATTGAGAACCCAATATTCTTTAGGAGTTTGTCCTCCTTTTTATGTTGCTTCCTCACTATCCTGCCCCCTACTTCTTGGTCGTCAATAGTACATTCGACCACGAAGTCAACAAGAGCTTGAGCTTTAATGGCCATTCGAGGCTTATATTTGATATCGAATTCTCCTATCTCAATGGCCCACTTAATTAGTCTTCCACTTGCCTTAGAGCTGTGTATAATGTTTCTCAGGGGTTGATCAGTTAATACTTCGATTTTGTGTGCTTGAAAGTAAGGTCGTAACTTCCTTGAGGCCATTACCAAGGCCAGTGCAAACTTCTCAATTTTGGAGTAGTTAAGTTCCGTTCCATGCAAAACCTTGCTCACATAATAGACTGGCTTTTGAATTTTCTCTTCTTCCTTTACAAGGACAGCACTTAAGGCCTTTTCTGATATGGCCAAATACAAATATAAGGTGTCCCCGGGACTAGGCTTGGCCAATAACGGAGCTTTAGCCATATATTTCTTCAGTTCCTCAAAGGCCGTTTGACTTTCTTCTGTCCACACAAAATCTTTAACTTTCTTCAGTGTCTTGAAGAAGGGTAGACATTTATCCCCAGACTTCGAGATAAACCTCCCCAGGGCAGCAACTCTTCCTGTCAATTTTCGGACGTCCCTTACTGTTTTTGGAGGTTCCATATCGAGTATAGCCTTGATTTTGTCAGGATTGGCCTCAATCCCTCTTTTAGAGACCATCATTCCTAGGAATTTTCCAGACCCCACGCCAAAGGCGCACTTTGCAGGGTTAAGCATCATATTGTGGTGTCTTAGTACTCCGAAAGCCTCTCGCAGGTGTTCAATATGGTCGGCCTTATCGAGGCTTTTAACTAGCATGTCATCAACGTAGACCTCCATGGTTTTTCCAATGAGATGCTTGAAAATTTTATTTACTAGCCTTTGATAGGTGGCCCTTGCATTCTTTAACCCAAAGGCCATAACAAGATAACAAAATACACCAAAGTCAGTGATGAAGGATACCTTGGCAATGTCATCCTCGTGCATCCAGATTTGATTGTATCCACTAAAGCCATCCATGAAGCTTAACATATCATGCCCTGCCGTGGCATCTATGAGTGCATCAATCCTTGGGAGGGGGAAGCAATCCTTTGGGCATGCATCATTTAAATCAGTGAAGTCCATGCACATTCTCCATTTTCCATTGGATTTCCTGACCATTACAGGATTTGCAAGCCATTCGGGATATTGAATTTCCTTGATGAAACCAGCCTTCAAGAGCTTTTCCACCTCTTGCTTTATGGCATCCTGCCTTTCTGGAGCGAAATTTCTCTTCTTTTGTTTCACTGTTCTTCAGTGGTTGTCCAAGCAAATAAGTCCCCGTTTTCTTGCAAGAACTTTGTCAATTTTTATTTCATAGGCTCTTCTAATGAGGCCCCAATATAGGTGACTTTGTCCGGTTCTCCTGGAACTAATGGAATTGGAACCAAGTCCTCGGCTGGTTTTCCCCTTCTTTCTTCATTATCTCTTGAGTCCATGTCCTTTATGGGTAGGACTTGCCCCCCGACTCCATCGGGTCTCAGGGCTGCTACGTAGCAACTTCTTGCCATTCTCTGGTCTCCTTTTTCTTCCCCAACACCGTTTCTGGTGGGGAACTTGATATTTATGTGATAACTTGAGGCTACAGCTTTGAAGGCATGCAAACCCGTTCTTCCGAGGATTGCATTATATGTAGAAGATGCTTTGATTATCAGAAAGGTTAGCATCTGTGTGATCTCTCGAGGTTCTCTCCCCATTGTCACGGGTAGTTGAATGGTCCCTTCTACTTTTGACTCTACTCCATTAAAACCATATATTGGAACATCCGAAGGGGTTAGTTGGGAGTCATTGTACCCCATCTTCACAAAGGCGTCGTAGAACAAGATATCAACCGATGCTCCATTGTCCACAAGGACTCTTTTTACTTCTAAATTTCCTATCAAAGGGGCTATAACGATAGGATCATCATGAGGAAATGTTATCCCTTCCAGGTCCGAGTCATCAAAGGATATGACTGCCTCTGTTCTAGCACGTTTAGGTGCTTCTCCTACGACTTGCATAACTTCTCTTGCATATGCTTTCCTTGAGTTTCTTGAGCTCCCCGCGGCAGTGGGGCCTCCAAAAATCATGTTAATAATAGGTCCTCTAGGTTGAGGATTCATATCCAGTCCATCATTATTCTTTCTGTTATCGTCGCGCCTATCATGACTTCCATCCTTAGTGTACTTAGAAAGCTTTCCTCTTCTAATAAGGAACTCGATTTCATCCTTCAATTGTCTACAGTCATCCGTGTCATGCCCGTATCTCTATGAAATCGGCAAAACGCGTTCTTGTTCCTCTTCTCAGGATCAGATTTCAGGGGTTTAGGCCATCTCAGGTCTCGATCTCTTTTGATATCCAACAGGATTTGACTTCGAGGCGCGTTCAGCCTTGCATATTCAGCAAATTTAGGTCCAAAGCTATTTTTCTTAGGAGGGGATTCAGAATTCTTATCCGTCTTGGGATACTTGTCTCGGGCATCATACTCCTGATCGCCTTTTCTCTTTTTGTTATTATTCCCATGTACAGCCACTGATATAGTGGTTTTCTTCATGCTTTCTTCTGCCTTGATGTATTTCCCTGCTCTGTCTTGAAGAAGAAGCATGTTCTCAGGCGGATGTTTAGCTAAAGATCTCTTGAAATAAGGATCAGTCGTCCCTTGTTGTAAAGCTATCATGGCCACTTTCTCGTCCAAGTTTGGGACTTTCAAGGCTTCCTTGGTGAAGCGGTTCAGGTAGTCCCTCAGGGATTCATTCTTTCCTTACTCTAGATTCATAAGAGAAGCTGAGCTTTTTTCGTGTACTCTTCCGCTTATAAAGGCCTTACTGAGTTCTTTAAAGGACCCAATGGAGTTGGGAGGTAACCGGCTATACCATCGTTGAGCCATGCCCCCCAGAGTTTAGGGGAAAACCCTGCACTTCACAGCATCATTGATAGGTTGTAATAACAAAGCATTCGAGAAGGTTCTTACGTGATTTGCCGGATCGCCCGCCCCATCATAAGTCTTGATGGTGGGCATCTTGAATTTACTTGAGATATGAGCGTTCATGATCGTTTCAGTGAAGGGTGGCGTTTGTTTTCCCAGTTGCACAAGTAGAAAGAGGGGGTTGAATACTTGTGTGTCTTTTCTGCTTGATTTTAAATCAAATTAAGAACAAAACTCAAACACAAAGATATGAATAAGTACTGTTTGTATTATTGATTTGTAAATACAAAACTCTCCTAGGGTGTACACAAACCCTAGCAGCTTCTCTGTGTTTATCACAGCAACTCTCTCTATCTCTATGCTCTCACAGAATTTCACTCAGACAATTATGCTTCTACACTTTATAATTAGATTACATAGAGTTTATATAGAGAGCTGCCTATCAACTAATAACAGAAAGTAAAATTACAAAAGGAACAAAATCCCTAATTATTAGTTGACAGCTTCCTTTTCTGTTAAACTCTGTCGGTTGATGATCTCTGATAGAGCATTCTCTGTTAGAGTAAACTCTGACCGACAGCTTCCTTAATTTTCTCTTTCCTTCCCATAGCATATCTGCAATATATTTGTTTTGATCTTCGAAGACTTTCCTTGAAACTAGCTGTTTGAATCAACCGAATACTCATCTCCTTTAAGCTTCGAGAAGTCAGGCTGTGAGCTAATCAATCGAGTACTTGTGAGACTTCTCGATTGGTAAATATCCGTTGATGACTTCTCGATCAATGAATATCCGTTGATGAGTATATATCCGTTGATGAGTTCTCGATCAGGAAATATCCGTTGATGAGTTCTCGATCAATAAATATCAGTTGATGACTTGAGTTCTCGATTGATAAATATCAGTTGATGACTTGAGTTCTCGATTGATAAATATCAGTTGATGACTTGAGTTCTCGATTGATAAATATCAGTTGATGACTTCTCGATCGATGACTTCTCGATTGGCTTTATCAGTCGATGGCTTATTATCAGTTGATGACTTATCGATCGATATTTATCAGTCGATTGCTTCTTGCAGATAGATATCCGTTGATTGATTCTTGCAGATAGACTGTGCTAAATCCTGTTCTAGTATTTTGTACATCATAAAATTAATATATTCCTAACAATCTCCCCCTATTTATGCTTTATAAACAATGAAGCATAAATCAAGATTTGATGATGTCAAAACTAAAAGATGAAACAATTAATCTAGAACAGTATAAAATAATCATTTCTTACTGTCTATCTGTCAAGGAAGATATCATCCTTGTTTCTCCTGAAGGAATCACCTTTCTTCTCCCCCTTTCTTTAATCACCACCTTTCTTCTCCCCTTTTTTGACATCATCACCACCTGTGACAACCAAAAGAATCTGTGCTAGGACTGTGGAGAAAGTGGTCTATGCTGCAACTACTGAATCAACCTTTGTGGTTAAGTCAGAGACTATTGTTTGGAGAGAAGCTTGAGTGGTAGTAATATCAACAATAGCATCCTTGAAAGCTACTTCTGTGAATAAGTGAAAGGAGTGAATTCTGTCAAACAACATAAATGAATTTTCATCCATCCCCTGCTCCAACTCATTGGACCAACTCTGTGGAAAATCTTGATCCCAATAAGTAAAGCTAGGTTCAGGATACCCTAATCTCTCAATCTCACAGTGGGGTTGGGCACCCACTCTCTCATTCTCACTCAGGCTCTCTACAGCCTTATCTACCTCTCCTTTTGCCTGGACTAGTGCCAGCCTCTCAATTATTATTTTTGTTACTCAATTTGAAGGGTGCACTCATAAATCCTACAGAAGAGGGGTTGAGAGATAATACTGGTGCTTCAATACCTGAACCACCTTGATGGAGGGGAACCCCTTCAAATGTCTGAAGGCTGGGGGTGTCCACCAAGGGGTGAGCATCAACAGATTCTGAACCCTTACAAGCATCTTCTTTCTTTTCAGAGTCTGTTGGCTCCAGTATCCCAGTCTCAGGGTCTACTCTAGACTCTGACTGCTTCAGTATGACTTTATTATAAGCCAGAGTCTGAGTGTTACCATCTTTGACTGTTTGTGTATGAGACTCCCCCTCAAGGTGGATAGACTCTGATAGAATAGATTGGGAAATTTCTTCATGAGAATCCATCAGAGTCTGTCCTCTCATATCACTGGGGTTCTCATCAGCTTTCTGTTGAGTTGTCAAGGAGGGCCTAACAGCATACTCCCCTGCCCCACTATCACCCAACCTCTGACTAGGTGGTTCTTGTGTGGGTGAGGCAGACTGAGCATCTTTATCACTAGTCACCACTGGTGTACTAGTCCCATCCTCCAACTTCCTTGCATCACCTGCTACCTCATGTGGTTCTGCCATGGTTAATGCATCCAAGTGTTCATTTAGAAAAGTCCTTGCATGGATGGCATTGATGGCCTGGGAAAGAGTCATGTGAAAGGAATCCTGCAGTTCCCTTGCAATCTTCTAATAATATGAGCCCTTGAGTTGATCCAATCTACCTTCACGGATAGATGTATTTGTTGGCCACTTTTCCTACATTGTGGACAAGAAAGTCAGCCACCTGTCTTGACAGAGGTTGAACATGAGAAATCCATTGAATGGCTGTCCTGTAGGTAATTCCATTATCCCAAATTACTTCATAGTTAAAAATTGGTTCCTCAATCTCAGTTTCCAACTCAGCAATAAACTCTGATTTTATCCTTTTGTAGATGCTAAGCTTTTTAGGCTTCTTTGTGATTTGCTGTTCAGAGTCTGGCACACCTAGTGCTTTGAGAACTTCATTTGTTCTGCCTTCTATGAGCCCAGCTGCTTTAACTTGTAATGAAGAGTTGAAGAGGTAGCTGTATAGATTTGTGACCACTACTTGTGTAGACACTTGTAGCTCCATCTCTATTTTCTTCCTTAGGGCTTCATAGGTTGTGAGAAGATCCAAGACTTGAGATTTAGTCTGATATTGCTGTTGATCTTCAGCTGATTCCACTAAAGGATATAGAAATAGCAGTACCTCATCATTTGGAGTAATGATTTCATCAATGAGACATGAGGCTGCATCCAATGGCATTCCTTCCCAAAATGTGTCATGATCAGAGTCTAAAGGCAGTCTAGACTCTGACTCAACATTAGACTCTGGTTCAGGTGATTTCTTGCTTTCAAAGTCTGGATCTGCAGGAGCCTTGGGAGCTTCTGTTTCCTGCAAAATAGGGTTAGTAATAGTAATAGGCTTGTGTGTGTGTGCAGAATAAGCCTTCATCAACCTCTTGTATTGTTTAGCAAAAGATTTCTCAGGAGACTCAAATTGAGGTTCCTGAGGTGCTTCCCTAGGGTTTTCAGAGTCTATAGACTTTTGAGAGTCTACAGCTGTGGCTTGAAAGTTAGATTCAGGTGCATCATGACTTTCCTTTAACAAAGAAAGTCCTTCAATAACCTGTCTCTCTAGAGGGTTGAGCTCCTCATCACTTTGCTCATCTACAAGCCTAGTTTGTATCACTTTTCTCCTCTTTACAACTGGTGCCTGTTGAGAGACACCAGAGGTTAGTTTCTTGTTGGATTTTGGTTTGGAAGATTGTTTATTTGAAGGGGATTGGGTGACTTGGGTAGGTGCAGGGGGACTCTCCAGTACTTGTTCCTGCACCATGTCACCACCAAAAAAAGAAGCATTGTAGATAGAAGGTTTGTAGGTTGTGAGTTTTACCTGCATTACCTGTGGATAGTGCATGGCAGGTAGATTCTTCTTTTTGTCATCAATTCTCTTGATATCAGAGAATATCCTTCTTTGCTGTTTGTATGCCTGCACATGGCAATCATCAGAGTTTACAGACTCATCAGAGTTTAGCAGTTGGACTCTGTCAAGATAAAGTACTTCAAGAATTTTGCATTAACAAATTATAGTTTGACACATCAGGAGCTATAATTAAAGTACATACCTTGCTTCTTGTAATTTTTGATCACTTACATATTCAACATACCTAACTCACCTACCAGTCTGAGAAAGGTAGACTCATCAAGTGGTTTTGTCAAGATGTTTGCAATCTGTCTGTCTGTTGGAACATAGTGAAGTGTCACAGTACCATTTTCAACATGTTCTCTAATAAAGTGATACCTGACATCAATGTGCTTTGTTCTGGAGTGTTGGATTGGATTCTATGCAATTTTAATAGCACTAGTATTATCACAATATATAGGAATATTTGAGAATGTTAGTCCATAATCAAGTAATTGATTTCTCATCCACAAAATTTGAGCACAACAACTTCCAGCTGCAATGTATTCAGCCTCAGCTGTTGAAGTGGATACAGTTTGTTGTTTCTTGCTAAACCAAGAAATTAATCTGTTGCCAAGAAACTGACATTGTCCTGTTGTGCTTTTCCTGTCTACTTTGCATCCTGCATAGTCAGAATCTGAATAGCCAATTAGTGAAAAATCTGACTCTCTAGGATACCAAAGTCCAAGATTTTCTGCCCCCTTGAGATATCTAAAAATTCTTTTCACAGCTATTAAATGTGATTCTCTAGGGTCAGCTTGAAATCTAGCACACAGACAAGTTGCAAACATTATATATGGTCTACTAGCAGTTAAATATAGCAATGAGCCAATCATACCTCTGTAGCTAGTGTTGTCAACTTTCTTACCCTTTGAGTCTGTGTCTAGCTTAGTGGCTGTAGACATGGGAGTTTTAGCAGTTGCAGAGTCTTGCATATCAAACTTCTTTAATAGTTCTTTCACATACTTTGTTCGATTGATGAAAATTCCATCATCATTCTGTTTGACTTGAAGCCCCAAAAAGAAGTTCAACTCTCCCATCATGCTCATTTCATAATTTGACTGCATTAGTTGACTAAACTTTTCACAGAGTTTATCATTAGTAGATCCAAATATTATATCATCAACATAAATTTGGACAAACAAAATATCACCGTTATATTTTCTAATAAAGAGAGTTTTGTCAATGGTTCCTCTTGTGAATCCATTTTCAAGAAGAAATTTTGAAAGAGTTTCATACCATGATCTAGGTGCTTGCTTCAATCCATATAGTGCCTTGTCTAACTTGTAAACATGATCAGGAAACTTTGGATCAACAAATCCTAGTGGTTGCTCCACATAGACTTCTTCTTCCAATTCTCCATTTAAGAATGCACTTTTCACATCCATCTGATACACCTTAAATTTGGAATGAGCTGCAAAGGCCAGAAACATTCTGATAGCTTCCAATCTTGCTACTGGTGCAAAAGTTTCATCATAGTCAATTCATTCCTCCTGTGAGTATCCTTTTGCAACTAACCTTGCTTTGTTTCTTACTACAGTTCCATTTTCATCAAGTTTATTTCTGTACACCCATTTTGCATCAACAACTGATCTATTTCTAGGTCTTGGTACAAGTTTCCACACTTTATTTCTCTCAAATTCATTCAATTCTTCTTGCATTGCAATAATCCAATCAGGGTCTTGCAAGGCTTCCTCAATTTTCTTGGGTTCATTCTTTGAGAGAAAACAACTATAAAGACATTCATTTTGAGTGGCTGTTCTTGTTTGTACACCACTCTCAGGGTCACCAATTATTAAGTCAGGAGTGTGATCCCTTGTCCATTTTCTAGCTGGTGGAAGATTGGTTCTTGAACTTGAAGCTCCCCCTAAGTCATTTGCATCTTCTGTATTTGAGTGAAATTCAAATGAAGAGGCTCCCCCTAAATTTATTGACTCTGACAAGGATTCAGAGTTGCTTGATCCAGACCCTGATGAGTTAGACTCTGTCTGTCTAGACTCTGTCTGTCTAGACTCTGTCTGTCTAGACTCTGTCTGTCTAGACTTTGTCTGGATAGACCCTGACCTGTTAGACTCTGAATTATTTGGAGTTGAATTTTCTGGCTCCCCCTCAGAGTGTGCAGGTTCCTGTGTTGATTCAGGAGTTATTTGAGGGTCTTCATCCTCTTCTTCTTCATTTATCTCAGAACTTTTTAGATTTTCAAATTCCAGTGTGGTAGACTCTGACTCATCCTGCAATCCTGTAAACTTTTTATCATCAAATGCAACATGAATAGATTCCATAATAATTTTGGTTCTGAGATTAAAGACTCTGACTGCTTTTGTGTTTGATGCATATCCAAGAAAAATTGATTCATCTGCCTTGGCTTCAAATTTGCTTAGATTTTCAGGATGTACTTTCAGCACATAACACTTGCATCCAAATATGTGAAAGTATTTCACACTTGGCTTCTTGTCCTTTATCATTTCATAGGGAGTCTTTCCATGCATGTTTATTAAAGTGTAGTTTTGAGTGAAACATGATGTATTGACTGCTTCAGCCCAAAAATATACTGGTAGCTTAGACTTTGCCAACATTGTTCTGGCAGCTTCTATGAGTGTTCTATTCTTTCTCTCCACAACTCCATTTTGTTGAGGAGTTCCTGGTGTAGAAAATTGTTGAGTAATTCCCTTTTATGCACAGTAGTCCTCCATGATTGAATTCTTGAATTCAGTACCATTGTCACTCCTCAGAATTCTCACTGTTTTCTTTGATTTTCTTTCCAGAAAAGTGATATGGTCTATGAAAGGGGAGATAGGAGTGAAGGGAAGTAACTCACTGTACTTTCATGTGTACTAGAAATTCTAAATATAATCTCTATGTAATGGTTCATGATAACTCAACAATAGAACAAGACATGTAATAATATGCAGGTGCACATAAATCTTGGATCACAGAGTTCAGTTAAGACAAAGTATCAAAGGATCATCTACAGACTTGAAGCTCACTGGAAGAAGTTCATTAACATGTTCAGGCCTCAGTGGAGAATAAAAGATGTTGACATCTATTCAAGGATGTGGAAGCTACAGAAGATTGTCTTAGTCTATGAAGATTTCAGTGCATTACAATCGAAGCTACAAGTAAGGTTTGCAAAGAAGAATGTGGAATCATGTTCGGAATCAAGAGCCCCTATCAAGACTAGTCACTTATGAACCAGACCGTTGCATCAAGTGTCAGGACATTGGAGGCAAGCTCTCGTCGGTTAATATGGTTTTAATCATTCTAAAGTTGTTGGTTTTCTTGAGCCATGTGGAGGATCAACAAAGGTGGTAAATCAGTGTTGGAGAAATGCCAGCCTAATGGATAAGGGACAGTCGGCACAACCTGATTGGATCTTACTAAAGCTTCACAGATTAGAAGGCCAAATACTTGGACGTGGTGGAGTCACGTATACGGGGCCAAATATTTGGATAAGGAAGTCTACACAAATTGAAGAGTGGAATGGAAATATTTAATTTAATTAAATAAAGTATTTATTTAATTATTTATATATTTTATAAATAAAGATATTCTTTATTTATATTATATATATTTATTAAATATTACTTTTACATTAAATATTTCCAAAGGCATGCTTGGCACATGACTTTGAAGATATGATTTGAGTGGACAAGAGTATAAGGTGGAATAACAAAAAGCAAAAAGCAACACTTTTTTCTATAATAAAAGAAGAAACTCAAGTTTCCATCTTTAGTGGTGGGTGTGTGCATCCGGATGAGAATAGGGAAAAAGAGGGGAGAGAGAAAAATTATTTTTCTCTCCCCCATGGCCAAACTAGATCTTCAATATATTTTAGGGCCATGATTTTCTTTATCTACACCACTCCTCTATCTTTCTGTTGTAAACACTTGCTAAATCTTGTTTAGAAGATAGGGCTGATTTTTGTCTCCTAGATCTACAAAATGTAATAGTTTTAGAGGAGACAAAAATCATTTCTTTGTTGTGTTCTTGAGCTTATGTTCTTGAACTTGTTTGTAGCATCTACCCCATTTCAATGAATATAAAGTTATATTCTTGGATCTTGTTGTGTTGTGTGTTTCGGATGATTTACCGTTCATTATCTTGGTTATTTTAATGGTGTTCTTGAGGTTGAAGAAGATGATGAACAATAACCGGGTTTGAACCAAAATAATTTTTATGTTGTCCCAAAAATATTCAATAGTCATAATTTTATTTGGGAATCGTATTCACCCCCCCCCCTCTACGATCTCCGGGACCCAACAATTGGTATCAGAGCTACTCGATTGACATACAAATCGATTGGATCTATTTTTTATTTTTGAGATTAAAGAGGGTATGATTGGTTCACTGGGCATCCAGAATTTTTTTTGAAGCCCAGAATTTTTCTAAGTACAAAATGTTCTAGATGGCCAAGTAGAATATTTCTATGTAGAATATTCGACTTAGAATATTCGAGTTAAATATTCGACTTAGAATATTTGAGTTAGAATATTCGAGTTAGATATTCGACTTAGAATATTCGAGTTAGATATTCCACTTAGAATATTCGAGTTAGGATATTCGACTTAGAATGTTCGAGTTAGAATGTTCGAGTTAAATATTCGACTTAGGATGTTCGAGATAGGATGTTCGAGATAGGATGTTTGAGTTAGGATGTTCGAGTTAGGATGTTCGAGTTAGGATGTTCGAGATAGGATGTTCGAGTTAGGATGTTCGAGATAGGATGTTCGAGATAGGATGTTCGAGTTAGAATGTTCGAGTTAGAATGTTCGAGTTAGAATGTTCGAGTTAGAATGTTCGAGTTAGAATGTTCGAGTTAGAATGTTCGACTTGAATGTTCGACTTGGATGTTCGACTTGGATGTTCGACTTGCATGTTCGACTTGGATGTTCGACTTGATGTTCGACTTGATGTTCGACTTGATGTTCGACTTGATGTTCGACTTGGATGTTCGACTTGGATGTTCGACTTGATGTTCGACTTGGATGTTCGACTTGGATGTTCGACTTGATGTTCGACTTGGATGTTCGACTTGGGATGTTCGACTTGGGATGTTCGACTTGGATGTTCGACTTGGATATTCGACTTGGATATTCGACTTAAATATTCGACTTAGAAATTTCGAGATGGAATCTATGTAGAACATTCCTATGTAGAATTTCTACTTAGAAGGCTGATTCAACATGACACATGACTACATAGCTTAACTTTTATTTAAAACAAAAATTGTTTTTCTCTCAAATTGTTTTTAGTTTAATAATTAATTTAATAATTAAATTTGAATTTAATTATATAAAATATTTTGAAAATAATTTTTAAATTTAAATAATTTATTTTTCAAGTTTATTTTCCATCTTGGAAAATATTTTATTTTCTTTTAAATTTTAGAGTCAAATATTTTATATTTTTAATATTCTTAGTTAAGAATTTTATTAATTTGAAAACTAAAATTAATCTTAAAATCCAATTTAATTTCTTTTGAGTTTGATATTCTTAAAAGTATTTTGAAAATTATTTTTGAGGTTTAATAATTTATTTTTCATAAAACTTTAATTACAAATTTTATAAAACTCTTTGGAAAATATTTTTGGATTGAAATAATTTATTTTCGTGAACATTTTAAATGTTTTGAAAATTTAGTATTTCTATTTCAAAATTATGTTTTCGAGATGTTTTATTTTAATTATAATTTAAGCTTGGAAGTTTTAATTATAAATCTCATAAAACTTTTTGGAAAATTATTTTGGTTGAAATAATTTATTTTCAAGAATATCTTAGATGACTTGAAAATTTATTATTTTTATATCAAACTTATATTTTCAATCTGTTTTATTTTAATTATAACTGAAACTGTTTTGGATTATAAATTCTATAAAATTCTTTGGAAATTAATTTGGATTTGAAATAATTTCTTTTTCAGGATTATTTAATATACCTTGAAAAATTTGTTATCTCTATATCAAAACTTTCTTTTCGAATTATTTTATTTATAATTTGAAATTGAGAAATTTATTATTATTTATCAAAAAAAATGCATTTTCAATCTATTTTGATTATTTAAATTCCTAAAAAATTAAATACTTCTGTTTGAACAAAATGTTTTATTAAACGAAACAACAGGAGTTGATTCTTCGTTCGTTGAGGACAAACGAACTGACTGAAGAACATTCTAATGGAGTTGAGACATGATCTTACCATTGGAGATGTATTTCTACATCGGTCTACTCAGTGGATCATTTGGTTATTGAAAGGGGATTAGTTCATTTAGGGAAGAGTCTTCGATCAGTGGTTTTCGAATCAATATCTGAAGAATTTGAGATTTTGAAAAGGAATTCAGTTTATCGGTCAAAGAACCAAAACAACAATTGAAGATTTGGTTAAAGGACATCAGTGGCAGAAATACACAAGGTTTGATTATCACTGACATATGATAATCAAGGGGTTATTGCTACACATACAAAGAAGAGTGATCTTTTCAAGCAGAACATGAGGCATTCTATGTCGGGGTCTTTAAGCAGAACAGTCAGGTATCAGTTTGGGTTGAAGCAGGAACATCATTGATTATTGAGGTCAAATGCAAGGATACTTCCATGAGTGTTAGTAGAATGGAAATTGATTTCGATCAATTGATTATCACTCGAGATGGAATGCTAAGCATCACTCAGGTATACTTTCTAACTAGTTTATACTTGTTTGATTCAATTATGGAGTATTAAGTGTTGAACTGCATTATATTATAAGTTTGATGTAATGCATTTCTCACCTTGATTTCTATATAAATTAGATAACTTATGCTAGTTTGTTAGTGTTGCTTGTTTATCAGTATTTGACTTCATGATTAGATCTTGTGTGATTTAATGCTTGCTTTACGATAATTGATCATGTTAGCATATAGAGTCTTAGGTATTTGTAGGGGTACATTTACCGGAAAGAGTATTTGCTGCATGCTAAGTGCCTTGATGTTTACATTGTCTATAATCTGTTTATACTCGCATGGTTGTATTAAATGCTATATCTGATCATGTGCTTGTTAAGATGAGTTTGTTTCTAATTTGGGAATTGCCTAGGGGTCAGTATAATAAACCATGAATTAAATTTTTAAATTTAAATTGACTCAGGTAATTAGAGATAATATAATGTTAAAGTGAACAACAAAGGTGAATTAGAAGAATTAGGAATATGAGTGATTGATTCTTCTATGACTACATATATGTACGACATGATTCTTATAGACTGCTAGTTCACCTTAAGTTAGGTTGGGATCACTGAGCTCATAGCCAAGACTACTTGTTGAGGCTGATATAGATGAGGAGTGATCAGTCAGATAAGAATGAACATGTTGAACTTGAATGCTTTGTTGTTAACTATGTTTAGAAATATCTCTAACCCTTGGACTCAATCAAATTGAGGACCACGTGTCTTAATCATTTATGAATGCAGAGTATCTTTCAACATGTACAAGTTATATATCTCTGACATTTTCATGTTCGAGGCATGTAACTACTTTTGCTTTGGTATTCAAATGGTTAAGCAAGGTTACCTATTTTTCTTGAATGATCTGAAGGACTGGTATAGGAAACCCTTCGCAAAGAATTCCCTAGGTCTTCCTTAATATTGTCCGAGGATGAACAGTATTGATCAGGGTCAAGAGAAATAGAAGCTCACTCTACTGGAAGTGAGGTTATTGCTGACATGAAATGTAATGCTTATGATGAAGTCAACTAATTGTTGAAGTTTATCAGAATAGAGTTAGCTGCAACAACAAGTGATGCTCTCACACTTGGTTTATCAACTAATACTTGGTTTATCAAGATAACGGATTCGACGGTAAAGATGAAGTTGGTGAGAAAGGACTACTTCTAATGAAATTCTTTTAAGAAGGACATTAGTGAAGTATGTCAGTTGAAGGGAAGTCAAGTCAAAGGCTACCCTGTTTAGTTTTGGTGTTTGTTCGTGCATTCGATAGATGAAGCATCTCAGTGATTAATCACATTCAAATGATTAGGCAGATTGCTGTAAGAACACTTTGAGGGCAGGTAATGGAATTTGTTGACGAACGAAGTTCTATGTTATGTCTGCACTAAAAGGAGTATTCTAGAGTAAAGTTCAGTTGCCGGACTTCATGACCAAATGGAGGAGTTAATAGGGAAATCCAGACCTTGAGTGGAATTACAAGGATAATGGATAGACTTAAGGTTTCCTATTCACTACGGCAGAATCAGTTGACACAGCAAGTCTAATCAGCAAATGTAAAGAGAAGACATCAAGTAAGATTAATAATGCCTGAAGTCACATGGTGTGATGGAGGGCTATCTTATTTGGAGTTAAGAACTTACACAGAGTCTGTGATTGATTTAAGATGATCTAGATGCAGTGAACATCATCATCAAGCTCCCTAGCATTCGTTTGATTTTAGCTCTGAATTACTAAAGGTTGACATCTTGTTTAGGGCTCAAGATCAGATGACACCAGATGAAGAAAAGCTGCTAGCAGCATCACAGAGGGAGCATCAGTAAGTTGGATCAACTAGTCATGTTTGATGTTCAAAGGCTAGCAATGCTCATTGAGTAAGAGTTGAGATTCTTAGGAGCACTGATTGATCCAGATTGAGTGATTGCATATTAGAAAGGAAATTGTCAATTTAAAAATAATGCAAGATGATCTCAATCATATTTGAAGAAGACTACTCTACCCACTGAATATCTAAGAAAACATTAAGGACACATCTGTCATGACAAAGGGTTTTGTGTAATAACATTTCCTAGAGTCAGTTCTTGATGAATCTGGATAGTAGAGTAGTGATTGGTAGTGCCGTGCATGTATAAGAGTATTTCATTGGTTTTTCTGAGTGAATTCAATGAAGACTGAAGATGCATTAACTAATCAAGATTGAGTAGGGTTCGAATCAAGGAACTAACTCAATTGAACCAGAGGCAGATACACTTAGCACAAGGAATCAATCCACGTGAAGACTTGGTATTGATACAGAAGCTGAAGGGTAGTTCGGAGTTTTTGAAGGTTCTACTCTGCTAGTGTCAGGACTACTGGTTTCTAGAGTGCTGAGTTTAGTGAAGCTGTTGCCAAAACCAATATCTATAAGGAAATTATTGGGTGTTGAAGGTAATGCAGTTTTCGTCTGGATGAGCATGATATTGTTTAGAGAAACAATGCTAACTGGTAGCTGAAAAGTTATTCATGTCCAAATGGAGTAAACGTTCAATCTCGAAAGGAGTAAACGTTCGATCTCTCGGGCAAAGAGGAGTAATTGTTCATTCAACGATCATACACCAGTAAAAGCTCTATTGACTAAGGTATGTCACTCTGGTCTAATATCGATTTATTTAAATGTAAAGTTTATAGAGAGTGTTCATGCTATTTAGATGTCTACGATCTCTAGGAACTGATTAAGGTTTGGCTTGTGACCACCCGGGACCCAATATTATCGCTATGAGATTACCTATGATCACTCGGGACCTAGGGACCTAACAATGTAGCATCTCTTTGTATAGTCAATTTATATCCAGGACCTCGTACTTTGTGCTGTCATATGTTATTCATGCTTATATGTATCAAATGTTTCAGCATAAGTATTTGTATATATTAATTAATTGTAATTTTATTTACTTTTAATTGTTTAATGCTAATATTAATGGAACCACTTAATATGTAGTTTAAGTGATGTAATTCATGTCTTTTGCAAAATACATTAATATTAGTTGTCATTCTTTTGATATTAGTGATGTCACTTAGAATTTCTGCACTAAGTGATAAAAAGATTATTTCAAAAACACTAATATTGAAAGTAATTTACTAAATCGTGAGGGGTTGTCAAAGATCATAAATTTTAGCTTTAATATTTAAAGGTATTTGATCTCTGATGCAACTATTACCTCGAGCTTACATACATTCTGATTGTCATGAGTATTTTCAATATGCTTATGTGATAATTGTTGAGATGTAGTGTAAGAAGTTAAATGCTGTCATTCGGTCAATGTATGTTCAGTGTTTAGCGGATGCTTATATTTTATGCTTTAGAATTACCATGATCTATATTGCAATATGTGATTATGTCAAGCGACAAATGGTAATTGTCTAGCATAATGTAAGTATCTTATGTGCTTGATTGTTTTGTAGTAAGATGCGTTTTATTACAAAATGATTGAATGATGTTAGTACTTTTGAATGTCTTGTCATTCATATCTTTGATAATTCATTAGTATTAACATATATTTTTCATTCTTTAGAACTTGAATGCATAAAGAAATTTCTTGTCTATTTCTTGTGAAAAATGTTTTATCTAAACATGCATTCATTTGCCAGAGAATGAAAAACCACTAAAAGTTTTTTTTTAAACTCCCTTTGAAAGAGAACATTTCTTGAGGATTATCTTTCTATTTCAAAATCATATATCCTCTCTCTCTCTAAATGTTTTGTAATGAAAACTGTTTTCTCTTCACGATTTGTTTAAATAAAGTTACTTGATAACTTGTAACTTAGGCTGCATGATATCAGGCTATTTTATTTGAGTAAATTGTTTTGATCTTGAGGTATCAACCATTGGTACAACGTTTTTCAAAACTCTTGTTAATGTCTGTTTCACATTGACCTGTAGTATTAAAACAATGGTTGTTTGCTTTGGGATTAGTGCCTTGGACTGTATGACTAAAGCATTCATTCGATTTTTTTTTAAAATGATTTATGTTTTAAGTCAGAAATAATATCCGATAAGAATGAATTGCAAAACAATTTCTGAAAACATACAGTGAGCAAGATGAAATAGATTTGAGTTATTAATCAAAATATTTTTGTTAAAAGAGTTAAATTTCAATTGGATATTTGTCTAAGAGAAATTCAAAAGAACACTTTTGTTAATCTGTTAAACTTTTTTTCAAAATTGTGAGTTTATGAAATTTGGCTTAATATTCTTTTACCTATTCTTTATTAATTCCCACATTTTAGCTCTGGTGCATTGTTTCTTGATGACACATTGCTCCGATGCTATATTTCTGAGAAGGAATAGAGAATAAGTTTAATCATATTCTACCAAATTTTATATAGCTCTGATCAACTCTATCTACTTAGCCGTAATGGCTTGGCCTTAGTGGCTATAGGGGAAGGTCTAGAAGTTGAATAATCCATCAATTTCTAACCAAGACCTTAGTACCAAACACTATCATTCTAATTCAAACTTTCAACCCTTGGAGATATAAGGAACTTATGTTAGTTAGAGGTTGATAAGGGAGAAACTGCACTTGATGCAGCAAATAAGGATGAAGTCGGAAGTGCACCCACAGCTCTACCTCCAAAGAAGAAAAGACGTATACAAATTGAGGTATCTGTAGCTCATCTGTATTCTCTCAAAAGGATGCAGAGCTGCAAAGACAATAAAACTGTCTCTGGAATCATTCTCTCAACAGGGTGAGTCCATTGCAATTCGCTCGTCAGCCAGAGCATCTTATAATGAGTCAAGCACACCACTAGCGCTCACGATGATGGTAAGCCTAAACAGATAAATTCTATGAACACATTGCAAGAAGTGCACATTGTGAGGTATAGGTAAAACCCCTAAACTTCTTTGTTTACCATTCATGGTGAATGAAGTTGTTGAGCCGCCTTCACAGGCATTTGAGGGAAACTTGGATTTCTTGCCATATATTAGAATCCTTGTCAACCTTCCTAGGAGGAACAGTCCTAGTTCCCTAACGGGATTTCACATCTGTAGAGCAATCTGTTGATGTTGAGAGGCAATCACTAACAGTTTTCCATGACTGAAAATAGTGAGTTAATTCATCTTCACAGGTGATTGAGAGAGATGTTTGTACACGTCTACTCTCCCAGGAATTCAAATTCTGGAATACATGGATCGCTCAAAACTTAAAGGCATATCACCATCAACGATCCAGTGCATGGATTTGCATATGGGGAGTCGGTTGATGCTTAGATAGCTGCTAGTACGCATACCACATTCAACGATCCAGTGCATAGATTTGCATATGGGGAGATTATTGATGCTGAAAGTAGCTGAGCAACAACTCGTAGACTATGATTCAGTTGGTTTACCAATTTGATGAGTCTTTTGAGGATCAGGGTGTTGGGATTTCAGTCACTCCTAGAATGGAGGAGATTCCAATTTCAGAAGGGTTATTCCCCGATGATGAGCCACGTGTGCATGGATTTGCTCATGGTGAGTTGGGTGACGGCCTAACTGAAACCCTGTCTGAGATTCCATCTCAGAAACTAGATCTTTAGTGATCGATAACATGCTATAGTCAACGATCCACAATATCTTGGTGAGACTAGCATGGATTTACTTGCAGGTACAAATTGCTATAAATGGAATGAGTGCAAGTAAGAGAGATAAACACTTGAGTGAAGTGAGGGAGTGATATACTTGAGTGAGAGAAATAGGGAGAGAAATGAGTGGAACACTTACGCTTGAAAGTGTAAACACTAACAGAACGTAGTAGAAGTGAGGAAACCATAGACCAAACACTAACCTTGCTACTATGCTTGAATCCTGTTACTGAATTTTCCAGCTCTGAAATGTTGAAGAGATTCTTTTTTGGAAGACAAGCTGAAGAAGAGTCTAGCTGAAGCTTAGTGGAAATGTCCAAACTATTACCTTTGGGTCTATTAATTCATGTTGTTCTCAATCTCAAAGAGGGAGACATTAATTTTTAGGCCTAAGGGGGATTTTATGTTCAATTGGAGGAGAGTTTCTTATTCGATTGGATGTAGATGATACTTTTATTGTTTTAAAGGATATTCTCAACTAAGGGGGAGAATTTGGTGATACAAGAAACGAGATATGTCAATCCTATCTTGTGGAGGTTACTTAGAGGATATCTAAAGACACAAGGGTGGATTGGAGCTTGCATGAACTAAGGGGGAGAATTAGATAAAATTGGAATCTTAGTGATGCAAGGGAGAAATTACTAAGGGGGAGTTTCTTAGTAATTGGTTGGAGCCTAATCCCTAAAGGTGTTTTAGATTTAACTAATTTTTTGTCTGAAGTGAAGAAGTTATGGAGAATCTTAACATCTTGGTTTGCAATGCTATATCTTATTCTGAAAAGATATCTAAGGGATTTTGCTCTATTTGTTTGAAGATCTGTCCTTGGAACATTCTTAGGAGAGGTTCGACAGAAGAATTCTTTCTAGCATGATCAATGAATGAAAATGAAGATTTCTTTGAAGAGTATCAACTCAGGGGGAGTTTTTGCTAAGTAGAAGTTTTCTGGATAAAGAAGAATGTGAAGGAGATTTTCAAGGGGCATCTGAGAAGTGTCCAAGTGTGTTCTATTTCTTGTTTCAGTGATAGATGAAGTCAGTGGAGTAGTGCAGGGAAGAAAGAAAAATATGTTTCCTGGAAATAGAACATCCTGAAGAAAAAGATGAAGTGACTTTCATTCCAAGAGAGAACAACCTTAAGGGGAGAATGAGTTGACCTCTTATGGAGAACATAGAGAGCTGTATGTTCTAGTTCAAATTGCAAGATGAAGAAGAATGATTGTTCAGAAGTCTTTACTAATGATTTGTTTCTTTATTGAAAGAACCCCGTCTTTGAAGAACATTGAAGTGGAGGAAGCTAAAGGAAAATGAAATTCAGAAATTCATCATTCATTTTCAGCAACTTAGGAAATCTGGATTTTACTGATTATATCTTTCCAGAACCTTTTGTATATTATTTTCATGTCCAGTACTTTAATTATTTCTTGTATGTTAGTTTAGTTATCCTCTAGTAGTTAATTTTATTTAATTGCTTTTGGGGGAGATTGTAAAGGGAAATAGTATTTGATTGTTATTCCATATCAACCAAATAGGGGGAGATTGAAAGGGGAGATAGGAGTGAAGGGAATAACTCACTGCACTTTCATGTGTACTAGAAATTCTAAATGTAATCTCTATGTAATGGTTGATGATAACTCAACAATAGAACAGGACATGTAATAATATGCAGGTGCACATAAATCTTGGATCACAGAGTTCAGTTAAGACAAAGTATCAAAGGATCATCTACAGACTTGAAGCTCACTGGAAGAAGTTCATTAACATGTTCAGGCCTCAGTGGAGAATAAAAGATGTTGACATCTATTCAAGGATGTGGAAGCTACAGAAGATTGTCTTAGTCTATGAAGATTTCAGTGCATTACAATCGAAGCTACAAGTAAGGTTTGCAAAGAAGAATGTGGAATCATGTTCGGAATCAAGAGCCCCTATCAAGACTAGTCACTTATGAACCAGACCGTTGCATCAAGTGTCAGGACATTGGAGGCAAGCTCTCGTCGGTTAATATGGTTTTAATCATTCTAAAGTTGGTTTTCTTGAGCCATGTGGAGGATCAACAAAGGTGGTAAATCAGTGTTGGAGAAATGCCAGCCTAATGGATAAGGGACAGTTGGCACAACCTGATTGGATCTTACCAAAGCTTCACAGATTAGAAGGCCAAATACTTGGACGTGGTGGAGTCACGTATACGGGGCCAAATATTTGGATAAGGAAGTCTACACAAATTGAAGAGTGGAATGGAAATATTTAATTTAATTAAATAAAGTATTTATTTAATTATTTATATATTTTATAAATAAAGATATTCTTTATTTATATTATATATATTTATTAAATATTACTTTTACATTAAATATTTCCAAAGGCATGCTTGGCACATGACTTTGAAGATATGATTTGAGTGGACAAGAATAAAAGGTGGAATAACAAAAAGTAAAAAGCAAAAAGCAACACTTTTTTCTATAATAAAAGAAGAAACTCAAGTCTCCATCTTTAGTGGTGGGTGTGTGCATCCGGATGAGAATAGGGAAAAAGAGGGGAGAGAGAAAAATTATTTTTCTCTCCCCCATGGCCAAACTAGATCTTCAATATATTTTAGGGCCATGATTTTCTTTATCTACACCACTCCTCTATCTTTCTATTGTAAACACTTGCTAAATCTTGTTTAGAAGATAGGGCTGATTTTTGTCTCCTAGATCTACAAAATGTAATAGTTTTAGAGGAGACAAAAATCATTTCTTTGTTGTGTTCTTGAGCTTATGTTCTTGAACTTGTTTGTAGCATCTACCCCATTTCAATGAATATAAAGTTATATTCTTGGATCTTGTTGTGTTGTGTGTTTTGGATGATTTACCGTTCATTATCTTGGTTATTTTAATGGTGTTCTTGAGGTTGAAGAAGATGATGAACAATAACCGGGTTTGAACCAAAGTAATTTTTATGTTGTCCCAAAAATATTCAATAGTCATAATTTTATTTGGGAATCGTATTCACCCCCCCTCTACGATCTCCGGGACCCAACAGTCTATTATGTGTTGTGAATCTTCATCCTTTGAATGTAGAAAGAAAACCCATGTGAATCTTGTAAAATCATCTACAATAACAAGAGTATATTTATTTTTGTTAATTGACATAACATTTACTGAACCAAATAAATCAAGATGCAATAAATAAAAGGGTTCAGAAATGGTGTTAATTATTTTGCTCTTGAAGGATGATTTCCTTTGTTTTCCCAGTTGACATGCTTCACAAAGTCCATCTTGCACAAAATCAACATGTAGTAATCCTCTTACAAGATTCTGTTTAACCAACTTGTTGAGTGTTTTGAAGTTGATGTGTGACAGTTTCTTGTGCCATTTCCAGCTTTCTTCAGTTGAGGCCTTGCTGTATAGACATGTGACTTCATTGTGCATGCAATCCTCCAAACTGGCTTCATAAATGTTACCATGTCTGTGTCCTTTGAAAACCAAAGTGCATGTTTCTTTGTGAGTCACAAGACACTCTTTGTTGTCAAAACCAGTATGGTAACCTTTATCTCCAAGTTGACTTATGCTTATTAAATTGTGTTTTAAGCCATCAACTAGAGCTACTTGATCAATGATGACATTCCCAAATACTATCTTGCCATATCCCAGTGTTTGTCCTTTGTTGCCATCTCCAAAAGATACTTCTGGACCAGCCATTTCCACAAAGTCTGTAAGCAGGGATTTCTTTCCAGTCATGTGTCCTGAGCATCCACTGTCCAGGATTAGGGTTACTTTCTTTGCCCTGGTTCCCTGCATACATAAAGCAACTAGTTAGATGTTTTGAGGACCCAAACAGTTTTGGATCCTTTTCTACTAACTTTAGAAGAAACAGGCTTAGCAATTTTCACCTTTAGTTTACCTGTCTCTTTTGTTGCTTTAGACTCTGGTGGAGTCTTAACAGTGTCACACCAACTTTTCTCAATTGAAGATTTTAGCTCATAAAAATTGTAATACAGATCATGATAGTCCCTACACATATAAATAGAGTGAAATATGCTACCACAGTGATAACAAGGTTTCTGTGGTATGTAGTGACTTTTCAGAGTCTGAGAAGGGCTAGACTCTGATTTCATCTCAATCTTTGTTTTACAGTCTATAGCTAAATGGTTGTGGTTGCCACATCTATAACATTTCTTTCTAGGAGCATTAAGATCCTTTTGGTAATTGTTTGCCTTATTAATGCCTTCCTTACCATTCCTATTTCTCCTAATTTTGGTAGACTTTGACAAGTTCTCTAGCCTTTCTTTTAACTTCGACTTAGACAAGTACCCTATGTTGGTCCCTGATATTGTAGAAGGGGGGGGGGGGTTGAATACAATATCTGAAAATTAATCACGGAATAATTTGGATTAAAAATATTATTTTAATTACTCGCGAAATATTAATTAGAATGAAATACTGTTCAAGTGAAAGATATAATTTTAACTTGATTAGTATTACAAAATTAATATTTAGAAAACTGTTATATAATTGATAAAAAGTCTAGAACGAATTCGACATGAAGTGTTCGTGTTTAATCAATTATATTCAAACTCAGCACATAAATCTGTGAATATTACAATGCAGATAAATTACTGAATTTGATCTGATTTTCTTAACTTCTAACAAGTTGAACAACTGAAAAGTGAAGGTTGATTCTCATATTTATAGAGAATGAAAAAGGCTGCTATGACCTTTTTCAGTGTGACTTAATTTCAAGAAATTAACCCTTGTATGACTTATCAAATCGCTGGGCATGACATATTTTTCTCGGTATGACTTACTGAAGCTCGGTATGACCTTTTAAAAGTTCGGTATGACTTATTTAAAGTCATATTCGGATTTTATCTAATTAAAATAAATCGGTATGACTTATTTTAATTAAACAAAATTGGTTCAGTATGACCTTTTGAGCACAGAACTCTCGGTATGACTTATCCCACTTGCTCCATCATGACCTTTTCCTCAGATTTTCGGTATGACCTTTAATCAATCTGCTCGGTATGACATTTGCTTCAGCCTGCTCGGTATGACTTATCTGTTAGGCTCGGTATGACCTTTTGGCAATTGCTCCAGCATGACTTCTTCCTTCAATCGGTATGACTTATTTATATATATATATATATATATATGAATCTCGGTATGACTTATTTAAGTAAGTCATTCGGTATGACTTATTTAATAAGTCATACGAACTGTTTATATATATATATATAAGTCATATTAATTCATTTCTTTTATAATAAATTAATTCTACTTAATTTAATTAGTTAATTTATAAATTAAATTAAATTCAACTTGAATTAATTTAATTAGATAAATTAAATAATTAATTAACATTTGATAGTAGAATTAAAATACTATCTTTACTTGCAAAGTCGTGCTGTCGGTCTTGAAATTTTCTTGTCTTTTCTTTGTCTTCTGATCTTGAAACCTCTTGAATTAAATGAAGAATAAATATTATTTTAGTTGACACACAAATGTACTGTCTGGTTCATTTGTGTCATACTAATAAATATTCTCCATCTATTAAACTTTGACTCGAGGCCTTCTGTCATTCTTCTGCTTCACTTTCTTTGTTCTTCTTCTAGAATCTCTTGTACTAGGCACTTAGAATCTTCTGTATCTTCTGAACTCTTCTGAAAAACTGCTTCTCTATTTTTCTCCGATGCTTGAACATATAAATGAACTTCTTCCGGTGTAGAGTAGCAACTTCATTAAAATTCTTCTGACAAATTGATTCTTTGTGTCTAGTTGACATTCTTCGATTTGATTCCATCCTCAGTATTTACTACTTACTCTATTTTCTTACTTGAGTTGAGTTGTCATCTACTTATTACAAATAGGCCTAGTCATATGCCTTTCAATCTCCCCCTATTTGTTGTTAAACATTTAACACACAAATTCCTAGAGGATAACTCAACTAACAACTAAGAAACTAATATGACATTTAAGAACTGTAAGTAAATAAATTGTTCTCTGGATCATATAATACATTTCCAGATTTCTTTGAGTAACTGAAATGAAAGATGTTTGTTCCTCTAGCACTGAACATATTATACATGTAGTATTATCTTTATTTCTCAGACTCATCACTACTCCCCCTTAGGATGTCAGAGATGATGTCTGTTCTCTTCTTACCACTTCTCCTCTATTTCTCCAACTCCTGTCTTCCCTTCTCTTCCAAGGTGAATTCAATTTCCCCTTACTTGAATTATCCAACCATTTTAATAGAGGTAACAAACATGGCATACATACAGCATTAAACCATCGCAGATATAAAAAAAATGCAAACTATGACATGTTATGCATTTTAGAAAATCCGGTTAATCATATTTACAAGAATTTTCTAAAATCAAATGGATCCAATCCAAGCATGTTGTTATATACCCCTTTTTCTTGTTCAACAATTGAGTAATCCTTTTCTGGCAAAAGCCTTTGTTTATTTCTCCCCTTTTGATCTACTCCCCCTTAGTTGAACACTTTAACATTTTGGAGTAATCCTTTTAATAATTCTCCCCCTTAGTTGAGTAATCCTCTTAATAATTCTCCCCCAATTGTAGATAGGTAACAATTGTTGGTCCTTTTCTGAAGAAATTTCCACCTTGGTTAAGTAACATTTGAAATCTGTAACAGGGAATGGGGAAAGGGATTCGGTAAGTGTGCTAGTGTGTGATTTTACTTTGTGTTCCTCACAAGTGTTTCGCTCATATACTCTATAAGTGTTTCACTCATAGAATATATATTTTCACTCTTCCTTACTTGTGTTTCACTCTTTTCTCACATCACTATATCTCTCTCAGTACGGATGACTCAGCCTTTTGTACCTGCAAGAAAGATCACCATAGCCCCTTCAAGAGAGGTCACTGGTGGTGCAATGGGGTTTCGCAAATCCCCGTCCTCAATTGAATCTATAAAAACATTTTGACTTTGAAAAACTGAATTGCTTCAGAAATAGATTCAGTGAGTTGCTGATCATCTTAGATGATCTATTCCGTTAGGAATCCAGATATGTTCCATCTGGGAAGGGAGACAAGGATCTATAATGTAGCAAATGATCCAAGTTTCCTCCTGACGCCTGTGAAGGCATGTTGATTCAGTCAGAATCATCAATCATTCTTCCTTCCTTGATATGGAAGTTTAGAAAAATTGCTACCGTCAATTCATCCTTCCTGTGACATTTCAATTGTTCTTTCTTGGTCCATTTTGGTCCCAAGAATGTTCTTAAATTGTTGGTCCATTGATCGAGAAGTCATCAACTGATATTTATCAATCGAGAACTCAAGTCATCAACTGATATTTATCAATCGAGAACTCAAGTCATCAACTGATATTTATCAATCGAGAACTCAAGTCATCAACTGATATTTATTAATCGAGAACTCAAGTCATCAACTGATATTTATCAATCGAGAACTCAAGTCATCAACTGATATTTATCAATCGAAAACTCAAGTCATCAACTGATATTTATCAATCGAGAACTCAAGTCATCAACTGATATATACTCATCAACGGATACCAATTGTTGTCCATTGTTGGTCCTAAAAATAAGACAAAATTTGTGGTTTCTTGAAAAATGTCAGATGAAATTAACTCTTTGCTGATAGCCTTGGCTGACAGGCTGAATTCAATAGGCTCACTCTGTTGAGAGAATGAACCTAGTAACAGTTTTGCCTTTTCCAAGTCTGTATCCTTTTGAGAGAACACAGATGAGCTAACAGTTGTCTCAGTTTATATGTATTTGTATCACCTTTCTGGAGACAGAGCTGTTGGTTCCCTCACATTACCAACCTTATCAAATGCACTCAAGGCATTGACTCCCTCATTCTTAGCAATTAGGTATTCTGTTTAATGGTTAGAGAGATGGAAGTGATAGTGTTTGTGTGTTTGGTTCTAAGATCTTGGATAGAGATTGATGCCAATGATTAGGAACTCACTTTTAGAAACTATTGGATTACCAAGCTCATAGATCTTTCCTACTTCTCAAAAGAGACTTGAGAATAATCAGCTTATATTTATGTATAAACAAAAATATAAAGACATAAATAAAAATAAGGATGCCAATGTTGAAAAACAACTAAAACTATACATACTTATATATACCAATTGTTGATACCAATTGTAAAAAAAATAAAAAAAATAAACAATATATACTAAGCGTTGGAAAACAAACATAATATAAAATATATTTACAGTAAAGATGCCAATGAAATAACAACTGTACAAAATAAGGAAAATCTTTTTGAGTTTTCTTTTTCAATTTGTTTGTTTGTTTTTGATAATTTTTTTTTTAAGGAATATATACAGTGTATTTACAGTGCTTCAAAATAAATATGCAATTTAAAACAACATGCAATAATTAGTTCATGTTTAACATCCCTAACTCACTAACCAACTTAGAGAAAGTGGATTCATCAAGTGGTTTCGTGAAGATGTCGGCAATTTGATCTTCTGTGGGTACAAAATGTAACACCACAGTTCCGTTCATGACATGCTCTCTGATAAAGTGATATCTTATGTCAATGTGCTTGGTTCGTGAATGTTGTACATGATTGTTGGAAATAGCTATAGCACTTGTGTTGTCGCAGAAAATTGGAATTTTATTCAACGCAAGTCCATAGTCATTTAGCTGATTCCTGATCCACAAGATCTGTGCACAACAGCTACCTGCCACAATGTATTCTGCTTCGGCTGTCGAGGTAGATACTGAATGTTGTTTCTTGCTGTACCAGGAGATCAACCTTCGTCCTAGAAATTGACAACTTCCAGATGTACTTTTCCTGTCCATCCTTCTTGCCTTTCGAACTGATTGAGTTCTTCTTGCATGGCAAGAACCCAATCTGGATCAGTTAGAGCATCTTCAATTTTCTTTGGTTCTTCTTGAGATAGAAAAACCGAAAATAAATATTCATTTGAAGTTGCACTTCTGGTTCTAACACCAACATCTGGATCACCTATGATCAATTCAAAGGGATGATCTTTGCTCCATTTCCTTTCCCTTGGTAGATTTGATCTTGATGATTCGCCTCTATATTCATTGTGATGTTGTGTTGTGCCAGTTGATCCTTCATCTCCCCCTGAGTTGCTGCCTGGATGACTTGTTGATCCACCACTGGTATTAGTAGTATCTCCAGTGTTTCCATTGTTTCCACTACTATTACCTGGATCATTACCATCATTGTTGTCATCATCATTTCCTGTTGCAACCTCAGGCTCTTCTTCATTATCCGAATCTGAGTCTGGATGATTGTCAAATTTTAATGACTCAGAAGGATCTTCAGTTTGGATACTTGGGATTTTAGTGTCATCAAAAGTTACATTGACACTTTCCTTCACTTGATGCTGATCAATTATGTATACCCTATATGCTCTTCTTGAGTAACCGACAAAAATAGCTTCATGTGCCTTGGCCTCAAATTTGCCACGATGTTCATCTCCATCCTTTAGCACAAAGCATTTGGCTCCAAATACATGAAAGTACTTGAGAGTAGGTTTCTTGCCAGCCATTAATTCATAGGGAGTTTTCATATGATCTTTGTTGATCAGAGTTCGATTCTGAGTATAACAAGCTGTATTAACTGCTTCAGCCCAGAAGTAGATAGGTAACCTTGATTCATTTAGCATAGTCCTTGCAGCTTCAATCAAGGTTCGATTCTTCCTTTCTACTACTCCATTCTGTTGCGGAGTTCTTGGCGCTGAGAATTGTCTTGTTATCCCTTTGTCTGAGCAGAAGCTATTTAGAATTTCATTCTTGAATTCTGTTCCATTATCTGATCTGATTGCCCGGACAGGTAGCTTTGAATCTAACTCAATCAATTTTACATGATCAATCACCAACTGTGGAGTTTCATCCTTAGAGTTCAAGAATAAAACCCACGTGTACTTTGTGAAGTCATCTACAATCACTAAGGCATATCTCTTCCTTGACATAGACAGAATATTTACTGGACCAAATAAATCCATATGAAGCAGCTGCAGTGGTTCAATAATATATGTAGTGTCTGTGCCTTTGTGAGTTGCTCTTTTTGACTTCCCTTTCTTACATGCCTCACACAATCCTTCTTGTGTAAATTCCATCGGAGGCAGTCCTCTCACCAAATCCCTCTTGACTAGAGAGTTCATTGTTTTGAAATTCAGGTGTGAGAGTTTCTTGTGCCATAGCCAACTTTCTTCTGATGAAGCTTTTGAATAAAAATAGTTTGCTTCAGCTTCAGTTCCCGAGTTGAAATCAGCTACGTACAAGTTTCCTTTCCTTACTCCACGCAAGGCTAGTCTGTCTTCTTTAGAATGAGCTATTAAGCACTTCTCCTTGATAAAGTTTACTTTGTAACCTCTATCACAGAATTGACTGACGCTGAGTAGATTGTGCTTAAGTCCTTCCACCAAAGAGACATTTTCAATGATAACATTTCCAGTATTTAACTTGCCATATCCCGTAGTCATTCCTTTGCTGTTATCTCCAAAGGTGACGACTGGGTCAGCTCTCTCAACCACGTCTGATAGCAGGGCTCTATCTCCGGTCATATGCCTTGACGATCCGCTGTCCAAGATCCATACAACTCGGTTTACCTGTTTAACTCCCTGCACATATCAAACGGATTAGATCAACTTCGGAACCCAACATTGATTGGGCCCGGCATACTTAAAGAATTGACCTTTGTCAACTTTGACAACAGACCCTTTTCGAACAACAGCCGCATCTTCCTTGACTGCACTTACTTTCCTATATACAGTCTTAACAACTTTTTGTTTAGACTTAGGAATGTATTTTTCCTTCTTGGCAGGTGAAGGAATAGCAGTCTTAGATTTTGCAAATTTATTATTAATGTATTGCCTCGGTGTCATGTTCTTTTTATTAGCAGTCATGCGTTTGAAATAAGCAGTCATAGCATTAAAAGCACATAACATACAATTTAATATACCACAAGGTTTATGGCATACATCAATAGCAGGCATGTTATTCACAGCAGTAGGAGTTTTAACAGTTTCTAATTCAACTTTTTCAGCAGATTTAAAGTTTTCAGTAAAATGACATTTATTATTATTATCCCTACTTCTAAAAAACTTATTGTTAGTGCTGTTCATTTTATTCTTTAAGTTCTTAGCACCTATACCAGGTTTGGGGAAATCAGAAGTTCTCCCAACTTTAACTGGTGTCTTGGGTGCAACTTTCTCTTCTTGGACATTTACTCCTTTTATGTCCCTCGCGTGTTCTTCTCTTTTCTTCTCTTCCTCTTAATCCTCTAACTGCATCTCATAAGCAATCAGTATAGAGCTCTCGAGGATTGGTTCAGCTACGGGTGTTATGAAAAGAGGTTTGCGTGCGTCTTTGACAAGTTCTCTAGCCTTTCTTTTAACTTCGACTTAGACAAGTACCCTATGTTGGTCCCTGATATTGTAGAAGGGGGGGGGGTTGAATACAATATCTAAAAATTAATCGCGGAATAATTTGGATTAAAAATATTATTGTAATTACTCGCGAAATATTCATTAGAATGAAATACTGTTCAAGTGAAAGATATAATTTTAACTTGATTAGTATTACAAAATTAATATTTAGAAAACTGTTATATAATTGATAAAAAGTCTAGAACGAATTCGACATGAAGTGTTCGTGTTTAATCAATTATATTCAAACTCAGCACAGAAATCTGTGAATATTACAATGCAGATAAATTATTGAATTTGATCTGATTTTCTTAACTTCTAACAAGTTGAACAACTGAAAAGTGAAGGTTGATTCTCATATTTATAGAGAATGAAAAAGGCTGCTATGACCTTTTTCAGTATGACTTAATTTCAAGAAATTAACCCTTGTATGACTTATCAAATCGCTGGGCATGACATATTTTTCTCGGTATGACTTACTAAAGCTCGGTATGACCTTTTGAAAGTTCGGTATGACTTATTTAAAGTCATATTTGGATTTTATCTAATTAAAATAAATCGGTATGACTTATTTTAATTAAACAAAATTGGTTCAGTATGACCTTTTGAGCACAGAACTCTCGGTATGACTTATCCCACTTGCTCCAGCATGACCTTTTCCTCAAATTTTCGGTATGACCTTTAATCAATCTGCTCGGTATGACATTTGCTTCAGCCTGCTCGGTATGACTTATCTGTTAGGCTCGGTATGACCTTTTGGCAATTGCTCCAGCATGACTTCTTCCTTCAATCGGTATGACTTATTTATATATATATATATATGAATCTCGGTATGACTTATTTAAGTAAGTCATTCGGTATGACTTATTTAATAAGTCATACGAACTGTTTATATATATATATATAAGTCATATTAATTCATTTCTTTTATAATAAATTAATTCTACTTAATTTAATTAGTTAATTTATAAATTAAATTAAATTCAACTTGAATTAATTTAATTAGATAAATTAAATAATTAATTAACATTTGATAGTAGAATTAAAATACTATCTTTACTTGCAAAGCCGTGTTGTCGGTCTTGAAATTTTCTTGTCTTTTCTTTGTCTTCTGATCTTGAAACCTCTTGAATTAAATGAAGAATAAATATTATTTTAGTTGACACACAAATGTACTGTCTGGTTCATTTGTGTCATACTAATAAATATTCTCCATCTATTAAACTTTGAGTCGAGGCCTTCTGTCATTCTTCTGCTTCACTTTCTTTGTTCTTCTTCTGGAATCTCTTGTAGTAGGCACTTAGAATCTTCTGTATCTTCTGAACTCTTCTGAAAAACTGCTTCTCTATTTTTCTCCGATGCTTGAACATATAAATGAACTTCTTTCGGTGTAGAGTAGCAACTTCATTAAAATTCTTCTGACAAATTGATTCTTTGTGTCTAGTTGACATTCTTCGATTTGATTCCATCCTCAGTATTTACTACTTACTCTATTTTCTTACTTGAGTTGAGTTGTCATCTACTTATTACAAATAGGCCTAGTCATATGCCTTTCACCCTATATTAATATTTTTTTTGAGTTACTTGCTCCTGTTTCATCTGTCTTTTGGTCAACAACAGGGGGACTATTGACAGATGAGTTTGTGGTTTCAGATTTTTCTTTAGGGGTCACAAACTTAACAGGAACAAATGTACTTTTGTCTTTAGTCTTATTAACTTGACTAGTTTCTTCATTGTTATCATTCTCAACAATAGGTCTTTTGTCTTGACTCTTATCATAGCCTAGACCAGCAGTTTGACACATATTTTGATTATTGAGAATTTCTTGAACTTTTCTACCAGAGTCTGTCCAGACTCTAAACTTGAGTCTCTCTTCTTCTAGTTCTTTCTTAACATAGTCATAGGCCTTCAAGATTTCAGTGTAGTTATGACTATGTTTCTCAGAATCCTTTTTGTATTGTTCCATTAATATTAACTCAGACTCTAAATGATTATTCCTTTTAGTGAAGGTTGAATTTTCCTCTCTCAACCTTTCACTTTCACTAGTGAGAGACCTACATGTTGTCATTATTTTATTAACCTCACTTTGCACAATTTTTATACCATCAGAGTCTAAATTAATTAAGGATTCAGGAGTAAAGATTGATACCTGAATTTTAAGAGATGAGGGTTCTTTGGGAGATTGTGATTTTCTTGAGGAGGATGCCATCAATGCTAGATTTTCATAATCAATTTCATCCTCTGAGCTTGAATCTGCCCAATCCTTTCCTGTTGATAGAAGTTATTTTCCTTTTCCTTGACTTTTTGACTTTCTGCATTCACTGGCAAAGTGCCCCAATATTCCACAGTTGAAACATTTGACCTTTGCTTTGTCAAGTTTGATTATAGTACTCTTGCTCTTCTCAACCTTCTCATCTTCCTTCTTGAATGATGGTCTCTTGCTAAATTTTCCAGTTCTTTTGTTGAATTTCATTCTTTTGAAATTTTTAGCAAACATAGCCATCATTTGACTTCGATCAATCTTTTCATCAGAATCAGAGTCTGTGTCAGTAGACTCTGACTCCACAACAGCTTTACCCTTCTTTCTTGAATCCTTGATTCTTGCTTCTGTGGGTTGTTCATGTTGTTCTTTCTCAGACTCCATCAAGAGTGCCACAGATTTTGTCTTCACAGACTTTTTATTCTTCCTCTGTTGCATCTCCAAATCATATGTCTTGAGTCTGCCATACAATTCTTCTAGAGTTAGTTCATCCAAATCTCTAGCTTCCCTTATGGCTGTAGGCTTATTGTCCCACTCTTCAGGAAGTGCTCTCAGAAACTTGGTGTTTGTATCTTCAGAATCATAAATCTTACCAAGCATAGCCATCTCATTCAAGAGTTTTGTAAACCTATCATACATCTCAGTGATAGATTCTCCAGATTTTGCTTCAAAATACTCATACTCTTGAATTAGCAAAGACCTAGCATTTTTCTTGACATCTTTAGTCCCTTGACAGTGCACTTCAAGTTTTGTCCACATCTCCTTAGCAGTGGTGCATGATATAACACAGTTTGTAAGAACAGAATCCAAACTGTTAAAGAGAATATTTTTGACTTTTGCCTCCTTAAGGACATTCTCATTGTCCTTTCTTGTCCATTCAGCCTTGGGTTTTTCAATGAAGTGTTCTTCAGTTACTTTATCTTCTTCATTGATTTGAGGAACAAGCTTCAAGGGCACATAGGGTCCTTCATGAATTCTCTCAAGATAGTCAGGGTCTGTAGCTTCCAGATGGTGCAGCATCTTAACCTTCCAGTGGGTGAACTCGTTTCTCTTTAGCATAGGAATCTTAGAATTGCCATCTTTGTTTCCAGACATCTTTGATCGATTTTAAACGTTAGGCTCTAATACCAATTGTTTTCCCAGTTGCACAAGTAGAAGGGGGGGTTGAATACTTGTGTGTCTTTTCTGCCTGATTTAAAATCAAATTAAGAACAAAACTCAAACACAAAGATATGAATAAGTACTGTTTGTATTATTAATTTGTAAATACAAAACTCTCCTAGGGTGTACACAAACCCTAGCAGCTTCTCTGTGTTTATCACAGCAACTCTCTCTATCTCTATGCTCTCACAGAATTTCACTCAGACAATTATGCTTTTACACTTTACAATTAGGTTACATAGAGTTTATATAGAGAGCTGCCTATCAACTAATAACAGAAAGTAAAATTGCAATAGGAATAAAATCCTTAATTGTTAGTTGACAGCTTCCTTTTCTGTTAAACTCTGTCGGTTGATAATCTCTGATAGAGCATTCTCTGTTATAGTAAACTCTGACTGACAGCTTCCTTAATTTTTGTTTTCCTTCCCATAGCATATCTGCAATATATTTGTTTTGATCTTCGAAGACTTTCCTTGAAACTAGCTGTTTGAATCAACCGAATACTCATCTCCTTTAAGCTTCGAGAAGTCAGGCTGTGAGCTAATCAATCGAGTACTTGTGAGACTTCTCGATTGGTAAATATCCATTGATGACTTCTCGATCAATGAATATCCGTTGATGAGTATATATCCGTTGATGAGTTCTCGATCAGGAAATATCCGTTGATGAGTTCTCGATCAATAAATATCAGTTGATGACTTGAGTTCTCGATTGATAAATATCAGTTGATGACTTGAGTTCTCGATTGATAAATATCAGTTGATGACTTGAGTTCTCGATTGATAAATATCAGTTGATGACGAGTTCTCGATTGATAAATATCAGTTGATGACTTCTCGATCGATGACTTCTCGATTGGCTTTATCAGTCGATGGCTTATTATCAGTTGATGACTTATCAATCAATATTTATCAGTCGATTGCTTCTTGCAGATAGATATCCGTTGATTGATTCTTGCAGATAGACTGTGCTAAATCATGTTCTAGTATTTTGTACATCATCAAATTAATATATTCCTAACAGCGTTGGATCGTCAGGATCCCCGAGAGGCAGCAATTCAGTGGGATCAGCCCTTATAGTTTCCATCCTTCTCTCTCGAGGGGTTCCATCCAGTTCTATGATGTCGGGGGCTTCACGCCTCGGGGCTGCCCTGGTGTGATGTCGACTTAAGTTTTTCTTCAACTCTTTGAGTTCAGCCTCATAGGAAGCAATTTTCTATTCTAGTGTCCTACGGGACTGTGAACGTTGGCTTCCTATGGGTTCCGTGCCAGACCTTCTCCTCCTAGGATTAACATCAGTGCCCTCAGAGCTTTCATCATCAGTCGAGTATGGTCCTGAAAAATTAAGGACTTCTTCTCTACGCCCATAATTTTGCGGGGGTTCCAACCCTCGGATATAAAGAGGGGGATAAGCTTGGGAGATTCCAAGCCTAGGTGGGGCGGCAGTGCTACTAGGGATAACGACAGTAGAAATTTATGCATGGAGAGGAGCAGTAGCAATGAAAGGAGTTTGAGTTACCTGGGATAGAGGATTAGATCCACGGATGATTTCCTCAGGATTGGTAGAATGGACGATTTCACTGAATGGGCCAAGCCTTTGAGTACTTGGACCTTGAGTTCTAGCAGGAATAGTGGTGGTAATGGGTACCTCGGTGGTTTGAGTTTCATTAGGAGGAATCACGGCGATCGGGTCTCCGGTGGTAGGGACGATGTCTCCATCAGTTCTTCGTGTTCTTGCCATGGTTGATGTCTTCTTCCCACAGACGGCGCCAAATGTTCTGGATCAAAAACTAGGGTGTAGTTATTGCGATGTGTGTCGGAGCTTAACGAGCTTTAATGGCTGAGCTTGTGTTTCGTAGCTTGGTTCTGCCCTCACAAGATGCCTACGTATCTCTGTTGTGTTTAGAGAATCAAGCCAAAACGTAGTTCTAAGAATGAGGGGTTAGGCCCTTTATATAGACGTAGAGAGTCTAAGAATTAGAGTAGGTTTAGGAACCTTGATTGATAAGGTATTTCCTAGAAGGATTCTGGATCCTTTGTAGAAGCAGTTTCCATGTAGGAATAGGTTTCCTTGTAGTTGAACATAATTAATTAGCTATATATTTAGCTAATTAATTGATTACGAATTTATTTGCTAATTAGGGTTTCATGCCTCATTTAATGGGCCTCCCTTTTGGACCAAACTAGGTTCAATTAATGACACATTAATTGTGTCTTTAGGGCTTACTTTTAGCCCATATCACTCATGTTACTATAAATTGTTTCTTGTTTTTTACTGCGGGTTAGCCTATGTAAGCTTAGAAATGATTTATGGAAGTTGTTCAATAGTTCATAACAGGTACCAGTGGAAGGATTGAACCTTTATTTTTTTTGTTGGTTCATTTTGCATTCAATGGCTACAAGGAACCGAGGGGTAATTGTTGTGCCCAAAATCTCACATGGGTTGGATTTAGGCCCATTGATCTTTAAATGTCCAATCCACTAATTAATTAGCCCTCTAAGGAAGTTCCAAGGCAGGGAAAATGATGGTAAGAAGGTTCCATGAAGATTTAATGCGCTATGGAAGCTGCTAAGAAGGGCCAGGGGTTAGTAAAACCATCCTAGGATGAGGAACCATTAGAAGACTAGGTCCCAGTAAGGCAGAGGTTCCACTGACCAACGAACTTCCACTATATCAAGGCTGGAACATAATTAAAGGAGGTTCCAGGAGTTCAATGATGTTGAGATTTAATCTGGGAGGTCTTGATGTGTTATTGTTTCCAGAAAACAGGTTCCAGGTTCCATTGGACAGGTTCGATAAACTAGCTTCCAAGACAGTTGCTTGATACCTCTTGGCAGGGCAGTTCTACACGGACTGTACCACCTGATTTTTAGGAGACAATCTCTCCACGAATATTAGAGGTAAGTACTATATTATTCTCATCAAATTAAGGATAATTACAAGGAAAATGCATATATACCCATATCAGGTCGATTACATATCCTGATATAGCTTCCCATGGGTCCTGGCCGACTAGGACTCTCATGGTAGCTCAGTTACTCCGAGATAAAAATTATCTACAGGGGTTGAAGCTTATCACAACACAGTGGATCACTTATACAAGGAGTCCTATCAATCAAGAACTACATACGGACTTGATCCCTATAAATAGGGTATGTAGACAACTAGCAAAGGAGTTCAAAAACACTAAGAGGAGAGAAAGTATATAGAAAACTCGAGTGTTCATCAATCAACCGAGGTATTTGACTTGTATAATCTCAGGATTATATGTTGGTGCCTTGGTGCTTTGCTAACACCATTCGTGGAACCTCTGTCAGGAAGCTATTTCTTGGTAGAATCTTGTAATCTATGTCCGCTATTTCAAAAAAGGATCTCCAAAGATGTTATACCAAATTCATCTCGCAACATTTATAATATATATAATAATTGCCAAAATAATTGTTGAAATAGTTAATTAATTTTTTTCTTACAAAATGAGTATCTTTTAATGCCATCCAATCATACTCAATAATTAATTAGTGAAGAAGTGAGTACTTGTTATTTTGTTATTGTATCGTGTCGGCCATTGGTTGCTGCCGAGCAGAAAGATGGGGATTATTGATTTAGAAAACAAAGCATATTTTACAAACATATTATAGCTTTTGCATTTGCAAATGTTGGACGTTGAGGTCTTAGTGGACCATCTTTTTATATATAAAAACATACGATGGTACAAACCATGAGAAACAGAGTTATCACAAATGATATTTTTGTGTTGGTGATTTAGTTCTTGTCGCCCCAACTTTATCCAAAAAAAATTGACTAGTTAAAATATTTTTAATTATTTATTTATTTAGTTTTCTTTCTGAATATGCATTTAAAAATAATTTTATAAATTACTGGAAATTTAAAATTAATTTTTAAATTACGTTTCAATAAATATTTATATATATATATAGAAAATTAAATATAAGAAACCTCAATTTCAAAAAAATAATTAAACAAATAATTAAAATGACAGAAGTAATATGGAGAAATAATGGGGAAATATGTATACCCTCGGTTCCAAAATTGTTTCAAAAAAAAATTCTTATCATTATTCTTTAAAAATAAGAAAATATATATTATTTTTAAACAAAAATTACATAGCAGAAGAAGACAAGAAATTTGATATTCTGTGACCCATGAGCATCACAAATTTGGTGATGGATCTTTTAGAATCTCCGGTGGTGCACAAAAAGTTATGGTTTGGGTACCTTAAATTTAAAATAAGTTATTTATTTTATATTTTTTTATAAGATAAATATTTATTTTAAAATTTTAAAACCAAATATTATTTCCAAAATAAAAATAAGTTATTTATTTTCAGAAAAAGTATATATATACTTACTTTTTTCCGAAAATAAGGACTTATTTCTAGAAATAAGTAGTTGTCAAACGTGCCCAAAGTGTTGAAGAATGTAAACAAATAAGTTATAATTTCAATGAAGATTTGAGGTTGATGAGATCGGGTGGTTGTTTTGGCAGAATTATTTATTTATAACTTAAACCATGATATGGATTATTTGGTATTATTTCATGATTCGGTGTTACTTATTTAACCAACAAACCTACCAAATCATTTGAAATTTCAAGAGATTTCTCCAATGCTTATGTTTACTAAAATTATAACCCTCATGACCATATTTAAATTTATTGGTATTTGATGTTGCTAAACTGAGTTATTTATGCCGTGTCAATATCTTTGTCGTTTTAGAATACTATAAAAGCAGGGGCGCAGGGTGAAGCCCGACTAGAGTTAAAATAATTAATATAATTTTTTTTAGTTTTAATCATTTTAAAACTTTTGTTAAATAGTAACTTTTATTTTTTGCATTTCTAATGCATTTACTTATAATTCTAGTACTTGTTAGTTGTCCATATTTCTCACGCTATCACATCATTCATTTTTGGATAGTTAAATTATAATTCTCACAAAAAAGATTTTATACATTTATTCAAATTCATTGATTTTACTTCTTATTTTATATTCGTTTGATTACAGTTTTCCAAAGAAGTAATATACAATAAAATTAAAATAAATTTTCAATTAAAATGATTTACAGAGTATGATTGGTTATAGTACACTATTACATTACTCTCGTGGGATTTCAAAATTGTTATTTCTCAATTTTTTTCGCAAATTAAGCTCATGATGAATACTTTTATTTGCTAATATGATGTCAGATCCGATCGTGGTTCAGTAAAGATTTCAAGTGAATTCACTTCGACTATGTTATGTATCGGGGGAGTTATACTGTTTACAATGTCTTCTTCTTAAATCGGAGAGTCATACTGTTTATAGTAAAAATAAGGTATAAAAAAATATTAGAAGTGTTCTTTCAACTGATTTCACAACTAAGGTATAAAAAAAATTCAAATATTTAAAAATTAAAAACAAAACATATCATATATTTTTCCTATATATATAAGATAACAATTGTACGAAATAGAGGTTAAGTTTTACAAACGCTTGAATATAGATTTAGTTGTGATTTACTCCCTCCGATCCCTAATAATAGCTTCTTAACTTTTTGACACGCATGTTTAGGAGTAAAAAACACATACATATATTTAATAAAAATAAAAAAAATTATATCAAATAAAAATTTAGAATATGAACTTTTATATGATATAAAAATTGAATTCTAATATCAAGTGTAGCTATGTGTTTTTTACTGCTAAATATGTGTGTCAAAAAGTGAAAAAGCTATTATTTAGGACCGGAGGAAATACTGTTGTAAAAACCTCATTTTTTAAGAAATTTTTTTTTATATTAAAATTTTGAGTCCTGACTATATTGAAATTCTGGTTCTGCCGCTATATAAAAATATTATCAATAATCTAATGTGGACTTTAGTTGTGATGTACAGAATAAAATGATAAATTTTATTCTTAAAAATTCAATCAAATATATAATTTTTCCACTTGCATAATTGTTTTTGATAGTGAGTCAGTTTAGATCTACACTTAATTTAAGGGTTCGGGATTAAAGTTAAATTTTGATTTTGAGAATACGTCACTTTATTCACATTTAGGAGAAGGATTTAAGAACTTTTATTAATTATAAAAAAACACGAATGGACAGTTATTTTCAAGGACCAACTGTCCTAATTTAGTCGTGTCAAAAATTAAAAATTATCGACATATAATTACGACAATAGATTTTTTCACATTCATTGAAGGCCAGAACTAACACATGATATTAATAGTATAACATAGATCAGAGTCTTCAGACTATGATCGCCGACGATCCAAACCATTAGCAGTTTAGCCCCATGCTCAATGTTCAATGACTGGTTTGGTCAGTATATCAACACGTTTTCTTTTAAAGAAGTCGCGATACATTTCCCCTTTAACAAATTCTCAGTACACAACAAAGGATACACAAACATAAAATCCAAACGTTAGTGTAGTTGATATGCTTTATAGTTTGAAACCAATAGCCAAAGTTGAAATCCTCACAAATGCAACAAGGTCTAAATCAGCTACAAAAACACACAAAGGAAAACTTCAAACTGTCTCAAATATCTCAAAGGACTGCAATAAGTTTATTCCTGCATAAAAATAAAACAGAACTTAAAAGTACTACCAGGATTGGCTATTTACTTTTTAGTTTTTACTTTTCATAGCAGCACAGGTTCTTAATTTTATATCATATACCATATACCAAGTTTTTTTTTTCAAGTGTTGTACTCCGTAGCATATACCATATAACCTAAATTTATTAGCAAATTGATGATGAAGATTTATGGAGGTCACACTAGCCATCATTTATATTTACAGCATATTCTCAAAATAGCATCATAAAAAAGCATAACTTGGTGAAATTGCCTGATGACAAATTTAAAGAATAACTATTTCACATAATTATATCCATATTCATACATCCCAAAATATTGACAAATTCTGATCAGCCAGTCCTATTCAACCACAGGGTGCAATTCCAGTCATAAACAAACTATTTATCTTTAGACTCATATTTTGACTGTTTTCTGATCCTAAATTTCTGGCATTATGCATAATCAGAAGCAGGAAATGATATTCTAATTAATGATGTATTAGATCTCTAACTAATAATTACCTTGACCACAAATTAGTTGTGAAATGCATTTTAACATGATGCTAGAAGTTGTGTGCTAATACATTACGCAAAAAGATAAGTGTAAATCGCATGACAGCGATATGCTATGGTACTAATATGGGAATTTATGATGTCAAGTCTTGAAGCAATTCATCGACCATTTTCTAGAATTCGTAATAACTGCAAAACTATTAGAAAGGCGGACATTAAGGTTGTAATTTCTAAACAGAAAGTAGCATTATAGCCTATAGGTGTACCTCATCATCATCCTCTTTGCATCCATCTTCTTTAATCTTCTTAAGGCGTGTGCTGCCACCTTCCCTGCTGATAGGTAACTTCATTGGTCCAAAGGGCGTGTCCACTTCAATATTTCCTTTCATTGTGTGACCAATACCTCTTCCTCTCATCATGTCCCAGAGAGCTGATCCAAAATCCTTGGGCCTGAAGCTGATGGGAAGGTCAATGTAAGTGATACCACATTTATCAATATGAGCAGATTTAGACAGTTCTGCTCCACCAATATTATAATCACCCAACCAAACCTCGTAGTCTAGTGCTTTAAGTGCCATTTCAAAGTCATTCTTATTATCTAATTTGAGATAATATGGGATGCAACTGTTTCTTCCATCGAGAAGCTTTCAAATTTAATTTTGTCAACATCAATATCAGGTTTATATGGTACGGGAATCTCTCCTGTTTTCTCTACTGGCAAAGTTAACCTACCCAAGACAGGCACATCCACAATAAGGTCAACCTTGACCTTGTAAGGTATGACATTTCCAGGATTTATATCATCATATGTGTTCTTAATGTCGTCATATAAAAGACAAACTGGTATCTTAATAGTCTCTGAACCATGGGCGTGGAGAGTTCCAGCATCAGGGATCAAGCCGGAAAGTAGTTTCCTTCCATCACTTTCAACCAAGTAGTTTATGTCACAAAGAGGAATTGGAATGGGATTTGGATTCTTCGCAAGCACATCAACAACAATATCAGCCTTTTCAAGGTTAATTTTAGGGATATGAATTGCTGAAACATCTGCAGTTGGCTTCCCGAATCCTACTGTTTCCTCAATCTTCTCTCCTATATCTTGGACAAAGTTTTTTATGGTTCCAAAAAATCCACCCTGTCCTTCATCTTTGTCTTCTTCTTTGTCCTTGGCATCCCTTTCAACTACACATGAAGACATTACTAAATGGTAAGAAAAGAAACCGATGTCAGTGTAAAGGAAAGAAACAAATAACTAAGTTCGTAATTGTAAGAGCTGCAAACATATAGTCAAAATAACTATCATTAATTTGCAAGACGAAGTTGAATTGGGATTTTATACAAGTACTTAGCAAATGTTGGATATGAGTCTTTGGCTTTTTAGTGGAGTATTATACTACATGACACTATCAGATCCTATACTTAATAATGTAACTAGTCCCACAGACTATTTTTTCATCGATTTTTAATTCATTTCAGGGGCTCTGTTCCTAACAGGAACTTCAAAGGGATAATTATGAGTCCATTCCTCAAAAGATTAAATTTGGGACCAAGTCTTGCGGTGAGAAATTATATGCAGTGAATATTTCATTTTCATACACACAATCCAACTTCCTGGGTGTCAACTTAGAAAATTTCTTCCGTGTAATTATATTGGATACCATGTTAACTAAACAATACTTCTTTTCACCACTGCATGTACCCAGTCAAATATTCAATCTTGGATTCTGACTCTTGTACACTGCATTCCAAACAAACCTGTATCCCTTTGAGCTTCCAGCTTCTGTCTTCTGTCATTCTAAAATAATTCTAAATTAATTAATCCTTTAATTAATTTAAGAAATAAATTAATTCTGAGTGAATTAATTTACTAATTAATTTAATTAATTAATAGAGAATTAAATTAAAGTCTTGACTATTGTTGATGTAGATAAAACTCTTCTGTTCTTCAACAATAACCTTTTTAACCACTTGAAATTTTTGATGACGAATCTTCACTGACATTGTTGACACTCTGTGCACTGGTCTGGTTCACGAATGACTAACCACAATGTTGATTCTCATTTCTGCTGTAGTGGTCTTTGTGTCTTGTGTTGTCATGTCTTGGCTTCTTTTTGTTCTTCCTCTATATTCAATATTTATTATTTACTTCGTTTTCTTATCTGAGTTGAGTTGTCATCTACTTATTACAAATAGGATTAGTCATATGACTTTCAGGTTCCAAAAAATCCACCTTGTCCTTCATCTTTGTCTTCTTCTTTGTCCTTGGCATCCCTTTCAACTACCTCAGGTTTATCACATGAAGACATTACTAAATGGTAAGAAAAGAAACCGATGTCAGTGTAAAGGAAAGAAACAAATAACTAAGTTCGTAATTGTAAGAGCTGCAAACATATAGTCAAAATAACTATCATTAATTTGCAAGACGAAGTTGAATTGGGATTTTATACAAGTTCTTAGCAAATGTTGGATATAAGTCTTTAGCTACCATGATTTATAGATCTATACGAGTACCTTTAGTTAATGTTAGCTATGGAATTTGTATTGTACAACAGAGTTAGAGCTAAATTGATAATACTTTCAGATCACTCAATATCTATTATATGCTTACATCTGTTACTCAGAATTGAGAATACCATTCCAGATTTAAAGCATAAAATCCAGATTTCCCCTCTATACCATGATCTTAATATTGTGAATCAAATGTCCAGATCTATCTAGTTATTAGCACTTGCACAAAAACTTCTAGCACAACTGAACTGCGGAAGTGTTAGTGGCTTTCCAAACCTGGACCAATTGCTCTTAGCAACGGGATAAGACTATTTGGCTTTTTAGTGGAGTATTATACTACATGACACGATCAGATCCTATACTTAGCTCTAACAGAGTTAGAGCTAAATTGATAATACTTTCAGATCACTCAATATCTATTATATGCTTACATCTGTTACTCAGAATTGAGAATACCATTCCAGATTTAAAGCATAAAATCCAGATTTCCCCTCTATACCATGATCTTAATATTGTGAATCAAATGTCCAGATCTATCTAGTTATTAGCACTTGCACAAAAACTTCTAGCACAACTGAACTGCGGAAGTGTTAGTGGCTTTCCAAACCTGGACCAATTGCTCTTAGCAACGGGATAAGACTATTTGGCTTTTTAGTGGAGTATTATACTACATGACACGATCAGATCCTATACTTAATCATGTAACTAGTCCCACAGACTATTTTTTCATCGATTTTTAATTCATTTCAGGGGCTCTGTTCCTAATAGAGCTGTCAAACGGATAATCCGGATACAGATCTGTCTGTATCCGAATTCGAATCCAAAAATCCGTATCCGTATCCGAAAATTTTTAAAGGTTAATATCCGAATCCGGATCCGACGGATACTATCCGGATACGGATAATATCCGGATCCGGATCCGATTTTTAATAAATTTTTTAAATTTATATTAAAAATTCAAAAAAATTTGCAAAAAATTTATTAAAAATTTAATATATATTTTTTTAAATTGAGTTAGAAGTTAATGGGATTTAGGCCTATTTTATTTTTTAAAAATTAATTTTTATTTATCTTTTCAATCTAATTTTGTTATCTTAATAATATTAAACTCAAATGATATTTTTATATATGTCTATAATATTTTTACAATTATATAAAATTTGTATAAATATATTATTTAATGAATATATACACACACACTACAAAACTAATAGAATAAATTTTAAATTGTATATATATATATTATTTATGTGATATATGTGATACGATTTAAAATGTATAAAATACTATAGAAATATAAATTGATATATATTGAATATAGATTTTCAAGTATAACCATGTATAGTGTATATATTAATTTATTAAATTAAAATAGACATTAGAGTTGAGCTAATTAAAAAATATAATTAAATCAAATTAAATGGGCTTATAACTATAAGTATATGTATAAAAATATATAAATGGGCTTATAACTATAAATGAGTTTAAAAATATATAATTATATATTATATATATTAAAAAAATATATTTATATATATTATATATAATTAATTTCGGATACGGATATTTTCAGATACGGATGTGCCTATATCCATATCCGTATCCGGAATCTTCGGATTCAGATACGGATAATATCTGGTTTCTTTCGGATACGGATAATATCCGTTTTTTTCCGGATACGAATACAGATATTTCGGACGAATATCGAATTTTTTAAATTTTTTTGCCAGCCCTAGTTCCTAACAGGAACTTCAAAGGGATAATTATGAGTCCATTCCTCAAAAGATTAAATTTGGGACCAAGTCTTGCGGTGAGAAATTATATGTAGTGAATATTTCATTTTCATACACACAATCCAACTTCCTGGGTGTCAACTTAGAAAATTTCCGTGCAATCATATCAGATACCATGTTAAGTAATCACCTCTTTTAAACGTCTTAATTTCCAATATCTAGACTCCAAACCTATAAATCTACAAAAGAAACACCAGATGCACCATAGATCTAATCGATCTAACAAAAGTAAGTAACGTGATTTCCAATCTATTCATATCACATATATCAAATACTATGAAGTGTCATCATAATGTTAGAAAATGAAAAGTTTAAGACATATTTTATATATGTTCTTGATGTAATTTCCGGAAACCAACTTTTGGAGGTTATTCCTTGCTATGAGGACTTAAACTTTCATGTTTGGATCTAAGACATTTTCTTAGTGTAATTCATAAAAATATTGAGTTGAAGTTGCTTGTTTGAAATGGGTTATGTGGGGTTTGTCCCACATTGAATTTGTAAAGGAAGGATAATAAGTTTATATAGCATTTTGTGGTAGTGTTGTTTACAACTACTAGTGTAAGTAGAATGCTTATGTCACATGATGCTATTGAGTACTTTATATCTTTTAATTGCAAATTTATTTGATTTATTTATATGGATTATTTAATATTAATATTAAATATATTGAGTAAGGATTATTTAAATAATCAGACTATATATATATATATTATAATATTAATATTACTTAATCTGAATAATATAAGTAACAAATAAAACCCATCTTGCAAAACTCTATTTTCTTTGTAAAACTCTACATCCCACATCGAGCTGAGCATCTAATTGAGTTGAGCATCTAGCTGGTGTGCCTCTTGCTTGTACCTTGCATAATTAAAAAATAAATTGCATAGGTTGTCGGGCAAATTGAGGTGTGCCTCTAGCTTGTGTGCCTCTTGCTTGTACCTTGCATAGTTAAAAATAAATTGCATAGGTTGTCGGGCAAATTGAGGTGTGCCTCTTTCTCCTACCTCGCATATATAAAGTGCATAGGTTTTTTGGGCGAACTGAGGTGCTAGTCGCTGTTGAGTGCTACGTATCTGTGGACGAAGTACTGTAAAGCATAATGTAACGTAGTATGTAATAGTGATAACGATAACTCAACCAAAAAACAAAGACAGATAAATAATACTAATATGCAGCACAGGAATCCAGAAGGACATACACAAGAGATTATACATACATCATTGCTGAGCATTCAAGATGAAAGAATTACTGAACGTCAGCGAGAGAAGTTCATTAACATGTTCATGCCTCAGTGACAAATAAGAGTTCAGAAGATTTCATATTAAAGACAGAGTAATGATTCATGTACAGTTGTCAAAGGGTTTCAGTGATCTGAAGCAATGCAAAAGTCCAGGGTTTATCAGCTGAAACAGAATAGAGATTAAGGAAATTCATTCAAGTGTTAGTCGTTTGTGAACCAGACCAGTGCACTAAGCGTCAGCACAATAAGAAGATAATTATCTTTAATTAATCAGAAGAAAATCAGTTGATCAAGCCAAGCTAGAAGAGTAAAATACAAGTGGTAATTAATTCAAGAATTCAAGATAAATATGCTAAGAAAGGTATTACTACAATTGGTGGTTATTACTCTTGAAGCAGTGAAGAGGTGCAGTCTACATTTCAAGGTGCAACAAAATTGTCAAGTGAAGGCACAAGAAATAGTACCCAAGTCATGAGTGGCGCCTATACAGAGAAACCACTGTATAGGCGCAACTCAAAGTCTAACAGGTATAAACACAAGGCACTTATTCTAAGGGATGAGTGGCGCCTGTACAAGGAACACACTGTACAGGCGCAACTCACCTCCAAGGTGCAACACAGCAGCTTCAAATGTCTCCAAGTCAAGACTGGTTGTGAGTGGTGCCTACACAGTGCAACAACTGTATAGGCGCAACTCAGGACAAAGGCGCAACAAGCTTCAAGTGGCGTCCCTACACCACTGCCACTGTGCAGGCGCCACTCAGGACTTAGCATTGTGGGAAAATTTCCAAGAAGTCTACAAATATATATGGGTTCAAATCAATTGTTTTAAATGGGTCGGCATCTTCAAGCATTCAACAAACACAGCCGAGAAGCTCCATTAAAGCTACTCATTTATTTCACCCAACTGTTTTTGTTGTTATATTGTTTTGAACCCACTGCAGCTAATCATTTGATTAGATTTGTAGCACCACAGGGATTTAATAATAACTTGTTATTTCCCAGCTTTGTGTTTTGTTACTGCCAAGTTCATATCTCTTAAACACAAACTTAATCCGCAATAAAAGTTGAAAATCTACCACATCATATTCAACCCCCCCTTCTATGATGATTTTGGACCTAACAATTGGTATCAGAGCTTGTTGATTGAAGTTACAAATCAAGATCCAAAAATAGTTTTTCTAAGAAGTGCATTTTTAGATCTAGAAAAATTTATCTTAAATTTTCCTTAATTTATTAAGAAAATTCAATTTCGAATTTTTTAAAAGATTTTAAATTCACTAATTTTTAAAAGGCTATCAATCATCAAGAATTCGAATTAAAAATTATTTTCTCAATATTTAATTTTTTTTTGAATTGATTTTAATTTTTAAGAAATTAATTGTTTCTTAAGATTTAAAATTCTTAACAACCATGAGTACCCAAAAACTCAGCAGTATTAAAATTCCCACCTTTGACAAAAATGAATACATTTTGTGGAAAAAGAAGATGACCATCTTTATTAAAACTTGTAATTCTCAATATTTGGGAATTCTAGAAAATGGCCCCTATGTACCTCAAAAGCTTACACCGGAAATAGTCTCAGAAGACGGCGAAAGGATTCCTCAAGGATTTACCCTAAAGGAACCGTCAGAGTTTACTGATACTGACAAAGAAAGAGTTGCATGGGACAATCATCTTCAATGCATCTTGATGGATTCACTGGACACCACTATGCTAAATCAGGTGATCAATTGCACCAGTGCCAAACAGATGTGGGACACAATAAATCTGCTAATGGAGGGTACAACAGAAGTGAAGGAGAACAGGCTGGATATTCTTACCTCTCAGTATGAAGCATTCAAGTCACTACCAGGAGAAAGTATCACTCAAGTTTTTGAGAGATACAACAAATTGTTAAATGACTTGTCACTACATGGGAAGGCCTACACACGTAGAGAAATCAACAGAAAATTCATGTTGACACTGCCAGCACACCTAGAGCACAAAATCTCTGCCATCAGAGAGAGAAGTGATATAAATGATATGTCTATTGAAATGCTATATGGAAAGCTCAAGACTCATGAGATGGAGCAAGAACAGAGACAGATCATTTATGGCTCAGGTACAGTGGACAGTAAGAATACAGCACTGTTGAAGACAACAGCTCTTGTAGCCAGTGATATTGCTGTCAAGGAGACCAACAAAGAAGCACCTGCAGTTGAGAAAGAAGAAATCTTAGAAGCTGAATTATCAGAATCTAATCAACAGGGTGATGAAGACGACTTCTATTCATTGGAAGAACTTGAACAACTGGAAAACAAGACAATGGCCTACATGGCGGGAAAGTTCAAGAACCTCAAGTTTAGGAGGAACCCTAAGTACAAATTTAAAAGTAACTCAAGTTACAGTGGTTCCAGGGACAAAACCAACAACCGAGGTAATTCGTCTTCAGGGTCGTACAGCAGAGGAGGCTATAAGACAGGAATGGTAGACAGAAGTAAGTTCAAGTGCTACAATTGTGGAGAACCCGGTCATTTTGCAACAGAATGCCGGAAGCCAAAACAAGGAAAGGAGAGAAAGGAGTCCTATGAGGAACTAAAGCAGAAGTATGATGCGCTGGTGAAGAAGCATCAAGGAAGAGCTTATATAGCTGAGGGAAAGAGCTGGGATGATTCAGATAATGATGAAGAGGAGGCTTATGGAAATCTTGCATTAATGGCAGACTCTTCAGAGGCATCACCTCAATCATCCAAGGTATCATTTCTTTCTTCCGTTGAAATGTCTAATTCTGAGTATAAGAAAACTGTGGAAGATCTGAACATAGAAATGTTTAATATTCACACAAGCATGCTAGCATCTGAAGAAAAAAATGCTAAACTAGTTCTTAAGAATAAAATGCTAGAAGCTAAAAATGAAGAACTAGAACTTGCATGTGTTAATATAGAAGATCTGAAACAGAAGATAGAATACCTTCAGAATAGAGATAGATGCAACCAGGAAGTAGAAGCAGCTCTAAGAAGTAAAATTTCTGATCTAGAGTTAAAACTTCAAGCTTATAAGAAGTCTGCGAATCTTGTAAAGGAGGCTATAGACAAACAAGTCATAGGTCAGAAAACAGGAATAGGTTTTAACTATGATAAGAAAGCTGGAAAAATGCATGTAGAATCTATTGCTGAGGAAAGTCCTATGAAGCAAGATATTCCACATGTATTGAAGGATGTAGCTAAGCCCCTTTATAAGAAGTTCGTCATAGAACCCCTTAATGAAGATGAACTCTTAATGAAAGAAGAACTCCTTGCTGAGGAGAAAAAGGAAAAGGTTGTAGATAAGAAGATCTTGCCTAAGAAATCTGTTAGGATTGAAGAACCGAAGAAACAGATTAAAATTGAAATAGGCAATAAAAATAAAATCAAGAAAGTAAACAGAAATGGTAAGGTAGGTACTAACAATGCTAGAAAAGTTTGTAATAATTGCAATTCTACTAGTCATCTTACTCATGCATGCAATAAAATAAAAGTAGTTAAAACAGAAACTTCTAGTATGCCTGCCATGCCTGCCATGTTTATTCCTCATCAACCATGCGGTAAAGTAGGATGCATGCCATGTGCTTTCAATATCATGTCTGCATACATAAACTTAATGAATTCTTCATCAAGTACTTGCATGAATACAGATGTGAACATGACTAGAAAGCATGCTAGGGCAAAGACTGTCAGTCCTCCTAAAGTTAGGAAGGAAACCCCTGTCCCTAAGCCTAAAGACACTCCTGTCAAGGCTAAACCAAAGGGAAAGGGTGCAGTCAATGAGAAAGACAAGGACCATAAAATTTCTGTATCTAAAACTGTTTCTTTATCTAAGCCTCTTGGACCCAATCAAATTTGGGTACCAAAGAAAAAGTAATCAATCTGTGGATGCAGGGTACAGCAAAGAACAAACGTGTCATGTGGATACTTGACAGTGGATGTTCTAGGCACATGACTGGAGACAAAGCCCTGCTAACAGATGTGATTGAGAAAGCTGGCCCGATAGTGACCTTTGGAGATAACAGCAAGGGATTCACAACGGGATATGGCAATCTGGAAATCGGGAATGTTATCATTGAAAACATCTCTCTTATGGACGGATTAAAGCACAACCTTCTGAGTATCAGTCAGTTCACTGACAAGGGATACAAAGTAACTTTTGAGAAAGAAAGATGTGCTATCCAAAACAGGAAGGATACGAAACTTTCTCTTCAGGGAGTGAGAAAAGGGAATCTCTTTATAGCTGATTTGTTCTCTGCAAGCAAAGGCGAAGTACAATGTTTTTACAGCAAAGCTTCAACATAGGACAGTTGGTTGTGGCACAAGAAACTTTCACACCTCAACTTTAAAACAATGAACTCTTTAGTAAAGAGGGAATTGGTTAGAGGTCTACCCGAGATGGAATTCTGTCAAGAAGGGTTATGTGAAGCATGTGAAAAAGGGAAGTCAAAGAAAGCATATCACCGAAGCAAAGACTCATCTGACATCACTGAACCACTTTAACTACTGCATATGGATTTATTTAGTCCAGTCAATGTCATATCTATGTCAAGGAAGAGATATGCACTTGTAATTGTTGATGACTACTCCAAGTACACGTGGGTGTTATTTCTAGCCGCAAAGGATGAAGCCCCTCAAACAATCATCGATCACATAAAGAAAATTGAGTTGGAAGCTGATCTGCCTGTCAGGAAAATTAGGTCTGACAATGGAACAGAATTCAGGAATGTAACTCTGAATGAATTCTGTGTGGAAAAAGGAATATCAAGACAATTCTCAGCGCCCAGAACTCCATAACAAAATGGAGTAGTAGAAAGGAGGAACATAACTTTGGTTGAAGCAGCAAGAACAATGCTGAATGAGGCTAAATTACCTTTATACTTTTGGGCTGAAGCAGTAAACACAGCTTGCTACACTCAAAATCGCACCCTGATCAACAAAGAACATGACAAGACTCCGTACGAGATAATGGCAAACAAGAAACCAACACTGAAATACTTTCATGTGTTTGGAGCAAAGTGCTTTGTACTGAAAGATGGTGAGCATCTAGGAAAATTCGAATCCAAGGCTCATGAAGGCATATTTCTTGGCTACTCTCTAGAATCTAAAGCGTACAGGGTTTATGTGATTGAACACAAAAAGGTCATTGAAAGCATGAATGTAACTTTCGATGATCTAAAGCTCCCAAGTCTACAAAGAACATACGACACTGAAACTCTGCAGTTTGAAAACATAAACTCAGATGAAAGTGAAATAGAACCTGAAGCTGCAACAGAAAATCAGGCCCCAAATGAGAATAATAACAATGATGATTCTGACCCTAGTAGTGGAAATAGTGAAAGATTTATAGAAACTACTAGTAGTGGCAGAGAATCTCATTCTCATCCAAGCAGCAGCTCAGGGGGAGCAACTGAAGGATCTACTAACAGGACCCAGCATATCAATGAAAATTAGGCTGAATCATCTAGGACAAATCTGCCTAGACATAGGGTGTGGAGTAAAGCTCACCCCTTTGAGTTGATTCTAGGAGATCCAGATGCTGGAGTTCAAACTAGACGTGCTTCCCAAAATGAATGTTTATTCTCTGGTTTTCTCTCTGAAATAGAACCAAAGAAAGTAGAAGAAGCACTAGAAGATCCAGATTGGGTCGTTGCTATGCAAGAAGAACTCAATCAATTCAACAGACAAAGAGTCTGAAAGCTGGTACCCATGCCAAATAACAAGTCTGTAATTGGCACAAAGTGGGTATTTAGAAACAAGTTGGATGAAGATGGCATTGTCACGAGGAACAAAGCCAGACTGGTTGCTAAAGGTTATTCTCAAGAAGAAGGAATAGATTATGATGAAACATATGCACCAGTGGCAAGACTTGAAGCTATCAGGATGTTTCTGGCATTCGCAGCACACTCCAATTTCAAAGTATATCAAATGGATGTGAAGAGTGCATTCCTGAATGGAGAGCTTGAGGAAGAAGTGTATGTGGAACAACCCCCAGGGTTTGAAGATCCAGAATTTGCAGATTTTGTTTACTTTCTCTTCAAGGCACTCTATGGCTTAAAACAGGGCACCTCGGACATGGTATGACACTCTATCTATATTCCTACTTGAAAATGGTTTCACTATAGGTGTCATAGATAAGACTCTGTTCCATAAAATGCATAAAAATGACATGATATTAGTACAAGTATATGTGGATGATATTATATTTGGTTCTACTAACGATCAGTTGTGTAGTAGATTTGCTAAGCTAATGCAGAGTAGGTATGAAATGAGCATGATGGGAGAGCTGAACTACTTCCTTGGACTCCAAGTAAGTCAAAGGAAAAATGGAATCTTCATTTGCCAGACCAAGTACATCAAAGAATTATTGAAGAAGTATGGTCTTGAAGATGCATCCACAGCCAAAACCCCAATGGCAACTGCCACTAAGCTTGATAAAGATGAGCCTGGTAAGAGGGTAGACATCACAAGCTATAGAGGTATGATCGGCTCATTACTTTACCTTACTGCAAGTAGTCCAGATATTATGTTCTCTACATGCTTGTGTGCTAGGTTTCAATCGGATCCTAAAGAATCACATCTTATAGCTGTTAAACGGATTTTTAGGTATCTTAAGGGAAGTCTGAATCTTGGAATTTGGTACCCTAAAGATACAGGTTTTGACCTTGTTGGCTATACAGATTCTGATTATGCAGGGTGTAGGATTGATAGAAAGAGTACATTAGGGAGTTGTCAGTTCCTTGGTAGAAGGTTGGTGTCCTGGTATAGCAAGAAGCAGCACTCAGTTGCAATGTCGACAGCTGAAGCTGAGTATGTTGCTGCTAGGAGTTGCTGTGCACAAATACTGTGGATAAGGAACCAACTTCAGGACTATGGACTGTTGCTAAGCAAAATTCCAATTTTCTGTGACAACACAAGTGCCATAGCCATCACAAACAATCATGTTCAACATTCAAGGACCAAGCACATTGATATCAGGTATCATTTCATTAGAGAGCATGTCATGAATGGTACTGTGGAGTTACATTTTGTACCTACAGAACAGCAAATTGCAGACATCTTCACTAAACCACTAGATGAAATCACTTTCACTAGATTGGTTTGTGAACTTGGGATGTTAAATTCTACTGACTAACAAGTTGGTAATCAAAAACTGCAATTTGAAGCTGATAAATTCACTAGTTGATTAATTTCAATATTTTTAGGACTTGTGAATTTATCTACCAAAAATTATTTTCCAGCTATCAAGGTTGAAATTTAGATAAACACTAAGTGCATGCCTGTTTAAATTATTAATCTGGTGTTTATTTAATTTTTGATCTTAGAAAATATTTAAGTGCTTGTATTTAATTGATAAATTCTTGGCACTTATTTATTTAAATATTATTTGAAATTATTTTAAATAAACAGAATGAGTATTTATATTTATTCTCTTATTTAAAATAAAAGTAAAATAATAAGAAACATAATTTATTTATAATAATAATTTTAGCAATTAATGTTATTATTGTTATTTATGAATATTTTGTGAAAATAATATTTGTGAATAATTAATTATTAATTGATTAATTATTCGGATTATTCATGAATATTATTATTTATTTGTAACAAAATTTGGAACCACTTGAAAAACTGTCTAAGTACTGAGTGGCGCCTATACAGCATGCTCACTGTATAAGCGCAACTCATTCTCCAGTACTTAGTATTTTTAATGAAAAAGATCAAGTGGCGCCTCAAGTGTTGAGTGGCGCCAATACAGTGTATACACTGTATAGGCGCAACTCACCACTTAAATTTTTATTGCTAAGTAAACCTGTGTGGCGCCAATACAGTGCATTCACTGTACAGGCGCCACTCAGCACTTAAACAATTTTTATTTCCTGAGCTGCGCCTATTAATAACTGAGCTAGGTTTTGTGTTGTCTTTTTATTACTTACACGTTTATACACAGCGAAGGCGCAACTCGAACCAAACTCAGATCTAGTTTTTTTTAATCAGCCATAACTTGACCATTTCCTGTTCATTTTTAAAACTTAAATCAGTTTTGTGACCACCTTGAACTCAGCTTTCATTTGCAATAGGTTTCACTTAATTGGGTTCAGTTTTTAAAATTCACATTTTGTCAAAATTTTGAACAGTTTGGTCACTGTTTTATATTGTTATATTCGATTAAATTTTTTTAATAAAATCAAAAGTGTGCATAGAATTACTAGGAATTAATCATATATTAATTTCAAGTCAATCCTAGTAATTTTATAATTAGGGTTTAGTTCATTATTTACTAAAATAATTCGATTTTAATTAGTACTTTTAATTAGTAAAAATCACTTTTCATTTGTAATTAAATGGGGAGTCATTTTGAGATTAAAAAGACTAATTATTTATCCATTTTAGTAGATGATTGGACTGAAGTAGGATAGTTAGGTTACTGGGCTAGGTTTTTAAATGAAAATTCAATAGTCCGGTATTCACTAACAACTTCTGTTCCTTTAAATAGAAATCTTCTAAGACAGGTATACAGGTCTGCTATGGACACGTCTGAAGATGGAATCTTGGCCTTCACCTGCAAAATTAAGAAGCAGAGAGTGCAAATCACTGAAAATGACATTAATAGAGCACTGCATCTGCCTTCTGAAGATTTTGAAGATGATCCTTCACCAGAAGTTTTGAACAACTTCTTCCTGTTCATCCACTGCACCAGGGAAAACTCCAATCTTCCAAGGAAGATCTACAAAAATCACCTGTCCAAGGAATGGAATCTACTCTTCAATATTCTGTCTCATGCCTTTGCACCAAAGACAGGTGGATTCCATGGGATCACTCAATTCAACAAGGTGATAGGATATGCAGTGGCTACAAGCACCAGAATTAATTTTGGCAAGTTGAACATGGCTGAGATCTTGAAGAATCAGGCCAAAATGGAGAACTTCTGCCTGTATCCAAGATTCTTGCAGCTGGTGTTGAATGAAGTACTTGAAGCTGATCAACTCCGGATGTTTCAGAACAGTCAGTTGGATGAGTCACCTTCTCTGCAGTACAGAGCATTAGTGCTGCTCAACACTGAGACTGACTATCCGAATAGGTATGCTCCTGCTCCTATGACTGATCCTATAAGGGATTTTATTGCTCTTCTTAGACAGGTAAATGAAGAAGAAATAGAAGAAGAAGCATCAATCTCTGAAGAGGTCAGTGAAGCTGAAACTACAAGTGATTCTGGAAGCTCAGCAGCAGTAGAAGAAGAAGAAGCTGCATCTGAGGCAGAAAAAGAGTCAACCTTTGAAGAAGAACATGTGTCTGAAACTGATGAATCAGCTCATACCAATTCAGAAGAGCAAACATCTCAAAAGGAGAATGAAGCTGAAACATCAATTGATTCAGGAAACAAAGAAGCATCTGAGAGTAAATCTGGCACTGAAAAAGGAGATGAAAGTATGGAAGAAGCTGATGCTGATCAAGAGGAAGTGCCAATTCAAGAAGAAGGAGAAATGAAAAGCCCTGAAAATCCAATAGAGGAGATAGTTGTTGAGCCAGAAGAAGAAGAACCTCAATCTACAGATGTGTACATCCCTAGCATGTCTGATGATCAGATGGATGAAGGTTCACTTCTTTACTTTGATCTCTCAGCTTTTCTATCAGATGAAAATGACACAATATCTCCTACTGTGCCTCAAACGGCAATGCACACACAAGAGCCCTCAGCGGCCGTCGAAGCTGGCAATGAACTTGGCGACCAACCAGTTCTAACCACTGCCAGAGATCAACAAACAGTTCCTTCATCTCCCCTAACCAGGAAAAGAACAGTTGAAATAGATGATATGACTATTTCCCTACCAAATCAGGAGATTATTGAAATATCCCCTACAGCTCTGCCTTCTCAAAAACGTCGTAAAATAAAATTTAAACCTAAGGCATCTGTGAGCCAAGAACCTGATTCTCCAATCTCTGAAACCTTTCTTTTTCTTCGTGACCTTAATTCTGAAATTGATAAGATCCTGAAAGGTACGGAAATAGAAACAGAGATTGTAACAAAATCCACTACTTCAGTAGCTAGTACTGTTTTGGTTGATCCAATTCAGAACCTGTCTTCACAGACAGTTGGGGGCATCACTGACTCTCTCGAGCCATTCATTACATTGTCAAATGTGGTGACCCCCCTGGACTTAATATCTCCAGATCCTATTCAGGATGTTTTCCCTCCCCAAGAGGGTGAAGTGGAAAGGCATCTCTCCCATAGAAGGGAAGAGGTCTCCATTCACGGAGTAGCTGTGTCAACAGCAACACCACTTCAAGTGGAAATGCCGTCACAGGCTTCGCGGGGCACCACAGGCTCTAATCTGTCAATCTTTACATTGCCTGGGGTGGTGACCCCCTTGGAAATTCCAAGTCCAGCTCCTTTACCGGAGGTCCTCCCCGCCTTTTCAGGTCAGGTGGAGGGACAACACACCCATAGAAGGGATGTGGACTCTATTCATAGAGTATCTGCTGCTTCAGTAGTAGAACCTGTTCAGGGTGCCTCTGGACAGGTCATGCCTTCAATGGCTTCAGCTGGTATCACTGATTCTACAATATTGCCAATCATTACAGAATCAATAGTGGTGACCACACTGGGTCTAAACTCCCCAGTTCCTGAAAAAGGAGTTCTCCCCACCCAAAGTGGTCAGGCGGAGAGGCAACCTACCCATAGAAGGGATAGGGATTTTCTTGCAGGTTTTGAAGATATGGATGCTACAATGAGTGAAACACTTAACCTTAATGATCTTCAATTCCCTGACCCCGAACAGCCGAGTGTGAGTGTTAAGGGACAAAAACAAACAGTAACAGTGAGCGGTGAGACACCCACTGACCAAACAAACACCCCACACAGTGCACACACAGCACACAGCCAAAGGATTTTAAATCTAGAGGCACAAGTCACTGAAATTCATTACTCTTTAAGAAAGATCTTGGAGGTGCAAGAGCAGTAGCGAGCTGAAATGAAAGAAGTCAAAGATTTAGTCCAACAGCAGCTGGCTCAGAAAGTTCCTATCTCTACTCAATCAACTTCAACAGCTCAGATTACTCCAGTCAGAAGGGAGGATAACCCAACTGAGGGGGAGATATTAACATAAGAAAAAATTGTTAGAGCTGAAATGATATTGGAATATACAGCTCAGGGGGAGACAGATTTCTTTTATAGGCCTGGAGCGAGGCAACTTGAAGAAGGAGAAATTCGTGAACCCTATGTGCCAATGGATATTCCGACAGAGACTGAAATAGAGGGAACAACAAAAGCTGCGGGAATAGATGTTGAGGAAGAGTTTGCTGAAGAAGATGCGTTTGATAATGACTGTCTTCTAGTTGGTGTAGATGAAGTTATTACTGAAGACATAACTCAAGCTCAAGAGTTAATGGAAAGAAAATGGAAAATAGTACAACACGCGCTAGAAAGAAGAAACAGAATGAAGGACATAGAAGCAAAAGTTGGTCCTGAGTGGGATGAAGCAAGGAATCTGCTCAAGAAGAAAGAGTTATCTTTAACTCAGAAGAAAGACAGAGAAGTCCTTGATCTCTTCAGAACCATGAGGGAAAGATTTGAAGATGTTCATGAATTCTATGCTATGCTATCGGAAGAAATAACAAGCGTGTCAGTCAGTGCACTCAAGAGTGGTTGGAGAATGCATATCAATTCAACATCACTGGGTTCTAGAGTTGTGTCTACAAAGAGCTTTGAAAAATTGAACATTGTGGAGCTATATGTGCTAAAAAGAAAAGTCATCTTTGGAGGGCATAAAACAAACGAGATACTAAGAGATCTAATTGAAAAGAAGATAATAGATATCGGTGTTGAAGCGTTTGAAAAACCTCCAGTAGTCAAATACTACAAAGCAACAACTCTTCACAACTTAACTCTATCTGATGAATGTCTGGAGTCAAGCCATGCAATGTTCATGCAATATGTAGAAGGGAGACTCAGAAGCAAGAAGAACAGATCTCAAGAAGATTTATATGCTGCTGAGTTGATCTATGCATTCAGACTGAACAGAGCAATTAAAACATCAGGAAGATATCTAATGGAAATGACCAGGTACTATCAAGAACCAGTATTTGTAAGAAAAGAGGATGGCACAGAAGTACTTGAAACCGTAAAAGATTCTGAACCTTGTATTCAGACAGAGCCGAATGGAACAAAATACTTCCTATTCAAGAAGAATGGAGTAGATAAGAAGAAGGATCTATCAAGACTAAGGAGAAACAATTCTGAAACAATCAGAAAATGTTATTTCAAGGGTAAAAAGATCCACTGTCAAATCAGACAAGAAGGCTTTGAGGATAATTGAAGATGTTCTAAGGGAGAAACTGGCAGAAGAGTCGATGCATGACACTGACAGAGTTAAAGGCTTTCCAAAAAGAATAACAGTGTTCGTGTTTTCAAAGAGACAATCTCTGGCCTTCGAGTCAATCTCTAAGATAAATTCAACGGCGTTTTTCACTGAGATTTTAAAGAAATTAGAACATCCATCTCTTGTCAACACTCTTGAAGTGGAAGCTAGAGACTTGGTGAAGACAAGGTTAGAAGAAAAGGAAGAAGAGCTAAGAAAGCATTACTCTGAAACGAGATCTAAAAGCAAACAAGACACAGTACAAAGAAGCAGAAGACCATAGAATTATCTGTTCAGGCTAAAGGTGTTGGTGTAGGTGCCCTAGAGGCAATACAATGTTTCTTTTGATAAACATTTATGTCATTTGATTATTCAATAAACGTATTTATTATGACTTTAATTACTGCGATATATTTGTTAGCATAATAAATGTCCTTAGAATTATGATACACATTGTATAGTTTAGTAAATGACTTAAACTTGAGATTATATAATATATCATATTCTTAAATGTCCCTAGTCGAGTATTATTATTATAGGACAATAATAATACATAAATAGACTAGTATGTTGTTTGACAGATAACCACATCTCATTGGTTATAAGTATGGGGATACTAAAGTCAACACATAGGTACATGCAGGAGTACATGGTACTGGACAGACCCACAGTGAGATTCTTCATGTGTAATAAAGTCATAAGAAAGACTCACAGTGATAATGGTGTAATGATCCTTCGACTTGAGATCATTATATTTCTATATGAGGATTAATATACTTTGACTACATTAAAAGTCACCTTTAACCGGGTGATGATAAAAGTGGACATCGGGTATATCATGAGTCGTATGAGAAATATGAATGATAGATAAAGGATTTAACCCTCATATAATTAGGAGAGATATTATTGGCCTCTTGATTGAGTGAGACTATAAAATGCATGGCCATGCTCAAATAATGATTTGTTTTTCATAGTCTACTCATGGATCAAGTAAACCCGGATTAAATGTTGAAGAGGATGACTAAATTCATGCCTTGAGTTTAATCTATAATATATATGGTTAAAGGGATTATATTACACGGAAACATTAATCACGAAAGGTTTTATCGAATCACGATTTAATTATTATTTAATTGGGTAGCAATGATGTATTACTAGATACCGCTCATTGTTTATAATTTTATTGGAGAATAAAATTATTGCTAATTAAATAATAGCCTATAGGGTCACACACATAGAGTACTTAGAGGAATAGTTAATTTAAATTATAGATTTAAATTAATTGATGATTATTTGAATTTTATTATATTAATTAAGTGAGACTTAATTAATTAAAATAATATAAATTCGAATTCGAATTTGAATTCTGCCCTTAATAATTAAGTATGACTTAGTTATTAATTAAATAATAAAATTCAGTTTTATTATTTAATCCTAAACCTACATGGGTTAGGCTTTGCTGTTATGGGTTGCTATTATGGGCCTATTAACCAACCATTATAAATAGATAATGTAGGGTTAATAGGCATTAAGTTTTTAAGAAAAACGAACCCTAGCAGCAGCAAAGGCAGAGAGAAAAGGCAGAGGCAGAATTCGAAATCATCAAAGGAGGCTAGTACATCCATTCCGTAGTCAAGATCGTGAGACGTTCTTGAAGGTGCTCGTGTGGATACCATAGAGGTGCTTTCGAGAGGAAGACACAAGTCGTGAAAGCTAGGATCTCCGTAGAGTTCGTGTAAGTCAAGACCAGACAAAGGTAGGGTTCCGTTTCACCATAATCTGTCAATCTTATACATGATCCTGCGTTTAGGGTTCCAAAATTTTTCATTATATTTACGTTTAATCCGCTGCGTTTTATGCCTCGGAACCCAACAAAAGGAACAAACTTCTTTTGTACTCAAGGAAATCTGGAAATGTTCTATCTAATCCAGAATGTAATTAATATTATTTACTGTCTTTATGCACTTTAATTTTTTCCTTGTAAGTATTAGTTGAGTTATCCTCTCACAGGATTTGCTTGTCAAACTCTCACAAACAAATAGGGGGAGATTGTAAAGCATAATGTAACGTAGTATGTAATAGTGATAACGATAACTCAACCAAGAAACAAAGACAGATAAATAATACTAATATGCAGCACAGGAATCCAGAAGGACATACACAAGAGATTATACATACATCATTGCTGAGCATTCAAGATGAAAGAATTACTGAACGTCAGCGAGAGAAGTTCATTAACATGTTCATGCCTCAGTGACAAATAAGAGTTCAGAAGATTTCATACTAAAGACAGAGGAATGATTCATGTACAGTTGTCAAAGGGTTTCAGTGTTCCGAAGCAATGCAAAAGTCCAGGGTTTATCAGCTGAAACAGAATAGAGATTAAGGAAATTCATTCAAGTGTTAGTCGTTTGTGAACCAGACCAGTGCACTAAGCGTCAGCACAACAAGAAGAGAATTATCTTTAATTAATCAGAAGAAAATCAGTTGATCAAGCCAAGCCATAAGAGTAAAATACAAGTGGTAATTAATTCAAGAATTCAAGATAAATATGCTAAGAAAGGTATTACTACAATTGGTGGTTATTACTCTTGAAGCAGTGAAGAGGTGCAGTCTACATTTCAAGGTGCAACAAAATTGTCAAGTGAAGGCACAAGAAATAGTACCCAAGTCATGAGTGGCGCCTATACAGAGAAACCACTGTATAGGCGCAACTCAAAGTCTAACAGGTATAAACACAAGGCACTTATTCTAAGGGATGAGTGGCGCCTGTACAAGGAACACACTGTACAGGCGCAACTCACCTCCAAGGCGCAACACAGCAGCTTCAAATGTCTCCAAGTCAAGACTGGTTGTGAGTGGTGCCTACACAGTGCAACAACTGTATAGGCGCAACTCAGGACAAAGGCGCAACAAGCTTCAAGTGGCGCCCCTACACCACTACCACTGTGCAGGCGCCACTCAGGACTTAGCATTGTGGGAAAATTTCCAAGAAGTCTACAAATATATATGGGTTCAAATTAATTGTTTTAAATGGGTCGGCATCTTCAAGCATTCAACAAACACAGCCGGGAAGCTCCATTAAAGCTACTCATTTATTTCACCCAACTGTTTTTGTTGTTATATTATTTTGAACCCACTGCAGCTAATCATTTGATTAGATTTGTAGCACCACAGGGATTTAATAATAACTTGTTATTTCCCAGCTTTGTGTTTTGTTACTGCCAAGTTCATATCTCTTAAACACAAACTTAATCCGCAATAAAAGTTGAAAATCTACCACATCATATTCAACCCCCCCCATCTATGATGATTTTGGACCTAACAAGTACTCTGTGCTGTTTTATCCTGGAAGTGATATTGCTGCAACCCAACACAGCGTAGTGGGGCAATAATCTCTTCAAGAAAAGTCAAGACTTCTTGCAAGGCTTGGCGACTCAGCAGTTGTTTGGTTCTATCAGTGCATGCGTAAAGCTTCTGTTAGAGCTAAGTATTCTATCTTTTCTCTTGTCCTTACAGTTACTAATTTATATGTCTTGTTTTACCTTCGTGCTTTATTTTGTTAATTGGTTTAATCTGCCTGTTCTTGTTAAATTATTTATATAACTGCCCCATTGTTGTGTGTAGTTTTTAATTACGCCCCAACAATCTTGAAGAGATTATTTGTGTTATATATTGTTAATTAACAAGATGGTTAACAAAACTGAAACTCCTATTGTTGGTGTTACTAGTTCTGGGTCTGGGGTTACTGCTACTGCCATTAATTGGGCCACATACCATTTTCCACAACCTATTGATCTGTCTGGTATGCCTGATAAGTTCAGCGGAGGGGCTGGCTTTTCTCGTTGGCAGAAAAAGATGAAGTTGTGGTTAACGGTTAAGGGTCTATGGCCGGTGGTGCAGTATGATCCTCCTGTTGTGAATCAAGAGCAGGCTGACTCTGTTAAGGTCTATGCTTTGTGGGCTGAAAAGGATGGAGTGGCAAGGGCTGCTATTTTGGCAGCTTTAGCGAACACTCTGTTCGATGTTTATTCATCTGATGCCTTCACTGCTATGCTCTTATGGGAGAAGCTGGACCAAACCCACAATACTGACTCTCAAGGTCTGGAAAAGTATAGTGTGGCAAGGTTCCTTGATTTTAAACTGGTGGATACTAAATCCATGACGGAGCAAGTGCATGAATTTGAGATGTTGGTAAATGCTTTGAAGGAGTCTGGAATGGACCTTCCTGAGAAGTTTCAGGTTATGTCGGTGATTGAAAAGCTCCCGAAGTCTTGGGAAGAGTTTGCTCTCTCCCTGGAAAGATAGAAAAGAGAGATCACCTGGACTAACCTGATGTTGGACATCTTTGTGCAGGAACAACACAAGTCCAAACAGGGACATGTGATGCCTGCTGAACATGGGAGTTCGAAGGTGAACGTAGTGACTGTAGGACAGAAAAGAAAGTCTGTCACTAAGAAGGAGAATAACAAGCCTAAAACTGACAAGAACAAGGCTAAGAAACCAAAGGCAAACAAACCATGTTGGTCTTGTGGACAGGTTGGTCACTGGAGCAAGGACTGTCCTACTAAGAAAACGAAGAAACCTAATGTGGTAGCACAAACTAATACTGTGCTTGCAACCACTGGTGGGCCTGTGGTTAACATGGTTGTTGGTGAGGCTATTGCTTCTGAAACCAATGACAGGTATGTTACCTACAACCCTACACTACTTTTCACTTATCTATCAAATGAATGGTTGATTGATACTGGAGCTAATGTACATATGTGTACTGATATTACTCTGTTTGTATCTTATCAACAGATTCAAAGAATGACAGTGACGATGGGGAATGCTAGTGCTGCTCAAGTACTTGGAGTAGGAAACATGGACCTGAAGTTTGCTTCTGGGCGTGTTCTATCCCTTACTAGAGTGCATCATGTTCCTGACATTCGTAGAAATATAATTAGTGGAAGTTGTTTAGTTAGAAATGGGTTCGAACTTTCTTTGAAGTGTAATAAAGTAGTTATTACACATACTGGTGTATTTTTTGGCAAAGGTTACTTGTCTGATGGTTTATTTTTAATAAATGTGGAGCCTGTTTTGGGCAGTTTTATTAATGATAATGTTATTCCTTCTGTGAATTGTGTTGAATCATCTGATTTATGGCACTCTCGTCTTGGTCATCTAAATTTTGGTGCTCTAAAGAATATGATGAATTTAGAGTTGATTCCAAAGTATGCCATTGAAAAGAAATCTAAATGTCAAGTAAGTGTGACTGCTAAACTAACTAGGAAACCCTTTCATAACGTTGTGTTAGGGATTGTGGCACTATCAATGTAATCAACTAATAAGTACTTAGATTAATTAGAAATTAACTAAGTAAAACATACTGTCATATACATCTTGACAGTATGTTTAATTATCACTTGTAACAGTATGCAGTTAAGCCAAGTAGGTTACAGCATGTTTAAATAGTTACTGTCATGTATAAATGAAATAAAATGATCTATGAAGTAGAAGTTCACATAGTGTTCATGCACAGCATGGATCGAATTTTTGACAGAAACTTTCTGCAAACTGAAGCCTACGACAGCATGTTCAAGTGACAGCATCCTTTGGAACAGACGACAACAACTATTCCTTGACAGTAAACTTAGCGGAGATTGAAGAATCAAAGACAGCAAGTTTTCTGACAGTAGCTTTGGCGGGGATAGTTGACAGTATGTTTGGCGGAAGAATTGATAACAACTTTGTTCGACAACATGTTTATCAGGATAGTCGACAGCATGTTTTGCGGGATCCTTGACAACAACTTTAGATGACAGTACGTTTCAGAAGAATATCAGGATCGACAACAACATATGCGGAGACGAAGTTACTGTCACCAAAGAGAAGCAAAAGGTTGACAGTAACCTTTTGGTGAAGCTGATAGTTTGTTTCAAGAAGCAGACTAGGTAAAGGTCTTTCATGGATTGATCTTGACAACTCAACCTAGTCTGTCAAGACTACTACTGCAACTTGAGATAAAGTAAGCATAAAGGTGAAGCATGCTCGTGGAGTCAAGAATGTCAAATCCTCTCAGAGCAACTTTATCTACATATGGAATGAAGACAGACTTGAGAAGAAAAAGTGTAGTTTCTATTTCAAGTATTATCCAGGAAACAAGGGAAAGCAATCTTGTAAGTGAGGTGTGTGTTTCAATATAAAAATACATATCTCACAAACACTTTCCCTTATGCAACTGAGCTTAACTTTTCTCAAGCATAGAAAACCTTAGCATTCTTGTTATTGTTTCTATTGAAGCTGGAAATACTTTCCAAACAGTTGTAGCAACAAAAATTAATAAAATTAATTTTTGAAGTATATCACCTTGAGTTTTAATCTGTTTTTTATTGTTTGCATCACTACTTGATATTATCTCTTTTGTTTTGTTGTTAGCAAAAAGGATAAATTATCAAGTTGCATTCAACTCCCCCCTTCTGCAACACTCATACTGTCTAACAACTGGTATCAGAGCGGCATGTTAGATATACAAAACCTGAAAAGATCTAAAAATGAGTGCACAAAAAGTAAGCAGCATAAAAATACCCACCTTTGACAAAGAACATTACAACCTTTGGAAATGAAAAATGATGTTATTCATAAAAACAGCCAATCCTCTTTATCCTGGAATACTGGAAAATGGTCCTTTCATTCCCCAAACATATGTACCTGAAACTACAGTAGATGGTGAAACAATACCAGCCTACTGGGTTCCTAAAAAGGTTTCAGAGTACAATGACACTGAAAGAGAAAAAGTATCTCTGGATGATTGTCTTCAATTCATCATCATTGAGGCACTTGACAATGTCATGTACAATAACATTGTCAACTGCACCAGTGCAAAGCAAATATGGGAAACCATTGAGATACTCTGTGAAGGGACAGAAGAAGTAAAAGAAAATCAAAGACAAATTCCGGTGTCTCAGTATGAAGCCTTTATGGCTAAACCAAGTGAAGGGTTGACTGAGATGTTTGAGAGGTTTAACAGGTTGATAAATGACTTGCAGCTGCATGGAAAGTTTTATGATAAAAAGGAGGTAAACATGAAATTCATGTTAACACTTCCTGACCACCTAGAGCACAAGGTTTCTGCCATAAGAGAAGGAAGGGATCTATCAAAAGTTTCTCTTAAAACTTTATATGGCATACTCAAAACCTATGAGCTATAGTTGCTACAGAAGAGAGCCATTCAAGCTGGTCAAAGAGGAAAAATGGTCAACACTTCAAATGCTTTAGTAGCTCAAGATCCATAGGTGATGCAGCTCAAGGAATCTCAACATCAACAGCAAATCAAGATTGAAGAAATCACAGATGGAGATGAAAGTGTGACTTTGGAACTCAAAGATGGTGAAGAAGATGAGTTCTACACTTTGGAGGAACTGGACAACATGGAAAACAAAACAATGGCCTACATGGCAAGAAAGTTCTCCAACTTGAGATTCAAGAAGAACAAAGGTTTCAAACCTAGAGGACAAAGCTCCAGGTTCAACAAGCCAAATTTCTCAAAACCTTGAGGAAGTGGCAAAGGTGGATATAAAATAGGTATGGTAGACAGATCCAAAATAAGGTGTTACAACTGCAATGAAATGGGGCATTTTGCAACTGAATGCAAGAAGCCAAAACAAGTGAGAAGAAATGACAATGACTATGAGGAACTCAAAGCAAAGTATGAAGCCCTGTTGAAAAAGCAACAAGGAAGAGCCTTTGTGGCTGAAGGAAAGTGTTGGGAAGATTCAGATGAAGAAGAAGAAGAAGAATATGGGAATCTTGCTCTCATGACAAACTCAGGAGAAGGTTCATCTTCTTCATCAAGTCAGGTACCTTTTCTTACTACTGTTGATATGACTACATCTCAGTATAAGAAAACTGTTGAAAGTCTAAGTTCTGAAATTTTTAATATTCATACAAGCATGTTAGCTGCTAATGAGGAAATAGCTAAATTGTCTAGTGCTAATGAGTTATTGAAAATTAGGAATCATGAACTAGAACTAAAACAGAATGCTTTTGAGTCCTTACAACAAGAAAATGAGATTCTTAAGAATAAGAGTGTGTGTGCTTCTCAGATTGAGGAATTTCTTAGAAAACAGATTTCTGAAAATGAGCTAAAAATCAAGGCCTATAAGAATTCCTCCTCTCTGTTAAAATCTTACCATGATAATAATACTGAAAATCAAAAGGTAGGTATAGGTTTTGACTATGAGAAGAAATCTGGAAAGAAACATGTTGTAGAAGAAGAAGTCATACATACTGTCAAACCATCTATTCTAAAGAAGGTTAAGAATCCATTGTTCAAAAAGGCTGAATTTGAGTTTGATGATGAAGCTTTAGTAATCAAACAAGAGATAGATGATGAGGAAATTGATGCTGTCAGAAAAATCCTTAAGGCAAAAGATACTGTCAAAATCCCCAAGACAGTTAGTTTTGACTCTGACAGTAACCTTTGTTTAAAAGATACTGTCAATACTGGCTCGACAGTAAGTTCAGAAGATGCTGTCAAGACTGTAAATGTAAGAACCCGAATTTTTGTAAACTCCGAATTATGAATGAATAGTAACTTTGGAGTTTTTACGAAAAGTATGTTAGCCCACACCATGTAAATGGTAGAGGATTATAATTCCGAAGTTGTATTGTGATAGTACTAAGTAAATAAGTGAATGCAGAAGACGTTAGAATCCGAAGATTTTGACGTTTACTAATTGCTTTGTAATTTATGCGATATCGAGAGATGGAAGATTAAGTTATGATCTAGGGGTTATAATTCAAAGGAATTATATCATAGACATGTTAAGGTTTTATGTTTAGTGAAGGTTCACATTGCATAGATAGAAATGAGAAGTGTTAACCTTAAGCATGCTTTGCTAATTAAGGGATTAAGTGTTAAATTATGGGAGGACAAGTAATTGCACCCAAGGGTCATGTAACCCATGCAAACTAGATTGGTGTAAGTCAAAAAGAATTACCAAAGCCATGCAACTAGAATTGCAAACTAACCAAGCAAGTGACAAGTACTTAGGAACATGGTTCCATGAATTAAGGAACAAGGACAACCAACCATGCTTCTTTGACAAAATCTTCACCATACTTCTTTGACAAAATCAGCCAAGTATACTTGACCTTTCCATCACACACTTTTCATAAAGCAAGTGCAAGTAAAGTAGAAACAAAATCTCTCTCCCATTTCTTTCTCCAGTTTCTGCCCAGCTTGAGCAAGGTTGAAAGAAAATTTTATAACTCCAGTTATACTCGTCCAAAAATCCCCAAATTTTAACCATATCTTCTTCACTATAGTTAGAAGGTACGTATTTAATTTCATAATTTTTGGAGGTGTTTTGATTGGGTAAATAAATTGTAGAAGTTGAGGCAGAATAGTAACTCCGAAAATTACTAAGTTTTGTTCTTAATGTTTACTTATGATCAAGGCTAGATCAAGCTCTCCCAAGGACTCTAAGCTCTAGTAAAGTGTTGTTTGAACCCCAATAAGGTATGAACACCCTTAACTCCTTGTGTTTTGTATGAGTAGTATGCCATGAAAGTGTTAGTAGATGGATCCATGAGTTAGAATGATAAAGATGAAATGATGTTAGTAAGATGTTGAGTTTTGGTTGAGTTCTTGAAATGATGTTAGCATATGTTATGAGATGAGTAGTTTAATTTTGTTAGCATGATGGTATGAGTGAGTTGAGTGTTGGTTTTGAATGGATTCACGTTGGTTGAATCCGGAAAACGTTACGTTTATAGCCGTCGTAATGGCCATTTTTCTTGAGCACTCTTTTAAACTGGGAAAACCGATTTGTCAAGCCCCTGGCCCTAACACCTCTGACCATGGTTGGATAGTACTTGACTCATAGATCGTTTTGACGCTTGAATCATGTTATTTCGACTTACGGTTTAGGAGATAAGCCATTTCTAGGAAGGACAGCTAAACCAACCAAACTGTTTCGGGAAGCCCTTTTTGTTAATATAAATGGACCCCTTAAAGGTCACCAAAAATCATGAAATTTTAAGGTAAAATAGTTTGGACAGTGGTAAAGGCCTCTGCCAAATTTCATGACCAGAGGAGAATATTTCGAATTTATAAAATTGTTGAAGCCGGACAGGTTCAATGACGAACCTCAAAGGAGAATGAATGAATAAGGGATTTAAGTACCTATGTAAAGTGTCAAGTAGGAAGGTGTAATTGACCCATGAATGGACTTAAGTGATTAACATATGTCCTTAAGGTTAAGTAACTTTAGAATAAGAGGTCTAACTTATGTCAAGCTCATGGTTCGTGCGTGCGTAACGTTAGTGGTTAAGATAACCAATAACTAACGAAGCGTTCTATTTGAATTATATATAGATCGACCGTCAAGCCCTCGCACCTCGACGAGCCCCAGGACCTCTGGCAAGTTTTCAAAACTAGTACGTTATGTACAAATGTTTTGTCGAAAGACTGTTGTTGTTGTGATATAACTGTATATTGAAAAGTATGAACTGTTTTATGTAAAGTTACATATTTCGCAAATGTTTCGGTTATATGCTATAAGAAATATAGATATAAGCCGGTAAGAGGAATAAGGCTCCAAGTGTATAGTGAGTATGTATTTTCGAACGTAGACCGGGAGTCGGAAGATTATGTTAAGTACTGTCGTAATCCGGAAGAAGCCGGAGACAGATGATTTTGAAAAGACGATATAAAAACTTCGATATTTATATGTTGATATTCTTTTGATAAAAGAATTAAATGAGGATAATAAATATTATTTTAATATTTATTTAATTAATGAATATTATTTAAATATTCATTTATTAAGGATTATTAATTAATTATAATTAATAAATATTATTTAAATATTTATTAATTATTTAAAATTCATTTACAAATTATTTTAGGTCTTTAATAATTATTCGAAGCTTTCGATAATTATTTTAAATACTTTCCGACCTTCAGAAAATGATTTAAAAATAGTAAGAGCTCCCTAATATTTAATTTAATTATTTTATTCTTATAATAAGAATAAAATACGTTCAGACTTATCAAAAATAGGGAACTCGGTATAGGAAGTGAACAACTATTTATTTCTCAAAAGCAGTCAAGTTTTGGAACTAGTTTCCACAGTAGTAAGAACTTTTCAACTTATCAAAAGCAGAGAGGTTTCCGACAAACTCCCGAGTCATGGTTTTCAAAAATGAATTCAGAGATAGATGAATCTATTAACAAGTATGATATACTTGGGGAACTAAGATTAAGTTCTGGTTCCAAGTTATAGATTATTCCAGGGACTGGAGGAAAATTTCGGGCCTTTGATGTCGCCCGGTTAGCATAAGAGGTCGATTGACACCGGCCCAGTAGATGAATTTCGGGACTTTGATGTCGCCCGGTTAGCATAAGAGGCCGATTGACACCGGTCCAGCAGAGCATAAGAGGTACGTGAGAGGCACGGCCCAGCATTTTGGCCCATATGCGGTCTAGGGTGATTTCCAATAGCGGTAAAATTCCGTCGGCTCCCCCTTCTACATGTAGAGAAACCACAAGAGCCTCCGTATGATACGACTGATCATCGTGTTTGTACGGTCGTAGTATGATGAAAAGCTCCAGTTATAGTCCCTTCTTCCAAATTGGAATTGTGCTACGCACCGTAACGAAAGCCGCTAAGAGCATAGTTATCGATGGTAGCGGAGAAATGTTTTAAAAGGAATTATGTTACTCATCATGTCTCTACGAAAGTTATTTTAAACTTCAGTTGGTTGCACATAAATGCTTTTACAACTAACCTATAGCATGTTTTCAGAATATATGTGATAAAGGAAAAAGCTTACAGTTTTACAGCATGTTTTCAGAAGTATTTTGTATATTGTTGAGCTATATTGCTCACCCTTGCTTTCTTTATATATCACAACACAACAGGACAGCAGGATGCCGTGGATGCAATGCACCGCCAGGAAATGCGTGGGCAACGCCCGTGCATTCCGTAGGTTTTTCGCCAACCTACCTCAGGTAGGGAGTAGGAGTAATAGTAGTATAGGGGTACAGTTGTTGACAGTACGCCTTATCTATAAGTATGATCTATGTAAGTTAATTAACAAGAACATGTATTAGTATTCCGCACTGTTTCAAGTAGAAACTACATTGACTTTAAAGGCTCAGGATCTTACTTTTGGGATTGTAATATGACTCTGATGGATTTATGTATTATATGTATGTTCGTTCTGAGACTATAATCAGTAAGGAGTGTATATGAACTGTAGGGTCAATACAGGTGAAAGATTATCGTTAAGGATTAAGTCAAGTGTATTAGTAGCAAGAGAAAGGGAGCGTGACGGCCCAGATCTCTGACCCCGGTGAAAGGCATATGTCTAGGCCTATTTGTAATAAGTTGATGACAACTCAACTCAAGTAAGAAAATAAAGTAAGTAATAAATACTGAGGAAGGAATCAAGATGAAGACAGTCAACTAGACACAAAGAATCCTAATATCAGAAGTATCCTAATGAAGCCGCTACTCTACACCGGAAGAAGTTCATTAATATGTTCAAGCGTCGGCGAAAAATAAAAGAGTAGTATTTCAGAAGAGTTCAGAAGATACAGAAGATTTCAAGTGCCTACTACAAAGAGATTCCAAGAAAAGAAATAGTGAAGACAAAGCTAGAAGCCAAGACAAGACACAAAGACCACTACAGTAGAAATGAGAATCGACATTGTAGTTAGTCATCCGTGAACCAGACCAGTGCACAGGGTGTCAACAGTGCCAGTGAAGATTCGTCATCAAAAAGTTCAAGTGGTTAGAAAGAATGACAGAAGAAAGAAGCTGGAAGCTCAAAGGGATACAGAAACAGCTAAACAGGCCTGACGGTACAGACTTTAAGACAAGACGGAAAAAGTATTGACACGGAAGAAATGCAGAGTCATATATTCTTAAAGGTGGAACCCCGGTTGGAATTGATTTATCATTTCCAAGTCAAAAGGAGTTCGGTTCCAGACCATCAGAAGACCGCAGCTTAGAGCGTAAGGATTTATTTAATTAATAAATATTTTATTTACTTAGTAAATTATATTTATAAATATCTAAATAATATTAGATATTTATTTTTATAATTTATGAATTAAATTTATTATTTATTAATCAAAGATTATAAGCTGTGCGGGTCGAAAAGCATTTCTACGAAGCTGAATCACTACAGGACGAAATAAGCCCCTTTGAATTGCAAATTGAAATGGCAGGAGCTTTATTTCTAAAGGAGCCAATGAGAGCTTGCCACTTGTCAAGCTCAAGTCAAATGAAAAGAAATGGCAGGTGTTAAAGAAGTCATACCGAGTGAATTTAGAAAGTCATACCGAGAGAAGTTTAGCAAATGTCATACCGAGCAGTTTGTACAAAAGGTCATACCGAGATTTTTTGTTATTTAATTAAAAAGTCATACCGATTTTTTAATTAATAAACAAAAAGGTCATACCGAATTTCTGTTGTTCAAAAGGTCATGCTGGACTTATTTTTTATTTAATTAAAAAGTCATACCGATTTTTTAATTAATAAATAAGTCATACCGACCACACAGAAGTCATACCCAGCTTTAGAAATGTCATACAAGTGTTAAAATAAGTCATACAGACTTATTTTCTTGAAATTAAGTCATACGGAAAAAGGTCATAACAGCCTTTTTCATTCTCTATAAATATGAGAATCAGCCTTCACTTTTCAGTTGTTAAACTTATCAAGAGTTCAGAAAAACAGCTCAAATTCAGTAATTTGTCTGCATTGTAATATTCACAGATTTCTGTGCTGAGTTTGGAATATAATTGTTAAACACGAACACTTCATGTCGAATTCGTTCTAGACTTTTTATCAATTATATAACAGTTTTCTAAATATTAATTTTGTAATACTAATCAAGTTAAAATAATATCTTTCACTTGAACAGTATTTCATTCCAATTAATATTTCACGAGTAATTAAAATAATATTTTTAATTCAAATTATTCCGCGATAATTTTCAGATATTGTATTCAACCCCCCTTCTACAATATCAGGGACCAACAATTGGCATCAGAGCTGGTTGATATTTTTTCATATCAGATCCAAATCAAATTCCGCGAACTCATACAGATCTCAAAAATTATTTTAAATTCGAAATAATTTTTTATTCGAAATAATTTTTTTCCCGAAAAATTATTTTTGATCAAAAATTATTTTAAGTCAAAAATTAAAATATTTTTTGAAACAATTAATTTTTAATCTTATTTAAAGATGAGTACTCAAAGAGTTAGTAGCATTAAAATTCCACAATTTGATAAAGACAATTATAATCTGTGGAAGAGAAAGATGACCTTGTTTCTTCGAGCTGCAAATCCTAAGTACAAGGATATTTTAAAAACTGGTGTTGCTGTTCCAATAAATATCTTTCCTGAGCATATGGAAGATGGTGTACTCATTCCGCACAGACAATTTGAAAAAGATATTTCTGAGTACACTGAGACAGAGAAGGAACTGGATACATTGGACACCAGTCTGCAGTTAATTTTAGTGGAATCTCTTGATCCCGGAATGTACAATCATGTTGTTAATTGTAAAAATGCTAAACACATTTGGGAAACGATAGAGATACTAAATGAAGGAACAGAAGAAGTAAGGGAGAACAGATTGGAAATCTTAACGTCTCAATATGAGCATTTTAGATCAAATCCTGGAGAAGGTATCTCTGAAGTTTTTGAGAGATACAACAAGCTGATAAATGATCTAAATCTCAATGGCAAACAATATACGAAGAAGGAGATTAGTAGGAAGTTTTTGCTGACAATGCCAGTACACCTAGAGCACAGGATAACAGCCATCAGAGAGTCAAGGGACATGAATGAAATTTCTTTGGAAAGACTTTATGGCATTCTGAAGACCTATGAGCTAGAGCAGATTCAACAGAATGAAATATATGGTACAGGCAAGGTGGTCAGCAAGTCTACAGCTCTTGTAGCAGAAGAACCAGAGTACAGAAAAGCTAAGACTGAATCTTCTTCAGTCAACCTCATTGATCAGGGTATTGTTGCAGAAGTTGGTGCAACTCTAGTGAATTCAACTGGTGAATTCTACTCAATGGAAGAACTCGATCAACTTGAGGATGAATCTCTGGCTCTGATTGCTAGAAAATTTGGAAATACAAGATTCAGGAAAAACCCTAGTTTCAAATTCAAGCCTATGGCAAACAGATTTCAGACAGGTGGTTCTTCTAGCTCATCCAACACAAAAGGTGGATACAAGACAGGGATGGTAGACAGAAGCAAGATCCGTTGCTTCAACTGCAATGAAATGGGACACTTTGCTACTGATTGTAGAAAGCCCAAGCAGGAAAGAAAGAAGGATTCATATGACGAGCTCAAACAGAAATATGCGCTCTACTGAAGAAGCATCAGGGAAAATCATACTTAGCAGCAGGAAAAAACTGGGATGATTCCGACAATGATGAAGAAGATCAAATGGGAAATCTTGCTCTAATGGCCTCTTCTTCTGAAGGATCACAATCTCCACCTCGACAAGGAGTTGAGGTAAACCCTAGCTGTCCTAAGATGTTTAAATTAATAGGTGAGAATTTAACTGATGCTAGAGATCGAATAAAAGTTTTAATTCTCGAAAACAAAGTTTTATCAGAAGAGAATTATGAATTGAAAAAGCTGAAACTTATTAATGTTAAATTAACTGAAGATGTTGCATTTCAAGTTAATAGAGTCAACTGCTATGTTGAAATTGAAGCTTTTTTGAAAGATAAAATTGAAAAAGAAAAGGTCAGGTGTCAAGCCTATAGAACTGCTTCATTTGTTATGAAAGATCTAGTTGACCAACAAGAGATCAATCGGAAAGTTGGAATAGGTTTTGAATATAATGAATCAGTAGGAAAGCTTAGTAACATCACCCCTTTTAAAAAGACTGCTATAGAGAGGGGTATTCCACATGTTATTAAGGACACTAAGAAACCTCTTTTCATAACTCCTATTGCAGAACCAGTTCTTGATAGTTGTGTAATAGTGGATTATGAAATTAAATGTGAAGACCTTGAAGAGAAGAAAAGAGAAGAACAGACAAGGGACATAAAAGGAATAAATGTCCAGAAAGCTAAATATGTACCTAAAAGACCAATCGAAAATGTGAACTCTGCTAGTTCATCCACTCCTGGTTTAGGTGCTAAGAACTTAAAGAATAATTTGAACAGACCTAACAATAAGTTTGTTAGAAGTAGGGATAGTAACAACAGATGCCATTCTACTGAAAACTTTAAATCTGCTGAAAAAGTTAAAGTAGAAATTGTTAAAACTCCTACTGCTGTGAATAACATGCCTGCTATTGATGTATGCCATAAACCTTGTGGTATGTTAAATTGTATGTTATGTGCTTTTAATGCTATGACTGCTTATTTCAAACGCATGACTGCTAATAAAAAGAACATGACACCGAGACAATACATCAATAATAAATTTGCTAAATCCAAGACTGCTATTCCTTCACCTGTCAAGAAGGAAAAATATATTCCTAAGTCTAAACAAAAAATTGTTAAGACTATTTATAGGAAAGTAAGTACAGTCAAGGAGGATGCGGCTGTTGTTCGAAAAGGATCTGTTGTCAAAGCTGACAAAGGTCAATTCTTTAAGTATGCCGGGCCCAATCAATTTTGGGCTCCGAAGATAATCTAATCCGTTTGATATGTGCAGGGAGTTAAACAGGAAAACCGGGTTGTTTGGATCCTAGACAGCGGATCGTCAAGGCATATGACAGGAGATAGAGCCCTGCTATCAGACGTGGTTGAAAGAGCTGGCCCAATCGTCACCTTTGGAGATAACAGCAAAGGAATGACTACGGGATATGGCAAGTTAAATACTGGAAATGTTATCATTGAAAACGTCTCTTTGGTAGAAGGACTTAAGCACAATCTACTCAGCGTCAGTCAATTCTGTGATAAAGGTTACAAAGTGAACTTTATCAAGGAGAAGTGCTTAATAGCTCATTCTAAAGAAGACAGACTAGCCTTGCGTGGAGTAAGGAAAGGAAACTTGTACGTAGCTGATTTCAACTCGGGAACTGAAGCTGAAACAAACTGTTTTTATTCAAAAGCTTCAACAGAAGAAAGTTGGCTATGGCACAAGAAGCTCTCACACCTGAATTTCAAAACAATGAACTCTCTAGTCAAGAGGGATTTGGTGAGAGGACTGCCTCCGATGGAATTTACACAAGAAGGATTGTGTGAGGCATGTCAGAAAGGGAAGTCAAAAAGAGCAACTCACAAAGGTACAGACACTACAAACATCACTGAACCACTTCAACTCCTACACATGGATTTATTTGGTCCAGTCAATATCATGTCTATATCAAGGAAGAGATATGCCTTAGTAATTGTAGATGACTTCACAAAGTACACGTGGGTTTTATTCTTGAACTCTAAGGATGAAACTCCACAGTTGGTGATTGATCATGTAAAATTGATTGAGTTAGATTCAAAGCTACCTGTCCGGGCAATCAGATCAGATAATGGAACAGAATTCAAGAATGAAATTCTGAATAGCTTCTGCTCAGACAAAGGGATAACAAGACAATGCTCAGCGCCAAGAACTCCGCAACAGAATGGAGTAGTAGAAAGGAAGAATCGAACCTTGATTGAAGTTGCAAGAACAATGTTAAGTGAATCAAGGTTGCCTATCTACTTCTGGGCTGAAGCAGTGAACACAGCTTGTTATACCCAGAATCGAACCTTAATCAACAAGGATCATATGAAGACACCCTACGAATTAATGGCTGGCAAGAAACCAACACTCAAATACTTTTATGTATTTGGAGCCAAATGTTTTGTGCTAAAAGATGGAGATGAACATCGTGGCAAATTTGAGGCCAAGGCACATGAAGCAATTTTTGTTGGCTACTCAAAAAGAGCATATAGGGTGTACATAATTGATCAGCACCAAGTGAAGGAAAGTGTCAATGTAACTTTTGATGACACTAAACTCCCAAGCATCCAAACTGAAGATCCTTCTGAGTCATTAAAATTTGACAATCATCCAGACTCAGATTCGAATAATGAAGAAGAGCCTGAGGTTGTAACAGGAAATGATGATGACAACAATGATGGTAATGATCCAGGTAATAGTGGTGGAAACAATAGAAACAATGGAGATACTACTAATACCAGTGGTGGATCAACAAGTCATCTAGGCAGCAACTCAGGGGGAGATGAAGGATCAACTGGCAGAACACAACATCACAATGAATATAGAGGCGAATCATCAAGATCAAACCTACCAAGGGAAAGGATATGGAGCAAAGATCATCCCTTTGAATTGATCATAGGTGATCCAGATGTTGGTGTTAGAACCAGAAGTACAACTTCAAATGAATGTTTATTTTCGGTTTTTCTATCTCAAGAAGAACCAAAGAAAATTGAAGATGCTCTAACTGATCCAGATTGGGTTCTTGCCATGCAAGAAGAACTCAATCAGTTTGAAAGGCAAGAAGTATGGACACTGGTACCCAGGCCTAAAGATAGATCAGTTATTGGCACGAAATGGGTATACAGGAACAAGTTAGACGGTGATGGCATTGTTACAAGGAACAAGGCCAGACTGGTTGCAAAGGGTTACTCCCAGGAAGAGGGAATTGATTATGATGAGACCTACGCACCAGTTGCAAGACTTGAAGCCATCAGGATATTTCTGGCATTCGCAGCACATTCCAATTTTAAAGTCTATCAAATGGATGTGAAGAGTGCATTTCTGAATGGAAAGTTAGAAGAGGAAGTATATGTGGAACAGCCTCCTGGCTTTGAAAATCCAGAGTTTGCTAATTTTGTATATTTCTTATTCAAAGCCCTCTATGGACTCAAGCAAGCACCGAGGACAGACTCAGATTATGCAGGATGCAGGATGGACAGGAAAAGTACATCTGGAAGTTGTCAGTTTCTAGGACGACGGTTGATTTCCTGGTACAGTAAGAAACAGCACTCAGTATCTACCTCGACAGCCGAAGCAGAATATATTGCGGCAGGTAGTTGTTGTGCACAGATCTTATGGATAAGGAATCAGCTGAATGATTATGGACTTGTGCTTTCTAAAATTCCAATACTTTGCGACAACACAAGTGCCATAGCTATTTCCAATAATCCTGTACAACATTCAAGAACCAAGCACATAGACATAAGGTATCATTTTATCCGAGAGCATGTCATGAATGGAACTGTGGTGTTACATTTTGTACCCACAGAAGATCAAATTGCCGACATCTTCACGAAACCACTTGATGAATCCACTTTCTCTAAGTTGGTTAGTGAGTTAGGGATGTTAAACATGAACTAATTATTGCATGTTGTTTTAAATTGCATATTTATTTTCAAGCACTGTAAATACACTGTATATATTACTTTAAAAAAAATTATCAAAAATAAACAAACAAATTGAAAAAGAAAACTCAAAAAGATTTTCCTTTTTTTTGTACAGTTGTTATTTCATTGGCATCTTTACTGTAAATATATTTTATATTATGTTTATTATTTCCAACAATTGGTATCAACAATTGTTTAGTATATATGTATGTATAGTTTTATTTGTTTTTCAACTTTGGCATCCTTATTTTTATTATTTTTATGTTTATTTCTATATAAATATAAGCTGATTATTCTCAAGTCTCTTTTGAGAAGTAGGAAAGATCTATGAGCTTGATCATCTAATTGTTTCTAATAGTTAGATCCCAAACATTGGCATCAATCTCTATCCAAGATCTTAGAACCAAACACACAAACACTATCACTTCCATCTCTCTAACCATTAAACAGAATACCTAATTGCTAAGAATGAGGGAGTCAATGCCTTGAGTGCATTTGATAAGGTTGGTAATGTCAGTGAACCAACAGCTCTGTCTCCAGAAAGGTGATTCAAATATATATAAACTGAGACAACTGTTAGCTCATCTGTGTTCTCTCAAAAGGATACAGACTTGGAAAAGGCAAAACTGTTACTAGGTTCATTCTCTCAACAGAGTGAGTCTATTGAATTCAGCCTGTCAGCCAAGGCTATCTGCAAAGAGTTAATTTCATCTGACATTTTTCAAGAAACCACAAATATTGTCTTATTTTTAGGGACCAACAATGGACCAACTATTGGCATTTTGGACCAACAATTTAAGAACATACTTGGGACCAAAAGGGACCAAGAGGGAACAATTGAAATGTCACAGGAAGGATGAATTGACGGTAGCAATTATTCTAAACTTCCATATCAAGGAAGGAAGAATGATTGATGATTCTGACTGAATCAACATGCCTTCACAGGCATCAGGAGGAAACTTGGATCATGTGCTACATTTTAGATCCTTGTCTCCCTCCCCAGATGGAACATATCTGGATTCCTAATGGAATAGATCATCTTAGATGATCAGCAACTCACTGAATCTATTCCTGAAGCAATTCAGTTTTCCAAAGTCAAAATGTTTTTATAGATTCAATTGAGGACGGGGATTTACGAAACCCCATTGCACCACTAGTGACCTCTCTTGAAGGGGCTATAGTGATCTTTCTTGCAGGTACAAAAGACTGAGACATCCGTACTGAGAGAGAGATATAGTGATGTGAGAAAAGAGTGAAACACAAGTAAGGACGAGTGAAAATATATATTCTATGAGTGAAACACTTAGAGAGTATATGAGCGAAACACTTGTGAGGAACACAAAGTAAAATCACACACTAGCACACTTACCGAATCCCTTTCCCAATTCCCTGTTACAGATTTCAAATGTTACTCAACCAAGTGGAAATTTCTCCAGAAAAGGATTTTTAAATGAACAAGAGGATTACTCAACTAAGGGGGAGAATTATTAGGAGAATGAGAATAATTAAGAGGATTACTCCAAAATGTTAAAATATTCAACTAAGGGGGAGTAGATCAGAAGTTGGTAAGAAGAAAACAAAGACTTTTGCCAGAAGTGCTTTGATATCAATGGAAGAGGATTACTCAATTGTTGAACAAGAAAAGTTGGATAATTCACGAAAGGGGAGAATGAATTCATCTTGGGAGAGAAGTAGAGACAGAAGTTGGAGAAATAGAGGATAAGAAGAGAACAGACATCATCTCTGACATCCTAAAGGGGAGTAGTGATGAGTCTGAGAAATGAAGATAATACTACATGTATAATATGTTCAGTGCTAGAGGAACAAACATCTTTCATTTCAGTTAACTCAGGAAATCTGGAAATGTATTATATAATCCAGAGAACAATTTATTATTTACAGTTCTTAAATGTCATATTATTTTCTTAGTTGTTAGTTGAGTTATCCTCTAGGAATTTGTATGTTAAATGCTTAACAACAAATAGGGGGAGATTGAAAGGCATATGTCTAGGCCTATTTGTAATAAGTTGATGACAACTCAACTCAAGTAAGAAAATAAAGTAAGTAATAAATACTGAGGAAGGAATCAAGATGAAGACAGTCAACTAGACACAAAGAATCCTAATATCAGAAGTATCCTAATGAAGCCGCTACTCTACACCGGAAGAAGTTCATTAATATGTTCAAGCGTCGGCGAAAAATAAAAGAGTAGTATTTCAGAAGAGTTCAGAAGATACAGAAGATTTCAAGTGCCTACTACAAAGAGATTCCAAGAAAAGAAATAGTGAAGACAAAGCTAGAAGCCAAGACAAGACACAAAGACCACTACAGTAGAAATGAGAATCGACATTGTAGTTAGTCATCCGTGAACCAGACCAGTGCACAGGGTGTCAACAGTGCCAGTGAAGATTCGTCATCAAAAAGTTCAAGTGGTTAGAAAGAATGACAGAAGAAAGAAGCTGGAAGCTCAAAGGGATACAGAAACAGCTAAACAGGCCTGACGGTACAGACTTTAAGACAAGACGGAAAAAGTATTGACACGGAAGAAATGCAGAGTCATATATTCTTAAAGGTGGAACCCCGGTTGGAATTGATTTATCATTTCCAAGTCAAAAGGAGTTCGGTTCCAGACCATCAGAAGACCGCAGCTTAGAGCGTAAGGATTTATTTAATTAATAAATATTTTATTTACTTAGTAAATTATATTTATAAATATCTAAATAATATTAGATATTTATTTTTATAATTTATGAATTAAATTTATTATTTATTAATCAAAGATTATAAGCTGTGCGGGTCGAAAAGCATTTCTACGAAGCTGAATCACTACAGGACGAAATAAGCCCCTTTGAATTGCAAATTGAAATGGCAGGAGCTTTATTTCTAAAGGAGCCAATGAGAGCTTGCCACTTGTCAAGCTCAAGTCAAATGAAAAGAAATGGCAGGTGTTAAAGAAGTCATACCGAGTGAATTTAGAAAGTCATACCGAGAGAAGTTTAGCAAATGTCATACCGAGCAGTTTGTACAAAAGGTCATACCGAGATTTTTTGTTATTTAATTAAAAAGTCATACCGATTTTTTAATTAATAAACAAAAAGGTCATACCGAATTTCTGTTGTTCAAAAGGTCATGCTGGACTTATTTTTTATTTAATTAAAAAGTCATACCGATTTTTTAATTAATAAATAAGTCATACCGACCACACAGAAGTCATACCCAGCTTTAGAAATGTCATACAAGTGTTAAAATAAGTCATACAGACTTATTTTCTTGAAATTAAGTCATACGGAAAAAGGTCATAACAGCCTTTTTCATTCTCTATAAATATGAGAATCAGCCTTCACTTTTCAGTTGTTAAACTTATCAAGAGTTCAGAAAAACAGCTCAAATTCAGTAATTTGTCTGCATTGTAATATTCACAGATTTCTGTGCTGAGTTTGGAATATAATTGTTAAACACGAACACTTCATGTCGAATTCGTTCTAGACTTTTTATCAATTATATAACAGTTTTCTAAATATTAATTTTGTAATACTAATCAAGTTAAAATAATATCTTTCACTTGAACAGTATTTCATTCCAATTAATATTTCACGAGTAATTAAAATAATATTTTTAATTCAAATTATTCCGCGATAATTTTCAGATATTGTATTCAACCCCCCTTCTACAATATCAGGGACCAACACCCGGGTCTGGGGGCGTTACAGAAATGGTATCAGAGCGTAGGATTATAACTCTCAGAACGATAGGAAGTTAAGAACAATAAATCTCATAATATTATTAAGAAACTCTTATCGAGTTCACCGTCGGGCTACTAGAGGTAGTACTGGCATTAAAACCCGCAAGAGAACTTTCAACCTCAGTTAGTAACATCACTTCTGGTATATATAGGTGTCGGATGGCCAAGAGGCAGAGGATCATGAGGTGCAGCACGACGCAGCATTACTAGGCTTAGGAGTTGACCTTGCAGCCATTCCGGAGGAGGATCCAGAGGAAGAGCCGATTGAGGACCCGAGTGAGGGACCACAGGATGCAGACTATGTGTATCCTACCCCACCCACTGAGGCGGAGGGGAACCCTATGGATGATAGTGTTGTCTGGATGGACATCGAGATGTACCCACTTCCAGTTGTGAGATCTCCTACACCACCCATGCCTCCCCTTAGTCCTTTCAGTTCAGAGGACGAGTACGAGGAGCTTACACCTGACAGGGCCGAGCTTTCCGCGGATATGCCAGCGGACCCAGACACTCCCCCTCCCCCATTTTTGGGAGTACCAGCCGTCATTTATGAGTATATGATAGGTCAGCTTACTGCAGAGATCGCTTTGGCGGATGGTCGTGTTGATGAGCTGAGGCGTCAGCTGGCCGCTGAGCGTGAGTTTAGAGTTGCTCAACAGGGAGGCTTGATACCTACCTCTCCCCAACAGATGAGGACAGCAATTACCAGGATTGAGATTAGGGCCCGAGTTCGTATGCGGAGCCTACCTACCGGGAGAGACAGGGCAGTGAGCTTGCGAGAGGCAGATACTATTTGGAGCGATGCTATGATGCAGGTCCAGGACTTGACCCGCCCCTAGGATGGCCGAGTAGAGGCTAATGACTTTTGGTAGAATGCTTGTGGCAATAGCATTTTGAGGATTCGGTGATGCAGTAGTGTTGTTGTTTCTGGCCACTTGTTAGGCATTTTGATCATCTATATTATGTTTAGTTCCAGACTTGTATTTCCTGTCATTGACTATGACATTCAGTGATTGTGACCCAGAATCGCCATTCGTATATATATGCATTATTTTCAGTTCCGTATATCTATCTTTAGGCATTATCACATATACTCTACCGTTAAATATTGCTGCAAATTGGTTAGTGTACTGAGCAGGATTATGAAACCTATATTGGTGAGTAATGGTTATTAAGGATTATGATCTAAGATATTCTGACAAAATTTTCTTAATAAATGTCAGAACAATGCCTCCTAGACGAGTAGGAACGAGAGCACACCCAGCCGAGTCCATGGCTCAGGTTAGCTATAACCAGGAAGAGGAAAATCGAAACCCCCCAGAGGAAGAAGAAAATGATATAGGTAACAATGAATTGGATGACCAAGATTATGAAGAAGAAGAGTATGAGGATACTCGAGAGGAAGAAGAGCAAGGGGGGATCAGATGGAGCTGTTTGTGAGGTTGCTCAGACAGAACCTGAATCACCAACCCCCACACCCTAGACAAACAGTGGCGAATGCCTTTAAAGCCTTTAAGTCCCTTAAACCACCAGAGTTCCAAGGAACGACAGATCCAGTTGAGGCAAGAGCCTGGCTGAAGGAAATGGAGAAATCTTTCGAGATAATGGGTACTGAGGAGGCCCAAAAGACTATCTTTGCCACTTACCTTCTCAAGGGAGAGGCTAACTTCTGGTGGGAAGCCAAGAAGAACTTGGAAGTAGATGCCGTCATCACTTGGGCAAGATTCAGTGAGTTGTTCCTGGAAAAGTATTTTCCTAGGTTCATGGAAACTCAGATGGAGTTAAAATTTCTGGAGTTAAAACAGGAAAACTTGACAGTGGCGGAGTATGAAGCCAAGTTTACAGAACTGTCAAGGTTTGTGCCAGACTTTGTGAACACAGAAGCTAAGCGAGCTAGAAGGTTTCAACAAGGGTTGAAGCAGTGGATTCAAAACAAGATAACAGTATTTGAGATTACCGACTATGCCATACTAGTACAGAAAGCCTCAATCGTGGAGGCAGGAAGTGAGCAGATGTCTAAGAGCAAGGAAATGAAGAAGAGAAAGTTTGAGAGCCGCGGAGGAAGTTCCGCGAGCGGAGGTTTTCCAAGCAAGGTCAATAGAGGGGCAGTATCGCAACCAGCAAGGAGCACAGGGTTCAGAAATTTTGGGAGTGGTAGTACTGTCCAGAATAGCCGACCAGCAGGGGTATCTCATTTTATCCCACCCCGACCACTAGCACCAGAATGTAAGAGATGTGGAAAGAAGCACCATGGCAACTGTCTCCAGGGGACAACAATTTGTTTCCAATGTGGGCAAACAGGTCACTATGTTAGTGACTGTCCCCAGAGAGGATTGAAGTGTTTCCAGTGTGGAAGGGCGGGGCACATGAAAAAGGAATGCAAGGCACCAGCACCCACAATGTCCAGGATGAGCGGGACAGCTTCCAATAAGCCACCAACAACAAGGACCTTTAATATGACGGTGAAGAATGCCGTGCGAAACGCGGATGTTATAGCAGGTACCCTTCTCCTTAATACTGTCAGCGTGAACGTTTTATTTGATTCTGGAGCTACTAGATCGTTTGTGTCTAAGGATTTTGCATGCAAGTTAAAACTTAAGACGGAACCTTTGAAAGAATTATTGCAGGTAGAGATAGCCAACCGGGAGGTGATCCCAGTTAGTCAGGTACACCCAAACTGTAGTTTAAAGATAGATAGGCAAACTTTTAGGGTAAATTTAATCCCTTTTCAGCTAGGAGAGTTTGATGTCATTTTGGGAATGGACTGGTTGTCAAGTAACGGTGCGCAGATTGACTGCGAGAAAAAGAAGATCAGATTGAAAGTGTTAGGAGGAAAGGAGGTCGTGTTCCAGGGACAACGACAAGTCCAAAATTTTTTAAACATAGCCCAAACTAAGAGGTTGTTACGAAAAGGGTGTGAGGCTTACCTAGCACACGTAGTAGACACCAGTCAAGAGATGCCTAAACTTAGAGACCTTCGAGTGGTGTCCGAATTCGAGGATGTATTCCCTGAGGATCTCCCAGGACTACCACCCGATCGAGAAATAGAGTTTGCAATCGAACTAGCCCCAGGAACGGCGCCAGTTTCAAAGGCCCCGTATCGTTTAGCCCCAGTAGAAATGAAGGAACTAGCCACCCAACTACAGGAATTATTGGAATTGGGAATGATAAGACCAAGTGTGTCACCATGGGGCGCGCCAGTATTGTTCGTAAAGAAGAAAGACGGCAGCATGCGACTATGCATAGACTACCGAGAGCTGAACAAGTTAACGATAAAGAACAAGTATCCCTTACCAAGTATTGACGATCTATTCGACCAACTGAAAGACGCAGTGTGTTTCTCAAAGATTGACCTCAGGACGGGGTATCATCAGTTAAAGATTAAGCCGGAGGATATACCAAAGACAGCATTTCGCACCAGATACGGACACTACGAGTTTCTGGTGATGTCATTTGGATTAACCAATGCTCCAGCAGCCTTCATGGATTTGATGAACCGAGTTTTCAAGAAATACTTGGAAAAGTTCATCATTGTTTTCATCGATGATATTTTGATTTATTCGAGGACCGAAGAAGAACACGCCGAACATCTGAGGATAGTTCTGGAAATTTTAAGGGAAGAACGGTTATATGCCAAATTCTCGAAGTGTGAATTTTGGCTTAGGGAAGTTCAATTTTTGGGACATGTAGTAAGCAACGAAGGGATATTGGTCGACCTTGCTAAGATAGAAGTCGTTTCCAATTGGGAAAGGCCGACCACACCGACCGAGGTAAGGAGTTTTGTGGGACTGGCCGGTTATTATAGGAGGTTTGTGCAAGATTTTGCCAAGATAGCCGCCCCATTGACTCGTCTTACTCGGAAGACAGAAAAGTTTGATTGGACAGAGAGATGTGAGGAAAGTTTTCAAGAATTAAAGAAGAGATTAATAACAGCTCCAGTATTAGCACTACCTGACGGAAAGGGAGATTTCGTAATCTACAGCGATGCCTCGCATAAGGGATTAGGATGCGTGCTGATGCAGCATGGCAAGGTGATTGCTTATGCATCCTGACAGTTGAAGGAATATGAAATAAGGTATCCCACTCATGACTTAGAACTAGCCGCGATAGTCTTCGCATTGAAAATTTGGAGGCACTATCTATATGGCGAAAGATGTGAGATTTACACGGACCATAAGAGCCTAAAATATATTTTTACACAAAAGGAGTTGAACATGAGGCAAAGAAGATGGCTAGAGTTAATCAAGGATTATGACTGTGAAATTCTCTATCACCCAGGGAAGGCCAATGTGGTGGCCGATGCCCTTAGTAGGAAAGAAAGACTTAAGATGATGACCTCTTCGGAAGAGCTGATTCGTGAATTTGAGAAAATGGAAATTGAAGTAAAAGTGACCGGTGAGGGCACCGAAGGATTATTTGAGATCAGTATGCAGCCCCCATTGATGGAAAAGATCAGGCTGTGTCAAGAAAAGAAGCGAGAAGGAGAATGGAAATCCCTGACAGGGGAGGAAATAAAGTGTGAAAAAGATGATAAAGGAATTATGAGATATGCTTCCAGGATTTGGATTCCTAATGTGCAGGAGTTAAAAGATGAGATTTTGCATGAAGGACATAATTCGAGATATTCGATTCACCCAGGTGGTACCAAGATGTATCGAGATTTGAAAGAGTATTATTGGTGGCTGAACTTGAAAAAGGATGTGATATAATGGGTGAGCAGGTGTTTGACATGTCAAAGAGTGAAGGCAGAACACCAGCGACCCAGTGGTCTTTTACAACCCTTAGAGATTCCCGAGTGGAAATGGGAACAGATAGCAATGGACTTCGTAGTAGGCCTACCAAGGACGAACACGAACCACGATGCGATATGGGTGATCGTAGATCGCCTAACCAAGTCAGCTCATTTTCTTCCAATCAACGAGCGTTATACAGTCGACAGACTGGTGGACATATACATCAAAGAAATTGTAGTGCGACACGGAGTTCCCGTGTCCATAGTGTCAGACCGAGACCCAAGGTTTAACTCAAGGTTTTGGAAGAGTTTCCAAGAAAGTATGGGGACTAAGCTAAACATGAGTACTGCCTACCATCCCCAAACGGACGGGCAAAGTGAAAGGACCATTCAGACCATAGAAGATATGCTGAGGGTCTGCGCTATAGATTTTAAAGGCAGTTGGAATGATCATTTACCTTTGATAGAGTTCGCCTATAATAATAGTTACCATGCGAGTATAAGGATGCCCCCATACGAAGCTTTGTACGGAAGAAGGTGTCGATCCCCCTTGTGTTGGGAAGAAGTTGGAGAGCGAAAAGTATTGGGACCCGAGTTAGTCCAGCAGACAAGAGAAACAATAGAGCTCATCCGGAGCAGGCTGATAGCCGCTCAGGACAGGTAAAGAAAGTATGCCGATCAGACCAGGAAAGACAGAGAGTATGAGGTGGGAGACTCAGTACTTCTAAAGGTATCCCCGTGGAAAGGTTTAATGAGGTTTGGTAAGAAAGGGAAGTTAAGCCCAAGATTTATTGGACCATTTGAAATCCTAAGACGTATTGGGAAGGTAGCCTATGAGTTGGCCCTACCCCAAACCTACAGCAAGTTCATAATGTGTTTCATGTGTCAATGCTGAGAAAGTATAATGTAGATGCCAGGCATGTAATAGAGTATGAGCAGGTAGAACTACAACCAGATCTGACCTATGTGGAACGACCGGTGGAAATCTTAGACCGAAAAGAGCAAGTGCTCGGGAACAAAGTTGTCAAGCTAGTAAGAGTTTTATGGAGAAACCAGAACACGGAAGAATCGATATGGGAACTAGAAAGTGCGATGTTAGAAAAGCACCCACACTTGTTTTCAGTATAGATTCCGGGACGGAATCCCTTTAAGGAGGGGAGACTGTAAGAACCCGAATTTTTGTAAACTCCGAATTATGAATGAATAGTAACTTTGGAGTTTTTACGAAAAGTATGTTAGCCCACACCATGTAAATGGTAGAGGATTATAATTCCGAAGTTGTATTGTGATAGTACTAAGTAAATAAGTGAATGCAGAAGACGTTAGAATCCGAAGATTTTGACGTTTACTAATTGCTTTGTAATTTATGCGATATCGAGAGATGGAAGATTAAGTTATGATCTAGGGGTTATAATTCAAAGGAATTATATCATAGACATGTTAAGGTTTTATGTTTAGTGAAGGTTCACATTGCATAGATAGAAATGAGAAGTGTTAACCTTAAGCATGCTTTGCTAATTAAGGGATTAAGTGTTAAATTATGGGAGGACAAGTAATTGCACCCAAGGGTCATGTAACCCATGCAAACTAGATTGGTGTAAGTCAAAAAGAATTACCAAAGCCATGCAACTAGAATTGCAAACTAACCAAGCAAGTGACAAGTACTTAGGAACATGGTTCCATGAATTAAGGAACAAGGACAACCAACCATGCTTCTTTGACAAAATCTTCACCATACTTCTTTGACAAAATCAGCCAAGTATACTTGACCTTTCCATCACACACTTTTCATAAAGCAAGTGCAAGTAAAGTAGAAACAAAATCTCTCTCCCATTTCTTTCTCCAGTTTCTGCCCAGCTTGAGCAAGGTTGAAAGAAAATTTTATAACTCCAGTTATACTCGTCCAAAAATCCCCAAATTTTAACCATATCTTCTTCACTATAGTTAGAAGGTACGTATTTAATTTCATAATTGTTGGAGGTGTTTTGATTGGGTAAATAAATTGTAGAAGTTGAGGCTGAATAGTAACTCCGAAAATTACTAAGTTTTGTTCTTAATGTTTACTTATGATCAAGGCTAGATCAAGCTCTCCCAAGGACTCTAAGCTCTAGTAAAGTGTTGTTTGAACCCCAATAAGGTATGAACACCCTTAACTCCTTGTGTTTTGTGTGAGTAGTATGCCATGAAAGTGTTAGTAGATGGATCCATGAGTTAGAATGGTAAAGATGAAATGATGTTAGTAAGATGTTGAGTTTTGGTTGAGTTCTTGAAATGATGTTAGCATATGTTATGAGATGATTAGTTTAATGTTGTTAGCATGATGGTATGAGTGAGTTGAGTGTTAGTTTTGAATGGATTCACGTTGGTTGAATCCGGAAAACGTTACGTTTATAGCCGTCGTAATGGCCATTTTTCATGAGCACTCTTTTAAACTGGGAAAACCGATTTGTCAAGCCCCTGACCCTAACACCTCTGACCATGGTTGGATATTACTTGACTCATAGATCGTTTTGACACTTGAATCATGTTATTTCGACTTACGGTTTAGGAGATAAGCCATTTCTAGGAAGGACAGCTAAACCAACCAAACTGTTTCGGGAAGCCCTTTTTGTTAATATAAATGGACCCCTTAAAAGTCACCAAAAATTATGAAATTTTAAGGTAACATAGTTTGGACAGTGGTAAAGGCCTCTGCCAAATTTCATGACCAGAGGAGAATATTTCGAATTTATAAAATTGTTGAAGCCGGACAGGTTCAATGACGAACCTCAAAGGAGAATGAATGAATAAGGGATTTAAGTACCTATGTAAAGTGTCAAGTAGGAAGGTGTAATTGACCCATGAATGGACTTAAGTGATTAACATATGTCCTTAAGGTTAAGTAACTTTAGAATAAGAGGTCTAACTTATGTCAAGCTCATGGTTCGTGCGTGCGTAACGTTAGTGGTTAAGATAACCAATAACTAACGAAGCGTTCTATTTGAATTATATATAGATCGACCGTCAAGCCCTCGCACCTCGACGAACCCCAGGACCTCAGGCAAGTTTTCAAAACTAGTACCTTATGTACAAATGTTTTGTCGAAAGACTGTTGTTGTTGTGATATAACTGTATATTGAAAAGTATGAACTGTTTTATGTAAAGTTACATATTTCGCAAATGTTTCGGTTATATGCTATAAGAAATATAGATATAAGCCGGTAAGAGGAATAAGGCTCCAAGTGTATAGTGAGTATGTATTTTCGAACGTAGACCGGGAGTCGGAAGATTATGTTAAGTACTGTCGTAATCCGGAAGAAGCCGGAGACAGATGATTTTGAAAAGATGATATAAAAACTTCGATATTTATATGTTGATATTCTTTTGATAAAAGAATTAAATGAGGATAATAAATATTATTTTAATATTTATTTAATTAATGAATATTATTTAAATATTCATTTATCAAGGATTATTAATTAATTATAATTAATAAATATTATTTAAATATTTATTAATTATTTAAAATTCATTTACAAATTATTTTAGGTCTTTAATAATTATTCGAAGCTTTCGATAATTATTTTAAATACTTTCCGACCTTCAGAAAATGATTTAAAAATAGTAAGAGCTCCCTAATATTTTATTTAATTATTTTATTTTATTCTTTTAATAATAATAAAATACGTTCAGACTTATCAAAAATAGGGAACTCGGTATAGGAAGTGAACAGCTATTTACTTCTCAAAAGCAGTCAAGTTTTGGAACTAGTTTCCACAGTAGTAAGAACTTTTCAACTTATCAAAAGCAGAGAGGTTTCCGACAAACTCCCGAGTCATGGTTTTCAAAAATGAATTCAGAGATAGATGAATCTATTAACAAGTATGATATACTTGGGGAACTAAGATTAAGTTCTGGTTCTAAGTTATAGATTATTCCAGGGACTGGAGGAAAATTTCGGGCCTTTGATGTCGCCCGGTTAGCATAAGAGGTCGATTGACACCGGCCCAGCAGATGAATTTGGGGACTTTGATGTTGCCCGGTTAGCATAAGAGGCCGATTGACACCGGTCCAGCAGAGCATAAGAGGTACGTGAGAGGCACGGCCCAACATTTTGGCCCATATGCGGTCTAGGGTGATTTCCAATGGCGGTAAAATTCCGTCGGCTCCCCCTTCTACATGTAGAGAAACCACAAGAGCCTCCGTATGATACGACTGATCATCGTGTTTGTACGGTCGTAGTATGATGAAAAGCTCCAGTTATAGTCCCTTCTTCCAAATTGGAATTGTGCTACGCACCGTAACGAAAGCCGCTAAGAGCATAGTTATCGATGGTAGCGGAGAAATGTTTTAAAATGAATTATGTTACTCATCATGTCTCTACGAAAGTTATTTTAAACTTCAGTTGGTTGCACATAAATGCTTTTACAACTAACCTATAGCATGTTTTCAGAATATATGTGATAAAGGAAAAAGCTTACAGTTTTACAGCATATTTTCAGAAGTATTTTGTATATTGTTGAGCTATATTGCTCATACTTGCTTTCTTTATATATCACAACACAACAGGACAGCAGGATGCCGCGGATGCAATGCACCGCCAGGAAACGCGTGGGCAACGCCCGCGCATTCCGTAGGTTTTTCGCCAACCTACCTCAGGTAGGGAGTAGGAGTAATAGTAGGATAGGGGTACAGTTGTTGACAGTATGCCTTATCTATAAGTATGATCTATGTAAGTTAATTAACAAGAACATGTATTAGTATTCCGCACTGTTTCAAGTAGAAACTACATTGACTTTAAAGGCTCAGGATCTTACTTTTGGGATTGTAATATGACTCTGATGGATTTATGTATTATATGTATGTTCGTTCTGAGACTATAATTAGTAAGGAGTGTATATGAACTGTGGGGTCAATACAGGTGAAAGATTATCGATAAGGATTAAGTCAAGTGTATTAGTAGCAAGAGAAAGGGACCGTGACGGCCCAGATCTCTGACCCCGGGTCTGGGGGCGTTACAGTAAAATCCAAACTTACTGTCAAGACATCTCCATCTAAACCTACTGTCAACACCAGCATGACAGTAACTTCTAAACATACTGTCATGAAGACCAAGAAGAACAGAAATGGAAAATTAGGGATAAACAAAAAGAACAATTATGATTATATTCCTAATGCTCCTAGAAAGTTGTGCAACAATTGTGGGTCTTCTAGTCATCTAACTCATGTTTGCAACAAGGTCAAGTATACTGATAAAAATGTTACCTCTAGCAATGGAAACCTACACAGCATGCCTTTAAAGAACAAACAAGTAACTCACTGTGGTGACTTCGATTGTATTTCATGCAAAATGAATTTGATGATTGTTTGCTTTAATCTGCCTTTTGCTAATAATCAAAAATTCTTGCATAACAATGCTAAAACTGGAAAGGCAAAGACTCCAAGTCCTCCTAAAGTTAGGATGGACAAGCCACCCAAGAACAAAGCTATCAAACCTATATTCAAAACGGAATGGGTAGCTACAGGAGTCTTGTTAAAAGCAAAAGAAAGAAATACAACTGAATCAACTTCAAACTGTGATTTAGCTAAACAAAATGGACCCAATGAAAGTTGGGTACCAAAAGCAACTTGAGATGTTTTGCTTTGCAGGGCAACAGGAAAAATAAAAGAATCATGTGGATCATTGATAGTGAATGCTCAGGACACATGACAGGTGATAAAGCCCTGCTATCACAGTTCAAGGAAATGGCTGGCCCTTGTGTAACTTTTGGTGATAATAACATTGGTTTCACAATGGGATATGGCATACTGGAACTTGGAAACTTAAAAATTGAGAAAATTGCTCTAGTAAATGGTTTGAAGCACAATTTGTTGAGTGTAACTCAATTTTATGAAAGAGGTTTCAAGGTTGGTTTTGATCAAGACAGATGTTCCATTATCAACAAAAAGACAGAAAAAGAAGTTCTTCAAGGTGTAAGGAAAGGGAGCCTCTACATTGCTGACTTAGATTCTGTAAGGAAAGACAAGGTCTACTATTTCTACAGTAAGGCCTCCTCAACTGAAAGTTGGCTGTGGCATAAGAAGCTATCTCATTTGAATTTCAAAGCAATGAATCATCTAATGAAGAGAGAGTTGGTAAAAGGGCTACCTCAACTTGAATTCTGTCAAGAAGGATTCTGTGAGGATTGCCAGAAAGGGAAACTAAGGAGAGCTGCTCATAAAAGCACTCCTAGTGGTTCAATCAATGAAGCATTTCAATTAATTCACATGGACTTATTTGGTCTTGTGAATGTGCAATCACTGGCAAGAAAAAGATATGCTTTAGTAATGGTTGATGATTTCTCAAGATACACTTGGGTAAGGTTTCTAACATCCAAGGATGAAGCTGCACAAGAGATTATTGATTTGGTTAGGGTTCTTGACAAAAATCCCAAGTACAAAGTGCAGACCTTGAGAAGTGATAATGGTACTGAGTTCAAAAATAGTATCATGAATGATTTTTGCAAAGACAATGGAATAACTCAACAATTCTCTGCACCAAGAACACCTCAGCAAAATGGTGTTGTGGAAAGAAAAAATGGAACTCTTATTGAGGCTGCAAGAACAATGTTGACTGAAGCAAAACTCCCTACCTACTTCTGGGGTGAAGCAATCAATACAGCCTGTTACACTCAAAACAGGACTGTAGTCAACAAAGCCTATGGGAAGACACCCTATGAATTGCTTACAGGAAGGAAACCAACTGTCAACTATTTTCATGTCTTTGGGAGCAAGTGCTACTTCATGAAAGATTCAAATGAGATCAAAGGAAAGTTTGATACTAAGGCACTTGAAGGAATTTTCATGGGATATGGTATTGATAGGACTGCATATAGAGTCTACATCTTTGATCACAAGACTGTGGAGGAGAGTGTAAATGTCACCTTTGATGAAACTAAATTTCCTGGAATTGAAGGAAGTCAAGAAACAGAAGCTTTAGTCTTTGAAAACCAAGGCTATCTAGAAGAGATTGAAGAGAATTCACCAAGTATTGATCACACTATTTCTGGTCCAACAATGGTTCCCAATAACCCTGGAGAAAATGAAGGAACTGCCCAAACAACTGATTTTTCTGGAAATGTTCCAATGAATAGTGGACTTGAAGAAATTGATGCTGTAAACAGTGCAAGAACAAAAGATGCTGTCAATCAACAAAATGCTGAAGACTCTAGTGACTCTTTAAGAGGAACTAAATGGAACAGAGATCACACTAATGATTTAATTATTGGTGATCCAGGAACTGGAGTCAAAACAAGAAGAAATGTTGTCAATGAATGCATGTACTCTTGTTTTCTATCTCAAACAGAACCGAAAACTCTAGAAGAAGCTTTGATTGATCCAGATTGGATTAATGCTATGCAAGAGGAGCTGAATCAATTTGAAAGAAGCTGTGTTTGGGAGTTGGTGCCTAGGCCAAAGAACAAATCCATTATAGGCATCAAATGGGTTTATAGGAACAAGATGGATGACTGTGGAACTGTCACAAGAAACAAAGCAAGGCTGGTGGCAAAAGGCTACTGTCAACAGGAAGGAATTGATTATGAAGAAACATTTGCTCCTGTTGCCAGACTTGAGGCAATAAGAATCTTTTTGGCTTTTGCTGCATTCAACAACTTCAAGGTTTTTCAAATGGATGTTAAAAGTGCTTTCCTAAATGGAGAGTTAGAAGAAGAAGTGTATGTTGAACAGCCTCCAGGCTTTGAAGATCCAAAGATGAAAAACTTTGTGTACAGACTACTCAAGGCATTGTATGGTCTAAAGCAAGCACCAAGGGCTTGGTATGATATTCTTTCCAAGTTTCTTCTTGATAATAACTTTACAAGAGGGATTGTGGATAAAACTCTTTTCTATAAAAAGCATGGAAAAGATATCATTCTAGTCCAAGTATATGTTGATGACATTATCTTTGGTTCAACAAATGAAGATTTATGCAAGAAATTCTCAGAGTTAATGCAGAACAAATATGAGATGAGTATGATGGGTGAATTAGTATTCTTTCTAGGACTTCAAGTCTATCAAAAAGAAGATGGAATATTTATCTGCCAAACTAAGTATATTAAAGATCTTTTGAAAAAATTTGATATGGAAGACTCATCTCCTGCAAAAACTCCAATCTCAATAGCAACTCAACTTGACAAGGATCCAAAAGGAAAGAAGGTGGACAAAAAGATGTATAGAGGGATGATTGGCTCTCTCCTCTATCTAACAGCTAGCAGGCCTGACATAATGTTTGCAACAGGTTTGTGTGCAAGGTTTCAGTCTGATCCAAAGGAGTCACATTTAATGGCAGTAAAAAGAATTCTCAGATATGTGAAAGGCACTCAAAACTTAGGCCTTTGGTATCCTAAGGATTCTAGCTTTGACTTGGTTGAATATTCAGACTCAGACTATGCAGGGTGCAGAATAGATAGAAAGAGTACAACAGGAAGCTGTCAGTTTTTGGGAGAAAGATTGGTTTCTTGGTTTAGCAAGAAGCAGCATTCAGTGTCTAATTCAATTGCAGAGGCTGAATATATTGCAGCTGGTAGTTGTTGTGCTCAGCTTCTTTGGATGAGGAACCAGCTATTGGACTATGGGTTGACACTGCAAGGAATTCCTATCTTTTGTGACAACACTAGTGCCATAGCAATTTCAGAGAATCCTGTTCAACATTCCAAAACTAAGAACATTGACATCAGACATCATTTCATTAGAGAGCATGTGGAGGAAGGCACAATCAAGCTAATCTATGTGCCCACAGAGAAGCAACTTGCAGACATTTTCACCAAACCATTGGATGAAAAGACATTCAACAGGCTAGTGAGTGAATTGGGTATGTTAAATTTAACCTGTTGATGTAATTCTGTTTAGTTGATCAAAAAGTTAATTAACTAAATTTCACTGTGAATTAATGGCCTCTAGAGGTGTTTTGATTTCTATCACAGTGAAAAGATATGATGAAATTTAACTGAGAGGTTAACTAATTGTTTTTTTTTGTAACTTGATAAAAAGTATTGTCAATAAACTTGACAATATGTTTTATCTATACTATCATATGGTAACAAGTTACTGTCAAAATCTGTGAAAACTTACTGTCATATGTTTGAAAAGTCTTGACAATATAGTTCGCGGGATTAAAACTTACTGTCAAATTCTGTGAAACTTACTGTCAAAAGGTTGTGAAGCCTTGACAGTATGTTTCGCGGGATCAAGACTTACTGTCGAATCCTGTGAAACCTACTGTCAAAGAATTGAGAAATAATGACAGTATAGTATGCGGAAATGAAACTTACTGTCAATATCCTTTGACAGTACAGTTTTTCAAAAACCTCTGCATAACATAATGTCACCAGTTAATATTAGAGTTATTCTTTTATTTTATATATATTCTCTAATCTCTAATGTTACTGTCAAGAGTGTTTGTGATTTCTAGCTCAGAAGTTAGTGTCAAAGAATGGAACTTGAAGACAACTGTCACTTTAAATCGTTTAAAATTCCTTCTTGACAGTATCTTTTTCACATCATATATATACAAACAGCTTAAATCTCTCACATTCTTTATTTCTCTTTAATCTTCAAATATTCAAACGCCCTAAAAACCCTTTATTTTCTCTGCAACTCTGCAACTTCTTCTAAACCGTTCTTCAACTATCTAAACCTAGATCTAAACCATTTTCTTGTAACCATGTCTGGACCCCAAATCATCTGTTCTCTTGCCCAAACCAACTTCACCACCATGGCTTCAGTTGGTGAAGCTGGAGAAGCCTTCAAACCCCTTGTTGGCTTCATAAATAACTCATACCTTACCTATGCCCTAACTGCAAGTCCTCACCTTGAAATCCCAAGACTTTCTCATTTCTGGACCTCTGCAGTATGTGAGGGGGAGCAAGATGCTAGCTCTATCTCCTTCCAAATCAATGGTACCTCTTACACCATTGATTCCTCTCACATAAACAAAGCTCTTCATGTGGAAGAGGCTGAAGGCTTGCTATTTAAGGAGCCTGCAAGTGAAGAACAACTTGCCAAGTTTTTCAAGTTGATTGGGTATGCTGGACCTAAGCTTAATGCAAATAGTGATGAATGGTATCCTTCGGGAGGCATGGACAGGAAGTTCCTAAACAAAGAGTGGAGCATGATGTTAGATGCTATCTCCAGGTCCATGTCAAGCAAAATAAGTGGCTGGAATGAAGTGCCGGCCTACATCATGAAGATTGTGCATTCTATGGTGCACAATTACAGAATCAATATTGGGAAGCTCTTGATGCCCCTATTCAAGCTGGTGCTGGGAAAGAAAGAAGCCAGAAAACCGGTAATTTACTATCCTAGATTCTTTATGCTTATAATTAACTCTGTTGTAGGCATAATTAATTTAGATAGTGTTCAATGCATGGAGTCCCCAACTCTTAAGAAAAATACTCATTCCTTGTTAACCAGTAAACCACTTAACACTGAATTGAGTTTATTCATAACTGATTTCATGCTTTCTACAATTAATAGATTGAATTTAAAAATTGTTGGGGACCATCATGTATTTTCCTTGAGTGATGAGAATGGTGTTGACCTCTCCATTCCTAACCCACACTTCAAACCTTTTGAAGGAGTCCGGCCTTCTAGAGTCTCCAAAAATATTAGCCAAGGGTCTGGTTCCTCTCAAAAGGGCAAATTTTCTAAAAGGATGAGAATCACTCACCTAGGATAGAAACCTTTCCACAGGTAGGTGATGAAACTGCACTAGATTCAGCAAATAAGGTTGGTAGTCTGAACACAGAACCCACAGAGGGCCCTGATGAGCCTAAGAGAAAGAAGGCAAGGGTATCAACCTCTGTAAGCCAGATTGTGTCCTCTCAAAAGGGCACAGATCTTAATAGGGATCAAAACACATCTCTAGATGTCTCCTCTCAACAAGGGGCATCTATTGAACTTGGCCAGTCTCCCATGGCATCTTGTAAAGAGTCTGCACAACAGGTTGAACACACTCAACCTGAGCCCACACTTGAAGACACACACAATATAGGGCTAGAAAATGTGGAACACAATTCATTCAATTATAGTGCATCACTCTTTGCCAACATTGAAGATCAAAATGTTGATGCACTATTCCAAAAATTGAATGCACCTGATCATAGCAATCCACAAGAACCTTCTACTCAAAGGGTGGAAGAGATTGCTGTCACAGCCTCTGTAGCTGTTAAAGACAAAGTTGTTGTCAATCCTCCTAACAGTAACTTTTCAAAAGATGCTGTCAACTTTTCAAAAGATGTTGTCAACATTCCAATTCAAGACAGCAACTCTCAAATGGCTGCATCTTCTCAACAATTAAGTGATGAAGATCTTGCTCTAATTTCTACCCTACTTAAGGTAAAATCTAAAACTTTAGTGCAAGATGTACCTGCTCAGTCTCTTGCACCTAGGATGAGTGAGGGTGTGAAAAGAAAAAGATAGATAAAAGAAAAGAGAAGTAAGCATAAAAATGAGGGGCTGGGAAAATCCCAGGCAAAAGGAGAGGGCCCTGAGCAAGGCCAAAATAAAAAACAAGATGTGGGAGCCCGAATATCAAAGGCATTAGGCCTGGAAAGTGAGTTGGTGAGGAGTGATGAGATCACTCAGAAAAAATAAGAGAGTGTGAGAACCACCATATACACTAAATCCCCTAAACAAGCTGCTGAAAGGTTGAAATCCCTTTCACACAAGGTCTCTAAGTTATCCAAGAACCTGGACACAGTGGCCAAAAATCAGGTGAAGCTGGTAAACAGGATGTCCAGTTTAGAGCAAACCATGAATGCAGGGTTCAAGGCCATCTTTGACAAGCTTCAGGAGTTTCAAGCACAATTTTCAATCCCTGCAGTTGCTACCTCAACTAAGGGGGAGAAAAGTGGTAAGGCTGAAGTGTTTGTTGTAAATGGAGAAAGGAGTGATAAGGTGGCAGCTAAGGAGACAACTCAAGCTGCATCTCAGGGGGAGAGTCAACTAGAATTATTATCTAGTGTGGCTGCTGAGATTGCTACACAGCTTGGTGGTGATAAGGGGGAGAGACCTAAGGAGAAAGGTATTGTGATTAAGGAGAATGCAACAATGAAGGATTCAATGATCCATGTTGCAGGAAAAGGAAAAGATAAGCTTTTTCAGGATGAAGGTGGTGACTGGGTAATGGAAGAAAGAGAAGACTTTGGTGATGAACAAGCTTCAATTCTTATGGTGGATGAAAATGAAAATAGCAGAGTTTTTGAGGATGCAAAGTTCAACCAGATAATCAATGAATTGAGAGCCTCATCTAACAGGGACCCCAAGAAATTCTCTGATTCAATGAGACAGTCAACCACAGGAGCAGCTGTGATGGTGTCCAAAAGCAACAAGTGGGTGATCTTTGTCAGAACTGAAGGAGGCTACAGCTGGAGTGTGAGCATGGCTTATCTAAGCAGGCAAGAGATTGCAGTTATTGAAGCAATCAAACTCAAAATCAAAACAGATAAGTCATGGCTAAATGAAAACTTGAAAAGAACTTTACAGAATCTGGTTATTGAGAAATTGCCAGAAGTAATTCAAAATCCTTTAAACATCAAATTCAGTTGCTCCATAGATGGAAAATACAGGTCTATGAATCTAGAAAGGGTGAGTAATTGTAGGCCTAAATCTGTTAAAGAAGGTTTTGACCACTTCAAGCAACTGCCCATGAATGAAGAAAGAATGGAAGTGTTGAGAGTGTTGGAAGGAGAATTGAAAAGAATTGAAGATTTGAAGCTGAAAAGGAATGTGAAGAAGCCACAAGAGAAAAGAGATGGTGATGATGAAGAAAAGCCTGATGGAGGTGCAGGTAGTTCCAGCCAACACAACAATGGTGAAGGGTCATCTGGAACTGGAAATAAGGTGGAGGAAGAAAAGGAGAAAGAAGAGAGGGAGTATAGAGATGGTGTTGAAGGGAAGGTTTTGAAGACAGTGGTACTTGGAGGAGAAAATGATGAAAAAGATGCTATCAGGAGTAATAAGGGAGAACCTGTTGTCACAGAAGGTGCTGTCACAGAACCTGCTGTCACAAAAGGTGCTGTCACAGAACCTACTGTCAAGCATGGAGTGACAGTAACTTGTCAAGAGCCACTGTCGAAAGAAGTGAAGGAAAAGGTGTTGTCAAGCAATATTTCCACATCTAAGAAACGCATAAAGGCAAGGGCAGAAAGACCAAAACTTCATTCAAGAAAAAAGCCAAGTAGAAGTAGTTGGAAGCTAATTGTTAAGAAATTCCAAGCAGAAGTTCTTGATGTCAGGAGACCCACCATCAACAACTTAGATGAGTTTAAGTCAGAATTGATTACTAAAGTTGATGTTGAGTGGTCTGAGTTCAACACTTTGAGCAAGATAACCATCTCTTATGCTACTGATAATGTTGAAGCTTTAGGGATTGATTTAAAGGAAGCAACCTACTTCATGGTAAGAAGAATGCTCCTAGTCATCAAGGGCCAAGACATCAGAACTCAGTTATTCAAGGGAATTCTGATCAGAAAATTCTTGGAGTTAATGGACTCCTACAAACCTCATCCCTTGGATTTCATTGGAAATGATGAGCCTGTGACAGTAATATTTCCAGATGGAGTCATGTTCGAAAATAAAGATGGAGTCAAGGAATTCTGGGATATGAATTCCTTACAGGACAAAAACACTGATCTCCTGATGATGTTATTGAAGCAACTACAACAACTTCCATATCCTGAAGAACAAGGATTCATCTCCAAACTCCAGAGAATCATATCTACCAAGGAAAAGAAAGAATATGAAAAGAAGGTGGAGTATGAAAGAACTCAGAAATGTCTACTCAGGAATCCTGATAGATTAGTCTTCTACAACACTGGTGGGTCAGCTGAAGAAATCACTTTTGACCACTTGAAAAGATTAGCTGAAAATGATCCTCATATCATTGAACTCATCATGAAGCAATTGCTCAAAATCACAAACCCTGAGATTTCTGATTTGAAGAATAGAGCACTTGAGATATGTGATTCTGAGAAGAAAGAGGAGAAGGAGAAGAAGAAGAAAAGAGAAGAAGAGGTTGAAGCTACCAAGAAGAAGGTGGAGAGGATTACCAAAAGAATCAAAGAGGCTGAGATTGACATGAAGCATGCTATGTTAAATGATCAATTCTCAAAAAGGCCTAACTATGTTTCTCTAGTCCCTTTTGGGCCCCTGAGAATTATTATTGATGGCATTGAAGTGGAGGCTATTAATTTCAGGGTGCTCAACAATGAAAACTTGAGAAAGATCTTCAGACAAACAACAGGCTCATTCCTGGAAACTGAAAGTGATTTAAGCAAGAATGTCTGGAAGATTATTGAGTCAAGAGAAGAAGAGGATGAAGCCTTAGACAAACGCAGGGTGGAGCAGGTCTACTCTTCTATAAAAGAAAGATTTGTCAAAGACATGTTTGGAATGAAGTTTCTATGCATATCCAAAGGACCAACTGAGAACTACTACACCCACAAGGATTTAAAGGGTCTTACCTACAAGATGGTGAAACTAGTCTTAGATTGTGTTACTGATCATGCCAAGACAGATGAAGAGAAGAAAGAACTGAAAGCTCTTGAAGGGTTGTATGGAAGAATGACAGCAGAAAAGAAGTGATTATGAAGCTCAAGACAAAATTGAAGATTTGCTCAGTCTAGAGGAGCATACTTGAGATAGGATTGTACTTGTAATTTTGTTTATTTTCTGTACAAACACTTCTACTTTTATTAGTTGAGTTAGCATCTGCAGTTTTCTTTAAATTTGTCTTTATTTATCATAAAAACAAATTGGGGGAGATTGTTAGGGATTGTGGCACTATCAATGTAATCAACTAATAAGTACTTAGATTAATTAGAAATTAACTAAGTAAAACATACTGTCATATACATCTTGACAGTATGTTTAATTGTCACTTGTAACAGTATGCAGTTAAGCCAAGTAGGTGACAGCATGTTTAAATAGTTACTGTCATGTACAAATGAAATAAAATGATCTATGAAGTAGAAGTTCACACAGTGTTCATGCACAGCATGGATCGAATTTTTGACAGAAACTTTCTGCAAACTGAAGCCTACGACAGCATGTTCATGTGACAGCATCCTTTGGAACAGACGACAACAACTATTCCTTGATAGTAAACTTGGCGGAGATTGAAGAATCAAAGACAACAAGTTTTCTAACAGTAGCTTTGGCGGGGATAGTTGACAGTATGTTTGGCGGAAGAATTGACAGCAACTTTGTTCGACAGCATATTTATCAGGATAGTCGACAGCATGTTTTGCGGGATCCTTGACAGCAACTTTAGATGACAGTACGTTTCAGAAGAATATCAGGATCGACAACAACATATGCGGAGACGAAGTTACTGTCACCAAAGAGAAGCAAAAGGTTGACAGTAACCTTTTGGTGAAGCTGACAGTCTGTTTCAAGAAGCAGACTAGGTAAAGGTCTTTCATGGATTGATCTTGACAACTCAACCTAGTCTGTCAAGACTACTACTGCAACTTGAGATAAAGTAAGCATAAAGGTGAAGCATGCTCGTGGAGTCAAGAATGTCAAATCCTCTCAGAGCAACTTTATCTACATATGGAATGAAGACAGACTTGAGAAGAAAAAGTGTAGTTTCTATTTCAAGTATTGTCCAGGAAACAAGGGAAAGCAATCTTGTAAGTGAGGTGTGTGTTTCAATATAAAAACACATATCTCACAAACACTTTCCCTTATGCAACTGAGCTTAACTTTTCTCAAGCATAGAAAACCTTAGCATTCTTGTTATTGTTTCTATTGAAGCTGGAAATACTTTCCAAACAGTTGTAGCAACAAAAATTAATAAAATTAATTTTTGAAGTATATCACCTTGAGTTTTAATCTTCTTTTTATTGTTTACATCACTACTTGATATTATCTCTTTTGTTTTGTTGTTAGCAAAAAGGATAAATTATCAAGTTGCATTCAACCCCCCCCCCTTCTGCAACACTCATACTGTCTAACACGTTGTTAGGGATTCAGAAGTATTAGAATTAGTACACACAGACATATGTGAATTCAGTGGTGTTTTGACTAAAGATAATAAAAGATATTTCATTACCTTTATAGACGATTGTAGTAGATACTGCTATGTTTATTTACTTAAACATAAAGATGAAGCACTAGATAAATTCATTATGTATAAAAATGAAGTTGAAACACAAACTGGCAAAGTACTTAAACGTTTGAGGTCGGATAGAGGTGGAGAGTATACGGGTACGTCATTTAATGAATTTTGCAGAAGCAGTGGTATAGTTCATGAAGTGACTCCACCATACACTCCTGAGTCTAATGGGGTGGCAGAATGAAAGAACAGAACATTTAAAGATATGATTAACAGTATGCTAATTAATTCTGGGTTGCCTAAGTACATGTGGGGAGAGGCTCTGAATACGACTTGCCTTATTCTGAACAGAGTCCCTCTGAAACATATGGACAAGACACTTTATGAATTATGGAAAGGCAGAAAGGCTGGTTTAAAATATCTTCGTGTGTGGGGCTGCCTTGCAAAGGTACTTGTCCCTGAACACAAGAGAAAGAAACTGGGGCCAAAAACTGTTGATTGCATCTTTCTGGGCTATATTGAAACCACTACCGCTATGAGATTTTTAGTGTTAAAATCTGACATAGATGGGATAGTGGCCAACACTATAGTTGAGTTTCGTGATGCAACATTCTTTGAGAATGTGTTCCCTATGAAGACTGGTATACCTCAGGGTATTTGAGATGATGATCCCACTCGCACATCAAGTTCTATTCCTGATCATGTGGAAAGGATGACAAATATGGGGGTGGATCCTGCTAGTAGCTCTACTCCTAACGAAGTAGAGGAACCTAGAAGGAGTAAGCGTGCAAAGGTGGTCAAGGACTTTGGAAGTGATTTTATCACTTACAATGTCGAGGACGAACCTTTAACTTTTCGATAGGCCATGGATTCTGTGGAGTCAAGGCGCTGAAAAGAGTGAGATCGACTCTATTGTTTCTAACGGAACATGGGAGTTGGTTGATCTCCCTCCTGGGTGTACTACTATAGGATGTAAATGGATTTTCAAAAGAAAGATGAACCTGGATGGCTCAATAGATAAGTATAAGGCTAGGCTGGTAGCTAAGGGTTTTAGACAAATGGAAGGAATTGACTATTTTGATACATACTCTCCTGTTGCAAGAATGACAATAATTTGAATGCTTATAGCATTGGCTTCCGTACATGGTCTTATCATCCATCAAATGGATGTAAAGATATCTTTTCTTCATGGTGATCTTGAAGAAGAGATTTATATGGATCAGCCTGAGGGATTTGTTGCTTCTGGCAACGAGAGGAAAGTTTGTAAATTAGTCAAATTTATCTATGGCTTGAAACAAGCTCCTAGAGACTGGCATAAAAAGTTTGATGAAACTGTTTTGACTTTTGAATTTTTGGTTAATGAAAGTGACAAGTAATGTCTACTATAAGGTTAAAGGAAATGAAAAAGTGATTTTGTGCCTATATGTGGATGACATATTGTTGTTTGGAACCAATATTGAGATTATTAACGAGACAAAAAGTTTCTTGAAAAGGCACTTTGAAATGAAGGATATGGGTGCTGCTAATGTGATTCTTGGTATCAAGCTGACTCAGTCAGCTGATAGAATAACCTTGTCACAATCTCATTATATAGAGAAATCTATACTTGAGAAATATGGTTATTCAAATTGTAGAATCGCAAGCACGCCATATGATTCAAAAGTTGCTCTTGTCAAGAATAAGTCAGGAGTACCTGTGTCTCAGTTAAGGTATTCTCAGATTATTGGGAGTTTGCAATATCTTGCTAATGGTACTAGACCAGATATTTCATATTCTGTGTCTAAGTTAGCTAGATATACAAGTTGTCCAAATAAGACTCATTGGGATGCTCTTGATAGAGTGCTTAAATATCTAAAAGGCACCATCTACCTTGGTTTGCACTATAGGAGGTTTCCTGGAGTGCTAGAGGGATATAGTGATGCAAGTTGGATAGCTAAGAAATCTGGTTCCAATGGTGTGACTGTATATGTGTGTACCCTTGCGGGTGGAGCTATATCCTGGAAGTCTGCTAGACAGACTATTGTAACTCGGTCTACTTTTGAGGCTGAGTTGTGTGCATTAGATGCCACGGGGACGGAGGCTGAATGGTTGCATGGACTTATGTCTGTAATTCCTGTAGTAAGCCAACTGCTTCCTGCTCTTGCTGTTCATTGTGATAGTCGTACAACTATCGATAAGATAAACAGTAAGAAGTATAATGTGAAAACCAAAAGACACATCCAAGTTAGACTAAAGTCTATAAGGGGTTTGGTGTCTAACAGGATCATTGCTATTGAGTTTATTGGAACTCAAGACAACCTGACTGATCCTTTGACTAAGGGACTTGAGCATGCTGTTGTCCTTAAGTCGAGGTTAGGAATAGGATTGACAACCCATTTTGAGTCATCAATAGTGGGAACCCAATACACCTGAGAGGAGATCCCTCGAAGTGTATTCAATGTGGTAATAACAAGTTATGAGGGTGATTCGGTAGTACCTCTACTACAATTATATAGATATTCACGTATCTGAGTCTTTCCCCTGTAAACCTCAAGAGGTACTGTAACTGCTAGTAAGAAAGAGTTTTAAAAACTCTGAATGGGGTCAAGTCGTGAGACGAAATGTTGGCAGTACATCTTTGGAGATGCCCAGCTAAGCGAATGTTATTGTGTGGTCGCAATTAGAGGGTAGGGTTATTCCTCGAAGCATTCGACGAACAGGATCGAGACATGACCATTAACGTCTCAAAGCCGTAGATTAGCACCATAGCCTTTGACTTGTCGTCGTCTATGGAGTACGGTTAAACAAAAATGGATAAAGATTCAAGGTGAAACATTCCATCTATATCCGGTAGCCATCGAAATAGAGGACTTAGGAGGGTTCAAACCTTGCATAGGTGTGCCTCTTTCTCTACCTCGCATATATAAAGTGCATAGGTTTTTTGGGCGAACTGAGGCGCTAGTCGCTGTTGAGTGCTATGTATCTGTGGACGAAGTACTCTGTGCTGTTTTATCCTGGAAGTGATATTGCTGCAACCCAACACAGCGTAGTGGGGCAATAATCTCTTCAAGAAAAGTCAAGAGTTCTTGCAAGGCTTGGCGACTCAGCAGTTGTTTGGTTCTATCAGTTTATGCGTAAAGCTTCTGGTAGAGCTAAGTATTCTATCTTTTCTCTTGTCCTTACAGTTACTAATTTATATGTCTTGTTTTACCTTCGTGTTTTGTTTTGTTAATTGGTTTAATCTGTCTGTTCTTGTTAAATTATTTATATAACTGCCCCATTGTTGTGTGTAGTTTTTAATTATGCCCCAACACATAATTCATAAACTAACAAGTAGTCGACGAATCTAAAGCAATATGTCGAGTGGTTCGAAGATAAGATAATTTACCTAATAAATGGTGAATGTAGATACAAAATGATGGAGTGAGGTAGAGTAGTTGAATGTGAAATTTTGGTTGTTACATTATGAAGAAGAGTTCAACTGTAGATGAGTGTAACTGTTTATAGCCAATGGACCCACTACTGTAGTTAGATTACTTTACTTTTGGACTTCTGCCACCCGTTTGATGAATTCATCATATATTTATTCGCACAAAACTAGTTTTTATGTGAGATTAATATAAATCTAAAATCATAATTGTAACTAATATGTACAGTTTTAAAATTTAAAAACTGAAATTAAATCAAATATTATTGTCGTAGTTCGATTTTATTATATACGATTTCAATTTTAAGTGATGAGGTTTTGATTTTAAAATTAAAAATTATTAATCATGATATTTATTGATCAATTCATTATATACAAAATATTACATGTATTAGTAATAATAAAAGATGTTTTACTAGATTAATACCTATATTTAAATAATATTTTGTAGTGGTTTTTTTGAAAATTATCAAATTTTTTAATTTTTTTTGTAAAAATATGTTTTTTACTTAATATTTTGTAAAAATACGATTTTTACTTCTTTTTTTTGCAAAAATACGGTTTTGCAACCAATGTAACATTATCCAACTAAAATCAACCTAAAATGCAATTACGAGTAGCTTCAATTTTTTTTCAAAAAAAAGTTGTATTCAGTTGCATTTGATTACAAATTATTGATAAAAAAAAATTATATTTAATTTTTTTTAGTTGCAGATCGTATTTTTATAAGAAAATTTAAAAAAATAATAAAATTATAAAAATAGTAATACTTTTTATAAATACCCTAATTTTTATTCAATTATTACAATTGTAATTTATCAAGAGCGGTACATTCATTGAAACAGAAGGTTAGAATTTATATATATAGAGAGAGAGTCTTACTCCAATGAGAACCCAAATTATTGTGAGATATGAGATATAATCCTACCCATCCATTTAAATATCTTATTTACATCTCTCACCACTAATTAATCTTATCTACATCTTTATCATTTACCATCGCACAACCACCTCCGGTCACCACCCGTCCACCACCACCTGCATATCACCGGAATCGTGGAAAAATAACCAGATCTGAGAAAAAATCATCATAGCCATACAAAATTCACCGCCGCCGCCATCAATCATCACCCCCACCACCACCAACACCAACTGCACACCACTATCAACACCATCTGCATACCACCACCATCTGCGTAATCATCAGATGAGAGTCAAAAAATTGAAAAATTAGCAAAAATCACCACGAACTGACGCATAATGATCAGATTCTCAAAAAAATCACCGCATTCAAACAAATACAAGCCACCACACCATCACCAGACCATTGCTAACATATCACCACCATCATGCCGGAAACTATCATCCTTATCTTACATGATCATCTGCTACAACACAAAATCAATAAAAATCTCCAAGGAATTACAAAAATCATCGACCCTCAAGAAAAATCACCAACGGCGGTGAGTTGTTTCCGGTTGTGAGCAGATCTTAAATGTTACAGATCAAGTGGTATGATGTTTGAAGTGTCGAGGAAGGCGGAAATTTCAACGATTGAAGGTTGAATCCATCGGGAGATATGACGGATGTGGCGATGGGTAAGAACAGATGGATCGGGGGTGGCACGGAGGAGGAGTTCGTTGGCGGTTGGTGGCAGCGGCATCAGGGGAGGAGTTATGGTGGCTGGAGGGTAGGCGTAGGAGGGAGATGGTGAAACAGGTTGATCGGAGGCGAAGGATGTGGTCGGAGGTTGACGGTAGAGGGGTCGGCGCTGCTGGTGGCTAGAGGTCGTCGGCAGGGGTGAACGGAAATTATGGTGGGAGGATGTGGATGTGTGCAGCAGGTGAGGGGGAGGAATATGAGGCTCTGATTAAAAAATGTACCATATAATGGAGGACTGAGATTATATCTCATATCTCATTTTAATTAGGGTTCTCATTTGAGCAAAAACATATATATATATATATATAGAGAGAGAGAGAGAGAGTCCTACTCAAATAGAAAATAGCTTAAATGAGAAATAAAAAATAAGTGTCTCAGCTCACATATTTTATGTATTTTAATGTACTATATTCAAATTTAGGACCCACCACGCCCACCCACTGCCACCACTTTCCCGATTACCCACTGCCACCCTACCCCCAACCCACTGCCACGATCGCCACCACCTCCCACCGTCATCGCCATCGCCGTCAACCCTTTATATATTCCTCTCGACCCCCCTCCCTCTCAACCCAGCCCTCCTCCCCTCCTAACTTCTCTTCCAAAACTACCAAAATTTAGTGTTCACCCATTTATTCCGGCCACTAACCTCCATTAATTCCATTCATCTCTGCCAATTACTCATTCACCATCTTCAACCACCATGTACATCAACCACCCATCTCTCTATTCAATCTACATCAAAACCCACCTACAACAAGCACCCTATCCAAATAAAAACCGGATCTAAAATATAAACATAATATATGAACATAGACATCGATTTGAATTAGAGAAATCGTTGTATCTACGATTTAATCACTAATTTCTATGACAAAAATCACTAATTTATATGACATAAATCACTAATTTGTATTATAAAAATCATCAAATAATATATACGATACATATACATACAAACTATCATTTCTATGAAAATCGATGATAATCGCCGATTTGGTGGCATATCAATGATGACTAAGCTTATTATCCGATAAGAAGTTGCCAGAGAAGACGACCAGAGGCAGAGGTATTGGAGAGGCAGTTGCTGGGGAGGGGGTAAGCTAGGGATTGATGGGAAGGGAGAGAGGGAGAGGCGGGGGAATACGACTGGGCTGGGTGGGCTGAGATGGGATGGAATCTCATGAATAAAGGTTGGGTGATTGTGTGGGTGTGTGGCATAAACTTATTTTTTATTTCTCATTTAAGCTATTTTCTATTTGATCACTTGCCTATATATATATATAGGCTAATGATCAAATGAGAAATAGAAAATAAGATCTTAGCCATATATTCAAGTTTAATCTAATGTGTTGGATCAAATCAAGCCTAATCTATGTAATTATTTGTCTTGCTGTAACATACTTAGAACTTCTGTATTAGGTTAGTGACTTAGTCATTTCAATGTATTATTGCAGTTAGAAGTATGATCAAATTGTAATTTCAAGTTGTAATTAAAGTCAAAGAATAAAGTATGTTAGAAGATTCAAGTTGAATCATGCAACTAGACAAAGAAGACTTGTTGAAGAATAAGGAATGCAGTCTGAGAATTCGACTAAGGCAAATACACATTCGAGAAGTCACCTCATTCGAGAAGTCAGAAATATGCAATTGGTCGAGAAGTCTCAAAACACTCATTGGCTCAGTATTCGATTGAGAAGTACCCATTCGAGAAGTCAAGGTAATGAAGCCAATTGAGTAGTATGAAAATATACACATTCGAGAAGTCCAGTAAAACAATTCTAGAAGTTAGCCAAAGGAGCATTCAAGAAGTGATAGGGCTGAACCAATCGAGAAGTCTCAGTTTCAAGTATCCATTCAAGAAGTCTAGATTAATCGAGAAGTCCTTAAATGAAGTATGAAATCGAGAAGTCTAGTCATTCGAGAAGTAAGTCATTCAAGAACTAATCGAGAAGTCACAGCATGTACCCAATCGAGAAGTCAATCACCATGACTTCTCGAAGCAATTTTAACAGAGTACTCGACCATTTCAAAGAGCTATTTTCAAGGAAAATTGCAGAAAAACAAGACATATAATGTGCAGCTCTATCATTGCAAGACATATAAAGATTCCTGCTTTTGACAGAGAAAATTATAATTTATGGAAGAGAAAAATGTTAATGTTCATAAGGGCTGCTAACTCCATGTATCCAGAAATTCTGAAGAATGGCCCATTTATGCCAGTAACATTGGTTCCAGAAACAACCAATGGATCTGAGGTAATACCTGCAACATGGATACCCAAAGACCCATATCAGTACACATACACAGAGAAGGAGAAGGTGTCACTTGACAATAGTCTAATGCTCATACTCATAGAATCTCTAAACATTGTTATGTATAACAATATTGTTAACTGCACCTCTGCAAAACACATATGGGAAACCATAGAGATTCTATGTGAAGGAACTGAAGAGGTAAAGGACAACCAAAGGCAACTCCTTGTCTCACAGTATGAGGCTTTCATGTCAAAGAAAAATGAAGGCATAACTGAGGTGTTTGAAAGATTCAACAAACTCATCAATGACCTTCAACTCCATGGAAAATACTATGAAACAAAGGAGAAGAATATGAAGTTTCTGTTGACTCTCCCAAAACATCTAGAGCACAAAATCTCTGCAATTAGAGAAGAGAGAGATCTAACAAAACTTCCACTTGAAACCCTCTATGGAATTTTAAAGACATGAACTGGAGTTCTATCAAAAGAAGTTCATTTCAGCAAATAGAGGAAAGATGGCAAATATTTCAAATGTCTTGGTTGCAAATGAACCTTCAAGAATTGAGAAGACTGGTACAAGTAGAAAGTTGAAGATTGAAGAACTTGAAGAACAGGAACAAGATGAAATGGACTATGTCAAGAGTGAATCAGGGGAAAAAGATTTCTACACTATTGAAGAACTTGAAGGAATGGACAACATAACCATGGCCTTCATGGCAAAGAAATTTGGAAACTTAAGATTCAAGAAAAATAAAAGTTTTAAACCAAGACCAAATTTTAAATCTTCAAGCAAAGGAAAGACTCCAACAAGAAGCAATACCAATGGAGGGTATAAAACTGGAACAGTTGATAGATCTAAAATAAGATGCTATAACTGTAATGAGCTTGGACACTTTGCAACAGAGTGTAGAAAACCTAAAGCAATCAAGAAGGAGAAAGATTACTTGGAACTGGAAGCCAAGTATGAGGAACTCCTCAAAAAGCAAACAAGAAAGGCTTACATAGTTGAGGGAAAATGTTGGGATGATACAGATGAAGATGAGGAGGAGGAATATGGGAATCTGGCACTCATGGCTAGATCACATGATGGAGCATCATCCTCAAATACTCAGGTATCCTCATTAGTCTTACTTGACATTTCTAATTCTCAATATAAGAAAATTATTGAAGAATTGAGCATTGAAATGTTTAATATTCATACCAGTATGACTGCTGCATATGAGGAAATTGCTAGGTTGCTAAAAGCTAATGATGAACTGACTGCTAAGAATGAAACCTTAGAATTGTCTTTGATAACTCTGGAAAACTTGAAACAAGAGAATGAGTATCTCAAAAACAAAGTTATTTGCTCTGAGCAAATTGAAAAATTTCTTAAAGAACAAATTTCTAAAAATGAATTGAAAATAAGATCTTATCAAAACTGAAAGGGGAGATAGGAGTGAAGGGAAGTAACTCACTGCACTTTCATGTGTACTAGAAATGCTAAATGTAATCTCTATGTAATGGTTGGTGATAACTCAACAATAGAACAGGACATGTAAAAATATGCAGGTGCACAGAAATCTTGGATCACAGAGTTCAGTTAAGACAAAGTATCAAAGGATCATCTACAGACTTGAAGCTCACTGGAAGAAGTTCATTAACATGTTCAGGCCTCAGTGGAGAATAAAAGATATTGACATCTATTCAAGGATGTGGAAGCTACAGAAGATTGTCTTAGTCTATGAAGATTTTAGTGCATTACAATCGAAGCTACAAGTAAGGTTTGCAAAGAAGAATGTGGAATCATGTTCAGAATCAAGAGCCCCTATCAAGACTAGTCACTTATGAACCAGACCGTTGCATAAAGTGTCAGGACATTGGAGGCAAGCTCTCGTCGGTTAATATGGTTTTAATCATTCTAAAGTTGTTGGTTTTCTTGAGTCATGTGGAGGATCAACAAAGGTGGTAAATCAGTGTTGGAGAAATGCTAGCCTAATGGATAAGGGACATACGGCACAACCTGATTGGATCTTACTAAAGCTTCACAGATTAGAAGGCCAAATACTTGGACGTGGTGGAGTCACGTATACGGGGCCGAGTATTTGGATAAGGAAGTCTACACAAATTGAAGAGTGGAATGGAAATATTTAATTTAATTAAATAAAGTATTTATTTAATTATTTATATATTTTATAAATAAAGACATTCTTTATTTATATTATATATATTTATTTAAATATTACTTTTACATTAAATATTTCCAAAGGCATGCTTGGCACATGACTTTGAAGATAAGATTTGAGTGGACAAGAGTAAAAGGTGGAAAAGCAAAAAGCAACACCTTTTTCAATATAAAAAGAAAGAACCCAAGTCTTAATCTTAAGAGTGTGCATCCGGATGAGATTTGAAAAGGGGAGAGAAAGAAAAATTATTTTTCTCTCCCCCATGGCCATATTCCATATCTTGAATATTATGGGGCCATGAATTTCTTTGTTTCACCACTCATCTATTCTTCTATTGTAAACATTGCTAAATCTTGTTCAGAAGATAGGTTTGATTTTTGTCTCCTAGATCTAGAATTTGTAATATTTTTAGAGGAGCCAAAAATCATTTCTTTGTTGTGTTCTTGAGCTTATGCTCTTGAACTTGTTTGTAGCATTACCCCACTTCAATGAATATAAAGATATATTCTTGAACCTTGTTATTGTGTGTGCTTTGGATAATTTACTGTTCATTATCTTGGCTATTTTAATGGTGTTCTTGAGATTGAAGAAGATGGTGAACAGTACCCGGTTTTGAACCCCAAGTAATTTTTATGTTATCCCAAAAATAATTAAAAGTCATAATTTTAATTTGGGAATCGTATTCACCCCCCCCCCTCTACGATCTCCGGGACCTAACAATTGGTATCAGAGCTTCTCGGTTGACATACAAATCGATTGGATCCTATTTTTATTTTTTTTAGATTAAAGAGGGTACAAAAATAAAAATTATTTTTGGTGCAAATGGGTGTCCAGAAAAATAACAGTAGCTATTTTTGTTGTTTGTTAAAATTTTGGTTAAGTACATCTCGATCTGGGTTGATCGAGATGCGGATCGACTTTTGCTAAATGGAAAGAAAGACAAGCAGTATATATATATATATGCTCCCTACGCGCCATTGGATCGTGATAGTACCGCACGCGCTAACCTGGATCGACTTGCGGGAGCCTCCAGGTCGACTTGTGCTAAAAGGAGCCGACATCTCGATCTCGATCCGAGACTTGGATCGAGATGCGGATGCTGTAAAAACTATCTCGATATTGACTGAACACATCTCGATGTTGACTATCCCTTACCTTTTCCAACTTAAAAATACACACAATCCATACACACCCGTACATACAACACCCGGCACTGTAGCTGTTCTCTTCATTGCGGCAAGTACATACTCGATGTAAGATGTTGTAAGAAATACTTTCATTGCCTTCATGCATACATTCACACATTCACAGACAAGTTTTGTTGGAATCATGGTAAGAATGTTTAAGTATGTACATGCCTGTACGTGTTTGGGAAAGATGGAAGTACGATTAAGTGAACAGGCTTGGAAGAGACGGCAACTGGGTTAGAATAAGTGTTGGTTACTGCAAAGCATGTTCATGTTTTATCTATTTGCTGTTGATGGAGAACTGAACATGGTCACACGAGCTAGAGTTGTAGGCCCGTCCTCACTGTCATTCACTCCTCGCTTGGCCAAGTTCAACGAGCTGCGTCTTTAATAGAAAACCCAGTAGCAAATCCCTACCTCGTGTCCATTCTGTAGGTGTTTTGCATACCAACGGGTGGACTAGATGAGTTGCAGCAAGGCAAGGTTCCTTCTTGCGCATTTGGCAGGAATGGTTGGTTGAATGTTTTGAATGTTCAAGCTTAGGGTGGTGTAATGCCTGTGATGACTTTCACGACCAAGTGTAGGCCTTGTGCATTGCAGAACTGTGGCCTCGTAACCTGGCTCAGTTTGGACTGAGAAGAAAGTTTGCTTGCTGAGGGCATTCAAACAGTTGAACTGGGTTGGTGACGTTTGCGTATGACTGAGTTACAGTGCTGCTTGCTTGATTGGAGTGCATAACATGAGTGCAAACGGCGGGCTTTGTATAAGAATTGAGATGGTTGTGATGTGTTGCAAATGCAGCAGAACGAAAATATGTAGTGCAGTTATACATACATGGAGAACTGGGTGTAGAACATGTACCCGGGTTTGTTTATTAATGATTCAAATGGTTTGGCTGTGTGGTTGAGAACAAATAGAGATAGCATGCTGAGGGTTATCTGGGTTTGTTGTGATCGAAAGAAGGTTGGCTGCGTATGTATATAACTGGGTTAAGTATAGTGTATGTTGGCAAATCTCGATATATAAGAAATCGAGATTGTGTGGATCGACTTGCGGGGATTTTTGGTTAAGGCAAATCTCGATCTCGATATGATGCTGGATCGAGATCGAGATACGCTACTGTATATATATGCTTACAAAACTGATTTTCTTATATGTTTTTAATTAGTTTAGCTTAATAATTAATTTAATAATTAAATTTGAATTTAATTATATAAAAATTTTGGAAATAATTTTTAAATTTAAATAATTTATTTTTCGAGATTATTTTATATCTTGAAAAATATTTTATTTTCTTTTAAATTTTAGAGTAAAATATTTTATATACTTAATATTCTTATTTAAGAATTTTATTAATTTGAAAACTGAAATTAATTTTAAAAAATCCTATTTAATTTCTTTTGAGTTTAGTTTTTTTTTTAAGTATGTTGAGAATTATTTTTGAGGTTTAATAATTTATTTGTCACAAAACTTTAATTATAAATTTTATAAAACTCTTTGGAAAATTATTTTGGATTGAAATAATTTATTTTCAGGAATATTTTAAATGTTTTGAAAATTTAGTATTTCTATTTCAAAATTATATTTTCGATCTGTTTTATTCTAATTATAATTTAAGTTTGGAAGTTTTAATTATAAATCTTATAAAACTCTTTGGAAAATATTTTTGGATTTAAATATTTTATTTTCAGGAACATTTTAAATGTCTTGAAAATTTAGTATTTTTATTTCAAACTTATGCTCTCAATCTGTTTTATTTTAATTATGATTGAAACTGTTTTGGATTATAAATTCTGTAATATTCTTTGGAAATTAATTTTGGTTTGAAATAATTTCTTTTTCAGGATTATTTTGTATAACTTGAAAATTTTATTATTTCTATATCAAAATTTTATTTTCAAATTATTTTATTTTATTTATAATTTGAAAGTGAAAAGTTTATTATTATTATTTATCAAAAATATATTTTCAATTTATTTTGATTATTTAAATTCCTAAGAAATTAAATACTTTTGTTTGAATAAAATGTTTTATCAAACGAAACAACAGAAGTTGATTCTTCGTTCGTTGAGGACAAACGAATTGACTGAAGAACATTCTAATGGAGCTAGTTTCTGATTTTACCATTGGAGATGTGTTTATACATCGGTCTACTCAGTGGATCATTTGGTTATCGAAAGGGATTAGTTCGTTTAGGGAAGAGTCTTCGATCAGTGATTTTTGAATCAATGTCTGAAGGTCTGGGATTTGAAAAGGAATTCAGTTTAGCTGTCAATAACCAATATACTTGGAGATTTGGTTAAAAGACATCAGTGGCAGATACACACAAGGTTTGACTATCACTGACATATGGTAGTCAAGGGGTTATTGCTACACACACAAAGAAGAGTGATCTTTTCAAGCAGAACATGAGACATTCTATGTCGGGGTTTATAAGCAGAACTGTCAGGCATCAGTTTAGGTTGAAGTAAGGGTTGCTGAGGTCAGATGCAAGGATACTTCCTTGAGTGTCAGTGGAATGGAATTTGATTGGGATCAATTGATTATCACTGGAAATGGAATGCTACGCAACGTTCAGAGTATCTTTTAACAGGTAGAGATTGTATGTCCCCTGACATGTGATGTTCAAGACATATAATCACTTTTGCTCTGGCACTCAAATGGTTAAACAAGATTATCTATTTTTCTTGAATGATCTGAAGCACACATTAAAGGAAGACTTAGGGAATTCTTTACGAAGGGTTTCTTAACATCAGTTCGAAGTTGAACAGTGCTGATCGGAGTCAAGAGAAATGGAAGCTCACTAATCTGGAAGTGAGGTTGTAGCTGACACGAAATGTAAAGCTCATGATGAAGTCAACTATTCGTTGAAGTTTATCAGAATGGAGTTAGCTGCAACAAGTGATGCTCTCACACTTGGTTTATCAACTAACACTTGGTTTATCAAGACAACGGATTCGATGGTAAAGATGAAGTTGGTGAGAAGGACTACTACTAATGAAATTCTTTTTAAGAAGGACATTAGTGAAGTGTGTCAGTTGAAGGGATGTCAAGTCAAAGGTTGCCCTAGTTATTGTTGATGGTTGTTCATGCATCCGATAGATGAAGCATCTCAGTGATGGATCACATTCAAAGGATTAGGCTAGTTGGCTGTGAGAACACTTTGAGGGCAGGTAATGGAATTTTGTTGACGAATGAAGTTCTATGATATGTCTGCACTGGAAGGGGTATTCTAGAGTAAAGTTCAGTTTTCGAACTTCATGACCAAATGGAGGAGTTGATAGGAGGATCCAAACCTTGAGCGGAATTACAAGGACAATGGAAAGACTTAAGATCTCCTATTTACTACGGCTGAATCAGTTATCACAGCAAGTCTAATCAGCAAATGGAGAGAGAGGACATCAAGTAAGATTAATCAAGCCTGAAGTCACATGGTGTGATAGAGGGTGATCTTATTTGGAGTTAAGAGTTTACACATAGTTGGTGATTGATTTGAGATGGTCTTAGATGCAGTGAACATCATCATCAAGCTCCCTAGCATTCATTTGATTTTAGCTCTGAATTCCTAAAGGTAGACATCCTGTTTAGGGCTCAAGATCAGATGACACCAGATGAAGAAAAGCTGCAAGCAGCATTGCTGGGGGAGCATCAGTTTATTGGATCAACTAGTCGGATTTGATGTTTCAAAGACTAGCAGTGCTTAATGAGTAAGAGTTGAGATTCTTAGGAGCGCTGAGTGATCCAGATTAAGTGATTGCATATAGGAAAGGAAATTGTCAGTGTAAAGTTAATGCAAGATGATCTCAATTATAGTTGAAGAAGACTACTCTACCCACTGAATATCTAAGAAAACATTAAGGACACATCTGTCATGACAAAGGGTTTTGTGTAAAAACATTTCCTAGAGTCAGTTCTTGATGAATCTGGGTAGTAGAGTAGTGATTGGTAGTGTCGTGCTTGAATGAAAGTGATTCATTGAGGTTTCTGAGTGAATTCAATGAAGATTGAAGATGCACTAACTAAGTAAAATTGGTTAGGGTTCGAATCAAGGGACTAACTCAACTGAACCAGAGGCAGATACACTTAGCACAAGGAATAAATCTACATGAAGACTTGGTATTGATACAGAAGCTGAAGGGTAGTTCGAAGATTCTGAAGGTTCTACTCTGCTAGTATCAAGACTGTTGGTTTCTAGTGTGCTGAGTTTGGTGAAGCTGTTACCAAGACCAATATCTACAAAGAAATATCTGGGTATTTTGGTTTGCAGTTTCCATCTGGATGAGCAAGGTATTGTTGTAAGGAACAATGTCAACTGGTAGCTGATGAGTTATTCCTGTCCAAATGGAGTAAACGTTCGATCTCGAAAGGAGTAAACGTTCGATCTCTCGGGCACAAGAGGAGTAATTGTTATTCAACGATCATACACCAGGAAAGCTCTATTGACTAAGGTATGTCACTCTAGTCTAGTATTGATTTATCTAAACATAATGTTTATAGAGTGTTTATGCTATGTAGACGTTTACTATCTTTAGGATCTGGTTAATGTTTGGCTTGTGGTCACCCGGGGACCCAACATTACATCTATGAGATTAATTAGGAGCTCCCAGGACCTAACATGACCTTACATGACCACTAGGAACCTATCATTGTAACATCTATTTGTATAGTCTATGTATATCCAGGACCTCATACTTTATGGTGTTATATGTTATTCATGCTATATGTATCTGTTAAATGTTTTAGCATAAGTATTTGCATGTGTTAATTAGTTGTATTTAAAGTTATTGACTTATACCAGTTAATGGTAGTTAGTCGTAATTTTATTTACTTCTGATTATTTAAAGCTAATATTAATGGAACCACTTAATATGTAGTTTAAGTGATGTAATCCTTGTCTTTTGCAAAATCCATTAATATTAGTTGTCATTCTTTTGATATTAGTGATGTCACTTAGAATTTCTGCACTAAGTGATAAAAAGATTATTTCAAAAACACTGATATTGAAAGTAATTTACTACATCGCGAGGGGTTGTCAAAGATCATAAATTTTAGCATTAATATTTAAAGGTATTTGATCCCTGATGCAACTAGTACCTCGAGCTTACATACATTCTGATTGTCATGAGTATTTTCAATATGCTTATGTGATAATTGTTGAGATGTAGTGTAAGAAGTTAAATGCTGTCATTCAGTCAATGTATGTTTAGTGTTTAGCGGATGCTTATGTTTTATGCTTTAGAATTACCATGATCTATATTGCAATATGTGTTTGTTTCAAGCAACAAATGGTAATTGTCTAGCATAATATAAGTATCTTATGTGCTTGATTGTTTTATAGTAAGATGCATTTTATTACAAAATGATTGAATGATGTTAGTACTTTTGAATGTCTTGTCATTCATATCTTTGATAATTCATTAGTATTAACATATGTTTTTCATTCTTTAGAACTTGAATGCATAAAGAAATTTCTTGTCTATTTCTTGTGAAAAATGTTTTATCTAAACATGCATTCATTTGCCAGAGAATGAAAAGCCACTAAAAGTTTTTTTCCCTTTGAAAGAGAACATTTCTTAAGGATTATCTTTCTATTTCAAAATCATATATCCTCTCTCTCTCTAAATGTTTTGTAATGAAAACTGTTTTCTCTCCACGATTTGTTTAAATAAAGTTACTTGATAACTTGTAACTTAGGTTGCATGGTATCAGACTATTTTATTTGAGTAAATTGTTTTGATCTTGAAGTATCAACTATTGGTAAAACGTTTTTCAAAACTCTTGTTAATGTCTGTTTCACATTGACCTGTAGTATTTAAACAATGGTTGTTTGCTTTGGGATTAGTGCCTTGGACTGTATGACTAAAGCATTCATTCGATGTTTTTTTTAATGATTTATGTTTTAAGTCGGAGATAATATCCGATAAGAATGAATTGCAAAACAATTTCTGAAAACATACAGTGAGCAAGATGAAATAGATTTGAGTTATTAATCAAAATGTTTTTGTTAAAAGAGTTGAATTTCAATTGGATATTTGTCTAAGAGAAATTCAAAAGAATACTTTTGTTAATCTGTTAAATTTTTTTTTTTTCAAAATTGTGAGTTTATGAAATTTGGCTTAATATTCTTTTACCTATTCTTTATTAATTCCCACATTTTAGCTCTGGTGCATTGTTTCTTGAGGACACATTGCTCCGATGCTATATTTCTGAGAAGGAATAGAGAATAAGTTTAATCATACTCTACCAAATTTTATATAGCTCTGATCAACTCTATCTATTTAGCCGTAATGGCTTAGCCTTAGTGGCTATAGGGGAAGTTCAAGAAGTTGAATAATCCATCAATTTCTAACCAAGGCCTTAGTACCAAACACTATCATTCTAATTCAAACTTTCAACCCTTGGTGATATAAGGAACTTATGTAGATTAGCGGTTGTTAAGGGAGAAACTGCACTTGATGCAGCAAATAAGGATGAAGTCGGAAGTGCACCCACAGCTCTACCTCCAGCGAAGTAAAGAAGTATATAAATTGAGGTATCTGTAGCTCATCTGTATTCTCTCAAAAGGATGCAGAGCTGAAAAGGCAATAAAACTGTCTCTGGAATCATTCTCTCAACAGGGTGAGTCCATTGAAATTCGCTCGTCAGCCAGAGCATCTTGTGATGAGTCAAGCACACCACTAGCGTTCACGCTGATGGTAAGCCTAAACAGATAAATTCTATGAACACATTGCAAGAAGTGCACATTGTGAGGTATAGGTAAAACCCCTAAACTTCTTTGTTTACCATTCATGGTGAATGAAGTTGTTGAGCCACCTTCACAGGTATTTGAGGGAAACTTGGATTTCTTGCCATATATTAGAATCCTTGTCAACCTTCCTAGGAGGAACAGTCCTAGTTCCCTAACGGGATTTCACATCCGCAGAGCAATCTGTTGATGTTGAGAGGCAATCACTAACAGTTTTCCATGACTGAAAATAGTGAGTTAATTCATCTTCACAGGTGATTGAGAGAGATGTTTGTACACGTCTACTCTCCCAGGAATTCAAATTCTGGAATACATGGATCGCTCAAAACGTAAAGGCATATCACCGTCAACGATCCAGTGCATGGATTTGCATATGGGGAGTCGGTTGATGCTTAGATAGCTGCTAGTACGCATACCACATTCAACGATCCAGTGCATGGATTTGCATATAGGGAGATTGTTGTTGCTGAAAGTAGCTGAGCAACAACTCGTAGACTATGATTCAGTTGGTTTACCAATTTGATGAGTATTTTGAGGATCAGGGTGTTGGGATTTCAGTCAATCCTGGAATGGAGGAGATTCCAATTTCAGAAGGGTTATTCCCCGATGACGAGCCACGTGTGCATGGATTTGCTCATGGTGAGTTGGGTGACGACCTAACTGAAACCCTATCTGAGATTCCATCTCAGAACCTAGATCTTTAATGATCGACAACATGCTATAGTCAACGATCCATAATATCTTGGTGAGACTAGCATGGATTTACTTTCAGGTACAAATTGCTATAAATGGAATGAGTGCAAGTAAGGGAGAGAAACACTTGAGTGAAGTGAGGGAGTGATACTCTTGAGTGAGAGATATAGGGAGAGAAATAAGTGGAACACTTATGCTTGAAAGTGTAAACACCAACAGAACGTAGTAGAAGTGAGGAAACCATAGACCAAACACTAACCTTGCTACTATGCTTGAATCCTGTAACTGAATTTTCTAGCTCTGGAATGTTGAAGAGATTCTTTTCTGGAAGACAAGCTGAAGAAGAGTCTAGCTGAAGCCTAGTGGGAATGTCCAAACTATTACCTTTGGGTCTATTAATTCATGTTGTTCTCAATCTCAAAAGGGGAGACATTAATTTTTAGGCCTAAGGGGGATTTTATGTTCAATTGGAGGAGAGTTTCTTATTCGATTGGATGTAGATGATACTTTTATTGTTTTAAAGGATATTCTCAACTAAGGGGGAGAATTTGGTGATACAAGAAACGAGATCTCTTGGTGATACAAGAAATGAGATCTGTCAATCCTAACTTGTTGAGGTTACTTAGAGGATATCTAAAGACACAAGGGTGGATTGGAGCTTGCATGAACTAAGGGGGAGACTTAGATAAAATTGAAACCTTAGTGATGCAGGGGAGAAATTACTAAGGGGGAGTTTCTTAGTAATTGGTTGAAGCCTAATCCCTAAAGGTGTTTTAGGTTTAACTATTTTTTTTGTCTGAAGTGGAGAAGTTACTTTTTGTCAATTGGGAAGAAGTTACTTGTCGTACTAAGGGGAAGAAGTTATGGAGAATCTTAACATCTTGGTTTGCAATGCTATATCTTATTCTGAAAAGATATCTAAGGGATTTTGCTCTATTTGTTTGAAGATCTGTCCTTGGAACATTCTTAGGAGAGGTTCGGCAGAAGAATTCTTTCCAGCACGATCAATGAATGAAAATGAAGATTTCTTTGAAGAGTATCAACTCAGGGGGAGTTTTTGCTAAGTAGAACTTTTCTGGGTAAAGAAGGATGTAAAGGAGATTTTCAAGGGGCATTTGAGAAGTGTCCAAGTGTGTTCTATTTCTTGTTTCAGTGATAGATGAAGTCAGTGGAGTAATGCAGGGAAGAAAGCAAAATATGTTTCCTGGAAATAGAACATCCTGAAGAAAAAGAGGAAGTGACTTTCATTCCAAGAGAGAACAACCTTAAGGGGAGAATGAGTTGACCTCTTATGGGGAACATAGAGAGCTGTATGTTCTAGTTCGAATTGCAAGATAAACAAGAATGATTGTTCAGAAGTCTTTACTAATGATTTGTTTCTTTATTGAAAGAACCCCATCTTTGAAGAACATTGAAGTGGAGGAAGCTAAAGGAAAATGAAATTCAGAAATTCATCATTCATTTTCAGCAACTCAGGAAATCTGGATTTAACTGATTATATCTTTCCAGAACCTTTTGTATATTATTTTCACGTCCAGTACTTTAATTGTTTCTTGTATGTTAGTTGAGTTATCCTCTAGTAGTTAATTTTATTTAATTGCATTTGGGGGAGATTGTAAAGGGAAATAGTATTTGATTGTTATTCCATATCAACCAAATAGGGGGAGATTGAAAGGGGAGATAGGAGTGAAGGGAAGTAACTCACTGCACTTTCATGTGTACTAGAAATGCTAAATGTAATCTCTATGTAATGGTTGATGATAACTCAACAATAGAACAGGACATGTAAAAATATGCAGGTGCACAGAAATCTTGGATCACAGAGTTCAGTTAAGACAAAGTATCAAAGGATCATCTACAGACTTGAAGCTCACTGGAAGAAGTTCATTAACATGTTCAGGCCTCAGTGGAGAATAAAAGATATTGACATCTATTCAAGGATGTGGAAGCTACAGAAGATTGTCTTAGTCTATGAAGATTTTAGTGCATTACAATCGAAGCTACAAGTAAGGTTTGCAAAGAAGAATGTGGAATCATGTTCAGAATCAAGAGCCCCTATCAAGACTAGTCACTTATGAACCAGACCGTTGCATAAAGTGTCAGGACATTGGAGGCAAGCTCTCGTCGGTTAATATGGTTTTAATCATTCTAAAGTTGTTGTTTTTCTTGAGTCATGTGGAGGATCAACAAAGGTGGTAAATCAGTGTTGGAGAAATGCTAGCCTAATGGATAAGGGACATACGGCATAACCTGATTGGATCTTACTAAAGCTTCACAGATTAGAAGGCCAAATACTTGGACGTGGTGGAGTCACGTATACGGGGCCGAGTATACGGATAAGGAAGTCTACACAAATTGAAGAGTGGAATGGAAATATTTAATTTAATTAAATAAAGTATTTATTTAATTATTTATATATTTTATAAATAAAGACATTCTTTATTTATATTATATATATTTATTTAAATATTACTTTTACATTAAATATTTCTAAAGGCATGCTTGGCACATGACTTTGAAGATAAGATTTGAGTGGACAAGAGTAAAAGGTGGAAAAGCAAAAAGCAACACCTTTTTCAATATAAAAAGAAAGAACCCAAGTCTTAATCTTAAGAGTGTGCATCCGGATGAGATTTGAAAAGGGGAGAGAAAGAAAAATTATTTTTCTCTCCCCCATGGCCATACTCCATATCTTGAATATTATGGGGCCATGAATTTCTTTGTTTCACCACTCATCTGTTCTTCTATTGTAAACATTGCTAAATCTTGTTCAGAAGATAGGTTTGATTTTTGTCTCCTAGATCTAGAATTTGTAATATTTTTAGAGGAGCCAAAAATCATTTCTTTGTTGTGTTCTTGAGCTTATGCTCTTGAACTTGTTTGTAGCATTACCCCACTTCAATGAATATAAAGATATATTCTTGAACCTTGTTATTGTGTGTGCTTTGGATAATTTACTGTTCATTATCTTGGCTATTTTAATGGTGTTCTTGAGATTGAAGAAGATGATGAACAGTACCCGGTTTTGAACCCCAAGTAATTTTTATGTTATCCCAAAAATAATTAAAAGTCATAATTTTAATTTGGGAATCGTATTCACCCCCCCTCTACGATCTCCGGAACCTAACAAAAACTCATCTACTATTGTTCAAGAATTCCATGAGAAGCATCAGGAAAATTCTAGGATTGGGATTTGTTTTGATTATGATACTCTCAAGAAAAAGAAATTTGTTTCAACAAAAGGCAAGAAAACTGAAATTCTTGGAAATCCTTACATTTTGAAAAATGTAAAGGCACCAATTTTTAAGAAAGCAACAGTTGAACTTGATGAAGTCAGTATGGTCATCAAACAACAGTTAAATGATGAGGATAAGAAAACAACTAAGAATGATGTGCCTTCTGTTGAAGTAGAAGAACCAGTAGTCAAGGCCAAGTCCATTCCTGCTAAAACTGATTCAAAACAAAATGTCCAGAAAAATGACACCATGCATGCTAAGAAGAAAAAGGCAAATAGAAATGGCAAGATAGGCATTAACAAACACAATAAATATGCACCTGTTCATAATGCTCCCAGGAAGATTTGTAAAAACTGTAGATCAACAAATCACCTTACACATGTGTGCAAGAAACCTATTGTTAATAACGCTGAATTTGCCTGTGGCTATGTGAAACCCATGATGCATGATAATCATAAATTCTGTGACAAACTTAATTGTATGCCATGTAACATGAATATCATGAACACTTGCTTTAGGCTCAGGAAACAGTTTGATGATGGATGCATAAGTCAAAACCTAAACATCAACATCCCTAGGCCTAAGTCTGCTAGTCCTGTTAAATAAAGAAAATACTCCATGTAACCTAAACTTGCATCTAGCTCTGAAAGTATTAATCAAGCTAAAAATCAAAATTAGAAAAATGAAAGTATGCATGTTCAAGTGACAAAGACTGTTAAGAACATGAATGAAATTCATGTGACTGATCATAAAGGACCCAACTTTGTTTGGGTACCAAAGAAAACTTGAATTGTTTGTGTTTGCAGGGCATAGGTACGAAGAAGGTCATGTGGATCTTGGATAGTGGATGTTCAAGGCATATGACTGGTGACAAAGCCCTGCTATCACAATTCAAAGATGATGCTGGCCCAATGGTAACCTTTGGAGACAATAGCATTGGTTTCACCATGGGATATGGCAAATTGATTCATGGAAATGTTGTCATTGAAGATGTAGCTTTGGCCAGTGGTTTAAATTATAATCTACTCAGCATCACTCAATTCTGCAATAAAGTTTTAAAGGTGGAGTTTGACAAAGAATTGTGCCTCATATCACACAGAAAGACCAAGGAGATTACTCTGCAAGGAGTAAGAAAAGGGAGCCTGTTTGTTGGCTTAGAAAATGAAAGTTGGCTTTGGCACAAGAGATTGTCTCATTTAAATTTCAAGAACATTAATTCTCTAGTCAAAAGAGAATTAGTGAAGGATCTGCCCTCACTTGAATTCAGCATAGAAGGATTGTGTGAGGCATGTCAAAAAGGGAAAATGAAGAGACCAAGTTACAGGAATAAGGAATTTACATCAGTCACCAAACCACTACAATTGATTCATATGATCTCTTTGGACTAGTAAATGTCATGTTCATCTCTAAGAAAAGATTTGCACTAGTCATGGTTGATGACTTTTCAAAATACACTTGGGTGGAATTCTTGCATTCAAAAGATGAAGCTCCTGAAGTTATTATTGAAAATTTGAGAAGATTGGACAAATGCCCTACACCTGTTGTAGCCATAAGAAGTGATAATGGAACATAATTCAAAAATGCTACACTAAATGAATTCTGCAAAGAAAATGGAATCACTCACCAATTTTCAGCTCCAAGAACTCCACAACAAAATGGAGTTGTTGAAAGAAAGAACAGGACCCTTATTGAAGCTGCAAGAACCATGTTAGCAGAAGCAAATCTTCCAACCAGTTTTTGGGCTGAAACTGTTAGGACTGCATGCTACACTCAAAATAGAACACTCATCACAAAACCAGTTGGAAAGACTCCTTATCACATCATGACAAATAAAAGAACATCTATAAAGTACATGTATGTGTTTGAAACAAAATGCTTTATTCTCAAGGATGATGCTAACAACCTTGGGAAGTTTGAAGCCAAGGCATATGAAAGAATTTTTGTGGGATACTCCTTGGACAAAACTGTCTATAGAATATATGTGGTTGACAACAAAAAGTAATTGAAAACACAAATGTGACATTTGGTGACATCAAGTTTCCTACAATAAATCTGGAAAGTGAAAACTGTGACACATTGAGATTTGAAAATGAAATGGAGCCTGAAATATTTGCAACTTAAAATGTTATCAATACTCATGAAGACTCACATGTAGACATCTCACATGGAACAAATAAGGAAAGAGAAAATGATGATTTCAGTCATATTCAACTTGAGAACTCTCCACACAGCCCTAGCATTAACTCAGGGGAAGATTCTCAAGGGTCTGCAACAAATGGAAACAACTTCAATCAGGAGGAAACATGTTTAAGTGATAAAGATGGAGCTCATCAAACCAAATGGAATAGAGCTCATACAGCTGATCAAATCATTGGAAATCCTGATGAAGGTGTGAGCACAAGGAGAGCAACTATGAATGAATACTACTAAATCATTTAAAATTTTAAGATATGTTATTTGCCCTTAAGTACAATAAGTTTGGAGAAGGGGGGGTTGAATACAAACTTAAGAATTAATTTAAATTCTTGCGGATGAAGTTTGTTCAACAAAAGTGTTTGAGTGTATATTAAAATAGAACTGATTTAACTAAGAATGCAAATACTTAATATTGAAAACAAAACAAACAATATTAAAAATTACTAGTGGATTGGTTTTTCCACTAGTATGTTTTTGCTTTCAATTGATCTTGGTAAAATTACCAAGCTGCTTACAAAGTGTTGTTTTTGAACTACAATGTTTTTCTTACAACTTTGCTATAATGGACTACTAACCACTATATAGTAGTTTTCTTCTCATTCTATTTCCTATCGACATATAACATTATAAAATACACTTTACAATGTTTATATGAAAATAAAAATTAGTTACTTTCACAGTCTTCACTAGACTATGTCTAGTTCTGGAAATATCTTTGTCTTGATCCATTCCTTGAAGACTGTGTTGCCTTGAAAGTCTTCACAATCCTGACATGACTGTCTTCCAATGATTCAGTTTCTGCACAGTTCCTATTCCTTTTGTCTTTAACTGAATTGGGAAACTTTAATCAACTGATAAATGTTGTTAAGCTTATCAGTCGATTCTTCTTTGCTTATCTATCGATGGATAGGATATCCATTGATTAATTGAAGTGTCAATGACTAATTGAGTTATCCATCGACTCCCTATCCATTGATGGTCCTTTATCCATTGACTGCCTTTATCAGTTGATGGCTTTTATCCGGTGAGTAGTGTTTTCATCCATCGACTTCAATATCAATTGATCATTTCACTTGTGAGAATTCTGACTTAGAATATTTACAATTAATCAGTCATTCTTCACATCAGTTGAGAAGCTATAAATTGAAGTCAATAACATCAATCGACTATTTCACAGCATCCATCGAGGCAATACAATTAATTAATAATAAAACATGAATCAAATGTTACAATCCAATTTATCAGTTGATAAACAAGCTTCAAATGATAACTGGTTTTCTAGTCAATGGATATTTATAAGTCACATATCCATCGACTAGTTACAATGAATTTTAAATCCCTATTGTAATTCTAAGTAATTTGTTATCATCAAAACTCATAATTCCTAACAATCTCCCCCTATTTATGAATATATGAAATATGCATAAATTTTCTGTTAATGATAACAAAACTCCTAAACATTTTCATTCTAGCAGGAATTACAATATTGACAAAAATAATTTGAGATAGAGTAATCAAATACCAGTAAAAGATGAATTCTGATAATTTTGATGTTTGAGTCTGAATCTTCTATCTTCTTCTTTTTCCCCTTGACTCATTCATCTTGTCTTCATTTTCTTTCATCTTCCTGAATAGGGATCCCTTCAGAATCTTCTCATCGTCAACCCTGTAGTCCAGTTATCTTGCAAGATGGTTCAATTCCAGATTGGGCAGTTTGTCTATTTCTTGACAAATATCAATGCATTTTTCTCTGCCTTCCCTGTCCTTGTAGATCATCAAGTAGAATGGTTCATGAAGTACCTTCCTTCCTTCAAGGTTTCAAATTTTGATTCTGTCATCCCTTTCTTCTTGAATAGGTGTTTCCCTGATCTTCTTCATCTTCTCAAGAATGGCTTTTCCTAGCTCTTCAGTTAGATAATACTTTATGTTGAGCATAGTGTAGATTTTCCATAAGATACCATATCCTTGGTCCAAGACTTGATTAAATATGAAAATTGAATGTGATCCATCTTCATACTCAATATGAAGTAGATCAACATCCATCTTCCTTTGACCTTTTGCTGCAATCATTCCTTCAACTTTGATTGGCACAAAATTCTCAGATTTGGGTTTGAACACTTCTATTTCTTTGGCTTGACCACTCCCAGATGCTTGACTTTCAAGATTCACCTCATTTGGTGTTGGTCCCTGATATTGTAGAAGGGGGGTTGAATACAATATCTGAAAATTAACCGCGGAATAATTAGGATTAAAAATATTATTTTAATTACTCGCGAAATATTAATTATAATGAAATACTGTTCAAGTGAAAGATATAATTTTAACTTGATTAGTATTACACAATTAATATGAAGATTAGATTCTATAACTGATATAAAAATCTAGAACGAATTCGACATGAAGTGTTCGAGTTTAATCAATTATATTCAAACTTGCACAGAAATCTGTGAATATTACAATGCAGACAAATTTCTGAATTTGAACTGATTTTCTTAACTCTTAACAAGTTGAACACTAACAAATGAAGAAATCATCTCATATTTATAGAGATTAGAAAAGGCTGGTATGACCTTTTCTAGCATGACTTAATTTCAAGAAAATAAGTCTGTATGACTTATGTTAACACTTGTATGACTTTTAAAAGACTGGGCATGACTTATATCTGGTCGGTATGACTTTCTAAATTTCGGTATGACTTATTGAAAGTCATATTCGAATTATATTTAATTAAAATAAGTCGGTATGACTTATTATAATTGAACAAAATTCAATCAGCATGACCTTTACTTAAAACTGCTCGGTATGACTTATGAATAGAGCTCGGTATGACTTATGTAAATAGGTCGGTATGACTTATTTATATATATATATATATAAGAAATTCGGTATGACTTATTTAATAAGTCATACTAACTGATTATATATATATATATATATAAGTCATTTTAATCCATTTCTTTTATAGTAAATTAATTCTACTTAAATTAATTAGTTAATTTACAAATTAAATTAAATTCAACTTGAATTAATTTAATTAGATAAATTAAATAATTAATTAACAATTGATAGTAGAATTAAAATACTATCTTTGGAATTTGCATAGCCGTGCTGATAGTCTTGAAATCTTCCTGTCTTTTCTTCGTCTTCTAATCTTGAAACCTCTTGAATTAAATGAAGAATAAATATTATATTAGTTGACACACAAATGTACTGTCTGGTTCATTTGTGTCATCCCAATAAATATTCTCCATTTAAATAACATTTAACTAGAGGCCTTCTGTCATTAATTCTTCTTCATTGTTTGCATTCTTCTTCTGGAATCTGCTTGTAGTAACCACTTGAAATCTTCTATATCTTCTGTCTTCAATAGAAGTACTACTACATTATTAATTTCACTGACGCTTGAACAAATAATTGAACTTCTTCCAGTGTTGAGTAGCAATCCTACAAAATACCTCTGATACTTAGATCCTTTGTGATTAGTTGACTGTCTTCGTCTTGATTCCTGTTTAGTGTTTAGTATTTACTTCTCTTTATTAGTTAGAGTTGAGTTGCCATCTAATTATTACAAATAGGCCTAGTCATATGCCTTTCAATCTCCCCCTATTTGTTGTTAAACATTTAACACACAAATTCCTAGAGGATAACTCAACTAACAACTAAGAAAGTAGTACGACATTTAATGACTTGTAAATAATAAACAAAAGTTCTGGTTTTATATTTAACAATTTTCCAGATTCATACATAAAAGATAAATACAAGATAGATGTTCCTCTAGCACTGAACAAATATTACAAAGTTTCTATCTTGTCCTATCTACGTTTTCAGTCTTTAGAAGTATCAACTTCACCTTCTTCCAGGGTTGTACTTTTATGCACAGGTGTCCTTGGTACCTCTTCGGTTACTGATTGTTCTGTTGTAGTGGCCTCTCCATACAACCTTCTTTGCTCAGCTCTTGCTAACTGCCACAGTACTTCCTGTTCAACAGGATCTACTATCTCTTCTTCTACATCAGATGGTTGTGTTGAATCTATCTTTGGTATTTGCCTGATGTATGAATGAATTCTTTTTGACAGACAGTAGTTTCTTATCTTCTCTGCAGCATCCATTTTAGCTTGAGATTTGAAACCTTTTGACCTTAGCATCCTTTCAACTTGAATCATGTACTTAACTGTGTAGCCCTTAAAAGATTCCTCATTTAACTGCATGATTTGATACAACTTGTTTGAGAAAAATCTTACCTCATGAGGATCAAATAAGATCTGAGGACTAACAGCTGTGGCAAAGACTCTAAGTCTATCCCTGAGAAGTTCATTTTCTTCTGAGCTCCTTTTTATTTTGTTCAAGAACGTCCATATTACTGATAAACTTCTTTGCCTGAAAAACTCTAAGGAAATTCTGAATGTTCCATTCCTGTGTGTGTAGACTAGTATCCGCCAGTCTTCAAGAATGTGATCCACTAGGATAGTGATGTAGTCCACTTCCTCTTTCAGAGCTTTCATGAAGTTGTCAATGTTGTCATTTGACTTTTCTAGACGCTCAATTATTGATTTCAGATGCTTGTCTTCAAATGGACCCTTTTGTTGTTTGTCCATTATTTTTCTTGCAGTATCCCATTTCTTTCCAATCTTGAGCTGTACATCTCTCTTCTTTTCTCTGACTGCTATGGCCCAGAGATTTTGCTTTTCTTGGCTTTCTTCTCTTTCTGCCTTTGTTCTTTCTATGACTAGAGCTTTCAGATTTTCAGTTTTTGCATGACTTGCCTTGATGTCTTCTTTTAGTTTCTTCATTGCCTCTTCATAGGCTGGATCAACTTCTTTTTCTTCTGGAAACAGAAAATCTTCATCAAATGCAATCTCTTCCTCAGCTCTGCAGTAGTCAGGAAAGTTTGATTCATCATGAGCACTGTCATCAATGAATTTCTCTTGATCATAAAACTGTTTTTCTGGTTCTGGATCATACGACTGAAATTGATCTTCAGAGTACAGTTTATCTTTCCCTTTTTCTTGAGTAGAAGCCCCTCCATCTTTAGCTACTTTCTCTTTTGATTTCTCCCCCTTAGTTGAGGGATCCTCTTGAGTTTTAGAGGCTTCAAAAGATGTCAACATTTTCTGCATAGTCAGATAGACTTGCTTCATTCCTTCATTCAAATGTGTCATTCCATCATCCAGTTTGCTGAATCTTTGTGAAGAGATCTTCTCATTTTCAATGATTGTTAATGTCAAGCTTTTCTCAACCTCATCAATCTTTTCATGTAATTTGCTGACTTGTTTCATGTCTTCAGCAATAAGATTCTGTACACTCTGGATGTCTTGAGTTTTTAGAAGAATGGAGGTTTTGACATCATCAACATCTTTTCGTACTATTGTCAGCTGCTGTGTTACAGAGGCAGATGTAGTTTTTTCTTCTGCTTGTGCTTTTACTTTTACCAACTCAGCCTGAACAATTTGCATTTCTTTCTGGAGAGCTTCCATTTTAGATAATAGAACACTGTGTGTGTGTGCACTCAGCTCACTTGCACTCCTGTTTATCTCACTATCACTCTGTGCATGTGTTTCACTTTGTGTTTGCCTCACATCACTCGTGTTTAGCTCTTCTCCAGATCCTGAAGCTGTACCTGCATATATAACAATAGCTTTTGAAGAGTCAAATTGCTCTTCTGATGCCTGTGAAGGCGCGTCCTCAACAAGATTAACTTGAAGTGGCTCCGCTACTGACGTAGCTACTCCGTGAATGGAGTCCCATCTCCCTCTATGGAGTGGTTGCCTCTCAAATCCACCAGTGGATTCGAGACCTTTTAAAATCACTGGATGTAATATATCCAGGGGGGTCACCACCTTAGACAATGTAGTGAATGGCTCATTAGAGTCTGTGGTGCCCCTAAGTACCTCAGAGGGTATCTGATGCTGCATTGCATCGAAAGTGTCATGGTCCACATCATAGGTGGCATCCGACCAGTTTTTATTAAAAACATTTTCTTCAACAAATGTGCCCTCATGTGTTTGTGTATCTGCAAGCGGAGGTCCTGCTAGTGTGAGAGCTAGCAGTGTGCTTTCCTCACTTTCTGAAGCTGTGGCCGAACAGCGAATTAGATCACCTAGTTGAGCAAGTGTATCTAAAGAACCTTGGATGGCCATGTCAAAATCCATATCCCATTGAGAGGAAAAGGATGAGTCTGCAGGTGTCTCTGGTTGAAATTTAGATCTTTTAGATTGTGGAGACAGAGCTGCGGGTTCACTCACATCAGCACCAAGACCCCTAACTATTCTGACAGGTTTCTTCCTTTTTCTGACTTTTAGTGAAGAGGAGGATGAAGGAGAAACTGTTTGAGGCTCTAATTCAGCTGGGGGCGGAACCTGTGTGTTTTCAGGTTCGTAGCTGACATCCTGGAGTGTAAGAACACCATCATAGTCCGCCACAGATAAATCTAATAGTGCATTGGATATTTCTATAGGTATTGAACTAGAAGATTGTGATTGAGATATTACCTGTAGATCTTGTGCCACTTGATCGACATGCTGAGCAGCTTCAAGTAGAAGGTGCACAGGATGTTCTAATTGCATAGGCACTTGTTCTTGCTCTTGTTCCTGCACAGGATTAGCAATATGATCTAATATCTCAGCCATGTAATCTGTCCTTACCACTTGCACATTTTGAAACTTGGGGTTGTTGTGGAGCCTTGCAAATAAGTTGTTCTGAGAAGTCGGAGATTCTTCTACAGGACCATTCTGAAATAAGGCTTTGTCTTCTTCCATCAACAAGTCATTCATAAACAGCATCAGGAACCTCGGATAGTAGACTTGAACATTCTGTTCCCTGCTTTCTGGTTTCCCCATTTTCCTGATTATTTCTTTTAGAATCAACTTCCCAAAATTTATCCTCCGATTGTGGGCCACGGAAAACCCTATGATTTGCAGTAGTGAAGATATGTTGTTGAAGTTGTTCTTTGTAGTGGGAGCAAACACTTTGGCTAACGTGTCAAACACATAGTCCCACTCGCTTACCAGCTTTGACTTTGTCAACCTTACTAAGTTGATCTCACCCTGATATCTAATAGAATAGAAAAATTCTAGAATTTCTGGTACAGTGGGTGGATCCACGAAGTTGTCAGTTGGAAAGCCCAAAATTCTGTTCACGTCCTCTTCAGTCACCATATATTCATGATCTCCTATGCTGAATGAGAACTGAACTCTGTCTGCAGTACTCCTATTCCTCGCAGTGGAATACAGAGCCCTAAGTGCTAACACTTGCAACGGGGCATCCAGAGTAATTGCAGTTCTGACGAGTGAATGTTCATTCATAAATACGATCCACGGTCGAAACCTCTCGACTGAACAATTCACCGGATTAAAATATCCAACAAAATTAGTTTTTACTAATTCGCAATAACCAGCCATTTTTTGATTTAAGCTATTACAAATAATAAAATTATAAAGTGCGATTACAAATTTAAAATTAACAAATACAGCCAATAATTCGAAAATTACAACCAAAGAAAAATTAACAACCCTAATTTTTATTAATCCCCAATTCAACTTTAAGCAACAAAACACTACACAAACAGACCTCTAAATCAATAAAAATCGCATATAACTACGATTTAAATCAAACAACAAGAACAATCGATTTTCTTCGAAAATTGGGCAGAGTTTTGCTTAGCTTTACACGATTTTAACAAACTAGCAAGTAATTATACTTGTAATCTGGGAGCAAAGCAACTGATAGCAGTTGAAAAATGATAAAGATCGATCGTTTTCTTGTTTAAAGAAAAAAACTGTTCGATTATATGAGTGTGTGTATGACTGCGTGTGTGTATATGTATGAAAATAGGACTGAGTATGACTTAATTAAGGGAATTAACCTTATATGCTCGGTATGACTTTAATTAAAAACAAGGCACTTGTATTTCTCGGTATGACTTAACAAAAGTCATACCGAGTTTTATTTACATAAAACTGAGTGAATATGTCGGTATGACTTTTTTGATTAACTCTCGGTATGACTTATTTACAAAAAAAAAGGTCATGCCGAGATTTATTCAATAAGTCATGCCGAGATTTATTCAATAAGTCATGCCGAGATTTTTTAATAAAGTCATACTGTTAAACTAAACCAAAAAAATTAAGAAACTATTTTAATAAATATAACAAAAATTTACATACTTATAATTTTTTAAAGACATAAAATAAATAAATATTTACATTACTAATTGTTTTAATTAATTTAGGAATTAAATTAACTCAGCTTGAATTAATTTAATAAGCAAATTAATTGAATAATTAATAACATAAACATTTATTTTTAAAGTACAATAAAAAATTTGAAAAATAAACAATAATATACACATGCTTAACATAACTATACTAAAAATTAGAAAAATATATTCATTAATTTACTTAATGCTTATAAATGCTTAATTTAAACAAAAGTACTTATGCTTTTATTGAAATAATTATCTTGTAGGAATATTGATTTAATCTTAAGATAATTTTCCAAAAATTCATAAGCTCTGGGATTTTATTAATTCAAGTCTCATAAACTCTTTAAATATTAACATTTAATATTTATGAGCTTAAATTAATTCCTAGTAAACAAAAATTTAGCCAAAGTTTAACATCCCTAATTCACTAACCAACTTTGAGAAAGTGGATTCATCAAGTGGTTTTGTGAAGATGTCGGCTATCTGATCTTCTGTGGGTACAAAATGTAGCACCACAGTTCCATTCATGACATGCTCTCTGATAAAGTGATACCTTATGTCAATGTGCTTGGTTCGCGAATGTTGTACAGGATTGTTGGAAATAGCTATAGCACTTGTGTTGTCGCAGTAAATTGGAATTTTGTTCAACGCAAGTCCATAGTCATTTAGCTGATTCCTAATCCACAAGATCTGTGCACAACAGCTACCTGCCGCAATGTATTCTGCTTCGGCTGTCGAGGTAGATACTGAATGTTGTTTCTTGCTGTACCAGGAGATCAACCGTCGTCCTAGAAACTGACAGCTTCCAGAGGTACTTTTCCTGTCCATCCTGCACCCTGCATAGTCTGAATCTGTATAGCCTATTAGGTCAAAACCTGTATCCTTAGGGTACCAAATTCCTAGATTTGGTGTACCCTTTAGATATCTAAAAATTCGTTTAACAGCTATTAGATGAGATTCTCTTGGGTCAGATTGAAACCTTGCACATAAGCAAGTTGCGAACATTATGTCGGGTCTACTTGCAGTTAGATATAATAATGAGCCTATCATACCTCTGTAGCTTGTGATGTCAACTTTCTTACCAGTTTCATCTTTGTCAAGCTTCGTGGCTGTTGGCATTGGGGTTTTTGCCGGTGAAGAATCTTCTAGATTGTATTTTCTGAGAAGATCTCTTACATACTTTGATTGGCAAATAAAAATCCCATCTTCCTTTTGCTTTACTTGCAATCCAAGGAAGAATGACAGCTCACCCATCATGCTCATCTCATATCTGCTCTGCATTAACTTAGCAAATCTCTTGCACAAGTTTTCGTTAGTAGAACCAAATATAATATCGTCAACATAAACTTGGACAAATATCATATCTTTTCCATGCAATTTATAAAAGAGAGTTTTATCTATGACACCTCTAGTGAAACCATTTTCAAGTAAAAACTCAGAGAGAGTGTCATACCATGTCCTCGGTGCTTGCTTGAGTCCATAGAGAGCTTTGAAAAGAAAGTACACAAAATCAGCAAACTCTGGATTTTCAAAGCCAGGGGGCTGTTCCACATATACTTCCTCTTCTAGCCTTCCGTTCAGAAATGCACTCTTCACATCCATTTGGTAGACTTTAAAATTGGAATGTGCTGCGAATGCCAGAAATATCCTGATGGCTTCAAGTCTTGCAACTGGTGCGTAGGTTTCGTCATAATCAATTCCCTCTTCCTGGGAGTAACCTTTTGCAACCAGTCTGGCTTTGTTCCTTGTAACAATGCCATCACCGTCTAATTTGTTCCTGTATACCCATTTTGTGCCAATAACAGATCTATCTTTAGGCCTGGGTACCAGTGTCCAGACTTCTTGTCTTTCGAACTGATTGAGCTCTTCTTGCATGGCAAGAACCCAATCTGGGTCAATTAGTGCATCTTCAATCTTCTTTGGTTCTTCTTGAGATAGAAAAACTGAGAATAAACATTCATTTGAAGTTGCACTTCTGGTTCTTACTCCAACATCTGGATCACCTATGATCAATTCAAAAGGATGATCTCTGCTCCATATCCTTTCCCTAGGTAGGTTTGATCTTGATGATTCGCCTCGAAATTCATTGTGATGTTGTGTTCTGCCAGTTGATCCTTCATCTCCCCCTGAGTTGCTGCCAGGATGACTTGTTGATCCACCACTGGTATTAGTAGAATCCCCAGTGTTGCCATTGTTTCCACCATTAATACCTGGATCATTACCATCATTGATGTCATTATTTCCTGCTGCAACTTCAGGTTCTTCTTCATCATCAGTATGTGAGTCTGGATAATTGTCGAATTTTAATGACTCAGAAGAATCTTCAGTTTGGATACTTGGGAGTTTAGTGTCATCAAAAGTTACATTGACACTTTCCTTCACTTGGTGCTGATCAATTATGTAAACCCTATATGCTCTTCTTGAATATCCGACAAAAATGGCTTCATGTGCCTTGGCCTCAAATTTGCCAATGCGTTCATCTCCATCTTTTAGCACAAAGCATTTGGCTCCAAATACATGAAAGTACTTGAGAGTTGGTTTCTTGCCAGCCATTAATTCATAGGGAGTTTTCATATGATCTTTGTTGATCAGAGTTCGATTCTGAGTATAACAAGCTGTATTAACTGCTTCAGCCCAGAAGTAGATAGGTAACCTTGATTCACTTAGCATAGTTCTTGCAGCTTCAATCAGGGTTCTATTTTTCCTTTCTACAACTCCATTTTGTTGCGGAGTTCTTGGTGCTGAATATTGCCTTGTTATCCCCTTCTCTGAGCAAAAATTATTCAGAATTTCATTTTTGAATTCTGTTCCATTATCTGATCTGATTGCTCGGACAGGTAACTTTGAATCTAACTCAATCAGCTTTATATGATCAATCACCAAATGTGGAGTTTCATCTTTAGAATTCAAGAATAAAACCCATGTATACTTTGTGAAGTCATCCACAATCACTAAGGCGTATTTCTTCCTTGACATAGACAGAATATTTACTGGACCAAATAAATCCATGTGAAGGAGTTGAAGTGGTTCAGTGATGTTTGTAGTGTCTGTGCCTCTGTGAGTTGCTTTCTTTGACTTGCCTTTTTGACATGCCTCACACAATCCTTCTTGTGTAAATTCCATCGGAGGCAGTCCTCTCACCAAATCCCTCTTGACTAGAGAGTTCATTGTTTTGAAATTCAGGTGTGAGAGCTTCTTGTGCCATAGCCAACTTTCCTCTGTTGAAGCTTTTGAATAGAAACAGTTTGCTTCAGCTTCAGTTCCCGAGTTGAAATCAGCTACGTACAAGTTTCCTTTCCTTACTCCACGCAAGGCTAGTCTGTCTTCTTTAGAATGAGCTATTAAGCACTTCTCCTTGATAAAGTTTACTTTGTAACCTCTATCACAAAATTGACTGACGCTGAGTAGATTGTGCTTAAGTCCTTCCACCAAAGAGACATTTTCAATGATAACATTTCCTGTATTTAAATTGCCATATCCCATAGTCATTCCTTTGCTGTTATCTCCAAAGGTGACGATTGGGCCAGCTCTCTCAACCACGTCTGATAGCAGGGCTCTATCTCCGGTCATATGCCTTGACGATCCGCTGTCCAGGATCCATATAACTCGGTTTGCCTGTTTAACTCCCTGCAATTATCAAACATATTAATTTGTCTTCGGAGCCCAAAATTGATTGGGCCCGGCATACTTAAAAAATTGACCTTTGTCTGCTTTGACAACAGATCCTTTTCGAACAACATCCTTTTCTTCCTTGACTGTTCCTACCTTCCTATAAACAGTCTTAACAACTTTCTGTTTAGACTTAGGAATATATGATTCCTTCTTCTCAGGTGAAGGAGTCGCAGTCTTGGATTTAGCAAATTTACTATTGATGTGCTGTCTAGGTGTCATGTTATCTTTCTTAGCTATCATGCGTTTGAAGTAAGCAGTCATAGCATTAAAGGCACATAACATGCAATTCATTATACCACAAGGTTTATGGAAAGCATCAATAGTAGGCATGTTATTCAATACAGTAGGAGGCTTAACAGATTCTACTTCAATTTTCTCAGCAGATTTGAAGTTTTCAGTAGAATGAAATTTATTGTTACTGTTCCTACTGTTCACAAATATGTTGGGTCTGTTCATTTTACTCTTTAAGTCTTTTGCACCTACACCAGGTCTGGGGGAATCAGAAGTTCCCACATCTTTCACTGGTGTTTCTAGTGCACATTTTTCTTTCTGGACATTAACTCCTTTTATGTCCTTAACCTGTTCTCCTCTCTTCTTCTCTTCCTCAAGATCTTCCAGCTGCATTTCATATGCAATTATTACAGAGGTCTCAAGGATGGGTTCAGCTATCGGTGTTATGAAGAGAGGTTTCGGTGTGTCTTTAACAACATGTGGGATACCCCTTTCTTCAGCACTTTTTCTAAAGGGGGTTATGTTGCTTGGTTTTCCTACAGATTTGTTATACTCGAAGCCTATTCCAACTTTACGATTTATTTCTTGTTGGTCAACTAGGTTCTTAACAATATATGAGGAATTCTTATAAGCAAGACACTTCTTCTTTTCTTCTTCTATCTGGTTTCTGAGATTAGTTTCTACTACAACATGACAACTGACTTTGCTGACTTGAACAGCTAAGTCTTCAGTCAACTTAATAGTCAACTTGTCATGATTTCTTTTTAACTGTTTAAAAACTTCAGTCTCATCAATTAACTCTTTGACTTTGAGTCTGAGTTTCTTAACTTTATCTCTTTCACCATCTAGTTCTTTACCTAGCAAAGCAAACATCTTAGGACACGAAGGATTTACCTCTATTCCTCTGTCACTGGTGGGAGACAGTGATCCCTCTGATGAAGCCATAAGAGCAAGATTTCCCAGCTCTTCCTCATCATCGTTATCTGAGTCATCCCAGCTTTTGCCTGCTGCTAGATAGGACTTTCCTTGATGCTTTTTCACTAGCGCATCATACTTCTCCTTGAGCTCTTCATAAGACTCTCTCTTCTTCCCTTGCTTAGGCTTCTTGCACTCAGTTGCAAAGTGGCCTAGCTCATTACAGTTGAAGCAACGAAACTTGCTTCTATCAACTAAGCCGGTCTTGTACCCGCTTTTTGATACTGCTGTCGAAGAACCTCCTCTTTGGAATCTTCCAAAATTAGGCTTACTTCTGAATGAGGAGTTTCTTCGGAATCTCATGTTGCCAAACTTCCTGGCAACCATAGCTAGAGATTCATCTTCTAGCTGATCTAGTTCTTCCAGTGAGTAGAAATCACCATCTTCTTGTTTGTCAGCAGTATGTCCAAGTTCTGGAACCACATACTCTGTTGAACTGTTAGAAGGTGCAACAGCCTTCACTTCTTCTTTCTCTGGTGCTTCTACCATTAATGCCTTGGAGGAACTCAGTACCTTACCTCTTCCATACATTTCTCTGGTTTGGATCTGTTCCAGCTCATAAGTTTTTAAAACTCCGTAGAGTCTTTCTAGGGTTACTTCTTTCATGTCCCTAGATTCCCGGATGGCTGCAATCCTGTGCTCCAGATGCTCTGGTAAGGTCAACAAAAACTTCCTGTTCACCTCTTGGTTCTGATAAAACTTTCCATTCATGTTTAGCTCGTTTATCAATTTGTTTAGTCTCTGAAACACCTCAGAGATACCCTCACCAGGGTTGGATCTAAACTGTTCATATTGGGTGGTCAGGATCTCCAGTCTATTCTCCTTAACTTCTTCAGTTCCCTCATTGATAATTTCAATTGTTTCCCAGATTTGTTTTGCATTCTTGCAATTGACTACTTGGTTGTACATGATGTAGTCTAGGGATTCAATTAATATGAGCTTCAGATTATTATCAAGGGACACAGCTTCTGTTTCCTCATCTGTATAGTCTGCCGGACTTTTCGGAAACTGTCTGTGGGGAATTACGACCCCATCTACTGTATGTTCGAGAACAACTGATATAGGGAGCTCAACACCTTTAGCCATAATCAATGCATACTTAGGATTTGCAATCCCGATAAACAGTAGCATTTTTTGTTTCCACAAGTTGTAGTGTTCTCTGTCGAACTGTGGAATCTTGATGCTTGTAACTTTCTGGGTACTCATCTTTAATAAGATTAAAAATTAAGTGTTTCAAAAAAAATATTTTAATTTTTGACTGAAAACAATTTTTGATCAGAAATAATTTTTAGTGAAAAATTATTTCGAATAAAAAATTATTTTGAATTAAAAATAATTTTTGAGATCTGTATGAGTTGCGGAATTTTTGGTTTGGATCTGATATTTTCTATATCAACCAGCTCTGATGCCAATTGTTGGTCCCTGATATTGTAGAAGGGGGGTTGAATACAATATCTGAAAATTAACCGCGGAATAATTAGGATTAAAAATATTATTTTAATTACTCGCGAAATATTAATTATAATGAAATACTGTTCAAGTGAAAGATATAATTTTAACTTGATTAGTATTACACAATTAATATGAAGATTAGATTCTATAACTGATATAAAAATCTAGAACGAATTCGACATGAAGTGTTCGAGTTTAATCAATTATATTCAAACTTGCACAGAAATCTGTGAATATTACAATGCAGACAAATTTCTGAATTTGAACTGATTTTCTTAACTCTTAACAAGTTGAACACTAACAAATGAAGAAATCATCTCATATTTATAGAGATTAGAAAAGGCTGGTATGACCTTTTCTAGCATGACTTAATTTCAAGAAAATAAGTCTGTATGACTTATGTTAACACTTGTATGACTTTTAAAAGACTGGGCATGACTTATATCTGGTCGGTATGACTTTCTAAATTTCGGTATGACTTATTGAAAGTCATATTCGAATTATATTTAATTAAAATAAGTCGGTATGACTTATTATAATTGAACAAAATTCAATCAGCATGACCTTTACTTAAAACTGCTCGGTATGACTTATGAATAGAGCTCGGTATGACTTATGTAAATAGGTCGGTATGACTTATTTATATATATATATATATAAGAAATTCGGTATGACTTATTTAATAAGTCATACTAACTGATTATATATATATATATATAAGTCATTTTAATCCATTTCTTTTATAGTAAATTAATTCTACTTAAATTAATTAGTTAATTTACAAATTAAATTAAATTCAACTTGAATTAATTTAATTAGATAAATTAAATAATTAATTAACAATTGATAGTAGAATTAAAATACTATCTTTGGAATTTGCATAGCCGTGCTGATAGTCTTGAAATCTTCCTGTCTTTTCTTCGTCTTCTAATCTTGAAACCTCTTGAATTAAATGAAGAATAAATATTATATTAGTTGACACACAAATGTACTGTCTGGTTCATTTGTGTCATCCCAATAAATATTCTCCATTTAAATAACATTTAACTAGAGGCCTTCTGTCATTAATTCTTCTTCATTGTTTGCATTCTTCTTCTGGAATCTGCTTGTAGTAACCACTTGAAATCTTCTATATCTTCTGTCTTCAATAGAAGTACTACTACATTATTAATTTCACTGACGCTTGAACAAATAATTGAACTTCTTCCAGTGTTGAGTAGCAATCCTACAAAATACCTCTGATACTTAGATCCTTTGTGATTAGTTGACTGTCTTCGTCTTGATTCCTGTTTAGTGTTTAGTATTTACTTCTCTTTATTAGTTAGAGTTGAGTTGCCATCTAATTATTACAAATAGGCCTAGTCATATGCCTTTCATTTGGCTTCTCCTCCTTAGCCACTTTTTCATCAACAACAAGTTTCCTTTTAACTCCAGAAGTTTTTGGTTCATCTACAGGCTTGTTTTCTCTGTGTTTAATTCTTGGCCTCCTTTCACATTCTTTTCTTCTGGCTTCTTTAATTAGCCTATCCTCCTTATCAAATTTCCTTTGCAATTGAATAACTAGTTCTTCTTATGACTTTTCTTGTTGTTCCCTTTCTTTTACACCAACAACTATTGCTTTGCTCAATAGTTTCTCACCTTCACTCATGGCAAAATTCTTCTTCTTCTTTTTTTCTTGTATAGTAATGCCCTTTCCCTTTCTGTCACCAGTCTGTGAGCTACTTTCATCTACCTTTATTTCTCCTTTCTTTACTACCTCAAGAATTTCTGGCATTAAGGCAATTGGTTCTTGTGCATCAATCTCCTTATTTTTGCTGGCAATTGAATCAAATTGCCTTACAATCTATTGAACCAATGTCTGCTTTGGATCTTTCCTTTGTATGACATTTTCTGTATTCTTGATTACAGCTTCAACTTCTTTTCTCCTCAACTCCTCATGCTTTTCCCCCTTTTTGTTATCAGCAACTGGTTCTTGTTCCAAGGAGTTAGAAATAATAGGGGTCTCCAAGAGTCTGTTCAGATGTTTGGTTTGAGTGACTTGATTCTTCAAAATTAAGTCCATGTTGACTTCTATGGCAGTCACTCTTTTCTCCAATGCCACTATTTTTTCCTTGGCTGTAGACTTAGTATCTAGCCTTTGCTTTATTCTTGTTAACATTGTAAGGATGAGTCTTGAATCAATTATGGAGTCAAAATGCATCCTAGAACTATCAATATCTTCTCTAATTTTCTTGAGTTCATACTTGGACCCTGTTACATGCATTTTCTGAATCTTCAAGTTGTCTCTGTAAAAGTTAAGAATTCTTCTGTGCAAAGGATCCTCTACATTTACTTCAGCCATGGATCTCCTGTAGTGTGAAACTATGGCTCTTTCAGTGTCAGCCAAACTAGTTTCATAACTAGCCATTTCAGGTTCCTATAACTCATCTTCAGAACTATCTTCAAAATCTTCTGGATTCATTTGGGATACATCATCAGGCTGTCTTGCTAGACTCTCTTTTCCACTCCTTAATTGTTCTTCTATTTGCACCAATCCCAATATATGTTCAACCTCTTGATTAGTAGTTGCTGCCAATTCTTGGTAGTGTGGATCTTCATGTTGAAAAGTTGATGCATCAATATTTAATTCAATCTCATCATCCACCTCCATGTAGACATCTGTCACTCCTGCAGGAATTCCATTTCCTCCATCTCCCCCTAACTCCAACCCCAACTCCTGGGTGAGTTCTGCTGTAACCTGTTCAGTTTTAGAAGTTGATGCTTCATGAGATGGTGAAATTGGTTTCTCTCTATTATTTTCTCTCTAACTCTCTTCTATCTGTTTTTGCATCAGGATCTCATCCTGGATTCTCACCTCTCCCTTACTATCCTCTCCTTTTGCATCACCTGCTAAGGTGAAACTCTCTTTGCTCACACCCTCTCCTTTTGCCACCTCAGAAGAATTTGAGGGCATTTCATTCTCACTCTCTTATTTTGCAAAGGTATGCAAACCTTGCCTCTCACACACCTCACCCACTCCACTCAATCCTAGTAGAGTATTGGCCACTTGAATTGTTTCATTGGATGATTCATGAATTTGAATGAAGGTATCAATCGAGGGATAAGAAATATCCAACGATGAATGAATATCCGTTGATTGGAGCTCGTCGATGGATGTAAGGATATCCATCGATGGAAGTGAACTAGTCAATGGATGTTGGAAATTATCAGTTGATTGAATAATATCCATTGACTTGAGAGAATTTTTAGTAGTTTTCTGATCAACCAAGGTGTTATCCTTATTTGGTGATAGAGGTGAGAGTGTTGGCTCCACCCTTAGTTGCAAAGAGGGTGAATTTGAAACATTGAAGTTGTCAATCAACAAAGTTTCTGAAGAAATAGATTTTGAAGGGGATTGAGGAGAAGAAATAGATAGAGAGTGGGGTTGTGCCTCAGGAAAATTCTGAGACACATCAAAAGAAGAAATTGAAGGCTCCACCAAATTTGCATTTGGCTTTGCAGGTGTGTGTGTTCCCTGTGCAATATTTTTGTCCTTCTTTCTCCTTTTGTATGGTTGAATTACCTTGTGTCCCTTACCCCTATCTAATGGTCCTGGTTGAGACCTCTTTTCAATAGCTACACCTTGTTGAAAAAATGCAACTAGGGATGTGTTTAAATCCTTTATCACAACCTTAATCTGTTGAGAGATTCGGCTGGTGGCTGGCTGGACACTCTCAAACTGTCCTTCCTTATTCTTCTGGATTTCTTGATGTTGGTCAGTTCCCTCACCCTTACCAATCACCTTCAACTCCCCTCAGTTGTTGTTGTTTTCTTAGTTTTTACAACAGTAGTCTTTTGAGAAACTATTGAAGTGGTTAGTTTAGATTTGTTTTTGGAAGGTTGTGCAACTTAGGTAGGAGGGATGGGGGCATTTTCAACTCCCTCCACTGTTGTAGAAGGCAAAGGAATTGAGATGCCAGAAGAAGTAAAAGAGAAATTGAATTTCTTGAGATATACATGTACAAAGGGAGGATAGGTGAGGCACAACCTAGGGTGTAAGTTGATTCTCACCAAGTCCTTGAAGACCCTTTTGTATTGTGTCCAGGCCTCCAAAGTTTCCATTTCTGCATTAATCTCATAATCTCCAATAGAGGCATTAATCAACAGCATAAAAAATCTAGCAAAATAGATGTTATTTTTCCTAGATGCCTTGTTTCCTAATTTAGCAGTTAATTCATTTAAAAGTAATGTGCTAAAATTAAAGTACTTATCAAATAGGACAGAATAAGCAATTTCTTGCATACTTGTGGTAATTGCATCAAAATTACTTATTTTTCCAGAAAATACTTTAATAATAGCATCAAAGAAATAACTCCATTCTTTTCTAAGATTTTTCCTAACAACCTCACCTAATCTATTTTCAGCATTAACATAGTTAACAGATTCTAACATGTCCCTAATGTCATTTTCAGTGGGTGACTTATCACAATTATTTTTAGATAATTCTAAGCATTCAAATAAAATAGTACTTGTAATGGTGTAGGAATTACCTTTGCAAGTATAAGAAATTACCTTCCTATCTTATGAGACTTCTGCAGTGTTCCATAATTCTTCAACAAATGAACAAACTATTGTTGGTGCTTCACTGAGAGCCTTGGACACTTTGTAATTTCCCAGAAACCTCATCAATGGATGGAAGTCCACGGGAGCATCATCCACTGTTAGACATGCTGTAAAGTTGTTTTGTTCATATGTGAATCCGGTTGAGGAAATAATCCTCTTTTGAGGTGCAATCACTGTTCTTAGAGAGATTTGAGAGAAAACTTGAAAACGAGTGAGTGAATTCGACTTAAAAGTACTTAAGAGAATGAGATAGAGATACAGAAATTAGAGATAGAAAATGAAATAGCAAGTAAGAATGAATTAAGAGTTGTGATTGCTATTTATATTTTCTGAGATTAAAATGACTTGAATAGTTAGTTTAATTAAGAATATAATCGTTGAAAGATAAAAAGAATTAAAGTAAATTACTCTAAATGGCAATAGATGGATGTATTCATCTGTTGACAAATAAAGTAATTAATCAACGGCTATAATTTGATCAACGGATGAATAAAACTGTAGAAATTCTATTACCATCGATGGATAAAATAATAATTTATCGATCGATAAACAACTACTAGGGTAATTATCTGTTGATAGATAAATATCCATCGATAGGAATATATTTTATATGTTGATCAAATATATCCATCAATAGCTGCAAAATATCCATTGATGATTAACACAGTTATCAATTTATCACTTTGTTTCAACAGATAATTGTGAACAATGGCTTAAGAAAATAACTTTGCATACATTCAAGATTGAGCAAAATTAAGCATACCTAACTCACAGACTAATCTATTAAAAGTAGATTCATCTAGAGCTTTGGTAAAAATGTTTGCAAGTTGTTGTTCACTAGGGACAAAATGTAATTCAACTGTACCATTCATTACATATTCCCTAATGAAATGATACCTTATGTCAATGTGTTTGGTTCTGGAATGTTGCACATAATTTTCTGTTATTGCAATTGAAGGGTTTCGAGGCACAAACGCAGCGGAATAAACGCGAAAAATAAATCAAAATAGCGAAACCCTCCGCAGGATCCATGCGAAAACAAAAGATTTAATTCGGAGATAAAATACATTTAGAAGCTTTAACAATTCATTAATGGAAGATTAATGGAGGTCCAAATCTTGTTTAATCACCACGTATCCCGCTCTCGCGATCTACGCTCTACGGTATCCACACGAACACTTTTCATGAAGGATTGATGTGTACTAGCACCCGAAAACTGTTTCTCTCTCTCTATCTTCCTCTTTTCTTAAAACGGCTAGGGTTTTAGTAAAAATATGTCTCTCAATTATTAAATCAGCCCATAAAGAGATTATATAGAGAGAGGAATAAGTTTTCTAATTATAATTAATACTAATCTAAAATTCTAAATTATTTAATTAAGTCTCACTTAATTAATTAATTATTAATTTTGGAATTAGTTTAAATAATTCATTTATTCTATTTATATAATTAATTAAGCCATACTTAATTAATATCATAAATTAAATAAATTACTTATCTAATTTAAATTCATAATTTAAATTATTTCTCCTTCAAGCGTTCTTTGTGTGTGACCATGTAGGTTATTATTACGTTGGCAATAATTTTAATATCTAATTAAAATTATAAACAATGAGCGGCATCTAGTAATACATCATTGCTACTCAAGTAATAATAATAAATCGGTGATTCGATTAAGCCTTTCGTGAATAATGTTCCATGTAATATAATCTCTTTAATCTTGATATTATAGATTAAACTCAAGGCATGTCTCGTGTCATCCTCTTCATAATTTAATCTTTATTTTCTTGATCGATGAGTAGACTATTAAAATCAAATCAACATTTGAGCACGGCCGTGCATTTCATAGTCTCACTCAAACAAGATGCCAATAATATCACTCCTAAAATTAGGAGGATTAAATCACATCTAGATCATTCATATTTCTCATACGATTCATAATATACCCAATGTCCACTTTTATCATCACTCGGTCAAAGGTAACTTTTAATGTAATCAAAGTATATTAATTCTCATATAGAAATATAACGATTTCAGGTCTAAGATCATTACACCATTATCACAGTGAGAATTACTTATGACACTTATTTAACATGTAGAATCTCACGGTGGGTCATTCCAGTGCCATGCATTGAGACATGCACTTATGTTCTTGATTTTAGTATCACCATACCTATGACCAATGAGATGTGGTCATCTGTCAAGAAACATACTAGTCTTTGTGCATTATTATTGTCCTTAAATAATAATACTCGACTATGAAATTTTAGGAATAAGATACTATTCATATAATCTCATTTTTAAGTCACATACTTAAAGATATATAATACGTATCAAAATTCCAAGGACATTTATTATGCTTTCAATTTATTACGTAGTAAATAAAACATAATAAATAAATAATAATCAATAAAACATAATCCTTAATAATAACTATTTTCCTTAAAATATAAAAAGTATTGTCTCTAGAGCACAATTACTAACAATCTCCCACTTGCACTAAAACCAATTACCCAAGTATCCAATACTCATGGAACTAGTGTGACTTTCGTGCTTCTACTGCGACAAAGCCTTAGTCAGTGGGTCTGCAATATTATTATTAGTATGCACTTTACATATATGTATATCTCCTTGATCATTAATCTCATTAATTAGGTGATATCTCATTAATTATTGTAGAATCAATAACTGTCTCTGCTGTGAACCATTCCAGCATACAACATCTCAATAAAAATAGATAAAATACAAAGCTAGACAGGAACATTAAATCATCGTTGTCTGTCTAGAAACCAGCATCATTGAAACCTCTTACAACTAGCTTCACATCTCCTCCATATAACAAGAATGAATCTTTAGTCCTCTTCAAGTACTTAAGAATATTCTTGACTGCCGTCCAGTGACCTTCACCTGGATTAGACCGGTATCGACTCGTCATGCTTAAAGCATACGAGACATCAGGAGGAGTACATATCATTGCATACATTATAAAACCAATTGTTGACGCATATAAAACTTTACTCATGCAGTCCTTATCATCCAATGATTTAGGACAAATTTTATTTTGAGATCACTATCACATGAGACATTGGGACATATCCATTTAGCCTCTTTGCATTCGAAATTGATGTAAAACTTTGTCAATGTATGTACTCTAACTTAGGCCGATCAATCTCCTTGATCTATCTCTATAGATCCTGATCCCTAATATATAGGTCGCATCACCTAAGTCTTTCATTGAGAAATTATTTATCAACCAAGTCTCCACAGTCTATAGAGAAGGAATGACATTCCCTATTAGTAATATATCATTAACATATAATACAAGGAATGCCACATGGCTCCCACTAAACTTCTTGTAAACACAAGTTTCATCTTCATTCTGAATAAAGTCAAACTCTTTTTGACTATTTCATCAAACTGAATCTTCCATCTCCTCGAGGCCTGCTTTAATCCATAAATGGATCACCGCAACTTACATACCTTTCCAGCATCCTTTGGATCAACAAAACCCTCAGGGTATGTCATGTACACATCCACATCTTCTTCAAGGCTCTCATTTAAGAAAGCAGTTTTGACATCCATTTGCCAGATTTTATAGTCATAGTAAGCAGCTATAGCAAGCAAAATCCTGATGGACTTGACCATAACCACTGTTGAAAAGGTCTCATCATAGTCAATACCATAAATTTTCTTGAAACCTTTTGCCATCAATCGTGCCTTATAGGTCTGTACATTACCATCCATGTCGGTCTTCTTCTTGAAAACCCACTTGCACCCTATAGGTTTTACCCCTTCAGGTGGGTCAACCAAAGTCCATACTTGATTAGTATACATGGATTCCATCTCAGATTTAATGGCATCCAGCCATCTCTTAGAATCTGGAGTGTTTATAATGTCTAGGTAGGTGAGAGGCTCATCTTTTTCCACAAGCATCACATCACCATCTTGAGTCAAGAGAAATCCATAATATCTCTCAGGCTCATGGTGAATCCTACTAGACCTACGAATAACTTGTGTTTCTTGAGCAGCATTATTTTCTTGTACATTCTGCTTAGGTTCCTCCATTGGTTCAATGTTATCATGTGGGTCTCGAACTTCATCGAGATCTATTATCCTCCCACTCTCTTTCTTAGAGAGCAACTCACTCAAGGAACATAGCAGTTCAAGCAACAAACACTTTGTTCTCAGAAGGATTATAGAAAGAATAACCCCTTGTTTCAGTTGGGTATCCCACAAAATTATATTTATCTGATTTTGGTCCTAGATTGTCAGAGATTAGACGTTTCACAAATGCTTCACATCCCTAAATTTTCATAAATGACATGTTGTGACATTTCTCAGTCCATATCTCATAAGGAGTCTTTTGAACCATTTTAGTAGGAACACGGTTAAGTGTATGTGGAGCCGTTTCCAGGGTGCAACCCTAGAAACTAATTGGAAGATTCCTTGACTCAACATTGATCGCACCATGTCCAACAAGGTGTGATCCCCCCTATCAAAAAAAACTTTTCTTTGATATTTTCTACTTCATCTTTATAGTCTTTGAACTTTTCAAATGATTCAGATTAGTTCTTCAAAAGATACATATATCCGTATCTACTAAAATAATTAGTAAATTTTATGAAGTTAATAAAATCTACCTTTTGTCATCGTACACATATGACCACATACATCACTATGTATAAGTCATACCCGTTCAATGTCCCCTTCACCATGTCCGGTAAAAGGAGCATTAGTCATTTTGCCAAATAAACCAAGATTCGCATCCTTTTGTATAATTCAAAATCAAACTTATGTATGAATGCATCCTTATGTATTCTGGAAATGCGTTTCTCATTAATAAGGCCTCAACAACAGTGCCAAAGGTAATATTTGATTTGAGTCACTTTAGAACATATAAATTGTTAATTAGTTGTGCAACATTATAAGACTCATCATCAAAATAGAATAAACAACTATTGTTATTTAATTAAAATGAAAAAGCCTTTCTTGTCCAAACAAGAAACTGAAATAATGTCTCTGCCAATTGCAAGCACATTATAACAATTATCAAGTTCTAAATTTTCCTTATAGGCTAAAAGTTAAGTAACGAGTTCCTCTAAGCAGAGCAATTACTTTTACTCCAATTCAAACCCGATACTTGAAGCTTGACCCTTATTGATCATCTTTTTCAGATCTTCCAAATAAGCATGACAGTTTAATTTCCAGTCTCCCAATTTTCCACAGAAGCGACAATCGTCTTCTTTATCAACACCTCATTCAGACTTTAGAGTCTGGTTTAGGGATTGGACTTTGGTTTGACAACGGAACTAGATCAAATCTTCTCCTTGCCTTTCCATTTTCCTTTCCCTTTTGCATTCCCTATGTTTACCATCAATATAGTAGTAGTTTATGCATTTATCATATTGCTTTCAGCAGTTCTCAACATGCTTAGCAACTCAATGGGTGTTTTACCAATCTTATTCATTTTATTGTTCATAACAAACTAAGAATAATATTTGTCCAAAGATTGTAAGATCAAATCTAACCAAGTCTCCAGACCAATCTGGAAACCCAAAATATCAAAGGTACTCATTATACCCTATAATCTTTAGAACATGTGGTGTAATCGGGTCTCACTCTCCCTACTTGTAAGTGTATAATGCCCTTTTATTTTCAAATATATCTTGTGCTCAATCGTCTCATAAACATCTATATGCTCGTGTTGCTTCTTAAGCTCAGCACACATATTTGCGAGCATGAGACATGAAACATCAGTCGCAACATCAATTTGCTTCCAATAAGCACTATGATTTGCACATGTTACATTCTCAACTTTAAGAGTAGGGGAAGAGATTTGACCAACATCGTGGTGTCCGAGGACGATCCTCAAGCTCCTATGTCAGTCAAGGAAATATATTCTCGTCAACTTGTCCTTCTCAAGAACTGATCGCATAGAGAAGTTGTTTGTGTTTATCATTTGATATCTACAATATTAAAGTGTATAAAATAAACTAGATTGCATATTTAATATTAATTATGTTTAAATGATTATGGTATATCACCATATACCTCCCACTATTTTTATCAAACTAATAGCCTTAACTATTAATTCAGAAAATATTTCTTTAAATCTTTCTAGTGAGCCAAGATCCATATTTCATCCATGTTTTAAGATAGCGTTGGCTAATACACTCAAAACAGGACTATTTAGGTAGATAACATTTGTCGATTATATCAAATATAACTCTTGGAAAGTTTGGTGGAACAACCCTTTGTACACATTTATCCAATAAATCTCACCAAACTCTATGCCTCTAAACCCACAATCCTATTGTGATGATTTAGTTAAGTCAGACCCAGTGTTTCAATAAACTAAGTACACTTACTTATCACGTCTTCCCATGATTGATAAAAGCACCTTGCTTTGGCAAACCCACTGCTTCTCAATCTAGATCTTGACGAGTATTAAACATTGGAAGGCATCCGATTAACTTAATATGTATTTAGGGATTTTTATTGTTTATATGAACGATCATGATCCCATCATAAAGAAATTCTCAATTTTTCCTTGATCAAATAATTCATTTCAATATTCGTCAATGGATTGATTTCCAGGTCATCGGAGAAGTCACAAGCGGTCTCACTTAAAACCCAACTTCCTTACGAATTAAACTAATAATCCGCTTTTGACAAAATCTCCCCATATCAGAAAAAGAAAATTCATATTTAATACCGTGTTTCATAAACACAAGAATCTCATGATCGTTTGTTCAATTTTAAAATCTTGAATCGTTACAGATTTTATCTTTTTTAAGCAAACATGGCATGGGTGTCATATCTAATACATACATGATTAATCAATATTAAGCATGCATCTCGATTATATCTACGCATACATACCAATACATGCAATCATATACATATATGTAATGTGCGTAAATTAAACGTGTTTGGTTATGGCCCCATCCTATGTGATCTTTCCAAGCTAATGGAAATATCAAGGTCAGTCTATGGTGGTTTTAAAAATATTATCTATTACATGTCTTTTTTCTTCATTGCTCCATCATCCCCTTTTGGATCGCCTCCTTGCTTGCAAGTCTTCATTGATAATTACATTGAATAATAAAAATAAATCTATTCTAATGAAATTATAAGAAGAACTCGAGTTACATTTGAGATAATTAAATTACAATGAATAAACGACATGCAAGTCATATTTAGAAACCATAACCATAAATCAAAACCACTATACTATGGGTCTTTAGGCCATAACCATCCACCATGCTATCACATAACACATATAATATATCTCAGATTATATAAACATATCATATAATCATATATAACAAATTTCGAAATTTCAGAAAATTAAAAACAGATTTCTGAAGACAATAAATCACTGTTTCGAGGCCCTTAACGACGTCTAACGCCTTACAGACCCGTCGATCATAACATAGCTATCCGTTTTGTTCATTGGCCCGATTCCAGTCAGAAAACACATATCATTTGCAAAAATTGGATACGGTAATCAGATTTCACCAAATCTGACGGTGTTTCAGAAATCGTATCATATACAATCCCCATAACAGGAACAAGAATATATGATATATACATACACAGTGATACTTACAATCATCACATGATTATACATCACATGAATATCATATATTCATAATATATACATACATATACTCAAAATTTTAGACGCGGAGCTGAATTAGTCAGTATTGCTCAGTGACCCGATTACAGTCAGAAAACACATATCATTTGTAAAAATCAGACAACGGACACAGATTTCAGAAAATCAACGGCAACCGTTTCAGAATTCGTATCGAATACGATTCACATAATAAGAACAAACATGTATCATATACATACATCAATACACATAATCATCACATGATTATACATCATATGAATATCATATATTCATAATATATAAAAACATATACATATTGTATCAATACAAAATCATGATAGATCGCATACATGCTTACATATCGAAAACTATTAAGCACATAACCGAATTAAAATGTTTCGCAAGTAGCTCTGATGCCATTGAAGGGTTTTAAGGCACAAACGCAGTGGAATAAACGCGAAAAATAAATCAAAATAGCGAAACCCTCCGCAGGATCCATGCGAAAACAAAATATTTAATTCGGAGATAAAGAATAAATACCTTTAGAAGCTTTAACAGTTCATTAATGGAAGATTAATGGAGGTCCAAAACTTGTTTAATCACCACGTATCACGCTCTCGCGATCTACGCTCTACGGTATCCACACGAACACTTTTCATGAAGGATTGATGTGTACTAGCACCCGAAAACTATTTCTCTCTCTCTATCTTTCTCTTTTCTTAAAACGGCTAGGGTTTTAGTAAAAATATGTCTCTCAATTATTAAATCAGCCCATAAAGAGATTATATAGAGAGAGGAATAAGTTTTCTAATTATAATCCAATTATAATTAATACTAATCCAAAATTCTAAATTATTTAATTAAGTCTCACTTAATTAATTAATTAATAATTTTGGAATTAGTTTAAATAATTCATTTATTCTATTTATATAATTAATTAAGCCATACTTAATTAATATCATAAATAAAATAAATTACTTATCTAATTTAAATTCATAATTTAAATTATTTCTCCTTCAAGCGTTCTTTGTGTGTGACCATGTAGGTTATTATTACGTTGGCAATAATTTTAATATCTAATTAAAATTATAAACAATGAGCGGCATCTAGTAATACATCATTGCTACTCAAGTAATAATAATAAATTGGTGATTCGATTAAGCCTTTCGTGAATAATGTTCCATGTAATATAATCTCTTTAGTCTTGATATTATAGATTAAACTCAAGGCATGTCTCGTGTCATCCTCTTCATAATTTAATCTTTATTTTCTTGATCGATGAGTAGACTATTAAAATCAAATCAACATTTGAGCACGGCCGTGCATTTCATAGTCTCACTCAAACAAGAGGCCAATAATATCACTCCTAAAATTAGGAGGATTAAATCTCATCTAGATCATTCATATTTCTCATACGATTCATAATATACCCAATGTCCACTTTTATTATTACCCGGTCAAAGGTAACTTTTAATGTAATCAAAGTATATTAATTCTCATATAGAAATATAATGATTTCAGGTCTAAGGATCATTACACCATTATCACAGTGAGAATTACTTATGACACTTATTTAACATGTAGAATCTCACGGTGGGTCATTCTAGTGTCATGCATTGAGACATGCACTTATGTTCTTGACTTTAGTATCACCATACCTATGACCAATGAGATGTGGTCATCTGTCAAGAAACATACTAGTCTTTGTGCATTATTATTGTCCTTAAATAATAATACTCGACTATGGAATTTTAGGTATAAGATATTATTCATATAATCTCAATTTTAAGTCACATACTTAAAGATATATAATACGTATCAAAATTCCAAGGACAATTATTATTCTTTCAATTTATTACACAGTAAATAAAACATAATCAATAAATAATAATCAATAAAACATAATCCTTAATAATAAATATTTTCCTTAAAATATAAAAAGTATTGTCTCTAGAGCACAATTACTAACAGCAATGACACTTGTATTATCATGAAAAATAGGAATCTTGTTTAAGTTGAACCCATAGTCAAATAATTGATTCCTCATCCATAATATTTGTGCACAACAACTTCCAGCAACAATGTATTCAGCTTCTACAGTTGAAGTTGATACCGAGTGTTACCTTTTGATAAACCATGACACAAGTTTGTTTCCTAGAAATTGACATGTGCATGTAGTACTTTTCCTGTCTATTTTGCAACATGCATAATCAGCATCTGAGTAGCCTATTAGATTAAAACCAGAATCTCTAGGATACCAAATACCTAAATTTGATGTACCCTTGCGATATCTAAAAATTCTCTTAATAGTCACTAAATGAGACTCTCGAGGATCAGCCTGAAATCTAGCACACAAGCATGTAGAGAACATTATATCTGGCCTACTAGCAGTTGGATATAAAAGTGAGCCTCCCATGCCTCTATAACTTGAAATATCCACTTTAGCTTCCTTAGTGTTTAATTCAAGTTTGGTGGCAGTGGCCATGGGAGTTTTTGCAGAAGAACATTCACTCAAATCAAATTTCTTTAACAAGTCATGAATGTACTTTGTTTGATTTATAAAAATACCATCCTTAACTTTTTTTGACTTGCAAACCAAGAAAGTAGGTAAGTTCTCCCATCATGCTCATTTCATATTTACTCTGCATTAATTTGGCAAACTTTTTGCAAAGTCCCTCATTTATTGAGCCAAAAATAATGTCATCCACATATATTTGAACAAGAATGATAGAGCCATTAACATTTCTACTGAATAGAGTTTTATCAATAGTACATCTTGTTAAGTGATTCTCAATGAGGAACTGAGATAAAGTGTCATACCAGGCCCTTGGTGCTTGTTTCAAGCCATAGAGTGCTTTGAGTAGATAGTAGACAAAGTCAGGGAAATTTGGATCTTCAAAGCCAGGAGGTTATTCCACATAGACTTCCTCTTCTAATACTCCATTTAAAAATGCACACTTTACATCCATCTGGTAGACTTTGAAATTGGCATGTGCAGCATAAGCCAGAAAGATTCTGATTGCTTCCAGCCTTGCAACTGGTGCAAATGTTTCATCAAAATCAATTCATTCTTCTTGTGAGTACCCATTTGCCACAAGTCTTGCTTTATTTCTAGTCACAGTACCAGTTTCATCCATTTTGTTTCTGAATACCCATTTTGTTCCTATTACTGATCTATCTTTTGGTTTGGGCACCATCTTCCACACTTTATTTCTTTCAAATTGATTGAGTTCCTCTTGTATAGCTAAAACTCAATCAGGATCCATAAGAGCATCTTCAATTCTTTTAGGTTCTTGAGATAGAAAGCTGCTATATAGACACTCATTTTGAGTAGCACTTCTTGTCTTGACACCATCTTCTGCATTTCCAATGATTAGCTCAAATGGATGGCTTTTTGTCCATTTCCTTTGAGGAGGCAAATTTTGCCTTGATGATGAAGCTTCATGATCATTGGTATTGTACTCAAATTGATTTGAATTTGTGGATTGATTCTGAAACCCTCCCCCTGAGTTGTATACCCTAGATGTAGAGTGTTGATTATCCATTGAAGAATTATCAGTTGATGCATTATCAGTTGATGGAATTCTGTCAACTGATAAACTATCCATTGATGCTGTAACATCAACTGATATTGGGTTTCTGAGTACTTGAGGTTTTATAATTTCTGCTTCTTCATCATCATTTACATCATTTGATTCATTCTTAAAATGCAGTATGTCATGATTTCCTTCATCAAACAGGCCTTGAATCTTTTTATCATCAAATACTACATGTACAGATTACATAAAAATGTGTAGTCTAAGATTATAGACTCTATAGGCTATGCTTGATAGTGCATACCCAACAAATATAGCTTCATCAGCCTTGGCTTCAAATTTTCCTAGGTTTTCACCTTGATTCCTTAGCACATAGCATTTGTAGCCAAAGACATGAAGAAACCCCACTTTTGACTTTTTGTCTTTCTTGATCAATTGATAAGGTGTCTTTCCTTAAGTTTGATTTACTATGGAGATGTTTTAAGTATAACATGTTGTATTAATGGCCTCACCCCAGAAATATGTTGGTAATTTAGCATCTTCCAACATAGTTCTAGTTGCTTCAATCAATGTCCTATTCTTCCTTTCAACTACCCCATTTTGTTGAGGTGTCCTTGGTGCAAAGAAGGTGTGTATGATTCCTTTATATTCACAGAACTCCTTCATTGTGGAATTCTTAAATTCTGTTCTATTGTCACTTCTTATTTTCTTCACATCCAATCCAATAGTTTTCTCAACTTCTATTATGTGTTTGATGATGAGATTACTGGCTTCATCTTTTGAATGCAGAAAATAAGTCCATGAAAATCTTGAAAAGTCATCCACAATGACTAAAGCATACTTCTTCTTTGCAATGGACATGATATTTACTGGACCAAACAAATCCATGTGTATTAACTCAAGTGGCTTCTCAATTGATGATTCCAATTTTAACTTGAATGATGCCTTTCTTTGTTTTCCTTTCTGATAGGCATCACAAAGTCCATCCTTGACAAATTCCATTTGTGGTAATCCTCTCATTTGATTTTTCTTGACCAACTGATTCATGGCTTTGAAATTTAAGTGAGCTAATTTCTTATGCCATAGCCAATTTCATTTGTACTTGCCTTAGAAAGAAGATAAGTCATTGATTTTGCATTTATTGAATTAAAGTCAGCTATGTACACATTTCCTTTTCTATTCTCAGTCATAACTAGGCTTCTATCTTTCTTGTTGGAAATTATACATGCTTCAGATGTGAAGCAAACCTTATTTCCATTGTCACATAGTTGACTTATGCTTAACAAATTGTGTCTTAAGCCATCAACTAATGCAACAGGTTCAATGATGACATTCTCTTTTGAAATCAAGCCATATCCCATGGTGTATCCTTTACTGTCATCTCCAAAAGTTACTACAGGGCCAGCTTTCTCCTCAAACTTTATGACCAGGGATTTATCTACAGTCATGTGTCTTGAACACCCACTGTCCAATTACCAAAGATTCTTTCTCTTTCCCTGCACACAATAAAAAACAATCAAGTAGATTTTGGTACCCAAGTTGCCTTGGGTCCTTTCTTATTAGTTGCTACCTTTGGTTTGGTTTCCAATTTTTGTACCTTTGGTTTAGGTGGTTTTATTTCCACTTCAACCTTAGGTGTTGGTTTCCTCACCTCAGGATTCTCAGTGCTAATATTAGGAATATTCATGCTTGCAGAATTAGAGAAGTTTGGAGCATGAAAATTGTTGTGCATATTCCAAGGCATAGCAGGCATATTCATGTTGGCAAATGCAAGATATGGATTAAACATATAAGGCATTGATGCATATTGAGCATGAATAACATGAGGATCAACTAAATGAGGATAAACAGAATTAGAATGCATGTTAGTTATAACAGGCACATTGGTTGTTGCAGGCATATTGATCTTGCATTGCACAGATAAATGATTTTTACGACCACACTTAGCACATATCTTTCTAGGAGCATACTTGTCAGGTGTATAGTTATTGTGCTTGTTTATGCCTACTTTACCATTTCTGTTCTTCTTCTTTTTCTCATTTGGCTTAATATTAGGCTCTATCTTTTATAATTTTTCCTTCAATTGATATTTATATAAGAACCCTATATTAGCCTTTTCAATTTTGACGTGATTTAGAGGAGCTACTTTCTTTCACAAATTTAACAGGTCTGTTAAGCTTGGTTTTTAATACAGATTGCTTAGCAGTTGATGATTCCTCAATCGATGGATAATTATCCGTTAGGATAATATTATCAATCGATGGATGATTATCCGTTGAAATGACATTATAAATCGATGGATAATCCTTATCAGTTGTTTCAGGATTAGCAATCGATTGCTTCTTTTCCAAAGATTGATTTTCATCAATGGCTAATTTTTCAAGAGTTTCAGACAGCATGGTGAAAGAATTTGTTCCATGAATGTCACTCATCTTCTTACTGGCTTTACTTGACCTGTTCCATTTGTCAATTGTTCTTAGTTCTTCTTCCAATTTTTCTTTCAAATTTTCTATTTCCTTTTTACACTCAACTAGTTCTTTTCTAGCATCTTTGTTTTCTACCTTGAGTCTGTCCATTTACACTAGCTCACTCTCTAGATAATTGTTTCTTTCAGTGAGAGTTTCTAAGGTTATTTTGAGCCTAGTGTTCTCTTTATTTAAGGATTTAAGAGTGACATGCAAGTTGTACAATTCATTTGACATTTCAGTAATTGTAATATTGTATTCATCTTTGCATAACTCAGATAGATTTGTAGAAATTACCTGATTGCTAGAAGAACTAGCTTCCTGGTCATCATGATTGGCCATTAGTGCAAGGTTGATGTATTTTTCTTCTTCAGAGTCATCCTCAGCAGCCCAGTCCTTTTCTTCTGTCACAAAAGCCTTCTCTTTTTGTTTGAGCAAATTAAAGTATTTCTTCTTGTAGTCAATGCCATCACTAAACTTTGATTTCCTCTCCATTTTTGGCTTTCTGCATTCAATAGAAAAGTGACCAGCTAATCTACAGTTGAAACATTTGAATTGAGTCCTGTCAACAAGATTTTTGCCTTGTTGATTTTCTCTTCTAAACTGAGATCCAGGCCTTTGCATGGGATTCCTTTTGAATTTAAGTTTTGAAAATTTTCTTGATAGAAAAGCCAAATGCTCATCTATTTCATCCATTTCATCCTTGGTGTATGACTCATCATCCTCAACTGTTTCTTTTTCTTTCCCAGTTGAAGATTCATCATATCTAACACCACTTGCACTATTGCCATGACTTTCTTTCTTCCTTTATTTGACAGCAACATCTTCACCAGATTCTGCAACTTGCTTATCCTTGACCACCAAAGCAATGGACTTTTCTCTCTTCTGAATTTTCTCAATTTCCTCATCTTGCTGTATTTCCAACTTATAGGTTTTCAAGATGCCATACAGCTTGTCAAGAGTATATTCTTTAAAGTCAGGAGATTGTCTTATAGAAACAGTCATTGGTTTCCATTCCTTGGGTAAGGACCTCAAGAATTTGAGGTTGGTATATTCAACAGCATATACTCTTCTATATAGTTTTAGCTCATTCAACAGCTTTTGAAACCTACTATATGTGTCATTGATTGCTTCACCACTCTTGAAGTGAAAGGCCTCATATTTCTGAATCAAGAGTTGCATCTTGTTCTTTTTTACTTGCTCAGTGCCTTAATATAGACTTTGAACAGTATCCCAGACTTCTTTGAAGGTTGTACAATTGATAAAAATGTCAAACATATCCTTGTTAAGACCATTAAACAAAATGTTCATAGCCTTTTTATGCTTATGTACTTCCTTCTCATCTTCATCTGTGTATTCACTCACAGGTTTTGGAATGAGTTTGTCTAGTGCCTGAATACCATCTTTTCTAAATGAATTCTGCAAAGAAAATAGAATCACTCACCAATTTTCAGCTCCAAGAACTCCACAACAAAATGGAGTTGTTGAAAGAAAAAATAGGACCCTTATTGAAGCTGCAAGAACCATGTTAGCAGAAGCAAATCTTTCAACCAGTTTTTGGGCTGAAACTGTTAGGACTGCATGCTACACTCAAAATAGAACACTCATCACAAAACCAATTGGAAAGACTCATTATAACATCATGACAAATAGAAGACCATCTGTAAAGTACATGCATGTGTTTGGAACAAAATAATTTGTTCTCAAGGATGATGCTAACAACCTTAGGAAGTTTGAAGCCAAGGCATATGAAAGAATTTTTGTGGGATACTCCTTGGACAAAACTGTCTATAGAATATATGTGATTGACAACAAAAAGTAATGGAAAACATAAATGTGACATTTGATGACTTCAAGTTTCCTGCAATGAATCTGGAAAGTGAAAACTGTGACACATTCAGATTTGACAATGAAATGGAGCCTGAAACATTTGCAACTGAAAATGTTATCAATACTCATGAAGACTCACATGTAGACATCTCACATGGAATAAATGAGGAAAGAGAAAATGACGATTTCAGTCATATTCAACTTGAGAACTCTCCACACAACCCTAGCATCAACTCAGGGGGAGATTCTCAAGGGTCTGCAACAAGTGGCAATAACTTCAATCAGGAGGAAACATATTTAAGTGATAAAGATGGAGCTCATCAAACCAAATGGAATAGAGCTCATACAGCTGATCAAATCATTGGAAATCCTGATGAAGGTGTGAGGACACTGAGAGCAACTATGAATGAATGCTACCAAATCATTTGAAATATCAAGATATGTTATTTGCCCTTAAGTACAATAAGTTTGGAGAAGGGGGGGGTTGAATACAAACTTAATAATTAATTTAAATTTTTGCGGATTCAAGTTTGTTCAACAAAAGTGTTTGAGTGTATATTAAAATAGAACTGATTTAACTAGGAATGCAAATACTTAATATTGAAAACAAAACAAACAATATTAAAAATTATTAGTGGATTGGTTTTTCCACTAGTATGTTTTTGCTTTCAATTGATCTTGGTAAAATTACCAAGCTGCTTACAAAGTGTTGCTTTTGAACTACAATGTTTTTCTTATAACTTTGCTACAATGGACTACTAACCACTATATAGTAGTTTTCTTTTCATTATATTTCCTATAGACAAATAACATTATAAAATACACTTTACAATGTTTATATGAAAATAGAAATTAGTTACTTTCACAGTCTTCACTAGACTATGTCTAGTTCTGGAAATATCTTTGTCTTGATCCATTCCTTGAAGACTGTGTTGCCTTGAAAGTCTTCACAATCCTGACAGGACTGTCTTCCAATGATTCAGTTTCTGCACAGTTCCCATTCCTTTTGTCTTTAACTAAATTGGGAAACTTTAATCAACTGATAAATGTTGTTAAGCTTATCAGTCGATTCTTCTTTGCTTATCCATTGATGGATAGGATATCCATTGATTAATTGATGTGTCGATGGCTAATTGAGTTATCCATCGCCTCCCTATCCATTGATGGTCCTTTATCCGTTGACTGCCTTTATCAGTTGATGGCTTTTATCCGTTGAGTACTTTTATCCTTTGAGTAGTGTCTTCATCCATCGACTCCAATATCAGTTGATCACTTCACTTGTGAGAATTCTGACTTAGAATATTTACAATTAATCATCCATTCTTCACATCAGTTAAGAAGCTATAAATTGAAGTCAATAACATCAATCTACTACTTCATGGCATCTATCGAGGCAATACAATCAATTGATAATAAAACATGAATCAAATGTTACAATCCAATTTATCAATTGATAAACAAGTTTCAACTGATAACTGGTTTCCAAGTCAATGGATATTTATAAGTCACATATTCATCGACTAGTTACAATGAATTTTAAATCCCTATTGTAATTCTAAGTAATTTGTTATTATCAAAACTCATAATTCCTAACAAGATATTTCTCCACCGCTTATCTTTACTAAAATTATAATCCTCATGACCATATCTTTAAATTTATTGGTATTTGGTGTTACTAAAATGAGTTGTTTATGCCGTGTCAATATCTTTGTCGTTTTAGATTACTATAAAAGCAGGGGCGGAACCAGGGAGGCTGAAGCCCCAACTAGAGTCAAAATAATTAATATATTTTTTTTTATTTTTGATCATTTTAAAGCTCCCGTTACATAGTAACTTCTATTTTTTGCAATTCTAATGCATTTACTTACAATTCTAGTATTTGTTAGTTGTCCATATTTCACACGCTATCACACCATCCGTTTTTGGATAGTTAAATTACAATTCTCACAAAAAAGATTTTATACTGTTAGAAATTATGAGTTTTGATGATAACAAATTATTTAGAATTACAATAGGGATTTAAAATTCATTATAACTGGTCAATGGAAATGTGACTTATAAATATCCCTTGACTAGGAAACCAGTTATCAGTTGAAGTTTGTTTATCAACTGATAAATTGGATTGTAACATTTGATTCATGTTTCTTTATCAATTGATTGTAATTCCTCGATGGATATTGTGAAGTAGTCGATTGATATTATTGACTTCAATTTATAGCTTCTCAACTGATGTGAAGAATGGCTGATCAATTGTAAATATTCTAAGTCAGAATTCTCACAAGTGAAGTGATCAACTGATATTGGAGTCGATGGATGAAGACACTACTCAACGGATAAAAGCTATCAACGGATACAAGTCATCAACGGATAAGAGATCATCAATGGATAGGGAGTCGATGGATAACTCAAATAGCCATCGATTCAATAACTGATCAATGGATATCCTATCCATCGATAGATGAGCAAAGGAGAATCAACTGATATGCTTAACAACATTTATCAGTTGATTAAGGTTTCCCAATTTAGTTAAAGACAAGAAGAAAGGAAACTGTGCAGAAACTGAATCATTGGAAGACAGTCCTGTCAGGATTGTGAAGACTTTCAAGGCAACACAGTCTTCAAGGAATGCATCAAGACAAAGATACTTTCAGGACTAGACAGGTCCAAAGAAGACTGTTCAAGTAGCTAATTTCTATTTTCATGTAAACATTATAAGTTGTAATTTTATAATGTTATCTGTCGATAGGAATTACAAGTGAAGAAAACCACTATATAGTGGTTAGTAGTTCATGTGGCAAAGTAGCAGAAAAGAAGAAACACAGTGAAAAGATTGTAAGCACTACTGTGTAGAAATACTTTGTAAGAAGCTTGGTATTTTTACCAAGATTAATTGAAAGCAAAAATATACTAGTGAAAAACCAATCCACTAGTAATTTTTAATATTGTTTGTTATGTTTTCAATACTTTAATTTTTGCATTCTTAGTTCAATCAGTTTTATATATACACTCAAACACTCTAGTTGAATAAACTTAAATCCGTAAGAATTTAAATAATTCTTAAGTTTGTATTCAACCCTTCTTCTCCAAACTTAGTGTACTTAAGGACAAATAACAATTGGTATCAGAGCCTAGCTTTCAACATACAGAAAGTTAAGATCTAAAAGTACATCAAGTATGGGTCAAAAAAACACAAGAGTACAGATTCCAGTTCTAGAGAAAGATGAGTATTTTCCCTGGAAAGTGAAAATGCACTTGCATCTGCGATCCATTGATCCTTCCTATGTTCACTGCATAGAGAAAGGTCCACGTGTGCCTATGAAGATAGTTACTAGTGTAAATGCAGATGGTACTCAGGCACCATACAAACTCATTCCAAAACCTGTAAGTGAATACACAGATGAGGATGAGAAGGAAGTACATAAGGATAAAAAGGCTATGAATATTTTATTCAATGGTCTTGACAAGGATATGTTCGACAATGTTATCAACTGTACAACATCCAAGGAAGTCTGGGACACTCTTCAAACTCTATGTGAAGGCACTGAACAAGTAAGAAAGAACAAGATGCAACTCTTGATTCAAAAATATGAAGCCTTTCATTTTAAGAGTGGTGAAGCAATCAATGACACATATAGCAGGTTTCAAAAGCTGTTGAATGAGCTGAAGTTATATGGAAGAGTGTATGCTGTTGAAGATACCAACCTCAAATTTTTGAGGTCCTTACCCAAGGAATGGAAACCAATGACTGTTTCTATAAGACAATCTCCTGACTTTAAAGAATATACTCTTAACAAGCTGTATGGCATCTTCAAAACCTATGAGTTGGAACTACATTAAGATGAGGAAATTGAGAAAAGTCAGAAGAGAGAAAAGTCCATTGCTTTGGTGGTCAAGGATAAGCAAGTTGCAGAATCAGGTGAATATGTTGCTGTCAAAGAAGGGAAGAAAGAAGGTCATGACAATTGTGCAAGTGGTGTTAGATATGATGAATCTTCAACTAGGAAAGGAAAAGAAACAGTTGAGGATGATGAGTCATACACCAAGGATGAAATGGACGAAATAAATGAGTATTTGGCTTTTCTATCAAGAAAATTTTCAAAACTTAAATTCAAGAGGAATCCAATGCAAAGGCCTGGATCTCAGTTTAAGAGAGACAATCAACAAAGCAAAAATCTTGTTGACAGGACTCAATTCAAATGTTTCAACTATGGATTGGCTGGTCATTTTTCTAATGAATGCAGAAAGCCTAAAATGGAAAAGAAGTAAAAATTTAGTGATGGTATTGAGTATAAGAAGAAGTACTTTGACTTACTTAAACAAAGAGAGAAGGCTTTTGTGACAGAAGAAAAAGACTGGGCTGCTGAGGATGATTCTGAAGAAGAAGAATACATCAACCTTGCACTAATGGCCAACCATGATGATCAGGAAGCTAGTTCTTCTAGCAATCAGGTAATTCTACAAATCTATCTGAGCTATCCAAAGATGAATGCAATATTACAATTACTGAAATGTCAAATGAATTGTATAATTTGCATGTCACTCTTAAGTCTTTAAATAAAGAGAACACTAGGCTAAAAATCACCTTAGAAACTCTCACTGAATGGAACAATTATTTAGAGGGAGAGCTAGTGCAAATGGACAGACTCAAGGTAGAGAACAAAGATGCCTGAAAAGAACTAGTTGAGTGTAAAAAGGAAATAGAAAAATTGGAAGAAGAACTAAGAACCATTGACAGGTGGAACAGGTCTAGTAAAGCCAGTAAGAAGATGAATGACACTCATGGAACAAATTCTTTCACCATGTTGTCTGGAACTCTTGAGAAAATAGCCATTGATGAAAATCAATCTTTTGGAAAGAAGCAATTGATTACTAATTCTGAATCAACTGATAAGAATTATCCATCGATTGATAATGTCAATTCCACGGATAATCATCCATCGATTGATAATGTTATTCCAACGGATAATTATCCATCGATTGAGGAATCATCAACTGCTAAGAAGTGTATTTTAAAAACCAAGCTTAACAGACCTGTTAAATTTGTCAAAGAAAGTAGCTCCGCTAAATCTGAAGTCAAAGTTGAAAAAGCTAATATTGGATTCTTATCTAAAGATCAATTAAAGGAGAAATTAGAGAAGATAGAACCTAATATTAAGTCAAATGAGAAGAAGAAGGAAAACAGAAATGGTAATGTAGGCATAAACAAGTACAATAACTACACACCTGATAAGTATGCTCCTAGAAAGATATGGGCTAAGTGTGGTAGCAAAAATCACTTATCTGTGCAATGCAAGATCAATATGCCTGCAGCCACCAATGTGCCTGGTATACCTAACATGCATTCTAATTCTATTTTTCCTCATTTAGTTGATTCTCATGCTATTCATGCTCAATATGCATCAATGCCTTATATGTTTAATCCATATCTTGCATTTGCCAACATAAATATGCCTGCTATGCCATGGAATATGCTTAACAATTTTCATGCTCCAAATTTCTCCAATTCTGCAAGCATGAATATTCCAAATATTAGCACTGAGAATTCTGAGGTAAGGAAACCAACACCTAAGGTTGAAGTGGAAGTAAAACCACCTAAACCAAAGGTACAGAAATTGGAAACCAAGCCAAAGATAGCAACTAATAAGAAAGGACCCAAGGCAACTTGGGTACCAAAATCAACTTGATTGTTTTTGACTGTGTGCAGGGAAAGAGAAAGAATCTTTGGTACTTGGATAGTGGGTGTTCAAGACACATGACTATAGATAAATCCCTGCTCACAAAGTTTGAGGAGAAAGCTGGCCCTGTAGTAACTTTTGGAGATGACAGTAAAGGATACACCATGGGATATGGCTTGATTTCAAAAGAGAATGTCATCATTGAACCTGTTGCATTAGTTGATGGCTTAAGACATAATTTGTTAAGCATAAGTCAACTATGTGACAATGGAAATAAAGTTTGTTTCATAACTGAAGCATGCATAATTTCCAACAAGGAAGATGGAAACCTGGTTATGACTGGGAATAGAAAAGGAAATGTGTACATAGCTGACTTCAATTCAACAAATGCAGATTCAATGACTTGTCTTCTCTCTAAGGCAAGTATAAATGAAAGTTGGCTATGGCATAGGAAATTAGCTCATTTAAATTTCAAGGCCATGAATCAGTTGGTCAAGAAAAATCAAGTGAGAGGCTTACCACAAATGGAATTTGTCAAGGATGGACTTTGTGATGCCTGTCAGAAAGGGAAACAAAGGAAGGCATCATTCAAGTCAAAATTGGAATCATCAATTGAGAAACCACTTGAGTTATTACACATGGATTTGTTTGGTCCTGTAAATATCATGTTCATTGCAAAGAAGAAGTATGCTCTAGTCATTGTGGATGACTTTTCAAGGTTCTCATGGACTTATTTTCTGCATTCAAAGGATGAAGCTAGTCATCTCATCATCAAACACAAAAGAGAAGTTGAGAAAAGTCTTGGATTGGATGTAAAGAAAATAAGAAGTGACAATGGAACAGAATTTAAAAATTCCACAATTGAGGAGTTCTGTGAATCTAAAGGAATCATACACACCTTCTCTACACCAAGAACACCTCAGCAAAATGGGGTAGTTGAAAGGAAGAATAGGACATTGATTGAAGCAGCTAGAACTATGTTGGAAGATGCTAAATTACCAACATACTTTTGGGCTGAGGCCATTAACACAACATGTTACACTCAAAACATCTCCATAGTAAATCAAGCTCAAGGAAAGACCCCTTATCAATTGATCAAGAAAGACAAAAAGCCAAAGGTGGGATTTCTTCATGTCTTTGGTTGCAAATGTTATGTCCTAAGAAATCAAGGTGAAAACCTAGGAAAATTTGAAGCCAAGGCTGATGAAGCTATATTTGTTGGGTATGCACTATCAAGCATAGCCTATAGAGTTTATAATCTTAGACTACACATTGTTATGGAATCTGTACATGTAGTTTTTGATGATAAGAAGATTCAAGGACTGTTTGATGAAGGAAATCATGACACACTGCATTTTGAGAATGAATCAAATGATGTAGATAATGATGAAGAAGCAAAAATTGTAAAATCACAAGTACTCAGAAACCCAATATCAGTTGATGTTTCTGCATCAATGGATAATTTATCAGTTGACAGAATTCTATCAATTGATAATGCATCAACTGATAATCCTTCAATGGATAATCAACACTCTACATCTAGGGTATCCAATTCAGGGGGAGGGTTTCAGAATCAGTCCACAAATTCAAATCAATTTGAGTACAATACTAATGATAATGAAGCTTCATCATCAAGGCAAAATTTGCCTCCTCAAAGAAAATGGACAAAAAGCCATCCATTTGAACTAATCATTGGAAATGCAGAAGATGGTGTCAAGACAAGAAGTGTTACTCAAAATGAGTGTCTGATAGCAGCTTCATATCTTAAGAAGAACCTAAAAGAGTTGAAGATGCTCTCTTGGATCCTGATTGGGTTTTAGCTATGCAAGAGGAACTCAATCAATTTGAAAGAAATAAAGTGTGGAAGATGGTGCCCAAACCAACAGATAGATCAGTAATTGGTATAAAATGGGTATTCAGAAACAAAATGGATGAAACTGGTAATGTGACTAGAAACAAAGCAAGTCTTGTGGCAAAGGGATACTCACAGGAAGAAGGAATTGATTTTGATGAAACATTTGCACCAGTTGCAAGGTTAGAAGCAATCAGAATCTTTCTAGTTTATGTTGCACATATTCAAAATCTACCAGATGGATGTGAAGAGTGCATTTTTGAATGGAATATTAGAAGAGGAAGTTTATGTGGAACAACCTCCTGGCTTTAAAGATCCAAATTTCCCTGACTTTGCCTACTATCTACTCAAGGCACTCTATGGCTTGAAGCAAGCACCAAGGGCCTGGTATGACACTTTATATCAGTTCCTCATTGAGAATCACTTCACAAGAGGTACTGTTGATAAAACTCTATTCAGTAGAAATGTCAATGGCTCCATTATTCTTGTACAAATATATGTGGATGACATTATTTTTTGCTCAACTAATGAGGGACTTTGCAAAAAGTTTGCCAAATTAATGCAGAATAAATATGAAATCAGCATGATGGGAGAACTTACCTACTTTCTTGGTTTGCAAGTCAAACAAGTTAAGGATGGTATTTTTATAAATCAAACAAAGTACATTCATGACTTGTTAAAGAAATTTGACTTAAGTGAATGTTCTTCTGCAAAAACTCCCATGGCCACTGCCACCAAACTTGAATTAAACACTAAGGAAGCTAAAGTGGATATTTCAAGTTATAGAGGCATGGTAGGCTCACTTTTATATTTAACTGCTAGTAGGCCAAACATAATGTTCTCTACATGCTTATGTGCTAGATTTCAGGCTGATCCTAGAGAATCTCATTTAGTGGCTATTAAAAGAATTTTTAGATATCTCAAGGGTACATCAAATTTAGGTATTTGGTATCCTAGAGATTCTGGTTTTAATCTAATAGGCTACTCAGATGCAGATTATGCATGTTGCAAAATAGACAGGAAAAGTACTACAGGCACCTGTCAATTTCTAGGAAACAAACTTGTGTCATGGTTTAGTAAAAAGCAACACTCAGTATCAACTTCAACTGCAGAAGTTGAGTACATTGTTGCTGGAAGTTGCTGTGCTCAATTATTATGGATGAGGAATCAATTATTTGACTATGGGTTCAACATGAAAAAGATTCCTATTTTCTGTGATAATACAAGTGTCATTGCAATAACAGAAAATCCTGTGCAACATTCAAGAACCAAACACATTAACATAAGGTATCATTTCATTAGGGAACATGTAATGAATGGTACAGTTGAATTACATTTTGTCCCTAGTGAACAACAACTTGCAGACATTTTTACCAAACCTCTAGATGAATCTACTTTTAATAGATTAGTCTGTGAGTTAGGTATGCTTAATTTTACTCAATCTTGAAATGTATGCCAAGTTTTGCTTTCTTTCTTTTTTGTAGCCATTGTTCACAATTATCTGTTGAAACCAAGTGATCAATTGATAATTGTGTTAATTGTCAATGGATATTTAGCAACTATCGATGGATATTTATCTATCGACAGATAATTACCTCAGTAATTGTTTATCGATTGATAAATTCTTTCTTATTTGATCAACAGATAAATTTTATTCCTATCAATGGATATTTATCTATCGACAGATAATTACCCTGGTAGTTATTTATCGATCGATAAATGATTAATTCTTTATTTTATCCATCGATGGTAATAGAATTTCTACAGTTTTATTCATCCGTTGATCAAATTATAGCCGTTGATTAATTACCTTATTTGTCAACAGACGAACATACCCATCGATTGTCATTTACAGTAATTAACTTTCACTCCTTTTTCTTCACAACGGCTATATCCTTAATTAAAAATGTCTATTCAATTCTTCTTAATCACAGAAAATATAAATAGCAAAAATAATTATTGCTTCATTCTCAATTGCTATTTTATTTTTTATCTCTAATTGTTGTATCTCTGTTTCTCTCTCTCAAGTTTCTTTTTGTTTGTCAAATCCACTCATCCGTTTTCAAGTTCTCTCTAATCTCTCAAGAATCAGTAATGACACCTCAAAAGAAGATTGTTTCCTCAACTGGGTTCACCTATGAACAAAACAACTTCATTGCATGTGTAACTGTGGATGATGCTCCCGTAGATTTTCATCCATTGATGAGATTTCTGGGAGACTGCAAAGTGTCCAAAGCACTCAGTGAAGCACCAACAATAGTCTGTTCGTTTGTTGAAGAACTATGAAACTCTGCAGAAGTATCACAAGACGGGAAGGTAATCTCTTATACTTGTAGAGGTGACTCTTATACTATTACAAGTACCAGTTTGTCTGAATGCTTTGAATTACCTGAAAATAATTGTGATAGGTCACCAACTGAAGATGAGATTAGGGACATGCTAGAATCTGTTAACTATGCAAATGCTGAAACTAGTTTAGGTGAGGTCGTTAGGAAAAATTTGAGAAAAGAATGGAGTTATTTCTTTGATGCTATTATTAAAGTATTTTCTGGCAAAATAAGTAATTTTGATGCAATTACCACAAGTATGCAAGAAATTGCTTATTATGTCCTGTTTGATAAGTACTTCAATTTTAGCACACTACTCCTAAATGAATTATCTGCTAAGTTAGGAACCAAGGCCTCTAGGAAAAATAATATTTATTTTGCTAGATTTTTTATGCTGTTAATTAATGCCTCCATTGGAGAATATGAGATTAGTGCAGATATGGAGACACTAGAGCCATGGATGCAAAACAAAAGGGTCTTCAAGGAACTTGTGAGAATCAACTTACATCCTAAGTTGTGCCTCATTTATCCACCTTTTGTGCAGGTATATCTAAAGAAACTCAATTTCTCCTTTTCTCCCTCTGGTATTCAAATTTCTTTGCCTTCTGCAACAATGGAGGGAGATGGAAATGCCCTCATCCCTCCTACCCAAGTTGCACAACCTTCCAAACTCAAATCTAGACAAACCACCTCAGTAGTTTCTCAAAAGACTACTGTTGTAAAAACTAAGAAAAGAAAAATAACTGAGGGGAGTGTGAAGGTGGTTGATAAGGGTGAGGGAACTGGCCAACATCAAGAAAGCCAGAAGAATAAGGAAGAAGAGGTTGAGAGTGTTCAGCCAGCCACCAGCCCAATCTCTCAACAGATTGAGGCTGTCATAAAGGATTTAAACACATCCCTAGTTGCACCTTCTCAACAAGGTGTAACTATTGAAAAGAGGTCTCAACCAGGACTATTAGATGGGGGTGAGGGACACAAAGTTCTACAGCCATACAAAAAGAGAAAGAAGGATAAAAATATTGCAGAGGGAACACACACACCTGCAAAGCCAAATGCAAATTTGGTGGAGCCTTTAGTTTCTTCTTTTGATGTGTCTCGGAATTTTCCTGAGGCACAGCCCCACTCTCTATCTATTTCTTCTCCTCAATCCCCCTCAAAATCTATTTCTTCAGAAGCATTATTGATTGACAACTTCAATGTTTCAAATTCACCCTCTTTGCAACTCAGGGTGGAGCCAACACTCTCACCTGTATCACCAAACAAGGGTAATACCTTGGTTGATCAGGTACCTACTAAAACTTCTCTCAAGTCAATGGATATTATTCAATCAACTGATAAATTCCAACATCCATTGACTAGTTCACTTCCATCGATGGATATCCTTACATCCATCGACGAGCTCCTATCAACGGATATTCATCCATCGATGGATATTTTTTATCCATCGATTGACACCTTAATTCCAATTCATGAATCATTCAATGAAACACTTCAAGTGGCCAATACTCTACTAGGATTGAGCGGAGTGGGTGAGGTGTGTGAGAGGCAAGGTTTGCATACCTTGGCAAAAGGAGAGTGTGTGAATGAGAGGCCCTCAAATTCTTCTAAGGTGGCAAAAGGAGAGGGTGTAAGCAAAGAGAGTTCCACCTTAGCAGGTGATGCAAAAGGAGAGGATAGTAAGGGAGAGGTGAGAATCCAGGATGAGATCTTGATGCAAAAACAGAGAGAAGAGAGTGAGAGAGAAAAGAATAGAGAGAAAACAATTTCACCATCTCATGAAGCATCAACTTCTAAAACTGAGCAGGTTGCAGCAGAACTCACCCAAGAGTTGGGGTTGGAGTCAGGGGGAGATGGAGGAAATGAAGTCCCTGCATGAGTTGCAGATGCCCACATGGAAGTGGATGATGAGATTGAAGTCAACCTTGATGCTTCAACCTTTCACCGTGAAGATCCACACTATCAAGAACTAGCAGCAGTCACTAATCAAGTAGCTGAACAAATGTTGGGATTGGTGCAGACAGAAGAACAATTCAGGAGTGGAAAGGAGCATCTAGCTAGTCAACCTGATGATGTATCCCACATGAATCCTGAAGACTTTGAAGACAGTTCTGATGATGAACTTCTAGACCCGGATGTGGCCAGTGATGAAACAAGTTTGGTTGATACTGAAAAGGCAATTATTTCTCACTACAGGAGCTCCATGGCTGAAGTGAATGTAGAGGATCCTTTGCACAGAAGAATTCTCAACTTTTATAGGGACAACTTAAAAATTCAGAAAATGCATGTCACAGGCTCTAAGTATGAATTAAAGAAGATCAGGGAGGCAATTGATAGTTCAAGGATGCATTTTGACACCACAATTGACTCCAGACTCAGCCTTACAATGTTAACCAGAATTAAGCAAAGGCTAGACACTGAGTTTACAGCCAAAGACAAGGTAGTGGCATTGGAGAAAAGGGTTAAAGCTATGGAAGTTAACATGGAGCGCATTATGAAGAATCAAGAAACTCAAATCAAACTCCTGAGCAGACTCTTGGAAACCCCTCTCATTTCTCAGTCATTGGAGCAAGAGCCAGTTGCTGATAACAAAAAAGGGGAGAAGCATGAGGAGTTAAGGAGAAAAGAAGTTGAAGCTGTAATCAAGAATACAAAGGAAGTCATACAAAGGAAGGATCCAAAGCAGGAATTGGCTTAAAATATTGTAAGGCAATTTGATTCAATTGCCAGCAAAAACAAGGAGATTGATGCACAAGAGCCAATTGCCCTATTACCAGAAATTCTTGAAGCAGTAAAGGAAGGAGAAATAAGGGTAGATTCAAGTAGCTCACAACCTGGTGATAGAAAAGGAACGGGAAAGTTGATTGAAGATGGCAAGAAGAAAGAGAAATCTGTCACAAGTGGAGGTGAGAAACTATTGGGCAAAGCAATAGTGGTTGGTGTGAAAGAAAGGGAGTAACAAGAAAAGTCACAAGAAGAACTAGCTATTCAACTGCAAAGGAAATTTGATGAGGAGGATAGGCTAATAAGAGAAGCCAGAAGAAAAGAAGGTGAAAGGAGGCCAAGAATGAAACAAAGAGCAAACAAGCCTGTAGATGAACCAAAAACTTCTGGAGTTAAGATAAAACTTGTTGTTGAGGAAAAAGAGGCTAAGGAGGAGAAGCCAAAAGAGGTGAAGCTTGAAAGTCAAGTTTCTGGGAGTGGTCAAGCCAAAGAAATAGAAGTGTTCAAACCCAAATCTGAGAATTTTGTGCCAATCAAGAGTGAAGGCATGATTGCAGTAAAAGGTCAAAGGAAGAGGGATGTTGATCTTCTTCACATTGAGTATGAAGATGGATTACATTCAACTTTCACATTCAATCAAGTCTTGGATCAAGGATATGGCATCTTAAGGAAGATCTACACCATGCTCAACAAAAAGTACTATTTAACTAAAGAGCTAGGGAAAGCCATTCTTGAGAAGATGAAGAAGATAAGGGAAACACCTATTCAAGAAGAAAGGGATGACAGAATCAAAATCTGGAACCCTAAAGGCAGGAAGGTGCTTCATGAACCATTCTACATGATGATCTACAAGGACAGAGAAGGCAGAGAAAAGTGTTACTAAACTGAGTTGTATATGCCGTGTCAATATCTTTGTCGTTTTAGATTACTATAAAAGCAGGGGCGGAACCAGGGAGGCTGAAGCCCCAACTATAGTCAAAATAATTAATATAATTTTTTTTATTTTTGATCATTTTAAAGCTCCCGTTACATAGTAACTTCTATTTTTTGCAATTCTAATGCATTTACTTACAATTCTAGTATTTGTTAGTTGTCCATATTTCACACGCTATCACACCATCCGTTTTTGGATAGTTAAATTACAATTCTCACAAAAAAGATTTTATACTATTAGAAATTATGAGTTTTGATGATAACAAATTATTTAGAATACAATAGGGATTTAAAATTCATTGTAACTGGTCAATGGATATGTGACTTATAAATATCCATTGACTAGGAAACCAGTTATCAGTTGAAGCTTGTTTATTAACTGATAAATTGGATTGTAACATTTGATTCATGTTTCTTTATCAATTGATTGTAATGCTTCGATGGATACTGTGAAGTAGTCGATTGATATTATTGACTTCAATTTATAGCTTCTCAACTGATGTGAAGAATGGCTGATCAATTGTAAATATTCTAAGTCAGAATTCTCACAAGTGAAGTGATCAACTGATATTGGAGTCGATGGATGAAGACACTACTCAACGGATAAAAGCTATCAACGGATACAAGTCATCAACGGATAAAAGCAATCAACGGATAAGAGATCATCAATGGATAGGGAGTCGATGGATAACTCAAATAGCCATCGATTCAATAACTGATCAATGGATATCCTATCCATCGATAGATGAGCAAAGGAGAATCAACTGATATGCTTAACAACATTTATCAGTTGATTAAGGTTTCCCAATTTAGTTAAAGACAAGAAGAAAGGAAACTGTGCAGAAACTGAATCATTGGAAGACAGTCCTGTCAGGATTGTGAAGACTTTCAAGGCAACACAGTCTTCAAGGAATGCATCAAGACAAAGATACTTTCAGGACTAGACAGGTCCAAAGAAGACTGTTCAAGTAGCTAATTTCTATTTTCATGTAAACATTATAAGTTGTAATTTTATAATGTTATCTGTCGATAGGAATTAGAAGTGAAGAAAACCACTATATAGTGGTTAGTAGTTCATGTAGCAAAGTAGCAGAAAAGAAGAAACACAGTGAAAAGATTGTAAGCACTACTGTGCAGAAATACTATGTAAGCAGCTTGGTATTTTTACCAAGATTAATTGAAAGCAAAAACATACTAATGAAAAACCAATCCACTAGTAATTTTTAATATTGTTTGTTCTGTTTTCAATACTTTAATTTTTGCATTCTTAGTTCAATCAGTTTTATATATACCCTCAAACACTCTAGTTGAACAAACTTAAATCCGCAAGAATTTAAATAATTCTTAAGTTTGTATTCAACCCCCCCCCCTTCTCCAAACTTAGTGTACTTAAGGACAAATAACATATACATTTATTCAAATTTATTGATTTTACTCCTTATTTTACAACCGTTTGATTACAGTTTTCCAAATAAGTAATATACAATAAAATTAAAATAAATTTTCAATTAAAATGATTTGCAGAGTATGATTGGTTAGAGTACACTATTACATTACTCTCGTGGGATTTCAAATAAATGGATTGTCATTTCTCTTCTTTTTTTTCACATTAAGCTCATGATGAATACTTTTATTTGCAAATATGATGCCGGGTCCGGTCATGATTTAGTAAAGATTTTAAGTGAATTCAATGCTATGTATCGGGGAGTTATACTGTTTGTAGTGTCTTCTTCTTAAGTCGGAGAGTCATACGGTTTATAGTAATTTTTATAACAATTAGACAGTAGAAAAAAAAACATTAGAAGTGTTCTTTCATTTGATTTCACAACTAAGGTATAAGAAAATTTCAAATATTTAAAAATTAAAATCAAAACCTATCACATATTTTTCCTATATATGAGATAACAATGGTACAAAATAGAGATTAAGTTTTACAAACGCTGTAATACAGATTTAGTTGTGATTTACTCCCTCTGGTCCCTAATAATAGCTTCTTAATAGGACTCTCATGGTAGCTCAGTTACTCCGAGATAAACATTATCTACAGGGGTTGAAGCTTATCACAACACAGTGGATCACTTATACAAGGAATCCTATCAATCAAGAACTACATACAGACTTGATCCCTATAAATATGATATGTAGACAACTAGCAAAGGAGTTCAAAAACACTTAGAGGAGAAAGAGTATATAGAAAACTCGAGTGTTCATCAATCAGCCGAGGTATTTGATTTGTATAATCTCAGGATTATACGTTGGTGTCTTGGTGCTTTGCTAGCACCATTCGTGAAACCTCTGTCAGGAAATTATTTCTTGGTAGAATTTTGTAATCTTTGTCCGCTATTTCAGTAAAGATCTCCAAAGATGTTATACCAAATTCCTCTCGCAACATTTATAATATATATAATAATTGTTGAAATAGTTAATTAATTTTTTCCTTACAAAATGAGTATCTTTTAACGCCATCCAATCATCCTCAAATAATTAATTAGTGAAGAAGTGAGTACTTGTTATTTTGTTATTGTATCGTGTCGGCCATTGGTTGCTGCCGAGCAGGAAGATGGGGATTATTGATTTAGAAAACAAAGCATATTTTACAAACATATTATAGCTTTTGCATTTGCAAATGTTGGACGTTGAGGTCTTAGTGGACCATCTTTTTATATATATAAAAACATACGACGGTACAAACCATGAGAAACAGAGTTATCACAAATGATATTTTTGTGTTGGTGATTTAGTTCTTGTCGCCCCAACTTTATCAAAAAAAATTTGTCTAGTTAAAATATTTTTTAATTATTTGTTTATTTAGTTTTCTTTCTGAATATGCATTTAAAAATAATTTTATAAATTATTGGAAATTTAAAATTAATTTTTAAATTACGTTTCAATAAATCTTAATATATATATATATATATATATATATAGAAAATTAAATATAAGAAACCTCAATTTAAAAAAAATAATTAAACAAATAATTAAAATGACGGAAGTAATATGGAGAAATAATGGGGAAATATGTATACCCTTGGTTCCAAAATTAAGTATCGTTTAAACATTCTACACTTTAAAACGTATTTTAATGTGTAAAAAAATATTTTCATAAATTATTTTTTTAATAAAAATTTAAATATTGTATTTTATTAAAAAGTAAAAAAATGAAATTATAAAAATAATTTTTTTATTTCTTAACATATGTGAAATAATCAGATCCGGAAGGAGCAGTGAATATTCTCAACTGACGAAATGTGGTGATGCGAGAATGTTGTTACTAATATTTCGTTAATAATAATGTTTAAATTTTTGCATAGAAAAGAAAATTTTAAAATATAATGTACAGATATTATTTAAATTATTAATATAAATTAATTAAAACAATAAAAATTATGGCATGTAACTATGTAAGCAGTATAATTTAAATCGATGCGAAAAATAAAACGAAAGGAGAAACCAAGAATGTATAAACTGAGCCTGCCTTTTCTTAATTCCTGATTTCCTGCTACAACTTTCTGTCTGCAATTTTAAATTTGCAGTGCCGATTAAAAATATTGCAGATTCATGCTTATTCAATGTTTTATGTTTGTAGGATTGTATCAAATACAACAATACCCATGCCTCTACTTGGGCGGTGATGTATTTATCTCTCTCCTATATTATTATTTTATTTTTATTATTAATATTTTGATTAATTAATTTTTATACTAAAGTTACAAATAGATTGCAATTTACATGTTATTGACCAAACTGACAATATTATCAATTCATAATAGAAAAGTTCTAAAAAAACATCATAACTTTTGAAACAAAAAGGAGGACTTGGTACCTAGCAAAAAAAAGGACTTGGGCCATACCATAATCTAAATATTTTAATTTTGATAACTTTTTTCCTCCTAAAATTGATTTTTTAAATATATTTATTACTACTGCTTTTATAAATAAATCAATAATTTAAGTTAGTGTAATTATGATATTTTGATTATTAGTCAACTTTTGACGCTGATTTTGAAATTACAAAATAGACATTAATATAAAAATAGGCTTTCTGTAAAAACACCATCTTTGTAAAAAATAATTCCAAAAAAAACGTAACATATTAAAGAATTTACAATAAAAGTTAATTTTCAGTAAATATTTATGAAAATACAATCTGTAAGTTGCAACCAAAAATGCAATTTTATTTTTATTTTTTTTAAAAAACAATAGTCAAAGTTGACTCGATCTGTATTAATTAAAAAAAATTATTCGAATTGCATTGATACAACTTAATAAAGCAACCAAAATTGTTTTTTAAAAAAAATTCTTATCATTATTCTTTAAAAATAAGAAAATATATATTATTTTTAAACAAAAATTACATAACAGAAGAAGACAAAAAATTTGATATTCTGTGACCCATGAGCATCACAAATTTGGTGATGGATCTTTTAGAATCTCCGGTGGTGCACAAAAAGTGTTGAAGAATGAAAACAAATAAGTTATAATTTCAATGAAATCGGGTGGTTGTTTTGGCAGAATTATTTATTTATAACTAAACCGTGATATGGATAAATATTTGGTATTATTTCATGATTCGGTGTTATTTATTTAACCAACAAACCTACCAAATCATTTGAAATTTCAAGAGATTTTTCCACCGCTTGTGTTTACTAAAATTATAATCCTCATGACCATATCTTTAAATTTATTGGTATTTGGTGTTACTAAAATAATTAATTTAATTTTTTTTATTTTTGATCATTTTAAAACTCCCGTTAAATAGTAACTTCTATTTTTTGCAATTCTAATGCATTTATTTACAATTCTAGTATTTGTTAGTTGTCCATATTTCTCACGCTATCACACCATCCATTTTTGGATAGTTAAATTCCAATTCTCACAAAAAAAAAATTTATACATTTATTCAGATTTATTGATTTTACTCCTTATTTTACAACCGTTTGATTACAGTTTTTCAAATAAGTAATATACAATAAAATTAAAATAAATTTTCGATTAAAATGATTTGCAGAGTATGATTTGTTAGAGTACACTATTACATTACTCTCGTGGGATTTCAAATAAATGCATTGTCATTTCTCTTTTTTTTCGCACATCAAGCTCATGATGAATACTTTTATTTGCTAATATGATGTCGGGTCCGGTCATGGTTTAGTAAAGATTTTAAGTGAATTCACTTGGACTATGTTATGTATCGGGGAGTTATACTGTTTGTAGTGTCTTCTTCTTAAGTCGGAGGGTCATACTGTTTATAGTAATTATCTATATTTTTATAACAATTAAACAATAGAAAAAAACATTAGAAGTGTTCTTTCAACTGATTTCACAACTAACGTATAAGAAAATTTTAAATATTTAAAAATTAAAAGCAAAACTTATCACATATTAACAATGGTATGAAATAGAGGTTAAGTTTTACAAATGCTTAAATATAGATTTAGTTGTGATTTACTCCCTCCGATCCCTAATAATAGATTCTTAACTTTTTGACACGTATGTTTAGGAGTAAAAAATATATACATATATTTAATAAAAATAAAAAAAATTATATCAAATAAAAATTTAGAATTCGAACTTTTATATGATATAAAAATTGAAATCTAATATCAAGTGTAGCTATGTGTTTTTTACTCCTAAATATGTGTGTCAAAAAGTCAAAAGGCTATTATTTAGGACCGGAGGGAATACTATTGTAAGATTCTCATTTTTTTTATATTAAAATTTTGAGTCCCGACTTTCTTGAAATCCTGGTTCCGCGGCTATATAAAAATATTATCAATAATTTAATGTGGACTTTAGTTGTGATGTACAGAATGAAATAATAAATTTTATTCTTAAAAATTCAATCAAATATATAATTTTTCCACTTGCATAATTGTTTTTTATATTGAGTCAGTTTAGATCTACGTTTAATTTAAGGGTCCGGGATTAAAGTTAAATTTTGATTTTGAGAATACGTCACTTTATTCACATTTGGGAGAAGGATTTAAGAACTTTTATTAATTATAAAAAAACACAGAATGGACGGTTATTTTCAACTATCTAGTTATTAGCACTTGCACAAAAACTTCTAGCACAACTGAACTGCGGAAGTGTTAGTGGCTTTCCAAACCTGGACCAATTGCTCTTAGCAACGGGGTAGAAAGAGACGGGATAAGACTATTTGGCTTTTTAGTGGAGTATTATACCTCATGACACGATCAGATCCTATACTTAATCATGTAACTAGTCCCACAGACTATTTTTTCATCGATTTTTAATTCATTTCAGGGGCTCTGTTCCTAACAGGAACTTCAAAGGGATAATTATGAGTCCATTCCTCAAAAGATTAAATTTGGGACCAAGTCTTGCGGTGAGAAATTATATGTAGTGAATATTTCATTTTCATAGACACAATCCAACTTCCTGGGTGTCAACTTAGAAAATTTCCGTGCAATCATATCAGATACCATGTTAAGTAATCAGTTCTCTTAAAACGTCTTAATTTCCGATATCTAGACTCCAAACCTATAAATCTACAAAAGAAACACCAGATGCACCATAGATCTAATCGATCTAACAAAAGTAAGCAACGTGATTTCCAATCTATTCATATCACATATATCAAATACTATGAAGTGTCATCATAATTCATAAACTAACAAGTGGTCGACGAATCTAAAGCAAGATGTCGAGTGCTTCGAAGATAAGATAATTTACCTGATAAATGGAGAATGTAGATACAAAATGATGGAGTGAGTTAGAGTAGTTGAATGTGAAATTTTGGTTGAGTTACATTATGAAGAGCTCAACTGTAGATGAGTGTAACTGTTTATAGTCAATGGACCCACTACTGTAGTTAGATTACTTTACTTTTGGAGTTCTGCCACCCGTTTGATAAATTCATCATATATATTTATTCGCACAAAACTAGTTTTTATGTGAGATTAATATAAATCTAAAATCGTAATTGTAACTAATATGTACAGTTTCAAAATTTAAAAACTGAAATTAAATCAAATATTATTTAGTGTTGATTTTGTGTTTACTTATTGGTTTACACGAAATAAAATAAATAAATAAATATTATATATATAAATTTATTATTTTTTTTATAGATATATGCATATCTATTTATATAATTATACTTAATTTTATAATTTTATGTAAATATGATGCAAATATATATAGTTAATATATATTTGTAAAAATATACTTAATAATATAATATATTTATATATTGGTTTTTTTATATTACACGAACACGAATGTCCACTTTTATTTTTTATATTTTAGTACACGACGCAGAAAGATACACGAGGACGGCAACAAATTGACAGGTCTGTACCTCTGTCAACTGCTCTTTTATTCCAATCTCATTTGCCAGTCAGCCACTGAAGCATGCCACAAGAGTGAGGCGTTTGTCTCGACTTTTCCTCTCCAACTTGTCTGCTTTTAATCGTTGCTCAACATATTCTGTTCGAGGCACGAGCGAAGTCCTCCATTGAACGTCAACAGTCAGTCATATCTGATTAGAATGTCAAGTCATGAGAGATATATCATATATATATCGTCGAAGATCAACGGGGTGATCTCAGCATGCACCAATCTACCGCCCAGACAGAGAATTGTATAAATAAAGAATTATATCGAGCTTTTCTACTTAAATATATGACACTTGTATGTGTATTATCAGTGTGTGGTAGGCTTGGGGCTATGCAATGCACCTGTGAAGTAGCATGACGACAGAATCGTGATAATATTCGCATCATATTCAAAAGGTATCACTGTTAATCGCTGGTTCACTTTTTTCATTTTCATTTGTATTAAGTAAAATTGAATGTTTCCCACTTATTAGCTACGACTTTGAGGTTAATGTTCGTTGATCTTTCCTGCAGCGCAATACTATTTAGCCCCCCCCCCTCCAATTTTTAGCTTATTTAGCTTTGGACATATATGCTATCTGATACTAATTCAAGGTTTTAAATCCCAGACGTGTGCAAGTTAAACTTGTTTTTTATCTGAACGAGTTTTGGGCTTTCACTCTAAACTTAAAAGTGCTCACCAGTGAGGAATTTGACGACCTTGTAGTACAAAAAAAAATTATTGGTCCCTCCAACTAGCTAACATCGAGTGTAAAAGTTTAAAGAATTTGCAACCACAACACAACATAGCAATAAATTGGAAATGTGGTTACCCTTTTCTGGAAGAATATTATTCTTGAGATTTTCTCCAGTGTAGAATTCAATATTGTTCTTTCTGGAGATTCCAGGCATAACAGCTCTAAATGAGGGTACCTCAACATGTTTTTGCTTTATTCAACAGAACAATTTACGGATTAGTGCAAATCATAGAGAAAATGATCCATGGGCAATATTTATTTATTTTTCGTTAATTCTACTCTTAGTTACAGCCAGTCTAATTTACATGTATGATGCCCCATGCAACTATGCAAGTTTTGTTTTATAAAACATCCAGAAAAGTGATTGTTTATCCAGCTAAAAGAGTCCTTCGTAACTCACCGTCGAACCCTGGCCTATGTCACTAATCTCTCTGTTTTTTAATATTTGTCATTTAATGTGTTAGTTTCTCCATTTTATCTTTCTGTGGTCTATATATGCAATTTTTTGTGATTCAGTCAAGTGCTTTAGGCAGCAAGATAAGTGACCGCTTTTTGGAAATGGGATGCCCACCAAGAGTTGTGTTTAAGCAAAAGAAGAACATTGTAAAGTGATTCTTATATATTTTGATTGGAACCAAGTGGTTGGTCATGCAAAATTGGTACTCAGCTCGGTTTCTTCTTATATATGTGCAGGAGAAAATGATGATGAAGCCATATTGATTTCTATTCTCACATACTTGGTGAGTTCTTTCATACATCTCAATTTACTCATTTTTGGACATCATATCTTGATACAATATAAAATTTATATGCTCTGTTTTTGTAGACTAAAAAAACAAAAAACAGAATCCAAGACATAATTAATGAAAAAGGGAGAAAGTCATATAACCCATCTCTGCACAATGTAAAAAAAACTCACCCTTCGAGTTCTTGAATTTGATATGGAGCATGTCTATGGTATTTCTTTTTCCTCTTGGATTTACCCCTTGGTCTTCCTTGTTCATCACCTGATGCAGCTTCCATATGTTCACTTCCAGATTTGCTATTTACTTACAATTATTAACTTTAATACTTATTCGGACAAGTTTATTTATACCATGTAACCTATTTCCTTACCTTGCTGTCCAAATTGTAGCTTAGTTATCCATCTGCACTCCGATCCTTGGATAAAATTAAATATTTTGCAAGTAACAAGAAGATTGCTTTATTTTTAGATTATGATGGGACACTTTATCCCATAATAGACGACCCTGATTGTACTTACATGTCTACTGACTACTGATGTAAAGAGTCTTAAATTTTCTTCCAAGTGTGCACCCTCTATATATTATTGTTCATGGCTGAATGTGATATTGTACTTTTTATGCCAGATGCGCTCTGTTAGGCTGTTGCAAACTTTTTCCCGACTGCAATTATCAATGGAAGAATCTATGATGTGGTAGGTATATACTATTCGCATACAATTAAAAGTATGTGTCAACTATATCATAAATTAGTACTTTGTTTATCTATTTTTATAGTATGCATACTTCAATTCGATTGTTGAAATAATTGCCTTATTATTGGCCATCCTTCAATTTCTAGGTTTATGATTTGGTCGGCCTAACAGAGCTCTACTATGCTGGTAGTCATGGTATGCATATGCATACTATTCTCGCTCAAGGACCCAATATCTACTGATCATACAGTCTGCAGTGAGCTTGGAAACACACAGTTAAATGTTCCACTCATGCTGCATCTTCAAAATCTTCATGCACTATTATGTCCTTCACTCCCCATCCCTCCTTTAAACCATGAATTGTGCTTCGTAATATCCCATTGATGAAGGAAACAATAGGACCATTAAAGGTTTTTTAGAATTAAATTGTACACCCTGGAGTCCCAACTCATATTTATATACTTTTTTTAGTTGATTTGACTACCTGTTTCTTAGCTAATCTTAAACAACATGGCAGAGCAAAGACGTCACCTTCTTCCAGCCTGCCAAGGGATTTTTACCTGTGATTGACGAGGTTGGTAGTTCTGTGTCATGCTATAATTTGTTGAGCTAAAGAATTAGTTACTATAATTAAAAGATATCTCAAAATAAATTCTGTTGCAGGTTTTCCGAACTCTTAAGGGGGGTACTAGAGCTGTAAAAGGTGCACAAGTTAATTAAGAATCACAAATTTTGTGCCTCAGTACACTATCGTAATGTATCTGAGCAGTTGAAGTGTAGGACCTTTTTTTTTAAAACAAATCTACCCTTCTTAAATGTTAATTAATCTTAGTCATCTGGTTCGCATACTGAGGATTCCTCTTGTATTACATACTATTGCAGAGTTGGGCTACAGTTGCAGAGTGTGTTCACAATGTTGTAGATGATTATCCCCGATCGCGATTAACGCATGGGCCGAAGGTAATAACTGCAACACATGCTTAATAAATTTTTATAATCCTTTTCCTTGTACTCAGATGTGAGCATTGGTTTTTGCCCATGTCTGTAGGTTTCAAATTAAGTGTTGGTTTCATGGTCAGAACTAATTGTGAGTTTTTGTTTCAAATAGCAGTAGATTGATAAAGGCCTGAGATATTAAGATTTGTGGGTTTGTTAGCAGACTTTGTTATACCCTTCTATATATGTATTCCATTTCCAAATAATATTTCTCACACGCCACCTCCCAAAGCTTTTCTTGGCTGCAAAATAAATTGTTCTGGTGTGCTATAAACAACGCTTTCGCGCATCTAATATGTTTCTCAAAGTTCCATCGAGAGTCATCCCACATCAAACATTGTATGCATTTTCAAAAAACCTTAGCAATAGACCTTATATCATTGTAAGTCGGTGCCTTTACCAACAATTTTTAATTTAATTATAACTATAAAATACCACTTTATGTTCTGAAACTGAGACTCTAACTTAGGTACAGGTTTTTGCTTTAGATAGAAGGAAATCAAATGATGCTCAATGGTATCCTTCAACCTTGTAATAATGAGCAAAAGTATTTATGGGAAATAAGTGTTTATTCACTTTTTATATATTGATTTTTAAGTTGGCTTTATACTTCCACAGGCACTTGGTGTTGGCTTTATACTTCCATTTGATGGGCAAGTGGCAGAGCTGTATGTCACATTTTTAATACATCTAAATATCTAATCAGCATTATTTAGCTATTTTTTACATTTTTATTTATTTGCAGATACAAAACTCAATTGCAGCCTATCAAAGAAATGAATTATTGGAAATTCAGAAAATCGTTAAGGTTATGAGGCTTGTTCATGTTAGATTTCTTGTTAAGTTTTGAATTCCTTTAACGAGACGAGTTAATATTGAAAACTGGTTCCTTTCAGAATAACAGAAGAGCTATTATGGATGATCCTTTAATCAGAAATTACATTCAGGATATCCTGAAAAATATCATAACACAAGTCTTGCTTAAGCTCGTCAAACCATGGATCTTAAAATTTTACTTTCTCTCTACCATTGATGTATAAGTGTAGCTTGATTGACACTTGCTATATTAGCATTACTCATAACTCATAAGTTCAACATATCAATTATGGAATGATATAATTAGCATTTTTTTATCATTCTCTCTTCTTAAAAAAATACTTTAGAACCTTTTACAAAGGTAAAGCATATAACATGTGGTTTTTATTTTAGTTTAATTTAGCATATTAGTTATCAACCAAGATTTCACAAATCGTCTTCTAGCTTTGTATAATATTATGATTTTCACTTGTTACAGAAATCACTGGCTAGGAGGATGCTGAAGAGGATTAGTAGTAGATGGAGCTGATATAGCAACTAAACTGTGAATTTTAGTTGCCTCCCTTGTTCGCTTATTTTCAGGTAGAAAGTAAAAGAGAAGTAGAGAACTATCTCGTCTTAGTGCCTGTTTTTGAAGAATTTTAGTTTAGCTATACATATTTATATAAAATGATTTGGATTAGAGGATTTTGAGTTTGAGTTATATTTAGGTGTTCCATTTGGATTATAAGTGAGATGTATAATTTTTGCGGCATATAGTGAGAAGAGCATCATGCATTTCTGGCAAGTCAATGATTACATCGGAAACAAAAAGAAAAGTGAGTAGATCTTTGGTTTTGGTTAATTATCAGGATTCTTTGGTGGTATGTTTGCAAAAATGCAGGTTATTCTGAACTATTAGATTTCTTGTTCTGTTTTGTTGTTTTTCCTTTGTTGCAAGATCAAGAATAATCTACAGTTTATTGTGAAACATTTGGAGGATATCTAAGGTGTGATGAATAAGACTACCGCATGATGTATTACTGCTTCGATATCACTATCAAGCACAGACGCTTCCGATCACGAAGTAAACTCGATGAGATATAATAACATATGGCATTCTCCATTATACAACGTGACGAAGAACTGGATGGAGTACAAATTATAAATAAAAGTTAAGGATCAACAAGATTGAAGTACTTTTGTTTATTTGTTTCCTATTCTTTTTGCAAAGCCTAAAAATTTTATGTAGTTGTTCAACATATTATTATCAATCAGTCACATTTCACCTGCCTGCTCTAGAATTTTTCCGTGCGAGTTAGAGCTAGTTAAACAATGATGTGGCAACTAGCAATGCAATTCATCTCTTTTTTCTTTTCGGATCATTTCCAAACTTTAATATATATATATATATATATATATATATATATATATTATTTATCTTCGACCTAATTTTAGTGATAGAACATGGCAATGTCTTCCAATACCTACCCTTATATTTTATAATTTCCTAATTTATCATTTTTATTATGTAATTTATATGATATATAATTGTTATTATAAATATTATTACGGTTCGATTTTTATTCAATTTATAAAATTTTAGAAACCAAACCTTAATCAAAGTGTCAGTGCAGTTTTTACTCGATTAGGTTGTCAATCAGTTTAACTTTTTCAGTTCGATTTCAGTTCGATGTTGTATGGTTTTCGATTTCGATTCGATTTGATTTTTGTTCCTTCCTAATTTTTATGTAATAAAATTATAAAAGTGTATGTTCACCAAAATGTTACTCCCTCCTTCTCTATTTTTTAAAATAAAAATTATATTTTAATATACAAGTTAATTTGTGACCTATGAGATATATAGATGGATTAATATTAAAATTAATATATATTTATATTATATTTTATGTTTATATGATATGAAAATTTTATATTATATTCATGACAATGAGCTGAGATTAACATTTAAAAAAGTGCAAAAAACAAAAAATGAAATAAAAATAAACTAATAAAACTAGCATAGTAAAATTTTATATAAAATATAACAATTCGGTACAAATAATTTGATGTGTTTGATATTCTGAGAAATTGAATTATTAATTACTTATCTTGATAATATTGATGAGAAAATAATGTTTTCATATTTTTTATGTTAGTAAATAAGTCTGATAAGATTTATTCTTTCTGAAAGATTAACATTTTAATTATCAAAAACAAAAGAAAAAAAAAGGATTAACATTTCAATGAATGTGGGGAGTGGGAATATAATATATAATACTAGTATGTACAAGTCTGAGACTTTACTTTGTTCTTTAGCCCCAAATCCAATGGGCTTTGGACCCATTTGTTATCGTTAATCATTCTCCTCAATTTCATCAAGCCTATCTCTGCTGCTTGATGATTCTCCGGCACTGTTACTTGATTTTGTCTCGTCTCTTGCAGCTCTTACGCAGTCGTTCGGGTCTGAACTCTTCATTTCGCATCCGTTAATAGAAACATCAATCAATGGTGTGGTTGTTTTCAAACAAGTGAAATTCTCTATCTGGGGACAACTGTATGTAGAAATCGTCTGTACTACAGGCATATTGAAAGCATATGTTGAATTCCTACTGAAGCTTTTAAGATTTGGCAAATCAAAAAGAACAACCTCCTCTAATCGAGGGAGCGTGATAATGTTGTGATTTGTGTCAGAAGTTTCATCACCCTTTGCATCCTCAACAATGTCTTCCAACAATGTGCAACCCTCTACTCTTAATTCTTTGAGTTGTTGGAGAGTTCTGAGGACAGAACACGTGAAAAGAGTAGAGATTCCACAATTCTCCACTGTCACCTCTTCTAAAGCTGGCATATGGAACTCGTAATTTGCACCGTGGAAACAACTTCTGAGCTTTGGCAATTGTACGAGAGAGACTGATTTAAGGTGTAAGAGGGTAACAGTCCTCGGTTCTCCACTCCTTACATCCTCCACAATTTCTTCCAGTAAAGCACAATACCCTATTTCTAATTCTTGGAGTTGGTTCAGACTTTCAAAGGCTGAGAATGAGAAAAGAAAAGAGCATTCAGATGCTACAATTTGAAGCACCTTTAATCTTTTGAAGCCGTCGAATTTCAGTTGAGGCCAGCGATGGTAGCGTCTCAATTGCAATCTTTCCAGATTATTATATAATCTAGAAAACCATTTACCTGGTAATTGTATCCCGTTATTACAATCCACCTCTAATTTCCTTAGTTGACAGTTGGAATCATCCCGGCCAAACTCTATCACTTCAAGGTCAATTTGCCCACAATTGTCGAGTTGAAAGTCCACCAAGTTTGGTAATTGAATCTGAAAAACCAATAATAATATTCAACGTCTAGTAGTCAAGAATAAGAAGATACTAAATTAGTAGAGGGATACAGTATATAATTGATGAATTAAGAAATCATTATAAATATTACTCCTACCTTGGAAGAAATAATTTTTTATAAGAATTTGAAGTACCATTTTTTTGGGTTATGAGATGCGTTTTCATTTATTTATAATTAAAATCATAAAAATAATTCATATCCATTTTCTTAAAATTTAGCACCGACTTAAAAATGGGATCACATTGTACACATTAAATATATAAATATATTATATCCTCAATTATTTGATAAAATAAAACATACCATTCGATCAAAGACGGGTTGAGCTTCTACGGCGGAGATATCTTTCTCTTCCATGTAGAAGCTTTTGAGTCTCGTTAGAAGGAATAGTTTTAATGATTTTAAATTGGAGAAGTAGATGATATCATCATCTCCATCACTACTTGCGCCTTCATTCATTACTATTGCTTCCATCTCATAGCAGCCTTCTATTCTGAGCTCTCGCAGTTGCCCCAGGCATTTTGCAACAGACTTGCTGAATACATATTTCATTCCTCGGCAATATATGATTTGTAAAATAGTAAGTTTAGAGAAAGATCTGTGATGTTGAATCTCACCACGCCTTATCCTTGCTACATACTCAACAGTACTGTCACATCCATGCATATACAAGTTTCTTAAATCTGCAAATGCTTCCCTGTTGCTGTTGTATATGCTCCCCACATTAATATTGCTACATACCAATCTCACTCTTTCAGCCCTCTCAATCAGACTCTGCAAGCCTTCGAATTTGAATTCACTACAGTACAACTCAATCGACCTTTTAATAGAATCACTTGATTCTAGAAGATAACGAGGATAATGACCCAAATGCATATCATAATCATTTAAATCATCCACATGTATATGATAATCATTTAGATTACTAAATATATTTGTATGTTGACAACGCAATTCTTCTAGACTGTACCTAGTGTATAGGCCCCGCCCATGGATTTCTAGGTTTTTAAGATGTTTCAAGTTTGTTAAATCTAGCGGCACTGGGAGATAACAATCCCAGAAGCAAACAGTTTCTAGCTTTCCTGGGAAAAAGCTAACATCTGTCTCCTTAAGATTACACTTGTCTAAAATCAGTGCCTTGAGATTACCCAAAGGTTGAAGAGAGAATCTCATCTCAAAACTACCACCTTCAATCAGTAAAAATCTGAGATTCGCAAACATACAGATGAAGCCGGATGAGAATTCGGGTATTATATCTCTGTTGGATTGCATCCACAAGTTATGCAGGTCTGGTGGGCACACCAGATTATCAGGGAAACGAAAATCATTCTTCTCCGGTTGTAGATGTAAGAATTTCCGAGTGCCCACATTATCCGGCAACTGCGAGCCCATTCTTACAATTGAAAATGCATATTCTGGGTCTTCGACAGCTATATATCTAGCTACATCTCTGATGAGGTCATGCAGTTTTATTTTATGATCTTCTTTACAGTCAAGCAACAAAGAAGCTGATCTGAGAATATCAACCATGTTGCGTACCCTATATTCCCCTGCACGTACAAGTTGCGTGTCAGTTGCTATTTGGATCAGTTTCCTGATATAAATCTCAGCATCTTCAGGATACAAGGAACACAAAAAAAGACATGATTTTGCATCGACAGACAATGCATCGATACTCAATTTAACACAAGCATATACTTGTGGATCTATTTTTTCAATATCTTTAACTTTTCCCTTCTCAAGTTGATCAAGTGCATCCTTCCATGAATTTTGAGATGTATATTGCAAAGCTTTACCAACCGCACGAATGAGGAGAGGTAAACCCCCACATTTGTTACACACTTTTTTCGCAAGGGATTCATCTGGAAAGTTGTATTCTGTATTAACAACTGTATTCCTGAACAATTCCCATGCTTCACCATTTGTAAGGATGGTAATTTTGATAGGATGCTTGCACCTGTTATGCTTGCATACGGTTTCCTCCCGGGATGTTATGAGGATCTTCAAACCCTTGCAAGTACTGCCATCACCCAATGGAATTCCAATACTATCTAATGAAATCTCCCTCCATACATCGTCTAATATGATGAGGATCTTTTCCCCATTCATTATACTATGTTTTAGCTGAGACGCTCTTCTTTCCACATTATCTTGAGATTCAAAATTGCAATTTAGATGGTCTGCAATCTGATTTTGTAATTTTATCACGTCCACCTCTTCGCTGCCCACAACTGCTCTCGCGAACTTGTCAAAGATCTTCTTTTCCTCGGCTTCCTTCCAAATTTGTTCCGCCATTCGAGTTTTACCAACTCCCGGCATTCCATAGATGCCAAGAACTGGAGGACCACCATCAGTTACTAGTACTGCTTCCCAGAGCTTCTGATAAGCATCTTTTCTGGATTGGAAGTCTCCGAATACAGTAAGAGGTGTGGGTACATTTGGAACATGAGGAAGATATGCAACATCTTTGGGAAGATCCCTTGCAGAATTAGAGAGTTCGGTTACTCTCCTAGCCGTATGTACTGCCTCCCTCCCCAGTCGAAAACGGGAGATCGGTTTAGGAATTGGCATACATTGGATACATCTCCATGAAGATCTGTTTTTATATTTTTCTAAAAACTCTTCAGCACTCTTTTGGATTCCTTCTACTTCTTCTTGCCATTTCTCTACCCGCTCAATGATTGTTTTACCATTGTCTATTTCTTGCCCAACTTTTCGGGACATTTCGTCAGTCTCAGACTTAAGTTGCTGAATTTTGGACTCGAGAAGGATAACATGGTCCTTGTAACAAAACATATAATTGAATCCACGAAACAATGGATCAACCATGGCATCAGATATTCTGTCCACGATTTTTCCCACGCACGGAATGTCGGATAGGCCAACCATAATTAATCTTTGGTTTTAAGTGTAAAGACGAATGACGAAGGACAATGAGATAAAGAACAAGGGAGAAATAATTAAAGAGACAAGGAAAGAAATAACAAGGAAAGAAGATCAAATTGCTGAAACTGCGATAAACAAATAACAAAGAGAATGAAATAAGGAACGGGGAGAAATAATAATCAAAGAGACAAGGAAAGAAGACCAAAATGAGGAAACTGCAATAAACAAATAACAGGGGAGAAATAATAAAAGAGACGAAGAAAGGAGGAGCAATTTTTAAAAGGAGAAAAGGATTTAAGCATGGAATCGAGTGATATATAGGAGGATAGTAGTTGAATGAGATTGATGAATAAATTAAACATACAACATCTAATATATAGTGACAGAGGTATTAGTCCTTATTATTACTATTTGAAAGAAAATATTTTAAAATATCACAATTCATGAAAATATCCTTTTTTTATTACTAAAAATGTAATTTTATGTACGCTTTTTAAAAAATACAATTTTATGTTACGTTTTAATATAAAAAAATTATTTTAAAAAAAACGTATGTGCAAGTTGTATTATTGATGAATGTCCGATAGGCCAACCATAATTAATCTTTGGTTTTAAGTGTAAAGATGAATTACGAAGGACAATGAGATAAAGAACAAGGGAGAAATAATCAAAGAGACAAGGAAAGAAAGATCAAATTGCTGAAACTGCAAGTCTGCAACTAATAGACGAATTAAAAATATGAATGAAATGGATAGTATATAGTGATGACAGTTGTATTTGGAATTTTAGCTGACCAAGTCAAAAGTTGCTCTTGATATTTAGCTATCATTTAAATACTGGTCCCAGTAAATAGTAATAGTATGTGACACTATTTGCACCAGCAACTTGCTTACAGAAATAAATGCGATATCGCTGGTCAGTCAAGCCAAGTCAATAGCAACTTGTTCTCAAAAAAAAAAAAAAAACAGCAGCAACTTGCTTTAGAAAATGGCTCTTCAAATAATGCATGTTAATTATTTAAATATCAGGGACTGTCAGTCATATAGGCAGTCTCATCCTTGATCATATAATCCGAAGAATAATATTATAGATATATGAACTACTCTTTTGTCTCATAATATTAGTCTTTTTTTAGAAAAAATTTTAATTATAAAAGTAATTAAAATATTTAAATTATATAAAATAATTAACATATAATTTATAGGGTGATGACCCTAAATAATCATTTTTCAGCTTCAAAGGCCCAAAATACTAAAATTCAGAAAGTTGACCCTAAATATCGACCGTGCACATGTATTTAGGGTGTAACGCAACAGGACACAATACGTTTTTAAAAAATGTATGTGCAAGTTGCATTATAATTGTACAAAAATGGATACTAACCAATACTTGAAATGCGTTATTTGAATATAAATAAATACACAGAGATACAAGGTCAAAATATACCTTCAGTGATAGAAGAACTTATGACTTATGAGTTATGACTTAAAGTGGCTTGACATGATAAGTTGAGAGTTTAAAATACATGTTTGCTTAATTTTGTATTATGAGTTTTTAAAAATATAATAATAAGAATAAAAGTGATTTATGAGTAATTTATGACATATGGATAACTTTTATCAAAACAGGAAAAAAAAATCACTGAAAAAAGTACTTAATACTTATTTCTGTCTTTAAGTTAGTTTCTGGATTATTTCTGACTTTAAGTCAGTTTCTTGTTTATTACACAAACATACATTTTTCAGGTTAAAGTCAGAAATAGTTTTAAGCCCCCGGTTAAAGGTTAGCGAAACAGTCTCTTAGTAGACCATGTTGCAGTGTATAGTTGATATTTGTGCCTTTGTCAAAGTGGAGATGCACAAAAAGCTCATCCGGCCGGGTTTTGATCGGACCCGAAAAGGCCTAGATTTTTTGGTTAAAGCCTGGCCTAGGTTTTGACTTTAATCGCGTCAGGCCGGACTTACGGAAAATATTTGAGTCTTTTGAGGCTCAGTAGGTGGGTAGTGTCAGGATTTTATCAGACCGGGCCGGACTTCATCCGGAACCGATTAATTTTTTAAAAAAATTATTAATATAAATTTAATAAGGATTTAATGATTCTAAAATCATCGTAATTATCTAAAATTAAGACGGATTACAATATAACGTCAAGATCATTTTCATAAATATAAGAGAGTGAATTTTATTATTACAAAATTTCATTCAACTTTTATATTTAAAATACTTGTTTCTTTGAGTAACTTTTAAATTTTGTTCATATTTAAATTTTAAAAAGAACAAGTGAAAAAATAATTAGAGTGGATAAATATTTTAATAATAAATACAATCTATATATTATACTATATTATTAAAACAGAAAGATTAAAAATTTGGTAGTTGGGGTCCTTGATCCATATTTGGGCCAGATAATTATTTTTTGGATTAATTTATAAACACTAATCTCTTAACTAAAATACATCTCAGAGTTTATTTGACTTAGTTTTTAAACACTAATATCTTAACTAAAATACATCTCGCATTAATCTCTCAAATAAAACACATCTCCAAATAAAACACACAAACATTATCCTATTAAAATATAAATAAAGTATATGAAAAAAAAAGATATACATATATTATAAAAATAAAAATATATTCAAATTATTTAAAGAAAATATTAAAATAATTTTATCCGTGCATCGCACGTGATATAAGCTAGTATAAATATAATCTATACTATATTATTAAAACCGAAAGATTAAAAGTTTGATGATCCTTAGTCGGTATTTGGATCGGATAGTTATTATTGGGCCTAATTTTTAAACACTAATCTCCTGCCTAAAATACATGTCACATTAATCTCCTAAATAAAATACATCTATAAAAAAACACAAAAACATTATTCTATTAAAATACAAATAAAGTATATGAAAAATTATATAAAATATATACATATAAAATTAAATAAAATTAAATAATTATTATAAAATTAAAATAATATTCCAGATATATAAAGAAAATATTAAAACAATTTGATCCGTGCATCGCACGGGATATAAGCTAGTATAAGTTAAAGGATAATGTACAAACTCTTAAAGTTGAGTAGACTGAAAAAAAATTCAACTCTGTAAAAAGTGTCTTCCAACTCTAATTTATGAATGTTTATTTATTTTTGAAATTAAAAAATCTCTTATTAAATATCTTCAACAGTGTAAGTCTAAATTATCTATGTGTTAGCATATGTGAGGATATTAAAAATCGATCCAGTTCAACCATCTTCCCTTAATAAAAAATTATTGTTAAGGATTGTGGTGTTAACATTATAATCAACTAGATTTACTTAGTTTTAATTTATATAGAACTAAGTAAAATGTACTGTCATATGGATATTGACAGTATATTTAATAAGTCACTTGAAACAATATGTTAACATACCACAAATAGGTGACGGTAAGCTTAGTTGTTGGAATACAGGTTCTCATTTATTATAAGTCTGGATTCCAACAGTAGTAAATTGAGATTGATTAATTGATAAATAATTACTGTTACAACATCTAATTATATAGTGATAGTAGTATTTGGAATCTTAGCTAACAAACTCAAGAGATGCTCGTGATGTTTAGCTATCATTTAATTACAGTCCCAGCAGCCGTGAGAGTATCTTTGGGTACTATTAAGTATAATATAAAATATTAATTTTCTAATAATTTATGACATTTTTAAAATTGCCAATTTTAATTTAGTTTTTTATATCTTTTATTCATATTTAAATTTTAAAAATAACAGGTGAAAAAATAATTAGAGTGGATAAATGTTTTATTAATAAATACAATATAAGTTAAGAATGATATACAAACTCTTAAATTTGAGTAAAGAGAAAGAAATTTTAACTTTCTTAAAAAGTCTATTCCAATTCTAATTTTTGAATGTCTATTTATTTTTGAAATTAAAAACTCATAAAAAATCTCTTACAAATGTTCTAAAATATTTGTACTTGGTTAAAAGTTAAAACATATATATTATATAATAACTGCAAAATATAGTTGATAAAAAAAACAATAATACAAATGCTGTCGTGTGTACTGACGTCTTTAGCCTACCTAATCCTGGATGCCTTCCCACAAAACTAACCCCTTCTCCACTTATGAAAGAACTTAGTTAAAAGAACTTAGTTTATATTTTTGAATATTTTTATGAAAGAACTTAGTTAAAAGAAAAATATATTTCATATATAGTTTTCTCAAAACTCTCACTTCAACATTACCAAACGAGACCAGATTACCGAATTCTTTTATTGAGAACGGCAACATGGTCCTCATTAAAAAAGTATAAATAAATGCATTAAACAATGGAGTAGGTGCTTCATTCTTTATTCAATTCGGAACTGCTCCCTCGAATAAATTAACTTGTCCCGTCGTTAGCAAAAGTTGAAACGTATTTTGGCAAAAGGGGTGGTATTTGGAATCTTAGCTAACAAACTCAAAAGATGCTCTTAATATCTAGGCATCATTTAACTATAGTCCCAGCAGCCGTGAGAGTAACTTCCTGTACTATTAAGTATAATATAAAATATTAATTTTCTAATAATTTATGATATTTTTAAGATTGTCAATTTTAATGTTGTTTATATATATTTTGTTCATATTTAAATTTTAAAAAGAACAAGTGAAAAAATAATTAGAGTGGATAAATATTTTATTAATAAATACAATCTATATACCATACTATATTATTAAAACAGAAAGATTAAAAATTTGGTAGTCGGGGTCCTTGATCCATATTTGGGCCAGATAGTTATTTTTTGGCTTAGTTTTTAAACATCAATTTCTTAACTAAAATACATCTCACAGTTTATTTGACTTAGTTTTTAAACACTAATATCTTAACTAAAATACATCTCATATTAATTTCTAAAATAAAACACATCTCCAAATAAAATACACAAACATTATCCTATTAAAATATAAATAAAGTATATGAAAAAATATATAAAAGATATACATATATTATAAAAATAAAAATATATGATCTAAAAACTGTTATTAGTGAAAGCATGTCTTCCATGTTTTTAAAATAAGTTGCTTCTCAGTTTTTCTAGAAAATAATAACAAGTTTCATTATCAAAATTTTCTAAAAAATATTTTTTTATATTATATCTCAAAATATGTATAAATCAAAATAATTACCAAACAGTAAACAAATTTTTATGACAATATTTTTTTCACAAACACTTTTTTTCATAATACAACAGTTTTGAACAATAATTTTTAAATATTTAAATACCAAGAATTTATTTATTAAAAAGAAAACGTAAGGACAAAAGGAAGTTAGTTGCCGAATTCTTTTATTGAGATTTGTGAACGACAACATGGTCCTCGTTGAAAAACGTTTAAATGAATGCATTAAACAATGGACCAATTGCTGCATCCTTTAGCTAACCAAATAAAAAGATGCTCTTGATATTTAGATATCATTAAAATACATGGGTTTTGGTCCTGACAATTACACAGCTATCATTTTGTTTATAACTGGATGGTCGATTCAATGATTGAGATTTAAAAAAAATATTAGTACGCTTTAAGCGATGCAGAAGATCAAATTGCTCAAGGAGAATGAAATATAGAACAAGGGAGATATAATGAAAGAAACCGGGAAAGGAGCAATTTCTAAAGGAGCATATATAGTAGTATATAGTGATATTATTAGTAGTATTTGGAATCTTAGCTAACAAACTCGAAAGATGATCTTAGATAGTACTCCCTTCGTCCCTTAGTAGTAGAATTTTCGTTATCAAATTGACTAATTTTTTATTAATAATTAAAAATTGTTCTTTTATAATGTTAGAAAACTAAAATATACATTTTAAAGTAGATTATATATATTTTTTAACAACATAAAATTTTAATTTTTTTCAGTTATATATTATATTTAAATTGCAATCAATGATTAGTTAATTTGACGGCACTGAAAACAAAGTTGACAACTAAAAAAGGTACGGAGGGAGTAGTACATAGATCCGAGGAAATATCTAAAGTTGTTAGCTAAAATGGTTAGTTATAATAATAATGTAAAATTTTAGTTGAGAGCAAGTGTATGTACTCTAATGGAGTTATTTATAATTGTAGTTATGTAAAATTATACATAAAATGTTTATAAGTCCAACAAATATAGAATATCAGATATCATTATCTATATTTTTTTTAAAGAAAAAATAATGTTGGAGTAACTCAATTTTTAAATATCCTCCGAACATTGTCACCTAAGTACCACATAGATAATTGTTAATGAGTCTATAGCCTAAGAGAGGCTCTATTTAGCCATCATTCAATTTGAGCAAGTAGAATCCGATGCTTGGTTCTATTGTTATATTATAACAATAGCAATAGATATTTAACCATTAGGACTTGTTTTTAGTGTCATGAAAGTATCTTCCGGTACTATTAAATATAATATAAAATATTAATTTTCTAATAATTTATGACATTTTTAAAATTGTCAATTTCAATGATGTTTAATATTTATTTTTTATTTATATTTTATTTATGTTTTATTCATATTTCAATTTCAAAATGAATAAGTGAGAAAATAATTAGAGTGGATGAATTTTTATTAATAAATACAATATTAGTTAAGAATCATGTACAAACCCAAATTTGAGGAGACCCAAATTTGTTTTTAACTTTTTAAAAATTCTCTTCCAAATATAATTTATGAATGTCTATTTATTTTTGAAATTAAAAACTTATATAAAAAGTCTTTTAGTAATGCTCTGTACTTGGTTAAAAGTTAAAACATATATTATATAATGACCGCAAAATATAGTTGAAAATTAGCTGTATGGGTGATTTAAAAAAGGCAAGAATACAAACATATTTGGAACATGGTTCTCATTAAATATTTTTCATACAAGGGAATCATTTATAAAAGAAAAGGTAAGGACAAAAGGAAGTTAGACTCCGTTTGATAGTGCTGTTGAAAACTGCTGTACTGTGAGAAAAAGTGCTGTCAGGAAAATTAGATGATTGTTTGGTAATTTTTTTGATTTATGCATATTTTGAAATATAATATATAAAAATAATATTTTCGGGAAGGTTTGATGATGAAAGTGATACCTACTTTCTGCAAAAGCTGAAAGCCGCTTTTTCCAAAAGCATGAGGACATGTTTTTGCTAACAGTAAATTTTAGACTAAAAACGCTTTTCTAGACAGCAGATTTTAGAATTTATCAAACACATTTCTGACAGTTTTTAAGCAAAAAATTGTTACAGCGGTTTGCAACAGAAATATCAAACGAAACCTTAGTTACCGAATTCTTTTATTGAGAACGACAACATGGTCCTCATTAAAAAAGTATAAATAAATGCATTAAACAATGGAGTAGTGCTTCATTCTTTACTCTAGTCGGAACTGGTCCCTCGAATAAGTTAACTTGTCCCGTCGTTGGCAAAAGTTGAAACGTATTTTGGCAAAAGGGGGTGGTATTTGGAATCTTAGCTAACAAACTCAATTATGTGTAAGTCTATTTATTTTTGAAATTAACAAATTTCTTATCAAGTATCTTCAACAGTGTAAGTCTAAATTATTTATGTGTTAGCATATGTGAGGATATTAAAAATCGATCCAGTTCAACCGTCTTCCTTTAGTACAAAATTATTGTTAAGGATTGTGGTGTTAACATTGTAATCAACTAGATTTACTTAGTTTTAATTTATATAGAACTAAGTAAAATGTACTGTCATATGGATATTGACAGTATATTTAGTAAGTCACTTGAAACAATATGTTAACATACCACAAATAGGTGACGGTAAGCTTAATAGTTACTGTCTTGAATAAATGTAATAACTTGATCCATCAAGTAGAAGTTTACAAAGTGTTCGTGCACAACATGGTTCAAAACCATTATAGTTACATTCAACACTCAAGCCTATGACAGCATATTCTAGTGACAACACAATTAGAACAGGCGACAACAACTTGTCGGAGAATGAATACATGAAAACATCAAGTTTACTGACATCATCATTTACTGGAATGGTTGACAGTAGCTTTGAAGATAGTATGTTTGGCGGGACTCCAAAGGAATGACAGTAAAGTCTGCGGAGCAGTAGATACTTTCATTAAAGTGAAGCCAAAGGTTGACAATACACTTTTGGTGAAGTTGATAGTCTTTTCTAGAAAGCAGATTAGATAATGATTACACAATGAATGATTTAGAAATTACTATCTAGTCTGTCAAGTCTATTACTGCAACTTGGAAGAAGACAAACAAAAGATAAAATATGCTCAATGACTCTTGGATATCTATACATCTCAGAACAACTTTATCTACAAATGGAATGAAGACAAGGTTAAATATAAAGTCTCTTAGTAATGTTCTAAAATATTTGTACTTGATTAAAAGTTAAAACATATATTATATAATGACTGCAAAATATAGTTGAAAATTAGTTATATGGGTGATTTAAAAAGAGCAATATTACTAACATATTTGGAATATGGTTCTCATTAAATATTTTTCATAAAGGATATTATTTATAAAAGAAAAGGTAAGGACAAAAGGAAGTTAGGCTCCGTTTGGTAGTGCTGTTGAAAACTGCCGTGCTGTGAGAAAAAGTGCTGTCAGGAAAATTAGATGATTGTCTGGTAATTTTTTTGATTTATGCATATTTTGAAATATAATATATAAAAATAATATTTTCGGGAATGTTTGATGATGAAACTGATACCTACTTTCTGCAAAAGCCGAAAGCCACTTTTTCCAAAAGCATGATGACATGTTTTTGCTAACAGATTTTAGACTAAAAACGCTTTTCTAGACAGCAAATTTTAGAATTTATCAAAAATATTTCTGACAGTTTTTAAACAAAAATTGTTGCAGCTGTTTAGGACAGGAATATCAAACGGAGTCTTAGTTACCGAATTCTTTTATTGAGAACGACAACATGGTCCTCATTAAGAAAGTATAAATAAATGCATTAAACAATGGAGTAGTGCTTCATTCTTTATTCTATTCGGAACTGCTCCCTCCAATAAGTTAACTTGTCCCGTCGTTGGCAAAAGTTGAAACGTATTTTGGCAAAAGGGGTGGTATTTGGAATCTTATCTAACAAACTCAAAAGATGCTCTTAATATTTAGGCATCATTTAACTATAGTCCCAGCAGCCGTGAGAGTATCTTCCTGGACTATTAAGTATAATATAAAATATTAATTTTCTGATAATTTATGATATTTTTAAGATTGCCAATTTTAATGTTGTTTATATATATTTTGTTCATATTTAAATTTTAAAAAGAACAGGTGAAAAAATAATTAGAGTGGATAAATATTTTATTAATAAATACAATCTATATACTATACTATATTATTAAAATAAAAAGATTAAAAATTTGGTAGTCGGGGTCCTTGATCCATATTTGGACCAGATAGTTATTTTTTGGCTTAGTTTTTAAACATCAATCTCTTAATTAAAATATATCTCACAGTTTATTTGACTTAATTTTTAAACACTAATATCTTTACTAAAATACATCTCACATTAATCTCTCAAATAAAATACACCTCCAAATAAAACACACAAACGTTATCCTATTAAAATATAAATAAAGTATATGAAAAAATATTTAAAAGATATACATATATGATAAAAACAAAAATTTATTCAAATTATATAAAGAAAATATTAAAACAATTTTATCCATGCATCGCACGTGATATAAGCTAGTATAAATATAATCTATACTATATTATTAAAACCGAAAGATCAAAAGTTTGATGATCATTGGTCGGTATTTGGGCCGGATAGTTATTATTGAGCCTAATTTTTAAACACTAATCTCCTGCCTAAAATACATGTCACATTAATCTCCTAAATAAAATACATCTATAAACAAAACACAAAAACATTATTCTATTAAAATACAAATAAAGTATATGAAAAATTATATAAAATATATACATATAAAATTAAATAAAAATTAAACAATGATTATAAAATTAAAATAATATTCCAAATATATAAAGAAAATATTAAAACAATTTGATTCGTGCATCACACATGATATAAGCTAGTATAAGTTAAAGGGTAATGTACAAACTCTTAAAGTTGAGTAGACTGAAAAAAAATTCAACTTTGTAAAAAGTGTCTTCCAACTCTAATTTATGAATGTCTATTTATTTTTTAAATTAAAAAATCTCTTATTAAGTATCTTCAATAGTGTAAGTCTAAATTATCTATGTGTTAGCATATGTGAGGATATTCAAAATCGATCCAGTTCAATCGTCTAGATTTATTTAGTTTTAATTTATATAGAACTAATTAAAATGTACTGTCATATGGATATTAACGGTGTATTTAGTAAGTCACTTGAAACAATATGTTAACATACCACAAATAGGTGACGGTAAGCTTATGTTAGAAAATGGAAAGTTTGAGACATATTTTATATATGTTCTTGTTGTAATTTCCGGAAACTAACGATGGAAGTTGTTCCTTGCTATGAGGACTTAAACTTTCATGTTTGGATCTAAGTCATTTTCTTAGTGTAATCCATAAATAAATTGAGTAGAAGTTGCTAGTTTGAAATGGGTTAAATGTGTTTGTACCACATTGAATATGTAATATGGGTGAGAGTGCTTTATATGCATATATGTGCAAGGGTAGTGTCAACTATTAAGGCATGTGAGTATGCATGGTGTACTAGTGTGCCCTCGCGCACACACACACGCGCCGCCTCCGCCTCGCCTCGCCTCGGGTCGGGTCGGGTCGAAGGGCGAATGTCTCAGCGTCTCGCGTATGCGAGGCGACCTGGGTGAGAAATTTTATTACATGATGAATTAAATTAATTATGACTTTAATATTACTTTAATATGAATATTGAGTCAGTATGTAACTATCAGAGAATATATATTCTGTGTCTGATCAAAGTTTGCAAATATGGAGTTGGGTCAGAGTTTATAAACTCTGATGGACTAGCTCAGAGTTTAACAAACTCTGATGGTTAGGTCAGAGTATAGAGATGGGTCAAAGTTTATAAACTCTGATGGACTAGCTTAGAGTTTAACTTGGTCAGAGTTTAGCAGTAAACTCTGATGGGACTGGGTCAAAGTTTATTAAACTCTGATGGACCAGCTCATCAGAGTTTAGCAGTAAACTCTGATGGAAGGCTGGGTCAGAGTTTATCAATAAACTCTGATGGAACTAGTAGAGTTTATAAAATCTGATGGGCCAATGAAACTAAACCCTGATAACTGTTATTTTACTGATTCTGGAAATATTCTATTAAATGCTTATTAAGTCAGAATAATTCTTTTAATTAAATGTTTTATCTTTTGTTACGTTTTATTGTAGTATATACACATAAAAACGTTGGAGATAGATGAGGAGAATTTTAACACAAGTTTGAGAAAACCCTAGCAACCATACTCTGTGTCTTCCACATTCGTACAGATTTTGCATAAGGTTTTCTGGGCGAACTGAGGTGCAGGTCGCTGTTGAGTGCTACGTATCTGTGGACGAAGCACTCCGTGCTGTTTTATCCTGGAAATGATATTGCTGCAACCCAACACATCGTAACGGGGCAATAATCTCTTCAAGAACAGTCAAGACTTCTAGCAAGGCTTGGCGACTCAGCTGTTCTATTAGTTCTTTCAGTGTATGCCATTAAGCTTCTGTTAGAGCTAAGTATTCGATCTTTTCTCTTATCTTTACAGTTACTGATATATATATATATATATATATATATATATATATATATATATATATATATATATATATATATATATATTGTTTATACCTTCGTTGTTTGTTTTATTAATTGGTTTTATCTGCCTGTTCTTGTTAACTATTTATATAACTGCCCATTGTTGTGTTTAATTTTGAATTACACCCAACAATCTTGAAGAGATTAGTGTGTTATATATTATTAATTAACAAGATGGTTAACGAAATTGAAACTCCTGTTGTTGATGCTACTAGTTCTGTGTCTGGGGTTACTGCATCTGCCATTGATTGGGCTATGTACCGTTTCCCACAATCTATTGATCTGTCTGGTATGCCTGATAAGTTCATTGGTGGGGCTGACTTTTCTCGTTGCCAGAAAAAGATGAAATTGTGGTTAACAGTTAAGGGTCTATGGCCGGTGGTGCAGTATGATCCTCCTGTTTTGAATCAAGAGCAGGCTGACTCTATTAATGTTTATGCTTTGTGGGCTGAAAAGGATGGAGTGGCAAGGGCTGCCATTTTGGCAGCTTTAACGAACACTCTATTCGATGTTTATTCATCGGATGCCTTCATTGCTAAACTCTTATGGGAGAAGCTGGACCAAATTCACAATACTGACTCTCAGGGTCTGGAAAAGTATAGTGTGGCAAGGTTCCTTGATTTTAAACTGGTGGATACAAAATCCATGACTGAGCAAGTGCATGAGTTTGAGATGTTGGTACATGCTTTGAAGGAGTCTGGAATGGACCTTCCTGAGAAGTTTCAGGTTATGTCAGTGATTGAAAAGCTCCCGAAGTCTTGGGAAGAGTTTGCTCTCTCTCTAAAAAGACAGAAAGGAGAGATCACCTGGACTAACTTGATGTTGGACATCTCTGTGCAGGAACAACACAAGTCCAAACAGGGACATGTGATGCCTGCTGAACATGGGCGTTCGAAGGTGAACGTAGTGACTGTAGGACAGAAAAGAAAGTCTGTCACTAAGAAGGAGAATAACAATAAGCCTAAAAATGACAAGAACAAGGCTAAGAAACCAAAGGCAAACAAACCATGTTGGTCTTGTGGACAGGTTGGTCACTGGAACAAGGACTGTCTTGTAAAGAAAACGAAGAAACCTAATGTGGTAGCACAATCTAATACTGTGCTTGCAACCACTGGTGGGCCTGTGGTTAACATGGTTGTTGGTGAGGCTGTTGCTTCTGAAACCAATGACGAGTATGTTACCTACAACCCTACACTACTTTCCACTTATCTGTCAAATGAATGGTTGATTGATACTGGAGCTAATGTACATATTTGTACTGATATTACTCTATTTGTATCTTATCAACAGGTTCAAGGAATGACAGTGACGATGGGGAATGCTAGTGCAGCTCAAGTACTTGGAGTAGGAAACGTGAACATGAAGTTTGCTTCTGGGCGTATTCTATCTCTTACTAGAGTGCATCATGTTCCTGACATTCGTAGAAACATAATAAGTGGATGATGTTTAGTTAGAAATGGTTTCGAACTTTCTTTGAAGTGTAATAAAGTAGTTATTACGCATACTGGTTTATTTTTTTAGCAAAGGTTACTTGTCTGATGGTTTATTTTTAATAAATGTAGAGCCTGTTTTGGGCAGTTTTATTAATGATAATGTTGTTCCTTCTGTGAATTGTGTTGAATCATCCGATTTATGGCACTCACGACTTGGTAATCTAAATTTTGATGCTCTAAAGAATATGATGAATTTAGAGTTGATTCCAAAGTATGCCATTGAAAAGAAATCTAAATGTCAAGTATGTGTGATTGTTAAACTAACTAGGAAACCCTTTCATAACATTGTTAGGGATTTAGAAATATTAGAATTAGTACACACAGACATATGTGAATTCAGTGGTATGTTGACTAAGGATAATAAAAGATATTTCATTACCTTTATTGATGATTGTAGTAGATATTGTCATGTTTATTTAATTAAACATAAAGATGAAGCACTTGATAAATTCATTATGTATAAAAATGAAGCTGAAACACAAACTGGTAAAGTACTTAAATGTTTGAGATCTGATAGAGGTGAAGAGTATACGGGTAACTCATTTAATGAATTTTGCATAAGCAATGGTATAGTTCATGAGGTGACGCCACCATACACTCCTGAGTCTAATGGGGTGGCAGAACGAAAGAACAGAACTGTTAAAGATATGATTAACAGTATGCTAATTAATTCTGGGTTGCCTAAGTACATGTGGGGAGAGGCTCTGAATACGGCTTGCCGTATTCTGAACAGAGTCCCTCTGAAACATATGGACAAGACACCTTATGAATTATGGAAATGCAGAAAGGCTAGTTTAAAGTATCTTCGTGTGTGGGGCTGCCTTGCAAAGGTACTTGTCCCTGAACACAAGAGAAAGAAACTAGGACCGAAAACTGTTGATTACATCTTTCTGGGCTATATTGAAACCACTACCGCTATGAGATTTTTAGTGTTAAAATCTGACATAGATGGGATAGTGGCAAACACTATAGTTGAGTTTCGTGATGCAACATTCTTTGAAAATGTGTTCCCTATGCAGACTGGAATACCTCAGGGTATTTCTGATGGTGATCCCACTCGCACATCGTGTTCCATTCCTGATCATGTGGAAAGGATGACAAATGTGGGGGCGGATCCTGCTAGTAGCTCTACTCCTAACGAAGAAAAGAAACCTAGAAGGAGTAAGCGTGCAAAGGTAGTCAAGGATTTTGGAAGTGATTTTATCACTTACAATGTCGAGGACGAACCTTTGACTTTCCGGCTGGCCATGGATTCTTCGGAGTCAAGGCATTGGAAAGGCGCTGTGAAGAGTGAGATTGACTCTATTGTTTCTAACGGAACATGAGAGTTGGTTGATCTCCCTCCTGGGTGTACTACTATAGGATGTAAGTGGATCTTCAAAAGAAAAATGAACCCGGATGGCTCAATAGATAAGTATAAGGCTAGGCTGGTAGCTAAGGGTTTTAGGCAAATGGAAGGAATTGACTATTTTGATACATACTTTCCTATTGCAAGAATGACAACAATTCAAATGCTTATAGGATTGGCTTCCGTACATGGTCTTATCATCCATCAAATGGATGTAAAGACAACTTTTTCCAAAAACTGAAAGCCGCTTTTTCCAAAAGCATGGGGGGACATGTTTTTGCTAACAGCAGCTTTTAGACCAAAAACGTTTTTCTAGACAGCAGATTTTAGAATTTACCAAACACCTTTCTGACAGTTTTTCAGCAAAAAACTACTGTAGCTGTCTGCAACAGGAATACCAAACGGGGTCTTAGTTACCGAATTCTTTTATTGAGAACGACAACATGGTCCTCATTAAAAAAGTATAAATAAATGCATTAAACAACGGAGTATGTACTATTAAGTATAATATAAAATATTAATTTTCTAATAATTTATGATATTTTTAAGATTGTCAATTTTAATGTTGTTTATATATATTTTGTTCATATTTAAATTTTAGAAAGAACAAGTGAAAAAATAATTAGAGTGGATAAATATTTTATTAATAAATGCAATCTATATACTATACTATATTATTAAAACAGAAAAATTAAAAATTTGGTAGTCGAGGTTATTGAGCTTAATTTTTAAACACTAATCTCCTGCCTAAAATACATGTCACATTAATCTCCTAAATAAAATACATCTATACTATACTATATTATTAAAACAGAAAGATTAAAAATTTGGTAGTCGGGGTCCTTGATCCATTTTTGGGCCAGATAGTTATTTTTTGGCTTAGTTTTTAAATACCAATCTCTTAACTAAAATACATCTCACAGTTTATTTGACTTAGTTTTTAAACACTAATATCTTGACTAAAATACATCTCACATTAATCTCTCAAATAAAACATATCTCCAAATAAAACACACAAACATTATCCTATTAAAATATAAATAAAGTATATGAAAAAATATATAAAAGATATACATATATGATAAAAATAAAAATATATTCAAATTATATAAAGAACATATTAAAACAATTTTATCCGTGCATCGCACGTGATATAAGCTAGTATAAATATAATCTATACTATATTATTAAAACCAAAAGATTAAAAATTTGATGATCGTTGGTCGGTATTTGGGTCAGATAGTTATTATTGAGCCTAATTTTTAAACACTAATCTCCTACCTACAATACATGTCACATCAATCTCCTAAATAAAACAGATCTCTAAACAAAACACAAAAACATCATTCTATTAAAATACAAATAAAATATATGAAAAATTATATAAAATATATACATATAAAATTAAATAAAAATTAAATAATTATTATAAAATTAAAATAATATTCCAAATATATAAAGAAAATATTAAAATAATTCGATCCGTGCATCGCACATGATATAAGCTAGTATAAGTTAAAGGGTAATGTACAAACTCTTAAAGTTGAGTAGACTGAAAAAAATTTCAACTTTTTAAAAAGTGTCTTCCAACTCTAATTTATGAATGTCTATTTATTTTTGAAATTAAAAAATCTCTTATTAAGTATCTTCAATAGTGAAAGTCTAAATTATCTATGTGTTAGCATATGTGAGGATATCTAAAAATCGATGCAGTTCAACCGTCTTCCCCTTAATAAAAAATTATTGTTAAGGTTTGTGGTGTTAACAGTAAGTCACTTGAAACAATATGTTAACATACCACAAATAGGTGACAGTAAGCTTAATAGTAACTGTCTTGTATAAATGTAATAACTTGATCCATTAAGTAAAAGTTTATAAAGTGTTCATGCACAACATGGTTCAAAACCACGATAGTAACATTCAACAATCAAGCCTATGACAGCATATTCAAGTGACAACACAATTGGAACAGGCGACTGCAACTATTCCATTAACATTAAACTTGACGGAGAATGAAGACATGAAAACATCAAGTTTACTGACAGCATCATTTATGGGAATGGTTGACAGTAGCTTTGAAGACATCATATTTAGCGGGACTCCAAAGGAATGACAGTGTAAAGTCTGCGGAGCAATAGATACCGTCATCAAAGTGAAGCCAAAGGTTGAGAATACACTTTTGGTGAAGCTGACAGTTTTTCCAGGAAGCAGATTAGATAGTGATAACACAAGGAATGATTTAGAAATTACTATCTAGTCTGTCAAGTCTACTACTGCAACTTGGGAGAAAACAAGCAAAAGATAAAGCATGCTCAATGACTCAAGGATATCTGTACATCTCAGAATAATTTTATCTACAAATGGAATGAAGACAAGGTCGAACAAGAAAAACCAAGTTTGTATTTCAAGCTTTATTCTAGGACAAAGGAAAAGTGCACTTGTAAGTGGGATATGTGTTTTAATATAAATACACATATCTCACAAGTACTTTTCCTTATGCAACTGAGCTAGGTTTTCTCTCAAGCATAAAAACATTATCAAATCAATTGTTATTGTTTTTATCGAAGTTGGAATTCAAATTCCAGTTAGTTATAGCAAACACAAAAATAATAAAATTATTTTTGAAAGTTAAACACTGTCTTCTTTTTCTGCTTTAATCTGGTTGCATATCAAACTTGAAAAATTATATTTCTTGTTGTTGTTAGCAATAGATTCTCTTAATTAGTCAAGTTGCATTCAACCCCCCCTTCTGCAACACTTATCTTACTTAACAACTGGTATTAGAGTAGCATGTTAGATATACATAATCTGAAAAGATCCAAGATGAGTGCACATAAAGTAAGCAATATAAAAATACCCACATTTGACAAAGAATATTACAATCTTTAGAAAAGAAAAATGATGTTGTTCATAAAAACAGCCAACCCACTTTATCCTGGTATTCTAGAAAACGGTCCCTTTATTCCCCAATCATATGTACCGAAACTATAGTAGAAGGTGAAACAATACCTGCCTACTGGGCTCCTAAAAAAGTTTCAGAGTACAATGATACTGAAAAGGAAAAAGTGTCTCTAGATGATTCTCTACAGTTCATAATCATTGAAGCACTTGACAATGTTATGTACAACATTGTCAACTGTACAAATGCTAAGCAAATATGAGAAACTATTGAGATACTCTATGAAGGTACATAGTAGGTGAAGGACAATCAAAGACAGATACTGGTGTCTCAGTATGAGGCATTTATGGCCAAACCAAGTGAAGGGTTGACTGAGATGTTCGAAAGGTTTAACAAAACACACAAACAGTATCTTATTAAAATATAAATAAAGTATATGAAAAAATATATAAAAGATATACAGATATTATAAAAATAAAAATATATTCAAATTATATAAAGAAAATATTAAAACAATTTTATCCGTGCATCGCACGTTATATAAGCTAGTATAATATAATCTATACTATATTATTAAAACCGGAAAATTAAAAGTTTGATGGTCCTTGTTCGGTATTTGGGCCGGATAGTTATTATTGGACATAATTTTTAAACACTAATCTTCTATCTAAAATACATGTCACATTAATCTCTTTCTTGCCCAACTTTTCTGGACATTCCGTCAGTCTCAGACTTAAGTTGCTGAATTTTGGACTCGAGATCGGTAACATGGTCCTTGTAACAAAACATATAATTGAATCCACGAAACAATGGATCAACCATGGCATCGGATATTCTGTCCACAATTTTTTCCCACACATGGAATGTCCGATAGGCCAGCCATAATTAATCTTTGGTTTTAAGTGTAAAGACGAATGACGAAGGACAATGAGATAAAGAATAAGGGAGAAATAATTAAAGAGACAAGGAAAGAAATAACAAGGAAAGAAGATCAAATTGCTGAAACTGTGATAAACAAATAACAAAGAGAATGAAATAAGGAACGAGGAGAAATAATAATAAAAGAGACGAAGCAAGGAGGAACAATTTTTAAAAGGAGAAAAGGAATTATGCATGAAATCAAGTGATATATAGGAGGATAGTAGTTGAATGAGATTAATGAATAAATTACACATATAACATCTAATATATAGTGATAGAGGTAGGGCTGTAAATGAACAGAGCCGTTCGTGAACAAAATTCGAGCTCGGTTCGTTTAAGTGAGCTCGACTCTGTTCGTTTATTAAAAGAACCTGATCTTGAACATAAAAATCTTCTCGGTTAGTAAACGAACCCGAGCCGAGCTTTATGCCTGTTCGGCTCGAGCTCGGCTCGTTTAGCTCGGGATCGGCTCGAGTTCGGCTCGAGCTCGTCTAGCTCGGCTCGGATAAAATTTATATATATTATAAATAAAAAAAATATTATGAATAATTTAAATATTTATATCATATTTAATATATTAATGTTTATATGAAATTATTCATATTATATATATATTGTTAATGTTTATTCATATTTAATATATTAATGTTTATATATACCGCCTAAAATATTTATAGTTTGATTATGTATTTGTGTAAATTGTGAATCTGTGATGTACTGATGTGTCTTAATTCTTGAACATTTTATTTTTAAAATCTCTAAATATAATAATTAACACAAATTCAAATTTTATATTATGTTTTTATTATGATATGTATAAATATATACACACACACGCATATATTATAATGTATTTATATTTGATTATTTGAATCATATTTAATATTTAATTTTTATGTGACTATATATATATATATAACATACATAATTTTATAATCTTTTAATTTTCTTAAATTGATTACAATCTCATTTTAGAAAATAAATATCAATTTTATTTAATTTATCAAAATTAAAAAATTGATTAAATCATGCCATTTTTCTCACAAGTCACAACACAAATATGAAATTTGGAATTCAACATCAAGAATTTAAAAAAACAACTTATGACCACTTCGATCACATAGAGAAATTGACCATAATTAAATATGTTACATTTGTATTATTATACATAATATATATATATATATATATATATATATATATATATATATTAATAAATATAATACATTAAATTTGAGAATATCATTAAATTAAATATATCTTGACATCTGTACGGTTGGATCGTCGAGAAATATTTTTAAAAAAATGGAAAGAACAATTCGTGACAAAACACTAGTTACGAATTCTAGTCAATATAGTAGTGATATACTAAGATCTCCAACCAAATTAATTTTATATTTTTTTAAAATTTGAAAATACCATTATATTAGATATATCTTGACATCCGTACGGTTGGATTGTCGAGAAATATTTTAAAAGAATAGAAACAACAATTCGTGACAATGCACTAGTTACGAGTACTAGTCAATATAGTAGTGATATACTAAGATCTCCAACAAAATTAATTTTTTTAATTTTTTTTAAATTTGGGGATATCATTAAATTATATATATCTTGACATTCATATGGTTGGATTGTCGAGAAATATTTTTAGAAAAATAGAAACAACAATTCGTGACAAAACACTAGTTACGAGTACTAGTCAAGTAGTCAATATAGTAATGATATACTAGAATCTTCAACCAAATTAATTTTTTATTTTTTTAAAATTTGGGAATATCATTATATGAAGTATATCTTGACATCCGTACGGTTGGATCGTCGAAAAATATTTCTTAAAAAATAGAAACAACAATCCGTAAAAGTTATTTTTATTAATTGAACTCAATTGAGTAAAAAATATTTATTTTGTTAGCGAACAACTCGATTCGGCTCGGACTCGGTTTGAATTCGACTCGACTAGGACCCGACTCGATTTGTTCGCGAAAAACTCGTGTTCGGCTCGTTATTAGGAAACTCGGCTCGACTCGGTTCGTTTTAAAAAAAGTCAAACTCGGCTCGGTTCGGTTCGTTTTAAAAAAAAGTCAAACTCGGCTCGGCTCGGGCAAAACTCGGCTCGACTCTGTTCGTTTACAACCCTAGATAGAGGTATTAGTCCTTATTATTACTATTTGAAAGAAAATATTTTAAAATATCACAATTCATGAAAATATCCTTTTTTATCACTAAAAATGTAATTTTATGTAGGATTTTAAAAAAATACAATTTTATGTTACGTTTTTATATAAAAAAATTATTTTTTAAAAAACGTATGTGCAAGTTGTATTATTGTACAAAAATGGATACTAACCCATACTTCAAATGCGTTATTTGAATATAAATAAATACACAGAGATACAAAGTCAAGATATACATTCAGTGATAGAAGAACTTTATATATTCAAGATACACAGTGATACAAATGCGGCTATGTTCATTAACTCTTCTTCTTCACGATGTATTCACTGACTTTCTTTTCGATGACAATATCGTCAACTACTTTAGTCGGAACAACAACACCGTCCTCGATAGCCATCCATACTTTGACACCTTGGGATTTAGCATATATTCTAAATCTTATTTTCCAAGTAGCAAAGTTGGTGCTGTCGAATAAAGGAGGTCTCGAACTCGAGGGACCTTCACCACAACCAATGGTACTCAAATACGCCATAAAAGATCAACTTTTTGTCGCGTTCGTAGGCACTGAAAAAGGCCATGAAAATTTTCAATTAAAATGATTTACAGAGTATGATTGGTTAGAGTACACTATTACATTACTCTCGTGAGATTTCAAATAAATGGATTGTCATTTCTCATTTTTTTCGCACATTAAGCTCATGATGAATACTTTTATTTGCTAATATGATTCCGGGTCTGGTCGTGGTTCAGCAAAGATTTTAAGTGAATTCATTTGGACTATGCCATGTATCTGGGAGTTATACTGTTTGTAGTGTCTTCTTCTTAAGTCGGAGAGTCATAATGTTTATAGTAATTATCTATATTTTTATAACAATTAAACAGTAGAAAAAAAAACATTAGAAGTATTCTTTCAACTGATTTCACAACTAAGGTATAAGAAAATTTCAAATATTTACAAATTAAAAGCAAAACCTATCACACATTTTTCTTATATATGAGATAACAATGATACGAAATAGAGGTTAACTTTTACAAACGCTTGAATATAGATTTAGTTGTGATTTACTCCCTCCGGTCCCTAATAATAGCTTCTTAACTTTTTGACACGCATGTTTAGGCATAAAAAACACATACATATATTTAATAAAAATAAAAAAAATTATATCAAATAAAAATTTAGAATTTGAACTTCTATATGATATAAAAATTGAAATCTAATATCAAGTGTAGCTATGTGTTTTTTACTCCTAAATATGTGTGCCAAAATATAACAATTCGGTACAAATAATTTGATGTGTTTGATATTCTATGAGAAATTGAATTATTAATTACTTATCTTGAAAATATTGATGAGAAATTAATATTTTCATATTTTTATGTTCGTAAATAAGTCTGATAAGATTTATTCTTTCTGAAAGACTAACATTTTAATTATCAAAAACAAAAGAAGAAAAAAGATTAACATTTCAATGAATGTGGGGAGTGGGAATATAATAATGTACAAGTCTGAGACTTTACTTTGTTCTGTAGCCCCAAATCCAATGGGCTTTGGACCCATTTGTTATCGTTAATCATTCTCCTCCATTTTAGGAAACCTCACTCTCCTTCTCCATCTCTTTCTAGGTCTCCTTTTATCATGGAAACAACTTTTGAGCTCTGGCAAGTTTTCGAGAGAGTCTGATTTAAGGTGGAAGAGTGTAACACTGCTTACATCCTCCACATTTTCTTCCAGGAAAGGACAATGCCGTATTTGTAATTCTTGGAGTTGGTTCAGACTTTCAATTGTTGAGATTGAGAAAAGAGTAGAGCATCCTCCAAATTATTCAATTGTACGCACCTTTAATCTTTTCAGCCGAGGCCACCAATGGTAGCGTCTCAATTGCAAACGTTCCAGATTATTATATAATCTAGAAAACCATTTACCTGGTAATTGTATCGTGTAATTACAATCGACCTTTCATGTCCTTAGTTGACAGTTGGAATCATCCCGGCCTAACTCTATCACTTGAAGGTTAAATTGATCACAACCACAGAGTACACACTCCACCAAGTTTGATAATTGAATCTAAAAAAATCAATAAAATTAGTTGTTAAGAAATTATTATAAGTATTACTATTATTGTAAGAGAACTTAATTATTTCATATTAAAAATAAACTAATAAAAGAAATAATAAAATATTTTAAAATATAAAATTTTAATAGAATTTTCAAAAAAAAAGTAGTAATATATATTATTTATATTTCAATTAATAACACACAAATAAGAGTATTAAAAAAATATAATAATAAATAGTAATATATGCTAATAATATAATCATATATGAAAAGAACAAAAATAATTATAAAGTATAAAAAGTTAAAGAGAAAACAAAACTCTAAAATACAAATATTTTAGAGAGAATAAAAATAGGTATTAATTGAAAAAATTTCAATTTCAGTTATAATAATTTTAATATTTATTTTTCCTACATCTCAAAAGTTTTAAAGTAAGTATATTTCATCCCTGAGCAATATCTGATTTGTAAAATAGTAAGTTTAGAGAAAGATCTGTGATGTTGAATCTCACCACGCCTTATCCTTGCTACATACTCAACAGTGTCACATTCTTGCATGTGCTTCCCTGGTGTTGTTGTATATGCTCCCCACATTAATATTTCTGCAATCTTCCAATCTCGCTTCTTCAGCCCTCTCAATCAGACTATTCAACCCTTCTAAGACCTTTTAACAGAATCACCTGATTCTAGAAGATAGCTAGGATATTGAACTGCAAATATATGATAATCACTTAAATTACTAAATATATTTGTATGTTGAAAACGCAATTCTTTTAGACTGTCCCTACTGTCTTGGGCCCTCCCTTGGATTTCTAGCTTTTTAAGATGTTTCAAGTTTGTTAAATCTAGCGGCACTGGGAGATCACAATCCCAGAAGCAAACAGTTTCTAGCTTTTCTGGGAAAAAGCTAACATCTGTCTCCTCAAGATTACACTCATCTAAAATCAGTGCCTTAAGATTACTCAAAGGTTGAAGAGAGAATCTCATCTCAATAATACCTTCAATCAGTAAAAATCTGAGATTCGCAAACATACCGTAGAAGCCGGATGAGAATTCGGGTATTATATCTCTGTTGGATTGCATCCACAAGTTATGCAGGTCTGGGCACACCAGATTATAAGAGAAACTAAAATCATTCTGCTCCACATGTCGATGTAAGAATTTCCGAGTGCCCACATTATCTGGCAATTGCGATCCACGACTTACAATTGAAACAGCATATTTTGCATATTTTGTGTCTTCGACAGCCATGAATCTAGCTACTTCTCTGATGAGGTCATGCATCTTTATTTTATGATCTTTTTCACAGTCAAGCAACAAACAAGATGATCTGAGAATCCCAACCATGTTGCGTACCCTAGTTTCTCCATTAGGTACAAGTTGCGTGTCAGTTGCTACCTGGATCAGTTTCCTGATATAAATCTCATCATCTTCAGGATACATGGTGTTGTACACCATTTTCTGTAGAGTGGTCAGGCGCGCCCTCTTCCCCTTCAACGGTGGGCGTGCCCAGTTCCGAAGAAAATCCGGCCTGAGTTGTTGCAGTTAATTGCCTTTAATTAATATCTATATGTTGAAGATCATAACTCCACATTCCTCAGGTTGTTCTCGTAGGGGAGTTATGAATTATTATTTGGCCTTATCTTGGAAGATCCTTTCCCTCCACTTAGGCGGGTTGCCCTCGTCTGGGGGCTTAGGACGTGACGTACAAATTGTGGTGGATCTAGTGCTGACCTCCAGTCAAGGTATCATTGAAAAGAGCTGTAGTGGACCGACTAGAGCCCACGGTTTCCGGGTCAATGTCGGATTCATGAAGTCATTGGACCTTATACTGGGCTTTGACCTATCCAAACAAGCCTAGATGTAGAGTCCTCTTCCAGGAAGGTTCCACTTGTCTTTTCTGCATTCGATTCGAAGAAGGAAACTCAGGTTTCATAACGGGCCTTTGATTTGCCAAGAACTACGTGGGCTTGATTCTCTATTTTCCCTATAAATAGAGGTACGTAGACACATTGTTGGGGGTCGGAACTATTAGAGCTCACAGCCTCAGAGAAGAATAACTCTAGTTATTCTGAAACCTAGCAATCTCAACCCTCAATCTCATACAAACCACCACGCTCCACCGCATCTCAGTCTCGTCAGATTTTTTTCTGACAAAGAAGCTCGATCTTTGTTGATTATCATATTTCTCTATCAACAAATTGGCGCTAGAAGGAGGGGCACTCAACATCTACGGAGAAAAGATGTCACAACCACAAGATCAGCGGACGAATGGTAGGAGGGAGGAAGAAGCACGGTTATTTGGCCGAAGTCATGGTCGGAACAACTAGAACTACCATGACCATGAAGGATATGTTCTTGAGTATACAGACAATCCCCCCGATGTTGATCAAATCGTTGGAGGACCTCTCCCCATCCTGATGACTAACTCGAAGATGATGGAGCAGCTATTCTTAATCGGAGACACAACCAGGAGCCTCCATGAAAACTTCAGTGGATTTGATGAGCGTCTGCGCACTCTTGAACGTCGTCCTGGGAAAGAGACGATGATAGAAGGAGGGAGGCATACCCTTGATGGAGAAGGAAGAAGGCTGGAAGATACTCGTGATGGAAGGTTCCATGGAGTCACCCCCAGAAGGCTAGAATTTGGGAGAAGTGCTACCAATCAGAATCATCAGGAGAATACTGAAAGAGGAATAGTCCTAGCAGGAGAAGTCAAACGTCCTCCACACCCACATTTCTCAGGCCACACTTTTGATAGGAGGCATAGTACCCAAGTAATCCCTGAATACCATAAACCTTTTATTCGTGATAGGAATGGTAGATTGGTTTTACAGCGAGAAGTGGAGGACCAACCTCGTAGGAGAGAGGAGAGGGCAAAGGAAAGGCATATCATCAATCCTTTACCTCTAAGATCGATCCACACGGATGTGGGTTTCCCACAGAACATAAACCCACACACTTGTGAGGCTTTATCAAATCGAAGAGGAAGGAGAGAGAATGATTACATAAGTCAGAGGCCTCTTCCTCACTGGAGGCGCCACAACGCAAAGCCTATCATCACCCTTGTTTATTCTGAGAGCTCATCTGAAGCCAGACGTCACACTCTTCGGAGGCAAAATACCCAAAACAATCAGGGTCCTCCTCCCCTAGAGACTAATAAGGGCGTGCCCCAGTATACTCAAGTCATCCAACTGATCAAGTCACTCTGGGCGCGCCTCAACCTCCTCAGACAACTCAGGTCACACCCTCAATACCAGTCAACCAAGTCACGCCGTCTCTCTACATTCATCATGATGCGCCTCCACCTCCGGTCATCAAAGGCACGCCTCAACCTCCTATCGTCAATCAGGCCACGCCTATCCCTGACCCGGGCAACCCTCAGACCCCCCCCCCCCCCCCCCCCCCCATTGCCTCCTAGGTAAGCCCCTTATCTCAACTCTCAGGAATGCAAAATATCCCTGATGTAGGTAATATAAATGTTGATGAATTAAAGAAGCTTCTCACACTCCTTGATGGGGGAAGGTCCACTACTTTAGTGTAAGCTCCATTTCCCATCTCTCAAGCAGTAATGGACGCCCCACACCCACAAGGGTATCAAAGTACTACTGGCCTCCGCTATCATGGAAATTCAGAACCGGTTGAATATCTGGGAAAATTCAATACTGACATGGATGTTTATCAGGTGCAGTCCCGATTAAAAATATCGGAGATTCATGCATATTCAATGTTTTATGTTTGTAGGATTGTATCAAATACAACAATACCCATGCCATGTATTTATCTCTCTCCTATATTATTATTTTATTATTATTATTTTGATTAATTAATTTTTATACTAAAGTTACAAATAAATTGCAATTTACATGTTATTGACCAAACTAACAATATTATCAATTCTTAATAGAAAAGTTCTAAAAAAACATCATAACTTTTGAAACAAGAAGGAAGACTTGGTAACTAGCAAAAAAAAAAGGACTTGGGCCATACAATAATCTAAATATTTTAATTTTGATAACTTTTTTCCTCCTAAAATTGATTTTTTTAAATATATTTATTACTACTGCTTTTATAAATAAATCAATAATTTAAGTTAGTGTAATTATGATATTTTGATTATTAGTTAAATTTTGACACTGATTTTGAAATTACAAAATAGACATTGATATAAAAATAGGCTTTCTGTAAAAACACCATGTTTGTAAAAAACTATTCCAAAAAAAACGTAATATATTAAAGAATTTACAATAAAAGTTAATTTTCAGTAAATATTTCTGAAAATACAATCTGTAAGTTGCAACCAAAAATGCAATTTTAATTTTATTTTTTTAAAAACAATAGTCAAAGTTGATTCGATCTGTATTAATAAAATATTTTATTCGAATTGCATTGATACAACTTAATAAAGCAACCAAAATTGTTTCAAAAAAATTTTCTCACAGTTATCACATCATCCGTTTTTGAATAGTTAAATTACAATTCTCACAAAAAAGATTTTATACATTTATTCAATTTTATTGATTTTACTCCTTATTTTACAACTGTTTAATTATAGTTTTCCAAAAAAGTAATATACAATAAAATTAAAATAAATTTTCAATTAAAATGATTTACAAAGTATGATTGGTTAAAGTACATTATTACATTACTATCGTGGAATTTCATATAAATGGATTGTCATTTCTCATTTTTTTCGCTCATTAAATTCATGATGAATACTTTTATTTGCTAATATGACGTCGGGTCCGGTCGTGGTTCAGTGAAGATTTGAAGTGAATTCACTTGGACTATGTTATATCGGGGAATTATATTGTTTGTAGTGTCTTCTTCTTAGGCCGGAGAGTCATAAATTATCTATATTTTTATAATAATTAAATAGTAGAAAAAACATTAGAAGTGTTCTTTCAACTGATTTCACAACTAGGACATAAGAAAATTTTATGTATTTAAAATTAAAAGCAAAACCTATTACATATTTTTCCTATATATGAGATAACAATTATACGAAATAGAGGTTAAGTTTTACAAACGCTTGAATATAGATTTAGTTGTGATTTACTCCCTGCGGTCCCTAATAATAGCTTCTTAACTTTTTGACACGCATGTTTAGGAGTAAAAAATACATACATATATTTAATAAAAAAAAACTATATCAAATAAAAATTTAGAATTTGAACTTTTATATGATATAAAAATTGAAATCTAATATCAAATGTAGCTATGTTTTTTTTACTCCTAAATATGTGTGTCAAAAAGTCAAAAGTCTATTATTTAGGACCGGAGGGAGTACTATCGTAAGAACCTCAATTTTGAAGAAAATTTTATTTTTATTAAAATTTTGAGCAAGAACCTCAATTTTGAAAAAAAAAATATTTTTATTAAAATTTTGAGTCCGACTATCTTGAAATTCTCATTCCGCCGCTGTATAAAAATATTATCAATAACCTAATGTGGACTTTAGTTGTGATGTACAGAATGAAATAATAAATTTTATTCTTAAAAATTCTATCAAATATATAATTTTTCCACTTGCATAATTGTTTTTGATATTGAGTCAGTTTAGATTACATTTAATTTAAGGGTCCGGGATTAAAGTTAAATTTTGATTTTGAGAATACGCCACTTTATTCACATTTAGGAGAAGGATTTAAGAACTTTTATTATATTAATTATAAAAAAACACGAATGGACAGTTATTTTCAAGGACCAACTGTCCTAATTTAGTCGTGTCGAAAATTAAATTATCGACATATAATTACGATAATAGATTTTTTCTCAGTTTATGAGTCTATATTTGTTTATAATTTCAACAGTTCATGCAAAATATTTCGTTATTATAATCATCATTATGGATGTACTACGTAGTACCAATTACCAAATGTAGCACCATGCTACCAAATCCACAGTAAGCAAAAGCAAACAAACAGAAGTAAATCATAGCACCAATGTGCAGTATAGTAATTGTATAGGAATTCATATTCTATAGTCGAATGTTATGTATATTATTGTAGCCGCTGAAGCACTAGGAATATATATAATACAAGTTGCTACATATGAGCTTTGACCAAACTATTGAGCTTGTTTTAGGACTGCTTAATTACACAGTTGAATTTGTCAAACATAGGCCAAATGGCCTAAAACTGACCAAGAACATGCAGTGTTTGAAAAGAGTGAGTTGATACCACTATTAAGAACACATTATTTCATAAATTTCAAATTAGCATGTCGAGATGCAAAAGTTTTCCTGTAAGGAGGTCTACAGAATTGTTCACGGCAAAGACTAAAAACACATCATCACAAGGAGGAAGATTCAAAGTTTCAAAGGCTGTGGTTCTCTGCATATTAGAGCACTTTTATATGTAGCAGATTAATGTTTTAAGAGAATCAATAACTTAATAAAACTGAAAAAAGCGGGAGTATGGACACATTCATTGAAGGCCAGAACTACACATGATATTAATAGTATAACATAGATCAGAGTCTTCAGACTATGATCGCCGACGATCCAAACCATTAGCAGTTTAGCGCCATGCTCAATGTTCAATGACTGGTTTGGTCAGTATATCAACACGTTTTCTTTTAAAGTCGCGATACATTTCCCCTTTACCAAATTCTCAGTACACAACAAAGGATACACAAACATAAAATCCAAACGTTAGTGTAGTTGATATGCTTCATAGTTTGAAACCCATAGCCAAAGTTAAAATCCTCACAAATGCAACAAGGTCTAAATCAGCTACAAAAACACACAAAGGAAAACTTCAAACTGTCTCAAATATCTCAAAGGACCGCAATAAGTTTATTCCTGCATAAAAATAAAACAGAACTTAAAAGTACTACCAGGATTGGCTATTTACTTTTTAGTTTTTACTTTTCATAGCAGCACAGGTTCTTAATTTTATATCATATACCATATACCAAGTTTTTTTTTTCAAGTGTTATAGCATATACCATATAACGTAAATTTATTAGCAAATTGATGATGAAGATTTATGGAGGTCACACTAGCCATCATTTATATTTACAGCATATTCTCAAAATAGCATCATAAAAAAGCATAACTTGGTGAAATTGCCTGATGACAAATTTAAAGAATAACTATTTCACATAATTATATCCATATTCATACATCCCAAAATATTGACAAATTCTGATCAGCCAGTCCTATTCAACCACAGGGTGCAATTCCAGTCATAAACAAACTATTTATCTTTAGACTCATATTTTGACTGTTTTCTGATCCTAAATTTCTGGCATTATGCATAATCAGAAGCAGGAAATGATATTCTAATTAATGATGTATTAGATCTCTAACTAATAATTACCTTGACCACAAATTAGTTGTGAAATGCATTTTAACATGATGCTAGAAGTTGTGTGCTAATACATTAAGCAAAAAAGATAAGTGTAAATCGCATGACAGCGATATGCTATGGTACTAATATGGGAATTTATGATGTCAAATCTTGAAGCAATTCATCGACCATTTTCTAGAATTCGTAATAACTGCAAAACTATTAGAAAGGCGGACATTAAGGTTGTAATTTCTAAACAGAAAGTAGCATTATAGCTTATAGGTGTACCTCATCGTCATCCTCTTCGCATCCATCTTCTTTAATCTTCTTAAGGCGTTTGCTGCCACCTTCCCTGCTGATAGGTAACTTCATTGGTCCAAAGGGCGTGTCCACTTCAATATTTCCTTTCATTGTGTAACCAATACCTCTTCCTCTCATCATGTCCCAGAGAGCTGATCCAAAATCCTTGGGCCTGAAGCTGATGGGAAGGTCAATGTAAGTGATACCACATTTATCAATATGAGCAGATTTAGACAGTTCTGCTCCACCAATATTATCGTCACCCAACCAAACCTCGTAGTCTAGTGCTTTAAGTGCCATTTCAAAGTCATTCTTATTATCTAATTTGAGATGGAGGGATGCAACTGTTTCTTCCATAGAGAAGCTTTCAAATTTAATTTTGTCAACATCAATATCAGGTTTATATGGTACGGGAATCTCTCCTGTTTTCTCTACTGGCAAAGTTAACCTACCAAAGACAGGAACATCCACAATAAGGTCAACCTTGACCTTGTAAGGTATGACATTTCCAGGATTTATATCATCATATGTGTTCTTAATGTCGTCATATACAAGACAAACTGGTATCTTAATAGTCTCTGAACCATGGGCGTGGAGAGTTCCAGCATCAGGGATCAAGCCGGAAAGTAGTTTCCTTCCATCACTTTCAACCAACTAGTTTATGTCACAAAGAGGGATTGGAATGGGATTTGGATTCTTCACAGGCACATCGACAACAATATCAGCCTTTTCAAGGTTAATTTTAGGGATATGAATTGCTGAAACATCTGCAGTTGGCTTCCCGAATCCTACTGTTTCCTCGATCTTCTCTCCTATATCTTGGACAAAGTTTTTTATGGTTCCAAAAAATCCACCCTGTCCTTCATCTTTGTCCTTGGCATCCCTTTCAACTACCTCAGGTTTATCACATGAAGACATTACTAAATGTTAAGAAAAGAAACCGATGTCAGTGTAAAGGAAAGAAACAAATAACTAAGTTCGTAATTGTAAGAGCTGCAAACATATAGTCAAAATAACTATCATTAATTTGCAAGATGAAGTTGAATTGGGATTTTATACAAGTACTTGGCAAATGTTGGATATAAGTCTTTAGCTACCATGATTTATAGATTTATACGAGTACCTTTAGTTAATGTTAGCTATGGAATTTGTATATTACAACAGAGTTAGAGCTAAATTGATAATACTTTCAGATCACTCAATATCTATTATATGATTACATCTGTTACTCAGAATTGAGAATACCATTCCAGATTTAAAGCATAAAATCCAGATTTCCCCTCTATACCATGATCTTAATATTGTGAATCAAATGTCCAGATCTATCTAGTTATTAGCACTTCCACAAAAACTTCTAGCACAACTGAACTGCGGAAGTGTTACTGGCTTTCCAAACCTGGACCAATTGCTCTTAGCAACGGGGTAGAAAGAGACGGGATAAGATTATTTGGCTTTTTAGTGGAGTATTATACTACATGACACGATCAGATCCTATACTTAATCATGTAACTAGTCCCACAGACTATTTTTTCATCGATTTTTAATTCATTTCAGGGGCTCTGTTCCTAACAGGAACTTCAAAGGGATAATTATGAGTCCATTCCTCAAAAGATTAAATTTGGGATCAAGTCATGCGGTGAGAAATGATATGTAGTGAATATTTCATTTTCATACACACAATCCAACTTCCTGGGTGTCAACTTAGAAAATTTCCGTGCAATCATATTGAATACCATGTTAAGTAACCAGCTCTCTTAAAACGTCTTAGTTTCCAATATCTAGACTCCAAACCTATAAATCTACAAAAGAAACACCAGATGCACCATAGATCTAATCGATCTAACAAAAGTAAGTAACGTGATTTCCAATATATTCATATCACATATATCAAATACTATGAAGTGTCATCATAATTCATAAACTAACAAGTGGTCGACGAATCTAAAGCAAGATGTCGAGTGGTTCGAAGATTAGATAATTTACCTGATAAATGGTGAATGTAGATACAAAATGATGGAGTGAGTTAGAGTAGTTGAATGTGAAATTTTGGTTGAGTTGCATTATGAAGAAGAGTTCAACTGTAGATGAGTGTAACTGTTTATAGCCAATGAGTGTAACTATTTTGTCCAATGATTACTTCTGTGGTTTTGTTGTGCATGTATGTGCTTCGAATTTTCCATCTCATTATTATATCGAGCTTTTCTACCTAAATATATGACACTTGTATGTGTATTATCAGTGTGTGGTAGGCTTGGGGCTATACAATGCACCTGTGAAGTAGCATGACGACAGAATCGTGATAATATTCGCATCATATTCAAAAGGTATCACTATTAATCGCTGGTTTACTTTTTTCATTTTCGTTTGTATTAAGTAAAATTGAATGTTTCCCACTTATTAACTACGACTTTGAGATTAATGTTCGTTGATCTTTCCTGCAGCGCAATACTATTTGGGCCCCCCCCCCTCAAATTTGTGTTATACTTTGAATAAATTGTGGTTAACTTAAAAACTAGAAATCAATATAATTTTTCACTTGGGTATACGACTATATGTTGATCTTAATTTGAATAATACCTTAAACCTTTGTCTCAGTTTAACTTACTGTGTTGTGGTTCTGGTTCTGGGAGATTCCACAGTAGCAACATCAACATTCCCTGGAATCTTTAAGAAATATGCAAATGAATGAATGAAACAACAGCATCAGTAGTTTTAAGATTCTTATCAATAGCTGAGGGATGGTCTGTTAGGTAAAAATCCTCGCTAGGCCTCGTTTCCGAGTACACATACCGGGTATATTTTGTTTGGTGTCTGTATGTATTTCATTGGGTTTGGTGAAGTACAGGGGAAGAAAATAAGCATGTTGATGATTACAAGAAGGAAAAGCTGGTAACAGCCACAAAGAAATGTGCGGCAGTGCGGGATCAATGGTTTACAGTACCATGTATTATAGCGAGTAAGTGGCATAGCCTCAGTACTTGTCATTTGGTTTACAATTATGCTTTATTAGGTTATCTTTCTTTTACTTCATATCACTGCAAGCATATTAGGTTATCACTTGTGCAGCCAGACTAATAATTGCAAATTGTATGATCTGACACCCCTTTGAATCTCTAAATTGTGAATTTTTTGTGCGCTTTAACTTTTAATATTTACTGTCTATCAATAGTATGTTTTATTCCACTTGTGAGTTTCAATTACACTGTTTATAAAACCACTATTTATTATGTTGTAGGATATAATGCTGAAAAGTTGCCACTTGGTAAGCTAAGCAGGTCGAGAATTTCTGACGTCAGCCTTTCTATGATTCATGTCTTTTCTTTTAAGGTATATTTTGATTGTTTACATGTGATATTGAAACCAAAATATTTAGAATTACATGTCTATGTTGATCTGTGTAAATAATCTAGACGTCCATTTAGAGCCGTGGATACCTTATGGGAGCAGATCATAAAGAACCTTTCATATGCAGTGTACAAGCAACGACATTTGAATTAGGCTGTAAATTTGTGATTCTTATCCCAAGTATAGTTCCTGCTGGCATATAATTTTTGATTTTTGGTATTGATGTATTAGAACATATAATTTTCTGCTGCCGGTCTTCCCTCAATTAATTCTCTTTTCTATCAAATGGGTTTTAATATATGTTAAAAAAAATATAATGGGAAACTCGCACGCACTAAACTGTCCAAATTTTTCCCAGGGCTATAAGGTGTTGGAGAAAATTGCAGACATGATTGGCCAATCAGATCGAAAAAAGATTGAGTAGCTAAGTGGGTGAGAATCGTTCATCATAATGTGCTTTCTCTCGTACTTCAGCAAAAGTTTTAGATAAGTTTTCTTACTACGCAGAAACACACACACACATACATGCCTCACACAGACAACGACATATAATTAAGATGTACCTGATCTACTGAACCTCATATCTGATGATATTCTGACAATCTATTACCAGCGCTAACAATATTTCTCATGCCTTTTTTCTGCATAGAATTTTACAATGAGTCCTCATGATTTTGGTTTTAAAAAGATGTGCAAGTCTCTGCTTCTTTCAATCCTATACTATTTCTTATCACTAACCGGCACCTGCTCACGTTTGATTAACTTTGCTTCACTTTATCAATCAATTTTTCACAATTTTATGAAAATTTAGACAAAGTTGGGTAGAAACTGAACGTGGACTACCACATTCAGTTGAAAAATGTAACCAACTATTCTCGAAAAGCTTATAACAATAGATGTTTATTGTGGATTATAAATTCTTATTTGCTGGTTAATATAGGTAGCAAATAATTGAGTCAAAAAAACTTTGCTAACAATGAAAATACTATGTTGAAAGGTGAATTTGTCGTCGACGGTCCTCAAAAGTTAAAACACAAATTAGAAATGGTAGTTCTCTCTATCCTTTCTTGATTAGACACTGAATTGCAACGAGATTTGTCATATATTTAATTAAAAGTATCATCTCTTCTTATGAGGTAGGTGAAAGCACTTGGTGAAATTGTGGTCGCGACAAACTTGTTGGAAGACGACATGGGAATGCAGGTGTTGTTTCTCTGCTCTTGATAACATTGTGCTGTGAATTTCTACGGCTTTCTTTCTTTTAATCACTTACTCTTCTTAACAGGTTTTTTATTTGGGTAATTTTTTTATATATTTTCTTGTTATGGTCAATAACCACATTTTTACTCTTGAACACATTGACTTTGTATCATCAGAATAACAACCATATGCATTGGGTACTAGCCCTTATTTAAAGTGACTTACAACATCAATGTTAATTTAAAAATCTACTTATATAATAGGTAGATCCTTTATATTCCACTTATCAACTACTGTGAATATTGTCCAGATATTACAGGTCTCTAGGGAAGGTGAAGCTGAGCGATTTAAGAAGGTAAATACAATATTTACTGATGCCTGTAGCATCATCTTGCTTCTATGAGTTTATATAATGTTGTTTGCAATTATAATATCATTTTCATTCTGGTTTAATATCTTGGCTTCCTCCCTCTTTTCTTTTAAGCAGTTCTCTGGTACAAAAAATAGAATGCTATTGTGGCGTGGTTCTCGGCTTATAAACTGGACTAGAATAATAAAACAAGGTAAGCCTGTTTCCTTTTCCTATTTTTAATTTGTTATTGAATGCAGTTTTTCTCACTTCAATCTACCCCATATATAACAGTAGGTCTGCGCATTACCCCTCCTGAAGCACCGTCACTAGATACATGTTTGGAAAGGGTGTCTATTTTGCTGACATGTTCTCTAAAGTGTAAATCATACTGCTAAACCCCTGCACTTCCATCTGGAGTGCTGCTTTTATGTGAGGTGGTCCTCCTAAAGATATAAAAATATCCTAACCACATCAAGTAATGAGAAATGACCTTGAAGAAATATCTTAAACTTTAATGGATGAACTGTGTTGGCCTATGATCTTAGGTACCAATAAATTCCTAGATTTAGGTGGAATGAGAACTGTCATTCTTTCTATTTCTCCAATATCATGGGCCGCCTGAATGGATTATTGATTTTTTTTTAATTTATTAGATAACCTCTTCTTGTTTTGTGCAACCATGAATTTCTTATAGTTTATAGTCTTTAGTGTCATCTTATTTTGTAGGTTGTGTTGGATGACATGGTGATAGGTCCATAATTAATACATCTTTAATACCTATTTTATGTTTGATTTCGTAATTTTATTAGTTAATTAATTGATTTTATTTTGTTTTATAGGAAATTAATTAAAATCAGAATTGTAGCAGAAAAAGGAGAATATAGGGAAGGAGGTGGAATTACTTAGTTAGTTATTTGTCTTGTTAAAAACCAATTTGTTGCATCATTCACATATCACATAGGAACACATCATCTAGTTTTTCTTTATTTTATTTTATTTTATTTCTTTCCATCTTATAATTGTGGTGATTGCTGGAGGAAAGAGATACGTACAATTTAGATTAATTCACGTAGTGTAGTGCATCCATAGTTGTTTATAAATTTTCTCGTTCTTTGTGTGTTGCATTCATTTAATCAATCTTAAGGGTGCCACCCTATTACAAGATAAGGTAAGGGATTTCATCACCCTTTCCTTGGCCCACAAATCACTAATACGTTCATCTTGCATTCCCCTTACCTTAATAAAATCAAGTAGACGTTGGCCCCTAGGATTTCGCGCTCACTTAGGAAGAGAACCTAAGAAGAAATAAATCTCTACGTATTCTTACTTTTGATGTCTAGGAAAGCCGAGGCTTACCTGGCCAATTTGGATTGGTGTCTAGAAGCGAGGTTATTTAATTGCGCGTTTTGCTTTCGAAAGATCGCAAAGAAGGCCCCCTTGCAGCCTAGCCAATCGGTTTGAATATTTCTAGATTTGTGACTCTTAGTATTATCTTACAGTTAGGAGCATGTCTATAATTTCTCTAGGTTAACATAGACATATGATTTTTCTTTTGCATTTTTTAGGTGTTTAGTTATATATCTTGTCTGCTACGTGCTTACTTGTAAATCATGTCTATTCCTCTTAGAGACCGTTGTTACCCCGCTCATTCCGCCTAACCCTCATGCATAGTCCTACCAACAGTAAATGGTAATAATTTTGAAATTAAATCTCACCACATTAGCATGTTACCTAGGTTTACTAGGGTAGAGGGAGAGGATCCATATCTTTTCATCCGAGAGTTTGAGGAAGTTTGTGCCTTATAAAAAATTCAATAATTGACTGATGACTCCATTAAATTGAGACTTATCAACTTTGCTCTTAAAGAAAATGCTAAAAAATGGTTATATAGTCTACCCATTAATTCTATTTCAACTTGGGAGGGATTTGTAGGCATATTTCTAAAAAAATATTTTCCAAACCATAAGGCTAACAAACTTAGGAATGAAATCAACCAATTTCAACAAAATCAAAATGAGTCTTTTTGAAAATATTTTGATAGATTTAAAAATATGTTGTCCCAATGTCCTCAACATGGTATAGAACAATGGAGGCTTTGTAAAATTCTTTATGAAGCCTTAGATAGCCCAACCACTTCTTTGTTAGAGTCAATGTGTCAAGGTAAATTCATGGATAAAAATGAAGAAGAAGCTTGGCAATTTTTTGAGGAGTTAGCTAAAAAAATGATGTTGTGGGAGTCAACTAGGGAACCAAGTCAGGAAACTGAAAATCCTAGCTCATCTAAAGGCATACATGTAATTGGTAGTTCTCTTGCAACTGAAGCTAAGTTAGCTACAATCACTAAAAGATTAGAAGACTTAGAAACCAACAAAGTTTCTCCACAAGTATCTGCATGTGCAAATTGTAACTCATGTAATCATGTGATAGAAAATTGCCCTGAAATTCAACAAGCTAATGCCATGTTTCAAGCGAGAGTTATGAATGACCCCTTTGCACCGACGTACAATCCTGGTTGGAAAAATCACCCAAATTTCTCATGGAACCAAGGTCAATACAATCAGTATAACCAACCCTCTCAACCTGCTTTTCAAAAACCCAATCCTGGTCCATTTCCAACCCAAAATCCTAATTCTTTTCCTGCTCAAAACTTTGACCCATATCCAACTTCTGTTTCAATTCCTTCAAATCCTCATGGTTTTAATGAAATTGATAAGAAAATGAATTTCTTGGAAAAGAGTATTGAGGCGTTATTAAAATCCCAAGCTAATATAACTCAATCTCAACAGGCTTTCATGCAAACTATGACCCAAGATAGGAAGTTACTAAATTCCAATACTCAAGCCATATCTAAACTAGAGGTCCAAATGAGTCAGTTAGCCAACACAACCAGTGAGAGAGAGAGAAACCGATTTCCTAGTCAACCTGAGGTTAATCCTAAATTTCATCCAAACCAAAAAGCTCCTGAAAATGTGAATTCCATTATCTCTCTTAGATCTGGTAATCAATTCAACAATCATGTTGGTCTCAATACTCAAGAAGAAGAAAAACTCACTTCTGAACAAAATCTTTTACTCTTAAATCCTAGTCTTGACCAATCATTGTCTCCCAAGAGTTCTGAAGTAGTAGTGCAATCTAGTGAACCTTCCAAATCTGATGAAGCACCTTCAACACCCATCTCTGATATGTCTAGTGAAAAAGTCTTCAAACCAAAATCCCCGTTTCCTCAAAGACTCACTTCAAACAAACAATCTGCTCAATTGGATAAGATTTTGGAAGTCTTTAAACTAGTCAAGATCAACATTCCGCTTTTAGATGCAATTCAACAAATTCCCTCTTATGCGAAGTGTCTAAAAGATTTGTGTACTCATAAAAGAACCACTCATGTTCCTAAGAAAGCTTTCCTAACTTCTCATGTTAGTTCCATCATATCGCATCAAATCCCTGTGAAGTATAAGGACCCTGGTTGTTCTACTATCTCTTGTACAATAGGTGATACTTTCATTGACAAAGCTTTACTTGATCTAGGAGCTAGTGTGAATCTTCTTCCATTATCTGTCTATCAAACTTTGGGTTTAGGTGAGCTTAAAAAGACTAATGTCACTCTTCAGTTAGCTGATCGTTCTATCAAAACTCCTAAGGGCATAGTGGAGGATGTGTTAATTAAGGTTGGTGATTTTGTCTTTCTCGTGGATTTTGTTATTCTCAAAACCGATCCTGTTAAAAATTTCAAAAATCAATTTCCCATCATTTTAGGAAGACCTTTTCTTGCCACTTCCAATGCTCTGATTAACTGTAGGAATGGTTCGATGAAACTCACTTTTGGAAACATGACTCTCGATCTTAATATCTTTAATGTGGAAAGTCAATCCAATGATCTTTATGACCAACCTGTAGGAGTTAATTTCATTATTGACGTTGTGTCATGGTCGAATCTTGAGGATAATTTAATTGAGTCTCTTCTTGAAAAGGATGTTTTGTTAGAGTATGAGAGTAATAAAGAACTTCATGAGTTGTACCAAAATTTCAGTTTTGCTGAGATGTTAGATGAGTTGAATGTCATTTGTTCTAAACATGACACCCAATTGGAGGATATTTCTTTTGAGCCTAGGACTGTTATTAAGACTTCTGTAGGTAGGCCACCCCCAGTTGAATCAAAACCATTTCTATCCACTTTTGGTCAGTACTTTGTAGGTCTCAGTGAAACTCATCATGTTTTTATTTCTAATGACTTAGTCCATGATCACAAATATCAAGTAATCAATCTGCTTACACAATTTAAAGAAGCGTCTAATCGGTCTATGGATTATGTTAGTGATATGAGTTTTATCTTGTTGCAAGATCATATATTTTTATTGGATAATGTTGTTCTTGAGAATGTGTTTCAACAGTGTGCTTACTCTACGATGAAGGAAGTTTTTCCTCGATGTGGTGTTGATTAGTAAGTTATTCTTGATTGTCTCTCATAGTCCAGTATAGGTATGGGGGAGTAACTATGTGTGTATGTGTGTGTGTGGTATAAGTAATTTTGTATCTTCTCCATTTCTTTATCAGGTATTCTCGTCCTTTTACTTTGTCATTTCTCTCTTATTTGCATACATTGAGGACAATGCATGATTTAGGTATGGGGGAGGGAATTAGTAGTATTATAAATAATTCAAAAATTCAAAAAAATTAGAAAATCCAAAAATAAAGATGTTTTAGCTAAGTTTTCCACTCTTGTACTTTGATGCTAGTTGGTGTTAACAATTTTTTATAAAATTATATATATGTAATGCCTTGAGATAATTCGAACGTAGTTGAGTAAGGTTTTCTTCATGAAACTTGTGTCAAACAATTTTTTGCTTAAAAGTCCAAGACGGCACTTATTGCACAAGGTCTTTGTTGGAAAGATTGTCTAGGGAAGTTTTCGATACCTGAGAGAGAGCCCACATGTTAAAACAATGTCAAATCAAATGTTTGTGAAAATATATATATAAATAAAGCATCAAGTACTCCTTTGAGATCAATGGGTGGAAAATACAATGTTATATGAAAGGGACGACCCATGTACATGTGCTGGTATTAAGTACGATTGTACGAGAAATGAATTTTTCTTGGTGACTTTTCACTGCCCTTGGTTACTGGAGAATTACTTGACGAGCTAGGGCAAAAGTAGATTGACTAGTCTTGTTTTGTGGCCTTTATTATGTTGGTGTAGGTGCCCTAGAGGCAATACAATGTTTATTTTGATAAACCTTTATGTCAATTGATTATTCAATAAACGTATTTATTATGGCTTTAATTACTGCGATATATTTGTTAGCATAATAAATGTCCTTAGAATCATGATACACATTGTATAGTTTAGTACATGACTTGAACTTGAGATTATATAATATATCATATTCTTAAATGTCCCTAGTCGAGTATTATTATTATAGGACAATAATAATACATAAATAGACTAGTATGTTGTTTGACTGATAACCACATCTCATTGGTTATAAGTATGGGGATACTAAAGTCAATACATAGGTACATGTAGGAGTACATGATACTGGACAGACCCACAGTGAGATTCTTCATGTTTAATAAAGTCATAAGAAAGACTCACAGTGATAATGGTGTAATGATCCTTTGACTTGAGATCATTATATTTCTATACGAGGATTAATATACTTTGACTACATTAAAAGTTACCTTTGACCGGGTGATGATAAAAGTGGACATCGGGTATATCATGAGTCGTATGAGAAATATGAATGATAGATAAAGGATTTAACCCTCCTATAATTAGGAGAGATATTATTGGCCTCTTGATTGAGTGAGACTATAAAATGCATGGCCGTGCTCAAATAATGATTTGTTTTCATAGTCTACTCATGGATCAAGTAAACCTGGATTAAATGTTGAAGAGGATGACTAAATACATGCCTCAAGTTTAATCTATAATATATATGGTTAAAGGGATTATATTACACTGAAACATTAATCACGAAAGGTTTTATCGAATCACGATTTAATTATTATTTAATTGGGTAGCAATGATGTATTACTAGATACCGCTCATTGTTTATAATTTTATTAGAGAATAAAATTATTGCTAATTAAATAATAGCCTATAGGGTCACACACATAGAGTACTTAAAGGAATAATTAATTTAAATTATAGATTTAAATTAATTGATGATTATTTGAATTTTATTATATTAATTAAGTGAGACTTAATTAATTAAAATAATATAAATTCGAATTTGAATTCTGCCATTAATAATTAAGTGTGACTTAGTTATTAATTAAATAATAAAATTCGGTTTTATTATTTAATCCTAAACCTACATGGGTTAGGCTTTGCTGTTATGGGTTGCTATTATGGGCCTATTAACCAACCATTATAAATAGATAATGTAGGGTTAATAAGGATTACGTTTTTGAGAAAAAAAACAAAACCCTAGCAGCAGCAAAGGAAGAGAGAAAAGGCAGAATTCGAAATCATCAAAGGAGGCTAGTACATCCATTCCGTAATCAAGATCGTGAGACGTTCTTGAAGGTGCTCGTGTGGATACCATAGAGGTGTTTTCGAGAGGAAGACACAAGTCGTGAAAGCTAGGATCTCCGTTGAGTTCGTGAAAGTCAAGACCAAGTAAAGGTATGATTCCGTTTCACAATAATCAGTCCGCTTATACATGATCCTGCGTTTAGGGTTCCGAAATTTTCGTTATATTTACGTTTACTCCGCTGCGTTTTATGCCTCGGAACCCAACATATTACTCGAGTAATTAAGTCCGTAGGGGTATTTTGAAATCTAGTGCCCTAAGACCAACTGGTTTGGGAGTCATTGGCCCAAAGCTCGTTATATGGGTAATATAGAAAACCTAAGAAAACAGACATTATACAGTCAATGAAAATAATAAAAGCAAAAAAAATTATGAATTTTGGCTAGATAATTGTTTTGATAGAGATTGGGTCAGTTCAATATTGGTTGAGGAAATGTACTTATTCAATTGATTCTTCAGAGACCTATTTTCACAACACACCTTGGGAGTTTTTGCAAACGTTTAAATTCGATATAAGTGGATTATAGATACCTCCATCTTGGCTATTATTAGAAGAGTCTTTAAGGTATGTATTTTCCTAAAAATCTTCTTTTGTTGACACCGATGAATGTTATTGATAGAGTGGGCTGCTTGCCAGAATATTTCACAGATTTTATGGGTATATCTTCTCTAAACCCTTAGGAGACAACACTCCTCTGGTAGAGATCGTCTACGAGTTTAAATGGGTTGTTACACCTAAAATTATCCGCGAGTCCTACGACAGTGGCTAGGTTTTTATATAGTATTTTTCCTTTCGATTTTCTTGAGGACGAGCAAAAGATAGGTATGGGGGTATTTGATAGGTCCATAATTAATACATCTTTAATACCTATTTTATGTTTGATTTCATAATTTTATTAGTTAATTAATTAATTTTATTTTGTTTTGTAGGAAATTAATTAAAATCAGAATTGTAGCAGAAAAAGGAGAATACAAGGAAGGAGGTGGAATTACTTGGAGGCAAAGCAATTAGAGAAAAAATCGAATGCTTGTTGGGGAAGAAAAAGGAATTGAAGGAAATATTTAGAATTCAATTTGTAATCGATATAGAAAACCTGTTAGTATTGGTGTCCTAGAGACAATACTTTTAATGTTTTATTGAAAACAATTAAGGATTATGTTTTATGTGATTATTTATTTAATATTTATTATGTCTTTATTTACTGCGTCATAAATTGAAAGAATAATAAATGTCCTTGGAATATTAATATCTTTAAGTATTATTATTTAAGGACAGTAATAATGCAATAAGACTAGTATGTTTGTTGACAGATGACCACATCTCATTGGTCATAGGTATGGTGATACTAAAGTCAAGAACATAAGTGTATGTATCAATACATGACACTGGAAAGACCCGCCGTGAGATTCTACATGTTAATAAGTGTCATAAGAAATCTCACAGTAATAATGATGTAATGATCATCTGACTTGAAATCATTATATTTCTATACGATAATTAATATACTTTGATTACACTCAAAGTTACCTTTAACCGGGTAATGATAAAGGTGGACATTGGGTATGCTATGAATCGTATGGGGAATATGAATGATAGATATAGGATTTAACCCTCCAATTTTAGGAGTGATATTATTGGCTTCTTGATTGAGTGAGACTATGAAATGCATGGCCATGCTTAAATATTGATTTGTTTAAATAGTCTACTCATTGATCAAGGAAACCAAGATTAAACGTTGAAGAGGATGACACTATACATGCCTCGAGTTTTATCTATAATATAAGGTTAAATGGATTATATTACATTGCACATTATTCACGAAAGGTTTAATTGAATCACCAATTATTATTGTTACTTGGGTAGCAATGATGTATTACTAGATGCCGCTCATTGTTTATAATTTTATTATTAGATAATAAAATTATTGCCAACGTAATAATAACTTAAAGGGTCACACACAAAGAACGTCAAAACGGAGGTTTATTTAAATTACGAATTTAAATATATTATTGTTTATTCGAATTTAATTATTAAATTAATTAAGTGGGACTTGATTAATTATATTAGAATTCAGATTTAATAAGTATTATTATTATTCAAATTTAATTATTGAATTAATTAAGTGAGACTTGATTAATTATATTAGAATTCAGATTTAATAATAATAATAATAACCCAATGTTATAGTGGGTTTTGGAAACCATATGGATTAGGGTTAGGCCCAAAATCTCTCTCTCCCCTATATATACATAATGATGTATAGTATTAGGGTTTAATCATCAAATTTCGTTTTTAGAGAAAAACCCTAGCTGCTCAACATCAAGAGAGGCTAGAGAAAGAGAGAGAGAGAGAGAGAGGGAGGCAAACAATTCGGCTAGTACCGACTCCGGTGATCGTAGGACGATCGGGCGTTCGTGTAGACTTCTTTGGAGAGCAAATCTTTGCAACAAAGGGCTGCTGTGATTCATCTTTTCTGGACCTCCATTAAACAGCATACGGAAAGCTTTGTTAAGGTACAGACTTCTTCACCATAATCATCCAACATTATACATGGATCCTGCGATTGAGTTTCGATTTTTATTATTTTTACGTTAATTCCACTGCGTTTTCATGCCCGAAACCCTTCAATGGCATCAGAGCTACGTGTATAATGGGATGATTTGGTTATGTGTTTAACAGTTTTTCGATGTATGTAAACATATATATGATATGCCATGACTATATATTGATATATATGTTTTATATGATTTTGAATATATGATATTCATGTGTTGTATAATCATGGGATGATTGTGTGTATTGCTGTATGTATATGATACATTGTTAGGCCCCGGAAGTATCGTAGAAGGGGGGGTTGAATACGATACTCACTAAATTAAAAAATTCTTTCGAATCTTTTGCGGATAAATAATTTAGAGTTCGGTTAGTGGGCTCGTGTTCTTGAGGTGAATAGTGTTTACGGAGCTGCTTACTAATTTTCTGTGTTTAGGATTAATCATTTCAGTTCTAGAAAATCAGCAAAAAAATAAACAACACAAGATTCGGGAAATATATCATTTGATAAATATAAACCCTGAGGTTGCTACACCCGGCCAACAAATCTGGTCCGAAGAACAAGTTCTTCGCTGCTTAACAAAAACATATAACTCTCAATTTCCTATACAAGTATTTCTTGAAGAGTTCGGTTAGATTTTTCTGGTGTTCTCTTCTCTCCGGCTTCGCCTTCTCTCTCTCTGGATATTTTTGTTGTGTTGCAGAAGACTCTTCAAATGAATGGCTCTACTTCAATTTATGTGTAGACTTTTTCAGTATAGCTACGTGGCTTCATGTGGTCCAAGTAACTGAGCTGCTTCTCACTTCTTTTTATCCTTAAGTATCGGGAACAATTTACTGAGTAATTGTTTAACCCTCGATGAGTCTGTAGAATAAGTATCGGAGGATTAAAACAATTCCTGAAATAAAATCAATTACTTCAAACATTAGTAACCATCGGGAAGTGGGTTGGTGGGTTTGAAGTCTTTCCCGATAGTTAATAACTATCGGCATATAAGACAAAATAAGCCCTTTTCATTTCACCAATTCTTTTCCATTTGTTTATCTCACCCGATGGTTAATAACCATTGGTGAATGAGACGAAATAGCTTGACCAAGTTGACTTCTGGATACAGCTTATGTAGTCTTCTTTACTTAGCCAAATTCGAACCTGATAAGCCCTTAATATATTTTCTTCCACTGCAACCAAGTCTAATAAATATTTCCTTGATTATTCGAACTTGATTTATTCTGAGCTTCATTATATACCACTTCACTTGTTACCTATTTCAGTAAATAGTCAATTCTTCTCATTCATAGATGCAATTCTCAATCTCTTTTGTGCTGACGTTTGGTGCAACTGGTCTGGTTCACAAACGACTAATACGATCTTGATCTTCACATCTTCTTTACAATACAATTGACTTTGTTCCTTATTGATTAGAAGTGCTTCGATTGTAAGTACATTGGAATCCTCTAGCACTTATGCTGAACCAAAAACATATCTGAAATCCTGAACATCTTCGAACTTTATCCTTCACTGAAGTCTAAACATATGAATGAAATTCCTCTAGCAATCTATAGTAGACTCCAAGATTCCATCTAATATTTTGATTATTTGTATTTGTCGTATATTCTATCTTATCGATTCCTATACTTGAGCTCTGCAATTCATTGCTTGACTAATTTGCAGATTTGGATCACTAGAATCTTTCTGGTACTTTGAAAACTGCTTCACTGCTTCCACATCCTTGAATACTTCAACCTTTATTCTTCACTGAGGCATGAACATATTAATGAACTTCTTCCAGTGAGCTAATGCTTCAAGTCTGTAAATTTCTTCTTTATCCATTGTCTTTACCAAGTCTTCATGTCTTCCTGATTCCTGTGATAACTTCATATTATTTACACGTCTTGTTCTTGTGTTGAGTTATAACCCTATGTTACATATAGGTCTATACATACAGCCTTTCAATCTCCCCCTATTTGTTTGGTAGAGATTAACAAGCAAATCCCTAGAGGATAACTCAACTAACTACAAGAAAATATTAATGCTCTAGACTTGTAAATAATACTACTTGGTTTCTGGATCATATAATACATTTCCAGATTTCTATAAAGTAAAGAGAAATAGAAAATGAGTGTTCCTTTAGCATTGAACGCATCTTCAATAGATATTATCTTCATTCCTCTGTGTTTGAGCTTTTCTCTGCTTCAAAATCCTTCAAATCTTGACCTACAAAGAACTTATCATAAACTGAGCTTCATAAGAATCAAAATTCTTGGGATCATCTTCAATAAAACATAGAACATTGCTCAAATAATGTTCTCCCCCTGAGAATGTGATTCTGCTTCTTCTTCCTCTCCTTCTTAGTTATTCAATGTTGCACACTGAAGAGTAAGATTTTCTTCTTCTCTTTTCTCGTCCATCTTAGATCAGGAATCCTCCACTGGACTTTCTTTTGCAAGAATCTTCCACTGAAAAGAAACCTAACTTCTCTTCCAAGGTTCAGAAACTTCTTCTTCATATAAGACTCATGTTTCTTGAAGCTTATCCCCAAAGAATATAAGATAGATAAGACTTCCTTTTCCCATATTTCTTGTACTAACTTCTCCCCCTTAGTTGAGGAATCCTCCAATGGCCCACTTTTTTGAATGGTTTGTCTTCCAAAGAAGGTTCTCGTCTGTCATTGATTTGGGAAAATATAGTAGCTTTTCTTTCAGAAGTAGCAAGTAGCAAGGTTAAGTGTTTGGTCTATGGTTTTCTCACTTCTACTACGTTCTGTTTGTGTTTACACTCAAGTGTCGAGCACTTAGAAGTGTTTCACTCTTTCTCTCCCTATCTCTCACTCAAGTGTATCTCTCCCTCACTTTCACTCAAGTGTTTCTCTCTCTCACTTTCACTCTGCATTCCAAATATGGCATTATGTACCTGCAAGTGAAATCCGTCAATTCAGTAATATTCCCAACACCTGATTCATCAGAATGAACTGAGTCACTATCAAGTGAAGAATTGCCTCATAGAGGTGTTCTTGATCTATCATGCATAAGCATTGTCTCAGCACCAAACTCAATAGTAATTGTTAAATCACTGTTTAGTGGAGCCTCGCCTCTTTGAGATGGGTTATCCCAAGATTTTAAAATCTATTAGGGAATCCTGCCTTGTTCTATCAAGGAGTTGCCTCACACCTTCTCCATAAATGGGAGGTGGACTTCCTTTTCAGGATCTGGAAATGTTCCTTCCAGGAGGGGCGACGTAGTAGACAATGTAATGAATGGCAAATTAGAGTCTATGTTTCCCTCGTAACCCAATGACGGGTAATTTGTTAACATGCCTATACCTCTCACTGTGCACGTCTTCCAATGTGTTCCTAGAATTTATCTTTTTAGGCTTACCATCAGCGTGAGTGCCAGTGGTGTGCTTGACTCATTACAAGATGCTCTGGCTGACGAGCGAATTTCAATGGACTCATCCTGTTGAGAGAATGATTCCAGAGAAAGTTTTATTGCCTTTTCAGCTCTGCATCCTTTTGAGAAGATACAGATGAGCTTACAGTTACCTCAGTTTATATACTTCTTTACTTCGCTGGAGGTAGAGCTGTGGGTGCACTTCCGACTTCATCCTTATTTACTGCATCAAGTGCAGTTTCTCCCTTATCAACCTCTAATTAACATGTGTTCCTTATAACTCCAGTGGTTAATATATGGAAGTGGATGAATCAGTGTTTGGTATTAAGGCCTAGGTAAGAGATTGATGGGTTTTCAACCTCCTGGCCAGCTTCTGTAGCCACTAGGGGCTAAAAGGATAGAATCAATAAATAAGATAAAAAGAAATAATCACTTTAACAATCCAAAACATAGTTTTCATCTCAAGGAGAAAGAAAAATATATGAATGAATGGTAATGGATTGCATTAAAACACTTTTAGTGAAAGAGTTTTGTCGGTTCTAAAGATTTATCATTTAAGAACATGATACTAATAGAAATTTTCTTTAAGATATTTATCCCATAATAAAACGCGGGAATGTGTATCAGAGAAAAAGTCTATCCCTTATGAATTTCTTATAAGGCAAACTTCCCATAATAAAATGCGAGAATTTACACCAAAGAAGAAATTCAACTCTTCTACCAAATTATATCTCGAAATAAAATGACTCTTTTCCTTTATAACCTAAGTACTGTAAGTTTTGAAAATAGTTTTGCAAAACATCCTTATCAGATAGAGGACTATGATTTTCCGACTCATAATACAATTATGATTTACATCATTTTCGTCCACCTGAAAGTATCCCCGACTTAAAATAAAAACATGACAATTGGGGTGAATGAATGCTTAACAATACAGTACTAGGCCTTCAAAGCAACAATCATTGTTTAGTTACTCAGAATCAATGTGAAACATACATTGACACAAGTATTTAAAAACAAATCATTTTACAAGTGATTGGTACCTCGAAGTTAAAACAAATTTCTCCAAATAAAATAGCAGTCACAAAGTTTCTGCCACTTTAAAAAGAAAAATTAAGAGAGAGAAAAAGGTTTTGAAAATATAGCATTTAAAACCATCTTTTTGAGATAGGATAATAGATTATGAGATTTAGAGAGAAAAAAATAATGATTCACACCCAAGGATTTAGAAATCAAAGTAGGGTTGTAAATCAAAATATTTAAAAAAATATATGAAAAAGAATTTGAGAAAAAGAACTGCTAAGTATCAAGAAAAAAAAATATTATTTATAATAATAACTAAGTGGGAGGAAAGGAAAAAAAACCAACCCACTACCAGATAGTTGCTAACTATCGGGACATGCAAATCAATAAAATACAAAAACACAAAATTAACACATAACTATCGGCACATGCATACCACAAATAAGAAAAACTGACAATTAATAAGTATTGACATGCATTATTTAACTTAAATAATAGCTCCATTAGCCGATGGTTAACAACAATCGGGACATGCAACTATTAAATAAATAAAATAGTGAACAAACAAAAAAGAAAACTGCCGATACTTGTCAACTATCGATGCATGCATTATTAGAATAATAATAATAATAATACACTTAACTATCGGGACATGCATTCTTATTTTAATAAATTAAAACAAAAACACCAAAACTCCCCTATACTTATTAACTATCGATACATGCATTTCAAATTTAATTAGAAAATCAACAATATCCAAAATACTTATGATTTTAAGATTAAATTAAAACCTGGCATATACAGATAATCAATAAAAAATAACATATAAATTCAAATAACCATTAAGTTAATTAAATAGATATTTCTTGAATTAAAATATTAAAATTCCTTAACCAGAAATATTAAAATCTTAATTTAGAATTAACTAAATAATTAACCTTAATCCTTTTTGAAATAAACAAGCAGCTAATATTAATATACATATTAATATATATACTACATAGGTGGTTGATTGGAGATTTTGAAAACCAAAAAAAATTTGTTCTATACTCTGTTACAGTTGTAATTTTCAAAATTTTAAAACCAACCCAATCACAATTCAAATAATAATAACAGCATACTAAGAATCATACAATCAGATATGCATATTAAAACTACTGAAATGTAATTGCTGCACATGATTTGTGAAAATAATATAACAGATAATCAACTCATTCAGTACAATTATTTTCAACAAACAAACATAACTAGTCTGATATAGATTTCCTTAATTACATTTCATGAACCGAAATCAACCAAGTAGTCTAAACCACAGACAGTCATGCAATTGTTAACTACAAACAATGATGCAGTAGCCAACCACTTATGCTATATCAACTACTTACCATAAAGCATAACTAATATACTTAAGATAAATAACATAGATATTCATAAGCCCGAGATTAATAATTAAACTGGAATTCACAAATCCTTTGGATATTAACATTCAATAACCTGTGAATCCATTCAACTTCTCGCAAACATAAATAAAAATTTAGAAATATTTCCTAAGTATATAAAATACTGAGAATTTTATACACATGACTTAGAAAATACTTCACCTTCCAATATTAGTGATTTTTGAAATATGCATTAATTACTTAGAATATAAATTCTAAATAATATCACTAATATCAAAACTATCACAACTATTTGTAATAAAATATTTAATATTCTCAGTGCAAAATATCAGAGCTATTAAGCAAGATATCATGACTGATACTCATCAAATATTTACAAAACAAATACTTATGCTACAAACCAATGTTATAAGATTTAACTACCACGTATGCATATAACATTCTAATCATGATAATTAAACTAGTAGCAAAAACACGAGGTACTGGATTATAAATAAATTCACAAGTCCTTTAAATATGGAAAATTTAATACTTGTGAGCTCATTTAAGAATTCCTTGCAGATGAGATTTTCACCAAATATGCACATTAAATAATATCCCAAGTTCACCAACCAACTTAGACAAAATGAATTCATCAAGTTATTTAGTAAATATCTACAAGTAATTCACCTAAGAATAACTCTCGAAAAAAATGATACCTGGTGTCCATGCACTTGTTCCATAAGTGGTGTAAAGAGTATCCAGCAGAGTTGTTGGAGTTGAAGTAGTTTCCTTGTACAGAAGACCAGAGCATCACATTCACTAGCTGCTTTAAATTTCGCCTTTGTTGCAGCTATGTGTGTTGAATGCTACCTCTTATTTCAATAAGAAATCAACTTCTTCCACAAAATTGACAGCTTCTAGGAATTACTTCCATGTCTTTCACACAACCTGCATTATCTATATCTATATAGCCAATTAGGATAAACCTAGTATCTTTAGGGTACCCAATTCTAAGAATTGGTGATCCCTTAAGATATCTAACAATTCATAACTTAGCTATAAGATAAGATTCTCTAATATCCACTTGAAAACTTGCACATAGGCATATCAAGAATAAAATATATAGTCTATTTGCACTTGAATAAGTAATGAGCTGATCATACCTCTAAAACTTGTCACTTCAATTTATATACCTGATTTACCCTGATCAAGCTTAACGGTTTATTGGCAAGAAGTCTTGGTTGGTCTAGAATCTTCTAAATTGATCATCTTCAAAAGATCATTGACTTATTTTAATTGTCATCATTCTTTTAAATTACTTAAAATCCAAAACGAACTACAACTCTTCCAACATGCTCATGTTGTACCTACTCTGCATTTACTTAGCAAATATATCTTGCCAAATTTTTATTAGTAGACCCACATATAATATAATCATGGTATACTTGCACATATATTACATTGTTTATGTGCCCTGTATTCTAGAGAGATATATGTATATAACTACTCTAATATAAAATCATTTTCAAGTAATAACCTAGTTAGAGTGTCATACCATGTCCTTGACATTTGCTTCAATCCCTAACTCCATTCATAGAGAGCTTGTGAAGAGAATGATATACAAATTCCAATGATCTGCAACTTCAAAGTCCAGGAAATGTTGTACATCAGGTTCAACTTCTAAATCACCATTCAGAAGTGCACTTGTTCACCTTGATCTGATAGAATTCACTTGAATGCTCAACATATGCTAGGAATATCATATTAGGTCCTCATCTTGTTAGTCCTAATAGAATCAAGTCTCGTCACTGGTGCTTGCTGTTAGATCTTGAAAGTCTCGAAGATTCTGTTTCCATCATCATCGTTACCTTCTACTTGATAGTAACCTGTAACAACCAGTTTGGCTTTGTCCCTCATAACAATGCCAATTATTATCCAGTTTCTGTGAACCCTTACTGTACCAATTTCAGCTTCGACTTTAGTGGTCTGGGTTCCAGTTTCAGTAATTTCTGCCTTCAAACTGATTGAGATCACCTTGCATTTGCAATCACCCAATCTGGATCAATCAGTGCATCTTCACTATTCTTTGGGATACCAATTATTGATTGTTGGGTCCCAAAAAATATATGTTCATTTTGATTAGCACTTCTAGCCTTTACTCAATAATCCGGATCACTAAGAACTAGACTCCAAGAATGACTTTGACTTCAAACCCTTTGTCTCGGCAGATATGTTCTTGATGTATTCCTTTGATCTTCATTGTGTTGAGTACGACTAGTAGATCCTTCTTTTATTTTGCTCCCCCTAAGTTGCTGCTAGGATGTGTTGAAGATCCTTCACTTTTTTCAGTGGATTCTGTTAAAGTTCATGAGTTGTGTAGTTTCACTACCAATTCTACTAATAGGATTTAAATCAACATCTTTATCACTGATTCCTTCTGCAACCTCAATTTCATCATCAATATCTGAATTTGACTCTGACAGAATGTCATACTTCAAATATTCAGAATAGTCATTCATTTGAATGCTTGGGAGCTTGGTGTAGTAGGTCGATACATTCAGACTTTCAATCATCTTCTGGTTTTACATCATCAATGAGTAGCCGAGGAAAATTGTTCCTTGAGTCTTAACTTCTTGTCAAGATACTCATATAAATCTTCAATAAATATCAATTCCCTCCAAACACATGAAAGAGCTTCAGTGTTTGCTTCTGGTTGGCCATTAACTCATATGATGTCTTTTCACGATCTTGTTGATTAAAGCAGCATGCTGTGTTAATTGCTTCAGCTTCATAATCCCCTTAAAGTGCAGACTTCATATAGAACTTTACTCGCGAAATTCAGTTCCATTATCTGACTTCAAAATTCTCACAACTTACTTTGCTTCTAACTCGATCTACCTGATGTGATCATTCACCATCTGTGACATTTTGTTTGTTGAATGCACGAACATCACCAATTTGTAATTAGAGTTATCATTAATCACCACTAAGCATATTTCTTCCATGCCATAATTTGCTTCAGTGTGATGTTTTCATTGACTTCCCTATGTGACATACTTCAAAATGTCCTTCTGGATTGAATTCCATTAGAAGCAGTCCTCTCACCAATTTCATCTTTCTCAGAGAATCCATTGTCTTGAAAATCAAGTATGAGAGCTTCTTTTTCCATAGCTAACTCTTTACTGATGAAGCTTTACTGAAAAGTTCACTTCACCTTTGCATATTGAATTCCATGTCAGCTACGAACAAATTTCTCACTCAGATTAGAGTAAGCTTCTATCTTTCTTGCTTGAGATCAAACACTTTTCCTTTTCTGCTTTTCTAGAAAACCCTTGACAAAGAATTCCCTAGTGCCCTGTAGATAGTGTTTAATTCCTTTTATAAGAAAGATGCTTCCAGTGATGACAATATAAAAATCATGATAGCCAAATCCCTTGTACATCCTTTGTTGTCATCTCCAAAGGTTACCATTGGGCAGGCTTTCTCAACCAACAGTGACAGAAGAGCTTTAATGTTAGTCATATGCCTCAAACAATAAATGTCAAGAAATCACATAACATTTGCTTCTTTTTACATACTCTGCAATCACAAATGATTAAGCTTTTTGGTCCTCAATCTCAATTGAGTCCAGATGGGTTAGAGATATTTCTTAAAATAAAGGTAACAACAGATTCAATTATGCATAATAGAAAATTCAGTACTATCTACTTTAACCTTTAAACACATAAGTGACAGGTGTCAAGTAGATTTACAGATATTCAATAATTTTCTAAAAGCACATAGAATAGAAGAACTAATAAATTAATTACTGATTCTGTCTAATCCATTCTATTGTTGTCTAACATTTTAACTATCTCTAATTACCTAAGTCAGTTTTAGATTAATCCTCGTCTCTACAAGTTTTACTGACTACTTAGATAATTCTACCATCTTTTAATATTCTCCTCCTTAACAAGAAATACATGATGTGATATGACATTTAAGTTCAACTATGTGAGTAGGAGCAAATCATATGAAAATAAGCACATAAACAATTTCAAGTAAGAGCAGATATAAAATATCTAATCTATGACCTGTTTGTCTATTAGCAATTTTCACAACATTAGCAGATGTATTAAATCACATAAGATTTAAAATCAAGTTCAAACAAATGTTTTAGGGATACACTTAACAGTCTAACAACTATCTAATTCTTGATATTCATTTTACTGCATAGAAAATCAAGTATGAAATGTACTCACTAAACTCATATAACTAAGCATGAAATCTTACTCTTAGCAATCAATTAAGCATTTAAGTCCTAATATGCTAACATGCTGACACGAGTCTAATACATTTCAAAACATAATAATCATACAGTTATGAATTAGATAAAGATATACTAGTTAGTAAGTGTACCTGTGAAGTGCTTAGTGATTCATCTCTAGTGTTGGTCATTGATGCCAGATATTCATTTGGTTCATCACTGTTACTGATAGAATCAACCTTCCATTTAAATTTATCAACAAATGTTTTCCCTTGCTGCATCCTCACTAATGCCTAATTCATACTACAACCCAACATAGTCTTTGTCATCATTTGCTTGTACAGGCTTCTTCAAACTGTGTAGCAAACTCCTGATCTTGTCTTTCATAATCAACCATCCCTGTCTTGCAACCGCCTCTTGAACTGATCTTGAAAATCTCCTTTATGGAATCTATAGGTAAGGACCTTGGATATAGAAGTGGGATTCCGTCTGAATCTGATGTCACTGAACTTCTTGTTGCCCTGCAGGCTTGACTTGCAGTCCAGTTCTCAGGTTATTCCAAAGTGTCAAATTCACTTATAACACCTTGACCACTACCTCGAGCTACAACATCTTCAATTCAGCTTCTAGGATTATTTCGATTCTGTTCAGAGGTTCTCAACCTTGACTTCAATCAAATTTGGTTCATGGGTCACAAATACAGTGGATATGCTAACAAACTGCTTTTCCAGATATTATCTTCTTCAGCTCTTGTTCTAGTTCATAGGTCTTCAGCATATAAATAGTTCCTCTAAAGATAATGTGGTTACATCCTTAGATTCCCAATGCTTGTAATCCTATGTTCTAGATGACCTGCAGTGCCAGCACGAACTTCCTGTAATCTCCCTGTAGAATAATCTTTAAGGCTTTTGTACTGAGATGCTAGGATGTCCAGTTTGTTCTCCTTCACACTACTTAAACCCCTAAGATTTTTCATCTTCAAATTCAACTCAAACCAACTAAAAACTGTACCCAAATAATCTTTTCATAACCAGAATCAACTTCTTTGGATAATCTTCAGTCGATCTTCATTGTCTTCAATAACCCGTAAAAATCTTCAACTACTAACTTCTGAACATCCTCGAATAAGTACTTAAGAAAAATTTAAATTTACAGAATTTTTAATTTTCTTAGAAAATAAATTAAACAAAAATAAAAATTTACAGAACTTAATTTTCAAGAATTTTGAATTTTCTTAAAAATTAAAATATTGTAAATTAATATTTAAGAAAAATTTAATTAACAAGAATATTAAATTTTCTTGAAAAATAAATAAATCTAAAATAGATATTAAAGGTTCAAAACGTTAAGTAGGCCAAAATAGCATCTGAGTCGCTTATGTCCAAGAGTAACACTAATGAGTCACATTTTTCCTCAAAAAGAAACTTCGCCAATATTAATACCTGAGACATGATTACACAGTAAAAATACTATATGATCATGTTTCAGAGTTTAATAAACACTGGTCAATTTTTATTCCGGAAACAAAAATTACACCAGGGGCAAATATCTTTTTCTGAGACGCAATTCAAAAATGAACACTCTACGACGTACAAGCAGCTTCGACACCCTTAATTTAATATTTAAGAAAAAATTAAATTTCCAAAAATTTTAATTTTCTTAAAAAATAAATTAATCAAAAATAAATATTTACAGAAAAATTTAATTTTCAAGAATTTCAAATTTTCTTAAAAATTAAATAACTCGTAAATTAATATTTAAGAAAAATTTAAAGTTAAGAATTTTAAAATTTTTAAAACATAATAAATCAAAAATAAAAAATATCAGAATGCGGCTAACGGGGACGTGTCGATAGTTAGTAATTATCGGACAATTGGCTTAGAAATCATGTCAGGCGGGCGCGTGAACCACAACCAAGCTGCTGAATGTGTTGAGCTACTGTACTTAAAACCAATGTCGACTATTATGGATTTACAGAGGCTAACGAATTCATAATGGACCAAGTTTAATAAATATAAATTATAAACTTAATTTTTTAAAATTTATAAAATAAACTAATTAAAATTTATAACATAAACTAATAAAAGTTTATAAAACAAATTTTATAAAAGTTTATAAAATAAATTTAATATTAAGTTTATAAAATAAACTAATTAAAATTTATAATATAAACTAATAAAAAGTTTATAAAACAAATTTTATAAAAGTTTATAAAATAAACTTATTAAAAGTTTATAATTAAACTTATTTAACAAGGCCTCCTTCTGAGTTCAAACAGCTTCGGCACGGTGAATTTCACTGAGCTACGGATCCTGATTTGTATATCAATCAGTCAGCTCTGATACCCATTGTTAGGCCCCGGAAGTATCGTAGAAGGGGGGGTTGAATACGATACTCACTAAATTAAAAAATTCTTTCGAATCTTTTGCGGATAAATAATTTAGAGTTCGGTTAGTGGGCTCGTGTTCTTGAGGTGAATATTGTTTACGGAGCTGCTTACTAATTTTCTGTGTTTAGGATTAATCATTTCAGTTCTAGAAAATCAGCAGGAAAATAAACAATACAAGATTCGGGGAATATATCATTTGATAAATATAAATCCTGAGGTTGCTACACCCAGCCAACAAATCCGGTCCGAAGAACAAGTTCTTCGCTGCTTAACAAAAACATATAACTCACAATTTCCTATACAAGTATTTCTAGATCAGTACAAAGGAAACTAAGACCGTAGAGAGTGATATATAGTGACCCTGAATATTTTCCGTTAAGGGACCGGCCACTAATACATCTTCGGTGAAGAGGTATAGATTTTTCTGGTGTTCTCTCCTCTCCGGCTTCGCCTTCTCTCTCTCTGGATATTTTTGTTGTGTTGCAGAAGACTCTTCAAATGAATGGCTCTGCTTCAATTTATGTGTAGACTTTTTCAGTACAGCTACGTGGCTTCATGTGGTCCAAGTAACTGAGCTGCTTCTCACTTCTTTTTATCCTTAAGTATCGGGAACAATTTACTGAGTAATTGTTTAGCCCTCGATGAGTCTGTAGAATAAGTATCGGAGGATTAAAACAATTCCTGAAATAAAATCAATTACTTCAAACATTAGTAACCATCGGGAAGTGGGTTGGTGGGTTTGAAGTCTTTCCCGATAGTTAATAACTATCGGCATATAAGACAAAATAAGCCCTTTTCATTTCACCAATTCTTTTCTATTTGTTTATCTCACCCGATGGTTAATAACCATAGGTGAATAAGACAAAAATACTTGTTAACCATTGGTGAATGAGACGAAATAGCTTGACCAAGTTGACTTCTGGATACAGCTTCTGTAGTCTTCTTTACTTAGCCAAATTCGAACCTGATAAGCCCTTAATATATTTTCTTCCACTACAACCAAGTCTAATAAATATTTCCTTGATTATTCAAACTTGATTATTTCTGAGTTTCATTATATACCACTTCACTTTTACCCATTTCAGTAAATAGTCAATTCTTCTCATTCATAGATGCAATTCTCAATCTCTTTTGTGCTGACGTTTGGTGCAACTGGTCTGGTTCACAAACGACCAACACGATCTTGATCTTCACATCTTCTTTACAATACAATTGACTTTGTTCCTTGTTGATTAGAAGTGCTTCGATTGTAAGTACATTGGAATCCTCTGGCACTTATGCTGAACCACAAACATATCTGAAACCCTAAACATCTTCGAACTTTATCCTTCATTGAAGTCTAAACATATGAATGAAATTCCTCCAGCAATCTATAGTAGACTCCAAGATTCCATCTAATATTTTGATTCTTTGTATTTGCCGTATATTCTATCTTATCGATTCCTGTACTTGAGCTCTGCAATTCATTGCATGACTAATTTGCATATTTGGATCACTAGAATCTTTCTGGTACTTTGACAACTGCTTCACTGCTTCCACATCCTTGAATACTTCAACCTTTATTCTTCACTGAGGCATGAACATATTAATGAACTTCTTCCAGTGAGCTAATGCTTCAAGTCTGTAGATTTCTTCTTTATCCTTTGTCTTTACCAAGTCTTCATGTCTTCCTGATTCCTGTGATAACTTCATATTATTTACACGTCTTGTTCTTATGTTGAGTTATAACCCTATGTTACATATAGGTCTATACATACAGCCTTTCATACATGTTTGTTCTTATTATGGAAATCGTATTCGATACGAATTCTGAAACGGCTTCGGTAGATTTTCTGAAATCTGTGTCCGATTTTCGCCAATGATATGTGTTTTCTGACTAGAATTGTGTCACTGAGCAATACTGACAAAGTCAGCTTCGCGTCTGTAAGCCGCTTGACGACGTTACAGTCCCCGAAAAGGCGATTTATTATTTTTTGAAATTTATTTGATTTTCTAAAATTTCTAAATTTATTATATATGATTATATGATATGTTTATATAATCTTAGATATATTACATGTGTTATGTGATAACATGATGGATGGTTATGGCCTAAAGACCCATAGGATAGTGGTTTTGTTTTATGGTTTTGGTTTCTAAATACGACTTGCATGTCGTTTATTCATTGTAATTGTTAATCTCGAATGTAACTCGAGTTCTTCTTGTAATTTCATTAGAATAGATTTATTTTTATTCAATGTAATTGTTCAATGGAGACTTGGAAGCAAGGAAGCTAGGAGGCAATCCAGATGATGGAGCAATGAAGAAGATAAAGACATGTAATAGTGTAGTATTTGAAACCACCATAGATTGACTTTGATAATTCCATTAGCTTGGAAATATCACATAGGATGGGGCCATAATCAAACACATTTAATTTACGCACAATACATATATGTATATGAATGCATGTGTAGATATGTATGTGTTGAAATGATGTATGTATTAGATACGACACCCATGCCATGTCTGCTTAAGAAAGATAAAATCTGTAACGATTCAAGATTTTAAAATTAAAAAACGATCATGAGATTCTTGTGTTTATGAAATATGGATTTTAAAACACGGAATTAAATATGGATTTTGATATCTATAACTGAGATTTTCTGACAAAAGCGGATATGCGTATTCTTAAGGTTGATGGGTTTTAAGTGTGACCATTGGTATCCTCCATCTACCTGGGAAATGAACAATTTAAAATGTCAATTTGAAATATTTGGTTCAAGGAAAAATTGAGGATCTCTTTATGATGTGATCATGATCGTTATAAATTTTCTAAACCCCTTAACAAAATATTAATTTTTACTCGGATGCTTTCCAATGAATGAACACTCATCGAATCCTAGATCGATTAGGGGAAGGACTGTCAGTGGCAGGGGACTCCTGTCTATCGTGGTGAGATGCGACGAATATAAACGGTTATATTCGGCCATTGTATCATTGGGTCTAACTTAACTGAGTCGTCATAATAAGGTGAAAATAAACGGTTATATTCAACCATTATGAACTTAGAAGCATAGAGTTTGGTTAAAAGTCTATTAGATAGATAAGATCAATCGTTGTTCACCAAACTATCCAAGAATTATATATGATATAATTGACAACTGTTGTCTACCTAAATAATCAGTTTTTAAGGACTTCCAGTGGTTGACTTAGGACATGACGAAATATGGATCTTGGCTCACTAGAAAGAATTATGAGATATACTTTCCAAATTAATAGTAAGGGCTATTAATTTGATAAAAATAGTGGGAGATATATTATGAATATATCATAATCATTTGAATATAATAAATAACTCAGACAATCTAATGTTTATTTTATGCATTTTAAACATTGTAGATATTTAAATGGCAAACAATACAAATATTTTCTCCGTACGAGCAACCCTTGAGAAGGACAAGCTGACAGGAACTAACTTCCTGGATTGGTATAGGAATTTGAGGATTGTCCTCAGGCAAGAGCGTAAGCTCCATGTCATTGAAATTCCTTCACCTTCTCCTCATGCTGAGAATGCAACTCGCGCTCAGCAAAATGCTTATCAGAAGCATATTGATGATGTGAATGATATTGCATGTCTCATGCTGGCAACCATGAGTGCTGAGCTTCAAAAACAACATGAGCATATGGATGCTTATGAGATGATTGAACACCTTCAAAGAATGTTTGAGGGACAAGCTCGTCAAGAAAGGTTCGACACGAGCAAAGCACTGAATGCTTGCAAACAGGGAGAGCGTGAACATGTTCAACCACATGTTCTGAAGATGATAGGTTATATTGAGTATCTTGATACTTTGGGTTTCCCGATTGGTTTGGAAGCTTAGATTGACTTAATCTTGCAATCTTTGAACCGCAACTATACTCATTTTGTTATGAACTACAATATGAATGAGATAGACAAAACACCCACTGAATTGTTGGCCATGTTATGAACTACTGAAACCAACATGAAAAGGCTGAACCTGCTGCCATGTTGATGGTAGATAACAAAAGTAAGGCTAATAGGAAAGGCAAATGGAAGGGAAAGAAGAAGATTGGATCTGCTTCTGGTCCCAAGCCAAAGGCTAATCCCAAATAGGCTTTAAAGCCTAAGGGAGTTGTTGCAAAGGGTGATTGTCACTACTATGGTAAACCAGGTCATTGGAAGAGAAACTGTCATGCTTATTTGGAGGATCTGAAGAAGAAGAAGGCTGGTCAAGCTTCTGATTCAGGTATTTATGTTATAGAGGTCAATTTGTCAACTTCTACATCATGGGTATTGGATACTGGATGTGGTTCTCACATTTGTATAAATGTACATGAACTACAAAGAAGTAGGACTTTGGCTAAAGGAGAGGTCGACCTATGAGTTGGCAATGGAGCAAAGGTTGTTGTTTTAGCTGTAGGGACTTATTATTTATCATTGCCCACTGGGCTTATTTTAGAACTTGAGAACTGTTTTTACGTGCCTGCAATTTGCAGAAACATTATTTCGATTTCTTGTTTAGACAAGAAAGGTTTTGCATTTTTAATTCAGAACAATAGTTGTTCCTTTTCTTTGAATAATGTTACCTATGGGGTTGCACATTTATTTAACGGTTTATATGTTCTTGATTTAGACACTCATATCTATAATGTGAATAACAAACGTCTTAAAATAAATGACTCAAATCAAACATACCTCTGGCACTGTCGTTTAGGCCATATAAATGAGAAGCGCATTTCCAAGTTACATAAGGATGGATACTTGGATAAGTTTGACTTTGAATCATACGAAACATGCGAACCTTGTCTCATTGGAAAAATGACTAAATCTCCTCTGGACAAGGTGAAAGGGCCACTGAACGATTAGAACTTATACATAGTGATGTATGTGGTCCTATGCGTACTATCACAAGAGGTGGCTTTTACTACTTTATCACGTTTACTGATAATTTCAGTAGATATGTGTATCTTATGAAGAACAAATCCGATTCTTTTGAAAAGTTCAAAGAATATAAAGCTGAAGTAGAAAAGCAAACTGGCGGAAGTATTAAGACTCTACGATCTGATCGTGGAGGTGAATACTTAAGCCATGAATTTAAGAGTTTATTAAAAGAGTGTGGTATTGTATCACAACTCACTCCTCCCGGAACACCATAATGGAATGGAGTTTCTGAAAGGAGGAATCGTACTTTGTTGGACATGGTACGATCGATGATGAGTCATGCAGATCTTCCAATTAGTTTCTGGGGCTACGCCCTGTAGACGGCTGCTTATACACTTAACTGAGTTCCTACTAAAATGTTTTAGAAGACTCCATATGAGATATGGACTAAGAAACGTCATAGCATGTCATTTATGAAAATATGGGGATGTGAAACGTTTGTGAAACGTTTAACTTCTGACAAGCTAGGACCTAAATCAGACAAATATAATTTTGTGGGATACCCAATTGAAACAAAGGGTTATTCATTCTATAATCCTTCCGAGAACAAAGTGTTTGTTGCTCGAACTACAGTTTTTCTTGAAAGAGAAATGCTTTCGAAGAAAAATAGTGGGAGGATAATAGATCTCGATGAAGTTCGAGGCCCACAAGATAACATTGAACCAATGGAGGAACTTAAGCAGGATGTACAAGACCACAACACTGCTCAAGAAACACAGGTTATTCGTAGGTCTAGTAGGATTCGCCATGAGCCTGAGAGATATTATGGATTTCTCTTAACTCAAGATGGTGATGTGATGCTTATCGACGAAGATGAGCCTCTCACCTACTAAGATGCTATGAACACTCCAGAATCCAAGAGATGGTTGGATGTCATGAAATCTGAGATGGAATCCATGTATACTAATCAAGTATGGACTTTGGTTGATCCACCTAAAGGGGTAAAACCTATAAGGTGCAAGTGGGTTTTCAAGAAGAAGACCGACATGGATGGTAATGTACAGACCTATAAGGCACGATTGGTGGCAAAAGGTTTCAAGCAAATTCATGGTATTGACTATGATGAGACTTTTTCACCAGTGGCTATGGTCAAGTCCATCAGGATTTTACTTGCTATAGCTGCTTACTATGATTATGAAATTTGACAGATGGATGTCAAAACCGCTTTCTTAAATGGGAGCCTTGAAGAAGATATGGATGTGTATATGACACAGCCTGAAGGTTTTGTTGATCCAAAGAATGTTGTAAAGGTATGTAAGCTGCGTCGATCCATTTATGGATTGAAACAAGCCTCAAGGAGATGGAACATTCGTTTTGATGAAACTGTCAAAGAGTTTGGGTTTATTCAAAATGAAGATGAACCATGTGTTTACAAGAAGGTAAGTGGGAGTAATGTGGCATTCCTAGAATTATATGTTGATGATATATTAATAATAGGGAATGACATTCCTTCTTTACAGGCTGTTAAGACTTCATTGAGTAAGAATTTCTCAATGAAAGACTTAGGCGAAGCGACCTATATTTTAGGTATCAAGATCTATAGAGATAGATCAAGAAGAATGATCGGCCTAAGTCAGAGTAGATACTAGTCTAGTCCAGGTGAAAGTCACTGGACAGCAGTCAAGAATATTCTTAAGTACTTGAAGAGGACTAAAGATTAATTCTTGGTATATGGAGGAGAAGATAAGCTAGTTGTAAAAGGTTACACCGACGCTAGTTTCTTGACAGACAAGGATGATTCGATTTCTCAGTCTGGATTTATGTTTTGTCTAAATGGAGATGTTGTATGCTGGAATAGTTCACAGCAGAGACAGTTGTTGATTCTACAATAGAGCCTGAGTATATTGATGCTTATGAAGCAGCCAAGGAGATTATTTGGGGATGTACTTAGGAGATATCACTTAATTAATGAGATTAATGATCAAGGAGATATACATATATGTAAAGTGCATACTAATAAGAATAATGCAGACCCACTGACTAAGGCTTTGTCGTAGTAGAAGCACGAAGGTCATACTAGTTCCATGGGTATTAGATACATGAGAGATTGGCTCTAGTACAAGTGGGAGATTGTTAGTATTGGTGTCCTAGAGACAATACTTTTAATGTTTTATTGAAAATAATTAAGGATTATGTTTTATGTGATTATTTATTTAATATTTATTATGTCTTTATTTACTGCGTCATAAATTGAAAGAATAATAAATGTCCTTGGAATACTAATACGTAATATATATCTTTAAGTATGTGACTTAGAAATGAGATTATATGAATAGTATTTTATTCCTAAAATTCCCTAGTCAAGTATTATTATTTAAGGACAGTAATAATGCAATAAGACTAGTATGTTTATTGACAGATGACCACATCTCATTGGTCATAGGTATGGTGATACTAAAGTCAAGAACATAAGTGTATGTATCAATATATGACACTGGAAAGACCCGCCGTGAGATTCTACATGTTAATAAGTGTCATAAGAAATCTCACAGTGATAATGATGTAATGATCCTCTGACTTGAAATCATTATATTTCTATACGAGAATTAATATACTTTGATTACACTCAAAGTTACCTTTAACCGGGTAATGATAAAGGTGGATATTGGGTATGCTATGAATCGTATGGGGAATATGAATGATAAATATAGGATTTAACCCTCCAATTCTAGGAGTGATATTATTGGCCTCTTGATTGAGTGAGACTATGAAATGCATGGCCATGCTCAAATATTGATTTGTTTAAATAGTCTACTCATTGATCAAGGAAACCAAGATTAAACGTTGAAGAGGATGACACTATACATGCCTCGAGTTTTATCTATAATATAATGTTAAAGGGATTATATTACATTGCACATTATTCACGAAAGGTTTAATTGAATTGCCAATTATTATTGTTACTTGGGTAGCAATGATGTATTACTAGATGTCGCTCATTGTTTATAATTTTATTATCTAATTATTGCCAACGTAATAATAACCTAAAGGGTCACACACAAAGAACGACAAAACGGAGGTTTATTTAAATTACGAATTTAAATATATTATTGTTTATTCGAATTTACTTATTAAATTAATTAAGTGGGACTTGATTAATTATATTAGAATTCGGATTTAATAAGTATTATTATTATTCGAATTTAATTATTGAATTAATTAAGTGGGACTTGATTAATTATATTAGAATTCAGATTTAATAATAATAATAACCCAAAGTCATAATGGGTTTTGGAAACCACATGGATTAGGGTTAGGCCCAAAATCTCTCTCTCCCCTATATATACATAATGATGTATAGTATTAGGGTTTAATCATCAAATTTTGTTTTTAGAGAAAAATCATAGCTGCTCAACATCAAGATAGGCTAGAGAAAGAGAGAGAGAGAGAGAGACAAACAATTCGGCTAGTACCGACTCCGGTGATCGTATGACGATCGGGCGTTCGTGTGGACTTCTTTGGAGAGCAAATCTTTGCAACAAAGGGATGCTGTGATTTATCTTTTCTGGACCTCCATTAAACAGCATACGGAAAGCTTTGTTAAGGTACAGACTTCTTCACCATAATCATCCAACATTATAAATGGATCCTGCGATTGGGTTTCGATTTTTATTATTTTTACGTTAATTTCGCTGCGTTTTCATGCCCGAAACCCTTCAAAACCTACATTATTTCCCCTATATATAGGGTTCTCCTCTCTTGTATTTCAAACCTGAACCTTAAACTTAAACTTTAGATTTTAATAATTAGGAGTAGGAGTAGAGTACTTTTATTTTCTTGCTCTTTCAATACAAACAAGTTTTTATCTCTCAAACACTTTTTCTGTTATTCGTTATTTGCATGCTTTATATTAGTTGCTTTGTTTTATTCTTTAATCATGCGTAGCTAATTCTCTTGCCCTAGGATGAAGATGAAGTTAGTTATTTATTTTTAGTATTTGTTTGTTCATATTAATTGATTCTCATGATTTTCCTTGGTGCTTAATTGTTTTGATTAACAAAGTGATTTTGATATATTATTGTTACCGAATTTATTTTTCATAGTCTATGCTTGCTCCATGAAGTTTTGATGGTGTTAGGTCTAAAATCATCATAGAAGGGGAGGTTGAATATGATGTAGTAGATTTTTTGTTTAATTGCGGATTAAGTGTTTGTGTTCATGAGATATAAAAATGACAGTTAATGAAACACAACGATTCAGGGAAATAACAATGTATTATTAAATCCCTGAGGTGCTACACTTCTAATCAAAAGATTAGCTTCAATGGGTTCAATCAAGATTACAATAGAAATACAGTTGGGTGATATTAATGTCAAGCTTTAATGGTTCTCCCGTCTGTATCTCTTTTTGTTGAAGATGAATGAATTGCTCCTGTCCATATTGATTTAACCCATATATAAATTGTAGACTTTTGGAAAATTGAATTCCACAATTGTTCAAGTCCTTTGTTGCGCCTGTAGAGTGGGAGTGGTGTGTAGGCGCCACTTGGTAGTTTGTTGCGCCATTTAAACTTTGTTGCGCCTTGTAAACTTTTGTTGCGCCTCAAGCTTTTGTTGCGCCTGCACTCTCAATCCCTTGTGCAGGCGCCACAAACTACTTGAGAACAATTCCATATGAATTGTTGCGCCTGTGAGATGTTTTGTTGCGCCTACACATGGTTTGCAGTGTGTAGGCGCCATTAACATTCCTCTTTTACTTTTTGGCACCATTAACATGTTTCGTTGCGCCTGCACACCCATTCCCTTGTGCAGGCGCCACAAACCTTCACTTCTGCTTTGTCTTAGCTTTTAACTTGGTTTGATGTGGCTTTACAATGTTAGTGGCGCCTCTAGAGTGCTTCAAGAGTGTAGGAGCCACTAAATGCACTATTACTTGCCTTACCATATTTCTTGAAGTGCTTGAAGTAAATACTACTTGTTTTCACTCTTCTGGCTTGATCAACTGATTTTCTTCTGATTAACGAAGATAATTCTTTTCTTGATGTGCTGACGCTTAGTGCACTGGTCTGGTTCACAAACGACTAACACTGAATTGAATTCCCTTAATTCATGTTCTATTTCAGCTGACTAACTTTGGACTGTTTCATTGCTTCTGATCACTGAAACCCTTTAACGACTATACCTAAATCATTGCACTGCCTTTAGTCTGAAATCTACTGAACACTTATTAGTTGCAGAGGCCTGAACATAGTAATGAACTTCTCTCGCTGTCGTTCAGTAAACTTTACATCTGGAGTGCTCTGCAGTGATGTACGTATCACTTCTGTGTGCATGTCCTTCTGGATTCCTGTGCTGCATATTAGTATTATTTATATGTCTTTGTTTCTTAGTTGAGTTATCGTTATCACTTTTACATACTACGTTACATTATACCTTACAATCTCCCCCTATTTGCTTGTTAGAGTTTGACAAGCAAATCCTGTGAGAGAATAACTCAACTGATACTTACAAGAAAAAGTAAAGTGCAGAAAGACAGTAAATAATATTAAATACATTCTGGATTAGATTTTACATTTCCAGATTTCTTGTGTACAATAGAAGTTTGTTCCTCTAGCCTGAACAGATAATTCTATGATCTTCTTCTTCTTTGTACAGAGTCTTGCCTGTGTTTAGATCTTATTTCAGAGTAATGCTTTCTTAGCTCTTCTTCCTTTTCTTCTAACCTTACCTTCACTAAATCTCTAGCTTCCACTTCAAGAGTGTTGACAGGAGGTGGATCTTCTAATTTCTTCAAAATCTCAGAGAGAAATGCTGTTGAATTTATCTTGGAGATTGACTCGAAGGCCAGAGATTGTCTCTTTGAAAACACGAACACAGTTATTCTTTTTGGAAAGCCTTTAACTCTGTCAGTGTCATGCATCGACACTTCTGCCAGTTTTTCCCTTAGAACATCTTCAATCATCCTCAAAGCCTTCTTGTCTGATTTGACAGTGGATCTCTTTACCCTTGAAAAGACTTTTCAGATTGTTTCAAAATTGTTTCTCCTTAGTTTTGATAGATCATTCTTCTTATCCACTCCATTCTTCTTGAATAAGAAGTGTTTTGTTCCATTTGGCTCAGTCTGAATGCAAGGTTCAGAATCTTTTATGGTTTCAAGTACTTCTGTGCCATCCTCTTTTCTTACAAACACCGGTTCCTGATAGTATCTGGTTGTTTCCATTAGATATCTCTCTGATGTTTTGATTGCTTTGTTCAGCCTGAGTGCATAGATCAACTCAGCAGCATATAAATCTTCTTGAGTTCTGTTCTTCTTGCTTCTGAGTCTCCCTTCTACATACCTCATGAACATTTCATGGCTTGAATCCAGACATTCATCTGTCAACGTTAAGTTATGAAGAGTTGTTGCTTTGTAGTACTTGACCACTAGAGGCTTCTCAAATGCTTCGACACCGATCTCTATTATTTTCTTCTCAATTAGATCTCTTAGTATCTCATTTGTTTTGTTCCCTCCAAAGATGACTTTCCTCTTCAGCACATATAACTCCACTATGTTCATCTTTTCGAAGCTCTTTGTTGACAAAATCCTCGATCCCAGTGTCGTTGAATTGATGTACATTTTCCAACCGGATTTTAAGGCACTTACTGACACGCTTGATATTTCATCTGAAAGCATAGCATAGAACTCATGAACATCTTCATATTTTTCTTTCAGGGTTCTGAAAAGGTCAAGGACTTCTCTGTCTTTCTTTTGAGTTAAAGTCAACTCTTTCTTTTTGAGCAGATTCCTTGCTTCATCCCAATCAGGACCAACTTTTGCTTCAATGTCCTTCATTCTATTCCTTCTTTCTAGTGCGTGTTGGACTCTCTTCCATTTTCTCTTCATTAACTCTTGAGCTTGAACTATGTCTTGAGTAATAACTTCATCTACACCAACTAGAAGACAGTCATTATCAAAAGCATCTTCTTCAGCAAATTCTTCCTCAACATCTATTACAGCGGCCTTTGCAGTTTCCTCTATTTCATTCTCTGTTGGAATCTCCATCGGCACATAGGGTTCACGAATTTCTCCTTCTTCAAGTTGCCTCGCTCCAGGCCTATAAAAGAAATCTGTCTCCCCCTGAGCTGTATATTCCAATATCATTTCAGCTCCAACTTCTTTTTCTTGTATTATTATCTCCCCCTCAGTTGGGTTATCCTCCCTGCTGATAGGAGTAATCTGAGCTGTTGAAGTTGATTGAGTAGAAATAGGAACTTTCTGAGCTAGCAGTTGTTTAACCAAATCTTTGATTTCTTTCATTTCCGTGTTCTGCTGCTCCTGCACCTCCAAGATCTTTCTTAAAGAATAGTGAATTTCAGTTACCTGGGCCTCCAGATTTAGAATCCTTTGGCTATGTGCAGTGTTGTTATCTGTGGGGTGTTTATTTGGGTAGTGAGAGTCTCACTCCTTACTGTTTCTGTGTTTTCACGACCCTCAACACTCACACTCGGGAATTCAGGGTCAGGGATCATAAGATCACCAAGGTTAAGTGTTTCACTCAATTCCATAAAAGCACTGCGATCTTCTGTACCTGCATTAAAATCCATATCCCTTCTATGGGTAGGTTGCCTCTCCGTCGGACCACTTTGGGTGGGGAGAACTCCTTTTTTAGGAACTGGGGGTTTGAGACCCAGTGTGGTCACCACTATGGATTCTGTAATGATTGGCAGAGTTGAAGAATCCGTAATTCCAGCTGAAGCCATTGAAGGCCTTACCTGCTCAGAGACACCCTGAACAGGTTCTACTACCGAAGCAGCAGATGCTCTATTTATAGAGTCCACATCCCTTCTATGGGTGTGTTGTCCCTCCACCTGACCTGTAAAGGTGGGGAGGACCTCCGTTGTAGGAGCTGGACTTAGAATTTCCAGGGGGGTCACCACCTCAAGCAATGTAATGACTGACAAATAAGAGCCTGTGATCCCCCGCAAAGCCTATGAAGGCATTTCCACTTGAAGTGGTGATGCTGCTGACGCAGCTACTCCTTGAATGGAGACATCTTCCCTTCTATGGGAGAGTTGCCTTTCCACTTCACCCACTTGGGGAGGGAAAACATCCTGATTAGGATCTGGAGATGTTAAGTCCATGGGGGTCACCACATTTGACAATGTAATGAATGGCTCGTGAGAGTCAGTGATGCCCCCAACTGTCTGTAAAGACAGGTTCTGAATTGGATCAACCAAAACAGTACTAGCTACTGAAGTAGCAGATATTGTTACAATCTCTGTTTCTGTTCCCGTACCTTTCAGGATTTTATCAATTTCAGAATTAAGATCACGAAGGAAAAGAAAAGTTTCAGAGATTGGAGAATCAGGTTCCTGGCTCACAGTTGCCCTAGGTTTAAAATTCATTTTACGTCGTTTTCGAGAGGGCAGAGCTGTAGGGGATATTTCAATAATTTCATGATTTAGTAGGGACTCCCTATCATCTACATCAATGGTTCTTTTTCTTGTGTTGGGAGATGAAGGGAGTGTTTGTTGATCTCTGGCAGTGGTTAGAACTGGTTGGTCTTGACCAAGTTCATTGTCAGCTTCTATGGCCACTGAGGGCTTTTGTGTGTGCATTGCCGTTTCAGGCTCAGTAGGAGATAGTGTGACAAAATTTTCTGTTAGAAAAGCAGAAAAGTCAAAGTCAAGAAAAGTACCTTCATCCATTTGATCATCAGAAATATTTGGAATGTACACCTCTGTGGTTTGATCTTCTTCCACTAAGTCCTCAACATTGTCCTCCTCTGTTGGATTCTCAGGGATGTTCCTTTCTTCTTCTTCTTGAATTGGTTCTTCCTCTTGTTCAGAACCAGCTTCTTCCATACTTGCATCTTCTTTTTCAGTGCCTGGTTCTTCCTCATATGCCTCTTTGCTTCCTGAATCAATTGATGTCTCAGCTTCATTCTCCTTTTGAGATGATTGTTCTTCTGAATTTGCATGAGCTGATTCATCAGTTTCAGATACATGGTCTTCTTCAGAGGTTGAATCTCTTTCTGCCTCAGATGCAGCTGCTTCTTCTTCTTCATCATCAACCTGTCTAAGAAGATCAAGGTAATCTCTAATAGGATCAGTCAGTGGAGCAGGAGTATACCTGTTGGGATAATCAGCCTCATTCCTTAATCTTAAGATTGTCTTCATCTGAAGAGAGGGTGACTCTTCCAACTCACTGTTCTGAAAGGATTGGAGTTGATCAGCAGTCAGCACTTGGTTCAGCACCAGCTGTAGAAATCTTGGATACAGACAGAAATTCTCCATTTTTGCCTGATTATATAGGATCTCCTTCATGATCATCTTCCCAAAATTGATTCTTGATCCAGAAGCCACTGCATATCCAATCACCTTGTTGAAATTTGTAATTCCATGGAAGCCCCCTGTCTTTGGTGCAAAGCAATGAGACAGGATGTTGAAAAACAGATTCCATTCCCTGGGTAGGTGATTCTTGTAAATCTTCTTTGGAAGATTATTGTTTTCTCTGGTGCAGTGTATGAACATGAAGAAATTGTTCAAATCTGCTTGAGATGGATCATCTGCAAACTCTTCAGTTGGCAAATGAAGTGCCTGATTTATGTCATTCTCTGTTATTCGCACTTTTTGCCGTTTGATTGTGCAAGTGAAAGCTGATATTCCATCTGCAGATGTGTCTTTAGAAGACCTGTACACCTGTCTCAGAAGATTTCTATTTAACGGAACGTCAGTAGTTAGTGCATATCGGACTATAGAATTTTCATTTAAGAACCTAGCCCAATTACCTAACTCCCCTGCTTCAGTCCAATCATCTACTCTGACAGATAAAAAATTAGTCTTTTTAATCTCAAAATGACCTGCCATTTAATTAAAAATGAAAGATAATTTTTATGAATTAAAATTACTAATTAAAATTGAATTAAACAAGAATAATGGACTAAAACCCTAACCAAAATTAAAATTACTTGGAGTGACTTAAAATTAATAAATTATAAACTCCTAGTAAACTTAGCACACTTTTAATATTATTTTAATTTTTAATCGATTTTAACAGTGGTAAACCCTAGCCGAATTGTTCAAATTTTGTAAAATTGAGAATTTTAACACCTTAACCAAATTCAATGGGACCAATTGTAAATGAAAGAACTGAATGTGGGTCTCACAAAACTGGTCTTGGATTAAAAAATGGACAAGAATTGGCTTGGTTTTGATCGATTAAAAATAGTGGATCTTTGAGTTTTTCTTGCGCCTTCAGTGTATGTATACTGAGTATATATAAAATTAGACGCAGCAAAGCTCCGTTTGTATATATAGGCGCCTCAAAACAGACAAATAAATCACTAAGTACTTTTGTTGCGCCTGCACAGTGCTTGCACTGTGGAGGCGCCACAAACCATCTTAGCGTAACAAACTAGTTAATCTATTTTGTTGCGCTTTCACAGTGAATGCACTGTGTAGGCGCCACAAAAATTCCTGGCGCCACAAATTCAACAAAATCATATTAAGTATTTTGTTGCGCCTTTACAGTGCAAGCACTGTGTAGGCGCAACAAAACCTATAGGCGCCACTTGAATTGTCAAGATTTTCTAAGTGCCTGAAGAAAAGTTTGTTGCGCCTATACAGTCAAACCACTGTATAGGCGCCACTAACCTATTGAAGCGCCACAAAGCACTTAGATAGAATCTCAAGTGTTCCTAGATTTTGCTACAAATATACTAAATAACATTTATGAATAATTTGTATAATTAATCAATAATAATTAATTACCCATAAATATTATTTCACAAAATATTTATTAATAACAATAATAACATTAATTGTTAAAAATTATTATCATAAATAAATTATGCTCCTTATTATTTTACTTTTATTTTAAATATGAGAACAAATATAAATATTCATCCTTTTTATTTAAAATAATTTCAAATAACATTTAAAATATCTAAGTGCCAAGAATTTATCAATTAAATATAAGCACTTAAATATTGTCTAAGATCAAAATTAAATAAATAACAATATAATTAACATGTATGCATAATTTATCTAATTTTAAAATCCTAATTGCTGGAAAATAATTTGGTAGATAAATTCACAAGTCCTAAAAATATTGAAATTAATCAACTGGTGAATTTATGAGCTTCAAATTGCAGTTTTTGATTACTAACTTATTAGTTAGAAGAATTTAACATCCCAAGTTCACAAACCAATCTAGTGAAAGTGATTTCATCCAGTGGTTTAGTGAAGATGTCTGCAATTTGCTGCTATGTAGGTACAAAATGTAGCTCTACAATACCATTTGTGACATGCTCTCTAATGAAATGATACCTGATATCAATGTGCTTGGTCCTTGAATGTTGAACAGGATTGTTTGTGATGGCTATGGCACTTGTGTTGTCGCAGAATATTGGAATTTTGTTCAGCAACAGTCCATAGTCCTGAAGTTGGTTCCTTATCCACAGTATTTGTGCACAGCAACTTCCAGCAGCAACATATTCAGCTTCAGTTGTTGACATTGCAACTAAGTGTTGCTTCTTGCTATACCAGGACACCAATTTTCTACCAAGGAATTGACAACTCCCTGATGTACTTTTTCTATCAATCCTACAACCTGCATAATCAGAATCTGTATAGCCAATAAGGTCAAAACCTGTATCTTTAGGGTACCAAATTCCAAGATTCAGACTTCCCTTAAGATACCTAAAAATCCATTTAACAGCTATAAGATGTGTTTCTTTACGGTTAGACTGGAACCTAGCACACAAGCATGTAGAAAACATAATATCTGGCCTACTTGCAGTTAAGTAGAGTAATGAGCCGATCATACCTCTGTACGTAGCTTGTGATGTCTACCTTTTTACTTGGTTCATCTTGATCAAGCTTAGTGGCAGTTACCATAGGGGTTTTAGCTGATGATGCATCTTCAAGACCAAACTTCTTCAAAAGATCTTTGATGTACTTGGTCTGACAAATGAAGATTCCATCTTTCATTTGGCTTACTTGGAGTCCAAGGAAGTAATTCAGCTCTCCCATCATGCTCATTTCATACCTACTCTGCATTAGCTTAGCAAATCTACTACACAACTGATCGTTAGTAGAACCAAATATAATGTCATCCACATATAGCTGTACTAATATCATGTCATTTTTATGCATTTTATGAAACAGAGTCTTATCTATGACACCCCTAGTGAAACCATTTTCAAGTAGGAACATAGATAGAGTGTCATACCATGTCCGAGGTGCCTGCTTTAAGCCATAGAGTGCCTTGAAAAGAAAGTAAACAAAATCTGCAAATTCTGGATCTTCAAACCCTGGGGGTTGTTCCACATACACTTCTTCCTCAAGCTCACAATTCAGGAATGCACTCTTCACATCCATTTGATATACTTTGAAATTGGAGTGTGCTGCGAATGCCAGAAACATCCTGATAGCTTCAAGTCTTGCCACTGGTGCATATGTTTCATCATAGTCTATTCCTTCTTCTTGAGAATAACCTTTAGCAATCAGTCTGGCTTTGTTCCTCGTGACAATGCCATCTTCATCCAGCTTGTTTCTGAATACCCACTTTGTGCCAATTACAGACTTGTTCTTTGGCCTAGGTACCAGCTTCCAGACTTTTTGTCTGTTAAATTGATTGAGTTCTTCTTGCATAGCAATGATCCAATCTGGATCTTCTAGTGCTTCTTCCACTTTCTTTGGCTCTATCTCAGAGAGAAAACCAGATAATAAACATTCATTTTGTAAAGCACGTCTAGTTTGAACTCCAGCATCTGGATCTCCTAGAATCAACTCAAAGGGGTGATCTCTATTCCACACCCTATGTCTAGGTAGATTTGCCCTTGAAGATTCAGCTTGATTATCATTAAACTGCTGAGTCCTACTAGTTGATCCTTCAGTTGCTCCCCCTGAGCTGCTACTTGGTTGAGAATGAGATTATCTGCCACTACTAGTAGTTTCTGTGAATCTTCCACTGTTTCCACTACTAGGGTCAGAATCATTGTTGTAATTCTCATTTGGAACTTGATTTTCTGTTTCAGCTTCAGGTTCTAATTCACTTTCATCTGAGTTTATATTTTCAAACTGCAGAGTTTCAGTGTCGTCTATTCTTTATAGACTTGGGAGCTTGAGATCATCGAAAGTTACATTCATGCTTTCAATGACCTTTTTATGTTCAATCACATAAACCCTGTACGCCTTAGATTCCAGAGAGTAGCCAAGAAATATGCCTTCATGAGCCTTGGATTCGAATTTTCCTAGATGCTCATCATCTTTCAGTACAAAGCACTTTCTCCAAACACATGAAAGTATTTTAGTGTTGGTTTCTTGTTTGCCATTATCTCGTACGGAGTCTTGTCATGTTCTTTGTTGATCAGGGTATGATTCTGAGTGTAGCAAGCTGTGTTGACTGCTTCAGCCCAAAAGTATAAAGGTAACTTAGCCTCATTCAGCATTGTTCTTGCTGCTTCAACCAAAGTCCTGTTTTTCCTTTCTACTACTCCATTTTGTTGTGGAGTTCTGGGCGCTGAGAATTGTCTTAAGATACCTTTTTCAACACAGAATTCATTTAGGGTTACATTTCTGAATTCTGTTCCATTGTCATACCTGATTTTTCTGACAGGCAAACCAGCTTCTACCTCTATCTTCTTTAAGTGATCAATGATTATTTGAGGGGCTTCATCCTTTGTGGCTAGAAAAAACACCCACGTATACTTAGAGTAGTCATCTACAATTACCAGGGCGTATCTCTTCCTTGACATAGACATGACGTTGACTGGACCAAATAAATCCATATGAATTAGTTGCAGTGGTTCAGTAATGTCTGATGAGTCTTTGCTTCGGTGAGATGCTTTCTTTGACTTCCCTTTTTCACATGCTTCACATAAACCTTCTTGACAGAATTCCATCTCAGGTAAACCTCTTACCAATTCCCTCTTAACTAAAGAGTTCATTGCCTTGAAGTTTAGGTGTGAAAGTTTCTTGTGCCATAACCAACTGTCCTCTGTTGAAGCTTTGCTGTAAAAACATTGAGCTTCACATTTGCTTGCAGAGAATAAGTCAGCTACGAAGAGATTCCCCTTTCTCACTCCTTGAAGAGCAAGCTTCGTATCTTTCCTGTTTTGGATTGCATATCTTTCTTTCTCAAAAGTTACTTTGAAACCCTTGTCAGTGAACTGACTGATACTTAGAAGGTTGTGCTTTAATCCATCCATAAGAGAGATATTTTCTATGATAACATTCCCAATTTCCAGATTGTCATATCCCGTTGTGAATCCCTTGCTGTTATCTCTAAAGGTCACTATCGGGTCAGCTTTTTCAATCACATCTGATAGCAGGGCTCTATCACCAGTCATATGCCTAGAACAGCTGCTGTCGAGAATCCACATGACACGCTTGTTCTTTGCTGTACCCTGCATCCACAGATTGATTACTTTTTCTTTGGTACCCAAACTTGATTGGGTCCAAGAGGCTTAGTTGAATAAACAAATTTAGCTGCAGAAACTTTCTGGTCCTTGTCTTTCTCATTGACTGTGCCCTTGTCCTTTGGTTTAGCCTTGATAGAGGTGTCTTTAGGCTTAGGGACGGGGGCTTCCTTCCTAGACTTAGGAGGACTAGCAGTCTTTGCCCTAACATGCTTTCTATTCATGTTCACATCTGTATTCATGCATGTACTAGATGAATTATTCATTAAGTTTATGTATGCAGACATGATGTTGAAAGCACATGGCATGCATCCTACTTTACCACATGGTTGATGAGGGATAGACATGGCAGGTATGGCAGGCATATTAGAACTTTCTTCTTTTACTACTTTTATCTTTTTGCATGCATGCGTAAGATGACCAGTAGAATTACAATTATTGCAAACTTTTCTAATAGCTTTGGGAGAATAGGCATAATCATTTTTCTTGTTAACACCTATTTTGCCATTTCTGTTAGCTTTCATTTTTTCATTCTTGTTACCTAAATCACTTTTAATCTGTTCTTTAGGATCTACAATTTTTACAGATTTTTAGGCAACTCCTTTTTACTTCCTTCCTCTTTCTTCTTTTGATCCTCAGCAAGGATTTCTTCTTCAATTAAGATTTCCTCTTCATTTAAGGGTTCCATGACAAACTTCTTATATAGGGGCTTAGTGACATTTTTCAACACATGTGGAACGTCTTGATTCACAGGACTTTCCTCGGCAATTAATTCTACATGCATTTTTCCTGCCTTCTTATCATAGTCAAAACCTATTCCAGTTTTCTGACCTATGACATGTTTATCTATTGCCTCCTTTACAAGATTAGCAGATTTCTTATAAGCTTGAAGTTTTAACTCTAACTCAGAAATTTTATTCCTAAGTGTAGTTTCTACTTCCTGGTTGCACTTGTCTCTATTCTGAAGATATTCTATTTTCTGTTTCAGATCTTCTAGATTAACACATGCAAGCTCTAGTTCTTCGTTTCTAGCTTCTAGCATTTTATTTTTTTGAACTAGTTTAGCATTTTCTTCTTCAGATGCTAGCATGCTTGTATGTATGTTAAACATTTCTATACTGAGATCTTCTACAGTTTTCTTATATTCAGATTTAGACATGTCAATGGAGGAGAGAAATGATACCTTCGATGATTGAGGGGATACTCTGAAGAGTCTGCCATTAAAGCAATATTTCCAAAAGTTTCTTCTTCATCGTTGTCTGAATCATCCCAGCTCTTTCCATCAGCTATATAAGCTCTACCCTGATGCTTCTTTACCAGTGCATCATATTTCTGCTTGAGTTCATCATATGACTCCTTTCTTTCTTTCACTTGCTTTGGCTTCCGGCATTCTGTTGCAAAATGTCCGGGTTCATCACAGTTGTAGCACTTGAACTTACTGCGATCTACCATTCCCGTCTTATAACCTCCTTTGTTGTAAGACCATGAAGACGATCCACCTCGGTTGCTGTTTCTGAAACTGGAACCACTGTAACTGGAGTTACTCTTGAATTTGTACTTAGGGTTCCTCCTAAACCTGAGGTTCTTGAACTTCCCTGCCATATAGGCCATTGTTTTATTTTCCAATTGTTCAAGTTCTTCCATTGAGTATAAGTCGTCTTCATTACCTGGTTGAGTGTTATCTGTAAATTCAGCTTCTAAAATTTCTTCTTTCTCAGCATCAGGTTTCACTGTGCTGGTCTCTGTGACAGCAAAATCCTTGGCTACAAGAGCTGTAGTCTTCAACAGTGCTGTATTCTTACTGTCCACTGTACCTGTACCATAAATGATCTGTCTTTGCTCTTGCTCCATTTCATGAGTCTTGAGCTTCCCATATAAAATTTCAATGGACATGTCATTTATGTCACTTCTCTCTCTGATGGTAGAGATTTTGTGTTCCAGGTGTGCTGGCAGTGTCAACATAAATTTTCTGTTGATCTCCCTACGTGAGTAGGCCTTCCCATGCAGTGACAAGTCATTCAACAATTTGTTGTATCTCTCAAAGACTTGAGTGATACTCTCTCCTGGTAGTGACTTGAAAGCTTCATATTGGGAGGTAAGAATATCAAGTCTGTTCTCCTTCACTTCTGCTGTACCTTCCATCAGCAGATCAATTGTATCCCACATCTGTTTGGCACTTGTGCAGTTAATCACTTGATTTAGCATTGTAGTGTCCAAAGAATCCCTCAGGATGCATTAAAGATGATTGTCCCATGCAACTCTTTCTTTATCAGTGTCAGTAAACTCTGAAGGTTCCTTTGGGGTAAATCCTTGCGGAATCCGTTCGCTGTCTTCTGAAACTGTTTCTGGTGTAAGCTTCTGAGGTACATAGGGTCCATTTTTCAAAATTCCCAAATATTGAGAATTTGAAGTTTTAATGAAAATGGACATCTTCTTCTTCCATAAGATGTATTCATTTTTGTCAAATGTTGGGATTTTAATGCTGCTGAGTTTTTGGGTACTCATGGTTATAAGAATTTTAAATCTTAAGAAATAATTAATTTCTCAAAAATTAAAATCAATTCGAATAAAAATTGAATTTCAAGAAATAAAATTTTAATACGAATTCTTGATGATTGATAGTCTTCTTAAAATTAGTGAACTTAAAATCTTTGAAAAATTCGAAATTGAATTTTCTTTAAAAATAAAGAAATTTCAATATAAATTTTTCTAGATTTAAAAATGCACTTTTTCGAAAAACTATTTTTGGATCTTGATTTGTAACTTCAATCAACAAGCTTTGATACCAATTGTTAGGTCCAAAATCATCATAGAATGGGGGGTTGAATATGATGTGGTAGATTTTTCGTTTAATTGCGGATTAAGTGTTTGTGTTCATGAGATATAAAAATGACAGTTAATGAAACACAACGATTCGGGGAAATAACAATGTATTATTAAATCCCTGAGGTGCTACACTTCTAATCAAAAGATTAGCTTCAATGGGTTCAATCAAGATTACAATAGAAATACAGTTGGGTGATATTAATGTCAAGCTTTAATGGTGCTCCCGTCTGTATCTCTTTTTGTTGAAGATGAATGAATTGCTCCTATCCATATTGATTTAACCCATATATAAATTGTAGACTTTTGGAAAATTGAATTCCACAATTGTTCAAGTCCTTTGTTGCACCTGTAGAGTGGGAGTGGTGTGTAGGCGCTACTTGGTAGTTTGTTGCGCCTCAAGCTTTTGTTGCGCCTGCACTCTCAATCCCTTGTGCAGGCGCCACAAACTACTTGAGAACAATTCCATGTGAATTGTTGTGCCTGTGAGATGTTTTGTTGCGCCTACACATGGTTTGCAGTGTGTAGGCGCCATTAACATTCCTCTTTTACTTTGTGGCGCCATTAACATGTTTTGTTGCGCCTGCACACCCATTCCCTTGTGCAGGCGCCACAAACCTTCACTTCTGCTTTGTCTTAGCTTTTAACTTGGTTTGATGTGGCTTTACAATGTTAGTGGCGCCTCTAGAGTGCTTCAAGAGTGTAGGAGCCACTAAATGCACTATTACTTGCCTTACCATATTTCTTGAAGTGCTTGAAGTAAATACTACTTGTTTTCACTCTTCTGGCTTGATCAACTAATTTTCTTCTGATTAACCAAGATAATTCTTTTCTTGATGTGCTGACGCTTAGTGCACTGGTCTGGTTCACAAACGACTAACACTGAATTGAATTCCCTTAATTCTTGTTCTATTTCAGCTGACTAACTTTGGACTGTTTCATTGCTTCTGATCACTGAAACCCTTTAACGACTATACCTAAATCATTGCACTGCCTTTAGTCTGAAATCTACTGAACACTTATTAGTTGCAGAGGCCTGAACATAGTAATGAACTTCTCTCGCTGTCGTTCAGTAAACTTTACATCTGGAGTGCTCTGCAGTGATGTACGTATCACTTCTGTGTGCATGTCATTCTGGATTCCTGTGCTGCATATTAGTATTATTTATCTGTCTTTGTTTCTTAGTTGAGTTATCGTTATCACTATTACATACTACGTTACATTATGCCTTACAGATGTGTTATTGTTAGATAATAAGTTTCATAGTATATGCTTGTCTCGTTAATTGATATTTATTTGTTGAAGAAAGAGAATTGATTTTTAGGGCAAGTTGGATATTAATTGTGATTAATTGATGGATTCGGATTCCTAGGTTTTCCATATTTATTTGATCATATTTGTTTATTAGGTTAAACAAATTTCATCTCAACATTATTTGTCTAGTCTGCCTGATTTATTTATTAGGGTTTGGAAGTTTCATAGTCTCTGAGGATCGATCTGTGATTGCTACAATTAAACACTGTGCGCTTGCAGTATTTTTACGTATCACATGGCTCTGATCTACTAGATGCAAAATATGACGCAAACAAATTGTCGGATGGAAAGCTAAGGTTCTATTCTTTTGTTAAAATTGCTAATCTTATTTTGCAAACAAATATGGCTATACAATGCACCCGTGAAGTAGCATGATGACAGAATCGTGATAATATTCACATCATATTCAAAAGGTATCACTATTAATCGCTGGTTCACTTTTTTCATTTTCGTTTGTATTAAATAAAATTGAATGTTTCCCACTTATTAGCTACAACTTTGAGATTAATGTTCGTTGATCTTTCCTGCAGCGCAATACTATTTAACCCCCCCCCCCTCATTCTCTCTCAAATTTTTAGCTTATTTAGCTTTGGACATATATGCTATCTGATACTAATTCAAGGTTTTAAATCCCAGACATGTGCAAGTTAAACTTGTATTTTATCTGAACGAGTTTTGGGCTTTCACTCTAAACTGAAAAGTGCTCACCAGTGAGGAATTTGACGACCTTGTAGTACGAAAAAAAATTATTGGTCCCTCTAACTAGCTAACATCGAGTGTAAAAGTTTAAAGAATTTGCAACCACAACACAGCATAGCAATAAATTGGAAATGTGGTTATCCTTTTCTGGAAGAATATTATTCTTGAGATTTTCTCCAGTGTAGAATTCAATATTGTTCTTTCTGGAGATTCCAGGCATAACAGCTCGAAATGAGGGTACCTCAACATGTTTTTGCTTTATTCAACAGAGCAGTTTACGGATTAGTGCAAATCATAGAGAAAATGATCCATGTGCAATATTTATTTATTTTTCGTTAATTCTACTCTTAGTTACAGCCAGTCTAATTTACATGTATGATGCCCCATGCAACTATGCAAGTTTTGTTTTATAAAACATCAAGAAAAGTGATTGTTTACCCAGCTAAAAGACTCCTCCCTAGCTCACCGTCGAACTGCGGTCTCTGAAAAAGTAGAGCATGTTGATTACTAAGGTGGATGTTTTATAGTTGTGGTAACCCAATTTGACACCACCCTCCCCTGGCCTATGTCACTAATCCCTCTGTTTTTTAATATTTGTCATTTAATGTGTTAGTTTCTCCATTTTATCTTTCTGTGGTCTATATATGCAATTTTTTGTGATTCAGTCAAGTGCTTTAGGCAGCAAGATAAGTGACCGATTTTTGGAAATGGGATGCCCACCAAGAGTTGTGTTTAAGCAAAAGAAGAACATTGTAAAGTGATTCTTATATATTTTGATTGGAACCAAGTGGTTGGTCATGCAAAATTAGTACTCAGCTCGGTTTCTTCTTATATATTTGCAGGAGAAAATGATGATGCCATATTGATTTCTATTCTCATATATGCTCTGTTTTTGTCGACTAAAAAAACAAAAAACAGAATCCAAGACATAATTAATGAAAAAGGAAAAAAGTCATATAACTAATATCTGCACAATGTAAAAAAAACTCACCCTTCGAGTTCTTGAATTTAATATGGAGCATGTCTATGGTATTTCTTTTTCCTCTTGGATTTACCCCTTGGTCTTCCTTGTTCATCACCTGATGCAGCTTCCATATGTTCACTTCCAGATTTGCTATTTACTTATAATTATTAACTTTGATGCTTATTCGGACAAGTTTATTTATACCATGTAACCTATTTCCTTACCTTGCTGGCCAAATTGCAGCTTAGTTATCCATCTGCACTCCGATCCTTGGATAAAATTAAATATTTTGCAAGTAACAAGAAGATTGCTTTATTTTTAGATTATGATGGGACACTTTATCCCATAATAGATGACCCTGATTGTGGTTACATGTCTACTGACTACTGATGTAAAGAGTCTTAAATTTTCTTCCAAGTGTGCACCCTCTATATATTGTTGTGTGAGTTCCGAGGCATAAAACGCAGCGGATAAACGTAAATATAACAAAAAAAATCGGAACCCAAACCCAGAATCCATGTATAAGCTTGGACAGATTATGGTGAAACAGAATTATACCTTTTCTGGTCTTGACTTTCACGAACTCAACGGAGATCCTAGCTTTCACGACTTGTGTCTTCCTCTCGAAAAACACCTCTATGGTATCCACACGAGCACCTTCAAGAACGTCTCACGATCTTGACTACGGAATGGATGTACTAGCCTCCCTTTGATAATTCAAGTTTGTTCCTCTTGCCTCCTTGCTGCTGCTGCCTTTAGGGTTTTATTTCCCAAAAAAAACGTTACAGTCATTTAACCTATCATTATCTATTTATAATGACTGGTTAACGGGCCATTCAGCAAAACCTAACCCATGTAGGTATAGGATTAAATAATAAAACCGAATTTTTATTATTTAATTAATAACTAAGTCATACTTAATTATTATGGGCAAAAATACTCCTCTAATTTGAATTTATATTATCTCAATTAATTAAGTCTCACTTAATTAATATAATAAAATTCAAATAATCATCAATTAATTTAAATCTATAATTTAAATTAATTATTCCTCTAAGTGCTCTATGTGTGTGATCCTATAGGCTATTATTTAATTGGCAATAATTTTATTCTCCAATAAAATTATAAACAATGAGCGGCATCTAGTAATACATCATTGCTACCCAATTAAACAATAATTAAATCGTGATTCGATAAAACCTTTCGTGATTAATGTTTCCGTGTAATATAATCCCTTTAACCATATATATTATAGATTAAATTCGAGGCATGTATTTAGTCATCCTCTACAACATTTAATCCGGGTTTACTTGATCCATGAGTAGACTATGAAAACAAATCATTATTTGAGCACGGCCATGCATTTTATAGTCTCACTCAATCAAGAGGCCAATAATATATCTCCTAATTATAGGAGGGTTAAATCATTTATCTATCATTCATATTTCTCATACGACTCATGATATACCTGATGTCCACTTTTATCATCACCCGGTCAAATGTAACTTTTAATGTAGTCAAAGTATATTAATCCTCGTATAGAAATATAATGATCTCAAGTCAAAGGATCATTACACCATTATCACTGTGAGTCTTTCTTATGACTTTATTAAACATGAAGAATCTCACTGTGGGTCTGTCCAGTATCATGTACTCCTACATGTACCTATGTATTGACTTTAGTATCCCCACACTTATAACCAATGAGATGTGGTTATCAGTCAAACAACATACTAGTCTATTTATGTATTATTATTGTCCTATAATAATAATACTCGACTAGGGACCTTTAAGAATATGATATATTATATAATCTCAAGTTCGAGTCATGTACTTAAACTATACAATGTGTATCATGATTCTAAGGACATTTATTATGCTAACAAATATATCGCAGTAATTAAAGTCATAATAAATACGTTTATTGAATAATCAAATGACATAAAGGTCTATCAAAAAAACCATTGTATTGCCTCTAGGGCACCTACACTAACATGTTGTTCATGGATGAATGTGATATTGTACTTTCTATGCCAGATGCGCTCTGTTGTTAGGCTGTTGCAAACTTTTTACCAACTGCAATTATCAATGGAAGAATCTATGATGTGGTTGGTATATACTATTCGCGTGCAATTAAAAGTATGTGTCAACTATATCATAAATTAGTACTTTGTTTATCTATTTTTATAGTATGCATACTTCAATTCGATTGTTGAAATAATTGCCATATTATTGGCCATCCTTCAATTTCTAGGTTTATGATTTGGTCGGCCTAACAGAGCTCTACTATGCTGGTAGTCATGGTATGCATATGCATACTATTCTCGCTCAAGGACCCAATATCTACTGATCATACAATCTGCAGTGAGCTTAGAAACACACAGTTAAATGTTCCACTTATGCTGTATCTTCAAAATCTTCATGCACTATTATGTCCTTCACTCCCCATCCCTCCTTTAAACCATGAATTGTGCTTCGTAATATCCCATTAATGAAGGAAACAATAGGACCATTAAAAGTTTTTTAGAATTAAATTGTACACCATGGTGTCCCAACTCATATTTATATACTTTTTTAGTTGATTTGACTACCTGTTTCTTAGCTAATCTTAAACAACATGGCAGAGCAAAGGAGTCACCTTCTTCCAGCCTACCAAGGAATTTTTACCTGTGATTGGCGAGGTTGGTAGTTCTGCGTCATGCTATAATTTGTTGAGCTAAAGAGTTAGTTACTGTAATTAAAAGATATCTCAAAAAAAATTCTGCTGCAGGTTTTCCGAACTCTTAAGGGGGGTACTAGAGCTGTAAAAGGTGCACAAGTTAATTAAGAATCACAAATTTTGTGTCTCAGTACAGTATCGTAATGTATCTGAGCAGTTGAAGTGTAGGACCTTTTAAAAAAAAAAACCTACCCTTCTTAAATGTTAATTAATCTTAGTCATCTGGTTCGCATACTGAGGATTCCTCTTGTATTACATACTATTGCAGAGTTGGGCTACAGTTACAGAGTGTGTTCACAATTTTGTAGAATATTATCTCCGATCGCGATTAACGCATGGGCCGAAGGTAATAACTGCAACACATGCTTAATAAATTTTTATAATCCTTTTCCTTGTACTCAGATGTGAGCATTGGTTTTTGCCCATATTTGTAGGTTTCAAATTAAGTGTTGGTTTCATGGTTAGAACTAATTGTGAGTTTTTGTTTCAAATAGCAGTAGAGTGATAAAGGCCTGAGATATTAAGATTTGTGGGTTTGTTAGCAAACTTTGTTATACCCTTCTATATCTGTATTCCATTTCCAAATAATATTTCTCACACGCCACCTCCCAAAGCTTTTCTTGGCTGCAAAATAAATTGTTCTGGTGTGCTATAAACAATGCTTTCGCGCACCTAATATGTTTCTCAAAGTTCCATCGAGAGTCATCCCACATCAAACATTGTATGCATTTTTAAAAAACCTTAGCAATAGACCTTATATCATTGTAAGTCAGTGCATTTACCAACAATTTTTAATTTAATTATAACTATAAAATACCACTCTTATATACATTTTATGTTCTGAAACTGAGACTCTAACTTAGGCACAGGTTTTTGCTTTAGATAGAAGGAAATCAAATGATGCTCAATGGTATCCTTCAACCTTGTAATAATGAGCAAAAGTATTTATGGGAAATAAGTGTTTATTCACTTTTTGTATATTGATTTTTAAGTTGGTTTTATACTTCCGCAGGCACTTGGTGCTGGCCAACATGCTAATGGAGTCTCAAATAAATCCATTTGATGGGCAAGTGGCAGAGCTGTATGTCACATTTTTAATACATCTAAATATTTAATCAGCATTATTTAGCTATTTTTTACATTTTTATTTATTTGCAGATACAAAAATGACCCTGACATAATATTGGTTGTGACAAACTCAATTGCAGCCTATCAAAGAAATGAATTATTGGAAATTGAGAAAATCGTTAAGGTTATGAGACTTGTTCATGTTAGATTTCTTGTTAAGTTTTGAATTCCTTTAACGAGACGAGTTAATATTGAAAACTGGTTCCTTTCAGAATAACAGAAGAGCTATTATGGATGATCCTTTCATCAGAAATTACATTCAGGATATCCTGAAAAATATCATAACACAAGTCTTGCTTAAGCTCATCAAACCATGGATCTTAAAATTTTACTTTCTCTCTACCATTGATGTATAAGTGTAGCTTGATTGACACTTGCTATATTAGCATTACTCATAACTCATAAGTTCAACATATCAATTATGGAACGATATAATTAGCATTTTTTTATCATTCTCTCTTCTTAAAAAATATTTTAGAACCTTTTACAAAGGTAAAGCATATAACATGTGGTTTTTATTTTAGTTTAATTTAGCATATTAATTATCAACCACGATTTCACAAATCGTCTTCTAACTTTGTATAATATTATGATTTTCACTTGTTACAGAAATCACTGGCTAGGAGGATGCTGAAGAGGATTAGTAGTAGATGGAGCTGATATAGCAACTAAACTGTGAATTTTAGTTACCTCCCTTGTTCGCTTATTTTCAGGTAGAAAGTAAAAGAGAAGTAGAGAACTATCTCGTCTTGGTGCCTGTTTTTGAAGAATTTTAGTTTAGCTATACATATTTATATAAAATGATTTGGATTAGAGGATTTTGAGTTTGAGTTATATTTAGGTGTTCCATTTGGATTATAAGTAAGATGTATAATTTTTGCGGCATATAGTGAGAAGAGCATCATGCATTTCTGGCAAGCCAATGATTACATCGGAAACAAAAAGAAAAGTGAGTAGATCTTTGGTTTTGGTTAATTATCAGGATTCTTTGGTGGTATGTTTGCAAAAATGCAGGTTATCCTGAACTATTAGATTTCTTGTTCTGTTTTGTTGTTTTTCCTTTGTTGCAAGATCAAGAATAATCTACAGTTTATTGTGAAACATTTGGAGGATATCTAAGGTATGATGAATAAGACTGCCGCATGATGTATTACTGCTTCGATATCACTGTCAAGCACAGACGCTTCCGACGCTTCCGATCAGGAAGTAAACTTGATGAGATATAATAACATATGGCATTCTCGATTATACAACGTGGCGAAGAACTGGATGGAGTACAAATTATAAATAAAAGTTAAGGATCAACAAGATTGAAGTACTTTTATTTATTTGTTTCCTATTCTTTTTGCTACCTATTGAAGTATGTTTCATGTCATGTTACTATAATTCATAGCATACCAGAATTAAGTGCGAAAGTAGTTGTCCCACGCTTATCTGGCTCAGTGGAAAGGAATCCTTCTATAAGGTTCAGAGATTTTTCTGGGAATTCTTTACACTCTCTCTCGAATCATACTTTGGTTTAAACATTGCCGCAAGACGAAGTTTATACTTTTTCCCTCAGGTGGAATACCCTAAAAAATTTATGTAGTTGTTCAACATATTATTATCAATCAGTCACATTTCACCTGGCCTGCTCTAGAATTTTCCCGTGCGAGTTAGAGCTAGTTAAACAATGTTGTGGCAACTAGCAATGCAATTCATCTCTTTTTTCTTTTCGGATCATTTCCAAACTTTAATATATATATATATATATAAATTATTTATCTTCGGCCTAATTTTAGTGATAGAACATGGCAATGTCTTCCAATACCCACCCTTATATTTTATAATTTCCTAATTTGTCATTTTTATTATGTAATTTATATGATATATAATTGTTATTATAAATATTATTACGGTTCGATTTTTATTCAATTTACAAAATTTTAGAAACCAAACATTAATCAAGGTGTCAGTGCAGTTTTTATACGATTAGGTTGTTTAACTTTTTCAGTTCGATTTTGTATGGTTTTCGATTTCGATTTGATTTTTGTTCATTCCTAATTTTTATGTAATAAAATTATAAAAGTGTATGGTCACCAAAATGTCACTCCCTCCTTCTCTATTTTTTAATATATAAGTTAAGTTGTGACCTATGAGATATATAGATGGATTAATATTAAAATTAATATATATTTATATTTATATTATATTTTATGTTTATATGATATGAAAATTTTATATTATATTCATGACAATGAGCTGAGATTAACATTTAAAAAAGTGCAAAAAACAAAAAATGAAATAAAAATAAATTAATAAAATTGTTAGTATAGTAAAATTTTATATAAAATATAACAATTCGGTACAAATAATTTGATGTGTTTGATATTCTGAGAAATTGAATTATTAATTACTTATCTTGAAAATATTGATGAGAAATTAATATTTTCATATTTTTTATGTTCGTAAATAAGTCTGATAAGATTTATTCTTTCTGAAAGACTAACATTTTAATTATCAAAAACAAAAGAAGAAAAAAGATTAACATTTCAATGAATGTGGGGAGTGGGAATATAATACGTACAAGTCTGAGACTTTACTTTGTTCTGTAGCCCCAAATCCAATGGGCTTTGGACCCATTTGTTATCGTTAATCATTCTCCTCCATTTTAGGAAGCCTCGCTCTCCTTCTCCATCTCTTTCTAGGTCTGCTTGATGATTCTCCGGCACTGTTACTTGATTTTGTCTCGTCTCTTGCAGCTCTTACGCAGTCGTTCGGGTCTGAACTCTTCATTTCGCATCCGTTAATAGAAACATCAATCAATGGTGTGGTTGTTTTCAAACAAGTGAACTTCTCTATCTGGGGACACTCGGTTGCAAAAATCCTCTGTAATACAGGCATATTGAAAGCATATGTTGAATTCCTACTGAAGCTTTTAAGATTTGGCAAAAAATTAAGATGAACCTCCTGGAATCGAGGGAGCGTGATAATGTTGTGATTTGTGTCAGAAGTTTCATCACCCTTTTCATCCTCAACAATGTCTTCCAACAATGTGCAACCCTCTACTCTTACTTTTATGAGTTGTTGGAGAGTTCTGAGGACAGAACACGTGAAAAGAGTAGAGATTCCACAATTCTCAACGAACACCCATTCTAAAGCTGGCATATGGAACTCGTAATTTGCACCGTGGAAACAACTTCTGAGCTTTGGCAAGTCATCGAGAAGGACTGATTTAAGGTGGAAGAGGGTAACAGTCCTCGGTTCTCCACTCCTTACATCCTCCACAATTTCTTCCAGTAAAGGACAATCCCGTATTTCTAATTCTTGGAGTTGGTTCAGACTTTCAAAGGCTGAGAATGAGAAAAGAGTAGAGATTCCACAATTCTCAACGAACACCTCTTCTAAAGCTGGCATATGGAACTCGTAATTTGCACCGTGGAAACAACTTCTGAGCTTTGGCAATTCTACGAGAGAGACTGATTTAAGGTGGAAGAGAGTAACAGTCCTCGGTTCTCCACTGCTTACATCCTCCACAATTTCTTCCAGTAAAGCACAATACCCTATTTCTAATTCTTGGAGTTGGTTCAGACTTTCAAAGGCTGAGAATGAGAAAAGAAAAGAGCATTCAGATGCTACAATTTGAAGCACCTTTAATCTTTTGAAGCCGTCGAATTTCAGTTGAGGCCAGCGATGGTAGCGTCTCAATTGCAATCTTTCCAGATTATTATATAATCTAGAAAACCATTTACCTGGTAATTGTATCCCGTTATTACAATCCACCTCTAATTTCCTTAGTTGACAGTTGGAATCATCCCGGCCAAACTCTATCACTTCAAGGTCAATTTGCCCACAATTGTAGAGTAGAAAGTCCACCAAGTTTGGTAATTGAATCTGAAAAACCAATAATAATATTCAACGTCTAGTAGTCAAGAATAAGAAGATACTAAATTAGTAGAGGGATACAGTATATAATTGATGAATTAAGAAATCATTATAAATATTACTCCTACCTTGAAAGAAATAATTTTTTATAAGAATTTGAAGTACCATTTTTTTGGGTTATGAGATGCGTTTTCATTTATTTATAATTAAAATCATAAAAATAATTCATATCCATTTTCTTAAAATTTAGCACCGACTTAAAAATGGGATCACATTGTACACATTAAATATATAAATATATTATATCCTCAATTATTTGATAAAATAAAACATACCATTCGATCAAAGACGGGTTGAGCTTCTACGGCGGAGATATCTTTCTCTTCCATGTAGAAGCTTTTGAGTCTCGTTAGACGGAATAGTGTTAATGATTTTAAATTGGAGAAGTTGATGATATCATCATCTCCATCACTACTTGCGCCTTCATTCATTACTATTGCTTCCATCTTAAAGCAGTCTTGTATTCTGAGCTCTCGCAGTTGCCCCAGGCATTTTGCAACAGACTTGCTGAATACATATTTCATTCCTGAGCAATATATGATTTCTAGAACAGTAAGTTTAGAGAAAGATCTGTGATGTTGAATCTCACCACGTCTTATCCTTCTTGCTACATACTCAACAGTGTCACATCCATCCATATACAAGTTTCTTAAATCTGCAAATGCTTCCCTGTTGCTACAATATTTCAATCTCACTCTTTCAGCCCTCTCAATCAGACTATGCAAGCCTTCGAATTTTAATCCATCACCGTACAACTCAATCGACCTTTTAATAGAATCACTTGATTCTAGAAGATAACGAGGAGGGTTACACACATGTATATGATAATCACTTAGATTACTAAATATATTTGTATGTTGACAACGCAATTCTTCTAGACTGTCCCTACTGTCTCGGGCACTCCCTTGGATTTCTAGCTTTTTAAGATGTTTCAAGTTTGTTAAATCTAGCGGCACTGGGAGATCACAATCCCAGAAGCAAACAGTTTCTAGCTTTTCTGGGAAAAAGCTAACATCTGTCCCCTCAAGATTACACTCATCTAAAATCAGTGCCTTAAGATTACTCAAAGGTTGAAGAGAGAATCTCATCTCAATAATACCTTCAATCAGTAAAAATCTGAGATTCGCAAACATAACGTAGAAGCCGGATGAGAATTCGAGTATTATATCTCTGTTGGATTGCATCCACAAGTTATGCAGGTGTGGGCACACCAGATTATCAGGGAAACGAAAATCATTCTTCTCCGGTTGTAGATGTAAGAATTTCCGAGTGCCCGCATTATCTGGCAATTGCGATCCACGACTTACAATTGAAACTGCATATTTTGCATATTTTGTGTCTTCGACAGCCATGAATCTAGCTACTTCTCTGACGAGGTCATGCATCTTTATTTTATGATCTTCCTCACAGTCAAGCAACAAAGAAGCTGATCTGAGAATATCAACCATGTTGCGTACCCTAGTTTCCCCTTGAGGTACAAGTTGCGTGTCAGTTGCTACCTGGATCAGTTTCCTGATATAAATCTCAGCATCTTCAGGATACATGCAACACAAAAAAAGACACAATTTTGCATCGACGACGGGCAATCTATCGATACTCAATTCAACACAAGCATATACATGTTGATCTAATTTAGGAATTCTTCGAACTTGTCCCTTCTCAAGTTGATCAAGTGCATCCTCCCATGATATTTGAGATTTATATTGCAATGCTTTACCAACAGCACGAATGAGGAGAGGTAAACCCGCACATTTGTTACACACTTTTTTTGCAAGGGATTCATCTGGAAAGTTGTATTCTGTATTAACAACTGTATTCCTGAACAATTCCCATGCTTCTTCAACTGTAAGGACGGTGATTTTGACAGAAATGTTGCACCTGTTATGCTTGCATACGGTTTCCTCCCGGGAAGTTATGAGGATCTTCAAATCCTTGGAAGTAGTAACATTACCCAATGGAATTCCAATACTATCTAATGCAATCTCGCTCCATACATCGTCTAATATGATGAGGATCTTTTCCCCCTTCGTTTCCCCATTCATTATACTATCTTTTAGCTGAGACGTTCTTCTTTCCTCATTAGCTTGAGGGTCAAATTTGCAACTTAGATGGCCTGCAATCTGATTTCGTAATTTGATCACGTCCACCTCTTCGCTGCCCACAACTGCTCTCGCGAACTTGTCAAAGATCTTCTTTTCCTGGGCTTCCTTCCAAATTTGTTCCGCCATTCGAGTTTTACCAACTCCCGGCATTCCATAGATGCCAAGAACTGGAGGACCACCATCAGTTACTAGTGCTTCCCAGAGCTTCTGATAAGCATCTTTTCTGGATTGGAAGTCTCCGAATACAGTAAGAGGTGTGGGTACATTTGGAACAGGAGGAAGATATGCAACATCTTTGGGAAGATCCCTTGCAGAATTAGCCAGAAATAGAAAAAAAAAAATAAGTCACCGAAAAAAGTACATAATACTTATTTCTGGCTTTAAGTTGGTTTCTGGCTTATTTCTAATTTTAAGTCAGTTTCTTGTTTATTACACAAACATACATTTTTCAGGTTAAAGTCAGAAATAATTTTAAACCCTGGGTTAAAGTTTAGCCAAACAACCTCTTAGTAGACCATGTTGCAGTGTACAGTTGATACTTACGCCTTTGTCAAAGTGGAGATGCACACAAAGCCCATCCGGCCGGGTTTTGATCGGGCCCGAAAAAGCCTAGGTTTTTTGGTTAAAGCCTGGACCAGGTTTTGACTTTAACCGCGTCAGGCCGGACTTACAGAAAATATTTGAGTCTTTTTAGGCTCAGTAGGTGGGCCGTGTCAGGCTTTTATCATATCGGGACCAGACCGGGCCGGACTTTATCCGAAATCGATTATTTTTTCATAAAAATTATTAATATAAATTAAATAAGAATTTAATGGTTCTAAAATCATCGTAATTATCAAAAATTAAGAGGGGTTACAATATAACGTCAAGATCATTTTCATAAATATAAGAGAGTGAATTTTATTATTACAAAATTCCATTCAACTTTTATACTTAAAATACTTATTTCTTTAAGTAAGTTGCCTAAAATTGTCTTTGGGAACATTTTTCTCGGTATGTATATATATACCATTATTCTAGAGAGAACACTCTTATATGGAGTAACAGAGAGAATCATTTGATTCTATTAGTTCAGTGATTTTTAGAAAAATTAATCGTTTTGTAATGTGAATATATATGTGTCTAACCTATTTTTAATTTGTAATAAAAGTAAATACATACATATATACATGTAAATATATTTTAATAATTGAATTTTATTAATGCTTTTTCGAGCTTTTATCACGGCTGGGCCGGATTCAGGCTTTAGGAAGTGTCTCTTCAAATAATGCATGGTTAATTATTTAAATATCAGAAATTTTTATTTATTAAAAATTAAAAAGAGTCTTTGTATGTTTACGGGTACACTCTAATAACTAATGACTCATTTTAATTTGTGAGATTCTTGTGCCATACAAGACTACAAGATGGCCAATTATTATTAATGAATAGAAAGTCAATCAAAATTTATCAATTAAAACATTATAAAAACTAATTAAAAATATATAACACTAATATTATGAAAAATAGAAATCAGAATTAATCGAAAAACACATATCAGTGATTTATCGGATAATTAGGGACTAATCGGAATGATTAATCGAGATTAATTTAATATTACTTTCTTATATATAATCATTTTTTATACATAATATAGATTTAAGTAATAATTTAATAAAATTTTAAAATAAGAGAGAACAAACATATATGTTAAATAATTGAATTTAGTATAAAATAATTTAAATATATATTTTTAAATTTTGACTAATTAATTCTCATTTTTCACTGATATATCCTATTTTTAATTGATTTATCTAATTGTTGACTAATTTTTATATAAAAACGTTTTTTTTGACCTTATTAGTCTAAAATTAGTTTCGAAAATCACCGAACAACAATTAATCAATGACTAATCCCAATTAATAACCTTAATTTACAACAAAGTATAATACCATTAACCGTTATTTCAAATCTTTTATATTTCATTAATATTTATATTTAATATTTCAGTTTATACTTTTAGATATGAAATTGAAATATTTTATTCTTAAAGTTAGTATTTATTTTAATTGTCAAATTTGTGCTAAAAAATATATAACAATACAGTAAACGAGCTACTACTTTAGATTATTTAAAATTGATAAGGGCTAAAAGTAAGCCCTAAATACACAATTAATGTGGCATTAATTAGACCTAGTTTGGTCCAAAAGAGAGGCCCATTTAATGAGGCTTGAAAACCTAATTAACAAATAAATTCGTAATTAATTAATTAGCTAAGCATACAACTAATTAATTGTGTCCAACTACAAGAAAACATATTCCTACATAGAAACTGCTTCTACCAAGGATCCAGAATCCTTCTAGGAAATACCTTACCAATCAAGGTTCCTAAACCTACTCTAATTTTTAGACTCTCTACGTCTATATAAAGGGCCTAACCCCTCATTATTAGAACTACGTCTAACTTGATTCTTAACACATACTGAGATACGTAGGCATCTTGTGAGGGCATAACTAAGCTATGAAACACAAGTGCAGCCATTAAAACTCGATAACCTCCGACACACACCGCAATAACTACACCCTAGTTTTTAATTCATAACATTTGGCGCCGTCTGTGGGAAAAAGACATCAACCATGGCAATAACATGAAGAGCTGATGGAGACATCGTCCCTACCACAGGAGACCCGACCGCTGTGATTCCTCCCAATGAAACTCAAACCACCAAGGTCCCCGTCACCACCACTATTCCTACTGGAACTCAAGGTCCTATCACTCAAAGGCTTGACCCGTTCAGTGAAATCTTTCATTCTACCAATCCTGAGGAAATCATCCATGGATCTAATCCTATATCTCAGGTAACTCAAACTCCTTTTATTGCCACTGCTCCTCCTCACGCACAAATATTCACTGTTGTTATCCCTAGTAGCACTATTGCCCAACCTAGACTTGGACTCTCCCAAGCTTATCCCCCATTTACATCCAAGGGTTGGAACCCCCACAAAATTATGGGCGTAGAGAAGGAATCCGTGATTTCTCAGGACCATATTCGACTGATGATGAAAGCTCTGAAGGCACCGATGTTAATCCTAGGAGGAGAAGGCCTGGCAAGGAACCCGTAGGAAGCCAACGTTCACAGTCCCGTAGGACACTAGAACAGAAAATTGCTTCCTACGAGGCTGAACTCAAAGAGCTAAAGAAAAACTTAAGTCGACATAACACAAGGCCAGCCCCGAGGCATGAAGCCCCCGACATCATAGAACTAGATGGAACCCCTCGAGAGAGGAGGAGGGAAACTGCAAGGGTTGATCCCACTGAGTTGCTACCGCTTGGAGATCCTAATAATCCGACACCACCCTTTACCGAAGCGATCATGAACGCTCACATCTCAAGTAAGTTCAAGATGCCCACCATCAAGACTTATAATGGGGCAGGCGATCCAGCTAATCACGTAAGAACCTTCTCGAATACTTTGTTGTTACAACCTATCAACGATGTTGTCAAGTGCAGGGCTTTTTCTCAAACCCTGGGGGGCATGGATCAACGTTGGTATAGTCGGTTACCTCTCAACACCATTGGGTCCTTTAAAGAACTCAGCAAGGCCTTCATAAGCCAGTTTATAAGCGGAAGAGTGCACGAAAAAAGCTCAGCTTCTCTCATGAATCTGGAGCAGGGAAAGAACAAATCCTTGAGGGACTACTTGAACCGTTTCACCAAGAAAGCCTTGAAAGTCCCAGACTTGGATGAAAAAGTGGATATGATAGCATTACAACAATGAACGACTGATCTTTACTTCAAGAAATCTCTGGCCAAGCATCCGCCCGAGAACATGCTCCTTCTTCAAGACAGAGTAGGGAAATATATTAAGGCAGAAGAAAGCATGAAGAAAACCACTATATCAGTGGCGACACATGGGAATAACAACAAGAAGAGAAAAGGCGATCAAGAGTATGATGCTCGAGACAAGTATTCCAAGACAGATAAGGATTCAGAATCCCCCCTAAGAAAAATAGCTTTGGACCAAAGTTCGCTGAATATGCTAGGCTGAATACGCCTCGAAGCCAAATCCTGATGGAAATTGAAAGGGATCGAGACCTGAGATGGCCTAAACCCCTAAAGTCAGATCCTGATAAAAGAAACAAGAATGCATTTTGCCGATTCCATAAAGACACCAGACATGACACGGATGATTGCAGACAATTGAAGGATGACATCGAATTCCTTATCCGAAGAGGAAAACTTTCTAAGTACACTAAGGATGGAAGCCATGATAGGCGCGATGATAACAGAAGAAACAACAATAGTCGAGATAGAAATCACCAAGAAACTCAAGGAAAGCCTACGCTAGAGAAGTTATGCAAGTCGTGGGTGAAACACCTAAACGTGCTGGAACGGATGTGGTCGTATCCTTTAATGACTCAGACTTGGAAGGAATAAAGTTTCCCCACGATGATCCTCTTGTCATAGCCCCTTTGATAGGAAATTCAGAACTAAAAAGAGTCCTGGTAGACAATGAAGCATCAGTGGATATCTTGTTCTATGATGCCTTTATAAAGATGGGGTACAATGATTCCCAATTAACCCCTTCAGATGTTCCGATCTACGGTTTTAATGGAGTGGAGTCGAAAGTGGAAGGAACCATTCAACTACCCATGACAATAGGAAGGGAGCCTCGAGAGGCCACTCAGATGCTAACCTTTCTGGTAATCAAAGCATCATCTACGTATAATGCAATCCTTGGAAGAACGGGTTTGCATGCTTTTAAGGCTGTTGCATCATAAAATTCCCTACCAGAAACGACGTAGGGGAGGAAAAAGGAGACCAGAAAATGGCAAGAAGTTGCTACATGGCAGCCCTGAGACCCGATGGAGTCGGGGGCAAGTCCTGCCCATTGAGGATATGGACTCAAGAGAAGACGAAGAAAGAAGGGGGAAGCCAGCTGAGGACTTGGTTCCCATTCCTTTGGTTCCAGGGGAACCGGTAAAAGTCACCTATATTGGGGCTTCATTAGAAAAGCCTATAAAAGAAAAATTGACAAAGTTCTTGCAAGAAAACGGGGACTTATTTGCTTGGACGGCCGCTGATATGCCAGGAATTACCCCCAAACTGATCACTCATAAGCTTAACGTGGATTCACGATGGAAAACGATAAAGCAAAAGAAGAGAAATTTTGCCCCAGAAAGGCAAGAAGCCATAAAGCAAGAGGTGGAAAAGCTCTTAGAGGCTGAATTCATCAAGGAGATTCAATATCCCGAATGGCTTGTTAACCCTGTAATGGTCAGGAAATCCAATGGAAAGTGGAGGATGTGTGTTGACTTCACTGATTTGAATGATGCATGTCCAAAGGATTGCTTCCCTCTTCCAAGGATCGATGCACTTATAGATGCCACAGCGGGACATGAGATGTTAAGCTTCATGGATGAATTTAGTGGATACAATCAAATCAGGATGCACGAGGATGACATTGCCAAGGTATCTTTCGTCACTGACTTTGGTGTATTTTATTATCTTGTTATGGCCTTCGGGTTAAAGAATGCAGGAGCCACCTATCAAAGGCTAGTAAATAAAATATTCAAGCATCTCATCGGAAAAACCATGGAAGTCTACGTTGATGATATGCTAGTCAAGAGCCTCGATAAGGCCAATCACATTGAACACCTAAAAGAGGCTTTCGAAGTGCTAAGGCACCACAATATGATGTTAAACCTTGCAAAATGCGCCTTTGGCATGGGGTCTGGAAAATTCTTAGGAATGATGGTCTCTAAAAGGGGGATTGAGGTCAATCCTGACAAAATCAAGGCTATACTCGACATGGAACCCCCAATGACAGTAAGAGATGTCCAAAAATTGACAGAAAGAGTTGCGGCCCTGGGAAGATTTATATCGAAGTCTGGGAATAAATGACTACCCTTCTTCAAAACATTGAAAAAAGTAAAGGATTTCGTATGGACAGAAGAAAGTCAGGCATCCTTCGAGGAGCTGAAGAAATATATGGCTAAAGCTCCGTTGTTGGCCAAGCCTAGTCCCGAGGACATCTTGAACCTGTATTTGGCCGTATCTGATAAGGCCCTGAGTGTTGTCCTTATAAAGGAAGAGGCAAAGATTTAAAAGCCAGTTTATTATGTAAGCAAGGTCTTGCATGGAGTGGAACTTAACTACTCCAAAATTGAGAAGTTTGCACTGGCCTTGGTAATGGCCTCAAGAAAGTTACGGCCTTACTTTCAAGCACACAAAATCGAAGTATTAACTGATCAACCTCTGAGAAACATCATACACATCTCCAAGGCAAGTGGAAGACTGATTAAGTGGGCCATTGAGCTAGGAGAGTTCGACATCAAGTATAAGCCTCGAACGGCCATTAAAGCTCAAGCTCTTGCTGACTTCGTGGTCGAATGTACTATCGACGACCAAGAAGTTGGGGGGCAGGATAGTGAGGAAACAACACAAAAAGGAGGACAAACTCCTAAAGAATATTGGGTGCTCAATTTTGATGGAGCATCAAAAATAAAATCTAGTGGAGCAGGCTTGGTGCTACAAAGTCCTGAAGGATTCATCATTGAGTATGCTATTAGGCTTGATTTCCCAACAACCAATAATGAAGCCGAATATGAAGCTCTGATAGCAGGCCTGGGCTTGGCCAAGGCACTAAATGCCAAACACCTTAAAGTCTGTGGAGACTCAAAGTTGTTTATATACCAAGTAAATGGGGAGTTTGAAGCAAGGGAAGAAGTCATGGTTAAATACCTCCGACTAGTAAAAGCCATAATGACTCAATTTGAAGAATGTCAGATGGAATATGTTCCTAGAGAAGAGAATATAAAGGTCGATGCCTTATCAAAGTTTGCCTCATCATAAGCGGATGAACATATGGGAAGTGTTTACTTCCAAATCTTGAAGACCCCCAGCATCAATGCAAAGCTGGTAGCCCCGATAAACAAGGGCAGTTGTTGGATGGATCTAATTAAATCCCACCTTCAATCTGGATGGACTCCCGCCAATGTCATGGAAGCCAGGAAGCTTACTACGAGGGAATTAAGGTACGCTCTTATTGATGGAATTCTCTATAAGAAATCTTTTGTTATTCCATACTTGAAATGTCTAAGGCCAGATGAAGCTCATGAGGCTTTGAAAGAAGTACACGAAAGAATTTGTCGCCAACATTTGGGGGGCAGAACTTTGGCTCACAAAATCACTCGTCTTGGCTTTTACTGGCCTGACTTGTTAAAAAATTCGAAAGAATATGTAAGAAGGTGTGACAGGTGCCAAAGGCATGCACCGGTTATCAGGCAACCTCCTGAGATGTTGACATCCATCAATTCCCCCATCCCCTTTGCAATGTGGGGAATGGACATTCTTGGACCTTTTCCAATGGCTAGCGGACAGAGAAAGTTCCTAATCGTTGTAATTGATTACTTCACTGAATGGATTGAGGCTAAACCACTAGCCAAGATAACCATAAAACAAGTAGCTCAATTATTCTGGGAAAATATCATATATAGGTATGGAATACCACGAATCCTGGTGACGGACAACGGCACACAATTCAACAATGAAGAATTCAAGGGATATTGCAATGATAATGACATCAATCTACACTTCACTTCTGTTGCACATCCCCAAGCAAATGGGCAGGCTAAGGTAGCCAATCGAATCATCCTTGATGGTCTCAAGAAAAGGATCGAGCGTTCTGCTAACACATGGGTGGATGAGCTTTTGCCAATTCTCTGGGCATACAGAACTACTCATAAAGTTACTACTGATGCAACTCCATTCTTCCTAGCTTATGGAGCCGAGGCAGTGATCCCAGTTGAAATATCACATGTATCCCCAAGAATCAAGGCCTTTGAGCCCGAAGAAAATGAAGAAGGGATAAAGATTGCATTAGACCTGATAGATGAAGTCAGGGACAAACTCATGTAAAAATCATTGAATATCAAAAGAAGTCGTCTTTCTACTACAACCTAAGGGTTAAAGAAAGGTTTTTTAGATAAGAGGACTTGGTCCTCAGGAAAACTGAAACTTCCGGAGTAGGCCCCAAAGACAAGTTGGCCCCCAACTGGGAAGGGTCGTACAAGATAAAAGAAGTTAAGGGAGGAAGATCATACATCCTTGAAACCCTAGAAGATGTTGAGACGCCAAGGACTTGGCATGCCTCTAACCTGAAGGTTTATTATGCTTAAAGAATTCAACTATGAGTTCTTATATTTAGTAGGAACAAAGTAGAAATAAGGTTCGATGAAACCATTAGGATGTAAGAGCCTTTCGCTCCATACAGGATTTCCATTATGTAAGGGTTGTGCCCACTTTAGCCTCAAAGGCATTATTAATAAAAAATTTAGCCTTATGGCATCTTCAAAAACCTGTGTGTTTAGCCTAGTTTGGCAATTTTTATTAGTTCTTTTATGACAAAAGAATAAGAAGCCTGTTTGGCACTTCAATTAATATCCCATTTATTCTATGCGCGATAAAGTGTATTTTGTCAAATATACTAAGGCACGAAAAAGAAAAGGACAAACGACAAAGGACTTTTTATAACAAAGTCTTGGGATTACATAAGTTAAAAAGAAAACAGAAAGGAAATACAAGGAATAAATACAAAGAGAAAAGTAAAAACTAAGGAAGGTCCTCGGTATCCTCCTCCGCATCCTTCACATCCCCTTCTTCATCCTATTCAGCATCCCCCTCGGCCTCAGGAGAGTCAAAGACTCTATCATAATCATCCAAGGCCTCACCACCCGAGAGATGACCAGAATTATCCTCGCGAATGGTGGAGGTCAAGGCCAATAACTGCCCCATAGGACAAGGGAAGTCGGCAGGACCAAAAAGATCAGGGTGCTTGGCCAAGACGGCATCAAGGCACTTCTCCCAAGCCTGAGCACAAGTCGCCAGAAAAACCATGTCGTCATGCTTATCCATGAAAGCATAGAATTCTTCCGACTCCATGTACTCACCAATCATGGCCTTCTTCCCGGACCTTAACTCTTGCAACTCTGCATGGGCTACCACCAACTCCTCATCCTTCTCGAGCAACTTCTTCTCGAGAATGGCCACCTTTGCCTCGGCTTTGATCTTGATCTTCCTTTGGGCCTTCTCCGAGAAGCGTTAAATATTGGACTGATGGGCCATGGTCTGAAAATAAGTATTGACCTGTTTAAAAAGCACAACACAGTGAGAAACCAGGAAAATCAAAAAACAACCAAGTATAAAAAGATGGGGATTAAATGGGCCTTACCATGACAACAACTTGGGCCCCCAAAGTCTCCGCCTCTTCTATGTCCGTTTTCAGGATGATTTTGGCCTTGTCGACAGGAGGGATATAATTCTGCGACCAATCGATGGAGTTAAGGGTACTCCCGACAACGGTGTCTTGCCTCCTTAAGCCCCAACTGGGCCTCCAAGCCGCAGTATCTAGGCTCTCCTCTTCATAAACCCGAGGCCTCTTTCATTGGGCTTTGTCGCAAGGCTAAAGGAACCCAGGAAGGTTGGGCTCCTTAATTGGGCCTTCGAGAGCCTCGCGGGCCTTCCTCATCTTGTGGGTCTCTTGATCACCTACACCTAGATGAAAATTAATGTTTTTCGCAGCTGCAAAACAAATAAGAAAATAAACAAATGAATTCAGAAAAGTCGGAAAGAAAAAACAAGTCAAGAAAGAAAAATACCGTTATCAGAAACATTTGAAAGGCCCACGGCCTTCAAAGAAAACTCCTCCAAAATCTTCCTGTAATGGGTCAAGCCCTTATCCTGGCCCAAGTCAGCAATGATAAGTTTTTCTTCGGGAGTTAGTTGGATCAGCCCTGCATTCTCATCCTTGACCTTGCAAAATTTGGGCCTAAAAAGAGTACCCCAATCTCCTCCTTCCCATTTCAAGTACAAGAAGTCCCTCCGCCAATCGGTATTGTTGTCGGGCAAGGATTTATTGCAAAAGATGGGGCTAACCCCTTGCCTGTGTGTAAAGCATAATGTAACGTAGTATGTAATAGTGATAACGATAACTCAACTAAGAAACAAAGACAGATAAATAATACTAATATGCAACATAGGAATCCAGAAGGACATACAGACAGAAATCGTACATACATCATTGCAGAGCATTCAAGATGTAAAGTTTACTGAACGACAGCGAGAGAAGTTCATTAATATGTTCAAGTCTCAGCAACAAATAAGTGTTCAGTAGATTTCAGACTAAAGACAATGAAATGATTTGTATACAAATGTCAAAGGGTTTCAGTGATCAGAAGCAATGGAACAGTCTAAATTTAACCAGCTGAAAAAGAAAAGAAGTCAGGGGAATTCAATTCAGTGTTAGTCGTTTGTGAACCAGACTAGTGCACTAAGCGTCAGCACAACGTGAAAAGAATTGTCTTGATTAATCAGAAGAAAATCAGTTGATCAAGCCAGAAGAGTGAAAACCAAGTTATTATTTCTTCAAGAATTCAAGAAATATGTTAAGGCAAGTAATTCTACTTTTGGTGGCTCATGTACTCTTGAAGTACTCTAGAGGCGCCACCAACTTTGCAAAGGATCAACAAACCAAGTAGAAAGCTCAAGGATATGCTATGTAAAGTTTTGTGGCACCTACACACTATAACTGGTGTGCAGGCGCAACAAAAGGTGACATCAAGAATTATCTAAGTACTTGGGCGCAAGGAAAAGGTTTGTGGCGCCTACACACTGTATCCAGTATGCAAGCGCAACAAAAGCTCACAAGGCGCAACAAAACTCATGGAAATGTTTCCAAGTATTTTAGTGGCGCCTACACTGTGTTAATGGTGTATAAGCGCAACTAAACTTCTCCAGGCGCAACATAGTTGTTCTAAGGGCGCAACAAACATTCCTAGGCGCAACAAAGATTTATGTGGCGCCTACATACCACTACCACTCTTGCAGGCGCAACAAAGGACTTGTACATTGTTGGAAATCATTTTCCAAAAAGACTACAAATTATATATGGGTGAAAATCAATATGGACAGTAAGGAATTCATTCATCTTCAACAAAAGAGATACAGACGGGAGCTCCATTAAAGACAATCATTTATTTCACCCAACTGTATTTCTATTGTAACTTTGATTGAACCCATTGAAGCTAATCATTTGATTAGAAGTGTAGCACCTCAGGGATTTAATAATACATTGTTATTTCCCCGAATCTTTGTGTTTCAATAACTGCCATTTTCATATCTTAATAACACAAACATTTAATCCGCAATTAAACGAAAAATCTACCATATCATATTCAACCCCCCCCCCCTTCTATGATGATTTTGGACCTAACACTGTGGCTTATATAGATCCAACCCAATATGCTTGATGGGCTATTTTTAAACTGAAAAATACTTCTAAAGACGGCTACAGAAAGAGGATAGTTTTTTCTAAGACATAAAACTATAAAACAAAGGAGGGTCTGCCACGAATTTGGGATCAACTAACATGGATTTATCCTAGCCTCAGCAAGCAACTTAATGGTGAATTCATGAAAAGGAAATCTAATCCCACCTAGAAGGGCGTCTCTAAAAATGCATAGCCTATTGGGCCCCCAATGACAAGCCCGATCTCCGGGCTCGGCCAAAACAAATTTGTACCCAGGAGGAAGTTTGTACAATTTTGTAAATTTATCACAATGAATTTGATTAGTGAAGGTGCTAGTAAACCTAGAGGCGTTTGAAGCAGATCATAAAGTGAAGAAAAAGTAGAATTCACGGTAACAATATTACCTCTTTTTACCGCCCTGGCCAGAAGTCTTTGTTGAGCAGCATCCTGGGAATCCGCCATGGATCTTCAAAAAGATGAACGCTTAAAACTTGAGAGGGATGAAGGTTGATTGGAAAAACTTTGCCGGAAATCGCCTTGATAAAATGAACTCTAGAGTGAAATTTGAGAGAATATCTACTAAGAAAGTAATAAGTGAAGTTCTCACTTCACTAATTTATAGTCGAAGAAAATGGTAATTGAAAGGCATATGACTAGGTCTATTTGTAATAATTAGATGACAACTCAACTCTAGCTAATAAAGAGAAGTGAATAATAAACACCAAACAGGAATCAAGACGAAGACAGTCAACTAATCACAAAGGATCTAAGTATCAGAAGTATTTTTATAGGATTGCTACTCAACACTGGAAGAAGTTCAATAACATGTTCAAGCGTCAGTGAAAATAATAAAGTGGTAGTACTTCTAAAGAATAGAGAAGATATAAAAGATTTCAAGTGGTTACTACAGAAGATTCCAGAAGAAGAACACAGACAGTAAAGCAGAAGAATGACATAAGGCCTTAACTTAAAGTATTAATAAATGGAGAATATTTATTAGTATGACACAAATGAACCAGACAGTACATTTGTGTGTCAACTAAAATAATATTTATTCTTCATTTAAATCAAGAGGTTTCAAGATCAGAAGACAAAGAAAAGACAAGAAGATTTCAAAGCTGACTGCAGTTTAATCATATCTCTATAGTATTTTTAATTCTACAATCTAAGTAAGTTAATTATTTAATTGATTTAATTAAATTAATTCAAGTTGAATTTAATTTAATTTATAAATTATTTAATTAATTTAAGTAGAATTAATTTATTATAAAAGAAATGAATTTATATGACTTATATATATATATATATATATATATATATTACGAATGACTTAATAATAAGTCATATCAAATGACTTAGAATAAGTCATACCGAGATTTATATATATCTATAAAATAAGTCATACCGAGCCTTTAAAAGAAAGTCATACCGAAGAAAAGGATAAAAGGTCATGCTGGAGCAAGTGGGAAAATGTCATACCGACCAAGAATGAAAAAGGTCATACCGAGCCTTATTCAGTTAAGTCATACCAAGCTTTTTTCTTTTAAAATAAGTCATTCTGATTTATTTTAATTAAAGAAAATTCGAATATGACTTATAAAGAGTCATACCGAGCTCAGAATAAGTCATACCGAATTTATTAGGTCATGCCCAGTCTTTTTCTAAGTCATACAAGGCTTAATTTCAATAAATTAAGTCATATTGATAAAGGTCATTCTAAGCATTTTCAACCTCTATAAATATGAGGATTGTGCTTCACTTTTCAGTGTTAGAAAATCAGTTCAAATTTAGAAATTTGTCTGCATTGTAATATTCACAGATTTCTATGCAAGTTTGAATATAATTGATTAAACTCGAACACTTCATGTCGAATTTGTTCTAGATTATTTTATCAGTTATAAACTCTAATCCTCAGATAAATTTTGTAATACTTTTCAAGTTAAATTTATATCTTCTACTTGAACAGTATTTCATTAAAATTTATATTTCATGGTTATTTAAAATAATAATTTTAAATCCTAAATATCGCGACGATTTATAGATATTGTATTCAACCCCCCTTCTACAATATCAGGGACCAACAATAATCCAACCGGTTGAACTTCCTATAACCGGTAAAGACAAGGCCCATAAACTATTTGGGCCTAGCAGGCCTGCGGCCCAAAAGTTGACGTGGACTGAAACATATTGAAGAGTGAAATGGGCCAAGGCCCATTAAACCATCGAATTTATAAGACCTTTTACCAGAATCGACCAGGAACATCAATCGACTATAAGGCAATTGATGGCCTAAATTCGACTAGGAATCCCATTCGATCAGGATACAAGTTGGTCACTAAAAACGACTAGGATCTTAGTCGAAATCGACTAGGAATCTCATTCAACCAAGAACCGCTGTCGACCAGGATTCCAACTAAGGCAAAAATTGACCAGAATCTTGGTCGAATTCGACCAGGAATCACCTTCGACTAGAGTCGCTAAAATGGCATAAAAATGATCAGGATCCTAGTCGAAATCGACTAGGAGTCCCACTCGACTAGGATGCAAATTGCCCACTAAAATTGACTAGGAGTCTCACTCGACCAGGATGCAAATTGGCCACTAAAAAGAAGTCTCATTCGACCAGAGTCCCATTACGTCCTAAAACCGACCCGGATCCTAGTCGATTTTCGACCAGGAAGTTCGACTAGGAAGCTTGTTCGATCAGGATTCCGTGACAGCCTAAAACCGACCAGGATTCTGGTCGAATTCGACTAGGATTCCTGGTCGAAGATAATACTGAAAAATGCTAAAAATCATTAAAAATGATTTAAATAGCAAATAAATTCTGGGAAATTCTCTATAAATAGAGAAAAATTCCAAGAAATTAAGGAAAAATACATGTGGGTACAAATAAATTATGAGAAATTCTCTATAAATAGAGGAAAATTCCTAGAAATTAAGGAAAAATACCTGTGGGTACAAATAAATTCCGGAAAATTCTCTATAAATAGAGAAAAATTCCTAGAAATTAAGGAAAAATACATGTAGGTACAAGAAAAGAATTGTGAAAAAATTTTCATAAATGAAGGAGAACATCAATGACAAATTCATAAACCTTAACTTCTACAAAGTATTGTATACTTTATAGAAGTTGGGGGCAAATGATATGGGCTAAAAGTAAGCCCTAAAGACACAATTAATGTGGCATTAATTAGACCTAGTTTGGTCCAAAAGGGAGGCTCATTTAATGAGGCTTGAAACCCTAATTAGCAAATAAATTCGTAATTAATTAATTAGATAAATATACAGCTAATTAATTGTGTCCAACTACAAGGAAACATATTCCTACATGGAAACTGCTTCTACCAAGGATCCAGAATCCTTCTAGGAAATACCTTACCAATCAAGGTTTCTAAACCTACTCTAATTCTTAGACTCTCTACGTCTATATAAAGGGCATAACCCCTCATTATTAGAACTACGTCTGGCTTGATTCTCAACACATATTGAGATACGTAGGCATCTTGTGAGGGCAGAACTAAGCTACGAAACATGTAAATATATTTTTATAATTGAATTTTATTAATGCTTTTTCGAGCTTTTATCACGGCTGGGCCAGATTCAGGCTTTAGGAAGTGTCTCTTCAAATAATGAATGGTTAATTATTTAAATATCAGGAATTTTTATTTATTAAAAATTAAAAAAGAGTCTTTGTATGTTTACGGGCACACTCTAATAACTAACGACTCATTTTAATTTGTGAGATTCTTGTGCCATACAAGACTACAAGATGGTCAATTATTATTAATGAATACGAAGTCAATCAAAATGTATCAATTAAAACATTAAAAAAACTAATTAAAAATATATAACACTAATATTATGAAAAGTGAAAATTGGAATTAATCGGAAATACAGATCAGTGATTTATCGGATAATTAGGGACTAATCGGAATGATTAATCGAGATTAATTTAATATTACTTTCTTATATATAGTCATTTTTTATACATAATATAGATTTAAGTAATAATTTAATAAAATTTTAAAATAAGAGAGAACAAACATATATGTTAAATAATTGAATTTAGTATAAAATAATTTAAATATATATTTTTAAATTTTGACTAATTAATTCTCATTTTTCACTGATATATCCTATTTTTAATTGATTTATCTAATTGTTGACTAATTTTTATATAAAAACGTTTTTTTTGACCTTATTAGTCTAAAATCAGTTTGGAAAATTACAGAACAACAATTAATCAAGGACTAATCCCAATTAATAACCTTAATTTACAACAAAGTATAATACCATTAACCGTTATTTCAAATCTTTTATATTTCGATAATATATATTTCATTAATATTTATATTTAATATTTCAGTTTATACTTTTAGATATGAAATTGAAATATTTTATTCTTAAAGTTAGTATTTATTTTAATTGTCAAATTTTTGCTCAAAAATATATAACAATACAGTAAACGAGCTACTAATTTAGATTATTTAAAATTAAAAAGTGATATTATCTTTTTATTTTAAACAAAAGAATTTTATTATACACGTAACAGGTATGAGCTTGAAAGGTATATATAAATTTTTTAAAGATTTTAATTATTTGTAGGACCAAGCCAGACAATCATTTTAATACTTCCTTTTTAGATACTTGGTTTTAAATTGATGATCACGATAATTATACTATTATAATAATTTCTTTAATCCAAATATATAAAGGATATAATTATAAATAATGAATATTAATAATTAAAATAATCTATTTTATATTTCAAGTTTAACAATTATTTATATTTACTTGTCAAAAAACTCTCTAAATTTATTAGATATTATTATAATAATAAAAAATTAAATTTACATATTTTTTAAAAGGAGGAAATAGAAAAAAAAAAGAGAGAAAAGATGAATAAGAAAGGGAGAAAATATTATTTTATTCTTTTGAAAATGAAATAAAGGTTACCAAAAAATAAGTAACGACGTATGCTTTTCCTAATAATTTACCTAATCATTCGAACACTGTTATAATAGTATAATTATTTTGATATTATTTATATTTAATATTTTTCTTTATTCTCTAATATTTTGGTAAGTATTGGACCAAATGTAAGAAAGAAAACACAGATGCAGAAAGATCAAATTACTGAAACTGCAAGTCTGCAACTAATAGACGAATTAAAAATATGAATGAAATGGATAGTACATAGTGATGACAGTTGTATTTGGAATTTTAGCTGACCAAGTCAAAAGTTGCTCTTGATATTTAGCTATCATTTAAATACTGGTCCCAGTAAATAGTACAGTAATAGTAAGTGACACTATTTGCACCAGCAACTTGCTTACAGAAATAAATGCAATATCGCTGGTCAGTCAAGCCAAGTCAACAGCAACTTGTTCTCAAAAAAAAATATATCAGCAGCAACTTGCTTTAGAAAATGGCTCTTCAAATAATGCATGTTAATTATTTAAATATCAGGGACTTTCAGTCATATAGGCAGTCCCATCCTTGATCATATAATCGAAGAACAATATTATAGATATATGAACTATTCCCTCCGTCCCATAATATTAGTCTTTTTTTTTAAAAAAATTTAATTATAAAAGTAACTTAAATATTTAAATTATATAAAATAATTAACATATAATTTATAGAGTGATGACCCTAAATAATCATTTTTCAGCTTCAAAGGCCCAAAATACTAAAATTCAGAAAATTGACCCTAAATATCGAGCGAACACACTATTGTGCATGCACAAGTATTTAGGGTGTAACGCAACAGGACACAATACGTTTTTAAAAAATGTATGTGCAAGTTGCATTATAATTGTACAAAAACGGATACTAACCAATACTTGAAATACGTTATTTGAATATAAATAAATACACAGAGATACAAGGTCAAAATATACATTCAATGATAGAAGAACTTATGACTCATGAGTTATGACTTAAAGTGGGTTGACATGATAAGTCGGGAGTTTAAAATACATGTTTCCTTAATTTTGTATTATGAGTTTTTAAAAATATAATTATAAAAATAAAAGTGACTTATGAGTAATATATGACATATGGATAAGTTTTATCAAAATAGAAAAAAAAAATAAGTCATTGAAAAAAGTACGTAATACTTATTTCTGGCTTTAAATTAGTTTCTGTCTTATTTCTAACTTTAAATCAGTTTCTTGTTTATTACACAAACATACATTTTTCAGGTTTAAACTCAGAAACAGTTTTAAGCCCCGTGTTAAAGTTTAGCCAAACAACCTCATAGTAGACCATATCGCAGTGTACATCTTTGTCAAAGTGGAGATGCACAAAAAGCCCATCCGACTGGGTTTTGATCGGGCCCGAAAAAGCCTAGGTTTCTTGGTTAAAGCCTGGACCAGGTTTTGACTTTAACCGCGTCAGGCCGGACTTACGGAAAATATTTGAGTCTTTTTAGGCTCCGTAGGTGAGTCGTGTCAGACTTTTATCAGGGGACCGGACCGGGCCGGACTTTATCCGGAACCGATTATTTTTTCATAAAAATTATTAATATAAATTTAATAAGGATTTAATGGTTCTAAAATCATTGTAATTATCTAAAATTAAGACGGGTTACAATATAACGTCAAGATCATTTTCATAAATTCAAGAGAGTGAATTTTATTATTACAAAATTTCATTCAACTTTTATACTTAAAATACTTGTTTCTTTAAGTAAGTTACCTAAAATTGTCTTTGGGAACATTTTTCTCGTTATGTGTATATATACCATTATTCTAGAAAACACTCTTATATAGAGTAACAGAGAGAATCTTTTGATTCTATTAGTTCGGTGATTTTTAGAAAAATTAATCGATTTGTAATGTGAATATATGTGTCTAACTTATTTTTAATTTGTAATAAAAGTAAATACATACATATATACATGTAAATATATTTTAATAATTGAATTTTATTAATGTTTTTTCGAGCTTTTATCACGGCTGGGCCGGATTCAGGCTCTAGGAAGTGTCTCTTCGAATAATGCATGGTTAATTATTTAAATATCAGGAATTTTTATTTATTAAAAATTAAAAAGAGTCTTTGTATGTTTACGGACACACTCTAATAACTAACGACTCATTTTAATTTGTGAGATTCTTGTGCCATACAAGACTACAAGATGGCCAATTATTATTAATGAATAAGAAGTCAATCAAAATTTATCAATTAAAATATTAAAAAAACTAATTAAAAATATATAACACTAATATTATGAAAAGTGGAAATCGGAATTAATCGGGAAACACAGATAAGTGATTTATCGGATAATTAGGAACTAATCGGAATGATTAATCGAGATTAATTTAATATTACTTTCTTATATATAGTCATTTTTTATACATAATATAGATTTAAGTAATAATTTAATAAAATAAGAGAGAACAAACATATATGTTAAATAATTGAATTTAGTATAAAATAATTTAAATATATATTTTTAAATTTTGACTAATTAATTCTCATTTTTCACTGATATATCCTATTTTTAATTGATTTATCTAATTGTTGACTAATTTTTATATAAAAACGTTTTTTTTGACCTTATTAGTCTAAAATCAGTTTGGAAAATTACAGAACAACAATTAATCAAGGACTAATCCCAATTAATAACCTTAATTTACAACAAAGTATAATACCATTAACCGTTATTTCAAATCTTTTATATTTCGATAATATATATTTCATTAATATTTATATTTAATATTTCAGTTTATACTTTTAGATATGAAATTGAAATATTTTATTCTTAAAGTTAGTATTTATTTTAATTGTCAAATTTTTGCTCAAAAATATATAACAATACAGTAAACGAGCTACTAATTTAGATTATTTAAAATTAAAAAGTGATATTATCTTTTTATTTTAAACAAAAGAATTTTATTATACACGTAACAGGTATGAGCTTGAAAGGTATATATAAATTTTTTAAAGATTTTAATTATTTGTAGGACCAAGCCAGACTACCATTTTAATACTTCCTTTTTAGATACTTGGTTTTAAATTGATGATCACGATAATTATACTATTATAATAATTTCTTTAATTTAAATATATAAAGGATATAATTATAAATAATGAATATTAATAATTAAAATAATCTATTTTATATTTCAAGTTTAACAATTATTTATATTTACTTGTCAAAAAAACTCTCTAAATTTATTAGATATTATTATAATAATAAAAAATTAAATTTACATATTTTTTAAAAGGAGGGAAGAGAAAAAAAGAGATAAAAGATGAATAAAAAAGGAAGAAAATATTATTTTATTCTTTTGAAAATGAAATAAAGGTTACCAAAAAATAAGTAATGACGTATGCATTTCCTAATAATTTACCTAATCATTCGAACACTGTTATAATAGTATAATTATTTTGACATTATTTATATTTAATATTTTTCTTTATACTGTAATATTTAGGTAAGTATTGGACCAAATGTAAGAAAGAAAACACAGATGCAGAGAGATCAAATTACTGAAACTGCAAGTCTGCAACTAATAGACGAATTAAAAATATGAATGAAATGGATAGTACATAGTGATGACAGTTGTATTTGGAATTTTAGCTGACCAAGTCAAAAGTTGCTCTTGATATTTAGCTATCATTTAAATACTGGTCCCAGTAAATAGTAATAATCATTTAAATACTGGTCCCAGTAAATAGTAATAGTAAGTGACACTATTTGCACCAGCAACTTGCTTACAGAAATAAATGCAATATCGTTGGCCAGTCAAGTCAAGTGAATAGCAACTTTTATGAGTTTTGTATTATAAGTGATTTATGAGTTTTTAAAAATATAATAATAAAAATAAAGTGACTTATGAGTAATTTATGACATATGGATAATGTTGGACCCAAATCAAGCCTAGTCTATGTAATTATTTGTCTTGCTGTAACATAGTTGGTACTTCTGTAATAGTGTAGTGACTTAGATATTCTTGTGTAATATTGCAGATAGAAGTCTACTCAGTTTGTCTTTGAGTTGTAAATGAAGTAAAAAATAAAGTCTGTTAGAAGATTCAGGTTGAATCATGCAACAAGACAAAGAAGTCTTTTGGAGAAATAAGGAAAGCAATCTGAGAATTCTACTAAGGCAATTACTCAGTCGAGAAGTCAACTATTCGAGAAGTCAGAACTATGAAAACAATTCGAGAAGTCTCAAGACACACTCAATAACTCAGTACTCGATCGAGAAGTCAAGGTATTGAAGCCATTCGAGTAGTGTTAAATGTGAATCATTCGAGAAGTGTGAAAACAATTTGAGAAATTAGCAAAAGGAGCATTCGAGAAGTGGTAAAGCCGAGTCATTCGAGAAGTCACAATTTCAAGTTTACATTCGAGAAGTCATCAAACAGAGTATGCGATCGAAAAGTCTAGTCATTCGAGAAGTCAATCATTCAGAGACTAATCGAGAAGTCACAGCTAGTACTCAATCGAGAAGTTAATCACTATGACTTCTCAAATCTATTTAAACAGAGTACTCGACTGCACCAATGAGCTATTTTCTAGGAGAATTGCAGAACAAGACAGATAATTTTGCAGCTCTGCTTTTGCAGGATAAGTCAAGCCTGCAAAGATAGAGACAAGTTTACAATGAACCTGGGAAGATAGTCAAGACAAATGACAGAAGGTATAAGGCTGGATGTAGCAGTCTGTCACAACAGTGTTAGCTAGAAATAGATATTAGTCAAATGTAAAGTATGTCTTGTCTATTTCTAGTTTTATCAAATCTATCTTATGTGAGCATGTGCACATGACATGTTGTCTATATATTTTATGCACATCAACATTTGATAGATGACTTTGATTTTTACATTGTAATCTTCCTAGAACAAGAAGCTGAAATTCAAATTGAATTTCAGATTGTAGCAAAAATCCATTCTAATAAAATTAGATTGAAAGTTACATCAAGTGTTCACTATATTCACTGATATATGCAGTTGTAAACACTTACCTTGTTCAACCAGTTCAAAGATACAATCCATTCAACAGTCTAACAAAACTTTCTAAATCAAAAGAGGGAAAAGGTTTTGAAGTATACATTCACCCCCCCTCTGTAAACTTCCGGGACTCCTAATTCCTAACAAGTGGTATCAAAGCCAGGTTGTAAACATACATACAGACTAAAGATCAAGATGAGTTCTCAGAAGCTAAGCAGCATAAAGATTCCTACCTTTGACAGAGAAAATTATAACCTATGGAAGAGGAAGATGCTGACGTTCATAAAGGCTGCAAACTCCATGTACCTAGAAATATTGAAGAATGGTCCTTTCATGCCAGTAACTCTAGTTCCTGAAACTACTAGTGGGTCTAAAGTTATTCCTGCAAGATGGATACCTAAAGATCCATCTCAGTACACAGGTTCAGAGAAGGAAAAAGTGTCTCTTGACAATAGTTTAATGCTTATATTAATTAAGTCACATGATCTTGTAATGTACAATAATATTGTCAATTGCACATCTGCCAAACACATATGGGAGACTATAGAAATTCTGTGTGAAGGAATTGAAGAGGTAAGGGAAAATCAAAGGCAGCTCCTTGTTTCTCAGTATGAAGCATTCATGTCAAAACCAAATGAAGGTATAACTGAAGTATTTGAGAGGTTCAACAAACGGATCAATGACCTTCAACTTAATGGGAAGTACTATGAGACAAAGGAGAAAAATATGAAGTTTTTGTTGACTCTTCCAGAGCACCTGGAGCACAAAATCTCTGCAATAAGAGAAGGGAGAGATCTAACAAAGCTTCCACTTGAGACACTCTATGGAATACTAAAGACATATGAACTTAAGTTCTATCAGAAGAAGGCCATTTTGGTAAACAGAGGAAAAATAACAAATGTCTCAAATGCCTTGGTTGCAAATGAACCATCTACAACTGGAAGACTGGTACAAGCAAAAAGATGAAATCTGAAGAGTTTGAAGAACAAGAACAGGAAGAGAAGGACTCTGTCAAAAGTGAATCAGAAGAGGAAGACTTATACACCATTGAAGAACTTGAAGGCATGAACAACAAAACCATGGCCTTCATGGCAAAGAAGTTTGGAAATTTGAGGTTCAAAAGAAACAAAAGTTTTAAACCAAGACCAACCTTCAAGTCTTCAAGCAAAGAAAATAATCCAGCAAGAAGTACCAACAATGGAGGATACAAAACTGGAATAATTGATAGATCTAAGATAAGATGCTATAACTGTAATGAGCTTGGACACTTTGCAACAGAGTGTAAAAAACCTAAAGCAATTAAGAAGGATAAAGATTACTTGGAGTTGGAAGCCAAGTATGAAGCTCTCCTCAAAAAGCAAACATGAAAAGCTTATATTGTTGAAGGAAAATGCTGGGATGACACAGATGAACATGAGGAAAAAGAATATGGGAATTTGGAACTCATGGCCAACTCAAACAATGGATCTTCATCCTCAAATTCTCAGGTACCCTCATTAATCTCACTTGACATGTCAAATTCACAATATAAGAAAACTGTGGAAGAATTGAGCATTGAAATGTTTAACATTCACACAAGTATGACGGCTGCATATGAGGAAATTGCTAGGTTAGTAAAAGCTAATGATGAACTGACTGCTAGAAATGAAACTCTGGAATTATCTGTAATAACTCTGGAAAACATGAAATAGGAAAATGAGTATCTCAAAAACAAAGTTGTTTATTCTGAACAAATTGAAAAATTTCTTAAAGAAAAAATTTCTGAAAATGAGTTAAAAATCAGATCTTATCAAAATTCAGCCACTGTTGTGCAAGAGTTCCATTGAGAAAAACAAGGAAATCTCTAGGATTGGAGTTGGTTTTGATTATGAGAATCTCAAAAAGAAGAAATCAGCTTCAACAAAAGGCAAGAAAGTTGAAATTAATGGAAATCCTCATATTTTGAAAAATGTCAAGGAACCAATTTTCAAGAAAGCAACTGTTGAATTTGATGAGGTCAGTATGGTCATCAAACAACAGTTGGATGATGAGGATAAGGAAGCAACTAAAAGAAATGTGCCCTCTGTTGAAAAAGAAGAACCCACAATCAAAACCAAGTCCATTCTTGTTCAAACTGAAACAAAACAGAATGCTCAGAAAAATGACACCATGCATGCTAAGAAGAAAAAGACAAATAGAAATGGAAAAATAGGCATCAACAAATACAACTATGCACATGTTCATAATGCACCTAGAAAGATTTGTAAAAACTGTGGTTCAACAAATCATCTTACTCATATGTGCAAGAAGCCTGTTGTTGAAAATAATGAGTTTGCCTGTTGTTATGTTAAACCTTTAATACATGATGATCATAAATTTTGTGACAAATTTGATTGTATGCCATGCAACATGAATATCATGAATACCTATTTTAGGCTCAGAAAACAGTTTGTTAATGGATGTTTAAGTCAAAATCTGAACATTAATCCTAAGTCTAAATCTGCCAGTCCTGTAAAGCGTAGAAAACAGTCCATGTCACCTAAGCATGCATCTAGTTCTGAAAGTACTAATCAAGCTAAAGATCAGAATAGGAAATTTGAGAACATGCATGTGCAGGCAACTAAGAATGCTAAAAACAGGAATGACACTCATGCAACTAAGCATAAAGGACCCAACCTTGTTTGGGTACCAAAGAAAACTTGATTTGTGTTTATTTGTAGGGCACAGGTAAGAAGAAGGTCATGTGGATTTTGGACAGTGGATGTTCAAGGCATATGACTGGTAACAAAGCCCTGCTGTCACTGTTTAAAGAGGAGGCTGGCCCAATGGTAACTTTTGGAGACAACAGCAATGGTTTCATCATGGGATATGGAAAATTAATTCATGGAAATGTTGTCATTGAAGATGTAGTCTTGGTCAGTGGTCTGAAGCATAATCTTCTCAGCATCACTCAATTCTGCAACAAAGATCTGAATGTGGAGTTTGAAAAGGAATTGTGTCTCATATCACACAGAAAGACCAAGGAGATTGCTCTGCAAGGAGTGAGAAAGGGAAGCCTGTTTGTAGCAGATTTGGACTCTGCAAACAAGGAGAAAATTTGTTATTTCTACACCAAAGCCTCAGAAAACGAAAGTTTGCTTTGGCACAAGAGATTGTCTCACTTAAATCTCAAAAACATTAATTCTTTAGTCAAAAGAGAATTAGTGAAAGATTTGCCTTCACTTGAATTCTGCATAGAAGGATTGTGTGAGGCATGTTAGAAAGGGAAAGTAAAGAGATCAAGTCACAAAAGTAAGGAATTCACTTCAATCATCAAACCACTGCAATTAATTCATATGGACCTCTTTGGACCAGTAAATGTTATGTCCATGTCTAAGAAAAGATTTCTTCTAGTCATGGTTGATGATTTTTCAAAGTACACTTGGGTAGAATTCTTGCATTCAAAAGATGAAGCTCCTGAGGTTATCATTAAAAATCTGAGAAGATTGGATAAATGACCTACACCAGCAGTTACCATAAGGAGTGACAATGGTACAGAATTCAAAAATGCTATACTCAATGAATTCTGCAAAGAGAAAGGTATCACTCATCAATTCTCAGCCCCAAGGACTCCATAACAAAATGGAGTAGTTGAAAGAAAGAACAGGACTCTCATTGAAGCTGTAAGGACCATGTTAGCAGAAGCAAATCTACCAACTAGCTTTTGGGATGTGGCTGTTAGAACTGCCTGTTACACTCAAAACAGAACACTCATCACAAAGCCAGTTGGAAAGACTCCTTATCACATCATGACAAATAGAAGTCCATCTGTAAAATACATGCATGTGTTTGGAACAAAGTGTTTTGTTCTCAAAGATGATGTCAACAATTTTGGGAAATTTGAAGCCAAGACATATGAAGGAATTTTTGTGGGATACTCATTGGACAAGACTATTTCTAGAGTGTATGTGATTGATCAACAAAAGATTTTGGAAAGTACAAATGTGACATTTGATGATTTCAAATTCCCTGCTATGAATTTGTTAGGTGAAATCTGTGACACCTTGAGATTTGAAAATGAAATGGAGTCTGAAACAGTTGCAACTGAAAATGGTGTCAACACTTATGAAGAATCACATGTATACATCTCACATGGATCAGCTGAGGAAAGAGGTAATGAAGATTACAGTCACATTCAACTTGAGAACTTTCCACACAACCCTAGCTTCAACTCAGGGGGAGATTCTCAAGGATCTGTAATAATTGGAAGCAACTTCAATCAGGAAGAAATATGTTCAAATGAAAGAGATGGAGCTCATCAAACTAAATGGAATAGGGCTCACACAGCTGATTAAATCATTGGAAATCCTGATGAAGGTGTGAGAACAAGAAGAGCATCTATGAATGAATGTCTATTTGCTTGTTTTCTGTCTCAAAATGAGCCAAAAAGGATTGAAGAAGCCTTGCTAGATCCAGACTGGATAATTGCCATGCAAGAGGAATTGAATCAGTTTATGAGAAACAATGTTTGGGAATTAGTGCCACCTCCAAAGGACAGATCAGTAATTGACACTAAATGGGTCTATAGGAACAAAATGGATGAACATGAAACAGTAATAAGGAACAAAGCAAGGTTGGTTGAAAAAGGCTATTCACAAGAATAAGGCATTGACTATGATGAGACTTTTGCTCCTGTTGCAAGATTGGGAGCAATTAGAATTTTCCTAGTCTTTGCAGCACACTCAAACTTTAAGGTCTACCAAATGGATGTCAAAAGTGCATTTCTCAATGGTGAATTAGAAGAGGAAGTATATGTCAACCACCTGGCTTTGAAGATCCAAATTTTCTAGACTTTGTTTACAGACTCATCAAAGCATTGTATGGACTCAAACAAGCCCCAGGAGCATGGTATGACACTCTGTCAAAATTTCTTTTGGAGAATCAATTCACTAGAGGAACTACTGACAAAACTCATTTCTACAAGAAGCATGGCGAGGATATCATACTTGTTCAAATCTATGTAGATGATATCATTTTTGGATCATCTAATGAAAAATTATGTCAAAGGTTCTCTAAGCTAATGCAAAGTGAATATGAGATGAGCATGATGAGAGAGCTCAATTACTTTCTAGGTCTTCAAATAAGCCAAAGGGCTGAAGGCATCTTCATAAGTCAAACAAAATACATCAATGACTTACTCAAAAGGTTTGACACGCACGATTGCTCAACTACCAAAACACCAATGTCTATAGCTACAAAACTTGATGAAGATAAGAAAGGAAAAAGTGTAGACATGAAGACCTATAGAGGAATGATTGGATCTCTCCTCTATCTCACAGCTAGTAGACCTGACATAATGTTCTCTACATGCCTATGTGCAAGGTTTCAGGCAAATCCCAAAGAATCCCATCTCATTGCTGTCAAGAGAAATCTGAGATATCTCAAAGGAACATCCTTTATGGGATTATGGTACCCTAAAGAAACAGGATTCAACCTAGTTGGATTTTCAGATGCTGATTTTACTGGTTGCAGAGTGGATAGGAAAATCACCTCAGGAAGCTGTCAAATTTCTTGGACAAAGATTGGTGTCTTGGTTCAGCAAAAAGCAACAATCTGTGTCTACTTCCACATCTAAGGCTGAATATATTGCTGTTGGAAACTGCTGTGCTCAAGTGCTTTGGATTAGGAATCCACTAAGAGACTATGGAGTTGTGTTGGAAGGAATTCCCATCATGTGTGACAATACAAGTGCCATATCAATTGTTGCCAATCCAGTCAACCATTCCAAGAAAAAACACATTGATGTAAGGTACCATTTCATAAGGGAACATGCTGAAAATGGAGTGATTAAATTGTTCTATGTTCCTACACAAAAATAGTTGGCTGATATATTTACTAAGCCACTTGATACAACCACCTTTAACAGACTGGTTAGTGATATTGGAATGCTAAATTCTTCAGGATAAGTGACTCAATAAATATATCTCCAACTGTTACAACAATGGTTTCACATACATGAACATAAATGATTTATCTAAGTGAAACAAAATTGATGTATGGTTATAAATGTCAGTTATATTGTTGTACATGTTTTTTTAAAATTAAAACCAACTTGGAACTATTTCCTGGGTCTAAGTAAACCTGAAAAGAACTATCATACTTGTGCATCATTAAATAACAAGTATGATAATTCAAACTTTAGGAACATTAATCAATCACATTTCTTATATTAAGGTGAATAAATAAATTTTACTTATCTAAGAAATGATGGTTGCAAATTATTATTTTATTTTCCAAGTGAAGATAGAATAATTTCCTAAAAACTGGAGTTTGTAGTTAAGTTGCAATTCTGTCTGACTTCTCGACTAAGTTTAAATTCTTGAGTTCTCGAATCATTCAATTTAAGAGTTCTCGAATGTCTTGAGTTCTCGAATCAGTCTTCTCTAGAATTCTCGATCAAGCATTATTGGGAGCTCTCGAATCACCAGAGTTCTCGAATATAGCTTGAGTTAGTTCTCGATTGTCTTAGTTCTCGATCAAAGTCTGACAATTCTCTACTAAAACAACTTTACTCTTTTCTGAGTTCTCGACCACTAAAATTGATTACTATTCTAGTCGAGTTGTCCGTGTTATATAAATAGCAAAATAGATCTAACATTTCATTTTTACGCTTAACTACAAACTCAAAGAAACCCTTGCACTCCAACTGTTACTCTTGAACATCTCTCTCTCTCTCTAAAACTTCCGTTTCTTCTTTTCTCTATTTCTATACACTAACTCAATGGCGTCCTCAAGTTCAGTTTCAACCGAAGTTTTTGTTATTGCAGAAACCAACTTCTTAGCCATATCCAGAGATGCAGATGCAAAATCACAGTACAAATGCTTCCCAAAATTTCTCATAGACTCGTACTTAAAATAAGCCTTGTTAGCAAACCCAACCCTTTATCTGGATATTCTCGAACTATTTTGGGCAACTGCAGACTGAGAAAACATAGCTCTGGAGGATGGGAGCTCAAAAGTGGTTGTAACCTGTAAAATCCAAGGAGTAGATGTAAGTTTTGATGAAGAAGATGTTAAAAAAAGCTTGAAAATTCCAACTGAAGAGTTTGCTGAGAAACCTACTGAAGATGACCTGCTAGACTTTCTGGAGATCATTAGGTACTCTGATGCTGTGGACAAAGAAGGTAAGAAGTTCAAGCTTGGGAAGATAAACAAGAAGTTTATGAGGAAGGAGTGGTCATTCTTGTTCGACACTATCTTGAGAGTCTTCACCTGCAGGAAGACAGGGTTTGACCAGGTTAGCCTAATTGCTATGAAGCTGGCCTACTCATTGGCCTACAACCAAGGGCTCAATGTTGGAAAGCTAGTTCTTGGGGAACTCATAACCAGGATTCCCAGGAAAGGTAATGAGATTTTTTTCCCTCGCTTCATTCAATTAATTCTCAATTATAAGAATGCTAGTTTAATTGAATTGCCTCGGATGAACAAATAGAGAATTGGCTATTCCAAATCCATGTCAAAAATTATTTTTGCCACATTGAATAGGAGAAACACAGTGAATGTTCCACTTTAAGTTACATCTCACATGTTGAGTGTATTTAGGGGGTACCGACTTGTGCAGCCTAAATATGGTTACCTTGATGCAGTAAGGGGTCCTAAGGTTGCAAAAGAACCAAATGCACCTAACCTAAGGACCTCTAACCCAACTGCTAGCCCTTCCTTGAATCCCCTAGATGTTAGTAAACGAACATCTATATCCTCTCAACATGGTGTAGTTGCAAAGAAGAAAAAGGAGAAAGCTGTTAAGAAAAGAACACTGTAAACTGTTGTAGAAAGTGAAGGTGTTTTAGATGAGTCACCTGTGGAGCCTTTAACCGGGAGGAAGAAAAATAAAAAGGCCACAACAGACCACTCTACATCCTCTCAACAGGATGTAGAGATTAACAAGGGACTAAACCTACTACTAGGTGCACTTTCTCAACAAGGTGCATCTATTGAAATTGGGAGCCAACCCACTCCATATTGTACAGAGTCTGCACCATTGCAGGAATTCATTCATGTCAATGAAGATGTTTTAGTTGAAAAGGAGACACACTGTGCACCAGTAGGATCCTCTCTTGAAACTTCCCCATTTTCTCAGGGGGAGTTGCCAATACTCACCTCTGCTACTATTACTTCTTCAACTCCAAAAATTTCTTCTACACCAATTGTGTCCAGCCAAACACAGGAGGTGATTGATCATCAGGATTCTTACTTCCCTGGTGAGCCCCATTCAAGTGACTTGGTGCATGACACCTTGCTCACCACTCAGGACACTCATTTAGATGGTAAGGGAATGCATGCTGAGGCATATCCTGATGACACCATCAAAACCACAGAGGTTTCAGAAGTTTTTACTTCAGGCTCTGTGGGGGATAAGGCATGTCAAAGCCAAGTGTCTTCACAGACATTGGGTAATCTAGGGGACCTCCACACCATGCAAATGGCATCCCCTAGACATTCCCCAGTCATTCAAAGACTCTCTCCTCAGGAGAAATCACCTGTCCATCCAGTATCTAATGAATCATTTGAGAAATTGGATGAGGAAATAGATACCGAGGGGACCACTGTAACAAGTGGCCCTAGCTCTCACTCTCTGTCACAATGGCTGGAACCTGTGCAACATGACAGGGAACCAAGACCATCAAATCTTGGTGGGTCACTGTCTGATGAAAAACTACAGGAATTGTATGGAGATCAATTGGAAGGATTCTATCATATTGTACAACAACTACTGACCTCTCACTTGCTAAATATGGATTATGCTGCTATAATGATGGAGTATGCAAAAGTTCAGGAGGAGTTGAAAGAGAAAAATGCAAATGTGGCTGAAGATGAAGAGGTAAATGTAGATGCCTGGTTAGATGGAAAATCTGCAGTTAGCATGGATGAAGTTTTGGAGTGAACAGGCAGAAGTACCTTACTTCTCTTGGATCTTGTGAGAAGATTTTTACTCATAGTGCCACATATGATGCAATTCATGAAGCTAACGAAGTCCAGCTGCAGTCAAACCACTACCTTTCCAAGGGAGTTCAATCTGAAATTCATGATCACAGGGCCAAGGTAGAGGGTGCATTAAAGGCTATTGAAGACAAGCTAAGGCCTGGTGATTTTTATGGAGGCATTCCAAGAGGAGATTCTGCAAAGTCTTCACTTCTCCATTCTAAGATGGATTCTCTGGAGAAGGTGTTTAAGGACATGGTTCACAGTCATCAAGCCATCCTGGAAAATCAAAGGAAAATCAACAATATGGTTGAAGTCTTATTCAAAAACAGGCATGCAGACAGGCTGCCTGAGGATGTGCCCATTCACACCTTATCACCATTTCAGGTGGATCTGTACTATCAGTCCAAGGCCAAAGATGAAGCTGCAAGGGCCTTCACAATTGACACTTTAGATGCCAGAGTTGATTTTCTTGCCACCACAGTCTCCACAGTTGTGTCAGATGTACAACATCTCAAGAAGGAGTTTGTCAATTCTTCTGCAACTCAAGGCACTACTCTTGCAAACATTTCTGCTCAACTTACTTCTCTGCAGTCACTTATATCTAACTTGGGTCAATCAAGTCATGCTCCTCCAGAAACGGTTCCCACTCATATCAAGCCAAGTCATTCTACCTTTCTTCCAAGACAAGATATCAATCCTAAGGGAGAGAAGGAAATGAGAGAAGAGATAGAAGTTGAAAGGCAAAAGGCAGTTTTGAGAAAGCTCAGGAGTGAAATTCTAATGCCTAATTCTGACAAAAATTTTTTGGACCTTCTACATCACATCAAAAAGCAAGTCAAGGGCAATCATTGGAGCTACAAGAAGATGCTTGACAATGCTATTATTGCAGTAAGGGGAGTCAAATTTGAGCAGAATGGTCAAATGTTCAAAGAGCCTTTAATTCAGATGGAGTCTGGTTACTTCAAAGTCTCAGTTGCACTTTTTCAAAGATTATCTTATACTCAGCTGGAGTGTCTGCACAAAGCAGTGGAGTTAGTAACTCAGAAGGATGAAGAATTGAAGAATCTAATATTGGGACCTCTCTTACCCAATGCACTTCCTAAAACTTACTGCAATCCAGATGGAGTGATGTACATGGCTAGAGGAGAAAGGCTTATACATTTCAAGATTCCTCAACATCTCAACTCAGGGAACAGAAGTCAAATCATAAATCTGATTGAGTTGATTGAAAAGAAAAAGGTAAAACAAGTTGAAGACAATGTGATTGTAGAAAGGATGAAGAAGTTTATAAGTGGTCAAATATCTGACTTTGCAAGTGAAGAGTTGAAGAAACAGAAGAAGGATGATGAGGACAAGGATCAGGACAAGAAGGACAAAAAGCCTGAGTCCAGGAGTGATAAGGATAGAAAGAAGGAAGACAAGAAAAAGGATAATGTTGACAAGAAGAAAAGAGAAGAATCTGAAAAAGAGAAGCAGTATCAAATGACAAATCCTTCCAAGCAGCAAGCGGTTGGTACTCATTCTAGTACACCTACCAAATCTCAGGGTACTAGTGTGATATCAACAGTTTCTGAAACTGCTATTGCCCCTAAATTCAAATCTCCAAGAAGACTGTTTATGAAAGTTACTGCACATGGAGTGATAAAGAAGGAAATTAGAAAGAATCAGGTAAAGAAATTGAAGCCAAGTCAACAGATCAAGGTCAATACTGCCATAATAACTAAATTTAAGAATTCTACTAGCTCATTGCTAGTTAGATGTCATAAGTGGAGGAAGCAAATCATTGTTCCTGATAAAGGTCTAGAAGTTAAGCCTATCCAAGAAATTGCAGAGATTGATAAAAGAATGATCAAACAGTGGAAGGCCAACATAATTGTCAAGGTTGAAATCAGGGACAAAAGAATGTTTGTTACAACTGTTGATGAAGAAGAAAGAGGTTTCCATCATGATAACTCTAATGCCGACTCATGATATTAGGAGAGTGATCAACTTATTTGACAAGAAAAGCATGATTGATAAATTAAAGATGATGGAAATGGCTCAGTACCTGGCAAAGAAATATCAGAAAAAGATTGAAAAAGTCAAATATATGGAGGATATGGTTGTCAAGAAGAGGAAGGAAGAGGAAAGAATAGAAAAGTTGTCTAAAGAATTAAGAAGGTAGGGAAAGTGCAGGGTGTTCAAGGATCCTGATAGAATTGAATTTAAACTAAGAAGTGGAGCCACAATTAAAATCAGAATGAAGTTTATTCAAGACTATCCTATGCAAACCCTCAAGATTGCTGCTGACATGTTAAAAGATGCTATATTAATTGAAGAAGTCATGGCCAAACAACAAATTCTAGAGGTTATTGAAGAAAATAAGGCAAGGGAGGAAAGAGAAAGAAAAGAAAGATATGACCAGGCAGTTCATCAACAACAACAGAATAGGTAGGCTTGATATCTTGTATTAATTTGTAAAATTTATCATTTTCCAAATTGAGGGAGATTGTTGGACCCAAATCAAGCCTAACATATGTAATTATTTGTCTTGCTGTAACATAGTTGGTACTTCTGTAATAGTGTAGTGACTTAGATATTCTTGTGTAATATTGCAGATAGAAGTCTACTCAGTTTGTCTTTGAGTTGTAAATGAAGTAAAAAATAAAGCCTGTTAGAAGATTCAAGTTGAATCATGCAATAAGACAAAGAAGACTTTTGGAGAAATAAGGAAAGCAATCTGAGAATTCTACTAAGGCAATTACTCAGTCGAGAAGTCAGCTATTCAAGAAGTCAGAACTATGAAAACAGTTCGAGAAGTCTCAAGACACAATCAACAGCTCAGTACTCGATCGAGAAGTCAAGGTATTGAAGCCATTCGAGTAGTGTTAAATGTGAATCATTCGATAAGTGTGAAAACAATTCGAGAAGTTAGTAAAAAGAGCATTCGAGAAGTGGTAAAGCTGAGTCATTCGAGAAGTCACAATTTCAAGTTTACATTCGAGAAGTCTAGCCTAATCGATAAGTCATCAAATAGAGTATGCGATCGAGAAGTCTAGTCATTCGAAAAGTCAATCATTCAGAGACTAATCGAGAAGTCATAGCTAGTACTCAATCAAGAATTCAATCACTATGGCTTCTCAAATCAATTTAAACAGAGTACTTGACTGCACCAAAGAGCTATTTTCTAGGAGAATTGCAGAACAAGACAGATAATTTTGCAGCTCTGCTTTTGCAGGATAAGTCAAGCCTGCAAAGATAGAGACAAGTCTACAATGAAGCTGGGAAGATAGCCAAGACAAATGCAGAAGGTATAAGGCTGGATGTAGCAGTCTGTCACAACAGTGTTAGCTAGAAATAAATATTAGTCAAATGTAAAGTATGTCTTGTCTATTTCTAGTTTTAGGAAATCTAACTTATGTGAGCATGTGCATATGACATGTTGTCTATATATTTTATGCACATCCATATTTGATAGATGGCTTTGATTTTTACATTGTAATCTTCCTCGAACAAGAAGCTGAAATTTAAATTAAATTTCAGATTCTAGCAAAAATTCATTCTAATAAAATTAGATTGAAAGTTACATCAAGTGTTTACTATATTCACTGATATATGCAGTTATAAACACTTCCAGTTCAAAGATACAATCCATTCAACAGTCTAACAAAACTTTCTACATCAAAAGAAGGAAAAGGTTTTGAAGTGTACATTCACCCCCCTCTGTAAACTTCTGGGACTCCTAATTCCTAACAAGTGGTATCAGAGCCAGGTTGTAAACATACATACAGACTAAATATCAAGATGAGTTCTCAGAAGCTAAGCAGCATAAAAATTCCTACCTTTGACAGAGAAAATTATAACCTATGGAAGAGGAAGATGCTGATGTTCATAAAGGCTGCAAAGTCCATGTCCCAGAAATATTGAAGAATGGTCCTTTCATGCCAGTAATTCTAGTTCCTGAAACTACTAGTGGGTGTGAAGTTATTCCTGCAACATGGATACCTAAAGATCCATCTCAGTACATAGATTCAGAGAAGGAAAAAGTGTCTCTTGACAATAGTTTAATGCTTATATTAATTGAGTCACTGAATTTTGTAATGTACAATAATATTGTCAATTGCACATCTTCCAAACACATATGGGAGACTATAGAAATTCTGTTTGAAGGAACTGAAGAGGTAAGGGAAAATCAAAGGCAGCTCCTTGTTTCTCAGTATGAAGCATTTATGTCAAAACCAAATGAAGGTATAACTGAAGTATTTGAGAGGTTCAACAAACCGATCAATGACCTTCAACTTCGTGGGAAGTACTATGAGACAAAGGAGAAAAATATGAAGTTTTTGTTGACTTTTCCACAGCATCTGGAGCACAAAATCTCTGCAATAAGAGAAGGGAGAGATCTAACAAAGCTTCCACTTGAGACACTCTATGGAATACTAAAGACATATGAACTTGAGTTCTATTAGAAGAAGGCCATTTTGGCAAACAGAGGAAAAATGGCAAATGTCTCAAATGCCTTGGTTGCAAAGGAACCATCTACAACTGAGAAGACTAGTACAAGCAAAAAGGTGAAAACTGAAGAGTTTGAAGAACAGGAACATGAAGAGAAGGACTCTGTCAAAAGTGAATCAGAAGAGGAAGACTTCTACACCATTGAAGAACTTGAAGGCATGGACAACAAAACCATGGCCTTCATGGCAAAGAAGTTTGGAAATTTGAGGTTCAAAAGAAACAAAAGTTTTAAACCAAGACCAATCTTCAAGTCTTCAAGCAAAGGAAAGGATCCAGCAAGAAGTACCAACAATGAAGGATACAAAACTGGAACAATTGATAGATCTAAGATAAGATGCTATAACTATAATGAGCTTGGACACTTTGTAACAGAGTGTAGAAAACCTAAAACAATTAAGAAGGATAAAGATTACTTGGAGTTGGAAGCGAAGTATGAAGCTCTCCTAAAAAAGCAGACAGGAAAAACTTATATTGTTGAAGGAAAATGCTGGAATGACACAGATGAAGATGAGGAACAAGAATTTGGGAATCTGACACTCATGGCCAACACAAACAATGGATCTTCATCCTCAAATTCTCAGGTACCCTCATTAATCTCACTTGACATGTCAAATTCACAATATAAGAAAACTGTGAAAGAATTGAGCATTGAAATGTTTAACATTCACACCAGTATGACTGATGCATTTGAAGAAATTGCTAGGTTAGTAAAAGCTAATGATGAACTGACTGCTAGGAATGAAACTCTGGGATTATCTGTAATAACTCTGGAAAACATGAAACAGGAAAATGAGTATCTAAAAAACAAAGTTATTTGTTCTGAACAAATTGAAAAATTTCTTAAAGAACAAATTTCTAAAAATGAGTTAAAAATCAGACCTTATCAAAATTCAGCCACTGTTGTGCAAGAGTTCCATGAGAAAAACAAGGAAATCTCTAGGATTGGAGTTGGTTTTGATTATGAGAATCTCAAAAAGAAGAAATCTGCTTCAACAAAAGGCAAGAAAGTTGAAATTCATGGAAATCCTCATATTTTGAAAAATGTCAAGGAACCAATTTTCAAGAAAGCAACTGTTGAATTTGATGAGGTCAGTATGGTCATCAAACAACATTTAGATGATGAGGATAAGGAAGAAACTAAAAGAAATGTGCCCTTTGTTAAAAAAGAAGAACCCACAATCAAAACCAAGTCCATTCCTGTTCAAACTGAAACAAAACAGAATGCTTAGAAAAATGACACCATGCATGCTAAGAAGAAAAAGACAAATAGAAATGGAAAAATAGGCATCAACAGATACAACTATGCACCTGTTCATAATGCACCTAGAAAGATTTGTAAAAACAATGGTTCAACAAATCATCTTACTCATATGTGCAAGAAGCCTGTTATTGAAAATAATGAGTTTGTCTGTGGTTATGTTAAACCTTTAATGCATGATGATCATAAATTTTGTGACAAATTTGATTGTATACCATGCAACATGAATATCATGAATGCCTGTTTTAGGCTCAGAGAACAGTTTGTTAATGGATGTTTAAGTTAAAATCTGAACATTAATCCTAAGTCTAAATCAGCCAGTCCTGTAAAGCATAGAAAACATTCCATGTCACCTAAAAGCATGCATCTAGTTCTGAAAGTACTAATCAAGCTAAAGATCAGAATAGGAAATTTGAGAACATGCATGTGTTGGCAACTAAGAATGCTAAAAATAGGAATGACACTCATGCAACTAAGCATAAAGGACCCAACCTTGTTTGGGTACCAAAGAAAACTTGATTTGTGTTTGTTTGCAGGGCACAGGTAGGAAGAAGGTCATGTGGATTTTGGACAGTGGATGTTCAAGGCATATGACTGGTAACAAAGCCCTGCTGTCACAGTTTAAAGAGGAGGCTGGCCCAATGGTAACTTTTGGAGACAACAGCATTGGTTTCACCATGGGATATGGAAAATTAATTCATGGAAATGTTATCATTGAAGATGTAGCCCTGGTCAGTGGTCTAAAGTATAATCTCCTCAACATCACTCAATTCTGTAACAAAGATCTGAAAGTAGAGTTTGAAAAGGAATTGTGTCTCATATCACACAGAAAGACCAAGGAGATTGCTCTGCAAGGAGTGAGAAAGGGAAGCCTGTTTGTAGCAGATTTAGACTCCGCAAACAAGGAGAAAATTTGTTATTTCTACACCAAAGCCTCAGAAAATGAAAGTTTGCTTTGGCACAAGAGATTGTCTCACTTAAATCTCAAAAACATTAATTATTTAGTCAAAAAAGAATTAGTGAAAGATTTGCCTTCACTTGAATTCTGCATAGAAGGATTGTGTGAGGCATGTCAGAAAGGGAAAATGAAGAGATAAAGTCACAAAAGTAAGGAATTCACTTCAATCATCAAACCACTGCAATTAATTCATATGGACCTCTTTGGACCAGTAAATGTTATGTCCATGTCTAAGAAAAGATTTCCTCTAGTCATGGTTGATGATTTTTCAAAGTACACTTGGGTAGAATTCTTGCATTCAAAAGATGAAGCTCCTGAGGTTATCATTGAAAATCTGATAAGAATGGCTAAAGGACCTATACCAGTAGTTGCCATAAGGAGTGACAAAGGTACATAATTCAAAAATGCTATACTCAATGAATTCTGCAAAGAGAAAGGTATCACTCACCAATTCTCAGCCCCAAGGACTCCACAACAAAATGGAGTAGTTGAAAGAAAGAACATGACTCTCATTGAAGCTGCAAGAACCATGTTAGCAGAAGCAAATCTACCAACTAGCTTTTGGGATGAGGCTGTTAGAACTGCCTGTTACACTCAAAATAGAACATTCATCACAAAGCCAGTTGGAAAGACTCCTTATCACATCATGACAAATAGAAGGCCATCTGTAAAATACATGCTTGTGTTTGGAACAAAGTGTTTTGTTCTCAAAGATGATGTCAACAATCTTGGGAAATTTGAAGCCAAGGCATATGAAGGAATTTTTGTGGGATACTCATTGGACAAGACTGTTTATAGAGTGTATGTGATTGATCAACAGAAGATTTTGGAAAGTACAAATATGACATTTGATGATTTCAAATTCCCTGCTATGAATTTGGAAGGTGAAATCTGTGACACCTTGAGATTTGAAAATGAAATGGAGTCTGAAACAGTTGCAACTGAAAATGGTGTCAACACTCGTGAAGAATCACATGTAGACATCTCATATGGATCAGTTGAGGAAAGAGGTAATGAAGATTACAGTCACATTCAACTTGAGAACTCTCCACACAACCCTAGCATCAACTCAAAGGGAGATTCTCAAGGATCTGTAATAATTGGAAGTAACTTCCACCAAGAAGAAACATGTTCAAATGAAAGAGATGGAGCTCATCAAAATAAATGGAATAGGGCTCACACAGCTGATCAAATCATTGGAAATCATGATGAAGGTGTGAGAACAAGAAGATCAACTATGAATGAATGTCTCTTTGCTTGTCTTCTGTTTCAAAATGAGCCAAAAAGGCTTGAAGAAGCCTTGCTAGATCCAGACTGGATAATTGCCATGCAAGAGGAATTGAATCAGTTTATGAGAAACAATGTTTGGGAATTAGTGCCACCTCCAAAGGACAGATCAGTATTTGGCACTAAATGGGTCTATAGGAACAAAATGGATGAACATGGAACAGTAATAAGAAACAAAGCAAGGTTGGTTGCAAAAGGCTATTCACAAGAAGAAGGCATTGACTATGATTAGACTTTTGCTCCTGTTACAAGATTGGAAGCAATTAGAATTTTCCTAGCCTTTACAGCACACTCAAACTTTAAGCTCTACCAAATGGATGTCAAAAGTGCATTTCTCAATGGTGAATTAGAAGAGGAAGTATATGTGCAACAACCACCTGGTTTTGAAGATCCATATTTTCTAGACTTTGTTTACAGACTCATCAAAGCATTGTATAAACTCAAACAAGCCCCTAGAGCATGGTATGACACTCTGTCAAAATTTCTTCTAGAGAATCAATTCACTAGAGGAACTTTTGACAAAACTCTTTTCTACAAGTAGCATGGTGAGGATATCATATTTGTTCAATTCTATGTAGATGATATCATTTTTGGATCATCTAATGAAAAATTATGTCAAAGATTCTCTAAGCTAATGCAAAGTGAATATGAGATGAGCATGATGGGAGAGCTCAATTACTTTCTAGGTCTTCAAATAAGCCAAAGGGCTGATGGCATCTTCATAAGTCAAACAAAATACATCAATGACTTACACAAAAGGTTTGACTAATAAGATTGCTCAACTTCCAAAACTCCAATATCTACAGCTACAAAACTTGATGAATATAAGAAAGGAAAAAGTGTAGACATGAAGACCTACAGAGGAATGGTTGGATCTCTCCTCTATCCCACATCTAGTAGACCTGACTTAATGTTCTCGACATGCCTATGTGCAAGGTTTCAGGCAAATCCCAAAGAATCCCATCTCATTGCTGTTAAGAGAATTCTGAGATATCTCAAAGGAACATCCTTTATGGGATTATGGTACCCTAAAGAAATAGGATTCAAGCTAGTTGGATATTCAGATGCTGATTTTACTGGTTGCAGAGTGGATAGGAAAAGCACCTCAGGAAGCTGTCAATTTCTTTGACAAAGATTGGTGTCTTGGTTCAGCAAAAAGCAACAATCTGTGTCTACTTCCACAGCTGAGGCTGAATATATTTCTGCTGGAAGCTGTTGTGCTCAAGTGCTTTGGATTAGGAATCAACTAAGAGACTATGGACTTGTGTTGAAAGGAATTCCTATCATGTGTTACAATGCAAGTGCCATATCAATTGTTGCCAATCCAGTCAACCATTCCAAGACAAAGCACATTGATGTAAGGTACCATTTCATAAGGGAACATGCTGAAAATGGAGTGATTAAATTGTTCTATGTTCCTACACAAAAATAGTTGGCTGATATATTTACTAAGCCACTTGATGAAGACACCTTTAACAGGCTAGTTAGTGATATTAGAATGCTAAATTCTTCAGGATAAGTGACTCAATAAATATATCTCCAAACTATTACAACAATGGTTTCACAGACATGAACATAAATGATTTATCTAAGTGAAACAAAATTGATGTATGTTTATAAATATGTCAGTTATATTGTTGTACATGTTTTTTTTAAATTAAAACCAACTTAGAATTATTTCCTGGCTCTAAGTAAACCTGAAAAGAACTATCATACTTGTGCATCATTAAATAATAAGTATGATAATTCAAACTTCAGGAACATTAATCAATTATATTTCTTATATTAAGGTGAATAAATAAATTTTATTTATCTAAGAAATGGTGGTTGCAAATTATTATTTTATTTTCCAAGTGAAGATAGAATAATTTCCTAAAAATTGGAGTTTGTAGTTAAGTTGCAATTCTGTCTGATTTCTCGACTAAGTTTAAATTCTTGAGTTCTCGAATCATTCAATTTTAAGAGTTCTTGAATGTCTTGAGTTCTTGAATCATTCGATTTTAAGAGTTCTCGAATGTCTTGAGTTCTCGGATCAGTCTTCTCTAGAGTTCCCGATCAAGCATTATTGAGAGTTCTCGAATCACCAGAGTTCTCGAATATAGCTTGAGTGAGTTCTTGATTGTCTTAGTTCTCAATCAAAGTCTGACAGTTCTCTACTAAAACAACTTTACTCTTTTCTGAGTTCTCGACCACTAAAATCGATTACTATTCTAGTCGAGTTGTCTGTGTTATATAAATAGCAAAGTAGATCTAACATTTCATTTCTATTCTTAACTACAAACTCAAAAAAACCCTTGCACTCCAACTGTTACTCTTGAACATCTCTCCCTCTCTCTCTAAAACTTCCGTTTCTTCTTTTCTCTATTTCTATACACTAACTCAATGGCGTCCTCAAGTTCAGTTTCAACCGAAGTTTTTGTTATTCTAGAAACCAACTTCTTAGCCATATCAAGAGATGCAGATGCAAAACCACAGTACAAATATTTCACAAAATTTCTCATAGACTCGTACTTAAAAAAAGCCTTGTTAGCAAACCCAACCCTTTATCTGATATTTAGCAAGTCAAAAGTTGCTCTTGATATTTAGCTATCATTTAAATACTGGTCCCAGTAAATAGTAATAGTAAGTGACACTATTTGCACCAGCAACTTGCTTACAAAAATAAATGCAATATCGCTGGTCTGTCAAGCCAAGTCAATAGCAACTTTTATGAGTTTTGTATTATAAGTGATTTATGAGTTTTTAAAAATATAATAATAAAAATAAAAGTGACTTATGAGTAATTTATGACATATGGATAATGTTGGACCCAAATCAAGCCTAGCCTATGTAATTATTTGTCTTATTGTAACATAGTTGGTACTTTTGTAATAGTGTAGTGACTTAGATATTCTTGTGTAATATTGCAGATAGAAGTCTACTCAGTTTGTCTTTGAGTTGTAAATGAAGTCAAAAATAAATTCTGTTAGAAGATTCAGGTTGAATCATGCAACAAGACAAAGAAGACTTTTGGAGAAATAAGGAAAGTAATCTGAGAATTCTACTAAGGCAATTACTCAGCCGAGAAGTCAGCTATTCGAGAAGTCAGAACTATGAAAACAATTCGAGAAGTCTCAAGACACACTCAACAGCTCAGTACTCGATCGAGAAGTCAAGGTATTGAAGCCATTCGAGTAGTGTTAAATGTGAATCATTCGAGAAGTGTGAAAACAATTCGAGAAGTTAGCAAAAGGAGCATTCGAGAAGTGGTAAAGCTGAGTCATTCGAGAAGTCAAAGTTTCAAGTTTACATTCGAGAAGTCTAGCCTAATCGAGAAGTCATCAAACAGAGTATGCGATCGAGAAGTCTAATCATTCGAGAAGTCAATCATTCAGAGATTAATCGAGAAGTCACAACTAGTACTCAATCGAGAAGTCAATCACTATGACTTCTCAAATCAATTTAAACAGAGTACTCGACTGCAACAAGGAGCTATTTTCTACGAGAATTGCAGAACAAGACAGATAATTTTGCAGATCTGTTTTTGCAGGATAAGTCAAGCCTGCAAAGATAGAGACAAGTCTACAATGAAGCTAAGAAGATAGTCAAGACAAATGACAGAAGGTATAAGGCTGGATGTAGCAGTCTATCACAACAGTGTTAGCTAGAAATGGATATTAGACAAATGTAAAGTATGTCTTGTCTATTTCTAGTTTTAGCAAATCTATCTTATGTGAGCATGTGCACATGACATGTTGTCTATATAATTTATGCACAGCCACATTTGGTAGATGGCGTTGATTTTAAATTGTAATCTTCCTAGAACAAGAAGCTGAAATTCAAATTGAATTTCAGATTGTAGCAAAAATTCATTCTAATAAAATTAGATTGAAAGTTACATCAAGTGTTCACTATATTCACTGATATATGCAGTTGTAAACACTTAACTTGTTCAACCAGTTCAAAGATACAGTCCGTTCAACAGTCTAACAAAGCTTTCTAAATTAAAAGAGGGAAAAGGTTTTGAAGTATACATTCACCCCCCTCTGTAAACTTCCGGGACTCCTAATTCCTAACAAGTGGTATCAAAGCCAGGTTGTAAACATACATACAGACTAAAGATCAAGATGAGTTCTCAGAAGCTAAGCAGCTTAAAGATTACTACATGTTAGGAATATATTCATTTGATGATGTACAAAATACTAGAACATGGTCTAGATTAGTTTATCTGTAATAAGTCTTTCTAGTCTCTGAAATATATAATCAGAGTCTAGATAGTCAACATTCATGTTATTTGTACTTAGAAGAATTTTTGTAGAAAGTGAAACCAGAGTCTGCATGAAGATCAGAGTCTGGAAGGTGATCAGAGTCTATAGACTATCAGAGTCTGTGAACTATCAGAGTCTACATCTAATCAGAGTCTGGAGATCATCAGAGTCTGAAGATTTCAGAGTCTATACAGTTAAAGTTAAATTCGAAAGAAAATCACAGGAATGGAAAGTCTTCGAAGATCAAGATAATTATATTGCAGATATGCTATGGGAAAGAAAGAGAATTCTACAAGGAAACTGTCAACTAATAATTAGGAATTATATTCCTATTGTAATTTATCTTTCTGTTATTAGTTGATAGGCAGCTCTCTATATAAACTCTATGTAACCTAATTATAAAGCGGTGGAAGTTGAAATATAATTGTCTGAGTAATATTTTTGTGAGAGCATAGAGATAGAGAGAGTTGCTGTGATAAACACAGAGAAGCTGCTAGGGTTTGTGTACATCCTAGGAGAGTTTTGTATTCACAAATCAATAATACAAAACAGTACTTATTCATATCTTTGTGTTTGAGTTTGTTATTAATTTGATTTTAAATCAGGCAGAAAAGATACACAAGTATTCAACCCCCCCTTCTACTTGTGCAACTGGGAAAACAATTGGTATCAGAGCCTAACATTTAAAATCGATCAAAGATGTCTGGAAACAAAGATGGCAATTCTAAGATTCCTATGCTTAAGAGAAACGAGTTCACCCACTGGAAGGTTAAGATGCTGCACCATCTGGAAGCAACAGACCCTGACTACCTTGAAAGAATTCATGAAGGACCCTATGTGCCCTTAAAGCTTGTGCCTCAAATCAATGAAGAAGGAAAAGTAACTGAAGAACACTTCATTGAAAAACCCAAGGCTGAATGGACAAGAGAGGACAAGGAAAATGTCCTTAAGGAGGCAAAAGTCAAAAACATTCTCTTTAACAGTTTGGATTCTGTTCTTACAAACTGTGTTATATCATGCACCACTGCTAAAGAGATGTGGACAAAACTTGAAGTGCACTGTCAAGGGACTAAAGATGTCAAGAAAAATGCAAGGTCTTTGCTAATTCAGGAGTATGAATATTTTGAGGCTAAATCTGGAGAATCTATCACTGAGATGTATGATAGGTTTACAAAACTTCTGAATGAGATGGCTATGCTTGGTAAGGTTTATGATTCTGAAGATACAAACACCAAGTTTCTGAGAGCACTTCCTGAAGAGTGGGACAATAAGACAATAGCCATAAGGAAAGCTAGAGATTTGGACGAACTAACTCTAGAAGAATTGTATGGCAGACTCAAGACATATGATTTGGAGATGCAACAGAGGAAGAATAAGAAGTCTGTGAAGACAAAATCTGTGGCACTCTTACTGGAGTCTGAGAAAGAACAACAGGAACAACCTACAGAAGCAAGAATCAAGGATTCAAGGAAAAAGGGTAAAGCTGTTGTGGAGTCAGAGTCTACTGACACAGACTCTGATTCTGATGAAGAAATTGACCTAAGTCAAATGATGGCTATGTTTGCAAAAAATTTCAAAAGAATTAAATTTAACAAAAGAACTGGCAAATTTAGCAAGAGGCCATCATTCAAGAAGGAAGATGAGAAGGTTGAGAAGAGCAAGAGTACAATAATCAAACTTGACAAAGCAAAGGTCAAATGTTTCAACTATGGAATATTGGGGCACTTTGCCAGTGAATGCAGAAAGTCAAAAAGTCAAGGAAAAGGAAAAGCACTTCTATCAACAGGAAAGGATTGGGCAGATTCAAGCTCAGAGGATGAAATTGATTATGAAAATCTAGCACTGATGGCATCCTCCTCAAGAAAATCACAATCTCCCAAAGAACCCTCATCTCCTAAAACTCAGGTATCAATCTTCACTCCTGAATCCTTAATTAATTTAGACTCTGATGGTATAGAAACTGTACAAAGTGAGGTCAATAAAATAATGACAACATGTAGGTCTCTCACTAGTGAAAGTGAAAGGTTGAGAGAGGAGAATTTGACCTTGACTAAAAGAAATGACCATTTAGAGTCTGAGTTAATATTAATGGAACAATACAAAAAGGATTATGAGAAACATAGTCATAACTACACTGAAATCTTGAAGGCATATGACTATGTTAAGAAAGAACTGGAAGAAGAGAGACTCAAGTTTAGAGTATGGACAGACTCTGGTAGAAAAGTTCAAGAAATTCTCAATAATCAAAATGTGTGTCAAACTGCTGGTCTAGGCTATGACAAGAGTCAAGACAAAAGACCTGTTGTTGAGAATGATAACAGTGAAGAAGCTAGCCAAGTTAATAAGACTAAAGACAAAAGTACATTTGTTCCTGTTAAGTTTGTGACACCTAAAGAAAAATCTGAAACCACAAACTCATCTGTCATCAGTCCCCCTGTTGTTAACAAAAAGACAGATGAAACAGGAGCAAATAACTCTAAGAAAAATATTAACATAGGGTACTTGTCTAAGTCGAAATTAAAAGAAAGGCTAGAGAACTTATCAGAGTCTACCAAAACTAGGAGAAATAGGAATGGTAAGGAAGGAATTAATAAGGCAAACAATTACCAAAAGGATCCTAATGCTCCTAGAAAAAAGTGTTATAGATGTGGCAACCACAACCATTTAGCTATAGATTGTAAAGCAAAAATTGAGAAAAAATCAGAGTCTAATCCTTCACAGACTCTGAAAAGTCACTACATACCACAGAAACCATGTTATCACTGTGGTAGCATATTTCATTCTATCTATATGTGTAAGGACTATCATGATTTGTATTACAATTTTTATGAGCTAAAATCTTCTATTGATAAAAGTTGGTATGACACTGTCAAGACTCCACCAGAGTCTAAGGCAACAAAAGAGACAGGTAAATCAAAGGTGAAAATTGTTAAGCCGGCTTCTCCTAAAGTTAGTAGAAAAGGATCCAAAACTGTTTGGGTCCTCAAAACATCTAACTAGTTGCTTTATGTATGCAGGGAACCAGGGTAAAGAATGTAACCCTAATCCTGGACAGTGGATGCTCAGGACACATGACTGGAAAGAAATCCCTACTTACAGACTTTGTGGAAATGGCTGGCCCAGAAGTATCCTTTGGAGATGGCAACAAAGGACAAACACTGGGATATGGCAAGATTGTACTTGGGAATGTCATCATTGAACAAGTAGCTCTAGTTGATGGCTTAAGGCATAATTTGATAAGCATAAGTCAACTTGGAGATAAAGGTTACCATACTGGCTTTGACAACAAAGAGTGTCTTGTGTCTCACAAAGAAACATGCATTGTGGTTTTCAAAGGACACAGACATGGTAACATTTATGAAGCCAGCTTGGAGGATTGCATACACAGTGAAATCACATGTCTATATAGCAAGGCCTCAACAGAAGAAAGCTGGAAATGACACAAGAAACTGTCACACATCAACTTCAAAACACTCAATAAGTTGGTTAAACAGAATCTTGTAAGAGGATTACCATAGGTTGATTTTGTGCAAGATGGACTTTGTGAAGCATGTCAACTTGGGAAGCAAAGAAAATCATCCTTCAAGAGCAAGACAATTAACACCATTTCTGAACCCTTTTATTTATTGCATCTTGATTTATTTGGTCCAGTAAATGTTATGTCAATTAACAAAAAGAAATATACTCTTGTTATTGTAGATTATTTTACAAGATTCACATGGGTTTTCTTTCTACATTCAAAGGATGAAGCTCCACAACACATAATAGACCATATCACCTTTCTGGAAAGGAAATCAACAAAAACAGTTAAAATTCTAAGGAGTGACAATGGTACTGAATTCAAGAATTCAATCATAGAGGACTACTGTGCATCAAAGGGAATTACTCAACAATTTTCTGCACCAGGAACTCCTCAACAAAATGGAGTTGTGGAGAGAAAGAATAGAACACTCATAGAAGCTGCCAGAACAATGTTGGCAGAATCTAAGCTACCAGTCTATTTTTGGGCAGAGGCAGTCAATACAACATGTTTCACTCAAAACTGCACCTTAATAAACATGCATGGAAAGACTCCCTATGAAACGATAAAGAACAAGAAGCCAAGTGTGAAACACTTTCACATATTTGGATGCAAGTGTTATGTACTGAAAGTACATTCTGAAAATCTAAGCAAATTTGAAGCCAAGGCAGATGAGTCAATTTTTCTTGGATATGCATCAAACACAAAAGCATTCAGAGTGTTTAATCTCAGAACCAAAATTGTTATGGAATCTATTCATGTTGCATTTGATGATAAAAAGTTTACAGGATTGCAGGATGAGTCAGAGTCTACTACACTGGAATTTGCAAATCTAAAAAGTTCTGAGATAAATGAAGAAGAAGAGGATGAAGACCCTCAAACAACTCCTGAACCAACACAGGAATCTGCACACTCTGAGGGGGAGCCAGAAAATTCAACTCTAAATAATTCAGAGTCTAACAGGTCAGGGTCTACCCAGACAGAGTCTAGACAGACAGAGTCTAGACAGACAGAGTCTAACTCATCAGGGTCTGGATCAAGCAACTCTGAAACCTTGTCAGAGTCAAGCAATTTAGGGGGAGCCTCTTCATTTGAATTTCACTCAAATACAAAAGATACAAATGACTTAGGGGGAGCTTCAAGTTCAAGAACCAATCTTCCACCAGCTAGAAAATGGACAAGGGATCACACTCCTAACTTAATAATTGGTGACCCTGAGAGTGGTGTACAAACAAGAACAGCCACTCAAAATGAATGTCTTTATAGCTGTTTTCTCTCAAAGAATGAACCCAAGAAAATTGAGGAAGCCTTGCAAGATCCTGATTGGATTATTGCAATGCAAGAAGAATTGAATGAATTTGAGAGAAATAAAGTGTGGAAACTTATACCAAGACCTAGAAATAGATCTGTTGTTGGTGCAAAATGGGTTTACAGAAACAAACTTGATGAGAATGGAACTGTAGTAAGAAACAAAGCAAGGCTAGTTGCAAAAGGATACTCACAGGAGGAAGGAATTGACTATGATGAAACTTTTGCCCCAGTAGCAAGATTGGAAGCTATCAGAATGTTTCTTGCCTTTGCAGCTCATTCAAAATTCAAGGTGTATCAGATGGATGTGAAAAGTGCCTTCTTAAATGGAGAATTGGAAGAAGAAGTCTATGTGGAGCAACCACCAGGATTTGTTGATCCAAAGTTTCCTGATCATGTTTACAGGTTAGACAAGCACCTAGAGCATGGTATGAAACTCTTTCAAAATTTCTTCTTGAAAATGGATTCACAAGAGGTACCATTGACAAAACTCTCTTTTTTAGAAAATATAAAGGTGATATTTTGCTTGTCCAAATTTATGTTGATGATATTATATTTGGATCTACTAATGATAAACTCTGTGAAAAGTTTAGTCAACTAATGCAGTCAAATTATGAAATGAGCATGATGGGAGAATTGAACTTCTTTTTGGGGCTTCAAGTCAAACAGAATGATGATAGAATTTTCATCAATCAAACAAAGTATGTAAAAGAACTGTTGAAGAAGTTTGATATGCAAGACTCTGCATCTGCTAAAACTCCCATGTCAACTGCCACTAAGCTAGACTCTGACCCAAAGGGTAAGAAAGTTAACAACACTAGCTACAGAGGTATGATTGGCTCATTGTTATATTTAACTGCAAGTAGACCAGATATAATGTTTGCAACTTGTCTGTGTGCTAGATTTCAAGCTGACCCTAGAGAATCACATTTAATAGCTGTGAAAAGAATTTTTAGATATCTCAAAGGGGCATAAACTCTTGGACTTTGGTATCCTAGAGACTCAGATTTTTCACTAATTGGTTATTCAGATTCTGACTATGCAGGATGCAAAGTGGACAGGAAAAGCACAACAGGACAATGTCAGTTTCTTGGCAACAGATTAATTTCTTGGTTTAGCAAGAAACAACAAACTGTATCCACCTCAACAGCTGAGGCTGAATACATTGCAGCTGGAAGTTGTTGTGCTCAAATTCTGTGGATGAGAAATCAATTACTTGATTATGGACTAACATTCTCAAATATTCCTATGTATTGTGATAATACCAGTGCTATTAAAATTGTAGAGAATCCAGTCCAACACTCCAGAACAAAGCACATTGATGTCAGGTATCACTTCATTAGAGAACATGTTGAAAATGGTACTGTGACACTTCACTATGTTCCAACTGACAGACAGATTGCAGACATTTTGACAAAACCACTTGATGAGTCTACCTTTCTCAGACTGGTAGGTGAATTAGGTATGTTAAATATGTAAGTGATCTACAATTAGAAGAAGCAAGGTATGTACTTTAATTATAGTCCCTGTTTTAATACACTATGATTAATTATTATTGCAAAATTTTGTTTGGTACTTTACCTTGACAGAGTCTAGTGTTTAGACTCTGACGAGTCTGTAGACTCTGAGAGCCTGTAGACTCTAAGAAATATATCGCCTAGACTCTGAATCGGTTAATATTCGCGCCTGCAGACTCTGATTGCGTTTAAACGGTTCAATTGACTTGAAATAGGCGGTAACAGTTAACTTTTGACTGGAGATAGGCTGTAGACTCGTGTGTATTGTATGCAATTCAAACAAAATAGAAAATTTTTCATACATTTTACTCACTTGTTTATTGCAATTATTTTCTAAGGCAAAAATATTCACAGAGCTTTTTGCGAACCCTAGTTAATTTCTTCCAGTTTTTCCATCACTTTCAACTCAACAACTTCAATGGCTGCCATTTCTACTGTCATGAGGGGACCCAAGGCGATTGCTTTCACTTTTGGGGACTTTGATTTCATGACTACAAATCATGTTGCTGCTCTTGGAGATAAGAAAGGAGTAGATGCTGACTACTTCCCAATGATGGATTTCATGGAGCACTCTGAGCTCAGTTACATTCTCAAGGTATCACCAGTGATTCATATGGATGCTGTGTCACAGGCTTGGAGTTTTGCACAGGTTGTTGATCCTTCTCAGGATCAACCAGGTAAAATCATGTTTACCTTTGGCTCCACTACATTTGATGTAACTGCAGATATACTTAATGCTGTGTTTAAATTGCCTGTGAAAATACCTTTTGATGAAACTGTTTCTGATTCTGATATTAAAAACATGTTTAAATCACTAGGTTATTCTGCTAGTTTAGAGAACATGAGTAAGTTAACTAGGCCCTATTTGCGGAAGGAATGGTCCTTCTTTTTTGATCAAATTGCTAAGTGCCTTACTGGTAAATGTAGTGGTTTTGATGCTATTACTGCTATAACTTATCAAATTGGTCACAGTCTCCTGTTTGACAGAGTGATCAACATTGGTGATATGTTGCTCACTCAAATGGGAGCAAAATTAAATAATGTGCAAGAGGGGAGGAAGAAAGTCTACTATCATAGATTTCTTATGATTCTCCTCAACCATTTCATTCCTGATATGTCAACCAAGTTGGCAGATGATTGCTGTGTGCAGGCATACAAACAGCAAATGAGGATATTCTCTGACATCAAGAGAATTGATGATAAAAAGAAGAGTCTACCTGCCATGCACTATCCACAGGTAATGAAGGTATAACTCTCAACTTACAAACCCTCTATCTACAATGATTCTTTTTTTTGGTGGTGACATGGTGCAGGAACAAGTTATGGAGAGTCCCCCTGCACCTACCCAAGTCACTTAATCCCCTTCAATTCCACAATCTTCCAACCCAAAATCCAAAAAGAAACCAACCTCTGGTGTCTCTCAACAGGCACCAGTTGTAAAGAGGAGAAAATTGGTTCAAACAAGGCTTATAGATGAGCACAGTGATGAAGAGCTCAACCCTCTAGAGAAACAAGTTGTTGAAGGTCTTTCTTTGTTAAAAGAAGGTCATGATACCCTTGATTCTAACCTTCAAGCCAAGTCTGTAGTCTCTGAAAAGGCTACAGACTCTGAACAGCCTAGGAATGCACCTCAGGATTCTCAAATTGAGTCTCCTGAAAAATCTTTTGATCAGAAGTACAGAAGGTTGAGGAAGGCTTATTCTGCACACACACACAAGCCTCTTATTATTACTAACCCTGTTTTGCAGGAAACAGATGCTCCCAAGGCTCCTGCAGAGCCAGACTCTGAAAGCACGAAAACTCCTGAACCAGAGTCTAATGTTGAGTCAGAGTCTAGACTGCCTTTAGACTCTGATCATGAAACATTTTGGGAAGGAATGCCATTGGATGCAGCCTCAAGTCTAATTGATGAGATCATTATTCCAAGTGATGAGGTACTGCTATTCCTATATCCTTTGGTGGAATCAGTTCAAGATCCAGGGCAATATCAGACTAAATCTCAAGTCTTGGATTTTCTTACAACCTATGAAGCCCTAAGGAAGAGAATGGAACAGGAGCTACAAATGTCTGCACAGGAAGTGGTCAAAAATCTATATAGCTACCTATTCAACTCTTCATTACAAGTACAAGTAGCTGGGCTCATAGAAGGCAAGACAAATGAAGTTCTCAAAGCACTAGGTGTGCCAGACTCTGAACAATAAATCACAAAGAAGCCTAAAAAGCTTAGCATCTACAGAAGGAGAAAATCAGAGTCTGTTGCTGAGTTGGAGACTGAGGTTGAGCAACCAGTTTTTGACTATGAAGCAATTTGGGATCATGGGATTACCTACAGGACAGCTATTGATTGGATTTCTACACTTCAGTCATTTTCTAGGAAGGTGGTTGATTTTCTTGTCCAAAATGTAGGGAAGGTGGCCAACAAATACATCTATCCAACCTATGAAAGTAGATTGGATCAACTCAGGGGCTCACATTTTCACAAGATTGCAAGGGAACTGCAGGATTCTTTTCACTTGACTTTTGCCCAGGCCATCAATGCAATCTATGCCAGGATGTTTCTCAATGGACACTTGGATGCATTAACTTTGGTAGAACCACAGGAGGTAGCAGGTGATGCAAGGCAGTTGGAGGTTGGGACTAGTGCACCAGTGGTGACCAGTGATAAAGATACTCAGTCTGCCTCACCCACACAAGAACCACCTAGTCAGAGGTTGGGTGATAGTGGGGCAGGGGAGTATGCTGTTAGGCCCTCCTTGACAACTCACCAAACAGCTGATGAGAACCCCAGTGATATGGGAGGACAGACACTGATGGATGCTCATGCAGAAATTTCCCAATCTATTCTGTCAGAGTCTATCCACCTTGAGGGGGAGTCTCATGCACAAACAGTCCAAGATGGCAACACTCAGATTCTGGTTTCTAATGAAGTCATACTGAAGCAGTCAGAGTCTAGAGTAGACCCTGAGACTGGAATACTGGAGCCAACAGACTCTGAAAAGAGAGAAGATGCTTGTAAGGGTTCAGGATCTGTTGCTGCTCACCCCTTGGTGGAAACCCCTAACCTTCAGACATTTGAAGGGGTTCCCCTCCATCAAGGTGGTTCAGGTATTGAAGCACAACTCTTATCTCTCAACCCCTCTTCTGTAGGATTATTGAGTGCACCCTCCACATTGAGTGAAAAAATATCTGAGAGGCTGGCACTGGACCAGGCAAAAGGAGAGGTAGAAAAGGCTGTAGAGAGCCTGAGTGAGATTGAGAAAGTGGGTGCCCAACCCCACTGTGAGCATGAGAGATTAGGGTTTCCTGAACCTAGCTTTACTTATTGGGATCAAGATTTTCCAAAGAGTTGGTCCAATGAGTTGGAGCAGGGGATGGATGAAAATTCACACTGTTTGATTGTGCAGATTGGAAAGAAGGAGGAGGCTCTTGCTGCTCAGAAGTCATTTACTCAGAGACCACATCTACATTTGGTGGATTCTCTAGCAAGGAGAGCAGATAGAGTCATGGAGGCTATGGTGACAAACCCTGTCATTTCACTTGAGGCTGCAAAGTTGAAGTCCGAAGAACCTCTTTTAATCATGCCTATAAGGGCTAGACTTCCAGAGTCTACAGTCTCTGATAACTCTCAGGAGGAGTCAGGGTCTATAGTCCCGTTTGCAGTTTCGGAGTCTACACCACCAGAGTCTATCCCTCAAATTACAAAGATTGAGCCTGTTGCTGAGGTGTGTTCTTCTGAAGATGATGATCAAGTTCCACCCTCCTTTGTATATTTTGATCAGGTGTTTCCCCAATCTTGGGAGTCTGTACAGCAGAGGGGCATAACAGATAAAGATTCTTTTGCTTGTATTTTGGCTATTCATCAATCTGAGAGGCTTCCAGCCTTTCAGAAAAAGTCCTTTCAACAAGAGCATGGTCACTATCCTGGTGAAGAAGATCAAACAGTGGATAAAGAGGTTAAGACTGAAATAGAACCTGTTGCTGTCCAATTAGCTGTTTTGGCCAAGGATATCTCCCATATTCAAACCAAACTTACTGGTGTTGATAATACTACTGCTTTGCTAAATACCAGATTTGATAGAATTCACTCTCTTCAATTATCCAAAGAGGTTGCCTTTAAAGATGCTCTTACTGCTATCACTTCAACTCAAGCCTCTCTTCAAACTACAGTTTCTGATTTGACCACCAAGGTTGATTCAGTCATTGCAGCACAGGCAAATATCTCCACAGTTCTTGAGCAGATCCTTTTGGCTGTCACCAGTAATGATGATTTCAAAAAGGGGGAGAAGGAGAAACAAGGTGAATCCTCCAAGAGACATAAGGATGAGGGATGCAAGGATCAATCAAGGGGAGTTAAAAGGAGGAGAGATGGTGATGATGGAGATAGTTCTCATGGTCCTAAGGGTCCTGATGGTGTGCAACAAAAGCAATCTGGAGTAGCAAGAACTCAAACACACCAGTCAGGGACTGGACATGGGAAATCAGGGTCTAAAGCAGACTCTGATAAGCAAAGGAAGAAATCAGACTCTGATGAAACTCAAGAACCTTCTTACTAGAAATGCAGTCAATCAAATCTGCAACTTAGAGCTAAAAACAAGACAGGACTTGGAGGTTTTGAAGAATCTGACATTGACAGAACATCTACACTAACCAGGGATCCTCAATCCTTGACAGATAGGTAATTTGAGAAGATCACCCAGAAGCACTTAAACAAAGTGGTGTCTGCTCAAATTGTTTATAACATTTTTGAATCAAAGATACAAGGAGGTCAGGGAGGTACAGAAAAGGTGAAAAATGAAATGCTGGTATATTTCCTAGAAGGTGGAAGTGTAAGATGGATTAGTCAGTCAAATTTTATCTTTTTCAAACAAGCTGAGGAACTACAGTATATTAGATTCCTACTGCAAATTGCTTATGAAGTGAACAAAAGCAAAGAGGCTATCACTCACAAATGGTTTCAGGAAATTGACAGGAAGCTGACCTTGCACAGACAGGCAAATCGACAGATGGGCAAATTTTCTTTAAAGTATGTTGATGCTGAGGGAAATGATCAAGCCATGCCATTAGAAGAAAAACAAGTCAAATTTCAAGAAGGTGTGGGTCATTACTTTGGGTTTCAGCCTATGAGTGGAAAAGCTAGTGTTCTAATGTTGAAGGACCTAAAAGTTCAAGAAAGCAATGCAAATGATCTGAGAGCAGCTTACTGTCAAATCAAATGCTCAAGTGAAGAAATGAAGAAACTGAAGAAATTTGTTGGTGAAGCTCTAGCAATTGTGGAGGAAAATATGTTAAAGTCATTTTTGAAGAATAATCCAGCTTTTGAGAAGATTAAATAAGAAGTAATTCTTTTTCCCTTATAATTCTTTTATACTGTTCTAGATTAATAGTTTTATTCTTTAGTTTTGACATCATCAAACCTTGATTTATGCTTACATTTTATAAAGCATAAATAGGGGGAGATTGTTAGGAATATATTCATTTGATGATGTACAAAATACTAGAACAGGGTCTAGATTAGTTTATCTGTAATAAGTCTTTCTAGCCTCTGAAATATATAATCAGAGTCTAGATAGTCAACATTCATGTTATTTGTACTTAGAAGAATTTCTGTAGAAAGTGAAACCAGAGTCTACATGAAGATCAGAGTCTGGAAGGTGATCAGAGTCTATAGACTATCAGAGTCTGTGAACTATCAGAGTCTACATCTAATCAGAGTCTGGAGATCATCAGAGTCTGAAGATTTCAGAGTCTATACAGTTAAAGTTAAATTCGAAAGAAGATCACAGGAATGGAAAGTCTTCGAAGATCAAGATAATTATATTGCAGATATGCTATGGGAAAGAAAGAGAATTCTACAAGGAAACTGTCAACTAATAATTAGGAATTATATTCCTATTGTAATTTATCTTTCTGTTATTAGTTGATAGGCAGCTCTCTATATAAACTCTATGTAACCTAATTATAAAGCGGTGGAAGTTGAAATATAATTGTCTGAGTAATATTTTTGTGAGAGCATAGAGATAGAGAGAGTTGCTGTGATAAACACAGAGAAGCTGTTAGGGTTTGTGTACATCCTAGGAGAGTTTTGTATTCACAAATCAATAATACAAAATAGTACTTATTCATATCTTTGTGTTTGAGTTTGTTATTAATTTGATTTTAAATCAGGCAGAAAAGATACACAAGTATTCAACCCCCCTTCTACTTGTGCAACTGGGAAAACACTACATTTGACAGAGAAAATTACAACCTATGGAAGAGGAAGATGCTGACGTTCATAAAGGCTGCAAACTCCATGTACCCAGAAATATTGAAGAATGGTCCTTTCATGCCAGTAACTCTAGTTCCTAAAACTACTAGTGGGTCTAAAGTTATTCCTACAACATGGATACCTAAAGATCCATCTCAGTACACAGATTCAGACTCCTAATTCCTAACAGATAACTTTTATCAAAATAGAAAAAAAATAAGTCACTGAGAAAAGTACATAATGGGGGTGTTTGGGGGAACTTTTTTCCAGAATAAGTCAACTTATTTTAAGACAAAGTTAGAGATTCCTAACTTTTTTCTGAAAAAAGTTAATTTTTTTTTGCAACTTATACAATCTCAAATATACATTAAATACTTGTATAAAAAACATTTATCAAAATATGAAATTTTTACCCGAAAATAAGTCCAAAAGGACTTATTTTTAAGCCAGGCCAAACAGGCCAAATATTTATTTCTGGCTTTAAGTTAGTTTCTGGCTTATTTCTGACTTTAAGTCAGTTTCTTGTTTATTACAGAAACATACATTTTTCAGGTTAAAGTCAGAAACAGTTTTAAGCCCCTGGTTAAAGTTTAGCCAAACAGCCTCTTAGTAGACCATGTTGCAGTGTAGAGTTGATACTTGCGCCTTTGTCAAAGTGGAGATGCACAAAAAATGCATCCGGCCGGGTTTTGATCTGGCCCGAAAAAGCCTAGATTTTTTGGTTAAAGCCTGGACCAGGTTTTGACTTTAATCGCGTCAGGCCGGACTTACAGAAAATATTTGGGTCTTTTTAGGCTCGGTAGGTGGGCCGTGTCAGGCTTTTATCAGACCAGAACCGGGCCGGACCGGACTTTATCCAGAACCGATTAATTTTTCATAAAAATTATTAATATAAATTTAATAAGGATTTAATGGTTCTAAAATCATCGTAATTATCTAAAATTAAGACGGGTTACAATATAACGTCAAGATCATTTTCATAAATATAATATAGTGAATTTTATTATTATAAAATTTCATTCAACTTTTATACTTAAAATATTTGTTTCTTTAAGTAAGTTACCTAAAATTGTCTTTTGTAACATTTTTCTGGGTATGTATATATATACCATTATACTAGATAGAAGACTCTTATATAGAGTAACAGAGAGAATCCTTTGATTATATTAGTTAAGTGATTTTTAGAAAAATTAATCGATTTGTAATGTGAATATATAAGTGTCTAACCTATTTTTAATCTGTAATAAAAGTAAATACATACATCTATACATGTAAATATATTTTACTAATTGAATTTTATTAATGCTTTTTCGAGCTTTTATCACGGCTGGGCCGGATTGAGGCTTTAGGAAGTGTCTATTCAAATAATGCATGGTTAATTATTTAAATATGAGGAATTTTTATTTATTAAAAATTAAAAAGAGTCTTTGTATGTTTACGGGCACACTCTAATAACTACAAGATGACCAATTATTATTAATGAATAGGAAGTCAATCAAAATTTATCAATTAAAACACTAAAAAACTAATTAAAAATATATAACACTAATATTATGAAAAGTGGAAATCGGAATTAATCGGGAAACACAGATTAGTGATTTATCGGATAATTAGGGACTAATCAGAATGATTATTCGAGATTAATTTAATATTACTTTCTTATATATAGTCATTTTTTTTATACATAATATAGATTTACGTAATAATTTAAAAAAATTTTAAAATAAGAGAGAACAAACATATATGTTAAATAATTGAATTTATTATAAAATAATTTAAATATATATTTTTAAATTATTACTAATTAATTCTCATTTTTCACTGATATATCCTATTTTTAATTGATTTATCTAATTGTTGACTAATTTTTATATAAAAACATTTTTTTTATCTTATTCTAAAATCAGTTTGAAAAATCACCGAACAACAATTAATCAATGACTAATCCCAATTAATAACCTTAATTTACAACAAAGTATAATACCATTAACCGTTATTTCAAATCTTTTATATTTCAATAATATATATTTCATTAATATTTATATTTAATATTTCAGTTTATACTTTTAGATATGAAATTGAAATATTTTATTCTTAAAGTTAGTATTTATTTTAATTGTCAAATTTTTGCTCAAAAATATATAACAATACAGTAATTGATATGTATATATATACCATTATTCTAGAGAAAACACTCTTATATTAAGTAACAGAGAGAATCCTTTGATTCTATTAGTTCAGTGATTTTTAGAAAAACTAATCGATTTGTAATGTGAATATATATGTGTCTAACCTATTTTTAATTTGTAATAAAAGTAAATACATACATGTAAATATATTTTAATAATTGAATTTTATTAATGCTTTTTCGAGCTTTTATCACAGCTGGGCCAGATTCAGGAAATGTCTCTTCAAATAATGCATGTTTAAAATTTAGAGTTTGGCGTTTTAAAATTTTCTCTTCTCTTTTAAAAATGTTATTAGTCAACTAGTAAATCAACTGTGGAAATTAAAAGAGAGTAAAGACATAGAGCACAACACAAAAGATTTTTATCCTGGTTTGTGATAGAGCAATCCCCTAACGGATCCGCTCACCCCTAGTCCAGTCCCCGAGTCCCTCCATGAACTCGAGATTTTCCCACTATAAAAAGATTCGCTCCTTATAGCGGCGGAGAAGCCTTTACAACCACTATGTATTTATCTTGGACCTTAACTCCCCGTTAACCCCTCAAAATACAATAGCAAACCTACTAGATCTATCTTGGAGAGTAACTCCCCATACATCCTCACAATCTAAATAGAACCCTTACAAGTTTATCTTGGAGCGTAACTCCCCGTTACCTCCTCAAATACAAGTACGAAAAATAAAACTCTGCGTAGACTATGTTCCTCTAACCCTTTCTAGGTCTTGGATCTTAGGTCTTAGGTCTTGGGTCTGTTTTCCCAGTTGCACAAGTAGAAGGGGGGTTGAATACTTGTGTGCTTTTTCTGACTGATTAAAATCAACTATATTTTAATTAAAACTTTGATTTAAGAACAAAGATCAAACACAAAGATATGAATGAATACTGTTTGTATTATTAATGAGTAAATACAAACTCTCCTAGGATGTCCACAAACCCTAGCAGCTTCTCTGTGTTTTCACAGCAGCTCTCTCTATCTCTATGCTCTCACAAAACTTCGACTTCGTCAATTATAATTAGGTTACATAGAGTGTTTATATAGAGAGCTGCCTATCAACTAATAACAAAAAATCAAATTAAATTAGGAATAGAATTCCTAATTATTAGTTGACAGTTTCCTTCTAAAATTCTCTTTACTTCTCATAGCATATCTGCAATATTTTTGTCTTTGTCTTCGAAGACTTTCCATTCTTATGATCATCTTCCAAATTTAGCTTCAACTTTATAGACTCTGAAATCTTCAGACTCTGCCAGATTATAGACTCTGATAGTATATAGACTCTGATCGTTTGTAGACTCTGACAGATTATAGACTCCGATAGTCTATAGACTCTGATCACCTTGCAGACTATGATTTGCATCAGGACTCTGGTTCTATTGTCTTCTGAAAATCTTCTAAGTACAAAATGAATATTGACTAACTAGATTCTGATTATAAACGTTCAGAGACTAGAAAAACTTATTACAAATAAACTATGCTAGACCCTGTTCTAGTATTTTGTACATCATCAAATAAATATATTCCTAACTGAAAGGCATATATTTATAAGCCTATTTGTTTAGTGAGATGACAACTCAACTCAAACATAGTTAATTTGTAAGTAAATATATTATCTGTCACAGGAATCTTCAGCAGGTATTATTTGACAAGAAAAAGAAGATCAAAGTCAATCTACAGACTTGAAGTAGTACTACATTGAAAGAAGCTCAATTTAATTGATCATGCCTCAGTGGAGTATTTAAGTTTGAAGAAACTACAGTCTCAGAAGATTTCAATTTGTGTGACATCAGAAATAGTCAAGTCAGAAGGAGCAGAAGTGAACCACATTATAAAAGTCAAGTAAAGAATTCTATTTGTTGTGAATCACTCGTGAACAAGACAGTACACAGAGTGTTGACAAAATACAGAGAAGATTCTTTATTACAGAAGAAGTGGTCAGCTACAGACATTGGTGTGAAGACGTAATACTTGGAAATATATCAACAATGGTTGTGCAATCAAAACTTTATTTAATTCTCTATTAATTGATTAAATTATTTAGTTAATTTAATTGGTAAATTAATTCAATCAGAATTAATTTACTCCTTAAATTAATTAAGAAATTAATTAATTTAGAATTATTTTAGAATGAAAAAGACTTTAATTTAATTCTATTATCAAAAAGATAATTTATTATGTATCCTATTTACTTAGATTAATTCAAAAATAATTAATTTAATTTATAAGATATATAATAAAAGAAATAGAATTTGAATTAAAATAAAGAATATACATGTCAAATATCATGCAGGTCGGCATAATCATTTCTCGGGAAGACATTTCAAAAGTCTCCCCGAGTTCTTAAAGTCTCCCAGAGTTCAAAAGTCTCTCGTAGATTAAAAAGTCTTCCCGAGGTTTTATTAAAAGTCTCTCAAGAATTCAAAAGTCTTCCAAGGTTAAGAAAGTCTTCCCGAGCCAGAAAAGTCTCCCAAGAGAAAGTCTCCCCGAGAAGAAAAACTATTCCTAAGCAGAAACAGTCTCCCCGACAAGAAAAAGTCTCCCACGTCTGAATTTGCTTATAAATACAAGAATAGATCAGCAGCTTAAATGTAATTCTAATCACTTTCTATTTTGGCAAAAAACAAAATTCGAAGAGTATTTCATGTCAAAATCACTCTAGAATTTTCAGAGCTAATTAGTGAATATTTTTTGATTTAATCTTATAACCAACGTCAAGTTTAATATAAGTATTTTACTTGAAGTGTGTTTCTTTGATTATTATTTCGTGATAAAAATTAAGATTGTTTAATAAAAAATATCCGAAACAAAATTTAGTATTTATTAGAGATTGTATTCAACCCCCCTTCTACAATCATTTGGACCTAACAATTGGTATCAGAGCCATCTGATTGACATAAAAATCAAGATCCTAATATTTTTACTTATTAAAAATTTCAAAACTTTTAATTCATTATAAATTCGAAATTTTTAATTCATTAAAAATTCGAAAATTTTAATTTCTTTGAAATTCGAAATCTCTTTAATTCCTAAAAAGCTCAAATCTTTTTAATCTTCTATTATTTTAAAATGAGTACTTAAAGAATGATTAACATTAAAATTCCTCGATTTGATAAAGATAATTATAATCTTTGGAAGAGGAAGATGACCTTGTTTCTTCGAACTGCAAACACTAAGTACAAGGATATTTTGAAGACTGGTGTTGCTGTTCCAATAATAATCATTCCTGAGCATATGAAAGATGTTGTACTTATTCCGCACAGACAATTTGAAAAAGATATTTCTGAGTACAGTGAAACAGAAAATGAACTGGATTCTTTAGACACCAGCCTGCAGTTAATTTTGGTGGAATCTCTTGATCCCGGAATGTATAATCATGTTGTTAATTGCAAAGATGCTAAACACATCTGGGAAACGATAGAGATACTGAATGAAGGAACATGAGAAGTGAGGGAGAACAGATTAGAAATCTTAACGTCTCAATATGAGCATTTTAGATCAAATTCTGGAGAAGGTATCTCTGATATTTTTGAGAGATACAACAAACTAATAAATGATCTAAATCTCAATGGCAAACACTATACGAAGAAGGAGATCAATATGAAGTTTTTGCTAACAATGCCAGTTCACTTAGAACATAGGATTACTGCCATCAGGGAGTCAAGGGACATGAATGAAATTTCATTGGAAAGACTTTATGGCATACTGAAGACCTATGAGCTAGAGCAGATTCAACAGAAGGAAATATATGGTACATGCAAGGTGGTCAGCAAGTCTATATCTCTTGTAACAGAAGTACCAGAATACAAAGAAGCTATGACTGAATCTTCTTCAGTCAAAGTCATTGATCAGGGTATTGTTGTAGAAGTTGGTGCAACTCAAATGAATTCATCTGAAAGAGAATTCTACTCAATGGAAGAACTTGATCAACTTGAGGATGAATCTCTAGCACTGATTGCTAGAAAATTTAGAAATACAAGATTCAGAAGGAACCCTAGTTTCAAATTCAAGCCTATGACAAACAGATTTTAGAGAGGTAGTTCTTCTAGCTCATCCAATACAAGAGGTGGATACAAGACAAGGATGGTAGATAGAAGCAAGATCTGTTGCCCCAACTGCAATGAAATGAGACACTTTGCTACTGATTGTAGAAAGCCCAAGCAGGAAATAAAGAAGTATTCATATGACGAGCTTAAACAGAAATATGAAGCTCTACTGAAGAAGTATCAGGGAAGATCATACTTAGCAGAAGGAAAAAGCTGGGATGATTCTGAAAATGATGAAGAAGAAGATATGTGAAATTTTGCTCTAATGACCTCTTCTTCTGAAGGATCAAAATCTCCACCTCGACAAGGAATTGAGGTAAACCCTAGCTGTCCTAAAATGTTTAAATTGCTAGGTGAGAATTTAACTGATGCTAGAGATCAAATAAAAGTCTTAATTCTCAAGAACAAAGTTTTATCAGAAGAGAATTTTGAATTGAAAAATCTGAAACTTATAAATGAGAAATTAACCGAAGATGTTGCATTTCAAGTTAATAGAGTCAACTGCTATGTTGAAATTGAAGCTTTTTTGAAGGATAAAATTGAAAAAGAGAAAGTCAGGTGTCAAGCCTATAGAACTGCTTCATTTGTTATGAAAGACCTAGTTGATCAACAAGAGATTAAATGAAAAGTTAGGATAGGTTTTGAATATAATGAATCTGTAGGAAAGGCTAGCAACATCACCCCTTTTAAAGAGACTGCTATAGAGAGGGGTATTCCACATGTTATTAAAGACACTAAGAAACCGCTTTTCATAACTCCTATTGCAGAACCAGTTCTTGATAGTTGTGTAATAGTGGATTATGAAATTAAACTTGAAGACCTTAAAGAGAAAGAAAAAGCACAGGAAAAATCTGTTAGGGACATAAAAGGAATAAATGTCCAGAAAGCTAAATATGTACCTAAAAGACCAATATAAATGTGAACACTGCTAGTTCATCCACTCCTGGTTTAGGTGCTAATGAGCTTAAGAAAAATCATAACAGACCTAATAAGTTTGTTAATAGTTGGAATAGTAACAACATATTCCATGCTACTGAGAACTTTAAAAATATTAATAAAGTTGAGGTAGAAACTGTTAAGACTCCTACTATTGTGAATAAAATGCTTACTATTGATGCATGCCATAAACCTTGTGGTGTAGATAACCGTATGCTATGTGTTTTCAATGTTATGTCTGCATATTTTAAAAGCATGCATGCTATGAATGTCAATACTACACCTAGACAGCACATAAATCACATGCATGCTAGATCAAAGACTTCCAGTCCTCCTATTTCACAGAAGGAGACATTCTCTCCTAAGCCCGCATATAAAGGTGTTAAGGTTGTTTACAAGGAGAAGTGTTCAGTCAAAGTAGTAGATAAGTTTGTCAAGTTGGGTTCTGTTGTTAAACTTGACAAATGACAATTTTTCAAATATGCCGGACCCAATCAATGTTGGGTTCCGAAGAAGGCCTAACTCATTTGATGATTGCAGGGTGTAAAATAGGTGAACCGGGTTATATGGATTCTCGACAGTGGATCCTCACGACACATGACCGGAGATAGAGCCCTGCTATCAAATGTTGTTGAGAGAGCTGGCCTAGTAGTTACCTTTGGAGATGACAGCAAGGGTATGACTAAGGGATATGGCTGTTTAGAAGCTGGCAATGTCATCATTGATAATGTATCTTTCATGGAAGGTCTCAAACACAATCTTCTGAGTATCAGTCAGTTTTGAGACAAGGGATACACAGTGAACTTTGTGAAGGAAAGGTGTTTGATTTATCACAAGAAGGATGAAAAGCTTGCTCTTCAGGGAATAAGGAAAGGAAACTTGTTCGTAGCCGATCTGAACTCAGGTTGCAGAGATGAAGTCAATTGTTTTTATGCTAAAGCTTCGTCAGATGAAAGTTGGCTATGGCACAAGAAACTCTCACACCTTAATTTCAAATCTATGAATTCTCTAGTCAAAAGAGAATTAGTGAGAGGACTGCCTCAATTGGAATTCACACAAGAAGGACTTTGTTAGGCATGTCAGAAAGGGAAAGCAAAGAAAATATCACATCCAAGCACTGACACATCTAGTATTACTGAACCACTGCAATTAATTCACATGGATTTATTTGGTCCAGTCAATATCACATAAAAGATATGCCTTGGTGATTGTTGATGACTACTCAAAGTATACATGGGTTTTATTCCTGCACTCAAAGGATGAAACTCCTCAAATGGTGATTGATGATTGAGTTGGATTCGAAGCTTTCAGTTAGAGCTATAAGGTCAAACAATGGAACTAAGTTCAAAAATATAGTTCTGAATGACTTTTGTGTTGAAAAGGAAATAACAAGGCAATTCTCAGCGCTTAGAACTCCACAACAGAATGGAGTGGTAGAAAGGAAGAATCGTACATTAATTGAAGCTGCAAGGACTATGCTGAGTGAATCAAGGCTTCCAATGTACTTTTGGGCTGAAGCTGTAAATACTGCATGTTATACCCAGAATCGGACTCTGATCAACAAGGACTCAATGAAGACACCCTACGAAATAATGGCTAACAAGAAACCAACGCTCAAGTACTTTCATGTATTTGGTGCTAAATGCTTTGTACTTAAAGATGAAGAAGAACGTTTTGGGAAGTTCGAGGCTAAAGCTCAAGAAGCTATTTTTATTGGTTATTCCAGAAGATCTTATCGGGTGTATATTATTGATCAACATCATGTCAAAGAAAGTGTCAATGTAACTTTTGATGACACAAAATTCCCTGACATCCAAAATGATGATCTATCTGAAACTCTTAAGTTTAACAATATGCCAGACTCACACTCAGATGATGAAAACGAACCTGAGGCTGTAAAAGGAAACAACAATGATAATAATGCTGATGATCCAAGTGCTACTGGTGGAAACAGTGGAAACTCTGGAGATACCACTAACACAGAGGGAGATTCATCAAGGGATCCTAGCAGCAACTCAGGGGGAGGAGATGAAGGATCAACAAATCAAACACAATATCAAAATGAAATTCAAGGCGAATCATCAAGATCTAGTCTGCCAAGTCAGAGAATTTGGAGTAAATCTCATCCTTTTGAGCTGATAATTGGTGATCCAAATGTTGGTGTTAGAACAAGAGGTGCCACACAGAATCAATGTAATTATTCTAGGTTTCTATTTGAAATGGAACCTAAGAAAGTAGAAGAAGCAATGTCTGATCCTGATTGGGTGATTGCTATGCAAGATGAACTCAATCAATTTGAATATCAAGAATTTTGGAAACTGGTACCCAGATCAAAGGACAAGACTGTAATTGGCACACGATGGGTATTCAGAAACAAGTTGGATGAAGATGGCATTGTGATAAGGAACAAGGCCAGACTGGTTGCAAAAGGTTATTCTCAAGCTGAAGGAATTGATTATGATGAAACCTACGCTCCAGTTGCAAGACTTGAGGCTATCAGGATGTTTCTGGCATTCGTAGCTCACTCCAATTATGAAGTTTATCAAATGGACGTGAAGAGTGCATTCTTGAACGGAAAGTTAGCTGAAGAGGTATATGTACAACAGCCCCCAGGCTTTGAAGATCCAGATCACATGGACTTTGTATATTTTCTTTTCAAGGCTATCTATGGTCTCAAACAAGCACCCAGAACATGGTATGACACTCTTTCAGAATTCCTTCTTGAAAATGGTTTTGTTAGAGGTGTTATAGATAAAACTTTAGTTTATAAGAAAGATAATAATGATCTGATAATGGTACAAGTATATGTTGATGACATAATATTTGGGTCTAGTAATGATAACTTGTGCAAGAGGGTTGCTAAGTTAATGCAGAGTAGGTACGAGATGAGCTTAATGGGAGAACTGAAATTCTTCCTTGGACTTCAAGTGAGTCAAAGAATAGATGGAATATTCATTTATCAGTCCAAGTACCTTAAAGAACTTCTGAAGAAGTATCACATGGAAGATTCAGCATCTGCAAGAACTCCCTCATCTACAGCTGTCAAGCTTGGAGTATGTGAAAACTCAATAAAGGTAGACATCACAAGCTACAGAGGTATGATTGGATCTCTACTTTACCTAACTGCAAGTCGACCAGATATTATGTATGCCACTTGTATATGTGCAAGGTTCCAAGCGGATCCTAGAGATATTCATCTTATTGCTGTGAAAAGTATCTTAAGATATCTTAAGGGTACACCTAATCTTGGTATCTGGTACCCTAAAGAATCTAGTTTTAATCTAATAGGATATACAGATTCTGATTATGCAGGTAGTGTTGTTGATAGGAAGAGCACCTCAAGGAGCTGCCAATTCCTAGGCAGAAGATTGATTTCCTGGTACAGCAAAAAACAACAAACGGTTTCCAATTCTACAACAGAGGCTGAGTACGTTGATGCGGGAAGCTGTTGCGCTCAGATCTTATGGATAAGGAATTAACTCAGAGATTATGGCTTTGTGTTAAATAAAATTCTTATTTTATGTGATAACACAAGTGCCATTGCAATCTCCAACAACCCTGTACAGCACACGAGGACAAAACACATAGATATCAGGTATCATTTTATTCGAGAACACGTTAATAATGGTACTATGGAGTTACACTTTGTACCCACAGAAGAACAAACGACAGATATTTTTACTAAGCCTCTTGATGAATCCACATTCACCAGGTTGGTTGGTGAACTTGGGATGTTGAATAGTTCTTCATCTTAAATCCCAGTTCACATCTGCATTATCATCTTAAATAAAATTTCAAGTGTTTGTTATGTGAATATTTGTCATAACACTTGTAAATTTATTTTACTAAATTCTAGTTCTCGAATGTGTGTTTAGTGTAAATTATTATAATATTTTATCTATTTTTGATTGTATTCTACCATATTTTAATTTTAGATTATTATCTTTAAAATAATTTAATCAAAATTTTACAAGTTAGAATTTTGGTAAAAGTTATTTTTATTTGAAAATAATTTAATATTGAAGTATATATATATATATATATATATATATATATATATATATATATATATATATATATTAAGTTTAATAAATAGGTTAATAGAACTTTGTACAGTTTTATTTAATTGGCATATATACTGTATATATATCTTTATTATTTTTGTTTTCCAACAATTGGTACATATTGTTTTTATTTTCAAACTTTTAGTATCATTATTTCTATATATATGTGTGTAAGTTTATTTTTATTTTTATTTTATAGTTATTTTTATTTTTCATTTTATTTTAAAAAAAATTATTTTTGTCTACGAGAAATTGTTCTAAGAATCATAAGTATTAAATGTCAATATTTAAAGGACTTGTGAATTTCTTTACATTTATTTTCTCGAGCTTACATATATCACTGATAATTGTTATGAATATAATTATCATATGCTTGAATAACAATTATTAGATATAATGTATGAAGTTAAATGCTAATTTTCATTCCTATGATTATTTAGTATTTAGCAATGATATTTTATTTTATTAAAAGTATGAATTGAAGCAATTCATCGTTTATTAGTTTCATAGTTTTAATACGATGAGATATTATGAGCATAATTACTTGCTTTTTGAAATTATTATTAATTATCATATATTAATAATTTGTTATTGTTTCATTGCAATTAATTATGATTTTTGTTGTTAGTGATAATATATATATATATATATATATATATATTGTTTATCTAAAAATCACTAATAATAAAAGCATATATGTGTCCTACCGAACAAGAGCAATCGACTCAAGGTAAAAACAGGTAATCTCGATCTTGATATGATCTCTAATCAATTGATATAAAAATATTACAATTGATATATTGAGCCCTCAGTGGCTATAAGACGAGATCAAGGGATTGAAAACCTACATTCTCTAACACAAATCATAGAACCACAAACACTCAAACAGATACAACTTCTTCTACTAAACCCCTGAAAAGAAAAGTTTTAACAACTAAAGAGGGTGAGAGAGTAAGTGCTTCTAGTGCACTAGAAAAAAGAAGTATCTATGAGTGTTCTAGCAGCTCTGCCTCTAGTTAGAATATGAAATTCAAACCAAGGTAACTGCTAACTAATTTATATCCTCCCAAAAGGGTATAGATTTACAAATGAAAAAACTGTTACTAGGTTCATCATCTTAACATGATGAGTCTATTGAATTCAGCCTGTCAGCCAAGGTCATTTGTAAAGAGTCAACTTCATCTGGACACTCTCAAATACTGAAAACCATAAATGTATATATTCAAATGCACTGTAAGGATTGTCACACACTAAGGATGAATTGACGGAAGCAATTATTCTAAACTTTCATATCAAGGAAGGAAGAACGATTGATGATTCTGACTGAATCAACATGCCTTCACAGGAGTAAGGAGGAAACTTGGATCATTTGCTACATTATAGATCCTTTTCTCCCTCCCCAGATGGAACATATCTGGATTCCTAACGGAATAGATCATCTTAGATGATCAACAACTCATTAAATTTATTCTTGAAGCAATTCAGTTTTCAAAGTCAAATATTTTAATAGAATCAATTGAGGACGGGGATTTACGAAACCTCATTGCACCACCAGTGACCTCTCATACTGGGGCTTTGGTGATCTATACTGCAGGTACATCTAGAAGCTCGGATTTTGAGTTAAACACGAGCGAAGAAAGGCAAACACTGTGTGATACACCTACACGTGAGGTGAGTGAAACACTCTTGAGAATATGAGATATGAGTGCACACACAAGCACAGAAAGGGAGATGCAAAATATGTTACTGTCCTTTCAACAATAGATGGATGCACTGAAAGCTGAGAATGCATAACTTCGAGCTCAAGTCAATGCTCATAATTCTTCAGATCCTGTTTTAAATCAGTTTGCTCTAATTAGAAAGGATATTGAAGAAGTAAAGTCAACTGTGCTTCTCAAGACAAATGATGTGAATCAAACACAAGGTGTAATAGCAGCTGATATCAAGGACTTAAGGTAGAGTCAAATCCAAATTGCTGATAATCTAACAGAGATAAATAAGATCTCAAATTGTATTGATGTTCTAGAAAATGATTATCATCAGTACAATTCTCTTAATTCCTCAAAATTTGCAATGATTGATGTAAAACATAATGTAACGTAGTATGTAATAGTGATAACGATAACTCAACTAAGAAACAAAGACAGATAAATAATACTAATATGCAGCACAGGAATCCAGAAGGACATGCACACATGAATCATACATACATCACTGCAGAGCATTCTAAATATAAAGTTTACTAAACAACAGCGAGAGAAGTTCATTTATTTGTTCAGGCCTCAGCAACAAATAAGTGTTCAGTAGATTTCAGACTAAAGATAGTGCAATGATTTAAGTATAGATGTCAAAGGGTTTTAGCGATCAGAAGCAATGCAGCAATCCAAATTAATCAACTAAAACAGAACAGAAGTCAAGGGAATTCAATTCAGTATTAGTCATTTGTGAACCAGACCAGTGTACTAAGCGTCAACACAACAAGAAAAGAATTGTCTTGGTTAATCAGAAGAAAATTATTTGATCAAGCCCGAAGAGTGAAAATCAAGTAGTAATTACTTCAAGCACTTCAAGAAAGATGTTAAGGCATGTAATATTGTATTTGGTGGCCCCTACACTCTTGAAGTACTCTAGAAGCGCCACCGACCTTGTAAGGAGCAACAAACCAAGTTAAAAGCTAAGGCGAGTCAAGAAGATGGTTCATGGCGCCTACACAAGGGAATAGGAGTGCAGGTGCAACAAAACTTGTTGTGGTGCCACAGGAGATTCAAGTGAAAGGTTTGTGGCGCCTACACACTGCATCCAGTGTGCAGGCGCAACAAAAGGTATTAGGCGCAACAAAGCATTATGAAATGCTTCTAACTCATTTTGTGGCGCCTGTACAGGGTAACAACTGTATAAGCGCAACTAAACTTATTCAAGGCGCAAAAAAAAAACTCTAGAGGTGCAACAAACATATTTAGGTGCAACAAACATCCAAGTGGCGCCTACACACCACTAGCACTCTTGCAGGCGCAACAAAGGACTTATACATTGGTGGAAATCAATTTCCAAAAGTCTACAGAATATATATGGGTTAAATCAATATGGACAGTAATTCATTCATCTTTAACAAAAGAGATACAGACGGGAGCTCCATTAAAGACAGTCATTTATTTCACCCAACTGTGTTTCTATTGTAACCTTGATTGAACTCATTGAAGCTAATCATTTGATTAGAAGTGTAGCACCTCAGGAATTTAATAATACATTGTTATTTCCCCGAATCTTTGTGTTTCATTAACTGCCATTTTCATATCTTAAAAACACAAACACTTAATCCGCAATTAAACGAAAAATCTACCATATCATATTCAACCCCCCTTCTATGATGATTTTGGACCTAATAATTGGTATCATAGCTTGTTGATTGAAGTTACAAATCAAGATCCAAAAATAGTTTTTCGAAAAAAGTGCATTTTTAGATCTAGAAAAATTTATATTAAAATTTCTTTATTATTAAAGAAAATTTAATTTCGAATTTTTCAAAGATTTTAAGTTCACTAATTTTAAGAAGACTATCAATCATCAAAAATTAGAATTAAAATTTCAATTATCAAAATTTAATTTTTATTTGAATTGATTTTAATTTTTAAGAAATTAATTATTTCTTGAGATTTAAAATTCTTCACAACCATGAGTACCCAAAAACTTATTAGCATCAAAATCCCAGCCTTTGATAAAAATGAATACATTTTATGGAAGAAGAAGATGTCCCCTTTCATTAAATTAGCTAATTCTCAATACACGAGAATTTTGGAAAATGGACCCTATGTACCTCAAAAGCTGACACCAGAAATAGTCTTAGATGACGGCGAACGGATTCCTCAAGGATTTACCCCAAAGGAGCCTTCAGAGTACACTAACACTGACAAAGATCGAGTTGCATGGGATAATCATCTTCAATGTATCCTAATGGATTCACTGGACACTACTATGCTAAATCAAGTGATTAATTGCACCAGTGCCAAATAAATGTGGGATACAATTGATCTGCTAATGGAAGGTACATCAGAAGTGAAGGAGAACAGACTGGATATTCTTACATCCCAGTATGAAGCGTTCAAGTCACTACCAGGAGAAAGTATCACTCAAGTTTTTGAGAGATACAACAAATTGTTGAATGACTTATCACTGCATGGGAAGGCCTATTCACGTAGGGAGATCAACAGGAAATTCATGTTGACACTACCAGCACACCTGGAACACAAAATCTCTGCCATCAAAGAAAGGAGTGACATAAATGACATGTCAATTGAAATTCTATATGGGAAGCTCAAGACTCATGAAATGGAGCAAGAGAAAAGACAAATCATTTATGGGTCAGGTATAGTGGACAGTAAGAATACAACACTGTTAAAGACTACAACACTTGTAGCCAAGGATTTTGTTGTCACAGAGACCAACACAGTAAAGCCTGTCATTGAGAAAAAAGAGATTCTAGAAGCTAAAATTTCAGAGAATGCTCAAGCAGATGATGGAGATGACTTGTACTCAATGGAAGAACTTGAACAATTGGAAAACAAGACAATGGCCTATATGGCAGGAAAGTTCAAAAACCTCAGGTTTAGGAGGAACCCCAAGTACAAATTCAAGAGTAACTCAAGTTACAGTGGTTCCAGTTTCAAAAATAGCAACCGAGGTGGTTCATCTTCAGGGTCTTACAACAAAAGAGGTTATAAGACGGGGATGGTAGACCGCAGTAAGTTCAAGTGCTATAACTGTGATGAACCCGGGCATTTTGCTATAGAATGCCGGAAGCCAAAGCAAGGAAAAGAAAGAAAGGAGTCGTATGACGAACTTAAGCAAAAGTATGATGCACTGGTAAAGAAGCATCAAGGCAGAGCTTATATAGCCGAGGGAAAGATCTGGGATGACTCAGACAATTATGAAGAGAAGACATATGGAAATGTTGCACTAATGACAGACTCTTCAGAGGCATCACCTTAGTCATCCAAGGTATCATTTATTTCCACAGTTGATATGTCTAATTCTGATTATAAGAAAACTGTAGAATATCTTAGTGTAGAAATGTTTAACATTCACACAAGCATGCTAGCATCTGAAGAAGAAAATGCTAAACTAGTTCTAAAGAATAAAATGCTAGAAGCTAGAAATGTAGAACTAGAGCTTGCATGTGTTAACTTAGAAGATCTGAAACAGAAGATAAAATATCTATAGAATAGAGACAAATGCAATCAGGAAGTAGAAACTGCGCTTAGGAATAAAATTTCTGAGTTAGAGTTAAAACTTCAGTCTTATAAGAAATCTGCTAATCTTGTTAAGGAGGCAATAGATAAACAAGTCATAGGTTAGAAAATAGGAATATGATTTGACTATGATAAAAAGGAAGGAAAGAGACATGTGGAATCAATTGCTGAGGAAAGTCCTGTGAAACAAGATATTCCACATGTGTTAAAAAATGTTGCTAAGCCCCTATACAAGAAGTTTGTCATCGAACCCCTAGATGAAGAACATATTTTAATGAAAGAAGAAATTCTTGTTGAGGATCAAAAGAAAGAGGAAGTAAGTAGAAAGGAGTTGCCTAAGAAATCTATAAAGATTGTAGAACCTAAGGAACAGATTAAAAGTAATTTAGGCAACAAGAATGAAAAAATGAAAGCTAACAGAAATGGCAAGATAGGTGTTAACAAGAAAAATGATTATGCCTATTCTCCCAAAGCACTTAGGAAAGTTTGTAATAATTGTAATTCTACTGGTCATCTTACGCATGCTTGCAAAAAGATAAAAGTAGTAAAAGAAGAAACTTCTAACATACCTGCCATGTCTATCCCTCATCAACCATGTGGTAAAGTAGGATGCATGCCATGTGCTTTCAACATTATGTCTGCATACATAAACTTAATGAATACAGATGTGAACATGAATAGAAAGCATGTTAGGGCAAAGACTGTTAGTCCTCCTAAGTCTAGGAAGGAAGCCCATGTCCCTAAGCCTAAAGACACTCCTGTCAAGGCTAAACCAAAGGGCAAGGGCACAGTCGAGGAGAAAGGCAAGGAACAGAAAATTTCTGCAGCTAAATTTTTTTACTTATCTAAGCCTCTTGGACCCAATAAAATTATTAGGAATATATTCATTTGATGATGTACAAAATACTAGAACAGGGTCTAGCTTAGTTTATCTGTAATAAGTCTTTCTAGTCTCTGAAATGTATAATCAGAGTCTAGATAGTCAACATTCATGTTACTTGTACTTAGAAGAATTTCTGTAGAAAGTGAAACCAGAGTCTGCATGAAGATCAGAGTCTATAGACTATCAGAGTCTATGATCTATAAGAGTCTACATGTGATCAGAGTCTGAAGATCATCAGAGTATGAAGATTTCATACTCTATACAGTTAAAGTTAAATTTGGAAGAAGATCACAGAAATGGAAAGTCTTCGAAGATCAAGATAAATATATTGCAGATATGCTATGGGAAAGAAAGAGAATTTTAGAAGGAAACTGTCAACTAATAATTAGGAATTATATTCCTATTGTAATTTATCTTTCTGTTATTAGTTGATAGACAACTCTCTATATAAACTCTATGTAACCTAATTGTAAAGTGTCGAAGCATATTTGTCTGAGTGAAATTTTGTGAGAGCATAGAGATAGAGAGAGTTGCTGTGATAAACACAGAGAAGCTGCTAGGGTTTGTGTACACCCTAGGAGAGTTTTGTATTTACAAATCAATAATACAAACAGTACTTATTCATATCTTTGTGTTTGAGCTTTGTTCTTAATTTGATTTTAAATCAGGCAGAAAAGACACACAAGTATTCAACCCCCCTTCTACTTGTGCAACTTGGAAAACAATTGGTATCAGAGCCTAACGTTTAAAATCGATCAAAGATGTCTGGAAAAAAAGATGGCAATTCTAAGATTCCTATGCTTAAGAGAAACGAGTTCACCCACTGGAAGGTTAAGATGCTGCACCATCTAGAAGCTACAGACCCTGACTATCTTGAAAGAATTCATGAAGGACCCTATGTGCCCTTAAAGCTTGTGCCTCAAATCAAAGAAGAAGGTAAAGTAACTGAAGAACACTTCATTGAAAAACCAAAGGCTGAATGAACAAGAGAGGACAAGGAGAATGTCCTTAAGGAGGCAAAAGTCAAAAACATTCTTTTTAACAGTTTGGATTCTGTTCTTACAAACTGTGTTATATCATGCACCACTGCTAAGGAGATGTGGACAAAACTTGAAGTGCACTGTCAAGGGACTAAAGATGTCAAGAAGAATGCTAGGTCTTTACTAATTCAAGAGTATGAGTATTTTGAAGCAAAATCTGGAGAATCTATCACTGAGATGTATGATAGGTTTACAAAACTCTTGAATGAGATGTCTATGCTTGGTAAGGTTTATGATTCTGAAGATACAAATACAAAGTTTCTGAGAGCACTTCCTGAAGAGTGGGACAATAAGACTACAACCATAAGGGAAGCTAGAGATTTGGATGAACTAACTCTAGAAGAATTGTATGGCAGACTCAAGACATATGATTTGGAGATGCAACAGAGGAAGAATAAGAAGTCTGTGAAGACAAAATCTATGGCACTCTTGATGGAGTCTGAGAAAGAACAACAGGAACAACCCACAGAAGCTAGAATCAAGGATTCAAGGAAGAAGGGTAAAGCTGTTGTGGAGTCAGAGTCTACTAACATAGACTCTGATTCTGATGAAGAGATTGTTCTAAGTCAAATGATGGCTATGTTTGCTAAAAATTTCAAAAGAATGAAATTTAACAAAAGAACTGGCAAATTTAGCAAGAGGCCATCATTCAAGAAGGAAGATGAGAACGTTGAGAAGAGCAAGAGTACTATAATCAAACTTGACAAAGCAAATGTCAAATGTTTCAACTGTGGAATATTGGGGCAGTTTGCCTGTGAATGCAGAAAGTCAAAAAGTCAAGGAAAAGGAAAAACACTTTTATCAACAGGAAAGGATTGGGCAGATTCAAGCTCAGAGGATGAAATTGATTATGAAAATCTAGCATTGATGGCATCCTCCTCAAGAAAATCACAATCTCCCAAAGAACCCTCATCTCCTAAAACTCAGGTATCAATCTTTACTCCTGAATCCTTAATTAATTTAGACTCTGATGGTATAGAAATTGTGCAAAGTGAGGTTAATAAAATAATGACAACATGTAGGTCTCTCACTAGTGAAAGTGAAAGGTTGAGAGAGGAAAATTTAACCTTGACTAAAAGGAATGATCATTTAGAGTCTGAGTTAATATTAATGGAACAATCAAAAAGGATTCTGAGAAACATAGTCATAACTACACTGAAATCTTGAAAGCCTATGACTATGTTAAGAAAGAACTAGAAGAAGAGAGACTTAAGTTTAGAGTCTGGACAAACTCTGGTAGAAAAGTTCAAGAAATTTTCAATAATCAAAATGTGTGTCAAACTGCTGGTCTAGGCTATGACAAGAGTCAAGACAAAAGACCTATTGTTGAGAATGATAACAATGAAGAAGCTAGCCAAGTTAATAAGACTAAAGACAAAAGTACATTTGTTCCTGTTAAGTTTGTGACCCCTAAAGAAAAGACTGAAATCACAAACTCATCTGTCAATAGTCCCCCTGTTGTTGACAAAAAGACAGATGAAACAGGAGCCAATAACTCTAAGAAAAATATTAATATAGGGTACTTGTCTAAGTCTAAGTTAAAAGAAAAGCTAGAGAACTTATCAGAGTCTACCAAAACTAGGAGAAATAGGAATGGTAAGGAAGGCATTAATAAGGTAAATAATTATCAAAAAGATCCTAATGCTCCTAGAAAGAAGTGTTTTAGATGTGGCAACCACAACCATTTAGCTTTAGATTGTAAAACAAAAATTGAGAAGAAATCAGAGTCTAGTCCTTCACAGACTCTGAAAAGTCACTACATTCCACAGAAACCTTGTTATCACCGTGGTAGCATATTTCACTCTATCTATATGTGTAGGGACTATCATGATTTGTATTTCAATTTTTATGAGCTAAAATCGTCTATTGATAAAAGTTGGTATGACACTGTTAAGACTCCAACAGAGTCTAAAGCAACAAAGGAGACAGGTAAATCAAAGGTGAAAATTGCTAAACCTGTTTCACCTAAAATTAGTGGAAAAGGATCCAAAACAGTTTGGGTCCCCAAAAGAACTAACTAGTTGCTTTATGTATGCAGGGAACAAGGGTAAAGAATGTAACCCTAATCCTGGACAGAGAATGCTCAGGACACATGACTGGAAAAAAATCCCTGCTTACAGACTTTGTGGAAATGGTTGGCCCAAAAGTATCCTTTGGAGATGGCAATAAAGGACAAACACTGGGATATGACAAGATTGTACTTGGGAATGTCATCATTGAACAAGTAGCTCTAGTTGATGGCTTCAGGCACAATTTGATAAGCATGTCAACTTGGAGATAAAGGTTACCATACTGGCTTTGACAACAAAGAGTGTCTTGTGACTCACAAAGAAACAGGCATTTTGGTTTTCAAAGGACACAGACATGGTAACATTTATGAAGCCAGTTTGGAGGATTGCATACATAGTGAAGTCACATGTCTATATAGCAAGGCCTCAACTGAAGAAAGCTGAAACTGTCACAAGAAACTGTCACACATCAACTTCAAAACACTCAACAAGTTGGTTAAACAGAATCTTGTAAGAGGATTACCACAGGTTGATTTTGTGCAAGATGGACTTTGTGAAGCATGTAAACTTGGAACACAAAGGAAATCATCCTTCAAGAGCAAGACAATTAACACCATTTCTGAACCCTTTTATTTATTGCATCTTAATTTATTTGGTCCAGTAAATGTTATGTCAATTAACAAAAAGAAATATACTCTTATTATTGTAGATGATTTTACAAGATTCACATGGGTTTTCTTTCTACATTCAAAGGATGAAGCTTCACAACACATAATAGACCATATCACTTTTCTAGAAAGAAAATCAAAGAAAACAGTTAGAGTTCTAAGGAGTGACAATGGTACTGAATTCAAGAATTCAATCATGGAGGACTACTGTGCATCAAAGGGAATTACTCAACAATTTTCTGCACTAGGAACTCCTCAACAAAATGGAGTTGTGGAGAGAAAGAATAGAACACTTATAGAAGCTGCCAGAACAATGTTGGCAGAGTCTAAGCTACCAGTATATTTTTGGGCTGAGGCAGTCAATACAACATGTTTCACTCAAAACTGCACTTTAATAAACATGCATGGAAAGACTCCCTATGAAATGATAAAGGACAAGAAGCCAAGTGTGAAACACTTTCACATATTTGGATGCAAGTGTTATATGCTGAAAGTACATCCTGAAAATCTAAGCAAATTTGAAGCCAAGGCAGATGAATCAATTTTTCTTGGATATGCATCAAACACAAAAGCATTCAGAGTGTTTAATCTCAGAACCAAAATTGTTATGGAATCTATTCATGTTGCATTTGATGATAAAAAGTTTACAGGATTGCAGGATGAGTCAGAGTCTACTACACTGGAATTTGAAAATCTAAAAAGTTCTGAGATAAATGAAGAAGAAGAGGATGAAGACCCTCAAATAACTCCTGAACCAATACAGGAACCTGCACACTCTGAGGGGGAGCCAGAAAATTCAACTCCAAATAATTCAGAGTCTAACAGGTCAGGGTCTACCCAGACAGAGTCTAGACAGACAGAGTCTAGACAAACAAAGTCTAACTCTAACTCATTAGGGTCTGGATCAAGCAACTCTGAACCCTTGTCAGAGTCAAGAAATTTAGGGGGAGCCTCTTCATTTGAATTTCACTCAAATACAGAAGATGCAAATGACTTAGGGGGAGCTTCAAGTTCAAGAACCAATCTTCCACCAGCTAGAAAATGGACAAGGGATCACACTCCTGACTTAATAATTGGTGACCCTGAGAGTGGTGTACAAACAAGAATAGCCACTCAAAATGAATGTCTTTATAGCTGTTTTCTCTCAAAGAATGAACCCAAGAAAATTGAGGAAGCCTTGCAAGACCCTGATTGGATTATTGCAATGCAAGAAGAATTGAATGAATTTGAGAGAAATAAAGTGTGGAAACTTGTACGAAGACCTAGAAATAGATCAGTTGTTGGTGCAAAATTGGTGTACAGAAATAAACTTGATGATAATGGAATAGTAGTAAGAAACAAAGCAAGGCTAGTTGCAAAATGATACTCATAGGAGGAAGGAATTGACTATGATGAAACTTTTGCACCAGTAGCAAGATTAGAAGCTATCAGAATGTTTCTTGCTTTTGCAACTCATTCAAAATTCAAGGTGTATCAGATGGATGTAAAAAGTGCCTTCTTAAATGGAGAATTGGAAGAAGAAGTTTATGTGTAACAACCACCAGGATTTGTTGATTCAAAGTTTCCTGATCATGTTTACAGGTTAGACAAGGCACTATATGGATTGAAGCAAGCACCTAGAGCATGAAATGAAACTCTTTCAAAATTTCTTCTTGAAAATGGATTCATAAGAGGTACCATTGACAAAACTCTCTTTATTAGAAAATATAAAGGTGATATTTTACTTGTTCAAATTTATATTGATGATATTATATTTGGATCTACTAATGACAAACTCTGTGAAAAGTTTAGTCAACTAATGCAGTCAAATTATGAAATGAGCATGATGGGAGAGTTGAACTTCTTTTTGGGGCTTCAAGTCAAACAGAATGATGATGGAATTTTCATCAATCAAACAAAGTATGTGAGAGAACTGTTGAAGAAGTTTGATATGCAAGACTCTGCAACTGCTAAAACTCCCATGTCAACTGCCACTAAGCTAGACTCTGACCCAAAGGGTAAGAAAGTTAACAACACTAACTACAGAGGTATGATTGGCTCATTGTTATATTTAAATGCTAGTAGACCAGATATAATGTTTGCAACTTGTCTGTGTGCTAGATTTCAAGCTGATCCTAGAGAATCACATTTAATAGTTGTGAAAAGAATTTTTAGATATCTCAAGGGGGCACAAACTCTTGGACTTTGGTATCCTAGAGAGTCAGATTTTTCACTAATTGGTTATTCAGATTCTGACTATGCAGGATGCAAAGTAGACAGGAAAAGCACGACAGGACAATGCCAGTTTCTTGGCAACAGATTAATTTCTTGGTTTAGCAAGAAACAACAGACTGTATCAACCTCAACAGCTGAGGCTGAATACATTGCAGCTGGAAGTTGCTGTGCTCAAATTCTGTGGATGAGAAATCAATTACTTGATTATGGACTAACATTCTCAAATATTCCTATGTATTGTGATAATATCAGTGCTATTAAAATTACAGAGAATCCAGTCCAACATTCCAGAACAAAGCACATTGATGTCAGATATCATTTTATTAGAGAACATGTTGAAAATGGTACTGTGACACTTCACTATGTTCCAACTGACAGACAGATTGCAGACATTTTGACAAAACCACTTGATGAGTCTATCTTTCTCAGACTGGTAGGTGAATTAGGTATGTTAAATATGTAAGTGATCAATAATTACAAGAAGCAAGGTATGTACTTTAATTATAGTCCCTATCTTAACACACTGTGATTAATTATTATTGGGAAATTTTGTTTGGTTCTTTACCTTGACAAAGTCTAGTTTTTAGACTCTGACGAGTCTGTAGACTCTGAGAAAAATATCGCCTAGACTCTAAATCGGTTAAAATTCGCGCCTGCAGACTCTGATTGCGTTTAAATTGTTCAAATGACTTGAAATAGGCGGTAACAATTATCTTTTGACTGGAGACAGGATGTAGACTATTGTGTGTTGTATGCAACTTGAACAAAATAGAATTTTTCATACAATTTACTCACTTGTTTATTCCAATTCTTTTCTAAGGCAAAAATATTCACAAAGCTCTTTACGAACCCTAGCTAATTTGTTCAAGCTAATTCATCATTTTCACCTCAACGATTTTAATGGCTGCTATCTCAACTGTTATGAGGGGACCCAAAGCTATCGCATTCACCTTTGGAGACTTTGAGTTCATGACCACTAACCATGTGGCAGCCCTTGGCGACAAGAAAGGGGTAGATGCTAACTACTATCCTATGATGGATTTCTTGGAGCAGAGTGAGCTTAGTTATATACTCAAGGCATCACCAGTGATTCATATGGATGCTGTTTCACAAGCCTGGAGCTCTGCAAAGGTAGTTGATCCTTCTTAGGATCAACCAGGTAAAATCATGTTCACCTTTGGCTCCACTACATTTGATGTAACTACAGATATACTTAATTCTGTGTTTAAACTGCCTGTTAAGTCTTCTTTTGATAATACTGTATCTGATGATGACATTAAAAGCATGTTTAAGGCAATAGGTTATTCTGCTAGCTTAGATAACATGAGTAAGATAACTAGGCCATATTTAAGGAAGGAATGGTCCTTTTTCTTTGATCAACTTGCTAAGTGCTTTACGGGTAAATGTAGTGGTTTTGATGCTATTACTGCAATTACTTATCAAATTGGTCACAGTCTCCTATTTGACAAAGTGATCAACATTGGTGATATGTTGCTCACTCAAATGGGAGCAAAATTAACTAATGTGCAAGAGGGGAGGAAAAAGGTCTACTATCATAGATTTCTTATGATTCTCCTCAACCACTTCATCCCTGACCTGTCAACCAAGTTGGCAAATGATTGCTGTGTGCAGGCATACAAACAGCAAATTAGGATATTCTCTGACATCAAGAGAATTGATGACAAAAAGAAGAGTCTACCTGCCATGCACTATCCACAGGTAATGCAGGTAAAACTCTCCATCTATAAACCCTCTATCTACAATGCTTCTTTTTTTTTGGTGGTGACATGGTGCAGGATCAAGTAATGGAGAGTCCCCCTGCACCTACCCCAGTCACCCAATCCCCTTCAATTAAACAATCTTCCAAACCAAAATCCAAAAAGAAACCAACCTCTGGTGTCTCTCAACATGCACCAGTTGTAAAGAGGAGAAAATTGATTCAAACTAGGCTTATAGATGAACACAGTGATGAGGGGCTTAACCCACTAGAGAAGCAAGTTGTTGAAGGACTTTCTTTGCTAAAGGAAGGTCATGATATACTTGATTCTAACCTTCAAGCCAAGTCTGTAGACTCTCAAAAGGTTACAGACTCTGAAACACCTAGGAATACACCTCAGGATTCTCAAATTGAATCTCCTGAAAAATCTTTTGCTCAGAAGTACAGAAGGTTAAGGAAGGCTTCTTCTGCACACACACACAAGCCTATTATTGTTACTAACCCTGTTTTGCAGGAAACAGATGCTCCCAAGGCTTCTACAGAGCCAGACTCTGAAAGCAAGAAAACACCTGAACCAGAGTCTAATGTTGAGTCAGAGTCTAGACTGCCTTTAGACTCTGATCATGACACATTTTGGGAAGGAATGCCATTAGATGCAGCCTCAAGTCTAATTGATGAGATAATGACTCCAAGTGATGAGGTACTGCTATTCTTATATCCTTTGGTGGAATCAGTTGAAGATCTAGGGCAATATCAGACTAAATCTTAAGTCTTGGATTTTCTTACAACCTATGAGGCCCTAAGGAAGAGAATGGAACAGGAGCTACAAATGTCTGCACAGGATGTGGTCAAAAATCTATACAGCTACCTATTCAACTCTTCATTCCAAGAAAAAGCAGCTGGGCTCATAGAAGGTAGAACAACTGAAGTTCTCAAAGCACTAGGTGTGCCAAACTCTGAACAACAAATCACAAAGAAGCCTAAAAAGCTTCGGATCTACAAAAGGAAAGAATCAGAGTCTGTTGCTGAGTTGGAAACTGAGATTGAACAACCAGTTTTTGACTATGAAGCAATTTGGGATCAAGGGATTACCTACAGGACAGCTATTGATTGGATTTCTGCTATTCAGCCTCTTTCAAGGAAGGTGGTTGATTTTCTTGTCCAAAATGTAGGAAAGGTGGCCAACAAATACATCTATCCAACCTATGAAAGTAGATTGGATCAACTCAAGTGCCCATATTATCAGAAGCTTACAAGGGATCTGCAGGATTCCTTTCACATGAATTTTGCACATGCCATCAATGCACTCCATGCCAGGATTTTTCTCAATGGTCACTTGGATGCATTAACTATGATAGAAACACAAGAGGTAGTAGGTGATGCAAGGCAGTTGGAGGTTGGGACTAGTGCACCAGTGGTGACTAGTGATAAAGATGCTCAGTCTGCCTCACCCACACAAGAACCACCTAGTCAGAGGTTGGGTGATAGTGGGGTAGGGGAGTATGCTGTTAGGCTCTCCTTGACAACTCACCAAAAAGCTGATGAGAACCCCAGTGATATGGGAGGACAGACTCTGATGGATGCTCATGAAGAAAATTCCAAATCTATTCTATCAGAGTCTATCCCCCTTGAGGGGGAGTCTCATGCACCAACAGTCAAAGATGGAAACACTCAGATTCTGGCTTCTAATGAAGTCATACTGAAGCAGTCAGAGTCTAGAGTAGACCCTGAGACTGGAATACTGGAGCCAACAGACTCTGAAAAGAAAGAAGATGCTTGTAAGGGTTCAGAATATGTTGATGCTCACCCCTTGGTGGAAACCCCTAACCTTCAGACATTTGAAGGGGTTCCCCTCTATCAAGGTGGTTCAGGTATTGAAGCACCATTATTCTCTCTCAACCCCTCTTCTGTAGGATTCTTGAGTGCACCCTCCAAATTGAGTGAAAAAATATCTGAGAGGCTGGCACTGGTCCAGGCAAAAGGAGAGGTAGAAAAGGCTGTAGGGAGCCTGAGTGAGAATGAGAAAGTTGGTGCCCAACCCCACTGTGAGAATGGGAGATTAGAGTATCCTGAACCTAGCTTTACTTATTGGGATCAAGATTTTCCAAAGAGTTGGTCCAATGAGTTGGAGCAGGGGATGGATGACAATTCACTATTCTTGATTGTGCAGATTGGCAAAAAGGAGGAGGCTCTTGCTGCTCAGAAGTCATTACACAGGGTGGATTCTCTAGCAAGGAGAGCAGATAGAGTCATGGAGTCTTTGGTGGATAACACTGTCATTTTACCCGAGGCTACAAAAATGAAGTCAGATGAACCACTTTTGATCATGCCTATAAGGGCTAGACTTCCAGAGTCTACAGTCTCTGATAACTCTCAGGAGGAGTCAGGGTCTATAGTCCCGTTTGCATTTTCTGAGTCTACACCACCACCAGAGTCTGCACCTTCAATTACAAAGCTTGAGCCTGTTGCTGAGGAGTGCTCTTCTGAAGATGATGATCAAGTTCACCCTTCTTTTGTCTATTTTGATCAGGTGTTTCCTCAGTCTTGGGAGTCTGCACAGCAAAGAGGCATTAATGATAAAGATTCTTTTGCTTGTATTATGGCAATTCATCAATCTGAAAGACTTCCAGCTTTTCAGAAAAAGTCCTTTCAACAGGAACATGGTCACTATCCTGGTGAAGAAGATCAAGCATTAGATAGAGAAGTTAAGGCTGAGACAGAGACTGTTGCTGCACAAATAGCTGGTGTGGTCAAGGATATTTCCCATATTCAAACCAAACTCACTGGTGTTGATAATACTACTTCTCTGCTCAGTACCAGATTTGACAGAATTCACTCACTTCAATTATCCAAAGAGGTTGCCTTCAAAGATGCTCTAGCTGCTATCACTACAACTCAAGCCTCTCTCCAAACTTCAGTCTTTGATTTAACCACCAAAGTTGATTCAGTCATTGCAGCACAGGCCAATATTTCGATAGTTCTTGAACAGATTCTTTTGGCTGTCACCAGTAATGATGATGTCAAAAAAGGGGAGAAGCAAGGTGAATCCTCCAGGAGAAATAAGGATGATGGATGCAAAGATAGATCAAAGGGAGTTAAAAGGAGGAAAAATGGTGATGATGATGAAACTGGTAATAGTTCTCATGGTCCTAGGGGTCTTGATGGTGTGCAACAAAAGCAATCTGGAGTAGCAAAAACTCAAACACATCAGTCAGGGACTAGACATGGGAAATCAGAGTCTAAGTCAGACACTGATAAGAAAAGAAAGAAGTCAGACTCTGATCAAACTCAAGAACCTTCATACTGGAAATGTAGTCAATCAAATCTGCAACTTAGAGCTAAAAAGAAGACAGGTCTTGGAGGTTTTGAAGAATCTGACATTGACAGGACATCTACTCTAACTAGAGATCCTCAATCCTTGACAGATAGGCAGTTTGAGAAGATCACACTGAAGCACTTAAATAAAGTGGTGTCTGCTCAAATTGTTTATAACATTTTTGAAACAAAGATACAAGGAGGTCAGGGAGGTACAAAAAAGGTAAAAAATGAGATGCTGGTATATTTCTTAGAAGGTGGAAGTGTAAGATGGATTAGTCAATCAAACTTTATCTTTTTCAAACAGGCTGAGGAACTACAGTATATTAGATTCCTATTACAAATTGCTTATGAAGTAAACAAAAGCAAAGAGGCTATCACTCACAAATGGTTCAAGGAGATTGACAGAAAGCTGACTTTGCACAGACATGCAAATCGACAGATGGGCAAATTTTCTTTGAAATATGTTGATACTGAAGGAAATGATCAAGCCATGCCATTAGAAGAAAAACAAGTCAAGTTCCAAGAAGGTGTTGGTCATTACTTTGGATTTCAACCTATAAATGGGAAAGTCAGTGTTCTAATGTTGAAGGACTTAAAAGAACAAGAAGGTAGTGCAAATGATCTGAGAGCAGCTTACTGTCAAATCAAATGTTCAAGTGAAGAAATGAAGAAATTGAAGAAATTTGTTGGTGAAGCTCTTGCAATTGTGGAGGAAAATATGCTGAATTCATTTTTGAAGAATAATTCAGCCTTTGAGAAGATTAAATGAGTAGTAATTCTTTTTCCCTTATAATTCTTTTATACTGTTCTAGATTAATAGTTTTATTCTTTAGTTTTGACATCATCAAACCTTGATTTATGCTTACATTTTATAAAACATAAATAGGGGGAGATTGTTAGGAATATATTCATTTGATGATGTACAAAATACTAGAACAAGGTCTAGCTTAGTTTATCTGTAATAAGTCTTTCTAGTCTCTGAAATGTATAATCAGAGTCTAGATAGTCAACATTCATGTTACTTGTACTTAGAAGAATTTCTGTAGAAAGTGAAACCAGAGTCTGCATGAAGATCAGAGTCTATAGACTATCAGAGTCTATGATCTATCAGAGTCTATATGTGATCAGAGTCTGAAGATCATCAGAGTATGAAGATTTCAGAGTCTATACAGTTAAAGTTAAATTTGGAAGTAGATCACAGGAATGGAAAGTCTTCGAAGATCAAGATATATATATTGCAGATATGCTATGGAAAAGAAAGAGAATTTTAGAAGGAAACTGTCAACTAATAATTAGGAATTATATTCCTATTGTAATTTATCTTTCTGTTATTAGTTGATAGGCAGCTCTCTATATAAACTCTATATAACCTAATTGTAAACTGTTGAAGCATAATTGTCTGAGTGAAATTTTGTGAAAGCATAGAGATAGAGAGTGTTGTTGTGATAAACATAGAGAAGCTGCTAGGGTTTGTGTACACCCTAGGAGAGTTTTGTATTTACAAATCAATAATACAAACAATACTTATTCATATCTTTGTGTTTGAGCTTTGTTCTTAATTTGATTTTAAATCAGGCAGAAAAGACACACAAATATTCAACCCCCCCTTCTACTTGTACAACTGGGAAAACAAAAATTTAGGTGCCAAATAAGAAGTAATCAATCTATGGTTGCAGGGCATAACAAAGAACAAATGAGTCATGTGGATACTCGACAACGGCTGTTCAAGGCATATGACTGGTGATAGGGCCCTGCTATCAGATGTGATTGAGAAAGCTGGCCTGATAGTGACCTTTGGAAATGTTATCATAGAAAATATCTCTCTTGTGGATGGATTAAAGCACAACCTTCTAAGTATCAGTCAGTTCACTGACAAGGGCTTCAAAGTAACATTTGAAAAAGAAAGATGTGCAATCCAAAACAGGAAAAATTCGAAGCTTGCTCTTCAAGGAGTGAGAAAGGGGAATCTTTTTGTAGCTGACTTATTCTCTGCAAGAAAAGGCGAAGCTCAATGTTTCTACAGCAAAGCTTCAACAGAGGACAGTTGGTTATGGCACAAGAAACTTTCACACCTAAACTTTAAAGCAATGAACTCTTTAGTCAAGAGGGAATTGGTTAGAGGCTTACCTGAGATGGAATTCTGTCAAGATGGTTTGTGTGAAGCATGTGAAAAAGGGAAGTCAAAGAAAGCATCTCACCGAAGCAAAGACTCTTCAGACATTACTGAACCATTGCAACTTTTGCATATGGATTTATTTGGTCCAGTAAATGTCATGTCTATGTCAAGGAAAAGATATGCATTAATAATTGTAGATGACTACACCAAGTACACGTGAGTGTTATTTCTAGCCTCAAAGGATGAAGCCCCTCAAACAATCATTGATCACATAAAGAAGATAGAAGTAGAAACTGGTTTGCCTGTTAGAAAAATAAGGTCCGACAATGGAACAGAATTCAGAAATGTAACCCTGAATGAATTCTGTGTTGAAAAAGGGTTTTCAAGACAATACTCAGCGCCCAGAACTCCACAACAAAATGGAGTAGTAGAAAGGAAGAACAAAACTTTGGTTGAAGTAGCAAGATCAATGCTGAATGAAGCTAAGTTACCTTTATACTTTTGGGCTGAAGTAGTCAACACAACTTGTTATACTCAGAATCGTACCCTAATTAACAAAGCTCATGACAAGACTCCATACGAGTTAATGGAAAACAAGAAACCATCACTGAAATACTTTCATGTGTTTGGAGCAATGTGTTTTGTATTGAAAGATGACGAGCATCTAGAAAAGTTCGAATCCAAGGCTCATGAAGGCATATTTATTGGCTATTCTCTAGAATCTAAGGCGTACAGGGTTTATGTGATTGAACACAAGAAGGTCATTGAAAGCATGAATGTAACTTTCGATGATCTCAAGCTCCCAAGTCTACAAAGAACAGACGACACTGAAACTCTGCAGTTTAAAAATATGAACTCAGATGAAGGTGAAATGGAACCTGAAGCTACAACAGAAATACAAGCACCAAATGAGAATATCAACAATGATGATTCTGACCCTAGTAGTGGAAACAGTGGAAGATTCACAGAAACTACTAGTAGTGGCAGATAATCTCATTCTCAACTAAGCAGCAGCTCAGGGGGAGTAACTGAAGGATCTACTAGCAGGACTCATCACTTTAATGATAATCAAGCTGAATCATCTAGGGAAAATCTGCCTAGACATAGGGTGTGGAGTAGAGATCACCCTTTTGAGTTGATTCTAGGAAATGTAGACGTTGGAGTTCAAACTAGACGTGCTTCTCAGAATGAATGCTTATTCTCTGGTTTTATCTCTGAAATAGAGCCAAAGAAAGTGGAAGAAGCATTGGAAGATCCAGATTAGGTAATAATTATGCAAGAAGAACTCAATCGGTTTCAGAGACAAAAAGTTTGGAAGCTGGTACCCAGGCCAAAGAACAAGTGTATAATTGGCACAAAGTGGGTATTCAGAAATAAACTGGATGAAGATGGCATTGTTACGAGGAACAAAGCCAGACTAGTTGCTAAAGGTTATTCCCAAGAAGATGGAATCGATTATGATGAAACATATGCACCAGTGGCAAGGCTTGAAGCTATCAGGATGTTTCTGGCATTCGCAGCACATTCCAACTTTAAAGTTTATCAAATGGATGTAAAGAGTGCATTCCTGAATGGAGAGCTTGAAGAAGAAGTGTATGTGGAACAACCCCCAGGGTTTGAAGATCTAGAATTTACAGATTTTGTATACTTCCTCTTCAAGGCACTCTATGGCCTAAAGCAGTCACCTCAGACATGGTATGACACTCTATCTATATTCCTACTTGAAAATGGTTTCACTAGAGGTGTCATAGATAAGACTTTGTTTCATAAAATGCATAAAAATGACATGATATTAGTACATGTATATGTGGATGACATTATATTTGGTTCTACTAACGATCAGTTGTGTAGTAGATTTGCTAAGCTAATGCAGAGTAGGTATGAAATGAGCATGATGGGAGAGATGAATTACTTCCTTGGACTCCAATTAAGCAATAGGAAAGATGGAATCTTCATTTGCCAGACCAAGTACATCAAAGATCTTTTGAAGAAGTATGGTCTTGAAGATGCATCAACAGCTAAAACTCCAATGGCAACTGCCACAAAGCTTGATGAAGATGAACCTGGTAAGAAGGTAGATATCACAAGCTACAGAGGTATGATCGGCTCATTACTTTACCTAACTGCAAGTAGGCCAGATATTATGTTTTCTACATGCTTGTGTGCTAGGTTCCAGTCTAACCCTAAAGAATCACATCTTATAGCTGTTAAACAGATTTTTAGGTATCTTAAGGATAGTCTGAATCTTGGAATTTGGTACCCTAAAGATACAGGTTTTGACCTTGTTGGCTATACAGATTCTGATTATGCAGGTTGTAGGAATGATAGAAAAAATACATCAGGAAGTTTCCAATTCTTTGGTAGAAGATTGGTGTCCTGGTATAGCAAGAAGCAGCACTCAGTTGCAATGTCAACAGCTAAATATGAATATGTTGCTGCTGGAAGTTGCAATGCGAAAATTCTGTGGATAAGGAACCAACTTCAAGACTATGGACTGTTGCTGACCAAAATTCCAATATTCTGTGACAACACAAGTGCCATAGCAATCACAAACAATCCTGTTCAATATTCAAGGACCAAGCACATTGATATCAGGTATCATTTCATTAGAGAGCATGTCATGAATGGTACTGTAGAGTTACATTTTGTACCTACAGAGCAGCAAATTGCAGACATCTTCACAAAATCACTGCATGAAATCACTTTCACTAGACTAGTTTGTGAACTTGGGATGTTAAATTCTACTAACTAATTAGTTAGTAATCTAAAACTGCAATTTGAAGCTGATAAATTCACTGGTTAATTAATATTAATATTTTTAGGACTTGTGAATTTATCTACCAAATTATTTACCAGTTAATAGGATTAAATATTAGATAAATACCTTGTGCATGCCTGCTAATTTTATTAATCTGGTATTTATTTAATTTTGATCTTAAAAATATTTAAGTGCTTGTATTTAAATGATAAATTCTTGGCACTTAATATATTTAAATATTATTTGAAAGTATTTTAAATAAAAAGGATGAATATTTTTATTTATTCTTATATTTAAAATAAAAGTAAAATAATAAGAAGTATAATTTATTTATGATAATAATTTTAACAATTAATGTTATTATTGTTATCAATAAATATTTTGTGAAATAATGTTTATGGGTAATTATTTATTATTGATTAATTACACAAATTATTCATAAATATTATCTATTTTAAATATAGCAAAATCTAGGAGCAACTTGATATTTTAATTAAGTACTATGTGACGTTCAATTCTTTTTTGTGTGGCGCCTATACAGTGGTTTAACTATATAGACGCAACATAACATAAACAGAGTACTTAGAAATTTTCTGCATGGAAAACTCAAGTGGCGCCTATAGATTTTGTTGCGCCTAAACAGTGCTTGCACTGTAAAGGCGCAACAAAATACTTAATAGGATTTTGTTCGTGGCGCTAGGGGTCTTTGTGGCGCCTACACAGTGCATTCACTGTGAAGACGCAACAAAACAGCTTAATAAGATTTTGTTGCGCTAGTATTGTTTAGTGGTGCCTACACAGTGCAAGCACTCTGCAGGCGCAGCTAAAGTACTTAGCAAAATTAATTTTGTTCTTCTGGTGCCTATATATATTCATGTGGTTTTGTTGCGTTCTAGCATATACATACACTGTACACACACTCTTAAAGGCGCAAGAAAACTGCATAAATCTACAATTTTTAATCAATCATAATCAAGCCAATTCTTGTCCGATTTTTAATCTAAGACCAGTTTTGTGAGACCCAAATTCATATCTTTCATTTGCAATTGGTCCCATTAAATTTGGTTAAGGTTCTAAAATTCTCAATTTTACAAAACTCGAACAATTTGGCTAGGGTTTGATAATTTTAAAATCGATTAAAAATTTTAATAAAATTAAAAGTGTGCTAAAAATTACTAGGAGATCAACATATAATTATTTTACGAAAATCCAAGTAATTTTTAAATTATTAGGGTTTTAGTCCATTATTCTTGATTAATTCACTTTTAATTAGTAATTTTAATTCGTAAAAATTATCTTTCATTTTTAATTAAATGGCAGGTCGTTTTGATATTAAAAAGACTAATTATTTATCTATTTTAGTAGATGACTAGACTGAAGTAGGGGAGTTAGGTAACTGGGCTAGGTTTTTAAATGAACATTCTATAGTCCGTTATGCACTAACTACTAATGTTCCTTTAAATAGAAATCTTCTGAGACAGGTGTACAGGTCTTCTAAAGACACATCTGCAGGTGGAATATCAGCTTTCATTTGCACTATCAAATGACAAAAAGTGCGAATAATAGAGAATGACATCAATTGAGCACTTCATTTGCCGACTGAAGATTTTGAAGATGAACCATCTCAAGCAGACATGAACAATTTCTTCATGTTTCTGCACTGCACCTGGGTAAACAACAATCTCCCTAAGAAGATATACAAGAATCATCTACCCAAGGAGTGGAATTTGTTTTTCAACATCTTGTCTCATGGCTTTACACTAAAGACAGGTGACTTCAATAGAATTACAAACTTCAATAAGGTGATTGGATATGCAGTAGCTTCTGGGTCAAGAATCAATTTTGGGAAGATGATCATGAAGGAGATCCTATGTAATCAGGCAAAAATGGAGAATTTATGTCTGTATCCCAGATTTCTCCAGCTGGTGTTGAACTAAGTACTAACTGCTGATCAACTTCAATCCTTTCAGGACAGTGAATTGGAAAACTCACCCTCTCTACAGTTCAAAATGATAGTGTTGCTACAGAATGAGGCTAACTATCCAAACAGGTATACTCCTGCCCCACTAACTGAATCCATTCGAGATTACTTTGCTCTTCTTAGACAGGTTGTTGAAGAAGAAGAAGAAGAAGCTGCATCTGAAGCAGAAAGAGAAGTAACCTCTAAAGAAGATCATGTATCTGAAACTGATGAATCAAAAAATGAAACTTCAAAAGAACATACATCTCAAGAGGAGAATGAAGCTGAAACCTCAGTTGATTCCGGAAGCAAAGAAGCATCTGAAGAAGAACCAGACACTGAAAAGGAAGATGAGAATATGGAAGAAGCTGGTTCTGAACATGATCAAGAACTAATTCCTGAAGAAGACGAAGAAAGGAATAGCCCTGAAAATCCAACAATGGATGTAGATGTTGAGGACACTACAGAGGAGACTCAAAACAAAGATGTGTACATATCTGACCTTTCTGATGAACACATGGAAGAAGGTACACTTCTGGACTTTGACTTTTCTGCGTTTCTAACTAACGAATTTGTCACCATATCTACTACTGTGCCTAAAATGGCAATGCACACACAAGAGCCCTCAATGGCCTTCTAAGCTGACAATGAACTTGGTCAAAACCAACCAGTTCTAACCACTCCCAGAGAACAACAAATACTCTCTTCATCTCCCAAAACAAGAAAAAGAACCATTGATTTAGATGATAGGGAGTCCCTACCGAATCAGAAAATTATTGAAATATCCCCTACATCTCTGCCATCTCTAAAACGACGTAAAATGAATTTTAAACCTAGGGCAACTGTGAGTCAGAAACCTGATTCTCCGATCTCTAACGACATTATCTTTCTTCGTAACCTCAATTTTGAAATTGATAAAATCCTGAAAGGTACGGGAACAGAACCAGAGATTGTAACATTTTCCACTACTTCAGTAGCTAGTACTGTTTTGGTTGATCCAATTCAGAACCTGTCTTCACAGACAGTTGGGGGCATCACTGACTCTAATGAACCGTTCATTACATTATCAAATGTGGTGACCCCCCTGGACTTAACATCTCCAGATCCTATTCAGGATGTTTTCCCTCCCCAAAAGGGTGAAGTGGAAAGGCAACTCTCCCATAGAAGGGAAGATGTCTCCATTCAAGGAGTAGCTGTGTCAACAGCATCACCACTTCAAGTGGAAGTGCCTTCACAGGCGTCGCGGGGCACCACAGGCTCTCATTTGTCAATCACTACATTGCCTGAGCTAGTGACCCCCTGGAAATTCTAATTCCGGCTCCTACAACGGAGGTCCTCCCCACCTTATCAGGTCAGGTGGAGGGACAACACACCCATAGAAGGGATATGGACTCTTTTAATAGAGTATCTGCTACCTCGGTAGTAAAACTTGTTCACGGTGTCTCTGAACAGGTAAGGCCTTCAATGGCTTCAGCTGGCATCATGGATTCTACATTCTTGCCTATCATTACAGAATCCACAGTGGTGACCACACTGGGTCTCAAACCCCCAGTTCCTGAAAAAGGAGTTCTCCCCACCCATAGTGGTCCGGCGGAGAGGCAACCTACCCATAGAAGGGATAGGGATTTTCATGCAGGTACAGAAGATCAGGATATGCTAATGAATCAAATGAGTGACACACTTAACCTTAGTGATTTCTTATTCCCTGACCCTGATTTTCCGAGTGTGAGTATTGAGGGTCATGCTCAAACAGAAACAGTGAGGAGTGAGACACCCACTAACCAAATACACACCCCACACACTGCACACAGCCAAAGGATTCTAAATCTGGAGGCCCAAGTAACTGAAATTCACTACTCAATAAGAAAGATCTTGGAGGTGCAGGAGCAGCAAAGAGCGGAAATGAAAGAAATCAAAGATTTGGTCAAACAACTGCTGGCTCAGAAAGTTCCTATTTCTACTCAATCAACTTCGACAACTTAGATTCATCCGGTCAGAAGGGAGGATAACCCAACTGAGGCAGAGAGGACCGCACAAGAAAAAGTTGGAGCTAAGATGATCTTGGAATATACAGCTCAGGGCGAGTTAGATATTTTCTATCGACCTAGAGCTAGGCAACTTGAAGAAGGAGAAATATTTGAGCCCTATGTGCCACTGGAGATTCCAACAGAGATTGAAATAGAGGAAACTGCAAAAGCTGCATGAATAGATGTTGAGGAGGAGTTTGCTGAAGAATATGCTTTTCACAATGACTGTCTTCTAGTTGGTATAGATTAAGTTGTTACTCAAGGTATAGATCAGGCTAAAAAATTGATGAAAAGAAAATGGAAAAGAGTATAACACGCTATAGAAAGAAGAAACAGAATTAAGGACATAGAAGCTAAAGTTGGTCCTGATTGGGATGAAGCAAGGAATCTACTCAAGAAGAAAGAGTTGTCTCTTACTCAGAAGAAAGACAGAGAAGTCCCTGATCCCTTCAGGACCATGAGGGAGAAATTCGAAGATGTTCATGAATTCTATGTTATGCTATCAGAAGAGATTACAAGCATGTCAGTAAGTGCATCCAAGTACGGGTGGAAAATATTCATAAATTCTACAACACTGGGGTCAAAGGTCTTGTCGATAAAGAATTTTGAAAAGATGAATATTGTGGAGCTGTATGTGCTGAAGAGGAAAGTCATCTTTGGTGGGCATAAAACAAATGAGATACTGAGAGATATGATTGAGAAGAAAATTATAGAGATCGGCGTCGAAGCATTTGAGAAACCTCCGGTGGTCAAGTACAACAAAGCAACAACACTTCATAACCTAAATTTGTCTGATGAATGTCTGGACTCAAGTCATGCAATGTTCATGCAGTATGTAGAAGGGAGACTCAGAAGCAAGAAGAATAGAACAGACGAAGATCTAAAGGCTGCTGAGTTAATCTACGCATTCAGGCTGAACAGAGTAATTAAAACTTCAGGTAGATATCTAATGGAGACAACCAGATATTACCAAGATCTAATGTATGTAAGAAGAGAGGATGGCACTGAAGTACTTGAAGCTATAAGAGATTCTGAACCTTGAATTCAGACGGAGCCGAATGGAACAAAATACTTCCTTTTCAAGAAGAACGGAGTGGATAAAAAGAAAGAGCTATCAAAACTGAGGAGAAATAATTCTGAAATTATCCGAAAAGTCCTTTCAAGGGTAAAGAGATCCACTGTCAAGTCAGACAAAAAGGCCTTGAGGATGATTGAAGATGTTCTAGTGGATAAGCTGGCAGAAGAGTCGATGCATGACACTGACAGAGTTAAAGGCTTTCCAAAAAGGATAACAGTGTTCGTGTTTTCAAAGAGACAATCTCTGGCTTTCGAGTCAATCTCCAAGACAAACTCAACCGCTTTTCTCACTGAAGTTTTGAAGAAGTTAGAAGAACCACCTCCAGTCAATACTCTTGAAGTGGAAGCTAGAAACATAGTGAAGGCAAGGTTGGAGCAGAAGGAAGAAGAGCTGAGAAAGCATTACTCCGAGACAAGATCTAAACACAAGCAAGACTCAGTACAAAGAAGCAGAAGATCATAGAATTATCTGTTCAGGCTAGAGGAACAAACTTCTATTGTACACAAGAAATCTGGAAATGTAAGATCTAATCCAGAATGTAATTAATATTATTTATTGTCTTTCTGCACTTTACTTTTTCTTGTAAGTATCAGTTGAGTTATCCTCTCACAGTATTTGTTTATCAAACTCTAACAACCAAATAGGGGGAGATTGTAAAGCATAATGTAACGTAGTATGTAATAGTGATAACGATAACTCAACTAAGAAACAAAGATAGATAAATAATACTAATATGCATGACAGGAATCCAGAAGGACATGCAAACAGAAATCATACATACATCACTGCAGAGCATTCTAAATATAAAGTTTACTAAACGACAGCGAGAGAAGTTCATTTATTTATTCAGGCCTCAACAAAAAATAAGTGTTCAGTAGATTTCAGACTAAAGACAGTGCAATGATTTAAGTATAGATTTCAAAGGGTTTCAGTGATCAGAAGCAATGCAGCAGTCCAAATTAATCAACTGAAATAGAACAGAAGTCAAGGGAATTCAATTCAGTGTTAGTCATTTGTGAACCAGACCAGTGTACTAAGCATTAGCACAACAAGAAAAGAATTGTCTTGGTTAATTAGAAGAAAATCAGTTGATCAAGCCAGAAGAGTGAAAATCAAGTAGTAATTACTTCAAGCACTTCAAGAAAGATGTTAAGACAAGTAATATTGTATTTGGTGGCCCCTACACTCTTGAAGTACTCTAGAAGCGCCACCAACCTTGTAAGGAGCAACAAACCAAGTTAAAAGCTAAGGCAAGTCAAGAAGATGGTTTGTGGCGCCTACATAGGGGAATGGGAGTACAGGTGCAACAAAACTTGTTGTGGCGCCACAGGAGATTCAAGTGAAAGGTTTGTGGCGCCTACACACTGCATCCAGTGTGCAGGCGCAACAAAAGGTATTAGGCGCAACAATGCATTATGAAATGCTTCTAAGTCATTTAGTGGCGCCTGTACAGGGTAACAACTGTATAAGCGCAACTAAACTTATTCAAGGCGCAACAAAAAACTCTAGAGGCGCAACAAACATATTTAGGCACAACAAACATCCAAGTGGCGCCTATACACCACTAGCACTCTTGCAGACGCAACAAAGGACTTATACATTGGTGGAAATCAATTTCCAAAAGTCTACAGAATATATATGGGTTAAATAATATGGATAGTAATTCATTCATCGTCAACAAAAGAGATACAGACGAGAGATCCATTAAAGACAGTCATTTATTTCACCCAACTGTGTTTCTATTGTAACCTTGATTGAACCCATTGAAACTAATCATTTGATTAGAAGTGTAGCACCTCAGGGATTTAATAACACATTGTTATTTCCCCGAATCTTTATGTTTCATTAACTTCCATTTTCATATCTTAAAAACACAAACACTTAATCCGCAATTAAATGAAAAATCTACCATATCATATTCAACCCCCTTCTATGATGATTTTGGACCTAACAATTGAAAGAGGCATAGATCAGCTGAATGAAGGTTTGATGCACGTCTACAACATGGTTAATTCTAGAAATAAACCTAACCCAGAACAACAACAATTCTTTGAAGGGACTTCAGTAGAGGATCCCTCAACTAAGGGGGAGAAGGTACAAGAAAAAGCTCCAGCTCCAGTCAAAGAGAAAGGAAAAGGAAGAATGCATGACACATAACAAGAAGCTGCTATAAATCAGTCAGATCAATTTTACTATGCAACATAACAATCTTTCTTTGAATCAGAACAACAAACTCCTATAAAATCAAAGTTTGGTGATGCTGAAACAGGTGAGTTTGACAGAGAATTTCTTTTCTATGAGGGAACAAAAACAAATGTTGAGCTAGATGAAGAACTTAGACAATTTCAAGAAGAGTCCAAGCAGAAATATTCTGAGTTAGATGCTAGAATTCTTGAAATGTAAAAGGAAGCTCAAGCAATGAATGACAAGCTTGATAAGCTAAAGGCTCTCCTACAAGCTAAATCCAAGGAGGAAAAGGAAGCAACTGCATAAAAGTAAAAGCTATGGGATGTTGCAATTACTGCCAAGAGGGAAGACATAAAAAGAAAGTTTGGACCAAAATGGGATCAAGCTAGAATGATCATGGATCAACCTCAGATTGGCACATATCATGACAGAGAGGTATCCGGCATGCTAGGAGAACTATTCACTGCTAATACAACTGTAGATCTTTACATGGCTGCACTAAAGCTAGAGATCAGGTATATCACAGTTGAAATGAATGCAGATGGCTGGTATATCATAATTTAACTTGATAATTATGGTTTCTTCAAAGTTTCGTTGGACTTCTTCAGAACTAGAACACCCTCTGAGTTATGGGTTATGTTGTGTAAAGTAAAAAAAGTTCAGAGATGAATGAAATTCTCTGAGATCACATTCGAGACTTTGCTACTCTAAGGAGTCCTGAAATCATACCTTAACCTTATGAAGTAAGGTTTGTTAAAAACAGTCGATATCAAACAATTCATTTTAATTCAGAGTCTATGCCTGGATATCCTTTGAACTACTTAATAGACGTAGAGAAAATTCTACGATCTGAAGGATTTCAAAGTCAAGCTAAATCAGCTACTGTTGATTATATCCAAGACTACTGTATGTCTAGAGACATTGATTTTTACAATCAATGGAAAGGATGAGAAGAGTTCAAGCAACCAACTCCAATTCCACATGATCCTCTTGAGAATGAAGTTTTGTATAGATTCTCTATATAAGAACAAAACAAGTTGTATGGGGTTTCTGGAAGCACTCAGACTGTACCTGAACCAGAACCACGCACACCTATTGTTGGTGATGAAGAAGAAGAAGAAGGTGAAATACAGACTCAAGATGATCAGAATTGAAGAAATGTTAATATCTTTTGTTGCTAGAACTAGGATAGATCAAGATAGAAATTTGTACTATTTTTTCAGTCTAGAGGAACAACTATCTTGTATTTATCATTAATTTTTGAATCTGGCAATGTTTAATATAAACCAGAACTAAGTTTGTTTATTTACAAGTTTTATTGTTATATCTTTTTCTTGTTTGTTAGTTGACTTATCCTCTAGTAATTTGCTTGTTATTGTTTAACAAACAAATAGGGGGAGATTGAAAGGCATATGTTTAGAAGCCTATTTGTTTAGTGAGATGACAACTCAACTCAAACATAGTTAATTTGTAAGTAAATATATTATCTGTCACATGAATCTTCCGCATGTATTATTTGACAAGAAAAAGAAGATCAAAGTCAATCTACAGACTTGAAGTAGTACTACATTGAAAGAAACTCAATTTAATTGATCATGCCTCAGTGGAGTATTTAAGTTTGAAGAAACTACAGTGTTAGAAGATTTCAATTTGTGTGACATCAGAAATAGTCAAGTCAGAAGGAGCAGAAGTGGACCACATTAAAAATGTCAAGTGAAGAATTCTATTTGTTGTGAATCACTCGTGAACCAGATAATACACAGAGTGTTGACAAAATACAGAGAAGGTTCTTTATTATAGAAGAAGTGGTTAGTTACAGACATTGGTGTGAAGACAGAATACTTAAAAATATATCAACAATGGTTGTGCAGTCAGGACTTTAATTTAATTCTCTATTAATTGATTAAATTATTTAGTTAATTTAATTGGTAAATTAATTCAATCAGAATTAATTTATTCCTTAAATTAATTAATTTAGAATTATTTTAGAATGAAGAAGACTTTAATTTAATTCTATTATCAAAAAGATAATTTATTATGTATCCTATTTATTTAGATTAATTCAAAAAGAATTAATTTAATTTATAAGATATATTATAAAATAAATAGAATTTGAATTAAAATAAAGAATATACATGTCAAATATCATGCAGGTCGGTAGAATCATTTCTCGGGAAGACATTTTAAAAGTCTCCCTGAGTTCTTAAAGTCTCCCAGAGTTCAAAAGTCTCCTGTAGATTAAAAAGTCTTCCCGAGGTTTTATCAAAAGTCTCTCAAGAATTCAAAAGTCTTCCAAGGTTAAGAAAGTCTTCCCGAGCCAGAAAAGTCTCCCAAGAGAAAGTCTCCCTGAGAAGAAAAAGTCTTCCCGAGCAGAAACAGTCTCCCCGACAAGAAAAAGTCTCACACGTCTGAATTTGCCTATAAATACAAGAATAGATCAGCAGCTTAAATGTAATTCTAATCACTTTCTATTTTGGCTAAAAACAAAATTCGAAGAGCATTTCATGTCAAAATCACTCTAGAATTTTCGGATCTAATTAGTGAATATTTTCTGATTTTATCTTGTAACCAACGTCAAGTTTAATATAAGTATTTTACTTGAAGTGTTTTTCTTTGATTATTATTTCGTGATAAAAATTAAGATTGTTTAATAAAAAATTATCAGAAACAGAATTTAATATTTATTAGAAATTGTATTCAACTCCCCCTTCTACAATCATTTGGACCTAACACTAACAATCTCCCCTATTTATGCTTTATAATATGTAAGCATAAATCAAGGTTTGATGATGTCAAAACTAAAGAATAAACAATTAATCTAGAACAATATAGAATTTGTGAGAAAAAGAATTACTTTTCAGTTGATTCTCTCAAAGGTTGTATTATTCCTTAGAAATGACTATAGAGTTGACCGGTAGACTATAAAACCATTTTTTAGCATTTTCTTTTAAAGCGAAGTTGATTAGTCTTAGCCTAATGGAGTCCTCAGTTAATTGTTGTAGTTTTTGTAAGGCACAAACCTCCTCGAATTCGTGAATAAAAAGATATGGATCTTCACCCTCACTCTAGGTAAACTTTGGTAACATGCTAATGTGGTGAGACTTAATCTCGAAATTATTACCATTAACCGGTGGTAAGGTAATACACGAGGGTTGGGCAGAACGGGCGGGGTAACAGTGGTCTCTAAGAGAAACAACCATGTTTACTACGTTTCACTAACTTCTACGAGTTCGGAATCTGAAGAAAAAGAAGAAGACAATTCAATCAGTCTTCTAATCTAGATGATTCGTTCCAAGCCCAAGCAGTTCGCATAAACACGTAAGAAATAAGTGCAAGAATTTAAACACTCAAAAGAAAATGTGGAAAATCGAAAGAAAGAAAAAATTCTAAATCTAGGGTTCCCTAAAATTAACTAGACCTTTTTCCTAATAACAAGATAATACTAAAACTCACAAAACTAAAAGTATTCGTCCTGATTGACTAGGTCGGTGCAAGCATTGCCATAAGGCTAAACACCTTCCTAAGACACCAATCTAAATGACCAGGTAAGCTTTCGCTAGCCTAGACACCAACGAATGAATACTTCGAGATTTATTCATTTTAGGTTCTCTTCCTAGTTATAAAAAACGATAAACAATTATAGATGCTTAAACTACGTGTCCTAATCTAAAGAAAAGAATGAATTTAACGTACTTCATTACTCCAGTAATCACCACAATTTACAATGTACAAAAAAATAAATACAAGAATTTAAATCTAAATGATGTGCTCCTAAGTGATTAATGCATGATGCAACAATTATGTATTTAACCAACAAGTTTTTTTTGGATTTTTAAATTTTTTTTTTAATTTTTTTTAATAACTAAGTGATGAAAAGACGAAAATAGGGAGATACGAGTTACCAAAAATTTCTTCGAGTCTTGGCAATTTCCGCGTTCCAACGAGCTTTTCGAATCTCTAATTTTCTAAAAAAACAAACAAAAAGAGTAAGTAAAACTAATTCAAAAAATTAAAAATTAAGGTCCGAAAAATATTTATAGTCCCCGACAGCGGCGCCAAAAACTTGATGTGCTAAAAATATTAATTTTGAAATTATCGCAAGTGCACGATCTCGTTTTAGTATTTTAAGATTCGAACCACAAGGAGTAAAATTAATTTCGCGATCCTTAAAATTTAACTTAGGGGAATTATAAAATTTAATTTCAAGGTGAATTTTGTTTATACTAATAAAAGAAAAAAAAACAAGTAAGCTAGTAAACTATATCTAAAGAAATTTAAAGATCCTATTTTAACACTACTAAAATTATATTCTAACTAAAAAAATAAAATTAAACTACTAATGGAGAGAAACCTAAGCTTAAATTATTAAACCCACTAATAAAATTGAACTTTAAAAATGGGGTTAATATGAAAAGTGACATTTAAGTAATCTTAAACCAAACTAACATAAAACACTAGATCCATAAGCTCTAGTCAACAACCAACTAATAAAAGTAGATCTAAATGCTATGTGAATCAAACTCACTAATAGAATTGAAATCTAATAGGGGCTCAACCACAAAATATAAAAAAGAAAAGTAGATCTAAAAAGAAAGAAGATAAAATGCAAGTAAAAAGAGAAACTAAGATTTACAATTTAGAATCAAGAACCAACAATAACAAAGTTAAAGATCTAAAATCGTGAAACCCACATTTAAAATAAATATTTAAAGAGGCTCATGACAAGATAATAAAGAGTAAAACTAAGAAGTAAAGTGAAGAGATGAAGTAAACTAGATCTAGAATATTAATCTAAAAGGGCTCCTTTCATTTCCCAAGTATACAACTTGTGGTACTTAGAAAGATATCATAACCATAAATTTAAAGAAGATAAGATGAAGACTAGTATAAAAAAAAATTAAGACTTATAAAAGATGAAGATGTAGACTAGTATAAAAGAAAATAAAGACTTGCATTAATATGAAAAGTGTTTACAATATTTGAAAGAGCTAAAAACTAGATCTAGAAAATTAAAAGAGAGGCTACTATTAAAACTAGGGTAAAACTAAAGATGATTACAATGAGAGAATGAGATGTATTTATAGGCTAGGACTAGGGTTTTGGGTGGTGTTGGGTCAATCCCCACCATTCAAATAAGGTGTTTGTTGCTAAAATCTACACCATTGATTTTTGATTTCATCCACCAACTTGTTCTTTTGTCTTTTTCTCCTCTTTAATTTGTTGGCTTCCTTTTCTTCCATTTTTGCCCTTTCTAGCTCATTCCTTCTCCTTTAATTATTTATTCAACTTATCTGCAAAATAAGAAAAATGCAATAAATTAACTAATAAAATATGAAAACGAGCAATAAAATAAGCATTAAAATATGTAAAATTATGCACTAATCAAATGCCCCCAAACCTATCTTTTGCTCGTCCTCGAGTAAAATCAGCAGTTAAAAAGTAAACTAAGAAAAGTCCTAGGCTCCTTTTCGTAGGTGTGACGGGTAATTTTAGGTTTACCAACCCGTTAAACTTATAGACGATCTCTACAAGAGGAGTGTTGTCTCTTAAGGGTTTACAGAAGATATACCCATAAAATCTGTGAAATAATTTATGTAATTGTCCCGACTCAATTTTCACTATAGTTTTCAATGGTGTTAACAAAAAGTTTTTATAGGGAAAATACATGCCTTAGTAGACTTTATAATAGTCGAATTGTAGGTAACTTCAATCTACTGGTGTCGAATCTAAATGTTTACAAAAAATCTCAAGGTGTGTAGTGAATTTAAGGCCTCTGATAGATGAACTGTATAAGAATATTTTCTCTTTTTCAACCAATATTGAACTGACCCAATCTCTATTAAAACAAGTATCTAGCCAAATATCACAAATTCATATATATAGTCTTTTTTTTTCTCTTTCTCTTTTTTTAATCGACTGTATAGTGTCTGTTTTCTTAGGCTTTCTATATTACCCATGTAGCGAGCTTTGGGTCAGTGACTCCCAAACCAGTTGCTCTTAGGGCACTAGGTTTTGAAATACCCCAACGGACTTAATTACTCGAGTAACAAAGGCCACAAAACAAGACTAGTCAATTCTACTTGTGTCCATCATCTCATCTATTTATTTTGAGGAATATTGGGAATTGAAGTAGTTTATTCTTTTTTTTCTTTTTTTTATTGTAGTTTATTCATTTTTTTTGGCTATATAGTTATTTTTCGCAAAAATTTGATTTGACATTGTTCTAACATGTGGGTTCTCTCTCAGGTATCGAATAACATCCCTATACAATCTTTCCAACAAAGGTCTTGTGCATATGTGCCGTATTGAAATTTGGTGTAAAAATCGTTCGACACAAGTTTCATAAAGAAAACCTTACTCGACTAAGTTGAAATTATCTAAAAGGCATTATATATATAATTTTTGAAAACAAATGCTAACACCAACTAGTCCTAAAGTTTAAATAGAGGATTGGACAACCCAACCTAATATTTCTATTTTTAGATTTTCAATTTTCAATTTTTTTGTATTTTTTTAAAAAAAATTTAACATTACTAGCACCCCCCCATACCTAAATCATGCATTGTCCTCAATGTATGCAAATGAGAGAGATATGATAAAATAACATGAAGAGATAATACCTGACATGGGATGACGGAGAAGCAAAACTAGTTTATTCTGAAAACTTACTTCATTCAGAGATCGACAAGGTGGATGACATCTTCCTCGAGATCAACGGGAAATTCTAAAAATGATTTGAGCCTTTGTCCATTGACTTTAAATATGTCACCATTTTTAGGATTTTCAATTTCAATAGCACCGTGAGGAAAAACTGTTTTAACAATGTATGGTCCTTCCTACCAAGATCTCAACTTTCCAGGAAAGAGATGCAGCCTAGAATTATATAAAAGAACTTTTTGACCAGGAGAAAAGGATTTTCTCAAGATGGATTTATCATGAAACACTTTAGTTCTTTCTTTATAGATTTTAGCATTTTCATAGGCATCATTCCTCATTTCCTCTAACTCAGACAATTGCAACTTCTGATGACTACCAGCAGTGGATAAATCAAAGTTTAACTCTCTAATGGCCCACATGGCCCTATGTTCAAGTTCAACAGGAAGATGACACACTTTACCAAACACCAGTCTGTAGGGAGACATACCCAAGATCGTCTTAAAAGCAGTCCGATAGGACCATAATGCATCTATCAACTTAATGGACCAATCTTTCCTATTCGAGTTGACAGTCTTTTCTAAAATTTGTTTGATTTTCCTATTAGAGACTTCAACTTGACCACTAGTCTGAGGATGATAAGGGGTAGCCAATTTATGAGTGATGAAATACTTTTTCAAGAGATTCAAATTGATGATTTTTAAAGTGCTTGCCTTGGTCACTAATGATAGCTCTAGGTGTGCCAAATCGAGAAAAGATATTCTCTTTTAAGAATTTAAGGACGACCTTGTTATCATTAGTCTTAGTTGGTATGGCTCCGACCTACTTAGACACGTAATCAACCGCTAAGAGAATGTAGAGATTACCAAACGAATTAGGAAAGGGCCCCATAAAATATATTCCCTAAACATCAAAAATCTCAATGACAAGGATTGGACTCATTGGCATCATATTTTTTCTAGTGATCTTTCCTAAATGTTGACACCTACTACAAGCGGAACAGAATTCAGCGACATCCTTAAACAAACTAGGCCAATAGAAACCATACTGAAGTATCTTCGCAACTATTTTCTTAGCACTAAAATGACCTCTACAAGATTGGTCATGATAAAAAGACAGTACGCTCCTAGCCTCATGGTTCGGAATACATCTCCTAATGATCTGGTCTGGGCAATGTTTAAAAAGATAAGGATCATCCCAAAAGAAGTGTTTGACTTGAGAGAAAAATTTTGATTTATCTTGCTTAGACCAATTGGAAGGAATTTCACCAGTGGCAAAGTAATTGACAATATCGGCGAACCAAGGATGAGTAGAAATTGAAAGAAGGTTTTCATCGGGAAAAGATTCATTTAAGGATAAATCAATAGTGGAATCTACTACTAATCGAGAGAGATGATCGGCAACAACATTTTCTGAACCCTTCTTATCCCTAATTTCTAGATCAAATTCCTGAAGCAACAAGACCCACCTAATCAATCGGGCCTTTGAGTCTTTTTTGGAGAAAAGGTATCTAAGAGCTGCGTGATCGGTGTAAACAATGATTTTGGAACCGATAAGATACGACTGAAACTTCTCAAGGGCAAAGACTACTGCTAAGAGCTCTTTTTCAGTTGTGGATTAATTAAGTTGAGCATCATTTAAGGTCTTGCTAGCGTAGTAAATGATAGGAGGTATCTTATCTATTTGTTGACCTAACACCGCCCCTATCGCATAATCCGAAGCGTCACACATTAACTTAAAAAAGGTTGATTCCAATCGGGGGACTTGATGATCGGGGCTGAATCAATTCTTTTTTAAGGTGGTCAAAAGATTGAACGCACTCACTAGTAAACTCGAATTTGACCTCCTTAGAAAGAAGATTGGTCAAGGGTCTAGTCTTCTTACTAAAATCCTTAATGAAACATCGATAGAAACCAGCATGTCCTAAAAAGGAGAGAATTTCTTTGACATATTTTGGTGGAGGGAGATTAGCAATAAGGTCGACTTTGGCCTTATCAACTTCGATTCCCTTTTCAGAAATTTTGTGACCAAGAACAATTCCTTCCTTAACCATGAAATGACATTTTTCCCAATTAAGAATGAGGTCGGTTTCCTTACACCTTTTTAAGACTAAGTCGAGATGGTGTAGACACTGATGAAAAGAAGAACCAAGGATGGAAAAGTCATCTATAAAGACTTCTAGAAAGTCTCCTATCATGTCAGAAAAAATGCTAGTCATGCACCTTTGAAAGGTAGAAGGGCCAGTAGTTAGGCCAAAGGCTAACCGACGATAAGCGAAGGTTCCGAAAGGGCAAGTGAACGTGGTCTTTTCTTGGTCCTCGGGAGCAATGAGGATTTGGAAATACCCAGAATAATCGTCTATAAAGCAATAGTAATAATGACCTGCTAACCTTTCTAACATTTGGTCCATGAAGGGCAAAGGAAAGTGGTCTTTTCTAGTGGCGGCATTGAGCTTCCTAAAATCTATGCACATTCTCCAGCCTGATTGAACACGATTAGGAACTTGCTCATCATTTTCGTTAGTTACTATGGTAATACCTGACTTTTTAGGCACTACATGAACGGGACTAACCCAAGAACTATCAGAAATGGGATAAATTATCCCATTATCGAGGCATTTAAGGATTTCTTTCTTAACAACTTCCATCATGGCAGGGTTCAATCTCCTTTGAGGTTCTCTAACAGGCTTAGCATCATCAACTAAGTGAATCCTATGTTGGACAATAGACGGATAAATTCCTTTGATATCTGAGATACTCCACTCTATCGCTTCCTTATGTTCTCTAAGCACACTTAAAAGCTCTTTCTCTTATGACTCGGTCAAATTAGAGGCAATTATAACCGGAAGAGAATTTTTAGGTCCTAGAAAAGCATATTTAAGAGTGTCAGGAAGAGGTTTGAGGTCTAATTCCGGCGAGCTTGACTCAACGAGTTCACTAGCTTCGAAAAGAAGGCTTGGCGTGATCTCCTGATTAGTTATGGAAATGGTGGACTCTAACATTTGGTTGACCTCATTTGTGTAATTGGAAATATCCCAATCCTGACCAAAGTGTTTTAAACAAAAGTCAAAAGCATCACTAGGAGTCATGAGATCTTGATCAACTATTTCATCAATTAAATTGATTTCCATCGGTTGATCAAAATCATCAGATTGTTTTCCAACATGAAAAATATTTAAGTCTATGGTCATATTCCCAAATGTTAGTTTCATTAATCCATTCCTACAATTAATCAAGGCATTAGAAGTGACTAGAAAAGGTCTTCCTAAAATGATAGGAATTTGGTTCTTAGGGTTCTTGACCGGTTCAGTTTCTAAGACCACGAAATCAACAGGAAAGACAAAGTCACCTACTTTAATTAACACATCTTCAACAACTCCCTTAGGAATTTTGACAGAACGATCCGCTAATTGAAGTGTAACATTTGTCTTTTGAAGTTCTCCTAAACCCAGGGCTTGATAGACAGAATATGGAAGAAGGTTCACACTAGCTCCTAAGTCAAGCAAAGCTTTATCGATTCTTTTTAAAATTATTGTCTTTTAAAATTTTTTTTTTTGATTTTTTTTTAATAACTAAGTGATGAAAAGATGAAAATAGGGAGATACGAGTTACCGAAAATTTCTTCGAGTCTTGGCAATTTCCGCGTTCCAACGAGCTTTTCGAATATCTAATTTTCTAAAAAAAACAAACAAAAAGAGTAAGTAAAACTAATTCGAAAAATTAAAAATTAAGGTCCGAAAAATATTTATAGTCCCCGGCAGCGGCGCCAAAAACTTGATGTGCTAAAAATATTAATTTTGAAATTATCGCAAGTGCACGATCTCGTTTTAGTATTTTAAGATTCGAACCACAAGGACTAAATTAATTTCGCGATCCTTAAAATTTAACTTAGGCGAATTAGAAAATTTAATTTCAAGGTGAATTTTGTTTATACTAAAAAAAGAAAAAAAACAAGTAAGCTAGTAAACTATATCTAAAGAAATTTAAAGATCCTATTTTAACACTACTAAAATTATATTCTAACTAAAAAAATAAAATTAAACTACTAATGGAGAGAAACCTAAGCTTAAATTATTAAACCCACTAATAAAATTGAACTTTAAAAATGGGGTTAATATGAAAAGTGACATTTAAGTAATCTTAAACCAAACTAACATAAAACACTAGATCCATAAGCTCTAGTCAACAACCAACTAATAAAAGTAGATCTAAATGTTATGTGAATCAAACTCACTAATAGAATTGAAATCTAATAGGGTCTCAACCACAAAATATAAAAAAGAAAAGTAGATCTAAAAAGAAAGAATATAAAATGCAAGTAAAAAGAGAAACTAAGATCTACAATCTAGAATCAAGAACCAACAATAACAAAGTTAAATATCTAAAATCCTGAAACCCACATTTAAAATAGATATTTAAAGAGGCTCATGACAAGATAATAAAGAGTAAAACTAAGAAGTAAAGTGGAGAGATGAAGTAAACTAGATCTAGAATATTAATCTAAAAGGGCTCCTTTCATTTCCCAAGTATATAACTTGTGGTACTTAGAAAGATATCATAGCCATAAATTTAAAGAAGATAAGATGAAGACTAGTATAAAAGAAACTAAGACTTATAAAAGATGAAGATGAAGACTAGTATAAAAGAAAATAAAAACTTGCATTAATATGAAAAGTGTTTATAATATTTGAGAGAGCTAAAAACTAGATCTAGAAAATTAAAAGAGAGGCTACTATTAAAACTAGGGTAAAATTAAAGATGATTACAATGAGAGAATGAGATGTATTTATAGGCTAGGACTAGGGTTTTGGGTGGTGTTGGGTCAATCCTCACCATTCAAATGAGGTGTTTGTTGGTAAAATCTACACCATTGATTTTTGATTTCATCCACCAACTTGTTCTTTTGTCTTTTTCTCCTCTTTAATTTGTTGGCTTCCTTTTCTTCCATTTTTGTCCTTTCTAGCTCATTCCTTCTCCTTTAATTATTTATTCTACTTACCTGCAAAATAAGAAAAATGCAATAAATTAACTAATAAAATACGAAAGTGAGCAATAAAATAAGCATTAAAATATGTAAAATTATGCACTAATCTTGTACCTCATCTGCTATTGAGAGAAGATATCTGATATACTGCAACTCCTCAGCCTACTTGAAAAATAAGAAATTTTGCTGACTTATCCACCTCACAGCTCCTCCATTAAGAAAGTAGACCAGCATCTCATTTTTGAATTTTTCAACTCCACTTTGTCCTCCTGACAATTTTCTTTCAAATACATTATAAACAATTTGAGCAGACACTACTTTATTCAAATGTTTTTGAGTGAGCTTCTCAAACTGCTTATCTGTGAGAGATTGTGGATCAGCTACCAGAGTTGTAGTTTTGTCAATATCAGATAGAGATAAACTTCCAAGCCCCTTTTTACCTTTTGCCCTCTGTTGGGTATTTTTCTGACTACATACCCAATAGCTTGGTTCTTTAACTTCTTCTTCCTTTCCATCAGAGTATGTGTTAGGTCCAAATATGTTGTAGGGGGGTGAATACAACTTTTCGAATTTAAGAAGCAATAAATACAATGTAATAAATGAACACAATGATTCAAGGAATATATGTTTTATATATAACTTGAAAGGGTTGCTACAACATTCATTACAAAGTACACCAGAAGTAAAGAGGGTAGTAAATGATACTAAGCTCTATGAATATACTCTCTCTGTTTTACAAGTGTTTATCTCGAAAATATTGCTCTCTTAAAATAATACACAAGTACTTCTATTTATACTACTTGTAATCTATGTCCTGTAGTCTTTAAAGACTAACATATACGTGGCCCAATGATGTCCACATAAATCTTATCTTATCTTGAAAGCTTGGAAATCTGCCAATTAGATGATGCCATGTGTCATGTTGAAACTGCCCTCCATGTAGAACATCTACTTGGCCATCTCGAACATCTAAGTAGAATTTCTACATAGGAATGTTCTACTTGGCTATCTCGAACATTTAAGTAGAATTTCTACATAGGAATGTTCTACTTGGCTATCTCGAACATTTTGTACTTAGAGAAATTCTGGGCTTCAACTTCAAACTTCAATGCAACATCTTGAACTTGTGATTTCTTTATGTCTTCCATATTCTTCAACAAGCTCTTGAACCTGGATCTCTATTACTGACATAAACATGCTATCAATGTCCTGACACTTGATGCAATGGTCTGATTCATAAGTGACTAGTCTTGATAGTGTCTCTGCTTCTTGAATAGATTACCATATTCAATTAGTAATGTGGCTTTCCAATTATTGCTTTCCTTCTTGTTCACTTGAAATCAATTAGTCTTATTGATACTGATAGTTATGATCTTGAATCTTTAAGTTACAAATCACTGAGGCATGAACAACTCTGTCTTGAACTTCTTTCAATGATTTCTTCTCTATTTGATCATAGTTAACATGTTGAATTGTATCAATTACCCTGTCTTCATTTAGCATTGATTTCTTTGTGGCTTCATGTTCTTGATTGTCTTCTGGTTAAGTATCTTTTCTTTTAGTTGAGTTACATAAGTTATAGTGTTACAAGTTTAGACACTCTGCCTTTCAATCTCCCCCTATTTGATAGTCTAACAATGACATTCAAATTAACAAGGGATAACTCAACTAAACAATGAGACGAGAAAAAGATAAATAACATTACTGTCTTGTTTAAATTACAACTGAAATAAACTTGGAAAACAATTCAAAGAACTAGAATAAATAAAACTTAAGCTAGACAAAGAATTCGAACTTCGAATTAAAGACCATTTGAGTGATTCCTATCACCTGGATTATTTCATACCTTTCAGTCAAACTTATATCACCTTATTGGATCCACTCTGATTCACGGTTACAGTATGGTAAGTTAGCCTATCTCGCATACCGTGATCAGGTGAATTTTCCTCAAGTGAGTTAAAGCAACCAACAGATATGAAGTTTTTCCAATTTCAAGTTCACACCACTCTGACCTTTAATTCTAATTCCGTCTCCTTTTCCTAGCTTCTTCAGCTTGGCGCTTCTCCTCTTTCAGCTTTTTGCGCCTTTCCTTCTACTGCTGTTCTCTCTTGTAGACTGGATCATGAAGCTGTTTCCACCTTGCATTCAACAGACTCACCGCTTTCATTTCTAGAGGATTCTTGGGCTCTGGATAAGGATGCCTGAAAAGCCTTCTAAGTTTGTCCACCTCTTGAGTAGTTCTGATCTTTGGAATATCCTCAAAATTCTTCATTATGAGCTGTGACTTCCAATGTGATTTATCAGCCTTGAACTGACAATAGATCATTTTGGGGTAGCCCTTGACACGGTTAGTATTGTGGACACTAGCCGCATCTCGCTCCATTTGCTTCTTTTCCACCACTACTTCAGACAAGTACTTCAGAAGTCTCTGTTTCTCATCCACATTCTCATTCTCCACATCGCCCCATTTGAATACTTCTAAAACTCTTTCCAGAAATGCGGCATCTTGAGTCTGCAGCAGCCATTTCCTACTCATATGCAATAATGTTTGATTCTGGTCTGCATCTATGAATGCCAAAGCATCAACTGTGTCATCGTCATATGCGTGTATCCATTATACACTATCTCTTCCTGGAACACCAATTGCCTCCCTTATGTCTCCTTGTTCCAGTGATCCAGAAGGAAGAGTCAGAGCTTCATCTACATTTTTAATAGCTTGAAGAAGATTCCATTTTCTTTCAATTAGCTCCGGCTCAACCTTAACGTTATCTAGAGGGTTTGGAGCAATAATGTCACACTTCCAAATTTCATTGCTCATCTTAAATATGATCCTCTCAATGAACTCCACTGACTTCTCCTTCATGTCAGAGGTGAATCCCTTACTCATCATTTGCCTACAGACAGCTTTTAGGGATTCTACCGATAGAGCTATTAGGTCATTTTCTTCTAAGCTAACCATCTTCATCTTTCCATCAACAAACATCCGAACAACATCAGGATTTGCTGCGAATTCTGGTCCCTTGTCCTCTGCTAGCTGCATTAACTGATCTCTATACAGAATGTTAAGCTCCTCATCTTGAGAATATTGAATTTTTGTTGCTAGCAAGAACAACTCTGACGCAGTTCTTCTCGAGATGAATTGATCATCCACATATAAGAAAGATGTCGGGACTCCTTCGACTAAAGACAAGATGACCTGTCACTCCTTAACCATCGCTTTGAATCCAACTCTGACTTTAGAGATCAACCTTTTCAAAGCACTTATATAGTCAACAGTCAGTGGATTCTGCAAGTTCAAGTTGTAGAATAAGTCTTCCGCCTCTTTGTTATGAGTTCCTTTCGCACAAACTCCCAATAGTATCTTCCTTGCAACATCCCATTTCTGTCTGATCCTTCTCTTGTCCAGATCAACTTGAGGATCAGCTAACCTTACAAGCTCATGATCATACTGTTTCTCCTTGAGCTCCGCTTGCTTTTCAAAGAAAACAACTTCATCTTGCATCATCTTCATTTTATGGAACTGAGCTTGTTCCAAGGCCAACTGTTGAGCCTTCAGGGTCTCTTCATCAACAGGGATCTCTTCAGTCTCTTCAGTAGACATCCCAGCACCTCCACCTTGTTCCTTCAAAGATCTTTTAATAGCCTGTGCTAGGGGTACGTCCTCCAAATCAGAGTCTGAATCAATAACATGTACCTCTTCCTGTCGACTACCAAAGTCAGCAAATGGTTCTTCTTCTTCAACCATCACTGCTTTACCCTTTCGCTTCCTCTGAGCCTCCTCTTCAATTACTGGCTCATTTTCTTTGACAAGTTCAGTCTGTTCTTCAATTTCTTCAATAACTAGTGACTGTTGTCTCGTCTCCTTTCCACTCTCCCCCTTAGGTGAGTTATCCTGAACACCACCCTTCTCTCCAGATCCACCAGTAGCATAGGAACCACCAAAACCAGAACCCGAGGGTCTAGCTCTACCAGCACCTTCAGAAACACCAGCACCATCATTATCAGGGGGAGGCTGATTATATTGATCGTCAAAGCACTCTGGGGGAACAAAGCTCCTAACTGCATACATCAGTCTGCTTATCTCCGTTGCCATTGTGTGCATTATGCTTTCCACTGCTCTCATTCTATCATAAAGAGTGCTGCCCAAGACACCACCAGCATGGCCCAAGTCATTTACCTTGTTTGTCAATTCATCGAATGTTGTTGCTTGACTTGCCATTCGTGTTGCGTAGTCATTAAGAGCTCGCTTGTTGTCTCCAACATTGATCCCTAACTGCCCTATCGACTGCCCGAACTGCTTTATTTCATTTTTAATTGTTGTCAAACGAGTGTTAAGATTTTCAAGATTAAGGGACGGTGTTTGGTTTGGGTGTCCTCGCTCTAATAATCGTTATGTTACTGTTTGTCGCTCGATTTCGGGCCTTGAAAATGAAGGTCCCTCACTCCCTAAACGCTCACACACACTCCCTGTCTCACGCTCGTGTATGTCTTCAACAATATTCCTAAAAGTGAAAGCAGTACCTGCAGAAACTGGATAAGTAAAGTGAGTAGCAGTTATGAGATCTGTTCCTGTCATATCCTGAGGTGGAGTCTCAGGTTGAGAGGCTGCAGAGTGTTCTAGTACAACATCAGAACCGATACTCTCTGCAGCATCAGTATGTACCGGTGAAGGTACTTCTGAAGCAATGAAATCTTCTGGCCTTTCTGAAGCAACAGGTTCTTCAGAAGGCTCCAGATCCTCACCAAGATTCTTAGGTGTAGAATGTGCAATGGTAGAACCACTCTCGTGAGGTAGAGTGGGTGTGATTGACATTCTAGGTTTGGACTGGGCTTGTGAAGTCGTAACATGTGAAAATTTGGCTTTCTTCCGAATAACTGGCTGCACTTCTGGGTCACTCTCAGAGCCCTCACCTAAATCTACAGGTGCCGGCCTTTTAACTCCCGTCAGCGAGGGTGAAAGAGAAGAATCAAGAGTATCAGACTCAGAATCAGAAATGTAGCTCTCACCCTGGGATAGATCCTGCGGGCTAGCAGAATCTTGGGCCATGGAATCAGATTTAGATGAAGAAGAAGTATCAGTAAAATTACCTCCTTCATTACCTTGTCCAGCAAAGGGATCAGAATCATCATGTGGAGTAGGTTGTCTTTCCCTTTGACCGGCAGAGGTTTGACCGTGAGAATGGCCATCATCATCTTCATCACTTTGAGGCTCGTCAGTAATCCCTTGAAATGCGTCAGCATGTGCAGATGGATTCTGAGCATGTGATGATACGTGCGAGGTCCTCGCCATTGAAGTAAAACCTGCATCATACTGAAGCCACACTTGAATATTAGCAGGAATAGTCATCGCTTTACCGTGATGTTTATCCTGATTAACAATTGTTGTGAGTGACTTGGTGCCCATTCCCAGTGATGCAGTTGTTTTACTCGTTGCAAATGCCTGTCTTACAGATAAAGCATCAGTCGGTACTAAATGATTAATAAGCATTTGCAAGAAACGAGGATACCAGCATACAACATCAGTAGTTGTAAGGTCTCTGCTTGCAGATGATCCCATTGTAGCCACAATTTCTGAAAGAACGATTCTCCCATAATTAATGTCCAGTTCACGGGCTAGGAAAACTGCAAAGACCTGCATGGGAATTGGAATATGATGATAATCTTTTTCGCGCGCCCGAAAATATCTTATGATGGCCTCGAAAAAGTAATTCCATTCCACGTGGAAGTATTGTTTCTGGATGGCGCTAGTTAAGATCCGTCCAGAAGGAGGATAGCATCCTATCTCCTCAAAGAACTTGAGACGATCTGTCGTTGGAGGTTCAGGGTCATAAACATCTTTAATTGGGAATCCCAGAACCCTGTTGAACACTTCCTCCGTAACTTCATATTCATGACCAGCCAAGGTAAACTTGAAACCATAGGGGGTAGATTTGCTCCCAAAAATAACCGCACTAGTCCATAATTGCTGTAAAGCATCATGGACTAGCATTGGTTTAGCAGTAAAAGCAACACTAGCCTTGGAGTACAAATTGAGAAATCGTACCCAAAACTTGAAGCGCGGGAGATGATCACCAATTTCCGTAGAAATGTTATAAAATTATTTTTCGCAAGTGAAAATTGGTGAGCCATTTTTAATAAAAATATTTTCCTTGAGTTAATGTGATTTTTGAAAAAAAAACAATTAAGTAAAACACTTAAGCAAGGAAAAATACGCAAATTTCTTTTAATTACGACAAGAGATACTCGAATGAATAACAAGAATAAAGCAAGTGACTGATCGGAATTAAACTACGGAATTTAAAACAATAATCACGAAATCAAAACAAAGCCAAGAAACTACTCAGTGAAAATCAATCCAAATAACAACGTTTGCAAAGAACAGGGCTTTTTGCGAGTGTGTAAGTGTGTGTATAGTCGTGTGTATATCTCGAAGAAAGAGATGAACAGGTATGAATTTAAACACAGAAACACACAATAAAAAGTGATGCAAACAAGTAATCAAGACAGAAATTGGACAGTAGTTCGTGGTATGTACGAGTATTAACAAGTAATCAACGGGAGTTTTGAAATTGCCTGGGAGGGAGGGTGGGGGCTGTAAAAGATTAGGGTTTAAAACAATTAGGTAAAAGTGAAAAATGAGCACGAGTGAGAGATGTATATATATACACGAATGAGCAAAGACAAAAATACCCTTGTGAAAACAAGAAAAAAATGCTAAGTATGCACTGGGGAACCTAAGTCGAACACTATCTCGAATATTTAAGTCGAAATTCGAGATGAGTTTCGAGATAGAGACTATCTCGAACATCAAGTCAAAATTCGAGATAAAGTTCGAGATAGACACTTAACTCGAACAAATAATCACTTAATCAATTAAAACAGCATAAAAACCCACCAGGGAAATGAGTTTCGAGTTAGGAGTTAACTGGAAAAAAAATCCCTTAAAAAAAAAACTAAATAAAATTCCAAGTACAATCCTGGGAACTCTATCTCGAACATCAAGTCGAAATTCAAGATAAAGTTCGAGATAGAGTCTAACTCGAACATCAAGTCGAAATTCGAGATAAAGTTCGAGATAGAGTCTAACTCGAACATCAAGTCGAATTTCGAGATAAAGTTCGAGATAGAGTCTAACTCGAACATCAAGTCGAATTTTGAGATAAAGTTCGAGATAGAGTCTAACTCGAACATCAAGTTGAAATTCGAGATAATATTCGAGATAGAGACTAACTCGAACATCAAGTCGAAATTCGAGATAAAGTTCGAGATAGAGACTAACTCGAACAATTTCTTAGACTTGGAATTTTGAACAGGCACACTGGGAACTGTAACTCGAAATTCAAGTCGAATTTCGAGTTGAATTTCGAGTTGAATTTCGAGATAGACCTTATCTCGAATATTCTTCCCAGACTTAGAATTTTCAAAATTTTTAATTATAAAGATAGTTATAATAATTTGGCAATTTTTGCAATAAAAACAACAATTAAATTTTGCCAAATTAAGATAAATATCAATTCAAGGATTTTTAACAAAGCAAATAATAATACCATTCCTTGACAATTCTAAGGCCTCTAATTTAATAAAAATTACATGAATAACACAGGTAAATTCATCTAAAAATCATGAAAAATTTAGAGTAATATGAATTTAACTCCCCCTATGATCATGCAATCTAACCAGCATAAATTCAAAGATTTAACCAATAATTACACATAAAGCACAATGAATTCATGTAAAATAACACAACATGCATCCTAAAATACTCATTAATTAACCATTTTAAAGTCTAAGTCCATAATGATTAATTAGCATGCAGAAGTGATATTTTGAGCAATTGTAGAGATTATTTACATATGTTTTTAACTATGCACAAATAAAATAGGCAATTGTCAAGACTAAAAACATGTGAACATGATTAAAACTGGAATTTTATAGATAGGAGAAATCACTAACTTGTGTTAAGCATCCCCAATTCACCAACCAACCTAGTGAATGTTACTTCATCAAGAGGTTTAGTGAATATATCTGCAATTTGTTGCATTGTGGGCACAAAATGTAACTCCACAATCCCCTCCTCGACATGTTCTCTAATGAAGTGATACCTGATGTCTATATGCTTGGTTCTTGAGTGGTCTACAGGATTGTTGGTAATGGCAATGACACTTGTGTTGTCACACATGATTGGAATCTTTTTGTGCTCCATGCCATAATCTTTCAATTGGTTCCTCATCCACAGTATTTGAGCTACACAGCTTCCAGCAGCAATGTACTCAGCTTCAGCAGTAGAAGTAGATACTGTGTGTTGCTTTTTGCTTTGCCAGGACACCAATCTTCTGCCAAGAAATTGACATGCACCAGATGTGCTTTTTCTATCAATCCTGCAACCTGCATAGTCTGAATCCGAATAGCCAATTAGATTAAAACCTGTATCTCTTGGGTACCAAATCCCTAGATTTGATGTGCCCTTGAGATACCTAAAGATTCGTTTGACGGCTATGAGATGTGATTCTCTAGGATCCACTTGAAACCTTGCACACAAACAAGTTGCGAACATAATATCGGGTCTACTTGCAGTTAAATAGAGGAGTGAGCCAATCATACCTCGATAGCTTGTGATGTCAATTGGTTTACCTGATTTGTCTTCATCAAGCTTCGTGGTTGTTGCCATGGGAGTCTTAGCTATTGATGCATCTTCTAGATTATACTTTTTGAGTAAATCTTTGATGTACTTGGACTGACAGATAAAGATTCCATCTTTTCTCTGACTGATCTGTAATCCAAGGAAGAAGGACAGCTCTCCCATCATGCTCATCTCATACTTATCCTGCATTAACTTGGCAAATTTCTCGCACAAGCGCTCATTAGATGACCCAAAAATAATATCGTCCACATAGACTTGAACAAGTATTAAATCACCTTTTACATTTTTATAGAACAATGTTTTATCAATTACTCCCCTAGTAAAACCACTTGCAATTAAGAACAAGGATAGGGTTTCATACCATCGTCTTGGGGATTGTTTGAGGCCATAGACAGCTTTGAAGAGAAAGTACACAAAATCTACAAGTTCTGGATCAACAAAGCCAGGTGGCTGTTCCAGATATACTTCTTCTTCTAGCTCTCCATTCAGGAAGGCACTTTTCACATCCATCTGAAAAACCTTGAAGTTCTTGTGTGCTGCAAAGGCCAAGAACATCCTAACTGCCTCAACTCTTGCAACTGGAGCGTAGGTCTCATCATAATCAATACCTTCTTTTTGAGAATAACCCTTTTCTACCAAACGAGCCTTGTTTCGTGTTACAAGTCCGTCTTCATCCAGTTTATTTCTGAATACCCACTTAGTTCCAATTACTGATCTGTTCTTCGGTCGGGGTACCAGTTTCCAAACTTTCTGCCTTTCAAACTGATTGAGCTCCTCTTACATTGCAATCACCCAATCAGCATCAAAAAGAGCTTCTTCTATTTCTTTAGGTTCAAGCTTGGATAAGAACCCAGAATATAAGCAGATATTAGCCATGTCAGCTCTTGCAGATCTTCTAGTAGTCACATCAACGTCTAGATCACCAATAATTAATTCAAACGGATGGTCTCTACTCCATACACGTTCTCTTGGAAATTGTCTTGATGATTCAGCTTGACTTTCTAAATTGTTGTGTTGACTACTTGTGTTGTTTCCACTAACTCCCCCTGAGTTAGTGCCAGCTCCTACAGAACTAGTGTCATCTCATCTTGAGCCTTGAACACTTGTCCTTGAGCTGCTGTTTACTCCCCCTGAGTTGTTGCCGGATCGTGCGGAAGAAGTTTCTTCAGATCTTGTAGGATTCGATTGTTCATTAAACTCAGGTGTTTCTTCACGAACACTTGGAACATTTGAAATGACAACCAACTCAGGTTCGTCTTCAAGTTCATCTAAGTCCAGATTCTGAAAATTTAGGGACTCAGGTTCACTAGAATCTTTAGATATTGATGGGAGTTTGGTATCGTCGAATCTGACGTTGTAGCTTTCAATCACTTTTCGATCATTCACTAAGAATACCCGATAAGCTGCCACCACATCTGTAGAATAACCAACAAAGATTCCTTCACGAGCTTTTGCTGCAAACTTGCTTAGATTTTCATCATCTATAAGCACATATCATTTAGCTCCAAAGACATGAAAGTATTTGATTGTAGGTCTTCTGTTATTCATTAGTTCACATGGTGTCTTTTCTTTATCTTTTATGATCAGGGTTCTATTCTGAGTGTAACACACTGTACTCACTTCTTCGGCCCAAAAGTATAGAGGAAGTTTTGAATCATACAACAATGTTCTTGCTGCTTCAACCAATGTTCTGTTCTTCCTTTCAACTACTCCATTTTGCTGTGGAGTTCTCGGGGCTGAGTACTGACGACGTATTCCCTTAGATACACAGAAGTCATTCAGCACTGCGTTTTTAAATTCAGTGCCGTTGTCTGTTCTAATCGTCTTCACAATAAGTGTTGAAACATTCTCAATTTGAGTGATGTGATCAATGATTAGGAAAGGTACTTCATCTTTCGTCATTGCGAACAATACCCATGTATACTTGGAGAAGTCATCCACGATTACCAATGCATATCTTTTCCTAGATAAGGATATGACATTCACTGGGCCAAAAAAAATCCATATGAAGAATTTGTAGAGGCTCAGTGATACTAGAAATTTCTTTACTTTTATGCGATGCTCGCTTTGACTTTCCCATTTCACAAGCTTCACAGAGTCCTTTAGGAGCAAACTCCTTCTGAGGTAGATCTCTCACTAATTCTCGCCTCGCGAGAGCATTCATCGTTTTGAAGTTTAAGTGAGATAGCTTTTTGTGCCATAACCAGCTTTCATCATCCGAAGCTTTGCTGTAGAAACAGGTGACTTCATTCTGATTTGCCAAATCCATGTCTGCAACAAAAAGATCTGCCTTACGAACTCCTCTTAAAGCCAACGAACCATCCTTAATGTGAGTGATTGACACGCCTTTCTTATTGAAGACAATTTCGTATCCTTTGTCACAGAATTGACTGATACTCAATAGAATGTGCTTCAATCCCTCAACATAAGAAATATCTTCAATGATGACATTACCGGTCTTCAGTTTGCCATATCCCTTCGTCACACCTTTGTTGTCATCTCCAAAGGTAACATAAGGGCTAGCTTTCATAACCAATTCTGTAAGCAGGGACTTGTTTCCTGTCATATGCCTCGATGCTCCACTATCTAGCACCCATATAACTTTATTTCTTTTCTGCTTAATGCCCTGCAATGACAGATTGGTTAGGCGTTCTTCGGAACCCAACTTTGATTGGGCCCGGCTTTTCTATAAGATCGAGAATTATCAGATGTAATAACAGGAGATGCACTTTTCTTAACATCACTAGAGCTTTTGACTTTGTCTTTTCCTTTTTCAGACTTGACAGATTTGTCAGTCTTAGGAGAAGGCTTGTCACTCCTAACTTTAGGAGGACTGGCAGTCTTAGCTCTCACATGCTTCTTCTTGACATTAGAACTAGTAGCAGTATTTAGACATGTTTGACTAGTTGCATTCATCAAGTTCACAAACGTTTGCATGACGTTAAAAGTGCATGGCATGCAATTAGGTTGACCACATTGTGCATGATTCTGATGCATGTTATTCATTATGTGTGGTACAGGCATGGCATGTGCAACAGGAATATTCATGTTAGATTTACATGCATAAGAAAGATGTTCAGTAGATTTACAGTGATAACATGCTTTCTTTACTCGTTCTTCCTTAACCTCTTTTAAGTCCTTTTCCTTTTTACTCTGATTTTTAACAGCCTTAGCTCCTAATCCTGGTCTAGATTCTTCTCTAGGGGATTTGATTTTAACTTGCTTAATAGGAGTTACCGGTTGTTCTCTCTGGCGATCTTCCATCTCTATCTCATATCTAACTAATAATTCAGTCTCTTCTTCTTCTTGAAGAACGAAGTGTTTAAAGATAGGTTTGACAGTAGATTTAAGAATGTTAGGTATTTCATTTTTAATCTTACTGGAACTAGTATCTATAGTTCTCTTTCCTTCCTTCTTTGATAAGTTAGAATAGTCAAGTCCTACACCTACTCCAGTTATCTTCTTAAATGTGCCACTATCAACATTCACTTTACTAGCTGCTAGTTTATAAGCTTCGCATTTAGTTTCTAACTCAGCTAGTTTGTTCCTTAGACATGCTTCTATTTCTTCCTTAAGGTTGAGCTTGTGTTCCAAAGTTTTAATAGAGTGTCTTAGGGAAGTATCTATAGTGCAAGCAGCCTCTAATTCTTCCACTTTTGCCTCAAGCATTCTGCATTTGGCAACAAGTGTTTTCTGTTCTTTTTGTGAAGTGTTTAGGCTTTTGCACAACATATAGATCTCTTCGCTAAGAGCCCCGTTCTACACCTTATAATCATTAATAGACATTTCTTCTCTAAGGGTTAGAACTGGTACCTCTGGTTCATCTGATGTCTCAGCCATTAGGGCAAAGTTTGTTACATGAGTAACTTCTTCCTCGTCTGAATCATCCCAAACTCTTCCTTCATTCACAACTAAAGCTTTTTTGCCATGTCTTTCTTTCACCAGGGATTCATACTTGCTTTTGAGGGCTTCATATGTTTCTTTGGGATAAGTCTATTTTGGCTTCTTGCAGTCGGTAGCAAAGTGTCCAGCTTCACCACAGTTATAACATTTGAACTTCATTTTGAAATCCAAAGGAGATTTGTAGCTGGTACTCTTGCCTTTCCCTTTGTAACCTTGAGAACTACCACCACCCCTAGTAACCCGATAGTAAGATAAAGATTTACTTTGCGGTCGGTTACTTTTTCTGAATCTTATATTGCTGAACTTCCTTGCCATGTATGCCACGACACTATCGTCCATGTTGTCCAGCTCTTCTTGGGTGAAGTAGTCATCATCACTATTTGACGCACACTCATCATCATTTTCAACTTGATGTGATGCAGGTGATGATCTAGGCTTTTCTGCAACCATTGCCTTTTTAGACTCTTCCTCATTAGCAACTAATCCTGATGCAACTTCTTTTCCTCTTGAATCATTGTCCCATGCTTGATCTTGAAGGGTTTCCAGCTCATAGGTCTTCAAAATTCCATAATATTCTTCCAGAGAAGTTGTGTGCAAATCTCTGGTTTCTCTAACAGCGTAGACTCTATGTTCAATGATTTTTGGCTGGTTCCTTAGATATCTCGTGTTTACTTCAACCATGGGGAGAGTTATACCTCTCAGATTCAAATCCAAAACCAATTGACTGAATCTTAGGTAGACATCAGTTATACTTTCTCCTTTTCTTATTCTAAAGGTATCATACTCCATCTTGAGTATAAGTGTCTTGTTGCTTCTGACCTCTGCAGTTCCTTCCATGACGACCTCTAGCTTATCCCAAATCTTCTTCGCTGTAGTTAGTCCTTTAACTACATTAAACATCTCATGATCTAGGGATTTCATCAGTGTTTGTCGAACGGATGTATCGAAAGCTATCTGCTCCTTATCAGCATCTGAAAAGTCTATTGCCTTCTTAGGCTCAGACTTTTGTGGTACTACCACATCTCCTTCCATATGCTCAGGAACAACAACCATCGGTACAAATTTACCTTTGTCAAGGACTTCCAGATATTCAGGATTGACGGACTCAAGGTAAAGTTTCATTCTCAACACCCACTCTTCATAATGATCTCGGTCGAACATTGGAATCTTGAAATTGTTTTTAGGTACCATCTTAATGTGGATTTAAAGTAAAGATAATAAACTTTTCTTATTACTTGAGTAGTAATTAAAAGAAAATTAAATTATCTCAAAATAAATTAAAGTTCAAATTTTGATCACCAAAAATTTCCAAGTACCCAAGACTAGGCTATGTAGAATATCTATGTAGAACTTCTGCCTAAGTCGAAATTCTCCAAGTAGAACTTTTGTCCAAGTCGAACTTTTCTAAGTAGAAACTCAAGTCAAAAATTCCAAGTAGAATATTCAAGTAGAAAATTCCAAGTCGAATATTCAAGTAGAATATTCTAAGTAGAAAATCTCAAGTAGAAAATTTATGTAGAACTTTTGTCCTTGGAATAAATTTGCTGCAGGTCACTTTAATATTGAATAAACAATATTACTTTTCACACTTTTTGACTTTTGAGGTTTTTCTCACCTAACTCACCTAACACACGTGCAAGGTACTGAATATCTTCTGTAATACTTTTTGTTGTGAGATATATGTCAAATCAAAAGCCAATAACACCTTTTTGTCTTTTTGAAAAGGAAATTAAAAAGTTGCTAGGTTTGTCTTCTTTAACAAGAACAATGATGAACACTCAAGAACACTAAATATCAAAGTACCCAGATTAATTCACAAAAATTATCTAAAATCCTTCCAAGCTAAATAATCACACTTGGAGTATTTAAATAATTTTTCAGATGAGTTTTCACTAGAAACGAATTAAGGCCCACTTTTCGAGAAAAATCAAAAAGTAGTTCTGGAAGATGAAAACTCACAAATCTTCTACCAAACACAAGGATCTATGTTTTGTATGTTAAACATGAAGCTCTGATACCAATTGTTAGGTCCAAATATGTTGTAGAGGGGGGGTGAATACAACTTTTTGAATTTAAGAAGCAATAAATACAATGTAATAAATGAACACAATGATTCAAGGAATATATGTTTTATATATAACTTGAAAGGGTTGCTACAACATTCATTACAAAGTACACCAGAAGTAAAGAGGGTAGTAAATGATACTAAGCTCTGTGAATATACTCTCTCTCTTTTACAAGTGTTTATCTCGAAAATATTGCTCTCTTAAAATAATACACAAGTACTTCTATTTATACTACTTGTAATCTATGTCCTGTAGTCTTCAAAGACTAAGATATACATGGCCCAATGATGTCCACATAAATCTTATCTTATCTTGAAAGCTTGGAAATCTGCCAATTAGATGATGCCATGTGTCATGTTGAAACTTCCCTCGATGTAGAACATCTACTTGAGAATTTCTACTTGGCCATCTCGAACATCTAAGTAGAATTTCTACATAGGAATGTTCTACTTGGCTATCTCGAACATTTTGTACTTAGAGAAATTCTGGGCTTCAACTTGAAACTTCAATGCAACATCTTGAACTTGTGATTTCTTTATGTCTTCCATATTCTTCAACAAGCTCTTGAACCTGGATCTCTATTACTGATATAAACATGCTATCAATGTCCTGACACTTGATGCAATGGTCTGATTCATAAGTGACTAGTCTTGATAGTGTCTCTGCTTCTTGAATAGATTACCATATTCAATTAGTAATGTGGCTTTCCAATTATTGCTTTCCTTCTTGTTCACTTGAAATCAATTAGTCTTATTGATACTGATAGTTATGATCTTGAATCTTTAAGTTACAAATCACTGAGGCATGAACAACTCTGTCTTGAACTTCTTTCAATGATTTCTTCTCTATTTGATCATAGTTAACATGTTGAATTGTATCAATTACCCTGTCTTCATTTAGCATTGATTTCTTTGTGGCTTCATGTTCTTGATTGTCTTCTGGTTAAATATCTTTTCTTTTAGTTGAGTTACATAAGGTATAGTGTTACAAGTTTAGACACTCTGCCTTTCAGTATGTACTCTGTTTCCTTTTATCAGAGTCTGACTTAGACCCTGATTTCCCATGTCCAGTCCCTAACTAGTATGTTTGAGATTGTGTCTTTACAAACACTTCATACTTCTTTTGTTGCACACCACCAGGACCCCTAGGACCATGAGAACTATCACCAGCTTCATCATCAGCATCATTTCTCCTCCTTTTAACTACATTTTTTTTTATCATCCTTGCATTTGTCATCCTTATTACTCCTGGAGGAATCTCCAACTTTCTTCTCCCCCTTTTTGACATCATCCACACTTGTGACAGCCAAAAGAATTTGTTCTAAAACTGAGGAGATGTTGGCATGAGCAGCAATCACAGAATCAACCTTGGCAGTAAGAGAATTGACATCATTTTGAAGAGCAATTTGTTTTGCCTTGAAGTCAGCCAAGGAATCCTTAACTGCAGAATCCTTGGAGAGTTGAAGAGAGTGCAAAGAGACAAACCGTGCCTTGAGCGTAGATGTGGTATTATCAACACTAATCATTTTTGTGTTGATATGAGAGATATTAGTAACCACATCAGCCAATTGATCAGCTGCATTTCCCCTAGCTACCTTTTGATCAGCTTCTATTTCCTCACTTTCTTGAATGAGAGACATATCTGGTTCCTCATCAGGATAATGACCATGCTCTTGGAGAAAAGGCTTCATTTGAAAATCTTTAAGTCTTTTAGACTGATGAATAACCAAAATGCTCTTAAAACTGTCAAAATCAGTGAAACCTTTGGCCTTTGCCATTTCCCATGACTGAGGAAACACCTGATCAAAATATGTGATGGATGGATTCATCTCCCCTTCATCTGCAGAGACTGAATCATCATCATTATCAAAAGACTCAACCATGGTAACATGAGGTGTAGACTCTGATGGTGGAGTAGACTCTGAAACTACAAAAGAGACTATAGACCCTGACTCCTCCTTAGAGTGATAAGAGTCTGTAGACTCTGAAAGCCTAGTCTGGATAGGCATGACAAAAACTGGTCCTTCTGACTTCAATTGTGTAGTCTCAGATTGAATGTGTGATGCATCCACCAAAGCCTCCATAACTCTGTCTGCTCTCATTGCTAGAGAATCCACCAAGTGAAGTTATGGTCTTTGTGTGAATGACTTTTGAGCAGCTAGAGCTTCCTCCTTCTTTCCAATCTGCAAGATCAAATTAAAAGAAATTTCATCTATTCCCTGCAACAACTCATTGGACCAACTTTAAGGAAATTCTTGATCCCAATAAGTGAAGCTAGGTTCAGGATATCCTAGTCTTTCATTCTCACAGTGGGGTTGGGCACCCACTTTCTCAATCTCACTCAGGCTCTCTACAGTCTTTTCTACATCAACTTTTGCCTGGACCAGTGTCATCCTCTCATTTATTTTTTCACTCATTTGGATAGGTGCACTCAAAAGTCCTAGAGAAAAGGGTGTGAGAGAAGTAAAAGTTGCTTCAATACCTGAACCGCCTTGAAGGAGGGGAACCCCTTCAAATGTCTTAAGGCTAGTGGTTTCCACCAAGGGGTGAGAATCAACAGACTCTGAACCCTTATTAGCTTCTTCTTTCTTTCCAGAGTCTGTTGGCTCCAGTATTCCAGTTTCAGGGTCTACTCTAGACTCTGACTGCTTCAGTATGGCTTCATTAGAAGCCAGAGTCTGAGTGTCACCATCTTTGACTGTTAGTGTATGAGACTCACCCTCAATGTGGATAGACTCTGATAGAATAGATTGTGGAATTTCCTCATGAGCATCCATCAGAGTCTGTCCTCCCATATTATTGGGGTTCTCATCAGCATTTTGGTGAGTTAGCAAATAGGGTCTCTCAACATGCTCCCCTGCCCCACTATCGCCCAACCTCTGACTAGGTGGTTCTTGTGTTGGTGAGACAGACTGAACACCTATTTCACTAGTCACCACTGGTGCACTAGTCCCATCTTACAACTTCCTTCCAGCACCTTCAACCTCCTATTGTTCTTCAATAATAAATGCATCCAAATTGTGATGAAATGCCCTTGTATGGATTGCATTAATTGCCTGGGCATCTGTGAGATTGAAGAGGTCTTGCAGTTCCCTTCTCACTTTTTGAAAGTATATGCCCTTGAATTAATCCAATCTACTCTGATACGCTGTATATATGTATTTATTGCAATGGTACCTATATTATGGACAAGATAATTAATCACTTGTCTTGACAGAGGTTAGAAATGAGAAATCCATTCAATGGTTGTCCTGTAGGTAACTCCATTATCCCGAATTGCTTCATAATCAAAGACTGGTTGCTCAATCTCAGTCTCTGACTCAACAAAAGACTCTGATATTCTCCTTTTGAGGCCTTGAATTTTCTTTATCCTTTTTGAATTTGAATTTTCAGAGTCTGGCGCACCAAGTGCTTTGAGAACTTCATTAGTCATGCCTTCTATGATCCCAGCTGCTTGATCTTGAAGTGAAGAGTTGAAGCGTTAACTATATAGATTTGTGACCACATCCTATGTTGGTGTAGGTGCCCTAGAGGCAATACAATGTTTCTTTTGATAAACCTTTATGTCATTTGATTATTCAATAAACGTATTTATTATGACTTTAATTACTGCGATATATTTATTAGCATAATAAATGTCCTTAGAATCATGATACACATTGTATAGTTTAGTACATGACTTGAACTTGAGATTATATAATATATCATATTCTTAAAGGTCCCTAGTCGAGTATTATTATTATAGGACAATAATAATACATAAATAGACTAGTATGTTGTTTGACAGATAACCACATCTCATTGGTTATAAGTATGGGGATACTAAAGTCAATACATAGGTACATGTAGGAGTACATGGTACTGGACAGACCCACAGTGAGATTCTTCATGTTTAATAAAGTCATAAGAAAGACTCACAGTGATAATGGTGTAATGATCCTCTGACTTGAGATCATTATATTTCTATACGAGGATTAATATACTTTGACTACATTAAAAGTTACCTTTGACCGGGTGATGATAAAAGTGGACATCAGGTATATCATGAGTCGTATGAGAAATATGAATGATAGATAAAGGATTTAACCCTCCTAAAATTAGGAGATATATTATTGGCCTCTTGATTGAGTAAGACTATAAAATGCATGGCCATGCTCAAATAATGATTTATTTTCATAGTCTACTCATGAATCAAGTAAACCCGGATTAAATGTTGTAGAGGATGACTAAATACATGCCTCGAATTTAATCTATAATATATATGGTTAAAGGGATTATATTACACGGAAACATTAATCACGAAAGGTTTTATCGAATCACGATTTAATTATTATTTAATTGGGTAGCAATGATGTATTACTAGATACCGCTCATTGTTTATAATTTTATTGGAGAATAAAATTATTGCTAATTAAATAATAGCCTATAGGGTCACACACATAGATCACTTAGAGGAATAGTTAATTTAAATTATAGATTTAAATTAATTGATGATTATTTGAATTTTATTATATTAATTAAGTGAGACTTAATTAATTGAAATAATATAAATTCGAATTTGAAGAGGATTTCTGCCCATAATAATTAAGTATGACTTAGTTATTAATTAAATAATAGAAATTTGGTTTTATTATTTAATCCTAAACCTACATGGGTTAGGTTTTGCTGTTATGGGTTGCTGTTATGGGCCTATTAGCCAGCCATTATAAATAGATAATGTAGGGTTAATAGGTGATTACATTTTTTAGAAGAAAAACCCTAGAGGCAGCAGCTACACATCAAGGAGGCAGAAAAGAACAATTCGAAATCATCAAAAGGAGGCTAGTACATCCATTCCATAATCAAGATCGTGAGACGTTCTTGAAGGTGCTCGTGTGGATATCATAGAGGTGTTTTCGAGAGGAAGACACAAGTCGTGAAAACTAGGATCTCCGTTGAGTTCATGAAAGTCAAGACCAGACAAAGGTATAATTCTGTTTCACCATAATCTGTCCAGGCTTATACATGATCCTGAGTTAGGGTTCCGAAATTTTTTGTTATATTTACATTTAATCCGCTGCGTTTTATGCCTCGGAACCCAACATCCTATGTAAAAATTTGTAGCTCCATCTCCATTCTCTTCCTTAGGACATCATAGGTTGTAAGAAGATCCAAGACTTGAGATTGAGTCTGATATTGCTCTGGATCTTTGACTGGTTCCACCAAAGGATATAATAAAAGCAGTACTTCATCACTTGGAGTAATGGTTTCATCAATGAGACTTGAGGATGCATCCAATGGCATTTCTTCCCAAAATATTTCATGATCAGAGTCTAAAGGCAGTCTAGACTCTGACTCAACATTAGACTCTGGTTCAGGTGTTTTCTTGCTTTCAAAGTCTGGCTCTGCAGGAGCCTTGGAAGCATCTGTTTCCTGCAAAATAAGTTTAGTAATAATCATAGGCTTGTATGTGTGTGTGTGCAGAATAAGCCTTCATCAACCTCTTGTACTGCTTATAAAAAGATTTCTCATGGGACTCAATTTGAGAATCCTGAGTTGCATCCCTAGGTTTTTCAGAGACTGTAGCCTTTGGAGAGTCTACAGTCTTGGTTTGAAGGTTAGAATCAGGTGCATCATGACCTTCTTTTAACAAAGAGAGTCCTTCAACAACCTGCTTCTCTAAAGGGTTGAGCTCATCATCACTTTGCTCATCTATTATCCTTGTTTTTACCAATCTCCTTCTTTTTACAAATGGTGTTTTTTGAGAAATACCAGAGGTTGGTTTCCTAGTTCTAGGGTTTTGAGATTGTTTGGTGGAAGAGGATTTGGCTACTTGGGTAGGTACATGGGGACTCTTCATAACTTGTTCCTGCACCATTTCACCATCAAAGAAAGAAGCATTGTAAATAGAAGGTTTATAGGCAAAGAGTTTTACCTACATTACCTATGGATATTTCATGGCAGGTAGACTCTTCTTTTTGTCATCAATTCTCTTAATGTCAGAGAATATCCTTCTTTATTGCTTGTATGCCTGCACACATCAATAATTTGCCAACCTAGTTGACATGTTAAGAATGAAGTGGTTGAGAAGAATCATAAGAAATCTATGATAGTAGACTTTCTTCCTCCCCTCTTGCACATTGTTTAATTTGGCTCCCATTTGAGTAAGTAACATATCACCAATGTTAATCACTTTGTCAAATAAGAGACTATGACCAATTTGATAAGTGACAAAAGTTAAAGCATCAAATCCAATGCACTTACCAGTGAAACACTTAGCAATTTGGTCAAAGAAAAAGGACCATTCTTTTCTCAAGTATGGCCTAGTTAACTTACTCATGTTTTCTAAACTAGCAGAATAACCTAGTGATTTAAACATGCTCTTAATATCAAAATCAGAAACAGTTTTATCAAATGGTTGTTTAACAGGCAGTTTAAACACAGAGTTAATCACATCAACAGTAATATCAAAAGTAGTGGAGCCGAAGGTGAACATGATTTTACCTGGTTGATCCTGAGAAGGATCAACTACCTTTGCAGAGCTCCATGCTTGTACAACAGCATCCATGTGCATGACAGGAGATGCTTTGAGGATATAGTTGAGCTCACTTTGCTCCAAGAAATCCATCATCGGGTAGTAGTCAGCATCTACTCCCTTCTTATCTCCTAGGGCTGAGACATGGTTCGTGGTCATGAATTCAAAATCTCTAAAGGTGAATGCAATCGCTTTGGGTCCCCTCATGACAGTAGATATAACATCCATTGAAGTAATTGAACTGAAAGTGATGAGAATTCTTGAGAAAATAACTTAGGGTTCTTGAAGAGCTCTGTGAGTATATTTGCTTTAGAAATTAATTCACAATAAACATGTGAGTAAATTGTATGAGAATTTTCTAATTTGTTTAAGTTGCATACAATACACACGAGTCTACAGTCTGTTACCAGTAAACAATAACTGTTACCGCCTATTTCAAGTCATTCGAACGGTTGAAACAGAATCAGAGTCTGCAGGTGCGAAAGTTAACTGTTTCAGAATCTAGGCGCTAAGATTTTCTCAGAGTCTATAGACTCTTAGAGTCTATAGACTCATCAGAGTCTACAGACTTGTCAAAGTCTAGGAGTTAGACTCTGTCAAGATAAATTACCTCAAAAAGTTTACAATAACAAAATATAGTTTGATAAAACAGGGACTATAATTAAAGTACATACCTTGCTTCTGCTATGATTGATCATTTGCATATTTAACATACCTAACTCACCTACTAGTCTGAGAAAGGTAGACTCATCAAGCGGTTTAGTTAAAATGTTTGCAATCTGTCTTGGAACATAATGAAGTTCAACAGTACCATTTTCAATATGTTCTCTAATAAAATGATACTTGACATCAATATGCTTTGTTCTGGAATGTTGGACTGGATTCTCTGCAATTTTAATAGCACTAGTATTATCAAAATACATAGGAATGTTTGAGAATGTTAGTCCATAATCAAGTAACTGATTTCTCATCCACATAATTTAAGCACAAGAACTTTTAGCTGCTATGTATTCAGCCTCAGCTGTTGAGGTTGATAAAGTTTGTTGTTTCTTACTAAACCAAGAAATTAGTCTATTGCCAAGAAATTGGCATTGACCTGTTGTGCTTTTTATGTCTACTTTGCATCCTGCATAGTCAGAGTCTGAATAACCAATTAGTAAAAAATCTGATTCTCTAGGATACCAAAGTCCAAGAGTTAGTTCACCCTTGAGATATCTGAGAATTCTTTTCACAGCTAACAAATGTGATTCTCTAGGATCAGCCTAAAATCTAGCACACAAGCATGTTGTAAACATTATATCTGGTCTACTGGCAGTTAAATATAACAATGAACCAATCATACCTCTATAACTAGTGTTGTCAACTTTCTTACCCTTTGGGTCAGAGTCTAGCTTAGTGGCTGTTGACATGGGAGTTTTGGCAGTTGCACAGTCTTGCATATCAAACTTCTTCAATAGTTCTTTAACATAATTAGATTGATTGATAAAAATCCCATCATCAGTCTGTTTGACTTGAAGTCCCAAAAAGAAGTTTAACTCTCTCATTATGCTCATTTCATAATTTGACTGTATTAGTTTGCTAAACTTTTCACAGAGTTTTTCATTAGTAGAACCAAATATAATATCATCAATATAAATTTGGATAAGCAAAATATCACCTTTAATATTTCTAATAAAAAGAGTTTTGTCAATGGTACCTCTAATGAATCCATTTTCAATAAGAAATTTTGATAGAGTTTCATACCATGCTCTAGGTGCTTGCTTCAATCCATATAGTGCCTTGTCTAATCTGTAAACATGATCAGGAAACTTTGGATCAGCAAATCCTGGTGGTTGCTCCACATAGACTTCTTCTTCCAATTTTCCATTCAAGAAGGCATTTTTCACATCCATCTGATACACTTTGAATTTTGAATGAGCTGCAAATGCAAGAAACATTCTAATAGCTTCCAATCTTGCTACTGGTGCAAAAGTTTCATCATAGTCAATTCCTTCCTCCTGAGAGTATCCTTCTGCAACTAGCCTTGCTTTGTTTCTGATAACAGTTCCATTCTCATCAAGTTTGTTCTTGAAAAACCATTTTGCACCAATAATTGACCTATTTCGGGGTCTTGGTACAACTTTCCACACTCTATTTCTCTCAAATTCATTCAATTCCTCCTGCATTGAAATAATCCAATCAGTGTCATGCAAAGCTTCCTCAATTTTCTTAGGTTCATTCTTTGAGAGAAAACATCTATACAGACATTCATTTTGGTGGTTGTTCTAGTTTGTATACCACTCTCAGGATCACCAATTATCAAATCAGGAGTGTGATCCCTTGCCCATTTTCTAGCTGGTGGAAGATTGGTTCTTGAACTTGAAGCTCCCCCTAAATCATTGGCATTTCCTATATTTGAGTGAAATTCAAATGAAGAGGCTCCCCCTGAATTACTTGACTCTGAAAAGGATTCAGAGTTGCCTGATCCAGACCCTGATGAGTTAGACTCTGAAGGCCTTGAATCTGTCTGTCTAGACTCTGTCTGGGTAGACTCTGATCTGTTAGACTCTGAGTTGATTGGAGTTGAATTTCCTAGCTCCCCCTCAGAGTGTCCAGGTTCCCGAGTTGTTTCAAGAGTAGTTTGAGACTCTTCATCCTCATCATCTTCTTTTATCTTAGAACATTTAAGATTTTCAAATTCCAGTGTTATAGACTCTGACTCATCCTGCAGTCATGTAATCTTTTTATCATCGAATGCAACATGAATAGATTCCATAACAATTCTGGTTCTGAGATTAAAGACTCTGAATGCCTTTGTATTTGATGCATATCCAAGGAAGATAGCTTCATCAGCCTTGGCTTCAAATTTGCTTAGATTTCCAGGGTGTACTTTCAGTACAAAGAATTTGCATCCAAATATGTGAAAGTGTTTCACACTTGGCTTCTTGTCCTTTACCATTTTATAGGGAGTCTTTCCATGCATATTAATCAATGTATAGTTTTGAGTGAAACATGCTGTATTGACTTCCTCAACCCAGAAATATACTGGCAGTTTAGACTCTGCTAACATTGTCCTGGAAGTTTCTATGAGTGTTCTATTCTTTCTTTCCACAACTCCATTTTGTTGGGGTGTTCTTGGTGCAGAAAATTGTTGAGTAATTCCCTTTGATGCACAGTACTCCTCCATGATTGAATTCTTGAATTCAGTACCACTGTCACTCCTTAGAACTCTAACTGTCCTTTTTGATTTTGTTTCTAGAAAAGTGATATGGTCTATTATGTATTTTGGAGCTTCATCTTTTGAATGTAGAAAGAAGACTCATGTGAATCTTGTAAAATCATCTACAATGACAAGAGCATTTTTTTTTATTAATTGATATCACATTTACTAGACCAAATAAATCAAAATGTAATAAATAAAAGGGTACAGAAATGGTGTTTATTGTCTTGCTCTTGAAGGATATTTTTCTTTGCTTTCCAAGTTGACATGCTTCACAAAGTCCATCTTGCACAAAATCAACATGTGGCAGTCCTCTCACAAGATTCTGTTTCACCAACTTGTTGAGTGTTTTGAAGTTGATGTGTGACAGTTTCTTGTGCCATTTCCAGCTTTCTTCAGTTGAGGCTTTGCTATATAGACATGTGACTTCATTGTGAATGTAGTCCTCCAAGCTGGCTTCATATATGTTACCATGTTTGTGCCCTTTGAAAACCAAAATGCCTTTTTCTTTGTGAGTCACAAGGCACTCTTTGTTGTCAAAGCCAATGTGATAACCTTTATCTCCAAGTTGACTTATGCTTATTAAGTTGTGTTTCAAGCCATCAACTAGAGCTACTTCATCAATGATGACATTCCCAAATACAATCTTGCCATATCCCAATGTTTGTCTTTTGTTGCCATCTCCAAAGGATACTTCTGGGGCAGCCATCTCCACAAAGTCTGTAAGCATGGATTTCTTTCCAGTCATGTGTCTTGAGCATCCACTGTCCAGGATTAGGGTTACTCTCTTTACCCTGGTTCCCTGTATACATATAGCAATTAGTTAGATGTTTGGGGACCTAAACAGTTTTGGGTCCTTTACTACTAACTTTGGGTGAAACAGACTTAGTATTTTTCACTTTTATTTTACATGTCTCCTTTGTTGCTTTAGACTTTTGTTGAGTCTTGACAGTGTCATACCAACTTTTATCAATTGAAGATTTTAGCTCATAAAAATTGTAATACAGATCATGATAGTCTCTACACATATAAATAGAATAAAATATATTACCATAGTGATAACAAGGCTTCTGTGGAATGTAGTGACTTTTCAGAGTCTGTGAAGGAATAAACTCTGATTTCTTCTCAATTTTTATTTTACAGTCTAGAGCTAAATGGTTGTGGTTGCCACATTTGTAACACTTCTTTCTAGGAGCATTATGATCCTTTTGATAATTATTGTCCTTATTAATGCCTTCCTTACCATTCTTATTTCTCCTAGTCTTGGTAGACTCTGATAAATTCTCTAGCCTTTCTTTTAACTTAGAATTAGACAGGTACCCAATGTTAATGGTTTTCTTAGAATTCTTTGCTCCTGATTCATCTGTCTTTTTGTTAGCAAGAAGGGGATCATTGACAAATGAGTTTGTGGTTTCTTTAAGTAAATCAGTCTTTAATTTAGAAGTCACAAACTTAATAGGAATAAAGGTACTTTTGTCCTTAGTCTTATTAATTTGGCTAGCTTCTTCATTGTTATCATTCTCATCAATAGGTCTTTTGCCTTAAATCTTGTCATAGCCTAGACTAGCAGTTTGACACACATTTTGATTGTTGAGAAGTTCATGAACTTTTCTACCAGAGTCTGTCTATACTCTGAACTTAAGCCTTTCTTCCTATAGTTCCTTCTTAACAAAGTCATAGGCTTTCAAGACTTTAGTGTAGTTGTGCCTACATTTCTCAGAATCCTTTTTGTGTTATTCCATTAATACTAATTCAGACTCTAAATGGTGATTCATATTTGTCAAGGTTAAATTTTCTTCTCTTAACATTTCACTTTCATTAGTGAGTGACCTACAATTTGTCATCATATTCTTAATCTCATTTTGCACAATTTTTATACCATCAGAGTCTAAATTAAGTAAGGATTCAGGAGAGAAGATTGATACCTGAGTCTTGGGAGATGAAGGTTCTTTGGAAGATTTTGATTTTCTTGAGGAGACAACCATCAATGCTATATTTTCATAATCAATTTCATCATCTGAGCTTGAATCTGCCCAATCCTTTCCTGTTAAGAGAAGTACTTTTCATTTGCCTTGACTTTTTGCTTTTCTGCATTTACTAGCAAAGTGCCCCAATATTCCACAATTGAAACATTTAACCTTTGCTTTGTCAAGCTTGATTATGGTGTTTTTGCTCTTCTCAACCTTTTTATATTCCTTCTTGAATGACGGCCTCTTGCTAAATTTACCAGTTCTTTTGTTGAATTTCATTCTTTTGAAATTCTTAGCAAACATAACCATCATTTGACTCAGATCAATCTCATCATCAGAATCAGAGTCTGTGCTAGTAGACTCTGACTCAACAACAGTTTTACCCTTCTTCCTTGAATCCTTGATTCTTGCTTCTGTGAGTTCTTTCAGTTGTTATTTCTCAGACTCCATTAAGAGTGCCACATATTTTGACTTCATAGACTTCTTATTCTTTCTCTGTTGCATCTCTAAGTCATATGTCTTGAGTCTGCCATACAATTCTTCTAGAGTTATTTCATCCAAATCTCTAGCTTCCTTTATGGTTGTAGTTTTGTTGTCCCACTCTTCAGGAAGGGCTCTCAGAAACTTGGTGTTTGTATCTTGAGAATCATAAACCTTACCAAGTATAGTCATCTCATTCATGAGTTTTGTGAACCTATCATGCATCTCAGTAATAGATTCCCTAGATTTTGCCTCAAAATATTCATACTCCTGAATTAGTAGAGACCTGGCATTCTTCTTGACATCTTTAGTCCCTTCACAGTGCACTTCAAATTTTGTCCACATCTCCTTAGCAGTTTTGCATGATATAACACAGTTTATAAGTATAAAATCCAAACTGTTAAAGAGAATATTTTTGACTTTTGCCTCCTTAAGGACATTCTTCTTGTCCTCCTTTGTCCACTCAGCTTTTGGTTTTTCAACAAGGTGCTCTTCAGTTATTTTACCTTCTTCAGTGGTTTGAGGAACAAGCTTTGAGGGCACATAGGGTCCTTCACAAATCCTGTCAAGATAGTCAGGGTATGTAGCTTCTAGATGGTGCAGCATCTTAACCTTCCAGTGGGTGTATTCATTTCTCTTAAGCATAGGAATCTTAGAATTGTCATCTTTGTTTCTAGACATCTTTGATCGATTTTAAACGTTAGGCTCTGATACCAATTGTTTTCCCAGTTGCACAAGTAGAAGGGGGGGTTGAATACTTGTGTGTTTTTTCTGCCTGATTAAAATCAACTCTATTTAAATTAAAACTTTGATTTAAGAACAAAGATCAAACACAAAGATATGAATGAATAATGTTTGTATTATTAATGAGTAAATACAAACTCTCATAGGATGTACACAAACTATAGCAGCTTTTCTGTGTTTTCACAACAACTCTCTCTATCTCTATGCTCTCACAAAACTTCAACTTTGTCAATTACAATTAGGTTACATAGAGTATTTATATAAACAAAGAAATAGGTTAACATTAGATGAATCTTTTCAAATTTTATTTTTTTTATAACCTAGTAGCTCTTAAGAACAAAGAATTTCTTGAGAGAGTTTTGTATTCCATTCATTATCATCAATACAAAACTGTGTTTCTTTTCACATACTTGTGTTCATATTCGATTATTATGTACTATTACATTCAACCTTATGTAATAGATTATCTTTCTGGGCAAACAAGAAATAATGGGGAAATATGTATACCCATGGTTCCAAAATTAAGTATCGTTTAAACATTCTACACTTTAAAACGTATTTTAATGTGTAAAAAATTATTTTCATAAATTAATTTTTAATAAAAATTTAAATATTGTATTTTATTAAAAAGTAAAAATAATGAAATTATAAAAATAATTTTTTTTACTTCTTAACATATGTGAAATAATCAGATCCGGAAGGAGCAGTGAATGTTCTCAACTGACGAAATGTGGTGATGCGAGAATGTTGTTACTAATATTTCGTCAATAATAATGTTTAAATTTTTGCATAGAAAAGAAAATTTTAAAATATAATGTACAGATATTATTTAAAATATTAATATAAATTAATTAAAACAATAAAAATTATGGCATGTAACTATGTAAGCAGTATAATTTAAATCGATGCGAAAAATAAAACGAAAGGAGAAACCAAGAATGTATAAACAGAGCCTGCCTTTTCTTAATTCCTGATTTCCTGCTACAACTTTCTGTCTGCAATTTTAAATTTGCAGTCCCGATTAAAAATATTGCAGATTCATGCATATTCAATGTTTTATGTTTGTAGGATTGTATCAAATACAACAATACCCATGCAATGTATTTATCTCTCTCCTATATTATTATTTTATTTTTATTATTATTTTTTATTTTTATTATAAGTATTTTGATTAATTAATTTTTATACTAAAGTTACAAATAAATTGCAATTTACATGTTATTGACCAAACTAACAATAGTATCAATTCATAATAGAAAAGTTCTAAAAAAACATCATAACTTTTGAAACAAAAAGGAGGACTGGGTACCTAGCAAAAAAAAGGACTTGGGCCATACCATAATCTAAATATTTTAATTTTGATAACTTTTTTCCTCCTAAAATTGATTTTTTAAATATATTTATTACTACTGCTTTTATAAATAAATCAATAATTTAAGTTAGTGTAATTATGATATTTTGATTATTAGTCAACTTTTGACACTGATTTTGAAATTACAAAATAGACATTAATATAAAAATAGGCTTTCTGAAAAAAACCATCTTTGTAAAAAACAATTCCAAAAAAACGTAATATATTAAAGAATTTACAATAAAAGTTAATTTTCAGTAAATATTTCTGAAAATACAATCTGTAAGTTGCAACCAAAAATAGTAATTCTATTTTTTTGTTTGATCATTTTAAAGCTCCCGTTAAATAGTAATTTCTATTTTTTGCAATTCTAATGCATTTACTTACAATTCTAGTACTTGTTAGTTGTTCATATTTTTCACGCTATCACTCCATCCGTTTTTGGATAGTTAAATTACAATTCTCACAAAAAAGATTTTATACATTTATTCAAATTTATTGATATTACTCCTTATTTTACAACCATTTGATTACAATTTTCCAAAAAAGTAATATATAATAAAATTAAAATAATTTTTCAATTAAAATGATTTACAGAGTATGATTGGTTAGAGTATACTATTATATTACTCTCGTGGGATTTCAAATAAATGGATTGTCATTTCTCTTTTTTTTTCACCCATTAAGCTCATGATGAATACTTTTATTTGTTAATATGATGCCGGGTCCGGTCGTGGTTCAATAAAGATTTCAAGTGAATTCACCTGGACTATGCTATGTATCGGGGAGTTATACTGTTTGTAGTGTCTTCTTCTTAAGTCGGAGAGTCATATTGTTTATAGTAATTATCTATATTTTTATAACAATTAAACAATAGAAAAAAACATTAAAAGTGTTCTTTCAACTGATTTCATAACTAAGGTATAAGAAAATTTCAAATATTTAAAAATTAAAAACAAAACCTATCACATATTTTTCCTATATATGAGATAATAATGGTACGAGATAGAGGTTAAGTTTTACAAACGCTTCAATATAGATTTAGTTGTGATTTACTCCCCCAGTCCCTAATAATAGCTTCTTAACTTTTTGACACGCATGTTTAGGAGTAAAAAATACATACATATATTTAATAACAATAAAAAAATTATATCAAATAAAAATTTAGAATTTAAACTTTTATATGATATAAAAATTGAAATCTAATATCAAGTGTAGCTATGTGTTTTTTACTCCTAAATATGTGTGCGCCAAAAAGTCAAAAGGCTATTATTTAGGATGATAAGAGACTAATGAGAATTTTCATGCAAACTAGGAGAGTTAGAGACCAACCAAACCAACTAGATCATCCAATTACCAATAAGGAACCAAGTTCCCTAAAACATGGAAAAGGAAAAGGTGATCCCTAATTTATGGAACTTTATTAGTACATGGCCTTGACCTTTCACTCCACCAGGTCATACTTGTGTGAGAATTCAGTCATGTAACAATACATGCACATTATACAAACACAAATACACCAACACAAAAAGCAAGCAAAGTAGAAAAAGTTCTCTCCCCCATTTCTTCATTCCATTCGGCCCAAGCAAGAGAAAGGGAGAAAAACTCTACACCTTCAAAAATCACAAGATTTTGACCATAGCTTCCATAATTGATAACTAAGGTATGTTCAAAATTTCATGGTCATCCAATTAGTATAGCATAACCAAATCTTTGCTCAAAGATGAGGGTGAATAGTAACTCTGAAAATTACTAACTTGTTTCTTGATTTTCTCTAGTAAGTTTAAAGATGATAAGCATAGATCAAGACTCCCTTAAGGCTTACAAGCTCTTGTTAGTATGTTTAAGTATTCAAGAAAGGTATAAACCTCATCCACCCTTTGATTTACTTTGAGCTATGAGCTTGAGTTTGAGTTATGTTTAAGTATATATTGATTTAAGGAGTTTGGATATAAATGGTTGAATATTGTTGGTTGAATAATATGGGTTGATGATGGTGATGAGTATATGAAGTTTATAAACTGATTATGTTGTTAAAGACATTTTTTTTATGATTGGTTTATTGGTTAATGGATTTAACATAGTTAAATTCGGAAATCGTTACGATTATAGTCGTCGTAATGTCCATTTGATTTAGGACTGTTTTAACCAAGAATTTCGAACTGTCAAAGTACTGTTTTTGAACACCACTGCCCATGAACTTGTAGATCTTGTTTTTTAGTTTGTTTTGGTATAAAAATCATGTCGATACGATTTACGGTTTAAGAGAAACACCCGATTTAGTGAAAATAGTTCAATTAAACTAAACTGCTCCTTTAATCTCCTTTTGGGACTATTATTGGACCAGTTAAGAGTTGATTAAAATTATGAAACTTGGATGATATATACCTTGGACAGTTATTAAGATCACCAAAAAGTTTTGTATTAAAAAGTTAATATTTCGATTTTATAAAAATATTGAAACCAAAGTTGCGAGATGACACTATTCACTAAAGAAGCTACTGCCTTGTTCAGTAAATTCGAAAACATTAGTCCTCTTTCCAGGACCAAACTTTGGATGGATTATATTCTAGACATTCTTTAGATGGTGCACGCGAAAACGGTGCTAAATTTGAGTTAACGGTTAGTGAGTTATGAACATTTTAGTGAAAGCGGTGTAAATAGTTAAATCCCGTAGTTGACCCAAATTCTAAAATACTTTTAACCAAGTTAAACTCTTGTTTTAAAATCAAATCTTTTATGTCAGATATTAAAAATACTCAAGAAGCTCCTTGAGCTGGTTTCGTATTTAATTATGCATTTTCTGATTTATTAAAATTGTTAGAGTGCGAGTCGCGTAATATCAATTCTCAGAAAAGTTAACTTTAAGGGCACTGTTTTGACGAGCCACTTTTGCCAGGATAATTTTGAGTCGGTTAAAATACGAAAGATGTTGAGAAATAATATGACGATGTATTTGAGTAAAGGATTAGATAAAAATTCATTGACAAGACAGTTTACGAATGGTCAAGATAGACCCGAGGAGGTGAATGTCGGGTAAGATAAGTGTTAAGTAAAAGGACTAAGTACTAATTTGAAGTTGTCATAATTGGACTCGTTATGCGATTATACTTATTAGTAATATAAGTAGTTGATGGGATTAAGAGTACTAATCAGGATTATGATATCTATTGATAGAGAATCCAGAACGAAGTTTTCTATCCCTACGTTTTTACATATTAAAATATTTGTATCATTACGTATGCAAGTTTTCGAAACCTGGACCTTGAATATTCATGTTATTTTTAAAAATTGTTGATATGTGATATAATTGTTTGTCGAAATCTACAAATTGATTTAATTGTTGTTTAATCTTTCACAAATGTTTTGATTTATATGCTATAAAATATTATAGATATAAGCTGGTGTATATAAAGGCTCTAGGAGTAGAGCGGATATTTGTATTTTCAAACATAGACTGGATGTCGGAAGTGTAATTCTAAATATTGTCGTAAACCCTGGTGGTTGTCGGAGACAGATTATTTTAAATAGTGATTAAAAATATTCCAATATTTATATTTTGGATATTTATTTATTGATAAATATTTTAAATAGTCTTAATAAATATTATTTGAACATTTATTTAATTAATGAATATTATTCTGAAAGGATTTATTAATTGTTTATTATTTAATAAATATTTATTAAATATTCTACATTGATTAAAATTTATTTAAGGTCTTTGATAATTATTTAAAATATTCTCTAACCTTCAGAAAATTTATTTAAATATAGTCGGGTTTTCAAATAATTATTTTATATTTTATTAATTCTTTAAATAAGAATAAAATACTCTCTGACTTATCAAAAATTGGGAATCCAGTCTAGGAAGTGAATAAATGATTTACTTTACTCGAATACAATTATGTTTTGGGATCACTGCCCAACTTTAGTTAGGGTTTTCAACTTATCAAAATCAAATAGATTTTTCGACTAACTCCCAGGTCGTGATTTTCATTCCTCGATATATGAGATCAGTTGACGGAGGTCAACGCATACATTGTGGTATTCTTACTTCCCCAAATATTCTGGAAGTAACCCATTAGAGATATGTGAATCTATTAACATGTATGATATACTTGTGAAACTAAGATTAAATTCTGGTTCCAGGTTAGATAGATGAATTTATTAACAAGTATGATATACTTAGGGAACTAAGATTAAATTCTGGTTCCATATTAGATAGATGAATCTATTAACAAGTATGATATACTTGGGGAACTAGGATTAAATTCCAATTCCAGGTTATAGATTATTCTAGTGGATTAGGAGATACAGCATAAGAGGCCGAGTGACGCACGGTCCAGCACTTTGACCCATATGAGGTCTAGGGTGATTACCAAGGGCGGTAGAATTTCCATCAGCTCTCTCTTCTACATGTAGAGAAACAACAAGAGTTGCCGTATGTTACGACTGATCATCGTGTATGTATGGTAGAAGCGTGGTGAAAGGCTACAGATACAGTCTCATCTTCCAATTAGAATTGTGTTGCAACATCGTAATGAAAGCCTATGAGCTGAGTTATCGATGGTGTTATCAGTGATTAATATCTTGATATTTCTCTTACTCATCCGAGATGTTTTGACGAAAAATTATTTTAAAAAACTTAAGCGGGTACATGAGGTACACCAAGTAGTTTATAAATCTTTAAAATATTTTACTGGATTTTAACCTTACAAATGGTATGGTTCAAAGTGATTTGATTTGCTTATGATAAAAACAACTATTATTTTAGTAACTTGAACTGTTTATTTACTATATTTATGAGAGTTTAGCAAAGCTATAGTTGATGTTATTTTGTTAAGTTATTGACAATATTATTTCAAAACTATGAACGTAATAAGTTCATTGGGTTTTATTTCAAAAGCTTCAGAGGAAGTACGAAAGAGTGGTAACACTATATTCGATAGAGTCTTATTTCATATATTGAACTTAATTGTTCGTATCACATTATTCTAAACTTCATGTTAAGTATAAATACTTTTGACAGAAAACTCCGACAATATGTATCATCGAGAGATACCTTGTTATGCTTACCCTATATCGGTAATATTATGTTATACTATTGAGATAGTAGTGATTATCATATTCTTGGATGAGAGTCACATAGATAATTGGGTGGATAATTTATTGAGCATTCTATCACTCACTCTTGCTTTATATTAAATTTTTCAGAGAAAGTCTTAATACATTCGATTGGCTCCATAATTCAAGGAAGGAAAGTAGGAGATTCACCTTTGAGATGGTTCAGTTCAACATTATTCTACAAAAGTAAGTTAGATAGTTTCTCAGTATTGATTTAGTTATTAATGTCACTTCATGTAGAGGTTATCATTGATAACGTGAGATTCTGGATAAGTACATTTGGTTTGTAATAACTAATGATACTGGTTGTATATCGTTTCTAAGGCTATAACTTGTATGTGTGAGAGAAAGGGGTCTATGATGTGATTTCATTGGATTATTTAGTTATTGCAGGTTTTAAATGATTGGATGGTGATGTGATGACTCAAATCCCTGACCCCGGGTTTGGGAGCATTACAGAAATGGTATTAGAGCATGAGTTATAGTACTTAAATACGAGAGCGTTAAGAGTTATTCATATATGAGAGGATAATGTGAGAACTCATGTAGAGTTCATTTTTGGACCACTGGATGTTGTACCAATGAATGAGTTAAGAAATTGTCACCTACTTGGAGTTAGTAGTGAGGAGATTTATGAATGACAGGTGGGATATAGATTTTGGACGGAAAACTGGCAAAACCGTTCTGGAAGAGGCAACGATATATTTTGTACAAAACGGATAAGTATAAAGATTTTAAGGATTCTATTGAGGATAAGAAGTCAAGGATAATTGTTAAGACGATGTATAGTATTGATACGGTATAGAGTCGCAACGAGGAGTTAAGACGCACATTTGTTGTATCTTCTAAGTATGTTAAGAATTTTCTGATCAAAGTGAGCCCCTTAGTATAGGTGTCCCACACATTCCGAATATTGTAGTCAGGATGAAAAGTAAGAATGATCTAGTGTGTCAGTGTTGGTACGAAGCTCTTTCTGCTAGTGATGGGACTCTGGCCGGAAAGGGGGTCTGAGCATTCACTGAGAATTTAGTGGTTTAGTTGAGATAAATAGCTCGGGGAAAGAGGTCCCATAATACAATTCTAGACCCTTAGGTGTGAATTGATTGATACTACATAATGGACAGTATGTCTCGTCCTTTTGGTAATATACCATATGTCGTGTAGACCATGAGTTTTGAAAAGTGACGGTTGGAAGGACTAGACGATAAATGTATGAACATGAAATTGGTACAAGTTGTGAGGAATCTCCCCTTAGCTAGCAACCTGATAGGTAATATTGATCCGGCATATCTCACATATTGTATTTGATAGCCTGTCGAGTAATATGACAGTCATGCTGATATGAACAGTGATAAGGATATATTGGATAAGCGTCAACCTATTTTGGAAACTACCTGTTGTTTCATCCTCAGAAAGTGCCATCCATGAGTTCAATTCATCAAAGATCCGTGATTGAGGGGAAAATCCAGGAAGGTTATAACCCAGAGCTGAGTCTAAATCAGAGCCGGTGGAATAATCATTGTGTATAGTCAAGCCTAGCAATTATGGCTTTCACGAGAGTAAGTATGAACTTCTTAAGTGAATCTCTCTATTACCAGAACTAGGTTGTGTATCTTGCAAATAACATTGGGAAGCTGGATAAAGTTGAAATTTGGGACTAAGACGAAATAACCTAAGTATGGAATATTATGAATTAAATTTTGCAACAATTATTGAGTGGTTGTCTCATATGTTGTGACCAAATAAAATTGCCGTGATGGATATAACTTGTTAACTAGTGATGATTCAGGGAATTGCTATAATAAAAAAAAGTGGAAGTATAAGGAGTGGTGATTCAAGAGTGCAAGACTAAGGCATGAAGAGTAATATTGTACGAATATTTACTAGTGTCATTCAACGAATATATGTAATGTCAAGATAAAAATATCGTTTGCATATGGATGTTCAAACTAACGATAGAGATAAAATAGTGAAAGTTAAGATTACACGATAATGATGAAGTTGTGTTCAAGGATAGACAGTGGCGGACCCAGACTAAAATATTAGTGGGGATACTCGCGATTTGAAGAAAAATGACGGGTTCTAATTTTTAATATTTTTATAATTAGTTAAATTATTTTATAATTGTAAATACTATATTTAAATTTTTAAATTTATCTCTCAAAATATATTTATATAATTATTTTATAAAATTGAGGATCGTCTATAAAATTATGAATATATTTATAGGTTTTTCACTTCATGAATTTCATAAGCTTATATATATATATATATATATATATATATATATATATATATATATATATATATATATATATATATATATATATGTGTGTGTGTGTGTGTGTGTGTGTGTGTGTGTGTGTGTGTGTAATTATAACCTATATATAATAAGAATAAGAAGAATCTTATCCAAATACTATCAAATGTCAAGATTTCGAATCTCATTAATGATATAATAAATATAATATGTATATTATATACTAAAAATATTAATATGCATAATTAAAATTCTACTTAGTCTAGGACATTGTTTAATATACAATTATAATAATTCAAATTATATCTATTTTTAATTATTTAAAAAAGCACATATTTAATTTAAAGTTTAAATTTTTTATTAAATAAGATTATATTTTATTTAAAATTTAAAGTTTAATTTTTTTATTAAATAAGATTTTATTCAAATTAAATTTTAGTGGGGGCATTATACTATTTTTAGTGGGGGCATCAATATAATAATGTAAACAGAAAATTTCACTGGGGGCCTTTGCCCCCACTGCTACTACCGTAGGTCCGCCCTTGAGGATAGGGATACAAACTGAGGGATTTTAATTAAGATGGAAGTGCAAGGTCTATTATTCTTTGGCTGATAGGTTGTTGGGCAACCGTGATTGGTAGGAAAGAGAAAATACTTGGAAAGAAAAAAAGAGTATGTAGTAGTTAATGGGTTGAGGATGTAATTATTAGCGACCTTATGAGGTATTACCTAATAGAGTTATATAATTCACCATCAATCTAGTGTCAGGAATAACACAAGCATCAGAGTCATATTAGAAGCTTGCACCTACCAAGATGAAGGGGATTAATCACTCAATTATAAGAAGTATTAGAGAAAGGCATGATGAGATTGAAAGTGTCACCATGAGGTGCACCTGTTTTGATTGTTAAAGAAAAGGATAGCGCCATGAGTCAGTGTGTTGATTGCCAAAATTGATTAAGATTACAATTAGGAATGAATATCTTAACCATGGATAGAGATAATCTGATAATTTGGAGACATAATTTACCCTTCGAGGATAGATTTGAGAATCTGATATCATAAAATAGAGATGGACCTAGATGATTTGCCCAAAATTGCATTCGACAAGTGTGATGAACATTATGAGTTCTAGGATGTCAATTGGATCGATGAATGCATCTATAAATTTTATGGATTTAATCAATAGAATTTTAAGAAATAATTGGAAAAATGTCCATAGTTTTCATAAATGATATTTTGATCTACCAAAAGATGAAGAGAGAGAACGAAGAGCAATTGTAATTAGCCTTAGAAAGAGAAAGGAGATTGTATACCATTTTCTCTATAGTGTGAGTTTTGGTTGAGTAAAGTTAAATTCTGGGAAATTAATAAGTAGCAAAGGATATGTGTTGACGTATTGAAATTATTGGGAATTAGGAAAGACATGATGTACTAAAAGAGGTAAAAACTTATGGACTAGAGGTCGTTATAAATGTTTGTTATGGTATCCGACTCATGATCGCAGTCGATAGCTATAGTATCTACACCTGACATATAAAAGCATTAAATTGCACATATGAGAGTTTAGGATTTATGAGAAACATGAGTGCCATAGAGATATTCAAGCCGGAAGTCAAGAGTTGGGATGGTGAGTTTGAGACCTTGTAAAATGGATTCCTAAATAAGTACGGACTTGTTTTATGTTAAAGTTCCGTAACACATTAAGGGAGGAAAACTCTTCACATCATTTCAATATTATTTTCTCCTTCCTCCTATATTTGACAATTCGTCATTCGATTGGGATTGACAATACATATGGTATGACTTTTTGTCTGTGTGACAAAAGTCTGGTGGGACGCCGCCCAATTATGTGTTGAAAAGCCAAATAATACTAAAGACTTTACATCACAAGTACATATATGGTTGTTCTCATTCATATCAAATTTTCCTCTTCTCATACATATTTGGAAGTGAGTTTATTTATCTTCAAATCACTCGAATCATTTTATTGCAATGATATTCGATAAAAAGGATCTTCAATTAAAATCTTATACAAAGTTAGTTCTTCATAAAAGGTTTATGCCTGGATATCGAAAGGAGTTGGGAAAACCATTTACTACGGATACAATTTTCATACGAGAATAATTATCATTCAGAATGTAGCCACGCCACCTTATGAAGTTTTGTACAGAAGAAAAGTGTTGATCTTCCTCACATTAGGACTAAGTCAAAGAATGAGGAAATGTTTGGGTATTGAGAAGGAACCTGCAGGTACGCTAATGAAATCAGAGAAGACAGAAAGCATGGAGTGAGAGACTTCACTTTGCTAGAAACATTATCGTGGAAAGTGGTAACAAGATTTTGTAAAGGAGAGAAGTGAAACTCGAGGGTATTAAATCTAGTAGGTCTTGAATCATGATAGAAAAATACATATACGTTGGCACTATTTCACAATATTTATAATACAAAAATCTAACGTGCCCTACAAAATTTCATGGCCATCAAATTAGTATAGCATATCAGATGAGGGTGAATAGTAACTCTGAAAATTACTAACTTGTTTCCTGATTTTCTCTTACAAGTTTAAAGATGATAAACATAGATCAAGGCTCCATTAAGGCTTACAAGCTCTTGTTAGTATGTTTAAGGATTCAAGAAAGGTATAAACCCCATCCACTCTTTGATTTACTTTGAGCTATAAGCTTGAGTTTGAGTTATGTTTAAGTATATATTGATTTAAGGAGTTTGGATGTAAATGATTGAATATTGTTGGTTGAATAATATGGGCTAATGATGGTGATGATTTTATGAAGTTTATAAACTGATTATTTTGTTAAAGACATTTTTTTATGATTGGTTTATTGGTTAATGGATTTAACATAGTTAAATTCGGAAATCGTTACGATTATAGTCGTCGTAATGTCCATTTGATTTAGGACTGTTTTAACCAAGAATTTTGAACTGTCAAAGTACTGTTTTTGAACACCACCATGAACTTGTAGATCTTGTTTTGTAGTTTGTTTTGGTATAAAAATAATGTCAATACGATTTATGGTTTAAGAGAAACACCCGATTTAGTAAAAGTAGTTCGATTGAACTAAACTGCTCTTTTAATCTCATTTTGGGACTATTATTGGACCAGTTAAGAGTTGATTAAAATTATGAAACTTGGTTGATATATACCTTAGACAGTTAGTAATATCACCAAAAAGGTTTCGTATTAAAAAGTTAATATTTCAATTTTATAAAAATTTCAAAACCAAAGTTGCGTGATGACACTATTCACTAAAGAAGCTACTGCCTTGTTCAGTAAATTCGGAAAACTGAGTCCTCTGTCACGGACCAAACTTTGGATGGATTATATTATAGACATTCTCTAGATGGTGCACACAAAAACGGTGCATCAATTGAGTTAACAGTTAGTGGGTTATGAATATTTTAGTGAAAGCGGTGTAAATAGTTAAACCCCGTAGTTGACCCAAATTCTAAAATACTTTTCACCAAATTAAACTCTTGCTTTAAAATCAAATCTTTTATGTCAGATATTACAAATACTCAAGAAGCTCCTTGAGATGGTTTAATTATGCATTTTCTGATTTATTAAAATTGTTGGAATGCGAGTCGCGTAATAATAATTCTCAGGAAAGTTAACTCTAAGGGAACTGTTTTGACGAGCCACTTTGACCAGGATAATAGGATAATTTTGAGTCGGTTAAAATACGAAAGATGTTTAGGAATAATATGACGATGTATTCGAGTAAAGGATTCGATTAAAAGTCATTGACAAGATAGTTTACGAATGGTCAAGATAGACCCGAGGAGATAAATGTCGGGTAATATAAATGTTAAGTAAAAGGACTAAGTACCAATTTGAAGTTGTCATAATTGGACTCGTTATGCGATTATACTTATTAGTAATATAAGTAGTTGATGAGATTAAGAGTACTAATCAGGATTATGATATCTATTGATAGGGAATCCGGAACGAGTGGGACTCTGAGAGCGTATCCTGAACTCCAGACAAGTTTTCTATCCCTACATTTTTACATATTAAAATATTTGTATCACTACGTATGGAAGTTTTCAAAACCTAGACCTTTAATATTTATGTTGTCTTTAAAAACTGGTGATATGTGATATAACAGTTTGTCGAAATTTACAAATTGATTTAACTGTTGTTTAATCTTTCGTAAATGTTTTGGTTTATATGCTATAAGATATTATTTTGTATAAGAAATTCTCGTTATAGAAAGTCATAATATCAGCATTATCCACAACCTTTTCAGGTTGGTCAATTCCAGGACAAATTTATATATAAAATCTTTATAACATAGATTAGATTCTTGCTAGGATTTTTATCGATTGATCAGGAAAACATTTATCAGTTGAAATGTTTATCTAAATCAACTGATAATATGGAGTGTAGTATAGATGTACTTAGTCTATTTCAATTGATAAAGTGTAAGTCAATTGATATTATTCTCATCAATTGATGTTAGAGTCGATTGATATAGGTCATCAACTGATGTGTAACTTAGACTGTCAAATTGTAATTATTTGAAGACAATAAAATTATACAAGTGAAGGATGATCAGTTGATATTGAAGCATCAATGGATAGAAGATCAATTGAAGAAATGAAGTCCAATAATTGAAGACCATCAACTGATATAAAGACCCATCGATTGATAACATCTATCAATCGATAAGTCATCATTTATCAATTGATGGATATAAAGATCAATCGAAGAAGCATATCAGTTGATGGATAAAAGGAAAAATCAATTGATATGCCTAACAGCAAATTATCAATTGATTGAGACAGCACAAGTTGATAAGTTAACAGACAAAAGCACACATATGGAAGACAGTCTATGATGACTGTGAAGACTCAAGTTGAAGTTGTCTTTCCAAGTGTGATGTACTTTTCCAGAAATGGAAAAAGGCAAAAGGAAAGATAGATTAGAAATCATCCTAGTTTAGATTAATTATTTTATACTATTTTTAGGTATTATAAACACTCTTGTAATATATAGACAAGTGTGGTAGCATTGTTAGAAAAGACAAGTTAGACAATATTCTTAAATCAACTGTTCATCCTTAGAGCACTTTGTAAGAACAGTTAATTTATTTTCTAACCTTGTAAAATGAAGTTGGGTTTTATTAACCTAGAGAAATTGAGCAAAATATACACTGATGGAAAAAACAATCCATCAGTAATTTTAAAATATCTTTGTTCAATTTAGTTTCAGTTTAATTGTTCATATATCTTCTCTTAAACACATAAACTCCAAAAATAATTATTAAAACAGAAAAAGTTTTGATAATTTGTATTCAACCCTCCTTCTACAAATTATATTGGCATTGTTCTGGGAAATAACAAAATATCACAAATAGCTTGAAAATTACTGTTCAAATAATACATAATTAATTATTATTTAGGGATATTGTCTATGATACCACTGTACAATTGGTTTTTGTCAATGGTACCATTACATTTTTGGCTTCTATCTGTGGTAACCCTGTATTTTTTATTTTCTATCCGTGGTAGTCTTGTATTTTTGGTTTTCTATGTATGGTACCCTTATATTAAGTAAAAAGTATTAAAAAATAATAGAATCGAAAAAAAATTATATATTTGAAATCTATGCGAAAAAATATATGAAATAGACATTCGAATCATGTAAAACAGAGTTAAAATAGTAATATATATTAAAATTTTATAACCAAACTTTTATCATTAATATATCACTTATTTTGCCTCTGTTTTACATGATTTAAAATTATATTTCATGTATCTTTTCACAAAAATTTCAAATATATACTTTTTTTTCCAGTCTGAAATCGATTCTATTATTTTTTATTACTTTTTACTTTATAGAAGGGTAACATATGTAGAAACAAAAAATACATGGTTATTATATATAGAAGCAAAAAATGTGATGGTATCATTGACAAAAACAAATTATACAGTGATACCATAGAGAATATCTCTATTATTTAAATATCTGGGAATTCTTTTATATAAAAAAGTATAAAAAGGGTGATGAGAAGAGGTGGTTAGCGTGTGTAGGTGGTGATCCCGTGATGGGCAGTCCGTAGAAGATAGGGGGTTTAAATAAGATTTATATTTGTATAATTGTATATAAAATATATGTTCATTATTAGACAATATAGATTTAACTTTTATTGAATTAAATTAATTTCTAGTTTTTATTATAAAACAGTTTTTATTAAAATAGCACCATATATATAATATATAGACTTTTATTTAAATAGAAACCAATTTTAAATAAAAATTAGAAAATATAAACGGGTATGCATCATGTATGTTCCTTGTCTTCTTTCATCATTTTCTTCTAAGTTTTAACTTGAAGAGCCTGTTTGGATAATCTGGGTTAAAGAGGTTTAAAGTTGTTTCTGACTTTAAGCTAAAAAAATGTTTATTTGTTTAATAAGTCAGAAATTGACTTAAAATTAGAAATAAGCCAGACTTAAAGCCAGAAGTAAGTATTATGTATTTTTTTCAGTTACTTATTTTTTTTATTTTTCTATTTTGATAAAAATTATCCATATGTTATAAATTACTCATAAATCACTTTTACTTTTATTATTACAGTTTTTAAAAACTCATAAATCACTCATAATACAAAATTACCCAAGCATGCATTTTAAACTCCCGGCTTATCACGTTAAGCCACTTTAAAAACATGTTTGGCTAAACTTAAAATTGTGACTTATGACTTTGGCTTAACGTGATAAGCCGAGAGCTTAAAATGCATGTTTGGGTAATTTTGTATTATGATTGACTTATGAGTTTTTAAACATATAATAATAAAAATAAAAGTAACTTATGAGTAATTTATGACATATGAATAATTTTTATCAAAATAGAAAAAAAAATAACAAGTCACTGAAAAAAGTACATAATACTTACTTTTGGCTTTGTCAGCTTCTGGCTTATTTCTGACTTTAAGTCAATTTCTGACTTATTACACAAACAGACATTTTTCAGCTTAAATTCAGAAACAACTTTAAGCCCGTGACTTAAAAATGTGTCAAACAGCTGCTAAACCACAAGTCACAATTTTAAGTTTAGTCAAACGGGTTCTTAGTTCCCTGCAAATATTAACTATTTTATCATGAATTTTGACCTGGAATACCATTAATTACCATGTTGTTGTGACTTTCTCTACAGTGGTTGTATGAATTAAAAGTATTGGTAAATGAATTATTTTTATATTAATTTTTTGAATTTTAATATTGAGGAGTAACAATTGGAAGCAGTACTCTCTCCGTCACATTTTACATGTCACTTTTGAAAAAATTAAGCATATTAAGAACTTCTATTATAAAAGTTATTTTTCATTTGTATCCATATTAATTGCATTGGTTGAAATAGTTTCAGTGCATAATTTGAATGATAATTTCATTTTATTAATTATTAGTATAAATACCCAATAATCTAATTAGGGTTATTTTTGAAATTATCTATAAAATTAAATTTGAAGTAGGATAATTGACATGTACTGTATTATGGAACAATTTTTTAATTAAAAGTGACTTCCTAATTTAGGATGGAGGAAGTAATTTTTATGGGAAATGATGATTGTTATAGGTTGTTGTGGTGATGATGATTACAATATATCGGAGTTGATGATGGTGAGGCATGAATCGGTGATATAATGACTATATATACATGTGTATTTTTGTTGATTTGTAATGATTGATATAATATAAATTAGTGATTTTTTTAGTATAAATGTGTGATTTTTTTAATATAAATTATTAATTATATTCAATCCAAATTTTAAAATGTTCGGAGTAATTAATTAGAGTTAAAAATAATATTTTTTTAAAGAAGTTAAAAATAATCTTTTAAAATTTAGGATATTCAATATTAATTATTAATAATATACTATCTAATGATATTCAAAAACTTTATTAACACTGAATTTTAAAAGTCCATGAATTATTTTGAAATTTATAATATAATTTTGATCATTAAATCTCACTAAAATATAAGACATTTCAACTGTGCAAGGACGTTATCGATTCTGCATACCATAGATTTTTTGTAAAATCATAAATCAACTATATTCTATTAAAATTCATAAATTAAAAATAATCATTTAAAATCTCAATTACATACACCCTCGAAATTTGTTATTGTATAGCACTGTTGCTGCCTCCACTAATATGATCTTTAAGAATTTCTCCAAGGTAGTCTAACTGCTCAAACTCCCCACGGAGCTCCTCCCACTGCAAAAAATCAAATGAAAATAAACAAATATCGAAAAATAACAAAAGTTCAACGGACGTAACAGATACAAAATAAAGAGGGAGTAGCAATAAATATTCCAACTAATTAATCTTCACTTGGGGTTAAAGAAAACTAATAAACTATCGTGCATTTAGAGATCTAATTGGCTTAGTATTTTTTTTTCTTCTTTTTTTATCATTCACTTCTAATTTTTAATATTAGGGCATGTTTGTTTACTTGCAGAAAAGTTTTCCAACTTTATCATTTTCTATTTTTTCTAAAATCCTCCGGGTTTTTTTGAAAATTTGAAATGTGTTCCAAATATGCAAACACTAATCAGATTACTTTTTCGTTTTTTACTTCACAAATTTATATCCATACTTAAATATATTGATATAAAATTTATAATTATGAATAATCATTTTAATATAATTGAAAATGAAAAAATATATAAAAGAATATCAAATTCTAAATTTCAGTTTACCCGTTAAACCAACTAAAAACCTAAAATTTAATCAATTGTTTTGTTAAGGTAGAACTTAGCATATTCATCCATAAGGTAGCAAACATTGGTAACTAACAAGTATATTCGACACCATAACCTCCAAAGATCCCTATCACCGTCAAACACCTCCTTGTTCTTAAAGGGGTTGGGCAAAATACTTGGCCAAAAATATGAACTATTAGCTTTCTGTTCTGATCTCTGAAAGTTACTGCAGATTGTATGGATTTTATCAAAACATCATTTCCCGTGGCCAATGAAAAGGAAATAAGAAGACTAACAAAACCAAAAAATTTCCTAAAGTGAATGCTGCATACAGATAGTTTTGGGGCACATTCATGGCCCCTTTGTCGGAAACATAGCTTTATCTTCAGTCATTAAATTAATCCTTGTAATTAGTCCCCATTTTTTCATGCCAATGTCACAATGCAATTCCAAAATTTTAGTCCCGGCAAACTATAAAGTCCTGGGAAAAGACTACAAAAGTTTAGGTAGAAACATGATCCCAACTTTTGAAATACTGACATAAAGATGCTTTTTCGCAGCAGAAGTCCATCCTTAACAGTTCACAACAATCAATTATTTCATCTTTGACTAAGCAATGACTTTCCAATATGATTTACCAGTGGTAAAAATCATACGAATAAAAAGACACATATCTCTCCTTCACACTCACTGTTTTCAACATTTCCATAGATTGAACCTCTAACCTACACTCTCGAATCAACTTTTCTACTAACTTTTCCTCCTCGACAAGAGGTCTATTCTAAACAAAAGCATCACATATTTCTTTGCGTCAGAGTTGAACTCCATTATAATAAAGGAAAATTTTATATAATCTTATCTAGTAAAGACTCTAAGCGTTATCTAGCTCAAAAATGCATCACATAAATTTATGTTTAAGTTCTTTAGTTCATTTGGACTTCCAAACAAACAACAAAGATCTAGTTTTAAAAGTTGTTTTGGTTATCTGGATTAAAATTCTTGACATAACAATGCCGTTCTACCTATAACACGTGAATATAAAACTATTCAAGTAAGAGATTTAGAAACTTACTTCATTGTGAGATACAGATACTAGCTTCCAACCAGCAGCAGTAATATAACGGCGCTTTAGCATAGTATGCCCGAGAGGAACCCCTGCAGAGATGCATAATAAACATTAAAGCAAATAAGAGGATTTGTGTTATTTACTGAATCAAACAAACACAAATGTGCAGACAGTGATACACCAATGACCATAGGCTACTTTGACACTCACCAGAATTTCTGGAGAAATGAGTTGGCCCATCAATTTCAAGAACAACCTTTTGATCAACTAAGACTGCGTCCAAGCTGTACCCATCCACAACATATTCTCTGGTCCAATCAAGGCCGGTGCTTACTAAAAGGCGACCTACCTCCTTTTGGAATGAGGAGGTCATTTTCTGATTGAATCTCTTAGTTCTTCCAGCACGGACGATTTTCTCCTCAAGATCACTCCTGAGAGCCAGCTGAAGTTGTGGGTATTCAACCTTCAAGCATTGGTTAACAAGATAAGCCTGGGACGCAAACATGATATCCTCCCTATACTGCTCTGAAATCTGTTGCTCTTCAAAGTGACTCAATGTTTTCCAAACATGAGAAAAGAAACTGCGTTCCATTTGCCCAAAAACAGCACAAGACCATGATATGTTGCCAAGCTGATCTCTGTTGAAGCTGAGAACAGGATACTCTACAACTCCATCAAGATTGGTTTCTGTACTTCTTGCTTCAATGTAGTTACCTTTCTCTTCACCTGAGCAGCATTTGAATTGGTCCACATCTTCAAACACATTATCAAGTGATTCCAGTATGGCATCCACAGGTTCATACAGAGACGCAAAAGCCCACAAAAGCTGTGCAAGTTCTTGTGCTTGGAAAGTGTGAATCATGCTTGAAGCTCTTTTTGATAACTCCGCAAAGAGCTCTGGAGCAGAATGCTGCATAGAAGCAAAAGCACCTGCTATATTTGCAACATTCTGTGAATTAAAGTCACCAACTTTGGTCAATGCAACCTCAGCTACTCTGTCCATCTCTGACAAATAAAGAAGCTCACCACCAATCTTAGACAACGCCCATGCAATATTTGAAATACCTTGAGCTGAGCAGTCAGGCAGGGCCATCATTGCAGTACCCACAAGCATAGACATCTCTCTTTGACGGGCAAACGCCAGCCTATGCGTCCTCATCATAGATACTTTTTCCATGTTCTTTGCAATTCGGTGAAGTGCAGTTGCAATGTTCAGTGGAGAGAGCGGGGAAGGACTCAGGCCTTTCCCTACGGCTATAATCATCTCAGAAGCATATTCTAGTACTTCTTCCGCAGTCTGTGCATCCACTATTGCTCTATTCAAATTGATCTCTTTCCTACGGTCAGAAGGCCCCGAGAACTGAGAAAGCCTTTGTACGAAAGTCTCCATCGTCTTCTCCCTCTTCTCTGCAAACATCCCACCAGCAAGCATACTCACAGCATTTCTAAGTTCATTAGCATCTTGAAGTGTATTTAAATCAACCGATCCAATACCATCCTCCTCCGACTCAGACTCGATATCAGAATCATCATCATCTACCTTAAACACCTTATCACCCTTCTTCTTGTTCATCATTGATTTCTTCTTCTTTTTCTTGTTCTTCCTACGATTAACAATGTTTTCCAATTTCCGTGTCAATCCTCTAGCTTCAATGGACTTAACAGCAACCTTCCTCGCCCTCACACACCAATCCATATTATCCGTATCCTGAAGCAATTTCGATTCTTTCTGCTCTTTTCTTTTCTTAGGGGGCAAAAACCCTAAAGGGTCAAGATCCCCAATAAATTCCGCTTCCCAATCCACATTAGAATCATCATTATCATCTTCTTCTTTATCATCACCCTTCCGAACATTCTTAACATAATTAATATCCGTTGTTCCTACATTAACAGTACAACTACCCTTTCGAAATCCTAACTCAACTTTCCCACCACACAAATTAAACCTTAAGTTCTTGAATTGAAGCCTACTACAATATTTACGGACAATCCCACTCGTGACCAAACGATTCGAATACACACAATTTAAGGACAAGGGAGCTGGAGAAAATGTATGTAACAAGATAGACTCCATTCCTTTCTAGTACTACTTCAATTCTAACTACAAAAATTTAAATTTTCAAGAACCTCCTACTATTTATAAAGACTTCCATGAATACATACACACATATATGGTTGTGTACAAAAAGGGTCAGTCATTAACTTTCAAGAATTATACTTTATGATAAAATGAAGTGATAAAACTGAATACAAAAAGAACTGCAAAAAAGCTTGCTTTTTTATGTGGGGTTTGATTGAATAATGATATATATGTAATCTATATCAATACATGTAGAAATATATATTATACAATATGGGTTGAAGTTACCAGAAGCTATTCATCTTAAAGCTCCAATCTTTCTTTTTCTCAGGCTAAGGGGTTTAGAGCTCCTCACCAATGTAATCTGTTAACTGTTATTATAGATAGATAAGATACACTCCTGACTCCACTGTTTTTTTTTTTGTGTGTGTTTTTGAATATTAGAATCATAAAATTATAAAATTTTAGAAATGGACATCGTTTAGTTTTTTAATATGTATCTTGAAGTGATTTGTTCGTATAGTTTAAATTATTATTTTTACTATATTTTATAGATAAAAATATTGATTAAATATTTTTGTTTATAGAAAATATATTAAAAATATTAATTATTATTATATTATCAAAATTATGTATTTAAAATTAGTGTAAAATACTTGTCTAAAAGTCAGATGTATATTTAAAAAAAAAAGAGAAGTACATATATTACTTTCGTTAGTTTTGGTGGTATTTATCTCCCATATTGAATAAAATAATTCATTTTCTATTATAGGAAAAGAGAAAGGAATGCAAGCTTATTTTAATATATATTTTAGACTTTATATCTTTACATATAAAAGAAAAATGATAATTTTAAATTAAAATTAAAATGGTACATTTTATTTAATGAAAGTTGTTCCCTATTGTCAAGGGGAAAAAAAGAAAGAAAGTGTTATGGCTTTCAGCTAAACATGCACAAAAAGCTCAACGAGCCGGGGTTTTGACCGGACCCGAAAAAGCCCAGACTTTTTGGTCAAAGTCCGGCCCGAGCTTTGACTTTGATAATTTCCGTAAGCCGGGTCAGGCTTACAAAAATTATTTGAGCCTTTTAACGCCCGGTAGGCAGGTCGCGTCAAGCTTTTATCGGGCCGGAACCGGGTCGGGACGAACTTTATCCAGACTCGGTTAATTTTTCATAAAAAGTATTAATATAAATTTAATAAAAATTTAATGGTTCTAAAGTTATCATTAGGTAATTAAATAAAATTAAGACATGTTATAATATAACGTCAAGACCATTTTCATAAATATAAAAGTGAATCTTTAGATAAGTTACCTAAAGTTGTCTTTATAAATATTTTTCTCATTAAACTTTCGATTTACTTGTGGGATCCGGGCGGTCTTTATTGAAAAAGACCCTTTACTAATAGAATAGAAATCGGTCATGTCTTCTGGCTTATTTCTGACCCTTATTGGGCCCCTCGGCTAAGGCACTAGAAATATTCTTATTATTGCTTCGACTATTTCGTGGATTGAATTTCACTCAACTGTCTACTGTTCGACTGTGTTGCTTCCTTAGGCTTTCGCCCATTGCGGAAAGACCGGCCAATTCCTTAAAATGATGAAAAGAAGATATATATATATATATATAGTAAGGTTCTAGAGAGATCCTCCTTAGCGAGAGAATCAGAGACCTCAATCGTGATCGTAGATTTTTTTAATCATGACCGTAGATTCTTTTAAAGTAAGATTCTCTTAATTTTTAAATGAAGATTTTGTTAGATTGTGAGTAGATCAACGGTGGATATACAGGGTCTCTAGTTCTTTCGCTAAGGAGGGTTCTCCCTTGAAGCTCTCCCTATATTATATATATATATATATATATATATATATATATATATATATATATATATATAAGTTGGGTTATATAGTCTCCGACGTTTCCAACAAAAAAATATGGTCTCCATATAACGTTTTCATATATATATATATATATATATATATATATATATATGTGTGTGTGTGTGTGTGTGTGTGTGTGTGTGTGTGTTTCATTATTATATAGAAAACATTCTTATCTAGAGTATCCGAGAGAATCCTTTATTCTATTAGTTCGGTGATTTTTAGAAAAAATAATGGATTTGTAATATGTAAATATATATGTGTCTAACCTATTTTTAATTTGTAATAAATGTAAATTTATACTATATTATTAAAGTCGGAAGGCCAAATGTTTGGTCCGTCGTCTGCTTCTTTTGTATCCCACTCAATTTCAAATACACGTCTCTGTTTCCTACTCAATTTCAAACTCATTCTTTTAATCAATATACTATCATATTTTATTTACTCATTAATCAACCTCTTTAATTTACTGAATATCATAATTTATTAATTAAATTTTATAAATATTAAAATAATAATATTATTTTATTTATATTAATTAAATTTTATTATTATGCTCTATCTATATTATATATACTTTTATATTATATTACTCTAAATGAACTTCTTTTTTAATTAGAATATATAGTTGTAGTCACAATCTAATATTATGTTTCAATTTTCTCATCGCTCAAACACTTTAATTTATTTAAAATTATAATTTTATAATAAAATTTTTGAATATTAAGATTATATTAATATTTTATCTATATTAAAACATACTCTTTTATTTATATTTTAATTAAAATATTTCTAATATATTCAAAACTCTTTTTATTAATAAAAATTTATTAATGTTTTGCACGGGTTATTAATCTATGTTAATATATATATATATATAACAATATATTAATGAGATTTTAAACAAATAATATAAATATGATTCAAAATTAATTTATCACATGTACAATATTACATAAAAAAAATATTAATAACATAAATAATCAAATTAAATATTTAATTCATTTAAGGCAAATGTTTGGTCCTTTTTTGTGTACTACTCAACTTCAAATACACGTGTATGTCTCCTATTCAATTTCAAACACATTTTTTTAATCAATATACTACCATGTATTAATTTCCTCATTAGTCAATCTCTTTCATTTATTTAATATTTTAATTTATTGATTAAATTTTATGAATATTAAAATAATAATATTATTATATATATATATATATTTTATTTTATTATTATGCTCTATCTATATTATATATACTTTTATATTATATTACTTTAAATGAACTTCTTTTTTAATTAGAATATAGAGTTGTACTCACTATCTAATATCATGTTTCAATTTCTTCATTACTCAAACACTTTATTTATTTAAAATTGTAATTTTGTAATAAAAATTTCTGAATATTAAAATTATATTAATATTTTATCTATATTAAAATATACTCTTTTATTTAAATTTTAATTCAAATATTTCTAATATATTCGAAATTTTTTTCTTTAATAAAAATTTATTAATGTTATGCACATGCTATTAATCTATGTTAATTAATATAAATATATAACAATATATTAATGAGATTTTAAATACATAATATAAATATGATTCAAAATTAATTTATCTCATGTACAACATTACACAAAAATATTAATACATAAATAATTAAATTAAATATTTAATTAGTTTAAGGCAAATGTTTGTTCCATCGTAGGATCCGGTCCTTTTGTTTCTCACTCAACTTCAAATACACGTGTCTGTTTGCTACTCAATTTCAAACACTTTCTTTTCTTCAATATACTACCATATTTTAATTTACTTATTAGTCAACCTTTTTAATTGATTTAATATCTTAATTTATTAATTAAATTTTATGAATATTTAAATAATATTATTATTTTATTTATATTAATTAATTTATATTATTATATTCTATCTATATTATATATATATACTTTTATTTTATATTTCTAAATGATTTTTTAATTAGAATATAGAGTTGTACTCACAATCTAATAGCATGTTTCAATTTCCTCATTACTCAAAACTTTAATTTATTTAAAATTGCAATTTTATAACAAAATTTTTTGAATATTAAAATTATATTAATATTTTATCTATATTAAAATGTACTCTTTAATTTAAATTTTGATTAAAATATTTCTAATATATTCAAAACTCTTTTTATTAATAAAAATTTATTAATGCTTTGCACGTGTTATTAATCTATGTTAATTAATATAAATATATAACAATATATTAATGACATTTTAAACACATAATATAAATATGATTCAAAATTAATTTATCCCATGTACAAAATTACATAAAAGTATTAATAACATAAATAATCAAATTAAATATTTAATTCATTTAAAATATATAATTTATTATTTATTATTTTTCTCCCGTGCTTTGCACGAGTTATAGATTAGTATATGTATATATATACATGTAAATATATTTTAATAATTAAATTTTATTAGGGTTTTTCGAGCTTTTATCAGGCTTTTATTCGGCGCAGGGCCGGATTCAGGCTTTTTACAGATCGGGCCGGGCCCGGGTTTTTTACCGGGCCGGGCTTCACTTAAAAATATAGGGCCCGTTGAAGACCTTAAGCCCGGCCTGGACCGGGCTAGACTTTTCCGGGCCAGGCTTTTTCAAATATTTTTTCGGATTGGGCTGGGCCAAATTTTCGGGTTCGGACTTTTTGTGCATATCTACTATCCGTTATAAAAAAAGCGTGAATAGATGATTAGGGTAATCGATTGTTAGGGATCGGACCCTTATTTAATATGATTGAATAGATACGGATAATTATTGCCCTTCTATTTCTTTTAACCCTTTTTTTTCCTCATTGCGTAAGAGCCCGTTTGACTAAACTTAAAATTGTGACTTATGACTTAAAATGGCTTAACGTGATAAGCCGAGAGCTTAAAATGTATGTTTGGATAATTTTGACTTATGAGTGACTTATGAGTTTTTAAAAATGTAATAATAATAATAATAATAATAATAATAATAATAATAATAATAATAATAATAATAATAATAATAATAATAATAAAAGTGACTTATGAATAATTTATTATATATGGATAACTTTTATCAAAATAAAAAAATAAAAAAAAAAGTCACTAAAAAAATACATAATACTTCTGGTTTTAAATCGGTTTCTGTCTTATTTCTGACTTTAAGTTGGTTACTGACTTATTACACAAATATACGTTTTTCAGCTTAAAGTCAGAAACAGTTTTAAGCCGCCAAACAGTTCTAAAACTACACGACTCTTTAAACCTCATAAGCTATAACTATTCCATCTCATCACTAATTGTCATTAATGTAATGATACTGCAACTACTATAATAACTTCTGGTGTATATATGCAACATATTAGGGTACCAGCACAAATATTTTACATTCTCAAAACAAGAAAATAGGTTTTACAGGACAAGAATAAACTGAAATACAGGGGCCTTTATTTCACACATTAAGCATACTGTTCATGTTTATTTCACAGCACTTAAATATTCAAGCTACCAACCAAACACATACAATTGCAATTTCGCAGTTCCCCTAAACTCTATAATAGACATATATAGCCTCGTGCCTCGAAAGATAAAACAGCAGGTCAACCCTTTTCCAAAGTAGAATCGGAATAAGAGAAAATAAGCCGATCCCTACCCCCAATCAAACTATATTACATCTGCTTCAGATGGTGCTCGAATAAGGATGCCATCTCTATCTGTAAATAGAAATGGGGACAAAATTAGTATTCGATTATCACTACAACAGAAGAAACAACTAAGAACAGAAAGCTAGTTTTTATGTAATTTGCACAAGCTACGTAATTTTTTTTATAATAGGTCCATATAATCAACAGCAAAATGGTCTTGTTCAAAATATATCAGAAATAAACAAATCAATGATTCTGTTTTCCATTTTTTACGGATATCCGTGTATATTTTGGTGGTCTACCCTTGCCATGCCTGATTACTAAACATTAACAATAGACAGACTATAGTCAAACTTACAGCCGTTAGAGCTGCTTCTGCACCCTTATTCCCTGATTTACCACCAGCTCGGTTCATAGCCTGCAATGCAGTGGAGGTAAGATAATGAACATTTATAGTAGCGATAAGAGAAAAAGATAGGGGGTTTTCTTACTTAGCAAACCCTCAGAAGCAAAATATGGGTAATCTGTTTTTTATATTTTTCGGTGCTAACTTTGATCAGTACAAAAATGGTTGCTGGTATCTTATAACACCATATGACAGGAAGATAATTGAAAGTAATCACTTCAAATAAGAAAAATCTATGAGATACTCAAAGCATTACCTGATCCATATTTTCAGTCGTCAAGACGCCAAATATGCAAGGAACACCTGTGATCAGAATAATAGAAAGAAAAATCCAAATCAAAAACAAGAAAGACTGTATAATTTACTAAGTGCAGTGTAAATTGCGGAATACTGATGGCAATCCACTTGATAATTAGCTAGCTGCATGTATTAAACAATAAACTTAAGACTTTTTACGGACAAATTAAGCTAGAAATGAGCAAATCCAGTCATGCGTTTTTGGTTGTACATCATACAGGAGTTTCCATCAAGGCACAAGCCTGTTCTCAATTTTCTCAACAACAAAGTAGTTTCAACTTTTTACGGTAGTAAAATTTTTCTGTCAAAGTAAACTTAAGACACCAGAATGGACCAAAATAAATTGTGATAAGAGATCAACAATGATCATAGATCATTATTTTAATGGCAGAGGAATTCAGTTCTTAAAAGCGCAAGTGATGATGGAAATTTTTCCAAGCCTCAGGACCAGATGGTTAAAACAGTTGCCAAGTCGATCATCGAGGGAGTTTGTGAGACAAGGCTGAACGTGCTTTGGTTAATATATTGTTATCTGTTAACAGAAAGAAGTCTAGTGGTAGTTTTATTTTTAGCTAGTAAGGTTTTTTTAAATATTAAATTTTTTTTAGTGCCTGGGATTTTAGAATAATGAAGGATTTTGTTTAGTGACGTGCCTTTGACAAGGATGCATGTTTTAGGCTAGTGTTTTTGAAACAGCTTCCATTGATCAAGACTCTATCTGTTGTCGACTAGGTTGAGTTTGGGCTTGCTGCCTCAATATAATGGGGTCCTGGGCATTATATTCTCCATGTGCTGTTGAATCTGCCCAGGCGGTTTTAATTTTTTTAGGGGGAGTCCACATAAGTGTCTGTGTCGTCATTTTTTTTAATTTTCTTTACAAAATTTAAAAGGGGTATCATCCCTATTTAACAAATAAAAAACAGCTGGTTGTTTTTTTTCAATGCAAAATCTTCCAGGAAAGTAGCTGTTGTGTCTTCCCACGCATATCTATAGTTTGTTAGGGGGTGTCCTCATTGCAGTCGGTGTTGTATTTTTTACAATTTCATTAATAAAATTAAGATGGTATCTTCCTACTTGACAAACAAAAACATTTGGTTGCTTTTTGTTTCATTGCAAAATCTTCTAAGAATGTAGTCACCAACAATATATTAATAAATATAATTTTAATCGGCATTTTAATTCAATATAGAGTATTAGAGTTAAATACAACAATAAAACATTCAAACCAACCTGAACTCAGACTAGCTGAAAGTATTCCAGAAGCTGCTGAATTAGAAACGGCATCATAGTGGGTAGTGTCACCTCTTACCTATACAACAAAATATCTACAGATTATACAGTCCAGGTTATAGAAAGCTATCACACAGAACAGAATGGAGACAAATATAAAAATTTAAAAAGAAACAAGAAATCAGATGCATCTATATTCACCTAAAACTTATAATAATGTTAATAAATGACACAAATCCACCATCTCTTGACTCCCATATGCCTCCTTTAAAGCATTGTTGTACATTTATAGAATGATTTATCATAATTCATACAAGGAAAGAAAGGATGGGAGGAAGAAAAAAATATCTCATTACAGACTTCTATCTAAAGATATTTCCCTATAAACTCGTAAAAGTAATGGACTTATTTTGTGAATATGCTTTTGCACATTTTAAATCCATGAAAAATAGTAGATGCAATATTTACACATCATTCGATATGCCAATAAAGTTTTTGGTTAATAGTCAAAACAATAATTTCAAGCCGACTATAGCACTTATAACAAGGTGGCAAATGCAACAGTTCTTAACTGAATGAAGTTCCAACATATACATAATTTTAACAATTCTTTACTGAATGAATACCACATATACAAGATTGTGCTGACAAGCATTACAGCACCAAAAGCACCTGCTTGATTTAACAGTTTATGGAGCTTCAATAAATATGAACAGAATTAGATATCGGGTGATTCTATTAGAACATGTTGATTTATGATATAGTGAGACAAAATCATACCACAGCCCCGATACACAATATTGCATCATACTTCTTAGACTTCCCAAGCCTCTCTGCAACAACACCAATCTCGAAACTACCAGGAACCCACACAACCTGGTTGATAAAAACAACAATGATGCGCTGATGTCAGGAGCCACGTAATCAAAGGATGCAACATAAGGACACGATATAAATGATGTGCTCGTTTGAGAAGCTAAACTTATAAACACTGATCAAAATTACTTATTTTTTTGACACAGTTAAGGTCCAAGGAAAAGTTTAGATCATTCATTGCATAACTATTGAATATCATTTCCAATAAAAAAGGAAGCAGGGTATGGTATGTATATGTTACTTCTAACATGCGTCCTTACATCACTTGTTTCCTTTGGTGATTTCACAACAATGTAAAAGTATTGGTGAACCAACATATACAGCACTCTACTCAAGATCCACGATATGCAGGAAAATCAATAAGGAAACGTTGTGTGAAAAAAAATGCCACATACATCTATATCCTCGTCTTTAACTGAATATCTGCTGAACGTCTCCAGAGCTCCATTCAACAGTGGCCTGGTAACAATCTCATTGAACCGAGCAACCACCTTTTGCAGTAACAACAATAAGAAAAGAATGACAGATCGAATATTAGTTATAGTTTAAAGGAATCAATGACTTATGCTTTCTATAAGATGCAACAATGTGTGGTAAGCAGTTGATCAATGTGTACTTATGTGATTATGAAAATTCTAATTTTGCTATATGATGTCTATACTAAAGAGTTATCTAGGGTGACTATGGATGTAATTTCATCATTGACTGCTAGATTCAGGTGAAAAGGAAACTGCCACATGTTCTCCCATGCAGCAATTCAGAATTATTACTAACATTGTTATTTTATTACAAGAAAAAATTACAGCTGAACGCCAGAAGTGGTGAAATTAGAAATTACATAGATATGCATTGTACATATATGTAGGCATGTTCTGCCCCTTTATACTAGTAGTCATTATTGTACTGCCTATTTGTTGTTACCAGTAATTTTAGCTCTAGTATTTTACTGCTCAATGTTTATTGTCTCTCATCTTTTATATGGAGCTCTTATGCATATGAAGAACTATTGTTTTTGCATGGCCAAAGCCAGGGGTATTTATGGAAACTGCCTCTCTACAACAAAACCCCTAATGGGGTAGAGGATAGGTCTCTGTACCCCCTTCTTTACGAACGGGACATATTGGGTAGCTTTGGTTTGGTATTATGTATGTATGCCAGTGTGAATTTGAGTGTGCACGTTCAATGTTTGAGGAATTGATGTAGAAGTAAATACAACAGCAAAACGAAAACCAGCAGCAGAGGTAAGTGAACCGGTCAAGTGTCGAACAGCTTCAGTCTGAGCAAATGCAGACCTATCTTTTAAATTCTTCTCATCCCCAACTCCACCAAACAGTGGTACTCCAACCTCTTCACAATTAACAACACAATTTGCAAATTAATATACGATTACAAAAGAACCCCAGATGGGATTATCCTAGAAATTCAAGAAATATTCAAATTTCATACAGGCACTAAAAAAGCACACACATTTATGAAAATAAATCAAATGGGTCATGCTAAAGACTTAAGAAACCTACAAAAATTCTAACTAGATTACTAAACATTACAAAACTAGACTATTTTATAAGCATAAATCAAATGGGTCAGGCTCCAAATATAAAATCCACCTTAGCATACTAAATTTACACTAAATTCACAAACATAAATCAAATGGGCAGTCCTAAAAAATCAAGAAAATCAAGAAAATGTTACCTGGATTAGTAGGTTGGGTTGAAAACGAAGACAAAGAAGAAGATACAAAATGTGATGAAGATTTGTAAGAAATGACCGAGACAGGAGTCAAGGCAAGTTGTTTGTGGTCTATTTTATGCCCAACTGGAAGCGGGGTGTTTTGAATACAACCGGTGAATGAAGCAGCCATTTTTTTCTGTATGTATATGTGTGTCTATCAAAGTCAATCTGTAAGAAGGGTTCAGTGAAAATGGAATCTGGGATTTTATAGATTTTGATTTGGTTTTATTTAAGAAACATAAATAGCCTTTTGGTGACTGACTACCATACTAAGTGCAAAAAGTTGGTATATATGTACTTTTTCTGAAAATAAGTAACTTATTTTCAAATTTGGAAATAAGATTTGGTCTTAAATTTCTAAAATAAATATTAATTTTCAAAAAAAAAATGAAAATAATTTTAAAAAAAATAACTTATTACTTATAAACTAAGCCAAACAACCCTAAATAGGTGACCCTCTTTCCTCAATAGTTTGGTTTTTATCGCACAGAGGCGTGACAAATCCTTACTTTGTTCGATAATATTGCTGTAATTCGGATTCGACCACTCGCAGCTCGCCCGCCTCGAAAAAAAAGGAACGAATTTTTATTTTTTTGTCCATTACCGGATCGAAGGGAAAGCCAAGTAAAGTTTTATTATTCTCCGTCTATAAATATCCAAATTTTAATGCCTGAGGTTTCGAATTAAATGAGCTGGTTCTAAATATATATGACTTTTTAAACCAAATTTAATTGGATCATTTTTTAAAAAAATATGAAGTTAACAAGACGATTTCAATCAAATTAGCTAGAATAATTCGGATATTTTTTTAATTATAATTGCTAGAGTACAAAAACGTCCTGGGTAATGCATTATGCCTGTTGTATTATTTATCTTAATTTGTTATTATTTATTTTTAAAATTTTAATTTTAAACTCATCTATATATTTTTATTAAAATATTATTGATCGGTACAAATTCCATATCAAGTTTATAAATATTAATTTAATATTTAAAACATAACTAATAAATCACACATATATTGTACAACTATATCTATGCATTATTATATATTTTAATTTTAATGATCTGACTAAATTATTTTTTTTAACAATTTAATGTATATATTATGAAAAGTTCTATTTTACGAATTTTCTAATTTTTTTACCCAAATTTACTATTAATTTTTTTAACCCAAATTTACTATTAATTTTCAAATTTAATCTAAAATTCAAATATGTTTATTACTTACAATTTGACTAATAAATTTTAATATTTTATATTTTACATAATATTTATTCTTTTATTTTAATTTTTTTTTATCTATTTCTAAAATAAATATACATTGAAATTATATCATTTTATATAATATTATTATTTTAGTGTTAATATCGCAACTATACCTCAATTCCATATTTTAATCAAATATTTAATATATTTAAAATCTAATTTTGTTATAACTTTTTCAGAAATTCATTTAATTTGTACTAATAAAAAAATGTGAACTCAACTATACGAATTTCATTTATCATATTTATAAAATTATTAACAAATAATTTATATATGATGCATTTATAATATGTAAAATTAATATATGATAACAAAAACTGATGATTTGTGTATTAAGTCTTTTAATAAAAAACAAAAATCTCAGTAGATCAAATGATTGCAATAATGACTATTTAACATTCTATATATAATTGAAACAGAGGAGATAATACGGTATGGTCTTTAGGGGTAATAATGTAAATTTCTAAATATTATTAATTATTTAATTAATTAATTAATGTTTTGATTATCTGTGACTATAAATATTAACTTAATAATATTTTTAAATTTATTTGTTAATAAAATGATTAAGTTTCGATTATCAACCAATATTAATAATTAACTTAATATTATTTTAAAAGAAAATATATTAAAAATGAATAAATATAAATCTTTAAAATTTAAAATTTTAATTATAAAATTATTATTAAAAATAAAATACATGCATCACATGTGGTATAAGCTAGTATATAGTAATAGAAGTAATAGATTCATCAGAATTCTGAAATATAGATAATTAAAGAAACTTAACATTAATAATATATTTATATATTATTGCATCTATTTATCGCACCTTTGCAGTCGAATAGAGAGGTTGACGGACATTAACACTAAATCTGAATTCAAATATCGGGCGTATTAAGAGAAAGATAACACATGTAAGACATGAACTTGTATCCATCTCCAGATGTTTAGTGTACTGATATTTACTTAGATTAAAAGATAGGTACACATTATTATTGTTGTCACAATAAATAATGGTGGATTTACAAAGAGGATAGTTCAGTACGAGTAATAGATTCTGAAATCATGATATTTCTTCAATTGCGTTGGCGACCCCACGATATTCTCCCTCGGTACTAGAACGTGATAGAGTATGTTGCGATTTTGAAGACTGTTGATGGAGGAATTTGGTAACAACAAAATATGAGGTCCATCGCCATAATCAAGATCTAGGGTTGTGTTTTTTACTTGAAAAGTCATCGGAATGTGGTGGTTGTTGAATATTGGGGGCTGAGATTGTTAGGGTTTTTTAGTTGGTGGCGGCTCTCAACGTCTAACCCCTAACAATGTGCCTACGTACCCCTATTTATAATAGGGGATCAAGCCCACGTAGTTCTTGCTGAAGTAGAGGCCCGATAGGAAAAGACAAGAGAAACCTACTTGGAAGAGGTCTCCACATTAAAGCTTGTTTGGGTAGGTCAAAGCCCAGTATAAGGCCCAAAGACTTCATGAATCCGACATTGACCCGGAAACCGTGGGCTCTAGTCAGTCCACTACAGCTATTTCCTGGATACCTTGACTGGAGGCCAGTACTAGACCCACCTCGAATGTAGGACGCGTCCTAAGCCCCCAGACGAGGGCAACCCGCCTGAGTACAGGGAAAGGATCTTACAAGACAAGGTTAGCAGCACATCATAACTCCCCTACGAGGGCAACCCGAGGAATATGGAGCTATGACCTTCAATAATTAACCCCGGAGGGCCTTCATTAATGATTAATTCCGGAGGGCCTTCAATAACAGCAACAATAATCAACACGATAAACTATAAATTCAGCCCAATAGATACCACCAGCCCATCACAAACAACACATGCTGAAATTTGGGCATAACAACTACCCCCAATTCCTTGTCATATTGTAAATATAAGAGGAATTAAATCTTCATCAAATTTCGTAGTTACCACGCATATTCCTGCTTCTTTCTTTACTTCTTTCAAAATTTTGTCTTCCACACACTCTTCAAATATCTCACGCATAATAATAACTTTTATCACGTGCCATGTAAAAACAAAATTACCTCTGAGTGGCTTCAAAATCAACAACATCCCTAATCGTCTTCAATAAAAAATTTCCTCCTAGATGTCTTCAATAAAATTGATCTCCAAATATCTTCAATAAAAATTAACCTCCTGGATGTCTTCAATAAAATTTTACGCCTTCAATAAAATTTTACTCCCATGAGGCGTTGGGAAATTTTAATAAAATTTTACGCCATCTCCTGGATGTCTTCAATAAAATTTTACGCCTTCAATAAAATTTTACTCCCATGAGGCGTTGGGAAATTTTAATAAAATTTTACGCCATCACTAAAATTTTACTCCCATGAGGCGTTGGGAGCCTTCAATAAAATTTTACGCCAAAGAAATTCTTCAATAAAATTTTACACCAAAGAAGTTCTTCACTAAAATTTTACGCTTTCACTGAAATTTTACTCCCATGAGGCGTTGGGAGCCATCAATAAAATTTTATGCCAAAGAAATTCTTCAATAAAATTTTACGCCAAAGAAGTTCTTCACTAAAAATTTACTCCCATGAGGCGTTGGGAGCAATCAATAAAATTTTACGCCATCACTAAAATTTTACGCCTCGCCTTCAATAAAATTTTACTTCTATGAGGCGTTGAAAGCTTTCAATAAAATTTTACGCCATCACTAAAATTTTACGCCTCGCCTTCAATAAAATTTTACTTCCATGAGGCGTTGGAAGCCTTCAATAAAATTTTACGCCATCACTAAAATTTTATGCCTCGTCTTCAATAAAATTTTACTTCCATGAGGCATTGGAAGCCTTCAATAAAATTTTACGCCATCACTAAAATTTTACGCCTCGCCTTCAATAAAATTTTACTTCCATGAGGCGTTGGAAGCCTTCAATAAAATTTTACACCGTCACTAAAATTTTACGCCTCGCCTTCAATAAAATTTTATGTCTCGCCTTCAATAAAATTTTACTTCCACGAGGCGTTGGAAGCCTTCAATAAAATTTTATGCCATCACTAAAATTTTACGCCTCGTCTTCAATAAAATTTTACTTCCATGAGGCGTTGGAAGCCTTCAATAAAATTTTACGCCATCACTAAAATTTTACGCCTCGTCTTCAATAAAATTTTACTTCCATGAGGCGTTGGAAGCCTTCAATAAAATTTTATGCGATCACTAAAATTTTACGCCTCGCCTTCAATAAAATTTTATGTCTCGCCTTCAATAAAATTTTGCTTCCATGAGGCATTGGAAGCCTTCAATAAAATTGTACGCCTCGTCTTCAATAAAATTTTACTTCCATGAGGCGTTGGAAGCCTTCAATAAAATTTTATTTCTAAGAAGTTCTTCCCTTCTTTTACAGTGGGAGATTGACTTTGGCGTCGACCCCAATAGTATTGTTAGAAGCAACCTCCATTTATTATGAGCATATGCGCTATTATAAACATCATCCCTATCTCTCACAACTTCACTACAAGGCCTCCAGTTATCAAGTAAAAATTTCTATGATCAAAATTACTCATACCCCTTATTCCTCCGTTTCTTCCTGCATAAATCAAGATGTGCAACAACACAACCAATCAACAAAAATATATCAAGAAAGTTAGAATTTTACCTGGAAGACGTGCCTTGAGAGATTGAGATAGAGATACAGCTCCTCGTAAAACTCATCTGTCCAGACCTTTTTCTGGGTTTCTCCACTTGAAAATGAATATTAGACCATCTTCAAATTCTAGGAAATTTTATTATCTTCGCGTGGACTGTAAAATCATCCAATTCTGACTTCTGAAATTCAAGTTATAGCCGAAACAGTGATTGTTGCGCAATCTCTCACACAAATCCGAATTTTCATCTGATAGACGCGCTTTGTGATATGGAGATGCAGCTCCTGATAATTGTGTCCCATCTCTGAAAGTCTCCTTCTCCATGTGTTTGTTCTTCAATTAACCGTAACCTCCTTCCCATACATGGATTTCGACTGAACGTTGTTAACCGATTACCAACAGGTTTTCTAAATCGAGTAGAATTACTGAAAATTCGCAGCTGTCTTTTCTCTCCAGTTTTGGACTGGTACCAGATGGATTCTTCTTATTTTATCACCTCTGAATTAAAGAAAATTCAATAAGCTTCGAGTGGGCTGTAAAATCGTCCAAATCCGAATTGTAGAACTCCAGATATGACCCCAAACAGTATATGTAGCGCGTGTAGCACAATACATACGAATTTTTTCTATTTTGACTCCAAAATCGATTACCCATCAGCCATTAAGCCATACTTGAGACCATATACTTCAAACCATGATGAGAACCATAACCCATTGAATGCCAATAACCCATACAAATCTTTTTCAATATCTTCCCCTTTGATGTCTCTCATAGCCGCCCGTGATGTCCACCATTAAAACCTTTAAAACCCTAGATTTGATGTAACATCTTTCCTCCTAAGATGTGGATTTCCCCTCCTTCTAGCGCCAATTTGTTGATGGAGGAATTTGGTAACAACAAAATATGAGGTCCATCGCCATAATCAAGATCTAGGGTTGTGTTTTTTACTTGAAAAATCATCGGAGTGTGGTGGTTGTTGAATATTGGGGGCTGAGATTGTTAGGGTTTTTTAGTTGGTGGCGGCTCTCAACGTCTAACCCCTAACAATGTGCCTACGTACCCCTATTTATAATAGGGGATCAAGCTCACGTAGTTCTTGCTGAAGTAGAGGCCCGATAGGAAAAGACAAGAGAAACCTACTTGGAAGAGGTCTCCACATTAAGGCTTGTTTGGGTAGGTCAAAACCCAGTATAAGGCCCAAAGACTTCATGAATCCGACATTGACCTGGAAACCGTGGGCTCTAGTCAGTCCACTACAGCTATTTCCTGGATACCTTGACTGGAGGCCAGCACTAGACCCACCTCGAATGTAGGACGCGTCCTAAGCCCCCAGACGAGGGCAACCCGCCTGAGTACAGAGAAAGGATCTTCCAAGACAAGGTTAACAGCACATCATAACTCCCTTACGAGGGCAACCCGAGGAATATGGAGTTATGACCTTCAATAATTAACCCCGGAGGGCCTTCATTAATGATTAACCCCGGAGGGCCTTCAATAACAGCAACAATAATCAACACGATAAACTATAAATTCAGCCCAATAGATACCACCAGCCCATCACAAACAACACATGCTGAAATTTGGGCATAACAAAGACCAAAAAATTAGTTAGATATCCCCTAAGTAAGCACAATAACCTAAAGTGGAGTGACAAGTATTCAGGCATCCAGTCCAATGAACATCAGAATATGCTACTAAATCATTAGCAGAAGAAGTACGAAGATGCAGACCATACTCAAGTATCTCTCAGACATAACTAAGGATGTGCTTCATTGTATTAAAGTGAGGCTCACGAGGGGCATGCATAAATAAACAAATTTGTTGCACAACACAACTAATATCAGGTCTGGTAAAAATTAAGTATGGTAGTGCGCTAGTAATGCTAACATACAAAGTCAGATCAGGAAGAAGATGACCCACATTAGTATTTAGCTTTGTCGTAAGATCAGCACGAGTGCTAATAAGCTTGCAAAGGCTCATCTTAGCTCAACATAAAATTTCTTCAACATATTTTTGTTGAGACAGAAATAATACATTTTGTTAATAGATATGACTCTTGAAGCTGATAATCAGGAGTTCAATCTTTATGCTAAAATTAAGGATCAGGAATATCTTTTCTAGCTGATTGTTAGGCACCTATCTGTTAACAGAATAATCAAGCATGATTTCCTGCAATAATGTTGCTGCTGTGCAGTATAAATAAGTCTATGTTTATCAATAAAAATATGACCAATATTCTACAATAATGTTTTCTATTACATACTAGTCTGCAATATTCTTGTATGTCCAACAGAGTGGTATCAGAGCTTTAGTCGCAAGGGACCTGTGAGGAACACAAACACACACCTCATACATACACATTTTTTTCAAAACACAAACACATACACACACAAAAAAAAGTGATACAAAATGGATTCTGAACATTTCAACAACATTTCACCACCTGCGTTTGATGGTGAAAACTATCATATTTGGGCAGCTAGAATGGAAGCATACCTGGAGGCAAATGATCTATGGGAACCGGTTGAAGAGGATTACGAACTTCCTCCCTTGGCTAATAATCCAACCATGGCTCAAATAAAGTATCATAAGGAAAGAAAGACAAAAAAGTCAAAGGCAAGGGCTACTCTGTTTGCTGCTGTCACATCAGATCTATTCACAAGGATAATGACCATGAAGACGGCATTTGAAATCTGGAAGTTTCTCAAAAGCGAATACGAAGGAGATGAAAGAATTAAAGGAATGCAAGTGCTGAATCTGGTCAGGGAATTTGAGATGCAAAAAATGAGAGAATCTGAAACAATCAAGGTATATTCTGATAGACTAATTGGAATTGCTAACAAAGTTAAACTGCTTGGCACTGATTTTCCAGATTCTAGGATTGTTCAAAAGATATTAGTCACACTTCCTGAGAAATTTGAAGTTATAATTTCATCGTTGGAAAATTCTAAAGATTTGTCAAGTATTACGTTGGCAGAGTTGTTGAATGCATTGAAGGCACAGGAACAAAGAAGGCTTATGAGGCAAGAAGGATCTGTGGAAGGAGCTTATCAAGCCAAATCATTCAGCAAAGATGGTGGCAAGAACAGAAATTGGCAGAATAAAAACAACAAACCCGGTGTTTTTGCAAGGAATCAGAATGACAACACTGAGGTCTTTCCACCTTGCTCTTACTGCAAAAAGACTAATCATCCTCCAAATCGATGTTGGCGGAGACCAGACGTAAAATGCCACAAATGCGGTCAGCTAGGACATATGGAAAAGATTTGCAAGTCTCAACAAGGGGAGGCCAAGGCAGCTGAAAATCAATATCAAGATGAGGAACAGTTGTTTGTAGCATCATGTTTTTCTGCTCATAATTCTGCAGAAAGCTGGCTTATAGATAGTGGTTGTACAAATCACATGACATATGATCAAAAAATCTTTAGAGATTTTGATGAGGCTGCTGTTTCTAAGGTCAGAGTTGGAAATGGAGCATATATTACAGTTAAAGGCAAATGAACAGTTGAAATCCAATGTCATACAGGTTTGAAATTGATTTCTGATGTCTTGTATGTTCCCGAAATAAATCAGAACCTGTTGAGTGTTTCTCAGTTGACAGAAAAAGGTTACAAGGTGTTGTTTGATGACAACCATTGTGTCATTAAAGATGCAAGAGGTGTAGATATTTTCAAAGTTCAAATGAAAGGTAAAAGTTTCGCTTTGGATTTCATGAAAGGAGAGCAGGCTACCGTACACAAAGAGATTAACAACACTATGTTGTGGCACAAAAGATTGGGGCACTTTCATCATGCTGCTCTACTTTATATGGAGAAAAATAATATGGCGAGAGGGTTGCCTACATTAGAGGAGCCACCTGAGTGTGATGCATGTCAGTACGGCAAACAAAGTAGACTTCCTTTCCAACAACATAGTGCTTGGAGGGCCACAGAGAAGCTGCAATTGATACATACAGACGTGGCAGGACCAATGAGTACACCATCACTAAATGGAAGTAAGTATTTTATTGCATTCATTGATGATTACTCGAGAATGTGCTGGATTTATTTTATGAAACAAAAAACAGAAGTGGCTGATATCTTTGGTACTTTCAAAGCTTGGATTGAGACTTAAAGTAAAAGCAAAATCATGATGATCCGATCTGATAACGGAACTGAATATGCCTCTGAAAAATTTAACAAGTTTTGTAGAGATGCAGGTATTGAACATCAGTTGACTGCACCTTATACTCCTCAACAGAACGGCATTGTGGAAAGGAAAAATCGGACAATCATGGAGATGGAGAGGTGTTTACTTCATGAGAAAGGGCTGCCAAAGAAGTTTTGGGCTGAAGCTGCACATACATTAGTTTTTCTACTAAACAGATTGCCAACAAAAGCTGTGAAGAAAATGACTCCATTTGAAGTATGGTATGAATTCAAACCAAAGTTGCTGAATTTGAAAACATTTGGTTGTCTATGTTTCTCGCATATTCCTCAAGTTAAGAGAGACAAATTGGACAAAAAATCAGATGCTAGAATATTTATAGGCTACACCTTAAGTGCCTACAGAATATACCACCCACAAAGTAACAAAATTATCATTAGCAGGGATGTTCACTTCTTCGAGTCAGATAACTGGGATTGGGAGAATAACAAGCAGACTCATATTCAAGAGGAAAATGATGACGTGGATGATGAACCTGTTAGAGGAACCAGGCCACTCTCCGATATTTATCAAAGATGTAATGTTGCTGTGCTAGAACCTGCAGGGTATGAAGCAGCTTCAACTGATGAGAAGTGGATAGCTGCAATGAAGGAGGAGCTTAAAATGATTGAAAAAAATCATACATGGGAATTGGTAGATAGACCTACACACAAGAAAGCTATAGGAGTCAAATGGGTTTATAGAACCAAGTTCAATCTCGATGGTTCTGTAAACAAGTACAAGGCAAGACTTGTCGTTAAGGGGTATGCTCAGATTTATGGGGTGGATTTTTCAGAAACATTTGCTCCGGTTGTGAGGATGGAAACTATAAGGATGTTGTTGGCTCTTGCTGCACAAAAGGGCTGGACTGTACATCAAATGGACGTCAAATTAGCATTTTTGAATGGTCAGTTGGAGGAAGAAATTTTCGTCGAGCAACCAGAAGGGTTTGTTTGTGAAGGACAAGAGGACAAGGTATATCGATTGATAAAGGCGTTGTATGGCTGCAGACAAGCTCCAAAGACCTGGTACAGCAGAATTGAAACTCATTTGTTAAGCTTAGGCTTTACTAAAAGTCTAAGTGAAACCATACTTTATGTCAAGAAATCAGAAAATGAAATTCTTGTTATATCATTATACGTTGATGATTTGCTTGTAACAGGTAGCAACTTAAAGCAGATTGATAACTTTAAAGAAGAAATGAAAGCTGTGTTCGAGATGACAGATCTCGGAAAAATGACATTTTTTCTTGGTATGGAAGTGCAGCAAAATACTAACGAGATTTTCATATGTCAAAAGAAATACGCCAAAGAAATTCTCAAGAAGTTTAACATGGATATGTGCAAGCCTACTGCAACCCCGATGAATAACAAAGAAAAGTTCTGTGAAAAAGATGGTGCTCCTAAAGTTGATGAAGGACTCTACAGAAGCTTAATTGGATGTTTGATGTATCTGACCACAACTAGGCCGAATATTATGAATGTTGTGAGTATCCTTTCAAGGTATATGCATTGTGCTAGTGAAATTCACTTTCAAGCAGGGAAAAGAATTTTACGATATATTAAAGGTACAACTGATTATGGGGTAAAGTTTAGTCGAGTTGAGAATTTTAGACTCCATGGTTATGCTGATAGTGATTTAGCTGGATGTGAAGATGATATGAAAAGCACATTAGGTTATTGTTTTAGCTTTGGTTCTGGAATGTTCTGCTGGAGTTCAAAAAAACAAGAAATAACAGCTCAATCTACAGCTGAAGCAGAGTTTGTAGCTGCTACTGCTGCTGTAAATCAAGCGTTATGGTTAAGGAAACTCATGATGGACTTACACATGGAGCAACAAGAAGGCACAACTATATTTGTGGACAACCAAGTTGCAATTTCAATTGCTAATAAACCAGTGTTTCATGATAAAACAAAGCATTTCAAAATTAAGTTCTATTTCCTGAGAGAAGTCCAGAGGGAAGGGGAAGTGAAATTGATTCACTGCAGTTCAGAAGATCAAAGTGCCGACATTCTCACAAAGGCACTTCCAAAGAACAGATATGAATTCTTGAGGCATAAGCTTGGTGTTTGCAGCTCCAGAGTCAAGGAGGAGTGTTAATAGATATGACTCTTGAAGCTGATAATCAGGAGTTCAATCTTTATGCTAAAATTAAGGATCGGGAATATCTTTTCTAGCTGATTGTTAGACACCTATCTGTTAACAGAATAATCAAGCATGATTTCCTGCAATAATGTTGTTGCTGTGCAGTATAAATAAGTCTATGTTTATCAATAAAAATATGACCAATATTCTACAATAATGTTTTCTATTACATACTAGTCTGCAATATTCTTGTATGTCCAACACATTTGTTGTGCGACGAACAGAAATATGTAAGAAATAAGGTAAGGGACCCAAGTCTTTCGTTGCAAATTCAACACTTAAAAGACTTATGATATGTTGAAGAAACTGAGTAGAGGAGGCAGTAATAATAATATCGTCCACGTACAAAAGGAGAAAAGTAGTGTCACTCTCGTGCTTGTGAATAGAGAAGTATCGCTCTTACTACAAGTGAAATTCATCTTCAACAAATATTGAGCAAATTGATGATTTCAAGTCCTCGTTGACTATCTAACTCTATAGATTGTCTTGAGGAGAAGACAAACCGTCTTCGAAGCAGTAGGGTTTACAAATCATGGAGGTTGGTACGTACATATACATTGTTTCCTTCAAGTTGCCGTGAAGAAAGACATTCTTAACATCAAGTTGATGTATTGGCCAAGAATATGAGAGAGTTAGACTCAAAATTATGTGAATTACAATCAGTTTAACCACAAGACTAGAGGTCTCATCACAATCAACCTCAATCTATTAAGACTTACCATTAGCAACTAATCGAGCTTTTTGTCGGTGTAAGGTTACCTCAGAGTTGTACTTATGTCGAAAAAGTCACATACAACGTACCACTCACATCCGGAGGACGATCAACCAAAATCCAAGCATCATTTTTTATTAAATCATCATGCTCTTTCCGCATTATTATTTTTCATTAATGGTCTTGCATAACACTTAGATGACACCATGGAAGGGGACAATGACTCAAGGATTGAGTATGAAGGTTGTATTTTGTATTGAGTTTTGTGATACTGACTCTGAACCTTGTGATCATTATATGATAAGGCGGAGGTTTAGACAAAGTGTCAATAAAAAAAGGTTGTTAAGCACTATAGACTGAAGGAGAAAACCGGGAGAAGTAGATGCAGATGGTTTTGGGGCTGGTATGTTAGTATATTTGCAGCGAGAATAGACAAGGGGAATGAAATAGTATTCTGAAGGAGTAGTGGTGGGTGGAGTACTAATAAGTTCTACAACCACCGGAGTGAGTGTTGATTGTGGAACTGAAGTAGATTGCATTATAAACTTTTCAAGTATAAGGGGAGATAATGGGGTGATCTAAAAAATTATAAGAAGAAGGTGTTGATATAGTGAGTTTCGAGAAAGGGAATTCTCTCTCATCGAATGTAACATGATGTGAGATTATGATTTTCTTTGATGTTCAGTCGAGACAAGAATATCCTCGAAAACTTTGAGGAAAATGAATAAAGACACAGGGGGTCAATCTAGGAGAGATTTTGTGTTTGGTTGTACCACTTAAGTTCGGAAAATAAAGGCACCTAAATATCTTAAGGTGATCATAAATGGAGGATCAACCATATAAAACATGGATGAGAATGTCTAAATGCAAAGTTTTGGTAGAAAGAATATTGTTAAGGTAAACGACCATACGAAGAGTCTCTACCTAGTAAGACAGTTGCATGGAAGCATGAATAAAGAGTGAACGAGTAATATCATAAGTACACGTATCATTCCTTTATCTTTTCTATTTTATGAGTAGGTATGAGGATAAAAATACGAAATTGCATCCCATTGTTAACATAGAAAGTATGAAATGGTCTATTGTCAAATTCTCTACCCCTATCACAGTGGAAGGTTTTTATGTCTCGTTAAAATTGAGTTTCGATCCTACTACTAAATTGAATAAATTTTAAATAGGCCTCGAATTTAAATTTAAGTGGATACACCCAATAAAATGTGAATAATCATCAAGTAGAATAAGATAATAACGGTGGCATTGTCCACTTAAAATTGGAGATGTCCATAGATCACTATGAATAATATCAATTGGTAAGAAATTCATGGAAGTTGACATATGAAACGACAAATGTTTATAATTTTCAATTTTACATGTTGAGCATAAATTGGAGGTTGACTCCTTATTACAAGAAATAGATTTACTTTTCTTAAGAAATTTAAAATTTTGATATCCTAGATGTCCCAAATGATGATGCCCGATTTGAGAAGTGAGAGTGACGAGAGAAACTAGATAGTTTTGTGGAGAAGTGTTGGTGACAAGATAAATGTTCCCCAAATTATCACATCACATAATTATATATACCCCCATTTATAGATCCTTCACAGAGAAAATGAAAGGGTCAAATTATATAGAAACATTATTTTTAGAAGTAAATTGATGATCTAAAACTAAGCTTTTAACAATATTAAGGGTGATGAAGACATTTGAGAGAGTAAGATGTGGATGGTTCAGAGATAATTGTGTTATGTTTGAGCCTTGTACAGGAACATAAGAACCATTGCCAATCAAAACATAAGAAATATTGGACTTGTTAAAATAAAAATGTATTTTACCCGGGAAAGCAGTCATATAACACTCTTATATAAGATGATGTCCATGTGTTATCAGGTGGATTGAATGTCAGAGTAACAAAGGCATGAGAAAGATATGTGAGATTGTAGCTAGAGTCAGTTGACGGTACAACATAGGCTTAAGCTGCCTGTGAAGGAGCACGTGGTGATAGGCCTAACATGCTCTCATTGGGGCGTTGGGTGGTTATTGGATACGGGCAAGGAGGAGAGGTGAGCGAGGTGTCCAAGGTCGTTGTTACTGTTGTGGTGGACGTTGCTGTTGAGGTTGATGTTGCTGAGGCGATTTGTAAGGACATGAAAACTTTCAATGACTCTTCTCTTTACAAAAAGTACACTCATATTGAGAAATCTATGCAGACCTGTTTCAAATATTATTAGGTAGAAACACAACAAAAACAGGAGTACTAGATGATGAGTTTTCCTTAACACCTTGAGATTTCGGACGAATTTAAATATTTAATTTAATGTAATATATTTATTTTATTATTAATTTCTTTCTATATTTTTCTATACAAATGTTTTTTATATATTAATTACTTTTTCATTCATAAAATTTACTTAATAAATTATAATTTTAAATAATTTAAAGAGTTTGTATAAGGGTATATTATAATGAAAGGAGTTTGTATAAGAGTGTATTTTATTTTTTTATTTAATTTCAATTAAATAAAAGAATCTGTACAAGAGTTTATTTCAATGAAAATTTAATTAAAAAATGTATTTAAAGTTGAGTTATAGACAAATATTATGATTGGCGGATCAAATATTTGAATATTTGATTTTAATGATATATTATAGATAGATAAATATATTCTAACAAATACTTAAACAACTTCAATTTCGAAGACGATCTAAGTCAATAATTTGATAAATTAAATGACAACAATATCAAAAGCCAGCTCATATGATTTATTTTAAAATTCGCAACATAATAAACTTTTTCATTTACGCATCAAACTATTGATTTGAATCATTTGATGACTTCAAATAATTTTTTTTTCTACAAAGATTAAAAAAACATTATTTTCCTTTGAATATTTGGTCCTTTATAATAGAAAGAGTACGAAGTAATTTTTTTTTTGTTTCCTTTTCCTAACTAAGGAAGCTTCAGAGTTTTATTACAAATAATTATATTAATTAACTAAAATAATTATTCACCACATATCACATATGTAATAAACTTGTGTTATCTACATTGAGTTTGAGTTCTTGTCTGGGTTTTAGAATATTATTAGGGTTTATCACCAAACAGCAAATAATTACAAGACAAGTTGGAGATAGGGCTCATACAACTTCAAGAAACCAACTTTAAGGTAATGGGTGTTCTAAATTTAATTACTTTAGTTCTTCTGTTGACATCTTTCCAGGTATTATCTACATTTCTTTTAGAATTTTATGATACTTATGTTTTAATTCATTTTTGGGGTTGCTGCAAATCTGTTTTGTATGAAACCCCTTAATTTTCTTGAATTTTGGGCATATTCCATCTTTAAATGTGAATAATTCATTATCTTGAATGCTTATCAGCTATCTAAAGGTTGGTCTTTTATGGTGTTCTGAAAAAAGTGGAATCAAGTTAACATCTTTAGGTGTATCGTGATGTTCCCGCGTGTAGAATTTGAATAATTGGGAAATAATTGTGTGTATGATAAGATTTAAGTCCAATTTGGCTTGATTATGTTGTCGTTGATGTTCTGCTTGCGTTACGTGTGACTTTTTTGATATTAGAAGTGATAATGATGTTAAATTTGCTATCAGTGGAGCAGTAAGGCTATATTACATTTATGGTTTGATTAGGTACCATGTTTTGGATTGGTATAGGATGGCATGAATTGACTGCAAGGTCTCCTTCAATGGCAATCTATTGTTGTCAGGGAGTCTTGTTGTTGTGTTAGAGATTTCACTACTCTGCTTTATTGTTGTGACTTTCTGTTTTAGAGTTTTCCATCACCTTCATATCTGCTCGAAAATGCAACTCGATGTGTCGTATTGTACATGCCGGACTTCATATTGCTCTAGCCTTTTCAGTTTTAGCTATTTACTCGTATTTGTAATTGAATTTTATTGTAGAATGGCACTGCAACAAACAATGTGGATGCTGCCTTTATTCTCTCAGATACAAGAAACTAATATGAAGTTTCCACTTTTGTTCTCTCATAATAATCCCGTTACAAGACACAAATTGAGCTTCAGTAAATTCAATAGTTCGAGTGGAAACTCCATTGGCTTGTCATTGCCATACTTTTTGAAGTCAGAATTGCTGGTTGGTTTCTTCTTCTTTTCCATTTTGTATTTTTATATATCTTAAAATGTGTTATTCATTAGACGGAATCATGATTTAGGTTAGTTATTCCAAAAGAAGTCAGTTGAGAGCTTCTAAAGTAGTTGAAGAACTAAAGTCTGATGATGGAAAAGACAGAGGAAAGGAAGAATTTAGTTCAAGTGATGGGGAGGATGATACTTTTGTTAGTGATGAAGAAGAACGAAAGGTGTGGAGAAGAAAAATTAGAGAAGTAATTGATATGAATCCTGATGTTGAAGAAGAGCTGGACCCTGTCGAGAGAAGTAAAAAGATGCAAAAGCTTTTAGCTGATTACCCACTTGTTGTGGAAGAAGATGACCCTGATTGGCCCGAAGATGCTGATGGGCGCGGTTTCGGTTTAGATCAATTTTTTAACAAGATCACCATTAAAAATGTCAAGAAGGACGAAGATGATGAGAAGTATGATAGTGAAAATGAAATAGTATGGCAAGATGATGACTACATACGTCCTATCAAAGACATTACTGGTGCAGAATGGGAAAAGGCTGTTTTTAAGGACATAAGTCCATTGATAGTTCTTGTTCATAATCGCTATAAAAGGTCAGTTCTATTGCTTTATAGTTGTATTGTTCATTTAGACTATATCTTTTTCACTGTTTTCCTCAGAGGGAATCACTTTTAACTTTGTAAGGCGTCATCCTTTTTGAAGATGTTTTGTACATAATTGTTCTTAATCTATTTTTATTTTGTAAGATATCGCCTTATCTTGCAACCAAATCTTCTATCGTTGACTAGCTATAGGTACTTAAGACTTCAGTATTATCATAGCCTCTTTTCCTGCCTGTATATTGTAGACCATAGAATTGTCTCTCAGTACCTATATCTAATTTTTGAATGCTTCAGACTTCACTGATCATATTCCCTGCTATAGTTTATAAAATTTTGGTTTTGAATTTGTTGGTGTTTTGTCTCATAGCTAATTAGTAAATCAAAATTAATGTTATCAGTTTTAGTTTTCTAATAGCAGAGGAAATTGTTAATTTACTTTAGTTTTCAGTATCTTTCTTTGACCATTGATATGTATGAACATATCGTTTGAGAATAGGATGCTGATCTTCTGACATTATTATCTTGAGATGCTAGTATGCTACTCCATCCCTTATTGGCCATCTTTCTTGTTTCTCAATTCGAAGAAGATTGTAGCTCATCTTAATTCTTAAATTATTGGACACTTGAAATAATCAGAGTTTTGGGATTTTTTCATCCTTCAAGTGTGCATTCTTCTATCTTGTTCTTTATCTTCTGCAAATTCCTTGTTCTTCTCAAGTTATCAACTTATATTTGGTATTTATCCTCTTCTCTACATAAGTACCAATCAGAAGCATATTGTAAGACATGTAATATGAAGGGATTCTCTTACTCTAAACTACATGTATCTCAAAAGGGAGCTTTTACGAAATTGCTAGATAAGATAATGCAAGATCTCAGCACTGTACCAACAGGGGACTATTGCATTGTTGATAAAGGATCTTTAGCAGAAGACAGACAAACAAAAATGTACGAGTAAAATCATGACCAACGAAGTGCTAATAAGAAAAACTATACTAAACTGGGATTATTATAGAATCTATTGTACATTGCACGATCTAGTAAAAAGGACATTAAAACCTTCAACATCCCCATAATATTTTACTATACCTTCTAAGAAATATCAAAATACTAACATGTACGTTTTGTCGACTCATTGATGAAAAACTATGGTTAACTTTATCTTTTTTTAGGCCGAAGGAGAATGAAAAGTTTCGAAATGAATTGGAAGAAGCCATACACATTATATGGAACTGCAGATTACCTTCGCCTAGAGTAAGAACATAATTTTATGCAAGTGTAATCCTTTTCTTTTCAATTTAAAGATGTATTAACGAGAATATATGATATTTTTTTCTTCCTGCACTGTTTTTATTTTCTTTCAAACTGTTGCACTCCAGACTTCTTATTCGTTATTATTTATTTTTCAAAAAAGTGTGTAGCTCTTGATGCTGTCGTCGAGTGCGATTTGGTGTCTGCTCTTCAAGTTTCCCAATTCCCGGAGCTTATCTTCACAAAAGCCGGGAAGATCTTACACCGAGAAAAAGGTAAGATTTATTTGTGTAACATGAGTTCTTTTGCTTAAACATTGGATGTGGGCAGGACCTTGATATTTTGTCTCCTTTTCTGTGCTATCAGCAATTCGAACAGCAGACGAGTTGTCAAAAATAATGGCATTCTTTTATTATGGAGCAGCAAAGCCACCTTGTTTGACTACTACCGGCTATGTTGAGGAGGCAATCCCTCCCATTCCAGTTAGTAACCGATAGAGCCAAATTAGGAATTATACGCTTTGCAGTCTCTTTGCCTCAGAAAAACCAATATTGCAAATATCACATCACCTGAGCGTTGTGACATGCAATATGACAAGGAAATTGGTAGAACTTGAAAATTTCCATTTATGCAGATGTTTGAGTAATGGTGATGTAAGATTTCTGTTTGTTGCTCTACCATGTCCGTATTGTGAAACTATTTATATTTGAAATATATTTATGCATTTGTTGTCCAGGCCTTGAAAAGGATTCACACTAGAAATAAATTCAGTTTTGTTCTCACAATTGGCAGGAAAAACTTCTAAATTGATTTCAACAGCGATGAAACTAGAGTTGTATATATATATATATATATATATATATTGAAAGCAAACTAGTGTTGTATATGGTTATTGCTTATGAGGCAATTTAAGACTCAAATATTTTTCAGTTTAACTAGTGTTCTGCTGTTACGGTCTTTTATGCTCTAAATTAATAGCATAAGACAAAGATAAATGTACATGACAGCCACAAGGGAAGATAATCATTCCACTCTTTATTTGACTCATCCTTTTTTTCTTGCGACATTGTTGATAATATATAACTATATATGCTCATATCTTAAGACACCTAGTGTTGTAAAGATCACAACAAGAAATATTAATTACTATAGTAATGTAGTTGGAGAGAAAACACAGGAGAAGATTTGCGAGATTGATAGCATCTGCTGTGAATGCTTATAACTTCAGAAACTAATTGTTGTAAAGATTGCAACAACAGAAGGTGTTGTGGTAATGGAAACGGAAGGCAAATAGCTGGCCGAGGTTTTCTCCATTGAATTTACAGTCAGCTACACCAACAATCCGTTTCTCCGTCTTTCCTCCAAATACTGTGAGGCATTTCCCAGTACTGCGAGAGAACCAGAATCGATACTCCCTGTGATTCAGATGTGCGGGTGGGTTGTACGACTTCCAATCTGCTTCAGCCAAACTCTCTAGAGATTTTAAAGCACGAAGGCTCACCTTGTCATGCCTATCAACTGTGAGGTAGTTCTGACCACCTGAACACTTGTCCATATAGTTGCTGAACCTGCCTCAGAAAAAGTAAGTACATGTCAATTGTATTTCTTTTGCTAAATGGATCCAATATTGCAACATGTCCAGCCTATACTTGTTATACTTTTGTAACTTAGGTTATGTTGTTATTTTATGATACACACACACATACACACACATATTTTGTGAACAGATACACACATATATCCAAGTGTCTTGGGCTAATATTATGTGCAACTCTGATTTTAGATCGTCCACGAGAACATCTTTGGGGTACCTGTGATAACCAGAAGCTGCACCTGAAGTGGATTGCCACCCAAAATAAGCATTATGCTTGGTAGACTCACCCCCTACTATATTTGGTACTGAATAAACTCCTCTGTCTTTGGCATCCACATAATCGGATTGCAAAGCTCCGGCAATGAGTGTGTTATCATATGCAGTCATATGAGGGTAGGCTTCACTTGCCGGACATTTACTTGTATCACATGCAGAACACTGATTGCATAATCTTTCACTCTTCAACTTCTTAGGTGCATCTTCAGCAAAGGCATGAGATATCCCTATGACGAGGAGAACTAGAAAGAGGCTTCTGTATCTATCCATGGTGGTTTTCTTGTTTCCTCTGTCACTCCTTAGGTACTGCAATAAGGCCTGATGATTTTATACTAATGTTTCTTGATATTATCAACCTCTCATCTTACAAGGGAGGTACCAGATGTTTGTCCTTTGTAGCTGGACAATAAATCTCTATATATTTAAATGCTGGATGTTTCACTAGTTAATTTGTTGATGTTAACAACATGAAAGCTGTAAGATATTCTTATGATTTTAGTAGGTTTAACAATATTATTTACTTAACTTTTCTGTTTCATATTTATAGTATATCATGTTCCCTACTCGTAGATCTTATGTTGTACCCTTGGTGAATGAATGAATCTGGTAGAGGCCAATGAATAACAAGTAAAATAGGTCAGGCAACCAGCTCAACATATTATTCCAGATTTTCTTGTTTAGGTCATTCACAAAAGTCGGACTTGGAGATTCCTTAATTATCTCGAACACTTGAATAATGTAAAATAACTATTTCATGAAAACATGCATACATTGGAAGTATAGTAACTTATATTCTATTGACCTTGCCTTTTTTTTATACCGGTAGCTTTCTGTGGTTGATAGCATACAGTATAACTAAACCCCAAGGCCCAATAAGGGCCCCAGCGAATAAGCTGGGCGCGGCCCCAATAGAACACTACATGGGGAAAATCTCTGCAACTAGGACTAAATACCTCTGCCATAACCTGTGCAGCTCAGGACAAAATCTGTCACAATAGAAGCTGCAATAACGTCTGAAACGCCGAGTTTCGCAGGGCGTACGACAAACCGTGGAACGGGCAATGCCCGTACACTGCCATGCTTCCCTGCCCGGATATTAGCCTATAAATAAGTAGGAAGAGCAGGCCAGAGGGGGGACACAGGATATAGGCTAGGAAAACACATGCACCACTCCATCTGAGTTTGTAGAAAATTGATATATTACTTCCAGGCTTCCAGCTTGTTTGCAGTTTGTACTAAGCTAGATAAAAGAGTTATCGGTGGTCTATGTGAAGTCGAGTGACAAGTATCAACTTCTAGACATTTTGGGTCTTTTTCATTTGTTGGGATAGAATAAAAGGTTCCTAAGGAAAGTTGAGGTGGAAGGGACGTAGGAATGAGATAGGACACGAGGCTGAAGGATGAGATGAAATTTGTCAAGAATTCTTAGTAGAGAGTTTAGATTATGCTTAAACATCACGATATAACCTAATCTTTTATTTCAAATTCATATGCTGTGATCAATAATAGTTTATCTATATCTTTAACAAGAGGATAATAGTGTCAATTAGGGAATGAGAAGGGCTAGCGAACGATGGTTCTGTCCATTATTGTTTCTTGCATTTATGTGCATTCTTCAAGTAATTTCCTGGAAGCCTAGGAATACCTTTTTTCCTCTAAATACTATAGATAACTAAAGTAGAGATGCGGCTGCGACCCTTAAGTATATCTGCACACAGGCATCTAAAAACACCTCAGAGTGACTTATAACTTGTAAATTTGCATATCTATGCATACATTTCACCCTCCCCCTACTTACGAGCGGAATACATGGTATGGTTGGTTTTGTTTATGAAACTTGATTACGGATATGAGATATGAATTAGAAGAGGTAGTTACTTTGAAATTATCTTTCATATAATAGTCTGTTACAGTCGTTTTCTACCTTTTCGTTCCCTAGTGTATGTTTTGGTTGTTTTGTCACCAACCAGTATTAGCTAGATTGAAGGTATTTTCTTCAAAATATGCTTGTCTTGTTAATATATTTCCAATAGACTCACCGAGCTTATATTACATACTATGTATCATGGGTTTTGTCTAGATATACAAGGGGTTTGTGAGGAGTGATATTTACTGCTGTCATCTGATCATTTTTTTATTTGTTTTTGTGTTTTAAATTCGAAGTTACCTGAAAGAATTGTGGTTAGATGATAATCTGCAAACACATTCATCTATCATCAATGAACCGTCAATTTCTTGAAATGTTCCCGTTAGTTGAAATCACTTTCTACTCACATTATATGTGCTGTGTTGGTCTTTTTTGTACAATCCGAAATTTTTTTAGGCCTTGTGTTCTATAGAGCATTTGATTTTCCTTGCTGCAATTTTTTCCCCTTGCTATTTGAGGGATGTAGAATTTCATAGACATGCCAAGTTGCCGACATAAATACGTCTTCAAGTGCATGATTTTGATAAATATTCCGTAAATTATATATATTTTTTGGACCAAAAACGAAGTGTCGAATATTTGTATTCAAGCCTCGGTATCATGTATCTGAACTAAGGTGAAATGAAGTGTCACGGGTAAAACACATTCTGCAAGCAAAACAACTTAAACTCAATTAGCTGGGAAAAAACAACTTTATTAATTGAAGTTTGGCTACAATAGTTTTGCTTGGTGCTTATCACCATACATTAGTTCTAGTTTGTAACATTCTGTAGTTAAATCAAGAATAATAAATTTAGAATTGCAGGCAATAGAATCTTGGCTTTTAAATAAGTTGTGTAGTTGCAGCCAAATTTTCTGAACCGAGTATCTCAGCATTGTAACTAGCTTTGCTATGTTGATCATATTCTCATACATAGTAAATATGTTTGAAAAGTAAGGAAAAGCCAAGAATAATCGGAGAAACATACAACTTGCAGGATAAATATAAATCTTTATCGACAACGAGGGTACAGATTACAGAACTTATAGCAATTTCATCTGCAGACTGTTTTTAAATAAAGATCAATTTCTTCAAATTTGAATATTTACAGAATGTAAACTTAAGGTGGAACATGCTGAACCCAGACAATAAATTTCGAGTCAGCTACACAATATGTCAAAAGTAAAAACTAAGAAAAATATACAGAAGCTACAACTCCAATCTCCAAATATGTCTTGCGACATTTTTGACTTAATTATATATGTACAATATCAATATCAACTTTCAGAAACGGCAAAAATAAAAAAAGAAAACCCCAAATGCCTTCAAGATTCAAACCGGAAGATGAATGAAACAAGAGCATACGAAGCAATAGATCCTGGTAAGCCCAATTCTTAACGCCTTAATATTTTAGAAGAACTGGTAACTTAACAATGTTAAACTTTAAGATTGACGAAATAAGAGCATACAGACAATCAAGAAGAATTGGTCATATTCTTAACACCTTACGTTTTAGGAGAACCGGTAAGTTAACAATGCTAAACCGGAAGATTGAAGAAACAAGAGCATACAGACAATCAAGAAGAAATGGTCCTAGGCACCAGTGATGCATGAGAACATCTTTCTTTGACTGCCAAATCTAACAAATTTCTTCCTCGACTCCATGGATTCTTCAGGCCAGTACCTCAGACTTGCACTACGTCGTCGTTGCATGGACTTATTTTTCGTATCAAAGCCATCAATCTTCGGATACTGCTGCATCGGTGGCATGTCATATCGCAAATTGTAACCATCAGGATAAAAATCTTCAATGTTTTGAATTGGACTTGGTTGAGGATTTTTATTTTGCCTGAAAGTTTTGCTTCTCTTTAAGCTCTTGTATATCTTTGGAATCAACCCTTCCATTTTTTCTCCATGTTTTTTCTTTCAACTTGAAACTTTAACTACCCTATTCGTTTGGCATGCGCGCGCTTCTGAATAGCTTTCTTGGACTACATTTCGTTATAAATATTGAATGGTTTCAACATGTTTTTAGCACAAGAATTAAATAATGCCCGGTCAAATTAAACCCCGATAAATGAATATGTTCGGGACCGGAAAATTATATTCATTAATCGAGATTATTCATTTATCGAGATCAAAAATACACTGTTTCTATTATGTTGGGACTACAAAAAATTATTCATTTGATAAGGTTATTTATTTATTGAGGTTCTACTGTATATATCCCTTAATTGTACTACCTTCCTATAAATTTAGTTATTATCTATGTTTGTCAGCTCAAAGTTTTAGAATATTTTGTTTTTGAGGACACAGTTTAGAATTATGATGTGGATGAAATGTACTCCAAGTAGAATTTTAAGGACCCGGAAAAATAAGATTTTATACATGTAATTCGAATATAAATATAAGGAGGGGCATTAAGAGTTGTTTCATCCCGCTGAAATTTAAAAATAATATATATATATATATATATATATATATTTCTATAAAAAAACATTTATAATGAATTTTTTTAATTTCCACACTGAAATTTTATAAATTTATATATATATTAGATGTTATAAATTTTTGACCCACCCGTTGATAATTTTAAGAAGTCAGTGGAGCGCAAATGTCAAGAACCATACAACAAACATTGAATCTTGATAATACTTCATCCATGTATAAAGAATGCTGCATTTTAGTGACTCGTATCAAAAGATATATACAACTGCAATTTGTATCAAATATTAATCGACGATTTTTTTTTATTATAGGCTATCAAACAGTAATTTACTATAAATATAATAATTCTAACGATTTTGAAGTCGTAAAATATAAAAAGTAAAATTAAAATAATTTATATTTATAAAATATAACACTTAAATATGAAATTAAAGAAAGGCTTGTTTGTTTTGCAGAAGATGTTTGTTTAAAAGAATATTTATAAAATTGTATAGCGTTGGTTGGTTTGAGAAAAATATTATCATAATTTTTTTTAACAAGATTATCATATTTTTCTAATATAAAGAATATCCATCAAATACATTGATATTTCTTTGGTTCAGAAAAGTGACAAGTTTTTGTAAGACTAAATAAATTTGTTTGGAAATTTATTTTTTGATAAAGAAAAATAATTTTCGAAATTTGAACAATTTCTTATCGATGATTTGTATAATGACGTATAACTAAAGAAAATAGCTTTTCTTGGAAAATAGTTTTTAGAAAATAATTTGGCTAATATATTTGCCATCAGTAATATGTAAACGTTTTGTGTTTGAACACCATCTAAAAGTTTCATTAAATATCTTAATTTTGACTGAATATATATTTGATAAATTTATATTAGACTCAATTTTATATTGTATTATATGATAATTTAAATAATTTAACACGTTATATTAGCATTTTAAGTCAAGATTATTAAAATAGATAGTGTAATTTATAAGATTATAAACCATATTAAAATAAGAAATACATAAACCACCTACCAAATCTGAGATTCACACCACCTGAATTAAATATGTCTGAAATTTACATACGTGAAGATATATGCAACAAATACATAAAATTTGACTTGGAACTTGAAAATGATTAGATTGCCAACACACAACAGAGACATTTTGAGAAAACGAATAATTCATTACCAATTTCGTGTAGACTTGGCAAAACAAACTGGGTCTAGAAGATACGAAAGAATATTACTTAGAAAATTATAAAATAAAAATGCACTCTCTTTTCATTCGGAGAGAACTACATCAGTTTCATTACGCTCGATTGTTTGTACCCCTTATTTACACTGTTACACTTCTTAAATTGTTATTCGCATATATGATATACCCAATGCTTGCGTTATAGATTAATATTTCTAGAATATTTAACACATTTGTTGTAAAATTTAAACTATATTTAGTTTTCACACGATTATTTGAAGGAATCAAGTACAGTAAAACCGAATGCAAATTTCTAATAAACTTGAGTAAACAGAGCAATAAGGTACAACATCCTTTTGTACAGAATCAAGTGCAGGGACAATGCATAATGACATGAACTCCTGCACAACCCTTCTCTGTGTGCACTTGCTCGACATGTTACAAACATTATTGAACAAATTCTGAAGTTCATGCCACACTTAAATGACAAATTTACAGAATACTTTCTTCAACAGCAGTGGGCTCGAATTTCTACTCTCCCAAGATTTGAGTGCATTAAATGTTTGTGGAGTTGGAGATTGGAGCAGGCTCAAATTCAGAGATTTTACGAGATTAACCACCACGTCTCTTTGAAATGAGAAGAATATTATCAGGGGTTAAACGAGATTTTCTCACTGTGCTCTGCGCTTCAAGGTTTTTATTTTTTGACAAACTGTACTTACCTCTGAATTGGTTTAGGCTGTACTGCATATAGAAGTCTTCATAACTTGGCTCACTACTTAATTCTTTGGTTTAAGCTTTACTCAAGCCGTGTAAGAGAGCTGTTGTTAATATCATCCAAGGAATAAAAAAGAAGAATATGAAACTAGCTCCTTTGGTGGAGGGAAGACAACTTTCCAAAATTTTAAATATCTCTAAGAACATCTCGAAGAGACTCTCTATCTAGACTCGTAAGTTAGAAGTTGAGGAATTGATAAAAACATATTCTTCCATATTACATAACTAATAATCCCAGGCTTAAAGCTCTTTGGTGAGAAAAGGAGCAACTAATTGACAATTTGCAAAACGAATCCCCACGACCAAAGTCATGAGCCTGACTCCTAACCTATTGATCAAACTCCAAAGGAACCAAAGTACATTAGTAATTGAGTCCAGGGACTCCAAAGAGTAACATAACTTCTTCAACTATTATTCACATACAGGCTCTTTATTTCTTTGGATTGATGATTCCAGACTACATAATCTGTATAAAGTCTTTAACTTATCTCATGTACTAAAGACATTAGGAAAAATCGACATACTATAGAGAAAGAGTCGATGCATAAACAACAATGGATCTCCATTCTAATATTTAAAAGTTAATAAAATTATATTAAATTAACCCCAACTATTTGTAATTCTAGTACGTAGATGATAATATACTACTCAGTATGAGAAGAACTCACTGCAAACTTTACAACAGTGACATTTATCAGGATAGTAGCGTAACCTGTCTACACTACATGCCACTGTCACAATTATTACTGCCTGCAAATTTGGTTGCAAACCCTTGAAAAATGTCGGCAAAGCGGAAAAATTATGTACCTTTGCAACCTCACACTTTGTTATACCTATGGCAATAACTTCTTATGCAAAGCAAGAAGACCAGGTCCTGTTCTTGCTGATGAAGTAAGTCCTGTAACTCGGAGGCAGTAGATGATTCTGCTGAGAAGCCGCGAGCATTCATCTGATCTATGAGTACACCTGCTTCGCTGAACTTCTTATTGTGAAAACAGCCACGAATAAGTGTGTTGTAGGTGACATCATCTGGCAAGCAACCATTATCTTCCATTAGGGCAAATAGTTCATTCGCTTTATTGAGTAGCCCCTTTTGGCAAAACCCTTGGATCATCATTCTGTATGTCCTGACATGAGGTCGCAAAACTTTCGAAAGAAGGCTGTCAAAAAGACTTTTTGCCTTTTCAAGATGTCCGTTCTTGCTTAATCCAGCAATCAGAATATTGTATATGACAATATTTGGAACTAACCCACTGCATTCCAGAGTGTGGAGAAAGGACAATGTTCGACAACATAACGACTCTGGCAAAGACCATGCAACACGATAGCACATGTAACATTATTTAGTTTAAGACCTTTGTTCAGCATCATCTTCTCCTTAAAAAACTTGCGTTCTTCTACATGTCTGCCCGTATGAAAAACACCTTGCAATATGGTATTGCAAGTCCCAATGGTTGGTGTCAAGCCTTCACAACACATTTGTTGCAACTTGCAAGAGATCTATTGCTTTGTTCACTTTCAGCTTTTTGCAATAACCATTGATCAAAATATTATAAGCATGAGTGTCGGGCAATATCTCCTTATTCGTCATGGTTTCGAGCACTGCTAATGCTTCATTTAATTCTCCCCTCAAGCAGTGACCATTCATGAGTGAATTGTATGTGACCACATCAGGAGATAGGCTTCTTTGAATCATAATATCTATCACATCCTGTGCACCTTTAATATTTCCTTCTTTGACATGTGCATCAACCAATATACTGAAAGTATGCACAGCTGGAGAGATGTTCTGAATATCCATCTCACTTAACAGATGACTGACATCCTGCCATCGACTCAAGTCGCAAAAGCCTTGGATTAATGAGCTATATGTTATAACATTTGGGGGTATGACTTTCTTAGTCATCTCACCGAGAAGACCCCGTGCTTGATCGACTAATCTTAATTTACATAAACAGTCAATAATTATGCTATAAGTTACTGCATTGGGTTTGCAACCTTTCTTCTGCATATATTTAAACAGCCTAACAGCCATAGAAGGCTGATCTCTCTTGCATAGGCCGTCAATGATGGTCTTGTAGGTAACTACATGAGGCTAAATCTCTCCGAATCTGATTATGTTTTGGAACAAAACCTGAGCCTCTCAACAGGGTCATCTTGGGAAATAAGGCCCCTAATCAGAGTGGTATAAGTAACGACATTAGGTACAAAACCACGCTTGATGATTGCAGCCAATAAACAAAAGGCATAGTCGATGCGATTCAAGTGACAAAAACAATTAATGACAGTAGTAAAGGTAAATATATCAAGGGGCATGTTTTTGACACACATATCCTGAAAGAGGGAGACAGCTACGGAGAATTGTCTCATTTTAACAAGAGCGGTTAATAGTTGATTGAAGTCAATAACAAAAGGTAGTGGTTTCATATGGAGCATTTTATTAAACAGAACAAGAGCATTTTATCGAAACCAATCTTGGATTTCTCAAGGAGTAATTGTTGGAGTGGAGCATGCCTTGGTTTGATGAGAAAATGAGAATTAAAATGAAACCTAGGAAGACAAAAACAAGTATTATGATCTTTGTGTGCTTGAGTTGAATGTACAATAAATAGAGGCAAAGTAGTGAAAGCCCTCTTCATCATCATTGTCTTCCTCTCTGTTTTTCTGCAAACTCTGCTCTTGGGTCACGTTTACCAAACGAGATATCTACACACACACACACACACACACACACACACACACACACACACACATATATATCGTTAGAGCTTGCTTGCTGTTGCTGCGGGTGACCTCAAATACTGCCTTGAGTATTTATGTGAATGCTTTTTTTCCTTTAATATTTCATTTATTGTCAATATTATATATATATATTTAATATAGTACTCCGGTCTAGTTTACCAGAAAGTTGTACATCCCTACCTACAATGACAGTGTGTCATCATTCTCATCTATCATCATTTAACTATCAATTTTTGAAATGTTACCATTACCTACAGCCATTTGTCTACTTGTTAGATTTTCTTTTTTCTGGTGGTTTACTGATCTACTCGTCTCACATTTCTTATCATAAGTAATCTGTTGATCTTTTTCCTAAAATGTTCTCTCTTGTAATAAGTAATGTGTTTAAGACCCTAACAGAATTCATTACCTTTATTGATTCTAAGTTTTCGTTTGTTGGTCGTTTAAGATTGAATCAGGGATCTTTGTAGCATCCAATAAGAGGAGATACCTTGATTTGGTTACACTCATTCATGTACAAATTTGGACTCATGGAAAACAATGATTATATACAAGCTATGGCAATAACAGTAAGAGACTTTCCAGTGGCGTACCAAATTCCTCAAAGATATCTATCAAAAACAAAGATATACAGTATCAATTTTGACACAAACATTAAAGAAATGAGTCCAATCAAATTCCGAAATAAACCAAACATATTTGGACTAAATTACATTGAATCAGGCCAACACACAAATTATACAATATTTTTTTATATAAAAAATGTTTTCTTACATATATTTTAAAATAAAAATTTTAAACTCGGATACACTTTAAGCAATGCATGTTCAAACAAAACCGAAACAAGACCAAATGTTCCTTGTGTAAACTTAGGCGTTTCCATAAGTTCAAGTATTCTGTGTCCAGAAAAGGTCAAGAATTCTAAAATGCTATGCTCCGCGTTCAAAAAAGGTCAAGCTATTCGTGTTTAAACAAGACCGAACAGCACTCCGACAATAAGATCAAAACTAACAATCCAAACAAATTGCAAGCAATCAGACCAAATCTCAACACCTGAATAACTCACCCCAACCTAATGGCAAAGTGGCAAACTAGAGAGCAACTGAAATTCAGAAAAAAACATGAAGCAAGCTGAAAGGTAAATGTTAAGCTGTTGAATTAGTCTGCTAGAGAGTCGGAATTTCTGGTGCATCAAGAAAAAGGATGCATAACTTGTTTTTCAGATAAAAAGACATATGGACAAATTGGAAAGTCATATATACAAGGTGAATGTTAGGGGGGAGCTATGTCTGACAAGAGTCACACAACTGAGAACCCGATTTGATCACTGAGATAAATCCTGGATACCCTCAATTATACTGAATATCATTTGAAATGACTCTGTTGTAATGAAAATCCCTTTTCAAGCTTATACGTTCATTTTATCAAGTTTTTCAAAATTTAGAATGAAATGGAATGTGACAGATTTACGAACACGACTCGAAATCCGAAAATACCACCCTGTTTATGTACATGGAAAGGGAGGGGGTCAAAGTATCGGTCCTGACCTCCATGGCATTAAATATCCTCATCCAGGCATAAAAAGAAGTGGTAATTTTTTAAAATCAGGTATTTATCCAAGAACTAGTTACTGATAATATATTTTCGCCCAGTTAAATAAGATTAGCATCAGTTGTGCCCATCTGACAGTTACTACAACTATTAAATGAGATTTAATTAATGTATTTATTTTTTGTGTTCTATGCAGGATCTCCCTAGAGAACACAGACACCATATACAATATATGAATGCTAATGAACTAAAAGAAAACTAAAAGAGGTGTTACCAACACGGCAACACCCATAGCGAGACCAGACTCCCAGTTACTTATACTAGGAAATGACTTGATGACTTGTAATTCCATTAATTATTTGATTACTGATATAACATGGTACTAAAAAATAGAAAAATAGACCATAATGTATTGAAGTTACATAGTGTTGCTTGTATAGGGTCTACCAACAGATATAGACATAGTGAATGAACTGAATTAAGATTAAGGCATTAAGAATTTTAACCATGAGAATAACTGAATAACTAAAAAGAACATGTTTATAAATTTTGATGATGGACATTGAGCTACATTATAAAGAAATACAGAAGTGTTCTCAAAGGGCAGTAAACTTACTACATAATTAATGTTCAAGTCAAATGAGATGATAGCAATTAAACGTCAAACAACTGGTTTTTGTAGCATATAGTCCAGTCCGAATCCCTGGAAGCAACTAGCCCCCCACCGTCGGTGCATATGGACTCTGCACATGAATTGGCTTTCAAAGATGATTTTCCTTTTCCTTTACTACTAATGTCAGGTTCATGGTCAAGAAACTCAGGAGACCTCAAGCCACCAGTTGATAACCTATCATTTTGTTCACTTTGGGACTCATGGCATATTTTTAACAGATATTTGTTGTTTCCTTCAGCATCATCCTCTTCATCAGACATGAACCTGCAGCAATCTAAGTCGTCCATTTCAAAAATCTGACTCACTAGACCTTCCCTCCAAGATATCCTTGTCTCGGATTGTTCCATATCCTCAAAAGTAGACCCAGAAAACCAAGAACCCCACTTCTTTATAGCTTTCCGACACTGGCCAGGATCAATAGAAGTCGAAGGCAAACTGAAATCAGAGGACTGAAAATTTATACCAAGCGGATCCCAAAGTGATTTATGACTCCTTGGTGATAAACTTTGTAGTCGTAGAACTTCTGTCAACGAATCAATTGCATTTTCCTGATTTTGTTCAGCGCAACCATCCACATCTAACCAAGATGGAAAAATATGCCTTTCTGAGCTTGAGTCTGACTTTGGGGTCTGCATAACATTCCCACTACTTAGAGACCCAACTGAAAGCGGAGAACTTTCTCCAGCCCAATTATTGTCATTATTCCTTTCTTGTTTTGACAATACAGCCTTATCAGCTGGTGTGATCAAAGGAGAAGATGGTGACAGATGTCCCACTGTTTTATCAGATGAAACCCCTGCAATCGCTTGAAATTCAGTCAGTCTTTTGGGAGAAATCAAAGTTATCCTAGTTAATCTCCCTCGTGGAGTGGCATCAGAATCTAAATTATCACTATCAGTGTAACATGAATTGGTAGCAAGCACATCAGGCAACAAAGACAAAGAATGTGAGTCTGGTGTAACCAAACCTACTAATTTTCTTTTATGACACAACTGACTTGCAGAATCACCCTTTTCATCCACATCATCCTCATTACATGGAGATAAATGCCAACTCATAGAAGCTTCAACTGGTAAAGGAACCACCGAAGGCCTAGTACCTGTAAGGATCCTTATAAAATGCCCCGAACTATCCTCACTACCAACAACATTATCACCTTCGATATTACAACCAGAAGAATCAAGCCCTAGTCCAACAGTAAGAATACCTTTAGGCCTACATTTCCTCTTATCAGTAACCCCAGAAATAACATGACCAGCACCATAACAAGTACTAGGTGTCATCGTATTATTCGAATTCAACACCGAAGAGCCACGAAGAAGCTCAGGTGATACCGATGCCTGAACAGGTGGTGTCTTAATAGTACTACCACTACTCGAACCTCTTTGTACCACACATTTATCACTATCATCACAATCTAAACCAGACCCACATGCAAATTTACCAACAGGAGTACAATCAATATTACTACCACCCATATGATCAAACACTTCACCTGCATTATCAAATTTCTTCGAACCCGGGTTCGAATCACTCAAATTCACCCCAAATTCATTCAACCCAGATGGGCTTTTCCTCAAAAGCTTTGATTTTGAAGCAACAGCTGAAACAATGATCTCTTTTTTCTTCTTTTTGGGTTTTGGGGGGTGATTTTCATTAGTCTTTTTACTAGATCTCGAAAAAGTAGGCCTTGTTTTCGCATTTGGAGCAGACTTGGTAGTCATTCTTGACTTAAATTTGTGTTTTTGAGACACGGGTGTTTTAGAATTTGACAAAAAGAAACCAAGACAACCAGTTGGGGCATCAATTGAAGAAGAAACACTACTAGTGCTTCTACCACTACTGTTTCTTGATAACCCTTTGTTGAGTTGTTGAAATGGAGCTCTTTTAATTGACTCATGCTTTGTTTTCTTGGAAGATGAAGAGGGTTTATTTAACATGATTGAAGATATTATGGGGTTTTGACAGAAATTTAGGAGCAGATCTAGGGAAGTTTAGTGAAGTGGTGTGTTTTGTGTGTGTGTGTTTACTGTGTGTGATATTTGAATGTAAAGGTGGAGGGACAACTATATGTTTGACTAATGACGTTGGGGAGTTGATAGATTTGTGTAACTAGTTCATTTTCTAATTTTCCTTTTTTTTTTAGCTTATAATTATGCAGTAAATTACTAAAATTCATTCTATGCGGTTTGGTTCACACTCATTTTTTTCCCCAAATTTCATACTACATCCGTCCTACCCAATTGTTATCATTTTGGAGAAAAGGTCCGGCACGTATTTTAAGGTACATATAAAGTATAGTATAATTCCATAACTTATTTTTAATTTTTTTTGAATAAAAATAAGTTACAGAACTATACTTTATATGCACCTTAAAATGCGTGTCGGACCTTCTCTCCGAAAGGATAATAATTGGGTGGAACGGAGGGAGTAATTTTTAAATGCAGTAACTTGAGATTACACTTTTAACCTTAGCATGTTTACGTGTAGATGAGTATATTTATGGCTTTACATGTGGCCATCAAAGTATGAGCCAATATACACACATACCATTAAAAAAAACCCGCCTGGTCCAGCCACCTTCATTTGAGCCGATGAACTACTTGGCCACTTTAGACAGAAAAATAAATAATAGGCTATACACATCCGGTTTCTACGAGTGGGCAACAAACACACAAAACCCTCTTTCTCTCTCTCTTATCGCTCTCGTCTCTCTCTCATTCTCTCTGTCTCGTTCTCTCTCTCTCTCGCACACAGTTATGGACCCGATTGTATATCATCTTTCAATCAATTGTAAGCCGACAAATCGTGATTTGGGCGGCTTCCTGAGTTTCTCATTTGCAGCCTTTAAAACTTGTTTTTCGGCGTTACTCGTAGAGGTATGGAGAAAAACAAACAGCCTGTGGAGAAAAACAAGCAGTCTGTGGAGAAAAAACAAGCAACCTATGGAGAAAAACAGCAGGGGTATGGTCTAAGCCCTAATTTAAATTCTTGTGTTTACTTCTAGTTATATTTTATTTTTGTCATAATAAGTAGCCTCTATCTTACTTAAGGTAGAAGATAAATCATTTAATGTTTTTCTCAAATTAGCCGTATATAATACCTTTAAATATGCTAGATGGTATTCTTGATGTTGGATAAAATAGGGGTGAAAAGTTTTAGGGACAGGTATTACCTTACGAATTTGTAGTTTATTAAATTTGGAGTTGTCTTATCTTTAGGTTTAATTTGGATTGAATATCTTAGCTTTAATATAAATATTGCACGATGATAATTTAGATTTTTGTAGGATATTAAATTTATTCTGGTTTGAATAGATTTTTAGAGAATTGTCCTTACATCCTTCCTGTTCATTATGTTTTGTTGTTAAATTCTAATAATCACATTCTTTCTCTTTTTCTCTATGAAATATAGATTTGGATGGAAAGTGAAACTAGAAGAATTTGTTTTTCATTTTTTGAAAACAATGTTGAATGCACAATGCTACATTCATAATAATAAAACTTATTATATACCAAGTACTATGAATGCATTTAATCTTGCAAAGCCTTTGCCCAGTCCAATTTTAGAAATATTTTTTTTACTTAGAGTGTCACTATGTGGTCTGCCCTATTCTTTAAATGTTGTCCACAAAGCTTTATGCTCCATTTTGGCAGACATGTGTGTATTTGATCTGTTTTGTGTGATTACACAATTGGATAAAGTGATACACATATGTTAACAAAGTGTTATGAATAAAGAAATGGAAGCATGTGAATAGAAAAAAGAGATTCCTTGTGTCTCTTATGTTCAATTTTTATATGAGAAACTACCCTTATGTTATGGATTCAAATTGTTGTGAATAAGAAAATGGAAGCACAATAACAGAAGAAGAGGAAAGTTTTTGTTTCTGCTTTTTCTCTGTGTGATTTTCTTTTAGTAACTTGTACCTCTGGACCAGGGTTGCCAAGGTGTGTGTTTTAATATCAAATGCACACTTCTACAAAGATATGTTGATGTAAAATAGATGATAGTGCTTGTGATGAAATTTAAAGTAGAATGTTTAATTATTTGACAGTTAATCCCTCTATATATGATAATTTCCATTATGTAATTATTTGACAGCTAAGCCCTCAAAAAAGCATTTGATGCCGATGGAAAAGACCTCGAAAAAGCATTCGATGCCCATGGAAAAGGCCTTCAAAAAGCATTTGATGCCCAAGGAAAAGCCAAGAAAAAGTAGAGGTACTTGAGTTCCTTGGAAGTGTTTCAGTTAGTACTTGTATCTATCAGATAATCTCCCTTGTTAATTGTACTCTCTTTTGCTACTTATATATCTAGAAATTATTATGTGTTTTTGGATGGTTAAAAGGTCCTTTATAGTGAATTACATCTTTTTTATTTACCTACAATTTACAGAGCCTTGATTCATGGTTATTAATCTAGAGGTTAAAGTTTATTTTATGTTATACACCAAGGGTTCATGAATTATATAAATCATGTGGTACTTGTTCCACTTATTAATCTGGTCACCTCAAAATTAGAAATACTTTGTCATTATTTTGCAGTTGACTGTGTGCTTGTGAACTTATGGTTTGATTATATATTATCTCTCATGCTTGTGATTTACTTATATATTACCCTTAGGTAATATGTCGATGGAAAAACCTGGGTATATCCATTGGATGGACATGGAGGAACTACACACAAAAGCACTAGTCAATACTGTAGAGGAGCCTGCAGACCTGCTTATGAATTGAGTGATGAAAAAGTTCTTGATTACAAATTCACTGTTGAGACAGCAGAAGACGAACATGAGGTTGTTATTTTGATTAGTTCTTCGGAATCATAGTGAATAAGAAAATGAGGCCAAACCAGTAGTCATTGGCTTATGTGCTGGTGGTAGTAAATATGCATCTTTTCTTGTTCCAAGGGGAAATGGAAGGCCACACAAGTGAAAGGAGCCTTACTAATGATCATGACTTGTTCACTACATTTATTTTCAATGTTTAACCGGATGGCTTGTGATTTTGTTTAACTGGATTATGACAAACTGTAATGGTGACTTGATTTTTTTTAAAACTTTAATGGTTATTAAACTTTGATGGTTTATGTAACTACATATTTTTTTCTTACATTCACTCTCTTCTGCCGGAGAGTGCATAACACTCTCTCATTTTCATATCCAATAATGGTTACTGTGTACAATTTACATACCTTGATGATTAAATTGTATATTTTTTTTTTAATGGTCACTGTGTATTTTTGGCCAAACTTGAATGGCCACGTTTTACTAAACCCTATATTTAATACTTCATTCTATCTTGTTTTATGTATAAATGAGTGTATTTGTTGAAATGTAGGTTATTCTTCCTTCTTCTTTTTTGTATAAATCCATGTTTTTAGTAATGTAACATTTTTAAGATGACTTTTTTTCTCTTGCCAAATACTCGTAGACTACGATGAACAAAAACAAGCAAAAATGTAATAAAAATGTGATGTCTCTATTTACATGTTCATTTTGAATTTTTTGGGATTAAATTGATTAATGTTTGAGTGAAAATTAAAAATTATTCTTTTATAATTTTAAAAAATTAATATATACATTTTAAAGTAGATTATATATACTTTTTAATAATATAAAAATATTATTTTTTTTAATTATATATTATTTTTAAATTATAGTCAAAGATAAGTTAATTTGACTACACTAAAAACAATTTGAACATCTAAATAGGTATAGAGTGAGTAGTATAGAAAGAAAAGCCTAAAAACAAAAAGATTAAAAAAATGAGAAATATTTTGACATAACTTAAAAATAATTTGTGACACTTTATTTGTAATAAATTTATATAAATGACACATTTATCTATTTATTTTTAATGTTATACAAATAATCATTATACGTTTAATTATATTAAAAACTTAAAAGTGAATTCATTAAGTATATATCTTAAAATCCTACAATAAATTACTATAAAATATTAAATATTAAACTATAAAAGACAACCTTTAATGAATACATTATTTATACTTTATATTATATAAAAAAGAATAATTGAAAAAAAAATTGAAATAACAAAAATTTGATGTAAGAAAAAAGAAATAATTAAAATATTAAATCTTGCACAAATGATTATAGAAAAGATGGGAAGTATGTACATGTATAAACAACTGGTTATCGAGAAATACATATATAGAGATATACCCACTGATCAATGTTGGCTGCATTTAATAATCTAACAAACATTTAATCTGCAAAGAGTTTTAAAAGGAATTTATAATGATTACTCACAAAGTAATTCTTTATTACATTTAGTAATATTTTTTTTGTTAGGACACTCATATTTAAACACTTAAAAATATGTTTTTTAAAATTTTGTTTGATAAGAGTATTGATGCAAGTTATACATTTGATAAAGAGGCAAGAGAAAGATAAAGAATTCTAACTACTTATGCTATCTTAATAATTTTGAGCATGTTAAATGAATCATTACATGTTCTATTTATAAAAAAAAAATCCAACCACCACTAATATGAATGATATTAATTTATAATAAGTTTACAATGCAATAATTAAGTTTCATGTGTTTACATTATCAATCAAATATTATAACAATCATCCTTGATTGTTAATGTAAATTATTATGTAAATGACTACCTCGTTAAAAGGTTACAAGAAAAAATTCAGTGGGATAGAAGTATTGACGAAAGAAAAAGTGTATAGTCTCCTCTTGAACAAAACGTTTTACACTTTAACATCTTGATATAAAAAATTTATAAATCTTGACATGTCAATCATCGATGTGGGAAATGATTTTGTAAGTAAATCTGCTAGATTATCACATGAGTGAACGCTTTTTACATCAATGTCACTAGTGTTTTGTAGTTTATGAGTGAAAAAGAATTTAAGCAAGATATGTTTTGTTTGATCTTCTTCGATAATCCTTCATTTAATTGTTTAATACAATCTAAATATAATCAAACATAAATACATATTGAATGACATGATTCTCGGATATATTGAATAACTAGATCGCAACCAAATATATTCCATACTTGATTCATGGACTGCTAGCAATTCTGTATGATTTGATGAAGTTGTGACCATAGTTTGTTTTGTAGACTTCAAAGAGATAGTAGTGCCATAATACGTGAAAACATAACTTGTTTGTGATCGTCTAAGAATGTGGAATTGACTTGGTCAAAAAAAAGTGGAACTGACATGTATTTAGCATCTGTATAACAATTAGTTGCAATTTAAACTATTTAAAAGAATATTTTGAGATTAATTGTCCCACAAAGGTTTCTCAATATATTTTTTATCTCTTCGCAATGTCTTTCAGTTGGATCAAAATTGAATCTCACCAATAGGTCCACAACAAATGCAATATCAAACAGAGTATTTTTTGCAAGATACATAAAAGTACCAATAACACTGAGATATGAAACTTCAGTTCCAAGAACATCTTCATATGATTTTCTAAGACAGAATAGATCATTTTCAACTTTAATTGATCGAACAAGCATTGGTGTGGTTAGTGGATGAATTTTATCATGTAGAATCGATCAAGAATTTTTTGTGTGTAAGTGGACTCATGAACGAATATTCCTAAATATAAGTGTTCCACATGTGTAAAATTTTATCTTTTCATCATATTTATATCGTGATCCTAACTAGAGAATACTTCAAAGTTAAAGTATTTTTCGGCTGATGTTGGTTGAGTACTATTCTTTAACACACTGAAATGATTCGTTGGCCTCTAAATGGAGTTAAAAATTCCTCGTAGTTCATGTATCGAGCATTAAGAACTACATCAAATAAATTTATTTTCATTATTGTGAAAAAAACGCCATTTCTATTATCTTAGGGGACTTTAAAAGAACTTTTTTAAAAAGTATGTTCAGTAGTACTCTATTATCATGTGATGAGCCCTCCCATCCTCCCATCCTGGTAATATATTTGTAATTATATGTCACGAGTACAAACTGCTAGAATATTGGTAGTGGGTTCTCATTTTCTATTATTAAATCTAACTTTATCTTTATCATCAACCCGAATTTAACATTTGTTTCATCCAAACCACCTAAGCAATTCTCTAGAAATAAATTTCTTAATAATGTATATATTTTCAATTTGTAATATCAAAAGTATTTTTAAAAGTTTATAAAATTACCTGAAATTACATCCATCTCTCATCTTGATAATTTTGTGTCAACGGTTGAGGTTTCTTTAATAACAAATTATGACATCTTAGAATATTTCAAAGTATTTGTGATATCCCTTGTACTTTACTATATTTAAAATTCAATTTCTAAAATAAACAAATCAATTTACAAGATAATAGAATGTATCTAATTATATATAATAAAATGCTTTCTTAAAATTCTTTTGCTAGTGAAAGTAAATAGATAAATGTAACTTATAAATACATGTATGTCAAAAATTTATGCAAAAGTATATGACTCAAATATATACGTCAGTTTAATTATGCAATGTAGAGTATAAGGAACTCTCGAGAATCATTTGACTGACACATAACCCATCCTGAAAATATGAGTGATTTTTATGAGTCGCAACTCAGTAAATATAAACTTTCATTGATTAACTCTTGCAGATCAAATTCATATATATCATTTTGTCATACAATTATCTCATATGATAATATTCATGTATTTATTTTTCATTCTTTTGATTGTGACAGGTCATGTCTTGTATTGTCCCAGTATTTTTGTAATTGGCTCAAACAATATTTTTCAATATATTTTTCCATAAGGCTCTTTTCCGATATGATTAGCACGAATGCCCCCATGTACTTGTATTAGCTGGAATACAATTTAGGATAGTCATAATGCCTTTATTTATTCATGTCTACTTTCATTTACATTATAAATATTATGCATATATTTATCCTTAGTCATATAATAACATTGAGATACATAAACAATCATGAGAAAAAGGAACATAAGATAAATCTTAGGTAATTTCCTAAGATCTTAGTACAGAATAATAGTGTATTAGTAAAATTTTAAGTTAATCTTGATTTTACAAAAATACCCCTATCATATTTGCATATAAAATCCTATGTATCTTAGGCTCCCTGATCTCAACAATCATATATTGAACTTAAGTATATCACAAGTACATATATAACAGGCCACATTTACGATGAACATATGCAATATATGCATGTGACTTTGTCCAATTTATTTTGTTAAGATCAAAACAAACTTTTGTATTATTCCGAGATATTTATGGACCCGAAAGTTGAATAAACCAGAAGGTCAACTATATAAACATAAAGGTTTCCAAATATTTGACCCGAAGGCCCCATGTATAAATATGAAGGTTTCTAGTACATTGTTAATAATACGTGTATGTACAGTCCCAACGCCTTTACTTAGTCCAATACAAATGAATGATTGATATGCATTTAACATATAATGATTTAAAAACCTATAGTCATGTATATTTTCCAGTACATATAACCTTTATCATGTATCCAACAATATATAGATAACATTATCTATAATCAATACAACCACGAAATAAACCATATCTATGTATATATCAATATCACATTCATCACTTAACATATAGCTCCAAGCATTCTTACCATTTATCCATGTAACAATTTTGAAACACATAAACGTACAAGTCCTTGTATGCAATCAATACATATATCCGCATAATCATTCACTATGTTCAAGTAATCATTAACTATATCTAAATAATCATTTCATGTCTATCAATTAAGAACATATATCCCTTACCACATATGTGTAGAGAAAATTTCTGATTTATACTCACCTTTACCCATGTAGTTTAATACTAATGTTTACCTCTTTTAAAACCTTAATAGACCCGTTTGATATCCTATATTAGCACACATAATTATCAATATAAGAAAACATACAGAAAAACTCCATCACAAAGCCATTGCCCAAGACAACTATTAATAGCCCGAGAATAAAAAAATATGGCAAAAATCAGGGAAACACAACTATAAACATTATAATACACGCGCGCACGCACACACACACACACAGATATATATATATATATATATATTTATATATGAAAACATCAACATCAGATTTCCCCTAAATTAAACCCTAGCTCTTTCTTCTCCAAACTCCAAAGAGAGTTCAATTACATTAGATACGAGCTACCCAGTGATTTTCAAGCAATTTAGACGCTTGAATCTAAAGAAATGGTGAAGATTTGATTAATAATGAAAATTTCTCTTATTTATATATTTCTACCTGATGAATAAATGAAGAAGGACGTTATCTATCTTATATCAATTATTTACTTTCAAAATTATAAAATATCATTATTTTTAATAATCGATCATTTACTAAACTTAATCTACTTAGAGGGTTGGTTTCAGTGGAGAACTATTTAATTTATAGAACTTAGAGGACACTACTTATTTCATAAAAACGATAACATCATTTGTTCAAAATACATATACTATGTAAATACAAACACACTTATGAGAAAATTTTATACATTTGGGAAAAAATGAGTGTAAAATTGAGAATACAAATATATTATTTAGAGAACATATTAGTCTTTCACTTCTTACTTTGTAAAAATATTCACATTTTTCATTAAAAACACATGTGTTTTGTAAACAAAAATAGAATTATGAGAATAAATTATGTATTTGAAAAATAAATAGTGAAAAAATGATTACAGAACACATGTTATGTAAGTACACAATGTAGTAGTTCTCCGGTAAACTTGTTTTCATTTGAGCTCAGACCCCTACTTATATATATATATATATATACACACACAAAAATAGGGATCTAGGAAAAACTTTTTTGATAGAAAACTTAAAGTACTCATCTCAGTGTGTAATTAATATTGTTATTAATTCTATTACAAACTGGAAAGTATATTATGTCTAGATAACATACCAAAATAATTGATTCAGTCAATATCAACCGTTAGATTATTTACAAATCAATGGCTGACAAAAGTACCTTAAGTTTTCTCCAAAATATGGTTTTCTTTTGAGCTTTCCTCTCTCTCTCTCTCTCTCTCTCTCTCTCTCTCTCTATATATATATATATATATATATATATATATATATATATATCATCCAAATAATTAACCTGTTCTAAAAATTCATAAACTTAATCCATTTTTCCAAAATCTCATTCTCTTATTCTTTTTTTAAACCCCGACAATGCATTCTCGGGTCAATATCTCAAAAATAAATAATTCTTCTAGATGTCCATAATAAAAAGAATAACATAAACTATATAAAAATGCATAATTTGTGCAACACTTGAATGCATATTAATTCTCTAAATATTTAAAAATGCATTTTCACGTATTTTCTAAGAAAGATTGTTACAATATTGATCAATTTAAAATGTCTGGATACAATCTCACCAATCCTTTCAATATGTAGCTGAATTATTCAAATTTTTTTTGTATAATGAAAAAGTATAAAAATATTATAACGACTTCCTCCAAACATGAATTTTTATTCCCACCCAGTCCCTCAATATATCTAAGCATCTCACTAAATTATAATATTCATTCTCAAACTTGTCTACCTGCATATCCTTAAATCAGTCTTTTAGATTCATATTTTGAAAAACAATTAGAGTACATAAGTTCTTCCCCAGCTTGAGCAACAATCGGTTCATCTTCATTATTACCTTATTTAACACGGTAAATTAAGTTTCATAATTTTGTAACCAAAGTTCTAACAAGTAATCATCTTCTTCAATGCAGTTGAATAAAACATGACAACCAAGAAGGACAATACATCCAACTTTTTGAAATGATATTTTGAAGGTATTTCATCCTTAGAACAAGCAGAATGGCCATTACCATATTCAAAGGTCATAGACAAAGGAAACCAAACTTGTTTTGTCTTAACAAAATAAGCATATTTAGTAATAAAATCTTGTGATTTGGTCATGATAAAGGTAGTTAGATGTGTGAGAAATTTCTCAATGGATTTAATAATATAAGCATTACCATCACAAGACCGGATAATATTTATCAAAACAAGATTCTTATATAGAAACAATATCAAAACATTTCATAGACAACCACCACATAATAAAAATTGTACCAATATTGACAATCCTTTTTTGAAGTATAAGGCATATGTTTTCAACCAAAAAAATAATAGCTTTCCCTCATACACAGGTCCATGAGCCAGAAATTGGATTAAAAATGGCAAAATTTGTGCTATTAGAAAAAATATACATCATATTAGGTTTCTTGTAAATATGATTAACAATATTTTGAAGGTGTTTGACATTTGAAGAGGGTTCAATCTGTGAAGGTGTTTATTTTTTAAACAAGACGGCGATGGAAAAGTTTTGAAACTAAGAGTTCATTTGATAGGCTTGACAACTATGACAACAACAAGGCGTTGTGGAGAAACCTACATTGCTTATTGTTTAATCATTTCACCAACTAAAAAACTTAGGGATAATAGCATTCTTATGTCTAATTCCCTAAACAATAATCTCGACTAGATGCGAGTGATTGTTTAGAGAAGTAAGACAAAGGTTCTCGGTTAGATTCGAGTTCTCGAAAAAATCAAAGTTGAAGATAAAGATATGTAAATTTTAAATTGAAAAGTCAATCTAGGTGAAGATTGCAAAAGGAAAATGATTTACGTGATAAAAAAGGAAAATGTGAATTGAATTTGAAGGTTATGGTTTGAGGAAGGGGAAAAGGAAAGGGAGAGAAGAGAGAAGTCGACTCTTATCAGTCATGATCAAAATCTTCTTTCGATTAATCAATGGTGTGCACCCTATAACTGTATAACATATAAAAATTAACATAAAATATAATAATTATTATTAAATAGATTAATCTAATAAAAATTGTACTCAATATATAGTATTTCTAAAATACTATTAAATTAAATAATGGAAAAAATATCATGTCAAACTTGAACTTATAAGAAAATTAAAAATTCTCAATTAATATTATCAATTACAAAGGACCATTTCACCAAATTAATTATAAGTCACGTACTTTTATAAAAATCAGAGTTAGAAGAAATAAAAATTTACATATTTTTATTTTATAATGTTATAAGATTATTTGCAGGCATGAGTAAAAAAAGATAAATTTTGGATAGATAAGACATATAAATAACAATTACTAATATACTATGTATAATAACCCAATTTTATAAATTTGTGAGGATATAATTATCTTTTTGTTTTATATAAGATTAGAGAATTATGAATAATCATTGTAATATTGAAGTACAGAAAATAATAATATTTATATTAAAATAATAATATATGTTCGTGATACTTGAATATTATTCATGTTTTGAAGTTCAGAATAATAATATGAATTCTTTGATTTTTTTATCCTCCTACATCGAATAACGTATGAGTTAGAGTTTCTTGTCGTCCTATAAAATGTGTTGTATGATCTTGGTAAACTTATCCCACATTGAGTAGAATGAAGGAAAAAATAACTCAAATTACATAATATAATAAGTTAAATGAATATGGGTGACACAAAACCCTAGTTAAAAATATATTTCACATGGAGGGAAGATGAAGGGAAAGCAACTTTAGTTGCGTATATAATAAGTTGAATATGTGTTTAGTAAGCTTATTTATAAATAATGGTGTTGAGCTTGAATAATGTTTCAAGATCCAACATTTAAGGAAAAACAGTAGGAATTTACATTTCCTATAAATTTATTGAAACATTTGCACAGTTACTAAGTCATGACACTGATTTGATATTTAAGTGTCCTCAATCGAGTAAAATAAAGTGGGAGCACTTTCAACTCCTATATATATATATTTAATGAAAACATTTGCACATTCACAAAGCTATCACATTAACTCGATATTGAGAATTTTATTTTACTATAATAGTATCCCACATCGAGTGAAACAGAAGGAATGAACTCATCTTTCCTATATATTTTATGTAAGTGTTTGCACATTTGTTAAGCCATGATGTGAAGTTATTATGGAGCCACATTGAGAAAAAATGTTGAAGGAACTTATGCTTTTATATATTTTATAAAACCTTTACTAGATCATGACACTTTATCGTAAAATTCCTCAAAGAAATCTCACATCGAGTAAAAGAGAGGGGAACAAACCTATGTCTTCTATGTAGTTTATCGAAACATTTTCTAGGTGATTAAGTTTGTGAGAATTTTAAATTTTCTCTTCTACGAATCCCACATCAAATATGCATAAAGTAGGGGGAATACCTTGCTCTATATAAGTTTAAAGGAAGCCATCCTTAGGGATAGAAATCAAAGTGAATCTCATGCTTATACTTTATGGTAACCATCCTTATTTTAAGCCAATTTTTAATTACTTTCTAATTAATTTTAGCTAATATCCTTATTTAGGGAGACAGTGATAACATTTTTTAATATTTTTTATCAATTAATTTAGTGTTTATAGTCTTGCTAATGTTATCAAAGTTGAGTAAAGTTTTTGCTAATACAAGAACTCATGGATTTTAATACAAAGCATATAATAATAGTAAAATAAGATACATAAATGTAGTATAATTGATTGTTTCCCTTGAAATTGATTTGATATGTAAACTTGTTAGGTGATCATAAAGGGTTTCTTGAAAGAAAAAGAAAGTAACTAGTTATTAAAGTTTAGAAAGTTTGAGTATGAGGTATGTAAAGTACGTAACTACAACACAGATTATGGGTATCATATGGACATGTGTTTTGTATATCTACTTCGCTATGTGTTAATTGGAATAATTTTATCATTTAATTATGTATACAATTACATATCATTGAGATAATATATGTTGATAGTTACATGATACGAGATCATGTAAATATGGATAAGTTCATGATATGATATCATGCATATGCGTACTTAAACTATAAGTAAAAATGATAAATTTGTGTTGGTATTGTTTCGTTGTTATGAGAAGACAAGTTTACAAAAGCCTTGTATATGCTCAAGTCTTATGTAGGTTGATAAGGGTAGTTCATTATTGGAAGGGCAGGTTCAAATGATCAAATATATGTGATTAACTGAATTTGCCTCATGCACCTTGTGAAGTCTATGTGACTAAACACCATTGAGCAAGGCCGCCTTAGGTCTTGAGCTCGACAGAGCAATAATAGAATAAGGTATGCAATATGCAATGACACCAGAGAAGGCTCTCATGGGATATTATGTGACAAGTAAGCCCATGAGACAATGTCACTAAATACCAATAAAGAATAAGAGTCAAACATTGTGCACAAGATAGGGGTCCAAGTATATTAAAGAATGCCAATAAGATAAAGATACATTGAAGTGAATGTTGAGTTACATGTGTATGATATATCACTGCATTTAGTAATTTACTTCATGAGTTGTGCGGCTCATAGTTATATTGTATTACATGTAAAGGCAAGGGTAAATGGAAGTAGAAGTATGACCGAGCTGAAAACAAAGTCTTGCATAGATGATTCATATATGCATACTTTTGACTTCTAGGAATGTCCAATCCCTTATACATTTTAGAAATATGTTGTATAACAATGACATGTTTTTGTTAAGATAGAAGATAAATTATAAGATGGAGTAGAGTCCAATAGTATATGTGTATAATCTTTTGTAAATTTGTAGGAGTTATAATATGTAAATTATGTAATAACAAATATTTTTATTATTAATGAGTCTAAGATAGTATACTTGCACATGAATTAAATAATATAATATCTTTTTAATAATAATATAATATATGGAGATGACTCACTTTCCATATTATATAGCATTTTAATATTTCAAATAAATTTTATTTCCTTAATTTTATCAACCAATTAACAATCCTTTTTTTACTTCTAGAAAAAAAATTAAACCAAACAACTTTCATGTATTTAAGTTATACGAGCATTTTCAAAGGAAACCCTTATTTTGTTTCCCTAAAATACGATAAAATAATAGTTATTTAAAATATAAAAATTCAAAAAGTTATTCTAATTCAATGGGATCATCTATATTAATTACCTAAATTTTAAATATAATATTTTACATATATTTCTTGCTCTTAATATAATAGGTTACATGGTTGGAGATGATAATCCTTATATTTGTTACTTATATTCATATATTGATGACGTGGCAAATATAATGGAGCAAAATTGAGTCACTAATTACGCGGATTAATTTTCTCTCACCTAAAAATTATAGGTAAGGCTATCATGGTTGGAATATATGTTTTAAACTAAAATTCCTAAATTTGTCCATGTGACAATAATATATGTAAGGGCTCTCATGCAGTGGAGCTACTCTAAAAGGCATGTCCAACAGCTCCCTAGTAGATTCCTTATAAATATTATAAAATGTTATATCCTAGTGATTTAGGACAATACTTTTATACACGTACTCCAATAACATTCATTATCCTTATTCCTTATTATTAAAATAATAATGTATTTGAATTTCAAATACCTACCTACAATACAGATAAACGACTCTTTCACTAACGGTTAAATATTTGTATCTATTAATTAGTATCAAATCGTATCAATATATATCAAATCAAATTATTTTGTATCAAATCAAATCGTATAACCTTTGGAATATCCCGATGGATCTATAGGATGTAATAAAATATTTGATTCATGAAGAATAAGAAGAGGATGAGGAAATGGAGACTGATGTATCTATCTATGTACAATCAAATTAGCAGATACATAGCCCAATTCGTTATGTTGGGTTAGTTTTCAATCATCGAACCATCAATCTTAATAGATCACTGGGTCATCAACGTATCTTTTGGGATTATTTTACTAATAATCCAACGTATCCAGATTATGTTTTTTGCTTTTCGTAGGAGATTTCATATGCAAGAAAATTTATTCTTGCGAATTCAAGCCGTCATTGAGTCTTATGATCCATACTTTGTGCAAAGGTATAACTCCGTTGGAGTTCCGGGACTATCATCACTTCAAAAAATAACTGCTGCAATGAGAATTATTACATACGGCGTATCCGCAGATGCCGTTGATTATTACATTCGTATTGGTAAAAGCATGACCATCGAAAGTGTTAGGAAATTTGTGATAACAATTGTTCAAATATTTGCCGAACGATCTTTAAGAACGCCTAATAATGCAGACATTCAAAGGTTAATGGATCTGGTTGAACAATGAGAATTTCCCTGAATGCCACGTAATAATAATTGTATGCATTGAAAGTGGAAGAATTCCCCAATGGCATGACGTGGGATTTTTCGGGTCATTATCGGGCCAACTATTATCCTTAAAGTTATTGCTTCACATATCTATGGTTGTGGCATGCATATTTTGGGCTTCCCGAATCACTAAATGATATCAATATGTTGAATGGATCCAATTTATTTTCCAAATGGGTAGAAGGTCAGACACCCAAAGTTTAACTATACCATTAATGGTCACACATATGATATATGATACTACCTAGTTGATGTATATATCCTCCTTATCCAAATTTTGTGAAGACTATTTCTACTCCTCAAGGAAATAAAAGAAAACATTTTACATATGATGTTGAACGAGTTTTTGAAGTTCTTCAAGCTAGATTTGCTATTGTGTGTGGACCTTATTGGTTTTGGGATATTAAAACGCTTAAATACATCATGTTGGCATGTATAATAATGCATAATATGATTATCGAATACGAAAAACATATGCAAGATATAAATTATAATTACGAGACATATGTGAAACCCCATATATTCTAATATCTCAAGAACACACAAATACAATGAAGGAGTTCATGGAATTTCATCATCGGATTAGAGATAAAAGTGCTCATGTTAAGCTTCAAAATGGTCTTGTGGAGCATTTGTGGTTAAAAAAATTGGTGGTTAGACAATTACGTCCCAAAATATGCATTTCTTGTAGTACCAAGGTATTTTTGTTAAATACCTCTAGACCAATAGCATATGCTTGATATGTTATATAGTTGGGAACTATATTTTTCAGATTTATGTGTTTTCTATAGATTTTGTTGTCTCTGTAGACTTTCTCTTTCAAATTTACAGATTTTTCATACTTAGATTTGCAGATTTTGTTTTATCAAAACTCTATAGTAAATCATATTTCAGTTTTATGGATTTTTTACTATAAAATCATAAATGATATTTCAGTTTTGCAGATTTTGTATGATATAAAATTTGCAGCAATCTTTTGTTGCAAAATCATAGTTATAGGTTACCATATGTTTTTCAAATGTCATTAATAAAATGTATGACCTCATTTAATTATAAACATGTTGTTGTTACTGGAAAGTTCTGTATTTTGATAAAAGCAAACCACATAATCAAACTACCATCAAAACGTGAAGGAAATTAGACAATCAGATTCCATTAAGAAGTCAGTCTTGGATACATTGATACTTCTTTATAATCAGACTCCATTAAAGAAAGAGATTAGTATACTTTAATAAAAAAAGCACCTGATGAAGAACAAATAATTAATCGAGAAAATTGTGCACGCTTTCTTTCAATGATTTCTTCTTTTTTCAAGTTGAAATACTTGGTTTCAATAGTCCCCATAGAACTTGTATCCTTTGCCATTATTTTTGCACTAGCTTCATCTTATTCTTTGACTTCTCTTGTTTTTTCACGTTCATTCCTCTTGTTTGCTAATTGTATCATCTCTTTTAGTTGTTCATTTATCTGTTTCCAAGATTCGAGTTGATCAGCCCTCATCTTTTCTAGAATTGCAGTTCTACCATTATCTTCATTTTCTGGTCTCTTTCTTTTCTTTTTCATTTCTTTAGTGACCTTTTTTCCAATAAGCCTTTCAAATTTTGAGCTCTCTAACATCACACAATTTGATGGGAAAGAGATCATGGGGGTTTCCTTCCTGGTTTTTAGTTTTTTTTGTAGCAAAATAATTATTCCATTTAGGCAAGTATCTTAATAGTTTCCAACAATGTTCTAGACAGAAATTAACTTTATAAACTTCTTTGTACATCTCCTTTGCCACATGTTATCTATTAAATTGTCCACAACTATTTAATTACTATCAACAATATAAACTAATTTTTAACCACACAAAAAAGTAGAATAACAAATGAAGATTACCTTATCAATTTCTGAGTACCCACTTCGTCCATCAACTTTATTATGAAATCCTTGGAATATGTTCACTACAAGTTGAATCATAGACCAATGATGTGATAAAGTTGATGAAGTACGATTGGATTGAAAGTTTCTATGTGTCAAAAAATAGTTATGCACTCTTTATGTTAGGAATCTACATGTAATTTGATGATAACATTAATCTTAGAATTATAGAAATTTTAATTGATGTAACTGATCAATTGATATGAAAATTATAAATATCAATTGATCAGAAAACCATTTATCAGTTGAAGTGTGTATATGAATCAACTGATAATTTGGACTGTAGCATAGGTGTACTTAGTCTATTTCAATTGATACGGTGTAAATCAATTGATATTATTCTCATCAATTAATGTTATAGTCGATTGATATAGATCATCAATTGATGTGTAAATTAAACTGTCAAATTATAATTATTTGAAGACAGGAAATTGCACAAGTGAAGGATGATTGATTGATATTGAAGCATCGATGGATAGGAGATCAATCGAAGAAGCCAAGTCAAGTATTGAAGACCATCAACTGATGTGAAGATCCATCGATTGATATATCAATTGATAACATCTATCAATCGATAAGTCATTATTTATCAATCGATGGATATAAAGATCAATCGAAGAAGAACATCAGTTGATGGATTAAAGGATGGATCAATTGATATGCTTAATAGTAAATTATCAATTGATTGAGACAACACAGAAGGACTATCTGTTGAAAATCCAGAGGATAAAAGCACACCTATGGAAGACAATCTATGATGACTGTGAAGACTCAATCTGTAGCTGTCTTTCAAACCTGTTTTCTAAAAATGGAAAAAGGTAACAGGAAGGTAGATAGAAATAATCCAAAAATAGGAATTGTAAAAACACACTTGTAGTTTATAAACAAGCGTGGTAGCATTGTTAGAAGAGAACAAGTTAGACTATTTTTCTTAAATCAACTGTTCAGTCTTAGAGCACTTTGTAAGAACAGTTGGTTTATCTTCTAACTTTGTAAAAATGAAGCTATGTTTATTTTAACCTAGAAATATTGAGCAAAAATATACAATGATGGAAAAACCAATCCATCAGTAATTTTAAATCTCTTTGTTATATTTAATTTTCAGTCTTTATGTTGTTCAAACATATTCTCTCTAATTCTCAAACATCAGTAACAAATATTAAAATAAGTAAAAAGTTTTAATATTTGTATTCAACCCCCCCTTCTACAAATATTGGCATAGTTCTGGGAAATAACACTTTAACTGTATGTTGCATTTGTTTGATCAGCAGCTATAATTGGGTCCAGTGAAATATTTTTCCATGCTGAAATAAGCAATTTATCATCTTTTTTTGTAAAAAAATTTGTTCATTACTTTTTTCCTTTGACTTTTGTGAAGAAAAAACTTGAGGTTTTGTCCCATCTATACTTTCTTCTTCATTGAGACTTTGTGAGAAACAACAATTCTGAGTTGGCATTATAAAATTCTGAATTTAGAATATCCGTAAAGGAAGACACTTTCTCACTAGAATTTGTCTCAAAATTTACCTAAAGAGTAATTGTTATAACAAAAAAAGGTCATACATCTTCGTATTCACAATTAATTTAAAAGGATATGATTTTAGTAGCTCACAACCTATTTAAACTATTGTAGAATGAACCGGAGAAGAAACGAGCTAAATTCAAACAGGTTAAAGAGAAGGCATACAAAATTTAAACAGTGAAATATCCATCTCCATGCTTCTACTTTAGGCAAATAGCTAAAATTCTGCTACTTTATGTACATTTTAATAATATAGTTATTTGTTTATATAGTCTAGTAAACATATATTCCGAAGAAGTAAAATAATACAAACTCTAGTAAATTTACAAGAGTGCGAGTTATACAATTAAGTAACTCTCTTCCATGTATGTTTTGTACAATTTTGATTTTCTGTATTTTTGAAATTCACACAACATGTAAACCTGATCCACATTCCCCAGAACTCCTCAGTATCGATATCAAAGGTGGATCACTATTATCATAAAGGGAATAATTTAAGAAAGGTGATCATTAGCCTTAAATATTTAATGAAGGTTCAACTTAAATGTTTAAGTGCTTGGGAGCCTGCTTCTATAAAAAAAATCCCTTCTCATACTCAAATAATGTAAGGCCTGACTTCAAATTTCTCGTGATCTTTTTCACATCTAGACTCCACCTACCAACACATTCACTATAGAAAAGTAGGTTATTATAAGATTGACAAAATCTGGAATTTCTAATCAACACCAAATATATATACTTAATATATAGTTTGTAGTCTCGGATTAACAACTTAATAGAGTGGATTAATAAACATACTAAATTCAGCTATGTACCACAAAAAATCATGCTTAAAAATACTCTAAATCAGCTTAAAATTGAGCTTCTTTTAAAATTAAAGGGAATGTTTATATGTTAAAAAAATTGAGATACAAATCTCATTAAGATCAAACTCAATAACACTTGTGTTCCGTTACAATACAAGTTTGAAAAAAAATCAGAAGATGAAGCTTAATATTTGAATTAACAGAATTCAGGCATCAATTTATGAATCAAAACCTCTAACCCACTAGCATCAATTCATAAAAAAGATTTGAAATTTTACATCAACTAAAGCAATCCCAAACACTCATAAAAGACAACACCATGTTAACAAATCAAAATATATAACACAACTGAAAATTTGATAAACCTATTACACTAAGATGACAAAACTAAAATCAAGAAAAAACTTGAGATTAATGTTTTTGAGCAGTTGGTAGCAATAAATTATGGAAAGTTGAGATATTTGGAAATTTCATCATTTGATTTAAATTGCCCGTAGAGCTGTGAACTGGGAATATGACAAAACAGTCCAAGTGATGTTTCTTAGTACAATGGTAATATTTTATTAACAATAGCCAAATAAGAAATGACTAGGACATCGTTAAAAATAAGGAATGAGATAGACGTCCTAGCATTTTACGGAAGTACTAGAAAGATGTTGGATTATGGCCCATTTGGCTTATCTTAAAAAAAGTTACTTTTCACTTAAAGTAAATTATTATTTATAAGTTATTTAGGTGTTTGGATGATTTTACTAATAAGCTAATGAAGTGTTTGGTAAATTACAACGTATAAGTTAACAATTTTTTTCTTGTAAATAATATTTATTTAATAGAATATTTAATACATGAATTTTAATTTAAAAATAAAAATATTGATTTTTTAAAATTAAAAAATTGAATTTATTCAAATTTATTAAAGTATTTATTAATATTTGAAGTAAAAATTCAAATTGTAAAAATATAAATTTTAAAATAAAATATACCAAAAATACAAAAAAATATTCATATTTTTTAACAATTGATTAAATTTATTATGAATTCGTTAGATAAATCTAGAACATACACTTCAAATTAAAGTCATCCAGATTAATACTATTATGCAAGTGATTTAAAAAAGAAAGAGTATAAGTTGAGGTGAAAAAAAAGTAGGTAAACTATTCCTTTTTACTTATTACCAAATAAGTTCAAAGTTGACTCACATAACTTTGTAGTCAAACGGTCCAGCATAAGTTTAGATGAACTTATAACAGATATAAGTTGATTATATGACCAGCCAAACACCCACTAAATATTTTTGTTACATTCCTTATATTTTAACTTAGGACATTATATAAGAGTATCTGCCAAAGAGATTGTCAATCTTATGTGATATGATAACATTGGAGTTGGGAGGTTGCCTACTAAAGTTGCAAGAGGAGGTAACTTCCTAAACTAATAAAAAGTTATATAAAACATCTAAAAATGTATAGTGATCTACCTACTTCAATATTAAACTAAATATAAAATTAATATAGATTGGTCATATGGACAACTTTGATCATAACTATTCAAGCAAAATTTTAATAAATGTTTCTAAGAGTGATATGTATATGGGAGAAAATTAAAAAAAATTGATGATTTGACAACTCTTTTAGCAACCACTATTGGAGGTAGTCTGAGAAAACTCTTGGACTTACTCTAAGTTGACAAATGTTATTAACAACTTTCGGGAGCTGTCCTAAAATTTACGGACCCTTACGTAAAATTAATTTTTAGGCCTAATTTATATATTTTTATATATTCTTTTATAATTTATATGCACTGAATTTAAAATTTTAGGATTTTTATATGTGATAGCCTAGGCGTAGGTTTTGTTTGACCGTAAAAGTAACTGCAGCGCGGGGACAGTTGTGTGCATTGGGACAATAAACATGACTTGTCCTCTCTTTTTGCCATTGGAGCAGATTCAAAAAGTGTCCACAAGGACAATATAGTGTCTCTGACCAGTTGCCTCCTTTATCAGGCCATGTCACTTGCTTTATTTCTTTTACACTTTTAACGGTCAATTAATGGATATATTACCGTTAATATTTTAAAAAATAGTTGAAATTTCAGAAAAAATTCTATAAATAGCATTTCCTCTTATTCATTTTGTACACTACTCCAACTTAAAAAAATGAATCCAAAAAATTCTACGTCTTCAAACCCACAAAATCCAAACCCAAATTTTCTAGTCCCAAATGCTGAATTTCCATATTCATTTCCAAATTCTTATTTTCCATATGTTCAAAACACAAATATGGATTATACTCAATTTTCAAATTCATCAAATCTTGATCCAAATTATAATTTTCAAATTTCAAATCCACAATTTCCATTTCCAAATCATTTCTTTCCATATACTCAAAATTTTCAATATAAATTTTCATACCCTCAAAATTTTCAAACATTAGGTTCACAATTTGGAAGCCAAGAAATACCTATGAATAATTAAAATTCTCCACATTCACAAGTTTCTGCTTTTGATGGTATAAATATTATCGATCTCAATGATGAGCATGATGAATTTGAAAATTTACGAGAGAATATTGGTCGGTGGAAATGGAGTGAAGATAAACCCTTAATTAGTGCATGATTGAATGTGTCGATTGATCCTCTTATAGAAACAGATCAAAAAGCAGAAGCATTTTGGGATTGAATTCGTCAATATTGTGAAGAAAACAATCGTGGTCTTATCAAAAGATGAGTTCAAGCTATAAAGAAAATGTGGCAACGAATAAATGAAGGAGTTCAACGGTATGGATCGTGTTATGATCAAGCCGAGCAAAAAATAGGTAGCGACTCAAATTTAGACAACATAATCGAATTAACCCATGAACTCTATAAAGCTAAATACAAGAAAAAGTCTAATTTTGATAAGCACTGAAGTGAGCTTCGAAGACAACCTAAGTGGAGAACTCCTTCATCTAGTGAAAGTACAAAGAGAACTAAATTAAGTGATTTTTGATATTGCGATGTCCCCCGTTCATCCTAAAGGCACAAAAACAACTAAGAGAAAATGCAAGGCAAATGCCGATATGGCTGAAGAGTTAGAAGAAATAAAAGCCTTTGAAAGCTGAAAATTATCATTGTTAGAAAAGTTTAATCAAAACCACGAAAATGAGATGGATCTAAAAATTATTATGGCGGACAGTAGTGTAATGAATAAGGCTCAACTTAAAGTGCATGCGTCACTACTTGAAGAAATCATAAGGAAGAGAACTTAATTTGTTGTCATTGACTTTGTCATTATCTTTTACTCATTAGAAGCTAGTCATTGTCTTATATTCATTATAAAATGTCGTTGGAAGTTTAAGTTTTATATACGTTCTTGAACGCAGTGATATTAGTTTTACACTTATACTACTTTCTTCGCACAAACAAAATCTATAATAAAGCATCCATCATGGATAACAGTTCTGAAGCAATGAAAGATTTCATGAAAGATATGATACTCGATGATTCTCTACACAAACGGCGTATTGAACTTGTTAACGAAGTTTTACGGAGAAGGCTCTTCATCCATGCCTCGTAGGATGATATATAGAGATCGTGAATCAGGTCATGAACGTCTAGTAAGAGATTATTTTACAGAAAGTCCGGTGTACACACTAGAAATTCCGAATGGGTTAGACATATTTTCCTTCGTATTGTGAATGTTATCTCAAACTTCGATCCATATTTCCAGCAGAAAGTTGATGTATTATGAGGAAAGGGCTTATCGTCTTTACAAAAATGCACTACAGCTATGCGTATATTGGCGTATGGAATATCTGCTGATGCAGTTGATGACTATGTGCGAATCGGCGAGTCGACTGCTATTGAATGCTTAAAGAAGTTTATCAATAACGTAACATTGGTATTCGAATGTGAGTACTTGCGGAAGCCAAACTCAAACGATGTTCAATGTCTACTAGCAATGGGGAAGGCTCGCAGATTTCCCGCTATGATGGGTGCATTGATTGCATGCACTGAAAGTGAAAAAATTGTCCTGAAGCATGAAAATAGATGTTCTTGAGCGGTCACAAAGGCATTCCAACAATCGTACTTGAAGCAGTTTCCTCATCTGACATATGGATATGGCATGCTTTTTTTGGAGTTGTTGGTTCAAACAATGACATAAATGTTTTAGATCGGTCACCACTATTTGATGAATTGTTAGACGGTCGTGCTCCAGAAATAAATTATAATGGTAATGGTAATAATTATAGCATGAGATATTATTTAACATATGACATATATCCTGAATGGGAAACATTTGTCAAGACGGTCCCACATCTACAGGGTGAGAAAATAAAATTATTTTCCAGATATCAAGAAAGCTAACGGAAAGATGTAGAATGAACATTTGGTGTACTGCAGTCTCACTTTGTAATTGTACGTGATCCAGCTCGATTTTGGGACAAAAAAAGATCTTGCAAAAATAATGAGAGCATGCATAATATTGCATAATAGGATTGTGGAAGATGAGACAGATACATATGCTACTCCATTTGGACCTCTACCAATTTATGATGATATAACAAATGGTTTATCACAATCCAATCTAGGCGAGAAACCTTTTGCTCCTTATGAAAGATATATCGAAAGAAATATTCAAATTCGTGATAGACAAAAATATCGCTAATTATAAACTAATTTGGTGGAGCATATCTAGCAATTTCATGATACCACACAAATGATGTAATATTTTTAATTATGTAATATTTTTAATTATATAATGTTGTACTAGTTTTTCTAATTATTTGCATTTTAGCTATTTTAAAATAATTTTTGTAATTTTTTTTAAATTATATAATATATAAATATAATAAAATAAATATATTCAACGAAAGATAAAATTTTATAGAAATAGAGCTCCACAAGTTTGATCATATAAAAGTGTCCTTGCCCATTGGAGGGGTGGACACTTTTGTTAAAAAAAACATCCGCTGCTTACTTGGCGTTCCAGTGGGGTCAAAAAAAGAGAGGAAGAAACGTCCATGCGCGCTCCTGATGCTCTAAGAAAAGCCATAATGGGTGGTCAATTGATGAATTGGGATGCGCAAAGTGGAAATGGGCAGATAAGACAGAGTGTTTTTGCATTGTATGGAAGTTTAAAAAGTGGCCAAGGCCAGGCAGGTGGCCACGCCCGTTTCTCTACACTGCACACACTTTTTAATTTTAATTATTACTTTATGCATTCAACTAGCAAGTAATTGTGTGTGTCCTATTTTTTTAAAAATTAAAACGGTAACTTTATAATGTATATATTAGTAACGTTAATATTATTAATGGTAATATTTTACCAAACCTTTTATCCCGTATGAAATATATATTGAAAAGACTATACAAATGCGTGATAAACGGACACATCGCCAGCTACAAAATAACGTGGTTGAGCATATTTCGCACTTTCATAATAATCGTTGATTTTTTTTCATATTATAATGTTTTAAATTTAATGTTTTTTCATGTGATGTTGTAAATATTTTATCATGTAATTTTTTTAATAATATGATGCATTTTAATTATGAGATATGTCTTTTATTTTAATAATATTTAAAAAATATTTAATCACTTCAATTTGAATTATTAAAATTTTAATATTATTAAAAAAATTAAAATTAAATTATAATCCCTTTAACCTTACAGACTCCAAGCTGACTATGTCAGTATTTCTCAATGATATGATTCCAGTCATAAAATACATATCATTTGTGAAAATGGGATTATGGACACAGATTTCAGAAAATCTACCGAAACCGTTTCAGAATTCGTATCGAATACGATTCCCATAATAAGAACACACATTTATCATATACATACAGCAATACACACAATCATCACATAATTGTACATCACATGAATATCATATATTCATAATATATACATACATACAAATATTGTATCAATACAAAACCATGGTAGATCGCATACATGCTTACATATCGAAAATTGTTAAGCACATAATCGAATTAAAACGTTTCGCAAGTAGCTCTGATGCCATTGAAGGGTTTCGAGGCACAATCGCAGCGGAATAAACGCGAAAATTAAATACAAAACGTAATATAAATCGAAACCCTCCGTAGGATCCATGCGAAAACAAAAGATTTAATTCGGAGATTAAGAACAAATACCTTAAAAAGCTTTAACAGTTCATCAATGGAAGATTAATGGAGGTCCAAAGCTTGTTTAATCACCACGTATCCCACTCACGCGATCTACGCTCTACGATATCCACACGAACACTTTTCATGAAGGATTGATGTGTACTAGCACCTGAAAACTGCTTCTCTCTCTATCTTCCTATTTTCTCAAAACGGCTAGGGTTTTAGAAAATATGTGTCTATCAATTAACTCAGCACATAAAGAGGTTATATAGAGAAATGAATAAGTTTTCTAACTATAATTAATACTAATCCAAAATTCTAAATTATTTAATTAAGTCTCACTTAATTAATTAATTACTAATTTTGGAATTAGTTTAAGTAATTCATTTATTCTATTTATATAATTAATTAAGTCATACTTAATTAATATTATAAATAAAATAAATTACTTATTTAATTTAAATTATTTCTCCTTCAAACATTCTTTGTGTGTGACCCTGTATGTTATTATTACGTTAGCAATAATTTTAATATCTAATTAAAATTGTAAATAATGAGCGACATCTAGTAATACATCATTGTTATCCAAGTAATAATAATAAAATCAGTGATTCGATTAAGCCTTTCGTGAATAATGTTCCATGTAATATAATCCCTTTAACCTTATATTATAGATCAAACTCGAGGCATGTATCGTGTCATCATCTTCAATATTTAATCCGGGTTTCCTTGATCAATGAGTAAACTATTAAACAAATCAACATTTGAGCACGACCATGCATTTTATAGTCTCACCCAATCAAGAGGCCAATAATATCACTCCTAAATTGGAAGGTTAAATCATTTATCTATCATTCATATTTCTCATACGATTCATAGTATACCCAATGTCCACTTTTATCATCACCCGGTTAAAGGTAACTTTAAGTGTAATCAAAGTATATTAATTCTCGTATAGAAATATAATGATTTCAAGCCAGAGGATCATTACATCATTATCACAGTGAGAATTTCTTGTGACACTTATTAACATGTAGAATCTCACGGCGGGTCATTCCAGTGTCATTCATTGAGACATGCATTTATGTTCTTGACTTTGGTATCACCATACATATGACCAATGAGATGTGGTCATCTGTCAACAAACATACTAGTCTTATTGCATTATTATTGTCCTTATATAATAATACTCGACTAAGGAATTTTAGAAATAAGATATTATTCAGATAATCTCATTTTTAAGTCACATACTTAAAGATATAATACGTATCAAAATTCCAAGGACATTTATTATGCTTTCAATTTATTACGCAGTAAATAAAACATAATAAATAAATAATAATCAATAAAACATAATCCTTAATAATAAAATATTTTCCTTAAAATATAAAAGTAATTGTCTCTAGGGCACAATTACTAACAATCTCCCACTTGCACTAGAGCCAATTACCCAAGTATCCAATACTCATGGAACTAGTGTGACTTTCGTACTTTTACTGCGACAAAACCTTATTCAATGGGTCTGCAATATTATTATTAATATGCACTTTACATATATGTATATCTCCTTGATCATTAATCTCATTAATTAGGTGATATCTCTTAAGTACATGCCTAAATAGCCTCATTGGCTGCTTCACAAGCATCAATATACTCAAGCTCTATTATAGAGTCAACAAATGTCTCTGATGTGAACCATTCTAGCATACAACATCTCAATTTAAATAGATAAAACACAAAGTCAGACATGAACACTAAATGATCGTTGTCTGTCTAGAAACTAGCATCAGTGTAACCTTTTACAAACAGCTTATATTCTCCTCCATATACCAAGAATTGATCTGTAGTCCTCTTCAAGTACTTAAGAATATTCTTGATTGCCGCCCAGTGACCTTCACCTGGATTAGACTGGTATCTACTCGTCATGCTTAAAGCATACGAGACTTCAAGACGAGTACATATCATTGCATACATTATAGAACCAATTGTCGATGCATATGGATCTTTACTCATACAGTCCTTATCATCCAATGATTTAGGATTGTTTTCTTTCGAGATTGATATCCTGTGAGACATTAGAACATATCCCCTTTTAGCCTCTTGCATTCCAAATCGATGCAAAACTTTGTCAATGTATGTACTCTGACTTAGGCCAATCATTCTTCTTGATCTATCTCAATAGATCCCGATCCCTAAAATATAGGTCGCACACCTAAGTCTTTCATTGAGAAATTCCTACTCAACCAAGTCTTAACAACCTGAAAAAAAAAGGAATGTCATTCCCTATTAATAATATATCATCCACATATAGTACTAGAAATGCCACATTGCTCCCACTAACCTTCTTGTAAATACATGGTTCATTTTCATTTTGAATAAATCCAAACTATTTGACAGTTTCATCAAAATGAATGTTCCATCTCCTTGAGGCTTATCTCAATCCATAAATGGATCGACGCAACTTACATACCTTTCCAACATCCTTTGGATCAACAAAACCCTCAGGTTGTGTCATGTATACATCCACATCTTCTTCAAGGCTCCCATTTAAGAAAGCGATTTTGACATCCATTTGCCAGATTTCATAGTCATAGTAAGCAGCTATAGCAAGCAAAATCCTGATGGACTTGACCATAGCCACTGGTGAAAAGGTTTCATCATAGTCAATACCATAAATTTGCTTGAAACCTTTTGCCACCAATCGTGCCGTATAGGTCTGTACGTTACCATCCATGCCGGTCTTCTTTTTAAAAACCCACTTGCACCCTATAGGTTTTACCCCTTCAGGTGGATCAACCAAAGTTTATACTTGATTAGTATACATGGATTCCATCTCCGATTTCATGGCATCCAACCATCTTTTAGAATCTGGAGTGTTCATAGCGTCCTGGTAGGTGAGAAGCTCATCTTCGTCCATAAGCATCACATCACCATCTTGTGTCAAGAGAAATCCATAATATCTCTTGGCTCATGGCGAATCCTACTAGACCTACAAACAACTTGTGTTTCTTGAGCAGTATCGTTTTCTTGTACATTCTGCTCAGGTTCCTACATTGGTTCAATGTTATCATGTGGGTCTCGAACTTCATCGAGATCTATTATCCTCCCACTGTCTTTCTTAGAAAGCATTTCTCTTACAAGGAACACTATAGTTCGAGCAACAAACACTTTGTTCTCGGAAGGATTATAGAAAGAATAACCCTTTGTTTCAATTGGGTATCCCACAAAGTTACATTTGTCTGATTTACGTCCTAGCTTGTCAGAAGTTAGACGTTTCATAAATGCCTCACATCCCCAAATTTTAATAAATGACATGCTATGACTTTTCTCAGTCCATATCTCATACGGAGTCTTCTGAACCGTTTTAGTAGGAACTCGATTAAATGTATAAGCAGCTGTCTCCAGGGCGTAGCCCCAGAAACTAATTGGAAGATTCCTTGACTCAACATTGATAGCACCATGTCCAACAAGGTGTGATCCCTCCTATCAAAAAAAAACTTTTCTTTGATATTTTCTACTTCATCTTTATAGTCTTTGAACTTTTCAAATGATTCGGATTTGTTCTTCAAAAGAAACATATATCCGTATTTACTAAAATAATTAGTAAATTTTATGAAGTTAATAAAAGCTACCTTTTGTCATCGTACGCATATGACAACATACATTATTATGTATAAGTCATACTCGTTCAATGACCCTTTCACCATGTCCGGTAAAAGGAGTTTTAGTCATTTTGCCAAATAAACTAAGATTCGCATCCTTTTGTATAATTCATAATCAAACTTATCCAAGAATGCATCCTTATGTATTTTGGAAATGTGTTTCTCATTAATATGGCCTCAATGACAGTGCCAAAGGTAATGTTTGATTTGAGTCACTTTAGAACATATAAATTGTTAACTAGTTGTGTAACATTATAAACATCGTCATCGAAATAGAATAAACAACTATTGTTATTTAATTAATATGAAAAAGCCTTTCTTGTCCAAACAAGAAACTAATATAATGTCTCTGCTAATTGCAAGCACATTATAACAATTATCAAGTTCTAAATTAACCTTGTAGGTCAAAAGTTAAGTAATGAGTTCCTCCAACTAGAGAAACTACCTTTACTCCAATTCCAACCTGATACTCGAAGCTTGACCCTTACTGATCATCTTCTTCCGATCTTTCAAATAAGCATGACAATTTAATTTTCAGTCTCCCGATTTTTCATAGAAGCGACAATCGTCTTCTTTGTCAACACCTCATTCAGACTTTAGATCCTGTTTTGGGATTGGAATTTGGTTTGACAAGGAAACTAGATCAAATCTTCTCCTTACCTTTCCATTTTCCTTTCCCTTTTGCATTCCCTATGTTTACCATCATTATAGTAGTAGTTTATGCATTTATCATGTTACTTTCAGCAGTTCTCAACATCCTTAATAGCTCAATAGGTGTTTCATCAATCTTATTCATTTTGTTATTCGTAACAAACTAAGAATATTTGTTGTTTAGAGATTATAAGATCAAATCTAGGTGAGCCTCCAGACCAGTCTGGAAACCCAAAATGTCAAGGTACTCATTATACCCTATAGTCTTTAGAATATGTGGTGTAACCGGTTCTCACTCTCCCTACTTGTAAGTGTATAGTGCCCTTTAATTATCAAATATATCTTGAAGAGTCTGTCCCTCAAATATCCTTTAAGGGTGCTTAATCGTCTCACAAGCATCTATATGCTCATGTTGCTTCTTAAGCTCAGCACTCATAGTTGCAAGCATGAGACATGAAATATCAGTCGCAACATCAATTTACTTCCAATAAGTACTATCATTTGCACATGTTACATTCTCATCTTTAATAACAGGGGAAGAGATTTGACTAACATCGTGGTGCCCGAGGACGATCCTCAAGCTCCTATGTCAGTCGAGAAAATTTGTTCTCGTCAATTTGTCCTTCTCAAGAACTGATCGCATAGAGAAGTTGTTTGTGTTTATCATTTGATATCTACAATATTAAAGTGCATAAAATAAACTAGATTACATATTTAATATTAATTATGTTTAAGTAATTATGGTATATCACCATATAACTCTGTTAGGAATGCAAACACTGGTGATTGTCAGAGAATACTAAAACAGAGTTTATGCTGACGTCATCAGAGTTTAAGGAAGCTGTCGGTCAGAGTTTACTCTATCAGAGAATACTCAATCAGAGTTTACTCTAACAGAGAATGCTCAAATCAGAGAATGAAAAACCGACAGAGTTTAGCTTCAGAGTCTACCAGAAAAGGAAACAGACAAATCAGAGTCTGATTTGGATAGTAAGAAGGAATTCAAGTGCAAGTCTAATTACCTTATTAAAGCTATTCTTATCATAATCTGTTTTGTAATTGTATTTGTAGCTGTGTCTATATAAACACAGAGATAGGTTATAATTGAATGTCGAATTAATTAAGCAATATAACCTAGCAGCTCTTAAAAATATTATTTCTTGAGAAAGTTTTGTATTCAAGATCATTAATAATACAAAACAGTATTCCATTCTATATATTTGTGTTCATAATCGATTTACAGGCACTATTACATTCAACCCCCTTCTGTAATAGATTGATTATTCTGGGAAACAATTGGTATCAGAGCAGGCAGTTAATTACGACTTAAAAAGATCAAATAATTATGTCTGGTAACAAGTATGAAAGCATCAGGATCCCTATATTGAAGAAGGCTGAATATCCTACATGGAGGGTGAAGATGATGATGTTCTTGGAAGCAACTGATCCTGATTATTTGGACAGAATTCATACAGGACAGTATCTACCAACCAAACTAGTGCCATCTATGATTATGGAAGGAAGACAAATCCCTGAGTATTACACCTTAAAGGACAAGAAAGAATGGACCAATGAAGAAAAACAGGAAGTCTTGAAAGATGCAAAGGTAAGAAATATTCTGCATAATAGTCTTGACTCTGTAATGTCTAATAGGGTAATAGCATGCAAAACTGCCAAAGAAATCTGGGATGCACTAGAGGTTCAATGCCAAGGAACAAAGGAGATAAAGAAAAATAGAAGATCTGTACTAATCCAGGAGTATGAATGAGGCTAAGCAGAATGAGTCCCTTACAGATATTTATGACAGATTTCTAACTCTGTTGAACAACTTGGCTTTGGTGGATAAAGTGTATGACAATGAAGATTCAAACACCAAATTTCTGAGGGCTCTTCCAGAAGAATGGGATCTGCAAACATCCTTGATTAGAGACAAGGCGGATTTAGATGAGATGTCCTTAGATGAAGTTTATGGCAAATTAAAAACTCATGATCTGGAGTTACAGCAGAGAAGAAACAGAAAAAGCAGCAAGTCAAGATCTGTTGCATTGAATGTTGAAGCCAAGATTGAAGAACCAAAAGAAAAGGTGTTTAAAGCTTCAATAAGAAAAGGGAAAGAAGTAGTGCTTCAAGAAAGCAGTGAATCAGAGTTTGAAGCAAACTCTGATATAAACTCTGATGATTCTTCAGACTCTGACATGATGGAGATGTTTGCTATGTTTGTCAAAAGCTTCAAGAAATACAGAAAATTTAGGAAGCAAGGAAACTTTCAGAAAAAGCATGGTGAGTCAGACAAGAAAGACAGATTCAGAAAAAGGGAAGATAGAGATGGAAAATCAAAAACTCTTGACAAATCAAAGATCAAGTGTTACAAGTGCAATAAGATGGGGCACTTTGCTACTGAATGCAGAAGCAAGGAATCTGGGAAAGCTCTCATCACATCAAAGAAAGATTGGATGGATTCCTTGGACTCTGAAGAAGAAACTAACCTGCTCTTATGGCAAACTCTGATGCTACCATCTTAAACTCTGAAAAGGTACCAAACTCTGTTTTCACTTTTGATACTGAAAATATTCATGAATTAAAGTCTTTCCTTAGAAACTTGCATGTTAGCTTTAAATCTCAGTCTTTCGAAAATGAAAGATTAAAATCTGAAATACAAACTCTGACTGCTAGGAACAACATGCTTGAATCTGAAAAATCTGATATGTTAAACATTAAGAAAGACCTTGATAATGCTATTCACATGCAAACACAATTAGAAATTCAAGTTGAGTACTTCAAAATTAAAATAGCAAAAGAAAAGGAAACCTTCATAGTTTGGACAAACTCTGGAAAGAAAGTCCAACAAATATTGACCAATAAAAATTAGACTTCTGCTTTAGGATATGAATCTGACAAAAAAAAACACACTAAAGCACATACAAAAAGAACATTGAGTGAGCCTGTGAAATTTGTTAGAGCTAGTGATTTCAAGAAAACTAAATTTGCTGAAAGCTCTAAAAATAATAGTGTGTCAGATTCTAAAAAGGTAAATATAGGGTTACTTTCACATAAGCAACTTAAAGAAAAGTTGAAGGCAGTCGCTAATAAATCAAAAAAGGTGAAAAGAAATAGGAATGACAAAGTAGGAATTACTAAGGAGAATAACTACATGAATATCCCTGATGCTCCTAGGAAAACCTGTTTTACTTGTGGAAATTCAAATCACCTTGCCATTGATTGCAAACAAAAGAAAAAGAAAGAACCTGAAAAACCTAGGTTTGAGGCTAGAAAACAAACAAGATCAAATCCCTGTTTTCATTGTGGTAGTTTATGGCATTCTAATTATACATGAAAAGATTATCATAATTTGTATTACAATTCTTACAAACCACAGCCTCAAATGAGTAATTCTCCAAAACAAACTGTCAAGCAAATATATGTGATAAAGTCTGATAAAATGAGTGTAAACTCTGACAGTACAAACTCTGTGAATGCAAACTCTGATCATGTAAACTCTGTTAACACAAACTCTGATAAAAGAACTTCTGCTGCAAAAGTTAACAAGTTTTCAAAGAAAGGACCCAAACTAGTTTGGGTCCCCAAACTTTCTAATTAAATTGCATTTACTGATTGCAGGGAAACAGAAAAAACATTCTGGTAATTGATAGTGGATGTTCTGCACATATGACTGGAAATATATCCCTGCTTTCAGAGTTTGAGGAAAAGGCTGGCCTAGCAGTATCTTATGGAGATGGCAACATAGGAAGAACACTGGGATATGGCAACATTGTGATTGGAAATGTCATCATTGAAAAAGTAGCTCTGGTTGAAAGACTCAAACATAATCTGCTAAGTGTGAGTCAAATGACAGACAGAGATTATTCTGTGGAATTTCATGGAACTCACTGTGAAGTGAAAAGCAAGAAAAATGGAAAAATAGTTCTTATTGGCCACAGACATAACAATTTATTTGAAGCTAGCTTGGATGTTAATTCTAATGGTCCCTTAACCTGTCTACTTGGAAAGGCATCACCAATGGAAAGCTGGAATTGACACAAAAAGCTGTGTCACTTGAACTTTGGAAACATTAATGAATTAGTGAAGAAGGACCTAGTTAGAGGTCTTCTAAAAGTTCAATTTCATCCTGATGGACTCTGTGATTCATGTCAAAAGGCCAAACAAAAGAAGACATCTTTCAAGAGCAAAACTGAAAATTCAATTGATCAACCTTTTCATCTATTGCATCTTGATTTATTTGGTCCAGTTAATATCATGTCCATTGGAAAGAAGAAATACACTCTGGTGATAGTTGATGATTTCACTAGATTTACTTGGGTGTACTTTTTGCATAAGAAGGATGAAACTGCAGAAACAATTATTGATCATATTGCAATGATTGAGAATGGATCAACTCACAAAGTAAAGAATCTAAGGAGTGACAATGGAACAGAGTTTAAGAACTATACAATGGAAGAATTCTGCTCAACAAAAGGTATTATTCAACAATTCTCAGCACCTGGCACACCTCAACAAAATGGTGTAGTTGAAAGAAAGAACAGAACTTTAATAGAAGCTGCCAGAATAATGCTAGAAGGAGCAAAACTACCTACTTATTTTTGGGCAGAAGCTGTGAACACTGCATGCATCACTCAGAATTGTTCCTTAATAAACAAACATGGAATGACTCCATATGAATCTTTGAAAGGAAGAAAGCCAAATGTCAAATACTTTCACATCTTTGGAAGCAAGTGCTTTATTCTCAAAACACATCCTGAACAATTGAAGAAGTTTGAACTTAAAGCAGATGAAGGAATTTTTATTGGATATGCAACAACTTCTAAAACCTCTTCAAGGGCATTCAAAGTATTCAACTTAAGGACAAGGACAGTCATGGAATCAATTAATGTCTCCTTTGATGAAGGGAAGATAGATGGGTTACATGATAAAGATGCATATGAAACTCTGAGATTTGAAAATGAACTCTGTTGAACCAAACTCTGTTGAGATAAACTCTGATTCTTTAAACTCTGATCCAGAAATGATTGAAATAGAAATTGAAGAAACTGCACATGTTGAGGGGGAGCAACATCAATCACATACTGACATTGGAGATCAAAACTCAACTATTGAAATATCAGAGTCTAACCAAACTCTGAACAACACAAACTCTGGAACTCTACACTCTGATCATTCAAATTCTGAGACCACAAACACTGATACCTCAATCTCTGATAACTCAAACTCTGAGTACTTAAACTCTGAGTCATCAAACACTGATGGAAGCACATCTTCAGGGGGAGGATCATCATTTACAGAAGGATCATTCTATGAAGGCACAGGTCATGGGGGAGCATCTAGTTCAAGGAATTTTCCACATCCAAGGAAATGGACCAAAGATCACACACCTGATTTAATTATAGGAGATCTGGAAAGTGGAATAAAAACAAGAAAAGCTACTCAGAATGAATGTCTATTTCATAGTTTTCTTTCACAAACAGAACCAAAGAAGGTTGAAGATGCTTTGAAAGATGCAGATTGGATTACTGCAATGCAGGAAGAATTGAATGAGTTTGAAAGGAATGAAGTTTGGACCCTAGTTCCAAGGCCAAAAAACAGGTCTATTGTTGGCACAAAATGGGTATTCAGGAACAAGATAGACTCTGATGGAATAATTACAAGAAACAAGGCAAGACTGGTAGCCAAAGGTTATTCTCAACAGGAGGGGATTGATTATGATGAAACCTATGCTCCTGTAGCTAGACTTGAGGCAATCATAATTTTTCTTGTTTATGCTGCAAATAAGAAATTCAATGTCTATCAGATGGATGTTAAAAGTGCATTTTTAAATGGTGAACTTAAAGAAGAAGTCTATGTTGAACAACCACCTAGCTTTGTCAATCCAAAATATCCAAATCATGTCTACAGACTGGATAAAGCTTTATATGGATTAAAGCAAGCACCAAGAGCCTGGTATGAAACTCTGGCTCTATTCTTACTTGAAAATGGTTTCACTAGAGGAACAATTGATAAAACCTTGTTTTATAGAACTCAAGGTAAGGATTTATTATTGGTTCAAATATATGTTGATGATATTATATTTGGTTCCACTAATGAGAAACTCTGTGAAAGATTTTCAAAGTTAATGCAGTCCAGGTATCAAATGAGTATGATGGGAGAATTGAGTTATTTTCTAGGTTTACAAGTGAAACAGACTGAGGAAGGCATTTTCATTAATCAGTCCAAATATACAAAGAATCTACTCACTAAATTTCAAATGCAAGATTCTGCATCTGCTACAACTCCCATGGCTACTGCAACAAAACTTGATCAAGACAATGGAGAACCTGTTAATATTACTGCATACAGAGGAATGATTGGTTCTCTACTTTATTTGACTGCAAGTAGACCAGACATCATGTTTGCCACATGTCTATGTGCTAGATTTCAAGCAAATCCAAGAGCACCTCATTTGATTGCTGTGAAAAGGATTTTCAGATATCTCAAGGGCACTGCTAGTCTTGGCTTATGGTATCCTAGGGAGTTTGATTTCAAATTGATAGGCTATTCAGATGCTGACTTTGCAGGATGCAAGATTGACAGGAAAAGCACAAGTGACAGTTGTCAATTTTTAGGTGGAAGGCTTGTGTCATGGCAAAGCAAGAAACAGAAATCAATATCAACATCAACTTCAGAGGCTGAATATATTGCTGCTGGAAGCTGCTGTGCACAGATTTTATGGATGAGAAATCAATTGCTGGACTATGGTTTGAAATTCTCAAAAATTCCTATTTATTGTGATAACCAAAGTGCTATTGCAATGACAAGAAATCCAGTCCAACATTCTCTGACAAAACACATCAACATTCTCTGACAAAGCACATCAGTATCAGATATCACTTCATAATGGAACATGTGGAGGAAGGCACAATTGAATTACATTTTGTTCCTATAGATCAACAGTTAGCAGATATCTTCACCAAACCTTTGCCTGAAGCAACATTTAATAGACTGGTTTATGAATTAGGGATGGTGACAAGTGGCTCAACTTAGCAAGTTTCAGACACTCAGAATATATGTTAGAGTATGGGATAAACTCTGATGAAAATGGAGTAAACTCTGATCAATGAAGCATCTAATCTCTGATCACTAGTTGTCAGAGTATGGTAAACTCTGACAGTATATACTAAACTCTGACTCATATAAACTCTGATTTGTAAACTCTGATTAAGTGGTAAACTCTGAGATAATATTTATGACATCTTATTTTATTTTGTGACATCATAATTATTATTCTCTGATTGAAGTTGTAATAAGGCGCGTGTTTCTCACGATTGACGGTTCATATCATTACACATATACACACATACATATGCTGTATTTTGAGACATGTATTAATCATTATTGCACCAATCATTTTATGCCATGTGTCCCACTACTGGGTTTATGCAATTGAGGGGGAATAGTTTAATTCATTTTTACTTTGAATTAAAAACCCGCATCTTATTTTTTCTCTTTCTCTCTCGTTTCATCAAACCCTAATTGTTATTCTCACTTCAAATCTCAACACGTCAATGGCTTCTAAGGTGTTAATTTTCAGAATTATTCTTTTGCCGCAACAAACTATATTTCTCTACTATCTAAGGATGAAGCACCTCAGGATTTCCATGTGATTCAGGATTTTCTGCAGAACAGTTACATTGGGTACGCACTTCAGGAACCCATGAATTTCTCAGCTCAATCTCTGCTCAAAATCTGGTCAACTGCAAGGTTTAACAATGCTGGTGATGATGAAGAGCCAGTCATAACGTTCAAATGCAATGGCAATCACTCGATAACACCTGCAGTGGTTCATCAAGCTCTAAATCTTCCAAGAGTGGCTGTTTATGATAATATGGTAAGTGATGATCAAATCAAGGAATTCTTCAAGGAAATAGGCTATGGCGGAAATTTGTCTAAGTTGGGGAGTCTTACAAGGCCTCATCTTCGAAGAAAATAGAGTTTCTTCTTCGACTGCATTACAAGGGCTTTCACAGCTAAATGCACGAATTTTGATGCAATTCCTCAATTATCTCAACAAATTGGGTATTCTCTGACCCAAAATCTCAATTTCAATTTTCCCTGTTTGATTATTCGGCAATTAGCTAATAAGATTAATGATGATTCACACACTATCTACTTTGCTAGATTTTTACAATTGATTTTTAATGTTTTATTACCTGATGTAAAGTTTGAGAATGATCAGACTTTAGTTAGTTTTAGCATGAACAAGAGAATTTTTGCTGATCTAACCAGGTTAGATGCAAAGAAAGGTAATCTGTCTCCACTGTTTTATCCTACATGGGTCAGGCTTCTCTTACATCAGAGAATGCCTACTGTGTATGGGAGGGAGTTTTTGTCAGTGACTACGAATCAGAGTTTAACAATCTCTGATTCTAACCCATGTCAAAATCTAAACACTGATTCCCAAACACATTTGCCAACCCCTACAGTCTCTCAAAAAGCTGTAGTTGAAAAACACACCTCTCAACAGTATGGCCAAATCAAAAGGAAGGGGAAATCAGTGAAAGAATCTTCTCCTAAAAAGAGGAAATTGGTTGATGAAAATACAGATTATGATGAAGGCTTTGTGTTTAAAGCTAGAACAATAGCTGCCCAGGTTTATGAAACTTCTCCTCAGACAGAAACAGCTCTTCCAATTCCTGAGAAGAAGAAGAAGAAGAAAAGAAGATTAGTCAGGATTACAGACTCTAATGCTGAAAACACTGAACGGATAAACTCTGATGCAGCCATAAATGCTGATGTCCTAATCTATGACCAGCAAAACTCTGATAGACCTGTAAACTCTGAAGCACCAAACTCTGAGAATTTGGTAAACTCTGATGATTTGATAAAATCTAGTGCAACTGCTCCAGTTCAAGTATCTGATTCTCCTATAAAGTCACCAAAGCAGATTATAAAGGAGGTTTCTTATGAAAGAGCAAGGGAGCTGGCTGAAATAGTAAGAAAAGAAATGGAGGCACAAAAATCAAAATCAACCTCAGCCTCTCCAAGTTCAAAGCTCTTTTCCAGAAAGAAGATGAAAGTTAATTTTGGCCAGGACACATAAGAACCTACTTCTCAAAGTGAGGTAGCAGTCATTGAAGGGCCAGGCACACAAGAACCTGTTGTTCAACGTTCAATAGAAGCCACAATTCCAGCAAATGAAGCCAGCATTGATCAGGAGCACAACCCACAAGAACCTTCTGCTCAAAGGGTTGAAGAAGTTGTTCCTGCTCCAGCCACACAAGAACCATCCAATCAAAGTTTGGATGCAGGCACTCAATCAAATTTAGAAGATCTTGCTGTTGCTGATGCTGAAGGTCAATCTCTGGCAGAGTCAAGCCCACAAGAACCTTCACCTCAAAGTGGTGAAGTAGCTGAAGATATGACTCAGGTTCCACAAGAACCAATCATTCATTTTATGATTGCAGACCAAGATTCTCCCATTCAACAGACAAATTCTGATGAAGTTCTAAAGGCAAACTCTGATGCTCTTTGTGAGAAATCAATTTCTACACTACCTATGGAGATTTCAACTACAAATGCTCAAGGTATAAACTCTGACTCTACTTCAGAATTTACATTCTCTGATTGTATCCGTTCAGAATTTATATTTCCTACGTTTACTACTGGGATGATCATGGATAGTCCTGAAAAGGATACCCCTATTCATGTGACTACAAATATCCTTTCTCAACCACCTCTTATTTCTGTAGGACATTGTGTGTTGAGCCTTTCCAGTGAGTCTGAGGTAAAATGTGTGAAAAACAGAATAAATGAGAGGCAGACACAGGATCTGGCAAAAGGAGAGGTAGAATTGAGAAAGAAGTTAGTTACTTCTAGTGAGTAACATCTAACTCTTAAAAGTTATGATATGTGTGTTGTGAGAAGTAATGAGATTACTTTAAAAAGTCAGAGTGATTTAGGTTGTTCTATTACTTTTGCAGGTACTCAGAGTTTACCTGTATCAAACTCTGATGCTGTGCCAAACTCTGTTGATGTTTCAAACTCTGATGGGAAGGACATAGACTCTGATGATGTGATTTTTGCTGATGAAGAAGTCACAGATCTATCCATTCCCTACACTCACAGATATAACACCAAGAGATGGCCTATTAATGCACATGATGCTCATGAGAAATTAGGGATGGAGTATCCTGATTACATGGTGGTGGAAGATCTTAAAGGACGTATTGAAGCTGATCTTGATGCAGAGGGTATCAGGAGGGATTTCAGTTTCCAAGCAAAGTCATATGCTGATGATTTTCTTTCTTCTCACAGGCAATCCATTTGGGATTCTTCTTGGAAGATTCCTGAGAGAGAGATTTCTTGGCCTCATGTTCTTGCCTTAATCAATAAAGGTGACAAAGAAATTTCTTCTGGAGAATTGAAGACAATCTTGAAAGCCTCTACTATTATGTCCAAAGGCCTTCAACATGAAGTTACTGATCTGAAGGCATCTGTCACCAAGCATTCTGTTCTTCTCGGAACTGCTGTTTCCACTTCTCAACATTCTCTGGAAGCAAAACTTCATTCTGTCTCCACTAAACAGGATGTATTAGAAGCTAAAGTGGCTCATCTTTCTACTTCTGTTAGTTCTATGCAGGGCATGTTACATACCATTGTCGAGCTTCTTACTGTTAAAACAGGGCATGATGTCAGAAAGGGGGAGAAGGGTTCAGTAGACAAATGCAAGGAGGATGCAATTTTAAACACTGACAAACCTGATGATGAAGATCAAGGGAGTCATAAGGAAGGAAAGCAAACTCTGAAGCAACAAACTCTGACAACCTCACAAACTCTGACGACATCAAAGTCTGATGTAAACTCTGACAAGCAAACTCTGATAGATGCTGATTTGGAATTAGCAAAAAGGCTTGAAGAAGAAGATAAGCCTGAGAAGATTGAAGAACAAAACTTAAAGGATGCTGAACTGGCAAAGAAAATGTTTGAAGAAGAACATCCAGGAATGGATCCAGTTGCAGTAGAAGCTGAATTGAAGAAATCTGGAGCTGTTAGTGCTCAAGTTCAGAAAAAGAAAAGACGTGTAAAGAAAGGTCTAATTCAGAAAAAGACTGCTGCTCAACAGAAGAAACCAGAATCCAAGCCTATTCAAATCAAACCTATTGAAACTCTCAAACCAGTTGCTCAATGAAGACCAGTTTCAGAAATTCAAACAAGATCATCTTCTAGAATTCAACCAAAAGTTCCAGCTAAGCCAAAGAAACCTCTCACTATGTCTGGAACAACTTTTCTTCCAGGTGGTTCAAGGTTTGATGATGAGGAAGAACAACAACAACAATCTCTGATAAGAAAGAAAAGGTCTGATCCTTTGTGGACAAAAACTCAAACTCTAACTCTCAATGCCAGACTTGGAAAAAATAAATGTGGTATTGGTGATACACATGCTAAGGTCTACAGAGGTGAAGCAAACATCTTCAGAGATCCTTATTCACTGAAAGATAAACCTGAAGAAGAGATGTCTCAAGAACATCTGGATAAATTAATCTCTGTTAATGTGGTGAAGGATATCTTTGATGGTGCTCAAGCTAAGGAGAAGCTCATTTATTTTTTAGAAGATGGGAGAGTTTTGAAGATTACTGAAGAAAGTCTGATTGATAAAGCATCTAAAGAACTTGAACATGTTCTATATCTGCTCAATGATGAAAATGAAGCAACTTCTAGGTGGAGGAAGATTGTTGAAAGAATAATAGCTGAGAAGAAGAAGAGTGAAAGGTTGTTAATGATAAACTCTGAAGAATATGAGCCTGGATATATACTTGAAGATGGAACAGAAAGAGCAATGAAAAAAGGGGATGCAAAGGTCAAAATGGTGTTAGGAATTCCTACACTAATCTTAAATCCTGATGGTATGAAGATCTGTTGCATTGCCTTAGATGAAAGTATGGAGAGGTCATCAATTTATGCTCTAAGGGCTGCAATAATTCAAATAGATGATTCTTCTGAGAACATGAGGGAATTGAAGGAGAAGCTTGTTGATTTATTGAAAGATGCTGAAGAAAAGCTCATAAGTCAATTTCTGAAAGAGGACTTCTCTTACAGAAGAATCTGAGTTTAAAAAGGGTAAACAAACTCTGATGCATTAGTCTTGTATTTCTGACATCATAAGTGAAATTTATGTTTTAATTCTTAAACATTAAATTGGGGGAGATTGTTAGGAATGCAAACACTGGTGATTGTCAGAGAATACTAAAACAGAGTTTATGCTGACGTCATTAGAGTTTAAGGAAGCTGTCGGTCAGAGTTTACTCTATCAGAGAATACTCAATCAGAGTTTACTCTAACAGAGAATGCTCAAATCAGAGAATGACAAACCGACAGAGTTTAGCTTCAGAGTCTACCAGAAAAGGAAACAGAAAAATCAGAGTCTGATTTGGATAGTAAGAAGGAATTCAAGTGCAAGTCTAATTACCTTATTAAAGCTATTCTTATCATAATCTGTTTTGTAATTGTATTTGTAGCTGTGTCTATATAAACACAGAGATAGGTTATAATTGAATGTCGAATTAATTAAGCAATATAACCTAGCAGCTCTTAAGAACATTATTTCTTGAGAGAGTTTTGTATTCAAGATCATTAATAATACAAAACAGTATTCCATTCTATATATTTGTGTTCATAATCGATTTACAGGCACTATTACATTCAACCTCCTTCTATAATAGATTGATTATTCTGGGAAACAAACTCCCACTATTTTTATCAAACTAATAGCCCTAACTATTAATTCGGAAAACATTTCTTTAAATCTTTCTAGTGAGCCAAGATCCATATTTCATCTATGTTTTAAGATAGTGTTGGCTAATACACCCAAAACACGACTATTTAGGTAGACAACATTTGTCGATTATATCAAATATAACTCTTAGAAAGTTTAGTGGAACAACCCTTTGTACACATTTATCTAATAAATCTCACCAAACTCTATGCATCTAAACCCACAATCCTATTGTGATGATTTAGTTAAGTTAGACCCAACGTTTCAATAAACTAAGTACTCTTACGTATCACGTCTTCCCATGATTGATAAGAGCACCTTGCTTTGGCAAACCTACTCCTTCTCAATCTAGATCTTGACGAGTATTAAACATTGAAAGGCATCCGATTAACTTATTATGTATTTAGGGATTTTAATGTTTATATAAACGATCATGATCCCATAATAAAGAGATTCTCAATTTTTCCTTGATCAAATAATCCATTTCAGTATTCGTCAATGGTTTGATTTCTAGATCGTCGGAGAAGTCACAAGCGATCTCACTTAAAACCCAACTTTCTTACGAATAATAATTCGCTTTTGACAAAATCTCCCCATATCAGAAAAAGAAACTTCATATTCAATACCGTGTTTCATAAACACAAGAATCTCATGATCGTTTGTTAAATTTTAAAATCTTGAATCGTTACAAATTTTATCTTTTTTAAGCAGGCATGACATGGGTGTCGTTTCTAATACATACATCATTCCAACACATACATATCTACACATGCATTCATATACATATATGTATTGTGCGTAAATTAAACGTGTTTGGTTATGGCCCCATCCTATGTGATATTTTCAAGCTAATGGAAATATCAAGGTCAATCTATGGTAGTTTCAAATACTACACTATTACGTGTCTTTATCTTCTTCATTGCTCCATCATCTGAATTATCTCCTAGCTTCATTGCTTCCAAGTCTTCATTGAACAATTACATTGAATGATAAATAAATCTATTCTAATGAAATTACAAGAAGAACTCGAGTTACATTCGAGATTAACAATTACAATGAATAAATGACATGCAAGTCATATTTAAAAACTATAAAACAAAACCACTATCCTATGGGTCATTAGGCCATAACCATACACCATGCTATCATATAACACATTAAAAAATATCATATAATCTAAACATAGTATCACATATCATATTTCAGATCATATCGTCATACATAGGATATTAACCAAAATTCAGAAAATTAAATAAATTTCAGAAAAAAACTAAATCGATATTTTGGGGCCTGTAACGTCATCAAATGGCTTACAGACGCGAAGCTGAATATGTCAGTATTGCTCAATGATACGATTCCAGTCAAAAAACACATATCGTTTGTAAAAATCGGACACTGAACACAAATTTCAAAAAATCTACTGAAGTCTTTTCAGAATTCGTATCGAATACGATTTCCATAATAAAAATAAACATGTATCATATACATACAACAATACACACAATCATCACATGATTATACATTACATGAATATCATATATTCAAAATCATATAAAATATATATAACAAATTTTAAAATTTCAGAAAATCAAATAAATTTCAATAAATACGAAATCGCCGTTTTGGGGCATGTAAAGACATCGAATGGCTTATAGACTCCAAGCTGACTATGTCAGTATTTCTCAGTGATATGATTCCAGTCATAAAATACATATCGTTTGTGAAAATGGGATACTGGACACAGATTTCAGAAAATCTACCGAAACCGTTTAATTCAAACGATGGTCAATGTCTACTAGCAATGGGGAAGGCTCGCAGATTTCCCGCTATGATGGGTGCATTGATTGCATGCACTGAAAGTGGAAAAATTGTCCTGAAGCTTGAAAATGGATGTTCTTGAGCGGTCACAAAGGCATTCCAACAATCGTACTTGAAGCAGTTTCCTCATCTGACATATGGATATGGCATGCTTTTTTTGGAGTTGTTGGTTCAAACAATGACATAAATGTTTTAGATCGGTCACCACTATTTGATGAATTGTTAGACGGTCGTGCTCCAGAAATAAATTATAATTGTAATGGTAATAATTATAGCATGAGATATTATTTAACATATGACATATATCCTGAATGGGAAACATTTGTCAAGACGGTCCCACGTCTACAGGGTGAGAAAATAAAATTATTTTCCAAATATCAAGAAAGCTAACGTAAAGATGTAGAATGAACATTTGGTGTACTGCAGTCTCACTTTGTAATTGTACGTGGTCCAGCTCGATTTTGGGACAAAAAAGATCTTGCAAAAATAATGAGAGCATGCATAATATTGCATAATAGGATTGTGGAAGATGAGACAGATACATATGCTACTCCATTTGGACCTCTACCAATTTATGATGATATAACAAATGGTTTATCACAATCCAATCTAGGCGAGAAACCTTTTGCTCCTTATGAAAGATATATCGAAAGAAATATTCAAATTCGTGATAGACAAAAATATCGCTAATTATAAACTAATTTGGTGGAGTATATCTAGCAATTTCATGATACCACAAAAATGATGTAATATTTTTAATTATGTAATATTTTTAATTATATAATGTTGTACTAGTTTTTCTAATTATTTGCATTTTAGCTATTTTAAAATAATTTTTGTAAATTTTTTTAAATTATATAATATATAAATATAATAAAATAAATATATTCAACGAAAGATAAAATTTTATAGAAATAGAGCTCCACAAGTTTGATCATATAAAAGTGTCCTTGCCCATTGGAGGGGTGGACACTTTTGTTTAAAAAACATCCGCTGCTTACTTGGCGTTCCAGTGGAGTCAAAAAAAAAGAGGAAGAAACGTCCATGCGCGCTCCTGATGCTCTAAGAAAAGCCATAATGGGTGGTCAATTGATGAATTGGGACGCGCAAAGTGGAAATGGGCTGATAAGACAGAGTGTTTTTGCATTGTATGGAAGTTTAAAAAGTGGCCAAGGCCAGGAAGGTGGCCACGCCCGTTTCTCTACACTGCACACACTTTTTAATTTTAATTATTACTTTATGCATTCAAATAGCAAATAATTGTGAATGTCCTGTTTTTTTAAAAATTAAAACGGTAACTTTATAATGTATATATTAGTAACGTTAATATTATTAATGGTAATATTTTACCAAACCTTTTATCCCGTATGAAATATATATTGAAAAGACTATACAAATGCGTGATAAACGGACATATCGCCAGCTACAAAATAACGTGGTTGAGCATATTTCGCACTTTCATAATAATCGTTGATTTTTTTCATATTATAATGTTTTAAATTTAATGTTTTTTCATGTGATGTTGTAAATATTTTATCATGTAATTTTTTTAATAATATGATGCATTTTAATTATGAGATATGTCTTTTATTTTAATAATATTTTAAAAATATTTAATCACTTCAATTTGAATTATTAAAATTTTAATATTATTAAAAAAATTAAAATTAAATTATAATCCCTTTAACCTTACAAACTCCAAGCTGACTATGTCAGTATTTCTCAATGATATGATTCCAGTCATAAAATACATATCGTTTGTGAAAATGGAATTATGGACACAGATTTCAGAAAATCTACCGAAACCGTTTCAGAATTCGTATCGAATACGATTCTCATAATAAGAACACACATTTATCATATACATACAGCAATACACACAATCATCACATGATTGTACATCACATGAATATCATATATTCATAATAAATACATACATACAAATATTGTATCAATACAAAACCATGGTAGATCGCATACATGCTTACATATCGAAAATTGTTAAGCACATAATCGAATTAAAACGTTTCGCAAGTAGCTCTGATGCCATTGAAGGGTTTCGAGGCACAATCGCAACGGAATAAACACGAAAATTAAATACAAAACGTAATATAAATCGAAACCCTCCGCAGGATCCATGCGAAAACAAAAGATTTAATTCGAAGATTAAGAACAAATACCTTAAAAAGCTTTAACAGTTCATCAATGAAAGATTAATGGAGGTCCAAAGCTTGTTTAATCACTACGTATCTCACTCACGCGATCTACGCTCTACGATATCCACACGAACACTTTTCATGAAGGATTGATGTGTACTAGCTAGACCTGGCAAATTGGGTCTGGATCCGAAGAACCGACCCGAAATGTAAGGAATCGAATCCAATTTTGTATCCGAATTTGATAATCCGAAAGTGTAACCGAATCCGAAACAATCCGATCCGAACCGATATCGGTTCAAGATAATCAAATCCGAAAATGATCTGAAAACCGATTTGATCCGATCCGAAAATGATCCGGAACCGGAATTTTAACCGAAAATAATCTGAAATAACACATCCGATAATAACCCGAAATCGATTAAATCCTAACAAAAAAGTATACAAACTGAATATGGCTCAAACTAAATTATAGAATTTAAGTGTATTTCATACATACAATCTTATGGTTCCTTACACTCACATGTGCATTATGCAATTATACATAATGCATAGGTATAATACATGTGTTCGTAAAATAAAATATTAAAAAAATAAGAATAACATTTATTTTGAATTTACTAGAAAGTAAAGAAAAGTGAATATAAATTCATATTTTAAAAAGAAATAAATACTGTATATTATATATGTACATATAAAATTTATTTATATTTTTATTTGGACATCAAGATTTTTTTTTAAAATTGTTACATTACAAAATTTAGTGAAAATTTCTTTTATCATATTGACCAAAGTCTGAAATTAAGAAATATATTACTTATTCGAGATAATTATTTTGTTCGGTATTATTTTATCAAATTTTAACTATAATTTGTCAAATTTACTTAATGATCTTTATTTAAATTCAATGATAATTCAAATTAATTTAACAATAATCCGAACTTAACTTTCAAATCCAAACAAAATCTAATTTGAAATAAGAAATCCGAAAATATCTGAACCGAATTTAATCCGATTTTTATCTGAAAATCATCCGAATTTTAATCCGATTTTGGCCCAAACCGAAATCGTACCGATCCGAACCGAAACCGATTCAATTTATGCAAAACCGAAACTGGATCCGAACCGAATCAAATCCGATCCGATCTGAACCGAATAAAAATATATTATAACCGAAAAATAATCCGATCCGAAATTAATCTGATCCGAAACCGAACCGTTTACTCGAATTGTCAGGTCTAGTACTAGCACCTGAAAACAGCTTCTCTCTCTATCTTCCTATTTTCTCAAAACGGTTAGGGTTTTAGAAAATATGTGTCTATCAATTAAATCAGCACATAAAGAGATTATATAGAGAGATGAATAAGTTTTCTAATTATAATTAATACTAATCCAAAATTCTAAATTATTTAATTAAGTCTCACTTAATTAATTAATTACTAATTTTGGAATTAGTTTAAGTAATTCATTTATTCTATTTATATAATTAATTAAGTCATACTTAATTAATATTATAAATAAAATAAATTACTTATTTAATTTAAATTCATAATTTAAATTATTTCTCCTTCAAGCATTCTTTGTGTGTGACCTTGTATGTTATTATTACGTTGACAATAATTTTAATATCTAATTAAAATTATAAATAATGAGCGGCATCTAGTAATACATCGTTGTTATCCTAGTAATAATAATAAAATCAATGATCCGATTAAGCCTTTCGTGAATAATGTTCCATGTAATATAATCCTTTTAACCTTATATTATAGATCAAACTCGAGGCATGTATCGTGTCATCATCTTCAATATTTAATCCGGGTTTCCTTGATCAATGAGTAGACTATTAAACAAATCAATATTTGAGCACGACCATGCATTTTATAGTCTCACCCAATTAAGAGGCCAATAATATCACTCCTAAATAGGAAGGTTAAATCATTTATCTATCATTCATATTTCTCATACGATTCATAGTATACCCAATGTCCACTTTTATCATCACCCGGTTAAAGGTAACTTTAAGTGTAATCAAAGTATATTAATTCTCATATAGAAATATAATGATTTCAAGCCAGAGGATCATTACATCATTATCACAGTGAGAATTTCTTGTGACACTTATTAACATGTAGAATCTCACGGCAGGTCATTCCAGTGTCATTCATTGAGACATGCACTTATGTTCTTGACTTTGGTATCACCATACATATGACCAATGAGATGTGGTCATCTGTCAATAAACATACTAGTCTTATTGCATTATTATTGTCCTTATATAATAATACTCGACTAAGGAATTTTAGAAATAAGATATTATTCATATAATCTCATTTTTAAGTCACATACTTAAAGATATATAATACGTATCAAAATTCCAAGGACATTTATTATGCTTTCAATTTATTAGGCAGTAAATAAAACATAATAAATAAATAATAATCAATAAAACATAATCCTTAATAATAAAATATTTTCCTTAAAATATAAATGTAATTGTCTCTAAGGCACAATTACTAACAAAAATATCACATAATTATTGTTATAATATAATTAAAATAAAATGGGTCCAACAAAAAATGCAAATGAGCTTAAAATTGGATGAGTTTGGTCACTTTTTAGTTGTGGTCACTTCACAATGAGGTGGTATAAAATGAGTTCCAAAAAAGTGGAAAATGAGCTTTAACATTATAGATGCTCTAAGAGCACCTCCCGTGCAAAATGCCCATTTGACTTGTTTTTTCACTTGGTGGCAGGCCACGTATTTCAAAAGTGGCCTTCAAAATAAACTGGCCAATGTACTCCAACACAAGCCCACTTGGCACATTTTGTAGGGCCCTTTTTATTCATATTATATTATATTTTAAGTTAAATAATATCTTATAATCTATTTTTAATTTAATTCAATAATATTTAAATTGTAACAACCTAAATTAAAGTGATTAATAATTTGAAAACTAATATTAAAATAAAAGACATGCCCATAATTAAAATACATTCAACTAATTAACACAAAATTGTAGTTTACAAACCTGAAATTTTTTACTTTTGCACTTTAGTGGCCGGAATTAAAAAAATAGTCATTTGCATGGCTAAATATATTTTTAAGCACTTTAAGACCTCCAAAACAGGGACGTTACAAAAGTAACAGATCTTTATATTTTTGAAGGGTAAAGTGGTCAATTTAAGCTTATAACGGTTATATTGTATATATCTCCACCTTTAAACCCTAATTTAAAACATCTCAGTGATTATAAACTCAAATTTTATTAAACCTAGATACCGTTATAGTACATATTAGCCATTAAATCTGAGTTTCTAATCATTGGGTTGTTTTAAACTAGGGTTTAAAGATGAGATATATACACAATATAGTCGTTATAAGCTTGAATCACCATTTTACCCTTCAAAAATATAATGGTCTGTTACTTTTCTAATGTCCCCGTGTCAGAGGCCTTAAAGTGCTTAAAAAGTATATTTAACCATGCAAATGACTACTTTTTTATTCCGGCCACTAAAATGCAAAAGTAAAAAACTGCAGGTATGTAAACTGCAATTTTGTCACTAATTAAAAACATGAAATTAAAAATATTACAATATAAAAAATCAAAATCCTTTTGCACTGATGATGAGTAAGCTCCAGAATTGCTTAATTTAGTTCGTTTCGAACTTTCAGTAGTTGAAGGAGTTATCCACTTGGGCTGTCTACGAAACTCAAAATAATGCCTTTCAAAGTTAGACTTCTTCTTGTATGTATCTGTATGAAATGAATGAGCTCTATCAATTATGTTGCCCAAGTTTGAACCGCTTCCGACTTGTTTCTCGGCCTTTTCAAAACATGCTCCATATTTCTGAGCACCTTTTCTTATAGTCACAACTCCTCTTTTGATGACAACAAGATTATCTTCTTCAAAATACTGCTAAATTCGATCTCAAAACGCTTCAGCTTTTTAATCTGTACCGACCAATGGGTCAATTGATACATTCAACCATGCACTTATTAAGAGTTTATTTTCAACCCACTTTCACTTCCTAGTAATTCTCAAACATCTTTAATTTCTTCGTAATCATCATTAAGATCGATAAAATTTGTGTTATTAAAGGCAGACACTTGTGAATGTGAAGAATCTTGAATAGGTGATTTTTGGATTTCAAATTGTAGATTTGAAAATGGAGGAAGTAGAAATTGATATGGAGAATTTTGAGAATACCAAAATGGAAATTGAGAATTTTGATAATGTGGAAATTGATATTGAGAATTCGGAATTTGAGAATTCAAATTAAAATTTTGTGTGTTCGGAAAATAGGAATTTGGATATGGATATGGAAATTGAGGGTTTGGATTTTGAAAATTTGTAGGAGGAGGGTTATTTGGATTCATCTTTTAATAGAACAGAAACTAAATTTTTTAAGAAGGAATGAATAATAAGGATATGAAAATTATGTATATATAGAAGTAAAAATATTATCGCGATTAATATAAACGTTACAAAAAATAACCATTGTTTTGAGAAAAACAGTAGTAGTAGTTGTGCATTTCATGTCCATTCCATGAAAAGTAATAATAAAATATTAAAAGTAATCAAATGACCCAAGCTCACTTTGGTGGCCAAGACCATTCTTTATTCCAGTGTTCCAACGCATGTTCAACAAAAATAATTAAAGGCGCCCACGTCATTTCACGTGTCTCGACACACTCAGTTGGGCAGCATTGAAGCTGCTCTAAGAGCAAGTGCAGCGCGCGAACTAAGTCATGACATGGAGGAGAGAGAAGGAGACCTAAATCTATTGAATGCGTTGGAAAAAAACAAGAAAGTTATCCAAGCCCACGGACACAGGCCGACCAACTACTGCATGTGTGGACTGTTTTTACCTTTTTTATTTATATTTTATTTTGCATGTACTCTAAATTCAGTTGATGGTCTGAGCATATAACGTTAATATTAACTTTATAAAAGTAAATAAACATTACAAATTACAGAAAATATAACGTCTATAATTTTTAACACTATAAATATGAATATTTCACATCTAATTTTTCACATTTCTTATCTTCTTCAAAAAATTATTTAGAAAAAAAATGAATCCTCATCAATATTTACCTTCAAATCCTCAAAGTACAAACCCAAATTCTCAATCCTCGAATACCCGATTTCCGTATCCATTTCTGAATTCTTATTTTCTGTTTGTCCAAAATACAGATAATTCTCAATTTTTAAACCCAAAAAATTCATTTTATAATCCTCACATGCCAAATTCTCAATTCCCATTTCTTCATCCTTTTTCCCGCATGCTCAAAATTCACAATTTCTGCACGTTCCAAATTTTCAAACTATGCCTCCTCATTTTGGAAGCCAACAAACACCTACCAATAATCAAAATTCTCCACACTCATAAACTTCTAATTTTGGTGCTACAAATATTGTTGATCTAAACGATGATGTCAATGAATTCGACGACACACAGAGAGCTACAACTTAATGGAATTGAAGTGAAGATAAACTCTTAATTATATAATATTTTAAATTACCTTATAATTTTTTTTTATAATTATGTATTGCATTTAATTTACAAGTCATGTTTTATTTTTATTTTAATTTTTTTATCTTGTAACTTTTTTAATCATTTTATTAAAAATAAAAAATTATATTACTAATTAAAGATAACATATAAATTGATTAAAGATAATTAAGTAGGACCTACTAAAAGTTAGACTTGGACTTTGCATTGGAGTTAATTGGACACTTTTTTAAAAGACCAATATTTTGCTTACCTGGCTTGAAAAAAAGAGAAAGTGACAGTGGACTTGGGCTCTTCCACTGCACTTGCTCTAAGAGCAGCCCCAGCGCGGGGGCGTTTGTTGCATTGGGCCACATTAAGTGACCTGGGAAAGCATATTAGCATTGTAGTGAAACAAAAGAAAATGGGCACGCCTACCCTAGTAGCCATGACCGTTTGTTTACTTTTCTTTTTTTATTATTTCTTTTTCCTATGCATGCATAAATTGGGTCCTACAAAATAATCATTTAACTGAAAATATAATATAATATGAATAAATTGGGTCCTACAAAATAGGGCAAGTGGGCTTAGCATTGAAGGGGGTTGGTCACTTTTTTTTGTGCCCAGATTATATTATGTGGCATATAGTGGGACCTAGAAAATGTTAAAATGGGTGGTCATGCCCTCGAGGTGCTCTAAGACCATTTACAATGCTGGCCAATTGCATGCATAGAACTACGTAAAATGAAAATTGGTCTGCCCATTTTAAAAATCAAGCGCTGTAACAATTTAAGAGAAGTGGGCATGCCCACGAGGGTGGCCATGGCCACTTGCTGCACATTTTTTTTATTTCTTTATCTGATACCATTGCTATGTTTTTAAAGTATAGTTCCTTAACTTATTTTTAATTTTTTATCAATAAAAATTTAAAAATTAATTTTTATTCAAAAAATAAAAATATAATTAAGTATAATTATATCATAGTAAGATATTTATAATTATATGTTATAATTATAAACAAGGATTATAAAAAGAAAGATAAGATTCAATGAGACTCATTTGTAAGTGGAAGTGGGCTTATGCATTGGAGTGGAATGGTCATTTTCTTTGAAAGTCCACTTGATACCTATGTAGCATTAAAAAGAACCCACATGTAAGTGGACTTGGGCTCTTCCATTGGGGATGTTCTAAGAGCAGCTACAACGTGTGGGTCATTTGGAGCCTTGAGACACGCAAAGTGACTTGGGCAGTTAGGAAAATGGCTTTTGCCATGGGAAGAAAGTGTTAGGAAGTGGGCAGTCCCGCCCCATGGGTTGGCCTATTTCATTGCCTTTTTTATAGTACTATTTTATGCATGTGTTGTACTGTCTTTACCTACTCCTGCCTTTCCTTCCTTTATTCTGTAAAATGTAATGTTAATAATACTAGCTTAAATCCGTGCAATGCATGGATCACTTTTTAAATATTTTAAATGTATATTTATTATAATTTCATAATAATTTATTATATATATTATAATTTTTATTTTGAAAGTTTACTATTTTAAATTTTATATAATATTAAGTATGAAAATAATATTTTATTATTAACCATATTAATTAACTACAATATAATTATTTTAATATATACTACTCCCTCCATCCCACTGAATTGTTAACATTGTTGACAGATTGTCTAACACGCATTTTAAGATGAATATAAAATATATTTACATAACTTATTTTTAATTTTTTATCAATAAAAATTTAAACTTTAATTTTTATTCAAAAAAATAAAAATATAATTAAGTATAATTATATCATAGTAAGATATTTATAATTATATATTATAATTATAAAAAAGAATTATAAAAAGAAAGATAAGATTCAATGAGACCCATTTGTAAGTGAAAGTGGGCTTGTGCATTGCAATAAAATGACCATTTTCTTTGAAAGTCCACTTGATGCCTATGCGGCCTTAAAAAGAACTCACATGTAAGTGGACTTAGGCTCCCCATCGGGATGCTCTAAGACCAACTACAATGCAGTCCCATTTACTGCCTAGGGACCTGCAAAGTGGAAGTGGGTCAATTATGTTGGGTTCCGAGGCATAAAACGCAGCGGATTAAACGTAAATATAACGAAAAATTTCGGAACCCTAACGCAGGATCATGTATAAGCCTGGACTGATTATTGTGAAACGGAATCATACCTTTGTCTGGTCTTGACTTACACGAACTCAACGGAGATCCTAGCTTTCACGACTTGTGTCTTCCTCTCGAAAATACCTCTATGGTATCCACACGAACACCTTCAAGAACGTCTCACGATCTTGATTACGGAATGGATGTACTAGCTCCTTTGATGATTTCGAAACTGCCTTGCTGTGTAGCTGCTGCCTCTAGGGTTATTTTTCTCAAAAACCTCATCCCTCTTAACCCTATCATTATCTATTTATAATGCTGGTTAAGAGGCCCAATCAGCGACTCATAACAGCAAAGCCTAACCCATGTAGGTTTAGGATTAAATAATAAAACCGAATTTCTATTATTTAATTAATAACTGAGTCATACTTAATTATTATGGGCAGAAATCCTCTTCAAATTCGAATTTATATTATTTCAATTAATTAAGTCTCACTTAATTAATATAATAAAATTCAAATAATCATCAATTAATTTAAATCTATAATTTAAATTAACTATTCCTCTAAGTGCTCTACGTGTGTGACCCTATAGGCTATTATTTAATTAGCAATAATTTTATTCTCCAATAAAATTATAAACAATGAGCGGTATCTAGTAATATATCATTGCTACCCAATTAAATAATAATTAAATCGTGATTCGATAAAACCTTTTGTGATTAATGTTTTCGTGTAATATAATCCCTTTAACCATATATATTATAGATTAAACTCGAGGCATGTATTTAGTCATCCTCTACAATATTTAATCCGGGTTTACTTGATCCATGAGTAGACTATTAAACAAATCATTATTTGAGCACGGCCATGCATTTTATAGTCTAACTCAATCAAGAGGCCAATAATATCTCTCCTAATTATAGGAGGGTTAAATCATTTATCTATCATTCATATTTCTCGTACGACTCATGATATACCCGATGTCCACTTTTATCATCACCCGGTCAAAGGTAACTTTTAATGTAGTCAAAGTATATTAATCCTCGTATAGAAATATAATGATCTCAAGTCAAAGGATCATTACACCATTATCACTGTGAGTCTTTCTTATGACTTTATTAAACATGAAAAATATGACTGTGGGTATGTCCAGTATCATGTACTCCTACATGTACCTATGTATTGACTTTAGTATCCCCATACTTATAACCAATGAGATGTGGTTATCAGTCAAACAACATACTAGTCTATTTATGTATTATTATTGTCCTATAACAATAATACTCGACCAGGGACATTTAAGAATATGATCTATTATATAATCTCAAGTTCAAGTCATGTACTAAACTATACAATGTGTATCATGATTCTAAGGACATTTATTATGCTAACAAATATATCACAGTATTTAAAGTCATAATAAATACGTTTATTGAATAATCAAATGACATAAATGTCTATTAAAAGAAACATTGTATTGCCTCTAGGGCACCTACACCAACAATCTCCCACTTGCACTAGAGCCAATCTCCCATGTATCTAATACCCATGGAACTAGTGTGACCATCGTGCTTCGTCTGCGACAAGCCTTTGGTCAGTGGGTCTGCAATGTTATCATTTGTGTGCACTTTACATATGTGTATGTCACCCCTTTCATTAATCTCTCGAATGTGGTGATATCTCCTGAGTATGTGTTTGGTTCGGGAGTGAGATATAGGTTATTTAGCCTGTGCAATGGCTCCATTATTATCGCAGTATAGATCAATGGGATCTGCGATCGATGGAACCACTCCCAAATCAGTAATGAATTTTCGAATCCAAACAGCTTCCTTAGCCGCTTCACAAGCTGCAATGTACTCAGCCTCCATTATAGAATCAGCTACTGTTTCTTGCTTTGAACTCTTCCAACTTACAGCACCTCCGTTTAGACAAAACACAAAACTAGACTGTGATACAGTATCATCCCTGTCTGTTTAGAAACTTGCATCGGTGTAACCTTTTACAACCAGTTTCTCCTCTCCTCTCCTCCATACACCAAGAATGAATCTTTAGTCCTTTTCAAGTACTTTAGAATATTCTTGACAGCCGTCCAGTGACCTTCACCTGGATTAGATTGGTATCTGCTCGTCATGCTTAAAGCATATGAAACATCTGGGCGAGTACATACCATTGCATACATGATGGATCCAATTGCTGAGGCATATGGAACCTTACTCATGTGGTCCTTCTCATCCAATGATTTCGGACACTGATCTTTAGAGATCGTTATCCCTTGAGACACGGGGACATATCCCATTTTTGCATTTTGCATACCAAAACGATGCAAAACCTTATCGATGTATGTACTGTGACTTAGACCGATCATCCTTCTAGATCTATCCCTATAGATCCTCATTCCTAGAATGTAGGATGCATCTCCTAAGTCTTTCATAGAGAAGTTTCTCCCTAACCAAATCTTAACAGCCTTGAGAGAAGGTATGTCATTCCCCATTAGTAGTATGTCATCAACATATAGTACTATGAATGCCACATGGCTCCCACTAACCTTCTTGTAAACACAAGGTTCATCTTCGTTTTGAACAAAGCTATACTCTTTGACTGTTTCATCAAAGCGGATGTTCCATCTCCTAGAGGCTTGCTTCAATCCATAAATGGATCGATGTAATTTACATACCTTGCTAACATTCCTTGGATCGACAAAACCATCAGGTTGTGTCATGTACACATCCACATCCTCTTCAAGGCTTCCATTAAGGAAGGCAGTTTTAACATCCATTTGCCAGATTTCATAATCATGGAACGCTGCAATAGCAAGCAAAATCCTTATAGACTTGACCATAGCCACTGGTGAGAAAGTTTCATCATAGTCAATACCATGAATTTGTGTGAAACCTTTTGCAACCAGCCTTGCTTTATAGGTCTAAACATTTCCATCCATGTCAGTTTTCTTCTTGAAAACCCATTTGCACCCTATGGGTTTTACCCCTTCAGGTGGATCAACCAAAGTCCATACTCGGTTTTCGTACATGAAATCCATCTCGGATTTCATGGCTTCTAGCCATCTCTTAGAGTCTGGACTGTTCATAGCATCTTGGTATGGATGCATATACTATCTATGAACAGTCCAGAATCTAATAGATGGCTCCCACCTTCCCGGCCACTAGCCACTTCTCACCTTTACACTTTTGTTTAATTTTTTATTATTACTTTAACTGCTACTCCACTTGCACCTCATTTTATTCCCCGTAAAAATAATAAGAACGTTATAAATTGTAACGTTACTATTACAACATATATATAATTAACGGTAATATTTTTACTTCTATAAATACTAAATTTTTATACCCTATTATTCACACTCCTTAAAAAAATTATTAGTACAAGATGAATCCAAATAATCCTCCACCTTTAAATCAAAATTCAAATCCTCAAAATCTAAACCCTCAATTTCCATACCCATTTCTAAATCCCTATTTTCCAAATGCGCAAAATTTTAATTTTAATTCTCAAATTCTGAATTCTCAATATCAATTTCCACATTCTCAGAATTCTCAATTTCCATTTTTATATCCTCAAAATTCTTCATACCAATTTCCATGTCCTCTATTTTCAAATCCACAATTTGAAACCCAACAATCACCTACTCAATATTCTCCACTTTCACAAGTGCCTGACTTTAATAACTCAAATTTATCGATCTTAATAATTATTTTGAAGAAACTAAAGATGTTCGTGAAATTACTGGACAGTAGAAGTGGGTTGAAGATAAACTCTTAATAAGTGCATGGTTGAATGTGTCAATTGATCCACTGATCGGAACAGATCAAAAAGCTGAAGCATTTTGGGACTGAATTCATCAATATTGTGAAAAAGATAATCCTGGTGTCATCAAGAGAGGAGATGTGGCTATGGAGTTGGAAGCTAGCTAATCAATATTTTCTTTATTCCTTTGTAATATAGCTGTTGGAAGCTAGTGCTTGTCTTTATTTATTTGTAATCTAGCCGTTGGAAACTAGTGTTTGTCTTTATTTATTTGTAATCTAGCCGTTGGAAGCTAGTGTTTGTCTTAGAATATATTCGTTTTTCCTTCTATATAAACTACATGTATAGTTGTTTGAAATCACTTTCATATGGATCAAATACTAGAAAATTTAATTGAAGAATTTATTGATGAGTTTTGCTTCGATGATACTGAAGACAATCGTCGTCTCGAACTCTATCATCAAATATATGGCCAGATCTCAAGATCCATGCCTCGAAAAAGTATATTCAGAAACTGTGAAGTTGGTCATCAACGTCTAGAGAATGATTACTTTTCACCAAATCCAGTATATCATGAATAAATATTCCGACGAAGATTTCGTATGGGAAGGCATATTTTTCTGCGTATTGTGAATGATGTTTCAAATTTTGATCTATACTTTCAATAAAGGGTCGATGCAATGGGAAGAAAAGGTTTATCACCTTTATAAAAATGTACCGCGACAATGTGTATGTTGGCGTATGGAGTATCTGCTAACGCTGTTGATGACTACATTCGTATTGGAGAGACCACTGCGGTTGAATGCTTAAAAAAAATTGTCTCTAATGTCATCATGATATTTGAGAGTGAATACTTGCGAAAGCGAAACTCTAATGATGTATAACATCTATTACAGATGGGTGAGGCTCGTGGCTTTCCTGGTATGATGGGCAGTATAGATTGCATGCATTGGCAATGAAGAGAATGTTCATGAGTGCTCACAAAGGAGTTGCAACAATTATATTAGAAGCGGTTGCTTCATCCGATCTATGGATATGACATGCATTTTTTGGAGTTGCTGGATCAAATAATGACATAAATGTGTTAGATCGGTCACCAGTATTTGATGAAGTGTTACAAGGTCGTGCTCTAGAGGTAAATTATACTATCAATGGAAATAATTATAATATGGGATACTACTAAAAAGATGGAATATATCCAGAACGGGCAACATTCGTTAAAACGATACCACATCTGCAAAGTGAGAAAAGAAAATTATTTTCGAAATATCAAGAAAGCCAGCGAAATGACGTTGAACGAGCATTTGGTGTGTTGCAGTCCCGTTTCACAATTGTACGTGGTCCTGCATGCTTTTGGGATAAAGCATATCTTGGAAACATTATGAGAGCATGCATCATAATACACAGTATGATTGTTGAAGACGAGAGAGACACATATGCCGCTCAATTTGGTCTCTTACCAATTTATGATGATGCAACAAATGATTTATCGCAACAAAATTTAGGTGAAGAACCATTTATCCCGTATGAAACGTATATTCAAAATACATTACAGATGCGTGATAAACGGATACATCGTTAGCTACAAAATGACTTGGTTGAACATATCTCGCAGTTCCATAATTATCGTTAATTTTTCTTTAATTTGTAATATTTTAAATTTAATATTTTCTCGTGTGATGTTTTTAATTTAATGTTTTTTAATAATATGATGCATTTTAATTAAGGGACATGTCTTTTACTTTAATATTACTAGAGAAAAATGTCGCGCTACGCGCGGCTTAAAAATTTTTATATTTAATATTTAATATTTAAAAATTTTTATATTTAATATTTAAAAATTATTTTAAATATTTTTTTTAATGAGTCATGCAACCTATACACATTTTTCAATAACACCAGTAGAAACCAAATCTATAATTTATAAAATAGTACTAAAATAAATAATTATGCAAGTTAGTCAAATGCATATTTTCTAGTACGACCTGAAGAAGTGCATAAGTGTAAAATTTTCAAATTTGACCATTTATATTCATATGACTTATTTAATTTTATAATTTAAAAATATTTAATAACCAATATAATAGTTTAATTTAATATTAATAATGATATGAATATTAATTAGAAAAAATAGTATCATAATATATATATATATATATTAAAATTTTAAAAATACAAATTACAATATCATTACAAATTAAAAATATTGAATATAATGAATTAACTCTCTTAAAAACCGACGCCCCCTCTTAAATCATATCGCTCTTAAAAGTCAGCGCCCCTCTTAAATAATATCGGTTTTGGTAATAATGTAAGAATTTATCTCAATAAAATATTAATTTAAGTCAATATAATATATTATACTATCAAATATTCATGAATTATAATGTATATTGAAAAAATTATATATCATATAATTTTATGATTATTAATTATTATATTTATGTTAGCAGAAAATTAGTCAATTATAATGTATATTGTACTATAAAGATAAATAAATGCATATAAAAATATTATATTCATTATTTAAATTTATATAAAAATTAAATAATATACAATTAAATGTGACATGCATAACTCCAAGAAATATATTTAGTTGTAGCTAGGCGTCACGAAATTCAGATTGATTGGTCTTTTTTCATAATTCTTTAGAGTATATGTTTAATATTTGTTCAATAATATTGACATAGGAGGGAAAATATAACTCCACCAACTGAGCTTTCTTAACGGGCACTAATACTTTGTACCCTGGTTTATATATATATATATATATATATATATATATATATATATATATATATATAATTATATAAATTATTAGCTAGGAAAAAAATATGCATAATATATTGTATATAATTTGTAATAATTAAAAAAATGAAAATATAAAAGTAAAAATTACAATAACAAGGTAGTTTATAATATTACAAATTAAATATATTAAATACAATTAAATAACTTGTTTTAAACATAAAATAAATTAAAATGACTTTTAATATAAATTTTTGAAGCACTAAAAAAATAGGAGCCTATGGTTCCATAACAAAAATGAGAGCAGGAGTTTGAAATCAGAAGCGTGGTACTTAGAAGTTAGAACTATCAAAAGAAAAAAGACGGGTGCTTGTGTGAGTTGAAAGGAGCTGTGTGAGTTGAAACGAGCAGTTCGCAGTAAAGGTGGACCTAAATTTATTAGAAAATGACAAAATTAGTTAAAACTCTTGTGAGCTTGCTACGCGTTTGATGCACCAATACTTGGAGTGACTTTTATATTCTTGATACTGTACACTTTCTCTCATACAGTGTTGGAACCGGTTGGCCAATTGCTTTTAAATAACTTCATGAATGAGGTCTTTCCCGGCAACAAAATAGTTGATCAAATATTCATGTCAAGCACATGTCAAAAAGACATAATATTAGCATAACAAATAGGGATATTTTCTATGGTACCACTGTACAATTGACTTCTGCCAACGGTACCATCACATTTTTTGCTTTTATCTATGCTAACCCTATATTTTTGGTTTCTACATATGGTACCCTTCTATTAAGTAAAAAGTAATAAAAAATAATAAAATCGATTTCAGACTGCAGAACAAATTGTATATCTGAAATTTTTGTGAAAAGATACATGAACTAGACTTTTAAATCATGTAAAATGAAGGCAAAATGAGTGATATATTAATGATAAAAGTTTGGTTATGAAATTTTAATATATATTACTATTTTAACTCTATTTTACATGATTCGAATTTCTATCTCATATATTTTTTCGCATAGATTTCAAAAATATAATTTGTTTTCCGGTCTGAAATCAATTTTATTATTTTTTATTACTTTTTACTTAATAGAAGGATACCATACATAGAAAACCAAAAATACAGGGTTATCACAGATAGAAAACTAAAACTACAGGGTTACCACGGATAGAAACAAAAAATGTGATGGTACCATTGGCAAAAGTCAATTGTACAGTGGTACCATAGAGAATATCCCTAATTATATTATATTAAAATAATAAAAATGTAAAATATATTATATAAGATTTTCAGTAGTTTTTTTCTCTTTTAAAAATTAATTTTTAAAAAGGTATAAATAATTTTATTTCTAAGTCGCATATATGAATTTTATTTAATATTATACTATATGTAAAATTATGTGATAAAATTAATGTACTTATTATATATAGAAATTAATACTCCTACGGATTACCTTAGGTAACTACTTAATGTTAAAAGAAAAAAAATAGCATATGTGGGGTATTTTTGTGAATAAAGGGGGTGCACTCTACTATTACAACAATGTCACTCAGTTTTACATACAAAATTATTATAACTTTAGATAACTTACCTAAGGTCATGTTTAGGAGAAATTTTTTCTTATATATATATATATATATATATATATATATATATATATATATATATATATATATATATATATATAGGGTTGCACTCCATAAAAAATACTCTTATATAAATAATACGGAATAACACCATCAAAACACATCATTTTTTATGAGAAATGGATTGTTAAGATTAGAATCATCAAAATGAATTACAATAAAGCCTAACATATTGAATCTAACGTGAAATTTTATCTAAATTTTAAAATTTAAATTTAAATAGAATCCAACATAGAATCATATATACATTTTGTAAAAATGTTATTTACATTTAATCATGTTATGATTTTTTGTTAATATCATGTTATAATCATTTTTTATTCCTAAAAAGTATAATTGATGTTAAAAATTAGAATCTAAATGAATTTCTATGTAACATTCTATAGTGTTCTTTGTTGTTCTTTATATAATCATGTTCTTTATGGAGCAATGACACACACACACACATATAGTAGGGATCTAGAGAAAACTTTTTTGATAGAAAACTTAAAGTACTTATCTCAGCCATTGATTATGTAATTAATATTGTTATTAATTCTATTACAAACTGGAAAGTATATTATGTCTAGATAACATACCAAAATAATTGATTTAGTCAATATCAACCGTTAGATTATTTACAAATCAATGACTGACAAAAATACATTAAGTTTTCTCCAAAATATGGTTTTCTTTTGAGTCTTCCCCTATATATATATATAATAATAATAATAATAATAATAATAATTGAGAATGTAGTTTCAAAAGCATACTATAGAAAAGTTCTCTATTAGTCGTCATAAATCATGCATTGTTTTCGTCTTTTTGATAATCCAATCGTATAGATTAAATATTTATACCAAAATAACAATATATACAAATTTTTATTAAATTTAAAATAGTGGAGTATCACTTTTATAATAGAATTATTTTTTTATATATATTCAACGACATAGATCTATTACAATCTTATTATTCTGAATTTATAGTTCCAAGTTAATATATTACATGAAAATTTGTACATTACCTTATTTTGATATGAAATTAACATCCATACGGTTGAATCGTTTAAATAATAATTTATTTATTTAATTTTAAGCCGCACTTATACTTTTTTCCCATTATAATTTATGAATGTATGATATAAAACGTGATAATAAAAAAATTCCATGGCGGTGGATTTGTAAATATGTGAAGATTTTTTGTGATAAAAAAACTATATATAATCAAATAAAACAATATTAATTTATTAATTATTAAGAGAGCAAATATATGAATGAATATAATATAAAATAAAATATGATATAAATTAAAAACACGTATCAAAGAGTATTTTTAAAAATTGTGTTAAAGTAATTTATTAGTAAAAAAACATGCAAATCAATTATGGTATATTAAAGTAAATAACTTACCATGTTGGGTGGCTCTTTTTAGCCTGTTTTAGATATTGCTATCATAAATCAGGAAAATTGTCTAGAAAAGTTATAAGACCGTCACGTCACCTAATATTTTCGGTAGTTGTGTCTCTTTTAAAAATTAATTTTAAAAAAGGTATAAATAATTTTATTTCTAAGTCGCATAAATTTTATTTAATATTATAATATATGTAAAATTATGTGATAAAATTAATGTACTTATTATATATATATATATATATATATATATTATAATTTATGAATGTATGATATAAAACATGATAATAAAAAAATTTCATGGCAGTGACGCTGATAACCCTATATTATTTATATATGATCTTATTCTAAAAATAATATATGATATAAAATAACATAAATTTAGATGAATAATTAAAATAATATAAAAATAAAAAGCAATAATATCAATAAGAGTATATAATAAAGAACCCGATATACATATTAAGTAATTGTCATGAAATATTAAATTAAATAATTTATTAATTATTAAGAGAGAAAATATATGAATGAATATAATATGAAATAAAACATGATATAAATTAGAAAACACATATAAAAAGTATTTTTAAAAATTCTGTTAAAGTAATTTATTAAGAAAAAGCATGCAAAAACAAACATGATATAAATTTAAAAAAACACGTATTAAAAGGTATTTTAAAAAATTGTTTTAAAGTAATTTATTAAGAAAAAAACATGCAAATACAAACATGATATAAATTACAATGTATTAAAAGGTATTTTAAAAGATTGTGTTAAAGTAATTTATTAGGAAAAAAGCATACAAATACATTAAATTAAATGACTTGCCATATTGGATGACTCTTTTTACCCTATTTTAGACATTTCTCTCATAAATCAAGAAAATTGTCTAGAAATGATATAAGACTGTCACGTCATCCGTTCATTCACCCTGCTAATATATATATATATATATATATATATATATATATATATATATATATATATATATATATATATATATATATATATATATATATATATATATATATATATATATATATATATATATATATATATATATTATTTTAAAATATTAATCACTTTAATTTGATTATTACAATTTAAATATTATTGAATTAAATTATAATTAAATTAGAATATATTATCTAATTTAAAATGTAATATAATATGAATAAAATGGGTCCTACAAAAAATGTGAAGTGGACTTATATCGGAGGAGATTGACCACTTTTTTTTGGAAACCACCTTTTTTATATGTGGCCTGACACGCGGGGAAGGAAAATGTCAATTGGGTTGTACTGCAGTTGCTCTAAGAGCATTTCTCGTCGGAGCCTGTCTTGAAAAGTATGAAAGTGATCCAACTTTTTTTGTGTGCATTGGAGGAAAAGAGAAAACCGGCCAGAGCCCTGGGTGGCCAGCTAAGCAGAGCAGTTTTTTTCTTTTATTTATTTTATACCGTAAATGTGCAAGCCAATATGTATAATTATATTTTTAAATATAGTAGACTTGGGTTCCTCCATTGGAGGAAGTTGTCCAACTTTACAATGAAACCAGTTTTTGCTTATATGGCATATATTTGGGTCCCAAAACTTATAAAATTGGGCATTAAAGATGCTCTAAGAGCACCTCCAATGCATGCCTACTTGATATATTGGAACACGGAAATTGACTTGGCCTAATGAAAAAAGTGGTCATTTGCATTGTGTGGTTTTAAAAAAATTGGCCACGGCCACGACGGTGGGCTGTGCCCATTTGCTCACTTTTTATTATTTTAATAATTTTTAAATAAACTTTTTCAATTTTTTTGTATTTCTCTTATTTGCAGAGAGAACCCATTTATTAGTTTATTATAAATATAGTTATAATGTGTTATTTATTTATTTAAATTCAATTATTATGTAGGAAGTATTGTTAAAGAAAATAAAATTAAATTAAATGGGACTCAATTATAAGTGAAAATGGGTTTGTGCATTGAAGGTGAGTGACCACTTTTTTCAGGAAGGTCATTTGATACTTAATTTGTAAAAAAATAACTCCACATGTGAGTGAGTTGGACACGGATGCTCCAAGACCACCCACAATGGGGGTCATTTCATTCCTCGGGCCACGTGAAAAAGGATTGAATAAGTAAATGAGACTCAAAGTAGCATTGCATGGAAGTAAAAGAAAAGGGACAGTCCCAATCCCATTTCATTTTTTAAGTATTATTTTTCTGCTAACCACCTGCATGTGTGTATTATTTTGTATACTAAATTGCCAAATGTCAATTATAATAATATAATAATAAATGAAAAGTGGTCCCTGCATTGAAGTGCATTGGCCGGATTTGTTTACGTGGCCTTAATAGATAAAAAGTAGAAAATGAACCCTTACTGGTTGCTCTAAAGCCCGGCTGACTTTTGCCACGTAATGTAAGGCCATCTTAACCTTTTGCCACGTAAACGACAAAACCAAAAAAATACAGAGGTAAGCTTTACAAGTACGCACTTCGAGGCACTCCCCATTCTACTATTCTACTCTCTCTCCGATCAAACTCATAATATTTCATTACAGATGGGCTTTAATGGAGTGAGGGGAGTACTTCTAGATAGCTCCGCTCTTCTCGTGCCTGACGACGTCGTCGTTTCAGAAACACAAAACGACAGCGTTTTACTTAGACCCGGAGCCGATTATCTCTTCCGGAAGCTTCGTTACTCCAATATCCCCACTGTAAGTATTATTATTCCTCTTTCTTATATTCTATGCACTCCACCTGTTTGTGTATATGTGTGTATGTACTTGCATTTCAGAATTTGATCTCTGTGGCTCTTGATTGATTACCAATGCTGCTAATAGTGTTCGGTTTTCTAACGAGGTGCCTGTTTAGTCGAAATTGCAACTTGTATCGAATACTTACTTAACTTGTTATATATTAACTAGTTTACAACCCATGCCAAGCATTAGCTAATTTATTTACTTGTTCGTTGGTAAATATATTTTTTGTTTAATTTTTTTTAATTCCAATTATTTAGACATTTAATTATATTTAGCTCTTTTTAGTGGTACAAAATATAGTTTATTCAAAATATATTTTTATAGATTATCATCGTCAATTTTAGCTAAAATATTTACAGGGTTTAGACTTGCCGAGAAAGGCACATACTTAATAATAAAAGATTGAATGTAAATAATAAATTGTAATCGTAATACAATTCTTTTATTATAAGAAATTTATTTTTTTTAGAAATTTGTATGTATATATCAAATAAGAATTACTATTTAAAATGTAATATTTATATCAAACATCAAGTTAACCAGAAGTAAAACTGAATTTTCAGTTAAAAAATATCTATTTCAGTTTTAATAGTAATTTAAAAGTATATAGTATATAAAGTTTCAAAAAAACTTAATATACAGTAAAACATCGATTAATTAATAATGAATAAATTAATAACCCACGATAAATTAATATTTTCAATACAATACAGAATTTTTATCTCAACAGTACATCTTTTACATCGATTAATTAATAATCTCGATAAATTAATAAACCGAATTATATGATATTAGATGGTAAGTAAGATTCTAATTATGATTATATAATATTTAAAATATAATTTAACTATAATATAATTTGGAAACCAGACTACCAATTAGAAAAATCTCAAATTCAGTTATTATATTTTAAATAATATATTGAAATTATATAATATTGAAATTTTTAATAAAATTTAATATAGATCCGTGAATAGTATTATTATTAATGAGATTTAGGGGTCATTTGATAATAGCTTAATGGGCTGAACTGAACTGGATGAAAGGTTTTTGAATCATTAAGAATGTTTGTTTCCAAATCCTAAATTATTGAACGAACCCAAATACAACTTACCGTTCAGAAACAAAATCCTAGAACCATTCACTTATAAGAAGTGTAAATCTAGTACGATGATTTTTATATTAAAATAACATATTTCCTTTCTTATTTTTTTGATTTTCGTATGTTACGAATTATATTGTTATATTTATATGAAATAATAATTTTTTTCAAAATTCACATAAAAATATCTGTAATTTTTCTAATTATTAGAATCATACCTACATATCTATTAATCATTAGAATTTTTTTTATTAGGAATAATAATTAATGGTTTTATCAAAAAATTTCTAATCGTATGCTATTATTTTGTCAGTTTATTTAACTATAAAATATAATAATATATTTAATTATATAATATGTATTGATATGACTATATCTATAAATTGACTTTATTTGTTACATTACTATATTATTAAAAATTAGTCTTATTATATTTACCTAGATAAACATAGGTAATTTTAATATTTATATGGCAAATACTATTATTTATTCAGCATTTAGATATTTTACTCATTCAAAACTATTATTTATTCAGGAATTTCAGATTTAATGTACTTTTTAAGTTTTAAATAAATTATGTAAATAAAGTATATGAGTTTGAGGGGTGAGAAAACTCAAATATGTAAGTAGATTGTAAGTAGAATTCTAATTATGATTATATAATATTTAAAGTATAATATAATATTAAAAAGTTGGATTATATGAAAAATTGGGTTAACCAAACTACAAACTACAAAAGATTTCAAGTTTGGTTATTTTATCTTAGGATAGATTAGTAATATGATAATATCTATGATTTTTGTACAAAAAAAGTTAAAATTATCGAAACTCACAATTTATTGATTCGGGTGTAGTTATTATGTTCAAATGCATTCTTAAGCTTGTTGGAGATAGAGAAAACGTGATCAAACATGCTGTAAATATTTGGAATGCATTTCCCAATTTGTTTTGCATCTCCTAAAATTAACATATTATTATTTAACTATTTATCCTTATATTAAAAATGTTGGATTGAACTGTGTTTTAACGTGAAATTGTAAAAGTGAAAATATGTGTGCACCCAACTCCTCGACAATAAGATAATTCGTTGTTGGCTTGTTGCAATGGTCGTACAAAAGTGTTGGTTATATCACATATTAAACAAGGTTGTATAGGCTATAGAATTGAGACCATGCTTTTATTATATCACATTATCTTAATCTGTAGCAACTTGTGAACTGAACTAGAGCAGTATAAGGATGAACTAAGTCCTATAACTAGGATAGTTATTTGACTACTATAACTTTTAAAAAAGAGATCGGATTTAATATCTAACGCTCCTCCTTAATTCCGTAGCTGCATAACTCTATACTTTGTCGATTCTGAAAAGCCTTTTTCAACTCTGCACTCTGTTTTGTATGTAGACTTTTTTGACTGGAACGTAAAAGGGATCTGATTTTTTGTTATTATTTTTTTGGTTGTGGTTTTTTTCTTGGTTATGATTTTTGCATAGGGTTTATTGATCATGGTATGCCGTTTTGCATATGATTTTTTAGTCATTTTTTTCGTAAACTTCTTTCAATAGTTTCCCATAAATCATCCACACAAAGATAGGCCTCCATCGTGACAACCCATACTTGATAATTAGTTCCATCGAACACTGGTGGTGCCATAGCATTAAGAAAGTTTTCTGAAGTCATTGTACACAGTTTGTAATTTGTTTGTAGGCTATTTGTAGGGATGTTTGTAAGCTGTTTATTGGTGGTTCTTTGTATTTTTTGTGGGTAGGCGGAGTATTCAGGAGAATATTTGAATACAGGTCCTTCAAGATTATATCTCTGATACCATTTTGTTGGTTATATCACATATTAAACAAGGTTGTATAGGCTATGGAAATGGGAAATTAGCATGTTTATATTAAATCACATGCATGATCTCAATTTATCAGCAACTTGTGAACTGAACTAGAGCAGAATAAGGAAGATGTCTTGAAAGAAATTTGAAAATGACTTATCTAGACGTAACGGCTAAAGAACCAAGTCCTATTAACTAGGATAGTTATTCGACTACTTTTAACTTTAAAAAACTGCCCAAATTCAATATCTAACAGAAAGTTGGTAGCTTGTATAAAATTTGTGTGCTGAAAGAGATAATAATATATTTTTAAATTATTACCTCTCATTTGGGTTTTTATTTTTTTTAGGATCAAACCTTTCTCTCTTGGTACCAAGATAAGAGGAGATGGTTTGCAGTGTTAAAATACAAGACATGAAACTTTTACTCTTGCAATATGATATAAGTTATCTAAGTGAAATGCAAAACTGCAAAACCGAAACCGCACCGAATATATAATATATAATTAATAAATATTATTTTTGATTTTGCATTACCTTTAATTTTACTTATATAATTATTAATATTGTACTTAAGTTATCAAGTCAGTAATATATTACATTTATAGTAATATCAATTGGACCTGAAAGTTTTGTGGGCTAAAACATGACAAACTTGCTGCTGCAAATCCAAGAGTTAATATCAATGGTTTCTTCAGTCTTTACCACAGAAGTATCAAGTCAGTGTTAAGCAACTCAGTCTTTACCACAGAAGTATCAAGTAAGTGTTAAGCAACATATTTTACATACTGTCTGTCGCAATAGCAAGTTAGCAACATGGTTGGAAACAATAAATAATGCTCTAAAGTAGGCCTGCAATAGACAAGGTAGTAAGCAGCATGTATAACCTTCTAATATATGTATCCTTATGCCAGTTGGTTTGTAGTTTGTAGTGCAATTGTATTTAAGGCCAGTACTGAATAATGTTAGCTAATGTTAGTTTCTGGACATAAAACAAGCTAATTTCACCCTGTCATCTACTAGTCACCCAGTCAGTAGAGCAGAAAAAGTCAAGCAACGACATATAATTTCTGGTGTCCATGAGTTTTACCCGGCCCTGAATCCGAACCAATACTGAAAAAGAGTCAAAACACGAGACTTGCATGTCTTTTTTTCAACAATGTGTCTTTTAGGGCTTTGGGTGGCAACACAACAAGTGTCAATCACATTTCTTTCTCCGGCATTTCTCTTCACATTCAATGGGGTCTCTGACTTTATTTTAGTCATCATTTATGTTTTTTATTAATTTATGGCTGCTCTTCTCATTTGGCAGCATCTCTTTTTTGCTTGATTTTAGTTTAATTTATATTCTTGGATAAGCTTGATTATAGGCATTTGAACTTATTATTCTAATACTTTTGATTTAAACTATGAAATTGGTATATGTTTAGTTATATTATAAATTAAATCTAGTAACTATATGTATATGAATGACTTGTCAACCGTTACAACTAGTCAGCCGACAAGTCGACCGGTACATGTCCATTTTAGTTATATACTATTTATGTTTTTTATTTTTGGTACCCAAATTCTACTTCATTCAACTATATATATAGTAACCTATTTTTTATATTTTATTTATGATCTTATTTTTCAAAAATCCATATTTTTTATCACACAATTATAAATAATATTTAGGATCCTATTTTCAAAATTCCATATATTGTTAATTTAATTCAGCCGGAAAGATCAATGGGTCAATACTATATACCTTATTATCTTATTCTAAGATGTCCTTATGTTTATCATTGTAAGTTGGCACAATATACCAGCAGACACATATATTAGTTTTATCTGGCCTGAAGGACCGGATTGACTAACAAGGATACAGTATTTTGGCTTTAAAAGGATAATATAGATATTGTTAAGATACTACTGGGCATTAAGGGTGATCCTCAATTCCTCATACTTGGCCATCACCTGCACAAGTGCATCACACTGGTGTAGGTTTCTAGTGTGTTAGTTCAATTGACGTATAGGTGTTGTAAAAATCGGTAATCGGCATTAATCAGTATGACGATTTTGTAGCAATTAATTGGATAATCAGGGATTAATCGGATTTATTAAAATAAAATAATAATTAATTTAATAAACTTATAATGTTAATTTAAAAAATATATGTAGTAACTAATCGGATTTTAAAAATCGAATCGGCAGAACACATTATAGTGATTAATCGGGTGATTAATAGGTTAAATAGGTGATTTTTAGAACTATGCATAGACTACAATTTTTCGTACCTTCTATTGTTAGAATACAATCTAAGAAACACACACACACACATATATATTCCAAGCTGCTTTAGTTGTGATCCTAGAAGTGATTCACTTATTAAGCCTCTCTTTCTCTGTTTGCAAGTTGAATGGATAAGATGCTTTTTTGAATTATATGATGCAAAAGATTTGTATCCAATAACTTGCTTCATCTTGAGCATCTGATAGTATTTTAGATTTTCTCGTTTGCTTCGAAAATACTTAATTGGTAAAGATGATCATTTATATGGCGATGGAATAATATATCATACAAGCTTATAACCCGTGCGAAGCACGGGATAACTAATATTTAAGTAAATTGATTTTTTATTTTTATTTTTATTGATATTTAATATTAAATTTTATAATATTAAGAATTTATGTTAATATTATATGTTCTCGTATTTTATACAAATTTATTCTATTTAATATAAATATGTTATAATTTGGACCCGTGTTATAATAAATATATAATTTGGCTTAAAAAGTAAAATTTTAGTTAATATAGATATGTATATAGTCAAGGCCCGTATTATAATAAGTAAAATTATATCTAATACATGTATATTTTTTAGGCCCGGACCGACCAACCAACCAAAACTTTTAATCATTCGGCTATAATAATACTAGCTTATAATCCATGCGATCCACAGATTTCTTCAAATTTTTTAATATATTTAAAATAAATTGAATAGTTTGAGCAGTGATTAAATTAAGATATTTAGATTGTTTTTGATATAAAATTTATTATAGATAAAAGAATAATAATATTATATCATTCTTGAGATGTTACTAATTAATTGTTATTTTAAAATTTAAAATAGGTAAAGTAATAATAATATTATAATCATTTGATTATGAGTGATAATTTTAAATGAATTGGATAGTTTGGGGGCGATTAATTGAGATGTTTTGATTGTATTTAGTATATAATTATAATAAAATTTAATATAGATAAAAAATAATAATATTATTATTATATTCATGAGATTTATTTAATTGATTGATATTTTAAATGAATTAAAGAGTTTGAGCGGTAGTGAAACTGAATTCTGTAAATAGATTGCATTTAATACAACTACATTAAATAAAAAGTATAAATTTTAATATAAGTATAAATTTTATGTTATTATTTAGATATAATATAATATTAAGATTTATTTTTAGGTGAAACAAAAATGAGGGATAACCAAAATATATATTATATATATTTAAATTTTAATAGAATTTTAAAAGAAATAATAATTTATAATTTTAATACAGTTTAAAGATTTTGAGTAGAATTGAGATTGAGATATATAATTCAACTGTATTGGTTACAATTGTATTAGATCTCTATATTATTATAACCAATCTTATATTATAAATAAAATAAATTATATATATTTAATATTTTTGGAAAGTGTTTACAATTTTTTGGAAAGTGTTACCAACCATATCAAACCAACAATAAACCCCTGTTTTGCTTATAATAATATAGTATAGATAGTATTTTAACTAATATTTAAGTAAATTGATTTTTTATTGATATTTAATATAAAATTTTATAATATTAAGAATTTATGTTAATATTATATGTTCTCTTATTTTATATAAATTTATTCTATTTAATATCAATATGTTATAATTTGGACCCATGTTATAATAAAATATAACTGGGCTTAAAAAATAAAATTTTAGTTAATATAGATATGTATATAGTTAGGATCCGTATTATAATAAGTAAAATTATATAATAAATATAGGGCAAATTAATTCTAAGTTCCCTGAACTAAAAATGTAAATTGATAGGTAATTAAACTTTTAAATTTTTCTCATCAAAGTCCTTCCGTCAAATTTCATTAACGTCCGTTAACTTTTGCTGACATGGCATCCTAAACTATTAGGCATTTCTTATGGAAGTCCCTAAACTATTAGACATTTCTTATGTAAGTCCCTAAATTAAGTAAAATTATATCTAATACATGTATATTTTTTAGGCCCGTGGCCCAGTACCGACTGACCGACCGACCAACCAACCAAAACCTTTAATCTTTCGGCTATAATAATATAGTATAGATATATAGTGCTGATTTTTCTATAACCTTAGACGCCATATTTTTATCGGGTTGCTGATTTCTACAGCACTATTTCTCTTTTTGCAGGGAATATCCTATGGACTTGGTCTTTCAACTCCAAAGGTAATTGCTATATTATGTAATACACTTTTTATCGAGTGGACGAGTTGTATGCTAAATAGATCAAATTGTTTATCTAGACTAAGTTAACATAAATTGTTTCACTACTATTGATATGCAACCCTCGTTTCTTACTGTGCCTCATTAGATACTCAAAGTTTTCATCCCAGTTATCCTGTAAACATGCAAATGGTAAAACTATATGCACATGAAACTTTATTCAGATTGGCGGTTTTGTTGATATCGTATTGGGTTGTCCACTTATTTTTCCAGCATATAGTAATCTTATGATACAAGCATGCTAGAAATAAGTAATAGGCCCTTCTTATCACTATTAAGCATTTATCTGTGTTGTGTGTAAGAAATAGTACAGCGAGAGTGCTTCAGTAAATTGAGTTTGAGATTTCGATGTCTTATATGTTCTAATCAATGACCTAAACGAGATGTAGGTTGCCAAATGAGAATGAAAGAATTGTCTTTAGCATTTAAGGAAGAAAATTGCTTTAATATCGCACTTCTTTTCATTATGGAATTTCTTGAATTATTCTCTTTCTTCATCAAATGCTGGCCCAATTTTTCTGGACATCAGTCCTACATTTTACCAATAAAAGATTTGCTTTTATATTATGTAAATGCATGGATGCTCATTTAATGTAAGCATGAAACAGCTATGTGGTTCAGCTAGTGGAAAGTGGAAGCCATTCTTTTTTGTATATCTATGCTGTGGTTGTTGAATACAGATTTTATTTGGTATAGGTTAGACTTCTGGAAAAGATCTCGAAGCAATTCTCATTTGACATCTTCATATTGAGTTCATCTTCTATTGAGGTCATTGAAAAAGAGGTTGCAAGGGCCTGGGGTGATCATGGAGGGAGTATTCTGCATGTCGCTAGTACTGTCAACAAAGAACTATTTGTTAATCTAAGCAACAGTTGGCTGTTTGTTATTTTTAGTGAGTAGCACTAAACATCCTTACTCTTTAACACTTAACTCATCCTCAGTAGCTAAATACTGAATGAAAGACTATAATTTTTTAATTAAAAAAATAAAAACTCTAAAGGGAATCAAAAGAGAAATAATAATATACCATGTTCCACTTACCTTTCATGTGGTTTTATATGTTGCCGAGTTCATTTCTGTACTTTTCATTCATAATGGAATATTAATCAGCTTTATGTTAAATGCATAAACTAAATTAGATGGAGACCAGTTGTGAATAATAAATTTAACCAAAGAACATGTTGGATAAATATTTTTTAATATGTGACCATATATTTTTTGACTGGTCATAATCTGGCATAACTTGATTAATTGATTTATACTGCAGGATCACATGGGGAAGAGTTAACTGGTGACACAGGTATTCATTCCCAATATTATAAGTACCTAACCCTACCTTGATCAAGTACCAGAGATTTGGTAATTCTATAGAAAGAAATTGGAGGATTGAGTATATAGACTATAGTTCAGCTAATGTCATTCATTCTAATAATATGAATATGGTATCCTTACTAATTTACAGGTACATGAACTATATTAATATCTGCAAGCTACATAGTGCCTTGTATATGTAGATCCTTTGGTGTCCATATCCAAACACCCAAGTGTCAGGGAAATGACATATATGATCAATTGGTGTACTCAGATGTGGTTAACAATCTCTAGTTTTCATGTAGCGGAAGGTGGCGGTACAAGCAAGGAATCCAGTGTGCTTTCTATAGACAAACTAGAACGGTTACCATTGACTATTTGCGGTTACAATAGAAAGGTAGCTCATGCTATTATTTCCCATATTTAGTACCTTTTTTATTTCATAATAGGTTATGATTGAAGTTATTGCATTTTATAAGCACGTTGATATGGTATGAACTGAGGTTGATACTTAAGGTAGCAAGTGTGGTTATGTCGTGTCCCATATTTAGTACTTTTTTTATATCATAATAGGTTATGATTGGTGTTATTGCATTTTAGAAGCACGTTGATATGGTATGAGCTGAGATTGATACTTAAGGTAGCAAGTGTGATTATCTCGTGAAATCTTCTTCTTCGTTTGCATGTTTGTTGCTCCAAATCATAGTATGTACAATTAAGAGTTCTGAATCCTTAACTACAATATGGATGAGATATGCATGCATGTAGCATTGTGATCTATTTACTAATTGATCATTTTCTATGTGGTCATAACTGTTTCCTGCTTTATAAATTAACTATTCGTTGACCAATAACCTGCAGTGCCTTTTCATATGTCAAGTTGTGGCTCTTGTTGTATATGGTGCAAATGTGCGCATAGGGTGTTCCTCACCACTTGCTATAAAAGTACGATCTAGGATGTCTGGTGAATCCTATAATAGCACATTTAACCATATACATACTGAGGATAATTGAACCAAGTCCATATATATATATATATATATTTTCTGAAAGTGTAAAGTACATGGTTGTTTAAAATAGTACAAATATGACTCATGCCATGACATAAGCATTATTAGGCCATCATGATGCCATGTTATGTAGCAAGGCTAGGGATCAAGTATTAATTTTTATTTTAAGAGCTCATGCACAAACATGGCTTTATGCTTTGAAATAAGCAAGCAAGTTTAGGGAACAAGTACTGTAATCTTATTTAACAGATTACATGCTCTTGTTCTGCAGCAGAAGTTGTATATTCATATGTAAAACACAATTTACCGCTCTTTGTTATCTCTAATTTCTTTCCTCCCTAAATCGAATCATACATATGTTGACCCCTACCTCCTCGCATTTAGCGGGATAGAGTATGCTGGAGCAGAAAATACTCCCTGATCCGTTCTATAAAAATGGTGTGAAAATCCATACATTTTAGCGCAATCAACATAAAATTCCCTATGTAGATTAACTTTAAACAAACTCACACACAATGACCAGGACCACATAAAAAGCAGTCAGAAGGATATAATCACTAATCCTTCTCCCTAAGATAAATGTTGTTTGAGATGGTGTATAAGGAGTTTAAACTGTATGTCATACGCAAAACCATAATCTTGGAAATAGCTTTATATAGAAGATTACAACATGCAATTGGTCTAAAATCAATCATAGCCTAGGTAAAGCCACTTTCGAACAAGAGAGATAAGGGTAGAGTTAATTAAACCCATCAGGCCCCAGGAGCCTTACCATATCAAAGTCAAAGAAGATTGCCCTAACCATATGCAGAGAAATATCTGGACAAAGCATAGATGAGAGAAACCGTCGAACCTGATTGACATTAATCAGATACATCCCTGCAGGGGATCCTAGAAAACTCTCGAGGTATCCCACAACCTCATCCCTAATGTCTTCTGAGTCTGTTAACTGAGTAGCATTCTCTTTATCCAGCCTATGGATGTGTGTGTGAGCGCTCCTAGACTCCTAGTACCTACCCTCCTAAAGAAGAAATCAATCTGAACACCGATCACCATCCTTGTGCCAAGCTAGTTTGGCTCTTTTTCTAGGCATAGACTACTTTTGGGAAACAGAAGTAGAGAAGGCCCATCAAAACCTTTGCTTGAGCTCCAAAACCTCCTTAGATAATGGGAAATCAGCAAGGATGCTGTATGTTTAAAATAGAAATCTTGATGCCATTGTGACATTCATAGTGAAATCTCCTTTCCTCTTCCTCATGGAAAGAAATACAGGCTTGAGAGCCTGCAGATTTCGACATATAGCATAAAAAAGGTGCATCAACAATGTGGTGATACCACACACCATGAACAGTGGCCAAAAAATCCTCAGAAAATTATCAAACCTGAACATCTTACTTCGCCCCCTACCTCGCCGAGGGGGACAATATCTAACCAAAAAATCAACGGACTGTGTTCATACGTCTTGGGCGGCTACAAGTATATGCATAATCAGGGTGGGCAGCAAACCAAGCAGGATTTCCTAAAACTCTTGTAGACGCTTCCACAAACGAAGAGGTGGAATCTCGTTGTGCCAAGAAAACCAAGAGCCCAACGTTCACTTGTCAGAAAAGTGAATGGGCTTCACCAAATATATCATTTTAACTTGAAATAACTTAAAACACAATATATATGTATACTATAGAATAAAAATTTAAAAATGTAACATCCACCCAAATATTTTATTTTCACTTAATAGTATATTAAGCTACAAATTATATATCACACACACAAGGTTGTTGCCTTTCTTTTGTTTTACACAACAAGGTAGAACTCTTCTCTCTAATCTATATCTTTTACAAATTTAGCTTATAGTCTAACAATGCAAAATAGAAGCCTTGTTTATAGGCTTCGATTACACTGTATATTTCCTCATTGGCTAAAACAATCTACTTGTTATAGCCACCTTCATTCCAAGTCTTTCATTTATGAGTTTCCGACTTTGAATAACAGTCACCCCCAATTTTTTTTAACATGTATATGTACTTGTCTTATCTTTGTCTTACATCCCTTCTTTGATGCTTTAAATATTAAGTTGATAAGCCTTAAAGATAAACAATTGCTGCATTTTGTTTATTCTGTTCACTATTATATTTTTTAGAGCCAACCTTGTTTTTTGGCCTCCATTCCATTTCAAGATAAGATAGTTGATGCATGTGTGAACTTTGTTCAATACTTCCTCTTCATCTATTACCTAGATATTTGAGCATTAGCCTTGCATGATGCATGTTGACGGCCTAGATCTCGGCCATCATTATTTCTTTTCCCATGCAACTTGTATAGTTGTTTGTGTCTCTAATTATGTATTAAACTTGGGGAGCTATTTTTATTTATTATTTATTGTTGTTATTTTTAGGGAGTGCTTAAATTCGAACACTCCCTCTCAAACTCGACTTTGTTTTCCAAGATTCTTTTTTTATTTTATGAAATACATTTGACTTCAATGGCTTCATAAATGTATTTGCTAATTGTTCTTCAGTTGTGCAGTTGTATATAGTATCCAGTTGTATATAGTAATGGACCTTAATTTGCAAGATTTAACTCGTCCAATATATAATCTAACCACATAGTTTGACATTTGCATGCTGGTGCTATTACGATAAACTCCAATTGAGAGATTAACTATTTGTTGCTTCTTTGATGACCATCAACGTTTTGCCAAAAATCAACGAACCAAATGAACTTTGTGAAGCATGTGTTAAGGAAAGAAACATGGACACAGTTTTTCTGTTGGTAAATCATGCATGCAATTTGGATTGGGAATCATGTATGCAATTGGATTAGTGAGGTACATGGAAAATTCGAAATCATATGACTTTATTGCAGAAACAATTAGCAAAAAAAGATGGGTTTATTGTAGGAAAAAGAATTTTGAGATGCAACGTACACTTAATCATTGGTTATTTTATAGGCATTCTAAAGATTCAAAATTGGTTGACTACTAGACAATGATTATGGCGATGATTTGGATGGAGAGACAAGTACGTTCGTTTACGCATTTTATATCGGTTGGACAATGATAATTTTGAGTTTATGCATTTCATATCGGTTAGACGGTGGTCATCGAAGAAGCAGCAAGCAGTTGCCTTCTCAATGTTGAGACGGAATGTGTTGTAGCAGCAGCGTGCACATGTCAAGGCATATGGCTAAACTACATATTGAGCAAGTTAAATCTTGCAGAGGAAGGTCCAGTGACTATTTACGTAGTTAATAAATCTGCTACTACACACGCAAAAGTTCTAGTCGAATCAGGTACATCAACATAAAATATCATTTTATTTAAGTACTAGTGAATAGCAAAATTGTGGAGCTGGTACACTGAAAAACAACTAGCAGAGAAAACTCGGAATGCAAAAGTTGAGTATGAGGGGAAGAGTGTTAGAATTTACAAACTTCTAGTGTAGCAAGTAATAGTAGTAGATAGTAAATAAGAATATCTAGTTAGGTTGAATGTATGAAACACACACGTATATAGATCGCATGGGAAAGAAAGAAAAAATGGCTGAAGTATGGGTTGTCAAACATACATGCAAGGCTGATGGTTAAATATGTGGGTAACAAGGAAACAAGTGGTATTGTACAAAGTTTAAATATGCAGTAACTATCTTAAAGTTGAGGCCCTAAAATAAGGTAGATTGGGAAAAATGTAATACTGAACAAAAGAAACAAAATGCAACAGCTGGTTACTTGAAGGCTTATCAAGTTTATATTTAAAAATTCAAGAAAACAATTAATTAATGAAGAAGACATGTAAGGCAAAGATATATGCATTTGAAAGGAGAAATCTGGGAGCAATTCAAAGTTAGAAGCTCATAAATGAAAGCCTTGAATTGAAGTGGCTACAGATAGTAGATTGTTGTATGGAATGAGGCAACAGGCGGTGTAATTGAAACCTATAAATAATGCTACGTGTTTGCATTATTAGACTCTAAGCTAAACTTGTACAAGATACAGACTAGAAAAAAAAGGAAGTGTAGCTTGTTGTGGAAAAAAGGAAGGAAGGAAGTAGCCTTGTGTGCGTGTGTGTGCGTGTGTGTGTGATATATAAGCAGAAAACAGCCTTCTCTGGGGTGACTATGATATATAAGCAGAAAACAGATGTGCACTTCGTTAGCATGAACTTGTATACCTTGTTCGTGTTATGGTTCCCATATAATATTACACATACAGTAAGGAAAATGTGGGCTTCCTCAAAGTTTTTTCCTTCATATTACTTGCTAAGAAATAAATGGAGTCATATAGAATTATTATCTTCACTCAGTGTTTTTGAGGAAGTGATTGTCTAATAATGAAAATGAGCACAGGATATATCCAACTTGACAATAAAAGAGGGGTAATCAGCTCTGCATAAGTACTTTTCCTCTCGGAAGGAAGTAGTTGTGGTGTATCTGCATAGAAACGTGTCAGTGTCTGCAAATATATACGTGCCACAGTTCTGTAATCTTCACTTGCCAATTGCCATCCATTCACTTCATATTATTAGTATTAATGATTTGAGTTCTCATTGAATTCCTTTGCCAATTAATATTGCTATTATTATGAAAAGGTTTCCATGTCCGAGGTACTGTTTGTTTTTATTGGTTGATGCTGTATCCAATGTTTCTTTGACAAATAGGCAATAGGCAAGGATGGTCTAGTGGTTGGTTATGTCATGAAGCCTTCTCGTGAAGAAGACTTTGCCAAGGTGAGAATTTTTACAAGTTTATGACACGGTCCCAAATAAAAATATTTTGGATTGACTAATTAGTTGAGTTGTGGTCATAAGGACAGTTTCTAGTCGAAACAGGTCTTCTAATCATGTTCTTATTGTATAATGTAGACATCCCCTTCCATATCGACTAAAGTAAAAAATAAAGGTAATTAGATACTCATGTCTGGGGTCTTAAGTGGGCATGGGATGCAAAACTAAATGTAGTTGCGCTATCTAACCTAAACAAGTTTTGACTTTCAAAATTGTTCTGGTTGCTCACGGCTCTACAGCCATGTAACTTTCAAATGTATCTTTTAATGTTTCTCATATATTATTTATCCTAAAGCTTTTGATATTATGTATATCGACTGTTTGGTTTTGGCAGAGAGGTGCATTTCCCTTGCGCCCCACTGAGAACGGTTTGATATTTGTACCCCTTACATTTGAGCTGCCCATATCAACTCAGTTGCCACTAGTCGATGTGATTATCCATAAAGCAACTGATGAGATTATCTCTGTTGAATTGAGTAGTTCGTTGGACATATCTAATAACATTATCTACAGCAAGGGCATGCTGGAAGTGCAAAGGTATCCACCACACTATTATTGGTTGATATTATAATATATTTGGTGTCTTGGTCATAACTAATCCAAATACAATGTGATCTGCAGCTTTGAGATTTATTTACTTGGAATTAGTTTTGTGCTTTTGTAGTTTCTGCCTATTTCTTGTGTGGATGGGCGTTCTTCAGTCATTTACATGATTTTCCCCTCTACCCCTTTCCTAAGCATTTTCATTGGACTTCTATCATGTGTCACATATGATTTTGTGTGATGCCCTACCATGGCTAGTTACTTTATATAATGGTTGTATGCTAAAACTCATTAAAATGTGGAGGTTCTGAAGTTTCAATGTATTCAAACTGCTCTCGAATGTTATAAGGTCATATGTATTACTCCTTCATCCTGATATTTATACACGAGTATCTGTTGAATGTAGTAAATACCAAACACCAAGATTAATTCTGGTGTACTCTGTGCCTCTGTGGCATGTAAGACATACATTTTTAATTCCTATACCAAGTTATCTTTCATTGAGTATCTTTGTTGTTTAATGCTATTTGTGTATGTGCAGTTAAGCACTTCTATTTGTCACAGAGTGTAATTCCTATACCAAGTTATATGGTCTATCTTTAATTTTAAAATTTGGTAGAGTCGAATTTCTCAATGTGAAGTGATGGGGAATCATATTAAACAGTTTGCTTAAGAGGAGCGAACTTAGAGGTCGTCTTATGGACGGCATCCTTGATTGGGTTTGTCTTGTTTTTTATGTTTTTTAGTTCTATATTTAATCTGAAAGCTCAGACTGGTTGTTGTTTGATGTCCGATGCAATAGATGGTTAAAGCCACCAAGTAATTAGTCCATACGTGGTAGTGAAGTTCTACATTTTTAGGGTGTTTGTCACTGCATCGATGTCTTACATCTCATATTTTATACGACCTGTATCCCACTTCATGTGTAACTATGTTTTTGCAAGCATAGCACAAATATAAAAAATGCTAGAACTATATTCTAGATATATTTTTGTTTAAACTTATATAATTTCTTCATTGTAAACTTCCAATAGTACTGTGCATTGTAATACAGTATATATTTTTCACATCGTTTTAGTGTACAATCATAAGCTTGTTTCATATGCAGTGGGATTGTGGGAGGGGGGTTGTTAGCTAACTAGTACATTAGCTGCCATAGAAAAAATAGATGAAAGTATATGTGGTCAATGAGTATTGCACTTGAAGCTGCTGATATTAAGCCATTGTAGTTACAGTCAAGCAACTTTTGTATTACAGGTGCTTGGAAAAGAGGTCAGATTGTTGTGTAATAGATCCATTTGGTAACATAGACCCTGTGTTGGATCGTTTCAAGATCCAAAATTTTTTACTTGGTCTGGAAAAGCTTAACACAGAAGGTCGATATAAAATCAGGCCTCCTCGTTGTATATTTGCTAGAGTTTTTGTCTCTGTTTTCCTTTCAATGCAATAATTTAGATGAAGAGTGCCCGTGCCCTGTTGTTTAGTCACTTTTTATTTCTGATACTGTTTAGTGGAAACTGGTCAAATATCCTGTCACTTAAAATTTAATGTGCACAAGTAACTATATGGTGTCTCCATCTATATTACATATATCTTGGATGAGAACATCCAAGCAGAGTAGGGAGTGGGAAAAGCAATCTTGTCTTTTCCCATATTTCGTTATAGTAATGGAAGAAGTACATGTTGATAATATTTTGGAAAAAGAAAAAGTCTTTTCGTGATTCCTGTGTACCTATCTTCTCCTGACGTGAGTCATTCTTAAAGAATCATCACAACACGCCTAATCGATTGGAATTGAGTTTTTATTAGAGATTTTTTTTGCAGGTAGATAATTTTGATGTACCTGATTTGCAACAAAGGTTGCTAGAAGCTGCACTGTCTTTGCCTAGTATTGTAAAAGCTCAAGTGGCTTGTGGTGTCAGTGATGCTCACAGCATGGTAGTAACTGTCCCTGTGTGCTCCTATCATAAATCCTATTGGAAAATATGTGTTGTCGAGTGTTGTAAGATGAGTTGAACATGCTTCATTTACCTTTGGTTTCATTTATTATCTGCAATAAACTACAATTGGTTTCAATTATTCTTTACTGGACTTCTGCAAGTTTTTTTTAATGCATTTGTAGCAGACACACAGACACACACACACACAAACACATGTATAATGCATGAAGGTTTTTTATGCACAAAGTCACAAACTAATGTGAACTTGAGTGATGAAGAAGAGTCCTGTAACTTGGAAACGTTAATCTTACTTTTAACTTGGAAATCTTAATCTTAGTTCCTGAATTCCATAAAAGAGAAGTACATTGAATCTTAAAGATATCAAAACGACGACCTAAAAGTGTTTGTCATGTTCCAATTTTTCCTTAACAATGATAATTTGGCAACTTGAAGCTTCATTTTTTATATTCTGTAGCCTTAATGACAGATTGAGAATTTCACTTTAATGTGATTTTTCTATGACTCTTTTTTAGTGAAAGATTTTGTGCTTCACTATGTGAACTCCCTTCTTTTACATAATTCTTTTGCTTTTCTAGTTGTCATTGTCTAATTGAGCTCCTAACTGATTTCCATTAGCTCTTAGATTAGGACATAAAAGTTCCGTTAAAAATTCTCATTTGATTTCATAGCTTTATAAGGTCTAAAGGCATTGAGAAATTGATGAAGGCATGATTATTTATCTAGATAAATGTTGTATTAAATTGTAGATAGAATATTCATCTCGTCATGCTATTACTTGATTTAAAGTGCTCTTGCATGAATAGAGCTGGTATTGCATAATTGTGTTTGGTAGAACCTAAATAGAGCATTTTATTTTACTTGTTGGTATGGCCTTGGTATGTTTTCTATTTTTACAATATTATCCATATATAGCCTACATCAGCGATTCAGTTTTGAGTCTGTTTGCTCATTTTTCCAAATTAATTATCTATCAATTGGCAGGCCATTGTCTTTAAAGTAGATGATTACAAAGGTTTGAATGTTCCACTTCCAGCAGTTGTGCAGGTAGGCAATAAGTGATGTAACAATGACAGTTACTTTCTTTGTTCCTATAAGTTTTCTGGTAAGTGGGAAATAATTCAAGGGTCAATATATTTTGTATAAAACATTGGCACATCCTTCATTGAGGACATTTGAATGTGGTACATGGGCCATTTGTAATCTGGTTTTCCCATAAATGTCTCAGGTGATATAGAGTTATATCTGTGGTTCAAATTATAATTTTAATGATTTTTTGTTACAACCAAAATGTCTCGGCCAAATGACGTAAGTAACTGTCCTTGTGTTCATTAGAAACTTCACTCGATTTAGATTTTAAGGAGAACATTCTATGTTATGTTTTAGTTCTGTCTAATTTCAGCTCTTGACTGCCTTCGCTACCATCTCATCCATCATTTCTTCTATATCAGTCGCTTTCTCTTCCAGCTGATCTATACTTTGTGTAACCGTTGGAGGCCTCATAGATCTGGTGATCCAATACCACTTGTAATGATTTCACTTACTAGCAATAAAAATTAATAAGAATACTGGGAGAATCAGAGATAAATATAGATAAACTGAAAGAGTGGCTAAGATATATTCCCTTTGATGAAAGTATGAAACTAATTTCAGAAGTTACACACCAGACAATCCAGAGGTCCAGACTCTCCTCCATGAACTAGAAAATACAACTACTAATTGCCTGCCTTCTCTCTGCCCCCTTTCCCCTTTTATTATGTACCACATCTTTTCCCTCACAATTTTTTATGCCCCTTGTCCCACTTAACTATTTGGATGTGATCGAACTAGATTACCCTTGTGCATGTGTCCCAGTAGTGTAGCTAATTTTTTTATGTATGCCATTGCATAAAGTAAAATATTTAAATTTGTCCTACATAGTTTTAGACTATCAGTATATATTGCGTTCTAATTGTTTTTTACTTAAAGTAGTTTTAGAGGCTAGTCTAGTGTCCCAAAGAACGAAGTGATTATAAGATATATACTCACATACATGTAGTTAAATGGAGATTTGAAGTGAGTGATAGATAATTCGGATAGTGAAGACTGAAGAATGATAATGTTGCCAAGTTCAATTTTTTGTACCCCTCTGACCCTCCCAATTCTTTACATTTTCTATTTTGGCATGTTCCTTCCAATTCTTCACATTTCTAAAATCTCCAAATGTAGTAAAGTTTTAATAACTAAAAAAGCCAAATGGACTCGCTACTTCCCTCCACCTTTCTAATCTAATCTATTCTATTTTATTTATTGGTCCCACAATTTTACCTACTTCTTACCCACTTTCCTTCTCATTTCTTAACATCTGTGCCCAACCCAAATGTAAAGAATTGGGAGTGACGGAAGGAGTATAGGATTGCATATAACTTATACAGTGTACTAGAGTTTGCCACGATAGTCTAATTTGATTGTACATGAAAATTTTGTGAATTCATTATTGTAGTTGGTGAAATTAACATTGTACTGCATCACATCAGTGTACCTGTTTATTACATTATGAGACATAATAGGAACCAACTTGGATTTGTTACAATCTGTTTGGCTAAAAAATTCAGATTTAAAAGGCCAAAGACTTCGGGCTTCAGTTTTCTTTCTATCAAATGAACTTAATTAGTGGTTATCCAACAGTCACAGTGGGAGCCGTTGCTTCAATGCCTGTACACACTTTGCTCACATTGATTTCTTGACCATGTCATATCCAAACTTTCTCCTTCAATGACCATGTCATCCTACCTACTAGGCCATAATCAAACATAATTACATCTAATGTGAGTAGGTATGAATTTTCTGAATATACTCTGATTGAGAAACCAGTGACATGATTTGCAACAACAGATGTGAGGATGGACTTTGATTCTGTTTATCATTCTAGCATAACACTCTAATGTGCCATTTGGTTGGGGAGAATGAAATGGAATGGAATGTAGAATTGTGAAAGGATTAAAGAAGAAACAACGGATGGAGGGAAGTGAAAGAAAATGAGGGTGTGCACATTCTCCATGATGAGATTTGTGGAGAAAATTAGCTGTTCTCTCTCCGAGGACAGTGGAAACTCGTAAAAGCTTAGAGCATTCATTCTCAAATTGAGGTGATTGAGCTCTAATACAAATTGTTTGGAATGGTATGGAGGGAAGAATGAATTACGAACACCTACCCGTAATATGGTACAACTTTCATTCCATTCCATGCTTTCCCAATTCAGTCACCCGAACCAACCAAACACAACATAATTTTGTTTCTGGTGGTACTATTATAATGCTGATTACTCTTGTTTTCTGTTTGAAGGTGACAAGTTTTTGCAACTGCAGGAATATGTGAACCATTCATCTTCTTTGTTCAAGTTTTACGTACTGGGGGATAAGATCTTCTATGCAGTGAAGAAGTCCACACCAAACGCTGATATATTAATAAAGCTATCTGAAAAATCCGGGCTTAAACCGTTACTCTTTGATAGGTAACCATGTTCATCTGGTATCTTCACATGGTATTTCGTCTATTTGCTAGTAACATTAGAGCAATATTTAACAACTAGAAATTCTCTTGCTCTTTCCCTCAGCTTAAAGTCTCTACCAACTGCCCAAAAGGAGCAGCAGATAGGTGATGCGAGTTACCAGGAAACTAAAAAACACCGAATGGACCTTGAACTAGTGACTGATGCTGCTAAATGGCTGAGCAAGATGCTTAACCTAACCATATTTGGTTTCGATGTTGTTGTGAGTACCCATATTTAGTAAAGTATTTGAGGCTTGTTCCCATACCCACCATGAATCTGTGCATATAACATAGTATCGAAATAAATCATTTTTTTATCAATTAGCTATAGCAGGGATGAAGATCCTTGTTTCCTTGTCAGAAAAAGTAACTCAACTTGAATCTCTCTCGCAAACCTTTCTAAACACATAGTTATACCAAGAGCTGATCAAATCTTCTGCAAGAGGAATAAATGTCGCCAGCAGAAATGCAAATAGTATAGCTTAGCCGGCAAGTTTTTGAGCTTACTTCACCTGCCCTGATTTACATGTCCTTTCTGGGATGTCCGAGAATAACTGACATCTTTCTAAAATTAGAATATTTATAATTAATATTTTCAAATAGCTCAGAAATTGATAAATGCTAGTAATTTGTGAACAGAACAAATGCATATTCTGTGGTCTTTTGCATTTATAAAGGAGAGAGAATCGTTATAAGATCTATTTATAGACATGAGAGGAATAAGATTGGATGTAAAATATATGTAAATATTACTGCATGTAGAGCTTATTTTTAACGTCTACTGGCACAAAGTTTAGGCATCCTTTACATGACCTTGATTTAAATATTACTGTGAGATATTGACAATTTTTAAGCATGATGATATATTCTTTCATCAGCTTTATCTATGTATAGAACTTATATTCCTTCAAAAAAAAAAATGTTTACAGGGTTATGGTTGTTTTCTGACTATTTAATAATTGGCCTTGTCTTGATTTCAGATTCAAGATGGAACCGGGGATCATGTCATTGTAGATGTAAATTACCTACCCTCATTCAAAGAAGTGCCTGATAATGTTGCAGTACCTGCATTCTGGGAAGCTATTAAGAGGAAATACGAGTTGAGACAGAATACCAACCAAGAATAATCACCTTAGTCTTTACTTGTAGAATGCTTACAATGCATGAAGACGGTAGGAAACTTTAGATCTCTCTTGAATGTTGATACTTTCAAAATATACAGTCTCTTACTATGTTGCAGTACCAGTATAAGGTTTGCTTGGCATTCTGTTAGCTCTGTCTAGTGACAATTTAGGAACGATCATGTAATTTTAATATTTAATAATTGTACTCGGCTGCAGACTTAGAATACGAAGCTGAGTCCAAGCTTTCTTTTAAATAAAACAAGCACGTCTAAAGCCGGCACACTTTTATAGTATGATAAATAAAATGAAAATTTATTATATAGTTGGTAAATATAATGAAGAGTTTGAGTAATTGATAAAATTAAGATGTGCACGTAAATAGTAGTAGTTGATAGAACTATTTATATGATTTTCAATAAAATTAAGAAGTACAAGTAAATAGTAGTATTTTTTAGTTAATTTATGTAATTTTATTAAAGGCAATAAACTTGGGTGACTCCGAAAATGGAGGAATCCACCTTGCATCGCTTCTACAGTTTGCATATGTTGACGATATGAACATATGAAGTGTAGCGATCCTCCTCTTCTTTAATTATCTCATAAAAATAAGATCAAAAGAAATAGGATAGAAAACCCCAGAGCTCTCTCATCAATAAGAGTCGACCTCCGCCTCCTTTTTCTGGATCCGACTCTTTTTTCATCATTTCAGACATTTTCTATCACCTAATCATTTTCACCCTTCTATCTAAGTCCCTTTCTTGTTTTATTAGTACTTTTATTCAATAAAATCCAATTTTGTTCCTAAAATGTCGAAAAAACCATTCGAGTCTCAGATTTGATCTGATTTGAAGTTGTTTAATTGGGTCTTTGTTTGTCCCCAATTTACTGGGTTTTCATATTTTGTTATGTTCGGGTCATATCTCTTTATGCGATTGTATCGCTTTGTGCGAGTGCTTGTTGGTTTGTTACTTTGAGATTTATTTACATGGTGTATTGATAGATCTGGGAAGCATGTATCGAGACTGGAGTAGTGGCGAATATTGCAAAAACTCACATTTCATAAAAAAAGATTATTCATGGTGAGAGGGCATATGTTCCTTCTGAACATCATACTATCGATGAATTTTATTGGGTAAAGGTCAATTGTGATGTTACTGTTTTTAGGGATGATATAGATTGGATTTCTTGGGATACTTTCGTTTTCAATCTTAGTTTAGAGAATTTTTCATATCTATATGTTAAATTCTGTTTGTTATGTGATCTGTTAATTAAGTTTCTCAACATTTGGTTTGAGTCTCTTAATTGTTCCGCTGATTGCATTGATGTAATGTTACTTAGTTTTAATGAAAATGCTTATTTTTTTGGCAAAAAAAAAAATTTACAGTTTGCGAAAATGGTGGAATCCACCTTGCATCGCTTCTAAATTTACAGTTTGCAAAATAAAATCTAGCTAATGGTATGGCCATTAACACTAGCAACAATCCTGAGCTGCCTTGCATCATTCTCATCCAGGCATTCTGATTTCATTTTCTAGGCTCCTCTGTTCTAGTGAAATCTTTAGCTTGAAACTATCCTGTTCTATTCACATTCTCAACTTGGATGATCATTTAGAACCTTGGTCTGGACAGTCAGGACTCATATCGTTGATCTTGTAGAGCACTGTAATGTTTCATTCACATCCTCAGCTTGGAAAGCATGATCATTTAAAACTTTGTCCTGGTCAGTCTGTATCCATATCCTTGAATTTGTAGAGCTGCCTCAGCCTTATTCATTCATGAGTTAAGGCCATAGCATATTTGACCACCATCTATTTCATCAATATCATCACATATCATGTTTTGCCAAGTATTAGAGTAGGCCCTTCCCTAAAAATCTTGGACAACAACATATGTCCTCTGCTTGAGGAAATTGAACTCATCCTTAACATCATCATGAGATGAGCTGAGTTGAGGGCTTGAGTCTCATCTCGATATGCACTGTAATCTGATAGGGGTTGATCTTCATGAAGCAAAATATGGACTGAGTTCATAAAAAATCAAGGCCTTGGGCTCAATACACCTAAATCTATGAGGACAAAAACTTCCTTCAGTGGCTCTATTTTTGCAGCATCTTCATAAATAAGTCAAGACAGAGCAACTGGAGTCCCAATGACAACACTAACATATCACACACCCTTTACACTTGAGTAGAAAAAATGAACATTGGTGAACTTGGCCCAAATAATTTTACTATGGTTAGAAAAAAACAACAATACTCGATTAATTTCAAGAGGACTGGACTTGAGAGCCCTGGCAACACAAGCAACATTCTGAAACTTAAATGTTGCATAACCACCATGATGCTGAAAGACTGAAAGGCATATGACTAGGCCTATTTGTAATAATTAGATGGCAACTCAACTCTAACTAATAAAGAGAAGTAAATACTAAACACTAAACAGGAATCAAGACGAAGACAGTCAACTAATCACAAAGGATCCAAGTATCAGAGATATTTTATAGGATTGCTACTCAACACTGGATGAAGTTCATTTCTATGTTCAAGCGTCAGTGAAATTAATAATGTGGTAGTACTTCTATAGAAGACAGAAGATATAGAAGATTTCAAGTGGTTACTACAAGCAGATTCCAGAAGAAGAATGCAAACAGTGAAGAAGAATTAATGACAGAAGGCCTCTAGTTAAATGTTATTTAAATGGAGAATATTTATTGGGATGACACAAATGAACCAGACAGTACATTTGTGTGTCAACTAATATAATATTTATTCTTTATTTAATTCAAGAGGTTTCAAGATCAGAAGTCGAAGAAAAGACAGGAAGATTTCAAGACTATCAGCACGGCTGCGACTAAAGATAATATTTTAATTCTACTATCAATTGTTGATTAATTATTTAATTTATCTAATTAAATTAATTCAAGTTGAAATTAATTTAATTTATAAATTAACTAATTAAATTAAGTAGAATTAATTTACTATAAAAGAAACGGATCAAAATGACTTATATATATATATATATAATCAGTTAGTATGACTTTCAATAAGTCATACCGAATTTCTTTATATATATATATATATATATATAAGTCATACCGACCTGTTTAAATAAGTCATACCGACCTATTTAAATAAGTCATACCGAAGCAATTTGATTAAGTCATACCGAGCAGATTTGATTAAAAGGTCATGCTGAGTTGATTTTGTTTAATTTAAATAAGTCATACCGATTTATTTAATTAAATAAAATCTGGATATGACTTTCAAAAGGTCATACCGAACTTTTGATAAGTCATACCGAGTTTTAAAAGGTCATACCGACCAGAAATAAATCATGCCCAGTCTTTTAAAAGTCATACAAGTGTTAAAATAAGTCATACAGACTTATTTTCTTGAAATTAAGTCATTCTAGAAAAGGTCATACCAGCCTTTTCTAATCTCTATAAATATGAGAAGATTGCTTCATTTGTTTGTTGTTCAACTTGTGAAAAGTTAGAAAAATCAGATCAAATTCAGTAATTTATCTGCATTGTAATATTCACAGATTTCTGTGCTGAGTTTGAATATAATTGTTTAAACACGAACACTTCATGTCGAATTCGCTCTAGACTTTATATCAATTATATAACAGTTTTTCTAAAATATTAATTGTGTAATACTAATCAAGTTAAAATAATATCTTTCACTTGAACAGTATTTCATTATAATTAATATTTCGTGAGTAATTAAAATAATATTTTTAATCCAATTATTCAGCGAATAATTATCAGATATTGTATTCAACCCCCCCTTCTACAATATCAGGGACCAACAATTGGCATCAGAGCTGTTTGATATAGAAAATATCAGATCCAAACCAAAAATTCCGCAACTCATACAGATCTCAAAAATTATTTTTAATTCAAAATAATTTTTTATTCGAAATAATTTTTCACTAAAAATTATTTCTGATCAAAAATTGTTTTCAGTCAAAAATTAAAATATTTTTTTTGAAACACTTAATTTTTAATCTTATTAAAGATGAGTACCCAGAAAGTTACAAGCATCAAGATTCCACAGTTCGACAGAGAACACTACAACTTGTGGAAACAAAAAATGCTACTGTTTATCGGGATTGCAAATCCTAAGTATGCATTGATAATGGCTAAAGGTGTTGAGCTCCCTATATCAGTTGTTCTCGAACATACAGTAGATGGGGTCGTAATTCCCCACAGACAGTTTCCGAAAAGTCCGGCAGACTATACAGATGAGGAAACAGAAGCTGTGTCCCTTGATAATAATCTAAAGCTCATATTAATTGAATCCCTAGACTACATCATGTACAACCAAGTAGTCAATTGCAAGAATGCAAAACAAATCTGGGAAACAATTGAAATTATCAATGAGGGAACTGAAGAAGTTAAGGAGAATAGACTGGAGATCCTGACCACCCAATATGAACAGTTTAGATCCAACCCTGGTGAGGGTATCTCTGAGGTGTTTCAGAGACTAAACAAATTGATAAACGAGCTAAACATGAATGGAAAGTTTTATCAAAACCAAGAGGTGAACAGGAAGTTTTTGTTGACCTTACCAGAGCATCTGGAGCACAGGATTGCAGCCATCCGGGAATCTAGGGACATGAAAGAAGTAACCCTAGAAAGACTCTACGGAGTTTTAAAAACTTATGAGCTGGAACAGATCCAAACCAGAGAAATGTATGGAAGAGGTAAGGTACTGAGTTCCTCCAAGGCATTAATGGTAGAAGCACCAGAGGAAGAAGAAGTGAAGGCTGTTGCACCTTCTAACAGTTCAACAGAGTATGTGGTTCCAGAACTTGGACATACTGCTGACAAACAAGAAGATGGTGATTTCTACTCACTGGAAGAACTAGATCAGCTAGAAGATGAATCTCTAGCTATGGTTGCCAGGAAGTTTGGCAACATGAGATTCCGAAGAAACTCCTCATTCAGAAGTAAGCCTAATTTTGGAAGATTCCAAAGAGGAGGTTCTTCGACAGCAGTATCAAAAAGCGGCTACAAGACCGGCTTAGTTGATAGAAGCAAGTTTCGTTGCTTCAACTGTAATGAGCTAGGCCACTTTGCAACTGAGTGCAAGAAGCCTAAGCAAGGGAAGAAGAGAGAGTCTTATGAAGAGCTCAAGGAGAAGTATGATGCACTAGTGAAAAAGCATCAAGGAAAGTCCTATCTAGCAGCAGGCAAAAGCTGGGATGACTCAGATAACGATGATGAGAAAGAGCTGGGAAATCTTGCTCTTATGGCTTCATCAGAGGGATCACTGTCTCCCACCAGTGACAGAGGAATAGAGGTAAATCCTTCGTGTCCTAAGATGTTTGCTTTGCTAGGTAAAGAACTAGATGGTGAAAGAGATAAAGTTAAGAAACTCAGACTCAAAGTCAAAGAGTTAATTGATGAGACTGAAGTTTTTAAACAGTTAAAAAGAAATCATGACAAGTTGACTATTAAGTTGACTGAAGACTTAGCTGTTCAAGTCAGCAAAGTCAGTTGTCATGTTGTAGTAGAAACTAATCTCAGAAACCAGATAGAAGAAGAAAAGAAGAAGTGTCTTGCTTATAAGAATTCCTCATATATTGTTAAGAACCTAGTTGACCAACAAGAAATAAATCGTAAAGTTGGAATAGGCTTCGAGTATAACAAATCTGTAGGAAAACCAAGCAACATAACCCCCTTTAGAAAAAGTGCTGAAGAAAGGGGTATCCCACATGTTGTTAAAGACACACCGAAACCTCTCTTCATAACACCGATAGCTGAACCCATCCTTGAGAGCTCTGTTCTAATTGCATATGAAATGCAGTTGGAAGATCTTGAGGAAGAGAAGAAGAGAGGAGAACAGGTTAAGGACATAAAAGGAGTTAATGTCCAGAAAGAAAAATGTGCACTAGAGACACCAGTGAAAGGTGTGGGAACTTCTGATTCCTCCAGACCTGGTGTAGGTGCAAAAGACTTAAAGAATAAAATGAACAGACCCAACACGTTTGTGAACAGTAGGAACAGTAACAATAAATTTCATTCTACTGAAAACTTCAAATATGCTGATAAAACTGAAGTAGAATCTGTTAAACCCCCTACTGTATTGAATAACATGCCTACTATTGATGCTTTCCATAAACCATGTGGTATAATGAATTGCATGTTATGTGCTTTTAATGCTATGACTGCTTACTTCAAACGCATGATAGCTAAGAAAGATAACATGACACCTAGACAGCACATCAATAGTAAATTTGCTAAATCCAAGACTGCGACTCCTTCACCTGAGAAGAAGGAATCATATATTCCTAAGTCTAAACAGAAAGTTGTTAAGACTGTTTATAGGAAGGTAGGAACAGTCAAGGAAGAAAATGATGTTGTTCGAAAAGGATCTGTTGTCAAAGCAGACAAAGGTCAATTCTTTAAATATGCCGGGCCCAATCAATTTTGGGCTCCGAAGACGAGTTAATCCGTTTGATAATTGCAGGGAGTTAAACAGGTAAACCGAGTTATATGGATCCTGGACAGCGGATCGTCAAGGCATATGACCGGAGATAGAGCCCTGCTATCAGACGTGGTTGAGAGAGCTGGCCCAGTCGTCACCTTTGGAGATAACAGCAAAGGAATGACTATGGGTTATGGCAAGTTAAATACAGGAAATGTTATCATTGAAAATGTCTCTTTGGTGGAAGGACTTAAGCACAATCTACTCAGCGTCAGTCAATTTTGTGATAGAGGTTACAAAGTAAACTTTATCAAGGAGAAGTGCTTAATAGCTCATTCTAAAGAAGACAGACTAGCCTTGCGTGGAGTAAGGAAAGGAAACTTGTACGTAGCTGATTTCAACTCGGGAACTGAAGCCGAAGCAAACTGTTTCTATTCAAAAGCTTCAACAGAGGAAAGTTGGCTATGGCACAAGAAGCTCTCACACCTGAATTTCAAAACAATGAACTCTCTAGTCAAGAGGGATTTGGTGAGAGGACTGCCTCCGATGGAATTTACACAAGAAGGATTGTGTGAGGCATGTCAAAAAGGCAAGTCAAAGGAAGCAACTCACAGAGGCACAGACACTACAAACATCACTGAACCACTTCAACTCCTTCACATGGATTTATTTGGTCCAGTAAATATTCTGTCTATGTCAAGGAAGAAATACGCCTTAGTGATTGTGGATGACTTCACAAAGTATACTTGGGTTTTATTCTTGAATTCTAAAGATGAAACTCCACATTTGGTGATTGATCATATAAAGCTGATTGAGTTAGATTCAAAGTTACCTGTCCGAGCAATCAGATCAGATAATGGAACAGAATTCAAAAATGAAGTTCTGAATAACTTCTGCTCAGACAAGGGGATAACAAGGCAGTACTCAGCACCAAGAACTCCACAACAAAATGGAGTTGTAGAAAGGAAAAATCGAACCCTGATTGAAGCTGCAAGGACTATGCTAAGTGAATCAAGGTTACCTATCTACTTCTGGGCTGAAGCAGTTAATACAGCTTGTTATACTCAGAATCGAACTCTGATCAACAAAGATCAGATGAAAACTCCCTATGAATTAATGGCTGGCAAGAAACCTACTCTCAAGTACTTTCATGTATTTGGAGCCAAATGCTTTGTGCTAAAGGATGGAGATGAACATCGTGGCAAATTTGAGGCCAAGGCACATGAAGCTATTTTTGTCGGATATTCAAGAAGAGCATATAGGGTTTACATAATTGATCAGCACCAAGTGAAGGAAAGTGTCAATGTAACTTTTGATGACACTAAACTCCCAAGTATCCAAACTAAAGATTCTTCTGAGTCATTAAAATTCGACAATTATCCAGACTCACATACTGATGACGAAGAAGAACCTGAGGTTGCAGCAGGAAATAATGACATCAATGATGGTAATGATCCAGGTAATAATGGTGGAAACAATGGCAACACTGGGGATTCTACTAATACCAGTGGTGGATCAACAAGTCATCCTGGCAGCAACTCAGGGGGAGATGAAGGATCAACTGGCAGAACACAACATCACAATGAATTTCGAGGCGAATCATCAAGATCAAACCTACCTAGGGAAAGGATATGGAGCAGAGATCATCCTTTTGAATTGATCATAGGTGATCCAGATGTTGGAGTAAAAACCAGAAGTGCAACTTCAAATGAATGTTTATTCTCAGTTTTTCTATCTCAAGAAGAACCAAAGAAGATTGAAGATGCACTAATTGACCCAGATTGGGTTCTTGCCATGCAAGAAGAGCTCAATCAGTTCGAAAGACAAGAAGTCTGGACACTGGTACCCAGGCCTAAAGACAGATCTGTTATTGGCACAAAATGGGTATACAGGAACAAATTAGACGGTGATGGCATTGTTACAAGGAACAAAGCCAGACTGGTTGCAAAAGGTTACTCCCAGGAAGAGGGAATTGATTATGACGAAACCTACGCACCAGTTGCAAGACTTGAAGCCATCAGGATATTTCTGGCATTCGCAGCACATTCCAATTTTAAAGTCTACCAAATGGATGTGAAGAGTGCATTTCTGAACGGAAGGCTAGAAGAGGAAGTATATGTGGAACAGCCCCCTGGTTTTGAAAATCCAGAGTTTGCTGATTTTGTGTACTTTCTTTTCAAAGCTCTCTATGGACTCAAGCAAGCACCGAGGACATGGTATGACACTCTCTCTGAGTTTTTACTTGAAAATGGTTTCACTAGAGGTGTCATAGATAAAACTCTCTTTTATAAATTGCATGGAAAAGATATGATATTTGTCCAAGTTTATGTTGACGATATTATATTTGGTTCTACTAACGAAAACTTGTGCAAGAGATTTGCTAAGTTAATGCAGAGCAGATATGAGATGAGCATGATGGGTGAGCTGTCATTCTTCCTTGGATTGCAAGTAAAGCAAAAGGAAGATGGGATTTTTATTTGCCAATCAAAGTACGTAAGAGATCTTCTCAGAAAATACAGTCTAGAAGATTCTTCACCGGCAAAAACCCCAATGCCAACAGCCACGAAGCTTGACAAAGATGAAACTGGTAAGAAAGTTGACATCACAAGCTACAGAGGTATGATAGGCTCATTATTATATCTAACTGCTAGTAGACCCGATATAATGTTTGCAACATGCTTATGTGCAAGATTTCAATCTGACCCTAGGGAATCTCATCTTATAGCTGTTAAACATATTTTTAGATATCTGAAGGGTACACCAAATCTAGGAATTTGGTACCCTAAGGATACAGGTTTTGACCTAATAGGCTATACAGATTCAGATTATGCAGGGTGCAGGATGGACAGGAAAAGTACTTCTGGAAGCTGTCAGTTTCTAGGACGAAGGTTGATCTCCTGGTACAGCAAGAAACAGCATTCAGTATCCACCTCGACAGCCGAAGCAGAATACATTGCGGCAGGTAGCTGTTGTGCACAGATCTTGTGGATCAGGAATCAGCTAAGTGACTATGGACTTGCGTTGAACAAAATTCCAATTTTCTGCGACAACACAAGTGCTATAGCTATTTCCAACAATCCTGTACAACATTCACGAACCAAGCACATTGACATAAGGTATCACTTTATCAGAGAGCATGTCATGAACGGAACTGTGGTGCTACATTTTGTACCCACAGAAGAACAGTTAGCCGACATCTTCACAAAACCACTTGATGAATCCACTTTCTCAAAGCTGGTTAGTGAATTAGGGATGTTAAATAATGGCTAATTTTTGTTTGCTAGGAATTAATTTAAGCTCATAAATTTTAAATGTTAATATTTAAAGAATTTATGAGTCTTGAATTAATAAAATTCTAGAGCTTATGAATTTTTGGAAAATTATCTTAAGATTAAATCAATATTCTTAGAAGATAATTGTTTCAATTAAAGCATAAGTAATTTTGTTTAAATTAAGCATGGTTAAGCTTTATGTAAATTTAAGTATATATATATATATATATATATTTTTTTTTTTTTTTTATTTATTTTAAACACATGTATATTAATGTTTTTTTTTCATTATTATTGTACAATAAAATAAATGAGTATGTTATTAATTATTCAATTAATTTGCTAATTAAATTAATTCAAACATGAGTTAATTTAATTCTTAAATTAATTAAAATAAATTAATAATGTAAATGTTTATTTTATGACTTTAATATTTTATTAGTATGTAAATTATTAATACTTAACTCATAATTTCTGCTTATTTTTTTATTTTATTTTATAAACAGCATGATTTTTTTTTCCTTCTTCGGTATGACTTTATATAATAAAGCTCGGCATGACTTTTTATTAGTTAGTAAAAAAAAAAGGTCATACCGAGAGTTTAGTATAATAAGTCATACCGACTAAAAACCAACTGTTGCATAGAGTTTTATTAAAAAAACTCGGTATGACTTTTAATAAGTCATACCGAGAAATGCTAAGGTTCTATTCTTATTAAATAAGTCATACTCAGCTTTATACATACATATACACTGCCATACACACAAACACTTGAACAGCCGATTTTCTCTAACAAAAATCGATCGATTACTACTCTTTTCAACTGATTACAGTTGCTTATTACTGATTACAAGCTTCCTTGCTTGCTAAGTGTGCTAAAATCGACAAAAACAAGCAAAACTCTGCCCATTTTTTTTTCAAAAAACGCAGTCATTGTTCTTGTTCTTGATAAAAATCGAAGCAAGTGGTGTTAATTGTGACTAAAGTCAGTTGTGTAGTGAATTATTGATTATAGTTGATTTGGGGTTTATTAGAAATTAGGGTTTCAATTTCATTGTGTAATTTTCGAATTTTGCTCTTGTAATTGTTATTGTAATTTTTAAGTTGTAATCGCACTTTGTAATTTTATTAATTGTAATAGTTTAAACAAAAATGGCTGGTTATTGCGAATTAGTAAAAACTAATTTTGTAGGATATTTCAATCCGGTGAATTGTTCAGTCGAGAGGTTTCGACCATGGATCGTGTTTATGAATGAACATTCACTCGTCAGAACTGCAATTACTCTGGATGCCCCGTTGCAAGTGTTAGCACTTAGGGCTCTGTATTCCACTGCGAGGAATAGGAGTACTGCAGACAGAGTTCAATTCTCTTTCAGCATAGGAGATCATGAATATATGGTGTCTGAAGAGGACGTGAACAGGATTCTAGGCTTTCCAACAGACAACTTCATGGATCCACCCACTGTACCAGAAATTCTAGAATTTTTCTACAACATTCAATATCAGGGTGAGATCAACTTAGTAAGGATGACTAAGTCCAAGTTGGTAAGCGAGTGGGACTACTTCTTTGACACGTTAGCCAAAGTGTTTGCTCCCACTACAAAGAACAACTTCAACAACATATCTTCAATACTACAGATCATAGGGTTTTCTGTGGCCCACAATCGGAGGATAAATTTTGGGAAGTTAATTCTAAAAGAAATAATCAGGAAAATGGGGAAACCAGAAAGCAGGGAACATAATGTACAAGTTTACTATCCAAGGTTCCTGATGCTGTTTATGAATGACTTGTTGATGGAAGAAGACAAAGCCTTATTTCAGAATGGTCCTGTAGAAGAATCTCCGACTTCTCAGAACAACTTATTTGCAAGGCTCCACAACAACCCCAAGTTTCAAAATGTGCAAGTGGTAAGGACAGATTATATGACTGAGATACTAGATCTTATTGTTCATCCTGTGCAGGAACAAGAGGCAGAACAAGTGCCTATGCAATTAGAACATCCTGTGCACCTTCTACTTGAAGCTGCTCAGCATGTCGATCAAGTGGCACAAGATCAACAGGTAATATCTCACTCACAATCTTCTAGTTCAATACCTATAGAAATATCCAATGCACTATTAGATTTATCTGTGGCGGACTATGATGGTGTTCTTACACTCCAGGATATCAGCTACGAACCTGAAAACACACAAGTTCCACCCCCAGCTGAATTAGAGCCTCAAACAGTTCTTCCTTCTTCCTCCTCTTCGCTTAAAGTCAGAAAAAGGAAGACACCTGTCAGAATAGTTAGGGGTCTTGGTGCTGATGTGAGTGAACCCGCAGCTCTGTCTCCACAATCTAAAAGATCTAAATTTCAACCAGAGACACCTGCAGACTCATCCTTTTCCTCTCAATGGGATATGGATTTTGACATGGCCATTCAAGGTTCTTTAGATACACTTGCTCAACCAGATAGTGAGGAAAGCACACTGCTAGCTCTCACACTAGCAGGACCTCCGCTTGCAGATACACAAACACATGAGGGCACACTTGTTGAAGAAAATGTTTTTGATAAAATCCCGTCGGATGCCACCTATGTTGTGGACCATGACATTTTCGATGCAGTGCAGCATCAAACACCCTCCGAGGTATTAAGGGGCATCACAGACTCTAATGAGCCATTCACTACATTGTCTAAGGTGGTGACCCCCCTGGATTCTGTACATCCAGTTCTTTTAAAAGAAGGTCTTGAATCCACTGGTGGATTTGAGAGGCAACCACTCCATAGAGGGAGATGGGACTCCATTCAAGGAGTAGCTACGTCAGTAGCGGAGCCACTTCAAGATAATCTTGTTGAGGACGCGCCTTCACAGGCATCAGAAGAGCATTTCGACTCTTCAAAAGCAATTGTAATATATGCAGGTACAGCTTCAGGATCTGGAAAGGAGCTAAACACTAGTGATGTGAGGCATACACAAAGTGAAACACATGCACCGAGTGAAAGTGAGTTAAACAGGAGTGCAAGTGAGCTGAGTGCACACACACACAGTGATTTATTATCAAAAATGGAAGCTCTCCAAAGGGAAATACAAATTGTTCAGGCTGAGTTGGTAAAAGTAAAAGCACAAGCAGAAGAAAAATCTACATCTGCCTCTGTAACACAGCAGCTGACAATTGTTCGAAATGATGTTGATAGTGTCAAGTCATCCATTCTTCTAAAAACACAAGATATCCAGCACGTACAGAGTCTCATTGCTGAAGATATGAAAGAAGTGAGCAAATTACATGAAAAAATTGATGACGTTGAGAAAAGTTTAACCCTCACAATCATTGAAAATGAAAAGATCTCTACTCAACGATTCACCAAACTAGATGATGGCATGACACATCTGAATGAAGGAATGAAGCAAGTCTATCTGACTATGCAGAAAATGTTGACATCTTTTGAAGCCTCTAAAACTCAAGAGGATCCCTCAACTAAGGGGGAGAAAGCAAAGGAGAAAGTAGCTGAAGATGAAAGGACTTCTACGAAAGACAAAGGCAAAGCCAAGCTGTTTTCTGAAGAAGAATTTCAATCGTTTGATCCAGTACCAGAAGAACAGTACTATGCCCAAGAGCAATTCATTGATGACAGTGCTCATGATGAATCAGATATTCCTGACTACTGCAGAGCTGAGGATGAAACTGCATTTGATGAAGAATTTTTGTTTCCAAAAGAAGTTGATCCAGCCTATGAAAAGGCAATGAAGAAACTAAAAGAAGACATCAAGGCAAGTCATGCAAAAACTGAAAATCTGAAAGCTCTAGTCATAGAAAGAACCAAGGCAGAAAGAGAAGAAAGCCAAGAAAAGCAAAATCTCTGGGCCATAGCAGTCAGAGAGAAAAAGAGAGATGTACAGCTCAAAATTGGAAAGAAATGGGATACTGCAAGAAAAATAATGGACAAACAACAAAAGGGTCCATTTGAAGACAAGCATCTGAAATCATTAATTGATCGTCTAGAAAAGACAAACGACAACATTGACAACTTCATGAAAGCTCTGAAAGAGGAAGTGGACTACATCACTATCTTAGTGGATCACATTCTTGAAGACTGGCAGATACTAGTCTATACACACAGGAATGGGACATTCAGAATTTCCTTGGAGTTTTTCAGACAAAGAAGTTTATCAGTAATATGGACGTTATTGAACAAAGTCAAGAGAAGCTCAGAAGAAAATGAACTTCTCAGGGATAGACTTAGAATCTTTGCAACAGCTGCTAGTCCTCAAATCTTATTTGATCCTCACGAGGTAAGATTCTTTTCAAACAAGCTATATCAAATCTTTCAGTTAAATGAGGAATCATTAAAGGGCTACACAGTTAAGTACATGATTCAAGTTGAAAGGATGCTAAGGTCGAAAGGATTTAAATCCCAAGCTAAGATGGATGCTGCAGAAAAGATAAGAAACTACTGTCTATCAAAGAGGATTCCGTCATACATCAGGCAAATACCAAAGATAGATTCAACACAACCATCTGATGTACAAGAAGAGATAGTAGATCCTGTTGAACAGGAAGTACTGTGGCAGTTAGCAAGAGCTGAGCAAAGAAGGTTGTATGGAGAGGCCACTACAACAGAACAATCAGTAACCGAAGAGGTACCAAGGACACCTGTTCATAAAGGTTCAATCCTAGAAGAAGGTGAAGTTGATACTTCTGAAGACGGAAGACGTAGATAGAACAAGATAGAATCTTTGTAATATTTGTTCAGTGCTAGAGGAACATCTATCTTGTATTTATCTTTTATGTATGAATCTGGAAAATTGTTAAATATAAAACCAGAACTTTTGTTTATTATTTACAAGTCACTACATGTCGTACTACTTTCTTAGTTGTTAGTTGAGTTATCCTCTAGGAATTTGTGTGTTAAATGTTTAACAACAAATAGGGGGAGATTGAAAGGCATATGACTAGGCCTATTTGTAATAATTAGATGGCAACTCAACTCTAACTAATAAAGAGAAGTAAATACTAAACACTAAACAGGAATCAAGACGAAGACAGTCAACTAATCACAAAGGATCCAAGTATCAGAGATATTTTATAGGATTGCTACTCAACACTGGATGAAGTTCATTTCTATGTTCAAGCGTCAGTGAAATTAATAATGTGGTAGTACTTCTATAGAAGACAGAAGATATAGAAGATTTCAAGTGGTTACTACAAGCAGATTCCAGAAGAAGAATGCAAACAGTGAAGAAGAATTAATGACAGAAGGCCTCTAGTTAAATGTTATTTAAATGGAGAATATTTATTGGGATGACACAAATGAACCAGACAGTACATTTGTGTGTCAACTAATATAATATTTATTCTTTATTTAATTCAAGAGGTTTCAAGATCAGAAGTCGAAGAAAAGACAGGAAGATTTCAAGACTATCAGCACGGCTGCGACTAAAGATAATATTTTAATTCTACTATCAATTGTTGATTAATTATTTAATTTATCTAATTAAATTAATTCAAGTTGAAATTAATTTAATTTATAAATTAACTAATTAAATTAAGTAGAATTAATTTACTATAAAAGAAACGGATCAAAATGACTTATATATATATATATATAATCAGTTAGTATGACTTTCAATAAGTCATACCGAATTTCTTTATATATATATATATATATAAGTCATACCGACCTGTTTAAATAAGTCATACCGACCTATTTAAATAAGTCATACCGAAGCAATTTGATTAAGTCATACCGAGCAGATTTGATTAAAAGGTCATGCTGAGTTGATTTTGTTTAATTTAAATAAGTCATACCGATTTATTTAATTAAATAAAATCTGGATATGACTTTCAAAAGGTCATACCGAACTTTTGATAAGTCATACCGAGTTTTAAAAGGTCATACCGACCAGAAATAAATCATGCCCAGTCTTTTAAAAGTCATACAAGTGTTAAAATAAGTCATACAGACTTATTTTCTTGAAATTAAGTCATTCTAGAAAAGGTCATACCAGCCTTTTCTAATCTCTATAAATATGAGAAGATTGCTTCATTTGTTTGTTGTTCAACTTGTGAAAAGTTAGAAAAATCAGATCAAATTCAGTAATTTATCTGCATTGTAATATTCACAGATTTCTGTGCTGAGTTTGAATATAATTGTTTAAACACGAACACTTCATGTCGAATTCGCTCTAGACTTTATATCAATTATATAACAGTTTTTCTAAAATATTAATTGTGTAATACTAATCAAGTTAAAATAATATCTTTCACTTGAACAGTATTTCATTATAATTAATATTTCGTGAGTAATTAAAATAATATTTTTAATCCAATTATTCAGCGAATAATTATCAGATATTGTATTCAACCCCCCCTTCTACAATATCAGGGACCAACAAAGACATTAAACAAACCACTAGATGCATAGATCTTGATACCCAACATTCTTATATTATCAAAATCAAATTTTGCACCATCAGTGATACCAAGACAACAGTTTTCCTAATACAAAAACTATCAAGAGTTTTAACGCAAACCACACCATCATCTCTAATTAAAATATTACATGTTCTAGAAGATTCAATATTTAATTCTTGTGAATTACGATAATTAGAGAGTGAAAAAACCTGTCATTGATTACTCAAATCCTGCTTGTTTCAAGGAATCTTGTTGTCCTTAAAATCTAGGATTTGCAAGTAATCTTTGCCATCGGTTCCTACATGAGCATTGCTGACTTTCAAAACATGGTTACTAGTATCAGAAGTACCAAGAGGAACTTGTTTGCACTTTCCTCTAGAAATCGAAAGATTTCTGTGACAACCCGGGTCAAATCCCGAGTCTTTTTCGAGAATCGGGTCAAGTCCCGACTTCCAAATCCGAAATAAGCCAAAGTAAACTGGCCCAAATGCAACAACTTGGGTAATCCACAAGCCCACCACAGGCCCCCAAAAGATCAATGATTTGTTGGTGCACTTAGTAGTAGTACTCTTGCTTATATACTGAACAAATTATCCCAATCTACTCGATGTGGGATTGGGGTGTTACAAACTCCCCCACTTAAATTCTTGACGTCCTCGTCAAGCCGAACAGATAGCCCATAGGCCCAGATCATACCTCTCTAGCCATTGTGGGATAATACCGGCTGGCTTCGTGTCCCCACCTCCGGACCTCTATCCATTGTGGGATAATACCACCAGCCTTCGTGTCCCCACCTCCGGCAACTTGACGAATCAAACTTTCGAGAGTTGGCTCTGATACCATATGTGACAACCCGGGTCAAATCCCGAGTCTTTTTCGAAAATCGGGTCAAGTCCCGACTTCCAAATCCGAAATAAGCCAAAGTAAACTGGCACAAATGCAACAACTTGGGTAATCCACAAGCCCATCACAGGCCCCCAAAAGATCAATGATTTGTTGGTGCACTTAGTAGTAGTACTCTTGCTTATATACTGAACAAATTATCCCAATCTACTCGATGTGGGATTGGGGTGTTACAATTTCCCTGCCCCAAATTTCGAAATTGGAGATGAAAGCTCGAATGGACTCAATGTGCTTCTCCGAAGAAACCATCTGAAGAGCTCGTTTCTCTTTAGAATCAGCATCCAATGATGTCCTAGTTTAGTATACTAAAGACATGCAGAGGAGTTCAATTCGTCATGATGAAAAGATCGTAGAGAATCATATTCCAAACAAGGATTATCGAGATAGCATTCTCCAAATTCAAGTCAGGGTTAGAGATAACATTCCAAACAGAAAGGTTTTGGTCTTCAAAACTAAGGGAGGAAACAAGGATTGTTTGTTTTACTGACAACATCGATACATGAATAGTCATAAAAGTGGTGTTTGCTTGAATTAACGTGATTGGTTAAAAATTAAAATATGTTTACTTTTTTTTTCAAATCTATTTCATTTTAAAATTTCATTGTACTTTATTTATTATATTTATTTATTTTAATCAATTTTTTTATCTAACAATTTCTTATAAATTCATGTTTTTTTATGTCAAATAAATTAAGTGGGTTCAAATTTTGGAATTTTGTAAGTCTAAAATTAAAAATTAAAAATTTATATAATACATACATATATACATATATATATATAGGAGTTCAGTGGGGACAAGTGACCACCCTCGGCTGAACGTAGCTACGTCCATGTGCACCCATGAAGTCCGATTGAATTGATGGAGTTGATTACTATTCATGATGAATCAATTATTTTTATTGATTTTTATGCACCCATAAAACTCCATCAATTCATCAGTTATTATTCATCAAATAAATAATTATATTTTATATTATAAATTTAAATTCATCTCTATTATTTAACGGTCCCACAAATAATATCCAATAATAGATTGTTGGATAATTTTAGATTTTTGATAAAATTGTGGATAAATTTAATTTTTTGATAAGATTTTCGTTGAATCACATAATGACACGTGTCTTGATCTAAATTTGTGGATAGGAAAATTGTCCATAAATAATATCATGATCTTCTGATTATAGTATTTCAAAATCACTACAATTTTTTGTTGAAATGAATGCATTGAAAAGATTGTTGAGTCAGTGGCAAAAATACAGTCAAGAAGAGTCTGAAATCATGAATATTATGGTCACCGAAGTGGCAATGGTGATGGACTTCATCGACACTTCAGATGAACCACAAGGACGCGGCTCACGACCTGTCAAATCTCTCAATCATCATAGACAAAGGCTATCAAGAGGAAAAAATCTCATGGAAGATTACTTCGTTGATCATCCAATATTCAGTGAAGACGACTTTTGTCAGACGTATAGAATACGCCTTCATGTTTTCAATCGCATCATGACAACTCTTTGCACTCAAGATTCCTACTAGTATCAAAAAATAGATGCAACTGGATTATTGGGGTTGCTACCCTAACAAAAAATGACTGTTGCATTACGAATGCTAGCTTACAGTGCAACAGCTGATCAATGTGCCGAAATATGTAGAATGAGAGAATCAACTACACTTGAGTGTATGAAAAAGTTTTGTCAGCAAGTGGAAGAACTCTTTGATGAAGAGTACCTTCGTGCTCCAACACCTGTAGATTTAAGAAGGCTTCTAACAAGGGGCAGTAGAAGCCAATCAATAGTACGATTTGACAATTTTAAAGCAAGAACCACAACTTAAATAAATTTCTTTTATTGAATTTAAAAGTAGTGAACATAGTTAAATTAAAAAACAAAGTACATAATTGAATTAAAAAAAGAAAGAATACATAGCTAAATATAATCATAATAATCATCGCCAAAGCAAGGGACATAAGAACCGTCACTAGTAGTCTCATTCACTTGTTCCATGATCTCAGCCTTCTTTCTTTTAAACCACTTTTTCGTATTATGAGTCATTTGGCTAGTATCCATTGTCATGATCTTTGTTTGCTCCCTTATTTCTTCAATAGCCTCGCGTTTTGCCAATCTTGTCAAAAAATTAGCGATAAAGTATAGTGTAACATACACTTGTCAAGAATTAACTCCAATTACATTACAAAGATTATATGATTAAATTTATAAAATAAAATGTAAGAGTTATTATTCCAGTGTGGAGTGAATCATTTTTCCAAAAAATAAAAACGATCATCTCATCAAGATATTAAGAATATAAATTTCGATTTAAAATAAGAAAGGGTAATGTTATCAATTGTATCAAGAAATCATGATATTTTTTGGGCATGTGAAGACTTGACAATTACCTAAGTTCAGATATTTGAAGTCGCTGAATCTCAAAAGTTTGATTTATCAAGTTGTTGAGCTGTTATTATCCCATAATGATCGGAGAAACATGATATGGATTTATGATATAAATCAAATCAAACAAACATACCTAATATAGTACCTGTTATATCCTACTTAACAGAGTCTTTATTTTCATTCAGAAGTTATTTTCTGAAAGACCCTCGACTCACAAGATAAATAATACACAAGTAAAATGAAAAATAAAGATAATCTAAAATGTTATAAGTGAAACAAGTATATGATACTGAAAGTTGTCATATATCCCCCATATCCATCATTTGAAAACGTGGCTCACCTCGTGTTACATGTTATTAATAAAAATAAAAATAAATATTTTTATTAATAAATAAAATAAAAATAAAAATTAGATTTATATTTAAGTATTATAATTGTATTTGATGAATAATGTAATACCATTAATATTTATACTCTAAACAATAAATTATTCACTTATTCAACACTAAACTAGTGATTAGTGAGTAATTTACTAGTAATAGTAGTAGGATAAAGACTCTGAGAAGACCCACCCAACCCCCTCGCCTATAAATACAACAAAACCCCCAAATCTTTAAACCGAGAAATCCTCTCCATTGTCTCTCCCCCAATCCTTGCTCGAGACCCCCTTTACTAATCATCACCATCACCAACATATACACACAACACATCTATCTATCTATCTATCCTAATTCCTATCTATCTATACTTACACTCTTCTGTGTCTATCTTACTCCTTAGATCTGATCCATTAACCTCCTTACTTACTTTACCAATTCCAAACCCTAGTTTCACAATCTCTACTGCTGTTGCTGCTTCTAATGGCTTCCGATTCGATATCGAAGCTCGATCATCAATCTGAACCGTCCGATCCTTCGCTTTCGAGAACCTTGTCGTCGAGTCGACTCAATGCCGAAGCTGCTGAGTTCGTGCCGCGTTCGGCTGATCCGGCGCCGACGTTTGTGTATCATAAAGCGCCGTATTTTCACGGTCAAGGTCATGTTAGAGTGCCGGTGCAGAATCAGAGAGGCTTTGTGCAGCAGTATGTGCCGGTTGTGCAGTATTATCAGCAGAAGCAGCAGCCTGTTGTTCAGAGTGTTTCGATGAAGAAGAGTGGCGGTGGTGAGGGGAGTAAGAGTGAGATTACGGATGAAGCTACTCAGAAAGTCATTAATCAGGTCTATGTTTTGTTCGTTTTGTTCAATTTTAGTTATATGTATGTGATTGTTGATTGTTGTAATGTGTGTTTAGTTTGATTTGTAATTTAATTGTTTATTTATTTTTAGTTATGAATTAAATGCTTTCTTGTGCCCTAAGATTATGTCAACAGCATTTTGACTTGTATGCTTGTTCACGTGGATAATCGTTATGAGGATTGAGAAATTTGGTTTTTACTAAATTATTGTATGTTCATGGTTTTGGATTCCCTTTCTGTTGTACGTTATATGCGTTTAGGTATTCATTTTCTTACGGATGTGGATAGTAGGTCATTTATGTGTCTGATACATACGACAACCTTGGGATGTTTCTTCAAACATACGGCGGTCATCTCTTTTTTGTCGTGCATTCATAATGAGCAATCTTAGTAAAGATAGGTTTTTATGAAGATTATGCAACATTCGTGACTTTTATATCATTTATATTTTCCTTTTGTTGTACATTCAAAATAGACAATATTAGTGAAGAGAGTTGTTGCATGAAGTTATCCAACATTTATGGTTCTTAAATGCTTTTTGGCGTACTTGGTAGTAGAAGATCTTGATAATTTATTTAAATAAATGTACATTGCTTACTTATTTTAGGACAATAAGAAATATTACTTCAAATATTTTATTTATCGCTAGGATCTTCATATTCTAAATTGTTGTTAGTACGATTGTTGATCCTCAAACAGAAGTATCACTGATATAGTGATGCAACTTTGATACGACAATCTGCAGGTGGAGTATTATTTCAGCGATGTCAATTTGGCTACTACTGATCATCTAATGAGGTTCATCAACAAAGATCCTGATGGATATGGTACAGTTTTTTGATTGCTATCATGATAAGGCTTTTTACTGCAACTCTTGTAGTTATTACATTATATAGAATTTCGACGGTATACATTCTGGTGATGACTTATAGTATTCCTCCATTAAATATTTTTGTGATAGTATATATTGCAAAATATGGAAATAGGAGCTCAACTTATTTTTGTACATGTAGCCGTATTGGAATATATTAGAAAACTGGACTATGTTCTTACTGAGTATAAGTGAGAAGTGACTTGAAAAATTAGTACAGTTAAAATTATCCTAGAGATTGAATCTGCTAAATTCTTCATTTCTTCTATATTTCTTTAGTAAGAGGCATGATACAGGTGAATATCACAATTTAATGGATAAAGAAACGGATTACAATTAACACTAAAGCACTAGCGAGAACAGCCTTGCGGCAGACTTGGATATACTTTGGATCCCTGTATTCTAGGTGTTACTGATAATCCGTTGAACTAGTTTCTTCATTCTTGTATATATTATTATTATTCTATCCATTTTCTTTTCAAGCAAGTGGAACTACCTCTGTGTTCTCAGGATGTTTGCTAGAATTTAAATTTAAATATGGGGAAGACTGAGTTTATACAATGTGTACATTCATAAGTCATAACTGCAATTGCTCATGGCGAATTTCCTATGCATTACCACTGATATTTAATAATATTAAGACCACCATTTCCCCTTGAGAAAGTTAAATGTAAAATGATAACTTACTGCTTGGAGTTTAGTTACATGTTTTCCTTATTGATAATTAAATGATAAAATTTACCAACCATGGTACTTTTCAAATTTGATGCAGTGCCACTGTCTGTTGTTTTCTCTTTCAAGAAAATCAAAGCTTTTGTTAGCAGTACTACCCAGCTTGCTGGCATTCTGCGGAACTCAACAAAGCTCGTAAGCTTTTACACTATAATCTCTGTATGCTTTTATTAATGCTATACCATTCTTTTGATTTTTTTTAGTGCAACCTGTAGGTGGTTAGTGAAGATGGGAAGAGAGTGCGACGCCAGCTCCCCCTTACAGATTTGGATATGGAAGAGCTGCAAGTATGTCACATTGCTCATTTACTGTATTTTTGCCTTGTGTAGAAATAAATGCTACCTGGGAACGAGTTTCTGCTACATTGACTGGGCTTTTACTGAATACTTTGCCAATAGGAAGTACTGAAAATGATTCTGCAAATTTGGAACTTGTGTAGCTGCTATAAGTTTTTGAAAGTTGAGAAGTTTGAGTGAGATATTTGAGACTATATCTTTGTTCACCTGTTCCTTTGCTCTTTCACTTATCTCCTTCATTTGTTTCTTAATTAGTCCCGCATAGTTATTGCTGAAAATTTGCCTGAAGACCATTGTCACCAAAACCTCATGAAGATTTTCTCAGCTGTTGGAAGGTACATGATAATCTGATTAAATATTTTGATTCTGGATATATATGTTCCTTTCGCTACATAATATGGTACCCTTTCCAGTGTGAAGTCAATCCGAACTTGCCAGCCGCAGCCTTCCAGTGGTGGGTCATCCTCAGGATCTAGAGCAGCAAAAGCTGATGGTGTATATTATTATAGTAGTAAGGTAAAATTGCAGCAAGCTCTTAATTCTATACTTTAAGAAGCTTGCTTTACAGACAACGATTATTCTTAGTTGGAACGCATACTAGCTGTTCTTGTTGTCATTTTTAATTGGTTGCTGTAAAGTGTAATCAACTAATGTAGAAGTACATTTATTATTATAAACATTTGTTTGCGATTTTTGACGGATATGGTTCTCATTTAATATACTTTTGCGAATTTGTCACTTCTCTAATATTTGATTCTATTCTGTCTTCAGTTGCATGCATTTGTGGAATATGAATCTATTGAACTTGCTGAACGAGCAGTATGTGTTCATTTTTTCTCTTTGATTTTAGATTTTAGATATCGTCCCATTTCTTTGAATTACTGGACTGGACAATAATAACTTGCTTTACTATCATGCAGGTCACAGAACTAAATGAAGAGGGTACCTGGAGAAATGGCTTGAAAGTCCGTGTACTGCATAAACATGCTGTATGCTCTCTCTCTCCCTCCCTCTCCCTCGCTCTCCCTCCCTCTCTCTCTCTTTTTGAACATAATCCAAGTAGCTGGACATCAATTGCTAATTAGACCTTACTTATGTATGGAATAGCTCTGCAGCTAGTACATGATGCTATATTAGCTTTTAAAGTAATGGGGCCATATTAAGGTTCTAGCTTGTAACACGTCTAGAATTTCTGCCCATTATCTTCTTATCAGGCAACATCTGCTCAAGTACGAGGAAAGAAAGGTGGGCAAGATGGTGAAGCTTCGCGTAAGGAAGCAGACACATCTACGAGGGAGGAAGACCCTAATGAGAAACATACAGAAGATTCTTCTCAATTGTATGAAGGCCAGTCAGTTCAGGTGCATGAGCACAAAGTAAGTTTCAGTTCCACTTTTGCTTGTTTTTGGGTGGGAGAAGGGGGCGGGGTGTTTAGAGCTACACTCATTTATCTTTTGTGTAGGTGTGAGGAATATTTGTTTTTGCAACAATTTATTTTATTGGATATTTGGGTGTCTCATAAATGTCTGGTTGCAATTTATATGTGAAGAAAGAAACTGAAGCTACAAGTGCAGTCAACTTCAGATTCAACAAAGAAATTATACTTCTCTGTTTAAAAGTTGATTCATCATGTTTTAACACTGTACAACGTTTGTGTTGGTTTGTTGTCGTTCCTTGTACAGATGTTGGAATACGTGAAAAACTTTGTTAGCTATAATACTGCTTTGCGTCCATTTGTTTTTTCTTTCACACCTAAAGTTTTAAAGTAAAATAATAAATTCAGAAAGGCATTGTCTGGTATTCAAGTTTGAAGGTGGTTAGGTAAGAATCACCGTCGCAACAACTATAAAAGCTACTCTTTTACAGTAGCAGCAGTTTCCTTTCAGTTCTATTGAACTTGAGGAGTAATGGCATTATCTTTCATTCAACTTCATGAGGTATTTAACGCTTATACTTATGTTTGGCAGGGAGAGGAACACGTAAGTGAGAAAGAGGGGGGACGTGGAAAGGGTCGGGGTCGTGGACGTGGCAAGGTGCGTGGACGACCTCAACACCACAACCACAATCACAATCAAAACCACCGTGGGAATCATGTTGGAGTTTCCTCTTCAGTCCATTCTGTCAACTCTGAGCACCCCACTGTCAAGCCACCTCCTGGACCTCGCATGCCAGATGGCACTAGGGGATTCTCTATGGGCCGGGGCAAGCCAGTTGCTGTATAATTTGGATGAATAATTTATGGCAGGCTTAACGTATCCTTAATGCAGAATTTATGGTAGGATCTCATGAGGTTTGGTCTAATGTCAATCAAGTAGTTCAGATTGAATAGTTTTATTTACCTTTTTTTCTGTGTCATATACTCTGAAGTAAGGATTCTGATAACAACTGTAACCTTTTTTTTTCGGTTGGCCTGGTATGTTTTTTTCTCTTCTCTAAAAAGGTTGTGATCTATTGAGAAACTGAAAGAACGCCTGGGACATTTACCAGTTATAAAGCATATATGTATCTAAAGAAAGAAATATTGCAGAAAGATCTGATTTTTACATTTGAGGCCATGAATGCCGATATGGCATTGTAGTAATTAATTAGTTAAATAGATGATCTGTGCACACCTACTCATTTAAGTGCTGATTTTAGTTGCTGTGTTGTTTTTCTTGCTTAAAATATGCTTTGTTGGCATATTCCAACTGAGGAATCAGTTTAGGTAAGGTGTGTGGTATTTAGGTGTAGCATATGGCCTTCTTTTGGATAGTACCTTAACCGGGGATCAGGTGAGCCGGTGTAGCTTATGGTCTTTCTATGGATGATGTTTAGGTTGCTTCTTAGGGGCAATGCTTCATTGCTGACTAGGTGATTCAGATGTGGCCTCAACATCCTGATCTCGTTATGGATGATGCTTGATGTGATTCATCCTTTGTAGCCGCACACAAGAATATGATTAAGGTCCTGAGTCAGAATTATTGAAATTCAAGACTTAATATGTTAGTGGCATACACTTGACTCTTGCAGTCTTGCCTGAAATCCGAGTAATTTTATGGAAACTGTTGGGGGACGAAAGTGTATTTATAAGCTAAAATAAAATCATAATCCTATAACAATGTACAAGTATTAATACCTCTATTTTATTTTTTTTGACATGGTTAATTGGTTTAACTAGGTTGAGGAAAAGTTGGTTTTTATTTTTCTGTAGAATATATCAATGCAAGTGGGTTTAATTAATCAGTTGTAATTTTAAATGAATTAAAGAGTTTAATGGTAATAAAATTGAAATGTGTAAATAAATTATTTTTGGTTATTTGGTATAGTTATGTTATACAAAAATTATATTGTAGATATGATTTTTAATATAAATATATAAAATTTAAATATAATATTGGGTTACTAAAAAAAGTAGGATAATACAAAATGCGAGTTAATCAAAAAATTGAGAAAACAAAAAAATTGAATTAACCAGACAAACTGCAAAAAAAATCTCATTCAATTAAATTCGGCTAGGGGTGAGATATTACATTGCTCTAAAAAGTCCTTGATAATGTCTTGGAAGTAAAAAAATCCTCAACAAGGATATTCATAATTCATCGTTTTAACAAAATAAAGAAAATAAATGGAGCTATTAAAACTAAATATATGGCTCAATTTAGGGCACCAAAGGTTGTAGCTGCAATCTATAAATCTATATATTATTATTAATTCAATAAAAAATTTTAAAATCCGAATTAAATACACTACTCTTGCAGAACATGACAAGCCCATAAGCAAACTATATTGAGAAATTTTGTCAACTATAAAAACATTAATCTTCAATAAAAAGATTCATACTCAGGACTCTGCAAACAGAACGAAAAATGAAATTTTATCCACATTTATTTTAACTTGTTTTATCTTAGTGTAAAAAAGTCCGATCTCTGACATCGTACTCTCTTTGTCTCACTCAATTAGATTGGATTGGATATGAACATTAAAAAATATAAAGAGAAGAAAATGTAATAAACAAGTTAATGGAATATATTAAAAATAGGAAAATAAATATACTATTTTAATAAAAATTAAGAAATGAGTGCAATATCAAAATTTAAAAAATAATAATTTCAACCCGGTACATATCAAGGCATTATTTATATAACATATGATTATATGAAACTCGATATGCGTCCTGCAATATGTTTTGTTTATAATATATTATAAAATTATTATAAAAGAATATAATGCAGTATATATATGTTTGAATTTATATTCCATTTTAAAGGTATTCTACTGAATAAAATCATTTTTACCTAATCTTCGAATTCAATAATAAATGATGTGAATTAAAATTAATATATATATATATATATATATATATATATATTTATTTATTTATAGTTAAGATTCCATTGTCACAAAAAGGAGACCTTTCAAACACTTTTTTCTTTCCTTTATTGTCGTTACATTGGCTTACTCTTGTACCGACCATGGTTCAACAAAATATGTTTTTTCGTAGTTGGCCTTTCAGGATTAAGATCTTAATCTCATTGACGAGTTGTTCTAACTCACTCTCACAGCTAGACAAACTAAAGCTTGGTGCTCTTCGACATCATTTTGAATTGTCTCAATCTGAATCGCACTAATTAATTAAATCATAACAATTAAAACATACATACAATTCTAATTATTATCAATTTATTGTTTTGTCTTCAAATCTAGCGATGCGATTCAGTTGTCACTATGCATACGATCATATCAAGGCGATCACAACCTCAAATATGTGGAAAAATAAAGTGATCAACGAGGAAAAAAGGTCGATAACAACCCCGACTACGGAATCAATATGTCTCAAACTATGCAGGTACGACATCTTAACTTGTTACTATAAATTGAACATAATATAATATTTCACACTAAGAGATTCGAGAAAATACAACTCACTTGAACAAAAAAACACTTTTTTTTTTAATTATGAGATTTTTACACCAAAAAACAGAAGCTCGTTTTTAAAAATCAATAACCATATTTTCTAAAGATACTAGACACTCCTCGATTATTATGCCTTATTAACTTTTAGACATTTAACGATCTTATGGATAATTTTTTCGAATAATGGAGATCTCAAAAATCTTGTGGAGTAAATTATTGTTTAAAGGCTAACTAGATTTTGAATTACTAGTAGTAACTAAGGCTAACAAAAATATATGTTAATATGTTATGCACTGCCACCATTTTTCAAAATTTTACTCTCTTTGAAAAATTTATTTTTTTTGTGGTTTAGAATGATATATAAACCAAATTTAAGAGATTTCCAATATAAAATTATGAGTTTGGGAACTCGTCTCCTCCTTCCTTCATTCGGGAAGAAGGTATATATGCAAACTCTTCATTAATGACTTGCCCTATGATATACATGACTTTAAAAAACTAATTTCTCTAATAAATGTTGGACAAGTTTCATCAGGTATAAGTTTTAGAACTTTATTTTTGAGATTTTTTGTTTTATTTTCACTTCAATATCGTAGGATGTCTTGTGATTGTTAATTATAAGGGTAAATATTGCATCTATTTATATATTGTCTATTAACTTTGGCTCTTTTTATGTTAGTTGATTTACAATTTATAAAAAGACCGTCTAGACGTTGTCTCCAAAATGAGAAAATATTGGAAATCTACAAATCACACAAGTGATGATGAACATCTATGGTTTAGGAAAATACTCAAGTAAGGTCCGTATCTTATTCATACCGACTGAAGGTAATGGAAATATCTATTGAATTTTTCGATGATAAGGGTACATGTTTATTACAAAAAAATGGAGGAAAAGAACTATATGAAAGGAATATTTATCTGTTTGGACTTTAAGAAAAAAAAGCGGCATAATTAGAATGCGCGGCATAAAATAAATGAAAATTTTTATCCCGACAATTTCAACCTGTTTATGGATCAAAGATACAACAAAATTAACCACCAAAAAGAAAAGTATGACAAACAAATCTTTCATCTACACCGGGGTGTGGATTTGGTTCGGTTAACCGAAAACCGAACCGATTAACTGTAATTATTTCGGTTCAGTTAATCATATTTTAAATTTCGGTTCGGTTTTCGGTAAAGATTTTTTAAAATTTTGATTATTCGGTAATTCGATTTTTAACCGCGGTTAACCGAATAATCGAAATATATAACCGATTTTTTAAAATATTATTAAAAAAAATAATAATTAATAATATATTACTTACTATTAGTAGTAAAGATGGACAAAACGGGTATCGGATCTGAAAAACCGAACCGAAATACATGGAACCGAGATCCGATTTTATATTCGAATTATACAATCCGATGATGATTCGAAAACCGATTTAACCCGAACCAAAAATTATCCGAATCGAAAAACTAACTGAAAATAATCCGAAATACTAGATCCTATAACGACTTAGGAACCGATTCAAACCGAATAGAAAATCATCTAAACTGAATATGACTCGAATTACGAGATCAAATTCGATATAAATACACATTACACCGAATTAGAAAATAAATTAATTAAATTTTAATGTAACAGTCATATTTGAATGGGCCATAACATTTAATTTTTATATTAACCCATTTTTTATTCACTAAGTTAATATATTCTTATGTAAAATTCATATTTAAAATAATTTTATATCAAAAAATTAAAATGATTATACAATCAAAGTTTTAAAACTTATGTTATTTTATATTACAACTGATATATTTAATAATAAAATAATTTTTTTAAATCTAATAAATTAAAAAACACAAAGAGAAAGATAATGAATAAAGTATTATTTCGATAAATTTACTTAACAATTTTTATTTTTTATTTTTTTGCTAAATTATTTTAGTTTTAATATAATTAAAAACTAATTCTAGTTTAATTTATACTGTATTTTCCGATTCGAAATAATAAAAATTCAAAATGATCTAAATCAAACTTAGTCTGAACCGAACTTAATCTGAACTGAACTTAATCTGAACCTAATCTGAACCGAACTTAATTCGATCTTAATCCAAAATTTATCCGATTTTAATCCGAACTAGATCCGATTCAATCTGATCTAATAACCGAAAATTGATCCGATCCGATTGGATCTCATCTGAAACCGATCCGGTTACCCGAATTGTCAGGTCTACTTCCCAGTGGCCTAACGCTGATTGCTTCCTTATGGATTGCAGTAATGTATGTAAAATCTATGCTTTATTTTCACCTAAGATATTCATATAACACCACCAATCCAAGTGAGAGTGGGTGCATGCATTCGTCTGAAGCTTCAACTCAACTTTTCTGCAATTCAAGCTTCAAACTCGCGAGTACAGAATGCAGTTTGTTTTTTTGCTATAGGATCCATACTCCATATACATCCTTTGTCTGAGTTCAAATTCCATGCTTAAAGGGCTTCTCTTAATCAGTGATTTCGATGAATCTGTGCATATGAATTATATGTTTTTCAAGAATTTTATTAAATTTCGGTTTTCGGTTTTAACCGAAATTACAAATTCAGTTCAGTTTAAAAATCGAATTAATTTCAGTTCGATTTTCAGTAGCGATTTTTTTATATTTCGGTTTCGGTTAACCGAATGCACACCCCTAATCTACACAGTCTCAAATCTCAAAGAGTAATGCCCTATTTAATATTGTTATTCCAATATAAGTTCTCATAATTGCTAACAGTTCAGAGAGATTATAATAATATCCTAATTGTGATTTTTGAAGCATTAGTTATATGTAAATATATTAATAATTAAATTTCATATTTAAAATAATAATAATCTATTAATTTATTTAGCGTCACTAAATATTTGCAAATGAAAATTAGCCAATTATAAAAAATAATAAAACCTATGAAATATAAAATTATTTGAATTTATTTACAAAAGTTTTGTAATTATTAAATTTTTTTTATATATTATTGTGAGAGAAATTTAGTCACAACACGTCTAACACTATGGAGACACTTTACTGAAATAGCGGAAAAAAAGTGATGAATGCAATCAAGAAACAGTTTCCTGACTAAGATTCCAAAGAAGGCGGAAGAGACTGAGCTAGCATAATCCAAAGCACCCAAAGCACAAATATGTAATTATTGGTGATTACACAAGCCAAGTATTTCATAGTGTCAATGAATATTCGAGTTTCACAGCCAAGTGCTCTACTATTTTTCATCTTCTTCTCTTGTGCAGATTCTCATATACATATATTTAGAAGCCCCAATAATAACTACATTAAACCCCTTTATTGCTCAGATTTCATGAGCGTATTAACAATTAATAGTCAATAATATTGCTCCAAAGAAAGATAAATAAATTTCAAAATTTCAGGAAAAGAAAAAAAATGCGTAGATAAGAAATTTGATCCAAGTAATATTAAAAAAAGATCATTTTATTTTTAATGGCATGTCGGATGACTCGGGTAACATTGATTTTGTCAATCTTTCATAATTTTTTTAATTCAATTGCATTATTTTACTGCATTTTCGGCGAGAGAGAAGAATACGTTAGAAGTTTGATAAAAAATTATGTTTGAGAGACGTTTGAATGAAAAAAACCCGTTTATAATAGCTGCATTTTGTGGGCTCGGATAATATTTAATTTCCAACATATAAGACTCGAATTGAGAGGAAATGGCGATCCTTGCACAAATTTATAGTGCAATGTTTTGTATGAAGATGATAATACTTTTAAGAGTTAGAAAATAAATAATGATATGGATGATAATAAATAAAAATTTAAAGAGGATATAATTATCGTTTGTATTAGTGATAATGATTTTTTTAAATAAGAAAATGAATATTTATAAATTAATTATAAAAAGTTTAAGAATTCTTATCTGACTTGATCGCAAAAGAACTATTATTGATAGAATTTCTTAAGAATGAAAGAAAAGAAAATGTTAGAAGAAATTATATTAAGGAAAATAATCTCATTTAAAAAATTAATCAAAACTTTATTAATAGTAACATATTACATCTTCACCACAAAATTTCTAAATGTTAAGCATCAAATAAATTTTTGATAATAAAACAAACAAATTACTTGATTATTCTGTACTATAATATATATTATTCTTACTATATATAATTTAATTATATAAATAATTACATAAAATAAATATAACTAATATTTTAATTTCACATTTCATATTTTTTAAGTTTAAAATTATACCTGTTTGATTGTAATTTTTTCTTTAAAATTATAGTTTATATTCACTATTATCTAAAATAATAGTAAGTAATACATATAATAGTAATATATAATATAAATGAAATTATTATTTATCAATGTAATTCAAACAAAATCAACAAATGATGGAAGGAATAACACAAGAAGAGAAGCACGCAACAATAATAAATAAATAAATAAAATGTTGAATATATTAGTTTCAACCTTGTTGAGAAATAGAAGAATAATAAATCTGAATTATTCTCAATTTAATCACCGAAAGCAAGTAATTATTACAAGTGCTGTTGCTTCAATGAGATCAAACAAAGGTGTTGATAAACTCCGCCACATCGTACACTCTGATTCTACTGGTACCATCTCATCTCTGTATACACACACATACATACATAAATATGCTGCAACGTGTTTTATTTGAATTTGAAGGTTCTAGACACTGGCTAGGATGATGAGTACATGTTTCGTATCTAATTTTTGTAAATAGAGGTTTTACGACAACCTGCCCCAAATATCCTTAAATACTTAATTTGTAATTGTACTCTTCGATTCGAAAAATGGGTTTTCGAGTGAGTTGGAGTGTTAAAATAATACTCCCTCGATCTAGGGGAGAGCGCGGTTCGGTTCGGCTCAGTTTTTGACTAAAACCGAAACCGGAACCGGAACCGCATATCTTGGGTTTTAAAAATTAAAAACCGCAACCGAACCATCGGTTTCGATTTTAAAAAGACCGGTTCGGTTTTTACCGGTTCGGTTTCAGTTAAAAACCGGATAAAGAAAAATGAAAAAGTATATAATTTAAATTATTATATATTTACATTCAAATATTTGAATCACATTCCGCATAATAACACTACAAAAAAAAAGATAAGAAACTGTAACAAGTTAAACTTACTGTAACATGTAAGAAACTTTAATGAATTTATATAAATTTTAAATTTCATACATATTAAAAAATATTAAATGATTGTAATTTTTTCCATATCTACCCACATTTATTATATTAAGTTACTATAGTATTTGAATAATACTACATTGGAAATGACAAATAAGAAGGGGTAGTTTTGAAAAATTGTTGATAAATACACTTTTAAAGAAGAGAGGACCAACTAATTTGGGATAATTTTTTTTTACAAAAGGGTCATCTAAAATGGGATGGAGGGAGTATAGATTAATTTACATTTTGCATCCCTTTGGTTTTGAAGAATTGTACTTTGGGTCTCATATTTTTTTTTTGACAAACAAAAGGATTTTATTAAAACAATATAACCCAGCTGGAACAAATCTCCAAACTGTCAACTACAACCTGATTGTGAAACAAAGAACGAGCTAAACAAATAGCCGTTTTGTTTTCAGATCGCTTAACACATAGAATATTCAAATTCTTTAATCAAAAAAGTATTACAATGACATCTCGAGCAATTCAACTTACATCGGCTGTGAAACCAGTAGCATCACAATTGACTTTCACATAAGTATCATCTGTAGCCCAATGTTCAGAACTATCAGTTACATTAACTGATATTGGAGGAACAAATATCCTCAAAATATAAACAATTTTTTGTTGTGAAATGTGAGCTCTTGTGATCTCCACCACCGTCCCAGATTCGATGCGAGTCTTACAAATCTCTCAAAATATCATATAAATCATTCTCAGAAAAACTATTGAAACCCATAACAAGACACACAAAAATATCAAAACATAAAACATCCCAAAAAGATAGGCACGACTAACAACCTTGATAACAAGGTACCAACAAGATCTTTTCCAAAAAGGATTAGATCTCGATTTTATTAAAAAATTGGTAAATAGAAGAGAGGATGAGAGAGCGAAGGGGGCTTAATCGGTGAAGGGGATGAATGTAGGAAAGTGGAGAAGTGGCGGCTAGAAGGCTAGATACGGGAGTCGACTCTCAAAACCCTAATACGAGTAAGAAATATTAGTCAAAAGGTTTGGCAAGCTGCCGATTTATTGGGTCTCATAGTTTTTAAATCAACATTTTGTATCCCATAACTTTTAAAATCGTCTAACTTTGCACCCCTTAAGCTAAATTTCATCAATTATTAACGTTATTTTCATATCTTTAGGGTTAATATGAGTATTTAATATTTAAATAGTTATTTAGTGCTCATATTTCTTAGATTTTGTGCTCAATTCATTCTAAATATCTCATTTATATGGCTGAAATGTGTTATTACTAGATTATTGATACAAAAAATAATACTCACTATGTCTCATTTTAACTGCTTTTTGACTTTTTGACACGTATATCAAGGTATAAAAAATAGTGGTTATACTTAATATGAAATTAACGTTGATAATTGACAGAATTTAGTTTAAGTGATGTAAAGTGAGACGAGTTTAAAAGTTATGGGATGCAAAGTGTTGATTTGAAAACTATGAGACCCGAAGTGCAATTCTTCAAAACCAAAGGGATGCAAAGTGTAAATTAGTCAATAATATATGATTCACTCAAGCCCTTTTCTTTATACCCTTAGGCCTTAGGCCACGTTTGTTTGTAGGGATTATAATATCTGGAATATTACCTTAGTTATTCCAAACTTAAAGGATTATTATCCAATGAATTCACATTTTGATTAGCTTTCCAGTTCATTTCCATAGACATATAAAATATCAGGTGTTACAATTCTTTAGAAATGAATCGAGAAGATGTTTGAAATGTAATTCTATGGGATGCTAATCCCTTAAATTTATAAAAATTAAGGTAATAGGCCGGGATTATAGTCCACCGAAGGAAACAAACATGACCTTAGGGTTCCGGGAACTTATCAAATGTTATGTTAGAAGTTTTTCCTAAAAACAAAAGTCGGATTTCCTCAAATGGATCATATAAATATTTACTGAAGTAATCCTACCATCTACCTAATTTTTTAAAAAAATCTAATATTATTCTCTCTGCAACATAAAAGATTTTATTAGCCAAAAGAATGCCAAACTAGCCGTGGAAAGATTACCTATGGAGAGGTACCCATTGTAAGTGGTTGTTACAGGTCCTAGATGATGTTCATATGTTTGCAGTGTGTATATGTATTGTGTATTTGTGACCATATGTTGTAAAATTGATATTGCATTTGTTGGTTTGGTTGTAGTATTGCAGAATGATAAGTTTTTGTTTGTATTCAGATGGTTGGGAAAAAAGCTGGAGAGAAGGAGTTACTCCGTGGGATTTAGGACAGCCCACCCCTATTCTCTTGCATCTTCTCGAAAATGGTTCTCTTCCTGAAGGCAGGGCTTTGGTCCCTGGCTGTGGCAGCGTGTGTACTATTTACTCTTTATTTTATCTATCATTATGTAAATTCATATATTACACACATGTTCCTAAGAACCTGAGTTTGTTGGGTTTATTACACATCTATATTGACTTTGAATACGCAGTTATCTATTCTTGCTTTTAGATAATTATAGAGGACAATGCTAAAGCGTTCATATTGATTTAAGTTGAGGCTATGCACCACTGATTTATAATAAATTAGTTTATGTGAACAATAACTGGTCATAGTAATTACTAATTATACTAAGAAATACGCCATTCCCATTTCATGCATGATGCATATTGTCATGGTAAACTAACCATACAAATACATCTACTATAACTTCTATTTGTAAAATGCGTGAGTAGTATATAGAAGCCATTTATCTGGAAATTGAAAGCAAGCATTGGAGTTGGAATCAAGGAACACGATAATACTGTTCTATTAGTCTGTAGTTTAAAGCTTGGATCTGAGTTGCCAATATTAACATAAATTTAGTTTGCTTTGGATTGAGGGTTTTGCTGAGCTCGTCAAGTATTAAACATGATTTGTATCGAATTTGGCATCGGTTGTAGTTGTAGCATGTACAAATTTGGGTCGCTAGCAGAAAAGAACACACAAAAGGAGAACGATATGAAGAAGATGCGCAGGAATTTTAGTTTTAACTTGAACGTTTTTAAAAAAGAGGGAGAATGTGATAGAACAGTGAATCTACTTTCTTTAAATGAACCACCACAGAAACGGATTAGTTCTTTTCTTCTCTATGCGCTACCACGTCATCTCTACATTTTTTTGCAGAGCTATCTTCATTGTAAAAGTGTTAAAAAAATATGATTTCAAATAAATCCGTAAAGCAGTTCACTTTGTACCTAATAGTCATGCTATACTAATCAGAATCATGTGTAGTCAATTCAACAGAAAAACATTGCCTTTCTGAAGGTCACTTGAGAAAAAATTTAGGTGGGACTTGGGAGGACTTCTATATCCGAGTAGTACAGATCAAGAGTCATTTGTTTAAGTGTTTAAGCATATGCATTAAGCAGTAATTGCAACTGATGCAACAGGTATTGAAACATTATTTTGTTTGGTCATTCTCACAAATATTTTCACATTTGGCAGGGGCATGACGTAACAGCGATTGCATCCGCTGATCGTTTTGTTGTTGGATTGGATATATCAGACAGTGCAATTAAGATTGCTACCGAGGTAAAAGCTGATTGTTTTCATAACTGTAGCAAAACTCAATTTGAGAACCTTATGGTGCAAATTGAAATCAGATCTTTTGAATTAATGACAAAGCAATAATATTAACCCAAAAATTTCTCCTACTTATGTAGGCACATAACTGAAACTAACAGCTTCTTATTGCGCCTTTTGTTTCCTAGATATTTGTAAGTAGGGTTGCAATAAATCAATTCAAGCACTTCACAAATGCAGTCAAATTCATGGGGCCTGCAACATAAAAATTTTCAGAGGATAAGGAATAAGGATTAGTCAATGTGCATTTTCAATAGGGGCATTATGCTGATTCTATAGTTCATTCAATTTACACCTTACTGAAATATATATATTGACATCTTAAAAATTAAACTTAAATTATAAAATAAGCCAAGGTTATTCAAGTCTTTCATTCAGTTCTCATATACTACTGCGGCCAGTTGTTTTGTGTGCCGAATTACCTAATTTTACGCATTTGACTTTCAGTTTTTTTTTATTTTGTTGGTAAAAATTTCATGTGTTATGGAGGATTGGAAAAGCCGAAAAAGCTGTTCAAAATCGAAGTCCCTACAAAATGTTATTCTTAACAACGTTGGTAACTAGTTTTGTACAGACTGATGTGTATGCTGTCTAGATGTTGACTTTAATAATCACTTCTATAAGTAACTCTTGTTGGGAAATTACTAACTTTTAAGGATGTATGTTAATGTTGCAGGCCCCTTGTTAATTGCATAAAGTCTAATGCATACACCTAATTTTCAAATTAAATTCTGATGCACGAAAGTTTCATAAACATTACCAAGTGGTGGTGGTCATCTTAGTTTCAAAACTAATGGCATCTATTATTTTTGTTTTTGCCACACTGGTAACATTAATTTACAAGACTGATAATTGTAATCTGTATTCCAAACAAAGACAGTTGTCTTCATCATCTTCAAATGCCAATTACCACACATTCCTAAAGACGGACTTCTTCACCTGGCAACCAACTGAATTATTTGATCTTGTTTTTGACTATACGTAAGTCCAAAATAACTTAACTTGAGCTAGGTGGCAGGAATATATTTGGATTGTTGACATTTCATGGTTAATGTTACAGGTTCTTCTGTGCTATTGAACCAGATATGAGATTAGCTTGGGCAAGCCAAATTAAAAAATTTCTGAAACCAGATGGAGAACTCATAACGCTGATGTTTCCAGTACAATCAACCTCCCTTGTATTCCTTGAGTACATATTAGAGACACTTTCAGTACTGTACTGATTCTGTCTTTTAAAAATCAAACCCACAAAAAAAATGAATTTATGCATACTTATCCTGAAACTTAGATGCATTGTATTCAAGCGAGTTCAAATTTTTTGATATCTTGACTTCAAAATTCTCTTTCCTCTTTTGGCAGATCAGTGATCACATTGGTGGACCCCCATATAAAGTATCAGTTGCAGAGTAATTCCTGACCTTTAACTTTAAAGTTTGATTAATGTTTGGTTTTTACAGATGTTATGTAATGTTTCTTGCATCTGTAAGGGTCAATTGTTTATAAATATTATATTATACATACTGATGTACCCTATTGTTTACCTTGATGTGCATAGTTACGAAGAAGTGCTTCACCCTTTGGGTTTTAGAGCAGTATCTATTGTGGATAATGAGTTGGCTATTGGTCCTCGCAAGGTATGCAAATCCCAAATAAATATTATGTTGTTTTTATGATATTCTTTTAGAACCAGATAAAGATATAATTCCTTCGAAGATAACTTGTGTGTACCCTTAATGTCAACCTTTTTGCTTTTGTGGTGCCTGCAATTCCATACCTCCCAATAAAATAGGAGCAGGTACATAAAAATTGATAACCATTGTATTTTCCCTTTATAAAACACGAGTCATGCTTTTCTGAAAAGAAGTAATGTCAACAGTTTGAATGCATTGTATTGGGTATATACAAGTTCGAATTTCAATGCCGTAGAGAAGCAGATGACCTTGAGAAACCTGAGGTGATGATTGCAGATGGGGGGTTGATGAATTCACTACTTGTGGTAGGTAGAGTGATGATTAGGGACTTCTTTCACAATTTTTATATGGAGAATGAAGAATGTTAGGAAAAATATGGATTTGCTAAAGTTGATTAAATTTTTTTTGTTATCCATTAAATATATTACATTGGTTAGCATTCTGACTGAAAATTAGACCGTGTGCGGGTTCTCATTTGGATTGAATTGCCCTCCATATGAGCGATCCTTTCATTATATAGGTTTCAGACATATACAAGAGATATACAGGCCTAAATTTCAGCGATTTCAAATACTAGTGTCCAAGGAAAAAACAACCAAAATACCCTGCTACCATTTTAATTGGTCCCCTTTACCTTTAGTCAGGAACTGAGGCCATTTATACCCACATGATATGTCTATGAAACAAGCACATATCATATCCAATATAAAAACACAAACATATATACATGTTTATAAACACAAAGATGAACTGAATTAGGAAGCTGACCAGCCTCCTCAAGTCGTCGACTTCTCCATTGATTTCTTTTGTTTCAGCAAAGCATCAAGTGAGACACGTGCTCATGACTGAGCAAATTAATTGTAGTTGCACCCACCATTACTTACAAGTTACAACTAAGAAGATGTATGCAAGTATTTGGGGGGGAGGGGGGGAACCTAGCAGCCATGGAAGAGAGAAAGAGATTACGTATGAAGATGATACTATGTTTTTAGATTAAAAATATGCTATTGTGTAGTTGATATGTAGATGCCTGCGGCATGTCTAGGTGATACGAGGCTACCCTTAGTGTGTCCAGGTAATGTGCTGCTGCCATTAGCGTATCTAGGCAACGTGCAGTTGCCACCTGCGTCTATGTAAGATACGTATCTGTCAATAGTGTGTTCATTAGGAATTTTGGGCCAGACTTCCCGAGAATAGGCATTCAGGTTACTCTTTGCTCAATAATGAGTATATTGGGCCTTCACCTGTATCTAAGCTGATTTCTAGTAGTACAATCATACAATATTTTTACAATAATGCATGATATATGCTGTTATGATTTAAGCCTTAACGTATTTTGTCATGTTGTCATACCCCCTCAAATCGATGTTGGTCTATCATGAAGCATCAATTTTCCCACAAGAAACTTATGAAATTGGTGTGTCATAGCTTTTGTAAAAATAAGTGATAACACCAGTGCTATTCTCTATTCTATTCGTGAGGTGGACTGTCATTCTATTCGTGAAGCTTTTGACACTCGTACGATATCTCTTCCCCATATTTCCACTATGCCTCAAGTAGCTGATATTTTTAAAATATCACATTGAGGATAATCAGCAGCCTTAACCTGCCACGTAGCCAAACTAGAAGCTTCGGTAGGAGCTGCATCACTACCATCCACATGACCCCAAAGTTCCTTTTCCAAGACAAATAACTGAAACTGAAATTCCCAGGTAGAATAATTTTTACCTGTGAAATGCACACAAAGATTCTCCAAGTTGCTATTTGACATGATGTCAACAAAAAAAAAAAACAGAATCAAAACCAAAATTTAGAAAAATAACCAAGATCAAGATTTAGACTAAGATAAGAAGACACTTTAAATTTCCGAATTATAGCTCTGATACTATCTCATGTGGATTGAATTGCCCTCTCCATATGAGCCTTTCATTGTATAGGTTTCAGACATATACAAGAGATATACTTGCCTGAATTTCAGCGATTACAAATACTATTATCTAGGTTGATTTCTAGTTATACAATCATAAAATTATTAATTACAATATATTTATAATAATGCATGATATAAACCTCAATATAGGCTGTTATGAAAAGTGTCATTCCCGTTTTAGTTACTAGAGCTAGTCTTTCCATTATTAAACACAAACTATTTGCACCATCAATAAGTTTAGGAGCCAACTCTTGAAGCTATTGAGCACAGGCAATTTTTTATAAAAATTTTCTTTTTTTAAAAGAGCTTATTCTTGTTACAGGGGAGGGAGAAGCTGGGAAGGTGGAGGCAATCCATACAGTCGGTCTTGTAATGGGCATTTCATTAGTTAACTTGTTCTGCTTTTGCCTTTTTTGCCTTGTCAATTTATGTACTATATCATTTGCTACTGTTGCAAAAAAATTATGACATTATATAACCCGTATCTTTCAAATCCCATTTCTGGTTCCCAACTTTTTTGTACTTATCAGTGAATATTTTTTTCTCAAATCGTGGTTAGTTATTTCTTACTAATATTTTGGCATCCTGGTATTTTAGGGATCTATTTTCTATGATTTTAATCCAGTGAATAATAATATCAGTGAAAATAATGATTTTATTCCTAATTTTAGAAAGCCAATAAATTTTAGAGAAATTATTAAAAATACTATTTTCAAGGTTTTTTTTGTAATTTTACGATTTTCTGAAATTTTTTGCAAAAATACGGTTTGCAATCAAAAGAAACAAGATGAAACTTATTTTTCTATTTTTCAAAAAAATAATCGAAGTTGTTTTTGGTTGCATTTAAGGTTGCTTGAAGTTGTTTTTTGTTGTATTTACTGTTGCATTTTAATTTTAATCGTTCAACTTGTTAAACCACGTATTATGCAACTACAAAATAATTATTTTGACTAAAGTTTAAAGTTACATTTGTGGTTGATTTCAGTTGCAAAGTTGCAAAACTGAAAGGCATATGATTAGACATATTTTTAATAATTAGATAACAACTCAACTCAGTTAAGAAAGAGAAGTAAATAATAAATATTATATCAGGAATCAAGACGAAAAAAGTCAACTAGACACGGAGAATCAAATTATCAGAAGTATTTTTATGAGATTGCTACTCAACGCTAGAAGAATTTCATTAATATGTTCAAGCGTCAGTGAAAAATAAAGTAGTATTTCAGAAAAATGAAGAAGGTACAGAAGATTTCAAGTGCCTACTACAGAAAATTCCAGAAAAAGAAAACACAAAAGGAAAGACAGTAAAGCAAATGAAGGACAGAAGACCATAGCTTAAAAGTTAAAAGGTGGAGAATATTTATTATAGTATGACACAAATGAACCAGACAGTATATTTGTGTGTCAACTAAATTAATAAATATTCATCATCTAGCTTAAGTGGTTTTATGACAGAAGACAAAGGAAAGACGGAAAGATTTCAGAGCTGACAGCACGGTTATACAAGTCAAGATAGTATTTTAATTCTACAACCAAAAGTTAATTAATTATTTAATTTATTTAATTAAATTAATTCAAGATGAATTTAATTTAATTTATAAATTATTTAATTAAATTAAGTAAAATTAATTTTTTATAATAGATATGACTTGATATGATTTTTATTAAAGTCTAAAAGACTTATTTAAAAGTCATACCGAAATTAGAATAAAAAGTCATACCGAAAGCTTCAAAGAAAAGTCATACTGAGCTGCATTGAAGAAGGTCATACCGAGCCAATGATTTGTTTAATTTAAAAAGCCATACTGATTTTTTAAATTAAAAAGTCATACCGAGCCTTGAAATAAAAAGTCATACCGACTTTTTAAAAGGTCATACCCAGCTATTTTAAATGTCATACAAGTGTTATTAAAAGTCATTCAGACTTAAATAAAGTCTGAAAAATGTCCTGATCTAGAAAGTCATACAAACTTTACAAATCCTCTATAAATAGGAGGTGACCACTTCATATTTTGTGCTAGTTGAAAACATTCAAATTCAGTAATTTGTCTACATTGTAATATTCACAGACTTTCTGTGCTGGTTTGAAATATAATTGTTAAATTAGAACAATTCATGTCCAAATCATTCTAGAATACTTTATCAGTTATATAAACTTTCATCATATTAATTTTGTAATACTTTTCAAGTTAAAAATCATATCTTCTACTTGAACAGTATTTCATAATAATTAATATTTCGTGAGAAATTAAAATAATATTTTAAATCCAATATTCCGCGATTAAATATTGATATTGTATTCAATCCCCTTCTACAATATCAGGGACCAACAATTGGCATCAGAGTTGGTTGATATTTTTAATATCAGATCTGAACCATATATTCCGCAACTCATACAGATCTCAAAAATTATTTTTTATTCGAAATAATATGTACCCAAAAATTATTTTTGATCAGAAATTATTTTAAGTCAAAAATTATTTTTTGAAACACTTAATTTTTAATCTTATTTAAAGATGAGTACACAAAAAGTGACGAGCATTAAAATTTCACAGTTTGATAAAGATCACTATAATTTGTGGAAGCATAAAATGCTACTACTCATTGGGATTGCCAATCCCAAGTATGCATTAATTCTGGCCAACGGTATTGAACCTCCAATAACAATTATTCTCGAACACGAGGTAGATGGGGTCGTAATTCCTCATAGACAGTTTCCAAAAAGTCTGGCTGACTACACAAATGAAGAAAATGAAGCTGTATCCCTGGATAACAATCTCAAACTCATATTGATAGAATCCCTAGATTACGTCATGTACAATCACGTGGTCAATTGTAAAAATGCCAAACAAATCTGGGATACAATAGAGATAATAAATGAAGGGACTGAAGAAGTCAAAGAGAATAGACTGGAGATCCTGACCTCCCAATACGAGCAGTTTAGATCCAACCCTGGTGAGGGTATCTCTGAGGTGTTTCAGAGATTGAAGAAACTGATAAATGAGCTCAACCTCAATGGAAAATATTACCAAAATCAGGAGGTCAACATGAAGTTTTTATTAACCTTGCCAGAGCATCTGGAACATAGGTGTTGGAGATTATGAAGCTATATGAATAGTAATTGTGATAACTCAACACTAGAACAAGACAAGTAAATAATACTACGCCTACACAGAAATCAATACAAAATGAAGACAAGGTAATTGATACAATTCAACATGTTAATTATGATCAATTAAAGAGGAAATCATTGGAAGAAGTTCAAGTCAAAGTTGTTCATGCCTCAGTGATTTGTAACTTAAAGAATCAAGATCATAACTATCAGTATCAATAAGGCTAATTGATTTCAAGTGAAGAAGCAGGAAAGCAACTGTTGGAAAGCCACATTACTAATTGAATATGGTAATCTATTCAGAAGCAAGAACTCTATCAAGACTAGTCACTTATGAACCAGACCATTGCATCAAGTGTCAGGACATTGATAGCAAGTTTATGTCAGTAGTAGAGATCCATGTTCAAGAGCTTATTGAAGAATATAGAAGACAAGAAGAAATCACAAGTTCAAGATGTTGCATTGAAGTTTCAAGTTGAAGCCCAGAATTTCTCTAAGTACTTACTAGAGAACCTATGTAGAAATTCCTATCTAGAAATTCTAGATAAGTTTCTACTTAGAGCCAAGTAGAAATTCTGGAGGTGGAAATATTTTCTAAGTACACAAGGAAGGAAGCTAGCTCGAAATTCCTATGTAGAAGTTCTACTTAAAGTTCGAGATAGAACCTAAGTAGAAATTCCTATGTAGAAGTTCTACTTAAAGTTCAAGATAGGACTTAAGTAGAAATTCCTATGTAGAAGTTCTACTTAAAGTTCAAGATATAACCTAAGTAGAAATTCCTATGTAGAAGTTCTACTTAAAGTTCGAGATAGAACCTAAGTAGAAATTCCTATGTAGAAGTTCTACTTAAAGTTCGAGATAGAACCTATGTAGAAATTCCCATGTAGAAGTTCTACTTAAATTTCGAGATAGAACCTATGTAGAAATTCCTATGTAGAAGTTCTACTTAAATTTCGAGATAGAGCCTAAGTAGAAATTTCCATGTAGAAATTCTACATAGAGGACAGTTTCAACATGATACATGACATCATATGGTTGGCCGATTTCCAAGCTTTCAAGGCAAGATAAGATTTATGTGGACAACATTGGGCCACTCATATCTTATCTTTTGAAGACTACAAGTCATAGATTACAAGTAGTATAAATAGAAGTACTTGTGTAACTTTGTAAAGAGAGCAATATTAAGAGAAACACTTGTAAAAGAGAGAGAGAGTATTCACAGAGCTTAGTATCATTTACTACTCTCTTTACTTCTGTTGTACTAGTGTAATGAATGTTGTAGCAACCCTTTCAAGTTATATATAAGACATATATTCCTTGAATCATTGTGTTCATTTATTACATAGTAATTATTGCTTCATAAAGATAAAAAGTTGTATTCACCCCCCCCCCCTCTACAACACATTTGGACCTAACAATTGGTATCAAAGCTTTATGTTTGACATACAAAACATAGATCCTTGTGTTTGGTAGAAGATTTGTGAGTTTTCATTTCCAGATCTATTTTTCAAGCTTTTCTTGAAAAGTGTGCTTTAATTCCTTTCTCAGTGAAAACTCATCCGAAAAATTATTTAAATACTCCAAGTGTGATTATTTAGCTTGGGTGGATTTTAGATAATTTTTGTGAATTATTCTGGGTACTTTGGTTTGTGGTGTTCTTCACGTATTCATCACTGTTCTTGATAAAGAAGACAAGCCCATCAACTTTTGATTTCCTTTTCAAAAGACAAAAAGTGAAAAAGGTGTTATTAGCTTTTGATTGGACAACATACTCACTGCACAAAAAGAAATTACAGAAGACTCTGTACCTATCACGTGGGTGTTAGGTGAGTTAGGTGAGATAAAACACAAAAGTCAAAAAGTGTGAAAAATAATATTGTTTATTCAATATTAAAGTGACCTGCAGCAAATTTTCTCTAAGGACAAAAGTTCTACATAGAATCTCTACTTAAAAATTTCTACTTAGAAATTTCGACTTGAACAGAATTTCTACTTAGAAATTTTGACTTGAACAGAGTTTCTACTTAGTGAGAATTTCGACTTGGACAGAGTTTCTACTTAGTGAGAATTTCGACTTGGACAGAATTTCTACTTAGTGAAATTTCGACTTAGGCAAAAGTTCTACAAAGATTTTCTACATAGCCTAGTCTTGGGTACTTAGAAATTTTTGGTGACCAGAATTTGATCTTTGATTCATTCTGAGATAATTCGATTTTCTTTTAATTACTACTCAAGTAATAAGAAAAGTTTGTTATCTCTACTCTAAGATGACACCTAAAAATCTATTCAAGATTCCAATGTTCAACCGAGATCACTATGAAGAATGGGTTTTGAGAATGAAACTCTACCTTGAGTCCGTTAATCCTGAATATCTGGAAGTCCTTAACAAGGGTAAATTTATTTCGATGGTTGTTGTTCCTGAGCATATGGAAGGAGATGTGATTGTACCATAACGGTCTGAGCCTAAAAAGGGAGCAGACTTTTCAGATGCTGATAAGGAGAAAATAGCTTTGGATACGTCCGTACGACAAACCTTGATGGAATCCCTAGATCATGAAATGTTTAATGTAGTTAAAGGACTAACTACAGCAAAGAAGATTTGGGATAAAATAGAGGTCGTCATGGACGGTACCGTTGAGGTCAGAAGCAACAAAACACTTATACTCAAGATGGAGTATGACACCTTCAGAAGCAGAAAAGGTGAAAGCATAACAGATGTCTATCTAAGATTCAGTCAGTTAGTGTTGGATTTGAATCTGAGAGGTATAACTCTCCCCATGGTTGAAGTAAACACGAGATATCTAAGGAACCAGCCGAAGAGCATTGAGCATAGAGTCTACGCCGTAAGAGAAACCAGAGATTTGCATACAACTTCTCTGGAAGAATATTATGGAATACTAAAGACCTATGAGCTGGAGACCCTTCAAGATCAAGCATGGGACAATGATTCAAAAGGAAAGGAAGTCGCATCAGGATTAGTTGCTGAAGAGGAAGAGTCTACAAAGGCAATAGTTGCAGACAAAGGGAAAGGCAAGAATACCAGCTACAAATCTCCTTTGGATTTCAAAATGAAGTTCAAATGCTATAACTGTGGTGAAGCTGGACATTTTGCTACAGACTGCAAGAAGCCAAAACAGACCTATCCCAAAGAGACTTATGAAGCCCTCAAAAGCAAGTATGAAGCCTTGGTGAAGGAAAGACATGGAAAGAAAGCTTTAGTTTTAATAGAAGGCAGAGCTTGGGATGATTCAAATGAGGAAGAAGTTAATCATGCAGCAAACTTTGCCCTCATGGCTGAGACATCAAGTGAACCAGAGGTACCAGTTATAACCCTTAAAGAAGAAATGTCTATTGATGATTATAAGGTGCAGAACGGGGCTCTTAGTGAAGAGATCTATATGTTGTGCAAAAGCCTAAACACTTCTCAAAAGGAACAGAAAACACTTGTTGCCAAATGCAGAATGCTTGAGGCAAAAGTGGAAGAGTTAGAGGCTGCTTGCACTGTAGATACTTCCCTAAGAAACTCTATTAAATCTTTGGAACACAAGCTCAACCTTAAAGATGAAATAGAAGCATGTCTTAGGAATAAACTAGCTGAGTTAGAAACTAAATGCGAAGCTTATAAACTAGCTGCTAGTAAGGTGAATGTTGATAGTGACACATTTAAGAAGATAACTGAAATTGGTGTAGGACTTGACTATTATAACTTATCTAAGAAAGAAGGAAAAAGACCTGTAGACACTAGTTCCAGTGAGATCAAAACTGAAATACCTACAATTCTTAAATATGCTGTCAGACCTATCTTTAAACACTTCGTTCCTCGTGAAGAAGGAGAGACTGACTTGTTAGTTAGATATGAAATTGAAATGGAAGATCGCAAGAAAGAACAACCTGTAACTCCTACTAAATCAGTTAATTAAATCAAATCCCCTATAGAAGAATCTAGACCAGGATTAGGAGCTAAGGCTGTTAAACAACAGAGTAAAAAGGAAAAAGGCATAAAAGAGGTTAAGGCAGAACGTGTGAAGAAAGAGTGTTATCACTGTAAATCAACTGAACATCTTTCTTATGCATGCAATTCTAACATGAATATTTCTATTGCACATGCCATGCCTGTACCACTCACAATGAATAACATGCATAAGAATCATGCACAATGTGGTCAACCAAATTGTATGCCATGCACTTTTAACGTCATGCAAACGTTTGTGAACTTGATGAATGCAACTAGCCAATCGTGTCTAAATTCTTCTGCTAGTTCTAATGTCAAAAAGAAGCATGTAAGAGCTAAGACTGTCAGTCCTCCTAAAGTTAGGAGTGACAAGCCTTCTCCTAAGACTGACAAATCTGTCAAGTCTGAAAAATGAAAAGACAAATTCGAAAGCTCTAGTAATGTTAAAGAGGGTGCATCTCCTGTTGTTAAATCTGATAATTCTCGATCTTATATAAAAGTCGGGCCCAATCAAACTTGGGTTCCGAAGAACGCCTAATCAATCTGTCATTGCAGTGCATTAAGCGAAACAGAAATAAAGTTATATGGGTGCTAGATAGTGGAGCATCAAGGCATATGACAGGAAACAAGTCCCTGCTTACAGAGTTGGTTATGAAGGCTGGCCCTTATGTCAGCTTTGGAGATGACAGCAAAGGATGTACAAGGGATTTGGCTATATTCGGAATTGTCATCAGTGGAATCATCTTTCTTGTGGAAGGACTTAAGCACTATCTACAGGGCACTAGGGAATTTTTTTCAAGGGTTTTCTGGAAAAGCATTGAAAAGGAAAAGTGTTTGATCTCAAACAAGAAGGTTGGAAGCTCACTCAACTGAGAGTGAGGAAGTTTGTTCATAGCTGACATGAAGTTTGTATGTAAAGGTGAAGTGAACTTTTCAGTAAAGCTTCATCAGTAAAGAGTTAGCTATGGCAAAAGAAGCTCTCACACTTGGTGAACAAGACAATGGATTCTCCAATAAAGATGAAATTGGTGAGAGGACTGCTTCTAATGGAATTCTATCCAGAAGGACATTTTAAAGTATGTCACATAGGGAAGTCAATGAAAACATCACACTGAAGCAAATTATGTCATGGAAGAAATATGCTTAGTGGTAGTTGATGACAATCCTAGTTACAAGTTGGTGATGTTCGTGCATTCAACAGACAAAATGTCACAGATGGTAATTATCACATCAGGTAGATCAAGTTGGAAGCAAAGTAAGCTGTGAGAACTTTGAAGTCAGATATTAGAACTCAATTTCGCGAATGAAGTTCTAAATGAAGTCTGCACTGATAAAGGTACTTTGAAGCTGAAACACTTAACATAGCATGCTGCTTTAATCAACAAGATCATGAAAAGACATCATATGAGTTAATGACCAACCAGAAGCAAACACTGAAGCTCTTTCATGTGTTTGGAGGAAATTGATATTTATTGAAGATTTATATGAGTATCTTGGCAAGTTTGAAGTTAAGGCTCATAGAACAATTTCCTCGGCTACTCATTGAAGTCAAAAGTTTTCAAGGCCTAAATGATGTAAAACCAGAAGGTGATTGAAAGTCTGAATGTGTCGACCTACTACACCAATCTCCCAAGAATTCAAATGAATGATTATTCTGAATCTTTGAAGTTTGACATCCCATCAGAGTCAAATTCAGATACTGAGGTTGCAGAAGGAATCAATGATAATGATGATGATTCAGATTCTATTAGTGGAAATGGTAGTGTATCTACGCAACTCATGAACTTTAACAGAATCCACTTAACAAGGTGAAAGATCTTTAACACATCCTAGCAGCAACTCAGGGGGAGCAAATAAAAGAAGGATCTACTAGTCGTACTCAACACAATGAAGATCAAAGGAATACATCAAGAACATATCTGCCAAGACAAAAGGTTTGAAGTCAAAGTCATTCCTAGAGTCTAGTTCTTAGTAAACCGGATTATTGAGTAAAGGCTAGAAGTGCTAATCAAAATGAACATATATTTTTCGGGATCTAAAATTTGGAATCCCAAAGAATACTGAAGATGCACTGATTGATCCAGATTGGGTGATTGCAAATGCAAGATGATCTCAATCAGTTCGAAGGCAGAATCTATTAAAGCTGGAACCCAGACCACAAGATGAAGCTGAAATTGTTACAGTAAGGGTTCACAGAAACTGGATAATAATTGGCATTGTTATGAGGGACAAAGCCAAACTGGTTGCTACAGGTTAATATCAAGAAGAAGGTATCGATGATGATGGAAACAAAATCTTCGATACTTTCAAGATCAAACAGTATGCACTAGTGACAAGATTTGATCCTATTTGGGCTAAACAAGTTGATGACCTAATAATAGGATATTCCTAGCACATGTTGAGCATTCAAGCATGAATATCTATCAGATGAATGTGAATAAGTGCACTCCTGAATGGTGAGTTAGAAGTTGAAGTTGATGTACAATATTTCCTGGACTTTGAAGTTGCAGATCATTGGAATTTGTATATCATTCTCTTCACAAGCTCTCTATGAAAGGAGTTAGGGATTAAAGCAAATCGTCAAGGACATGGTATGACACTCTAACTTTTTGGTAGAGTAGTTATACATTTCTCTAGAATGCATGGCACACACAATGTAATATATGTGCAAGTATACCATGATCATATTATATGTGGGTCTACTAACAAAACTTGTGCAAGAGATATTTTGCTAAGTAAATGCAGAGTATGTACAAGATGGGCATGTTGGAAGAGTTGCAATTCTTTTTGGATTACAATTAATTCAAAAGAATGATGGCAATTAAAGTAAGTCAAAGATCTTTTGAAGATGCGCAATTTAGAAGATTCTAGACCTGCCAAGACTTCTTGCCAACAATCCACTAAGCTTGATCAGGGCAAATCAGGTATATGAACTGAAGTGACAAGCTATAGAGGTAATCAGCTCATTACTTATTCAAATGCATAAAGACCATATATTTTATTCTAGATATGCCCATGTGCAAGTTTCCAAGTGGTTACTAGAGAATCTTATCTTATAGCTAAGTTATGAATTATTAGATATCTTAGGGGATCACCAATTCTTAGAATCAGGTACCCTAAAGATACTAGGTTTAATCTAATTGGCTATATAGATATAGATGATGCAGGTTGTAAGAAAGACAGGGAAGTCATTCCTAGAAGCTGTTAACTCCAACAACTCTGTTGATCTCTTCACACCACGTATGGAACAAGCGCATGGACATAAGGTATCATTTATTTCAAGATTGTCCTTAGTAGAATAACTTGCAGATATTGGTTAAACAACTTGATGAATTCAATTTATCTAAGTTGGTTAGTAAACTTGAGATATTATTTATTTGCATATACGTTGGAAATCCCATTTGCAAGGAATTCTCAAATGAGTTCACAATTATTAAATTTTCCATATTTAAAGGACTTGTGAATTTATTTTTAAATCCAATACCTCATACTTTTAGCTATTAGTTTAATTATCATGCTTACAATGTAATATACATAAGTGGTAGTTAAATTATTTAGCATAAGTTAGAAGCATAATTATTTGTATGTTAAATATTTGATGAATATTAGTCAATGATATCTTGCTTAATTGCTCTGATATTTTGCTCTGATATTTTTAAATATTTTATTACAAATAATTGTGATACTTTTGATATTAGTGACAGTATTTAGAATTTATGTTCTAAGTAAACAATGCATATTTTAAAAATCACTAATATTAAAAGCTGAAATATTTTCTAAGTTATGTGTATAAAATTCTCAATATTTTATATACTTGGGAAATATTTCTAAATTTGATTTTATTTGCGAGGAGTTGTAATTAGGATCACAACTATTAAGTGTCAATATTTAAAGGACTTGTGAATTTCTATTCAACTATTTTCTCGAGCTTACGTATATCATTAATAATTGTTATGAGTATAATTGTAATATGCTAAAGTGACAATTATTAGATATAGCGTAGAAAGTTAGATGCTAATATTCAATCCTGTTAGGAATATATTCATTTGATGATGTACAAAATACTAGAACATGGTCTAGATTAGTTTATCTGTAATAAGTCTTTCTAGTCTCTGAAATGTATAATCAGAGTCTAGTTAGTCAACATTCATGTTACTTGTACTTAGAAGAAATTCTGTAGAAAGTGAAACCAGAGTCTGCATGAAGATCAGAGTCTGGAAGGTGATCAGAGTCTATAGACTATCAGAGTCTATGATCTATCAGAGTCTACATATGATCAGAGTCTGAAGATCATCAGAGTCTGAAGATTTCAGAGTCTATACAGTTAAAGTTAAATTTGGAAGAAGATCACAGGAATGGAAAGTCTTCGAAGATCAAGATAAATATATTGCAGATATGCTATGGGAAAGAAAGAGAATTCTACAAGAAAACTGTCAACTAATAATTAGGAATTATATTCCTATTGTAATTTATCTTTCTATTATTAGTTGATAGGCAGCTCTCTATACAAACTCTATGTAACCTAATTGTAAAGTGTCGAAGCATAATTGTCTGAGTGAAATTCTGTGAGAGCATAGAGATAGAGAGAGTTGCTGTGATAAACACAGAGAAGCTGCTAGGGTTTGTGTACATCCTAGGAGAGTTTTGTATTTACAAATCAATAATACAACCAGTACTTATTCATATCTTTGTGTTTGAGTTTTGTTCTTAATTTGATTTTAAATCAGGCAGAAAAGACACACAAGTATTCAACCCCCCCTTCTACTTGTGCAACTGGGAAAACAATTGGTATCAGAGCCTAAAGTTTAAAATCGATCAAAGATGTCTGGAAACAAAGATGACAATTCTAAGATTCATATGCTTAAGAGAAACGAGTACACCCACTGGAGGGTTAAGATGCTGCACCATCTGGAAGCTACAGACCCTGATTATCTTGACAGAATTCATGTAGGACCATATGTGCCTTTCAAGATTGTGCCTCAATTCAATGAAGAAGGTAAAATTACTGAAGAACATCTCATTGAAAGACCAAAGGCTGAATGGACAAAAGAGGACAAGGAGAATGTCCTTAAGGAGGCTAAAGTCAAAAACATTCTCTTTAACAATTTGGATTCTGTTCTTACAAACTGTGTCATATCATGCACCACTGCTAAAGAGATGTGGACAAAACTTGAAGTGCACTGTCAAGGAACTAAAGATGTCAAGAAAAATGTAAGGTCATTACTAATTCAGGAGTATGAGTACTTTGAAGCTAAATCTGGAGAATATATTACTGAGATGTATGATAGATTTACAAAACTCCTGAATGAGATGGCTATGCTTGGTAAGGTTTATGATTCTGAAGACACAAACACCAAGTTTCTGAGAGCACTTCCTGAAGAGTGGGACAACAAGACAACAGCCATAAGTGAAGCTAGAGATTTGGATGAACTAACTCTAGAAGAATTGTATGGCAGACTCAAGACATATGATTTAGAGATGCAACAGAGGAAGAATAAGAAGTCTGTGAAGACAAAATCTGTGGCACTCTTAATAGAGTCTGAGAAAGAACAACAGGAACAACCCACAGAAGCTAGAATCAAGGATTCAAGGAAGAAGGGTAAAACTGTTATGGAGTCAGAGTCTACTGACACAGACTCTGATTCTGATGAAGAGATTGATCTAAGTCAAGTGATGGCTATGTTTGCTAAAAATTTCAAGAGAATGAAATTTAACAAAAGAACTGGCAAATTTAGCAAGAGGCCATCATTCAAGAAGGAAGATGAGAAGATTGAGAAGAGCAAGAGTACTATAATCAAGCTTGACAAAGCAAAGGTCAAATGTTTCAACTGTGGAATATTGGGGAACTTTGCTAGTGAATACAGAAAGTCAAAAAGTCAAGGAAAAGGAAAAGCACTTCTCTCAACAGGAAAGGATTGGGCAGATTCAAGCTCAGAGGATGAAATTGATTATGAAAATATAGCATTGATGGCTTCCTCCTCAAGAAAATCAGAATCGTCCAAAGAACCTTCATCTCCCAAGTCTAAGGTAACAATCTTCACTCCTGAATCCTTAAATAACTTAGACTCTAATGGTATTAAAATTGTGCAAGGTGAGATTAGGAATTTAATAATTAACTGTAGGTCTCTCACTGATGAAAGTGAAAGGTTAAGAGGAGAAAATTTAACCTTAACAAACAGGAATAACCACTTAGAGTCTGAGTTGGAATTAATGGAACAATATAAAAAGGATTCTGAGAAGTGTAGGCACAACTACACTGAAGTCTTGAAAGCCTATGACTTTATTAAGAAAGAACTAGAAGAAGAAATGCTTAAGTTTAAAGTTTGGACAGACTCTAGAAGAAAAGATCAAGAAATTCTCAATAATCAAAATGTGTGTCAAACTGCTGGTCTAGGCTATGACAAGAGTCAAGACAAAAGACCCATTATTGAGAATAATAACAATGAAGAAGCTAGCCAAGTTAATAAGACTAAAGACAAAAGTACATTTGTTCCTGTTAAGTTTGTGATCCCTAAAGAAAAATCTGAAACCACAAACTCATCTGTCAATAGTCCCCCTGTTGTTGACAAAAAGACAGATGAAACAGGAGAAAATAACTCTAAGAAAAATATTAATATAGGGTACTTGTCTAAGTCGAAATTAAAAGAAAGGCTAGAGAACTTATCAGAGTCTACCAAAACTAGGAGAAATAGGAATGGTAAGGAAGGAATTAATAAGGCAAACAATTACCAAAAAGATCCTAATGCTCATAGAAAGAAGTGTTATAAATGTGGCAACCACAACCATTTAGCTATAGACTGTAAAGCAAAAATTGAGATGAAATCAGAGTCTAGCCCTTCTCAGACTCTGACAAGTCACTACATACCACAGAAACCTTGTTATCACTGTGGTAACATATTTCACTCTATTTATATGTGTAGGGACTATCATGATTTGTATTACAATTTTTATGAGCTAAAATCTTCAATTGATAAAAGTTGGTATGACACTCTTAAGACTCCACCAGAGTCTAAAGCAACAAGAGAGACAGGTAAACCAAAGGTGAAAATTACTAAGCCTGTTTCTCCTAAAGTTAATAGAAAAGGATCCAAAACTGTTTGGGTCCTCAAAACATCTAACTAGTTGCTTTATGTATGCAGGGAACCAGGGTAAAGAATGTAACCCTAATCCTGGACAGTGGATGCACATGACACATGACCGGAAAGAAATCCCTGCTTACAGACTTTGAGGAAATGGCTGGCCCAGAAGTATCCTTTGGAGATGGCAACAAAGGACAAACACTGGGATATGGCAAGATTGTACTTGGGAATGTCATCATTGAACAAGTAGCTCTAGTTGATGGCTTAAGGCACAATTTGATAAGCATAAGTCAACTAGGAGATAAAGGTTACCATACTGGCTTTGACAACAAAGAGTGTCTTGTGACTCACAAAGAAACAGGCATTGTGGTTTTCAAAGGACACAGACATGGTAACATTTATGAAGCCAGCATGGAGGATTGCATACACAGTGAAGTCACATGTCTATACAACAAGGCATCAACTAAAGAAAGCTGGAAATGGCACAAGAAACTGTCACACATCAACTTCAAAACACTCAACAAGTTGGTTAAACAGAATCTTGTAAGAGGATTACCACAGGTTGATTTTGTGCAAGATGGACTTTGTGAAGCATGTCAACTTGGAAAACAAAGGAAATCATCCTTCAAGAGCAAGACAATTAACACCATTTCTGAACCCTTTTATTTATTGCATCTTGATTTATTTGGTCCAGTAAATGTTATGTCAATTAATAAAAATAAATATACTCTTGTTATTGTAGATGATTTTACAAGATTAACATGGGTTTTCTTTCTACATTCAAAGGATGAAGCTTCACAACACATAATAGACCATATCACTTTTCTGGAAAGAAAATCAAAGAAAACAGTGAAGATTCTGAGGAGTGACAATGGTACTGAATTCAAGAATTCAATCATGGAGGACTACTGTGCATCAAAGGGAATTACTCAACAATTTTCTGCACCAGGAACTCCTCAACAAAATGGAGTTGTGGAGAGAAAGAATAGAACACTCATAGAAGCTGCCAGAACAATGTTGGTAGAGTCTAAGCTACCAGTATATTTTTGGGCTGAGGCAGTCAATACAGCATGTTTCACTCAAAATTGCACTTTAATAAACATGCATGGAAAGACTCCCTATGAAATGATAAAGGACAAGAAGCCAAGTGTGAAACACTTTCACATATTTGGATGCAAGTGTTATGTGCTGAAAGTACATCCTGAAAATCTAAGCAAATTTGAAGCCAAGACAGATGAATCAATTTTTCTTGGATATGCATCAAACACAAAAGCAGTCAGAGTGTTTAATCTCAGAACCAAAATTGTTATGGAATCTATTCATGTTGCATTTGATGACAAAAAGTTTACCGGATTGCAGGATGAGTTAGAGTCTACTACACTGGAATTTGAAAATCTAAAAAGTTCTGAGATAAACGAAGAAGAAGAGGATGAAGACCCTCAAATAACTCCTGAATCAACACAGGAACCTGCACACTCTGAGGGGGAGCCAGAAAATTCATCTCCAAATAATTCAGAGTCTAACAGGTCAGGGTCTATCCAGACAGAGTCTAGACAGGCAGAGTCTAGATAGACAGAGTCTAACTCATCAGGGTCTGGATCAAGCAACTCTGAATCCTTGTCAGAGTCAATAAATTTAGGGGGAGCCTTTTCATTTGAGTTTCACTCAAATACAGAAGATGCAAATGACTTAGGGGGAGCTTCAAGTTCAAGAACCAATCTTCCACCAGCTAGAAAATGGACAAGGGATCACACTCCTGACTTAATAATTGGTGATCCTGAGAGTGGTGTACAAACAAGAACAACCACTCAAAATGAATGTCTTTATAGTTGCTTTCTCTCAAAGAATGAACCCAAGAAAATTGAGGAAGCCTTGCAAGACCCTGATTGGATTATTGCAATGTAAGAAGAATTGAATGAATTTGAGAGAAATAAAGTGTGGAAACTTGTACCAAGACCTAGAAATAGATCAGTTGTTGGTTCAAAATGGGTGTACAGAAACAAACTTGATGAGAATGGAACTGTAGTAAGAAACAAAGCAAGGCTAGTTGCAAAAGGATACTCACAGGAGGAAGGAATTGACTATGATGAAACTTTTGCACCAGTAGCAAGATTGGAAGCTATCAGAATGTTTCTGGGCTTTGCAGCTCATTCCAAATTCAAGGTGTATCAGATGGATGTGAAAAGTGCCTTCTTAAATGGAGAATTGGAAGAAGAAGTCTATGTGGAGCAACCAGGATTTGTTGATCCAAAGTTTCCTGTTCATGTTTACAGGTTAGACAAAGCACTATATGGATTGAAGCAAGCACCAAGAGCATGGTATGAAACTCTATCAAAATTTCTTCTTAAAAATGGATTCACAAGATGTACCATTGACAAAACTCTCTTTATTAGAAAATATAAAGGTAATATTTTGCTTGTCCAAATTTATGTTGATGATATTATATTTGGATCTACTAATGATAAACTCTGTGAAAAGTTTAGTCAACTAATGCAGTCAAATTATGAAATGAGCATGATGGGAGAGTTAAAATTCTTTTTGGGGCTTCAAGTCAAACAGAATTATGATGGAATTTTCATCAATCAAACAAAGTATGTGAAAGAACTATTAAAGAAGTTTGATATGCAAGACTCTGCAACTGCTAAAACTTCCATGTCAACAGCCACTAAGCTAGACTCTGACCCAAAGGGTAAGAGAGTTGACAACACTAGCTACAGAGGTATGATTGGCTCATTGCTATATTTAACTGCTAGTAGACCAGATATAATGTTTGCAACTTGTCTGTGTGCTAGATTTCAAGCTGACCCTAGAGAATCACATTTGATAGCTGTGAAAAGAATTTTTAGATATCTCAAGGGGGCACAAACTCTTGGACTTTGGTATCCTAGAGAGTCAGATTTTTCACTAATTGGCTATTCAGATTCTGACTATGCAGGATGCAAAGTAGACAGGAAAAACACAACAGGACAATGCCAGTTTCTTGGCAACAGATTAATTTCTTGGTTTAGCAAGAAACAACAGACTGTATCATCCTCAACAGTTGAGGCTGAATACATTGCAGCTGGCAGTTGCTGTGCACAAATTCTGTGGATGAGAAATCAATTGCTTGATTATGGACTAACATTCTCAAATATTCCTATGTATTGTGATAATACCAGTGCTATTAAAATTACAGAAAACCCAGTCCAACACTCCAGAACAAAACACATTGATGTCAGGTATCACTTTATTAGAGAACATGTTGAAAATGGTACTGTGACACTTCACTATGTTCCAACTGACAGACAGATTACAGACATTTTGACAAAACCACTTGATGAGTCTACCTTTCTCAGACTGGTAGGTGAATTAGGTATGTTAAATATGTAAGTGATCAAAAATTACAAGAAGCAAGGTATGTACTTTAATTATAGTCCCTGTTTTAACACACTGTGATTAATTATTATTGCAAAATTTTGTTTGGTACTTTACCTTGACAGATTCTAGTTTTTAGACTCTGACGAGTCTGTAGACTCTGACGAGTCTGTAGACTCTGAGAGTCTGTAGACTCTGAGAAAAATATCGCCTAGACTCTGAATCGGTTAAAATTCGCGCCTGCAGACTCTGATTGCATTTAAACTGTTTAAATGACTTGAAATAGGCGGTAACAGTTATCTTTTGACTGGAGACAGGCTGTAGACTCGTGTGTATTGTATGCAACTTGAACAAAATAGAATTTCTCATACAATTTACTCACTTGTTTATTGCTATTATTTTCTAAGGCAAAAATATTCACAGAGCTTCTTACAAACCCTAGCTAATTTCTTCAAGCTTTTCCATCACTTTCAACTCGACAACTTCAATGGCTGCCATTTCTACTGTCATGAGGGGACCCAAGGCGATTGCATTCACTTTTGGGGATTTTGAGTTCATGACCACAAATCATGTTGCCGCCCTTGGAGAAAAGAAAGGGGTAGACGCTGACTACTACCCTGTGATGGATTTCTTGGAGCAATCTGAGCTAAACTACATTCTCAAGACATCACCAGTCATTCACATGGATGCTGTTTCACAGGCATGGAGCACTGCAAATGTAGTTGATCCTTCTCAGGATCAACCAGGTAAAATAATGTTCACCTTTGGCTCGACTACATTTGATGTCACTGCAGATGTGCTTAATTCTGTGTTTAAATTGCCTGTTAAGTCTTCTTTTGATAATATTGTCTCTGATGATGACATTAAAAGCATGTTTAAGGCAATAGGTTATTCTGCTAGCTTAGATAACATGAGTAAAATAACTAGGCCTTACTTAAGAAAAGAATGGTCCTTTTTCTTTGATCAAATTGCTAAGTGCTTCACTGGTAAGTGTAGTGGCTTTGATGCTATTACTTATCAAATTGGTCACAGTCTCCTATTTGATAAAGTGATCAACATTGGTGATATGTTGCTCACTCAAATGGGAGCTAAATTAAATAATGTGCAAGAGGGGAGGAAGAAAGTCTACTATCATAGATTTCTTATGATTCTCCTCAACCATTTCATCCCTGACATGTCAACCAAGTTGGCAGATGATTGCTGTGTGCAGGACTACAAACAGCAAAGGAGGATATTCTCTGGCATTAAGAGAATTGATGACAAAAAGAAGAGCCTACCTGTCATGCACTATCCACAGGTAATGCAGGTAAAACTCTCAACCTACAAACCTTCTATCTACAATGCTTCATTTTTTGGTGGTGACATGGTGCAGGAACAAGTAATGGAGAGTCCACCTGCACCTACCCAAGTCACCCAATCCCCTTCAATTACACATTCTCCCAAACCAAAATCCAAGAAGAAACCAACCTCTAGTGTCTCTCAACAGGCACTAGTTGTAAAGAGGAGAAAATTGATTCAAACTAGGCTTATAGATGAGCACAGTGATGAAGAGCTCAACCCTCTAGAGAAACAAGTTGTTGAAGGTCTTTCTTTGTTAAAAGAAGGTCATGATACACTTGATTCTAACCTTCAAGCCAAGTCTGAAGACTCTCAAAAGGCTACAGACTCTGAAACTCCTAGGAATGCACCTCAGGATTCTCAAATTGAATCTCCTGAAAAATCTTTTGCTCAGAAGTACAGAAGGTTAAGGAAGGCTTATTCTGCACACATACAAAAACCTCTTATTATTACTAACCCTGTTTTGCAGGAAACAGATCCTCTCAAGGCTCCTGCAGAGCCAGACTCTGAAAGCAAGAAAACAACTGAACCAGAGTCTAATGTTGAGTCAGAGTCTAGACTGCCTTTAGACTCTGATCATGACACATTTTGGGAAGGAATGCCATTGGATGCAGCTTCAAGTCTAATTGATGAGATCATTATTCCAAGTGATGAGGTACTGATGTTCTTATATCCTTTGGTGGAATCAGTTGAAGATCCAGGGCAATATCAGACTAAATCTCAAGTCTTGGATTTTCTTACAACCTATGAAGCTCTAAGGAAGAGAATGGAACAGGAGCTACAAATGTCTGCACAGGATGTGGTCAAAAATCTCTACAGCTACCTATTCAACTCTTCATTCCAAGTACAAGCAGCTGGGCTCATAGAAGGCAGAACAAATGAAGTTCTCAAAGCACTAGGTGTGCCAGACTCTGAACAGCAAATGACAAAGAAGCCTAAAAAGCTTAGCATCTATAAAAGGAGAAAATCAGAGTCTGTTGCTGAGTTGGAGACTGAGGTTGAGCAACTAGTTTTTGACTATGAAGCAATTTGGGATCATGGGATTACCTACAGGACAGCTATTGATTAGATCTCTACTATTCAGCCATTTTCAAGAAAGGTGGTTGATTTTCTTGTCCAAAATGTAGGTAAGGTGGCCAACAAATACATCTATCCGACCTATGAAAGTAGATTGGATCAATTTAAGGGCTCACATTATCACAAGATTGCAAGGGAACTACAGGATTCCTTTCACTTGACTTTTGCCCAGGCCATCAATGCACTCCATGCCAGGATGTTTCTCAATGGACACTTGGATGCATTAACTATGGTAGAACCACAGGAGGTAGCAGGTGATGCAAGGCAGTTAGAGGATGGGACTAGTGCACCAGTGGTGACTAGTGATAAAGATGCTCAGTCTGCCTCACCCACACAAGAACCACCTAGTCAGAGGTTGGGTGATAGTGGGGCAGGGGAGTATGCTGTTAGGCCCTCCTTGACAACTCAACAGAAAGCTGATGAGAACCCCAGTGATATGGGATGATAGACTCTGATGGATGCTCATGAAGAAATTTTCCAATCTATTCTATCAGAGTCTATCCACCTTGAGGGGGAGTCTCATGCACAAACAGTCCAAGATGGTAACACTCAGACTCTGGCTTCTAATGAAGTCATACTGAAGCAGTCAGAGTCTAGAGTAGACCCTGAGACTGGGATACTGGAGCCAACAGACTCTGAAAAGAAAGAAGATGCTTGTAAGGGTTCAGAGTCTGTTGATGCTCACCCCTTGGTGGAAACCCCTAGCCTTCAGACATTTGAAGGGGTTCTCCTCCATCAAGGTGGTTCAGGTATTGAATCACCATTATTATCTCTCAACCCCTCTTCTGTAGGATTCTTGAGTGCACCCTCCAAACTGAGTGAAAAAATGTCTGAGAGGCTGGCACTGGTCCAGGCAAAAGGAGAGATAGAAAAGGCTGTAGGGAGCCTGAGTGAGATTGAGAAAGTGGGTGCCCAACCCCACTGTGAGCATGAGAGATTAGGGTATCCTGAACCTAGCTTTACTTATTGGGATCAAGATTTTCCAAAGAGTTGGTCCAATGAGTTGGAGCAGGGGATGGATGACAATTCACTCTGTTTGATTGTGCAGATTGGCAAAAAGGAGGAGGCTTTTGCTGCTCAGAAGTCATTTACACAGAGGCCACAACTTCATCTGGTGGATTCTCTAGCAAGGAGAGCAGATAGAGTCATGGAGGCTTTGGTGGATAACCCTGTCATTATAACTGAGGATGCAAATTTGAAGTCAGAAGAACCACTTTTAATCATGCCTATAAGGGCTAGACTTCCAGAGTCTACAGTCTCTGATCACTCTCAGGAGGAGTCAGGGTCTATAGTCCCGTTTGCAGTTTCGGAGTCTACACCACCAGAGTCTACACCTCCAATCACAAAGCTTGAGTCTGTTGCTGAGGAGTGCACTTCTGAAGATGATGCTCAAGTTACTCCTTCTTTTGTCTATTTTGATCAAATGTTTCCTCAATCTTGGGAGTCTGCACAGAAAAGGGGCATAACTGATAAAGATTCTTTTGATTGTATTCTGGCCATTCATCAATCTGAGAGACTTCCAGCTTTTCAGAAAAAGTCCTTTATACAGGAACATGGTCACTATCCTGGTGAAGAAGATCAAGTCCTCGATAGGGAAGTTAGGACTGAAACAGAGACTGTTGCTGCTCAATTAGCTAGTGTGGTCAAAGACATTTTTCATATTCAAACCAAACTCACTGGTGTTGATAATGCTACTTCTCTGCTCAGTACCAGATTTGACAGAATTCACTCCCTTCAATTATCCAAAGAGGTTGCCTTCAAAGATGCTCTAGCTGCTATCACTACCACTCAAGCCTCTCTTCAAACTACAGTTTCTGATTTGACCACCAAGGTTGATTCAGTCATTGCAGCACAGGCAAATATCTCCACAGTTCTTGAACAGATTCTTTTGGTTGTCACCAGTAGTGATGATGTCAAAAAGGGGGAGATGGGGAAGCAAGGTGAATCCTCTAGGAGAAATAAGGATGAGGGATGCAAGGATAAATCAAGGGGAATTAAAAGGAGGAGAGATGGTGATGATGAAGATAGTTCTCATGGTTCTAAGGGTCCTGATGGTGTGCAACAAAAGCAATCTGGAGTAACAAGAACTAAAATACACCAGTCAGGGACTGGACATGGGAAATCAGGGTCTGAGTCAGACTCTGATAAGCAAAGGAAGAAATCAGATTCTGATGAAACTCAAGAACCTTCTTACTGGAAATGCAGTCAATCAAATTTGCAACTAAGAGCTAAAAAGAAGATTGGACTTGGAGGATTTGAAGAATCAGATATTGACAGAACATCTACCTTAACCAGAGATCCTTAATCCTTGACAGATAGGCAGTTTGAGAAGATCACACGGAAGCACTTAAACAAAGTGGTGCCTGCTCAAATTGTTTATAACATTTTTGAAACAAAGATACAAGGAGGTCAGGGAGGTACAGAAAAGGTGAATAATGAGATGCTGGTATACTTCTTAGAAGGTGGAAGTGTAAGATGGATTAGCCAATCAAATTTTATCTTTTTCAAACAGGCTGAGGAACTACAGTATATTAGATTCTTACTACAAATTGCTTATGAAGTAAACAGAAGCAAAGAGGCTATCACTCACAAATGGTTCCAGGAGATTGACAGGAAGCTGACTTTGCATAGACATGCAAATAGACAAATGGGCAAATTTTCTTTAAAATATGTTGATACTGAAGGAAATGATCAAGCCATGCCATTAGAAGAAAAACAAGTCAAATTTCAAGAAGGTGTGGGTCATTACTTTGGGTTTCAGCCTATGAGTGGGAAAGTTAGTGTTCTAATGTTGAAGGACTTAAAAGATCAAGAAAGCAGTGCAAATGATCTGAGAGCAGCTTACTGTCAAATCAAATGTTCAAGTGAAGAAATGAAGAAATTGAAGAAATTTGTTGGTGAAGCTCTGGCAATTGTGGAGGAAAATATGCTGAATTCATTTTTGAAGAACAATCCAGCTTTTGAGAAGATTAAATGAGAAGTAATTCTTTTTCCTTTATAATTCTTTTATACTATTCTAGATTAATAGTTTTATTCTTTAGTTTTGACATCATCAAACCTTGATTTATGCTTACATTTTATAAAGCATAAATAGGGGGAGATTGTTAGGAATATATTCATTTGATGATGTACAAAATACTAGAACATGGTCTAGATTAGTTTATCTGTAATAAGTCTTTCTAGTCTCTGAAATGTATAATCAGAGTCTAGTTAGTCAACATTCATGTTACTTGTACTTAGAAGAAATTCTGTAGAAAGTGAAACCAGAGTCTGCATGAAGATCAGAGTCTGGAAGGTGATCAGAGTCTATAGACTGTCAGAGTCTATGATCTATCAGAGTCTACATATGATCAGAGTCTGAAGATCATCAGAGTCTGAAGATTTCAGAGTCTATACAGTTAAAGTTAAATTTGGAAGAAGATCACAGGAATGGAAAGTCTTCGAAGATCAAGATAAATATATTGCAGATATGCTATGGGAAAGAAAGAGAATTCTACAAGGAAACTGTCAACTAATAATTAGGAATTATATTCCTATTGTAATTTATCTTTCTATTATTAGTTGATAGGCAGCTCTCTATATAAACTCTATGTAACCTAATTGTAAAGTGTCGAAGCATAATTGTCTGAGTGAAATTCTGTGAGAGCGTAGAGATAGAGAGAGTTGTTGTGATAAATACAGAGAAGCTGCTAGGGTTTGTGTACATCCTAGGAGAGTTTTGTATTTACAAATCAATAATACAACCAGTACTTATTCATATCTTTGTGTTTGAGTTTTGTTCTTAATTTGATTTTAAATCAGGCAGAAAAGACACACAAGTATTCAAGCCCCCCTTCTACTTGTGCAACTGGGAAAACAAATCCTATGAATATTTTAGTATTTAGTGAAATTATTTTATCTTATTAAAATTAAGGATTGAAGCAATTCAATGATTATTAGTTTCATAATTTTGATTTGATAAAATATAAGAAGCATAATTTCTTGCATTTTTAAATTTTTTATAAATATTAAGTAATAATATTTTGTTAATATTTCCGTGCAATTAATTGTGATATTTTTAATATTAGTTATAATACAAGTTATTTATCTGAAATCACTAATAATAAAAATATATTTAAATGCTTATTGTTCTACTGAATAATTACCACATGTTATTTGATTTATATATGCATATATGTGGTAACTGTTTAGTATTACATAAGTATTACAATTATTTTTCTTTATTTAACTAAATTTTAAACTTGAATGTATTAAAAAGAATTTCTTGTCTGATTCTTTTTAAAATGTTTTATTCAAAGATACATTCATTTTTCTATCAGTTTCAGAGAAGAAAATATAAAAATTCTTTTTCAAAACTTCTCTTTTGAAAATCTTTTGATTTACAGCCCTACTTTGATTTTTAAATCCCAGGGTATGAATCAAATTTTTCTTGAGGATAATCTTTCTTTAAATCTCAAAATCTTTTATCATCTCCCAAAAGCTAGTTTTAAAAGTTTTATCTTACAAAACTTTTTCTCTCTTAATTTTTCCTTTTAGAGTGGCAGAAACTTTGTAACTTCTATTTTATTTGGAGAAATTATTTCTAACTTCGAGGTACCAATCACTTGTAAAATGATTTCTTTTTAAATACTTGTTTCAATGTACGTTTCACATTGACTCACATTACCTAAACGTGGTTGTTGTTTTGAAGGCCTAGTGTTGTATTGTTAAGCATTCATTCACCCCAATTGTCATGTTTTTATTTTAAGTCAGAGATACTATCGGGTGGACGAAAATGATGTAAATCATAATTGCATTATGAGTCGGAAAATCATAGTTCTCTATCTGATAAGGATGTTTTGCAAAACTGTTTTCAAAATGTACAGTGCGAAGGTTTAATGGAAAAGAGTCATTTTATTGAGATAGAATTTGGTAAGAGAGTTGAATTTCTTCTTCGGTATTAATTCCCGCATTTTATTATGGAAAGTTTGCCTTATAAGAAATTCATAAGGGATAGAATTTTTCTCTGATACACTTTCCCGCGTTTTATTATGGGATAAGTATCTTAAAGAAAATTTCTATTGGTATCATGTTCTTAAATGATAAATCTTTAGAACCGACAAAACTCTTTTACTAAAAGTGCTTTAATGCAATCCATTACCATTCCTTATTATATTTTTCCTTCTCATTGGGATGAAATATATATTTTAGAATGTTAAGGTGATTATCTTTTAATATTGATTGATTCTTTCCGATTAGCCCACAGTGGCTTCAGAAGCTGGTCAAGAGGTTGAAAACCCATCAATCTCTTACCCAGGCCATAATACCAAACACTCATTCATCCACTTCCATATATTAACCCTTGGAGATATAAGGAACTCATGTAAGTTAGAGGTTGATAAGGGAGAAACTGTACTTGATGCAGTAAATAAGGATGAAGTCAGAAGTGCACCCACAGCTCTACCTCCAGAGAAGAAAAGTAGTATATAAACTGAGGTAACGATAAGCTCATCTGCATCTTCTCAAAAGGATGCAGAGCTGAAAAGGCAATAAAACTGTCTCTGGAATCATTCTCTCAACAGGGTGAGTCCATTGAAATTCGCTCGTCAGCCAGAGCATCTTGTAATGAGTCAAGCACACCACTAGCGCTCACGCTGATGGTAAGCCTGAACAGATAAATTCTATGAACACATTGCAAAGAGTGCACAGTGAGAGGTATAGGCATTTAGAGGAGATACGGACTCTAGCCATACATTACATTGTCCAGGGTATCTACCTCAAACAGAAGTTAATCTTCTGCATCCCGAAAGGGAGATCTCTTGTTTAGATTTATCTGGGCTTGAGAGGCAACTGCTTGACAAGAATTCTTCTGATGAGTCAAGTAGGGTATTTTACAAAAATTCCCGTCACAGGGTTACGAGGGAAACGTAGGCTCTAAATTACCATTCATTACATTGTCTACTACGTCGCCCCTCCTGGAAGGAACATTTCCAGATCCTGAAAAGGAATGTCCACCTCCCGTTTACGGAGAAGGTGTGAGGCAACTCCTTGATAGAACAAGGCAGGATTCCCTAACAGATTTTAAAATCTTGGGATAACCCATCTCAAAGAGGTGAGGCTTCACTAGACAGTGATTTAGCAAAAGCTATTGAGTGTGGTGCTGAGACAATGCGTATGCATGATAGATCAAGAACACCTCTACGAGGCAATTCTCCACTTGATAGTGATTCAGTTCATATTGATGAATCAGGTGATGAGAATAGGAATGAATTGACGGATTTTACTTACAGGTAGAGAAGGCTATATTTGGAATGCAGAGTGAAAGTGAGAGAGAGAAACACTTAAGTGAAAGTGAGGGAGAGATACACTTGAGTGAGAGATAGGGAGAGAAAGAGTGAAACACTTCAAAGTGCTCGGTACTTGAGTGTAAACACCAACAGAACGTAGTAGAAGTGAGGAAACCATAAGCCAAACACTTACCCTTGCTACTTGCTACTTCTGAAAGAAAAGCTACTATATTTTTCCCGATCAATGACAGACGAGAACCTTCTTTGGAAGACAAACCATTCAAAAGTGGGCCATTAGAGGATTCCTCAACTAAGGGGGAGAATTTATAGTTATAGGAAGAAAAAGGAGAAGTTAATAAAGTCTTATCTTCGTAACCTTAGGAAAAGCTAATATCCTAAAGGGGTTCGTATCCTGGATCCTTAAGGGAAGATCCTTAGAAAAAGGGGGTTCGTATCCTTAGGGGGAGATTTTAGACAAGAAAAAGAAAATCTTATCTTCTGATCCTGAGGGGAAACAACAGAAATATGGGAGAATCAAGAAACTGTATCTTATACTTGAAAGGAGTTGTCAGAAGAGGATTCCTCATCCAAGTGGGAAGAACAGAGAAGAAGAAAAAGAAGGAGAATCACATTCTTAGGGGGAGAACATTATTTGAGCTATGTTCTGTGTTCTATTGAAGACGTACCCAGGAATATTGATTCTTATGAAGCTCTATTCATGATAAGTTCTTTAAGTTCAAACTGAAGGATTTTGAAACGGAGAGAGCTCAAACAGACAGAAATGAAGATGATATAACTTGAATATCAGTTCGAAGTCAGAGGAACAAACATCTTTCATTTTAGTCACACAAGAAATCTGGAAATGCAGTATCTGATCCAGAAAAACCAGTAGCATTATTTACAAGTCTCGGACGATTACTTTTTCTAGTTGTTAGTTGAGTTATCCTTTCTATGAGATTTGTTTGCTAAGTTTAACAATCAAATAGGGGGAGATTGTTGGAGATTACAAAGCTATATGAATAGTAATTGTGATAACTCAACACTAGAACAGGACAAGTAAATAATACTACGCCTACATAGAAATCAATACAAATTGAAGACAATGTAATTGATACAATTCAACATTTTAATTATGATCAATTAAAGAGGAAATCATTGAAAGAAGTTCAAGTCAAAGTTGTTCATGCCTCGGTGATTTGTAACTTAAAGAATCAAGATCATAACTATCAGTATCAATAAGGCTAATTGATTTCAAGTGAAGAAGCAGGAAAGCAACTGTTGGAAAGCCACATTACTAATTGAATATGGTAATCTATTCAGAAGCAAGAACCCTATCAAGACTAGTCACTTATGAACCAGACCATTGCATCAAGTGTCAGGACATTGATAGCAAGTTTATGTCAGTAGTAGAGATCCATGTTCAAGAGCTTGTTGAAGAATATAGAAGACAAGAAGAAATCACAAGTTCAAGATGTTGCATTGAAGTTTCAAGTTGAAGCCCAGAATTTCTCTAAGTACTTACTAGGGAACCTATGTAGAAATTCCTATCTAGAAATTCTAGATAAGTTTCTACTTAGAGCCAAGTAAATATTCTGGAGGTGGAAATATTTTCTAAGTACACAAGGAAGGAAGCTATCTCGAAATTCCTATGTAGAAGTTCTACTTAAAGTTCGAGATAGAACCTAAGTAGAAATTCCTATGTAGAAGTTCTACTTAAAGTTCGAGATAGGACCTAAGTAGAAATTCCTATGTAGAAGTTCTACTTAAGGTTCGAGATAGAACCAAAGTAGAAATTCCTATGTAGAAGTTCTACTTAAAGTTCGAGATAGAACCTAAGTAGAAATTCCTATGTAGAAGTTCTACTTAAAGTTCGAGATAGAACCTAAGTAGAAATTCCTATGTAGAAGTTCTACTTAAAGTTCGAGATAGAACCTTTGTCGAAATGCCTATGTAGAAGTTCTACTTAAATTTCGAGATAGAACCTACGTAGAAATTCCTATGTAGAAGTTCTACTTAAATTTCGAGATAGAGCCTAAGTAGAAATTTCCATGTAGAAATTCTTCATAGAGGACAGTTTCAACATGACACATGACATCATCTGGTTGGCCGATTTCCAAGCTTTCAATGCAAGATAAGATTTACGTGGACAACATTGGGCCACTCATATCTTATCTTTTGAAGACTACAAGTCATAAATTACAAGTAGTATAAATAGAAGTACTTGTGTAACTTTGTAAACAGAGCAATATTAAGAGAAACACTTGTAAAAGAGAAAGAGAGTATTCACAGAGCTTAGTATCATTTACTACTCTCTTTACTTCTGTTGTACTAGTGTAATGAATGTTGTAGCAACCCTTTCAAGTTATATATAAGACATTTATTCCTTGAATCATTGTTTTCATTTATTACATAGTAATTATTGCTTCATAAAGATAAAAAGTTGTATTCACCCCCCCCCCTCTACAACACAATTGGACCTAACAATTGGTATCAAAGCTTTATGTTTGACATACAAAACATAGATCCTTGTGTTTGGTAGAAGATTTGTGAGTTTTCATTTCCAGATCTACTTTTCAAGCTTTTCTTGAAAAGTGTGCTTTAATTCTTTTCTCAGTGAAAACTCATCCGAAAAATTATTTAAATACTCCAGGTGTGATTATTTAGCTTGGGTGGATTTTAGATAATTTTTGTGAATTATTCTGGGTACTTTGGTTTGTGGTGTTCTTCATGTATTCATCACTGTTCTTGATAAAGAAGACAAGCCCATCAACTTTTAATTTCCTTTCCAAAAGACAAAAAGTGAAAAAGGTGTTATTGGCTTTTGATTGGACAACATACTCACTGCACAAAAAGAAATTACAGAAGACTCTGTACCTATCACGCGGGTGTTAGGTGAGATAAAACACAAAAGTCAAAAAGTATGAAAAATAATATTGTTTATTCAATATTAAAGTGACCTGTAGCAAATTTTCTCTAAGGACAAAAGTTCTACATAGAATCTCTACTTAAGAATTTCTACTTAGAAATTTCGACTTGAACAGAATTTCTACTTAGAAATTTTGACTTGAACAGAGTTTCTACTTAGTGAGAATTTCGACTTGGACAGAATTTCTACTTAGTGAAATTTCGACTTAGGCAAAAGTTCTACATAGATTTTCCACATAGCCTAGTCTTGGGTACTTAGAAATTTTTGGTGACCAGAATTTGAACTTTGATTCATTCTGAGATAATTTGATTTTCTTTTAATTACTACTCAAGTAATAAGAAAAGTTAATTATCTCTACTCTAAGATGGCACCTAAAAATCTATTCAAGATTCCAATGTTCAACCGAGATCACTATGAAGAATGGGTTTTGAGAATGAAACTCTACCTTGAGTCCGTTAATCCTGAATATCTGGAAGTCCTTAACAAGGGTAAATTTGTTTCGATGGTTGTTGTTCCTGAGCATATGGAAGGAGATGTGATTGTACCACAACAGTCTGAGCCTAAAAAGGCAGCGGACTTTTCAGATGCTGATAAGGAGCAAATAGCTTTGGATACGTCCGTACGACAAACCTTGATGGAATCCCTAGATCATGAAATGTTTAATGTAGTCAATGGACTAACTACAGCAAAGAAGATTTCGGATAAAATAGAGGTCGTCATGGAAGGTACCGTTGAGGTCAGAAGCAACAAAATACTTATACTCAAGATGGAGTATGACACCTTCAGAATCAGAAAAGGTGAGATTCCGAAAGAACTCCTCCTACAGAGTTAAACCTAATTTTGGAAGGTTACAAAAGGGAGGTTCTTCGACAGTTGTATTAAAAAGCAGCTACAAGACCGACTTAGTTGATAGAAGCAAGTTTCGTTGCTTCAATTGCAATGAGCTAGGCCACTTTTCAACTGAATGCAAGAAGCCTAAACAAGGGAAGAAGAGAAAGTCTTATGAAGAGCTCAAAGAAAAGTATGATGCACTTGTGAAAAAGCATCAGGGAAAGTCTTATCTAGTAGAGGGAAAAAGCTGGGACAATTCAGACAACGATGATGAAGAAGAGATGAGAAATCTTGCTCTTATGGCTTCATCTGAAGAATCACTGTCTCCAGCACGACAAGGAGGAAAAGAGGTAGATCCTTCATACCCTAAGATGTTTAAATTATTAGGTAAAGAACTATATGATACAAGAGATAGAGTTAAGAAACTAATTCTAAAAAACAAAGCCTTAACTGATGAGAATGATGTTTTAAAATGGTTAAAAACCAGAAATGACAAACTGACTGATGACTTAGCTTTTCAAGTCAATAGAGTCAGTTGTTATGTTAAGGTTGAAACCTATCTCAGAAATCAGATAGTGGAAGAACAGAAGAAGTGTCTAGCCTATAAGAATTCCTCTTATATTGTAAAAGACCTGATTGATCAACAAGAAATAAAACGTAAAGTTGGAATAGGCTTTGAGTATAATCAATCTATAGGAAAGGCAATCAACATCACCCCGTTGAGAAAAAGTGCTGAAGAAATGGGTATTCCACATGTTGTTAAGGACACACCTAAACCTCTTTTCATAACCCCTATAGCAAAACCAATCCTTGAGAGTTCTATATTAATTGCTTACAAAATGAATTTAGAGGACCTCGAGGAAGAAAAGAAAAGAAAAGAGAGGAAAAAGTTAGTGACATAAAATGAGTTGATGTCCAACAAGAGAGAAGTGCACCCAAGACACGAGTGAAAGATGTGAGAACTTCTGATTCCCCTAATCCTGGTATAGGTGCTAAAGACTTAAATAAGAAATTGAATAGACCTAATAGTTTATCAATAGTAGGGATAGTAATAACAGATATCATTCTGCTAAGACACCTACTACTTTGAATAACATGCATGTTATTGATGTATGCCATAAACCATGTGGTGTTGTAAATTGTATGTTATTCGCTTTTAATTCTATGTTTGCATACTTCAAAAGCATGTTTACTAAGAAAAATAACATGACACCTAGACAACACATCATTAATAAATTTGTGAAATCCAAGACTGCGATTCTTTCACCTGTCAAGAAGGAAACATATATTCCGAAGTCTAAACAGAAAGTTGTTAAGACTGTTTATAGGAATGTAAGTACAGTCAAGGTGGATAATGTTATTGTTCGAAAAGGATCTGTTGTCAAAGCTGACAAAGGTCAATTCTTTAAGTATGTCGGTCCTAACCATTTTTGGGCTCCGAAGATGATTTAATCCGTTTAATATTTGCAGGGAGTTAAACAGGTAAACTGGGTTGTATGGATCCTGGACAGCAGATCTTCAAGGCATATGACCGGAGATAGAGCCCTTCTATCAGACGTGGTTGAAAGATCTGGCCCAATCGTCACCTTTGGAGATAACAGCAAAGGAATGACTACGGGATATGTCAAGTTAAATGCTGGGAATGTTATCATTGAGAATGTCTCTTTAGTAGAAGGACTTAAGCACAATCTACTCAGCGTCAGTCACTTCTGTGATAAAAGGATACAAAGTAAACTTTATCAAGGAAAAGTGTTTAATAGCTCATTCTAAAGATGACAAACTAGCCTTACGTGGAGTAAGGAAATGAAACTTGTACGTAGCCGATCTCAACTCAGGAACTGAAGATGAAGCAAACTGTTTTTACTCAAAGGCTTCATCAGAAGAAAGCTGGCTATGGCACAAGAAACTGTCACACCTAAATTTCAAAACAATGAACTCTCTAGTCAAGAGGGACTTGGTGAGAGGACTACCTTCGATGGAATTTACATAAGAATGATTGTGTGAGGCATGTTAGAAAGGAAAGTCAAAGAGAGGAACTCATAAAGGCACAAACACTACAAATATTACTGAACCACTTTAACTGTTACACATGGATTTATTTGGTCCAGTCAATATTATGTCTATGGCAAGAAAAAAATATGCCTTAGTGATTGTAGATGACTTCATAAAATACACGTGGGTTTTATTCTTGAACTCTAAGGATGAAACTCCACAATTGGTGATTGATCATGTAAAGATAATTGAGTTTGATTCAAAGTTAGTTGTCTGGGCAATCAGGTCAGATAATGGAACATAATTCAAGAATGAAGTTCTGAATAACTTTTTCTCAGACAAAGGGATAACAAGACAATACTCAGTACTAAGAACTCCACAACAGAATGGAGTTGTAGAAAGGAATAATCGAACCCTGATTGCAGCTGCAAGAACTATGTTAAGTGAATCAAGGTTACCTATCTACTTTTGGGCTGAAGCGGTAAATACAACATGTTATACCCAGAATCGAACTTTAATCAATAAAGATCAAATGAAGACTCCTTATGAATTAATGGCTGGCAAGAAACCAACACTCAAGTACTTTTATGTATTTGGAGCCAAATGTCATGTGCTGAAAGATGGAGATGAACATCGTGGCAAGTTCAAGACCAAGGCACACAAAGCTATTTTTGTCGGTTATTCAAGAAGAGCATATAGGGTGTACATAATTGATCAGCACCAAGTGAAAGAAAGTGTCAACGTTACTTTCGACGACACTAAACTCCCAAGTATCCAAACTGAAGATCCTTATGAGTCATTAAAATTTGATAATTATACAGACTCACATTCCGATGACGAAGAAGAACCTGAGGCTGTAACAGGAAATGATAATGACAATAATGATGATAATGATCCAGGTAATAGTAGTGAAAACAATGGTAACACTGGAGATACTACTAATACCAGTGGTGGATCAACAAGTCATCATGGCGGCAACTCAGGGGGAGATGATGGATCTACTGGTAGAACACAACATCACAATGAATATCGAGGCAAATCATCAAGATCAAACCTACCAAGGGAAAGGATATGGAGTAGAGATCACCCCTTTGAATTGATCATAGGTGATCCAAATGTTGGAGTTAGAACTAGAAGTGCAACTTCAAATGAATGTCTATTTTTAGTTTTTCTATCTCAAGAAGAACCAAAGAAGATTGAAGATGCACTAACTGATCCAGATTGGGTTCTTGCCATGCAAGAAGAGCTCAATCAGTTTGAGAGACACGAAATATGGACACTAGTACCCAGGCCAAAAGACAGATCTGTGATTGGCACCAAATGGGTATACAGAAACAAATTAGACGTTGATGACATTGTTACGAGGAACAAGGCCAGACTGGTGGCAAAGGGTTACTCTCAAGAAGAGGGAATTGATTATGATGAGACCTACGCACCAGTTGCAATACTTGAATCTATCATAATATTTCTAGCATTCGCAGCACACTCCAATTTCAAAGTTTATCAAATGGATGTGAAGAGTGCCTTTCTGAATGGAGAGTTAGAAGAGGAAGTATATGTGGAACATCCCCTGGCTTTGAAAATCCAGAGTTTTTTGATTTTGTATATTTTCTATTCAAAGCTCTATATGGACTCAAGCAAGTACCGAGGACATGGTATGACACTCTCTCTGAGTTTTTACTTGAAAATGGTTTCATTAGAGGTGTCATAGATAAAACTCTCTTTTATAAATTGCATGATAAAGATATGATATTTGCATGATACAGTCTAGAAGATTACTCATCGGAAAAAACCCCAATGCCAACAGCCACCAAGCTTGACAAAGATGAAACTGGTAAGAAGGTTGACATCACAAGCTACAGAGGTATGATAGGCTCATTATTATATCTAACTGCAAGTAAACCTGACATAATGTTTGCAACATGCTTATGTGCAAGGTTTCAATCTGATCCTATGGAATCTCATCTTATAGCTGTTAAACGAATTTTTAGATATCTGAAGGGTACAAAAAATCTTGGAATTTGGTATGCTAAAGATGAAGGTTTTGAACTAATAGGCTATACAGATTCAGATTATGCAGGATACATGATACATGATGGACATGAATAGTACTTCTGGAAGCTGTCAGTTTCTAGGACGTCAGTTGATTTCCTGGTATAGCAAGAAAAAACACTCAGTGTCTACCTCGACAGCCGAAGCAGAATACATTGCGGCAGGTAGCTGTTGTGCACATATCTTGTGGATAAGAAATAAGATAAATGACTATGGACTTGCATTAAACAAAATTCCAATTTTCTGCGATAACACAAGTGCTATAGCCATCTCCAACAATCATGTACAACACTCTCGAACCAAGCATATTGACATAAGGTATCATTTCATCAGAGAGCATATCATGAACGAAACTGTGGTGTTACATTTTGTACCCACAGAATATCAAATAGCCGACATCTTCACGAAACCACCTGATGAATCCACTTTCTCTAAGTTGGTTAGTGAATTAGGGATGTTAAACAATGGCTAATTTTTGATCGCTAGGAGTTGATTTGAATTCATAGATATTAAATGTTAATATTTAAAGAATTCACGAAGTTCGAATCAACAGAATCCTAGGGCTTATGAATATTTGGAGAAATTATCTTGAGAATAATTTAATATTCTTAATAGATAATTATTTCAAGTATAGCATAAGTACTTATTTTTGTTTATTATTAATATTTATATATATATTAAATTTTTTAAATCATTTATAAGCATAATTATGTAAATTATTGTCTTAATTTTCTAATTAATAATTGCTTGTTAATATTTATTTTATTATTATTTTATTTTATTTCAAATTATTGGAACAATTAATATATATATATATATATATGTTTGTTTATTATTTTAGATTATTGTATTTTATTTTGAACTGTTTTTATTTGCTATTTTATGATTTTTTCGTCTAAAAATTTCGGTATGACAGTTTCTAAAAATATCAAATGACTTTATTTAAAAATTCGGCATGACCTTTTTCATTAAAAAAAGTCATACCGAGAATGTTTGTTAAAAATCATACCAACTGTTTTTAAATCGGCATGACTTTTATTTAATAAAAAGTCATAACGAGTGTAGGTTTTAAAAAGTCATACCGACCAAAAGATTTTATTATTAAAAGTCATACCGAGCAATTTATTTTTAAAAAGTCATACTGTTTTTCATTTGTTTTTGTTTTCTTTTCTTTTTCGGTATGACATTTGTGTTCTTTAAAAGTCATACTGACTCTCCTCTTTAAAAAGCCATACCGAGACTTGGTCATGGAAAGTCATACCGACAGAGATTTTTATTAAAAAAAATCATTCTAGTGTTTTTTTACAAAGTCATATTGAGTTGTTTACCTGATATACACACACACCCGCGATACATACACATACAGACTTTTGTAAGACTTTTCAAATTCGTTTGATTTTGATCTTCAAAACTGCTATCAGTTGTTATTCCTTGATTACAAGTGATTACACTTGCTGGTTTGCTTTAAATCGCTCGTATCAGTCGAAGTGCTGCCCGTTTTTAGTCTTATTGAACTGTGTTGGTTAGGTGTTAAGAACCGATATTCGATTAACTGGGTAAAGGACTGATTGGGTTTGTTTGATTGCTGATTAAAAACTGAATTGGAGTGATAAATTTGTTAAAATCAATTGGGGATTTTAGTGAAGTTAGGGTTTCGAGTTTATTGTGTGTAATTCTTGGTTTACTAGAATTAATTTTGAATTATTATGCTAATTTGAATTAATTAGATGATCATTACAATTTTTATTTTTAAAATTGTATTAAGAGTGTTAAAAAGGCTTGAAATTGTGAGAATGTCAAGACTAATTTTGTAGGATTTTTTAATCCGGTGAATTGTTCAGTTGAGAGGTTTCGACCGTGAATAGAATCTTAGGGTTCCTGACTGAGAATCATGAGGATCTTCCAACTGTTCCTCAAATAATTGAATTCTTCCAAGCAATTTTGTATCAAGGGGATATTAATCTTGTGAAAATGACCAAAGCAAAGTTGATTAGCGAATGGGATTATTTTTTTGATACACTGGCTAAAGTGTTTGCCCCTACAACAAAGAGCAACTTCAACAACATCTCTTCGCTTCTATAAAATATTGGGTATTCTGTGGCCCATAATAGGAGGATCAATTTTGGGAAGCTGGTGTTGACTGAAATCATAAGGAAGATGGGGATGCCAGAGAGCAGGGAACAAAATGTCTTGTGCTATTATCCAAGATTTTTAATGTTGTTTATGAATGATCTTCTTACAGATGAGGATAAAGCACTGTTCTAGAATAGCTGAGTAGAAGTATCTCCCACTTCTCAGAAAAATCTATTCACAAGGCTCAGGAACAAGGAGAAGTTCCCAGGGGTACCAATAGTGAGGACTCAATACATGGGTGAGATCCTAGATCAAATTGTCAATCCTGCACAGGCTCAACCGCTTCAACAAGAGCCAGAGCAAATTCAAGATCTAGTGCCAATGGAAGTTGAACATCCAGTGCAGCTACTGCTTGAAGCTGCTCAACTTGCAAAACAAGAAGCACAGGTACAACAGGTAATAACTCACACCTTAGCTTTTAATTTCCTACCATTAAATATATCTTTGGCGTTCTATGATTGTGGTCTTACACTACAGGATTTCGGTTATGAACCTGAAAACACACAGCTTCAATCCCAAGCTGAGCTACAACCTCAAACAGTTTCTTCATCCTTCACTTCATTGAGTCAAATCAGAAAAAGAAAGAAACTTGTGAGAAAAGTAAGAGGTAGAGGTATCACAGTGAGTGAACCCGCAGCTCTGTCTCCACCTTCAAAAAGATCGAGAAATGAACCTGAGACAACTGCAGACCCATCCTTATCCTCTCATTGGGATATGGACTTTGAAATGGCAATAAAACAGTCTCTGGACTCACTCGATCAACCGGGTGATTCTATTGAAATTCGTCGTCCGGCCGCGGCACCCTGTGAAGAGTCACTCACCTTGTTAGCACTCACTCTAGCAAAACCTCCACTATCAGAAACACACTCAGATGAGGGCACATCAGCTTCTGAAGAAATTTTTTTGGGAACAAACTTAAAAGATGCCACATTCACAGTGGAACAAAATATTTTCGATGCTGTAAAATATCAAGTGCCATTACAGGTATTGAGGGGCACCACAGACTCTAACGAGCCACACATTACATTGTCTGAGGTGGTGACCGCCCTGGATTTCTCACATCCAGTTCCTTCCGAGGAAGTTCTCTTATCCACTAGTGGATTTGAGAGGCAACCACTCCATAGAGGGAGTTAGGACTCCATTCATGGAGTAACTACGTCAGTAGCAGAGCCACTTCAAGATAATCTTGTTGTGGACATGCCTTCATAGGCATCAGCATATCATTTCGACTCTTCAACATCTATAATATTATATACAGGTACAACATCAGGATCTGTACAGGAGCAAAACACGAGTGAAGTGAGGCAAACACCGAGCGATACACATGCACGTAGTGATAGTGAAATAAACCAGAGTTCAAGCGAGGTGAGCGTACACACACAGTGAACTTTTATCTAAAATGGAAGCTCTTCAGAAAAAAATACAGATTGTTCATGCTGAGCTAGCTCAAGTCAAAGCACAAGCAGAAACCAAGTCTACTTCTGCCTCTGTAACAGAACAACTGACAATCGTGCGAGAAAAAGTGAATGATGTAAAATCCAGCATTCTTTTGAAGACAAAAGATATCCAATAGGTACAAAGTCTGATTGCTGAGGATATAAAGGAGATAAACTCTATTTATTAAAGAATTGATGATGTGGAAAGGAGCCTGACTCAAAGAATAATTGAAAATGAAGAAATCTCCTCTAAACGCTTTAACAAGCTGGATGAAGGAATGGTTCATTTAAATGAAGGGATGAAGCAGGTCTATCTGACCATGGAAAACTTGTCAAATCAATCGAAGCTTCTAAATCTATAGAGGATCCCTCAACTAAGGGGGAGAAAGAAAGGGAGAAAGTAAGTGTAGCTGAAGAAGAAGGGGCTACTAGGGAAAAAGACAAAGCCAAGCTATATTCTGAAGATCAGTTTGAGTCATATGTTCCAGAAGACCAATACTTTCCTGAAGATCAATTTGTTGAAGATAGTGTTCAAAATGACTCGTTCAATCCTGATTACTGCAGAGTTGAGGAAGAAACTGCCTTTGATGAAGAATTTTTGTTTCCTAAAGAAAAAGAGTCTAATCCTGCCTATGAAGAGGCCATGAGGAAGATGAAAGAAGACATCAAGGCAAACAATGATAAAACTAAACAATTAAAAGCTCTAGTCAAGGAGAAAGCTCAGTCTGAAAGGAAATCAAGTTTGGAAAAACAAAATCTTTGGGCTATTACTGTAAGAGAAAAGAAAAGAGATGTGCAACTGAAGATAGGAGAAAAGTGGGACACTGCCAAAAAGATCATGGACATACTTCAGAAGGGTCTATTTAATGAAAAGAAGTTTTAGTCATTGATCAAATGCTTGGAAAATTCTAATGATTGCATTGACAATTTCATGAAAGCATTGAAGGAAGAAGTAGACTATATCATTGTAATTATTGATGACATTCTTGAAGATTGGCAGATCTTGATCTACACAAACAGAAATGGCACATACAGAATCTCTTTGGAATTTTTCCATCAAAGGTCTTTATCTGTAATATGGACCTTATTGAACAAAGTAAAAAGAAGTTCAGAAGAGAATGAGCATCTAAGAGACAGACTCAGGGACTTTATGAGAGTTGTCAGTCCTCAAATCATCATTGATCCTCATAAAGTAAGATTTTATAATAAGTTCTATCAAATCATGAAGTTGGATGAGGAGTCTTTAAAAGGCTATACAGTCAGATACATGATTGAGGTAGAGAAGATGCTAAGATCCAAAGGGTATAGAACTCAAGAAAAGTTAGATGTTGCTGCAAAGATTAGGAGTTATTGCTTATTAAAATCTATATCATCTTATGTGAGGCAAATGAAGAAGATAGATTCTACTCAGCCATATGGTATGGAAGAAGAGGAAATAGATCCTGTTGAGCAGGAAGTGATGTGGCAGTTAGCAAAGGCTGAACAGAGAAGGTTGTATGGAGAATCCACTATAACAGGAATATCAGCTACTGAAGACGTACCAAGTACACCTGTGCATAAAGGTTCAAACCTAGAAGAAGGTGAATTTGATACCTCTGAAGATGCTGAAGATTGAAGAATTAGATAGGTCAAGATAGAAATTTGTAATATATGTTCAGTCTAGAGGAACATCTATCTTGTATTTATCTTTCAAGCATGAATCTGGAAAATTGTTAAATATAAAACCAGAACTTTTGTTTATTATTTACAGTTATTACATGTCGTATTACTTTCTTAGTTAGTTGAGTTATCCTCTAGAAATTTGTGTGTTAAATGTTTAACAACAAATAGGAGGAGATTGAAAGGCATATGACTAGGCCTATTTGTAATAATTAGATGACAACTCAACTCAGTTAAGAAAGAGAATTAAATAATAAATATTATAACAGGAATCAAGACGAAAAAAGTCAACTAGACACGAAGATTCAAACTATCAGAAATATTTTTATGAGATTGCTACTCAATGCTAGAAGAAGTTCATTAATATGTTCAAGCGTTAGTGAAAAATAAAGAAGTAGTATTTCAAAAGAATTCAGAAGGTACAAAAGATTTCAAGTGCCTACTACAGAAGATTACAAAAGATAAAAACACAAGACGAAAGACAGTAAAGCAAATGAAGGACAGAAGACCACAACTTAAAAGTTAAAAGGTGGAGAATATTTTTTATAGTATGACACAAATGAACCAGACAGTACATTTGTGTGTCAACTAAATTAATAAATACTAGCTTATAACCCGTGCAAAGCACGGATGATATTAATAAATTATATATTAATTATTTTATATAATTAAAATATTTAATTTAATAGGGTAATTTATTTTATTATTAATTTCTTTTTATATTTTCCTATACAATATTATTTATATATTAATATTCATAAAATTTAATTATAAGTCATAATTTTAAATAAATAAAAGAGTCTGAATGGTGATAAAATTGAGTTGAAAAAAGTTTTCTTGTTTGGTTATAATAATATAGTATTAAATAAAAATTATAGAATAAGTAGAATTCTTAAAATATAAAATATAATTTAGATATAATATAATATTATCCGTGAGCATTTGTATTAAAAAAAACTATCGGTGATAGAGTTGTATGTATGATATATCTTTTTTAAAATAAGATTTTTTAAAAATTGGATGGTTAGGATATTTTTTATGAATCACCTAAAATTGAACGGTTGAGATCTTTTCTATGTTTACCTGAGAATGATATTTATATATTAATATTCATAAAATTTAATGATATATTAAATAAAAATTATAGGATAAGTAAGATTCTTAAAATAGAAAATATAGAATATAATTTAAATATAATATAATATTATTCGTGAGAAGTTGTATAAAAGGAGGATTATTGGGATAGAGTTGTATGTGTGATATATATCCTTTTGAAAATTAGATTTTATTAAAATTGGATGGTTAAGATTGTTTTTATGGTTCACCTAAAATTGGCCGGTTAAGATTTTTTTTATGGTTAACCCAGTACTATACCGACGACCAAAACTTTTAATCTTTCAGTTATAATAATATAGTATAGATTCATCATCTAGCTTAAGTGGTTTTATGACAGAAGACAAAGTAAAGACAGAAAGATTTCAGAGCTGACAACACGGTTATACAAGTCAAGATAGTATTTTAATTCTACAATCAAAAGTTAATTAATTATTTAATTTATTTAATTAAATTAATTCAAGATGAATTTAATTTAATTTATAAATTCTTTAATTAAATTAAGTAGAATTAATTTTTTATAAAAAATATGCTTGGTCTGACTTTTATTAAAGTCTAAAAGACTTATTTAAAAGTTATACCGAAATTAGAATAAAAAGTCATACCGAAAGCTTCAAAGAAAAGTCATACCGAGCTGCATTGAAGAAAGTCATACCGAGCCAATGATTTATTTAATTTAAAAAGTCATACTGATTTTTTTAATTAAAAAATCATACCGAACCATTTAATTAAAAAGTCATACCGACTGTTTAATTAAAAGTCATACCGAGCCTTGAAATAAAAAGTCATACCGACTTTTTAAAAGGTCATACCCAGCTATTTCAAATGTCATACAAGTGTTATTAAAAGTCATTCATGCTTAAATAAAGTCTTAATAATGTCCTGATCTAGAAAGTCATAAAAGCTTTACAAATCCTCTATAAATATGAGGTGACCACTTCATATTTTGTGTTAGTTGAAAACATTCAAATTCAGTAATTTGTCTGTATTGTAATATTCACAGACTTTCTGTGCTGGTTTGAAATATAATTGTTAAATTGGAACAATTCATGTCAAAATCATTCTAGAACACTTTATCAGTTATATAAACTTTCATCATATTAATTTTGTAATACTTTTCAAGTTAAAAATCATATCTTCTATTTGAACAGTATTTCATAATAATTAATATTTTGTGAGAAATTAAAATAATATTTTAAATTCAATATTCCGCGATGAAATATTGATATTGTATTCAACCCCCCTTCTACAATATCAGAGACCAACAAAAACTGTATTTTTGCAATTGTTATTTAAAAAATCGTATTTTGCAATTTAAAAAAAATCGTATTTTTGTAAAATAATTTAAAAAAAGTTTACCCGGTATTTTTCAAAAAAACCCTAAATTTTATCAAGATTAATGTTTGTTTAAGTAAAGCACAAATTAATTTGACGATGAAGTAATATATCTCAACGATAAAAATGTTGGTAGTATGGAATATGGATTGGATTCAAATTAGACGGCCTATATTTGTATTTGAAATTATTATTATTATAATGTCTTTTTATATTTTGTTAAATAATTTGCAAATCGAGTTGTACATTTTCAGTATATGAATTCTGATCGTACATTTATCGAGGAGTCTATTCCTTTTGATTTGTTTGAATAGGAATTTTGATGTATATTTAGTATTTACGGATGAGTTTATTCATTTTGATGTATTTCTTGTTACGGTGAGTATTCGTATATTTTTTGTTTGCTTTTTTTCTTGGTGAATTAAGATTTTTAAAAACTTTTGTTTTTCATTTTAACTGATGATGTATAGATAATTATATTGTATATATTTATTTTATATTTAATTTAATATATTTAAGTACCACTTTTGGTAAGAATTTATTTTAATAATATAGATTAATCATCTTTTAGTTATTTTAAATTGATATTCATAAATCAATGCATCAAATTTAATTCCACGTACATGTTTTGATGTATAGATAATTATAATGTATATATTTATTTTATATTTAATTTAATATATTTAAGTACCGCTTTTGGTAAGAATTTATTTTATTAGTATAGATTAATCATCTTTTAGTTATTTTAAATTGACATTCATAAATCAATGCATCAAATTTAAATTCCACGTACTTGTTTTGATTTGATATTCCTATTAGTACAATTTAACAACTCAAAAATAAATTATTTGTACACTCTTACAATGTATTAACAAAAAAAGGTTCTCCAGGGTAAAATTTTAAAAATCTAGTCAAAAAACTCAAATCGAAATACAAAAAAATATTTGAAGTAAAAGAAAGAATAAGCATTCTAATCTAAATTGTTTTCTTAGTTATCATTTAAAAGTTATAAACTTTTAATAATTAATTAATAGAGTTGGATATTATAATATGCAGTAACTTCTAATTCAAATACCTGGAATCTTATTAATTATTATGAACATTCAATATTGATACATCCAAGTTAAATGTTATGAACATTTGTTATAAGTTTGATTTTTTAAAATGAAATCAAGTTCTAAATTATAAAAACAAAATAATAAAATATAAATATTATTAAAAAATAATTTATATATTGTGTGAGATAAAATTTCTTAAATTATACTCTACATCTAATTATGCTATTGTGTTTGGTTGTTATGGAATTTTGATAATCACACTAGCTTGTTTGAGCTTAATATTTTTATATGTTCTATAATAGCATGTCATATTGTATTGTATATTTTGCGAGAATTAGAATTAATAGCATAATAGCGCGAGTTGATATGATAAAATAACCTATCAAGATAGAGTCTAGCAAAAAGCAATGACTTATTACATACTATTGGCGCCACATCCTTACCATCCAAAAATCGTATACTATACAAGCGTAGAAAACTCCGATCTGTAGATTTGCAAAAGAAACAAATCAAGGAAGAAGAGAAAGAGCTATCAGTAATGAAGAAATCTGATTCTCATAGTACTCAACATGTGGCTTTTGATGAGATGACCATTCCAAAGCTGCGAACAAACAGGCCCAACTATGTCAACTTAGTAATGCAAACGCTATTTTAGATATGTCGCTGCAATAGTATTCAGGACAAAGTGGGTGCTGATGTTGAAAAAGAAACCATCAAGGCACATAGACGTGCACCGGTAAAAAATGTCCTAGATGCTCAAGTGAATGTAAATATCTAGCATTCATCTTTACTGAAAAATAGGGCTGATGCTTTGATCCAAAAAATTGGTGATGTGGACGCAAAATCTGGTGAATGTTGACAAGTTCTTGATCGATACAGTGATGTGAAAGTTTGCCTAGAGGCAATGGCAGCTGCAACTTTGTTTTTCAAGGATACTTTGGACAAGGAGGAGGGGTTGCAAGACCTTGTCTATAACCATTCCAAATATAAGGAAGAACTTGTCAAGTTGGGCACTGGAGCAGCAGATAATAATACCTTTTAGTAAGAATGTGGGTTGTCTGCGTGTTGATTAACTGCATGTGATAATCTAGGAATATGAAGGGGAAAGGAAAGAAGCATCAGGTAAATGTGGTGGTGGTTAAGGGAATCGCCAGGAAGCTACCAACAAGGATAGTGGGTCGGAGAGTAACTCAGTGGTAAATGAAAACGAGTATCGCAGCGGGCCGACAGCTTTTCAGATTAATGAGGAATGATGGAATAAGAGGTTTGAAGATGTCGAGGTGAGAAGGCATAAGTGGGAGAAAAAGTTTGGGAGCAAAGTGCATAAATATAGGTCTGAGAATATAAAAAATCAGAATACAATTTTCATCACAAGAATTGATGATAATCTTAAAGCTGAAGAAATATGGAAGCTTTTCAAGCAGGAAGGTAACATCAGAGATATCATTCTTCCTCGAAAAAGGGATATATCCAATAATAGGTACGGTTTTGTCAAGACAAGTAATTGCATGGAGGCGCAATGAATAATCAAGTCGTTGAATGGCAAAAGTCTAGGAAGGTATGAAATTAAAATGGAACTGGAAAAGCAAAGGACGGAGAAAGGAGTGAAGCATCAGCCCAACCATATTCCTACCAAGGCGACGAGGTCAAGTTTGGGGAAGTGGGGTATGGATTAAGGAAGTAAATCAAAATAGGGGTCGGATCAAAAGAACCTGGTAGTTGAGGGGAATAAAGAAAGTGTTGGAAATGAGCATGAAAGTTGAAGGTTGGATAGAGCCAGAGATGATGACGGAATTAGGTAGGAGTATGACAGTGACTCTATTTAGTGACTATGCGGTAGATTCCCTACAAGAAGTTTTGGGTTCGATGGGAATAAACTTTATTAGAGTTAAAAAAATCAAAGTTAATATCTTCCTATTCACGTTTGAAGACTTAGAATCCAAAGAGAAAATGGATTGGAGAATGGTTAATCATCTAATGTGCGCTTATGGTCATGTAACATTAAAATATTTAATTTTTATGGTTAAGGATCTTTGGCCTCCCCATGGTAGCTTTCAACGTAAAACAATACAGAACCTTGTGTCAAGATGGGGAGAACTGGAAAGTAAATGTATTAGCTTTTATTCCAATTCGAGTTTCACTAATCCAATGGTCTGTGTCTCTACTTTCGAGAACCAGCATCTGAATGAAGTTGTCAACGTAAAGATAGGAAATGAAGTATTTAAAGTTCTAGTTAAGGAAGACATAGGGGTGGGGGCAGGTCCAAGAACAGGGCATACAGGAAAACTTTGAAGGAGTGTTCGAAAACATGATGAACAACGAGTCAACAAGTTCGGAGAATTTGTCACATGTACCGCTAATTCCGCAGGATGGTTTGAGTCTAGACAATATGATCTTCTACTCTAGGGAGGTGGGATCTAAAAAGGAATCCGGGGGTGATGCACATGACTGGCAAAGTATGCAGTCAGTAGGAGATTACAGTGAATCAGGGGAGGGTCATTTTCAGATTAGCAGGAAGCATAGGATTACAAACTGGAATGAAGTTGCGTCCGGAGATATGAGAAGCATAAGAAAATGTGTTAGGGAGGTTCATGAAGATTCTTCTAGTAAGGATGTTATTTCAAGGGGTAGTATCATCCAAATGTCCGAAAATGAGTCAATATTTAATGGGAAAGAAGCCGGAGATGATAGTGGAACCATGTCAATGTGAAAAAATGAAGATTAAAAGTAGGTGTGTGATGTGTAAAAATACTGTAAGCGCACAGTGGTTAATTGTAGCAATCACAGATCGATCATCAGAGACTATGAAATTTCCAAACCTTAACAAATAAATCAGGCAGACTAGACAAATAGTTATGATAGAGATTTAATTAACCTAATAAGCAAATAAGATCAAATAAATATGGAAAATCTAGGAATCCGAATCCATCAATTAATCACAATTAATATCCAACTTGCCCTAAAAATCAATTCTCTTTCTTCAACAAATAAATATCAATTAACGAGACAAACATATACTATGAAACTTATTATCTAACAATAACCCATCAAAACTTCATGGAGCAAGTATAGGCTATGAAAAATAAATTCAGTAACAATAATATATCAAAATCACTTTGTTAATCAAATAATTAAGCACCAAGAAAATTATGAGAATCAAATAATAGAAACAAGTAAATACTAAAAATAATCAACTAACCTCACTTTCATCCTAGGGCAAGAGAATTAGCTAGACATGATTATATAATAAACGAAACAAGTATTTATTAAGCATGTACCAAGCATTATTAACCATGTAATATAAACTAATAATATAAATTTAATAAAAGGATGTAGTACGGACATGTGCATATGAACAATTAGAATAAGGTTAAAGAATTTAACTTAAAATCGAGATGCAGTGAAGTGGTGTGGCAAACAAACAAGAAAGTTAATAAGAATTTATTATAGGCATATAAACGAAATGAGATGAAAATCATATGGGATGAATAAAGCAAGCACAAAACGGAAGTGACATGGAAAAGAATAACTAGAATGAAAACAATTAATAAATATATTGCTTATCAAGAGTATTAACGTATGAGGGGGGGAAAATAACAAAGCAAATAACTATTAAATTCTAGGGTAACAAATACAAGAGAGGATACCCATATATATAGGGGAAATAATGTAGGTTTTCTATATCGATTATAAATTGAATTCTAAATATTTCCTTCCATTCCTTTTTCTTCTCCAACAAGTATTCGATTTTATCTCCTTTTTCTTTGCCTCCAAGTAATCTCCTCCTTCCTTGTATTTTCCTTTTTCTATTACAATTATGATTTTAATTAATTTCCTACAAAACAAAACAAAAATAATTAATTAACTAATAAAATTATGAAAACAAACATAAAATAGGTATTAAAAATGTACTAAATTATGGACCCATCAAATACCCCCATACCTATCTTTTGCTCGTCCTCGAGAAAAATCAAAAGAAAAAATATATTATAAAAGTCCTATGCTCCTTTTCGTAGGCGTGACGGGTAATTTTAGGTTTACCAACCCGTTAAACTCGTAGACGATCTCTACCAAAGGAGTGTTGTCTCCTAAGGGTTTACAGAAGATATACCCATAAAATCCGTGAAATATTTTAGCAAGCATCCTATTCTTTCAACAATAACGTTCATCAGTGTCAACAAAAGAAGATTTTTAGGAAAATACATGCCTTAAAGACTCTTCTAATAATAGATAAGATGTAGGTATCTAAAATTCACTTATATTGACGCAAATATTTGCAAAAACTCCCAAGGTGAGTTGTGAAAATAGGTCTACGAAGAATCAACTGAATAAGTACATTTTCTCTTTTTCAACCAATATTGAACTGACCCAATCTCTATCAAAACAAGTATCTAGCTAAATTTCACAATTTTTTCTAATTGACTGGGCAATGTCCGTTTTCTTAGGCTTTCTATGTTACCCATGTAGCGAGCTTTGGGTCAATGACTCCCAAACTAGTTGGTCGAAAGACATTAGGTTTCAAAATACCCCTACAGACTTAATTACTCGAGTAACAAAGGCCACAAAACAAGACTAGTCAATTACTACTTTTATCCTAGCTCGTCAAGTAATTCTCCATTAACCAAGGGCAGTGAAAAGTCATCAAGAAAAATTTATTTCTCATACAATCGCACTTAATACCAGCACATGTACTTGGGTCGTCCCTTTCATATAACATTGTATTTGCCACCCATTGATCTCAAAGGAGTACTTGATGCTTTATATATTTTTCCACAAACATTTGATTCGACATTGTTTTAACATGTGGGATCTCTCTCAGGTATCGAAAACTTCCCTAGACAATCTTTCCAACAAAGACCTTGTGCAAAAAGTGCCATCTTAGACTTTTAAGCAAAAATTTATTCGACACAAGTTTCATGAAGAAAACCTTACTCAACTACGTTCGAATTATCTCAAGGCATTACATATATATAATTTTATAAAAAATTGTTAACACCAACTAGCATCAAAGTACAAGAGTGAAAAACTTAGCTAAAACATCTCTATTTTTGGATTTTCTAATTTTTTTAATTTTTTTGGATTTTTGAATTTTTTATAATACTGCTAATTCCCTCCCCCATACCTAAATCATGCATTGTCCTCAATGTATGCAAAGAAGAGAGAAATGATAAAAGAAAATGACGATAATACCTTATAAAAGCATGATGGAGGAAGCAAAAGGAACTACTATACAACAACAAGGAAACTTACTTGAATCACCCATCCATGAGGTGAATCACTTCTTCCTCGAAATCAACTGGCACTTCTAAAAATGGCTTGAGCCTCTGACCGTTAACTTTCAAAATTTCACCAGTTTTAGGATTTTCAATTTTAATAGCACCATGAGGAAAAATAACCTTAACAAAATATGGTGCCTCCCACCTTGACCTCAACTTACCAGGAAATAAATGCAGCCTAGAGTTGTACAAAAGAACTTTTTGACCAGGAGAGAATGATTTTCTCAAGATAGATTTATCATGCAAAAGTTTAGTTCTTTCCTTATAAATTTTAGCATTTTCATAGGCATCATTCCTAATTTCCTCCAACTCAGACAATTGTAACTTCCTATGATTACCAGCAGTGGGTAGATTAAAATTGAATTCTTTGATAGCCCACAAGGCTTTATGCTCAAGTTCCACAAGTAGATGACATGCTTTACCAAACACAGTCCTATATGGAGACATACCCAAAACAGTCTTAAAAGCAGTGCGATAAGCCCAAAGTGCATCTATCAACTTAATAGACCAATCTGTCCTATGTGAGTTGACTGTTTTTTCTAGAATTTGTTTAATTTACCTATTAGAGACCTCAACTTGACCACTGGTTTGAGGATGGTAAGGGGTAGCCAACCTATGAGTGATGGAATACTTTTTCAAAAGAGACTCAAACTGATTATTTTTGAAATGCATACCTTGGTCACTAATTATAGCTCTAGGCGTACCAAATCTAGAAAAGATATTCTCCTTTAAGAACTTAAGAACTACCTTGTTATCATTGGACTTAGTTGGTATGGCTTCGACCCATTTGGACACGTAATCAACCGCTAAGAGAATGTAGAGGTTACCAAAGGAATTAGGAAATGGACCCATGAAATCTATTCCCCAAACATCAAAAATCTCAATTACTAAGATGGGATTCAACGGCATCATGTTTCTTCGAGTGATTTTTCCTAAATGTTGACACCTACTACAAGTGGTACAAAACTCTGCAGAATCTTTAAACAAACTAGGCCAATAAAAACCACATTGAAGGATTTTTACAGCTATCTTTTTAGTACTAAAGTGACCTCCACAAGCCTGATCATGACAAAAGGAAAGTACACTTCTAAACTCATGGTTGGGAACACACCTCCTAATGATTTGGTCTGGACAATATTTGAAAAGATAGGGATCATCCCAAAAGAAGTGTTTGGCTTGTGAGAGAAATTTAGATTTATCTTGCTTAGACCAATGAGAATGAATCTCACCAGTGACAAGGTAGTTGACAATATCAGCAAACCAAGGAGTAACAAAGATGGAAAGAAGATGCTCATCGGGAAAAGTTTCATTTAAGGGTATATCAATAGTGGAATCCACTATTAATCGAGAGAGATGATCGGCAACAACATTTTCTGAACCCTTCTTATCCCTAATTTCTATGTCAAATTCCTGAAGCAACAAGACCCATCTAATCAATCGGGCCTTTGAGTCTTTTTTTGAGAAAAGGTATCTAAGGGCTGCGTGATCGGTGTAAACAATGATTTTGGAACCGATAAGATATGACTGAAACTTCTCAAGGGCAAAGACTACTGCTAAGAGCGCTTTTTCAGTTGTGGAGTAATTAAGCTGAGCATCATTTAAAGTCTTACTAGCGTAGTAAATGACATGAGGTAGTTTATCTATTCGTTGACCTAACACCGCCCCTACCGCATAATCCGAAGCATCGCACATTAACTCAAAAGGTTGATTCCAATCGGGGGACTTGATGATCGTGGCTGAAGTCAATTCTTTCGTAAGGTGGTCAAAAGATTGAACACACTTACTAGTAAACTCGAATTTGACCTCTTTAGAAAGAAGGTTGGTCAAGGGTCTAGCCTTCTTACTAAAATCTTTAATGAAACGTCGATAGAAACCGGCATGTCCTAAAAATGAGCGAATTTCTTTGACAGATTTTGGTGGAGGGAGATTAACAATAAGGTCGACTTTGGCCTTATCCACTTCAATTCCCTTTTTAGAAATTTTGTGACCAAGAACAATTCCTTCCTTAACCATGAAATGACATTTTTCCCAATTAAGAACGAGGTCGGTTTCTTTACACCTTTTTAAGACCAAGTCGAGATGGTGTAGACACTGGTGAAAAGAAGAACCAAAGATAGAAAAGTCATCTATAAAGACTTCTAGAAAGTCTCCTATCATGTCAGAAAAGATGTTAGTCATGCACCTTTGAAAGGTAGAAGGGCCAGTAGTTAGGCCAAAAGCTAACCGATGATAAGCGAAGGTTCCGAAAGGGCAAGTGAACGTGGTCTTTTCTTGGTCCTCGGGAGCAATGGGGATTTGGAAATACCCAGAATAACCGTCTAGAAAGCAATAATAAGAATGACCCGCTAACCTTTCTAACATTTGGTCCATGAAGGGTAAAGAAAAGTGGTCTTTTCTAGTGGCAGCATTAAGTTTCCTATAATCAATACACATTCTCCAACCAGACTGCACACGAGTGGGAACTTGGTCACCATTTTCATTAACTACTACAGTGATTCCTGACTTTTTAGGCACAACTTGAACAAATTATCTAGACATTTGAGGATTTTCTTCCTAACCACTTCCATGAGTGTGGGGTTCAACCTCCGTTGGGGCTCTCTAACTGGTTTAGCATCATCAACTAAGTGAATCCTATGTTGGACAATGGCATGGCTAATTCCCTTGATATCAGATATACCCCACCCTATGGCTTCTTTATTCTCTCGAAGTACGTGTAAAAGCTCTTCTTCTTGAGAAAGAGTAAGATCAGACGCAATGATCACGGGAAGAGACTTGGAAAAGGACCTAGAAATGCATACTTAAGAGTATCAGGAAGGGGTTTGATTTCTAACTCTGGTGGACTTGACGCAACAGATTCACTAGCTTCGTAAAGCGGCAAAGGAAAGGTTTCAAACTCATGATTCGAACAAGGAGTGGTAGACTCTAACATTTCATTGACCTCACTTATATAATTTGTTTCATCCCAATCTTGACCAAAATGATTAAAACAAAGGCTTAGAGCAACATCGACATCCACTAACTCATCAATCATGTTGATTTCTAGAGGTTGGTCAAAATAGTCATGGGGTTGTTTTCCTACATTGAAAATGTTGAGATCAATGGTCATGTTTCCAAAAGTTAGTTTCATTAAACCATTCTTACAGTTGATTAAGGCATTGGAAGTGGCTAAAAAAGGTCTTCCTAGAATGATAGGAATTTGGTTCTTAAGATTTTTGACAGGTTCGGTTTCTAGAACAATAAAATCCATGGGGAAGACAAAATCACCAACCTTAATTAACACATCCTTGACTATGCCCTCAGGAGTTTTGACAGAACGGTCAGCTAATTGAAGAGTGATACTAGTGTTTTTGAGTTCACCTAAACCCAAAGCTTGGTAGACAGATAATGGAAGCAGATTCACACTAGCTCCTAGATTAAGTAAAGCTTTGTCAATGAAAGTATCACCTATGGTACAAGAGATAGTGGGACAACCAGGGTCCTTATACTTCACAGGGATTTGATGCGATATGATGAAACTAACACGAGAAGTTAGGAAAGCTTTCTTAGGAACATGAGTGGTTCTTTTATGAGTACACAAATCTTTTAGACACTTCGCATAAGAGGGAATTTGTTGAATTGCATCTAAAAGAGGAATGTTGATTTTGACTTGTTTAAAGACTTCCAAAATCTTATCCAATTGAGCAGATTGCTTGTTTGAAGTAAGTCTTTGAGGAAATGGGGCTTTTAGTTTGAAGACTTTTTCACTAGACATATCAAAGATGGGTTTTGAAGGTGTTTTATCAGATTTGGAAGGCTCACTATATTGCACTACTACTTCAGAACTCTTGGGAGACAAGGATTGGTCAAGACTAGGATTTAAGAGTAAAGGATTTGGTTCAGAAGTGAGTTTTTCTTCCTCTTGAGTATTGATACCAACATGATTGTTAAATTGATTACCGGACCTAAGAGAGATAACAGAATTCACATTTTTAGGAGCTTTTTGGTTTGGATGAAATTTAGGATTAACCTCAGGTTGACTAGGAAATCGGTTTTTCTCTCTCTCACTGATTGTGTTGGCTAACTGACTCATTTGGACCTCTAGTTTAGATATGGCTTGAGTATTGGAATTTAGTAACTGCCTATCTTGGGTCATAGTTTGTATGAAAGCCTGTTGAGATTGAGTTATATTAGCTTGGGATTTCAATAACGCCTCAATACTCTTTTCCAAGAAATTCATTTTCTTATCAGTTTCATTAAAACCAGGAGGATTCGAAGGAATTGAAACAGAAGTTGGATATGGGCCAAAGTTTTGAGCAGGAAATGAGTTGGGATTTTGAGTTGGGTATGGACCAGAAGGAGGCTTTTGAAAAGTAGTTTGAGATGGTTGGTTAAACTAATTGTACTGACCTTGGTTCCATGAGAAATTTGGGTGATTTTTCCAACCAGGATTGTACATTGGTGCAAAGGGGTCATTCTTAGCTTTCGTTTGAAACATGGCATTAGCTTGTTCAATGTCAGGGCATTTTTCTATCACATGATTACATGAGTTACAATTTGCTCATGCAGATAATTGTGGAGAAACTTTGTTGGTTTCTAAGGCTTCTAATCTTCTAGTGATTGTAGCTAACTTAGCTTCAGTTACAAGGGAACTACCAATTACATGTATGCCTTTAGATGAGCTAGGTTTTTCAGTTTCCTGACTTGGTTCCCTAGTTGACTCCCACAACATCGTTTTTTCAGCTAACTCCTCAAAAAATTGCCAAGCTTCTTCTTCATTTTTATCCATGAACTTACCTTGACACATTGACTCTAACAAAGAAGAGGTTGGACTATCTAAGGCTTCATAAAGAATTTTACAAAGTCTCCATTGTTCTATACCATGTTGAGGACACTGGGACAACAGACCTTTAAATCTATCAAAATATTTCCAAAAAGACTCATTTTGATTTTGTTGAAATTGGTTGATTTCATTCCTAAGTTTGTTAGCCTTATGGTTTGGAAAATATTTTTTAGAAATATGCCTACAAATCCCTCCCAAGTTGAAATAGAATTAATGGGTAGACTATATAACCATTTTTTTAGCATTTCTTTAAGAGCAAAGTTGATAAGTCTCAATTTAATGGAGTCATCAGTCAATTGTTGAATTTTCTGTAGGGCACAAACTTCCTCAAACTCTCGGATGAAAAGATATGGATCCTCACCCTCTACCCTAGTAAACCTAGGTAACATGCTAATGTGATGAGATTTGATTTCAAAATTATTACCATTTACTATTGGTAGGACTATGCATGAGGGTTGGGCGGAATGAATGGGGTAACAACGGTCTCTAAGAGGAATAGACATGATTACTAATGGGGCTTCTACTTCTTGTGACTCAATTTTACTATGTGAAGAGAAATCAAGTTGTCTTACTATTTTAGGTGATGAAGGGTTTGTTTGTCTCACTAATCTAGATGTAGTGTCACGAACCCAAACACTTTGCATACACAAGAGAGTCAAGTAAACACGTAGCAGAAAAGAGATAGAAGTAAACACCGAAAAAAAATGCAAAAGAAAAATCCTATGTCTATGTTAACCTAGAGAAATTCTAGACCCGCTCCTAACATGGAGATAATACTAAGAGTCACAAATTTAAAAATATTCAAACCGATTGGCCAGGCAGATGGAAGCGTTGCCAAGAGGCTAACCACCTTTCTAGACACCAATCCAAATTGGCCAGGTAAGCTCTCGCTTTCCTAGATACCAAAAGTAAGAATACGTAAAGATTTGTTTCTTCTTAGGTTCTCTTCCTAAGTGAGCGCGAAATCCTAGGGGCCAACGTCTACTTGATTTTATTAAGGTAAGGGGAATGAAAGATGAACGTATTAGTGATTTGTGGGCCAAGGAAAGGGTGATGAAATCCCTTACCTTATCTTGTATTGGGTGGCACCCTTAAGATTGGGTATATGAATGTAACACATAAAAAAATGAGGAAATAAACAACTATGGATGCACTATACTACGTGAATTAATCTAAATTGTACGTACCTCTTTCCTCCAGCAATCACCACAATTATAAGATGGCAAGAAATAAAATACAATAAAGAAAATCTAGATGATGTGTTTCTATGTGATATGTGAATGATGCAACAAAGTGGTTTTCAACAAGACAAATAACTAACTATTTTTTTTTGGATTTTTTTTAATATTTGTGAGAAAAAACAAAATTTAGAGAGGTGATACGGAATACCGAAAAGTGCTTTTCAAAAATTACTAAGGAGATAACGATGTCTTATAACGATCTTCTTGTCCAAAATTTTCTCCGCTTCACAAATCCCTAAAAAAAATACAAAGAAAAACAAGAAACTAATCCGAAGAATTAAATATTAAGGAGTAAAAATTACCAATAATCCCCGGCAGCGGCGCCAAAAACTTGATGTGTAAAAATACTGCAAGCGCACAGTGATTAATTGTAGCAATCACAGATCGATCCTCAGATACTATGAAATTTCCAAACCTTAACAAATAAATCAGGCAGACTAGACAAATAGTTATGATAGAGATTTAATTAACCTAATAAGCAAATAAGATCAAATAAATATGGAAAACCTAGGAATCCGAATCCATCAATTAATCACAATTAATATCCAACTTGCCCTAAAAATCAATTCTCTTTCTTCAACAAATAAATATCAATTAACGAGACAAACATATACTATGAAACTTATTATCTAACAATAACCCATCAAAACTTCATGGAGCAAGCATAGGCTATGAAAAATAAATTCAGTAACAATAATATATCAAAATCACTTTGTTAATCAAATAATTAAGCACCAAGAAAATTATGAGAATCAAATAATAGAAACAAGTAAATACTAAAAATAATCAACTAACTTCACTTTCATCCTAGGGCAAGAGAATTAGCTAGACATGATTATATAATAAACGAAACAAATATTTATTAAGCATGTACCAAGCATTATTAACCATGTAATATAAACTAATAATATAAATTTAATAACAGGATGTAGTACGGACATGTGCATATGAACAACTAGAATAAGGTTAAAGAATTTAACTTAAAATCGAGATGCAGTGAAGTGGTGTGGCAAACAAACAAGAAAGTTAATAAGAATTTATTATAGGCATATAAACGAAAAGAGATGAAAATCATATGGGATGAATAAAGCAAGCACAAAACGGAAATGACATGGAAAAGAATAACTAGAATGAAAACAATTAATAAATATATTGCTTATCAAGAGTATTAACGTATGAGGGGAAAAAAATAACATAGCAAATAACTATTAAATTCTAGGGTAACAAATACAAGAGAGGAGACCCATATATATATGGGAAATAATGTAGGTTTTCTATATCGATTATAAATTGAATTCTAAATATTTCCTTCTATTCCTTTTTCTTCTCCAACAAGTATTCGATTTTATCTCCTTTTTCCTTGCCTCCAAGTAATCTCCACCTCCTTCCTTGTATTTTCCTTTTTCTATTACAATTATGATTTTAATTAATTTCCTACAAAACAAAATAAAAATAATTAATTAGCTAATAAAATTATGAAAACAAACATAAAATAGGTATTAAAAATGTACTAAATTATGGACCCATCAGTGTGGTAGACCTAGAAAGGTGTGCAGGCATGTTAAGTGCTTTGAGATTTCAAAGAAAAAGATGAAAGGACAAAGGAAAATGGGGAGTCAAAGTTAGCGAAAGTTGTGGGAGAATAATACTAAAGGCAAACCTTCAAGGAAAAGATTGGTAAATTCTGGTAGTAATATTATGCAAGATGACTTAACCATGAACAAACAACAACTAACAGAAGAAATAGTGGAGGTTGCAGAATTGATGAGTTTTAAAAGAAATTAGGATAGAGAAATGACTTTGAATTTAGTCTTGTCAAGACTAAAGGATGACTGATATGATTTATGGCATTTGCATCACTGCTTATTATGGATAAGGTTAATATCATTAGTTGGAGTGTCCGGAGCTCATGTGGGGAGGTGAAAAAAAGCAACATTAGATCACTTCTTGCTAAGACAAGAGCTAATGTTCTTCTATTACAAGAAACAAAATGTAAGGAATGGACAAAATCAATGAAAGATTTAATATGGAATAGTGAGGATCACAGTTGGGTAGAAGTGGGTGCAGTTGGATTAAGAGGTGGTTTGATTGTATCTAGGACAAACATATGCTTGTGGATGTTGGTTTTTTTTCGGATAGTAATTGCATCTGGATCAGATGTCCTGTTAGGGGGCAATCATTTGCCAATAGAGTGAAAATATATGGTCCTCACGATTTTGAAGAGAAATTAAAGTTGTTCAGGTTATTGTGCATGGTGGGAAAATATATAGATGAACTTATCTGCATTATGGGAGATTTCAATTGTGTCAAATCCACAAGAGAAAAACTCAATTGTTGTTTTAATCCCAGGGAGGCTCAAATCTTGTGTGACTTTATAATAGAATGGAATTTATGGGATATCTCCTTAATCAACTCGGACTTCACATGGTTTGGCCCAAAGAACAAAAAGAGCAGGCTAAATAAAGCGGTAGTAAATGGACCTTGGGCAGAAGTATGTCATTGGAAGTTAGAAGGTAAATCAAGGAAAAATTCGGATTATAAACCAATTCATCTTTTTAGTAAATTGATTGAATGGGGTCCAAAGCCTTTCAAGGCTTTCAATATATGGTTAGAAGAAAGGTATTTACTGGATGATATTATAGAATTAGTTGGTAGAACCCAACATGCCTTAGTAGCGGAGTTATTAAAGATTGCTAAGGAAAGGATCAAGAAATGGAACAAGGAAGTTAATGGAAATATAGAGGAAATGATTAAACAAAAGGAGAAAGAATTAGATGCATGTGATAATGATCAAGGGGGAATAATGAGAGGAATCTGATCTTTAAAGAAATGCAAGATTTGTATATTATAAAGTGCTCTATGTTGAAGCAAAAAGCTTGCATTAAATGGGAAAATAAGGGGAATCTTAATACAAAACTTTTTCATCAGGCTGTCAAGAAGAGGAATAAGTCCAACTCAATTCATTCCTTATGCCACGAGGGGAAATTAATCTCAAGCCCAGAGGAAATCAAAGATGTTATATACTCTCACTTCAACAGCTTCTTTAAACAAAGAGAAGAGGTACTGAATTTTAATATCTCTCATGTTATTCCCAAAAAAATTGAAGTAAGTCATAAGGAGTGGATGGAGAGATGCTTCTCGCAAGAAGAAATTTGGAAAGCCTTGCAAAATAGTCCATCTCAAAAGGCTCTGGGGCCGGATGGGTTGAATGTTGGGTGATTAAAAACAATTTAGGGAAGTATCAAAGATAAAGTAAGGAGTTTTTTTTGAAGAATTTCATAACTCAGGAGCAATTCCAAAGGGTATGAATTCATCTTTCATAGCTCGTATTCCAAAGGTACCAAACTAGAAAAGGTGAATGATTTTAGGCCTATTAGCTTAATCAATGCATCATTTAAGCTTTTCCTCAAGGCCTTAAGCACTCGAATGGGAGGTGTTATGGAAAATTTAGCGTCAGATGTCCAATCTGTCTTTATTAAAGGCAGGAATATCTCAGATGGAATTATGTTAACCAATGAAATAGTGTGCAGTATGCGAAGTGGCGAGAGTAAATGAATCATTCTTAAACTTGACTTCTCCGAAGCATATGATTCGGTAAATTGGAAATTCTTTCTTCATATTATTGAAGGTATGAGGTTTGGTTATAAGTGGTGAATGGATCAAAGTGATCCTGTAATCAAGTAGAATTTCAATACTAGTTAACGGGTCGTCAACTAAAGAATTCACTCCTGGTAGAGGTTTATGTCAAGGTGATCCTCTATCACCATTATTGTTTAATTTAGTGGGAAAGATTCTACATCAATTTCTCCAAGAAGCAGAACGAAAAGGGATCTTTGAAGGCATTGTAGTAGGCAATGGTTTGATGAAATTATCACACCGACAATATGCTGATGATACCATCCTCTTCATTAAAGACGACACATAATCAATCTTAGGGATGAAAAAGGTACTTCTTTTATTCCAAGTGTTATCAGGACTATCAATAAATTTTGACAAAAGTCAACTCTTCAATGTGACAAACAACATGGTGAGAATGCGACATTGGGCTTCTATTCTTGGATGCAAAGTTGGAAGTATCCCCTTCACTTACTTGGGAGCTTGGATTGTGAAAAATTATAAACTTCATTCTTATTGGCAGCCGCTGTTGTCTCGTCTTAAACTCAAATTATCTAGCTAGAAATGCCAATGTCTCAATTTTGCGGGAAGGCTCACTCTTCTGAAATCCTATTTGGATTCTCTGCCTAACTATTGGCTTAATTTGTATAAGACCCCGAAATGAGTGTGTAATGAAATTGAGAAGATAAGAAGGAATTTTATATGGAAAGGTAGTGGTAATGGGGATGGTCCAAAGAAAATACATCTAATTAATTGGAAGATGATATGTAGTCCAAAAAATGGAGGATTTCTTGGGGTAGTGGACATAGAAAAGAAGAATATAGCTCTTCTTTCTAGATGGTGGCGGCGGTTACGAATAGATAGAGGGAAACTACGACATTCTGTCATAATGGCAAAGTATGGGGATTTATATTCACTTCAACCAAATACCAAGATATCTCCGATGGTGAAAAGCATTATGCAAGTTCCTCAGATCACTTCAATGGTAGCTCCTAAATGTTTTAATTGGCAGATTGGCAATGGGAAATCCATCTATTTTTTGTCAGACTGCTGGTGGCATGATTCCCAGATGAGAACACTATTTAGAATGCTCTATGTTCTTTCCACTAACAAAAAAACAAATCTACGGGTAATGGTGGAGAATATTCGCTCATATAAGGGAACTAGTCATATCTAGAGAAGGCAACTTCGAGGATGAGAAGTAGATTCACTTAATGTCCTCAAAAGCATAGTGAATTCGATTTATTTTTCAGAGGCAGCTGATCAACCTGGATGGTCTATTAATGGGAAAGAGTTTACGGTCAAAGATGCATACCATTTCCTCCTTCCTTCCCAGGCCCAATCTGATCATTGGTCAAGATGGTGGAAAATTAAAGTCCCTCATAGAATTAACATTTTTATTTGGAAAACTGGGAATAACATTTTGCCTACTAAAACTTTTATGTCATTGAGAATCAAATGGGAAAATAGAGACTGTGAATGGTGCAAGGGGTTAGTAGAAGATACTTCTCATCTAATCTAGAGTTGTTCTGAGGCATGTAATTTATGGGCAAGTGGGGGGTTTGGATAATTGGGAAAGTGAATACCCACATAGATTTAGCCTTAACATGTGCTGGATAAAATAAAAGTGGGTGATTTTAAAATGGTATGGAAAATTTCAGTCACTGCTCTCTTATGGTCAATCTGGATAAGGAGGAATGATAAAGTGTTCAGGAGAAGTTTTAATAGTCAAGAAGAAATGATGATACTTGTCAAAGCCCGATGATATAAATGGTGTTTAAGGGTTGATTTAATAGTTCTTAACGTCATTAGTTTGTGGGCTTGCGATCCTAAAGCCATGATCACTCAGTCAGAAAGTATTAGGAAAAATAGTTTCTTTCAGGAAATATGTAGAAGGTTTAAGTTTATTACATTTTCGAATGGGGCATGGAGTAAAAATGCACAAGGAATTGTTAAAGGGGGTGTTGGTGGTTTCATACTAGAGGAAAATAAAGTGGTTAAATACATTTTTTCTGGCCCTTCTGTAGGGTTGTCTCCGCTGATGGTAGAATTAGTAGCAGTGTTGATTATTTTAAAAGTCATAGAAGAAAAATTCTCAGAGGAAAAGGTAATGGTGTGTGTTGATTCAATGGAGGTGGTTAGGGTAGAGCATTCGGTCGGTTCGGTCCAGAACCGGACCGAACCGAAAGAACCGAAAGAACCGAAAACCGAATAAAATTTTTTTTTGGAACCGAACCGGACCAAAATATGCGCCTGGACCGAACCAGAACCGAACCGAAATATTTCGGTTATTTCGGTCCGGTCCCAGAAAACCGAAATTTCAAAAACCTGTTTTCTACACTTTTTCTTTAAGCTGTTATAACTTATAAATAACTAAAAAAATCTGCATCCAATTCCAATCCATAATTTGATAGTTGAATCCATTCATCAACACAATTACACAAATACACAAATTACACAATCACACAAATAGTAAAATACACTAAATTCAAGTTTAAAATAAAATTGTAATACAAATTTGAATGGCCCTGGGCCCCTGGAGTTTAGCCTGATGTTTAGCTCAACTGGATCTACAAGTTATAAGATATATTATATAATATTTATATAAAGTATTTAAGTATATAACTTATAAAATATATAAAAAAATAATATATATATATATATATATATATATATATATTTCGGTCTATTCGGTCCGGACCGAATTTTTTTAAAAAAAACCGGACCGAACCGATTTTTATTTCGGTCTATTCGGTCCGGACCGAATAAACCGAATTTTTAAAAAATCAGGACCGGACCGGACCGAATTTACACGGTTCGGTTCGGTTTTTCGGTTCTGGTTCGGTTTTGCTCAGCCCTAGAGGTGGTGGCAGAATTTTGGAAAATAAAAATGGGAAACGGTTATAATAGAGTGCTTGGTCAAGGTATTGAAAGTATTATTTGTACGCTTCCTCATGTGCATGTTTCTCATATTAAAAGATCTTGGAATGGAGGTGCGGATACCATAGCAAAAGAAGGTGTTAGGAGAGATAATCTTCTAGCAGGATTGACATAAAACTAGTAATTTTGGCTTCCTAGAATAAATGAAAGTTCCAAGGTTCTTAGTGGGTTTTAGAAGTCCATTAGAAGTGGTTGAGAGGATTATTAAAATAGTATATTATATTTGCATGGATTAAGGTAATAATTATAATTTTGAAAAATCTAACTTTTTGCATGAGGAGGCACAGTAGAATCTGATTTAGGTGGCTCTGGGTAGATCATCTGTAAATGATTTTTTCACAGGTAGTGCCATAATTACAAGATGGTGGGAATTGTTATGGAGTAGCATGTGTGTTCCCTCTCCAGAAGTTATTGCAATGGAGGAAGGTGGGTTGGGCGCAGGGGCGCAACAGTCGGTGGGATGCACAATGACCCTTCCAATATCCAGGAAGCGGCATGAGAAATCAACATTCATGATGTAATCTTTGAAGACGAGCTGGAAGATGATGATGTTGCAATGGACCAGGCGAATGGTTTCTAATAAACGAAGATGGTGATGACTTATCATCAAGAGTGTGTGTGAGTTGCATGATAGTAGTCAAGTTTAGTATCATAGTATGTATGGGTTCAGGGTATGTATGCCTATGTTAAATCATGGTCAGTAGGTATCGAGTTTTCTAGGTGGCACTAATTGTATGTATTGGTTAGATTATCTTGGAGGAGATAATTTTGTTGGGTCTTCTCCTCAAGAGCCTGTTTGAAGTCCTATGATGTATTCTATTTTCTTGAATGAAATTTGCTTATAAAAAAAAGTGCATTAGTGTTGTGGTTCAGATATGGAATTGGCAATGAATGTCCAATATTACCAAATTAAACCATATTTTTGTTTTGTTTTTTCCATGCAAGTTAGAATTTTATTTTGAAATATTGGTTTTACTTACTTGTTTTGATGCTTCTATTTTGTACGGATTCTGTACTGAATTAAGAATGTAGTTCCCCCCTAAGCAGAGCAAAAAAAAAAGCACAAACATTTATTAAAATGTTTTTATCCTAAAATATAGGAAGTAACAGTTTTGATTTCAAACTCTTTCATTCCTAACTATTTCTTATCCTTCCTAAAATGTAGAAGATCTATTTCAAATGTATTTTCTTTTCTTATCTCCTAGTTAAAATGTTGTTTGAATACCAGTAAACATTTTAACATTTATTTCTTCAACTGATTTCAAACTAGCTGTTGTATACTCACATACGTGACTTTCAATGATTTTTCACTTTGAGATTAACAATACTTACAGCTACTTGCTGATCTTGAGAAACTATTGATACAAAATATTCTCTTTTTGCTTAATATATTATCTACGTAATATATAAAGGATATACTTTTGAGTTGTAATTCAATTATTTATTATTCTGATTATATTGTTCACATTATATTTTGAGAGTTATTGAAAAGTGGTAAGAGAGTCTAGATTTAGATCAATGAGCTTGTTGCTATAGCACATATTGATACGTTCTAAGGTGCAAAGAGATCAATAATAGGTGGAATTTAACGAGTGGAGCTCAACAAATTCAAAGATTGAAGGATCAAATTGCCAAGGAGAAAGAATAGCATGCTATTAGCTGATTTGTTCAAATTGCTAGGATAACGACAAGCCATTTTCAATGACTATGTTCGGGGAGATATATTATTATCTTGTAATCAGTTTTATATTTGATTAATATATATTTTTTATGAAATTGGTAAGTGACCAGATGAACATTAAATATAGGGGTCGAATTGCTCGTTTACATATCTATAATTTACTTTTCATAATAGCTTGTTAAAACATTTTGTGAGATTGAAAACAGTAAGCCATTATATTAGACACAATAGACTTGGTAAATATTAAAATCGGACATAGTCAGTCCTATAACACATTTTCATCCCCTTTAGGTACATTTAAACGACTAGGTTTTTTTAGAAAAAATATTATACATATATATACATAAATATAAAAAATTTATAACAAAAAGTTAATACAATTAGATATATTTAAATATAAGAAAAAATATTATACGAATATCACTTTTATATAATATAAAATAAAATTATAAATACGAAATTAAAAAATATTTTATTATATCAGAATTTTAGTATTTTTATAAATATATAATGAATTATAAAATTATTGTATAAATAATTAATAAATAAATTTTACAATAAAAGAATATTTTCATACTTGATATTAAATTATAAAATAAGAACTATAATATATTTAAAAAGTTAATATATAATTATAATAAAGATATATTTTAAATATCTAAATATATTCGCTTGCTTCTCGGTGCATATCAAAAATGAACATAATCCATTATATCATATATATATATATATATATATATATATATATATATATATATATATATATATATATATATATATATATATATATATATATATATATATATATATATAATAGGAGGATAAGATAAAGACATGGAGTCATTTTATTCAACTAAAAATTGGGAGTCATTTTATTCATTTAAAATGATAATTTTATCCTCTATAAATGAATTTTTTTAAAACTTAACGAAATGAATCAAACTCATAATTTCTTTATCATAATACGTTAACAACAAATTCACATCATTATACCAATGATATACTATCAAATTATAAACACAATATTCTATTTTTAAATAAAATTTTCGTTATTTATTCAACAAATTTATACATTTTAGATAATATATTAAGATTCTACAAAATTAAATATATAAATAAAAATATAAAAATTGATATTTTAAATAATAATCATATTAAAATAAAATTTTAAATAAGATAATAACATATATAAAATATTATAAAATATAAATTTTTAATAATAAATAGCATGCATAAAAATATTATTTATCAATATTTGTAACAATTTAAAATATTTAAAATACTATAAAAATTTAAATTGATATATATATAAATAACTTAGTAATATAGGTAAAATTATTGTTCGTAGGAGTAAAATCTTAATTTGAATTAAAGATACAAAATACTAATATTATATATATGATATTTGTTGAGTAAAAAATTAAAAAAAATGATCGATTACGAAAATATAAAATTTGATTTTAATAACATAGTATAAAATCTTATCAATTTAATAGAAATGACATCGGTTAGTAATTTATAACTCGGCCAATAATACTTACAAATAATATTTTAGCTCAAAAATTTAAAATATCTTAATCATCAAATTTAAGATCACAAAAAAATATAATTATATCATATATATATTATTAAAAAAATAATATCTTAAGTATTAAAATTTTATTTATCTAAAAAAATGAGTCACCGATCAACTTATATATTTGATTTTTTTTGACTAATTACAATGCGAGTATTTGTTGTAACAAATCTCGGGATGGACGAAAATCGAACTAGAACCGGGACGACAAGTGGTAATCCCTTGTCACTTGAGCTATTGATTTTAAATTAGTTAAAACATATAATTATATCAAAAAGCGAATTTTTAGAATAATACCTAATTTTAGATTTAAAAAATTATAATTATAATAAAAATATAATTAAAACAATTTAAACTGATGGCCGTGCACGAACTTTTATGCTACTTTTTGTATAAAAATGTAAAACAAAGGCAAAAACTGAAAAATTGGGGGGGAAAAGCCTAAAAAGGCTTTCATATTTACTAAGCACAAACTGCAGTAGCACTGCATTGCACACCCTGCTACTAAAACCCTTCAAATAAAAAAACACCCACACAGTAGAAGAAATGCTCTCGCGCTTCATTTCAAAACCCTCAAATCACCACCTTCGTTTTACCTCTCTCTTGATCTCATCTCAACCCCACCACGCTAATCATCCCCAACACCCTTATCACTCTCCCCAAAACCCTAGTTTCCCAAACCCTAGTTTCTCCTCTCTCAGGCATTTCATCAAACACTTCTCCACCAACAATAGAAACAACAATGGCAACGATGGTTCGTGGAATATATCTTCCGATATCGAAGATTCGACAAGTTTTGGTGGAATTTTAGATAATGGGGTTGCGAAAAATGATAATGGGAATGGGAATGATTTGTTTAAGGTTGGTGGCACGGTTCGAAAGGCGGGTTTAGTGAGTGAGGATTGGGTGAATGACAAGGAGGATGGGGAGTTTGATTTGTTTAAAGGGGTTGAGGAGAGTGGTGAGGAGGTTGGAAATGCGGGTTTAGTGAATGAGGATTGGGTGAATGAGAAAGAGGAGAATGTGGGTTTCGATTTGTTTAAAGGGGTTGAGGAGAGTTTTAAGGGGGTTCGAAAGACGGGTTTAGGGAATGAGGATTGGGTGAATGAGAAAGAGGAGGATGATGGTTTTGATTTGTTTAAAGGGGTTGAGGGGAGTGTTAAGGAGGTTCGAAAGGCGGGTTTAGTGAGTGAGGATTGGGTGAATGACAAAGAGGAGGATGAGGGTTTTGATTTGTTTAAAGGGGTTGAGCAGAGTGTTAAGGAGGTTGAGGGTGATGACGGTTGGGCTACGGCGGATGTGTACAAGATGTGGGATTTGGAAAGTGAAGAGAAAGGAGAGAATGTGTTTGGTTTAGGGGGGACGGAGATGGGTGTGGGTGTGGGTGTGGGTGTGGAGGGAGAGGTTGGTGATGAGGAAAGTGAGAAGAGGAAAGAGGAGAAGATGTTACTCGAGAAAGAAGAGAAGGAGCTTACTGTTGTGTTTAAAGGTGAGATTTTGATATGATGAACTGTTCGTTTTGCTTAGAAATTGTATGTAAATGTTTATGAATTTTAGTCTGTGAGAGTATTTTAAGTTTTGATGATTGGTTACATTGTTCTTGGAATAGTTTATGAATTTGGAAGGATACCAGAAAATGCATAAACAAGCATGTGATGTTTTGTTGTGTTAGTGATTAACTAAAATCTATATAGGTAAAGATTATGTTGATTTATCGGGTTGTTGCAGGTCCAGATCGTGCTTTTGGTGACCTTGTTGCTAAGTCTGGAATCACAGAAGAAATGTTGGAGAGTTTGATTGCACTGAAGGATCTGGAAGGAATCCAAGGACTACCTCCTCTAAGTGAGATAGAGGATATTCGTTATGAAAAGAATACTAGGAAATCTTCAAGGGCAGATATAGAGCGCCAGAAGCAGGAAGAAGTTGCAAATGCACGAGTGAGGCAAGTGGATAGTAAGGGAAGGGCTTATGGAACAGGAAAGAGGAAATGTAGCATAGCTCGTGTTTGGATTCAACCTGGAGAGGGTAAATTTGTAGTTAATGACAAACAATTTGATGTCTACTTCCCTATGCTTGATCAACGTGCTGCTCTTCTTCGTCCTTTTACCGAGACAAAGACTTTGGGTCTTTGGGATGTCAACTGTACCGTAAAGGGAGGTGGTATCTCAGGTTAGTTATCTTGATGCAAGACTTTATTTTAAGTTATTCTAGGTGAGTTAGGTATTATTTTCTCTTCTTTATTTCGTCATTTGATATTTTATTTTCAGTTGGAAACTGCAAACTATGTCATCTCTTTTTCTTTCCATTTACATCCTTTTTATGTTCTTGCGTGATTATCTGTTTTTAGTAATCCAGTTTTTTATTCTCTTTTGTGGTAACTTTACTTGCACAGTGCTTCTGGTTTGCTGTCTGTGCTACTTATATTCTTTTTTTAAAGAAATATTTTAGAAGTATCAATGTTTCTCTGTTTCTCTTTTTTTCCTAACCTGTCAAAAAGGCCGATTCTTTGTCAGTTAGAAGCCTTATTAACCCTTTTTGAGTTTATTACTAGCTGACATTATCAGAAAAATTTGATGCGACTGTATAAGTTATAAAGTACAATAGCATATTTATGCTCATTAGGTACCTTAAGTTCTAATATTTTGCTAAAGCTTTTAAAAATTAAAATATTGCTCATCTTCATGAATCAGTCATAAAATGCGAACCTGTTTGACTCAGGACTAAGCAAAATGACCTCATATTTCTATAATTTAGACAATTGAGCGTGTAACAGAAACATTAATTCTGAGCAAATTATTTTGAGAGAATAATGTAGTGGAAATTCCTGTGAGCTCACAAGTTGATAGGTTTTATTTGAAAATTGGCCAAATTCTGACGGTCCTGATGGATGTCTCTCTTGGGTTTTCTATGTTTTTTTAAAAAAAAATTTATAAACAAGGATTGGATGAACCCTGTACAATGCATGGTAGTAATCACCAACTACCAAGAATCAAATTTGTCCGTAAATCTTAATGAAGGAAGCATAATGATGTTAATGGTCATGTATGCATGTGATAGTTAATACCTGTTGCTTTATGAATAGTTAGTAAAAGAGCAAAGGCAGATATTTGAGCCCAATATTTAGTGAGAGATCTATGAAAGCGTAACTACAGAGGGTGCTTGGAACGATATTAAAAGAAGGAAACATCTGCACAACCCAGACACATGACCTAACCCTTGAGTCTTAAGTCAAACTCTTACACAAAGTCAACATATTGGGTATCTGCTCCAGTAGAAATTACTGCACAAAGCAATGTAGTGTGTATAATAAACATCTCTCTTTTTTAAGTGTCAAAACATGGAAGTTAAAAGAACTAAACAACATCAGTGAAATTAAATATGTGACTATTTGTTAACTAGATAATAATATGTTAATATTATTGAACATAGACGTGAGGGCTGCACCAAACTAAAAACTCAATGACGGATAAGAAACCACATCAGAATCTATTTCCTCTGCTGATGTCTAAATTCTTTCCACAAGTCGGTCTAGGAGACTTGGACAGTATATAAAAGTATAAAACATAACATGCTATATTGAGGATGCCCATCAGAACTCTCACTTGAACTTCCTTATATCATGCAAATGGTTGTTTGGTGAAACATCTAAAGTATAGATTTATATCTCTCTTCTATCTAAAGTAAAGGTTTACTGGTAAAATGTCTGTTGGGATTGACTATTGCTCTCTCTTTCTCACCCTCTCCCTCTCCCTCTCTCGCTCCCTCACCCTCTCCCTCTCCCTCTCTCGCTCCCTCTCCCTCTCTCGCTCCCTCTCTCCCTCCCCCTCCCCTCTCCCTCCCCCTCCCCTCTCCCTCCCCCTCCCCCTCGCCCTCCCCCTCCCCCTCCCCCTCCCCCTCCCCCTCCCCCTCCCCCTCCCCCTCCCTCTCCCTCTCCCTCTCCCTCTCCCTCTCCCTCCCCCTCCCTCTCCCTCGCTCTCCCTCCCCCTCCCTCTCCCTCGCTCTCCCTCCCCCTCCCCCCTCTCCCTCTCCCTCTCCCTCTCCCTCTCCCTCGCTCCCTCTCCCTCGCTCCCCCTCCCTCTGCCCCGCCCTCCCTCCCTCCCTCCCTCAATATATATATTGACTGTCCCCGCCCATTTCTGGGGATTAAACATGTTTAAGATGTTAAGGCTCCCAATTATTGTTGTAGATGAAATGATGAATAGACCTCTTATTCTTGCAATTCTTTTTTTGACGGTGCTTAATATTATTAGAAATGATAGTAAAGAAGTAAGAAATATCGATAAGAGGATTTGATGAGTGAACTCAGGGCCATTAGTTCAAATCTCAATACTCAAGTTTACAAATTACCTGATTAAATGCAATAAAGCTAAGGAGTATATGCAACAGCTGAACATATCAAGTATTAACCACTGATCTTCACGTAAGGTCGCAACTAAACTTTTTGTGAGCTTCTGTCAAATAAGAATGTTGCACTCCATTATTGCTGAAGTATATGATTATCTGTACGTATTCTGTTATTTGGATGTGGATGCATTTATATGAATCGGATGTATAGAAATAAGGTGTAGTTTAGGCCTGTGAATTGATTGGGAAAGTTGAACAAGTCCATAGAGTTCTTCATATTAACAGTTATAGTCAGTTTAATTTTTTATATGGAAGTATCGGTTCACTATCTTATCATCCTTATATTGCTTCTCTCAGTTATATTAGACTCAAGTGACATTGTTTTTATTAAACAGGCCAGGTGGGTGCCATTCGCTTGGGTATCAGCAGGGCCTTACAGAACTGGGAGCCTGATCTACGTCCTCCTCTAAAGGAAGGTACAAGTTATACCTTTCTAGATTTTTTTTATAGACATGTATATCTCTTTCGGCTTGGACATCTATTATTCTGTGCTGGAAGCAGATAATATCCATAATAATTTGAGACATAAGAGGACAGTAAAATGCACAGCAGGGCTAACAGATAATGCTTAAAGTTAGGGTCTATGCTAGGAACACCTACTTAATTCAAAACTTTGCCTAGAATCTTTCCCCATAATTTATATAATGCCTTTGAGCTTCAGAAAGATGTATTACTAATAGCAACATTTTTTTGCAAGAAACACCAATTTAAAGTATTTGATGATGTTCAATATCTAATTTTACAATCGTTATTAATGTAGTTGAATACATTAAAATTTACATCTTCTGAAGTGTCCACCTAGGACTTGCCTACCAAAGCTGCCAATTACAAAGCTGATGTTCCTAAGCTTCTTCTACCACCTAGCTTTGTAGCTCTTATTAGAAATTTTTTTATAAAATGGTTGGGGCTTGGAATTTAAATCTTAAGGATGTAAGGTGAAGCCTGAAAAGTATTGAATGCAAGGTTGCTGGCTCAAATCCTTATAACATATACTTTGTAGGAGTTCTATTCTACTAAAGTATACTTAGATTTCTTTATTCACATTGGGTGTAATCTTTCATTATCTTCAGTTTGTGAAATAGTTTGATTTCCTGATTATGTTAAAATATAATCCTGATTATATTTTGGAGTCTTATGTATGTTAATCCTCTCTCCACCATTCTATGCGGGTGCCGTGAATGCCTCACCAGCAATTCAACGGACACCAATCGCCGTCTTTTCATTCAGGCTATTAGAAATATGAATTTATAGCTTATATGCAGTAAGTAGAATAAATTTATATGTATTTAAGAAAGTATTAGATAAGTATCTAATTAGCAGTTATGTAATATATGCATATATATAATAGAGCAGATAATTAATATATAATGAATTAAATAAATTTACCTATTGAGTGAGTTTTTTATGATTTATATATATGATTATTTGATATATATTATCTGATTCTATACAAATATATATAGTAATTATACAACTAATCTGATTAATATATATTGTTGTATGTAGTTATTTATGTAAGTAACTACTCCCTCCATCCCACGAAATTGTTAACATTTGGATGGGTCATGGAGTTTAAGAGAAGAGAAGAAAATGTGTGTAAAGTGGTGGGATTTACTAAAATTAGTAAAGAAAAATACGCTATTTGAGGAAATGCTAAGAAATGGATGGGATCATGGGACATCCCAAAAAGTAAAGTTTTAAGAAATGGATTGGACGGAGGGAGTAATTACTAATTAGGCAATTAGCTACCGTCTACATATACAGTATAATATATGTAACTATCCCTTTACACACATAATCTGATTACATATATATTTGACTGTCAATCCTTATAAATAGTATTTGTGGTGCATATCAGCATACTTTGAATCCATTTATCAAGATTGGAAATCTGTATTTGTCTTCGCTTGATTTTTTCCAACATATTGATCACCCTAATAATTCATTGTATGCATTGGCAGCTGGGTTCTTGACAAGGGACTCCAGAATAGTAGAACGTAAGAAACCTGGCAAAGCAAAAGCTAGAAAGAGCTTCCAATGGGTCAAGCGATGATCAGATATTGCAAATAATTGTTATACCTGGTGAAGTTTTGCAGTGGACATTTTGATGACCTCCTAAGTTGATAGCTGACGGCCAGCAGCTAAAATGTAAGACCCTGTAATGAGACAAAAATTAGCACCATTTCCGAGTTTCTTCGTGACAAAATTAGATCATCCTTTTTTCCCCTTCTGGATTATAAATTAGGCTTTCTTGAATACTGGAAATTTGTGGAAGCCTGCCAAAAATTACAACTTGTTCTTCATAATTGTAGGTGAGCGATTCATCAACATTCCACAAAAAGGAGCAGGAAGCTAAAAATACTGTTTCTGTTATTATTTTCTTTACAAAGCTGTGTTTAAACCTTTTGTATATGTATAATTCTAAGGAGAATAAGGTAATTTGATATAACGACAGTGTATCATGGACTTGAGAGCTTAAGTCAATTTAACGAAAAACACAGCTGGGTTTTTTTAGCACTTTATATTTCAATAACGTAACTAATTTTCTTAGTCTTTAGTAAACTTAAATTTGATTTAATTTTATGTATGCATACAAGACTACAAGTTTATTGCAGTATACTCTATTTTATTATCTATTATTATATATTTAAAAGTAGCCAATACATGAATAAATTAAATCCAAAAAATTCCTGGGAAATGTCCCGTATACTCCTGTTAAACACACAATAATTACATGAAAGTGTTTATGAAATGTCTAATATACTCCTGCTAAACAAACAATAACAAAAAGTAACTTTCAATTTGAAATACAATAAACTCACACGCTATATTCTCTTTAATATTTATTTTATTATTCATTTATGATAAAATGATTATTTTTCTGTATCTCTCATATTATTTAAATTATAATTTGTGTGTATTGATATTTTTTCTAATTTTATATATGTTTATAAAGAATCTATATATAAATAAGTAGATTAAAGAATTTTAAAAACTACATTTAAATTTTGTTGTTAAAATTTTTAAATAAATAAAATAACTATTCTGCCAAGCAATTTTTCTAGAAGAACAATGTCTCATCTTATTTGTTATGAAAAAGACTTTAACAAAATTTTATTTTAATTGTTACTTTCTTTATCCTAAAATAATGAAATGGTAGTTAATTTTAATATCGGAAAATAACTATCAAGATATTTAATCACATGTATAATAATTAGTTGTTCTGTCAAGTTACCTCAGATACATAAATCTCCCAAGGTCACATCGAAACCTTATTATCTGCACAATGCAACCTTATTATATTTTCATTGTTATTAGAATTAGATCGTATAATTTTATACAGATAAAGTTTTAAATTATATTTTTTATATAATTAGAATGAAAAATTTAATATTATTTGTTTGTCAAGATAAAAACCGAGGTTCGATTTATCATAAGTCCGGAATTAACTTAATATTACTTAACTCTTTTGTCAATCTTCACGTGTTAGGGTAAAGTAATTATCTTGACTTATCTTCTCATATTTGAAATTCGATATCTTGCTATTATTATATTAGTAGTAGGCTAATTTAGTTTTTAATTAATATTTGTTTAATTAGAATATCATAAACTACTTTTTGTGTTCGATAACCGAAGTGTTTGTTGTGATCAATACATGGTATGGGTGGAGTTGGCAAGACAACTCTTGCCAAAGTTCTTTATAATAAACTATGGACAGGAAGATTCAAGGGATGTTCCTTCCTCACAAACGTGAGAGAGGTTTCAGGGACAGATAATGGCCTACTATCTTTACAACAGCAACTTATTAGTGATGTTCTACATAAGAAGATTAATATAGACAATGTTGACAAGGGAATTGAATTGATAAGGTCTAGAATTTGTTCAACAAAAGTTCTAATTGTTATTGATGATTTGGAGAACCTAACAGTGGAATTTTTAGTGGGACCATTTGCTTTGGGGAGCATAATTATAATAACAATGAGAAATGATGAGCTACTGGATACAATTAAAGTAGAAGCCAAATGCAAGGTAAATGGACTCGGTGATACTGAGTCGCGTCATATATGCTGGAACCTTGAAGCAAAATGAGGTGATGAATACTTCGGAAATAATAGAAAGCACATTTTATAGCAGAAAATGGTTTTGACTTCTCATTCTTTTTCAATTTCGAAACTGGAGCAAGTGTTGTGCTACATGCTTTCAACTGTTAGAGCAGGTGTCAGTAGTATAAAACCTTAACTCAGTTGGGAGAGGGTAAACACCAGAAATTATCAAGTAGGTTGAACACATTTTGTTAACACGTGAGGCTTGTCCTACTCCATGTGTTTAATTCAGCCAGGTGGTTAATTCTGCATCATCGGTCGTAATTAACATGTTTGAACATGAGCAAACAACTTCTGATACATTTGGGTGCTTAAAGTACTAATGCACAGGATCCATCATGTTTAGTATAGTTTCAGTTGTGTTTGACATTTTTGCGCTGTTTACATTTATGTTTTTATAGAATCTATATATGACGGTGTTTTGTATGTTAACATCCGTATCATATTACACTCAGTTATTGTGATTATTATTCCAAATAAATCCCAGATGAATAATTAGTCATAAATTTAAATTAAATGAGCATCAAATCTGATTGAAGTTTATTTTAGTTTATTGCATCAGGATTCTGATGACGAAGTACTTGCAGGAGAATGTATGGCATTACTAGCTACAGCTGAAGTTTGTGATACATATGTAACTTCTTTAAATGTCGCTAATCTGCACCCGATTTTTCAGAATTGCTTATGTTGAGCATTCTCAGGCTCCATAGTAACTCTCACCGAAACTAGAGGCGAAAGCAGAGTTTTAGTTATGGATGGTAGAGGCAGAATGAGAGATATGCTTTAGTAGGAGGCAATTTCGACAATTGGTTCAAAATAATGGATGTGCTGGTATTGTTGTTAAAGGATGCTTCAGAGACGTTGATGAGATCCACGGCTGTGATATCTGTTTAGAGCACTTGCAACACATCCTCCAGAATCAAATAGAAGAGGCATGGAGGAGAAACACATTGTGCATATTACCAGAACGATCATTAACGAAGGAGAGTGGTGATATGCTGGCACTGCCTGGCAGTGATGGCATTCTCATCTCCTAAACTGAGCCCTCTTTTTGAAGTATGATCTCAATAAACAATCAACTAATTACTGTAATGTATTATTGTGATAAATGAAAGTTATAAAGTTAACAGTGTATAAAGTTATTGAAGATGGTACATAACTCTTGAGTTTTGCTCTCAAGTGTTTGAGCTAGTACTGTTGCTTCACTACTATTATACCCAGATTTTTATTGTCTATTATAGTCATAGGTGCCCTTGATGTCTGTAGATGCTAGATGCTACTATCTGTGATTGTGCACTTGCTCAAGAATATGACACATTTACCACTTTACTCCCAACTACCAAGCCACATTAACTAGATTTTAAGTTTCTGAAATCAAAACCCAATTATTTGATTCCATTGCACCTGCTATATCTAATTTAAGATATCAAAACTAAAGGCTCAAGGCATCCCTTCCTTAGAAACTATGTAATGGGTAGCATAAAAATAATTAAATCCAATGTTGATCCTCGGGTGGTTTGAGCAAATGTGATGGTCGGAGTTTATTGAATAATGAATGTTGCATTTTAATTGGCATTGACCTAAAGGCTACGAATAATGATATATACCAGCATGAGCTATCTCTTTAGACATCTCCGATTTACGTATTTATCCACACCACCTCTTCTGTTGTATTAGTCCGGTTAGCTCTTCATAGCTACTTGACTAGATTTCTAATTTACAGTGAATTATGGCAAATCCGATAGTTTTCTTCGATATGTCAATCGATGGTGCACCAAATTGGTCGCATGGTAATGGAGCTTTATGCTGACATGTGTCCCGTTACTTCTGAGAATTTTCACTTTGCACGGGCAAGAAGGGAATTGGGTTCTTTGGCGTGAATTTGCATTACAAGGGCTCCAGTATCGACCATGTAGGTCCTGGAAACTATATAGGAGGCAATATAATCCCCCACTCCCCCGATGACTTCAAAGGCATAGGGGAGTCAATCTACGGTATCAACTTCAAGAATGAGAAATCTTGGAAAAAGCATGACAGACCAGGAACTTTGACAATGTATGCTGGGGATGATGGAACAGCATTGAACGGATCACACTTCGTCATTTGCATAGCAGGGGGTTACTACAGAGAAAAGTGTAATCCTGTGTTTGGAAACGGTTTGAATGTGATGTACGATATTAATCATGTTGCATTATCAGCTTCAGGACAGCCTATCAAACCAGTGACCATCGCAGATTGTGGGGAGATCACTAGTACGAGAGTCTTTTTCGACATATCTATTGGGGGTAAACAAGCTGGTCGCATAATAATGAAACTGTTTGATGATACAAATCCCAAGACAGCAAGGAACTTCCGTGCACTTTGCACGGGCGACAGGGGAATTGGTAAGGTTTCACGTAAACCCTTGCACTACAAAGGATCTAGCTTCTACCGGGTTATTCCTGGAATTACGTGCCATGGAGGTGATATCACCGAAGGACAGGGGCGGATGCACACTGTGGTGAGGGGGTGGAGAGGACCCCATTGAAGTTGGGTTGAAACTAACAAAACTATACTTCATATAATAAGAATCAATTAAAATATGAGAAAAGGCCCTGTATGTCACAATTTTAGGTGGAAATGCCCTAAATGGCACAACTAGTAATAATGACCCTAAATAGCACTCCAAAATGCTACATAGTGTGGCGTGCTGGAAAAAAGGTGAAAACGCTATTTCGTGTAGCGTTTTGCACTTTTTTTTAATTTTTTTCGGGGAAAAACGCTACTTCGTGTAGCGTTTTGTATTTTTTTTAATTTTTTTGGGGAAAAACGCTACTTTATCTTGGGTTTTGGACTAAAAAACGCAACTTAAAGTAGCGTTTTTGGGGAGATTTTTTTTTTTCAAAACTCTACACGATGTAGCGTTTTGGAGTGCTATTTAGGGCCATTTTTTCGGGGTGTGCCATTTAGGGCATTTTCTCCCCAAATTGTGACATATAGGGCCAACACCCTTAAAATATATGGATGAATCCACCGAAAAAAGTTGAAAAACTAGTAGGAAGTAAATTTAGAATACAAAACATCTCTTATTTATATTAATATTATATTTTATTAAGTATTATCATATTTGTTTTATATAAGAAACCCACTTGAATAAATTACTGGATCCGTCGCTGTCAAATGAGATGGCACAGGATTATGGGAGTCCATTTACAGCCCTGACAAATTTGAGGCTGAGAATTTCGTGGAAAACATACAGGGCCTGGGATCTTATCGATGTTAAGTAGTGCATACGGTGGGCATATTGGATCACAGTTTTTCATTACTACGACAAAGACAGAGTGGTTGGACGTAAAGCATGTTGTTTTCGGACAAGTTGTGAAAGGGATGGAGGTGGTCAAGGCCATAGATAAAGTTGGATTGACAAATGGAAAGATTTCTATGGCAGTGATAATTGCTGATTGTGGTCAGATAATTGGCATTGACCTAAAGGCTACGAATAATGATATATACCAGCATGAGCTATCTCTTAAGACATCTCCGATTTACCTATTTATCCACATCACCTCTTCTGTTGTATTAGTCCGGTTAGCTCTTCATAGCTACTTGACTAGATTTCTAATTTACAGTGAATTTTGGCAAATCCGATAGTTTTCTTCGATATGTCAATCGATGGTGCACCAAATTGGTCGCATGGTAATGGAGCTTTATGCTAACATGTGTCCCGTTACATCTGAGAATTTCCGTGCACTTTGCACGGGCGAGAAGGGAATTGGGTTCTTTGGCGTGAATTTGCATTACAAGGGCTCCGGTATCGACCATGTAGGTCCTGGAAACTATATAGGAGGAGGCAATATAATCCCCAACTCCCCCGATGACTTCAAAGGCATAGGGGAGTCAATCCACGGTATCAACTTCAAGAATGAGAAATCTTGGAAAAAGCATGACAGACCAGGAACTTTCACAATGTATGCTGGGGATGATGGAACAGCATTGAACGGATCACACTTGGTCATTTGCATAACAGGGGGTTACTACAGAGAAAAGTGTAATCCTGTGTTTGGACAAGTTGTGGACGGTTTGAATGTGATGTACGATATTAATCATGTTGCATTATCAGCTTCAGGACAGCCTATCAAACCAGTGACCATCGCAGATTGTGGGGAGATGACTAGTACAAGAGTCTTCTTCGACATATCTATTGGGGGTAAACAAGCTGGTCGCATAATAATGAAACTGTTTGATGATACAAATCCCAAGACAGCTAGGAACTTCCGTGCACTTTGCACGGGCGACAGGGGAATTGGTAAGGTTTCACGTAAACCCTTGCACTACAAAGGATCTAGCTTCTACCGGGTTATTCCTGGAATTACGTTCCATGGAGGTGATATCACCGAAGGACAGGGGCGAATGCACACTGTGGTGAGGGGTGGAGAGAACTCGACTGAAGTTGGGTTCGAAACTAACAAAACTATACTTATTATAATAAGAATCCATTAAAATATATGGATGAATCCACTGAAAAAAATTGAAAAACTAGTAAGAAGTAAATTTAAATATAAAACATCTCTTATTTATATTAATATTATATTTTATTAAGTATTATCATATTTTTTTTATATAAGGAAACTACCGAAATAAATTCCTAGATCCGTCACTGCCGAAGGAGATGGCACAGGATTAGGGGAGTCCATTTACAGCCCTGACAAATTTGAGGCTGAGAATTTCGTGAAAAAACATACAGGACCTGGGATCTTATCCATGTTAAGTAGTGCATAAGGTGGGCATATTGGATCACAGTTTTTCATTCTACGACAAAGACAGAGTGGTTGGACGGAAAGCATGTTATTTTCGGACAAGTTGTGAAAGGGATGGAGGTGGTCAAGGCCATAGATAAAGTTGGATTGACAAATGGAAACATTTCTATGGCAGTGATGATTGCTGATTGTGGTCAGATATGTCATCACGATGATATTGAAAACACTCCCACCAACGGACTAGCGGTATTAGTTGACTCAACATAATTGCCTTGTAATACAACAAGGCAAATAATCAAAGCTAATGTTAATTTTGTTTTCGTTCATTGTAAATAGTTTTTTCTAATAAAAAGGGCATTTTCACTTCGTATCTATTTCAATTGTTTTCTCACTTTTTCACACTTATGTGATCTATCACTAGATTTAACACTTTCAATATTATGAAATTTTAGTACATATATTATGGTTAATGAACCTTTGTATCACAATTTAATGAAAAATGATCCAAAATATCACAATTTAAAATTTTGACCCTTTTATCATTGAAAAATGCATTTCTAAATTAAGTTTTTAAAAAACATATTATAAACTTACGTTTTCAGTAATTATATAAAAATAAATAAAATTTTAAAATCATGAAAACGCATGTTACATATGCGTTTTAAGATGATAACGTAATTTTAAAATGCGTGAGAAAGGTTTCTAGAATTTAAAAAAACTTAATTTATTTTACTTCTATATCCATTAATACATCCAATAATATCTATAAAACATTTATTTCAGTTCTATTTCCTAATTATTACATTCATTAACAGTTACATAATTAACATTTATAATTATATCTAATATTCTAATTCAGTATTTCATAATAATACTTTAATTAACTAATAAAATATTAATTTCATCACTCTTTTACCACTAATAATAAATATCATTTTAGCTACTAGAATCACTATATATATCATTTTATTATATCTTAAAAAAAATTAATAGAAAAGTTAACGAAAGAACTATATCACTCATTTTATGTGTTTTCGTGACTTCATCTATATATTTTTCAGGTGTTATGCTTTTTTATTATTAATTCTTGTAGCGAACACATCATCCGTTCATTAACTTTTTCATTAATAATTTTTCAAAATTTATCGGAATGATATATATAGTGATTATAATGATTTAAATGAGTACTCGTGAAAATCGGGGAATTACTTGATAGTTTTTGGTGATAATGATGAACACGTTGATATAACAATTATATCTTTTATCTCATAAAAATTGGACCTAAAATTCTAGAGAGTATGGAATAAAACTATGAAAAACTTGTTTAATTTTTATGGCTCAAATAATGATGCAAATGATTAATTGTTAGGAATAAATCAATAAAGCAACTTATGTAATAATGAGCTGCAGTGCTGAGTACATATTACATTTATCTGGTCAAATTTATTTCAAGAAATTCCAAATGGTGGACCTTATTCTAACGTGCATTGCAAAATGGAGAAACATATTCTTGTCCATAAATTATGAGTAAGCTTCGCCGCATATCAACACTAATTTTGAACCTTTCCTCCCCTGTCTCTGCAACACCAAAAAATCACATTCATTTTCTCTTTCTACTCATATCACACTATACCACAACCACTCTACCACCCTTAGCTCTCAACAAACCATTACAATGGGAGAGCATTCTCGGGACGACGATGACAATGCCCCACCATCCCGCAACAAAAATTTGGGGGAGTCATCCTGGGATAATGACAATAATTCACAACAATCTATTAATGTTGATGGTCCGGTGTGTTCACTTAATAATGCGCCTCCACCAAATGTATCGATTGGAGAGAGATCCAAGGACTATGACACCAAGCCAACGGCCTCATCTGAGAATAATACGAGACAAGAACCTGTAAATGCTGGAAAAAAATCTGGCAATAAGACAACAAAAGTTGACAATGATAAACGAGAAAATAAGGCTCTGGCCAGCAAGGAAGGCATGGAGAATGACAAGAGGCCTCCATCTTCTATAAGATCACCGACACCTTGCAACAGAACAAACGAGATTGATAATGCATCGGTTTCATTAGACAATGCACCATTGCCCCAAAACAATACAATAGGACAAGATTCTGATAGTATTAGCAAAAATCAGGCTAGCCCTCCGCCTGACAAGAACGCAAAAGAGGGTAGCAATAATCCACCAGCTCAATCTGCTTCACCACCTCAGGAGAATACAATACGGGATGACAATAAGCCACGGGACGTCGGTGCTTCACAAAATAAAAACAAAACAACAGATAATGATAATCCATCTTGTGTTCTAGACAATGCGCCACCAACAGGCAACGCCACAACAGGAGAGCCATCACCTGATTATGATAATTCAATGTGTGCGCTAGACAATGCACCACCAACAGGCAACACAATGACGGAAGCCAATGCTACTAACTACAAAAAATCGAAGAAAACAGCAGACGAGCAGAATAAAACTGCACAATCTCATAAAAAACCCGAAAAACCACTTGACAATGATAGTCAAATGTGTGTGTTAGACAACGCGCCACCAACAGGTAATACACAAATGCCACCACCTGATCAAACAAACTCGAGTGCATTAAAAGCACAATCGCCTGACAAAACATGTTCACCAGCAACAGGCAGCACGACGCAAATGCCACCTGATCAAACAAACACGAGTTCGATAAATGCACAACCGCTTAACAAGACATGTACACAACACATTGTGATCAACGGAACTGATCCAAAGGCATCATCAATGTACAACACACACCAGCTCCGTACCAATACAGGCACCAACATAAAACGACACCGTCCCAGATTACAAAACAAATACAGCCTGGATGAACGAGGCTGCGTCTCTAACTACGAAGACGATGACTACAACGAATCCGGCGACGCTGCCGGAGCTCCGGTTATCTGCAGCTGCGCCAACACCGGTTACGAGTACTCCAAGCCGTCAGACGGCCAATCGCTCCCCGAATTCATCGGAAACGACGCAAATTCGCCGGAGATTTTCAAGGCGCCGCGCCGCGCCGCCGTACATCCGAACCGGCCGCCGTTCCTGGAGCTCCGGCCACATCCGCTTCGGGAAACTCAGGTCGGAAAGTTTCTGAGAACAATTGCGAGTACCGACACGCAATTATGGGCAGGAGAGGAGTGTGGAGTTAGGGTTTGGAGATTATCGGATGCGTATGAGGCAGGGATTGGGGTCGGAGGTAGGGCGAGACGTGGCGATGAAGAGGCAGCGCCTTTTTACGAGTCGGTGAGTACTTCACCTACAATGTGTTTGGTAATTGATTGCGGAACTAAGTTGGTTTGGAGTGGACATAAGGATGGTAAGATTAGATCATGGAATATGAATGAGGAGTTAAATGATAATCCGTTTCCTGAAGGTTTGTCGTGGCAGGCTCATCGCGGTCCTGTTCTTACTTTGGTGATATCTTCGTATGGTAAGTTGTAAAATTTGATAGGATTTAGATTTTGTGTAATGTTGATTTCGATGTAATCATAGTTTTCGAGCTTGGTATCTGTATAATTTGTTCGTGGAAATATTAGAGATCAAACACGACAACTGATGCAGTAAATTTCTTAGAATATGTTGATAGTTAGAATCTAGACGTATATTGTGGTGTTATGATTTCGTCATCTATCTTTCTGGTTTTGCTTATTGGTAGAATGTTTGCGTATATGTGGTGGTAGAACACGTCCTTTTATTAACTTCATCTATGCAACAATCGAGAATTTTTATGGTGCCGATTTGTCATTTTGTATAATAGTGTTTACCAGACAATAGTTCAGCTGCTGATATTTTGTTTAATGTTTATTTTAGTGTTACTGCAATTTAATTTACAAAAATAAAGATAAACTGTCTTGTTTTGATTCCCTATATCTATCTCGTGTTTATCATCGTGGATATTAAACTCCTGTTACTGGAATTCAGGTGACTTGTGGTCTGGTTCTGAAGGTGGCGTTATACAAGTCTGGCCTTGGGAAGCTATTGATAAATCTCTTGCACTAAAAATAGAGGAAAGACACATGGCATCATTACTAGTGGAAAGATCGTCCGTTAACCTCAGGAGTCAAGTCACTGTGAATGGTGTCTGTAATATTTCTTCTCAGGATGTCAAAGTTTTGTTGTGTGATAAGGCTGTTGCTAAAGTGTGGGCATTTGGGACTTCTTCTATCTCACTCTGGTACATATTCACTTTACACTCCATTAAATCATTCTAGCAATTCTATGGAATCTACATGTCTGTCATTTTAATAGTAAATGGTGATTGATTTTTTCTAACACCTAATTTAGCAATTAATTGTATGTTTAAAAACAAGACCATGATAATCTATATGCCTTGTTACTTGATAATTTTGAAAAAAAACTTCAAATCAGACCTAATTATCCTGATAGTCGGTGAACTGCAGGGATGCTCGTTCAAGGGAACTTTTGAAAGTGTATAATGTAGATGGACATATTGAAAATAGAGCTGATATGCCATCAGTGCAAGATCAAGGTGTTGAAGATGAGATAAATGTGAAGTTAGTTCCTAAATCCAAAAAGGATAAACAAGGATTTTTGAAAAGGTCACGCCATGCTATTATGGGAGCTGCAGGTGCTGTTCGTAGGGCTGCATCAAAGAGTGGGAACGAAGAATCAAAGCTGAAAACAGAAGCTGTAGTGATTGCCTCAAATGGAATGATCTATAGTGGATGTACAAATGGCTTAATTGTTCAGTGGGATGCAAATGGCAATCGTATTCAAGAGTTTAATCATCATCCTTGTGCAGTTCTTTGTTTTTGTACCTACGGATCACGCATATGGGTTGGATATGTGAGTGGCATCGTTCAAGTGCTGGATCTTGATGGAGTTATGATTTCAGGCTGGGTTGCTCATAATGGCCCTGTTATAAAACTGGTAGTTGGAAATGGTCATGTTTTTAGTTTGGCTACCCATGGTGGTATACGCGGATGGAGCATTATATCGCCAGGATCTCTTGATCAGATTATAAGACCAGAATTATCCAAGAGAGAACAAATTTATAAAAGACGAGAAAATATCAAAATTTTAGTTGGGACATGGAATGTTGGTCAAGGAAAACCTTCACATGATGCACTTATGACTTGGTTAGGTTCTGCAGTATCAGATGTCGACATTTTGGTTGTTGGTCTGCAAGAAGTGGAGATGGGTGCTGGTTTTTTAGCCATGTCTGCTGCAAAAGAAACCGTGAGATTCCACAAGCTCTCTTAATTTTACTGAAAAATATGAATTTCTCTCTCACAGTCTGTTTGTCTATTCGCACTCCTCCCTGCTGATTTTACAATTCAATTGAATATTTAGCGTCTCAATTGTAGGTAGGACTTGAAGGGAGTGCTATTGGGCACTTGTGGCAAGATGCAATTGGGAAGGCAGTGGATGAAGGATCAACTTTTGAACGTGTAGGTTCGAGGCAGCTGGCGGGCTTGCTCATTGCTATCTGGTAAGTACATGGCCACCAAAAGTTCTTGCGCTCTTCTTACATCATTTAAGCCTTGTATTTTTAGTTTTCTAGATTACCTTCTGCAAGTATTAGTTTATGCTGATAACTCTGCTAGGGACTTGTGTGTTAAATATATATTACAATATGGACCTATCAGGGACTGCATGTTATTTAAAATTCGTCTTTTGTGTTTGTAAATATCCATATCCAGGGTAAGGTCTACTGTGAGAACATACGTGGGAGACCTTGATGCTGGTGCTGTTGCATGTGGATTGGGTCGAACATTTGGTAATAAGGTATCAATATCTTTCTTCACATACTTCACATGTCATGATTGTAGATATATAATCTTCTTAAATATCAAATTTCAACAAATTTTGTGATACTAAATCACTTCCTTTATATTTTAAAGTACCTTATTCTGCAGTATGATTTACATTTCCCCTTTTTTGTTACCAGGGTGGTGTTGGTTTGAGAATAAGAGTGTATGATCGTATAATGTGTTTTGTGAACTGTCACTTAGCTGCACATCTGGAAGCTGTCAATCGTCGCAATGCTGATTTCAGTCATATATATCGAACAATGGCTTTCAGCCGGACATCTAATCTCCTGAACAATGCTTCTGGTATGCTGCGACACCTGTTCTTAATTTGTTCCCTTGCCTTGTCCATGTATTTATTTTGGATTCTTTATTCTTCTGGGTTGCCATGGATCATCTGTCTTGCAGCTGGGGTCTCATCAGCGGCTCAAGGGCCACGTGGTACAAATGTATGAATATCCGCAGCTGATATATTTCTTTATCCATTTGCAAATCATAAATTGAACTACACAGCCTTTCTTTTGGCAGGCGGTAGAGTCCAATCCTGGGAAAGGGAAACCTGATTTAGCTGAAGCTGATTTGGTTATATTTTGTGGTGATTTCAATTATCGACTTTTTGGAATATCTTATGATGACGCAAGAGACCTCGTGTCCCAGAGAAGTTTCGACTGGCTACGTGAAAGAGATCAACTGAGAGCAGAAATGAAAGCTGGTAAAGTTTTTCAAGGAATGAGAGAAGCCATCGTCACATTTACACCCACTTACAAGTTCGACAGAGGAAAACCTGGATTAGGAGGTATCTTACTTACAAAATTACTCATATATCATTTATCTACAACAGTTTTTTCTTGAGTTTGTTGAATCAATTTTTACTTTGTCAGGATATGATTCTGGGGAGAAGAAGCGCATTCCTGCCTGGTGTGATAGGATATTATACCGAGACAACCGGTCATCTTCAGCACTAGAGTGCAATTTAGAGTGCCCTGTAGTAGGTTCAATATTACAGTGAGTTCTTGGTGATTTGTTCTTGCTAGCTATTTTTATTTATTTGTTTATTTTCCACTTTTTTGGTTTAAAGACTGGTTTGTTAAACTTGGCAGTTACGATTCATGTATGGAAGTGTTAGAAAGCGATCACAAACCTGTCCGATGCAAATTAAATGTTGAAATAGCTAATGTCGATAGATCAGTACGGAGGCAAGAAATGGGGAAAATCATTAGCTCACCGCAAGCAAGAAACTGTTTGCATAATGAGCTACATTTCGTTCCGAAAACTGACGTTAGTACCAACCGTATAGTTCTACAAAACCAAGAAACAAACAGCTTAAAAATCACAAACAAAAGTGCAGTAGACAAAGCTGTATTTCAGATCATATGTGAAGGACAGGCTATCATCCAGGATGATAAGCAAGATTTAGTGTACAGCCCAAGAGGTGCCTTTGGTTTCCCTCGTTGGCTTGAGGTAGTTATTACTCTATTTCACATTTTTAGTTGATTCTTTATGCTTAATACCAGCAAACAAAAACTCATATGTATTGAATGAGACGTAATAAAGGGTGTTCTAGAGAGTAAACCACACAAATTTGTTTTTTTGGAAATCGTCGACTTCATAAATGTAAACTCTTTCTCTGTGTAGGTTATTCCAGCGTTTGGGGTAATTGGACCTGATCAAGTAGCAGATGTTTTAGTTCGTCATGAGGATTTCCATACTGCGGAACAACTTTTTGATGGATTTTCACAGACCTGTTGGTCTGAAGAAACCTACGACAAAGAAGTTTTACTGAAGGTGGTTCTACGAGGTAATTGGTCGTCAGAGACGAGAAGTCATACGGTTCACGTACGTCACTGCTACTCTGCCAAATCAACGCAGGCTGACTCTTCAAAGGGGAGCGGTTCTGGAAAATCAGAGGGCAGTGTTTCCAAGAAACACTCAGAGGGCAGTGGTTCTAAGAAGTACCGAGGAAAATCTGGAAGTAAGCATGGAAGCAAACAATCCGATAATGATGAAAGTAGGAGTTTTCACGGTTCTGAAAAAGATACAAAATCATAGAGCACCTTGAATGTATTGTCTCTTCTGTCATTTTCCTCTTCAGATAACACTGGACAGCTTCTACACTGTAAATAGTTTGACATACTTGTAGCTCAAAATACGATAGGTGCGCGTAGCTAATCATCTATTGTGGCACATCAATTTTTGTATAGTATAGGCCTATGGGGTCATAACCTTTTACAATATAGCATCTTTAGAGGTTAGCCTCTCAGGCTAAACAAATAGTAGTTACATGGGCAAGTTCTGTTTTAATGTAAAATTAGATAGAGAATAAGAACCTTATATAGATTTGAAGGGAAAATCCGCTTGCAAGCTCGAGCAAAACTGCAGATGTATTTTTTCATAACGAGTAGAACACTACTGGACATTCCATAACAGAATCAGGAAGATGAGATAAACCTTCTGAACAAGAAGTATTAAAACCTAAAATTTCCACGTATGAAAGTAATGTTCAAGGACTGCACCAGTTTCCCTTTAGACTTTGACCTAATGTGTAACAGTATCAGGAGTACCATGTAAATTTTTCCCTTGTGTTCTTACGCCCATGATATTTTCCTCAATCAGTCAACAGTTTATGCAATATCTGGCAAAAATATAGATTCCGTTGTGAAGAACAGAGTATTGAAGATTCAAGTGGTGATAACAAACTGTTACAAACAAGTTACAGTTGCACTATATCTTGTACAAATCTAACACTGCATTTTAGTCTCATTTGAAAGTCCGCGAGTTGGACAAGGTATTCGGGGGTAGGGCCGTAGGGGTAGCTGATAACCAGAAAACCAGTAAAGAAAAAATCCACAGAAATAGCAGGATTTTGTAGCAAATAACTTGTATATACATACATAAACATTTATTCCTAACAAATTTCACTTACATGTCAGGTTTTGTGTGAAGATTTGTGCAACTATATTATATATCTGCTGTTGCTGCCTTTTTCCTGCCGTGGAATTCCAACATAATTCGTATCATGTTATAATCCGTTGACTTGATTCTATCCAAAATCTCATCTCCTGAGTACACTAGTAACACAAGTGTCAAGTACCCAGCAAGGGAAGAAGAGCCAATGTCTCTCAGTAAGCATTCTGAATAAGCCTCTACATGCAACTCACCCCAGTACTTTTGAGAATATATCAACTATTATTGAAGGATATATGTATATATAGGTACCATGGACTATTTTAACTTCATTTTCTTTTTCATCTTCTGATTTCAAAATGTCAAGAACTCTTAAACCGCATACATCCTCTTATTATACATCTCTGGATCTGATGACATTGAAACAGAACGAGGGGTCTCCGATCTTCTTATACTCCTCATCTTTGACTCCTCCAACCTATGCCGAATTACGCAATAACACATTGAGCCAATAGTTGTGAGCATAATTACACTACCAATAACAGTTGCATACACCGCAAGCCACCTTTCATGTTTACCCACCACTACATATGTGAGAGAAATAAAAGCAATTGAAATGGAAACACAAGCCAACCACATGAGCTTGTTTATGACAAACATGAGTTGCTGCTTTGATTTTTCTTCTATCACAACCACAGACGTCTGCACTACAACAACAGCCAAAGAGATAAATAATGCCAAACTGTCGAACAAAAAGAAGATTATGAAAGAAGGATACTTGGCTATATGAGCTTCCCCTAGTGAATTTCCTGTGTTTTTATCCTCAACATACTGACCAGGGACAGTAAAGATGGCTGCAAAAGCTACTGTAGCAATAAGGACAGCAACAACAGTTGCTGAATTTATAGCATTGTTGAGACCACTGATGTGGAGCTTCTTTATCCTCTTCACAATTTTCTTTACCCTGAAGCCAGTTTGACGAGTCTGTCGGATTTGTGACTCTACGTCATGCTTTATGTCACTGACAGTCTGCTTGAGCTGTTTTGCTGCAGTCGGAGGTGTTCCATTATTGGCACCTGCTTCCTTCAAAATGGAAATAAGTTCTGGTGTTCCAAACTTCACTGCAATATCAAGAGGGGTTTCTCCTGCCTTGTTGACGGCATTGACATTAATGCCCTCAACAGATACTAAGCAAGACACAATCTGTATCAAAACAAAAAAAAGAAAATTCTTAAATTTAATGCTTATTGCACTAAGCCTCCTTAAGTTTCAACATAGGTCAAACTAAGATTTCATTGTCTAGCTACGTGCTACCTACTACAGAAACTTCATACGACTGAGTGTTACTAATACAGTAATACTTTCATTATTTTAGTGATTAAACAACCAGAGGGTTGCAAGTTCGCATTTAACACTAGTAACATTTGATGTCAGTCATGAAAGTAAAAAAAAACCCAGTAACTTACAGCATGTAGTAACCATACAGACTCTAGGTTTTACAGATCATGTGTGTCCCAGGGAGACAGAAGTAACTCTCTGTAAATTTGATGCAGATAGCTGCTCACAATCACAAATGGTTGTTGATAAAAGCTGGGAGATATGGGTACATTGACATTACTGCATATGGCAGATAGTTTTTCTACAATACTGAAGTGACCCTGAGTGCTACATTTAGCTATGTGAGACACATTTGGATTTGAAATAGTTTGTCAGAAGATAAAGATGGGATGAAAAATCAGATCTCAAGGATAAATGACGTACCATGTGATTATATGTATATATATATATATAAAGATAAGAAAAATGAAAATATGACCTGAGGACAACCCTTTCTGGTTGCAATATGTAATGCCGTATTCCCTTTGCTGTCTTCCAAACTCAGTACTGAAGGATCAGGTTTGATTAGTTCCTGCACAATCTCAACATTTTTTCCCTTCACCGCCATGTGCAGTGCAGTTTGCCCCTTTAGATCAGTCCTGAACCCAATGCTTGGGTCTTTGCTTAAAAGAGATTTTGCAACTTCCAAGTGGCCCATCCTTGCTGCTGTGTGGAGCACTGTCTTGCCATTGTTTCGAGCTATCTTGGCAAGATTTGAGTCAGCATCCAGAAGCAGATTGACTACATCAATGTGTCCCTGAGCTGCAGCAGTGTGCAAAGCAGTTGAATTGGATGCATCTGTAGTCATAACCAGGTTTGGGAATGAATGCAGAAGTTCTTTAAGGACCTCTGCAAAATCATGTCATAAAAGGCTATTAAGAGGACAAATAGCATGACTACATCACATTATATAAAAGAAATAAAGAACCAGGCTTACCCTTGGGTACACTTAGGGACTTTTATTGGCATTAGGTGCAGAACAAGGAATCAAAACACAAATATTTACTTATTTTCTGTTACTATTTCAAAAATAAATGGTTACAAATTATCATGAAGTTTACTCATGTTGTATAAGTAAACTACTACAAATATTCTAGGTTATGGTAGTAGAGTTAGAATTTGAGTCACTTAAATGATATAATTACAATAGTGGATTGAAAGTACGAAACAGATATTGACTGAATATAGTTTCCTTATTATTATGGTTACTTTTTAGGCCCCCCTCGTAATGTGGGAGATGTAATAATATTTTATTATAGGAGATTATTAAAATGAATTATTGACTTGGAGCATTTATTTCCCTTTTATGGATTGTGATCTGTTTTATGGTTGAGAAACACTAGGGGTAGTGATTTTTCTGTGGTTGAATCACCCTAATTTTAACCTTTTTATTGTTTAAGATGTATTATTTCTTCTTTTTATTGTTGTAGTGCATCATACCAAACCCAACATCCTTTCTTTGATCTTATGGCAGCTCACAGCCTCCAAGGCAATGACCCCAGGTTAAAATTAAAGAATAGGAAGCGAGAACTTCTTCACCACCAGGATTACTCTTGGGGTCACCAAGAGCCCTTGATTGACCCTATATGGCCAACAAACATTGGGCAACCAAAACCTTTGTATAGACATGATGCCCAACTTGGATATAGTTGAAGAAATTTTTTCATCAAAAAATGTTATGAAACTCACTTCAAGGCTTAGACAACTCAGAAAATATGTTGCATGGATCATTTCAAAGAAAATGTATACTCAACTCCTATAAGAAACTTGACAGACCATCATAGGATTAAAAAAACAGCAAACTTGTAAAAGTTTCACACATCGAGTCAACATGTTTCTTAGGAATGCACGTTCATATAACTAGAAATGAACAAGATAACTTTATTAACATGATAACATCTAAATGCAAAGTCAAATTAGATCTGAGTAAGAACAAATTCTTGTGAACATCGATTAAGCAAAACAATTCAGCCAAATTTTTCAATAGCAATGTATATAATCAAACTAACAAAATTAAGAAAAAATTACCCAGTTGGCCCTGCTTTGCAGCAACATGAAAAGGATCATATCCATTATTCGCTGCAATAGAGGCGGTTTGAAGATCAAGATGTTTCAAGAATTCTGCAACAACAAGAGCATGCCCATTTTCCGTAGCAACATATAAAGGAGTCTCACCCTCTTGATTTTTCTTCGATAGCAAATCCGTTATAGCATTAGCATCAAACCTCTGAAGAATATCAATCGCCTTCAACAAATTCCCAGCTCGAGCAGCAAGATGAAGCGGAGAATCACCTCTCTTCCCAGGTGATTCTTTACTTCTCTTCCTCTCACCACCAAAGCTAAGTTGCCTCTCCATAGCTAATCTAAAACTCTTCTGTTTGTCCATCAATCCGCGAAAACTCTTCTGCTTCTCCATAACCCCACTACCAAAACTCTCTTGTTCCTCAATATGCTTCTCCCCTCTAAAGCTTGAGTGTCTCTCCATCACTCTTCGAAAACTTTTTTGTTTTTCCATTTTATCAATCCTAAAACTAACTTGTTTCTCCATGGTCATTGAGCAATCAGTACCAAAAACTAACAATCTCTTCTTAAGCTAACAAATTATTTACCTATATAATTCACTAAAATCAAGAAATACAAACACCACTATGTTACCATCTTTTTGCATAAAATCCCCAGATGAAATAACTTACAGATCCAAACTTTTTACCTGAATCATGAAATTGGTGAAACCCCAAAAGCTCTATAAGATCAAAAGCTCAAATCTTCACTTCAAACCAAACTTATAAGCTCAAATTCACTGTGTGTATTCAACCCTGAAATGATCGAACAACAAGAACCACCAGCCACATGTGCCATGTGGTATATATGAATATATCAACTTCACATACTTCTAAAAAACAAGTACTCGTATAACTTAAAAAAGCACAAGAAGGTTTGTTTTTGTTGTATTTTTATATTGAAAACAATAATAATAGCAGCCGCCTTTAAAGATTACATTAACATAGATACATAATCTTTAGTGATGTCTGGATGGGTAGGGAGGACCCACAATGTGGAGACTATTATGTACAATTTGAAAATAATACTAGTAATTGAGACACACAGAGATAGAACCTCGTCCGGCAATCCTGTCTTAACACTTTCATGCTTCGTCTATTTATAATTTATAAAATTTGCCTACGATATGAAATAAATTTACCTTGGTAAAAAGTTTTTTGATGTAATCTTTTTGGTCCCACAATTATTTCGGTTTTATTGTCTAAATCCCTAAATAAAAAATTTCGTAGTTTGGGTCTTTAATTTTTCAATTTTTTAATTTAAGTCATTATATTAAACGTTCGACAAAATCTTGATAACGTGATTGTTACTTTTACATGTCAGCAGGTGACATGTATGAAAATTAAAGAAAAAAATGAAATGAAAGAAAGAAAATATAAAAACATATACACGTGACTTTTTAAGCATTTATATTCACTTTATTTAATCGATACATTCATTATGATAAATTGACAGGGGTTTAAGGTTCTAGATAAGGTAATTAGGGTTCATAAAGAGTAAATTAAATTGGGTATCTAATATTCGAGATTACAAATGCACTATATAAGATATGTTATCAAATTGTGTTAGGGTTTAAACGTTATTAAGACATTTTATATGCTAACATCGTTCTGTTTCTATTTATTCGCAGAGATGGAATCCGGCATTACAATACACATTCATCACTGGGGCGAGTTCATTGAGAAGTATGGTATCAAATACTATAAAGAAAGTAATGTCGAGTATACTTATAATTTGTCCTTGAATTTTGTTAATCTATTACCATGTTTGAAAAATATGTTCTAGGTGATCTTAGTTATAAAGGGTTTAAAATATATTGGCACAAGTCTGGTTCTTTATTTGACGATTGTAATTGTAAACTACTGTGGAATTGGTGCTAGTGTAGAAGAAATGAAAGCTTATGCACTTGAGTCTAGTAGAATAGATGTGTATATTGACCATGTATGTGATAATGAGGAGAGTAGTGAAAAGAGTGAAAAGGAGGTTGGGAGTGGTGAAGATGATGATGGGAGTGAAGAGAGTGCTTATAAGAGTGAAATGGGGGATAAGAGTGAAGACAGTGGGAATGAAGATTACAATGTGAATCTTAGTGACTGTGATGATGAGTGGGATGAAGTAGTGGTTCATAAGAAAAAAGTGTATAAACATAAAAGCAATCCTAGTGACCTAACAATTCCTTTAAGTAGTCTTACAACTAAAAACAATACAAAAGATCAAAAAAATGAAGTTGTGGAAGAAGATAATAGATGATGGGAGAGTGAGTACGACTCTCACTCATACAAGATTGTGGGGGGGGGGGGGGAGGGGGGGAAAGTAGTGATTCTAGTGATAATGAGGTTGATTTAGTTGCGACAAAGAAGAAGGTTGGGAAGAGTAAGAAAGTGTACCCTTCATTTAACATCAGAATCCCCGTGAATAATATTGAATTTAACCTAGTTTGATGCTTACAGATGTAAAGACTTTAAGGAATACAATAATATATTATAGTGTTGAACAGAAAAGGGAGATATGGTTTAAAAAGAATGACTTTCAAAGGTTACAAGCAAAGTGCAGGAGAAATTGTCCTTGGTATTTTTTTACTAGTAAAATATATGAGACATGTGCATTTCAAGTGAAAACTTATATTAAAGAACATAAATACATACTTGTGCTCTAGCATAAACTAGTCAGATCAGACTGGTCGGTATGGAAGTTTGGTGATGAAGTTAGAGCTAATCCAAAGTGGAAATTGAAAAAAATTCGACAACATGTATGAGATGTATGGTCTAGTGGTATAAAAAAACAAATGTTGGTTAGCAAAGAAAATGGCTTTGTTTGAGATTGAGGGAGAGATTGCTAAGCAATACAGAAGGTTGTATGACTATGGTGCTAAAATTATGAGATCAAATTCTGGTAGCACAGTGAAAATATGAGTTGATAGAGTCAATGAAATATCTACCTTCAAGAGAATATACATATATTTTCAATCAATGAAATATGGATTTAAAGAGAGTTACATAAAGATCATAGGCCTTGATGGCTTCTTTCTGAAAAGCTTTGTTGATGTTCCCCATTTCCTGACCTATTGTTGATGTTGAATGCACTGAAACTTGGGAATGGTTCATCAAACTTTTGAGGGATGGTCTAGAACTTGGAAATGGAGCAGGCTACACTTCAATGATTTATCAATAAAAGGTATTTTTTAATCACTTGGTTAAATGTCCATCACTATAAATTTACAATGAAATAATGCATATGCTAATTTTCAGCAGGGATTGAAGCATGTTATAGATAATATTCTTCCAACAATAGAACACAGGTGTTGTGTAAGGCACATATGTGAAAATTCAAAAACAGCTCTGAAGAATCTATTCTGGATGGTTGTGAAGTCACGTACTGTTGAAGAGTTCAATTTGTACATGGATGAAATCAAATGTATCTCTCCTCTTGCACACTCAGATTTATTGAATATAGAACCTAGATATTGGAGTAAGGCTTTTTTTGACACAGTTACAAAGTGTGATATGGTAGATAATAACTTATCAGAGTGCTTTAATAACTTATCAGAATGCTTTAATAATTTATAGGAAAAGGGATTTGATGAAAGGGGTCGACATTATCCTATGTCCTAAGATAATTAAAAATAAATAAACTACAGCATTGAAAGGACTAGGTTTTATAAGTCAACATGGGCTGGTGGTGATGAATGTGAAGTAAGGGACATTGATGGAGGTCAATGGGTAGTGAATATGGCTCAAATGACATGCATCTGCATGAGGTGGGAATTGAGTGGCATTCCATGCACCAATGCTTGTCAAGCACTACAAAGCATGAACCAAAGACCAGAAGAGAAGGTTGATATCCAATATTACAAATGTTTGTACATTGAAGCTTATTCACATCTGCTCAAACCTATGAAAGGTTCAATTTATTAACCAAAAACTTCCTCCTCGGCATTATTCCTCCTAAGTCAAGAATGATGACAGGTAGTCCAATAAAGCATAGAAGGAGATAACAAGGTGCGGAGGGGGATGGCCAAAAACTGGGGAAGAAAGGATTTTTGATGAGGTGTAGTCAGTTTTTGAAGGCTGACCACAACAAAACTACTTGTAAAGCAACTCCTAAGGAGATTTTTGAGATACAGAAAGTTGCAGTTGAGGCAAAAAATGCACAAAGTGAGGTAGCAAGGGCACAAGCATTACTTAATGTAATTATAGTATAATTTGTAGTTAAGTTTAACCTCTACACATGTTAACTTCTACACAATTTCTTGTAGAGGAGTAAAAGAGCAACAAGTCAAAAAATAAAGTTTACAACTCAAGTCGAGGCATCAATTTAAAGTGAACCACAACAGAAGAGAAAAATGGGGAGGCCACCAAAGGCCAAAAAGGTGCAGGTCTTGGAACCACCACCAAAGGTGCCACCATGTGGTGTTGGTGTATAATAAAATGATAAAGATGGACATACATATTTTTCAACAGTTGGTGGCTCCACAGTTAAAGTGTCAAGTTCACAGCCACCACCTGATCCAAAGCCACTAGTGTCAAGTTCAAAGCCACCGAAAGGAAAGCAGAGTTTAAGGTAGTTATAGGCTCATCTAACAATTGGTCATATTTGAACCCTAGTTTAAGTCAGCCATAGAACTTTCAAGTAGTTGTAAAAATTGTTCATTCTTTGAACTACTTTTGGATTGTCATAGTCTTGCATTTTGAATTACTTTCATTTTAAATTATCAAATGTAAGTTAGTTGAATCATATGGCTGATTGATCATTTATGTATGTTTGGATCATCTATTTCAGATGATTACAAGTAATGAAGATGAGTTTCAATTTCATTGCTCAAATTGTTTAATTTCATTTTTGTTCATTGCTCAATGCACCTAAACAAATTTCATTGCTTAATTTTCATTCCATTTAAACAAATTCATGACAAAGTATACATTCATTAAAAGATAACTTGAATATAAAAGCTATAACAATTATAGTAAAACATGATTTTAAGAAGTCAACTAAAATTACATATGTTCAATGTGTTTTTCCTTCATCTTCAACTCAAAATTCATTGCTCCAACCTCCATTTTTTAACAGCTTCCAACTCCCTAATTTTTGCTTCCAATAGAGCTATCTTCATCGTCCAAAAATTTTCACTTTGAGGACAATCCAAATTGCAAGCTCCATCTTCATCATACCATTCAAAGAATCCATAATACGCGTCTTTGTCCTTGTATAATGGGCATCCAAAGAACTTTCTTCCTTTGCTTTTCAGTTTAGAAGTCCAAATTAGATACTCAAAATCGCATTTATAAAGAATTAGTGACTTTGAAGGTATTCTTGTGTTTATTGTGCTACCAATCCCACTCAACTTCATCTCAATTGATCAGCTAAAATTTCCCCCCCAATTTTTATCATGAACCCTAAAAGAGAAATTAAATGTATAAATATATATGTATGTAATGCAACGGTCATATAAAAGTCACATGACTGACACTTGCTTGATTTTTTCATGTGTTTTCTATTTAATTTTTTTCATTTATCTACATAATCGATGTCCTGTCAAAAAACATGCCACATTACCATGATTCTAACCCCCGTTAGAAACTTTTGGACTGAATGACCAGAACTGAAAAAAATCAAAAGTTTAATTATCTGAAATACATAATATTTTGTTTAGGGACCTAGATAATAAAACCAAAATAGTTGAGGGATGTATCAATTGATTTTCCCTATTATATTTTTTAGGAATTAGTTCTTGTATTCGTGTAAGACACGTGTTATCTTTAAAAACTATATATATATATATATATATATATATATATAATTTATATATATTATTCTTTAAATTTTATAAAGTATAATTTGGTAATTCGTATGCATATACATTATTTTTCATTGTATTCACATTTTGAATCATTCATTAATGTTCTCATAATTTTTTAATTGTTGATTATAAAATGATGCATTTATAGTATAAAAAATCAATGAATAATTCCCTAAAGGACCTTGAGAATACTTCAACGAATGTAAGGCAACAAGTTAAAAGAATAGTTATGATGGCAGAAACGAGTTAAGTTACAATAAAAAAATCAAGCATAAATCTTCTCTCAATCCTAGTAACCTACCACCACCTCACATCCCACCTAAAACAATCTTTCAATCATTACCTATTAGAAGAAGTCCTAAATTTTCTCTTCTCGCAAGTAGTACCTCATTTGAACCCGCAAATCTTATCTCATTTGAAGCTACTAATGATACTATGTTTGCTAAGAAAATACCTAAATTAACAACAAGAATGAAGGGTTATAGTTTAACTATTCCTACCATACCTGACAAAAAATAATGGTGTACATATGAAGATCTGCCGAATATCATGCCACCTATAATGAAGAGAGGAGTTGGGAGACAAAAAAGAAATAGAAAAAAAGATGAAAGAGAAGATCAGAAGAGGAAGAGAATAAAAATTGTGAAATGCACTAAATATAATTGTCTTGGTCACAATGTTAGAACTTACAAAAAGGTCTGACAGAAAAAGAAAAGAGGGAAACAAGAAGTGAACCAATGATGGTTACACATTCAAGATTAGAGATCAATCCAGCATAGCTAAAGCATCCAAAGTAGCAGCTCAAGATTAGACTTAGCAAGAGAAATGTGAAAAGAAAGAGAATACATCACAAACATCTGAAATCAATGTTTCTGAATATCATGCTAGTCATAATCTTAAGTTTGATCTTAACAATGATCAAATTTGCCTTTATTTTTTTTACATTTATTCACGATTAAAATTTCTATTCAATTGCCAATTACATTATCCGGACCAAATTCAGGGATCGGTGCTTGAATAAAAATGAACATTTTTTTCAATCAAAAAAAGTGTATGCGAGTGAAAAGGCTTATATAAACTAGCTAATGTTTTTTTCAAGGTTGGTACAACTGGATTAACAATACCTTTTTCACCGTACCTCCAATCGATGATCCCAAAGACTGCAGGCTCTCGAGGATAATTTAAGCCTGAAAATGTGGCAAAGGATTGTTTCAGTCTCTAGGTGTATTAGGCCTATCATTTTTTTTTGTGTAGGCGCGTACAATGACATTTTGCAAGAATAGAGTCTCAACCAAAAATTTGATGACATTCAGAATTTGTTGGTGGAGTCTAGAAGGGAGATTGTGTGGACTATAAAAATTTATTTGGATCAGAAATGTTAGGGATATATTAATTTGATGATGTACAAAATACTAGAACAGGGTCTAGATTAGTTTATCTGTAACAAGTCTTTCTAGTCTCTGAAATGAATAATCAGAGTCTAGATGGTCAACATTCATGTTACTTGTACTTAGAAGAATTTCTGTAGAAAGTGAAACCAGAGTCTGCATGAAGATCAGAGTCTGGAAGGTGATCAGAGTCTATAGACTATCAGAGTCTGTGATCTATCAGAGTCTACATGTGATCAGAGTCTGAAGATCATCGGAGTCTGAAGATTTTAGAGTCTATACAGTTGAGGATAAATTTGGAAGAAGATCACAGGAATGGAAAGTCTTCGAAGATCAAGATAAATATATTGCAGATATGCTATGAGAAAAAAAGAGAATTCTAGAAGGAAACTGTCAACTAATAATTAGGAATTCTATTCCTATTGTAATTTATCTTTCTGTTATTAGTTGATAGGCAGCTCTCTATATAAACTCTATGTAACCTAATTGTAAATGCGTGGAAGTAAAAACATAATCATCTGAGTGAAATTTTGTGAGAGCATAGAAATAGAGAGAGTTGCTGTGATAAACACAGAGAAGCTGCTAGGGTTTGTGTACACCCTAGGAGAGTTTTGTATTCACAAATCAATAATACAAAACAGTACTTATTCATATTTTTGTGTTTGAGTTTGTTCTTAATTTGATTTTAAATCGGGCAGAAAAGACATACAAGTATTCAACCCCCCCTTCTACTTGTACGACTGGGAAAACAATTGGTATCAGAGCCTAACGTTTAAAATCGATCAAAGATGTCTGGAAACAAAGATGGCAATTCTAAGATTCCTATGCTTAAGAGAAACGAGTTCACCCACTGGAAGGTTAAGATGCTGCACCATCTGGAAGCAACAGACCCTGACTATCTTGACAGGATTAATGAAGGACCCTTTGTGCCCTTAAAAATTGTGCCTCAAATCAATGAGGAAGGCAAAATAACTGAAGAACACCTCGTTGAGAAACCAAAGGCTGAATGGACAAAAGAGGACAAAGAAAATGTCCTTAAGGAGGCAAAAGTAGAGAACATTCTCTTTAACAGTTTAGATTCTGTTCTAACTAACTGTGTCATATCATGCAAGACTGCTAAGGAGATGTGGACAAAACTTGAGGTGCACTGTCAAGGGACTAAAGATGTCAAGAAGAATGCTAGGTCTTTGCTCATTCAAGAGTATGAGTACTTTGAAGCAAAATCTGGAGAATCTATCACTGAGATGTATGATAGGTTTACAAAACTCTTGAATGAGATGGCTATGCTTGGTAAGGTTTATGATTCTGAAGATACGAATACCAAGTTTCTGAGAGCACTTCCTGAAGAGTGGGACAATAAGACTACAGCCATAAGAGAAGCTAGAGATTTGGATGAACTAACTCTAGAAGAATTGTATGGCAGACTCAAGACATATGATTTGGAGATGCAACAGAGAAAGAATAAGAAGTCTGTAAAGACAAAATCTGTGGCACTCTTGATGGAGTCTGAGAAAGAACAACAGGAACCATCCACAGAAGCAAGAATCAAGGATTCAAGAAAGAAGGATAAAGCTGCTGTGGAGTCAGAGTCTACTGACACAGACTCTGATTCTGATGAAGAGGTTGATCTTAGTCAAATGATGGCTATGTTTGCTAAAAATTTCAAAAGAATGAAATTCAACAAAAGAACTGGCAAATTTAGCAAAAGGCCATCATTCAAGAAGGAAGATGAAAAGGTTGAGAAGAGCAAGAGTACAATTATCAAACTTGACAAAGCAAAGGTCAAATGTTTCAACTGTGGAATATTGGGGCACTTTGCCAGTGAATGCAGAAAGTCAAAAAGTCAAGGAAAAGCACTTCTATCAACAGGAAAGGACTGGGCAGACTCAAGCTCAGAGGATGAAATTGATTATGAAAATCTAGCACTGATGGCATCCTCCTCAAGAAAATCACAGTCTCCCAAAGAACCCTCATCTCCTAAAACTCAGGTATCAATCTTTACTCCTGAATCATTAATTAATTTAGACTCTGATGGCATAGAGATTGTGAAAAGTGAGGTTAATAAAATAATGACAACATGTAGGTCTCTCACTAGTGAAAGTGAAAGGTTGAGAGATGAAAATTTAACCTTAACTAAAAGGAATTGTCATGTAGAATCTGAGTTATTATTAATGGAACAATACAAAAAGGATTCTGAGAAATATAGTCATAACTACACTGAAATTTTGAAAGCCTATGACTATGTTAGGAAAGAACTAGAAGAAGAAAGGCTTAAGTTTAAAGTTTGGACAGACTCTGGAAGAAAAGTTCAAGAAATTCTCAATAATCAAAACGTGTGTCAAACTACTGGTCTAGGCTATGACAAGAGTCAAGACAAAAGACCTATTGTTGAGAATGATAACAATGAAGAAACTAGCAAAATTAATAAGACTAAAGACAAAAGTACATTTGTTCCTGTTAAGTTCATGATCCCTAAAGAAAAAACTGAAGCCACAAACTCATCTGTCAATAGTCCCCCTGTTGTTGACAAAAAGACAGATGAAACAGGGGCAAATAACTCCAAGAAAATTATAAACATAGGGTACTTGTCTAAGTCTAAGTTGAAAGAAAAGCTAGAGAACTTATCAGAGTCCACCAAAACTAGGAGAAATAGGAATGGTAAGGAAGGCTTCAATATGGCTAATAATTATCAAAAAGATCCTAATGCTCCTAGAAAGAAGTGTTATAGATGTGGCAACCAAAACCATTTAGCCATAAATTGTAAAACAAAAATTGAGAAGAAATCAGAGTCTAGTCCTTCTCAGACTCTGAAAAGTCACTACATACCACAGAAACCATGTTATCACTGTGGTAGCATATTTCATTCAATATATATGTGTAGGGACTATCATGATTTGTATTACAATTTTTATGAGCTAAAATCTTCTATTGATAAAAGTTGGTATGACACTGTTAAGACTCCACCACAGTCTAGAGCAAAAAAAGAGACAGGTAAGCCAAATGTGAAAATTATTAAGCCTGTTTCTCTTAAAATTAGTAGAAAAGGATCCAAAACTATTTGGGTCCTCAAAACATCTAACTAGTTGCTTTATGTATGAAGGGAACTAGGGTAAAGAAAGTAACCCTAATCCTGGACAGTGGATGCTCAGGACATATGACTGGAAAGAAATCCCTGCTTACAGACTTTGAGGAAATGGCTGGCCCAGAAGTATCCTTTGGAGATGGCAACAAAGGACAAACACTGGGATATGGCAAGATTGTACTTGGGAATGTCATCATTGAACAAGTAGCTCTAGTTGATGGCTTAAGGCACAATTTAATAAGCATAAGTCAACTTGGAGACAAAGGTTACCATACTGGCTTTGACAACAAAGAGTGTCTTGTGACTCACAAAGAAACAGGCATTGTGGTTTTCAAAGGACACAGACATGGTAACATTTATGAAGCCAGCTTGGAGGATTGCATAAACAGTGAAGTCACATGTCTATACAGCAAGGCCTCAACTGAAGAAAGCTGGAAATGGCACAAGAAACTGTCACACATCAACTTCAAAACACTCAACAAGTTGGTTAAACAGAATCTTGCAAGAGGATTACCACAGGTTGATTTTGTACAAGATGGACTTTGTGAAGCATGTCAACTTGGAAAACAAAGGAAATCATCCTTCAAGAGCAAGACAATAAATACCATTTCTGAACCCTTTTATTTACTACATCTTGATTTATTTGGTCCAGTAAATGTTATGTCAATTAACAAAAATAAATATACTCTTGTTATTGTAGATGATTTTACAAGATTCACATGGGTTTTCTTTCTACATTCAAAGGATGAAGCTTCTCAACACATAATAGATCATATCACTTTTCTGGAAAGAAAATCAAAGAAAATAGTAAGAATTCTGAGGAGTGACAATGGTACTGAATTCAAGAATTCAATCATGGAGAACCACTGTGCATCAAAGGGAATTACTCAACAATTTTCTGCACCAGGAACTCCTCAACAAAATGGAGTTGTGGAAAGAAAGAATAGGACACTCATAGAAGCTGCCAGAACAATGTTGGCAGAGTCTAAGCTACCAGTATATTTTTGGGCTGAGGCAGTCAATATAGCATGTTTCACTCAAAACTGCACTCTAATAAACATGCATGGAAAGACTCCCTATGAAATGATAAAGGACAAGAAGCCAAGTGTAAAACACTTTCACATATTTGGATGCAAGTGTTATGTACTGAAAGTACATCCTGAAAATCTAAGCAAATTCGAAGCCAAGGCAGATGAATCAATCTTTCTTGGATATGCATCGAACACAAAAGCATTCAGAGTGTTTAATCTCAGAACCAAAATTGTTATGGAATCTATTCATGTTGCATTTGATGATAAAAAGTTTACAAAATTGCAGGATGAGTCAGAGTCTACAACACTGGAATTTGAAAATCTAAAAAGTTCTGAGATAAATGAAGAAGAAGAGGATGAAGACCCTAGAATAAATCCTGAACTAACACAGGAACCTGCATATTCTGAGGGGGAGCCATAAAATCCAACTCCAAATAATTCAGAGTCTAACAGGTCAGGGTCTACCCAGACAGAGTCTAGACAGACAGAGTCTAACTCATCAGGGTCTGGATCAAGCAACTCTAAACTCTTGTCAGAGTCAAGCAATTTAGGGGGAGCCTCTTCATTTGAATTTCACTCAAATACAGAAGATGCAAATGACTTAGAGGGAGTTTCAAGTTCAAGAACCAATCTTCCACCTGCTAGAAAATGGACAAGGAATCACACTCCTGACTTGATAATTGGTGATCCTGAGAGTGGTGTACAAACAAGAACAACCACTCAAAATGAATGTCTTTATAGCTATTTTCTCTCAAAGAATGAACCCAAGAAAATTGAGGAAGCCTTGCAAGACCCTGATTGGATTATTGCAATGCAAGAAGAATTGAATGAATTTGAGAGAAATAAAGTGTGGAAACTTGTACCAAGACCTAGAAATAGATCAGTGGTTGGTGCAAAATGGGTGTATAGAAATAAACTTGATGAGAATGGAAATGTAGTAAGAAATAAAGCAAGGCTAGTTGCAAAAGGATACTCACAGGAGGAAGGAATTGACTATGATTAAACTTTTGCACTAGTAGCAAGATTGGAAGCTATTAGAATGTTTCTAGCCTTTGCAGCTCATTCAAAATTAAAGGTGTATCAGATGGATGTGAAAAGTGCTTTCTTAAATGGAGAATTGGAAGAAGAAGTCTATGTGGAGCAACCACCAGGATTTGTTGATCCAAAGTTTCCTGATCATGTTTACAGGTTAGACAAGGCACTATATGGATTAAAGCAAGCACCTAGAGCATGGTATGAAACTCTTTCAAAATTCCTTCTTGAAAATGGATTCACAAGAGGTACCATTGACAAAACTCTCTTTATTAGAAAATATAAAGGTGATATTTTGCTTGTCCAAATTTATGTTGATGATATTATATTTGGATCTACTAATGATAATCTCTGTGAAAAGTTTAGTCAACTAATGCAGTCAAATTATGAAATGAGCATGATGGGAGAATTAAACTTCTTTTTGGGGCTTCAAGTCAAACAGAATGATGATGGAATTTTCATCAATCAAACAAAGTATGTAAAAGAACTGTTGAAGAAGTTTGATATGCAAGATTCTGCATCTGCTAAAACTCCAATGTCAACAGCTACTAAGCTAGACTCTGACCCAAAGGGTAAGAAAGTTGACAACACTAGTTACAGAGGTATGATTGGCTCATTGTTATATTTAACTGCTAGTAGACCAGATATAATGTTTGCAACTTGTCTGTGTGCTAGATTTCAAGCTGACCCTAGAGAATCACACTTAATAGCTGTGAAAAGAATTTTTAGATATCTCAAGGGGGCACAAACTCTTGGACTTTGGTATCCTAGAGAGTCAGATTTTTTACTAATTGGCTATTCAGATTCTGACTATGCAGGATGCAAAGTAGATAGGAAAAGCACAACAGGACAATGCCAGTTTCTTGGCAACAGATTAATTTCTTGGTTTAGCAAGAAACAACAGACTGTATCAACCTCAACAGCTGAGGCTGAATACATTGCAGCTAGAAGTTGCTATGCTCAAATCCTGTGGATGAGAAATCAATTACTTGATTATGGACTAACATTCTCAAATATTCCTATGTATTGTGATAATACTAGTGCTATTAAAATTGCAGAGAATCCAGTCCAACACTCCAGAATAAAGCACATTGATGTCAGGTATCACTTTATTAGAGAACATGTTGAAAATGGTACTGTGACACTTCACTATGTTCCAACTGACAGACAGATTGCAGACATTTTAACAAAACCACTTGATGAGTCTACCTTTCTCAAACTGGTAGGTGAATTAGGCATGCTAAATATATAAGTGATCAAAAATTACAAGAAGCAAGGTATGTACTTTAATTATAGTCCCTGTCTTAACACACTGTGATTAATTGTTAGTGCAACATTTTGTTTGGTATTTTACCTTGACAGAGTCTAGACTCTGACGAGTCTAGACTCTGACGAGTCTGTAGACTCTGAAAGTCAGTAGACTCTGAGAAAATTATCTCCTAGACTCTGAAACGGTTAAAATTCGCGCCTGCAGACTCTGATTGCATTTAAAATGTTCAAATGACTTGAAATAGGCGGTAACAGTTATTTTTTTGACCGGATACAGGCTGTAGACTCGTGTGTATTGTATGCAACTTGAACAAAATAGAATTTTTCATACAATTTACTCACTTGTTTATTACAATTGATTTCTAAGGCAAAAATATTCACAGAGCTTTTTACGAACCCTAGCTAAATTCTTCAAGCTTCTCCATCACTTTCAACTCAACAACTTTAATGGCTGCCGTTTCTACTGTCATGAGAGGACCCAAGGCGATTGCGTTCACATTTGGGGATTTCGAGTTCATGACCACAAATCATGTTGCTGCTCTTGGAGATAGGAAAGGGGTAGACGCTGACTACTACCCTGTGATGGATTTCTTGGAACAATCCGAGCTACACTACATTCTCAAGGCATCACCAGTCATTCACATGGATGCTGTATCACAAGCATGGAGCACTGCAAAGGTAGTTGATCCTTCTCAGGATCAACCAGGTAAAATAATGTTTACCTTTGGATCGACTACATTTGATGTCACTGCAGATGTGCTTAATTCTGTGTTTAAACTGCCTGTTAAGTCTACTTTTGATGAAATTGTATCTGATGATGACATTAAAAGCATGTTTAAGGCAATAGGTTATTCTGCTAGCTTAGATAACATGAGCAAGATAACTAGGCCTTACTTAAGGAAAGAATGGTCATTTTTCTTCGATCAAATTGCTAAGTGTTTTACTGGTAAGTGTAGTGGATTTGATGCTATTACTGCTATTACTTATCAAATTGGTCATAGTCTCCTATTTGATAGAATAATCAACATTGGTGATATGTTGCTCACTCAAATGGGAGCAAAATTAAATAATGTGCATGAGGGGAGAAAGAAAGTCTACTATCATAGATTTCTTATGATTCTCCTCAATCACTTCATTCCTGACATGTCAACCAAGTTGGCAGATGATTGCTGTGTGCAGGCATACAAACAGCAAAGGAGGATATTCTCTGACATTAAGAGAATTGATGACAAAAAGAAGAGTCTACCTGCAATGACATATCCACAGGTAATGCAGGTAAAACTCTCATCCTACAAACCTTCTATCTACAATGCTTCATTTTTTGGTGGTGAAATGGTGCAGGAACAAGTAATGGAGAGTCCCCCTGCACCTACCCAAGTCACCCAATCCCCTTCAATTATACAATCTTCCAAACCAAAATCCAAAAAGAAACCAACCTCTGGTGTCTCTCAACAGGCACCAGTTGTAAAGAGGAGAAAATTGATTCAATCTAGGCTTATAGATGAGCACAGTGATGAGGAGCTCAATCCACTAGAGAAGCAAGTTGTTGAAGGACTTTCTTTGCTAAAGGAAGGTCATGATACACTTGATTCTAACCTTCAAGCCAAGTCTGTAGACTCTCAAAAGGCTACAGACTCTGAAAAACCTAGAGAAGCACCTCAGGATTCTCATATTGAGTCTCCTGAGAAATCTTTTGCTAAGAAGTACAGAAGGTTAAGGAAGGCTTATTCTGCACACACACACAAGCCTGTTATTATTACTAACCCTGTTTTGCAGGAAACAGATGCTCCCAAGGCTCTTGCAGAGCCAGACTCTGAAATCAAGAAAACACCTGAACCAGAGTCTAATGTTGAGTCAGAGTCTAGACTGCCTTTAGACTCTGATCATGACACATTTTGGGAAGGAATGCCATTGGATGCAGCCTCATGCCTAATTGATGAGATCATTACTCCAAGTGATGAGGCACTGCTATTCTTATATCCTTTGGTGGAATCAGTTGAAGATCCAGAACAATTTCAGACTAAATCTCAAGTCTTGGATTTTCTTTCAACCTATGAAGCCCTAAGGAAGAGAATGGAACAGGAGCTACAAATGTCTGCACAGGATGTGGTCAAAAATCTCTACAGCTACCTATTCAACTCTTCATACCAAGTACAAGCAGCTGGGCTCATAGAAGGCAGAACAAATGCAGTTCTCAAAGCACTAGGTGTGCCAGACTCTGAACAGTACATTTCAAAGAAGCCTAAAAAGCTTAAGGTCCACAAAAGAAGAGCAACAGAGTCTGTTGCTGAGTTGGAAACTGAGATTGAGCAACCAGTTTTTAACTATGAAGCAATTTGGGATAATGGAGTTACCTACAGGACAGCCATTCAATGGATCTCTCAAATTCAACCTCTGTCAAGACAGGTGGCTGACTATCTTGTCCATAATATAGGTACAATTGCCAACAAATACATCTATCCAACCTACCAAAGTAGACTGGATCAATTTAAGGGCACATATTTTCAAAGAGTAAGAAGGGAACTGGAGGACCTCTTCAATCTCACAGATGCCCAGGCAATCAATGCAATCCATCTCAGGGCCTTTCATCACAAGTTGGATGCATTTCTTCTTGAAGAACAACAGGAGGTAGCAGGTGGTGCAAGGCAGTTGGAGGATGGGACTAGTGCACCAGTGGTGACTAGTGATAAAGATGCTCAGTCTGCCTCACCCACACAAGAACCACCTAGTCAGAGGTTGGGTGATAGTGGGGCAGGGGAGTATGCTGTTGAGCCCTCCTTGACAACTCACCAAAGAGCTGATGAGAACCCCAGTGATATGGGAGGACAGACTCTGATGGATGCTCATGAAGAAATTTCCCAATCTACTCTATCAGAGTCTATCCACCTTGAGGGGGAGTCTCATGCACAAACAGTCAAAGATGGTGACACTCAGACTCTGGCTTCTAATGAAGTCATGCTGAAGCAGTCAGAGTCTAGAGTAGACCCTGAGACTGGAATACTGGAGCCAACAGACTCTGAAAAGAGAGAAGATGCTAGTAAGGGTTCAGAATCTGTTGATGCTCACCCCTTGGTGGAAACCCCTAGCCTTCAGACATTTGAAGGGGTTCCTCTCCATCAAGGTGGTTCAGGTATTGAAGCACCATTTTTATCTCTCAACCCCTCTTCTGTAGGTTTATTGAGTGCACCCTCCAAATTGAGTGAAAAAATTTCTGAGAGGCTGGCACTGGACCAAGCAAAAGGAGAGGTAGATAAGGCTGTAGAGAGCTTGAGTGAGATTGAGAAAGTGGGTGTCCAACCCCACTGTGAGCATGAGAGATTAGGGTATCCTGAACCTAGCTTTACTTATTGGGATCAAGATTTTCCAAAGAGTTGGTCCAATGAGTTGGAGCAGGGGATGGATGACAATTCACTATGTCTGATTGTGCAAATTGGCAAACAGGAGGAGGCTCTTGCTGCTCAGAAATCATTTACACAGAGACCCCAACTTCACCTGGTGGATTCTCTAGCAAGGAGAGCAGATAGAGTCATGGAGGCTTTGGTGGATAACCCTGTCATTTTCACTGAGGCTGCAACATTGAAGTCAGAAGACCCTCTTTTAATAATGCCTATAAGGGCTAGACTTCCAGAGTCTACAATCTCTGATCACTCTCAGGAGGAGTCAGGGTCTATAGTCCCGTTTGCAGTTTCGGAGTCTACACCACCACCAGAGTCTACCCCTCCATTCACAAAGCTAGAGCCTGTTGCTGAGGAATACACTTCTGCCGATGATGATCATGATACTCCTTCTTTTATCTATTTTGATCATGTGTTTCCTCAGTCTTGGGAGTCTGCACAGCAACGAGGCATCAATGATAAAGATTCTTTTGAGTGTATTTTGGATATTCATCTTTCTGAGAGACTTAAGGCTTTTCAGAAAAAATCTTTTCAACAGGAACATGGTTACTATCCTGGTGAAGAAGATCAAGTCTTAGATGGAGTTGTTAAAGCTAAGCTGCCTGATGTTGCTGCTCAATTATCCAGTGTGGTCCAGGACATTTCTCATATTAAAACAAAGCTCACTGGTGTTGATAATACAACTTCTCTGCTCAATACAAGATTTGACAGAATTCACTCTCTTCAATTATCCAAAGAGGTCGTTTTTAAAGATGCTCTAGCTGCTATCACTACCACTCAAGCCTCTCTTCAAACTACAGTTCCTGATTTGACCACTAAGGTTGATTCAGTTATTGCAGCCCAGGCAAATATCTCTACTGTTCTTGAGCAGATTCTTTTGGTTGTCACCAGTAATGATGATGTCAAAAAGGGGGAGAAGGTGAAGCAAGGTGAGTCCTCCAGGAGACATAAGGATGAGGGATGCAAGAATCAATCAAAGGGAGTTAAAAGGAGGAGAGATGGTGATGATGGAGATAGTTCTCATGGTTCTAAGGGTCCTGATGGTGTGCAACAAAAGCAATCTGGAGTAGTAAGAACTCCACCACATCAGTCAGGGACTAGACATGGGAAATCAGAGTCTAAGTCAGACTCTGATAAGCAAAGAAAGAAGTCAGACTCTGATCAAACTCAAGAACCTTCATACTGGAAGTGCAGTCAATCAAATCTGCAACTTAGAGCTAAAAAGAAGATAGGTCTTGGAGGATTTGAAGAATCTGACATTGACAGAACATCTACTCTAACCAGGGATCCTCAATCCTTGACAGATAGGCAGTTTGAGAAGATCACTCAGAAGCACTTAAATAAAGTGGTGTCTGCTCAAATTGTGTATAATGTTTTTGAAACGAAGATACAAGGAGGTCAGGGAGGTACAGAAAAGGTGAAGAATGAGATGATGGTTTACTTCTTAGAAGGTGGAAGTGTAAGATGGATTAGTCAGTCAAATTTTATCTTTTTCAAACAGGCTGAAGAACTACAGTATATTAGATTCCTACTTCAAATTGCGTATGAAGTTAACAAGAGCAAAGAAGCTGTCACACACAAATGGTTCAAGGAGATTGATAGGAAGCTGATTTTGCACAGACAGACAAATCGACAAATGGGCAAATTTTCTTTAAAATATGTTGATACTGAGGGAAATGATCAAGTCATGCCATTGGAGGAAAAACAGATTAAATTTCAAGAAGGTGTGGGTCATTACTTTGGGTTTCAGCCTATGAGTGGGAAAGTTAGTGTTCTGATGTTGAAGGACTTAAAAGATCAAGAAAGCAGTGCAAATGATCTGAGAGCAGCTTACTGTCAAATTAAATGTTCAAATGGAGAAATGAAGAAATTAAAGAAGTTTGTTGGTGTAGCTCTTGCAATTGTGGAAGAAAATATGCTAAACTCATTTTTGAAGAACAATCCAGCCTTTGAGAAGATTAAATGAGAAGTAATTTTTTTTTCTTTCTTAATTCTTTTATACTGTTCTAGATTATTAGTTTTATTCTTTAGTTTTGACATCATCAAACCTTGATTTATGCTTACATGTTATAAAGCATAAATAGGGGGAGATTGTTAGGGATATATTCATTTGATGATGTACAAAATACTAGAACAGGGTCTAGATTAGTTTATCTGTAACAAGTCTTTCTAGTCTCTGAAATGAATAATCAGAGTCTAGATGGTCAACATTCATGTTACTTGTACTTAGAAGAATTTCTGTAGAAAGTGAAACCAGAGTCTGCATGAAGATCAGAGTCTGGAAGGTGATCAGAGTCTATAGACTATCAGAGTCTGTGATCTATCAGAGTCTACATGTGATCAGAGTCTGAAGATCATCAGAGTCTGAAGATTTCAGAGTCTATACAGTTGAGGATAAATTTGGAAGAAGATCACAGGAATGGAAAGTCTTCGAAGATCAAGATAAATATATTGCAGATATGCTATGAGAAAAAAAGAGAATTCTAGAAGGAAACTGTCAACTAATAATTAGGAATTCTATTCCTATTGTAATTTATCTTTCTGTTATTAGTTGATAGGCAGCTCTCTATATAAACTCTATGTAACCTAATTGTAAATGCGTGGAAGTAAAAACATAATCATCTGAGTGAAATTTTGTGAGAGCATAGAAATAGAGAGAGTTGCTGTGATAAACACAGAGAAGCTGCTAGGGTTTGTGTACACCCTAGGAGAGTTTTGTATTCACAAATCAATAATACAAAACAGTACTTATTCATATTTTTGTGTTTGAGTTTGTTCTTAATTTGATTTTAAATCGGGCAGAAAAGACATACAAGTATTCAACCCCCCCCCCCCCCTTCTACTTGTACGACTGGGAAAACAAGAAATTTGATTAACTTGAAAAAAAAGTTGGCCGCTCTTTTTTCCAAAAAATAAATGTAATGTAATTAACTAGTGTTCCCATGGTGTTTTGATCCAATATCCTTCGATGCATAGAATTAAAAAAATTAAAATTCTTGGCAATCAATTACGATGTTTGATCTAATATCATTCGATGTATATATTCTCATTATTAATTATGTTATTTTCACTCTTTTCTTTAGATCTGTTCTCAAAATGTACAGAAAAATCAGGGATAATTTTAAATCTAGGTGAATGGTCTCTCATTATGATCCATGTTTAGAGATCTCATGACATTGGTATGAATTTTTTAATTATTTGATAGTTACATTATTGAAAATATGGTGCTGATTTCGTATTTGAGATTTATAGTGGTTGAAATATGTTTCTCTTCATTTAAAGGAGTGGGTATATGAAATGATGGTTAGTTTAGTAATATATTTTGATTGGATTAGTTTAATTTTCTTTCTTATTTGTTATCTTATTTCTTGTTAAGAAAATGTCTTTCTTGGTGCATTGATATGATTATCATTTGGTATCTTCATTTAAGAATGTTCATGTTCATCGTCCAATGTTCAGGTTTTTACCGTTGTGATTGATTTATTGAACTTATTTCATTATTATTTATATAATACACAATTATAGGAAAACACATAGCTCTGTTACTAATTTTAATCATATGTTATGCAAATGGTTCATACAATTTTTCATTTTTGATAATTGTTATAACATTCATTTTTCAGTTCTGGTTTTGAATGACAAGTTTAAGTTTACTTATTAATTTAAATGCAAATTATTAATTCAATTTTCTGGATATAATATTTAGTTATTCCTAGATTAAAGTTTTATTTATGGCTCTTAGCAATCAATTATATTTTAAATGTGGGTGATGGTTTTTGTGCATTTATGGGGTGGTGCCATAATTGATGGCTTTTGTGCCTTTCTGAGGTAGTGCCATAATTGATGGTTTTTGGCCATTTATAGTAACTGTTATATGTCATAAAAAGAAGATCTTGTGTCATACTAGATGGATTATTTAGTCATTATTTTAGAGTAATATTTCAATGTCATTATTTTAATTAGTTGTGAAGTTTAGTTGTTTGTCTAACCAAAAGGATCCTCTAATGTATGTTAATATTTTAAAAAATTACTGGACGATAAGTATTAAGACAGTTTTTTTTGTGTATTTTTCTACTGGTTTTTAGGTATACATGAATAAGCGCTTAAACTCAAGTGGGATGGGAGACACAATTAAACATATCAAGGAAGTTATGGATATTTCACCTACATTTTGCCTGTAACGACATTTCAGTGTGTATGAGAGTTTTCTCTTAAAAATTTAAGGTTTTATTCTCTAAACATTCGGAGATGTTATGATTATATTCATTTGATGATGTACAAAATACTAGAATAGGGTCTAGCATAGTCTATTTGTAATAAGTCTTTCTAGTCTCTGAACTTTTATAATCAGGGTCTAGATAGTCAACATTCTTGTCACTTGCACTTAGAAGATTTTCTGTAGAAAGTGAAACAAGAGTCTGGATGAAAATCGGAGTCTAGAAGGTGATCAAGGTCAATAAACTATCAGAGTCTATAGTCTGTAAGAGTCTGAAGATTTCAGAGTCTGTAAAGTTGAAGCTAAATTTGGAAGATGATCATATGAGTGGAAAGTCTTTGAAGATAAAGACAATTATATTGCAGATATGCTATGGGAAGGAAAGAGAATTTCAGAAGGAAACTGTTAGCTAATAATTAGGAATTCTATTCATATTGTAATTTGATTTTCTGTTATTAGTTGATAGGCAGCTCTTTATATAAACACTCTATGTAACCTAATTCAAATGTCGAACTTTTATGAGAGCATAGAGATAGAGAGAGTTGCTGTGAGAAACATAGAGAAGCTTCTAGGATTTGTGTACACCCTAGGAGAGTTTATATTTACTCGTCAATAATACAAACATTATTCATTCATATCTTGGTGTTTGATCTTTGTTCTTAATTCAAAGTTCTAATTCATATTGAGTTGATTTTAATCAGATAAAAAGAGCACATAAGTATTCAACCCCCTTCTACTTGTGTAACTAGTAAAACAATTGGTCTCAGAGCCTAACGTTTAAAATCAATCAAAGATGTCTGGAAACAAAGATGGAAATTCTAAGATTCCTATGCTTAAGAGAAACGAATACATCCACTAGAAGGTTAAGATGTTGCACCATCTGAAAGATTCACACCCTGACTATCTTGATAGGATTCATGATGGACCCTATGTGCCCTCAAGGCTTGTTCCTCAAACCACTAAAGAAGTTAAAATAATTGAAGAGCACTTTTTTGAAAAACTAAAGGCTGAGTGGTCAAAGGAAGACAAGGAGAATGTCCTTAAGAAGACAAAAGTTAAAAACATTCTCTTTAATAGTTTGGATTTTGTTCTTACAAGATGTGTTATATCATGCAAAACTGCTAAGAAGATGTGGACAAAACTTGAAGTGCACTGTGAAGGGACTAAAGATATCAAGAAGAATGTTAGGTCTTTGTTAATTCAGGAGTATGAGTATTTTGAGGCAAAAACTGGAGAAATATCACTGAAATGTATGATATGTTTACCAAAATACTGAATGAGATGGCTATACTTGGTAAAGTGTATGACTCTGAAGACACAACCATCAAGTTTCTGAGAGCCCTTCCTGAAGAGTGGGACAACAAAATAACAACAATAAGGGAAGCTAGAGACTTGGATGAAATAAATCTAGAAGAGTTATATGGCAGACTCAAAACATATAATCTAGAGATGCAACTGAGAAAGAACAAGAAATCTGGAAAACCAAAATCTGTGGCATTCTTGATGGAGTCTGAGAAAGAACAACAGGAAGAACCTAAAAAATCAAGAGTCAAAGAGTCAAGGAAAAAGGGTAAAATCGTTATTGAGTTAGAGTCTACTGAAACAGACTCTAATTCTGAAGATGAGATATATATTATTCAAATGATGGCTATGTTTGCTAAGAATTTCAAGAAAATGAAATTCAACAAAAAAATTGGTAATTTTAGCAAGATGCCATCATTCAAAAAGGAAGATGAGAAGATTGAGAAGGGTAAAAACACAATTATCAAGCTTGACAAAGCAAAGGTCAAATATTTCAATAGTGGAATACTGGGGCTTTGCTAATGAATGCAGAAAAGAAAAAAGTCAAGGCAAAGGGAAAACACTTCTCTTAACAGGAAATGATTGGGCAGATTTAAGCTTAGAAGGTGAAATAGATTATGAAAATCTTGCATTAATGGTAGTATCCTCAGAAAATCAGAGTCTCCAACTGAAATCTCATATCTCAAGACTCAGGGAACAAAGGTAAGGAAAGTAATCCTAATCCTGGACAGTGGATGTTCAGGACACATGACTGGAAAGAAATCCCTGCTTACAGACTTTGTAGAAAAAGCTGGCCTAGAAGTATCATTTGGAGATGGCAACAAAGGACAAACACTGGGATATGTCAAGATTGTACTTGGGAATGTCATCATTGATGAAGTAGCTCTAGTTAATGGCTTGAAACACAACTTAATTAGCATGTCAACTTACAGATAAAGGTTACTATACTAGCTTTGACAACAAAGAGTGTGTTGTGACTCATAAAGAAACAAGCATTTTGGTTTTTAAAGGGCACAGACATGGTAACATATATGAAACCAGCTTGGAGGATTGCATTCACAATGAAGTCACATGTCTATATAGCAAGGCCTCAACTGAAGAAAGCTAGAAATGACATAAAAAACTGTCACACATCAACTTTAAAACACCAAACAAGTTGGTGAAACAGAATCTTGTGAGATGACTACCACAGGTTGACTTTGTGCAAGATGGACTTTGTGAAGAATGTCAACTTGGAAAGTAAAGGAAAACATCCTTCAAGAGCAAGACAATAAATACAATTTCTGAACCCTTTTATCTATTACACTTTGATTTATTTGGTCTAGTAAATGTGATGTCAATTAAAAAAAGAAATATGCCCTTGTCATTGTAGATGATTTTACAAGATTCACATGAGTTTTCTTTCTGCATTCAAAGGATGAAGCTCTACAACACATAATAGACCATATCACTTTTCTGGAAACAAAATCAAAGAAGACAGTCAGAGTTCTAAGGAGTGACAATGGTACTGAATTCAAGAATTCAATCATAGAGGAATACTGTGCGTCAAAGGGAATTATTCAACAATTTTCTATACTAGGAACACCCCAAAAAAATGGATTTGTGGAGAGAAAGAATAGAACACTCATAGAAGCTACCGGGACAATATTGGCAGAGTCTAAATTATCAGTATATTTTTGGGTTGAGGTAGTCAGTACAACATGTTTCACTCAAAACTGTACATTGATTACTATGTATGGAAAGAATCTCTATGAAATGTTGAAGAACAAGAGGCCAAGTGTTAAACATTTTCACATATTTGGATGCAAATGGTATGTACTGAAAGTACACCCTAAAAATCTAACAAATTTGAAGTAAAGGTTGATGAAGCTATCTTCCTTGGATATGCACCAAATACAAAGGTATTCAAAGTTTTTAATCTCAGAACCAGAATTGTTATGGAATCTATTCATGTTATATTTGATGACAAAAAAATTACAGGATTGCAGGATGAGTCAGAGTCTATAACATTGGAATTTGAAAATCATAAAAGTTCTTAGATAGATGAGGGTGATGAGGATGAAGAGTCTCAAATCACTCTTGAGACAACACAGGAACATGTACACTCTGGGGGGGCTAGGAAATTCAACTCCAATGAACTCAGAGTCTAATAGTTCAGGGTCTACCCAAATAGAGTCTAGACAGACATAATCAAGTTTTTTAGAGTCTAACTCATCAAGGTCTGGATCAGGCAACTCTAAATCCTTTTCAGAGTCAAATAATTTAGGGGGAGCCTCTTCATTTGAATTTTACTCACATATAGGAAATGCCAATGATTTAGGGGGATCTTCAAGTTCAAGAACCAATCTTCCACAAGCTTGAAAATGGGCAAGGGATCACACTCTTGATTTGATAATTAGTGATCCTGAGAGTGGTGTACAAACTTGAACAACCACTCAAAATGAATGTCTTTATAGTTGATTTCTCTCAAAGAATGAACCCAAGAAAATTGAGGAAGTTTTGCAAGACCCTGATTGGATTATTGCAATACAAGAGGAATTGAATGAATTTGAGAGAAATAAAGTATGGAAACTTGTACCAAGACCCGGAAATAGATCAATTATTGGTGCCAAATGGGTGTTTAGAAACAAACTTGATGAGAATGAAACTGTGATTAGAAACAAAACAAGGTTAGTTGCAAAAGAATACACTCAGGAGGAAGGAATCGACTATGATGAAACATTTACACCAGTAGCAAGATTGAAAGCTATCAGAATGTTTCTTGCATTTATAGCTCATTCAAAATTCAAGGTGTATCAGTTGGATGTGAAAAATTTCTTCTTGAATGGAAAATTGGAAGAAGAAGTCTATGTGGAGCAACCACCAGGATTTGTTGATCCAAAGTTTCCTGATCATATTTACAGATTAGACAAGGCACTATATGGATTGAAGCAGGCACCTAGAACATGGTATGAAACTCTATCAAAAAAAATTCTTGAAATTGGATTCATTAGTGGTACTATTAACAAAACTCTCTTTATTAGAAAATGTAAAGGTGATATTTTTCTTGTCTAAATTTATATTGTTGATATTATATTTGGTTCTACTAATGAAAAACTCTGTGAAAAGTTTAGCAAATTAATGCAGTCAAATTATGAAATGAGCATGATGGGAGAGTTAAACTTCTTTTTGGGACTTCAAGTCAAACGGACTGATGATGGAATTTTCATCAATCAATCAAAGTATGTGAAAAAACTATTGAAAAAGTTTGATATGCAAGATTGTGCAACTGCCAAAACTCCCATGTCAACAACCACTAAGCTAGACTCTGACCTAAATGGTAAGAAAGTTGGCAATACTAGCTATAGAGGTATGATTGGCTCATTGTTATATTTAACTACTAATAAACCAAATATAATGTTTGCAACATACTTGTGTGCTAGATTTCAGGCTGACCCTAAAGAATCACATTTGATAGATGTGAAAAGAATTTTCAGATATCTCAAGGGTGAACAAACTCTTGGACTTTGGTATCCTAGAGAGTCATATTTTTCACTAATTGGTTATTCAGACTCTGACTATGCATGATGCAAAGTGGACAGGAAAAGCACAACAGGTCAATGTTGATTTCTTGGCAACAAATTAATTTCTTGGTTTAGTAAGAAACAACAAAAATTATCAACCTCAACAGCTGAGGCTGAATACATAGCAGCTTGAAGTTGTTGTACTCAAATTCTGTGGATGAGAAATCAATTACTTGATTATGGAATAACATTCTCAAATATTCCTATGTATTGTGATAATACTAGTGCTATTAAAATTGCGGAGAATCCATTCCAACATTGCAGAACAAAGAACATTGATGTCAGGTATCAGTTTATTAGAGAACTGTTGGGTTCCGAGGCATAAACGCAGCGGATTAAACGTAAATATAACAAAAATTCGGAACCCTAAACGCAGGATCATGTATAAGTTCGGACTGATTATTGTGAAACGGAATCATACCTTTTCTTGGTCTTGACTTCTACGAACTCAACGGAGATCCTAGCTTTCACGACTTGTGTCTTCCTCTTGAAAACACCTCTATGGTATCCACACGAGCACCTTCAAGAACGTCTCACGATCTTGATTATGGAACGGATGTACTAGCCTCCTCTAGATGATTTCGAAATCTGCCTCTGCCTTTTCTGCTGCTAGGGTTCGTTTTTCTTAAAAACTTAATACCTATTAACCCTACATTATCTATTTATAATGGTTGGTTAATAGGCCCATAATAGCAACCCATAACAGCAAAACCTAACCCATGTAGGTTTAGGATTAAATAATAAAACCGAATTTTATTATTTAATTAATAACTAAGTCACACTTAATTATTAATGGCAGAATTCAAATTCGAATTTATATTATTTCAATTAATTAAGTCTCACTTAATTAATATAATAAAATTCAAATAATCATCAATTAATTTAAATCTATAATTTAAATTAATTATTCCTTAAAGTACTCTATGTGTAAGACCCTATAGGCTATTATTTAATTAGCAATAATTTTATTCTCCAATAAAATTATAAACAATGAGCGGTATCTAGTAATACATCATTGCTACCCAATTAAATAATAATTAAATCGTGATTCGATAAAACCTTTCGTGATTAATGTTTCCGTGTAATATAATCCCTTTAACCATATATATTATAGATTAAACTCGAGGCATGTATTTAGTCATCCTCTTCAACATTTAATCCGGGTTTACTTGATCCATGAGTAGACTATGAAAACAAATCATTATTTGAGTACGGCCATGCATTTTATAGTCTCACTCAATCAAGAGGCCAATAATATCTCTCCTAATTATAGGAGGGTTAAATCCTTTATCTATCATTCATATTTCTTATACGACTCATGATATACCCGATGTCCACTTTTATCATTACCCGATCAAAGGTAACTTTTAATGTAGTCAAAGTATATTAATCCTCGTACAGAAATATAATGATCTCAAGTCAGAGGATCATTACACCATTATCACTGTGAGTCTTTCTTATGACTTTATTAAACATGAAGAATCTCACTGTGGGTCTGTCCAGTACCATGTACTCCTGCATGTACCTATGTGTTGACTTTAGTATCCCCATACTTATAACCAATGAGATGTGGTTATCAGTCAAACAACATACTAGTCTATTTATGTATTATTATTGTCCTATAATAATAATACTCGACTAGAGACATTTAAGAATATGATCTATTATATAATCTCAAGTTCAAGTCATGTACTAAACTATACAATGTGTATCATGATTCTAAGGACATTTATTATGCTAACAAATATATCGCAGTAATTAAAGATATAATAAATACGTTTATTGAATAATCAATTGACATAAAGGTTTATCAAAATAAACATTGTATTGCCTCTAGGGCACCTACACCAACAAGAACATGTTTGAAATGATATTGTGGCACTTCACTATGTTCCAACTGACAGATAGATTGCAGACATTTTAACAAAACCACTTGATGAGTCTACCTTTCTCAGACTGGTAGGTGAATTAGGTATGTTAAATATGTAAGTGATCAATCATAACAAGAAGCAAGGTATGTAATTTAATTATAGTCCCTGATTTATCAAACTATAATTTGTAATTGTAAAATGTTTGAGGTACTTTATCTTGACAAGTCTAACTTCTAGACTTTGACGGGTCTATAGACTCTAAGAGACTATAGATTCTGAAAATTTAGACACTTAGACTCTGAAACGGTTAGAATTCGCATTTGAAGACTCTGGTTATGTTTAAATCGATCAAATGACTTGAAATAGGCGGTAACAGTTACTTTTTACTAGTTGCAGGCTATAGACTCATGTGTATTGTATGCAAGTTAAACAAAATATAAATTTTAACATACTGTTAAGAATATATTCATTTGATGATATACAAAATACTAGAACATGATTTAGCATAACTTATTTATAATAAGTCTTTCTAGTTTCTGAAATTTTATAAACAAAGTCTAGTTAGTCAACATTCTTGTACTTAGAAGATTTTCTGTAGAAAGTGAAACCAGATTCTAGATGAAGATCAGAGTCTGGGAGGTGATCAGAGTCTATAGACTATCAGAGTCTACAATTTGTCAGAGTCTACAAAATGATCAGAGTCTATAGTCTATTAGAGTCTATAGTCTGGCAGAGTATGAAGATTTCAGAGTCTATGAAGTCAAAACTGAATTTGAAAGATGATTACAGAAAATGGAAGTCTTCGAAAATAAAGCCAAATATATTACATATATGCTATGGGAAGGAAGGAGAATTACAGAAGGAAATTGTCAACTAATAATTAGGAATTATATTCCTATTGTAATTTTATTTTTCTATTATTAGTTGATAGGAAGCTCTCTATATAAAGACTCTATGTAACCTAATTGAAGGGTGTGTGAAATAAGTCAAAGTTTTTGAGAGTATAGAGATAGAGAGAGTTGTTGTGAGAAACACAAAGAAACTGCTAGGGTTTGTGTAAACCTTAGGAGAGTTTGTTTATATACATCAATAAAACAAACAGTTTTTATTCATATCTTTGTGTTTAATCTTTAATTCTTATTGAGTTGATTTTAATTAGGCAGAAAAAGCATACAAGTACTCAACCCCCATTCTATTTGTGCAACTGGGAAAATAATTGGTATCAAAGCCTAACGTTTAAATTGATCAAAAATGTCTGGAAACAAAGATGACAATTCTAAGATTTCTATGCTTAAGAGAAATGAGTACACCCACTGGAAGGTTAAAATGCTGCACCATCTGGAGGCTACAGACCCTGACTATCTTGAAAGAATTCATGAAGGACCGTATGCACACTTAAAGCTTTTGCCTCAAATCATTGATGAAGGTAAAGTAACCGAAGAACACTTCATTGAAAAGCCAAAGGCTGAATGGATAAGAGAGGACAAGGAAAATATCCTTAAATAGGCAAAGGTCAAAAACATTATCTTTAACAGTTTGGATTCTGTTCTTACAAACTGTGTAATATCATGCAAAACTACTAAGGAAATGTGGACAAAACTTGAAGTGCACTGTCAAGGGACTAAAGATGTCAAGAAAAATGCTAGGTCTTTGCTAATTTAGGAGTATGAGTATTTCGAAGCTAAATCTGGAGAATCTATTACTGAGATGTATGATAGGTTTACAAAACTCTTGAATGAGATGGCTATGCTTGGTAAGGTTTATGATTCTGAAGATACAAACATCAAGTTTCTGAGAGCACTTCCTGAAGAGTGGGACAACAAAACAACAGTCATAAGGGAAGCTAGAGATTTAGATGACATAACTCTAGAAGAATTGTATGGCAGACTCATGACATATGATTTAGAGATGTAATAGAGGAAGAATAAGAAATATGTAAAGACAAAATCTGTGCCACTCTTAATAGAGTCTGAGAAAGAACAACATGAACAACCCATAGAAGCTAGAATCAAGGATTCAAGGAAGAAGCGTAAAGCTGTTGAGGAGACAGAGTCTACTGACACAGACTCTGATTCTGATGAAGAGATTGATCTTAGTCAAATGATGATTATGTTTGTAAAAAATTTCAAAAGAATGAAATTTAACAAAAGAACTGGCAAATTTAGTAATAGACCATCATTCAAGAAGGAAGATGATAAGGTTGAGAAGAGCAAGAGCACAATAATCAAACTTAACAAAGAAAAGGTCAAGTGTTTCAACTGTGGAATATTGGGGCACTTTGCTAGTGAATGCAGAAAGTTAAAAGTCAAAGAAAAGGGAAAGTACTTCTATCAACAGGAAAGAATTGAGCAGATTCAAGCTCCGATGATGAAATTGATTATGAAAATTTAGCATTGGTGGCATCCTCCTCAAAAAAATCACAATCTCCCAAAGAACCCTCATCTCCTAAAACTCAGGTATCAATCTTCACTCTTGAATCCTTACTTAATTTAGACTCTGATGGTATACAAATTGTGCAAAGTGAGGTTAATAAAATAATGATAAACAGTAGATCTCTCACTAGTGAAAGTGAAAGGTTAAGAGAAGAAAATTTAACCTTGAAAAACATGAATGATCATTTAGAGTCTGAATCTTGACTTCCTTCAATACCAGGAAACTTGGTTTCATCAAAATTGACATTTTTACTTTCATCTATAACCTTGTGATCAATGATATAGGCTCTGTATGTTGTTCTTTTAATTCCATGGCCTATGAATATTCCATCATATGCTTTGGTGTCAAACTTCCCTTTGACCTCTGTAGAGTCTTTCATGATATAGCATTTTCTTCCAAACACCTGAAAATACTTGACAGTAGGTTTCCTTCCTGTGAGTAACTCATAGGGTAATTTTCCAAAAGCTTTGTTGACCACGGTCCTATTTTGAGTATAACAGGCTGTATTAATTGCTTCAACCCAGAAATAAGTAAGAAGTTTTACTTCACTCAACATGTTTCTTGCAACCTCAATGAGAGTTCTATTTTTCCTTTCAACCACACCATTTTGTTGAGGTGTCCTTAGTATAGAGAATTGTTGTATAATGTCATTGTCTTTGCAAAAATCATTCATGATACTGTTTTTAAACTCAGTACCATTGTCACTTCTCAGGGTTTGAACTTTGAACTTGGGATTCTTGTCCAAGACTCTTACTAGATCAATAATCTCTTGTGCAGCTTCAACCTTGGTTGCTAAGAATCTCATCCAAGTGTATCTTGAAAAATCATCAACCATTACAAAGAAATATATCTTTTCTTTGCCAGTGATAGTATATTCATAGGACCAAATAAGTCCAAATGAATAAGTTGAAAAACTTCATTTATTGAACCACTAGGAGTGCTTTTATGAGTAGCTCTCCTTAGTTTTCCTTTTTGATATTCCTCACACAATCTTTTTTGACAGAATTCAAGTTGAGGAAAGTCGTTCACCAACTCTCTCTTCATCAAATGATTCATAGCTTTGAAGTTTAAGTGTGAGAGCTTCTTGTGCCATAACCAAATTTCAGAATATGAAGCTTTGCTGTAGAAACAGTAGATTTTGTCCTTTCTAACTGAATCAAGATCAGCAATGAAAAGGTTTCCTTTCCTTACACCCTGAAGAGCATTTTCTCCTGTCTTTTTGTTGACTATTGAGCATCTGTCTTGATCAAAACCAACTTTGAAACCTCTTTCACAAAATTGAGTGACACTCAATAAATTGTGCTTCAATCCATTCATTAGAGTAATCTTTTCAATCTTCAAATTTTCAACTTCCAGAATGCCATATCTCATTGTGAAACCAATGTTGTTGTCACCAAGGTTACATAAGGGCCAACCATTTCCTTAAACTGTGATAACAGGGCTTTATGACCTGTCATATGCCCTGAGCATCCAATGTCAATAATCCATATGATTCTTTTATTTTTCTTGTTGTTTTGCAAAGTAAAATTTTCAAGTTGCTTTTGGTACCCAATTTTCATTGGTTCCATCTGAATTAGTTGTTTCATAGTTTATTTCACTTTTAGGTACATGATCTTCCTTAGATTTAAGCAAGACTCATGTGGCCACCCATTTAGATTTGATAATTGTTTTTGGATTCTTGTTTTTGGGTGGCTTGCCCATCCTAAATTTAGGAGGGATTCAAGTCTTTTCCTTCTTAGTTTTGAAAGATTTATGTAAACATACATTGTTGGAAGCAGTAGGCATGTTAAAGCAGATACTTAGCATGTTCAATTTACATGGCATGTGATCAATATTTCAACAATGAGATACTTTCCTGTCTATCAAGAATGTACTATGCAAGTTTCCATTAACAGATGTAGCATGTTTTACTTCAAACTTACTCTTGGTACATGCATGAGTTAAATGACTAGAAAATCCACAGTTATTGCACAATTTTCTAGGAGCATTAGGAACATAGCCATAATTATTCTTTTTGTTTATGCCTAACTTTCCATTTCTGTTCTTCTTGGTCTTCATGACATCAGGTTTAGAAGTTACTGTCTTACTAGTATTGACAGTAAGTTGAGATGGAATTGTCTTGACAGTATGATTTGATCTTATTATCTTGACAACAGTTTCTGAACTTACTGTCTTGCTAGTATTGACAACATCTTCTAGACCTTGAGTACTGTCAAGGGCAAAAATAATTGTCTTGGGAATTTTGACAGTGCCTTTTGACTTATAGGTTCTATTGACAGTATCATTATCCTCATAAGCTAATTATTGCTTAAGAATTAGTGATTTCTTATCAAATTCAAACTCAACCTTTTTAAATATATGATTCTTTACTCTTTTTAGTATAGAGGGTCTGACAGTAAGTTTTTCAATTCTAGAGTCTTCCTCTACATCATGCTTCTTTCTATTTTTCTTTTCATAGCTAAATCCTATACCTACTTTTTGATTTTCAGTATTATCAGCATGGTAAGATTTTAACAATAAGGAAGAATTTTTGTAAACCTTGATTTTAAGTTCATTTTCAGAAATATATTTTCTGAGAAATTCTTCAATCTGGGAAGCACATACTATCTTGTTCTTGAGATTTTCATTTTCATGTTGTAAGGACTCAAAAGCATTCTGTCTAAGTTCTAGTTCTTGATTCTTGCATTTTAATAATTTATTAGCACTAGTCAGTTTGACAATTTCTTCATTAGTAGCTAGTATGATAGTATGAATATTAAAGTTTTCAGAACTTTAACTTTCAACAGTTTTCTTATACTGAGATACAGTCATATCAACAGTAGTAAGAATGCGTACCTGACTTGATGAAGTAGGTGAATCTTCTCTAGAATTTACCATGAGAGCAAGATTCTCATACTCTTCCTCTTTTTCATCATCAGACTCCTCTCAGCATTTGCCTTCAGCTATAAAATCCCTTCCTTATTGCTTTTTGAGCAAAACATCATACTTTGCTTTTAGTTCCTCATAGTCATTGTCATTTCTTCTCACTTGCTTTGGCTTTTTGCATTCAGTTGCGAAATGCCCCATTTCATTATAATTGTAGCATCTTATCTTAGATCTGTCCACCATTTCTGTCTTGTATCCTCCTTTTCCACTTCCTCTAGGTTTTGAAGTGTTTCCTTTGTTGAACCTAGATCTTTGAACTTTGGGCTTGAAAAACCTATTCTTCTTGAATCTTAGGTTAGAGAACTTTCTTGCCATGTATGCCACGGTTTTGTTCTCCATGTTGTCAAGTTCATCCAGGGTGTAGAACTCATCTTCATCACCATCCTTGAGTTCAAGAGTAACACTTTCATCTTCATCAGTAACCTCTTCAATCTTGATTTGTTGTTGATGTTGAGACTCTTGTAACTGCAGCATCTTTGGATCTTAAGCCACTAGAGCATTTGAGGTGTTGGCCATTTTTCCTCTTTGGCCAGACTGAATAGCTCTCTTTTATAACAACTCTAGCTCATAGGTTTTGAGAATGCCATACAAGGTTTCAAGAGATACTTTTGACATATCTCTTCTTTCTCTTATAGCTATAACATTGTGCTCCAAATATTCAGGAAGGGTTAACGTGAATTTCATGTTGACTTCCTTTTTATCATAAAACTTCTCATGCAGCTGCAAGTCATTTATCAATCTGTTGAATCTCTCAAACATCTCAGTCAACCCTTCACTTGGTTTGGCCATAAAGGCCTCATACTAAGACACCAATATTTGTCTTTGGTTGTCTTTTACCTCTCCTGTTCCTTCACAAAGTATCTCAATGGTTTCCCATATTTGCTTAGTACTTGTACAATTGACAATGTTGTTGTACATGACATTATCAAGTGCTTCAATGATTATAAACTATAGATAATCATCCAGAGAAACTTTTTCCTTTTCAGTGTCATTGTACTCTGAAACCTTTTTAGGAACCCAGTAGACAGGTATTGTTTCACCTTTTATTGTAGTTTCAGGTACATATGATTGAGGAATAAAATGACCATTTTTCAGAATACCAGGATAAAGTGGGTTGACTATTTTTATGAACAACATCATTTTTCTTTTCCAAAGGATGTAATGTTCTTTGTCAAAGATGGTTATTTTTATACTGCTTACTTTCTACACACTCATCTTGGATCTTTTCAGGTTAGATATGTTATACCTGCTACTCTGATACTAGTTGTTAAATATGATAGTGTTGCAGAAAGGGGGGGTTCAATTCAACTTGATTAATTATACTAAATTCTTGCTAACAACAACAAGAAATATAATTATCCAAATTTAATATGCAAGCAACTAAAGCAGATAAAGAAGACAGTGTTTAAACTTTCAAAAATAATTTTATTATTTTTGTGTTGCTATAACTGACTAGAATTTGAATTCCAGCTTCGATAAAAATAATAACAATGGATTTACTAATGTTTCTATACTTGAGAGAAAACCTAGCTCAGTTGCATAAGGAAAAATATTTGTGAGATATTTGTATTTATACTGAAACACATATCCCACTTACATGTGCATTTTTCCTTGGCCCTAGGACAAAGCTTGGAATAGAAACTGTGTTTTTCTTATCCAAACTTGTCTTCATTCCATTTGTAGATAAAGCAGCTCTGAGATATGCAGAAATCTTTGACTCCTTAAGCACACTTTATCTTTTTGCTTGTCTTCTCCCAAGTTGCAGTAGTGGACTTGATAGAGTAGATTGAGATGTCAAAATCATTCCTTGTATTTTTCCTATCTACTCTGCTACTAGGAACAGACTGTCAGCTTCACTAAAAGTATACTGTCAACTTTTAGCTCCTCTATGGTGACAGTATCTTCGGCTCCGCATACTTTGCTGTCAAGCTTTGATAGTCCACTAAAACATACTATCTCCAAAGCTGCTATCAACTATCCCCGTCAATGTTGCTGTCAGTAAAACTTATTGTCTTCAAATCTTCATTCTCCTCCAAGTTTACTGTCGAGGGAATTGTTGTTGTCACTTGTTCCTTTGTACTGTCACTTAAATATACTGTCATAGGCTTGAGTGTTCAATGTTACTGTCGTGGATTTGAACCATGTTGTGCATGAACACTTTGTGAACTTCTACTTCATGCATCAAGTTATTACATTTGTACAAGAAAGTAACTATTAAACTTATTGTCACCTATTTGTGCTTTGTTTAAAATATATTATTTCAAGTGACTGTTTAAACATACTGTAAATATACATATGACAGTACATTTTACTTAGTTTATTTTCTGATTAAGACTAAGTACTAAAATTGATTACATTGTTAACCCCACAATCCCCAACAGTATGTGTTGCCAACCTCCATTTACTAGCTCTTTTGACGTCACTATAATATCTAGCGCCTTGATCAACAGAACATCAAAGCAAACAGAAGCCTCTTAAAAATTATGGCAGGAAGGTGCAGAAAACATAATAAAATGTACTTAGCCCCGTCCAAACTCTAAATAACACCAATTCACATTGAAGATCATTAAGTGGATCTAAAGCACCCATAAGCTCTACAAACTTGGACACTCTTTTTTTAACGAATTCTTCTATAAATCAAATGTCCATACTTGTAGATCCTCCAAGAAGTTTGACCCCAACCTGTGGTCTGCCAATATTAGGAGGGAAAAGTTTATCTTGATAAATGCGCAGATCAATCACTGACCAAAAAATCTCTGTCTTTCCTATATTTAGCTCCAACCCAAAATTAGGTCCTTCTGATTGAATGATGATAAGAGCTTTAGAGACCTCAACTTAATCCCTAATTATGGTTCCATCATTCAGATGCCATGCCTGAAGAGAAAAGGGTGCATGCATCACGTATTCTGAGAATTAATGGATGTAAAGTAAGCACAAAGCGGAGAGGCCCAAATAGAGCCCTTTGCTTTATGCCACAAGCCGACCAAATATATCCAGACCCCAGAGAAGAGAAAGGGTGCATGCATCACGTATTCTGAGAATCAATGGATGTAAAGTAAGCACAAAGCGGAGAGCCCCAAATGGAGCCCTTTGCTTTATGCCACAAGCCGACCAAATATATCCAAACCCCAGAAATAACCTATCTAGTTGCCCATAAAGAAGCTCTACCCTAGCCCTCACTTACCGAAGCATTTTTACTCTATCAATCAGATTAAAAACATTTTTGAAATCCACCATAAACATAGAAAGATTGGATTTTGACCATGGACCTCAACAAAATGACTAAATGCATGTAAAATAGCCTCAACACCTCCTCAAATACCAACACCGAGCTCAAAACCCACCTTTTTCATGGCCACTTTAGAAATTAAACGTCTCCATATAGTTTCTACAACAATATGTCTCACACCCACATCCGCCTTGAGGAGGGGCATTAAATGAGCAATTGTTACGTACTCTGCTAAAGAAACTGAACACTTGCCTTGCCATTGCAAGTTCACGATTAGAGTGAAGTTTGTGAGAAGATCTTTAGCTATAGGCGAATCAACGCCACAAAAAGCATTGAGAAGATGTTGAGCCCTTAAACCATCTTAGCCATAAGAAGTTCCTTTTGGAAAAGATTTAATGCAATGATGAACAATCTCTACATCAACTAAAAGAGAATTTTCATCACATGAAGGGCTAGGCAAAGTAAGGAAAGTTGCATATGGGTGCTTCTCTTCAAGTAAAAGTCTAGTTTTGGGGATATTAGGAGCGACCTCAGACAAGGTCAAATCCTTGACAGCTGCAAAAAAGTGACCATTAGAAATCTTCCTCAAACATTGTTTCACATTATCTCTCTTAGGATTGTCATATGGATTGGGGCTGATTGGATATGATGCCTCTTCAAACAAAGAGGCAAGCAGTTTGAAAAGGACTCATAAATTCACTCCAAGTTTCCAAGGCATTAATGATATGTTTTTGTGTAGAGTTTTTTTTATTACCTGACCTTTTTTCTTGACGATCACGGGGTAAGAAAACTCTTAATGTACACACTGATATAATAAGGAGGCGTACCTAAACATCACAAGAATCAGAATTACTTGCCAAAATATTCTTCAAAGCCCCCGAGACAGCGAACTGACAAGCAAACGGAATGCTCTTCACTATACGAAAGGGGCACTACAAAACTTTATCCATTGTTGAAGCATCCAAAATCAAGAGTTGAGTAGTAGTCTTGAAGGCTGAGAGATCCACAACATTATTAAGGATGTAACTGGGCAAAGAAATACCGCAAATATGATATGGGATGGAACCATCTAGCTCATAAAGAGGTGGAGGAACAGATTGGTCATTAACATGCTTACAATGCTTGCATATTGAATATACGTATATTCATACAATCACCATAAAACCAGTGTTTAAGTTGACAAAGTGCAACATCAACCACTTTAAAAAATTCAAAATCCTTATCAATTATTTTTTTGTAAAAGACAATTTGAGAATCAAAATGAAAATAATACGTGTGGAGGCGAGTAATAAAATATGCAAATCTAAGTTCTTTACCCTCGACACCACCTTCTAAACAATTATTGAAACCCTTTAAATGATAATTAACATAGATCTTGTAAGCCATCGTACCATAATAAATTGCAGAGGAATTAAAAGAAAGAGAAAAATCTATCAAAAAAATATTTTTTTTTATTGAGACAAAATGTCAAACAACTTGCGTGGACAAACAACTGAAGTGTAATAATTTTTTGTTGACTTTCTAAAATAATTATTTAATATTTAAGAATCTTAACATAGTTTCGTGATTAATATTATTTGTGAAAATGTAAATTATTATATCTAAAAGGCACGTTTTAAAACTGAATCCAATAAAATTTTGAAAATATATGATTTTGCAATAAAATATAATCAAATCGTTACATTTTTCTTTTACTTGTATCATCATTGTATTTAACTTTTTAAGATATTAAAATATTTATTCTAGAAAAACAAATCAAGTAAGTAATAATATTGAACAAATAATATTTGCATCATTTTCAACTTTGAAAGAGTGATTATATTATAATAAAAAGGTTAATATTTAGTACAGATAATAAGTAACTATAATTACATTGATAATATACTCCCTTCGTCTCATTGATTTCTTAACATTTCTGAGATAGTGTCCGACACGCATTTTAAGGTGTATATAAAGTATAGTTACATAATTTATTTTTAAATAAAAATTGAATGTTTAAATTTGTATACAAAAAAATAATAATTTAAAAATAAGTTGTGTAACTATACTTTATATGCGCCTTAAAATGCATGTCGGGCACTCTATCAAAAATGTTAAGAAATCATTGGGACGGAGGGAGTAATATATATATATATATACACAAATATATTTTAAAATAAAAATACCAATTTATACAATTATAGAAACAAATAATATTAAATAAAAATTATATGTTATTAAAAAATAGAGTAATGCAAGGAACCAAAAAATGTCCCAAAAAAACCTCTCAAATGACATGGTATAATTGACGTGGCTGAATAGATGATTTTAACTGGTGTGATTGATGTGAATGGAGGGGGTCCATCTTATTTATTAATATATTTTTCTTTTGAAATACTTATTTATTATTCTTAGCATCAATAACAACAAGACACCTGGTATTTGGAATTTTTTTTTGGAACTTTTGTTTGATTCGACTTAGGGGTGTTCATGGGTTATAAAACCCGATTAAACGAAAACAATTTATTTCGGCCAATTTAACAAAAATAAAAAATCCAATATTAAGTTGGGTTAGAAAGAGTTTAAACCCGAATTAATTGGGTTGTGTATGGGTTGAAAATTATTTTAGTCAACTCAACCCAACCCGGTACGAATATATTATATACTACATATTATATAATTACATCCGATATTTTATACTTTCAAGATAATTTATATATTAGATATTAATAAAATAGTAATTATATATTTAAAATTTTAAATATTTATTAGATTAGTTATAAGTTTTACTATTTATGAACATATTTCATTAATGTTGTTTTAATTTTGTTTACATTTATGTTGAGATAATAAATTATATTATCACCATTTATGTTGAGATACGTCGAAATATAAAATTTTAATATTAATTCAAAACCGATCAAACTGAACCAATCCGACCCAAATCGATTTAAATTGGGTAGATTTAAATTGAATAAGGTTGGGTTGTATAATACTCCCTCAGTCCCGCCCAATTGTTAACGTTTCGGAGAGAAAGTCCGGCACTCATTTTAAGGTGCATATAAAGTATAGTTCCATAATTAAATTTTTATTCAGAAAAAAAATTTTAAAAATAAGTTATGAAACTATACTTTATATGCACCAAGGAAATCAGAAAAATTAAACGTTAAAAACACACATAAACACCAAGGAAAAGGTTTAAGAAAAAAAGCGTGCATTTATAAACTAGTAAATTTGCTAACCCCTCACTATCCGTGAATTGTATGTGTAAGTTTTGTAATTCTTCTATCACATTTGTTTTATTATCGTTTGAAGATCTTGTATATGTATCTAAATTTGTATATTCATGTCCTTGTATATGTATAATATTCATGTATCACATTATGCCCATCAACTGTTTGTTGAAAGTCCTTAAAGAAGCCTCTAGCACATTAAGTCAAAAAATATGTTGATTAATTGTTTTAATTACTTATTGTTACTCTCATTTCGATAATTTTGGTGAAATGATGTGTAAAATGTGGTTCAATTGGGATGAAAGTTTGGTTCTTGGGGGGAAATTAGATGACACATATTTAGTATAGTTTCGAGGTTTTCGATTGTGCCTTAGACGATGCTTTAAGAGCTGTTGAATAGATAAAATGTGGAAGTTACAAGCTTAGCAATATAAGCTCGTTTCAATGGTATTGAAAATTGGTATTCAATGATATGGAAGGCGTGTAGTAATTCTTAGTTGATTTTGTATCGTTGGAAAACAAAAAGTAAGTCTCGACTCTCTATTAATACCTAAAGCCAGAAATATGCGGGCTGAATAAACAACCCCATATATATTAAATCAATCTAATAATAACTTTATATAAATAAAATAGCGGGACTGATCCTCTGTCAACTAGTTTGTTGGTTCTGCTGATAATTCTCAGCTTCGTTTTCAGGTAAAATTATTGGACGTTTGTTCCATGTTTCAAATGGAGGACATGTTCAAGAACATGACATTTGCAGCGCATACAGCTGCTGCTGTTGGATCCATTGCATTAAGTGTTGTCCTCACTTACCCTATTGATACTTTAAAAACCCTGATACAGGTCTGTATACCAACTTGAATATTAGTGCACTGATATCTGAAGCTTGAAACTGCTTGGCTTAAGTATAGTATGTGATTAGTCGTGCTTGTTTGTTCTTTGGAGTGAAAAAACAGGTTGGATCAGACTCTAGTAAACAGTTGACTCCGGCTCAGGTTCTTCATAGAGTTCGTACTTTATCAGGAAATTCAGGTGATGTGTCATTGCTTACATCCAAGCTTTAAATTATTCTACTGATTCAAGTTGAGATGTATTATACTCATTTGATAATATCAATATGATTTCTCAATGCTTTAGATGACAAGTATTAGTGTGCATTCAAATCAAAGTAGATACAAATCGTGATCATGTGTATGTTCTCAGTCAAGGAAAATAAAAAACTGACCATATATTGAATTTTGAAATTATATATCGCTGGAAAGTGGTTACTTTGTTATTGTACATGCTCAAAAATATTGATTAACACAGAGTTTTACTCCGTGACCAAAACTTATGTTTTTTTTGCTGTATTTAGATAAAGTTGTCAGAAATTTCTCGAGTGTACGTAAGTCGATGTTTTGAGTTAAAAGTATTAGTATGTGTTCAAAGTTGATACAAAATATTACCATGTGTATGCTCCAAGGCAAGGAAAAAGAAACAGCGACTAGGCCACTTGCATTTTCCAGTCAGGAAACCATGGTAATGCCATAGTGATGCCATGATAACTAATAATTACATATAGACGATCTTCTTTATGCAGAATTGCACACTTAAGGAAGCTCTGAAAATTCTATCTAAATACTACGGAAAAGATAAATTTTGGACACGGAGTTAAATTAAGTGTACAGTAACAGACTTTTACAGTGATATGTATGTATATATCATCTCAAGCTCAGATAATATTTATCCTGCCAGATCTGTTTTTCTTGACAAGATTTGTTTTGACATGATTCAAATAAGACTTTTAAACTCTAACGTGTTAATATAACAAGTCCTATTTCAGTTCGCAACTCAGAAGTAACTTTTTAAGCACCTTTACCAAAAGGCACTTGGAGGTGACTTTTTGAGCGAATTCACCAATATGAGCAGGTTCTGCCATTAAATTTTCATGCCCCCCCCCCCCCCCCCCCCCCCGAAACCCATGTTCATTTGCTTTTCTTTTCTTCTAAATCCTTTTTTCCTTCTTTATTCTTTTCAGAATAGCTAGTAGCCATACATAATTTGTAATTTTGCAACCTGAATTATAATATAGAACATAAGTGTATATTTTTTTTATAATATAATTGTAATCACATGTTATCATAATATTAATACATATAATTAAATGTATACATACGTATAATCATTGTTATCACGAAGACGACTAGTCATCGACTAGTCGACGACTAGTCGACACGAAGGTACTCGGGCGCCGAGATTTTTCGAAGCCCGACTTGGCACCATGATAACGATGATTATGGTGTACAATCACATTATTCGATCAATGACAATACACAATAAAGGGATAGAGATGAACTTAATATTGAGATGGATTACTTTGTTTGATTTTCGTCATCACTTATGTTTTTATTTGCTTGGAAATGTTTAATATTTGGTATTTGCATGTTATTATGTAGTAAATATGCTTATTTTGAACTTATTACTCTATTACTTTTGATTTAAATTGTGAAATTGATGTGTTTAGCAATGTTGTTTATCACATCCAATAAATATATGTTTATGAACAAGTTATCGACTTTTTACGACTAGTCGAGCGACTTGTCGACTAGTCTTTACGAAGGTAGTTGGGCGTCAAGCCTCGATTTGGCGCCGTAATAACCATGCGTATAATATACTTATAATTTTATGACATTTAAAATTTCATTTAATTATCGGAAGCGAATGAATAAGACAAATTTCCATACAAATATTATAATATATGTGCGGGTCTATGTATTACGTTGCATGTCAAATTGCCATACAAATAAATTGTTTTCGTGGCCTCCTGGCGCCCGTTGGCCCTTACCAACGTCGTAACAACAGTGATATGTGTTACTGCTAGTTAATGGTATATCGACATTTTCACTTGAAGAAGCTGCAAAAAGGAGAAAAAAATGGCATGTCCAAGCTTTAAATTGTCATTTTTCCAATGCTATGTTGAACTGTACTTCAGTTGCATGCCAAATTTGCTCGAATATATACCATCATGCTCTTTACTTTTGTCTATTCATGCGAGTAACATTACTAGCATAGTATTTCAAGAAAATCTCTTAAGTTAGCTGACAAATTTCATAACTGATGTGTGTGTGTAGTATACATACATAATATGTGTATACCAATTGACTCTATCAATTCTTTGCTTGGTTTAGGTTTGTACAATGGTTTCGGTTGGGTGGCCTTGGGGAGAATGCCAGGTCTTGCAGCTCGGTTTGGTACTTATGAAATACTAACAGCTTTTTACAAAGGTATATTTTTAAATATATCAACCCTAAAGAACTTTAGAGAACGGCTTTTGTATGGAAACTAGTCTGATACTCGGTGCTATTCGGTTCCTATCTTAAAATGAATTATTTGTAGTTGTTTTTGGAGCATGCCAAATTTGTTTTTTTAATTCTTTTAGCAAATGCGGTAATTACTTTTCCTACACATAATTGGTGCTTACAGATGGTCGAGAAGATAATTATGTCTATGCCTCTGAGGCCCTCTTGGCAGGAATGGCAACAGGTGCTGTGGTGTCCGTCATTAACACTCCATTTGAACTTCTCAAAATTCGTTCACAAGTCACATCCGCTTCTCTTGTTCCAAGCACCACCTCTGCTGTAGCAACAAATACTGTCTCACCTTCAATTGCAAAATTACTTCGAGGACATTATATGGACATGAAAGCCCTGAACAAATCTGCCGGGCTTTTGTCCACCCTTAATACAAAACATCCCAACCTGATCAGTGCATTAAAGGATTACCCGTGGATGATGACTGGGTCAGGGAGACCACCAGCTGTCTACAATGTTCGAAATCCATGGGACATCATCACTTTAGAAGGGTGGAGTGCACTATGGAGAGGTCTGCGTTCAGGAATCTTTCGAGATTCCATTTTTTGTGGTGTATTCTTCTCAAGCTGGCAAGTTCTTCACCAAGCAATGCTTGATTGGAAGGCAGTTTCAATAGACCCCCCACCCAGGTTCTGAATCCATCCTTCATTAATTAGCCCACTTCATAATATATGTTACCTTTATCTGTTTTTTTCACTTGTCGCTGGGCTGAACTGATTCCTATTAACATGAAACTTGTTTGGATTTTGTTTATGTCAAGATTTAACTCGAAGAAGTGATTGTTTATCACTTGTGGTTGATATTTATGACTCTGTCCTTTTCATTACTTTGCGTTCAGAGTATATGCTGCATTTGTGTTCATTCTTAGATGGTTTATCTATCTTTGATTAGGAGAATTTTTAAAATATTTTTTTATAAGACAGCTAAATATGTTCTTATAAAATAGGACAGTTTTTAATCACGGTTAATCCATCATGTAGGAGCTCATCTTGTTATTGTTTTTAGTTAATTTTACTGTTATGAAGGATTAAGGCACCGAAGTGCTAAGGCGTGTACTACATGAAGATAGGACCATAATTGTACAAAATTTAAATATATATTGTATAGCTCCGGAAACAAAACTTAACAGTTACCAAATGAAGTATGTTAACAGATAATCAATGATTCAAATACAACAAATAATAAATTAACCTAAAAAACAAGTGGTTAATAATGTTTACCATTAAATTATTTTTCTTTACTAATATTTTCCTATTTAATAGTTATTTTGAGCTAAAAATGTATTTTAAAGACCATAGTACAACTATATTTTAACTAGCTAATAGATTTATGTGTATATGTTATTTACAAGGATTTATCTAAATGAACCACAACCATGGAGAAGCTTGTTGCGTCCACTCGCAGAAGAACAAGAAGTATATTTTATTTGTAATGTGCCTTAAGAGCTACAAGTATGATTTTAAATAATTGGTCGTCTTTATCTTTTATCTTTTGTTTTAGTTGTCACATATTTGGGTTATGAAATTATGGACTCCTCTTTTTTTTATAAATTTCTTTAAAATACGTAATTTGTCCAAAGTTCACTAAGGCAATCTAATAATGGGCCTCTTGCCTCTTACTGCTTCTCTTTTCTGACCATGAGGCACACACCTTTTTGAAGAGAATCGCTCCATCCAAAAGAAGTTCGGCCTGGGCGCAAATTTGGCAACATTAGTTGATTTGCGGATTAATAATTTGGTATGATTACCATATATTTATGATCAATAAATATTGTATAATTGCTGCTCAGTAGACTGTTCAATTTGTAAAATTGTATTACTCCAAGAGCATGGCCAGAATCAATTTTTTGCGTGTTATTATATTAGAGATAGTGTGAATTATGTTCGTTTGGACAATAAGGTGTAAGAGAATTTTCAATTTGAGAGGTTATCCCTGATGACTACCTAGAAATTCCTCCACGCTGAGATTTTTGTAAGAGTACATATCATTTGCGTGTATTTCGCGATAAAAATATCCTCCATGGTACCAAAGATCAATCTGATTCCAATCACCTAGCGGCAAGTCCCCTTGCTGTTCTCGAGTGGCTATATATTCCTCCACTAAACTTGTGCTCCTCCCTTAATTGATATACCGCCAATGATACTTGCTTTGCCTCTCTCAATTTTTTGAAATTTAATGAAGTTTTTGAGGTACTCATACCATGTATATCTCATTGTTCTTGGCTCCATATATTGGTATTCGTTTTCTTCTATTTGTCTTCCAACAATGTATTGACTATGTTCGGTGATCCTCTATCAAACACCATGCTTATATTTATCATTAGAATGTTGTAAGTCTCTATATTCCTCTAGATTAATGCAACATTGTGGTGCATGCTTTGTTACCCCGACTTTTCATTTTGCCACAAGTACCCGTGTCGGACACTCAACACTCAGACACGGGTATGGACACTTGGACACTTATTTTAGGTCAAAATCTTGTAAAATTTTAAAATATTGCCGAGTCCTCAACTTGGTCACGTATCCATGTTGGACACTTCCTGAGTAAGAAAATGCATGTCTACAAGGAGGAGAGTGGTACATTGGATTTCTAACTATACCTTCTTCACCACTATCATGATTTAAGGCATGGTGGGTTGGATTTTTCTTGTTGCAGTAAGTTAAAACACCAAACAAATTCACTTGTCGATCCTTTGATGACATTTTTCCCTCGCAACAAGGTTAGTATTTTCATTCATGCAGGACAACCATGGCTTTGGAAGTTTATTAGTGATATTATTCTAGAATTAGATAATTATATTACTATGTATTTCTTAAATGGAAAGATACTTAATAGGGGTTTGAATTTAATTAGGTAATATCCGTTGAAATTATTATAAATATGGATTGGTTCTTGTCATCAAAACAAGATATTATTATTGAGAGTATATGATAATTTAGTTGTGAATTTCTACCTAGAAATCTGTGTTCCTATCACTTATGTACTTTGTACAACCACTGCATCAAACCATTGCTTCAATAATAATAATGAATCCATAACATTTTATCCAAGTGGATACCCTCTTCTCTTGTTCAAACAAGAGGTCGAGCCTGAGTAGAGGCATGTGTGTGGGTATTAAAATTTCTTGTAATTGACTATTTCCATAAATGAAAATAAAACTGGGAATAATAAAAATAATTTACTGAAAGGTAGATAATGTGACAACAGATTTGGAGTAACTATCTTGTTAGTTGTTACGAATGAAGAAGAAAGCCGAACAATTGGATATGAATTCTTATTTTATTATTAGTCTAATAACATAAATTTACTTAGTCCGTTGATATATGAACAAGATTTCAGAGTAAGTAATAAAAATATCTAGAATATCTCTTACTTATTGGATAGGGTAACATGTATTCATGTTCACTTCAGTACGACCAACAAGGAAACAACTATGATATTTTAAAGGTTCTCAGACTTATGACAACAAGCTACAACAAGCTACTGATGCATGGTTGTGCACCAAAAATGCATGGATACGGGAATGGAGCCCAGAATTGTTTCACATGTGAGATATTTGAGCTTTAATGATTGAAGGTAAACAGAACATAGTTTATATGAAATTAATTAATAATCTAAATTTAATTGTTATTCATTCTTAACAAAGACAATGATGTATACAAACATTTATGAACGTAAATCATTGAAATAACAATTATAAAAAATTCAAGTTTAATAATTACCCATCATTCCAAAAAGACCATAAATTATAAGAACTTGAACAATTTGTTTTTAGTTTTTACATCTAATCGTTTAAATATGTAAAAATTTGGTAAACTATAATTAGATTTTCTTTAAACATATCACAAATCTTTCAAATAATAGGCAAAAATAATCACAAAGATGTATATTCAAACCACTTGTATTGAATGAATGTAATATAATTTTTTTACTAAATCTGTTAATGGCTTCATGCATGGGTGTGCATTGGACTAGGGGTGACAATTTTGGGTAATGGGTTGAGTTCGTGTCGTGTTTGTGTTTGCTGTATCCCGTCCTTTTTTTGGACAACCCGAACTCGACCTGTTATGTATCTGATAACCCAAAAATGACATGTTTCAACCCGAATATTATTAAAACTCAAGTATTTTACCTATGTATAAACTGTTAAAAAATTTCGTAATGCACGGACGGCGGTATCTTTATGAGGCACTGTGCTTGGTTTTAGTGTCTAACTGCAACATCGTTCCATCTCTTTCGATTATTTTGGCCATGCTTGTTTTCCTCGGGTGATTCATATAATGTGTTGCTTGCCACACCATGGAAAGAAATGGCAATTGTATTTGTTGCGGAAAATTGAACAACATCATGTACTTCATTATTGAATTATCTATGATCCTACTTCAAATAACAATGTTTAGAATCTTCGAAAGGAGTTCTGGTGCAGAGGATGGAATTAGAAGATTAATTTATTTTATTTTTATCATTTAGGAATAAAGTTTATTGCATGTTAATAAACAAATTTAATTATACTATATCGATAGATTATCTGGGATATTCTAGGTTATAGAAGTGGAGTAAGAATAGGAGTTGTTTCCTTTAATATAATTTTGGTTATGAATTAGTATTGGAAACTACATAAAAAAATATTATTTTTCTTTCTAATATGAAATTGATTAGCTTTCAATTCACAGGCATTCTGATAAACTTTTGCAACGCTTATTAATAATCTGAGTTCTGAATATTATAAATTGATGGATACCTGATGATTTCATGGATTAATTTTTGTCTCTACCTGTTCCCTGCACAGAGGTTTTATACCCTTATTCTTCCCTTTCTCACCTATATAGTACACCGAGTTCATTTGTACACACCATTAAAATTAATGTATCTCTGTATTTGGGGTTTAGGAGTCTTAATAAAGGGCTAAAGTTTATTGTTACAGGTTAGAGCTTAGAGAATAGAACATGGTTAAAAGAGATGTAATTTAGTACTTTAATCTAACTTACTCTATCCTTCCAGTGAGAGGTTAATAATATTCTAGAAACTTTTTAGAATTAACAGTTTTTTTATTTTTATAAAGTGGAGTTACCAAATAGCTAATTTTTATAATTTTTATCTTTTTTGATAATGTAGCAATCTGTAATCCAGCTTTTGAGTCTAGTTGGCTAAAGGCTGCTTATAAGCTAAAAGTACCCTTTATCTCGTAAAATTTACCTTTCTAGTTATACTATTTTTTTATTATAATATGTTGTTATGTGTACTAAAAAAGTAAACTGCTAGTTCTATGCTTTAAATTACGTGCTCCAACGATAAGCTGCATTTTAATTACTAGATGAGGTTTGACTAATGGTTTCCCTCTTTATGTTTTTGTTCAATTTTCTTTTCGTTTCATATTTTCCATTGCTAATTTCTGTTACCATTATATAGATATGATGAAGAAATTGGCCCATTATCTCCTTTATCCGTAAGTTTTGCTGCTGGCATTTCTGGCTCGGTTGCTGCTGCTGCCTCTCATTGTTTTGACACTGCTAAAAGCCGTTCACAATGTATAGTGGTACCCAAGGTATATTAGATATTTAAAGTAAGTTTAGAAACAATACGGGCTTCTTAGCCTGCATTATAGTAGTTTATATCTGTTATTGCTTGTTTTTGACAAGTCGGGCCATATACTAAATTATACGTTTGATATTCGGAGTAAGGGGTATTGTGCTATTGTCTGCTTTGAGGGAAGAACCAGCACCGAATCCTACACTAGTAAGCCTCGAATAGAAGTCTCCATCTCTTTTGTACTCTAGGTAAGCAAATATAGGATATTAAAGTAGTGCATGCTAGCTGAAATCAATTAGTTGTATATTGGTTGTCTAGATAAAGTTATATATAGCAGTATATGCATTGTATCTTCCAATGTGTTGAATATTAAATGAATCATTTGAATTTGCAGTATCTTCTTTTTAAAACTCATCTTTGATCCTTGCAAATGTATCATCGATTAGTAGCTCATTCACTCTAATTTAGTGAATTTCCTTAGTTCCTAATCGTCTGAATTCAAGAAACTCAATTTTTATTGGTTGGCTATATTCTAGGATAAAATCATAATCAAACAAAATTGCTAGAATTTGAGTGATAGTGACCCTAACAAAAGATTTCTGTAAATTCAATAATAATGGTGGGAACATCTTTGTTATTATGTTATATTTTGTGCACTTGTATATTCTCTTCACCTCTTCTCCTTTTGTATCATCTTTTTGATTCTGACACGATGTGGGATGGTAAAAGGTGATCATATGCATATGGTTTGCATAAATTATCTGCCTATCTTATTGCAGTTTATATCCATGGAGAGGAGATTGCTAAAGTGGTCACGGCCAGGGAATAGATTTGAGAGTTTTACGGGAATCCACCCTAGAGATAGGAACATATTGTTCCGTGGCATTTGGTTAAGGATGGCTCGTAGTGGAATGGCATCATTTTTATTGGTAGGAGGCTATTATTTTACTGTTGATCAGCTGGTTTCTTGATGAATGTCTGACTGTTAACTAGTATAATGGATAAAGATTTGTGTGAGTCATCAGACTTAAAGGCACAAGTTGGAAAGGTACCACCTCATGCAAACAGATTCCTTCTTAACACTGTGCTCCCAAGTTTTTTATTGAAGAAGAGAATGGAAGAGAAGAGAAGGGGAGAGAAAAGAAACAAAAAAATTTCTTTAACATTTTCCCAAGTTTTTTAGAAAGAAGAGAGAATTTTTTTTTAAAAAAAGATATGGAGGGAACTTTTTAAAAAATATGTGAGAGCTTTCCCAATCATCCCATTTTTTGGAAGAAAGTTTTTGGGAGAATTTTTTTAAAATTCTCTCAATCTTTTCTCTTCTCCACCCAAGAAACTCGGGAGCACAACTTGGAAAGAAAATTTTAAAATTTTCTTTTCCGTTCTCTTCTCTTCTCACATAATTCTAACTCGGGAGCACAGTGTAAAAGGACCTTTTGCGTAACTAGCAGATTTACATTTCATTTCCTCTGGCAGGTTCTTGCATCAAAAGTTCATCCAGAATTAAGTCATCATATTTTGTTTTATTTGAACGCCAGATGGCAAACACATGGATGACGGTATATCTTTAAACCCACACAATCCTTCTATGAAAGAAAGGTATTCTTATATACTTTCTGCAAGAACTACTAGTATAGACGTAATAGTTTTGTGATAACGTGCTATATAGAACCAGTTGGTTTGTGCTCAACCTGGAATGGACGAAATATGAATTGTGGTGTTTAATGAGAATATGAGATGATATGGACTTTGATGTAAAGGGTCGGGGCTTTAAGGAAATGTACGACGGTGGATGATGTCAACATATTCAGTTGGCTAGAGGACATCCTAGAAAAAGAAGTTTAATGGCTCTTAGTTTAAAAAAAAAAGAGAACTGTTTAGAGAAGGATTAAGCATAAGATGTAGTCGAAACATGCCATTTTATGATGATTTTCTGGTTTTGTGGTTAGTGCGAAGTCGGTGAAGTTGATTAGGATGGTAATGCAGTACCCTACTATTATAGGAGGTGTTTGGTTTAGCTTATAAGTAATAAGTTACTTTTTTTTAAAAAGTATTTTCATATATTTTTTTTGAAAATTAATATTTATTTTAGAAATTTAAGATCAAATCTTATTTTCAAATTTGAAAATAAGTTATTTATTTTCAGAAAAAGTATATATATACCTACTTTTTCAGCTTATAAGCTTGGCCAAACTGACACTAATCACATATCTGTGTGCTTATGCTGTGACAACTTTTTTAATCCTCAGTTATTAAAGGCAAGCCGGCAGCACTACTCATGCCACTCCAAATACCTCATCAGCTTCTCCAATAAAATATTATATTATTGTGTTTATTCAAATTGTTTTCAAGTTGGATTAAAAAAAAATTATTTTCAAGTTTTATTAACGAAACTAATACCTACTTTTAGTAAGTAGTTAATTTTAAACAAGGCGAACAGTAAAATATGATATAAATAGAATAAATTCTAATGCTAAATATAATGTATAAAAATAAATTTGCATGATAAATTTATTTAAATGATTTTGATAAGAATGACAAAAGGACTGTGTTATGTAGGAAAATAATTTATTTTTAATTATCGTTGTGTAATCTAAAAAAAGATTGTGCCTTCTAGAAATTTTTGTCAAAGAATGTTGTGTGAACAAAATACATTGCATCTGCAGTTGAACAAGTAAATATGAGTTGTTTGTTGAACATATTTTGTTTCTAAGTGTATTTTAGCCAAAATTTCTAAAACTTTAATGTGATCCTTACCCACATAAAATATATCAAACATTATTTTTCTTGAGAAATCAGTCAGAATAAATAATGCGAAAGACTAAACTCAACCTGTTCTGACTTGTGTACATACATGTGATGATTAATTTGAATTTGACAAAATTATCGAACCACAATTTTTTTTGAACGGTGAACTCAATACTTAGTTTGACAATTTGACCAACGATTAATTTAAGTTGACTTTTAATTCAACCGAAATCAGTCAAATGTACCCGTGTCACATTTATTCGGTCATATTTATCTTGTTTTCGTGATATTAAAACGGACATCTACATATATATATTAAAATAGGTTTTCTTGAGTGGAATACTCTTAAATAAATGACAAATTGAAGACTTATATGCATTTTATTATATTATGTAATTGTTCTATAATATATTATAAGCATAATATGATACAGGACAATTTCTAATTAGTATTTCTTTGAATATATTTCATAAAACTTTTATCTTAATATTTAATGTCTCTACACTTAAAAAAATAAAAATCAATAAGGTGTTTAGCAAAGGAAAGTCGAAAAACAGAAGAAAATTTTTAAAAACAATATAATGATAAGCGTATATGTGATAATGTGAATGATAAGATTAGAATTTTATACCTCATCTTCTAAAGCAAAGAAATTTTTAAGAATATGCAACATCTCTAATCTTGTATTGTTTTGGTCAACTGCGTTTCTATGTTATACTTGATTACACTGTACGAAAGTATAATTAATCTGTTGTACTTGTCTTTAATTTGCTTAATTTCCGGACAATGCGACTTGTCATAACATGCTTCTATTTTTCGTTAATATTTAAAAATCGAATCATTTAGTCAATTTGAAAAGGATCGAATATTTGATAATCACTAATAAAATCAAGAATGATGTTTCGAAATTTTAATAACCTATCAAACACACTACGTCTCTACATCATATAACTTATTTGTTTACCTTTTCTTTACAAGACTTATTTATTTAACTTTTTGATTTTTTTATAAAGATGAAGATCATAGTACATGTACAATATATAATTATATAACTAGAGCAAGAGAAATACCATTACAAAATTTGAATTTTTCTTGTTTAAATAAATTCAGCTTAATTTGTTTATTAATTAAATATAATAATAATAATAATATTTAATTAGATAAATGAGTGGAGTTGAATTTTATTTCCTTGTGATCGGTTTGAATTCCGTTCGAATTTATTTAATTTGACTCAGATAAAATATAAATATTTTAAAATTATGTATATTATTTGTTAAACTTAAACTTAAGTTTCAAACCAACATCATACATTTATATTAATATATATGATTTTAATTTATAATAATATGATTTTGAATTATACATATAATTTTGATTTTTATGTTATAAATATATACCATCATTTTGAATTTTCATTTTTAACTAAAAATTAATATTTGAAGAATTGGAAAATGATTGATGATCATAAAATTAAAAGTTCATCATGGGTGCTACATTATAAGTCCCGTGAGTTATATTTTATGTAGCGGATTTAACTCAGTAATATATATGAATAATTAGTGAATAATTAAATTCAGTTTGAATTCAGCCCGATTTAATGTATTCCGTTTATTTATTATCGAGTCGAGTTTTAATACCAATTTTTTTCAATTAAAAATGCAGTTCAACTTAATTCAATAAAAAAAATTAATTTACAACCTGAATCTATTAATTCGATTAGACTCGACTCCATTAATTTATATACACTACAATTTTTTTAGGTGTTTATAGTTATTTTTGCTTCCTTCGATTGAAAATGTCTGTTAAAAAGCTTTACGTGCTACATATCGATTGACATTTATGTTTTCCATTTAAATATATGCATACTCAGTAGTATACATGACAAATATAAATATTTCAATAAAAATTAGGACGATTTAATATTTTTTTGCCAAGTTTAAATCAAATTGTAATTGCAAAGGATGGATGTATACTTTGTTTTAAATAAACTATATATGTTGACTTTATTTGCTAAATGAAAGATAAATAGTAAATCATGTGCACTGCCTCCGAAACACATTTAAAAATGCATTGTACGTGTATAGTCGCGGTTTGAGTTTCCTTAAATTTAAAATAAGTTACTTATTTTATTTTTATTTTTTATATATTTTCATATTTTTTTTTAAAATTAAATATTTATTTTAGAATTTTAAAAACCAAATATTATCTTAAACTAAAAAATAAGTTACTTATTTTCAGAAAAAGTACATACATACCTACTTTTTTCCGGAAATAAGGACTTATTTCCGAAAAATAAGTGCCGCCACACCATAGTTCTACAAGAATTCTGTACTTTTATGAGCCGGTGTGTGTATATAAGTTTATATATTTGCTTGAGATGATATATAACCACTGAATAAGGCGTTAAAAGTGCAAGAAAACAAGCAATCTCAGATGAAAGTAAACAAGTTGATATGCACATGACATAATTATGGATGCATTAACTGCAAAAGCAATTTATTTTTCTCACAAGAACATGCATGTACGTATAGATCGACTACACCTTGACGTTAATAGACAATCGGGATAAATCTGTACGTCTGCATGTATTTGCAACTACAAAAACATTATAAATAGTGCAACCAATTTGTCACAATTCCCATCATCAAACATTCTCCCTCTCTTTCACTCTCTCCAACGTACCTTGTTGTTTAAACACATTCGGGATGGTGAAGAGTGCAATGTCTTGTTATATTGTACTAACACTTTCAATCATATTTCTCGTAAATTCGTTATCAGCTTCAAGAGTTTCGATCAATGTGCAGAAGTTAGGAGCTCGAGCTGATGGCACGACAGATGTATCGAAGATCCTCCTCAGGGCATGGAATTCAGCTTGTGGTTCGAGAAGTCCAGCTCAAGTTTACTTGCCCCGAGGAAGATACTTGATTCGAAGTCCAATTGTATTTAGCGGTCTCAACTGTAGAAAAAGCATGGCAATGCGGATTGATGGCACTATTTTAGCTTCCACTAATTATAATCTTATCGGTAATGCTGAAAACTGGATCAAGTTTGATAGAGTTAATGGACTTACAATCTCCGGAGGAACCATAGATGCTAAGGGTACTGGTTTATGGAACTGCAAAAAATCCGGAAAAAACTGCCCTACAGGAGCAACGGTATGTTACTGGATCATATATATAATTTTCAATAAAAATTGAGTCACTTTGCCGCAAAAATTCAAACACGACAGATAATTTGGGACGGAGGAGAGAGTATAAGTTACTGTATGCAAAATGAGGTTTAAATTAGTTTATTTTACAAGAACTACATGTTTAATTATCCACTGCATCTGATTTCGGATCAATCTGATTTGAACCTGTTTAATATGCTTAATTATTATATGAATATATCTAGAGTACGTGTTTATTCTTTTTAAAAAAAAATAAACTGCTAAAATCTGAAGTTAGTTGACAATTTGTTCTTCGTTAACATGTGAAGAAACAACAGATATTAATTATATATTTTCTGCAATATTCCATCACAAGTCATAACATATGTCATGTGTATTTTATTTTCTCATTGTATTGACATAACTCAAACAATACTGTACTGTTTAATTATGTTGCAGAGCTTGGGATTCTACAGCTCGACCAACGTTGTTGTGAGTGGATTAACCTTAATAAATAGTCAAATGTTCCACATGATCATCTACAAATGCAACAATGCCAATATACGAGGAATCAAGATCTCAGCACGCGCTAGTAGCCCAAACACCGATGGTATCCACTTACAATTGTCATCAGGAACTAATATAGTGAACTCTCAAATTAGTACCGGGGATGATTGCGTATCAATCGGACCTGGAACTACTAACACATGGATAGAAAACGTTTCCTGCGGCCCCGGTCATGGCATTAGGTATGTTTTATATCCTTATACATATTCACATGGTAGCTAGTACGGCTTAATTATTCCTTTGAGTCCTAATTCTAGTGTAAATTAATTAATAATTGCGATAATTAACAGCATTGGAAGTCTAGGCTGGAATTTGCAAGAACCTGGTGTGCAAAATGTGACAGTGAAATCAGTTACGTTTCGAAATACTGAAAATGGTGTGAGAATAAAAACATGGGCAAGGTCTAGCACTGGATTTGTTAGAAATGTTCTTTTCCAGCATATTGTTATGAGTAATGTCGGAAATCCTATTCTTATAGATCAAGACTACTGTCCTAACATCCAAAATTGCCCAACCAAGGTATAAATTTCAGAAATACGTCCAATGTATAGGTCGTTTGACGTTTTACACGTAATTTCAGGTATTTTGACCACATAGCTAAAATTAATATTTTTTCTCGATTTGTAAGGTGTCTGGAGTAAGGATTAGCAACGTAAGGTATCAAGACATTCGTGGATCATCAGCAACGCCAGTGGCTGTGCAATTACAATGCAGTAAGAAATATCCGTGCAGCGGAATAAGGCTACAAGATATAACACTTACATATAGAAATCAAGCAGCAAAAGCTACATGTGCCTATGCCGGAGGAAGTGCTTCTGGTGTTATGAAGCCTTCCAGTTGTTTATAGAAAAAATGATGAAACATATATAGAGTACAAGTAAAATTTAGTAGATTCAGTTTCTCGTGCCTTGTTATGTATTGTTATGCAAGTCTTCAAGTGACAGAAGAAGCTAGGGATGTAAAACTGTAAAAGTTCCATTGGATAGGGTTACATTTATTATTATGTTACGCGCTCAACTTTTTGGAGCATTATTATAATATAATACTCACTCCTTTCATTTTAGTAGTTCACTTTCAAAAAATAATGCATATTAAGAAAATTTATTATTGATTAGTTGTACTCATATTTATTATATTGAATGAATATAATATATGGCATGGAATTAATTTTGGAAATATAAATTAGAGATATGTAGAATATAGTTGATTTTAAAAGTATAAACTATATTAAATTTTACATTGAAAGTTGAAGCGGAGAATTATTTTAAAACAATTTTTTTTAAGTGAATTATTAATATGAAACCGAAGGAGTATTGATTGTTATGCGTCGAGAGAAGTGACAGACCTGATTAAATATCAGTTCGCTGACTCGAAGATGTATTTTAGATTTTCAAAACTTAGAGAACTCGGTCCAAAATCAGATAGTAGTGTTGAAAATGTTACTGTACTGTTTAAAAATGTGGCTACAATAAGCTCCGCATTAAATTGTCATTTTTAGACTTGATTTTTAATCACGTTTAGAAAAGATTGACGTTTTAGAATTTTACACACATGTTAAGGAAAGTCAATTATTATGGTTTAAGTTCAGTTAATATAGAGTTAAATTCCTCTCCTGCTCTTGATATTTATTACCGTGCTTAAATTTAAATACAAGTAATGGGGAAGTAAACACATTGAAATATAAGAACGACAATTAATAAAAAATAAGAATTGATTTCTAAAATGTCAAATAATTCAAAACAGAGGGAGTATTTCAATACATATTTAATTGTGAATAAGATATGATAATCCAAACTGTATCACTTGGAAGTGGATATTTTAAAATGTGACGCTTAAAAATCCGAGGACGGGCGAGTTTGGGTACCACTCAATCCTCACACACACCTAAATTGTATGAAAAAAACATAAACTAACCAGCTACAATGGTGCATATTCTAGCTACAATTATACATAATATTACACTTCACTCTGAATGTCGTTGTGTCAAGCGTACATGGGATCAATTATATTGTAAAACATATACTCCCTCTCCCTCTGTCTTTTTTATAGGACATTCACGCAACTCTAAGGTTGCGTTCATTTGGATGAAATGGAATGAGAGGAGAATGAAATAAAATTTATACTCTTATTTGGGTGAGATTAAGGAAATTTTTTATAATTTTCATTCTTTCTTTCATTCCATTCTAAACTATTTGAATTAGAATTCTAACCCACATGTTTTGAAAGTAATGCTCCATTCCATTTTATCACTATTTTCCTTACAATTCTCATCATAACAAATTTAAATTCCCTCATGTTTATTCACAATTTACTCATACATTCTTCTTTCTACATAAAATTTGCTTATAATTTTTCATTTCATTCCTTTCTCATTCCATTCTCACCAAGTGAATACAACCTAAGTCTTAATAAAATGAGTTCTACTTAATATTTTTTAATTATTCTTTTTTTGAATAATAGTATTTTTAAAACTCTTTTACTCAAAAAAAATTATTAAAAAATAATAAGTAGAACTCTTTTTATTTAGACTATGAGTTGCCTGCAGTACTCTATAAAAAGGATAAGAGGGAGTATCAAAATTCTAGATAAGGGCTACAACGATCCAAAATATCTTTAATACATAACATGTATCTATAATGGGTCATGGTCCCTGACATAGTATGTCAGGGACCAGTTAACTAACATACTGTTTTATAACCGTTGAATCATCGATATCTATAGAATCCGCTTTTGTACAATCCATGGACGACCTAGATTTTAAATTTTGTCCTTTTCCATGCTTATTAACCGCGAAAAATCATTCTTTCCGCGCTTTTTAATCGGACGGATTGTACAAAACGACACGGCTTAAACTACAAAACGACATTTTACCTTTCCGCGGTTAAAAATTGCGGAAAGACGAAAAATATGAATATTTTATATTATCATGTGAAATTGAAATGGCCAGCTTTTCGATTCCCAATACCATCTTCAATCTCTTGCTCTTCTTCATCTTCACCATAATCTATCAAACCCTGTACGTTGTTTCAAGCCTTGCGCTGCTCTCAATTCTCGTAATAGTGTGAAATTATCAGTTCCTCCTATAAACCCCAACGACCCGTTCTTGTCCAGGCTCGCTTCCGTGGCGGGCTGGCGGCGAACTCGCCGGAAAAGCTTCTTAATCGGCCGGCAAACTCCGATGTACCGTCGTATTTGGATATATTTGACTCGCCTACTCTCATAACTACTCCTGCACAAGTATGATATATTTGATAGGTACATAACTAATTGATTACTGTGTTATTACATTACCATGCATGTTTCAGTGCAATAACTACAAATGGGTAATATATAATATTCATTTTTTTCCTTTCCAAAAACCGCGGATAGGTACCATGTCGTTTTCTAATTTAAGTTGTGTTGTTTCATCTGATCCGCCTTTACTCGATTAAAAAACGTGGAAAGAAGGGTTTTTCGCAGTTAATAATAGCAGAAAAGGACAAAAAATTTTAAAATCTTGACCGTCCATGGGTTGATCCAACAATTATAAAACAGTATGTTAATTAACTGGTCCCTGACATGTGATTGTCAGGGACACGACCCATCTATAATTAGAATAAAAAGGACGACGGTGGTTCGACAACAGGATACATATTTTCCTGGGAAATTCACCGTTCTTACACTAATTGTGAACAACATAAAGCAATAAAAAAACATGACTGAATGCAATACTCAACAAACTCGCTTAACAAAAAAAAATACTCAACAAACTCACTACTATATATGTAGTCACAAAATATAGAAATTGAAACATCAAGGCCGATATTGAATAATCCACTACTAAACAAGAGAAAATTAACTACTCCATCAGGTCCGATTTATAGATTTTTTGACATTTTACACATAATTTTATATAATTTTTTTAAGTATTTTTAAAATTTTCCTTTTATAAATTAAAATTTAAGTATTATATTTTTATTCAAATTTAAAAAAATAAATCAATTCTAACTATATATCTATACTATATTATTCAAGCCGCAAGGGCAAATGTTTGGTCCGTCGTCGGTCTGGTCCTTTTATGTCTCACTCAACTTCAAATACATATGTGTGTCTCCTATTCAATTTCAAACACAGTTTTTTAATCAATATACTACCATGTTTTAATTTCCTCATTAGTCAACATCTTTAATTTATTTAATATCAGAATTTATTAATTAAATTTTATGAATATTAAAATAATATTATTTTATTTATATTAATTGAATTTTATTATTGTGTTCTATCTATATTATATATACTTTGATATTATATTACTCTAAACAAACTTCTTTTTTAATTAGAATATAGAGTTATACTCACAATCTAATAGCATGTTTCAATTTCCCCATTGCTCAAAAACTTTAATTTATTTTAAATTGCAACTTTATAATAAATTTTTTTGAATATTAAAATTATATTAATATTTTATCTATATTAAAACATACTCTTTTATTTAAATTTTAATGAAAATATTTCTAATATATTCGAAACTCTTTTTATTAATAAAAATTTATTAATGCTTTGCACGGGTTATTAATCTATGTTAATTAATATAAATATATAACAATATATTAATGAGACTTTAAACACATAATATAAATATGATGCAAAACTAATTTATCCCATGTACAACATTACATAAATAATATTAATAACATAAATAATTAAATTAAATATTTAATTCATTTAAAATATATAATATATTATTCATTATTCTTCTCTCATGCTTTACACGGGTTATAGGTTAGTATATATCCATACTATATTATTATAATCGAAAGATTAAAAATTTTGGTCGTCGGTATGGTACTGGGTGAACCATAGAAAAAATCTTAACAGTCCAATTTTAGGTGAACCATAGAATAGATCTTATCCATCCAATTTTAATAAAATCTTATTTTAAAAAAGATATATCATACATACAACTCTATCCCGATAGTCCTCCTTTTATACAACTCCTCAAAGATAATATTATATTATATTTAAATTATATTCTATATTTTATATTTTAAGAATACTACTTATCCTATAATTTTTATTTAATATATCATTAAATTTTATGAATATTAATATATAAATATCATTCCCAGGTAAATATAGAAAAGATCATAACCGTCCAATTTTAGGTGATTCATAGAAAATATCCTAACTATTCAATTTTTTTAAAAAAACTTATTTTAAAAAAGATATATCATACATACAACTCTATCACCGATAGTCCTTTTTTTATGCAACTACTCACGGATAATCTATATCTATATTATATTATTAAAGTCGAAAGATTAAAAATTTTGGTCGTCGGTTGGTTTGGTACTGGGTGAACCATAGAAAAGATCTTGACCGTCCAATTTTAAGTGAACCATAGAAACAATCTTAACCGTTGAATTTTAATAAAATATAATTTTAAAAGAATATAGTCCAATTTTATGTGAACTATAGAAACAATCTTAACCATTGAATTTTAATAAAATATAATTTTAAAAAGAATATAATCATACATACAACTCTAACCCCAGTACTCCTCCTTTTATAAAAAATATGATAATAAGATATTATATTTAAATTATATTCTATATTTTTATTTTTTACGAATCCTACTTTTTCTATAATTTTTTTTAATATATCATTAAAGTTTATCCTATAATTTTTATTTAATATATCATTAAAGTTTATCCTATAATTTTTATTTAATATATCATTAAAGTTGATAAACAATATGCATTTTTTTAGTTTTCATCTATTTCTCTATTTTAATGGCATAACACAATTATTTATCAAAACACAAGCTCTACTCAAATTAGAAGAACTTTGCTCAAACTAGAACGACCAGTTCCCATCAATACCCGTATGGTCAAATTAGAAGACCGACATCAACACACTATATACAACTCTAACCCCTGATGGTCCTCCTTTTATACAACTCATCACAGATAGAATAATATTATATTTAAATTATATTTTATGAATATTAAATTTTATGAATATTAAAATAATAATATTATTTTATTAGCATTAATTAAATTTTATCACTATGTTATATCTATATTATCTATACTTTTATATTATATTATTTTAAACAAACTTATCTTTTAATTAGAATATATAGTTGTACTCACAATCTACTAACATGTTTCAATTTTCATCATCGCTCAAACACTTTAATTTATTTAAAATTACAATTTTATAATTAAAATTTTTGAATATTAAAATTATATTATATTTTACCTACATTAAAATATACTCTTTTATTTAAATTTTAATTAAAATATTTCTAATATATTTGTAACTCTTTTTATTAATAAAAATTTCCTAATTAATTTTTTTAAAAAAATAAAAAGTTTGGTCAGTTGGTCGTCCGGCCGGTAAGTCCTATCATCCGTGAGTTTTCTTTTTATACAACTTTTTTATGCAATTATGATATAATTATAATTTAATTTTAAAAAATATATATTTTACATATAACTTTATCATTGGTGAGTCATTTTTTGTACAATAATCTAATAACATATCTCACTTCACTTCTACTTGAAATTATAACTTATTAATTAAATCTCATGAATATTAAAACTTATTAATTAAATTTCATGAATATTAAAATAATATTATTATTTTATCTATAAATAATTTTAATTATATATTATATTATTATATTATTATAGCCGATATAATAAAAAATTTAAATTATATAAAATAATTAATATATAATTTATTAATCTCGCCCGTGCTTTGCACAAGTTATAAGCTAGTATATATATATATAGTCAAAACACATAAACTTATATGAAATCATATTTCCAAGACAAACATGAAGATACACAACCCTCACTCATTAATTTATTATAGTCGTGTTGATGAGTATAAATGAACTTCAATAATTCTTCACTAGTTTCACAAAGATAATAATATCACATCCATTAATGAAAGTAAATTGTCTGTTAGGTTTAAATAAAACAAGCCAATACTCCGAAAATTGTATTAATGATCCGAATAATGGATCAATATTATCACCAATATACCTTGTTCAGTTATTCGGCTTGATAGGAATAATGCATGAAGCACAGTCAAAGAATGGTAACAAATTTAGATCGATAAGGTTAGATGCGGATAGAAAAATTATTGTCTAACATGTCTCGAACTAATGAGAGCAACTAATTACTTGAAATGGTGTTATACAAAGTACAAACACAAAAATTATTATCAATATATCTCGAACTAATGACAGCAACTAATTACTTGAAATGGTGTTATTATAAATAATTTAAAAAACATATTGAAATCCATAATGGTTGAAAGACAGTTAGCCGCACACAATACACATACACGCATCTCCACCTCGTTTTATGGTTTCGACGTTTAGTCATCTCCTCCTCCTCCTTGTTATGCCCACAATCTACGCACATGTAGGTGATAGAGAAATACACTACTGAAACATTTGAACAGCGAGAAACTGTTTTGTTACATATAAGTCTTAAAATGTTCTTTACTCGTTCATGTCCTTTTTACATGACACTATATGCAACTCAATATCTATTTCTATTTATTATTTTTTAATAATTATTTTTTAATGAAAGAGTTTCAAAAATACTTTTATTCAAAAAAATATAATTAAAAAATATTAAGTATAACTCGTTTTATTAAGACTTAGAGTTTATACGTGCAGTTTCCCATAAAAAGGAGTAAAAAGGAATAGAGAGAATATCAATTCAGTATGAATTGGGATCAAGTACAATCCCACATCGAATAAAAAGAGTGTGTTTGAACCCTTTATAAAGACAAATCAATAATTAATGTATCAAATTACTAACTCTTTTAGGCTGAACTTTAGTGGTTGTTGGTTTCTGTATGCGTTAAGTTGTGGGCAACTTGGGTTGTTAGTAATGGTATCGGAGTTATGCCCGGCTGGAAGTGTTAAGTCACTGACCGGGTTCCGTGTGTTTGTCTGTGGACTCGACAATGAGGTTACCAATTTGCTAGCTCTTTAGGGTTGACCTGTGGTGGGATGTTGGACCCGGACCCAATACACACTTAGTTGTGGGTTTGAGTCATCAATCCCAATAAATGCGGTGTTTGTAAAATTGCACATCGAATAAAAACAATGTATTTGAGTCATTTATAAAAACAAGTCAACAACTAAGTTAACAACTAATATATATCAAATTATTAGCTCTTTTAGGCTGAACTGTGATGCGTTATTGGGTTCAGTATGTATTAAGTTGGATTAGTCAACAATTAATATATATTAAATTGTTAACTATTTTTGACTGATTTGTGTTGAGTTATTGAGTCATATACACAGGTGTGTATTTAGATTGTTATAGATGAGGATTATTAGAGCTCTTACATCCTTTAGTCGTGTTTTAACATGTATCGGAAAAATACGAAGGAAAACACATTTCAAGCTTAACTCATACGAACAGGTAACTCAATGAAATCAAGGTTTAAAACAACTTATTATTCGTGATATGGATTTCTATCCATGTTTCCCATCAAACGATACTATTATAATTTGATTTATTTTGCACCACTTGTGTCATACTATTTTGTACTATTAAATATTTTATTTATTACTCTCAAATAAACAATTATACTCTATAAAAATGTGACCATAATGCGAATTAGATGGTCGAAATAATGACCCTAAGTTCAAAGTCGAAGTTAATCTAATTAAAACGTTAATCATTTTGGAAAGGTCTACTCTATACATACATGCATATTAACATTATAGTATGATATATTGTTAGCAACCGACTAGAGAAAGCTTAAATATTTTGGAAGATAAGCACGATCAAGCTACTTCTCCTCTTAATACCCCTGCAGTAGACGTAGCGTAATAGATAACGCAGTCATTTTTAAATATATAAGAGTAAAGTGCACTTCGTATACTTGCTCTTTGTGTGTCAGACCACTTATAATATCAAATTTCTAAAACTCTCACTTATAATACTACACTTCTGTCCTTTTTGTAGTTTGTGTATTGCCGTCAAATATCCTTTACCTTCGTTAAAAAAGAAGAATTAAGTGCACTTTGTGTACTCGCACTTTGAGTATAACAAGTGACAATTTTAGAATCATGGTATTCCAAGTGATCTGACACACAAAGTACGAATACACAAAATGCACTTTATCTTTGGATTTTTTAACTCCGTTAAAAGATATTTGACGGCAATACACAAACTACAAAAAAAGCAGAAGTGTAGTATTATAAGTGAGAGTTTTAGAAATTTGGTATTGTAAGTGGTCTGACACACAAAGAACAAGTACACGAAGGGCATTTTACTCGATATATAATCGGGTTTATACATAAATTAATTATGAACGTACGGATTATGATATTATGCTTCTTGAATTAATTGGATGGTAAGGCTATAAAACAAGCCTCTCAATCATTATTGACTTGCGTTTTTAATCCAAATCCTAATCATTACAAGTGACAAATTATGTACGAACTAGAAGGTGGTCGCCTAACCGTGTGCGCAAAAATGTTATACATTTTATAAATATTTAAAATATATATTTATTATAATTATAAATAAATTAATTAATTTAATATATTATAATTTGTATTTTATGATTTAATATTGACTTAATTGTACTTTGATGGCTTAACTATAATGTTTTTGCACAAAATTGGTTCAATTATAAAAATTGCTAATTTGATGGCCAAATTTTTTATTTTTCAACACTTGATTGCATTTCGTTAAATTTTTTTAAAGGAAGTTAGTGAAATAATACTTAATTGCACTTTGACGGTCGAATCATAATTTTTTAGCAGAAAAATGGGTCAATTATAAAATTTATTAATTTTTATTCAATTAATTATTATTTTTAATAACTAATTATATTATAATTTTGTATTCACACTTTATTTTATAATTTAAATAATTTTAATTATCACACTTTTTAAATTTTAAAATCTTATTAATATAAATTTATAAAAAAATATATTTATGAGATTTATTCTATAATTTATTTAAAATTGGAAAAGAAAATCTACTTCTAAAAATATTGATATTTTATAAAATCTAATCTAATCATGTATTTACAATTATATAGTTATGATCTTTTTAATTTATAATATGTTAATTTTTTTTCTAATCTCTAAGTATTGAATAAAAACTACTCAGACTCGTCGAATTCATTTTTTAAATGAATGTAAAATTATTCTAGTAGTTCTAGTATTAATAATGATAAGAAAAAGGTAGTGGACAATATTGGATATAATCAATTATTAAATAAAAAATAATTTGGCTAACAAATTGGTAATTTTTATAATTAAGCCATTTTTCTGCTAAGAAAAATTATATTTCAGGCCTTTAAAGTGCAATTAAGTATTTTTTCACTAATATTTGTTAAAAAAAATTAACAGAATGTAATCAAATGTTAAAAAATAAATAATATGGATTCAAATTGGCAAATTTTATAATTGACACATTTTTCTACAAAAACATTATAGTTTAGGTCATCAAAGTGCAATTAAATATTTAATATTTTTAATCTTATATAATATTAAATATGAAAATTTATGTTATTATTAACCATATTTATTAATATTTTATATAATTAATGTGATACTTGCGATATATGTAGCACTTGTAATAATTATTATCTAATTATTTATATTTAAACATTTTATTATAAAATTTTGAATCAATTTATTTAAACCTTTTTCTTGTAATGGGGCGATAATTTTCAAATCTACTACTGAGAAAGCTTTGACTAGCAATACTATTTCAACAAAGTTGATATTTGCTTTTAAGAAGAGTATAAATGATTAGTTCATATGCCAGTCTGTCATTCAGTTAGTTACATGTACACAAGTAGTATATATATTTGATTATATTGAACCTTCACTATTAAGTTTGTTACAATATTATTAGAAATAAAGTTTACTTCTCTCTACTCTCTCTGGTTTATATCCAATAATACATTTGTATATACATTTCTTTGAAGTATATATATGTTAGTATGGTATCAGAGCTTAGAGAAATGAGATCGAGCTTGAAGATCATGAATTAATGGAGTTTGTTTCTTCGTTTTTCGATTATGAACAGGTCTAATCGTCTTTTTTGTCATTTTCGTTAAAGAATATCAATTAAATCTTGAGTTCTTGAGATTTTTTGATGTTTTCATGATTATGTGTTTTGTAATCTGCGTTATTGTGATTGAATCTGTGTTTGTTGCGATTGAGATTAAATCTGTGTTTGTCGTGATTGAATCGCTTCATATCGGTGGTTATTGTGGTATCGTCGTGTAATTGTACTCTCGATAATTGTTTTTCATCATGTTCAATCCAGTTATACCACAAATTTCGTTTGCAAATGTAGTTTCGAACAGTAATAATGGTGAAACTCGCCTTAATACCCCTCTAGCTACACAACACACTCAAGTTGTTGATGAAATTTCCGCTGAGTCAAACTTACACCCTCTCTATTTGCAAAACTTAGATCATCTAGGCCTTACCTTGATTTCTAAGAAACTAACTGGTACAGAGAATTATGGACCGTGGAAAAGGTCTATCACCATTTCATTGTCAACCAAAAACAAGTTAGGAATTATCAATGGCTCTTATTATAAACCTGATGATAACTCACCGCTTAGGGGTGAATGATATGGTGGTAAGTTGGATACTGAATACTGTTTCAGAAGAAATTAGTAATGGAATGTATTTTGTGACATCAGCTCAAGAGATATGGGACGAGTTACATGGTCAATTCTCAAGCATCAATGGTCATCGGGTGTATCAAGTACTAAAGGACATTCATGCACTGGAACAAGGCACTAGATCAGTTAAAATTTATTATCACAAGTTTAATAATCTCTTGGATGAATATTCAGCACTAGAATCAGTCAATGCTTGTAAATGTGGTTGTATTTGTGATTTTTCCAAGTTACAAGAAGAAAGGGAACATAGGAAGAAAATTATGCAATTCCTTACGGGATTGAATGACAACTATGATATGGCTAGAGGACAGTTATTGATGCTGAAACTTTTGCCAAGCTTGTCACAAGCTTTTTCTCTCATAAAACAAGATGAAAAGAAAAAGCAGGGAAGTTATGTAGCAAATGCTCAGGAGACTACCTCATCATTTTCTCCAACTGGTGCCGATTTATCAAAATCTTCTACTAGTGGTTCTTACATATATAAGAATAATGTTGATGGGTACAAGTCTGGACTTAAGTGTTCTTATTGTTAAAAGGAAGGTCACACTAGAGAGAAATGTTTTAAACTCATTGGATATCCAGATAAGAAGAAACTAAAAGGGATTTTTTTCCCGCTTTTAATACACCTGGTTTTAGATAGTTGCCTCAAGCTATGTAAGCTTTTATTGCTGGTTCTTTTGGAAATAATTTTGCTGGTAACAATGTTATGCAGGGTCCTATGATGCAATCCTCTGCCTCTAATGTGTAACAACAACAAAAAATTTTAACCATTGAAAATCTACAAAACCAGATAACATAGATGAATTAGATGACGATGTTAATGATGCAAAACAAAAAAATTGTGTTTCTCCAGAAGTTCATGTGCCTAACATGGCTGGTATAGCTTATGGTTTTCATGCTCATTCAAGCATAAATTCTCTAGTTTATGGATTGTTGACACATAGGCTTCTAATCATATGTGATGTTCTAAAACCTTAATACATGATCTTAAACTCATATCTTATCCATTCATATTGCACTTCCAAATAAGCAAATTATTTTCTATCAAACACATAGGTGCTGTTTTTTTGACCAAGCAGATTACTCTAAAAGATGTGTTATTTGTTCCTGATTTCAATTGCAATCTTTTGTCTATTTCAAAATTAACACAAGATTTTCCTTGTGTTGTTTTTTTTGGCCCATAAATGTATTTTTTAGGACCAGAAACTTCAGACAGTGCTAGCTACTGGTGGTGAAATTGGTGGGCTTTATTACTTCAATTCTCAATCTTCTACTCCAACTCTCAGTGCTAGTGTTCCTGTGTCTTCTACTATAGGTCATGTTGACTCTACTATTTTTAATAGATCTCTTTGTATAGTTTCACATTCTTTGTCAGCTAATAAGCTTTGGCATATGAGATTTGGACATGCTTCTGACAATGTGTTAGAATATATTCCCAATGTAAATACTTCACTTTGTAATAAAGATTGCAATATTTATCCTCTTTCTAAACAATGCAAAATTCTTTTTCCTAAGCATATTAATTTGGTTTCTACTAAATCTTTTTGTTTTAATTCATATGGATATTTGGGGTCCTTATCTTGTTGCTACCAACATTGGATGCAAGTATTTCCTTACCATAGTTGATGATTATACTAGCTAAAAGACATATGACTAAGCCCATTTATAATAATTAGATGACAACTCAACTCAGATTATAGGTAGAAGTAAATAATAAATATGATGACAGGAATCAAGACAAAAAAAGTCAACTAGACACGAATAATCAGATTATCAGAAATATTTTGATGAGATTGCTAATTTACATTGGAAGAAGTTCATTAATATATTTAAGTGTCGGTGTAAAATAAAGAAGTAGTATTTCAGAAGAGTTCAGAAGATACATAAGATTTCAAGTACGTGGCTACTACAGAAAGATTTCAAGAAAAGAAAATTATAGAGATAAAGCTCACAAGACAGAAGATCACATATTTAATGTTAAAAGGTGAAGAACATTTATTTAATGTGATACAAATGAACCAGACAGTACATTGTGTGTCAACTATTTAGATGAAGGTTCGACATCAAATGCAAGTGAATTTCAGACATACAGTACGGTGAAGACGAAAAGACTGAAGTTAAATCTACAATGGTTGTGTAGTGAAGAAACTAATTAATGTTACTATCAAAAAGTTAATTAATTATTTAATTTATCTACTTAAATTAATTCATCTTGAATTAATTTAATTTATAAATTAATTAAAATTGATGGAATTAATTAAGTTAAAAGAATATTTTATTTAATATATAAAATAAGTCTTGATGCAACCCATTTGGAAAGCCGTACCGAATTTCCTTCAAGACTATCAAAAGTCTTACCGAATTCAAGTGGAAAAAGTCTTACCGAATGCATTTGGAAAGGTCTTACCGATTTCTTGATTCAAGAAGTCTTTCTCATGCAAGTGGAAATGGTCTTACCGAATTCTTCAAGCCAAAAGGTCTTATCAAGTTCAAAAGTAAAAAGTCTTACCGAATTTTGGACAAAGGAAAAGTCTTACCGAGCTGAAAAGAAGTCTTACCGAATTTTCAATGTCTTACCCACTGATTTATCAAAAGTCCGAAGGCTTAATTCATTGCCTTTTAGAAGTATTGTTAGAAAAGTCTTGTCAGCTTAAACCTATATAAATATGAGGCCAAGGACTTCATTATTTCAGTTGTTGAAACTGTTGTATACATTCAAATTCAGTAATTTGTCTGCAAAGTTATATTTACAGACTTTCTGTGCTAGTTTGAATTATAATTGTTAAATTAAAACAATTCATGTCGAAATCATTCTAGATTATTTTATCAGTTATATACACTAATCATATTAATTTTGTAATACTTTTCAAGTTTAATATTTCATGATTAATTAAAATAATATTTCTAAATCCGAAATTCTGCGAGTAATTTCAGATATTGTATTCAACCCCTCTTCTACAATATCAGGGACCAACAATTGGTATCAGAGCTGGTTGATATTTATAATACCAGATTCTAACCAAATATTCAGCAACTCATACATAACATTTGAAATAATTTTTACCCAAAAATTATTTTTGATCAGAAATTATTTGAAGTCAAAAATTATTTTTCGAAACACTTAATTTTTTAATCTTATTAAAGATGAGTATACAAAATGTGACTAGCATTAAAATTCCACCGTTTGACCAAGTTCATTATAATTTGTGGAAGCATAAGATGCTGTTATTTATTAGGATTGCCAATACCAAATATGCAAGGATTTTGGCTAACAGTATTGAACCCCGATTACAGTTATACTCGAGCATGAGGTAAATGGGGTTGTAATTCATCATAGACATTTCCCTAAAGATCCGACTGATTATACGGAGGACGAAAGGGAAAATGTAGCCGTGGATAACAGTCTCAAATTCGTATTGGTAGAATTTCTAGACTACGTTATGTACAATCACGTTGTCAATTGTAAAAACGCCAAGCAAATCTGGGATACAATAGAGATTATAAATAATGGGACTGAAGAAGTCATGGAAAATAGAATTATGATCCTGACCTTTCAATATAAGCAGTTTAGATCCAACCCTGGTGAGGGTGTCTCTGAGGTTTTTCAGAGACTGAACAAATTGATGAATGAACTAAACCTTGATGTTAAATATTACAAGAACTAGGAGGTGAACATGATGTTTTTGCTAACCTTGCTAGAGCATTTGGAACATAGGATCATGTCCATCTGAGAGTCTAGGGACATGAAAGAATTAACACTAGAGACACTCTACAGAGTTCTGAAGAACTATTAATTGGAACAGATCCTGACCAGAGAAACATATGGAAGAGGTAAGGTTGTTATGTTTTAAAACAGAAGTGTCCGACCTATAAAAATTCATCTTACATTGTAAAAGACCTAATTGACCAACAAGAGATAAAACTTAAAGTTAGGATATGCTTTGAGTACAATCAATCTGTAGGAAAGGCAAGCAATATCACCCCATTCAGGAAAAGTGCTGAAGAAATTGGTATACCACGTATTGTTAAGGACACACTTAAACCTCTTTTCATAACCCCTGTAGCAGAACCAATCCTTGAGAGCTCTATATTAATTACTTACGAATTGAATTTAGAGGACCTCGAGGAAGAAAATAAAAGAGATGAGCAAGTTAGGGACATACAAGGAGTTAATGTCCAAAAAGAGAAATGGGCACCTAAGATACCAGTGAAAGATATGGGAACTTCTGATTCGCCCAAACCTAGTATAAGTGCTAAAGACTTAAAGAAGAATTTGAACATACCGAATAAGTTTGTTAATAGTAGGAATAGTAACAACATATATTATTCAACTGAAAACTTTAAACCTTATGATAAAGTTGAAGTAGAAACTGTTAAGACACCTACTACTTTGAATAACATGCCTATTATTGATGTATGCCATAAACCATGTGGTGTTGTAAATTGTATGTTATGTGCTTTTAATGTTATGTCTGCATATTTTAAAAGTGTGCATGCTAATAATGATAACATGACACCTAGACAACATATCAATAATAAATTTATGAAATCCAAGATTGTGATTCCTTCACCTGTCAAGAAGGAAACATATGCTCCGAAGTCTAAACAGGAAGTTGTTAAGACTGTTTATAGGAATGTAAGTACAATCAAGGTAGATGCTGCTATATTTCAGTAGAGATCTCTTGTCAAAGATGACAAAGGTCAATACTTTAACTATACCGGGCCCAATCAATTTTGGGTTCCAAAGAAGATTTAATCCGTTTGATAATTGCAGGGAGTTAAACATGTAAACAAGGTTGTATGGTTCGTGGACAGCGGATCTTCAAGGCATATGACCGGAGATAGAGCCCTGCTATTAGATGTGGTTGAAAGAGCTGGCCCAATCATCACTTTTGGAGATAACAACAAAGGAATGACTACGGGATATGATAAGTTAAATGTTGAGAATGTTATCATTGAGAATATATCTTTAATGAAATGACTTAAACACAATCTACTCAGCGTCAGTCACTTTTATGATGAAGGGTACAAAGTAAAATTTATCAAGGAAAAGTGTTTAGTAACTCATACTAAGGATGACAAACTGGCCTTACGTGGAGTAAGGAAATGAAACTTGTACGTAGCCGATCTTAACTTAGGAACTGAAGATGAAGCAAATTGTTTTTACTCAAAGACTTCATCAGAAAAAAGCTGGCTATGGCACAAGAAACTCTCACATCTAAATTTCAAAACAATGAAGTCTCTAGTCAAGAGGGATTTGGTAAGAGGACTACCTCCGATAGAATTTACACAAGAAGGTTTGTGTGAGGCATGTCAGAAAGGGAAGTCAAAAAAAGTAACTCATAAAGGCACAGACTCTACAAATATCACTAAACCACTATAACTGCTACATATGGATTTACTTGGTCCAGTTAATATTATGTTAATGTCAAATAAGAGATATGCCTTAGTGATTGTAGATGACTTCACGAAATATACGTGGGTTTTATTTTTGCACTCTAAGGATGAAACTCCACAATTGGTGATTGATCATATAAAGCTGATTGAGTTAGATTCTAAGCTACTAGTCCAGGAAATAAAGTCAAACAATGGAACAGAATTCAAGAATGAAATTTTGAATGACTCAGACAAGGGGATAACAAGATAATACTCAGCGTCAAGAACTCTGCAACAGAATGGAGTTGTAGAAAGGAAGAATGGAACCCTGATTGAAGCTGCAAGAACTATGTTAAGTGAATCAAGGTTACCTATCAACTTTTAGGTTGAAGCAGTAAATACAACATGTTATACCCATAATCAAACTTTAATCAATAAAGATCATATGAAGACTCCATATGAATTAATGGCTGACAAGAAACCAACACTCAAGTACTTTCATGTATTTGGAGCCAAATGTTATGTGCTGAACGATGGAGATGAATATCGTGGCAAGTTCGAGGCCAAGGCACACGAAGTTGTTTTTGTCGGTTATGCAAGAAGAACATATAAGGTGTACATAATTGATCAGCACCAATTGAAAGAAAGTGTCAACATTACATTCGACGACACTAATCTCTTAAATATCTAAACTGAAGATCCTTCTGAGCCATTAAAATTTGATAATTATCCAGACTCACATTCTGATGATGAAGAAGAACCTGAGGCTGTAACAGGACATGATAATGACAATAATAATGATCTAGATAATAGTGGTGGAAATAATGAAAACACTAGAGATACTACTAATGCTAGTGGTGGATCAACAAGTAGTCCTGACAGCAACTCAGGGGAGATGATGGATCTAGTAGAAGAACAAAACATCATAATGAATATCAAGGCGTGTTAGGTCCAAAATCATCATAGAAAGGGGGGTTGAATATGATATGGTAGATTTTTCATTTAATTACGGATTAAGTGTTTGTGTTCTTGAGATATAAAAATGGCAGTTAATGATACACAAAGATTCAGGGAAATAACAATGTATTATTAAATCCCTGAGGTGCTACACTTCTAATCAAAATGATTAGCTTCAATGGGTTCAATCAATGTTACAATAGAAATACAGTTGGGTGATATTAATGTCAAGCTTTAATGGTGCTCCCGTCTGTATGTCTTTTGTTGAAGATGAATGAATTCATTACTGTCCATATTGATTTTCACCCATATATATTCTGTAGTCTTTTGGAAAATCAAATGAATTGATTTTCCACCAATTTCACAAGTCCTTTGTTACGCCTCAAGAGTGCTAGTGGTATGTAGGCGCCACTTGGATGTTTGTTGCGCCTCATGAGCTTTTTGTTGCGCCTTGTATAAGTTTAGTTGTGCCTATACAATTGTTACTCTGTACAGGCGCCACTAAATGACTTAGAAGCATTTCATAATGCTTTGTTGCGCCTTGAATACCTTTTGTGGCGCCTGCACACTGGATGTAGTGTATAGGCGCCACAAACTTTTCCCCTAAGCTTATGTGGCGCCAAAATCAAGTTTTGTTACGCCTGCACACCCATTCCTTTGTGCAGGCACCACAAACCATCTTCTAAACTTGCCTTAGCTTTTGACTTGGTTTGTTGCTCATTTACAAGTTTGGTGGCACCCCTAGAGTACCTCAAGAGTGTAGAAGCTACAAAATGCAATATTACTTGCCTTAACATATTTCCTGAATTACTTGAAATAATTACTACTTGATATTCACTCTTCTGGCTTGATCAACTGATTTTCTTCTGATTAATCAAGACAATTCTTTTCTTGTTGTGCCGACGCTTAGTGCACTGGTCTGGTTCACAAATGACTAACACTGAATTGAATTCCCTTGACTTCTGTTCTGTTTCAGCTGATTAACTTTGGACTGTTCCATTGCTTCTGATCACTGAAACCCTTTGACATTTGTACACAAATCATTACACTGACTTTAGTCTGAAATCTACTGAACACTTATTTGTTGCTGAGGCCTGAACATATAAATTAACTTCTCTCGATGTCGATCAGTAAACTTTACATCCTGAATGCTCTGCAGTGATGTATGTATCATTTCTGTTTGCATGTCCTTCTGGATTCTTGTGCTGCATATTAGTATTATTTATATGTCTTTGTTTCTTAGTTGAGTTATCGTTATCACTATTACATACTACGTTACATTATGCTTTACAATCTCCCCCTATTTATTTGTTAGAGTTCGATAAGTAAATCCTGTGAGAGGATAACTCAACTAATACTTACAAGAAAAAGTAAAGTGCAGAAAGACAGTAAATAATATTAATTACATTCTAGATTAGATTTTACATTTCCAGATTTCTTGTGTACAAAAGTAGTTTGTTCCTCTAGCCTGAACAAGTGATTATATGATCTTCTGCTTCTTTGTACTGTGTCTTGCCTATTTTTAGATCTTGTTTCAGAGTAATGCTTTCTCAGCTCTTCTTCCTTCTACTGCAACCTTGCCTTCACTAAATCTCTAGCTTCCATTTCAAGAGTATTGACTGCAGGTGGTTCTTCTAACTTCTTCAAAACTTCAGTGAGAAATGCTGTTGAATTTGCCTTAGAGATTGACTCGAAGGCCAGAGATTGTCTATTTGAAAACACGAACACTGTTATTCGCTTTGGAAAGCCTTTTACTCTGTCAGTGTCATGCATCGACTCTTCTGCCAATTTTTCCCTTAGAGCATCTTCTATTACCCTCAAAGATTTCTTGTCTGATTTGACAGTGGATCTCTTCACCTTTGAAAAGACTTTTCGGATAGTTTCAGAATTGTTTCTCTTCAGTTTTGATAGCTCCTTTTTCTTATCCACTCCATTCTTCTTGAATAGGAAGTATTTTGTTCTATTTGCTTCTGTATGAATGCAAGGTTCAGAATCTCTTATGGCTTCAAGTATTTCGGTGTCATCCTCTCTTCATACATACACTGGATCTTGGTAATATCTGGTCGTCTCCATTAGATATCTACCAGATGTTTTGATTGCTCTATTCAGCCTCAAAGCGTAGATCAACTCAGCGGCTTTGAGATCTTCTTCTGTTCTATTCTTCTTGCTTCTGAGCTTCCCTTTTACATACTGCATGGACATTAAATGGCTTAAATCCAGACATTCATCTGACAAAGTTAGGTTGTGAAGTGTTGTTGCTTTGTAGTACTTGACCACCAGAGGCTTCTCAAATGCTTCGACACTGATCTCTATAATCTTCTTCTCAATTAGATCTCTCAGTATCTCATTTGTTTTATGTCCCCCAAAGATGACTTTCTTCTTTAGCACATACAACTTCACAATATTCATCTTTTCAAAACTCTTTGTCAACAAAATCTTTGACCCTAGTGATATTGAATTTATGAACATTTTCCTTCCTTGTTTGAATGCACTAACTGACACGCTTGTTATTTCTTCCGATAGCATAGTATAGAATTCATGAACATCTTCAAATTTTTCCCTCATGGTTCTGAAGAGATCAAGGACTTCTTTGTCTTTCTTCTGTGTAAGAGATAACTCTTTCTTCTTGAGCAGATTCCTTGCTTCATCCCACTCAGGACCAACTTTTGCTTCAATGTCCTTAATTCTATTTCTACTTTCTATTGCGTGTTGTACTCTCTTCCATTTTCTCTTCATCAATTCTTGAGCCTGAGTTATACCTTGAGTAATAACTTCATCTATACCAACTAGAAGAAAGTCATTATCAAAAGCATATTCTTCTGCAAATTCCTCTTCAACATCTATTCCTGCAACCTTTGCAGTTTCCTCTATTTCAATCTCAGTTGGAATCTCCATTGGCACATAGGGTTCAAATAATTCTCCTTCTTTAAGTTGCCTAGCTCCAGGCCTGTAAAAGATATCTGACTCCCCTCGAGCTGTGTATTCCATAATCATTTCAGCTTCAACTTTTTCTTGTTATTTTCTCTCCCCCTCGGTTGGGTTATCCTCCCTTTTGACTGGAGTAATCTAAGTTGTTGAAGTTGATTGAGTAGAAATAGGAACTTTCTGAGCCAGCAGTTGTTTGACTAAAACTTTAATTTCTTGCATTTCTGATCCCTGCTGCTCTTACACCTCCATGATCTTTCTGATTGAGTAGTGAATTTCAGTTACCTGGGCCTCCAGATTTAGAATCCTTTGGATGTGTGCAGTGTGTGCAATGTGTGGGGTGTTTGTTTGGTTAGTGAGTGTCTCACTCCTCATTGTTACTATTTGAGCTCGTTCCTCAACACTCACACTCGGCTGATCAGGGTCAGGGAATAGAAGATCACCTAGGTTAAGTGTTTCACTTATTTCCATGACAGCACTAAGATCTTCTGTACCTACAATAAAATCCTTATCCCTTCTATGGGTAGGTTGCCTCTCCGCCAGACCACTTTGGGTGGGGATAACTCCTTTTTCAGGAACTGGGGGTTTGAGACCAAGTGTGGTCATCACTGTAGATTCTGTAATGATTGGCACGAAAGAAGAATCCGTGATGCCAGCTGAAGCCATTGAAGGCCTTACCTGCTCAGAGACATCCTGAACAGGTTCTACTACCGAAGTAGCAGATACTCTATTAATAGAGTCCACATCCCTTCTATGGGTGTGTTGTCCCTCCGCCTGACCTGTAAAAGTGGGGAGGACCTCCTGTGTAGGAGTTGTAATTTGAATCTCCAGGGGAGTCACCACCTCAGACAATGTAGTGATTGACAAATGAGAGCCTGTGGTTCCCTGCGACGCCTGTGAAGGCACTTCCACTTGAAGTGGTGATGCTGTTGACACATCTACTCTATGAATGGAGACCTCTTCCCTTCTATGGGAGAGTTACCTTTCCACTTCACCCACTTGGGGAGGGAAAACATCCTTAAAAGGAAATGGAGATATTAAGTCCAGGGGGTCACCACATTTAACAATGTAATGAATGGCTCTTGAGAGTCAGTGATGCCCCCTACAGTCTGTGAAGACAGGTTTTGAATTGGATCAACCAAAACAGTACTAGCTACTGAAGTAGCGGATATTGTTTCCATCTTTGTTTCTGTTTCCTTACCTTTCAGGATTTTGTCAATTTCAGAATTTAGACCACGAAGGAAAAGAAAGGTTTCAGAGATTGGAGAATCAGGTTCCTGGCTCACAGTTGCCCTAGGTTTAAAATTCATTTTACGTCATTTTCTAGAGGGCAGAGCTGTAAGGGATATTTCAATAATTTCCTGATTTGGTAAGGACACATTCTTATCATCTAAATCAATGGTTCTTTTCCTGGTATTGGGAGATGAAGGAAGTGTCTGTTGTTCTGTGGCATAGGTTAGAACTGGTTGGTTTTGACTAAGTTTATTGCCAGTTTCGACGGCCACTGAGGGCTCTTGTGTGTGCATCGTCGTTTCAGGATCAGTATGAGATATTATGACAAAGTGTTTTGTTAGAAAAGCAGAAAAGTCAAAGTCAAGAAGTGTACCTTCATTCATTTGTTCATCAGAAATGATAGGGATGTACACCTCTGTAGTCTGATCTTCTTCTACTATGTCCTCAATATTGTCCTCCTCTGTTGGATTTTTAGGGTTATTCCTTTCTTCTTCTTCAGGAATAGGTTCTTGCTCATGTTCAGAACTAGCTTCTTTAATATTTTCATCTTCCTTTTCAGTGTCTGGTTCTTCTTCAGATGCTTCTTTGCTTCCAGAATCAATTGATGTTTCAGCTTCATTCTCCTTTTGAGATGATTGATCTTCTGAATTTTCATCTGCTGATTCATCAGTTTCAGATACACGATCTTCTTCAGAGGTTGCTTCTCTTTCTACTTGAGATGAAGCTTCTTCTTCTTCTTCAATAACCTGTCTAAGAAGAGCAAAGTAATCTCTAATGGATTCAGTTAGTGGGGCAGGAGTATACCTATTTGGATAGTCAGCCTCATTCTGTAGCAACAATATTGTTTTGAACTGTAGAGATGGTGACTCTTCCAACTCATTGTTCTAAAAGGATTGGAGTTTATCAGCAGTCAGTACTTGGTTTAACACCAGCTGCATAAATCTTGGATACAGACATAAATTCTCCATTTTTGCCTGATTATATAGGATCTCCTTCATGATCATCTTCCCAAAATTGATTCTTGACCCAGAAGCCACTGCATATCCAATCACCTTATTGAAGTTTGTAATTCCATGGAAGCCACCTGTCTTTAGTGTAAAGCCATGAGACAGGATGTTGAAAAACAGGTTCCATTCTTTGGGTAGGTGATTCTTGTAAATTTTCTTTGGAAGATTATTGTTCACTCTTGTGCAGTGTAGGAACATGAAGAAATTGTTCAGGTCTGCTTGAGATGGATCATCTTCAAAATCTTTAGTCGGCAAATGAAGTGCTTGATTAATGTCATTCTCTGTTATTCACACTTTTTTTCGCTTGATAGTGCAAGTGAAAGCTGATATTCCACCTGCAGATGTGTCTTTAGAAGACCTGTACACCTGCCTCCTAAGATTTCTATTTAAAGGAACATCAGTAGTTAGTGCATAACGGACTATAGAATGTTCATTTAGAAACCTAGCCCAGTTACCTAACTCCCCTGCTTCAGTCCAATCATTTACTAAAATAGATAAATAATTAGTCTTTTTAATATCAAAATTACCTGCCATTTTAATAAATTGAGAGATAATTTTTATGAATTAAAATTACTAATTAATGTCGAATAATTTTAGTAAATTACGAACCAACCCCTAATATTTAAAAATTACTTGGATTTTCATAAAATAATTAACTATTAATCTCTTAGTAATTTTAAGCACACTTTTAATTTTATTATTATTATTAATCAATTTTAAAATTAAAAACCCTAGCCAAATTGTTCGAGTTTTGTAAAATTGAGAATTTTTTATCCTTAACTAACAATGATGGGACCACTTGCAAAATGAAGGTATGAAAGTGGGTTTCACAAAACTGGTTTTAGATTAAAATTTGGACAAGAATTGGTCGAGTTATGTTCGATTAAAAATGGAGATCTGAGTTTTTCTTGCGCCTGATATGGTGTCTGTACTGTGTATGTATATATAGAAACGCAACAAAAACCACACATATATATAGACGCAACAAAAGAAATAAAAAAATTTCTAAGTATTTATGTTGCGCCTGCACAGTGCTTGTACTGTGTAGGCGCCACTAAAACTACTAGCGTAACAAAAAGATACGGCTTAATTATGTTGCGCCTTCATAATGTATTCACTGTGTTGGCGCCACATAAATCCATAAAGCCAATCTACTTAACAAAATCTTAAAAAGGATTCTTTGTTGCGCCTCTACAGTGGTAACACTGTGTAGGCGCAACAAAACTCAAGGCGCCACTTGATTTTTAGATGAAATGTTTCTAAGTACTGAGTTTTAATTTTTGTTGCGCCTATACAGGTAAACCATTGTATAGGCGCCACAAACCATTATAGCGCAACAAAGTACTTGTTTCTTTAAAAATTCAAGTGTTCCAAGATTTTGCTATAAATGTGTAAATAATATTTATGAATAATTTGTATAATTAATCAATAATAATTAATTACTCACAAATATTACTTCACAAAATATTTATTAATAACAATAATAACATTAATTGTTAAAATTATTATCATAAATAAATTATGCTTCTTATTATTTTACTTTTATTTCAAGTATAAGAATAAATAAAAGTATTCATCCTTTTTATTTAAAATAATTTAAAATAATATTTAAATATATATAAGTGCCAAGAATTTATCAATTAAATACAAGCACTTAAATATTTTCTAAGATCAAAATTAAATGAATACCAGATTAATAAAATTAACAGGCATGCACAAGGTATTTATTTAATATTTAATCTTAATTACTGGAAAATAATTTGGTAAATAAATTCACAAGTCCTAAAAATATGACCATTAATTAACCAGTGAATTTATCAGCTTCAAATTATAGTTTTTGATTACTAACTTATTAGTTAGTAGAATTTAACATCCCAAGTTCACAAACCAGTCTAGTGAAAGTGATTTCATCCAGTGATTTAGTGAAGATGTCTGCAATTTGCTGCTCTGTAGGTATAAAATGTAACTCTACAATACCATTCATGACATGCTCTCTAATGAAATGATATATGATATCAATGTGCTTGGTCCTTCAATGTTGAACAGGATTGTTTGTGATGGCTATGGCACTTGTGTTGTCACAGAATATTGGAATTTTGTTCAGTAACAGTCCATAGTCTTGAAGTTGGTTCCTTATCCATAGAATTTGTGCACAACAACTTCCAGTAGCAACATATTCAGCTTCAGCCGTTGACATTGCAACTGAGTGCTGCTTCTTGTTATACCAAGCCACCAATCTTCTACCAAGGAATTGACAACTCCCTGATGTACTTTTTCTATCAATCCTACAACCTGCATAATCAGAATCTATATAGCCAATAAGGTCAAAACCTGTATCTTTAGGGTACCAAATTTCAAGATTCAGACTTCCCTTAAGATACCTAAAAATCCGTTTTACTGCTATAAGATGAGATTCTTTAGGGTTAGACTGAAACCTAGCACACAAGCATGTAGAAAACATAATATCTGGCCTACTTGCAGTTAAGTAAAGTAATGAGCCGATCATACCTCTGTAGCTTGTGATGTCTACCTTTTTACCAGGTTCATCTTGATTAAGCTTAGTGGCAGTTGCCATAAGGGTTTTAGCTGTTGATGCATCTTCAAGACCATACTTCTTCAAAAGATCTTTGATGTACTTGGTCTGGCAAATAAAGATTCCATTTTCCTTTGGCTTACTTGGAGTCCAAGGAAGTAATTCAGCTCTCCCATCATGCTCATTTCATACCTACTCTGCATTAGATTAGCAAATCTACTACACAACTGATCGTTAGTAGAACCAAATATAATGTCATCCACATATACCTATACTAATATCATGTCATTTTTATGCATTTTATGAAACAGAGTCTTATCTATGACACCCCTAGTGAAACCATTTTCAAGTAGGAATATAGATAGAGTGTCATACCATGTCCGAGGTGCCTGCTTTAAGCCATAGAGTGCCTTGAAGAGAAAGTATACAAAATATGCAAATTCCGGATCTTCAAACCCTGGGGGTTGTTCCACATACACTTCTTCTTCAAGCTCTCCATTCAGGAATGCACTCTTCACATCCATTTCATATACTTTGAAATTGGAGTGTGCTGCGAATGCCAGAAACATCCTGATAGCTTCAAGTCTTGCTACTGGTGCATATGTTTCATTATAGTCTATTCCTTCTTCTTGAGAATAACCTTTAGCAACCAGTCTGGCTTTGTTCCTCGTGACAATGCCATCTTCATCCAGCTTGTTTCTGAATACCCCCTTTGTGCCAATTATAGACTTGTTCTTTGGCCTGGGTACCAGCTTCCAGGCTTTTTGTCTGTTAAATTGATTGAGTTCTTCTTGCATAGCAATGACCCAATCTGGATCTTCTAGTGCTTCTTCTACTTTCTTTGGCTCTATTTCTGAGAGAAAGCCAGAGAATAAACATTCATTTTGAGAAGCACGTCTAGTTTGAACTCCAGCATCTGGATCTCCTAGAATCAACTCAAAGGGGTGATATCTACTCCACACCCTATGTCTAGGCAGATTTGCCCTTGAAGATTCAGCTTGATTATTATTGTAGTGCTGGGTCCTGCTAGTTGTTCCTTCAGTTGCTCCCCCTGAGCTGCTGCTTGGTTGAGAATGAGATTCTCTGCCACTACTAGTAGTTTCTGTGAATCTTCCACTATTTCCACTACTAGGGTCAGAATCATCATTGTTGATATTCTCATTTGGTGCTTGATTTTCTATTGCAGCATCATGTTCCATTTCACCTTCATTTGAGTTCAAATTTTCAAACTGCAGAGTTTCAGTGTCGTCTGTTCTTTGTAGACTTGGGAGCTTGAGATCATCGAAAGTTACATTCATGCTTTCAATGACCTTTTTGTGTTCAATCACGTAAACCCTGTACGCCTTAGATTCCAGAGAGTAGCCAAGAAATATGCCTTCATGAACCTTGGATTCAAATTTTCCCAGATGTTTATCATCTTTCAATACAAAACACTTTGCCCCAAATACATGAAAGTATTTCAGTGTTGGTTTCTTATTTGCCATTATCTCGTATGGAGTCTTGTCATGTTCTTTGTTAATCAGGGTATGATTTTGAGTGTAACAAGCTGTGTTGACTACTTCAGCCCTGAAGTATAGAGGTAACTTTGCTTCATTCAGCATTGTTCTTGCTGCTTCCACTAAAGTTCTATTCTTCCTTTCTACCACTCCATTTTGTTGTGGAGTTCTGGACGCTGAGTATTGTCTTGAAATTCCTTTTTCAACACAGAATTCATTCAGGGTTACATTTCTGAATTTTGTCCCATTGTCAGACTTTATTTTTCTGACAAGCAAATCAGCTTCTAACTCAATTTTCTTTATGTGATCGATGATTGTTTGAGGGGCTTCATCCTTTGAGGCTAGAAATAACAGTCACGTGTACTTAGAGTAGTCATCTACAATTATCAGTGCAAATCTCTTCCTTGACATTGACTGGACCAAATAAATCCATATGCAGAAGTTGTAGTGGTTCAATAATGTCTGAAGAGTCTTTGCTTCGGTGAGACGCTTTCTTTCAGTTTCCTTTTTCACATGCTTCATATAAACCTTCTTGACAGAATTCCATCTCAGGTAAACCTCTAACCAACTCCCTCTTAACTAAAGAGTTCATTGCCTTGAAGTTTAGGTGTGAAAGTTTCTTATGCCATAACCAACTGTCCTCTGTTGAAGCTTTGCTATAAAAACATTGAACTTCATCTTTGCTTGCAGAGAATAAGTTAGCTATAAAGGGATTCCCCTTTCTCACTCCTTGAAGAGCAAGTTTCGTATCTTTCCTGTTTTGGATTGTGCACTTTTCCTTCTCTAATGTGACTTTATAGCCCTTGTCAGTGAACTGGCTGATACTTAGGAGGTTGGGCTTTAATCTGTCCATAAGAGAGATGTTTTCTATGATAACATTTCCAATTTCCAGATTTCCATATCCCATTGTGAATCCCTTGCTGTTATCTCCAAAGGTCACTATCGGACCAGCTTTCTCAATCACATTTGATGGCAGGGCTCTATCACCAGTCATATGCCTAGAACAACCACTGTCGAGAATCCACATGACATGCTTGTTCTTTGCTATTCCCTGCACCCACAGATTGATTACTTTTTCTTTGGTACCCAAACTTGATTGGGTCCAAGAGGTTTAGTTGAATAAACAAATTTAGCTATAGAACTTTTATGGTCCTTGTCTTTCTCATCGACTGTGCCCTTTCCCTTTGGTTTAGCCTTGACATTAATGTCTTTAGGCTTAGGGACAGGGGCTTCCTTTCTAAACTTAGGAGGACTAGCAGTCTTTGCCCTAACATGCTTTCTATTCATGTTCACATCTGTATTCATGCAAGTACTAGATGATGTATTCATTAAGTTTATGTATGCAGACATAATGTTGAAAGCACATGGCATACATCCTACTTTACCACATGGTTGATGAGGGATAGACATGGCAGGCATGGCAGGCACATTAGGAGTTTCTTCTTTTACTAATTTTATCTTTTTTGCATGCATGCGTAAGATGTCCAATAAAATTACAATTATTACAAACTTTCTTAATTGCTTTGGGAAAATAGGCATAATCATTTTTCTTGTTAACACCTATCTTTCCATTTCTGTTAGCTTTCATTTTTTCATTCTTGTTGCCTAAATTACTTTTAATCTGTTCCTTAGGTTCTACAATTTTTATAGATTTGTTAGGCAAATCCTTTTTACTTACTTCCTCTTTCTTTTGATCCTCAGCAATAATTTCTTCTTTCATTAAAATATGTTCTTCATCTAGGGGTTCGATGACAAACTTCTTGTATAGGGGCTTAACAACATTTTTTAACACATGTGGAATGTCTTGCTTCACAGGACTTTCCTAAGCAATTGATTCCACATGTCTCTTTCCTTCCTTTTTATTATAGTCAAATCTTATTCCTGTTTTCTGACCTATGACTTGTTTATCTATTGCCTCCTTAACAAGATTAGCAGATTTCTTATAAGCTTGAAGTTTTAACTCTAACTCAGAAATTTTATTCCTTAGCGCAGTTTCTACTTCCCGGTTGCATTTGTCTCTATTTTGTAGATATTCTATTTTCTGTTTCAGATCTTCTAGGTTAACACATGCAAGCTCTAGTTCTTCATTTCTAGCTTCTAACATTTTATTCTTTAGAACTAGTTTAACATTTTCTTCTTCAGATGCTAGCATGCTTGTGTGAATGTTAAACATTTCTACACTAAGATCTTCTACAGTTTTCTTATAATCAAAATTAGACATATCAACTGTGGAAAGAAATGATACCTTCGATGATTGAGGGGAAGCCTCTGAAGAGTCTGCCATTAAAGCTACATTTCTATAAGTCTCTTCTTCATTATTGTCTGAATCATCCCAGCTCTTTCCTTCAGCTATATAAGCTTGGCCTTGATGCTTCTTCACCAGTGCATCATATTTCCGCTTGAGTTCATCGTATGACTCCTTTCTTTCTTTCACTTGCTTCGGCTTCCGACATTCTGTTGCAAAATATTCGGGTTCATCTCAGTTGTAGCACTTGAACTTACTGCGGTCTACCATCCCTGTCTTATAACCTCCTTTGTTGTAAGACCCTGAAGACGATCCATCTCGGTTGTTGTTTCTGAAACAGGAACCACTATAACTGGATTACTCTTTAATTTGTAATTGGGGTTCCGTCTAAACCTGAGGTTTTTGAACTTTCCTGCCATATAGGCCATTGTCTTATTTTTCAATTGTTCAAGTTCTTCCATTAAGTAGAAGTCGTCTTCATTACCTGCTTGAGTATTTTCTAAAAATTCAGCTTCCAGAATTTTTTCTTTTTCAACTGCAGGTTTTACTGTGCTGGTCTCTATGACCGCAAAATCCTTGGCTACAAGAGTTGTGGTCTTCAACAGTGATGTATTCTTACTGTCCACTGTACCTGTGCCATAAATTATCTGTCTTTGCTCTTGCTCCATATCGTGAGTCTTGAGCTTCCCATATAAAATTTCAATGGACATGTCATTTATGTCACTCCATTCTCTGATGGCAGAGATTTTGTGTTCCAGGTGTGCTGGCAGTGTCAACATGAACTTTCTGTTGATCTCCCTACGTGAGTAGGCCTTCCCATGCAGTGACAAGTCATTTAATAATTTATTGTACCTTTCAAACACTTGAGTGATACTTTCTCCTGGTAGTGACTTGAAAGCTTTGTATTGGGAAGTAAGAATATCTAGCATGTTCTCCTTCACTTCTGTTGTACCTTCCATCAGCAGATCAATTGTATCTCATATCTGTTTGGCACTTGTACAATTAATCACTTGATTTAGCATTGTAGTGTCCAAAGAATCAATCAGGATGCATTGAAGATGATTGTCCCATGCAACTCTCTCTTTATTAGTGTCAGCAAACTCTGAAGGTTCCTTTGGGGTAAATCCTTGTGGAATCCGTTCGCCGTCTTCTGAAACTGTTTCCGGTGTAAGCTTTTGAGGTACATAGGGTCCATTTTACAAAATTCCCAAGTATTGAGAATTTAAAGTTTTAATGAAAATGGACATCTTCTTTTTCCATAAGATGTACACATTTTTATCAAAGGCCGGGATTTTAATGTTACTGAGTTTTTGGGTACTCATGGTTGTAAGAATTTTAAATCTCAAGAAATAAATAATTTCTCAAAACTTAAAATCAATTCGAATAAAAATTAAATTTTGAGAAATAAAATTTTAATACGAATTCTTGATGATTGATAGTCTTTTTAAAATTAGTAAATTTAAAATCTTTAAAAAATTTAAAATTGAATTTTCTTTAAATAATAAAGAAAGTTCAATATAAATTTTTCTAGATCTAAAAATTCACTTTTTCGAAAAACTATTTTTAGATCTTGATTTGTAACTTCAATCAACAAACTCTGATACCAATTCTTAGGTCTAAAATTATCATAGAAGGGGGGTTTAATATGATATGGTAGATTTTTCATTCAATTGCGGATTAAGTGTTTGTGTTCTTGAGATATAAAAATGGCAGTTAATGAAACACAAAGATTCGGGGAAATAATAATGTATTATTAAATCCCTGAGGGCTACACTTCTAATCAAAATGATTAGCTTCAATGGGTTCAATCAATGTTACAATAGAAATACAGTTGGGTGATATTAATGTCAAGCTTTAATGGTGCTCCCGTCTGTATGTCTTTTATTGAAGATGAATGAATTCATTACTGTCCATATTGATTTTCACCCATATATATTCTGTAGTCTTTTGGAAAATCAATTGAATTGATTTTCCACAAATTTCACAAGTCATTTATTGCGCTTCAAGAGTGCTAGTGGTATGTAAGCGCCACTTGGATGTTTGTTGTGCCTCATGAGCTTTTTGTTGCGCCTTGTATAAGTTTAGTTGCGCCTATACAGTTATTACCTTGTACAGACGCCACTAAATGACTTAGAAGCATTTCATAATGCTTTGTTGCTCCTTGAATACCTTTTGTTGCGCCTGCACACTGGATGTAGTGTGTAGGAACCACAAACTTTTCCCCTAAGCTTATGTGGCGCCAAAATCAAGTTTTGTTGCGCCTGCACATCCATTCCCTTGTGCAGGCACCACAAACCATCTTCTAAACTTGTCTTAGTTTTTGACTTGGTTTGTTGCTCCTTTACAAGTTTGGTGGCGCCTCTAGAGTACCTCAAGAGTGTAGGAGCCACCAAATGCAATATTACTTGCCTTAACATATTTCCTGAATTGCTTAAAGTAATTACTACTTGATATTCACTCTTCTAGCTTGATCAACTGATTTTCTTCTTATTAATCAAGACAATTCTTTTCTTATCGTGCGGACACTTAGTGCACTGGTCTGGTTCACAAATGACTAACACTGAATTGAATTTCCTTGACTTCTGTTCTGTTTCACCTGGTTAACTTTGGATTATTCCATTGCTTCTGATCACTGAAACCCTTTGACATTTGTACACAAATCATTACACTGACTTTAGTCTGAAATCTACTGAACACTTATGAAAACCTTTTGGATTTTGATGATCACTGTTAGCAAGCTGAAAGTTTGATATTGATATAAAATAGCAAGCTGTTACATGTACTAATATAGTTTTACAAGTATTAGTTTACTGATATGTTTTATCAGTATAATGTGATTTAGTACTTTGACAGCAAGCTGAAAGTAGGAAAACAGAGCATTCCAGCGAGCTGACAGCATGGATATATTCTGTATCAGTGACTTGACACTGAAGCGTAGAAACTATTTGGATATACAAGAAAGTCTGAATTTCATGGAGATTTTATAGGATCTTACTTGTACGAGTTTATCTAATATATATATGGTTATATATTATATTAGAGCTCAGTTTTATTTAATTCAAACATATTTTATTATTCAAATTAATTTTCCTATTTAATAGGAGTTGGAGTTTGACTAAACTTTATCTTCTAAAACCAACTCTTATCTATAGATATTTAAACTTATTTGAGGCTGATTTCAAACATTTTTGTTATCTTCTTATCCTCAATATACGTAGTTTTAAATATCTATATCTTAACAAATTTGAACATTGAAAATTATAACGTTAAATATCTTTGTTAATTCGAATATATATATATATATATATATATATATATATATATATATATATACACACACACAAGTGTGTATAGCTTTTCTCTTCAACCAAGTGAAGACATACTGATTTGAAAAACATACACACTTCTTCTCAAACTCAAAAAGTTCTTAGCCAATATCTTTTAACTCTAGTATTCTATATATAGTTATATATATACGTGAGAGCTTATAGTTTGAGGTGTAATCTTTTCACTTGTAATCGTTTGATTGTAATCAAGTTGTGGCTGGATTACTAGGCTTGTGAAACAGGGTTCAAGGGAACTAGAGGCTAGAGAAGGCTATGCTAGGGTAGTATAGTGCTTAGAGAGCAGAATAGTTCAGTGGAACAGGGGTTTCAACAAGCTAGAATTAGTTGCTAGGGATAAATGGTGGAATATTATTATAATCTGTAATCGTGGTTTGATTTGATTAATAATATTCTCTCTTACTAGTTGATAGGGGACCAAGACGTAGATCATAGGAGATTAGGGGTCGAACCTGGCTAAAAGATCTTGTGTTATTTACTTTTCTGTACTGCATTGCATATACAGCTAGCTAACAGTGTCTGTTAATCAATCTTAGCTAGCTGACAGGCTTAATAACTCGGTAAAATTAAAATTGGTCATTATTAGCCATAACACCTATTCACCCCCCTCTAGGTGTGCATTTTCATTTGGTATCAGAGCAGGCTATACTAATATCTTCTGTAACAGAAAAGTATAGAACAGATGGCTGATAAATATTCAATGAGAAGTTCAGGCTCGAGGGCACCTCTTCTACTTGGCACAAAAAACTACAAATGGTGGAAAGGTAGAATGAAGCAGCACCTGGCCAGTGAACCCATGGAATGGAGAGTTACAGAAAAAGGTCCTTTCAAGTTTCTAACTACAGATGGTAAAGAAAAGGATATAGATGAACTCACTACTGATGAGCTGATCAAGCTAGCTTACAAAAACAGAGCTATCAACACTATCATGACTGGTTTATGTCATGAAGAGAGTGATAAAGTTTCTTCATGTACTTCTGCAAAGGAGATGTGGGACACTCTTGAATTGTGTCATGAAGGTTCGAAAGCATTAAAGAAGGTTAAACTCAGCAAGCTGATGAACGAGTATGGTAATTTCAAGCTTAATAAAGATGAATCTATTAAGGATGCTCAAGCTAGGTTCCAAGTCACTATGAATGGTCTCACTTTACTTGGCAAGAAAATTCCACAAGAAGAGATCAACATAAAAATCATTAGTGTTGTTCCGTGGATCTATGAACCAAAGGTCACTGCCTTAGAATCTTCTCCAACAATTGATACAATGGACACTCTAAGTGTTTTTGCTGAATTGGAGCAGTTTGAAGGCAAGATAAATACTAGCCATGCAAATTCTACTTCTGATCTCACATCAAAGATGAAGAATTTGGCACTTCATGGTAATGACAGCAAGATGGAATCTGATGATGAATCAGATGAGGAAATAGCTCTCATGTCCAGAAAAATCAGGAAGATGATCGAAGAGAAAAACAAGATGAAGAGAGAAATGAGGAGTTCAGGCTTCTCTAAAACCAAGAAGTTCTACAAAGATTCCAAAGGAGATTCAACATGTTTTGAATGTGGCAAACCGGGCCATTTCAAGAAGGATTGTTACAAGCTAAAAGGGAAGCAACAAGCTGGATACAAAGACAAGAAGAAATCTAAAGCTTTGCTAACCTGGAGTGATGATGAAGAAGACATCTCACCAAGTGATAGTGACAACAATGATGATATGGTCAACCTTGCATTAGTTGGAATGGAGGATGACATTGTTAGAGGCTTAACTGAGGAGATCATTGCTGAAAGTGATTCTGATGATGATAAAAGTGAGGTAAACTCATTTAGATTTGATATTTCTTCTGATAATTTTATTCTAGATGAACTAACCATGCAGGATCAAGATAGTATTCCATTAGAGGAATATAACTCAGTAAGAACAGAAAACAACAAGCTGTCAGAGAAGAATGCTTACCTTAGACAGATGGTTCAAGATTTAATGGCAAAGGTGGAATCATTAATTGAAAACAAGGAACCTGTCCAAGCTACAAATGAAGTCAAAATGAAAGAGCTTGAATAAAAAATTGAAGATCTAGAAGGTTTCAACAATATTCTGTTGAAAAGGAACAATGCTCTAGCTGATGAGATTTCTGATCTAAAGGCTGATATAGAGGCAAGAGATGCATGTCTTGAAACATTCAAACTCAGATAATCTACCAAGAAAGAATCATCTCAGCCTACTGAAACATCATCTCAGCGTGCTGACAGTACATCTCAGCCTGCTGCCACTTCTTCAAAGCAAGCAGAAAGAATTATTTCCTTGGAGAATGAAGTCATTAAGCTCAGAAAAGGAATAGGTACTTTTATTCAAGGAGAAGAAGGTCTCAAATCAATGATGAAAAGCATCAAGGTACCTTTGGACAAAGAAGGAGTTGGTTTGAACTTCAACAAGATGGCTACTGCACTAAAGTATGAAGGCAGAAAAGGAAAACCATACAACTATATTATGCCCTGGACAAGTTGCAAGAAATGTGGTGGTAAAGCTCATCTAGCTCAAAATTACAAATCTCAGCGAGCTACCAGAATTTACCAGAAAGAAGCTGACAGGAAGCCAGCTTACTGGAACAAACAGACAGCTAGCCGAAATGATTCTGGCAGGAAGCAAAGAACACATAATTCTTCTCCCAAAGTGGTTCAAATGTGGATCAAGAAATCTGAATAAATGTTCTTTATATACTTACTACTAACCAATCAGGACCCCAACCAATATGGGTACCAAAAGGTTAAGTGTTGTTTTTGTTTGTTTTGTAGATATGTCTTGCTGCTAATATCAAATCAAAATCATGGATTATTGATAGTGGATGTACAAGACATATGTGTGGAGACAAAGCTCAATTTATTAATCTCAAATTCAAGAAAGGTGGAGGTGTCATAATTAGTGATAGTAAGACTCTTCTTATTATGGGTAAAGATTATCCAGCAAGAAGTTAGTGAGAGGTTTGCCAAAATTGAAGTATGTCAAGACACAAGTGTGTGATGCATGTCAATTGGGTAAACATATTCAAAGTTCTCATAAGGCCAAAAAGGTGGTATCTACTACAAAACCCTTAGAGTTATTGCATCTAGATTTATTTGGTCAAGAATCTTATAAGAGTATTGGAGGTAAACAATATGGTTTTGTTATTGTTGATGATTATACTTGTTTTACTTGGGTTTTATTCCTTCGTACTAAAGATCTTTTGAGGAATTTGAGAAACTAATCAAGATATTTGAGAACAAGCTGGACACAAGGCTTGTAGGTATAAGAAGTGATCGAGGTGGCGAATTCAAGAAAGATTTTGTCACTTACTGTGAAGAAAGGGGAATCACTCATGAATTCTATGCACCTAGAACTCCACAACAGAATGGAGTAGTGGAAAGAAAGAATAGATCTTTGGAGGAAACTGCTAAAACTTTATTGCAAGAAAGCAAGCTGCCAAGAAGCTTTTGGGCAGAAGCAGTGAACACGGCCTGCTATGTTCTTAACAAAGTGATGATCAGGCCTATTCTTGAGAAAACTCCATACGAGATATTGAGGAACAAAAAGCCTAACATCAGTTACTTCAAGGTGTTTGGCTCAAAGTGTTTCATCCTCAAGAAAATTGACAGGGATGGTAAATTCGATGATAAATCTTATGAGGCAATTTTTCTTGGCTATTCTTTAACTAGTAGAGCATATAGAGTCTTTAATTTAAAGAAACGCATTGTTGAGGAGTCTATTGATGTTATATTTCATGAACCTAACAATGATCTGCCAAGAGATGAGGAAGATGATGCAGGAGATGATAATGGAAGCACTAAAGCTACTGCTGAAAGTCCTAAAGATACTGCAACATCAGGTAGTTAGCAAGCTGACAAGACAAAGGAGCAAGCTGCTACAACATCTACTGCTCAACAGACAGACAATCATCAAGCTGGAACATCACATCAGCCAGATGACACTGTAATCTCAGTAGATGATACTATTGAACAGATGTCTAAACTCAATCTAGGAGGTTCACAAACTCCTATAACAAGGACTAAAACTTATGTTAGAACTGTTCATGAAGAGATATCCCAACATTCTCTCCCCAAAGCTACAAGAACTGTGAAGAATCATCCACCAACACAAATCATTGGTGATGCTTTTGAGGGTGTTAAGACTAGAAGAGGGAAAGCAAACTTCTGTACTTTTACAGCTTTCCTAGCTCAAAAGGAACCCAAAAATGTTCAAGATGCTTTAGAAGATGAAAATTGGATCATGGTTATGCAAGAGGAGCTGAATCAATTCAAAAGATGTGATGTATGGGAACTTGTGGAAAAGCCTAAAGATGTCTCAATCATTGGTACTAAATGGGTCTTCAAAAATAAAGTTGATGAATTTGGTACAGTTACAAGGAACAAGGTAAGACTAGTTGCACAAGGCTACAATCAACAAAAAGGGATTGATTTCGATCAAACTTATGTACCTGATTCAAGGCTGGAATCTATAAGAATGCTACTTTCATTTGCATGTTACAAGAAATTCAAGCTTCATCAAATGGATGTCAAAAGTGATTTTCTTAATGGCTATCTCAAAGAGGAAGTTTATGTCTAGCAACCTCCGAGCTTCGAGCATGAAAAGTATCCAAACCATGTCTACAAACTAAAGAAGGCATTTTATGGACTAAGACAAGCACCTAGGTCTTGGTATGAACGGTTAAGTGAATTTCTACTTAAAAATGGCTTTATTCGAGGTAAAATTGATCCAACTTTATTCCTTAAATTTGATGGTAAAGATATACTTGTTGTTCAAATTTATGTGGATGATATCATATTTGGATCTACTAATGATGCCATGTATAAGTGGTTTTCCAAGTGTATGCACAGTGAGTTTGACATGAGCATGATGGGTGAAGTCAATTACTTTTTGGGGCTTCAAGTCAAACAAACAAAAGATGGAATCTTTATGCATCAATCCAAATACATCAAGAATCTACTCAAGAGATTTGGATTTGAAAATGTCAAGGTGAAATCAACACCAATGAGTCAAGCTAGCAAGCTGATAACATATGAAAAAGGCGTAGATGTTGATATTCGTAAGTATAGAGGTATGATTGGTAGTTTACTGTATCTTACTGCTTCTAGACCTGATATAATGTATGCATTTTTTGTATGTGCTAGATTTCAATGCAAGCCTAAAGAGTCTCAATATAATGCTGTTAAGAGAATCTTTAAGTATTTAAGTGGTACTATTAATTTGGATTTATTTTATCCTATCACAAATTCATTTGATCTTGTTGGGTATAGTGATGCAGATTATGTAGATTGCCACACTGATCGAAAGAGTACAAGTGGTGTTTGTGCATTTTTAGGCCAGAGTTTGATGACTTGGCAATGCAAGAAACAAAACTCTGTGGCTTTATCAACAGCTGAGGGGGAGTACTTGGCAGCTGGCAGCTGTTGCTCTCAAATGTTGTGGATGATACAAACATATAGGGATTTTGGAATCAAATGTGGAAGGATTCCAATATATTGTAACAATACAAGTGCTATCAAAATTTCAGAAAATCCTGTCAATCACTCAAGAATAAAGCATATCGATGTGAGACATCATTTCTTAAGAGACAATATGGCAAAAGGGAAGATTAAGCTGATTTTTGTACCTATAGAGTATCAGCTAGCTGATATCTTTACAAAGCCATTGGCAGAAGAAAGATTTTCTATTATTAGAAGGGAACTTGGCATGCGTAACATCTAGTCAGCAAGCTGACATTAGGTTTTTATAAATCTTAGCTTACTGATTGATTAAATGCACATATGATTTTATTGATTTAGATTGAACTTATTTGATTTTATTTATTTATTTGTTATGTGTTCGGTGTTAAGTTTGGTAGAATCCACTTACTTGTTATCCGTGTATGTCTATTCATTTTTCTAGGCTAGTAATTAGTGCTAATTTCAAATTTTAAAATATTTGTTGTTTCATGATTTATTATATATATATACACTACTATATGTTTAACATGTTAATTAACTGTTTATCTGATAATTGTGTAGTGTTTATTTTTAAATAAAATGTTTAGTATTTTAAAGGGTGGGATAATATCTAGTATTTCTCCGAAAAATACTCCTTTAAAAACAATAAAAATCGGAATAGTCGAGGTTTTTCATTCTAAACTCTTCGGCTCCCTATATTATCGCCCAAATCTCCGTGTGCGAGCATTAGGGTTTCTACTCAACCGATATTCAATCACCCTTGCTATATCAGTTTTAGTAGTAAAGATCACGAGGCAAACAAGGAAAATGAAAGCATCTGCAAGTCAGGTTAAGGAGAACAAACTAAAGCGAAAACTCGATGAAGATGATGAGTTCATGGAATCCTTGAATATCAACAATGGTGATGATGTTTCTGAGTTCACTCGATCTGATCGTGAGGGCTCAGAATCAAAGAAGGTCAAACGGTGTTTGAAGTTTAAGTCTGAGGATCTAGAAGCAAGGTATCAGTCACTTGATTTGACAAATCGTAAGGTTCTTCTGGGTAGATCTTTGTTTGGTAAGGCTTTATTTTCTTGTGGAGCGGTTCAGTATTTTGCAAACCTAGGGTTTGAGTCTTTTATTGTCGATATGCCTAAAGATTGCTATGTTGATTATGTACAAGAATTTTATGTGAATCTCATGCATGATAAGTTTATTAATTTGGTCTCTTTGGTTAAGGAAACTAAGATAACATTAAATGCTGCTGTTTTGAATTCGATTTTAAGAATTTTCAATCCGTCTGATGTGTCTGTGTTTACTAAAAAGGGTCCTGTTATGGTGAATGGTTTTGGCCCTTTATATCAGTTAAACACTGTTAGAGGTTTGAATGAGATTCTTGAGTTCAATTTCCCTACTACCACAAATGTCACACCTATTGCTCATGTTTTGTTCAAAGTTTGTTTAGCAAATATTTGTCCTAGAGTTGGTAGCAGGTCTAATTTCAATTGTCAAGAAGTCTGTATTGTTGGTATGTTGTTGGCTGGAAAGAAATTTGATCTGGCAGATTTGATTCTTAAAAACATGATGGTAGTTTTTGAAGGAAATCAAAACACTGGGTTACCTTATGGGTGTTTGTTGACTCGTGTGTTTGATTGGTATGGTGTAGCTTTTAAGGAGTTAGATAAGTCTGTAGCTAAAGAGTTTTTGGATCACAAGAGTTTATCTCAGTCTCATCTTAAGATTGAAAAAGATGGCACTCTAGTGCAAGTTGAGTTTTCTACACCGAATGTGGCTGTTGTTGAGCCTTCAGTTGTTGGTTTCGATAAGAGGTTTGAGGCCTTGACAAAAGAAATAAGAGATGAAAACACTAATCTGAGTGTTGATGTTGGCTGTTTGAGTCAGAAAATTGATTTGTTGATTGAAGAAGTGAAGCTGCTAAAAGAAATTGTGAAAAGCAAGCCTAATTCTGGAGAACATCAAGCTGATAGGACTGGTTCTGCTGGAGTTGTGGATGATAGCAACTTAGATGGACTTGTCAATGCTGCCATGAAGAATCTGAAACAAGCAATTAATAAGATGCAGGGGGTAGATACCAAGAGTCCAGGTAAATAGAGTGTTAATGCAGCAGACAAGTTTGCAGATCTTGAAGATGATGCAGCCCGGGATGAATCATGATTATTCCTTTTTAATGATTAAGGGGGAGTATTTTAGGAGAATTAGGATGGGTTGGGCAGTTTTTCAAGCATGCTAAAGAATTATTTAAGTATTTTGCTTGTTTATGTGTTTTGCAGGTATTTCTGAATATTTGGTACTTGGTATTTTGGATAATTTTGCTGGTTGCATGCTTGTAAGCATGTTTTATTATGATATGCTATGTTTTTAGCTTAAATTTATCTGTTAAATGCTTAGCATATTATATTTGCAATTTTATATCATGTGTTTACAGGATTGCAGGAATTTAGGGGGAGTTGAGATTCTCCTAAATTTATTGGTCTGAGTAATCATCAAAAAGGGGGAGATTGAAAACCTTTTGGATTTTGATGATCACTGTTAGCAAGCTGAAAACTTGATATTGATATAAAATAGCAAGTTGTTACATGTACTAACATAGTTTTGCAGGTATTAGCTTACTGATATGTCTTATCAGTATAATGTGATTTAGTACTTTGACAGCAAGCTGGAAGTAGGAAAATAGAGCGTTCCAACGAGCTGACAGTATGGATATATTCTGTATCAGCGAGCTGACAATGAAGCGCAGAAACTGTTTGGATATACAAGAAAGTCCGAATTTTATGGAGATTTTATAGGATCTTACTTGTACGAGTTTATGTAATATATATATGGTTATATATTATATTAGAGCTCAGTTTTATTTAATTCAAACATATTTTATTATTCAAATTAATTTTCCTATTTAATACGAGTTGGAGTTTGACTAAACTTTATCTTCTAAAACCAACTCTTATCTATATATATTTAAACTTATTTGAGGCTGATTTCAAACGTTTTTGTTATCTTCTTATCCTCAATATACGTAGTTTTAAATATCTATATCTTAACAAATTTGAACGTTGAAAATTATAACGTTAAATATCTTTATTAATTCGAATATATATATATATATATATATATATATATATATATATATATATATATATATATATATATATATATATATATATATATATATATATATATATATATATATATCTCTTCAACCAAGTGAAGACATACTGATTTGAAAAACATACACACTTCTTCTCAAACTCAAAAAGTTCTTAGCTAATATCTTTGAGCTCTAGTATTCTATATATAGTTATATATATACGTGAGAGCTTATAGTTTGAGGTGTAATCTTTTCACTTGTAATCGTTTGATTGTAATCAAGTTGTGGCTGGATTGCTAGGCTTGTGAAACAGGGTTCAAGGGAACAAAAGCTAGAGAAGGCTATGCTAGGGTAATATAGTGCTTAGAGAGTAGAATAGTTCAGTGGAACAGGGGTTTCAGCAAGCTAGAATCAATTACAAGGGATAAAGGGTGGAATATTATTGTAATCTATAATCGTGGTTTGATTTGATTAATAATATTCTCTCTTACCAGTTGGTAAGGGACCATGACGTAGACCATAGGAGATTAGGGGTCGAACATGGCTAAAAGATCTTTTGTTATTTACTTTTCTGTACTGCATTGCATATAGCAGCTAGCTGACAGTGTCTGTTAATCAATCTTAGCTAGCTGACAGGTTTAATAACTCAGTAAAATTAAAATCGGTCATTGTTAGCCATAACACCTATTCACCCCCCCTCTAGGTGTGCATTTTTAACTTATTTGTTGCTGAGGCCTGAACATATAAATGAACTTCTCTCGCTGTCGATCAGTAAACTTTACATCTTGATGTATGTATCATTTCTGTTTGCATGTCTTTCTGGGTTCTTGTGCTGCATATTAGTATTATTTATCTGTCTTTATTTCTTAGTTGAGTTATCGTTATCACTATTACATACTACGTTACATTATGCTTTACAAGGTGAGTCATCAAGATCAAACCTATCCAGGGAAATGATATGGAGCAGAGATCATCCTTTTGAATTAATCATAGGTGATCCAAATGTTGGGGTTAGAACTAGAAGTGGAATTTCAAATGAATGTCTATTTTTAGTTTTTCTATCCTAGGAAGAATAGAAGAAAATTGAAGATGCACTGACTGATCTAAATTGAGTTTTTACCATGCAATAAGAGCTCAATCAGTTTGAGAGATAAGAAGTCTAGACACTAGTACCTAGGTCAAAAGACAGATCTGTGATTGACACCAAATGGATATACAGAAATAAATTAGATGGTGATGGCATTGTTATAAGGAACAAAACCAGATTGATGACAAAGGGTTACTCTCAGGAAGAGGGAATTGATTATGATGAGACCTACACACCAGTTGCAAGACTTGAAGCTATTAGAATATATCTAGCATTCGCAGCACATTCAAATTTCAAATTTTATCAAATGGATGTGAATAGTGCCTTTCTGAATGGAGAGTTAGAAGAGGAAGTATATGTGTAGCAACCCTCTGGCTTTGAAAATACAGAGTTTGTTGACTTTGTATATTTTTTATTCAAAGCCCTCTATGAACTCAAGTAAGCACCGATGACAGGGTATGACACTCTCTCTGAATTTTTACTTGAAAACGGTTTTATTAGAGGTATCATAGATAAAATCTTTTTTATAAATTGCATGATAAAGATATGATATTTGTCTAAGTATATGTTGACGATATTATATTCGGTTCTACTAACGAAAACTTGTGCAAGATATTTGCTAAGTTAATGAAGAATATGTATGAGATTAACATGATGGGTGAGCTGTCATTCTTCCTTGGATTGCAAGTAAAGTAAAAGGAAGATGAGATTTTTATTTTCCAATCAAAGTACGTAAGGGATCTTTTAAGAAAATACAATCTAGAAGATTCTTCACCAGTAAAAACCCCAATACCAACAACCACAAAACTTGACAAAGATGAAACTTGTAAAAAGGTTGATATCACAAGCTACAGAGGTATGATAGGCTTATTATTATACTTAACTCCAAGTAGACCTGACATAATGTTTGCAACATGCTTATGTGTATGGTTTCAGTCTGATCCTAGGGAATCTCATCTTATAGTTGTTAAATGAATTTTTAGATATCTGAAGGGTACACCAAATCTTGGAATTTGGTACCCTAAAGATACATGTTTTGAACTAATAGGCTATACAGACTTAAATTATGTAGGATGCATGATGGACAAGAAGTGTACTTCTGGAAACTGTTAGTTTCTAGGACATCGATTGATCCCTTGGTATAACAAGAAATAACACTCAGTGTCTACCTCGACAACCGAAGCAAAATACATTGCGGCAGGTACCTGTTGCGCGCAAATCTTGTGGATAATGAATCAACTAAATGACTATGGACTTGTATTGAACAAAATTCTAATATTCCGTGACAATACAAGTGTTATAACTATTTCCAACAATCATGTACAACACTCTCGAACCAAGAATATTGACATAAGGTATCATTTTATCCGAGAGCATGTCATGAATGGAACTGTGGTGTTACATTTTGTACCCACAGAAGATCAAATTGTTGACATCTTCACGAAACCACTTGATGAATCCACTTTCTCTAAGTTGGTTAGTGAACCAGAGATGTTTAAGAATGATTAATTTTTGATCGCTAGGAGTTGATTTGAGTTTATAAATATTAAATGTTAATATTTAAAGAATTTATGAGATTCAAATCAACAGTGTCCTAGGACTTATGAATATTTGGAGAAATTATCTTGAGAATAAATTAATACTCTTAATAGATAATTATTTCAAGTATAACATAAGTACTTATTTTGTTTATTATTATTATTATTATTATTATTATTATTATTATGTATATTATGTATTTATTTTAAGCATTTATAAGCATTTGTATGTAAATTAATTTCTTAATTTTCTAATTATTTTTATTAATAATTATTATATTTAGTTGTTTTTAGTATTATATATTTTAATATTTATTATGTTTTTATATAGTATGTAAATATATTTATGGTATGTATAGTTTTATTTTAATAAAAATCGGAAAGACTTTTATTCAAAATTCGGAAAGACTTTTCATTAAAAGAGTTTTTATAAAATGTTTAGAAAAAACACACAAAGACTTTTTATAAAAAAAACTAGGCAAGACTTTCAAAAGTCTTACTGAGATTTGCAATCTAAAAAGTCTTACCGAGCTTAATTTAAAAGTCTTACCGGCCGTGTTTTCAAAAGTCTTACCGATATTTTATTTTCTAGTAAAACGTTTTGTTTGATTGTTTTTAAAAGTCTTGTCACTTTTTATATATACACGCATATACATACATTTCTACAGATCTGAACAAGACCTTGGAAAAACTTCTACAAACTATCAATTTTAATCTCCTTAAACTGTAATCAGTTCTGTTAATCGATTATGCAAGATTTTTACTTGCTGGTGTGATAATATTCGATCAAAACAATCGTTACTCTGCCCGTTTTTTTCTTGATTCGAACGTTTTTGAACTAGATTTAAAGGACTGGGTTTGATTGAAGATTAAAGGACTGTTTAAAAGTGATTTAGTGTGCTAAATCGATTTAGGGATTTATCGAATTAGGGTTTGTTGAATTTTGAGAATTATTCGAATTATTTGAGATATTTTTAAATTTTAGGGTGTTATTTTCGAATTGTGTGCTTAATTCGAATTAATTGTTAATTTTCTTATTAAAATTGTATTTTAAAAGAAAATTTTATTATACCCTATTTAAAAATGGCTGCAATGTATAAGTCGCTAGGACACGTAGAATATTTGGACGACTAGTTTTCTTGTTACTTGTTTTATGGTTTGACTTTCTCGGTTGGTTTTTAGTTTGCTTAAATAAAATGCATGATGCGCCTTTGTTTGTAAAAATATGTTCTATATGTGCAGAATATGTCATGCTTGCTTTTGAATAATTAATGATTTTATGAATTCTTTAATTTATGTGCTTCAATGCTCAATTTTTAATTTAGAGTATTATTTAGACACCTGACGATTTATGAAAATTGCCATCATGATGTGCATACATTACGAAAATATACATGATAACTAGGGGCATAATATCCCAACATTACCAACAATTGGATTGATCACCCACGACGAATAAAAAACTAAAGGCCCCGTCCTTTAAATACGAAACCAACAAAATGAGAAACAAAATTAATTACTATTAAGTAATAATTTTCTGCATTCTTCATATTAAAACTAAAAACTACGAATAAATAAGTAGGGAATGCCACTTAACTACTTAACGTCGTGCATGCACCTACGTAAGAAAAACGATATTGACGACCAACGTAACGAATTGACGAATCGATGAGTAAAATGACCTGACAAATATAAGATTATATAATCACACATCTGCGTAATTAAATGCTTTGACAAATTCACATAAACGAGATTATAACAGAAACTACAAATAATCTAACGTGGTTTATACTCTTCTATATATATATACGAGTTTTATAGAACTCGTCCACGAGTTGAATAACCTACTCGTCAAATTTTAGAAATACACGACGAATGCACATAAACGACCTATCGACAGCATACACACAAAGGTTTTACACTTTAACACTTATGGACACACTCAAAGAATGTCTACAAACTTTTACGACAATTTCTAGAAAAATCTTCACACTTAGACAAGCTATCCACATGTCCTGTATGTTCACACTATTTAACGAATGCATCACCCACAAATTGTTATGAAGCAATGAAATACTACAAGATATATGTAACAGATGAGTACTGATAGCTTGTCGACAGAAGATAATAACACAATTTCAAAGCAACAAACAAATTAACGAGAACAATATGACATGAAAGTACTATTAAAAATTTCTAAATCAACGGATGAAAATTTTAACGGTCCCCCATCATGAAAGACGAAACATGGACTAAAATCCAAACCAACGTGAAAACCAACGTCAAAGGGAAATAATTCTACAAAGTTCAGAAATAAAGAGTACTAAATGAAATAAAAATGACAAAGAGAAATAACCAACTACTCCTTGTCACTCTCATTACCGGCCTGGACATCCCTTACAATCATAGAAGAGTCACCAGGTGCTGCATCGCCTTCATCGTCACCAGGATTGACAGAATCGTCCGGATATGCATCGTTGTAGATTCTAATGGCCTCGTCGATGTCATCATCACCCCATTCTCCTCGGAGAAACTCCAACATAGTTTCAACACGGGATTTCATGATGCCTTGAGTAAGTGTATCTTTGGTTTCTTACAAAAAGTGCATTTACTCTCTTTTACTTTGGCAGCATAAACATTTAGCTCATTACGCATCTCATTTGTCTCCTTATGAGCCAAAATCACTTGATCATTCATTACGCGAAGCTTTTCCTCACAAGTGAAATGTTCCAATTTCAAATCGGTCATTTCAATGGAAAACATGCGATAAGTGGCATGAGACAACAACATAGCTTGAAATACATATAAGATATGTATGTATAGTGTTTTGCATGCAAAAGGAGTAGTGAGAGGCAAGTGCCATTTACGAGACAATCTCATTAGGCACTTGAGACTCTTACCCCAGTGAGATTAGGGACTATTGTTATAACCAAAAAATTACAAGTATAATTCTATAATGACGGCTGACGACAATACTGACGCTTGAAATATACTAGACGGACGAGCTGACGAGTAAGACGGTGTTTAGAAGACCAACGAGTTAATTAATCATATTAATTAACTTTATTCTATAAATAATTCAATATAAGTTGGATTATTTAATAATAGAAATATTATTATCAATTATATTGATAATTCAACACGAGCCCAATAAAATAGGGAGGAGTAGCAGTTGACGAGTAGACTGAGTCTCGACGGATAAGGCCTGAAGCACCCGACGATCGAAAATTTAAGGAAGTGATAAGATTCCTACTTTAACTATGATTCAAATACATAGGTTTGATCCCTACAATCAAGGAACATGATCAGAAGCTATTGGCATGGAAATAGGATCGTGGGAGATATCCAAATCATACTATAAATATAATCATGAGAAGATAAGGAAGGGGAGAGGCAATTAAACCACAATTCTATACAAATAATACACACACCCGACGAGTAGTAGTTGTATAGTCGACGAGTAGCACTTAAATGTAATTTTATTCGTGTCAAACCCTTATAACAAATTATTATCAACATTCTAGTAGATATTCTTGGCTGCGCACACCCCACCCGCGGTTTTTTATTCTTTTACAAGGGTTTTCCACGTTACCAAAATTGTCTTGTTTCTATTTTATTTTCTAGTCGTCGAATAGCTTCTTACTATTACTTTCACATGTCCAAACACAAAAACACTTTCCATGAACAATTTAACGATTAAATAACTTAGTTTCTAACCTATCAAATTTTGGCTAAAACAGTACTTTAATTTGTACCATCTTATTATCATGGTATAATGTATTTTGGTTAGGAGAATGGAATGAAATGGAACCAATACGAAACATTAGTATTAAACAAACTCTAAAACTCGTGCGATGCACGAACGTATTCTAGAAATGAAAATGTTATCTAAAAATAAATGTGAGTAATCCAAAGATGTTTCAATTGTTTTAAGGTAAGAAAAATACAATATTTATTATGGTGTGAGCACGAGTTTTTGATGTTACTTAGTGTTGTCTCTTTCGATAGCTGATAAATAAAGAATTATGTTTGGTCATATAATGTTCATGCTTTTCTCATAAAGGAACTAATTTCTTGTCTCCTCAATATCGTTATTATTCATTCGAAACGTATGCCTTCTGCTTGATTTATAACTTCTGTACGTGATATCTGTTTAGTCTTGCATTCTCAATTGCATCCTTGAATCTATATTTCAAAGCCTGTCCCATGGAAAGTGTCAATTTATTTGCTTTTGCATGACATCCTTCAATTGTTTTTTCCAGACAATTAAAAATTAATAGTGTTATTGAGATCTGGTGAAAGATACCATAAATAATTGATTTATATAATTATGAGGATTAAATAAATTAATAAGAAAAATTCTCATAACATCATGAAGTAAAAGTAACATGACGCCTGGACAATACTTTCTCATGTCTCCAATAGTAAATATGTGATTGGTACTCCAAAATAATGGCCCAAATGTAATATGGGATATATGAAGACTTGTAAAAGTTATTAATAAATTTCCCTTCCTAAATATTATAAAATGGTGGTGAAATATCAAACCAGCAAATGCATTACTTGTAAAGAAAAATTAAGTACACCAACAAATTAGCACGGTTGGATAGCTCAAGTGGTTGAGGGCTTATCCTCTGTCCGTCCCAGGTCCTGGGTTCGATCCTGGCTCACTCCGAAAATTTCTTTAGAACAGATACTCATTTGTAAGGCTATAAACCAAATTAGTCAAAAAAAAAAAAGTACACCAACAAATTAATTGTATTAGTATACTATGAAGGAAATTTTAAGTACATCACACCCATCTTCAAATGGTCACAAAATAATGGTTAGCATAAAGCAAGTTTATTTGAAGCACTCCACTTAGGACAGAAAAATAGTTGTAAAAACCAATAAGCATGCACAGGGCCTCAAACTAATCACAAATTATCGTTAATTTTTGCTCTAGGTGCTTGTGTTTTAGAAGTTCGTTATATTGTTCCTTAATTGACACTTTATTGTAAGTACATATTAGCGAGTGAAACTTGCCAATAAATGATAAATATAAATTAGTATAGGATCAAATACCAATTAGGAATATAAGATATATAAATGGATGACAAACCATTAAGAAACAAATCCAGACTGTTTTTGCTCATATTCGTAAAGCAGTATTCTTTCGTCTCCGTCTATGCAAAAACTCTAGAGCCTTAAAGATCAGTGGAACCTCGTTTATAAATTCACCTGAACCTTGAGTTGAGGTGGCTAAAAGCCTCTGGAGTGCTATGTTCTCGCCAGTAAGTAGAGTGCCCTATTTGAAAAGAAAAACACAGAGAAAAGCTGCATGTCAATTCACTTGATATTAATGTTTTAAAAAATAATTTATATTATTAAGTATATGCTATTAATTTGTAAACAGGACCAAAGCCTCCTCCAAACTTGTTAGAATCAGAGAAATCATTTGTTACAACTCTGACAGATTCCATAGGGATAAAGGGGCCACTCTGCTCATTAGTTTCAGGTAATTGAACTTGCTGACCAGAAAATATGTCCTTCCTTACATTATAAGAAGTACAACAATGTTTGAAGAGTATTCAAAACAAATGTAGCTGGAATGAAAAAAATGAAAGACTTTTTCAATTAGGAGCATTACCAAGCAGTGCTATAAGTACAGCCGTGGCTCCAACTGAGAGAACTACAATCATCCACTTGTTTTTTGGAGCATCGTGTTCTAAAGATAGGTGACAAGATAATAAAACTAAATCAGTATATAAAGCACCAGTTAACCAATCATACAACATAGAATTAGCAGAAATAAGAAACTTAATTCACAATTTGAAGCAAATGCATAACTTACTTGGCATTTCAGGTGTTGGAACACCGTTAGCGTCTTGTTTAATAAAATCATAAAACTCTCATCTTAAGTAACAACTACGACTGAAAATTCTTGCTCCTCAATAATTATAACAATCTGAAATGGTTGATATTGCAGTTTCAAGGCATGTCTTGCAGTCATCTAGACACAAGTCTTTAGTACACTATCCAAATGCATAAATTGGATTATCACCTGGAAATGATACATCTTCAGTGGCAACCATATATGTTTAAGAAGATGCTAGTTTGCTCATATTGAGTAAAATGAGGTTCAGGGTTGATTGAAGTCGTCGTGGATCTGAAAATGGATTGACAGTATCCTCTCCATACTTGTTTACTTTGAATTTCCACAAAGGTTTACGATATCTTTAGTAGCTCCATCTGCACATTTCATGCAATCATCTTGTTTACCATAATTGTAGCAGAGAGGAGACCATAAACTGTATCCATGAGATCAAGTGTTTGCAATTTAACTGATCTCCCCACGGATGCAAAAATAGAGGCAGAAAAGGCACTACTCTGCATCAATGTATATATTATTTAAAACAAAAATTGGAAGGTGTAAACAGTTTTTCCATACAAGTGTAAACAAGGTTATCCCAAATTATAAGAAAGTTAAATTGGTAAAAGAAGGTCTCATGTGTTCATCTATAGTTGATGTCTGTTGGTAATCCCAAGTGCCTGAATTATATTCATGTTTATTATAATGAATCGAAAAGCATTATGCAAACCAAACTGAGATATTTAATAGAGGTTATATTAGTCTCTGCAAAAACAGGTGTACTTCATCTTTTTTTCTATACTTCATCAATATTCTACCTCTTCTAAACCACACTGCATATATATGCATAATGAAATGATTATATACTGGGTTCTCGCATAGTGAGAAACATTGTACGACGCACTCCTGGCTCAAGTTGCAGGTATATCTTGGAATCTTGGATGTTAATATGGATAATATCATTATAGTTCACAACTATAGGTAAATTAATAGACCGGCTCCACCCTAATTTTTTCCAATTTGATATAATAGATCAAGACCAAATTGATACGGTTAAAGTTCACAATTTTAATTTACTTATCCCGGTTTTGAGCCCCCTAACAAGTACATCGGATTCTAAATAGCTAAATTCTTGTTAAAATAACAGACATGGTTTCTTCAAGAAATTTCAGCCAAGAGTCAACAAGTTTCTAATATCTTTATATACAGAGGTAATGTTGTGATTGTAAACAAATCTGACATGTCACTGACCTGGCGATGACATTGGAATAAATCGTCTCAGGAAACCCCTTCTTATAGTATTTATATATATAATATATAATATAATAGATTTACCACACCTCAATTTATCGTTTCATTCAATATCTATAATAAATTATTGAAATTATATACACATGTACCAAACATTCCTTCAAGAATGAGACATCTGAAGTGTATATACCAAACATTCCTTCAAGAATGAGATATCTGAAAATGACCCACTTAGGCCTAATTTTGGTATACAAGTACAACTGACAGTAATTGAGAATCACGTAGGTAAAAGGCTTGAGAACATTTATTTAATAACCAAGTAAAACATGCTATGTAACCTTTGTTTTGTACTCTTGGAAAAAAGCTTATATCCAAAGCCTTAGGAAGAAATGAGCATATCCTAATACGAAATTGCTAATAGCACTATCATGTAAAAATGACCAATGAAAAGGGACCATTGCACCTTTTGCAACCATTGGCATATCTTTGATGCTATGAGTTCCTTGTATCATCATTACAAGGAGGAACCAATTTAAATTTTTATCACATAACATAGTGAAGAACAGGCCTTAAAATCTGTATTGAAAATGCAAAGAAAAAAGAGTTTTAAATTTAGAATATTAAATATTTGACAAATTTAATGTACAAAACATTTCTATACCCCGGCCATTGGCTTTCGAAGAAGAACATCTTCCTGGGTGTAGGCAACTGCTTGAGTTTGACACAAGCATCTCATGCATATACTCTTGAAACTTTTTGATTATTTTGCACATGAATATAAACCTCGTCAACAAACCATCTAGAAGTTGTGCTAATCGTTAAAACTATTAAATGCATACCAAAGAAGTATTGTTAATGGCTTCAAGAAAGCTACGCCTATACTTCCAGGCGCACGTTATTGAAGTCTTGACAGACCAGCCCCTAAGAAACATACTGCACAGCCTCAAGGCTAGTGGAAAGCTAATCAAATGGGCCATTGAGCTTGAAGAGTTTGAAATTCGATACAAGCCAAGGATGACCATCATGGCCCAGGCTCTAGTTGACTTCGTGATTGAATGTACCATTCCCAACCAAGATGTCGGGGGTCGGGGGGCAGGAAGAGGCTAAAGAGAATGAGAAAAAAAAGAGGAAGAACTCAAAGAATATTGGGTGCTCTTTTTTGACGGAGCTTCAAAAACAAAAACAAGTGGAGCTGGCCTGGTTTTACAAAGCCCGGATGGTTTTATTATCGAGTATTCAATAATTTGGATTTTCCAACAACAAACAACGAGACTGAATACAAAGCTTTGATAACTAGACTTGGCCTAGCCAAAACCCTGAGGGTAAAGAACATGAAAGTCTGTGGAGACTCAAGACTTGTAACTTCCCAAGTGAATGGGGAGTTTGAGGCCCGTGAAGAGACAATGATGAAATACCTTGAGAGATGTTAAGGCTCAGGCAACACAGTTTAAAGAGTGTCACTTTGAGTACATCCCAAGAGAGGAAAATGTGAAGGCTGATGCCTTTTCTAAGTTTGCATCATTAGAAATTGAAAACTATTCTGGTAGTGTTTACTTCCAAGTCTTGACAACCCCGAGCATTGATGCTAAGTTGGTAGCCCCGATTAGGTTAGGAACATACTGGATGGATCCCATCAAGCTTTACCTGGAAACGGGAAAAGCACCAACCAGCCCCTAGGAAGCACAATTCGAGCTATGGGCCGAAATGAGCTCTTTTAGATCCCAATCCAACCCCTAGGAAGCACAATTCGAGCTAAGGGCCGAAATGAGCTCTTTTAGATCTCAATTCAGCCCCTAGGAAGCACAATTCGAGCTAATGGCCGAAATGAGCTCTTTTAGATCTCATTCCAGCCCCTTGAAAGCACAATTCGACCTAGACTTCCAACTGAGGTCAATTAGACCTCAATCCAGGTCGAAAGGAGGTCTAGGCCATGAGGCCCATCGATCTCAATCCATTTTTCGACCTGGGTGTGCAATTGAGGTATAAATCGACCTTAATCCAGAGGACAGAGCATTGAGGCCCTTCGATTTCAATCTTATTCGACCTGGGTGAGGAATTGAGCCTTTTTTCGACCTTGATCCAGGTCTATGGGAGGTCAAACCCTAAAGGGCTCATCGACCTTAATCCCATTCGACCTGGATGAGGAATTGAGCCTTTGTTCGACCTCGATCCAGGTCGATGGGAGGTCAAACCCTGAAGGGCTCATCGACCTCAATCCCATTCGACCTGGATGAGGAATTGAGCCTTTGTTCGACCTCGATCCAGGTCGATGGGAGGTCAAACTCTGTAGGGCTCATCGACTTCAATCCCATTCGACTTGTGGGTGAGGAATTGAGCCTTTGTTCGACCTCGATCCAGGTCTATAGGAGGTCAAACCCTGTAGGGCTTATCGATCTTAATCCCATTTCGACCTGGGTGAGGAATTGAGCCCCAATTCGACATCAATCCAGGTCGATGGGAGAACAAACCCTGTAGGGCTCATCGACCACAATCCAGCCACTTGGAAGCCAAATTCGACATGGGCATGAAATTGGGGTTTATTATACCTCAATCCAGGTTTATTCGACCTGGGGCTCAAATGAGGCTCGAGACCCATCAAGCCAGTCGAATGAGGCTCGAGATCCCTCAAGCTAATCAAATTCGACCTGTGCTTGAAATTGAGATTTATTATACCTCAATCCAGGTCTATTCAATCTGGGGCTCAAATGAGGCTCAAGACCCCTCAAGTCAATCAAATGAGGCTTGAGATCCCTCAAGCCAGTCATAATCGACCTGTGCTTGAAATTGAGGTTTATTAGACCTCAATCTAAGTTTATTCGACCTATGATTCAAATGAGGCTCGAGACCCCTCAAGTCAGTTAGATGAGGCTCGGGCCCCTCAAACTAGTCAAATTCGACCTGGACTTGAAATTGAGGTTTATTATACCTCAATCCAGGTCTACAAGAATATAAAAATAGAAATTATTATTATTTAATAATAATAATAAAATCCGGGTTGAAATTTATTCGAATAAAATTTTATCCGAGTGGGACACCTCATTTCATCCGAGTAGAACACTTCTGAATCGAGGAAATATTTATCCCAAAATTAATTGAGTAAAAATAGAAATTATTATTATTTAATACTAATAATAAAATTTGGGTTGTACTTTATTCGAATAAAATTTTATCTAAGTAGGACAGCTCATTTCATCTGAGTAGGACACCTCTGAATAGAGGATATATTTATCCGAAAATTAATTGGGTAAAAATAGAAATTATTATTATTTAATAATAATAATAAAATCCGTTATGGACTTTATTCGAATAAAATTTTATTCGAGTGGGACATCTCATTTCATCCGAGTAGGACACCTTTGAATCGAAGAAATATTTATTCGAAAATTAATTGGGTAAAAATAGAAATTATTATTATTTAATAATAATAATAAAATCTGGGTTAGACTTTATTTAAATAAAATTTTATCCGGGTGGGACCTCATTTCATCCGAGTAGGACACCTCTGAATCGAGGAAATATTTATCCGAAAATTAATTGGGTAAAAATAGAAATTATTATTATTTAATAATAATAATAATATCAGGGTTAGACTTTATTCGAATAAAATTTTATCCGAGTGGAAAACTTCCAAATTCGAAATTCAATTATCCCCAAATAAATATTATTATTTATTAATAATATATGAAAGAAAGCAAAAAAAACCTTAAATGAGCTCGACCGAACAAGGTCGAAAGTAATCGACCTGCCCCTCAAAACAAGCAGCAATTCGACCTCGAATGAGGTCGGTTCGAGGTTAAGTTTTTTGGATTGTTAAACTGCGAAAAGGTCACCCAAGTTTGGCATAGCTTATGAAATGCCCCCTGAAGTTTAGAAACTTATGATTACTTCCTTGATGTTTGAAATCTGACGAATGCTTCACTGAAGTTTGAAAATTTTTATAAAGACCCCTGAAATTTGTAAATCAATATATTAGACCCTACAAAATTATAAAAAAAACCTGTGGGTACATAAAAAAATCCTAAAATATTAGGAATATGAGGAAAAATACCTGTGGGTACATGAAAATTCCTAAATTATTAGGAAAAATTACGAAAAAAACTTGTGGGTATATAAAAAATTCCTAAATTATTAGGAAAAATACCCGTGGGTACATAAAAATTCCTAAAATTATTAGAAAATTAGGAAAAATACCCGTGGGTACATAAAAATTCTTAAATTATTAGGGAAAATACCCGTGGGTACATAAAAAATTCCTAAATTATTAGAAAAAATACGTGTGGGCACATAAAAATTCCTAAAATTATTAGAAAATTAGGAAAAATACTTAGAAGATTTATAGATGTCTTTCTAGTCTCTGAACTTTTATATAATCAGAGTCTAGATGGTCAACATCCATTTATAGATGTCATTTGTACTTGGAAGATTTTCACAAGAAAACGAAACCAGAGTCTGGATTCAAATCATAGTCTGGAAGTCGATCAGAGTCTATAGACTATCAGAGTCTATAGTCTATCAGAGACTGAAGATCATTAGAGTCTGAAGTTTTTCAGAATCTATAAAGTTGAAGCTATAATTTGGAAGGTGATCAATAAAAAGGGAAAGCTTCGAAGATAAAGACATTTATATTGCAGATATGCTACGGGAAGGAAAGAGAATTTCAGAAGGAAACTGTCAACTAATAATTAGGAATTATATTCCTATTGTAATTTAATTTTCTAGTTATTAGTTGATAGGCAACTCTCTATATAAACATTCTATGTAACATAATATTATTGTCGAAGTTTTGTGAGAGCATAGAGATAGAGAGAGTTGATGTTAAAGCACAGAGGAGCTGTTAGGGTTTGTGTACACCCTAGGAGAGTTTGTATTCAATATTCTTTAATACAAATACTGATATTTTTATTCTCAGAGTTTTGATCTTTGTTAAAATAGTTCAAATTTAATTCAACTGAAATTGATTGAAACTAAGGCGAAAAGATCACACAAATATTCAACTCCCCCTTCTACTTGTGTAACTGGGAAACATGCGCGCACTCTACTTAAACATTTTTTGTAAATTTAAAGATAATCCTTTGAAGGCTAAAATCTCCATATATCGAGTGAAGCCAAGAATATAATATAACAAATCAATTGCTCAAACATGAAACAGAAACACAGAAAATTATGTGATGCGCTACCTTTACTTAAATGTCAATAACTTTTGACTAGATTATTATACCGACACGAATGACCATATAGAACAATTCCATTTATAAACCCCTGTCAACAACGGTCCATAACCTCCCATAACAGTTAGTCAAAAACAAGGCAAGTTTGAGCTAATATAAAATTGAATTTCATGATCCTAATAACTCTACAACCTCCATTATCACCCTTTATCCATCAATTAAACACAATTAACAACCATCAATCAAGTAAATATTACACTATATGAACCCTATATTCTGACCAAGTACGTAAACATGCTTATAACCCAAAAATCATGAAATTAAAACTTGTAAGTCAAAGATTATATACCTTAGAAGCAAGAACAAGGATATTCAATCAAACCCACTTCCAATCAAGCTTTTCCCCTAAATTTTTCTTATGAAATCAACCTTGAAAGCTTTTGGAAACCACCCTTAATACTACCAATTAACTAAACTATAAGCATATGTAAATATATAAGTAACTTGGCTATGATTGTTGAGTGAAAATCAAGAAAGATTTTGATTGAATTGAATTTTCTTTCCACTCTTCTCTCTTGCAGGTAGCAATATCCATTGTGCAGTGGAGGAAGGGGAGAAATGGTTGTGCATATTGTTATATAAATTATTTGGATTATGAAATGACCATTTACCCTTTTCTTTATTAATTAACTCAAAAATATATTTTAAATACCCATAAATCTCTAAATAATTAATTAATTATTCCATAACATTATAAAATAAATTTAATTCTTATTCGATAATTTATCTCTATTTATTTCGGAAGAGCTTGTACAATGACCTCTAAAAGACTGGTTTTGGCAAAGAAAGCTGCAGGTAAGATAAAAACTGCCCATGAGTGTTAAGTTGGTAAGGGGAAGTGGAACTTATTACGTCAATTGAAATCCAAATAGAAGCTATGATTTGCAGTTCATAATAGCATTAAGCATACTCATTACAATGATCATGCTTGTTTTATGATGGATCATTAAATCTATCGCGAACCTGTTTGAATAAGCCAACCAAGACATTGTCGCGGATGAACATCTCTTGTAATGCATGCAGTAACAACTGCGGCATCCAGCCCATTTGTGCAACCCGGGAATCTGAGGCGATGTTCTATTCCTGTTGGTCTTCATACATGTATAACTATGCAAATTTCAGCGTGCATCCAGTTGGTTGGACAAGGGAGCTGAAGTTATGATAGATCTGGCCACTAACACGAAATGTATATGGCGCACCACCGTTATTTATCGAATCATCCACATCCCCTCCAAAAAAAACAAAATACAATATAGATACGTGCTTTTCTCTGAAACATTGTTCCGTGCTGACTGTCATATCTGAGAATAGGTCACTTAACTCAGGCAGGGACAACTGAACCTTTCCCTTGCAACAACAGATTGAATAACCCTTAGGGCCTGGGCCATTATGCCTACCTATAGATTCTGCTGCCCATACATACACGTGCCAAATCCACAAATTTGGTCTTGGCAGCCGAGGTCTAATATTGTATTGTTATGTACTGCATGGAATTGTAAAAGTTGAAAGATCCAGGAGAGTGGAAGAGACAATATTCACTGCATCATCTTTGTAAGGAGAAATATGTTTAGACAGCTGATAATGAAGAGTGATTAGAACCTTACCAAATTGCAGCTTTTGTTGGTCAATGCGCCTACGCTTGCGAGCAAATACATTTTGTTTGCGTTCTACATAAAGGCATTATGATTGAATCAATGTAGCTAAAAGATTTATGCAGATCATATTTCAAAGGCTGGGTAAAGGTTTAGAGCAGGAGAAAGCAGTAATGGAGTCGATCTATAGTAGCAACCAATATTTTAAACACCAAACGCAATACTCATATGTCAAAAGACATACATTTAGCGGGGTTGCGTTCTCCCGGTGCTGTAACCCCAGATTTGGTGCCTGAAGTGAAAGGCACTGGTGAATTTTAGTTATGAGATACCTTTTCTATGAGTGAACCCAGTAAATATTACACAGGAATGTCTTAATGATTGATTAAATTTCCTTCTTTATAAAGGTGGCACGACCATGCTTCGAAGAACATGGGAAAGAATTTAAAAACTTTTGTGTGGGTACCTTTATAAGATTCTCATTTATGGTTAGTGCAGGTCGTCCTCTCTTCCTTGAAGGCGTACATCCTTGCGTTGCTATGTAAATAAAAAATCATTAAACCACAAGAACAGGGACATAAACTGGTTACCCGACTTTTTGGTTACCTTTCTGCAAAAATAAAAAAAGCTCAAATGCCCCTTATAGCATTCTCATTTATGGTTAGTGCAGGTCGTCCTCTCTTCCTCGAAGGCGTACATCCTTGCGTTGCTATGTAAATAAAAAATCATTAAACCACAAGAACAGGGGCATAAACTGGTTACCCGACTTTTTGGTTACCTTTCTGCAAAAATAAAAATAGCTCAAATGCCCTTGTAGAAAGTCTACTAAGATAAAAGGCGGCATCAAGTACTATGTCAACAATTACTTTGCAAATGTAAATACTTCAGCTATGTAACAATTTGGACTAAACTCTTTTTGTGGATCTATGTATTTGTTGGCTCTCAAGCATATATGATATATTTTGGCTGCTCTTTTTTAATTGGCGCATATACTTGAAACAGGTAAAAATTGGTGCTTTTTCTTTCAAAATCCCTACACAACCGACTCACATAGATGCAAAGCTTTGTTACCAAATTATTTATGAGCACAAGATTCATAATGCAGAAGTATTCAGTAGAATCATTGACGACAATCATATCAGGGATAATATTTAAATCATGTATGTTGAGAAATGGGTTTCTGTTAAAATTTCATATAAAAAAATCTAATGAAAGCAATGCTCATGGACAGTCATCCCTGATAATAGGCCACTTGTGTGCGAAACAGAAGGAGCTTTGCAATTCTATAGTTCTGGTAAATCATGGATTAGAATATGCCTTTACACACTTTATATTTAAGCAAATTCTGTCCAGAGATTATTTCAGGATATTATCACGCAAAACCTTTTAGGTTAATTCTTCCACCTAATAAATATAGTTTTTTTAGAAAATAAAATAAGGCTTTAGAAAGCTGAAATTTTATTATGAACTGAGGCTGAAGGAGGTTGAACATCCTTCACAAACACAAGCAACATTCATGAGTTAATGATACCTTCCATACAGGATGCCTATGGAGGGTCCCCAAATGCGTCGCTGCAAACCTGGTGGCCTGCGTCTATAACATCATATGGAGAAATAGATTATGTTAAACACCAAGAAGCAACGAGTTTTTTAAACAATTACGAGTATTTTACTCTCAAAATTGACCTTTCTTCCTCTGAGCGTTAGAATCCAACTCATTACAGGAAATTACTTGTGTTTCCTTGTAAAGCATTAAAAGTCTTATATATTAGAGTTTTATATATTATTAGAGACATATATCATACACCATTGTATCATATTATATTGTTAGTTAGCCGTACTTTTGAGAGAAAGGGAGCGAAACACTTTGAGAGGAGATTGAAGGAAGGAGAGAAGGGATTCATCTGGACTTCAACCGAATTCTATAAGTTGTATTCTTTGTACTTCAATTCTATAACTCATGGTTTTTGTTATTAATATACATTTTGTTGTCGAGTATTTTGGAAGGTATCGTTCGCAGGGAAACACTGTTAGCAATATGAATTTCAAGTCTTTTATTCCTTATAATTTAAAAGTGTGGAGAATAATTTATGGGTGTGTAATTATTAACTAATTTAATCTAATAAACAATTAAAATAACTATATAATAAATATGACGGAAGATAATCTAGGAACAAGTTTTCTTCAATTGACTATCATGAATGTCTAATTTGTGTCTTTTGTTTTGCTAAAAACAATCCTTCTAATGATTATAAAGTCTTTTTCCAAGGTAAATTATAATGTCTACAATTATTCTTTGAAAGTCACTCTCATGGTCAAACAAGATATATTCATAGACTATTAAGAAATAAAAATTATAAGTCTTACAATCCTCATATCAATCTTCCGATCTAATACTTAAATTGTTTCTATCATATCCATGTACTAGAATTACAACTCCTCTCCCCATTTGTTATAATTCCTACAAATTTAATTAAAAGTTAGCTACTCTTTTAATTGTATAAAATTCTCAATAACAGATAAGCAATCCAAGAAAAATCACAATATAATGAAATAAACATGTTAAACTAACAAATACTACCAAATTCCCGGATTAAGGGATTAGCTACTCAACATATATATATATATATATATATATATATATATATATATATATATATATATATATATATATATATATTAGTAACACAAACCATGAGTTACAGAATTGAATTACAAAGAATACAACTTATAAAATTAGATTGAAGTACGGACGAATCCCTTCAATCTCCTCTCGAAGTGTTTCCCTCCATTTCTCTCAAAAGTACGGCTAACTAACAATATAATATGATACAATGGTGTATGATATATGTCTCTAATAATATATAAAACCCTAATATATAAGAATTTTAATGTTTTACAAGTAAACACAAGCAATTTCTTATAATGAGTTGGATTCTAATATTAAAATTCGTAGTCTTCCTTTCAGGTCTGGGGCTGCTCCAGTTGAGATGTGTGTGTTGGACCATTTCTGAATTAAAGATAATTTTGTTTTCTTCATCTGGGTTGTAAAATCGCTCAATTCTGACTTTTAGAACTCAAGTTATAGACCAAACAGTTATGTATGTGTGAGCTCCCCATTAAATCCGAATTTCCTTCTAATTTATCTCCAAATTGGTCTCTTTATACTCCAATTCTTCCAACTTTAGGACTTCTTTATTTCCTATCATAAAACATTAAAGTCTAATTAATAAATATCCAATTATGTACAAAATACTAGAAATATGAAAATAAAATCCTATAAAATATATATAAATATATACTCTATCAAATATTGTGCATAACCTAATTTATCTACTGATGAGCAAAAGGGCTTTCAAGAAAGGGATTCCGTCGAATTTTCTTTCCATGGAGGAGGGAAGGCAAGTGGCAACCGAACACATGGAATTTGCAGTTGTCTCTCTGTTACATGTAAACACACCAGATCATCACTTATATCTATAAGCATCTTTGAAGCAAATGGTGCCGCAAGTTCCAAAGTTCCAAAATAAGCTGACAATTTATTCGAACCCCTAAAATCCTGATATTAAGCACTTACCTTCTTTATTAAGCTTTCTCTTCTTCAACAAATACAATACGATCAAGGCTGATATGGCTTCTAGCAGGCCTAGCACGCCATAGAAATTAAGTGGAACGGCAAGAAAGCATGGGGGAGAGCGAAGCACCGCGGGCAATAAAGTGGGAGGTATCAATTTGGGGTTTTCCCCGGAAATGAATCACGGGCAGGAAGAGGGTCAGAAGGGCAGGGTTAATTTGTAATTTTATCATTAATAAAATGACTCATTTTAACGAAGTTAAAACCCTGTCCTGCTATTAAATATATAAAGGATCATGCGAACTAATCAATTTTAAAAAAACTAAAATAAAATGATCAATATTATTTTAACCTACCTAACATAGAGAATGGGCATACAGAAGCACTTACATTCTCCAGGCCTCTTCATCGTCTTCCTATTATTCATATACACGTTTTTTCTTTTTATTTTAGAATGAAAAGAAAAAATGTGTATATAAAATGAAATGGTGATTTAGTTAGAGGTAGTAAAGTACAGTACCGTCTTCCTCATCGTCATTGGTCATCATCTAAGGAACAAAAACTCAAAAGTCCCAATAATCCATCAACAAATTATTTTCTGCAACTTGTTAATATTAATGTCCTATATTTCACATATTTACGAATTATATTCTAATATAGGAGGACATAACTTTTAGTTCTTGTTTTGTTGTTTTACATTATGTGTTTCCAACCGACCATTTTTTGTGGTTAATATCGATATTAATTTCAATTTTCAAAGGAAAGAAAAAATCCCAACATTGTTGTAGGTATGTCATCATAACTTCTTCTCTCTGTATGCCACGATACCATAACAAAATATGTAGTCAAACAGGTGAACAGAACTATTACACATCATATGTACTGTGTACACCAGAATATAGCCCAACACGTGAACACAATATAATACACAACTAAAAATCATATGATTAAAACCACAATATAACAATATATGCAGTGAATAGCCAAACATTAATCAATATTAAGCATTACGGCCATGATTCCCGTTCATCTTCTCATTTCATTGTCAAGAAAAGTACGCCAAGAGCCTCCTAAAAAAATTCAATATTCAAGAATGCAAGGCTGTGAATACACCTCTAGTTTCAAACCAACTGACTCTTAAAGATGATGCTCCACGTGCTAATGGGAAATTATAAAATTATACATATATTTGTAGCCTGCTATACTTAAGCAACTCGACGCAACATTATGTTTGCGACAAGCCTACTGTCAAGATTTATGGAGGAGCCAAGCCACAATCATCTATTTGCAGCTAAAAGGTTACTCAGATATATATAAGGTTGAAGGTACTACTAATTTGGCATATGGCACAAATCGGCACAAGATGCAGAATTGGTTCGTTACAGCGATAGCGACTGGGTTGGAACTGAAAATGACATGAAAAGTACAAACATTGTACTTTCTAGATCCTACAGATTGAATCTGAATTGTAAGAGATAATGACGTATGAGGCTACTATTATTCTCCAAAAGTTGTAAAATGAGAAGTGTGCAGAATTTTCTAGATCTCAATTACATTGTACTATAGAAGACAGGTCATATAATACATTTGGATACAAGCAATCACTTCTATAAACTTCTGTTCTTCCATAAACTTTTTTACACTTATTTTCCAACATTTTCTAAAACATTCCTCTTGATTTCTGTTCTACAAAAGTAATGACTCTGCTCAGCCACTCTCATGTGTAGGTATTACAAAGAAATTGATAACCCGTGACAATCTACAACACCATAAAAAATAAAAACAAGTAATTAAGCTAAACAACATATTGCATTGTATATTTCAAAAGATATGCATAGAAACAAAGATGAAAAACAAAAAAGATGTAAAATTTAGATTATGAAATATAACTAATGTCATAAATAAGATTACTCAGTAGTGTACCTAGATTTCTTCAGTAACGGACACGTGGAGGAATTAACCAATAAGCTGGCTTAGTTCTACCATTAGAAGAAATATCACAATTATAGTTTTCCAACAAGTTTGAACTGATCATAGATTTAAATTCAACTAATTCTCCATCCTCTATGGAGTAAATAACGCACCCGCAATCAGAAAACCGATATATCTTGTTTGATAATACTCCATTATTTCTCATGTCCTCGTTATTAATTCTTGCAACTTCATAAAACTTGTTGGAAACAAATAATGTTTTATCGCCTAATGTACTTACAGGAATCCAAACCTTGTTTGACCAATCATACATTTTTATACATTGTTTGCCGGGAAAAGTGGTGTTATATTTCGTACCAGAGCCAAAATATATTAGCATCAACTCTCCATTCAACTCAAACACTTTGTGTATCCTCGGCGAATGATAATTTTGAGAAAACAGCAAATCTACAACCAAATTCTCAAACTTGAATTCACCGTTAGCAATATTATAGGATGCTATTTGTCCAAGAGGAGAAACAATGTACAGGATTCCACGAAAGTAGACAAGCACGCAACAACAACTAACAAAATCAGCAACTTTATCGAACTCTCTAGCAATCCATTTGCTATCACCATTGCGATATGTTATAACAACAATTTTCCCAGCATCAGTAATGTTTGAAAGAAAGAAGACACCATTTGGTGTATCAGGCTCTGCAGAAAAAGTCACATGAAACCTAGCCCCACTGGGATAGTCTAATTCAGGGAGAGTGATGATTTTTTTAGTGAATGGCGAGAACAACAAGAAGTATCTCCGAGTTCCCGGATACAATCTTGGCCTACGGATGACGATAACTAACCAATCACGCTCTATAAAAGCTCCAATATCCTTATAAAAAAAAGGAGATGGAATTCTTAATTTAGTCAATGATATATTGTGAACTGAAGCTAGGTTTGGACCTGACATTGGGTCATAGAATCGAAACTGTAACATATTGCTCACAGTTGGAAGTAAGCGATCAAAACAAAAAAACCAAGGTAATGGTGATTTTGCTGTAAAAATGGGATAAACGGCGAGCCAGTTCTTGCAAACAGCACGAAAACGAGCCCTGTCAGTAAGACAGAGTCTGCCCATAATTTCAGCTAATAGATTCATATCTAGTTCAGACCATACCTTGATTTGATCTGAAGCTTGTTCTCGTCGTTGTTGTTCATGTTCCTTGTTCTGAATAGTGCGTAAATTGTGTAACGATTGGAGAAACAAAGGAATTAAGAGTCTAAACAACCCAAACATCTTTTGCTCCCACTTGAAACCCTAATTGTGTTATAACAGTATGTAATCGTACCCCTCGGTAAATAAATATTTATGCTATTTCCACTATTTTTTACGGATGGGATTATTTTAATATTTCAAATAATTTTTAATTTAATATTTTATTTATATGATTTGAATTTAAATTTTTATAATAATAGTTTAAACTTTGTTATGCTCGAAATGGGGTATAAGCTAGAAGAGGAGCTGAATAGTTTAATACCGTTTTAAAATTTGAGTTTGGCGTTTTAAAATTTTATTTTCTCTTTTTAAAATATTACTAATCAACTAGTAATATAAGTGCGAAAAATAAAAGCAGAAAAAAGAAATAGAGTACACAACGAAATTTTTATCTTGGTTTGTGATGGCGCAATCTCCTAAAGGATCCGCTCACCCCTAGTTTAGTCCCTGAGTCCTTTCCTGAACTCGAGATTTTGCACTATAAAAAGATGTACTCCTTATAGTGACAAATAAATATTTACAACACTATGTATCTATCTTGGACCTTAACTATCTGTTAATCCCTCAAAATACGGTTCACTGAACGTAGTGTTATGGAGCAAGAGATAAAGGATGGGAAGTTCCGTGAGTTTTCTTCTGTGCATGGGAATTTTTATGGGACCAGTACAGAAGCAGTTGATGCAGTTGCGGATGCTGGGAAGGTATATTTTTTCTCCCTCATTTCTATGATTATGGGTGCGTTTGTGCATATCTGATCTTTTGGTAAATTAGTTATATGAATCTCGGCAATGTAAGCACAAGGTACATTTTACTCATGTTAGTACATTATTCTTTACTCATGTTAGTACATTATTCTGGAAGAAATCCAAATCACATTCTTGGACATATCTTTCTAAATGGAGGATTTGCTGATAGAATTTTTTTAAATATGGTAGCATTAAATTCGACTGGAGTCGGTCACATTTATATATTTGACCGGAATCAGTCACATTTATAAATTCGACCTGATTTGATCATTTTTATCGATTCGACCGAATTTAGGCACCAAATTTTAAAAAATTCAAAATTTGAAATTTCAAAATTTTGGTCGAATTTATCCGGTCAAATCTACCTGGTCGAATGTAGCTAAATTCGAACGATTTTATTAAAAGTGACTCCTCTAAAAGCGACTAGACAGTTTCGGTCGAATTTAGTTAAATTCGACCGAATCTAGTCAAATTTAGCTAAATACGACCGCATTATTCTAGTCGAATTTAGCAATTTTTCTTGTAGTGTTTCAAATCCAAATAAAATTTAGTTTTACATAAGAAATTCGAAAAATATATTAACCGAATTTAATCTGTTTTTATCCGAAATTCATCTGAATTTTAATCTGATTTTGACCTAAACCAAAATTGTACCAATCTGAACCGAGACCGATTCAATTTATGCAAAACCAAAACTGGATCCGAACTGAATCAAATCCAATCCGAACTGAACCGAGACCGATTCAATTTGAAAAATTATATCATTAAAAAATATATATATATATATATATATATATATATATATATATAATATTTTAAATTGTATATTTCAATTTTTAAAAATTATAAAAAATAATTTCTAATTGATATTCACAGTTTGACCATTAAAAGATGAAGACACTTATGAGATGATCAATAATTACAAGGAGAGAGCATTGATATTTCCTAACCCGTTCTAATATGACCAGTACCATCTAAGCATCCAGGCTCCAGCTGATAAGCAACCCATACCATCGCCTTACTTGATAAATATAAATCATACTGTTTGTACAAAATATTTATATATATAGTTAAGATTTAAAGTCAACATACATTACCCCTTGTTTATTAAAAAGCAACGCAAATATTCTGAATTACTAACAACTCCAAATTGTTTAGTGTTGACCATAATGATTAACCAAAGTATATATATGGGTTTCCCGTCAATAACAGAATGATAGATAATTTAAGTTGATAAGTAAAACCAATAATTTAAGTTGAGTACTAAAATCGTACAAAAACCTAGCCTAATTAATTCATAATTCCGTGGCGGTTAGCCGGTTATCCCCTATAAATAGTCCCCATTATGTGATCAACTCCCACCACCAAATATATATTCTCTCTCTCAATCTCTCTCTGTCTCTCTCGATCTCGATCTCTCTGTACATTATAGAACGTGTAACGTGACAAGCAAAAAATGAGTATTGCAACAGAGGGCTGTCTTTTTTTGACACTTTGTTTAGCCTTGTTCTTGCATTCAGCATCAGCACTATCATCTTACAATGTTCAAAGACTGGGGGCCAAGGCTGATGGCACGGCAGACGCAACAAAGTTCTTTCTTACTGCTTGGAGTTTAGCATGCGCTTCGAATAATTCAGCACAAGTGTATGTACCGCCAGGGAGATACTTGATGAGCAGTGCAATAGTCTTTAGCGGCTACAACTGTAAAAGGACTATGGTAATGCGCATTGATGGCACTATCGTAGCTCCTACCAACTATAATCTCATTGGAAATGCCGAGAATTGGATCAAGTTTGACAATGTAAAGGGACTTTATATCTCTGGTGGAACACTAGATGCTCAAGGTGCAGCACTATGGGCTTGCAAAGCCTCGGGCAAAAGCTGCCCAAGGGGTGCTACGGTATGTTAATTAATTAAGTTCAATATTCCTTAAATGTTAAAATTATATCAGGAACGGTGATTGATTATGATACATGATCTTAAATTGCAGAGCGTAGGGTTCTACCACTCGAAAAACATCGTTGTGAGTGGATTAAAGTCTATAAATAGTCAAATGTTTCATATGATCGTTTATAGAAGCAACAATACAAAGCTACAAGGAATTAAAATATCAGCCCCGGATGATAGCCCCAACACGGATGGCATTCACGTACAATTGTCAACAGGAGTCAGCATATTGAGCTCTCAAATTGGAACCGGAGATGATTGTGTCTCAATTGGACCTGGGACTACCGACACGTGGATTGAAAGTGTTTCCTGCGGCCCTGGTCATGGCATTAGGTATAATTATATCATTTTGTCAGTAATATGGACAGTGTATTATTTGCCAATTGTTCAACGTATGCATCTAGAGAAATACAGAGTATATAGTGTTATTGATAACGTGAATGTTGTTATTGCAGCATTGGGAGTCTAGGTTGGGATTTGCAAGAACCTGGAGTCCAGAATCTGACAGTCAAAACAGTTACTTTCCGGAATACTGACAATGGTGTCAGAATAAAGACATGGGCAAGGTCGAGCACTGGATTTGTTAGGAATGTTCTATTTCAACACATTGTTATGGGAAATGTCAGAAATCCTATTCTAATTGACCAAGAATACTGTCCTGGCATTCAAAATTGCCCTGCCAAGGTAGATTCTGTTTATAAAATTCTCGATATATATATTATTGACAAATACATTTACAGGTGTAAAATTATGAACTGGATTAAATAATGTAAATTATTCTTATTACGCAATTCTTATTGAAGGTTTCGGGTGTGAAAATTAGCAATGTGGTGTATCAAGATATTCACGGAACATCAGCAACACCAGTAGCATTGAGATTGCAGTGTAGCAAGGATTATCCTTGCAGTGGAATAAGGTTAGAAGATGTAGTACTAACTTATAACGGTCAGCCATCGACAGCTTCATGCTCTAATGCAGCAGGAACAGCTTCGGGTGTTTTAAATCCTACTAGCTGTTTATAGTGAAAAATCGAGAGTTCAATATCTTGTACAAAAAAATTAACGCAAGCTTCAGAAACTGATGTACAGTGGAAAGGTCTATTTACTCGCTGAATTTATTTAGGCAGGAGTACGTTTTATTTTATAAATTAAGTATATTTTCTGGACAGCTCTTTGAAGTTTTGGAATGTTGGTATGGATACTTTACCTGTAATTCTCAAGTTCAAATGACAAGTTGAAATGATTTCTGTTGTGTATATAATAATTAATACAAGATATGTTTCTTGGTTCAGAAAAACAGACCGCGCCATTAGGGAAATAAATCATTACGGAAAAAAGTAAATACTATCAAATTACAATCAAAACAAAGAAAAGAACAAACCAACCATGGCACGATACAAATTATGGTTGTTTAACGATAGGAACATAGGAGGGATGAACATAAGTTAAGGTATAGTACGCGGGGATCGTGCCTGGCCACTGTCTTTAAGACCTAGCCTCCACCCCTGCTTCTTGGTTAGAAGCATATATTGGAAGTCTTGGTTGGGATCTGCAAGAACCTGGAGTCGAGAATATGACAGTTAAAACAGTTACCATCCGAGATAGTGTCAGAATTAAGACAGAGTTTGTTAGGAGTGTGTTTTTTCAACACATTGACATGCGTAATGTCCAAAATCCCATTCTAATTGATCAAGACTACTGTCCTGGAACTTAAAATTGCTTTGTTAGCTGTCCAACTATGGTATCTATGTACTTGTACATTCCTAAGTATATATATTAAGGGGGACTCACTCAAACAGATCGACTGAACAGCAGTTAATTCATATAAATCCTATATATATATGAATGCAGGAAATCAAATAGTATTAACATCACAAAGACTGCTCTTTTACACTAGGAATTATAAATTTATCGTTTAAGATAAGATTCAGTAGCTATGGCTAAAGGGCATTTTCTATTTCAATTGAGCCCACTGAACCGTGCTTCCAAATTCATAAATGTATTCAATTTCATGAAAACTACTAAAAAGATTCTCAAAACATTGAATCATACACAAGGAGGTTACTTCCTCTCCGAATTTGAATACATTGAATTTGTAAAATTAAAAAAGTCGATACAGATAGTCACGTATTTATCTGTAGAAACTAATAATAATCTTTGAAATTTGTCATCTAACTTTAAAAATTGCACACCTACATACAAATATGTGTCCTGATGAAAACAACTTCATCAACAATTCTCTAATTACAACCAAAAAAATTAAATATTTACACCGTCGTTTAAAAGGTCTCAAGTGATTTTAGTATTTCCTAGCCTCTCCTAATGCAACCATTGCCTTACTTGATGAATATAAATCCTAGAGTGTTTATACAAGCAATTAACATAAAGTTAAGATGTAAAGTCAACATACATTACCCCTTAATTTTATGTTAAAGTCACGCAAAGATTCTGAATAACAACTTCATCTTTATAATTGTTTAGTGTTGACCATAAATGATTAACCAAGTATGGGGTTCAATAACAGAATGACAGATCATTTTATAAGTTGATAACAGAATGATACAAGTTCTACATATATAAGTTCCTTGTTATATGTGGACAATGTTGTACATGTTAGATTATTCTTTCAGCATATACATGTAATAATGTGTTTTGCACCACTTGAAAATGGAATAATTAATTTGATAAATGAAAGTTGATTTAGTTTATACACAAAACGGTTATATATGTTTAGATTCATTCAACAACAGCTAGCTAACTAATCATGAGTACTAAAATCGTACCAAAACATTTAGTATTCATTCCTTGGCGGTTATCCCCTATAAATAGCCCCCCATTACATGATCAACTCCCACCACCAAATCTCTCTCTCTCTCTCTCTCTCTCTCTCTCTCTCTCCATATCTCTCTGAACATTCTAGGTAGTGTGACTAGGAAAGAATGAGTAGCGCAATAATTAGTTGTCTTATTGTGACACTTTGCTACTCATTCTTCATGCATTCAACTTCAGCAATTACATCAACGTACGATGTGCAGAAATTGGGAGCCAAGGCAGATGGCACGGCAGACACAACAAAGTTCTTTCTTACAGCTTGGCGTTTAGCTTGCGCTTCAAATAATTCATCACAAGTGTATGTACCACCTGGAAGATACTTGATGAGCAGTGCAATAGTGTTTAGCGGCTACAATTGCAAAAGGACTATGGTGATGCGTATTGATGGCACTATCGTAGCTCCTACTAACTATAATCTCATTGGAAATGCCGAGAATTGGATCAAGTTTGACAATGTAAAGGGACTTACTATCTATGGTGGCACAATAGACGGTCAAGGTGCAGCACTATGGGCTTGCAAAGCCTCTGGCAAAAGCTGCCCAAGGGGTGCCACGGTATGTAAATTAATTAAGTCGAATATCTGTCAAATGTCAAAATTATACTAGGTAGACTAATTGATTATACATATGTTGTTACATCGCAGAGCATAGGAATCTACAGCTCGAAAAACATTGTTGTGAGTAAATTAAGGTCTATAAACAGTCAAATGTTTCATATGATCATCTATAAATGCAACAATACAAAGCTACAAGGAATCAAGATTTCAGCACCTGCCAATAGCCCCAACACCGATGGCATTCACATACAATTGTCAAGAGGAGTCACCATACTGAGCTCTCAAATTGGTACAGGAGATGATTGTGTCTCAATTGGACCTGGCACCACTGACACTTGGATTGAAAGTGTTTCCTGTGGCCCTGGTCATGGCATTAGGTATAATTATATTATTGGTCAATTGTTCAACGTATGCATCTAGAGAAATACAGAGTACATAGTGTTATCGCTAACATGAATGTTGTTATTGCAGCATTGGGAGTCTTGGATGGGATTTGCAAGAACCCGGAGTCCAAAATTTAACAGTTAAAACAGTTACTTTCCGGAATACTGACAACGGTGTCAGAATAAAGACATGGGCAAGGGCAAGCAATGGATTTGTTAGGAATGTTCTATTTCAACACATTGTCATGGCAAATGTGAAAAATCCTATTCTAATTGATCAAGACTACTGTCCTAGCAAGCAAAATTGCCCTGGCCAGGTAGATTTTGTTTATAAAATTCGTGCTATATATTATAAGCTGGATTATATAACTTAAATTATTCTAATTACGCAATTCTTATTGAAGATCTCGGGTGTGAAAATTAGCAATGTGGTGTATCAAGATATTCACGGAACGTCTGCAACACCGGTAGCATTGAGATTGCAGTGTAGCAAGGATTATCCTTGCAGTGGAATAAGGCTAGAAGATGTAGTACTAACTTACAACGGTCAGCCATCGACAGCTTCATGCTCCAATGCAGCAGGAACATCTTCGGGTGTTCTGAATCCTACGAGCTGTTTATAATAAAAAAACGGATTGTAGAATATTTTGTACAGAAAAGAATAAGGCAAAGTAGAGAAAATGATATAGAGGGGAAATGTCAATTTACTCGCTCAATTTATTGAGGCAGGAGTACGTTAGATTTATAGATTAATTGATTAAGAATTTCTTCTGGATAGCTTCGAAAAACTTTCAATGTTAAGGCATGGTATGGATACTTTGCATGTACATAATTCTAATTTCTAAAGCTCATCATGCAAGTGACAAGTTTAAAAAAATGTTAAGCTGCATTTGCAAGATAGATGGTATCAGTTGTGTTGCTGAACAGTATTGAGATATGTGACACAGGCGCAAACAAGAATCCTTAAAACACAGATGTGTGAGAACAATTGAACACCGGCCAAAACATATTTGTGGTGTGTAAAAGAATGAACATTAATTAAGTTAGCACAGACTCTTGAAATCTCAGATAATTTACCATTGTTTTGGCCCGAGTCATCATATATAAATAACAGTTGTCTGAAGTATTATTGTTTCGCGAGGCTTAGGTTCAACGAGGAACCAATTTTAACGAGTAACTCACTCCTAGACCGTTAGATTACATATGCATGAACGGATTAGATTAAATGTATACCCAGGTCAAAGTTTACGCATGACCCGGTTATGTAATTAATTTTTTTAACAAAAGAATAATTATAAAACATACAAAAAGTGTAGTACAGTTAAGGTAAACACAAATTAAAGGACAACAAATTTACAGCACGTACAAAATATTTACGGAGTACAAAATATTAATTAAATAACATAAAAAGTTGCAAAGAGTATTGAATATAATATATTTATTTAAATATCTAGGTATATATCATTATTTTATATAAAAATTTAAAAACAAGTTCTTTATTCTTGTACTAGAAAATTCTATAATTTTTTATTGAATGTAATTTCATAAAAATTCTTAATTTTTTTTATATGAAATTGTTTTTGAATAAATATGGAATTAAACGGTCCACATAACAGAAAATATTAAAAAAATATTTCATTTAAAAAATTAAGAGGCATCAAAAAATATTATAGAATATAACAAACAAATTTTAGGACAAAAAAATTAGGGTACACACAACCTAAATGAAGCCAAATTACACAGATACTGTATTAGAGATTAGAGAACACAAAATACAGTATTAACTAAAGAATATACTATAAAATAAACATAATAATGATTAAAGAACATTGATGAACACGTAATAAATTTACGGAACACAACATATTAATTAAAGCAATTATAAAAAAAAATTACAGTACATAACATAGTTATGGAAAGCAGTTACGTGGCACGTGATACTAGAAGCAGTTCATAAGTTACTCGTTTAATCAGTTCCTCGCGGAACCCTACGATACATATTCCACAAAAAATGGTATCGCAAGCATTTTTCCCAAGCCAATAAGTTTTTTTTAGTGTTTTTCTATTTCTATTTAAAAAGGTTTAATTAATATAATAAATAAAAGGGCTTGATGTGCCTGAGGATAACCTCATGTAAGAGGTTAGAATATTTTCTAATACAAATATAAGGGTATTTATGTAAATGCAGATGAGTGAATTTAATATTTACAAAACTGTCACTCAGAATTTGTACTATAACCTCATGCTATACCATGAAATGATCTCAGGGCCAGTTTTCTCTAAATAAAATGATCTATCGTTAATGAATTTCTACTTTTTTTCCAAAAGATTAGAAAATCGGCTTTTCTAACCTAATCCTAATCCTAAGTTCGCGAAAAAACAAACAAAGAAAAAAACAGAGTTACTACACCCAACCTTATCTATCGTTAATGAATTTCTACTTTATTTCAAAAGATTAGAAAATCGGCTTTTCTAACCTAATCCTAATCCTAAGTTCGCGAAAAAACAAACAAAGAAAAAAACAGAGTTACTACACCCAACCTTATCTATCGTTAATGAATTTCTACTTTATTTCAAAAGATTAGAAAATCGGCTTTTCTAACCTAATCCTAATCCTAAGTTCGCGAAAAAATAAACAAAGAAAAAAACAGAGTTACTACACCCAACATTATCTATCGTTAATGAATTTCTACTTTATTTCAAAAGATTAGAAAATCGGCTTTTCTAACCTAATCCTAATCCTAAGTTCGCGAAAAAACAAACAAAGAAAAAAACAGAGTTACTACACCCAACCTTATCTATCGTTAATGAATTTCTACTTTATTTCAAAAGATTAGAAAATCGGCTTTTCTAACCTAATCCTAATCCTAAGTTCGCGAAAAAACAAACAAAGAAAAAAACAGAGTTACTACACCCAACCTTATCTATCGTTAATGAATTTCTACTTTATTTCAAAAGATTAGAAAATCGGCTTTTCTAACCTAATCCTAATCCTAAGTTCGCGAAAAAACAAACAAAGAAAAAAACAGAAGTTACTACACCCAACCTTGTAGTGTCACTAGTACAGAATTGCCTTTTTGCATCGCCCCTTTTGCATCGGTTTTATAGAGACCCGACACATGCTTCTTTTATGCGTCCGGTTTTAATTTAGGCGATGATTTTAGTATTTTTACTGAACTTATTGCGTCGGTTGTATGTTTAGCCGACTTTTATTAACAGTAATATTAGACATTTTGCGTCGCGTGTCAGAACACCGATGCTTAAGGATTTTGATAATATTTTTAATATATATTTTTAATAAATATTAAGGTAATTAGAATTGATCAATTTAATATCAAATAAATCTAGAATCTTTATATTAACGATTGCTTAAAATTGTTTATATTTAATTTAAATTAATAGAATACTAAAATTTTAGTAAATCATAATTTTCATTCTTAAAATACCAAGGAAAGTTCAAATCTCATCAATACTATATTAAAAAATTAAAAGTTTAATTTTTAATTATTAAAATATTAGTAAAAATAAAATATTTTATGTTAAACACAAAAAATAATACATATTTTTTAATAAAAAATTATATATTAGATAATTAATTTTTATAAATATTTATAAAAAGTTATTGTATACTAGTTTAAACTCTGTATTAAATATACGAGACAATATTTAAATATTTAAATTGTGTATGTTTATTATAATAATGTATTAACTTATTTAATAAATTATAATTTTTATTTTTTTAATTTGATAATTTAATTTTATGTACCGTTAATTGTGAAAATAGGTTCTATTATTAATTATATATATTTTTGTTGTAATATAAATTATATTTTAATGGAAAATTTTATAAAATAAAATATATTTAATTATAATTTTATTATTTTTAATGAAATGTATTCTTTATTTCACTCGAATAAATGAAAACAATTAATTAAATTTTAAAAGTATTACAAATATATATATTTATATATATTAAATTAATAATAATATTATATATAAAATAAAATCTAAGTTAGAAATTATAAAATATATGCGAAGTTCCCCTTGTTATACATGATAAATTAGAAAATATAGACAAGGCTCCCTAGACTCGATTTGATTATTTAGAGTAATTTCTTTGGCCAATTGATTGCCCGGCTTAATTAGATTGATTGTAAGCTTGTGAATATATTTTTATTTCTTTCACATCTAGGATATTCTGCATCAAATATAAGGGTAATATGCTCTCCCCACATAATGAGAGTGTAATGATTAGAGTTTGGGTTGGTGTGGAACAAATTGTTTACGTTGCAAGTCAGGTTTTTGGTGAATTGCTTGTTTTTTATGTCAATACTAACAAAGCAAGCAGTACTATAATACTCATAATCAGACTATAAAACGGTTCAATTCATGTTCATGATAGCTACCATAGAGAGAATTAGATGTTATTTTGTAAGCTATTGCCTTCCTTTTTTGTTGCTAGGTAGAGATGTCCCCTTTCTTAATCCCAGGTATGGCTTGATTGATTCTATGTAATTCTCCCTCTAAAGTGTGTTGGGAGATGCAATCTGGTTTTATCCAAGTTATAACATGCAGTGTTTATAATTTTTGATCAGATGTACTCTAGCAATGGAGCTCTTTTAAAAGATAGTACTGAAGACAAGTACGGTGTGACTGAACGGTGTGCGAGTTACGTTAGTAAATATTAGTGCAACTAATGTTCGTATACATGAATCCTTATGTCCTAGTTATTCTTGTTTTGTTTTAGGATTTTGAGTTCAGGATGCCCCTGTTTTGCACAAGTTTGAACCTGCTATAATTTATATATCGTCGTTTAGCTAACATTGTGCGGTATTTGGTTCTATATGTGATAACTGTGAAACATGAAATAAAATGAGATGAATATTGTTTCTGTTTCATACTTTAAATGTAGAAGCAGACTGGAGTTTTTTTTTACCTCTGTAAAAACCTAGAGTTGTCTCCCTTATTCTACTCTTATATTATGTGCTTTCTCTGTTAGGTAGGTTTGGCTTGTACATGAATGCTTATGTAACCTTCACAAGTGCATGATTTGGACAACAGCAGTGTACTTAAATTTGTCGATTCATGCTAACTACCTTTAATTTCGCATAAATTTGGCTCTCCTGGGCATGTATTCTTTTTTACCGTGAATTATTGTCCATCATGAAAAGCTGGTAGTATTCTCAAGGGTGCAGTATAAAAAGTTGTAATTAGTATTGTTATAGACATGCAGGTTTCACTGTATGGCAATGGCAGATAATAGGCAAAGATTCATGCCACTGCCGGAAGAATAATTATTTTTTCAATTCCAAATCTTCATGAAACAGAATTCCTATATACTAATATACGGAGAAGCACTGATTTTCTATGTCTTTTATCCTGCAGAGAGTTACCGATGGAACCAATGGAGGAATGAGGACTTTAAAGCTTTGAACTAATATTAGAATGGGAATATATGAAAGTATTGTTAGTAAGTGATTTATATTTATGGCCCAGCTTCAAGGATGGATCATTGATGTAGCTTAATTGATTTTCTCTACAGGGATCGATTTATCTATATTTTTAAGACATGTATGTGAAGTAAATGTAGTAATGTTTAATGATCACAATATTCAATTTTTGGTTGTATTTAAGAAATAGTGTATTTTTTCTTGGAGTGTAAATAATATTCCTTACGAGCTTTAATGTCATTTAGATTAAATTGTTATTTGTTTTGTGTTGGTTTTTTATTTTCGAGTTTGTCTATAAGAATGTCCGCGAGTTCATTGTAGAGTTTTTTTTGAATGTCTAAAGCCTCACGGTAATTTATTTAGAATTTTTTTAAAAAAAAATGAATATGCATCGGTTGTGCAAGAGGCGATGCAAATGGGCAGGCCAATATGCGTCAGTGTTTTACCAACCCGACGCAAAAGGTGTGCCAATATGCGTCGGTTAATGTATCATTTGCCTCCGTTGAAAGGGTGAGGTAAATCAGACATAGGCATCGCCTACGTAACCAACGCAAGAGACCTATTCTTTTTTAAGTCCACTACATGTACGTCGCTTAAAAACCGACGCCAAAAGGCTAATATGACCGACGCAAAAAGCCTTTTTTGTACTTGTGTATATGTTCTCTTCTCCGATAGAAACTACAACTATAATGCATGCGATAATCCTCATTTCTAAGAATATACATTTAGGGTTTATATGTCTAGAAAGGCAGCCGTCTCCCTCCTCATTTATCAATATAGCCGACGGGATTAGCTTTCACCGATTTTTCGGGTAGAAAGTCTCCAATCATTTAATTTGTTTTGTTTGTTTTTATTTCCTTCGATAATATTCTTCTTTTTTGGGAATCTTTTTTTGAAATGATTTCTACCCATTTGGTTTGTTTGGTTTATTTTTTTAGATCTAAATTATCGGAGCTTTAGATTTTCTTTCGCATGTGTTCGTTTCAAGTGGAGCTTATTGGATTCAAAAGTGGATCGATTATCTCTTATTGTGATTTCGTTTTTCAGATCTAAGTTTATTTGAAATTTCAGTTTGGTTGCTATCCTCAGTGAAAGCATGTTTGTTCTCTCATTTATTGTGTGAGTGTTGGTTCTGATTTAATGATAAAAAATTGATTTGGATTGCATTCATAGTCGATAGCTCAAATGAGTTATGATGAAACTGGTACATGTAAATATATGATATTCAACATATCGTTTGATTGTCTCTGCACGAAAATCAGCGATTTGATCTATTTTATATTTATTCGACTCGATCATCTTTGTAGATGCCTTATCACTTTTTATTATTGAATTAAATCCATTTTTCTAAAAAAACTATAATACATGCGTTCCAAGCGCAAAGTATCATAATATATGTTGTGTTCAAATTAGCTTACCAAATGAACCGATCGAATTCGTGATTATTATTTAGATTTAGATTACTATGTGCCGTGCACACTTACCATACCCCTTAATCCGCGCTAGAAATATTATGGTCTACTCACATGTTATATTGCCCTAGCCATGCATCGATCGACTAGCAGCGACCCTAAGGTTTTATAAAATATAACCATGATCAAGCTACTACCCTATAATTTTTGTTTTGTTAATTACTACCCTATTATTTTGATTATGATTTAGATGCATTTTAATATTCTCCTATAACCAAACTAGCTAGTAGATGTAGCGTAATGTATAAAGCAATCAATAATAAACCCCAAGTGTACAAATTGTGTGAATGAATATCGAATATATGTATAAATATATAAATACTTTTATCATAAACTTAAATGAACAAAATATATGTATAATTAATTTTTATGTATTAGCTCTAAAATTATTTCTTAAAATAAAATGTTATGATTCGAATATTATCAATAATATATTAAAATTTTACGGTTCAAATAATATTAACTTTTTTTGTCAGACAAATAATATTAACTTTAACAATACTAAAAATCTAAGATTTCTGCCAACGACGACTATTCAACAATATAATATAATTTTTCGTTTATTTTGCATCCTTTCTAATTGTTTTTCACAATTTATTATATATTAAAACAATTGATTTCATACTTTACCTACCATTCAAATTTAAAGTTGTACAAACACAATATATATGAGTAGTTATAAAACTATTGTATCAACAAATAGTAGTGTTGTACACCCATTTTCACGAAATCACTAATATTAATTATTCTATTGATAACATGTTTAAATTAAATATTTTTAGTTCTAAACATATTAGTAGGGGATTGAGATTTGATAAATTATAATATATTATAAAATCTAATATTCATATTTAACAATTAAATCTAACTAACATAATAAGATCTAATATTTAAATTATTATCTTTAAAATTACTGATAAAACTTTGGGATTAAGTCATACTAACAATATTGAAAGGCATATGTCAAGGCCTATTTGTAATAAGTAGATGACAACTCAACTCAAGTAAGTAATAAATACTGAGGAAGGAATCAAGATGAAGACAGTCAACTAGACACAAAGAATCCTAATATCAGAAGTATTCTAATGAAGCTGCTACTCTACACCGGAAGAAGTTCATTAATATGTTCAAGCGTCGGCGAAAAATAAAGGAGTAGTATTTCAGAAGAGTTCAGAAGATACAAAAGATTTCAAGTGCCTACTACAAAGAGATTCCAAGAAAAGAAATAGTGAAGACAAAGCTAGAAGCAAGACAAGACACAAAGACCACTACAGAAGAAATGAGAATCAACATTGTAGTTAGTCATCCGTGAACCAGACCAGTGCACAGGGTGTCAACAGTGTCAGTGAAGATTCGTCATCAAAAAGTTTAAGTGGTTAAAAAAAAAAAAAGAATGACAGAAGAAAGAAGCTGGAAGCTCAAGGGATGCAGAAACAGCTAAACAGGCCTGACAGTACTGACTTTAAGACAAGACGGAAAAAGTATTGACACGGAAGAAATGCAGAGTCATATATTCGTAAAAGTGGAACCCCGGTTGGAATTGATTTTTCATTTGCAAGTCAAAAGGAGTTTGGTTCCAGACCATCAAAAGACCGCAGCTTAGAGCGTAAGGATTTATTGTTATTAATAAGTATTTTTTTAATTAGTAAATTATATTTATAAATATCTAAATAATATTAGATATTTATTTTTATAATTTCTGAATTAAATTAATTATTTATTAATTAAAGATTATAAGCTGTGCGGGTCGAAAAGCATTTCTACGGAGCTGAATCACTAAAAGACGAAATAGGCCCCCTTTTCATTTGAAATTGAATTCGGCAGGTGATTTACTTTAAAGATCCAATGGAAGCTTGACACTTGTCAAAATAAGAAGAAAAGAAAAGAAATGGCAGTTGAGCAAATAAGTCATACCGAACAATTCACAGGAAGTCATACCGAGAAGATTCAAAATGTCATACCGGAGCTTATTCCAAAAAGTCATACCGAGTTTATTTAATTAAAAAGTCATACTGACTTTTTTAATTAATTAAAAAAGGTCATACCGAGCTCTGCCGACCTTCCTTTTTAATAAGTCATACCGAGCTTATTAAAGAAAAGTCATACCGAATTTTCTGTGTTCAAAAGGTCATGCTGGACTTATTTTTTATTTAATTAAAAAGTCATACCGATTTTTTAATTAATAAAATAAGTCATACCGACCAAACAGAAGTCATGCCCAGTTTTTAAATGTCATACAAGGGTTAAAATAAGTCATACAGACTTATTTTCTTGAAATTAAGTCATACGGAAAAAGGTCATACCAGCCTTTTTCAAATCTCTATAAATATGAGATCAGCCTTCACTTTTTCAGTTGTTCAACTTATCAAGAGTTAGAAAAATCAGATCAAATTCAGTAATTTATCTGCATTGTAATATTCACAGATTTCTGTGCTGAGTTTGAATATAATTGATTAAACACGAACACTTCATGTCGAATTCGTTCTAGACTTTTTATCAATTATATAACAGTTTTCTAAATATTAATTTTGTAATACTAATCAAGTTAAAATAATATCTTTCACTTGAACAGTATTTCATTCCAATTAATATTTTGTGAGTAATTAAAATAATATTTTTAATTCAAATTATTCCGCGATTAATTTTAGATATTGTATTCAACCCCCCCTTCTACAATATCAGGGACCAACAATTGGTATCAGAGCTGGTTGATATTTTTCATATCAGATTCAAATCAAATTCCGCGAACTCATACAGATCTCAAAAATTATTTTAAATTCGAAATAATTTTTTATTCGAAATAATTTTTTTTCCGAAAAATTATTTTTGATCAAAAATTATTTTAAGTCAAAAATTAAAATATTTTTTGAAACAATTAATTTTTAATCTTATTTAAAGATGAGTACTCAAAGAGTTAGTAGCATTAAAATTCCACAATTTGATAAAGACAATTATAATCTGTGGAAGAGAAAGATGACCTTGTTTCTTCGAGCTGCAAATCCTAAGTACAAGGATATTTTAAAAACTGGTGTTGCTGTTCCAATAAATATCTTTCATGAGCATATGGAAGATGGTGTACTCATTCCGCACAGACAATTTGAAAAAGATATTTCTGAGTACACTGAGACAGAAAAGGAACTGGATACATTGGACACCAGTCTGCAGTTAATTTTAGTGGAATCTCTTGATCCCGGAATGTACAATCATGTTGTTAATTGTAAAAATGCTAAACACATCTGGGAAACGATAGAGATACTAAATGAAGGAACAGAAGAGGTAAGAGAGAACAGATTGGAAATCTTAACGTCTCAATATGAGCATTTTAGATCAAATCCTGGAGAAGGTATCTCTGAAGTTTTTGAGAGATACAACAAGCTGATAAATGATCTAAATCTCAATGGCAAACAATATACGAAGAAGGAGATCAGTAGAAAGTTTTTGCTGACAATGCCTGTACACCTAGAGCACAGGATAACAGCCATCAGAGAGTCAAGGGACATGAATGAAATTTCTTTAGAAAGACTTTATGGCATTCTGAAGACCTATGAGCTAGAGCAGATTCAACAGAATGAAATATATGGTACAGGCAAGGTGGTCAGCAAGTCTACAGCTCTTGTAGCAGAAGAACCAGAGTACAGAAAAGCTAAGACTGAATCTTCTTCAGTCAACCTCATTGATCAGGGTATTGTTGCAGAAGTTGGTGCAACTCTAGTGAATTCAACTGGTGAATTCTACTCAATGGAAGAACTCGATCAACTTGAGGATGAATCTCTGGCTCTGATTGCAAGAAAATTTGGAAATACAAGATTCAGGAGGAACCCTAGTTTCAAATTCAAGCCTATGGCAAACAGATTTCAGACAGGTGGTTCTTCTAGCTCATCCAACACAAAAGGTGGATACAAGACAGGGATGGTAGACAGAAGCAAGATCCGTTGCTTCAACTGCAATGAAATGGGACACTTTGCTACTGATTGTAGAAAGCCCAAGCAGGAAAGAAAGAAGGATTCATATGACGAGCTCAAACAGAAATATGACGCTCTACTGAAGAAGCATCAGGGAAAATCATACTTAGCAGCAGGAAAAAACTGGGATGATTCCGACAATGATGAAGAAGATCAAATGGGAAATCTTGCTCTAATGGCCTCTTCTTCTGAAGGATCACAATCTCCACCTCGACAAGGAGTTGAGGTAAACCCTAGCTGTCCTAAGATGTTTAAATTGATAGGTGAGAATTTAACTGATGCTAGAGATCGAATAAAAGTTTTAATTCTTGAAAATAAAGTTTTATCAGAAGAGAATTATGAATTGAAAAAGCTGAAACTTATTAATGTTAAATTAACTGAAGATGTTGCATTTCAAGTTAATAGAGTCAACTGTTATGTTGAAATTGAAGCTTTTTTGAAAGATAAAATTGAAAAAGAAAAGGTCAGGTGTCAAGCCTATAGAACTGCTTCATTTGTTATGAAAGATCTAGTTGACCAACAAGAGATCAATCGGAAAGTTGGAATAGGTTTTGAATATAATGAATCAGTAGGAAAGCTTAGTAACATAACCCCTTTTAAAAAGACTGCTATAGAGAGGGGTATTCCACATGTTATTAAGGACACTAAGAAACCTCTTTTCATAACTCCTATTGCAGAACCAGTTCTTGATAGTTGTGTAATAGTGGATTATGAAATTAAATGTGAAGACCTTAAAGAGAAAAAGAAAGAACAGGAGGAACCTGTTAGGGACATAAAAGGAATAAATGTCCAGAAAGCTAAATATGTACCTAAAAGACCAATAGAAAATGTGAACACTGCTAGTTCATCCACTTGTGGTTTAGGTGCTAATGAGCTTAAGAAAAATCAAAACAGACCTAATAAGTTTGTTAATAGTAGGAATAGTAACAACAGATACCATGCTACTGAAAACTTTAAATCTGCTGAAAAAGTTAAAGTAGAAATTGTTAAAACTCCTACTGCTGTGAATAACATGCCTGCTATTGATGTATGCCATAAACCTTGTGGTATGTTAAATTGTATGTTATGTGCTTTTAATGTTATGACTGCTTATTTCAAACGCATGACTGCTAATAAAAAGAACATGACACCGAGACAACACATCAATAATAAATTTGCAAAATCCAAGACTGCTATTCCTTCACCTGTCAAGAAGGAAAAATTTATTCCTAAGTCTAAACAAAAAGTTGTTAAGACTGTTTATAGGAAAGTAAGTACAGTCAAGGAGGATGCGGCTGTTGTTCGAAAAGGATCTGTTGTCAAAGCTGACAAAGGTCAATTCTTTAAGTATGCCGGGCCCAATCAATTTTGGGCTCCGAAGATAATCTAATCCGTTTGATATGTGCAGGGAGTTAAACAGGAAAACCGGGTTGTATGGATCCTAGACAGTGGATAGTCAAGGCATATGACCGGAGATAGAACCCTGCTATCAGACGTGGTTGAAAGAGCTGGCCCAATCGTCACCTTTGGAGATAACAGCAAAGGAATGACTACGGGATATGGCAAGTTAAATACTGGAAATGTTATCATTGAAAACGTCTCTTTGGTGGAAGGACTTAAGCACAATCTACTCAGCGTCAGTCAATTCTGTGATAAAGGTTACAAAGTGAACTTTATCAAGGAGAAGTGCTTAATAGCTCATTCTAAAGAAGACAGACTAGCCTTGCGTGGAGTAAGGAAAGGAAACTTGTACGTAGCTGATTTCAACTCGGGAACTGAAGCTGAAGCAAACTGTTTTTATTCAAAAGCTTCAACAGAAGAAAGTTGGCTATGGCACAAGAAGCTCTCACACCTGAATTTCAAAACAATGAACTCTCTAGTCAAGAGGGATTTGGTGAGAGGACTGCCTCCGATGGAATTTACACAAGAAGGATTGTGTGAGGCATGTCAGAAAGGGAAGTCAAAAAGAGCAACTCACAAAGGCACAGACACTACGAATATTTCTGAACCACTGCAGCTGCTACACATGGATTTATTTGGTCCAGTAAATATTCTGTCTATGTCAAGGAAGAGATATGCCTTAGTGATTGTAGATGACTTCACAAAGTACACGTGGGTTTTATTCTTGAACTCTAAGGATGAAACTCCACAGTTGGTGATTGATCATGTAAAGTTGATTGAGTTAGATTCTAAGCTACCTGTCCGGGAAATCAGATCAGATAATGGAACAGAATTCAAGAATGAAATTCTGAATAGCTTCTGCTCAGACAAAGGGATAACAAGACAATTCTCAGTGCCAAGAACTCCGCAACAGAATGGAGTAGTAGAAAGGAAGAATCGAACCTTGATTGAAGCTGCAAGAACAATGTTAAGTGAATCAAGGTTGCCTATCTACTTCTGGGCTGAAGCAGTGAACACAACTTGTTATACCCAGAATCGAACCTTAATCAACAAGGATCATATGAAGACACCCTACGAATTAATGGCTGGCAAGAAACCAACACTCAAATACTTTCATGTATTTGGAGCCAAATGTTTTGTGCTAAAAGATGGAGATGAACATCGTGGCAAATTTGAGGCCAAGGCACATGAAGCAATTTTTATCGGTTACTCAAAAAGAGCATATAGGGTGTACATAATTGATCAGCACCAAGTAAAAGAAAGTGTCAACGTAACATTTGATGACACTAAACTCCCGAGCATCCAAACTGAAGATCCTTCCGAGTCATTAAAATTTGACAATCATCCAGACTCAGATTCGGATAATGAAGAAGAGCCTGAGGTTGCAACAGGAAATGATGATGACAACAATGATGGTAATGATCCAGGTAATAGTGGTGGAAACAATGGAAACACTGGAGATACTACTAATACCAGTGGTGGATCAACAAGTCATCCAGGCAGCAACTCAGGGGGAGATAAAGGATCAACTAGCACAACACAACATCACAATGAATATAGAGGCGAATCATCAAGATCAAACCTACCAAGGGAAAGGAGATGGAGCAAAAATCATCCCTTTGAATTGATCATAGGTGATCTAGATGTTGGTGTTAGAACCAGAAGTGCAACTTTAAATGAATGTTTATTTTCGGTTTTTCTATCTCAAGAAGAACCAAAGAAAATTGAAGATGCTCTAACTGATCCAGATTGGGTTCTTGCCATGCAAGAAGAACTCAATCAGTTTGAAAGGCAAGAAGTATGGACACTGGTACCCAGGCCTAAAGATAGATCTGTTATTGGCACGAAATGGGTATACAGGAACAAGTTAGACGGTGATGGCATTGTTACAAGGAACAAGGCCAGACTGGTTGCAAAGGGTTACTCCCAGGAAGAGGGAATTGATTATGACGAGACCTACGCACCAGTTGCAAGACTTGAAGCCATCAGGATATTTCTGGCATTCGCAGCACATTCCAATTTTAAAGTCTATCAAATGGATGTGAAAAGTGCATTTCTGAATGAAAAGTTAGAAGAGGAAGTATATGTGGAACAGCCTCCTGGCTTTGAAAATCCAGAGTTTGCTGATTTTGTATATTTCTTATTCAAAGCCCTCTATGGACTCAAGCAAGCACCGAGGACATGGTATGACACTCTCTCTCAGTTTTTACTTGAAAATGGTTTTAATAGAGGTGTCATAGATAAAACTCTCTTTTACAAATTATATGATAAAGATATGATATTTGTCCAAGTTTATGTTGACGATATTATATTTGGTTCTACTAACGAAAACTTGTGCAAGAGATTTGCTAAGTTAATGCAGAGTAGGTATGAAATGAGCATGATGGGTGAGCTGTCATTCTTCTTTGGTCTGCAAGTGAAGCAGATGGAAGATGGGATTTTTATTTGCCAATCAAAGTACATAAGGGATCTTCTAAGGAAATACAATCTAGAAGATTCTACATCGGCAAAAACCCCTATGCCAACAGCCACAAAGCTTGACAAAGATGAAACTGGTAAGAAGGTTGACATCACAAGCTATAGAGGTATGATAGGCTCATTATTATATCTAACTGCTAGTAGACCCGATATAATGTTTGCAACATGCTTATGTGCAAGGTTTCAAACTGACCCTAGAGAATCTCATCTTATAGCTGTTAAAAGAATTTTTAGATATCTGAAGGGTACACCGAATCTTGGAATTTGGTACCCTAAAGGTACAGGTTTTGAACTAATAGGCTATACAGATTCAGATTATGCAGGATGCAGGATGGACAGGAAAAGTATATCTGGAAGTTGTCAGTTTCTAGGACAACGGTTGATTTCCTGGTACAGCAAGAAACAGCACTCAGTATCTACCTCAACAGCCGAAGCAGAATATATTGCGGCAAGTAGTTGTTGTGCACAAATCTTGTGGATAAGGAATCAGCTGAATGATTATGGACTTGCGCTATCTAAAATTCCAATACTTTGCGACAACACAAGTGCCATAGCTATTTCCAATAATCCTGTACAACATTCAAGGACCAAGCACATAGACATAAGGTATCATTTTATCCGAGAGCATGTCATGAACGGAACTATGGTGTTACATTTTGTACCCACAGAAGATCAAATTGCTGACATCTTCACGAAACCACTTGATGAATCCACTTTCTCTAAGTTGGTTAGTGAGTTAGGGATGTTAAACATGAACTAATTATTGCATGATGTTTTAAATTGCATATTTATTTTCAAGCATTGTAAATACACTGTATATATTCCTTAAAATATTTCAAAAACAAACAAACAAATTGAAAAAGAAAACTCAAAAAAAAAATTTCCTTATTTTTGTACAGTTGTTATTTCATTGGCATCTTTACTGTAAATATATTTTATATTATGTTTATTATTTCCAACAATTGGTATCAACAATTGTTTAGTATATATGTATGTATAGTTTTATTTGTTTTTCAACTTTGGCATCCTTATTTTTATTATTTTTATGTTTATTTCTATATAAATATAAGCTGATTATTCTCAAGTCTCTTTTGAGAAGTAGGAAAGATCTATGAGCTTGATCATCCAATAGTTTCTAAAAGTGAGATCCTAATCATTGGCATCAATCTCTAACCAAGATCTTAGAACCAAACACACAAACACTATCACATCCATCTCTCTAACCATTAAACAGAATACCTATTTGTTCAAAATGAGGGAGTCAATTCCTTGAGTGCATTTGATAAGGTTGGTAATGTAAGTGAACCAACAGCTCTGTCTCCAGAAAGGTGTTTCATATAAATAAACTAAGACAACTGTTAGCTCATCTGTGTTCTCTCAAAAGGATATAGACTTGGAAAAGGCAAAACTGTTACTAGGTTCATTCTCTCAACAGAGTGAGTCTATTGAATTCAGCCTGTCAGCCAAGGCTATCAGCAAAGAGTTAATTTCATCTGACATTTTTCAAGAAACCACAAATATTGTCTTATTTTTAGGGACCAACAATGGACCAATTCAATTGGCATTTTGGACCAACAAATTAAGGACATACTTGGGACCAAAAGGGACCAAGAGGGAGCAGTTGAAATGTCACAGGAAGGATGAATTGACGGAAGCAATTTTTTCTAAACTTCCATATCAAGGAAGGAAGAATAATTGATGATTCTGACTGAATCAACATGCCTTCACAGGCGTCAGGAGGAAACTTGGATCATGTGCTACATTTTAGATCCTTGTCTCCCTCCCCAGATGGAACATATCTGGATTCCTAATGGAATAGATCATCTTAGATGATCAGCAACTCATTGAATCTATTCCTGAAGCAATTCAGTTTTCAAATTAAACTATTTTAATAGATTCAGTTGAGGACGGGGATTTACGAAACCCCATTGAACCACCAGTGACCTCTCTTGAAGGGGCTATGGTGATCTTTCTTGCAGGTACAAAAGACTGAGTCATCCGTACTGAGAGAGATATAGTGATGTGAGAAAAGAGTGAAACACAAGTAAGGAAGAGTGAAAATATATATTCTATGAGTGAAACACTTAGAGAGTATATGAGCGAAACACTTGTGAGGAACACAAAGTAAAATCACACACTAACACACTTACCGAATCCCTTTCCCAATTCCCTGTTACAGATTTCAAATGTTACTCAACCAGGTGGAAATTTCTCCAGAAAAGGACTTTTAAATGAATAAGAGGATTACTCAACTAAGGGGGAGAATTATTAGGAGAATGGAGAATGAGAATTATTAAGAGGATTACTCCAAAGTGTTCAACTAAGGGGGAGTAGATCCAAAGGGGAGAATTGTTGAACAAGATCCAAAGGGGAAATAACAACATGCTTGGATTGGATCCATTTGATTTTAGAAAATTCTTGTATATAGGAATTAACCGGATTTTCTAAAATGCATAACATGTCATAGTTTGCATTTTTTATATTTGCGATGGTTTAATGCTGTATGTATGCCATGTCTGTTGTTACCTCTATTAAATTGGTTGGAGAATTCAAGTAAGGGGAGAATGAATTCACCTTGGAAGAGAAGTAAAGACAGAAGTTGAAGAAGAGGTTATATGGTAAGAAGAGAACAAGACTTCATCTCTGACATCCTAAGGGGGAGTAGTGATGAGTCTGAGAAATGAAGATAATACTACATGTATAATATGTTCAGTGCTAGAGGAACAAACATCTTTCATTTCAGTTACTCAAGAAATCTGGAAATGTATTATATGATCCAGAGAACAATTTATTTACTTACAGTTCTTAAATGTCATATTATTTTCTTAGTTGTTAGTTGAGTTATCCTCTAAGAATTTGTATGTTAAATGCTTAACAACAAATAGGGGGAGATTGAAAGGCATATGTCAAGGCCTATTTGTAATAAGTAGATGACAACTCAACTCAAGTAAGTAATAAATACTGAGGAAGGAATCAAGATGAAGACAGTCAACTAGACACAAAGAATCCTAATATCAGAAGTATTCTAATGAAGCTGCTACTCTACACCGGAAGAAGTTCATTAATATGTTCAAGCGTCGGCGAAAAATAAAGGAGTAGTATTTCAGAAGAGTTCAGAAGATACAAAAGATTTCAAGTGCCTACTACAAAGAGATTCCAAGAAAAGAAATAGTGAAGACAAAGCTAGAAGCAAGACAAGACACAAAGACCACTACAGAAGAAATGAGAATCAACATTGTAGTTAGTCATCCGTGAACCAGACCAGTGCACAGGGTGTCAACAGTGTCAGTGAAGATTCGTCATCAAAAAGTTTAAGTGGTTAAAAAAAAAAAAAGAATGACAGAAGAAAGAAGCTGGAAGCTCAAGGGATGCAGAAACAGCTAAACAGGCCTGACAGTACTGACTTTAAGACAAGACGGAAAAAGTATTGACACGGAAGAAATGCAGAGTCATATATTCGTAAAAGTGGAACCCCGGTTGGAATTGATTTTTCATTTACAAGTCAAAAGGAGTTTGGTTCCAGACCATCAAAAGACCGCAGCTTAGAGCGTAAGGATTTATTGTTATTAATAAGTATTTTTTTAATTAGTAAATTATATTTATAAATATCTAAATAATATTAGATATTTATTTTTATAATTTCTGAATTAAATTAATTATTTATTAATTAAAGATTATAAGCTGTGCGGGTCGAAAAGCATTTCTACGGAGCTGAATCACTAAAAGACGAAATAGGCCCCCTTTTCATTTGAAATTGAATTCGGCAGGTGATTTACTTTAAAGATCCAATGGAAGCTTGACACTTGTCAAAATAAGAAGAAAAGAAAAGAAATGGCAGTTGAGCAAATAAGTCATACCGAACAATTCACAGGAAGTCATACCGAGAAGATTCAAAATGTCATACCGGAGCTTATTCCAAAAAGTCATACCGAGTTTATTTAATTAAAAAGTCATACTGACTTTTTTAATTAATTAAAAAAGGTCATACCGAGCTCTGCCGACCTTCCTTTTTAATAAGTCATACCGAGCTTATTAAAGAAAAGTCATACCGAATTTTCTGTGTTCAAAAGGTCATGCTGGACTTATTTTTTATTTAATTAAAAAGTCATACCGATTTTTTAATTAATAAAATAAGTCATACCGACCAAACAGAAGTCATGCCCAGTTTTTAAATGTCATACAAGGGTTAAAATAAGTCATACAGACTTATTTTCTTGAAATTAAGTCATACGGAAAAAGGTCATACCAGCCTTTTTCAAATCTCTATAAATATGAGATCAGCCTTCACTTTTTCAGTTGTTCAACTTATCAAGAGTTAGAAAAATCAGATCAAATTCAGTAATTTATCTGCATTGTAATATTCACAGATTTCTGTGCTGAGTTTGAATATAATTGATTAAACACGAACACTTCATGTCGAATTCGTTCTAGACTTTTTATCAATTATATAACAGTTTTCTAAATATTAATTTTGTAATACTAATCAAGTTAAAATAATATCTTTCACTTGAACAGTATTTCATTCCAATTAATATTTTGTGAGTAATTAAAATAATATTTTTAATTCAAATTATTCCGCGATTAATTTTAGATATTGTATTCAACCCCCCCTTCTACAATATCAGGGACCAACAAATATATTAGTATTTAATATTCATATTATTAATTAAAAAATATTAACATGAGTTAATGATTTTATTTTACAAAATTACAAATTTAAAAAATGGTGCATAACTATTTATATTAATATTAAATTAATAATTATATACTAAACCAGATAATAAGCTAGTAGTTTAAACCATTTAAAATATGAGAGTCTTACACCGTGCTCCCCGGTTTTTTCTTGAAGAAGAGAAGGTAAAGTTTTTTCTTGAAGAAGAGAAGGTAAGGCAAGAGAAGAGAAACACAAGTTTTCAAGGGGTTTTTTTTGAAGATGAGATAAAAAAAATTAATAAAGAAATAGGGATGAAACTTTTTAAAAAAGTATATGAGAGTTTCTCTCCTAATCTTGCTATTTTTGGGAAGAAACTTTCAAAGATAATTTTTAAAAAAAATTCTTTCTAAATATATATTTACTCTTTTCTCGTTCAAAAACTCATATGGCGTGATTTCTCGTATGCGTGTATAATTAAGGCTCGCATCTCTTGAATGAAATGATTAGAATTTTAATTTTCTTATAAATCTTGTATAATATCACTATTCTTCTGCTAGATATTTGTAGTAAAGTATTATCTAATTGTATGTAAGAGAGAATAGAAGATGTAGATAGAAAGTTATATATATTGTATGTATTTCATTGTGATTATTTTCATCAACTGAATGCGTTATTTATAGAGGTGGATTTACAAGTCTTCCTAAGGAAGCTTTGCAAGTCTTCTCAGCTAAGTATTACAAATCTTCTCGAATAAGTTTCATAAGTCTTCCTTGATAAGTTTTGTAAGACTTTCTCGGTAAGCTTAACGAGTCTTTTTCGGTAATTTTTACCAGTTTTACTCAATAAGCTTTGACAATCACTTTATTTATTTATATTATAACACTCCACCTCGATTGTCAAATGCGAGTTATTATAGAGGTTAACTGTCTCGTTCAAACCTTGCAAGGAAAACCCCAGTGGGATAAAAACATTGTCGAAGGAAAAAGAGTACAGCCCCTCAATAAAATGTCTCACATTTAGACATTGTCATGCGTCAAATACCTCAATCTTTGCATACCGATATTGTTTCGCAGTTTTTCAAAAATTGATGTGGGTAATGACTTTGTAAGAAGATCCATCAAGTTATCGCATGGTCGAACTTGTTGTACCTCAATGTCATCATTTTCTTGCAGCTCATGAGTGTAGAATAATTTTGGTAGGATGTGCTTTGTTCGATCTCATTTGATATATCATTCTTTTAGTTGTTTAATGCATGTTGAATTATCTTCACACATGACTGTAAGTCTGTCTAAAATACTTGATAATCCACATGATTCTCGAATATGTTGAATGACATATCGCAGCTAGATACATTCTTTGCTTGCCTCATGGATCGCTAGCAATTCTGCATGATTTGATGAAGTTGCTGTCATAGTTTGTTTTATAGACTTCTAAGAAATAGTCGTGCCACAATATATGAATACATAACATATTTGTGATCGTCCAAAATGAGGATCTGACATATACCCAACATCTGCATATCCAATCAGCTGTGACTTTGAATTGTTTGGAAAGAAAAGTCCAAGATCGATTGCCCTACGAAGGTATCTCAATATATGCTTTATCTCATCCCACTGCCTTTTGGTGGGACGAGAACTGAATCTTGCTAATAGATTCACCGCAAACGCAATATCGGGTCGCGTATTGTTTACAAGATACATAAGAGCACCAAGAGCACTGAGGTATGGAACTTCAGGTCCAAGAATATTTTCATCTGACTTTCTTAGACATACTGGATCATTTTCAACTTCAAGTGATCGAACAATCATCGGCGTGGTCAGTGGAGGTGATTTGTCCATGTAGAATATATCAAAGACCTTTTCTGTATATGTTGGTTGATGGACAAATATTCCTGACGATAAGTGTTCCACCTGTATAGCTAGACAAAATTTTGTCTTTCCAAGATCTTTCATTTCAAACTCATTTTTCAAATAGTTAGCAGCATTAGTAATATCTTCAAGAGTACCAACAAGATTCAAATCATCCACATATGCAACAATAATAACAAAACCAGTTTCTGACCTTTTAATAAACATACATGGACACACTTGATTATTAATATACCCATCACTCAATAAATATCCACTAAGCCTATTATACCACATACGACTAGATTGTTTTAAACCATATAATGATTGTTGTAATTTAACAGAATATAAATGTCAAGGCTTAGTTCCATCTAACTTTAATCCTTCAGGAATTTTCATATAAATATCACTATCAAGTGATCCATATAGGTAGGCTGTCACAATGTCCATGAGACGTGTTTCCAATTTTTCTATACAAGCCATACCCATCAGAAAATGAAAAGTAACTTCATCCATAACAGGAGAGTATGTTTCCTGGTAATCAAAACCAGGCCTTTGAGAGAATCTTTGGGCTACCAACCGAGCCTTGTATCTCACAATTTCATTTCTCTCATTTCGTTTTCGTACAAATACTCATCTATTCCCAACAAGGACTACACCAGCTGGTGTTTGGACTGCAGACCCAAAAATATTTCTCTTGCGCAAGGAGTGCAATTCTTCCTGGATTGCAACTTTTCATTTTGGCCAATAATCTCTTTGTCGACATTCTTCCATACTTTGTGGTTCAGGATCGGAGTTCATAATAATATCACATGCCACGGAAAAAGCATATACCTCATCAATTTCAGTACTTCCACGATCTAACAATTTCCTGTTATGTACATAACTTATTGAGAACTGATAGTTTTCAGGTACCTTTGTTTCTATGGAAGCATGTGCCACTTTCGGGGCAATATCCTCTTTTAGAGGTAATACCACTTCTGGGATATTTGTTACAGCCACTTCTAGGGCTCATTTTTAGGAAGTAATACTACTTCAGGAGTATTTTTCAGAACACATGCCACTTCAGGGGCCAACTCGATCAATTTCCGTTTTCGAACCTCTTCAGGAAGTAATACCACTTCAGGGGTATTTTCCGAAACACGTGCCACTTCAGGGGTAGGTCCGATAAATTTTCACTTTCGTGTGCAATATCTTTTGCACCAACAGGTCTACCATGCTTCTGGCGTAGTTTTGAATCCCAGATCAATTCTTCATAAATTGATTTACTCTTAGGGATATCAACTTCTGCTGGAGCATTAACAGCAGGAACATATGATTTTACAATATGTCTAGAATCATTAAAAGTATCAGGCATTTGATTAGAAATATTTTGCATATGAATAATTCTTTGAACATCATATTCACATTGATTAGTATGTGGATCAATAGATTTAAATCCTGATGCATACCATGATATTTCAGAATTTAATTTATGCAAAACTTTATCTCCCCCTAATGAAGGGAACACAGATTTATCAAAATGACAATCAACATATCGGGCAGTAAAAATATCAATAGTTAATGGTTTAAGGTATCTAATGATAAATGGGGAATCAAAACCAACATAGATACCAATTCTTCTTTGAGGTCCCATCTTTGTTCTTCGTGGTGGAGCAATAGAAACATATACTGCACTACCGAAAATCTTAAAATGGGAAATATCGGGTACTCGACTAAGAACTAATTAGTGGGGGGATTCTTTATGATAATCGGATGGTCTAATTCTTATTATGTTCGCTGCATGAAGTATAGCATGACCCCAAACATATGTAGATAACTTAGTCCTTAATAGTAAAGGACGAACAATGAGTTGAAGTCTCTTAATCAAAGATTCAGTCAAACCATTTTGTGTAAGCACATGAGCCACAGGATGTTTAACAGAGATTCCTACCGACATATAGTAATCATTGAAGGTTGAAGATGTAAATTCGGCAACATTATCTAGATGAATTGATTTAATGGGATGGTCAGGGAATTGAGCTCGTAATTTGATTATTTGGGCAAGTAATCTTGCAAAGGCTACATTTCGTGTAGAAAGTAGACAGACATGGGACCATCTAGTTGAGATATCAATTAAAACCATGAAATACATAAACGGACCAGAGGATGGGTGAATTGGGCCACAAATATCTCCTTGGATTCTTTCTAAGAATTTTAGAAATTCGGTTTGGAGCTTCACTGGGGATGGGCGGACAATTAGCTTTCCCAAAGAGCATACTGAACAAGGAAAATCATCACGTTCTATGACTTTTTTATTTCTAAGGGGATGTCCCGTAAAATTCTCTATAATGCGATGCATCATAGATATTCCTGGATGACCGAGTCTTTTATGCCATAGGTTAAATGATTTTAGGTCCACAGTTTTGGGAATGGTGATTGTGTGTGATTTGATGACTCTAATTTTCATAGTATATAATCCGGAGGAAATTGAGGGTAGTTTTTCTAAAATCTTCTTATGGCCTGAGATAGTGGAAGTGATAAGGAGATATTCTTTTCCATTCTCACTAGTAGTTTCAACATGAAATCCATTAAGACGGATATCTTTAAAACTCAGAAGATTTCTAGTGGATTTACTAGAGTAGAGAGTATTTTGTATGTGAATCTGTGTTTTGTTTGGTAGGATAAAACTGGCTTTACCAAAACCCTCTATTATACTAAATGTACCCAAAATCGTCCAAACATGTGAGTTGGTTTTAATCAACTATGAGAAATATTCTGGACTTTGTAAAATAGTGTGAGTGGTCGCACAGTCAGCAATGCATATGTCTCCTATATTTATGCTTTCTTATTACCTTATTTGGTTAAAAATTTCAGTTGGCAGAGTCTCGTGCTGATAACATGTTATAAATCTTGTATAATATTACTATTTTTCTGCTAGATATTTGTAGTAAAGTATTATCTAATTGTATGTAAGAGAGAATAGAAGATGTGGAAAGAAAGTTATATGTATTCTCTGTATTTCATTGTTATTATTTTCATCAACTGAATGTGCTATTTATAGAGGTGGATTTACAAGTCTTCCTAAGGAAGCTTTGCAAGTCTTCTCAGCTAAATATTACAAATCTTCTCGAATAAGTTTCACAAGTCTTCCTTGATAACTTTTATAAGACTTCCTCGGTAAGCTTTACCAGTCTTTTTTGGTAAGTTTTACGAGTCTTACTCAATAAGTTTTGTCAATCATTTTATTTATTTATATTATAACAAATTTTATAATTAATCTAAAACACTCTGGAGTTGAGAGTACATTGATAATTTGTTTAGGGTGAGGCCATAATTAAAATACTACATATTGTTGCACCCTGAAGTTAGGGTAACCCACTAATTTCTACCTAATGTTTCTTAATATATTAACCGATCGATATATGTGTCTCTCAAATCATGACCTAAAGTCTTGTATTGAATTATATCCCGTTGATATTCGTATGAGAGTTATGATTGGCAAGAAGTCACATAAACATGCATGTGCTTTGCTACAGTTTTTATACATCGTTCTTAATTTTAATCAACGTTATTATTATTAATGTGATTTACCTAATTTATTATACATTATTAATCTCATTTATCTATTTATATGTGTGGAATAAGTGGTTATCGTGCCCCCTATGATTGATTAGGTTGGGAGAATCAAATTACATAATAAATAAGTATGGCAACAACATATATAAGCTTACAATATTTACCGAGAGCATAAAAAAATTACAAAAATACACACAAAAGCAGAATTTAAAAAAATCCTTTACTTACCTTTTTTTTTAAAACCAGAAAAATCCTTTACTTACCTATATATATCTGAATGTGCAGGGGTTTCGGACTCCATACAACAAAAAAATTTACAAACAATTTAATACAGTATTATAAATTTAAAAATTTATAAGTGTTGATAAAATTTAAAAAATTGATTTTGATATTAAAAATTATTTTTATAAAAACTAGGTTACATATTTTTGAAAACAACTATTAAGTATCTACAAATTTTATTTTCAAACTTTCTAAAAAATATTTGTTTTTGTTATGTGTTAGAAAGAGGGTTTTAGTAAGATCATATATTATTTTAATATTCACTTTCACAATTTATGTTTCATGTATATGATAAATAAAATCATATTAAGTTAACATTTCTCATAAAATTTTAAATTATTAAGAGGACTTATATATAATCGTGTTAAACGCTTTTTTTAATAATTTTATATTATATTTCAAAATATATTGATATCAAATAATCATTCAACCTTTATTAACATCACTTTTTGAGCTGTCCCTTTTTCTCCCAATACACAATTTTAAACGACAATGAACCTTAGTTGGTGATCGTCATGTAGTTTATCCTTTCTTAATTTTAGTTTAAATGAAATAAACTGTTCATTCTTTCCGCACAAGGAATATATTATAAATGTATAAGATATATTGTTGATTTATTTTATGCATAAAAATGGTGTGGGCAGAGATTCGCGAAAGATAGGTAACAAAATCATTAGTACAAACGTACCAAAAACATAATCGCGGTCAACTTTATTTTCCGGAAATAAACCCTTATTTTCGAAAAAAAATAAGTATGTATGTACTTTTTCTGAAAATAATTAATTTATTTTTTATTTTGAAGATAATATTTGGTTTTAAAATTCTAAAATAAATATTTATCTTTACAAAAATATGAAAATTTGTAAAAATTATATGAAATAAGTAACTTATTTTAATATAAGTAGACTTTTTGGCAAACAGCATCAACTCCCACCATCAAACATTTATACACTTTCTCTCTATATCTTTCTTTGTTACTTGTCTTAAAAATGGTAAGTATTGCAACAATGAGTTGTCTTTTTGTGACACTTACCTTAGCCTTCTTCGTGCATTCAGCATCAGCAGCAGTAGCATCTTACAATGTGCAAAAATTGGGAGCCAAAGCTGATGGCTCGACAGATGCAACAAGGTTCTTTCTTAGTGCTTGGAGTTTGGCTTGTGCTTCTAATAATTCAGCTCAAGTTTATGTTCCACCGGGACGATACTTGTTGAGCAGTGCCATAGTTTTTAGTGGTTACAATTGTAAAAGGGCTATGGTGATGCGTATTGATGGCATTATCGTAGCTCCTACTAATTATAATCTCATTGCGAAGGCTGAAAACTGGTTAAAATTCGACAATGTGAATGGACTTTACATCACTGGTGGAACCTTAGATGCTCAAGGTGCACCACTATGGGCTTGCAAAGCCTCGGGTAAAAGCTGCCCTGCAGGGGCTACGGTACGTCAATTGAATTAATATTTGACATGTTATTATTGAGTAATCAGCTCATCTAAAACTTTAACGTGTTAGAGGAAGACCCTAAATGGATTTTATATTATACTTTAACAGTTATTAGTACACACACAAACAAATAGTAATAATTGGTGACACGATTAATTAAATGTCGTATGGCACTTGTTGATTTATAGTATAATGTCATGCATTGCAGAGCATAGGATTCTACAGCTCGAAAAATATTGTTGTGAGTGGATTAACGTCAATGAACAGTCAACTGTTTCATATGATCGTCTATAAATGCAATAATACAAAGCTACAAGGAATCAAGATTTCAGCAGCGGCTGATAGTCCCAACACCGATGGCATTCATGTACAATTGTCAACAGGTGTCAGCATATTGAGCTCTCAAATTAGTACGGGAGATGATTGTGTCTCAATTGGACCTGGGACTACAAACACGTGGATTGAAAGCATTTCCTGCGGCCCCGGTCATGGCATTAGGTATATTTTATTAGATTATTACATTTCTTTAATAGTAGCTAGCAGTATATAGGTTATGTAGTCAAGATAAATATTTATCAACATATATTTATATATACCCAGTAATTACACTATTATAGTTTCATTATTATAATGTGGATGGAACTATTGTTGTCACAGCATTGGAAGTCTTGGTTGGGATTTGCAAGAACCTGGAGTTCAGAATATGACAGTTAAAACAGTTACCTTCCGAAATACCGAAAATGGTGTCAGAATTAAGACATGGGCAAGGTCTAGTACAGGGTTTGTTAGGAATGTGCTTTTTCAACACATTGTCATGGGTAATGTCCAGAATCCCATTCTAATTGATCAAGACTACTGTCCTGGAATTCAAAATTGCCCCGACCAGGTAAGATTTTGATGTAAAATTACTAGTCGTGTATACGGTTTGCTATATTTTTTTGGAGGAAATTTTTAAATGTTATCAAATATCTCATATATTTTTCTTTCATGTAATTCGTATTGTAGGTTTCGGGTGTGAAGATTAGTAACGTGATCTATCAAGACATTCACGGAACATCAGCAACACCCGTTGCACTGAGATTGCAGTGCAGCAAGAGTTATCCTTGCAGTGGAATAAGACTTCAAGATGTAGTGCTAACTTATAACAATACGCCAGCGACAGCATCATGTTCTAATGCTGCAGGAAAAGCATCTGGTGTTATGAGTCCTACTAGCTGTTTATAGGAAACATGTCAAAGTAGACTATTTCATACAGAAGAAGATGAGGCAGAGATTTACTGAATCAGTTATTATTTAGATTCATTAGATGCCGATTATCTTAAAATTGCATGTAATTCTATATCAAATACGTGATCGGTCCTTTTCAGGCCAACCATAATACTCTGTCCTCAAAAGAGGAACAGAACTATGAAGAAAGATTTACATGGACAAATAAATTGTATTCACTTTTGATTGGGCTGATAAAGAAACTGTTGACTCCATAACTTCTTATCATTCAACATCCCTTAAGCTACATCCCAGAAAATTTGGTACCAATAATTTACTGAAATGCAAATTATACTATTATTTTTCAATTTATGTAAATCAAATAAAGTTGTTTCTACCTGCACACTAGAACTGGAGTCAATGGACAGTATATAATACAGGATAATTTAGTTGCTTGGACATATAGATAAAACAGGAAGCAATGTTTATCAAGAAAAATATTAAATTCCAATAATAAGAAAAAAAATATTAAATTCCAATAATAAGAAATTAATCAATCAGGAGCCCGATTGGATATGCCAAGTGGTAATGAGTTTATCCTCTGTCGTCCCAGGTTTTGGGTTCCACTCTGGCTCACCCCGAGATTATTTAGAACAGTTACTCATTTAGGCTATAAGCCTAATTAGTCAAAAAAAAATTAATCAATCAGGAAAGTTAAACCCGATGCACAAGTGAAGTTCTTTAAAAATCAAACCAAAATTTTCTCTTCAGTACCTAAAAAGTGTAAAGAAACTAACTTCTACAAACAGCTTGATGGTACAACAATGCCAGATGTTGTTCCAGCTGCGTTAGTACATGACGCTTCAGCTGGTTGGTTTCTATATGTGAGCTTTACTTTCTCCAATTTTATACCATTGCATGGATTCTTCTTGCTGCAGTCGAATTTCACTGCTATCTCGGTTGCTGATGTTCCATGAATATCTTGGTACATCACATTGCTAATTTTCACCCCCGAAATCTGTGCATCAACAAAGAAACAGGAATCCTTATGACCGAGAGCTAATATTACGATGTTCAAATAGCTTAAACATTGTGAAAATGTAAACCCTGATCTATTGTTACCAAAAGCAGAGTTGTATTACAGGCTCATGCAATACTATGGTATGTGGATTTAAGGTCCACACTTTTTCGAAAAGAATTTTTACCTGACCAGGGCAATCCCTATTATTTGGGCAGTAATTTTGATCAATTACCAAAGGATTTTGCACATTGTTCATGGTAATGTGTTGGAACAATATATTCCTAACAAAACCAGAACTTGGCCTACCCCATGTTTTGATCCTTGCACCATTTTGTGTGCCAGAAAATGTAACTGTTTTTACTGTTACATTTTCTACACCTGGTTCCTTAAGATCTTTACCCAAACTCCCAATGCTGCACAAACATAGGACTTTCAGAAAAAACTCAACAACAGTTTATTCAGTTAATGAAAACAAATCAGCAGTACTATCTCTAATAGTCTAATTATCACCTGATGCCATGGCCAGGACCACACACAACGTTTTCGATCCACAGATCAGTAGTACCTGCACCAATTGAAATGCAATCATCTCCTGTCCTAATCTTTGTGTTTGAAATGGTGACTCCTGATGATAACTGAACATGAATTCCGTCAGTATTCGGGCTATTGCCAGAGGCCAACACCTTAACTCCTTTCATCTTTACATTTTTGCATCCATTGACAACAATGTGGAACATTTGGCTGTTTAACGATGTTAGCCCTTTTACTACAATGTTTTTTGCACCCGTGAAACCTAGTGTCTGCAGTGTCAACAATTTCAATAAAACTTTCCAATCTAAACAAATTGTGTAAAATCATAAACAATAGTTCAAGAATAATCAATCTTAAACATAACTACGAACCGTGGCTCCGGGAGGACAACTCTTTCCAGCCAACTTGCAAGTCCACAAACCAATGCCTTGGCCATCAAGAATCCCACCATTAATCGTAACACCATCAACTTGACGAAACTCTATCCAATGAGCCAAATTTCCCGTAACCCGAAAATTCGCAGGAGCCACCAGGACACCATCTATTCGAAACACCACATTTTTGTTATTGCATTTACCACCAAAATATACTCCTTGAATCAAGAATGTCCCATGAGGCACATAAATCGAGGCCGGCACGACCGACACACAAGCTGCCTTCCATGCATCCACTAAAGACTTAGATGAGTCAGTTTTTCCATCAGGTTTGGCACCTAATTGTACCACATCGAACGTAACACCTCCTGGTTTCGCTTTTGCTTGACGCAAGATGATGAAGATAAATGCAGCAAGTAAGATGAGACTATTCGAACTCATGTTTATGTTTTGGTTTAGCATTAGACTGTTAGATGAAGAGATTAAATGGGTTGGAGGGTTTAGTTGATAGGAGATGAAGAGTTTGAAACGGTTTAAAGGTGCATTTATAGTGAATTTAGTGTATGTTTACAAGGAGTGTATGAATGAAATAGATTCGAAATGATGTTCTTGCATGCTACCACCCGAATATAACGGATTGCATTAGAGCAATTAACACACTTTAACTCATTACTTAAATTTAATATAAAATAATAGATCTTAATAATTTAGGATATAGATAGGTATTATTAACTCCAACAATGTTACTTATATTTCTTCCCTATTTTATATTTTATTATTAAAAGTAATTTTTATCATTAAAGATACTGTTCAAGAGAGACAAAAATAATATTTTTAAAATTTTATTATAAAATATTAGTTAGGACATGTTTAGGGGTTTCTTATAATAATCAATGAAAGAAAAAACTTAGCAGTTCCTAGTGATATAAGGATCCACTAAGACACTTTTGGAGCACATTTTTTACTCTCATTCTTTAAATCTTGATTTAAGAACTCAAATAAGGAAGTTATTGGAGTTGCTCTTACGTACTTTTGGAGCACATTTTTTTACTCTCATTCTTTAAATCTTGATTTAAGAACTCAAATAAGGAAGTTATTGGAGTTGCTCTTACGTAATAATGCTTGATAAAGTACAAGTTATCATGCAACCAATTATTTATTTATTTTTTATTGTGGGAACCCGCAGCCGCTACCCTTTGGATGCGCACGGGGTAAACCCACGGGCTCACGCAATAGCCTGCAAACCACGTAAACCATGCAAACCACGTGAACAAGGTAAACCGCACAAGTGCGACAGGCTCTGACCCAGATGGCATAATCACAAATTCGCCTCCCGTGGGATTCGAACCTGTGACCAAGAGGATGATATTCATCTCTTTAATCAATTGAGCCAACCATTGCGGGCATCATGTAGCCAATTATGTATGTGCGTGGAAAGATTTTGCAATATATAATTAAATATTAAATTTTCGACTCCAAAAATTTACGTATTTGTTCAGAGGGCGGTTTTGAAAAATACTAATTTTTTTATTATTTTTTACAAAAATATATTTTTTTTATTTTTTATTTTACAAAAATACAATTTTTGAAGTTTTTTTGCAAAAATACGATTTTGCAACCTGATGCAACTAAAATCAACCTAAAATACAAAAAGTTCCTCATAGTTGCATTTGAGATTGATTTTAATTGCATCAAGTTGCATTGGTTGCAAAACCGTATTTTTGCAAAAAAAATTCAAAAGATAGTAACATGGCAAAAATGTTTTAAAAAACTAGTATTTTTGGTAAATACCCTTGTTTAAATTCATTAAAAAAGATCACGTTTTATTTTACTCCCGTATTATTTTAAAAAATCTAATTGTTAATATATATTTCATAGTATAAATCTTTTAAATCATGATTATTAATATTCTCGTATAAACTAAATTACATACAATATTAGTAACAAAGAATTTTGGTTTAATTTTAACAACATATCATAAATTTTTAAAAATTTGATCCATGACTCAAATGCCCTACCAATCAATTGGATTATTAAAAAAAATTAATGTTGAAAATCACTAAATAATGTAGAAGTATAAAATCTCTCACAAAAATAATTTAAAATTTTTAATTATAAATAAATATATTATAAAAGATCGTGTATTATTTTAATCCCATATATTTTTTATAAATATAATTGTTAATATATATTTCATACTATAAATCTTTTAAATCATGACTATTAATGTTCTCGTATAAAATAAATTACATACATTAGTAACAAAGATTTTTGATTTGATTTTAACAACATATCATAAATTTTTAAAAATTTGATCGATGACTCAAATGCCCTACCAATCAATTGGATTATCAAAAAATATTCATCCAAGAAAAAAAAGGATTCAACAGCGATATATTTAAGCGTTTGTTCAATTTTTATAGTATTTGTAAATGTCATATTACTTTTCATTATTGAATTGATCTCCCTTTTCAGAAAAAAAACATGTAAAAGTATAAATTCTCTTACAAAAATAATTTAATTTTTTTGACAGAATATACTTACATAGATAAATTGTATCAAGATACAACATCCATGAAAGGATTTTTTTCATTCAAAAAGTTTATTATCTAACCAAACGATATGAAAATGTCCTTGAAAATTTAGACAATAAGGTCTTAATGTCTGAGAAGAAAACATCTGTCGTACTCCAATCATTTAAATATGTTCGTCATCCGATCCAAATCCACAAAACACTGCAAAACCACCTCGAATTACAAAAATAATTAAAATAAGTCACTAAAATATGTTTAATATAAAATCATAATATATATAGGCAAATACTCAAATAGAAATCAAGTCAAATCTAAAAATTAATTTAATGCCCCGATAGGGCACTACACACAATTAAAATATACCATCTCACACAAAATCTTATCTAATCCCCTCCGTTTTTAATTTGATTTTTTCTGCTAATTGGTGAACCTTTTTTCAAATCTAATTTCACCACATTTTTCCCATCTCTCAACGATCAGTTTGCATACCATATGTACTATATTCCGGTGATTTCAATTTTTCCAGCAATCTCCATATATATTTATTTAACAAATCTGGTGATTTTGGTGATTCTTATAATACAAATTTGTGATTTATATAATACAAATTTGTGATTTATCTAATATAAATTTGTCGAACTGGTAACAAATGTAATATAAATTTGTAATTAATTTTAAAGTCGCCGGAATATAGCACATATGGTATGCAAACCGATCGTTGAGAGATGAAGAAAAATGTGGTGAAGTTATATTTGAGAAAAAGTTCGTCAATTAACGGGAAAATCAAATTAAAAACGAAGGGAATAAGTTTAGTTTCTAGTTTTTAGACAAAGTTTGTTGCTGTTGAAGTAGCACTATATATATATATATAATATGACACAAAATCGTCATTCAACGACATATAATAACCATCATATATTGTCAAAATGCCATCATATCTCGTAGAGGATCGCATATGATGCTAAAATAGTTCAAAAAAGTCATATTTGAAATATTTAAAAATAGATCTGAATGATATGAAATAGATCTGAAATATATAAAAATGGATCTAAAATTTTAAAGTTAAAACTTTTAAAAGATATAGATAAGAAAGATTATAATATAAGAATGTTTTTCTCATATACAATAGAATTATTTTTTTTGGAATTAGGATTTAGCGAGAGGGAGAGGGGAAAGGGAGAAAGAGAAGGAGGAGAGAAGAAGATTTTTAAAAATTTTAATTATAAATAAATATATTATATGAACGAGTCAAATATAACTAAAATTATTTTACACTAAAACACATATTCGATTAATCAACGACAACAACTCTATTATTCCTGATATAAATATATGAAAAATGTTAAAATATAAAATTATGTTAAAAATATTTCTAAATATTCCATGACATAATGTGATTAATTATAAGTTTATTAAGTCGTTGCAAGAGCGAACTATCCCTATGCGCATGCTAAAGGAGTCACATACTTATTCTATTTTTTTCCCTGACGCAACTGGGTTATTCTGAATTATATAAATTTAGGGGTGAAAACGAGTCGAACATCTTCGAATATACATGTGGTCAGATTCTACTCGAATTTATTATTACTCGTTAGAATTCGGTCCGGATTTGATTTTTTTTTTAATATCTCGATAATATTCTGTTCGAGTTCGTTTATTAAAATCCGTATTCGATTCGATTTGACTCGAATAAGTATCGAATAACTTATTTGAACCATATACTCGATCAGATTCGTATTTAAAAAATTCACCTACAAGAATTAGAACATTGACATTCAGACAATACAAAGATAAGCATACAATATTTAAACAAATCAAACCAGCACAAAAATATTACTACTAAATTGATCCATTCAAATATTAAACTGATAAGTTTTCCAAAAAATCAATCCAACAATAAAATACCAACATAAATATTTCACCAAACCAAATATAAAATCAAGTCTTAAACAAGAACATAAGCAATTGTTGTCTGAAATTGATAGTTAATAGTACGTAAAAATGAAGTGAAGTTGCAACTTCTTAATTCCTTCATCCTTTTGAGTTGATCTAACACCGTGGAGCTGGCGTAGCCTGATGAATCAGTTAAGTTACCTTCTTCATCATACTGCAGAAAATAGTTACAAGGCAATGAACTATTAATAGTGTATGTGAGATAATAAAAAGTTTTATACATAATTTATCATACCATTGAATGAGCAGAATTTGAAACTTTGTATTCAGCTCTAAGCCAATCAGAAGTGCAAATCAAGGCTTCAACAGTATTAGGTTTCAAAGAACTCCTGTACTGATCCAGCACACGACCACCTGCACTAAAAGTAGATTCAGATGCCACGGTAGTTATCGGAACAGAAAGAATGTCTTTTGCCATCTCTGACAACACTCTAACCTTTAGAGTATTACTTTTCCACCATTGTAGAACATCAAATGACTCTCCTGGAGTGTATAGATATCTTCCTTCCTCAAGATACACATCCAAATCAGATTTTAAGGGAGAGATATGATCAATTCCTTGAGCCCAAGAATTAAATTCAGCAATACTTTGAGTCACATTCTTACCACTGAAAGTGTTTGTCCTAAATCCAATCATGTATGATGAGTTAGGAAGAACTTTCTTGTATTCTTATTTGATTTCATTAATATTAATAAAAGACTTATTTGTTTTATTACGGGCTTTATCTGTTTAAAGTGTCTTAAATAAGATGTTCCATAGTTTAGAGTGAAGCTTCTAGAATTATAATGAGATTATAATAGTGAGATCTAGAAGATGATGACTCTTGACTTAAACAGTTCCTGATCATAGGATAACTAATTGGAAGTTAGTGAATCCGCAAAGATTGGTACATACTATGCTTGCTCCTTTAAGGAGGATGTCTGTTCTCATAGACATTTGTGTGGTGACACTATAGCTAGTATGTAGGTGCTTATTAAGAAATAAGTTCACTGAACGTGACTCGATAAATTGAACAACTAATGGAGTTTACTCATGTGTCAATAGTTGTTCACTAAGTGATAGTTGTGCAAGTATCCTTAGACTTGAGATCGTTAAAGTTATCTTGTATATAATGAACTATGTTTTGGTTTAGTCCTTAGTCTCAAGGACATCCATTAGGTCTATTCCGGGCATAGGGATTTGTGTATGAAGATAGTTAACGTCAATAGAGGATCCACCCCTTCCAGTATGGGAAGAGAATATCCTATGTTATTCTTAGTATGCGAGTTCTGGAATCTCTGGCCAGAGTGAATGAAATTAGAAAGGAGTTTCTAATTTGCATTAATATGAACTTTGCACTATGAATAAGAAAACATATGATTAAATTTAATAGGCTTGACACGAGTTCCATGCCTTGTATTTAATCGGGATATTGTAGGGTGGAAGGAATTGATTGTGCGGTAACTAGTCACTGACAGGTTCTTGGCAGTGAATTCATATTATCCGGATAGTCGCGATATGTTGAGAAGCATCACTCACGATGTAGAATAAATATAATTAATCAGTTAATTATATTTAATGAATTATTAGAATTCATATAAATAATAAATAAAAAGTTTATTATTATTTATTTCTACTACCGGCTTAATATTGAACCTACATGGTCACACCATAAAAGAATATTTTCTTTGATGAAAAGATTTAAATTATGAGAGAGAGAATTATTTTCTAAATAGTTTAGAAAAGGAAATAATTATTAAAATAGTTTTAATTATTATTAAAGCATTTTATTATAATATGGGGTTTAATATAATAATATATATTGATATATTATTTATAGGAAAAACCCTAGGATAGTCCTATAAATAGAATGAGATGCATCATTCTAAAGACACTTCTAGGTTTTGGAGAAAACACAAGTCTCCATCTCTCTCTCTCTCTTTTCTCTCTAAAAAGGTTTTAGAAATTATTTGAAGATCTTCATCAAAGGAAGAATTCTTGGTGGATACAGGTAGAGTACTTCACACTCTGAGAAGTAGCTGCTAGGATCTCTTGTTCACACACTTGGATCGCTTTAAAGGTATGGTTTCGATTCCATCTCGATTTATATGATAATATGCGATCATATATATGGGTTTACGGAAATAATTGTAATATCACGCTTCCGTACCTCCGTAAATTCCTTCAATGGCATCAGAGCTAGGTTATGCATATAGAGATTCATGTAAAAAAAATTCAGATTTTTTGGAGCATGTATGGATTTATTATGATTTTTGCAAGTTTGTTTAGATTTAATTATGAATTAATTCGAAATATTTTTTGCATGAGATTTTGACCACTGATCTGGATTCTACAAGTGTTGTGGATCATCTGGGTATTTTTTTCATAATTTTCTGATGTATAGATTATTTGTTATGAATTTTTTAAAATTGTTTTAATTAAAATTCATGTAATAATTATGCATGTTGAAAAATATGGATTAATATTTGCACTAGGACCCTTGGCTGATTTGGTTATTTTAATATGCTGTTGGATATCAAAAATGATGTTTTTATGTTTTTTTATTAATTTATTAATTAATAGTTAATTAATTTATTAATATTAAAATATAAAGATATTAATAATAGTTATTATAATAGTTAATATATATAAACGTTTATGTATAAAACGAAACGGCAGACTGTGTAACATTCAACGGTCAAATTTTTTTTCTTTCCCAGCTGCGGTCACGCGCGCGTGGCTAACAGACAAGGATATGGGTTGCTGCGCATTAAAGGAATGCGCGACAGTGTCTATTACGCATTTATGAAATGCGTTACAGCTTGTAACGCATACGACACACGCGTTACACAGGAAAATTGGCTTTAATGGCTGTAACGCGTGTGATAAATGCGTTACGCCCCTCCTATCCACATTAAATTTGATTTTTTGGAGTTCCGTAACTCCGATTTGGGCGTGCAATATATCGTTAGATTCGTTTTTCCGAGACGGATTTAATGGAGTGGTCAAATAATTTTAATATAAAGGTTTTGAACTGTCCATATTCCCTAAAGTGTTTTAAAGCATGTGTTAATTGTTTTAATTTTTACTATAATAAATCCATACATCATTATATCATTGTATGACATGATATTTCTTGCATGCTTACTTGTTTATTTAATTTTATATATGAGATATATGCCTAGATTTACCATGCGATGATAGATTTAGGTGAACCTAAATCAACATAAGGTGTGCTCTAGAAAATCTAGAATAGGAATCGTTTCTTGCCCTAACAATAATATTATATATACAATCATGAGATTCTTGTGTTTGCGAAACACATAATTAAATATGAATTTTCAATATTGAGAGAAAGGATGATTCTGTCTAAGAAAGGGGTATTAAGTGACGCCTCTTGACAATGCTCCCCCCGATCTGGGAATTATCCGATTATCGATTATTGGTTTGAAATATTTAATTTAAAAGGAAGAATCTTTTTGTAATATGATTATGATTGTTAAATAATATTGTTTAATTAATAATAGTTGATAATTATTTATTTATGAAATAAATAATCAGTTAACAAATTTTATTAATTGATTAAATAAGATTTATTCGATTATAAAATAGTAAGGATGTGATCTTAATATTATTAATTATTGATTTAATTTAAGAAATTAAATTAAGGGAGATATTTATTTTCTAAAAGGGTTTAGAAATAGTATTAATAATTAAAAGAGTTTTGATTATTAATTAATTATTTGGTTAGTAATTGTAATACTTTATAGAAAACATTTAATTGAAATTTGTGTCTATAAAATATGTGTAATTATAAACCTTATAATAAAAATCCCTCTTAATTAAAAATAATATCAAGTAGTAATTGGCCAATGACACAACGGGCTTGTGTCGGTCATAGCCTTCCAACATGATAGAAAGTAGTTCTTATTTTTGAATCATTGTCGTTTCGTGCTACAGCCGAGGGCTTTGATTTCGAAATAAGAAATACTTGTCTATTACATAGAGATGTATACAATGAGTTAGAATCTAATAGTCGTTACGTGCCACAGCCGTGGGCAGTTGGAGACTGATTCAGTTGTATGAAATGTTGGGTTAGACTTGACTTAGAATATTGAGTTTGTCGTGCCACAGCCGTGACTCAATTATTCAAGAGGCTAAAGTTTTAATTAGGGAATGACATGAGATGTTATTGACAAGAGTTGTCTGCCTACTGAACATCACATGGCGTTTCGTGCTACAGCCGAGGTTGTGTGATGGAATGTAGGATCCCTATTCCCACTAGCATTATGAATGCTTAATTTTTCACTTAGAGGGTTGTATAAATTAGATAAACTAGGGGGAGCCACTTATGAATAAAGACCCGATTCATATAGTGTTTTAATAATGAAATTGATTATTTGCTAAGTGTTGTTATGTGTTTGTCATTTACAGATTTTAGATATACATCATGTCTTCTGCACTATCACTACGAAGCATACTAGATGCTCACAAGTTGACTGGTCCAAACTTTGCTGATTGGCTTCGAAACCTAAGAATTGTTCTTAGGGCTGAGAAGTTGGACTATGTGCTGAACTCACCAGTACCCGATGCTCCTGCCGAAGATGCTCATGATGATGAGCATGTAACTTACAGGAAGTGGATGGATGAAGCAAATGTTGCTCAGTGCATCATGCTGGCATCTATGAACTCTGAGCTGCAAAAACAGCATGAGAACATGGATGCTCATACCATTCTAGTACGCCTACAAGAGTTGTATGATGTACAAAGCAGGACTGCTCGATATGAGATATCGAGGGAGCTATTCCGTTGTAGAATGGCGGAGGGATCATCTGTGAATGATCATGTGCTTAAGATAATCAATCTGATTGAGCGTCTTGGGCAACTTGGTTTTGTCATGGATGGGGAGTTGAGCCAAGACTTGGTCTTGCAATCACTCCCAGATTCGTTCTCGCAGTTTGTTGTGAACTTTCACATGAACAAATTGGATGTCAGCCTGCCTGAACTCCATAACATGTTGAAGACTGCTGAGTCGAACTTTCCCTCTAAGAAAGGTTCTGTTTTTCTGATTGGTGGTAGATCCACTTCCAAGAAAAGGAAGTGGAATCCTCCCAAGAAGAAGAAAGTAGGTGAGAAGAAGCCAGTTCCACCAAAAGCTGAAGACCCCAAAAGCAAAGCTGTTTTCTTTCACTGTAACAAGGTGGGGCACTGGAAGAGGAACTGTAAGGTTTACCTTGCAGAACTGAAGAAGAAGAAGGGTAGTGAGACTGCCGCTTCTGGCTCAGGTATGTTTATGATTGAAGTAAACATGTCACTAAATCAAATTTCTACTTGGGTATTAGATACCGCCTGTGGTTCTCACATTTGCAATTCATTGCAGGGACTAAGGGATAGTAGGACTCTTGAGGAAGAGGAGGTTATTCTGCGGATGGGCAATGGAGCAAGAGTTGCTGCTGTATCTGTAGGATTATTTGATTTACATATGCCTACGGGCAAGACTATTGTTTTAAATAATTGTTATTTTGTTCCCTCGATTGTGAGGAATATTATTTCTATTCCCATGTTAGACAAGGCTGGATTTTCGTTTATTATTAAGAATAATGAATGTTCAATTCTTAGAGATAATGTTCTTTATGGTAGTGGTATTTTGAATAATGGTCTGTATGTATGTGACGTAGAGCATAGTTTACTACAAGTTGAACATACTAATAAAAGGAAAAGGGATGATGAAAATCTCACATATTTATGGCATTGCAGACTTGGTCATATTAGTGAAAATAGACTACGGACATTGCACAAGGAAGGGTTACTTGAACCTTTTGATTTTGAATCATATCCTACATGTGAGTCTTGTCTATTGGGAAAAATGACCAAATCTCCATTTAGTGGACATGGAGAAAGGGCTGCAGATTTGCTAGGATTGGTACACACAGATGTATGTGGACCGATGTCTACGCAAGCCATGGGTGGTTTTTCCTACTTCATTACTTTCATAGATGATCGATCTAGATTCGGATATGTGTATTTGATGAAACACAAATCTGAAGCCTTTGAAAAGTTCAAAGAATATAAGTATGAAGTAGAGAAACAAACCAAACATAGTATTAAAACCCTTCGATCAGATCGAGGTGGTGAATACTTGAATGGAGAGTTTCTAGATTATCTCAAAGAAAATGGTATAGTCTCTCAATGGACTCCTCCATATACTCCACAGTTAAATGAAGTATCAGAAAGGAGAAATCGAACTTTGTTAGACATGGTTCGATCCATAATGAGCTATGCAGATCTTCCAGTATTCCTATGGGGTTATGCATTGGAAACCTCAGCATATTTACTGAATAAGGTGCCTTCCAAATCTGTTCCTCAAACTCCGTATGAGATATGGAAAGAAAGGAAACCGAGTCTTAAACACGTTAAGATATGGGGATGTCCAGCTTATGTCAAGAAAGTTGACCCTGGTAAACTGGAATCTCGATCTGTAAAATGTAGATTTGTGGGATATCCTAAAGAGACTTTAGGGTATTACTTTTACACCGATCATAGGGTGTTTGTCTCCAGACATGCTACCTTCTTGGAAAAACAGTTTATCCTTGAAGGAAACAGTGGGAGCAAAATAGAACTTAATGAAGTTCAAGAAACACAAACTACTACAGTTCAAGAGGAAACACCTGTTCAGACTGAACAACCTTCTGTGGAACAGCCCATTCGTAGGTCAGAGAGAGTGTCTCGCCAACCTGAGAGGTATTATGGCCTTGTCATTGAGAATGACAATGAGTTAACAATCGTTAATGATGACGACCCAATGACCTATAATGAGGCTATAAGTAGTATTGACTCAGAGAAATGGCTAAGTGCCATGAAATCCGAAATGGATTCTATGTATACCAACCAAGTATGGACTTTGGTTGAAGCACCCAAGGATGTGAAACCTGTAGGGTGCAAATGGATATACAAAAGAAAGATTGGAGCGGAAGGCCAGGTGGAGACCTATAAGGCCAGGCTCGTGGCAAAAGGATTCAAACAAAGGCAAGGGATTGACTTTGATGAAACTTTTTCGCCTGTAGCCCTGCTTAAATCAATTCGGATTTTGCTTGCGATTGCAGCTTACTATGACTATGAGATCTGGTAAATGGACGTGAAAACGGCCTTCCTCAATGGGAAACTTGAAGAGGAAGTGTATATGACACAGCCAGAAGGTTTTATTTCCAAAGGGAATGAACACCTAGTGTGCAAGCTACTACGAACCATATATGGATTGAGGCAAGCTTCTCGTAGATGGAACATCCGTTTTGATGAGACAATCAAAGAGTTTGGTTTTATCAAAAACATAGATGAACCATGTATCTACAAGAAGGTTAGTGGGAGCGCGGTAACATTTCTTGTGTTGTATGTGGATGACATACTTCTTATAGGAAATGATATACCGATGCTTCAATCAGTCAAAGTGTGGCTATCAAAGAACTTCACTATGAAGGACTTGGGAGAAGCATCCTACATTCTCGGTATAAAGATCTATAGAGATAGATCTAGAAGAATGATAGGTCTTACCCAGGGTACATACATCGAGAAAGTGCTTAAAAGATTTAGCATGGAAAACTCCAAGAGAGGTCTCATGCCGATGAGCCATGGAGTGTCCCTTTCCGAGAAAATGTCTCCTAAGACAGCTGAGGAAAGAGAGCGTATGAGTAAGATTCCTTATGCTTCAGCAATAGGATCTATCATGTACGCGATGATATGTACTAGGCCTGATGTTGCTCATTCAATCAGTGTGACGAGCAGATATCAGTCCGATCCAGGTGAAGAACACTGGAAAGCAGTAAAGAACATCCTTAAGTACTTGCGAAGGACTAAGGATATTTTTCTTGTTTTTGGTGGTTCTGAATTGATAATAGAAGGTTATACCGACTCTAGTTTTCAATCGGAATGTGATGATAGCAAATCTATGTCAGGGTACGTGTTTACTCTGAATGGTGGTGCGATTAGTTGGAAGAGTTCCAAACAGTCTACAACGGCTGACTCCACAGCGGAAGCAGAGTATATAGCTGCAAGTGAGGCTGCGAAAGAAGCCGTTTGGATGAGGAAATTTGTTTCTGAGTTGGGAGTTGTTCCTAGTGTTGAGGAGCCTATTGTATTGTATTGTGATAACAATGCAGCAATAGCACAAGCCAAGGAACCTAGGTCTCATAAAAATTCCAAACATGTTTTGTGGCGCTTTCATTTGATTAGGGAGATCATAGAAAGGGGAGATGTCAAAATAGAGAGAGTTGACACACATAACAATATAGCAGACCCACTTACAAAGCCGTTGTCTCAGATTCTTTTTTATCGTCATAAAAGGTAGATGGGTATTACTTACCAGGGTAATTGGCTTTAGTCCAAGTGGGAGATTGAAAGTGTTTGTCCTAAATCCAATCATGTATGATGAGTTAGGAAGAACTTTCTTGTATTCTTATTTGATTTCATTAATATTAATAAAAGACTTATTTGTTTTATTACGGGCTTTATCTGTTTAAAGTGTCTTAAATAAGATGTTCCATAGTTTAGAGTGAAGCTTCTAGAATTATAATGAGATTATAATAGTGAGATCTAGAAGATGATGACTCTTGACTTAAACAGTTCCTGATCATAGGATAACTAATTGGAAGTTAGTGAATCCGCAAAGATTGGTACATACTATGCTTGCTCCTTTAAGGAGGATGTCTGTTCTCATAGGCATTTGTGTGGTGACACTATAGCTAGTATGTAGGTGCTTATTAAGAAATAAGTTCACTGAACGTGACTCGATAAATTGAACAACTAATGGAGTTTACTCATGTGTCAATAGTTGTTCACTAAGTGATAGTTGTGCAAGTATCCTTAGACTTGAGATCGTTAAAGTTATCTTGTATATAATGAACTATGTTTTGGTTTAGTCCTTAGTCTCAAGGACATCCATTAGGTCTATTCCGGGCATAGGGATTTGTGTATGAAGATAGTTAACGTCAATAGAGGATCCACCCCTTCCAGTATGGGAAGAGAATATCCTATGTTATTCTTAGTATGCGAGTTCTGGAATCTCTGGCCAGAGTGAATGAAATTAGAAAGGAGTTTCTAATTTGCATTAATATGAACTTTGCACTATGAATAAGAAAACATATTATTAAATTTAATAGGCTTGACACGAGTTCCATGTCTTGTATTTAATCGGGATATTGTAGGGTGGAAGGAATTGATTGTGCGGTAACTAGTCACTGACAGGTTCTTGGCAGTGAATTCATATTATCCGGATAGTCGCGATATGTTGAGAAGCATCACTCACGATGTAGAATAAATATAATTAATCAGTTAATTATATTTAATGAATTATTAGAATTCATATAAATAATAAATAAAAAGTTTATTATTATTTATTTCTACTACCGGCTTAATATTGAACCTACATGGTCACACCATAAAAGAATATTTTCTTTGATGAAAAGATTTAAATTATGAGAGAGAGAATTATTTTCTAAATAGTTTAGAAAAGGAAATAATTATTAAAATAGTTTTAATTATTATTAAAGCATTTTATTATAATATGGGGTTTAATATAATAATATATATTGATATATTATTTATAGGAAAAACCCTAGGATAGTCCTATAAATAGAATGAGATGCATCATTCTAAGGACACTTCTAGGTTTTGGAGAAAACACAAGCCTCCATCTCTCTCTCTCTCTCTTTTCTCTCTAAAAAGGTTTTAGAAATTATTTGAAGATCTTCATCAAAGGAAGAATTCTTGGTGGATACAGGTAGTGTACTTCACACTCTGAGAAGTAGCTGCTAGGATCTCTTGTTCACACACTTGGATCGCTTTAAAGGTATGGTTTCGATTCCATCTCGATTTATATGATAATATGCGATCATATATATGGGTTTACGGAAATAATTGTAATATCACGCTTCCGTACCTCCGTAAATTCCTTCAACCACCGCTCACCTGCATACTTGAATCAATGTTACCAGTAGATGAGTTTGAATTAGTTGCGTGCGTTTTGCAATGATTTGTAGCATAGTGAGTATACAATTCATGCAAAGTCTTGACAACTAAATCAGCATTCCGTTTTGCTTCTGCATCAATCAAGTATATTTTAGGAAAACAGAACTGAATCAAGTACATCTTGTATCTTGGATCAAGCACAGATGCAATAGCCATTAACAAATTACATTCTGCCCAGTATTTGTCAAACTTGGCCTTCATTTTCACAGCCATATTCCTCATAAATTCAGACTCGTCAACACAAGTTGAGAGTAACAACTCTTTTATCTTCCAAATCTCTGGAAGAAAAATATTGGACGTCGGATACTCATAACCTGAAAAAACAGTGATTGCCTCATGAAACACTTCTAGAAACCGAATTACTTTAATCGTCTTTTCCCAATCCTCTTCAGAAGGCACTGAATTAAAAAAAGGATCTCTGTCATGGTACTTGGGAAACACATCCTTGTATATCAAAGCAGATTCTAGCATTGCATATGTAGAATTCCATCTTGTCGGGACATCTAATGCGAGTTTTTTAACATTAGACAATTGACATTGCCTAGCTATTTCATAAAACTTATGCAATCTACTTGGAGAACCTTTTAAATACTTCACACTTTCTCTAACATTAGCAATTATATCCTTTATCATCCCTAATCCATCCTGAACCATTAGATTAAGTACATGGGCACAACATCGAACATGAAAAATCTTTCCACCAAAATATAAGTTACCTTTCAAAGAAAATAAATCTTTCAAATGCCTAACTGCAGAATCATTACTTGATGCATTATCCAAAGTAATAGTTGATATTTTATTCTCAATCCCCCAAGAGTTCAAGCATGTAAAAATTGAATCGCTAATCATGAGACTAGTATGAGGTGGAGGGATATGACAAAAATTGATTACCCTTTTCTGCAATTTCCATTCAGGATCAACATAATGAGCAGTGATTGTCATGTATCCTACGGTTTGGTTCGAAGTCCACAGATCAGAAGTAAGGCTAAATGTTCTTATGCCACTAAAGAAAGCCATCAATTTCTTTTTCTCAAGTGCATATATTTTCATACAATCAGCCCTAATCGTAACCCTTGACATTGGTTCAAACCTAGGGTTTAAATTCTTTGCAAACATAACAAAGAAAGGATGCGCAACCATTCTAAATGGGTACTCATGCACGATTATCATTTTAGCCAAAATTTCCCTAACATTTTCTTTGTCATATTTAAAAGAAGTCAAGCTATTCAACTTGCCCTCAGGATCGACGCTAGGAAACGACAAGACTTTTTGATTTGTCCCAGAAATTTTAGCCAATCTTACCATACAAACATTTAAATGTCGACCTAGGTGACTAGTTGAACCAGTGGGTTGAGGTGCCATATTTAAGCCACAATGGTTGCACTCAATTTTTTTTCCCCCATTTTCAAGTTCAGTCTTGGTAAAATCAAGCCATACCTTTGATGTTAGTCTCTTCTTTCTTACTTTTTTATTTGCAGCATCTTGAGTAGTAAGAGATGCTGATTCGGTGGATTGACCAATGTTCCTTTTCCGAATAACTTCATTAGCAACTTGAGTTTCTTGAAGAGCAGAGAGATTCTCAATTTGGCTAACAGGATTATGCCCATCAGTACCTGCCAATAAACCATTAAAATACATAAGTTTGATGGCCAAGATCAAGAATTAAGTATCAAAAAATATTAATATAGGCTATTAACAATAGATAAATAAACTATAAAATAAAAACAATTACCATTGTCTTCACTATCCATATTGAACTGAACAGAGCTTGAAATTCAAAGTAAACTGGGTGGTAAACTAGGAATTATGATCTTTATATAGGCATAAAATAATGAATGAAAAATGGAAATTGAAACCTCATACCTTTGGAATTAGGCAATTGACTGTCTCGATTCCGGAATTTGATTTAATTTCTTCAATCGATTGATATTTTTGATGGTAAGTAATTAACTATTATGTATATGTGGTTATTAGCTGCAAGTGTGATGCATATCCCTATGTTTTGAAAAAAATTGAATCAATTACTCTGTCGATTGAGGTGCTGATGAGCTATAAATCAGTGATTGAAATTTCATCACAAATCCCTTAATTATCTCTCTATTTTAGTTAATAATAGTAACACACCTAATATATGGGTATATTTATATATATGTGTATATACTGTATGTAATTCGAATCTGCACGAATAAATCCGAATCGAGTACTCGAATTTAGACCGAGCTTTCGAATCAAAATTTGAACGAATAGTGACATGATCATATTCGACTCGAAATTTATTCGAATACTAAAATAGGACTTGAATTCGTTCGAATTTTATACGAATACGAGTAATACTCATTTTTAACGAGTCGGATCCGGGTTCGAATCCGGATTACTCGGATTCGTTTTCAGCCCTATATAAATTCATCCTTTTCGAACGCATCATATGCAATATAATCATATAATGGGTCTCGTACATTCATATTAATTTCATTAATTTAAAATTTTCAAATTATTTTATCATTTGAAAATGATTTTTATATTAAATTTTATATGTCTAACATTACTCTAAATTCATTCGCAGTAATAAAGGTATGTTATAGTAATAAAGGATTGATTAGAAAGTATAATAAACATAGATGCACAACAAAACCCCAGAAAATAAATTTACTTTGAATATACTCAAGGAGCTTTTCAGAAAATAAATTGATTTGGAATGTTGGAGTAACATGAAATTGTTACTTTTAATTTGTTAGCTAAATAAAAGGTGCTACTTTTAATTTGTTATCTAGATTACGTAAATTATACTATATACATACTACTGAATATAAGGGATCTTTTGTCACTTTGGATACAAGATTAAATGTCTCCATTCTCTGGACCACGTGAACTTCGTTTACGTTGATGAGTATATATTTAGTTTTTTTTTGCATATAGCTATTGAATATATCAATCTCTCTTCATTTATTAATTTTTTATTTATTTTTTAATATTTATTAAAATAATATATTTTCTTCATTAACTTTAATAAGTCCAATTAATTTATCCACTTTTTCTTTTTTCTTTTTTCTTCTTCTTTTTTATAGTGTTTATGTTCAATACAAATGTTAATAATGGAAGCGGGAGAATGTTATCCAATATCATTTGTAATGAATTTTATATTTTATAAGGATACAAGGTTATTTACTTAAAAAAATAGTCCAACAAACTCAATATCATTAATTAGTCTTGTGGGATATGTGGAATGCAAAACTTATTTTTTAAGTATTTCAGAAAAATTTCATAAGATTAATCTCAGGGTCCTTTTTCTCTTTTATATTTACTATATTTTATTGTAAAAACATCCATGATCACAAGTTTGTTGATACGATTTTAAGTTGATATTCGAAACCAAATCAATACAAAACTGCAAATCAATTTTTTCGGTAAGAAAGAAGAAAAATTGAATCATAAAAAAAACTCCAGAAATGCTTTGTATTGTGTGGGATTTAAAGAGGTAGCGCATAAAAACTAATGGTACTATAACTCATCACAATCATACTATCATAATTCAAGTAGTTGAGCCAACTCAATTTTAGTATTTATACTTTTTGTTAAATAAAAAATAGTTCATAAAATGTACGAGTATTATTTTAGATATTTATATTGTATTACTAAAATTTCTTGGTTAACATGTTCATAAATAATAATATTATATCTATTATAAAAGCTATTATATCTAATAAATATATAAAAGCTATTATATCTATCATATTATTAAATAATATTCGATATTTTACCTTAAATACTACTAGAATTGCAAGATTCATATTCTATCAACATCATATACAAATTAAATATTTATATTAGTAATATTAAAGATATATATAATTTATTATGATTATTGTTGTTTCTGTAATAAAATTATAATTATATGATAACTTTTTTTTTAATATGGTAATATAGTTTTTAAAATTCTAATATTACAAGAATAATTTTTAATAGTCCACATATTATAAAGAACATTTTGTATTATAATTTTAAAAACAATAAGATAATTTTAAAATAATTTATTCTTTTTAATATTAAAACTCATAATTTGCATGAAATAATCATAGACTACCAACCCCCGATATCTAAGTCACTGCACCAGACAATTCGGTAATCGATTCGATTTCGAATTTATTCTGATCAGATCAGTTTTTTATTATAATATATTTAGCACGCTTAAGATCTGCGCTTAAGATCTGATTCGATTCGGGTGAGTGAGAATCGAACCTCAATTTTAATCGGTTATAGTTTGGACTGAATCAGTTTTAGTTGTATTCAGCCCAATTCTTCAACTCATCTTGGAAATAACAGTGGTTATAGAAATATAGACGGATGAAATAACCACTGTACCCATAAGTTAGCACCTTCATCGCAGTGAAGATTCAACTTAGAGATCAAAAATACCGGAGTCCATTATTATAACAATGGTAGTGTCTGGGACAGCTGACAGGTACACATTCGATAAGAAAGAAGTTTCAACCTTTCTACAAGTAACACAATCATATTAACAGATATGGCCGTTCTAAGGCAAGGCAACATTTTCTTCCGAAGCTGCACTGACAGCTTGCTGCAACACATTAGTGGCATATCATTATCGAACTTGTCGTAGCACAGACACATAATGTAAGTGTGCACTAGAGTGTACAAAAAAATACAAAGGTCCGCAATAATGTAACACACACCTGAATGCATGAAAGCGTGAATTGTACATCACTTGCTGAAATTTGGTGGTGGAGGACAAGTCTAACCCTGTAGTAGTAACAACAAAAATAACATTATATCAATTTCTTTCCTGAATAAGTTATAGCCGGTCTGGTTTGCCACTTTACCATGGAAGCTGAACCTGTTGTGGAACCCAAAGCCCCTGGTTACCCTATTTAAAATTATTACTCCCTCCATTCCTAGTTGGCTATTGGTTATAGACGGTAAAACATTAATTATAGTGTTCATATTACTTAGACACCCTTGTAAGTTGTAACTTCAATTATTAGAAACAAACAGAATATAAAACAGGGGCATTTGGTGGAAAGTACGACATTTAATGTACTTCGAAAATTTAAAACAACTGATATAAAGGAATGATAACAAAAGTCTAAAACGACTAACAAATGGGAACGGAGGGAGTAATATGCTATGTTACTCGGACTCGGCTAGAAGTGTCCAACATGGATACGTGTCCAAGTATCGGACTCGGCAACATTTTGAAAAATATACATGTTTTTGGCTTAAAATAAGTGTCCAAGTCCGAGTGTCCATGTCCGAGTGTCGAGTGTCCGACACGGGTACTCGAAGGTAAAATGAAGAGTCCAAGTAACATAAGTAATATGTATGAATTATAATGTTTGAATTTATTTTTTTAATATTTTTAATGTATTTACAAAATTGCTATAAAGATATAATTAACTAATAGATCCAAGGGCACGTTCTTGAGTATCCCAGCAATCTGCATAAGTTCTATTGTGCATGGGTTAACTATTCTTTAAAAATTGGTGTAGTACATCAAAAACAATCTTCCATTGTAAAAAACCAAAAACATTATTTGAATTGTTACGCCCTTAATCTAATCCTAGATCATTATATGCAGACATGTTTGTCCATTTTTTAATTAAAAATAACATTAATATAACAAAAAGTTAATTTGATATAGCAGCACAAGTGAGAAACGCGCACATTTATCTACCATTTTTTCTGTGTACATGCATATTCTTATTCTAATATAAGATCTTGACAAACTGGAGAACATATTGTACAAAGAGTATTACATATTATTTCAGCTTTCTAGTATAATCAAATTTGGTTCGCATATTTCTATCCCTATATGAAGGTCTGGTCAATCAAATCTTATCGTATATGTATCTATGCCCACAACTTGTAATAAACAGATTGCCAAATTGTAAGCTTACAAGAGACCTTTGGCAACTTACTGTAAGCTGCAAATACATTTAAAATGAAGTTGCATGCCTTTTAATGCAGGTGAGAGATCAAGCAAGGAAACCAACTGGATATCAATATATAGTAAGCAAAAGCTGCACAAACCTGTACGGTGTATCTTCCATAACAAGTATACCATGTCTCTCAAGGGCCTTGCATAGTTTTGGTCCAGTCATATTTGAGCACTCTAGTATATCCAAGTATACCTAGTCACAAAGAAAAGGATATCTTAAGTGGTGGTTTCAGAAGATCAAAACTTATATAGGTAACAATGTTGGAAGAATATTCTATCAGCAAGATGTTAGCATGTCAGCATTTCATGTCTTTATCCAAATTGGAACTCAAAAGTAAGGAGATATGAACAGGTCAAATGAAAATATATTGGATAAAGTAAAGTTTATATGCATAATAATAAATAAACTGATTCTTATTCTGTCCAGTTTGTCTGGGAAGTCAAGTGTGAGTTTCATGTTATTTTAATTGAGTGCGAAAAGGTAATTAAAGGATAATTTCTTAATGATAGTTATTCTGAAGGGAAGTTCTGTAAGTTTAACTTCATATATACAGATTTCTGCAAGTTCTGTAAGTTTAACTTCATATATGCGAGTACACAGAAACATATGTACCGATTTGTTTACATTCTAGAAACTTTTCAAACTTAATCTCCTAAACTCGGATCAAAGTACTTACTAGTGAAAGAATATCTTTACATATCTGCAGTAGATATTTTATTTGCAAAATTAGACCTAAAAAGGAGAGAAAGCAACATAAACTGCAAAAAATAATTTTTAGCACACCCCTGAATTCATACCAGTTATAAAATGCAGCTTTATTGGATCTTGTTTGAACTCTGACTTTAAAATGATGATGATGATGGTTACCTTGCATGATATTATCTGCAATTGTCCTAATTACTGAATATACCTCCTTTGTAATTGGTGATCTTGAAAAATGTTTTATAAGGAAAAGAAGATGATAATGAAGACATGTAACTCGTGGAAGTTCATACTGTGTTCTGTTTATAATAATGGATGATCACCTTAGCACAAACACAAGAAGATTTCACCTTTGTTTGAAGTGCAAATGCAAGACATATGATTAGATTCTGATACGCTAGGCAATTTAATCCGAGTAGAGTTCAATTTTTCCATTACCCACACGTCAAGCTTCAATTTTTATAATTGGCGAAATTAAGACTACTAGTCAGACATGTTGATACTAACAAAAGTTCCAAAATGGATATCTTTACGATTGCAGCAAATATTTGTCATAGTTGAAATTTCAACAAAATGCTCACTTTTTACTCAAAACAAAAAAACAAAACAAAATGCTCACTTATTTCAATTCTAACAATTGAGTGTGTTACTTACGATGTTCGTCTCCACAGCAGCAACATCCACCCTTAGTCCATTAATTTTATCTAGTCCCTCTGAAAAAAAATATAAAGAAATGATTTTAAAATATAGCAAGCTGATATATAGCACATCACAAAAAATTGTGTTTCTACTTGTCATAAAAAAAACATTTGCGGTTCCTAATGTATGCAAGGAAAAAGACTAAGCAATATAGTTAGTATAATCAGCAGAGAGGATAACTCCTTCCACCAAAAAATTGAAATGTTATAAAATAGATTGTCATGTACTGAAGCAACATGTTACCTGCTAAAGTTTTAGCTTTTTTGTGATCATCTTCAAGCTTCCCAACATTATCTTGCAATGCCACCAAAGCAGCAGCACATAGGACACCGATCTGTCTCATTCCACCTCCTAAGGTCTTCCTCAGAATTTTTGCCTATAAAACCATATGAACAGATTACAGTGGTAACCACAAAAATAAAGAGGCTTGTTAAAAGTTCGAGATGTATGACTAATACCTTTGCAATGAAGCTCTTAGATCCAACAATCACCGACCCAACTGGAGCACCAAGACCTTTCGAAAGACAAATCTGAAGCACATTCATTTTAGAAAGTCAAAAGCGAATAGATCTTTGCAATAAATAGGATCTGTTGTAGATTATAATATGAAATAAACATACTCCAAAGTTGGACCAAGACAAAAATATTATTCAATATTCTTGTTAATATGTAATCATACCGAAACTGAATCAGCAGCCTGTACAAGCCTATCAACAGGAACTCCAAGAGCCTGAAACAAATGAACTTTTTAATCTAAATTCTCAGGCAGTTCTATGTGTCTGTCTCTTTCCATATATAATTATAAACATTAGATTGTGAAATTAGAAAGAGAGAGTAACTACAAATCTATTATTAAAACATTTAAGGAGGCTCCCAATTACAGATGCCGCCCATAGAATTCCCATATATATAAGCATCTGAATGTAATAAATGCTCAGCACAAACAAGTAAAATAAAGACTGAAATTGTAATACAGGTAAGAGAATGCAACAGAAAGTAAGTAAAACGAATAAACTGCAGAAAGGTAAATTGATGAAGTTCAGGAATACTGGAAGACAAAAAAGAAAATACAAGAAGCATGCTTAAGCCTAGCCTTCACCCTCTCTTCCAAGCCTCTAAATCAACTCATAATGAGTACATGCGTCTACACAGTATTTGGCAGAAGCTTATACCATTATGTGCCCGAGACCCAAGACTGATACCCACACCCAAGTAATAAAGTACTGTGTCAACTAATGAGAAGTAAAAGACTAAACGATTCTTTCCTCCTAAATGACATCGTAATGACTTACTACATAAATTTAAAATAAAACTAACAAAGGTTTTCACGCTTCCTATTAGCAAGTTACAATGAATGTTTTCACGCTTCCTATGCAGTTGTAATGCTAGAAGGGTAGAAAACTGCTTGTAGATTCTGTCTACTCTATGCACACGGTTTAAATTAGAAACTTACCTAATTTTTAAACGTATAATAGAAAATGCAACAAAGGAAGAGAAACCTTGCAGGGAAACTATCAGTTACATACACTTTGTATAACTCGACTGACTTTCTTCGCATAAAAACAGGTTCTTTAAATATCAGTATCAACCTATAATCCAAAATAATATGGACATGCCCATACAATAGTAATTTATGTTGGGCCATTATCCTTTTTTTAGGTTCATTAGGATTCTTATTGGTTGGAACTTCCAGTTATCTTGGGAAAAACCTGATATCTTTATTTCCGTCTCAGCAAATCCTTTTTTTTATAAGCACAAGAACTTCCCTACTTGAATTTTTGGGAACTCCAAAGAAGACATGTATGTGATTCGAACCTAGGACATCGTACACAGTTTCAATTGAGATGTCTACTGAACCCTCCCCTAGGGGCATATTTCCCAACTATCCTATAAATTTTACATACTAAAGAACGTGCATAGGAGCTTTGCGCCATTGGCCATGCTTACCGTGGATGCATTAAAGATGCGTGCCCCGTCAATATGAAGTTTTAATCCATGCTTTTTAGCTAGCTCTCCAACATTGTCTATGTACTCCATGGAAATGCATCTACCACCAGCACTGCAATAGCAAGTTTAATGCCTTTATTTTTAAACTAAATATGATTGAAGGAACTTTATAACTACAGTTATTAACTTACCAATTTAATTGCTTTAGAAACGAATAAAATATGAAGCCTGTACAAATTAAGTGTCTCAAAGTAATCTCATATTTAAAGAACTTACAATATCAGTATTATTACTGATGCTAGTTTATTCCTTTCAAATAACAAACTTAATAAATTAGTATAACTTGGACCTTCTGAAGGCAATTGGTGTTAAGATTGACCTCCAAATACAGACTGATCAAGCAAATATATTAATTCTTTAATTGAGAGAGTGGTTCTTGACTGACCAGTAAGCTCCATCTAATTCATGAGTAAAACTACCCATTGCAAGTGATTGGTAAACCTGGGGTGGCCCAGAATTTATGTTCAGTGGGGGCTATTTGAAATATAAATTTTCAATTTATTACAAAATTTTGTTTATTATATAGGGGGGGAAAATAAAATTTAAGCAAAATCTGAAGTTAAATTTATCCCATACACAAATTTTTGCAGTACTATAAAAGATAAGATGCAACAATGAAAATTATAATTTTAACAAGAATTTGAACTTGAATGATGTCTATACATAACTTTTTCTTATAATTTTAGTTAAAAATATAATTAAAAAAAATATTTTTTATATTGATTTTAAAAATTCCAGTGGGGGCTATAGACCCCGCTGGCCCTACACTAGATCCGCCATTGGGTAAAACCAGCAGAACAGAAAAACCACATCATTGTCATGAGCACATAAAATTTTAAATTAAAAAAGCTATAAGAAGGCTTCCCTTTCATATTATAGAAAGAAAAAGACTGGCCTCATAATTATAAGAGATTAGCAGATTATATAGATGAGTTATTTTTTTTTTCTAAAAGAATTATTAACATAATCGTGTACTCGTGTAGTCGTGTGTGGTGAAATGGAAGCACTGGAACAGAATGGCACCCGGGAGTTGGTCTCATTAGGTACACAGGAATGTGGTTGATTGCTGGTGGGTGCATGTCATCAAAACCAACCCTGATGGTTCTATAGCCTGGTATAAGCTCGCATGGGACAAAAAGGGTGTATGCCTTTTTATCAGTTGGATATCTCAAATGCCGTCATGGAAGCATGGTTGTTACGTCGACGACTAGTCGATAAGTCGTTATTTTTGAATTAGTCGAGGCTCGACTAGTGAGTTTGACATCCATGGGTTTTACCCGGATCCGACCCGGAACCCGGCCCAAAACCCGATCTAGTGACCGACCCAGATTAGGAAATATAGGATTTTTTAGGTAACACTTACCCATTTGTTGAATCAAACATAAAGAAAGGCCGAAGAAGCCGATAAAGCGGCGACATCTTCCATCTCCGATCATCTCCGGCGATGGCGGCTCATCTCCGATAAGTCTTTCTTCCCTTTCTTCTCTTCTTCTGTCTTTCTTCTCTTCTTCTCATCTTCTTTTGTCTTGATTTCTCCAATCTTTTGTTTTGATTTCTCTCATCTTCTACCTTTCTTTGGTTTTTCTTCCCCGTCACCACTCAAGTTGTACCGTGTACAAGTTGTACCGTGTATGTATATATATGATATATACACATTTTTTTATATTTTATTTTAAAAAACTTATATTAATTTTGTTTCTTTTACTTATATACTTACATATACAAAAAACGGTTTTTCAATCATTTTTTTCATTTTTTTATTTTTAAATTATTCTTTTGCACATAAAACATTTTTTACCCATTTTTTTCATTTATTTTTAAATTGTTCTGTTGCACATAAAACGTTTTTTCACTGATTTTGCAAAATTTATATTTTTATTTTGTTTTACAAATTTGTAATCAACTTCACAATTTTTTCATTCATCTTTAAATTATTGATTTCATTATTATGTAATCAAATTAAACAATTTTTACAAATTACAGAACTCATTTCACAATGAACCCAGTTTTACAAATTATCACACTTTCAATGCAAGTCTCAGTTTCACTCTTTACTGCAAGAAGTCTGCAATACTGCTGCTTGCTCCACCTCCAACACTACTCCACCTGTCCAGTGTACACTACCACCCGAGGAGAATACTTAGGGAGGAGGATATGGAGGAGATGTTTTCGAGATGGATGACTTTTGATGCATGATTGTGTTTGTTTAGTTGATTTCACTCTTTAATTATGTTTTTATTTGCTTAGACCTTAGAGATGCTTAATTTAGAGTACTACTTATTATCTATTGATATTCATTTGAACTATGAAATTGACGTGTGTTAATATATTATATATTATAATTACTAAAAATGTATGTATATCGACTACTTGTCGACTTTTACGACTAGTCGGGCGACTTGTCGACTTTTACGACTCCAAGGTACTCGGGCGCCGAGTCTCGACTTGTCGACTTAACAACCATGCATGGAAGTAGATAAAAAGCAACCACCATGGTTCGTTACATAGTGGTCATTAGTGTGCAAGCTGAAAATTTTTTTATATGGAGACAAAAATAACTTTCAGACATGTTTTTGCCCCTCTCTGGTGTTCTCACACAATATGCCCTACTACGACGTGAAGTAGAGAACTTGATTTTCCATAGATATATTTTGAATGGGAGAATTTTGTAGTGGTATATCTAGATGATATTTTCATAGTGGTAATCACAGAAAATGGATTTATGAATGGCAAGTTATTTTTGAACAAGTTCAAATGAAAATCGAAGTTCTTTATTGGAATTGTAGTTAATAAAAGCTTCAAGGAGTTATGTATAATACAAAAGATGTATACGCTGAACCTTTTAAGTGAAGAAAGTATGCATGCATGTAAGACAACAGAGAACCCAATAGAGCCGAACACAAAGCCTACGAAAGATGAAGAAACTGGACCTCTGTATTTGTATGCTTAGATGTAGAAAACTTGTTGAAGATGGACCACCGCAAGAATTTAGGTGAATTTTTTTTAAAAAAATATATTGCTCAAGTCCGGTATTTCAGAAGCGCCGAAAGAGTATTGAAATCGAATTTAATTATGTTCACGAGAAGCTTTTGGGGTGGCGAAAAATAATCAGTTCATCAGGAACAAGTTGTACAGTTTAGAGTTGCTGTTCCCTACCCTGCTCTAGCTTGAGGGAGTGTCAGAATCATGATATATATTATCCCTATTTTGTGTAATATCTATTGTCCCCCTCTTTAAAATAGAAGATATAGCTCTCCTTTGTGTAATAAGATAAGTTTTTGTTTGCTCCCTTAATGCTGAATCATAAACCACATAAGTTAGACAAGAAGATACTACTACACAAAGGAGGTATAAGTAAAGGTCAATAGTCAATCAATTAAAGAACATGAACATAACCGTATAAGTAATACATCTATAAAATTAGTCCTTACTTGCAATGAGTATTTTCCAAGCAGATTAACTTTGTAGTTGGATAACAAATCTCAAAAGCCGGATCTCGAATGGCAGCTTCAATCAGATTAATATCCATAGTTCCATCTTTATTATTAGTCACAGGCCTTGGATGAACACCCCCAATTGTTGAAATTCCACCATTTTCATATATGTGAATATGAGAATTATGACCAAGAATTACCTCACTACCCCTAACATCACAATGAGTAAGGACGCTAATGAGATTACCCATAGTGCCTGAAGGTACAAATAACGCCGCTTCCTTGCCCGTAATCTTTGTCATCTCTTTTTCAAGTCTGAGTCCTGTGGGATCAAAAGCCAATACGTCGTCATCAACTTCAGCCTTGGCCATTGCAGTCCGCATAGCTTCTGTTGGTTTAGTTACTGTGTCAGATCTAAGGTCCACCCGTCTTGTCACCATTTTTTCTGGAAAAGAATACCCAGGGAGACAGAAAGATTATAATGTCTAATCATTCAAACCAAAAATCTGTACAATTTTACGAGTGTCATATAATCCTTGATGCAGCATCAGATATTTTCATTTTTAGTTTAATCATTCATGCTGGTAATAAAAATAGAAATTAAATAATGAAAATTTACATAACAAAGTGCTGATGCTTAATTATCTATATATAAATACCCACAAAAATTTACAATACAAAACGAATTGAATATATTAACCTGAACCATATCATTTTTGGAACAGGTGCTACCATTTAAACAGAAGTTGAGTTGGTTCTATCATGTATTAATTGCACGGTATGCATAGTCATCTCTCCAATTCACGAACTTGCTATTTACTCTACAATTGAAATTTCATAGGTGAAGCAATCCCAGACAGGAGGCAAGACTCTTCTCAAGTCACACTTCTACAAGTGAGAGAATCACCCGTTGACGCTATATCGACTGTGGTGAAGGATAGGTAAGTTAATGCTGAGGTGAAATAAAATTGTTTCTTGGTGCAGACCTAGGAGCACCCTATCGAGTATAAACTATCCTTACTGAATTAGAAATACAAAACATGTTATATGTCTTGAGTATGACTTGCAGGGGCTTGTAGTGTATTACTATCACAGTACAGTAGTATGTTTGTTTTCCATATAAGAATAAGAACCAGACTCCCCCCCACTCCCACACCCGTTCCCCGACCGCGCGAAATGGATGCATATTTGCATATATATCTACAGCAATATCAAAGCTGAATAACAGTGTTGATTCTACGGATGATTAATCATAGTTAAAATCATAAAATGGCAATAACACATAAAGCCACAATTGTAAATTTTATCATCAAAATTGATTCTTTCAACAATTTCAATATTCAGAAAGTTTAATCTAATTTCCTCCGACACTGTAAATTCCTCTTTAGTGGTTCCCTGGTGCTGGATTGTAAAGAAAAGCACATTACATGAAACCAAACCTTACCTAATTATAGTGGGTAACATAAAATGTTAAGTTGCCGGTTCATCCACCCTTGTCGTTACCAAATCTCCTGAAGTGAACTTAACAAGATCTTATATTATAATCTAACTTTCTCCCTCACTCGAAGCACTTTTGAGGCATCTGTCAACACTCAACACTGAGTACCAAACTATGATAGAACTATGATATCATGTTAAGTTACCCGTTCTATTGCGATCTTAAAGCCTTAAGTTAGATGTTCAGAAGTGAATTTAATAGTATATTCTAAAATTATTAAATTATTAGTTCTCCTCGGTAGGAAGTAGACTTTACAGAATCTTATATTACATTCTAATATTCCCTCATACTCAAAAGCACTTTATGGCATTTGTCAATGGTGACCAATGAGCTCTAATACTACTCCTAAAATCTTATGGCATGTAATAAGAAGTGGGTTTACGAGTATCTTATAATATATTCTAACATATATCCACCATAAAATGGGTGCAAAAATCAAGCCGCACAATTAATTTGGGACGGAAGAGTATTTTCGTGAAAGGATCGGGCTATAAAAAATCTATGAGAAGGGACATCAAATCATCCAGAACCCAGAATCCCATAGACAAAAAAAAAAAACCATGAAATTAATTACTAGCATGCTAACAAGTAAAAACATGGGTCTGAATATAATCTAGCAACTGTACAACAGGGAATGATGAAAGAAAAGAACATTCAAAATAACCTGATGGAAAACCAATAGGGTGCACCACAACTTTGAAAAACAGAGTGAAATGCAACTAACAAGCACACCACAGTTTATATATTCTTTAGAGATGAAATAAAAAGAGCCTGCCTTCTGCTTCACTTGTTTAAACAAGAATCCAAAAACCACATGAATTATAGGGCATAAAGTTGAGAAAATAATAGACACAAATGGACAAGAGAGAGTGTACCTAACTTTAAGGATCTATTTTGATTTTATAAAAAAGTTTTATTAAACTAAAAATTGTTTTCAGATAAAACAAATTCGCTCAGTTTTCTATTAAAAAATGTCCAACCCAATTATGTTCAAAAGGTTAAGTTACACGGGGACCTCTTTTTAATTTTTTTTTGAAAACGTAAGATACCATATATGTACGGCTGGCACAATATTATAAAATATACTCCCTCCGTCCCAACCAATTCTTTACACTTTCCTTTTTGGGACGTCCCACCCAATTCTTTACATTACTAAAAATAGTAACTTTTAACAATAAATATATTATTACATCCACTACTTCACTCCACTTTTTCTATTAAAAAATGTCCAACCCAATTATGTTCAAAAGGTTAAGTTACACGGGGACCTCTTTTTTTATTTATTTTTGAAAAGGCAGGATACCATATATGTACAGCTGGCACAATATTATAAAATATATTATTCTACAAATAATACATATATAGTCTCCGACGTTTATAAAAAAAAAATGGTCTCCATATAACTTTTCTCTATGTTCAAATATTATTAATAACTAGTATTTTGCCCGTGTTTCCCACCCGGGTTCAAAAAATATTAGAAATTAAAAAATATATGCAAACAAATTATTATTATTTTGTAGATTTTTTTAATTTATCTAACCATTTTAATAACATATATCTTTCTTATGTTCTATAATATATAAGAATATAATAATAAAATTCAAAAATATAAAATCTCAGAAATTAAAAGAATTTCAAGTTTTCAAATGAACGATTTGAAAATTTATTTATTTTGCAAATGATTGTAAAATTGATCATTCAAAACTTTTAATTCATAGATATAGATCTTGGACCAATAGATGGAGATATTTCCGAAACTCACAAAGAATTTTTCTTATATAAATTAGACTCGACCATGGGTAATATATAAAAAATTAATTAAAATTTTTCAAAAATATAAAATAATAATTAAATAAATAGACTTGAAAAAACAAATTTAGAAAAAATTATTGTTCATATATTATAATTATGAAATATAAGTAAATAGATTTGAAATTCAAAAATGAAGGAAACTAAACATTATATATATGGAAACGTTAATCATATTGTAGTAATATTTAATATAATAAATAGTATTAAAATAATATATACCAACTTTTATTAATACATGATTGTATACAAACTTAATATAGATGCTATCGAAATTAACATAATGAAATTTTTATTAGACCCAATTAAAATGGCTATTTAAAATAATAAATATTAATTTATTGATTAATTGACATTTATATATATAATTATAAAATAAATAGTGGTTTAGTATATTAAACCAAATTTTGAAGAGTATATTAATTTATAAGGGTATATTAATAATGAACTTGAAAAATATAAAACATTTTATATTAAAAAGGCTTCAATTTCTTCAAATGAATGATTTGAAGGCTTGTTGATTTTAACAATTGATTATAAAGTTGAACATTTAGACATTTCAATCATATATGTAGATCTCAGACCTATAAATGGGGATATTTTCTAACCTCATAAGAAAAAAAAATTTATAAATTAGACTCGATCATGGGTAAAAGTCTAAAACATTAATTAAGTGTTTTCAAAAGCATAAAATAATAATTAAATAAATAGACTTAAAAAATAAATTTTAGTTACAATATTATTCATATATTATAATTATGAGAGATAAGCAAATAGATTTTTAATTCAAAAATGAAGGAAATTAAAATATATATATATATATATATATATATATATATATATATATATATATATATATATATATATATATATATATATATATATATATAACTAAGTATATAGCCTATATGTATCTATGATAGAATTTGTAAATAAGAAAATCAATTACTACCGAATAATAACAAATAAGAAAGTTAATCATGTACCAAAAATTTGAGTAATTTATTAAAACAAATATTTCCTAATTTAAAACGGGTCATGGGTAAAATGAATAGGCTCGGAATAACCGAACCAATAAGTAATTAATAAAAATCTCTTAAAAATGGAATGACCCATGGATATGTGTAGACTTGGAGTTGGATTTTGTAGGATTAGAATTAGGAATGTGTTATTCAGCTATTATATATATAAAGATATATTTGTTAAGTTATCAATTATCCTAAAATGTTATAATACGAAATTCATTTCTAGAGTAGATCATAAGTGACCCATCTTGGAAGGACAATAACTTGTCTTTTAAAATGTTATAATACGGAATCCATTCATGAATTGAGAGTGGATCACGAGCGACCCATCTTTGAAGGACAATAACTTATTTGAATTATAGGGCAATAAAAAGAGCCTACATACTGCTTCACTTATCTATATAACAGTAATTCATGAACTATTCATCATTCTATGGATACTATCCAATGGATAATCCTTGTTTTTTCACACTACTTGACCCGGCTCCATATTTTTTAACTCAACTTTGACTACCAAATAAGTTGTTATGTCTGTGACCAATAAGAACTACTTTGCTATCCTTTTTGCTTTTCACTTCACAATGAATTCCATGAAATTCTACATAATAACCTATGTCTATCATTTGACTCATACTTAACAGATTATACTTGAGTCATTCAACCAGAGCTACATTATTAATGATTACATTTCCAATAACAATATTTTCATATCTTAGTGTTCTTCCTATGTTGCCATCTCCATAAGATACTGATGGGCCAGCCTTCTCCTCAAATTCTGAAAGTAGGGATTTTTTTTCCAGTCATATGTGCAGAGAACATCCACTATCAATCACTAGGATATTTTTCATGTTTCCCTGCAATCAGTTAATGCAGAGTTTACATTATCAGAGTTTGCATTTTCAGAATTTATTGTAACACCCCTTCCCAAAATGAGATGAGGTTTTACTTCCAAACCACAAACCTGTATATAGAATACTAGTTAGATTATAAATATATTACCTGTGTGTTACGAGAGTAATGCTTAACCATGAATGCATATATACAGTGCTATACTAGTATAATCAATTTATACATTAATCAAACAAGACACCGGATTGGCTAATACAATAGTTTAATAGACAATATCTAACTATCTTTAAGTATGACATATAATGCCTACAAATTACTTATAAAGGGAACTAGCATCACTGTACACCAGATTTGTACAATTATAAAGTATAATAAATACAACATTCACCATTATAATAAAAAGAGTAGTTAATAATTATATATGATGCAGAAAATTTACAAATATGAATACCTGATTAGCTGATGATAACCTATGGCTGAAAAGTGATTCCCTGCGGCTAATTTAGGGTTGATGTGTAGAGATGTATGCTATGTTTATCTATTTATTTATATAAGCCTGCTAAATTCCTACTCCGGATATAATTCTACCTTTTTCTAATATAAATCTAATTTATTTATAAACTCTATTACTAGTCTAATTACTATTTTATTACAAATTCTATTCTAAATCAAAATACAATATAAATAAATATTATTATTAAAACTAATGTTACTAATTCTAATTCTAATTATTAACACCATTATTAAAATAAATAAAACAACTATTAAAATAAAAAAATTACGGATATTACATATATACCCCCTTAAAAAGGATTCTGTCCCCGAAATCTAATGAAACTAAAACTCATACCTGAATCAAATAAGTATGGATATTTCTCACGAATAGATTCTTCTAGCTCCCAAGTAGCCTCTCTCTCAGAATGGTTCTTCCACAAAACTTTAACAAATGGAATAGTTTTCTTTCTCATAATTCGTTCCTCTCGAGCTAAAATAGTTTCAGCTTCTTCCTCACAAGAAAGATCTTCCCTAATCTTATGTAACGGAAATTGAACTATGTGCAACGGGTGATACTTGTAGCCTCTCAGAACAGACACATGAAACACATTATAGACATGGGATAATTGTGGTGGCAATGCTACTCTATAAGCAACTTCCCCTACTCTCTCTATAACATCAAAAGGGCCAACATATCTTGGACTAAGTTTTCCTTTCATACCAAAACATTTAACACCCTTCCAAGGAGATACTTTTAAAAACACGTGATCACCAGGCTCAAATCCGCCAAACTTCCTCTTTTGATCTGCATAACTCTTTTGACGCGATTGAGCTTCCTTTAAGTTTTCTTTAGCCTGTTCTACCTTCTCGTTAGTTACCCGAACCAACTTTGGGCCTTCAATGACACTCTCTCCAACCTCATTCCAACAAGTCAGAGCTCTACATTTTCTACCATACAACACCTCAAATGGCGGCATGCCAATGCTCACTTGTCAAATATTATTGTACGCAAACTCCACAAGATACAAATATTTATCCTAATCACCAGAACACTTCAAAGCACTAGTCCTTAACATATTTTCTAACGTCTGAATCGTCCTCTCTGACTGTCCATCAGTTTGTAGATGAAAAGTTGTACTATACTTAAGCCTCGTACCCCAAGCCTGTTAAAATCCCTTCAAAAAAATGTGAAGTAAACCTCGTATCCATGTATAAAACTATCGATAGAGGCACATCATGAAGTCTAACAATATCTCGCTGAAATATCTCTGCCAAATCATGAATAAGAGTAGTCTCTCTAATTGGTAAGAAATTAGTTGATTTTGTAAGTCTATCAACTACCACCCAAATAAAATCATTTTTCCTGAAGCTCCTCGGTAAACCGGTCACAAAATCCATGGTAATGTTTTCCCACTTCCAAACTGGGATATCCAACTGCTGTAACATTCCACTAGATCTCTGATGTTCAATCTTCACCTGTTGACATGTAAGACATTTTTCACAAACTCTGCTATGTCTCACTTCATCCCACTCCACCAAAAGTGCTTCTTCAAATCCCTATACATCTTAGTGGAACTTAGATAAATAGAGAATGAAGATCTATGAGCCTTAGTCAAAACTGCTTCACGAACTGTTATATCTGCAGGTACACACAATCTACTACCCAACCATACAACACCATGAACATCAACATGAAACTCCGTTTTCTTGCCATCTGCCACATTCGATCTAATAGCTTCTAACCCTATATCATTTTTATGACCTTCCTTATCTCTTGAGACTAGATTTGATTCCACCTTCAAACTTGTCATGCTTGCAGTCGATCCTCCAACATACAGCTCCACACCCAAGCACTCCGTATCTGAAATAAAGTGCTACTTAGTAATAAGAGATGCAACACTTCCCAAATTTTTCCTACTAAGAGCACCTGTCACTACATTTGCCTTTCTTGGATGGTACTGAATTTTAACATCATATTCTTTAATAAGTTCAAGCCACCTCATCTGCCTCATGTTTAACTCCTTTTGTGTAAAAAAAGAATTTGAGACTCTTGTGATCAGTGATGATGTCACAAGTTTCTCCATACAAATAATGCCTCTAAATTTTTAAGACAAAGACCACTGCTGCTAACTCCAAGTCATGGGTATGATAGTTTACCTCGTAAGATTTAAGCTGCCTAGAGATGTAAGAAATTACCTTCCCACGGTTCATAATAAGTGTAATACAAACTATGATATTATTTGCATGTATAAATAGAATTCCATAAACTACCACAGTGAAAATAGGGATTTTGTGGTCTATATCTAGTTTGCTTTCTAGCCTATGAACTATGACTCTCAGGTTCCTTCTTTTTGTTTTGTTTGCAGTCAATAGTAAGGTGATTTGAATTATCACAAGTAAAGCATGTTTTTCTAGGAGAATCAGGGAAAACTTATAGTTATTATCCTTAGTAATTCCTACTTTGCCATTTCTATTTCTTTTCACCTTTTTCGGTTTGTCTTTATTAGTGACTGTCTTCAACTTTTTCTTTAAGTTGCTTCTGTGAAAGTAATCCTATATTGACAGGTTTATTCTCTGACACACTATTCTTTTTACATTTGTTATTATTAGAGCATTCACCAGATGTAGATTTCTTGTCATTACTAACTCTAACAAATTTCACAGGTTCACTCAATGTTCCTTTTGCGTGTGCTTTAGTGTGTGTTTCTTTATCAGATTCATAACCTAAGACAGATGTCCAATTCTTTTTAGAAAGCATTTGTTGGACTTTCTTGCCAGGGTTTGGCCAAACCCTGAAAGTCTCATTTTCCTTAGATATCTCAGATTTTAAATATTCAATTTGAATTTCTAATTGAGTTTGCATGTGTATTGCATTTTCAGTCTTTCTTAATGCTAAGCATGTTAGAATTTTCAGATTCAAGAGAGTTATTCCTAGCAGTCAGAGTTTGTATCTCAGATTTTAATCTTTCATTTTCAAGAGATTGTGATTTAAAACTAACATGCAATGATCTTAGGAAAGACTTTAATTCACAAATATTTTCAGTATCAAAATTAAAGACAGAGTTTGGTACCTTATCAGAGTTTAGGATGGGAGCGTTAGAGTTTGCCATGAGAGCATAATTTGTTTCTTCTTCAGAATCTGAGGAATCCATCCAATCTTTCTTTGATGTGATGAGTGCTTTTCCAGATTCCTTGCTTCTGCACTCAGTAACAAAGTGCCCCATCTTATTATACTTATAACACTTGACTTTTGATTTGTCAAGAGTTTTTGATTTTCCATCTTTGTCTTCTCTTTTTCTGAATCTATCTTTCTTGTCTGATTCTCCTTGCTTCTTTTGGAAGTTACCTTGCTTTCTGTACTTCCTATATTTCATTTTCTTGAAGTCTTTGACAATCATAGCAACCATCTCCATTATTTTAGAATCTGAAGAATCATCAGAGTTTACATCAGAGTTTGCCTCAAACTTTGATTCACTGTTTTCTTTGATCACAACTTTTCCTTTTCTTGTTGAGGCTTTTAGGACTTGTTTTTTTGGTTTTTCAACTTTGGCCTCAACATTCAAGGCAACAGATTTTTCCTTGCTACTTTTCATATTCTTCATTTACTGTAATTCTAAATCATGAGTCTTCAATCTTCCATAGACTTCATCAAGAGACATCTCATCTAGATCAGCCCTATCTCTTATTAAAGATGTTTGTAGATCCCATTCTTCTGGAAGAGCCCTTAGAAACCTGGTGTTTGAATATTCATTCTCATACACCTTATCCACTAAAGCTAAGTTATTCAATAGAGTTAGAAATTTGTCATAGATATCTGTGAGGGATTCATTCTATTTTGCCTCAAAATATTTATATTCTTGAATTAGCACAGATCTTCTGTTCTTCTTTATTTCCTTGGTTCCTTGGCATTGAACATCTAGTGCATCCCAAATTTCTTTGGCAGTTTTACATGCAATTACCCTGTTAGACATCACAGAGTCAAGACTATTATGCAGAATATTTCTTACCTTTGCATCTTTGAGGACTTCTAGTTTTTCTTCATTGGTCCATTCTTTCTTGTCCTTCAAGGTGTAATATTCAGGGACTTGTCTTCCTTCCATAATTGTAGTTGTCACTAGTTTGGTTGGTAGATACTGACCTGTATGGATTCTGTCTAAATAATCATGATCAGTTGCTTCTAGGAACATCATCATCTTCACCCTCCATGTAGGGTATTCAATATTCTTCAATATTGGGATCTTGATGCTTTCATACTTGTTTCCAGACATGTTTATATGATCTTTCAGTTGTAATTAACTGTCTGCTCTGATACCAATTGTTTTGCCCAGAAAAATAACTATTACAGAAGGGGGTTGAATGTAATAGTACCAAATAATCGATTATGAACACAAGTATGTAGAATGAAATACTGTTTTGTATTAATAATGAACTTGAATATAAAACTCTCTCAAGAATTTTTTTTATTCTCAAGAACTGTTATGTTATAAAAAATAAGACTTGAAAGTTATTATAATGGTAACCTATGTCTATGTTTATATAGGCACAATTACAATTCAATTACAAAACAGATTATGAAAAAAATAGCTTCAATAAGGTAATAGACTTGTATTTGGATTCCTTTTTCACTATCCTAATCATACTCTTATTTGATTGTTTCTTCACAAACTCTGATAGTAAACTATGTCAGTTATTATTCTCTGATTTGAGCATTCTCTGTTAGAGTAAACTCTGATTGAGTATTCTATGATAGAGTAAACTCTGTCCGACAGCTTCCTAAATTCTGATGACGTCAGCAATGTAAACTTTGTTCTTTATTCTCTGACAGCATCAGTGTTTGTTTCCTAACAAGCATTTAAACAGAAGTTGAGTTGTTTATATCATGTATTAATTGCACGGTATGCATAGTCATCTCTCCAATTTATGAACTTGCTATTTACTCTACAATTGAAATGTCATAGGTGAAGCAATCCCAAACAGGAGGCAAGACTCTTCTTAAGTCACACTTCTACAAGTGAGAGAGTCACATGTTGAAGCTCTATCGACTGTGGCGAAGTATAGGTAAGTTAATGCTGAGGTGAAATAAAATTGTTTCTTGGTCTAGACCTAGAAGAAACCCTATCAAGTATAAACTATCCTTACTGAATTAGAAATACAAAACATGTTATATGTCTTTAGTATGACATGCAGGGGCTTGTAGTGTACTACTATCACAGTATAGTACTACAATTTCAATATTCAGAAAGTTAAATTTAATTTCCTCAAACACTATAAATTCATCTTTAGTGATTCCCTGGTGTTGGATCGTATAGAAAAGCACATTACATGAAACCAAACCTTACCTAATTATAATGGGGAACATAAAATGTTAAGTAGCGGGTTCATCCATCCCCTCCATCCCTGTCGTTATCGATTCTCCTAAAATTTTAAGATGTTAGGAAGTGAACTTAATAGAACCTTATATTATATTCTAACTGTCACCTCACTCGAATCACTTTTGAGGCCTCGATCAACACTCAACATTGAGTACCGAACTATGATAGAACTCTGATATCATATTAAGTTACCTCATAACTCAGATGTTCAGAAGTGAATTTAATAGTATATTCTTAAATTATTAAATTATTAGTTCTTCTAGAATTTTAAGGTCGTAGGAAGCGGACTTTGCAGAATCTTAAATTACATTCTAATATTCCCTATCACTTAAAAGCACTTTAAGGCCTCTGTCAATACTGAGTACCGAGCTCTAATATCATGTTAAATTATCAGTTCTTCTAAAATGTTAAGGCATGTGTTAAGAAGTGGGAGCTTTAATATCATGTTAAATTATCGATACTTCTAAAATGTTAAGACATGTGTTAAAAATTGGGTTCACGAGCATCTTATAATATATTCTAACATATATCCACTTAAAATAGGTGCAAAAATCAAACCACACCGTTAATTTGGGACTGGAGAGTATTTTCAAAAAAGTGTCGTGCTATAAAAAAACTATGAGATGGAAAAAGAGAACCCAGAATCCTATAGAAAAAAAAGCCATTAAATGAATTACTAGCATGCTAAGAAGTAAAAAACATGGGTCTGATTGTCTGAATATAATCTAGCAACTGTTAGAAAATGGAAAGTTTGAGACATATTTTATATATGTTCTTGATGTAATTTCCGAAAACTAACGATAGGAAGTTGTTCCTTGATATGAGGACTTAAACTTTCATGTTTGGATCTAAGACATTTTATTAGTGTAATCCATAGATAAATTGAGTAGAAGTTGCTAGTTTGAAATGGGTTTAAAGAGTTTGTCCCACATTGAATATGTAATATGGGTGGAGGTGCTTTATATGCATATATGTGCAAGGGTAGTGTCAACTACTAAGACATGTAAGTGTGCATGGTGTAATAGTGTGCCCTCGCGCACATACATACGCGCGTCGCCGCCGCCTCGCCACTCCTCACCTCGCCTCGCCTCGGGTCGAAGGGTGTTTTGGGCGAATGTCTCGGCGTCTCGCGTACGCGAGGCGACCTGGGCGAGGAATTTTATTATATGATTAATTAATTTAATTATGACTTTACATATTATTTTAATATGAGTAGTGAATCAAAGTTACTGTCAGAGAAAACTGACTGTCAACATAAGTGTAAAGTTGTTGTCGAGAATTTGTAAAAGGTGCTGTCAGGAATTTGTAAAAGGTGCTGTCACAGTTTATGAAAGTTGCTGTCAGGATTTTATAAAAAAAAGGTGTTGTCGAGATTTTATAAAGTTGCTGTCAGGAATTTTACAAAGTTGCTGTCACATGTTTATAAAAGTTGCTGTCACAATTTTATAAAAGATGCTGTCACATATTTTTTGACAGTAAACTCTGAAGACTGTAACTGATTCTGAATATTCTATTAAATTCTTTTTAAGTCAGAATAATTATTTTAATTAATGTGTTATCTTCTTTTACGTTTTATTGTATTATATATACATAAAAATGTTGGAGATAAAAGGGAGGAATTTTAACACAAGTTTGAATAAAAACCCTAGCAGCCATACTCTCTATCATCCACAAACATATTCATACATTTTTTGCATAAGGTTTTCTGGGCGAACTGAGGTGCAGGTCGCTGTTGAGTGCTACGTATCTGTGGACGAAGTACTCTATGCTGTTTTATCCTGGAAGTGATATTGTTGCAACCCAACACAGCGTAGTGGGGCAATAATCTCTTCAAGAACAGTCAAGACTTCTAGCAAGGCTTGGCGACTCAGCTGTTCATTGGTTCCATCAGTATATGCGAAAAAGCTTCTGTTAAATCTAAGACTTCTATCTTTTCTCTTGTTCTTTACAGTTATTGATTTATATATCTTATTTTGCCTTCGTGCTTTGTTTTGTTAATTGGTTTAATCTGCATGTTCTTGTTAAACTGTTTATATAACTGCCCCATTGTTGTGTGTAGTTTTTAATTACGATCCAACAATCTTGAAGAGATTATTAGTGTTATATATTGTTAATTAACAAGATGGTTAACGAAACTGAAACTCCTGTTGTTGGTGCTACTGTTTCTGGGTCTGGGGTTACTGCATCTGCCATTGATTGGACCACATACCGTTTCCCACAGCCCATTGATTTGTCGGGCATGCCTGATAAATTCGGTGGGGGTGTTGGTTTTTCTTGTTGGCAGAAAAAGATAAAACTGTGGCTAACAGTAAAGGGTCTATGGCCGGTGGTGCAGTATGCTTCACCAGTTGTTGTTCAAGAAAAGGCTGACTCTGTTAAGGCTTATGCTATGTGGGAAGAAAATGATGGGGTGGCTAGGGCTGCAATTCTGGCAGCTTTAGCGAACACTCTGTTCGATGTTTATTCATCAGATTCCTACACTGTTAAGCTCTTATGGGAGAAGCTGGACCAGACACTTAATACTGACTCACAAGGTCTGGAAAAGTATAGTGTGGCAAGGTTCCTTGATTTCAAGCTGGTGGATACAAAATCCATGACTGAGCAAGTGCATGAATTTGAGATGTTGGTACATGCTTTGAAGGAGTCTGGAATGGACTTTCCTGAGAAGTTTCAGGTTATGTCGGTGATTGAAAAGCTCCCGAAGTCTTGGGAAGAGTTTACTCTCTCCCTGAAAAGACAGAAAGGAGAGATCACCTGGACTAACTTGATGTTAGACATCTCTGTGCAGGAACAACACAAGTCCAAACAAGGACATGTGATTCCTGCTGAACATGGGAGTTCGAAGGTGAACGTAGTGACTGTAGGACAGAAAAGAAAGTCTGTCACTAAGAAGGACAATAACAAGCCTAAAAATGACAAGAACAAGACTAAAAAACCAAAGTCAAACAAACCATGTTGGTCTTGTGGACAGGTTGTGTCACTGGAGCAAGGACTGTCCTGCAAAGAAAACGAAGAAACCTAAGGTGGTAGCATAAGCTAATACTGTGCTTGAAACCACTGGTGGGCCTGTGGTTAACATGGTTGTTGGTGAGGCTATTGCTTTTGAAACCAATGACGGGTATGTTACCTACAATCCTACACTACTTTCCACTTATCTGTCAAATGAATGGTTGATTGATACTGGAGCTAATGTACATATTTGTACTGATATTACTCTGTTTGTATCTTATCAACAGGTTCAAGGAATGACAGTGACGATGGGGAATGCTAGCGCTGCTCAAGTACTTGGAGTAGAAAACGTGGACCTGAAGTTTGCTTCTGGGCGTATTCTATCCCTTACTAGAGTGCATCATGTTCCTGACATTCGTAGAAACATAATAAGTGGAAGCTGTTTAGTTAGGAATGGTTTTGAACTTTCTTTGAAGTGTAATAAAGTAGTAATTACACATACTGGTGTATTTTTTGGCAAAGGTTATTTGTCTGATGGTTTATTTTTAATAAATGTGGAGCCTGTTTTGGGAAGTTTTATTAATGAAAATTTTATTCCTTCTGTAAATTGTGTTGAATCATCCGATTTATGGCACTCACGACTTGGTCATCTAAATTTTGGTGCTCTAAAGAATATGATGAATTTAGAGTTGATTCCAAAGTATGCCATTGAAAAGAAATCTAAATGTCAAGTATGTGTGACTGCTAAACTAACTAGGAAACCCTTTCATAACGTTGTTAGGGATTCAGAAGTATTAGAATTAGTACACACAGACATATGTGAATTCAGTGGTGTTTTGACTAAAGATAATAAAAGATATTTCATTACCTTTATTGATGATTGTAGTAGATATTGTCATGTTTATTTGCTTAAACATAAAGATGAAGCACTTAATAAATTCATTATGTATAAAAATGAAGCTGAAACACAAACTGGTAAAATACTTAAACGTTTGAGGTCTGATAGAGGTGGAGAGTATACGGGTACCTCATTTAATGAATTTTGCAAGAGCAATGGTATAGTTCATGAGGTGACTCCACCATATACTCCTGAGTCTAATGGGATGACAGAACGAAAGAACAGAACTTTTAAAGATATGATTAACAACATGCTAATTAATTCTGGGTTGCCTAAGTATATGTGGGGAGAGGCTCTGAATACGGCTTGCCATATTCTGAACAGAGTCCCTCTGAAACATATGGACAAGACACCTTATGAATTATGGAAAGGGAGAAAGGCTAGTTTAAAGTATCTTCGTGTGTGGGGCTGTCTTGCTAAAGTACTTGTCCCTGAACACAAGAGAAAGAAACTGGGGCCTAAAACTGTTGATTGCATCTTTCTGGGCTATATTGAAACCACTACCGCTATGAGATTTTTAGTGTTAAAATCTTACATAGATGGGATAGTGGCAAACACTATAGTTGAGTTTCGTGATGCAACATTCTTTGAGAATGTGTTTCCTATGAAGACTGGTGTACCTCAGGGTATTTCTGATGATGATCCCACTCGCACATCGAGTTCCATTCCTGATCATGTGGAAAGGATGACAAATGTGGGGGCAGATCCTGCTAGTAGCTCTACTCCTAACGAAGTAGAGGAACCTAGAAGGAGTAAGCGTGCAAAGGTAGTCAAGGATTTTGGAAGTGATTTTATCACCTAAAATGTCGAGGACGAACCTTTGACTTTCCGGATGGCCATGGATTCTTCGGAGTCAAGGCATTGGAAAGGCGCTGTGAAGAGTGAGATTGACTCTATTGTTTCTAACGGAACATGGGAGTTGGTTGATCTCCCTCCTGGGTGTATTACTATAGGATGTAAGTGGATCTTCAAAAGAAAAATGAACCCGGATGGCTCAATAGATAAGTATAAGGCTAGGTTGGTAGCTAAGGGTTTTAGGCAGATGGAAGGCATTGACTATTTTGATACATACTCTCCTGTTGCAAGAATGACAACAATTCGAATGCTTATATCATTGGCTTCCGTACATGGTCTTATCATCCATCAAATGGATGTAAAGACAGCTTTTCTTCATGGTGATCTTGAAGAAGAGATTTATATAGATCAGCCTAAGGGATTTATTGCTTCCGGCAATGAGAGGAAAGTTTGTAAATTAGTCAAGTCTATCTATGGCTTGAAACAAGCTCCTAGAGACTGGCACACAAAGTTTGATGAGACAGTTTTGACTTCAGAATTTTTGGTTAATGAAAGTAACAAGTGTGTCTACTATAAGGTTAAAGGAAATGAAAAAGTGATTTTGTGCCTGTATGTGGATGACATACTTTTGTTTAGAACCAATATTGAGATTATTAACGAGACAAAAAGTTTCTTGAAAAGGCACTTTGAAATGAAGGATATGGGTCCTGCTAATGTGATTCTTGGAATGAAGATGACTCAGTCAGCTGATGGAATAACCTTGTCACAGTCTCATTATATAAAGAAATCTATACTTGAGAAGTATGGTTATTCAAATTGTAGAATCGCAAGCACGCCATATGATTCAAAAGTTGCTCTTGTCAAGAATAAGTCAGGAGTTCCTGTGTCTCAGTTAAGATACTCTCAGATTATTGGGAGTTTGCAATATCTTGCTAATGGTATTAGACCAGATATTTCATACTCTGTGTCTAAGTTAGTTAGATATACAAGTTGTCCAAACAAGACTCATTGGGATGCTCTTGATAGAGTACTTAGATATCTAAAAGGCACCATCTACCTTGGTTTGTACTATAGGAGGTTTCCTGGAGTGCTAGAGGGATATAGTGATGCAAGTTGGATAGCTAAGAAATCTGGTTCTAATGGAGTGACTGGATACGTGTTTACCCTTGCGGGTGGAGCTATATCCTAGAAGTCTGCTAGATAGACTATTATAACTCGGTCTACTTTTGAGGCTGAGTTGTGTGCATTAGATGCCACGGGGACGGAGGCTGAATGGTTGCATGGACTTATGTTTGTAATTCCTGTAGTAAGCCAACCGCTTCCGGCTCTTGCTGTTCATTATGATAGCCGTACAACTATCGACATGATAAACAGTAAGAAGTATAATGTGAAAACCAAGAGACACGTCCAAGTTAGACTAAAGTCTATAAGGGGTTTAGTGTCTGACAGGATCATTGCTATTGAGTTTATTGGAACTCAAGATAACCTGGTTGATCCTTTGACTAAGGGACTTGAGCATGCTGTTGTCCTTAAGTCGAGGTTGGGGATGTGACTGACAACCCATTTTGAGTCATCAACAGCGGGAACCCAATACACCTGAGAGGAGATCCCTTGAAGTGTATTCAATGCGGTAATAACAAGTTGTGAGGGTGATTCGGTAGTACCTCTACTACAAATATCTAGATACTCACGTATCTGAGTCTTTCCTCTATAAACCTCAAGAGGTACTGTAACTGCTAGTTGGCAAGAGTTTTAAGAACTCTGAATGGGGTCAAGTCGTGAGACGAGATGTTGGCAGTACATCTTTGGAGATGCCCAGCTAAGCGAATGTTTTGTGTGATCGCAATTAGAGGATAGGGTTATTCCTCGAAGCATTCGACGAACAGGATCGAGACATGACCATTAATGTCTCAAAGCCGTAGATCGGCACCATAGCCTTTGACTTGTCGTCGTCTATGGAGTGTGGTTACACACCAACGGATAAAGATTCAAGGTGAAACATTTCATCTATATCCGGTAGCCATCGAAGTAGAGGACTTAGGAGGGTTCAAACCTTGACCGGTACTAACTCTGAAAAGCAAGTCATGAATAGAATCTGATATGCATTTCTGTATGGATTTGTGGGGGATTGTTAGAAAATGGAAAGTTTGAGACATATTTTATATATGTTCTTGATGTAATTTCCGAAAACTAACGATAGGAAGTTGTTCCTTGATATGAGGACTTAAACTTTCATGTTTGGATCTAAGACATTTTATTAGTGTAATCCATAGATAAATTGAGTAGAAGTTGCTAGTTTGAAATGGGTTTAAAGAGTTTGTCCCACATTGAATATGTAATATGGATGGAGGTGCTTTATATGCATATATGTGCAAGGGTAGTGTCAACTACTAAGACATGTGAGTGTGCATGGTGTAATAGTGTGCTCTCGCGCACATACATACGCGCGCCGCCGCCGCCTCGCCACTCCTCACCTCGCCTCGCCTCGGGTCGAAGGGTGATTTGGGCGAATGTCTCGGTGTCTCGCGTACGCGAGGCGACCTGGGCGAGGAATTTTATTACATGATTAATTAATTTAATTATGACTTTAAATATTATTTTAATATGAATAGTGAATCAAAGTTACTGTCAGAGAAAACTGACTGTCAGCATAAGTGTACAAAGTTACTGTCAGCATAAGTGTACAAAGTTACTGTCAGGAACTATGCAAAGTTATTGTCAGCATAAGTGTAAAGTTGTTGTCGGGAATTTGTAAAATTTGTTGTCACGGTTTATGAAAGTTGCTGTCAGGATTTTATAAAAAAGGTGCTGTCGAGATTTTATAAAGTTGTTGTCAGGAATTTTACAAAGTTGCTGTCACATGTTTATAAAAGTTGCTGTCACAATTTTATAAAAGATGCTGTCACAGATTTTTTGACAGTAAACTCTGAAGACTGTAACTGATTCTGAATATTCTATTAAATGCTTTTTAAGTCAGAATAATTATTTTAATTAATGTGTTATCTTCTGTTACGTTTTATTGTATTATATATACATAAAAACGTTGGAGATAAAAGGGAGGAATTTTAACACAAGTTTGGGAAAAAAAACCTAGCAGTCATACTCTGTATCATATACAAACATATTCATACAGTTTTTGCATAAGATTTTCTGGGCGAACTGATGTGCAGGTCGCTGTTGAGTGCTACGTATCTGTGGACGAAGTACTTTGTGCTGTTTTATCCTAAAAGTGATATTGCTGCAACCCAACACAGCGTAGTGGGGCAATAATCTCTTCAAGAACAGTCCAGACTTCTAACAAGGCTTGGCGACTCAGCTGTTCATTGGTTCTATCAGTATATGCGAAAAAACTTCTGTTAGAGTTAAGACTTCTATCTTTTCTCTTGTCATTATAGTTACTGATCTATATATCATGTTTCTGCCTTCGTTGTTTGTTTTGTTAATTGGTTTAATCTGCCTATTCTTGTTAAACTGTTTATATAACTGCCCTATTGTTGTGTGTAGTTTTAATTAGGATCCAACAGCAACCGCAAAACAGAGGATAAATGAAAGAAAAGAACATTCAAATTTATGACACTAACCTGATGGAAAACCAATTGGCTGCACCACAACTTTGAAAAACAGAGTGAAATGCAACCAACAATCACACCACAGTTTATATATTCTTCAGAGATGATATAAAAATAACCTACCTACAGGCTACACCTACCTACTGCTTCATTTATTTAAACAAGAATCCAAAAACCACATGAATTATAGGGCACAAAATTCAGAAAATAATAGACACAAACGGACAAGAGAGAGTGTAGTGTACCTAACTTTAAGGATCTATTTTTGAATTTTTGTAAAAGAAAATATTTACCAGCATTGTTTTTTTGCAATTAAATTCTTGACATTTTTCACAAAAAAACAAAAATTTAAAATTTATTAAAAATGTAATTTTTTTTAAATTTTTTTTAAAAATTTTAAGTTTACTTTTTTTAATAATTTTTTCAATTTGCTTTGTTTAAATTATTTTGTCTAACAATTTAAGTCTCTTTTAGTATTGAAGACAGCAATAATAAAAGTAGGTAAAAAATTGTTTGATAAATTCAAAAATATTTTTTTTAAAAGTTTTATTAACCTAAAAACTGTTTTCAGATAAAGTAAGTTCGCTCATATAAAAATTACCTATATGTCTAACTAATAAACTTCCAAAAAATATTTACTTTCTATATTATATTAAAAAATAATACTAATTAATAAACTGATTTTCTATCTAAAACTTTTTCTAGCATAATTTTTTTCTAGTACAGAAATTTTGAAAAGAAAAAAATTAAAACGTAACCTTATTAAACCAAACGGTAAAGAAAGGGACAATTTAACGGTGAAACAAGGAAAAGGACAAGAGTACTGCTAGGTCGTTGGGATGTCAAAATAATTTGATACCCGCTCCATTTCGATCCCGAAATTTTAGATTTAGATTTCAGGTGTATCGAATCGATACCCGACCCGAAATTTGAAATTCGACAAAAAACTGATATATATATTATATTATAAATATAATTTATTATATATAATATATATATGGATATAAGATAAATAATTTGTATATTTTCATTTTATTATTTCATTTTTAATCATTAGTCAATACTTATTTAGTGAACTAGTTCTTCATTTTATCAACGTATAATAGATTTTACTATTATTATATTATACAAACTTTTCATTTTTATTAATATTTGAACTATTAACTAATTGTTAATTATATATTAATAATAAATTAATATCACAATCCGTATAATATATTATATTTAACTATTTTTTGAAATTCAATCATTTATAATTTTAAAATTGTGGTTATTGTTATCCGCTTGTGTCAATTGCATTGAACTTGATTACATTTTTTTATAAAATTTTGAATACCCGAAAAAAATATGATCAAATCCGAAACTCGTTGAATTTAAATTTGAATAATCCGAAAATATTTGAATTTGAATTTAAATTTAAATTTCATTTAAATTTGACCGAATCCGACCAGTTACGATCCCTGCCAGGTGGTCGTGGAATTTTGTAAGAGACAAAAACGTATAAGTAATCATTTTTCAAGCATGGGTCAGTTAACATAAATAAGGCTAGTGAGACGTGAGCAGTGATTTAATCAGGGATGCCCACCATAATTACCATTTTTCAAAGTTTAGTGAAATTTGACCCGACTCGAATTTGTTTAATAAGATTTGACTCGACTTGAACTTTATACATGTTAAGTTCGAACACAAATTCAAGTTTATTTAGTTAAACAAGTCTGAACACAATTATGTTCAAGTATTATTAAAATTATATTTGTTAAGTTATTAATTATCTCAAAATTTTAAAATATTTGAATACAAAACTCACTCCTCGATCGAGAGTGAATCACGAGTGACCTATCTTTGTAGGGCAATAAGTTATCTTTCATATTGATAATAATTTTTTTTTTTTGAAATAATAATAAATTATATTGATAATAAATTATAAGAATATTGAAGGTAACGAGAAGTTGAACTTTAACTCCTACGGATTGCATCTTTCATGCCGTATTAAGTTACAGAGTTCTCCTAAAATCTTGTTGTATTAGAAAACGCGTTTACCCAAGATATTGTAGTATTATATTTTAACAATATTAAAATATATATTATTCCCTCCGTTCAGTTGACTTATCCATTTTGACTTTACACATGTTTTAAAGTGTATTATTGATCACATAACTACATAAGTTATTATTAAAATTTTACTTTTGTGTAAGAATCTTAAATATTTATTCACAATTTTTTTAATAATAATGTATATAACTATGCAATTAATTTATCTTAAAATATTAAAAATCAATGTGACAAGTAATTTGGGATCAAGGGAATATTATTTTTAAAATTATTAAAAAAGATTTTGGGTTGGAAGTTGGAACCATATTAGTAACATATATATTAAAATTTAATAATCATATTATTAATTTTAAATTTCTAAAAAAGGATAAAATTTTCATCATAAACAACTAAAAACACTAAAAAAAATTATATTTATATCAATATCAAATCAATAAATACACACGAAAAAATGCGCCGAATATAGGCATGTTAGAATAATAAAAATACCAGATTCTCTAGTAATTAGGGTTGTATATTCATTCGGACTATCCGTATCTCGACTTATATTCACCTCGAAAATATGATACATGTCTCATATCCGTTTCATAAAAGATCCAAATTTGGCTAAAAAATTAAATCCGGATAAAATATGATCTCGAATATGAGCACTCATATACCCGCTTAGATTAGTTCTCATATTATTTTTTATAAAATGATCCTACCTGAATACTGAAATATGATCCATGGTTCATATTCAATTCAAACTCATATATAGATAATATTTTTAACTCATTACATTTGTAGGTAAATAGTCCTTCTTTTATAAATTTTTAATTATCATTAATTATCATCATATATATGTTTTAATTTGTAATTATTATATTTTTATATTATCATATTTATTTTAGACTAAATGATAATTATCTGAATAGTTGAAAAAAATGATATTTAATGTCAGTTGATCATATTTGGTATATCATAAATTATCTGGCTAGAAAATAGAAAATACAGTACTGACTCATATTAAGTTTGAATCCGAACCTTAAATACCTGATTTTAATTTATATCCAAATAAAATAATTCGAAACTTAAATCTGAAAACACTAAAAATAAAAGAGAATGTCCGGCTTTAGCGGGATCATTTTACGGTAGTAAGAATTTTGATACCAAGTTCACTTTGACAAGTCTTTTTAAAATCAAACAGATCATTCAAAGTCAACATGTTAATCACACTTTAGTAAAAACCACGGCCCTTTTCCAACCATTTATTGATTTTTAAGCAATCTCCCATGAAACTACCCATATCAAATTGCAACTCTAAACTAGTTTGTCATAGCTTACGTCATTAAGTGTGGGGCTAGAATATTACTTTCTCCCTCTCTAATTAGTAGTCTTTTTTTAATTTTTTGTGGTCAAATTGACATGTCTTTGACCAACAATTAAAAATTGTTATTTTTTAATTTTAGAAAAATAAAAAATAACTTTTAAAGTAGATTATATATATTTTTTAATAACATAAAATTTTAATCTTTTAATTATATATTAGATTTAAATTGCAGTTAAAAATAAGTTAGTTTGACCGCACTGAAAATAAAGTGGACAATTAAAAGGGGACGGGAGTATATTATATCCACATACGAAACACTCAAAAAATTACAAGTCCTTTTAAAATAAAATAAAATCTTATCCATGGGCATGGCAACGACTTGTGCACAGTTTGATATTCCATATACTTTCTCATAATCAATACGTGCACGCATCTTCCTTTTAATAACATTACACCTATGAGAAGTGAGAGAAATATTATTAATATCATGTATGGTTTATTAACAATAAATATATTAATCCTAAAATTTTATTTGATATTATATTCTTATAATAATTATTAGTTTATTCATTATATTGAATTAAAAATAAAATTTTATTTTTAAATAATATAAACTGGACAGAATAATGTTAATCGACTAACCCCGATAAGTTTATATTTCGAACAAATAGTTCATAGTTGATCCAATTCACATATATTAATCAAGTAGTTGATTTTGTCAAAAAAAAAAAACTAGTAGTTGATTATGGTCTACATGACTACATTTAATAAAAAAAAACATACTTAAATATAAAATTTAAAAATATTCTTTTCTTGAAGATATTTAAAATTAAAAAAAATCATTTCATGATTCTAGTCTATTAGTAAAGATCGTAATTTTGATAAAAAATTGATTTAATTTGATTTTGATGTGTATTCGTTAAAATTAGATTTTAATTATTTTTTTGATTTCGGATGGTTTTATGTAATTATAGTCGTGAAGATGAAGAATTCTATGTTGGATTTTCCACATCTTCAACTAGCTATTTAAAACCAAGTATCACTTCCTCTGTTCCTCAGTGGTTAAATATTAAATTATACACACACACTTGCAAGAGGACCCGAGCATTTTACAATGGAGCACCATCGCCCACACATCCTCTTCATTACCTATCCAGCCCATGGCCACATTAATCCTTCCCTACAACTAGCCGAAAGGCTCGTCGACCTGGGTATTGAAGTCACCTTCACCACCAGCATCTCGGGCCGCCGTTGCATGCCTCGAATTTATTCGGGTGTCAACTCAAGTTCCACATCTGACCACGTACCTAAAAAAGGTCTACGTTTAAATTTATTCTCCGACGGCTACGACGAAGGCGTAAAAAATCCAGCTGATTATCAGGATTTTTGGGTCAAGTTAAAAAGTTCTGGAACAAAATGTCTTGGTGAAACTATTGTTTCGAGTGCTCAAAATGGTAACCCTGTTACTTGCGTGGTCTACACTATATTTTACTCTTGGATAGCTGAGGTGGCACGTGGATTTAACCTACCATCCGTTCTGTTTTGGATTCAGCCTGCTGCTGTGTTGGATATATATTACTATTATTTCTATGGCTATAGAGAGGATTTTGAACAAATAGATGATCCTTTATGGTCGATAAAATTACCAGGTTTGCCTTTGTTAAATAAACGTGACTTGCCTTCCTTTGTTTTGCCATCAACAGAAGATGCAAGTACCAAAGCACTTGCAGCAGTGAAAGAACATTTTGTTGCTTTGAGTTTGGACCCGATGGCCAAAGTTCTTGTTAATTCTTTCGAAGATTTAGAGCATCGTGCTCTGAAATCGATCGATAAATTCGATTTGCTAGCTGTAGGTCCGGTTATTCAATCTGCTTTTTTGAATGAAAAATATGTTTCTGTCGAGAATTCGAGTAAGCAGATTGAGTGGCTGGATAGTAAGGCAGAGTCCTCTGTTATTTATGTATCATTCGGAACGATACTAAAACTACCAAAATCAGAAATGGAGGAGATTGCGAAAGGATTATTAAAAAGTGGACGACCATTTATGTGGGTGATTAAGAACGAATTCGAGAAAGAGGAAGAGAAGTTGAGTTGCATGGAGAAACTTGAAGAACAAGGCATGATAGTACCATGGTGTTCGCAAATTGAAGTATTGTCTCACAAGGCATTAGGTTGTTTTATGACACATTGTGGCTGGAATTCTACATTGGAGAGTTTGGCCTCCGGGGTTCGGGTGGTAGCCTATCCCAAGTGGACAGATCAAGGAACGATTGCGAAAATGATTCAAGATGTTTGGAAAACAGGGGTGAGAGTGAATGGTAGTGAACAAGGTAATGTTGAATGTGATGAGATATATAGATGTTTGGAAATGGTAATGGGAGACGGAGAAAGAGCCGAAGAGTTGAGCAAGAATGCTAAGAAATGGAAAGAAATGGCAAGGGAAGCTGCCGAAGAAGGTGGAACTTCATACAATAATCTGAAAGGTTTTGTTCAAGAGATATCAGTCTATGATAGATGAATGTGACCAGAGATTTTCATGTTTAGTGAGTACTTTGATTCACTGTGAGGCTCTGTAATAGAACTGGTTATTTACTTCTATTTTCTTCTTGGTTGATTTTAATATTTGCTAGCAGTGGTGGAAGATTTATTGGAAAATATGTATGGTGTTATAATATACTAGCTAAAAGAGTAAAATGACTATACTAATTTAGGAGAAAGTGCAAGAGAGTGAGAGAAGTGAGCTAGAAGTGTTAGGCCCCGGAAGTATCGTAGAAGGGGGGGTTGAATACGATACTCACTAAATCAAAAAATTCTTTCGAATCTTTTGCGGATAAATAATTTAGAGTTCGGTTAGTGGGCTCGTGTTCTTGAGGTTAATAGTGTTTACGGAACTGTTTACTAATTTTCTGTATTTAAGATTAATCATTTCGGTTCTAGAAAATCAGCAGTAAAATAAACAACACAAGATTCGGGGAATATATCATTGATAAATATAAACCCTGAGGTTGCTACACCCGGTCAACAAATCCGGTCCGAAGAACAAGTTCTTCGCTGCTTAACAAAAACATATAACTCTCAATTTCCTATACAAGTATTTCTAGATCAGTACAAAGGAAACTAAGACCGTAGAGAGTGATATATAGTGACCCTGAACATTTTCCGTTAAGGTACCGGCCACTAATACATCTCCGGTGAAGAGGTATAGATTTTCTGACTGTTCTCTCCTCTCCGGCTTCGTCTTCTCTCTCTCTGTATATTTTTGTTGTATTGTTGAAGACTCCCAAATGAATGGCTCTGCTTCAATATATGTGTAGACTTTTTCAACCAAGATACGTGGCTCATTCAGGACCAAGTAAACTAGTTGCTGCTTCACTTCTGTTTTTCCTTAAGTATCGGAACAATTTACTGAGTAATTGTTTAAGTATCGATGAGTCTGTAACATAACTATCGGACACTTAAAAACAATTCCTGGAATAAATTCAATTAATCCAAGCTTAGTAACCATCGGGAAGTGGGTTGGTGGGTTTGCTCATTTATTTATCTCACCCGATAGTTAATAACCATAGGTGAATAAGACAAAATTGCTTGATTAACCATCGGTGAATGAGACGAAATGGCTTGACCAAGTTGACTTCTGGATACAGCTTCTGTAGTCTCTTTACTTAGCCAATTTCGAACCTGATAAGCCCTTAATATATTTTCTTCCACTGCAACCATGTCTAATAAATATTTCCTTGATTATTCGAACTTGATTTATTCTGGGCTTAGTCACATACCACTTCACTTGTTACTAATTGAATCATACAGTCAATTCTTCTGATTCATTGATGCAATTCTCAATCTCTTTTGTGCTGACGTTTGGTGCAACTGGTCTGGTTCACAAACGACTAACACGATCTTGATCTTCACATCTTCTTTACAATACAATTGACTTTGTTCCTTGTTGATTAGAAGTGCTTCGATTGTAAGTACATTGGAATCCTCTGGCACTAAAAAAAAATGTACAAAATACTAGAACAGGATTTAGCACAGTCTATCTGCAAGAATCAATCGACTGATAAATATCGATCGATAAGTCATCAACTGATAATAAGCCATCGACTGATAAAGCCAATCGAGAAGTCATCGATCGAGAAGTCATCAACTGATATTTATCAATCGAGAGCTCAAGTCATCAACTGATATTTATCAATCGAGAACTCAAGTCATCAACTGATATTTATCAATCGAGAACTCAAGTCATCAACTGATATTTATCAATCGAGAACTCAAGTCATCAACTGATATTTATCAATCGAGAACTCAAGTCATCAACTGATATTTATCAATCGAGAACTCATCAACGGATATATACTCATCAACGGATATATACTCATCAACGGATATATACTCATCAACGGATATTTCCTGATCGAGAAGTCATCAACGGATATTTACTCCAACAATCTATAATAGACTCCAAGATTCCATCTAATATTTTGATTCTTTGTATTTGCCGTATATTCTATCTTATCGATTCCTGTACTTGTGCTCTGCAATTCATTGCTTGATTAAGCTGCAGATTTGGATCACTAGAATCTTTCTGGTACTTTGACAACTGCTTCACTGCTTCCACATCCTTGAATACTTCGTCCTTTATTCTTCACTGAGGCATGAACATATTAATGAACTTCTTCCAGTGAGCTAATGCTTCAAGTCTGTAGATTTCTTCTTTATCCTTTGTCTTTACCAAGTCTTCATGTCTTCCTGATTCAGGTGATAACTTCATATTATTTACACGTCCTGTTCTTGTGTTGAGTTATAACCCTATGTTACATATAGGTCTATACATACAGCCTTTCAATCTCCCCCTATTTGTTTGGTAGAGATTAACAAGCAAATCCCTAGAGGATAACTCAACTAATTACAAGAAAATATTAATGCTCTAGACTTGTAAATAATACTACTTGGGTTCTGGATCATATAATACATTTCCAGATTTCTATAAAGTAAAGAGAAATAGAAAATGAGTGTTCCTTTAGCACTGAATGCATCTTCAATAGATATCATCTTCATTCCTCTATGTTTGAGCTTTTCTCTGCTTCAAAATCCTTCATAGCTTGTCCTACAAAGAACTTATCATAAACTGAGCTTCATAAGAATCAAAATTCCTGGGAACATCTTCAATAAAATATAGAACATTGCTCAAATAATGTTCTCCCCCTGAGAATGTGATTCTCCTTCTTATTCTTCTTCTCCCTTTAGAAAATCAATGGAATAATCAATTCTTTTCTGTTCTTCCCACTTGCATTAGGAATCTTCTTCTGACAACTCCTTTCAAGTCTAGGATAGAGTTTCTTGATTCTCCCATCTTCTGTTGTTTCCCCTCAGGATCCGAAGATAAGATTTTCTTTTTCCAGTCTAAAATCTCCCCCTAAGGATACGAACCCCCTTTCTTCAAGGATCTTCCCTTAGAATCCTCCAATGGCCTCTTCCCTTAGAATCATGCGACTCCTTTAGGATATTAGCTTTTCCGAAGGTTATGAAGATAAGACTTTATTAACTTCCTTTTTCTTGTTATAACTATAACACTATAACTTCTCCCTGTTTATAAACTTTTTATAACTATAACTTTTTCTTACTATAACTTCTCCCCCTTAGTTGAGGAATCCTCCAAAGGCCCACTTTTGAAGATACCAATTGTTAATACCAATTGTTAGGTCCAAATTTTAGATGATTTGTCTCCCAAAGAAGGTTCTCGTCTGTCGTTGATCGGGAAAAAATAGTAACTTTTCTGCCAGAAGTAGCAAATAGCAAGGGTAAGTGTTTGGCTTATGGTTTCCTCACTTCTACTACGTTCTGTCGGTGTTTACACTTTAGCATAGAGCATTTTAAGTGTTTCTCTCTTTCTCTCCCTATCTCTCACTCAAGTGTATCTCTCCCTCACTTTCACTTAAGTGTTTCTCTCTCTCACTTTCACTCTGCATTCCAAATATAGCCTTCTGTACCTGCAAGTGAAATCCGTCAATTCATATATTCCCAACACCTGATTTATCAGAATGAACTGAATCACTATCAAGTGGAGAATTGCCTCGTTGAGGTGTTCTTGATCTATCATGCATAAGCACTGTCTCAGCACCAGACTCAATAGCAATTGCTAAATCACTGTCTAGTGGAGCCTCACCTCTTTGAGATGGGTTATCCCAAGATTTTAAAATCTTTTTTTGGGAATCCTGCCTTGTTCTATCAAGGATTTGCCTCACACCTTCTCCGTAAACGGGAGGTGGACATTCCTTTTCAGGATCTGGAAATGTTCCTTCCAGGAGGGGCGACGTAGTAGACAATGTAATGAATGGAAAATTAGAGTCTACGTTTCCCTCGTAACCCAATGACGGGTAATTTGTTAACATGCCTATACCTCTCACTGTGCACGTCTTGCAATGTGTTCCTAGAATTTATCTGTTTAGGCTTACCATCAGCGTGAGAGCTAGTGGTGTGCTTGACTCATTACAAGATGCTCTGGCTGATGAACGAATTTCAATGGACTCACCCTGTTGAGAGAATGATTCCAGAGACAGTTTTAATTGCCTTTTCAGCTCTGCATCTTTTTGAGAAGATACAGATGAGCTTACAGTTACCTCAGTTTATATACTTCTTTACTTCGCTGGAGGTAGAGCTGTGGGTGCACTTCCGACTTCATCCTTATTTGCTGCATCAAGTGCAGTTTCTCCCTTATCAACCTCTAACTAACATGAGTTCCTTATATCTCCAAGGGTTAATATATGGAAGTGGATGAATCAGTGTTTGGTATTATGGCCTGGGTAAGAGATTGATGGGTTTTCAACCTCTTGGCCAGCTTCTGTAGCCACTGGGGGCTAAACGGAAAGAATTAATAAATAAGATAAAAAGAAACAATCACTTTAACATTCCAAAACATATTTTTCATCTCTAGGAGAAAGAAAAATATAAGAAGGAATGGTAATGGATTTCTTTAAAGCACTTTTAGTAAAAGAGTTTTGTCGGTTCTAAAGATTTAACATTTAAGAGCATGACACCAATAGAAATTTTCTTTAAGATACTTATCCCATAATAAAATGCGGGAATGTGTATCAGAGAAAAATTCTATCCCTTGTGAATTTCGTATAAGGCAAACTTCCCATAATAAAATGCGGGAATTTACACCAAATAAGAAATTCCACTCTCTTACCAAATTTTATCTCAATAAAATGACTCTTTTTCCATTAAACCTAAGCACTGTATGTTTTGAAAACAGTTTTGCAAAACATCCTTATCAGATAGAAGACTATGATTTCCGACTCATAATGTAATTATGATTTACATCATTTTTGTCCACCTGATAGTATCCCCGACTTAAAATAAAAACATGATAATTGGGGTTGGATGGATGCTTAACTATACAGTACTAGGCCTTCAAAGCAACAATCACTGTTTAGTTACTCAGAATCAATGTGAAACATACATTGACACAAGTATTTAAAAACAAATCATTTTACAAGTGATTGATACCTCGAAGTTAAAAATAATTTTTCCAAATAAAATAGCAGTCACAAAGTTTCTGCCACTTTAAAAAGAAAAATTAAGAGAGAAAACGGTTTTGAAAATATATCATTTAAAACCAGCTTTGGAGAGAGGATAAAATATTTTGAGATTTAAAGAAAGATTATCCTCAAGAAAAGTTTGATTCACACCCTAGGATTGGAAAAATAAAGTAGGGTTGTAAATCAAAAGATTTTCAAAAGAGAATTTTTGAAAAAGAATTTGATGTTTTCTTCTCTAAAACTGAAAGGAAAATGAATGTATCTTTGAATAAAACGTTTTGAAAAAGAATCAGACAAAAAAATTCTTTTTAATACATTCAAGTTTAAAATTCAGTTAAATAAAGAAAACTAAATATACTAATACTAACGGCTTTTTCAAAAACCAATTTTTACTTAGAATAAAGACTAAGCAAATCCATTAGTATTAATATATCACAATTATTTTGTAATAAAATATTAATCAATCATCACAAAGTAATAAAAGAGAATATTTATACTACGAATAATTATGCTTCGAATTTATTTTAATTTACTTACATCATGGAACATATATTTCACTGAATTATTTTATATCATCATGATTTAAACAAATCAAAATAAATTAAATACTTATGCTGCACTAAGCAATTGCCAATCACATGCATATATATATTAACTAAACATGGCAATCATTTAGTAGAACAATAAGCATTAAGAGATATTCTTATTATTAGTGATTTCAGATAAACAACTTGTATTATCACTAATATTAAAAATATCACAATTAATTGCACGCTGATACCAATTATTTGATATTTATCAATAATTTCAAGATGCAAGAAATTGTGCTTCTTATATTTTATCAAATCAAAATTATGAAACTGATAATCATTGAATTGCTTCAATCCATAATTTTAGTAAGATAAAATAAATTCGCTAAATACTAAAATATTCATAAGATTGAATATTAGCATCTAACTTCCTACACTATATCTAATAATTGTCACTCTAGCATATTACAATTATACTCATAACAATTATTATTGATATATGTAAGCTCGAGAAAATAGTTGAATAAAAATTCACAAGTCCTGTAAATATTAACATTTAATACTTGTAATCCTAATTACAACTCCTCGCAAATAAAATCAAATTTTAGAAATATTTTCTAAGTATATAAAACATTGAGAATTTTATACACATAACTTAGAAAATACTTCGTCTTCCAATATTAGTGAGTTTTGAAATATGCATTATTTATTTAGAACAGAAATTCTAAATAATGTCACTAATATCAAAAGTATCACAATTATTTGTAATAAAATATTTAAAAATATCAGAGCAAAATATCAGAGCAATTAAGCAAGATATCATTGACTAATACTCATCAAATATTTAACACACAAATAATTATGCTTCTAACTTATACTAAATAATTTAACTACCACTTATGCATATTATAATGTAAGCATGATAATTAAACTAGTAGCAATAAACATGAGGTACTGAATTTAAAATAAATTCACAAGTCCTTTAAATATGAACAATTTAATACTTGTGAACTCATTTGAGAATTCCTTGCAGATGGGATTTCCAACAACTATGCATATTAATAATATCCCAAGTTTACTAACCAACTTAGATAAAATAAATTCATCAAGTTATTTAGCAAACATCTGCAAGTTATTCGACTAAGGACAACTCTCAAAAGAAATGATACCTGATATCCATGAGCTTGTTCCTTCAGTGGTGTGAAGAGTTCAACAGAGTTGCTGGAAATTGACAGCTTCTAGGAATGACTTCCCTGTCTTTCGTACAACCTGCATTATCTATATCTATATAGCCAATTAGGTTAAACCTATTATCTTAAGGGTCCCAAATTCCAAGAATTGGTGATCCCCTAAGATGTCTAACAATTCATAACTTAGCTATAAGATAAGATTCTCTAATTTCTACTTGGAAACTTGCACATAGGCATATCGAGAATAAAATATATGGTCTTTGTGCACTTGAATAAGTAATGAGCTTATCATACCTCTATAGCTTGTCACTTCAGTTCATATACCTGATTTGCCCTGATCAAGCTTAGTGGTCTGTTGGAAAGTAGTCTTGGCAGGTCTAGAATCTTCCAAATTGCGCATCTTCAAAAGATCCTTGACTTCCTTTAATTGCCATCATTCTTTCGAATTAATTATAATCCAGAAAGAATTACAACTCTTCCAACATGCTCATTTTGTACCTACTCTGCATTAACTTAGCAAAAATATATCTTGCCAAATTTTCGTTAGTAGACCCACATATAATATACTCATGGTATACTTAGCACATATATAACATTGTGTGTGCCTTGCATTCTGGAGAGATATATGTGTATAACTTACTCTACTGTAAAATCATATTAAAGTAATTAACAGTCAGAGTGTCATACTATGTCCTTGACGTTTTGCTTGACTCCCTATCTCCGTCATAGAAGAGCTTGCGAAGAGAATGATATACAAATTCCAATGGATCTGCAACTTCAAAGTCCAGGAAATGATGTACATCAACTTCAACTTCTAGCTCACCATTCAGGAGTGCACTTGTTCACATTCATCTGATAGATCTTCATGCTTGAATGCTCCACATGTGCTAGGTCCTAATCGTTGAGTCCCTGAAAATTGTTAGGTCCCCATTGATGAGTCCCAAAGGATCAAGTCTCGTCACTGGTGCTTACTGCTTGATCTTGAAAGTCCCGAAGATTCTGTTTCCATCATCGTCGATACCTTCTGCTTTAAAGTCCTGTAGCAACCAGTTTGGCTTTGCCCCTCATAGCAATGCCAAAAAGTCATCCAGTTTCTGAGAACCCTTACTGTACCAGATTCAGCTTCGACTTTAGTGGTCTGGGTTCCAGCTTCAATGGTTTCTGCCTTCTAACTGATTGAGATCATTTTGCTTTGCAATCACTCAATCTGGATCAATCTGTGCTTTTCTAATATTCTTTGGGATACCAATTGATGGGTGATACCAATTGTTGATACCAATTGTAAGTTGACAATTTCTCTTTCCCAACTTGGTCCCGAAAGATATATGATCATTTCGATTAGCACTTCTAGCCTCTACACAAGAATCCGGATCACTAAGAACTAGACTCCAGGATTGAATTTGACTTCAAACCTTTTGTCTTGGCAGAAATGTTCTTAATGAAATCCTTTGATCTTCATTGTTGAGCATGACTAGTAGATCCATCTTTTATTTGCTCCTCCTGAGTTGCTGCTAGGATGTGTTGAAGATCCTTCACCTTCTACAGTGGATTTCCACTAAGGATCTGAATCATCATCGTTGTCATTGATTCCTTCTACAACCTCAGCTTCAACATCAGTATCTGAATTTGTCAATGATTCAGAATGGTCGTTCGATTGAATGCACTGGAGCTTGGTGTAGTTGGTCGTCACATTCAGACTTTTAATCACTTCTGAGTAGCCGAGGAGAATTGTTCCATGAGCCTTAACTTCTTGTCAAGATACTCAAATAAATCTTCATTAAAAATCAATTCCCTCCAAACACACGAAAGAGCTTCAGTGTTTGCTTCTGGTTGGCCATTAACTCAAATGATGTCTTTTCATGATCTTGTTGAATAAAGCAGCATGCTGTGTTAATTGCTTCAGCTTCAAAGTATCTTTTTCAGTGCAGACTTCACTTAGAACTTCACTCGCGAAATGCAGTTCCACTATCTGACTTCAAAGTTCTCACTGCTTACCAATTGTTTCCAACTTGATCTTCCTTATTTGATCAATCACCATTGTGACATTTTGTCTGTTGAATGCTTGAACATCACCAATTTGTAATTAGGGTTATCAATTTCAATCACCACTAAGCATATGACTTTTCTTCAGTGTGATGTTTTCATTGACTTCCCTATGTGACATACTTCAAAATGTCCTTCTGGATAGAATTTCATATGAAGCAGTCCTCTCACCAATTTCTTCTTTTATCAAAGAATCCATTGCCTTGTAGACCGACAAGTGTGAGAGCTTCCTTTGCCATAGCTAACTCTTCATTGATGAAGCTTTACTGAAAAGTTGACTTCACCTTTGCATCCAAAATCCATGTCAGCTACGAACAAACTTCCTCAATCTCAGTTGAGTGAGCTTCTAACCTTCTTGTTTGAGATCAAACACTTCTCCAGAAAACCCTTGACAAAGAATTCCCTAGTGCCCTGTAGATAGTGCTTAAGTCCTTTCACAAGAAAGATGCTTCCATTGATGACAGTTCTTAAATCATGATAGCCATATCCCTTGTACATCCTTTGCTGTCATCTCTAAAGGTTACCATCGGGGAGGCCTTCTCAACCAACTGTGTTATTAGAGCTTTAATCTTAATCATATGCCTCGAACAATAAATGTCACGAAGTCACATAACTTTTGGCTTTAGTTACATACTCTGCAATCACAAATGATTAAGCTTATTGGTACTCAATTTTAATTGAGTCCAGATGGGTTAGAGATATTATCAAAGGTAACAACAGCTTCAATATGTATAAAGCACATGGATAGAAGAACTAACAAATTAATTACTAATTCTGCCTAATCCATTTCTATTGTTGTTTAACATTTTTAACTATCTCTAATTACCTAAGTCAGTGTTAGATTAAACCTTGAATCTACAAATGTTACTGACAACTTAGATAATTCTACCATCTTATCCCTAACAAGCAATACATGATCTAATATAACATTTAAGTGCAACTATGTGAGTGCAAGCAAATCATGTTAAAATAAGCACATAAACAATTTAAGAATATGCAGAATATTTGAATAAAACATTATAAGCAATATCAAATTCCACATATACTTATCAAGTCATTTATCATAATAAGAACAAATATAAAATATCTGATCTATGACCTGTTTGTCTATTAGCAATTTTCACAACATTAGCAGAGGTATTAAATCACAGAAGATTTAACTCAAGTTTCAGCAAATGTTTAGGGATACACCTAACCGTCTAGAACACCCTATCTAATTCTAGATTTTCATTTTACTGCATAGAAAATCAAGTATGAAATGTACTCACTAAACTCATATAACTAAGCATGAAATCTTATTATTAGCAATCAATTAAGCATTTAAGTTCTAAGATGCTAACATGCTGACACGAGCCTAATACATTTCAAAACATAATAATCATACAATTATGAATTAGATAAAGATATACTAGTTAGTAAGTGTACCTGTGAAGTGCTTAGTGATTCATCTCTAGTGTTGGTCATTGATGCCAGATATTCATTTGGTTCATCACTGTCACTGATAGAATCAGCCTTGCATTTAACTTCATCAACAAATGCTTTCCCTTGCTGCATCCTCACTAATGCCTAAGATTCCTGCTTTAACGCAACATAGTGTCAGTCATCTTTTGCTTGTATAGGCTTCTTCAAACTGTGTAGCAAACCCCTGATCTTGTCTTTTAAATATAAACCATCCCTGTCTTGCAACGGCCTCTTGAACTGACCTTGAAAATCTCCTTTACGAAATCTATAGGTAAGGACCTTGGATAAGGAATTGGGATTCCGTCTGAATCTGATGTCACTAAACTTCCTGTTTGCCTTGCAGGCATGACTTGCAGTCCAGTTCTCAGGTTATTTCAAAGTGTAAGATTTACATACAACACCTTGATTGATATAGAATTGGATAGTCGTGAAGATGAAGAATTCTATGTTGGATTTTCCACATCTTCAACTAGCTATTTAAGACCAAGTATCACTTCCTCTGTTCCTCAGTGGTTAAATATTAAATTATACACACACACACTTGCAAGAGGACCCGAGCATTTTACAATGGAGCACCATCGCCCACACATCCTCTTCATTACCTATCCAGCCCATGGCCACATTAATCCTTCCCTACAACTAGCCGAAAGGCTCGTCGACATGGGTATTGAAGTCACCTTCACCACCAGCATCTCGGGCCGCCGTTGCATGCCTCGAATTTATTCGGGTGTTAACTCAAGTTCCACATCTGACCACGTACCTAAAAAAGGTCTACGTTTAAATTTATTCTCCGACGGCTACGACGAAGGCGTAAAAAATCCAGCTGATTATCAGGATTTTTGGGTCAAGTTAAAAAGTTCTGGAACAAAATGTCTTGGTGAAACTATTGTTTCGAGTGCTCAACATGGTAACCCTGTTACTTGCGTGGTCTACACTATATTTTACTCTTGGATAGCTGAGGTGGTACGTGGATTTAACCTACCATCCGTTCTGTTTTGGATTCAGCCTGCTGCTGTGTTGGATATATATTACTATTATTTCTATGGCTATAGAGAGGATTTTGAACAAATAGATGATCCTTTATGGTCGATAAAATTACCAGGTTTGCCTTTGTTAAATAAACGTGACTTGCCTTCCTTTGTTTTGCCATCAACAGAAGATGCAAGTACCAAAGCACTTGCAGCAGTGAAAGAACATTTTGTTGCTTTGAGTTTGGACCCGATGGCCAAAGTTCTTGTTAATTCTTTCGAAGATTTAGAGCATCGTGCTCTGAAATCGATCGATAAATTCGATTTGCTAGCTGTAGGTCCGGTTATTCAATCTGCTTTTTTGAATGAAAAATATGTTTCTGTCGAGAATTCGAGTAAGCAGATTGAGTGGCTGGATAGTAAGGCAGAGTCATCTGTTATTTATGTATCATTCGGAACGATACTAAAACTACCAAAATCAGAAATGGAGGAGATTGCGAAAGGATTATTAAAAAGTGGACGACCATTTATGTGGGTGATTAAGAACGAATTCGAGAAAGAGGAAGAGAAGTTGAGTTGCATGGAGAAACTTGAAGAACAAGGCATGATAGTACCATGGTGTTCGCAAATTGAAGTATTGTCTCACAAGGCATTAGGTTGTTTTATGACACATTGTGGCTGGAATTCTACATTGGAGAGTTTGGCCTCCGGGGTTCGGGTGGTAGCCTATCCCAAGTGGACAGATCAAGGAACGATTGCGAAAATGATTCAAGATGTTTGGAAAATAGGGGTGAGAGTGAATGGTAGTGAACAAGGTAATGTTGAATGTGATGAGATATATAGATGTTTGGAAATGGTAATGGGAGACGGAGAAAGAGCCGAAGAGTTGAGCAAGAATGCTAAGAAATGGAAAGAAATGGCAAGGGAAGCTGCCGAAGAAGGTGGAACTTCATACAATAATCTGAAAGGTTTTGTTCAAGAGATATCAGTCTATGATAGATGAATGTGACCAGAGATTTTCATGTTTAGTGAGTACTTTGATTCACTGTGAGGCTCTGTAATAGAACTGGTTATTTACTTCTATTTTCTTCTTGGTTGATTTTAATATTTGCTAGCAGTGGTGGAAGATTTATTGGAAAATATGTATGGTGTTATAATATACTAGCTAAAAGAGTAAAATGACTATACTAATTTAGGAGAAAGTGCAAGAGAGTGAGAGAAGTGAGCTAGAAGTGTTAGGCCCCGGAAGTATCGTAGAAGGGGGGGTTGAATACGATACTCACTAAATCAAAAAATTCTTTCGAATCTTTTGCGGATAAATAATTTAGAGTTTGGTTAGTGGGCTCGTGTTCTTGAGGTTAATAGTGTTTACGGAACTGTTTACTAATTTTCTGTATTTAGGATTAATCATTTCGGTTCTAGAAAATCAGCAGTAAAATAAACAACACAAGATTCGGGGAATATATCATTGATAAATATAAACCCTGAGGTTGCTACACCCGGTCAACAAATCCGGTCCGAAGAACAAGTTCTTCGCTGCTTAACAAAAACATATAACTCTCAATTTCCTATACAAGTATTTCTAGATCAGTACAAAGGAAACTAAGACCGTAGAGAGTGATATATAGTGACCCTGAACATTTTCCGTTAAGGTACCGGCCACTAATACATCTCCGGTGAAGAGGTATAGATTTTCTGACTGTTCTCTCCTCTCCGGCTTCGTCTTCTCTCTCTCTGTATATTTTTGTTGTGTTGTTGAAGACTCCCAAATGAATGGCTCTGCTTCAATATATGTGTAGACTTTTTCAACCAAGATACGTGGCTCATTCAGGACCAAGTAAACTAGTTGCTGCTTCACTTCTGTTTTTCCTTAAGTATCGGAACAATTTACTGAGTAATTGTTTAAGTATCGATGAGTCTGTAACATAACTATCGGACACTTAAAAACAATTCCTGGAATAAATTCAATTAATCCAAGCTTAGTAACCATCGGGAAGTGGGTTGGTGGGTTTGCTCATTTATTTATCTCACCCGATAGTTAATAACCATAGGTGAATAAGACAAAATTGCTTGATTAACCATCGATGAATGAGACAAAATGGCTTGACCAAGTTGACTTCTGGATACAGGTTCTGTAGTCTCTTTACTTAGCCAATTTCGAACCTGATAAGCCCTTAATATATTTTCTTCCACTGCAACCAAGTCTAATAAATATTTCCTTGATTATTCGAACTTGATTTATTCTGGGCTTAGTCACATACCACTTCACTTGTTACTAATTGAATCATACAGTCAATTCTTCTGATTCATTGATGCAATTCTCAATCTCTTTTGTGCTGACGTTTGGTGCAACTGGTCTGGTTCACAAACGACTAACACAATCTTGATCTTCACATCTTCTTTACAATACAATTGACTTTGTTCCTTGTTGATTAGAAGTGCTTCGATTGTAAGTACATTGGAATCCTCTGGCACTAAAAAAAATGTACAAAATACTAGAACAGGATTTAGCACAGTCTATCTGCAAGAATCAATCGACTGATAAATATCGATCGATAAGTCATCAACTGATAATAAGCCATCGACTGATAAAGCCAATCGAGAAGTCATCGATCGAGAAGTCATCAACTGATATTTATCAATCGAGAGCTCAAGTCATCAACTGATATTTATCAATCGAGAACTCAAGTCATCAACTGATATTTATCAATCGAGAACTCAAGTCATCAACTGATATTTATCAATCGAGAACTCAAGTCATCAACTGATATTTATCAATCGAGAACTCAAGTCATCAACTGATATTTATCAATCGAGAACTCAAGTCATCAACTGATATTTATCAATCGAGAACTCATCAACGGATATATACTCATCAACGGATATATACTCATCAACGGATATATACTCATCAACGGATATTTCCTGATCGAGAAGTCATCAACGGATATTTACTCCAGCAATCTATAATAGACTCCAAGATTCCATCTAATATTTTGATTCTTTGTATTTGCCGTATATTCTATCTTATCGATTCCTGTACTTGTGCTCTGCAATTCATTGCTTGATTAAGCTGCAGATTTGGATCACTAGAATCTTTCTGGTACTTTGACAACTGCTTCACTGCTTCCACATCCTTGAATACTTCGTCCTTTATTCTTCACTGAGGCATGAACATATTAATGAACTTCTTCCAGTGAGCTAATGCTTCAAGTCTGTAGATTTCTTCTTTATCCTTTGTCTTTACCAAGTCTTCATGTCTTCCTGATTCAGGTGATAACTTCATATTATTTACACGTCCTGTTCTTGTGTTGAGTTATAACCCTATGTTACATATAGGTCTATACATACAGCCTTTCAAGAAGAATAGAATTGCCTCGTTTAAATTTTCATTCACAGATGCAAGCTATTTATAGCCAATGGGAGCAAGCAATTAATGTGAAGCTAACAATTCTACTCCTAGATACTAGCCATACTATTTCAACTTTGAAAATGGCAATCAGTTCACAACACTCCCTTTGATTGTCATTTAGTATGAATCATAGATTGTCTCGTTAAAACCTTGTCAAAAAAATCCAGTGGGATAAAAATTTTGATGAAGGAAAAAGAGTACAATCTCCCCTTGGAATAAACAAATCATTCATTGAAGTTTTGTTACAACATATCTTTAAGTCAACGCATTCCAATGTTATATCGCAGTTTTCCAAATATTGAATTCGGTAATGATTTCGTGAACAAGTCAGCAAGGGTGTCACATGATCGAATCTGTTGTACATCAACTTCACCATTCTCTTGGAGTTCATGGGTGTAGAAGAATTTTGGTGAAATGTGCTTCGTTCCGTCTCCCTTGATATAACCTTCCTTGAGTTGATCAATACATACCGTGTTGTCTTCAAACATAACAGTGAGATTTCTCGTGATGTCTGGTACTTCACATGATTCTTGAATATTCTTGATGATGGACCGCAACCATACACATTCTCTGCTAGCTTCATGAATCGCAATTAGTTCTGAGTGATTTGATGAGGTTGCCGCCGTAGTTTGTTTTGTGGATTTCCAAGAAATGGCTATACCGCAATATATGAATACATATCCAGTTTGTGAGTTGCCAACATGAGGTTCTGACAAGTATCATGCATCTGCATATCCGATCAATTGAGATGTAGAGTTATTTGGGTAGAATAACCCAAAATCAATCGTTACACGAAGATGACAAAATATATGTTTGATCCCGTTCCAATGTCTGTCTACTGGTGCGGAGCTGAATCTTGCCAATAAATTCACGGCAAATGCAATATCCGGCCTTATATTGTTTGTCAAGTACACGAGTGCACCAATTGCACCAAGATATGGAATTTCAGGTCCAAGAACTTTTTCACCATCTTCTTATGGTCTAAATGGATCTTTGCCAGGTTCCAAAGATCGTACTACCATTGAAGTAGTCAGAGGATGAGATTTATTCATGTAAAATATGTTCAAAACTTTTTCGGTATATGTGGATTGATGTAGGAAAATTCCTGATGACAAGTGCTCTACTTGTATACCAAGACAATATTTTATTCTTCCAAGATCTTTCATTTCAAATTCTTTCTTTAGATATATGACAACATCATCAACCTCTGTAGCTGTTCCTACTAGATTCAATTCATCCTCATATACAACAATAATCATAAAATCAATTTGTGATTTCTTAATAAAAATGAATGGACAAACATGATTGCTTATATACCCATTCTTTTATAAATAATGACTAAGTCTGTTATATCACATGTGACCAGATTGTTTTAATCCATACAATGATCGCTGCAGTTTAATGGAGTATATATGACGAAGTTTCTTGAACCCATCCATTTTCAATCCTTCAGAGATTTTCATATAAATTTCACTATCAAGTGAACCATATAGGTATGCAGTAACGATATCCATACGACGCGTTTCTAATTTTTCTTTAGATGTCATATCTAGTATAAAACGAAATGTAATTCCATCCATTATTGGCGAGTATGTCTCTTGATAATCAATGCCAGAACTTTGAGAAAACCCTTGAGCTACAAGTCGGGCTTTATATTTCATAATTTTATCTTTTTCATTTCGTTTTCTTATGAATACCCATTTATTTCCAACAGGGTTCATACCAATTGGTGTTTGGACTACAGGTCCAAAACTTCTCTCTTGCGCAATAAATTTAATTATGTTTGAATTACGTCTTTCTATTTAGGCCAGTCTTTTCGTCGATGGCATTCATCAATACTCTGTGGTTCGGGATCAGAATTTATGTCGACATCTAATGTCATAGAGTACACAAATACATCATCAATTATGACTTTACTTTGATCCCATAATTTCATATCATGCACATAATTTATTGAAATTTCATGATTATTTAATCTCGAGTCTTCGTGGATTAAAATCTCTTCAGGAGATAATACCGCTTCAGGGGTAATTGCTATTCTAGAGCATGTGCCACTTCTGAGGCAATTTTCTCTTTTTTTTTCATTTTCGTGGTGCAATATCTTTTGCACCGACCGGTCTACCCCGCTTCAAACGTGGGTTTGATTATGTAACCAAATCCTTAGAATTTAATTTTTAAATTGGTATATCTATTCTAGCTGGAGTATTTATTACATGTATATTAGATTTTATTATTTTTCTAGAATCGTTAAATGCGTCTGGCATTTGATTTGCGATATTTTGCATGTGAATAATTATTTTAACTTCAAGTTCACATTGACCGGTACGTGGATCTAGAAAATGTAATCCTGATGTGTTCCATGTTATCTCATGATTATTTTTATTCAAGGGTTTATCTCCCCCTAAGGGAGGAAACATAGACTCGTCAAAATGGTAATCTGCATATCTTGAGGTAAATAAATCTCTAGTTAGTGGTTCAGGATATCTAATTATGGATGTTGAATCAAAACCAACGTAGATACCTATTATTCTTTGAGCTCCCATCTTTGATCTCTGTGGTGGAGCGATTGGAATGTATGCAACACTTCCAAAAACCTTGAAATGAGAAATATTAGGAATTTGACCAATTACAGTGGAGAATGTTTGTTATAGGCAGTTGGTCTAATCCTAATAATATTGGCAGCATGAAGTATTGCATGACCCCAAATAGATGTAGGTAATCTTGCTTTAAACAGTAAGGGTTTTGCAATAACTTGAAGTCTTTTGATAAATGACTCGACTAATCCATTTTGTGTATGTACATGAGAAACTGGGTGTTCAACTGAGATTCCTACAGACATGCAATAGTCAACAAAAGTTGCAGATGTGAAATCTCCAGCATTATCTAAACATATTGATTTAATTGGATAATCTGGGAACTGAGCACGTAATTTAATTATTTGAGCACGTAATTTTGCAAAAACGTCATTACGAGTTGTGAGAAGATAAACATGAGACCATCTAGTTGAGGCATCAATTAAGACCGTGAAATACCTAAATGGACCAGATGATGGATGTATAGGTCCACATATGTCGCCTTGGATTCTTTCTAGAAAACCTGGATTTTCAAGCTGAACTTTAGTAGTAGATGGTAGAGTAATCAATTTTCCTAAAGAACATGCTGAACAAGGAATCTCATTTATGGAAAGAACTTTAAAATCCTTAAGAGGATGTCCAGTAGAATTTTTTATAACGCGACGCATCATAGAGACACTAGGGTGACCTAATCTTTCATGCCAAAGTATGAATGATTTTGGATCTGTGAGTTTGGAAGCAACAATGTTATATGACTCAATGGTTCTGATCTTCATCATATATAATCCTGAGGACAGTGAGTGATACTTTTCTAATATTTTCTTGTTGCTAGAATTAGCAGAAGTGATTAGAAGATATTCTTTACCAGTTTCAGAAGTAGTATCGATGTGAAAATCGTTGAGCTAGATATCTTTAAAAATAAGAAGATTTCTGGTGAACTTGCTAGAAAATAATGCATTTGGAATACAAATGGATGTACCATTAGGTAAGATAAAACTGAATCTACCAAAACCCTCAATAATATTAGACACACAAGATATAGCCCCAATTTGTGCTTCGATTTTGTTAGTTGTGTAAAATATTTTGGGTTTTGTAGAATCATATGAGTTATACCACAATCAGCAATGCATATATCTTCAGAGTACATTCTGTATATAAATAAATAACATAATTTATTTAATAGAAACATAGTACATTATATAGTTAAACAAGGCAATACATGCAAATATAGTAATTATATGAAACTAATCTTCAGCCTCCCATATGGGAGTTTCATTAGGTTCATTCAGACCATTAATGCTCATTCCTCCAGTTGTGATTATTTGGGAATCTTAAGGTTATTATTGGCGAAATTTGTTTCCACCATTTTCTCTTTGGACCTCTTGGATGACTGATATAGATTAACAAGATATTTTGGGATGCGGCAAATGTGTGCCCAGTGCCCCTCCATTCTGCATCTATGACATATACTTTCAGTTTTCTCACCTCGGGGTACCTTTCTTTTGCTTTGTGTTTCAGGTTGCAACTTTTGGTGGCCAAAGCTATTATATGGACGAAAATTACCGTAACTACGCCCATGTCCATGATATCGACCATAGCCTCGCCCACCTTTATGCCCTTTTCTACACACATTCTACTGGAATGACGTGTTATTTACTTCTAGTAAAGGGGCAGATCCTGTCGGACGAGATTGATGATTCTTAATCACCAATTCATGATTATGTTCAGCAACAAGGAGAGTTGATTGAAGATCCCCGAATTTGGTAAATTTGCACTCCCTATACATCTCTACTAAGTTGATATTATTTGGATGAAAAGTTGATAGTGTTTTGTCAATCTTTCTTTTCTCAGTAACTTTCTCACCAAACATAATGAGCCTAGAATTTATTTTGAACAAAGCATAGCTATATGCTCGGATACTTTTAAAATCTTGAAGTCTTAAATTAGCCCAATCATTTTCAGCGGCAGGTAGATAAACTAGTTTCTGATGATCAAACCTATCTTTTAGATTTTCCCATAAAATGTAAGGATCCTTGACTTCTAGGTAATCGGATTTTAAATCTTTATGCATGTGGTGTCAGAGAAAGATAATAGAGGTAAACTTTTCTTCCATTGTAGTTGTATTTTCTAGCTTAATTGTATCACTTAATTTCTTTGAGCCAAGGTGCAATTTTACATCTTGTACCCACGACAAATAATTATCCCCAGAAATGTCCAATGCAACGAACGACAAGCTTGTAAGATTTGTCATACTAAATCTGAATTGTAACACAAAAAATATTAAAATAAATAATTGATGTAAATATTACATAAAACTTTATTGAATCGGGTGGTTTAACAAATACACAATAATTAATATATATATCATGATTATCATTAGTAGTATAAACAGATCAATATATAAAACAACAACTGGATTTTCACCTGCCATACGGACGTCTGCATATACAGGTTATCTCCGACTGATAAATAATTTTAAGTAAAAAATCATGCATAAGTTAGTTCGTGTATAAACAAGTTATTATCCGTCATATAATAATCATAAAAATGTTCCTAAAATATCTTCCGATAAATAGTACCACTTTAAAATAACAAAATTAAGGTTTCCACTATTCTTCAGTAATAATTACTAAAGATTAATGTTACCATATAAACAGTTAATAACATTGTAGTTAAAACATTCCCAATATATTTTCGGTGTCACCCAAAAATTATGGTACCGCTAAACAATAATTTAAATTGCAGTAGCGGTGATCCAACAATATAAATTTAAATTGTTAGTAGACGGTGTAGTCAAGTCTCATAATAATTTAATATATATACATATATTAAATATTTAAATATAATAAATAAAAATTATATCTTCTCAATTTTTGACAGAATTTCGTGCTGATAACGTGTTATAATATATTAGCTATAATAATAAAAGGATTACACTAATTTAGAAGAAAGAGTAAGAGAGTGAGAGAAGTGAGCTAGAATAATACAATTGTCCGGTGTAAATTTTCATTCACATATGCAAGCTATTTATAGTCAATGCAAGGGATCAAATAATTAATATGAAGCTAACAATTCTACTCCTAGATAATAGCCCTACAGAAGGTGTTAGCTATAAATAGATAGTAGTCAATAGAAGGTGTTAGCTAGAAATAGATAGTAGTCAAATGTAAAGTATTTCATGTCTATTTCTAGTTTTAACTTAACTAACTAGTGAGAGCATGTGCCAAAAGACATGTTGTCTATATAGCCTATGCACAGCCTCTTTAGTCAAGAGTAGTCTTTGAAATTATCAAGTGTATTCATACCTTGTATCTTCTAAGAACAAGAAGCTGAAATTCACACTGAATTTCAGATTGTAGAAAAGTTCAATTCTAATACAAATTAGATTAAAAGTTATATTCTGTGTTTACTTTATTTTTTGCATTATGCTTCTGAAAAAATTTGAATTGCTAAAGGTACATACACTAAACAAATAGTTTATCAAAAGAAAAGTCCATAAAAATTTGAAGCTATACATTCACCCCCTTCTGTAAACTTCTATTAACTCTAATTCCTAACAAGTGGTATCAGAGCGAGGTTGTTAACATACATACAGTTTGAAGATCAAAATGAGTTTTCAGAAGCCGAGCAGTATAAAGATTCCTTCTTTTGACAGAGAAAACTACAACTTATGGAAAAGAAAAATGTTAATAAGGGCTACCAACCACTAGTGTAACCTACATATGGTTACCTTGATACAATAGGAGGTCCTAAGACTGCAGAAAAACTAAATGCACCTAATCCAAGGACTTCTAACCCAACTGTAGACCCTTCTTCAAAATCCATAGATGATAGTGAACCAACCTCCACATCCTCTCAACAGGGTGTGGTTGAAAAGAAGAAAAGGGAGAAACTTGCTACCAAGAAGAAATTAGAAGTAGTAGTTGAATAACATGTAGAAGAAATTGATGAGTCACGTGTGGAACCTTTAAAGAGGAGGAAGAAAATTCAAAAGGCCACAACAGACCACTTTCACCCTCCCAATAGGATATAGAGGTAGTACATAAGGGATTAAACCTACTTCTAGGTGCACTTTCTCAACAAGGTGCATCTATTAAAATTGGGAACTAGCTCACTCTACCTTGTACAGAGTCTGCACAATTGCTAGAACTCACTCCTGTCAATGAAGAAGTTCTAGTAGAAAAGGAAACACAATATATACAGTTAGGAATTTTTATTGAAACTTCCCCATTTTCTTAGGGGGAGTTTCCAATACTCACAACTACTCACAATCTCTCTTATATTCCCAAAATTTCTTCTCAATCAAATGTGTCTAGACAAATACATGAGGTTGTTGATCATCAAGATTTCTATTTCCCTGGTGAGCCAAATTCAAGTGGCATAGTGCATGACACTATGCTCATCACTCAGAACATGCATCTAGATAGTGATGGAATGCATGCTGAGGCATATCCGGATGATAGCATCAAAGCCACAGAGGCTTTAGGAGTTTTTACTTAAGACTCGGTGGTGGATAAAGAGTTTGTACCACCAACCTTTGATCTCATTAATGAGTCATTGGAAAACTAAGTGTCTTCACAAACATTGGGTAATCTAGGGGACCTCCACACCGTGCAAATGACATCCCTTGGACATTCCATAGTCATTCAAAGATTGTCTCCTCAGGAGAAATCATCTATCCATCCAATATCTAAGGATTCATCTAAGTAATTAAATGATGCATTTGATGCTGAGGGGACCACTGTAACATGTGGCCCTAGATCTAACTTTATGTCATAATGGCTGAAACCTGTGCAACATGACAGGGAATTAGGACCATCATCTCATGGTGGGTCACTTTCAAATGAACAACTCAAAGAATTATATGGAGATCAATTAGAGGGTTTTTACCACATAGCACAGAAACTCCTCACTTCTCATTTGCCCAACAAAGATTATGCTGCAATACTGTTGGAGTATGCTAAGGTCCAAGAGGAAATAAAGAACAAAAATGTTAATATGGCTGAAGATGAAGAGGCCAATGTAGATGCTTGGTTGGACAACAAAACCATTGTGAGCATGGATGAAATGCTATAGTGGATGAGGCAGAAATACTTAACATCTCTTGGCTCTTGTGAGAAAACCTTCACTCCATGTACAAAAATATGATGCCATACATGAAGCTGCCAAGGTTCAACTTCAATCAAACAACTACCTTGCTAGAAGTGTGCAAGCTGAAATTAATGATCACAGAACAAAAGTGGAAAGGACCTTGAATGCAATTGAGGAGAAATTAAGACCAGGAGGCTTCTATGCAAATGTGCTTTCTAGAAGTGAATTAGGGAAATTGTTCACTCTCTACTCCAAGATGGATACAATGGAGAAAGCCTACAAGGAAATGACTCAAAGCACTGCAGCCATCCTTGACAATCAAAGGAGAATCAATAATATGGTTGAAGTGCTCTACACAAATAGACATGCAAATAGGTTGCCTGAAGATGTGCCTCTTCATGCCTTATCACCACTTCAAATGGAAATTTGTTATCAATCTAAGGCTAAGGATGAAGGTGCTAAGGCCCAGACAATTATTGATTTGAATGCCAAAGTTGAATCTCTCACCTTTACTATTTCTACAGTTGTGTCCAGTGTGAGCACTCTACAAAAGGAGTTTGACACAACTACTGCAACTCAAGGCACCACACTTGCACAAATTTCTGCTCAACTCATATCTCTGAAAACTCTTCTCTCAAACTTGGGACATGCCAATCAAGCTCTTTTAGTTCAAGTGCCAACTCAAATCCATCCCAGTCAATCTATATTTGTTCAAACATAAGATATCAACCCTAAGAGGGAGAAAGAAAGAAGGGAAGAAATAGAGGCTGAGAGGAAAAAGGCAGTCATGATAAAGCTTAGAGGAGAAATTCAAAAACCAAATATTGATAAGGACTTCTTGGATCTTCTGAAACACATCAAAGAGCAAGTCAAAAGCAATCATTGGAGCAATATGGAAATGCTTGACAATGCTATTATTACAGTAAGGGGAGTTAAGTTTAAAAAAGATGGCAGAATATTTAAAGAACCAATAGTGCAGATGGAGTCTGGCTATTTCAAGGTATCTATTGGGTTATTTTAGAATCTGTCATTCACTGAACTGGAGTGCCTATACAAAGTAGTTGAGTTAGTCACTCAGGAGGATAAGGAATTGAAAAATCAAATATTGGGTCTTCTTCTACCAAATGCTCTTCCTGAGACATAATACAACCTAGATGGTGTGATGTACGTCAAAGGGAAATAAATTTGCTCACTTCAAAATTCCTCAACACCTAAATTCAGGAAACATAAGTCAAATCATGAATCTTGTTGAGCTAATTGATAAGAAAAAGGTTAAGCAAGAAGAGGATAAGATGATCCTAGGACGGATAATTTTTTAAATGATCAGATTTCTGACTTTACAAATGAAGAGTTGAAGAAACAAAAGAGAGATGATGAAGACAAGGATCAGGACAAGAATGATGAGAAGCATGAGTCTAGGAGTGATAAGGGAGGAAAGAAAGATGACAAAAAAGAGACAATGTGGATAAGAAAAAGAAAGAGGATTCTGTAAAAGAAAAGAAATTTGAAATGAAGAAACCATCCAAGTAACAAGCTGTTGGTGTTCATTCTAGTACATCTACTAAAATTCAGGGTGCTAGTATGGTCCCAACAGTTTCTGAAACTGCTATGATCCCTAAATCCAAAGAGCCAAAAAGATTTCTAATCAAGGTGACTGCTCATGGAGTGATAAGAAAGGAAGTGAAAAAGAATTAATTCAAGAAACTGAAGCCATGTCAACAGATCAAGGTCAATTCTGCTACAACAATAAGATTCAAGAAATCTTCTAGCTCATTGCTAGTTAGATGTCCTAAATGGAAAAAGAAGCTCATTGTTCCTGACAAAGGTTTACAAGTTCAACCCATCCAAGAAATTACTGAAGTTGATAAAGTAAAGATTAAGCAATGAAAGGCATATAAAATTAACAAGGTTGGAATCAGGGACAAGAGAATGTTTGTGACTACTGTTGATGGGGAAGAAAGAGCTTGGTGGGTCCCAAAGTATCGTAGAAGGGGGTTGAATACGATACTCAAAATAATTTAGATTCTTTTCGGAATTTACGGATAAATAAATTATTGCTTCAGAGTGGGTTTGCCCATTTGTAGTGTTTAGGTGAGCTGCCTACTAATTTTCTGTGTGTTCGGATAAATCAATTTGGTTCAAGAAAATTAGCAAGTAAAATAAACGGGACAAGATTCAGGGAATATATATTTTATATATATACTCGAAGGTTGTTACACCCAGTTAAAAATATAACTGGTTCCCGAAGAACAAAATGAGTTCTTCGCTACTAACACAAAAATATAAGGCTTAGTTCCTATACAAATATATCTAAATTAGTACAAGGAAAAACTGAATCCGTAGAGAGTAATATTTAGGAGTCCTGGGTATTTTTTGTTAAAGAACCGGGTCCTAATATTTAACCGGAAGCAAGGTATGGGTGTGTATAAATTATGTCTTCTTGCTCCCGGACATGGCTGATGCTCTCTACTATTTTTGCTGGGGAAGACTCTCCTCTCTTTCAAAATGAAATAGTTGTCTTCTATTTATAGCGTAAACTTGAGTTCAATAAAGTAGCTGCTTGAATCTGATTGGATGAGCTTGGGGGCGATAGTAGCTTTAGAAGCTAACAGGCGATTTTAGTATTAGAAGCTAACAAGTGATTTTAGTATTAGAAGCTAACAAGTGATTTTAGTATTAGAAGATAACAGACGATTTTTGTATTAGAAGCTAACAGACTATTTTAGTATTAGAAGCTAAAATGCGATTTTAGGTGTTGATTGTAATGGGCGATTTTATCCTTCAAAATCTACTGGACGATTTGTCATGGTGATTAGATTTAACATGGTTAAAGTGCAGTCCAGTCACTGTACTTTGACCCCATATTCATTCCTTGACTGACGTTCACCAACTTCCATTTTTCGTACCAAAGTCTTGTCACAATACACCCTATACCTTGAGTTGTTTCCGTTCTCCGACTGTAGTTCAGAAACTTTTACTTTTCGTACCAAGATTGTGACACTTTGCACCCTGCACCCGTTGAGCTATTTAGTTGTTTGACTGTAGCCTCTATAAATCACGTTTCGTACCTTAATAAATAAACGTTATTTCCAAGTACATTCTTCAACTTTATAATTCTTCTATAGGTAATACTCATATTCCTTTCACGAACCGCTGACGCCTAGTGCAACTGGTCTTGTTCACAAATGACTAACTTCGATCCAGGTCTTCGTATTATTGCCTTACGTATATTGTTAAGTTTACATCAACTTAATTGTTTCGAACACTGACTGTCAATAAACATAGTACTTTCACTGGAATCTTTTCAGGTACATAGACAACGTCTTCATTACTACCACAATCTTGAATACTTCATTCTATGTTCTTCACCGAAGCTTTAACGTATAAACGAACTTCTTTTAGTGAGTATAAATTTAAGACCACAACTGTCTTCTTTAACCTTTATATTTACCCTGTCTTCAATTCTTTTAGATTCCTATGCTTCGAACACTATCTATCTTCAATTAATGCTAATACACTGAAATCTTCAAGTGGCACTTTTATACTGACTCTTCAACACTTCTGAAACCCTGAAAGTCTTTACACATTATTCTTCACTGAGGCTTGAACATATTAATGAACTTCTTTCAGTGACCTGTAGTAGACTTCAAACCTTCTTCTAATGTCTTGATTCACAGTATCTGCTTTATCTTCATTTTTTCTTGATTTCCGTGTAGACGTAGTATTATTTACTTTTCCTGTTCTAGTGTTGAGTTATCACGAGTACTATTCATACGGCTTCGTAATATCACCAATAATCTCCCCCTATTTGATTGTCAAACTTAGTAAACAAATCCCATAGAGAGGATAACTCAACTAACAACTAGAAAAAGTAATGGTCCGGGACTTGTAAAAAATGTTACTGGTTTTTCTGGATTAGATTCTGCATTTCCAGAATTCTTGTGTAACTGAAATAAAAGATGTTTGTTCATCTAGCACGAAATTGATATTCAAGTAGTATCATTCTCATTTCCTTTGTGTTTGAGCTTCCTCTACTTCAAAATCCTTCATAGTTTGAACTTAAAGAACTTATCATGAACAGAGCTTCATGAGAATTAAAATTCTTGAGAACATCTTCAAAGGAACATCGAACATAGCTCAAGTAATGTTATCCCCGTAAGAATGTGATTCTTCTTCTTTTTCTTCATCTCCCCTTTAGATGAACAATGGAACTGTCAATTCTTTTCTGTACATCCCACTTGGATGAGGAATCCTCTACTGACAACTCCTTTCAAGTATATGATACAGTTTCTTGATTCTCCCATAATCTGTTATTTCTCATAAGGATCAGAATATTCTTCTTTTTCCTGTCTAAATTCTCCCCCTAAGGATACTAACTTCTCCCAAGGATACGAAGATTAGACTTTCTCCTTTTTCTACTTTTTCTTGTATACTAAATTCTCCCCCTTAGTTGAGGAATCCTCCAATGACCCATGATCATTCAAATGGCTTATCTTCCAAAGAAGGTTCCTCGTATCCTCATGACCAATCATACTATCACGGAAATAATACGTGCACCGACGTATCCTCAAACAAATATCAAAATGGCCAAAACTCGCATTCTGGGCTAACAGAAGGATACGCCGTGACCAATCACACTGTCACAGAAGTGTCATGCCACTGGTACCACAATGACATGAATGTAGTACCCCTACACATGGTTAACTCGGTATACCCTATATCTCTATAAGGGTTCAAATGCATAATTTTTAAAATCGCATGAAATAGATATTTCAAATATTCTTTACAGATATGTAACATATATAATTTTTGAAAATCGGAGAAACAGATATTTAAATATTTTGAAACAAATTTTAAAATAATTTTTGGAAAATCAAAACAGTTGAAATGAATAATAACTGAGGGAGCAGATTTACGAACGGAACGAATCAAATATAATTAATCTTAAAAGAGTAGCACTTAATAGAAAGGGGACGAAATCTATACCTTAAATATAGCAACCTCAGATACTAACAAAATTCGTAAAGGATCCGCTAAACACCCTGCTCCCGATCTAATTACAAAATATAATTTATTAATAATATATATTAATTATTAACCCCTAATTACCCTTACGTTATTTATAACTTATTATTATATAATCATGTTCAACAATACTGCGTATAGTCTACTACACCACCAGTTTTAATATCATAAATATGACCATACATGAATCTAGTGTACACATTTTTTTATTAACTAAAAGTTGTATCACAAATAATATAGTACTTATTATAATAATTTATCAAAACAAATAACAGGACATATAAAACAGAGCCATGTGCACGAACTTGGTGGCTACAGTGTCTAAGCACACAAAACTACCAGACATACTAACTCACAATATGCTCATGTACCATTAATGCATAAATATTAAATAACAATGCATAGAATCTCCATTATCCTGGTTATGCTCTCGACCATATTATTTAAATAATAACGTAAACGTACATATATAATTACCTACTCTAGCTCCAATGTATGTATACTTTAAGACCAGAATTATCTGCTAATTAATCACACCGCCAATGCCTCTGTTTTCTCTTCTCAATGCGCAACTTTTGAATTCTAGGGTTTTTTCTATTTTAATAATATAACGCGTAGAATGAAGTACATCAAGTATATATATATAGGACTTAGAAAATAACCTTTTCCTAATCTAATTATTAATCGAAACATAAATTTTATTTTTAATCAAATTCTTATATTTCCAATTATTATTCTAAATATTATCCTATTTTTAATTCTAATTTTTAATCTAATTAATACCTTATTATAATTAAATAATTACAGATATTGTCTTCCATGCCACTGTCCCTGTTGATTACCTTGTCCTCCATTCCACTATCTACCCTGCACTAAACCATGGTCATCTCTTCCTCTTTTATGATCATTCTGAAACCTGTGAGCCCTAAAATCACTACGTTCCTTCTCAATATCCTTAGCCGCATCAGCCACCTCTTCCACATTTAGAAATTTGAGAGAGATAATATGACCTCTCAAGTTAAGTCTCAACCCCCATTTAAACTTTTATGGTTGTTGTGCAGCATTTCCTGCAATCATCCCAACAAATCTAGCCAACCTGATAAACCTCGCCATATAGTTAATAATAGTCTTATCCTGATTCTGGATGATAGAACAAAATTCCCTCAAATAAGCTTCTCTGTCTGCATTTGAAAAGTACTGCTCATAGAACAACACCGTAAACACTGGCCATGTCAATGACTCTATAAACTCATCACCCTTAATAGTTTTCATTCCTCTCCACCACCTCTGAGAATCCCGCTCTAGCTTATACACAGCCAACTTCACCTTCTGAGAGTCCTCACAACCCAAGGCATCAAATATCTTCTCAAGATGAACAATCCAATTTTCAGCTTCAATAAGAGTTGGTGCTGAATGAAAATATTTTGGCTTCTGCTTATGAACCTCTCCAACCATGCAAAAGGCTCCAACTGATTTCCCTGTCCTTCCTGATTCCCTTGATCTCTTTGATTTCCCTAACCATTCTGGTTGCCTTGGTTTCCCTGACCATTCTGGTTGCCTTGGTTCCCCTGATTTGGGAAAGCATGCTGTATAGCCTGAGTCAATGCTTGAGATATCATTTGAGCTGACTAAGATGGACTCACATTCATCTTAGTTTGATTACGGTTTTTAAGAGGCATCTACAATATAAGATAAAGACACAAATGAAGATCATAAAAATAGATAAGCGAAAACACTTATGAATCAATATGAGGGGAATACAGCTAAATGAAATTTAAATGAGAGTACACATCATAACGTCTACCCAAACTCACAGGTCAAACCTAAATAAGTTTTCTATAAGAAAGAACCTGGCTCTGACACCATCTCTATAACACCCCTTTCCCAAAATAAGATGAAGGGTTACTTCCAAACCACAAACATATATATAGAGTACTAAAATTCACCTTATAATAAATAACTAGGTCCAACGGTGTCTCTAAAACAATATTAAAACCTCCAAAATAATTCAAATCGTATATATGCAAATTAATCCAAAAACTCTAAAATAAACAATGTCTAAAAAGAAATGTGAAAAGTTCAAACGTTCTAATAAATGAAAATAAGGGAGCTCTTCATCACACAACCCAAGATCCCCCTAAGTCCTGTCACAAGAAAGAATACGGCATGAGCGAAATGCCCAGTACAGATTAGAATGTGGTTTATAAAACAGAAACAAGATATATAGTTTGATAGTTATAAATAAACATTAATTTAAAAACAAGGTTGAGGCAAGGAGGGGTTATGATATTTCATACCGATACAAAACATATAACATATACACACATCATAGGGTACCAAAAACGTGCAACAAACCGGATAACGTGTATGGCATATACAACGTCACCATCAAATATCAAATCAAATCTGGGCACACCCACGTATCCTCAAACAAATATCAAAATGGTCAAAGCTCACCTCCTGAGCTAACAGAAGGATACGCCGTGACCAATCGCACTGCCACGAAAGTGTCATGCCACTAGTATCGCAATGACATGGTTGTAGTACCCCTACAACTAGTTAACTCGGTATACTCTATATCTCTCTAAGGGTTTAAATAAAATAATTTCATAATTTTTAAAATCACCAGAAATAGATATTTCAAATATTCTTTGCAGATATGTAATATATATAATTTTTGAAAATCGTAGAAACATATATTTAAATATTTCGAAATAAATTTTAAAACAATTTTTGGAAAATCAAAACAGTTGAAACGAATAATTACTGATGGAGCAGATATACGAACAGAATGAATGAAATATAATTATTCCTAAAAAGAGTAGTACTGAATAGAAAGGGGACGAAATATGTACCTTAAATATAGCAACCTCAAATACTAATAAAATCCGTAAATGATCCACTAAATACCCTGCTCCTGATCTAATTATAAAAATATAATTTATTAATAATTTATATTAAATATTATTCCTTAATTACCCTTACGTGATTTATAATTTATTATTATATAATCATGTTCACCAATACAACGCATAGTCTAGTACACCACCAGTTTTAATATCATAAATATGACCATACACGAATCTAGTGTATACATTTTTTTATTAACTAAAACTTGTATCATAAATAATATAATACTTATTATCATAATTTATCAAAACAAATAACAGGACATATAAAACATATCCATGTGCATGAACTTGGTGGCTACAGTGTCTAAGTACACTAAACTACCAGACATACTAACTCATAATATGCTCATGTACCATTAATGCTTAAATATTAAATAACAATGCATAGAATCTCCATTATCCTGGTTATGCTATCGACCATATTATTTAAATAATAACGTAAACGTACATATGTAATTACGTACTCTAGCTCCAATGTATGTATACTTTAAGACTAAAATTATCTGCTAATGAATCACACTGTCAATGCCTCTGTTTCCTCTTCTCAATGCGCAACTTTTGAATTCTATCATTTTTTTCTTTTTTAATAATATAATGCGTGTTTTTTAAGAAGTGCATCAAATATATATACAGGACTTAAAAAAATAACATTTTCCTAATCTAATTATTAATCGAAACATAAATTCTATTTTTAATCAAATTCTTATACTAAATATTATTCTACTTCCAATTATTATTCCAAATATTATCCTACTTCTAATTCTAATTTTTAATCTAATTAATACCTTATTATAATTAAATAATAACTGATATTACAAGCAGAAACCAGAATCTTTTCATTCAGCAACAACTCCTATTGAAGCTGAAAATTGGATTGTTCATCTTAAGAAGATATTTGATGCTTTGGGTTGTGATGACTCTCAAAAGGTAAGGTTGGATGTGTGTAAGCTAGAGGGGGATGCTCAGAGGTGGTGGAGAGGAGTGAAAACTATTAAGGGTGATGAGTTTATAGAGGCATTGACATGACTAGTGTTTACAGAGTTGTTCTATGATCAGTACTTTTCAAATGCAGACAGAGAATCTTATTCGAGGAAATTCCATTCTATCAGCCAGAATAATGAGGAGACTATTACTGACTATATGTCAAGGTTTATCAGGTTGGCTGGAATTGCTGGGACGATTGCAGGAATTGCTGCATAACAAGTAAGAAAGTTTAAATGGGGGTTGAAACTTAACTTGAGGGATTCTATTATCTCTCTCAAATTTCCAAATGTGGCAGATGAAGGGTTTCGGCCATGAAAACACAGCGGAATTAACGTAAAAACAATAAAAAAATCGAAACCCAATCGCAGGATCCATGTATAACGTTGGATGATTATGGTGAAGAAGTATGTACCTTAACAAAGCTTTCGTATGCTATTTAATGGAGGTCCAGAAAGATGAATCACAGCAGTCCTTTGTTGCAAAGATTTGCTCTCTAAAGAAGTCCACACGAACGCCCGATCGTCCTACGATCACCGGAGTCGGTACTAGCCGAATTATTTGCCTCTCTCTCTCTCTTTCTCTAGCCTCTCTTGATGTTGAGCAGCTAGGGTTTTTCTCTAAAAACGAAATTTGATGATTAAACCCTAATACTATACATCATTATGTATATATAGGGGAGAGAGAGATTTTGGGCCTAACCCTAAACCATGTGATTTCCAAAACCCATTATGACTTTGGGTTATTATTATTATTAAATCTGAATTCTAATATAATTAATCAAGTCCCACTTAATTAATTCAATAATTAAATTCGAATAATAATAATACTTATTAAATCCGAATTCTAATATAATTAATCAAGTCCCACTTAATTAATTTAATAACTAAATTCGAATAAATAATAATATATTTAAATTCGTAATTTAAATAAACCTCCATTTTGACGTTCTTTGTGTGTGACCCTTTAGGTTATTATTACGTTGGCAATAATTTTATTATCTAATAATAAAATTATAAACAATGAGCGGCATCTAGTAATACATCATTGCTACCCAAGTAACAATAATAATTGGTGATTCAATTAAACCTTTCGTGAATAATGTGCAATGGAATATAATCCCTTTAACCTTATATTATAGATAAAACTCGAGGCATGTATAGTGTCATCCTCTTCAACGTTTAATCTCGGTTTCCTTGATCAATGAGTAGACTATTTAAACAAATCAATATTTAAGCATGGCCATGCATTTCATAGTCTCACTCAATCAAGAGGCCAATAATATCACTCATAGAATTGGAGGGTTAAATCATATATCTATCATTCATATTCCTCATACGATTCATAGCATACCCAATGTACACCTTTATCATTACCCGGTTAAAGGTAACTTTGAGTGTAATCAAAGTATATTAATTCTCGTATAGAAATATAATGATTTCAAGTCAGAGGATCATTACATCATTATCACAGTGAGATTTCTTATGACACTTATTAACATGTAGAATCTCACAGCGGGTCTTTCCGGTGTCATGTATTGATACATACACTTATGTTCTTGACTTTAGTATCACCATACCTATGACCAATGAGATGTGGTCATCCGTCAACAAACATACTAGTCTTATTGCATTATTATTGTTCTTAAATAATAATACTTGACTAGGGAATTTTAGGAATAAAATACTATTAATATAATCTCATTTTTAAGTCACATACTTAAAGATATATATTACGTATTAATATTCCAAAGACATTTATTATCCTTTCAATTTATAACGCAGTAAATAAAGACATAATAAATAATAATTAAATAATCACATAAAACATAATCCTTAATTGTTTTCAATAAAATATTAAAAGTATTGTCTCTAGGAAACCAATAATAACAATCTCCCACTTGTACTAGAGCCAATCTCTCATGTATCTAATACCCATGGAACTAGTATGACCTTCGTGCTTCTGCTGCGACAAAGCCTTAGTCAGTGGATCTGCAATGTTATCATTTGTATGCACTTTACATATATATATATATATATCCCCTCGATTATTAATCTTATTAATTAGGTGATATCTCCTAAGTACATCCCCAAACAGCCTCCTTGGCTGCTTCGCAAGCATCAATATACTCAGGCTCTATTATAGAATCAACAACTGTCTCAGCTGTGAACCATTCCAGCATACAACATCTCCATTTAGACAAAACACAAATCCAGACTGAGAAATCGAATCATCCTTGTGTGTCTAGAAACTAGCGTCGGTGTAACCTCTTACTACCAGCTTATCTTCTCCTCCATATACCAAGAATTAATCTTTAGTCCTCTTCAAGTACTTAAGAATATTCTTGACTGTTGTCCAGTGACCTTCACCTGGATTAGACTAGTATCTATTCTGACTTAGGCCGATCATTCTTCTTGACTATCTCTATAGATCTTGATACCTAAAATATAGGTCGCTTCGCCTAAGTCTTTCATTGAGAAATTCTTACTCAACCAAGTCTTAAAAGCCTGTAAAGAAGGAATGCCATTCCCTATTATTAATATATCATCAACATATAATTATAGGAATGCACATTGCTCCCACTTACCTTCTTGTAAACACATGGTTTATCTTCATTTTGAATAAACCCAAACTCTTTGACAGTTTCATCAAAACGAATGTTCCATCTCCTTGAGGCTTGTTTCAATCCATAAATGGATCGACACAGCTTACATACCTTTACAGCATTCTTTGGATCAACAAAACCTTCAGGCTGTGTCATATACACATCCATATCTTCTTCAAGGCTCCCATTTAAGAAAGCGGTTTTGACATCCATCTACCAGATTTTATAATCATAGTAAGCAGCTATAGCAAGCAAAATCCTGATGGACTTGACCATAGCCACTGGTGAAAAAGTCTCATCATAGTCAATACCATGAATTTGCTTGAAACCTTTTACCACCAATCGTGCCTTATAGGTCTGTACATTACCATCCATGTCGGTCTTCTTCTTGAAAACCCACTTGTACCCTATAGGTTTTACCCTTTTAGGTGGATTAACCAAAGTCCATACTTGATTAGTATACATGGATTCCATCTCAGATTTCATGGCATCCAGCCATCTCTTGGATTCTGGAGTGTTCATAGCATCTTAGTAGGTGAGAGGCTCATCTTCGTCGATAAGCATCACATCACCATCTTGAGTTAAGAGAAATCCATAATATCTCTCAGGCTTATGGCGAATCCTACTAGACCTACGAATAACCTGTGTTTCTTGAGCAGTGTTGTGGTCTTGTACATCCTGCTCAAGTTCCTCCATTGGTTCAATGTTATCTTGTGGGCCTCGAACTTCATCGAGATCTATTATCCTCTCACTGTTTTTCTTCGAAAGCATTTCTCTTTCAAGAAAAACTGTAGTTCGAGCAACAAACACTTTGTTCTCGGAAGGATTATAGAATGAATAACCCTTTGTTTCAATTGGGTATCCCACAAAATTATATTTGTCTGATTTAGGTCCTAGCTTGTCAGAAGTTAAACGTTTCACAAACGCTTCACATCCCCATATTTTTATAAATGACATGCTATGATGTTTCTTAGTCCATATCTCATATGGAGTCTTCTGAACCGTTTTAGTAGGAACTCGGTTAAGTGTATAAGCAGCCGTCTCCAGGGCGTAGCCCCATAAACTAATTGGAAGATCTGTATGACTCATCATCGATCGTACCATGTCCAACAAAGTACGATTCCTCCTTTCAGAAACTCCATTCCATTGTGGTGTTCCGGGAGGAGTGAGTTGTGATACAATACCACACTCTTTTAATAAACTCTTAAATTCATGGCTTAAGTATTCACCTCTACGATCAGATCGTAGAGTCTTAATACTTCCGCCAGTTTGCTTTCCTACTTCAGCTTTGTTTCTTTGAACTTTTCAAAAGAATCAGATTTGTTCTTCATAAGATACACATATCTACTGAAATTATCAGTAAACGTGATAAAGTAGTAAAAGCCACCTGTATAAGTTCTAATCGTTCAGTGGCCCTTTCACCTTGTCCAGTAAAAGGAGATTTAGTCATTTTTCCAATGAGACAAGGTTCGCATGCTTCGTATGATTCAAAGTCAAACTTATCCAAGTATCCATCCTTATATAACTTGGAAATGCGCTTATCATTTATATGGCCTAAACGACAGTGCCAGAGGTATGTTTAATTTGAGTCATTTATTTTAAGACGTTTGTTATTCACATTATAGATAGGAGTGTCTAAATCAAGAACATATAAACTGTTAAATAAACGTGCAACCTCATAGGTAACATTATTCAAAGAAAAGGAACAACTATTGTTCTGAATTAAAATGCAAAACCTTTCTTGTCTAAACAAGAAACCGAAATAATGTTTCTGCAAATTGCAGGCACGTAAAAACAGTTCTCAAGTTCTAAAATAAGCCCAGTGGGCAATGATAAATAATAAGTTCCTACAGCTAAAACAGCAACCTTTGCTCCATTGCCAACTCGTAGGTCGACCTCTCCTTTAGCCAAAGTCCTACTCCTTTGTAGTTCATGTACATTTATACAAATGTGAGAACCACATCTAGTATCCAATACCCATGATGTAGAAGTTGACAAATTGACCTCTATAACATAAATACCTGAATCAGAAGCTTGACCAGCCTTCTTCTTCTTCAGATCCTCCAAATAAGCATGACAGTTTCTCTTCCAATGACCTGGTTTACCATAGTAGTGACAATCACCCTTTGCAACAACACCCTTAGGCTTTAAAGCCTGTTTGGGATTAGCCTTTGGCTTGGGACCAGAAGTAGATCCAATCTTCTTCTTTCCCTTCCATTTGCCTTTCCTATTAGCCTTACCTTTGTTATCTACCATCAACATGGCAGCAGGTTCAGCCTTTTTATGTTGGTTTCAGTAGTTCGTAACATGGCCAACAATTCAGTGGGTGTTTTGTCTATCTCATTCATATTGTAGTTCATAACAAAATGAGTATAGTTGCGGTTCAAAGATTGCAAGATTAAGTCAATCTGAGCTTCCAAACCAATCGGGAAACCCAAAGTATCAAGATACTCAATATAACCTATCATCTTCAGAACATGTGGTTCAACAGGTTCACGCTCTCCCTGTTTGCAAGCATACAGTGCTTTGCTCGTGTCGAACCTTTCTTGACGAGCTTGTCCCTCAAACATTCTTTGAAGGTGTTCAATCATTTCATAAGCATCCATATGCTCATGTTGTTTTTGAAGCTCAACACTCATGGTTGCCAGCATGAGACATGCAATATCATTCGCAGTAAATAAAGACAGAATAAATAATAATTAAATAATCACATAAAACATAATCCTTAATTATTTTCAATAAAACATTAAAAGTATTGTCTCTAGGACACCAATACTAACAACAGAAGTGGTTAATGCAGCTAAGGATATTGAGAAAGAACACAATGATTTTAGAGCTCACAAGTTTCAGAATGATTGTAAGAGAGGAATGGATGATCAGGGTTCAGTACAGGGTAAGAAATAGAATGAAGGACAGGGTAATCAGCAGAAATAGTGGCGTGGAAGGAATTAGTATAACAGGTCTCATTCAACTTATGGTTAAAATCAGTATGACGGTTAGAAGAATAATCAACAGTTTCAGCAGCAGCAGCCTAGGCAGTGACATAACCGTCAACAGGGGCAAGGTCGTTATTCCGTGTATGGGGAAAATTCCAATATGATTCTAGTTTCTCCTTGTGCTACATGTGGTGGACATCATCAGGGAAGGCCTTGTTATAGGCAGACATGTGCATGTTTCTTGTGTAGTAGCATGGAGCATAGGACAAAAGATTGTACAATATCACATCATACTAGTGGTGGAGGAAGTGGCAGTGGAGGAAGTGGTAGTGGAGGTCAGTAGAACTACAAGAATCCTTCAGACAGACTGTTTTCATTGACCACTAATGAGGCAGAAGCTAACTCAGGTACCGTTTCTAGAACACTTCATATGGGTACACAAGCTTATTTGTTATTTGATACTAGTTCAACTCATTCTATTGTGTCCTTATCATTTGTTCGTTATCTTGGAGTATTGTCTTCATTACTTTATTCTTGTATGTGTATTGCTACCCCAATGGGGAATTCTATAGTCATTTATGATGAGTATCGAGGGTGTTCGATAACTGTGGGAGATAGGAATTATAATATTAACTTGCTTCCGATGATGATGCATGACTTTGACATTATTCTGGGTATGGATTGGCTGAGTGAGCATCGTGCAACAATTGATTGTCCGGGGAAATGTGTGATCTACGTTGATGTGCATAAACCAGAATTTATGTTTCAGGGGTCTCAACAGAAAGGAGTGGTTAAAATTATTTCAACTCTAAAGGTAAATAAACTTTTGTCTAAGGATTGTGATGGATATCTTGTTGTTGTGAGGGATACGCCTAAGGATGAGCCTCGCATTGAGGATTATCCGATTATGAATGAGTATGCAGATGTATTTCCAAAAGATCTAACAGATTTGCCGCCACAAAGAGAAATGGAGTTTCCTATTAAACTTGTTCGAGGTGTAGAGCCTATTTTTAAGGCACCGTACAGAATGACACCATTGGAGTTGTAGGAATTGAAAGAGCATGTGCAAGGCTTGTTAGATAAGGGATTTATCAATCCGAGTGTATCTCCACGGGGTGCTCCAGTTTTGTTTGTGAAAAAGAAGGAAGGATCTATGAGATTGTGTATTGACTACAGGAGTTGAATAAGGTGACTGTTAGAAACAGGTATCTTTTGCCATGCATTGATGACTTGTTCGATCAGTTGCAAGGGGTAAAATATTTTTTGAAGATAGATTTGAGATCGGGTTACCACCAGCTACGAGTAAGAGAAAACTCTTTGATGCACTGATCCACCATTATTATTAGTAATGCAAAATGTACCGCAACTGGAGTAAACTGTCCAGCCAAAATAGGTTTTTAGTCGTTTAGTTGACAAGAACAAAAACAAGATTTTCTCTTCTTCTGATAAAGAATTACAAGCAGGATCATCAGAATCAGCATATATATTGCCGAAGATTCTCAGATACTCTCTACCGTTTAAATTATTCTAGCCAACTTTTGATATTTCTTCTTCTTCTCTTAGCTACCAAATGGGCTCTTCCTTCTCATACTAAAAATTCAAACTTTATATCTCATGATGCCATTAGTCCACTTAAATCTTATGTTTCTCTACCCCAAGTTACTTTTGACCCTAAAAAGTTATTTCTCTTCTTGTTTTTACTATTTTAAATAATACACATATTGAATATAAAAGAGAATTTTAGAATTATCCCTTTGCCACTTTCATTTGGTTTTTCATGTGTAAAAGAGGAAGTTTTAGTTGAACTAATCTAAATGTTCTTTAGTTGTTATTCTTGTCTTGTTTGGTTAACTTTTTTTAGTATTGTACAGTTGCTCAATGCAGAGAACTCATTTATAATTCCACTACAAATAATTCTCATCAAGATAAATACACTTCTGTTTTCCAAAAGTAGGTGTGAGCAGTAATCTGTTTGATACTTATTGTAATATAATTTATTTGAAATGGTTTTCTTTCAAATTAATTTGAATTCTTATGTAACTTTTCTAGATTTCAATTTCTAAGAAATAAATTGTTGAAATTATTTATTTTAATATTTTTGTAATTACATTTATAATTTTTAAAGTTATAGCATACATAAAATTTAAATAAATGTTATGAAATACTTAAGGAGACAAATATTAATTACAAAATAATTAATATACATTAATAATATGTGATATTAATATATAATTATTAGGTAGAGGTTAAATAGTTATTTCATATAATTAAATTATAATATATACTTATTAGATAGGGGTCAAATTGTCATTGCATACTATTATATTTGTTCATGTTACCCTATTATATATATAGTAATAGATGTTACACTTGAATTAAATAATATATTAACTAATTTATTTGTTTAAGAAAAAACTAACTTATTTGAGAATTAGGATATATAGGTGTAGGATTGGATAGCATAAAAGGATAAAAAGTTCTTATTCTTTCTGTCATTTGAGTTCGTGTCATTTATAAGTTTATAAGTATAATAATTCAAGAAACATACTGTATATACGTAGACAAATTCTGACTGTGAAATATATACTAATGCCATGCTTTATACAAAATCTATACTCAGACAAGTTTGTATAATAAATATATGGGTTTTTGCCTCATACGTCTCATTTTAAAAACTGGTCCGTTTATAATTGTATTTATAAATATATCATCTATTCTTCAAAATGTTTACAATTTTAAAATAATCATAATTAATTTCACTATTAAATTATTTTTAAATAACATACATAACCTCTTATATGAATAAATAAATAAAATAAAATAAAATAATGTTTAATACATTATAAATTACACAAATTATTTTCCATGTAAACGGTGTTGCGAGATTATAGATGGGGAAGATGAGGATTTACAGGTGAGGGTGAGAGACTGCCAGCAATGAAATATGTAACACCGCCATTCATCCATTGATTGTATTGGACACAGTATGAAAGATCTTTTAGATGCACATATTCCTCCGGGGGACGATTGGGACGTGGGCATAAGGGTCTTTATGACACAATCAATATTTCCCTTCATTTTCAATTAGGCCTTGCTCTAGCCTCTTTAGGGGTTATTACTTCCTTGGTAGCTCAACACATGTACTCTTTACCCGCCTATGCATTCATAGCACAAGACTTTACTACTCAAGTTGCGTTATATACTCATCACCAATATACATCACTGCACTTCCACTTGACACATATCATAATGATAAACGGCTCGTCTCGCCGTGACCTTCTCTTGAATTCTCAAGACTTCTGTCGCTCCATCCCCGAGGGGCAGAGAACCCGTCACTGTCTTGGTTGTGCTACCGGAGGCTCCGGGGAAGTCGGAATAGGAGAGCACTCATCTTGGGGTGGGCTTACTACTTAGATACTTTCAGCAGTTATCCTCTCCGCACTTGGCTACCCAGCGTTTACCGTGGGCACGATAAGTGGCACACCAGAGGTGCATCCTTCCCGGTCCTCTCGTACTAGGGAAAGGTCCTCTCAATGCTCTAACGTCCACACCGGATATGGACCGAACTATCTCACGACATTCTGAACCCAGCTCATGTACCGCTTTAATGGGCGAACAGCCCAACCCTTGGAACATACTACAGCCCCAGGTGGCAAAGAGCCGACATCGAGATGCCAAACCTTCCCGTCGATGTGAGTTCTTGGGGAAGATCTGCCTGTTATCCCTAGAGTAACTTTTATCCGTTGAGCGACGGCCCTTCCACTCGGCATCGTCGGATCACTAAGGCCGACTTTCGTCCTTGCTCAACGGGTGAGTCTTGCAGTCAAACTCCCTTCTGCCTTTGCACTCGATGGCCAATCTCCGTCAGGCACGAGGAAACCTTTGCACGCCTCCGTTACCTTTTCGGGAGGCCTACGCCCCATAGAATCTGTCTACCTGAGACTGTCCTTTGGCCCGTAGGTCCTGACACAAGGTTAGAATTCTAGCTCTTTTAGAGTGATATCTCACTGATGGCTCGGGCCCTCGGGAAGGAGGCCTTCTTCGCCTTCCACCTAAGTTGCGCAGGAAAGGCCCAAAGCCAATCCCAGGGAACAGTGAAGCTTCAAGCTGTACATATACGACATTGGAGGGAAATTAATCTGGATATATAAATTATCCTTTCTAAAATAATAGTCGTTTTAACTTTTGACACGTATGTTAATGTGTAAAAAAATATATAATTAAGCTTATTATAAAATTTAAATTTTTATATCAAATAAAAGTTTAGAGTCTATATTTTTATTAGATATAAAATTTTAAATTTAATACTGAGTTTAACTATGGTTTTTCCCTTCCTAACATACGTGCCAAAAGTCAAAGTGATTATTATTTTGGAACGTAAGGAGTATTAAATTATTAATATACATCGTGAGAAATATCAACTATTTTCGTTATTTTTAGGACCGGAAGAATTAATTTCTTACATATTCTCCATAATTGTGAGATCCATAATTCTGAAAATTGAGAGATAATTAGCGAGAATTCACACCCGTAATAAAAATTATTGACATATTTTATGTAATATTTTAAAACTTAATTTATTAGGAGCATTTTTGTCATATTTAATAGACAAATATTATTATTTATAACTTAATTATATTATGTAAGTTAAACATGAATTAAAAATTAACCATGAGACATATTTATAATTATTGAATAAAAAGGGATATATTAATAAAATACCCTATTAATTTGGGACATATTATACAAATTTCCTAAATTTATATTGTTGTAGTGTTGTCCACTTATCAGCTGCTGGATAATGAATATAGTAGACAATGATTATGCGCAGAGATGCATAAAAATTAAATGGAGCAAGATTCAGAACAGATTATAAAAAAATCTCATTTTTTTATAATTAGATCAGGCCGAATTTTTATAAAAACCAGACCGGGACGGACCCAATTTCCTCTAAAAATCTGAGACCCGTTTTAGGCCCCATATCAAATAGGATCGGGTCAGCCTAGCCCGAATTTACTTTTTAATATTTAAATATTAATATTTTTGATTTTATAAATAAATATAACTTTTTTATCAAATATATTTGAATTTATTTATTTTTTAAAAAATATTGAATCAAATATCGGATAAAATTATAGATATTTTATTAAAAATTATAAAGAAAATTAAATTTTATCCAAAATTTTGAAAAATCCGTACCGGGCCTAATCCGGGCCAAATCAAATTTTTGTCTAGATCGGACCAAAATTTGGATTTTTTCGAGCCAAACCTAAATCCAGATTTTTTTTCGAATCAGACCGGACCAGAATTTAAAAAAAAAACATATGGCACGTTCAAACCTGGACCAAATTTTTTGGATCCAGTTTTTTTCTGATTTTTTTCAGATACGAAAGGATTTTTTGAATTCGAATTTTTTGTACAGTTCTATTATGGGCTACTAAAAATATATGGCCCATAAAATTTAAAAGGATCCTGGATAATAAAACCGTAGTAGCTTTTGAAAATGAACACATTATTACTATATTATTTTTAAAAAAATGTAGTTATGATTTTCTATATATTTATTTGTAAAGATAATATGTTTAAACTTATCTATAATAATAATCGTTTCAGTTCAATTTTTTTGGTTAGGTTTGAATATCTAACCGGAACTCAACCATTCATATATATTCAGTTTTTAAATTCTTCGATTTTGATCTATTCGAGTTTTACCGATTTCGGTCACCCTTCGGTTTTTTATTGAGCACTACCCGGAATCACGTGAGATTGTAATCTTTCTTATATAAGTTAATTTAACAACATTTTTAGTTACTTCGTTCTCTATTTTTATTTGAAAGGATCGTGAGGAAATTTTTTTTGTTCCACCGAGTAGTATCTATTACTCTTCCTAGATAATATATATATATATATATATATATATATTCTTTTGAATTTTTATACATATTTTAAATAGTATAAAAAGTGATTGTTTAATATATTATTTTCTAATTTTTTTAAATAAATATTTCAATATTAAAATTTTATTTTAAAATTCCGCTTTTTAAATAAATTATAAAATGATTTTTTATGTAACTTAAAATAGTGTAAAAAATCACTATTTATAACAGTTTTTTCACAATGAAATTTTAATATTTTACCGATCGATACCCCAATTAACAACTATAATATACTAATGATATATTTCATTGCGAAAATTTGTTAAGAAATTGTCCATTTTATCCGTATTTCATCAAGGTTCAATTTAGTTAATATCGGATATTTGGTCCTTTTTATTGATCTAATACGTTACAAGGTGCAACGTAAATATATTTTATTATTTATTTCATACAAAACAAAGAAAGCTCTCAAATTAATACATGTGCATCCAAATTCTCCTGTTACCAGCCATATCCCTCGGTTATGTCCCTCATTAAATTTAATTTAAGTTAATTATTATTATAACAAATTATATTTATTTTATTTTATAATTTAGGAAAAATCAATTAAAATATTCTTAAACTATATGACTTTTTGATTTTAATTTCTTAAACTATTTTTATTCGTAATTGAGTCCTTAAACTATATAATTTTTGAATTTAAGTCCTTAAACTATTTTTTTTATAATTGAGTCATTAAACTATATAATTTTTTTAATTTAAGTCCTTAAATAATTTATTTTCCTAATTGTATCCTTAAAATATACTACATCCGTCCCACCCAATTGTTATCCTTTCGGAGAAAAGGTCCGACACACATTTTAAGGTGCATATAAAGTATAATTCCGTAACTTATTTTTTTTTTTTTCTGAATAAAAATTTAAACATTAAATTTTTATTCAGAAAAAAATAATTAAAAATAGGTTATTGAACTATACTTTATATGCAACTTAAAATGTGTGTCGAACCTTCTCTCCGAAAGGATAACAATTGGGTGGGATGATGGACTATATATTTAGGTTTCGATCCTTACATAAAATAATTTCTTAATTCCGACATTAAATTAATGTGACACTTGTTAACTTATTAATGTCAATATAATTATTAATGTGACACTTGTTAATTTACTAATGTAACTTGATTAAAATAAAATAACATTATTCAGTAAAGAAATATTTTTAAATGTCAGTAATATTAATAAAATGGTAATTAAGTTATTCAACCCCCTTCTATCTTAATTACGTCATTACTACTCATTATTTTGGACATTTCAAATATAAAGTTGTATATGTGTCAATTAATACATATAACTTAATTATATTTTAATATTATATATGTGTTCAATATAGTTTAAAAATTAATTTTTAATTTTAAATATATATGTTAAAATAAGTAAATGTCCCATTAATAATTAAATTAATGTTTTTTAAAAAGTTTAGACAGAAGGATCTAATTTCAAAACAAAAATTAATTTAATAATTCAATTAAGAAATGTTAGGAATTATGAGATTTGATGATAACAAATTATTTACAATTACAAAAGCGATTTAAATTTCATTGTAACTGGTCAATGGATATTTGACTTATAAATATCCATTGACTAGGAAACCAGTTATCAGTTGAAACTTGTTACTCAACTGATAAATTGGATTGTAACATTTGATTTATGTTTCATTATCAATTGATTGTAATGTCTCGATGGATGAGGTGAACTAGTCGTCTGATGTTTATTGACTTCAATTTATAGCATCTCAACAGATGTGAAGAATGGCTGACCAACTGTAAATATTCTAAGTCAGAATTCTCACAAATGAAGAGATCAACAGATATTGAAGTCGATGGATAAAGACACTGCTCGATAGATAAAAGCTATCAACGGATAAAGGCAATCAACAGATAAAGGACCATCAATGGATAAGGAACTGATGGATAACCTAATTATCCATCTATACATCAATTGATCGATGGATAACATGTCCATCGATGGATGAACAAAAGAGGATCAACTGATAAACTTAACAATAATTATCAGTCGATCAATGTTTCCCAAATTAGTTAAAGACAAATGAAATGGGATCTTTGCAGAAACTAAATTAATGGAAGATAGTCTTGTTAGGATTGTGAAAACTTTCAAGGAAACACAGTCTTCAAAGAATGAATCAAGACAAAGATATTTCCATAAATAGACAAAGTCTAATGAAGACTGTGAAAGTAACTAATTTCTATTTTCATGTAAACATTGTAAAATGTATTCTACGCTGTTATCAGTCGATAAAAAAATAGAAGTAGAAGTGACTACTATACATTGATTAGTAGCTCATTGTAGCAAGGTGGAGAAGAAAAATCAAGAACTCAAGAAAAACACAATAGAAAGCTAGAAAATATTTGTAGTGCTTTTTTTTAGTTTAAATTACATTTTGTAAGCAGCTTGGTAACTTTACCAAATTTAATCGAAAGCAAAAATACACTAGTGGAAAAACCAAATCCATTAGTAATTTTTAAATTGTTTTATTTTCAATATATTAGTCTTCAATCCATAGTTTAAATAGTTTTATTCACCATATATTTCCAAACACAAAATTCATCAGAGTACAAACTTGACTCCTCAAGAATTCCGTAAAATTTTTAAGTTTGTATTCAACCTCCCCCTTCTACAAATATCTTGTACTCAAGGGAAAAGAAAAATTGGTATCAGATCCTAGCTTTCAATATACAGAAAGTTAAGATCCAAGTACATCAAGTATGGATCAAAAAGACACAGGAGTGAAGATTCTAGTTATATAGAAAGATGAGTACTTTCCCTGGAAAGTCAAAATGCATTTGCATCTGCTATCCATTGATCTTTCCTATGTCAACTGCATAGAGAAATGTCCACATATGCCTATGAAGATAGTTACAAGTGTGAATGCAGATGGTACTCAAGCACCAGATAAACTTATCCCAAAACCTGTGAGTGAATACACAGATGAGGATGAAAAGGAAGTACATAAGGATAAAAAGGCTATGAGCATTTTGTTTAATGGTCTTGACAAGGATATGTTTGACAATGTTATCAACTGTACAACCTCAAAAGAAGTCTAGGATACTCTTCAAACTCTATGTGAAGGCACTGAGCAAGTAAGAAAGAACAAGATGTAATTCTTGATTCAGAAAAATGAGGCCTTTCACTTCAAGAGTGGTGAAGCAATCAATGACACATGTAGTATGTTTCAAAAGCTGTTGAATGAGATGAAACTATATGGAAGATTATATGCTATTGAAGATACCAACCTCAAATTCTTGAGGTCCTTACCCAAGGAATGGAAACCAATGACTATTTCAATAAGACAATATCCTGAATTTAAATAATATACTCTTGACAAGCTGTATGAAATCTTGAAAACCTATGAGTTGGAACTACAGCAAGATGAGGAAATTGAGAAAAGTCAGAAGAAAGAAAAGTATGTTGCCTTAGTGGTCAAAGATAAGCAAGTTGCAGAATCCTGTGAAGATGTAGCTATCAAAGAAAGGAAGAAGGGAAGTCATGATAAAGTTGCAAGTGGTATTAGATATGATGAATCTTCAACTAGCAAAAGAAAAGAAATAGTTGAAGATGTTGAGTCACATACTAAGTGTTAGGTCCAAAGTGTTGTAGAGGGGGGGTGAATACAACTGTTTCGAATAATGAGAGAAAATGAAAATAAATGCAGGTAATAAATGATGACACAGAATTTCAAGAATACATCATTATATTCATTGAAAGATTTGCTACAACATTCATAAAAGCATCATAATCAGTTGAACAATAAATACAGCAATTAAAGCTTGATTCAACTGATTCTCTCTCACTTTCTTTTTACAGTAAATGCTCTCTTTTAAAATATACTGTAGAAAAATACAGAGATTGCTTAAAAAGTCTCTTTTACAAATAAAATAAAGTGCTGCTTTTATAATGTCGTGTAGACTTGATCTTGTCCTTTTTGTGTACGTGGCCCAATCAGGACTAGTCAACAAAAAGTACTTTTCAACCACTCTGGATCAACCGTTCACAATAAGCCACTTGTCCCTTGAACATTAAATGCTACATATCGACCCGCATCTCGATCTCGGCCTGGACCCATCTCGATCTCGATCTGTGAAAATCTCGATCTCGATCTGTGAAAATCTCGATCTCGATCTATGAGAATCTCGATCTCGATCTATGAGAATCTCGATCTCGATCTTTGAGAATCTCGATCTCGATCTATGAGAATCTCGATCTCGATCTTTGAGGATCTCGATCTCGATCTCGATCTGCCGTGGATAGAGATTTGCCTTTGCAATGTTTTACTTCAATTATAAATCTCGACCCGCATCTCGATCTGCTGTGGATCGACATTTGCCTTAGCAAATATGCACTCATCCAATGTTGACCTTCTTTAGTGACTAATTGAGGATTAACCTTTATGAACAAGTTTCCCTAGCTTCTTCAATTTCTTTTCCTCACTCAATTCAAATGAGATCTTCTATTACTGACATGAACTTGCCTCCAATGTCCTGACACTTGATGCAATGGTCTGGTTCATAAGTGACTAGTCTTGTAGGGGTTCTTGCTTCTGAATGTCAGTTCTCATTTGTTGATTAACCTTTACATTATCCAGATGTTGATATACATTACATGAAATCACTTTGGTCTTCTTGATACTTCTTTGACATTAATTTGATTCTCCATTAGATAAGTTAGGGCATGAGCAATACTGAGATTGAACTTCTTCTCACTTATGCATCCTTGATTAACCAAATTAGTTACTTGTAGTTACCAAATATCATTACCATTTCTTCAGTTGATTGATTCCATGTGCTTCTTCAGTTTCTCTTGTTTTGCAGTTGTTTTATCTTTTCTCTAGTTGAGTTACATAGTAATTAAGTGTTACAAGTTAGTACACCTATGCCTTTCAATCTCCCCCTATTTGATTGTCTAACAATGACAACCAAATTCACAATGAGGATAACTCAACTAATCAGGGACTGAAAAAGATAAAATAACATTCATAAAAGATCATGTTAACTAGCATAATGCTTGGCTTGATTAACTAGCTTCATGTCTATTACTGATACTTCAAGTGCCAAAATTGGACACCTGTTGGCTCGATCAAATGGCTTCATGCTCTTCTAGAGATTTTCTCCAAGTACTTAAGAGCACGGTCCACTCAATCTTCAATTATCCTTCTGAAGTCCTTTTAGCAGTATTACCACCGCCGAACTTCGCGAAATAATTGACGCCTAATATAAACCAGTTTCAAGACACTTAGCTAACTAACTTCTACGTTACACTACACAAGAAAACAGATAATGTACTTACAATGCAGGAAAACAAGAAAACAAATTACAACGCAAAGAAACATTACAAGCATAATACATTAAAACTTCGATTTCTTGCGCTCCTCTTCCTCACGAGCTTTCTTCTTGGCTGCCTTTTCTTTCTTCATGAGCTCAGGGTTGCAGACTTCATCCATTCTTTTCTTGAGAAGGTTAAGTCCTTCCGCTTCCACATGATTTCTGATCTTATAATCTCGAAACAACCTCAACCACCTTTCAACCATGCTGCGAGTGGTAAGCTTCGTGGGAATGTCTTCAAATCTCAGCTTAGTGACTTTGTCAGGATACCCCTTTTCCCCTTTCTTCCTTATGACCAGCTGCTTAGGGTATCCAATGACAATAGCGGTGGTGCATTGCTGTAGCCTCTGAATATCAAGCTGTTGTCTTCTCTTACAGAAGTTATCAAACGTGACCCTTAGATAATCCTGATCAAACTCGTCAACATCATCCATCTCATCAATCAATTCCCTTATGATACACAGTGTTTCATGACTGTGTTCTGCAAAGATGTCGTACTTGATTTCAATGACGGTTTCCACCTGATGCTTGTCTGTATAGATCAGCAGATCATTCTCATTCTCAGCTTTGCTTTTGATAAACTTGACATTTGCACCAGCCACTGCACCAGCCACTGCACCAGCTTCCTCCCTTATCTCTCCTTCTTCAGGGATGTCTAATCTTGGATCTCCGTACCTCTGCACATGCTCCTTTATTGCTTCTTCTTGCTGCTCAAATGCATAGTGTTCAGGCTCCTTCTTAACCACTGGTAGTTTGGCTTCAGGCAACTTGTATCTAACATCCTGCCTTCTTATCAACTTTTCCAAGTCCTTAGCCACCAGTTTCTTTTCCTTTGTTAGAAAACCCTTTGAGAGAACTAGCTTTGCAACTGCCTTCAGCACATTTCCGCTCGGGGTCAGTTTCGAGTCATGTAGATTTACGATCCTCAAGACCTTGTCATGGACGTATCTGATCTGGTAGGGATTTAGAATAATGTCAACCCCTCTGTCTTCGGCCATCTTCAACAGTTTCTCCTTAAACAGCACTCCAGTCTTGACAGAGGTATCTACCTTGTGAGCGAATTCTACCAGTTCACTTGCACCCCTTGCATGGAAGAAAGTTTCTCGATTTTTGTTATGGGTGTCCAAGTAATCATCAGATTCCATGCTTTCTCCTTGAATATAACTTGAATAGAGGTGCATCCCTGTCTTATACAGTTTAGATAGTTCAGAAGCCCAGGGTTTAGATTTTCTAGCTTGTGGAGAAGGAAACTCAATCTTTCTGAGTCAGGAGCATAGGCTCTTGGTCCAGCTAAGGCTTCTCTAGCCTTGTCCCACTCGGGGCCTTCCCTCCTTATGTCAGCCTGAACCTTAGGATCTGTGATCTTTTTCATTTCATACTCATGCTGAGTTTTCTGAGTCGCTCTCTTCTCATTTGCCATTAGTTCCTTTTCCACTATTCCTTGAAGCACTTCTTCATTCACTCTTTCTCTAGCTTCCCTGAAAATCTCTTCTTGCATCTCCGCTTCTTTCGCTATTTCATCAATTTCTTCTTCCGGCACATGCTCGTCAGCAACCGAGTGGTCTCCTGCATCACCTGCAACTCCTGCGCCAGATCCGCCAGGATTTAGACCTCTTTCTTGTTCCCACTCTCTCGCCCGTTGCTCGAGTCTTGACCTCCTTGCCACTAAGGCTTCTACATCCATCTCATCCTCATCAGAATCTTCAATAAAGTCTCCCATAAATGCATCGACGAGAGGTGTTTCTTTCTCAGCTCCTGCTTCTTCAACTACCATCTTCTGCTTGCCTTTGTCTTTAAGAGCCGGTTGAGCCTCCTCCACCTTTTCACCAGATTTGTTTGAGGACTCGATCACCGGACCCTTACTAGTCAGCTTTTTCAGACCCTGATCCTCCTTCTCCCCCTTAGGTGGGTTATCCTCATCAGGAGCATCATCATCATCTTTATCGTCACCACCACCACCGGGTGAAGGACCAGGTCCAGCCCTGTTACGACCAAAGACAGCATCAAGTAGTTCATTCAACTTCATCCAGACCTGAGACATGCCATGAGTGACATCATCGACTGATCGCCCAACCTCCACCTGTACCAATCCAAGATTGTTTATCTTGTCAATCATTTGATTTTGGACGGCAATCAGGTTCTCCATGAACTGTGCTCCAACCTCCAATCTTCCAGAGTGAGAAGAGACAGCAGCAGTAACACCAGCAACTCCAGCCTCCAAAGCCTCCACCTTCTTTACTAGATCCTGCAATGTAAGGGACGGTGTTTGGCTTGGGTTAAACTGTTTACTCTCGCCGGGTTCTGTTTCACTCAAGATCCCTAAAAAGAAAGGATCTACTCTCCCTGTCTCTCCCTCGTGTTTAGAGCCTAACAGTACTAGAGCCTCATCTACTAGTCGCTGGGGACTAGCAGTGAGTTGGTCGGCGATATCGGTCAGTGAAACTGAACCTTTAAGCGCTGTGTCTACGATAGGAGATGGTGTTACGACCATGTCATCCCCTTGTTCACCAAGAACCTTTTCTGGTTCGCTGGGCTGTTCTGGAGGCGTAGACCCACCAGTCACCAGATGTCGTTGCTCTACGAGCAACTTGTTTTCTGATTTAGATGAGGAAGAGTCATCCGTACTGGATTCGACAGACTCTTCCGCATTAAAACTTCCTGAGATCCTAGCATCAGAAGTGCTAGTCTCAGTTTGCCATTCCCCTTCCGAGAAATTGCTCAAAGAGCCCTGAGCGGACAACTCAGGGGAGGTAGGGCCAGCTCCTATTGGCTGTTGAGCTGGACCCCCTCATTGACTCTCACCAATAAGCCTAGGTGAGTGCGAATGTGTTGGAATGTTTTGGAGAGGTGAGCCACCAACGTGAGGTGTGGTGGCTGTGAGAGGTGAACTATCTCTAACAGATTGTGCAGCTGCCACTGGAATAGAATCCACCTTTTGCTTCTTTGAGGGTGGCAGAGCTGCTGATGTGACTACTCTCTCAACTCCTACACTCCCTCCACTCGATTCACTCGACTCAGATGGGCTTGCCTTCCTTTTATCACCAGTTTTAAGGCTGGCTGTAAGTTTATGAACAGAAGGGCTTGCAGCCTGGGATAGAGCCTGGGGGTTTTCAAGCCCACGGCTGTAGAAAACAGGTTGAATTGATGATTGATCAAGATCAGCAAGAATAGGTACCTGACTCAGAAGATCGTCATCCTTGTCGGCTCCAGCTTCTGCAACATTTGCCTCGGCCATGTCAACATCCATACCTGCTTCTTCCAAATTTCTAGACACTTGAGCTCCATCTTCAGCCTCGTTACCGCTACTCTCAGCTTCTACTGCAGTAAACTGAGAAGCATGCCTCCTAGCATATTCATCTTGCAGATCCTGGAAGTACGGAGTCAGGCGCAACTCAAAAAGTCTGGACTTTTGCTGGGTTTCCATGGTGGAGATACTCTTTAAGGTCATATCAAAACATGCCATCCTTTCAGAGCCTTGAAATAGTCTTCTGTGCTCCTCTGAAAGAATGTCATCCAGAACCATCTGAAGGAATCTTGGCATCCAGCATTTGACTGGTCTATCTTCCGGATTCCGAGATGCATTCTTTTCCAGTGCCCACCTCTCAAGCAACTGAATCAACAGATGTTTGCCCACATTCACTCGTCTGTTATTTGCCACTCCATATAGAATTACTCGACAGCTGTTGTTCATTGGCCTGTAGTCTTTGTCCTTTGGGAACATGCAGCGCTGAATGGCCTGAACTACATAATCCCATTCAGCTGGTAACATACCTGTGTGAACCTTTGTTACCTTGATAGGATCTGTGGGAGGACGACAACCTATCTCTGTGAATAATTGCAACATTTCTTCCATAGTGGGTTCCGGAACAAAATTTTCTGAAGGAAGCCCAAGAATCTCATTGAACTTCTGCAGACTGACCTCATATTTTGCACCACTGATAGTGAAGGATAAGCCTGTTGGATTTGCTTTACCACCCTGAATCTCTAATGTTGAGTAAGCAGCTTGAAGGGCTTCGACATTCAGGATGGGAGAGGTGGTTAAGGCATGACTTATTATGGAGGTGTTGTTGAGGGACTCAATCCAGAACTGATAGTGAATAAATCTACCAGTTGCTCGATCAGCAGAGAGATTAACAAAGTTGGTTTTGGGAATTGTGAAATTTGGGTTTGCCATTTTAAATTTGTGTTTGAGAAAAGAAATGTTCTGAAATGGTTTTGCAATGGAAATTTTAGAGAACAAGTTCTAAATTTAAAAAAAACGTACACGAACCCCACTAATTACCCCACGTAATTAGTGACACAAATTGAAACAAATTAACTTCCCCACTAATGACCACTTAACTCCCCACTAAAGATTGACGGTTGAGTTTTTGAAAATTAAAGTGAACAACCGTTAAAAAAAATTATTTTTTTCGGAAAAACACAAACACGGCGGTTAAGTTGCACTTTATGGATTAAACAGTAACACACACAACTATTCCACTCAAGAACACAAAGTAAATAGAGAACAAGAAAGCGCGAACCAAAAAAAACAAACTCACTCGGAAAAAAATGTGGCAGAGTTTCGTTTTAGTGATCAATGCTTTCAAGTAACAGTTAGTGATTTTTGTTTAAGAAAATCACAAGAAAACTTGGTGTAATGGCAAGGAAAAGGATGCTGTGAATGTATGTATATGCGTGTTAATTTGCTTCAGCTTTTTGAACTAGTGAGAGAGAAGGTTAAGTGAAATAATGAACAGTCTATATAATGCTATATTATATACTTGCACGCCTAAAAAAAGTAACTGAAAAGACAAGTCACATCTCGATCTCGAGATCCGCATCTAGATGTTGATCTTGATGTCGATCTCAATCCGCATCTCGATCTACATCTCGATGTCGATCTCGATGTCGATCTCGATCCGCATCTCGATCTACATCTCAATGTCGATCTCGATGTCGATCTCGATGTGGATAGATCGAGATGTACCTTGACAGTTTTTAAGCGATTTTCGCAAGTCGTTCTCGATCTCGATCCAGAAACAGATCGAGATTTACCTTAGAAAATTTTAATGAAATTATGTAACTTAAACATTTATATGTAAAATTCACAAGATTTCACCACAAATTTTCACACCATTTTAGAAACTTACAATTTTGAAACGACAGGGAATTTAGCAAATAAATCATGCATTACAAAATTAAGTCTAGCATTAAATCCTATCACATTATTAGACATTAATCATTTAGATACACAGATCAGCACAAGATTAATTTCATGAAACTTTCTAACTTCCCCTTGTGACATGCAATACATACATTTTTGAAGTTAAGTACACACTATTAATTATGAATATTCATGAACAACAATAATATGTACACAAACTGAATTATAACAGATAGGTAGCAAAACTAACAGGTGTTAAGCATCCCCAATTCACCAGCCAATCTAGAAAATGTTGATTCGTCTAGAGGTTTAGTGAATATATCTGCTATTTGACGTTCAGTAGACATAAAATGCAACGCTACAGTTCCATTTTCTACATGTTCTCTAATAAAATGATACCTTATATCAATATGCTTAGTCCTTGAGTGATCCACAGGATTGTTGGTCATTGCAATAGCACTTGTGTTGTCACACATGATAGGAATCTTAGATACTTCCACACCGTAGTCCTTGAGTTGGTTCTTCATCCACAGTATCTGGGCCACACAGCTTCCAGCAGCAATATATTCTGCTTCAGCTGTCGAGGTAGATATTGTGTGTTGTTTCTTGCTTTGCCAAGACACCAACCTTCTTCCAAGAAACTGACAGCTTCCTGAAGTGCTCTTCCTATCTATTCTACAACCTGCGTAATCTGAATCCGAATAGCCAACAAGATTAAACCCTGTATCTCTTAGGTACCAAATCCCAAGATTTGATGTTCCCTTGAGATACCTAAAAATACGCTTTACGGCTATGAGATGTGACTCTCTAGGATCCGCTTGGAACCTTGCACATAAGCATGTAGAGAACATAATATCAGGTATGCTAACAGTTAAATACAAAAGAGAGCCGATCATACCTCGATATCTTGAGATGTCTACAGGTTTTCCCGCTTTATCCTCGTCAAGTTTCGTGGCTGTTGCCATAGGAGTCTTAGCTTGTGATACATCTTCGAGACCATACTTCTTTAATAGATCATGAATGTACTTGGTCTGGCAGATAAATATCCCGTCCTTCTTCTGACTAACTTGAATACCGAGAAAGAACGTCAGCTCTCCCATCATGCTCATCTCATACCTTGATTGCATTAACTTTGCGAATTTAGCACACAACTTCTCATTTGCAGACCCAAAGATAATGTCATCCACATATACTTGTACCATTATTAGATCATCTTTGCATTTCTTGTAGAAAAGCGTCTTGTCGGTTACTCCTCTGGTGAAACCACTTTCTAGTAAGAAGTCTGACAGAGTTTCATACCACTTCCGCGGAGACTGCTTAAGGCCATATACTGATTTGAAGAGGCGATAAACATAATCACAGTATTTGCTGTCGATAAACCCAGGAGGTTGATCAACATACACTTCTTCATCCAGTTCACCGTTTAAGAATGCACTCTTGACAACCATCTGATAGACTTTAAAACCATGATGTGCTGCGAATGCTAAGAACATCCTTACGGCCTCTAGCCTCGCTACTGGTGCGTAGGTTTCATCATAATCAATTCCTTCTCTTTGAGTATAACCCTTAGCAACCAGGCGAGCTTTATTTCATGTTACAAGTCCGTTTTCATCCAGCTTGTTTCTGAATACCCATTTTGTTCCAACGACAGATTTATTCTTTGGTCTGGGTACCAGCTTCCACACCTTCTGCCTTTCAAACTGATTGAGTTCTTCTTACATAGCAATCACCCAATCAGCGTCATTTAGGGCTTCTTCCACCACTTTAGGTTCCAATTGAGAAAGGAACACTGAGTATAGACATTCATTCTCAATGGTAATTTCAGCTCTAGCTTTTCCTCTAGTAGTCACTCCGGCATCTGGATCACCAATAATTAGCTCAAACGGATGGTCCTTGCTCCAAGTACGATCCCTAGCAAATGTTCTTGATGACTCAGCTTGATCTTGTAAGTGAAGGTGACTTAGTCTAGAATCACTTCCACTAGCTCCTTCTGAGCCAGTACTAGCTCCCCCTGAGTGAGCTGCTCCCCCTGAGTGCATACTTACTCCCCCTGAGTTAGTACCAGGTCTAATGGAAGGTGATCCCTCAGCCCTAGTGTTTTGTATTGGCGAAACACTAGACTCTTGATTAATTACATTATTTATCATTGGATCACTACCCTGCACTACAGACTCAGGAACTGTATCCACTTCATCAATATCCATATTTTCAAATCTTAGGGAAGTGGGCTCACTGTCTTCTTTTTGTATAGAAGGGAGCTTTGAGTCGTCGAATGTGACATTAAGGCTTTCAACCACCTTGCGATCATTAAGCACAAACACCCTGTACGCTGCTACTACTTCAAGAGAATATCCAATGAAAACCCCTTCATCTACTTTGGCATCAAACTTTCCAAGTTGTGCATTGTCTCTTAACACAAAGCATTTTGCACCAAACACGTGGAAGTAGTTGATAGAAGGTTTTCTTTTATTCATCAGATAATATGGCGTCTCATTATAGTCTTTTGTAATCAGGGTTTTATTCTGTGTATAACACGCCGCGCTAACTGCTTCAGCCCAAAAATATAAAGGAAGTCTTGACTCATACAGCATTGTCCTAGCTGCTTCAACCAGTGTCCTATTCTTCCTTTCTACCACCCCATTCTGCTGCGGTGTTCTCGGTGCTGAATACTATCGTCTGATCCCTTTAGATATACAGAAATCCATTAACACTGAGTTCTTGAATTATGTCCCGTTGTCGGATCGGATAGTCTTCACAGTCAGACTTGCTACGTTTTCAATTACCAGTACATGCTTAATGATCTCATGTGGCACTTCATCTTTCGATGTCACAAACTTTACCCATGTGTATTTGGAAAAGTCATCGACAATTACCAGCGCATATCTTTCTCTTGACATTGACATAACATTAACAGGTCCAAACAAATCCATGTGAAGAAGTTGTAGGGGCTCGGTAATGCTATTCACTTGTTTATCCTTATGCGAGGCTCTTTTTGATTTTCCCATCTCACATGCTTCGCAGAGTCCATCTGGAGTAAACTCCATCTGCGGCAGCCCTCTCACCAATTCTCTCCTTACGAGATTATTCATTGCTTTAAAGTTCAGGTGAGATAATCTTTTATGCCATAGCCAACTTTCATCAGCAGAAGCCTTGCTGTAGAAACACGTGACTTCAGACTGATCAGCAGAATTCATGTCGGCTATGAACAAATTTGACTTCCTTACTCCTTTGAGAGCAAGGCTTCCATTCTTTTTGCTTCGAATCGAACAATCATGCTTCCCAAAGTTGACGTCAAAACCCTTGTCGGTGAACTGACTAACGCTGAGGAGATTATGTCGCAATCCTTTCACAAAAGACACGTCCTCAATGATAACATTTCCACAAACAATCTTGCCATATCCCCTAGTGTAACCTTTGCTGTTATCTCCAAAAGTAACCACGGAGCCGGCTCTCAACACCAAATCTGTTAGCAGGGACTTATTGCTGGTCATATGCCTCGATGCTCCATTGTCCAGCACCCATATGACTTTACTCTTTTCCTGTTCACTGCCCTGCAAATCCAGAAAGGTTAGGTGTTCTTCGGAACCCAATGATGTTTGGGCCCGGCATCAATAATTTCCTTTTTCTTTTTAGATACAGAAGGATTTGCCTTGTTGCCATCAGGGGCATTCATCTTGACTTTGTCTTTTCCCTTGTCAACCTTGACTGGTTTGTCAGGTTTGGGAGTAGACTGGTCACTCCTAACTTTAGGAGGACTTGAAGTCTTAGCCTTTGACCCCGCATGCTTTTTCTTACTACTACTAGATGTATGTTCAACAGATGCACTAGCAGTATTCATTAAATTAAAATAAGCATGCATGATGTTTACAGCACATGGCATACAATTAGGATTATTGCATTTGGCATGATTTGCATACATGTTAGGCAAAGCAGTAGTTGCAGGCATGGTATTACAACCAACAGATTTTTCTTCCTCTACATAGAACGGGCAATAGTAAGACAAATGATCAGTTTGATTACAAATATAGCATGCCTTCCTAGCTCGTGTAGATGTAGATACAGATACAGGTTCAGTTTTAACTACATCTACAGGTGCTTTCATTTGGTCTGACCCTGCTACCCATTGTTTATATGACACCGTCTTAGCCTCCTTGGTTCCTACACCTCTCTTAGCATAAGCAATCTTACTCGCTCTCTTAGAAGTTGTAGGTCCTACTACTTGTTCTTCCAACTCTTTTTCCATTTTAATCTCATGTTCAATTTTAACAGCAACAGGATCTATTGTCCTAGGCTCAAACTGCTTAAAGATAGGTTTTCTAACATCCCCTAAAACCTCAGGCACATTTTCTTTGACTAACACTGGCTCTAACAACTCAGCAGCCCTATTTTTCTTTTTCTGTGTGTAGTCAAGTCCTATGTTTACTTTTTCATTTTTACTCTTGCCTGCCAGTTTCATGTACATGTCCCTTTCTACGAAAACTTTATTAGCGGCTTCTTTAAAAGATTGACATGTTATTTTAAGCTCAGCTAATTCATTTTTAAGTTCTTCGTTAAGGTCTTCCCTAATCTTAAGGTTGTGTTCTAAAACGTCTACCTGATTCATTAACTGCCTTTCTTTACTTTCTCCTGATTCTAATTCCTCTACCCTGGCCTCGAGAAGTCTATTCTTAAGGGAGATTTTAGCATTTTCCTCATTAACAGCAATTAGATTTAGTTGGAGATTGTACATGTCTTTAGTCATGGCAGCTAATTCATTTTGGTACTCAGAAATAGACATTTCATTTACGGTTAGAATTGGTACCTCTGATTGTTCTGAAGATTTTGCCATTAAAGCGAAGTTGCATAGCTCCTGATCTTCATCTTCATCAGACTCGTCCCAACCCTTCCCTTCAGTCACAACATAAGCCCGGCTTCCCTTCTGTTGCTTGCTAACCAAGGCATCATATTTCTTTTTCAGATCAGCATAGGTTTCCTTGGGATGAACGTATTTGGGCTTCTTGCACTCTGTTGCAAAGTGTCCCAATTCATTGCAGTTAAAGCATCTGAACTTGTTCTTGTCTACCAGGTTAGGTTTGTAGCCATTACTAGATGTGCTACCTCGACCGCTGTAATTTCCCCGGCCACTTACACTACTACCTCTGCTGCTGCTGCTGCTTCTTCGACTGAAAGAACTACCAAATCGTCTTTTACCTTTTCTTGGCTTCCTGAAGCTGATATGAGCAAATTCTCGAGCAATACAAGCATATGACTTGTCTTCTAATTTGTCCAGCTCTTCAAGGGTATAATATTCATCCTCACTTTCTTCGGATGGATCTTCAATATCTAATATCACCCTTTCAGGATTAGCAGTTTTTAATGAGACAGCTGCAAGTGCCTTTGCAGTAGACTCTTTAGCTACAAGTCCAGATTCACTTACCGCTTTGTATTCTCCACTATTGTAGGATCTTCTTTTGTCATTTTGTTCCTGCTCTAGCTCGTAGGTCTTTAAGACACCATACAGCTTTTCGAGAGAAGTATTTTTCTAATCTCTTGACTCTCGAATGGCAGTGATCCTGTGTTCCAGATGTTTAGGCAAATTCAAGAGAAACTTGATATTTGAATCTGCTAGTGGATAGACTTTATCTCTTATACTCAGCTCGATAAGCAATTTACTGTAACGTTTGTAAACATCCGCTACACTTTCTCCTCGTTCGCATCTGAACGATTCATATTCAGATATCAGAATGCGCTTGTGATTATCTCTAACTTCCTCGGTCCCCTCCATCACTACAGCCAGTTTATCCCACATGGCTTTAGCTGTTTTTAATCCCTTTATTTGAACATAGTACTCTGAGTTTAGGGATTCAATTATGACGTTGCGTAATGACGCATCCATACCAACCAATTCTTTATCTGCGTCTGAAAACTCCATTTCCTCTTTAGGAACAGACCGGGATGGTATTAGTACCCCTCCTTCCATTCGCTCTGGCTCAATTCTCATGGGTATGTATGGACCGTTCTCCAATATTCTCAAGTATACCTTGTTTATTGATTCAAGGTAGGCTTTCATCCTTCCTGTCCATTCGTCATAATGTTGTGCATCAAACGGAGGTATCTTAAATCTGTGTGCGGCGGCCATTTTAATAAAGTTTAAAATTAAGATAATACACTTTTCAAATTACAATAAATTGTATTTACTTGAAAAATTAATTATCTCACTTTAAATATTCAACACTTAATATCCAACAGATTTTGCACTTAAGATTCAAGCAAGTTAGTTCTAATCATAGGAACAGTAGCAGGGTCCATCACTTTCTCAAGTCCAAACAAAAAGTTGTCCACTTCCTAGTTGACAGAAGTTCGAAAATGTCCTTTTTGTTTAGTCAATCAGTTGATTCCAGTTTTGACCACAGGAAAACCCACAAAGCTCTAAAGTACAATGTTTTGGAATTTTGTACAAATATTCCTTACACCATGACTCAGAACTTTTTAAATCTATGACTTTTTCAAGAAGAAACAAATAAAAACTTTCGGCACAAACTTCAAGAAAAAAATGGATCTGGGATTTTCAAGAACCAACTCAAACAACACAATAGGATCTCTGTTAGATGTGTTTAACAGGGGCTCTGATACCAATTGTTAGGTCCAAAGTGTTGTAGAGGGGGGGGGGGGGGTGAATACAACTGTTTCGAATAATGAGAGAAAATGAAAATAAATGCAGGTAATAAATGATGACACAGAATTTCAAGAATACATCATTATATTCATTGAAAGATTTGCTACAACATTCATAAAAGCATCATAATCAGTTGAACAATAAATACAACAATTAAAGCTTGATTCAACTGATTCTCTCTCACTTTCTTTTTACAGTAAATGCTCTCTTTTAAAATATACTGTAGAAAAATACAGAGATTGCTTAAAAAGTCTCTTTTACAAATAAAATAAAGTGCTGCTTTTATAATGTCGTGTAGACTTGATCTTGTCCTTTTTGTGTACGTGGCCCAATCAGGACTAGTCAACAAAAAGTACTTTTCAACCACTCTGGATCAACCGTTCACAATAAGCCACTTGTCCCTTGAACATTAAATGCTACATATCGACCCGCATCTCGATCTCGGCCTAGACCCATCTCGATCTCGATCTGTGAAAATCTCGATCTCGATCTGTGAGAATCTCGATCTCGATCTATGAGAATCTCGATCTCGATCTATGAGAATCTCGATCTCGATCTTTGAGAATCTCGATCTATGAGAATCTCGATCTCGATCTTTGAGGATCTCGATCTCGATCTATGAGAATCTCGATCTCGATCTTTGAGGATCTCGATCTCGATCTCGATCTGCTGTGGATAGAGATTTGCCTTTGCAATGTTTTACTTCAATTATAAATCTCGACCCGCATCTCGATCTGCTGTGGATCGACATTTGCCTTAGCAAATATGCACTCATCCAATGTTGACCTTCTTTAGTGACTAATTGAGGATTAACCTTTATGAGCAAGTTTCCCTAGCTTCTTCAATTTCTTTTCCTCACTCAATTCAAATGAGATCTTCTATTACTGACATGAACTTGCCTCCAATGTCCTGACACTTGATGCAATGGTCTGGTTCATAAGTGACTAGTTTTGTAGGGGTTCTTGCTTCTGAATGTCAGTTCTCATTTGTTGATTAACCTTTACATTATCCAGATGTTGATATACATTACATGAAATCACTTTGGTCTTCTTGATACTTCTTTGACATTAATTTGATTCTCCATTAGATAAGTTAGGGCATGAGCAATACTGAGATTGAACTTCTTCTCACTTATGCATCCTTGATTAACCAAATTAGTTACTTGTAGTTACCAAGTATCATTACCATTTCTTCAGTTGATTGATTCCATGTGCTTCTTCAGTTTCTCTTGTTTTGCTGTTGTTTTATCTTTTCTCTAGTTGAGTTACATAGTAATTAAGTGTTACAAGTTAGTACACCTATGCCTTTCACTAAGGATGAAATGGATGAAATAGATGAGCATTTGGCTTTTCTATCAAGGAAATTTCCAAAACTCAAATTCAAGAGGACTCATATTCAAAGGCTTGGATCTCAGTTTAAAAGAGACAATCAACAAGGCAAAAATCTTGTTGACATGGCTCAATTCAAATGCTTTAACTGTGGATTGGTTGGTCATTTTTCTAATGAATGTAGAAAGCCAAAAATGGAGAAGAAATCAAAGTTCAGTGATGGTATTGATTACAAAAAGAAGTACTTTGATTTGCTCAAACAGAAAGAAAAGGATTTTCTGACAGAAAAATAAGGACTGGGCTACTGAGGATGATTTTGAAGAAGAGGAATACACCAACCTTTCACTAATGGCTAATCATGATGACCAAGAAGCTAGTTCTTCTAGCAATTAGGAAAAAAAAAAGAAATTTTTGGTACTTGGACAGTGGGTGTTCAAGACATATGACTGGAGATAAATCCTTACTCACAAAGTTTGAGGAGAAAGCTGACCTTGGAGTAACTTTTGGAGATGACAGTAAAGGATACACCATGGGATATGGCTTGATTTCAAAAGAAAATGTCATCATTGAACCTGTTATATTATTTGATGGCTTAAGACAATTTATTAAGCATAAGTCAACTATGTGACAATGGAAATAAAGTTTGCTTCACAACTGAAGCATGCATAATTTCCAACAAGAAAGATGGAAGCCTAGTTATGACTGGGAATAGAAAAGAAAATGTGTACATAGATGACTTCAACTCAACAAGTGCAGACTCAATGACTTGTCTACTCTCTAAGGCAAGTACAAATGAAAGTTAGCTATGACATAAGAAATTAGCTCACTTAAATTTTAAAGCCATGAATCAGTTGGTCAAGAAAAATCAAGTGATAGGTTTACCAAATAGATGGAATTTGTTAAGGATGGACTATGTGATGATTGTCAAAAAGGAAAATAAAGGAAGGTATCATTTAAGTCAAAATTGGAATCATCAATTAAAAAGCCACTTGAGTTATTACACATGGATTTATTTGGTCATTTGAATATCATGTCCATTACAAAGAAGAAGTATGCTCTAGTCATTATGGATGACTTTTCAAGATTCTCATGGACTTATTTTTTGCATTCAAAAGATGAAGCTAATGATCTCATCATCAAGCACATCAGAGAAGTTGAGAAAAGTCTTGGATTGGATGTAAAGAAAATAAAGAGTGACAATGGAACAGAATTTAAGAATTCCACAATGAAGGAGTTCTGTGAATCTAAAGTAATCATACACACCTTCTCTGCACCAAAGAAACCTCAACAAAATGGGGTAGTTGAGAGGAAAAATATGACATTGATTGAAGCAGCTAGAACTATGTTGGAAGATGCTAAGTTACAAACAGACTTCTGGGCTGAGGCCATTAATGCAACATACTATATTCAAAACATCTTCATAGTGAATCAAGCTCAATGAAAGACACATTATCAATTGATCAAGAAAGACAAAAAGCCAAAAGTGGGATCTCTTCATGTCTTTAGTTGCAAATGCTATGATCTAAGGAATTAAGGTGAAAACTTAGGAAAATCTGAGGCCAAGGCTGATGAAGCTATATTTGTTGGGTATGCAATATCAAGCATAGCCTGTAGAGTCTATAATATTAGACTACACATTGTTATGAAATCTGTACATGTAGTATTTGATGATAAAAAGATTCAAGACTTGTTTGATAAAGAAAATCATGACATACTGCATTTTGAGAATGAATCAAATGGTATGGATGATGATGACAAAATAGAAATTATAAATTCACAAGTACTAAGAAACCTAATATCAGTTGATGTCACAACATTAATCGATAATTTATCAGTTGATAGACATCCATCGTCTGATAATGCATCAACTGATAATTCTTCAATGGATAATCAACACTCTACATCTAGGTATCCAATTCAGGGGAATGGTTTCAAAATCAAACCTCAAATGTAAATCAGTTTGAGTACAACACCAATGATCATGAAGCCTCATCATCAAGGCAAAATTTGTCTCCACAAAAAAATGGACAAAAAGTCATCCATTTGAATTAATCATTGGAAATGCAGAAGATGATGTCAAGACAAGAAGTGCTACTCAAAATGAGTTTCTGTATAGCAGCTTCCTATCTCAAGAAGAACCTAAAAGAGTTGAAGATACTCTCAAGGATCTTGATTGGGTCTTAGCTATGCAAGAGGAACTCAATCAATTTGAAAGGAATAAAGTGTGGAAGATAGTGCCTAAACCAAAAGACAAATTAATAATTGGTACAAAATGGGTATTAAGAAATAAGGTGGATGAAATTGGTATTATGACTAGAAAAAAGCAAGTCTTGTGGCAAAGGGATACTCACAAGAATAAGAAATTGATTTTGATGAAACTTTTGTACCAGTTACAAGGCTGGAAGCAATCAGAATCTCTCTAACTTATGCTGCACATGCTAATTTCAAGGTCTACCAGATGGATGTGAAGAGTGCATTTTTGAATGGAGTATTAGAAGAGGAAGTATATGTGGAACAACCTCCTGGTTTTGAAGATCCAAATTTCCCTAACTTTGTCTACTATCTACTCAAAGCACTCTATGGCTTGAAACAAGCACCAAGGGCATGATATTACACCTTATCTCAGTTTCTCATTGAGAATCACTTCACAAGAGGTACTGTTGATAAAACTCTATTTTATAGAAATGTTAAAGGCTCAATTATTCTTGTCCAAATCTATGTGGATGACATTATATTTGGCTCAACTAATGAGGGACTTTGCAAAAAATTTGCCAAATTAATGCAGAGTAAGTATGAAATGAGCATGATGGGAGAACTTACTTACTTTCTTGGTTTGCAAGTCAGACAAGTTAAGGATGATATTTTTATAAATCAAACAAAGTACATTCATGACTTGTTGAAGAAATTTGACTCAAGTGATTGTTCTTCTGCAAAAACGCCCATGGCCACTGCCACTAAACTTGAATTGAATACTAAGGAGGCTAAATTGAACATTTCAAGTTATACAGGTATACTATGCTCACTTTTATATTTAACTGCTGGTAAGCCAGACATAATATTCTCTAGATGTTTGTGTGCTAGGTTTAGGGCTGATCATAAAGAATCTCATTTAGTGGCTATTAAGAGGATTTTAGATATCTCAAAGGTACATCAAATTTAGGTATTTGGTATCCTAGAGACTCTGGTTTTAATCTAATAAGCTACTCAGATGCAGATTATGCAAGTTGCAAAATAGACAGGAAAAGTACTACAAGAACCTGTCAATTTCTAGGAAACAAATTTGTATCATGGTTTAGTAAAAAGTAACACTCAGTGTTAACTTTAATTACAGAAGCTGAGTACATTGTTGTTGGAAGTTGCTGTGCACAAATATTATGGATGAGGAATCAATTATTTGACTATGGGTTCAATATGAACAAGATTCTTATTTTCTATATAACACACGTGTCATTGCAATAACAGAAAATCCTGTGTAACATTCCAGAACTAAACACATTGACATAAGGTATCATTTCATTAGGGAACATGTAATGAATGGTACAGTTGAATTACATTTTATCCCTAGTGAATAACAACTTGCAGACATTTTTACCAAACCTCTAGATGAATCTACTTTTAATAGATTAGTCTGTGAATTAGGTATGCTTAATTTTGCTCAACCCTAAATGTTTGTTAAGTCACTTATTTTTCTCAATATAGCCATTGTTCACATTTATCTGTTAAAACAAAGTGATCAGTTGCTAACGGTGTTAATTATCAATGGATATTCTGTAGCCATCGATGGATATATTTGATCAGTTGATAAAATATATACCTATCAATGGATATTTATCTATCGACAGATAATTACCCTGTTAATTTTTTATCGATTGATAAATTAATTTTTCTGAATCATTGGATGTAATTACCCATCGATGGTAATAGAATTTCTATAGTTTTACACATCCATTGATCAAATTATAGCCGTTGATTCTTGATTCTTTACTTTTTTGTCAACAGATAAATATATCCATTTGTATATATCAATCGATTGCCATTTAGAGTAATTTACTTTAATTCGTTTTATCTTTCAACATTTATATTTTTAACTAAACTGACTATTCAAGTCATTTTAATCTCAAAAATATAAATAGCAATTCCAATTCTCGTTTCAATCTTACTTTTTATTTTATTATCTATCTCTAAACTCTGTATCTCTATTTCTCTTTCTCAAGAACTCGTAAGGCAATTTCTTTAACTTTTCTTCAAGTTTCTTTTCTAATCTCTCTCAAGAATAGCAATGGGACCTCAAAAGAAGATTATTTCCTAAACCGGGTTCATCTATGAATAGAACAATTTTGCTGCATGCCTAACAGTGGTTGATGCTCCTGTAGACTTTCATCCATTAATGAGGTTTCTGGGAGACTGCAAGGTGTCCAAAGCTCTTAGTGAAACACCAACTATCGTATGCTCATTTATTGAAGAGCTGTTAGGAATTATAAGTTTTGATGATAACAAATTACTTAGAATTACAATAGAAATTTAAAATTCATTGTAACTGGTCAATGGATATATGACTTATAAATATCCATTGACTAGGAAACCAGTTATCAGTTGAAGCTTGTTTATCAACTGATAAATTAGATTGTAACATTTGATTCATGTTTCTTTATCAATTGATTGTAATGCCTCGATGGATACTGTGAAGTAGTCGATTGATATTATTGACTTAAATTTATAGCTTCTCAACTGATGTGAAGAATGGCTAATCAATTGTAAATATTCTAAGTCAAAATTCTCACAAGTGAAGTGATCAACTGATATTTGAGTCGATGGATGAAGACACTACTCAACGGATAAAATCTACCAATGGATACAAGTCATCAACGGATAAAAGCAATCAACGGATAAGAGATCATCAATGGATAGGGAGTCGATGGATAACTAAATTATCCATGGATACATCAACTGATCAATGGATATCCTATCCATCGATGGATAAGCAAAGGAGAATCAACTGACTTAACAGCATTTATCAGTTGATTAAGGTTTCCCAACTTAGCTAAAGACAAAAGGAATGGGAACTTTGCAGAGACTGAATCAATGGAAGATAGTCATGTCAGGATTGTGAAGACTTTCAAGGCAACACAGTCTTCAAGGAATGCATCAAGACAAAGATACTTTCAGGACTAATCAGGTCCAAAGAAAACTGTGCAAGTAGCTAATTTCTATTTTCATGTAAACATTATAAGTTTTAATTTTATAATGTTATCTGTCGATAGGAATTAAAAGTGAAGAAAACTACTATATAAGTAGTTAGTAGTTCATGTAGCAAAGTGGGTGTGTGGAAAAAATACAGTGTGAAAAAGTAGAAGGCAAAAACACTTTGTAAGCAGCTAGGTAATTTTTACCAAGATCAATTGAAAGTAAAAACATACTAGTGGAAAACCAATCCACTAGTAATTTTAATATTGTGTGTTCTGTTTTCAATACTTTAATCTTTGCATTCTTAGTTCAATCAGTTTTATACATATATACCTTCAAACACTCTAGTTGAACAAACTTGAATCCGTAAGAATTTAGATAATTCTTAAGTTTGTATTCAACCCGCCTTTCCAAACTTAGTGTACTTAAGGGCAAATAACAATTGATATTAGAGCCTAGCTTTCAACAAACAGAAAGTTAAGATCTAAAAGTTCATCAAGTATGGGTCACAAAGACACAGTAGTAAAGATTCCAGTTCTAGAGAAAGATGAGTATTTTCCATGGAAAGTGAAAATGCACTTGCATCTGCTATCCATTGATCCTTCCTATGTTCACTGCATAGAGAAAGGTCCACATGAGCCTATGAAGATAGTTACAAGTGTAAATGCAGATGGTACTCGGGCACCAGACAAACTCATTCCTAAACTTGTGAGTGAATATATAGATGAAGATGAGAAGGAAGTACATAAGGATAAAAAGGCTATGAACATTTTGTTTAATGGTCTTGATAAGGATATGTTTGACAATGTTATCAAATATACAACCTCCAAAGAAGTCTGGGATACTCTTCAAACCCTCTGTGATGGCACTGAGCAAGTAAGAAAGAACAAGATGCAACTCTTGATTCAAAAATATGAGGCCTTTCACTTCAAGAGTGGTGAAGCAATCAATGATAGATATAGTAGGTTTCAAAAGCTGTTGAATGAGCTTAAACTATATGAAAGAGTATATGCTGTTGAGGACACCAACTTCAAATTCTTGAGGTCCCTACCCAAGGAATGGAAACCAATGACTGTTTCTATAAGACAATCTCCTGACTTTAAAGAATATACTCTTGATAAGCTGTATGGCATCTTGAAAACCTATGAGTTGGAACTACAGCAAGATGAGGAAATTGAGAAAAGTCAGAAGAGAGAAAAATCCATCGCTTTGGTGGTCAAGGATAAACAAGTTCCAGAATCAGGTGAAGATGTTGTTGTCAAAGAAGGGAAGAAAGAAGGTCATGACAATAGTGCAAATGGTGTTAGATATGACGAATCTTCAACTGGGAAAGGAAAAGAAACCTTTGAGGATGATGAGTCATACACCAAGGATGAAATGGATGAAATAGATGAGCATCTGGCTTTTCTATCAAGAAAATTTTCAAAACTTAAATTCAAGAGGAATCCAATGCAAAGGCCTGAATCTCAGTTCAAGAGAGACAATCAACAAAGCAAAAATCTTGTTGACAGGACTCAATTCAAATGTTTCAACTGTGGATTGGCTGGTCATTTTTCTAATGAATGCAGAAAGCCTAAAATGGAAAAGAAGTCAAAGTTTAGTGATGGTATTGACTATAAGAAGAAGTACTTTGAATTGCTTAAACAAAGAGAGAAGGCTTTTGTGACAGAAAAAAAAGACTGGGCTGCTGAGGAGGATTCTGAAGAAGAAGAATACATCAATCTTGCACTAATGGCCAATCATGATGACTAGGAAGCTAGTTCTTCTAGCAATCATGTAATTTCTGTTAGGAATTATGAGTTTTGATGATAACAAATTACTTAGAATTTCAATAGGAACTCAAAATTATTTTGTAACTGATCAATGGATATGACTTATAAATATCCATTGACTAGGAAACCAGTTATCAGTTGAAACTTGTTTATCAACTGATAAACTGGATTGTAGCATTGATTTATGTTTCACTATCAATTGATTGTATTACCTCGATGGATGCTATGATGTAGTCAACTGATGTCATTGACTTCAATTTCTAGCTTCTCAACAGATGTGAAGAATGGCTGATCAATTGTAAATATTCTAAGTCAAAATTCTCACAAGTGAAGTGATCAACTGATGTTGAAGTCGATGGATGAAGACACTACTCAACGGATGAAAGCTATCAACTGATACAAGTCATCAATGGATAAAAACAGTCAACGGATAAAGAACCATCAATGGATAAGGAGTCGATGGATAACTCAATTATCCATCGACACATCAACTGATCAACAGATATCCTATCCATCGATGGATAAGCAAAGGTGAATCAACTGATAAGCTTAACAGCATTTATCAGTTGATTAAAGTTTCCCTATTTAGTTAAAGCCAGAAATTACGGGAACAGTGCAGAAACTGAATTATTGGAAGACAGTCCTGTCAGGATTGTGAAGACTTTCAAGGCAACACAGCATCCAAGGAATATCTTAAGACAAAGATACTTCCAGAGCTAGTTGGTTCTACAAGGAAGGCTGTGAAAAGAAGCTAGTTTCTATTTTTATGTACACTGTATAAATTGTAATATTATATTGTTATCAGTCGATAGAAAACTAGAGTAGTAGTTTTTGTATATATAAGTCACAAAAACACAGTAGCAAAGTATGAGTAGTTTTGAAGAACTCAAGAAAAGCAAAGTAGAAAATCAGGCAGAACTTGTAATGCTTTTCTAAGTTCTACATTCAACTTTGTACGCAGCTTAGTATTTTTACTAAGATCAATTGAAAGCAAAAACACACTAGTGGAAAAACAATCCACTAGTAATTTTTAATCTTGTTGTTTCTGTTTTCAACACTTTAATTATCCAGTTCTTAGTTACATCAATCTTAATTAAACTCTCTCTTTGTACAAACTTATTTCCGCAAGAAGTTGAATTAATTATTAAGTTTGTATTCAACCCCCCCTTCTCCAAACTTAGTGTACTTAAGGGCGAATAACAATTGGTATCAGAGCAGGCTTTCAACAAACAGAAAGTCAAGATCTGAAAGTACATCAAGAATGGGTCAAAGAGACACAGGAGTTAAGATTCCAGTTCTAGAGAAAGATGAATATTTTCCCTGGAAAGTAAAAATGCACTTGCATCTGCTATCTATTGATCCTTCCTATGTTCATTGCATAGAGAAAGTTCCAAATGTGCCTATGAAAATAGTTACAAGTGTAAATGCAGACGGTACTCAAGCACCAGACAAACTCATTCCTAAATCTGTGAGTGAGTATACAGATGAAGATGAAAAGGAAGTACACATGGACAAAAAGGCTATGAACATCTTGTTTAATGGTCTTGACAAGGACATGTTTGACAATGTCATCAGTTGTACAACCTCCAAAGAAGTCTGGGACACTCTTCAAACCCTCTGTGAAGGTACTGAGCAAGTAAGAAAGAACAAGATACAACTCTTGATTCAAAAGTATGAGGCCTTTCACTTCAAGGGTGGTGAAACAATAAATGATACATATAGTAGGTTTCAAAAGCTGTTGAATGAGCTTAAACTATATGGAAGAGTTTATGTTGTTGAGGACACCAACCTCAAATTCTTGAGGTCCCTACCCAAAGAATGGAAACCAATGACTGTCTCTATAAGGCAATCTCCTGACTTTAAAGATTATACTTTGGACAAGCTGTATGGCATCTTGAAAACCTATGAGTTGGAGCTACAGCAAGATGAGGAAATTGAGAAAAGTCAGAAGAGAGAAAAGTCCATTGCTTTGGTGGTCAAGGAAAAGCAAGTTGCAGAAACAGATGAAGATGCTGATTTCAAAGAAGGGAAGAAAGAAGGTCATGGCAATGGTGCAAATTATGTTAGATATGATGAATCTTCTACTGGTAAAGGAAAAGAACTTTGTGACAGTGATGAGTCACTCATCAAAGATGAAATGGATGAAATAGATGAGCATTTAGCTTTTCTATCAAGAAATTTTTCTAAACTTAAGTTCAAAAGGAATCCAATGCAAAGGCCTGGATCACAGTTCAGGAGAGACACTCAACAAGGCAAAAATCTTGTTGACAGGACTCAATTCAGATGCTTTAACTGTGGATTGGCTGGTCACTTTTCAAGTGAATGCAGAAAGCCCAAAGTTGAAAAGAGGTCAAAGTCCAGTGATGGTATTGACTATAAGAAGAAGTACTTTGACTTGCTTAAACAAATAGAGAAGGCTTTTATGACAGAAGAAAAGGACTGGGCTGCTGAGGAGGATTCTGAAGAAGAAGAAGAACACATCAATCTTGCACTAATGGCCAATCAAGATGACCAGGAAGCTAGTTCATCTAGCAATCAGGTAATTTCTACAAATCTATCTGAGTTGTCCAAAGATGAATGCAATATTACTATTAATGAAATGTCTAATGAATTGTATAATTTGCATGTCACTCTTAAGTCTTTGAACAAAGAGAACACTAGGCTCAAATTAACATTAGAAACTCTCACTGAAAGAAACAATTTCTTAGAGAGTGAGCTAGTGCAATTGGACAGACTCAAGATGGAAAACAAAGATGCTAGAAATGAACTAGTTGACAGTAAAAAGGAAATAGAGAAGTTAAAAGAAAAATTAGAGGATGAACTAAGAACCATTGACAAGTGGAACAGGTCAAGTAAAGCCAGTAAGAAGATGAATGACATTCATGGAACAAACTCTTTCACCATGTTGTCTGAAACTCTTGAGAAAATAGCCATTGATGAAGATCAATCTTTGGAAAAGAAGCAATCGATTGATAATTCTGAATCAACTGATAAGAATTATCCATCTATTGATAATGCTATTCCAACGGATAATTATCCATCGATTGAGAAGTCATCAACTGCTAAGAAATGTGATATTAAAACTAAGTTTAACAAACCTATTAAATTTGTCAAAGAAAGTAGCTCCTCTGAATCTCAAATCAAAGTTGAACAGACTAATATAGGATTCTTATCTAAAAATCAGTTGAAAGAGAAATTGGAAAAGATAGAACCTAATATTCAGCCAAATGAAAAGAAGAAGAAAAATAGAAATGGTAAAGTAGGCATAAACAAGCACAACAACTACACACCTGACAAATATGCTCCTAGGAAAGTATGTGCTAAGTGTGGTAGTAAAAATCATTTATCTGTGCAATGTAAACTCACCATGCCTACAACAACAAATGTACCTGCTGTACCCAACATGCATACCAATTCCGTTTTTCCTCATTTAGTTGATTCTCATGCTATTCATGCTAAGTATGCATCAATGCCTTATATGTTTAATCCATATCTTGCGTTTGCCAATATGAATATGCCTGCTATGCTATGGAATATGCTTAACAATCTTCATGCACCAAATTTTTTCAATTCTGCAAGCATGAGCATTCCAAATATTAGCACTGAGAATTCTGAGGTAAGGAGACCAACACCTAAGGTTGAAGTGAAAGTAAAACCACCCAAACCAAAGGTACAAAAATTGGAAACCAAGCCAAAGATAGCAACTAATAAGAAAGGACCCAAGGCAACTTGGGTACCAAAATCAACTTGATTTGTTTTGACTGTGTGCAGGGAAAAAGAAGAAATCTTTGGTACTTGGACAGTGGGTGTTCAAGACACATGACTGGAGATAAATCCCTGCTCACAAAGTTTGAGGAGAAAGCTGGCCCTGGAGTAACTTTTGGAGATGACAGCAAAGGGCACACCATGGGATATGGCTTGATTTCAAAAGAGAATGTCATCATTGAACCTGTTGCATTAGTTGATGGCTTAAGACATAACTTGTTAAGCAGAAGTCAACTATGTGACAATGGAAATAAAGTCTGCTTCACAACAGAAGCATGCATAATTTCCAACAAGGTAGATGGAAGCCTGGTCATGACTGGGAATAGAAAAGGGAATGTGTATATAGCTGACTTCAACTCAACAAATGCAGAATCAATGACTTGTCTTCTCTCTAAGGCAAGTACAAATGAAAGTTGGTTGTGGCATAAGAAATTAGCTCACTTGAATTTCAAAGCCATGAATCTCTTGGTTAAGAAAAATTAAGTGACAGGCTTACCACAAATGGAATTTGTCAAGGATGGACTTTGTGATGCTTGTCAGAAAGGAAAACAGAGGAAGGCATCATTTAAGTCGAAATTGGAATCTTCAATTGAAAAGCCACTTGAGTTATTACATATGGATTTGTTTGGTCCTGTAAATATCATGTCTATTGCAAAGAAGAAGTATGCTCTAGTCATTGTGGATGATTTTTCAAGATTCTCATGGACTTATTTTCTACATTCAAAGGATGAAGCTAGTCATCTCATCATCAAGCACATAAGAGAAAATGAGAAAAATCTTGAATTGGATGTAAAGAAGATAAGGAGTGACAATGGAACAGAATTCAAAAATTCCACAATGAAAGAGTTCTGTGAATCAAAAGGAATCATACACACATTCTCTGCACCCAGAACACCTCAACAAAATGGGGTAGTTGAAAGGAAAAATAGGACATTGATTGAAGTTGCTAGAACCATGTTGGAAGATGCCAAACTCCCAACATACTTCTGGGCTGAGGCCATAAACACAACATGTTTTACTCAAAACATCTCCCTAGTAAATAAAACTCAAGGGAAGACTCCTTATCAATTGATCAAGAAAGATAAAAAGCCAAAGGTGGGATTTCTTCATGTCTTTGGCTGCAAGTGCTATGTGCTAAGAAATCAAGGTGAAAACCTAGGAAAATTTGAAGCCAAGGCTGATGAAGCTATATTTGTTAGGTATGCACTATCAGGCGTAGCCTATAGAGTCTACAATCTCAGACTACACATTATTATGGAATCTGTACATGTAGTATTTGATGATAAAAAGATTCAAGGCTTGTTTGATGAAGGAAATCATGACACACTGCATTTTGAGAATGAATCAAATGATGTTAATGATGATGAAGAGGCAGAAATTATAAAACCTCAAGTGTTTAGAAACCCAATATCAGTTGATGTTATTGCATCAATGAATAATTTATCAGTTGACAGAAATCCATCAACTGATAATGCATCAACTGATAACTTCTCAACGGATAATCAATAATCTACATCAAGGGTGTCCACTTCAGGGGGAGGGTTTCAGAATCAAGCTACAAATTCAGATCACTTTGAGTTCAATACAAATGATCATGAAGCTTCATCATCAAGGCAAAATTTTCCTCCTCAAAGAAAATGGACAATAAGCCATCCATTTGAACTAATCATTGGAAATGCAGAAGATGGTGTCAAGACAAGAAGTGCTACTCAAAATGAGTGCATGTATAGCAGTTTTCTATCTCAAGAAGAACCCAAAAGAATTGAAGAGGCTCTCATGGATCCTGATTGGGTTTTGGCTATGCAAGAAGAACTGAATCAGTTTGAAAGAAATAAAGTATGGAAGCTGGTGCCCAGACCAAAAGATAGATCAGTAATCGGTACAAAATGGGTATTCAGAAACAAAATGGATGAAACTGGTATTGTGACTAGGAACAAAGCAAGGCTTGTAGCAAAGGGTTATTCACAAGAAGAAGGAATTGATTTTGATGAAACTTTTGCACCAATTGCAAGGTTAGAAGCAATCAGAATCTTTCTGGCTTATGCTGCACATGCTAATTTCAAAGTCTACCAGATGGATGTGAAAAGTGCATTTTTGAATGGAGTACTAGAAGAGGAAATCTATGTGGAACAACCTCCTGGCTTTGAAGATCCAAAATTTCCTAACTTTGTCTACTTTTTACTCAAAGCACTTTATGGCTTGAAGCAAGCACCAAGGGCCTGGTATGACACTTTATCTCAGTTTCTCATTGAGAATCATTTCACAAGAGGTACTGTTGATAAAACTCTATTCAGTAGAAATGTTAATGGCTCTATCATTCTTGTACAAATTTATGCGGATGACATTATTTTTGGATCAACAAATGAGGAACTTTGCAAGAAGTTTGCCAAACTAATGCAGAGTAAATATGAAATGAGCATGATGGGAGAGCTTACCTACTTTCTTGGGTTACAAGTCAAACAGGTTAAGGATGGTATTTTTATAAATCAAACAAAGTACATTCATGATTTGTTAAAGAAATTTGAGTTAAGTGAATGTTCTTCTGCAAAAACTCCCATGGCCACTGCCACTAAACTTGAATTAAATACCAAAGAAGCTAAGGTGGATATTTCAAGTTATAGAGCCATGGTAGGCTCACTTTTATATTTAACTGCTAGTAGGCCAGATATAATGTTCTCTACATGCTTATGTGCTAGATTTCATGCTGATCCTAGAGAATCTCATTTAGTAGCTATTAAAAGAATTTTCAGATATCTTAAGGGTACATCAAATTTAGGTATTTGGTATCCTAGAGATTCTGGTTTTAATCTAATAGGCTACTCAGATGCAGATTATGCAGGTTGCAAAATAGACAGGAAAAGTACTACAGGCACCTGTCAATTTCTGGGAAACAAACTTGTGTCATGGTTTAGTAAAAAGCAACATTCAGTATCAACTTCAACTGCAGAAGCTGAGTACATTGCTGCTGGAAGTTGCTGTGCCCAAATTTTATGGATGAGGAATCAACTATTTGACTATGGGTTCAACTTGAACAAAATTCCCATCTTCTGTGACAATACAAGTGCCATTGCAATAACAGAAAATCCTGTGCAACATTCTAGAACCAAACACATTGACATAAGGTATCATTTCATTAGGGAACATGTAATGAATGGTACAGTTGAATTACATTGTGTCCCTAGTGAACAACAACTTGCAGACATATTTACCAAACCTCTAGATGAATCTACTTTTAATAGATTAGTCTGTGAGTTAGGTATGCTTAATTTTGCTCATGCTTAAAATGTATGTCAAGTTTTTTTTTTTTTGTAGCCATTGTTCACAATTATCAATGGATATTTATCTATCGACAGTTAATTACCTTGGTAGTTAGTGATCGATCGATAAATGATTAACTCTCTATCTTATCCGTCGATAGTAATAGAATTTCTACAGTTTTATTCATCCGTTGATCAGATTATAGCCGTTGGAGAATTACCATCTAGGGTAATAAACTACAGTCTTTTTTACATCAACGGTTATCTGCCTAATTAAAAAGTCCTTTCAAGTCTTTTTAATACTAGAAAATATAAATAGCAGTTGCAATTAAAAATTCATTCTTACCTGCTATTTTTTTTACTCTAAACTATTCATCTCTGTCTCTCTCTCTCAAGCTAATTTTATCTAATTCTCACGAGCTCTCACAAATTCTTTCAAGTTCGCTTTAATTTCTTGAATATCAACTGAAAGAATGGCACCACAAAAGAAGATCGTCTCTTCCACTGGGTTCACCTATGAACAGAACAACTTCACAACATGTCTAACGGTGAATGATGCTCCTGTGGACTTTCATCCATTGATGCGATTCCTAGGAGATTGCAAAGTTTCCAAAGCTCTCAGCGAAGCACCAACAATCGTGTGTTCCTTTGTTGAGGAACTGTGAACCTCTGCAGAGATTTCACCAGATGGGAAGGTAATTTCTTATTCTTGCAAAGGTAATACCTATACAATTACTAGTACTTCATTATCTGAATGTTTAGGGTTGCCTGTAAATAATAGTAATAAACCACCCACTGAAAATGAAATTAGGGATATGTTAGAATCCGTTAATTATGCAAATGCTGAAACTGGATTAGGAGAAGTTGTTAGGAAAAATCTTAGGAAAGAATGGAGTTATTTCTTTGATGCCATAATTAAAGTATTTTCTGGAAAAATAAGTAATTTTGATGCAATTACGATCAGTATGCAAGAAATTGCTTATTCTATCCTGTTTGATAAATACTTCGATTTTGGCACACTACTCCTAAATGAATTATCTGCTAAGTTAGGACCCAAGTCATCTAGGAAAAATAATATCTACTTTGCAAGATTTTTCATGATGATTATTAATGCCTCTGTTGGAGAGTATGAAATAAGTGCAGATATGGAGTCCTTGGAGCCATGGATGCAAAACAAGAGGGTCTTCAAGGATCTTGTGAGAATCAACTTACACCCTAAGTTGTGCCTCATTTATCCTCCTCTTGTACAGGTATATCTTCAAAATCTCCATCTTGTACATTCTTCTTCAAAATCTCAAATTTCTTTGCCTTCAGCAACAATGGAGGGAGATGGAAATGCCCCCATTCCTCCTACCCAAGTTGCTCAACCTTCCAAACACAAGTCTGATCAAACCACCTCAGTAGTTTCTCAAAAGACTACTGTTGTAAGATCTAAGAAAAGAAAAACCACTAAGGGGAATGTGAAGGTGGTTGATAAGGGTGAGGGAACTGGCCAACATCAAGAAAGCCAGAAGAATAAGGAGAGTGAGATTGAGAGGAACCAGCCAGCCACCAGTCCAATCTCCCAACAGATTGAGGCTGTAGTAAAGGACTTGAACACATCCCTAGTTGTATCTTCTCAAAAAGATGTAACTATTGAAAAGAGGTCTCAACCAGGACCATCAGATGGGGATAAGGGTCACCAAATAATACAGTCATACAAAAGAAGAAAGAAGGTTACAAATATTGCACAGGGCACACACACACATGCAAAGCCAAATGAAAATTTGGTGGAGCCTTCAGTTTCTTCTTTTGATGTGTCTCAGAATCTTCCTGAGGCACAGCCCCATTCTTTATCTGAATCTTCTCCTCAATCTCCTTCAAAAACTATTTCTTCAGAAATAGTGTTGATTGACAACTTCATTGTTTCAGATTCACCCTCTTTGCAACTCAGGATGGAGCCAACACTCTCACCTGCATCCCCAAATAAGGTTAACACCTTGGTTGATCAGGAAAATACTGTAATTTCTCTCCAGTCAATGGATATTATGCAATCAACTGATAACTTCCAACATCCATTGACTAGTTCACTTTCATCGATGGATATCCTTACACCCATCGACGAGCTCCCATCAACGGATATTCATCCATCGATGGATACTTCTTATCCATCGATTGATCCCTTAATGTCAATTCATGAATTATCCATTGAAACACTTCAGGTGGCCAATACTCTATTAGGATTGAGTGGAGTGGGTGAGGTGTGTGAGAGGCAAGGTTTGCATACCTTGGCAAAAGGAGAGTGTGTGAATGAGGGGCCCTCAAATTCTTCTGAGGTGGCAAAAGGAGAGGGTGTAAGAAAAGAGACTCCCACCTTAGCAGGTGATGAAAAAGGAGAGGAAAGTAAGGGAGAGGTGAGAATCCAAGATGAGATCCTGATGCAAGAAAAGAGAGAAGAGAGTGAGAGAGAAAAGAATAGAGAGAAACCAATTTCACCATCTCATGAGGCATCAACTTCTAAAACTGAGCAGTTTGAAGCAGGACTCACCCAGGAGTTGGGGCTAGAGTCAGGGGGAGTTGTAGACTATGGAGTCCCTGCAGGAGTTGCAGAAGTCAACATGGAGGTGGAGGATGAAATTGATGTCAATCTTGATGCTTCAACCTTTCAACATGAAGATCCTCATTATCAAGAACTAGCAGCAGCATCTAATCAAATAGCTGAGCAAATGCTGGGTTTAGTGCAGACAGAAGAGCAATTCAGGAGTGGGTGAAGAGTTTTTGGCCAGTCAACCTGATGATATATCCCACATGAACCCTGAAGATTTTGATGATAATTCTGATGATGAACTTCTAGATCCACAAGTGGCAAGTGATGAAACTAATTTGGCTGAAACAGAAAGGGCCATCATTTCTCTTTACAGAAGGTCAATGGCTGAAGTAGATGTGGTGGATCCCCTGCAAAGGAGAATTCTGAACTTTTACAGGGATAATTTGAAGATCCAGAAAATGCATGTCACAAGCTCCAAGTATGAATTGAAGAAAATAAGGGAAGACATTGACAGCTCAAGGATGCATTTTGACACCACCATTGACTCTAGACTCAGCCTCACAATGCTGACTAGAATCAAGCAAAGGTTGGACACTCAGTTTTCAGCCAAGGACAAGGTAATGGAATTGGAGAAAAGAGTAGCCTCCATGGAGCTCAACATGCAGCAAATTTTGAAGAATCAAGTCACTCAAATCAATCTTCTGGGTAAACTCTTAGATACTCCCATACTCTCTCAGTCAGTAGCACAAGTGCCAGTTGCTGATAACAAAAAGGGGGAGAAGCAAGAAGCTGATGCATTGGAGAAAGCAAGTGGTACTGAAGCTGTGGTGGCAAAGTCTACAGGTACTGAAGCTGTGGCGGCAAAGTCTACAGATACTGAAGTTGTGGTGGCAAAGTCTACAGATCCCAAAAAGGAGTTGGCTCAAGACATAGTAAGGAAATTTGATGCAATTGCTAGCAAATTCAAGGAGAAAAGTTCCAGTAGCTCATAACCTGGTGACAGGAAAGGAAAGGGAAAGCTAATTGAAGATGATAAAAAGAAAGTTGTCACAGGTGGAGGGGAAAGTGAAAAATTGTTGAGCAAAGCCATAGTAGTAGGCATAAGAGAAAGGGAGCAACAAGAAAAATCCCAAGAAGAATTAGCCATTCAATTGCAAAGGGAATATGATGAAGAGGATAGGCTAATAAGAGAAGCCAGAAGAAAAGAAGGTGAAAGGAGGCCAAGGATGAAGCAAAGAGCAAACAAACCCAAAGATGCACCAAAATCATCTGGAGTTAAAAGACCATTAGTTGTTGAAGACAAAGGAGACAAGGAGAAGAAGCCAAAACAAGTCAAGACTGAAGGTCAAGCTTCTGGGAGTAATCAAGCCAAAGAAATAGAGTGTTCAAACACAAATCTGAAAACTTTGTGCCAATCAAAGCTGAGGGAATGATTGCAGCAAAAGGACAAAGGAAGAAAGATGTTGATCTTCTTCACATTGAGTATGAAGATGGATCACACTCAACCTTCACATTCAACCAAGTCTTGGATCAAGGATATGGCATCTTAAGGAAAATCTACACTATGCTCAACAGGAAGTATTATCTAACTGAAGAGCTAGGAAAGGCCATCCTTGAAAGAATGAAGAAGATAAGGGAGGCACCTGTTCAAGAAGAAAGGGATGACAGAATAAAGATCTGGAATCCTGAAGGAAGAAAAGTGCTTCATGAGCCCTTCTACTTGATGATATATAAGGACAGGGAAGGCAAAGAAAAATGCATTGATATTTGTCAAGAAATAGACAAACTGCCCAATCTGGAATTAAATCATCTGGCAAGTCAATTGGACTACAAGATTGAAGATGAGAAGATATTGAAGGGAACCCTCTACAGGAAGATGAAGGAGAATGAAGACAAGATGAATGAGTCGAGGGGAAGAAGGAGAAGATAGGATATTCAACCTCAATCATCAAAATTATCAGGATTCATCCCTGTCTGGTATCTGATTACTCTGTCTCAAACTTTACTTATCAATATTGTAATTCTTGCTAGGAATGAAAATGTTCAGGAGTTTTGTTATCATCAACAGAAAATTTATGCATATTTTACATATTCATAAATAGGGGGAGATTGTTAGGAATTATGAGTTTTGATGATAACAAATTACTTAGAATTTTAATAGGAACTCAAAATTATTTTGTAACTGATCAATGGATATGACTTATAAATATCCATTGACTAGGAAACCAGTTATCAGTTGAAACTTGTTTATCAACTGATAAACTGGATTGTAGCATTGATTTATGTTTCACTATCAATTGATTGTATTACCTCGATGGATGCTATGATGTAGTCAACTGATGTTATTGACTTCAATTTCTAGCTTCTCAACAGATGTGAAGAATGGCTGATCAATTGTAAATATTCTAAGTCAGAATTCTCACAAGTGAAGTGATCAACTGATGTTGAAGTCGATGGATGAAGACACTACTCAACGGATGAAAGCTATCAATTGATACAAGTCATCAATGGATAAAAACAGTCAACGGATAAAGAACCATCAATGGATAAGGAGTCGATGGATAACTCAATTATCCATCGACACATCAACTGATCAACAGATATCCTATCCATCGATGGATAAGCAAAGGTGAATCAACTGATAAGCTTAACATCATTTATCAGTTGATTAAAGTTTCCCTATTTAGCTAAAGCCAAAAATTACGGGAACAGTGCAGAAACTGAATTATTGGAAGACAGTCCTGTCAGGATTGTGAAGACTTTCAAGGCAACACGACATCCAAGGAATATCTTAAGACAAAGATACTTCCAGAGCTAGTTAGTTCTACAAGGAAGGCTGTGAAAAGAAGCTAGTTTCTATTTTTATGTAAACAGTATAAATTGTAATATTATATTGTTATCAGTCGATAGAAAACTAGAGTAGTAGTTTTTGTATATATAAGTCACAAAAACACAGTAGCAAAGTATGAGTAGTTTTGAAGAACTCAAGAAAAGCAAAGTAGAAAATCAGGCAGAACTTGTAATGCTTTTCTAAGTTCTACATTCAACTTTGTACGCAGCTTAGTATTTTTACTAAGATCAATTGAAAGCAAAAACACACTAGTGGAAAAACAATCCACTAGTAATTTTTAATCTTGTTGTTTCTGTTTTCAACACTTTAGTTATCCAGTTCTTAGTTACATCAATCTTAATTAAACTCTCTCTTTGTACAAATTTATTTCCGCAAGAAGTTGAATTAGTTATTAAGTTTGTATTTAACCTCCCCCCTTCTCCAAACTTAGTGTACTTAAGGGCGAATAACAATTTCTACAAATCTATCTGAGTTATCCAAAGATGAATGCAATATTACAATTACTGAAATGTCAAATAAATTGTATAATTTGCATGTCACTCTTAAGTCCTTAAATAAAGAAAACACTATGCTCAAAATAACCTTAGAAACTCTCACTGAAAGAAATAATTTTCTAGAGAGTGAGCTAGTGAAAATGGACAGACTCAATGTAGAGAACAAAGATGCTCGAAAAGAACTAGTTGAGAGTAAAAAGGAAATAGAAAATTTGAAAGAAAAATTGGAAGAAGAACTAAGAACCATTGAGAAGTGGAATAGGTCAAGTAAAGCTAGTAAGAAGATGAATGACATACATGGAACAAATTCTTTCACCATGCTGTCTGAAACTCTTGAGAAATTAGCCATTGATGAAAATCAATCTTTAGAAAAGAAGCAATTGATTGCTAATTCTGAATCACCTGATAAGAATTATCCATCGATTCATAATGTCATTCCAACGGATAATCATCCATTGATTGATATTTCTTTCCCAACGGATAATTATCCATCGATTGAGGAATCATCAACTGCTAAACAATTTGTCTTAAAAACCAAGCTTAATAGACCTGTTAAATTTGTGAAAGAAGGTAGCTCCTCTAAATCTCAAGTCAAAGTTAAAAAGGGTAATATAGGATTCTTATCTAAAGATCAATTGAAGGGAAAATTAGAGAAGATAGAACCTAATATTAAGTCTAATGAGAAGAAGAAGAAAAATAGAAATGGTAAAGTATGTATAAACAAGAACAATAACTACACACCTGACAAGTATGCTCCTAGGAATATATGTGCTAAGTGTGGTAGCAAAAATCACTTATCTGTGCAATGCAAGATCAATATGCCAGCAGCCACCAATGTGTCTGGTTTACCTAACATGCATTCTAATTCTGTTTTTCCTCATTTAATTGATTCTCATGCTATTCATGCTCAATATGCATCAATGCCTTATATGTTTAATCCATATCTTGCATTTGCCAACATGAATATGCCTGCTATGCCATGGAATATGCTTAACAATTTTCATGCACCAAATTTCTCCAATTCTGCAAGCATGAATATTCCAAATATTAGCACTAAGAATTCTGAGGTAAGGAAACCAACACCTAAGGTGGAAGTCAAACCACCTAAACCAAAGGTACAAAAATTGGAAACCAAGCCAAAGATAGCAACTAATAAGAAAGGACCCAAGGCAACTTGGGTACCAAAATCAACTTGATTGTTTTTTATTGTGTGCAGGGAAAAAGAAGAAATCTTTGGTACTTGGACAGTGGGTGTTCAAGACACATAACTGGAGATAAATCCCTGCTCACAAAGTTTGAGGAGAAAGCTGGCCATGGAGTAACTTTTAGAGATGACAGCAAATGGTACACCATGGGATATGGCTTGATTTCAAAAGAGAATGTCATCATTGAACCTGTTGCATTAGTTGATGGCTTAAGACATAATCTGTTAAGCATAAGTCAACTATGTGACAATGGAAATAAAGTTTGTTTCACAATAGAAGCATGCATAATTTCCAACAAGGAAGATGGAAGCCTGGTTATGACTGGGAATAGAAAAGGAAATGTGTACATAGCTGACTTCAACTCAACAAGTGCAGATTCAATGACTTGTCTTCTCTCTAAGGCAAGTACAAATGAAAGTTGGCTGTGGCATAAGAAATTAGCTCACTTGAATTTCAAAGCCATGAATCAGTTGGTCAAGAAAAATCAAGTGAGAGGCTTACCACAAATGGAATTTGTCAAGGATGGACTATGTGATGCCTGTCAAAAGGGAAAACAAAGAAAGGCATCATTCAAGTCAAAATTGGAATCATCAATTGAGAAGCCACTTGAGTTATTACACATGGATTTGTTTGGTCCTGTAAATATCATGTCCATTGCAAAGAAGAAGTATGCTCTAGTCATTGTGGATGACATTTCAAGGTTCTCATGGACTTATTTTTTGCTTTCAAAGGATGAAGCTAGTACTCTCATCATCAAGCACATAAGAAAAGTTGAGAAAGATCTTGAATTGGATGTAAAGAAAATAAAGAGTGACAATGGAACAGAATTCAAGAATTCAACATTAAAGGAGTTCTGTGAATCTAAAGGAATCATACACACCTTCTCTGCACCAAGGACACCCCAACAAAATGGGGTAGTTGAAAGGAAAAATAGGACATTGATTGAAGCAGCTAGAACTATGTTGGAGGATGCTAAATTACCAACATACTTCTGGGCTGAGGCCATTAACACAGCATGTTACACTCAAAACATCTCCATAGTAAATCAAGCTCAAGGAAAGACCCCTTATCAATTGATCAAGAAAGACAAAAAGCCAAAAGTGGGGTTTCTTCATATCTTTGACTGCAAGTGCTATGTGCTAAGAAATCAAGGTGAAAACCTAGGAAAATTTGAAGCCAAAGCTGATGAAGCTATATTTGTTGGGTATGCACTATCAGGGATAGCCTATAGAGTCTATAATCTTAGACTACACATTGTTATGGAATCTGTACATGTAGTATTTGATGATAAAAAGATTCAAGGCTTGCTTGATGAAGGAAATCATGACATACTGCACTTTGAGAATGAATCAAATGGTGTAGATGATGATGAAGAAGCAGAAATTATAAAACCTCAAGTTCTCATAAACCCAATATTAGTTGATGTTACTGCATCAATGGATAATTTATCAGTTAACAGAATTCCATCAACTGATAATCCTTCAATGGATAATCAACACTCTACATCTAGGGTATCCAATTCAGGGGGAGGGTTTCAGAATCAATCCACAAATTCAAATCAATTTGAGTTCAATACAAATGATCATGAAGCTTCATCATCAAGGCAAAATTTGCCTCCTCAAAGAAAATGGACAAAAAGCCATCCATTTGAACTAATCATTGGAAATGCAGAAGATGGTGTCAAGACAAGAAGTGATACTCAAAAAGAGTGTCTGTATAGAAGTTTTCTATCTCAAGAAGAACCTAAAAGAATTGAAGATGCTCTTATGGATCCTGATTGGGTTTTGGCTATGCAAGAAGAACTCAATCAATTTGAAAGAAATAAAGTGTGGAAGCTGGTGCCCAAACCAAAAGATAGATTAGTAATTGGTACAAAATGGGTATTCAGAAACAAAATGGATGAAACTGGTACTGTGACTAGAAACAAATCAAGGCTTGTGGCAAAGGGATATTCACAGGAAGAAAGAATTGATTTTAATGAAACTTTTGCACCAGTTGCAAGGCTGGAAGCAATCAGAATCTTTCTAGCTTATGCTACACATGCTAATTTCAGAGTCTACCAGATGGATGTGAAGAGCGCATTTTTAATGGAATATTAGAAGAGGAAGTCTATGTGGAACAATCTCCTGGTTTTAAAGATCCAAATTTCCCTGACTTTGTCTACTATCTACTCAAAGCACTCTATGGCTTGAAGCAAGCACCAAGGGCCTAGTATGTGTAGGGTCCCGAAGTATCGTAGAAGGGGGGTTGAATACGATACTCACAATAATTTAAATTCTTTTCTAAATTTGCGGATAAATAAATTATTGCTTCAGAGTGGGTTTGGCCATTTGTAGTGTTTAAGTGAACTGCCTACTAATTTTCTGTGTTTATGAATAAACATTAAAGTTCTAGAAAATTAGCAAGTAATTATGGAGACAAGTTTCCGGGAATATATCTTTCATATATAAACCCAGAGGGGTGCTACACCCAGTTAAAAATATAACTGGCTTCCAAAGAACAAATTAGTTTTTTGCTACTAACACAAAAATATATGTCTCAGTTCCTATACAAATATATCTAAATTAGTACAAGGAAAAACTGAGTCCGTAGGGAGTGATATCTAGGAGCCCTAAGCATTTTTCATTAAAGAACCGGGTCCTAATATCTGACCAAGAGCAAGGTATGGGTGTGTATAATTATTCTCTTTTTGCTCCGGCCATGGCAGAAGCTCTCTACATATTTGTGTTGTTGGAGAAGACGACTCTTCAATTTGTGTAGACTATAAATCAAATAAAGTAGGCTGCTTGAATTTGATTGGCTAAGGGCTAAGCATGTTCAAGAAATATTTTCTTTGTTGCACCTGAATATTTTGTGTTGCGCTAGTAGAGTGACTTCCCTGTGTAAAATCAAGTGGCGCCATTTACTTGGAATTATTCTGATGCCATATTTTTGTTGCGCCTACACAAGGGGATACCCTGTATAGGCGCCATACAAATTTCATTTCCTTAGAAAGTTTTGTGGCGCGTGAGAAGGTTAGTGGCGCTTCATTGTTTACATGGTCAAAGTGCAGTTTGGTCACTGCACTTTGACCTCCTTCTCATTCCTTGATTGAAGTTTACCAACTTCCATTTCTTGTATCAAAGTCTTGTCACATTACACCCTGTACCCTGAGCTATTTCCGCTCTTCGACTGTAGTTCAGAAACTTACACTTTTCGTACCAAGGTTGTGACACTTTGCACCCTACACCCTCTGAGCTATTTAGTTGTTTGGCTATTAGCTGTTTAGCTGTAGCCTTTACAAATCACTTTTTCGTACCTTAATAAATAACCATTCTTTCCAGGTACGTTCTTCACCTTAACAATTCTTCTATAGTTAATACTCAGATTCATTTCACAAACTGCTGACGCCTAGTGCAACTGGTCTGGTTCACAGACGACTAACTTCGATCCAGGTCTTCGTATTATAGCCTTACGTACATTGTTAAGTTTGCAGCAACTTCATTGCTTCGAACACTGACTGTCAATAAACACTGTAACTTCACTGGAATCTTTTCTGGTACTTAGACACTTGTCTTTACCATGACTTCAATTCTTCTAAATTCCTATGCTTCGAACACTGTCTATCTTCAATAAATGCATTTACACTGAAATCTTCTAGTGGCACTTCTATACTGAATCTTCAACACTTCTGAAACCCTGAAAGTCTTTACACATTATTCTTCACTGAGGCTTGAATATATTAATGAACTTCTTTTAGTGACCTGTAGTAGACTTCAAAACTTCTTCTAATGTCTTGATTCACTGTATCTGCCTTGTCTTCTTTTCTTCCTGATTTCTGTGTAGGCGTAGTATTATTTACTTGTCTTGTTCTAGTGTTGAGTTATCACGATTACTCTTTATACAGCTTCGTAATCTCACCAACAATCTCCCCCTATTTGATTGTTAAAATTAGCAAACAAATCCCATAGAGAGGATAACTCAACTAACAACTAGAAAAAGTAATGGTCCGGGACTTGTAAATAATGCTACTGGTTTTTTTGGATCAGATTCTGCATTTCCAGAATTTTTGTGTAACTGAAATGAATGATGTATGTTCCTCTAGCACTGAACTGATATACATGTAGTATCATCTTCATTTCTGTATGTTTGAGCTTTCTCTGCTTCAAAATCCTTCATAGTTTGAACATAAAGAACTTATCATGAACAGAGCTTCATAAGAATTAATATTCCTGGGAACGTCTTCAATGGAACACAGAACATAACTCAAATAATGTTATCCCCCTAAGAATGTGATTCTCCTTCTTTTTCTTCTTCTCCCTTTAGATAATCAATGGAATAGTCAATTCTTTTATGTTGTTCCCACTTGGATGATGAATCCTCCACTGACAACTCCTTTCAAGTATAGGATACAGTTTCTTGATTCTCCCATATTTTGTTGTTTCCCCTCAGGATTAGAAGATAAGATTTTCTTTTTCTTTCTGTCTAAAATCTCCCCCTAAGGATATTAACTTCTCCCAAGGATACGAACCCCTTTTTCTAAGGATTTTCCCTTAAGGATCCAGGATACGAACCCCTTTAGGATATTAACTTTTCCCAAGGATACGAATATAAGACTTTATTAACTTCTCCTTTTTCTTCCTATAACTTCTCCCCCTTAGTTGAGGAATCCTCCAATGGCCCATCTTTTGAATGGTTTGTCTTTCAAAGAAGGTTCTCGTCTGTCATTGATCGGGAAAAATATAGTAACTTTTCTTTCAGAAGTAGCAAGTAGCAAGGATAAGTGTTTGGTCTATGGTTTCCTCACTTCTACTACGTTCTGTTAGTGTTTACACTCAAGTGTCGAGCACTTAGAAGTGTTTCACTCTTTCTCTCCCTATCTCTCACTCAAGTGTATCTCTCCCTCACTTTCACTTAAGTGTTTCTCTCTCTCACTTTCACTCTGCATTTCAAATATAGCCTTATGTACCTGCAAGTGAAATCCGTCAATTCATATATTCCCAACACCTGATTCATCATAATGAACTGAATCACTATCAACTGGAGAATTGCCTCGTTGAGGTGTTCTTGATCTATCTTGCATAAGCACTGTCTCAGCACCAGACTCAATAGCTTTTGCTAAATCACTGTCTAGTGGAGCCTCACCTCTTTGAGATGGGTTATCCCAAGATATTAATATCTGTTAGGGAATCCTGCCTTGTTCTATCAAGGAGTTGCCTCACACCTTTTCCGTAAACGGGAGGTGGACATTCCTTTTCAGGATCTGGAAATGTTCCTTCCAAGAGGGGCGACATAGTAGACAATGTAATGAATGGCAATTTAGAGTCTACATTTCCCTCGTAACCCTGTGACGAGAATTTGTGTTAAATACCCTACTTGACTCATCCGAAGAATTCTTGTCAAACAGTTGCCTCTCAAGTCCAGATAAATCTGAACAAGAGATCTCCCTTATGGGATGCAGAAGTTTAACTTCTGTTTGAGGTAGATACATTGGACAATGTAATGTATGGCTAGAGTCCGTATCTCCTCTAAATGCCTATACCTCTCACTGTGCACGCCTTGCAATGTGTTCCTAGAATTTATCTGTTTAGGCTTACCATCAGCGTGAGTGCCAGTGGTGTGCTTGACTCATTACAAGATGCTCTGGCTGACAAGCGAATTTCAATGGACTCACCCTGTTGAGAGAATGATTCTAGAGACAGTTTTATTGCCTTTTCAGCTCTTCATCATTTTGAGAAGATGCAGATGAGCTTACAGTTACCTCAGTTATATTCTTCTTTACTTCGCTGGAGGTAGAGCTGTAGGTGCACTTCCTACTTCATCCTTATTTGCTGCATCAAGTGTAGTTTCTCCCTTATCAACCTCTAACTAACATGTGTTCCTTATATCTCCAAGGGTTAATATATGGAAGTGGATGAATGAGTGTTTGGTATTATGGTCTGGGTAAGAGATTGATGGGTTTTCAACCTCCTGGCCAGCTTCTGTAGCCACTGGGGGCTAAACGGATAAAGTCAATTAAATAAGATAAAATGAAATAATCACTTTAACATTCCAAAACATATTTTTCATCTCAAGGAAAAGGAAAAATATAAGAAGGAATGGTAAACGATTGCATTTTAGCACTTTTAATAAAAGAGTTTTGTCGGTTCTAAAGATTTATCATTTAAGAACATGATACCAATAGAAATTTTCTTTAAGATACTTATCCCATAATAAAACGCGGGAATGTATCAGAGAAAAATTCTATCCCTTATGAATTTCTTATAAGGCAAACTTCTCATAATAAAACGCGGGAATTTATACCAAAGAAGAAATTCAACTCTCTTACCAAATTCTATCTCAATAAAATGACTCTTTTCCTTTAAAACCTAAGCACTGTATGTTTGGAAAACAGTTTTGCAAAACATTCTTATCAGATAGAGGACTATGATTTCCCGACTCATAATGCAATTATGATTTACATCATTTTCGTCCACCTGATAGTATCCCCGACTTAAAATAAAAACATGACAATTGGGGTTGGATGGATGCTTAACTATACAACACTAGGCCTTCAAAGCAACAATCACTGTTTTGGTACTATGAATCAATGTGAAACATACATTGAAACAAGTGTTTAAAAACAAATCATTTTACAAGTGATTGGTACCTCGAAGTTAAAACAATTTTTCTAAATAAAATAGCAGTCACAAAGTTTCTACCACTTTAAAAAGAAAAATTAAGAGAGAAAACGGTTTTGTAAATATAGCATTTTAAAACCAGCTTTGGAGAGAGGATAAAATATTTTGAAATTTAAAGAAAGATTAACCTCAAGAAAAGTTTGATTCACACCCTAAGATTTAGAAATCAAAGTAGGGCTATAAATCAAATGATTTTCAAAAGAGAAGTTTTGAAAAAGAATTTTGATGTTTTCTTCTCTAGAACTGAAAGAAAAATGAATGTATCTTTGAATAATACATTTTGAAAAAGAAATAGACAAGAGTTTCTTTTTAATACATTCAAGTTTAAAATTCAGTCGAAGAAAGAAAACTAACTATACTAATACTAACAGCTTTTTCAAAAACCAATTTTTACTTAGAATAAAGACTAAGCAAATCCATTAATATCAATATATCACAATTATTTTATAATAAAATATTATTCAATTATTACTGAGTAATAAAAGATAATAATTATACTATAAATAATTATGCTTCGAATTTATTTTAATTTACTTAAATCATGGAACAGATATTTTACTGAATTGTTTTATATCATCATGATTTAAATAGATCAAAATAAATTAAATACTTATGCTATACTAAGCAATTGTCAATCACATGCATATATATCAAATAAACATGGCAATCATTCAGTAGAACAATAAGCATTTAGACATATTTTTGTTATTAGTGATTTCAGATAAACAACTTGTGTTATCACTAATATTAAAAATATCACAATTAATTGCATGCTGATACCAATTATTCGATATTTATCAATAATTTCAAGATGCAAGAAATTGTTCTTCTTACATTTTATCAAATCAAAATTATGAAACTGATAATCATTGAATTGCTTCAATCCATAATTTTAATAGAATAAAATAATTTCGCTAAATACTAAAATATTCATTAGATTGAATATTAGCATCTAACTTTCTACACTATATCTAATAATTGTCACTTTAGCATATTAAAATTATACTCATAACAATTATTATTGATATATGTAAGCTCGAGAAAATAGTTAAATAGAAATTTACAAGTTCTTTAAATATAGACATTTAACACTTGTGTTCCTAATTGCAACTTCTCGTAAATAAAAACAAATTTAGAAATATTTTCTAAGTATATAAAATATTGAGAATTTTATACACATAACTTAGAAAATACTTCGTTTTCCAATATTAGTGAGTTTTGAAATATGAATTAATTACTTAGAACAGAAATTCTAAATAATGTCACTAATATCAAAAGTATCAGAATTATTTGTAACAAAATATTTAAGAATATCAGAGGAAAATATCAGAGCAATTAAGCAAGACGTCTTGACTAATACTCATTAAATATTTAACATGCAAATAATTATGCTTCTAACTTATGCTAAATAATTTAACTACCACTTATATATATTACATTGTAAGCATGATAATTAAACTAGTAGCAATAAGTATGAGGTACTGGATTTAAAATAAATTCACAAGTCCTTTACATAGGGAAAAAGTAATACTTGTGAACTCATTTGAGAATTCCTTGCAGATGGGATTTCCAATAAATATGCATATTACTAATATCCCACTTTTACTATCTAACTTAGATAAAATAAATTCATCAAGTTATTTAGCAAAAATCTGCAAGTTATTCGACTAAGGACACTCTAAAAAAAATGATACCTGGTGTCCATGCGCTTGTTCCATACGTGGTGTGAAGAGATCAACAGAGTTGCTGGAAATAAGGACAGCTTCTAGGAATGACTTCCCTGTCTTTCTTACAACCTGCATTATCTATATCTATATAGCCAATTAGGTTAAACCTAGTATCTTTATGATCCCAGATTTCAAGAATTGGTGATCCCCTAAGATATCTAACAATTCATAACTTAGCTATAAGATAAGATTCTTTAGTATCCACTTGGAAACTTGCACATAGGCATATCGAGAATAAAATATATGGTCTTTAGCACTTGAATAAGTAATGAGCTGATTACCTCTATAGCTTGTCACTTCAGTTCATATACCTGATTTGCCCTGATCAAGCTCAGTGGATTGTTGGAAAGTAGTCTTGGCAGGTCTAGAATCTTCCAAATTGCGAATCTCCAAAAGATCATTGACTTACTTTAATTGCCATCATTCTTTCGAATTACTTGTAATCCAAACAAAATTGCAACTCTTCCAACATGCTCATGTTGTACCTACTCTGTATTAACTTAGCAATAAACTCTTGCCAAAGTTTTCGTTAGTAGACCCACATATAATATAATCATGGTATTCTAGCACTAATATTGAATTGTGTGTGCTTTGTATTCTAAAGATATATGTGTATAACTACTCTACCAAAATCATTTTCAAGTAATTAGTAGTTAGAGTTTCATACCATGTCCTTGACGATTTGCTTGAATCCCTAACTCTGTTAGGTCCTCACCTTGTTAGGCCCAATTGTTAGGTCCTAAGAGGATCAAGTCTCGTCTCTGTTGCTTGCTGTTAGATCTTGAAAGTCCCGAAGATTCTGTTTCCATCATCGTCGATACCTTCTACTTTATAGTAACCTGTAGCAACCAGTTTGGCTTTGTCCCTCATAACAATGCCAATAGTTATCCAGTTTCTGTGAACCCTTACTGTACCAATTTCATCTTCGACTTTAGTGGTCTGGGTTCCAGCTTCAGTAGTTTCTGCCTTCGAACTGATTGAGATCATCTTGCATTTACAATCACCCAATCTGGATCAATCAGTGCATCTTCAGTATTCTTTGGGATAACAATTATTGATTGTTGGGTCCCAAAAAATAATATATGTTCATTTTGATTAACACTTCTAGCCTTTACTCAATAATCCAGATCACTAAGAACTAGACTCCAGGAATGACTTTGACTTCAAACCCTTTGTCTCAGCAGATATGTTCTTGATGTATTCTTTTGATCTTCATTGTGTTGAGTACGACTAGTAGATCCTTCTTTTATTTTGCTCCCCCTGAGTTGCTGCTAGGATGTGTTGAAGATCCTTCATCTTTTTCAGTGGATTCTGTTAAAGTTCACGAGTTGTGTAGTTTCACTACCATTTCCACTAATAGGATCTGAATCAACATCATTATCATTGTTTCCTTCTGCAACCTCAGTTTCATCATCAGTATCTGAATTTGACTCTGACAATATGTCAAACTTCAAAGATTCAAAATAGACTTTCATTTGAATGCTTGGGAGCTTGGTGTAGTAGAACGAAACATTCAGTCTTTCAATCACCTTCTAGTTTTTAATCACAAATGCCTTGATAGCTTTCGACTAAGTCTTTTCATGATCTTTGTTGAATACAGTAGCATGCTGTGTTAATTGCTTCAGCTTCATAATCCCCTTAAAGTGCAAACTTCACTTAGAACTTCATTCGCGAAACTCAGTTCCATTATCTGACTTCAAAGTTCTCACAGCTTACTTTACTTCCAACTGATCTTTCTGATGTGATCAATCACCATCTGTGATGTTTTGTCTGTTGAATGCCTGAACATCACCAACTTGTAATCAGGGTTGTCACCAACTACCACTAAGCATATTTCTTCCATGACATAATTTGCTTCAGTGTGATGTTTTCATTGACTTCCCTATGTGACATACTTCAAAATGTCCTTCTGAATAGAATTCCATTAAAAGCAGTCATCTCACCAATTTCATCTTTATTGGAGAATCCATTGTCTTGTTCACCAAGTGTGAGAGCTTCATATGCCATAGCTAACTCTTTACTGATGAAGCTTTACTGAAAAGTTCACTTCACCTTTGCATACAAATTCCATGTCAGCTACGAAAAATCTTCCTCACTCTCAGTTTGAATGAGCTTCCAACCTTCTTATTTGAGATCAAACACTTTTCCTTTTCAATGCTTTTCCAGAAAACCCTTGACAAAGAATTCCCTAGTGCCCTGTAGATAGTGCTTAAGTCCTTCCATAAGAAAGATGCTTCCATTGATGACAGTTCTTAAATCATGATAGCCATATCCCTTGTACATCATTTGCTGTCATCTCCAAAGGTTACCATCGGGGAGGCCTTCTCAACCAACTGTGATCTCAGAGCTTTAATCTCAATCATATGCCTCATGCAATAAATGTCACGAAATCACATAATTTTTTCCTTTTGTTACATACTCTGCAATCACAAATGATTAAGCTTCTTGGTACTCAACTTTAATTGAGTCCAGATGGGTTAGAGATATTATCAAAGATAACAACCGTTTCAATATGCATAAAGCACATGGATAAGAGAACTAACAAATTAATTACTAATTCTGTCTAATCCATTTATGTTGTTGTCTAACATTTTTAACTATCTCTAATTACCTAAGTCAGTTTTAGATTAATCCTCGAATCAACAAATGTTACTGGCTACTTAGATAATTCTACCATCTTTTATTATTCTATCCCTAACAAGCAATACATGATATGATATGACATTTAAGTGCAACTATGTGAGTGCGAGCAAATCATGTGAAAATAAGCACATAAACAATTTAAGAATATGCAGTATATTTGAATAAAACATTATAAGCAATATCAAATTCCACATATACTTATCAAGTCATTTATCACAACAAGAACAAATATAAAATATCTGATCTATGACCTGTTTGTCTATTTAGCAATTTTCACAACATTAGCAGAGGTATTAAATCACAGAAGATTTAACTCAAATTCCAGCAAATATTTTAGGGATACACCTAACCGTCTAGAACACCCTATCTAATTCTTCAGATATTCATTTTACTGCATATAAAATCAAGTATGAAATGTACTTATTTAAACTCATGAATCCTAGCATGCAATCTTATTCTTAGCAATCAATTAAGCATTTAAGTCCTAAGATGCTAACATGCTAACATGAATATAATACATTTCAATACCTAATTATTATACAGTTCTGAATTAGATAAACGTATACTAGTTAGAATGTGTACCTTTGAAGTGCTTAGTGATTCATCTCCAGTGTTGGTCATTGATGCCATATTTCCATTTGGTTCATCACTCTCACTGATAGAATCATCCTTGCATTTAACTTCATCAACAAATGCTTTCCCTTGATGCATCCTCACTAATGCTTGAGATTCCCACTTCAACCCAACATAGTGTTTGTCATCATTTGCTTGTACAGGCTTCTTCAAACTGTGTAGCAAACCCTGATCTTGTCTTTTATAATCAATCATCCCTGTCTTGCAACCGCCTCTTGAACTGATCTTGAAAATCTTCTTTATGGAATCTATAGGTAATGACCTTAGATTAAGAATTTGGATTCCGTCTGAATCTGATGTCACTGAACTTCCTGTTGCCCTGCAGGCTTGACTTGTAGTCCAGTTCTCAGGTTATTCCAAAGTGTAAGATATAACACCTTGACCACTACCTTGAGCTGCTACATATTCAATTTAGCTTCTAGGATCATTTCGTTTCTGTTCAGAGGTTCTCAACCTTGACTTCAATCAAATTTGGTTCCTGGGTCACAAATACTGTGGATATGCTAACAACCTGCTTTACCAAATATTATCTTCTTCAGCTCTTGTTCTAGTTCATAGGCCTTCAGCACATACAGGTCTTTTACAGACAATATGGTTGTATCCTTGAATTCCTGTTGGTTGTAATCCTGTGTTCCAGATGATCTGCAGTGTTAGCACGAACTTCCTGTAATCTCCCTGTAGACTAATCTTTAAGGCTTGTACTGAGATTTCAGGTAGTCCAGTCTGTTCTCCTTCACTACTTCAACCCCTAAGATTTTTCATCCAAAAATACAACTCAAATTAACCAAAAACTGTACCCAAATTAATTTCTTCTTTTGCAGCTTCCAAAATATTAGTGGGATCCTATGGAGTAAACCTTTGAGGAAATTAATACCACAACTTCTTCAGCCTGTTCCAGAATTAACCTCATCGGATAATCTTCAGTCAATTTTAGTTGTCTTCAATGCCCGGAAAAATCTTCATCTTCTAACCCTTGAGCACCCTCGAATTAATATTTAAGAAAAATTTAAATTTACAGAATTTTTAATTTTCTTAGAAAATAAATTAATCAAAAATAAAAATATACAACAAATTAATTTTTAAGAATTTTGAATTTTCTTAAAAATTAAAATATCGTAAATTAATATTTAAGAAAAATTTTAGTTTTCAAGAATTTTAATTTTTCTGGAATAATAAATAAATCTAAAATAAAAATTAAAAATTAAAAGGTACAAAACTTGAGGTACCAAACTGATATTTTGGGTTAGTGGCGCCAAGGTTCTTTGTGGCGCTTACACAGTAAACACCCTGTGTAAGCGTAACTTAGACTTCAAAAAAATTTGTTTAACACTTTAGTGGCGCCATGCACAGCAGTTCAAGAGGAGAGGCGCCACAAAAGTTTAGTACATGGCTGATTTCAAATTTCCTGCGCGTGTGATACACTTAGTGGCGCTGCTACACTGCATCTACTGGAAAGGCGCCACATAGTACTTGATATTGAGTTAGGCGCGTATGGCACAAGCAGTTTCCTGCGCGTATGGCACAAGCAGTTTCCTCACGTGTGCATCACTTTCTGCTCAAGACTATCAGTACTTTGCTGCCGAGAAAATTGAAATGGACCACGAATTATGTTTAACAAATTTAAATCTTAAAGTTTATTAAATTTATAAATTAAACTAATTAAAATTTATAACATAAACTAATAAAAGTTTATAAAGTAAATTTTATAAAAGTTAATAAAATAAATTTTAGTTAAAATTTATAAAATAAACTAATTAAAATTTATAACATAAACTAATTAAAGTTTATAAAATAAATTTTATAAAAGTTTATAAAATAAATTTTATAAAAGTTTATAAAATAAATTTTATTTAAAATTTATAAAATAAACTAATTAAAATTTATAACATAAACTAATAAAAGTTTATAAAATAAATTTGATAAAAGTTATAAAATAAATTTAATAATAAGTTTATAAAATAAACTAATTAAAATATGTAATATAAACTAATAAAAGTTTATAAAACAAATTTTATAAATGTTTATAAAATAAACTTATTAAAAGTTTAAAATTAAACTTATTTAACAAAGCCTCCTTTTGAGTCCAAGCAGTTTCGGCACTATGAGCTTCACTGGGTTACGGATCCTGATTTGTATATCAATTCGTAAGCTCTGATACCAATTGTTGGGTCCCGAAGTATCGTAGAAGGGGGGTTGAATACGATACTCATAATAATTTAAATTCTTTTCTGAATTTGCGGATAAATAAATTATTGTTTCAGAGTGGGTTTGGCCATTTGTAGTGTTTAGGTGAACTGCCTACTAATTTTCTGTGTTTATGAATAAACATTAAAGTTCTAGAAAATTAGCAAGTAATTATGGAGACAAGTTTCCGGGAATATATCTTTCATATATAAACCCAGAGGGGTGCTACACCCAGTTAAAAATATAACTGGCTTCCAAAGAACAAATTAGTTCTTTGCTACTAACACAAAAATATATGTCTCAGTTCCTATACAAATATATCTAAATTAGTACAAGGAAAAACTGAGTCCGTAGGGAGTGATATCTAGGAGCCCTGAGCATTTTTCATTAAAGAACCGGGTCCTAATATCTGACCAGGAGCAAGGTATGGGTGTGTATAATTATTCTCTTTTTGCTCCGGCCATGGCAGAAGCTCTCTACATATTTGTGTTGTTGGAGAAGACGACTCTTCAATTTGTGTAGACTTTAAATCAAATAAAGTAGGCTGCTTGAATTTGATTGGCTAAGGGCTAAGTGGGTCCAAGAAATATTTTCTTTGTTGCGCCTAAATATTTTGTGTTGCGCCAGTAGAGTGACTTCCCTATGTAGAATCAAGTGGCGCCATTTACTTGGAATTTTTCTGATGCCATATTTTTGTTGCACCTACACAAGGGGATACCCTGTGTAGGCGCCATACAAATTTCATTTCCTTAGAAAGTTTTGTGGCGCGTGAGAAGGTTAGTGGCGCTTCACTATTTACATGGTCAAAGTGCAGTTTGGTCACTGCACTTTGACCTCCTTCTCATTCCTTGATTGAAGTTTACCAACTTCCATTTCTTGTATCAAAGTCTTGTCACATTATACCCTGTACCCTGAGCTATTTCCGTTCTTCGACTGTAGTTCAGAAACTTACACTTTTCGTACCAAGGTTGTGACACTTTGCACCCTACACCCTTTGAGCTATTTAGCTGTTTGGCTATTAGCTGTTTAGCTGTTTAGTTGTAGCCTTTACAAATCACTTTTTCGTACCTTAATAAATAACCGTTCTTTCCAGGTACGTTCTTCACCTTAACAATTCTTCTATAGTTAATACTCAGATTCCTTTCACAAACTGCTGACGCCTAGTGCAACTGGTATGGTTCACAGACGACTAACTTCGATCCAGGTCTTCGTATTATAGCCTTACGTACATTGTTAAGTTTGTAGCAACTTCATTGCTTCGAACACTGACTGCCAATAAACACTGTAACTTCACTGGAATCTTTTCTGGTACTTAGACACTTGTCTTTACCATGACTTCAATTCTTCTAAATTCCTATGCTTCGAACACTGTCTATCTTCAATAAATGCATTTACACTGAAATCTTCTAGTGGCACTTCTATACTGAATCTTTAACACTTTTGAAACCTTGAAAGTCTTTACACATTATTCTTCACTGAGGCTTGAACATATTAATGAACTTCTTTCAGTGACCTGTAGTAGACTTCAAAACTTCTTCTAATGTCTTGATTCACTGTATCTGCCTTGTCTTCATTTCTTCCTGATTTCTGTGTAGGCGTAGTATTATTTACTTATCCTGTTCTAGTGTTAAGTTATCACGATTACTATTTATACAGCTTCGTAATCTCACCAACAGTATGACACTTTATCTCAGTTCCTTATTGAGAATCACTTCACAAGAGGTACTGTTGATAAAACTTTATTCAGTAGAAATGTCAATGGCTCTACTATTCTTGTACAAATATATGTGGATGACATTATTTTTGGCTCAACTAATGAGGGACTTTGCAAAAAGTTTGTCAAATTAATGCAGAATAAATATGAAATGAGCATGATGGGAGAACTTACCTACTTTTTTGGATTGAAAGTCAAACAAGTTAAGGATGGTATCTTTATAAATCAAACAAAGTACATTCATGAATTGTTAAAGAAATTTGACTTAAGTGAATGTTCTTTTGCAAAAACTCCCATGGCCACTGCCACCAAACTTGAATTAAACACTAAGGAAGCTAAAGTGGATATTTCAAGTTATAGAGGCATGGTAGGCTCACTTTTATATTTAACTGCTAGTAGGCCAGATATAATGTTCTCTACATGCTTATGTACTAGATTTCAGGCTGATCCTAGAGAATCTCATTTAGTGGCTATTAAAAGAATTTTTAGATATCTCAAGGGTACATTAAATTTAGGTATTTGGTATCCTAGAGATTCTGGTTTTAATCTAATAGGCTACTCAGATGCAGATTATGTAGGTTGCAAAATAGACATGAAAAGTACTACAGACACCTGTCAATTTCTAGGAAACAAACTTGTGTCATGGTTTAGCAAAAAGCAACACTCAGTATCAACTTCAACTGTAGAAGATGAGTACATTGCTGCTGGAAGTTGCGGTGCTCAATTATTATGGATCAGGAATCAATTATTTGACTATGGGTTCAACATGAACAAGATTCCTATCTTCTGTGATAATACAAGTGCCATTGTAATAACAGAAAATCCTGTGCAACATTCCAGAACCAAACACATTGACATAAGGTATCATTTCATTAGGGAACATGTAATGAATGGTACAGTTGAATTACATTTTGTCCCTAGTGAACAACAACTTGCAGACATTTTTACCAAACCTCTAGATGAATCTACTTTTAATAGATTAGTCTGTGAGTTAGGTATGCTTAATTTTACTCAATCTTGAAATGTATGCCAAGTTTTACTTTCTTTCAGAATTGTAGCCATTGTTCACAATTATCTGTTGAAAACAAGTAATCAATTGATAAGTGTGTTAATTATCAATGGATATTTTTCAACTATCGATGGATATATTTGATCAACAGATAAATATATTTCTATTGATAGATATTTATCTATCGACAGATAATTACCTCAGTAATTGTTTATCGATTGATAAATTCTTTCTTATTTGATCAACAGATAAATTTTATTCCTATCAATGGATATTTATCTATCGACAGATAATTACCCTGGTAATTATTTATCGATCGATAAATGATTAATTCTTTATTTTATCCATCGATGGTAATAGAATATCTACAGTTTTATTCATCCGTTGATCAAGTTATAGCCGTTGGATAATTACTTTATTTGTCAACAGATGAAGACATCCATCGATTGCCATTTAGAGTAATTAACTGCAACTCTTTTTATCCTTCAACGGTTATATCCTTAATTAAATTGACTATTCAAGTCATTTTAATCTTAGAAAATATAAATAGCAATTACAATTATTGTTGGGAATATCCAGCATCTTCCTATTCGAACCGTGGTGCTGACTGTTCCCTTTAAGGGAATTAAGTAGCACCTAACCACAACTCCGGGGTTTTGGTGCAATGGTAAGCGCTGAGGTCTCAACAATTATCATTTCACTCTTATTTGCTATTTTATTTTCTATCTCTAATCTCTGTATCTCTGTTTCTCTCTCTCAAGTTTCTTTTTGTTTGTCAAATCCACTCATCCTTTTTCAAGCTTCTTTCTAATCTCTCAAGAATCAGCAATGACACCACAAAAGAAGATTGTTTCCTCCACCGGGTTCATCTATGAGCAAAATAACTTCACAGCATGCCTAACAGTGGATGATGCTCCCGTGGTATGCCTAAAAGAAGATTTCTGGGAGATTGCAAGGTGTCCAAAGCACTCAGTGAAGCACCCACAATAGTGTGCTCTTTTGTTGAGGAACTATGGAACTCTGCAAAAGTATCACAAGATGGGAAGGTAATTTCTTATACTTACAGAGGTAACTCTTATACCATTACAAGTACTATTTTATCTGAATGTTTAGAATTACCTGAAAATAATAGTGATAGGTCACCAACTGAAGAAGAAATTAGGGACATGTTGTTGGGTTCCGAGGCATAAAACGCAGCGGATTAAACGTAAATATAATGAAAAATTTCGGAACCCTAACGCAAGATCATGTATAAGCCTGGACTGATTATTGTGAAACGGAATCATACCTTTGTCTGGTCTTGACTTTCACGAACTCAACGGAGATCCTAGCTTTCACGACTTGTGTCTTCCTCTCGAAAACACCTCTATGGTATCCACACGAGCACCTTCAAGAACGTCTCACAATCTTGATTACGGAATGGATGTACTAACCTCCTTTGATGATTTCGAATTTTGTTCTTTCTGCCTCCTTGCTGATGCTGTCTTTAGGGTTTTGTTTCTCAAAAACATAATCCCTCTTAACCCTATCATTATCTATTTATAATGCTGGTTAAGAGGCCCAATCAGCAAAACCTAACCCATGTAGGTATAGGATTAAATAATAAAATGATTTTCTATTATTTAATTAATAACTAAGTCATACTTAATTATTATGGGCAGAAATCCTCTTCAAATTCGAATTTATATTATTTCAATTAATTAAGTCTCACTTAATTAATATAATAAAATTCAAATAATCATCAATTAATTTAAATCTATAATTTAAATTAACTATTCCTCTAAGTGCTCTATGTGTGTGACCTTATAGGCTATTATTTAATTAGCAATAATTTTATTCTCCAATAAAATTATAAACAATGAGCGGTATCTAGTAATACATCATTGCTACCCAATTAAATAATAATTAAATCGTGATTCGATAAAACCTTTCGTGATTAATGTTTCCGTGTAATATAATCCCTTTAACCATATATATTATAGATTAAATTCGAGGCATGTATTTAGTCATCCTCTACAACATTTAATCCGGGTTTACTTGATCCATGAGTAGACTATGAAAACAAATCATTATTTGAGCACGGTCATGCATTTTATAGTCTCACTCAATCAAGAGGCCAATAATATCTCTCCTAATTATAGGAGGGTTAAATCCTTTATCTATCATTCATATTTCTCATACGACTCATGATATACCCGATGTCCACTTTTATCATTACCCGGTCAAAGGTAACTTTTAATGTAGTCAAAGTATATTAATCCTCGTACAGAAATATAATGATCTCAAGTCAGAGGATCATTACACCATTATCACTGTGAGTCTTTCTTATGACTTTATTAAACATGAAGAATCTCACTGTGGGTCTGTCCAGTATCATGTACTCCTACATGTACCTATGTATTGACTTTAGTATCCCCATACTTATAACCAATGAGATGTGGTTATCAGTCAAACAACATACTAGTCTATTTATGTATTATTATTGTCCTATAATAATAATACTCGACTAGGGACATTTAAGAATATGATCTATTATATAATCTCAAGTTCAAGTCATGTACTAAACTATACAATGTGTATCATGATTCTAAGGACATTTATTATGCTAACAAATATATCGCAGTATTTAAAGTCATAATAAATACGTTTATTGAATAATCAAATGACATAAAGGTCTATTAAAAGAAACATTGTATTGCCTCTAGGGCACCTACACTAACACATGTTAGAATCTGTTAATTATGCAAATGCTGAAACTGGATTAAGTGAAGTTGTTAGGAAAAATCTTAGAAAAGAATGAAGTTATTTCTTTGATGCTATTATTAAAGTATTTTCTGAAAAAATAAGTAATTTTGATGCAATTACCACAAGTATGCAAGAAATTGCTTATTCTGTCCTATTTGATAAGTACTTCAATTTTAGCACACTACTCCTAAACGAATTAACTGCTAAGTTAGGAACCAAGGCCTCTAGAAAAAATAACATTTATTTTGCCAGATTCTTTATGCTGTTAATTAATGCTTCCATTGGAGAATATGAGATTAATGCAGATATGGAGTCACTAGAGCCATGGATGCAAAACAAAAGGGTCTTCAAGGATCTTGTGAGAATCAACTTACATCATAAGTTGTGCCTCACTTATCCTCCTTTTGTGCAGGTATACCTAAAGAAACTCAATTTCTCTTTTTCTTCCTCAGGTATTCAAATTTCTTTGCCTTCTGTAACAATAGAGGGAGATGAAAATGCCCCCATCCCTCCTACCCAAGTTGCACAACCTTCCAAACTCAAATCTAGAAAGACCACCTCAGTAGTTTCTCAAAAGACTACTGTTGTAAAAACTAAGAAAAGAAAAACAACTGAGGGGAGTGTGAATGTGGTTGATAAGAGTGAGGGAACTGGCCAACATCAAGAAAGCCAGAAGGATAAGGAAGGAGAGATTGAGAATGTCCAGTCAGCCACCAGTCCAATCTCTCAACAGATTGAGGCTGTCATAAAGGATTTAAACACATCCCTAGTTGCACCTTCTCAACAAGGTGTAACTATTGAAAAGATGTCTCAACCAGGACCATTAGATGGGGGTGAGAGACACAAAGTTCTACAGCCATACAAAAGGAGAAAGAAGGATACAAATATTGCACAGGGAACACACACACCTGCAAAGCCAAATGCAAATTTGGTGGAGCCTTTAGTTTCTTCTTTTGATGTGTCTCATAATTTTCCTGAGGCACAGCCCCACTCTCTATCTATTTCTTCTCTTCAATCCCCTTAAAAATCTATTTCTTCAGAAACTGTGTTGATTGACAACTTCAATGTTTCAAATTCACCCTCTTTGCAACTCAGGGTGAAGCCAACACTCTCACCTGCATCACCAAATAAGGTTAACACCTTGGTTGATCAGGAAATTACTGAAAATTCTCCCAAGTCAATGGATATTATTCAATCAATTGATAATTTCCAACATACATTGACTAGTTCACTTCCATCGATGGATATCCTTACATCCATCAACGAGCTACCATCAACGGATATTCATCCATCGATGGATATTTATTATCCATCGATTGACACATCAATTCCAATTCATGAATCATCCAATGAAACACTTCAAGTGGCAACTACTCTACTAGGATTAAGTGGAGTGGGTGAGGTGTGTGAGAGGCAAGGTTTGCATACCTTGGCAAATGGAGAGTGTGTGAATGAGGGGCCCTCAAATTCTTCTAAAGTGGCAAAAGGAGAGGGTGTGAGCAAAGAGAGTTCCACCTTAGTAGGTGATGAAAAAGGAGAGGATAGTAAGGGAGATGTGAGAATCCAGGATGAGATCCTGATGAAAAAACAGAGAGAAGAGAGTGAAAGAGAAAAGAATAGAGAGAAATCAATTTCACCATCTCATGAAGCATCAACTTCTAAAACTGAGCAGGTTGCAGTAGAACTCACCCAGGAGTTGGGGTTGGAGTTAGGGGGAGATGGAGGAAATGGAGTCCCTGCAGGAGTTGTAGATGCCCACATAGAAGTGGATGATGAGATTGAAGTCAACCTTGATGCTTCAACCTTCCACCATGAAGATCCACATTATCAAGAACTAGCAGCAGCCACTAATCAAGTAGCTGAACAAATGTTGGGATTGGTGCAGACAGAAGAACAATTCAGGAGTGAAAAGGAGCATCTAGCTAGTCAACCTGATGATGTATCCCACATGAATCCTGAAGACTTTGAAGACAGTTCTGATGATGAAACAAGTTTGGCAAGTGATGAAACAAGTTTGGCTGATACTGAGAAGGCCATTATTTCTCACTACAGGAGATCAATGGATGAAGTGAATGTAGAGGATCCCTTGCATAGAAGAATTCTGCACTTTTACAGAGACAACTTGAAGATTCAGAAAATGCATGTCACAGGCTCTAAGTATGCATTAAAAAGGATAAGGGAGGACATTGATAGCTCAAGGATGCATTTTGATTCCACAATTGATTCAAGACTCGGCCTTACAATGTTAACAAGAATCAAGCAAAGACTTGATACTGAGTCTACAGCCAAGGACAAGGTAGTGGCATTAGAGAAAAGGGTGTCAGCTATGGAAGTTAGCATGGAGAGAATCCTGAAGAATCAAGAAATTCAACACAAACTCCTAAGCAAACTCTTGGAAACCCCTCTCATTTCTCAGTCATTGGAACAAGAACCAGTTGCTGATAACAAAGAGGGGGAGAAATATGAGGAGTTAAAGAGAAAAGAAAGTGAAGCTGTGATCAAGTCTATAGATCCAAAGAAGGAATTGGTTCAAAATGTTGTAAGGAAATTTGATTCAATTGCCAGCAAAAACAAGGAGATTGATGCACAAGAGCCAATTGCCCTATTACCAGAAATTCTTGAAGCAGTAAATAAAGGAGAAATAAGGGTAGATTCAAGTAGCTCACAACCTGGTGATAGAAAAGGAAAGGGAAAGTTGATTGAAGATGGCAAGAAGAAAGAGAAATCTGTCATAGGTGGAGGTGAGAAACTATTGGGCAAAACAATAGTGGTTGGTGTGAAAGAAAAAGAACAACAAGAAAAGTCACAAGAAGAACTAACTATTCAACTACAAAGGAAATTTGATGAGGAGGATAGGCTAATAAAAGAAGCCAGAAGAAAAGAAGGTGAAAGGAGGCCAAGAATGAAACAAAGAGCAAACAAGCCTGTAGATGAACCAAACACTTCTGGAGTTAAGAGAAAACTTGTTGTTGAAGAAAAAGAGGCTAAGGAGGAGAAGCCAAAAGAGGTGAAGCTTGAAAGTCAAGCTTCTGGGAGTGGTCAAGCCAGAGAAATATAAGTGTTCAAACCCAAATCTGAGAATTTTGTGTCAATCAAGAGTGAAGGCATGATTGCAGTAAAAGGTCAAAGGAAGAGGGATGTTGATCTTCTTCACATTGAGTATGAAGATGGATCACATTCAACTTTCACATTCAATCAAGTCTTGGATCAAGGATATGGCATCTTAAAGAAGATCTACACTATGCTCAATAGAAAATATTATCTAACTGAAGAGCTAGGAAAGGCCATTCTTGAGAAGATGAAGAAGAAGAGGGAAACACCTGTTCAAAAAGAAAGGGATGACAGAATCAAAATTTGGAATCCTGAAGGAAGGAAAGTACTTCATGAACCTTTCTACTTGATGATCTACAAGGATAGGGAAGGCAGAGAAAAATGCATTGATATTTGTCAGGAAATAGACAAACTGCCCAATCTGGAGTTGAACCATCTTGCAAGCCAATTGGACTATAGGGTTGAGGATGAGAAGATTCTGAAGGGAACCCTATTCAGGAAGATGAAAGAAAATGAAGACAAGATGAATGAGTCAAGGGGAAGAAGAAGAAGGTAGAAGATTCAGACTCAACATCGAATTGTCAGAATTTATCTCTTATTGGTATTTGATCACTCTGTCTCAAATTTATTTATTTTTTGTCAATATTGTAATTCCTGCTAGAATGAAAATGTTTAGGAATTTTGTTATCATCAACATAAAATTTATGCATATTTCACATATTCATAAATAGGGGAGATTGTTAGGAATTATGAGTTTTGATGATAACAAATTACTTAGAATTACAATAGGGATTTAAAATTCATTGTAACTGGTCAATGGATATATGACTTATAAATATCCATTGACTAGGAAACCAGTTATCAGTTGAACTTTGTTTATCAACTGATAAATTGGATTGTAACATTTGATTCATGTTTCTTTATCAATTGATTGTAATGCCTCGATGGATACTGTGAAATAGTCGATTGATATTATTGACTTCAATTTATAGCTTTTCAACTGATGTGAAGAATGGCTGATCAATTGTAAATATTCTAAGTCAGAATTCTCATAAGTGAAGTGATCAACTGATATTTGAGTCGATGGATGAAGACACTACTCAACGGATAAAATCTACCAACGAATACAAGTCATCAACGGATAAAAACAATCAACGGATAAGAGATCATCAATGGATAGAGAGTCGATGGATAACTCAATTATCCATCGATACATCAATTGATCAATGGATATCCTATCCATCGATGGATAAGCAAAGGAGAATCAACTGATAAGCTTAACAACATTTATCAGTTGATTAAGGTTTTACAACTTAGCTAAAGACAAAAGGAATGGGAACTTTACAGAGACTGAATCAATGGAAGACAGTCCTGTCAGGATTGTGAAGACTTTCAAGGCAACACAGTCTTCAAGGAATGCATCAAGACAAAGATACTTTCAGGACTAGTCAGGTCCAAAGAAGACTGTGCAAGTAGCTAATTTCTATTTTCATGTAAACATTATAAGTTGTAATTTTATAATGTTATCTGTCGATAGGAATTAGAAGTGAAGAAAACTATTATATAAGTAGTTAGTATTTCATGAAGCAAAGTGGGTGTGTGGAAAAAATACAGTGTGAAAAAGTAGAAGGCAAAAACACTTTGTAAGCAGCTTGGTAATTTTTATCAAGATCAATTGAAAGCAAAAACATACTAGTGGAAAACCAATCCACTAGTAATTTTAATATTGTGTGTTCTGTTTTCAATACTTTAATCTTTGCATTCTTAGTTCAATCAGTTTTATACATATATACCTTCAAACACTCTAGTTGAACAAACTTGAATCCACAAGAATTTAGATAATTCTTAAGTTTGTATTCAACCCCCCCCCCCTCCTCCAAACTTAGTGTACTTAAGGGCAAATAACAAGAGTTATGGAACACCGCAGAAGTCTCACAAGATGGGAAGGTAATTTCTTATACTTGCAAAGGTAAACCCTACTCCATTAAAAGTACCACTCTCTCTGAATGTTTAGAATGACCTGAAAATAATTGTGATAAGTCACCCACTGATACTGATATTAGGGATATGTTAGCAATTGTTAATTATATTAATGTTGAAACAAGATTAGGTAAGGTTGTTAGGAAAAATCTTAGAAAAGAATGGAGTTACTTCTTTAATGCAATTATTAAAGTATTTTCTGGAAAGATAAGTAATTTTGATGCAATTACCACAAGTATGCAAGAAGTTGCTTATTCTATCTTATTTGATAAGTAATTTGATTTTAACACATTGCTCCTAAATGAGTTGACTATTAAATTAGGAAATAAGGCATCTAGGAAGAACATCATCTATTTTGCTAGATTTTTTATATTGTTGATTAATGATGCTATTGCAGATTATGAGATTACAATAGAGATGGAAACACTGGATGCTTGGACTCAAAACAAAAGGATTTTTAAGGATTTGGTGAGAATCAACTTACATAGTAGGTTATGCCTCATCTATCCTCCCTTTATGAAGGTATATCTCAAAACTCACAATATTACTTTTTTCTGATGTGGATATATCACTTTCTTTGGCTTCTGCTACAATGGAGGGAGATGGAAATGCCCCCATCCCTCCTACCCAAGTTGCACAACCTTCTACATTCAAATCTAAACAAACCACCTCGGTAGTTTCCCAAAAGACTATTATTGTAAAAACCAAGAAAAGAAAAATAATTGAATGGAGTGTGAAGGTGGTTGATAAGGGTGAGGGAACTGGCCAACATCAAGAAAGCCAGAAGAATAAGGTAAGAGAGGGTGAGATTTTCCAGCCAGCGACCAACCCAATCTCTCGAAAGATTGAGGATGTGATAAAGGACTTAAACACATCCCTAGTTGCACCTTCTCAACAAGGTGTAGCTATTGAAAAGAGGTCTTAACCAGGACCAATTGATGGGGATAAAGGACATAAAGTAGTTCAACTCTATAAAATGAGAAATAAGGACAGTAGAAATGCACAGGGATCACACATACTTGCAAAGCCAAACAAAAATTTGGTGGAGCCTTCAACTTCTTCAATTGATGTGTCTCAAAATTTTCTTAAGGCACAACCCCATTCACTATCTATTTCATCTCCACAATCTCCTTCAAAATCTATTTCTTCAGAAATATTGATGATTGATAACTTCAATGTTCAAATTAATCCTCTTTACAACTCAGGGTGGAGCCAACACTCTCACCTGAATCACCAAATAATATTAACACCTTGGTTGATCAGGAAAATATTGAAAATTCTCCTAAGTCAATGGATATTACTCAATCAACTGATAATTTCCAATATCCATTGACTAGTTCACTTCCATCGATGGATATTCTTACATCCATCGACGAGCTCCAATCAACTGATATTCATCAATCGATGGATATTTCTCATCCATCGATTGATACTTTCATTCCAATTAATGAATCATCCATTGAAACAATTCAAGTGGCCAATACACTTTTAGGATTGAGTGGAATGGGTGAGGTATGTGAGAGGCAAGGTTTGTATAACTTGGAAAAAGGAAAGAGTGTGACTTAGAGGCCCTCAATTTCTTTTGAGGTGGCAAAAGGAGAGGATGTGAGCAAAGAGAGTTCCACCTTAGTGGTGATGTAAAAGGAGAGCATTGTGAGGGAGAGGTGAGAATCTAGGATGAGCAAATAGAGTGAGTGAGAAAAAAATAGAGAGAAAGCTTGTTCATCATTTCATGAAGCATCAACTTCTAAAATTGAAAAGTTTGCAGCTGAACTCACCCAGGAGTTGGAGTTGGAGTTAAGCTCAACTTCATCATTCACCGCCTTGTGGGCATCTGCAACTCCTACAGGCATTGGCTCAATAGATTATAAGGCAATTTGATTCTATTGCCAACAAAAATAAGAAAATTGATGCACAAAAGCCAATTGCCTTAATGCTAGAAATTCTTGAAGCTGTGAAGAAATGAGGCATAAGGATGGAAGAAGGTAGCTCAAAAGCTGGTGACAGAAAAGGAAAATGCATTGTAATTGAAGAAGGAAAGAAGAAGAAATCTGTCATAAGTGGAGGTGAGAAACTATTGAGCAAAACAATAGTTGTTGGTATGAAAGAAATGGAGCAACAAGAAGAACTAGCCATTCAACTATAAAGAGAATTTAATGAGGAGGATAGACTAATTAGAGAAGCCATGAGAAAAGAAGGTGAGAAGAGGCTAAGGGTGAAACAAAGAGCAAAGAAGCCTGCAGACAAACCTAAAATCTCTGGAGTAAAAAGGGAACTTGTAGTCGATGAAGAAGTGGCTAAGGAGAAGAAGAAGCCAAAGGAGACAAATTTTCAGAATCAAGCATCTGGCAGTGGTCAATCCAAGAAAATAGAGGTGTTCAAATCCAAACCTAAAAATTTTGTTTCAATCAAAATTGAGGGAATGACTGCAATAAAAGGACAAAGGAAGAAGGATGTAGATCTACTTCACATTGACTATGAAGATGGTCACATTCAATTTTCACATTTGATCAAGTCATGGAGCAAGGCTATGGCACCTTAAGGAAGATTTCTGCCATGCTCAACAAGAAGTATTATCTAACTGAAGAGCAAGGTAAAGCCATCCTGGAAAAGATGAAGAAGATAATGGAGACACCTCTTCAAGAAGAAAGGGATGATAGAATCAAAATTTAGAACCCTGAAGGAAGGAAGGTACTTCATGAACTATTCTACATGATGATTTACAAGGACATGAAAGGCAGGAAAAAATGTATTGATATTTGTCAAGAGTTTGACAAATTGCCCAATCTGGAATTGAATTATCTTACAAGCCAACTAGACTACAGGGTTGAGGATGAGAAGATTTTGAAGGGATCCCTATACAGAAAGATGAAGGAAAATAAAAATAAGATGAATGAGTCAAGGGGAAGAAGAAGAAGGTAGAAGATTCAGACTCAATATCAAAGTTATCAGAATTCATCTGTTACTGGTATTTGATCACTTTGTCTCAAAATTACTTTTATCAATATTGTAATTCCTGCTAGAATGAAAATGTTTAGGAGTTTTGTTATCATCAACATAAAATTTATGCATATTTCACATATTCATAAATAGAGGGAGATTGTTAGGAATTATGAGATTTGATGATAACAAATTACTTAGAATTACAATAGGGATTTAAATTTCAATGTAACTGGTCAATGGATATATGACTTACAAATATCCATTGACTAGGAAACCAGTTATTAATTGAAACTTGTTACTCAACTGATAAATTGGATTGTAACATTTTATTTATGTTTCATTATCAATTGATTGTAATGCCTCGATGGATGTTGTAAAGTAGTCGACTAATGTTTATTGATTTCAATTTATAGCTTCTAAACGGATGTGAAGAATGGATGATCAATTATAAATATTCAAAATCAGAATTCTCACAAATGAAGTGATCAATAGATATTGAAGTCTATAGATAAATGCTATTAACGGATAAAGGCAATCAACGGATAAAGGACCATTAATGGATAAAGAATCGATGGATAACCTAATTATCCATCGATGGATGAGCAAAAGATGATCAACTGATAAGCTTAACAGTAATTTTCAGTCGATCAAAGTTTCCCAAATTAGTTAAAGACAAATGAAATAGGATCTTTACAGAAACTAAATCAATGGAAGACAGTCATGTCAGGATTGTGAAGACTTTCAAGGCAACACAGTCTTCAATGAATGAATCAAGATAAAGATATTTTCAGAACTAGACAAAGTCTAATGAAGACTGTAAAAGTAACTAATTTCTATTTTTGTGTAAACATTATAAAATGTATTATATGCTGTTATTAGTCGATAGAAAATAGAAGTAGAAGTGAACTACTATATATTGATTAGTAGCTCATTGTAGCAAGATGGAGAAGAGAAATCAAGAACTCAAGAAAAGCACAATAGAAAGCTAGAAAATATTTGTATTTTTTTTTAGTTCAAATTACATTTTGTACGAAGCTTGGTAACTTTACCAAGGTTAATTGAAAGCAAAAATACACTATTGAAAAAATCAAATCCACTAGTAATTTTTAAATTGCTTTGTTTTGTTTTCAATATATTAGTCTTCAATCCATAGTTTAAATAGTTCTTTTCACCATATATTTCCAAACACAAAATCCATCAGAGTACAAACTTGAATCCGCAAGAATTCCGTAAAATTCTTAAGTTTGTATTTAACCCCCACTCCCTTCTACAAACATCTTGTACTCAAGGAAAAATAACAAGAAATTATTTTATTTAAGGATTTACATCCAAAAAGTATATAGTTTAAGGACTCAATTAAGAAAAATAATAATTTAAGGACTTAAATCTAAAAATTATATAATTTAAGGACTCAATTACAAAAAAAATAGTTTAAGAACTTAAACTTAAAAAGTCATATATTTTAGGGATGTACTAATTGATTTTCCCTATAATTTATGTATATTATTTTCAAATTTGATCCCAATTAAATTTCTTCAAAATTTAAATCGATTTGTTAATATTAAATTTTAAATTCGTATTTTGTAAAATATCAAAAAATTACGTCATTTATTGTATATATAATTATAATTACATTAAATAAAATAGAAAATATTACATTATATGAAAAAAATTAACATGCACACTTTTTTGACATCATTTAAACATGATATAATATTCAAACACTTAACTTAATATAATATTTATCTTAGAAAATTGATACATTATTATTATTATCCCATTGAACGTATGCATTTTTTCCGTTAATGTTATGTTATATTAATCTGATTATTGAAAATAATTTTGTTAATCATAAATTTTTCACAAAGGGGGTTGACTTGGATCAGATCAATACTAACATTAATTATCTCTACACCTAATAATAATTCTAATTTCATTTATTATAAATTTTAGAATTATTAATAATATGGATTCAATTATATATAATCTCATTTAAATTTATATTAACATAATCTCATTTTGCGTTAATATATTTTATTGAAGTAATTTAATTTAATATTTTGTATCAAATGATTTGAATTTATGAAATGAAAATCTAATACGATGACATATATTATATGTATATGATTTATAATTTTTGAGGATATAAAAATTTAAAGTATAACACGTTGATAATAATATTTTTAATGTTATATTAAATAATTTCTTTTATATTATATGAAATATAATAAACAAAAAAATTAATTCTAATAAATATTTTAATCTAAGTGTGAGTAACATGGTAATAATCCTAGTATTAGTTGAATTTTAAAATATATTATTAAATAAAATTAAATAATTTTTTGAAAAAAAATAGTTACGTTTATAATAATGCTAACACAGAATTTCACCTTCGCAGCCAGTCATAAGTGCTTCTAACATGAGGTTTCAATTGCTCGAATAACAATAACCCTAACATGAACATCAACGTCGCTAGTTAATTCTTGTTTATATCTATATGCCATGCTGCATTTGATTTACTAAGAGGAAACGGATTTATGCGGATATGACTTGTGATATTCTACTTTTTTTTATATAGTCTTCTTACATTCATTGAGTTATGTTACCATTCTCAATATATAAAATAGAGAGATCGATATTATATAATGCTTTTGTTAGTTTAATACATGACAAATTTTCAATTTCAGAAAGCATATCATCTGTTGTATTAGAGCGGGATATTTAAGCTGTCCAACAATGACAATTATTGTTAGGGAGTATACTGAACTATTCGTTTGAAGTATATGACATTGTCTTTCTTGAATGCGTATTTTAACACTGTTTATATATTATATATTGTGGATAATCTAGTATCAAATGGGATAACAGAAGATTAGATTGTCAGTGTCTATATATAATATAATAAATGTTCACAGTTTAAGTGGAGTTAAACAAACCACTGGAATGACTGAAGTATTATTTGGAAATAATCTATCTTGATTATTGAATAATACTTGTATGCTTTGTGTATATTGAACGGGATTAAAATATTAGAATTGTTCTTCTATTCTGATAATAAAGAAGAACTAAGATTCTATAATATTATTATTGCTTAGGTTCTTAATCCGGATACAGTGATTGACACTTGTATGCAATGCACATGTTTTGATTCATATGTGATGTGATTTTTTGTTAATCACAATATTATGTTTTGGACAATGACATTGCATACAGAGTGGGATATTGACTATAAAAGGAAACCGTGTCCGAAAATATTCGGGTGATGATGTCCTCTTGAAAGCTCATAAAGATAATTATGCTTTAGTCCTGCAGGCAGATTTGTTCTTGCATAATTATAAGGTTGAGTGGATGATCAAGGATAAAAGATATTGATTAAATTAATTATCAGAAATTAATTTAATTAATGGACATTCGATATCTTAAACATGGGGAATTTAATAAGCAAATAATATTGGAGCCGAATTAAATAATTAAATTACGGCATTAGGAGAGGTAGTGCAAATATTAATTCTTTAGTGGATTGAATTAATATTTAATGACATTGGGCTTGACCCAGAATGTCATTGGAAGGCCCGACCTAATTATCCAGGATCCCTACTGTAGCCTATATATTCATCTTATTCTCTTCTAGCTATGAGTTGGAAAAAACTAGGGGTTTTTGTGAGCAGCCGTTCAAGGAGGCAACCAAGAACTAGGGTTCCAAGATCTCAAAGTTAGAAGGGAGGCAACCTTAGGAGGATCGAAGGCCACACTTCGCTCAAGGTGAATACGGGAATACAGTAGAAGACGTGGATTTGAATCGCTTGCGCCGTAGCGATTAAGGTTAATTTTCTATTCAAACTCGTTCGTTTTCATATCATAAAACGCAGCATCATGATTCGATTGTCCCAACAATTGGCATCAAGAGCCAGGTTCTAGGGTTCTGCGTTATATGATATGATGTCCATGTCGTAATTATGTATGTATATAGTGGTGGGTTTGTATTGTTTTTTTGATGCAGGTTGTTATCCACTATTATGGCCATGGTTGTAATTATGTTTTTGGATCCCACGTGGTTTATCGTGGTTGTAAATTAAATCATGAGGGTTGATCATGATTAGTTTTAATTTTTGATTTCTATTTTGATTGTAATCTTGTAATTCGAATTGTATTCAATTTAGATTATGATCTGATGTAATAGAATAGATTTTTCTGTTGTATTTGTCGTATGTAATTGTTTGATCGACGAAGATGCGAGAAACAGAGTTTTTCCGCTGCTATATGCTGTTTTTGTGGCTGCTTCGCTGTTCTGGCTACAGATTTTGCATACGATATCCGATTGGGGCGAATAATATCTTTTCGGAAACGGCAGAGCGATACCTACAGGCTGAGATGGAAACCATCTCCAGATTTTTCAAGCCATTCTGAGCTCGTTTAGGCAGTCAAACAGGCGGCTGAAGATTTTCGAAAATTTATCGATGGATGATTTTGAAGATTATTCTTCGGGGCCATAATAGTGGATGTATTTTATTATGTTTTACATAATGTTTGCTGATCTTGATTATTACTACTATGTGTTCCATGTTTGTTTGTTATGCCATGTGATACTAACCCTTCGCATGCTAGAACGACATGGACATAGGGCTGTTTTATTATGCTTTAATCATGATGAGTATGCTGCTATGTTATGTGTTATATGTATTGTTATTATGATACATGTGGACTGCGAAAAAATAACATAGGACGATGCATCTAGATAAAATCCTCATAGTAAAATACTAAGTGGGAGAGGGAATTAATTTGGTATTAAATCCCATGGTCTCCATTATTGTTTGTATGTAATTTAACACTAAGTCGAATATAAATTATGTATACGTCACCCATCGTGGCATGTAATTTATGGTGTCTAGAGTGTTATGGAAATTACTAGAACAAACTTCTAAAATTAATTATGAATATTGGAAGGTACATATGTCACCCAACGTGGCGTACTAAGTTTCATAGAATTCAAATAATAAAAGGATACCCTATTTTTTGATAGCTTTCACGCTCAACTAGGAAGAGAATATAAAATAACACATCTTTGAGTATTCTTGCGTTGGTGTCTAGGAAAGCGTGCAGCTTACCTGGCCATTTAGATTGGTGTCTAGAAAAGTGGTTAGCCTCTTGGCAATGCTTCCACCGGCCTGGCCAGTCAGTCTGAATACTCTTTAGATTTGTAATTTTAGTAGTATCTTATTGTTAGGAGCAAGAATTTATCATAGTCAAAAGGCGCATCTGGTATTATTATTATTAATTTAAGATTTAATAATGGTATACACTTAGCTATGAAAATAATATAGATCACCCTAACGTGACTAATTATTTAGTAGTAGGACCGAAGTAACATTTAAATAAATTTAGGTGGTATATAAGTCACCCAACGTGGCATACCGGAAACCTATGGTGTTTAAGTGTTGGTGTTTTAATTTTAAATAATTGTTAGAGGAACCAATTTTTTTAAACACCCTCTAATTATGTGTTATATGTATGATTCTCAGGATATAATGGGCTTTAATCCACTTTTTACCATACTTAAGGATAACAAACTTACTGGACCTAACTATATTGAATGGAAACGTAATTTGGACATTGTGTTGACTGCTGAGGAGTACAAATTTTGCATTAATGAACCCAAGCCAGATGAGCCTGCTGAGAATGCTTCTGAAGTTGAGAAGGAGTATTATAAGAAGTGGATTAAGGCTGATGAGATGTCGCGATGTTACATTCTGGCAGCAATGTCAGGTGTTTTGCAGCATCAGCATCAGGCTATGGCCACTGCTTCAGATATGCTCTTTAATCTCAAAGAACTTTTTGGAGATCAGAATAGGGCTGCAAGGCAAGTAGCAATGAAAGCTTTAATGAACACTCAGATGGCTGAAGGGACACCTGTAAGGGATCATGTTCTCAGGATGATGTCACATCTGAATGAGATGGAGATCCTTGGTGCTGAGGTTGATGGGGAAACCCAGATCGATATCATCCTTATGAGTTTACCCAAAAGTTTTGAGCAGTTCCGCTTGAATTACACCATGAACAAAAGGATGTATAGTCTTGCGGAACTTCTGACAGAACTTCAGGCAGCTGAAGGACTTTTTCAGCAGAGTGTTCAAGTCAATGTGGCTGAGAAACCTTCTTCTTCTAAGCCGAAAGCCAAGAAGAAGAAAAAGGCTCATACACAGAAAGTTGTGAAAGCTGTGGGAGTTCAAGGTGGTGCTGTGAAAAAGCCCAAGGGCAAGTGCTTCAGGTGCAAGCAGTCGGGTCACTGGAAACAGGATTGTCCTCTTCCTAAGAAGAAAAACAATACTGGTATGTCTCTTTCTCTAGTTACAGAAACATATATAGCGACTATATCTACGAGCACTTGGTGTGTAGATACAGGAGCCACTGATCATGTTTGTAATTCTATGCAGGGGTTCCAGCAATCCAGAATGCTTAGAGATGGCGAGATATATGTGTTCATGGGAGATGCTACGAAAGTAGCAGTAGTTGCAGTGGGAGATGTTAATTTATCTTTTGGTGATGATAGGAATTTGGTTTTGAACAATTGTCTTTATGTACCTTCGTTTAGAAGGAATTTAATTTCGGTTTCTAAACTTGCTTTGGATGGTTATAATGTTTGTTTGGATCATAATGTTTCAATTATGAGGAATAAACTAGTTATATGTTCTGGTACATTGCAAGACAATTTATACATAATCACTCCTAATCAACCTGCACTGCAACTACAACATAGGGTATTAAATAACACATCTTCTATCACTACTAAAAGAAAGGAACCTTCTTCTTTGAACCAAACATATCTTTGGCACTTAAGATTAGGTCATATTAACTTGAGGAGGATTCAAAGACTGGTAGTAGATGGGCCTTTAGGCTCATTGGCAGTGGAGCCATTCCAGTCTGTGAATCCTGTTTGGAAGGTAAAATGACCACTAGGCCTTTTAAGGCAAAAGGGAAATAGAGCCAAAGAAGTGTTAGAATTGGTTCATACTGATTTATGTGGACCCGTGAATATTCAAGCAAGAGGTGGTTATGAATATTTTGTCACTTTTATTGATGATTATTCTAGATATGGATACATTTATTTGTTGCGCCGTAAATCAGAGTGCTTTGACAAGTTCAAGGAGTACAAAACTGTAACGGAGAAGCGACATGGAAAATGTATCAAGTCACTACGATCAGATCGTGGTGGCGAATACTTGCTTGGAGAATTTAGGGATTACTTATCAAAGAATGGGATCATGTCTCAGTTGACTGCACCTGGAACACCCCAACAGAATGGTGTAGCGGAGAGAAGGAATCGTACTCTTTTGGAGAGTGTTAGATCGATGATGAGTTATTCAGAATTACCCAAGTCGTTTTGGGGACATGCTTTAGAAACAGCAGCTTTTCTTTTGAATTTAGTTCCTTCTAAGTCAGTTCCTAAGACTCCAAAAGAATTGTGGACTGGTTCAAAACCTAGTCTAAGACATATTCGGATATGGGGTTGTCCAGCACATGTGTTGAACAAGAACGTGACTAAGTTAGAATCTCGTACAGAAGTAAGGCTTTTTGTAGGCTATCCCATGGGAACGAAAGGATATTTATTTTATAGTCCTAAGGATCGGGATGTCATTGTTAGTACCAATGCTAGATTCCTAGAGGAGGACTATATGATGAACCATAAACCCATGAGCAGTGTCGTTTTAGAGGAACTAGTGGGAGAGACAAATAATGAACAAGTGCCAATAGTACAAGTAGAACAGCCACAAGAGAACACACAACCTATCACTAATACCACACCGGTGTCTCGTCGTAGTGGGAGGGTTATTCGTAAACCCAGCAGATTCATGTTATTGGGAGAGTCTTCGGACTTGGTCTCTGAGGAACATGATGAGGATCCCATGACATACGAGGAAGCACTGCAAGACAAAGATGCAGATCTATGGCAAAAAGCAATGAAATCTGAGATGGAATCTATGTATTCAAATCAAGTCTGGGAGCTCGTGGAACCACCCAAAGGTGTAAAACCCATTGGATGTAAGTGGATCTACAAGAGAAAAAGAGGATCTGACAAAAAGGTAAAAGCTTGGAAAACAAGACTTGTTGCGAAAGGGTATACTCAGAAAGAAGGGATCGATTATGAGGAAACCTTTTCGCCAGTAGTCATGCTAAAGTCGATCCGGATTCTTTTATCTATAGCAGCTCATCTCGATTATGAGATTTGGCAAATGGATGTCAAGACAGCTTTCCTAAATGGGAGTCTTGATGATGAGATCATCTATATGCAACAACTAGAAGGATTCATTAAGGAAGGCCAAGAGCATCTGGTATGTAAGCTTAAAAAGTCCATTTATGGACTTAAACAAGCTTCTAGGTATTGGAATATTCGCTTTGATCAGGTAATCCAGACATACGGATTTGATCAATGTCCAAGCGAGTCGTGTGTGTACAAGAAATGTGAGGGTAGTTCAGTGACTTTTCTAGTGCTATACGTAGATGATATTTTACTCATTGGAAACAATGTAGGGATGTTATCAGCGGTAAAGGCATGGTTGTTCAAACAGTTCGAAATGAAGGACTTAGGTGAAGCGGCATACATCCTTGGGATCAAAGTTATAAGGGATCGCAAGAAAAGGATGTTGGCTTTATCCCAAGAGCCCTATATTGATGAGGTATTGGCTCGTTTTAACATGCAGGACTCCAAGAAGGGTAACCTACCTTATAAACATGGAGTTGCTCTATCAAAGAAACAGTGTCCTAAGACACCAGAGGCGATAGAGAGCATGAAAGCGGTTCCCTATGCTTCGGCATGCGGAAGCTTAATGTATGCAATGTTATGTACGAGACCTGATATTTGTTTTGCCGTGGGCATGGTTAGCAGATATCAGTCAAACCCAGGACATGAACATTGGAGTGCAGTAAAGGCTATACTCAAGTACCTGAGAAGGACTAAGGAGTATATGCTAATTTACAAGGCCTCGGATTTGTTACCTCTAGGATATACCGATTCAGATTTCCAAGCAGATAGAGATAAGAGGAAATCAACCTCGGGATATGTGTTTACCTTAGGAGGTGGAGCTGTAATATGGAGGAGTGTAAAGAAGAAATGCGTTGCTGACTCTACCATGGAAGCCGAATATGTGGCAGCTTCGGAGGCAGCCAAAGAGGCAATATGGTTCAGAAACTTTCTTTTGGACATAAATGTGGTACCTAATTTGCCTAGGAGCTTGACAGTGTATTGTGATAACACTGGTGCTGTGGCAAATGCAAAGGAACCGCGAGACCATAAGGCAGCAAAACACATCGAGCGTAAGTATCACCTTATACGACAATTCGTTAAGCGAGGAGATATTATTGTGACTGATATAGCATCAAAGGACAACCGGGCAGATCTTTTCACAAAGAGCTTACCAGCTAAGGCTTTTGAGCAGCATGTGGAGGCGATAGGAGTCAGATGTATGGTCACATAATAGTTATTTAATTGGTAGTGGATTGCTTGTAATATAACACTGATATACTCAAAGAATAGCTTGAGTATAAGTGGGAGATTGTTAGGGAGTATACTGAACTATTCGTTTGAAGTATATGACATTGTCTTTCTTGAATGCGTATTTTAACACTGTTTGTATATTATATATTGTGGATAATCTAGTATCAAATGGGATAACAGAAGATTAGATTGTCAGTGTCTATATATAATATAATAAATGTTCACAGTTTAAGTGGAGTTAAACAAACCACTGGAATGACTGAAGTATTATTTGGAAATAATCTATCTTGATTATTGAATAATACTTGTATGCTTTGTGTATATTGAACGGGATTAAAATATTAGAATTGTTCTTCTATTCTGATAATAAAGAAGAACTAAGATTCTATAATATTATTATTGCTTAGGTTCTTAATCCGGATACAGTGATTGACACTTGTATGCAATGCACATGTTTTGATTCATATGTGATGTGATTTTTTGTTAATCACAATATTATGTTTTGGACAATGACATTGCATACAGAGTGGGATATTGACTATAAAAGGAAACCGTGTCCGAAAATATTCGGGTGATGATGTCCTCTTGAAAGCTCATAAAGATAATTATGCTTTAGTCCTGCAGGCAGATTTGTTCTTGCATAATTATAAGGTTGAGTGGATGATCAAGGATAAAAGATATTGATTAAATTAATTATCAGAAATTAATTTAATTAATGGACATTCGATATCTTAAACATGGGGAATTTAATAAGCAAATAATATTGGAGCCGAATTAAATAATTAAATTACGGCATTAGGAGAGGTAGTGCAAATATTAATTCTTTAGTGGATTGAATTAATATTTAATGACATTGGGCTTGACCCAGAATGTCATTGGAAGGCCCGACCTAATTATCCAGGATCCCTACTGTAGCCTATATATTCATCTTATTCTCTTCTAGCTATGAGTTGGAAAAAACTAGGGGTTTTTGTGAGCAGCCGTTCAAGGAGGCAACCAAGAACTAGGGTTCCAAGATCTCAAAGTTAGAAGGGAGGCAACCTTAGGAGGATCGAAGGCCACACTTCGCTCAAGGTGAATACGGGAATACAGTAGAAGACGTGGATTTGAATCGCTTGCGCCGTAGCGATTAAGGTTAATTTTCTATTCAAACTCGTTCGTTTTCATATCATAAAACGCAGCATCATAATTCGATTGTCCCAACAGTTATCTCCTTGAAGTGTCCCTGAGTCGAGGTGGTAGTTGTTGATATATCTGTCTCGAGGATCACATTCTGGAATAGTAAGCAACTCCTTATCTAAGAGGTGGATGGTCTTGACAAAGTGGTGAAGCACTCTAGAGGAAAGAATCATTTTTTGGTGTCGATGTTGAGAGGCATACCTTTGAAGTAGATATAATTTTTATTTCTGTTAATATATGCTAACCAAAACACAAAGTCTTGGAGTTGGAAAAGCTGCAGACTTCACCTATTAGGAGAGTGTAGCACAAATGATTGTTAATGTTTGAAATCTGAAAATATTGTTGAAATTTAGAGGATCTTTTTAGCCTATACATCATCCTTATTAGTGGAAGGGAAAAAGGCAATCAAGACATTGAAAGCTGTTTATACTCATTGGCTGCTTGAAGAGAGAATCATTTGCATCAATCTTTGTTCAACAGAGCTCTAGAATCTTTCTGCCAATTTCTTCTTGGGTCAGCGAATGTCATCCGTGAATGCCATGTCATCACTATGTGAAACAACTGGTACTGATGTTTGTCAGGTGGCTCATGCTATGGGAAAAGACACCAGAGTTGGAGTTCAGTTTCTCAATGCCAGTGTTGGTTTTGGTGGTTCATGCTTCCAAAAAGATATTCTGAATTTAGTCTACATTTGCGAGTGTAATGGCCTCCCTGAAGTTGCAAACTACTGGAAACAAGTGATTAAGGTGAACAATTACCAAAAACACATGTTTGTCAATCGAATTGTTTCCTAAATGTTCAAACCACTTTTTCTGGCAAGAAAAATATAGTTTTGACACCCACTCAAATTTCTTGTGCTGCTACACAAACTTGCCTCCACTTACTTCCTGTAGACTATTTTAGCCAAATTTTATACGGTTAGTAGCTAAGTCTATATAAATGTTTTGATGATGAATTCAACTAAATTAATAAAGAACAAGAATAAAAAGTAAACAATACACAAGCAATTGGTGATGCGGAAAATCCCTTATAAAAAGTTAAAAATCGCGGGTGGGAAAATTACAGCCAAAGTGATCCACTCTATCATTGATTGTTACAAGATGAAAACAAAGAAAAATACAAGATGATAAGTGCTATTTGTCGACTATTAAGTGTATCCGTCAGCTAGAAACTGTATATGTAATCTGAAGAGTAGTAGTAAATGTGTAAGATGATAGAACTTGTATTTTGCCATAAATAAAATGGTTACCAAGAAAGGATGTAGGTTTAGCCCTATAATATATGTGAAAAAGATTATGTGTCATAGTGTATTTGTGTTATAGAAGTAGATCATCTATATCTTTTTCTACCTCCTCCAAATATATAGCCATAAAAAACCTTATCTTATCATTGCTAAACTCCAGCTGTTATGGATTAAAAACTAGGTCATAATTAATGCGTATTGCTTGCCAGAGTTTATGAGCTTCGAGCTTTAAAGGCTGCACTTACTTGTTGGAACTATATTTGTTCTAGCAAGGTGCCTACGTATCTCAAGCGTATTGAGAATCAAGTCAGACGTAGTTCTAAGAATGAGGGGTTAGACCCTTTATATAGACGACTGATGGTCTAGGTATTCGATTAGGGTTAGGAGACTTGGAGGGCAAGTCTCCTAATTAGATTGTCGTGCTGATTTATAGAATGTTGTTGTTTATCATCCAATTTCCGTTTTTGACTCAGTTTCCTTGTTGACCGAGATATCTTAGGGGCTACTCTTTGAGTTGCCTTCTAGGACGTTTCTGGGTCGACCGACTTTGGGCCTATGCAACCATGTCGATCAACCGACTTTGGGCCTATGTCGACCATGTCGATTGACCAACTTTGGACCTGTGCCAAGCGTCCTTGTCACAGACACGTTTTTAGGTCAAATGTTAACCTTGCTTCATCCTTGGGCCTAGGTCTTTGGGTCAGGCCGGTTTTAGACTTTTGGGCCAGATTCTGGCCTAATAAATGCGATATTAATTATGTCTTTAGGGCTTACTTTTAGCCCATATCATTTGCCCCCCAACTTCTGGGAAAACCTCTTCGGGGTTTCGCAGAAATTATAAAGGTCTTTTAACTTAGAGTCTTATCGGCCCTTTCCGGGTTTCATTTTTTTAGTAAAGTGTGGAGCGGCCTACACGTTGATGAAGATTCGTGTGCTTCGAGTGATTACTCGTGCATTGGCCCTTGTCAGGGCTTTTTAAGTGGAAAGTTCGATGATAATAGGCCCTAATTGGGGCTAATAGCTTCGAGTGATTACTCGTGTGTTGGCCCTTGTCAGGGCTTTTTAATTGGAGTTTGACGCTAATAAGCCCTAATTGGAGCCAATATTCGAGCATTTTCTACCTTTTAGCCTTGACATAGGCTAATTATAGGGCAAAAGTTTCTAATACACCCTAATTTGGATTAATTTTCGGGTGTTTATCACCTTTCAGCCTTGACATAGGCTATTCATAGGGTGAAATCCGCTAATATGCCCTAATTGGGGCTAATCTTCGGGCATATCACCTTATAGCCTTGACATAGGCTAATCATAAGGTAAAAACTGCTAATATGCCATAATTGGGGCTGATTTTCAGGCGTTTATCACCTTTCAGCCTTGACATAGGCTAATTATAGGGTCAAAGCTGCTAATATGCCGTAATTGGGGCTAATCTTCTTCGTTTACACTATTTGTACCCTTAATTGGGGTTAAGTGCTTGATAATCGTCGTTAATCGGACCTAATCGGTGCTAATCGACATGCGTAAATCACTAATCAACCTTAATATAGGCTAATTTTGAATAGGATTATGCTAATTGACCCTAATTGGGGCTAATCCAAAAATCCAAAAAAAATCGTTTTTTGAGACAAAACTGCCCAAAATCATGTCCGTGAGACATTATGGTCGTCGAAACAGTCAAAACGAGGCCGAGGTGCCACCCGACCGGGCCTGCCGGGCCTCTCAAGCAGCCTGGTCGACCATCCCTAGGAGGCTTCTGGTCGGTCAGCCCTGGTCGGCTGGGGTTTGGTCGGCTAGGGCCTCTGGTTGGCTAGGGAAGGTCGGTCGACTTAGCTCCCGATTGGCCATTGTTTCAGAATTGCAAGGCCCGTTTCATGTTTTTGTAGTCTGGTTATCCTTTCTTCGTTGATCTGGAGTTAACCTCGGCCGACTCCAGGCCTCGATTAAGAAATCACCCTTCATGATTTTCACAATCCTTTCATAATGGGAACAGTTCTTCCGCCTCTGGTCATCTAATTACGTTGATCAAGGATCAATCTCGGCCGACTCCGGGCTTCGATCAAGAAATCATTCTTCATGATTTTTACGATCCCTTCAAAATGGGAAGAGTTCTTCCGGCTCTAGTCATCCGAATACGTTGATCAATGATCAACCTAGGCCGATTTCGGACCTCGACAAGCCTTTGGAATTATGGCACATGGATTTATTTGGACCTGACAACAAAATATCAATTTCTAAAAAGAGATATGCCCTAGTAATTGTGGATGATTTCACAAGGTTCACATGGGTATATTTTCTTCACTCCAAGGATGAGGCAAGCAAATTCATTATCAATCATGTAAAGAATGTTGACACTGTTACAGAATGGAAGGTCAAGAAAATTAGAAGTGATAATGGTACTGAGTTTAAGAATGCAACTATGACAGAATTCTGTGAAGAAAAAGGAATCACTCAGAATTTCTCTGCTCCTAGAACTCCTCGACCAAATATGGTAGTTGAAAGGAAAACAGGACCTTAAATGAAGCTGCGAGGACAATATTGAAAGAAGCCAAATTGCTCACATATTTTTTGGTTAATCAACACTGCATGCTACATTCAAAATATTTCCATGGTTAATCAACTATAAGGCAAAAAACCCTATCAATTGATGAAGAAAGACAAGAAGCCAACAATAAATTTTTGATGTAAATGTTTTGTATTGAGAAATCAAGGTGAAAACTTGGGAAAATTTAAAGCCAAAGCTGATGATGCTATATTGTTACATATGGATTTGCAACCAAGGTCTACATAGTCTACAATCTTAGATTACATATTGTTATGAAATCTATGCATGTAGTCTTTGATGATAAGAAAATTCAAGGATTATTTGATGAAGGAAACCATGACATTTGGCATTTTGAAAATGAATCAACTAATAATGATGAAGAGAGTGATGATGATTTGGATATACCAATAAATCAAGTTCCCAGAAATTCCCCATTAATTGATGTCAATACTTCAACAGATAACTTATTAGTTGATAATCATCAATTGACTGATAATACATCAATTGATAACCATTCGATGGATAATCATTATGCTCAACAATCATCAAGTAGAATATTCATCTCAGGGGGAGGGTTTTTAAATATCAATCATATCACAGTGATCATAATCACAACAATGATCATGAAGCATCATCCTCAAGAACCAATTTGCTTCCACAAAGGAAATGGACTAAAAGCCATCTTTTTGTGTTAATCATTGGAGATGAAAATGATGGTGTCAAAACTAGAAGTGCAACTCAAAATGAATGTTTATATAGTAGTTTCATATCTCAAGAAGAACAAAAAAGGATTGAAAAAGCCTTAAATGATCCTAATTGGATAATAACTATGCAAAAAGAGTTGAATCAGTTTGAAAGAAATAAGGTATGGAAGCTGGTGCTCAAACCAAAGAACAAGTATGTTATTGGTAAAAAGTGGGTATTCAGAAACAAAATGGATGAATTTGGTATAGTGACAAGGAACAAGGCAAGACTAGTTGCAAAGGGTTACTCACAGGAAAAAAGAATATATTTTGATGAAACTTTTACACCTGTTGCAAGGTTAGAAGCCATAAGGATTTTTCTGGTCTATGTTGCATATGCCAATTTCAAAGTCTACCAGATGGATGTGAAAAGTGCTTTTCTCAATGGGGAACTAGAAGAAGAAGTATATGTGGAACAAACTCCTAGTTTTGTTGATCCAATTCATCAATGTTTTGTATACTATCTTCTCAAAGCACTATATGGTTTGAAACAAGTACCTAGAGCATGGTATGACACACTTTTTAAATTCTTGATTGAGAACCACTTCACAAGAGGTACTATTGATAAAACTCTCTTTCATAGAAATGTTAATGACTCTATTATTCTTGTTCAAATGTATGTAGATGACATTATTTTTAGCTCAACTGATGAGAAACTTTATCAAAAGTTTGTTAAGTTGATACAGAGTAAATATGAAATGAGCATGATGGGAGAACTTACCTACTTTCTTGGTTTTCAAGTCAAACAAGTTAAGGATAATATTTTTATAAATCAAACCAAATATGTAAATTTGATTTAAGTGATTGCTCTTCTGCAAAAACTCCTATGGCCACTGCCACTAAACTTGAATTGAATACTAAGAAAGATAAAGTGGACATTTCAAGTTATAGAGGCATGGTTGACTCATTACTTTATTTAACTACAGGAGGTCAGACATAATGTTTACTACATGTTTTTGTGTTAGGTTTTAGGCTGATCCTGGAGAGTGTCATTTGAATGCTATAAAAAGAATATTCAAATATCTCAAAGGGACACCAAATCTTAGTATTTGGTACCCTAGAGACTCTGGATTTGATTTAATTAGTTATTCAGATGCTGACTATGCAGGTTGCAGAATTGATAGAAAAAGTACAACTGACACATGTCAATTTCTAGAAAATAAGTTTGTATCATGGTTTAGCAAAAAGTAAAATTCAGTGTCCACACCACAGTAGAGGCTGAGTATATTGCTTCTGGAAGGTGTTGTGCACAAGTGTTATGGATGAGGAACCAATTGTTTGATTATGGATTTAATTTAAGCAAGATTATAATATTCTGTGATAAAACAAGTGCAATTAATATAACTGAAAATTCAGTTCAACACTCAAGGACCAAACACATAGACATAAGATATCACTTCATTAGGGAACATGTAATGAATGATATTGTTGAATTACATTTAGTCCCTAGTGAAAGACAACTTGCAGACATTTTCACCAAATCACTAGATGAATCTACTTTCAATAGATTGGTCTGTGTTTTAGGTATGCTTAACTTTATTTAATCTTTTGAAATGTCTGACAAGTTATTTTCTTTATTTTTTAAATTTGTAGCCATTAATTATGTTTATCTAGTTGATTTTTCAATAATCAATTGATAGACATTTTATTTATCAATGGATATCTCTCATTTATCGACAATAATATTTCAATTAATGATATATTTGTTTATCAATGAATATTGTTACCTATCGATGGATAAAATTTTATCAATCGATGACGTGGAAGTTTTAGGGTCCATGTCATCAATCGACCTGTAATAAATCTAGTCGTTGATTACTTATTCTATCAATCGAATTATACTTTCATTCTTGTAAGTATAACAGTCGATTACCAGAATTAGTAACTCTGTTAATTTACTTTTTATCTAACAGTCAATTGAGAATTGAGCAATCAATTTTTCTTCAAAAATATAAATAGTCAGATTAAAATTTCTTTTAATCCTTACTTAAATTCTCAACTAATTACCTCTCGATTCTATCTCTCTCTCTCTCTTTTTACGAACTCAATCCCTAGTTTTGTCTCTTCTCAATTCTCCCTTACTCTTAATTTCATTAAGTTTCCTGCACACTAACATTTACTAGAGCAATGGTATCCGCTCTACATCATCAAAGAAAGTATCTCAAGGCGGCTGCTACTACCAATTGAACAATTTTGTAGCCTGCACAATTGTGGAAGAAGCACCACAAGAATTTCATCCCTTGATGAGGTTCCTTGAAAGTGGCATAGTGAGGAAAGCTTTGAAGGATGCTCCAAAGATAGTTTGCAACTTGTTGAAAGAATTCTGAGCTAGTGTGGTGGTTGCCAAAGACTATTCAAACATTTCATTTACTTGCAAGGGAGATAAGTATATTCTTACTACTGTTGCCATAAATGAATGTTTAGATTTGCCATCTAATAAAACTGATAATGCACCCACTAAAAAGGATATTAAAAGCATGCTTAGGTCTGTTAATTATGATAATCCTGAAATTAGCTTAGGTCATGTGGTTAGGAAGCATCTTAGAAAAGAGTGGTTTTATTTCTTTGATGCCATTATTAAGTGTTTTAGTGGTAAAATTAGTAACTTTGATGCCATAATAACCAGTATGCAACAAATAGATTACAATACATTGTTTGATAGGTATTATAACTTGTCTTCAATAATTATAAATGAAATTGCTGCTAAATTGGGAAATAAGGCTGGTAGATCTAACCATATCTATTATGCTAGATTTATTATGTTGTTTATTATTCATTTTGACTAAGGACATTGAGATTGACAGGGAGACAGAGACATTGAGATTGATAAAATCTGACTGTTTCTCATAATGCAGTATATGATCTAGCTTTCCTTATCCCATGCACCGTAAAAGAAATAAAAAACTGAACGAACGTCCAAAGTTGTCACCGGAGAAAACTTGAAAGCTTATTGCTTCAAAGGCAAAAGCCTAAGCTGTTACACAAAATACAGAACAAAAGAACACACGATATAAATAGCCAAGATATAAAAGACAACATTTTCCGAACTCCATTTACAGACAACTCTTTAATGAAATTATGCAATATATATATATATATATATATATATATATATATATATATATATATATATATATATATATATATATATATATATATATATATATATGTATGTATGTATATATATATATATATGTATGTATGTATGAGATAAAAAATAAGATAATACCAAGTTCAAATCTTGGTCATTACTAATTTGTCTGAAAATGGTAGTGATATCACTAGGTAATGATGATCTATATAACTTCAATCCAATTGATTATTGAGGATTTCCTTCTAGATAAATCACACACGGAGATCATTCTGAGTTCAAGTAACAATTGAGCCTTATTCATACTTGTTGGTCCATATTCAATATTCACTGAACCAACATCATTTTTTAAAGTTGCACCAAAAGAAGGTTCATTTCAACTGTGCTAGAAGGCGTTCAAATTCAAGACTCAAAGTTCAGATTCCTATCAATCTCTGACCTTAGGCAGCTGATCATTACACTTCCCTAACATCCCAAGGATAAAAGTAAAACAATTAGATTCTTTATTGTAATTACAGAGTAAGATAACCCCTACGTAAAGATCAGAGGGCTGGAGGATTTAACTCCTAGAACTTTGAAATTATCCATAAAAGATTAACAAAAAAGTATATGAGAATCGAATTAGAAATTCAACTACTTTCACAATACGAGTACACCTCATGATTCACACTGTGATGTTTCAGATTGCTTGCAGAAAGAATGAAAGCACAGATTAGCAACGACGACAACATATCTTATGTGCACTGACATTTAAGTACAACTACACACACAGAAAAAGAAAGAGAGAGATTAAAGGACAGATCATCTTACCTTGAAATAACCTCGTGGCCTATCTCCCTGTTATATTGAAATAAACATCACTTTTGAAAGTGACCATTTCTTTCCAACTTTTCTGCATTTACAGGCTATAGCTAAAACAACAAGATAGATTCTGCATTTATAGCCAAAACAAAAAGATAGAAAAATCAACCAACTCAATGATTAATACATCAATAATAATATCAAAATATCACTAACAAAAGGACTGACATTTTGCTGCAAATATAGAAATATTTACTCTGCAGAAAAGGTGCCTACTTGCTGTGACAATGCAATATGAGAATTTTATGAGGGTTCATACGATGATCTTTGACAAGACTAAACGTCTAGGACTCTACCACTACAGCTTGCATAGAATTTGAAAGAAGGAACCATAGTAAGAAATACACCTAAAATGTATTAATTTCCAAAAAATCATTACTAATAACAAATTGCAATTATTCCTCCAGCATGTGGTAACCACCAACATCCAGGGCATATGCTCCCTCCATTGTATCCAGCTTGATTGTTTCTATTGGCTTGAATTCCATTCGACGATCGAGAGCAGCAAAAATAAAACGTCCAGTTGAATTCATATCGTTTGCCTATAGTTGGCAAGTTATCGGCAATTTGGCATGATTTAATAAAGATACTAACGATATTATTATACTTAGCAAATCAAATATAATAATTGAAAACAAACCTGTCTGGAGATCATGTAATGCCCACCAGCTCTTAAATAGAAATGAGCATTATTGACTACAAAACTCCCCTCCGGAGAAAACTAATAGAACATAACAAGTTCAATGAGAAGATGATATAGCATTACTTGAACATAATTTACAACCAAAGCATGACCCTCGTCATAAAGATATTAATAAAGCACTTAATACGAAAGAGAAATATAATATTGTCTAATTTTCATTTTGGGTATCTATATTATAATTATTTTACACTTTAATGCCTACATAATAGAAGTAAACATTATGATGATAATATATATTTTTAACACTGCAAGGGCTCCGATTCTCAACTTGAGAATCTGTCTAACAGCATCAGGTGTTCTTGTAAATATTAAGTTATTTAATGGCTAAAATGGTAATTATAGTCTTTCTATTCATATCATATATATATCAATACAGAATATATATATACCATGGCATATACAGTTATAAAATAAATTTTTGTAACTCACCCACCCGAATCATAATAGAAAAGACATATATTCCATTAAATTGCATACATTTTTCATTTATATCTATTTATTCTATCTTTTTAATGTATAATCTTATTTTCTATAATCTAGCTTCTCATAACCCGGCCCATCAATTGGAATCTTGTTCTCTTTTGAAGTATTCACCCTCATCTTTTACATTATTGATTTGATGGTTCCATTTTTATATGGGTTCTGTACTTCTGTATGATGGATTAGATAAGTTTTGTCTCACAAAGATATTTATATTCTTTTAATATTAAATGCTTAACTGAAATGTGTCCTATCTGATATGAATTATAAACTCAGTTTGGGTTGAAGGAAGAGAATTGATAATGGTAAGGGTGGATTACTTTATTGCAGGAGAAGAGTTTTAAATATTCAGGATTTTAATGGAGTTTGGATTGGATGTAGTTTTAATAAAAGAAAGTATTTATCAGTGGTACCAACACGGCAACCACGATTTAGATGAAACTCTAGCTGCTAATGTATTGGACACTGTTAACTTTAACTAACAGAACTAGAACAGAGCCCTTAAAGTGCTTCAAAATATTTTTTTGGCTATTAAAATCTTAAATATATAAAATTGGCCATTAAAGTGCAAAATGAAAATTTTACATGTACTTAAAATGCAATTTACTCTATAGTATTATGGGGACAGTAGAGAACCTGCTGCTCAGGATGATGATCAATCTCAGCAAAGATCACATCCACCATACCAACAAGCATGCGATGATAAATATGATAATAACATTTCCCTGTACTTGTCAAAACATTTGGCCTCTTGCCCGCCATGTCTGCAACATCATCGGAGAACCCCAGTACATAGACCAAACCATCCTGCAAATGAAATAGATATGTTTGCAAACTACTACTAAAGTACGCAAGGTATAAATGATAGCGACAAATGACTGACATTAGACCACATAACTTACCAAGCCAACAAGATCAGACAAATTAGAAACTGTAAGTCCACATACATTCCCCATATACAAAATATGTCTGAAAAACATAAAATGAAGCATAATTATTTAAATTAATTAATTTATTGCATAACTCATATGCTATTCCAAGTTCCAACAAACGATAATACTTACAATCCAGATATTGGTAACACCACAATGAATTACAGCACCCAACTTCGATCTAAGCGGATCCCATACTCTGTACTCAACTTCAGTTCTGTCCTCATTCTGGGATATAAATATTAAAATGAGTCCCAACACATAAAACTGGGTTGACAGATGGAACATAAAACTATGCAATATTGTGCATTAAACGTTGATAACAGTAAAAAAAGGCCAAAGGACCAATTTGGAGCATTTTCAAAACTCTAAATTCAGTACTAATGCCTTCATCTTTAATTAGTACATATTTTTACATAATTAAATACCTAATTATTGTTATTTCTGCAATAGAAGAATGGTATGATCAGTATGATATGACTGATGAAAGGCGAGTCAGATTTGCTAAAATGAAGCTTGTTAAACTTTCAAAAGTATGGTGGAATGGTGTCGAGGCAGATTTCAGAAGATTGCGGAGACCTCCAATTACATCATGGCAAGAGATGAAAGCAAAGCTTCGAGACAAGTATATGCCACCTAATTATGAAGAAAGACTTTGCGAGCAGCTTATTAATTTAAAATAAGGCACGATGACAATGACAGAGTACATGCAAAAGTTCGACGAATTGAGGACTCGAAGCCAAATTAAAGATACTCGACATAGTTTGGCACGGTTCAAGTCTGGTCTCAGATTTGAAATAAGAAAAGAAATGCAGAGGTACGCGCCTTACAGTGTAGAAAATGCTTTTGATATCGCACTGGACTTGGAAGAATATATTAATGTCAACTTTTAAGAAAAATAATATGCAACAAAAAGACACAGAAAATTTGGTTGCAATACTACAGCAATAAAAAGACAAAGTACACGAATAAAAGCTAAGAAGGTGGAAAAGGGAAGAACATTGATAACAGGTCTGAAACTATAGTCTTAGGCGGCCCATGTAGTCGAAAAGACTCCTTAAAGAAGAGTTTTGCTATATTTACAGCATCGTAAGTCTTTGAACAAGCTATAAAGTGTGCCATCTTTGAAAATCAGTCAACAACTACAAAGATGGAATCATGTCCTCTGACTGTTCTTGGTAATCCAAGTACGAAATCTGTACTTAAATCTTGCCATGGTTGAGTAGGAACTGGTAGAGGCATATAGTATTTCTTTTTGTTCCTTTAGCCATTAATCAAATGCGACATTGTGCAACAACTGCTGCCACATCATGCTTGAGTCTAACCCAATAGAATCTTTCTTCCATCATAGCAATTGTTTCGTCTCTGCCAAAACCACGACTATGCAATTGGAGTTCTTTCTTCACACATTTCGGCTGCTTCTTGGAATTTACTGATATAATTATTGGGGATGACTTCATATGCAACTTTTGGACTTGCTTGTTCATCTTCTTTAGCTCTTCTGAACTTTTAGGATAGAGTGTAATATTGTTGCCTTTCCAAATAAAGTGATAAGTATTTTCCTTTCCATAATGAAATACGTCACGATCAAATAGGCAAGGTCTATCGAGTAGCATATGTGTGACATTCATGGAGGCCACATAACAATATATAGAGGCCTTCTAGTGACAATAACTGATGGGGACCAAGTACTGCTTACTGAACCGGAATAAATGTATTATCAATCCATTCCACATGATATGGTTGGGGTGTGACTCAGTAGGCAGTCCTAATCGTTCCACCGCCAAGGCTGAGATAACAACGATCATGGAATGTAAAAACTAGCTATTTTTGGCGAACCATGTGACATCTAATTAATGAACACAGAACTGAAGTTTTCATCCGCCCGTCATCCACAAAAAGATAGGTAAACATAAGTTGTTAATAGAAGTCTTGGGAATCTACTCCGTTATTTAATTGTAGAAAAGTAACAACCTGCTTATGGCTGAGTTTCAGTACAACAGTTCTATTAATCGGACCACATGTTGCAGTCCTTTTGAGATTGTTTTGGGCCTATGACCCAAGAAACCAATTGATTCGGTCCCTCTACCGATTTCTGGTCGGCACAACGCAGACGCGGGGGCTTTGGCTGAACATATTCAACAACTTCATGCTAATGTTCATCAAAAAATTACTAGAAGTAATGCTGATTACAAGAACAAGGCAGATGTGCATCATAGACACGCTGAATTTGAAGTTGGTGATAATTTTATGGTTCGTGTACATCTAGAACGTTTCCAAAACAGTAAATCCTGGTCCATGGAATTCTGGAATGAGGGAACTAGATCGCGATTCCATAGGCTGACCCACAAACCATGCAACACTGCTATGATTGGTATGATATGACTGATGAAAGGAGAGTCAGATTTTTTATTATTCTAATCATCTATATATGCATCACTTCGTTCATATCGTATATTATCTTCCGTGATTTAGTAGTATTTTACGATTAAAAATATTAGATTATTCATCAAGTATGTATCAATTATTTAGTATTATACTCATCTCAAATTAATTGATCTAGTTCGCCCAAAGTAAATAGTTAAGGACTGAAGAAAAATTTATAGTATCGAATTTCTAAAATTCTACAACAATAAATTGTACACTTGCAATTTAACTATTTTTAACACATCAGTCTTGAAGGGTTTAACATGTGACCTAAAAAGCATTTTCAACATAAAGATAATACGGAGTAATATCCATGGATATTCGAGAGGCAAATTCTTATCATATATAAATTGACTCACCTGAACACGTATTAATTTTTCACCATAAAGAGCTTCACTGGGCACTAGATTTCTTGTGCACAATATATTCTCCTTACCCTTGACACAGAAAAATCCATCAAATTTATGTTGCACGACCCTGACTTGTTCTTGTAAAAAAGAAGACCATGATGATGAAATCACAACGGGATGTGTTTGGTTGATGTAAAGGCGCGCCAGATTGATTTGGGCCTTCTCCAACTCTCCAGGCTGCATATAATAAAAAGTTTGGGTTAGTAAGGAATCATATACGTATAAATGGGTTGTAAGTGATAGCTTGAAGTAGGAACTAGGAACAACATACCTGCAAGCCAATGAAGTGGCCAATTTTCTCCCACAAACCACGCATGACATCATCGATCAGAATAGATCTTCGGCAGGCCAGTCCCGTTTTCCTTGCGATCAGTCCTCCCATAATCAAATCAGAAGTTCCAAGTTGAGAGCGATAGTTTGGTTTTGGAAAATAATCCGAGAGGAACTTGTTTAGCTTGTCACTCACATTTGCTGCAGAAGAAACAAAATACAATTTTCAGTAAAAAGGGCAGGATACGGGAATAAGGGTTTTAGACCGAAATTAACTTACACTTGGATATAGCATTCATTTGAACGAGAGCGTCCTCGTCAGATGAAAAAGGAGGATATGCTTTGAGCTCAAAGGGTTGGTCAGAGCGGTTAAGGTACTCTTCAACTGCTTAAAATTTTTACGTAGTAACTTCATTAATGCCATGGGCAAGAAAAAGGGCGTATCCCGTGGCACATTCAAAAAGTAGATGAATTGGCGTAACAAATCTATCAATCAAACCAATTTCAAGTATGAAACACGTCAAATTTAACAATAATTTTTTAATAGAGATTGTGATAGTTTTGAGAATCGGACACAGGGACAGGACTCATCAAGAACTATTACAAACACTAACAATCAACAAACAAATAAATTGAAACCCCCGAAACTATACTTGCAAAACATCAGTATAATCATCATTTCGAGGATTATTAATATTAAATGCGCGCTTAATCTCGAATTCAAAGCAAAATAATTTACCACTCCCCGGGCACGACTAATATCTGCAAGAGTAAGCTTATTATCTCTGTTTCTTTTTCTTGATCGCGCGGCACCATTACGATTAAACATTGGAAACATATTTGTTTAGGGGGCAAGTGATGATGATGATGATGATGATGGAGACACAGATTTGTTAACCTACAAGCATTTTATAATTTTAATTCGGCTTCGCGCTTTTGCATTGAATCATTTTGGATGTAGCGTCTAGCTTTGGAATGTCCCATTCTCATTAATTTGGTTTTAAAACAAGGGTGTTTCCGGTGTGCCTTGGGTATCCATTAGAAAAACTGATAGATTAAGGGGGTCAAATCGAGTCGAATAAATATGAATAGTAGTATAATCAGATTCGACTCGAAATTATAATTATTCGTATTAAATTCGGTTCGACTCGAATAAATCCCGAACTAGACAACTACTTGTTTTATTGTATTCGAATTCATATATAGTAATTTTATAAAATTAAGAATACTCGAATAAAATTCACTAAAAATTAAAATGTGATCACTAAAAATTAAAATGTGATTATATATAGTAATATTATATATAATAATATATATGCAACTTACGAATTCGAGTCGAATACGTATAATAAATATGTATTCGAGTACTCTAAAATTATTCGAATTACTCAAAATAAATATGACCGAATATCATAATGGTAAGATCCGACTCGGTATTCGTTCGAATTATAAAATAAGATTTAAATTCGCTCATTTTTAGACGAATACGAATTATATTCGTTTTTAACGAGTCGAATCCGGATTCGAATCCGAATTACTCGGATTCATTTTCAACCCTAATAGATTAATTAGCACTTTAATTATTTGCGGTTCGGGGGAAATCTTGTATGGATATAGATCATAAAATCAATTGCATATTTTCGACCAAAATTAGCATCGTAAATTGATATGGAAAACCATATTAAATATGTTAAATACACACTAATACTGCAATGGCCTCCTTCCAGGAAGCTTCCCCATGCAACTTTCCGTTCATTAACATTAACATTAAATAATGTGGCATATATATACATGCACATACAAGCTTTTACTTCTAAACCCTAGCTGCCTAGCTCCATTAGTTCCTTTGTCCACCATGAACAACATGATCAAGAACAAAGGTAGGAGAGAAATCAAACTAATAAAAGAACGAAATACTCGACATGTCACTTTTTCCAAGCGTCGTGTCGGTCTTTTCAAAAAGGCTAGCGAACTTTGTATTGTAACTGGTGCTGAGTGTGCCATTATCTGTGAATCTTTTGGTAAACGTGTTTATGCATTTGGCCATCCAAGTGTTGAGTCTGTTGTCGAGAAATATCGCGGTGATACGAGTTCTGATGAGGTGCTTGATGAGAATAATTCTGATGAAACCGACGGGATCAACTCCCCATGCATGCATGAGGAGTTGAAGAAACAGTATTTGGAAATTGCCAAGGAGATGGAGATGGAGATTGAGAAAAATAAATCACGGAATGCAACGGAAGGTGATTTATTTTGGTGGCAACAACCTTTTGATCATTTAGAAGTTGAAGAATTGGAGATGTATGTAAGTTCAATGGAAACATTGATGAATAATTTAAGATCGAGAGCTGATGATCTGATGGTGATTAAGTCTTCTGCATCGATGTTCGATGCAAATAAGACTGTGAATTCGAATGTTGCTGGATTATCGGATGAGAATTTAGCGAATAAGAATCTGGTTACGAATGATGATGAATTGCCGGATGGCTTCCTAGACGAGTTCTTCGCGATGAAGGAACTTAATTTCAATGATGATGGATTGGATGAATATTTAGATGATATCGAACTTCAAAATTATAATGTGCAGGCCCCTAATGCATATCGTAATACTGGTAATGAGGTGCAGTACTCTCATATTAATGGCAATTTTTCGGTTCCTGATGATTATGCACTACAAGAAAAAAGGCTAAAAGTCACGGACAAAAATCGGTAACTTTTAATTATAATCGACCGCTTTTGGTGACTTTTCATATAAATTCGACCGACCACACCCGGTCGCTTTTAAGCTGGTGGAAATTACATATTTCGGTGGCTTTTATAGAAAAGCGACCGGGAAGCCCGTCACTTTTATCAAAAATCAAAATTTACACTTACATCTCAAAAATTTGGCAAAAATTTGAAACTCCCTCCAATTTGGATTTAAAATCGACCGCATTTTGTCGGTCGAAAATAAGTTGAAGTAATAATTTTTGAGCCAATAAAGTTAACTGAATTCGGTCGATTTTAAATGACCTTTTTTTAAAAAAAATGTAAAAAATGTTCGTATATTTTTTTGTTTCTTAACTGTTCAGAGACTCATTTTCAAAAAATTCAAATACAACATAACATACATCATATTATAAGAGAGGCATGACAAAATTTAATGATAAAAGACATTAGTACTACACCAACATACTTAAATTACATTCAAGTTCAGGGACTAGCTACATTGTCCCATAAATCCTTTAAAACTTCCATATTAAGTACCAAAATACTACACAAAAGTTAAGCTAATAAATATTCGTCCCATAGATAGCTTATAACAAGTACCAAAAGATTTCATAATATTTAAGCTGCTTACAACTAGCAATACCAAAATATTTCATAATATATAAGCTGATTAATTAGTCTTCGACTTTAATCAATCTTCGTAAAGCGGATAGTGATTCAAAATTCTGTCATCATCATCGTTCTCTAATAAGAAGAACCCATCCTTGGGTGGAAACTTTTCTTGCAAATTATCCTACAAATAGAAAAGATATATAGTATAAAATTATTTAAATTGTTAAGAATTAAATGAAAGATGCAGAACTGTTTGTTATATGTCCAGTTTCATCTCTTTCCTGCTTAAATAGCTTTTGGTCTTTTTGCAAATGCCAACTATATATATTTAAACACTAATGCATAAGTATATCTATATAAAAAAAAATATCAGCCGTCCTACATTCATGTCATTATATCTCAATTATCCATTAAATAACTATATTCGGGTTGATACTCGGACACTACCCAATGATTTCGGGTTTTTTTATCCACCTAATTAGTTAGTATGTTACTAACTAGTAAGACGTTAAAGCATAGGAAGAAAGGCATTTTTCTCCTTGATTTAATTAACTAAGATTGATAGTAGTATATTTATATAAAAGGCCAAGGCCTGAGGAGGTGTTTAGTTATAATTATGAGAGGTTGAAGTAAACTATAAGTGCTATATATCTTATATATTTTCTCTATCGATTTCTTTAAGTCATATATTAATATTGTAAGATTTTATCTCAACCATGAATATGAAATGTATATCTGATGACTTATGGTTTGTAATACGCTTTAGTACAACTAATATTATAAGTATTGAGCATGAAAATAAAATGTACTCAGCATCATCAACCTGGGGTCGCATTAAGTTTACAGAGATTTTCAGTGTAGTTCAGTTGGCTTATTAATCAATATAAACTTGATCCCGATTTCTGCAATATAGTAAAAAGATCCCTCTGTACTCAGTGAGCATCCCAGGATCTCATTGTTGACCTCAGTCATGGATGTTTTGGTAAAGGCATTTACCAAGAAGTGCTCAAATTTTATGTTTTTTATGATGATATACTCAAATGTTTCGGGATACCTTTTCATGATGAGATCAAGCTAGCTTGCATACTCAGAGTTAAACTTATGACCCTGCCGTAACACAAAAACCACTTTTCTTCCAAAAAGTGCTCGCTTGATCACACGTTCCCCTGCAACCGGAGCTTCTATAAAAAAAATTTGGGGTCCATAGTCATCGAAATTGGGCTCCTGCATCGCCAATAACTCATCCACATCCAATTTCAATGGCTTACTGGATTGCCTTCTTGGCATCATCAACAGAATTTTCCACCACATCCTCTTCCGTCACCCTCCATAGTTAGTTTTGCTAAGGATTCTTCAAGCACCACTTTTTAAGATATTAGGGAAACAGCTAATGCCATCGAAAGAGTCACATTGTCCTGAGAGAAATTGTGAAATACTATATACCAGCATTAGTTTCCCTTTCAAGAAAGTTTAACTTGAACATATATGTATATTAATTAAGACTAAATAATGCAAGGCAGACACAATGAGCATCACCAGTGTTGGAGTCAGGAATAGACATGAGGGTACTCTAAAATAAATGATAAAAGTTATAAAACTTGCATATTAGCTACAGACTATAGTGGTATGTTTACACACCTGTAAATAAGCTGCTATTCAGAAGATCGAGTCAGGAGACTATGTACGCTATACCAGAAGCTTTTTGATCATATTGGTGATAGACAAAAACTAGGGGCCAGAGACCATAAACTGCATATACAGTATTAGATATGAAATATGTTATCACAATACTATACTCTGGTGGAAATGCAGAGAAACATTATGAAACCAAATACAAAGAATAATGCAGAAACAAAATATAGAGAATTTTGAAACCTGATATAAAAGAAAAGTAGTCCCTATCATAAGTGTCAGAACTGTAGATACTCTTTATTTTCCGAGGATCCACCGGTAGATTGTATAAATTGATTTCCACATTTTGACGAGCATTTACATTAGACTGACTACATTCTCCTATTAAGTTCGTCACCGGACAGATAGAACATCTCACTTTCAATTTGCCCAGTCAAAACAAATAAACAATTATCAGGTTCCGAGTATTACATAAACCATACAGAAAATCTACTTTATATAAATCTAACTGACCATAATCATAATTCACTATGTAGAAATAAAGTAAAATACCTCAAATATATTGCAATTCTGCTATAGAAAATAATGCAGTGGTCTTGGTCAGCTTGATTTACTTCAGGTAGTTCCCACTACTTGCCAATTCACTCATCTGCAATTCTTCATTCCTCACTCTGTATCTTTATTCTTTAGGTGTTTAGGCAAATTAGTTTAGAAATAAGAGTGTAAGTATATAACACTGTGGAGAGCCACTAATTATGAATTGTCTTACAGAACTAGATATACTCGATTCCTTTTAGGTAGCTTCAAATATTTCAGAACAATGCTGCAACACAAATGTACTAGAATGTTGGAGATTGCAGATGTGCCCATACAAGGTCAAAACAAAGTTTGATCAATATATTATGAAGATAAATATACTTTCATGAGCTCATAAGCTCGCTTCCTGGAGGACTTCTTTAAACGCCCGTGCCTTGTGTGAAATGAGTTCCCGATATCTAATATAAACATTTTCCAACTCGGAAATTTCCAATCTTTTGCAAAAGAAACCAATGGCAATGAAATTGCAGAGCTTCAGTGCCAACATTGCAATGTTCCCCTTATTTAAGTCATTCTTATAATGTGTGACCACGATAGTCAACCTCACCTATTCAGAATTATTGTGAGATTCTGTGAACTGGCAGGTGCAAGGAAATAGTCACACATATTCACAGGAAGAAGCACATCAAAGAGATCTGGAATTAGTAAAGCTGGAAAATAAAGACTTTTTTGTACTAAGTGCACGATTCCAGCTGGAGTCACTTTAAAGCAGGCTAACACAAAGATTTAGGCAACTGAAGATGGTCAAGCCGAGGGTTGTCAAAGCAGGCAAGCACATGAATCAAGATTCCGCAAAATTGCAGTTGTATTGTGATACTGGTGGTGGGACTTCATATATAGAGTTGGTGAGCTAGGTAAAGCCAACAAACTGGTTGCATTATTTTAGAATCTTCAACTTTCATTCGAAGTATGAGCTCGGTTTAGTGATTCAGATTTGAATAGAGACAATGAATAACAACGATGTGACTCAAACTTTAGCTGTTGAACATTGTGTAAAAATACAATTTTACAGTTAACACAATTATGAAAGTTATATATTCAACATGCTGTGTTCCATATTTAACACATACCTATAGATATCATAGATACGTATGAGATGAACCTCGATTACTTCGTTGGGCCAGCCAACTACTGGACATAATCTATAAATAATTTGGCACTTTGTGTCCCAGTTAATACAAATTTCATTGTAAGAAAATATTTACTAAAAGGTATTCAAAAGTGACTAAATTGGTCTCACGCTTAATATCTAATTCAACTAAAAAGACCCCTCCTTCACAGGCTCAACAATATTGTAGTTGATGTTGTGAAGCAGTGGGTAACAACAACTTATTCCTCTGCTATTTCTTTACATTCTTTTTGAAAAGTAAATGCTTAAAATATACCATCTCCAATGTAGCAAGCAGTAGCAGCAAGGCTGGTACCCATATTCCAAACTGAATCTGTCATCTCCTTGGCATCAAGAAGCAGATCTTGTAGTTTACTTGTGGCTCTATCAATGCGAGAGTCAGTGGCAAAAAGTTCATGCATCTGTTCAACATAGTTAAGATGTCCTATTAGCCAATCTAAATTGAATCCCCATCTCTGCAAATCAGCAAAAAGATCCCTGTACTCGGTCAGCATCTTGCTGTCGACCTCAGTCATAGAGGTTTTGGTGAAGGCATTCACTGCAGAGCACAACATTCCCAGCTTTATTGTCCAGATTTTCTTGTTTTGTATTGTTAGATGCTTAAAGGTATCTGGATACCTTTTCAGGATGAATTCAAGAAGGGCCTACATATTCAGAGTTAACTTCATGGCCCTGCCATAATACAAAACAGCATTCACCACAAGTTCCGCCTCGATTATGTTTTTCCTGTGACACAGAAGCTTCAATCTCTCTGACATTCTCAGCATTTACTACAAAACTTTCTACCGTATCCTCTTTTGGATTCTTTATTTCAACAGTGTTATCACACATGCCCTATCCCCCATCAAAGGAAAACCAAAAATTTGAAGGTATAATGCATAGTTTTACAATAAAATCGTACATAAATCATAATTTACTAGACAAACATGACAAATATAAGCGCATGCACCATTGCATTAAGGAGTACAGATGTCACTAAATACCTTAGTTTTGACAATCGTGGCACTTGGAGAGCCGCTGAGAAAGTATTGTTTGACAGAACTAGATATACTTGATTCGTCACATCCATAGGGCAGCTTCAGATTTTTCAAGTTATAGAATGTACAAGAATGTTTGAGATTGCAGATAGTGCCTAGAAAATGTCAAACCAATATTGATTAGAACGTAAAACAATTGGTGAATGAACTATAATACAAATACACATAATCAATATTGATTAAGTACACAGTTTTCGGATCATGCAATTAAGAAAATCCAAATGGATAATGCAGGAGAATTCACATCTCAATCTTTTAAAGATCATTGCATGTCAATTGGGATTGATATAGAATATCCGGTTCCTCACACACATACCCAAAATGGTTTAGCAAAATTTTTTATTAGGCGGATAAAGTTGATTGCTAGGCCTTTACTTATGAGGACAAATTTACCAAATACTGCTTGGGGACATGCAATATTACATGCTGCATCACTTGTTCATTTAAGACCACCTGCTTATCATAAATATTCCTCATTGCAGCTTATAAATGGTCAAGAACCAAATATCTCTCACGAGTTTTTGGGTGCGCAATTTATGTGCCGATATCTCCTCCCCAACGAACGAAAATGGGTCCCCAAAGAAGATTAGGGGTATATATTGGGTTTGACTCTCCCTCAATTATCAAATATTTAGAGCCCACGACTGGTGGTTTATTCAAGGCAAGATTTGCCGACTGTCATTTTGATGAGACAATTTTTCCTGCATTAGGGGGAGAAAAGTCAAATTTTGATAAGGAAAGACAGGAAATTTTGTGGAATGCAGCCTCTCTGTCTCATTATGATCCTCGCACAAGTCAATGTGAACTTGAAATTTAAAAGATTATCCACCTACAGAAAGTTATGAATACACTGCCCGATGCATTTACTGATGTCAAAAATGTCACAAAGTCATATATACCAGCCATCAATTCTCCTTGTAAGATTAAACTTCCCGATGAAGGAAATAAAATCATGCTAGCAAATGAGTCTAAAGCACGCCAGAAGCGTGGTAGACCTATTGGATCCAAGGATAAAAATCCAAGAAAAACAAGGAAGTTTGATAAGTAAGTTGGTACATCAAATGACATCATTCCTAATGAAATGGAATCGATCATTGAAGAGACGTCTTCAAAAGATGATCGAACACCTGAAATTGTTGACAATGAAGAGATCTCGATAAATTATGTCATTTCAGGAAAGAGGTGGAATAGAAAAGAAATTGTCGTGGATGAAATATTTGCATATGCAGTTGCTCTTGACATTTCTGAAAAAATCGAGGATCATGAACCTAGATCGATCTACGAATGTAAAAGAAGAAATGATTGGCCAAAATGGAGAGATGCTATTGAGACAGAATTGAAATCACTTTAAAAATGTCAAGTTTTTGGACCAATTGTCCAAACACCTGCAGGTGTGAAACCCGTTGGTTATAGATGGGTTTTTGTGCGCAAACAAAATGAGAAAAATGAAGCTGTGAGATACAAAGCACGCCTTGTTGCCCAAGGTTTCTCGCAAAGACCAGGAATTGATTATGAAGAGACTTATATATCAGTCATGGATGCAACAACATTCAGATTTTTACTTAGCCTATCAATTATAGAAGGGCTCCGAACGAATTTAATGGATGTTGTGACTGCTTACTTGTATGGGTCGCTTGATAATGAAATTTACATGAAAATTCCTGATGGATTACAAATGCCTGAAGCATTTAATTCTAGACCCCGAAAGGTGTACTCAATCAAATTAAGAAGATCTTTGTACGGGTTGAAACAATCAGGGCGGATGTGGTATAATCGTCTCAGTGAGTATCTTTTGAAAGAAGGATACATTAATAATGTCATTTGTCCATGTGTCTTTATTAAAAGGACAAAAATGGGATTTGTTATCATTGCAGTTTATGTTGACGATTTGAATATCATTGGGACCCATGATGAACTTGACGAGACGATTGCATACTTGAAGAAAGAATTTGAAATGAAAGACTTGGGTAAAACAAAGCGGTGTCTCGGTCTTCAAGTTGAACATTTATCAAAGGGAATCTTTGTTCACCAGTCATCATATATTGAAAAGATCCTTAAACATTTTATCATGGATAAATCATACCCTGTGAGTACACACATGGTTGTTCGTTCACTTGAAAAGAAGAAGGATCTATTCCATCCTAGAGAATAGGGAGAAGAACTTCTCAGTCCTGAAGTACCATATCTTAGTGTTATTGATGCACTAATGTATCTTGCCAATTATGCACGCCCTGATATTGCATTTTCTGTTAATTTATTGGCAAGACATAGTTCTGCTCCAACTCAAAGACATTGAACGGGTATGAAATCAATTTTTAGATATCTTCGAGGTACAATGGATATGGGTTTGTTTTATGCTAAAGATTCAAAAGCTGAACTAGTTGGATATGCCGACGCTGGATATCGATCTGATCGCCATAAAGGAAGATCACAAACAGGTTACATATTCACATATGGTAATACTGCAATATCTTGGAGATCTACAAAGCAAACCCTTGTAGCAACCTCTATAAACCATGCTGAACTATTGGCACTTCATGAAACAAGTCACGAATGTGTGTGGCTAAAATCTTTGGTCCATCATATCCGAGAGTCATGTGGTCTTTCACTCAACAAAGGGATTCCTACTATTTTATACGAAGACAACGAAGCATGTATCACTCAGACTAGAGAAGGCTAAATTAAAGGATATCGGATAAAATCCATTGATCCAAAATTCTTTTTCACCCATGAACTTCAACAAAGAAGAGATATTGATCGGATTCGTTCATGTGAAAATCCGGCAGATTTATTCACAAAGGCACTTCCTATATCTTCATTCGAGAAATTGGTACACAAGATTGGATTACACAAATTTCGAGATATATTATGATATTCATAATCATCTTAAAATGAGGGGGAGACAGATATTTTATTATCTGTACAACACATGTACTCTTTTTCCTTCACTAGGGTTTTTCCCATAGGCTTTTTCTTAGTAAGGTCTTAACGAGACATAATGTTAGTACAAGTCATCCAAGGGGGAATGTTATGAAATATGAATAGTTGGATGACTTTCTACATTTCTAATGTAAGTCTTTTAGTTTTCCAACCTTTGGCTTTTCAATTCTATATAACTTAATTTTATGGCCTATATATAGGCTTTGTATGAAGTTGTGGTGAGATATAGAAAATGAGTTCAATCTCTCTTTATACTTTCTAGTCTCTACTTATATATTCACAACATCTTGTTCTTTTTCCCATACAAATATGTAGAATATTTTTTGAAAGTACCCTTTCTTTTATACTTCCAATATTGACTAAATTAAATACACATGAAGAAACCAAGGAGTTACTTAGTGTACAACACTAAATAAGACTATTACATTACGGATGGGCATTCAACCCGCCCCGCCCGATCCCGATTCGATCGCCGCCCCGTTCGGGTCATGAAATTTTTCGGGTTCGAGGCGGGGAATGGAGAAAAATTTATAAAAATTTTGGGGATCGCGGTGGGGTCGGGGATTAGGGTCTCTCCGCCCCAATCCCCGATTCTCGTTTCTAATATTTAATAAATTTAATAATTTATATATATTTATATGTATCAAATAAATTATTAAAAATATATATTATTTTAATTTTATTTTAATTTTATTTTTAAATTCTATATTATTATTTTAAAATTTTCATATTATAATATAATATAATTTTAATCTTTTATATATATTGTAAATAAATGTTAATTTGAATTCGGGATTAAAATATAGTATTAAATTAAAAAATGTATATAAAATATTATAATTTATCATGTTAATATATGTTTAGAAAAAATATTTTATATTTTATAAAAAAATTAAAAAATAATAAAAATTTCCCGATTTCTTGCGGGGATTCTCGTTCCCCATTCAGGACGGGGATCGGGGCGGGTTCGGAAATAGGGTTTGGGTTCAGAGATCGGGGGCAGGGATAGCACTCCTCGATCCCGAAGTTACCCGATGTCCATCCCTACTAATTACCAGGCAATTTAGCCACCCTAGACTTGTAAATTTGAAATTTTTAATTTTTTAATTGTGTTAGAATGATATTTTTTAATATTGTAAACTGATAAAGGCAAAAGGTAAAATTTTGATAAATATTATATAACAATTTAATTAATGATAAATATTAAATTAACTTTAAATACTCCCTCCATCTCACAATATAAGTCTTGTTTGATAAAAAAATTCTCATTTTATGTGTCTTGTTCTTTTTTACATACAAATATGTGGAATATTTTTTGAAAGTACCCTTTCTTTTATACTTCCAATATTGACTAAATTAAATACACATGAAGAGAAACCAAGGAGTTACTTAGTGTACAACACTAAATAAGACTACTCCATCCATTTTTTTATAAGTCACTTTGACTTGTAGCACACATCTTTAGGTGCCTTGACCGCATAGTAAAAATAAATATTTTTAAAATTTTCTTTTTCTGAATTAAAATATTGATTACATATTTTAATTCGAAAAAAGAAAATTTGAAAAATAATTATTTTTACTATGCGTTCAAAGCACCTAAAAATGTGTGTCAAAAGTCAAAGCGATTTATAAAAAAATGGAGGGAGTATTACATAGGTAAAATAGTTAATATTTTAATCCGATTTCATAGGTAGAATTGTACTATTAAATACTCCTTAATATATGTGAAATTTACAAAGTGGACACATATTGTGAGATGGAGGGAGTATAATTTTACAAGCCGATATCTCTCTATTTCTCTCAAAGTTAACATAAATGCACTACACCCAGTTCTATAAAAACTCAATTGCCAAAATTTATATAATATTTGTTATTCCTTATAACAATGTCAATGTTTGTAGAAGGGGGGGGGTTGAATACAAATATTAAAACTTTTTGTGTGTTCTAATATTTGTTCTTGATGTTTGATAGAATAAGAGAATAAGTTCGAACAAATTAATGCTGAAAAATAAAACTGAACAAAGAGATTTAAAATTATTGATGGATTGGTTTTTCCATCAATGTATATTTTTGCTCAATGCTCCTAGGTTAAAAGAAACCTAGCTGCGTTTACAAGATTAGAAAACAAATCAACTGTTCTTACACATGTGCTCTCAAGCTTGAATAGTTGATTAAGAAATATGTCTCACTTGTATATTTTCTAATAATGCTTCTACACTTGTTTATATACCACAAGTGTTCTTTTACAATTCCTATTCTAGGATTGTTTCTACCTGCCTTCCTTTTACCTTTTTCTATTTTACAAAAAGGTTTGAAAGACAGCTTCTGATTGAGTCTTCACAGTCACTCTAGACTGTCTTCCATAGGTGTGCTTTTGTTCTCTGGATCTTCAACAGATATTCTTTCTGTGTTGTCACACTCAATTGATAATTTGCTGTCAAGCATATCAATTGATCCATTCTTTAATCCATCAACTGATGTACTTCTTCGATTGATCTTTATATCCATCGATTGATAAAAGATGTCTTATCGATTGATAGATGTTATCAATCGATATATCAGTCGATGGGTCTTCACATCAGTTGATGGTCTTCAATCCTTGGCTTGGCTTCTTCGATTGATCCTCCATCCATCGATGCTTCAATATCAATTGATCATCCTTCACTTGTGCAATTTCCTGTCTTCACATAATTACAATTTAACAGTTTAATTTACACATCAATTGATGATCCATATCAATCGACTCTAACATCAATTGATGAACAAAATATCAATTGATTTACACCTTATCGATTGAAATAGACAAAGTACACCTATGCTACAATCCAAATTATCAGTTGATTCATATAAACACTTCAACTGATAAATGGTTTCCTGATCAATTGATATTTATAACTTTCATATCAATTGATCAGTTACAACAAATAAAATTTCTATGATTCTAAGATTAATGTTATCATCAAATCACATGTAGATTCCTAACAATCTCCCCCTATTTGTGTCTGTGTTATTAACAGGCATAAATCTACTTGATGATAACAAAAACCCTTAAAAAAAATTACATTTAGATAGAATCAAGAAACTTAATTGGCACATTAATTTTGGAAGTACCGGATTGATATATAACTCCTGCAAGCAGCTTCAATATCTTCATAATTTAATTTAGTTCCTCTTCCTCCTTTTCTCAGCATTTTCCTTTAGTTGCCTCATGAAAGAACTTCTCAATATTGCTTCATCCCTGTCAGTTTCTCCAAGTTGCCGCATAAGGTAGTGTATTTCTTCATCTGTGATTTTGTCCAGATATTTGCAGATATCAAAGAACTTTGTGTTGCCCTCTATATCTGTAAAAATCATAGCATACTTTGGCTCCAACACCACCTTTTTGACCTGTGACTTCCATAGCTTTAGAGGTGAATCAGGTTCAGCTTCTGCCTTGGATCTTCTTAACCTTGAAATTTGTTGTTGTATCTCCTGAGCAATTGTTGTGTTGAGTTTGTACTTTCTGTTGAGTAGAGGAAGAATAGTCTTTAAAACATTGTAGCTTTGCTTCATTATTACCTTCAATGAATAGATTGTTTTCACTCCATTTTCATACTCCAACCTCATTGATTCTTCATGGTTAGAGGTTGCAGGGTGAGTCCTTACTCCAATTAATCCTTTTTCATTGATTACTGGTATTCCCTTCAAATCATAACCTTCAATTGTGACCTCCTCCTTGATTTCTTCTTGTTGACCCTGGAGGTTTTCCTGAACCACTATTTCTTGAGTAGAACTTGACCTTTTCTTGGCCATAGAAACTTTTCTCCTTTTTCTCAAAGGTTGCTCTGCCTGTAGCTCTTCTTCCAAATGCCATTGCATTTCCATCTGTCTAGCAATCTCTTCATTCTCCCTTTCTCTCCTTGAGGCATCTGAGATTCCTGTAGTGATGGCTCCTTGAAGTAGCTTTTGACTTACTGGTTCAGTCTCTTTCTTCTTCTCTTCTTCAATCACTATTGCTTTCCCTTTCTTCTTTTCTTTAAGAGTTTCAATATCCAATTGAAGAAAAGCTTCTGTATTTGAGTTTCTTTCCTTGGCAGCCTTTTGTGCATCTTCATTTAATTTTCTTGTTTGAGCAATGAACTCATCCAAGTCTCCTTTTTCTACTGCCTCTGTTACTAACTCAGTGCTTCTCCTTAGATCTTCAATTCTTTTCTTTTCTCTCTCAATCATTGTTTGAATTTCTTTCTCCCTAGAAATTTTCCTAGCTTCAAGATCATCATCAAACTTCTTGTAATCTTTCTTTTTCTGTTCTAAATTATCTTTTGGAGAATTAGATGACTTAGATTTCTTTGAAGATAGATTGTCCATGTTACTTCTGCTTTTATCTCTTCTCGGTGCAGAACCACCAATGCCACTTGACTTATCCATACCAGAACCACCTATTCCACCACTTCCACTGCCTTTGCCATCACCACCATCATCATCCTTCTTCTTTGTATTCTCCCCCTTTTTGTTATCATCAATTGGAGGGGGTGGTGGAAGTCTGTCAAGAAACTTTTGAAGAATGGAAGCATGAAGACTTTGACCTCTGATAATATCATCCATCTTCTTTTCTAGAGAACATACTCTTGTCTCCAAAGATGTAAAATTTTTGGATTCTTTGAAAAGCTTGTCTTTGATGCTATTCATGGTGTTGAATGGTAGCTTCTCATCCAATCTCCTGTCCATTGCATCCTTGTTAGATGAGATAGAGTCTTTAATCCTCTCCAGTTCCCTCCTTACTCCTGTTACTGTCATCTTTTGAATTTTCATTGATTCTCTAATATAGTGAGCAATTCTCCTTTGAGTAGGATCTTCAATTTCTCCTTCCACCATTGCTCTTCTATATTGAGAGAGAATTTCAGTCTCAGCAGCTTCTAAGGAACCATCAATAGTGCTCATCCATGGCTCTTCATCAGAATCACTCTCCAACTCTTCAGGTGCCATATAACAAGTGTCTGTTGTATTGGCGATGCTTTCCTTCAGATTCCTGGTCCTTTGATCTGTATGATCAATGCCCAAGAGTTGTTCTGCATTCCTGTTACTTGAAGTAGCCAACCCTTGATATTGTGGATCAGGATGAATGAAATTCTTTGGATCCAATTCACCAGCATCTATTTCCTCTTCAAAGTCCTTAGCAATTCCACACCCACTAGCTTCAGCATTGTTTGCTCCCCCTATTTCCTTTACTCCTTCTTCTGCCATCATTTCAATTTCCAATTCCTGTGCAAAAAGTAGACTGTTTTTATCACTTCCACTCATCTCTCTATTTTGCATCAGGATCTCATCCTGGAATCTCACATCTCCCTCACTCATTTCTTTTGCACCTACTAAGGTGGGGCCCTCAAGTGTTTCACTCTCATTCCTGGAAGAAATAGGAATGTTTTTACTCACTTCCTCTCCTTTTGCCAGGTTACAATCCTGCCTCTCACTCAACTCACTCAATCCTAAGAGTGTTTGTGCAACATCAATTGATTGAGCATCAATTGATGTATTGACATTATCAGTTGAAGTGGTGTTTGGGATATCCATCGATTGATGCATACCCATCGATTGATCTTGAGTATCGATCGATGGCTTATCAGTCGATGGCTGAATATCAATTGATGAAGGAACATCAATTGATGGAGAAGAAACAGTTGAGATAATTTGTGAAGTTATGTTTGAGATGATATTGGAAATAGAATCCTGAAAATTCTGAGAAGAAGATTCAGGGGAGAGTGTTGGCTTCTCCTTGAAAAACAAAGAAGGAGAATCTGAAAATGTTCGATAGTCTATCAAAACATTTTCTGAAGAAGTTTGAGATGGGGATAGAAGAATAGAAGAGATAGGAATTGAAAGAGAATGGGGCTGCATCTCATCATTTATATGAGATGCATCATGCAGACTTTGTGAAGGCTCCTCCACAGTTTCCTGTGGTTTTGCAGTGTGTGATTCCCCAAGTGCAAAGGTGACTTTCTTTTCTCTTCTTTTGTATGGTGTTAGTGTTTTGGCTTTTGTGTCCCCAATTTGATTCTGTGCCCCTGGTTGTGGGCTATTTTCAATATTGTCATCCTTTTGAGAGAATGACAATAGGGATGTGGTATTTTCCATATTAACATCCACAGTCTTTTGGGAGACTATGGAGTGGCTAGGTTGAGATTGCACACCCTCACTCTCCTTATCCTTTTGGGTTCTTAGATATTCCCCAGTTCCCTCACCACCTACATCCTCCTCTAATCTATCTACCACACTAGTTGATTTTCTTTTCTTGGTTTTAACAACAGCAGGTTTTTGAGAACCTGTTGAGGTTGGTTTCTTAGATTTGGATTTAGAGATTGGTTGTGTGGCCTGGGTAGGAGGGTTGGGGTCATTACTACCACCCTCCATAGTCACAGAAGGCAAAGAAGAATTAGGTTTAGAAGAGTTTAAAGTAGAGATAAATACCTGAACAAAAGGGGGATAGATCAATTCCACATTGCTGTGAAGATTGATCCTAACCAAGTCTTTAAAGACCCTTTTGTTTTGAGTCCAGCAATCCAAAATTTCTGTATTCCTGTCAATCTCAATATCCTTGACAAAGTGGTTAATAATAATCATAATAAATCTTGCATAATAAATATGATTAGATCTATTTATTTTATTCCCCAATTTGGCAGATATTTCATTGAGTAACAGGCTTCCTAAATTATTATATCTATCATATAAAATGTTATACCCTACTTGTTGCATACTAGTTGTTATTGCATCAAAATTACTAACCTTACCAGAAAAACACTTTATTAAAGCATCAAAGAAATATGACCATTCTTTTCTTAGATTCTTTCTAACAATACTACCTAGACAAGCATCAGGAGCAGTATAGTTGATTTCCCTAAGCATGTTTCTAATATTTGTGTCAGTGGGTGCATTTTCGGTATTATTTGCAGGAATATTTAAACACTCACCCAAGACCACAGTGGTTAGAATATACCTTTGTCCTTTGCATTCAAAGGAGATTGTAGAAAAATCATCTGCTACTTCTGCTGTTGTCCAGAATTCTTCAACTAGATTGCACACTATTTTTGGTGCTTCTGAGATGGCCTTTGCAATTTTCGAACTCCTTAGAAATTCTATTAGGGGATGAAATTCTGTTGGGGCTTCCTCCACCATAGTGCAAGCAACGAAGTTGTTGAGCTCATAGTAGAATCCAGATTGTGAGAATTTCTTTGAAGATGCCATTATCGTGTTTGAAGATTTATAAATTGAATTAACTGGCAAACTTGTTAGTAATTATAACAGAAATAATAAATAGATAGTAGTAGATTAGGGTTCTTAGCAAGAGATAGATACAGAGTAAGTTCGAAGATTGAGAAAGAGAAAGAGATAGAAAAATCAATAGTAAAAATGCAAGTAAGAATTAAAAGAAGTTTTAATCTCACTATTTATATTTACTGATTTCCCAACCAATTTCTTACTCAAAATAGAACTAAATCGACCGTTGGAAGAGTATTGATAATTAAAAGTTACCAATTTTGGCAATCGATTGTTATACATACAGGAATGTACGTGTTTAATCAATTGATAAAATAAGTAATCAACGGCTACATTTTTGTACAGGTCGATTGATGACATGGACCCCTTTAAATTCTAGGTCATCGATTGATAAAATTGCTTATCCATCGTCAGGTACAATTATCCATCGATAGACAAATATATCATCGATTGATATATCTATCTGTCGATAGTTACCCCTATCCATCGATAAACAAATATATCATCAATTGATATATTTATCTGTCGACAGCTCCATTAATATCCATTGATATGTAAAATATTTATCAGTTGATTATTGAAGAATCAATAATTTAACATAGTCAATGGCTACATGTATTATAAATACATAACTTGTCAGACATTTAAAGGATTAGATATAATTAAGCATACCTAAATCACAGACCAAACTATTGAAGGTAGATTCATCTAATGGTTTGGTAAAAATGTCTGCAAGTTGTCTTTCACTAGGGACAAAATGTAATTCAACTGTACCATTCATTACATGTTCCCTAATGAAGTGATACCTTATGTCAATGTGCTTGGTTCTGGAATGTTGTACAGGATTTTCTGTTATAGCAATGGCACTTGTATTATCACAAAAAATAGGAATCTTGTTCAAGTTGAACCCATAGTCAAGTAGTTGATTCCTCATCCATAATATTTGTGCACAGCAACTTCCAGCTGCAATGTATTCAGCCTCTGCAGTAGATGTAGACACTGAATTCTGCTTCTTGCTAAACCATGAAACAAGCTTATTTCCTAGAAATTGACAGGAACCTGTTGTGTTTTTTCTGTCAATTCTGCAACCTGTATAGTCTCTTGTGAAGTGATTCTCAATCAAGAATTTAGACAATGTGTCATACCAGGCTCTAGGTGCTTGCTTCAATCCATAAAGTGCCTTGAGAAGATAGTATACAAATCCAGGATGAATAGGATCAATAAAACCAGGAGGTTGTTCTACATAAACTTCTTCTTCTAGTTCTCCATTGAGAAAAGCACTTTTCACATCCATCTGATACACCTTGAAATTTGCATAAGCAGCATATGCTAGAAAGATTCTGATTGCTTCCAATCTTGCAACTGGTGCAAAAGTTTCATCAAAATCTATGCCTTCTTCTTGTGAATAGCCCTTTGCCACTAATCTTGCTTTATTTCTTGTCACTGTACCAGATTCATCCATTTTGTTTCTGAACACCCATTTTGTACCAATGATAGACTTGTTCTTTGGTTTGGGCACCAGCTTCCATACCTTGTTTCTTTCAAATTGATTCAACTCTTCTTGCATAGCAATTATCCAATCAGGATCATTCAAGGCTTCTTCAATCCTTTTTGGTTCTTCTTGAGACAGGAAGCTACTATACAAGCATTCATTTTGAGTTGCACTTCTAGTTTTGACACCATCATTTGCATCTCCAATTATTAATTCAAAGGGATGGCTGTTTGTCCATTTCCTTTGTGATGGTAAATTTGTCCTTGAAGATGATGCTTCATGATCATTGGAAGTGTTATGATCATTGTGATGTGATTGACTATTTGAGAACCCTCCCCCTGAGATGGACACTCTACTTGAAGATTGTTGAGCAGAGTTGATATCCATCGAATGATTATCAATTGATGTATTATCAGTTGATTGATGATTGTCAACTGATAAGTTATCTGTTGATGCATTGACATCAATTGATGGGAGGATTCTAGGTACTTGAACTCTTGTTATTTCCACATCATCATCACTATCTTCAATATTACTTGTGGATTCATTTTCAAAATGCAATAGATCATGAAATCCTTCATCAAACAACCCTTGAATTTTCTTTTCATCAAAAACTACATGCATAGATTCCATAACAATGTGTAATCTAAGATTGTAGACTCTGTATGCTTTGGTTGTTATTCCATATCCAACAAATATAGCTTCATCAGCTTTGGCTTCAAATTTTCCTAGATTTTCACCTTGATTTCTCAGTAGAAAGCATTTGCAACCAAAGACATGAAGAAAGTTAACTGTTGGCTTCTTGTCTTTCTTTATCAATTGATATGGAGTTTTGCCTTGAGGTTTATTGATCATGGAAATATTTTGAATGTAACAAGCAGTATTAATTGCTTCTGCCCAGAAGTATGTAGGAAGTTTTGCTTCTTCTAACATAGTTCTAGCAGCTTCAATCAAGGTCCTATTTTTTCTTTCAACTACTCCATTTTGCTGTGGAGTTCTTGGAGCAGAGAAATGATGAGTGATACCTTTTTCTTCACAGAATTCTCTCATGGTTGAATTCTTGAATTCAGTACCATTGTCACTTCTAAGTTTCTTGACCTTCCATTCAGTGCCATTGTCAACATTCTTCACATGATTGATAATTAATTTGCTTGCTTCATCCTTAGAATGTAAGAAATATACCCATGAAAATCTTGTGAAGTCATCCACAATTACTAGGGCATATTTCTTTTTGGCAATTGACATGATGTTGACTGGACCAAATAAATCCATGTGCAATAATTCCAGAGGCTTATCAATTGATGATTCAGACTTTGACTTGAATGATGCTTTTCTTTGTTTTCCCTTTTGACATGCATCACATAGTCCATCCTTGGTGAATTCCATCTGTGGAATGCCTCTAACCAGATTCTTTCTAATCAATAAATTCATGGCTTTGAAATTCAAATGGGCTAGTTTCTTGTGCCAAGTCCAACTTTCTTCTGTATTGGCTTTGCTAAGTAGACATGTCATTGAATTTGCCTTTACAGAGTGAAAATCAGCCACATAGACATTCCCTTTTCTTTCTCCAGTTAAGAGAATTTCACCAGATTCTTTGTTGGCTATGATGCATGTTCAGTTGTAAACCACACACCATTACCATTATCACACAGTTGACTAATACTGAGCAAATTGTGCTTCAATCCATCAACTAGTGCTACAGTTTCAATGATAACATTTTCTTTTGCAATTGAGCCATATCCCAGAGTAAAACCTTTGCTGTTATCTCCAAAAGTAACTCCTGGGCCAGCTTTTTCCACAAACTTTGTGAGCAGGGACAAATCTCCAGTCATGTGCCTTGAACATCCACTATCCAAATACCAGAGATTTTTCTTCCTGTTTCCCTGCACACACATAAAACAATCAAGTTGCTTTTGGTACCCAAGTTGCCTTGGGTCCTCTTTTATTAGTTACAGCTTGAGCCCCTGTTGTCAACTTAAGTTCCTTTTGTTTTGGTGGGTTTAAATCCACTTTATCTTTGGGAGTTGACTTTTGGGGCTTTGACACCTTAGAACTCATGGCAGAATTTTCATGGATTTCATCATTTACATTAGGCATGTTCCATGGCATACCAGGCATGTTCATATTAGGATATGCAAAGAAGGGATTATACATGTATGGAACTTGTGCATAAGGCATATGAACATTAGGTGCAACCAAATTAGAAGACATGGCATTCATGAGCATAGGATTGGTAAACATGGCATTTGCAGTCATGACACGTATATTTAAATCATTTGCAGATATAGAATTCTTTTCACTTTTGCATTGCATGGACAAATGATTTACACTACCACATTTAGCACATACCTTTCTAGGTGCATACATATCAGGAGTGTAATTATTGTGCTTATTTATGCCTACTTTACCATTCCTATTCTTTTTCTTTTTCTCAGACTTAGATAGAGAAATTTCCACAGGTGCTATCTTTTCTAATTTTTCTTTTAATTGTTTCTTGGATAAGCTACCTATGTTGATCTTCTCATTCTTAGTCTCAACTTGATTCTTGGTTTCCTTAACAAACTTAATAGGAGTGCTAAATTTGTTCTTTTTATTAGCCATTGATGATTTACTTGTCAATGGATGCTTATCGATTGATTCAGCATCAATCGATTGATAATCCTTATCAGTTGATGAAGGATTAGCAGTCGATTGATCTTTATCCATTGAAGTATCAGCCAATGACTTGCCTATTGATTTGGGGAGTTCTCCTAGAGTATCTACACCCTGAACATCAATAATTTGTTTGGCAGTTTTAGCAGACCTATTCCATTTGCTAATGGTTTCAATTTCTTCAGCTAATTGTTCTTTCAACAATTCTTCTCTTTTCAAACTGTTTACTAGTTCATTCCTAGCATCCTTTCTTTCCTGCTTAAATCTTTCTAAACAAACAAGTTCATTTTCAAGAAATATATTTCTCTCAGTTAAGGCATCAATGGTGTTCTTTAACTTGAGATTTTCTTTGTTTAGAGATTTTAGAGTGACATGCAAATTGTACAGTTCATTAGACATTTCATTAATAGTACTATTGCATTCCTCAGATGTAAGCTCGGAAAAGTTGGTAGCTAGTACCTGATTAGATGCTGAACTAGCTTCTTCATCTTCATGATTGGCCATTAATGCAATATTGACATATTCTTCAGAACCACTATCCTCAGCAGCCCAGTCCTTCTCCTCAGTTACAAAAGCCTTTTCTTTTTGTTTTAAAAGGTCAAAGTATTTCTTCTTATAATCAATACCCTCATATGACTTTGCCTTTTCTTGTTTTGGCTTCCTGCACTCACTTGAGAAATGACCAGCCAATCCACAGTTAAAGCATTTGAATTTAGATCTTTCAACCAGATTTTTATTTTGATTGTTGTTTCTAAACTGGGATCCAGGCCTTTGAGCATATGGATTCTTCTTGAATTTTAGCTTTGAAAATTTCCTTGTCAGAAATGCAAGGTGCTCATCAATCTCATTCAAATCATCCTGAGAGCATGTTTCATTTTCTTCACACTTGCTCTTTCCTTTTCTCTTGAATGATTCTTCAACAGCATCACCAGCCATCATGACTGACTCTTCTTCATAGCCATTTTCCTTCTTCTCTTCATTTCCCTTGACTACCAAAGCCACAGTTTTCTCTTTTCTTTGATTCTTTTCAATCACTTCATCTTGTTGGATTTCCAACTCATATGTCTTAAGAATACCATAAAGTTTCTCCAGTGTAAAATCCTTGAAGTCCTGAGATTGTCTAATGGAAACAGTCATTGGTTTCCATTCTTTTGGAAGAGATCTAAGAAATTTTAGATTTGTATCCTCAGTTGCATAAACCCTACCATATAGCTTCAATCCATTTAACAACTTCTGAAATATGCTATAGGTGTCATTGATAAATTCTCCACTCTTGAAATGGAATGATTCATATTTTTGAATCAAGAGTTGCATCTTATTTTTCCTTACTTGTTCAGTTCTTTCACACAGAGTTTGAAGTGTATCTCATACTTCTTTTGATGAAGTACAATTTATTACATTGTCAAACATATCTTTATCTAGACCATTAAACAGAATGTTCATGGTCTTCTTGTCTTTGAGTACTTCTTTTTCATCCTCTTCTGTGAACTCAGAAATAAGTTTTGGAACATGTCTGTCAAGTGCAGGAGTTCCATCAGGGTTTACACCTGTGACTAGCTTCATGGGAACATGAAGACCTTTTTCTATGCAGTTAACATAAGAAGGGTCGAGAGAAAGAAGATGCAGATGCATTTTGACCTTCCATGGAAAATATTCATCTTTCTCTAAAACTGGAATTTTCACACCTGAATCTCTTTGACCCATATTGACTGTTCTTGATCTTTAAACTTTCTGTATGTTGAAAGCATGCTCTGATACCAATTGTTATTCCTTAGAACAATGTCAATATTTGTAGAAGGGGGGGTTGAATACAAATATTAAAACTTTTTGTGTGTTCTAATATTTGTTCTTGATGTTTGATAGAATAAGAGAATAAGTTCGAACAAATTAATGCTGAAAAATAAAACTGAACAAAGAGATTTAAAATTATTGATGGATTGGTTTTTCCATCAATGTATATTTTTGCTCAATGCTCCTAGGTTAAAAGAAACCTAGCTGCGTTTACAAGATTAGAAAACAAATCAACTGTTCTTACACATGTGCTCTCAAGCTTGAATAGTTGATTAAGAAATATGTCTAACTTGTATATTTTCTAATAATGCTTCTACACTTGTTTATATACCACAAGTGTTCTTTTACAATTCCTATTCTAGGATTGTTTCTACCTGCCTTCCTTTTACCTTTTTCTATTTTACAAAAAGGTTTGAAAGACAGCTTCTGATTGAGTCTTCACAATCACTCTAGACTGTCTTCCATAGGTGTGCTTTTGTTCTCTGGATCTTCAACAGATATTCTTTCTGTGTTGTCACACTCAATTGATAATTTGCTGTCAAGCATATCAATTGATCCATTCTTTAATCCATCAACTGATGTACTTCTTCGATTGATCTTTATATCCATCGATTGATAAAAGATATCTTATTTGTTCAACTGCCTTTTTCATTTCCTTTCTTCTTGTTTGGACAAGTGGCAGCCATTCATTGGTTGTTTTAAAACAAAACATCCTGCCAATTTCAATTCAAAGGGGCCTATTTCGTCTTTTAGTGGATAGACTCCGCAGAAATGCTTTTAGACCCGCACAACTTATAATCTTTGATTAATAAATAATAAATTTAATTCATAAATTATAAAAATAAATATCTAATATTATTTAGATATTTATAAATATAATTTAATAAATAAATAAAATATTTATTAAATAAATAAATCCTTACGCTCTAAGCTGCGGTCTTCTGATGGTCTGGAACCGAACTCCTTTTGACTTGGGAATGATAAATCAATTCCAACCGGGGTTCCACTTTTAAGAATATATGACTCTGCATTTCTTCCGTGTCAATTCTTTTTCCGTCTGTTCTTCAAGTCAGTACCGTATCTCTTTGAGCTTCCAGCTTCTGTCTTCTATCATTCTAAAATAATTCTAAATTAATTAATCCTTTAATTAATTTAAGAAATAAATTAATTCTGAGTGAATTAATTTACTAATTAATTTAATTAATTAATAGAGAATTAAATTAAAGGTTTGACTATTGTTGATGTAGATAAGACTCTTCTATTCTTCAACGATAACCTTTTTAACCACTTGAATTTTTTGATGACGAATCTTCACTGACATTGTTGACACCCTGTGCACTGGTCTGGTTCACGGATGACTAACTACAATGTTGATTCTCATTTCTGCTGTAGTGGTCTTTGTGTCTTGTCTTGCTTCTAGCTTTGTCTTCACTATTTCTTTTCTTGGAATCTCTTTGTAGTAGGCACTTGAAATCTTTTGTATCTTCTGAACTCCTCTGAAATACTACTCCTTTATTTTTCGCCGACGCTTGAACATATTAATGAACTTCTTCCGGTGTAGAGTAGCAGCTTCATTAGAACACTTCTGATATTAGGATTCTTTGTGTCTAGTTAACATTCTTTGACTTGATTCCTTCCTCATTATTTATTACTTACTTCATTTTCTTACTTGAGTTGAATTGTCATCTACTTATTACAAATAGGCTTTGTCATATGCCTTTCAATTTTGCTGGAAAAAAAATAGTTGACTATTAATAATATTAAAAAAGATATTTATTTAGATAAAGTTTCAAAAATAATTGAACACTAATAGAACATATCTAAATATAAAGTATGACACCCTAATTTAAATCTCCAATATTTTTCGAAATCGGGTCAAGTTCTGGATTCAGGATTTTAATGGCTTATCGATAGGATCTATTATTCCAAAGAGAGGTTTGCGTCCATATCTATTTTCGCTTTGTGTTGAGGGACATTCAAATTCTCTTCATCGATTTGCTACTGATATGTCATACATGGATGTCGTGTTAGCCCTACAGGCCCAATCATCGCGCACCTGTTGTTTGCGGACGACAGTATTCTATTTTTTAAAACTAACATTGATGAAACAGCTACTACAAAATCACTGCTCAAAGAGTATAAAAGAAGCTCAGGTCAGTCAATTTCTAGAAATCGAGGATTTTCTTTAGTGTAAATGTACGACGTGACAAATAGGAGGAGTTAGCTAGGATCCTTGGAATGTCTAATGACATTCGAAACAGCAAATATCTTGGCCTACCGTCACTTATTGGGAGATCGAAAAAATGGGTGTTTGCCTTCCACAAAGACAAGGTGTGGAAACGTATTAAAGTTTGGAAAGTGAAACTACTGTTTAGGGCAGGAAAGACGATTTTAATAAAAAATGTTGCACAATTGATTCTTTCATACTTATGTTGTGTTTTTTACTTCCCAAATCGTTATGCCAAGAAATTGAAAGAATGCCAAACAATTACTAGTGGAGTTCAAATTCGACTGATGGGAAAGGTGTCAAGTGGCTTTCTTAGGATGGAATAAGTATGTCGAAGATTAAAGGAGGATTGGGCTTCTATAATCTATATGGTTTCAACATCTCTCCCTTGGGAGAAAGCATTGCTGGAATTTCATTACAAACCTTCATTCACTTGTTTATCGAGTATATAGGGTAAGGTATTTCTCTGCCTCTCATTTTTTTAGGGCAACCAGGGGACAAGATCGAGTTTTATATGGTCGGGAATATAGATAGCAACAGAAATATTGTTTAAGGGCTAGAGATGTGTTGTGGGGGATGGCTCTGACATAGTTGCAGTAAAAGATATATGGCTTAGAAGGAAGAAGGATTTTTATATAGCACAAAGTCACATTTATGCGATTAGGAATGAATCAGTCTCGAGTTTGTTCACCAAATGCCAAACAATGGGATGTTCATAGGTTCCAGGAGCAACATTTTAGCAACATTTATTACCCAGCGATAGGTTAGAGACAGAGTACCATGGGTTTGTTTTACAGATGGTCAGTACAGTATGAAGACGGGCTATCAGCTGTGGCATGAACAAAATATAGGCACAACTAATGTCACTCAGACTGGTGGGTGGAATAAAATATGGAGGCTTTCAATACCTCACAAAATGAAAATTGCCTTATGGCGATTCTGCAGAAATAATGTTCCTGAGCGAAAACGTCTAAGCTCCAAGGGTGTGACTCTTCCCATTGCATATCCAATGTGTCAAGTGGACATTGAACATCTGCTTCATATTTTTTTAGATTGTCACTTTGCTACTCAATGCTAGCAGAATAGAGGAACAGTATATGACATGCAGGATGTCGACTCAGCCCCAGAATGGCTTCTAGCTAAGCTTATTAATGGTTCGTCTGAAGAAGTAATCAAGATAACTATAGTATTTTGGGGTGTATGGTTTTAGCATAATAAAAAGATGTGGGAAGACAAGTCTGTGACACTAGCAACTGTTAGTAATTGTGCCCTAGAGATAATTACTTTTATATTTTAAGGAAAATATTTTATTATTAAGGATTATGTTTTATTGATTATTATTTATTTATTATGTTTTATTTACAACATAATAAATTGAAAGCATAATAAATGTCCTTGGAATTTTGATACGTATTATGTATCTTTAAGTATGTGACTTAAAAATGAGATTATATGAATAGTATCTTATTCCTAAAATTCCCTAGTCGAGTATTATTATTTAAGAACAATAATAATGCACAAAGACTAGTATGTTTGTTGACAGATGACCACATCTCATTGGTCATAGGTATGGTGATACTAAAAGTCAAGAACATAAGTGAATGTCTCAATGCATGGCACTGGAATTGACCCGCCGTGAGATTCTACATGTTAATAAGTGTCATAATAAATTCTCACTGTGATAATGATGTAATGATCCTCTGACTTGAAATCATTATATTTCTATACGAGAATTAATATACTTTGATTACAGTAAAAGTTACCTTTAACCGGGTGATGATAAAGGTGGACATTGGATATACTATGAATCGTATGAGAAATATGAATGATAGATAAAGGATTTAACCTTCATATTTAGGAGTGATATTATTGGCCTCTTGATTGAGTGAGACTATAAAATGTATGGTCGTGCTCAAATGTTGATTTGTTTAATAGTCTACTCATTGATCAAGGAAACCCGGATTAAACGTTAAAGAGGATGACACGAAACATGCCTCGAGTTTGGTCTATAATATAAGGTTAAAGGGATTATATTACATTATACGTTATTCACGAAAGGTTTAATTGAATCACCAATTAATTATTATTACTTGGGTAGCAATGATGTATTACTAGATACCGCTCATTGTTTATAATTTTATTATTTGATATTAAAATTATTGTCAACGTAATAATAACCTATAGGGTCACGCACAAAGAACGCTAAAGGAAAATTAATTTAAATTATGAATTTAAATTAAATAAGAAATTCGAATTTAATTATGATATTAATTAAGTTGGACTTAATTAATTAATTAATTTGAATTTAAATAGAAGCCCAATATGATTAGCCTTCTCAAAATAGATTGGGCTTTCTATATAAACCTCTTTAAGTCTCATATTAAGGAACACGTTTTTGTGAAAAACCCTAGCAGTTTGAGAGAAAGAGAGAGATAGAGAGAAATCTGTTATTGGTGGCTAGTAGCTCCCTCCTTAGTGTTGATACAAAGCGTTCGTGTGGATACCGATAGAGACGTAAATCGTATATACGGGATACGTGGTGATTGAAGGTTTTGTGCTCTTCTTCTCTCATGGATACAAGGTGATTCAAGCTTGGACCTCCATTATTTATCCATTATTAAAGCTTCGTTTAATGTAAACATCTAATCTCCGAATTAAATATCATGTTTCGCATGGATCCTGCATTTGAGTTTCGTTTTTGTATTTATTTTTTGCAATTTTCCGCTGCGTTTGTGCCTCGAAACCCTTCAATGGCATCAGAGCTACTTGCGAAACGTTTTAATTCGGTTATGTGTTTAACAGTTTTTCGATGTATGTAAACATGTATATGATATGCCATGGCTATATAATGATATATATGTTTTATATGATTTTGAATATATATGATATTCATGATGGATTGTATAATCATGGGATGATTGTGTGTATTGTTGTATGTATGTGATACATGTTTGTTCTTGTTATGGGAATCGTATTCGATACGAACACTACACCATAGATTACTTATTGCAACCCAAAAAAAAGTTGTTATATGGCATAAAAGAATTGTCATATACTCTATTGCAATGCCTTTTCCAAAAAATGGGCGTTAACTTAGGTGGGGTTGCAAATGGACCCCTATAGCAACGAGTTTAGTACCGTATAGCAACTCCTTAATGTCATTGCAATAAGAAGGTACGTCAATGTTTTCCTGCCTATTGTAACGATTTAAAATCATTGCAATAGACTAGCAACTTTTTTTGAAACTCTGTTTTCTATTTAGCATTGTAATAGATAGGGAATAGCAATGTTTTAGTTGGCAATGGCAATATTTTAGGTGCCAATGACAATGAATGTATGTTTACCAGTAATTATTTTAGGGGAAAAAGTATTGTAAAAAATAGGCAATGGTAACATTTTAACTAGCAATGGCAATGCTTTTATAAAAAAAATTGACATGACCTATTTATTTCATAACAAAACCACCATTAACATGGTTTTTCATACACCAACCCAAAAGATTACATAGGTACACATGACCACAGCCCCATAGACAATATCAAAAGAATCCTGACAACAACGGTTTACCAACCATTCAACAACTAAAGACTAAATGCAAAATAAAACATCATTAAGGTAGATTTCTAGTTACATTCACAAAAAACTTAAACATACATTAAGTAAATATGCGGTAAGTGGCGCTAGGTCAAGCATGTGCATCTCCATCTGACTTCTCTCCTATCGCAAAGTTCTTCAACATTGATCTTTAAAGTGGAGCTATAATATATGGCAACAGTACTATTGAGGAAGCTAAATGTCAGAAATAGAACCTACAAGTTCATCACCTGTAAAATGAAATTGATGCTGAATGAGCTTATCAACTCTCAACGAATATTGAATTGAGCGCAAAATTACAACATTAGATGGTTATTAACACTTACCCATCCTTCAAGCTGGCAGTAGAATAGTGCTCCACGGTTGTATGGATAAAATACGCCTACTAGTGCAAGTACAAATATGAACACAGTACTGAAACATATGCAATAACATGGTCAGATAGACTAGTAAAGTCATCAAGCACTTGACCTGGAAAATATGGCTTCACATTTTTGGATATATATGGTCAACTGATACTTACAGAGTAAATAATTGGGTTCCTGAACCAAGGGGACACAAGAGTTTATAATCGAGAACCAATGAGTTTCCAAGTGATGAGGCAAAGATGAAGCTTGTGAGAAATTATCCATCATATTCTCAAAAGCAATGTCAGTTTCCTTCCATTTGAAACTGAATGTAAACTCAGCATCAACTTCTTTGTCCTCCGTCAAATCAATGACTGAATGAGGATCCATCCTAACATTGACCTCAATTACACGGTCACTATTGTAAAGGACATCAAACTGAATATTCTTGTACAGATAATATTTATATTCGCTTGGATAAACTTTTCCCTCTCTATCGACCTTTCCTATAAATCCCCAGATAGGCAAGTGGTCGTAATACATTTGAAAGTAATAATATTTTTCAACTGCACTACGAAACTGAGCCACTCCTCTCTTTGTCAATCTTTTTCGGCAGACAACTTTAGACTCTTTGTCCATCAAGAATTCAAGTACATATGGAGCACTTACCAGACGGTCTCCATTCAAAACCTCTCCCAAGACTCTAAAAAAACCCTAAATTAAAAAAAACAAACCAAAAAAAACCCCAAGTTGAACACAATAATGCTCAAATAAGAACCCTAAGTAACACATAATGCTCAAATTAAACACTAAATTTTCAATAAATAAACCCCTAACTAACAAACAAGAATCCTAATTAAGAACAAGGAAAAACAGATTTACCTTCTTCGAGCTTTCTAAGACCTTTCTCCGAGCTTCAATCTTCGAGTTCTTAATATGGTGAGTCTTCAAGCTTCAACCCACCGTGACTTCCTCTTTTTCGTCTCTCCGCTGCCGTCCTCTGGCTGTGGGTCCCACCTGCTCCTCCGCCGCCTACGAGTGCCGCTGTCGGAACCTCCGTTATCGGTTACATGCTTTTGCTTGACTTGACTCGGAGGTAACTCGGACGAGTTGGACGCGGTAGGCGGGGGGTAATCATGGATGTCTGCTCGTGCTTTTACTTCACCTGGATTGGTTTGTGATCTTCAATTGGCGATGACTCTGAGTGATTCGACTCGGTAGGAGGCGGATCGAGTGTGGAATGAGAAGGAATTAAGGTTTGGGAGGGTTGAGATTGGGGGCGGGGAGAAATTAGGGTTTGGGAATTGAGAGACTCCATTAAATTGAGAGACTACATAGTATATTTGACTTCCTCTTCTTCGTACAATGTAGGGGACTTGTAGTAATTCATATAATTTTATTATACTCTATATTATTGTCTCAATTAATATATTTTTTGTAGAATTAGTAAAATATGGATTTCAAATATATTTATAATTAATTTTATGTATCAACTCAATTTTTTATCTGTCCAGTGACAGGACAGGATTCAAATAAGGATTCAAATGATAAATATGAGTGACGTATTATAGTCTACCTACATTTTACCTTTGTCAAATTTTAATATTTAATTTTTGTCTGGTTATTTTTAATAAGCGGGATATATTGAGAACATTTGATTTTATTTTTTAATTTTATTTTTCATATACATAAACCCTCTTTTCATTTAAATATAATATTATTTTCTCTTGAAAAGATTATCATTTAATTGTGTTTATAATAAAGTATAATTTATTATTTAATATTTTAATTTAATTTAACATCTTCAATATGCCTTTAATTATATATAATGCCTTTAATTAAATTTATTATCATTCTTTTATTTTAATCTATATATTATAAATTGCTGGATAACTCATCCTTTAGGTTTGGTATCCATATTGAGAGTGTTTGTGTCTGTGAGAGAGTGTTTTGTTTCTATTTTCTTTATTTTCTTCGAGCCCGCCAATTTTTTCCCTTATTTCATTTTTTCATAGCCCGTCCAATTCTTCTTATTACAGGCCCGCCAATATTTTGGGCCCAATATGACAGTCTATAGCAACTCCATATAAAACCATTGTAATAGATCGTAAATTTTAAACTTTTTTTGATTACTTCTATTCTATTGTAATGTTTTTTTAAACAGTTGCAATATATTTAATTTTATTAAAATTTTACAAGCAATAGCAATGTTTTTAAATAAATTTCCTAACATGTCGTTGCTATAAGCAATCTATGGTGTAGTTGAATTCTAAAACGGCTTCTGTAGATTTTCTGAAATCTGTGTCCAGTGTCCGATTTTCGCAAACGATATGTGTTTTTTGACTGGAATCGTGTCACTAAGCAATACTGACAAAATCAGATTGTCGTCTGTAAGCCATTTGATATCATTACAGGCCCCAAAATGGTGATTTATTATTTTCTGAAATTTATTTAATTTTCTGAAATATCGAAATTTGTTATATATGATTATATGATATGTTTATATAATCTGAGATATATTACATGTGTTATGTGATAGCATGGTGGATGGTTATGGCCTAAAGACCCATAGGATAGTGGTTTTGATTTATGGTTTTGGTTTCTAAATACGACTTGCATGTCGTTTATTCATTATAATTTAATTATCTCGAATGTAACTCGAGTTCTTCTTGTAATTTCATTAGAATAGTTTTGTTTCAATATTCAATGTAATTATCCATGAAGGCTTGCAAGCTAGGAGGTGATCCAAAAGGGAATGATGGAGCAATGAAGAAAGAAGACATGTAATAAATAGTATTTTTAAACCACCGTAGATTGACTTTGATTTTTCCATTAGCTTGGAAAGATTACATAGGATGGGGCCATAACCAAACATGTTTAATTTACGCACAATACTTATATATATATATATATATATGAATGCATGTATAGATATGTATGCGTTGGAATGATGTATGTATTAAATACGACACCCATGTCATGCTTGCTTAAGAAAGATAAAATCTGTAACTAGTCAAGATTTTAAAATTAAACAAACGATCATGAGATTCTTGTGTTTATGAAACACGGTATTGAATATGAATTTTCTTTTTTCTGATATGGGAAGATTTTGTCAAAAGCGAATTATTATTCGTAAGAAAGTTGGGTTTTAAGTTAGACCGCTTGTGACTTCTTCGACGATCTGGAAATCAAACCATTGACGAATATTGAAATGGATTATTTGATCAAGGAAAAATTGAGAATCTCTTTATGATGGGATCATGATCGTTAAACAATAAATCCCTAAATAAATATTAAGTTAATAAATATGCCTTCCAATGTTAATACACATCAAAATCTAGATTGAGAAGGAGTGGGTTTGCCAAAGTGAAGTGCTCTTATCAATCATGGGAAAATGTGATAAGTAAATGTAATTAATTTATTGAAACGTTGGGTCTAACTTAACTAAATCATCACAATAGGATTGTGGGTTTAGAGGCATAGAGTTTGGTGAGATTTATTGGATAAATGTGTATACCGGGTTGTTCCACCAAACTTTCCAAGAGTTATATTTGATATAATCGACAAATGTTGTCTACCTATATAGTCGTGTTTTGGGTGTATTAGCCAACGATATCTTAAAACATGGATGAAATATGGATCTTAGCTCACTAGAAATATTTAAAGAAATGCTTTCTGAATTAATAGTTAGGGCTATTGATTTGATGAAAAATAGTGGGAGATATATATTATGAATGTATATTATAATCACTTGAACATAATTAAACTTCTGCAAACTAACTAATATGCATTTTAAACATTGTAGATATTTAATGGTAAACAACACAAATAACTTTTCTGTGTGAGCAACCCTTGAGAAGGACAAGCTGACAGGAACCAACTTCCTTGATTGGTATAGGAATTTGAGGATTGTTCTCGGGCAGGAGCGAAAGCTCCACGTCATTGAAATTCCTTCATCTGCTCCTCCTTCTGAGAATGCAACTCACGTTCAGCAAAATACTTATCAGAAGCATATTGATGATGTGAATGATGTTGCATGTCTCATGTTGGCAACCATGAGTGCTGAGCTTCAAAAACAACATGAGCATATGGATGCTTTTGAGATGATTGAACACCTTCTAACAATTTTTGAGGGACAGGCTCGTCAAGAAAGGTTCGACATGAGCAAATCACTGTATGCTTGCAAACAGGGAGAGCGTGAACCTGTTTAACCACATGTTCTAAAGATGATAGGTTATATTGAGTATATTGATACTTTGGGTTACCCGATTGGTCCGGAAGCTCAGATAGACTTGATCTTGCATTCTTTGAACAGCAACTATACTCATTTTGTTATGAATGAGATAGACAAAACACTCACTGAATTGTTGGCAATGTTACGAACTGCTGAAACCAACATGAAAAAGGCTGAACCTGCTCCTATATTGATGGTAGACAACAAAGGTAAGGCTAAAAGGAAAGGCAAATGGAAGGGAAAGAAGAAGATTTGATCTACTTCTGGTCCCAAGCCAAAGACTAATCCTAAACAGGCTTTAAAGCCTAAGGGTGCTATTGCAAAGGGTGATTGTCACTACTGTGATAAACCAGGTCATTGGAAGAGAAAATGTCATGCTTATTTGGAGGATCTGAAGAAGAAGAAGGTTGGTCAAGCTTCTGATTCAGGTATTTATGTTATAGAGGTCAATTTGTCTACTTCTACATCATGGGTATTAGATACTGGATGTGGTTCTCACATTTGTATACATGTGAAGGAACTACAAAGGAGTAGGACATTGGCTAAAGGAGAGGTCGACCTACGAGTTGGCAATGGAGCAAAGGTTGATGCTTTGGCTGTAGGGACTTATTATTTATCATTGCCCACTGGGCTTATTTTAGAACTTGAGAACTGTTTTTACGTGCCTGCAATTTGCAGAAACATTATTTCGGTTTCTTGTTTGGACAAGAAAGGTTTTGCATTTTCAATTCAGAAGAATAGTTGTTCCTTTTCTTTGAATAATGTTACCTATGGGGTTGCACATTTATTTAATGGTTGATATGTTCTTGATTTAGACACTCCTATCTATAATGTGAATAACAAACGTCTTAATACTATTGACTCAAATCAAACATACCTCTGGCACTGTCGTTTAGGCCATATAAATGAGAAGTGCATTTCCAAGTTATACAAGGATGGATACTTGGATAAGTTTGACTTTGAATCATACGAAGCATGCGAACCTTGTCTCATTGGAAAAATGACTAAAGCTCCTTTTACTGGACAAGGTAAAAGAGTCACTGAACGATTAGAACTTATACATAGTGATGTATGTGTTCATATGCGTACTATGGCAAGAGGTGGCTTTTACTACTTTATCATGTTTACTGATGATTTCATATGATACGGATATGTGTATCTTATGAAGAACAAATCCGACTCTTTTGAAAAGTTCAAAGAATACAAAGTTGAAGTAGAAAAGCAAACTAGCGGAAGTATTAAGACTCTACAATCTGATTGTGGAGGTGAATACTTAAGCCATGAATTTAAGAGTTTCTTAAAAGAGTGTGGTATTGTATCACAACTCACTCCTCCCGGAATACCACAATGGAATGGAGTTTCTGAGAGGAGGAATCGTACCTTGTTGGATATGGTGCGATCAATGATGAGTCATGCAAATCTTCTAATTAGTTTCTGGGGCTACGCCCTGGAGACGGCTGCTTATACACTTAACCGAGTTCCTACTAAAACGGTTCAGAAGACTCCGTATGAGATATGGACTGAGAAACGTCATACCATGTCATTTATGAAAATTTGGGGATGTGAGGAGTTTGTGAAACGTCTAACTTCTGACAAGCTAAGACCTAAATCAGAAAAAATGTAACTTTATGGGATACCCAATTGAAACAAAGGGTTATTCTTTCTATAATCCTTCCGAGAACAAAGTGTTTATTGCTCGAACTGTAGTGTTCCTTGAAAGAGAAATGCTTTCGAAGAAAGACAGTAGGAGGATAGTAGATCTCGATGAAATTCGAGACCCACATGATAACATTGAACAAATGGAGGAACCTGAGCAGAATGTACAAGAAAACAATACTGCTCAAGAAACACAGGTTGTTCATAGGTCTGGTAGGATTCGCCATGAGCCCGAGAGATATTATGGATTTCTCTTGACTCAAGATGGTGATGTGATGCTTGTGGACGAAGATGAGCCTCTCACATACCAAGACGCTATGAACACTCCAGAATCTAAGAGATGGCTGGATGCAATGAAATCTTAGATGGAATCCATGTATACTAATCAAGTTGGACTTTGGTTGATCCACCTAAAGGGGTAAAACCTATAGGGTGCAAGTGAGTTTTCAAAAAGAAAACTGACATGGATGGTAACGTACAGACCTATAAGGCACGATTGGTGGCAAAAGGTTTCAAGCAAATTCATGGTATTGACTATGATGAAACTTTTTCATCAGTGGCTATGGTCAAGTCCATCAGGATTTTGCTTGCTATAGCCGCTTACCATGACTATGAAATCTGGCAAATGGATGTCAAAACCGTTTTCTTAAATGGGAGCCTTGAAGAAGATGTAGATGTGTACATGACACAGCTTGAAGGTTTTGTTGATCCAAAGGATGCTGGAAAGGTATGTAAGTTACGTCAATCCATTTATGGATTGAAACAAGCCTCGAGGAGATGGAACATTCATTTTGATGAAACTATCAAAGAGTTTGGGTTTATTCAAAATGAAGATGAACCATGTGTTTACAAGAAGGTTAGTGGGAGCAATATGGCATTCCTAGTACTATATGTGGATGATATATTATTAATAGGGAATGACATTCCTTCTTCACAGGCTGTTAAGACTTGGTTGAGTAAGAATTTCTCAATGAAAGACTTAGGCGATGCGACCTATATTTTACGAATCGGGATCTATAGAGATAGATCAAGAAGAATGATCGGCCTAAGTCAGAGTACATACATTTACAAAGTTTTGCATCGATTTGGGATGCAAGAGGCTAAAAGGGGATATGTCCCGATGTCTCATGGGATATCAATCTCGAAAGAAAACAGTCCTAAATCATTGGATGATAAGGACCTTATGAGTAAAGTTCCACATGCTTCAGCAATTGATTCTATAATGTATGCAATGATATGTACTCGTCCTGATGTCTCGTATGCTTTGAGCATGACGAGTAGATACCAGTCTAAACCAGGTGAAGGTCACTGGACGGCAGTCAAGAATATTCTTAAGTACCTGAAGAGGACTAAAGATCAATTCTTGGTATATGGAGGAGAAGAAAAGCTGGTTGTAAAAGGTTACACCGACGCTAGTTTCCAAACTAACAAGGATGATTCTATTTCTCAGTCTGGATTTGTGTTTTGTCTAAATGGAGGTGTTGTAAGCTGGAAAAGTTCGAAGCAAGAGACGGTTGCCGATTCTACAATGGAGGATGAGTATATAGTTACCTGTGAAGCAGCCAAAGAGGCTGTTTGGGCATGTATTTAGGAGATATCACCTAATTAATGAGATTAATGATCAAGCAGATATACATATATGTAAAGTGCATACTAATAATAATATTGCAGACCCACTGACTAAGACTTTGTCACAGCAGAAGCACGAAAGTCACATTAGTTCTATGAGTATTTGATACTTGGGTAATTGGCTCTAGTGCAAGTGAGAGATTGCTAGTAATTGTGCCCTAGAGACAATTACTTTTATATTTTAAGGAAAATATTTTATTATTAAGGATTATGTTTTATTGATTATTATTTATTTATTATGTTTTATTTACTACGTAATAAATTGAAATCATAATAAATGTCCTTGGAATTTTGATACGTATTATTTATCTTTAAGTATGTGACTTAAAAATGAGATTATATGAATAGTATCTTATTCCTAAAATTCTTTAGTCGAGTATTAATATTTAAGGACAATAATAATGCACAAAGACTAGTATGTTTGTTGACAGATGACCACATCTCATTGGTCATAGGTATGGTGATACTAAAAGTCAAGAACATAAGTGCATGTCTCAATGCATGGCACTGGAATTGACCCGCCGTGAGATTCTACATGTTAATAAGTGTCATAAGAAATTCTCATTGTGATAATGATATAATAATTCTCTGACTTGAAATCATTATATTTCTATACGAGAATTAATATACTTTGATTACACTAAAAGTTACCTTTAACCGGGTAATGATAAAGGTGGACATTGAGTATACTATGACTCGTATGAGAAATATGAATGATAGATAAAGGATTTAACCTTCCTATTTAGGAGTGATATTATTGGCCTCTTGATTGAATGAGACTATAAAATGCATGGCCGTGCTCAAATGTTGATTTGTTTAATAGTCTACTCATTGATCAAGGAAACCCAGATTAAATGTTAAAGAGGATGACACGAAACATGCCTCGAGTTTGATCTATAATATAAGGTTAAAGGGATTATATTACATTATACGTTATTCACGAAAGGTTTAATTGAATCACCAATTAATTATTATTACTTGGGTAGCAATGATGTATTACTAGATGCCGCTCATTGTTTATAATTTTATTATTGGATATTAAAATTATTGTCAACGTAATAATAATCTATAAGGTCACACACAAAGAATGCTAAAGGAGAATTAATTTAAATTATGAATTTAAATTAAATAAGAAATTCGAATTTAATTATGATATTAATTAAGTTGGACTTAATTAATTAATTAATTTGAATTTAAATAGAAGCCCAATATAATTAGCCTTCTCAAAATAGATTGGACTCTCTATATAAACCTCTTTAAGTCTCATACTAGGGAACACGTTTTTGTGAAAAACCCTAGTCGTTTGAGAGAAAGAGAGAGATAGAGAGAAATCTGTTCTTGGTGGCTAGTAGCTCCCTCCTTAGTGTTGATACAAAGCGTTCGTGTGGATACCGATAGAGACGTAAATCATATATATGGGATACGTGGTGATTGAAGGTTTTGTGCTCTTCTTCTCTCATGGATATAAGGTGATTCAAGCTTGGACCTCCATTATTCATCCATTATTAAAGCTTCGTTTAAGGTAAACATCTAATCTCTGAATTAAATATCATGTTTCACATGGATCCTGCGTTTGGGTTTCGTTTTTGTATTTATTTTTTGCGTTTTTCCGCTGCGTTTGTGCCTCAAAACCCTTCTGCAACTGCAATGGACTGGATCTCTAAAATGGTAGAAGAATGGAGAACAGCTAGGTGTACGTACTCGTGAGAAATGCACTACTGTTGGGGGTAATGTAATGGGAAAAAGGGGCTAAGAGGTGGAAGCCACCTGAGGAAGGATACTTAAAACTGAATGTAGATGCATCTGTGTTCCAAGGGGCTGGTCATTTATAATAGGAATGGTTCTTTGTGACCATATAGGCACTTATGTTGCAGGGAAGAATTTATATTTATCAGGCCCAGGTTCAATTTTTGAAGTAGAAGCGATGGGTGTGCGAGAGTCTCTTTCCTGGGTCATGTCACGGCCGCCACAGAAGGTCATCATTGAATCGGACTTTTTACTCACAGTACAAGCACTGCAGCGAAGGGCTGTTAATCAGTTAGAAGTAGGGCATGTACTGGAAAGCTGTCGTCTACTACTTCAATCTAATATGGAGATCTCCGTTTCTTTTGTTTGAAAGCAAGAAAACAAGGTGACCCATTAAATGGATAAAATTACTTGTTTGATTAATTGCCACAATGTGTTTACGTCTCCCCCTACTCTTTTGGTGGAGACTCTTTTGTATGACATTTCTACTTAATAAAATTTGCCTTTCTTTCAAAGAAAAACTTTAAATAATTTAGTCTAATTTACTTAGTCTGAAAAATACTAACTAATTGAAACATATTATTTATACCAAACAATATGTTTCTTATAATATCTCTTAAACAGTAAGATTTGTAATTAAAAATAGATGATTGTAAGTATCCTAAAAGTTATTGTTTAGGAATTAGAATAAATAGAGGTTGAGTATGAGATGACCCAAGTGGTAAAGGACTTATTTGTCATTCCAAGTCATGGGTTCGACTTATACTGACCCCGAGAATTTCTTAGAACAGATGCTAATTTTTATGGCTATAAGCCTAATCATTCAAAAAAATGGAGGTTATAGAAGTTCATTAATATATTCATATGCAAGTTTATTAAAGTCATAGACATCATATTCAATGTGTTCTATGAAAAATATTAAATGGAGTACTAATTGGAGAACATATATGTCTTGCATTAGATTCTGCAATATATTATAAGCAGAATATAATGCAGGACATATATGTTCTCCAATTAATACTGCATTTAAGGTTCTCCATATAATTTTTACCTATGTACATGTATACATATGTATTGTCTTAATTATATTCGATCATGATAGTGAGTTTAGCTTACAACAATATCCAATAAGCACTCTACAACAATCTTCTTTTGAGAATTTCCTAAGCGCTAAAAGGATAATGGAGACAACAAATTTGTTAACAGTATAATTGGTGAAGATTACGACATCAATTTTAGCGCAATTGATAGATATTTTTATAGTGCATTCTCAACAGTAAGTTTGACGGAAATCATTAACAGTAATATTCCTTTCTTAATTAGACCAATCAAAATCTACTTAGAAGTTTTTGGAACCTGACAAAAGATTAGATCCTTTCTTACTAGCATTTTTTACTAACAAACTTTTGAACATTTTTCATTTTTGTGATTTTATCAGTATTTAATTAAGTACCATATCTTGGTCCCTAATTTAGACTTGACAGTACCGTTTTGGCTTTTGTTTATACTAGACATAGTACAATTCATGATAGTTTCTACTCATATACGGGGTGATGGTTTGGATTACTATAGGTGATAAAAAGATTACGTGATTTTTAAATGACTTTCAGAGACTAAGGAGTTGTAGTCTTTATTTACTTTCCTGAACCAATTTTGTAGTCCAAGGAAAGATAAATTCGATTACCACATTTGAAGTATCATTTCCTTAGAGCATTAAGATGGTGCATGTAATTGTTAGTCTTATTGATACCTTCTTTATCATTCTTATTTATTTTAGTCTTTGCAGGTTCTGAAATGTTTCTAATTCTCACTCTAAGTTGAGGTTTAAACAAGTAACTTATGTTAACACACTTCTTTCCTAGCATTTTTTTATCCCCTTTTTTTTGAAAATTGTTTATTAACATGGTATATGATCTCTTAGTATTACTAGAAGAGCCAATAGAGTTTTCAGGGAGTACAAACTTAACAAGTTTTATAAGAGATTTAATATTGTTAGTTTTTGTGCTTTCAATCACAATAACTACATTAAAATGTGTATTTTCTTCATAGCCTATTCCTGCAGACTTAAGCAAATTTTGATCATTTAGCATAGAATGCAACTTCTTTCAGAGTCGGCCCAAATCCTGACTTTGTCCTTTTCAATTTTAACTTCTTTCTTGATAAAATCAGAGGCCTTAAGAATTTCACAATAATTGTGTGTAGCCTTTTCAGAGTCTATCTTGATTTCTTCCATTAAACTCATTCAAACTCTAGGAAATTGTTTCTATTGATGAGTCCACTATTGTCTAATTTTAGTCTTTCATTTCCTTGAGTAAGTGATCTAAAATTAGTAAGCAAATTTCTCAATTCTACTTGAATAGCCTTAACACCACCAGAGTCTAACTCTCAATACAAGTTGCAGATCAGAAAATTGATATCTGAGATGAAGAGATAGATGAGTTGTTAAGATAATCTTGTTTTTATGAAAAAATAACCATTAAGGCAATATTTTAATGATCAAAATTACCCTCAAAACTGCTAGAATCAGCCCAGTCTTTTCATATGATTACGAGTGACAATCTCTTGTATTTATCCTTAGCTTTCCTACACTCACCAGCAAAATGTCCTAATTCATCACATTTAAATCATTTTACATTTGTCTTGTTCAGCTTGATGATTGTACTTTTATTTTTCTCCTCTTTTCTATCTCTATCTTTAAAGGTGTTTTGCTAAATTTATTTGTCCTTGTATTGAATTTTATCTTCTTGAAATTCGTAGCAAGCATGGCTAGAATTTCACCCATGTCAATCTCGGCACAGTTTTGGGGTCTAACTCACTAGACTCTGACTCTTTAACAGCTTCTAAATTACTTTTCCTTGAGTCTAGCTAATTTCACTCATGCTTCTGTTTCTCAAACTCATTTTTCATGACATCTATCATGAGAGCAATAGATTTCATTTTTCCTTCCTTCTTTGTCTTTCAAGTCCCTAACTCCCTTATAAATCAATTGTTGTGTTTATCCCACTTTTCTGATAAAGCCCTCAAAAACAAAATTTGGTGTTCACATTTTTATAGTTCTTATCAAGTACAGCCAACTCATTAAACAGTTTTATGAATCTATCATATAATTCAGTAAGAGATTCATTAAACTTAACTTCAATGTACTCATATTCCTGAATAAGTAGTGACTTTAGATTTTTCTTGACATCATTGGTGCCCTCACAATGCACTTGCAGTTTTGTCCATATCCTTTATGCATTTTCAAGAGATCACATAAGTAGTGAGGAAAGTGACCAAACTATTGAAAAGAATTTTTTTAACTTTGGCATTTTTAGAACATTCTCCTAATTATCTTCCTATGTTCATTCAACCTTTGGTTTGTCAATAAATTGGCCTAAAATAACTTTTCTATCCATAGTAATTTGTGGAGTAAGTTTTGATGGCTTTATTAGTCAATCATTAATTCTGTAAAGGTAATCAGGGTATGTTACTTCCAAGTAGTGCAACATCTTGACTCTCCGATGAGAATATTCATTCCTTTTGAGCATGGAAATTTCGAAGTTTGCATCCTTGTTTCGAGGCATATTTGTAGATCTTTTTTACTAATGTATAATGAGCCTACTCTGATATCAATTTTTATTCTAGTAAATACTTGTAGGATGGAAGGTTGATACAAGTAAGAACGATATGTCTAATTTTCAAATGATCAAAATAATAATATAAAAACTTAATTGAAACAAGCTATTTTTATTAATAAATTGTGTAATACAAATTCTATCAAGGTGCACACAAACCTTGATAGTTATTCTCTGTATATCTTTAATAATTTAATAATTTACAATAATAAAGATTAAGAGTATTTATAAAATTCTTATTAACTAAAACAGTAAATAAATCAATTACACGTAATCAGGAAATACGTGCATTCTTATCAGCTACTTGATAGCTTTCATTCTATATTGATCTTTTACTTTCAATACATATTGTTATAACCAAAAAAATTACAAGTGCAATTTTGTATTGACGGGTGAAAAACTCTATTGACGACTGCATGGACGAGCTGACAAGTAACAACATAGTCGACGGCTGGACTAGTAAACCGACGAGTATACATTGTTTGGATGAACAATGAGTTATTTGGTTATACTTATCAGCATTATTCATTAATAATTCAATATTATAAATATGATTAAGGGGATGAAAAGAAGGGGGAGAACCAGAATGATATACACACAATACATACAGCCGACGGGTAACAGCTGCATAGTCGACGAGTAGCTGCTGCATAGTCGACGAGTAGGCAGTTCATGTATTTTTCTTCATTCAAATCACTTGTAATCGATCTTAAACAACTTTATAGTGGATGTTCTTGGCTGGGCACACCCCACCCGCGGTTTTTTACCCCTTTACTAGGGTTTTCCGCGTCACCAAATTTGTCTCTTGTCCTTGTTTAATTTCTGTCGTCGACTAGCTTTTCATTCTTTTTTCTACTCATCCAAGCATCTAAATACATTTTATAAACGATTTTACAATAAAAGAACTTAGCTATTAACCCTGAAAAATCTGGCTAAAACACATATTTTTCTGTTTTATAGCTTCCTCGATCCTATTTATCAGCAAAGTTTGTAAACTTTCCATCTCTTCAATCGTGGTGTGTCTTCTAGTTACTTGAATCTTCGGATTCTAACTATCTTCAATCTCTAAAATATTATTCTAGACTCTGATAGTCTCTAGACTCCTCTAAACTTTGATTGCATTTGTTAGTCTCGGAAAATCTTCTTAGATTCTAATTTGGCCAAATCATGAAATGACTGTTACACATGTATACATACTACTAGATTCTGAAAGTTCATTTTATTATTTACAGACTGATATCTATTTAGTGAAATTTACGGATACCTATCTTTTAATTCATAACATATCAGGGACTATGCAAAGACTATACTACTTTGTTTTATTTTATATATCATCAAATCAACATTTATTATTAAAAAAAATAAAAATATTGGTAGAAAAATAATAATAAATATAATTAAAATCTTAAATTAAATATAAATAAAATATTAAAATTTTAGAAGACCAAGAGAGTAAGATGGTTTGTTACTAAGTAGGTTCCACCATATTAAAAAAAATGATGATGGAAGCTAATCACATTAGTTGAAAAAAAATATAGAAAAGAAGAAATAATTTGTAATGTGAAAAGATATAACACAAAATTAGTTTTCTACGATCTAAAATAAAAACATATAACTAAAAATATTTTATTTTATCAATATACTATGTTTCCCAGAATAATCAATCTATTACAGAAGGGGGGTTGAATGTAATAGTGCCTGTAAATCGATTATGAACACAAGTATGTTGAATGGAATACTGTTTTGTATTAATAATGAACTTGAATACAAAACTCTCTCAAGATATAAAGTTCTTAAGAGCTGCTAGGTTACAAGATATTGCTTTTATATAAATTCTTAATTCGATGTAATTCGACATTGAATTATAACATATCTCTGTGTTTATATAGACACAGCTACAAATACAATTACAAAACAGATTATGATAAGAATAGATTTAATAAGGTAATTAGACTTGCACTTGAATTCCTTCTTACTATCCAAATCAGACTCTGATTTGTCTGTTTCCTTTTCTGATAAACTCTGTCGGTTGATAATCTCTGATAGAGCATTCTCTGTTAGAGTAAACTCTGATCGAGTATTCTCTGATAGAGCATTCTCTGTTAGAGTAAACTCTGATCGAGTATTCTCTGATAGAGTAAACTCTGACCGACAGCTTCCTTAATTTTCCCTTTCCTTCCCATAGCATATCTGCAATAAATTTGTTTTGATCTTCGAAGACTTTCCTTTAAACTAGTTGTTTGAATCAACCGAATACTCATCTCCTTTAAGCTTCGAGAAGTCAGGCTGTGAGCTAATCAATCGAGTACTTGTGAGACTTCTCGATTGGTAAATATCCGTTGATGACTTCTCGATCAATAAATATCCGTTGATGACTATATATCCGTTGATGAGTTCTCGATCAGGAAATATATGTTGTCGAGTTCTCGATTGATAAATATCAGTTGATGACTTGAGTTCTCGATTGATAAATATCAGTTGATGACTTGAGTTCTCGATTGATAAATATCAGTTGATGACTTGAGTTCTCGATCGATGACTTCTCGATTGGCTTTATCAGTCGATGGCTTATTATCAGTTGATGACTTATCGATCGATATTTATCAGTCGATTGCTTCTTGCAGATAGATATCCGTTGATTGATTCTTGCAGATAGACTGTGCTAAATCCTGTTCTAGTATTTTGTACATCATCAAATTAATATATTCCTAACATACTAGTTTTTAGAAATATATATATATATATAATTAATAAATGTGATTAATAATAAAATAATATTTTCTCATTTAATATCAAATATAATTAAAAATCAAAATACAAAAGAAAAATTATAAAATATATTAATATATAATTGTAATAAATATATTTTAATTTAAAAATGTCACATGACGAGTAAAGAGTAATTGGGCCTTGCGTTCAATTATCTCTCATATTAATATATACTAGCTTATGTCCCGTGCATGATGAAATTTTTTAGTTTTTTAATATTTTATTTTAATATTTATTTTATAATTTAAATTTATTTTTATTTTTATAATAATAATTTAAATTTTATTTAATATTATATGTATATATTTTTATATAATTTATTTGTATTTATATTTTAATAAGATAATGTTTGTGTGTTTTGTATAGAGATGTATTTTAGTTAAAAGATTAATGTGAGATATTTTAGTTTATAAATTAATGTGAGATGTATTTTAGTTAGGAGATTAATATTTTAGATTTTATTAAAATTGAATTGTTAGGATCGTTTCTATGATTGACCTAAAATTGGACGATTATAATCTTTTCCAAAAGAGTTCTCTAGTTTGGTTATAATAATATAGTGTAGATATGATATAATATCTATACTATATTATTAAAACCGAAAGATTAAAAATTTTGTGGTCCTTGGTCGGTATTTGGGCCGGATAATTATTATTGGGCCTAATTTTTAAACATTAATCTCCTATCTAAAATACATGTCACATTAATCTCCTAAATAAAACACATCTATAAACAAAACACAAAAACATTATTCTATTAAAATACAAATAAAGTATATGAAAGATTATATAAATTATATACATATAAAATTAAATAAAAATTAAATTATTATTATAAAATTAAAATTATATTCAAAATATATTAAAATAATTCGATTCATGCATCGCACGGGATATAAGATAGTATAGAATATATATTCGAATATTTAATGCATTAGATGTATAGTATATAACATTGTCCGAACTCGGACATGAACGTGGAAAACTCTTTAATTCATTTAAAATAATAACTAATTGATTATATCTCATTAATGATATAATATTATTATTTTTTTATCTATATTAAATTTTATTAAAATTAGATACTAAATATAATCTAAACATCTCAATTTAATCACCCTTAAATTATCAAATTCATTTAAAATTGTCACTTATAATCGAATTTCACAAATATTATAATATTATCATTAATTTAATTATTTTGAGTTTTAAAATAACAACTAATTAATTAAATCTCATGAATGATATAATATTATTATTATTCTATCTATATAAATTTTATACCAAGTACAATCTAAATATATTAATTTAATCACGGCTCAAATTATAAACAATTTCCTAAAAATTAAATTTAAATAATTTTAAAATAAACTTATATCTTGCAAACTGTAACCTACAAAATTACAAATTCTTATATTCTAATTATAATTCCTCAATATCACCCAACTTCTTTTTAAAATAACTTCTTTTTATACTTGAATTATTAATTTATTGTATAAAATTCGAGTTAGGACTATAAAAAATTATTATTAATTTAAATTATTAAATTATCCATTATTAATTTATTTATTATATAAAATTTGAGACCGGAGTAAATAATTTTCAAATAATCTTATTTTGTAAATTGTATCCTACGAAACTATATACTCTTATATTCTAATTACAATTCCCCAATTTCACCCAACTTCTTCCTAGAACAACTTCATTCTTTGCTTGAATTATTTAATTTATTATATAAAATTCGAGTCGGGAGTACCAAAAATTATTAATTAATTTAGATTATCAAATTATCGTATATTAATTTATTTATTATGTAAAATTCGAGCCGAGAGTAAATAATTTTAAGATAATCTTATTTTGTAAACTGTATCCAGCAAAACTACATACTCTAATATTCTAATTACAATTCCTCAATTGCAGTCAGCTTATTCCCAGAATAACTCCATTTTTTGCTTGAATTATTAATTTATTATATAAAATTCAAGTCAGGACTACCAAAAATTATTAATTAATTTGGATTATCAAATTATTGAATCTATATTATACTATTATAAGTAAAATAGGATTTTATTGTTAGTTTGGTATGGTTGGTTAACACTTTCTAAAAAAAATTAAAATGCTTTCCAAAAAAAAAACATACATATTATTGTGTTAACCAACCATATCAAACCAACAATAAAATCACTCTTTTGATTTTGGAATTTTTTATCAATCTCGCTTATATGTTATAAAATTTATATAGATAGAAAAATAATAATATTATATCATTCATGAGATTTAATTAATTAGTTGTTATTTTAAAACTTAAAATATAGTTAAATTAATGATAATATTATAATATTTGTGAAATTCGATTATGAGTGACAATTTTAAATGAATTTGATAGTTTGAGGGTGATTAAATTGAGATGTTTAGATTGTATTTAGTATATAATTTTAATAAAATTTAATATAAATAAAAGAATAATAATATTATATCATTAATGAGATATAATCAATTGGTTGTTATTTTAAATGAATTAAAGAGTTTGAGTAGTGGAGAAACTGAATTTTATAAATAAGAGATAGTTGAGTCTCGACATATCACGTAATATATTTATATTAATTATTTTTCTAAAATAAATTATATGTATATTTTTTTAAAGCATTTTAATTTTTTTTAGAAAGGGTTAACCAACCATAACAAATCAACAATAACTTATAATAGTATAGTATATAGATCGAATAGATGTTAATGAAAATTCTAAGGAATAAAAAAAAATAGATGTCCCACGAGGCCACGACCCACGAGATTTAATCAACCTGATAATATATAATACTGTTTTGCGTTGAATATAGTGAGGAAACAAAACAGAAAAGTTGGACAGCTTCAATTTCACATTGATATCCAAATTTGCTCCTTATTAATTTGTTATATTTTGTCCTTTTTTTAAATTTGAAAATAAGTACTTATTTTAGAAAAGAGTATATAAAAATATATTTTTTTATAAATAAATATTTATTTTTTAAAAATAAATTTAAATCTTAATTTACTTTTTAAAAATAAATACTTATTTCTGAAAAAAATATATATATACACTATTACTATCCCATAAACTTCTTTCTGTTCCTTACGTTTCCAACCTCACGCCTGATGTCATAATAATTATTTAGATATTACATCTTAGATTATTAGTGTAAGTGTTAGTCACCCGTCTTAAAAATTAATAATTTATTTTAAATAAAAAAGAAGATTATACGTATGTTATTTATATTTAACATAAATTAAAAATATCTATTAACGGAGGAATTTGGTGATACCAAATTTCGGAGGGTTACTGGAATAATAAAAATATTTTAATGGGGATGATGTGTTTTTGAATGTTAGAGGCCGGACTTGAGAGGTGTCTCGACTTGTTAGATATGTCGGATCCTTTTCCAAGATACCTGTGTACTCTAATTATATAGAGATCAAGTTCACGCAGTTCTGTTATGATTATGATTTATCTCCATGATTGTTTAGAGATATATTTGGATTTAGTTGATTTTATCTATTAAAATCATATTAGCGTTAGGATGCCTTCCTGATTTGAAGAATATCGTTGGGAGAAATATTCTGTAATTAATGAGATATTATTCCTCGTTTTTGGGAGAGAATAATTAACTTGGAAATAAGTTAATTATTAATGAATATTAGGAAATTTGAAAAATTATTGAGCCTGACGAAAATATGCGGTAACAATATCAATTAAAAAAATATAATGCTGATATTGTAATATTTTCTAAACATGCATGAATTTTAGTAATATATATAAATAACTAATAAATATAGTTAACAATAATAAAAAATTTACACATGATATTTAATAGAAAAAATATATTATTTGAAAAATACACACACACACACACACATATATATATATATATTAAAATATAAATAAAATATTATATATCTCATACAATGTGGATAATTATAATAAAAATAAAATAAATAGTGTGGACCCATATTTAAATATTAATTTATTTATAAACCGTAAAATAATTTAATATTTAAGAGAAGTTTGTGAGTTTTCATCAAAAAAATTATTTATAAAACTAAATATTTAATATATAAATTAAATAATGCATAATACGTAACCCTTGACGTACCTGGATAATTTATTTATGTATGGATTTTTATTGAGTCGCATCAGCATAATTTTTATTACAGTATGTAAGAATAAGGTATCTCAGAAATGAAAAAGACGATTAAAATTAAATACATAATGCATTTGGACCCAATAATTCAGCTAAGTATTCTGCCGAAGACTTTGACTATATTTCTAGATACATAATTTTAATATTTGACTTGAATATTTTAATAATCTGTAACGTTGACTAGTCACCCATTTCCCTTATAAATATTGTCACACAATTTTAAGTTTGCTCAACCAACAAAAACCAACTTTACTGGTAATTTGAAATTGAACCTCAAGTTCTGAAGCATATATAGAGATGGCAGAAGTGAATAACAAGCAGGTAGTACTTAAAGAAAATATTGGGGCTGGTTTTCCTAAAGAGAGTGATTTAGTTACAAGAGTTTCGAAAATAAATTTAAATGTCGCAGAGGGTTCGAATGGGATTCTTGTTAAAAATCTTTATTTGTCTTGTGATCCTTACATGCGATCTCGTATGACTAAATATGATGGTGGCTATGTTGAATCCTTCACTCCTGATCAGGTAAATTTGTACATGCATTAGCTTTGACATAAGCAAATATATGTGTATGATCATCTACATGTGTAATAATGACAAATTATTCTGTTGGTGATCGAGTGACAAATTATCAATTAAAGATTAGTCAGTTTGATCATGAAAAAGTCGAATAAGATTGTTAATTAGGGACGGAGGGAGTAGAACCGAGCTTTTAAGTCCTTAATGTTAGCAGAAAATTTGTTTTATGGCTCGTTTGACCTCCAACAGTTTGCAATTATTTTATTTAGCCTGGCTGTTTCGAAATTCTGGTTCGTGTCGTCAGTGTTTGTTGGCTATTGTATTATTGGCATTTTAGTTTAATCATGATGGAGGGGTTCTTTGTCAAAAAAAAATGGAGGGGTTCTGTATATGGGGTTATCGATTTGGTATTTTGGATCGCATTAGTCAAGCGGCTAATTTTGTAACTTTTGTTTGGTAATGATTTGCAGCCTATTGTGGGATTAGGGGTGGCTAAAGTTTTGGAATCTAAGGATGAGAAGTTCAAGAAAGGTGACTTGATATGGGGATTAACTGGATGGGAAGAGTATAGCCATATTACAAATGCGCATGCACACGGTTTGTTCAAGATTGAGCACACAGATGTGCCTCTTTCCTACTACACAGGGTTGCTAGGTAAGTTATTTGCATAGAGGAGATTGATGTTTAGTTTCATTTCTGTAGTATCTTTGTTGTTTCTTAATTTGTTTGTTTGTGTCTATGTTTATAATTTCCCTCTTTTTAAATGTGTTTGAGAGACGAGAAATTTGAAAGTTGAATTGGAGTCTGTTGGTGTTCAAGTTGTTTGCGATGCAATTCTGATTAAAGAAATTTAGACGACCTAGAAATGAAACATATTTATAAATGGTAGAAGAAACATAATTTGCCTGGTTGGTGTTTCGGATTTCATGGACAGTGCTCAAAAGTTTTGCTTGCTCAATCTGTAGGAATGACTGGTATGAGTGCGTATGCTGGTTTCTATGAGGTGTGTGCTCCAAAGAAAGGAGAGTATGTTTTCATCTCAGCAGCAGCTGGAGCAGTTGGTCAACTTGTTGGGCAATTTGCAAAGCTGTTGGGCTGCTATGTTGTTGGAACTGCTGGAAGCAAAGAAAAGGTCCGTTTCTGCATTTGCCTTCATAACACAAGCAAAAGCAAGCTAATAAAACATATGTAATTGCCTACAGAGCAATATCTCATTTTCAACAAGTGGAGTAACAATTAGTATGTTAGAGCACACCTATAATTCCGATCATAAGACTAGCTTTGAGAAATAGTATATATGAACATGTAATCTGAACCACATGGTTTCTACATTATCATCTAACTTTGATTATTTACATGGGTTTTTCTACTTTCTCCAGGTTGACCTTTTGAAGAACGAGTGTGGGTTTGACGAGGCTTTTAACTACAAGGAAGAGGAAGATCTGGTTGCAGCATTGAAAAGGTCAGTATTTTCTTCCGACTTTCATCACAAAACGGTCATTGTAATGAAGCATAATAAAGCGTAATAAGAACAATCAAAAACTTTTCCAGCCTTGGATAATGAGAATTATATTCGAAGAACGTTTTCTTTTTTTGAATGGAATGTCTTGTCGGTAAAGCATGAAACTTAATTCATTGCAAAACTCAAAACTACCTTATTGACAGAACCAGCTTTTTGAAAGTTTAATTAACTTTAATCCTAGTTAACTGCCTTCGCCTCTGTCTTCTTTAATTTTGCGAAAATAAAATATTGTTCCCTCTTCTTTACATTCATCAGGTACTTTCCGGAGGGCATTGACATTTACTTCGAAAATGTTGGAGGAAAGATGCTCGACGCAGTACTTGTTAACATGAGAACTCATGGACGCATTGCTGCCTGTGGGATGATCTCACAGTACAACCTCGAAAAGCCTGAAGGCATATACAATTTGGCACAAATTTTACACAAGCGTATCCTTATACAAGGCTTTCTTGTAACTGACTACTACCATCTCTATCCCAAGTTTCTAGAGATGGTTTTGCCATATATCAAGGAAGGGAAGATCAAGTACCTGGAAGACACAGCAGAAGGCCTTGAGAGTGCTCCAGCAGCTCTCATTGGGCTTTTCTATGGTCGTAACGTTGGAAAGCAAGTGGTAGTGGTTGCTCGTGAATGAGCCATTACCAACCGATGGTTGAAAGAACGCGTGCTGAATTTTTATTTAATCATGGTAATAACACGTATTGTTATTTGTAGTTATGCTGAAGTTTATGTAATAAAAGTGAGGTTGTTACTCAGTTCGTCCCTATGGAATATTTCAACTCCATTGTTTGCTTCATTTCTCGTTAACATTTCTGTTAAGGGGGTACGGAATAAGTTTGATAAATAAGCTCACGAACATTGTTCATAAACAAAAAATTGATAACTAGCTCATGACTATATTAAGTAAAAAATTCGCAAGTATTGATCCAGTTACTAAAAGATGTGTATTACAAATAGTAATGTTGTAGTTGGCATATTTTTTATGATTAATATGTTTCATAAGAATGATTTATTTTTCTATTCAAATTTTCGAAAAAAATACATTTATGTTCAAACATTTACAAGTTGTAATATGAAACAAACGGGTCATACTAAACATAGTTCAAACATTTATGTTGGCCACTTGATCATACTTGCTACGCTCTGGACCAAGTCCGTTTCTACTTTCTACACAATAATGTTCTAAGCGTAGTAACCTGCATGTTGTTTAAAACAGCTTCTGATGAGCTAGCTTGAAGGCCATAAATGTAAGTTAATCGAACCTGGAAATTACACGTGAATTCACAACTTTAATATTGTCTGAGAAGTTATTGCTTGGTGGTTGTGAAAGCCTGCTAGAAGCCTCAACAATTGAGTGATATGAAAACCTTGAAGAAGCTCGACGTATTTATACCATAATAATTATGCAACTACCAGCTGATTCAATTTCTAACCTGAAGAAATTGTTCAAGTTAAACTTATATTGTTGCAAGATGCTTAGAAACTTATCTGAGCGGTCTGGAAATATCGAGGGCTTAAATTTGATGCAGCTTTAAGTGCACTTGAACAACTGCCTGATTCGTTTGTATGTCCGATTAATTTTGTCAATTGCATATGTCAAAGTGCAAGAACCTTAATAGTCTTTTGAATGGCATATATAAGATGAAAGCAGTGCATTGTTGTTTAAAGCTGGAGCGATTGCCTGAGCAATTAGGGAAGTTGCAATGTTTAGAAAAGTTTTATGCATCTTATACAGCAATGAAAGAATACCAGATTATATAGTTATTGCGAGGAGCTTAAAAATCTGCTGAATAGCATGAGCAATCTTACTTATTCTTACATAACTTGCAAAGTTAGAATTTGACAACATTCTCATAAATTTGCTTGTTTCTGTAGAAGCTATAAACGAGTTGGAAACTCTATACCTGAGCTGTAATATAAGATTTTGCCTGCCCAATGCCCATTATCTTAAAATTGAGACATTGAAACTTAGCTTTTCTAACCTAGGAGAACCTGAATTCGATATGTGCGAGTGTTGGGTCCTCCTTCCCCGAACTTGCATTGAATCTAAAAAAGATAGGGTAACATAATATCCACGTGGCTAGAATGACAATTCTCTTTCTGTATAAACCTATCCCATTTTTTGTACTCGTATTACACTTGTCTTTTACAACAGACCTTTTTTTTATAGCCGATCTACCAAACAGGAACTTTGAAGAATACTGTTTTTGTTAAGAATGAAAAATAAAAGAGGACATACAAAGGTACTATTCCATTCTTGTACCTATTGCTACTTTGATAGTGTGAGTCTAGGGTCGCATGTCTATGGTGACACAATTTCAGTGAAAAGTAGAAGCAGAATGAAGAATCTTATTTCTCTGTAAATGTGGTGTAGAGATGATTGTTGTAACTTTGGAGTACTGCACAAAATCTTTTTTCCAAGTCATATGCAGTATCTGTACACACATCACGTCAGAATAGTGTAAATTTGAATCTAAATCAACAAGACATTTGGTAAGAGAATTTCGCCTATGGGTTTCGACAATTGTAAGGGGGCTCTATTATCACAAGCGAAATCAGCTGTTCTATTATCATTTTTGTCTTTAGATTCCAGAGAAGCCACTTGATGAGTTCTGCAAGTCAACTAGCATATCGATCTCATCGTCCATGATCCAGGATTCTCCTCATTTTCTAGCTCAAAAATTACTGGGGTTTGGCTGGAAGTGTTTAACATAAATACGTGTTCAAGTATTAGACTCGATAATATTTTTAAAATTTTACATATTTTTCGCCTAAAATAAAGATGCCAAGTACCGACGCTCGAGGTAAAATGAACAATCAGTGTAACAGAGACAGGGCCACTGATGTAATGATGTTTAATCCATTTATCTTATCTGGTGGACACACAACAACATGACATGATGAACTAAATCAAAACTTCTGTTAAGATCATTCCATATTGTAAAACTACACTAAATTAAGCCGAACAAAACTAATCATTAGAAAATGACTAGACCACCAAAGCAACAAGTACTTTTAAGTTCTAACCAAAAAAGTACTTCATGTTTAGTTTCTCCAAAACTCTTTAAATTAATTACATTCTTATTCATTTTGATGAAATAACTCCCTTTCAAATTAATCGTCCAATATAATATATATATTTACTCGTCATTTCATCTTTGTAACCAAACTATTTCTCTATTTCTCTCTTCTATGCAACCCTGAATGACTTCTCTTTTAAAAGAAAAATAATTGATTGTAAACTTTCCTTCGTTCATTTTGTAATAACCTCAAGGGTCAAATAGAATTAAGCCATAAACGAATCGAATGGTCGATAATGTGAAATAAGTTTAAGGTATATCTAATCGAAAAGGTGTTTCTTGTTTAGCTTTTTTTTATTTCAAATTAATACGGTTAAACCTCGATAGATGATTACACGACGAGGTTAAAAATGTACTATCTCTATTATATTGGGATCGAAAAAAATTATTTATTTGATAAAATTATTTATTTATCAAATATTAATTTATGGAGTTAGTGGACTTATTTTTTTCATATATCGGAAGCAACATGAATGATATTACAAAGATATGATGAGTAATTTTTTAAAATTCTCAAGTCAACGACCCATAACTTGCCGACATATATGTTGTTTGTAAAAGAGTGATCCACATGCTAAAATGAATGGGGAGTGTTACAAAAGCAACCAACTTGATTTGTATGGACAAGAGCATGCATGACATTATTTAATTGTCTCATTTTGCAACTTGCATGTTTGCATAATTGCATACAATTGGAGTAATGGAGTATGCATCCTGCCGTTGCTTTGCTTATAAGTAATTTTATATTTAAATAACTTAAAAACGATATTTTATTTTACTTGTTAAAGTATCTTTTTTATTTAAAATGATTTAAAAATATTGAAATAGAAAAGTTAAATCTTGATGATTATTTAAATAAAATCTTGTAAATAATTTGTTAATAACAATATTTTTGCTATCCGGACCCGTTTTCGCACACCTCCACTAAATTCTAGTGCACGACTAGCTCAACATTACATCACAAAACTTAAATCCCAACGTTAATGTTAAGTATTTTAAGGAGAATTTTGCAAAGAAAAGTATATTAACACATACAGTTTATTAATTTTTAAAAAATAATCAATGTTGCTTTTCTCAATATAATTATTTAAACGAACTGATTTACTCAGACCAAATTAAGGGTCAAATCTTACAAGAATATTGATAATTACTATAAGTTTTGTACATCTAAGTGTTTATTACTAGCCTCGTAATGTTGAAAACGGCTCGAGTTTATATATGGATATAGTATAAATAAATTATTTTAACAAAGTTAATATATAATTTAAATCCCAAATAAAAATATAATAATATATACAAAGACAACTATAATCATAAGTTTTGTACATCGAATTGTAAATAAAGTTTACATTAGCCTCCGATGAGAAGCCCGAAGTGTACTGAGTTCGACTCATCCGAAAAATTTTTAAAACATGTATTTATTTATAAGGCTATAAATCAAATTAGTCAAAAATATATATATTATTTATAAAAAAGGTTAATATGTATAAAACTAAAATTTATAGTGTAACAGCCTACTCCCCCATCGAGTAAATTAGGATAATTTGTTACTATTAATTGCATCAACAAATCATGATTTTTTTGAGGGTCTGTGGTGAGTTTGTGGATTAATCAAATTGTTGTATTTGGGTCAGTTTACTTTGACTTATTTTCGGATTCGAAAATCGGGACTTGATCCGATTTTCAAAAAAAACTCAGGATTTAACTCGGATTGTCACATATAGTATATCAAACATATATAAATTATGTAATATGATTATTAAATCATATATATATACATATAACTTGAAGATTATATTGTATAAAAATATATAAATTACATATTAAGTTGTATTAAAATAATTTCTATAAAATATAATATTATCTAAATTTGTATTATTCTTATATCTAACATTTCATAATCAAAAGGCCTAATAATTTTCATTAATATTATTTAAACAATTGAGATCGTAAACAATTGACCTAGTAATTCAAATACCGAATGATTTGAACAAAAGTTTCGAATTTAATAATATAATATTAAAAGTCTATATTTTAACATTCAAATCTAATAACTACCATAGATATTTGAGTATTAATTTGTAAACTTGTGAACCAATTGTCAAACTGTCATTTGTTTATTCAAATTGCATCAAAATAGTAAAATATCGATAATAATTGTCTTATTAAATTTATCTGTTATTATATAATATTGCGACATCATATTTTTTTCATAGTAATTTTATTTGTGTTATAATTATTATTATACTCGTATACACATTTAATTAACTTTTATTTAATGATATTTATATCTTAATTCCATATAGGCAACTCTTATATAATGATTTTGAGATAAATATTTTAAACAAGAGTTGAAATACACGGGAGCTTTTCTTAATACACTATAGATTATTTCAATTAATAGGATGACTCTCAATCTATATTTTCAAATCACTAAATTATATTTCATAAATTTTAAAAAATAATATATTTAAATATAATATAAAATATGAATCGATTTTAGAAATTGCCATAAGAGCTGGTTATACAATAAAAGTGTGTGTGTGTGTGTGTTTCTAATCTAGACCTATTCTACAAGACACGAACACTTCTTGCATATAATAAAGCTAAGACATTGATTAAGGTGTGGATAACACCAACAGTGTCTCTGTCTTAGTCGTTCATTTATCCAAATGAGAAGCGGACTTGGTAAAACAATGGACGCATTCCGATCCGCCGTGGGATACTAATGTAGACCAAAATTTAATTTGTTTCAATTCAGGTATCTTGTTTTTACGATTAATTTAACTAAAGTTTAATGGAAGATATGAGATTATTTTTCTATAATATTTTAAAATTAAAACGTACATTTCAAAGTAGATTAAATATATTTTTTAATAATATTTATTTTTTAATTTTTTATAATTATATAATATATGTAATCTTCGGTCAAAATTTAGTAAATTTGATTCTAAAAAGTCAAACAAGACCTATGAATTGGGACGATGGGAGTAATATATTTTAATATTTGTATTTATAATTTTTATAAATTGATAATTTTGTAATTTTGATTTCTAATTAATAATTAAAAAAATTCGTATTTTTCGATTCCCTAATTATTCAGACGTGAAACTTTCAACTCTAGGTTCGAGTTGACTAGGGCTGCTAAATTATTGAACAGGTAATATATAACTACAAGTCGCAGTGTCTAATAATCGTATTAAATATATTCGGTTCATATCCACATCTGAAATTCACATGTTAAACAAAAATTCAGAACTCAGAAGGGTAATATGCAAAGATCCATCATAAGTGGCAAGTGGTAACAAGTAAAAGTTTCGATTAAACTTAAAATTTTAGCAAATATTTATCTTTAAAATCTAATTTTTTACCAAAAAAGTAGTGTATACTTTTTTTGGCCCCAGTTAATCTTAAATAATCATCAATAATTTTATTCTCAAATATATTAAATAAATGAGTATTAATTCGTAATTCCAATATCACCATTAGTAATATGTTAGTCATTTTAAAAGACAAATACTGGTTATAAAGTTTACATATTCTGATAAATTTTAATTTGAATATTTTTGTTTCAAATTTATTAATAATATTTTCGATATAAAGATAAGATAGAATAATGATAAATTTTTATTCGTTGCTAAAAAATATTACATTCAGCAGCTTCTTCTTTTTTGAAAATCAGAACTTCCATTCATTAATACTTCTCCGAAGTAATATTACACGCAATGGTATGAGGTGCAGTATCAACCACTCCAGATGATCCGACATAAAACAAGCAGCCATTGCTATCAAATCGAACACGCAGCTTATTAAGACCAAAATGAGTTTTTTTTATAAGTAGGCCATGTGCATCTTACTTTTTTGGTAAATCACGAGACTGAATAATGTGGCGGTTTAGGGTTCCTTAAACTTAAAATAAGTAGCTTATTTTATTTTTATTTTTTACATATTTTCATATATTTTTTAAAGATAAATATTTGTTTTAGAATTTTAAAATCAAATATGAACTTCAAAATAAAAAATAAGTTACTTATTTTCAGAAAAAGTACATACATCCCTATTTTTTTTCGGAAATAAGGGCTTATTTCCGGAAATAAGGGGTTGCCAAACAGCCCCAATGTTTCTACTACAATAGCGTATATTAAATATTGAATACTCCATCGTCCCATTTTACATGTTATTTTAAAAAAAATTATGCATCTTAAAAAAAAATAGATAAATAATTTGTTTCTTTATCTATTCTTAATAATTGTATTAAATGTATATGAGTTGGTTGTATATTTAAATTAGTCAAACATTGGAAATAGTAATACAAGGATAATTTGTGGAAAAGTTAGATAGATAATTTGTTTATTTATCTACCCTTAATAATTATATTAAATATATATGAATTGGTTGTATATTTAAATTAGTCAAACATTGGAAATAGTAATATAAGGGTAATTTATAGAAAAGTTTTTAAAAAATTACTTTAGGAAAAGATAGTGACAAGTATTTTGGAACAATTTTTTTTTACAAAAATGACATGTATTATGGGACGGAGAAACTATAAACTATGAGATCACTTTAATTTAAAATATTTTGGATTTAGTGTTATTGATAAAATCTATTACGTAAAACTCTATAAATGTATGAATAGACCGGCAACAAACTCCCTTCAAACAGTAAATTCAATTCTTTTAAATATATTTGAATAAGGAATGTTTTTAAAATACTAATTATAATTTTTTACTCTTTCCATAACACTCAAATATTTTATATTGATTAAATCGGCGAATTTTTTGTTAGTACTAAAAATTTATTTATTTTCAATTTTGCAAATTTAAATATGTAGTTATTGATGAAGCAATTTGTTAATAACAAAATTTGAGATTCATCATATAATTAAGATACATGAAAATGTTTTTTACCTCAAAATTCACCGTCCGAAGTGGAATGGTTGATGAACATTTGGGGTTGATATCGTTAAGATTTTAGTTGGCGGGGCTCTCAAAAATATTTATAGGGAAGTCTACGTAATTTTTGCTAAAATAAAAGTCCGTTAAGAAAATGTTTCTTTTGTGAAGCCGAAATCGAAACCCACTTCGAAGAGCTCTCAATATTGAGATTTGTTTGAATAGTCTTAACCCAGTATAAGCCCTGAGAATTTCATGAATATGACGTTGACCAAAAAATTGTGGGCTCTAGTCAGTTAATTAGAGTTATTTCCTGAATATCTTGACCGAAGGATAGCACTAGATCCAACTCAAATGTTGGACACATCATAAACTCTCAAACGAGGACAACCCGCATGAGTACAGAGAAAAGATTTTTCAAGTTGAGACAAGTAGTATCCGTAATTCCCCGTCGAGGACAACTCGTGGAGTATAGAGTAATGATTTTCAACAATTAATCCCGGATGGTCGTCATTATTGATTAACCCAGAGGGTCTTTTTCAATAATTAACATCAGAAGGACTTCAATAATAATTAATCCCGGAGGACTTTCAATAACAACAACAATTATTTTTAGATTAAGAATCCCTTCTAATAAGCAAACGATAATAATAAATAGACCTCCATCCGAGCAACTTAATAAATATTAGTCCATCGAAAATAACACATATTAAAATTTGGGCATAACAGTAGATATAGAATTTAATTTTTTTACATAAATTATATTTAATATATGAAATGTGTAATTTAAATTATTAAATTTGATCACAATCTTAGGGTTAATTAAAATAAAAATAGTACTAAAATCATAAGTTATTTTATTTTTACTTATATTGTTAAAATGAATAGTGTTATATATTAACACATTAAAATCAACTCAAACCCAATTTAATTAATGGGTTAAAAAATTTCAAGTAAATTTAATTGAATTAAGTTATTACATCAAAATAAAAACAACGATGATGCCAATAATAATAATTAATAATTGAATGTGGCATGATTTTAATACGACTCCCGAAATTAAAAAAACAACTTAAATACTATTTCATTCATTTTAAAATAATTGTTCTAATCAATACTATCTATCTATACTATATTATTATAACCGAAAGATTAAAAGTTTTGGTCGTCAGTAGAACCATTGAAAAAATCTTGACCAATTTTATGTGAACCGTAGAAATAATCTTAACCATTGAATTTTAATAAAATATAATTTTAAAAGAATATAATCATACATACAACTTTAACCACAGTAATCCTCCTTTTATACACGATAGGATAACAAAATATGATAATATTATATTATATTTAAATTATATTCTATAAACTTTTTTTTATGAATCATACTTATCCTATAATTTTTATTTAATATATCATTAAACTTTATCCTATAATTTTTATTTAATATATCATTAAAGTTTATGTTAAACAATATGCATTTTTTAGTTTCCATCTATTTCTCTATTTTCATCGTATAACACAAATTATTTATCAAAACAAAAACTCTACTCAAACTAGAACAACCAATTCCTATCAATATCACTATGTTCAAATTAGAAAACCGACATCAACACTTTATATACAACTCCAACCCCGATAGTCCTCATTTTATACAACTCATCACAGATAGAATAATATTATATTATATTTAAATTATATTATATTAATATTAAAATAATAATATTATTTTATTAACATTAATTAAATTTTATCACTATGTTATATATATATATATATATATATATATTATCTATACTTTTATATTATATTATTTAAAACAAACTTCTCTTTCAATTAGAATATATAGTTGTACTCACAATCTACTAACATATTTCAATTTTCATCGCTCAAACACTTTAATTTATTTAAAATTACAATTTTATAATTAAATTTTTTTAATATTAAAATTATATTATATTTTACCTACATTAAAATATACTCTTTTATTTAAATTTTAATTAAAATATTTCTAATATATTTGTAACTATTTTTATTAATAAAAATTTCCTAATTAAATTTCTAAGAAAAATAAAAAGTTTGGTCAGTTGGTTGTCCGTCTGGTAAGTCTTCTTTTTATACAACTCTTCTTATCATCCATAAGTTTTATTTTTATATGATTTTTTAATGCAATTATGATATAATTATAATTTAATTTTAAAACATATATATTTTACATATAACTCGATCATCGATGAATTATTTTTTGTAAAACAATCTAATAACATATCTCACTTCACTTCTACTTGAAATTACAACTTATTAATTAAATCTCATGAATATTAAAACTTATTAATTAAATCTAATAAATATTAAAATATTATTATTATTTTATCTATAAATAATTTTTATTATATATTATATTATTATATCTCATTTAATAATAAAAATTAAAAAAATATATTTAAATCATATAAAACAATTAATATATAATTTATTAATCCCGCCCATGCATGTACGGGTTATAAACTAGTTGGATTTTAAGTAGATAATCACATATTTTATATATTTATTAAAATTTTAAAATTATCATTCAAAATTATATTTAATTTAATCTAAAAATATTTTTTATTATTTAAAATTATAAAATTTTTAAATATTTTGAGACCAAGGGATGGAGTAAAAAAAAATAGTAAAACTCACGTGCTTAGCAGACATTTTGTTTGTATGTATCATGTGTCTATACTCTAAAGTTGCTAATAATGGTACAATTGGCGGTAAACGAATGGCACGCAAATCCAGGCAAAAATAAACCGCAAATTTCCCATTTCCATCTATACACACACCTATACATACACATATACTTATGCATACACACTCCCTCCCTCTCCTTTCTTTCATTCTTCCATTCTCATCATCTCTCTGTTCGTAATCGAGAGCTTCGTCATCACCGAAGCTCTCGCGCCAATTCTCACTTTCATCAATCAATCAATCAATCAATCGATATACATACACATATACTATGTTGTAACACTAATTCACCCACAATTTCGAAAAATTCGCTTTAAAAAACGTGAAAAGCTAGGGTTTGGAGATCAGAAATGGCGTTTCACGAGCTGAAGCGAGGAATCTCGCGCCAATTCTCGACAGGCTCGTTGAAGAACATGAAATTGAGTTTCAAGAGGCAGAACTCGATGGATCCTCGGGTGAAGACGTTGCGATTCAGCTTCGGGAGGCAGTCGTCGCTGGATCCGATACGGAGGAGTGGAGAGGAGGAGTTGACTGTGCCGGAGAATCTGGATTCGACGATGCAGTTGTTGTTTATGGCGAGTAGAGGTGACGTGGAAGGTGTGTTGGAGTTGCTTGATGGCGGTGTGGATGTTAATAGTATTGATTTGGATGGACGGACTGCGTTGCATATCGCGGCGTGTGAAGGACATAATCATGTTGTGGAGATGTTGTTGAGTCGTAAGGCCAATATTGATGCTCGTGATCGCTGGGGCAGTACGGTATATTCTTATTCTTATTGTTTACTTATTTAAGCTTAGTTACTGTAATTGTATATGTTGAGTATTAAAGGTTTTTAAGCTTCATTGTTCATTGCCGACATAATTAGAATGTAAATTATGAATTGCTGAGGGAGAGAAAGAGAGAGAAGGGGAGAGAGGGAGAGAAAGAGAGAGAAGGGGGGAGAGAGAGAGAGAGCAGGGGAGAGAGAGACAAGGGAGAGAGGGAGAGAAAGAGAGAGAAGGGAGAGAGGGAGAGAAAGAGAGAGAAGGGGAGAGAGGGAGAGAGAGAGAGAAGGGGGGGGGGAGAGAGGTCTTCCTATTATATCTTCGTTTTGTTTAGATTTCAAGGTGTTGCTTAGGGGGTGTTTGGCTTAGCTTATAAGTAATAAGTTATTTTTTTAAAAAAAGTATTTTCATATTTTTTTTTGAAAATTAATATTTATTTTAGAAATTTAAGACCAAATCTTATTTTTAAATTTGAAAATAAGTTACTTATTTTCAGAAAAAGTACATATATACCAATTTTTTCAGCTTATAAGCTGCTTATAAGTCCAGACAAACGGGGCCTTAATGTGGTAGAGAAAATCTGGTATAATTTTTAGCAATCATACTTGTATGTGGAGTTTGACTAAGTGAAATTTCTCGGGCTATACTTTGGCAAATGGAAGAAATTTCTGCAGCTATTATATTTAGATACATTATGTAATGAGGGGAGGTTTTGTAACGGAGTTAGCAAAGGCTGATTGTAGACAAGCACTTGAAAATTGGTGTTTCTACCGCAACTTTTTGAGGAACGTGTAAAAGTTTTAGCCTAGTTTGTTTGAAGTGTATATGTGCTATGGTTTTAGTTGATCCCGTGTCTGATATGTGCACTTTAGAGTAGCGGTCTCTACACACTATTCTGGCTTTAGAGCGACACAATTGATAACTCGATAAGCAAATTGTAATTTTCAGCTTAATGTAGGCTATTTGAAGTACGTGAAAACTTGATAAGCACATGATATAAGACCCAACACTATTTTGTATCTTACAATTAGAGCGTAGAGGCTCATGATTGTCTTTTATCTAGCACCATAACTGGGGATCATGCATGTCCTTGATCAGTTGGGTTTTAAGCATAGATTTTGTGGGTAGATGATTGTGGGGAGGGCTTTCTTAAATATTGTTTGTCTTGTTGTAAGTGGTTCCCTTCCGTTGGTTGGAAAGTATAGGGTAAAGTCCTATTATGATTCTCAGTTTCTTTCTCCTTGTGTTCTCTTTCCACGAGAAACTTTGCTTCCTGTGACTACCATGTGACTACCATATTGATCCAGTAATTCTTCAATTTGGACATGTGATTATGGAAAAGCAGAAACTTTGTGGGGCATAATTAGAAATGATTTTCACTTCATGGATTGCATGTACCTTGTGGTATATTTCAAGCTAACAGTCGGAAGTTATATTCGGGATTAAAAATTTCTACATGCAAAAACAAATCAATCTATTATACACATATTATTGAACTGCAACTGAGAGATTATAATATTCACATTATATCATGGTGATCCTTTGGATTGGCTATGTTTCGTCCTCTGTGTAGTTATGCTTTTTATCTTTTACGACAGGCAGCAGCTGACGCGAAGTACTATGGCAATGTCGAAGTTTACAATATCTTGAAGGCACGTGGAGCTAAAACTCCGGTACATTAACAGTTCCTCTATAGCATTAAAATGTATATGCCTTTGTAGATGATCATGAATGTAATTGTCTTGTTCGTAGAAAACCAGAAGAACTCCAATGACAGTTGCAAATCCTCGTGAAGTGCCCGAGTATGAGCTCAATCCCCTAGAGATTCAGGTTCGCAAAAGCGATGGTATCTCAAAGGTATTTTACCCTTTACTTCATGTAGAAGTAGTGTTGTTTTTGAACACCATGCATCCTCTGGCATCAAAGTATGTGCTAGTTTCCTTGATTGCAATATTGCTCAGTTCAGCATTTCCTTTCACTTTCTTTTATGCAATTGTCCTGCTTTATGTGCCTGTTCCCCTTTTTGTACTGTGCAATCCGTTTTCTTAGCATTCAACTTTTGTAGCCAACATCATATGAATTAGATTTAGATAGAATGAATGCAGTACAAAGAGGTTTCACTTATCAAGTTCTCTTTTCACATAACTCGTAAGTGCAAACTCAGAATGTTTCCGGTGTACAGGCAATCCACGATGGATATCTTGAACTAAATTATTCTCTATGGCCTTTTGAGATGAGTTATATCAAAAAATCACATGCCTTGCTTATATAAGTTCTGACTTCTGAGAGTCTTAACATCAATTAATAAGTACACTTGTCAATGCCAGAACCAATTATAGTTTGTCCTTGGCATATTCTCATGCTTTTCCATACTCGTTTGTTATGCATGCATGCAATTTTCATCCATACCAAGCTATCAAATGTTGATCATTTCAAAACTGATTTGCATTTTTTTTATATTTCGTCTACTTTGTGCAACTTGAGTTGCATCATAGCTAAACATATTTGTCAGATTTGTATGCTTTGGTGCATATTATGGGTTAAAACATCATGCATAATATTACCTTGAATAATAAAAATCAATTCATTGTGCCTCTTCCTCATTAGTTATTATATATACAGGAATTATTCAAGGATCCAAACTTTCGTCACCAAAAAAACATGACAAAAAGTTAATATTATCATCCTCCAACTGTCTGTACCATGTGACTACCTAGCATTCACTTATTTAGTTTTATTTTGCATGGGCTACTCAAACCAGTACAACTTCGTAATGTCAAATTTCAGGGAACATACCAGGTTGCTAAATGGAATGGCACAAAAGTCTCTGTAAAGATACTTGACAAGGATAGCTATTCAGACCCTGAATACATGTTAGTATCTCTTGTTTTTCTCATCTTGATTATTCATATAAATGGATAATGTCTTTGTCTTCTTACATTATCGGTTTAAAATATTAGACCGTTACAATATGTTTTAAGCCTTTGTTTCATGTAGAATTCTTCTTTTGGTTTTTTGCTAATTAGTATGTAAAATTATATATGCATCTCTGAAGTCTGACATGAAAAAAGTTGGCAATAATAATTCTTCTTCTTTATGCCACATCTCCTCCAAATTGGCTCCATATATTATATTGTGCTCATCAAACGCATGAAGATCTGGTTTTGAAGTTGGGATACTTCATTTAATGTGATAAATGTATGATCCTCTGGTGAGGATAAATATCCATTTATCTGGGCTTGAGTTGTCAATGAACCTGCTTTAAAGTGGCAACTACAACAAGCCTGTTCTCCAGTAATACTCAATGGTTTGGCGAGATTCAGTGTTGTACAGTACCATATTATATTCTTAAATGTAAATCTTGTACACTGGTAAAACACTATTACTTTTAGAGCATGTCCAATGCAATGCTTTAGAAGTAGAATTACAACCCAAGGCTTCCAACATTTAACTATGCACTGTGTCTGGATGCAAAATATATGCAAAAGCTTTGATGCTTTTCAAGATTAATTTGATAATATACTCTCAGTTTGTTATTTCCTTATTTAGCTTTTCTTCCTTCCAGCAGCTACAAATTTATCCAGATTGCAATCTCATCCACTAAGATCTGCCCTTCTGCCTTCAACTTTGCTCCTTTTAGTAGTACAATTTTTTATACTCATTTTGTGAGAGCAATGCATAATTGACCTCAATATTTTAGGTTTTAAGCTCTAACCAATATTCCCACTTCCCTTGTTTTGCTAACAAGCCTCATTTTAACATCTCCAGGCAAGCGAAGACTTATTATTCCAAATATGAAGGTTCTCATTAATCTATCTTGTAATTTGTATCATCTCCAAACACCCCTGCCCCTCGACATTTCACTTTCCCCAACCTTGTTGTATAGCTTGTCCACCTTGAAGTAAATGCTGTATTTCACATATATTCTCACTGATTGCAAGGTAAGAGTCGAGATTAAGTAATAGAAACTACCTGAATCAAATAAGTATTTCAAAGCCTAAAATAGACACTGTTTGAACTCCTGGTAATGGAATGGTGGCTGTAGATATAGATGTTTAGATATATTTCATTGAGTACATTTTTTAACTTATGGTTATTGTTATGCATTAATTAAATTTTGCGGGGAAAAAAGTAGATAAAATAAGGATTTTTTTGAGATATGGGCAACCTTCACTTTATGATCTAAATTCCAAAGACTGAAAGTAGAAAGTATAGCCATCGCTATTGCTGCATGGAGAATGTGAAGATCATCTTTTGATGATTCTTTATACGGAGTACTAAGCTAATAGTATTGCTTTCATTCTATGATATTGACTCTGTCTCCAGTGATTCCCACACATTCCAATTTCAATTCTCATAGCTCTGACGACTTTAAAAGGTGTTTTGTGAAGAGAGTATCATCAGTATCTGTAATAAACGGCAACTCTTTATGACTAGTAATGTGATACAGGTGAACATGTGCTTTCAGATATTAAAATATATTTCTGAACATCAAACTGATTATTTACCGAAGACAAAAATTTTCCTCTCCGTTAGCTTTGTGGATAATGATTGTGTCATGAAATGTACTATTTTTTAGCTTGTTAATTTTTATCTGACATTTTAGTTTCTATGTAACCAAATCTATAACTCCTTACGTGCAGAAATGCTTTCAAAAATGAGTTAACATTGTTAGAAAAGGTTAGGCATCCAAATGTGATTCAGTTTGTTGGAGCTGTCACCCAAAATGTTCCAATGATGATTGTTTCAGAGTATCATACAAGGGTTAGTAACTCCCTGTCTATATGTAAATAATGCATTTTTATGATATTTAGGTGTACTCCTAGATTACCATTATTACAAGCTAAAACGTTGAGATGAATATGTATCGAGTTAACAGGAGATGACAACCCTCATTACTCATTATTGGAATTTTGATGTGTTGAACTGAATATGGATTTACTGACAATTTGAGATCGATGTTCGCATTTACTATCACCTACTTCCATATTTCAATCAAGGAAGTATTAAATAGGGGGTAGATTTTAAGCGAGACTGAAAGATTTTCCCAAAAACTATATGGAGATAGTATAATTAGTAATCGCTTAATCATTCGTGACATTAGAAGCAATTGATGTAATTGCGTCTAGGTGATTCATCTTACTCGGACGACTTGCCGTGATGATACATAATGCATAATTAAAGTAGACAGATTATGAATGTTTGAGGTTGAGCAATCCTGCAGATTTACAGAAAAACAGAGTAGGAAAGAATGGATTGGATTAGGAATATAGTATAGAGAAATGAGAAAGAATAAGGAGAAGATTAAAGAGAATTTAGGGTGACTTTAGAGCGAACCAGAGTTTAGAAGAAGAGAAGTAGCAAAAGAGAAAGAGTCTGATAGTTTTCTTGAACTTGAGATTTCCTTGTCTATTAGTAATCAAAGCATGATGAATTATGCATACTCGGATGTTATGCTAACTTTCTTCTCAGATCTTCCGGTACATTGTATATATAAGGTGTTAAAGTAAAGACAATCGAGATGGATTAATTAATTACCACACTAATATCTGAATTCCATAGCATTAATATAATTCCTAAAACCCATCAGTCTTATGTTTGATAGTATGATAGTTCCTTGTACATAAGCTACAATGTGACAATATCATGTGATTTTACTGTCTGAAACACATATACATTATATGTAATATCGTTTTATACCGATGGTAATTTTCAGGGTGACTTGGAAACCTATCTTCAAAAAAAGGGGCGCCTTTCTCTATCAAGAACTCTCAGATTTGCTCTTGATATAGCTAGGCAAGTGAAAAATTCAATTGATTCACATTTAAATACTTGCAACACTATTGTATGGATGGATTTTTCCTCATGCCCTTGCTATTACTATGTGGTAGTCCTATTTTACCTTACGTCCTATACAGCCTAGTGTTTGGTTCTGCCAATCTTATAAGGTTCGATTATGGACTTTCCATATTTCAGTTTCTAGTTTTTGATCTTGTCTTGGCTCTTTTCTTGTTGATCAGGGGCATGAATTATCTTCATGAATGTAAACCAGACCCAGTTATCCATTGCGATTTAAAGCCAAAGTAATGAACTAAATGCATTAGTTTTGATGTTTAATTGATTTTGTACCAAGTGATGTTGTTAAGATGGACTGTACTTAATTTGTGAACTTACGGTAAGGTGCCAGAAATATTTTGCTGGATAGTGGAGGTCAATTGAAGGTTGCAGGATTTGGTGTATTGAGAATGTCGGCAATATCTCCAGACAAAGCCAAACTATTGCATCCTGAGGCCATTGATCGTTCAAGTAAGTTTTCTTACAAATCAAAGCAACTCTTATGGTGGATTTTTTATCGAGAATTGGATAATCAGCTAGTGGAACATTTTGTAGCCATCGAATTTAAGTGTGATACACAATTAACAAAAAAAAAAATTAGACGTGTCTCGGGGTACTGTAGTATATATAGCTTGTAGTGGTCATTCTTAAAAATTTAAGTGGAGTTATGTAGTCACTTGAGCTTTATGCAACATGATTTAAAGTTTAAAGAATTTGAAAATGAAAACCTCTAAGTTGACATCCCTGAACACCATCTTCCAATTCACTTTCCTGTCATTTCATATCGCATAGAGGTTTTTATTCATTATAATATTTACAACTTTTAGATATATCTATTTGTTAAGTAAAATATTGCTTCTATATAGCATGCAGCCTAACAATATATTTCTCTTGTTGCCTGTAGATTTATATATGGCACCCGAGATCTACAATGGTGAGATATTTGAGAAACGGGCAGATGTTTACTCTTTTGCTCTTATCATTTATGAGGTATAACTCTTGCTCCTTTCCCTTCCTCTCCGCACTTTCCGCAGTTTTCTTTTCTCAGAAGTCTTTATATATTCAGGTGATGATTTGATGTGAGTGCATAATGTCTTGCAGCATTTTGTTTTTTGAGCTAGTTCAGTAATTATTTTATACTATTCATTAGTTTGATTGTATATGCTTTTACTACAATTAGTTGTGACATGAAGCTCAACCTCGGTTGAGATGACATAATTCTTCTCTGTCTTGGTTTCACAATTCATATTCTTGTTTTTTTAAATTATAATGCTTTCTATAAGAATATACGATAAAAAGAATAAGACTCTTTCACACTATATGGTGATATAATTCAGATGATTGAGGGAGTCCAACCATTTCATCCGAAGTCTCCAGAAGAAGCTGTTAGACTGATGTGTGTAGAAGGAAAAAGGCCCACAATTAAGCAAAAATCAAAATCTCATCCTCCAGATCTAAAAGAGTAAGCTATTATTATGTTATGACTTATGTCTACGTCTTGCAGGGGAAGTAATCAATGTATGTTGATATGTTGTTCAAGTGATAGTATGTTGCTACTTAGTAATGGTAATTTAAACCTTAGATGTCATAAAAGAATGCTATTATGAGAGAGAATTAACTAGTTTGATAGGCCGAAATGTTGCGCAAGTAGTATTATTTCATATTCTATTTTGTTTTTTTGTAATTCTAAAATTATATTGAGGCACTAGGGAATTGGTTTCTTCAAAGTAAAATAATAGTTGACAGCGAAATTGTTTCATGGCTTTAATGCAAATGTTGATGTCTGCCCTAATTAGTTTAAAATTTGGAATAGTGTACCTACTGCTATTTTTTTTGGTTACCAATTGTATTATTGTTGGCACAAAGATGTTGACTCTCTCAGTATTACATCTCAGCTATATACTCATGACACCTGTAGGCCGTAACCAAACACTGTAGTATAACTTGTTAAAATTAGTTTTACTAGTAACAGCAACACTAACAGCAACATAAACTGAAGATATTCAAAGTTACTAGATTGGCACATCTTTACATTTATGTAAGGTTTTGCTGGAAGGAAAATAACCTTGACAAATGGCTTGGCAGATTGTAGAAGTTAATAAGAAAACTGACGATCATATAAAATTTAGCCAAGGAAAATAACTTGCCACTTTATTAGTTTAAAACCAGCCAGCCACTGGAACAACAAAAGTTGAAGGTTCAAATAAAATTTAGATAACTAATCCAGATGAGCTCTTTTGACCAGTAATTTGTGAAATAAGATGAGTTGCAAGTTTTGGAACACCTGGTTAGTTCTGAAATATGGTAAGTACCCCATGCTTAGTTGTTTGCGTGTCCATCTGTTGGTATACGAAATAATTGATTTTCTTGTTTTATTAGCATGAGCATATGGTGTTTATCTAAAGAAAAAAAGGACTGATTCTTCATTATCCATAATTGGTGCTTGGTTCTTAGTATTTTCATGGCATATCTTTTTGGAGTTAAATTATTCTCATTTCAATCGTATTTTTTCCATCAATGTAGATTGATTGAACAATGCTGGAATCCTCAATGTGATTTAAGGCCTACCTTTTCAGAAGTCATATTAAGGTTGGACAAAGTAATATTGAACTGCAGCAAACAAGGATGGAAGGACACCTTCAAACTTCATTGGTAACCTTATATAACCACAAGACATCTTTTCTCCTTATAATATTACTAATTAGTCAGTGGAACAAGTCTCGGTATGGGAGTAAAGTTAATATAAGTAATAAGAAAAATGAGAAAAAATGGTTTTCTTTAAGTTGGTAGCCTAAAGACTCAGACAGGTTAATGTGCTTTATTAAATGTTGGTTAATCTTATGTTCACCTCTGGAAACGGTTCTGTGATGTTTAGAATTGTCTTCCATTATCTCTTTCTTAAATGCCATTATGTGTCATGTGATGACTTGTATATTAGAGCATTGGGGTATTATCGACATTTAGCACACATCACTGTGAACAGAATTAGAAGTGTAGACATACGTGATATATATTATATGGCACAGTTATGTTTGTGTGTGTCAGTATGTGCATATGTGTGGGGGGGATTGGGGGGGGATTGTGGGGGATGGGGTTGGAGTCTATATTTAATAACCTTGAAACAACTATGCATATAGAGAGCAACTTTAATATTTACTGTAAATAGAAACATTTGTGTAACTGGTAGAACACATGAGATAGAGTTGAAAAGTTTTGCAACTTCGCATAAACAAAACAGTGTGAGAACAATATAACACATACTAGATAATAAGTATATCGTGACTAGATAAAAGTGTCAACTTTTACACATGGTCACCTTTTTTAACCCAAGTAAATAAACCCGTCACTTAGAGAGGTAGAGCTCTAAGATGAGTATTGAGTATTCAGTTGAAAAAAAAAGAAAAAAAATGAGTATTAAAATTATATATTGCTCTTTTTGCAAGGAAATTTGTTGATAGTATTTATCAAAGTCTTACATTAATATATAAGTACCCTCCATTTGCAAAATTTATAAAGAATTAGAACCTTGACTAATAATTTATGCTTAAGAAAATGCTTGTTATGTATTCCCAATCAGCAGTTGTGTCTTGTGATATATCTTTGTGCTTCTTCTCGAGTTGTGTCTTGTGATATATCTTTTTGCTTCTTCTCGAGTATAAAATTCGATTGCCTTTTCATTTGTATCTTCTAATATACTTCTTTGCTATTTCTCGAGAATCTTCTACGACGACCTTGTTTGAAAAACTTTTAAATAGTGCTCATATCAAGTATTCCGATGATATTGTGTAAGAGGAAAAGTGAAGTACACTATAAAATTGTTTGTATTTGTGTGTTCCTAGATCCACATGTGTATATCCTTGCTTAGTTTTTATGCTCGACAAGCATCACTTTACAAATAAGCTGACTGTAAAACACCAATTATCTTGTTGTAGGTTATGAAAGATGTAACATTTGCACTGAGAATGGAAGAAGATTAGTGGTTCTGTTTTGCAGCTTCATGTTTCATGCTCCTTTATATTGAGAAGACAAACAAGGGATTTCGGACCCTAATACAATCTTGGAGAGCTAGTCTTTTGGATCTTAGGACCAAAATACGGTCTGTGAATAAATATCCGATTAGTCCTTTGTTGTCAATTTTCCTAGGAGCTGGAACATGTGTACAGAATGTGTGCAAAAACTTTCCATCAAGGAGATAACAAAAGCGAAAATAGTTTTACTTTCTTCCCTTGCATCCCAGAAAGATCAGCATACTCTGAGAGAATTTCAAATCAATGGTTTCACAAAAGCAATAATATATAATAATTTTAAACCAACTATTTAGATAAAAGTGCATGTACTATCACCATCTTTATCTCTAGTATACTATGATTTTCTATTTCTGGACAAAAATAAAAATTGTTGGTTTATAATTTTTAAAAATTAAATATATTTAACTTTGACGGTAAAGACGGAGAATTTAATTTAATACGGAGTATATAAAGTGGAGTATTATTATCAAGTGAATAACACATTATGATGTATTGGGGAGTTGTGATGTATTTGTGGATTACTTGAGTTTTTGTATTTGAATTGATATATTTTAATTATTTTAAATTCAAAATTTGGGATTTGATTCGATTTCAAAAAATATTCAGAATTTGATCAGAATTATTATAATAATAATAATATAAAAATTATCCTATTAAACTATTTTATTATTGTATTGGAGATGTTCTTAGACATCTCCATCTATTACATTAATAATAATATTAGGTTTACACATTTTAATAAAAAATTACACTATCCACAAAATAAACTTCAATTCATTATACTACATATTATATTAAAACAAAATGTTTTGTCTATAAAAAGGCATATTAACATAATTTTTTTTAGAATTGTTGTTTCTTAGGATATAATAGGATACAAATAAAAAGAAATAAATAATAGGATACAATACATTAAAATTTTAGAAATGTACCAAATTTGATAACTTTATATCAATGCCTAGTTTGTTTTGTCAATTTTATAATTACATACTTACATAAATATTTTTAACTTCATACAATAAAGATACAATTCATAATTTCAAGAAAAATAAATTATAAGCGTTTGATTCACCATTATATAATTAGTAGTTACATTTTTATATTTGATAAATTAAATTAATTTATAATATAATTATTATATAATTTGAAAAATTCATAAATTAGTATTGTAACTAAATTACCATATTTTGGTATACTTTTAAATATCTTAAAATTCGAGGTTCCATTATAAAAATTAAAAATTAATTAATTAAATATGATAATCCGTCTAGATTTCAAGATAATTCAAGTTAAATAGTTGAATTATAGTAAAATAACTAGGTCCAAACGTTTGACACCAAATTTGATGTAAAGTTTTACGCAATTACATTATTAGAGCATATGCATATATAAATAAATAAATTAGTTAATTCATCAAAAAAATCAATAAATTTATGAAATTTCATAATGTTACAGTTTTTTAACTATGCATTAATAAGATTATAGTATATGAATCAGTTAGCCACTTTATCAAATCGATGGAATTGATTATATCATCAATTAAATTGACATATCAATAAATCGATAGTACACTAATAAAAGACCATTAATTTATTAATTAAATTAATTTTATATAAAAATAATATAAAACTTAAAAAAAGTCCAATATATTAGCTAAATATGAACTTTTGAACTAAACTTCTATACTAAAATTTGGGAAATTTAGTTCAAAATAGTGCTCGAACAATATCTTAATAATTCTTAACAGGATTAAAAAATTGTTTTATTCTTTATTTTTTAAAAAAATATATTTATTAATTATTTTATTTTTATCAATAAAATAATATTACATCATTTATTATGTTCCCCCTCTCATGTACATCGTGTACGAGCCGCTGTTATTAACAGCGGCTCAGTCTTGTCTCCTTATCCAAAAATGTTCCCCATACCACACACCACACAAAAACAAAGTGTATTTGGATTTTGGAACTGCTTTTTGGTGATTTTTTACATAATTTTTGAAGATCTTGAAAAAGGTATTACTTTTATCCATAATTCTTGCCTGTTATGGCTGATAAATTGTTTAAACACATATTTACTTCAAAAAATAGCCATGATAAACGAAAAGAAAAGGTTAATGCAATACATCTAGATGATTTACATTCTAATGAGGCTATGTATGATGATAAGAATGATGATTATGAAGAGTATTTTTTTAAAAAAAGAGGAACATATTAATGTTGTTGATGATGATGATGAAGAAGATGAGGAGTTTATAAATGTTGATGAAAATGAAGATTATGATGATGATGATGATGTTGATGAGAGTGAAGATATATATGAGAATATAGGGAGTACATTTAGTGAAAATTTTAATGTCCCTTTTTTGAATAAAAAATTTGATTGTTTGATAGAGGTGGAATTTTTTTTAGGGCATATGCCTTAAGAAACAGATTCTCTATTAGAATTCAATCTACACAAAAACGTGTAAAAACTAAAGAAATATATGCATGTATATTTGTGTGTAGACTTTCGGGCAAATGTGATAGTAGTAAGGGTAATGGTAAAAGACATATAGATCTTCTTCCTAGAAGTGGTTGCAAAGTAAGGGTATATGTCATTTTTCGGCAGAAAATTGGTAAGTGGGAGATAAGTAGTCTTGAATTGAAACACAATCACGAAATTGTGACACCTAACAAGATGAACTTGATATAACGAGAAAGACATGTGACTAGTGTGGTAAGGAATATGATAAAAACACTGGTCCTGAAATTCAAGCTAAACAAGTCATGAATGTGTTTGGTAATATGACCGGTGGAGGTGTCGACAAAGTACCATTCTGAAGCTCTCATGTTAGAAATGTCATACGTGATTATAGGAAGTAAAATTTGGAAATCAGTGATGCTCAAGCAGGTTTAAATTTGTTGAATGAAGAGAGCGAAGGTAAATATTTTATGAAGATACGTGTTGATGAAGATCAACGGCTAGAATCTCTTGTATGGGTTGACCCTCGGTGTTTAATGGCTTACCAAAATTTTGGTGATGTAATTGCATTTGATACTACGTATAGAACAAATAGATATGCTATGCCATTTGTTCCTTTTACCGGGGTGAATTGTCATTATCAGTTGGTAATATTTGGTTTTGCACTAATGCGATATGAAAACAAAAATAATTTTCAATAGGTTCTTAGTACTTGGCTAGAAGCAGTGGGGTACAAGTATCCATTGACTATTATTACCGATCAAGATCAAGCCATGGTCGGGGCTATTGCATCTGAACTCCTTCACTCCACTCATGTGTTGTGTTCGTAGCACATTAATAACAAATTCCTTGAGGAACTTTCCCATTATTATTCGACCTTTCTGGATTCAAAGTGGACTTTAATGATTGTATTTATAATTCTTTAAATGAAGATATTTTTTAGGAAAGATGGACATCTTTGATGGAAAAGTATCATTTGGAAGATCATCCATGGTTACAAAGCTTATACGAGTTTAAGGAGAAATGGATCACTGTATATACGCTTAACACATTTTCAGCGGGTCAGAACACTACTTCTAGATGTGAGGGGATGAACTCTTTCTTTCATAGTTATGTTAGTTCTTCTACTGGAATGAAAGAATTTATCGAAAATGCTCAAAAAGCTCTTGCAAGACAATTTTTATGGGAGAAAGAACAAGATTATGAAACACTTCATAAAAAGCATTCTATGAGGATGCACGCCGCCTTAGAGTATCATACTTCCAAGATTTACACCAAGGAGATGTTTAGAAAATTTCAACAACAATTGGTTGAGGCTTCAAAGTACTTTGTTATGAAAAACAAACAAGCTTGTTTGCAAGGGGAGTTGGAGGGTGACTTGGGTACCTATTTTACATGTTATAGGCCATTGTCAGATCCTGATAAGAGGACGTATTATCACGTTGCATTTAACAAAGTGGCATTAATATGGATGCGTATGTGTAGAATGTTTCAACATTTGGGTATTCATTGTCGACACATTTTGGCTGTTCTAAATAATAAAAATATTGGTAAAATTCCCGAATCATTCATAATTAGGCGTTGGACTATGCATGCTAATAGAGTAGGTGTGTTGCCTTAAGATGTGAATATTGAGGAATCTCATGAGATATCTTCAACCGAGAGATTTAACAACACGACAATGCTCACGATGAGTTTTTGTCAAAGTAGTATTGCATCTAAGGAACGCTATGATTACGTCGTCAATGTGATGAATAGGGAGATGCCAATTTTCGAGAATATTAGTATTGATGGAGTTGATATTGCTACAAAAATGGATCATGTAAGTAGTGGGAATATGAACGAGCCAATCTTTGACCCTATTATCTCTCAAACCAAAATAAGAAAAAAAGAAACTTGTTTGAAACGACGCGTAGAATCCCTTGGCAAGGAGAAACCGACAAGGAAGTGCAAACATTGTGGGTTGGAAGGGCATGACGAAAAGAATTGTCCAACTAGACTAGAACAATTAAGAAACTCTTAATTTGTAATGGATTAGTTCTTAGTAATTTGATTATGGTTTGTAATGGATTAATTCTTAGTAATTTGATTATGTTTTAATCTAGTACAATTTTATTTGTTGTAGAACTACATGGCTAGTGAAGGTAGTGATTCAGATGAACTTCCGAAATATTGGACAAACTCTCAATTGTCTCAATATAGTGATAGTTGAAAATATGAATTTCTGGAGTCCGTTAAACAAATACTTGAAGATATTAATAAAGAAGGCTACTCGACACCACCGGAAGTCTGTCAACCAACCGTTAATGATGCCACCACTTCTAATCATGTGGCAACAACTATCATTCGCCAACCAACTCTAGTTGATTACACTAGCAAACAGTGAGGAATATGAATCCCCAAATTTATATTATCTCCAATTTCATAAACCCTAGTTCCAACTTTAAACCCTAATTCACAATTAAGATCACAATCAACAATGTACCAAGCATGTTTGAAGCATGTATACTACAACAAAATAGTTAGAGCTCATCAATAATGTATACACTTCAATCGAAATTAACAACAAAATTATACAAGGCATGTGTAACCGTGATAACAGTTAGTTCATTCTTACAAGATGAAGAAATCGAACATGTAGTAGAAGCTCTCGATCGAAAAGGTAAAGCATGTGTAATCGTGATAATTGTATGTGTTATCCGGTGATAATCGCCTGTACGATCTGTGTGTATATTATGTATTTTGGTTTGAATCGTTTGTGCAATTGGGTTAGAGTTAGACCGAACCGCTGTTAATAACAGCGACCGTACACAGACTGCCGGTTATTAACATCGGTTTGTTCTATTTTTTTAAATCCAGGTGTTCATTCATCCATTCAACGGCCGGAAACTAGTGTGCTTCTAGATCAGGGCCCATTATAGAACAGAGATACTTCATTTTAAAATAATATTTAAATTATTAAAAATCACTAATAATTTACAAAATAAATATTTTTTATAATACAACTTTAGAAAATATGAAAACAGACCAAATGAAAAAAAAGTGAAAAATACACGAGACCCCGCACTATGATCCACGATCCAAATGTCCCATTCATTTCCGATTCTTTTTTTTGTACAAATGAATACATAAAAACTGCAATTTCTTTTCTTGCACAAAAAGATTTGGGGACCTCAGAGCTCTTCGTTACTCAGCTATATATACTTACATACATATATACACACACAGCTAAAACCCCTGCCATTCGCTACTTCATAGTTACTCCATTGTAAGTAACAAACGCCCTCTGTCTCTGTGTGTGTGTGTGTTTATTTAATCCTCATGTGTGTGTGTGTGTGTGATAATGTTTGTGTTCTCATCTTGTTTAGCTATATAAGTTGTTAATTAGAGTTTATCTCGCACTTGTTTGAATTTTATTGTGATTTAGGGCTTCTTTTTTTTTTTTATAATTATTTGTGTGTTTTTATTTGATGCGAAATTGTTCATGTTTCCAGATATATAGATATGTTTGTGTTTGTGTGTGTAATGGCTAAATATGTCAATGTAATTAAGCTCTGTTTTTCGGATCGTAGAGGCTACGAGATGTTTTCTAGGCAGAAAATGAGATTCTATTGTTTGTTTTTCGATTTTGTTTGCTAATTGAACACGTAGTGTGTGCTGGTTGGGTCCTCGTAAAGGGTGTATTGGTTATGGTTTTGTTTGATTTTGAGCATTTTGTATTTGAATTGATTGGCGGATTTGTTGTTTCGTGTCTAGTTTGATTGGTTTAGGTGTTTGAGATGTTGTCGAGCTTTTATTGAGAGAACTTCTTTTTCGGGTTAATGGCTTCTGGAGCACTTTTGAGGAGGAGAAAGGCTATATCGGATCAGCTGAGTTTCTCTGCTCGATATTTTCTTGGTGCACGGAATGTGGCTCAGGGCCAGTCTACTGAGCAGCTTTTGGAGTCTCGTGCTTTTAGCACTTTTAGTCATATTCCTTCTCAAGAGAAGGATAGCAAGAAAACTGATGATGTTGCACTCGTTGTAAATGGGGATTTGCTGAACTGTTCTGCATTAGGATTATTTAGGAGTAGTTGTTACAGAAATATTGTATCTGGACAAGGAAATGGAAAGCAGGATTTTGGTTTTATTATGGGTCCAAGGCCAACTTCACAATTCATTCGATATGCTTCCACAGCTACAGCAGGGAAACCTAACCTGGACGGCGATGATGAACGTAATGAAGAACTGGTTGCTAAAAAGAGAAAGGAGGCATCTGCGGAAGACTGTGATCAAGCTGTTGAGGGGCTGAGTACTGCAAAAGCTAAAGCAAAAGCCAAACGGCTCCAAGAATCTCCGAATGTTGCAATTACAGTTTTACGTAAAGTTTGGGCCACTATCTTAGGTATTGGTCCAGCTTTGAGAGCTGTGGCATCCATGAGCAGGTTAGTAAAGTTTTATAGTTTCATAGTAGTTTTGTATCTGAAGAACCTTTGACAATTCATTTTTGTAATACCTTTTATTTTTCAGGGAAGACTGGGCAAAGAAACTTGTTCACTGGAAAAATGAATTTGTATCAACACTGCAACATTACTGGTTAGGCATTAAGCTTCTGGGTGCTGATGTGAGGATTTGTTCTCGGTTGTTAGTAAAGCTTGCTCGTGGGAAGAGTTTATCTAGGAGGGAGAGGCAGCAACTTACAAGAACCACAGCGGATATTTTCAGGCTTGTCCCTGTTGCTATCTTCATTGTTGTCCCCTTCATGGAATTTCTGTTGCCAGTATTCCTCAAATTGTTTCCCAACATGTTACCATCAACTTTTCAAGACAAGATGAAAGAACAGGTTCTTTTTCTCTCTGTTTTTTTTCGCCATCTTGTTTTATTTTGCACTGAAAAAAACTTTGTATATATTACAGATCTGTTTCCATTGAATATTTTTCAATTCATTTGCATGCCACACTAACTTTTGCCATTTCTATCAAGTTAGAACACTTGCAGAAAACATGGCTTCTCCTATTCACTATCGTTCTACAAAATTATAGTTAGTCACTTTATGACCATTATTGTTGATCGACTATAATTTTATTCTTGCAGGAAGCAATGAAAAGGAAACTAAAGGCAAGAATAGAATATGCGAAATTTCTTCAGGACACAGCCAGAGAAATGGCGAAGGAAGTTCAAAACTCGCGGAGTGGAGACATCAAACAAACGGCTGAAGATCTTGATGATTTTGTTAACAAGGTCAGTATGCAGTCTATGCATCATTCCATATCCCATAATCTTAGTTTCGTATTTTACTAATCACTTGTTATTCTCATGTAGGTTAGAACTGGTGCACTTGTCTCCAATGAGGAAATTTTGGGCTTCGCAAAGTTGTTTAATGATGAGCTTACATTAGATAATATTAGCAGGTAGGACATGTTGCAAATTTTCAATGATTTGGGTCGGTCAATTCAATATGAAACCATGTCCTTTCTTTTTCTTGTTGAATGATCGCTGTTGCCCTTTGTTCTGTTTAACAGGCCTCGATTAGTTAATATGTGCAAGTATATGGGAATCACTCCGTATGGAACAGATGCATATTTGCGTTTCATGCTACGAAAAAGATTGCAAACGTAAGTCCAATCCCTTCTCATATGAACTCATTGACTTAAATGAAATGCTATATGGTAAGAGCTCAATTTACTGTTGTACCTTGGGTCTGAATTGCTGGAAGTAAATACTTTTACAATTTGTGACTACAAGCTATTTAGAGTTGCATGAGCATAATGCTGGCCTAATTATTTATTGAGCTTTCTTAAAATGTTGGTTTATTTAATCTAAGAGGTGAACTATTGGAGCATAATATCCTGCTAACTTTAATTTTTTTCATACTAATAACTTTTTATTGTTTATATGGAGGAATATTTTATTATTCCTGTGCCCTCTGCTATTAAAGGGATAATTAATTGAATGTAGTTACCTGTTACCCAAATAGTTATCTAGATCCCCTTCACATGGATCTCTCTTTAACTGACCAGGCTCTAATTTATCTCCAGGTGGATTAGCTTGCATATACTAAAGTGAAAATTGAACACCACAACAAATTACAATGTTACTAAATTATTTCCTTCTGTTCCAGGAATAGAAACCATATATTGACCTTTCAAAGTCCATGCAATTTGGAGTGACTGTCATTCTTACAAGTTTTATGTGAATCATGCCTCTAATATAACATCCCATATTGATTAGAATGACTACATTTCAGCCCTTTGTAAGCACAAATCAACAACTATGTATACCAAAGTTGCTAGCTCTTTTGGACCGACATTTGGTAGGAAGTTAAACGTTCTAGTATGCGTTGGGTTGTGGGCCTGGGGCATTATATACTTATATAGTTATATCTAATCCTCTAAATTATGTGTGATCTCTAGTTTATCTGTGATTTCTCTACTCAATCACCTAATTCTCTGTTTGAGAACCCTAGTCCATATTATTATATAACAAGTGTGCGATCTTTATAATATCATTTTTATTTATGTAGTAAAATGTTTAATAACAAAATGTTGTGCTAAAATCTGAAAAGTTGTAAAGGTAGACTTATTTCAAAGGTTGCCCATAAACTGGTAAAAAAAATAATCCAAGGGGGTTCACTTAGTTACTAGTTGTCTTGCTGTAGTGAACCAATGACTGTGTAAAGGTTGGACTGTGACTGCTCGTACCAGAAAAAGATATAAACAAGTGTAGGATTAAGACAAGGGATAATAAATGAACACCTATATGTCAAGACTATCCTCTTTGAAGGGAATTGGTTGCTTGCTGAGAGTGTGACAAATGATTTATCTCGATAACTGTTTCATACTATAGATTGAAAGTTCTGATCATTATTATTATTATTTATTTTTTTCCTTGGGACATTATTCTAAAGTTGTGTTGAACTTCATTGCAAATAATTTCCGGGACTTATTTCTTTGGATATTTATGCAAGCATTATAGTCGTGCGTATATATAAGTGTTATTGATTATATCTTCTGCAATTAGGATTAAAAAAGACGATAAATTAATCCAAGCTGAGGGCGTGGAGTCTCTTTCGGAAGATGAACTGCGTGAAGATTGTCGAGAACGAGGCATGCTTGGATTTCATTCAGTGGAAGAAATGCGTCAACAGGTTTTTGAGCAAATTTTAAAGCTGCATTTTTCTTCATTTGACCGACCTTTAGAAAAGAAGAATAACTATAGAACTTACCTTGAACATTTTCCCAGGTGTCACTTTGAGAATACACATGAAATCTTCATTTGTTCTACATTCACCGATTCCATTGCTCATTTATTGTTCGCATATTGCATATCAGAACAATCAGTATTCAGAACCATTAAGTTAGGGTTGTCTAGTTGCAAGGTACAGATTCAGCAGCCAAGGTTGTCTATGTTGAATGAAGCAATACCTGGGTAATACTTAAAACAAATTTTAGTTGATGCATCCCCTGTGAAGCTAAGCTGGCAGTCTGTGGCACTTATAAATTGTTACATCTGTTCATAAGTGAGTAGTTTTCACTATAGGTTGGAAAAATGTCTATCGTGTTCTGCTTCCCGAACCTGTTATATAATTATAATTTATAAAATTGGGCAAAGTTGATGTTTACAGTTAATTCTTTTTTGCTGTGGATATTATGTTAATAATTTCTTTGTTACTCTATAAATTGCTTGTTGCACTAAAATGGCAGAAAAGTCAATGCATAATATGTGTTGGCACTTGTCATATAAAACCGTAAGCCTTCAAATTTTTTACAAGGGCATATTAGTTTCAGCAGGATACTAAGAGGGAAACATAAAGGATGTGTTGTATAGCAACAAAGTTAAAATTTGAGATTTAGGACATGTATCTTCTAATTTATTAAGTATGTTTAATTTCAAACCCTCTTCAGTCTTCACCAGTGTTGTTAAAAGCGCGCATATGCGCAAAGCGCAAATATGCAAGTTAAACAAATGAATCAACAATCCGACCCAAAGTTATATCCTTCTCAGTGGAGAATTTATTTAAACTGCTCATCTGAAACTCAAACAGATGCAACTGAAAAGGCCTTGATAAGCATAGTAGATTTCCTTTATGCAAAGCTTTTGACGAGTAAAAGTTACGTACAACAAGAAATTTGGACTTTAAGTTTTTCTGATATAGCGTCCATTGTGCAGCTTCATGACTGGTTGGATTTATCACTTAATCATTCTGTGCCATCTTCACTTCTCATCCTCTCCAGGTATATTAAATATTTTTTTCACTCATTTGTGCTTATCATCTACATTCCGAGCTCACCAGTTATCATTTTGGATTTACATATGATTTTTTACTTTTTTCCTGGATATGTTTTGTAAATATTATTCTATTTCATTTGCAGAGCCTTCACTGTGACCGGAAAGTTAAAGCCTGAAGAAGCTGTTTTAGCTACATTATCTTCACTTCCGGATGAAGTAGTAGATACTGTTGGCATCACATCCCTACCATCCGAAGATTCTGTTTCTGAAAGGCGGAGAAAACTCGAGTTTCTGGAAATGCAGGAGGAACTTATTAAGGTTTATTATTATCTTGTTGGGGCTTAATTATGATTGCAAGTTCAATGAATATTTGACATTACAACATGGTCATCCGGTAGTGAATTAATCACTCCCCCCCCCCCCCGGGCCAGTTGGTCACCACCACACTTTGATGCAAGTGCACACAAAGGATGACTGGTTTATTCAGGGATAAGGGGAAGGGAAAAAATTAATGCAATTGGTGAAATCTTGATTTTTATAACACAAGTCTTTAGGGTTACTCCATGAACCTAAAAGTTTCTAGCATTGAGGAAATACTTAGGCCAGAGATTGCTGTCCATGAACCTATAAGGTTCTTTCAGTAACAGCAGAACACATGAATGACTACACACACACATTAAAGGTAAAACGGACAATTCAATTCAAAAGAGGTGAAAGAAATAATAGAATGATATACTACAAATATGCAAGCACATAATTGTTGACCTGCAGTATTTAATCATGTTATCATAGGAAGAGGAAGAGAAAGAGGAAAAAGAAATATCGAAAAAGAAGCAATCCGATGCTGCTCAAGAGGATCTGGCTCTAAAAGAAATGACCACTCCAACTGCAAAAGAAGCACAGGACCAAGCTAGAGCAAGAGCTGTGGACAAACAGGAGCAGCTTTGTGAACTTAGTCGTGCACTTGCTGTTTTAGCTTCTGCATCAGTAAGCATCATTTGCATGAAATTGCTCTGACACTGACCAGTATGTCATCACTTTTTCCTAGTATCAAATGTTAATATTTTCATGCTGATATGTGCAGTCTGTGAGTACAGAGCGTGAAGAGTTTTTGAGGCTTGTCAAGAAAGAGGTATATCTTATTCACAAGCATGATTCATTTTTCTGTAACATGGAGTAATATTTGAAAGAATTTTTTTTCTCTACTTGATAATATACAAGTGACTTTCTATGCATTGTGTAGATGTTTAATAGTTGTATCACTGATAGAGTTTGATAGGATTGCATGATATCAGAGTGATTAGGGGGGCATATTCAAGGCCATTATCAGAGGATTTTTAGTGTTAGTCTTTTGGTCTCTTTTTTTCATTAGCTCTTATCCTCAATTTCTCTTTGTTATTATAGAAAAGGTGGTAAAGAATGACTCATCCCCCTGTTTCCAGATGGATCCCCACCTTATATTCTAGGATAGCTAATTAGGCTTCCATAGTAGGTTAGATGGGGGGATGATTCACTAGTAGGTGGTGGGGTGGCATCATTTCCCGAAAATGAGGACTGACATGTGTTAAGCTGGTATCGATATGGCCACGGCCAACGGCAGTCAAATATCATAAGGGTGTTCAGCATAAAGGGTTAGGGGATGAAGGGACTCTTTACGGTAACTGTTCCATATGGTGTGTCATTTATTGTTTTGGGAGCCATCACATGCCAATATTTTTATGCTGTCAGCAAATGAGCCATCATGTTCTGGAACTCTAGCTTTAAGGCTTTCTATTTATAAATCCAATCCCCATAATCTTTTGTCATTCTACTCACGTAATTCTGCCACTGCAGGGTATATTTGGAAATCTAACATCTAGGAATCTTGGATACTTTGTGGATATTCTAATATTAATTGTCCTAGATCTGTCGCTCATGTTGGACTTTCTATTTTTTTTATTTCAGATAGATCTCTATAATAGCGTGAAGGACAAAGAGGGTGCTGATGGTGAGAAAGAAGCCATGAAAGCATATAGGGCTGCCTATGAGGAGAATGACCAAGATGCTGAAGTAAATGCTGGTGACAAGGTTTCATCAGTACTGATAGATAGGGTGAGTATGCAAATCCAGTGACTTTGCCAAAAAATAAATGAATGAAAGATGTACTGGGATTTGTTTTGCTTTATGTGCACTTGTGGTGATATCCATCTCAATTTTCTTCTGTCACACTTCAGGTTGACGCCATGCTCCAAAACCTTGAAAAGGAAATTGATGACGTGGATGCGAAAATTGGTGACCGTTGGCGATTTCTTGATCGGTAAATAGAATATATATTATTACACCGTACATTTATACTTTGTAAATTTGTATAAGCTACCTATCTCATTCAAGTTGTTCAAGAATAGTGGCGTTGAGTTTCTTGACCCTTTTCCTTAGGATTAGTCAGTTCTATTTCTCGATGGGGGCAGACTTCCGGTTTACAAAAATGAGGCACATCTAAGATGACAGTTATAAAAACTTAAGCTCAGTGAATATGACAACTGTGAAGCATACTGTTTCATGACAAAACGGCAAGAACTGAACTTATAAATAACATTGATGACAGAAATTCATGATACCTAGTTGCAATAGTCACAAAATAGTAACTGAATGTACTGTAGTTGAATGAAGTTACATTTTTTTACAATATTGAATTAATATTCGTAAAAGTTGACGGTACATGTTATATGCGAAACAAGGGAACAAGTGTTGTGTATACGTAAATAGTTATGGAGTACAATTGTAGAAGACTTGCTTGCTTGAAACCTCTTGGAAGTGAGTTTTCAGATGTCTCAAGTTTGAATAAAAGCTAATTGTGTGCCAGTGGATGCGAAACTTCCTATAAATTTTATTAAATATCATCCTATATTCTAATCATCAGTCCCATTATTTAGTACCTATAATACTTGAACAGGTGGTAATAGCCATAATCCACTCATGCACAGATTAAAATGTTAAAATATAGTTTCTATATGATTAGATATATATTTGTTAGATTTAATTGAGGCTTTGAGAAGTACATGTTTAATGTTATTCTTTAAGATAACTGGCATTGTTTTACTTCAGAGATTATGATGGGAAAGTTAGTCAAGAGGAGGTGGCAGATGCAGCTCAGTACTTGAAGGATACCTTAGGCAGAGAGGGGATTCAAGAACTTATCAGCAACCTTTCAAAAGATAAGGGTCAGTATTGTTTTAACAATTTTGATTACAAAATTTGCATATTTAGTATTTATCAAAGAAATGTGGTTCTGTCTTGTAAATACGTGTATGGCATTTTCAGCGCTATCAAGGTTCTTCCTACAAGGTTTATAGCTGTTTATGTGATATATCTGTTAAATATGCAAATTTATTGGACCAGTTAAGCTGCGCTGTTTGGCAGCGATTTCGAACACTTCTTATGAAAATTTGAGTGTGAGTTGATTGATTAATTAAAATATGTGCAGAAGAATTTCAAGGATCATATATCATAATTTAGTATCTAACTTAGATTTGAATTTGAAGGTAGAGTGAGAATTTTGTATCTAAAAAATGTGTACTGTGACAAGTAGATTCTTAAATAAGTTTCTAAGTTGAGATATAAAGTACAAGGGTACTTAAAGGTTCCATTGACAGATTTTTGTAGAAGTTTTAAGAAAATTGTTGCTTGGTATTAGAGTATAGACTTGTTAGCAGACTAGTTTTTGCGAGATGGTATATCAATGAAGGGAAGATAGTTGGAAAACAAGATTGTTTCTTTTTATCTGAGTATTTTAATGCTCTAGCGGCAAAATTACTGAAGTGCATGTTTCATTGGGAAAACTACTGCCGATGTGAGGTTGTGTAGTTTAAGATGCCAAAGTGACCAAGTGTTTATGGGAGAGTGGACATGGTGTTTGTAAGTGTGTTATATGGAAAGCCGTATAGTTGGTTCATGGTAATCGACAATTCTCTTCTACGCCTGATGTTTGTGGAGAGAAGTCCAAGTTATTAATAGAACCAATTCAAATGTAGAGACAATATTTTATTATTTAACGTCCTACTTGGGTTCCTCACTAAAACTCCGTTCCACAAAGATTAATCAATAAATGTTATTGCAGTTGTAAGTTCTTTGACTATGGTATTTATGGTATTTAAAGAGGGCAAAGTTTGTGTTGATCAACTGAAGATCTACTTTCTAAAGTGTTATACATGAAGAATGCATCTTGTCGTTAAATACTGAATGCATCTTCTAGTCAAAGTATTTAATGGTTGTGTTGCTTTGTCTATTAGTTTCTCATATATGGCTTGTAAAGTAAATGTCATTTTGGTTCTTTTTGTTCATGAATTTCTTTGTCCATGTTAATGCAGATGGCAAAATTCTTGTTGAAGACATTGTGAAGTTGGGCATTCGGGCAGACGATATCAATGTAGAAGATGCTAATGCAGATGATAGAGTGTAGCAACAGAAAGGCTAGTGATAGTTCGGACTTCGGATTCATACACATAAATCCCACAACTTTAGTGCATGGTCAGAGAATTATTTGTTTCTCACAAGGGCTCGTTTTGATCGTTACCTAATAGTTAATATTCGTTGGGGTACAATATTTTGTTTGCTATCGGCATGGAACTGGTCCTTGATCAATTTTCACGTCATTATATAAAGAAATGTAGTTGCAATTGTATCAGTACCCAAAGAATTTATTCCATTGATTTAGCTTGATCCTGATATATGAGAATTTTAAATGTCTAAAAAGGGTGTTTGTCTGGGTTTAAAGCCAATGATTTAAAATGATGTTTGATTTTAGGTTGAAAAAAGCTGGGGGGGGAAACAGTGGTTAAATCCAATGATGTAAACATGTAATAAGTTTAAAAAGAAAAAAAGTTAAAATCAAAAGTTGTTAATTACTTTCTCAGTCTCACCTATTTGTTTACGTTTAGGAAAGAGGGTTTGACACGTATTTTAAGGTGCATATAAAGTATAGTTTCATAAAAAATCATTGTAAAAAATAAAAAATAAAAAATAAATTATGGAATTATATTTCATATGCACCTTAAAATGCGTGACGAAAATTCTCTCCAAAACGTAAACAAATGGGTGGGACGGAGGGAGTAACATTTTTGTATTTTCTATTTTTATAAATGTTTTCTTAAAATTCAACAATATTATTATTCAAATTTATACTTTATGAAATTTTAATAATTTTTATATTATAAAAAATATTAAAATTAGCTAAATATAGTAAAACCTATATTAACTAATAATCGATACATTAATAACCCACGATAAAATAATATTTTCAATACAAATTTTTTATCCCAATATAATAGTGACACTATATCTTTTATCTCGATTAATTAACAATTTCGATAAATTAATAAAATTTGTCAGTCCCGATATTAATTTATAGAGATTTTACTATAGATAATAATTTTTAAAAATTTAGCTAATACAGTCAATGTGAGCATGTGCGTCTCCCTGACAGATTAATTAAAATAGCTTTGTTTCCGTTTGGAAAAAAAGCTTGGTTTCCATATGGAAAAAAAAAGCTTGGTTTCCTAAAAAATATGCGATCTTCAATTTTTATTCTTTTTAAAGTTCTGTTTGTGCCATAGCAGCTGTAAATAATCTGTTGGTCTTTTAATTTAATATGTTTTACTTATTGCACAAGTAGATTATCAATATGTACAATCTTATTCATAGCTGAATGACTCGGCAACACTTGCCATTCAGATTAGTTTGTATAGGAGCTAACACCTATCAAGGCAAATTAACTCCTAGTATTGATTATAAAAATTGTGACTTCACTTAAAATTGTAATCAGCCATACAAGAATATCGACCACAAAGTCATAACATACTTTCGATAACTTCTGGTCTATTAAACATTACAACGATCAATGTATTCCATCCTTGTTGCAAAATGGAATGTGTTCGTTCGACTTCATCTCTTACCCTTGTGTGTGTTTAAGGTTCAGCTCCACCCAAACTGGATTTATCAATATACGCAAAGACATTAAGTTTAACTTAGCAAACAGCTCGTGAATTCAACTATTATAAAGCAGCACTTATAAAAGCATAACAGAATTAGTATAAACCATAAAATATAAACTTGCAATAAAATATACCAACTTTCCTGCTAATAAGAACTTAAGTATGGTCGAGAACAGAATACAAAATTCCCAATCTACTGTGCTAATGAAGCTGAACTTACAACAATAGTGTTTTCTTTTAGTTGTTAAGAACTTAAAAGTATCATTAACAACAAAACTCAGAATTTAGATCTTGCAAACAATAAACTACGCGCCATCTCCAAGTGTTGTCTTTGATGTACTGATATAGAGCACTGCATTAGGAGTACCTTTGGTTATTGCCATCTCATATTACTTGATAATAGTTATAAAAAATATTAGTTTTTCATGAATTGCTTACCATTGTTTCCTCGAATGAATGCATCACCATATTTATTTTTAAGTTGACCATTGACATATTCTTCTGTTTGTTCCATAGCTATATTCATATATCCATCAAGACATGCTAGAATACCTGCAAAAGTAGAGAGATCATCAGCCACCATCTCCCATGCATTTCATACTACTTACCCTATGCAATTCAGACCATATCAATGGAAGGACATATCACATATCAGTACTGATTAGAAAATAACTACTAATTATAGAGTGTAAAACCTTTGAAAAGAACTCTACTTCCAGACAAGAAACAGGTGATACACAGCTCAATGGCTCATGCCTACTGGCAATAACGTCGATTGCTTTATGCTAGAGTGACTAGAGTCATTAAATCATGCAACACCTTCCCTGATTTATTATTATCAGGGATCACAATGGTCAAGGCAAAAGTACCTCGCCCATGTTATGATGAAGTGAAAACGAATAATGTCAGGAACTATGAACTGAGGTTGTAGAAATGTAACTGTTTTGGGTGTTTTCAGTGTAAGTGCAGTAAACAACAGGAATTGCAGAGAATTAACAGGGATAAACAGAGAATTAGAAATAGAATAGAATAGAACAAGAGCTTGGAGAGATAGCTTGTAGAAGAAGTCATTTCAGAGAGAGAAACCATAGAGAGAATCTAGAGAGAGAGAGAGAGAGTTTCGTGGAAAAGATATTACATTTTCTTAATATTCAAAATAATGAGAAATTACATTCATAGCAACTATTTATAGTACTTCCTGAACTAACTATTCCAGTTGAAATGACTATATTGCCCTTGTGATATCACTTAGTGCATGACTATTGATACTAGTATTACTATATCAATTACTACTACTATCATAGTCCACTACTGAGTACTAAGGCCGATTCCTAACAAATAACCATAAATTTTGATACGAAAGTTAGGTAGTTAGAAGCTTCAGTTATCGATCATTGATTTGTGCACTAACTATTACCTTTTATTAAAATACAAAGGTTAAGTACTTAGTGTCTTCACAGTTATCTAATCATTTATTCGAACACTAACTATGACCTTTTTATAGAGTAGAGTATATGACCTTTGATTAACAAGAATAAGTGTGTATTATCAAGTATTTAAAGACCAGGAAAAAAGCCAAGTACACACATCATGTAGGAACTTGGATCCTAAACATGGCCATTTTCTTTAGAACACCATTTATGAATATCAGAAGTCAAACAATGGTAAATAAGATATGAGAAAGTGCTGTCTTACATGAAATTGGCATTCTATATTGAGATGATGAATAAATGTCAGCGAGAAATCCTTAGTTATGTGGCTGGGCCTTGTGAAACCTAAATAGGATTATATCATCTAAAGCAAAGACATGGCTGGCAAATGTGGATATCTTTATATGGTTTTGGTCCTGGATGCAGATGATGGGGAAGTAGTGGATATTTCATCTTGCATTAGATTAAGCTCTCTTGCCAGGTTACTTAATATACTATATTTAGTGTACTGTCATAGCCAAGATGTCCATCATAACACACATGGGAGAGACAAACATATAGTAATCATAGTAACCAGAGAATGATTCGTCTCTCCCATGTGTGTTATGATGGCCATCTTGGCTATGACAGTACACTAAATATAGTAATCATAGTAACCAGAGAATGACTTGCATTGGTTTAGGCTAATTGTAATGGATGAATTTTCAATTCTATTACATAAAAGAAGTGATCAAAATCTATTATTCTACTTCTACTGTAGATCAACCTTCATAAGCGGCTAGCCCAAAACAAAGTGTGTGCTTCATCGAGGAGAAGTATACTAGATAGATATAAATCAATATTATATATAAATATTATATGAATTTGAACACATTTAAATAAGCAAAAAACCAAATTACAAAAAAATAGCAAATAACCTAATTATCCACAAAAAATAAAGAAGATTGTCCAAGACAAACAAATTTAAGTAGTTTGATTCAACAGTACACAAGTAACAACTTATTTTTAAATTAATAAAAAAACTAAAATTCTAATGAAATATAATATATTCATTTGTCAAAAGTTTTATCTTAAAGATTCTTAGAATTTTCTCGTAATTGGTGCATTCTAATTTTGTTGCTTAAAAATAATTGCCACAATTCATAAGGTCAGATAAACCTCTTCCTGTGAAAAGTGCGGTGAAACACCATTACATTCCCAATTATCAGCATATAAGTTGGCTACTTAGAAGTGACTGGGCTTTTATAAAGAGAAATGCAAACCAGTGCTCTGTTAGGCGTTGGGCTCAAGTGAGTGCTTAAGCCCACTTTTTACAGCTATGGTAAGTAATCCAGTCCATTGTAACAGAGAAACATTTTCTTAAAGGTATTAATATACCCCCTTTAATCTCTTCGTAGTGTTTTGATCATAAAATCATCAATAAATCTTATTAAAAAGCCGAGAAGAAAAGAGCAAACAGTTTACAATCACATTTTCATACGGCAAAAGTGAAGAAGAAGTTGATAAATAATAATAAAAGTAGCATTATACTGAAGAATATATCTAGTTACAGACCTCGATAATCGACTCCAGAATTCAATTTGACCACAACTGGTCTACCACGGATTGATTTAAGAAAATCAGCTGGAGTTTTGGTGGTTGCTGACCCTTTCTCTCCTGTTCCACTCATCTTTTCTGTCTGCAAACATCAAATCATATAACAAGTCATACAATACGATTAAAAACAAAATTCATTGCTAGTAATGGAATAACAAATGTAAAAGTGTAAACAAAAATACGGTATCTGAAACAAAAATTGGAAACACTTTCATAATAGAGATAGACAACGTTATCATGAATAATCAAAATAAAAGCAATTTAACAACAGAAATGATGTGTTGCCCTTATCATATAAAATAAACAGATAAACTACGAGCATATAAGATCTAACTGGAATTTAAATTACAGAACTCTTGTTTTTTTGAGTTTGATAGATTTTAGCCGAAAGCTATATTTATAAACCAATTCCTTACTCTTCTCATAAAACAGACATGTACCACCTAATTGATTTAAAGACAGACTGACAGAGGGATTACTACGATTCTCCTGACATAAGAAAAGCAAATACTGCAGGAGTGTGGTACTTTAAAAGCATTCACCCTGATACGCATAGTTCAGCAATTCATCATCGGGCATTAAGGAAAGTCAATCCAATAGTTTGTCTTAATTCAAGCGATTAGTTGAATATGGGAGCCCAAAATAATACTTCCCGACTAGTGGATCCATGATGGTGAATGCTCTTAATAACCACGAAACATGCACACAGGATTGTATTTTACCATCCATTAGTTCTACTAACTGAACAAAATTGAAACCTATCATACATACGAGCTACAACAATTAACTAAAGCTCAATTAACATATACTCTTTTTCTAACAAACATAAATAAATAACAATTTATCCTACTCATATGCTTTGTTGTAAATTCTAAAACTTCACATTATCATAAATTTCAAGAAAAACATGTACTTAAAAGGGTATAATTCTAACAGTTCTACACACATACCATCTATTTAACCAAAATCAAAACAACCTACCAATAAAAATAGAATCTTTTGAAGAACAAGCTGTGCAAATAGAGTATATCAACAGTAACAAATATAAAACAAGCTAATAAGGTCCCACAAATATACATACAAGTCATGACAACTTAGAAATACAAGAAACAGAGAGGAGAGCTGTTATAGAAACAGATGTGTGTGTGTGGGAGAGAGAGAGAGAGAGAGAGAGAGAGAGAGAGAGAGAGTACCTTGATGTGCTGCAAAGAGAGATTGGGGGAAGAAAGAGGGAGATGGGTTTTGAATTACGGGAATGACCTAGAGAGAGAGAGTACCTTCACTCAAATTATCAGCGTTCTTTTTTTTATTCCTTTTTTTAATTATGATATTTTTTATCTTATTAAATAATATCTATATTATATTATTGTAATCAAACTAGATAACTTTTTTTTAAATACTGAGGTGAACTATATAAAAGATTTTAACCGTCCAATTTTAGGTGAACCATAGAAACGATCTTAACCATTCAATTTTAATAAAATCTAAAATATTAATCTACTAACTAAAATACATCTCTATACAAAATATACAAATATTATTTTATTAAAATATAAATATAAATAAATTATATAAAAATATATACATATAATATTGAATAAAGTTTAAATTATTATTATATAAATAAATTTAAATTTATATCATAAAATAAATACTAAAATTAAAAAATTAAAAAACTAAAAAAAATTATTCGTGCATCGTGTTTCCCAGATAATCAATCTATTACAGAAGGGGGGTTGAATGTAATAGTACCAACTAATCGAAGATGAACACAAGTATGTGGAATGGAATACTGTTTTGTATTAATAATGACCTTGAATGCAAAACTCTCTCAAGAAATAATGTTCTTAAGAGCTGCTAGGTTACAATAATAACAATAATAATGCTTGAAAAAACGTCTGTTGATTATAACCTATCTCTGTGTTTATATAGACACAACTACAAGTACAATTACAAATCAGAATGGAAATAGAATAGCTTTAATAAGGTAATTTAGACTTGCACTCGAATTCCTTCTTACTATCCAATTCTGACTCTGATTTGTCTGTTTCCTTTTCTGTTAAACTCTGAAGCTAATCTCTGTCGGTTTGTTATTCTCTGATTTGAGTATTCTCTGTTAGAGTAAACTCTGATTGAGTATTCTCTGATAGAGTAAACTCTGTCTGACAGCTTTATAAACTCTGATGACGTCAACAATGTAAACTCTGACTTGTATTCTCTGACAGCCATCAGTGTTTGCTTCCTAACAATCTCCCCCAATTTATGCTTTAAGAAGTAAAACATAAATTTCACTTATGATGTCAGAAATCCAAGACAAATGCATCAGAGTTTGTTTATTATTTTTAACTTAGACTCTTCTGTAAGAAAAATCATCTTTCAGAAATTGACTCAGAAGTTTGTCTTCAGCAGCTTTTAGCAAAACAACCAGCTTCTCTTTCAATTCCCTCATTTGGTCAGAAGAATCATCAATCTGATAAATAGCAGCCCTCAAAGCATAGATAGATGATCTGTCCATTCTTTCATCCAAAGCAATACAACAAGCCTTCATTCCATCAGGATTTAAGATTAGTGTAGGAATCCCTAACACCATTTTGACCTTTGCATCTCCCTTTCTCATTGCTCTTCTTGATCCATCTTCATGTAAGTATCCAGGCTCATACTCCTCAGAGTTTATCATCATTAATCTTTCATTTTTCTTCTTCTCAGCTATTGCTCCTTCAAGAATTTTTACCCATCTAGAAGTCACCTCATTTTCATCATTTAGGAGGAACAAAACATGTTCAAGTTCTTTAGATGCTTTCTGAATTAAATCTTCTTGGGCAATCTTCATAACTCTTCCATCCTCCAAGAAATAAACGAGCTTCTCCTTGGCTTGAGCACCATCAAAGATATCCTTCACAATATTAACAGATATTAGCTTGTCCAAATGTTCTTGAGACAGCTCTTCTTCAGGTTTATTTTTCAATGAATAAGGATCTCTGAAAATGTTTGCTTCACCCCTGTAGACCTTAGCATGTGAATCACCAATACCACCTTTATCTTTTCCAAGTCTGGCATTGAGAGTTAGTGTTTGAGTATTTGTCCACAGAAGATCAAACCTTTTCTTCCTTATCAGAGATTGTTGTTGTTCTTCTTCCTCATCATCAAAACTTGAACCACCTGGAAAAAAAGTTGTTCCAGACATAGTGAGAGGATTCTTTGGCTTAGCTGAAGCTTTTTGTTGAATTCTAGAAGATGATCTTGTTTGAATTTCTGAGACTGGTTTTGGTTGAGCAACTGGTTTGACTGGCTTGGGAATTTCAACATTTTTGGTTTGGATAGGCTTAGCTTCTGGCTTCTTCTGTTGAATAGATACCTTCTTCTGAATTGGACCTTTTCTTATATATCTTTTCTTTTTCTAGACTTGAGCAATGTCAGTACCAGACTTCTTCAATTCAGCTTCTACAGTAACTGGATCCATTCCTGGATGTTCTTCTTCAAAAATTTTCTTTGCCAGTTCTGCATCTTTTAGATTTTGTTCTTCAATCTTCTCAGGCTTCTCTTCTTCTTAGAGCCTTTTTGCTAATTCCAAATCAGCATCTATCAGAGTTTGCTTATCAGAGTTTATCTCAGTCTTTGATGTCATCAGAGTTTGTGAGGTTGTCAGAGTTTGCTGCATCAGAGTTTGTTTCTCATCCTTATGACTCCCTTGATCTTCATCATCAGGTTTGTTAGGTTTGAGAATTACATCCTCCTTGCATTTGTCTGAACCCTTCTCCCCCTTTCTGACATCACTTCTGACAGTAAGAAGTTCAACTATAGTATGTAACATTCCCTGCATGGAACTAACAGAAGCAGAAAGAGTATCCACTTTACCTTCCAATACAACCTGTTTAGTGGAGACAGAGTGGAGTTTTGCTTCCAGAGAATGTTGAGAAGTGGAAACAGCAGTTCCTAGAAGAACAGAATGCTTGTTGACAGATGCCTTCAGATCATTAACTTCATGTTGAAGTCCTTTGGACATAATAGTAGAAGCTTTCAGAATTGTCTTCAGTTCATCAGATGATATTTCCTTGTCAGCTTTATTTATTAACGCAAGAACATGAGGCCAAGAAATTTCTCTATCAGGAAACTTCCAAGATGAATCCCAAATGGATTGCCTGTGAGAAGAAAGAAAATCTTCATCAGATGATTTTTCTTGGAAACTAAAATCCCTTCTGATACCCTCTGCATCAAGATCTGCTTCAATATGACCCTTAAGATCTTCCACCACCATGTAATCAGGATAATCCATCTGTAATCTCTCAAGAGCATCATGTGCATTAATAGGCCATCTCTTAGTGTTATATCTTTGTGTGAAGGGAATAGAGAGATCTGTGACTTTTTCATCAGCAAAAATCACATCATCAGAGTCTGTGTCCTTCCCATCAGAGTTTAAAACGTCAACAGAGTTTGGCATAGCATCAGAGTTTGCAGAAATAAGTAAACTCTGAGCACCTGCAAAAGGAACAGAACAACCTAAAGCACTCTGATTTTTTAAAGTAATCTCATTACTGCTCACATCACACATATCATAACTTTTAAGAGCTAGATCTTGCTCACTAGAAGTAACTAACTTCTTTCTCAATTCTACCTCTCCTTTTGCCAGATCCAGTGTCTGCCTCTCATTAATTCTATTTTCCACACATTTTACCTCAGACTTACTAGAAAGGCTCAACACACAATGTCCTACAGAAATAAGAGGTTGCTGAGAAAAGAGATTTGTGGTCACATGAATAGAGGTATCGTTTTCAGGGCTATCCATGATCATCCCAGCAGTAAAGGTAGGAAATATAAATCCTGAACTGATACAATCAGATAATGTAAATTCTGAAGTAGAGTCAGAGTTTATACCTTGAACAATTGTAGATGGAGTCTCCATGGGCAGGACATAAAGTTGTTCATCAGAATTTGCCTGAGGAGCTTTAACAGAGTTTGTCTGTCCAGTAGGATAATCCTGGTCTGCAATCATAAAATTGATGATTGGTTCTTGTGTGACCTGAGCCATATCAGCAGCTGCTTCACCACTTTGAGGTGAAGGTTCTTGTGAGCTGGACTCTTCCAGAGATTGGCCTTCAGCATCAACAACAACAATATCTTCCATATATAATTGAGTGCCTACATTCAAACTTTGATTGGATGGTTCTTGTGTGGCTGGGACCTGAACAACTGCTTCAACCCTTTGAGCTGAAGGTTCTTGGGGATTGTACCCCTGATCAATGCTGGCTTCATATGCTGGAACTGTGGCTTCTATTGAACGTTGATCAATAGGTTCTTGTGGGCCTGGCCCTTCAATGACTGCTACTTCACTTTGAGAAGTAGGTTCTCGTGTGTCTTGGCCAAAAACGACAGACTTCCTCTTCCTTCTAGAAAAAAGTTTGGAACTTAGAGAAGCTGAAGTTGATTTTGATTTGTGTGCCTCCATTTCTTTTCTGACTTGTTCAGCCAGCTCCCTCACTCTTTCATAAGACATCTCCTTTATAATTTGCTTAGGTGAGTTTGTTGGAGAATCTGAGATTTGAACTGGAGCAGCTTCACTAGATTTTATCAAATCATCAGAGTTTATCGCGTCAGTGTTTAAAGGTTGAGGTGTTGGCTGATCAGAGATTGGAGCGTCAGAGTTTATGACTGTATCAGAGTTTAGTTTTTCAATAATTGCAGCCTCAGAGTTTACAGCCTTGACCAATCTTCGTCTTTTCTTCTTCTTCTCAGAAATTGGAATCATTGTTTCTGTCTGAGGAGAAATATCAGAAGCCTGTTCAACATTCGTTCTCTTTAGAAAACAAAACCTTCATCAGAATCTGTATTTTCATCAATCAATTTTCTTTTTTTAGGAGAAGATTTCTTCACTGATTTCCCTTTCTATTTGCTTTGGCCAAGCTGTTGAGAGGTGTGTTTTTCAACTACAGCCTTTTGGGAGACTATAGAGGTTGGCAAATGTGTTTGGGAATCAGTGTTTAGATTTTGACTTGGGTTAGAATCAGAGATTGCTAAACTCTGATTCGTAGTCACTGACAAAAACTCCCTCTCATACACAGTAGGCATTCTCTGATGTAAGAGAAGCCTGACCCATGTGGGATAGTGCAAGTTATAGAGTTTACCTGCATCATTCTTCTTAGCATCTTTCCGTATGAGATCAGCAAATATCCTTTTATGCATTCTAAAACTAACTAAATTCTGATCATTCTCAAACTTAATATCAGGCAATAAAACATTAAAAATCAATTGTAAAAATCTAGCAAAGTAGATAGTGTGTGTATCATCACTAATCTTACTAGCTAATTGCCTAATAATTAAACAGGGAAAATTGAAATTGAGATTATGGGTCAGAGAATACCCAATTTGTTGAGATAATTGAGGAATTGCATCAAAATTCATGCATTTAGCTGTGAAAGCCCTTGTAATGCAATCGAAGAAGAAACTCCATTCTCTTCGAAGATGAGGCCTAGTAAGACTCCCCATCTTAGACAAATTTCCCTCATAGCCGATTTCTTTGAAGAATTCCTTGATTTGATCATCACTAACCATATCATCATACACCTCTATTCTCGGAAGATTAAGAGCTTGATGAACCACTGCATGAGTTATTGAATGAGTACCATTGCATTTGAATGTTATGACTGGCTCTTCATCATCACCAGCATTGTTAAACCTTGTAGTTGACCATATTTTGATCAGAGCTTGAGCTGAGAAATTCATTGGTTCCTGAAGTGCGTACCCAATGTAACTGTTCTGCGGAAAATCCTGCATCACATGAAAATCCTGAGGTGCTTCATCCTTAGATAGAAGAGAGATGTAGTTTGTTGCGGCGAACGTATAATTCTAAAAAGTAATACCCTTAGAAGCCATCGAAGTTTTGAGCTTTGAAGTGTGAATAAAAATTAGGGTTTGATAATACGAAAGAGACAGATAGAATAATAGATGCAAATGAATAATTCACAGTGAAACAAAATGAATTAAACTATTCCCTCTCATTTGCATATACTCTCTCGTGGAACACGTGGCAAGAAATAATTGGAGCGGTAATGAGTAGAACAAGTCTCAAAATACAACAATTGTGTGTGTATCTGTGTAATGATATGAACCGTCAATCGTGAGATACACGTGCCTTATTACAAGCCCAATCAGAGAATGATAAATATGATGTCAAAAATATAAAATATGATGTCATAAATATAATCTCAGAGTTTACCACTTAATCAGAGTTTACAGATCAGAGTTTAAATGAGTCAGAGTTTAGTATATACTATCAGAGTTTACCACACTCTGACAGTGTTTACTATAAATACTGATAACTTGTGATCAGAGATTAGATGCTTCAATGATCAGAGTTTACTCCATTGACATCAGAGTTTAACCCATACTCTGACATATACTCTGAGTGTCTGAAACTTGCTAATTTGAGCCACTTGTCACCATCCCTAATTCAGAGACCAGTCTGTTAAATATTGCTTCAGGCAAAGATTTAGTGAATATATCTGCTATTTATTGATCTGTAGGAACAAAATGTAATTCAATTGTGCCTTCCTCTACATGTTCCCTTATGAAGTGATATCTGATACTAATGTGCTTTGTCAGAGAATGTTGAACTGGATTTCCTGTCATTGCAATAGCACTTTGGTTATCACAATAAATAGGAATTTTTGAAAATTTCAAACCATAGTCTAGCAATTGATTTCTCATCCATAAAATCTGTGCACAGCAGCTTCCAGCAGCAATATATTCAGCCTCTACAGTTGATGTTGAAATTGATTTCTGCTTTTTGCTGAACCATGACACAAGTCTTCCACCTAAAAATTGACAACTACCACTTGTGCTTTTCCTGTCAATTTTGCATCCTGCAAAGTCAGCATCTGAATAGCCTATTAATTTAAAGTCAGACTCCCTAGGATACCATAAGCCAAGATTAACAGTGCCCTTGAGATATCTGAATATCCTCTTTACAGCAATTAAATGAGGTGCTCTTGGATTTGCTTGAAATCTAGCACATAGACATGTGGCAAACATGATGTCTGGCCTACTAGCAGTCAAGTAAAGTAGAGAACCAATCATCCCTCTATATGCTGTAATATCAACAGGTTCTCCAGTGTCTTGATCAAGCTTTGTTGCAGTAGCCATAGGAGTTGTAGTAGATGCAGAATCTTGCATTTGAAACTTAGTGAGTAGATTCTTTGTATATTTAGACTGATTAATGAAAATACCTTCTTCAGTTTGTTTCACTTGTAACCCTAGAAAATAACTTAATTCTCCCATCATGCTCATTTGATACCTGGACTGCATTAACTTTGAAAATCTTTCACAGAGTTTCTCATTAGTGGAACCAAATATAATATCATCAACATATATTTGCACTAATAATAAATCCTTATCATTAGTTCTATAAAACAAGGTTTTATCAATTGTTCCTCTAGTGAAGCCATTTTCAAGTAAGAATAGAGCCAGAGTTTCATACCAGGCCCTTGGTGCTTGTTTTAGTCCATATAAGGCTTTATCCAATCTGTAGACATTATTTGGATATTTTGGATTAACAAATCCAGGTGGTTGTTCAACATGACTTCTTCTACAAGTTCACCATTTAAAAATGCACTTTTAACATCCATCTGGTAAACCTTGAATTTCTTATGTGCAGCATAAGCAAGAAAAATTCTGATTGCCTCAAGTCTAGCAACAGGTGCATAGGTTTCATCATAATCAATCCCCTCCTGTTGAGAATAACCTTTGGCTACCAGTCTTGCTTTGTTCCTTGTAATTATTCCATCAGAGTCTGTCTTATTCCTGAATACCCATTTTGTGCCAACAATAGATCTGTTCTTTGGCCTTGGAACTAGGGTCCAAACTTCATTTCTTTCAAACTCATTCAATTCTTCCTGCATAGCAGTGACCCAATCAGCATCCTTCAGAGCATCTTCAACCTTCTTTGGTTCTGTTTGAGAAAGAAAACTATGAAATAGACATTCATTCTGAGTAGCTTTTCTTGTTTTTACTCCACTTTCCAGATCACCAATAATTAAATCAGGTGTGTGATCTTTGGTCCAATTCATGGGATGTGGAAAAGTTCTTGAACTAGATGCTCCCCCATGATTCCTGCCTTCATAGAATGATTCCCCTGTAAATGCTGATCCTCCCCCTGAAGATGTGCTTCCTTCAGAGTTTAAGTACTCAGAGTTTGAGTTATCAGAGTTTGAGGTCTCAGAGTTTGAATGATCAGAGTTTAGGGTTTCAGTGTTTGTGTTGTTCAGAGTTTGATCAGATTCTGATATCTCAATTATTGTGTTTTGATCTCTAATGTCAGTATTTGATTGATGTTGCCCCCTCAACATGTGCAAAATCTTCAATTTCTATTTCAATTAATTCTGAATCAGAGTTTAAAGAATCAAAGTTTTCCTCATCAGAGTTTAGTTGAACGGAGTTTATCTCATCAAAGTTTGGTTCAACAGAGTTTATTTTCTGCAGTTCATTCTCAAATCTCAGAGTTTCCTGTGCATCTTTATCATGTACCCCAGCTATCTTCCCTTCATCAAAGGAGACATTAATTGATTCCATGACTGTCCTTGTCCTTAAGTCAAATACTTTGAATGCTCTTGAAGAGGTTTTAGAAGTTGTTGCATATCCAACAAAAATTCCTTCATCTGCTTTAAGTTCAAACTTCTTCAATTGTTCAGGATGTGTTTTGAGAATAAAACACTTGCTTCCAAAGATGTGAAAGTATTTGACATTTGGCTTTCTTCCTTTCAAAAATTCATATGGAGTCATTCCATGTGTGTTTATTAAAGAACAATTCTGAGTGATGCATGCAGTGTTCACAGCTTCTGTCCAAAAGTAAGTAGGTAGTTTTGCTCCTTCTAGCATTGTTCTGGCAGCTACTATTAAAGTTCTGTTCTTTCTTTCAACTACACCATTTTGTTGAGGTGTGCCAGGTGCTGAGAACTGTTGAATAATACCTCTTGTTGAGCAGAATTCCTCCATTGCAGAGTTCTTAAACTTTGTTCCATTGTCACTCCTTAGATTTTTTACTTTATGAGTTGATCCATTCTCAATCATTGCAATATGATCAAAAATTATCTTTGCAGTTTCATCCTTCTTATGCATAAAGTACACCCAAGTAAATCTAGTGAAATCATCAACTATTACCCGAGTGTATTTCTTCTTTCCAATGGACATGATGTTTACTGGACCAAATAAATCAAGATGTAGTAGATGAAAAGGTTTATCAATTGAATTTTCAGTTTTGCTCTTGAAAGATGTCTTCTTTTGTTTGGCCTTTTGACATGAATCACAGAGTCCATCAGGATGAAATTGAACTTTTGGAAGACCTCTAACTAGGTCCTTTTTCACCAATTCATTAATGTTTCCAAAGTTCAGATGACACAGTTTTTTGTGCCAATTCCAGCTTTCTAAAGATGATGCTTTCCCAAGTAAACAAGTTAAGGAACCTTCAGAGTGTGCATCCAAGCTAGCTTCAAATAAATTGTTATGTCTATGGCCAATAAGAACTATTTTCCCATTTTTCTTGCTTTTCACTTCACAATGAGTTCCATGAAATTCCATAGAATAACCTATGTCTATCATTTGACTCACACTTAGCAGATTATGTTTGAGTCCTTCAACTAGAGCTACATTTTCAATGATGACATTTCCAATCACAATATTGCCATATCCCAGTGTTCTTCCTATGTTGCCATCTCCATAAGATACTGTTGGGCCAGCCTTCTCCTCAAACTCTGAAAGCAGGGATTTATTTCCAGTCATATGTGCAGAACATCCACTATTAATCACTAGGATATTTTTCCTGTTTCCCTGCAATCAGTAAATGCAATTTAATTAGTAGTTATGGGGACCCAAACTAGTTTGGGTCCTTTCTTTGAAAACTTGTTAACTTTTGCAGCAGAAGTTCTTTTATCAGAGTTTAAGTTAACAGAGTTTACATGATCAGAGTTTGCATTAACAGAGTTTGTACTGTCAGAGTTTAGATTCCTTTTATCAGACTTTATCACATATATTTGTTTGACAGTATGTTTTGGAGAATTATTTACTTGAGGCTGTGGTTTATAAGAATTGTAATACGAATTATGATATTCTTTGCATGTATAAATAGAGTGCCATAAACTACCACAGTGAAAACAGGGATTACATCTTGTTTGTTTTCTAGCCTCAAACCTAGGTCTTTCAGGTTCTTTCTTTTGTTTGCAGTCAATAGCAAGGTGATTAGAATTTCCACAAGTAAAACAGGTTTTCCTAGGAGCATCAGGGATATTCATGTAGTTATTCTCCTTAGTAATTCATACTTTACCATTCCTATTTCTTTTCACCTTTTTAGATTTATTAGTGACTGTCTTCAACTTTTCTTTAAGTTACTTCTGTGAAAGTAACCCTATATTCATCTTTTTAGAATCCGGCACACTATTGTTTTTAGAGCATTCAGGGAGAGTTTTCTTATAATCACTAGCTCTAACAAACTTCACAGGTTTAGTCAATGTTCCTTTTGTGTGTGAATTAGTGTGAAATTCTTTATCAGATTCATAACCTAAGGCAGATGTCCAATTCTTTTCAGAAAGCATTTGTTGGACCTTCTTACCAGAGTTTGTCCAAACTCTGAAGGTCTCTTTTTCCTTAGCTATTTCAAATTTCAAATATGTGACTTGTATTTCTAACTGAGTTTGCATGTGTATAGCATTCTCACAGTCTTTCTTAAAGCTAAGCATGTGTACAAGTTCAGATTCAAGCATATTATTCCTAGCAGTCAGAGTTTGTATTTCAGATTTTAATCTTTCATTCTCAAAAGACTGAGATTTAAAGCTAACATGCAAATTTCTAAGAAAAGACTTTAATTCATGAATATCTTCAGTATCAAAAGTGAAAACAGAGTTTAGTACCTTTTCAGAGTTTAAGATGGTAGCATCAGAGTTTGCCATGAGAGCATAGTTAGTTTCTTCTTCAGAGTCTGAGGAATCCATCCAATCTTTCTTTGATGTGATGAGAGCTTTCCCAGATTCCTTGCTTCTGCACTCAGTAGCAAAGTGCCCCATCTTATTGAACTTGTAACACTTGATCTTTGATTTATCAAGAGTTTTTGATTTTCCATCTTTATCTTCTCTTTTTCTGAATCTGTCTTTCTTGTCTGACTCACCATGCTTTTTCTGAAATTTTCCTTGCTTCCTAAATTTTCTGTATTTCTTGAAGCTTTTGACAAACATAGCAAACATCTCCATCATGTCAGTGTCTGAAGAGTCATCAGAGTTTATATCAGAGTTTGCTTCAAACTCTGATTCACTGCTTTCTTGGAGCACTACTTCTTTCCCTTTCCTTATTGAAGCTTTAAGCACCTTTTCTTTTGGTTCTTCAATCTTGGCTTCAACATTCAATGCAATAGATCTTGCCTTGCTGCTTTTTCTGTTTCTTCTCTGCTGTAACTCCAGATCATGAGTTTTCAATTTGCCATAAACTTCATCTAAGGACATCTCATCTAAATCAGCCATGTCTCTAATCAAGGATGTCTGCAGATCCCATTCTTCTGGAAGAGCCCTCAGAAATTTGGTATTTGAATCTTCATTGTCATACACTTTATCTACCAAAGCCAAGTTATTCAACAGAGTTAGAAATCTATCATAGATATCTGTGAGGGACTCATTCTGCTTAGCCTCAAAGTATTCATACTCTTGGATTAGAACATATCTTCTATTTTTCTTTATCTTCTTAGTTCCTTGGCATTGAACCTCTAGTGCATCCCAGATTTCTTTGGCAGTTTTGCATGCAATTACCCTATTAGACATTACAGAGTCAAGACTGTTATGCAAAATATTCCTTACCTTGGCATCTTTCAAGACTTCCTGTTTTTCTTCATTGGTCCATTCTTTCTTATCCTTCAAGGTGTAATACTCAGGGATTTGTCTTCCTTCCACAATTGTAGATGGCACTAGTTTGGTTGGTAGATACTGTCCTGTATAGATTCTGTCTAAATAATCAGGATCAGTTGCTTCCAAGAACATCATCATCTTCACCCTCCATGTAGGGTATTCAGCCTTCTTCAATATTGGAATCCTGATGCTTTCATACTTGTTACCAGACATGATTATTTGATCTTTTTAAGTCGTAATTAACTGCTAGCTCAAATACCAATTTCCCCCCAGATAATCAATCTATTACAGAAGGGGGGTTGAATGTAATAGTACTAACTAATCGAAGATGAACACAAGTATGTGGAATGGAATACTGTTTTGTATTAATAATGACCTTGAATACAAAACTCTCTCAAGAAATAATGTTCTTAAGAGCTGCTAGGTTACAATAATAACAATAATAATGCTTGAAAAAATGTTTGTTGATTATAACCTATCTCTGTGTTTATATAGACACAGCTACAAGTACAATTACAAATCAGAATGGAAATAGAATAGCTTTAATAAGGTAATTTAGACTTGCACTCGAATTCCTTCTTACTATCCAATTCTGACTTTGATTTGTCTGTTTCCTTTTCTGTTAAACTCTGAAGCTAATCTCTGTCGGTTTGTTATTCTCTGATTTGAGCATTCTCTGTTAGAGTAAACTCTGATTGAGTATTCTCTGATAGAGTAAACTCTGTCCGACAGCTTTATAAACTCTGATGACGTCAGCAATGTAAACTCTGACTTGTATTATCTGACAGCCATCAGTGTTTGCTTCCTAACACATCGCACGAGACATGAGCTAGTATTATTAAAACCGAAAGGTTAAAAGTTTAGTGGTCCTTGTTGTCTTTAGTCCGAGCATCCTATTTCAATTAAACAACTATTTTCTAATAATTTTTAAACACTAATCTCTTAATTAAACACATATATCACTTCAATCTCCTAACTAAAACACATGTATAAACAAAACACTCAAACATTATCATAATTAAAACAAATATTCAAACAAAACATCCAAAGATTATCCTATTAATAATTATTTAATTATTGGACTTCTCATAACTAAAATATATCTCTATAAAAAATAAAGCCTATTAAAATATTTATACTATATTATTAAAACTGGTATTTGAGCCGGATAGTTATTATTGAGTCTAATTTTTAAAGACTAATCTCCTAATTAAAATAGACATTGGACCTAATTTTTAAACATTAATCTCCCAATTAATATACATCTCGCATTAATCTCTTAGATAAAATACATCTCTAAACAAAACACACAAATATTATCCTATTAAAATACAAATAAAGTATATGAAAAAAAATATAAAATATATACGTATAATGTTAAATAAAATTTAAATTATTATTATAAAAATAAAAATATATTCAAATTATATAAAAAAATATATTAAAATAATTCGATTCATGCATCGCACAAGTATAAGTTAGTATATAATTATATAAATATATGAAAAGGATGGTTTGATTTATTTTATGTTTTTGAATAAATATATATTTAGGAAAGTATATATATATATATATTTAAAGAGAAGTTTGTAGTCTTTGTTTTATTTTTTTAAAAAATATGTATTTTTAGAAGGAAAAAAAGTATGTAAATATACACTTTTTCAAAAATAAATATTTATTTTTCAGAAATAAATTTATCCCGGCACTTTCATAATTAATCGTGAACTCATTTTACAGTCATTAATTGATTAACTAAAGCATTAATTAGAAGTGTTTTAATTAATAAAATAATAATATATAATTTAATTTTCAACTAGCAAATAAAGGAAAGATTCAATTTAGTGGGAGAATGAAGTGAATTCGTAAAACTACAATTTAAAAATATTGAATTAAATTACGTTCTCAAAATGTGAAGCTCTTTTCGCACTATTCAAATTTGTTAAAATAGTTTATGTTAAAATAATGAGATTAGGGAATCTAAGATACATTAGGTGAAATACACATGATTTTATATACATGCAAAGGGTATTTCTGTCGTATCATAATTTATTTAAAATTTTATTAATACACTAGTAATTTGTACTAATATCGTAGGAATTACCTAAAATACATTTTAGGTTCCTTTTTATCTAAAATAATATAATTGAATGATGGATGGGTAATTATAAAATAAAATTTATATTTTTTATAATTATTTTTTTGACAAATTTTTTTATAATTGTTTTGTTAGCACTTATTTATGAATTTGAATATTATAAATTTAAGCACGTTAATTAAAGTATAAATAATTTCTATTAAAATACTTTAATAACTGTAATAGAATAAAAATTTATATATGTAAACACAATTTTTATAAAAAAATCACTAACCCTTGATGCACAAATCTATAATTAGTTATTGTATTTGAGTGGAATTGTTTTTAATTATTGTATTTGAGTGTACATTCGGTAAAATTAATTTTATTTTAGATTTTTATGATTATTAATTGTTCCACCAATTGTAATAGAAAATTATACTATTGTAATATAGATAAAGGGGGTGTTTGGGGGAACTTTTTTCCAGAATAAGTCAACTTATTTTAAGACAAAGTTAGAGATTCCTAACTTTTTTCTGAAAAAAGTTAACTTTTTTTTGCAACTTATAGAATCTTAAATATACATTAAATACTTGTATAAAAAACATTTATCAAAATATGAAATTTTTACCCGAAAATAAGTCCAAAAAGACTTATTTTAAGGCAGACCAAACATGCCCAAAATAAAAACAAATTAATGTGTGATACTAAAAGTCATGCGCAGAAATGTGTATAAACGAGCAAGGAGTTATTAATGTTTTAATAGAAATAAACATTGTATCTGCTTCAGAAACACGCCTTTCAACATTAATCCAGAAAAAATGATTATTTTGTTCGGATTGTTTCACCACTTCGTCGATGGGAGATTAGCACAGGAGAATTCGGTCGGTTCGGTCAATCGAATATATTTTTGTAACGGAACCGAACTAAAATTTTATTATGGATCGGACCGAATTGAAATATTTCGATCCGTTCGGTCTATATTTTTTTTAAAAAAATTGAAAATTAAATAAGGTGAATTTTTAATAAATCAAATCAAATAAATTCATATTTAGGTTAAATAATAAATCAATAATGCAACAATTAATGCAAAATTGCATTTATCGAACATATATTATATATATAATAAAAATAAATAATATATAATTCTGTGTATTCGGTCCGGACCAAATTTTTTATTATAGACCGGACAAGACCAAACCAAATTTTAATACAGACCGAAAAATTGAATAAACCAAAATTTTAGAAAAAATAGAACCGAACCGAACCGAAATTACACTATTCTATTTGGATTTTCGGTTTGAGTTCGGTTTTTCTTACCCCTGCTCGAGATATATATATCAATAACTTACTCCCTCAACTCGAGACACTTCAAGATGATAACAGTAATTGTTGGACAACTTACATATCCAGTTTCAATGCAACAGATGTTCATCATAATTATTGTTATGCTTTCCGGAATTAAAAATGTATCATCTTATATTAAACTAACAAAAGTATTATATAATATCTCTCTATTTTATATATTGAGAATAATAACATAACTTAATGAATATAAGAAGACTATACAAAAACAATATCATAGAAATCTAATATTTCACATAACCTAAATGGAAAATCAAGAATATGCAGAGTTGAATGATTAAATTTATTTACACAAGCAAATTATAGTGTAAGGTCAAGTTTTGTAAATTTTAGCATAAGTCATATCCTCATAAATATGGATATAAACATAAATTAACTGCACTGTTGAATACAAACTGAGACATTCTGTAAGTATTAATTGTTTAATGTGTAGATTAAAATAAAAAATATTGTTAAGTGGGAGTTTTGGCGTCACATAGGCTTGTTTTTAAGTTACTAGGCTACCCAAATTTACCTTTAAAAAATAAGTGATTTTTTTTCATTAGCTGTGACCCTGACCCTGACCCTGTGACTAGATTTAAAACTTAGCGAAATTGTAATTTTTTTTCTCTCCTTATAATGTGAGAGTTTTTCTTGTCTCATCATTCATATTCTATCTACAAAATCTGAATCGTGTGAGTTTTCAGTAATTATGGATCAATTTAATGAGTTGAATGTTCATTTGGCTGGGTTAGATATTGAGGAAGAGGAAAATATAGCTGTTGTTTTAGAGGGAGACATTGAAGAAGAGGTGAATAAATATGAGTTATGTGTGGTAGGGAGATTCTTGATTGAGAGAAACGTGAATGTTCGAGCAATGAAGACAAAAATGGCGGATATATGGCGTCCTGCAATGAGAATCAATATTAAAAAGATTGACCAATGAGTTTTCTTGTTTCAATTTTATCATCGAGAGGATATGAATTGGGTGTTAAGGGGAGGTCCGTGGTCTTTTGATAGTGCAATGTTGGTCATTTCGGAGGTGTCTATGGGAATGGAACCGATTAATGTGCAGCTGTGGTCGTTAAATATGTGGATTCAGATTTTTGATCTTCCATCGGGATTCATGACAAAGGCTGTTGGTAAACAATTAGGAAACTTTTTTGGGGAGTTTCTTGATTACGATCATAAGAATAATACCAGCATATGGCGTGAATGTATGAGGATTAAGGTGAAACTTGATGTTAGAAAGCCTTTGAAACGCAAGAAGAAGATAATCAAAAGGAATGGAGAAGAAATAGTGGTATCTTGTAAGTATGAATGTCTTGGTGACTTTTGTTTTACTTGTGGTATAATGACGCATACAGAAAGGTATTGTGCAAAATTTCTGAGTCGAGAGAAAGAGGAGGTTAACAAATAGTGGGGCAACTGGCTTCGAGCCCAACCACGTCAGAATTCAGTGCAGGTAAAGAGTGAATGGTTAAAGGAGGATGGTGATACAGAGTGGGAGAAGAGACGGGGACGAGGGTACGGGGGAGTAAAATCAGGGGAAGGTGGTTTGGATAGACCTGGAAATCAGCAAGATGGAAGGAGATATTTTAGGAACTTTTTGAAATTTACTGAAAAAGAATCTTATCTAGCTAACGATGGAAATTAAATTACGGTTTTTCAGGGAAAGAGAGTTAATTCAAATTCAAATAATGGGCCTGAGGATGATGAGTTTAGTGGGCTGCAAATATTAGAGAGAAAAAGAATGAGAGGAGGCCCAGATAATTATGAAGTAATGGACACAGAAGGTGGGCTTAGAATTACGTTGGGGGATAAACAATTATTACAAAATTCAGAGGTTGTTCTTTCTGAGATAAATTGTTCAACATTTCCAAACACTGATTCGGCTAGCTTGCAATGCAAGCTAGCCGGCAGCCATGAATGCTTTAAGTTGGAATTGCCGAGGGTTGGGGAACCCTCGTGCAATTCATACTTTGGAGGACCTAATTAAGTCTCATAAACCCAATATTTTGTTTTTGATTGAAACGTTGTTAGTAGAAGCTAGAATACAAAAGTTGTGTGCGAAGTTTGGTTTTAAAGGTTACTGGGTAGTGGATAGTGTAGGAAGAAGTGGAGGGCTGGCTATATTTTGGGATAGTAGTGTCCAATGTTCTGTAGTTGGTTCTGATAGGAATTATATCGATATGTATTTGCTGAGTAATAATACACCTTTGTGGAGGCTAATTGGTTTTTATGGCTTTCCAGAGAGATCTCAAAGAAAAGAGTTCGGGTTCTGTTAGATAATCTAAGTAAAAAATCATCTCTACCTTGGTGTGTCTTTGGCGACTTTAACGATATGTTAAATGAGGATGATAAGAGTGGTAATCATAAACATCCACAAGCATTGCTCGAAGGTTTTCGCAGAACAATTGAGGAGTGTGGTCTGATCAAACTGGATTTGATGGGGGGTAAGTATACTTGGGAGAAGAGCAGAGGTAAAGCAGATTGGGTTAGAGAAAGAATTGATCGAGCTTTCGCTTCGGTTTCATGGTGGCAAAAATTTCCTTTGAGTAAGTTGATGATTCATCACACAGTTTATTCTAACCATGATCCAGTGCATCTGGAGTTATATAGTATTACTCATTCTAGGAAGAAATTCATATTCCATTTTGAGAATACGTGGTTAAGAGAGGAAAAATTCCACGAGGAAGTATCAGGATTTTGGAGAAGTCTGAACCCAATTCAGTTCCTTCCTAAATTGTTGGAGCTGTCAAGCTTTATGGAGAAGTGGGGGAGGAAGTTCTTTAATAAATTTAGAGAGAAAGTTAGGAAGTAGAAGGAGGTTTTGGGGTTGTATGAAGGGTGTGCGAATGAGTTTGAAATAAAAAGGTATTTTGAGGAAAAAAGAAAGTTAGAGGAATTGTTAGTTCATGAAGAGGAGTATCGGAAGCAGAGAGCAAAGTCCTTTTGGCTTTTAGATGGTGATTTGAATACCAAATATTTCATTGCATATGCGACTACAAGGAAAAAGAGAAGTAATCTTACTCAGTTGAGGGATGATAACGATGAAGTTGTGACAGATCATGAGGGGATGTGTAGGGTGTTAAAGACGTACTTTGAGAAGTTATTTGGCCAAGTGAACAACGTTCAGGATAATAACTTGCCTAGTTTTGGAGCAGTGATTTCAGAAGAACAAAATAGAAAATTGGATGAGGAATTTACTTTTGAGGAGTTTTCAGAAGCAATTAAGCATATGCACCCAGATAAGAGTGCTGGTCCAGATGGCTTAAATCCGGCCTTTTATCAAAATTTATGGAATTTGTTGGGTAGAAAAGTCTTTCAATGTTGTGTTAGTTGGTTGAAGGATGTGTTGTTTCCTGTTAACCTAAATGATACTATGATTATTCTGATTCCGAAGAAAGAGGGTGCATAGTCTATGAAAGACTTGAGACCCATTACTTTATGTAATGTTCTATACAAGATTATTGTCAAAGTATTATCGAATAGACTGCGAGTGCTATTGCCAGGTATAATAACTGAAAATCAATCAGCGTTTGTCCCTAGTAGGAGTATTATGGATAATGTTCTGATAGCATTTGAATTATTGCACTTTAAGAAGCAGAAGAAGAGTGGTAGTGAAGGTGTGGTAGCCCTAAAATTAGATGTTAGTAAGGCCTATGACAGAGTTGATTGACGGTTTTTAAAGCATCAATTGGCTTAGATGGGGTTTTCTAGTAAATGGATAGAGTGGATTATGCTATCTGTGTCAACTATCTCGTATTCTATAACTTTAATGGTTCTCATTTAGGGCCTATAACTCCCTATAGAGGATTGCGTCAAGGAGACCCATTGTCGCCATATCTTTTCTTGTTGTGTGTGGAAGGGCTTTCGAGAATGCTAGTCGATTCAGCTGAAGGGAGAAGGATTACTGGTTGTAAGATTCACGTGCAAGCTCCAGAAGTTACACACCTGTTATTTGCAGACGACAATTTCTTATTCTGTAAAGAAACTATGGAGGAGGTTGGAGAATTGAAGAGAGTTTTGCAGCATTATGAATTGTATTCGGGACATGCAGTGAATTTTTAAAAATCGGGGATTTACTTCAGTACCAATGTGAGGGTTAATAAACAAGAGAAGATTAAGAGTATGTTGGGGGTTCACAGTGATCTTAGTGAGGGTCGTTATCTTGGTCTACCATCGCTTATAGGTAGATGAAAGAAACAGGTGTTTAATTTTTTAAAAGATCGATTGTGGAATAAACTTAAGGGGCGGAGTGTGAAATGTCTGTCGAAGGTGGGTAAAGCTGTTTTACTAAGAAACGTAGCTCAAGTTGTTCCATCTTATGCTATGTCGTATTTCTTACTGCCCAAATCGTTATGTAAGGGGTTGGAAATGATGATGAACAGCTTTTGGTGGGGTTCGAATGAAGGAAGTAGGAAAGGAATAAAATGGTTGTCTTGGACAAATATGAGCATGTCTAAAGAAGTAGGGGGTTTGGGTTTTAGAGATTTGTTTGGTTTTAATTTGGCTTTGTTAGGAAAACATTGCTGGAGTTTTCTTACTAATCCGAATTCGCTGGTTGCCAGGGTTTTTAAAACTCGGTATTTCGCTAATACAAGTCTATTCAAAGCTAGTCGAAGAGGTGGTGTAAGTTTCATTTGGTCGGGCTTATGGAAGGCAAATGAAGTTCTCAAGAGAGGGTTCAAGTGGGTGCTGGGTGATGGTGAGAATATTAGAATCTTTGAAGATCCGTGGGTTAGGGGTAAGGAGGACTATATGCTTGATAACACATATGCTGATTCATCGTGTGGAAGGAGAGTGTGTGTGCTATTTGTTCCTGATGAAAAGAATTGGGATGTTTTAAAGGTTAATAATCTCTTGACGAGATGTGATGCCGATGCTGTCTTGGCTTTACCTATCCCAAATAATCAGGTTCAAGATCGCATTGCTTGGATGTTCACGAATGATGGTAAGTATTCTGTGAAATCAAGTTATAGATTCTGGCATGATAATTATAGTGAGTGTATCCGAGTTTAGAGCAACCTAGGGTGGGGAAAGATTTGGTCACTGGAGATCCATCGTAAAATGAGAGTATTTCTCTGGCGTATCTGCAGAAACAACATTCCAGTGCGTAATTTATTAAAGGGGAAGGGTGTTCGGACATCTATTATCTGTCCTATGTGTATAAATGATGTCGAGCATGTCGTTCACATGTTTCTGGATTGTAGCTTTGCGAAGGATTATTGGAAAGTTCTAGGCTTGGAATTTGATACTTCAACATTAGAATACTGTTCTGATTGGTTGCTGCAAAAGTTGAAAGAGGAAGATAAGGATAAGCTGGTTAGTATAGCTACATGATTGTGGGGTATCTGGGCTACTAGGAATCTAAAGGTATGGGAGAATAAGGTAGTAACTCCGGAATTAGCAGTTCAGTGGAGCTCGAAGGAAGTGATTCAGTGGTGTGACGTGCAGAAACTGAGAAGGAGCAAAGCTAGTGGCAATGTGCAAAGCTGTCAGAGGGTTCAGTACATTGGAAACCACCGGATGAGGGTAGTCTAAAAGTGAATGTAGATGCTTCAGTGTTTCCGGGGAAGTCTAATTTCTCTATTGGAATGGTGCTCAGAGATCATGTTGGAGGTTTCTGCAAGGCTCGAAGTTTATGTAGAGATGGTGAGAGTTCAGTCTTTGAAGCAGAAGTTCGAGGTGTCTTAGAGGCAGTCAGATGGGTGATAGAATTAGGAGTTTTGAACGTGGAAATTGAGTGTGATCCGCTGCTTACGGTTCAAGCTCTTCGTAAAGGCACTCCGAATTTTCTTGAGGTAAGAAATTTTCTCCAGGAGTGTAGTTCTTTATTACATAGTCGCCCAGATGTAGTTATCTCATTTGTTAAAAAGCAAGCCAACAACGTAGCCCATTTGTTAGCTAGGGTACCTTGTGAGGCTAATTACTTTATTGATTTTCCTTCTCCTCCACGGCTAGTGTAGGAGAGTATTGTGTATGATGCTTCATCAATATAATATATATTTTCCTTTCAAAAAAATAAAATAATATTGTTAAAAGAGTTATTTATATATTAATATTATGTAAATTTTGTTCATATCTTTATAGTTATTTAGTTAGATAATATGAGAAAGTTATTTTATTTTTATATAAATCAAATTTTAAAAGGTTTTTTTATAGATATATTCTCATAATTGTTTTATTTTATTTAATATATAAATACATTATTATACTGTTAGTCATAAAAAATTCACAAAAAATAAAATAATTTACGATGATATGTGATTGATAAGACTCGAACTTTTTATATTTTTTTGTCCAATTAAATTTTTGTATCTTTATGATAAAAAATATAAAAATTTAACTATAAGATACTGTTAAGTGAATTTGAAATTTAAAATTTTGGTAGCATTTTGGATATTACTAGATAAAATATTTTTAGTATTATATTTATGAGAATAAGGATCCTAAGGTTAAACGTATGATATTTTTCCTGAGATCAGAACAAGTACATATAAACCAATACATCTAATCATTTATTGTTAAATATTTACTTACCATTTATTTTACATTGTTAATAAATATAAATTAGAAAAGTAATTAATTATGTTGTTAATATAATACACTCAATCAAGCGCTGCCCTTAGGAAATTTTACTAAGATCTACCTTAGGATCCTTAGAGTATCTCCAAGGGTGATAGGTAAAATGGTTGACTAAATGGTTGATTAAATGTTGAAATTTAAAATTTTAGCTAAGGGGTGTAGCGTGTACTCCAATAATTTTATGTATAATTATCATAAGTTAAAATTTTACATAAGGATGTTGCTGGCTGGTTCGACAAAAATAGCCAATCAAACATGGTTGTCTATATTTATTGCCAAGGGTTTGCATGGTTGGAGTGTTATATTTTTTTACATATTGTCTAAATAGTGACACATAGACGCCACGTAAACTAATTTAGCTAAGAATTTTGCACCCTTGGAGATGCTCTTATTCTCTATATTTATTAATATATAAATCATATGTAGTTTTTTTTTAAATATGATTAGAATACTTTAAAAAGGGGTGAACTAAACAAACCAACAAAATATCCATGTTTGTTTATAACAGTAAAGTATAGATAGATAAATAAATTAAAATTTAAAAATGACCATAAATCTTAAATTAGAATTAAAAAATCAATCAAATACAATTAATAAAAAAAGAGTTCTCCATCACATAATAACAAGGCAAACGTGGGCTTTTCAAATAAAGTTTACAAAAGTGGGTTTTTCTTATCGAAGCCCAATAAGCCCAAATGAAGTTCAAAGCCCAGTTAGAATGAGTAGATCCGTAGTTTCTCCTTCTCCAAGCCACCTAAAATATTTCAGATCTAATTTAACCAACAAAATACTCAACTATACACACACATATACATACACATCGAGACATGGACGGGGAAGACGGTAAACAACAGGCGCACTTAGTGTTAGCAGACAAGCTCTTTCTCCTCACGCAACCCGATGTTGATGATATCGACAAAGTTCGCCTCCGTCACGAAGTTCTCGCCGCCGTCGTCGCCGACGGTACAGATATACTTACACACGTATATGTACATGTATATTGTAGGATTTTTTGGATGTATGTAGTTGTTTTTGATTGAAAATGTTGATTTTTAGGGTTTTAACACTGTGAATGTTGATTTTAGATATGGCTACGTTGTATGAGACTTTAGTGGCGAGTTCGGTGTTGGAATTGGATCAGAAAGTTCTCGATTCGATGCGTGCGAAGAATGTTGAGGAGCTCAAGAAGCTCGATGAGAAGTTAGTGTTTTGTTTTTGTTTTTATGTGGTTAATTTTGTTATTGATTGGAGAATGTCAGCGTTTTTTGGTTTTGAATGCCTTGAATTTTGTTTAATGAATTAATTTGGTATTGAATTGCGTGAATAGTCGGAATTTTAATTTTTGTGAATTGGAAATAATTAACAAACTTGTTTATATTGCGGATTATTAGTTTGTGATATCTGTTGAATGTAAACGAGGGGGTTTTATAGGTTTAAATAAGACTTTTTTGTTGCATTGATTTGAACCCTAACGGAGCTGATATTGGAGGTTGGAATAATGTAAAATGTATTTCATTATTTGCGTTACCACATGTCTCTATCATTACTTAATTAGGCATGAACTTTGATAATACTTTTATATTTATAGTCTATTACGTATTAAACTAAGAGTATTCTTTTAGTATTATATGTAAGTAAGAAATTTCTTTTTTTATGCACTTTTGTGTAACATGCAGCTGTTACATGGATAGTCGGGCATGACATGAAATATCTTTGTGACACGAGCACAACATGAAATACAAAGATTTAGTTTATACGTTATGTTGAGTCTACATAACACAGCAACCATGGCTAGAACCATTTTCATCTCTAGTAAGTTTAGTTAAAGGTGTGCAAATTTTTAAGACCAACACAACAGAGAATTAAAGCAAAGATATAGCTTAACCACACATATCATTTATTCATTTATCATTTACATATATCAAAGCATATCTTCTCTCCTTGAAATAAAAATAATTACTCCTAGATTATTGAGTCTCAATTCTATTGTTTATGTATTTTCTCCTATCTGTTTCTTCACATACCTTTATTAAGAATTTATGCTTTTCCAGGACGAAATATTTACTGCATTGTAGATAATAACCATCAGCACTACTTACAGAACATATTTATTTCGTTCTATATGTTTTACAAGTAATATTTTGTCTGATTGCATCTGTGCTGTTTATGTTATTACTGAGGAGCTCCGTTTAACAGCTATCCTTGTTTGATGCTTTTGTTTAGGATCTCTGATGCTGAAGAAAACTTGGGTGAAAGTGAAGTTCGAGAAGCTCACTTGGCTAAATCCTTGTTTTATATTAGAATTGGTGACAAGGTAAAGTGCAATCATATGCCATCAATATTATACTTTTTTGGGGGTTGCTATTACATGCAAAGTGGTGCCTTTTCATTGTTGTTAACCTGTTTCTTTATAAATTTAGGTGAAAGCATTGGAACAACTAAAGGTAACTGAGGGTAAAACTGTAGCAGTTGGGCAGCGGATGGACTTGGTGTTTTATACACTACAAATAGGTCTTTTCTACATGGATTTTGATCTTATCTCGAAAAGCATTGACAAAGCAAAGAAGTATGTATATACTGAGGCCTTATTTCATTTGACCTTATTGAGATATAAAAGTTATATTCAAAGTCACATATATACTGAATTTCAACAGATTGTTTGAGGAGGGAGGTGACTGGGAAAGAAAGAATCGTTTGAAGGTGTATGAAGGCTTGTACTGCATGTCCACACGTAACTTTAAAAAGGCAGCCGATCTCTTCTTGGACTCTATCTCAACTTTCACGACTTACGAACTTTTCCCTTATGACACCTTCATATGCTACACTGTTCTTGCAAGCATTATAACATTAGATCGAGTTTCCCTAAAACAAAAGGTATTTTAATCGACTACATCAACATGGTTGTGCACTGAAATTATTTATGAACCAATTTAGTGATGTTCTTTTTTGTATTTGGTAGGTTGTTGATGCTCCAGAGATCCTTACGGTAATTGGAAAAATTCCACATCTGTCAGAATTCTTGAATTCTCTGTATGGTTGTCAATACAAATCATTCTTTTCTGCTTTTGGTAAGTGTATATATTACTCGATACTACATGCTGTCAATATATATGGTGTTACAGATTGAGACTATTGACAGCATCAGTAAAACTTGGGTACTTAAGAAGTTGAGATCTTTGTTACTGTTCTTAACTTAGCCTATGTCTTGTTTTATGCTCCATATTCTCTGTTGAAGGTTTCAGTTAATATCTCTTTGCAAGTTTATATACGCAGTAGTGAATATTATGATTGGTTTCCTTTAATGAAACATTTCTCTAAATAGAAGCTTTATTGGCTTTGCTGAAGTATACATGATAGTGTTGGATTTTTTAATCCGAAATCATGGAATCTCAAAATCTGAAGTACCAGTCTTGTACTAATATACAATTCACTAATTACTTGTGAATTACTCTTTATGGTTTACTTCACTAGATTAGGTTACATGAGTGTCAGTTCTGCATATTAATTTCAGAACACCAAGTATATGGTTTTCTGATCTGGGCCTCATGTCATCTGCCTGTAAAGTTAGCTTTGTATAGAGGCATAGAACCCAATCCTTTTATCTTTTTCATCAAACAGCCCTTGACAACAAACTTCTCTACCTTAAAGCTAGGGGTGGCAATTTCCGGTATTGGGTCGGGATTGGGTTGACAGACTTGGGTTGTAACCCGAAATCAACCTGAAAATGACCTAATTTAATTTGACCTGAACCCAAAAAACCCTGAATAGAATTTGTATCTCTTGAGCGAATTCGTATCTCTTGGGCAAATTCGTATTGGATTGTCAGGCTGGCTCTGGTTTTTCCACCCCTACTCAAGGTTCAAATTTATACTTCAAGATCTTTCTACAATAGAAAGCAAATTCTTATTTTTCGACTGGTAAAATTCTTGTCATTGTAGGGCCCGTATAAGGTCTTTAAGAACTTTCTACAATAAAGGCCAATCCAGTTTCTTCTACCATATTGGCGAGTCAAACCCATGGTCACGGTAGGGCTCTCAAAATTACACTTTGGACATCGCAGGATCCTTGGCGCATAAAGCAGAGAATCTTGAATTCATGATAATGCATTGTATGCTAGTGAAAATTATATATAATAAATTTGTTTGCCATTATGTGGCTGAATCTTTGAGTTGGAATTTGGGAATAGGCTGTACAATATTAAACTGCACTTGTGCCATAAAGAGAGCTAAACTTTGTGTATATGCATATATGTTATTTTCTTTTAAAAGTTATCAGTCTTCTGAAATGAAATTATCGGGATGTCTTGCAGCTGGCTTGACAAAGGATATCAAATTAGATCGTTATTTGCATCCACACTTCCGTTACTACATGAGAGAGATAAGGACTGTTGTTTATTCCCAATTTCTTGAGTCATACAAAAGCGTTACTATTGAAGCGATGGCCAAGGCATTTGGAGTAACTGTGGATTTTATTGATCTGTAAGTACTGTCATTTTGTATTAATACACTTGATTTTGTCATTTGAGGTGTGTGTGTTGCGTGTTGCCCGCACAGGGGTGTTTTGAGTATTCCCGTTTGTAGTCGGGCTAGAATGTCTACGCTAACTGATTATATTTTTGTCATATTCAGGGAGCTCTCACGTTTTATTTCCGCGGGAAAGCTTCACTGTAAAATAGATAAGGTTGCAGGAGTATTAGAAACTAACCGTCCTGATTCAAAGAATGCTCTTTACCAGTCAACTATCAAACAAGGAGATTTCTTGTTGAACAGAATTCAGAAGCTGTCCCGTGTCATTGATCTTTAAATTGATGCAGCATTTTGTTGTTTTGAATTTGATGTCCAAGAATGACAAATTGAATGTAACAAATGCACTGAAGCAACTTGGATTCGGTTTTGCTTGTATTGCTTTCAAACCTAGATGCCTCCCCGGTAAAATATTTTATATCGCACTAGATCCTCTAAAACTAATTTCTCTTTTGTCCATCTAAAACAAGTTTCTCAATTGTCCATCTTTCATCAATCGGACTATCACCTGATTGTCATCTATACTAATTGTAAAAGACATTTCAACTGTCAGAACTGAAAAATTCCAATTTAATAATTTATTGTTTGATGAAGCTGTCTATTTTTGTTAGAACTACTATAATCTATTAAGACTATTGTATTTCTATGAGCAAACCATTTGTCATTGTGTAGCTTTCTTTTGAAAGCAAGCAATCTTTCGTTTTTTAGCTTTATTGCATGAAGCAAACCATCTTTTGGTTGGGTCATATTTTGCAGTTGGAAGTTGGAACATGAATGTTTGAAGTACTTATCATATTGAGTTTAACTCATATTTATTGAATATGAGTTGAGATATAAGATAGATAAATACGTAATGTCCGTAATTTTTTTAAAATATTTAGTTAATAATTAACAAGTACTCCCTCCGTCCCTCCGAATAGTTAACGTTAGGAATAGTTCCATGACTTATTTTTTTTTCTTTTGTATAAAAATAGTATTGTTAAATTTTTATGTAAAAAAAAAAAATTTTAAAAAAAAATTATGAAACTATCCTTAAAATATACCTTAAAATGCGTGTCAAACATGCGAGTTTTTATGTAAAGAAATGAGAAGGACAGAGGGAGTAGTACATATTTTATAGTGAAGAAATATCATAGTCCTTTTTATATTTTTACACTCGATAAGTAACATATTTTTTTTAAAAAGAAGGCACTTTTATAAACACAAACACCAGGATTAAGTCCAACAACATCCTTAAATGAACTCCTAAGTTCAAAAATAGAAAGAGTATCTAATAACAAGGATCTTCTAGGATATCTTATTGAATAAAAAAATCATTTCTCTCCATTTTCTTACATTTTTTTTCTTTCCTCTTTTTTAAGACTAACTACATTCAAATTTATTATTATTATAATAATAGGGAATGGATATAGAGAAAATTGTTGGAGTTGACATGCAAATTAGATTACCTAAATCAGTAGGACCCATTATTTTATACTTCCTCCATCCTTATTTACATGTCTATTTTGATTTTTTTAGAGTCAAATTGACTAATTTTGACAAGAATTTAAATATTATTCGTTTATAATTTTAGAAAACTAAAATATATATTTTAAAGTTGATTATATATATTTTTTAATAATATTAAATATTAAATATTTTAAATTATTTATTATTATTAAATCAAGATAAAAGATTAATCAGTTTGATTGCATAAAAAATAAAGGACATGACGGAGCCCGGAGGGATAAATATTGATAGTGAATGAAGTAAGACATCGTTGGAGTTCTCTAATTTTTTTAAATACGTGCAATTGCAAATAAAAGAAGATGAAAAGAATGAATGTAAAAGGGGATGAACGTGGTGAATGGGAATGCTAGTTTGAGAAGATCAAAAGACATACATACATAAATACATTACATACACACGGAAAAGGAAAATTTCACTCACCCCATTTGTCTACATCTGTCTAGTGTGTTAAGCTCTTGAGTTGTGCATCTCCTCCAAGTATACCACTATCATTCTTTATGTTTTTTTATTGTTTAGTGTGTATACTAGTAATCATATTATGCTATTCACTAGTTCCTACTGATTCTTGAAATCTACTAAGAGCAAAGCCAATGCTAAAGCTAAAATAACTATTGCTATTGCTATAATTTGAGACCAAAAAGTAGTTTTTGGTCTTAAAATACAACTAGTGCTCCAATGCATAGTTTTAAAATAGGACCAACTAAATTCAAACTAGCATTTAAAGTGTATTTTAACTTTTTTTAATAATGAATAAAATTATGTGGTTGGTTGGATGTGATGCGACAAAGATGACTATAGCCATAGGACCAACTATCCATTTATGCATTTATAAGATCAAGTATAGCGATGCATTGGAGTTGAATTTTATGATTTTGGTTCTATATTATAGCTATAGGACTAAATATAGCTATGCATTTAACTTGCTCTAAGAAATGTTAGTTCTTTATCTACAAAACACACAAACAGAGTATGTTTTTGGTGTTACACACAAATATGGGTCGTAGGGTGTAATTCCAGTCTTGAACTCGTTTAATCGGTCTTTACGTAATTACATGCTTGGGTTTTGGCTTAATGTTCCACATAAACTTGCATTTTTCCAATGTTTCTGTTTACTAAGGAATTATCATGCTAAAAAATAGGTTGACATCGGAATATACTCACAAGGAAAACATGTTCTCTTGTTCTTATTATGTATTATATTTGATATTAGAGTTTTGATTTCTTCATATTTTTTAGGGAAATGGGTTACTCATCAGAAGAGGAAAGTGATATAAGTGATTCCGAGTTGGAAAATTACTCTGAGACATGTTATCAGCAATTAAGGGATGGAAAATTTGAGGTGGAAATTTCAGGGGAGGTGTATAGATGTCCTTACTGCTCTCAGAAGAAGAGGAAGCAACAATATGGGTTTAAGGATCTTTTGCAGCATGCTTCTGCTGTTGCAGAGGGATCAGGATTCAAGAGGGACACCAAGGAGAAGGGCAAACATCTCGGTCTTGTAAAATACTTGGAAAATATTGGACAAAGAAAGCCGTCAGAAAGAATCTGTCCAGGGGTTGTAAAGCATTCACAAAACAGTGATAACAATGAATTATTCGTTTATCCGTGGGTTGAAATTCTGGCCAATATTCCTGTTACATTTGAGGAAGGAAAATATGTTATGGGAAGGGGTGAGAAGCTAAAAAATGAGTTTATTGCAAAGGGGTTTAACCCCACAAAAGTTACCCCTTTATGGAACTACAACTCTCATATTTGTTACGCAGTAGTGGAGTTCAGTGAAGGTTGGCCGGGATTTCATTGTGCCATGAAATTTGATCAAAGTTTCAAGGCTGCTGGTAAGGGAAAACAGGGGTATCTTGAGGCAAAGCACTGGGGAACAGAAGTATATGGATGGGTTGGAAGAGAGGATGATTTCTTTTCAGAAAAGGCATTTGGTGACTTCCTTAGAAAATGCAGAGATCTGAGAACAATCAACGTCATAGAAGCAAAAGAGAAGAGCAAATCAAAAGAACTCCTGTCAAATCTGAGTAATGTGATAACAGAAAAGAGTATGCAACTTAGGGAGATAGAAGTGAACTACAATGAAACCTTAATATCATTGAATAATCTAATCACTGAAAAGGACAAGATGTTTCAAGCTCACAATGAAGGTATATAACATAGTTTACTGGTCACGTATTGTGATATTTGTCATTATTAATATATTATATTTGTTAGCCTTTCAATCCTTTTATGTTCTTGTTGTTTAGATTAATTGTAATCTCCCCAATGGTGACATCTTGTTACTTTTTGAATAGATGCAAATGCCCGTATTTACCATATTATCAAGGAGCATCAGAAAATGAAAACTAAGCTTGAGCTGCGTGAGAAGGAACAGCAGAAAAGGGAGGCTCGTAATGATGAAGAGAGAACAAAACTGGCTCTTGAGAATGAAATGGTTAAATAAAACATGGTTATAGATTTTATCATTATCTTCTCCAAGCTTGGTTGGTTACTTGGTTGACCCTAATGTAATTTTGTATGTGTTTGTTTTCTCGCAGTTAAACTCAAATGAGAGAGCCATACTGGAGCAGAAGAAGGCATATGGAAAAGTGTTTAAGTTGGCAGAAGAACTTAAGGTATTTTACTTTCTTTTTTTTCCGTTTCTAGAAATGCATAACAAAATCAAACAGTAATTAGTACTTTTAATGAATTCTTAATTTTGCATTAATTAAAACTCAGAGAGAAAAAGAAGAGCTTCACAAAAGAATCATGGAACTAAAAAAGCAAATTAATGCCAAACAAGGACTAGAAGTGGAAATTGAGCGTCTGAGAGACTCTTTATCAGTAATGAAGCAGATGGAAAATGATAAAAAATCTAAGTTTAAACAAAAGATTGATGATACTCAGAAGGCCCAACAGCAGAAAGAAGAAGAAATTGAAGATGTGGAAGCAATAAATCAAGCTCTTGTTGTCCAGGAACGTAAAACCAATGACGAGCTTCAAGAGGCTAGAAAGGAATTAATTAATGTAAGTAAGCTCTTGTTCTCTTCTGTGTTTTTACTTCTGTTAAGTCACTATTTGGTTTGTAAGACTTTAAAGGTTTATGTGAAAAATTAAAAAAATTCAGGGTACTGCTTGTAGTTGTTGCAAACAACATAGCTAATTCAACTTCTTAACTCATTGCGATCCATGGAGGATTTAGTTACCAACTTTTTAACTTTATAAACAGTTGGGTTGTCAAATTTGTTGTTTCTTATACAATATGTAACTTTTCTTACCTAGATGGATTATAGAAGCTTTTCTTAGCTTTTTGTCTGTGAAAAACATGAATTCCTGTCAGAGGCCACTAGAATCTGATAAAGAATACCAAGTTGTGTTTTAATGACGCGCTTACGTTCTCTTACGTTCTCTTTGTCCGAGAACGTAAAACCAATGACGCGCTTCAAGAGGCTCGAAAGGACTTAATTAATGTAAGTAATATCTTTCATTGTTTGTCAATGTGTATCCATCATAATTTATTGCCAAACCTAAACTCCGCAATATCACCAAACATGTCCCAGCTAAAAACATTATAGAACAATTAGAGTTTTAATATGGTTAATTGCTGAACAATTATATATTTCATTACCCCGATGCACAAGTCCTCAAGTCTACGACTCCAAGTTCATGTCGTTTTCTAGTTTGCTTATCACTCTCAAAGTCATATCATATTATCTGGTTAGCTTATGACTTAAAATTTATGTCATTTAGCCGATTATGTAATAAATACTTTGTAATCCAAAATCAAATGTAATATCTTTGTTGCCTTTACATTTGCTAAGTCACAATATGGTTCTTAGGACTTCACAGTTAATGTGAACAATTCAAAAGAATTATAAATACTTTATGTAGGTGTTGGCTTTGCAAACAAAATGTCTATTCAACTTTTTAATTTTTGTAATCCATGGAAGATTTGCTTACTAAGTTTTAACTTTATAAGCAGTTGATTGTCAAGTTTGTTGTTTCTTATACAGTGCATGAATTTTTTTACCTAGACAGATTATAAAGAAGTTGTATAGTTTTGTTTCTGTCGAAATACATGAGTCCCTGTCTAGTACTTACCACTAGAATCCGACAAAGAATACCAAGTTTTATTTTAATTTCGACTGCCTTTAGCCCTTTACTTCTTTGAGTACGGTCCTCATTTTGCTTCTAATATTACATGCATACTGACTTCTCTTCTTGAAGACTTAAGGTCTTATTGTGCATTAGTTCAATATTTTTGCATCCATCTAAGCTCAGTCGATCGTGAATTTTTCTCAAAGACACTATCATAGAATGACGAAGTAGTCACTCAACAACCCTTATTGTTGAGTAACAGATTTATGGCAGATTCTCTTCTTTGTAACAATGATTTCTTTGTGCTAGCCTGTCCTTTAAGATGGTGAAGGAGAGGGCTTTTCGACTTTGGGGGAACTTAGGTCTATTGAAGGTTTTCTTTATTGCTAAGGGGTACTACACCTTCAAATTTGACAATATCACGGACAGGGACAATGTTCTGAATCTAGGGTCTGTGCTTATGGGGGGAAGAGTTCTTATACTCTAACCTTGGATGTAGGGCACAACCTTTGTTAAAAATGCTATCCGAACTTTTCCAGTGTGGGTGAAGTTCACAAACATTCCACATTCCTACTAGACAACTACGGGGCTTAGCTATGCTGCAAATGCTATAGGTAACCCTCTTCTCCTTGATAAACCAACTGCTTTACTTGAACCTCTTAAATTTGCAAGGATTTGTGTGGAGTTGGCAGTTGATGCCCCAAAACCTTTATTTATTGATGTCCCAATCATTTGTGATCAAACTGGGGACTTAGTTACCATGACTGTAGAGGTGGAATACCCACAATTGCCTGCCTCCTGTTCTCATTGTGTCACCTATGGTCACTCTTTGGATAAATGTGTGGCTAAATCTGCTGCCACACAAGAAATAGCCACAAACCTCAAAGCTACGAAGGACGATGTGACTGTTGATGAGTTTGTTCAAATTGTGGATCAACTTGAGCTTGCTCTTGTGACTGAGAATCCACATTACGAGGAACTTAATAAACTTGAGCCTGCTCTTGTGATAAACACGGAGAATCCTCCTTCCGGGGAACTTAATAAACTTGAAGAAGGGGAAATACAGATGAGCTGCTCATCCTCGGGTGCTGCTGTCTCAGAAGAGTTGGTTGATAAAGGAGTTTGTGATCAAGAGGCCTCTGTCAGACTCATGAAAAAGAAAGATGCTGGGGTGGGAAACCACGTCCAGCACTTCGCTCAACTAACAAAAAATAATTAGTTAGCAATGCATTTTGCAATCCTTAACATTTGAGGGTTGAATAAATCCTCACATAGGGAGGAGCTGGAGAATTTCTTATCGACAAATAAGCTTGATTTTGTTATTGTTTTGGAGACTAAAGTTAAAGAGCATAGGTCTCAGCCGATTGCTAGGAAAATAAGAGCTAATTGGAGTTGGATGTTTAACTATCAACACCATCATAATGGGCGTATCTGGATTGGATGAAATCCGAATACTTGGTCCGTAATTCTTCTTCAGCACAATTTATCTCTTGCATTGTCACTCACTGATCTACCAATGAGTCCTTCTTGGCTTTTTTTGTTTATGCCTTTAATGAAGGACATCTCCGTATTCCTCTTTGGAATGAGCTCTCTTCCATTACAAATGGGATGCTGTGTTGTGTTGAGGGGGGGGGGGACTTTAACTGTATCTCCTCTCTTTCAGAAGTTCAAGGAGGTAGGGAAAGATGGAATCAGGATATGCAAGACTTTCTAGAATCCTACTGAATGGTAACCTGGTCTCAATCAATACCATGGGTGATCATTTCACCTGGTGGAATAAACAGACAGATAACCCTATATTCAAAAGGTTGGACAAGATTTTAGTCAACTCAAACTGGTTGCATTCTTTTCCTCTCAATCATGCGCTTGTCAAACCTAGAGGTCTGTCAGATTATGCCCCTATTCTCATTGAGTGTCCTCAAGATGAGGAGAAATTGGCCAAACCTTTTCAATCCTTCAATCACCTGATTCTTGCTGATGGGTTTAAAGAATGTGTTTCTCAAGCCTGGAATGTCCAGGCTCAAGGCAATCCAATGTTTATTCTGATGCACAAGCTGAAATCGTGTAAGCAAGCCCTTAAAACTTTTAGCAATCGTCAAGGTAGAGTAGACTCTGTGGTTCAGGAGCTGTGTGCTAAATTGCAGGTACTCTAGACTAGTAATTTGGACTCTCTTCAAGTTAGGAGAGAAGAGATTCATACTTGCAAGCAATTAGACGAGGCCTTGAGAGCAGAAGAAATGTTGTGGGCGCAGAAGTCTAGAGTGAAATGGATCAAGGAAGGAGATAGAAATACTTCTTTCTTCTTTAACCAAACTCGGGATAATTGGAACTCCTAAAAAATCTTGGCGATTAATGATTCTCTGGGATTTCTGGTTGAAGGTCATAGAAATGTGACGCATGTAGCAGTTGACTACTTTACCAATACTCTTGGGACCAGTCAGGACACCAACTTGAGTATTGATGAATTAACTTCTCTAGATTGCCCGACTTTGGATGACAATGATCATGCTATTCTACTTGAACCTATCACAGATGATTGTATTTTTCAAACCTTTAAAAAGACGAAGCATAACAAGGCTCCAGGGCCTGATGGTTTTACTAGTGAATTCTTTACTAGTACTTGGGACATTGTTGGACATGATGTTTGTGCTGCCCTCACTACTTCTTTGACCGTAATCACCTTCATTCCTCCTTCAATGCTACCTCGATTGCTCTTATCCCAAAGATTCAGTCTGCTTCGTCTATGAAGGACTTTCGACCTATTTCTCTCTGCAACATTGTTTATAAATGTATCTCTAAGATCTTGGCACCAAGGCTCAAATCCTTTTTGCCTAAAATTATACACCCATCTCAGTCGGCTTTTATTCCGGGCAGGAACATTTCGGACAACATTCTTTTAGGCGCCCGCCTAGTTGTCCATTAGGCGGATTATACGTTTAGTTATATATATTATTTATTTATTATATATATAATATATACATACAGTTATATGTTATACCAAAATAAAAATTATAACATTCTAATTATATTTCAAAAGAAAATCTAGTAGATAAATTAAAATTCAACATGAAATAAGTCTTGAGCATACAAATTAAGCAACTAAATAACTAATAGTCTAATACAAATCACATGAATTGTTGATTACTAATATATGACTTGCATAGTTACATGGGCAGATGGGTTTTTAAACATGGGTTAGGTTAAAAAAAATACATTTGGTCTGGCTATTTTCTGCACTTAGGCGGACTAGGCGGAACTAGCGGAACTATGCGGAACTAGGCGACGCCTAGGCGGATCTAGGCGACCACTGTTCATCAGAAACCTAGGCGGGGTGGACGCATAGCAATTTTCTACCGCCTGGACGCCTAGGCGACGCCTTAACAACTATGAGTATTACAATATGTAAACTTTCTTACCTAGACGGATTGTAGAAGCTTTTCTTGAGCTTTGTGTCTGTCGAAAACATGAATTCCTTTCAGAGACCACTAGAATCTGATAAAAATACCAATTTGTGCTTTAATGTTGAATGTATTTAACCCTTTAACTCTCTTATTTTCTTGCTTTACACAGCTAGGTCCACAGTTTTCTTCTTATATTACATATATACTGAATATTGAATATACTTCTTGGAAAAATTATATTTAACATTTGATTCTGCACATAATGTCCAAAACACAAGGTCTTATTGGCATCTGATTGATTTTTCTGCATTTTTCCAACTCGCTCGACTTTGAATTCTACCGGATCGATGCACAAGTCTTCAAGTCTATGACTCCGACAGCGTTGTGAACTGCGCAAAATTGAAAAAAGCGCAAGATCAATTTGAAGCGTGACTCGTGAAATGCGATTATTTGCATGATTTTTTGCTAAAATTTAAATTATTTGTGTGTATATATATATACATAAATAATATATATATATATATATATGTACTTCTGAAAATATTTGTGCTAATATGTAACAATAGAATAATACTTAAAATAGTTTCAAACATAATAGAAATATCACACAGAAGTATCAAACTATCACTTAATAACTTTTAATAAGTCGAAGGCTTCCAAATTGTTTGGCTCAATCTCATTCCATCAAATTCCCTCTCTTCCTCATCATCGTCTTCAGTTATGAGGGTTAAAGATGAATAAGCTCTTTTGCTTGCTTTTAAGGATATTTCAGTCTTTCTATACATAGTGCGAGTTTTTTTGCGCTTTTTACTGTGATTTTTTTGTGCCTTTTTGCGAGTAAGCACAATTTTATGCCAATTTGATAATTGCACTTACAGAAAGGCTTTCCGGGAATCAGTCTGATTCTATCTCTGTTCGTTCCGTTTGAAGAAAGGAAAGAGTGTATAGAATGCAATGTTGTGAGGTAGTTTCGGGAAGAAGGATTCAATCCAGCCCATAGGTTCTGCCTACAGCTAACCTTGTTGCGAACGAGCATCAACAACAGCTAGATCTAGAGGGAAATTATGAGCATTACGTTCGTGCATAACTTCCATCGTAATAATAGAATGATTGTTTTTTTTTAGAATATTGTCCTTTATCGTATTGTATCCATAGATTAAAAAAATTCATAAATAAATACAGAATGAATAAGAAAAAAAATTCTTGCGAAGTCGAAATATGGTCAAAAGAAAAAATTTCTATTTGATAGGGTTTCTCCTATACCTATGAATTCCATTGGTCGCTTGTACGCAGCTCGCAGAACCTTCGCCTACTCGCGAAGCGTGATTAATCGCACAATTAATCGTGATTTTAATAACAATGGACTCCGAGTTCATGTCAATTAATTCATGTCGTATTTGCTTGTTTGTTTATGACTCTCGAACTCATGCCATATTTTCTGGTTTGTTTATGACTCCAAATTCAAGTCATACATCCAATTACTTGATGAATAAATTATAATCCAAAGTCTTATTTCTTTTTCGATTCCCAATTTAACATCATCTAAATGCATGCAATGAAAGGGACGGAACCTATAAGCTATACTATAGAACTGTAAGATATAGTGTCAGCTTCTTCACTTGGTTGCCTTTACATTTGCTAAGTCACAATTTGGTTCTTAGGACTTTACAGTTAATGTGAACAATTCAAAAGAATTATAAATACTGCATGTTGTTGCCCAACATGTCTCACTCAACTTTTTAGTTTTTTACTAGTGTGATCCATAACTAACTTTTAATTTTATAAGCAGTTGATTGTCAAATATGTTGTTTCTCATACAGAGTGTGAATTTCTTACCTAGACGGATTAAAAAGTTGTATAGTTGTTTCTGTCGAAATACACGAGTCCCTGTCGAGTACTTAACACTAGAATCTGATAAAGAATACAAAGTTTTATTTTAGCATCGGAATGCCTTTAGCCCGTTACCTCTTTTAGTGTTTTATCTTTAGCACCCAACTACTGTCCTCATTTTGCTTCTAATGTTACATGCATAATGAATTTTCTTCTTGAAGACCAAAGGTCTTATTGTGCATCAGTTATATATTTCTGCATTCTTCTAAGCTCACTGGATTGTGAATTTTGCTCAAAAACGCTATCATAGAATGACAAAGTAGCACCTCAACCATCATTGTTAAGAAATTTATGGCATATTCTGTTCATTGCAACAATGCTTTCTCCTTAATTTCAAATTATTTTAAGCAGAAAGCAACCCATTGTACATACGAATGAACCAATGTTATAATTGATCTCAATTTTTTCTTTGATGATTTTAATAATCATTATCTCTAATCCATAATCCTTGAGTTTGACCTATATACTTAATTCAGTTTGCATTTCTGTGAGGTAAATATGCAATTTGATCGATACTTGTCCAGTCTATGAAGTTACAGAACTTTCAAGCGTTTGGATAGCAATATAATCCTTTTTACTCATCTGTTCTTAATGTCAAGAGTAATGTGTATGGATTTATAACTTATTATTATAATAAAAAGCAATATTAAAATTGACAATAAATATATTTGGATGCACATGATGTCCAAAAGGATCCACTTATAACTGCTGATTATAGCATAATTAAACTGCCATTATTAATTACACTGCAGTTTTTGAAGGGGAAATCTACTAAATGGATTGGTGTAAAGGGAATGGGAACGCTTGATGGAAGTCCATTCCATGCTGCATGCAAAAAAAAGTATGCTGGTCCAGAGGCAGAAGAAAAATTTGTGGAGCTGTGTTCTACATGGGAGGATCAGCTGAGGGATCCAAATTGGCATCCTTTCAAGGTTGTCGCTGTTGAAGGTGGTTATGATCGCAAGGTATGGCTATTCACAGAACAGCAGTTGATGTGGACAAATTGTTTTCTGTTTTTGGAATATGTTTCTTAATCCTTTGTTTTTTGCCTTTTCTTTTAAATTGTTGTTATTACAACTTGTTGATATAAACATGTTGTGGCTCAGAAGATTGTTTATTACCATCAAGAATGTTTTAAGAAGATGCTAAAAGGGCCTCTACTGATTTGCCATACATAGTTTGTTGACCCCTTTAATTTACTTTCTTTGGTTGACTATGTCCTAGGAAATTATTGCTGAAGAGGATGAGAAACTGAGAAAGCTGAAGGCTGAGTGGGGCAGTGAAGTCCATATGGCCGTGACTACTGCTTTGAAGGAGATGAATGAGTACAACCCTTGTGGTAGGTACATCGTATGGGAGCTGTGGAATCACAAGGAAGTAAGGAAAGCAACACTAGGCGAAGGAGTATCCTATTTACTGAACTTGATGGCTACAAAGAGGTTGAGAACCTAAAAGGTACAGTGAAATCTTATCATCTGCCCCTACCTCTCCAAACCCCTAATGCCTGCAATCTTTCACTGTAAGATTGAAGAAACTTTTTCAATCTATGTTTTCTTTTATGTGCCTTTTTCAATGACTTAGCAACACACAACTCATCCCCTAAAATGAATTATATGATGAAATGCACATAGTAGATAAAAGAATGATTGTCACTATTTGCAATGAAGCATCTTGCAAAAATCACGTGCTTTCCTTTATAGGATTTATTTTACCATCTTCCAAAAGATTTTGTTGCTAACATATGCAAGTCCTTTATATATAACAATTAAAAGTGATATAATCTCAATTTCAATAGCAGGGAGTGCACTACAGTATAATAAAGTACTACACATGTGGCTTAGGAGCTTCTTATCTCTTGCAGAGGATGATAGCTGCTGCCAGATCTTCAGTACTTTGTTTTAGCAAAGATGGAGTCTCTTTAGTTCTTTCAAGCTTGGTTTTGATGTGATTGAACTTATTGTTAAGTTCGAAACGACTTGTGTTAAATCCTTTGGTTGACTATGAAGTATCAAGGATGTTAATACTTTTTCTGGAGAATTGTAGTACCATGGTTTGAAGACTTATTTTGGTACATGGGAACTTTTTAATCTCAAATCTGCTTCAATGCAACATTAACTTATGCAAATGCAACTCTTGGTGGTGAAACTTTAATTTTCTACTAGACAAATCTCGTGATTTGTGAAACAAATTACGGGAAAGTACACACACATCTGTTTTTCTTGTGTTTTGCACTTTTGCTGCATTTCAAGTCGAATTGTCACAGAACGATATGAATATCATGAGGCTATGTTTTAGGAGAAAATGACCCATATACCTCATATTTAATAATGATGGCCTTGAATACCTGTAAGCGGAGGAGATGGCCCATTTTACCTGCAAAATTCGCATTATCAACATTCGTATACAATTTTGCATCATCAAGCCATGCGTATAAAATATTAATATACAATATTAATTATAGAAATAGACTTTTATCTTGGTAATTGTGCTAAGACAATAACTCTAGTTCTGGAAAATGCAGTTTTATGACAACTTGTCCGGTCAAAACCTTCTGTACCAATTGTTGGAATATAACATAGGAGTGTTTGTTATTAAGCCACGCATTGTATGAATACGAACAACCGACCACGCATAATTATAATGCGTGCCTCTGTATAATAATTAATGATCATGCAAATATAACATGCGGGTTTTCAAAAAAAATGAGTGTGCATTCCCTATATGCTTATATACAATAGGTATTAGGGGCCATACATTCGGCGGGTGAGTATTTTGGTCCATTTACATTATAAAATAGGCATATAAGGCCTTCACCCATATTTTAGAGGATTATTTATTGGTCAAATCTTTAAAAAAACCCGGATTGTATTGACATATGGATTTAAATAATGTTGGTTACAACTTTATTCTGATTTAAAAAAGACCAACTTATCTATTACTCGCGTTATATTTGGAAAGTTTGAGCACATTATCTTGAAAGGTTTTTAGATGGTAAGATGAGAGTGCATTGCACTAGTGATCATCATAAGTCTTAACAAATGATTCGTTTCTTGATATAGATTGAATCTTAATGTGACAATCACGGCACGGTAGTTGAAAGACACATGACTAAGTCTATTTGTAATAATTAGATGACAACTCAACTCAGATAAGAAAAAACTGTAAATAATAATTATGATAACATAAATCAAGGCGAAGAAAGTAAACTAGACACAAAGAATCAGATTGCCAGAAGTATTTTTATGAGGTTACTACTTTTCACCGGAAGAAGTTCATTAATATGTTCAAGTGTCGGAGAAAAATAAAGACGTAGAAATTCAGAAGAATTCAGAACATACATAAGATTTCAAGTGGCTATTACAGAAAGATTCCAAGATAAGAAAATAATAGAGTCAAAACTAGAAGCGAGAATAAGACAGAAAATCACAACTTTTAATATTAAAAAGTGAAGAATATTTATTTAGTATGACATAAATGAACCGGACAGTATATTTGTGTGTCAACTAATTTAATAAATATTTTTCACCTAACTCAAGTGATTTTCAGACAGAAGACAGGAAGACTCAAGTTAAATCTACAGTGGTTGCGCAGTGAATAAACTAAATTAATTCTCCAATCAAAAGTTAATTAATTATTTAATTCATCTACTTAAATTAATTCATCTTGAATTGATTTAATTTATAAATTATTTAATTAAAATTGGTGGAATTAAAAAGGTTAATCAAACTGGAGTATGAATAATAATCGAAAATCCTAATTAATTATCGACGTCAGTATCCCTCAGTTTCCGGTGCCATCAATGATGAAGATAAATAGCTTCTGATGCTCAGGATTCAAAGCGAGAGCCTCTCTGTAGATTAGCTCCCTCATCTGTTCTTCTGTCAATGCACAAATCCTATAGGATCAAATGTCAACATGTACTCAACGATATCTATAGCAGAAGGGATACTGATTAAAATGTTATATGCCATTTGGAAACATTATTGTTCTATTCTGGAACAACACCAAAATCGTCCTGCTAAAAACATCATTGAACAAATACAGCTTTTAATGTGGAAAATTGCTCAATAATCATAGTTTTCATGACACCAATGGACAAGCCTATAACTCTGGATTCATGTCGTATTTGTTACAGTAGTTTGTTTATGACTCTGAATTTAGTTCGTTCAACGTAGCACGTGATATATATTTTTTACCTTCTGCTATAGAACTCTTAAACTAAGTGTCAGCTTCTTATCCTCTTTGTTTTTACTTTTGCTCTGTGGTTCTTAGGATATCGAAAGTTATATGGACAATTCAGAACAATAATGTCTATTTATTCAGTGATTCTATGTTATCTCATGCAACTTTTAAACTCCCAAGGGTTGAAAGCGGAGCTTGTTTTTTCAATGAATTGGTTAAGGGCCAAAATTTGCTTCTTATATCACATGGCATTTGAGTATTCATCTTGAAAAGACTTTATCATTTGCCTCAGCACATAACTGAAGTCCAAAATTTAAAGTCTTTGTTTTCATCAATAATTTTTCTGCATTCTTCTAAAGCTTACTCTTACGTTGAGATATGTCTGAGGACGCTGTCATAGGATAACGGACTAGTCATTGAAAAGTTATTTTTGAATTGTAGAATAATGAAATGTTGTCTTCTTTGCAGTAATAGTTTCTCCTTAATTTCATATCTTTTGAACAGAAAGCACTCAACAGGGTATATACAATCAAGAAGCAATATTATTATTTATGATTAAGTACTGCTTATCCTTAATCCCTGAGTTTGACTTATATATAATGAATTTAGTTTAAATTTCTGTAGTGTATATATGCAAAATGATGGACGTATGTCTTATCTAAAGCTCGAAAAGTTTTTAAGCTTCTTGAGAGATTTTTGTATCATATGTTCTTGATGTCGGAAGTAAAGCCTAGAGATGTACGAGTTAGCATCAACATAATAAATTATTGATAAATATACTCTATGTGAATAAGTTTAAACAAAGGATTCACTTGTATTTTCTGATTAATTCTCACATGGAATTGCCTTACATATTGCAATACAGTGCTTGGAGGGGAAATCTTCACACTGGATTGGCACAAAGAGAATGGGAGAGCTTAATGAAAGTCCATTCCATGCTGCATGCAAAAAAAGTATTTTTGTCCAGAAGTAGAAGAAAAGGCTGTGGAGCTGCGTTCTTTATGAGAGAATCACGTGAGGGATCCTAATCAGCATCCTTTCAAGATTTTCACTCTTGAAAATGGTGATGATCACAAGGTATAGCTATTCAAAGAACTGCAGTTGATATGTAAAACTGCTCTCTGAATTCGAAATATGTCTCCCAATCCTTCGTTTCTGCCTTTCTTTTTATATGTTAATAGCAACAATATAAAAGGAGATTGTCCTTTTACAAATTGTTGTGGTTCAGAAGATTGTTTATTACCATCAACTGGTCATCTACTAATCTGTCATAAATAGGTTGTTGACCCCTTTATATACCTTTTTGGGTTCATGTCCTAGGAAATTATTAATGAAGACGATGAACTGAAATGGATGAAGGAGGAGAGGGACAGTGAAGTCCAGATGGCTGTGATTACTTCTTCGATGGAGATGAACGAGTACAACCCCAGCGGGAGGTACATCATGGAAGCTATGGATTTACAAGTTGTAAAGGAAAGCAACACTAGGTGAGGGAGTTTTCTATTTACTATTCTTTTTATACTTTTTATTTTTATGATTCATATCCATTTATATAGACTCGGATCAGCTCGAGTATCTGATCTATTGACAGACATAATCCAAACAGTTACACAAGGGTAGGATACATTATACTGAACTTTTTAACAAGAGGGATTCTATCATGTTTTTGTATTTCTATGGTGTGGTATTTGTAATTTAATTCAAATAGAGAATACGGTTAAATCTCTTTATATTATTAATCATGAAATCGATATTTTTTTAATTTATCAAGATTACATATATATTATCACTATTATGTCAGAAATGACAATGTACTACAAATATCAATTTATCGTGAGGTATAATTAATTTGTCGATTATGAATGTGTCGAGGTTCTACTGTAAAGAAATTTAGTGCAGGATAAAACACAAACCATTATATTTCGATGAAATTATTGGAATAAAAGGATTTATGCAAATTACATGTACTTGGCTTACCAACAGCTTGTAACTTTTACAAACTACATAGAAGAATTACATTTAGTTGAAGGTGCATTAATTTCTTGGAGTTGCATATATGTGTAACGATTATTTACTTTCCATTTGTCAAGGTCAAGCTGAAATCCCAGAGTTTGCTGGCTAATCCTGCATCCTTGGCCACAGAACTGGTAGCATTGGGTTCAGCTTTGTTGAAAATTCGATAATCTTCCGTATCAAGTGAATTACAAGTATCTGAACAGCCAAAACAGTTAAAGAAATCAATGGAATAAGAAAGGCTTGAAGGGAAAAGAAGGATCGATATTCTTATGTCCTACTACTCGTCTGGTACCCAAGAACATACAAACTCGAACTGGTTGTAGTATTCTGAAATTCTACTTTATGCATAAAATTAAGCATGACAGTACAAAAATTTCTTAGATGCTACTTTCCGAAAGTATCAAGCGCGAAAATACATGATAAAAAATAAATTTTGGAATTACCTGCTGGACATTTTTCAGAAGATACTTTCCAAAAGTATTAAGCACCCCTGTGGTCAACAATTGCAGTGATTATATAGAGCAATTAGTTCTTTGAAAAACAAGGTGCCAATAATACCAGTAGAGAATGTAAAAAGTAAGGCCAAGGGCTTGTAGACTTACAACCCGCAAGGCCGAGGTTACTCGTCAAATTAGTTGCAATGATTCCAGGATGAAGTGAATTTGCATTAATATTTACTCCTTCCCTCTGATCATGTTACAAACAAAATGAAAAATGTACATTACATTTTAAATTGCTTGACAATTTTCCTGCATTTTTTTTCGGGGTATACATATAATGTACCTTCCTGACAACCTAAAGTTTTAAATTACAATGGTGGTAGATGGTAATGCAGGACACTGCCACTACTGAGAAACAGGGCATATTCGAGTTTGAGTTTTATGAAAGCGCGCTTAACTGTCTGCCTTTAAACAACCACAAACCTGGTAGTTCTATAATCGACTGTCAATCACACAGTAGGATCCCTCTTGTACTTCTAATAACTTATCACTATGATTAGAACGTTAACCGACCTTTGTGCAGATTTGACAAATGATCACAGACAAATGAAGACACCTCAAAAAATTAATTTGATTCACTATATAGAGAATACACGTTCAGTACCAGACCAAATTCCTATGTCGCAGCTATGCAGTTAGTTAACTTTCAAGAAAATTTTAATTTAATAAGAAATCAAAAGTAAAAAGACAGACATAGAAAATAGTTACCTTGAATCGCCTTGCAAGCTCATTGGTGTGTAATAGGTTGCAAAGCTTCGATTGTCCATAGGCAGCATTGCCATTGTAGCTAGAATCATAGTGAGAAATTAGTTAAAGATAGGTGGACATGACATTCTATTACCAGCATACATCTCATGAATCGTTTTTACAGTAATGAAACAGAAAATTCAGCAGGCTATTTATACACTGCAAAAATTAATTTCAGGTATAAATCATTACTTATCGCTACTCTACCAAGCTGATATATGTAACAGATCAAAAAATTTGGAAAGTTAGAGTTTCTTGAAGTTTTATGTATTAGTTTTACTTGGCTGATTCAATCTTATCCATATATAAACACATATACAAGGATTGGATTAAATGAGAACCAAATTGAAACAGAAACGGCTAAGGTTCAACACCTTTATAACTAGAGTTCAACAAACCGAACATATCAATTTTTGTGATGGCAACGATCCACATGGGTTCGTTCTTTCACGATTAGGTTATAGAACACGTATGGTTAAAATTAATATTCAAATTTTAACAGTTGTGTCGTTGAATGGTTAAAAGTGTTGAGCCTTAGCGGCTCTCACTTTGGTTTTCATTTAATTGTTTTTCTTTGGAACTAGACCTTGCACATGCATAAAACATACGAGTACTAACCTTGCTTTGTCATTGATTTTGTCAAAACGAATTCCTTCTTTGTAACCGTTCTGGTGGAGTGCCGATGATACATTAACTATTCTCCCTTCTTTTTGGGTTTTTACGTGCTGTGCGTTTCATTGTCTCCAGTAAAAGATTGGTTAAAAGAAATGGACATAACAAAACAGTTGATATCCTTCTTACATCTCTGAGACCATGTTAAGTTTTCATATGTACCGGCACTTGAATAAATATTATAGTAGATATGTGTATGAATTTAAGCATAGATGAAAAATATACAGATAGAGTAGCTTTACCCAAATGGTTAACTGCGAACTGTTGTTCAATATTGTCTTTAGAAAGAGTGAATGGAGGTGCCATGACGCCTGCGTTGTTTCTTTAAGAAACATGAACAATAGCTTATTCATTAATATAGACAGATCAAAAGCGCGATGCTTTATGTTTCTTTTATTCTATAAATTCTGAGATAAACAAGAAACATAGTTCTTAATGGTTCTTACATCAGGATGTTTAAGGGAAGACCAGAAGCAATATATTCTGTAGCAAATTTTCTTACAGATGCCAGTGAGTTGAGATCAATTTCCATGACCCTGAGTCTTCCATTGGGGATTCCCTTTAGTATTTCTTCTTTAACCCGCGTACCAGAAGCAACATTCCTCACTGCCATGACAACGTGCACACCACGTGAAGCCAGAACACGGGTAGTCTCTGTCCCAATACCCTTTGATGCTCCTGAAAGTATAGCACAACAATATGAGGTTCGTATCCACTTTTTTCCATTTTTGGTGTCATTCAAAACGGGTGAGAAATGAGAATAGTTTGATGCTCCTCACACCATTTGAGATTAAATACAAATGTAAAGTTAAATAAATGAGCCACTTTTACGAATACACATATCTGGATGGATAAAAAGCTGAAACAGTACTGTAACCTGGAAGGATAAATTGAAGTGAAAATCGACGAGCATCTATACACTAGTCCAGATATCTTATGTTTGAAATTTGTATAGTTACTATCGTTGTTGATAGGGGAAACACGTACTCATTCATTACTATTATTGGTTGGACCATTACAATTGCTGCTAAATTGCAATCAAGATTAATTAAGTGGTCGTGTTTATAAGGATATGATTCAAAATGAGCTTATGCTAAGTTTTACATGTTTTTGCTTATACTCTACTCGTTCTTGTTTACGTTTAAATTACATGAAGAATGCATATATTAAGCAGGAAAAAATTAAACATATGCAGTTAAGAAATACCAGTAACAATGGCAGTTAGGCCAGTTCCGTCAATCCCTTGTGTTACTTCTTCAGCTGTCGAACGAGCAGAGAACCCAGAGTTCCCTTTGCATCCGAATATCCACATAACAAATGGCTGACAGTTGTGTATAGGCTCCTCTCTATATATTTATATAGGGAGGAGCCTATACACAAATGTGAACTTTTAGCTCATGCAATTTGTTTAAAGTGTGATTATCAAACTAATATCGATAATCAACTGGACTAAAAGGATTTGAGAATATTTAAATAGGTCAGGTTATTGGGATAGAATCATTCGCATTCATCCGCATGCAGCCAAGTGAATTTTCTATTTTGACAAGCAATTTAAGCATATATTCTTATGGGCTTAAAGTTGGTTCCTTTACATATTGATTGGTCACTCGAAAAGACTTGAGAATAACAAATATGAGCACCAAAAACTAGTCGAAGAACCTTTCTCATCTTGGGTGCTGCTCACTCACAAAATTATTCGAATTCATCTGCAGTGCAGCAGAGTAGATTCTCCAATTTCACTTCAGCCGAGTAGAATTCAGGAGATTAAATTAACAGACTTGGAAAATTATGATTATACCCTTAAAATGAATTGAAAGTATTTTATCTCTTGTGATAGCCCAGAAAAGCTTATGTTCAGTTCAATCTATTCTCCTAAGATGCATAAGAAGTATATCCCAAGGTCAATCTCAGCTCACAAACAAATGTAACAGAATCAGTTCTACGGGACCAAGTCAGGTGCACCGTGCACAGATACAGGTTTCATCAACTGGATGGTCTAATATAATCCAGACCTAACACATTCTGATTCATAATAGTGTTGCCATTGTGGCGCTGGACATGATTGGATCGGACCCAAACACCTACACCCATTGGACCAACCACTAGAGTATATCCCAAAAATCCTAATCCTTAGCCTATAGTCCAACAAAGATCCTCTTTACTGAACTTGACATCTGAATTAAAAGAGTGGGATCAGGTAAGACTATAACACTCTTCCAATCTACACTCGCAATGGTCCTGCCTATAGGCTAACAAGACTTGCATGTGCCATTTTTAGTGTCTTATAAGATACAACTCTTTCTCTAAAATGAAATATTATCAGGATGAATTGCAGTAATAGACAACAACGTACAAGTGGCCGCTATCAATTTATATGCAAATATTTAGCACATTGGGCACACAATCATTTTGCAAAAATCAAGTGATTCCCCATTCATTAATTTCTTCCCCGTTTTCATTACTCTTGATTCCCTTACAACTCCATTCACTCTACAATGTCTACAATGAATATCAATTGGCTTGATTGATTCATAACAATGACGAGTAACAATGTTCTCTATTGAGGAATAAAATATAAGGGTAGTTTAGTCTTTATAGTTGTTAGGATATTGGGCTATATATAAAGCCCCACTTAGTTTTTATTTGACCAATATCATCACAATGTAATCTCCAGTATATTTTCATTTATAACATTCTGCAGAATGTTGTTCATGGTTCTATTTATTGTCTTCATTATTTCTCTTCCGCTAATCTTGATATACAAAAGTTATCATGGTATCAGAGCCTTTGATTCTTGAGGCCTAACAATTAATTCATACATTGCCAATATATACACACATATACATATTGTTAAAGCCACACATACCCTATTTGAATCCCCAAACCCTAATTCTTGATTTCGAGAGACAAATGAGTATGATTTGTTGAGGATGAAAGGAGTGAGGAGAGGGTCGAGGGGACTGTGGCGGATGCGGTTGGCTGAGATTGAGAGGGAGTTTGTGTGTGATGCCCACAAGGTGTTTGATGAAATTTCGCTGAGGGATAATGTGAGTTGTAACGTTATGTTTTACTTGGTTCACTAAATGGAGTGAGAATGAAGAAATATTTTGGGAATCCCCACCAGTTCAGTGCCAGACCATTCTTAACAATTTGCCACCTAATAACATCGACACTTTTGATGCAGCAAATGTTCTTGTTCCTGTGAACTCATTGGTCAGCTACGTACCTGAGCTAGATCAGTCTACAGAAGGACCTCGGAACATTGATATGCAGCCTATCATGAAAGATGTATGTGTGGAATCATCAATAGTTGATTCCTACATCTTAACTAATCATGTGCCACCTGGTACGATAGGAAGTTCAGTTGCAATGCGCATGACTCCTGGAAATTCAAATATGTGGTCTACATCTAAATCAGGTCCCTCTGCTCCTAGACCTGTAGACATGGGTATGCCTGATATTTTGTTGGATGCTGACAATGACATTCTTGCGTCATTGGACATGTTCACAGATGTTAATGTGCCTCCTGTTGAAAACAAGACAAAAGAGAAGTTTGACAACAGTGGACAATTACCCCAATTGGATGAAAATGACATCTATGATAACATTGGGGACCTGGATGACCGGATAGAATTGAGGGACACTGGTTTTGACATCTCGACAAATCAGGATGCTGTTTATAATATGAACCCAATGCTTATGGGTGAAGAAGCACCTTTTTTGGAGCTGGATGATCTCAGCACCCCGTTAAGATGTCCTGATGAAACTGTTGAACTCAACTGGATATGGACCGATAGCGGATATGCAGCCCACACTTGTGGCATGAGTTTTGGAATGGATGAATATTATTCTGGAGGGGCTAATGTATGTTCCGTGGATAAGGTTTCTGGATGGAATGAGTGTTCCACAATGCTAGGACCACAAATTGGTGCACAGTACGGAGCACCATTTGACGAGGATGAATGGAGTGATTTAGATATAAACCAGCATGTCAATAATGTGACATATGTTGGCTGGAATGAAGTTCGAATGAAAAATTTTCCTACAAGCATAGAAAGAGCCAGTGCCTGAAGCCAGAGCCAAGAAGCCTGAGCCAGTGTCAGAAGCATTTACAGTTGAGCCTGCATTGCGTCAAGTTGGCTAAATTAAATAGCGCTTGCATAACCAAGTTGCTATAATTGTGTCTCGATTTTCCGTTTAAATTCCGGCGCCAAATTCTGTTGAGGCGGCCATGACCCTTAAAGTAGGTCATTAGCCTTGAAGTAGCCTTTTGAAAACAGATGTTATTGGATGACAAGGAAGAAGAGATCGATGGAGATTTTAAAAGATGGAAGTCATTGCCATCATTTACATGAAAGTAATTGCCATGATATTGAGCTCTGTGAGCATTTACGGTTTATCTTGCATTGTCAAGTTAGCTGATAATCAATCCAGAAAATGCATGGTGCGAGATTGGGTGAAACCTTGTTTACTCGTGGAGATTAGGCATGAAGCCCTTGATTACTCCGGTCATGCTTGGAAAAAGTTGTGCTTCGACACTTTGCTCTACCAGATTCTGTTGAGGCAAAATGCCTTGAATTAACATATCAAGTTGTGGTTAAAGGAGTGAAGGGAAGTTGATGGAGTTTTTTTTTATTTATAAAAATTGAGCTCTGTGAGTAGTAGTCCTCAAAATGGCAGTAGCACACTCCAACTGTCAGGACAATGATTGATTAGTAGCAGTTTCTCTTATCTTCAAGTCCAAGAGTTTCACTTTGTTCTCACTCATTGGCTTGAGGGGGGTATTGAAGAATAAAATATAAGGGTAGTTTAGTCTTTGTAGTTGTTAGGATATTGGGTTATATATAAAGCCCCACTTAGTTTTTATTTGACCAATATCATCACAATGTAATCTCTAGTATATTTTCGTTTATAACATTCTGCAGAATGTTGTTCATGGTTCTATTTATTGTCTTCATTATTTCTCTTCCGCTAATCTTGATATACAAAAGTTATCATTCTCTACTCATGGTCCGTGAAGACTGAAGAACGGTTATACGTTTTACTTTGCTTATTTTTTTGCTAAGGTTACTAAATAGCTCATTCAATGATCAGGGGATGTGCGATACTGAGTACATGATATCTGCAGAAGGTGATAGCTGACTTAAATCTTCAGTACCCTTGCATTACTGAAGAGTGTCTTTCATATTCGCGAAAAATGGAATTTTTTGCTGAGTTTTATTCCTTGTAATCCTTTTGTTGTCTACTTGTGTAATGTCTCACTCATACTAGATTCTCTGCACTACTTTGGTAACTAAATTTTGAAATGATAGTGATACATTGTTAACTCTATGAACACATTTGTTGAAGCTTTTAATACTTATTGTGGTGAATGAAACTGTTTAATACTATAGTACCACAGGCCACAGACACATTTTTCTGGTAAATGAAACTTTTGCTGCATCACTAAATTATATACTCCCTCCATTTTTATATGTCGTTTTAAATTTTGAAATATATATTTAGGTGGTTGTTTGACCTGATACAAAATATTTTTTTTCTAAATTTTTATTAGAATTAAAATATGTGATTAATATTTTAATTAAAAAAAGAAAATTTTAAAAATAATAATTTTTATTATCCAGTGAAAACACCTAAACACGTGTGTCAAAAATCAAACCAACATATAAAAAAATGGAAGGAGTAGTATAGAAACGATAAAACATATTACTCCGTTTGAAATTATTTGTTATTTTGACTTTCTATACGTATTTTAATATACATAAAAATATTATTGTTGAAATTGTCTTTTTCTAAATAAATATTATTTAAAATTAAGTTATGGAATACAATTTAAAACACGTGAAAAAAAAATCAAAATTATAAACATTTCGTAACAGATGGAGCAGCGGACGAAGGAATTTTTTTTAGAAATTTAGCTCTCTGTAAACCCAGTATTTTAGGCAATTTAAAAAAAAATATTTTAAATTTGAATGGAATTTTTTTTTTAAAAAAAGTGTAATTGGTTAAGAGAGAAATGACAAACTTGAAATACAAGTAAAAGTAGTACACGTGGAACACCCTGATTGGCCACAGGCACCTGAGGGAGAAACAGACAAAAAAGAAAGAAGTCACAGTGTCTACTAATAGCAAAATCAGTCCTGAGAGCCTGAGAATATCAACAGACTACTCATGCCATCCATTTTCAAGCACTATTAGATACAACCTATACATACAATATATACACGAGCACCATAAACCCATCTCCTTAAATATTGCTAGGAAAAACCCAGATTTCTAAGCTTAAACCCATTCTTTATTCACCAGGTAAACTTGCTACTTCTGGGCTTTTGTTCTCTTTTTGTTTCTTGTTATGTGTGTGTATAATGTTTGTGTATGTTTTTATGTGATTGTTTGTAGATTGGTGTTGATAATGTGAGCTCTATTTATCAAACTACAGTTGCATGCTTACATATTACTACTAGTACACATATGCTACTGTTTTATATATCTTGATGTTGTTATATGTTTTGGGTGAAATCAGGTAATGCAGATTATAAACATGTATACTTATATTTTGGGTGTCTCTTTTCTTCTTGCTGTTTGTTTATGTAGCTCTCCTCCCTCCCCCCCCTCTCTCCCTCTCTCTCCCTCCTGCCTCCCTCTCTCTCTCGCCCTCTCTCCCTCCCTCTCCCTCTCTCTCCATCTCTCTCTCTCTCCGACTCTCTCCCTCTCTCTCTCTCTCTCTCTTCCCCTGTTCTTATAACTGGGTGTTGTTCCTAGCTACAATTAATCTGTAATATATTACATTTTTTCATTTTCCACTTATGGTTGTCAATATATTAAATCATTCCTATCTGATAATGCATGCACTTCATTATGTTATGTATGCTGTTACATCGATCAGTGGTAATTGTGCACTTGACAAGTTGATATATTTGTACTCAATATTTATGTTGAATGTTCATCTATTGAGTATTGTAGTGAATAAAATGATTGATTGATTTTCATTTTTCAATTCATGCATAAATTATTTGGCATTGACCTCATCCCCTTTACGAGAGATCGGGGTGATTGGGGGAGTGTGTTAAAATTTTCTTTGTTTTTAAAATGTCATAAAATTATGTTCACAAAATTTCTAGATATTTCAGCTTATACGCCTAAAAAATAATGTATGTGTTGTATACTTATATTCATACTTAAGCTTGCTTATGTCTACAAGTAATTGTATATATTGAGTGCTACAGATTCATTTGTATGTTGTGTTGTTTTCTATCACCATGGAAATATGTGGTATGCTATCTGTATTATGTAGCTTTATAAAGTAGATTCGAGATATGATTTTAGGGTTTTGATTATGTTTCCAATTTCGTGACATTATTCAGGAAAATGAGTTACTCATCAGAAGACGAAACTGATGTAAGTGATTCTGAGTTGCAAGATTACTCTGAGACATGTTACCAGCAATTATCGGATGGAAAACTCGAGGTGAAGATTTCTGGAGAGGTGTATCGATGTCCGTACTGCTCTCGAAAGAAAAGAAGGCAACGGTATGGGTTTAAGGATCTTCTGCAGCATGCTTCTGCAATTGGCAAGGGATCAGGATCCAAGAGGGACACAAAGGAAAAGGGTAAGCATCTTGGTCTTTTTAAATACCTGGAAAATCTTGGACGAACAAAGCCTTTGGAAAGACTTAGTCCAGAGGTTTTGAAGCCTTCGGAAAATGGTGAAAGTAATGAATTGCTGGTATATCCTTGGGTCGGAATCGTGGCCAACATTCCTGTTTCGTTTGAGAATGGCAGATATGTTGGGGGAAGCGGTACAAAACTAAAAAATGAGTTTATTGCACAGGGGTTTAACCCTAAAAGGGTTAACCCTTTATGGAATTATAGAGGTCATACTGGTTTTGCAGTAGTGGAGTTCGAAAAAGACTGGCCAGGATTTCATTGTGCCATGAAATTCGAAAACAATTTTGAGGCTGCTGGTAAGGGAAAACAAGATTACTTAAATGTACAGCACCGGGGAACTGACATTTATGGATGGATTGGACGGGCGGATGATTTCTATTCAGAGAAGGCAGTTGGTGAGTTTCTTAGAAAGTTTGGAGATCTCAAGACAGTCCAAGAGATAGAAGCAGAAGAAACGAGGAAATCAAACAAACTCCTGTCGAATTTGAGTAATGTAATAGAGGAGAAAGAGATGCACCTTAAGGAGATAGAAGTGAAATACAATGAAACTACATTATCATTAAGTAGTTTAATGAATGAAAAGGATAAGATGTTTCAAGCTTACAATGAAGGTATTATGATATTCTTTCGAAACTTAATCCATTTAAATGATCGTTGTTTAGATTAACTATTATCTCTTCGATAGTAACATCATGTATAATGTTGGATAGAGATACAAAAGATGCAGCAAAACACAAATGCCCAACTTCAAAATATTGTCGAGGGGCAACAGAAAATGAAACTTGAGCTTGAGCAGCGTGAGAAGGAACTGCAGAAAAGGGAGGCTCGTAATGACAATGAGAGAAAGAAACTGGTGATTGAGAAGGAAATGGTAAGAATACATGATTTATCTATCTTTCTTTATCTTCTCCAAGTCTGATACTCTGGTAGGATATTACTAATGTAATTTTGCATTTCTTTTCTCCCAATTATAGAATGAGAGAGCCACCTTGGAGCAGAAACAGGCAGATGAAAATGTGTTTAAGTTGGCAGAGGATCATAAGGTAGTTTACTTGATGTTCTTCTGTTTTTAGAATTGCATACCCAAATCAAATTGTATTTATGTACTTTTAATGTATTCTTAATTTTTGAATTAATTTAAACGCAGAGGGAAAAAGAAGAGCTTCGCAAAAGAAGCATGGAACTAGAAAAGCAAATTAATGCCAAACAAGGACTAGAGTTGGAAATTGAGCGTATGAGAGGGTCTTTGTCGGTAATGAAGCATATGGAAAATGATGAAGATTCCAAGTTTAAACAAAAGATTGATGACACTCAGAAGGCCCTACAGCAGAAAGAAGAAGAACTTGAATATGTGGAAGCAATAAATCAAGCTCTTGTTGTCCAGGAACGTAAAACCAATGACGAGCTTCAAGAGGCTAGAAAGGAATTAATTAAAGTAAGCTCTTGTTCTCTTCTGTGTTTTTACTTCTGTTAAGTCACTATTTGGTTTGTAAGACTTTAAAGGTTTATGTGAAAAATTAAAAAAATTCAGGGTCTGCTTGTGGTTGTTGCAAACAACATAGCTAATTCAACTTCTTAACTCATTGCGATCCATGGAGGATTTAGTTACCAACTTTTTAACTTTATAAACAGTTGGGTTGTCAAATTTGTTGTTTCTTATACAATATGTAACTTTTCTTACCTAGACGGATTATAGAAGCTTTTCTTAGCTTTTTTTCTGTGAAAAACATGAATTCCTGTCAGAGGCCACTAGAATCTGATAAAGAATACCAAGTGTTTTAATGATGACTGTCTTTAGCCCTTTACTTCTCTTAGTTTCTTGCTTTAGTACACAACTCGGTCCACAGTTTGCTTCTTAAGTTACATATATACTGAATATACTTCCTGAAAAGTTATTTTAAACATTTGCTTCGGCACAAAAAGTCCAAAACAAGGTCTTATTGGCATCCGTTTGTTTTTTCTGCATTCTTCTAAGCTCACGACTTTGAATTCTGCCCGAAGAAGCTTTCATAGAATGACAAACTAGTCACTCAACGATTATTGTTGAGTAACATTTTATGATAAATTATCTTCTTTACAACAACGATTTCTCCTTAATTTCAAATTATTTCAAGCAGAAAGCAAACCATTGTACATAATGAGCCAATGTTGTACGAATAAATCACAATGTATTTTTCTGATTACAGAATCGTCATGCTCTTCTATAATCCATAAGTTTGACCTATATAATCCATTCAGTTTGCATTTCTGTGGAGTAAATATGCAATTTGATCGATACATGTCCAGTTTATGAGCTTGCAGGACTTTCAAGTGTCTGGATAGCAAAATAATTCTTTTAATCAATTGTTCTTGATGTCGAAAGGTACTGTACATGAATTTATAAAGTTATTCTCAAAATAATTATGCAGTTTGATTATTACATGTACGTTCTATGTAGTTACAAACTTTCAAGCGTCTGGAGAGCAAAATAGTTGTTTTAATAATCTGTTCTTGATGTCCAAAGTACTCTGTAGTCTGTACGGATTCATAAAGCTATTCTCAACATCAGAAGCAATGTCAAATTGATGATCAATATTACAATATACTCGGATGCACATAATGTCAGAAAGGATTGCTGATTATAGCTTACATATACTGATATACTGCCATTAATAATTGCACTACAGTTCTTGAAGGGTAAATCTACTAAATACATTGGTGTAAAGGGAATGGGTGAGCTTGATGAAGGTCCATTCCATGCTGCATGCAAAAAAAAGTATGCTGGTCCAGGGGCAGAAGAAAAAGCTGTGGAGCTGTGTTCTTTATGGGAGGATTACCTGAGGGATCCAAATTGGCATCCTTTCAAGGTTGTTGCTGTTGAAGGTGGTGATAGTCACACGGTATGGCTATTCACCGAAGTGCAGTTGATGTGGATAAATAGTTTTCTGTTTTCAAATTATATTTTTGTTAATCCTTTGTTTTTTGCCTTTGTTTTAAGTTGTTATTACAACTTGTTAATATAAACATGTTGTGGCTCAGAAGATTGTTTATTACCATCAAGAATCTTGTAAGAATATGCTAAAGGGGCCTCTACTGATTTGAACATAGGTTGTTGACCCCTTATATTTTACTTTCTTGGTTGACTGTCCTAGGAAATTATTAATGAAGAGGATGAGAAACTGAAAAAGCTGAAGGCTGAGTGGGGCAGTGAAGTCCAGATGGCTGTGATTACTGCTTTAAAGGAGATGAATGAGTACAACGGCAGTGGTAGGTACATCATATGGGAGTTGTGGAATCACAAGAAAGGAAGGAAAGCAACACTTGGCGAAGGAGTATCCTATTTACTGGAATTGAGGGCTAAAAAGAGGTCGAGAACCTAAAAGGTACAGTGAAATCTCATCATCTGCTCCTCCCTCTTCAAACCCCTATTGCCTGCAAGGCTGCATCCTTTCACCTTAAGATTGAAGCAAAGTCTTCCAACCTACACTTGCTTTCACATGCCCTTATTAGCGACTTAGCTAGAAAAACTCATCCCCTGAATTGAATTATATGATGAAATGCACACAGCAGATAAAAAGAAGTTGATCTCTATTTTCAATGTAGCACGCATCTACGTACTTAGCGACACACCACAACGTGCTGGTTTTCGCATGGAAGCAGCTTGCAAAAATCAAGTACTTTCCTTAATAGGAGATCCTTTGCCATCTTTAAAAAAGATTTTCTTGATAACATGCAAACCCTATATTTAAAAATTAAAACGTATGTAATCTCATTTCAATAGTCAACAGTGTCCTACAGTATAATGTACTTCAAATGTTGTGCCTAATTACGAGCTTCTTATCTCTTGCAGAGGGTGATAGTTGCTGCAGATCTTCAGTACTTTATCTTGGTGAAGATGGAGTCTCTTTAGTTCTTCCCAAGTTTAATTTTGAAGTGATAGAAGTCATTGTTATCTTCAAAAGACTGATGTGGAATCCTTTGGTCGACTATATGTAATGTCAAGAGTTTTAATACTCTTTCTGGTGAACTATAGTGCCATAGTTTTAAGACTCATTTTGGTACATGGGAACTACTTGATCTTATGCAACTCTTATCGGTGCAGTTCTAATTTTATACTAGTACTGTGTTTTGCCATAAATCATGTTAAAACACACAGGATTGTTTGTCTTGTGTGTTGCCACAATCAAGCCACACAATCACAGAACTACATGAATCTGCTTATCATGTGGCTATGTTTATTTCATCTTTACGGGATTTATTTTAGCCTTGGAAATATAGAGATGCTCCGTCTAAAAAGATATAGGGGTACTCTACGGGATTTATGTTTCTAATTTGTTTAACTACTACATCTTTTAGTTGGTTTTGAAGTCCGACTACAACATCTTCAACTTTGTAGTTCGGAGACAGGGGGAGCAATCCGTATGAAAATTGAACGGACGTATGTGAAATCATTCAGGATCGGATATTGAATCAATAAAATTTTATTTGGTATTTGAAAAAAAAATTATTAATTCAAACTCCAATTAATTATTAAATTAAATTATTCAAGAATAGTTCCTCTTCTTATTTCCGCCTATGCATATAGAATATTTTAAATGAACTTCTTTTTTAATAACGGGGTTAGGGGAAAGGATATAAAAGTTAATTTCACTAGAAAAAGACATGGCAAAAAAAAAAGAGAGGACATATTACCAACCTTTTTCTTTTATCGTGGAGGAAATTCAATTAACAGGAGCTAATTTAAAATTCTTCGATAAAATAAAAATAGCTCTTACATTCAAACTAACCTTTTTATAATTAACAAGAATCTAAATGCTAAACTTGATACTAAGATTGGTTAAGGATAAATAACGCTAAAGTTGCTGCTTATTGCGGGTATATTATAGAAATTAGAAACATTAAAGTTTGCTCGATTCAATAATAATTGATTTGAACATGAATTTGTTTGTGAGCAAGTTAATTTGAGTTGAATTCAAACCGAACTTCAGCTACTCACTAACGGTTCATATATTTTTTACTCAATCAAACTCAATTACAAATTATAACTTAAACGATTTATAATCGCATTCAAAAAAGTTAGTATGATACATCTTTTTATGTCATTCTATATTTTCATGTCGAGTTAGTGTTGTTATAACCATAGTAATAATATTTATCTTAAATTCTTTATAAAAATACATGACCACTATTCTAAAAAGCATAAGTTGTATAATGTATGCATAAGTTGTATAATAAATGTATGATGTCAACATTTTCAATTTTATCAAGTTTTAAACTTTTTAAATTTTATTAATTTATATTTATTCAAATTCTTCAATATATAATATTATATTGGAAAATTTACTGAAAATATTATATCTTCTAATCTTTTTTGCAAATTTACGGTCTTTCAATTTTTTTTATAAATTTACGATACTAAGTTTATCTTTTTATATCTTTCCTCACTTTTACTTTTTCACGTAATCTCTCAATTTAGTCGGGGTGTTGGTCATATGTGACACAATTTCTATACAAAATATCCAAAATGATACATGACTGGAAAATGACCCAAAATGCTAAATTATCTTGCGTTTAACCAAAACGCTAGATCGTCTAGCGTTTAACCTCTAAACGCTAAATGCTTTAACGTCTGGGTACCCTAAACGTGGGGCGATATCACGTCTAGGCACCTAAACGCGGAATAATGTCACGTTTTTGTCAAAAAATATTTTAAAAAATAAAAGCAAAAACGCTAATTGATGTTGAGTTTTAAAAAAATTTAAATTTAATATTTCTAAAACCTAAATCCAATTAGGGAATTAATGAACCCTAAAATATTAAAAACGATTAAATTAGGGTCCTAACTTTAATTAGGATTTAGGGGCCCTAAACCCTAAACCCTGAACATTCTATTACAGACTTATAAATTCATTACTTAACTTTTAATTTAAGCTTAATATTTTTAAAAGCTAAACTCGTTTAAGGAATTAATGAAACCTAAAATATTAAAAACAGTTAAATTAAGGTCCTAACTTTAATTAGGGTTTGGCCCTAAACCCTAAATCGTTGAACATTCTATTACACACTTATAAATTCAAATACTTAACTTTTAGTTTAAGTTTAATATTTCTAAAATTTAATTAGGGAATTAATGAACCCTAATATATTAAAAATGATTAAATTAGATGTGTTTGGTTTTGAAATTATGTTTTTATTATTATTAGACTATTTAGCGCTACTCTATTTAGCGTCTCCGGGTGTCATTTTAGATCATCTCGCATTTCAGTTAAAACCAGTGTCATGTTGGGCCTTTTCTCGTTTAGTCACCCCTCTTTCAAATAATAGATTTCTTTTTATACTCTTAATCTCACATTTACATACATACGTATATATATAAAACCACATATACACATATATGATTTTACATCCATTTCACATAAAATTGAAACTCAAATCCACTAAATATGTAATTTTTCAAGCATAATTTAAAGTTTTGATTGGTAACTTAATTAACCGTTATGGAAGTTAGGTTTTACAATGAATTTTATTAATTGATATGAATAGTTTATTATAGAGGAAGAGAATATCAAAAAATTTCGATGACATAAAATATTAAATTAAGTTGAGAGTACAAATGTATACTGATCACAAAAAGACCAATAATTTCCGTATCATTATTATTATTAAGGTTTTAAGATAGTAAGCACGATGAGAAGGAAATGTGCATTGCATTAGTGATCATAATATTAAAAGGCTTGCTTTATACGGATTGAATCTTAATGTAACAATCACCGCACAATAGTTCATTTCCATACCATAGCTTTGTAATCTAAATCTCTCAGTTCAAACACCTAATCCATAAAAATACCAAACATCAAGCTGGAAAAATATTAATCGAAAACCCTAATTAATCATCCCACATCAGCATCTTTCATTTTCCAGTGCCTAAGTGGATGAAGATGTAGGGATATGAGGAATAAAAACAAAACAGAACACACCACAAAGGATACAAGTTTACAACCACAACAAACACCCACCAATTAGTTCCTTACATCTGCTGATGCTCGGGATTAAATGCGAGAGCCTCTCTGTAGATTAGCTCTCTCATCTGTTCTTCAGTCAATGCATGCTGCTCAAAGTCAAAGCTAAAAGGGGTAACACATACAGGCTCATCGCTGATGTCGTGCAGTGACGTGAGGTAGGGATGTTCTAGTGCATCTTCAACTGAAGTCAACGCATTTACATGTTCAACATATTAGTAGAACCACAAACTTGCGTAAAAGGAGAAACAGAAAAAATAGATAATGATGTTATAAACAAAATGCTTGTATGCTTTATTGTTTAAAAACTTTGTTATTATGTACACTTTGGTGTTGGATATTTTATCCAGCAAGGAAAACAAGAAGCTATAAAAAAAAAAAACTAGTGCAAGCACAAAACCAAAATATATTTTCAGATAATCATAAGCATCAGATAGTATTAATATAGAAGTAGAATATCTTTATAAGTTAACACATTCTCACCTGTAAGTCTCCGTCTAGGATCAAATGTCAACATCTTTTCAACAAGATCTATAGCAGAAGGATGAACATTTGGAAATTTTTCAGTCAACGACTGCCGGCGGTAAAGAGGAAGCTGCCGAATGTATCTTTTTGCATTTTCATTCAAAAATTCCAACTCTGCCTCTGATGGTGTGCCAATCAGCTGCAAGGCTAAAAAATGTTAGTAGAAAAATTAAAAATATACAGGTTCGCTAGCTGAATATATCCGCAAAGCTAAAAGGATCAGATACAGTGCAAGTGGATTCATCTCGCAGTGATGCGGTGATTACATAATAAAATTCAAAAGATAAGGATTCAAATGCCATTGGATAGCAGCGCACATGTATACGAAAAATGTGTCCTTATGTGTGCTGTAATACATGTATCTAGAATGAAAAAACATCATACCGGAATAAATATATACATAATACATACATGTGCTACCAAAGAAATACAACATCCAACAAGAAATATAAGTTATTACAGATTTATAAACATTAACAGTTGCACAAATAAATATATGCTGAAACATATATTGCAGCATTAAACAGTTCGTAATTCCTAGAAGCAGATTCCAGAAACCCATGTCTCCTCAATTTCTTATTTGAAGGTACAAAGTGTCCATGGAGCAATTAGATGGATGAAGATCAACATTTTCAACATGCCTAAAATGTGATCTTCATAAGAAATCTAAGTACAAATGATCTCGTCATACAAGAATATCTGATATAAGTGTCCACTTCAATCTGTCACAAAACTAAATTCGATGCAAATAATATTTCTCTTTCGCTATACACCTGTAATTTCCATTCTATTGTGAACCTTCCCAACTATTCACTGATAAGAAATATGCAAACACCGTTTGAAGATATTTAGAATGAAAACTAGAACGAGTTAAGGCATGGCCTTGAGATATAATGGATCGAAAATTTAGCAGAAAATAGGTTTTTATTTATGTTTGAAATTAAGAGAGATCAAGATATAAGGGGATCCATAATATGTAAAGTACAAAAAGTGAATCTAATTTCCAAATAATAATAGTAACATCAGCAGGAGGAAGAGGATTGCATCATCAAAATTCTAAATAGGATAATATTGTGATATGAAATACAGAAATAGTACCTCCATGAGCAATCGTAATTGGTGTACATGATCTCTGCCAGCAAATAAAGGCTTCCTGTCCATCAACTCCATGAAGATGCATCCCACTGACCATACATCAATAGCAGCAGTATAGTCAGATGAATTTAACAAGAGCTCTGGTGCTCTGTACCATCTTGTAACAACATATTCCGTCATAAAATCAGTTTCGGAATTGACACGGGCTAATCCAAAATCACATATTTTTAGATCACAATTGGCATTTAGGAGCAGATTGCTAGGCTTCAGGTCTCTATGAAGCACGTTTGCAGAATGTATGTATTTCAACCCTCGGAGGATCTGATACAAAAAGTACTGCACAGATAATGAAGTAAATGAATAGGCATGCATTTGATAATGAGCATAAGCTACTTTAAACCAAAAGGAAAAGGTGAAATTGGCAAGACATATTAACATTTCTTTAGACATATTGGGAGAACGTCAAACAAGATAGCATTATAGCGAACTGCTCTAAATGATCTCTTATATTATAGTATAGCGTTTAATACAGATTCAAGAATGATATACTATCAATAGGACATATATACACTGAAAAATGAAGGGAGAAAATCAGCCCGGCATTTTAAAGTTTTAAGTGATTTTTCTCAGATCATGTCACTGAGCTAGCAACATTTATAGGTTAGCAACATCTGATAACATAATTATTTCCCAGATAAGAACCAATTTAAACTAACTGCAGTGTACAATAGGCATGTAACAACTTATTCTTAGAAAAACAGGGCGAGGAATAGAATTGGTCTAAGTAAACTGTCAGGCATCACAAGAGGAAGTAATTATAAAAAACAGAACGAAATTGCAGTTTGATATACAAATGATCATCCACAAAAAGGTAATTTTAATCAAGTGAAGAATGTTCAGATAATTCTTGGCAAGGATAAAATCCTTAATCCTTGTCTTGCTTACAATTTCTGAAGAAAAAAACTAACTGAAGGAATATAAAGAAATAGGAAACAAAATAAAAGGCACAATGTACTCATTTTTTGGTAATATTATAAAGAAATGCCATTGTAATAGCATCATCAAGGGAAAAATATAACAGACACCATCCTTTCTGCCCCCACATAGACATAAATATTTTCAACCATAAATTATATCATGCCTTCAATGGGAATTAAACTACTTTTGCATTTTATTAATCTATTTTATACAATGTAAGGAATTATGCTCTATGAAAGCACCTGGCAATGCTCCTCTGATAGCGATTGATTTGAACGAATAATTTGATGGAGATCAGTGTCCATAAGCTCATAAGCAATGTATACATCATTGAATGACCCCCTCTGAGGTGGCGGTATGATATCTCTAATTGCAACAACCTGCATAAAGTGATATCAGTAAATAAGAAACTTCCACTAAATTATTGAACATATTTTTTATATATACAACATCAGCTTACAAAGTGCTTGTTTGGTTAACCTTCATTTATCCAGGAACTTTAAATACCTAGGAAGTTCTATTTTGTAATGATGTTTGGTTAACACTTGTATAGGATGTAAAATTATCTAGGAAGTTACAATTCCCACAAAATGTGGGAAGTTGCTTACCAACCCTCCCCTTGGTGATTTGTACTTCCTGGGAAGTGCAAATACCTACCTCTCAAGTGATCAACCAAACAACCTCAAAGACAGCAAGTGAGCAATTCTTACTTTTTACTACTATTAGTTGTTACTGACCCCATCCAGAACTGATAAACTATAGAAACTTATCTTTTGTAGGCTGGCGAATGACAAAATCTGGATTTGCAAGATTCCTTTTTAGTATTTCTTTTATTTTTCCATGATAACATAAATAAAATGTGTTACTGATATTATTCAGGATATAATTAGTAAAATATGTTATATGCACTAATTAGCACTGTGTTCCTAGATAAGTGTTAATATATATTAATTATGTTTTACACCTTTATCATGAATTCGAGGTGCATCAAGGATTCTATGCTGATGCATACGATGGGATATAATAATAAGAAAACTGGTTATATTGGTTTTTTATACTAGTCAGTGTTTGTTGAGTTGTGCTTTGGTGTGTGTTTATTTTAAAGTTATGATGGGATTTTCAAGAGAACAGACAAGAGATAGATATGAAACACAAATTATGTTAGAATGGAGAAATATCAGGCATAAAATAGAAAACAATAGATAATTAGATACTGAAGACAATAATTGCGGATCCAGGAACCATTCGATAAAGTCTAAGTGTTTGTACTTTGTACTACTCACCAAGCTTCAAGACTCCAGGCACTCTTAAGTTAACTAACTCATACCGAAAACATGCTGCAACTAGTTACTAGAAACATCCCCCTCCCCCAGGCTATATCTCGCAATAAACTAGGAAAAATTGAAACAAAAGATGTTCAGTTGCTGTATCGCATAAGCTAATAGCATTTGTTACACACTCACAACAGTGTCTGCTATGGTAAAACAAGCAATTTTAATTTAAAACAGAATGGGCCTGAACCCAAACAAACTATAGGGAATATGATTGAACAATTGGACACTAAGAGTTTCTATAAACCAATACAAATATATCCGGTATGTCCCACTCGAAAGTACGCCTGGTGAGGTTGAAACGTTGAGAGGCCTACCCGGTCGCCCCTACTTTTAAAATAAATACTTAAGCTTAGTATGAGGAATTAATGGAACAAGGGGCTGAATTTAGATTATATGACCAACGTAGAAAATATTGACAAAAAAATAATAATTAAAACCTCAATTCTACTTTTGATTCAAAAAAAAAACCTCAATTCTACTTCTAGTTCCAATTCCAGAACTTACGCAGGTCTAAGCCATTAATAAAATATATGGGAAGAACTGAAACAGTCTCTGTCCATGAGTGTGTGTGCGGTGTGCATTCATGTGTCAGTGTGTGTGCATGTAAGAGAGAGAGTGAGATGTAAAAATTAGCTTGCTGCATAGAAGAGGCTGAAACAACTAGCTACAAATACATCCCACCAAGGGAGTATTACTTTTAGATAATTAAAAAAATCAACTTCCTCCAACTCTCAGTCAAGTTTATTGCTCTTGAAAGTTTGATGTCAGGACATAGCACCATTTAATCGTGGAATATATCAGACTAGAGCATAGATTTGTATCCATAAGCATTGTTATAATCAGTTATTTAATTTAGATTATCTATTGATGCCATAGTAAGTTCGCAGACTAATCAACTAAATTGTACAGAATAACTGAAGCTGGCAGCACACTACGCTACATAAAGGGTCGTTTAATTCACAGAGTAGTATGAGTTTGGAATCAGGTATAGGATCAGGGTGGTATGGGGTTAAAACTTCATTCTAGACGTGTGTATGGTTAAAAAATATTTTGGAGTTATTATAAAATCAAAATTTTATATGAAAAAAATTTGTATATATTATTTTTATTGTTAGTAATCTTTGTAATTGTTTTAACATAATTACCTTTCTTCTATTATAATTTTGTTTTAATATAAGAATATAAATCATCTTATGTAAATATATATATACAAAAACATATTTTACAAAATGAAATTAAATTGTTATACAATTTATAACAACAAATTTAATATAAAAAGTATATGTGGTTGAAATTATTTAAGCAACTAAATATTAATTTAATATTCCTTACAAAATAATAAAATATGACCAACTAGTATTAAATAAAAATATTGCTACTCATTTCAAATCAAACAACATCATATTTTATATTATAAAATATAAGTCTTAAAAATTTACTTGCACTTTTATAAATAAAAATGAAATAAAATAAAATTATATCATATCATATTAATACCTCATACCTCCCCACCATACCCACCTCCCCCTTGGGTTTCTCAAACCCATACATTTATAGGTTTGAGGTGGGTTCTCATAATTATAACCTAACTCCTCGTATGGGTACCTGATACCTAGGTATCAGACGAACCAAACGATCCCCAAGTACTTTAATAACTTCCCTTGAGGTAAAACATGTGACATAAGACATATTACCAATTTCCTTGGCACCGTTTTCTGAACTTACTATCATATATGTTACCAATTTCCTGGGCACCATTTCTGAAAATACTATCATATATGTTTAATTGCACTACTTTAATGTTACTCGTACAACCACTTGAAGAAAATTACTCTTAATTCATCTCCATCAGGAAATATAATAAAGTTCATATAAAACTAATCTCAATTTTGCGAACATCTAGAATCTTGATTATTCTAGCATCTAGAAACTAGGGAATCTTAACAATAAACACATATTTACAATACAGTATTACATATTTTCGTAATTATCTTAGTTATGCTAGACATATCTAGTATATTCAAACAAGTAATAATCATGCATTAAGCAATTCAAACTTACTCTAAAGAAACTAGATATCAAGATATAGAGTCTCTTTTTTTTGTTAAGCAAAATTAATTAGTGACTATAAAACTTATTACTGATTATAAAGCAAAGAACATTACACAAAGGATCATACCCCAGGAAGCTGTTGAAGAGACCTGAGAGCCGAGAAAAATAAATAAACAAACAAGAATCAACATCATTTACAAGATCTCAACTTGATAGTACGAGGGAACAAAGAGCCATTAGCCCCATAGAAAAAGTAAATTATTAACAATCCAAAGAAAATAACTAAACTCTTCAATACAACAAACAATCGTCCTCTTGCATAAAGATCATTTGCTTTATAATTAGTAACTATAGTTGCCCTTTAGCAAAACTGAATTACACATTAATCTTACTCATCGCTATACTAGAAAAGAAAATTACCAAACTTTTCATATATTCATATGCACTGCAAATAAGTGAAACTAATGCTTAGCTATACACATAATCAACCTAAATATATGAATAAACACACATCCATAATCCAACTAAAAAAATGCAATATGCAGGCGAACTTCAAAACAAAATTAAATTCAAACTAACATTTTCATGGACCATATGGAGAAGAAGTTTAATTTCCCGCAAAGTCTTCTTAGCTTCAACTTTATTTTCGAAAGCATTCGCAATCTTCTTTATAGCTACACATTCATTCGTCTCTGAATTTAACGCTGAACTGATGATAACATAAACAAACCGCAAATCTAATCAAAATCCTAATTAAATTTTCCAAATAATGTAATAAACATATTTTTATGTGTGTAGATTAAATTAAAATGAAATAAATGACATACCAAACAACGCCATACGCGCCTCTACTGAGAACATCAGTAAGAGGTGTATATTTAGTGGTGACTTCGAAGATATTACCATCTATATTGTATTGAACGAAACAACCATCTTGGCTTAGAGTGGCCTGACTATTCACCTTCTTGATGAATTGAGATCGTGGAGATTCGATGGATGTGTCTGAGGGCTTAGTGGAATCGTCCATTACATACGAAGTGTGTGTTTTGAAGATCAAAGATTTTTTCGGTGAGTTTGATCAGTTGGGTGTAATTTCTATGTGAGATAAAGATTGAGTTTTCTTTTTGGTTAAATTGTTTTTTGTTTTAATAATTTTATATAAAAAAATTCGTATTGTATGTTTTGAAAGTGTCATTAAGGGCCATGGTGTAAGCTTGCATTTAGGGTGAATGGTCGCACATTTAATATACTACCATTTTAATGCAAAAATTTACAAAGACAAACTTTAAAAATTTGCATGATAAATTTTTATAAATGCAACCATGCATTTGTGTCACAATTTAATATACTTCCCATAATTTTTGTCACAATTGACTTTCAGGCATTTTAAGGTGTTTAAAAAATATACTTACACTTGATATTTTCAAAGTTTTCTTTTTTGGTATTAAAATTTAAGATTCAAATTTTTATATAAAATAAAAAGAAAAAAATTTCAAAAATATTATGTATAGGTATCACTTTTTTTAAATATTGATATATGTGCAAAAGTCAAAGTGACAAAAATTACGGGACGGGAGTATTAAAGTAAACTATTTATATTAATATCTTTATTTTAATTTTGTTACATGCTCTTTTCATTTACACAAACTTTTAATAACATGACTAAAATTTTCAATCTTATGTAAAATTTATACGGTAAAAAAAAATTGTAAAAAAATGTGGGAACAAGCATGTGCACATGTGAGAGGGAGGGAGTGAGAGGGAGAGCGAGGGAGGGAGATGTGAACAGTACAAATAGCTGGACATGGATATACTAGCTAGAAATACCTTAGACCAAGGGATTATAACTTTTAGATACTGATGCAAGGAAAAAAAACCATTCCTAATAAAGTCTACAGCCCCCGAAAGTTTGATGTCAGGACATAGCGCCATTTTTTAATGCAGCACTTATGAGTAGATATGTATGCACTGGAGGAAGATCCATAAAGAACTTGTTGAAGAAGTGACAAAACTTGGATGAAAAGACCAAAATAAAAAAGATGGGAAGATGGGAAAACATAGAAACAAAGATTATAATTAGTGAGACTGAATAAAATGTAGGGAGAGTTCAATTGAGAGTTTGTGTGTGTGTGAGTGCAAGAAAGTGTGCGAGGGAGAGGGAGATAATTTTTTTTTTTTGCTAAATAATAAGAAAACTTGGATACCGGAGAACTTTCATACTGGTACACAAATGGTTTCATATATTGGCTAGAACACTACCACGCAAAGGGATTATCACTTCTAGACAGTGGTTTCATATCGTTGTGAATATGAAGCCTAAATTTCAACCGTGTATCATAGTTTGGGATATTTTGGCAGTTCATTATTGACACGTTAATACTTAAAAAGATTTCCTCCAAATTTTATACATTGGATTCATTCATGCATTTTAAGCATAAAATCTTCGATCAAAGTCAATGAGAGTTGGCTATATACTTTGGTAGTAGCAAAGACACTAGGCATGGGAACTCTTTCATCCTACCTCTTTTCGGTTACCTTAGATGTTCTGTTGAGTATAGTAAACAAAGCTAGTCTTCACCATCTTCATCGTTCCACTGGAGGAAGAGAACCGTTAACATTACTCACTCATGCTTCACTGATAGACCTAATTCTCTTTAGTCAAGGAAATCAATCTATTATTGAGCTTCTAATGAAAGCCCTCTACAAATTTTTATCATCCTTGGCGTCAATCCTAGTAAGAGTTACTAATCTTGACTAACCAACCTAATGGACTTGCAACATGGATCCTGGAAAATTTCGACATCAATCTCGGTATCATTCTAGCAAAACTCCTTAGAGTTCAGCTGGAATTTTCTAAACGACGAATCTCTGATTTCTAGCTGCTATATGATATTATTACTATAAGAATACAGTCATGGACTTCTAAATTGCTGACATGTATGAGAATATTACAACTTACTAGATCAGTTCTACATGGTAAGCAGTACCACCAGTCCTCTTGTTTATCCTACCCAAAGTTAATTATCAGGGTATTCAGAGTAAACTTGATTCAACTGGTGCGGATCTTCTGGTATCAAAAAGCAGACCAAAGTTGCTTGGAATCAATTTGCATGCCAAAGATGAAAGGGGTCTCAGATTAAGGACTTAATGGAGTGCAGCCCTTAATGTGGAGCATTGATGGCATAAACTTCAATCCGACTCCAATTCTAGTTACTCTTCAGCACATTACAGTATATATTGGTGATGGTCGAATTACAAGTTTGTCGTAGGTTCCCTGGTGTAGTACTTATCCCTGAGTAACTGATTTAACCACCCAATATTTACCCATTCAGGTGTACTTCAGTACTTCATCAGCTATAATATCCTCCCTCGTTATGAATATGTAATATCCCCCTTTTTTTAATAATAAAATAGATTAATAATAATAAAAAGGATTAAAATTTGATAAAGATAAGGAATTAAAATTAAATTAGAACAGTGGGCTCTAATATGGGTTGGATATGAATAATGAATTCTAGTAGAGTTGTAGTTTTAGAATTAGGGTTTTAAACACTATATATAGAATAAGTTCTCCTCATTCTTTCATATTCTTTTCGAGCATCCAAGATAAAACAGTCATTGTAAATCTCTCAAGATACAAATCTTGAATTCTTTTTCTTCATCTTTATTATTGAAATAAAATTCGTAGCATGTTTTCTTATAAAAATCTGCAATCTCGTAACATTCATAGAAAATTTAGTTTATCTCAGATTTTGATGATCCTGATGATTCGGAAATCTCTTTCAATTCTCTATAACTTTTGTTCATGGAATTTTCTGAGATTATGTTTCGAACTATTCTTGAAAACATAAAACATATTCAAATCTCATTTCATTTTCCAGTTGGAAACTTCAAGTTGGAAACTTCATTCAGCGTACATTTTATTTGATTCCCGATTCGTTACAAGTCCATTTTCAATCAAATTTTTTTGTTCTCTACAACTTTCGTGTTTTAAGTTTTTCCCAAAAATATCGTTTAGAGGCAAAAAAGGACAATTACAGAGGGGAGATGTGGTCAGAATTGAAATCATAGAGATCTTCAAAGTTTGAGATATGATGTTTTTGGTTGGCTACTAAGAATTGAATATACGTCATAGGGATGGTGTGAATTCTTGAATTGTGGGGGACTCGAGGTGTTACATGCATTACAAAATTTTCACTTTTTAGTCGAATTTGAGGCAAGTACCTTTTGACTTTTATTTTTGGAAAAAAAATAGCTAATTTGATTTTTATATTTAATATTATTTTGAAAGGTATGAGATATAAGGTATGAGAATATTTGAAACTTAGTCTCTACATTACGAACCTGTTAGTAATTAATGCTATAGTTCCTCAACTAGCCTTAGATACCCATATCGGGTGCACAAGTGTGATCAAGAATAAGACACCGACCAAAGGCAAAGTGTGACCGTAGAGCAAGACCGTGGAATTTTATAAAAGTATCGGATTATTATTGAATACTCACTGACAAATGCTTCCAGCAGTTATCTTCGCAACATTGGTCTTACATGATAATTTTGCAAGTGATATCCTAATATCTGAGCTTCATCTTACGTAGTAATTTCGCCAATGATACGCCCTTCAAATAGCATACTCCGGATCAAGTTATTTGGAATGAGAAAGTCAACAAATTACTTTGAACAAGTGACATATGGAGCTTTATTAGGATTATGTTCACGTTCACCCATGTTAAATGGCAGGACTTTATGTGACACAAATCTCAGTTTCCTTGATTTACTTATCATTTATTGCTGATTATGAGTAAACTCTATATCGATATTCATCTCAGCAAAATTTGCCATGGTTGAAAATACACGCCGCTTCAACTGCATCAATGACCTTGATCACATACAACATATTGTGGGAATTCCTATGCCCGTGATGTTTTCACTTCCTTGATTAAGAACATAAATTTCTTCTGGGAAGATAATTGGAATGAATCGATTGACCTCGTCAAACATACTATTAACCTTATCAAAAAACAGGGTCCTCAAACTAAAACTGCAGATTGACTTTTACTATATTCAGAAAATCTGGAATAACCGCTTATACACTAACTCTATCTGAGTCCCCATGGCGTGGTTATGCTGGTCTACTGTCTGTTGTCAGATTACAATTTCCAAATTGGTATCATAAAGTATGGCTTAGGGATCCTAACTTAGTTGCATGGTCTTGCTAAAATTTTGTATGTTGGTTGCTTCAATACAGTAATGGCTAGGTGTAACTAATTTATTCAAAAAATTTCTCGGAAGTAGTAAATTGTGTTGGTCACTTGGTTGGCATGTAGGAATCTAAATTCATGGGAAGTGCAAAGTGACCAAGAGGAGGGGTGGGTAAGAAAATTCCTAGGTTGAGTGGTATGTATGTTAAACACTTAAACAGACAACTTGATCAATGTATACTTCCCATAAAGTTAAAGATCCTCAAGTATTAACATGTTACCCAAATAATCACTACATAAAATTACTTTGTAATTATTGGGTCATGTTAGACATACTTAGTGTATCAAAACAATTAACAAAATCAAATTCAGCAATTTAAATGCACCATAGAGAAACCAGAATGCCATATATCAAATTATGACATTTTATTTATTTCCCTAAATTTACTGTTGATTCAAAAAGAAAACAATAAAATGGGGAATACCCCCAGAAGCTGCCAGAGGACACAGCCTAAAAACAAAGAGAAGCCCAATAAACAAACAAGATCCAACTTAAAAGTAAAAATCTTATATCCAATGAAGGAACAAAGAGTCAAATCGCCCCGCATACTAACAAGAAAGTTGTTTTGAAGAAAGTAAGTAAACTATTTAATACAACCAACAATCCTCTAGCATAGTTTGTTTGCTTCACAATTAATGAAGTCAGGAAAGTTTCCTTTTATCCAAAAACTGCAATTAATTACTAATTGCACATTAGAACTAATAACTAAAACTAATACTTACATACAAACAATCGATATACACAATCAAACCTAATTTATAAATACACAGATAAACACACAAGCAATTCACACATAAAAAAAAACCAATTGCAAAATGCAGCAGCACAAGTGTAAGACAAAACGATAAATAAAATCGAACTAACATTTTCATGGTCCATATGGCGGAGAAGTTTAATTTCGCGCAAAGTCCTCTTAGCATCGACTTTATTATCGAAAGCATTGGCAATCTTCTTAATAGCTACATGTTCATTCGTCTCGGAATTCAACGCAGAACTAATACAAAACGAAATAAAAATGATCAAAAACCTAATAAAAGTAAACAAATAGATATGAGTGAGTGTAAATGAGTAAAGTACCAAACGATGCCGTAAGCGCCTTTACCGATAGGCAAAATAGGAGGTTTATACTTAGCGGTGACTTCGAAGATGTTACCGAAGATATTGTATTGAATGAAACGTCCGCCGTGGCTAAGAGTCGCCGGAATATTCTCGATCCCGGCGGATTGAGACGGCGGAGCTGCGTCGGACATGACGGTGTCGGAGGGCTGAGTTGAACCGTCCATTACATACAAAAGTGTAAGTGTGTGTGTGTGTGTGTGTGTGTTGAAGATCTCGGTGAGTTTGTTTCAGCTGTGTGTGTTTGTGTGTGAGAGAGAGATTTTAGTTTTGGTTTAAATTGTTTTGTTCCGGTTTGTTTGGGGAGGAAAGTGGACAAATGAGTGCGGCCAATTGTCATTGACGTGTCACGGTGTGAGTTTGTATTTTGAGGCCGCTGCTGTGCACATTTTTTTCCAAAATGTGATAACAATTTTTATAAATATAATAATTTTGAGAATTTTATTAATAAAGAAAAAATATTTAGTAATATAATGAGAAAAAGAAAGGTAAACCGTATATTTTTTATTTAGAGTTAATCACACGCAAAATCAACTAACTTTGATATTGTTAGCAAAAAAATCATTCAAGATTATTTTTTAAGGATTAACATAACCAACTTGCATAAATAATGAAAAAAAAGCAAAATTTTAACCAGTTAAAATATCATATTTGTCATTTAAATTTCAAACTATTAGCAAAAATATTATTTAAGATTATTTTTAATAGATTAACACAATCAACTTATAAAAATTATAAAAATATAAAATTTTAACTATAAGCAAAGTTAAAATATCATATCTATTTTTAAACATGAAATATATATTTCATATTATATATTTAAAAATTATATAACTCAACTTACATATATATATATATATATATATATATGTTGAGTTTTTAAAAACATAAAAAAATTAAATAATTACTTGTAATATTCACCTAAAATTTTAAAAAAATGTAACTTTATTAAATCTAAATTACAAGATGTAATTTAAGATTTTATAAGAATAATAAATTTATTTTAATACTTTTTTGTCCATTATAATTTAAAATACTCATTTTCTATATCAACTTAATAAACATGTTTAATTTTTTTCTTAAAATATAGTATTTATCCACAAATATATATCACAATTTATAAGCAAAACATGTTACAAAAAAGTACAAAAATAAATTTATTGTTCTCATAAAATCTTAAATTTCATCTTATAACTTTAGCTCACAAAATTATATTTGTTAAATTTTAAGTGAATATTACACGTATATAATTGGTAGACATACGTATTTATATAAATTAAATATTACATTTTTAACATATATAATACAAAATACATATGACATGTGTATAATACTCCCTTCGTCCCAAATTAACTATAGTGTTTGACTTTTAATAGTCAAATTGATTGAATTTTGACTACGATTTATAAATTATTTTTTATAATTTAAAAAAACTAAAAATTACATTTCAAAATAGATTATAGGTACTTTTTAATTTTTATAATTATATAATAGGTGTAATTTTTAGTCAAAAATTAATTAATTTGCCTAAAAAATCAAACAGAACAGATAAATTGATACATAGGTAGTGTATATATATATATATATATATATATTAATATAATCATGGTTAAATTTTTTATATTTAATAATTTATAAAATGTATTTGTATTAATCCATCAAAAATAATTTGAAAAATCTTTTTTGCTAATAATATGAAAGTTGAATGACAAATATACAAATTTAACTTAATCATGGTTAAAATTCTTTACTTTTTTCACTAAATATGAAAGTTGGTTGTGTTAATACACCAAAAATAATCTTGAATGGTTTTTTGCTAACAATAACAAAGTTGGTTGTTTTTTGTGTGATTAACTCTTTTGATTTATGTTGGAAATGACGAAGCTATATGAATAGTAATCGTGATAACTCAACACTAGAACAGGACAAGTAAATAATACTACGCCTACACAGAAATCAGCAAGAAATGAAGACAAGGCAAATATAGTGAATCAAGACATTAGAAGAAGTTTTGAAGTCTACTACAGGTCACTGAAAGAAGTTCATTTATATGTTCATGCCTCAGTGAAGAATAATGGTTAAAGACTTTCAGGATTTCAGAAGTGTTGAAGATTCAGTATAGCAGTGCCACTAAAAGATTTCAGTGTAACAACATTGATTGAAGATAAACAGTGTTTGAAGCATAGGAATCTAGAAGAATTGAAGACATGGTAAAGACAAAGGCTACAGAAGACAACTACAGTCTTGAAGTTATACTCACTGACAATCAGTGAAGAACAGAGAATGAAGTATTCAAGATTGTAGTAGTAATGAAGATGTTGTCCAAGTACCAGAAAAGATTCCAGTGAAGTTACAGTGTCTATTAACAGTCAATGTGATGTATCTCAACAACTGGATAATGTAAAGGTTAATCAACAAATGGGAACTGACATTCAGAAGCAAGAACCCCTTCAAGACTAGTCACTTATGAACCAGACCATTGCATCAAGTGTCAGGACATTGGAGGCAAGTTCATGTCAGTAATAGAAGATCTCATTTGAATTGAGTGAGGAAAAGAAATTGAAGAAGCTAGGGAAACTTGCTCATAAAGGTTAATCCACAATTAGTCACTAAAGAAAGTCAACATTCGATGAGTTATTTTATTCTCATATATTTTATTCTCGATATGCCTATGTGCAAGTTTCTAAATGGAAATTAGAGACTCTTATCTTATAGCTAAGTTATGAATTGTTAGACATCTTAGGGGATCACCAATTCATGGAATCTGGGACCCTTAAGATAATAGGTTTAACCTAATTAGCTATATAGATATAGATAATGCAGGTTGTACGAAAGACAGGGAAGTAATTCCTAGAAGCTGTCAGTTTCCAGCAACTCTGTTGAACTCTTCACACCATTGAAGGAACAAGCTCATAGACATCAGGTATCATTTCTTTTGAGAGTTGTCCTTAGTCGAATGACTTGCAGATGTTTGCTAAATAACTTGGTGAATTTATTTTATCTAAGTTGGTTAGTAAACTTGGGATGTTACTTATATGCATATTTGTTGGAAATCTCATCTGCAAGGAATTCTTAAATGAGTTCACAAGTATTAAACTCTAATATGTAAAGGACTTGTGAATTTATTTATCCAGTACCTCATACTTTTTGCTATTAGTTTAATTATCTTGCTTACAATATTTTATGCATAAGTGGTAATTAAATTATTTAGCATAAGTAGTTAATTTATTTTGATTTATTTAAATCATGATGATATATAACAACTCAGTGAAATATCTGTTCCATGATTTAAATAAATTAAAATAAATTAGAAGCATAATTATTTGTATGATAAATATTAGATAAGAATTAGTCAATGATATCTTGCTTAATTGCTTTGATATTTTGCTCTAAGAGTCTTAAAATATTTTATTACAAATAATTGTAACACTTTTGATATTAGTGACGGTATTTAGAATTTCTGTTCTAAATAATAAATGCATATTTAAAAAAAAACTCACTAATGTTGGAAGATGAAATATTTTCTAAGTTATGTGTATAAAATTCTCAATGTTTTATATACTTAGAAAATATTTCTAAAAAAGTTTGGTTGCGAGGAGTTGTAATTAGAATCACAAGTACTACTTTTTCCCTATGTAAAGGACTTGTGAATTTCTTTTCAACTATTACCTCGAGCTTACGTATATCAATTAATAATTGTTATGAGCATGCTTACAATGTGCTTCAGTGACAATTATTAGATATAGCGTAGGAAGTTAAATGTTAATATTCAATTTAATGAATATTTTAGTATTTAGCGAATGTATTTTATCTTATTGAAATTATGGATTGAAGCAATTCAATGATTATTAGTTTCATAATTTTGATTTGATAAAATATAAGAAGCATAATTTCTTGCATTTTGAAATTATTTACAAATATCAAAGAATGATATTTTGTTGATATTTCTGTGCAATTAATTGTGATATTTTTAATATTAGTGATAATACAACATTATGTTTATTTAAAATCACTAATAATAAAAATATATTCGGATGAACCTATGGGGAGTCTTATCCACCTTAGAATTGTCAAGGAATGTTTTATTAATGGATATGTTTAGAAAAAAATCCTTGAATTGGTATTTATTTTAATTTGGCAAAAATTTAATTTTTGTTCTTCTTGAAAAACTGCCAAATTTTACTAAGTACCTTCAAAATTTCGAGATAGGATCTATCTCGAAACTCATCTCGAACTTCGACTTAAAGTTCGAGACAGGTTTTTCCCAGGGGTTTCTTACTTAGTGTTATACTAAATAATTGCCCTGTTTATTTTAATATGCGTGATTGGCAATTTCTTGGTATAGCATAAGTATTTAATTTATTTTAATTTATTTAAATCATGATGTTTTAAAACAATTCAATGATATATTGGTTCCATGATTTAATTAAATTAAAATAAATTAGTTTTCTTTCTTTAACTGATTCCTGAATGTATTTAAAAAAAAAAAAAATTGTCTATTTCTTTTTCAAAATGTTTTATTCAAAGATACATTCAATTTCTATCAGTTTTAGTTAAGAAAACTTACGAATTCTTTTTCAAAACTTCTCTTTTTGAAAAACTTTTCTTTAGGATAATCTTTCTTTCACTCGAAAGTTTATCCTCTCCCAAAAGCTTGTATTAAATGTTTTATCTTACAAAGTTTTTTTTCTCTCTTGAAAATGTGTTTTAACTTCGAGGTATCAATCACTTATAAAATGATTTATTTTTAAATACTTGTTTCAATGTATGTTTCATATTGATTCATAGTACCAAAACAGTGATTGTTGCTTTGAAGGCCTAGTACTGTATTGTTAAGCATACATTCAACCCCTATTGTCATGTTTTTATTTAAAGTCGGGGATACTATCAGGCAGACGAAAATGATGTAAATCATAATTGAATTATGAGTCGGAAAATCATTGTCTTCTATCTGATAAGGATGTTTTGTAAAACTATTTTTAAAACATACAGTGCTTAGGTTTAATGGAAAAGAGTCATTTTATTGAGATATAATTTGGTAAAAGAGTTGAATTTCTTCTTTGGTGTAAATTCCCGCGTTTTATTATGGGAAGTTTGCCTTATAAGAAATTCATAAGTAATAGAAATTTTTTTTCCTGATACTCCCGCGTTTTATTATGGGATAAGTATCTTAAGGAAAATCTCTATTGGTGTCATGCTCTTAAATGATAAACTTTTCGATCTGACAAAACTCTTTTATTAAAAGTGTTTTATTGCAATCATTTTTCCATTCCTTCTTATATTTTTCTTTCTTCTTGAGATGAAAAATATGTTTTGGAATGTTAAGGTGATTATTTCTTTATCTTTTTAAATGATTCTATCCGTTTAGCCCCCAGTGGCTACAGAAGCTGGCCAGGAGGTTGAAAACCCATCAATCTCTTACCCAGGCCTTAATACCAAACACTCACTTCATCCACTTCCATATATTAGCCCCTGGAGTTATAAGGAACTTATGTCAATTAGAGGTTGATAAGGGAGAAATAAGGATGCAGTCGGCAGTGCACCCACAGCTCTACCTCCAGCGAAGTAAAGAAGTATATAAACTGAGGTATCTGTAAGCTCATCTGTATCTTCTCAAAAAGATGCAGAGCTGAAAAGGCAATAAAACTGTCTCTAGAATCATTCTCTCAACAGGATGAGTCCATTGAAATTCGCTCGTCAGCCAGAGCATCTTGTAATAAGTCAAGCACACCATCGGCACTCACGCTGATGGTAAGCCTAAACAGATAAATTCTAGGACCACATTGCAAGAAGTGCACAGTGTGAGGTATAGGAATGTTAACAAAACACCCGTCATTGGGTTACGAGGGAAACGTAGACTCTAAATCGCCATTCATTACATTGTCTACTACGTCGCCCCTCCTGGAAGGAACATTTCCAGATCCTGAAAAGGAATGTCCACCTCCCGTTTACGGAGAAGGTGTGAGGCAACTCCTTGATAGAACAAGGCAGGATTCCTAAAAAGATTTTAAAATCTTGGGATAACCCATCTCAAAGAGGTGAGGCTCCACTAGACAGTGATTTAGCAATTGCTATTGAGTCTGGTGTGGGACAGTGCTTATGCATGATAGATCAGAACACCTCTACGAGGCAATTCTCCATTTGATAGTGATTCAGTTCATTCTGATGAATCAGGTGTTGGGAATATGCATGAATTGACGGATTTCACTTGCAGGTACAGAAAGCTATATTTGGATTGCAGAGTGAAAGAGAGAGAGAGAGAAACACTTAAGTGAAAGTGAGGGAGAGATACACTTGAGTGAGAGATAGGGAGAGAAAGAGAGAAACACTTAAAATGCTCAATTCTAAAGTGTAAACACCAACAGAACGTAGTAGAAGTGAGGAAACCACAAGCCAAACACTTACCCTTGCTACTTCTGGAAGAAAAGTTACTATAATTTTCCCGTTCAACGTCAAACGAGAACCTTCTTTGGAAGACAAACCATTGAAAAGTGGGCCTTTGGAGGATTCCTCAACTAAGGGGGAGAAGTTATAGTAAGAAAAAGTTATAGTGTTATAATTATAACAAGCTTATAAACAGGGAGAAGTTATAGTGTTATAGTTATAACAAGAAAAATGAGAAGTTAATAAAGTCTTATCTTCATAACCTTTGGAAAAGCTAATATCCTAAAGGGGTCATATGATTCTAAGGGAAGATCCTTGAAGAAAGGGGTTCGTATCCTTAGGGGAAGATTTTAGACTGGAAAAAGAAAATCTTATCTTCGGATCCTGAGGGGAAACAACAGAAGATGAGAGAATCAAGAAACTGTATCCTAGACTTGAAAGGAGTTGTCAGAAGAGGATTCCTAATCCAAGTAGGAAGAACAGAAAAGAATTGATACTTCCATGGATTTTCTAAAGGGAGAAGAAGAATAAGAAGGAGAATCACATTCTTAGGGGGAGAATAGTATTTGAGCTATGTTCTGTGTTCTATTGAAGATGTTCCCAGGAATAATGATTCTTATGAAGCTCTGTTCATGATAAGTTCTTTAAGTTCAAACTATGAAGGATTTTGAAGCAGAGAGAGCTCAAACAGACAGAAATGAAGATGATACAACTTGAATATCAGTTTAATGTCAGAAGAACGAACATCTTTCATTTCAGTTAAACAAGAAATCTGGAAATGCATTATCTGATCCGGAAAATCCAGTAGCATTATTTACAAGTCTCGGACGATCACTTTTTCTAGTTGTTAGTTGAGTTATCCTCCCTAGGTGATTTGTTTGCTAAAGTTTAACAATCAAATAGGGGGAGATTGTTGGAAATGACGAAGCTATATGAATAGTAATCGTGATAACTCAACACTAGAACAGGACAAGTAAATAATACTACGCCTACACAGAAATCAGCAAGAAATGAAGACAAGGCAAATATAGTGAATCAAGACATTAGAAGAAGTTTTGAAGTCTACTACAGGTCACTGAAAGAAGTTCATTTATATGTTCATGCCTCTGTGAAGAATAATGGTTAAAGACTTTCAGGGTTTCAGAAGTGTTGAAGATTCAGTATAGCAGTGCCACTAAAAGATTTCAGTGTAACAACATTGATTGAAGATAAACAGTGTTTGAAGCATAGGAATCTAGAAGAATTGAAGACATGGTAAAGACAAAGGCTACAGAAGACAATTACAGTCTTGAAGTTATACTCACTGACAATCAGTGAAGAACAGAGAATGAAGTATTCAAGATTGTAGTAGTAATGAAGATGTTGTCCAAGTACCAGAAAAGATTCCAGTGAAGTTACAGTGTCTATTAACAGTCAATGTGATGTATCTCAACAACTGGATAATGTAAAGGTTAATCAACAAATGGGAACTGACATTCAGAAGCAAGAACCCCTTCAAGACTAGTCACTTATGAACCAGACCATTGCATCAAGTGTCAGGACATTGGAGGCAAGTTCATGTCAGTAATAGAAGATCTCATTTGAATTGAGTGAGGAAAAGAAATTGAAGAAGCTAGGGAAACTTGCTCATAAAGGTTAATCCACAATTAGTCACTAAAGAAAGTCAACATTCGATGAGTGCATATTTGCCAAGGCAAATGTCGATCCACAGCAGATCGAGATGCGGATCGAGATTGATTATTAAAGGTAAAACATTGCAAGGCAGATGTCGATCCACGGCAGATCGAGATGCGGATCGAGATTGATTATTCAAGGCAAATGTCGATCCACGGCAGATCGAGATCGAGATCGAGATCGAGATTCTCACAGATCGAGATTCTCATAGATCGAGATCTAGATTTTCATAGATCGAGATTTACATAGATCGAGATCGAGATGGGTCCAGGCCGAGATCGAGATGCGGGTCGATATGTAGCATTTAACGTTCAAGGGACAAGTGGCTTATTGTGAACGGTTGATCCAGAGTGGTTAGGAAAGTACTTTTTGTTAACGAGTCCTGATTGGGCCACGTACACAAAAAGGACAAGATCAAGTCTACAAGTCATAGATTACAAAGTAGTATAAATAGAAGTACTTGTGTAACATTTCAAAGAGAGCATAGAACGCAATGTAGAGCAATATTGAGAAAAACACTTGTAATAGAGAGGGAGTATATTCACAGAGCTTAGTATCATTTACTCCTCTCTCTCTTTACTTCTGTTGTACTATTGTAATGAATGTTGTAGCAAATCCTTCAATGAATATAAAGATATATTCTTGAAATTCTGTGTTGATTTATTACATAATATTTATTGCTTCTCATATTCCTTAAATCGAAAAAGTTGTATTCACCCCCCCTCTACAACACATTTGGACCTAACAATTTATTAGAATGTTATTGTTTTTTGTACATTTTGTTAGGTCCAAAATCATCATAGAAGAGGGGGGTTGAATATAATATGGTAGATTTTTCGATTGATTGCGGATTAAGTGATTGTGTTTTAAGGATATGAAAATGACAGTGATTGAAACAGAAGATTCGGGGAAATAACAATATATTATTAAATCCCTGAGATGCTACACTTCTAATCAAATGATTAGCTTCAATGGGTTTAACCAATGTTATAATAGAAATACAGTTGGGTGAAATAAATGTATGTCTTTAATGGAACTCCCGTCTGTATGTCTTTTGTTGAAGATGAATGAATACTTTTTGTCCATATTGATTTCACCCATATATATTCTGTAGTCTTTTTGGAAAAAAAAGATTTCCAACAATGTATAAGTCCTATGTTGCGTCTGTAGAGTGTTAGTGGAGTGTAGGCGCCACAAATATGTTTGTTGTACCTTGGAATGTTTGGTGTGCCTCTGTCTTCAAGTTAGTTGCGCCTATATAGTAGTTGCCTTGTATAGGCGCCACTAAAGACTTAGAAATAATCACACAAGTGTTTTGTTGCGCCATGTTGCTCTTTTGTTGCGCCTGCACACCAGTTGTAGTGTGTAGGCGCCACCAAGCTTCCTTAGAACTTATGTTGCGCCTTCAACATTGTTTTGTTACGCCACTAATCTTTTATTACGACTGCAGTCTCATTCCCTTGTGCAGGCGCCACAAACCCTCTCTTTAACTTGACTTAGCTTCTAGTCTTGGTTTGTTGCGCCTTTACAAAATTGGTCGCGCCTCTAGAGTACTTCAAGAGTACAGGAGCCACCAAATGTAATATTACTTGCATTAACATATTTCTTGAAGTGCTTGAAGTAATTACTACTTATTTTCACTCTTCTGGCTTGATCAACTGATTTTTTTTTATTAACCAAGACAATTCTTTTCTTGTTGTGCTGACGCTTAGTGCATTGGTCTGGTTCACAAACGACTAACACTGAATTGAATTCCCTTGATTTGTGTTATGTTCTAACTTTGGACTGTTCCATTGCTTCTGATCACTGAAACCCTTTGATAATTATACACAAATCATTACACTGTTTTTAGACTGAAATCTTCTGAACTCTTATTTATTGCAGAGGCCTGAACATTTTAATGAACTTCTCTCGCTGACATTCAGTAAGCCTTTCATCTTGAATGCTCTGCAATGATGTATGTATGATTCATGTTTACATATCCTTCTGGATTCATGTGCTGCATATTAGTATTATTTATCTGTCTTTATTTCTTAGTTGAGTTATCGTTATCACTATTATATACTACGTTACATTATGCTTTACAATCTCCCCCTATTTGGTTGTTAGAGTTCAACAAGCAAATCCTGTGAGAGGATAACTCAACTGATACTTATAAGAAATAGTAAGGTGCAGAAAGACAGTAAATAATATTAATTACATTCTGGATTAGATTTTACATTTCCAGATTTCTTTGAGTACAATAGTAGTTTGTTCCTCTAGCCTGAACACATAATTCGATGATCTTCTGCTTCTTTGTACTGAGTCTTGCCTGTTCTTAGATCTTGTCTCGGAGTAATGCTTTCTCAGCTCTTCTTCCTTCTACTCCAACCTTGCTTTCACTAAATCTCTAGCTTCCACTTCAAGAGTATTGACTGGAGGTGGTTCTTCTAACTTCTTCAAACCTTTAGTGAGAAATGCGGTTGAGTTTGTCTTGGAGATTGACTCGAAGGCCAGATATTATCTCTTTGAAAACACGAACAATGTTATCCTCTTTGGAAAGCCTTTTACTCGGTCAGTGTCATGCATCGACTCTTCTGCCAATTTCTCCACCAGAACATCTTCAATCATCCTCAAAGCCTTTTTGTCAGACTTGACAGTGGATCTCTTTACCCTTGAAAAAACTTTTCGAATAATTTCAGAATTGTTTCCCCTCAGTTTTGATAGCTCATTCTTCTTATCCACTCCATTCTTCTTGAATAGGAAGTATTTTGTTCCATTTGCTGCCTTCAAGCAAATATGTCCGATTTGTTTACTGGAACACAACAAAGAGGCGCAGGATGTAGTCTTCTCAAGCCTAATTCATGTTCTTGTTTATCAACTGTGTTGTCTAAGTTTATGTTCATGTACTGTACTGTGGATGATTTTGGTGCTAGCTGAAGCTGCACCTCCTTTATTCGGTTGCTCTTTGAGCATGTAACATGACTTTCCTCCTTGGAGGCTTGGTGGAGCTTAACTCCACCGTTATCCATCAATAAAATATAGAGTTAATTGCATTTTGCATCCCAATGATTTGAATTAATGACATTTTAGTACTCATACTTTAGATAATTGCACAATGCATCACACAACTATTTTGGGCGCCGTACTTTGCACCATTTCCATTAAAATGTTAGGGGTAGTTTAGGAAATTAAAAATACTTAATTATAATCAGACTTTATTTAAGGTTTTTGACCCTCTAAATGATATTTTTTGGAAAAATTTAAAGAACAGAAGTTGGAGATGGCGAAAAAATCTTTTCAAAATAATAAGGTTTAAATTTTTCGGGATTATAACGAAATTGAATTTAAATAAAACATACGCTTAATGAATTTGTAAATTCTTTTTAACCATCTAAACGATATTTTCTGGAAAAATTTAAAGAACGAAAGTTGTAGAGAATGAAAAAGTTTTTTCAAAACAATAAGGTTCAAAATTTTCGGGGGAATTAAATAAAACAACGCTTAATAAATTTGTAAATTAAAAAATTATTTCTAAATTTTTTATCTTTTTGAGAATAGTTCAAAATATTTTTTATTATTTAATATTTTTTTATTAAATAAAACAATGCTTAATTTATTTGTAAATTAAAAATAATTTCCGAATCATCAAAATTAATCGAAATCCGAACTGAATTGAATTTATTATGAATTTTACAAGATTACTAAATTTGCAATTTATTTAAAAAAAAATAAAAAAGATTCCGAAAATTTTGAAACTTATTATTTTGAAAAGATATTTTCGTTCTCTATAACTTTCGTTCTTTAAATTTTTCTAAAAAATATGGTTTAATGGTATCTCAAATAAAGGTTTGATTATAATTAAATATTTTTAATTTCCTAAATTATCCCTAGAATTTTAACGGAAAGGGTGCAAAGTGCGGCGTCCAAAATAGTTGTGGGATGCATTATGCAATTATCTAAAGTATGAGTATTAAAATGTCATTAATCCAAATTATTGGGATGCAAAATGCAATTAACTCTAAAATATATTAACCTAGCAAAAAAACAATATATATATATATATATGTATATGTATATATATTTATGCATTTGTGGGAACATCGCAATTTAGATGTTTGATGTTTGTATTTAGTACATTCTAAATAAAATACAAATTTTCGAGTCTTAGTGTTTTTTATAAATTTTTTTATAAATAAAATAAAATATACATCCATGGTATTTAATTTGAAATTGAATCCTTCATTCAATGGATTTTGTTGAGATATACGGATTAGGATATTGCTTATATAAGGATGGCATTATGTTTCGAATGACTCTGCTTCTGCACAGAATATTTATTCCTTTTTGTTTTAGCAGACCCTTTGTAATGACATTCATTCAGACCATTTCTCCTTGTTTGAGCAGGGCCCTTGAGTATGCACCGCCTGTAATAATCACTTGGCATTTGATATTTTGCAAGTATCATTGTGGGTAGGCCAAGATTTTTATTTTTATTTTTATTTTTGATATAAAATAATAGGCCAAAAATTCACTAATTATTTTTTAGGATAGAAGTTGCATGAAACACACACATGCGAAGAGAGAAGCGTTTCAATTTTATCATACCATATTCTAATGCTCTTGTTTGCTGAAAACAGGTTTCAATGTTTGTTTAGCCTCCTAAAAATATTTTTGAGAAGTCAACCAAACTCAAGAAAATCAAAAATTATGGATCTCGTCAGAAATACAGGGAAGAAATACCAGAATATTTTATGATATTCAAATGACTAAAAATCGAAGTATGTTGGAGGATTTAAACACAGTTTCTCTATTTTTTGTAAAACGGTCTACTAATATGGCGGCTCATGAGTTAGCTCGTCTGTCATATTCTTTTCCAGATCGAGTTTTCGATAGGTTTTCTATTCCTATTGGAATCAATGATGTATTGAGGAGTGAATTATCGTATGAATAAAAGCTTCTTTGTTCGTCAAAAAAAAAAAATTGCATGGGAAAATATATTTTTCAAAATAAAATTATTTTTTCGTAAACAAATGGAGTCATAATTTTAAGTTTAGATGCATCTCGATTCCTCCGGAATTCTGACTTACTGAGAAATTTAAGCTCAATTATTAACATATTTATATTTTATAATGATTTCACACTTAACTTATTTAATTTAAGGAAATATTATCAATATTTCTGAGACATTTAAATTAATAGATTATACTAATTATACTAGTGAGAATCTCTAATGAGATCCTAAAATAATGTAAAGATTATTTTATTTTGATATAGTAAGTTAAGTTATAAAGGAATCAATCGGGGGCAAATTGCACACGCAAGTATAAATAAACGTTTCAAAAAGTTTTTAAGAGAGTAAACCACCCGCTCTAAAAGTAGTGTTTTTTGAAAAGTTCGGCATAAAAATAATTTCATCATTTTCAACAATCTTCGTGTACAAAACATTGAGTTTTGTAAATATATTTTTTCATTTTATGTTGAACTCCTATACTAATAATAGTTGAGCTAGCTGCCAAAAAACCTATCAAAATTTTCTCTAATTTGCAAATTAATCAATATTATTTTTTCTTTGCACGTTTAACCAACAAACTTTACATAATTATAAAAAAATATTCGACCAAAATCCCAGGTGTTATTTCTGGAATTAGGGTTCATAGCAGTTCTTGGAAATCAATGTCGTTTTGATCGTGTTATTGGACTCCAAATCCCAAGTGTTTGTGACGAAACTGAAACTCAAGTTACAACTTATACGTTTCTGATACCAGTTGAAATATTCGGTATAAATTTTAATTTTCATGAATTAGGTTTTCGTATTTGTTGATTTCTACATGTTATTGATTGTATGAATGTATAGATCTGTTCATGTGGATTACATACATATTTTTTCATAATTTTCTGAGTTCATTTCATAGTTGATCGGAAAAATAATTTTTTGACACCGCCCGTTTTATTCTCTTTCAATTTCCGGTTAATCACAAAGTTATAGATGATATAACTTGGTTTCCTACTCTGTGGTGTTAAACTTTGATTTGCAAAACTTTGAATTGCAATCATTTTATTAAGTTTGGATCGAGTTTTGGTCAGATTCCAGCCGGCGCAAATTGGATTTTTTTACATGATTATATAAAATTTGTTGTTTAAACATGCAAACAAAAAACAATATTGATTAATTAACAAACTGAATAAAACTTTGACTGGTTTTTTGGCAATTAGCTCAATAATAGTTAGGCAAAGGTCTATAATTTCAAGGCCCAAGAACACAAGCCAAAAGGATGGAATATAGCTCAGCATAATTCTAAATTCTACATATTCAAAATTGACAACCAAAATCCTGACCATCAAGGTCCATCATCCTTTTACCATCAAAATAAATAAAGATGCAAATTTCAATGTACTTGACACAATCAACTCGTTTTTGTGCTGAACTACATTTGTAATGACTGAATAGATTATGTTGTTTGAGCATAGTAATTAATCTAGTCATCATCTTCGTCTTCCTCATCAACGCCTGCTGCATTGAGAGCATTTAAGCGTTCGATCAACTTGTTCTTCCTTTCATCATAAGTAAGCTTCTTCAAGTTAAACCTGCAAAACAAATTTGCATATTTACTTAATAATGAGAACTGCATTACTAACATCAAAAGAAATCACCAATATGATAAACTTATATAAATGCATCTTATAATAGTCAAGAGCTTAAAGGGCAGGACGCGAAGCTTCTGTCTATGAAAATTGCAGAAGCATTAAAATATTAGCAAATATGACTAATAACACTAGGTAACTTGAAACATCAATAACACATTTACTACTTGTTGGCTTTACCTCTTGCGTTCTTTGGGTGGCTGTTTCTCTGACTTCTTAGCTGTTGGGTCTGCACGTATAGCTGCATGAACTTTCTTGTAAACCTCCTCGATGCTATCAGCATCAATTCCTTTCTTTGCATACAAAGAGAAATGAGTTTGATATTTCTCTGGCTCATCTTCCAGCAATGTCTGCAAAAGAACAAGATAGTTTAATAAAAGATGAGATGACAAATGCCTTGGTTCTACATGATATACTATTAGAATAAGTAAAGGTACAGAAGAACTTGGAATGCATGAAACTCACCCTCATGTATGCAGCAACATGACCGCCATAGATATATTTGTGGTGAACCTCAGCATCAAGCTGCTTAGAATCCTTTGAAAAGCCAGCAAATCTCTTTTCACTGTGAGGAATATCAAGGCCACCATCCAAAGCCCCCTAGTATTATTGAAAATTGATGAAGTGCTAAAATGCAAGTATACATACAACATGACATCCAATTTCACACCCTTGAAGTACAGATTAACATCTATGTGCAGCAATGCACAACAGAGAGCTGATATTTGAGGGATACAACCAGAACCACATTATAATATTTGATATAGTAAATTTATATATCTACTGGAACCAAACAATTGATGCCCCAGTTCAACATATGTACAAGATACATCTATTATGCTTTTGAAGTACGGTAAATAATGAAAATGCCATGTTCCATCTCCACTGATCTACAACTTCACTAAGTTAAGAGAGCATAGAACAATTGGGAGAGATAGTTACTATAAGTCCATTTGCATTCAAAACCATTCATTGCCAATTTGAGGCTATACAGCTTTGCCAAGATGGACTACATGAACAAGACAATGTTCAAGATATATCCACGATTGATGTTCGATTTCATGAACTCAACTTGAAAGCATTTATACAAGCCTTCGCATTAACAGTGCAGCAAGAAGAGCATCAGAAGATAATCATGAGTAGCATTTTTTGATGGAGGGAACATGCATGACAAATTAATACAGGAAGAGTAATTCAGATTTACATTTAGCACGTGATGTGTATGAACAGAGGTAAAATTAAAATTGCATTCATAAACTTTACATGAAGTTTAAATTGCAGCCTAAACTACCTTAAGAGCACCAAAAACACGATTCCCAGTGGTTGTCCTTAACAGACCAACATCAAGGAGAGCTCTGAAGGGTCTTCTGCTTTCAGCAGGTTCAACTGAGTAATCCTCTCCAGTTGCCTATAAATAATCATTTTCAAATATCAAAAAAATGTTGCAAGGCTTGCATCCTACAAGGTCCAAAGAATTGAAACTGTAGAAATACTAAAAAGTCTAACTTGTGTTACCTCGACATTTCCTTCATACTCGTCATCCATTTCAAGTTTTTTCAAAACACGACGGGCCAAGAGAAGTCCAGTGCAGTAAGCTGATACACAGTTTAGTTGCACAAGATGTCAAAATTCAAAGTACAAAGATTATTAGAGAGATATATTCATCAGTAAGCTATCTGTTTTGCCGTGAGTGTATGTTACTACTAAATTAGGATGAACATGTATCATACCTGCTGCATAGTTTGTGAGGCCTGTGTCAAGTCCATATCGAGGAAGCTCATGAGAATAGGCTGCTGCAAGTATCATATCTCCAGCAATGCTAGCAGAGATAATTTGTGCGGTAATATCTTTGTTTGTCTAACAACGAAATTAAGGCTGAACTTGAACAGTAGATTAATTCATGGTCCTAGACTCAGAAGGCAAAGCAATATAATTCTTTTTTATTTGCAAACATATGTATACAATCTAAAGTATAACAACAAACAAAAACAACTTCTCAACTGAACAATAAAACTTACTGCATTTTCTAGCTAGAGCATATCATATAATAAAAACCAAGTAAAGAAACATAACAAGAAAATATCACTTCAGATAAACAACCTAAAGGATACAAATCGCACAACAAAGCGGTACTTAGGAGTGTTGTACTTGTTCTTGTCCTGATTGATCAACCGAATCCTGGCACGGTAATCAGTCTTTCCCTCTGAACATTAAATAAAAAACACACTCCATCAGTAAAACCAAATAAAAAAGAATCAAGAATCCACAACAAATAAACAACAAAACCTCAATGCTCACCTCTCCTTCTCTTGAACTTAACCTGAAACCTCTTGAAGTAGGCCCTCGGTTTGTTAGCCTTCACAAACACCTAAACGAACAACAATAACATATATAAGCAGACTTCAAAATAAAACGCAATCAAATAAACCTTTTCCACTCTGCAGATCACAAACACGTAACAGCTGCTACATTTAGTTCAATTATGTCATATACATTTTATATCACCGAGAACTTTACATTGCATAATAAATTATTAAAATGCACAAAACACAATAAATAACTTCAGAACAAAATATAATATATAATGTAATACATGGATATTCAACAACTAAAATGCTCCAAACACAATAAATCATAGACATTCATCGACTAAAATTCTCGAAACACAATAAATCATTTCCAGACTAATTTTCAAATAAACTATCACATAAAAATGCTCAAAACACAGATAATTCACAGCAAATCAAGCAAATATATCACAATTTCACCAATTGAAAACTAATTAAACGCCTAAAAATGCATTTAAACATATGACATAATTAAAAAAACAAATCTCATGAAACGTAACTTGCAAGAGTATATACACATATAGACACAACGATTGAATGAGTATATACACATATAGACACAGGTGAGAAATGAGAGAGCTGACCATTGTTGAGTTTTGGGAGGGAGAGGCTCGAGCGGCGATGCTGCGACTGAAACAAGGGGGTTCTAGAGCGAGTATGTAAGTATTTATATATAGGCATCTACATTATCAATACGGAGCCCTAGTGTTAATATAGATAGGCCCATTTGATATTGGCTCTTGAGCCCACTGGACTGTTATTTACTTGCTAGTTATCCAGCCCAGTGTATTTTTTTTTGGAATTTTTGGGGCATTATCTCATCTCATTACTCTTATAATTTTTATCGTGCTAAAAATAAATTTAATAAATTTCAATATTGTGTGTTTAAAAATAAGTGACATACTTTCAAAACAATTACTTTTGTTACGGTAATTATTTTAATTTATGTTATGCTCACATGAAAATGATACGTTTTCTAGCTTTTTGAATTAAAACTTTAAATTTTTAAACTTTATTATATATTATCAATATAGTATACTGTAGAGGGAATAAATCTACTGTCACATATTAGAAACAAGAAACAAGGAAAGAACAACACGAGGGGTGTTGTTCATATATATACATACATATATATATATATATGTATATATATATGCATATATATATATATGTATATATGTATATATATCTATATATACATATATATGTATATATATATATCTAGATAGGTATACATATACATATATATATATATATATATCAATATAGATACATATATATATATGCATATATATTGATATATACATATATATATATGCATATATATTGATATATATATATATATGCATATATATATATATATATATATATATATATATATATATATATATATATATATATATATATATATATATATATATATATATATATATATATATATATATATATCCATATATATAGTCAATCGTTCTAACTAACTAGGTGGTTATGATCAATGGGCCGACTGGCTTTCTATCAATACGAATTGGGCCGTGCGTAGTTGACTGGTTTGAACGGTCCATTAGTGACATGGGCTGGACATGTTCTAAATATATAGTTGGTTCAAATATTATTTTGGGTATTACAGTTTGTCCCTTTACTCTCTAGATTGGGCTAGGTAAATTTAGAGAGTAAAATTTGTAATTTCATGGATATAGCGTTTATAAAAATTCATTTTTAAATGATCTAAAATTTATTTTCAAATGATATACTTAATTCATTTTGCATCCAAAAAAATCGATGTAATCGAGTTACATGGCAATGAAAATATAAGTATATATTTTTAATATATATGTGGTGAGTAAAATGATTAATTAAACTAAATGTTTAAAATCATGACACATGTTACTTGGTAAACTGTGACCTCGTGGTTATTGGTCATTTGAATGAAAACATAAATGGGTCGGACTAGCAAGCCTAACTAAAATGATTTATTTGATATACGAGCAAGGGAAATCAGACTCTGTATCGTTGTCTTCTCTATTACAAAAACTGTAACTCACGATGTCTGAATCTAAGATGTACTTTCACAGTGCTTCATCTCTGTTGTTGATATGTTTTTTCCTCTTTTTTTTTATATCCAAACTTTGAACTTGACTACTATTTCTCTTCAAAATATCCATTGGATTCTTAGTATATGATATAGAATGATGTTGAGCCCTAATAAATTTGAATATACATGTTAGATAGTATCTGTAAAACTGGGTTTATATACTATGGTATCCAAAATACTTGTACATATCTGGTTTGATGTTAGGAGTATTCCCCTCTTTGGCTCATTATTCCATTTTGTTTGAGTTTCACAAACTCTCGAGACCCTACTTTTCGTATCCAGGATATTACCAACTCTTGATTCTCGAAATATATCACTATATAAGAGTTTAAGCAGATCTTCAAGTGTGTGAGTTAAATAAAAGATTATAGACTCGAGAGTGTGTAATTGATTTTTATAATTGTTATTTTTCTTCAAAACCCACCTTTTGAACTTATTTTTATGCACTTTCCCTTTTGCAGGTGTCTCCCTTTATTTGAAGCTCAAATCCGTACTTGTAAATTGTTATTCATCTTGTAAGTTTATAATTCTTTCTTATGCTTCATATGCATATTTATGCTTTCGTTTTTGTTGTCGTAGAAGCTTATACATACAAGATCTAGCTTCTTTATCCTTTCTAATTCATGAATATATGACTCTGGTTTAATATGAAATATATTCTTGGATGCAAAGCCTTCGCTTAATGTACAGCTGTTTTGCTCACTCTGGAACACAATATTGTGCTTGAAAACTTCTTAAAATGCTTTACAGTCTCATTTCTAGATTTTTGATAATTTTCACAATGTACTAGTTGTTTGCTTTTAACAAGTTTTTATAGTAACAACCTTATTTTACACATGGACTTGATCCATTTGAGTTTTGTAATTTAAAACTTGATAATGTTAATGCTTGTTTGCCAATTATTCTTGATTTCCTGTATATGCCTACGTAATCTCTTGAAGGCTTGAATTTCGCTTAGCTTCATTTGTCATATCTTGGATTAGAGCCATGTAGTATTCATAACCATAATGTGTAGTAGTAAATTTTAAAATTAGACAACTCCACTTCGTCTTGCCCCAACATACTTGGTGATAGATTTTTCTTATAATTTTCTACATCTTCTACAGGTACAGGTTCATTCCCCCTGGAGCTTTGAAAAATTGCCTTGCCTTTTCATGTAAGAATCTTATGCAAACTATTATTTACAACTAGAGCAACTGAGGCGTATGGCTAAGAAAAATATTCCATGTCATCGGTATCCCCATATAAGTTTGATTTAATTAAAAACATTTTTGTTTTAGTGAATGTATGTTTATTGGGTCTAATTGATGAACCATAATAAACGGTCTTGCTTGTAGCCAGCCATACAGACTTTCCATGAGATTCAATGTCTTATTTTGCTAATTTCAATTTTAATATCATTTACTTGGTGATAGTATCCTACAATGTAATAAATTGGTAATTGTAATCGAAATAACTCCAAAATTTTATCGATATATGCATCTACCCGTGAGTACTTGGAACCTTTGAGTATCGTATTGTAGCTCCGTTAAACACTAGGTTCACATAAATAAACCCATTTGGTGCTTAAGTAATTCCCGATTTATTGGCGCAACCGTACTTAACATGCGACTGATGCCCCTGAGATCTGCTAGTTATGTGGTTCTGAAATTGGTGGATGGATCGTGAACACAAAATCTAGTATCATAAGTACTTTAGTCAAAGCGACCACATGTTATCTAAACAACTACACATGGTCGAACAAACCTCAATGTTGGTACCTGTCTAGCAGGGTCGTACATATGGTCGGTTGGATCATTAATAATAACAGGGTCAACCGCGTCCCTAACTGGTATCAGTGAGGGGCCATAGTCTTGGTTAATATATAGTTATCCGGACTTGTATCAAGTTCTTTCCAGACCTGTGGTAGAACCATCATGACATAAGAGATATAGTCGGTTGAAAGGTATAGTTAATTGAACTAGTAGCTTGTATGCATGCACCCATGGGTATATATAATGCGATATAGTAGGATGAACTTTTTAGTTGGGTAAATAAAAAAAATGAACGGACTTAGGACACCTGGGCCCAATATGGACGCTTCAAATAATAGTTTAAATAGATTATTTTTCCTGTAGGAACCTTATAAAGGTACTCAATATTATTAGTATGATTATGTGAGGTCAAAGCATTTGAACAACACATATTGAATCATAGTGCCCAATAAGCTTTGATGTGTGCAACTGCATGAAACCAACGTATATAGGTTACTAGAGTGGCCATTGATACATACTAGGATCGTGTAACACAGTTGTAGAGTTATACAAGTGTGGAGTTGAGTGAGTGTTGTTAAGTGTACGTATATATATATAACTCACTCACTCTTCTCTTTCTTGTGTAGGTGTCATGTCTTCATTGTCGTCCCCACCATGCGACGACTTCCAATCCGATATAGATGACTCGACTGTTAAGGGTGATACCACATGTATAGATGATATAGAGGATACATCACACGAGGTTTCTGATTCTGATGTTACCTTGTCAAAACGCATTACTATAGCTATCGAATCACCCATTCCATGAGGTTATCCCTTTGAGAGTATAAATGGCGAGGCTAGATCGAGCGGGGCTATAATAAAAGGTAAAGCTTATCAACAAGGCTTTTTAAAAGAGAAATACAATGTGGTTTCCTCAATTATGCCACCTACAATTCTTGAATTGAGGGTGCTTAAAAAGATCCATCAAGATATTGACATATGAATTCCAAGGATCAATGAAAGAATTGATAGTGAGCTAAACGAATGGTGTCCTTTGTATACTTGTGTATTTGATGAGGGGTTTCGATTTTCATTTCCACCATTTATCTCGACTCTATGTGAATATTACCAAATAGCTCCCAGTCAGTTGATGCCTAATGCCTGGAGGATAGTTCTTAGTATTGACCGGTTATCTGAGGTGTTTGGGGTTGGTATAGGTTTGCGTGGGTTCTTGAGCCTTTATAGCTTGAAGGAGTACACTAAAGAAAAGGGTCGAATATTGGTGTACACTCGTCCACGTAAGAGGACCTTGATCACTGGTATTACCTCCAACTATAGGTACTTCAAGAAGAAGTATTGTTACTTTCGTGGGGATCATATGTTCTCGGAAGAAGCTCTCAAGTTTCCCCTTTATTGGAAAAAACTAGGTATGCTTATTAATTTTACATTTATAGTTGACTCGATTGAGCTCCATCTATCTTCTTTGTACCAAGTTAGACATCGATTCCAATAATAATATAGAGTAGAATCGGGGGAACCGTAGCTAATTGAACCAACTGAATGGATGAAGCATTTATACCACATAAAATTACAGTCGAATGGACACAAATGGTTTGATGAATTTTAAATATGAGAGGTCATGAATGCTATTCTATCTGTTACAATATGTCCATTCATTGCATTTTATACATAATAGCGGCCGAATGAAATTACATATAGTTCATTGAATTGCTATATTATTGATTTGACTATTGTTATGGCGCGTTGGATTATAAGTTTGTGCTAACCGTTTGACTATATCTTTTACAGATCACAGTCACAATACTGTATCAAAGTTAGACGGTAACCAGAAAAGCTACATCAAGGAGTTGTTTAAAATATCTAAAACTCAAAGAAGCTATCAGTTTCTTCTGTACAAGTTAGATCTTCCTCACATCATACTTTAGAGTGGGATCGCTGAACAACTAACTAGTGGTAATATTTTCAAGAGACCTCATTCTTTACTTGAACTAGTTAATAGGTGGTCTTTTGAAGTGCTCTATGAGGCTTCTCTTCATTTCCCCCCACTTACTGACCAAGAACGTACTCTTGTTGCTCAAGTAGAGATGTTTAAGCTACCTCTTGGGTCGACTACTATGGTTAACAGGAAGAATGAAAAGGCATTGACTAGATCCAAGTCAAATGATAACATTGCTCTCATCACATCCAAGCCTCCATCCAGGGTACCCAAGGCGCACTTAAAGAGGCCAAGGACTGACAGTAATGATGAAGATTCCACCATGGTTGTCATTCCAAAGAATGTTGGCATCTTTGATGATCCTCCTAGCGCTGATGGTTACCTTGAGTCTTTGGTTAGTTCGTTGGATACTCTCAAGTTCAATAAGCTTGGGGAACTTGGAACTGCTGATGAGACATTGTACTCAAGCTACAAGGTATGATTTATACTTTGTGCTGCACCAAAATACTAAGTTGGTTCATGTAGCGATCAAGTCATACGGTTGATTGAATTGATTAATGTGTGCTTAATTTCAGGGATTCGTGGTAACTGTTGTCACGTGCAAGGCACTCTATGATAATGCTGCATTTGTCTCTTCTCTTCAGAAGGAGAATGATGTATGCATGATAGAATCAAGTCATTAGAGAAAGAGAATGAGTCCCTCAAAGGGAAGATCGGTCGAGTAGAATCTCTTGAAAGCAAGTTAAAAGAAGTTAAGGGCAAGTATCAAGAGCTCTCTGAGTGTGTCAAGCGAGCACTTGAGGACGCAACTATGAAGTCACGGGGAGAGTTGCTACTGGAATTCAAGTTGGGCAAATCTGTTGCATGGGAGGTTGATAAGTTTCTTAATGACTTCAAAGAGCCGCTTCCTGATGATTATGAGGAGACCTATCAGCATGTCACTAAAGGGGATGGGAGTCCTGATGCAGATGGCTTGATTGAGGCTCATGTTGACACTATTTGTGCTTGATATATCACATGTACATTGACTGTATTATATCTAAAAGTTTTATTTCCTAGGTACCTTTTGATGATACTATTATGGGCGTCTCAACTTCGTATGTTGGTTTGAGCCATACTTATAGTACTTTTGCCTTGTACTCTATTTAGGTCGACAACGTTAGTCACGTCGACACTTTACTTATATTCTAAATTTGAACGACCTTTATGAAATTGACGTGTTCTTTTGATGTAGTCGAGTTGCATGAGGCAGTTAATGAGTTTAACAGCATAAGCGAATATTTTTTCATGAATAACTAAAAATGAATAAAAAAATTATTCAAGCATAATCCAATCATAGACACATATACAACACATTGTTGATGCTCAAGTTACTGAGATACCTTGAGTGTTTGGTGCTTCTTCTAAATGATTGAAATGAAGAATATTGATGTCAAAGACCTGGTTTCCCCTAGCTTTGATATTAGTGAAGTTACTTAGCAAGATTGAAGCTACTCGATGATCGAAGTCCAGGTGACTCTAAATTGCCCTGCAATAGAAAGTTTGTGTGCTTTCATAAGAGCCAGGTATCGACCCTAGACCTATGGGTTTGTATCCCCATCACGCTACCGTTGCGCCACTCTGATCAGGTCGGTGGCATAGACCACCGACCATCTATTGAGTTAGTAAGCTTCTTGAAGTAAAAATGTAATTGAAAATAGGAACATAAAACTTTTTATAGAGCGGTTAAGTCAGTTATATCGAAGCTTGTCTGGGACCCCCATCACAAGGATGGTAGGTGTAGTGTCATTGCTTGAGGTAAGTCGATTCGATTGAAGAAGCTGCATCCCCCGTAACTCAAGTGTGGCACTAAAGTGCTAGATTAAGTGAACCTGCATAAGGCTTGATGGGTGTGGTTTGATCGACCCTTAGGTCATCTAGGACACATATTAGCACTTGCATATAACATAAATAAGAAGTAATTAGTAGACTGAAGTTTAGAAGGTATACTGTTGAAGATGAACTGCGTTCCAACTGTTGGCAATGTGGCGTCCATCAAATGCTTGAAACTTGTATGCTCCTTGCCCCACTACCTTGGTAATCTGGTAAGGTCCCTCCCAGTTAGGTCCTAACTTGCCTAATCCAGCTTCCTTGGTAATTTGAAAGACTCTTCTCAACACCTAGTTGCCCACATTGAATTGTATGACTCTAATGTTCTTATTGAAATGCCGGGCCACTTAGTTTTGATAGGCTGCAACTCTGATGAGGGCTTGTTCTCTCTTTTCATCAAGTAAATTCAGTTCATGTTGTAGTGATTGCTGATTGTCTTCTTCGGTAATATATTATGTTCTTGCTGTGAGTAGTTCGGCTTCTGCTGGGATGACTGCTTCGGTTCCATAGGCAAGGGAGAAGGGTGTTTCCCCTGTTAAAGTTTTAGTAGAAGTACGATAATCCCACAACACTCCAGGTAGTTCATCTGCCCATCCCCCCTTTGCTTTATTAAGGCGCTTCTTAAGTGTTGATACTACTGACTTGTTGGTGGACTCAGCCTGTCTATTTGCTTGTGGATACCTGGGAGTTGAAAAGGATAGTCGAATGCCTCATTCCTTGCAAAAGTTTTGAAATTCTATGCTGATGAACTGTGAGCCATTATGGGTCACTATCTCTTTTGGAACTTTAAACCGACATATGACATTCTTCCAAATAAAGCTCTTCACCTCCTTGTCACGTACCCTAGCAAACGCTTCAACCTCGACCCATTTTGTGAAGTAGGCTGTGACTGCTAACATGAACACTAATTACCCCGGTGCAATATGCATCTTTCCTACTATGTCCATCCCCCATTTCATGAAGGGCCATGGGGTGAATGTAGAATGAAGCTTCTCAGGTGGCATATGAGAGACTTGAGCAAACCTCTGGCACTTGTCACATCGTTTTACAAACTCGTATGTATCCATCCTCATTGTAGGCCAATAGTAGCCTGTTGTTAGGGCCTTGTTACACAGGCTCCTTGGACCAGAGTGGTTGCGGCATTCTCCCTCATGTAGTTCGGTCATTACATATTTAGCTTCCTCCGGGCTTAAACATCTGAGCAATGGTCCCGAGAAGGACCTTTTATAAAGTCGACCGTTATAGATAGTAAACCTTGCTGCTTTAATTTTGAGCTTCCTTGATTCATATTTGTCATTTGGAAGTACGCCACTGAGTAAGTAATCAAGTATGGGTGTCATCCAAGATTCATCATTGATGTCAAAGACTCTCTCCGACTCCTTCCAAACTGCAGGCCACTGAATGCATGCTACTGGATTGACATGGTTGGTTTGTTGTTCTGCTCCTTTCCATACCGTTGGCCATTGCATGTAGACTACATAAATGTTTATATCTTCCTTGACTTGGAGTGATGATCCAATGTTAGCAAGTGCGTCTGCATCACCGTTCTCTACTCTTGGAACTTGATTAATTGAGAAAGTACTTAATGATTTAGCTCTTTCCTTTACAACTTCTACATAGGCAGACATTCATGAGTCTTTCGCTTGATAGACTCTACTAAGTTAATTCACCACAAGCTTGAGTCTGAGATAACTTTTATATTCTTGGCATTGAGTTCTATAGCGAGGTCGAGTCCAACGATCATTGCTTCATACTCAGTCTCGTTGTTTGTTGCTTTGAAGTCGCATCTTACTACTCTTTGAATTACTTCACCGGTTGGCTTAGTGAGAACTATTCCCAATCCGCATCCTTTACTAGCACTGGATCCGTCGACCGCGAGTTTCCATTTCGCTCCCAATGGTTGGTTAGACCCATTTTCCAAGCATAACACTTCTTTGTCTACTTTCACTTTCGCCTCCGGTGAGAAATCCACTACAAAGTCTGCTAGGGCTTGAGACTTGATTGTTATTCTGGGTTGAAAATTGATATTGTATTCACTGAGTTCAACCATTTAGTAAGTCAACCGGATAACTCTGGCCTATGTAGAATTCTCTTGAGTGGATACTCGGTCCGAACAATGATTGGATGACTTTGAAAGTATAGTCTTGGCTTCCTCCCCGATCTGACAAGTGCAAGAGCCAACTTTTCCAACTGATTGTACCTGGTTTCGGGATCCAATAATGATTTAGAAATATAGTAGATTGGATTCTGTTTTGTACCTTCCTCCTGGACTAGAACTCCGTTGACAGTTGAATCTGATACTAATAGGTAAAGATAAAGTGGTTCTCCGTCTTTGGGCTTGGCTAATAGTGGAGGAGATGTCAGGTACTGCTTGAGTTCGTCTAATGCCTTCTGGCATTCCTTTGTCCATTCGAATTCCTTTGTCTTCTTGATTTTGGAGAAGAATATGCATCATCTTTCTAACGATTTTGAAATGAATTTACTGAGTGCTACAATGCGACCGTTGAGCATCCCTTACACTCTTTGGTGGTTGAAGGTTCTGAATTGAGCGAATCTGATCTGGGTTGGCCTCAATGCCACGCTTTATGACCACATATCCAAGGAACTTACCTGAAGACACACCAAATGAGCATTTACTGGGGTTGAGTTTCATGTTATACCTTTCTAGTACTTCAAATGTCTGACATAGGTAATCCAAATGGTATTAAGCTTCTAAAGATTTTACTAGCATATCATCGATGTAAACCTCCGTAGTCTTGCCTAACAACCTTCTGAACATCTTGTTGACTAGCCATTGATAGGTTGATCCAGCGTTCTTGAGTCCAAAAGGCATAACTTTGAAGTAGAAGATTCCTCTTTCAGTAACAAAGGTTGTCTTTTCTTGATCGTCTGGATGCATAAGGATCTGGTTATAACCACTGTATGCATCTAGGAAGCTAAGACGTTCATGTCATGCTGTTGCGTCGATCATTGAGTCAATGTGAGGTAGAGGGAATGGGTCTTTTGGACAAGCCTTGTTGAGATTGGTGAAGTCGATGAATACTCTGGGTTTCCAATTCTTCTTTTTTACAATAACTACGTTGGGGACCCAGTCAGGGTAGTTGACCTCTCGGACAGAATCATTATCGAGGAGCTTTTGGACTTCTTCATTGATTACTTGATTTCGCTCGACAGCAAATTTTTTGTGTTTTTGCTTAACTGGAGGGTGGTTTGGATCCACTTGTAGCTTGTGAGTTACCACGTTAGGATCAATTCCAGTCATGTCCTTATGAGACCATGCGAAACAATGGTGATGCTTCTTCAAGAATTCAATGAGTCGAGTTCGAAGCTCTGGGGCTAATTTTGACCCAACTTGGACTTTGTGATCCGGGAACTCGTCACTAATATTGACTTCATCGAGATTCTCCATGGCTGGTTCGACAGTAGAGTTTGGCAGCTCCACATTATTCGCTTGATGTTTAACCGACTGGTCTTTTCAAACTGAGTCTTTAAGCATCGTTTGATAGCACTGTCTTGCTGCTTTTGGGGTACCTCTAATTTCTCTGACTCCCCATTTAGTAGGAAAATGGATGACTTGATGATAAGTGGAAGGGACTGCTTTCATCTCGTGAATCCAAGGTCGCCCCATTATTACATTGTTGGATGAAGGTGCATCAACCACTATGAACTTTGTAAGTAGATTGACTCCTTCGGCATATACGTGTAATGTTACTTCGCCAATTGAATGTTTGTGCTCACCACTGAAGCCTACTAACACAGTTGATTTGTGGACGATGGTGGTCTCATCGATCCCCATCCCCTTGAGAGCATTTAAAAATAAGATATTAGCGGAGCTACCAGGATTAATTAAAATACGTCTAGTCATGCAATTAGATATTAATAATGAAATGACTAAAGCATCATGGTGAGGGAAGGGAAAATCTGTAGCTTCGTCATCAACGAAGCTAATAGTCTGGCCGGTGTAGTTGGTTGGAGCTATTCTCGGCTTCCCCTCATCTATTGAAGCCTCTCTCGCATGTCTCTTAGCGGCCGAATATGTCACTCCACTAACTTCTGAACCCTCACCGATCACATTACATGTTCTGATTTGTTGAGGTGGCTCTGGCGGTGGTAGTGCCTTGTTTTCTGCTTTGTTATAAATCTCTTTGCCTTTGTTGGATAAGAACTCTTTGAGATGACCCCTTTTGAGTAACCCTGCTACTTCAAACCTGAGGGCAATACAATCGCTAGTGGTATGTCCATGATAATTATGGAACTCACACCATTTGTTTAAGTCTCGATGGTCTGCTGGCTTCTTGATCTTTTTTGGCCACCTGACTTTGTCACCCATTTTCTTCATTACCGCTACAATTTCGACAGGTTCCACATTGAGAGTATAGTCTGGAATTATTGTTGAAGTCCACGCCTAGGCTCCTTGTTGTTTCGATCATCTCGTCTAATTAAGTATGGTTCAGGCCTACGTTCTACTCGTCTGCTAGCTCTGTGGTCTTTTAAATATGAATGATGACTGACGGATCTGTTAGATTCGTCTTCTTCCCATTTGATTTGTGCCCAAGCCTTTGCTAACACGTCTTCCATGATCCGACAAGGGTATTTAGTTAATTCCTTATAGAGGTCGGAGTCGAAATGAAGACCTTTCCTGAACGCGGTGATAGCAGTATCCAAGTTACACGTTGTGATGGACACCTTTTCTGCATTAAGCCTGGCAACATAATCCCTTAGAGATTCCCTTCTACATTGCTTGATCTGGTAGAGGTCGTCTGAAAGTTTTTCTAGCTTCCTGCTGCTTGCAAATTGCTCTACAAATGTGTCCATCAATTAAGCAAACGATGAGATTGAATTGTTATAAAGGTGTGTGTACCATTGAAGAGTTGGTCCAATCAAACTTGATCCAAAGCCTTTACACATACAGGCTTCTCTGAGCTCCCTAGAAATAACAGTCATGAACATCCTCTGCTTGTAACTAGCAATATGGTCGTTTGGATCTGTCGTGCCATTGTACATCTTCATGGTTGGATATACGAATTTCTCAGGCATCTCCAACAAGGCAATGTTATCCACAAATGTAAAATCCACGAAGCTGTTTGGTAGACTCTTCTTGATGGGCGCAGGGACTCCTAGAATGCGGCTAATAAGAGCTTCCATGTCCCCAAGTTTTCTAGCTACCATTTGTTCAATGAGTTCTTTTGGTGTGAGGGCCTTATTGCTTTCTGGAGGAGTAACCGGAGGTGTCTCAGTAGATGTGACATTGACAATATCGTTGGAGGTTACCTAATTGGCATCTTTCATGATCTGCTCGGAGGCGTCGGTAGATTCCTTTATTGGAGGAGGTCGGACGACATCAGCAAGATCAACCACTGTAACGCCAGCATGTATCATGCCACTAGATCTCACAAGACCCCTTGTGGGTGTTGTTGAGTGAATGTTAGAAGCTTTGCTGGTGTGTCATGCTGGAGTTGAATCCAGAGCCTGCATTGGACTAACGGTTGAATCAACTTTTCCTGTTTGTGCAGCATTCAGTCGATTGGCCTCCAAGGACTCCACTTTCGAGTGTAGATTTGTATTTTCCTCACGAAATGCTATGTTCTACTAACACATGGTTTGGAGATTGTTGTTGGTCTCCTTGATCTGTTCTATCAAGGCAGCGAGCTGGGCCGAAACGTTGATCTCTCCTTCTTCGAGATTAGTCATGGCTAGTAGAGTACGGTTGCGTCATTCCCACAGAAGGCGCCAAACTGTAGAGGCAAGAAATCTACTATCACATGGATTGATACAGGAACGACACCTGTCAACCACAAACAAGAAACAAGGAAAGAACGTTAGGCCCGAGGGACACCAGAGGTGGTGGCGTCTGAAGGGACTCCGACGCTCAAGTTAGTGAAATATCTAAATAAATATAAAGTAAAGAGAAATAAAGCATAAAAGAGATAAAGTAGATTGAATCCAACCGTCGGAGGGTAAGGTATGACCCTTTGTGATGGGATGTCTGGCGTTGAAGGGACCGTATGCGATCAGTAACCTTAAAGCCTCTAAGTTAATATGTATCGTAGACTAGTGGAGTAATATATAGAGGAGGCTCCGTTGTATATTGAGAAGTAGAGAAATAAAGTGTATTCATTCTCTCCCCATAGTTGGCTCAACAATGTATATATAGACGGGTGGTTTAACGTTTTATCCGAGATTCTTGATAACAATATTTATCCCTATCTCCTGATAAGGGTTCTCATGTAGTTGAGGGGTGTTCCATGATATCTGGGTATTTGAATACCCATGTTTATCCTTATATATATATATATATATATATATATATATATATATATATATATATATATATATATATATATATATCCATATATGTAATCAATCGTTCTAACTAACTAGGTGGTTATGATCAATGGGCCGACTAACATTCTATCAATACGAATTGGGCCGTGCGTAGTTGACTGGTTTGAACGGTCCATTAGTGCATGGGTTGGATCTGTTCTAAATATATAGTTGGTTCAAATATTATTTTGGGTATTACATACATGAACACTGAAATTATACTTAATAATAATATTTATGTTATAGAATAACTTCAATGCATGATATGTGTTATCCTATTATTTATATTTATTATATTATAAATATAAATCAAAAAATAATAATATATTAAAAACTATATCATACTTTGTATGAGATTTAAATTGGTATATTTTTCAAAATTTGTAATCTGTGATTTAAAATAAATAACAAGTACAAGAAATTCATTAATATGTTCGCACACTATTTAACAAAATATAAAATATCAAAATTTTAGAAGTTACTTTAGAAGTTAATCAACTAAATATTTGATGACAAAAAAGTGATAATAAGTAGGGGTGTCTGCGGGTCGGGTCGGTCGGGTTAGGGACAATTAATTAACCCAATCCAATTATTTCGATTTTATAAAATTCAAACTCATTATAAAAAATATCTAGAAAAACCTAACCTCGTTAACAATATATTGGGTTGAGTTAGGTTGGATCGAGTTACATAAAATATATTAAAAAATAAAGTGCACATTAAAATTTAAAACACAATATAAAGATATGGAGTCTCAACTTCCACTAAGATGCCATAATACTTGCTTAGTACATTCAAATTTTAGAATTCAAACAAAAGACATAGTGTTAAGTTTTACACACCAAAATAAAAGTTTTTTTTATTAAATAAACATACCTGCATTAATTCAAATCAGAATTCAATACATGATTAAGGAACTTGTGTGGATTTACAACCCATTTTCCAAGGTCCGACATAGAATAAGTAGCTAACAGATGGGCCACATTATTTGCAGACTTACTGGTAAAAACAATTAGCACATGATTAAAGTGCTTACATAACTCAAGACAATTCGACACAATAGTATAGAAATAACTCTCTCCTTGTTCCCCATTGCATGCTTCAATAAGTATTTTAGAATCAGATTCAAAGATGCAATGATTAAGAGCTAGGCTTTTAACCCACGACAGTGCTTCCTTCAAGCTCAAAACCTCAGCTTCTCGAGGTTGCCATCTACCTTCAACTCGTCCAAACTTAGCTCCCAGAAAACTCCCATAAAAGTCTTGAATAACACTCCATAACCGAATACAACCATTAGAAAAAATGGCCGCATCAACGTTAATTTTTTGCCATCCCACGGGTGGCTTATTCTAGCTCCTTGTACTCCTTTCTACTTGTCCCGTAACTCATGTATTACCCACTCGAGCTCTTCTCCATTCATGCAACAGGTTTATGGCTGCAGTCCTTATCCCAAACACAAATCCATTCACTCACTCCCATACCCCATTTGTTTCTGCGATTCCAAAGGCTACATCATAACATCCTGTTGGTCCCTGATATTGTAGAAGGGGGGTTGAATACAATATCTGAAAATTAATCGCGGAATAATTTGGATTAAAAATATTATTTTAATTACTCGCGAAATATTAATTGGAATGAAATACTGTTCAAGTGAAAGATATAATTTTAACTTGATTAGTATTATAAAATTAATATTAAGAAAACAGTTATATAATTGATTAAAAGTTCTTGAACAAATTTGATATGAATTGTTCGTATTTAACAATTATATCCAAACTCAGCACAGAAATCTGTGAATATTACAATGCAGATAAATTACTGAATTTGATCTGATTTTCTTCTCTGAGAAGTTGAACAACAAACAATGAAGGGCTGATCTTATATTTATAGAGATTTGAAGATGGCTGCTATGACCTTTTTCAGTATGACTTTATTTCAAGAAAATAAGTCTGTATGACTTATTTTAACACTTGTATGACTTATAAAAGACTGGGCATGACATATTTTGGTCGGTATGACTTACTGAAGCTCGGTATGACCTTTTGAAAGTTCGGTATGACTTATTTAAAGTCATATTCGGATTTTATCTAATTAAAATAAATCGGTATGACTTATTTTAATTAAACAAAATTGGTTCAGTATGACCTTTTGAGCACAGAACTCTCGGTATGACTTATTCAATGAGCTCGGTATGACTTATCAGTCGACTGTTCCGGTATGACTTATCTTTAACAGCTTCGGTATGACTTTCTCTTTATTCAGTCAGTATGACTTTTATTAATATAATTCGGTATGACTTATTAATAAACAGTCGGTATGACTTATTTATTAGTCATTTGAATTATATTAAAAGTCATATTAAGTCATATCTTTTATAATAAATTAATTCTACTTAAATTAATTAGTTAATTTACAAATTAAATTAAATTCAACTTGAATTAATTTAATTAGATAAATTAAATAATCAATTAACATTTGATAGTAGAATTAAAATACTATTTCGTCTTGTATTACCGTGCTATCAGTCTTGAAGTCTTTCAGTCTTCATTGTGTAAAACCACTTGAGCTAGATGATGAATATTTATTATTTTAATTGACACACAAATGTACTGTCTGGTTCATTTATGTCATACTATAATAAATATTCTTCATCTTTAACATTAAGCTGTGGTCTTCTGTTCTTCTTCTGCTTCACTGTCTTCATTCTTCTTCTGGAATCTTCTGTAGTAGCCACTTAGAATCTTTTGAATCTTCTGAACAACTGCTTCTCTATTTTTCTCTGACGCTTGAACATATAAATGAACTTCTTCCGGTGTAGAGTAGCAACTTCATTATAATTCTTCTGACAAGTTGATTCTTTGTGTCTAGTTGACATTCTTCGATTTGATTCCATCCTCAGTATTTATTACTTACTTTAATTTCTTGCATGAGTTGAGTTGTCATGTACTAATTACAAATAGGCCTTGACATATGCCTTTCAATCTCCCCCTATTTGTTGTTAAACATTTAACACACAAATTCCTAGAGGATAACTCAACTAACAACTAAGAAACTAATATGACATTTAAGAACTGTAAGTAAATAAATTGTTCCCTGGATCATATAATACATTTCCAGATTTCTTGAGTAACTGAAATGAAAGATGTTTGTTCCTCTAGCACTGAACATAATATACAAGTAGTATTATCTTCATTTCTCAGACTCATCACTACTCCCCCTTAGGATGACAGAGATGATGTCTGTTCTCTTCTTACCACTTTTCCTCTGTTTCTCCAACTCCTGTCTTCCCTTCTCTTCCAAGGTGAATTCAATTTCCCCTTACTTGAATTATCCAACCATTTTAATAGAGGTAACAAACATGGCATACATACAGCATTGTTAATTCATTGTTAGGGTTTTTTACTTGTAGTCATGTATGACTATATGTCTACCTGTTACTAAGTACTAACGTAATACTTAACAGTCATAGCATAGTCTTATAATATTTAGTAGTCCAACCTAAAGATGCACAAAAAATTCGAATCCGAAAAGCTCGTCCGATCTGATCCGAAAAAAATCTGGAAAAAATCCAATTCGAAAAAACCGGTCCGGGACTGATCTAGTCCGCGGGCCTAAATGGAGCACAACATGTTCAAAAAAATCTGGCCTGATCCGATCCAGAAAAAATCCGGATTTAGGCTCGGCCCGAAAAAAATTGGGATTTAAGCCCGATCCGGATGAAAATCTGGTCTAGATTAAGCCCGGTCTATCCCGATTTTAGACAAATTTTCCCAAATTTTATTTGGATATTTCAGAATATTTGGATAAAATTTCGAATATATTTAAATTTTAGCCATCTTCATAAAAATAAGAAATATTAAAAACACTTTCTAAAAATAATTATTTTTATTTATAAAATTAAAAAATATTAATATTTAAATATTAAAAAAAAATCTGGTCTGGCCCGATATGACCCGATTTGCGGACCTAAAATGGGCCAACTATTTTCCTTCAAAATTTGGACCGACCCGACCCAATTCAAAAAAATCTGAATTTTTTATAATCCGATCTGAATCCGGTTCAATCCAGGTTTTGCGCATCTGTAGGCTAGCCCATCCTATATTATTTTACGGATCGGGTTGAGTTGGCCCAAAATAATCAAAAACCTTATTCAACCCATAAAATTCATGTTTAATTATTATTAACCCAATTTATTCCCGATTTTATTTTTTTGGGTTGGGTCAGCTGAAATTCTGGTTAGTTAGGGCCGGTTATGTCGGGTTAACCCATGGTCACCCCTAATAACAAGTATGATAATATGTTTTTGGGTTTTTTGAAAAATATTAATTTTTTTTTGTTGCAAAAATACGTTTTTTTAATTTTCTATTTTACAAAAATATAATATTATTTTTTTAAAAAAAATAAGATTTGTATCATGATACAAATAAAATCAACCTCAAATGTAACTACGAGCAAATTCAATTTTTTTTAAAAAAAGTTGCATTCAATTGCATTTACTAACACAATTTATATAAAAAAGTGTATTTAATTACTTATAATTACAAACCGTGTTTTTATAAAAAAATTTAAAAAAATAATAAAATCACAAAAAAATTAATATTTAAACCTTCAATAAATTTAATACTTTAAATTAAAACATCTGCATAAATAACTAAAACCTACTCTTTGATTTATAAATATATTAATTAATTAATTAATAACATCATTCTTTCTAAATTAGTAAAATCATGCCGTACTCCGCACCTGTTTAGTGTATAGACAATCCCATCCATTCTTTCCGGACTTGGAGCAGATAGATACACAGAGCTATATCTATATCTATATCTAGAGGCTGAGATACGAAAATGGCTTCTCTGATGAACAAACCCTTAACATCTATATATAATACTAAATCCTCGCATTTGTTCTCACAAAGCAATTGTTTTAAACCTAATTTTCTCAATTTCAACAAGCCTTCTGTTACTTCAATCGTCTGTAAAGCTGTTACTACCAAGCCTGACTCTCAACTTAAAGCTCTCAATATTGCTGATGATGTTACTCAGGTGATACTTACACTTCCTTGTATGTATAATTCACTACCATATTCACCTGATTTTTGTTTGATTGGTTGTTATTTATCTGTTCTGTTTGTTGTATTGTATGAAAATGTGTTGATTAGTAACAAAATAGATGAGAATTGTGTTGTGCTTGTTGATCTGAATATCTCCGAAGACGTAAATTTAATTCGCGTGTATAGATAGTTTTCGGTTGATTATTTGTTTGTTAAATCAGGTGATAGATATGTAGGAATCGTTTTATGTATAATTCACTGTGATATAAATTCTCAGTACGATATTCAGTTGTTTTACTTGTTTATGGTTTATATAGTTGTTTATTGGTTTAATCTGTTCTACAGTATGATATTGTGTTACGAGTGTTGATCATAATGTTGCGGAAAATGATAGTCAGGTGATATGAACACTTCTATGTCTGTATTATTCACACAGTTTTCACTTGTTCTTTGTTTTATTGGTGGTTAATTGGTTCAGTTTGTTGTAATATATTTTAATGTGTTATGTTTGTTGATCTTGATGTTGCCGATGACGTAAATTCAGGTGAGGAGTACTGCTCGTTGCATGTTTATCTCACTACAATATCAGTTTGCTTATAGTTTATATGAAGATGTAGTTCAGACTATATATTCACCTTCTTTTCAGTTGTTTATAGTTTATTACAAGATGTAGCTCAGACGATGTATATTCACCTCCTTCTATGTGTATAATTCACTACGATTTTCAGTGTTTTGTTTGTTTGAGTGTTCTAATTTCTTGTTAATTTCTTACAACTGAAACCGAAGTGGTGTAAACAGTGAATGTATTGCTTATATTTCTCTTTATTACATGTGACAGCTTATAGGGAAGACTCCGATGGTGTACTTGAATAATATAGCAAAGGGTTCAGGTGCAAATATAGCTGCCAAGCTTGAGATTATGGAGCCGTGTTGCAGTGTCAAGGACAGGTTGGAATTATCTATATGTCGGTTCTGTTTGAGCACGATGATAAATATAATCTTGGATTTTTGAAAGTTTTAGTCCTTTATTGTGCTAGGTTCTTGCAATATTTGTAATTCATGTTGTGTGATTCCTCATAAGTTTGTCATCAGGTGTTTAGCTACACAGATTTTGCGCTACCACTTGTAATCTGATTTATCTATCACATCTGATACTCAAGCTACTGTCTCATGTTATGATACATCAAGTGTTAACATCATTGTGATTTAGTTACATTTTTGTTATATACTGAGATGTTTATGTCTAAAGTTTCTAAATATCCTAGTGTAGATGGAACTATGTTAATTGAATCTCTAAAAAGTAAAAACTGATGTTATTTTAACCCTAAAATGTAGTATATTTGTAGTGCAAACTTGAAGGACAAATAAGAAAACCTGGCTTTATTCTTACAGAGATCTTGCAATTTCAGGATTGGTTACAGTATGATAGTTGATGCTGAACAGAAAGGACTAATAACACCAGGGAAGGTAATTAGACGATGCATTATTTAGTTTATAATTTTCTAAATTTTTATTATCGGTCCAATACTGTATTGATCTTTGGATTTGCTACTCGGAACAAGAGAGCATATGTGGATGTTATTTAGGAACCTGTAGAATACAATTCTAGAAGAACAAGAAATGAGAAATACGGTCAGGTTGAAGGAGATTCTGAGAATTGATTATATCTAAACCAAAGTAAATCTACTTACTTACTGAGCAACTATCCCATCTACTCTTTTGGTCGGAAATGCAAATGAGCATGTTATTTGCTAAACAACAGATCTTTTATTTATGTATTACTGTTACCACTGCTTAATTTAAATCTTAATTGTTTTATGTTTTAAGACAGAATTGAGTATAAAATATTGGCGTATCTAGTTATGAGCATGTAGCTGATACATTTCAATTAACAAGGACTAAATCGCACAATTGAAATACATTCCGAAACCGGAATACAATAACCTTTAGATCCTGTCTATTTCAGCCTAGTTGATTTTGGTCCAGATTATTGGTATCTGCAGTTGTGAGTGGTTACAAAAGTTATTTTTCTTTAAGATTCATGCACTGGATTGAGTATTGAGCATATAAAGTTATGACATCTTACCATTTAAGAACCTAGAAGGCTAGAACTATGTTTTTTATACCATGACTAGTTCTTTGTTATTTAATTTCTAACAAATGATATGAAGACGATAATATCTCTGGATAACTTGGAACATATGTAGTAGCATCTTGTAAGCTCAAACTGGCTATATGAAAACTATTGTTACTATATTCATTATTCACTGAGTAGATTGTGGTAATCTTTCTGGCCTTGTAAAAATGTCAGATGGGATGTATTCCATCTACTGAGTTGCTTATCCATAGCCACTGGGCTGACTGTACTCTTCAGAAGCCTTGTAGGATAGATAGATACTGCATCTTTGTGTTGCACAGTTATCTGGTTCGGCAGGGGCATGCCATTTGGAAACTGAATCTTTTCATTATCCCTTTTACAGAATAGGGTTGGGTAAGGTTTCCATAGAAGACTTCTTCTATGTTTATCTGTTCTTTACAAACCATGGGCAGTTAGTATCCTAAGATGTTGAAACACTAATCGCCTCTTCCAATTTGCTCAAAGTTTGAGTTCAAATTCTAGTTTGTTTGTGCAGTGCTAAATGTTTTCACGATCTTTGATCAACAATTATATTCTTTACCTCTGCAGAGTATTTTGGTAGAGCCTACAAGTGGAAACACAGGCATCGGCCTTGCATTCATAGCTGCCTCAAGAGGATATAAGCTTATATTAACTATGCCAGCATCAATGAGTTTGGAAAGAAGGGTGCTTCTGAAAGCATTTGGAGCAGAGCTTATTTTAACTGATGCAGCAAAAGGCATGAAGGGAGCACTTTCCAAAGCAGAAGAAATTTTAAATAGCACACCGGGCGCATATATGCTGCAACAATTTGACAACCCTGCAAATCCCAAGGTTTGTCTTATTTCCACATTTGTCAGCAACATGTAAGATGTTTGTTCTCTACTGGAATGTTTATTCTAGCTATCCATAAGTTGCAAAGTTGACTGGATAAGTCAATGCAAACATACATATCTTTGATGCACATCTATATATAAAAATGATTATTTCTATACGTGATAATCAGATAGCTGTTTGTCTTAGATAGATGTGAAGAGTCTCTGTGTGTGTGTAACATATTGGACATGTACTTGCAAACATTGCAATTGGTGGTTGGCATCTTTGTGCTTTGTGAGGCTTTTATAATCTTTATCTTTATATATATAATGGGTTAATTATCAAAGTCGTCACTCGCTACGGCCAAATGATAAAATGTATCAGGTGAGTCACTAAATACAAAATTGACTCGTTTAACTCATTATTTTGAATTTTTGTGTAAAAGACCATCACTTTGTAATGACTAAATTGATACAAAATTTGATATATTTAGTAATAAGAGTATAAGACCGATACTAATTTTTAAATTAATGACTGAAGTGAGCCACTTTTACGATGAGTGATGAGTGATTTACCTGATACATTTGAGTAAAACGAGTGATGACTTTGAATTAGTATCATGAATTAATTATTTTATTGGGGCTAATTAAAATCCTATAACGTGGACTTATTAATATCCAATTAGAACTCATCAACTCAATTAAAATTATAAACTATTACTTATTTTAAAATCATATTAGAATTATAATGCATTGTTAATATTATAATCCTTAAAACAATATAATTATAAATTTATAACAATATAAATTATTTAAGCCAATTTCGTAGTATAAACTAATTAATACGTCTAACAATATAATAATATTTGTATACATTAAATGAAATTAAAATAACTACTGAAAATATAAAAAATATATGTATAATATATCATTAAAATAGAAATAATATAATAATAAAATATTAAGGGAAATCCTTGTATTGTACGAGTGTAAGCTAGTTATAATAACTTATGTAATGCAGTCCAACTTATATTTTTATGTCATGTTAGAATTACTTTAATCGTGCTCGGCGTGTTTTGGTTTGCAGTTCAAACGCCTATAAAAAATTAATAATAACTAAAAAAAGTCAAGTAGTAATTTATTTATAACATAATAAAAGTTATGAGTATATATCTAGAGAATTTAAATATATAAATTAAATTATTTGTAAATTATAGATGTATAAATAAAACTATATAAGGCTATAATAATTTCATAAAATAATTTTAAAAGTTTGAATTTGAATATTAAGAACATTAGTACTGAATTCATATTTTATGTTTTATTTTTCGATAAATATGAATTGTTCATGTGCGCAAAGCATGCAAAATTAATGCAAATTATAGTGATATTAGTTATTCCAAAATATATCCTTTAATATTAAATTTAAAATAATTTAATATATATATAATATAAACTAGCTTATATCTCATGCGATACATGGTTATTTTTAATATCTTTATCTTAATATTTTATTTTAATATTTTCATTTTTTATTTATATTTGCTTTATTGAAGAGATGTGTTTAAATTATAATAGTCTTATGTATTTTAATTTGAATAGGTTTTCAAAATAATAAGACACATTAAAATGGGTTTTTGAAAATAAATTGGCCCTAAAAATGTATTTAAAATTTTAAACTAGTGTTAGTTAAATATATCATTTTATTCAAAAGCCCTGTTTATGAACTTCTGTCTCCGCTGCTCCAACCTTGGTGAAAAAAATAACAACCAGGAGTAAAGATGGTACATCACTACTTTATAGTAATGATTGGCTGTGCTATCATAAACTAATACTTGGTTAGTAACATAGCTTTATGGTCAACATAAACCACTGTTACTTCTGGTCTATGCAGTCAGATGAATTGCATTTTGCTTCTGTAGCACCATTCTAGTAATATGTTTTTTAAACACCACTTACAAAAATGTAAATTATCTGTTCTTCAAACAAAATTGTTCCTCACAGTTCTTTAGTAATTTGTTTCGTAAAGCTGCTGTCCAGGAAACCATCTGATACGGCCGTATTTCGCTATGGCAGTTGTATGTGTCCACATAATCAGGAATCTACGATTTTGAACTTGTGACGTGTCACAACTCACATATATTAACATGACAAATAGCGTCATTTACCTAAAACTTGAACTGCTTGTATAAATTGTCATTATGTGATGAGCATATGATAAGGTGCATATGTTATATTACATGGACTCAAGATCCCTAGAGGAGTAGAAGTACACTTGGCTCGCTAGTTCTTGAACAGTTTTTCGTTTCTCTGCTGTATTCAGATTTCAGTACCCACCCCTGATACCTGAATGTGATTTTAGAGTAATATAGAGTCCATGTAACAAAGACTGCTCTTAGATGATTCACATGAAGATTTGGACTCCTTGATGCCAACAGTTTAGCTCACCTGATACAATATAGTTCTATCTGTTTACTTCCACAGTAATTTTATTGCAGCAGACTGTTATTCTTAAGGTCATTTAGTAGGATTTGATCCATGATTTTTCCGCAGATACACTATGAGACAACTGGTCCAGAAATTTGGGAAGATACAAGTGGCAAGGTCGACATTTTTGTCGCTGGGATTGGAACTGGAGGCACTATTACTGGTGTTGGTCGATTCCTAAAACAGCAGAATTCTAGTATTAAGGTTATTAATTATCTTTGAAAAGGATTATATCTGGTTTATTTAGTCACATTATGTGTAGTAGCTCCGACATGTAGTATGTGCTCATACAAAATACTATATGACAGACTGCGCATGTCATATATGTGTGTTTTTGTACATATGTAATATGCACACAGACAAATAATAAATGGACAACCTGTAGTTGAAATACAAATCACCTTCTAATGGTAAAGATGTTCAAGTTAGTTTTGTCATTCCGACGCTTTATTTTTGTTACATTCGTAATCTATCAGGTTATTGGTATCGAACCTACAGAAAGCAACATACTCTCAGGGGGAAAGCCTGGTAAGATTGAAGAATATATTCCGTTCACATAGTTTTTCATTAATATTCATCATATATTTATGTTTTTGTCATTTATTTATTTGATAATGCAGGCCCTCACAAAATTCAAGGGATTGGGGCAGGTTTTGTTCCAGGGAACTTAGACCAAGATCTGATTGATGAAGTTATACAGGTTCTTATTTTATTTTGGTCTGTTAGATCTTGACTCTTATAATTTAGATTCAACTTAATCACCTCGCATCTGTAAATTAAAATTGAGATAATTTTTTAATGTGACTACATGTATACATATAGGTGTGCTGTATCAATTCATGCAAACAATAACATAATGTTACCTAGAACGTGATTGTCCTCAAAATGATGCAGGAACATTTTAAAATGGAGAGAGGGGGGGGGGGGGGGGTTATATAGATACTTGCAAAGATGCTGATTGCATTGAAGTTTTGTACTTTCATAGTCGTATCAAAAGTTAATTTCTAGATAAGCACCAAACATACCTAGCATCAAGCTAAGTGTATGGAAGGGTGAGATGTACAGAGACCTTACCTCTACTCGTAGAGATGTTTTAAGAAAGATTTCTGGCTTTTGAGATTTTTTTTGGAAGATCACGAAAATTTGGAGAATTCTTTAAGCTTTTAAAAATCGTCGTGGATGCATGATTGTGATGCGTTTAGACAATCAAGGCTTGCATCAATATAATGTCAGACATTAAATATTTAATATCTGTTATGTCTTCTTCTGCAATCGGGAGTAGTTTTACATAAGCAAACTTACAAATTCAAAAAATTATTATTCAAAAGAGAAAAACTTACAAATTCCAAGCTTGAAGAATTAAAGAATCCCCTCTTTTTGTTCTTTTCAGCTAAGCAAATAATTCACTCTTTTAATCTTTTTGTTTGTCCATATTTCTAGGTCTCCTGTTGTCGTGTTTGTGCATTGTGTATGCAAGTGAATAAGTGGATTGTGTTTTCTTTAATCTGTGCCTTTGTGGAGCAGGCCAAGTGAAATGGGTCAACTTTTTTAGGGTAGTAGGCAAGCAAACGGTGTCGTCTAACTACTGCATAATTTTATATATATATATATATATATATATAGTCAAGGGTAGGTAGTTGACTGCACTGCCAACATGGTCCATCTGCCCCTGTCAATCAACGTGTGAAATGCATTTGGATTATGTTTTAATCTTTTTTAGATTTGCAGAGTTTTATGCTATTATACTCCATATCATGACATTATCTTTTGTTGACTTGCCAAACAATATCTTAAATTACATATTTAAATCTGTATTGTGCATGTTGCTTGCAAATTATAATATGAAGTTATAAATTATTTCAGATACCATATTTATGATTATATAAGTCTGATGTCTTTGAGTTATATAGTTATAAATCACATATTTACATTGTTTGATAAGAACTTGTTGATTTATGTTTCTTTGTAGATCTCTAGTGATGAAGCTATTGAGACTGCAAAGCAATTAGCACTGCAAGAAGGCTTATTGGTTGGCACATTTCTTAATCCTTTTTTTCTTTCTTTTGTTCCACGAGTTATACTTCTATTATTAAAAGTAATTTCGGGTATTTGATATCATTGGCAAATTTGCATGTGCCCTCAAAATCTGAGAACACGTGTTTGCAAATAATAAAGCTAGAGTTAAAAGAAGGGCCTTCTACTGCTTTCTGTCTTTAGGCATTATTTTAAGGCTATAAGTAGTAGATTGAGATGTGTTGAAATTGCGAAGTGTGAAGTGTTTGTAATTGTGAATACATTCAAGAGCAACTTTCAGTAGGATGGGTTGGCGGGTATAGGGCGATTTGGGGAGGGCAAATGGGCCTCCAAATATGGTAGAGATGTTTTTAGGTTATACAGAGTTGAGGGGTGGGTAGCATATGCCCTGTAGCAAGGAGTGTGTATTTGGGAAGTTTAGGCTTTAGCTTGCACTTTGCACACTTTTTGTTTTATTGTCTTTTATGTTGCTTCAAATTCTTGCAATATGCCTTTAAAGTTTAAACCCTGAAAATTTTTTAGCCTACCATTCACAACGTCTTTTACTTTTTAGGGTCTTATTGTAGCTTCCCCAAAAATCGGAGAATATACAATATTTCAAAGTTTTCCATTATTTTTATAATCTTTACGAGCTTCATAAGATTATTCTTAAAGCCTGGGGGGTTTCACGGAAACAGCCTCTGTACTAGTAGGGGTAAGGTCTTCTTACGTTGCATCCTCCCCATCTTCAGACCCTAACTAGAAATGGGACATACTGGGTATTTATGGTTTCATTTGTCAGCAGTTTTTCCTATAAAATATTTAAAGTGTGCATCTATTGTAATTATTTGCTAAAGCCTAATTCTCTATTTTCTAATTATTAAAGCTCATTTTCCTGGACATATATGTTTCAGGTAGGCATTTCTTCTGGAGCAGCAGCAGCTGCTGCCATCCAGGTCGGCAAGAGACCTGAAAATGCAGGGAAGCTTATCGCGGTATGTACTTTATGTGTTGTGTCTTTCCAATGAAATTTCAGAGTGGAGTAAAAATCAAAAATCAGTTCAAATGGTTTGTCCCAATGAAGTGAGTTCAATGTGAAATCTTAAATCAGAAAAAAAGTCTGAACACAAATACATTTCAAAAACTCCTCAAATCAAATCATATTTGTCGGGTTGAACAGAATTACGTCTAATTTCACTGCGGTGAACCAGAATTCTGGGAGATGCAACTAGTCTGTCCTAATATTGGTTAAGCATTCGTCCATTCAGCGATACATTTTGCAAATATTCAAGGATAGCTTTTTATGATAATAGACAAGGGAGAAAGGGGATCAAGCAGAAGAGTAATTTAGTTCAAAAGCCTTAAAAATGCAATCAATTAATAACCAAAATCATGATATGACATGATTTGGGAAAGTAAGATGGTTGCTTGAGTTAAGTAGAGATTCTAAAGCTTAACCACCAAGTATAATCCTAATTGAAAAGGGAGCTGGTTGTACTTGATATCTGCTTCCTAATAATCATCTAGTATCATACATGTATTCTAGAATATTCCTGATACAAATAGCTGACATCCAAACATTAATGTGATTAGCTCTGCCTCTTGGTTCCTTGGATAACATTCAGTGATTGTGATATGATTATGCTCGATGTATTTGTACAAGTGATGGCATATGAAGAATGTCATTCTACTTTATGGTTTATTATTAGAAATGTATCTATAGTTTAGAGCCAGGAATAGAAGTCCAAATTTCGTATAGTGCATTGCACTCTGTTACTGTTGTCAATGACAACCAAATTCTGACATGCAGATAATTCATCTATATCTATATTAAAAGTGTTACCTTAGTTATGGAACAATTCCCAACCAGGGCCTCCCAAAATAAAAAGTCAGTCACAAATTCACAATATGATGGTGTATCATCTGTTTTGACCGTCTCGTCTTTTTTATTATTGCTTTACCGCTCACCAGGTATTTTCTACAATATCTTCTCAATAAAAGGAGTTGTTACTTGTGATTATTGTGAGTCAGGGTTTAAGTGCTTTGTCCCTTTTCGGTTGATTTAAGGTATAATAAGAACTTGGAACAATGTTTTTAGAATACAAATTACTTTTACTGTCTTCATTCCTCACATGCATTTTTGTTTTAAGAAATAAACTGCTAAGCTGTGGGATTTGGGTAGAGAGTATGTTAAAAATCTCAACTGTGAATTGGTTATGAATTTATCTATTTCTCATGCAATAACAGTTTAAGAGTATTCTTGCAAAATTAATGGCCATACTGTCAGAAAAATTAAAAATAATGAGACCTTTGGACTTGAACTGAGACTAATGCCCATTGCTTTGGCATGATCAACCATTACCTCGTTTTCAGTAAAAAACTTACAATTTGTTGGAATAAGTTTCTAAAAGTCGGCTGCTTGAATCAGCAGTTGTAACCTATTCCAAATTTGTTACGAGTTAGTGATGCAATTTTTATCTTTATTATCTCTATACTAGAAAAAGGGTTGAGATTGAGTTATTGGCCATGCAGTATGTATATTATGTATTGCATACAACAACTTATCATTATTACTGTAATGTTTATTTTTTTAATTTTATGTCATTCATGCTTTGCAGGTTGTTTTTCCAAGCTTTGGTGAGCGTTATCTTTCCACTGTTCTATTCCAGTCTATCCGGCAAGAGTGTGAGAACATGAAACCTGAGTCTTGAAGTTCTTTTTCTTATGTTGATTGGTGAGGAAACATTTTTAGTGGCTTGCTTTATCCAGTATGCAGCTATTATATGCAATTTGTTTGTCAGGAAGGTTAGACTGTTTGCATGTAAGTTTTAAGTTTCACTTTATATTTAACTTTCTGTCTCCTTGATCCAGGAGATTATCACAGTAGGATATTCTGTGTACTATGTCATACGAAGAAATTGTGAACTCAAGTGTAAATCTTAAGCAAGCAATGCACAAATAAAAGGCCGAAGAAGGCTTCTCTATGATCTTGCAAAAGAATCAGTAGATTCATCACAGCATCTATTGATTTAACTTTTTTGTCTCATTGGTTCAGGAGAGATTCACAGTAGTATATTTTGTATACTACATGTGTATCTTGAGCAAGCGATGCACAAATAAAAGGCTGAAGAAGGCTTCTTTATGATCATGCAAAACTGTTGGTAGATTCATAACAGAATCACCGATCTTGGCTAAACACTGAAAACCAAATCTTTTCAGTTTTGGTTCTTAAAAGACATTGTGACCTCAGAAAATTTAAAAGCAGAGTTTATCTGTCGAATACGAGTCTGGCATCCATCATTTCTACCTAAAACCATTAATAGGAGGTGATAGCTTTTAGCAACCTGCCACCCCCGAATTGAATTATTATCAGTAATGTATGCCGACTCATCCTCGATGGTTTATCCAGTCAGTAATTCCTTTTAATCACCATTCGATGATAAAATAACATTGATTAGAAAAATGACCCTCGTATATTTTTTTGTCAAGTCTCCTGTGCTTTATAATGGACCAGATTTATTAGGCTTGAGAGGACACTGTTAGTTTTAATTTTTAATTGTAGAGTATTTTTAAGATACATGTTTAATTTTTTATTTTTCTAGAAAACGTAAATTAAACTTATGTTTTTAAAAAGATTTTTTTTAATTTAATAAGAATGTAGTTTAAAATTGTGTTTTTTAAAACTCAAAATAAAGTTATGTTTTTTAGTGATATAAATGCTCAGTTTTCTAAATTGTGATATTTTGGACCATTTCTATTTTAATATAAATGGCCAACGCCCTATTCATTTGAAGAAGCGGGTGCATTCCAAATATAATAATTAAACTTCAGGATAATTTTTTATCTATATTATTATTATTATTATTATTATTATTATTATTATTCATATAATAAGAGTAACAATAACAATTCAGCCACATCCGGAAAAGCCTATCATTGGTATAACCAAAAAAATACTAATAGAGAAGCAGGAGAAAGCTCCCTGCACCATATCTTCCGATCAATGGGACTACCCGTAAAATCCCATGTTTCAGGGCTGCTGGCAACAGTTCTAATCTTCCTAGATGAAAAAATACATCTTCTTCTAATGATGATCAGATATTCTTTGTATTTGCAAGTACTGGTATTCAACTGGTATGTTACTGGTGTGTTGTTTAGTGTTTCTAATGTTGTGTAAATTGAACAGTCTTCTATGAACTAAACATATGTAGTTTATGATGAATATTTATTTTATATAGGCTGAATCTTTGTTTTTCTATTATATTTTTAGTGTTTATTAGTATTGTTCTTTTGCTTGTGGTTGATTCAACCTTCTTATATATGGTTATGCATTATTGTTTGTGTGGTGATCTCATTATGCTGTTATGGAACTAGTAAATGTACATTTTGGTCATTTAAGCTATTTATTTTCGTTTAGGGGAGGAGGATATGTGATTCATGGGTATGGAGAGACAACCTATTTCTGATGGAATCGAGTAATATATTGGGTTATTATTCTTGAAAAGAACCGGCACCCATTAGGAACTTAGGAAGTAAGTCTTTTACTAGATTGTTGGACAAGAACACATTTGAAAGCTACATTGCACTCAACATTTTAATCAGAAGATATGGGAACAACACATAGAAAGCCAAAGAGTTTGCTAAATATGCATAGTTGAAATATGTCAAATGTTAACACACCAGTTGGGCAATCAAGGAATTTGCCAAGACACTCAACAAGATGATCAGTAGCTCAGTGCCTAGACACTACTCTTACAAGATAACCGGGCAAAAATTATCATAGTATAACATAGATGCATGTTATAAAACAAATTGTAGAAGGAATAAGTTTGTGTGTAGATCAAGTATTCTTGTAACATATACAATGACTTCAACAACACAAAAAAAAAAAAACCTTACCCAAATATAAAGGGTGATAATCTTGACGTATAGTTATTACTTCTCACATTATATAATCAAAGGAAAACTATGATGATGTACAGCATGGAGAAAATAATCATGCTGCTCAAATCGAAGTGGAAAAATAAGAAATGAAGCATAATAGCATATAGAAGCAAGAACGGATGAAACATGTTCAGGCTTAAAGCCGCAAGACATCACTCTTAAACATACTCACAATTTTGACAAAATCGAATTACCTACTTTTTCTTGTACTACAATATAATTAAGAGAAGACCCGGAACAAAATTTCAAGCAAACAGGTCTACTTCTTAGACTCAACTTTAGTAGGGAGTTGATTAATAATTTCCCTCCACATGAGGTCTACACAGCACCACCATCGGTTATAACAAACTTGATATATAGGTTCTGTAGTTATGTTACTCTATTTGTACAACATATGTAAATGTAGCATTTTCCTTTTTTTTCAAAACCTTTTATTTGTAATATATACAAACTTGCCAATATTTTAAGGAAACAAGTAAAAATATTTCACTGTCTTGATTAATGGTTTCCCCAAAGATTGTGTGGTATAACCTAATAAGAGGCTTTATGGAGGGCCCTCTATGTTTCAAAAATTATAAATCATTTGCATATCACGTACCCGCCGCCACACTTACTTTTTCCAAAATAGTAAGCTTAAGTCGTAACATATCAACAGAAAAAGGAGTAATGATAAAGATAAGATGGTATACAACTGACTGATAAACTCAGCCAATATCGACTGCAATGAACAATGAATGCTACAAGTAACATTGTTGTTTACCTCGAATAAGAAAAAAAACACGTAGGCAACTTACTCTTGCCTTCTAAATACAGCCATGAAACATGAGTATGGCACTACTCCTCCCGATTTTCAAGATCTGTGTCACTATTTCTTATAATAGCAAAGTTGTTACTAAATACGTTAAAGTTGTTCATATCATACACAAAAGAAGTGAGAATACGGGGTTCTAACTTAAAAAGGGAAAGAAAACCAAGTTTAAAACTAAAATCTTAAAACGCTGGCCCAAAGGAAATAATTCACATCAAAACAAGAAATATGACCTTAACATGTTAATAGTATACTAGAGTTGCATAATTCTATATTCCTATGTACACGAATATGCAGACATATACCTTAACATGTTAATAGTATGCTAGAGTTGCATAATTATATCCAACGTCTTCCTTAAGTTACAAATAATTACGCACAATCCCCCCTCCCCCATGATGCCCCCTCACCAGCAACAAAGAAGATTAGAACTGTTCCACAGTTAATTAAATGATAATAACTATAACAATAGATATTTTCCTAACTGTAACTAATAACACACAATTGACTTGAAAACACCACATAAATCAAAAGTAAATAAAGATTCAACGAAAAGCTTTAATCTGACAACACAAGAGAATAGAATGAGAAAACAATTGATGCACAAATTGTAGTCAATCAACAGCATGGGAAAGTAAATAGCTACAAGTATCGTAATCCATGGAACAGGAAAAGAGAAATACAAACATTTGAATTTTCACAATGTCAAGAAATAACAGACAAATAAACGATGAAGATAAATTCTTTTGTATTTATTAATAAAAGCTTCTGCAAAACTAAGGCCAGACTACAATGCATAGTCTTGACAAGTTACCACAATCTCCTGTCTCAGTCATATTTCACGCCTACCCTTCCAACATTCTGAGAATTGGAGATGCTGGAAATCCAGTGGAAGATAATATATACTGAATTTAATTAACTCAAGAACTCTTTGGGAAAAAGAATATTCTGTCAAATCTTGAGTAAATCTGATATCCTTTTCATTCTCCACTCGTAAAGACGACAACAAGTCAAAGAAAAAACAACTAAAATACAAGAAAAACAAATTAGGATTCATTACCGGTTAGCAAGAATCTTGTGCTTATGTAGAAACCAACCTTGCAGAGCCCACTCCACAATGCAGCAGAAGGTGCAAATGTTACTGGTGAAGTTTATAACATTCAGCATCCCATAACCGCACAATTGTATACAAAACTACCAGATTGCTTGCGCCCAAGCAAGTTCCACTGAGGGGGTCCATCCCTTGGAGCCCATGCAATCATTTCTATGAACCCTTCGCCTGCTGCTATAGGCCCCCCTATAACAATAAGGCGATCACCACATGCCTTAAATGCCAAGCCCCAGCCATTCATGGAATCTGCTCTTTCAGGCAACCTTCCAACAGTTATCCAGATTCTTCTATCCTTATCATACTTCCGGACTTCCATCTCTGCATAATCTGCTGCATACAACTCATTGTCTACCACTGCCACAAGAGGGGGAGCCTCAGCTGTAACAGGCATCCCAGTCTCGCCATCTGGATGAGTCCTCACAGGAGACATGTTGGGAATTTCAGTCCAAATTCTAGTTTGTAAATTATATTCCTCACCGCATGTAAGAAGCCTCGACTCACTGCCTCCAATCCCCCCAATTACATAAAATTTCCCATCCATAAATACAGATGAACACATTTTCCGTGTTTTATTCATGTTTGGAAGTGTTTCCCAGGCACCTAGCTCAGAATTGTAAAGCTCCGCTATACTCAGGGTATTTCCAGATAAATCACAACCACCGGCTAAAATAGCAATCTCCCCAGCACTAGCAGACCCAAACAAACATCTTGGAAAGTTCATATTCATCCCAGATGACCATGTGTTAGTCAATACACTGTATCGAAATATAAAAAGGGAACAAAAGACTTTGCCAAACACGAGAAGCTCAGTGCCAACGGCTAGAGATTCCTTATAAGAGAACATAAAACATTCATCCAAAGTCATTGTTGGTAATCGCATCCAACGGCTACTTTTAGGATCAAAGGCTTCCCACCCAAGCAGTTGACAAGAAAAATAGACCCAGTGTTCAACCACGCCATTCTGTCGTCTCAGTCTATAAAGCTCACCGCTTCGAATTAGCTCACGGAAGCTTCTATTCAAAGATGCTAGAGAGCCATGATCAGATCTTGAGGACCTAATAAATGCACTGATTGAGTTGCCACGGCCAATGGCTGGGATAAGAGACTGGACAGTGGGGATCATGGTAAGTTCTTCCGATGTTAGAGCTAAATTTAAGTTTTCACAAGCATCCAGTTGCTTAGGCAGCTTTCTAGCTCCAACTTCATCTCCATCAGATTCTAAAAGTCGCTTTCCCTGCTAAATTTCAATCTTTTCTATCCGTTAGTTCAAGCAAGGACAACTGTTTTCCCTGTCACAGTTTCTTGAAAACCTCCTCGAAACTAGACAAAACCTTTCTTCCAACATATTTTATTGATTAAAATCAGATAAATACCACTATTCCAACCTCAAAAAAAAACTTTTTAAATCTTGACCCTTTTTATTATCGTCGCCAAAATAAACCACAACAGATCATAAAAGGAAACCCAATTGCCACCAAATCTTGTCAAACTTGTAAAATTGATATCCCGATAGTTAATATACTAGATGTATTAATGAGAACACAATATAAGGATATCAAAAAAGCTCTTTTTCTGTCCCAACAAATCCTCTCAATAAATTAAGCAGACCCCATTACTCCCAGATGCAGAAAAAAGACCTGCAACAGAAACCCAAGTCTGAGCACACCCAAAATATTGACCTTTATATATCCAAAAATTAACAATTCAGATCAAAACATTATCCAAAAAAATTCAATTTTTTTCAGATTATCCCACATCAAACTTAGAATACACATACATATAGTAACAAGTTAATGAGCAAGATTAAAAAAAATCAAATTCAAACTGTTACATAGCTTAAATCATTGATCCACAGATCTCACTAATTCAGATCAAGACCACAATCAAGTACACAAAAATTCATAATCTAATTCACTTAATCTACACTTACCAATTACAAAAAAGTACACAAAAACACCCAAAAAATATCAAATACTAACGAAACATGCAATTGAGCTGAATATAATAATCAAGAAACCAACTTACTGACAGGATAAGAAAAAAGCTTGCAACTTTATTGGAAGGAATCAGAAATGTAACTTCTTTCTCCCTGACCCCCTTTCTCTACATGTAAATTGTATATAAGTGTGTGTATTTTCTAGCCTAGAATAAATTTAAGTGTGTGTAAATTGGGTATTTTTAGTTATAACTTATAAGCATTTGAAGTGAAAGAAAAAGAAGAGCCCTTCCGGTTATTTTTTAATCTTTTTTGGGTAACAAAATTCCTGGGAAGGAGAGGTTTCCTTTATTTCTTGCTTTGATTTATTTTGAAACTATTACGGTCCCTCCGTCCCGACCCAATTCAAGTGGTTTATTTGATTTTTAGTGGTTAATTTGATTAAATTTTGACCGAAAATTATATATATAATATAATTATAAAAAATATAAAAAGTAATATCATTAGAAAATATATTATATCTACTTTAAAATGTAACTTTTAATTTTTAAAAATTGTAAAAAAAATAATCTTTAATTTTCGGTCAAAATTTGGTCAAATTGACCATCAAAAGTCAAACAAACCACTTCAATCGGGACGGAGGGAGTAATATTAATAGATTATGATTGTCAAAGGGACAAGGCACATATTCCTACATGCAAGCTCAGCTTATATTACCAATACATGTGAACAAAAGAAAATGAAATTGTACAGCTTGATATCAATTTTCAATACACGCTTTTATGCGCGTAATCACTTCTATATAATGGTCTTAGGTAGCAGTTGAAAATGTACAACATACAACAGAAGCATCAACCATAGTAATAATAAAACTATTCTTTCTTCTTGTTAGTTTACGTACTTTTAATTATATAATATTTAGATTAAATTTACAACACGTTATCAGCACGAGTCTCTGCCCGAGCGAGTTTTATTCACGAAAGAGATATTGTCCGAGAAATTTTATTTACGAAGAAAGTATTGACAAAGAAGGTGTTACCCAAGTAAGCGTTATTCACGAAGGATGTATTGCTCAAATAAACTTTATTTACGAAGGATGTATTGCCCAAATAAGTTCTATTTAACAAATGAGGTACGATTTAACTTTATTTATTTTATTTTATAAATACCGTTATAATTGTTCTCGTCATTATTTATGAATTTAACAAATGAATTTATATATATATATATATATATATATATATATATATATTACAATTGATATGCTTTTAATATTATTAGTTACAAGTTTATAGTTGGCTATGTCGTCGTAATTTTATAAATTTTATTGTATGTACGCGATTAATTATTTATGTTTTAACATGCATATTATTATATCATATTTTAAATATTTATTTTGTAAATCAGAATGACGAATGTTGCAAAATTAGAGTTTGTTGATTTGGATGTTTCTGAGGATAATTATCTGTCTTGGATGCTTGATGCTGAATTACATCTGAGTGTAAATGAGTTAAAAGATGTTAGGTCTCGAAGTATTGTAGAAGGGGGGGTTGAATACGATACTTACTAAATTAAAAAATTCTTTTCGAATCTTTTATAGATAAATAATTTAGAGTTCGGTTAGTGGGTTCGAATTCATGAGGTGAATAGTGTTTAGGAGGTTGACTTACTAATTTTCTGTTTTTATGAATAAACAATAAAGATTTAGAAAATTAGCAAGTAATTAAATGAGATAAGTTTTCGGAAATATATCTTTCGTATATAAACTCAGAGGGGTGCTACACCCAGTTAAAAATATAACTGGTTTCCAAAGAACAAACTAGTTCTTTGCTTCCACAAAGAGATATAACTTAATCCATATACAATATTTGACTATGTGTTTATCCTAAAGGAATCAAGCTAGCAGAGAGTGTTTTACAATAGCCCTATGTATTTGCAACATAATGAACCGGCTAGAATATAAAACTCCGATGAAGAAGGTATGTGTATGGCTTTGTATCTCTTTTTCTCCGGCTTCTGTTACTCTCTCTATATCTCTGTGTGTGGTTGTATTTCTCAACACTTCAAAATGAGCAAGTCATTTTGTTTATATAGGGTAGACTTTAACAAAGGGATTGCTGAGGGGCGTTTTTGAGCTATGATCATCTTATGGGCGATTTTGAGCTTTGATGCATCAATTGGGCGATTTTGAGCTTTGATCATCTATCAGGTGATTTTGAGCTTTGATCAACCTAACAAGCGATTTTGAGCTTTGATAAACCTAACAGACAATTTTGAGCTTTGATCATCTATTAGGCGATTTTGAGATTTGATGCATCCATTGGGCGATTCCAAGCATTGAAATCCAATGGGCGATTTCTAGTCTTGATAAGTCCTTTGGGAGATTTCTACTCTAGATAAAGCTTATAGGCGATTTCTAATCTTGATCAACCTTAACTTTGACCTGCCCTTGACTTTGACTTGACTTTAGAAATACCTTTAAATTATTCTTTGTAATTATTTCTTTGTCTATCATCAATTCCTCCTGAAATTAACTGTTTCTTTGATTATGTAGAGTCAATTCTTCTCTTGTTGTGCTGACACCTAGTGCACTGGTCTGGTTCACAGATGACTAACACTGATTAGAATTATCTTCACTTGCAATTAATGTCTAGTTAAATTTCCTCAGCTCTTCCTTTACTTCGAGCACTGTCTATCAATAAACACTATACTTTCACTGGAATCTTTTCTGGTACTTAGACAACGTCTTCATTACTATCACAATCTTGAATACTTCATTTTATGTTCTTCACTGACGCTTGAATATATAAATTAAATTTTTTCAGTTAGTAAAGATTCAAGACTGCAGCTGTCTTCTTTAACCTTTGTCTTTACCTAGTCTTCAATACTTCTAGATTTCCATGCTTCGAACATTGTCTATCTTCAATCAATGCTAATACACTGAAATCTTTTAGTGGCACTCTATACTGAATTTTCAACACTTCTGAAATTCTGAAAGTCTTTATTACACATTATTCTTCACTGAGGCTTGAACATATAACTGAACTTCTTTCAGTGACCTGTAGTAGACTTCAAACTTCTTCTAATGTCTTGATTCACTGTATCTGCTTTATCTTCATTTCTTCCTGATTTCTGTATAGATGTAGTATTATTTACCTGTCATGTTCTAGTGTTGAGTTATCACGATTACTATTCATATGACTTCATAATCTCACTAACAATCTCCCCCTATTTGATTGTTAAACTTAGCAAACAAATCCCATAGAGAGGATAACTCAACTAACAACTAGAAAAAGTAATGGTCCGGGACTTGTAAATAATGTTACTAGTTTTTCTGGATCAGATTCTGTATTTCTAGAATTCTTGTGTAACTGAAATGAAAGATGGTTGTTCCTCTAGCACTGAACTGATATTCATGTAGTATCATCTTCATTTTTATCTGTTTGAGCTCTCTCTGCTTCAAAATCCTTCATAGTTCGAACTTAAAGAACTTATCATGAACATAGCTTCATAAAAATCAATATTCATGGGAACATCTTCAATAAAACATAGAACATGGCTCAAGTAATGTTCTCCCCCTGAGAATGTGATTCTTCTTCTTTTTCTTCTTCTCCCCTTCAGATGAACAATAGAAGTGTCAATTCTTTTATGTACATCCCACTTGGATGAGGAATCCTTTACTGAAAACTCCTTTCAAGTATATGATATAGTTTCTTGATTCTCCCATATTCTGTTATTTCCCATAAGGATCAGAAGAAAAGATTTTCTTCTTTTTCTTGTCTAAATTCTCCCACTAAAGATATTAACTTCATCCCTAAGGATACGAATATCGACCTTCTCCTTTTTATGATTTTTTTAATACTAAATTCTCCCCCTTAGTTGAGGAATCCTCCGATGGACCATAAATTTCTCATGGCTTGTCTTCCAAAGAAGGTTCTCGTCTGTCATTGATTTGGAAAACATAGTAGCTTTTCTTTCAGAAGTAGCAAGTAGCAAGAGTAAGTGTTTGGTCTATGGTTTCCCCACTTCTACTACGTTCTGTTAGTGTTTATACTGAAGTGTTGATCACTTTGAAGTGTTTCACTCTTTCTCTCCTTATCTCTCACTCAAGTGTATCTCTCCCTCACTTTCACATAAGTGTTTCTCTCCATCACTTTCACTTTGCATTCCAAATATAGCCTTCTGTACCTGCAAGTGAAATCCATCAATTCATTTATATTCTCATAACCTGATTCATCATAATGAACTGAATCACTATCAAGTGGAGAATTGCCTCGTGGAGGTGTTCTTGATCTATCATGCATAAACACTGTCTCAGCACTAGACTCAATAGCGTTTGCTAAATCACTGTCTAGTGGAGCCTCACCTCTTTGAGATGGGTTATCCCAAGATATTAATATCTGTTAGGGAATCTTTCCTTGTTCTATCAAGGGGTTGCCTCACACCTTCTCCGTGAACGAGAGGTGGACATTCCTTTTCAGGATCTGAAAATGTTCCTTCTAGGAGGGGCGACGTAGTAGGCACTATAATGAATGGCAATTTAGAGCCTACGTTTCCCTCGTAACCCGGTGACGGAAATTTTGTATAAAATACCCTAATTGACTCATCCGAAGAATTCTTATCAAGTAGTTGCCTCTGAAGCCTAGATAAATCTGAACAAGAGATCTAACTTTCAGGATGCAGAAGATTAACTTCTGTTTAAGGTAGATACCTTAGACAATGTAATGTATGGAAAATTAGAGTCCACATCTCCTCTGAATGCCTATACCTCTCACCGTGCACACCTTGCAATGTGTTCCTAGAATTTATGTGTTTAGGCTTACCATCAGCGTGAGCGCCAATGGTGTGCTTGACTCATTACAAGGTGCTCTGGCTAACGAGCGAATTTCAATGGACTCACCCTGTTGAGAGAATGATTCCAGAGATAGTTTTATTGCCTTTTCAGCTCTGCATCCTTATGAGAAGATGCAGACGAGCTTACAGTTACCTCAGATTATATACTACTTTTCTTCTCTGGAGGTAGAGCTGTGGGTGCACTTCCGACTTCATCCTTATTTGCTGCATCGAGTGCAGTTTCTCCCTTATCAACCTCTAACTTAAAAAGTTTCCTTATATCTCCAAGGGTTAATATATGAAAATGGATGAATAAGTGTTTGGTACTATGGCCTGGGTAAGAGATTGATGGGTTTTCAACCTCTTGGCCAACTTCTAAAGCCACTTGGGGCTAAATCGGACAGAGTTAATCAAGAAAAGATAATCATATTAGTATTCCAAAATATATTTTTCATCTTAGAGAGAAGGAAAAATATAATGAGCAATGGTAATAGATTGCATTAAAGCGCTTTTTAGCAAAAGAGTTTTGTCGGAACTAAAGATTGAACATTTAAGAGCATGATACGAAATTTTCTTTAAGATACATATCCCATAATAAAATGCGGGAAAGTGTATCAGAGAAGAAAGTTTCTATCCTTTATGAATTTCTTATAAGGCAAACTTCCCATAATAAAACGCGAGAATTTATACCAAAGAAGAAATTCAACTCTCTTACCAAATTATATCTTAATAAAATGACTATTTTCCATTAAACCTTTGCATTGTACGTTTTAAAAACAGTTTTGTAAAACATCTTGATATGGGCTGAAAGTAAGCCCTAAAGGCACAATTAATGTGGCATTGATTAGACCTAATGTGGTCCAAAAGGGAGGCCCAATTAATGAGGCTTGAAACCCTAGTTAGTAAATAAATTCGTAATTAATTGATTGACTAAATATACAATTAATTAATTATGTCCAAATACATGAAAACTACTCCAAGGAGTAGCCCCCAAGACACCTCAATCAACAAGGAAACATATTCCTACTTGAAAACTACTTCTATCACGAGAAGAACTCAGAATCCTTTTAGGAGGTGGCCTGCCCACCAAGGTTCCTAAACATACTCTAATTCTAGACTCTCTACGTCTATATAAATGGCATAACCCCTCATTCTTAGAACTACGTTTTTGGCTTGATTATCTAAATACAACAGAGATACGTAGGCATCTTGTGAGGGCAAAACCAAGCTACGAAACACTAGCTCAGCCATTAAAGCTTGTTAAGCTCCGACATACATCGCATTAACTACACCCTAGTTTTTAATACATAACATTTGACGCCGTCTATGGGAAGAAGACATCAACCATGGCAAGAACACGATGAACTGACGGAGACATCGTCCCTACCACAGGTGACCCGACTGCTATCATCCCTCCTGATGAGACTCAAACTACCGAGGTCCCCGTTACCACCACTATTCCTGCTGGAACTCAAGGTCCTAACACTCAAAGGCTTGGCCCGTTTAGTGAGATCGTCCACTCCACCAATCCTGAGGAAATCGTCCATGGATCCAACCCACTATCTCAGGTAACTCAAACTCCTTTTATGGATACTGCTCCTCACGCACAAATTTCCACTATTGTTATCCCTAGTAGCACTGTTGCCCAAATAAGACTTGGACTCTCCCAAGCCTATCCCCCTCCTTACATCAGAGGGTTGGAACCATAGAACTCTGGGCGTTGAGTAGATGTCCGTGATTTCTCAGGACCGTACTCAACTGACGATGAAAGCTCAGAAGACACCGATGTCAATCCCAGGAGAAGAAGGCCTGGTAAAGAACCCGTAGGAAGCCGGCGTTCACAATCCCCTAGGACACTAGAACAAAAAATTGCTTCCTATGAGGTTGAACTCAAGGAACTAAAGAAAAGCCTGGATCGGCAGGATAGAAGGCCAGCCTCGAGGTATGAAGCCCCCGACGTCATAGAACTGGATGAAACCCCACGAGGGAAAAGAACGGAAATTGCAAGGGCTGACCCCGCTGAGTTATTGCCACTCGAAGATCCTGATGATCCCATGCCGCCCTTCACCGAAACCATCGCTCACATCTCAAGTAAGTTCAAGATGCCCACCATCAAAGTTTATGATGGAGCAGGCGATCCAGCCAATCATGTGAGGACTTTCTCGAATGCATTGCTACTACAACCTATTAATGATGCTGTGAAGTGTAGGGCGTTTCCCCAAACCCTGGGGGCTTGGCCCAACGTTGGTATAGTCGGTTGCCGCCCAACTCTATTGGATCATTCAAAGAACTCAGTAAGGCCTTCATAAGCCAGTTTATAAGCGGAAGAGTACACGAAAAAAGTTTGTCTTCTCTCATGAATCTGGAACAGGGAAAGAACGAATCTTTAAGAGACTACTTGAACCGTTTCACCAAGGAAGCCTTGAAAGTCCTGGACTTGGACGAGAAAGTGGCCATGATAGCCCTACAACAGGAAACAACTGATCCTTACTTCAAGAGATCTCTGGCTAAACATCCACCCGAGAACATGCTTCTTCTCCAAGATAGGGCAGGAAAATACATTAAAGCGGAGGAAAGTATGAAAAAAACCACTATATCTGTGGCGATACACGGGAATAATAATAAGAAGAGAAAAGGTGATCAAGAATATGATGCCCGAGACAAGTACTCCAAGATGGAGAAGAATTCAGAATCTCCCCCTAAGAAAAATAATTTGGGGCAAAAGTTTGCCGAATACGCAAGGCTGAACGCACCTCGAAGTCAAATCCTGATGGATATCGAAAGAGATCGAGACCTGATATGGCCTAAACCCCTAAAACCTGATCCTGAGAAAAGGAACAAGAACGCGTTTTGCCAATTTCATAGGGATACCGGGAATGATACGAATGACTGTAGATAATTGAAGGATGAAATCGAATTCCTTATCAGAAGAGGAAAACTTTCTAAGTACACCAAGGATGGAAGTCATGATAAGCGCGACGATAACAGAAAAAATAAAGATGGTCGGGATAGGAATCCTCAACCTAGAGGACCGGTTATTAATATGATTTTTGGAGGACTCACCGTTGTGGGGAATTCAAGGAATTCAAGAAAAGCATACGCAAGAGAAGTTATGCAAGCCGTAGGAGAAGCACCTAAACGTGCTAGAACAGAGGCGATCATATCTTTTGATGACTCAGACCTGGAAGGGATAAAGTTTCCTCACGATGATCCTCTCGTTATTGCCCCTTTGATAGGCAATTCAGAAGTAAAGAGAGTCCTGGTAGACAATGGAGTATCAGTTGATATCCTGTTCCATGATGCATTTGTAAAGATGGGATACAATGATTCCCAGCTAACCCTTTCGGATGTTCCCATCTATGGCTTTAATGGAGTGGAGTCAAAAGTAGAAGGAACCATTCAGCTACCCATGACAATGGGGAGAGAACCTAGAGAGGTCACTCAAATTCTAACTTTTCTGGTGGTCAAAGCATCTTCTACATACAACGCCATCCTTGGAAGAACAGGTTTGCATGCTTTCGAGGCTGTAGCCTCAAGCTATCACTTAAAGATCAAGTTCCCCACCAGAAACGGTGTTGGAGAGGAGAAAGAAGACTAGAAAATGGCGAGAAGTTGCTACGTGGCAGCCCTGAGACTCGATGGAGTCGGGGGGCAAGTCCTACCCATAGAGGACATAGACTCAAGAGAAGACAAGGAAAGAAGGGGGAAGCCAGCCGAAGACTTGGTTTCAATTCCCTTAGTACCTGAAAAGCCCGAAAAGGTCACATATATTGGAGCCTCATTGGAAGAACCTATGAAAGAGAAACTAACCAAATTTTTGTAAGAGAATGGGGACTTATTTGCTTGGACAGCCGCTGATATGACAGGAATTGATCCCAATCTAATTACTCATAAGCTTAATGTGGATCCACGGTGAAAAACGATAAAGCAAAAGAAGAGGAATTTCGCTCCAGAATGGCAAGAAGCCATAAAGAAAGAGGTGGAAAAGCTCTTAGAGGCTGGATTCATCAAGGAAATTCAATTTTTTGAATGGCTTGCTAATCCTGTAATGGTTAGAAAATCCAATGGAAAGTGGAGGATGTGCGTGGACTTCACTGATTTAAATGACGCATGCCCAAAGGATTGTTTCCCCTTCCGAGGATCGATGCACTTATAGATGCCACGGCAGAACATGAGATGTTAAGCTTCATCGATGGCTTTAGTGGATATAATCAGATCAGTATGCATGAGGATGACATTACTAATGTATCTTTCATCACTGACTTTGGTGTATTTTGTTATCTAGTTATGGCCTTTGGGTTAAAGAATGCAGGAGCCACCTATCAAAGGCTAGTAAACAAGATATTTAAGCATCTCATCGGAAAAACCATGGAGGTCTACGTTGATGACATGCTAGTCAAAAGCCTCGACAAGACCGACCATATTCAACACTTAAGAGAGGCGTTCGAAGTGTTGAGACACCACAAAATGATGTTAAACCCTGCAAAATGCGCCTTTGGCGTAGGATCTGGGAAATTATTAGGAATGATGGTCTCTAAAAGGGGGATTGAGGCTAATCCTGACAAAATTAAAGCTATACTCGACATGGAATCCCCAAAGACAGTAAGGGATGTCTAGAAATTAACAGGAAGAATTGCAGCCCAAGGAAGGTTTGTCTCAAAGTCCGGGGATAAGTGTCTACCCTTCTTCCAAACATTAAAGAAAGTGAAGGACTTCGTGTGGACGGAAGAAAGTCAGGAAGCTTTCAAAGAACTGAAGAAATATATAACCGAATCTCCATTATTGGCCAAGCCTAGTCCCGAAGACATTTTATACCTGTACTTGGCTGTATCTGATAAAGCCATGAGCGATGTCCTAATAAAGGAAGAAGAAAAGATTCAGAAACCAGTGTATTATGTAAGCAAGGTCTTACACGGAGCAAAACTTAACTACTCCAAGATTGAGAAGTTTGAAAGTGTTTGACCTAAAACCAATCATGTATGATGAGTTAGGAAAAACTTTCTGCTACTCTTATTTGATTTCATTTGATAATAATAAAGTATTTATGTTAGGGGCTTAATCTATTTGGAGTGTATTAAATAAGATGTTCCATAATTTAGAGCAAAGCTTCTAGAATTATAATGAGATTGTAATAATGAGATCTAGAAGATAATAGCTTTAGACTTAAACAGTTCCTGATCATAGGATAACTAATTGGAAATTGGTAAATCCGTAAAGATCAGTACATACTAAGCTAGCTCTCTTAGGAGGATGTCTGTTCTCATAGACATTTGTGTGGTGACACTATAGCTAGTATGTAGGTGCTTATTAAGGAATAAGTTCACTGAACATGACTCGATAAGTAGAACAACTAATGGATTTTACTCACGTGTCGATAGTTGTTTATTAAGTAAATAGTTGTACAAGTATCCTTAGACTTGAGATCGTTAGAGTAATCTCGTACACAATGATTTATACTTTGGTTTAGTCCTTAGTCTCTAGGACATTCTGTTAGGTCCTGGAGATCGTAGAGGGGGGGGGTGAATACGATTCCCAAATAAAAATCTGACTTTTATTTATTTTTGGGACAACATTAAAATTACTTTGGTTCAAACCCAGGTACTGTTCATCATCTTCTTCAACCTCAAGAACACCATTAAAATAACCAAGATAATGAACGGTAAATCATCTAAAATACACAACACAACAAGATCCAAGAATATAACTTTATATTCATTGAAGTGGGGTAGATGCTACAACAAGTTCAAGAACAAAAGCTCAAGAACACAACAAAGAAATGATTTTTGGCTCCTCTAAAAATATTACAAATTCTAGATCTAGGAGACAAAAATCAAACCTATCTTCTAAACAAGATTTAGCAATGTTTACAATAGAAGATAGATGAGTGGTATGACAAAGAAATTCATGGCCCCATAATATTCAAGATATGGAGTATGGCCATGGGGGAGAGAGAAAATAATTTTCTCTCTCTCCTCATTTCTATCTCTCATCCGGATGCACACATCCACCACCTAGAAATTAAGACTTGAGTTTCTTCTTTTATTATAGAAAAAGGGGTTGCTTTTTGCTTTTCCACCTTTTACTCTTGTCCACTCAAATCTTATCTTCAAAGTCATGTGCCAAGCATGCATTTGGAAATATTTACTGTAAAATTAATATTTAAATAAATATATATAATATAAATAAAGAATATCTTTATTTATAAAATATATAAATAATTAAATAAATACTTTATTTAATTAAATTAAATATTTCCATTCCACTCTTCAATTTGTGTAGACTTCCTTATCCAAATATTTGGCCCCGTATACGTGACTCCACCACGTCCAATTATTTGGCCTTCTAATCTGTGAAGCTTTAGTAAGATCCAATCAGGTTGTGCCGTCTGTCTCTTATCCATTAGGCTGACATTTCTCCAACACTGATTTACCACCTTTGTTGATCCTCCACATGACTCAAGAAAACCAACAACTTTAGAATGATTAAAATCATATTAACCGACGAGAGCTTGCCTCCAATGTCCTGACACTTGATGCAACGGTCTGGTTCATAAGTGACTAGTCTTGATAGGGGCTCTTGATTCTGAACATGATTCCACATTCTTCTTTGCAAACCTTACTTATAGCTTCGATTATGATGCACTAAAATCTTCATAGACTAAGACAATCTTCTGTAGCTTTCACATCCTTGAATAGATATCAATATCTTTTATTCTCCACTGAGGCATGAACATGTTAATGAACTTCTTCCAATGGGCTTCAAGTCTGTAGATGATCCTTTGATACTTTGTCTTAATTGAACTCTGTGATCCAAGATTTCTGTGCACCTGCATATTATTACATGTCCTATTCTATTGTTGAGTTATCATCAACCATTACATAGAGATTACATTTAGCATTTCTAGTACACATGAAAGTGCAGTGAGTTACTTCCCTTCACTCCTATCTCCCCTTTCAATCTCCCCCTATTTGGTTGATATGGAATAGCAATCAAATACTATTTCCCTTTACAATCTCCCCCAAAAGCAATTAAATAAAATTAACTACTAGAGGATAACTCAACTAACATACAAGAAACAATTAAAGTACTGGACATGAAAATAATATACAAAAGGTTCTGGAAAGATATAATCAGTTAAATCCAGATTTCCTGAGTTGCTGAAAATGAATGATGAATTTCTGAATTTCATTTTCCTTTAGCTTCCTCCACTTCAATGTTCTTCAAAGTTGGGGTTCTTTCAATAAAGAAACAAATCATTAGTAAAGACTTCTGAACAATCATTCTCGTTCATCTTGCAATTCGAACTAGAACATACAGCTCTCTATGTTCCCCATAAGAGGTCAACTCATTCTCCCCTTAAGGTTGTTCTCTCTTGGAATGAAAGTCACTTCCTCTTTTTCTTCAGGATGTTCTATTTCTAGGAAACATATTTTTCTTTCTTCCCTGCACTATTCCACTGACTTCATCTATCGCTGAAATAAGAAATAGAACACACTTGGACACTTCTCAGATGCCCCTTGAAAATCTCCTTCACATTCTGCTTTACCCAGAAAACTTCTACTTAGCAAAAACTCCCCCTGAGTTGATACTCTTCAAAGAAATCTTCATTTTCATTCATTGATCGTGCTAGAAAGAATTCTTCTGCCGAACCTCTCCTAAGAATGTTCCAAGGACAAATCTTCAAACAAATAGAGCAAAATCCCTTAGATATCTTTTCAGAATAAGATATAGCATTGCAAACCAAGATGTTAAGATTCTCCATAACTTCTTCCCTTAGTACGACAAGTAACTTCTTCCCAATTGACAAAAAGTAACTTCTCCACTTCAGACGAAAAAACAGTTAAATCTACAACACCTTTAGGGATTAGGCTCCAACTAATTACTAAGAAACTCCCCCTTAGTAATTTCTCCATTGCATCACTAAGGTTTCAATTTTATCTAATTCTCCCCCTTAGTTTATGCAAGCTCCAATCCACCCTTGTGTCTTTAGATATCCTCTAAGTAACCTCCACAAGATAGGATTGACAGATCTCATTTCTTGTAGATCTCGTTTCTTGTATCACCAAATTCTCCCCCTTAGTTGAGAATATCCGTTAAAATAATAAAAGTATCATCTACATCCAATCGAATAAGAAAGTCTCCTCCAAGTGAATATAAAATCCTCCTTAGGCCTAAAAATTAATGTCTCCCCCTTTGAGATTGAGAACAACAGAAATTAATAGACCCAAAGGTAATAGTTTGGACATTCCCACTAAGCTTCAGCTAGACTCTTCTTCAGCTTGTCTTCCAGAAAAGAATCTCTTCAACATTTCAGAGCTGGAAAATTCAGTAACAGGATTCAAGCATAGTAGCAAGGTTAGTGTTTGGTCTATGGTTTCCTCACTTCTACTACGTTCTGTTGGTGTTTACACTTTCAAGCATAAGTGTTCCACTCATTTCTCTCCCTATTTCTCTCACTCAAGTGTATCACTCCCTCACTTCACTCAAGTGTTTCTCTCCCTTACTTGCACTCATTCCATTTATAGCAATTTGTACCTGCAAGTAAATCCATGCTAGTCTCACCAAGATATTATGGATCGTTGACTGTAGCATGTTGTCGATCACTAAAGATCTAGGTTCTGAGATGGAATCTCAGACAGGGTTTCAGTTAGGCCGTCACCCAACTCACCATGAGCAAATCCATGCACACGTGGCTCGTCGTCGGGGAATAACCCTTCTGAAATTGGAATTTCCTCCATTCCAGGAGTGACTGAAATCCCAACACCCTGATCCTCAAAAGACTCATCAAATTGGTAAACCAACTGAATCATAGTCTACGAGTTGTTGCTCAGCTACTTTCAGCATCAACAATCTCCCCATATGCAAATCCATGCACTGGATCGTTGAATGTGGTATGCGTACTAGCAGCTATCTAAGCATCAACCGACTCCCCATATGCAAATCCATGCACTGGATCGTTGACGGTGATATTCCTTTAAGTTTTGAGCGATCCATGTATTCCAGAATTTGAATTCCTGGGAGAGTAGACGTGTACAAACATCTCTCTCGATCACCTGTGAAGATGAATTAACTCACTATTTCCAGTCATGGAAAACTGTTAGTGATTGCCTCTCAACATCAACAAATTGCTCTGTGGATGTGAAATCCCGTTAGGGAACTAGGACTGTTCCTCCTAGGAAGGTTGACAAGGATTCTAATATATGGCAAGAAATCCAAGTTTCCCTCAAATACCTGTGAAGGTGGCTCAACAACTTCATTCACCATGAATGGTAAACAAAGAAGTTTAGGGGTTTTACCTATACCTCACAATGTGCACTTCTTGCAATGTGTCCTCACAATTGTTAGTCCCAAGAGAGGCTAGAGAACTGTTAGGTCCTATAACATCCCTTAGAAGTAAAAACTTTAGGATTACCATCAGCGTGAATGCTTTTGGTGTGCTTGACTCATTACAAGGTGCTCTGGCTGACGAGCGAATTTTCAATGAAATCACCCTGTTGAGAGAGTTCATTCAGAAATGGTTGAATTGCCTTTTCAGCTCTGCATCCTTTTGAGAGAATACAGATGAGCTACAGATACCTCAATTTGTATACTTCTTTCCTTCTCGAGAGGTAGAGCTGTGGGTGCACTTCCGACTTCATCCTTATTTGCTGCATCAAGTGCAGTTTCTCCCTTATCAACCTCTAACTAACATAAGTTCCTTATATCACCAAGGGTTGAAAGTTTGAATTTGAATGATAGTGTTTGGTACTAAGGCCTTGGTTAGAAATTGATGGATTATTCAACTTCTAGACCTTCCCCTATAGCCATTTAGGCCAAGCCATTACGGCTAAATAGATAGAGTTGATCAGAGCTATATAAAATTTGGTAGAGTATGATTAAACTTATTCTCTATTCCTTGTCAGAAATATAGCATCGGAGCAATGTATCCTCAAGAAACAATGCACCAGAGCTAAAATGTGGGAATTAATAAAGAATAGGTAAAAGAATATTAAGCCAAATTTCATAAACTCATAATTTTGAAAAAAAATTTAACAGATTAATAAAAGTGTTCTTTTTGAATTTCTCTTAGACAAATATCCAATTGAAATTCAACTCTTTTAACAAAAACATTTTGATTAATAACTCAAATCTATTTCATCTTGCTCACTGTATGTTTTCATAAATTGTTTTGCAATTCATTCTTATCGGATATTATCTCCGACTTAAAACAAAAAAAATCGAATGAATGCTTTAGTCATACAGTCCAAGGCACTAATCCCAAAGCAAACAACCATTGTTTTAATACTACAGGTCAATGTGAAACAGACATTAACAAGAGTTTTGAAAAATGTTTTACCAATGGTTGATACCTTAAGATCAAAATAATTTACTCAAATAAAATAGCCTGATACCATGCAACCTCAGTTACAAGTTATCAAGTAACTTTATTTAAACAAATCGTGGAGAGAGAAAATAGTTTTCATTACAGAACATTTAGAGAGAGAGAGGATATATGATTTTGAAATAGAAAGATAATCCTCAAGAAATTTTCTCTTTCAAAGGGAGTTTTAAAAAAAACTTTTAGTGGCTTTTCATTCTCTGGCAAATGAATGCATGTTTAGATAAAACATTTTTTACAAGAAATAGACAAGAAATTTCTTTATGCATTCAAGTTCTAAAGAATGAAAAATATATGTTAATACTAATGAATTATCAAAGATATGAATGACAAGACATTCAAAAGTACTAACATCATTCAATCATTTTGTAATAAAATGCATCTTACTACAAAACAATCAAGCACATATGATACTTACATTATGCTAGACAATTACCATTTGTTGCTTGAAACAAACACATATTGCAATATTGATCATGGTAATTCTAAAGCATAAAACATAAGCATCCGCTAAACACTGAACATACATTGACCGAATGACAGCATTTAACTTCTTACACTACATCTCAATAATTATCACATAAGCATATTGAAAATACTCATGACAATCAGAATGTATGTAAGCTCGAGGTACTAGTTGCATCAAGGATCAAATACCTTTAAATATTAATGCTAAAATTAATGATCTTTGACAACCCCTCGCGATGTAGTAAATTACTTTTAATATCAGTGTTTTTTTTTTGAAATAATCTTTTTGTCACTTAGTGCAGAAATTCTAAATGACATCACTAATATCAAAAGAATGACAACTAATATTAATGGATTTTGCAAAAGACAAGGATTACATCACTTAAACTACATATTAAGTGGTTCCATTAATATTAGCATTAAACAATTAGAAGTAAATAAAATTACAACTAATTAATATATACAAATACTTATGCTGAAACATTTGATACATATAGCATGAATAACATATGACAACACAAAGTACGAGATCCTGGATATAAATTGACTATACAAAGAGATGCTACAATGTTAGGTCCCTAGGTCCCGGGTGATCATAGGTAATCTCATAATGATAATATTGAGTCCCGGGTGGTCACACGCCAAACATTAATCAGTTCCTAGAGATCGTAGACATCTAAATAGCATGAACACTCTCTATAAACTTTACATTTAAATAAATCAATATTAGACCAGAGTGACATACCTTAGTCAATAGAGCTTTTACTGGTATATGATCGTTGAATGAACAATTACTCCTCTTTGCCCTAGAGATCGAACGTTTACTCCTTTCGAGATCGAACGTTTACTCCATTTGGACAGGAATAACTTTTCAGCTACCAGTTAACATTGTTCCTCGAAACAATACCACGCTCATCCAGACGGAAACTGCATTACCTTCAACACCCAAATATTTCCTTGTAGATATTGGTCTTGGCAGCAACTTCACTAAACTCAGCACTCTAGAAACCAGTAGTCTTGACACTAGCAGAGTAGAACCAAAAAAAACTCCGAACTACCCTTCAGCTTCTGTATCAATACCAAGTCTTCATGTGGATTGATTCCTTGTGCTAAGTGTATCTGCCTCTGGTTCAATTGAGTTAGTTCCTTGATTCGAACCCTACTCAATCTTGATTAGTTAGTGCATCTTCAATCTTCATTGAATTCACTCAGAAAAACTAATGAAATACTTTTATACATGCACGGCACTACCAATCACTACTCTACTACCCAGATTCATCAAGAACTGACTCTAGGAAATGTTGTTACACAAAACCCTTTGTCATGACAGATGTGTCCTTAATGTTTCCTTAGATTTTCAGTGGGTAGAGTAGTCTTCTTCAAATATGATTGAGATCATCTTGCATTATTTTTAAATTGACAATTTCCTTTCTAATATGCAATCACTCAATCTGGATCACTCAGTGCTCCTAAGAATCTCAACTCTTACTCAATGAGCACTGCTAGCCTTTGAGCATCAAACACGACTAGTTGATCCAACTTACTGATGCTCCCCTTGTGATGCTGCTTGCAGCTTTTCTTCATCTGGTGTCATCTGATCTTGAGCCCTAAACAGGATGTCAACCTTTAGAAATTCAGAGCTAAAATCAAACGAATGCTAGGGAGCTTGATTATGATGTTCACTGCATCTAGATCATCTTAAATCAATCACAGACTCTGTGTAAGCTCTTAACTCCAAATAAGATAGCCCTTCATCACACCATGTGACTTCAGGCATGATTAATCTTACTTGATGTCTTCTCTTTATATTTGCTGATTAGACTTGCTGTGTCAACTGATTCAGCCGTAGTGAATAGGAAACCTTAAGTCTATCCATTATCCTTGTAATTTCACTCAAGGTCTGGATTTCCCTATTAACTCCTCCATTTGGTCATGAAGTCTGGAAACTGAACTTTACTCTAGAATACTCCTTTCAGTGCAGACATAACATAGAACTTCGTTCGTCAACAAATTCCATTACCTGCCCTCAAAGTGTTCTTACAGCAATCTGCCTAATCCTTTGAATGTGATTAATCACTGAGATGCTTCATTTATTAAATGCATGAACAAACACCAAAACTAAACAGGGTAGCCTTTGACTTGACTTCCCTTCAACTGACATTCTTCACTAATGTCCTTCTTAAAAGAATTTCATTAGAAGTAGTCCTTTCTCACCAACTTCATCTTTACCGTCGAATCCGTTATCTTGATAAACCAAGTATTAGTTGATAAACCAAGTGTGAGAGCATCACTTGTTGTTGCAGCTAACTCCATTCTGATAAACTTCAACGAATAGTTGACTTCATCATAAGCATTAAATTTCGTGTCAGCAGTAACCTCACTTCCAGTAGAGTGAGCTTCTATTTCTCTTGACCCCGATCAATACTGTTCATCGTTGAACTGATATTAGGAAACCCTTCACAAAGAATCCCCTAGGTCTTTCTTAATATTGTGCTTCAGATCATTCAAGAAAAATAGGTAACCTTGCTTAATCATTTGAATACCAAAGCAAAAGTAGTTACATGCCTCGAACATGAAAATGTCAGAGATATATAATTTGTACATGTTGAAAGATACTCTGCATTCACAAATGATTAAGACACGTGGTCCTCAATTTTGATCGAGTCCAAGGGTTAGAGATATTTCTAAACATAGTTAACAACAAAGCATTCAAGTTCAACATGTTCATTCTTATCTGACTGATCACTCCCCATCTATATCAGCCTCAACAAGTAGTCTTGGCTATGAGCTCAGTGATCCCAACCTAACTTAAGGTGGACTAGCAGTCTATAAGAATCATGTCATACATATATGTAGTCATAGAAGAATCAATCACTCAGATTCCTAATTCTTCTAAATCACCTTTGTTGTTCACTTTAACATTATATTATCTCTAATTGCCTGAGTCAATTTAGATTTAAAAATTTAATTCATGGTTTATTATACTGACCCCTAGGCAATTCCCAAATTAGAAACAAACTTATCTTAACAAGCACATAATCAAATATAGCATTTAATACAACCATGCGAGTATAAACAGATCATAGACAATGTAAACATCAAGGCACTTAGCATGCAGCAAATACTCTTTCCGGTAAATGTACCCCTACAAATACCTAAGACTCTATATGCTAACATGATCAATTATCGTAAAGCAAGCATTAAATCACACAAGATCTAATCATGAAGTCAAATACTGATAAACAAGCAACACTAACAAACTAGCATAAGTTATCTAATTTATATAGAAATCAAGGTGAGACATGCATTACATCAAACTTATAATATAATGCAGTTCAGCACTTAATACTCTATAATTGAATCAAACAAGTATAAACTAGTTAGAAAGTATACCTGAGCGATGCTTAGCATTCCATCTCGAGTGATAATCAATTGATCCAAATCAATTTCCATTCTACTGACACTCATGGAAGTATCCTTGCATTTGACCTCAATAACCAATGATGTTCCTGCTTCAACCCAAATTGATACCTGATTGTTCTGCTTAAAGACCCCGACATAGAATGTCTCATGTTCTGCTTGAAAAGATCATTCTTCTTTGAATGTGTAGCAATAACCCCTTGATTATCATATGTCAGTGATAATCAAACCTTGTGTATTTCTGCCACTGATGTCCTTTAACCAAATCTTCAATTGTTGTTTTGGTTCTTTGACCGATAAACTGAATTCCTTTTCAAAATCCCAAATTCTTCATATATTGATTCGAAAACCACTGATCGAAGACTCTTCCCTAAATGAACTAATCCCCTTTCAATAACCAAATGATCCACTGAGTAGACCGATGTAGAAATACATCTCCAATGGTAAGATCAGGTCTCAACTCCATTAGAATGTTCTTCAGTCAGTTCGTTTGTCCTCAACGAACGAAGAATCAACTCCTGTTGTTTCGTTTAATAAAACATTTTGTTCAAACAGAAGTATTTAATTTTTTTTAGGAATTTAAATAATCAAAATAAATTAAAAATGCATTTTTGATAAATAATAATAAATTTCTCAATTTCAAATTATAAATAAAATAAAATTCGAAAAGAAAGTTTTGATATAGAGATAACAAAATTTTCAAGGTATATTAAATAATCCTGAAAAAGAAATTATTTCAAATCAAAATTAATTTCCAAAGAATTTTATAGAATTTATAATCCAAAACAGTTTCAATTATAATTAAAATAAAACAGATTGAAAATATAAGTTTGATATAAAAATAATAAATTTTCAAGTCATCTTAGATATTCTTGAAAATAAATTATTTCAACCAAAATGATTTTCCAAAAAGTTTTATGAGATTTATAATTAAAACTTCCAAGCTTAAATTATAATTAAAATAAAACAACTCGAAACCATAATTTTGAAATAGAAATACTAAATTCTCAAAACATTTAAAATGTTCATGAAAATAAATTATTTCAATCCAAAAATATTTTCCAAAGTGTTTTATAAAATTTATAATTAAAGTTTTATGAAAAATAAATTATTAAACCTCAAAAATAATTCTCAAAATACTTTTAAGAATATTAAACTCAAAAGAAATTAAATTGGATTTTAAGATTAATTTTAGTTTTCAAATTAATAAAATTCTTAACTAAGAATATTAAAAATATAAAATATTTGACTCTAAAATTTAAAAGAAAATAAAATATTTTCCAAGATGTAAAATAAACTTGAAAAATAAATTATTTTCAAAATATTTTATATAATTAAATTCAAATTTAATTATTAAATTAATTATTAAACTAAAAACAATTTGAGAGAAAAACAATTTTTGTTTTAAATAAAAGTTAAACTATGTAGCCATGTGTCATGTTGAAACAGCCTTCTAAGAAAAAAAAAATCTACATAGAAATGTTCTACATAGACTCTATCTAGAACATCAAGTAGAAATTTTACATAGAAATGTTCTACTTAGGTTCTATCTAGAACATTAAGTAGAACTTCTGACTTAGAAAATATTTCTAACTCCAGAATTTCTACTTAGGTTCTATCTAGAACATTAAGTAGAATTTCTACATAGAAATGTTCTACTTAGGCTCTATGTAGAACATTAAGTAGAACTTCTGACTTAGAAAATATTTCTAACTCCAGAATTTCTACTTAGGTTCTATCTAGAACATTAAGTAGAATTTCTACATAGAAATGTTCTACTTAGGCTCTATGTAGAACATTAAGTAGAACTTCTGACTTAGAAAATATTTCTAACTCCAGAATTTCTACTTAGGTTCTATCTAGAACATTAAGTAGAATTTCTACATAGAAATGTTCTACTTAGGCTCTATGTAGAACATTAAGTAGAACTTCTGACTTAGAAAATATTTCTAACTCCAGAATTTCTACTTAGGTTCTATCTAGAACATTAAGTAGAATTTCTACATAGAAATGTTCTACTTAGGCTCTATGTAGAACATTAAGTAGAACTTCTGACTTAGAAAATATTTCTAACTCCAGAATTTCTACTTAGGTTCTATCTAGAACATTAAGTAGAATATTCGAGATAATGTTCGAGTTAGACACTATCTCGAACATCAAGTCGAATTTCTACATAGAAATGTTCTACTTGGCTATCTCGAACATCTAAGTAGAATTTCTACATAGAAATGTTCTACTTGGCTATCTAGAACATTTTGTACTTAGAAAAATTCTGGGCTTCAAAAAAAATTCTGGATGCCCAGTGAACCAATTGTACCCTCTTTAATCTCAAAAAATAAAAATAGATCCAATCGATTTGTATGTCAATCGAGTAACTCTGATACCAATTGTTAGGTCCTGGAGATCGTAGAGGGGGGGTGAATACGATTCCCAAATAAAAATCTGACTTTTATTTATTTTTGGGACAACATTAAAATTACTTTGGTTCAAACCCAGGTACTGTTCATCATCTTCTTCAACCTCAAGAACACCATTAAAATAACCAAGATAATGAACGGTAAATCATCTAAAATACACAACACAACAAGATCCAAGAATATAACTTTATATTCATTGAAGTGGGGTAGATGCTACAACAAGTTCAAGAACAAAAGCTCAAGAACACAACAAAGAAATGATTTTTGGCTCCTCTAAAAATATTACAAATTCTAAATCTAGGAGACAAAAATCAAACCTATCTTCTAAACAAGATTTAGCAATGTTTACAATAGAAGATAGATGAGTGGTATGACAAAGAAATTCATGGCCCCATAATATTCAAGATATGGAGTATGGCCATGGGGGAGAGAGAAAATAATTTTCTCTCTCTCCTCATTTCTATCTCTCATCCGGATGCACACATCCACCACCTAGAAATTAAGACTTGAGTTTATTCTTTTATTATAGAAAAAGGGGTTGCTTTTTGCTTTTCCACCTTTTACTCTTGTCCACTCAAATCTTATCTTCAAAGTCATGTGCCAAGCATGCATTTGGAAATATTTACTGTAAAAGTAATATTTAAATAAATATATATAATATAAATAAAGAATATCTTTATTTATAAAATATATAAATAATTAAATAAATACTTTATTTAATTAAATTAAATATTTCCATTCCACTCTTCAATTTGTGTAGACTTCCTTATCCAAATATTTGGCCCCGTATACGTGACTCCACCACGTCCAATTATTTGGCCTTCTAATCTGTGAAGCTTTAGTAAGATCCAATCAGGTTGTGCCATCTGTCTCTTATCCATTAGGCTGACATTTCTCCAACACTGATTTACCACCTTTGTTGATCCTCCACATGACTCAAGAAAACCAACAACTTTAGAATGATTAAAATCATATTAACCGACGAGAGCTTGCCTCCAATGTCCTGACACTTGATGCAACGGTCTGGTTCATAAGTGACTAGTCTTGATAGGGGCTCTTGATTCTGAACATGATTCCACATTCTTCTTTGCAAACCTTACTTGTAGCTTCGATTATGATGCACTAAAATCTTCATAGACTAAGACAATCTTCTGTAGCTTTCACATCCTTGAATAGATATCAATATCTTTTATTCTCCACTGAGGCATGAACATGTTAATGAACTTCTTCCAATGGGCTTCAAGTCTGTAGATGATCCTTTGATACTTTGTCTTAATTGAACTCTGTGATCCAAGATTTCTGTGCACCTGCATATTATTACATGTCCTATTCTATTGTTGAGTTATCATCAACCATTACATAGAGATTACATTTAGCATTTCTAGTACACATGAAAGTGCAGTGAGTTACTTCCCTTCACTCCTATCTCCCCTTTCACATTCATTAGGTCCATTCTGGGCATAGTGATTTGTGTATGGAGATAGTTAACGGATCAATAAAGGATCTGCCCCTTCCAGTAAAGGAAGTGAATATCCTATGTTATTCTTAGATATGTAAGTTCAGGAATCTCTGGCCAGAGTGAATGAAATTAGAAAGAGTTTCTAATTTGCATTAAAAGGAACTTTGCATTATGAATAAGAAATCATATAATTAAATTAGATAGGCTTGACACGAGTTCCATGCCTTGTATTTAATCGGGATACTGAAGGGTAGAAGGAATTAATTGTACGGTAACTAATTACTGACAGGTTCTAAGTATTCTAAGCAACGATTTCGTATTATCTGGATAGTCGCGATATGTTGAGAAGCATCACTCACGATGTAGAATAAATATAATTAATCAGATTAATTATATTTAATGAATTAATAGAATTCATATAAATAATAAATAAAATGTTTATTATTATTTAATTCTACTACTGGCTTAATATTGAACCTAAAGAGTCACACCATAAAAGAGATTAAATTATAGATGAAGGAATAATTAATAATAGCTAGTCATTATTTATTTATGAAATAAATAATTACTTAGCAAATTTTATAAATTAATTAAATGAGATTTAATTGATTATAAATTATTTAAGATAAGATCTTAATATTATTAATTAAATATTTAATTAAAGTAATTAAATATGAAGAGAGAATAATTTTCTAAAAGAGTTTAGAAAAAGGAATTAATGATTAAAATAGTTTTAATCATTAACTAATTAATTAATAAGATTAATTAATTAAAAAGGGAATTAATAATAAGATATTTATAGAAAATATCTCAGCTGAGATATTTGCCTATAAATATAGGATTATAAACCCTAATACTCGAACCCTAATATTTTGTGAGAAATATTTTAAAAGGGAGGCAACCCTAATTTCCTCTCTAGCCTCCTCCTTCATCTTTTAGTTTGATTCTTGGTGGATATCTTTAGAGCACTCCACACTTGAGGGGTGATTGCAAGGATTGAAGAACAAGATCTTCTCTAGCTGTTGCCGGAAAGCAATCGAGGTATTCTTCAATTTATAAAATAGTTTTTGTATCTATATGTATGTATACATAGGAATATATGCAAATAAATGTTATTCAATGCTTCCGCTGGTGCATAAATTCCTTCAAAGTTTGCACTGGCCTTGGTAATGGCCTCGAGAAAATTACGTCCTTATTTCCAAGCACACAAAATCGAGGTACTTACTGATCAGCCGCTAAGGAACATCCTACACAGCCCTAAAGCTAGTGGGAGATTGATCAAGTGGGCCATAGAGTTATGAGAGTTCGACATCAAGTATAAGCCTCGAACGACTATAAAGGCTCAAGCTCTTGCTGACTTCGTGGTCGAATATACTATTAACGACTAAGAAGTCGGGGGGCAGGATACAGATAGTGTGATAGTAACACAAGAGGCAACTCCTAAAGAATATTGGGTACTCAATTTTGATGGGGCATCAAAAATAAAATCTAGTGGAGCAGGTTTGATGCTACAAAATCCTGAAGGATTCATTGTTGAATATGCTATTAAGCTTGACTTCCCGACAACCAATAATGAGGCCGAATATGAAGCTCTGATAGCAGGCCTGGGCTTGGCCAAAGCACTAAATGTCAAACATCTCAAAGTCTGTGGAGACTCAAAGCTGGTTATATCCCAAGTAAATGGGGATTTTGAAGCAAGGGAAGAAATCATGGTCAAATACCTCCGATTAGTCAAAGCTATAATGACTCAATTTGAAGAATGTCAGGTTGAGTATATTCCTAGAGAAGAGAATGCGAAGGCCGATGCCTTGTCAAAGTTCGCCACATCAGAAGTAGACGAACATGTGGGAAGTGTTTACTTCCAAGTCTTGAAGGCCCCCAGCATCAATGCAAAGCTGGTATCCCCGATAAACATGGGCAGTTGCTGGATGGACCTAATTAGAGTCCACCTTCAATCTGGATGGACACCTGCCAACGCCATGGAAGCCAGAAAACTTACTATGAGGGCCTTAAGGTATGCTCTTATTGATGGAATTCTCTACAAGAAATCTTATGTTATTCCATACTTGAAATGACTAAGGCCAGATGAAGCCCATGAGTCTTTAAAAGAAGTATATGAAGGGATTTGCGACCAACACTTGGGGGGCAGAGCTTTGGCTCATAAGATCACCCGTCTAGGCTTTTACTGGCCTGACTTGTTAAAAGATTCAAAGGAGTATGTGAAAAGGTGTGACAGGTGCCAAAGGCATGCACCGGTCGTTACGCAACCTCCTGAGATGTTAACATCCATCAATTCACCCATCCCATTTGCAATTGGGGAATGGACATTCTTGGGTCCTTTTCAATGGCTAGCGAACAAAGAAAGTTCCTAATCGTTGCGATTGATTACTTCACTAAATGGATTGAGGCTAAACCACTAGCCAAGATAACCACAAAACAAGTAGCAAAATTCTTCTGGGAAAACATCATATGTAGGTATGGGATACCACGAATCCTGGTGACGGACAATGGCACACAATTCAACAACGAGGAATTTAAGGGATATTGTAACGATAATGACATCGCTCTACGCTTCACTTTTGTTGCACATCCTCAAGCAAATAGACAGGCTGAGGTAGCTAATCGAATTATCCTAGATGATCTTAAGAAAAGGATCGAGCATTCTGTCAACACTTGGGTGGATGAGCTTCTGCCAATACTCTGGGCTTACAGAACCACTCATAGAGTCACTACTAATGCAACTCCATTCTTTCTGGCTTATGGAGCCGAGGCAGTAGTCCCAGTTGAAATATCACCTGTATCCCCAAGAATTAAGGCCTTTGAGCCCGAGGATAATGAAGAAGGAATGAAACTTACATTAAACTTGATAGATGAAGTCAGGGACAAAGCTCATGCAAAAATTGTCGAATATTAAAAGAAGTCGTCTTTCTACTACAACTTAAGGGTTAAAGAAAGATTTTTTAGGCAAGGGGAATTGGTCCTCAGGAAAGCTGAAGCTTCCGGGGTAGGCCCCAAAGGCAAATTAACCCCCAACTGGGAAGGGCCATACAAGATAAAACAAGTAAATGGAAGAGGATCATACATCTTTGAAACCCTAGAAGATGTTGAGGTGCCAAGGACTTGGCATGCTTCAAACCTGAAGGTTTATTATGTTTAAAGAATTCAACTATGAGTTCTTATATTTAGTAGGAACTAAGTAGAAATAAGGTTCGATGAAACCATTAGGATGTAAGAGCCTTTCGCTCCAGTCAAAATTCCCATTCTGTAAGGGTTGTGCCCACATTAAGCCTCGAAGGCATTATTAATAAAATTCTCAACCTTATGGCACCTTCAAAAAACATGTATGTTTAGCCTAGATTGGCAATTTTTATTAAGTTCCTTTATGTTAAAGGAACAAGATTGAGCCATGATAGGCACTTTAATACATGTCTATTTGTTCTTTTATGCTCAAAACGTATATTTTATAAAATATGCTAAGGCACAAAAAAGAAAAATAAGTAACAAGAGGCTTTTTATAAATAAAAAGTCTTTGGGATTACATAATTTAAAAACCGAATGGAAATACAAGGAAATGCAAGAATACAAGAAATACAAGAAAAATGAAACTAAGGGAAGTCTTTAGTGTCATCACCCTTCTCTTCCTTTTCGGTCTTTTCTTCTTCCTCCGCTTCCTTCTGAGCGTTATCCTCAGCCTCAGGAGTAGAATCAAAGACCCGATCAAACTCATCCAAGGCCTCGCCTCCTGACAAGTCTCCTGATCCTGTCCTCTAAGCAGTGGAAGCTAGAGCTAGCAGCTAGCCCATGGGACAAGGAAAATCATCCGGATCAAAAAGACCCGAATGTTTAGCCAAGATGGCATCCACACATTTACCCCAAGCTTGGGCCCCGGCCGTCGCGAACACCATGACATCGTGTTTATCAATAAAAGCAAAAAACTCTTCCGACTCCATGTATTTGTCAATCAGGACATTCTTCTCGGTCCTCATCTCCTGCAGCTCAGCATGGGCCGCCACCAACTCCTGCTCTTTTTCGAGCAGCTTCTTTTTAAGCACGACCACTTTGGCATCGGCTTTAGCCTCTCCCTTCCTCTAGGCCTTTTCTGAGAAATGCCAAGTCTTGGCCTGATGAACCATGGTCTGGAAGTAGGTGTTGACCTGATAAAGACATAAAAAACTCAAAATCAAGAAACAGAAAAGTGCAAGAATCAGCTAAAGTACAAAGAAGAGGCTGGGTCTTACCATAGCAACGGCCTGGGACCCAAGAGACTCTGCCTCCTCGATGTCCGTCTTTAAAACAATTTTGGCCTTGTCGGCCGGAGGAATCGAATTTTGGGACCAATCAACGGAGTTCAGGATACTCCCAACAACGGTGTCCTGCTTCCGGATGCCCCAACTTGGCCTCCAAGTCGTAGTGGCTGGATTTTCATCCTCCTCACGAGGACTCTTTTCCTTGCCCTTATTTTGGGCCCCATTACAATGCTGAAGGAACCCAGGAAGGTTGGGCTCCTTGATAGGGCCTTCAAGAGCCTCGCGGGCCTTCCGCATCTTATGGGTTTCTTGGTCACCCACGCCCAAGTGAAAGTTTATATTTTCAGCAGCTGCAAGATAAACAAGAAAATAAAAATTGAGCTCAGAAAAATCGAAAAGAAAAGACAAGTCAAGTAAGGAAAGTACCATTATTAGAAATATGAGAAAGGCCCACGGCCTTCAAAGAAAATTCCTCAAGGAGCTTTCTATAATGAGTCTAGCCCTTATCTTGGCCCAAATCTGCGACTATGATCTTCTCCTCGGGGGTCAACTGAATTAGGCCTGGGTTGCCATCTTTCACTTTGCAGAAGGAGGTCCTAAAAGGGTGCCCCAATCTCCTCCTTTCCATTCCAAATAAAGGAAATCCCTCCTCCACTCCGGGTTAGTGTCGGGTAAAGATTTGTTACAAAAAATTGGGCTGACCCCTTGCCTATGGTTTATATAAACCCAACCCAATATGCTCGACGGACTATTTTTAAATTGAAAAATACTCTTAAAAACAGCAACGGATAAGGGGTAAGTTTTCCTAAGGCATACAACCATGAAACAAAGAAGAGTCCGCCACGAATTTGGGCTGAGTTGACATGGGATTACCCTAGCTTCAGCTAGAAGTCTAATTATAAGCTCGTGAAAAGGAAATCTAAGCCCACCAATAAGGGCATCCCTAAACACACACAACCTATTGGGCCGCCAATGACAAGCCCAATCTCCCGGTTCTGCTAAAACAAACTTCAGACCAGGAGGTAATTTATACAGTTTGGTAAATTTATCGCAATTAACTTGATTTGTGAAAATACTCTGGTAATTAAAAGCATCTAATTCGGCTAAAGTGGGAAACTCATCACCCATGACTTCTAGTAATTCAGAAATTGAGGAAAAACAAGGATTCACGGTAATAACGTTACCTTTTTTTGCTGCCTTGGCTAGAAGTCTCTGTTGAGCGGTGTCCTGAGAATCGGCCATTGATATTCAACGGATGAATGCTTGAATGAATGAAGAAGATGAAAATTGATCGGAAAATTCCGCCGGAAATTGCCTTGACTAAGAAGCTCTAAAGTGAAATTTTGGGAGAGTTTTTACTAAGAGAGTGAGAAGTGAAAAGATTGAGTTCTTACTTCACTGATTTATAGCCGAGAAAAGCAGTAACTCGACTGTTTAAACTTCTCACGGCTAGAAAAAGCCCACAAAGTAATTTGAGCCACGACAATATACGGCCCAAAAATCGAGGAGGCCTAAAACTTTGTTTCGAATAAAACAAAAATTTGGGCCATAACAAAGCCCAAAGACCCGTGGGTCAATACTTAACAGTTATCAAAAAGACCAAACGACTAGGATCCTGGTCGAATATATGACCAGGAATCCTCAACGACTAGGTGTTAAAAACACCTTAAAAATGACTAGGATCCTGGTCGAATATACGACCAGGAATCCTCAACGAACTAGCTGTTAAAAACACCTTAAAAATGACTAGGATCCTGGTCGAATATACGACCAGGAATCCTCAACGACTAGGTGCTAAGAACACCTTACAAACGACTAGGATCCTGGTCGAATATACGACCAGGAATCCTCCACGATTAGGAGCCACAATTGGCCCTATCAACGACTAGGGATTCACGACCAGGAGTCCATACCGACCAGGAATCCTCCACGATTAGGAGCCACAATTGGCCCTATCAACGACTAGGGATTCACGACCAGGAGTCCATACCGACCAGGATTCCTGGTTAAGGCAATAACTGACCAGGATCCTTGTCGAATTCGACTAGGGATCCACGACCAGGAGTCCCTTTCGACCAGGATCCCTGGTTGAAGCAAGAAACGACCAGGATCCTGGTCGAACTCGACTAGGATTTCTGGTCGAAAAATAATGCGAAAAATGCTAAAAATTATTAAAAATGATTTAAGTAGCAAATAAAGTTGGGAAAATTCTCTAAAAATAGAGAAAAATTCCTAAAATTCAAGGAAAAATACTTGTGGGTACGAATAAATTGTGGAAAATTCTCTATAAGTAGAGGAAAATTCCTAGAAATTAAGAAAAAATACATGTGGGTACGAATAAATTTGGAAAAATTCTCTAAAAATAGAGAAATATTACTAAAAATCAAGGAAAAATTATGATGGGCACAAGAAAAGAGTTGTGAAAATTCTTCATAAATGGGAACTTGAGTAACAGAGTCGTGAACCTTAACTTCTATAAAGTATTGCACACTTCACAGAAGTTGGGGGCAAATGATATGGGCTGAAAGTAAACCCTAAAGACACAATTAATGTGGCATTGATTAGACCTAATCTGGTCCAAAAGCGAGGCTCAATTAATGAGGCTTGAAACCCTAGTTAGTAAATAAATTCGTAATTAATTGATTGACTAAATATACAATTAATTAATTATGTCCAAATACATGAAAACTACTCGAAGGAGTAGCCCCCAAGACACCACAATCAACAAGGAAACCTATTCCTACTTGAAAACTACTTCTATCACGAGAAGAACTCAGAATCCTTCTAGGAGGTGGCCTGCCCACCAAGGTTCCTAAACATACTATAATTCTTAGACTCTCTACGTCTATATAAAGGGCCTAACCCCTCATTCTTAGAACTACGTTTTTGGCTTGATTCTCTAAACACAACAGAGATACGTAGGCATCTTGTGAGGGCAGAACCAAGCAATGAAACACAAGCTCAGCCATTAAAGCTCGTTAAGCTCCGACATACATCGCATTAACTACACCCTAGTTTTTAATCCATAACACATCTTTATTAGATAGAGGACTATGATTTTCCGACTCATAATTCAATTATGATTTACATCATTTTCGTCCACTTGATAATATCCCCAACTTAAAATAAAAACATGACAATTAGGGTTGGATGTATGCTTAGCAAAACAGTACTAGGCCTTCAAAGCAACAACCACTGTTTAAGTACTATGAATCAATGTGAAATATACATTGAAACAGGTGTTTGAAAACAAATCATTTTACAAATGATTGATACCTTGAAGTTAAAAATAATTTCATCGAATAAAATAACAGTCACAAAGTTTCTGCCACTTTAAAGAAAAAATTAAGAGAGAACAATCTTTTAAAGATAAAACTTTTAAAAACATCTTTTGGGAGAGGATAAAAGATTTTGAGATTGGAGAAAAATTATCCTCAAGAAAAATTGATTCACACCCTATGTTTTAGAAATCAAAGTAGGACTGTAAATCAAAAGATTTTCAAAAGAGAAGTTTTGATTTTTTTTTGAAGTTTTCTTATCTAAAACTGATATAAAGTGAATGTGTTGTAGGATAAAACATTTTGAAAAAGAAATAGACAAGAAATTATTTTCAATACATTCAGGTTTAAAATTCAGTCAAAGAAAAAAACTAATAGTAATACTCATGCAATACTAAACAGTTACCACATACATGCATATATTTAAATCAAATAACATGTGGCAATTATTCAGTAGAACAATAAACATTTAGATATTTTTTATTATTAATGATTTTAGATAAACAACATGTACTATCATTAATATTAAAAATATCACAATTAATTGCAAAGAAACATTAATAAAATATCATTACTTGATATTTATCAATAATTTCAAAATACAAGAAATTATGCTTCTAATATTTTATCAAATCAGAATTATAAAATTAATAATTATTAAATTGCTTCAATCCATAATTTTAATAAGATAAAATAATTTTACTAAATACTAAATATTCATAGGATTGAATATTAGCATTTAACTTCCTACACTATATCTAATATTTGTCACTCTAGCATATTATAATTATACTCATAACAGTTATTAATGATATACGTAAGCTCGAGAAAATAGTTGAAAAGAAATTCATAAGTCCTTTAAATATTGACATTTAATACTTGTGATCCTAATTATAACTCCTCGCAAACAAAATCAACTTTAGAAATATTTCCCAAGTATATAAAATATTGAGAATTTTATACACATAACTTAGAAAATACTTCAACTTTCAATATTAGTGATTTTTAAAATATGCATTGTTTACTTAGAACATAAATTCTAAATTCTGTCACTAATATCAAAATTATCACAATTATTTGTAATAAAATATTTAAAAGTATCAGAGCAATTAAGCAAGATGTCATTGACTAATACTCATCAAATATTTAACATACAAATAATTATGCTGCTAACTTATGCTAGAAAATCTAACTACCACATATGTATATAACATTGTAAGCATGATAATTAAACTAGTAGCAAAAGTACGAGGTACTAGATTTCAAACAAATTCACAAGTCCTTTAAATATTGAAAATTTAATACTTGTGAACTCATTTAAGAATTCCTTGCAGATGAGATTTCCAACATATATGCAAATAAATAATATCCCAAGTTCACTAACCAACTTAGACAAAATGAATTCATCAAGTTGTTTAACAAAATATCTGTAAGTTATTCTACTAAGGACAACTTTCGAAAGAAATGATACCTGGTGTCCATGAGCTTGTTCTATACGTGGTATTTGAAAATATCCAGCAGAGTTGTTGGAGTTGAAGAAGTTTCCTTGTCCAGAAGATCAGAGCATCACATTCACAGGTTGCTTTAATTTCCGTCTTTGCTGCAACTGTGTATTGAGTGCTTCTTCTCATTTCAGCAAGAAATCAACTTCTTCCATGAAATTGACAGTTTCTAGGAATTACTTCCCTGTCTTTCTTACAACCTGCATCATCTATATCTCTATAGCCAATTAGGTTAAACCTAGTACCTTTAAGGTACCTGATTCTAAGAATTGGTGATCCCTTAAGATATCTAAGAATTCATGTCTTAGCTATAAAATAAAATTTAGAAAAATACAAAATAACTTAGATTTATATATATATATATATATATATATATATATATATATATATATATAAACTCTAGCATTCTTTTATGTTTAAGAGATGCTAGGTATTTAAACTATGTCCCTAGTATATTAGGCATTATGGAATCAAGCCTCCATAATGGACCAGTTCATTTTAATTGCTTTCCAGACTTTACTTTAAGTCTGAATGACCCCCACTTATTAAAACCATTAACATTAAATATTAAAACAGCTGGTGAAATCACTCACATGATTGATGGATCACAACCACTTGCATTAATTTATAGAATTTACTATAAAACAATGAAAACTAATTTAACTATTCATGCACTAAATAAATGTCCAAAAGACAAAACTGTTTTAATTCAAAGTAGCACTAATGATGCTAATATTCAAGTACCAAAAACTATACTCTGGAAAGATATCAATCTTCCTAGCCAATGGGTTTTAGATAATGAAATACCTCAGGCACCAATAACAAATAACATAATGAATTTAGATAATATTAAACAATATTTGGATGGAACTGTTAGAATAAGTTTCGATAATATTAGAAAACCATTAATGTTAGAAGAAATAGCTACAAGATCGGCTACATCATCTAGACATGATTCAGAATTACTTAGTAGAACAAATGTTAAAAATATAAAATTAAAAGGAATTATTAGTGAAGGACAAACTAGTCAACCCTATTATAACAAATCTAGTAACCAATCTAAAGAAGATGAAGAACATTTATCTCTTACACAGTCAGATTTTGAAACAAGATCTATTAACAATCAATTAAAAGTAATTAATAAAGAAGTTAAAATCAATTGGAAAATCTTAACAGAAGATTTTAATTCAAAAGAAAATAAATTAAAAAGACACCAGTTTAGAGACAATCATAGCCCTAAAGAAAGAGAAAAAGTAGTTAATAAGTGGAAATCATTCCTAGTAAAAGAAAAAATAAATATTACTTTTTATTCTTGGTATGAAAAATACTATGGTAAATGTAATGTAATTACTAAAACACAATGGATTAAAGAAGATAAGACAAAAATATCGTCTAGCCATCCCCCAATAGAAACGATAATAATCCCAGTTAAAAACACGGGTATCATAGCTTCACCATTTAAAATATCTGATGGAAAGAATGATGAAAAGAAATTAATTGAGCAAAATAATATCACTAATCAATATCTAGCCTCTTTAGGTAAACAATTAGATAAAATTGAAGACAAGATTAAAGATTCAGATATTAAACAATATTTAGATCCAAATAAAGAATGTGAAGCAAAACCATAGGAGTCTTAGGCTTTTATGAAAGCCCTAGTGATAGTAATGATTCTATAATTGAAATAGAGAATCAGTTTAAAAAATTAAGTTTTAATCAACCCAATATCACAACACAAACAAAGAATTGGTACTCCAGACCAACTCCCCCAGATTTACAATTTGAAGAAAGAAATCTAGATAACCAGTTTTCTGTTTCAGCCAATAAAATGTATGAGTGGAATATAGATGGTCTTAGTGAACAAGAAATATTAAACAAATTAAACCATATGTCAATGGTGGCAAATACATATATAACAACATTTGATCATTTGAACCAAAGTGAAATTGTTGAAATTCTAGCTAATGGGTTTACAGGAACCCTAAGATCTTGGTGGGAAAAACATCTTACTAAGGATACTAGACATAATATAATTACTGCATACCAATTAGACAATGATGGTCAACCAATATTTGAAGAAAAAATAGGATTTATTCCTGACGGAGTTAATACTTTGATCTATACGATAATAAAATATTTTATATGAACACCTAGTAATATTACTGAAAGAATTCATGACCAACTCAGTAACCTAAATTGCCCAACTCTGAGTGACTTTAGATGGTATAAAGATGTATTTCTGTCCAGAGTCATGCTAAGAGATGATAGTAATAAACCATTTTGGAAAGAAAAATTTGTTAATGGTTTACCTAATCTATTTGCACATAAAGTTCGTGAAGAATTAAGCAAAAACTTAGAATTCATAAATTATGAAGAATTAACATATGGAGAAATAATAAGTGTCATACAAAAAATAGGATTAAAAATGTGTATTGATCACAAAATTAATAAGCAAATTAGTAAAGATAAAAATAGAGTTAAATATGAGTTAGGAACTTTTTGTGAGCAGTATGGTTTATCTCCCATAGCTCCTTCCAGAAATAAAACTAAAAATAACAAATACAAAAAATTTAGTAATTATATTAAAAGAGATAATAAAGAAGAATATTACAAGAAACCACAAAAGTTTAAGAAGAAATCTTTTAATAAAAAATTTAGTAAAACGTCTACTAAGAAATTTGATAAAAGCAAAATTATTTGTCATGGTTGTGGCAAACCAGGTCATTATAAAAATGAATACAGAGTCAAAAATAAACTTAACCAACTACAGATCTCTAATGAAGATACTGAATTAATCCTACAATTAATGAAAATTGAAAATGAATCTAGCGAACATTATACAGACCTACCCTCCCAATCAACAATTACTAGCAATACTGAAAGTGAAGATAATAAACCAAACATTACTATGGGATGCACTGATAATTGTAATTGTGCTACTAAAACACTAAATGTATTAAATAAAGATCAAGAAGAAGAATCCAATTTATTAATAGAATTAATTAGTAAAATAACAGATCCACAACTAAAAATAAAATATATTGATAAATTAAAAATTCTACTAATATCAGGTAATGAAAATAAGACTAGTAAGAATAAAGAAAAACCCAAATTTAGTCTTAGTACAACTCTTGAAAGATTTAAAAACCCAGTTAAAGAAATAACCTTATCAGATTTAAATCAAGAAATTAATATTTTAAAGAAAGAAATTTCTAATCTAAAGCAAGAAATTCCCAAATTAAAAGAAGAAATTAAACAAATTAAGAACAATTCAGAACTATTAATAAATGACTCTTCTGATGAAGAAAAACCAGAAAATAATAAAGAATCCGAAATTATTAGACAACAAGGACTTTCATTAAAAATGTTAAAGGAAATTACTATTCAAAAATGGTATATTAATATTAAATTAATAATTAATAAGACCTTTACCATTGAAACTGCGGCCCTTGTTGATTCAGGAGTTGATTTAAATTGTATTCAAGAAGGATTAGTTCCAACAACTTTTTATGAAAAAACTAATGAAAGATTAAGCTCAGCTAATGGGAGCCAAATGAATATAAAATATAAATTACCCAATATACACATTTGTCAAGACAATGTTTGTTTTAATACATCTTTCGTCTTAATAACAAATATGACTGACAAAATCATATTAGGGCTACCATTTATTTATTTATTTTATCCTTTTACAACTTCAACTAAAGGATTAACTAGTAAACATTTAGGCCAAACAATAATATTTAATTTTGTTTTAGAACCTGAAGAAAAAGATTTAAAAACTATTCAAGAAAAAGCTGTTACTAAAACTCTTACAATACTAAATAGTAAAAAGAGCCATTTAAGATATTTAAAAAATGAAATCAAATATAAAAGAATTGAAGAACAGTTAACAAGTGATGAACTCCAAAATAAAATTAAACAGTTTAATAAAAAATTATTAAAAGAATTATGTTCAGACATTCCTCATACTTTTTGGCATAGGAAGAAACATATAGTAAATCTACCTTATGCAAAAGAATTTAAGGAACATTTAATCTCAACTAAAGCCAGGCCTATTCAAATGAACCATGAACAATTAGAATATTGTAAAAAAGAGATTAATGAATTACTTAGTAAAGGATTAATAAAAAACAGTAAATCTTCTTGGTCATGTGCAACTTTTTATGTTAATAAAAATGCTGAAAAACAAAGAGGAGTACCAAGATTAGTAATTAATTATAAACCATTAAACAAAGTACTTGAATGGATTAGATATCATTTACCTAATAAAAAAGATTTAATAAACAGGTTAAACCAAGCAGTTATATTCAGTAAATTTGACTTAAAAAGTGGATTCTGGCAAATACAGATCAGTAAAGAAGATAGATATAAAAATGCTTTTACTACTCCTTTTGGACATTATAAATGGAATGTAATTCCATTTTGTCTTAAGAATGCCCCTAGTGAATTTCAGAACATCATGAATAACATATTTAACCCTTATAGTCATTTTATTATAGTTTATATTGACGATGTTCTAATTTATTCCAATTCAATAGAAGAACATTGGAAACATTTAAATTCTTTTTTCAATACAGTCAAAACTAACGGACTAGTACTTTCACCTAGTAAATGCTCACTATTCCATACAAAAGTAAGGTTTCTAGGACATGTTATCCAATATGGTAAAATTAAACCAATAGATAGAGCCATTGAATTTGCTAGCAAATTTCCTGATGAAATACTTGATAAAACTCAGCTCCAAAGATTCTTAGGATCCCTTAATTATATAGGAGAATTCTATAAGGATCTCAGGAAGCAGTGTAAACCTTTGTTTGAACGATTACAGAGTAATCCCCCACCTTGGACTTCAATTCATACTTCTATTATCCAAGACATTAAAAAATATATCAAGACTCTTCCTTGCCTTGGAATATCAAATCCTTCTGCATTTAAAATTGTAGAAACTGATGCATCTGAAATTGGATTCGGAGGAATTCTCAAACAAAAGATTGATCACTCTTCTAAAGAAGAAATTGTTTGTTTTTACTCCGGAGCTTGGGATAATACTTAACAAAATTACTCAACTATTAAAAAAGAAATATTAAGTTTAGTTTTGTGTATTAATAAATTCCAGCATGAGCTTTTAAATCAAAAATTTTTGGTTATGATTGATTGTCAATCATCAAAATATATTTTAGAAAAAGACATTCAAAACATTGCATCAAAATAAATTTTTGCTAGATGGCAAGCATTATTAAGTATATTTGATTTTGATATACAATATATTAAAGGAAGTGAAAACTTTATCCCAGATTTTCTAACTAGAGAATTTCTACAAACATGAGTGAGAAATGAGTGTCAGGAGAAACCCTGAGGGCAGAGGAGGAAGCAGCTCTCGTGGCAGAGCTAGTTATGATAGTAAGCTCAAAGGAATCATGGTTCCCCATCCAGTTACTCCAATCCAACCAATAGATGTAGTCAACAAATATCAAGTTTTAGGCCAAATCCCTAAACCTTATAGCACTGTTCTTGCCAGTAATCCCCCAGTAATAGATTCCTTTGCTAATTCTAGTAAACCAATTATTCCTAATAAACAAATTATTCCTTTTGACATATGTTCAAAACCAGTTACTGAATATATTCAGATAACTGAATATAATTTGTTTTTTCTAGAACAATTCATGAAACCCAACAATGACCCAGTCAAGCTAGCAGCTCAATATTTTCCCCAAGATGGCATTTTGAGCCTTTAGCCCCAAATAAATCTTTGTCATATTACAAAGAAATTCTACTCCAAACAGATTCAGTGACCATTAAACCAATATTTGATAGAAGGGACGAATCCAAAATCCTTTATCATTCTATTTACATTAAACAAATAATTTCTCAAGATAAATGGAGTAACCACCCATCTCATTTACAATTATTAAACACTAACCCACCTCAACATTTTTGTTATTATGACTATATTGAGGCATAGAATAATGTATTTTTGTATCAAAACCAGTCATTCATGGTTCATACAATTTGACCATAAATTCAAAAGTCCAATTCCACTTTGGTTCACGGGTTGGTGGGAAATTTATGGTCCTTTAAGGACTATCATCCCAGAAATACTCTTAGAACAAATATAGTATTTTAATAAAATCAGAACTAGTAAAAATCTTGATTATGCAGGATATGAGGTCCTCCATTTTTTTTAGTAAATACAAAGTGCCTTGGATTTCAAAATGGCAATATAAAATAACTATGCCTATACAAGATACAGCAACAACCCTCAAAGCAGGAAGTCATACAGTCTTAGTAACTCAACATGATGGATATAGTTGTGTTGCAAGAGTTCATTTAGTCAAATGGTGGGATAAATTTGATATTAACAGAATAATAGGTCAAGTTCAAAAAGAGTTCCCAGCAGTAAAATCAAAATCAGTTGCCAAAAAAAAGGTTAAATCAGAAGGATCTTCTTCTTCTTTGGATGTTTCTACAATTAACAGGTTATCAACTTTAGATTTAAATAATTTATTGAAAGCTATCCGGGAAAGGGTTAGCAGTCTCAAAGAAGAAGGTTCAGATAGTAATACATCTGAAGGAAGTCAAAATTCTAGACATCAATCAGTCACAAATCCATATGGTATTGAAAGTCTAGAAGATGCTCAAGACCCATATGCATAAAAGCGGAATTTACTATTCATGAACAGTAAAAACTTTTTACTATTCATCAGTCAGAATTTTTCAGCAAACAACAAATCAGTCGTCAGATAAAGATAAGAATACTGACAAGTTATTTTAATTTTACTTAAGTAACATGTTTGTTAATTTTACTTTTACTTTTGCTTTTACCCGAGTAACATGTTTGTTACTTTTACTTTTACTTTTATTTTTACTCAAGTAACATGTTTGTTTAATGGGAGGACTGTTATTTTCCCTATTTACTAGCTCTATATATATGAGCTTCCGTTGTATGTTTAAGGCATGATGCAAACTACTTTGTAAGTTTTATTATCTTCTCTTCTAGTTCTCTAGTATTGTATTCTCTTTTCTTGTATATAGCAAGTAACTTCCAGTAATATAATATCTTCAGTAAAAATTGTTTCATACATAGATTCATACCGGCTTCTTGTCTGGTTTAAGTATTATTTCTTACTTGTTTAAATTGTTGAGTAAATATTGTTGTTATCATCTCATTTTCCAAAATAAACATTCATCTCTTCCTGTGATTATTATTAACGATAATCATTCATACACATCTCTATTGGTATATATATGGGAATGCTCAAAAGAAAACTAATATTTTGGAGAAAACTAAGGTATTTTTATTAACCGTTGATTTCTAATTGATCTGATGGTTCATATATATATATATATATATATATATATATATATATATATATATATATACCGTTATTATCTATTTTACCCTGTAAGAGCGGGGCTTGTGAAACGGAGAGAGTAGAGCATCCTGCAGCAGAGCTTCATTTGCAGCAAATTACATCAAATAGATAGATATTGGGTTAATCAAACATTTACTCAATCTGTTCTTTCTGTTATCATACAAAGATTAATTGCACTTATCCGGGCAAGATTCCTGTTATCATACACCTCACCCGGTCACTCTCTAAACCCTTCTAGTATATATACAAATATACTTGCCTCTTTCAAAATATACCGGGAAATTTGTTTTTATGACTCCTAACTTGGATAGGAAATCTGGAATTGAGAAATAAGACCAATGCTACCGTAATCTTTTGAACTTTTCTTGTTGTAAGATATGATTCAACAAGCCATTTAGCTGGCTATGTGATTGATGGAAGTGAGTGTAAAATGGTGCACTTTATTTTACTACAATGCCAGCCTATTTGTAAGATAGAATGACGATTTTTTGGAGAAACTGTATATAGTATAGAAATTGTTAATTAAGTAATCATGAGTCTTTTGAATTTCATCAAATATTGGTTCATTACTTATCGCTTCGTAAGTATAAAAAAAAGGTCATACCCAGTATAAGGCTTCTGCATCAGCAGTGTCTAGGGAAGGTCGAGATCCTGATGCGCCCAGCCTTACTCATATTGTTAATGAGGCTGTTTGCACGGTCGAACTCCTTCCTTGATTTGAGGATGTCTTATAGCTTCCTAATTCATCCTCAAGTATCAGCAGTGAAACTATTAATTATTTTAACTAAATTATGAGAAATTTATGTTGGTCAGTATGCGTTTTACTAATTTTTGCTTCTGCCCTCACTTATTTGAAAACTTCTTGTGCTTTACATACACATTTAGCTGAGCTTCAAGCAACCCCTTTTCTCTATGCGTCAAACAGAGATGTTGCAGAATAAATTACATTTAAAATATTGAGCACTTTTAAGAGCAATACTAACTATAAAACACATAAAAAATTAACTATCACTCTAGTTTTGAGGAGGTAGTGAGATTGTTTAGTTTAGCATTAGATGAGTAATGCTTGCTGACTAATTATCTTTTAAAAACTGCCACCCTGGGAACAATGCTATATTCTGAGATGGAAACCTGTGAACAGGACAAGTCAACGATGAGAAGAAGGCTTGAGGCATCTGCTGTTAAAATCGAAAGACAGGTATGAGTTATGACCTTATGAAATCACAAAATCTGGGGAAAATAAACATGATCAGACTTAAGCTTGTACTAAAGGTATGAACTTTCAAGTATCGTAAGTACTTGTGCAATAACAACAATTCATGTTCCGTTTGAACAAGTGTGAATTCAGAGAGAACAAACCAAAAGATTCGAAACAACCATATGACATATGAATTAAAAACTAAACAACTAAGCTTATTTACTCGGACTCTTCTTCAACTCTCCTCTGAATTTGAGATATTTTCCGAATCTTTAGGGTCAGCAGAGGGTTCTATTACTTGTATTTTACTCATGTGAGAACAACATATTTTGCTCAACAAATTTCTGGACATTAGGAGCTGATAGTTTTTCTAGGTACACTCGAAGATCCCATCTCTTCCAATTAGAAGCAAATATGAGACAATCATTCATTAAACTATTATCCGCATAAGATGGATATTAAGCTATACAATTCCACAATAGGGATGGATCATAGACATATTTGGTCATTCCATGAGATTCGGTAATTAAACCTTCATGAATCCATTTTTGTTCTTTCATTCCAGGTAAAGCCTCCTTGAAGTATCAATTGATGGAGGAGGAACGATATTAGACAACCCGCCCCTTTTCTTTTTGTTTTCACAAATAAGAAGTTTCGGACCCAATTCGTATATTACGTATATTAGAGAATATCTAGCTACACAAATTTACCTAGTAAATTATCGTCCAAGCTATCGTACTTATATTTATTTGGAATAATTGACGTGTTTGGCTCAAAAATGAAAACACATACGAATATAAAGAATTAATTAGCTAATAATCAATTTAAGATAGTTAGATTACGACAACTACAATAATGCAACTAAAACACAACATGCAGGGAAAGAATAATAAACTGAACATAATAAAACTTACAGGGTTTTCTAAGGCTTTATAGGGTGAATCATCTAACAATAGTGTGTTAGATTCATTAAGAAGTCCAATAACCTTTCTAAGCTCAAGATTTTCCCAGAGTTTTTTTATTTCCTTTAGGAATATAGGTTTTTGTTCATTCCCCGAGATTTTGTGACCTCTGTCAGTGCAATGTTTCTGACCCTGCATAAATAATCTGCAAATATTTTTGGGATGATAAATCTGAATAGCTAAAGACAAACAATCTGAATAGCTAGGAGAAACAAACTCTAATGGACAGTTGAGAAACAAACTCTGAATAACATGCTTGTTTCTCCCATTTTTTTGAGGATATTTGTAATCTCAACTGTTCATTGGAGTTTGTTTCTCCTAGCTATTCACAGATTGTTGGAGAAAAACATTGTACTCACACAGGTCACAAAGACCCGCGAAATGGACAAAAACCTATGTAATAAAAAAAATTCTAGGAGGATCTTGAGCTTAGAAAGGTTATTGGGATTCTTAATGAATCCAACATACTATTGTTAAGCCTTAGAAAACCCTGTAAGTTACATCATCATAGTTGTCGTAATCTAAGTATCTTAAATTAACCATTAGCTAATTAATTCCTTATATTCGTATGTGTTTTCATCTTTGAGCCAAACACGTCAATTTTTCCGGATACAAGTACGATAGTTAGGACGATAATTTACTAGGTAAGTTTGTATAGCCAGATATTATTCTCATAGAATGACCAAATATGTCTATGATCCATCCCTATTGTGGCATTGTGTAGCCTGATATCCATTTTATGCAAATTATAGTTTAATGAATAATTGTCTCTCCGGTTTGCTTCTAATTGCAAGAGATGAAAGATTTCCGAGTGTACCTTGGAAAACTATCCTGAACTCCTAATGTCCAGAAATTTGTTGAGCAAAATATGTTGTTCTCACCTGAGTCAAATACAAGTAATACGGCATAAAAACCCTCTGTTAACCCTAATGATTCGGAAGATATCATAAATTTGGAGGAAGATCTGAAGAAGGGTCCGAGTTAGTAGCTACTTAGTCATGGTTGTGTTTGAATCTTCTGGTTTTTTCTATCTGAATTCACACTTGTTCCATGAACTGCTATATAAGTACTTGTGATACGTATGATATATATGAACAATTTATGTATATATAAGATTATTCTAGCTTAATCATTAATCCACATGAAAGGGTGATTTGGGACCCGGAACCTCCCTCAAACCAAGTGGGGAATAAGAGCCCTCATGATTCACAAGATTCCATGATAACCCTAGCGGAAATGCAGAAAAACCTAATTAGAATGAAGAAAATGAGTGGGGAAAGGATATATCCAGAAGGAGAAAGGAAATGTCCAGAAAGAGAAAGGAGACGTACTGAAAGACCGATTGAGGGGAAATCTTCCCATAATCCACTTGTAAGAAAGTCCAGTAAGGGACAAAAACATCAAGAAAGAGTGTTTAATGAAAACTAGAGGTTCGAAAGCTGGGGGACGGGGTGATTAGTCTTGTTACTATTTATAAATGATTGTGAATGGTGAATGATTGATATACAGAAAAAGTTGATCAACCTCACAAAACTTGGCCCTCTTCGTGTTAAATTGGTCTTTCTTGATATGAAAAGAAAAAAATTGTGTCACATGCTCGTGAAGTTGCAAACGTATCAGATTCGACCATGAAGTTTGGCAAATGTACAGTTGCTGATAATACACACTATTGGAAGCTACTGGGTACATGTGAGGCTTTTTCTTCTTAATAACTAGGCAGCTAGCTGATCACATTGCCCATGTGATGCACATGCTTTCAGATATGTACTAAAGCTTGATCATAAGTGCATGAATATATGTTACATTGATTGGATCCCATTAACATGAATATTGCTTTCTGAAACATTGTGGTCTTGGACACTTTGATTGATGGATAGGCTATCTAGGATTTCCCTAATACTAATAGGAAGACAGAGACTAGTGATTTTTGTCTTAATATTTTCGTGAAATGGAGTCTTTATTAATGTTCCATAATTTTGTTGATGTAGTTGGCAACTTGCTGCTATTTGGCGATTAATATAATGCTCCCTGGGAATATCGTTTTATATCATATACATACATGGCTGGACCCTGGAGGTGTTTTTATCCCAAGGCTTAGTTTGTAAATGATATAGTTGGGGACTTTAGGGTTCTTTTTCCAAAAAAGAATTTTGGAATTCGTTTCCACTTTCCAGGAGCATAGATAGGCTAGTTGTTTTTATTACAAAAGGCAACATACTTTGAACTCTACCAACCCCAAAACAATAAATCACTAGGCATTGTATAAAAAAAACCTAGAAGAAAATTTGTACCTGAACAAGCTCATACAGATTATAAATAAGTCCAACCTTTCACCAGGCTTGTTTGTAGGTTGTTTCATGTTTAATTAAATTAAAATTTTAATAAATCATACCGGGTGAATATTGCATGCGGAGGCAGAGGTGTATCAGCTAATGATTGAGAAATTTCGCCTTTCAATCCATTTTTTGTGTTTATAAGCTCATTTTTGGTGTAGAATCTAGCAATGTGCAGATCAACATGTTACCTGTTTTCTTCAATGAATGTAAGAGATAGATGTAGTTTTTGCATGACCGGTTCAGTATTGTGATTATATGTGGAAGTGGTAGCATTGAATCTTTTTATTAAACATACCATTGTTACTGGTTGGTATGTTAATTGTTTTTATGTAACTAATTGCTAGATGTATTACGTTTTGGAATTCGATCATCTTTTCCATTTTGTATGATCTGCATCTGTAACAGCTTATGGAGCATACATATAGTGGCTTCCATGTTCATTCATATACCCTTTTGAAAGGTATTAGTTAAACTAAACTGTGCAGTTGTGGGGGGAGATAAAGTCTTATGGAGTCTATAGCTCCCACAAGAACAGAAGTAATTGTAGAGGGGCATTTAACACCAATAATGTATAGCCCTTGCAGGGGGGGGGGAAGCTTAGATTTCATAGTTTACTTCTTTGGCAACTTTAGCCCCCATAGTTGGTGGTTTATGGCTACGCCACTGAAATCGTGGAACAATAGTCTTTTGTCTAGCCATGTTTATGTGAGTGATTGTGTTCTTGTTTCTTTAAAATACAGTGAACTGGTTTTTGACCATTTTGGTTCATGCCCTGTTCTAATTCTTCCAAGAGTCGCACCACCTCTTTCAATGTTGGTATTCGTTTTGGCTTTCAATCAAGGCAATGGCTATATACATCAGTTTTCATTTTAGATGACCTGTAAGACAAAGGCGTGTAATACATTACTCTTGCACTGTAGAATATTTTGCCGAACAATTATGTCTTGATGACACAGTGCTCAATACTTATTCTTGATTATCATAGGTTGTGTTCATAGCAAAAATATTCTTAATCTATCATATATTGCTCGAATGCAATATCATTGATCTGTCATATATTGCTCGCCTGCAATTTCATCGATTTATCTGCAAAATAGACTGCAACTTGTGCTGTATTAGTACCTGTTCCTACGTACTCAGGGGCCAAGTAGCCTTTAGTTCTGAGTACCCCGAAGAAGATGTGACTCTTGTCATCTTGAGGCCCGAACTTAGCTAGTCCGAAATCTGAGATTTTTGGTATACAGTCCTGAACATTTTGGTAATTAGTTAGAATACAAATATATGCAGTACCTAAATAACAGGTGCAACAAAAGTAAGTTGATCCGAGTATTGAGGTTATATATTACAGACATTGTCGAGAAGAATGTTAGAAGACTATATCACGGTGAATGACCAGTGAGCTTGTTCCGCGCAGATACTCAACCTTTGGCAGAGCCAACAGCTATTTTGAGTCTTGTACTCCAATTGAGGTCATTGTTTCTTCCTACAGGTGCCAAATAACACTTCTTTACTAATTTTAGTTTAGCCCAAGTCATAGTATATTAGCATGGGGCTTACCTTCAAGGAGAATTGCTTTTAAACTTCCTTGGGCATGAATTCAAACACTAAAACACTGCGATCATCCTCAGAACACAGAACAGTATCCTATGAGGCTATGATTTTAACCACATTTGGATTGGTCACTCTGCAATAGGAAGTATTAATACTAATTTAGCAAAAAAAAAAGAAGTATTAATACAAACACCGGTTTAATGTGGCTAAAAAAAGCAAGGACATTATCAATTTGTCATACGATCCATTCTTCTAGGTTCCTTCTTTAACCTGTTGACCGCAACAGGATGACCTCCTTTTGGTTTCGCAGCAGTTATGGTGGAAAGATTTATCCAGCCCTTGAAAACATCACATTCGCCACCTTCGCCAAGTAGATTCTTCTTGCTAAATTTATGGGTCGCAGCCTTCAGGGTGTTATAACTGGAGGTAATGTTGTAGACACGAAGCTTGTTATTTATCATGCTAACCTTCACGAAATCGTGAGCACCATATTTCTCATCGTGTTTCACATATCCTACATTAGCTTCACAGCCATGAAATGTAGCATTCAATGAGAACACTACATAAACGAAGTAAAATACAGTTCTAAGATGAGAAAGTGCTGACTGCCTAACAATCTGATGGTACACTTGCCTCGTGAATGCAACCTCAAATATTAATTTATTGTGGGTTATTAATTTATCGATTATTAATTAATCGAGGTTTTACCGTTGCTATTTAGCTTATTGAGTCGTTGGATTAGAGAGAATCGAAGCTGAGACCAAGGTAGGCTATCCCATCATCTTGGAGAGTTGGAGTTGCTATGTTTTTTTGTTCTATGAAAATTTGAAAAGCCTCTACTATGAAAGCAATACAAAGGTTGATTATGTATTGATTTTCTGCCGCACGACCGGTTGTAGTTTAAGGAGCTATTCGAGTGTCTACTTAAAATTTAATTTACATAATTAAATATTTTTATTTATAAAAGATTTCAAGACTTCAAATTATGAGAGAAAATGCTCAACATGACACTGTTTTTAATTGAAATGCCCAAAATGACACTATCGGGGGAGATAGCTCAAAATGGCACCCAGAGACGCTAGATAGAGTAGCGTCTTGCTAAATACCCTGCACGCTACATCTTGTAGTGTTTTCAATTATTTATTTTTTTGTTTTCACTCTTAATAAAATAATAATAAAAATATAATCCCAAAACCAAACACACCTAATTTAACCATTTTTAATATTTTCGGCTTCATCAATTCCCTAATTGGGTTTTAGAAATATTAAAATTAAATTAAAAGTTAAGTATTTGAATTTATAAGTTTGTAATAGAATGTTCAAGTATTTAGGGTTTAGGAGCCCCTAAACCCTAGACCCTAAACCCTAATTAAATTTAGGACCCTAATTTAATCATTTTTAATATTTTAGAGTTTATTAATTCCCTAATTGGGTTTAGGTTTTAGAAATATTAAGCTTAAATTTTTTTAAAACTCAACATCAACTAGGGTGCCTAGACGTGAAAGCATCTAACGTTTAGAGGTTAAAGGCTAAACGATATAGCGTTTCTGGGTGCTATTTCGGGTCATTTTCTAATCCTGTGTCATTTTGGGCATTTTGTACAGAAATCGTGTCACATAGGCCAACACCCAAATTATGATGGGTTTGTGACTCAAAATATATTTTCGATCGGTTTAAATCCACATTAATGAACGAGTTTAAATTTTGAATTGTGAATTTTGTTGAATAAAATTAACATGTTCAACTTTTATTTTCATAAAATCAAACTTCATACCTGAAACTAAAATAAAAATAAGTATTCAAGATATATAATTTTTACACTTATATATGTATTTTAACTATTTAAAAAATTTGTTAAAAATTGGTAACATTCGTTTACAATCTAACAACTCCATTAAATAATAGGTAATGAAGAGTGTCACATAACATCAATTTTGGCAATCTCTTAATAACCCCTAACAAAGAGTGTCATGCTCATTGTTCTAAGACTTATTTGTTTTTATTGGTTTCTTTTTTTCAGATTTAATTGGATTTGTTATTGCGTATAGATGAAAGATGAATGTATGTAGATGAAAGATGAATGAAAGCATGATTTTGATACTCACTTGGATGGAAAGAAGGGTGAAGGGTAAGGAGAAGGTGGATGAAGGCATGTATTTGGATTTAATGACGGAAGGAGCAAGACTAAACTCACAAAACTTCAAGATTTTCTAGTTTTTTTGTTAGGAGTCACTATATATATTGATTTGTATGACTGTTTCAGGGCACTCTTTTTCCTCTTTTGAGATTTTTCTCGTAGTGTTTTACTCAAACGGGTTTTTAACGAGGCCGTTTTGTCGGATATAAATGTTTTTTTATTATCTAAACTATCTCTTTCTTATGGGTCATTGGTTAAGCATATCTTTCGTTTAGATAATAAGTTTTTATTATCTTTGCGTTATATTATCGGTTGTTTATATCAATAAAACGATTCTTCGTTTTTCAACAAAAAAAGTCGGTGATTAATCGTGATTAATCACCGATTAATCCATGTTTAGTAGCTCATCAAACTGATTAAATTTCCGATTATCTAATTAATCATTCCAATTAATGTCCGATTTATCCAATTAATGCTCACCAAACTGGGCGTCATGTATATTGAACAAAAGATGAATGGAAGCCTGGAAAGTATAGAACTTTTGAATTGGTTAGCTATTTGAGCCCAAATTTGGAAGGCATGTTGTTCTGTAAAGTATGCTAGTCTGCCAATCACTTGCCTCCCTATTTAACAACTTCTGTATATGTAACTGTCCTGCAATATATAAGTTCAATGTCGGCTGCTTTAACATTTTAGTTTAAATATGAGTCATCTTTTATGTGTTTTCTAAATTTTAATTTAAGATTTTAATTCAAGAACTTTTATCCAAGTTCTTTTTTAAATCAGGGTATAAATGAAGAGACAATATAAGATTATTTTTTTTGCCCGAAAGTGCAGTTTTTTTGTTTTTTATAAATACATTCTTGTCATGGCTACTACTCGAAAGAAATATGAACATTTTGTCTGCTTTCTTTTGATTATTCATCTTATGTTACTCATAGTAGTGGATAAAACAGAAGCAGAGGTAAGTAATACTTCACTCTGTGCAACTGTGTTTATTGCATCTTTAATAAAGTTACTAATGTTGTATGTGTCTTTCATTTTATCATCATGTTACAAGTGCATTTAACTAGTCTATGTTACACAATTTTCCTGTATTTTTTGAATATTTAGGCTTATAGACTTGCAAATTAGTACCTGTTTTAAGAAATTTTTATATTGGAGTAATTATTTTTCTACTAAAAGGTTGAAATTAACTGATCATTAGCTTGTGAAATCAGTGGTTGAATCATGGAGGTGATATAACTAACAGGAGATACGACGTAGGAGAGGTGAAGATTAATCATAAAAGTGTAAAGAACCTGAAATTAAGATGGAGCTTCTTTGTTGGAAATGACATATCTGCTACTCCAGCGATAGCTAATGGTCTACTTCCCGTCAGGGTGATCTTGTTTGGGAAATAACATCTTGGCCAACTAACCGGCTTGTCTGCAACACGGACTAATGTGAATGCCTCGGTTTCAAGAGCCACCCCTACTGTAGCTGGTGATCTATTGCTAGTCGGAATGTATGGACCTGCTGTCATGATTGCCCTTGAGCGTTTAACTGGACTTGTATGGTCCACTACGCTTGACTCGCGTCCTCTGATCTTGATCACCACAACTGTTCAGATGGGGTTAGTATTTATTTACTGTATACGAGATTACAGTTCTTGCTTGCATACATATGATATGAATTGTTATGCACAGGGCATATTATGTGGGAGTGTCTTCGCTGGAAGAATCACTACCTGCAAATTTATGTTGCACATTTCGGGGAAGCATGGTAAAGCTAGATATTAAAACAGGTGCAGTTTTGTGGCGAACTTATACGCTTCCAGATAATGGTGGTCGATTGGCAGGATATTCTGGAGCGGATATATGAGGAAGCATCCCTTCTATTGACAATATGAGGGGACTTGTTTTTGCCGCAACAGGGAACCTTTATACAGCTCCACCAGAGGTACAACAATGTGATGATGAACAAAATAATCAAACTACAGCAACTGATCCTGACAAGTGGATAGGACCAGATGTAAATTTTAACTCGATGCTTGCATTTGATCTGAACTCTGGGCAGATCAGATGGTCTAGGGAATTGGGAGGCTACGAGATTTTCTTTTTTGCATGTTTAATGCCAAATAATCCTGACTGTCCAGGTGGACCTAATTTGGATGCAGAGTTTGGAGAGGCACCAATGTTGCTGACGATATTTGCAGATGGTAGGATGCGGGATGTGGTGGTCGCTGTTCAAAAAAGTGGTTTTGCATGGGCTCTAGACCGAAGCAATGGTGAAATTGTTTGGTTTAAAGTATGTCATAATAACTAAACTTTCATACCCTGTTGCCTATTACCAGTGCTTTGCTAAAATTCCAAAATATCTACAGAAAGCTGGACCAGGAGGCAATGAAGGAGGAGGGATATGGGGAGCAGCTACAGATGGGAAAACGGTGTTGACAAATATAGCTACCAACGACAGAATTCAGTTTAGGCTAGCACCTTCCAACATGACTACAACAGCCGGGGCATGGGTGGCACTGGACGCAAATAATGGGTAGATTATATGGACCACTGCTAATCCTAGCAATGATACTTCCCAAGGGCCTGTCTCATTGGTAAGTGAGGTTCTTTTTGCAAGATCTGTAGCTGCTAATGGTCCTCTTTATGCTATGGATGCAAACACTGGGACTATACTGTGGTCATATAATACTGGTGCTACAATATATGGGGGCGTTTTCAGCTAGTTATGGATGCATTTATCTTGGGAACGGATATACAGTTGGTCTTGGATTGTTTCATCCTTGGACTCGTGGTATCGCCTTGTGTGCGTTCTGCATAGTCTAAAGTTCAGGGAAGAACTGAATTGGTCACACAAGGGAGCATGTTATGCATTGTTTGTTTTAAACTATATACTACTATCCAATAATATATAATCTCACCTGCTGGATTCCAAGTATATGCACCCACCCCTCAGCGTTAATTATTCCATCGATTGCCCTCAATGTAGTAACAAAATCGTAGTTGCATTACAAACATCTATCACTACACTGATGGAAATTGAGGAACAAGCAATGAAGAGTATACTAGTCCCCCCTCCCCTTCCAATCTTCCATAATACAATCTTGAAGAGTTGAAAGACTCTGACACTATCTTTTAACCAGTCTTGTGCTGTTATAGCTGATAGAAACCGAAGCAAACACATATACCTGTTTTACTTGGAAGCAGGGTTGTAGAGAGTAAGATGTAAAAAGATTTTACTCCTACTTTAAAGAGTAGAAAGACGGTTTCTGTAAATTAAAAAAAACCCATGTTTGAAAAATAAATCTGAAAGTGTTGAAAAATGTTAATATTATGAAAGTCTTTCGATAAAAATGTTAATTATCTGAGCTGATAACCTGTTCTGTTTTTCGGTTTGCTTTCCAGATAACTTGGTTAGGAACAAAATTGTTCCAGGACGAGGAGGATTAATATTGTCACTCCTTGGGAAGTTTAGGTCCTTCTTTTAGTCTAAGTATTGCAATTTTACATATTTTGAAATTTATTTAGTAGATTCTAGCAGAATTAGAAATTTTGTGTGGGCTATTGTTGGGCTTGATACAGCTAGATAGATTGTTTTTAACTGAAAATGCTTGATATGAAACATCAGAACATTAGCTGCCTAGAATTATCCTGTATGTAAATTTTACTGCAATTGATCGTTACCAATCTCATATCGTTTTGTTCTAAACCTATGCCGAATGCCGATCAGGTTCTGAGAATGCATGCAAACAAACTTGCATCAATAGTAAAAAAGGAGAATTTATATTTAAATAACTAAGCGGTTGGATAAGTCAAGTGATTGAGAGTTTATTTCCTATCGTCTCATGTCCTGCTGTAAGTCAAATTAGTCAAAAAAAAAAAAAAACTAAGCTGCATATTTGAATGTAAACCTAATTTAAATATTTTTTAAATAAAAAACAGCAAGTTATATGGGATGTTTGTTGGGAAAAATGGTGTTAAATTAAAGGGAAAAAAATTCTCGTGTTAAATTAAAGAAAAAGAAAAGGAAAAAAAATATTATTTAAATATACTCGTGTTAGGTAAAAGAAAAAAATTAAAGAAAAATTCTCATGTTAGTTTTATAAGTTATTTTTAAAATTTGTTTTTTATAAATAAAATTTTGATACTTAAATTTTTATTAACCAAAAGAAAATTAAAAAATTAATTTATGAAATTATACTGTCAATATAACTTAACATACGTGTAAAAAGTTAAGACAACATTAAATTTGGAATGGAGATAATAATTCTTGTTTATTTAGATAATAATTCTTGTTTATTTCTTTATTGATTTTTCTAGTATGTGCCCATGGGCACGTATTAGAAGTTTAGTTGTCAAATTTTTATTAATTTTCTATTCATTAATAATGATGGACCCATAAAAATCCCACAAATTAAAATTAGTCAAACTCATAAAATTTAGTGTTTAATGTAGAAAAACCCTTTTTAATTTTATATTATTTTAAAATTATAATAAAAATGAATTAATCTAAAAATAAGATAGACATTTAAATAGGGCGGGAGGAGTAATATAAAAGAAAGCATTTATGCATTGCTTCAATTATTGTAAATTATATAGAAGTGCATCACAAATGATTAAAATATACACCACGTGTTTGACTAATTTATAAAGATATCAATCATCAGAATTATATATTCGGGATTTTATAATGAATAGAATTAATTGTAAATTTTTTATGTAATATAATGATTATATCATTTCATTCACGTTTAAAAAATAGAGGAATTATTAAAAATACTACTTTTTAAGGGTTTTTTTTTTGCAATTTTACAATTTTCTGGATTTTTTTACAAAAATACAGTTTGCAACCAAAAGCAATCATATGTAACTTATTTTTCTATTTTTCAAAAACATAATCAAAATTGCTTTTGATTGCATTTAAAGTTGCTTGAAATTATTTTTGGTTGCATTTACGGTTGTATTTTAATTTTAATCGTGTAACTTGTTAAGTAACGTATTATGCAATCAAAAAATAATTATTTTGATTAAATTTTAAAGTTGCATTTAGGGTTGATTTTGGTTGATTCCAGTTGCAAATATGATTGTAAAGTTGCAAAACCGTATTTTTATAATTTTTTTCAAAAAACCGTATTTTTACAATTATTTTAAAAAAAGCATATTTTTGAAAAATATTTTTAAAAAAGTTAGTATTTTTGCAAAAAAAATTACCCTTAAATATTTTTCAAAAATCCCTAAAATTTATTATTCTCTAATGTAAAAAACTGATAAATAAATATGGATAATATTATCGAGTACCGATTCCCAATATATATTATATATATTTTCTAACTGAAAAACAAAGGAGACCCTACTTACGTGTGACCGGAGTAACCTTTCAAGAAGTATGCCGCAAAGCACAAAGCAGAAAGGTTCACGATCAGGGCGGAGCAAAACCCAAAAAGCTGAACAAAATAATGTAATTTTGGTTCAGTTCGGTTCTATTTTTTCTGAAATTTTGATTTATTCGATTTTACGGTCTGGACCGAATTAAAGTTCAATCCGGGCCTTATAAAAATCGGTCTAGACTGAATAGACCGAATTATATATTATATATTTTTATTGTATATATAATAAAGTTTTATTAATATATATAATATGTTCGATAAATGTAATTTTGCTCTAATATTCTAACGCCAACTTATTTATTAATTAATGTTTAATATATTTGTATTTTGATTTTCATTTTTTTAAAAAAACAAATATATTAAAAATTAATTTGATCTTATTTACTAATATCCTAACGCCAACTTATTTATTATTTAATTTTTAATATATTTGTATTCATATTCCCTTAGAAATAAATTTACCTTATTTGATTGTCAATATATTACGGACCGAAATAAATTTGATCTGTTCAATTTGGTCCTTAATAAAAATTCAATCCGGTTCAATTATAAAAATATTGACAATTTAGTTCTCGATCGTCTATTCGGTTGGATCAGGTTTGGGTGCCGTCGACATAATGCTCAACTCTATTCAACGGCAAAAGTAAAAGAACGGAAAAGTGAGGCAGAGATATGTAGGCTCCCCCGTTTACTTGCTTTTTGGTCAGAACTAATTAATTATTTTTTAAGAAAGTATATATATATACACACAGTTACACACATAGATTTACATACGTTTCTTCTAGAAACTTATAAATATATCATATATTATTAAAATATAGAATTGTTTAAAGTATAAATATATTAATTTAGTATACTTTTATCTTATATAATATTAAATTTATTGTATACATTTTTATTCATGTATCAAAAATTAAAATTCATATATTATCTAATTTTAAATCATGTTCGTATATCGAATTGGCAGATTTAGAGATAGCCCACCATGCATCTCGAATTATGTGAATTCTAATTATATCTTAGTACAAACAAATAAGAAAATCCCAAATTAACTGTTTTGTTTGATTATTTTATAATTAATTTGACTGAAAATTAAAACTATTATTTTACAATTTCAAAAAATTAAAATATACATTTTAAAATAAATTAAATATATTTTTTGATGATATATTTTTATAATTTTTTTCAATTATATACTATATGTAATTTTCTGTCAAATTTTAGTCAATTTGATCATAAAAAATTAAATAAAACAGCTAATTTAGAATGGATGAAATATTAAAATTAATTAAGAAATTATTTATTGTATTCACCTATTGAGAAATACAGGATCACTCCACAGAACTTTTGATCATGGGTTGACAACGTAATCGAATCAAACCTTGTTAAATTTTAATTAAATCAAAAAATGGATTCAATTCAGTGAAGATTATGAAAAATTATTTTTTAAAAAAATTTGTTTTTTAAGTTTTCGTTCAAATGAGCATGTTATCAAAACATCAGTTCCGTTTATTTTCTCTTTTAAATAATTTATAAATTAAAAAATATTTACATTTCTTCACCGCACACCAAATAATTTAAAAAAATCTCATTCAATACATTCAAACTACCTATTTTCTACGTTAGTTTTGATATTATCATTAAGTTATGACTTTTTAGACACAACAATTTCTTACTTTCCCACCTTATTTAGAAGGGGGGAAAAGAATAAAGATCATTCTGGTAAGTCTTGTCTAGTTCTAGACACATTAGGCAAATAATTGAATCCACAATATGAAAAGGAGAAAATTAGAGGTCACAAACTTATCTAGCTAGGCCAGGTTAGTTGGAAAGTTTTGAAAAAAGAAAACATATTTTGATGTAAAAACTGAAAAGTAAGTACAAATTTTAAAGTGTAAACAGCTCTTTATAATTATTGGATTTGTATATATTTGATTATTTTCTGCGCATGTTTCTACTTTTTGCAGCATATGACAAATTCATGGTGGCTAGTGTTTGGGTTGTTTGTGTATTTGAATTTGCGGGTGGGATTGAATACAAATATTATAAACTGTTTAGTTAACAACAAATTTATAATGGATAAATTTATAGAAAGAAAAAAAGATGCAGATCAATATAGCAGTATTTTCAAAATTATTTTTATATTTGCTATGGTTATTAATACTTTTTTTTCAATTTATTAAATTTCGGATTTGATAATGAACCTGTTTGACCGCACTTATTTTTTGGAAATAATTCCCTTTTTCCGGAAAACGTAGGTATGTATGTACTTTTTTTGAAAAAAAGTAGTTTATTTTTTATTTTGAAAATAATATTTGGTTTTAAAACTCTAAAATAAATATTTATCTTAAAGAAAATATGAAAATATGCTTTAAAAAAAATAAAATAAATAATTTATTTTAAATTTAAGGACCAAACGGCCACATATCATATTAATATAATACAGTATTGTCCGTTTCTTCAATTGCCAGAACCCGTAAAGATTTGTTATCTCATACTAATAAAATAATTTAACTTCTTATATTTACGATAATCTGTTTTATCTGTCAACGAGGGACTTGGGGTTATCTATACATATTTTAGATTTTGTGACGAATAAAGGTGAGTTCACTGTGTTGTTTTTGTTATATTTTTCAAGTGAATTTGTGATATTTTACCACAATTAGATGGGACGAAACTATTTTAAAAAACAATGAAGTCTTCTTTAAAAATCAGTGACTCGAATGATTTCATAAATTTATTAAAAATTATAATAATAAGCTAAGTTTTCTTACTATGTCCTTAAATTCATTATTACTAATATTTTTTATGTTGTTTTAATTTTCATATTTATTTCATTGTTTGATGTATCATTGTTTTAAATTATAATTATATATTTAAATACAATTATTATTTTAGGAATATAATTATCTCGCTCAAAGAGTCGTTCGTATCGTATAATCGTATTTTGCACCACTACACCACTTATCGGTGATGATGAATTTAGATTTCATTAAAAAATTACTATATATGATATGTACCTATGACTATTAAAATTCAAAAAACTTGGTCAAATAAGGCTCAATTATGTGGCACCCAATTAATAATTACTCCATACTCTACATACTACATATGCCGGTCTATTTAATCAGACATGGCTGTATACAATTCGGATTCTATAATATTTTTTTGTATTTTAAAAATATGAGAATATTTAATCATGATTTTAAATATTATTTTAAAATCAGGGATATTTAATCATAATATTAAATCATATTTTAAAATCCGGATATTCAATCAGAATTTTAATTAATAATTTAAAATTCAGGGATATTCAGTATGAATTATTATTAATCATAGGGGTATTCAAAAACTTATTAAAATTGATGGATTCTAAAACACCACGAATTATATTAGATTTTCTTATATATTTTTGATGTTTTAAAATCTTACCTTAGACAAGACATTCTACGATTAAATCCACGCGGACTCTATGAATTATGTACATAATTTATTAACTCTAAGTGAAATATTAAATCAAATACAATCAATAAAAATCAATAAATTATAAATAATATTTTTAAATCTAAATTAAATACGGCCACCGCTTATCGCAGCAATTAAACTATCGTATGTGCAGGGCGTTCCGGTCTAGTCTCCCACTTCTTTAAACAAAAAAGTAAATTGGGACTGTCAGGACTCAGGGGTCTATTTAATTTAAATTTCAAAATTTTAATGAAAATAATATATAAATTTTTTAAAAAATTAATTAATTTTATTTTTAAGTTGATTTTCATAGAATTAATATAAAATCTCATAAATTTAAATATAATTTTTCAAATGAACAGGTTTCCCCCTAATAATAAGAAAATTGACCCTTGTGTGGAATATTTACACTGCAATCTAAATCCCAGCAACCTCTATATGTTGATTATGGACAGGTCACCTGGCGAAGTCTACAAAGAGCATGTTTGACTCCGCTTTTGGATTTAAGTTGGTCGGTGAAATATTTGTCTATATTTAATTTTTTTAATTTAAAATTATCTTTAAATAAAAAATTTAAATATTTTTTAGGTAATTTTTTCAATTTATTTTATTAGTATATCAAATTTTAATATAAACACACATATTTGAGACATTCTTTAAACTTCTTTGTCCTTTATACTTTTATTTATATTTAAATAATATAAATAATATTTTTTAACTAAAATTTATTTTAAAAAATCACTTTAAGTAAAATTAACCAAATAGATACATTTAATTTAAATAAAAAATATCACTTTTAATTTAAAATGAATAATTTATACTTTGAATTATAAATAATTCTTTTTAAATTAACTCAAACGAGCTCTAGTACTAAGACGACGGTTTAGGGTATTTATTAAGAAAATTATATGTATATGTATATATATTATAATATAAATTTATGAATATATATATATAATTGAATTGAAATATGTATATATATAATATATTTTTTACTTATTTAAATATTGTGATTTGAATATGCATAAAAATTATCTAAAATCTCGAATAAAAGAGACATTATTTCAAAATTTGTTTGAAGCTATTCAAATCAATTTGTTTGAAGCATTCAAATCTCTATGAACGACCTTCATTATAAAAGTGTTATAAATTCTTTATATATATATAATTAGATGATAACTAATTTATTAGTCATTTAAATGCATAAATTTTTTAATAAAAAATTCATTAATTTTGAGTCATTTTGTTTATATGAAATGATTAATTTATTTTTTAATTTATTAATCTTTTAAAAATTTATTGACAAGATAAATTGAACACATTGGCTCCTTATCGCAATAACACTTTAAAACAACCATGCATGTTCCCAAAGTTGTTATCAAATTGCAACACAACACTCACAAATATGTACATTCTTTCTTAATTAATTTATGAATATATAAAAAAACACCTGTAAAATTTATTACAAATCAATATATTTTCGCATTAAATATTGAAAATTTAAAATATAGAATAAGATTTATAAAATATCAAATAAAGTACTTTATAATTATAATAAATAGGAATATTTCTAATGATACTATCATACTATTGACTTTTCTATTTAGTATCATCCATGGAAAATTTTAAAATAGTACTACTCAATTTCAACATTCAACTCCAAAGTACCAATGTGCTAATCAAATTACGAAGATCAACTAATTTATAAAACATATTAAAATTAATATGTATTCTTGATATTGTATCTAAGAAAGGACATACACGTGGTTAACAATATAAATGGAAGTCTAAAGGGAAAAAAGTATCTAAAATATATAATAGAAAAGTTCTCTACTAGTACGGCTTAAAATTTAATAAATTAATTATTATTAAAATAATCCAACAGTATGAATGTTAATTTCATATCAAAATAAGTCAATGCACAAACTTTTATGTAATATATTAATTTGGAACTATAAATTTATTACAATAAGATTATAGTACATTTCAATATATAGACAAATAATACTATTATAAAAATGATACTACACTAATTCAAATTTAATGAAAATTTGTATATATTCTTATTTTGATATAATTATTTCATCCGTACGGTTGGATTATCAAAAAATTAATGAAATGCATAATTTATGGTGCACTATTAGAGAACTTGTGTATAACGTGATTTAGAAACTCAATCCCCATTTTAAAAAAGCTACAATAATAATTTTTTTAGAGAAATTTCAAATAATATCACTACATAATTGGTTTTTTATTTGGTGTCATTCTAAATTTTTAGTTCTTAAGTAGTACCATTCTACTTATCGGTTTAACGATTAACATAGTGGTAGTTTGGAATTAAATTTCAAAGTAAAATGATATCACTTAGAAGTCAAAAATTTCATATGGTTATCAGCGATACTATCTCTAACAAATATATATGTTAAATATTTAAGGTGTGCCATGCAACTTAGAACAAGTCTAACAATTTATTCATTTTATGTCCTAAACTAAAATATATATAATGTCATCAATAATAACACTCTAATAGTGTCTGATAGTTATCCACATGTAAATCATTACTTATTTTTTTGTTAACCTCTAAACATTTTCGATTTCATTTCTTTAAATGATAAAAAAAAATCATCCTTTTTTCTTCATCTTTGTTTTTCCTTTTTTCCTCATTTTAAGAGTAGTTAGATTCAAATTTATTATTATTATAATAATAAATTATGAATATGAAAATTCTTGTTGAAATTCACATGTTTTACTGATTATTTAAATTATTAAGATTTATTATTTTATAATATTAATAATTAATCAAACTAATTATACAGTGTTGACCTGCTCTTAAGATGGGACTAATATTCTTTAGTGTTTAATGTTAAGTGTGGTCCCAAGTTTGCGTATATAAATTTGTTCAAGTAGACTTGTTCATGGATCAAAAAGAAAAATAAAATAAAAATTAGACTAGTTCACCGTTCTAGTGAAACTTGTAGACTGGACTGACTTCTTCTCCGCTTCTTCTCCGGTTAGTAGTATATATATATACATCAGTCATAACATTCCACATCACAACTTATTCCACTTCTCACAATCTCAAAATGAATTCCAAGGAACCAAACACCACCTCCTCCTTTCCTTCCTTCCCTTCCACCAGGTATCTCTCTCTCTCCCTCTCTCCCCATCTCTCTCTCCCTCTCTCCCTCTCTCTCTCTCTCCCATCTCTCTCCCTATTTCTCTCTATGTATGACATGTAACATGAAATAATACATGTATAGGTGGTGGTCGAAGGAGACAGTGGCAATAGTGACAGGAGCTAACAAGGGAATAGGCTATGCCATGGTGAAAAGGTTGTCAGAACTAGGAGTGACAGTGATCTTAACGGCCAGAGATAATGCGAGGGGATTAAAAGCAGTTGAGACATTAAAAGACTTGGGATTAGATGTGTTTTTTCATCGCTTGGATATATCTAATCATGCATCTATCTTGGAGTTTGTGTCTTGGTTTAAACATGAATTTGGAAAGCTGGATATACTGGTGAGTTTCTAGATTTATAGTATATGTTTGTTGAAACATTGTAGATTTAATATATTTTGTGGTTCACATTTGTTGATTTTGTTGTGCATGGAACATCAAGTGGGTGTCTACTTGGTAGTATAAAACTAACACTTTGAAATGATTGTGGATTATGAGTTGTTATCATTGATTAAATGTTACATCACCTCATCTTGATTCTCAACTTTTTTCGATTTTTTTACACAACTAAAAAATAAATATGTAATTTATTTTCTTAGAAATTGCATTGGAGCGTGTTGGGATTTCCTACCGTAAGGATTTATTCTTTTTCGTTTTTTCGTTTCAGATTTCGAGTTAGATTTTCGTCACCCTTATCCTTAGATTGTGTTCACTTGGTAAGAATGAAATGAGAAATGAATGAAATGAAAAATTATAGATAGATTTTATGAAGAAAGAATAATATATAAGTAAAATCATGAATAAATATGAGGTAGTCTAAATTTTACATGATTAGAATTGTAGGAAAATTGATGTAGAAATGGAATCAGAGTTCCTTCCCAAACATGTGAGTTAGAAATCTAGTTAAAATAGTTTAGAATGAAATGGAAAAAGAAATGAAAATTTTAAACATTTTCCTTAAAACACACCCAAATAATAGTTCAAATTTCATTTCATTTCCCCTCATTTCATTCCATCAAAATGAGCACATCCTCAAGGTTACTAAAAAAACTCGCGATCTTTACAAAAATATCTAGCTAGTACATGTATATTCGAGATACATCTTATTCTATGTAAATTTTTCCTTGAGAATTTTACGAAAATAGTAAATCTCCTATTGCGAGCCGATATAATTAAATCCAAAGTACATGTTATTTTGTGTAGGTTTTGACATTTTATTTGGATCAATGTATTTTGTACATGAGAATTCCAAAAGTATTTTATTTTATCTAGATTGTGAAATGTATTAATTTGACTTTAATTGAAAGTTATAATATACTGCACACTTCGTCTAACAGAGTTACTAACGAGCTCACTATAAATAACTCAGTCTTGCATAATACTATTGCTAATCCTTCCTTAATTGCAAACTATTTTATAGATACCTTAATTGGTTGGCTGGTAGCTCTGTTAATCAAAAAATTAAGCACGTCAGGCTCAATTTGCATTGTTGGGTTCATATAAATTATTAAATATTACAGTATAAATTGATTATATCATAACAAATGATCGCTTGAACCTGAGGACAAATACAGGGAGAAATTTTAAGAGGGACTAAATTATTTTTGTGGAGATATTCATAAATTTTAATTTTACTAGTCACTTTTATATTTCTGTAAAAATATTCATAATAAAAGTTTGTCAAAAACTATTTTAATAAGAGGGATCCATGTCGTGAATACCCTTTACTAAATCCCACTCTTCATAAACAACAAGATAAACTAACTAAACATAAATCTATTTGGCAGGAGTGCTCCTGAGATTCACGGGTCCATAAGAAAAATTAGATTTTGGGGTCTAATTTATATATACTATATATATATGTTCTAATTTATACAAAAATAATTCAAAATTTTGGGGCACTCAAGTGTTGGGCTCAAGGCGCAGGTCTTATTCGTCCCACCCCATTAATTAATCTTAATCTTATCTTCGGAAACAACAATATAATACTAAGGTTCTTGATTATAATATAGTACACGACTACATGCTACATATATGAATATAAGTATATAAGTAAACAACAATTTTGTGTTGATGTTAAAAGATTAGAATAACGTGAAGTTAACCCTTTGATTAGCCCACCAGTTTTGCAGTCTTTCAATTGTAGACTCAATTTGGTTTCTCACGCTATTACTTGCATAGTTACATCCATTATGCATAGTGAATACCAACACACATTACATGGCACATGCCAAGGCTCAAACGTTCGGATGAGAACCAAAAATTCGAAAAGTAGTATGCCCTGTCTTTCATTGAACTTAACTCTGGTCTTTATGCAAAACTGATAGTTTGAATTTATTTTTGAGTAATGTATTTATTTTTCTCGAAAAAACATTATTTCTATAAATACCTTCAACTTTTTGTCGGATAAAATAAACATTTTTGCACAACACAAAATCGCGTTCTAGGTTCCCTAATTAAGGTGATTAACACGATTCTGTGCAGCACCTTACTGACAGGACCGGTCCTGAGTTTTGATATGTCCTATGTCACCTCAAAAAATTTGTCTCCTTGAAAAATCCTCTCTCCATGCTCTCGTGACTTAAAATTTATTTTTCTTGTATTTTTGCTAAAAAAATCATTAATCAATCTTTTAAAATTAGAATTTGCTAGTATTTCCTTCCCTCGATTGATAACATAGCCAACCTGTTGAACCGTTCTTGAGAAATAAAAGAACACATATGCGACTTAATCAAATTCAATTTTAAAAAACTTTGTTGTGCAAAAACCACTATAACTAGAATAGTTTACACTGTTCTATAAACAAGTGTTGCCGTGAGATAGCAACCTTTTATAATATTCAAAAAGATCAATGTATGACATTCCCATGAGAAACAAAATCATTCTTTATAAAAATTAATTTTGCCTTTCATTCCTAACTTATTCCCTATTTTTTTTAAAAAAAAAGTTTTCCCAAGATGCCCTATGTCATGACTTGTATTACTTGCCGCTGACCCTGCTTACTGATAATATATTTGGGTGTTTCAGGTGAATAATGCTGCAGTTTCTTACAATGAGATTCACCAAAACTCAGTGGAACATGCAGATGAAGTTATACAAACAAATTATTATGGACCAAAGGCACTTATTGAAGCTCTGTTTCCGTTATTTTCTCTGTCACCGACAACAACTCGGGTGCTCAATCTCAGCTCAAGGCTCGGCTTATTAAATGTAAGTATCACCTTTACAATCATTCATAAAATCTTATGTATTGCAATTAATAATCACAATAAGCTACTTCAACACTTTATGATGTTAAATTAATAATATAGAATTACTTCCAACTAATAATTTGATTAACTTGTAATTATTTTACTCTAATGTGCTTTTACTGAATAAGTTCTAATTACTTTGTACATAATTGTTTATACATATAAGCAAAACAAAAGATCTAAGATTGGTTTCGTGTTACACATTGGCAAGTTGCCTAATGGAAGACTTATAGTTGGAGATAAAGACATGTCAATTGTTCCATGTTACCGAGACTTTTTCCACTACTATTATTTATTGGGTAGCAGGTAGGCATGTGGATGTTGTAATATACGAGGGATATGCAATGTACTTGTATATCTAATTTAAAACTTAGAATCAATATTAGATTTTGATTTTTAATCTAACAAATATTATTCAATTTGTTGTAGACTTGTAGTATTTTAGTGTGTAATGTGCTTGATAATATTACCCAAAGGGAATGGATCTGATTTTTTAAATATCTCCAACTACTAGAGAGTGATATATAGTTTTACTAGTCCAGTCCGCAGAGAACTGGTGTGACAAATACATTTAATTATTTTTTTTGGCCCGAATTATGTTATGAATGGGTCAATTTCTTTTAATATGGTTCGCAGAAATTAATAATATTTTTTGCCTGATGAAAATGTTTTTCACCCTAATCTTTATATTTAATGAGAATTTTGTAAAAGTGTATAATCTTAAAATCATTTTAGATAGTACAAAAGAAATACTATAAGTGTCATAAAATTCATGAAGATGTTGTATGATTTGATTTTTTTAGTAACATTATCAAACATTTGTTTATTTATATAGTTTGTTCAATTTTAACTAACTTTTGGAGCTAATGAATACATGATTGTGTACTTCAGTATTTGATACAATAACTTAATGGCTAGCTAATTATCAGCCCTTGATATTATATGTTTACATGCATGCAGAAGGTGAAAAATCCTGAAATTAAACAGACACTTCTATATGAAGAACAACTATCCGAGGATCAAATTGACAAAATAGTGAATTTATTTATCGACGACGTGAAGAAAGGACGGTGGAGCAGTCGTGGTTGGCCGGAAAACTGGACTGATTATGCTGTTTCGAAGCTAGCACTAAATGCATACTCAAAAGTATTGGCTAATCGTTACCAAGGACGTGGTTTAAGTGTCAATTGTTTTTGTCCTGGACGCACTCAAACATCTATGACTCATGGCACCGGTAATTATACTGCGGATGCCGCAGCGGAACTAGGAGTGAATATTGCATTGATTCCGGCCAAAGATTTGCCTACAGGGAAATTTTTCTTAAGGTCGAGCCATGGTGTATTTTTTAACGCTTATTCTAAGCTATAAAAATGTTCCAGTATGATATATGATAATGCACCTGGGTTCATATTTTTGTTACACATATCAATCGACTTTACTATATGTGCGGTGAAATCTCTCCCGTGTGTATAATGGTTTAACAAAGGATTTGATGAGACATTTTATTATTGAGATACTTTAACTAATATAAAATTGAATAAAAGTTCATATTAGAAAGGATCAAACTTTTTGTTATTGCGGAGATCAAACATGAATGGGCTAACATAGGAGGTCTGTGAGACATCTCTTCTGTTCTATATATTAACCATTGCTCTAAAAATTGGTAATTAATTACGATTAATCACCGATTAATTCATGTTCGGTGCCTCACCGAACTGATTAAATTTCTGATTATCCAACTAATCATTCCGATTAATGCACGATTCATCCGATTAATCTATGTTCCATGCCTTCACCGACTAAGTCCGAATTCCGTTTTCTACAACACTGATATTAACCATTGTTCTTGAATTTTAAATCTTTGTAAAGTTATCGTACTTGTTTCTTTATAAAAAAATCGAAAGTCTAAAATAATTATACTTGTTGATTTTTTCATGTCAAGTCTTGGTTTGTATTTGGTATTTGTTTTTGTCACCCGATTTTAGTAAAAGTAGGCTTATTAATTGTTGCGGTTGATGACACCCGGCTGATTTCAGTTTTAAATGAACATGATTATTATATTGAGAACATATAAAACATGAGATAATTTTAAGTTTTATTTAGCAATAATTAACAATATATATTGAGTTTGCATGAAAAATGAACATTTGATAAAGCAAATGGCATAAGAAAAACTTATAAGAAGAATTAAAGCAAACCGAAATTTCATAAATAATTAATAAGGATTGAAACAAAAGCACAATTGTCTTGGAATATTGCATATAAGTCTTACTTAAGCGAAATAAAGGAACATAACATAAAGTCTTACTTAATCAAAACAAAATAACCTAATAATTTTATGACTTAGAGAAATATTAAAGTGCTTCGTGTTATAACCGCAAGACAAATCTCCAACGATCATTTCTTCATTTGTTGGTTGAATCCTGCATTGTTATGAAGAGATTATCAATTCATGACGTGCAATGAAGAATATAAGTTGACAATTGTAATTGTAAATCTTACATGTTCTTTCTTAATAGTCTTGAGAACCACATGTTTCACATTATTCTTGTCATTTGTTTCATTGTCATCTGCATTGTTCTGATAGGCCATGTTATCCACAACATATCTTCAATCTTTCTCTTCACATGCTTCAGTGTTGATTTTTCTGTCCCTGGTGTGCTAAATGAATTAAGTGAAATGGACCGGTTCTCAGACATGGTTGGAAAGGCCTGGAATTAATAACATCAAAATCATTTTCTTGAACAATGCATGAATTTACGACATGAGAACAATGCAAGTAAACATTTTTTATACCTCTGATGATTGAGCTGGCATTGTTGTACATGATTTTCTGCTTATAGTAAAGACACACCTTGGTCATCACACAGGGAAGGGCGCGCCCTCAGGTGGGTTGGCCTCGTCTGGGGGCTTAGGACTTGACTTACAATTTGTGGTGGATCTAGTGCTAGCCTCCAGTCAAGTTATCCTTGGAAATAGCTGTAGTGGACCAGCTAAAGCCCACAATTTCCGGATTAATGTCGGATCCATGAAGTCCTACACATATAAATAGAATGAAATATGCTACCACAGTGATAACAAGGCTTCTGTGGAATGTAGTGACTTTTCGGAGTTTATGAAAGACTAGACTCTAATTTCTTCTCAATTTTTATTTTACAGTCCAGAGCTAAATGGTTATGGTTGCCACATCTATAACACTTCTTTCTAGGAGCATTAGGATCCTTTTGATAATTATTGGCATCAATGCTAAATGGTTTTAGGAGATGAGGGTTCTTTGGGAGATTGTGATTTTCTTGAGGTGGATGCTATCTGAAAGGCATATGTTTAGAAGCCTATTTGTTTAGCGAGATGACAACTCAACTCAAACATAGATAATTTATAAGTAAATATATTATCTGTCACAGGAATCTTCAACAGGTATTATTTGACAAGAAAAAGAAGATCAAAGTCAATCTACAGACTTGAAGCAGTACTACATTGAAAGAATCTCAATTTAATTGATCATGCCTCAGTGGAGTATTTAAGTTTGAAGAAGCTACAAGTGTCAGAAGATTCAATATTGTGTGACAATAAATATAGTCAAGTCAGAAGGAGCAGAAATGAACCATTATAAAAGTCAAGTGAAGAATATTATTTGTTGTGAATCACTCGTGAACCAGACAGTACACGGAGTATTGGCAAAATACAGAGAAGATTCTTTATTACAGAAGAAATGGTCAGCTACAGACATTGGTGTGAAGACAGAGATTTAAAATTATATCATCAATAGTTGTGGAGTTAAGATTTTATTTTAATTCTCTATTAATTGATTAAATTATTTAGTTAATTTAATTGGTAAATTAATTCAATCAGAATTAATTTATTTCTTAAATTGATTAAGAAATTAATTAATTTAGAATTATTTTAGAATGAAGAAGACTTTAATTTAATTCTATTATCAAAGAGATATTTTATTATGTATCCTATTTATTTAGATTAATTCAAAAAGAATTAATTTAATGTATAAGATATATAATAAAAGAAATATAATTTAAATTAAAATGAAAAGAAAAAAATAGAAAAGAAAAAAGAAGGCAGAAGACACATAACATATACACATGACATCTGCACTCAATAATCTCTCTGGAAGACTTTTTGAAAAGTCTCCTCGAGACTTTTCAAAAAGTCTCCCCGAGTATTAATTGAAAATGAAATAAAAAAAAGAAAAAAGAAAGGGACAAAAGATATACACTTGATCATTTCATCAGGTCGGCAGTAGTATCTCTCGGGAAGACATTTGAAAAGTCTCCCCGGGAATTTTTCAAATGTCTCCCGAGTTTATTCAAATGTCTCCCCGAGTATTAATTAAAAAGAAAGAAAAAAAGAGAAAGAAATGGTCAGAAGACATCAAATGAATTAAACAAATTAAATGATATACACTTCATATATCATGAGCAGGTCGACAGATCATTTCTCGGGGAGACTTTTGAAAAGTCTCCCCGAGCTATAATAGTCTCCCCGAGCTGCGAAAGTCTTCCATAACAAATTAAATGAATTTTCATTTAATTCCAAAAGTCTCTTCAAGCCCAGAAAAAGGCTCTTCGAGGAGAAAAAGTCTCCCCGAGCAGAAAAAGTCTCCCAAGTCCAGATTTGCCTATAAATACAAGAAGATCAGTAGCTTTATTCACAATTCAATTAACTTTCTATTCAGTTAAAATCAAAATTCAAGAGCATTTAATGTCAAAATCTCTCTAGAATTTTAAGAGCTAAATTAGTGAATATTTTCTGATTTGATCTTGTAACCCACGTCAAGTTTAATATAAGTATTTTACTTGAACTGTGTTTCTTTGATTATTATTTCGTGATAATAATTTAAATTGTTTAATCAAAAATTATCCGAAACAGATTTTAATATTTATTAAAGATTGTATTCAACCCCCCCCCCTTCTACAATCATTTGGACCTAACACTATCAATGCTAAATTTTCATAATCAATTTCATCCTCTGAGCTTGAATCTGCTCAATCCTTTCCTATTGTTAGAAGTGCTTTCCCTTTTCCTTGACTTTTTAACTTTCTGCATTCACTAGCAAAGTGCCAAAGTATTCCACAGTTGAAAAACTTGACCTTTGCTTTGTCAAGTTTGATTATAGTGTTCTTGCTCTTCTCAACCTTCTCATCTTCCTTTTTGAATGATGGCCTTTTGCTAATTTTGTCAGTCCTTTTTGTTAAATTTCATTCTTTTGAAATTTTTTGCAAACATAGCCATCATTTGACTTAGAACAATTTCTTCATCAGAATCAGAGTCTGTGTCAGTAGACTCTGACTTCTGAACAACTTTACCCTTCTTCCTTGAATCTTTGATTCTAGCTTCTTTGGGTTCCTCCTGTTGTTCTTTCTCAGATTCCATTAAAAGTGCCACAAATTTTGTTTTCACATATTTCTTATTCTTTCTTTGTTGCATCTCCAAATCATATGTCTTGAGTCTGCCATATAATTCTTCTAGAGTTATTTCATCTAAATCTCTAGCTTCCCTTATGGTTGTAGTCTTGTTGTCCCACTTTTCAGGAAGTTCTCTCAGAAACTTGGTGTTTGTATCTTCAGAATCATAAACCTTACCAAGCATAGCCATCTCATTCAGGAGTTTTGTAAACCTATCCTACATCTCAGTAATAGATTCTCCAGATTTAGCTTCAAAATACTCATACTCCTGAATTAGCAAAGACCTTGCATTCTTCTTGACATCTTTAGTCCCTTGACATTGCACTTCAAGTTTTGTCCACATCTCCTTAACAGTTTGGCATGATATGACACAGTTTGTAATAACAGAATCTAAACTGTTAAAGAGAATGTTTTTAACTTTTGCCTCCTTAAGGACATTCTCTTTGTCCTCTTTTATCCATTCAGCCTTTGGTTTCTCAATGAGGTGTTCTTCAGTTATTTTACCTTCTTCATTGATTTGAGGCACAATCTTTGAGGGCACATAGGGTCTTTCACGAATCCTGTCAAGATAGTTAGGGTCTGTAGCTTCTAGATAGTGTAACATATTAACCTTCCAGTGGGTGAACTCGTTTCTCTTAAGTATAGGAATCTTAGAATTGTCATCTTTGATCGATTTTAAACTTTAGGCTCTAATACCAATTGTTTTCCCAATTACACAAGTAGAAGGGGGGTTGAATACTTGTGTGTTCTTTTTATCTGATTAAAATCAACTTAATATGAACAAAGATCAATCACAAAGATATGAATGAATGCGATTTGTATTATTGTAAAATTAATACAAACTCTCATAAGGTGTACACAAACCTTAGCAGCTTCTATGTGTTTATCACAGCAACTCTCTATTTCTCTCTCTCTCTCTCTCTCTATCTATCTATCTATCTCTATGCTCTCGCAAAATATGACTAAGACAATTATTCTTAGCACCTTTACAATTAGGTTACATAGAGTTTATACAGAGAGCTGCCTACCAACTAATAACAGAAAGAAAAATTACAATAGGAATATAATTCTTAATTATTAGTTGACAGTTTCCTTCTGAAATTATCTTTCCTTCCCATAGCATATCTGCAATATATTTGTCTTGATCTTCGAAGACTTTTCATTCTTGTGATCATCTTCTAAATATAACTTCAAATATATAGACTCTGAAATCTTCAGAATCTGATGATCTTCAGACTCTGATCATATGTAGACTCTGACAGATCATAGACTCCGATAGTCTATAGACTCTGATCACCTTCCAGACTCTGATCTTCATGCAGACTCTGGTTTCACTTTCTACAGAAATTCTTCTAAGTACAAGTAATAAGAATGTTGACTATCTAGACTCTGATTATACATTTTCAGATACTAGAAAGACTTATTACAAATAAGCTATAATAAACTATGTTCTAGTATTTTGTACATCATCAAATGAATATATTCCTAACAGAGTGCTTTCTTTGTTTAACAGGACTAGCAGTCTTAGGCCTAGAGATGTTAATAATTAAGTTTTGACTTATGCATCCATCAACAAACTGTTTCCTGAGCCTAAAACAAGTGTTCATGATATTCATGTTACATGGCATACAATCAAATTTGTCATAGAATATATGATTATCATGCATCAAGGGTTTCACATAGCCACGAGAAAATTCAGCATTATTAACATCAGGTTTCTTGCACACATGTGTAAGGTGATTTGTTGATCCACAGTTTTTACAAATCTTCCTAGGAGCATTGTTAACAGGTGCATAGGTATTGTGTTTGTTAATGCCTACCTTGCCATTTCTATTTGCCTTTTTCTTCTTAGCATGCATGGTGTCATTTTTTTAGACATTTTGTTTTGATTCCTTTTTAACAGGGATGTACTTGGCCTTGACTACTAGTTCTTCTATTTCAACAGAAGGCACATCACTCTTAGCTATTATCTCATCCTCATCATTCAACTGTTGTTTGATGACCATACTGACTTCATCAAGTTCAACAGTTGCTTTCTTAAAAATTGGTGTCTTAACATTTTTTAAAATGTGAGGATGTCCAACAAACTCAGTTTTTTACCTTTTGTTGACATAGACTTTTTCTTCTTAAGAGTGTCATAGTCAAACCCAATTCCAACTTTGGAATTCTCTTGATGTTTCTCATGAAATTCTTGCAGTGTCATGGATGAGTTGTGATAGGCTATTATCTTCAATTCATTTTCAGATATTTGATCTCTCAGGACTTTTTCAATCTGTTCTTGACAAGTGACTTTGTTCTTGAGATACTCATTTTCTTGTTTCAAGTTTTCCAGATTTATCAAGGATAATTCTAATGTCTCATTCTTATCACTCAGTTCATCATTAGCCTTTAGTAATCTAGCAATTTCCTCATATGCAGCAGTCATACTAGTATGAATATTAAACATTTCAATGCTCAATTCTTCAACAGTTTTCTTATACTGAGAATTTGACATGTCAAGTGAGACTAATGAGGGTACCTGAGTGTTTGAGGATGATGCTCCATCATGTGAGTTAGCCATGAGTGCCAGATTTCCATATTCCTCTTTCTCATCTTCATCTGTGTCATCCCAGCACTTTCCTTCAATTATGTAAGCCTTTCATGTCTTCTTCTTGAGGAGTGCCTCATACTTGGCTTCCAGTTCCAAGTAATATTTATCCTTCTTGATTGCTTTAGGTTTTCTACACTCTGTTTCAAAGTGTCCAAGCTCATTACAGTTATAGCATCTTATTTTAGATCTATCAATTGTTCCAGTTTTATACCCTCAATTGGTATTGCTTCTTGTTGGAGTCTTTCCTTTGCTTGAAGATTTGAAATTTGGTTTTGGTTTAAATTTTTTTTCTTGAATCTTATGTTTCCAAATTTCTTTGCTATGAAGGCCATGGTTTTGTTGTCCATTCCTTCAATCTCTTCAATAGTGTAGAACTCTTCTTCACCTGATTCACTCTTGACAAAGTCATTTTCTTCTTGTTTATGTTCTTCAAGTTCTTCAATCTTCAATTTCTTACTTGTATCAGTCTTCTCAGTTCTTGATGGTTCATTTGCAACCAAGGCATTTGAAACATTTGACATCTTTCCTCTATTTGCTAAAATGGACTTCCATTGATAGAACTCCAGTTCATATGTCTTAAAAATTCCATAGAGGGTTTCAAGTGAAAGTTTTGTTAGATCTCTCCCTTCTCTAATTATAGAGATTTTGTGCTCCAAATGTTCTGGGAGAGTCAATAAAAACTTCATGTTCTTCTCCTTTGTTTCATAGTACTTTCCATGGAGTTGAAGGTCTTTGATGAGTTTGTTAAATCTTTCAAACACCTCAATTATGCCTTCATTTTGTTTTTACATGAAAGCCTCATATTGTGAGACAAGGAGTTGCCTTTGGTTGTCTCTTACCTCTTCAGTTCCTTCACACAGAATCTCTATGGTTTCCCATATGTGTTTTGCAGAGGTGCAGTTTACAATGTTGTTATACATAACAATGTCTAGAGATTCTATGAGTATGAGCATTAGACTATTGTCAAGTGACACCTTCTCATTCTCTGTGTCTGTGTACTGGGATGGATCTTTGGGTATCCATGTTGCAGGTGTCACTTCAGAGCCACTGGTAGTTTCTGGAACCAAACTGGCATAAAGGGGTGATTCTTCAAAATATCTGGATACATGGAGTTAGCAGCCCTTATGAACATTAACATTTTCATTTTTCATAGGTTGTAGTTTTCTCTGTCAAAAGGAGGAATCTTTATACTGCTCAGCTTCTGAGAACTCATTTTGATCTTCAAACTGTATGTTAACAGCCTGTACTCTGATACCACTTGTTAGGAATTAGAGTTACAGAAGTTTATAGAGGGGGATGAATGTATAACTTCAAATTCTTTTTCTTTTTGTTTTCACTTCTTTAACTTTGATGAATTGTTTGATAGTGTTTGTAGCTTTAGCAATTCAAGTGTTTACAAAAACATAATGCGGAAAATAAAGTAAACACATAATTTAACTTTCAATCTAATTTGTATTAGAATTGAACTTTATTACAATATGAAATTCAAAGTGAATTTTAGCTTCTTGTTCTTGAAGATAACAAGGTGTATATCTTTAAAGATCTTCATAAAATTACTTAACTAATGAGGCTATCCATAGACAACATGTCCTATGGCACATGCACTCACTAATCAATTAAGCTAAAACTAGAAAGAGACAAAAGCAACTTTACATTTGACTACTATCTATTTTTAGCTAACACACACTATGACAGTTCTTTGCTTCCAGTCTTATCCCTTCTGTCATTTGTCTTGTTTATCTTCTAAGCTTCATTGTAGACTTGTCTTTATCATCACAGGTTTGACTGATCCTGTAATGACAGAGCTTCAAAATCACTTGTCTTATTCTTCTGCAAATCTCCTTGAATTTAGCCTCTTGAATCATTCAAATACTCAGCTTCATTGCACTTCGAGAAATCATGATATTAAATTCTCGATCGAGTACTTCTGAGACTTCTCGATTAGTCTTGTCTTGATACTTCTCGAATGTCTTAGACTTCTCGATTAGATATGGCTTTGATGACTTCTCGATTGGACTAGACTTCTCGATTAGATATGGCTTTGATGACTTCTCGATTGGACTAGACTTCTCGAATGAACTAGAATTCTCGAATGATCTATCATCATAGACTTCTCGATTGATCCAATTCTTCATACTCCTCGAATGGTTCAATGGCTTACTTCTCAATTTGTTTTCTAGACTTCTCGAATGTATAACATTTTCACACTACTCGATTGACTTTAATTTCTTGACTTCTCGAATGGACACTTCTCGATCGAATACTGAACCAGTGAGTGTTTTGAGACTTCTCTACCAGTTACACATTTCTGACTTCTCGATTATAGTGACTTCTCGAACAGCTATTTGCCTTAGAAGAATTCTCAGACTGCATTCCTTATTCTTGAAGAAGTCTTCTTTGTCTAGATGCATGATTCAACTTGAATCTTCTATCAGACTTTATTCTTTGACTTTAATTATAACTTGGAATTACAATTTGATCATACTTCTATCTGCACTAGTACATTAAAGTATCTAAGTCACCAACCTAATACAGAAGTTTTAAATGTGTTACAACAAGACAAGTAATCATACAGAGTAGGCTTGATTTAGTCCAACATTAGGTAAGGCAAACGGGGCATGATATTATCGGGTCTTCATTTCATTTCATAAAGTAAAGAGAAACACATTGAGATCTAGGGTTTGTGTTGGGGTTCAGGAGGCTGCCCAGTTTTACCCGACAAGAAAAATGAGGGTTGAGAGTACTCAAAAATCTGTGTTTTCCCGTCTTATCTCTAAGCTATTCTTAAGGAAATGTAAGCTGGGTTGCTCCGATAAAGATACTAACCTTCAGAGCTTTAGCAGTGAGGAGGGGCATGGTAGTGATGATGACGAAAATGAGTGTGTAGGCATGTCTCCTATTCATACCTCTAGTCGTGGTCCTCACAAAAGTGGGCGATATGGATCTCAAGTTGGTGGACGTAAGCGTGGAGGGGGGTGGTAATGTTGGGGGTGTTAATCGTGGAGGTGGTAGTAATGTTGGGGTGATAACCCTAGAGGTGGTGGTGGTAATGTAGGGGGTGGTTATCCTGGAGGTGGAGGTGGTGGTCAAGATGGCGGCGGCTTGCCCCAAGTAGGTTCTGCCGGATCCAATGATGCTCTAGAACTTGCAATATCGTACGTTCCTTCTCATCGCATTAATGGGAGTCGCTCCAAGCTCAAGCCTGAGTTGAGAGATTTAGAGAAATATTTTATGATTCATGGTGTAAGGCAGGTAACATACAGAGCTCAAGGCAACTTTCACACAGTTAGGGACAAGCGTTTACCTTCGGGTGGCCGTGGATGTAGGGGTTCTAAAGCCTCACCCTCACCAATAATTCCTCCCAACATCATCCTGCCTGATATTAATGAACACTGGGCTTGTTTGCGTGATGGCGAATCTAATTCGAAATTTCGTGACAAGCAGTATAATAAGCATGTTCAAGATGTTGGTCTCCCGGGGAATTTTAATTATTTTGTGGAGGGGCTTCGCTTGGGCATGGAATTCGTGAAAATTGGTCTTTCACATGACCTAGTTCGAGTATTAAACCAAATGAATTATCAGGTTGGTCAAATTTACAGTTGCACCCAGTTAGCTGATGATTTGGAGGCCGGACTTGGTTTTCCTGTCCGGCTTAGATTCAAGTTTATTGATAATAGTGCTCTGAGATACCTAGATTTATTAGTACGTGTAAGTACTAAATTCTCTCAAATATCTATATTCATCATTTAATGTAACTGTGTTACATGCACAAGCTCAAGGTAACGGACTACCTTTGATTCTTCCTCAAAAACTAGAAAACTGACCTCTTGTTAGTAATTGCTTGAAAATTTTTATCTAGAGTTTGTTAATTGCAGAAAATATATATACATGTTCGGAGTGTTTCTTGTTATAATGTTAGTGGCAGCCATTTATATGATAACAAATTGGTATCTATTTACTGAATTCTATTTTTACTATGATCTGCCTATTGATACTTTGGTAATCATGGTAGGTTTGGTAACTTTGTCGTGGCTTACTGGCTAATCCCGTTCTAGTGTTATAAATATATACTGAATCAATGCTAGGGATTTTGATATTGATTGTGGAGGCTACCTTTTTCATTTAGATCACTGCATATTGTAAATGATAATTATCCAACAATCACTTAAGCAAGCACACTAAATTCTCAAACAGAGAGCAGTTTCACTCTTGTGCGCTGTTAAAGTGTTATATTATGTGTCTGGTCAACTCAGTCATCACCTTTTTGCATTCAAACAGTGAGACAGATTGATAATTGTTATATTGTTTACCCGCATTTGAACTTTATGTTGTATGCTTCGTAATTCATATTAATGGCCTGTTTGGACTGCCTTAAAATAAGTTATTTTGGACTTATTTTCGGGTAAAAATTTCATATTTTGATAAATGTTTTTTATACAAGTATTTAATGTATATTTGAGATTCTATAAGTTGCAAAAAAAAATTAACTTTTTTCAGAAAAAAGTTAGGAATCTCTAACTTTGTCTTAAAATAAGTTGACTTATTCCGGAAAAAAGTTCCCCCAAACACCCCCTAAATTACATGTTTTCTTTTTCCACAGTGCCTCATTCCTCTAGACAGCACAACCAACTTCTATAGCTATTAGCCTATTATGGTGCCTCAATCTTTGATAATATGTTTAAAAAAAATTTGTAAATTATAATGTTTTCAGCTGCCTGTTATTGTGTTATCGTATAAAGAGGCTGCCTTGCTACTTTTTATTAATATTCTTTGTTCGGGGACTTGACCTTGATTATGTGGATGGTCATGCTGCTTCTTCCTCTTCTTGTCGTTGTGTTTGGATTTCATGTCATTTGGAGGGTTATTGGAGTGATAAACCCTAGGGAGAGTAATCTGTTAATGCACTGGTTAATACAGGGCCTTGAGTATTTATATACTCCTACGTAATATATTTAAGAGGTAATATATACTCCGAGTGAGTATAGAGAAATAGAGAGGAGAGATAGAGAGATATCTTGACATATTTTTAGCCGAGTCCAATAGTCCATTACTTTAGTCCGCTTCCAATCCAGTTAGCACTTAGCACATTTAATCCTATGCGTTTCTGGAAGAAAATTTAATCAATTGGTTTAACATTGTTTTCTTTTCTGGTCTAGTCTTCTTTTCCAACTACTTTCTTATTTTGTTCTATGAATTTGTAGGTAACATGGACAAGGGCAAGGCCAAGGCCGGTGGTACATCGCAAGACACAATCAAGACAACAATTCATGTTATGGAGGGAGGAATGATTCATCAGAAGTTTTGTTATGCATTATGATGTTATTTGAAGCTAGATTTAAAACTGCTGTTATTTGAACTTTAAATTTATGACTTTTGTGAAGTTGAACTTTGGATTATGATTTCCAGTTTTATGTTGAACTTATATTCAGTTGAGTGTTGACAAATACTTCATAATATAATATTGCTTTAGCCCAACCCGACCCAACCTAATATATAGATAATAGGGTTGGGTTAAAAATATATTTTTAGATTAATGGGTTAGAATTTTATAAACTTAGTCTTTAGGAAATAGTCTGGGCAGAATGAGTCATGGGGGAAAAATAGAATCTGAATCGGCAAAACTTACGCTATAAATTCTTTTCATATCTTCAGTGAAATTTACATTATAGACCCCGAGACTGGATACTACTAGTTCATTGGTTTTCTGATGCAGATGTACTCGCTCTCATTGGTTTTCTTCAAGTCTTTCCCAATTCCTATAATGCTCCACGCTGTGATTTGGCAATCAAGCATTCTCATGTGTGGTCACATGTTATGATGAGATATGTACCAGCTCCAGATTGGGATTTCTATATTTTATTGCTGTCATGATGTGCTCCTTTGCCTATCTTTTCCTCGGTGCAGCTAGAAACTAAAAACACAAGCAAAAACATCATCATATAAAAAAGACATCTTAATTAAATTTCAAGCAGACATGAGTTAGAACCAAATTCATAGTCCAATATGGTTACTATGCTGTATAAGTGTATATATGTGCAAGCTCTCTGAAAGTCTAAAAGCAGTTAAAAAATAAACATCCAAATCCTGTTCTGACAAAGCAATTCCTTCGTTGCAAAATAAAATCTAATGATAGCATGATCCAGAATCACACATGAGAAACAAACGAGACAAATCCGCAATGCAGAGCCAGAGGAAATTAATCAAAATAAACTGATAGTTGTACATTATATCGTTCATCCACTGCAGTTAACAGAGTATATAATCCAAGATTGTTTGTCATTTATTATACCAACACAATTCATCATGCAAAAGACACAGAAGGTGGCTTAAAAGAGTTGCAGATAATCAATCAGAAAGTAAACTTTGCTTTTGTAACACAAGCAAACAAAAACTATGAAATCTGCAAATAGAACTGGATATTGTTGTTTTTATGACAAGTAAAAATTGCAGCAAGAGAAGAAGAGTTATACTACTGTTTAAGTACTCAGAACTATAAATATTTGTATTATTTCTCTTCTTGAAAAACAAAGTACAGACTTCATCTCCTATTTATAATAGGAGAATACAAACCATCAATACATAATAGAAAACATATACATTTCACTAAGCATAAAGACGTAATATATTCCCACACATTTACTTCACTTTATGCAACTTTCCAGAATAATCTTTTGTATGCAGTTGAAGAAATTAGTTTACTTGATCAACAGATATAATAACAAAGCCAAGTAAAATTCTTAACAATATTTTTGCAAACTGTCTTCAAGAAATTAAACAAACCACATAATAGCTAGACAACAGCATCCTACATACTCAGCAGTTCACACAGTACGTCACGGCAGAACACCTTACATTTCTTGCCCTTCCTCTTCTTCACCTTCAAAATAGTCCCCTTCCTCATTAACAGTTGCCTCTGTAAATACCATCTCGTCCATACCTTCACCTGTACAGTGTACACCAATGCAAAAAGACCTTTCTCCTGAACATAGCAGTAAACTGCTCACTCACAAGCCTGAATATCTCTTGAATTGAAGTCGAATTCCCAAGGAAAGTAGAAGCCATTTTCAAGCCGGTTGGTTGGATATCACAAACAGTTGACTTCACATTGTTCGGAATCCATTCAACAAAGTAAGATGAGTTCTTGTTCTCAACGTTGATCATCTGCTCATCAACCTCCTTGGTGCTCACTGAACAAAGAAGCAGCTGTCAAGTATCTACCATGACGGGGATCAGTTGCGCACACCATGTTGGGTAAGCTCGGGCACACTCAAAGCATGATACTGTTGGGAACCACGGGATGTAAGAGGTGCAAAACTCACCATAAAGAAGTGCAGCCTAGGGAAGGGGATTAGATTCACGGCGAACTTCCTGAAGTCAGAGTTCAACTGACCAGGGAAACGCAAGCAACATGTTACACCAGACATTGTGGCCGACATCAAGTGTTTAAGATCACCAACTGTTCACACAAACCAAATAAACCCAATAACTACATACATATGGCATGAAATGTGTACCAAATAAATGTTACAAAAACCAGAACGCACAGCAATGATTATTACGGAGCCAAGTCGAGGCTCGACACCCGAGTACCTTGGAGAATACTAGTCGACAAAGACAAGTCACCCGACTAGTAGTAAAAAGTCGAAAAAGTGTTTATTGTAATTTTTACATATACTTACTAGATTTAATATATAATATAAATAAACACATCAATTCCATAATTTAATTCAAAAGTAACATAATAGTAAGCTCAAAATAAACATAGTTACTGCACAATAACATGCATATTCCATCAAACATGTGCAAGCAAATAAAAACATAACTATGATGAATATCGAGCATAGTTATTTATCTTAATTTCATGTTCACCTCAATCCCTTTCTTATGTATGGTCATTGGTTGGATCGGGTCATGGTACACTATAATCGCCCCATGTCGGGCACCGAACCGAGTACCTTTGTGACAACTAATCGTCGACAAGTCGTGCTTTGAGGATCTCGGTGCCCGAGTACCTTCGCGCTTCGTGATCACAATGCGCACAACAGAGGTTTTAAGAACTTGCAGCTAGGAGTGGTTAGCCTCATTGTCGAGAACCTCTGTTCTCATGAACTTCATTCTCATTCTCATGAGCATTTTCAACAAGTTGATGTACAGAAAGATGGCATTGTAAGGCTCAAACACAGTATCAGAAACCTTAGGTGATGAGAATGATGACACTATCTCGTTGGTTTTTTTAAGTCTTTAGATTGATCACCAAATCACAGCGAAGAGCATCAGAACATCATCATTTCTGATGTGTTCTGTTACCAACTGCTGCGAAGAGCTTATAAATTGATGTCATCTTCTAAAAAAATAATGTGTCCTTTATGGATAGGAGGTTTCTACTCTTTGCTACGTGCAATTCATCGGAAAATTTCTTGGTAATTATGATCTTCCTTTATTTCAACAATAACACGTTTACCATATACTGATTCTTCCACTGAATACCATTATTAATTTTTGTTAATAAGATAAACACATTATTATTACTAGCAGTTATAGAATATGAAAATAAATTTGAGATTTAACAATCTGGAAATAAGCTCTAAAATAGCATGTATCGTCATCAATTGTCTTGTTTGATTTTTCTTGTAAAATTAATTAAATTTTTACTAACAATTACATATACTACGTAGTAGAAAATATGTACATATTTACATATTATAAGGTATATAATCTATTTTAAAATATTTTATTTGTTTTTTAAATTATAAAATAATAACTAAAAATTTTCAATCAAATGATCAACTGATTTGACCATAAAAATTATAGTTACTTACTACATTACATAAGACTCGAAAGAAGGTAAAAGACATTCAATACATCCAAGTTCCAGCACATTTCTTATGTCTGTAATACTATCAACGAACAAAGATAACCCCATGCTAGGTTCGAGGTTAAGACCCCAGCCATGTAGACAAGTCATGATATCCAATAACTTTTCAAACAAAGTCGCATCTTTGTTTCAATGTATTAGATTTTAAATACACCGAAAGAGAGAGTGGAAATTAAACACGATCAAAGGCCATGGAGGAGACGGGAAAGCGGAAATACCAAACTTGAAAAGAAAAGCAAAGGGATGCAGGCAAAAAGGATTAAAAAGCATGGTATTAATCATTTTTCACATGCATAATTCTGCAAATAAGTTGGATGTTTTACTGCTGAAATATCAACTGCAAACATACATACTCTGGTTCCTGATGATCAGCGCTCCACTCTCCTGAACCACATCAACTACTTGTTAATATATATACCAAAAATTAAAACCGACTCCACACAATCTCAAAATGGTTTACCAACTTCCCTCATTCTGCGCTGCTTTCCTTTTTCTGCTTATCTTTCTTCTTGGAAGGTGTTTCAGTTTCTTCAGCAGGTGCAGCATGCTTCCTTTTCTTCTTTTCACCAGTTTCCCGAGCCTCCGTATCCAGAATATCAACCTCTTCAGCTGAATGCTTATGCTTCTTTTTCTTTTCTTGTTTGCCTGCATCTTCAGCTTCGGCCTCTGCCAAAACAGTGTCATCAGAATCAACTGCCGTTTTCTTCGTCTTCTTTGATTTCTTCTCTTCAGGCTGATTTTCTCCTGTTTTCTTCTTTCTCTTTCCTACAACAGCCTTCTTTTTCTCAGGCAATGGATCTAATACAGGAGTTTGTTGTGCAGCTGCAGTGTTCTGAGCAACTGAACTGTCCAAGCGATCAAGAGAAAAAGAGATGTAAACATGTGACAAACTTCACTGGCAAAAGTACAATGATTACCAACTAACATTGATTGCAAATAATGAAACTAGTCTCAAAGACAACAGTTGTTCAACAGTATCATGATGGTTACTTCATATTATAAATTAAGACTTTTTTCTGCTTGAAACATTTGCACATCAAATAGTTACTCATTCTCGGGAAGTCCACAAATACACCAATATTAAGCAATACAATAATAGCCCTTTCGATAAGCTTGTTGTATATTTGAGACTTGAGAATGACGAGATCTTTACAAAAATATAATCAGAAAAACCAAAACATACGATTGTCCATTGTTACTCTGACCAAAAATGCCTGGTGGACCACCAAATCCACTTAAACCAGCTGCTGGGAACAATGGATTTTATTAGTACGCAAAATCGGTAAAAAAGAATATTTCAAACCATATCTAACCCGATAAATATTACCTGCTTGAGTCTGACAAAAATTTCCAAAAGCTCCCGCATTTTGAGATGGTAGAACCAATTGAGAAGGTGAAGATTGAGAGAGCTTTTTTCATACAGCAAAAATTGAAATAAGAAAAGTAGAAATACATATTCAATGCATCATATCAAGCTATATACCTTTGCTGCTAAACAATGACACCAAAAAAGGGAAACTTCTTGAGGGCTTTTGCTGTATAGAGAAGGCAGGTACAATCAAACACCACGAGAAACAATAAGTCCACACCCCTTATTAAGGCATATATTTAATCTTGTCTTTAACAAAAAGTAGACCAAGGACGGGAGAACCAAATACAAACCAGAACGAAGCAACATTGCATTAGTTACTTGTGAGATACAGTAGTTTCTACGCTTGAACTGGGTAATAGAATTAGAGCTCCAGCAGAAATGTTTCTAGATTTTTTGTTAAAAAGAGAGGAAAAATAGCCGTCAGTTGCGAATTTCAGGAAAATAAAGTGTGACCGCTATCACACTTGATAATATATTAACCTTAAACTTAATTTTCTTTATTTTGTCGCACTTGTTGTTCAGGTATTATCACACTTGTTTAGCAAACCCTACCGATAGAGTTTTGGGGTAATGTTTCATATTCCAATATATGTATATCGCATATATTCGCTACTTGCTACGTTTACGTCTTTGTATATGTTTTATATAATATTTTGACTCCAATTTTAGTTTTGAATTATGGAAAATTTTATCATTTATTGAATTCTATCATCTACACTTCCGTGTATGTATATTTGTTATATATTATTTTGAATGCAAATTTAGTTTTGGATTATAGGAAAATTATATCATTAACTGAATTCTATCATCTACGATTCTACAAAATATAACCCTCACGAGGCTCTTTCTTAAAACGCAAATGATTAAGTTAGAGGTAAGGGGAATGGGCAATTACATTTATGATTTATACGACTAGATTAATAATACTGATTATGATAAGCTATGCTATTGAAATGATTTAATTTTTGCTACATAATGGAAGACATTTACACCTTGCTCCGGAGTTTTAAAAAGGGAGGAAAACAAGTGAAAGGTAAGTAAGGTAGTTTCAGTTTCACTCATATTTGTGTTCCCGAGTTTTTAACAGGGAAGAAAACAAGTGAAAGTGAATGCAAATTAATACTTTCACTCCAAAATTGGGATGAAAGTATTTACTTCATTTTTACTTGCTTTCCTCAGTTTTTAAAACTCGGGAGCAAAGCCATTAGATTTCAAGGTCAATCACTACTTAAGGAGAGATATAAAGAGCCAATCATTACTTAATAGAGATGTAAAGAAGGGACATGAAATTGATGAAAAAGTAAGGAGAGAAATACACCGATAAAATGAGAAAACATAATTGGAAATAGAGGGAAATAACAATATATTATTTCTATTAAGGAAGTAGGAAAATATCATATATAATTATTTTAAGAATGACATTTTCTGGATAACCTTTTCTATCTAAAAGTTATTTCGATTATGTTTCATACCATCTACATTCACTAATTTATTGGAATAAATATGTGTTAAAAAATTATTAATAGGAATCGAAGCACCAGCTGGGAAATCAACACCAATAATTGTTCGAGATAGGCAGATCATATGTATTTCTCATGTTAGATATGGTATTTCTTCATGTCTTATTTGGGTTTTGATTCTACAGAAAAGCAAAAATTATGTAAATTGTATATGCTTGCTTTATATTTCAAAAAATTTAGGCAGCACTGGGATTCAGCAAGGGAGACATGGAGGTTGTTAAGGATGTTGTAGTGTGTGTGTCAGTGGATGAGAAGAATATTGTGCTTGGAAGGTTATCTGTTAGAACCCCGCAAATTATGCTCAATCAGTTGCTACACAAGAGATTTTCCCTTTCGCACAATTGGAAAGACGGCAGTGTTTATTTTTCAGGCTACATGGATAAATATCCATGTCTATATATACTAGATTGATTTATATATATGTTTTGCTTGATTCCAAATAATGTGTTTGGTTTGATTCCTTAACCTTACCATCTTCCCAAGGAGAAGGTTGAAGAAAACGGTAAGCAGCAAAAGAAGACTAGATTTATTAGGGATGGTGAATGAAATGTCACTTGTACAAATTTTTGTTCTACAATATATATTAATACCTGTCTTATTTGTCCTATTTTAATTTCCAGGTTTCTATCTTAGAGCTGGGGATAACATCACTGTTCAAGAAAGGGCAATCATGTAAACTTTTTTTGTTTTATATAGCATATGCGTGACATGACAATCCAATTTGTTATTTGCGAAGGCAAATTAGTATTTTGTGCACTATGTCCAGACAAACAATTATCTAGGCAAACAGTGATAGAGTTTGTGTTATTTTCGTCATTTTCTCTGTTAGTGATGTAGTTTGTACATAATTTATGTGATTTTCTCTCTTAGAGATGTAGTTTGTTGCAAATAAATTGTGATCGGAATTATTTGCAACAAACTACATCCCTAACAGAGAAAATGACATAAATCATATAAATTATGTATAAACTACATTCCTAACAGAGAAAATGACGAAAATAACACAAATTCTATCACTGTTTGCCTAATAGGACAAGTAAGACAGGCATTACTACACATTGTACAACAAAAATTTGTACAAGTGTCATTTCACCCACCATCCCAAATAAATCTAGTATTTTTTTGCTGCTTACCGTTTTCTTCAACTTTCTCCTTGGGGAAGATGGTAAAGTTAAGGAATCAAACCAAACACATTACTTGGAATCAAGGAAAACATATATATAAATCAATCTAGTATATATAGACATGGATATTCATCCATGTAGCCCAAAAAATAAACACTGTCGTCTTTCCAATTGTGCGAGAGGAAAAATCTCTTGTGGAGCAGCTGATTGAGCATAATTTGCGGGGTTCAAACAGATAATCTTCCAAGCACAATATTTTTCTCATCCACTGACACCCACATTACGACATCCTTAATAACCTCCATGTCTACCTTGTTGAATCCCAGTGCTGCCTAAAAATTTTGAAATATAAAGAAAACATATACAATTTGCATAATTTTTGCTTTTCTGTAGAATCAAAACCCAAATAAGACATGAAGAAACACCATATCTAACATGAGAAATACATATGATCTGCCCATCTCAAAAAATTATTGGTGTTGATTTCCCAGTTAGTGCTTCGATTCCTATTAATGATTTTTTTAACACATATTTATTCCAATAAATTAGTGAATGTAGATGATATGAAACATAATCGAAATAACTTTTAGATAGAAAAGGTTACCCAAAAAATGTTATTTTTAAAATAATTATATATAATATTTTCCTACAACCTTAATAGAAATAATATATTGTTATTCCCCTCTATTTCCAATTATGTTTTCTCATTCTATCAGTGTATTTCTCTCCTTCCTTTTTCATCAATTCCATGTCCCTTCTTTACATCTATATTAAGTAATGATTGGCTTTTTACATCTCTCTTAAGTAATGATTGCCTTGAAATCTAATGGCTTTGCTCCCGAGTTTTAAAAACTGAGGAAAGCAAGTAAAGAGGAAGTAAAGTACTTTCATCCCAATTTTGGAATGAAAGTACTAATTTGCATTCACTTTCACTTGCTTTCTTCCTTATTAAAAACTCGAGAACACAAATGAGTCAAACTGAAACTACTTTACTTACCTTTTACTTGTTTTCCTCCCTTTTTAAAACTCCGGAGTAAGGTGTAAATGTCTTCCATTATATAGCAAAAATTAAATCATTTCAATAACATAGCTTATCATAATCAGTATTATTAATCTAGTCGTATAAATCATAAATGTAATTGTCCATTCCCCTTCCGTCTAACCTAATCATTTGCGTTTTAAGAAAGAGGCTCGTAAGGGTTATATTTTGTAGAATCGTAGATGATAAAATTCAGTTAATGATATAATTTTCCTATAATCCAAAACTAAATTTACATTCAAAATAATATATAACAAATATACATACACGGAAGTGTAGATGATAGAATTCAATAAATGATAAAATTTTCCATAATTCAAAACTAAAATTGTAGTCAAAATATTATATAAAACATATACAAAGACGTAGACGTAGTAAGTAGCGAATATATGCAATATACATATATTGAAATATGAAACATTACCCCAAAACAACATCCGTAGGGTTTGCTAAACAAGTGTGATAATACCCAAACAATAAGAGCGACAAAATAAAGAAAATTATGTTTAAGGTTAATATATTATAAATTTCTGGATAACCCTTTACGAAGGTTTCATATCCATATTTAGGTTCAGATAAAATTTTAAACTCAAATTCGACCCATGGACCATCCATTCTTGAGCTTTTGTATCCATATTTAGGTTCGTGTAGGATCCATATCCATTATTTGACCCATTCTTAATTATAGAAAATAATTACTATTAATGTTATTCAAAATATTTGTGGTAAACTCATTAATAAAAATTTGAATGAAATTCAAAATTTTTGTTAGCTAATTAATGCAAAATTATCACATAACATATATAATAAATATTTAACATACTTCTATTAAACCACATATACAAATTATTTATTTATATATATTTATCATGTTTTAATTTACCGTATATATTTAATACATTTTAATTATACACTTTTTGTATATATAATAGTGTAATAAATTATAATTTATGGGTTAGATATTATTGTTAACATTTTTGTGAAATCTGAAATTATGATAACAATTTTGTAAATGACCGATTATACGTTACCATTAGATTGAAACACAATGTTTTACCATCTTTATTGTTATTGAATATTTATCAAAATTCTGAGTTGAAACAACTAAACATTTGTTCATCTAAAGCCAACATTTTATGTACACGGTCAATCCAACTTCGTGGGAGATATTCTCTCAAACATAACATTTGTAAAATTTTATTCAAGCATTACTATATTCACATTGTGATCGTTTCTTGTCATCACTAGCACGATAAATTAGTCCTTTAACACATTAATGCAAGAAACCGAAAAGACATGAGGGATACTCAAACATTTAATTTCATATTCTGATATAAAATTTAACTACCACACTTTCACTCCACACTTGTATACCTCTACCAATTAACTATAAATTAGTTCTAAAGATATACACGTCTCAATTTCAGACAACTATACTAGCTTTATGCAAGTACACATACCAAAACTCTAATTGGGTCGCCTTACTAAATTTATGCATATTATATTTCAATACACGAATGTTCAATCACTTTAATTTCATACAATCATAGGCTGAATTGAAGTAAACATAGCGGCAGCTGCTAACGAGGTGATAACGAGCCAACCAGGCACTAACTTAAGTACTTAGAGTCTATGTTACTCGGACTCTTCATTTTACCTTCGAGTAAACCCATGTCGGACACTCGACACTCGGACATGGACACTCAGTATTAGTTTGGCAGCAGAGAAATAAGCCAGAAGATAGGACCGACCACGCACTAATGAAGATCTTTATACTGGAGTTCTTTTTCTATTATTTCTTTCTGTATTTGACCAAACAGGATCATCCAGTTCCTATAGAACTCTCACTTATCCTGTCCAGGATCATCCAGTTCCTATAGAACTCTCACTTATCCTGTCTGGGGCACGGTTAAACGCTTGAGTATAGTATCTTAATTGAAGAAATAATTGGAAAATAAAACTAACTCCTTATACCGTGAAGTGACCCCGGCACCTCAACAAGATAAATTCTTTTGATTGCATGATTGACCCCCCAAGCATTTCCTAAAATATTGTTTCTTTCATTTATGTATTGTATTTCACCGAAGGAAAATTCCTCGTTTAATTTTAATAAAAAGGGATTCCTCGGGAAGCTTCGAGCTCATATTGGTCATGGGTTGAGAACTGCCTTCAAGTCCCAGAGCTGATGAAATAGCTGTTTTGTCTTCTTTGAGCACGCGAAGAAGCTCTCCTGAAAGGAGAGGGACAAACATCGTGAATATTTTTGGCATTGGGATAGCTATTCCGCCCATTTCGTCGAGATAACAGCTTCTTCTTGATAAGGTTTTAACGACAAAGTGTTAAGAGATACACTGATGCATGGGTCTTGTCAGATTTACGGCCTTTAGACTTGGACACTTATTTTAGGCAAAAAACATGTATATTTTTCAAAATATTGCCGAGTCCTATACTTGGACTGTATCCATGTTGGACACTTCTAGCCGAGTCTGTGTAACATAGCTTAGAGTGTGTACTACCTTAAAATGTTTTGACATGAAACATGGTCAACACATTAACTATTATTTAAAGCAACCACAGTGCACTGACTCTACCATCTTAATTTTGCTCGTTTGATTTAAGTTTATTCAATTATAGAATTTGTTCGATTAAATTATCATTTATACCCATTGCAATTACCTGCATATAAGTTATTAGTTCAACCAACCATATCTTTTAAGTTATAGTCGGTTGAACCATAGATCTTAAAAGCACCTAGCTAAAGTCGAAACGATTGTGTTAATTTAGTGGCTAAAATGCTCAAAAGTTCAAACCACTTACAGCATACCTACTGAATTAACTTAGTACGACACATTTCAATAATCATATATGGGTTACGGGTCCAACCGACCATACTCTTAGTAATGGTTCAACCGACCATACTTTTATCAATAATTCAGCCGACCAATGTATAATGGCATACAAGTTTGACTATGAACAATATGTCTACAGGGTTCATGAATCCATCAGACTTGTCATGTCCGGTTACATGCAACCTCTATGCTCTACTACAGGGTGTAGTGCCCATTTAATTTCATACCAACTACAGTTGACAACCAAAAGCACAAGTATGCAATTAAATTTGGCTAGTTGGTACGTGTGGATATAAGCAAGCTAGAACTCCATCCAATTGTAAACAATCGTAAACAGGTTAGCAGTTGGGCTGACCTAATAACAAGCCTAAGCACGAATCCCCGAGCCACAACTACAAGGTCAAGTATTTGTAAATTTTCATCAGCCAACATTTTATGTACACAGTCCATCCAACCTCATGATAATGTTCTTTCAGGCATAATATTTGTAAATTTTCATCTAAGTCATCACTAGCACAATAATTGGTCCTAACGCAAGAAACCTAAAAGACATCGGTGATACTCAAACACATACTTTGCAGATTCTGATATAAAATGGTACTTTAACTATCAACAAAGCATAAATGAATCAGATGTTCTTAGGTGTGATACTTTCATACAACCAAGAATGAAATTTCTTGAAACAAGTATTAGAAATCTCAAAAGCGGTTGCTTACCTGGACTTAAATTTCAAAATTACACGAGCCCAGTAACGTGGTATAATGAAGAAATAAAGGCTGCTTACTAAAATTAAACATGTAGTTAAAACAAGAAAGATAGTTGTGAGGATTACCTTATAAAAGAGAGCAGCAACCGAAAATGGAAGCGAAAATCGAAGCCCTAAAATAATTGCATACCTGCGAAATAAGAAATTAAAACACAATAAATTAAGTCTTGAAGTTCAAAATGTCAAATACATAATCGTTAACAATACAAAGAAAACTGACACAGAAATGCATTTCACCGGATGAGGGAAATTGCGACTTCAGTTACTCTTTTTGGTTTGACTGTTGCTAACTTTTGATTGAGTTAGTAACACCATATGTTCTTAATAGTCAGTAAAATTTTGTAAGTTCCCTTGTCTTTTGTTCCTCATTGATTGGGATTATAGTACACTATTCTCCACAACAAGTACACTATGCAAGACACTCCGATTTTGCAGAGGTTTTATGTTACTTAAACTATAATAACTAAAAACATGCAAGTACACAAGTCAGATTAGAATAACCACCAATTAAACATTACAAGTAAAGTAAAATATGAATATCAACATTCCCGTAGAAGTGTATGAATTTCTACCGAGTATGAGGATGCATAAGGGTAGAGTTTCTTTGGATTGAAAGTTATTCAGGGAACACAAGGTACAAAGAAATTGAACAGCACCTAAGTTATGTAGAAGCTCAGACGAAACAAAAACACATAAAAAAGGCTGGAGTACAGACAAGAAAACCCCCAATCAGTGAAACCCTAGACCCCCCTTAAACCCAACCTCTATCTCTATCTCTCTCCCTCTCTCTCTCACTAAACACACACACACACTCTATCTCTCTCTCACTCCCTAAACACACACTCTCTCCCTCCCTCCCTGCATCCTCTCTTTCCTTAAACCCTCTCCATCTCTACCTAAACCCTCTCTCTCCCTAAACCCTCTCTGTCTCTCTCCCTCTCTCCCTGAACCCTCTCTGTCTCGACTTATCGAATAATTAATTATAGCGGAGGGTAATCAGAGATTCAGAGAGATGTCAGTTAAATAAATTATATTTAAAATAAAGTTATGAATTTTTTAATTTTGAATATTATATTTATATTATAATTAATATCTATTATTATTATTTGAATAAAATTTATGAATATTATTTTAAAATAATAATTTTCAATTTAAAAAGAATAATTTTAAAGACGCACGGCGATGTTCCCTAGTCGAACTTAACGCATGGGAGTTTGTATACTTGCTAGTAATTAGGAGTAATTAGTATCACAATCAATTGTTAATTAGTGTCTAGAACAAGCCATCAATACGTCAAGAAGTTTCTCTATTTGAAGATTTCTCCTTGGCAAGGGCAAAGTGAACAAGAAGGGAGCTCTTACGTATATTGTAAGTCTAAATGTTGGTTGTACTTTCATGAATTTATACGTACAAGTTTTCTCTACATATATATATTTATTTATTTATTTATTTGAAGGCTTATTTATAATTTAAACCTTGTGTTATTAATGATATATAATCAAAACCTTCTTTTAATATATTTAGTAAATTTAATCCTACGTTTTTTAATTATGTACAATTGAAACTTTTTTCAAAATAATTAGTAAATTTAACCCTACGTTTTAAAATATTTAGTAAATTTAACCTTGACTTTTTAAATTTGGAATAAAATAAACCTTACGACCAAATTTTGAATAAATATTTGTCAAATGCACTATTGTCAATTTTTTTTGTATATATATTATATATGCATAATAGGTATATGCAATTATTAGAAGGTTTTTTTATAAAATAGATATTTAGATGTTCTTTTCTATATTAATATATCTATATTTATAATATATTATATATGTTCAATAAAATTTTAATATGTGTTTATATTATTCTTTTTTGTCATCACACTTCCCGCTCAATATATTCATGAATGTTCATTACCGAATTTAATTTATTTTCAAAAAGTATTTTCGAGAAATATTAATATATCTATGTGTATAATATATTGAATATGTTTAATAAAATTTTAATATGTGTTTATTTATTCACCGAAGAGTATTTTGAATTTAAATTAAATTCGGTTCAATCTGATTCTATTCACCGAAGAGTATTTTTGAAAATAAATTAAATTCGGTGATGAACATTCATGAATATATTGAGCGGGAAGTGTGATGGCAAGAAAGAATAATATAAACACATATTAAAATTTTATTGAATATGTATAATATATTATGCATATAGATATATTAATATAGAAAAGAACATATAAATGTTCATTTTATAATAAAAAAACCCTAATAATTGCAAATATCTATTATGCTTAGATAATATTTATACAAAAAAAATTGACAATAGTGCATTTTACGAATATTTATTCAAAATTCGGTCGTAAGATTTATTTTATTCTAAAATTAAAAAATCAATATTTATTTGAATAAATATGTACATTATTATTTATATTCTTGTCTAACCCCTAGACAAAATACAAATATAATAATGGTACGTGATAATTTTTGCAAACAAGTAACAGATATATAGTGTAATGGCACATCATGGATCCAAACGTCTTCTACATTTTGAAACAGGGTCTTTCTGGTGTGTCATGTTTTGAAAATTTAATGACGACGCACGAATTTGATGGACTTTCATAGGGTGTTGTGGCAAGGTCCCATAAAGTCTACCGATATAAATGTAGTATCTGTATAAAGCGGTCGCTTAAGGCAAATTAAATTGTCTTAATTAAGAATCGAGAACTGCATTTAATTAATTGCATAATATAAGGGTGTTGCCATCAAAATATATATATACATACCTTATATTTATATGCATGGTCCAGTATTTCCATGTTACTTTCAATTTTGTGTGGGTTATATGTAATCTTCAATAACTGATTTTTCTTTTTCATTTGGTACCCCAATATTGTATATACTTTTTTAGCATCTATTGTGCCTGTTTGGTAACAGTTTTTTTCCGGAAATAAGCCCTTATTTCCGGGAAAAAGTAGATATGTAGGTACTTTTTCTGAAAATAAGTAACTTATTTTTTATTTTAAAAATAATATTTGATTTCAAAATTCTCAAATACATATTTATCTTTAAAAAAAATATGAAAATATGTAAAAAAAAATAAATATAAAAATAAGTAACTTATTTTAAATTTAAAGAATCTCAAACGCCACAATTATATGATTTCTACAGGTCCTACATTTTAAAAAGTAGGGATACAGTTGGTTGCGAGATGATTTTAATGTTACATATACAATAAGCACCACAATAAATAAATGTGCACCGAATAATAAAAATTTAATTATCAACAATGGACTAGTGCGTTATTAAACAAAATCCTAGTTTATATATTATATATTTGTGTGTATATAAACATTTTTAAGTTTATAGGAGTGCTTAAGGCATATAAGCTATAGGTATATATAGTTAGGAGAAAACAAACCTAAAAATATATATAGTTGAGACTATAAAAAAGCTATCAGGATGGGACTAGCTATGTGGCAACACTTGGTGCATAAAACTGGATTAACTTATTGTTATAGTGGACACGCCATCATTTTTATTGGATTAACATAATAAAAATTCAACCTCTTTAGATATGTAGGAGACTTGTACATTACCTACCTGTTTCTGGTCAATAGTTTGGTGAGAAATTCCCAGATTCTGTGGTTCTTGCATATCAGAAGACAAATGGTTCGGCTGATGTACTCATACCAGCAAGCAATTGACGCCCCGAATGCAATCATTGGCCACACACGCCTCGGTGCCACTTTTCGCATCACATATTGTGTTGCTTGTTCTCCCTTTGGTGCCGGAAAGTATGGCTGTCAAACATTATCGCATTTGTAATTAAAGCATTAGAATTTTTTCCTCTCGATAAACCAACTTTTAAGAAATGTAAAATAAATTTACTTACCGGAGCTATGAGAGTTAGGGATTTGACTGAGCCAGGATATTTTACGGCTAGAGCAAGAGCTAGAATGCACCCCAAAGAATGTGCTACTATGTGAAATGATTTAACATTGTTGGGTTCAAGTACCGATCTCTCAATCATCTCTAAATGCTCCCTTAAAGTGTACAATGAATCATGTGGTTTCGGACTCTTTCCGAAACCTAACAGATCGAATGCTAAAAGCCTGTACTTTGATTTTGTAGATTTTGAGAAGTTGGGAAACAGGGTTTCTGTCCAGAATTCGGAGGATGAAATGAATCCGCGAATGAAAAGCACATCCTCTTCAACATTATCTGATGCACAATAAAAGACAACATTAGTATTTAATAGTTATTCATTATGCTCGGCAAAAAGACACACAGTAATTAAGTTCATATATTTTGAAAGTAATTAACAACATATGCAAAACAATTGTACTAAAATTATATTTTCTGCAGGAAAATCTTATATATTCATAGAATTAATTGCCAACAATCTAATAAATAACACATGGCATCACCGCATTGGCTAGAACAAAATATGTAGGAGGAACAAATGTAAATTTATTGTTACCTAATGGTCCTTCAGCTTTCAGAAAGAGAGTGTCAGTGGTAGACGATGACCAAGCATTACATACATGTTTGGCAATCACAATCTGACCATCTCGGAATGGGATGAGATTTTTGGCCTCCAATTTTACCTTGTAGCATTTCAATAATGGTGGAGTTGATAGTGAATGTGGATCGACCTTTCTTGAATTTATTCATATCTTGTATCACATATTTAGTCTCCATTTTAAGACGACTGACAGTTGTTTTCGATACCTCGGAGACTAACGATGAACGAGTGTAGAGAGTTGAAAGGCATATGTCAAGGCCTATTTGTAATTAGTAGATGACAACTCAACTCATGTAAGAAATGAAAGTAAGTAATAAATTCTGAGGATGGAATCAAATCGAAGAATGTCAACTAGACACAAAGAATCAACTTGTCAGAAGAATTATAATGAAGTTGCTACTCTACACCGGAAGAAGTTCTGTTGGACTTAAATCAAGCCTAGCCTATTTAATTATCTGTCTTGCTGTAACTTAGTTTGTGCTTCTGTAATAGACTAGTGACTTAGTAATTCATGTGTAATTTGTAACTAGAAGTTTTCTCTGTTTATCTTCAAATTGTAAATTAAGTCAGAAATAAAGTCAGTTAGAAGATTCAAATTGAATCATGCAACCAGACAAAGAAGACTGTGAAGAAAATAAAAAGAGAAGTTATCTGAGAATTCTACTAAGGCAAGTTACTTGGTCGAGAAGTCAGCCATTCGAGAAGTCAGAACTGTGGAAACATTTCGAGAAGTCTCAAAACTTCTATCTGCTTAGTACTCGATCGAGGAGTCAGTCATTCAACAAGTCAGGTATTGAATCCAGTCGAGAAGTGTCAATTATGAGGCATTCGAGAAGTGAAAATAAACAATTCGAGAAGCTAGCAAATGGAGCATTCGAGAAGTGATAAGGCTGAGTCATTCGAGAAGTCAATATCAAGCATGTATTCGAGAAGTCTAATCTGATCGAGAAGTCATCAAGCTGAGTATGCGATCGAGAAGTCTAGACATTCGAGAAATCAAGTATTCAGGATCAATCGAGAAGTCACAGCTGTTCGAGAAGTCAATCTCCTTGACTTATCGAACCAATTTCAAGAAGAGTACTCGACTGCAAAAGAAGCTAGTTTCAAGGAAGAATTGCAGAACAAGACAGATGATGTTGCAGCTCTGTGTATGCAGGATAAGTCAAACCTGCACAGACAGAGACAAGTCTACAATGTAGCTGGGAAGATAAGCCAAGAAAAGTGACAGAAGAGATAAGGCAGGATGGAGCAGACTGTCACTACAGTGTTAGCTAGAAATAGTCATTAGTCAAATGTAAAGCAATCTCTGTCTATTTCTAGTTTTAGCTAAACTGTCTCATGTGAGCATGTGCACAGGACATGTTGTCTATATACTTTATGCACAGCCACATTTGATAGGGGCTTGAGCATTTTTACAATAGTAAGAATCCCAGAACAAGAAGCTGAAATTCAAACTGAATTTCAGATTGTAGCAAAGATCATTCTAATACAAAATTAGATTGAAAGTTACATCTGTGTCTATATTATTTCCTGTTATATGTCTTGATAAACACCTTCGTAATTCCATCTGTTCTTCAAGCTTCGAACAAGTTCTTTTCAAAAACAAGAAAATTTTTGAAGTATACATTCACCCCCCCCCTCTGTAACTTCTGGGCCTCTAAATTCCTAACAAGTGGTATCAGAGCCAGGCTGTAAACAAACATACAGACTAAAGATCAAGATGAGTTCTCAGAAGTTAAGCAGCATAAAGATTCCTACCTTTGACAGAGAAAATTACAACCTATGGAAGAAGAAGATGCTGATGTTCATAAAGGCTGCAAACCCCATGTATCCAGAAATATTAAAGAATGGTCCTTTCATGCCAGTAACTCTAGTTCCTGAAACTACTAGTGGGTCTGAAGTTATTCCTGCAACATGGATACCTAAAGATCCATCTCAGTACACAGACTCAGAGAAGGAAAAGGTTTCTCTTGACAATAGCTTAATGTTAATATTAATTGAGTCACTGGATCTTGTGATGTACAACAATATTGTCAATTGTACATCTGCCAAACACATATGGGAGACAATAGAAATTCTGTGTGAAGGAACTGAGGAAGTAAGAGAGAATCAAAGGCAGCTCCTTGTTTCCCAATATGAAGCATTCATGTCAAAATCAAATGAAGGCATAACTGAAGTATTTGAAAGGTTCAATAAACTGATCAATGATCTTCAACTTCATGGGAAATATTATGAAACAAAGGAGAAAAACATGAAGTTTTTGTTAACTCTCCCAGAGCACCTGGAGCATAAAATCTCTGCAATAAGAGAAGGAAGAGACTTGACAAAACTTCCACTTGAGACACTCTATGGAATACTGAAAACATATGAGCTGGAATTTTATCAAAAGAAGGCCATTTTAGCAAATAGAGGAAAAATGGCAAATGTCTCAAATGCCCTGGTTGCTAAGGAACCATCAACAATTGAAAAGACTGGTACAAGCAGGAAGTTGAAATCTGAGATGATTGAAGATCAGGAACAGGAAGACAAGGACTCCATCAAGAGTGAGTCAGAAGAAGATGACTTCTACACCATTGAAGAACTTGAAGGCATGGACAACAAAACAATGGCCTTCATGGCAAAGAAGTTTGGAAATTTGAGATTCAAAAGAAACAAAAGTTTCAAACCAAAACCAACCTTCAAGTCTTCAAGCAAAGGAAGGAATCCACAGAGAAGCTCCAATAATGGAGGATACAAGACTGGAACAGTTGATAGATCCAAGATAAGATGCTATAACTGTAATGATCTTGGACACTTTGCAACAGAATGCAACAAACCTAAGTCAATCAAGAAAGATAAAGACTACTTGGAGTTGGAAGCCAAGTATGAAGCTCTTCTCAAAAAGCAGACAGGAAAAGCCTATATTGCTGAAGGAAAATGCTGGGATGATACAGATGAAGATGAGGAGGAAGAATATGGGAATCTGGCACTCATGGCCAACTCACATGCTGGAACTTCATCCTCAAACTCTCAGGTACCTTCTTTAATCTCTCTTGATATGTCAAATTCTCAATACAAGAAAACTGTGGAAGATTTAAGTATTGAGATGTTTAATATTCACACCAGTATGACTGCTGCTTATGAGGAGATTGCTAGGTTAGTAAAAGCTAATGAGGAACTAGTTGCAAGAAATGAGACTCTAGAATTGTCTGTTATAAACATGGAAAACTTTAAACAGGAAAATGAGTATCTCAAGAACAAAATTGTTTGTTCTGAACAAATTGAGAAGTTTCTTAAAGAACAAATTTCTGAAAATGAGTTGAAAATTAGATCTTATCAAAACTCAGCAACCATTGTTAAAGAGTTTCATGAGAAGAACAAGGAAAGCACTAGGATTGGAGTTGGTTTTGATTATGAGAATCTTAAAAAGAAAAAATCTGTTTTAACAAGAGGCAAAAAGATTGAAATCCAAGGTAATCCTCATATTTTAAAAAATGTCAAAGAACCAATTTTTAAGAAGGCTACTGTTGAAGTAGATGAAGCCAGTATGGTTATCAAACAACAATTAGATGATGAGGATAAGGAAGCAATTGAAAGAAATTTGGCCTCTGTTGAAAAAGAAGAACCCACAATCAGAACCAAGTCCACTCCTGTTCAAACTGAAACTAAACAGGATGCTCAGAAAAATGATGCTATGCATGCTAAAAAGAAAAAGGCTAATAGAAATGGAAAAATAGGCATTAACAAACACAACAACTATGCACCTGTTCATAATGCACCAAGAAAGATTTGTAAAAACTGTGGTTCAACAAATCATCTTACTCACTTGTGCAAGAAACCTGTTGTGGGAAATGATAAGTTTGCCTGTGGTTATGTTAAGCCTTTAATGCATGATAATCATAAATTTTGTGACAAATTTGATTGTATGCCATGTAACATGAATATCATGAATACCTGCTTTAGGCTCAGGAAACAGTTTGTTGATGGATGCATAAGTCAGAATTTGTATATCAACAGTCCTAGGCCTAAATCTGCTAGTCCTGTGAAACACAGAAAACACTCCATGTCACCTAAGCATGCATCTAGTTCTGAAAGCACTAATCAAGCAAAAAATCAAAACAAGAAAAATGAAAATGTGCATGTGCAAGTGACTGAGACTGTTAAAAACAGGAAGGATATTCATGTGACTAAGCATAAAGGACCCAACCTTGTTTGGGTACCAAAGAAAACTTGATTTGTGCTTGATTGCAGGGCACAAGTAAGAAGAAGGTCATGTGGATTTTGGACAGTGGCTGTTCAAGGCATATGACTGGTGACAAGGCCCTGCTGTCACAGTTCAAGGATGAGGCTGGCCCAATGGTAACCTTTGGAGACAACAGCACTGGTTTTACCATGGGATATGGCAAATTGATTCATGGAAATGTTGTCATTGAAGATGTAGCCCTAGTCAGTGGTTTGAAGCATAATCTTCTCAGCATCACTCAATTCTGCAACAAAGATTTGAAGGTGGAGTTTGATAAGGAACTGTGTCTCATATCACACAGGAAGACAAAGGAATTTGCTCTGCAAGGAGTAAGAAAAGGAAGCCTGTTTGTAGCAGATTTGGACTCTGCAAACAAGGAGAAGATTTGCTGTTTCTACACAAAGGCCTCAGAAAATGAAAGTATGCTCTGGCATAAGAGATTATCTCACCTAAATCTCAAGAACATTAATTCTTTAGTCAAAAGAGAATTAGTGAAGGACCTGCCCACACTTGAATTCTGCATAGAAGGATTATGTGAGGCATGTCAAAAAGGGAAAATGAAGAGATCTAGCCACAAGAGTAAGGAATTCACTTCAATCACAAAACCACTACAATTAATTCATATGGATCTGTTTGGACCAGTAAATGTCATGTCCATGTCTAAGAAAAGATTTGCTCTAGTCATGGTTGATGACTTTTCAAAATACACTTGGGTGGAATTCTTGCACTCAAAAGATGAAGCTCCTGAGATCATCATTGAAAATTTGAAAAGATTGGATAAAGGCCCTACACCAGTAGTTGCCATAAGGAGTGATAATGGTACAGAATTCAAAAATGCTATACTCAATGAATTCTGCAAGGAAAAAGGAATCACTCACCAATTTTCAGCCCCAAGAACTCCACAACAAAATGGAGTGGTTGAGAGAAAGAACAGAACTCTCATTGAAGCTGCAAGAACCATGTTAGCAGAAGCCAGTCTACCAACTAGCTTTTGGGCTGAAGCTGTTAGAACTGCATGCTACACTCAAAACAGGACACTCATCACAAAACCAGTTGGAAAAACTCCTTATCACATCATGACAAATAGAAGACCATCTGTAAAATACATGCATGTGTTTGGAACCAAGTGCTTTGTTCTCAAAGATGATGTCAACAACCTTGGGAAGTTTGAAGCCAAGGCTTATGAAGGAATTTTTGTGGGATACTCCTTGGACAAAACTGTCTATAGAGTATATGTGATTGATCAACAGAAGATTATGGAAAGCACAAATGTGACATTTGATGATTTCAAGTTCCCTACTATGAATCTGGAAGGAGAAAACTGTGACACCTTGAGGTTTGAAAATGAAATAGAGACTGGAACATTTGCAACTGAAAGTGTTACCAATATGCATGAAGAGTCACATGTAGATATCTCACATGGAACAAATGTGGAAAGAGAAAATGAAGACTACAGTCATATTCAACTTGAGAATTCTCCACACAATCCTAGCATTCACTCAGGGGGAGATTCTCAAGGATCTGCAACTATTGGCAATCACTTCAATCAGGAAGAAACAAGTTCAAATGATAGAGATGGAGCTCATCAAATTAAATGGAGTAGAGCTCACACAGCTGATCAAATCATTGGAAATCCTGATGAAGGTGTAAGGACAAGAAGAGCAACTATAAATGAATGCCTATTTGCTTGCTTTCTGTCTCAAAATGAACCAAAAAGGATTGAAGAAGCCATGTTGGATCCAGACTGGATAATTGCCATGCAAGAGGAATTGAATCAATTTGTGAGAAACAATGTTTGGGAATTAGTGCCACCTCCAAAGGACAGGTTGGTAATTGGCACTAAGTGGGTCTATAGGAACAAAATGGATGAACATGGAATAGTTATAAGAAACAAAGCAAGGCTGGTTGCAAAAGGCTATTCCCAGGAAGAAGGCATTGACTATGATGAGACTTTTGCTCCTGTTGCAAGATTGGAAGCAATTAGAATTTTTCTAGCCTTTGCAGCACACTCAAATTTTAAGGTATATCAAATGGATGTGAAAAGTGCATTTCTCAATGGTGAATTAGAAGAGGAAGTTTATGTGCAGCAACCTCCTGGCTTTGAAGATCCAAATTTTCCAGACTTTGTTTACAGACTCATTAAAGCATTGTATGGACTCAAACAAGCCCCTAGAGCATGGTATGACACCTTGTCAAAATTTCTTCTAGAAAATCATTTTACTAGAGGAACTATTGACAAAACTCTTTTCTACAAAAAGCATGGTGAGGATATCATACTTGTTCAAATCTATGTAGATGATATCATTTTTGGATCTACAAATGAAAAACTATGTCAAAGGTTCTCTAAGCTAATGCAAGGTGAATATGAGATGAGCATGATGGGAGAGCTCAATTATTTTTTTGGCCTTCAAATAAGTCAAAGGGATGATGGCATTTTCATAAGTCAAACAAAGTACATCAATGACTTACTCAAAAGGTTTGACATGCAAGACTGTTCTACTGCCAAGACTCCAATGTCTACAGCTACAAAACTTGATGAAGATAAGAAAGGTAAAAGTGTAGACATGAAGACCTACAGAGGAATGATTGGATCTCTCCTTTATCTCACAGCTAGTAGACCTGACATAATGTTCTCTACATGCCTATGTGCAAGGTTCCAGGCAAACCCCAAAGAATCTCATCTCATTGCTGTCAAAAGAATTCTGAGGTATCTAAAAGGAACATCATTCATGGGGTTATGGTACCCTAAAGAAACAGGATTCAACTTAGTTGGATATTCAGATGCTGATTTTGCTGGGTGCAGAGTGGATAGAAAAAGTACCTCAGGAAGCTGTCAATTTCTTGGACAGAGATTGGTATCTTGGTTTAGCAAAAAGCAACAATCAGTTTCTACTTCCACAGCTGAGGCTGAATATATTGCTGCAGGAAGTTGTTGTGCTCAAGTGCTTTGGATCAGGAATCAACTAAGGGACTATGGACTAGTGTTAGAAGGAATTCCTATTATGTGTGACAACACTAGTGCCATCTCAATTGTAGCCAATCCAGTCAATCATTCCAAGACAAAGCATATTGATGTAAGGTACCATTTCATAAGGGAACATGCAGAAAATGGAGTAATTAAATTATTCTATGTTCCTACACAAAAACAGTTGGCTGATATATTTACTAAACCACTTGATGAAGCCACCTTCAACAGGTTGGTTAGTGAAATTGGAATGCTAAACTCTTCAAGTTAGGTGGCCAAATAAATATATCTTTTCAACTGTTACAACAATTGTTTCACAGACATGAACTCAAATGATTTATCTAAGTGAAACAAAACTGGTATATGTTTATAAATATGTCAGTTATATTGTTGTACATATTGTTAACAAATGTTTTTAAAACTATCTTGGAACTATTTTCTTGTTCTGAGAAAGCCTGAAAAGAATTATTATACTTGTGCATTATTAAATAACAAGTGTAATAATTAAAGATTCAGGAATATCAATCAGACACATTTTTTTTTTGATGAATAAATGGATTTTATTTATCTAAGAAATAAAGTCTGTAAATTATTATTCTATTTTCTAAGTGAAAATGGAATAATCTGTCAAAAACTAGAGTTTGTGATTAAGGTGCCATCATTTTCTGACTTCTCGACTAGTTACTTATTTCTTTTGAGTTCTCGACTCATGATTTTGTGAGTTCTCGAATAGCTCATTTTTAGAGTTCTCAATCGAGTACTGTCAAGAGTTCTCGAATCATCAGAGTTCTCGACTATCTCAGTTCTCGAATCATGTATATATATTCTTGAGAGTTCTCGATCAAATTCTGACAGTTCTCTACTGAAACTAACTTTACTCTTCTCTGAGTTCTCGAACATACAAAATCGATTACAATTCTAGTCGAGTTGTCTAAGTATTATACATAGCACAGTAGAAATAACATTTCATTTCTACACTTAATTTCAAACTCAAAGAAACCCTCTCATTCTACAGCTACACTTGAACCCTTGCTATTCTACTCTCTAAAACCTTCGATTTCTTCGTTTCTCTCTTTCTATACACAACTCTATGGCATCTTCAAGCTCGAAACCTGCAACTGAAGTGTACGTAATTCCTGAAACCAACTTTCTTGCCATTGCAAGAGACGCAGATGCTAAGGCGCAGTACAAATGCTTCACTAGGTTTCTCATCGATTCCTATCTGAATGAAGCTCTGTTGGCAAACCCCACACTGTATCTCGACATTCTTGAGCAATTTTGGAAGACTGCTGACTGGGAAAATATAGCTTTGGAGGATGGTAGGTCAAAAGTGGTTGTAACCTGCAAAATCCAAGGAAAAGACATCAGTTTTGATGAAAATGATGTGAATACAAGCTTGAATATACCAACCGAAGAGTTTAATGAAGAACCTACTGAAGATGATCTTCTAGATTTTCTGGACTTCATTAGGTATGCTGATAATCTAAAGAGAGGAGTTGATGAGAAGTTCAAGCTGGGTAAATTAAACAAGAAGTACATGAGAAAGGAATGGTCATTCCTGTTTGATACCATCCTAAGAGTCTTCACCTGCAGAAAAACAGGGTTTGACCAGATAAGCCTCATTGCCTTGAAGCTGGCCTACTCATTAGCATACAACCAAAAGCTCAATGTTGGAAAGCTAGTTCTTGGGGAACTCATAACCAGGATTCCCAAGAGAGGTAATGAAATTTTCTTTCCTCGCTTTATTCAATTAATTCTCAATTATAAGAATGCTGGTTTAATTGAATTGCCTGGAATGAACAAACAAAGAATTGGCTACTCCAAATCCATGTCAAAAATCATTTTTGCCACATTGGATAGGAGAACCACTGTGAATGTCCCTCTCATAATCACTCCTCACATGAGGAGTGTGTTTGAGGGATATCCACTAGTGCAGCCTAAATATGGTTACCTTGATACAGTAGGAGGTCCTAAGGTTGCAGAAGTACCAAATGCACCTAACCCAAGGACTTCCAACCCAACTGCTAGCCCTTCTTTGAAATCCCTAGATGTTAGCAAACCATCCTCTACATCCTCTCAACAGGGTGTAGTTGCAAAGAAGAAGAAGGAGAAAGCTGTTAAGAAAAGAGTGTTAGAAACAGTTGTAGAAAATGAATCAGATGAGTCACCTGTGGAGCCTTTGACCAGGAGAAAGAAAAATAAAAAGGCCACAACAGACCACTCTACATCCTCTCAACAGGATGTAGAAGTTAACAAGGGATTAAACCTACTTCTAGGTGCACTTTCTCAACAAGGTGCATCTATTGAAATTGGGAGTCAGCCCACTCCACCCTGTACAGAGTCTGCACCATTGCAGGAATTCACTCCTGTCAATGAAGAAGCTGTAGTTGAAAAAGAGACACACTGTGCACCAGTAGGATCTTCTCTTGAAACTTCCCCATTTTCTCAGGGGGAGTTGCCAATACTCAGTTCTACTCACACTCTACCTGCTATCTCTCAAATTTCATCTCAACCAAATGTGTCCAGCCAAACACATGAAGTTGTTGATCATCAGGACTCTTGTTTCCCTGGTGAGCCCCATTCAAGTGACTTGGTGCATGACACCTTGTTCACCACTCAGGACACTCCTTTAGATGGTGAGGGAATGCATGCTGAGGCATATCCTGATGACACCATCCAAACCACAGAGGTTCCAGGAGTTTTTACTTCAGACTCTGTGGGGGCTCAGGCATTTCAAAGCCAAGTGTCTTCACAGACATTGGGTAATCTGGGGGACCTCCACACCATGCAAATGGCATCCCCTAGACACTCCCCAGTCATTCAAAGACTGTCTCCTCAGGAGAATTCACCTATCCATCCAGTGTCTAATGAATCATCTGAGAAATTGGATGAGGAAATAGATGCTGAGGGGACTACTGTCACAAGTGGCCCTAGCTCTCACTCTCTGTCACAATGGCTGGAACCTGTGCAACATGACAGGGATTCAGGACCATCATTTCTTGGTGGGTCACTTTCTGATGAGAAACTAAAGGAATTGTATGGAGATCAGTTGGAGGGCTTCTATCACATTGCTCAGCAGCTTGTGACTTCTCATTTGCCAAACAAAGACTATGCTGCAATCATGCTTGAATATGCAAAAGATCAGGAGGAGTTGAAAGAAAAGAATGCAAATTTGGATGAAAATGAAGGTGAAAATGTGGATGCCTGGCTGGATGGTAAATCTGCAGTTAGCATGCAAGAAGTTTTGGAGTGGACTAGACAGAAGTATCTCACTTCTCTTGGATCTTGTGAGAAGATTTTTACTCCAAGTGCCATGTATGATGCAATTCATGAAGCTGCTAAAGTCCAACTGCAATCAAATCACTATCTTGCCAAAGGTGTACAATCTGAGATAGATGATCACAGAGCTAAAGTAGAGGGCACCTTGAGAGCAATGGAAGACAAACTGAAGCCTGGAGGTCTCCTTGCTCACACTTCAAGAGGAGATTCAGGAAAGTCCTCCCTTCTTCACACCAAAATAGACTCTATGGAAAAGGTGTTTAAGGAAATGGTTCAAGGTCACACAACCATCATAGACAATCAAAGGAGAATAAACAGTATGGTTGAAGTTCTGTACAAAAACAGGCATGCAGATAGGCTGCCTAAGGATGTGCCTCTACACACCTTATCACCTTTCCAAGTGGACCTCTACTATCAGTCAAAGGCCAAGGATGAAGCTGCAAAGGCCTCCACCATTGATACCTTAAATGCCAGAGTGGATTCTCTCACATCCACAGTTTCACAAATTGTCTCAGATGTTCATAATCTAAAAAATGAGTTTGTCTCTACTTCTGCAAATCAAGGGACTTCTCTTGCCAGCATCTCAGCACAACTCACCTCTCTACAATCCCTCATCTCCAACCTAAGCACATCAAGTCAGGCTCCTCCAGCACCTTTGCCAACTCCAAGCTGGACTCAAATTAAGCCAAGTCATTCTTCCTTTCTCCAAAGTCAAGATATCAACCCTAAGGGGGAGAAGGAAAGGAGAGAAGAAATAGAGGCTGAAAGGCAAAAGGCAGTTATGAGAAAGCTCAGGAGTGAAATTTTAAAGCCCAACTCTGACAAGGAGTTTCTTGAACTTCTGCATCATATCAAAAAGCAAGTCCAGGGAAATCATTGGAAATATAAGAAGATGCTTGAAAATGCTATTGTTGCAGTAAGGGGAGTTAAGGTTGAACAGAATGGACAAATGTTCAAAGAGCCACTCATTCAAATGGAATCTGGCTACTTTAAAGTTTCAGTTACTCTATTCCAAAGGCTTTCATATACTGAACTGGAATGTCTGTACAAGGGAGTGGAGTTGGTAACCCAGGAAGATGAAGAATTGAAGAAGAAAATATTGGGGCCTCTCCTACCTCTTGCTCTACCTGAATCCTACTGTAGTCCAGATGGTGTGATGTATATGGCTAGAGAAGAAAAACTTGCTCATTTCAGGATCCCTCAACATCTCAATTCAGGCAACAGAAGTCAAATTATTAACCTAATTGAGTTGATTGAAAAGAAGAAGGTGAAGCAGATAGAGGACAATGAAATTGTAGTGAAAATGAAAAAGTTTATCTCTGGACAAATCTCTGAATTTGCAAAAGAAGAATTGAAGAACAAAAAGAAAGATGATGACAATGAGGATCAGGACAAGAAGGATAAAAGGTCTGAATCAAGGAGTTATAAGGAAGGAAAGGGAGAAGACAAGAAGAAGAAGGATGAAGACAAGAAGAAAAGAGACAACTCTGAGGACAACAAACAGTATCAAAGAAGAAATTCCTCTAAGCAGCAAGCTGCTGGCACTCATTCTAGTTCACCTACCAAATCTCAGGGTACTAGTGTGATGTCAACAGTTTCTGAAACTGCAACTGCCATCAAAACTAAATCTCCAAGAAGGATGTTCATGAAAGTTACTGCACATGGAGTGATAAGGAGGGAAATTAAAAAGGAACAGTCAAAGAAACTGAAGCCAAGCCAACATCTCAAAGTCAACACTGCCACATCAACCAAATTCAAGAACTCTACTAGCTCTTTGCTAGTAAGATGTCCTAAGTGGAGAAAACAACTCATTGTTCCTGATAAAGGTCTACCTATTAAACCTATTCAAGAAATTGCTGAAACTGACAAGGTGAGGATCAAAATGTGGAAGGCTGACAGAATTGTCAAGGTAGAAGTCAGAGACAAGAGGATGTTTGTTACTAATGTTGATGGAGAAGAAAGAGGATTTCATCATGACAACAGTGATGCTACCACTCATGACATTAGGAGAGTGATTAGCCTGTTTGACAAGAAATGCATGATTAACAAGCTGAGAATGATGGAAATGGCTCAGTACTTGGAAAGGAAGTATCAGAAAAAGACTGACAAGGTAAGATACATGGAGGAGATGATTGAGAAGAAAAGGAGGGAGGAGGAGAGAGTAGAGCAGTTGTCTGAAGAATTGAGAAGACAGGGTAAAAGTAGAGTGTTCAAAGATCCTGACAGAGTTGAATTCAAACTGAGAAGTGGAGTCACTGTCAAAGTTAGACTCAAGTTTGTCCAAGACTATCCAATGCTCACTCTACAGATTGCTGCAGACATGCTGAAAGATGCAATTTTGATTGAGGAAATCATGGCCAGACAAATGATACTGCAGGCAATTGAAGAAAACAGGGCCAGGCAAGAAAAGGAAAGAAAAGAAAAATATGATCAGGCAGCTCATCAACAACAACAATATAGGTAGGCTTGATATCTTGTATTAATTTGTAAAATTCATCATTTTCCAAATTGGGGGAGATTGTTGGACTTAAATCAAGCCTAGCCTATTTAATTATCTGTCTTGCTGTAACTTAGTTTGTGCTTCTGTAATAGACTAGTGACTTAGTAATTCATGTGTAATTTGTAACTAGAAGTTTTCTCTGTTTATCTTCAAATTGTAAATTAAGTCAGAAATAAAGTCAGTTAGAAGATTCAAATTGAATCATGCAACCAGACAAAGAAGACTGTGAAGAAAATAAAAAGAGAAGTTATCTGAGAATTCTACTAAGGCAAGTTACTTGGTCGAGAAGTCAGCCATTCGAGAAGTCAGAACTGTGGAAACATTTCGAGAAGTCTCAAAACTTCTATCTGCTTAGTACTCGATCGAGGAGTCAGTCATTCAACAAGTCAGGTATTGAATCCAGTCGAGAAGTGTCAATTATGAGGCATTCGAGAAGTGAAAATAAACAATTCGAGAAGCTAGCAAATGGAGCATTCGAGAAGTGATAAGGCTGAGTCATTCGAGAAGTCAATATCAAGCATGTATTCGAGAAGTCTAATCTGATCGAGAAGTCATCAAGCTGAGTATGCGATCGAGAAGTCTAGACATTCGAGAAATCAAGTATTCAGGATCAATCGAGAAGTCACAGCTGTTCGAGAAGTCAATCTCCTTGACTTATCGAACCAATTTCAAGAAGAGTACTCGACTGCAAAAGAAGCTAGTTTCAAGGAAGAATTGCAGAACAAGACAGATGATGTTGCAGCTCTGTGTATGCAGGATAAGTCAAACCTGCACAGACAGAGACAAGTCTACAATGTAGCTGGGAAGATAAGCCAAGAAAAGTGACAGAAGAGATAAGGCAGGATGGAGCAGACTGTCACTACAGTGTTAGCTAGAAATAGTCATTAGTCAAATGTAAAGCAATCTCTGTCTATTTCTAGTTTTAGCTAAACTGTCTCATGTGAGCATGTGCACAGGACATGTTGTCTATATACTTTATGCACAGCCACATTTGATAGGGGCTTGAGCATTTTTACAATAGTAAGAATCCCAGAACAAGAAGCTGAAATTCAAACTGAATTTCAGATTGTAGCAAAGATCATTCTAATACAAAATTAGATTGAAAGTTACATCTGTGTCTATATTATTTCCTGTTATATGTCTTGATAAACACCTTCGTAATTCCATCTGTTCTTCAAGCTTCGAACAAGTTCTTTTCAAAAACAAGAAAATTTTTGAAGTATACATTCACCCCCCCCTCTGTAACTTCTGGGCCTCTAAATTCCTAACAAGTTCATTTATATGTTCAAGCGTCGGAGAAAAATAGAGAAGCAGTTGTTCAGAAGATTCAGAAGATTCTAAGTGGCTACTACAGAAGATTTCAAAAGATTCTAAGTGGCTACTACAGAAGATTTCAGAAGAAGAATGAAGATAGTGAAGTAGAAGAAGAACAGAAGACCACAACTTAATGTTAAAGATGAAGAATATTTATTATAGTATGACATAAATGAACCAGACAGTACATTTGTGTGTCAACTAAAATAATAAATATTCATCATCTAGCTCAAGTGGTTTTATGACAAAAGACACAACGAAGACTGGAAGACTTCAAGACTGATAGCACGGTAATTCAAGACGAAATAGTATTTTAATTCTACTATCAAATGTTAATTGATTATTTAATTTATCTAATTAAATTAATTCAAGTTGAATTTAATTTAATTTGTAAATTAACTAATTAATTTAAGTAGAATTAATTTATTATAAAAGATATGACTTAATATGACTTTTAATATAATTCAAATGACTAATAAATAAGTCATACCGACTGTTTATTAATAAGTCATACCGAATTATATTAATAAAAGTCATACCGAAGCTGTTAAAGAAAAGTCATACCGGAACAGCCGACTGATAAGTCATACCGAAGCTGTTAAAGAAAAGTCATACCGGAGCAGCCGACTGATAAGTCATACCGAAGCTGTTAAAGAAAAGTCATACCGGAACAGCCGACTGATAAGTCATACCGAGCTCAGTGGATAAGTCATACCGAGATTTCTGTGCTCAAAAGGTCATACTGAACCTATTTTGTTTAATTAAAATAAGTCATACCGATTTATTTTAATTAGATAAAATCTGAATATGACTTTAAATAAGTCATACCGAGATTCAGTAAGTCATACCGACCATTCAAAAGTCATACCCAGTTTTTAAATGTCATACAAGGGTTAAAATAAGTCATACAGACTTATTTTCTTGAAATTAAGTCATACTGAAAAAGGTCATAGCAGCCTTTTTTATTCTCTATAAATATGAGATCAGCTCTTCATTTTTCAGAGTTCAGTTGTTAGAAGTTAAGAAAATCAGATCAAATTCAGTAATTTATCTGCATTGTAATATTCACAGATTTCTGTGCTGAGTTTGAATATAATTGATTAAACACGAACACTTCATGTCGAATTCGTTCTAGACTTTTTATCAATTATATAACAGTTTTCTAAATATTAATTTTGTAATACTAATCAAGTTAAAATTATATCTTTCACTTGAACAGTATTTCATTCTAATTAATATTTCGCGAATAATTAAAATAATATTTTTAATCCAAATTATTCCGCGATTAATTTTCAGATATTGTATTCAACCCCCCTTCTACAATATCAGGGACCAACAATTGGCATCAGAGCTGGTTGATATATTTTCATATCAGATCCAAATCAAATTCCGCGAACTCATACAGATCTCAAAAATTATTTAAATTCGAAATAATTTTTTATTCGAAATAATTTTTTTTCCGAAAAATTATTTTTGATCAAAAATTTTTTTAAGTCAAAAATTAAAATATTTTTTGAAACAATTAATTTTTAATCTTATTTAAAGATGAGTACTCAAAGAGTTAGTAGCATTAAAATTCCACAATTTGATAAAGACAATTATAATATGTGGAAGAGAAAGATGACCTTGTTTCTTCGAGCTGCAAATCCCAAGTACAAGGATATTTTAAAAACTGGTGTTGCTGTTCCAATAAATATCTTTCCTGAGTATATGGAAGATGGTGTACTCATTCCGCACAGACAATTTGAAAAAGATATTTCTGAGTACACTGAGACAGAAAAGGAACTGGATACATTGGACACCAGCCTGCAGTTAATTTTAGTGGAATCTCTTGATCCTGGAATGTACAATCATGTTGTTAATTGTAAAAATGCCAAACACATCTGGGAAACGATAGAGATACTAAATGAAGGAACAGAAGAAGTAAGGGAGAACAGATTGGAAATCTTAACGTCCCAATATGAGCATTTTAGATCAAATCCTGGAGAAGGTATCTCTGAAGTTTTTGAGAGATACAACAAGCTGATAAATGATCTAAATCTCAATGGCAAACAATATACGAAGAAGGAGATCAGTAGGAAGTTTTTGCTGACAATGCCAGTACACCTAGAGCACAGGATAACAGCCATCAGAGAGTCAAGGGACATGAATGAAATTTCTTTGGAAAGACTTTATGGCATTCTGAAGACCTATGAGCTAGAGCAGATTCAACAGAATGAAATATATGGTACAGGCAAGGTGGTCAGCAAGTCTACAGCTCTTGTAGCAGAAGAACCAGAGTACAGAAAAGCTAAGACTGAATCTTCTTCAGTCAACATCATTGATCAGGGTATTGTTGCAGAAGTTGGTGCAACTCTAGTGAATTCAACTGATAGTGAATTCTACTCAATGGAAGAACTCGATCAACTTGAGGATGAATCTCTGGCTCTGATTGCTAGAAAATTTGGAAATACAAGATTCAGGAGGAACCCTAGTTTCAAATTCAAGCCTATAGCAAACAGATTTCAGACAGGTGGTTCTTCTAGCTCATCCAACACAAAAGGTGGATACAAGACAGGGATGGTAGACAGAAGCAAGATCCGTTGCTTCAACTGCAATGAAATGGGACACTTTGCAACTGATTGTAGAAAGCCCAAGCAGGAAAGAAAGAAGGATTCATATGACGAGCTCAAACAGAAATATGACGCTCTACTGAAGAAGCATCAGGGAAAATCATACTTAGCAGCAGGAAAAAACTGGGATGATTCCGACAATGATGAAGAAGATCAAATGGGAAATCTTGCTCTAATGGCCTCTTCTTCTGAAGGATCACAATCTCCACCTCGACAAGGAATTAAGGTAAACCCTAGCTGTCCTAAGATGTTTAAATTGATAGGTGAGAATTTAACTGATGCTAGAGATCGAATAAAAGTCTTAATTCTCGAAAACAAAGTTTTATCAGAGGAGAATTATGAATTGAAAAAGATGAAACTTATTAATGTTAAATTAACTGAAGATGTTGCATTTCAAGTTAATAGAGTCAACTGCTATGTTGAAATTGAAGCTTTTTTGAAAGATAAAATTGAAAAAGAAAAGGTCAGGTGTCAAGCCTATAGAACTGCTTCATTTGTTATGAAAGATCTAGTTGACCAACAAGAGATCAATCGGAAAGTTGGAATAGGTTTTGAATATAATGAATCAGTAGGAAAGCTTAGTAACATCACCCCTTTTAAAAAGACTGTTATAGAGAGGGGTATTCCACATGTTATTAAGGACACCAAGAAACCTCTATTCATAACTCCTATTGCAGAACCAGTTCTTGATAGTTGTGTAATAGTGGATTATGAAATTAAATGTGAAGACCTTGAAGAGAAGAAAAGAGAAGAACAGACTAGGGACATAAAAGGAATAAATGTCCAGAAAGCTAAATATGTACCTAAAAGACCAATCGAAAATGTGAACTCTGCTAGTTCATCCACTCCTGGTTTAGGTGCTAAGAACTTAAAGAATAATTTGAACAGACCTAACAATAAGTTTGTTAGAAGTAGGGATAGTAACAACAGATGCCATTCTACTGAAAACTTTAAATCTGCTGAAAAAGTTAAAGTAGAAATTGTTAAAACTCCTACTGCTGTGAATAACATGCCTGCTATTGATGTATGCCATAAACCTTGTGGTATGTTAAATTGTATGTTATGTGCTTTTAATGCTATGACTGCTTATTTCAAACGCATGACTGCTAATAAAAAGAACATGACACCGAGACAATACATCAATAATAAATTTGCTAAATCCAAGACTGCTATTCCTTCACCTGTCAAGAAGGAAAAATATATTCCTAAGTCTAAACAAAAAATTGTTAAGACTATTTATAGGAAAGTAAGTACAGTCAAGGAGGATGCGGCTGTTGTTCGAAAAGGATCTGTTGTCAAAGCTGACAAAGGTCAATTCTTTAAGTATGCCGGGCCCAATCAATTTTGGGCTCCGAAGATAATCTAATCCGTTTGATATGTGCAGGGAGTTAAACAGGAAAACCGGGTTGTTTGGATCCTTGACAGCGGATCGTCAAGGCATATGACCGGAGATAGAGCCCTGCTATCAGACGTGGTTGAAAGAGCTGGCCCAATCGTCACCTTTGGAGATAACAGTAAAGGAATGACTACGGGATATGGCAAGTTAAATACTGGAAATGTTATCATTGAAAACGTCTCTTTGGTGGAAGGACTTAAGCACAATCTACTCAGCATCAGTCAATTCTGTGATAAAGGTTACAAAGTGAACTTTATCAAGGAGAAGTGCTTAATAGCTCATTCTAAAGAAGACAGACTAGCCTTGCGTGGAGTAAGGAAAGGAAACTTGTACGTAGCTGATTTCAACTCGGGAACTGAAGCTGAAGCAAACTGTTTTTATTCAAAAGCTTCATCAGAAGAAAGTTGGCTATGGCACAAGAAACTCTCACACCTGAATTTCAAAACAATGAACTCTCTAGTCAAGAGGGATTTGGTGAGAGGACTGCCTCCGATGGAATTTACACAAGAAGGATTGTGTGAGGCATGTCAGAAAGGGAAGTCAAAAAGAGCAACTCACAAAGGCACAGACACTACATATATTATTGAACCACTGCAGCTGCTTCATATGGATTTATTTGGTCCAGTAAATATTCTGTCTATGTCAAGGAAGATATATGCCTTAGTGATTGTAGATGACTTCACAATGTACACGTGGGTTTTATTCTTGAACTCTAAGGATGAAACTCCACAGTTGGTGATTGATCATGTAAAATTGATTGAGTTAGATTCAAAGCTACCTGTCCGGGCAATCAGATCAGATAATGGAACAGAATTCAAGAATGAAATTCTAAATAGCTTCTGCTCAGACAAAGGGATAACAAGACAATTCTCAGCGCCAAGAACTCCGCAACAGAATGGAGTAGTAGAAAGGAAGAATCGAACCTTGATTGAAGCTGCAAGAACAATGTTAAGTGAATCAAGGTTGCCTATCTACTTCTGGGCTGAAGCAGTGAACACGGCTTGTTATACCCAGAATCGAACTTTAATCAACAAGGATCATATGAAGACACCCTACGAATTAATGGCTGGCAAGAAACCAACACTCAAATACTTTCATGTATTTGGAGCCAAATGTTTTGTGCTAAAAGATGGAGATGAACATCGTTGCAAATTCGAGGCCAAGGCACATGAAACAATTTTTGTCGGTTACTCAAAAAGAGCATATAGGGTGTACATAATTGATCAGCACCAAGTAAAAGAAAGTGTCAACGTATCATTTGACGACACTAAACTCCCAAGCATCCAAACTGAAGATCCTTCTGAGTCATTAAAATTTGACAATCATCCAGACTCAGATTCGGATAATGAAGAAGAGCCTGAGGTTGCAACAGGAAATGATGATGACAACAATGATGGTAATGATCTAGGTAATAGTGGTGGAAACAATGGCAACACTAGAGATACTACTAATACCAGTGGTGGATCAACAAGTCATCCAGGCAGCAACTCAGGGGGAGATAAAGGATCAACTAGCACAACACAACATCACAATGAATATAGAGGCGAATCATCAAGATCAAATCTACCAAGGGAAAGGAAATGGAGCAAAGATCATCCCTTTGAATTGATCATAGGTGATCCAGATGTTGGTGTTAGAACCAGAAGTGCAACTTCAAATGAATGTTTATTTTCGGTTTTTCTATCTCAAGAAGAACCAAAGAAAATTGAAGATGCTCTAACTGATCTAGATTGGGTTCTTGCCATGCAAGAAGAACTCAATCAGTTCGAAAGGCAAGAAGTATGGACACTGGTACCCAGGCCTAAAGATAGATCTGTTAATGGCACGAAATGGGTATACAGGAACAAGTTAGACGGTGATGGCATTGTTACAAGGAACAAGGCCAGACTGGTGGCAAAGGGTTACTCCCAGGAAGAGGGAATTGATTATGATGAGACCTACGCACCAGTTGCAAGACTTGAAGCCATCAGAATATTTCTGGCATTCGCAACACATTCCAATTTTAAAGTCTATCAAATGGATGTGAAGAGTGCATTTCTGAATGGAAAGATAGAAGAGGAAGTATATGTGGAACAGCCCCCTGGCTTTGAAAATCCAGAGTTTGCTGATTTTGTATACTTCTTATTCAAAGCCCTCTATGGACTCAAGCAAGCACCGAGGACATGATTCAGATTATGCAGGATGCAGGATGGACAGGAAAAGTACATCTGGAAGTTGTCAGTTTCTAGGACGACGGTTGATTTCCTGGTACAGTAAGAAACAGCACACAGTATCTACCTCGACAGCCGAAGCAGAATATATTGCGGCAGGTAGTTGTTGTGCACAAATCTTGTGGATAAGGAATCAGCTGAATGATTATGGACTTGCGCTATCTAAAATTCCAATACTTTGCGACAACACAATTGCCATAGCTATTTCCAATAATCCTGTACAACATTCAAGGACCAAGCACATAGACATAAGGTATCATTTTATCCGAGAACATGTCATGAACGGAACTGTGGTGTTACATTTTGTACCCACAGAAGATCAAATTGCCGACATCTTCACGAAACCACTTGATGAATCCACTTTCTCTAAATTGGTTAGTGAGTTAGGGATGTTAAACATGAACTAATTATTGCATGTTGTTTTAAATTGCATATTTATTTTGAAGCACTGTAAATACACTGTATATATTCCTTAAAAAATTATCAAAAACAAACAAACAAATTGAAAAAGAAAACTCAAAAAGATTTTCCTTATTTTGTACAGTTGTTATTTCATTGGCATCTTTACTGTAAATATTGTTTATTATAATTGTTTTCCAACAATTGGCATATATTTTATATATATATATAAGTATGTATAGTGTTATTTGTTTTTCAACTTTGACATCCTTATCTTTATTGTTTTTATAAATATACATAAATATAAGCTGATTATTTCGCGTCTCTTTTGAGAAGTAGGAAAGATCTATGAGCTTGATCATCCAATTGTTTCTAATAGTTAGATCCCAAACATTGGCATCAATCTCTATCCAAGATCTTAGAACCAAACACACAAACACAATCACATCCGTCTCTCTAACCATTAAACAGAATACCTAATTGCTAAGAATGAGGGAGTCAATGCCTTGAGTGCATTTGATAAGGTTGGTAATGTGAGGGAACCAACAGCTCTGTCTCCAGAAAGGTGATTCAAATACATATAAACTGAGACAACTGTTAGCTCATCTGTGTTCTCTCAAAAGAATACAGACTTGGAAAAGGCAAAATTGTTACTAGGTTCATTCTCTCAACAGAGTGAGCCTATTGAATTCAGCCTGTCAGCCAAGGCTATCAGCAAAGAGTTAATTTCATCTGACATTTTTCAAGAAACCACAAATATTGTCTTATTTTTAGGGACAACAATGGACCAACTCAATTGGCATTTTGGACCAACAATTTAAGAACTTACTTGGGACCAAAATGGACCAAGAAAGAACAATTGAAATGTCACAGGAAGGATGAATTGACGGTAGTATATCCGTTGATGAGTTCTCGATTGATAAATATCAGTTGATGACTTGAGTTCTCGATTGATAAATATCAGTTGATGACTTGAGTTCTCGATTGATAAATATCAGTTGATGACTTGAGTTCTCGATTGATAAATATCAGTTGATGACTTGAGTTCTCGATTGATGAATATCAGTTGATGACTTGAGTTCTCGATTGATAAATATCAGTTGATGACTTCTCGATCGATGACTTCTCGATTGGCTTTATCAGTCGATGGCTTACTATCAGTTGATGACTTGAGTTCTTGATTGATAAATATCAGTTGATGACTTCTCGATCGATGACTTCTCGATTGGCTTTATCAGTCGATGGCTTACCATCAGTTGATAACTTATCGATCGATATTTATCAGTCGATTGATTATTGCAGATAGACTGAATTGCTATTTCTGAAGCAATTCAGTTTTTTTCAAAGTCAAAATGTTTTTATAGATTCAATTGAGGACGGGGATTTGCGAAACCCCATTGCACCACCAGTGACCTCTCTTGAAGGGGCTATGGTGATCTTTCTTGCAGGTACAAAAGGCTGAGTCATCCGTACTGAGAGAGATATAGTGATGTGAGAAAAGAGTGAAACACAAGTAAGGAAGAGTGAAAATATATATTCTATGAGTGAAACACTTAGAGAGTATATGAGCGAAACACTTGTGAGGAACACAAAGTAAAATCACACACTAGCACACTTACCGAATCCCTTTCCCCATTCCCTGTTACAGATTTCAAATGTTACTTAACCAAGGTGAAAATTTCTTCAGAAAAGGACCAACAATTGTTACCTATCTACAATTGGGAGAGAATTATTAAGAAGATTACTCAACTAAGGGGGAGAATTATTAAGAGGATTACTCCAAAATGTTAAAGTGTTCAACTAAGGGGGAGTAGATCAAAAGGGGAGAAGTAAACAAAGGCTTTTGCCAGAAGAGGATTACTCAATTGTTGAACAAGAAAAAGGGGTATATAACAACATGCTTGGATTCTATTCCATTTGATTTTAGAAGATTCTTGTAAATATGATTAACCGGATTTTCTAAAATGCATAACATGTCATAGTTTGCATTTTTTATATATGCGATGGTTTAATGCTGTATGTATGCCATGTTTGTTACCTCTATTAAAATGGTTGGATAATTCAAGTAAGGGGAAATTGAATTCACCTTGGAAGAGAAGGGAAGACAGGAGTTGGAGAAATAGAGGAGAAGTGGTAAGAAGAGAACAGACATCATCTCTGACTTCCTAAGGGGGAGTAGTGATGAGTCTGAGAAATGAAGATAATACTACATGTATAATATGTTCAGTGCTAGAGGAACAAACATCTTTCATTTCAGTTACTCAAAGAAATCTGGAAATGTATTATATGATCCAGAGAACAATTTATTTACTTACAGTTCTTAAATGTCATATTAGTTTCTTAGTTGTTAGTTGAGTTATCCTCTAGGAATTTGTGTGTTAAATGTTTAACAACAAATAGGGGGAGATTGAAAGGCATATGTCAAGGCCTATTTGTAATTAGTAGATGACAACTCAACTCATGTAAGAAATTAAAGTAAATAATAAATTCTGAGGATGGAATCAAATCGAAGAATGTCAACTAGACACAAAGAATCAACTTGTCAGAAGAATTATAATGAAGTTGCTACTCTACACCGGAAGAAGTTCATTTATATGTTCAAGCGTCGGAGAAAAATAGAGAAGTAGTTATTCAGAAGATTCAGAAGATTCTAAGTGGCTACTACAGAAGATTCCAGAAGAAGAATGAAGACAGTGAAGTAGAAGAAGAACAGAAAACCACAGCTTAATGTTAAAGATGAAGAATATTTATTATAGTATGACATAAATGAACCAGACAGTACATTTGTGTGTCAACTAAAATAATAAATATTCATCATCTAGCTCAAGTGGTTTTATGACAAAAGACACAACGAAGACTTCAAGACTTCAAGACTGATAGCACGGTAATTCAAGACGAAATAGTATTTTAATTCTACTATCAAATGTTAATTGATTATTTAATTTATCTAATTAAATTAATTCAAGTTGAATTTAATTTAATTTGTAAATTAACTAATTAATTTAAGTAGAATTAATTTATTATAAAAGATATGACTTAATATGACTTTTAATATAATTCAAATGACTAATAAATAAGTCATACCGACTGTTTATTAATAAGTCATACCGAATTATATTAATAAAAGTCATACCGAAGCTGTTAAAGAAAAGTCATACCGGAGCAGCCGACTGATAAGTCATACCGAAGCTGTTAAAGAAAAGTCATACCGGAGCAGCCGACTGATAAGTCATACCGAAGCTGTTAAAGAAAAGTCATACCGGAGCAGCCGACTGATAAGTCATACCGAGCTCAGTGGATAAGTCATACCGAGATTTCTGTGCTTAAAAGGTCATACTGAACCTATTTTGTTTAATTAAAATAAGTCATACCGATTTATTTTAATTAGATAAAATCTGAATATGACTTTAAATAAGTCATACCGGTAAGTCATACCGACCATTCAGAAGTCATACCCAGTTTTTAAATGTCATACAAGGGTTAAAATAAGTCATACAGACTTATTTTCTTGAAATTAAGTCATACTGAAAAAGGTCATAGCAGCCTTTTTCATTCTCTATAAATATGAGATCAGCTCTTCATTTTTCAGAGTTCAGTTGTTAGAAGTTAAGAAAATCAGATCAAATTCAGTAATTTATCTGCATTGTAATATTCACAGATTTCTGTGCTGAGTTTGAATATAATTGATTAAACACGAACACTTCATGTCGAATTCGTTCTAGACTTTTTATCAATTATATAACAGTTTTCTAAATATTAATTTTGTAATACTAATCAAGTTAAAATTATATCTTTCACTTGAACAGTATTTCATTCTAATTAATATTTCGCGAATAATTAAAATAATATTTTTAATCCAAATTATTCCGCGATTAATTTTCAGATATTGTATTCAACCCCCCTTCTACAATATCAGGGACCAACAAGAGTGTCGGAGATCTCCTCTAGCTGCAGCTTGGAAGAAGTAAGGCAAACAATCTTCTTCGACTGACAGTTGTTTTCGATACCTCGGAGACTAACGATGAACGAGTGTAGAGAGTGTCGGAGATCTCCTCTAGCTGCAGCTTGGAAGAAGTAAGGCAAACAATCCTCTTCGATTCTCCTTGTTCGGAAACTAAGATGTTGCCGCTGCTAGTGATGGCCTTTCTCTCTGAAGAACAATAACAGGGCTTCCATTCCGCTTCCACAATGAAGTCCACAACTTTGTACGTGTAACATACAAGGAAATCAAGAATATCAAGAATGGAAAATACAATGAAACTTACTAACTCGTTTACGAAATTCCCTGTTAACATCAAAACCGACAACGTTTTGTCCATCACTGCCATTTTTAAGAAAACAAAAAAAAAAGTACCAAGCAGCCAGGCCTGCAGTCAAGAATTTGTGAAAAATAAATACTCCTAGCTAGTAGTAAGCTAGCTATATTACTAACTAGGAGATGTATAAAAATGTTTCGAGTTTTGAATCAGGAGGATCCCATTGACAAAACTAATGAATTTCGAAATATAAGAAAAATAATCTGCATATTTGTTCTAATTCTTGTGCTCTGCTCTATATAAACGGTGACTAACAAAGACTAATTATAAGCAAATTAAGAGTGGGAGTGGGGGAGAGGTCTTGACTAAATCTTGTTAGGTTTTCTGGAAAAGGGGTCATGGAAATAATCAAAATGCTTTCTCCATTGCCTCTTATATGAGGAAAGCGTGGAGTTGAACTCTGTATTTAAAAAATTAAGTGGCGAGAAATGAAGGGTTAGAGTGATCTGGCCAAACACGTACGCAGCAGATAAAACAAAATTCATTGTTTCATTAAAAACATCGGCTGGCCAAGCAAAATTAGTAGGTGGTAGTTGTTAAGAAAGACCCTTAATTGTTTCTTCTCAATAACCATGCACATTTTTACAAGTTTTCCTAATCTTTTTCATATGTTCTTTTTATTTTACCATGCACTATACTCTTCGTTTTTCCCCTTAAAATCATCCATATATTTTCTTACAACAATATATTGTTACAAAATTATATCACTTGTTCGCTATGTACTATAAAAAAAGGTTTAATATCGTAAATATAATTCAAAATAATAGGTGTCGCGGTCGGTTTTACCTCTATTTTTTTGTAGTGGATATATCTAAGTGCGGGTTTAGTTTTGAACTATAACTATTTCATTATAAATTGGGGAAAATATGTAAACTCTTGTTTTGATTCGACTCTGATTTATCAACCTATTATGATTAAAAAAATGAACGAATTTACAAGATTACAGTACGAGAAACGGTCACATGTGTATCATTTACCTAAGACATTTTAATTACAATAATATTAGGGCTTCTGATAGAAGGTTTTGCGATTTACTATTACTAGCCGAAGTAGCCTAACAATAATGAATATGGGTGCACAGTTTGACAAAGTTAGAGTAAAATATACAGTACTTTTTTTTTGAAATTAAATATACAGTACTTAAGAGCGACCAACCCTCAAACCTCCTTTGTATTTATTGCTAGTAGGCCACAGACCACATGACTCCAATACTGTAAGCAGATAACCTCGCCGTCACAACTCACAACCCCCTTAATATTAATCCAGGCTCGATCATATTCATTACAACCGCTGATCTATTTGTTTAGTATTATTGGGAAAGTACTACTAGTAAAAATCTTATGTTTATTTGTTTATGTTTTTGACAATGATAGGTAAATAACATTTTATTTTTACCTATGCGGCTATGCATATATAAAATGTTTAATAAAATCTATAATTTTTAAAATAATAATAAAATAAATAGACATGCAAGTGAGTCAAATATGTATTTTCTGTTATGACTGAATAAGTCCACAAGTATAATATTGTCAAATTTGATATTTTATCATCATATGGCTTAATTAATTTTTAGTATTTAAAAATATTTAATAACTAATGTAATAATTTAATTGAAGATTAATAATTAAGATTTTGGAAAATAATTATATGAATTATTAGTTAGAAAAAATGTTATCATAATATATATGTGAAATTTGTAATAATTTTAGAAATAAAATATGAAAATACAAATTACAATAGCATTACGAATTAAAAACATTAAATATAATGAATTAACTCTTTTTTTTTTTTAAAAAAAGGAATCAATTAAAAACCGACGACCCTCTCCTTTTAAATCATATCTACTTTGGTAATTATGTAAGAATTTATCTATATAAAATATTAATTTATCTCAATACGATATATTATTAAATTAAATATTCATAAATTATAGTGTATATTGAAAAAATCATATAATTTGAAATAATATCTATAAATTTTATTTAAATAATAGTAATAGATATTGATTATAATGTAAACATAATATTTAGAAAATAAAAAAGTCATAAATTTATTTTAAATATATTTTATTTAGCCTATATCTCTCTAAATCTCAAATTATTCTTGTTATGTATTAAAAACTATGGTGTATTAATTGTGATGTGTGTCGAAATTTTTTGAGCTTTAATGGTTACGTTTGTGTTTCGTGACTTAATTATGTCATCACTAGATGCTTATGTATCTCAGTGCGTATGAGAATCAAGTCAGACGTAGTTATAAGAATGAGAGATTATGCCCTTTATATAGACGTTGATAGTCTTAGAATCATAATAAGGTTAGGAGTCTTGGCAGACAAGACACCTCTTAGAAGAATTCTAGATCCTTCTTGTGATAGAAGTAGTTTCCATGTAGTAATGTATTTTCTTGTTAATCGAGGTGTCTTGGGAGCTACTCCTTGAAGTAGTTTCTTTGTAGTTGGACATAATTAATTAGCTGTATATTTAGCTAATTAATTAATTATGAATTTATTTAATCATTAGGGTTTCGGACCTCATTAAATGAGCCTCCCTTTTGGGTCAAACTAGGTTTAATTAATGCCACATTAATTATGTCTTTAAGACTTATTTTTAGTCCTTATCATTTGCCCCCAACTTATGTAAAATGTGCAACACTTTGTAGAAGTTAAGGTCCACAAACTTTGTAATTGAAGTTAGCCTTTACGGCTAATGTCTTGCTGAAATCCACCTTATCCTTTAGGATATTTATCATTTGAAGTTCACTTTTATTGCTTCTAGAATCTCGTTAAAATCCATCTTATCCTCTAGGAACTAACCTCAGTATTTTACTGAAATCCATCTTATCTTTTAGGATATTTTCTAGGAATTGTTTTCTATTTATAGAGAATTTTTCCAAATTTATTTGTACCCATATGTATTTTTCCTAAATTTTTAGGAATTATCCTCTATTTATAGAGAATTTTTCCAAATTTATTTATACACATAGGTATTTTTCCTAAATTTTTAGGAATTATCCTCTATATATAGAGAATTTTCCCAAATTTATTTATACTCACAAATATTTTTCCTAAATTTTTAGGAATTATCCTCTATTTATAGAGAATTTTCCATAATTTATTTGTACCTCCGGATATTTTTCCTTATTTTCTAGGAATTTTCCTCTATTTTTAAAGAATTTTCCATAATTTCTTACCATTTAAATCATTTTTAATTATTTTTTTGGCATTTTTCACTATTATTTTCTACCAGGATTCCTGGTCTTGGAGGATTCCTGGTCAGTTTTAGCTTAACATGGGATCCTGGTCTTGAAGGATTCCTCGTCTTTTGAGGCTTGATTAGGAATCCTGGTCTTGAAGGATTCCTGGTCTTTTGAGGCCTGACTAGGAATCCTGGTCTTGGAGGATTCCTGATCTTTTATGGCTTGACTAGGAATCCTGGTTTTGGAGGATTCCTGGTCGTTTTTAGCTTGACATGGGAACCTGGTCGGCTGGGGTTCCTAGTCGTTTTTAGCTTGATATGGGATCCTGGTCGGCTGGGGTTCCTGGTCGGCCAAAGGTCCTTCATGGATTTCTGGTCGTGTGTGGTTCATGGTCGGTCAAGAATTCTTGTGAATTCCTGGTCGTGTATGGTTCCTGGTCTGGGATAAATCCTGCCATATGGTGGATTATGAATCCTGGTCTTGGTTAAATCCTATCATATTGTGGATTATGAATCCTGGTCTTGGCTAAATCCTGCTGTTATGGATTAAAAACTAGGGTGTAGTTATTGCAATGTGTGTCGGAGCTTGTCGAGCTTTAATGGCAGAGCTTGTGTTTCGTAGCTTAATATTGTCCTCACAAGATGCCTACGTATCTTAAGCGTATTGAGAATCAAGCCAAACGTAGTTCTAAGAATGAGGGGTTAGGCCCTTTATATAGACGTAGAGAGTCTAAGAATTAGAGTAGGTTTAGGAACCTTGGTGGGCAGGCCACCTCCTAGAAGGATTCTGGATTCTTCTTGTGATAGAAGTAGTTTTCAAGTAGGAATAGGTTTCCTTGTTGATTGAGGTGTCTTGGGGGCTACTCCTTGGAGTAGTTTTCATGTATTTGGACATAATTAATTAGCTGTATATTTAGCCAATCAATTAATTACGAATTTATTTACTAATTAGGGTTTCAAGCCTCATTAATTGGGCCTCCCTTTTGGACCAGACTAGGTCCAATTAATGCCACATTAATTGTGTCCTTAGGGCTTACTTTTAGCCCATATCATTTGCCCCCCAACTTCTGTAAAATGTAGAATACTTTGTAGAAGTTAAGGTTTATGAATTTGTCGTTGATGTTCTCCTTCATTTATGAAGAATTTTTCACAATTCTTTTTTTGTACCCACGGGTATTTTTCCTTAATTTCTAGGAATTTTTCTCTATTTATAGAGAATTTTCCATAATTTATTTGTACCCACGGGTATTTTTCCAGGAATTTTCCTCTATTTATAGAGAATTTTCCATAATTTCTTTGTACCCACAGGTATTTTTCCCAGGAATTTTCCTCTATTTATAGAAAATTTTACATTATTTATTTGTATCCACAGGTATTTTTCTAGGAGTTTTCCTCTTTTTTTTTAGAGAATTTTCCCAAATTTATTTGCTACTTAAATCATTTTTAATGATTTTTTAGCATTCTCCGTATTATTTTTCAACCAGGAATCCTAGTCGAATTCGACCAGGATCCTAGTCATTTCTTGCTTCAATCAGGGATCCTGGTCGAAAGGGACTCCTGGTCGTGAATCCCTAGTCGAATTCGACCAGGATCCTGGTCGGTCATTGCCTTAACCAGGAATCCAGGTTGGTATGGACTCCTGGTCGTGAATCCCTAGTCGTTAATAAGGCCAATTGTGGCTCCTAATCGTTTGAGGATTCCTGGTCGTATATTCGACCAGGATCCTAGCAGTTTGTAAGGTGTTTTTAGCACCTAGTCGTTGAGGATTTCTGGTCGTATATTCGACCAGGATCCTAGTCGTTTGGTCTTTTTAATAACTGTTGAGTATTGAACCACGGGTCTTTGGGCTTTGTTATGGCCCAAATTTTTACTTGTTTTATTCGAAACAAAGTTTTAGGCCTCATCGATTTTTGGGCCGTATATTGTCGTGGCCCAAATTACTTTGTGGGCTTTGTGACATATGGAGTTGTATCCATAAATTTGTCTCCCTTGCCATTCAAACATATGCAAGTATATATAGTTGTTCGAGAGACTTGTTACTCAAATCCCATCAATGTGGGATAAGTTCAAGTCCCCTCTCTCATGTATCTGATAATGGTACATTTCTTTCTTTGACTTGTCATTTTTTCTCGTATTCCTTGTATTTCCTTTCCATTTTTAACTTATGTAACCCCGAAGACTCTTTATTTATGAAAAGTCTTTTGTCGTTTGTTCTTATCTTTTTCGTGCCTTAGCATATTTGATAAAATATACTTTTCGAGCATAAAAGAAAAAATGAGAATAAATCAAAGTGCCATCCAGGCTTGATTTTATTCCTTTATCATGGAGGAACTAACAAAGATTGTCAATCTAGGCTAAACACACATGTTTTTGAAGATGCCACGAGACTGAAAACTTTATTAATAATGCTTTCGAGGCTAAAGTGAGCATAGTTGAATTCTTTAAGCATAATAAACCTTCAGGTTAGAGGCATGCCAAGTCCTTGACACCTCAAAATTTTCTAGGGTTTCAAGTAGACCTGGCAATTCGGGTAAACGGTTCGGTTTCGGATCGGATCACTTTTCGGTTATAATATATTTTTATTCGGTTCGGATCGGATCAGATTTGATTTGGTTCGGATCCAGTTTCGGTTTTGCATAAATTGAATCGGTTTCGGTTCGGATCGGTACGATTTCGGTTTGGGTCAAAATCGGATTAAAATTCGGATGAATTTCAGATAAAAATCGGATTAAATTTGATTTAGATATTTTCGGATTTCTTATTTCAAATTAGATTTTTTTTGGATTTGAAAGTTAAGTTCGGATTATTGTTAAATTAATTTGAATTATCATTGAATTTAAATAAAGATCATTAAGTAAATTTGACAAATTATAGTTAAAATTTGATAAAATAATACTGAACAAAATAATTATCTCGATTAAGTAATACATTTCTTCATTTCAGACTTTGGTCAATATGATAAAAGAAATTTTCACTAAATTTTGTAATGTAAAAATTTTTTAAAAAAAATCTTGATGTCCAAATAAAAATATAAATAAATTTTATATGTACATATATAATATACAGTATTTATTTCTTTTTAAAATATGAATTTATATTCATTTTTCTTTACTTTCTAGCAAATTCAAAATAAATGTTATTCTTATTTTTTTAATATTTTATTTTACGAACACATGTATTATACGTATGAATTATGTATAAGTGTATAATGTACATGTGAGCGTAACGAACCATAAGATTGTATGTATGAAATACACTTAAATTCTATAATTTAGTTTGAGCCATATTCAGTTTGTATACTTTTTAGTTAGGATTTAATCGATTTCAGGTTATTATCGGATGTGTTATTTCGGATTATTTTCGGTTAAAATTCTGGTTTCGGATCATTTTCGGATCGGATCAAATCGGTTTTCAGATCATTTTCGGATTTGATTATATTGAACTGATATCGGTTCGGATCGTATTGTTTCAGATTATCAAATTTGGATACAAAATCGGATTCGGTTCCCTACATTTCGGGTCGGTTCTTCGGATCCAGACCCAATTTGCCAGGTCTAGTTTCAAGGATGTATGATCCTCCTCCCTTAACTCGTTTTACCTTGTACGGCCCTTCCCAGTTGGGGGCTAACTTGCCTTTGGGGCCTACTCCGGAAGCTTCAGCTTTCCTGAGGACCAAGTCCCCTTTTCTGAAAAACCTTTCTTTAACCCTTAGGTTGTAGTAGAAAGACGATTTCTTTTGATATTCAATGATTTTTGCATGAGCTTTGTCCCTGACTTCATCTATCAAGTCTAATGCAAGCTTCATCCCTTCTTCATTTTCCTCGGGCTCAAAGGCCTTGATTCTTGGGGATACATATGATGTTTCAACTGGCCTTCATTTTTGTGTATAAGTCGAGGTACGACATAAACATAAATACTCCTTGTTGAATTACAAAGTGAAAGAAACCAACATACATTCTGAGACATAATATTTCGAATAAGTCTCCTATATTATTTAGAGACATAATTGAATTAAACTCGTATAATATTTGTGGGTTTAATATTGATTGTTTTAAGGCCACAGTTTAGTAGTAGTATTAAGGCCTTATAAACAAAATAGTTAGAAAACGTACTTGATCTCATTCAAGTCAAAAATATTTGGTCTATATCTTGACCTTATATTTCACACACACACACACACACACACACACACACACACACACACATATATATATATATATTTACATTCCGTACTTGCATTGTATCATACGCTTTACATATCGCAATTTACATTAGCATATACATTTAATTTCGTGCATTTATACGCTTTAATTTTCGCACCTTATTTTAGCATCCGCACTTAATTTTTTGCATACACGTTAGCACACAACGTGTGGTTCGTCCTTTTGTCTAAGTGACTTACCCTTTCGAGTGGTTCGTCCTAGGTGACTTACCCCAACTCACATTTATATATATTGTTGCTTCGGCTATTTTATATATATATATATTTGTTTGTCACTTTGGTCTAGTATTGTAACATACTAGTCCACCACCTTTCTTTCTTAAAACAGGGATATTTATGTCGTAGTACTTGTTGTCTAGACTTTGTTGTGAGGTGAAAGTGAAGTGAGATGATCCTTGTTCTAAGACCCAAGTCCTAGACACGCCGACGGGGAGTTGGGTGTCTTTGCACCGTGAGGAAAAAGAAATACCCAAGACCTAAGACCCAGATCCAAGGCCTACATTGTTGTAGAGGAACATAGTCTACGCAGGGATTTTTACGTCTCTTTGAGGAGATAAAGGGGAAGTTATGCTCCAAGATAAGATCGTAAATGATACTACTTGACTGTGAAGAGGTAACGAGAAGTTACGCTCTAAGACCAGCTCGTAGGGGTACTACTTGCCTGTGAAGAGGTAACATGGAGTTACGCTCTAAGACCAGCTTATAGGGGTTCTACTTTGATTGTGATGAGGTAATGAGGAGTTACGCTCCAAGATAAATCAAGTAGGTTTTGCTCTGTATTTTGAGGGGTTAACGGGTAGTTAAGGTCTAAAATAAATACTAAGTGTTGTAAAAGGCTTCTCTGCCACTATAAGGAGTACATCTTTTTATAGTGCAAAATCTCGAGTTTTGGAGGGACTCGGGGACTGGACTATGGGTGAGCGGATCCGTTAGGGGATTGCGTCATCGCAAACCAAGATAAAAATTCTATTGTGTACTCTATTTCTTTTATCTGCTTTTATTTTCCGCACTTGTATTACTAGTTGACTGGTAATATTTTAAAAAGAGAAAAGAAAATTTTAAAAACGTCAAGCTCAATTTTTAAAAGAGTATTAAGCTATTCAACCCCCCTTCTAGATTATACCCCCATTCCGGGCCAAACATAAAACATAAAACCAATTAAGGAATTATGAACCCTAAAATATTAAAAACAGTTAAATTATGGTTCTAACTTTAATTAGGGTTTAGGGCCTAAAAGTTAGGAGTAAAAAAAAAGTAAACGCTACACGATGTAGCGTCTCCCTTATAAAATCCAAACGTTACACTATGCAGCGTCTTGAAATGCCATTTTGAGGCGTTATCCAAATTTATGTTATTTTGGGTATTTTAGTTCAAACGGGTGCCATGTAGAGCCATTTCTCCCCAAACTTAGTATTTCGTGCGTTTTTTTAATATTTCAGGCTTTTTTTATATAGATGGCTTTAACTTTTATCATATATTTGTAAGTGCTTTAATTGTATAATAAAAATTATTATTTTAAAATTTTCCTTTTTCTCAATTAAAATCTAGCCAACAAACAAAAAGCCCAAATAAAGTACAAATCTGATACACCTGTCATTTTCACATAATAATCAAAATTGCAGACTTTTCTAGGGATTTGAAGTTCCCCCCTTTCAGGTTTGTTTGAATTCCATTTACACTAATTTTTCATATTTTGTTTGAATTGATTTGTGATTAGTATTGTGATATATGAGATTGTGTACTTTGATTATATATCTGTAACTTTGTAGTTTCTTCATTTACATTAGTTATCATTTAGTATGATATTCTTAGATGTAGTAGCTATAATGGATGTGATCTGGAAGATACAACTTTTTAATGAAGTTATCGTAATTTAAACAGCTTGAATTTCGAAGAATTATACAACTATAGGGCTATATTTTACGGAGAAGTACTTTGGGTCAGACTCGAGTTAAATTTTACGTAAAATAGGTAGTTGGATTGCTTGGTAATGGGCATGTATTTTATATTTAGGCAAGTATAGGATAAACTAGAGGTAAATTTTGTGTGAATTAAATGGAAGATAGTATGAAAATTATGAATTGAATTTAACACATAATATAATGGTACAAATTTTATTTTGAGAGAAAAGAATCTAAAAAGAAATTTTTTTAATAGTAAACAAACATTTGAACTAAGTTTGGTTTGATGAAAATTTTGTTTGATCGGCTCATTCCTCCATATAGATATAACTAGGGTCAGGGTCCCTGGTTTACCAGTTTCCTATCGCAGTAGTGGTCACAAGTTATGCCTTAATGTTTTCGACGGTCAAGTTGAGCGGAAAGTTGGTGATAACTAATGTTTGCTATTTTTATGTTGCTGTATATGTCTGTATATATTCTTCATATTTTGAAATCTCCTTTTAAAATGTAATATATCAAGGCGTAATATGAGATCATCTCTTTGGAATATCCTTATAGGCGGTGGCAGAGCCAGACAAGAAATTGAGGGTACTCCGAAATTTCTTTACATGAAACTTAAAATTTTAATATATCATTGCATAATACAAAAACTTTTATGATTTGCGAAACTTTAGTCTGCTTCACATTTGAACAACGCAATCAGAATCTTTTTTATTCTTCCCATTTCCTTTAAGCAGTCACCTTGTTGGGGAGCACTGTCATTGCTTGCATTATACGCCTGAATTTAGAAAGAAAATAGCGAAGAATGTATTTTGGAGAAAGTGGAATAATATTCTCTCATGTTCTTGTAATTTTGTGTGTTTAGATTATGAGAATTTAAAGGATGATACATTGCTTTCTCTCATGCATGCCCTAGCTGAGTATAAATTAAAGGAAGTAATACATCTATCTTGGTCTTTCGATTATGACGATGTTTACTTGTACGCTATGCAGCTTGAAGATTTCGAAAAACAGGATCATGGCTGGGTTTTCAATCTTTAATAACCTTGCACCAAAGACCAAAAATATAGTTGTTGCTGGAGGACTGACATCATTTGTCATTGGGGTGTACTTCTACACCATGAGAGCTGTTGGGAAGTACAGATGAACTTCAGATAGCTATTGATAAATTTGAAGCAGAGAAAGGCAAAAGTGAAGCTGTAGTAAAGGCCTGATATCAGTACCACTCTCAACCAAAGAAAAAGGATAGTTTTATATGTTGTTCTGTTTACACCAAGCACCCTGTATCTCACCCTGTAAAGGTTAAATAAATTACCAAATCTTCAGTTGGAGCATGATTATTTAATATGCACTCAAGTATTATGATTAAAGACTTGAAACCTTTTTTTCCGAAATTTACTTGTTATTTTGATAAATCTTATGGATTTTGTTTGATATATATAATTAAACTATCGAGAAATTGTACGCTCAAGGCTTGAGATCGAGGCCTATTTAGGACGCCAGTAGCGAGTTGAGCTCAAACAAGAATTTGATTGATAATTTTCATTTTTCTTTCTTCCATTTAAATTTTAAGAAACTGCAGAAGCACAAGACAACTTGGGAAGGTTGTGATAGTAAATTTTATTTCTCTTTCTTACACAAGCTAAATTGTAATACGAAATGCCAAAATTGTTTTTGCCAGAAGGTTGTGATGGATTTATTTTTGTAACATAAGAAGTAATTCCTAAATTGTTTTTCTTTTATATAAACCTATTATATCAGATGAAATGTTTTGCTCAGTTGTATACACAAGCACATTGTTAATTTCAAAAGCTGAATTGAATTTCTTCCTGTAATCAATAAAGCCTTATAAAGCAGTGTTAAAATGGCTTATGAATCATATTATGATTAACAATTGATAACCAGCCATACTCCCCGGTGGCTTTGGAACGGAAAACATCCTTCCATCCCTGCGTTATCCATAACATACTTGCTTCTTGATGTTGCTAAAGCACAAAACAATATAACAGATGATACAATAAAAAATTATACAAAATCCTATAATAAAAAAATTCGACTTGGCAAATCTTACACAATTCTTGTATCTCTTGCCTCCTACTTGCATCACCTGGCTAGTTGGCTGCAAAGTTACCACAAACATGACTTATCAAATTAATTTCCAAAGTCAATGACATAAACCATATATATATCAAAGGAAGAGACTACAGTGACCTTATGATTTTACTGGTCACCAGATTGATTGTTGATGGACAAAGAAGTCTTCATTTTTTGAACGAGAAATGGAAGTGAGTTGATGCTATCCTGGACTGACTGGTCAACGCAAGACTCCAAATCAACAGTGGGGTCTGTATTGGTCTGTTGGAGCTTAGCTGACTCGAATTTATCTCGACAGACCATCAGCGACCTATTTAACTTTTCCTGTATCATTTACTGATTTACATCAAGTAGTGTTGGATTCTGTTAAATTTACATACTACATTACCCGGACTCCACAGTTGTTTCCAACATGAATATGTGTCCAAGTGTCATACTCGGAAATATATTAAATTGTTTGCATGTTTTGGCTGAAAATGAGGTTCAAGTGTTGTATACCCATGTCCGAGTGTTAACTGTCCAATACAGATAGAGTGCAATTAACACAGTTTACAGATTAAATCACTGTCCTCTATTTAGAAACTTGAAATAAAAACACCAGAATATAATAGAAGTGTTTAAGCAGTTCAAGATACAGGCCTGAGTACATGCTTTTAGTAAAGAATGTTTTGCTTAAACACGTAAAAAGAACATATGATATAAAAACTCAATTATACTTTAAAAAACATAACATCATGCATGTCGAGGATGAATCGCCAGTGAAATACAGAACATACATAATAACTTGTAAATCCTATTGACAGCTGAATGTAAACAAGACAAAATTCAATAATGAGTTCATCTCTATAACCGAAGTATAATATTTAAAACTCTAATTAACAATAACGAAACCCTCTATAATGCCAGTTGCAGCTGTATAGAGTAGCTCTTTACCAGGAATAAATTTTTTTTCCTTAAAACACCCATCGGGCTGTCATTTTGGATTTACCTGCTCAAGAGCAGTATACTCAACTCGATTGCAGGTACTATATACGAGTTGGACATATTCGGATCGTAGTACAATGGACATATGACCATAATTTATAAGACCAATTTCAACGAACAAGAATTTTCTGGAGAGCTAGTTCTTGGCACGATTCCTGTTTCTACACAAGAGCATTAACAAAGTTTGATTTAAAAGATAAACCGCTAAATAATTTGATGACTACCTCAGGCCAACCACATGTAAGGCCAATGTACCTGATCTGTTTTGCGGAAAAATGAATGGAGCATTACAATGCTAGGAGTTGCTAAACATTAATGGTATGGCCTGTAATTACAAGATTAAGTGGGGGGAAATAAGGCCCAAACTGAATTTAATACTTATTATCTCCTACTGGAATGGCTAAGCAAAGATCACAATAAATCCTATATTTAAGAAAATTACTAAAACTTTATTCCTTATTTATGATCATCCTATCGCTATCGAGAAATCATTAAGCTATATGATTCTAATTTCCAGTCCGCATTTCAATTTGTTCCTGCATAACCATTATCTGAACATCAAAACTTAACACTGTCCATACTGTTTCTATTGAATGAATTTTTTCCTTTTTCCAATTTTTATCCCCTTGACCAAAAGGATTAGGAAAAGGCTCCTGGCAACAGACTCCCTCCCCATGACAAAGCTTCAATTATTCTCTTCCATGTACACCAAAGTACAGTAACTTAGAGGAGGAGGTTTCTAACTCAAAAATTAATCAATGCAATGTGGGAAGGAATAGAACGAAAAATGAAGAACAAATTTAAAGATGAAATTTAGGATATAAGAAGAAAGAAGGAACAAAAATAAGAGAGTGCAAATTAGGCATTTATCCCAAAATTGTATGGGATTGAGCTCTAACTTAAAAATCTGTACCTACAATATTAGTGTATAAATTTCATTCATTCCATATGGAGAACTAGTTTTCTCAGGGCACGATTCATCTGTATATAACAAACAACATCCAAAGAAGATACTAAACAAAAGAACCATTTCAAAATCAAACGAGATAAAAAAAAACTAGCAAAAAGCTCAAGGTCACAGTTACACCGTTCTCTGTAATCAAACACTAAAAAGGTAACACAAAGGATCAAAATCATAAACAATCTTTAAAGACAATAATCAAACAAAAGATCATTATCCTAATACAGCATCATAGTGTCTTGTAAGACATTAACCAACGACATGGCACAAACGCAAACTCAATTAAAATGCACATACATTTTTAGGTAGGATAATTGTATAATTGATGAAACGATAAAGACCTGGAAGTTGGCCATTTCATCCTCAAGCAAATGGTGAGCAGTAAGTACAGGTACACTGCAGTATTCTGTACACATTTCGATATCTTGATGCTTCCTCCTCCTATCAAAACATTCATATGCGCACTTAAAGTACGCTTTCTGCAGATACAATACATACCCATTAATCAAAATAACTAACAAATCTCATATATGTATTTAATATAGAGAGGGGATTGGGGGGTCTAGTATATGACCTGGAGAGTGAAATTGACATGGTGATGAAGGTGGGAAAGTTGGGTTTGAGCAGCAGAGTTAACTTGCTCCATTTTGTGTTTCAATCTTTCCTGCATTAATCCTTCTCGTGTTGCTGCTGCTATGTCATCCATCTCTCTCCCTCTCTGTCTCCCCCTCTTTGCTTGAGCCTTTGAGAATTTTAAGAATTTTGGGTGAGGGTTCAAGGATGAGTTGAAGAGTAGGCTTGTTAATTTACATTTTTTAATTTGAAAAGGAAAATGGATTAAAACATCCCTAAACTGTATATGATTTTTTGAGATTAAATTCTTAAATTATTTTTTTCATAATTAAGTTCTTAAACTATATTTTTTGGAATTAATTCCATAAATTATTTTTTCTGTAATTGAGTCCTTAAATTATATACATTTTTTTATTTAAGTTCTTAAAATGATTTCCCCCTCATTCTATTCTTAAATTATATATATTTTTAGGTTAAGGTTCTTAACTAAAATAATTTTTAAATTTACTAATGTGACCTAACTAAATTAGGGAAAATTAAATAATAGATCTCTGAATTATTCGTGTTTTATTGTTTAGGTCCCTGAACAAAAGATTCCGTATTTTGGGTCCCTCAACTATTTTATTTTCTAGTTCAAATCTCTCCGTTAAAAAGATTCTAGAATCTTGATGATGTGTCACTGATGTAGCATAAAAATTTCTAGTTTAGGTTCCCAGACTTTTCTATTTCCTGGTTTAGATCCTTAAATATAAAATTTTTAAAAATAATTTAATATTTTTAAATTTAAACGATAATCATGTTTATTTTTAAAATAAATGATAAACATAAAAAAATTATGTTAAGATTTTTATGTTTAAAATTTAAAAATATTCAATTATTTTAAAATTTTTGTTGTATGAAGTTTCAGTTTGGCATGACTAGGGCTGTAAATTGATTCGGACTATCCGTCAACCTGGTTCGTATCCGGCTCAAACATATGATAGACATATCAGATTTATTTTATTCTTAGATTAAATGGTTATTTATATAGTTCAAATAAAAAATAATACTTAATATTAGTGGATTATATTTGACTCGTATTCGATGGAACACAATATAAACACGATAAAAGTAAAATGATCTGATACATGAGTAAAGGAATATCCGTAAAATCTCAAAACTCGAGCTATACCCAAAAGAAGCTTACTCTAATACATTTTGACATGCTAATTGTAATTGACATTAAAAGTGGCTTGAGAACGGTAAATTTAAATGTTTAGAGTTGTGCATGGTTTTAAAATTTTATTTTTAAAATAAACGATAAACATAAATAAAATCATGTTCAGTTTTTTATGTTTAAAATTTATAAATACTCAATTATTTTTAAAAAAATTATGTTTAAAGACCTAAACCAAGAAATGGAAAAATTCAGAGACCTAAACCAGAAATTTTTATGTCATATTAGTGACATGTCATCAAGATTCTAATGTCCGTAGAATCTTTTTAACGCAGGAATTTGAATCAGAAAATAAAATAGTTGAAGGACTTGAAATACAAAATTTTTTGTTTAAGGATCTATACAATTAAACACGAATAATTCAAAGACCTAATATTTAATTTTCTTATTTAAGAATTCAATTAAGAAATTATTTTATTTAAGGACTTAGATCAAAAAAATTATATAGTTAAGGACTCAATTACGAAAAAATACTTGAAGGACTTAAATCCAAAAATTATACAGTTCAAGGACTCGATTACGGAAAAAAATAGTTTAAGAATTTAAGCTCAAAAAGTCTTATAGTTTTTTTTTTGACTAATTTGGCTTATAACCTTACAAATTAGTATCTGTTCTAAAGAAATTCTCGGGGTGAGCCAGGGTCGAACCCAAGACCTGGGACGACAGAGGATAAACCATCAACCACTTGGGCTATCCAACCGTGCTCCTAATTGATTTTCCCATTTGAAAATTATACAGTTAAATTTCTATTAATTAAGGGGTCATTTGGTTCGTGACTTCTAGAGCTCAGATATGGGCTTCGTTCATTCCAAACCCTAGTTGAAAATTTTTAATTTTAAAATCATACCCCAAACATATAAGGTATGATTTTCTGATGCCTCATGGGATGAGTATGAAATGTGGTATGAAAAATCAAATCAAAACTTTATAATTTGTATCTTTATTTATAAAATTATATGTTAATTTTTAAAATAAAAATAATGTTGTTCATATTAACTGCACATATTGTTTTATTTATTAAAAAATTTATTCAATTAATAAATTTATTCAACCAAACACGTGATATTAAGAATGATACTTCATCCCAATACCTCCTTAACCTTATTCCTGATTACAACCCCATATAACTCTGTAAACCAAAAAACCCTCTAATAATCTAACATAGAACCCTAAAATCTTGTTAATTAATTAAGGCACTAGTTAATTGATAAATTAATAAATTACTTATTTATCAATATAAATTTATTAATATAAAAATAATAATCATAAATGTATTTATAAACCGATAAAATATTAAAAAATCCTTATAAAAATTAAAATATTTGCCTTTAAAAATTATTATTGTTAGGAATTATGAGTCCTAGAAGTTTACAAAGGGGGGTGAATGTATAGTTCAAACCTTTTTCCCTTTTTTTTATTCTTATGAGCTAGTTCAACTGTTAACTTGATTGTAAGATTGAGCAAGTTAAACAGATTTAACTTAGAATAGAAAACAGAGAGAATGAATATAATAAACACTAGATGTAACTTTCAATCTAATTTTATTAGAATGAACTTTTGCTACAATTTAAAATTCAAATTGAACTTCAGCTTCTGGTTCTGGGAAATTTACAAATGTAAAACTCACGAGACACTTATCAAATGTGGATGTGCATAAAATATATAGACAACATGTCATATGCACATGCTCACATAAGACAGATTGGCTATAACTAGAAAAAGATAAGACATGCTTTACATTTGACTGTTATCTATTTCTAACTAATACTGTTGTGACAGTCTGCTACATCCAGCCTTATACCTTCTGTCATTTGTCTTGACTGACTTCCCAACTTCATTGTAGACTTGTCTCTATGATGTATATTTTTCTATGTAGATCAGATTCACAGCGGAAAAGTAACTTTAGATTGCTTCTATAAAGAATTTAATCACCAAGAAACAAAACTAAAGGATCGATTTGCTTAGATTGCTTAAAGAAATTAATCACTCACAAACTAAACGAAATCTAGATAAGAAAGTTTAAAGGAATTAACCACCAACTCTCTAGGGTTTTGCAAGTATAAAACTCACGATTTTATTCATCAAATTCTTCTCCCTTAAAAGATTGCAATATATGGGTATATATAGGCAATGAATATAACCTTAACCTAAAACAATTAGGATTCTCAATTAGATTCAAAATCAGCTAGGAATTTGCTAATACTTGAACCCAAATTGGAAACCAATCAAAAGCCCAATCCAAATAGGAATTACATCAAAACCATATTCAACTAGAAAAATAAATCCTAAGTGCTTAAAACAAGAAAAATCCTTTCAAGTGAAATGTAAAAACTTGCAAGCCAAAATTTACTTAATATAATTATCTAATAATAACCCCAACATAATAAATCAGCCCATATTGTTAATTAAGCTGACTATTGGCTTCACAATAGATTCTCATGAGATCAAATAGATCAACCATAATGCTCCTGCATCATACTCCTCTTCTTCGAAAACAATTGTCCTCAATTGTACAATAGATACATATGAATATCTTAATTTCATACTCCGCATCATTCTCCTCTCCTTTGAAAAAAACTCTTCCACGAGTTTTGTAGAATTTAAGAATCAACACACAATGAGATGATTTATCACAAAACTTGAGAACATCAAATTTCAGCCCCATGCAAAATACCTTTGGAAGAAACTTGAAGAGAAAAAATTTTGACGTTTTAGTAGTTCCCAACATGATGTCTATGCGTAGAAAATCAACGTGTCTCTTCTCTTGAACCAAAACAGCTCCAACACCAATAGCATCACACTCAACCTTAACTGGATTAAAAAAATCTGATAAAGGTAGTGTAGGATAAATCAACAAGTTATGATGATCCTCTCGTTCCAACTCCTTCCCAATATGCTTCTCATTCAAAAACAAATTCTCATTAGGTTCTTGAATTGTAGTTAACACTTTAATTTCAGAATCATTATCTTGTTCATGTTGTGCTAGCTTGCTCCTCTTCTTTATTGATTTCTATATCCTTGGAAGAATAAGTTGCATCAATCTCCTCAATGTCATGCAAATTTAACATTCGAATATTATTAAAGCAACCCTCTTGTTCATGTTCATACCTTTCGCACTTTTCACCAATCTTCTTATCTTCCATAGTTGAAGGCGTTGAGTTATCAAATTTGGGAGTAATTTCGGCACATAATTCAACCACGTTTTGTGCAAGAATTGTTTCTTCATCAAACCCAATTGTATAATCATGTGATTTTGTATCTTTCTCAAAACTCTTCAAATTCAAAAACATATATTGTTCAAAATTAGTAGGTAAAAAACGTTTTTTCATTCTCACCTTGAGTGCTTTCCAAGAATCAATACGTGTTTTGCCTTCTTTTCTCCTCTTTGATTTCAGATTTTCATACCACAAATTTGCATAACCTTTAAGTTTCGATCTTGCCACTTTGAATCTCTTATGATCATCATAGTCCTTGTAATCAAAGATTCTTTCAATGCGTCTCAACCATTCAATAAAATTTTCAGGATCTATAGCACCATCAAAATCTGAAATATCCTTACGAAAACCCCTTCTCTGATTCAATTTTGCTAAAACCTCCTTCAATTGCTCCTTTAATTCTTTGATTTCCCTATCCCTCCACATATTATGAGCTTGATCCAATGTTAAACCTCGTGAAACCTTCAATTCTTCCTCATTAGACACACCAACCATGTTGCCCACATTTTTTTGAAGAAGATCTTCAAAACAATAGCCAAACCGAGCTCTAGATACCAAGATGATGTATATTTTTCTATGTAGATCAGATTCACCGCGGAAAAGTAACTTTAGATTGCTTCTATAAAGAATTTAATCACCAAGAAACAAAACTAAATGATCGATTTGATTAGATTGCTTAAAGAAATTGATCACCCACAAACTAATCGAAATATGGATAAGAAAGTTTAAAGGAATTAACCACCAACTCTCTAGGGTTTTGCAAGTATAAAACTCACGATTTTATTCATCAAATTCTTCTCCCTTAAAAGATTACAATATATGGGTATATATAGGCAAGAAATATAACCTTAACCTAAAACAATTAGGATTCTCAATTAGATTCAAAATCAGCTAGGAATTTGCTAATACTTGAACCCAAATTAGAAACCTATCAAAAGCCCAATCCAAATAGGAATTACATCAAAACCATATTCAACTAGAAAAATAAATCCCAAGTGCTTAAAACAAGAAAAACCCTTTCAAGTGAAAGGTAAAAACTTGCATGCCAAAATTTACTTAATATAATTATCTAATAATAACCCCAACATAATAAATCAGCCCATATTGTTAATTAAGCTGACTATTGGCTTCACAATAGATTCTCATGAGATCAAATAGATCAACCATAATGCTCTTGCATCATAAGATGATGTATATTTTTCTATGTAGATCAGATTCACAGCGGAAAAATAACTTTAGATTGCTTCTATAAAGAATTTAATCACCAAGAAACAAAACTAAAGGATCGATTTGCTTAGATTGCTTAAAGAAATTGATCACCCACAAACTAAACGATATCTGGATAAGAAAGTTTAAAGGAATTAACCGCCAACTCTCTAGGGTTTTGCAAGTATAAATCTCACGATTTTATTCATCAAATTCTTCTCCCTTAAAAGATTACAATATAAGGGTATATATAGGCAATGAATATAACATTAACCTAAAACAATTAGGATTCTCAATTAGATTCAAAATCAGCTAGGAATTTGCTAATACTTGAACCCAAATTGGAAACCAATCAAAAGCCCAATCCAAATAGGAATTACATCAAAACCATATTCAACAAAAAAAATAAATCCTAAGTGCTTAAAATAAGAAAAACCCTTTCAAGTGAAATGTAAAAACTTGCAAGCCAAAATTTACTTAATATAATTATCTAATAATAACCCCAACATAATAAATCAGTCCATATTGTTAATTAAGCTGACTATTGGCTTCACAATAGATTCTCATGAGATCAAATAGATCAACCATAATGCTCCTGCATCACTCTATCTTTGCATGCTTGACTTATCCTGTAAAAACAGAGCTTCAGAATTATCTGACTTGTTCTGTAATTTTCTTTGAAAATAACTCTTTGGTGTAGTCGAGTACTCTGTTTAAAATATATCGAGAAGTCATAGAAGTTGACTTCTCGGTTGAGTACTTGTTGTGACAACTCGATTGAACTATGAATGTCTAACTTCTTGAATGACTTGACTTCTCGATTAGAATACTCCATTTGATGACTTCTCGATTAAGCTAGACTTCTCGAATAGAAACTTAAAATTGTGACTTCTCGAATGAATTAGCTTTACCACTTCTCGAATTCTCCTTTTGCTAACTTCTCAAATTGATTTTCTTTTCTCACTTCTCGAATGATTCATAATTAACACTACTCGAATGATTTCAATACTTGACTTGTCTAATGGATGACTTCTCGATCGAGTATTGAGCTGTTAAGTGTGTTTTGAGACTTCTCAAAATGTTCTCACAGATTTGATTTCTTGAATAGTAGACTTTTCGACTGAGTAATTGCCTTAGTAGAATTCTTAGATGGCTTTCCTTATTTCTCCACCAGTCTTCTTTGTCTTGTTGCATGATTCAGCTTGAATCTTCTAACAGACTTTATTTTTGACTTTATTTACAATTGAAAGACAAACTGAGTAGACTTATATCTGTAATTTTATACAAGAATATCTAAGTCAATAAACTATTATAGAAGTGCAAACTATGTTATAGCAAGACAGATAATTAAATAGGCTAGGCTTGATTTAAGTCCAACAATCTCCCCTAATTTAGAAAATGATGAATTTTACAAATTAATACAAGATATCAAGCCTACCTATTTTGTTGTTGTTGATGAGCTGTCTGGTCATATCTTTCTTTTCTTTGTCTTTCCTCCCTTGCCTTGTGTTCTTCAATGACTTCCAAAAGCTGTTGCATGGCCATAACTTCTTCTATTAGAATAGAATCTTTTAACATGTCAGCAGCAATCTTGAGAATCTGCATAGGATAGTCTTGAATAAACTTCAACCTGATCTTGATTGTAGATCCACTTCTCAGTTTAAACTCAATCTTATCAGGATCTTTGAACACCCTGCATTTTCCCTGCCTTCTCAATTCTTCATATAGATTCTCTATTCTCTCCTCCTCTTTTCTTTTCTTTTGAACCATCTCCTCCATGTACTTGACCTTTTTAATCTTTTTCTAATACTTCTATTCCAAGTACTGAGCCATTTCCATCATTTTTAATTTGCTAATCATGCCTCTCTTGTCAAAAAGGCTTATCACTCTCATAATGTCATGAGTGGTAGCATTACTGTTGTCATGGTGAAAGCCTCTTTCCTCACCATCAACAGTTGTGACAAACATTCTTTTGTCCTGATCTCAACTTTAACAATCCTGTTAGCCTTCCACTGTTTTAACATCTGTTTGTTGACTTCTGTAATTTCTTGGATAGGTTTAACTTGCAGACCCTTATCTAGAACAATAAGTTGTTTTCTCCACTTAGGACATCTAACTAGCAATGAGCTAGTAGAATTCTTGAATTTAGTTGTTGTGGCAGTGTTGACTTCGAGATGTTGACTTGGCTTCAATTTCCTTGATTGATCTTTTTTAATTTCCCTCCTTATCACTCCATGTGCAGTTACTTTCATGAACATTCTTCTTGGAGACTTGGATTTGAGGGCAGTAGCAGTTTCAGAAACTGTTGACATCACACTAGTACCCTGAGATTTTGTAGGTGTACTAGAGTGAATACGAATAGCTTGCTACTTTGAAGGATTTCTCCTTTGATATTGTTTCTCCTTTTCAGAATTATCCCTTTTCTTCTTTTCGGCATTCTTCTTTTTCTTATTCTCCTTCTTTTCATCCTTATCACTCTTGGATTCAGGCTTTTTGTCCTTCTTGTCCTGATCTTTATCATCATCATCCTTCTTTTTATTCTTCAACTCCTCACTTGCAAAATCAGATAACTGACCAGTTATGAACTTCTTCATCTTCTTCACAATCTCATTGTCTTCAACCTGCTTTACTTTCTTCTTTTCAATCAACTCAATCAGGTTTATGATTTGACTTCTATATCCTGAATTGAGATGTTGAGGAATTTTGAAATGAGCAAGCTTCTCTCATCTAGCCATATACATCACACCATCAGGATTGCAGTAGGATTCTGGCAGAGCATGAGGTAGGAGAGGTCCCAAAATTTGATTCTTCAATTCTTCATCCTCTTGGGTTACCAACCCCACTGCCTTGTACAAACATTCCAGCTCAGTGTATGAAAGTCTTTGAAAAAGTGCAACTGAGACTTTAAAATATCCAGACTCCATTTGAATTAGTGGCTCTTTGAACGTTTGTCCATTCTGTTCAAACTTAACTCCCCTCACTGCAACAATAGCATTGTCAAGCATCTTCTTATAACTCCAATGATTTCCCTTGACTTGCTTTTTGATATGATGCAGAGGGTCCAAAAAATTCTTGTCAGAATTGGGCTTTAAAATTTCACTCCTGAGCTTTCTTATAACTGCCTTTTACCTCTCAGCCTCTATTTCTTCTCTTCTTGCCTTCTCCCCCTTAGGATTGATATCTTGTCTTTGGAGAAAGGTAGAGTGACTAGGCTTAATCTGAGTTGGCAATGTTTCTGGAGGAGCCTGACTAGTTGTGCCCAAGTTGGAAATCAAGGATTGTAGAGAAGTGAGTTGTGCAGAAATATTTGCTAAAGAAGTCCCTTGATTTGCAGAAGTATTGACAAACTCCTTTTTCAGGCTTTGAACATCTAAGATAACCTTGAAAACTATGGATGTAAGAGAATCCACTCTAGCATTTAAAGTGTCAATTATGGAGGCCTTGGCAGCTTCATCTTTGGCCTTGGACTGATAGTACAGATCCACTTGAAATGGAGACAAGGTATGAATGGGCACATCCTCAGGCAGCCTGTCTGCATGGCTGTTCTTGAATAAGACTTCAACCATGTTATTGTTCCTTCTTTGATTGTCCAGGATGGCTTGATGTCCGTGAATCATTTCCTTGAACACCTTTTCTTGGGAATCCATCTTGGAGTTGAGAATTGAAGACTTCACAGATTCTCCCTTGGTACTTCTCCCATACAATCCTCCAGTCCTTAGCTTGTTTTCAATGCCCAACAATGTACCCTCTACCTTGGTTCTATGATTTTGAATCTCAGATTGAACTCCCTTGGCAAGGTAGTGGTTGGATTGTAGCTGAACCTTGGCAGCTTCATGAATTACATCATATATGGCACTTGGGGTAAAGGTTCTTCTCACATGACCCAAGAGAAGTAAGATATTTTTGCCTGGTCTACTCCAAGGCTTCCTCCATACTAACTGCAGATTTTCCATTTAACCAAGCATCTACATTGGCCTCTTCATCTTCAGCCATATTTTCATTCTTCTCTTTCAATTCTTCTTGATCCTTTGCATACTCCAGTAATATGGCAGCATAATCTTTATTAGGCAGGTGAGAAGTCAACAACTGCTGTGCAATGTGATAGAAACCCTCCAACTGATATCCATACAGTTCTTGTAATTTTTCATCAAAAAGTGACCCACCAGATATTGATGGTCATGATTCCCTGTCATGTTGCACATGTTCCAGCCATTGAGACAAAGAGTGAGAGCTAGGGCCACTAGTTACAGTGGTCCCCTCAATATCTATTTCTTCATCCAATTTCTCAGATGATTCATTAGACACTGGATGGACAGGTGATTTCTCATGAGGAGACAGTCTTTGAATGACTAGGGTGTGTCCAGGGGATGCCAATTGCATGGTGTGGAGGTCCTCCAGATTACCCAATGTCTGTGAAGACACTTGGCTGTGATATTCCTGAACCCCCACAGAGTCTGAAGTAAAAACTTCTGGAACCTCTGTGGTTTTGATGGTGTCATCAGGATATGCCTCAGCATGCATTCCCTCACCATCTAAATGAGTGTCCAGAGTGGTGAACAAGGTGTCATGCACCAAGTCACTTGAGTGGGGTTCACCAGGGAAGTAAGAATCCTGATGATCAACAACCTTATGTGTTTGGCTAGACACAACTGGTTAAGAAGAAATTTGAGAGGTAGAAGAAAGAGTGTGAGTAGAACTGAGTGTTGGCAACTCCCTCTGAGAAAATGGGGAAGTTTCAAGAGAGGATCCTACTGGTGCACAGTGTGTCTCCTTTTCAACTAAAACTTCTTCATTGACATGAGTGAATTCCTACAATGGTGCAGACTCTGTACAAGATGGAGTGGGCTGGCTCCCAATTTCAATAGACGCACCTTGTTGATAAAGTACACCTAGAAGTAGGTTTAGTCCTTTGTTAATCTCTACATCCTGTTGAGAGGATGTAGAGTGGTTAGTTGTGGCCTTTTTAATTTTTCTTCTCCTGGTCAAAGGTTCCACAGGTGACTCATCCAATTCAGTGTTATCCTCTACAACAGTCTCTAGTACTCATTTTCTTACCGTTTTCTCATTTTTCTTCTTTACAACTACACCCTGTTGAGAGGATGTAGAGGTTGGTTGACTAGCATCTATTGGATTCGCAGAAGGGCTAGCAGTTGGGTTAGGAGTCCTTGGGTTAGGTGCATTTGGTTCTTCTACAACCTTAGGACCCCCTACTGCATCAAGGTAACCATATTTAGGCTGCACAAGTGGGTACCTCCTAAATACGCTTAGCATGTGAGGTGTTATTTGAAGGGGCAGATTCACTATGTTTCTCCTATCCAATGTAGCAAAAATATTTTTTGACATGGATTTGGAATAGCCAATTCTTTGTTTGTTCATTCCAGGCAATTCAATTAAACTAGCATTCTTATAATTGAGAATTAATTGAATAAAGCGAGGAAAGAAAATCTCATTACCTTTCCTGGGAATCCTGGTTTTGAGCTCCCCAAGAACTAGCTTTCCATCATTGAGCCTTTGATTGTAGGCCAATGAGTAGGCCAGCTTCATGGCAATGAGGCTAACCTGGTCAAATCCTGCCTTCCTGCAGGTGAAGACTCTTAGTATTGTATCGAACAGAAATGGCCACTCCTTTCTCATAAATTTCTTGTTAATCTTTCCCAGCTTGAACCTCTCCCCTTCTTTGTCCACAGTATCTGAGTACCTAATGATTTCCAAAAAGTCCAGCAAGTCTTCATCAGTTGGCTCATTATTAAACTCTTCAGTTGGAATCTTTAAGCTTCTGTTGACATCTTCTTCATCAAAACTGATATCTACTCCTTGGATTTTGCAGGTTACAACTATTTTTGAACTACCATTCTCCAATGCTATGTTATCCCAGTCTGCAGTAGCCCAAAATTGCTCAAGAATGTCAAGGTAAAGGGTTGGGTTAGCTAACAAAGCTTCTTTTAGGTATGAGTCTATGAGAAATTTGGTGAAACATTTGTATTGAGGTTTTGCATCAGCATCTCTGGAAATGGCCAAGAAGTTGGTTTCGGGAATGATAAAAATTTCAGTTGAGACAGAGCTTGAGGATGCCATGGAGTTAGTGTATAGAAATAGTGAAGAGAAGAAACGAAAGTTTTAGAGAGAGAAGGATGCAAGAGTAACAGTTGGAATGCAAGGGTTTCTTTGAGTTTGTAGTTAAGCGTAGAAATGAAATGTTAGATCTACTTTGCTATTTAAATGACACAAACAATTCGACTAGAATAGTAATCGATTTTAGTAATCGAGAACTCAGAAAAGAGTAAAGTTGTTTTGGTAGAGAACTGTCAGACTTTGATCGAGAACTAAGACAATCGAGAACTCACTCAAGCTATAATCGAGAACTCTGGTGATTCGAGAACTCTCAATAGTACTTGATCGAGAACTCTGGAAGTGATCTATTCGAGAACTCACAACATCATGATTCGAGAACTCTTAGAATTGAATGATTCGAGAACTCTTAGAATGAATGATTCGAGAACTCTTAGAATGAATGATTCGAGAACTCTTAGAATTAATGATTCGAGAACTCTCAGAATTTTTCTTAGTCGAGAAGTCAGAAAGAATGACAACTTAACTACAAACTCCAGTTTTCTTAGAGAATTATTTTATCTTCACTTGGAAAATAAAATAAGAATTTTGCAATCATTACTTCTTAGATAAATAAAATTTATTTATTCTCTTTGATATAAGAAGTGTGATTGATTAATATTCCTGATATTTTGATTACCACACTTGTTATTTAATAATGCACAAGTATGATAATTCAATTCAGGTTTTCTCAGAACAAAGAAATAATTCTGAGTTAATTTTAAAATATTTATTTAATCATATGTACAACAATATAACTGACATATTTATAAATATACACCAGTCTTGTTTCACTTAGATAAATCATTTAGGTTCATGTCTGTGAAACAATTGTTGTAACAGTTGGAGGGATATATTTAGTGAACCACTTATCCTGAAGAATTTAGCATTCCAATTTCACTAACCAGCCTATTAAAGGTGGCTTAGTAAATATATCAGCCAACTGTCTTTGTGTAGGAACATAGAACAATTTAATCACTCCATTTTCTGCATGCTCCCTTATGAAATGATACCTTACATCAATATGCTTTGTCTTGGAATGGTTGACTGGATTTGCAACAATTGATATGGCACTAGTGTTGTCACACATGATAGGTATTCCTTCCAACACCAATCCATAGTCCCTTATTTGATTTCTAATCCAAAGCACTTGAGCACAGCAACTTTCAGCAGCTATGTATTCAGCCTCAGCTGTGGAGGTTGACACAGATTGTTACTTTTTGCTGAACCAAGATACCAATCTCTGTCTAAGAAATTGACAGCTTCCTGAAGTACTTTTTCTATCCACTCTGCAACCAGCAAAATCAGCATCTGAGTATCCAACTAGGTTGAACCCTGTTTCTTTAGGGTACCATAATCCCATAAAGAATGTTCCTTTGAGATATCTCAAAATTCTCTTAATAGCAATGAGATGAGATTCTTTTTGATTTGCTTGAAACCTAGCACATAGACATGTAGAGAACATTATGTCAGGTCTACTTGCTGTGAGATAGAGAAGAGATCCAATCATTCCTCTGTAAGTCTTCATATCTACACTTTTTCCTTTCTTATCTTCATCCAGTTTTGTAGCTGTAGACATTGGAGTTTTAGCAGTTGAGCAATCTTGCATGTCAAACCTTTTGAGTAGGTCATTAATGTATTTTGTTTGACTTATGAAAATGCCATCAGCCCTTTGACTTATTTGAAGGCCTAGAAAGTAATTGAGTTCTCCTATCATACTCATCTCATACTCACTTTGCATAAGCTTGGAAAATCTTTGACATAGTTTCTCATTTGATGAACCAAAAATGATATCATCCACATAGATTTGAACAATTATGATATCATCACCATGCTTTTTGTAGAAGAGAGTCTTGTCAATAGTTCCTCTAGTGAAATGATGTTCCAGAAGAAATTTTGACAAGGTGTCATACCATGCTCTAGGGGCTTGTTTGAGTCCATACAATGCTTTGATGAGTTTGTAAACAAAGTCTGAAAAATTTGGATCTTCAAAGCCAGGAGGTTGTTGTACATATACTTTTTCTTCCAACTCACCATTGAGAAAAACACTTTTGACATCCATCTGATAGACCTTAAAGTTTGAGTGTACTGCAAAGGCTAGAAAAATTCTGATTGCTTCTAATCTTGCAACAGGAGAAAAAGTCTCATCATAGTCAATTCCTTCTTCTTGTGAATAGCCTTTAGCAACCAACCTTGCCTTGTTCCTTATTACAATCCTACGTTCATCCATTTTATTCCTGTAGACCCACTTAGTGCCAATCACAGATCTGTCCTTTGGAGGTGGCACTAGTTCCCAAACATTGTTTCTCACAAATTGATTCAATTCTTCTTGCATAGCAATTATCCAATCTGGATCCAACAAGGCCTCTTCAATTCTTTTAGGTTCATTTTGAGATAGAAAGCAGGTAAATAGGCATTCATTCATAGTTGCTCTTCTTGTCCTCACACCTTCATCAGGATTTCCAATGATTTGATCAGCTGTGTGAGCTTTATTCCATTTAGTTTGGTGAGTCCCATCTTTATCATTTTAGCATGTTTCTTCCTGATTGTAGTGATTGCCATTTGTTGCAGATTCTTGAGAACCTCCCCCTGGGTTCATGCTAGACTTATGTGGAGAATTCTCAAGTTGGATATGACTGAAATTTTCATGTTCTCTTTCTAAATTTGTTCCATGGGAGATGTCTACATGGGAGTCTTCAAGAGTACTTATAACCTTTTCAGTTGCAGAAGTTTCAGGCTCTATTTCATTTTCAAATCTTAGAGTGTCACAGTTTTCACCTTTCAAACTCATAGTGGGGAACTTGAAATCATCAAATGTTACATTTGTGCTTTCCATAACTTTTTGTTGATCAATTACATATACTCTATAGATAGACTTGTCCAATGAGTATCCCACAAAAATTCTTTCATATGCCTTTGCTTCAAATTTTCCAAGATTGTTGACATCATCTTTGAGAACAAAGCACTTTGCTCCAAACACATGCATGTATTTCACAGATGGCCTTCTATTTGTCATGATGTGATAAGGAGTTTTTCCAACTGGTTTTGTGATGAGAGTTCTGTTTTGAGTGTAACAAGCAGTTCTAACAGCCTCAGCCTAAAAACTGGTTGGTAGATTTGCTTCTACTAGCATAGTTCTTGAAGCTTCAATGAGAGTCCTGTTCTTTCTCTCAACCACTCCATTTTGTTGAAGAGTTCTTGGGGCTAAGAATTGGTGAGTGATATCTTTCTCCTTGCAAAATTCACTAAGTGTTGCATTTTTGAATTCTGTACCTTTGTCACTTCTTAAGGCAACTACTGGAGTAGGGCCTTTATCCAGTCTCCTCAAGTTCTCAATGATAATCTCAGGAGCTTCATCTTTTGAATGCAAGAATTCTACCCAAGTATATTTTGAAAAGTCATCAACCAGGACTAGAGCAAATCTTTTCTTTGACATGGACATCATATTTACTGGTTCAAACAGATTCATATGGATTAGTTGCAGTGGTTTGGCGATTGAGGTGAATTCCTTACTTTTGTGACTTGATCTCTTCATTTTCCCTTTTTGGCATGCCTCACACAATCCTTCTATACAGAATTCAAGTGTAGGCAAATCCTTCACTAATTCTCTCTTGACTAAAGAATTAATGTTTTTGATATTCAAGTGGGATAGTCTTTTGTGCCAAAGCAAACTCTCATTCTCTGAGGCTTTGGTGTAAAAATATCAAATCATTTCCTTATTTGCAGAGTCCAAGTCTGCTACAAACAAGCTTCCTTTCCTCACTCCTTGTAGAGCAATTTCCTTGGTCTTTCTGTGTGATATGAGGCACAAGTCCTTTTCAAATTCCACCTTTAGGTCTTTGTTGCAGAATTGAGTGGTGCTGAGAAGTTTGTGTTTCAAACCACTGACCAGAGCTACATCTTCAATGACAACATTTCCATGAATTAATTTGCCATATCCCATAGTGAAACCAGTGCTGTTGTCTCCAAAGGTTACCATTGGGCCAGCCTCCTCATTGAATTGTGACAGTAGGGCTTTGTCACCAGTCATATGCCTTGAACAACCACTGTCCAAATCCACATGACATTCTTTTTACCTGTGCCCTGCAAAGAAATATAAATCAAGTTTTCTTTGGTACCCAAACAAGGTTGGGTCCTTTATGCTTAGTTACATGAGTTCCATTCTTATTTTTAGCATTTGTAGTTGCATGCACATGCTTGTTATCCTTTTTGCTATTATGACTTTTTGCTTGATTAGTACTCTCAGAACTAGATGCATGCTTAGGTGACATAGAATTCTTTCTATGTTTTACAAGACTGGCAGATTTAGGCCTAGGGTTTGTGTTCAGATTCTGACTTATGCAACCATCAACAAACTGTTTCCTGAGCCTAAAACAAGTATTCATGACATTCAAGTTGCATGGCATACAATCAAATTTGTCACAGAATTTATGATTATCATGCATTAATGGTTTAACATATCCACAGGCAAACTCATCATTTCCAACAACAGGCTTCTTGCACATGTGAGTAAGATGATTTGTTGAACCACAGTTTTTACAAATCTTTATTGGAGCATTATGAATATGTGCATAGTTGTTGTATTTGTTGATGCCTATTTTTCCATTTCTATTTGCCTTTTTCTTTTTAGCATGCATAGTATCATTTTTATGAGCATTCTGTTTTGTCTCAGTTTGAACAGGAATGGACTTGGTTTTGATCGTGGGTTCTACTTTTTCAACAGAGGGCACTTTCCTTTCAATTGCTTCCTTATCCTCATCATCCAACGGTTGTTTGATGACCATACTGACTTCATCAAACTCAACAGTTGCTTTATTAAAAATTAGTTCTTTGACATTTTTCAAAATACGAGGATTTTCTTGAATTTCAACCTTTTTGCCTCTTGTTAAAATAAATTTCTTCTTTTTAAGATTCTCATAATCAAAACCAACTCCAATCCTAGTGCTTCCTTTGTTCTTCTCATGAAACTCTTGAACAATAGTTGCTGAGTTTTGATATGATCTGATTTTTAACTCATTTTCAGAAATTTGTTTTTTAAGAAATTTTTCAATTTGTTCAGAACAAACAACCTTGTTTTTTAGATATTCATTTTCCTGTTTCAAGTTTTCTAGAGTTACTGCAGATAATTCCAAAGTTTCATTCCTAGCAGTCAGTTCATCATTAACTTTTACCAGCCTAACAATTTCCTCATATGCAGCAGTCATGCTAGTGTGAATGTTAAACATTTCAATGCTCACTTCTTCCACAATTTTCTTATATTGTGAATTTGATATGTCAAGAGAGATTAATGTGGGTACCTAAGAATTTGAGGATGAAGATCAACTAGTTGAGTTGGCCATGAGTGCCAGATTTCCATATTCTTCTTCCTCATCTTCATCTGTGTCATCCCGACATTTTCCTTCAACAATATAAGCTTTTCCTGTCTGCTTTTTGAGGAGAGCTTCATACTTGGCTTCCAGCTCCAAGTAATCTTTATCTTTCTTTATTGCTTTAGGTTTTCTACACTCTGTTGCAAAGTGTCCAAGATCATTACAGTTATAGCATCTTATCTTAGATCTATCAACTGTTCCAGTTTTGTATCCTCCATTGTTGGTGCTCCTTGTTGGATTCTTTCCTTTGCTTGAAGGTTGGTCTTGTTTTGGAATTTTTGTTTCTTTTGAATCTCAAATTTCCAAATTTCTTTGCCATAAAGGCCATGGTTTTGTTGTCCATGCCTTCAAGTTCTTCAATGGTGTAGAAATCTTCCTCTTCTGATTCACTTTTGATAGAGTCCTTTTCTTCATATTCCTGCTCTTCAACCTCTTCAGTTTTCACCCTTTTGCTTGTACCAGTCTTTTCAGTTACAGATGGTTCCTTTGCAACCAAAGCATTTGAGACATTTGCCATTTTTCCTCTATTTCCCAGTATGGCTTTCTTCTGATAGAACTCAAGTTCATATGTCTTTAGGATTTCATACAGAGTCTCAAGTGGAAGTTTTGTTAGATCTATCCCTTCTCTTATTGCAGAGATTTTGTGCTCCAGGTGCTCTGGAAGAGTCAGCAGAAACTTCATATTCTTTTCCTTTGTCTCATAGTACTTCCCATGAAGTTGAAGGTCATTGATCAGTTTGTTGAACCTTTCAAATACTTCAGTTATTCCTTCATTTAGTTTTGACATGAATGCTTCATATTGAGAGACAAGAAGCTGCCTTTGATTTTCCCTTACCTCCTCAGTTCCTTCACACGGAATTTTTATAGTCTCCCATATGTGTTTGGCAGATGTGCAATTTACAATATTGTTGTACATCACAAGATCCAGTGATTCAATTAGTATTAGCATTAAGCTATTGTCAAGAGTCACCTTTTCCTTTTCTGAATCTGTGTACTGAGATGGATCTTTAGGTATCCATGTTGCAGGAATAACTTCAGACCCACTAGTAATTTCAGGAACTAGAGTTACTGGCATGAAATGACCATTCTTTAATATTTTTGGATACATGGGGTTTGCAGCCTTTATGAACATCAGCATCTTCCTCTTCCATAGGTTGTAATTTTCTCTGTCAAATGTAGGAATCTTTATGCTGCTTAGCTTCTGAGAGCTCATCTTGATCTTTAGTCTGTATGTATGTTTACAGCCTGCTCTGATACCACTTGTTAGGAATTATGAGTCCTAGAAGTTTACGCGGGGGGGGGGGGGGGTGAATGTATACTTCAAGCCTTTTTCCTTTTTTTTTATTCTTATGAGCTAGTTCAACTGTTAACTTGATTGTAAGATTGAGAAAGTTAAACAGATTTAACTTAAAATAGCAAACAGAGAGAATGAATATAATAGACACTAGATGTAACTTTCAATCTAATTTTATTTGAATGAACTTTTGCTACAATCTAAAATTCAAATTGAACTTCAGCTTCTGGTTCTAGGAAATTTACAATTGTCAAACTCACAAGACACTTATCAAATGTGGCTGTGCATAAAATATATAGAAAACATGTCATGTGCACATGCTCACATAAGACAGATTAACTATAACTAGAAAAAGACAAGATATGCTTTACATTTGACTGATATCTATTTCTAGCTAACACTGTTGTGGCAGTCTGCTACATCCAGCCTTATACCTTCTATCATTTGTCTTGACTGACTTCCCAGCTTCATTGCAGACTTGTCTCTATCTTTGCAGGCTTGACTTATCCTGTAAAAACAGAGCTTCATAATTATCTGACTTGTTCTGCAATTTTCCTTAAAAATAGCTCCTTGGTGTAGTCGAGTACTCTGTTCAAAATATTTCGAGAAGGCATAGAAGTTGACTTCTCGATTGAGTACTTGTTGTGACAACTCGATTGAACTATGAATGTCTAACTTCTTGAATGACTAGACTTCTCGATTAGAATACTCCATTTGATGACTTCTCGATTAAGCTAGACTTCTCGAATAGAAACTTGAAATTGTGACTTCTCGAATGACTCAGCTTTACCACTTCTCGAATGCTCCTTTTGCTAACTTCTCGAATTGATTTTCTTTTCTCACTTCTCGAATGATTCATAATTAACACTACTCGAATGATTTCAATACTTGACTTGTCGAATTGATGACTTTTCGATCGAGTACTGAGTTATTAAGTGTGTTTTGAGACTTCTCGAAATGTTCTCACATATTTGACTTCTCGACTGAGTAATTGCTTTAGTAGAATTCTCAGATGACTTTCCTTATTTCTCCACCAGTCTTCTTTGTCTTGTTGCATGATTCAGCTTGAATCTTCTAACAGACTTTATTTTTGACTTTATTTACAATTGAAAGACAAACTGAGTAGACTTCTATCTGTAATTTTATACAAGAATATCTAAGTCACTAAACTATTACAGAAGTGCAAACTATGTTACAGTAAGACAGATAATTAAATAGGCTAGACTTGATTTAAGTCCAACAATTATTTTTAAAAATTTATTTTCAAAAATACGATCAACAATTTTTACGATTCAAAATGTAAGTTTATTTTATTTTTGAAAAATATTGATTATAAAATTAATTTTAAAAAGTTACATTTTTATGTTTTACAAGTTGCGGATCGTATTTTTAAAAATAAAATTTTAAAAATCATATTTTTAATATGTTTTTAAAAAAATCGTATATTTTAAAACATTTATATAAAAAGGCATTTTTAAGAAAAGTCAAAGAAATAATCATAAGCACGTTTCCTTTGATATATTACCACCAAATCTCCAATGCATATGTTATTACAGAACTTTAAAGCTTAACATTCTTCCGCAAAACAGATATAATATTATTCATCTGTTTGTGTTGTTCAATGGAAGAAGCAAAAACATCAAACACCTTATGTGAAAACATCCCAAGTCTCTTATCATCATTTGTAGACACCTTTGTTGATTTCTCTGTAAGTGGTGGTCTTTTCTTACCTCCAAAACCCACAATTTCTACTCCTCAAAAAACTATATATACAGCCCCAAATAGACTTATAGCCATTGGTGATCTTCATGGTGATTTGAATAAATCTAAACAAGCTTTTAGGCTTGCTGGGTTGATTGATTTGAATGATCATTGGTGTGGTGGGGATACTACTGTTGTTCAGGTTGGTGATGTTCTTGATAGAGGCGGTGATGAGATCAAGATTTTGTATTTTCTTGAAAAATTGAAAAGAGAGGCTGAGAAATTTGGTGGGGTTTTGATTACTATGAATGGGAATCATGAGATTATGAATGTGGATGGTGATTTTAGGTATGTTACTAAAATGGGGTTGAATGAATTTAGGGTTTGGGCTGATTGGTATTGTGTTGGTGATGTGATGAAAAGGTTGTGTAATGGGGTTGTGGAGGATGGTGGAAGGGATTTGTTTGATGGGGTGCCTTTGAATTTTTCGGGTGTTAGGGCGGAGATTGTTGATGGGGTTAGAGCTAGGGTGGCTGCATTGAGGCCTAATGGTCCGATTGCGAAAAGGTTTTTAACGACGAATGTGACTGTGCTTGTTATTGGTGATTCTGTGTTTGTTCATGGTGGGTTGTTGCCTCAACATGTGGGGTATGGTTTGGAAAGGATAAATGAAGAGGTGAGGGATTGGATTGGTGGGTTTAAGAAAAGGGTTTCGTCAGAGTTGGTTAGAGGGAGGAATTCACTTGTTTGGTTGAGGAGGTTTTCGGATGAGTTGGCCAAGAATTGTGATTGTTCTACTCTTGAGCATGTTCTTGCAACGATTCCGGGTGCTAAGAGGATGATTATGGGACATACAATTCAGGAAAAGGGGATTAATGGAGTTTGTGATAATAAGGCAATACGGATTGATGTTGGGATGTCAAGAGGTTGTACAAATGGGTTGCCGGAGGTTTTGGAGATCAATGGGAAGTCTGAAGTTCGGATCTTGACATCAAACACCTTTTATCACAATGGGTATAAATCTTCGATTGAGACAGATGTTATGAAAGGTATTGGTTTTGCCATTCCTCAGCATGTACCTAAACAAGTAGAAGTGAAGGCATAATTGTTGTTAGAACCACAATGATAACCTTTTGTGGATTTTTTAAATAAAAATTCCACACTAGACAAACTATAGGATTGGATTTGTTAGAACATCATTGTGCAGTTATTATTCTTGTCATACAATGTAGTGGTGACAAATGTGTGAACAATAGTGTACTTCAGACAATTTCATCCAATAGTGACTTATGTTTGGAATTAGGACACTGTTGTGGTATCTCGTATCTGATTTTTCTTTTATTATGGAAAAAATCCCTTAATCTTTAGCTTTGTCACGGTTTATTTTTACTTTCCTCTGCCCGATTTTTTATTTATTTTAGTTCCAAATAAGATATAAGGAAAGCTAGATCCTTTATTGTACTCTGAGTCCCCGTCACCATGTTAGGCTATTGACACTTTTCAATGATGTTATCCTCTTGTCCAGAGGTTAAATCTGATTATTCCTTGAAAAACGTAGGAAAGCTTGAAAAAATTGTGGGGGGAAGGGGGGGGAGTCTTTACCATTGATTCCCAGTATTAATTTTCTGGTACTACAAAATGACAATTTTTAATAGATTTAAATTAGATATCTTTGTTTTCTTTCAGGGAAAAGTATACTTCTTTATTCTCTTCCCAGTATTAATATATTCTTTCATTCTTTTAATATAACGAGATGTTATACTTATTGTGGGACTAATACTCATAAGAAATCACACAGAGGTAATAGAAGTACAAGACATTGTTAAATTTATATGTATTTAACTAGCCTTTTACAGGATTTGGAGTTGTAAACTGCAGAGAAGTAAATTTCTTATAGTGCTTCTAATACCCTCTAATCTCATGCTATCTTCTTTTACTGATTGAATGAATGTCTGTTCTTGAAATATAGTCATACTCATAATTACAATAACTGTGGTTTCCTCTTATGTTGTGTCGAAGTTACATTATAACTTGAATTTGGTTCTCATAGCCAAGTTGGGTAAACATTGAGTTTCTAGTTTGAACCATTTCTCTTTGCAACGTAGTTACTTGCCAAACCTATTGTAAAAATCTGGAAAATCTTGGATTAACCAAAATCATTGAAATTGAGAAGGTACAATAATCTTTCGTGTAGCGGCTGTAGTCATTATTTGGAGCTGAAATGTCTGATCAGGAATGTACTTTGAAGACTCAACACCCATAGCTGGATGAGTGATGATTTATTGAATTTAGATGCGTTACGAATATAATAATTAATGGAAATTAATAGAGAGGTAATAGAAGTATAAATACATTGTTACATCTATATTTATTTAGCTAGCCTTTTACAACTGCAGAGTAAAGTAAGTTTTTCATAGTGCTTCTAATACTCTCTAATGTCATGCTATCTTCTTTTACTGATTGAATGCCTGTTCTTGAAATATAATCAGACTTAGATTCTTAGAATTAGAACAAATGTAGTTTCCTCTAGAGCGCTGTGTCGCAGTTGCATTATAACTTGAATTTGGTTCTCATAGCCAAGTTTGGTAAACATTGAGTAGCTAGTTTGAACCATTTTGCAATGTAGTTACTTGCCAAACCTGTTGTACAAAATCTGGAAAATCTTAGGTTAACTTAAAACATGAAAATTGAAACGAAGCTACCATGGTTATTACGCACCAATTCAAGACTTAACGCCCTAGTACCTCTGAGAAGACTACTCGACAAGTCGCCCGATTGGTCGTAAAAAGTCGACAAGTAGTTTTTATACATATATTTACTAATATAGCTAAACAAATCAATTGCACAATTTAATTAAAAAATAATATAATAATAAGTTCAAATTAAGCATAGTTACTACATAATAACATACAAATATCAAACATGGCCAAGCAAATGAAAACATAAGTGATGACGAAAATCAAGTAAAATTCTATCTCAATATTATATTCACCTCCATCCCTCTCTTGTGTGTTTTCATTGGTCGAATCGGATTGTACATCATAATCATGGTTATTACGGCCCCAAGTCAGGCGTTTAAAAGTCTCGACGCTCGAGTACCTTCGACTCGACTAGTCGTCTTCGTGATAACAATGGAAGCTACTATAATATTAATGTAGCGGTATAAATCTTGTATCACATTGGGTAAAATCTTCAATTGGGACAGATGTTATGAAAGGTATTGGATTTGCCATTCCTCAGCATGGACATAAACAAGTTGAAGGCATAGATGTTAAAAACCCAATGATAATCCTTTGTGGATTCTAGTTTTTAAAAATCCACACGAGATGGACAATAGGATTGGATTTGTTAGAACGTCATTGTGCAGTTATTATACTTGTCATACAATGTAGTGGTGACAAATGTGTTAACAATTGTGTACTTCTGACAATTTTATCCATTAGTAATTAACGAATGGAGTTGGGAACTGTTGTTTTTTCTCGTGATTTTTCTTTTATTCTGAATGTAGTAAAATTCTCTTAATCTTTGGCTTTGACGCGGTTTGCTTTTACTTTCTTCTGCCAGACTTCTTATTTATTGTAGTTCCAAGTGATAAATAAGGAAAGCTAGAGCCTTTACCACTATGTTAGGAAGAGAGAAGAGGTTCGACTTCAGCTGTAGCCTTTAGCATTGATTCCCAGTATTATTTTTTTTCCTAGTAGCATATCTGGTATTACAAAATGAACATTCTTATTAGATTTGAATAAGACATCTTTGTTCTCTTCGTCAGGGAAAAGTATGCTTCTTTTCAGGAAAGCAAATTAGTTTTGGTCGAAAGGATTAATAAATTATTGATCTCTTCTTTCATTCTTTATATATTGAGATGCTATAGGGGGACTAATCCTTATAAGAAATCACAGAGAAGTAATAAAATTCTAAATATATTATTACATCTATATGTATCTAGTTTTTTACAGGATTTAGAGTTGTCAACTGCACTGAAGGTAAGTTTCTTGTAATGCTTCTAATACCCTATATTGTCACTCTATCTTCTTTTACTGATTGAATTTTTTTTCTTGAATTATAAATTTGTAGTCATGCTTAAAATTAGAGTAGCGGTAGTTACAGTATAGCTTGAATTTGGTTCACATAGAAAAGTTGGGAAAACATTGAGTTGCTAGTTTGAACCCGTTCCTCCTTCAAACGTAGTTACTTGCCGAACCTGTTGTAACTATCTGAAAAATCTTGGATTGACTGAAATAATGGAAATTGAGCAGAAGCTACTATAATCTTTAGTGTAACAGCTGTCACTCTTATTACATGGAGGTGAAATGTCTGGTAAGGAGTGTACTTTGAAGAGTCAACACCCATACAAGCTGTAGCTGTAGTGGTCGAGTCCTAGACGTTTAATCTTAACAAAGATTATCTTATGAACCTTATCAAATTCTCATATTGCACGGTCACAGCAAGTAGGCACCTTCTCTGCAGAGTAAAGATCTTATGTTTGTACCAAATTTTCAGTCCTTTTTTCAAAGATATATATTGATATTATTATTGATGTATTAATCATTGAGCTAGTTGTTTTTTCTATCTTTTTGTTTTAGCTAAAATTCAGCAAAAGTTGGAAAGAAATGGTCACTTTTGAAAAGTGATTTTTATTTCAATATAATAGGGAGATAGGCCACGAGGTTATTTCAAGGTAAGGTGATCATTGTTTTAATCTCTCTCTCTCTTTTTTCTGTGTGTAGTTATATTTAGATATCAGTGCACATGTATATGCAGTTATGTTATCGTTTTTGCTAATCTGATCTTTCATTCTTTCTGCAAGTAATCTGAAACATCACAGTGTGAATCATGACGTGTACTCGTATTGTCAAAGTAGTTGAATTTCTAATTCGATTCTCATATACCTTGTTTTATCTTTTATCGATACTCAATTTCAAAGTTCTAGGAGTTAAATCCTCCAGCCTTCTGATCTTTAGGCTCACTCTGTAATGTGCACTAGGTAAAATAATTACAATAAAGAATGTAATGGTTTTACATTTATTCTTGGGATGTTAGGGAAGTGTATTGATCAGCTGCCTAAGGTTAGACATTGATAGGAATCTGAACTTTGAGTATTGACTTTGAACGCCTTCTAGCACAGTTGAAATGAACCTTCTTTTGGTGCATCTTTAAAAAATGCGGTTGGTTCAGTCAATACTGAATAGTGATTATGGACCAACAAGTATGAATAAGGCTCAATTGTTACAAGTTTTTTAGAACATCGTTACGTAGTGATTACCAATTTTAGAAAAATTAGTAATGACCAAGATTTGAACTTTGTATTATCTTATTTTATCTAAATTCATACATACATATATATATATATATACATATATATATATATATATATATATATATATATATATATAGTAAGGATCCAGAGAAAATTTTTTATATAGGAAACTTAAGAAACCACTGTATCAACAGTTGATTTTAAAAAAAGATTTGATCTAAGATTTTAGATTATTAATGGCAGTTTTGTAATTAAAATGAATTGTGTATGTTATTTTCTATTGATTAAATATGATTGATACTTGCTATATTTTTATACTTGCCATTAATATATTAAAGAGAGTTTGACTATGATCAGTTTTTTATGACATTTTTTTTGCTAATAACTATTCTAATGTAGTATTTAATATTTGTTCTATTTTAATTCAAGATTCTATTATGTGTTTGGTTCAAAAAAAAAAATCTATTATGTGTTCTACTATTTACATATATTATATATTATAATGTATTCTATTACGTGTTCTACTATTTACATATATTATAATGTATTCTACTATTTTAATTCAAGATTCTATTATGTGTTCTACTATTTACATTTATTATATATTATTATGTGTTCTATTATTTTAATTTAATTATAATATTTTGATATTTGATAAAATACATAATAATATCTTAAAATAGTCAATAAAACACTCTGTGAAATCTTGAAATTTTATTAGAATACATAATAGAATACTAAAAATACATAATATTCTAATAAATAATTCAAGATTATATTATGTGTTCTACTATTCATATATATTGTAATGTATTCTACTAAGTATTCTAATGAGGTTTTTAATATTTATTTTATTTTATTTTAGATTATGTTATGTGTTCTATTATTTTAATTTAATTTTAATATTTTGATATTTGATTAAATACATAATAACATTTTGAAATACATAATAAAACACTCCGTGTTTTATTCTAATTGTAAGAATATAATAGAATAGATAATAAAATACTAAAATTTTAATATCTATAACTGAAAATATTTGATTAAATATTTAATAGAATCTTAAAATAGTCAATAGAACACATAGTGGAATCTTGAAAATTTATTAGAATACATGACAGAATCATGACATTTTATTAGAATAGTTAGACTACATAATAGAATATTAAAATTGTATTATTAAGTATAATACATTTTTCAAGAATGCACAATAGTATACTATTATGAATTTATTATTTAATATTATCAATTAAAATTATTTAATAGCATAGAATAACAGAACACGTACTAGAATTCATTGTTTAATAATAATATAATATTATCAATTTAAAATAAATATAATGTACTTATATTATTAAAATCGAATTGAGTTGAATTATGATTACATGCATATAAAGAAATCAGATATCTAATATAATCAATATTTATATAAGAAAAATATTTGTATTTAATATAAATATTAAAATTATATTAAAATTAGTAAGTAATTTAGTCAAACGAAAAAATTAGGATAAACAGTAAATGAAAATCAATCAAATAAGGAAAGCATTTAAATGTACAAGTATTATGATCAATTCATAAATTAAAGGATAATTTATACAAGGCAGATTATTTATTTGACTATTATATCCTTTTAGTTAAGATTAACTTGTTTTAAAATGATAATAATATCCATTGGATTGAAAATGAATCAACGGATCAAAACAGTACCTTAATTTTCTCCAAAATCAAGGTTTTCTTTTGAGCAACTCCCTATTTTAAAGAGTTGTCTGTAACTGGAGTTCGGAACATAATGTTGTCTTTTTATATCTTGGCTATTTATACCGTATGTTCTTTTATTTTGGATGTAGTACAACAGCTTAGGCTTTTGCCTTTGAAGCAATAAGCTTTTGCTATAATCAAATTTTGTAAACTTGTACATATTAAACTTAAAATTATGACTTATGATTTAAAGTGACTTAAAGTGATAAACTGAAAGCTTAAAAGGTATGTTTGAATAATTTTGTTTCTGTATTATGAGTGATTTATGAGTTTTTAAAAATATAATAATAAAAATAAAAGTGACTTCTATACTATATTATTAAAACCGCAAGAGCAAATGTTTGGTCTGTGGTCGGTATGGTCCTTTTGTGTCTCACTCATTTTCAAATACACGTATGTCTCCCACTCAATTTCAAACATATTCTTTTAATCAATAAACAAACATGTTTTAATTTCCTCATTAGTCAACCTCTTTAATTTATTTAATATTATAATTTATTAATTAAATTTTATGAATATTAAAATAATAATATAATTTATATTAATTAAATTTTATTATTATACTCTATCTATATTATATATACTTTTATATTATATTACTCTAAATGAACTTTTTTTAATTAGAGTATAGAGTTGCACTCACAATCTAATATCATGTTTTAATTTTTCTCATCGCTCAAACACTTTAATTTATTTAAAATTGTAATTTTATAATAAAAAATTTTGAATATTAAAATTATATTAATATTTTATCTATATTAAAATATACTCTTTTATATAAATTTTAATTAAAATATTTCTAATATATTCAAAACTCTTTTTATTAATAAAAATTTATTAATGTTTTGCACGAGTTATTAATCTATGTTAATTAATATAAATATATAATAATATATTAATGAGACTTTAAACACATAATATAAATATGATTCAAAATTAATTTATCCCATGTACAACATTATATATAAAATGTTAATAACATAAATAATTAAATTAAATATTTAATTCATTTAAGGCAAATGTTTGTTCCGTCATACGGTCTGATCCTTTTGTATCCCACTTAACTTCAAATACACGTGTCTGTTTCCTACTCAATTTCAAACACATTCTTTTAATCAATATACTACCATGTTTTAATTTTTTCATTAGTCAACTTCTTTAATTTATTTAATATTTTAATTTATTAATTAAATTTTATGAATATTAAAATAATAATATTATTTTATTTATATTAATTAAAATTTATTATTATACTATATCTATATTATATATACTTTTATATTATATTTCTAAACGAACTTCTTTTTTAATTATAATATAGAGTTGTACTCACAATCTAATAACATGTTTCAATTTTCTCATTGCTCAAAACTTTAATTTATTTAAAATTGCAATTTTATAATAAAATTTTTTGAATATTAAAATTTTATTAAAATTTTATCTATATTAAAACATACTCTTTTATTTAAATTTTGATTAAAGTATTTCTAATATATTCAAAACTCTTTTATTAATAAAAATTTATTAATAATTTGCACTGGTTATTAATCTATGTTAACTAATATAAATATATAACAATATATTAATTAGAATTTAAACACATAATATAAATATGATTCCAAATTAATTTATCTCATGTACATAATTACATAAAAAATATTAGTAACATAAATAATCAAATTAAATATTTAATTCATTTAAAATATATAATATATTATTTATTATTTTTCTACTTTTACACGGGTTATGGGCTAGTATGAGTAATTTATGAGATATTAATAATTTTTTTTTGAAATAGAAAAAAAATAAGTCAATGAAAAAATACCTAAAACTTATTTCTGACTTTAAATCAGTTTATGACTTATTTCTGACTTTAAGTCAGTTTCTGATTTATTAACAATTTTCAGCTTAAGGTATTATAAACGGAGTTTGCCAAAACGGGCTGGTAATCAGTAATCACTAATCACTACTCAGTAGTAGTCATCAACATTCATCAGTACATTGTCAGACATGGGCATAAGAGCACCCCGAACGGGTGACCTCTTTAGCTTTGAAAAAATAAAAAAAGGCAGGGCAATGTAAGTTTGTATTGGAACGGAGAGTGAGAAAAGAGGGTTGACCTCTACCGTGATCAGTCTCTCTCCTCACCTTTTTCTAATTTTTTATATTATCTAATATAGTGGACAATGCACAAAATTTTAAAAAATGAGGGCGGACATTGGAAAATGTTTACCGCTGCCCTCTTTATACCCACGTGACACTGCTATTTGCATAAAAAAACAGAGGAAGGGGTCACACGATTGTGGATGCTCTAATATAGTTCATGTATGGTAACATGATTAAATTATCTGTTTTAACTAGTTGATTGAATTAATCAATTGAATTAGCAGTTTTGAATAAAATTATTTGGTAAACAGTTGTTTGTATTTTAGACACATACACGACAATCTTCTAATTAAAAAAACACCTCCAAGTAATTTTTTAAAATTAACTTATTGAGTCCAAATTGCTATTTCAATCCGTTAACTACCAAACACTAATATATTAGAGGGTTCATTTGTTCAAATCTCTAAAAAAATTTCTGAAGCCTCTAACTTCTAAAGAGGGCCACATAATTTTTTATTTTTGGTATTTTTTTCACTTTCATTAAATTTTCACTTTTCATATCAACATTTAAATTATTTCAATTCAACATTACCGGATATTTTTTATCGCAAAATTTGAACAATAATTTCATTTCATTCCTTTTTAAATAAATATAAACGATTTTATCTGAATCTAAATATATATACTCTCTTCGTTTTCGTTTCAAAACAAGTATTGTGTTGATTTATTACATAATTTAAGGCGTAAAAAAATTTACTTCCATAATTTATTTTTAAACTTGTTTTTAATAAAATTAAAAAAAAATGTTTCTATTAAAAAAAATTACAAAAATAAATTTTTAAACATAAAAAAAAATATGGGTAAAAAATCAAAACTAACCTACTTATAACTTTATTTCAAAAGTCAAATTTGAATAATTGAATATGACGAAACAATACATCTTTGTTTTTTTAAGTGTGAAATTGCAAAGCCTCCCGCTTCTCCCAAATCTGGTTCCCGCTTAATACACACATGTGTGTGTATGTATGTATGTTTAAATCTATCTCTCCTTGTCAACAAGCTTCTTCTCTCTACTCATACAAGTAAGTTCACTCTCTCTCTAAATTATTATCATTTTCATTTAATTTTCAAATTAATATTTGCTACACAGCACCTTCATTTTACATAACTGATTTAGGGTGTTGTTGTTGTTTGACTTTGTTATTCACCAGCTTCATACTTGACTTTATTGTTTTCATCAACCTTATGTGTACACCCTAGATTTAGGGCTTCTGTCATTTTATCATGAAATGTATACATACATTGATGTTATACATGATTGTAAGTCACCAGGGTAGTATTAATTACGAATGAGAGAATTGAACCTGATACCCTATGAGATCCTAATTAGCAGTTCGGTTTGACTTTTTACGATCAAATTGACTAAGTTTTGACTTAAAATCAATACAGCAATACTATATAACTTAAAAAAATTTAAAATTCTATACCGTTAAAAAGTATATATAATTTACTCTAAAATGTATTTTTCGGTTTTCTAAAATTATAAAAGAATAATTTTTATTTTCAATTTTTAGTAAAAAATTGGTCAATTTGACCGTAAAATAGTCAAACTAGACAACTAATTAGGGACGGAGGAGTAATATTTAAGAAATATAAAATTGAATAGCACTCGCCATATATATACATGAAGCAATGAATCTCGACCATAGTTATTAGGGTGTGATGCCATGTTGTCGCTTATGGGGACTTTTAATTGTATAATAATGCGTATATTTATCGGATTACAGATATATTATCTGATTCTATGTATAAGAAGTACTATAATTTCACAAATAATCTGATTATATATTAACATAGTGATATAATATTCACTACTAATATTTCAATTATATATATTGATCATGGATCATATATTTGTATATCATAAATTCATAATGATAACTTAAGATATCAGAATGGATATGTAACATCTCACATTCTCACATCGGCTAGCGGCTAGTTATGTAGGAGCAAGCTGTAAGTCTGAATGCCTTTATGAACACAAGCTTACAACTAGCGTGTAGCACAATTGTTGGCGCTCTTTTCGATCGACCTTTGCTACCATATGGGTTTAATAATGTGTAAAGAAAATATTAATGAATTTCTAAGAGTGTGTGTGTGTGTGTATTTGATGCATTTTAGTGAATTGCTAAATTGTTGCAGACTTTTAGGACCTAAATGATTTAGACTTTTTGCTTATTGTTTTAATTGGAGTAAATGAGTAATGAGAGAAAAGGGTTTGGGAGAGTGTTGATATAAAGTCTCTGATGCATTTTATGGAATGGCTAAGAGTTTTTAGTGCCTAAATGATTTTAGGTGGTTTTTGCTTATTGTTTTCTATTGCAGTACTGGAAGAAAAGGGGGTGGGAGATTGTAGTTATAAAGTATCTGTTGCTTGCCAATCAGTTTGATATATGTTGATATGGACCTGCACACATAGCTAAAGTAACTTGAACTAGTAAGGTCACAATTTTCTTATTCAGTTTCAGTAAAATAGATGCTGTGGAGCTTGTCTAAGGATCTGGTGGTGGTCAAGGTATTGTTTAAGTTTTTCTATCTATCTATTAGGTGAACATGATACGTGTTTTAATTTTGTTTGTGGAACTTGACACCGTTTTTCTTTCCTTGACATGCTCTGCTATTTTGACCCCAGGGTAAATATTTGGCTTGTCATTTTAAAACAAGGATTGAGCTATATGTGCCTCAAATTGTGTTGTATTCTAAAGTTGACCGTGAAGACAAAAGGCTTGGCCATTTTACATACAAGCGTTATCTGAGTCGGAATATTTAATTTGCTGTTTTATTATGGAATGTAACAAAGACGAGGCCATCAGGGCCAAGAATATTGCAGAGAAAAAGATGTTCAATGATGATTTTCAAGGGGCTCGAAAGTTATTAATTAAGGCCCAAAATCTCTTCCCTTGTCTTGAGAACATTTACCAGCTCTTAACTGTTTGCAATGTTCACTGCTCAGCCCAAAACAATATAAATGGGTCTGAAAAGGACTGGTACAGTGTCCTTCAAATTGAAAAGCTAGTTGATGAAGCTACTATCAAGAAGCAATACCGAAAGCTTGCATTAATACTTCACCCTGATAAGAACAAATATCCTGGGGCAGAAGCTGCCTTCAAACTGATTGGTGAAGCAAATATGATACTATCTGACAAAGGAAAAAGGTCTTTATATGATGTAAGATGTAGAGTTTCTGTGAGAACTGTTGTACCAAAGCCAACATCTAATCATGCAAACCCCGGGAATTCACATGCATCTCAATGCAAAACCACAACCTCAAATGTCACTGCCCATCAGTTCAATGATTTTAATCAACATAAGCCATCAGCTGGCACCAGTAGTGGAACTTTTTGGACAGCCTGTCCATTTTGTAATACCAAATTCCAGTATTACAGAACCTTTTTGAGTAGATCATTCCGCTGTCAAAGTTGTTCACAGCCCTTTATTGCATACGAAATAGCTAACCAAGGGCCAACTATTTATACGGAAACTAATGTTGATTCTAAAGGTACAACCTACAGTTCAAATGGAGCCCCTGCTTCTGTTCCGAAAAAGATTCCCGAGAAAACTTCTCAAACGGGTGCAAAGATTTCGAGAGAGTTTCCTCCACAGCAATTTGGTTCTGTGGGCAACTCCAGTGATAAAAAGTCTTCAGATATTAAGACTGATACTCAAGCGGCTACTGAAGCAGCTCACGGTTTAATGAACAAAGACAGAAAGGCCCATATGACTGCAAAAGCTGGTAATATAAAGGTTGGTGGGCCTAAGGTTGACTTAACAAAGTCTAAGCAATCAGAAAACTCGAGAAACAAAAACAAAAATAAGAGGAGGAAATTTATTGTGAAGTCTAGAGAGAGTTTTGATACGATGAGTATTTCTGATAGTGAAGAGACAGTGTATGAAGAAACTAGCAACCTTCATTCTGGCACACTGAATCGTAAGATCGAAGATACTAATCCTCGTCGATCTTCTCGGCTAGAGAAGAATGTTTCATGCAATGACAATGCATATGATGATATAATGAGCTCTCAGAAAAAATCTCGTCATGGTAAAGAGAAGCAGAAAGAACCTGCCAATAACTTGAACGAAACTGGTAAGAACACTGTAGTGCTCATTATAATGCAGTTTTGTCTATTAATAATTCTTATAACCATTATTACTTTACAAAACATGGTGTTGATCTAATAGATAGTTCAAATTGAACCTCAGCATAAATCATTGTGATGTGTGGATTATTTTTATTACATCTTTATATGTGTAAAATCTTTCTGCCTCTTCTCTCGCAATTTCTCGTTCTCATATATACTATTGTAAGATTATGTTTACAGTATAATTGCTTCCTATTTAGTTATAAATTTCTTTTCAAGGATCTAACTCCATATATGTTTCTTGAGCTACAGAAGTTGATACAGATGAAACTATAACAAATAGAAGTGAATTTGCTGAAGGAAGCTTCAAGTATAGCAGTACTGAGGCAGAGCCCCGTGCTAAAAACTTGTTCAGAAGTAATGATACTAGACCTGATGTAGGCTCAACTTCTACCACACAGTCAGATACCTATGAATGCCCTGATACAGAATTTTGTGATTTTGGAAAGGATACAGATGAAAGATGTTTTTGTGTTGGTCAAGTCTGGGCTTGTTATGATCCAAGTGATCGTATGCCTAGATATTACGCGAAGATTAAAAAGGTCTGTTCACCTGGATTTAAGTTGCGATTCACTTGGCTAGAGGCTGATCCACAATCCCAAGATGAAATTAATTGGGTAAACAAGGGCTTGCCTGTAGGGTGTGGACAATTTATTCGAGGTGAAACTGATGAAACTTCAGATCTTCATACCTTCTCTCATCAGATTCGTTTTTTAAGAGGTCTTGGTAGAGGTTCTTATGTGATATATCCTAGAAGGGGGGAAATATGGGCCCTCTTCAAGGACTGGGATATTAAATGGAGCTCAGACTCGGAAAATCATAAACGGTATGTATCTAAAATTGTAGAGATTCTCTCAGATTTTACAGATGATACTAGTGGTGTAAAGGTTAGTTACCTGACAAAGTTGAAAGGGTTTGTGAGCCTTTTTGAGCGAACAAGAGGTGCGGCTGCAGAATTGTTGATACCGTCTAGGGACTTGCTAAGATTTTCGCATCGAATTCCATCATTTAGAATGGCTGGTACTGAGAGAGAAGGTGTTCCGGAAGGATCTTATGAACTTGATCCTGCTGCTCTTCCTACTGACCCTAGTGAGTGTTGGCAACCTGAGGGGGTGGAGACTCAAAGCACGAATGTTAAAGTAACTGGATCTTCTGAATTTGTTGATGAAAAAATGATATCAAAAAATGGTTTTCAGAATGCAGGCACACCAAAGATATATGTAGACCTCCGAGGAATGGAATATGCTAAAAAGCAGGTGGAAAAACCTCAGCAATCTTTGAGGGAACTAAACAGCCCAAAGAAGAGAAGTGCTCATGCGACTTCTAGTCCAGGGCTAATTAAGGACGGATCTGCTAAACATTCAGGAAATGCTTTTGGTTGCTCCACTCCATGTAAAAGAAAAGCTTCATCTGGTCAAGGCAATGAGAAAATACATCTGGCCACATGCAAAAGTCCTATTGATTCAACAGGAAGTCCTGATGTTTGTTGCTCTTCATTCGGTGCCAAAGTTTCAGAAGAGGTCTTCCATGACTTCAATTTGGACAAGTATGTGGGAAAGTTCCGGCCAGGTCAGATATGGGCTTTGTACAGTCGGATGGATAAATTGCCAAACAATTATGGTCAAATTAAAAACATCGAAACTTCACCATTCAAGTTGCATGTTGCGTTTCTTGAGCCATGCAAATTTAAGCAGCCTGTTTGTTGTGGAATGTTTAAGTTCCAGAAAGGAAAACCTAAAATCTTACTTCCAAGTTTCTTTTCTCATCTGATGGATGTTGAATTTACCAATAAGACCATAGTCGAAATATACCCCAAGGATGGAGAAATTTGGGCAATTTATAAAAACTTGAATTCTGATTTGACATGTCCTGAGAACTGTGGATTTGACATAGTGAGAATTCTTAAAACTGATGAGTCTGGTACTGAAGTTTCATGTTTAGAACGCCTAACAGGTTTCAAGTCGGTCTTTAGGGCTCAAAGAGGACAAAAATCAAATGCATGCAATTTGATGATTCCGCGGTGTGATTTATTTAGATTCTCTCATCAGATTCCTGCATGTCAGCTTACTGGGGGAAAAGACGGCTCTCTAAGAGGCTGTTGGGAACTTGATTCTGCAGCACTACCAAGCCATATGTTTCAAAAAAGGCAGGACGAATACACCTAGCAGATAGTTGGATGGAGTTGATGCTTACCATGCAGATATGTCTAGGGCTAGGATCAGGTTTGCAAGTATCATTTTCCTCTTTCTGGATCATCTACCTTTTACAATCACCATCGTATATTCACGTATTTGGGTGAGATTTTATTTAATTTCGATTTTGAGTTTTGAGTTTGATTTCGATAATTCTGAGTTTATGAGGTTCAAAGTCGGGGTATTTTATTGCATGTAAATGTTTTTCAATTTTTTTTTTCATATTTTGATTCGCCGGAAAATGCTTGAGATGGCCGGAAAAGGAGTTTGATAAAAAATTCGAAATCAGTGAGTGAAATGAGTCAAATTTGTAATCAGTCACTTACTTGATACATTTAGACGCAATCAGTCAATTACTTCATGTTTAACCTCATATTTGTATTTAGAATAAATTTATATAATATAAGAGAACATATAATATTAACAAAAATTCTTAATATTATAAAATTTATATTGAATATCAATAAAAATATAAATAAAAAACAATTTATTTAAATATTAGTTATCCCGTGTTTCGCACGGGTTATAAGTTTGTATTATTTTATACAATATTATACATATTTAATTTATGTCATAAAGTTTTTTGTGCTTTTTTTATAATTCTTTAGATTAATTTTTTTATTTTTTTAATATTTTTGTAATTAATACTATAGATACAAATTTTAGTATATATTAATACAATTCAAATTCTAAATCTTAATAGGTTAGGGTTATAATCGACGGCGGTTCAACATTTTGAATGTTTGTCAATGCTCTTATAATTATAAACATATTAAATTTTTATATGTTATCACAAAAATTTGAATCATAAATTTATATTGACATCTTCCAAATTATAAATATTAAATATAAATATATTATTAATGAATATCAAATACTTTATACTCCCCTCTGTCCCATTTTAATTACTTTTTAGACATTTGCACCTAAACCAATTTTTACATTTATTAGAGAGTTTTAAAGAGTTCCAATTTTTCGTGTTTAGTGAAATATTTATAAGAGTAGTCAAACACAATAATTAAACACACTAATGTGAGTAGTATCTCTGTTTAAATTGAATAAAAAATGAATATTACACGGGGTATTATGAATTGCATTAAGAATTATAAGTGTCATTAATGAGGAAATAATTAAAAGTCAATCGCTTTTTAGTAGTAAACCAATAAAGTATCAGTTATTTTAGAACAAAAACTATTTCTAAAAAAACATTTAAAATGAGACGAGGGAGTACATGATATACTGGTTTATCAATATAACATCCCACATAAAATAAAATAAATATGTTTGAGGCCTTATCGACAAGTTAATAACTAATGTATAATAATTAATTATTAATTGGTACAGTTAATTGTTAATTAATACGAGTAGTTAGTTATTGGATCATATATATTTAGGGTTAAATATCAAAATGGTTATTGAAGTGAAGCTCTAATATCAATTCATTGATTATAGTTAACGAGATCTCATTTGTACCATTATAATAATCAGTAATGACAACTTTGTTAATTTTTAAATATTGACTAACGGAAAGAATTTGACTTTGACGTGGACTTCTCTAGCCTCTGGTTAAGCAATGACATGACAAATACGTGGAAATACAGTAACTCAAATTGGGTTTATAGTTTAGCAAAAAACAAAAACTGAATTTATAGCGCGCACATATGTGTATTAACAAAAACTGAATTTATAGCGCGCACATATATGTGTGTATTAATTATATGCACTCCATTTCAATGTTCTACTACATCTCCTTTTTTTAAACATATATTTTTTTATTACTGTGCCCGATAATTCAAATGTATTAGTTCATGAATTCTGATAGAATGATGATAAACTACATTTCCCAAATCCTCCTATGTATATATATTTATAAATACAAACCTATATTTCTAAAATCATTAATTCTAAATGTCTTGATGACAAGCTCGCGAAAAGTGAGAGATTCATCTTGATTTTATTGATGATATTGAAAATCATTGTTTGGTGGAATGAATACCGACTGATTATGGTTTTCGAGGTAGGATTAATATGGGTTTCTGATGCAATGTTGTAATTTAAGAGGAAAAAGAATATATATACATATATTTGTATATATGTATTTGTTGAGACTAATTCCCTTAGGAGGAGGAGGAGGAAAAGGATATTGATAATTAGTGTGTTTTGATTTATAGATTTACATTTTCAGCATAAATTTCTTTTTCTTTTTTATTGTTTTTTAATTTACAAATATGTGATTCTTATAATTTTATGAAAATGGTGTATACCAAAATTCAATAATTATTGTAATAATAATTTTAAAATGTGAATTATAACAAATTTAAAAGTTGCTAAATAATAAATATTTTAAAATTCATTAGTCCTTGTCAACAATATAATTTAGTAAAAAATTTAAAATAATCTATCAATTAAAAAGTATAATTTTAAACAAAAAATTGATCTTTTTTCATGTAAATATATTTATGTTTTATATCTTATTTTCATTTTTCATGTAAATATATTTATGTTTTATATATTATTTTATATCAAGCACACAATTTTATGTTATTATATTATGTACTACTGTACATCATTAACAAAGCGGGGATATTAGATTGATGATGTATAAGTATATTGTCCTTTGCTATCCACAACAACATTACAACATATCATAGTATCATGTCAGCACCGTAACATTTTCCGTCTAATCAAAATTTGCACTTAACGGACTTGTCATTACTAATCACTATAATGGTACAAATGACACCCCGTTAACTGTAGTAGGAATTGATATTAGAGGTTCACTTCAGTGACTAATTTGATATTTAACCCGATATATTTATCAAGGTTATAATTAATATCTAAAAGAAAATGAATTGACTAGGAATCATCAAACTAGAAACCCTGTTGGCCATGTTTTATTATTACACAACTTTTAGCATTTTCTTTGCAAAAATAATTTATAAAAAAACGCCTTTTTAAACTTGTATTGCATAAATATTTGCCTCTAAGTTTATCCAGATACAAGTCACTTAGTTAACCTTGTGCACCCCACCCCTAATTTTTCGTGACTCTCAAATCATAATACAAGGGGGCTCTTAGTTAACCTTGTGCACCCCACCCCTAATTGTGCCTTGGTTTATCCAGATACAAGTCACTTTCCTCAAATGGAGAAAGGATGAAATACTTGAATCATGCAGAGAATGAAAGCTAATACGAACTTGGCAGAAATTGAACAAATTTAGGAAACACAAATTGTAAAACAAATGTGCAATCGAAAACTATTGACAGCACAAAGCAAGAAAAGAAAACACAATTGCATCTACACTGTGAAAAGAACAACTTATGGAATGCCTATCAACGATTTCTAGTTACCACTTGTAAAGTTGATAATTATGGTGCCATTTAGAGCTTGACTTCCTTATCAAAGATCCAGCTGATTCGCGCAGTGCCTGCTTCCTTCGCTCTTGCTTGAGCTCGTTCTTGAAGCCTTCTGATTCTCGGAGCCAAACCACAAACATAGTCTTGGGCTTTCCGGCCTTCTCCTGATAATCCTGATGTTAAATCTGCCACTTTCCACCTACCAACTAAAAACTCTAGTATATCTGCATAGTCCTTGGCTGTGTAGACTTGAAGCCTCTGAGCAACAGCTGAAAAGTGGTCGAAAAGGTTTTCATTTTTTCCATCATACATTAAATGGGCTGGCATGCTGATTTTTTTCTGCATCATGTCGGCTAAAGCCTGAACGGTTCCATCAGGGTCGACCTCGAATAGCTTCTCAACTATCTTGGTGTAAGCGATTTCATGACGTTTTTCATCAGAGGCAATCATACCACATAACTGAGCCAGCTTAAAATTTCCATGCTCCTTTGCATGCCTGGCTGTGTTTCCATGTGAAATAAAAGTTGCCCGCTCTTGAAACGATGTGAAGATGAATCCTAGATAGGGATTATTTTCTGTTTTCGGATTCTGAAAAGACATGGAAATTTAAGATTGAAGATATTAATAGTCCACAAATTTATTTTTGAAGTTTTAGATAAAAATTTAAGAAAACAAATTAAAAGACTACTTAGTAAGGTTCGAAGTCATAATGAGAGTGTAGGAGAAGTATAAGATGCAAGGAAATATTTTGAGGCAAGAACTCTTACCATTCCGGTTCCAATGAGATACTGAATTGTCTTCTCTACTTGCTTCATATCCACTCGTCCAGATAAGTAAAGATACTTACCGAGAAGATCACCATGCCTGTTTTCTTCAGCAGTCCAAGCCCTTGTCCAAATTGCCCAAGGTGTAGGGCTTGCCCCTGTTTCATCTCTAACACCATCTAGAGTATTTATCATTGTTTGATATGTTGGAAGAGCTTCTTCTGTGATCATGTCTCCAACCAATACAACAAAGTAGTCATCTGGAAGCTCCTTTGCTCTCTCCCGAAGTTCCTCAACTTGGTCATCGAACCCATCAGATGCCGGATCTGGCAAAAAATCCTGTGGTTGCCAACAGGTCTCTACTGGTTTTAGGTGAATCAATATGTTTTGCTCTGCCCACGGCCCCAAAGATTTGAACATCTCAATCTTGTCCTGAGGCATAGAGTGTGTCACCTGGAAAGGTATTTCTCTAGGAGGGCTGAATGGCTTCTTCACAGAAACTCTGTATACGAAAGAAACATGTGGTTATCACTTACCACAAAACAGGGAATCATCATTTCTATATATTGAGAGAGAGATAGCTGGACTCAAACAGTCTGTCGGTCCAAAAGGACCTCAAGTACATGAACATATCATGTTTTTACAAGTATTAATCGTAATAAAATTTGAATAAAGTTATAAACTATGACTCGATGATCAAACAATAGAGTTCTAACAGAAACTAGCTAATCCCCAATTACCCGTGACTCCTTCCAGATTATGTGGTGAACAATGCACTTCTTGGTCAAAGATTTCTATTCATATTTTCTATTGTGCAAAGCAATTCCTGATCTTTTCTGTTGTCAAAAGCGATTTAGAAGAGAAAGAAAAATATCCGAAGTAGCTGAAATGTAGTTCCAACGTTACCACCAATATATTTTTTTGTGTGAGTGGAGTAAAAGACAGAAAAACATTGGTATAGTAGTTGAAAATATGCTTCTTATCTTGGTTGATCCTTACAAGGAAACATGAATTAACTAAACTTTCTAATCCGTACCAAACCATTGACGAGAATAAGCAAAAAAAGGAGGCACCTCTGCTACAACCATAAGAGGCCAACTCTAAGAATATACCTTATTTTCAAACATAAACAATGCATGACAAGTCTAAGAATGTACTGATTTAAGTTCTTTTAATTGCCCCTATAACTTATAAAGGTTTAATAAAACTATGTTTACAGAGGTTGCAGTTGGTTGATTTGATTCACATTGGTTCATCTTGCAGCAAATAGTACTACATAAAATTAATAAGTAACTTCTCTGAAAGGTTTATAGTAGTACATTTAAAACATTGTTAAAAGAGAAGGTACATATATACAAATTAAAGTTGTTTAATGTATGATCTTGTCCGGACAGAAGCTGAAACAAAGAAAACGTGTTTGTTGTCTACCCAAAATTCCCAACAATCAGATGACTGAAAGAACAACCCCCCCCCCCCCCCCCCCCCCCCCCCCCCCCAACAAAAAAAAACCCTTCCACACAAAGAATCTCCATTTCCAAGAACAATCAACATTATATCAAAAACTCAATGCAAAAGTGATATGAACTTACTTGGAGTCAGAGTGAACAGTGGAAGCCATATAAACCTTAAAATTTCTAGAACTGGGAATTTGAGGCATAGCAAAAGCAGGGTGTTTCTGACATTGGATAGCATGATTTAACATGAGAGCCATTTTTCAGTTAGAATTACTTGTCACCTCCAGATGCAACTTCAAGTTGTATGAGAGAAAAGTTGGCTGTACATATATACAGTACAGGCACACTGATATATGTTATACCAGCAAACTGCCCACCGTTTCAGTAAAAAAGAACAAAACTTTGTTACAGTTTTTACAAAGTATTAAAATAGTATATACTGTTCTTTTCCAAATATTCTCAACAAATATATTGCCAATTGTTTTGACTACAAGTCTACAACAACTCTATGGTCTGTATTAACAGTGGGCTGGTTTTTTTGTGTGTATATAGAATATTATAATTTTGAGAAAAAGTAGTTGAGGAAATTTTCTAAGATAACAGTGGTTTTGGTATAATTTTTTAATGATAAATCTGTAATTATACATAATATTTTAAAATTATAATAGCATTCTCGTATTTTAATATGAGATTTGAGTATAATGTCAGAGAAATTATGTGAGATGAACCTCAGATACTCAATCTCTTTAATTTTATGTCAGGATTTTATTGACATAAATTTCATTACTTTTTGGCTATGCCATATTGCCATGTAATGTTATCTCTAGTTTCTACAAAGTAATTCTATTTTCAAACTTTATATTTATTTTATTCTAGCCTTTGAGACAATTATGAGAAAAAATTAAAAATATTATCTCACACATTTCTCACCGAATGGAATTTTTATCTATTTGCATTTTAATTCAAAATCTTCAAAAATTTATCTTTTTCTTTAAATACAATCTTTTTCTCTAAAATATGAAACTTTTTTCAAATAGAGGTCCAGGAGATAAGAAGATTTATCTTTATACCTTGTTTGGAAATTTAAATTTCATTTAAAATTATTGATTTGATCAAATAATATGTTTGGATAATAGAAAATTTTGAATTTAGATTTTATTTAAAATTCAAGACAGTCAATTACTAATATAAATTTGAAATGATAAAATGAATTTCATATTCCCAACACAATTTTAAGTCATTTTATTCAGATAAAAAAATGAGTGAGATACTATATTTTAATATTTATTACAATTTTTTAAATATAATTTTTCGGAATTTATGACATTTGTGATAAAAGAATTTGTAGATCTGGCATTTGAGGGGGCGATGACTTGTGTCAGGGTCAAGTGAATGCCACATGAACCGTTAATTTGTATGACGCTTTCGCTCAAAGGTCTACTATTTAGATATATTTAATTTATCATACAAATAATTTAAATATACATACTTTTTTAAGTTACAGGTAACTTATAGAAAATAACCCCTGCTGATATTACCCCAAGTTTATGGATCAATTCGAAATTTGCATATAAATTCACATGTTTAGTCTCCTTATATGTACATAGGTATTGCCTTGGTGGAATTGAACAAAAAGAATTTCATATTTATTTGAATATATTCATTTATATATTTCTTTTAAAAACCTTAACATTTTTCATATAATTATCTCATTAAAATGGTCCATAAATAAGTCTAATGAATTTTATTCAAATTGAATCAAATTTAATTTTTCTAAACAAATTTAATCAAGCCAAATTTTCATCTAATTAAATAGAAAGTGATATTCAAACTCGGATCGATAATAAATGATCCGAACATGAGTCTGTTTGTAGACAAATTGAATTAGGCTTGAATTGAATTCGAGCTGAGGTGAGTTATTTACTAATATTTAATATAATTTTCACACAATCAAATCTAATTTAGAAAATATATATCATGCGACTTATATTCTTCTTGAATCAATATATCAATATCAATATCAATATACATACATACATATATATATATACATATATATACATACATATATATATACATACATATACATACATACATACATATATATACATACATATATATATACATACATATACATATATATATACATATATATATATATATATATATATATATAAAAGAGCAGCCGAAAACAGTTAAGTGACCCTTCCAAATCGTCCTAATATTTTTTTTTTAATTTTCTCGAATTTTTGAATTAATAACTATTAAAAATTATAAAAAAATCTAAGTTATTTTATATTCTCCTAAAATTTCTCCAAATTATGAAAAATCTAAGTTACGTTATATTCTCATAAACTTTCTCCTCAAGTCAAGTAAATTATTATTATCTATAAGATAAGTTTCAAAATTTTAGAAAAGACATTATTATACGTAAGTTAATTAGAAATTTTAGAAAAGACATTAAATTATTAAAAATTGAAACTATTTTGATTTTTCAAAAAAATACTATCTATAATAAAATTTTTTTTATTGTTTTACTTAAATTGAATGTTTTTCCATCTAAAAAATAATAGACCATCACTAATATAAATTAAAATTAAAGATCAAGTATCAAAAAATAAAACACAATAAATTTATCACAGAACTATTTACATTCAACGTCTAATACATCATGAATTACCCTCTCTTGAATGTTTTGAATAACAATAGAGACAATTGGATGATAAGAGTGAGAGTATGCAAGATGTGAGATGCAATCAATACACAAACATGTGATTAATTTAGTCTTGACATGATTTTAATTGATGAGAAGGTTAATAAATTTTTGTTATTTATTAATTTATTACAATTATGTATTCGTACTAACTTTTTGATGCTTTAATTTATGATAGGAAAATCTTATCCATGCAACGATTCAAAAACATCTACTTTTTCGATCCAAATATATTTCGGAAGAAGGACCTTATATATCATTAAAAATTTAAAAGTAGTTGCAAGTACCGGCCGATATAGACACGTACAACGACTCAAAAAAGCTGGAAGAAGGAATCATCAACATACCACTACATGGATTTGAGTTCATATGTCCTGATATAACTGAAGCACATGCTAACGACACTAATATACGTCAGGTATTTTCCTAAAATAAGATATTATAAGTCACACACACATATATAATTTTAAATTATATTCTTTAATATTTACATAATGTTACTAATATTTATCTAGATGTCGTGGGCTGCTTGACCTACATTGGTGGTATTGATATTGTTAGCGACGAATGGGAAAAAAAAGAGATCTTAGAATCATAAGAAATTAGTAAGTTGTGAATTATAATACACATATATATTTTAAAATTATTATTTGATTTTATAATATTTATAAATTTAATACTACTATTTTGGTTTAATATAATTTTGTTATATCAAATTTTATCATATGCAGTTTAGTCATCAGTGATTTAACTTTGTGGGAAAAAATATACTAAATTTAAAATTTATTATGAGGCCGTCGCGAAGCGCGGTTTTTTTCACTAGTTACATTAAAAAATGATAGATCACATTCTACTTCTTTAATTAGTATTATAAATATAATTTTATCTTTCTAGTTTATTATTATAGTTTTATTTATTAAATTTTAAATGTCATGTACACAGATTCGACAATTTTCCATTTTCACTTCAATATACCACATATATGAATTCATATATATTTATTTTCAATTTTTTTAATATATGATGCTAAATTCCGTGAGTGTTAGCCCTATGTGTCACTATTTGAACAATAAATGTCCAAAATGGCACAAACGGGGATAATGGTCCTAAATGACACTCCAAAATGTCAGATCGTGTAGCGTTCTAGGGCTGCCTCCAAAACGCTAGAAGATCTAGACGATATGGCGTTAGTCACCAAAATGCTACATTGTATACATACACATAGTCACCAAAACGCTACACGAAGTAGCGTTAAACCTCCAAAACTCTACACAAAATAGAGTTCTTCGTGAATTCTCGAAACGCTACACGAATCTGTTAGGAATTAGAGTTACAGAAGTTTACCGGGGGGGTGGTGAATGTATAACTTCAAAATTTTTTTTCTTTTGATTATACAATGTGATGAACTGTTTGGTTTGAGTGTGTAGCTTTAGTAATTCATAAGTGTTTATATAAGTAGAATGCGAAAATGGAATAAACATATAATTAACTTTAATCTAATGTATATTAGAATTGAGTTTGCTACAATCTGAAATTCAAAGTGAATTTCAGCTTCTTGTTCTTTGAAGAGAAACAAGGTATGAATTCAAAAATTCAGAACCTTTTTAGCTAATGAGGCTGTGCAATACTATATAGACAATATGTCTTTTTGGCACATGCACTCACTAATCAGTTAAGCTAAAACTAGAAATAGACAAAAATAACTTTACGTTTGACTACTATCTATTTCTAGCTAACACACACTATGACAATCCTTTTGCTTCCACCCTTATCATTTCTTCCATTTGTCTTGTTTATCTTCTAAGCTTCATTGTAGATTTGTCTCTATCATTCCAGGTTTGTCTGATCCTGAAATGACAAAGCTTTAATATGTTTGTCTTGTTCTTCTGCAAGTTTATTTAAAATTAGCTCATTTGAAATATTCGAATACTCAGTGTAACTATCATTAGAGAACTCTTGAAGTCGACTGCTTAGTCGAGTACTCAATAAACTTCTCGATTAGTCTTTTGCTTTGATCACTTGTCGATTGGTTTAGACTTCTCGAGTGCATATATAATTTTAATGATATCTTGATTAGACTAGATTTCTCGACTGACTTGATTTTCCTGACTTCTCGATTGTCTTGATTCCCCTTACTTTTACTTCTCAAATTACTTCAGTAACAAGACTTCTCGAATGACTCCCTGGAGTCACTTCTCGATTAGCACATACTTCTTGACTTCTCGATTATCTCCAATTCTTGAATTCTCGAATAGTTTCAATTTGCTTACTTCTCGACTTGATTTACTGGACTTCTCTAATCATTCATTCCATGACTTCTCTACCAGTTGATCGCTTCTGACTTCTCTACTAGGCTAAATTCTCGATTGGTTTCTTGACTTAGAACAATTTCAACATGCAACTTCTTATTATGTCAAAGTCTTCTTGATTTGGTGCATGATTCACCAATCTTGAATCTTCTACCTTTCTTTATTTTTGACTTACATTATTTACATTCTGAAACTACAGTAGAAACATGCTTCTAACTGCAAGAATACATGAGACATAATAAGTCACATGTCCTAGTACAAAGAATCTAGAAATGCTTTAAACAAAACAAGCATTTAGTACATAGTAGACTTGATTTGTTCCATTTTTCTTGCAGAATTCACTTAATGTAGCATTTTTGAATTCTGTTCCATTATTACTTTTTATGGCTACAATAATTATAGGGCCTTTGTCCAATCTTCTCAAATTTTCAATTATAACTTAAGGGGTTTCATCTTTTGAATGCAAGAATTCAACCCAAGTATATTTGGAGAAGTCATCAACCATGACAAGTGCATATCTTTTCTTGGACATGGACATGACATTTACTGATCAAAAAATGTCCATGTGAATCAATTGCAGTGGTTTGGTGATTGAGGTGAATTCTTTACTTCTGTGACTTGACCTCTTCATCTTTCCCTTTTGACATGCCTCACACAATCCTTCTATGCAGAATTCAAGTGAGGGCAGGTCATTTACTAATTCTCTTTTGACTAGAGAATTAATGTTCTTGAAATTTAAATGAGACAATCTCTTGTGCCAAAGCCAGCTTTCATTTTCTGAGGCCTTGGTATAGAAACAACAAATTCTTTCCTTGTTTGCAGAGTCCAAATCTGCTATAAACAAGTTTCCTTTCCATACTCCTTGTAGGGCAACTTCTTTGGTCTTTCTGTGTGATATGAGGCACAATTCTTTGTCAAACTCCACCTTCAAATCTTTGTTACAGAATTGAGTGATGCTGAGTAGATTATGCTTCAAACCACTGACCAAAACTACATCTTCAATGACAACATTTCCATGAATCAATTTACCATATCCCATGGTGAAACCAATGTTGTTGACTCCAAAGGTTACCATTGGGCCAACCTCATCTTTGAACTGTGACAACAGGGATTTGTCACCAGTCATATGCCTTGAATATCCACCGTCTAATATCCACATGACCTTCTTTTTACCTGTGCCCTGCAAATGCAAACAAATCAATTTTTCTTTGGTACCCAAACAAGGTTGGGTCCTTTATGCTTAGTCACAGGAATGTCATTTTTCTTGTTTATAGTCCTAGTCACTTTGTCATGCATACTTTCATTATTCTGATTTTGATTTATAGTCTGATTTATGCTACCAGAACTAGATGCATTTTTAGGTGACATAGAATGTTTTCTACTCTTAACTAGACTAGCAGACTTAGGCCTAACAGTTTTGCTATCTAGATTTTGTCTGATACATCCTTCAACAAACTGTTTCCTTAGGCTAAAGCAAGTATTCATAACATTCAATTTGCATGGCATATAATCAAATTTGTCACAGAATTTATGATTATCATGCATCAAGGGTTTCACATAGTCACATGCAAACTCAACATTGTTAACAACATGTTTCTTGCACACATGTGTAAGGTGATTTGTTGATCCACAGTTTTTAAAAATCTTCCCAGGAGCATTGTGAACATGTTCATAGTTTTTGTGCTTGTTTATGCCAATTTCACCATTTCTATTTGGCCTTTTCTTTTTAACATACATGATCTCAATTTTTTGTGTTTTGTGTTCTGTTTCACCCTGAACATGTGTGGGCTTAATTTTGATTGTTGATTTTTCTGGTTCAACATTAGGCACATCATCTTCAGCTATTTTAGAATCCTCATCATTCAACAGTTGTTTGATGACCAAACTTGCTTCATCAAACTCAACTGTTGATTTTTTAAAAATAGGAGCCTTGACATTTTTCAAAATTTGAGGATTTCTAAAAATTTCAATTTTCCTGCCTCATGTTGAAACAAATTTCTTTTTCTTGAGAGTGTCATAATCAAAGCCAATCCCAATCCTAGAATTTTCCTGATATTTCTCATAAAATTCTTGAACAACAATTGATGAGTTTTGGTAATATCTTATTTTCAATTCATTCTCAGAAATTTATTCTTTAAGAAATTTTTCAATTTGTTCAGAGCAAATAACTTTGTTTTTAAGATACTCATTCTCTTGTTTCAAGTTTTCCAGAGTTATCAAGGACAATTCTAAGGTCTCATTCTTAGGAGTCAGTTCATCATTAGCCTTTAACAATCTAACAATTTCCTCATATGCAGTAGTCATACTAGTATGAATATTAAACATTTCAATGATCAATTCTTCAACAGTCTTCTTATACTGAGAGTTTTACATATCAAGTAAGACTAATGAAGGTACCTGAGTATTTGAGGATGATGCTCCATCATGTGAGTTAGCCATGAGAGCCAAATTTCCATATTCCTCCTCCTCATCTTCATCTGTGTCATCCCAGCATTTTCCTTCAATTATGTAAGCCCTTTCTGTCTGCTTTTTGAGGAGAGCCTCATACTTGGCTTCTAGTTCCAAGTAATCTTTGTCCTTCTTGATTGCTTTAGATTTTCTATACTCTGTTGCAAAGTATCCAAGCTCATTACAGTTATAGCATCTTATTTTAGATCTATCAACTGTTCCAGTTTTATACCCTCCATTGGTGTTGCTTCTTGTTGGAGCTTTTCCTTTGCTTGAAGAGTTGAAATTTGGTCCTGGTTTTAAACCTTTGTTTTTCTTGAATATGAAGTTTCTAAATTTCTTTGTCATGAAGGCCATGATTTTGTTGTCCATTCCTTCAAGCTCTTCAATAGTTTAGAACTCTTCTTCACCTGATGCACTCTTGACAGAGTCTTTTTCTTCTTGTTCATGTGTTAGGAATATATTCATTTTGATGATGTACAAAATACTAGAACAGGGTCTAGCTCAGTTTATCTGTAATAAGTCTTTCTAGTCTCTGAAATGTATAATCAGAGTCTAGATGGTCAACATTCATGTTACTTGTACTTAGAAGAATTTCTGTAGAAAGTGAAACCAGAGTCTGCATGAAGATCAGAGTCTGGAAGGTGATCAGAGTCTATAGACTATCAGAGTCTATGATCTATCAGAGTCTACATGTGATCAGAGTCTGAAGATCATCAGAGTCTGAAGATTTCAGAGTCTATACAGTTGAGGTTAAATTTGGAAGAAGATCACAGGAATGGAAAGTCTTCGAAGATCAAGATAAATATATTGCAGATATGCTATGGGAAAGAAAGAGAATTCTAGAAGGAAACTGTCAACTAATAATTAGGAATTCTATTCCTATTGTAATTTATCTTTCTGTTATTAGTTGATAGGCAGCTCTCTATATAAACTCTATGTAACCTAATTGTAAAATAGTGGAAGTCGAAGCATAATTATCTGAGTGAAATTTTGTGAGAGCATAGAAATAGAGAGAGTTGCTGTGATAAACACAGAGAAGCTGCTAGGGTTTGTGTACACCCTAGGAGAGTTTTGTATTCACAAATCAATAATACAAAACAGTACTTATTCATATTTTTGTGTTTGAGTTTGTTCTTAATTTGATTTTAAATCGGACAGAAAAGACATACAAGTATTCAACCCCCCCTTCTACTTGTACGACTGGGAAAATAATTGGTATCAGAGCCTAACGTTTAAAATCGATCAAAGATGTCTGGAAACAAAGATGACAATTCTAAGATTCCTATGCTTAAGAGAAACGAGTTCACCCACTGGAAGGTTAAGATGCTGCACCATCTGGAAGCAACAGACCCTGACTATCTTGACAGGATTAATGAAGGACCCTTTGTGCCTTTAAAAATTGTGCCTCAAATCAATGAGGAAGGCAAAATAACTGAAGAACACCTCGTTGAGAAACCAAAGGCTGAATGGACAAAAGAGGACAAAGAAAATGTCCTTAAGGAGGCAAAAGTAAAGAACATTCTCTTTAATAGTTTAGATTATGTTCTAACTAACTGTGTCATATCATGCAAGACTGCTAAGGAGATGTGGACAAAACTTGAGGTGCACTGTCAAGGGACTAAAGATGTCAAGAAAAATGCTAGGCTTTGCTTATTCAAGAGTATGAGTACTTTGAAGCAAAATCTGGAGAATCTATCACTGAGATGTATGATAGGTTTACAAAACTCTTGAATGAGATGGCTATGCTTGGTAAGGTTTATGATTCTGAAGATACGAACACCAAGTTTCTGAGAGCACTTCCTGAAGAGTGGGACAATAAGACTACAGCCATAAGAGAAGCTAGAGATTTGGATGAACTAACTCTAGAAGAATTGTATGGCAGACTCAAGACATATGATTTGGAGATGCAACAGAGAAAGAATAAGAAGTCTGTAAAGACAAAATCTGTGGCACTCTTGATGGAGTCTGAGAAAGAACAACATGAACCATCCACAGAAGCAAGAATCAAGGATTCAAGAAAGAAGGGTAAAGCTGCTGTGGAGTCAGAGTCTACTGACACAGACTCTGATTCTGATGAAGAGTTTGATCTAAGTCAAATGATGGCTATGTTTGCTAAAAATTTCAAAAGAATGAAATTCAACAAAAAAACTGGCAAATTTAGCAAAAGGCCATCATTCAAGAAGGAAGATGAAAAGGTTGAGAAGAGCAAGAGTACAATTATCAAACTTGACAAAGCAAAGGTCAAATGTTTCAACTATGGAATATTAGGGCACTTTGCCAGTGAATGCAGAAAGTCAAAAAGTCAAGGAAAAGGAAAAGCACTTCTATCAACAGGAAAGGACTGGGCAGACTCAAGCTCAGAGGATGAAATTGATTATGAAAATCTAGCACTGATGGCATCCTCCTCAAGAAAATCACAGTCTCCCAAAGAACCCTCATCTCCTAAAACTCAGGTATCAATCTTTACTCCTGAATCCTTAATTAATTTAGACTCTGATGGCATAGAGATTGTGAAAAGTGAGGTTAATAAAATAATGACAACATGTAGGTCTCTCACTAGTGAAAGTGAAAGGTTGAGAGAAGAAAATTTAGCCTTAACTAAAAGGAATTGTCATGTAGAATCTGAGTTATTATTAATGGAACAATACAAAAAGGATTCTGAGAAATATAGTCATAACTACACTGAAATTTTGAAAGCCTATGACTATGTTAGGAAAGAACTAGAAGAAGAAAGGCTTAAGTTTAAAGTTTGGACAGACTCTGGAAGAAAAGTTCAAGAAATTCTCAATAATCAAAACGTGTGTCAAACTGCTGGTCTAGGCTATGACAAGAGTCAAGACAAAAGACCTATTGTTGAGAATGATAACAATGAGGAAACTAGCAAAATTAATAAGACTAAAGACAAAAATACATTTGTTCCTGTTAAGTTTGTGATCCCTAAAGAAAAAACTAAAGCCACAAACTCATCTGTCAATAGTCCCCCTGTTGTTGACAAAAAGACAGATGAAACAGGGGCAAATAACTCTAAGAAAATTATAAACATAGGGTACTTGTCTAAGTCTAAGTTAAAAGAAAGGCTAGAGAACTTATCAGAGTCCACCAAAACTAGGAGAAATAGGAATGGTAAGGAAGGCATCAATAAGGCTAATAATTATCAAAAAGATCCTAATGCTCCTAGAAAGAAGTGTTATAGATGTGGCAATCAAAACCATTTAGCTATAGATTGTAAAACAAAAATTGAGAAGAAATCAGAGTCTAGTCCTTCTCAGACTCTGAAAAGTCACTACATACCACAGAAACCTTGTTATCACTGTGGTAGCATATTTCATTCTATATATATGTGTAGGGACTATCATGATTTGTATTACAATTTTTATGAGCTAAAATCTTCTATTGATAAGAGTTGGTATGACACTGTTAAGACTCCACCACAGTCTAGAGCAACAAAAGAGACAGGTAAGCCAAATGTGAAAATTATTAAGCCTGTTTCTCCTAAAATTAGTAGAAAAGGATCCAAAACTATTTGGGTCCTCAAAACATCTAACTAGTTACTTTATGTATGCAGGGAACTAGGGTAAAGAAAGTAACCCTAATCCTGGACAGTGGATGCTCAGGACATATGACTGGAAAGAAATCCCTGCTTACAGACTTTGAGGAAATGGCTGGCCCAGAAGTATCCTTTGGAGATGGCAACAAAGGACAAACACTGGGATATGGCAAGATTGTACTTGGGAATGTCATCATTGAACAAGTAGCTCTAGTTGACGGCTTAAGGCACAATTTAATAAGCATAAGTCAACTTGGAGACAAAGGTTACCATACTGGCTTTGACAACAAAGAGTGTCTTGTGACTCACAAAGAAACAGGCATTGTGGTTTTCAAAGGACACAGACATGGTAACATTTATGAAGCCAGCTTGGAGGATTGCATAAACAGTGAAGTCACATGTCTATACAGCAAGGCCTCAACTGAAGAGAGCTGGAAATGGCACAAGAAACTGTCACACATCAACTTCAAAACACTCAACAAGTTGGTTAAACAGAATCTTGTAAGAGGATTACCACAGGTTGATTTTGTACAAGATGGCCTTTGTGAAGCATGTCAACTTGGAAAACAAAGGAAATCATCCTTCAAGAGCAAGACAATAAATACCATTTCTGAACCCTTTTATTTACTGCATCTTGATTTATTTGGTCCAGTAAATGTTATGTCAATTAACAAAAATAAATATACTCTTGTTATTGTAGATGATTTTACAAGATTCATATGGGCTTTCTTTCTACATTCAAAAGATGAAGCTTCACAACACATAATAGATCATATCACTTTTCTGGAAAGAAAATCACAGAAAACAGTAAGAATTTTGAGGAGTGACAATGGTACTGAATTCAAGAATTCAATCATGGAGAACCACTGTGCATCAAAGGGAATTACTCAACAATTTTCTGCGCCAGGAACTCCTCAACAAAATGGAGTTGTGGAAAGAAAGAATAGGACACTCATAGAAGCTGCCAGAACAATGTTGGCAGAGTCTAAGCTACCAGTATACTTTTGGGCTGAGGCAGTCAATACAACATGTTTCACTCAAAACTGCACTCTAATAAACATGCATGGAAAAATTCCCTATGAAATGATAAAGGACAAGAAGCCAAGTGTGAAACACTTTCACATATTTGGATGCAAGTGTTATGTACTGAAAGTACATCCTGAAAATCTAAGCAAATTCGAAGCCAAGGCAGATGAATCAATCTTTCTTGGATATGCATCGAACACAAAAGCATTCAGAGTGTTTAATTTCAGAACCAAAATTGTTATGGAATCTATTCATGTTGCATTTGATGATAAAAAGTTTACAGAATTACAGGATGAGTCAGAGTCTACAACACTAGAATTTGAAAATCTAAAAAGTTCTGAGATAAATGAAGAAGAAGAGGATGAAGACCCTAGAATAAATCCTGAACTAACACAGGAACCTGCACATTCTGAGGGGGAGCCAGAAAATTCAACTCCAAATAATTCAGAGTCTAACAAGTCAGGGTCTACCCAGACAGAGTCTATCCAGACAGAGCCTAGACAGACAGAATCTAACTCATCAGGGTCTGGATCAAGAAACTCTAAACTCTTGTCAGAGTCAAGCAATTTTGGGGGAGCCTCTTCATTTGAATTTCACTCAAATACAGAAGATGCAAATGACTTAGAGGGAGTTTCAAGTTCAAGAACCAATCTTCCACCTGCTAAAAAATGGACAAGGAATCACACTCCTGACTTTATAATTGGTGATCCTGAGAGTGGTGTACAAACAAGAACAACCATTCAAAATGAATGTCTTTATAGCTGTTTTCTCTCAAAGAATGAACCCAAGAAAATTGAGGAAGCCTTGCAAGACCCTGATTGGATTATTGCAATGCAAGAAGAATTGAATGAATTTGAGAGAAATAAAGTGTGGAAACTTGTACCAAGACCTAGAAATAGATCAGTGGTTGGTGCAAAATGGGTGTATAGAAATAAACTTGATGAGAATGGAACTGTAGTAAGAAATAAAGCAAGGCTAGTTGCAAAAGGATACTCACAGGAGGAAGGAATTGACTATGATGAAACTTTTGTATCAGTAGCAAGATTGGAAGCTATTAGAATGTTTCTAGCCTTTGCAGCTCATTCAAAATTCAAGGTGTATCAGATGGATGTGAAAAGTGTTTTCTTAAATGGAGAATTGGAAGAAAAAGTCTATGTGGAGCAACCACCAGGATTTGTTGATCCAAAGTTTCCTGATCATGTTTACAGGTTAGACAAGACACTATATGGATTGAAGCAAGCACCTAGAGCATGGTATGAAACTCTTTCAAAATTCCTTCTTGAAAATGGATTCACAAGAGGTACCATTGACAAAACTCTCTTTATTAGAAAATATAAAGGTGATATTTTGCTTGTCCAAATTTATGTTGATGATATTATATTTGGATCTACTAATGATAATCTCTGTGAAAAGTTTAGTCAACTAATGCAGTTAAATTATGAAATGAGCATGATGGGAGAATTAAACTTCTTTTTGGGGCTTCAAGTCAAACAGAATGATGATGGAATTTTCATCAATCAAACAAAGTATGTAAAAGAACTGTTGAAGAAGTTTGATATGCAAGATTCTGCATCTGCTAAAACTCCCATGTCAACAGCTACTAAGCTAGACTCTGACCCAAAGGGTAAGAAAGTTGACAACACTAGTTACAGAGGTATGATTGGCTCATTGTTATATTTAACTGCTAGTAGACCAGATATAATGTTTGCAACTTGTCTGTGTGCTAGATTTCAAGCTGACCCTAGAGAATCACACTTAATAGCTGTGAAAAGAATTTTTAGATATCTCAAGGGGCACAAACTCTTGGACTTTGGTATCCTAGAGAGTCAGATTTTTTACTAATTGGCTATTCAGATTCTGACTATGCAGGATGTAAAGTAGATAGGAAAAGCACAACAGGACAATGCCAGTTTCTTGGCAACAGATTAATTTCTTGGTTGAGCAAGAAATAACAGACTGTATCAACCTCAACAACTGAGGCTGAATACATTGCAGCTGGAAGTTGCTGTGCTCAAATCCTATGGATGAGAAATCAATTACTTGATTATGGACTAACATTCTCAAATATTCCTATGTATTGTGATAATACTAGTGCTATTAAAATTGCAGAGAATCCAGTCCAACACTCCAGAACAAAGCACATTGATGTCAGGTATCACTTTATTAGAGAACATGTTGAAAATGGTACTGTGACACTTCACTATGTTCCAACTGACAGACAGATTGCAGACATTTTAACAAAACCACTTGATGAGTCTACCTTTCTCAGACTGGTAGGTGAATTAGGTATGTTAAATATATAAGTGATCAAAAATTACAAGAAGCAAGGTATGTACTTTAATTATAGTCCCTGTCTTAACACACTGTGATTAATTGTTAGTGCAACATTTTGTTTGGTATTTTACCTTGACAGAGTCTAGACTCTGACGAGTCTGTAGACTCTGAAAGTCAGTAGACTCTGAGAAAATTATCGCCTAGACTCTGAAACGGTTAAAATTCGCGCCTGCAGACTCTGATTGCATTTAAAATGTTCAAATGACTTGAAATAGGCGGTAACAGTTATTTTTTTGACCGGGTACAGGCTGTAGACTCGTGTGTATTGTATGCAACTTGAACAAAATAGATTTTTTCATACAATTTACTCACTTGTTTATTGCAATTGATTTCTAAGGCAAAAATATTCACAGAGCTTTTTACGAACCCTAGCTAAATTCTTCAAGCTTCTTCATCACTTTCAACTCAACAACTTTAATGGCTGCCGTTTCTACTGTCATGAGAGGACCCAAGGCGATTGCGTTCACATTTAGGGATTTCGAGTTCATGACCACAAATCATGTTGCTGCTCTTGGAGATAGGAAAGGGGTAGACGCTGACTACTACCCTGTGATGAATTTCTTGGAACAATCCGAGCTACACTACATTCTCAAGGCATCACCAGTCATCCACATGGATGCTGTATCACAAGCATGGAGCACTGCAAAGGTAGTTGATCCTTCTCAGGATCAACCAGGTAAAATAATGTTTACCTTTGGTTCGACTACATTTGATGTCACTGCAGATGTGCTTAATTCTGTGTTTAAACTGCCTGTTAAGTCTACTTTTGATGAAATTGTATCTGATGATGACATTAAAAGCATGTTTAAGGAAATAGGTTATTCTGCTAGCTTAGATAACATGAGCAAGATAACTAGGCCTTACTTAAGGAAAGAATGGTCATTTTTCTTCGATCAAATTGCTAAGTGTTTTACTGGTAAGTGTAGTGGATTTGATGCTATTACTGCTATTACTTATCAAATTGGTCATAGTCTCCTATTTGATATAATAATCAACATTGGTGATATGTTGCTCACTTAAATGGGAGCAAAATTAAATAATGTGCATGAGGGGAGAAAGAAAGTCTACTATAATAGATTTCTTATGATTCTCCTCAATCACTTCATTCCTGACATGTCAACCAAGTTGGCAGATGATTGCTGTGTGCAGGCATATAAACAGCAAATGAGGATATTCTCTGACATTAAGAGAATTCATGACAAAAAGAAGAGTCTACCTGCAATGACATATCCACAAGTAATGCAGGTAAAACTCTCATCCTACAAACCTTCTATCTACAATGCTTCATTTTTTGGTGGTGAAATGGTGCAGGAACAAGTAATGGAGAGTCCCCCTGCACCTACCCAAGTCACCCAATCCCCTTCAATTATACAATCTTCCAAACCAAAATCCAAAAAGAAACCAACCTCTGGTGTCTCTCAACAGGCACCAGTTGTAAAGAAGAGAAAATTGATTCAACCTAGGCTTATAGATGAGCACAGTGATGAGGAGCTCAATCCACTAGAGAAGCAAGTTGTTGAAGGACTTTCTTTGCTAAAGGAAGGTCATGATACACTTGATTCTAACCTTCAAGCCAAGTCTGTAGACTCTCAAAAGGCTACAGACTCTGAAAAACCTAAGGAAGCACCTCAGGATTCTCACATTGAGTCTCCCGAGAAATCTTTTGCTAAGAAGTACAGAAGGTTAATGAAGGCTTATTCTGCACACACACACAAGCCTGTTATTATTACTAACCCTGTTTTGCAGGAAACAGATGCTCTCAAGGCTTCTGCAGAGCCAGACTCTGAAATCAAGAAAACACCTGAACCAGAGTCTAATGTTGAGTCAGAGTCTAGACTGCCTTTAGACTCTGATCATGACACATTTTGGGAAGGAATGCCATTGGATGCAGCCTCATGCCTAATTGATGAGATCATTACTCCAAGTGATGAGGCACTGCTATTCTTATATCCTTTGGTGGAATCAGTTGAAGATCCAGAGCAATATCAGACTAAATCTCAAGTCTTGGATTTTCTTTCAACCTATGAAGCCCTAAGGAAGAGAATGGAACAGGAGCTACAAATGTCTGCACAGGATGTGGTCAAAAATCTCTACAGCTACATATTCAACTCTTCATTCCAAGTACAAGCAGCTGGGCTCATAGAAGGCAGAACTAATGAAGTTCTCAAAGCACTAGGTGTGCCAGACTCTGAACAACAAATTACAAAGAAGCCTAAAAAGCTTAAGGTCCACAAAAGGAGAGCATCAGAGTCTGTTGCTGAGTTGGAAACTGAGATTGAGCAACCAGTTTTTAACTATGAAGCAATTTGGGATAATGGAGTTACCTACAGGACAGCCATTCAATGGATCTCTCAAATTCAACCTCTGTCAAGACAGGTGGCTGACTATCTTGTCCATAATATAGGTACAATTGCCAACAAATACATCTATCCAACCTACCAAAGTAGACTGGATCAATTCAAGGGCACTTATTTTCAAAGAGTAAGAAGGGAACTGCAGGACCTCTTCAATCTCACAGATGCCCAGACAATCAATGCAATCCATCTCAGGGCCTTTCATCACAAGTTGGATGCATTTATTCTTGAAGACCAACAGGAGGTAGCAGGTGGTGCAAGGCAGTTGGAGGATGGGACTAGTGCACCAGTGGTGACTAGTGATAAAGATGCTCAGTCTGCCTCATCCACACAAGAACCACCTAGTCAGAGGTTGGGTGATAGTGGGGCAGGGGAGTATGCTGTTGGGCCCTCCTTGACAACTCATCAAAGAGCTGATGAGAACCCCAGTGATATGGGAGGACAGACTCTGATGGATGCTCATGAAGTGATTTCCCAATCTATTCTATCAGAGTCTATCCACCTTGAGGGGGAGTCTCATGCACCAATAGTCAAAGATGGTAACACTCAGACTCTGGCTTCTAATGAAGTCATGCTGAAGCAGTCAGAGTCTAGACTAGACCCTGAGACTGGAATACTGGAGCCAACAGACTCTGAAAAGAGAGAAGATGCTAGTAAGGGTTCAGAATCTGTTGATGCTCACCCCTTGGTGAAATCCCCTAGCCTTCAGACATTTGAAGGGGTTCCCCTCCATCAAGGTGGTTCAGGTATTGAAGCACCATTTTTATCTCTCAACCCCTCTTCTGTAGGTTTACTTAGTGCACCCTCCAAATTGAGTGACAAAATATATGAGAGGCTGGCACTGGACCAGGCAAAAGGAGAGGTAGATAAGGCTGTAAAGAGCCTGAGTGAGATTGAGAAAGTGGGTGCCCAACCCCACTGTGAGCATGAGAGATTAGGGTATCCTGAACCTAGCTTTACTTATTGGGATCAAGATTTTCCAAAGAGTTGGTCCAATGAGTTGGAGGGGATGGATGACAATTCACTATGTCTGATTGTGCAGATTGGCAAACAGGAGGAGGCTCTTGCTGCTCAGAAATCATTTACACAGAGACCCCAACTTCACCTGGTGGATTCTCTAGCAAGGAGAGCAGATAGAGTCATGGAGGCTTTGGTGGATAACCCTGTCATTTTCACTGAGGCTGCAACATTGAAGTCAGAAGAACCTCTTTTAATAATGCCTATAAGGGCTAGACTTCCAGAGTCTACAGTCTCTGATCACTCTCAGGAGGAGTCAGGGTCTATAGTCCCATTTGCAGTTTCGGAGTCTACACCACCACCAGAGTCTACACCTCCATTCACAAAGCTAGAGCCTGTTGCTGAGGAATGCACTTCTGCAGATGATGATCTTGTTACTCCTTCTTTTATCTATTTTGATAAGGTGTTTCCTCAGTCTTGGGAGTCTGCACAGCAAAGAGGCATCAATGATAAAGATTCTTTTGAGTGTATTTTGGATATTCATCTTTCTGAGAGACTTAAGGCTTTTCAAAAAAAATCTTTTCAACAGGAACATGGTTACTATCCTGGTGAAGAAGATCAAGTCTTAGATGGAGCTGTTAAAGTTAAGCTGCCTGATGTTGCTGCTCAATTATCCAGTGTGGTCCAAGACATTTCTCATATTAAAATAAAGCTTACTAGTGTTGATAATACAACTTCTCTGCTCAATACAAGATTTGACAGAATTCACTCTCTTCAATTATCCAAAGAGGTCGCTTTTAAAGATGCTCTAGCTGCTATCACTACCACTCAAGCCTCTCTTCAAACTACAGTTTCTGATTTGACCACTAAGGTTGATTCAGTTATTGCAGCCCAGGCAAATATCTCCACTGTTCTTGAGCAGTTTCTTTTGGCTGTCACCAGTAATGATGATGTCAAAAAGGGGGAGAAGGTGAAGCAAGGTGAGTCCTCCAAGAGACATAAGGATGAGGGATGCAAGAATAAATCAAGGGGAGTTAAAAGGAGGAGAGATGGTGATGATGTAGATAGTTCTCATGGTTCCAAGGGTCTTGATGGTGTGCAACAAAAGCAATCTGTAGTAGCAAGAACTCAAACATATCAGTCAGGGACTAGACATGGGAAATCAGAGTCTAAGTCAGACTCTGATAAGCAAAGAAAGAAGTCAGACTCTGATCAAACTCAAGAACCTTCATACTGGAAGTGCAGTCAATCAAATCTGTAACTTAGAGCTAAAAAGAAGATAGGTCTTGGAGGATTTGAAGAATCTGACATTGACAGAACATCTACTCTAACCAGGGATCCTCAATCCTTGACAGATAGGCAGTTTGAGAAGATCACTCAGAAGCACTTAAATAAAGTGGTGTCTGCTCAAATTGTGTATAATGTTTTTGAAACAAAGATACAAGGAGGTCAGGGAGGTACAGAAAAGGTGAAGAATGAGATGCTGGTTTACTTCTTAGAAGGTGGAAGTGTAAGATGGATTAGTCAGTCAAATTTTATCTTTTTCAAACAGGCTGAGGAACTACAGTATATTAGATTCCTACTTCAAATTGCTTATGAAGTTAACAAGAGCAAAGAAGCTGTCACACACAAATGGTTCAAGGAGATTGATAGGAAGCTGATTTTGCACAGACAGGCAAATCGACAAATGGGCAAATTTTCTTTAAAATATGTTGATACTGAGGGAAATGATCAAGTCATGCCATTGGAAGAAAAATAGATTAAATTTCAAGAAGGTGTGGGTCATTACTTTGGGTTTCAGCCTATGAGTGGGAAAATTAGTGTTCATATGTTGAAGGACTTAAAAGATCAAGAAAGCAGTGCAAATGATCTGAGAGCAGCTTACTATCAAATCAAATGTTCAAATGAAGAAATGAAGAAATTAAAGAAGTTTGTTGGTGAAGCTCTTGCAATTGTGGAAGAAAATATGCTAAACTCATTTTTGAAGAACAATCCAGCCTTTGAGAAGATTAAATGAAAAGTAATTTTTTTTAATTCTTTTATACTGTTCTAGATTATTAGTTTTATTCTTTAGTTTTGACATCATCAAACCTTGATTTATGCTTACATTTTATAAAGCATAAATAGGGGGAGATTGTTAGGAATATATTCATTTTGATGATGTACAAAATACTAGAACAGGGTCTAGCTCAGTTTATTTGTAATAAGTCTTTCTAGTCTCTGAAATGTATAATCAGAGTCTAGATGGTCAACATTCATGTTACTTGTACTTAGAAGAATTTCTGTAGAAAGTGAAACCAGAGTCTGCATGAAGATCAGAGTCTGGAAGGTGATCAGAGTCTATAGACTATCAGAGTCTATGATCTATCAGAGTCTACATGTGATCAGAGTCTGAAGATCATCAGAGTCTGAAGATTTCAGAGTCTATACAGTTGAGGTTAAATTTGGAAGAAGATCACAGGAATGGAAAGTCTTCGAAGATCAAGATAAATATATTGCAGATATGCTATGGGAAAGAAAGAGAATTCTAGAAGGAAACTGTCAACTAATAATTAGGAATTCTATTCCTATTGTAATTTATCTTTCTGTTATTAGTTGATAGACAGCTCTCTATATAAACTCTATGTAACCTAATTGTAAAATAGTGGAAGTCGAAGCATAATTATCTGAGTGAAATTTTGTGAGAGCATAGAAATAGAGAGAGTTGTTGTGATAAACACAGAGAAGCTGCTAGGATTTGTGTACACCCTAGGAGAGTTTTGTATTCACAAATCAATAATACAAAATAGTACTTATTCATATTTTTGTGTTTGAGTTTGTTCTTAATTTGATTTTAAATCGGGCAGAAAAGACATACAAGTATTCAACCCCCCCTTCTACTTATACGACTGGGAAAACATCATGTTCTTCAAGTCCTTCAATTTTTAGTTTCTTGCTTATACCAGTCTTCTCAGCTCTGGATGGTTCATTTGCAACCAAGGCACTTGAGACATTAGCCATTTTTCCTCTATTTGTTAAAATGGACTTCTTTTGGTAGAACTCCAGTTCACATGTTTTTAAAATTCCATAGAGGGTTTCAAGTGAAAGTTTTGTTAGATCTCTCCCTTCTCTAATTGCAGAGATTTTGTGCTCCAAATATTTTGGGAAAGTCAACAAAACTTCATGTTCTTCTCCTTTATTTCATAGTACTTTCCATGGAGTTGAAGGTCATTGATGAATTTGTTAAATCTTTCAAACACCTCAGTTATGCCTTCATTTTGTTTTGACATGAAAGCTTCATACTGTGAGACAATGAGTTGCCTTTGGTTGTCTCTCACATCTTCAGTTCCTTCACACAGAATCTCTATGGTTTTCCATATATGTTTTGCAGAGGTGCAGTTGACAATGTTGTTGTACATAAAAATGTCTAGAGATTCTATGAGTATGAGCATTAGACTATTGTCAAGTGACACCTTCTCTTTTCTGTGTCTGTGTACTGAGATGGATCTTTGGGTATCCATATTGCAGGTATCACTTCAGAGCCACTGGTTGTTTCAGGAATCAATGTTACTGGCATAAAGGGGCCATTCTTCAAGATCTCTGGATACATGGAGTTGGCAGCCCTTATGAACATTAACATCTTCCTTTTCCATAGGTTGTAGTTTTCTCTGTCAAAAGGAGGAATCTTTATACCGCTTAGCTTCTGAGAACTCATTTTGATCTTCAAACTGTATGTATGTTAAAAGCCTGAACTTTGATACCACTTGTTAGGAATTAGAGTTACAGAAGTTTACAGAGGGGAGGGGGTGAATGTATAACTTTAAATTCTTTTTCTTTTGATTATAAAATGTTTTGAACTGTTTGGTTTGAGTGTGTAGCTTTAGTAATTCATAAGTGTTTATATAAGTAGAATGCAAAAATGGAATAAACATAGAATTAACTTTCAATCTAATGTATATTAGAATTGAGTTTGCTAAAATCTAATTTTCAAAATGAATTTCAGTTTCTTGTTCTTTGAAGAGAAACAAGGTATGAATTCAAAAATTTAGAACCTTTTTAACTAATAAGACTGTGCAATACTATATAGACAACATGTCTTTTGGCACATGCACTCACTAATCAGTTAAGCTAAAACTAGAGATAGACAAAAATAACTTTACGTTTGACTACTATCTATTTCTAGCTAACACACACTATGACAGTCCTTTTGCTTCCACCCTTATCACTTCTGCCATTTGTCTTGTTTATCTTCTAAGCTTCATTGTAGATTTGTCTCTATCATTCCAGGTTTGTCTGATCCTGAAATGACAAAGCTTCAATATGTTTGTCTTGTTCTTCTGCAAGTTTCCTTGAAATTAGCTCAGTTGAAACATTCGAATGCTCAGTGTAGCTATCATTCGAGAATTCTTGAAGTAGACTGCTCAGTCGAGTACTCAATAGACTTCTCGATTAGTCTTTTGCTTTGATCACTTGTCGATTGGTTTAGACTTCTCGAGTGCATATATAACTTTGATGACATCTCGATTAGACTAGACTTCTCGACTGACTTGATTTCCCTGACTTCTCGATTGTCTTGATTCCCCTTACTTTCACTTCTCAAATTACTTTAGTAATAAGACTTCTCGAATGACTCCCTGGAGTCACTTCTCGATTAGCTCATACTTCTTAACTTCTCGATTATCTCCAATTCTTGACTTCTCGAATAGCTTCAATTTGCTTACTTCTCGACTTGATTTACTGGATTTCTCTAATCATTCATTCCATGACTTCTCTACCAATTGATCACTTCTGACTTCTTTACTAGGCTAACTTCTCGATTGGTTTCTTGACTTAGATCAATCTGCAACTTCTTATTCTGTCAAAGTCTTCTTGATTTGGTGCATGATTCACCAATCTTGAATCTTCTACCTTTCTTTATTTTTGACTTACATTATTTATATTCTGAAACTACAGTAGAAACATGCTTCTAACTGCAAGAATACATGATATATAATAAGTCAAATGCCCTAGTACAAAGAATCTAGAAATGCTTAAACAAGGCAAACATTTAGTACATAGTAGGCTTGATTTATTCCAACAGAATCATCATTTTGAAATGATATTAGGGTCACTTATTCAATTTGTGCCATTTTGGACATTTTGTTTCAAAATTATGTCATTGAGGGCCTTTTTTCAAATTCCATCGAATCGAGTTCAAATTGCTCCCTAACTAACGAAGCTAACTTGAATCGAGTTAGAATTGCTCCCTAACTAACGAAACTAACTTGAACAGGCGTATGAAGTGCTGAAGGCATCCAAGTAGTAAGCCCACCCCGAAGACAATTGGAGGATGACAAAATTATCAAAGAGAACACAAGTCTGATGACGGAACAAAAGGATGCCAAACAAAACTCAAAAAAGTATGAAGGAATAGTGAACGAAATAAATGATAAATTGATAAGGTAGGTAACAAAAACAATAGAGCAATAAACATGTAAACAAGAGTCAATAAGGAAGCATATAGTGGACAAATCTCCTGAGAAAGTTCTTGATTTGCAAACTATGTCTTCCAAAATCCAAATCCAGATTTTCATACAAGCCATCAATCAATTCCTACTATATATATATTTTTCTCATTATTAATTACATCAGTTTTGTGACCAATACATATCAATACACTCGGTGTTACCAAAAAATAAAAATCAAAGGATGGGAAAAAAGGTATACAGCATGAATGACACCATAACCCATGTCCCACAATGCAATAAGTGGGTAATCTTTGTAAGCGAAATATAAAAATGAAGTAAAAATCAATCACACGAATCTGTTAAATGGCTTCCTTCCAAATGCAGCAGGCATAGATACAGTTGAATCCACGCTTCGATCCCCTATTGATGGCGGAGGGCGGTGTTTCTCTAACACCTTCTGAGAAGCTAAATCCTTGCTAGACCCTTTATTCCACTTGAAAGAGCCCATGCTTGGAGCCAGAGGAAATGAAAACCTCCTCTTTGACGTCTGACTTCCCGGAGTCCCTGGTGCACTCTCCTTCAGGTTGCTAGTTGGTCTTACTTTTGCTATTGCTGAAACAGTCGGAGACATGTAGTTTGGAACAGAAAATGGTGGGCAGCTTACTAAACTGTCATCATCTTTTAGTGGCACATCGTACAGTGAATTAGCACCAAAATTTCTTGGTCTTGAATATTTCATCATATTTGAGTTCATTGATGGTGGGGTTCTAGTGGGGGTAAACATTTGTCTTGTTCTTACAGGTGCAGCTGATCTTGATGATTTAGGTGTGGGCGTCTCAAGATTGTCATAGCCAAAATTATGTTGCTTGTAGTTATTGGACTGTGATCGTGGGCTCGGCTTGTGCTCAGGGGTTGGCCTCATGGGTGCTTGAAGGAAAGTCTTCATGGTTTGGTTTTCTGGTGGCTTCGCGGAAGGGAGCTGACGTTCCAACCAGGTCCACCACCAGGGGAATCCACCTGATACAATATCCCTCGGAGGTGATTGACCAGGTTTCGAATTGCCTTTCCACAACTGATCAAGGCCAGAAAATTAAGAGTTAAAGGAGAGATCAGAAAAAATAACTACCAAGCTGATACCAAATTCTTTGCAGTGTTCATGATAAGATATCAGAATAACTGTATAAAATGATTTAATAAATAATAGCAAATTTGTATCCTGCTCTTTGTCTATAGTTTAACACTCTGTTATATCTTAAACAATAGAATGCAAACAATTTATGTATCCCTCAAAAACCAATTTGTAATCAACATACATGTGAAGATGGTGTGTGCTAAGTGTAGTTACTATTGCATGTGATGTAAACAGTTATTCCTGCCAAAAAAGAATGATACCTGGTGGGAATATGCGTATGCCATAGCCCTTTCTCTCTTGACGATTGCCTCCACCTTTTTCTGCATTCTTGCTTCTACTTCCTCTTTTGTTAGCAAGCTATCATCCCAATTTTCATTGTCACCTGCCTCTGACTACAGATGATATCTCAAATTAAGAATCACAATTTGTTAGATATATGTTGTAAACTTTTAAAACCAAGTTTTCCTGTAATATTTGTTCAGCCTTCAAATGCTTCTCATTTTGTGTATGTTGATAAGACAACTTCAGGTGAAGGCCAAGAACAATATCATCAACATTTACTTATCTGCTTTACATGCAAGAAATGTTGTCACAGTTTTAAAAAGTAAGACATGTAAACTTACATTCCATTTTCCCAAGGTACTCTCTGTTTCCCTATCATTCTTGTTGACTTGGCGTTGGAGTGCCTGGTTCTCTAGCATTTGGATCCTTCGCGACTGAATTTGAGTTTGAACCCTAACAAGGAGCTGCATATGTTTCATGGCATTACTTGTCTGACGTTTCACATTCTGTCCTCTCACAACTCCTTGAAGCCTTACAAGACCCCGCAAAGCTCTAAAGCTTCTCCTTGCCTGTTGAAAATTAACAAATTATGTCAGTAAGGCCATCTCACTTCCCATCACAAAAAATCCACTTCTGCTAGTTATTTTTTTCTCCACGTTTAGAAATTGCCAAAATAACTACACAAAAACGAAAAATGTGAAGAGATATGGTCTGTTAATAACGAAATTTGATTTTTTTCATCTGAAACCATTTTCTAATGTTATTTAAAGAGGTTTTATATGGAAATAGGCAACTTCACCAAGACACATATTAAAATCAAGGTTTCGGCCAATGAATAAAGATAACAGATCTATGTTGCAGTTGCTCCGTAATTAAGCTAAAATGCATGAATAGGATTAAATAACTAATTTCTACTATATAAGAAGCTGGAAAATAAATAGGAAAATTAATTGAAAACATGACCAGTTGTTATAGTTCATTCCTATGAAAATCTAAGTTAGACATGAAAGTGTCATCAATGATCAACAATATGAAACCATAAAAAATTGTTATAAGCTCACCATATAACCTCTATAGGCTGCTTGGATCTTGGTGGCAGAAATATGATGATTTCTAAGAGTTGGTTCTGGTCTAGGGCGATAACCTCTAGGGGAAGCAGCCCTTGGAGTAGCAGCTCTCGGTGATGTGACCCTCGGAGAAGCTGCCCTAGGGGAGGTGATCCTTCGAGAAGTGGCTGCCCTTGGAGAATTGATCCTCTGAGAAGCATTTCTAGGCGAAGAAATCCTTAAAGATGCACTCCTTGGAGAAGCTGGCCTTGCAGTTAACGAAGGTGGTAGTTTCGGTAGCTCATAAGGCGTGGGAGGCCGAAACTGTAATTGTTGTTGGTCTACTTCCCCCAATATTTTCTCAATACTGCTTGGCTCTCTAAAGAGAGGAATAAACGATTTGGTCTCTGCATGCTTCAAAATTCCTCGTCCCTTCTTTTCCTTGGAACGTTTTTTCTCTGATCCCTATAATATTGATTGCTGATTAGGAAAAGCAAACAGATGAACTGGTAGACGGCAGTAAGGAAATATATCTGATCATTCACGTATATTATTTGCATTGCTTTTTGGTTGAACAATACTAAGAAATTCAGTATGGCATGCTGATGTTCAGTAACTTCTGTATACACTTTTAAGTTTTATCTAGATCAGAATTCTAATGCACTACGCACAAATTATCCCATTTGAATAATTTGCATACTTTAATATCTATAACTACTTGAGCTGGTCACAAAAAACAAATCACAACTTCCGGCACTGCATAACACTTTCATATTATATTTATATTAAATGACAAATTGTAAGATGATAATCTACCGGCCGAAATAAAAAGATCTGCACTTCCCGCAGTTTCAGGATAAAACTCAAAAATACTCATAATTAAAGTTTCAGTTTTTTTACTTGACGAGAAGATGTTAAAATTCATTAATTCAAAAGAAAGAAGTCCACATACTTTTTCTAGTTTCTCCTTGGAGTTGGGCACAAAAACCCTCTTAATTGCAGAAAACCAACTCCCTTTCCTTCCCATGTTCGTAGCATTCCTATATTAACCTGTGAAGTAAGAAATCTTAAACGATTGAGCATGTCCTGATCCAACAACATAAAACTGTTTTCGTAACATCCTATATGAAATTATAAATCATATATGATCCTAGATCACTATTATTTTCAAAATTATATGTTAGTAAGTTCCAAGGCATGAAACTGAGAGGAGTTGAGACAAAAACAAAAGATAACATAAATTGAAACACCAAAAAGTGTAGGCATTGAAATATCTCCACAAAAGATCTTATATAAAAGTGTAGGCATTGAAATATCTCCACAAAAGATCTTATACTAAATATCTAAAATTTGGCCTTCAAATGGCTGTTACAATTGGAAAACAGGAACAAACAGACAGGAAAACAAAATAGCAGGTGAACTTTATACTGTAGAATAAATTTAATTATTGAGTAAAAAACAAAGATGAACAGGGTACTAGGTCACATACCATATATTAAAGATAAGTCACAAAATCTTGAAAAAATATTAACCAAGATATTATCAGAAAAACTGTAGCTTTCTTTTTGGGCAAAAAAGAAAGAAAAAGTGGACCAAAAACAGATAGATCAAAACAAAATCTTGAAATTCAAAAAAAAAAGCCTTGAGAAGATGAATTAGTGAAAGAATTGATCTTGAAACAAGAAACACAACCCAGAACTATAAAAAAATTTCAGACCCTCCACAATTCTCAAATAACCTCAGCTCTTCAGAACTTTACACAAGTAACCAAGAGTATTAGCTTAACTAAACACATAGATACAAAATTTTATAACTATATATAGTAGTTAATATCTCTGATCAGGTAAGATATGTACCTTGTAGTGAAATTTGAGCCTTACAGAAAGCCTGCCTGCACCAAGTAAAAGTTTTGCAAGGAAAAAAGATGATCCACCTTGTTAATTATATCTGTATGTATAGGTGTGTGTAACTAATCAACCTTCCACCATAACATGCTTCATTCTTTCATACCAACTTTATGAAAAAAAGTGAGCAAGAGAATAATAAGAATTCTTGGTTCAATAATAGTGGGCTTTTGTTATTGTTGTTGTTTGTAATATAAGTGTATCTTTAAATGATGTTCTTGAAATAAAATGAATAGGCTAGTAAGCATTTAACTTTACTTTTATTCTTCTTCTTACCACCACCACCTTTCACCTTTTATGCTTTTATAAAAATTCTTTAGAGTTGAACATGATTGATTTTGAAAGGGTAAGAAGAGGTTGGCCACTTTCTTACTCAATGGTTGTGTCCACCTTCAACCAACTTTACTTAAATGGGAAGACTATTTTAATCCCTCTTATTTTATTACATTTTACGCACGTATGATCGCATACCGTTAAACCCTGTTTAAAGTAGTAATTTGGGATCAAAGAAAAAAATTATTTTATTAAATTTATTACTTTATTGAGAATAAAAATACACGGTCTTCATTATATTGGGACGGGAAAAAAATTATTTTAATGAGTTTATTATTTTATCAATTATTACTTAATCGAGTTCAACTATATGTAGTCGATATATAGATTTGGGGTCGGGGAAAGATATAAATTTTTAATTCAATACAATTAAATGTAGTTAAAATTAATTGTAAATATAATTATAATATTTTCAAAGAACATAAAAATAAATTATATTTAATTATAAATCATTTTTCTGTAAATATGTTTTTAAAATATTAAATTTGCAAATAAATTTATATTTTTCTTAATTTCTCAATATTATATTTATTAAACACAGTATAATAATAATTGAACCATTTATAATATATTTTACCAGAAAAAACTCCTCTATAATATATTAGGAATCTTTATAAAAAAAATTAGTATCATATTTTTTTTATAAATTCTATAAATTAAAAGTTGAATTTTTTTAAAATATTAAAATAAAATGAGAGATATTTGGTTAAATAATTATTTAGTAATATATATTGAGAGAAATATTTTTCGAATAAATAAAAATAAAATAATTATAAACAAATTTCAGAATATAAAAAAATAGACCGATAATTTTATGAAAATTATATTATATTATATTATATATATATTTAAATTTATTTATAATATTTCGGCTTAAAAATCTCGGACGAGGATCCGACACAGTATATGCACATATGCTGGTATATTATAACACAATATATTATTATCTAGAACATCAATTGCACACTTTGGTAACAGCTGTTAGGCTGGTTCTAATCTAATCTTTAATGTTTCTACGCAACTATTATTTATCATCATTTATACTAGGTAAAATGGAAGTCTATGATGATAATGATTTTTTCTTACCAAATACCAAATAATTGTTAAACACCACCATGTCATTATTTGTCAATTGTTTGGCGCGTAAGACCCCGATTCTAAGTACTCCTATTATTTGCTGTAACTTTACACTTGTAGCCCATCACTGTTTGCATCAACACTTAAAACTGTGTTGTAGTGATCCTGCAGTAGCATGTGATTTACTATTTTTTCAAGTGTTACAAATAGATAGCAATAAACAATATACAAAATAATAAATGAGAGTGGACTCTCATTTTTCTCTCTTACTCTACTCATTTCTCTTCATCTTTTTTGATTCTTTGCTTCTATTTAAACAAGAGCTCACTTGTTTTATTAATCTTTCATCCGTCAGTGTCTTCTTCGTCATTTATCTGTGTCTCTCACTTTTATCAACCCATCTACTTCTCTTTTCGTCTTCTTGATTCTGACGATCGATATGTTTTCCCACAATGCTCATCACACCGCTCCCCCTAACCTTAAGTGTCTTCAAGTGCCGGCTGGACCCAGCAACAAACTGTAGTATGTGTTCGACGGCTTCGGTTCAACCTGCTACCAGTTGGATTCTTCGATTTTTCCATTCTCTCACGAAGGAGTTGCTTTTAAGCACAATCAGGTTCTTCCTTCCACTCACTTCTTTTATTCACATGAAATAGATGTCGAACGTAACGCTCTATTTAGAATTGGTGGTGATATTTGTGTTAAACACATTGTTAATTTATTCCATTCACCCTCCTTGATATGGAAAGATTATTGTTTTGGTCTAACTGATGATATGAGTTTTGAATTTGATGTCTTTGAAAATGTTGCTCTTCAATTGTATGGTTCAGTCGGGTTAACTAATGTGGTTAAACATTATGGTGGTTACTTGGTATTTTGTTTTCAAGATTCTAAATGTGTAAATAGAGCCCTAAAATATAGCCTTTTAAAGATTAATGGACATTTGTTTCGTCTACAAAGTTGGTTCGAGTTTATCCCTTGAGTTAGGAACACTGATCAAGTTACTATTTGGGTTAAGTTTATCAATGTGTCGTTTCTTTACTAGACTGTAAATAATTTGTTTCTTGTGAGTCTAGCTATTGGTCAACCTATTGCTATGTCACCAGCAACCTTTGAAGCTATATCTAAGCGTGAACCCCTTCATGAGGCCGAGATGTTAATCACCCTAGGAGTGATGGTTCCCATACCTAGTTCTATCAAGCTAGCGATGTTTTCCCACCCTGTTGATAACAATTCCCTGGTTCAAGTTCTCTACCAGTCGTTCCTTCAATGTGTGTCATACCTCTCTCCCAAACATATAGTCTTTGTATGTCCTCAGTTGCTTAATTAGTCTGTTTCCATTTGAGGAAACTTGAGGTTCTATTTTCTAGAACCCTATTCCAGAGATATCTACTTCTAACGGATATCGTGATGAACCTTCAAGTGAATCAGAAGATGAATCCACTAATCATATTATGACTACTAATGACCCTGTTATGTAGGTTGATAATGAGGTTGGTATTTCTTGTGAATAGCCATTTGCAACCAGCCTTGCTTTGTTCCTTACAACAGTATCAAATTCATCCATCTTATTTTTGTATACCCACTTAGTGCCAATTATTGATCTGTCACTAGGTGGTGGCACCAACTCCCAAACTTTTTTTCTCTCAAATTGATTTAGCTCCTCCTGCATAGCAGTTATCCAGTCATGATCCAATAATGCTTCTTCAACTGATTTTGGTTCTACCTTGGACAGAAAATATGTAAACATACATTCATTCATTGTTGCTCTTCTTGTCCTTACTCCTTCTTCAGGATTACCAATGATTTGATCACCTATGTAAGCCTTGTTCCACTTAGTTGAGTGACCCACACCTCTCTATCCTGAAGTGGCTTCCTCCTGATTTAATTGATTAACATTTGTTGTAGATCTTTGAGAAGCTCCCCCTGAGTGAATGCAAGGGTTGTGAGGAGAATTCCCAAGTTGAATATGACTGAAATCCTCAGCATTTACCTCTTCATTTACTCCATGTGAGATTTCTACATGTGAACACTCATGTGCATTTTCATCTATGTCATGTTAGTGGCTTCCAATTCCATTTCATTCTCAAATCTCAAAGTGTCACAGTTTTCTCCTTCAAGGCTCGTGGCAGGAAACTTGAAGTCATCAAAAGTCGGATTTGTACTTTCTATTACTTTTTGTTGATCAATCACATATACTCTATAGACAGTTTTGTCTAAGAAGTATCCCATAAAAATTCTTTCATATGCCTTGGCTTCAAACTTCCCAAAGTTGTCAGCATCATCCTTGAGAACAAAGCATTTTGTTCCAAACACATGCATGTATTTGACAAATGGTCTTATGTTTATCATGATGTGAAAAGGAGTCTTTCCAACTGATTTTGTGATGAGTGTTCTGTTTTGAGTATAGCATGCAGTCCTAACAGCTTCAGCCCAAAAACTGGTTGGAAGACTTGCTTCTGTTAACATGGTTCTTGCAGCTTCAATAAGAGTCTTGTTCTTTATTTCAACAAATCCATTTTGTTGTGGAGTCCTTAGAGATGAGAATTGATGAGTGATCCCACTTTCCTTGCAGAATTCACATAATATAACATTTTTGAATTTTATTCCATTATCACTTCTTATGGCTACAACAGGTGTAGGACCCTTGTCCAATCTTATCAGATTTTCAATAATTAACTCAGGAACTTCATCTTTTGAGTACAAGAATTCCACCCAAGTGTATTTGGAGAAGTCATCAACCATGCCAAGTGCATATCTTTTCTTGGACATGGACATGACATTTACTGGTCCAAAAAGATCCGTATGAATCAATTGTAGTGGTTTGGTGATTGATGTAAATTTTTTACTCTTGTGACTTGATCTCTTCATTTTCCCTTTTTGATATGCCTCACATAATCCTTCTATGCAGAATTCAAGTGTGGACAGGTCATTCACTAATTCTCTTTTGACTAGAAAATTAATGTTCTTGAAATTTAAATGAGATAGTCTCTTGTCCCAAAGCCACTTTCATTTTCAGAGGCCTTGATGTAGAAACAATAATTTTTTTCCTTATTTGCAGAATCTAGATTTGCTACAAATAGGCTTCCCTTTCTTACACCGTAAAGTGCAATTTCTTTAGTCTTTCTGTGGGATATTAGGCATAAATCCTTTTCAAACTCCACCTTCAAGTCTTTGTTACAGAATTGAGTGATGCTTAGTAGATTATGCTTCAAACCACTGACCAAATCTACATCTTCAATGACAACATTTCTATGAACTAATTTGCCATATCCCATGGTGAAACCAATTTTGTTGTCTCCAAAGGTTATCATTGGGCCAGCTTCCTCCTTAAAGTGTGATATCAGGGCTTTGTCACCTGTCATATGTCTTGAGCATCCACTATCCAAGATCCATATGACTCTATTTGTCTTACATGTGCCCTGCAAGTACAAACAAATCAAGTTTTCTTTGGTACCCAAACCATGTTGGGTCCTTTCAATTTAGCTGTATACATGTCATTTGCTTTCTTTACTGTCATAGTCCCTTTGTCATGTATCTCTACATTTTTCTTGTTTTGATTTTTAGTCAATTTTGTACTTCCTGAACTAGGTGCATTTCTAGGTGATAGTGATTGTTTTCTTTGTTTAACAAGACTAGCAGTTTTAGGTCTAGAGGTGTTGATGTTCAACTTTTGACTTATGCATCCATCAACAAATTATTTTCTGAGCCTAAAGCAAGTGTTCATGATATTCATATTACATGGCATGCAGTCAAATTTATCACAAAATGTTTGATTATCATGCATCAAAGACTTAACAAAACCACGGGAAAACTCATTATTTTTAACAATAGGCTTCTTGCATATATGAGTTAAATGATTTGTGGATCCATAATTCTTGCATAATTTTCTAGGTGCATTGTGCAATGGAGCATAATTGTTGTGTTTGTTGATGCCTACTTTTCCATTCATGTTAGGGTTTTTTTCTTACTATGCATGGGTATAGTTTCTTTCATAACTTGTTTCTTCTCAGTTAGAACAGTTATAGGAGAAGTTTTGATTTCCTCTTTCTTTGTCTTAACAAGGGGCTTAGTCTTTTGGGTTTCAAAGTCATCCTCATCTTGTAGCTGTTGCTTGATGATAAGACTTTCCTTATCAAATACAACATCTGCCTTTTTAAAAATAGGATTTTTGACAGTTTTTAAAACATGAGGATTTCCTGGCACTACAATTTTCTTTTCCTTTGTGAAGATATGATTTTTCTTTTTTAAGGACTCATAATCAAAACCAATTCCAACTTTGAAATTTTCCTGATGTTTCTCATGGAATTCCTGAACTAGGATTAAAGAGTTTTGGTAAGATCTGATTTTTGGATCATTCTCAGAATTTTGTTCCCTTAAAAACTTTTCAATCTGTTCAAGACAGGTAACTTGTTTTTCAGATATTCATTCTCTTATTTCAAAGATTCCATGCTCATAAGACTTAGTTCTAGACGATCATTTTTCACAGATAATTAATCATTCACTTTTAGCAATCTATTAATTTCCTCATAGGCTGCAATCATGCTAATATGTATATTAAACATTTCAGTACTCATCTCTTCTACAGTCTTTTTATATTGAGAATTAGACATATCAATGGATGTTAGAGTGGGTACCTGACTTGTTGAGATGGATCCCTCATAACTAGATTTAGACATGAGAGCTAGATTCATAAATTCTTCATCCTCATCATTGTCATTCCAACACTTTCACTCAGTTATGTATGCCTTTCACTTGTTATGTATGAGTTTCAGGTTAAGTTAATCAGAGGGTGGTGAATGATTAACTCGAATTTTTCTTAATTTGTTTAACTTATGTAACTAGTTTATAAAATGTGTTTGTATAATAGAGAAATTCATAATTAAAAGATTCAATCATACAACACACAATTTAAACTTTCAATCTAATGTATATTAGATTTTTATTTTACTGCAATCTGAGATTTAAACTTAAATCTCAGTTTCTTGTTCTAGAGAGAAACAATGATAAGAACAATACAAAAATGTTTCACACCCCAATTGCAGAACTCTCTTGTTATTCTATATAGACAACATGTCTTTTTAACTCTACATGTTTTTTACAGACAGTGTTAGCTAAACTGGAATAGTATGAATAAAACTTTACAAAACACTTCATTCCATTTCTAGCTTAGTCTTTAGACTTGACAGTTCTTTACATCTGCACACAACTTCTGTCTTTATCTTATTTGTTTCTCCTAGCTACATTATAGACTTGTCACCATCTGTTCAGGTTTGACTAATCCTAAATAGAACATTGCTGCACAATCTTGTCTATTGCTTCTGAAATTTTCCTGGAAATCAACCCTTTAATTCATTCGAGTTCTCTATAAATAATTCAATGTAATGTTATGTATTTGGACTTCTCGAACTGTTTAAGATTTGTCACTTCTCGAATGATTGAGACTTCTCAAATGATGAGACTTCTCGAATAAGCCATCTTTTACACTTCTCGAATGAGACATAACCTGACTTCTCACATGATACATAGCTTGACTTCTCGAATGATATATAGCTTGACTTCTAAAATTGTTTCCATACTAAAATTCTCGAATTGATCACTTTCTTCACTACTTGAATATGTGACTTAGAGTAAATTCCAGTATGTGCTCAGACTTCTCGAATTGTAGACATTTTGCCTTAAAAATTTTCTTCAACTTGAATCCTTATTTCTCTAGTCTTATTCTCACTGATGCATAATTTATGACTTAAATCTTCTACCAGCTTTACTGAAGTCTTCAACAATAATCACAAATTGAGACATCCATTATGATTTTTAACCTTATAAGGGCCCCAAATATCAACATGAATCATTTGAAATAAAGAAGTAGTTTTAATACTACTAAAAGGAAAAGGCTTTCTAGTCTGTTTGGCCATGAGACATATTTGGAAAATAGAAATATTTATAAAATCTTGAATACAACAATTTAGTTTAAGCAATCTGATTTGATAAAATAGTAAGTGGCCAAGTCTAAGATGCCAGAGTTTAGCTTCTTCTGAGATGCTGAGATGAGCTGTTTTATCAAGTGATTATTCAAAATAGCCAGAGTTGTTAGTTGGATGCACTATAATAGAGACCATTCTGTAAATCACCAAGATGAAGTGGATTTTGTTTCAGAGAAAGGTCTTGGAGATAACATTTAGTGTTAGAAAATAAAAGGTTAGATTTCATGTCCTTTCACAATTTGTGGACTGATATCAACCGATATTTGAACTTTGGAACAAGCAACATTATGCAATATTATTTTATCATTAAAGATAATTGTTCTTGTATGAGTAACTTTGATTTTCCTTCCATCAGGTATGGTAATGTGACTCTCATTACCAGTACATAACAGATTCAACACTTTCAAAATATGACAATGAATTGCTTATATGGTCTGTGGCACCACTGTCAAGAAGACTTTCATTGGAGAAACAAGACATTAGACAAATTTTACCTATAAGTAGAGGTGTTCATGGGTCAGGTTAACCGGCGTTGAGATGTTTTTCTACCCAACCCAATTAGTTCGGTTTGAAATTTTTTAACCTGTTATGTTAAAAATTACTCCCTCCGTCCCACCCATTTATTTACGTTTCAGATAGAGAATCCATCATATATTTTAAGGTGCATATAAAATATAGTTCCGTAACTTATTTTTATAATTTGTTGTTTTTGAATAAAAATTGAATGTTTAAATTTTTATTCAAAAAATAAATAAAAATAAGTTATGGAACTATACTTTATATACCTTAAAATGCATGCCGGACCATCTCTCCGAAATATAAACAAATGGGTGGGACTAAGGGAATATTATACAACCCAACCCTACCTAGTTTAAATCGGTTTGTGGGTCAGGTTGGTTTGGTTTGATCGGTTTATAACTAATATTAAATGACAACAAAACTAAAATAACATTAACTAAATATGTTCATAAATAGTAAAATTTATAACTAATCTAATAAATATTTAAAATTCTATTATATAATTCTAAATTTATAACTAATCTAATAAATATATAAATTATCATTAAAGTATAAAATATCGGATGTAACTATATATTATATAGCATATAATATATACATATCGGGTTGGGTTGGATTGGCTAAAATAATTTTCAACCCACAGTCAAACCATTAATTCGGGTTGAACTCTTTTTAACTCAACTTAATATTGGATTTTTTTCGGTTAAATTGGCCAAAATAAGGGTCGATTTGGGTTGGTTTGATCGGATTTTGTAACCCATGAACACCCCTACCTGTAAGAAGAGCATGGCCAGAGATATCATTTTGTTTAGCATGTGAATCCTTGTCTATCATCTTCTGTTTATTAAGTAGCTCAATGAGTTGATTATATTACTGCATTGTCACATGTACAGACTGATCTTGTTTGATGATGCCCTCAACTTCTTGGTTCTCATTAAGAGCTAATGCAACAAGCTTTCTGTCTTTGTTACCTCTGAAACCAGGAGGATAACCATGGATTTTGAAACACAGATACTATGTCCTACCATCTTACAACGAGTACAGTAATAAGAATTTGCAAGCTTTTGAGTCATCCTTTTAGGAACATTATAGCCTTATTTATGCCAATTTGAGTGTGAAGATTTGTTAAAATTAGAGGTCCTCCTTTTATGCAATGAAAGCTAGGTTCTCAGGTGAATTTATGGACTGATAGAATTCCTTATGGCTTTCCTCTTATGCTACCAATCTATAGACTTGAGTTAAATCTATAAGAGGTGTCATCATAAGAATATTGGCTCTAATCATAGAGAACTGATCATTCAGCTTCATCAAAAATTGTAAAACTCTATGATTTTGTTCCACTTGTTGAATTCTTTGGGATAATGTACAAGTACATTTATCACAGGTAAAACCTGGCAATGGATCAGCATCATCCGTGGAATCCCAAAATCTTAATTTGAGTATAGAACTCAGACACAGTCAACTATCCTTGTTTAATTTCTGAGATTTTTTTATTCGAGTGAGAATAACTGAGTTCCAGAAGTGTATCTAAATCTACTTTCTAGGTCTTTCTAGATTGCTCTTGCAGTTTTCAAAATCAGTACACTCCTAGCAATTTTATCATCAAGATTAAACAAAATCCAATATATTACTAGATCATTGCACCCCCAGGCCTTGTAATCAGAAGAAACAATATCAGGAATCTCAATAGTTATATTGATAAAACTTAGTTTATTATTAGCTAATAGAGTAAGCATCATACTTCTCTTTCAATTATCGAACCTTTCACCATTGAATTTAACAGATACAAGGTGATTTGTGCTAGAATCAGATGGATGAATGAAGTAAACACTTGACGGATCTTGAGCAACTCGAGTAGATATTACTTATGTTGAAAGATATGAAAATTAAACACGAAATGCGATGAAGATATAACACAGATCTAGCAGAAACAATACGATATGAACAAGATATATCAATTTCTTACTCAAACAAGAAATAATCAACTGATTTATATAATTTTGTAAAATAAGATCGAAAACAAGCTTCAAATATGAAGGAAAGTTGAAATTAATAGAGAAATGAACAAAAAAACACATGGAATCGATGAATATATCGCAACACTATGCCACTTTAGATCATAGTAATGATCGTAATAGGCTCTGATACCATGTAAGTTGATATAACTCAACAAAATATATGATATGAAACAAAGAAGATGAACAATATTACGTAACTTCTTTCATCGACAGTACCAACCTATACTGTGTGTTTATATATCTATCATTATGTTTTTTAACTTGTAAGTTTTACAATGAACAATGTCTAACTATATAAAGGATATAATGGTGGGTTAGTTATGTTGATGTGTCACTGTTTAGCTGGCATCTGTTGTAACTGACTAAACAAGTAGTAGAGCTAAAATGACTAAATGTCATTTTCACCCAGGGTCACCAATAATTACGAAGAGATATACTCGATTGTGCTGGATGCAATTACTTATATTAGTCTGGCTATAAGAGAAAAATTGACATATGTGTGGGACATGAAATTTTAACCTATTTATATGATCCACTCTATAATATTAAATGAAATTGACGAAAACATTTAAAATGTCTAAAGTATTAAAATCAAGTTCTCGAGAATATTATTTTATCAAATTATTTACTTCTAAATAAGAAGAAAAATAATAAAAGATATTTTCAATATTAAATAATATAAAATAAATTTAATAGGTGTCAACTCATAAAATCTATGGCCAGAATATATTGACAATTAAAATTATTTTTAATTGTCATTAAAATGAGTTACACCATTAGTTAAGCGCCCACATATACATACACATTCATTTATTCAAAATAGATTTTAATCATTTTTGTAGATAAAAAAAAAAGATATACAAAATATATTGGAATTGTAGATTTCATGCGATGTAGTTGTAAGGGAAAGTGAACTATCTCAGCTCAAAAACTTAGAGTTATGACGACATTGATTAACATATAAGGGGAATAAATACGATACACTTCTTTCTTTCAATTTAAGTTTAGTATTGTATTCTTTTTCCTTCATTAAATTTTTTATAATAAGATTTTTTCCCCATATTTTATAAGTCACATTATGTTGAAAGGGGAGTGCTAGGAAATAATTAGATGATTTTTGATATTTGAACTTCCTCTTCTTCTTGTTAAATACATGTACTATTCGACCTATCAATGGTTTTCTAACTTGCATTGTATAATCTATATAAAGGCACTATGTATGAAGTAAGTGAGATAGAAAAGATGAGATAAAATGATCTTTACTTTATTCTCTTAAACTCCTTATATATTTATAATAATAGTTAAAATATATGTTTCTTATTCCATCTGTTCTAATTAGTCTTATTTCGTGTATTTATAGAAAGATAAGATTATATTACGGGAGATAGCCCTTTGTATCACAATTTCAAAAGAAATGGTCCAAAATATCCCAATTCTGAAAAATGGCTCTTTCTATCACTAAAAAACGCAACTTTATCCTGTGCTTTTTAAAAAAAGTATTTTAATGTTACATTTTTATTATTAAAAAATTAAAAACGCATCTTTAATATGCATTATCAAATATATATATATATATAAGGAAAAAATTTAAAACAACGTTACTAAATAAAAAAAATTAATAAGGAAACACATGTTATATATGCGTTATTTTCCCCTCTAGCCCAACCTATTACCACTCTATCATTTACCCATTAATATGAAATGCATGATTTTATAAAAAAACTAATAACGAGACCTTTTTTTGACTTCATATACTTACTTGTAGATAAATTGTATAAAGATACAATAATCCGGGAAGAAGTTTTTTTCATTCAAAAATTTTATCATCTAACTAAAGGACTTGAAAATGTCCCCGAAAATTTAGACAATACGTCTTAATGTATGAGAAGAGAACACCCGTCGTACTTCAATCAACAAAATACGTCTATGGTCCGGTCCAATCCAGAAAATGCTAAAAAATACATCTGAAATTATAAAAAAATTGAATAATAAGTGTCTAGTATGTCTAATATAAATCATAATACATATACATGAGTTGGGCTCTATGGAGAACTACTTCATTGGAGAATTTTGGAGAACACTTCTTATTTTGTAAAAAGCATCACATTTTTTGATCAAAATACATGTGTTTTGTAAATACAAACACAATTATACAAAAAAATTTTGAATTCTTAAAAAAATGATGAAAAATGTTTACAGAATACATAAATATGATTTACATAACATATTAGTATTACACTTCTCATTTCATTAATAATATCACATTTTTCATCAAGAACACATGTGTTCTCTAAATAAAAACATGACTAAAAGACTAAATTATGCATTTGGACAAAAAAATTGTGAAAATGTTTACAAAACACGTGTTATGGAAGTACAGAACATACTAGTTCTCCGAAGAATTAGTTCTCATTTGAGCTTATCGATATATATATATCCATATATATATAACTCCCAATATATGAAAAAAGTCATCCAATAGGAAATAAAATCATCATTCAACGACATATAATAACCATCATATATGGTTAAAATGCCAAACAATTGGCACCGCCTCATAGATGAACGCACATGATACCATAATCGATCAAAAAATTCATATTTAAAAGATTTGAAAATAGATCTGAATGATATGAAATATATATGAAAGATATAAAAACAAATCTGAAAATTTTAAAATAAAACTTTTTTAGAAAGATTTTAATATAAGAATATTTGTATCATATAATAGAAATAATATAAGAAGATTTTGGAATTAAGGTTTAGGCTAAGAGGGGGAGGGGGAGGGGGAGGGGGACGGGGAAGGGGAGGGTCAATAACGGAACTTTAATTCACTTTACTGTGATAGTGTATGGTCAACTTATTAATTAGTGATATTTTGGGCATTTTATCTTTAAAATATGATTAAAATGGTCATTTCTCTTATATTACTAAACAATTCTAATATATTGATTTGTGTTTTTTAGAGTAGCTAGCCCTAAAACCCATGCGAGGCACGCACATGTATGCTCTAGTTGAATGACCGTATATGCTTTTATTTTTTATTATTAACATGTTTTTATAAATATCCTGTAAATTTATTAATAAGTAACTAAGGTGTGTATGAAATGTTGTAAACTTGTAATCAGTGAATAAAACTCATTTTAGGTGTGTCTAATCTTGATTCAAATCTTGTAAATTTATTAATAAGTAACTAAGGTGTGTATGAAATGTTGCAAACTTGTAATCAGTGAATAAAACTCATTTTAGGTGTGTCTAATCTTGATTCAAAGTTTCTACAAGTGTAAAAAATTTAAAGAGTAATTTGTATGATAAAAATTCAATTTATCATAATATTTCATCAAATAGGTAGTGTCTGATTATTTTTTTAGGCGCTAGACTTCATCATCCTCTTTCTTTTCTCTCAAATAAATTTGGTTTATTATACTGGTGAAAAGTTAGAGATAATGGAGGGGTTAAAGTTATAATATAGCAGTACTAAACTGATAATAGAGATGTATGTAAATAATTGGTTCTAGAACATCTCCAACCTCAAAATTTAAACACTCTAAAAGTTGTTACATGTTTTATAAAACTCTATGATGCGCTGAGAATTTCACTCACCATTATTAATAGTAATGCAAAATGTATTCCAATTGGTGGAAAACGTCGAGCCAAAACAGGTTGTTAGCCATTTTGTTAACAAGAATAAAAATAAGATTTCCTCTTCTTCTGATAAAAGAATTACAAACATGATCATCGAAATCAATATATACATTATCGAATATTCTCAAACACTTTCTGCCGTTTAAATTATTCCAACTACCTTGTGATGTTTCTCCTTCTTCCCTCAGCTACCAAATGGGTTCTTCCTTCTCATACTAAAAAATCAAACTTTGCATCTCATAATGCCATTAATCTACAATAAAGTTAAATAATACACCAATTGATAATAAAAAAGAATTTGAGAATTATTTCTTTGCTATTTTCATTTGATTTTTTTTTGATAAAAAAGGAAACTTTAATTGAACTAAACTAAATTATTTTTAGTTGTTACTGTTATTCTTGTCTTGTTTGGTTAAATTTTTTTAGTATTGTACAGTTGCCCAATGCAGAGAACTCATTTATAACTTCAACCGTAAATAATTCTCGTCAAGATAAATACACTCTTATTAGCACCCAGAAGTTGAAATCTACTAATGTAGGATTTTTCCAAAATAGTTATCAACAGTTTGATACTGATTCTAATATAATTTATTTGAAATGGTTTTCTTTCGAATTAATTTGAATGCTCAAGTAGATTTGTCTATATTTCAATTTCTAAGAAAACAATTGTTGAAATTATTTATTTTAATATTGTTGAAATTACATTTATAATTGTTAAAATTATAGTATATATAAAATTTAAAATAGATGTTATGTGTATATAAACATGCTCAATATACTTGGTAATGTAATTCTTCATATTTATTCTAAATTTCAATTTTTAAAGAAAAATTATTAAAAATATATTTTTAATGTTTTTAACTATATTTATCCTTATTGAAATCACATTCCCTCTATCTCATCCATTTCTTTACACTTTTCTTTTCAGGATGTCCCTCCTAATTCTTTATATTTCAAAACTTACCAAAAATAGTAAAATTTTATAATATAAAAATCAACTACATCCACTACTTTCCTCAACTATACTTACTTTATACATTAAATATTGATTGGTCACATCACTTCACCCACTATCCTCACTTTTTACAATTATAATACTCCCTCCGTCCCATAAATCTTGTCTCAGTTTGACTTTTCAAAGTCAAATTAATCCAACTTTGACTAATAATTAAAAAATAATAATTTATTATTTTTTAAATCTGCAAATTGATTCATAAAATAAGATAATCAAAGTTTGTTATGATATTTTTTTAAAAAATATATATTATTATTTAATATATTTTTTTTGTTAGTCAAAATTGATTAATTTGACTTTGAAAAGTCAAATAAAGACAAGATTTATGGGACGGAGGGAGTATATATTTTCTTAACCTCCGTGCCCAACCCAATTATAAACAATTGGGTGGGACAAAGGGAGTAGTATTTATAAAACTTAAAAAATCTTTTTCATACAATTTGAAGTCGGTATTATGAGGCTTAACATCCCTGATCCATGTAACGTTATGATCGGGTTTTTTTTATCATTTTTATATCCATATTCATATGATCATATTGGTAACTAATTTATGTACAATCATCTTGCTAGATTTATTGTATTTTTGATGATTATTATTTGTTATATAATTTTATTATCAAAATTGAATGATCAAACTAAAATAAATGTATGTTTGAAAATTTTAATACTATGACATTTCCTCTCGTTTACAATCATGATAGATTGCATAATAGTTTGCATAATAGTGAAAAAGGAAAATAATATGAATAAAAATGCAATTAGATGAGGTTAAAAAGATATATTATACACATATAAATTTTAATTATAAAACATGAGATATATATTATTAAACATGAGATATGATATTGTTATAGATTAAAAATTAGGATGCATTAATTGCGATGTGTATCAAAGCTTATCGAGCTTTAATGTCTGCACTTGTGTTTCATAGCTTAATTCTGCTCTCATAAGATGCCTACGTATCTCAAACGTATTGAGAATCAAGCCGGACGTAGTTCTAAGAATGAGGGGTTAGATCCTTTATATAGACGTAGAGAGTCTAAGAATTAGAGTAGGTTTAGGAACCTCGATGGGTAAGGTATTTCCTAGAAGGATTCTAGATCCTTCTTGTGATAGAAGTAGTTTCCATGTATGAATATGTTTCCTTGTTGATTGAGGTGTCTTGGGGGATACACCTTGAAGTAATTTTCATGTAGTTAGATATAACTAATTATCTGTATATTTAGCTAATTAGTTAATTACGAATTTATTAGGGTTTCAAGCCTCATTAAACGGGCCTCTCTTTTGGACCAAACTAGGTCTAATTAATACTACATTAATTATGTCTTTACGGCTTACTTTTAGCTCATATCATTTGCCCCTCAACTTCTATAAAGTGTGCAACACTTTGTAGGAGTTAAGATTCATCATCAAAGTTCGTCTTTACATTTTCCAGAATTTTGCTAAATTCTACGTTATCCTCAATGATTTTCCCTTGTACTCACATGTATTTTTCTAGGAATTTTCCTCTATTTATAGATAATTTTCCATAATTTATTTGTACCCATAGGTATTTTCCTAAGAATTTTCCTCTATTTATAGAGAATTTTCCATAATTTATTTGTACCCATAGGTATTTTCCTAGGAATTTTCCTCTATTTATAGATAATTTTCCATAATTTATTTGTACCCATAGGTATTTTTTTAGAAATTTTCCTCTATTTATAGAGAATTTTCTATAATTTATTTGTACCCACAAGTATTTTTCTAGGAATTTTCCTCTATTTATAGATAATTTTCCATAATTTATTTGTACCCACATGTATTTTTTTAGGAATTTTTCTCTATTTATAGCGAATTTTTCATAATTTTTTTGCTTTTTTAAATCATTTTTAATGATTTTTAGCTTTTTTTATAGATATTTTTTACCAGAATTCTGGTCGAATTCGACCAGGATCCTGGTCATTTCTAGGCTTCTTTGGGAGTCCCTAGTCGAGCAGGGTTCCTGGTCGTTTTTCGACTCGGATCCTAGTCGATTCTAGGCTTCTTTGGGAGTCCTGGTCGAGCAAGATTCCTGGTTGATTTTCGACCAGGATCCTAGTCGAATCTAGGCTGCATTGGGGTCTGGTCGAACAGCCTGGTCGATTTTCGACCAGGATCCTAATCGATTCTAGGCTGCCTTGGAGTCCTGGTCGAACAGGGTTCCTGGTCGATTTTCGACCAAGATCCTAGTCATTTTTGGGCCATCTTTTGGCTTCTAGTCGAATGAAATTCCTAGTCGAATTTAAGCCATCAATTGACTTTTAGTCGAATGGTGTTCCTGGTCGATTTTAAGCCATCAATTGATTTCTAGTCGAATGGTGTCCCTGGTAGAATTTAAGCCACCAATTGACTTCTAGTCGAATGGTGTCCCTGGTCGAATTTAAGCCACCAATTGACTTCTAGTCGAATGGTGTTCCTCGTCAATTCTCATAAAAAGACCGCATTAATTTGAAGGGTTAATGGGCCTTGGCCCGTATCTGTTTTTGTCTACATCGAGTTTTGGGCCTAAGGCCTTCATGGCCCAATTACTTTTTGGGCCCAACCTTAGAGCTTCTGTTTTTATCGTCTATAAATTGGTGAGGTGTGAACTTCATTTTTCACCTCTCACTTTCTTAGTAAATTTCTCTCCACAAACTTCTCTCTAGAGTTCTTTAGCAAAGATGATTTCTGGCAATATTTTTCGATCAGCCTTCCTCTTTATCGTTTCAAACTTTTATCTGTTGAACATCAATGGCAGACCAAGATGCTGCTCAACAAAAACTCTTGATCAGGGTGGCCAAAAGAGGTAATGTAGTCGTCATAAATCCAGTATATTTTTCGATTTATGATCTACTACAAACCATGGGTGATGAGTTCCTAACCCAGGCTGGGCTAGATGCTTTTAGGTACACCAGTATTTTCACCAACCAGGTTCATTGTGACAAATTCACGAAATTTTATAAGTTGCCCTCTAGGTTCAAGTTTGTTTTAGCCAAGCCTGGTGATCGGGCTTGCCATTGGCGGCCCAATAGTCTATGTGTGTTTAGGGATGCCCTTCTAAGTGGTCTTAGATTCCCTTTTCACGACTTCATCGTTAGGCTTTTAACTGAAGTTAAAATTAGTTCGGTCCAATTAAGCCTAAACTCGTGGTGGGCCCTTATTTGTTTCATAGTTTTATGCCTTAGGAAAAATTATTCACTCTCTATAGCTGTGTTCGGAAGCATTTTCCAATTCAAGAATAGCCCAAGTTCGATGTTGGGCTGGGTTTATATTAGCCATAGACAAGGAATTTCCCCGATTTTCAGCAACAAGTCCTTGCCTGACTCCAATCAAGAGTGGAGGAAAGATTTTCTATTTTTAGAGGGAATGCGGCGACTGGGCCACCATGTTCAGGCCCACATTCTGCAAAGTCAAGGACGGGTATCCGGGCTTGATTCAATTGACTCCTGAGGAAAAGCTCATTATTGCTTATTTGGGCCAAGACAAAGGCTTGACCCACCATCGAAATCTTTTGGAGAAGTTTTCTTTAAAGGCTATGGGCCTTTCTAATGTTTCTGATACGGGTAATTTTCTTACCCTCCTTTTCCTTTTTCTTTGATTTTGTTGAGTCTACCTTTTTATTTCCTTGTCTGTTTTGCAGCTGTTGAAAGCATTAACTTTCACTTGGGCGTGGGCGATCAAGAAAACCACAGAATGAGGAAGGCTCAAGAAGCTTTGGAGGACCCAATCAAGGAGCCCAACTTTCCGAGCTTCCTTCAGCCCTGCGAAGGGGCCCAAAATAAGGCTAGGGGGAAGAGACTTCGTGAAAAAGAGGAAGACCCAGCCACATCGGCTTAGAGGCCCAGTTGGGGCTTAAGGAGGCAAGATACCATCGTTGGGAGTACCCTGAACTCCGTCGATTGGTCGCAAAATTCCATTCCTCCGGTCGACAAGGCTAAGATTGTCCTGAAAATGGACATATAAGAGGCCGAGATTCTGGGGGCCCAAGTTTTTACCATGGTAAGGCCCATTTGTTTCCCATCTTTCTATAATTAGTCGATTTTTGGTTTTCCAAAAATCGCATTATTAATAATGTCTTCAAGGCTAAAAACATTATTAATAAAGTTCTACGAACTAGGTTGTATTAAATGCGATGTGTGTCGGAGTTTATCGAACTTTAATGGTTGCACTTGTATTTCGTAACTTAATTATGCCCTCACAAGATGCCTACGTATCTCAAGGGTATTGAGAATCAAGCCAGACGTAGTTCTAAGAATGAGTGGTTAGGCCTTTTATATAGACATAGAGAGTCTAAGAATTAGAGTAGGTTTAGAAATCTCGATGGGTAAGCCATTTCCTAGAAGGTTTCTGAATCCTTCTTGTGATAGAAGTAATTTCAATGTAGGAATATGTTTCCTTGTTGATTGAGGTGTCTTGGAACTACTCATTGGAGTAGTTTTCATGTAGTAGGACATAACTAATTAGCTGTATATTTAGCTAATTAGTTAATTACGAATTTATTAGGGTTTCGAGGCTCATTAAATGGGTCTCCCTTTTAGACCAAAATAGATCTAATTAATGCTACATTAATTGTGTCTTTAGGACTTACTTTTAGCCCACTTTTAGACCAAACTAGGTCTAATTAATGTTACGTTAATTGTGTCTTAGGACTTACTTTTAGCCCATATCAGATATGTAATAATTAAGGAGACAAATATTAATTGTAAAATAATTAATATACATTAATAATATGTTATATTAATTAGGGGTTAAATGTTCATTCGATATAAATAAGTTATTATATATACTAATTAAATAGGGGTTAAATTGTTATTTCACATTATTAAATTTGCTCATGTTGTCCTATTAGATATATAATAGAATATAATAGATAATAGATTGGAATATGAATCTTGTGCCTATAAATATATGAGCATAATTTTAAGGAAAAATATTTTAAATAGCGAACTGCAAAATAGAGGTTACGTTTGTGAATTTTTATATGTAATTTATAAATTAAAAATATAAACAATTTTCAATTTATAAGTAATGCATACTTTCTTCTAAAAATATATACTATATTATTTAAACGGAAATATTAAAATTTTGGTAGTCGGTCGTCATTCGTTGGTATTTGGACCGGATAGTTATTATTGAGCCTAATTTTTAAATATTAATTTCCTAACTAAAATATATCTTACATTAATCTCTTAAATAAAATACATTTCTAAACAAAACATATAAATATTATTCTGTTAAAATACAAATAAAGTATATGAAAAATTATATAAAATATATACATATAATATTAAATAAAAATTAAATTATTATTATGAAAATATATTCAAATTATATAAAAAATTCAAAACAATTCGATCCGTGCATTAAGCTAGTAAATACTTATTTCTAAAAATGAAAATAAGACAAACATGCTTAAATAATCCAAACGAATCCATATAATTTTTGTCTTTTTTTTTTACAAACATATTCAGAAATTTTTATCTAAAAAATATGGTAATATACCTTTCTCGAAAATTAAAACATAGAATTGAGAATCTCTGAATCTCTGTTGCGAGTAAACTTTTGTTTTTTTCACTTGGATTCGTATCTGTCGGTTACACCTAAGATACGACGCATTGACACGATAATGTACCTTCCTTCTCAGTCTTGTCTGCCTCTCCGGTCACCACGCGCTTTGGAAAAGTACGGTCAATAGTCTTGATCAACAAATGTATTTACAAGGGGTCATTTACTTTGTTACAAATGTTTGATATATTATTTTTAGATTTTAGATTATTTTTTTTTGAATAAGGAGATTTATAGTTTTACAAATAAATTTCTTTATATACGAATATATGTTACTCCCTCCGTCCCAAATTAATTGTCATGTTTGATATTTCTGGAGTCAAATTAACTCAAATTTGACTGAAAATTACATATAATATATAATTGAAAAAAATATAAAAAATATATCATTAAAACATATATTTAATTTATTTTACAAAGTATTTTTCAGTTTTTGAAAATTATAAAATAATAATTTTTAATTCTCAGTCAAATTTGAGTTAAATTTACTATAAAAAATCAAATAAGACAGTTAATTTGGGACGAAGAGATTATTTAGTAATTTCGGAATAAGGAAGAGTCGAAACTAGTATCCGAAAGTTTGATTTAAATTAAGAGTTTGTTTAGTTTAGTTAGAATGAGTAATCTTCTTCTATTTCTAAGATTTTTCCAATTTATATTATTAGTTCACATTTTATATATCGCTGTTATTTTTCAGTAGCAATTTAAATGCCTCTTTACTTACTTTTGGCATGAATTTGTTTTAATTCGGTGTGCCAAGTCAAGTTTCAATTAAAAAGTTAAAGATAAAATATATTTAAAATCAGTATTTAATCACGAAATTAGGATAAGGCTCGAGACATTCAAAAAAAATAAAATTGTCCGAATACACAATTACGGGTAATATCATATTAAAATGGAGGTAAATTACATTATACAACCCAACAAATAAAATGTTAAGAAAATTTGGACTCCTTCGAGTTCCTCTAATCTAAAATAATACGAGTAAGTGTTTTCATTTTTGACATGTATGTTGAGATGGGAAAAAATATAATTACATTTATTATTAAGTTTAAAATTTTATATTAAATAAAAATTTGAATTATATAAAATAAAATTTAAATTATATAATAAATTTAATTATATTTTTTATAACTTAAAAAATGTGTCAAAAATTAAAATAATTATAATTTTGAAAAGGAAATAGAGGAAGTACTTCGTAATTTTTTATGGAGAAGTGATAAGTTTGAATTATAAATACTAAAATACGAGTGGAAGAGTTTTTTCTATGAACTTGTCTTTTAATATGATTTTAATTTTAAATCAGATGAAGTTGAGTTTGAACTTTTAACTACAAAAATTATGTTCAATTATGTCGGAGTTCAAATCATATAATAAATTAGTTGAGTTCGAGTTGTAAATGAGTTTCGAATTTATCAAGTTTTCATATAAACTTTTGGCATCATCAAGTTTTTATTGAGTTTTTGTATTTATTGAATTTGTTTAAATTTATTAAAAAAGTTATCGAATTCAAATCCGGATTGAACCGAATTCAAGTTTAATGAACTCAGTTCGAAACTAACTTCACAATACTCGTCTCGATTCATTCCTAATGGGTTTAAAATTATTCAAATTCAAATTTTAAAACAAATTCGAAACCACTTATTAAGTTGAGTTCGAGTTCGACCCATTGCATCCCAATTACAACACTACCGTTTATAGTTTCACCGAGAAATGGTCGAACTCTCTCATGTTTTGGTTTCGTCAATAACACATTGAAACATACCGCGTCACAGTTCAAAGCATATAAAAATTGACAAGAATAAAACAAAAAAGAAGAAAAACTGAAGACAAGGATAGACAATCGAGGAAAGTGAGTACAAAGACATACCGTTGATAACGTCTGCACAATGTCTTACACAGTTCCTATCAAAAGATTCATAAACTGTTGAAATACGTCAGAACAACTTCAACCATGTTAGCTATAATAGTTATCTATAATAATATATAATAACGATTCTCTAAATTATAGATAACCAAAAAGTTGGTTTGTTTCAATGGTATTTTCTATAATAGTTAGCTATAATTTAAAATTAATATTTTATTATTTTTATTTATATTTAAACCATTACATTTTTAACGGCTATTTTTCTAACTATATTTATAACGGCTCTATTTCCAACAGCCATATTTGCAGCTGTTATATTTCCAATGCCTCTATTTTAACAGCTATATGTTCATATCCTACATATATATGTTATAACTTGTAAATTTTTAAAGATAAGATTCATTCTAAAATTATAATTCTTATAAATCATCATTTCAAATATTCTTCGATTGATGCGTGAAATGATGAAGGCGGAAGAAGAAGAAGAAGAAATGCTAAGAATTACTACTGTTGTTCAATAATATCACCAAATTCAAAATGAACGTTCAGTCTCACATCATGGTGGATATACACTAAACCATCGTGTCATCAATCGCAACAGAGAAGAAGGTCATGCTCGACTTTTTCGTAATTATTTTTCTAATACCCCTACATATTCTGAGATAATGTTTTGTAGAAGATTTCGGATGCGTCATTCACTATTTTTAAGGAGGATTGAAGAAGCAATTACGGCTCATGATAATTATTTCATTCAAAAAATTGACGGTGTAGGAGTCTGTGGATTATCATCCCTCCAAAAAATAACAGTTGCACTTAGAATGCTTGCTTATGAAACGGCTGCAGATTATGTTGATGAATACATTAGGATTGGTGAAAATACAACTATAGAGAGTCTTAAAAGATTTGCAAAAGCAGTTGTTGAAGTATTTGGTTCTGAATATTTGAGACGACCAAATATGGAAGATGCGATGAGATTATTAGCGGTTGTTAAACAACGCGACTTTCCATGTATGTTAGGAAATATTGATTGTATGCATTGGAAGTGGAAAAATTGTCCAACTGCATGGCAAGGGACTTATACAGGTCATGTTCATGAACCTACTATTATTTTAGAAGCAATAGCTTCATATGATCTTTGGATTTCGCATTCTTTCTTTGGATTACCTGGATCTTTAAATTATATTAATGTGTTAGATCAATCTAATGTTTTTAATGAATTAGCAGAAGGTTGTGGACCTGAAGTTAATTTTAGTATCAACGGGCATGAATATGATGCATTTTATTTAATCTATGACCGCAAGCGCACAGTGTATGTTGTTAGTAGAGATTAGCAAACGGGTCGTATCCATAAGGAGACAGGTTTTATCGATTTTAATCTAATTATCACAGATTGTTTCAAGAGCAAACAAGTATATGAGAGAATTAATTAACTAATAATTATACTAAATTACACTAATTAAATAGATACTAATTAAAATTATTAAAAACCTATGGCAATTAGGTCCACCATGCTTACACAATAATTGGCTTTTAAGCTAAAGGAATTAAAGTGATCATGCAACTAGAGTTTGTTAATCTCTTTCAAGCATTAAAACTCTCGAAACATGCTTACACAAATAATAATTTTTAGTAATTCAATTAATCAGGTAATTAGGGCAGTGTTAATCTCTCTCGAGTATTAACGCTATCAGAAATCTGGAAATAATGATGCTCTCGCACTCAAATTCAGTTCTGCTAATCGTATGTGTGCCTCTAGTAAGTAAATCTCTCGATCTATACCCCTATTTGCATAGAATCAATTCATGATATCGGTCGATTACATAAATCAATAATTAAAATATATCAGTTAGAATTAACCATAACCAATCAAATCACCATAAAAATCATGTCAGAATTATAGTGCAAATATGACTTCCTTTTAGAGCCCTAGAAACAACTACTCACTAATAGTTAAACAAGTAAAACAACTAAGAACAATAAGAAACATAATTTTTCTAATAAGAATAAAGAAAAGATTCAGAGAACAAAACCTTCAAACTTCAATCTTGTCACTAGAGAGAAGAAGAGTCATGGTGTTTCCCTCTGTATGTATCTAACCCTAATAATAAAACTACTCTCTAAACTAGTAATAATAATATGATTTGTATGTATATGTCTCTAATATAAAAAGTATTTTAATCCTTTAAATCTATTACAAAAAGGTTTCCTAAATCGAGTAGAATTCTTCATGTAAAATTCGTAGTTGTCTTTACTCATCAGTTTCTGGGCTGATCCTTGGCTTTTACTTATTGGACCAACTATGAATTAAAGATAATTTTATAAGCTTCGTATGAGCTGTAAAATCGTCCAATTCTGAAATTTGGAACTCAAGATATGACCCAAATAGTGTAAGAAACTCATGTAGCCCAATAAATACAAATTTTCTTCTAATTTGACTCTAAAATAGCTTTTTAAGCCCAATTTTTTTCAAGTTTAGGAATTTACTCTTTTCTGTAATAAAATATTAAAATCTATTAAATAAATATTCAATTAATACAAAATACAATTAAATATGAGAATATAATCCTATAGAATATATATATATATATATATATATATATATATATATATATATATATATATATATATATATATATATATGCTCAAATGAGAACCTAACTTAAAATCAGAACTTAGAACCAAACAGCCCAGCCCAATAAAAATTATAATCCTCATCTAATCCTTCATTTAGTCTGGTCATTGTTTATAACTTCTATGTTCGACATATATACTGTATAATTAAATAATTTTCCCTCTCTCGTTGTGTTTGCTCTCTCTCCATCTCTCTCGATTTCTCTGTATCTGCGTACGTCATCTCATTTCTCTCTGTTATTGTAACTGTGTATCAATCTCTAGTTTTACCCTTTCTTATCTCCACCATTCCATCACCTTTCCCACACTCCTCACTATTCTCAATCCACTTCCACTCCAACAGGAGCTCGTTTTCGCTGCCACTATTACTCATTTCCTTTCCAATTTGACTACTGCAACTCCCCATGCTCAACTTAGACGCTAAATATTTGTTAACAAGGTGCTTAACGATGCTAACGGTCGAGATTTGTTAAAGTCTCTGGTACATTTTGATTGTGTTGTTATGCCTCGTGTTTTGTACCCTTGTCGAGTTGCTAGTTCGTGTAATGTGATTGTTTGTGTATCTGATTTGAATTCTGATGATGTTTATTTATGGAATTCGGCGATTAGGAAGTTTAAGAAACTTCCTGAGTCTTCATTGTTTATAGTTAATTGGTTTTTAAGGAATTTTGGGTTTGGTTATTATGCTGTTTCGGGTGATTATAAGGTCATTATGTCATATACTGATTTACTGATAGTGCAGAGATATTCAACTAATGTTGTTTCTTGGTCGAAAATTTGTTATGATGTTGATATAAATTGGGGGAAATACTCAGGAACTAATGTTTTTGTGGACGGTGTTCTTTATTTCGATACTTGGAATGATCTTGTGTCGTTTGATTTGTATAATGAGGTTTTTGGACTAGTTCCGTTTCCCAGTGCTGCTCAAGGGAAGGGGTCTGATGTATTGGATTTTGAAGGTTCTATTGCAGTGGTGTTTCTATCAGATTAAGGAATTAATCTATGGACATTGGATGATGTTTGCAGCGGTGGTGAATTTTCTTGGACTAAAAAGTTTAAAACTCAGCTGAATGATAATGAAGAGGGGGGATATGGCTAAAGTCGTGTTTAGGTGCAGGACAGTTTTATGGAGATAAATCAGTCGATGGTGGAGAAATCTTCTGGCTTAACGTCTTGTATGACTATTAGAAGAGAGAGGCCAAATATTGTGGACTAGGAGAAGAGCATAAAGTTCTTGCAGCTCTCAAATACAATGAGACATTTGTTTCACTAGATTGCTTTGAAAAAACACCCAGCTAAATCAGTATCATGAAAGAATCCGTCTAGAGGGTAACTTACTATAACGTTCATTTCCATTGTTGTATGCATACCTTACAAATTCTACTAGTTAGCATTTTGGTTGAGAAAAGAATCTTTGCCCACCATGGACTGGGGGTGTAAAGATTTTGGATATCGTTAGGTCTCTCGGTTATCATATTACTACACAGCACACATGTTTCATTTGTCTATATCGCCCCATTTATCAGTCATATATTTATTTCTTGGTGATGAGTATGACAAAGAAAGTGCACATAGAAGAAATGATGGGACCACAACCAACTGAACAAATTACTATACGTGCTCCAAATCAATGTAAAAATAAGTGATCTGGTTTAAAGAGATTCATCAACCATAGGGAGAAAGCAATAAAGGAAAGACACAAGTGACCTAGAAAGTGCAAATTGTGTTCTTCTGTTTTCCATGATGCAAGAACATGTCCAAGTAAAAAGGAAGTTTTAATTGTGGATGCCTCCATGGTGGATTCAGAAGATTGATTGTACTTAAATGATTATGTGATATTTTGTAATAAATAATGTATGAAATTTTAATTGTGGATGCGTCTATGGTTGATTCAGATGATTGAGTAGACTTAAATGATTAGGTGATATTTTTTGTAATAACAATGTTTCAGCCACCTGTATCACATATGAATACATTTTGAGTATATTTTTAGTGAATTTTTTAGTGATTCTCTTTCATATTTTAGTGATTCTGTATATATTTTAGTGATTTATTTGAGTTCTTTAGTAATTCACACTTTTTTAGTGGCATATTGTGTATATATATTTATTTTTAATATATATCGTATATATACACTTTTTAAATTTTGTGATTCAACCCAAAATTTAGTGATTTAACTTATTTTTAGTGATTCACTATATTTTTTTTAGTGATTCACTACACATAGAATTTAGGGATTGAGATTTAGGGTTTAGGTTTTATGGTTTAGGGTTTGGGATTTAGGTTTAGGGTTGCAGGGTTTAAGATTTAGGTTTAGATTTTTGGGTTTAGGGTTTAGGTTTAAGATTTAGGGTTTGAGTTTAGGGTTTGGGATTTTATATTTTAGTGATTCAATATAAATTTTTAGTGATTTTGTAATCGAAACCCATATCCAACCCATTAAAACCGGGTTGCTGTTTTTTCAATTCAAGTATATATATCGGATTGAAAAAAGTCTGTTTGGATCGGTCAAAAAATGACCGGTTTGGATTGGTCGGGTTGGCCAAACCGTGTACTCATATTTGCTGATGCTTATGGTGCTATGTTTTTTTTGTTCTTTCAGTTACGAACATATTTTAGGATGATTTGATAAATAATTTATAAAGAGTTTATCAGTGGCAAATGATCTATCACAGGTATACTTATCACGTTTAATTCCTCTCTTATATCTTACTACTCTCAATTTTCACAGTAAAATATGTTTTTTACTATGTTGTAAGACAGACACCAGCCCCTTTATCACTAAAATCAAATGGGGATATATCCTTCTGTGAAGTATTTAAAATTTATTTAGAAAAGTTTTAAATAGTTTTTTAAAAATTTGAATTTGATCAAATTGGTCAGATGAAATATTTGAATAATGACATATTTGAATAAGAAAAAAATTAAATTTAGATTTCACTTGAAATCCAACAGAACCAATACATTCAAATACCGATATGAATTTGAAATAACAACTCCAATTATGTCATTTGAAATAAATTATATCTTCCTAAATATTATCTAAATTTATTTAAGAATTAGTACTTTAGAATTAAGCTTGCCAGTGGAAAAAATTGTTGACACCTTTATTTTTATTAGTAATTAGTATGCTTCCTTAATTTTTTATTTTCTTGAACCTTTTTAGATTCGCCTTTTAGTTGATTCACTTAAAGTTGAGTTTAACATATGTAATCAACTTAATTAAGCTAGCATGAAGTTGATGGCCATGTAGATCAACTTTAATCAAGCAAGTACATTATAATTTGATTTGGATAACATAACTACCAATCTATCGGTCTTAATCCGCAACTCCTTTCTATACATTACATATTTACATGGTTGTATATGTTTTATTCCTGGTGTGGCTTGTAAGCAAATCAAGGTCACCAACTCAATGAGAGGACTCATGTTATTTGCCACCTAAACAAGGTTGTTAAACTAACAATATATTCTACATTTTCCTTTTGAATTTTCCTACCGACTTTGTTACATTTCAAAATTTTACTCCCTCCGTGTTTTTATAAGTCGCTTTGAATTTTAGCACACACTTTTAAGAATTTGACCGTATAGTAAAAATTATGATTTTCAAAATTTTCTTTTTTGAATTAAAATATGTAATCTATATTTTAATTTAAAAAAAGAAAATTTTAAAATAATGACTTTTACTATGTGATCAAAACACTTAAAAATGTGTGTTAAAAGTGAAAGCGACTTGTAGAAAAACCGAGGCAACGCTTTAAAGTTTTAGAAGAAGAGACAATTTAAGAAGATATGAAAGTTTTTTTGACCTAGTGGTGTCAAATTCGAAGCCTAAAAAAATCGGGAGCGGGCATGCCCATCAAAAGTTACAAATTTTAGGCCATTAAAATTTGACAGGAGAATCTCAAGGGAAAAATTAAGTACATAATTTACCATTCGAAGAAGAAAATTTCATATGCAAGATTAGAGTTGGTTCATTCTTCTTCCTCCTCAGCCAATGCCATTGTACTAAGTGGGCTTGGACCAAGTTTTTTCCTTCTCTTTGCATTTCTTTTCCTAATAACTTCCATTTCATTCCTTCTTTTAATCTGCATCATTGCTTCTTCTTCCAAAACAAATCTTTTCATCAAAACATCATCCTTTAGAGAATTTCCGCGAAAAACTCTTCTTGCTTCCATACTAGGTCTCGCGGATATCATTGATCTTTCCGGTGGGGAGGGAAATGCTTTTGATCGCGGGTAACTAAAGCTTCTCCTTGGTGGAAGTTCGGATTGAAAAACTTCGGTGTAGGAAGATATTGGTGCACATAAACAAACTCTAGTGAATGAGGAGGCTACTCTTAAAGAAGTACATTTTCGTAACTTTTGTTTGTTAGGATTTGAGGTTGCGACTGCTGTGGATTTAGAGGACGAGATGGTTTTCCACAATGTGGCATTTGTGGAGGGAATATCAGTTGATTTAGAAAAGCTTTTCCATAATGATGCCATTTCCATTGCTCTTTGATACCAAGGTTTCCTTCACAAGAAATGTTCATATCAGATATGACAATTGTAAGATGTGCAATTTCATCACAATAGTATTACATGTTTCCACATTCTATACTAATTGAGCTTGATTATTAACTTAAAAATGAAAATTGACTTTTATAATAAGAGTTCATCATCATATTTACTGCAAATGCAAATCAAAATGTACTAGAAATAATATAATTCTCTTAGCCTACTACAATTTTTAATCATTTAAACATAATAAAAATTTTATTTCGAGAACGGATTACATAATACAACACAACTCCTATAACTGCTATAATAAGCGGCTTTTATCATATGGTTAGCCACACATTTAGTATCATCCAATGACCCAAATTACCCCAATTAGCTTCTGTGCTACGAGGACGGAGGAACTTCACTGTTTCTGTAAGATCCATATTTTTTTAACATAAATCTTTAGTTAACCAACTTCTATTAGTAGAAATGAAGTTTCTGTTGCGCGTGATGGATAATCTAGTGATAAGGATTTATCTCTTGTCGTCAAGAGAAATATTAGAATGGATACTACTATATATACTACAAGCTTAGTTAAAAAAAAGATTGAAATTTCTGCTGAATCTAGTTCTGTGCCATCCAAGCCCACGTCGAGTTTTACCGGGCCTCAGAGTAATCATTTGTCTTATTTTGTTCCAAAGCTTTACAAAAAACCAATAATGTACTAAACTTTTTTTCGTCCCCCATATTGGTCTGTCACAATTCAAATAATAATTTGAATAAAAAACAAAAGCACTTTGCTTTTTGTCAAATTTGCTTGTCATTGTCATTTTCCATTAGTATTAGAATTTCCTTTCTTCCAAACATTAAATTTCTTTCCACTTGGTTCAGTACTTTATGATAACATGCTAATTATAGTTTGTTTTGTTGATTAAGTGTACTAATACTTAATTATTTGATTGCTAATTATAAAACTTATGCATTAAGGTGAAAATTAGTTCGAATTCTCATTCCTTTTCTTAGCGTACCAAAAATAAATTAAGGATTGTGCAAACGGTGACAAATTTGCTCTTAGCGTTACGAAACCTATGCTTGGGGTGAAAGTAAGATATTGCAGACCATAAACAAGAGCAAACTGAAGAGTAACAAATGCATGCATCATAATTTGCACTACTGCATGTCTCAAAATTAAAACTAAACAAACATACATACAAAATTAATGAAACTTGTTGATATATAATATGAACCCGATCTCATAATGGGTATCGGTCAGTAATAAAAATTTAGAAAAAAATCGATGAGACGAAAATTGGCATCAACAACATTTATATACTATTGAGTTTGAGTATGAGACATGGAGAGACAAATTAAGTACCTGGCCTTTTGAGAGGTCTTAGGATCTTGCATGAACATATGAATATGAATATAATAAGTAATGAAGAAGAAGAAGAAATTAAGAGATGAAGAAGAAGAGATTTCATCTGATCTGGGAAGTAGAGATATGAGTTATGTGAGTTAGTGGTGTTGATGAATTAAAACCATCAGATTGGCTGGCAATCAACCTTTATTTTTTCTCTCCTTTCTTTATTACTATTCTACATGTAACCTCTATGCTTTTGCTTTGGCAGGCATGATTCCTCCAACTGATTTAAATGTGTGTGTGGGAAATTTTTATAGTTTTATATTTTATGGAAAAGTGAGAAAATCATGTTTAAGCTGATAATCAACTGTTAATGTATTATTATGTGCTTTATTAGTCTCTTTGTAACAAATAAGGATCAGAATAAAGGTACCATTTAACAAGAAAGTGCTTTTGTAGCCTCCCACATTCTTTGATTAAATATTTCATTATAGCAGTTTTACAAGTAAGAGTGTACAAAATATTATTTTTAAATGATACCACAGAGATGAAGTGTCACTCTAATGTGTTTTAATCAATTTGTAGATTTTATTGATGAGAATGTTAGGAGTACATCTCATTTATTATTTTTAGAGCCGATAATCGAACCAATTTGAAACCCTTGATATTTTCCTTTCATTATTTTAATTACATGTAGAATAGCGACATAGGTTATAGGTATATTCATATATGAATACACGTGTGGTGCATGATTATTATTTATATATTAGAAATTTAGAATGACATCAATGTGCAAGATGATATCAAATATTTTGAATGGCAAACAAATTGAAAGCTGCAAGATATAAGTGATTGTAAAATCGAGATCAAAGGATAAAAGGCAATATACAATAGATTAGTTGTATAAGAGCAACTCCAACCCTGCATCTGTTAGCAATAATGGACGGGCTGGCAGATTACATTGTTCAATTCTCCTCCTCCAACGTTGTCAACCTGTTAGGTATATATTTACAAATCCTTTTTCATGGACGTCAAATATAGAAGACACAAGACACCTGTTAGCAATAATGGTCGCTCCATTTTATGGACTAGACTTTAGTTTTAAAATAAAAAATTATTTTTTAAAAAGAAATAAATTTAAAGATATTAAGAAATAAATTTAAAAAATTAAAGTTGTTCAAAAATAAATTTTAAAAATAAAGTTGTTCAAAATAAATTTAAAAATTTTAAAAATATAGTTGTTGGAAATATAGCTGTTAAAATATAGCTAACCATTATAGCTAACCCCATTGGAGTACAACTCCTCACAGGTTCAGTAAATTTTACATAACCATTATTTTATATTATTTTAACTAACCATTTTAGCTAGTATCATTGGAGATGCTCTAAAGGGTGTTAACAGTACAAGCACTTGTAACTTGTAAGAATAGAGCCATTGTTTGAAATTTGAATCCTAACCCCACCAGAGCTTGACAAGTTTGAGTTCCAGAACATGTTGTCTTTGCTAAAAAATTTCAAAAGAAATCAAGATAGGTTTGTACTGATTACTCATGCTCCTTTCCTACCCTTTGATATGATTTGGACTTTGGACTTTGGACTTTGGACTTTGGACAATTATGCATCCTTTATGCCTGTCATGCATGCTAATTGCTAATGTCGTGAACTGTTCATGATTCATACAATATGCCTCACCATTCTTGATTATGTCTCTGAATCAAACCAATCAGTGATGAAGCACGATAACAAAATAGCGAGATAAAATGTACGCAAATCTTATATTCGTTTTTTTTGTCGGATCCTAGGGTACATGGTCACATAGGCACCCCAAACCTCCCTCAAAATATAGTATATTTAGTCCCCAAAATTTAATATATTTTCTTGTTCCTCCCAGAGACATTTTCAAAAATCTCAAAAATTATTAATTTTTTGTATATAAATATTCTTAATATGTATTATTTGGATTTTGATCCTTTATAACGGTGATATCTTGTGTACCTCAATCTTAAAAATTGTTTAAATTTCGTCGTCCTCGATAATTTTTTTTATTCCGCGTGGGTTCCACAGACATCTTGTTTTAGGGGCCTTATATTTCTTTGTTTCAAGCTTGTATACATATAGCAACTTTCCTGGTCAGTCCTGGTTCATTGACTAGTTTGTTCGGCCTAAGCTTGGTTTAGGCTTCATCAATGTTTTTGTCTATATTTCGTTTATCTTATCAATGCAAGATTCTGAATAATATATATATATATAGGGTCCTGCTCAAATAGAAAATAGCTTAAATGAGAAATAGAAAACCTTATCATTATACCTGCCGCACCCACACACAAATTATATACACCTTCACACACACAATCTCATCTATTCTCCTCCGTTTTTAATTTGATTTTTCCTGTCAATTGACAAAGTTTTTTTCAAATCTAACTTCACCACATTTTTTTTCATCTCCCAACGATCAGTTTTCATACCATATGTGCTATATTTCGGTAAATATAATTTATAATTAAAATAAATTCGTCACTTATCAGATTCAAACTTCAATCACTAAATAATATTACAGAAACCACTAATTTGTATTATAGAAACCACTAATTTGTATTACAGAAATCACTAAATTATATATCCTGGGTTCACAAAAAATAATGGAAATCGTCGAAAAAATAAAAGTCACCGGAATATATCACATATGGTATGCAAACTGATTGTTGGGAGATAGAGAAAAATGTGGTGAAGTTAGATTTGAAAAAAACTTCACTAATTAACGGGAAAAATCAAATTAAAAACGGAGGAATTATGTGAGATTGAGTGTATGATGGTGTATTTGATTTGTGTGTGGATGCTCCCCCTGCCATTAGATTAGATTGAATATGTGGTGTAGATCTTATTTTCTATTTTCTATTCTAAGTTATTTTCTATTTGAGCAGGACCCTATATATATATATGCATATATATATATATATATATATATATATATATATATATATATATATATATATATATATATATATATATATATATATATATATATATAGGCAACTGCTCAAAAGAAAACTTTTTTTTGGAGAAAACAAAAAACCATAATCGTATCCATTCATTAAAATCTGATCTGATGGTTATCATTCAATCATTTATATATAACTTTTAACTTAAAAAGGGCAAGTGAGTAATTTACATTAGTGTTATATATGGAAATTTTTATAACATTTAATTAATTGATATTACATTAATGAGTTAATTTGTGTAAGTATATATGTAGTTTTTATCTTGTGTATTCCATATATAATGAATTATTTTATATGTTCACATTTCATATAATTTTATTAAAATACATAATAGATTATTTTATATTTTGAATTGCGGCATAATTTGTTGTTCGCTTATCTTGTACACTTGTATTTTAATTTATTTGTTATACTTTAAAATCTAGTAAGATTTATGAGTTAATTTGAAAATTAATTTTAAAAATATATGACACTTTGTATTTTAATAAGTAGAACGGTAGTAGAATGCTAATTTTATTAGAATAAAAATAGAATACTTAATAGAATCTTGAAATTATTATTTAATAAAATAAATTATATTCCATCTAATTTTAAAAACATCGATGATGTGAAATATTTAACAGAATACTTAGTTAAATAGTTATTAAAATACTTAATGGAATTTAGCCAAAAAAAACACTTAATGGAATCTTGATTAAAAAATATATTAAATTTTATTTTGAAATATTTAATAAAATAATTAGTAGAATAGTTAATATAATCTTAATATTTTTTAAATAAATAGTGAAATATTTAGTACAATACTTAATAGAATCTTGATAAGTGTTTTACTTTTATTAAAATACTTAGTGGAATATATAATAGATTATTTTGAATTACTTTTAAAAATATATTGCGCTGTGTATTTTAATAAGTAGAACTGTAGTAGAATATTAATGTTATTAAAATAATTAATAGAATAGTTAATAGAATTTTAAGATTATTATTTAATAAAATATATTATATTATATTACATTTAAATTTAAAAACATTGATGCGATGACATATATAGTAAAACACTTAATAAAATAGTTATTAAAACAATTAATGGAATCTTGATTAAAAAATATATTAAATTTTATTTTGAAATATTTGATAAAATAATTATTAGAATACTATATATTATAATATTCTTATTCTATCATGTATTCTAAATTTCAAGTTTCGGCAGAGTGTTTTATAGACTATTTTATTAGAATATTATGTATCTTTAGTATTCTATTATGTATTCTAATAAAATTTCAAGATTTCGTAGAGTGTTTAATTGACTATTTTAAGATGTTATTATGTCTTTAATCAAATATCAAAATATTAAAATTAAATTAAAATAATAAAACACATAACAGAATCTAAAATTAATATTAATACCATAGTAGAATATTTAGTAGAATACATTAGAATATACATGAATAGTAGAACACATAATAGAATCTTAAAATATTCTATTAGAATATTATGTATTTTTAGTATTCTATTATGTATTCTAATAAAATTTTAAAATTCCGTAGAGTGTTATATTGACTTAATATGCTATTATGTAGTTAATCAAATATCAAAATATTAAAATTAAATTAAAATAATAGAACACATAATAGAATCTCAAATTAAAATAAATATTAAATACCTTATATACTTATTAGAATATATGTAAATAGTAGAATACATAATAGAATCTTGAATTAAAATAGAATAAATATTAAATACTACATTAGAATAGTTAATAGAGTACATGAAAATATGTATAATATCTTAGTAGAATCTCATTCATATTATATATTGAATATTTAATCTGATTTATATATTATGTGTTGAATGTTCTTGTGTTGTTACTATAATAAATATTAATTTTAATGTGATTGTAGTTGCCAAATAAAATAATTGCCTTATTTAACTCTTTATCCTTAACAAAAAGACTTGTAAATTTAAAAATATTACTAAATTACCCTTAATTATTTAATTTTGAATTTTATTACTTCTATAAAATATCAACGGTCTAGATTAAGGTTTCCTAGTTTTCTATCTAAATTGGTTTTCCCTAGATCTCTACTCATATATATATATATATATATATATATATATATATATATATATATATATATATATATATATAATTTAGGCTTTTGCTCTTGAACCTATTTGTTTTTTATTATTGTTAAAAGTTTATTCAGAAAATAAATATTCTACCCAATTAAATACAATAATAATAGACAATCAAAGTTGAACTCAACTAAACTTAAATTTACTAGAGATTAGTATAGAAATCATAGGGGTATACTTACATATATAAAACTAAACATAATTACAAAACACGGTTTAGGAAATTGCTAGATGTACAAATTAGTTCTCAAATTAAATATCATGTCACGTAAACATAATATATAGGATATCGAACTAGATATCCTATATGAGTATAGGATATAATTACTTTGAATAGTTACATGAAAGCAACAATTTGTGTAATTCAGCTTGTTTCTGAAATACCTTGTCAAAATCTCGTCAACTCTATTATGGCAAGTGCCTTTACCTGCAAACATTTTCAGAGGCCCCTTGCAGGCTGTAATATTTAATCAAAATTACCTCAACCACAAAAAGAATCTTCCGTAAATTAAAAATGGGCCTCGCCGTGCAATTTTCTTGGGCCTTTGAGAGGTCTCTTTGAAATCCACAATGTGATCAATGAGTTTTTTTTAAAAGAGAGAGAGAAATGAAAAAGATAATTTAGATGATCCTGATGATGCTTGACACATCATATCCTCGATAGACTCTAGTGGCCAAACGATTTGTGGGGGGGGGGGAGCAAATGTTACACTAGCCATCCCTGCACCCTTGTAAAATTTAAACCACACATAAAATACATTGCTAAACAAAGCATACAATGAGAGTGGAAGGCTCTCCAGCTCAGGATACTAGTCTAATTTCTCTAAGTTCGTGTGATAAAGATTCGTAAGATCGAAGTATGGTTTAAGAAAGTTGCTCACTAGTTACCAGGATCACCTGGGCATTGACGGCTCCAATTCCCCATACCAGCTTTACGCTCTCCTCGTTTTCTTTTATTCTTAGGAAAATGCAAATCTGAGGGTAATTGTGTTTTCAGATTTAATTGCTCTTGGGAAATGGCAGTTTCTGACATTATTTTAGCCCCTGACGCTGGAAGGACTGGAAGGACTGGATTAGTAAAATTTTCTTCAATCTTAATTTGTACAGGCAATTGGTGCCTCAGTGTGCTTTTGGATTGCAGATTCTTGCTCGTTATGGAAGTGTATGCTTCATCAGCTTCAGCTGCTTGGTTATGTATTGGAATGTTATCCACAATCTGCATATAATCAGTCAATGTGAAAACTAACAATAGGTTCTTCATCAATAATTGCAGTAGCACAAGTCAGTAAATGTAAAATGCAACCATAAGCTTTGAACACCTAAGATGAAAGTTCTCTGTTTCTCAAAGTGTTGCCTGTCAATTTTTTATTAGATTAATTACATTCCGATAAACAAGTTATTATGTTGGTAAAAAAATCACAGTTTAAACAGATACACAGACAAAGGCTCCCCACCCACCTTGTCATGGATAAAGGTAAAGCGTTTGAATTCTCACTCCACCCCAATACTTGAAATTTAATGCATTGAAAAAAATGGGACAACCTAAAAATTAATAATAATACTCGCAAAGTAAATAGATAGACATGCAAACATATATGATCAAGTACTTCAAGAAGGCTTACATCTTCACCCGAATCTCCCATCTGTGAATATTGTTGAGTGACATCAACAGAAGATAACATCCCTACAGTACTTTCTATTATATCTGGAATATGTATAGCCTCTCCAAAACTTGAAACTGCACTATCAGGCAACATTAAGTCTCCCAGATCATATTCAGATACACTGTGAATAGGATCATATAGACCTCCCATCAACATTGTATCTCCGTTGCAAGCCGAAAAAGTAGGACTACGTACAGAGCTTGTTTGCACGTCACACGGAACATGATGGCTCATATTTTCTGAGGATGAGAACTTCAGAGCATTTTTTGACATAATCAGATTAAGTTGAGACTTCAGCTTTTGTACTCGAGAATGCACTACTTCAATCTTCTGAAATATCTGTTCTAAGGAAGTATCTTTATCTTCAAGAAATGACCAATCATTATTAAGGCCAAACTCATCCTTGCCAGCTGCAGTTTGCTCTGCAACCACAAAAAATCAGAGTTAAGATTCAAAGGAAGTATTTTGAAATTACACAACCAAGCAACATGATGATACAACCACATAGAGTCACACATGATGAGTGCATGTAGTGAGTACAATCGCATTACGGCGTAAGAATACTTTTTACTTCCATTTTTCCCTTCTTCTGGAGAATGAATATTTCATTAATTTATTTTAAATTTGCTGTTGGTGATTATAAAAGACAGTTTTATAAAGGGCTAGAATAAGAAAAGAGGTCAAAAGAAATACACTGAAGAATCGCAAGGAAGAAATAGAAAATTTACTCGTAATACAACCAAACTATATAAAGCTGAATATATCACTTAATATAAGATGCAAGGGCCAGAAAGGTATAACGCATTTGAACAATACAATAACTGCAAAGACAGCATAGAAAGATATGTACGCATCATTCTGCTGGAAAAGAAAAGCCTTCTTCATGCATGTGGATGCCAAGAGCGTGAAATAAAGCACATTAAATACCTAGAATAATCAGCCTTAATACTGAATTAACTAATATTTGAATCACCTATACCTAATAGGAATTGAAAAGGAATTCAATATCCACCAGAATTAACTAATATTTGAATCTATCTAGGAATTCAATATGAACTAGTAGCTAATATTTGAATCCATATAGGAAACCCATTAAAAGCCCAATCCAAATAGAAAAGGATATAAAAACCAAGTTCAATTAGAAAAATAAAACGTAAGTGCTTAAAACAAGAAAAACCCTTTCAAGTGAAAGATAAAAACTTGCAAACCAAAAATCTACTTAATAAATATATAATAATCAGCCCATATTGTTGACTAAGCTACTTGTCCAACCTTCATCCATCCCTCATTCATTCCCTATTGTCCAAGTATGCTTTGTGACCCATGCTTGTCTCTTGTCAATTGCAAACCCCATTATATTGAGTAGTAAATTGATAGGTTGATCCAAAAAAAATCCTTTTGAATTCACATCACCAATATAATTATATCTAAATAATAATATAAATAATCAACAATTAATTTATTTATTTTATGATCTGCATCATTCTCCTCTCCTCTAAAAAAACTTGGCCGCAAGTTTATAATAAAGAAGAATCAACTATAAAATCAGTGAATTTAAGCACCCCGAGAACACTAAGCATTGTGGAATAACAAAACCGATGTGATCAACCAAATCCACTTTATCTTGAATTTCTTTTCCACAAACAAACTCATCATGCTTCATTTGTGGTTCAATTTCAACATTCTTTACGACTTCGACAGGCTCTGAATTTAACTCAAAAGTTGTGCTTTTTGTTAATGCCTTCGAAACAATAAAATTACAAGTTTACTGCATATTTTCCAATTTAACATTCGTGTCCTTTGGTAACTCCGATAGTTGTTAAAGTAATGATCTCTCATACTTTAGATATGCAATTAAATCATCAAAGTATGTATAACCAGAGGTATATGGATCCATTAATGAAAGTGAAATAGGTAAGCCTTGACGATGGGTCTCACCAAGAGATATCTCAAAATCAATTATTTCAGGAGTTCTCATCATTGTTTTCTGCAAGAAAAACAGGAACTATGGGTTGTTTTGTAATTTTTCAAACTGTAGGGACTCTGCTCGTGGTGGCTATAGGCTGGTACTGGTTGGCAGCTGCTGCTGGTGGTTGTCGGCTGATGATGGTTGGTGGCAGAGGTTTATGGTGCAGAGTTTATATAAATAAACTATTACTTGGCAGCCAAGTAATTTCCTAAGAAAACGAAATACTTATCTATATCTACGACCATAACTAATTGAAGGAAACACAACTTTTTATTAATTTAACAACTATAATTTAGAATGTTCCTAGCTAGATAATGTAATTATTAATTATAAAATTTACTTATATCTAAATAATAATATAAAATATTTAACAACTAATTTATTTATTTTATGCTCTGCCGGGAAAATTTACTCCTGTTAACGAAGATATTTTAAAAATTAAACAATTCTACCTTGGCCTACAGATTTCACATCAATCCTATATGATGAGGCACCATAACATTGCTGATACGTTCAGTTCCCATTGCATAAAGTCATATATTCACTACTTTCAATAAGATTAAGTCAACTCTTGTGCATCATCCTAAATATTTGAAGGCTACACCCAGGATGAGGATAAACACAGAGCCATAGAGGTAGTACAGCGTACGCCTAAGAAACCTACACTTTGTTGAGCCTTTCTGGCATAAGTAAGCAAAATATTACCTGTGTTACATAAATCATCGGCTATTAAAGTTCCATCTTGATATGACCTCTTATCACCTGCAACAGGTCAGTTGCATGACGTAAAATGTTATTGAGATGCCTGGAGTAAGGAATAAAGAAACTTTTCCACAAGGCAAGGGAAACTAAAATTGTACCAAGATAGGAGAAAAGGTTGTGATTTGACATATATGACTTCGTATCAACTTTATCTTCAACTCTTTCTCGTTTCCTCCTTTTCAGGACCTTTTGTTTTTGCTCTTGTAATGTATATGGCAATGATCTCGAACCAGATTCTTCTACTGGATGTTGATGCAAACTCGTATGCTTTCTCTGATTAAGTGCGAAAATTTCTCGGTCACACTTCATTGCCTGAGACCCGAATTCCTTTATTTTTAGTTCTGCCCATTTACAGCGCCACATAAGGGGCCGTATATAAGTCCTCCAGTGACTAGTCAGTTTCTTTTTCCTAAAAGATTTGAACCCATCAGCAGAGTAACAAACAGTGGAAAACAATAGATTTAGATACTTATATTTTGTATATTAGTAATAGAATATCGCAATAACAGAGAATGGGAGGTTATTGACTTGATTCGTATCATTACATATTCCTGATTTTTGACTTTCTATGAAGAAAAATAAGAAATAATGTTCAGAAGAAAATACAACCAGACCTCATTGGAAACATGGCACCAAAATCATCGAATGCAGAAGCCAATCTATCATCAGCAACGAATTGGGACTGAACTTCAGCATCACTCAATCCAGAACAAATCTCATTTCCAGATGCACTGTCAGCAAAGGAACTAGAATACTCAGTTCCATCGGTAGAATCATTTATATTTACTGGCACATCCTCTTCAGTATCCTGACCTGTGGGTGGATCGTCCATTAGGGCGGAATCCTCAGACTTTATGCACCTCAAGCCTTTTCCACGAGGATTTGTCAATTGATTAGAATTTCCCCTAACTGTTTCCATATTAGAGCTTAAATTCCTTTTACTATCAGGAACAAACTCTGACGATGCCGGAGGAGCCATGCCGGGCTTGTTCTCCTAGTCAATCAAACTGTAACAAAAGTATATTCCTAAATTCAATACAGAGTATTAAAGTCATTTACTACTTCCAGGGATCCACTTAAAACTTAATTAATTAAAAAACGAACAAATTAAGAACAATTTCACATAATTCATTGATAACCTAGTACCAACCCGCCCTCCTGCATACTAAATCATCCAATGCACCAAAAATTTGTACGACATCATAAAAAATAAATAAACAAATTTAATCTAAGTTTAATTTCTTCAAGCAAATCATTCAAATCCCATCATTAAAACATCAAAATCACAAATGTATCATTTACTCAATCCACCATGTAACGAAATCAATTACCACATACGAATACGAAAAACGCCAATACACCAAAAAACATTAAACTCAACCCAATTGTATGTCTGTCAGTCTGTCAATTTACTTAAAAACAACATTGAAAAGTTGATCATCACAAAACATGCAAGTATACTTACTATACACTAAAACAACACAACTAACAAACCCATGATTAAATAAGCATAAACTAAAAGTGTAATAAAATGCAAAACTTAAAATTCAATCAACATTGCAATAATAATTAAGTAAACAAAGAACAGTACTTGAAATTAAAACCCAGATGAAAATTAACTTAAAACCCAGATTAAATTAAGAGAAAACAAAGTGATTACTGTTAAGAGCAATGTAATAGATAATAGAGCTGTTGTTGGGTGTTGCTCTGTGCTTTGGCGGCTACACAGAATGGCTGTTGTATTGTATGGAACCTAATTATACATACACTCTTTTGTATTTATATTATACTGTAACATTTTTATTTTTATTATATTTTTTTACTAGTTAAGCTTATATGTCTTATAAATTATCTATTATAACAAATTTCGGCATGAACAAGAATCGAATTAAGACCCTTGCCCAACATTTTCTAAACTATCCTTTTTTATAATATTTTTCTATTTCATATGATAGTTTTTAACCCCGGGGTTAGCACTTGTTTTTAATTAAATATATTTAATGTGTTTGCATTTGAATATTTATTAAAATAGTATATAAAATATATAATAAATTAATTATATATTTCAAGATGTATTATTATATTTAATTTATATTATAATATAATATTATAATATAAAATTTGTTATATACTATTAAATACGATAAAACAATAATCTCTCAAAAATAGTAATATTTTCTACTTCCGACTCAAAATAATATAAAAATTATTAATTTAATAAAACAATTTACAATTCATTAATTATATATAAAAAATTATAAAAAAAATTATTGATAAATATCTCTTATTTTAAATGTTAAAAATAGGTATTAATCAATTAAAATGGTTTAATCATTTACTAAAAATTTATATATTTCTTGGTATCGTCTAATGACAAGGCCTTTATATTTGAATATTTTAAAATGAAATTTAAATAAATTAACATGTATTTAATTTATTAATTAAAATTTTTAAATTTCTCGATATTACCTATTAATTATGACTCTTATTTTAAAAAATTTAAAATAAAATATAAAAACATTAGATTATATATATAGGAAATTGTTCAATCACCAGTCAAAGCTAAATATTTTTTGATATTCAACCAACTCATCTATCACTGTTAAAAAATGTAATCAATGATATTTTATAAATTTCTTATTTTACCATTACATATATATAGGCTATGTTATATAGCGTACGTACCCTATAATATAGGAGTTCAAATTGCCAAAGCAATTCACATAAATTCAACAAATCCATTAAAAATTTATATGTCATGTATTATATTATGCAATAATTTTATAATATATAATTTTTTTTAAACCATTTTATAATATATAATTAAAATATGATAGGGGACATATGGGTCATGAGAACTGAGAAACAATCACGGAATCATCAAAATTATTTCACCACATTTATTAATATACATACATATATATTTTACTTTTACATATATAGCATAACTATCTTTATCGGCACTTCCATGACAAATCTATCACTTTTATCATCCGTCCCTCCATTATTACGACCACAATGTGGTCTACAACCGTCATCTTCCTCATCACCACTAGAATTATAAAATTCAAAGTAAAATCACCAAAATTTAACTAAGACCGCCACACACCATTACAATTACACCGCCCAATTTCAAATTTATTGTCTTATTTGATATTTTTATGGTCAAATTAATTAAATTCACTAGATATTACATATATTATATAATAAAAATGTTTAAAAATTATATGATTAGAAAATATATCAAATTTATTTTAAGATATAATTTTCAGTTTTTTGAAATTATTAAAGAGTAATTTTCAACTTTTTTTTTGAAAATAATAATAATAATTTATTAATTAAAAACCATACGACATCTACAAACATAATTGAAAATAAATGAATGCATAATAACATGAATCAAATCAAAATTTCTTCATCAAAAGATACGATCGTTGAGTAGATCTTTCATTATGAAGTATTCATCGCTTATATTTTTAAAGAGATAGTTTAATGACTTATTGTAATGATGAGAAACATGTACATCTAATTTATGAAAACATATTGGATAAATTAATCGTTTGGTTGACAGTAATTCATGTAGGTATTTGAAATACCTACGAAGTAAAATATGATACAATTGTTTGGTTATCTAAAATCATGGGTAGTAGATTTAACTGGGAAGTACAAATACCTACATAATGTAGGAAGTTAGTCACTTACCAACCCCCACCTTGGTAATTCACAATTCCTGCATCGCATAAAATCTAACCCATAAATACAAATAAAATCAATCAAATAATATAAAGGAAGTAACTATCCAGGAAATACAAAATTAACAAGTAAATAAATTTATTACATTTTTCATGTTTTCTTTATAAAAAGTAAGTATAACTTCTTATGGTAATTTACTTCCTGTATTTAACCAAAAATGCATTTAACAATAGTTACAAACTCATACAACTCCTTTCGAATGAACCACTATTATGTACACTTGCAGATCCATTATCTCGGACATTAAAATAAAATAAAAACAAACTCTCATAAGAGAGATAGAGAACAAAATTCAATATATGTAGATAAAACTCAGTAATTGGGTACAAATAATTTTAATAAATAAATATTTATTGAATAAAGAACAAAATTATGGAAAAACAAGAACAAAGAAGTTTATCATCAATCAAATGGCTAATGATAGCCCTTAAATCGATAAAACAAAATTTATGATTTTTATGATAGAGAAAAAAAGATGTGGCTTTATTTGTATTTCAACTCTTAATTAAGATTTAAACTTTTCACACAAAAAATTAAAGAGAAAATTACAGATTATATACATGGAGTTTGAGGTTTATGCAAATTATGTACCTACAATTAAGAAATAAAAGAATGTGAACCTACAATTTGATTAACGGTGTAAAAAGTGTGTAACTATCAGTCAAACTTATTTCTATTGATCCACGTAATAACCAATATCAAATTTGAGGTTCAAAAGAATTATTCATATGCAAAATATTGCTAAACAAAAAATTTGAGGTTCAAAAGAATTATTCATATGCAAAATATTGCTAAACAAATGTCTGATCCTTTTAATGATTCTAGACACATTATGAAATCATATATATACCTGCTGTTAATGCTCCAACGAGGGTTAAAATTCCTAAACAAAAATCAATTCCTTAAGAATTGATTCGTGACTCAAAACCACATCAGAAACGGGTAGATCTGTTGGTGCAAAAGATATTGACCCCGTTTGGCTCAGCTTATAAGCTGAAAAAATTGGTATATGTTAATCGCCCTTAAGTACACTAAGTTTGGAGAAGGGGGGTTGAATACAAACTTAAGAATTAAGTGAAAATTCTTGCGGATTTAAGTTTGTTCAAAGAGAGTGTTTATTTAAGACTGATGTAACTAAGAACTAGATAATTAAAGTATTGAAGACAAAACTCAGCAAGGTTTAAAATTACTAGTGGATTGATTTTCCACTAGTGTGTTTTTGCTTTCAATAGATCTTAGTAAGAATACCAAGCTGCTTACAAAGTTGAATTTGGAACTCAGAAAAGCATTACAAGTTCTGCTTATATTTCTACTTTGCTTTTCTTGAGTTCTTGAAAACTATTGTCTTCACTTTGCTACTGTGTTTTTCTAATTTCTATATAGAAAAACTACATCTCTAGTTTTCTATCGACAGATAACAATATAATATTACAATTTATATTGTTTACATGAAAATAGAAACTAGCTACTTTTCACAGCCTTCCTTTTTGAACTAACTAGTCCTGGAGATATCTTTGTCTTGATATATTCCTTGGATGCTGTGTTGCCTTGAAAGTCTTCACAATCCTGACAGGACTGTCTTCCAATGATTCAGTTTCTGCACAGTTCCCGTAATTCTTGACTTTAGCTAAATAGGAAAACTTTAATCAACTGATAAATGCTGTTAAGCTTATCAGTTGATCCTCCTTTGCTTATCCATCGATGGATAGGATATCTGTTGATCAGTTGATGTGTCGATGGATAATTGAGTTATCCATCGACTCCTTATCCATTGATGGTTCTTTATCAATTGATGATTGGTATCCGTTGATAGCTTTCATCCGTTGAGTAGTGTCTTCATCCATCGACTTCAATATCAGTTGATCACTTCACTTGTGAGAATTCTGACTTGGGATATTAACAGTTGATCAGCCATTCTTCACATCTATTGAGAAGCTAAAGATTGAAGTCAATAATATCAGTCGACTACTTCATAGCATCTATCGAGGCAATACAATCAATTGATAATGAAACTTGAATCAAATGTTACAATCCAGTTTATCAGTTGATAAACAAGCTTCAACTGATAACTGGTTTTCTAGTCAATGGATATTTATAAGTCATATCCATCGACTAGTTACAAAGTAATTTTAAGTCCCTATTGTAATTCTAAGAAATTTGTTATCATCAAAACTTATAATTCCTAACAATCTCCCCCTATTTATGACTGTGTAAAACATTCATAAATCTTCTGTTGATGATAACAAAACTTCTAAACAATTTTTATTCTTAGAATGAATTACAATATTGACAAGTATAGTTTAAGACAGAGTAATCAGATACCAGACAAAGATGAATTCTGATAATTTTGATGATTGAGGTTGAATCTTTTATCTTCTCCTTCTTCCCCTTGACTCATTCATCTTGTCTTCATTTTCCTTCATCTTCCTGTAAAAGGTTCCCTTCAATATCTTCTCATCTTCAATCCTGTAGTCTAATTGACTTGCCAGATGATTTAATTCCAGATTAGGCAGTTTTTCTATTTCTTGACAAATATCAATGCATTTTTCTCTGCCTTCCCTGTCCTTATATATCATTACGTATAATGGCTCATGAAGCACCTTTCTTCCTTCAGGGTTCCAAATCTTTATTCTGTCATCCCTTTCTTGTTGAACAGGTGTCTCCCTCATCTTCTTCATTCTTTCAAGGATGGCCTTTCCTAGCTCTTCAGTTAGATAATACTTCCTGTTGAGCATAGTGTAGATTTTCCTTAAGATGCCATATCCTTGATCTAAGACTTGGTTGAATGTAAAAGTTGAGTGTGATCCATCTTCATACTCAATGTGGAGAAGATCAACATCTTTCTTCCTTTGTCCTTTTGCTGCAATCATTCCCTCAGCTTTGATTGGCACAAAGTCTTCAGATTTGTGTTTGAACACCTCTATTTCTTTGGCTTGATTACTCCCAGAAGCTTGACCTTCAGCCTTGACTTGTTTTGGCTTCCTCTCCTTGTCTCCTTTGTCTTCAACAACCAATTGTCTTTTAACTCCAGAGGATTTTGGTGCATCTTTAGGCTTGTTTGCTCTTTGCTTCACTCTTGGCCTCCTTTCACCTTTTTTTCTTCTGGCTTCTCTTATTAGCCTATCCTCCTCATCATATTCCCTTTGCAATTGAATGGCCAATTCTTCTTGGGATTTTTCTTGTTGCTCCCTTTCTCTTATGCCAACTACTATGGCTTTGCTCAACAATTTTTCACTTTCCCCTCCACCTGTGACAGCTTTCTTTTTACCATCTTCAATTAGCTTTCCCTTTCCTTTCCTGTCACCAGGTTGTGAGCTACTGGAACTTGTCTCCTTGAATTTGATAGCAATTAAATCAAATTTCCTTACTGTATCCTGAGCCAACTCCTTCTTTGGATCTGTAGCCTTTGTCACTACAGCTTCACTTGCTTTCTCCAATTCAGCTTCACTTGCTTGCTTCTCCCCCTTTTTGTTATCAGCAACCTGCACTTGTGCTAATGATTGTGAGATAATAGGGGTCTCTAACAGTTTGCTCAGAAGATTGATCTGAGTGACTTGGTTTTTCAAGATTTGCTGCATGTTGAGCTCCATGGCAGCTACTCTTTTCTCCAATTCAATTACCTTATCCTTGGCTGTAAACTCAGTGTCTAACCTTTGCTTGATTCTAGTTAGCATTGTGAGACTAAGCCTAGAATCAATGGTGGTGTCGAAGTGCATCCTTGAGCTTTCAATGTCCTCTCTTATCTTCTTCAACTCAAATCTGGAGCTTGTGACATGCATTTTCTGGATCTTCAAATTGTCTCTGTAAGAGTCCAGAATCCTTCTGTGCAAGGGATCCACCACATCTACTTCAGCCATTGACCTTCTGTAGAGAGAAATGATGGCCCTTTCTGTTTCAGCCAAATTTGTTTCATCACTAGCCACCTGAGGATCTAGAAGTCCATCATCATCAGAGCTGTCTTCAAAATCTTCAGGATTCATGTGAGATACATCATCAGGTTGATTGGCCAGGAACTCCTTCCCACTCCTGAATTGTTCTTCTATTTGCAGCAAACCCAGCATCTGCTCAGCTTCTTGATTAGATGCTGCTGCTAGTTCTTGATAATGGGGATCTGCATGTAGAAAGGTTGAAGCATCAAGATTGACATCAATCTCATCCTCCATTGTCAAGTTGACATCTGCAACTCCTGCAGGAACTTCATGTTTTCCATCTCCCTCTGACTCTAGCCCCAACTCCTGGGTGAGTTCAGCTGCTACATGCTCAGTTTTAGAAGTTGATGCTTCATTGGATTGAAAAACAAATTTCTATCTATTCTTTTCTCTCTCACTCTCATCTCTCTGTTCTTGTATCAGGATCTCATCCTGGATTCTCACCTCTCCCTTACTTAGCTATCTTTTTTCATCACTTTCTAAGGTGGAACTCTCTTTTGCCACACCCTCTCCTTTTGCCACCTCAGAAGAAGTTGAGGGCCCCTCATTCACACACTCTCCTTTTGCCAAGGTATGCAACCCTTGCCTCTCACCTATCTCACCCACTCCACTCAAACCTAAGAGTGTGTTTGCCACAAGTGTTTCAGTGGAAGCTTCAGAAATTGGAATAAATTTCTCAATCGATGGATAAGGAATATCTATCGATGGATGAATATCCGTTGATGGGAGCTCGTCGATGGATGTAAGGATATCCATCGATGGAAGTGAACTAGTCAATGGATGTGGGATATCAGTTGATTGAATATTATCAGTTGATTGAATATTATCAGTTGATTGAATATTATCCATTGACTTGAGAGATTTTTCAGCATTTGCCTGATCAACCAAGGTGTTATCCTTATTTGGTGATACAGGTGAGAGTGTTGGCTCCACCCTGAGTTGTAAAGAGGGTGAATTTGAAACAATGAAGTTGTCAATCAACACTATTTCTGAAGAAAAAGATTTTGAAGGAGATTGAGGAGAAGAAACAGATAAAGAATGGGGCTGTGCCTCAGGAAGATTATGAGACACATCAAAAGAGGAAGGTGAAGGCTCCACCAAATTTGCATTTGGCTTTGCAAGTTGTGTGTGTGTACCCTGTGCAATATGTGTAACCTTCTTTCTCCTTTTGTATGGCTGTATTGTTTTGTGACCCTTATCCCCATCTGATGGTCCTGGTTCAGACCTCTTTTCAATAGTTACACCTTTTTGAGAAGATGCACCTAGGGATGTGTTTAAGTCCTTTACTACAGCCTCAATCTGTTGGGAGATTGGGCTGGAGGCTGGCTGGTTTCTCTCAATCTCACTCTCCTTATTCTTCTGGCTTTCTTGATGTTGGCCAATTCCCTCACCCTCAACCACCACCTTCACACTCCCCTCGGTGGTTTTCCTTTTCTTAGATTTTACAACAGTAGTCTTTTGAGAAACTACTGAGGTGGTTTGTTTAGATTTGGGTTTTGAAGGTTGTGCAACTTGGGTAGGAGGGATGGGGGCATTTCCATCTCCCTCCATTGTTGCAGAAGGCAAATAAATTTGAGATTTTGAAGAAGAATGTAAAAGATTGAGATTTTGAAGATATACCTGCACAAGAGGAGGATAAATGAGGCACAACTTAGGGTGTAAGTTGATTCTCACAAGATCCTTGAAGACCCTCTTGTTTTGCATCCATGGCTCCAAGGACTCCATATCTGCACTTATCTCATATTCTCCAATAGAGGCATTAATAATCATCATGAAAAATCTAGCAAAAGAAATATTATTTTTCCTAGATGACTTGGTTCCTAACTTGGCAGTTAATTCATTTAGGAGTAATGTGCCAAAATCAAAATATTTATCAAATAGGACAGAATAAGCAATTTCTTGCATACTTGTTGTAATTGCGTCAAAATTACTTATTTTTCCAGAAAATACTTTAATTATGGCATCAAAGAAATAACTCCATTCTTTCTTAAGATTTTTCCTAACAACTTCTCTTAATCCAGTTTCAGCATTTGCATAATTAACGGATTCTAACATATCCCTAATTTCATTTTCAGTGGGTGGTTTATCACAGTTATTTGCAGGTAATCCTAAACATTCAGATAACGAAGTACTAGTAATTGTATAGGTATTACCTCTGCTAGAGTAAGAAATTACCTTCCCATCTGGTGATATTTCTGCAGAGTTCCACAGTTCCTCAACAAATGAACACACGATTGTTGGTGCTTCGCTGAGAGCTTTGGACACTTTGCAGTCTCCTAGGAATCGAATCAATGGATGAAAGTCCACAGGAGCATCATTCACCGTTAGACATGCTGTGAAGTTGTTCTGCTCGTAGATGAACCCAGTGGAAGAGACAATCTTCTTTTGTGGTGCCATTTTTCAGTTGATATTCAAGAAATTAAAGAGAACTTGGAAGAAATTAAGAGAATTCGTGAGAATTAGAGAGAATTAGCTTTAGAGAGAGAGAGACAGAGATGAATAGATTACAGTTAGAAAGTAAAATAGCAGGTAAGAATGAATTTTTAATTGCAATTGCTATTTATATTTTCTGGTATTAAAAAGACTTGAAAAGACTTTTTAATTAGGGAGATAACCGTTGATGTATAAAAGACTGTAGTTGATTACCCTTGATGGTAATTATCCAACGGCTATAATCTGATCAACGGATAAATAAAACTGTATAAATTCTATTACTATCGACTGATATAATAAAGAGTTAATCATTTATCGATCGATCACTAATTACTGGAGTAATTATCTGTCGATAGATAAATATCCATCGATAGGAATAAAATTTATCAGTTGATCAATAAGTAAAGAATTTATCCATCGATTAAACAATTACTGAGGTAATTATCTGTCGATAGATAAATATCCATTGATAGAAATAAATATCCATTGATAATTAACACATTTATCAATTGATTACTTGGTTTCAACAGATAATTGTGAACAATGGCTACAATTTAAAGAAAACTTGACAGAGATTTCAAGATTGAGCAAAATTAAGCATACCTAACTCACAGACTAATCTGTTAAAGGTAGATTCATCTAGAGGTTTGGTAAAAATGTCTGCAAGTTGTTGTTCACTAGGGACAAAATGTAACTCAACTGTACCATTCATTACATGTTCCCTAATGAAATGATACCTTATGTCAATATGTTTGGTTCTGGAATGTTGCACAGGATTTTCTGTTATTGCAATGGCACTTGTATTGTCACAGAAAATGAGAATCTTGTTCAAGTTGAACCCATAGTCAAATAGTTGATTCCTCATCCATAATATTTGTGCACAGCAGCTTCCAGCAGCAATGTACTCAGCTTTTGCAGTTGAAGTTGATACTGAGTGTTGCTTTTTACTAAACCATGACACAAGTTTGTTTCGTAGAAATTGACAGGTGCCTGTAGTACTTTTCCTGTCTATTTTGCAACCTGCATAATCTGCATCTGAGTAGCCTATTAGATTAAAACCAGAATCTCTAGGATACCAAATACCTAAATTTGATGTACCCTTAAGATATCTAAAAATTCTTTTAATAGCTACTAAATGAGATTCTCTAGGATCAGCCTGAAATCTAGCACATAAGCATGTAGAGAACATTATATCTGGTCTGCTAGCAATTAAATATAAAAGTGAGCCTACCATGCCTCTATAACTTGAAATATCCACCTTAGCTTCTTTGGTGTTTAATTCAAGTTTAGTGGCAGTGGCCATGAGAGTTTTTGCAGAAGAACATTCACTTAACTCAAATTTCTTTAACAAATCATGAATGTACTTTGTTTGATTTATAAAAATACCATCCTTAACCTGTTTGACTTGCAACCCAAGAAAGTAGGTAAGCTCTCCCATCATGCTCATTTCATATTTACTCTGCATTAAATTGGCAAACTTCTTGCAAAATTCCTCATTAGTTGATCTAAAAATAATGTCATCCACATAAATTTGTACAAGAATGATAGAGCCATTAACATTCCTACTGAATAGAGTTTTATCAACAGTACCTCTTGTGAAGTGATTCTCAATGAGGAACTGAGATAGAGTATCATACCAGGCCATTGGTGCTTGCTTCAAGCCATAAAGTGCTTTAAGTAAATAGTAGACAAAGTTAGGGAATTTTGGATCTTCAAAACCAGGAGGTTTTTTCACATAGACTTCCTCTTCTAGTACTCCATTCAAAAATGCACTCTTCACATCCATTTGGTAGACTTTGAAATTAGCATGTGCAGCATAAGCCAGAAAGATTCTGATTGCTTCTAACCTTGCAACTAGTGCAAATGTTTCATCAAAATCAATTCCTTCTTCTTGTGAATAACCCTTTGCTACAAGCCTTGCTTTGTTCCTAGTCACAATACCAGTTTCATCCATTTTGTTTCTGAATACCCATTTTGTACCAATTACTGCTCTATCTTTTGGTCTGGGCACCAGCTTCCATACTTTATTTCTTTCAAATTGATTCAATTCTTCCTGCATAGCTAGAACCCAATCAGGATCCATAATAGCATTTTCAATTCTTTTGGGTTCTTCTTGAGATAGAAAACTGCTATACAGACACTCATTTTGAGTAGCGCTTCTTTTCTTGACACCTTCTTCTGCATTTCCAATGATCAGTTCAAATGGATGGCTTCTTGTCCATTTTCTTTGAGGAGGCAAATTTTGCCTTGATGATGAAGCTTCATGATCATTTGTATTGAATTCAAATTGATTTGAATTTGTCGATTGATTCTGAAACCCTCCCCCTGAGTTGGATACCCTTGTTGTAGAGTGTTGATTATCCATTGAAGAGTTACCAGTTGATGCATTATCAGTTGATGGAATTCTTTCAACTGATAAATTATCCATTGATGCAGTAACATCAACTGATATTGGGTTTCTGAAAACTTGAGGTTTTATAATTTCTACCTCTTCATCATCATTTACATCATTTGATTCATTCTCAAAGTGCAATATGTCATGATTTCCTTAATCAAACAAGCCTTGAATCTTTTTATCATCAAATACTACATGTACAGATTCCATAACAATGTGTAGTCTGAGATTGTAGACTCTATAGGCTATGCCTGATAGTGCATACCCAACAAATATAGCTTCATCAGCCTTGGCTTCAAACTTTCCTAGGTTTTCACCTTGATTTCTTAGCACATAGCACTTGCAGCCAAAAACATGAAGAAACCCCACTTTTGGCTTTTTGTCTTTCTTGATCAATTGATAAGGTGTCTTCCCTTGAGCTTTATTTACTAGGGAGATGTTTTGAATTAAACATGCTATGTTTATGGCCTCAGCCCAGAAATATGTTGGAAGTTTGGCATCCTCCAACATGGTTCTAGCTGCTTCAATCAATGTCCTATTTTTCCTTTCAACTACCCCATTTTGTTGAGGTGTTTTAGGTGCAGAGAATGTGTGTATGATTCCTTTTGATTCACAGAACTCTTTCATTGTGGAATTTTTGAATTCTGTCCCATTGTCACTCCTTATCTTCTTTACATCCAATTCAAGGTTTTTCTCAATTTCTCTTATGTGCTTGATGATGAGATGACTAGCTTCATCATTTGAATGTAGAAAATAAGTCCATGAGAATCTTGAAAAATCATCCACAATAACTAGAGCATACTTCTTCTTTGCAATAGACATGATATTTACAGGACCAAACAAATCCATATGTAGTAACTTAAGTGGCTTTTCAATTGATGATTCCAATTTTGACTTAAATGATGCCTTCCTTTGTTTTTCTTTCTGACAGGCATCACAAAGTCCATCATTGACAAATTCCATTTGTGGTAGGCCTCTCACTTGATTTTTCTTGACTAGTAAATTTATGGCTTTGAAATTCAAGTGAGTTAATTTCTTATGCCACAGCCAACTTTCATTTGTACTTGCCTTAGAGAGAAGACAAGTCATTGAATCTGCACTTGTTGAATTGAAGTCAGCTATGTATACATTTCCTTTTTTGTTCCCAGTCATAACTAGGCTTCCATCTTCCTTGTTGGAAATTATGCATGCTTCTGTTGTGAAACAAACTTTATTTCCATTGTCACATAGTTGACTTATGCTTAGCAAGTTATGTCTCAAGCCATCAACTAATGCAACTGGTTCAATGATGACATTCTCTTTTGAAATCAAACCATATCCCATGGTGTACCCTTTGCTGTCATCTCCAAAAGTTACTCCAAGGCCAGCTTTCTCCTCAAACTTTGTGAGTAGGGATTTATCTCCAGTCATGTGTCTTGAACACCCACTGTCCAAGTACCAAAGATTTCTTCTTTTTCCCTGCACACAGTCAAAACAGATCAAGTTGATTTTGGTACCCAAGTTGCCTTGGGTCCTTTCTTATTAGTTGCTATCTTTGGCTTGGTTTCCAATTTTTGTACCTTTAGTTTAGGTGGTTTTACTTCCACTTCAACCTTAGGTTTTGGTTTCTTTACCTCAGACTTCCCAGTGCCAATATTTGGAATGCCTATGCTTGCAGAATTGGAAAGATTTGATGTATGAAGATTATTAAGCATATTCCATTGCATGGCAGGCATATTCATGTTGGCAAATGCAAGATATGGATTAAACATATAAGGCATTGAAGCATACTGAGCATGAATAGCATGAAAATCAACTAAATGAGGAAGAACAGAATTGGTATACATGTTAGGTACAGCAGGTACATTTGTTGCTGTAGGCATGGTGAGTTTACATTGCACAGATAAATGATTTTTACTACCACACTTAGCACATACTTTCCTAGGAGCATATTTGTCAGGTGTGTAGTTGTTGTGCTTGTTTATGCCTACTTTACCATTTCTATTTTTCTTCTTCTTTTCATTTGGCTGAATGTTAGGTTCTATCTTTTCCAATTTTTCTTTCAACTAATTTTTAGATAAGAATCTTATATTAGCCTGTTCAACTTTGATTTGAGATCTAGAGGAGCTACTTTCTTTGACAAATTTAACAGGTCTGTTAAGCTTGGTTTTGATAACACATTTCTTAGCAGTTGATGATTCCTCAATTGATGGATAATTATCCGTTGGAATAGCATTATCAATCGATGGATAATTCTTATCAGTTGATTCAGAATTAGCAATCGATTGCTTCTTTTCCAAGGATTGATCTTCATCAATGGCTATTTTCTCAAGAGTTTCAGACAACATGGTGAAAGAGTTTGTTCCATGAATGTCATTCATCTTCTTACTGGCTTTACTTGACCTGTTCCACTTATCAATGGTTCTTAGTTCATCTTCTAATTTTTCTTTTAACTTCTCTATTTCCTTTTTAGTCTCAACTAGCTCATTTCTAGCATCTTTGTTTTCCATCTTGAGTCTGTCCAATTGTACTAGCTCACTCTCTAGGAAATTGTTTCTTTCAGTGAGAGTTTCTAATGTTAATTTGAGCCTAGTGTTCTCTTTGTTCAAAGACTTAAGAGTGACATGCAAATTGTACAATTCATTAGACATTTCATTAATAGTAATATTGCATTCATCCTTGGACAACTCAGATAGATTTTTAGAAATTACCTGATTGCTAGATGAACTAGCTTCCTAGTCATCTTGATTGGCCATTAGTGCAAGGTTGATGTGTTCTTCTTCTTCTTCAGAATCCTCCTCAGCAGCCCAGTCCTTTTCTTCTGTCATAAAAGCCTTCTCTCTTTGTTTAAGCAGGTTAAAGTACTTCTTCTTATAGTCAATACCATCACTGGACTTTGACCTCTTTTCCATTTTAGGCTTTCTGCATTCACTTGAAAAGTGACCAGCCGATCCACAGTTGAAGCATCTGAATTGAGTCTTGTCAACAAGATTTTTGCTTTGTTGAGTGTCTCTCCTGAACTGTGATCCAGGCCTTTGCATTGGATTCCTTTTGAACTTGAGTTTATAAAATTTTCTTGATAGAAAAGCTAAATGCTCATCTATTTCATCCATTTCATCTTTGATGGGTGACTCATCATTGTCACAAAGTTCTTTTCCTTTACCAGTAGAAGATTCATCATATCTAACATGATTTGTGCCATTGCCATGACCTTCTTTCTTCCCTTCTTTAAAATCAGCATCTTCATCTGTTTCTGCAACTTGCTTATCCTTGACCACCAAAGCAATGGACTTTTCTCTCTTCTGACTTTTCTCAATTTCCTCATCTTGTTGTAGCTCCAACTCATAGGTTTTCAATATGCCATACAGCTTATCCAAAGTATAATCTTTAAAGTCAGGAGATTGTCTTATAGAAACAGTCATTGGTTTCCATTCTTTGGGTAAGGACCTCAAGAATTTAAGGTTGGTGTCCTCAACAGCATAAACTCTTCCATATAGTTTAAGCTCATTTAACAGCTTTTGAAACCTACTATATGTATCATTTATTGTTTCACCACTCTTGAAGTGAAAGGCCTCATACTTTTGAATCAAGAGTTGCATCTTGTTCTTTCTTACTTGCTCAGTGCCTTCACAGAGGGTTTGAAGAGTGTCCCAGACTTCTTTGGAGGTTGTACAACTGATGACATTGTCAAACATGTCCTTGTCAAGACCATTAAACAAGATGTTCATAGCCTTTTTGTCCTTGTGCACTTCCTTCTCATCTTCATCTGTATACTCACTCACAGATTTAGGAATGAGTTTGTCTGGTGCTTGAGTACCATCTGCATTTACACTTATAACTATTTTCATAGGCACATGTGGACCTTTCTCTATGCAATGAACATAAGAAGGATCAATAGATAAGAGATGCAAGTGCATTTTTACTTTCCAGGGAAAATACTCATCTTTCTCTAGAACTGGAATCTTAACTCCTGTGTCTCTTTGACCCATTCTTGATGTACTTTTAGATCTTGACTTTCTGTTTGTTGAAAGTTTGCTCTGATACCAATTGTTAATCGCCCTTAAGTACACTAAGTTTGGAGAAGGGGGGTTGAATACAAACTTAAGAATTAAGTGAAAATTCTTGCGGATTTAAGTTTGTTCAAAGAGAGTGTTTATTTAAGACTGATGTAACTAAGAACTAGATAATTAAAGTATTGAAGACAAAACTCAGCAAGGTTTAAAATTACTAGTGGATTGATTTTCCACTAGTGTGTTTTTGCTTTCAATAGATCTTAGTAAGAATACCAAGCTGCTTACAAAGTTGAATTTGGAACTCAGAAAAGCATTACAAGTTCTGCTTATATTTCTACTTTGCTTTTCTTGAGTTCTTGAAAACTATTGCCTTCACCTTGCTACTGTGTTTTTCTAACTTCTATATAGAAAAACTACATCTCTAGTTTTCTATCGACAGATAACAATATAATATTACAATTTATATTGTTTACATGAAAATAGAAACTAGCTACTTTTCACAGCCTTCCTTTTTGAACTAACTAGTCCTGGAGATATCTTTGTCTTGATATATTCCTTGGATGCTGTGTTGCCTTGAAAGTTTTTACAATCCTGACAGGGCTGTCTTCCAATGATTCAGTTTCTGCACAGTTCCCGTAATTCTTGGCTTTAGCTAAATAGGGAAACTTTAATCAACTAATAAATGTTGTTAAGCTTATCAGTTAATCCTCCTTTGCTTATCCATCGATGGATAGGATATCTGTTGATCAGTTGATGTGTCGATGGATAATTGAGTTATCCATCGACTCCTTATCCATTGATGGTTCTTTATCAATTGATGATTGGTATCCGTTGATAGCTTTCATCCGTTGAGTAGTGTCTTCATCCATCGACTTCAATATCAGTTGATCACTTCACTTGTGAGAATTCTGACTTGGGATATTAACAGTTGATCAGCCATTCTTCACATCTGTTGAGAAGCTAAAGATTGAAGTTAATAATATCAATCGACTACTTCATAGCATCCATCGAGGCAATACAATCAATTGATAATGAAACTTGAATCAAATGTTACAATCCAGTTTATCAGTTGATAAACAAGCTTCAACTGATAACTGGTTTTCTAGTCAATGGATATTTATAAGTCATATCCATCGACTAGTTACAAAGTAATTTTAAATCCCTATTGTAATTCTAAGAAATTTGTTATCATCAAAACTTATAATTCCTAATAGTATATATGTACTTTTTTTTTAAAATAAGTAACTTTTTCAAATTTAGAAATAAGATTTGGTCTTAAATTTCTAAAATAAATATTAATTTTCAAAAAAAAATAAAAATACTTTTTTAAAAAAAGTAACTTATTACTTATAAGCTAAGCCAAACACCCCCATTGTACCACGAACACGGAAATTAATTGGACATGCCTCAGAAGTGGCAATCATTCCTGAAAATACCCCAGAAGTGGTATTACCTCCTGAAGAGGTACAAGCCCCCTGAAGTGGCTGTTACAAAAATCACAGAAGTGGTATTACCTCCTGAAGAGGTACAAACCCCCTGAAGTGGCTGTAACAAAAATTCCTGAAGTGGTGTAACCTCCTCAGAATGATATTGTTGAAGAAGTGACACATGCTTCTATAGAAGCAAAGGTACCTGAAAATTATGAGATCTCTATAAGTTATGTATATAACAGGAAATTGTTAGATCGTGAGAGTACTGAAATTGATAATGTATATGCTTTTTCTATGGCATGTGATTTTATGATGAACTCCGATCCTAAACCACAAAGTATGGAAGAATGTCGACAAAGAAATGATTGGCCAAAATGGAAAGTTGCAATCCAGGAAGAACTGGACTGCTTGCGCAAGAGAAATGCATTTGGACCTTCGATCAGTCCAAACACCGGCTAGAGTAATCCCTATTGGGAATAGACGGGTATTAGTATGAAAATGAAATGAGATAAATGAAATTGTGATATATAAGGCCCGGTTAGTAGCCCAAGGATTTTCTCACAGGTCTGGATTTGATTACCAGGAAAAATACTATCCTATTATGGATGGAGTTAGCTTTCGTTTTCTGATGTGTAAGGCTTGTATAGAAGAATTGAAAACACGTCTCATGGACGTTGTGACAACCTACCTATATGGATCACTTGATAGTGATATTTATATGAAAATCCCCGAAGGATAAAAAATAGATAAAACTAAGCCTTGACATTTATATTCTGTTAAATTACGACGATCATTATATGCTTTAAAACAATCTGGTCGTATGTGGTACAACAGGTTTAGTGAATATTTATTGAATGATGAGTATATTAATAATCAAGTACGTCCATGTGTTCTTATTAAAAGGTCAATAACTGATTTTGTTATTATTAATGTATATGTGGATGATTTAAATCTTGTTAATACTTTTGAAGATATTATTAACGCTGCTAATTATTTTAAAAATGAGTTTGAAATGAAGGATATTGGAAAGACAAAATTTTGTTTAGGTGTTATTGTAGAGCACTTATCTTCAGGTATATTTGTTCATCAGTCAACCTACACAGAAAAGGTTCTTGATCGGTTTTATATGTATAAATCCCATCCACTAATGATGTCAATGGTTGTTCGGTCACTTGAACCTGGTAAAGATCCATTCTGACCTAAGCCGGATGAAGATACAATTGGACCTCAAGTTCCATATCTCAGTACAATTGGCGCTCTTATATATTTTACAAACAACTCAGTGAAGGATACATCAAAGTGGATCGAACAAAGCATATCTTGTCAAAATTCTTCTATACTCACGAGCACCAATAAAATGGTGACATTGATATACAACAAATTCGCTCTTATGAAAATTTGGCAGATTTGCTAACAAAATCATTGCCTATATCCGTTTTTGAAAAACTGCGAAATAATATCGGAATATGAAAACTGAGAAACTTGCTACATCAAGATCTCAGAGTGTGAGGAGCTTTATTGAGGGGGAAACTGTACTCTTTTGAAGGGTTTCGTGACACAAACGCAGCGGAATAAACGCGAAAAATAAATCAAAATAGCGAAACCCTCCGCAGGATCCATGCGAAAACAAAAGATTTAATTCGGAGATAAAGAATAAATACCTTTAGAAGCTTTAACAGTTCATTAATGGAAGATTAATGGAGGTCCAAAGCTTGTTTAATCACCACGTATCCCGCTCTCGCGATCTACGCTCTACGGTATCCACACGAACACTTTTCATGAAGGATTGATGTGTACTAGCACCCGAAAACTTCTTCTCTCTCTATCTTCCTCCTCTGTCAGAGCGGCTAGGGTTTTTGTAAAATCTATATCTTATTAAATCATCCCATAAAGAGATTATATAGAGAGAGGAATAAGTTTTCTAATTATAATCCAATTATAATTAATACTAATCCAAAATTCTAAATTATTTAATTAAGTCTCACTTAATTAATTAATTATTAATTTTGGAATTAGTTTAAGTAATTCATTTATTCTATTTATATAATTAATTAAGTCATACTTAATTAATATCATAAATAAAATAAATTACTTATTTAATTTAAATTCATAATTTAAATTATTTCTCCTTCAAGCGTTCTTTGTGTGTGACCCTGTAGGTTATTATTACGTTGGCAATAATTTTAATATTTAATTAAAATTGTAAACAATGAGCGGCATCTAGTAATACATCATTGCTACCCAAGTAATAATAATAAATCGGTGATTCGATTAAGCCTTTCGTGAATAATGTTCCATGTAATATAATCCCTTTAATCTTGATATTATAGATTAAACTCAAGGCATGTCTCGTGTCATCCTCTTCATAATTTAATCTTTATTTTCTTGATCGATGAGTAGACTATTAAAATCAAATCAACATTTGAGCACGGCCGTGCATTTCATAGTCTCACTCAAACAAGAGGCCAATAATATCACTCCTAAAATTAGGAGGATTAAATCCCATCTAGATCATTCATATTTCTCATACGATTCATAATATACCCAATGTCCACTTTTATCATCACCCGGTCAAAGGTAACTTTTAATGTAATCAAAGTATATTAATTCTCGTATAGAAATATAATGATTTCAGGTCTAAGGATCATTACACCATTATCACAGTGAGAATTACTTATGACACTTACTTAACATGTAGAATCTCACGGCGGGTCATTCCAGTGCCATGCATTGATACATGCACTTATGTTCTTGACTTTAGTATCCCCATACCTATGACCAATGAGATGTGGTCATCTGTCAAGAAACATACTAGTCTTTGTGCATTATTATTGTCCTTAAATAATAATACTCGACTAGGGAATTTTAGGAATAAGATACTATTCATATAATCTCATTTTTAAGTCACATACTTAAAGATATATAATATGTATCAAAATTCCAAGGACATTTATTATGTTTTCAATTTATTACGCAGTAAATAAAACATAATAAATAAATAATAATCAATAAAACATAATCCTTAATAATAAATATTTTCCTTAAAATATAAAAAGTATTGTCTCTAGAGCACAATTACTAACAATCTCCCACTTGCACTAGAGCCAATTACCCAAGTATCCAATACTCATGGAACTAGTGTGACTTTCGTGCTTCTGCTGCGACAAAGCCTTAGTCAGTGTGTCTGCAATATTATTATTAGTATACACTTTACATATATGTATATCTCCTTGATCATTAATCTCATTAATTAGGTGATATCTCCTAAGTACATGCCCAAACAGTCTCCTTGGCTGCTTCACAAGCATCAATATACTCAGGTTCTATTGTAAAATCAACAATTGTCTTTGCTGTGAACCATTCCAGCAATAAAACACAAAGCCAGATAGAAACATTAAATTATCGATATCTGTCTAGAAACCAGTATCACTGAAACCTCTTACAACTAGCTTCACATCTCCTCCATATAACAAGAATGAATCTTTAGTCCTCTTTAAGTACTTAAGAATATTCTTGACTGTCGTCCAGTGACATTCACTTGGATTAGATCGGTATCTACTCATCATGGTTAAAGCATACGAGACATCAGGACAAGTACATATCATTGCATACATTATAAAACCAACTGCTGACGCATATGGAATTTTACTCATGCAGTCCCTATCATCCAATGATTTAGGACAAATTTTATTTTGAGATCACTATCCCATGAGACATTGGGACATATCCATTTTAGTCTCTTTGCATTTGAAATCGATGCAAAACTTTGTCAATGTATGTACTCTAAATTAGACCGATCAATCACCTTGATCTATCTCTATAGATCTCGATCCCTAATATATATGTCACATTGCCTAAGTCTTTCATTGAGAAATTATTTCTCAACCAAGTCTTCACAGTCTGTAGAGAAGGAATGTCATTCCCTATTAGTAATATATCATCAATATATAATACTAGGAATGCCACATGACTCCCACTAAACTTCTTGTAAACACAAGTTTCATCTTCATTCTGAATAAAGTCAAACTCTTTTTGACTGTTTCATGAAAACAAATGTTCCATCTCCTCGAGGCCTGCTTTAATCCATAAATGGATCGACACAACTTACATACATTTCCAGCATCCTTTAGATCAACAAAACCCTTAGGGTGTGTCATGTACACATCCATATCTTCTTCAAGGCTCTCATTTAAGAAAGTGGTTTTGATATCCATTTGCCAGATTTCATAGTCATAGTAAGCAGCTATAGCAAGCAAAATCCTGATGGACATGACCATAACAACTGGTGAAAAGGTCTCATCATAGTCAATACCATGAATTTTCTTGAAACCTTTTGCCACCAATTATGCCTTATAGGTCTGTACATTAGCATCCATGTCGGTCTTCTTCTTGAAAACCCACTTGCACCCTATAGGTTTTACCCCTTCAGGTGGATCAACCAAAGTCCATACTTGATTAGTATACATGGATTCCATCTCAGATTTAATAGCATCCAGCCATGTCTTAGAATCTGGAGTGTTCATAGCGTCTTGGTAGGTGAGAGGCTCATCTTCATCCATAAGCATCACATCACCATCTTGAGTCAAGAGAAATCCATATTATCTCTCGAGCTCATGGCGAATCCTACTAGACCTACGAATACCTGTGTTTCTTGAGCAGTATTATTTTTCTTGTATATTCTGCTCAGGTTCCTCCATTGGTTCAACATTATCATGTGGGTCTCAAACTTCATTGAGATCTATTATCCTCCCACTGTCTCTCAGCAGTTCGAGCAACAAACACTTTATTCTCGGAAGGATTATAGAAAGAATAACCCCTTGTTTCAGTTGGGTATTCCACAAAATTACATTTATCTGATTTTGGTCCTAGCTTGTCATAGATTAGACGTTTCACAAACGCTTCACATCCCCAAATTTTCATAAATGACATGCTGTGACGTTTCTCAGTCCATATCTCATAAGGAGTCTTTTGAACCAATTTAGTAGGAACACAGTTAAGTGTATGTGGAGCCGTTTCCAGGGTGCAACCCCAGAAACTAATTGGAAGATTCATTGACTCAACATTGATCGCACCATGTCCAACAAGGTGTGATCTCTCCTATCAAAAAACTTTTCTTTGATATTTTCTACTTCATCTTTATAGTCTTTGAACTTTTCAAATGATTCGGATTAGTTCTTCAAAAGATACATATATCCGTATCTACTAAAATAATTAGTAAATTTTATGAAGTTAATAAAATCTACCTTTTGTCATCGTACACATATGACCACATACATCACTATGTATAAGTCATACCCATTCAATGATCCCTTCACCATGTCCGGTAAAAGGAGCTTTAGTCATTTTACCAAATAAACCAAGATTCGCATCCTTTTGTATGATTCATAATCAAACTTATCCATGAATGCATCCTTATGTATTCTGAATATGCGTTTCTTATTAATACGGCCTCAACAACAGTGCCAAAGGTAATATTTGATTTGAGTCACTTTAGAACATATAAATTGTTAATTAGATGTGCAACATTATAAGGCTCATCATCAAAATAGAATAAACAACTATTGTTATAAAATGAAAAAGCCTTTCTTGTCCAAACAAGAAACTGAAATAATGTCTCTGCCAATTGCAAGCACGCTATAACAATTATTAAGTTCTAAATTTTCCTTATAGGCCAAAAATTAAGTAACGAGTTCCTCGAACCAGAGCAACTATCTTTACTCCAATTCCAACCCGATACCTTAAGCTTGACCCTTATTGATCATCATCTTCCGATCTTCCAATTAAGCATGACAGTTTAGTTTCCAGCCTCCCAATTTTCCACAGAAGCGATAATCGTCCTCTTTATCAACACCTCATTCAGACTTTAGAGTCTGCTTTAGGGATTGGACTTTGGTTTGACAACGGAACTAGATCAAATCTTCTCCTTGCCTTTCCATTTTCCTTTCTCTTTTGCATTCCCTATGTTTACCATCAATATAGTAGTAGTTCATGCATTTATCATATTGTTTTCAGCAGTTCTCAACATGCTTAACAACTCAATGGGTGTTTTACCAATCTTATTCACTTTATTGTTTATAACAAAATAAGATTTGTCCAAAGATTGTAAGATCAAATCTAACTGTCTCTAGACCAATCTAGAAACCCAAAATATCAAAGGTACTCATTATACCCTATAATCTTTAGAACATGTGGTGTAACCGGGTCTCACTCTCCCTACTTGTACGTGTATAGTGCCCTTTCAAATATATCTTGTGCTCAATCGTCTCATAAGCATCTATATGCTCGTATTGCTTCTTAAGCTCAGCACATATATTTGCGAGCATGAGACATGAAACATCAGTCGCAACATCAATTTGCTTCCAATAAGCACTATGATTTGCACATGTTACATTCTCAACTTTAAGAGTAGGGGAAGAGATTTGACTAATATCGTGATGCCCGAGGACGATCCTCAAGCTCCTATGCCAGTCAAGGAAATATATTCTCGTCAACTTGTCCTTCTCAAAAACTGATCGCATAGAGAAGTTGTTTGTGTTTATCATTTGATATCTACAATATTAAAGTGCATAAAATAAACTAGGTTGCAAATTTAATATTAATTATGTTTAAGTGATTATGGTATATCATCATATACCTCCCACTATTTTTATCAAACTAATAGCCCTTACTATTAATTTGGAAAGTATATCCCATAATTCTTTCTAGTGAGCCAAGATCCATATTTCGTCATGTCCTAAGTCAACCACTGGAAGTCCTTAGAAAATGATTATTTAGGTAGACAACAGTTGTCAATTATATCATATATAATTCTTGGATAGTTTGGTGAACAACGATTGATCTTATCTATCTAATAGACTTTTAACCAAACTCTATGCTTCTAAGTTCATAATAGTTGAATATAACCGTTTATTTTCACTTATTATGACGACTCAGTTAAGTTAGACCCAATGATACAACAGCCGAATATAACCGCTTATATTCGTCGCATCTCACCACGATAGATAGGAGTCCCCTGCCACTGACAGTCCTTCCCCTTATCGATCTAGGATTCGATGAGTGTTCATTCATTGGAAAGCATCCGAGTAAAACTTAATATTTTGTTAAGGGGTTTTAGAAAATTTATAACGATCATGATCACATCATAAAGAGATCCTCAATTTTTCCTTGAACCAAATATTTCAAATCGACATCTTAAATTGTTCATTTCCCAGGTAGATGGAGGATACCAATGGTCACACTTAAAACCCATCAGCCTTACGAATACGCATATCCGCTTTTGTCAGAAAATCCCAATTATAGATATCAAAAATCCATATTTAATTCCGTGTTTTAAAAATCCATATTTCATAAACACAAGAATCTCATGATCGTTTGTTAATTTTAAAATCTTGAATCGTTACAGATTTTATCTTGTTTAAGCAAACATGGCATGGGTGTCGTATCTAATACATACATGATTAATCAATATTAAGCATGCATCTCAATTATATCTACGCATACATACCAATACATACAATCATATACATATATGTAATGTGCGTAAATTAAACGTGTTTGGTTATGGCCCTATCCTATATGATATTTCCAAGCTAATGGAAATATCAAGGTCAGTCTATGGTGGTTTTAAAAATACTATCTATTACATGTCTTCTTTCTTCATTGCTCCATCATCCCCTTTTGGATCGCCTCCTTGCTTGCAAGTCTTCATTGATAATTACATTGAATAATAAAAATAAAACTATTCTAATGAAATTACAAGAAGAACTCGAGTTACATTCGAGATAATTAAATTACAATGAATAAACGACATGCAAGTCGTATTTAGAAACCAAAACCATAAATCAAAACCACTATCCTATGGGTCTTTAGGCCATAACCATCCACCATGCTATCATATAACACATATAATATATCTCATATTATATAATCATATCATATAATCATATATAACAAATTTCGAAATTTCAGAAAATTAAAAACAGATTTCTGAAGACAATAAATCGCTATTTCGAGGCCCTTAACGACGTCAAACGCCTTACAGACCCGTCGGTGATAGCCTAGCTATCAGTTTTGTTCATTGGCCCGATTCCAGTCAGAAAACACATATCGTTTACGAAAATCGGATACAGCAGTCAGATTTCTCCAAATCTGACGGTGTTTCAGAAATTGTATCATATACAATTCTCATAACAAAAACAAGCGTATATCATATATACATATACAGAGATACATACAATCATCATATGATTATACATTACATGAATATCATATATTCATAATATATACATACATATACTCAAAATTTTAGAAAATCAAATAATTTTCATAAAATCATAAATCACTGTTTTGGAGGCTGTAACGACATCTAATGGCTTACAGACGCAGAGCTGACTATGTCAGTATTGCTCAGTGACCCGATTCCAGTCAGAAAACACATATCGTTTGTGAAAATCAGACAACGGACACATATTTCAGAAAATCAACGGCAGCCGTTTCAGAATTCGTATCGAATACGATTCCCATAATAAGAACAAACATGTATCATATACATACATCAACACACATAATCATCACATGATTATATAGCATAAAATATCATATATTCATAATATATATAAACATATACATATTGTATCAATATAAAATCATGATATATCGCATACATGCTTATATATCAAAAACTGTTAAGCACATAACCGAATTAAAACGTTTCGCAAGTAGCTCTGATGCCATTGAAGGGTTTCGTGACACAAACGCAGCGGAATAAACGCGAAAAATAAATCAAAATAGCGAAACCCTCCGCAGGATCCATGCGAAAACAAAAGATTTAATTCGGAGATAAAGAATAAATACCTTTAGAAGCTTTAACAGTTCATTAATGGAAGATTAATGGAGGTCCAAAGCTTGTTTAATCACCACGTATCCCGCTCTCGCGATCTACGCTCTACGGTATCCACACGAACACTTTTCATGAAGGATTGATGTGTACTAGCACCCGAAAACTTCTTCTCTCTCTATCTTCCTCCTCTGTCAGAGCGGCTAGGGTTTTTGTAAAATCTATATCTTATTAAATCATCCCATAAAGAGATTATATAGAGAGAGGAATAAGTTTTCTAATTATAATCCAATTATAATTAATACTAATCCAAAATTCTAAATTATTTAATTAAGTCTCACTTAATTAATTAATTATTAATTTTGGAATTAGTTTAAGTAATTCATTTATTCTATTTATATAATTAATTAAGTCATACTTAATTAATATCATAAATAAAATAAATTACTTATTTAATTTAAATTCATAATTTAAATTATTTCTCCTTCAAGCGTTCTTTGTGTGTGACCCTGTAGGTTATTATTACGTTGGCAACAATTTTAATATTTAATTAAAATTGTAAACAATGAGCGGCATCTAGTAATACATCATTGCTACCCAAGTAATAATAATAAATCGGTGATTCGATTAAGCCTTTCGTGAATAATGTTCCATGTAATATAATCCCTTTAATCTTGATATTATAGATTAAACTCAAGGCATGTCTCGTGTCATCCTCTTCATAATTTAATCTTTATTTTCTTGATCGATGAGTAGACTATTAAAATCAAATCAACATTTGAGCACGGCCGTGCATTTCATAGTCTCACTCAAACAAGAGGCCAATAATATCACTCCTAAAATTAGGAGGATTAAATCCCATCTAGATCATTCATATTTCTCATACGATTCATAATATACCCAATGTCCACTTTTATCATCACCCGGTCAAAGGTAACTTTTAATGTAATCAAAGTATATTAATTCTCGTATAGAAATATAATGATTTCAGGTCTAAGGATCATTACACCATTATCACAGTGAGAATTACTTATGACACTTACTTAACATGTAGAATCTCACGGCGGGTCATTCCAGTGCCATGCATTGATACATGCACTTATGTTCTTGACTTTAGTATCCCCATACCTATGACCAATGAGATGTGGTCATCTGTCAAGAAACATACTAGTCTTTGTGCATTATTATTGTCCTTAAATAATAATACTCGACTAGGGAATTTTAGGAATAAGATACTATTCATATAATCTCATTTTTAAGTCACATACTTAAAGATATATAATATGTATCAAAATTCCAAGGACATTTATTATGTTTTCAATTTATTACGCAGTAAATAAAACATAATAAATAAATAATAATCAATAAAACATAATCCTTAATAATAAATATTTTCCTTAAAATATAAAAAGTATTGTCTCTAGAGCACAATTACTAACATCTTTTTCATTCGTAAAGGTTTTTATCTCAATGTGTTTTTCCTTGCAAGGTTTTAACGAGACAGTCAAACTCTACATTGCTAATCAAGATAACGAATCATGAAACATTTTATACAGGGAGAGACTGTACTCTTTTTTTTCCGTCAAGATTTTTATCCAACTGAATTTTTTCTTTGCAAAGTTTAAATGAGGCATCCAATCTCAATAATCACATATGACAATTAAGGAGGGAGTATTGTGAAGATAATTGTTAAAATGAGGCGGCAATGTATTAAACTAGTTAGCATATATATATATATATATATATATATATATATATATATATATATTTCTTTAATAAACATGTCGGTTTAGAAGCTCTATGAATAGAGTCCGTCACCAATATAATAGGTGATGAGCAAGACTAATACATATTCCTATTAAGAGTATAAACTTTGGTCCTTGTATATGTCTTGTATATTTATGGTTATTATACCAAAATTATAACACAATCTACATTTTACTCAAACTCAAATAATACAAATAGTTTTTTAAAAATATATTACATATTATAACATTTTAAATCAAATATTTTTTTAAATATTTAGACTTATAATCTTACAAATGTGTATCCGTCTAAATTCACCGAAATTTTATTTAAATTCTTTTATCAAAGCCAAGCCCAAAATTCAAAATCCCAAGTCTAAATTCCTATTTTTTGATGCGAGACAAGTTTCAAATTTTGCAACCCTGGGTGCACGTTTTTAAAGTTGCGGGAGTTACATCTCCTCAAACGCCAACTCGGCAGTTAGATTTATGTACACACCACATCTTTCTTTTCTATATCCATCTCAACACACACACACACGCGTTTATATAAACCCTACACTCTGTAAGTATTTATTTACACACACTCTATCAGTGCAATTGATGAGTCAAATTATCGATTTTGTAACACTGTACGGACAAAATGGTCGTTGAGTTTGCGAAGAAGCTTCTGGTACCTTCGTGGTGGGAGATTCAAGTCTCTCTCGCTGCCGCCGCTTTTATCATTTGTGTTTATTGCTTTTTTGCTTTTCTCGCCGGAGTCAATTGCGCCGCTGGTGATCGGAAGGTGGTTGGAGATTCGTGTACTTCCGGCGACGAGAAGCGAAAGGTCTATTGCTAGTTTTAACACTTTTATTTATGTGTGTGTGTGTGATTTTAGATTTGATTGTTGTGTTGATTAGTAGTTTGATGATTAAGGCAGTGTTTGGCTTATAGTTATTGAAAAGATATTGATTTTCAGTGTTTTTATTGTGAGGATATGAATTAGGCAGTGAAATTGATGTGTTATCGTAGTTGGGATGTTTATTTTAGTGGAAATGTGGTTTTATACTATTAACGTGCGGTACATTTTGGAATGTCTAAGTTATGTTTGCGTAACTATCAAAATTTTGATTGTGTGTATCAAGAATGAGAACTAGCAAAATTTTGATTGTGTGCATCATGAGTGAGAACTAGCAAAAATTTTGATTGTGTGCATCATGAGTTAGAACTAGCAAAGTTTTGATTGCGTGCATCACGAATGAGAACTAGCAAAGTAAAAATATCAGGGGGGAGGGAAACTCTTTCGATTTGCATATTTAAATTATGCTTTACTATTGTGTTTCTACTAAGGTTGCGATGGAAAACAGTTATTGGTTTATAATTTCGAGGTTTATGTGGGAGAAGTCGTGATTTTTGATATCTATATAAACTTGCTTGTTGGAATTTAGCAGCATCTAATTTGTAATACTTATGGTTTTCTGTTCTTATTCTTTTGAGATTATACTGAATGGTGTTTCTTGATATAATATCATGACATTCCCTTAGATCAACGATGCTTAATTGTTTGCACTACTTTATAGATCAATTTATGTTTCATCGAGTAATTTCCACTTCTTTGACATGCAGTTCTGCACTTATTTTGTAGATAGGCCAGCTGAAAGGAGAGCATCAGTACAATTTTGCATATGATATCAAGGTATCTCTTAATGTTATAGGAGTATATAATTGGAGTTATATATACTCTCAGATTATTATAATGATGCTAGATCTGATAATTGGAGTATACCGTTGATGGACTCTGTAGTTTTACACTTCTTGCAGCAATTCCTAGGCACTAATGACTGTTACAAAAATATTAATAATATTTCTTAGGGTCTATGTTTTTAACATTTAAACTTTTACACATCAATATGGGACCATGGCAGGTATTAGTGAGAGATAGTAAATTTGTTAAGCATGCAAATTATAAGTGATTTTGGTTTTACTTTCACAAAAATATGAATTTTAATCAGTTGCGTTAAGTGATGACACTTGTTTAAATATTTAGGTAGAGTTACTGGCAGCCAAGAATCTTATCGCTGCAAACCTGAATGGCACATCAGATCCTTATGCAATCATTACCTGTGGTACAGAAAAGCGATTCAGGTGATTGGATTTATTTCATTTTATTGATTTAGTGCTTGAGAGAATTCATACAAGGTGTTTATAGTTTTCAGAATTATTGGTAATTGTTAGAAATTATATATGTATAGGACTGAATATAGTGAAATAAGGGAGGTAGATAATGAACACAAGAACCTTGTGTATTTCTTATACTACTACTTCTGCTCCACTTTTTATATTTTCTGGATACTACAAGAAGAAATACTAAGCCTCTTTATAAAGATAAACTTAGCTTCCTCCCAAAACTTGTTGGAGTAGTTACTTGGTGGCTAATCTTGCTACAATACATATGATGTCATGACATCATCTCCCATATGCCATAACTTGCTGCTATTTAACACACCCCCTCACTCGAAATCCCATCTTGGTATGAAAGAACTATTTTGGGATTGAAGAGTGGAACACTAGGAGCCCTCAAGAATAACCAAAGTGTCCAACTAAACCCATCTTAGGATTTGAAGGCCCATCTTGAGATTTACTCATCTTGGAGTTGAACATCCATCTTGAGATTGACCCATCTTGGGATTAAGTAATTGAGAATTTTGGGACACCGGGACTCAAACTTGAGACCACACAATATATTTTAGGTCATGTCAACATATAGAAGGTAATGCCATCAGCAATAAGTTGGATATTATTAATGGGGTTTCACTCCCTTTACCACTACCAATAATTTTATTTGTCGCCTGATTCCGCATGAGCAGAATTGGCGGTTGGAGGTCCATGTGAATTAGTCTCCATTTGAGACAATAGCTGACGAAGAGCACTGAGTTAAGTTGAACTCATTGTCCCGTTGCTGAAGTAGAGTCAACATGCTCTTCTGATGCTGTATGATGAGCACTGTACTATAGTGAGTGCCCTCCGCATGAACACCCACCAGATGAAGTGCCTTGGCTATGTCCTTCTCGACCACGACTACCTCGTAAGTGAGGGCGTAAGATAAAACATTCTTCACGAGAATGGTATAACTTATTACAATAGTCACAGTGGAGAACATCAGTCACTCTCATCTGTTCAAGTTTGCGTTGATGTTGAACACTTCCCGTAAAAAGTGCAAATCGATCAAGTGCAGTAGCAAGTAGCAGTAGCAATTGAAACCGTGCTTTCCCTTCGACTCCCCTCTAGTTGCACATGTCCATGTGCTTCCTCAACTATACGAAAGGAATCTGTCTAATGAGTTGATTTTTGATCGAATCATACTCAATTATCAATCCAATAAGGAACTTCATCACTCTTTCTTATTGTACCAATTTTTAGTACTCTTGATCTTCAGCCTATTTACACTCGAACACGGTATAATGGTTTGACTCCTGCCGTAGTGATCTGAGTTCCGAATAATATTTGGCCAATATTCTACGTCTCTACCCCTTGAGTCAAAGCCCATACTTTTGACTAAGCACTACTTAGCCATATTACCTGTATATGTCTAGTTTCAGGTGATAGAATTCCAAACCCCTGCCGCACTATCATGAAAGAGGTAGCTTTTGTGAATATGTAACTTCATAGATTCAAATAACCACGAGTTGACCCTGGCATTTTCTTTATCCCAATATTCAAACTTATATCACTCGCCAGTGACTTCTTAGCCTTCCCATTGATGTATTTTATTAATCGATGAGATTTAAGTATGAGTGTGCAAGACTCCGACCATTCCAAGAAATTCTTTCCATCAAATTTGGGATTTACATAGGGAGTACCATGAAATCCAAATTAAGTGCTCCATTAGATTAGTATTTTTACTCGAATCATCTACAACCTCGGACATATTTTATATCGGATCAATAGATAGAGCCCCAACAACGCTTGACACAGGCTTTTAAACACCAAATACTAAATATAGCTTAATAATTTAGACACTAACCTAATAATACAAGAAATTGCCCACAATAGCTGAACCCAATAAATAAAACCAAACTCAGCTATTTTGACTATCTTCCCAAAAAAGGACTAAAATATTGAAAGCCCAAAAAAATTGAGACTGATTTTTTACAACTCTACAACCACAATAATAATACACGTATATGTTGGTAAGTGTCAAGAAAAAGCTACCCATGATTTTTTTTGAACTTATACAAGTACAATACATATATGCATATATGCATATACCTGCTTCCAAATAAACGAAATACCTAACCTCTAGTAGAAGGTAAGGTACTCAACCCTAGATCTGAATAAGAGCATCTCCAAACATTTTTCTATTTTGAAGCAACTTTATCTTCATTTTTTCATCTTTTTCACTTCATATCACTATTCCATTTCCAACCGTCACTCTAAACTTGTTTTCAAATTTTACTTCACACATAATTATATACAATATAATTACCATCATGAAGATGCATTATATAAAGACACTTGCAAATATATTATTAAATAATAGTTTTCCCTCTTTCATCTACAGAGCGTTGCTTCAAATTTGAAGCTGTACAATTCATTTATTCAAATATGAAAATAGAGATGACAATGGTTGGAGATGCTTTTTTATAGGTTTTAGCTTAAAAAATGAAGAAAGTGGTACTTACAAAGTTAGCATTGGAGATGCCTTGAGCTATACGTGAATAGTGAATACGCAAGGCAAATATATCAATGGATACTTTATTATTACCAAATGAATCTCATAAATGTATACATTAAGATAGAAGCTTAATGGAATCGGGAAACAATAAGATATCCAAATACATGTCTTAGTTTTTTCTATAATAATTATTAATTCTCATCCCCTCAGTGATAAAAGATGGATTACAATTATCTATGATATATCTTAATGAAGGACCCTAAATGCCTTGTTTACATATCATTGGAAAGTGAATTAACATAAATACGACAGTGATCAGAGTAGTTAATTTTGAGAGATTGTAAAGTATAAAAACGAGTCAAAGTGGATTGTCCCACACTAACACTTCCACGCAATAATTCTACCAAAGGCGACCTCCTTATTTAAGGAATAACTTTGGGCACACCTGTTACAATTTCCAATGCCCAATAACCAATTTGGTCGCGAGGTAAGGAATAACCAGTTACATCAAAAGATGTAGTAAATACGACCATAACCATATCTGAACAACACCAGTAACCGAATTCAATTCGTGAAGTTTTTAAATCCAATGGTGAGATACACCCGAACTACATGCAAGAAAATGGTGTATATAATCCTAGCATAAAGACCAAAGTACGTGTAAGTGAGATGAGGAATATAAAATTCTCATAAAACAACCCTAATGGACTAAGGCTCATAATAACTCGGCTTATAACAAATAAACTAATAACTAGAGTCGACATAACTATTATATATAAACTAATATTTTTAATATTATATATATGTATATGCAATATAATAAATAATATAAAAATTCTTTTCTCATTCCAATTTGATTCCTAGTCCTGGACAAGGAGGCTAAGGCCGACGTAGTTCATGTAGCAGGGGTTTCGGCGAGACTGGTCATTGGCATTAAGAAAGTACTCTAATTATCCTAGCCAACATATATTGTCTAGACTAGAGACATACTCCCAAATGTGCCTATGTACTCGTACATTCAACTATAACTCATCCTTGTAGTTTGGAGATTAACGATCTTGACCATAGTTATTAAAAGCGCGCTTAAGCGCAGCTTAAAGCGCGAAGCGTACCCATTGAGCTTAGCTTAAAAAAAGCTCAGAGTAAATTCAAAAGCCCAGCTTAAGCGCGCTTAATCGTGAAGCTCAAAGCGCAAAAAGCTCCAAAAAAGCGGGCTTTTATATAAATAGGCTTTTTTTATAAGATCTAAACATTATTTTAAAATTTGGGCCAATATTTTGTCTTTTTGGGCCAATATTTTGTCATTATTTTAAGATTCAGATTATTTTGATGATGAAGAAGATGTTGATGGGCACATTTAAATTTTTACCACTTCTTAGTATCTTATAATAATATGAAGCATGGACCTATTTCTTTCTTTTGAGGTTATATTTATTAATTAGAATGTCTATCAGTCTAGCTCTAGCTTGAAATTCTAGTTCCCTCTAGGTGATCCCACTAATCTTTATGTTTACATTTATTTTAACACATATATATATATATATATAAAGTATTTATTTATATAGTGCGCTTTTTTTACAAAAGCCCGCGCTTCGCTTCGCCCTTCGCGCTTAAGCTATAGGAGACCCTTTACGCTTCGCTGCGCTTTTTGCCTTTAATAACTATGATCTTGACTCTTGAGCGATTGACTTGGCAGAAAAATTAAAATATGTTAATGATAGTTTCTATATGCTAGTTCCACATTGTCATTCCTGTTAATAGTAATCACGTTAGTCAAATATTTTATTCTACCATTATATAAAGGGTCTATACAACACTTGGTTAGAAGTGCACTTTGTGATAGAACCCTTTACATGTTTACAAAATAGTATCACATGACCATGAACTGAATTTACCAGGATTGTAAAACCACCTTCTAAGTCGAATAAAATAAATATGTATTTTCTTTGCATGTTGTGTTTTAAAATATCTGGAAGTGACAAAAGTCTACATTATGAATAACATTCTAATAAGTTATTGTAATTTATAATTAAAAAATGACGGTAATGAACTAGTTTTAATTTTTACATTTTTTGGAACTAAAAGTAGTTAATTATATTTATATCTAATCTTAACAAGTTTCAACTTCGTTTTGGTTTCCTATTAATCCATACTTGTATCTTTTGGAATATTTAAAAGTTGGTTGTTTGAAAAATATTTTTTTAAAAAAAATTTCTGAACATTACTTTGCTATGTATTTCATCTTTTACAGAAAGACTTATGCAACTTAGAATTTGTTACATCCCCTCAATAAATTGATATGTGTTGGTGATTTGTGACCTGCAGCTCAATGGTTCCTGGTTCGCGAAATCCTATGTGGGGAGAGGAGTTCAATTTTTCAATAGACCGGCTTCCTATTGAGGTAGTAATTTGGATGTGCAATGACCGTTAAATATATGATTCGTTTGTGCGAAGAATTTTTGTATGTTGCCTTTGTGATTAATTATTTTTTACTTTTTTAACCTATATATCATTGATACGAATGATTATGGACTGTTTATTAATGGGCTATCTTGCATTGCAGTGCATCAATTTTTTTCTTTACCATGTCAATTCATTCCTTGTGGCTTATCTTATTCATTTAGGCATAGCTACTAGCCTACTACGGCTTCACCTTGTGGACGATATGGCATCCAGGCACTTGAAGCTTCGATAAAATTAGGAACATCTTATTATGTAATTTACTGCTTAAATATAATATATGTCTAATCACACAAGACATTAAAAAGGACAAATTTTAGCCGAGTCAATCATCCACCACTTCCTTGGAAATCAATAATAATAATATATTTGCGGGGAAATGAGAGATATTTTGTTCCACCATAAAAAATATTTTGATTTATTAATGTCTGGTCTAATCGTCTTTGGTAAAATAAAATTCACCACTCTTTTATATATATGGCGCAACCCAATTATTATTATTATAATTATTGTAGCTTACAACCCGTGTGTAAATTATATATAGATTAGTGTATATGATATAAAATTGTATTTTAATTTGACAATATTTTAATTTTTTCATTGTTTTAATTTTTTTTTTTTTTTTGTGTTTGGTAGTCTGAACTTACAATATAAATGAGATTTGATGTACATAATGAGTTTCAAGTTTAAATGAATTCTCTTACGAGTTTGAATGGTGATGAAACTAATATGTGTAACTATATCATATTTGGTAGGACTATGTTATATGATATTAAATTGTACCTAGGATTTTAAGTATAAGATTATTATATTTAGGATATAATTTAATTAAAAAAGTAATAAAACGATTGGGTTAACCAAAATTTGGGATTCATTAAAATTGAATGACCGAATACAAAAATTCTCAAAGTGTAGTTATAATAGTATATTAAAATTATGTAATATTTAAAGTTTTAATAAAATATATTATAGATGAAAAAAGAAATATAAGTGTGAGCACTGAGCGGAAACTGAGATGTGTAAGTATATCGTACTTGTTAGGACTATATTATATAATATTTGGGACATAACTTGAATATAATATAATTAAAAAATATTAAGAAAGTGTTTACCAAAATTATCGACTACAAAAATCTCAAATTCGGTTACCATATGTAGTACATATATTGATTATTAATATCTTGTTTTTACTTTTTTGAATTGAACCACTTAAATATGAATATATTAACTGGTGTATGTATATATAGTTTTTGATGCATTATGCATATAAGATGCATGATTATAATAATATATATTGATATAGTTACGAATATGTTGTCGAACTATATACTTGTATTATTGTATCTGATTATGTATTTTTATAGATAGTTCACAAATAATTTGATGGTTCTTCACTAGACACACATATACAATAATGCATACATAGTAGATGTAAAAGGGGCCCTGGGTGGGTATTTGGCAAAATTTTCCTTTGTCAGATTTTTTAATTGTATAATGATGTAAATATTAAGAAAAAATATAGTATTTTTCTTAGCTAGATTTTGTAAATGTGGTAAAGTTTGATCAAAAATTTAGTGGTTATAATAGTTTGTAGTTTTTTTAAAGTCCAGTTAAATCTCAAAAGCCCTTGTTTTATTTTCTATTTTACCAAAGTTTGCATTGTCCCTTCTTTGGAATACCTATTCCCCCCCTCCCTAAAAATCAAACTAATTTTGTAGAATATTTGATGGTGTATTTTTAGTCGTGTTTATAATATTGTAGAATATTTGTTGGTGCTGTTAGACATGAAGTTAAAACATAAATAAAGTTGATTTAAATATTTTGCAATAACATATGTTATAGCTTTACATGTATATTGTGGTAGTGCTGCAGGACAAGGGGTCAAAAAGTCCAAAGAAAGTATTTGGGAGCAATATAATAGGTTTTCAAAACCCATTTATTAGAATATATTTAGTTATATTATTATTAATAATATATACATTAGAGTTTTAGTTTAATTAGGAAACTAGATTATTGTATATTATATAAAGGAGGTTTAATCATTGTAATTTAGCAGATAATATTATTATTGAGTTGTTATTGAATATCTCTTGCGAAATAATTCTCCTTTTAAATCCTAATTATCCCAAAATCGGCCCCACCCCCATCAGGTGGAGAATACATCATAGGTTTACCAGTGTTATGCAAGTCGAACCTTGTTTTGAGAGGATTTATGTTATCCTTTGATGTCATAATTAGGGGTGATCATGGTCTTGGTGCACCTTTTTCTGAAAACTTCAACCCAATTCGAACCATGTTGTCCTGTTTCAGTCTGATCCTGAATTAATTTGTAACTCTTACATATATATGTATTCAGAGGATAATATTACTGTAATATCGCATGCCTACATCATATTCTTTCTTTGCTTTCTTGCTTTGTAAGATACACAGGTAGGATCCTGCTCTGCTCTCTTCTTAAAATGCTGTCTTTTGATTTTTTTGGCAGTTATTTTCCTATTTAAACTATACTCGTTCTGATTTTTGCAACTGTACATGTTAATTGTCCCTGGTACCTTCTAACATGTGGGGGAGAAAACCCAACATTGGCCGAAAGATCAAAAGTTTTTTATGCCTAATGTTCATAATCTTTGTACTCACGAAAAATGTGCCCAAATCACGTGTAGGTGTTGTACAACATGTCATATTGCACATAAATTTTGAAGTCCAGTCAGCGTCAACTTTCAGCATCATGCTTCACAACTATACAAAATGTACTTTTATGAATTGAATTCTTTCAGTAAAGTGAGGGTAAGCTGCAACTGATCTAATGAATCTGGTGGCTTATGAATATGAAGGGAACCATCATACCACCACAAAAAAGGGACCATAGTCTTAAGAATATAGACATGCAAGGGACAAACTAGAATCTAACAGACAGGCTAAATTAAGATAAGAAGATATATAAGGAAGATTAGAAAGAATGAAGACACTGAAGAATTACTTAAAAGAAACAAGGCGGTGGTAAATTAGAGGAATTTGTTTTGTTTGTTGCAAAGGCAATAGTATCCACTTTATTTAAAAAATTATGGAAACCAGGCATTACTGCATTAGATTGATGGGTGGGGGATTGCTGTTAACATATATGACTCTAGTCTAATTTGAGTCTTCTTTGAACAGATCCATTGATCGTGGTGCAAATGAAGAAAAGAATTATGTACTAATGAGTTCATTCAATTTATTTTAGTGATTGAACGCGGTCTTTTTGTAAAATAACAGAAAAGAGAATGCTCTTGCATATACGTATATGAGAGAATGTTTTGCATATACCTAAAGAATTTCTAGCAGTTACGTAGTCTCCAAGGAAATATTTTGGACTTTGATTATGTTAAAGTTTTATCTGTAGTTAAATATCAGTCGTCACTATTTGGGAATTGTAATTTTCCCGTATTTACTTGGTTTTTGGGTCATTATTATGGCTCTTTTCACTAAGAATCTGTTTCCATATCACCTGGTCCATGCCTTTTGTGCCATGTAGCACCGGTACTATGTCAGCTGGCTCCCCTACTTTATCAGCTGTGACAACACACCCGGTTCATAAAGACGTTTCATCGCTGGTTTCTTGATTGAAAGAGTGAGACTAGAATAATTAATATCATATCCAAAGTAACATATTGAAATCTATGAAGGTATCTGGCTACATTTTTTTATCTGTGTAGACAAATTGAGTAATTGTTTGAAATTGGATGTATGAGTATTTTGTAGTTTGTAACTTCGTACATAACCAAGGAAACCTCATTCATATCCGTTTGTGAGTTTCCACTTTCCAGCATATATGTCTTTGCTGATTTTATAGGATTTTGGATATTGGCATTTTAAACTATTTGTTTGTTGAGTTGATATTAATATTTTACTAATGTTACGGCAGATTAATGTGACGATATTTGATTGGGATATAGTTTGGAGAAGCACAGTCATGGGTTCAGTTGTTGTTCCTGTTGAAAGCGAAGGTCAAACTGGTGCAGTATGGCATACTTTGGATAGTGCCTCAGGGCAGGTAGCTCTAGTCGCAAGTTGTACTAAACTTTTAAGCTCTAGTTTTAGATATTTACTTGAAGAAATATCTATTTGACAGGTTTGTCTCGATATCAGAACAGTCAGTGTCCCAATAGACTCCACCAGGTAACTTTTACTTGTTGGTTTCAACATTTTTGTTACATGAGCTATATGTTTTACTTTATTCAAGTACCAACTCTACCTCCACCTGTAAATCTGAATTACATAAAAGTCAGTGGTATTATTTTGACTTCTGTTAAGGAAATTAATTAATCTGGGTGAAGCAGTTACCTGTGATTTTAAGAAAACATTTATTTTTAATGTATAAACTGAAAGGTGTTGGAAAATGTTAATGGACTATAAAGGTGTCTATCACATTTTTTTCTTGTCGCTAACTGTTATCTTCCTTTCGCTTCATCTCGTTTTTTTCAATTATTAACATCATTCATTGTAGAAATATCAAAGATGGTTTGAATAATCTATAGAAGTGCTAGTGCAGTTCTGACTGCAATCCCTGCAGTACCTAAACACTTACAATTTTCTTTCCTTAACCAGAATGTGATACTTACAGTACTATAGGGAAGAGTCGGAATATTCGTGAGGACATTGGTTTGATATGGAATTCATTTACAAGTATCTTGATCTAGCTTAAGTATTTAGTCTTGACAAACTGTCCAACCCAAATAAATCTAGATAGTAGATACTTCGATTTAACTAATTTGATATGTCCTGCCTATTTTGAATATTGTTAAAATATGCATGTACATAGTAAGATAAAATTTACTGCATTACTTTAGAAAATTAGTCCCATGCGAGTTTAGAACAAGCCACAAGTGATCAGTGGAAGTATTGTTTGCTCTTATTGTTCTCCCCCCTCTCTCTCGCCATGTGCGTGGCAGATCCAGAACCATATTTTGTTATATTATTTGTTTTTGAATTTATAAACATTTTTATTATTTCACTTATATTTTTTTAATTTGAATATTATAAGGCATTAATGTTATAGTAATATTAGTAAAACAACATTTTCCATTATGTTACAATTTTTATTTGTTACAATTATTTATAAATAGAAATTGTATATGTTGGTAATAAGGTTTTAATATTATATTAAAAATAATATTATTACATTGTCTTTATTAAAAACAATTATAGCGATCACGTACGTGTGTAAAAAAGTTCCCATTCCTTCTATTGGTAAATATGATTATATTTTACTTTATTTAGGATATACAAAATTTAATTTTTAATCACTATTATCTCTATTGTTTTTATTTAACAAAAATTTAATTTCCCCCTTTCTTTTCATGTTTTAATTAAAGATAAGTTATGTTTTTTTCTTAGGGTTTGATGTTGGTTGAAAACTTGAAATCTAATGGGGGCACTTACTATATTATATATTATAATGGGGGCATCAATATAAAACTTAATACAATATTGCTTATTTTGAAAATTGAGTGGGGACCTTTCCTCCCTCTCCCAATGAGCTAGATCCGATCTTGCACGTGTGTGTGTTCTTGGTGGTGTATAATGTCGATACTGATTTATTAACCATATTAGTTATCTTGATGGCATTACTATTTATTGGGGACTTATTATCTTTAGCAAACCAGTTAAGCTTAATGGGTCTTTACATGGTTCAAGATTTTTTTTTTTGCTGGTACATGTGTGCTGCTGCTAGTTCGCATTTCTGGCCAAATGTGTAAGAATAATACGTGGTGATGAAGTTGAGGATTCTATCTCTCACTTCTCTTCTTATAATGAGCATGCTTCGTGAGTGTTGCTTGTGTTGTGAACCTAGATAGTCATCCTCAAGATGAACTTTTTTTTTCTGAAACAAAGATGGCGTTGATGTTAGGGGTCGAAGTGGTTATGGTGGTGCTAATGCTCGAAGAAGGTTATCTTTGGATGAACAAGGACCCATCGTAGTTCATCAGAAACCTGGGCCACTTCAAACAATATTCAATCTTCTTCCAGACGAGGTGAGATTCTTACATTTCCGGCGTCTTAATTTAAATAGTTTCCTTTTCTGTTTGTCAAATCTCTAAATACATGTGTTCCACTGTGCCATTATGTAAAGTTGCTGCTTTTCTCATTAAGCATGATCATTTCAGATTGTTGAACACAGCTATTCGTGTGCACTTGAGAGGTCCTTTTTGTATCATGGCCGTTTGTATGTCTCAGCTTGGCACATCTGCTTTCACTCTAATGTATTTTCAAAGCAAATGAAGGTTAGTTTGTAATTTTAACAAAAATTATGAGGCCAGGTTTTCAGTACCGTTCATAATTGGAAGGAGTACAAAAATAATGTTTTGGCTACTTACATAGTGCCACTAACTGCAAGTAATGTTATTTAGAATGGATTAATTTCTGATTATTATGTTTGTGCTTGAAATGATTGCTTTCCTTTAGCCTTTCCTCTTTGTCCCTTTTTTTATTCTTCATGATTAGTATTGGGAGTAATCAAGTTATCTAGAAAAGTTAAACTCTTAATATGGTCATCTAAATATAAATAAGAGAAACCGCTTGGAATGATCTGATAAAAATTATAACTCGAATGACAGTCATTAATGAATTGTCGTGAGTTGATTTAGTATTTGCGACAATGCTATTGGTCCTATCTTTTGGATAGCTAATATGCAAATATTATGTTGATCCTGACAGGTAATCATTCCAATTGGCGATATAGATGAGGTACATTGTATGTTCTTCATACTTATTATTTGTAGATATTTTCTGGATTGCTTTGATCTCTTAAATGTCATTTCTAATCTGCAGATAAGGAGAAGCCAACACGCACTCATTAATCCTGCAATTACGATAATTCTTCGCATGGGTGCTGGCGGGCATGGTGTACCTCCTTTGGGAAATCCTGATGGTTAGTTACTGTTGCAATAGATCTAGTTGTGTTTTACTGACCTATATTCCAGACTAGTTGACACTATGAGATTGAAGATAAATTCACTTTTTGTTACAATTTATATGCTTACAGTGACTTAAAATGGTGAGAGCAAAGAAGAGTGTCTATTTGGATGTTGTTAAATATTAGCATGGTGTATGACATAAGCAAGATGAGGTCATTATGGTGATATCATAGTGCAAGAAACTTATCATATAAGTTTTATAGTTACTGCTGTAGATTATATGTATAGGCAGTAAATTTATCATATTGTTCTATAAATAGAGGCTTAGCCTCCTTGTAATACTTGTAGAAGACATTATAACTTATAAACCAAAGTCTCTACCAATCTCTTTCTCTCCTCTCTACTATCGTTCCCTTTACTATTTCCGCATATTCTTATATTATCTGAGATGGTATCAGAGCAGGAGTAGAGAGGAGGAGATTATCATTGGAAGCTTTGAGATTTCTCAAGAGAAACTCATGCTGTCCAGACCCCAGACTAGTATCTTCAACTGATAGTCCTACCAACCATGACCCAAACCAAGTTATAAACACCTATCCAAGCTGTTTGTTATCATATTTCAGCATGTTGTTTTCTGGCTGCTTCCGGAGAGGTACTTTCAGACAAGTCTGAGTCTTCTCCGCTGAGCCTAGTCATGATGATGCATCTCCTTTCCAGAAAAGTTTATCTCAGTGTATATACTATGTGTGTAATGTGTATATACGTGAGATATCTTATTTGGGTGAAAGTGTGTGTATCATATACACGTACACAAGGAAGAGGGAACTGGGTTTTGATTTGGTGAATTGAAAAGAAAGGGACACAAATCGCATAACGGTTGTGTAAAACTAGGGCAGCCTTTATGTGTGTATTGGGTTTCTGCCCAACAAAAGAAAAAAAAGGCCTTGGATATTGGGCCAGTTTTCTATGGGTTCATTGGGCCATCGAATGAAATAGGGAAGGTTGTATAACAATTGAGCTGGGCTGTTTTGAATATTGGGGTTGTTATTTAAATATAATCAGCAGCCTTTGTTACTTAAATCAGGAATTTATTTGATCTGAGTTGATTTTATTCACTTAGGGATTTTACGAGTCTAGATCTGATTAAAAATATATATATTTAACAGTTATTTTCTTAAGAGAAAATTCTGTTGAGATCTTCGATTCAAGTATATCACCTTAATTTAAGAGTTTGTCCCATACAATTTTAATTGTGTAGCAAAAACAACTTAGATGGTTGGTTGATGATAAAGCATCCCACCATTTAATTGTGTTGCTACAAATTAAATATTTTAGTGGGCTACATTTAAGCTTTATTTTTGATGAAATTATCAGTTCTGATGAAGTTATAAGATGATTGTCAAGGGTGAGTTCATCATGCTGCTCTTGTTTGTTTAATCAAGGCCCATGCCTCCTTCATCAAGACACACTCGAGCACACAAAGAAGCAGAAGTAGTAGTATATATACAGATATATACACACAGTTCACTGCCACAACTACTAAGCAGTAGAAGTAGTAGTACGTATACTGATACGTACACACAATTCACTGCTATATCTTGCATTCATTCCCATTTCAGAAGCAGGACCAGACGAGTTTTTTGACTTTGAATCTCAAGGGATTCAGTCAACAAACCTACCGTTCCAGTTGCTCTTAGTTCGAGGAATGATAGATGCACATCCATCCAGTGCTAACATATTGCATCTCCTGTGTTGTGTTCAGACAGACTGAATTATACCGAGTAATCAGAGGAGTCCTGGTATCTCCAAAATTATCAATTTAAGGATTGATTGATGGCCATCCACCGTAGTGTTAAGTCTGGTGACAGCAGCACCTCATGTAATTGTTTGACATTGCCAAAATTGTATTGTGTGGTCGCAAAGACGAGTCCCGATATTCCCAAAATTCTCACATTTTATTCCTTTTGTTGGACACTCAGGTTATGCTTAAGGGCTCCTAGTGTTCCACTCTTCAATCCCAATCCCAAGATAGGTCTTTCATCCGGGCGTGTTAAATATTAGCATGGTGTATGACATAAGCGAGATGAGGTCATTATGGTGATATCATAGTGCAAGAAACTTATCATATAAGTTTTATAGTTACTGCAGTAGATTATATGTGTAGGTAGTAAATTTATCATATTGTTCTATAAATAGAGGCTTAGCCTCCTTGTAATACTTGTAGAAGACATTATAACTTATAAACCAAAGTCTCTACCAATCGCTTTCTCTCCTCTCTACTATCGTTCCCTTTACTATTTCCGCATATTCTCATATTATCTGAGAGATGTATAACGTGGATAGTGAAGAAAAATGATAACAAAAAAAAAATTATGACCATGTCCCATAGCCCCTAAAGTACTCGGATGATTTGAAGAGAAGAAAATATCACATTATACTATGAACCATCCAACTTGATCATTTTCTTTACGACACGAAAGTAAAGCAGCCTTAAGTGTTATCTTGCTTCACTCTTGCTGTAGTCAAATCATAATTTTGAACTTTACATGTTACCATTGCTGGCCCTTTTTAACATCTTTTTGCCACTTGTCCATCAACTGTTGATGACAAATAGTATCCCCATTAACTTTATTTCTTCACATGAAATTGTAGATATGATCTTATCTTGTTGGATGTGTTTTCATTTCAATATTCTCCTTCTATAATTTCAGGGCGGGTCAGATATAAATTTGCATCATTTTGGAATAGAAATAATTCACTACGAGGTTTACAACGGGCAGTAAGGAACTACCATGCAATGCTAGAAGAGGAAAACAAGGTCTGGCCTTGTGCTTCTGATCAAATTCCTATACATCTTATGGTTTGAAAAACTCGTTTTTTGAAAAAAACCTTACTATACTTTAGACGGCTGCAAGTACTTTTTCCTTCTATGTTGAATGATTGACTTGCTTTTTTTTTTTTTTATGAATTATGTTTGCATGTGTATCTTAATGTGTGTTAGGTTTTATCCTGTGAAGAAATACTATTTTTTATATCTGTAGGCGATTTTCTGTTAATTCCAGTATGGACTTATATATCATATATTACTGTAATAGAAGTCTGCGGATCTCAGGCAATTTCTGTGAATAAGAGCAGGGTTAGGATAAAGGATCATATTTTAAGAAAAAACTATTTAGCTTAAGTTCCAGTTGTATTACATATTCAAATTCAAGTAAACATTATAAATTAGAAGATTTAATCTTATAGGATTCGACACCACATTGATAAATATGTTTATAGCGAACTGATGAAAAAATTCAGAGGGTATGGAGTATGGACTAAGAAATAAACTTCACAAACTCGATTCAAGCACTTAATAAAAATGAGAATTTAATTAAGATAATGTGTAGTTTTAGTAATAAATCAGATCTATGGCATTAGATAAGTTATAGAAGATTTTCAGAACATGAGTTCTGCCAAATACCGATTTCATTAGTTAAATTGTGAGCTCTCCAACCTGGAGACATATTGTTGCTAAGTTAGAGAATCTCTTAAAGAACTTACTAAAGAATATTCTTGTGACATGCTTAAAACTAATTTTTACGTTTGATTAAGCAGCTGATGATCTTACATGAATTATTAGGGCCCTATAGTGGTTATTATTAGTAACACTAAAATATGTACATTCAGGGGCCTAAGCTTGTCAATGGCGAATCTTTTTTGTGTAGAGTGTTACCAATATAAAAGTATACTGATTCAATCATTTCCATAATGTGCTTCTAGATGTTACATAAAATGACTTAACAAGTCGTACATCTTCTGGTGCATTAGACAGTAACAATAACCTTGAAATGCAAAAATAGAGATTGCTACTGGACTATTTGTATGCTTATTACTTGATATCTATTCGTCATTTCATCGGCAGGACAAAGTGCAGTCAGAACTTCGTGCACATAGTACTTCTATTAAAAACACCAAGACTTCTGAGCATAATGTGCCCACAGTTGGGAAGTTACAGCCTTTCATCAAAGAAGAAGTTCTTGTTAGCATATACGACGTATGTATTTAATCTGGGGTATTTGTCTAAAAAATAATAATAAATTTGCTGCTTAGTTCTGAAACCTGTATTTTCTTCAGGGTGTATACCCGACCACAGCTGAGAAATTCTTTGAGTTACTGCTCAGTGATAATTCAAATTTTACAAATGAATATCGCGCAGCTAGAAAGGATGCTCATCTTATTGTAAGTTACAGACTTTGCCATGCATCATACGTTGGTATCTTTTACTTGTGACATCTCATACTTGTGATTTAATATGTTTCTCTCTCAATATATATGTATTTGTGGGTTATTTAATATTCATAAGTTGCTGCAATACTTAAAGAGAAATAAGCCGGGATCTGTGATGGAGTGGTAATGTTCCTGTGGAGGCATTGGGACTCACGAAAATAATATTCTTTTCTATTATCTATGTATGGGTTAATATATTCTACATACTAGCTTATATTCTGTAATCTGTGGGATGCACTTATGTTTTTATCTATAAAAATATTTTTAGTTTTCCTAAATTTACTATACTATATATGTGTGTGTGTGTAATTATGTTTTTATAACACTAAAAAGTGATTTAAATACTTCGTACTTACTTTAAAATTTGTGAAGATAATTATGCATATGCACGAAGTAAGCGGGCAACAAGCTGTGCTGTCAGTTCTTGTTGAATTGCAAACTTTATCCTTCAGAAACACATATTCAGCCTTATAACATTCTTGTTCATGACTTTTGATACTCTTGTGAGAATCAACAGCCTCGGGAGCCAAGAACCCGGATGTATCAAAAGTAAACAACATAATATGTATAATACATGCTGTTATTATCTTACAACTGGATCTTGTTGGTGGTGATTTTTTTGACAACTTCATTAATATTGTTATTAAGAGAAATTATATGTTCACTACCACCGTCAACCAGAAAATAGTCTAGAATCCAGATATGAAAATATTATGATGTGTTATTCTTGATTATGAGCAAGAGTTTGTGCTAGACGATCACTATTGAAGTGGAAAATTTTCACTGTTCACAAGTTCTTCTCCAGTTATGCTTTGAATGGTGTCCATGAAATCTACAATATAATTATTTCTTAATTTAAACGTTAATGATTGAATTTGTTATCAATAAAAAATCAATATTCTGGAAATATTAAAATATTGGTCAGTTTATTATTTTTATTAGTAAATATGTCTCTGATTAATTTTTTATATTTGTTACTTAAATTATATACTGCCAATGACTTGTAAATATATATACCGCCACTATTAGTTATTCTCACAGTGTGAATCTGCATTTTTTATTAATATGTCATTGACAGATCTTGCATGTGCTAAAATCATTTATATAATCGCGATAGTTATATTTTGTGGTTGGACCCAGGATACATGCGTATTGTATCCTTAATTGTAATTTTTATTTTACTCATTACTCCTTCCGTCCCGATTTATTTGACTTTTTGCACCTTTTTTAAAGATAATTTTTTTTTCATTTTCTTTTTCTAAACAAGAAATTAATTTTAAACATTTATCTAGAAAAAGTTTGTGGAACTATGTTTTTTATGCCCCTTGTATGTGTAAGAAGTCAAAATGACAAATGAATTGGGACGGAGGGAGTAATACCTTATCTATTAGAGAGATTAAAATTGAAAAGGGTTGTAGCTACAAGCCAAAATTCCAGTTCTGACTTCGCATCCTGTACCACTAATGGAGATGCAACCAAGCCAAAATGCCAGTTCTGATTTGGCATGATGTACTAATACCACTAAGGGAGACCATTGGCAAATGAAAAACTTGTCAATCTAAGTAACAAAATTTTCTAACCTGTTTAATTTTTGACGAGTTTGATGTTTAAGGACAAAAATAAATTAAGGTATATGCTTTGGAAACTTTAATGCTGCCTATCTGGTAGTGAAGTGATTCCTCTCTCTCCCTCTGGTATGGTAAAATTTAATGTTGTCTGATTGGCTGGGTGATCTGAAGTTTGTAATTTTCTTATGCTATTCTTAGATAGGCCAGTGGCATGCTGCAGCTGAATATGATGGTCAAGTCAGAGAAATTAAATTCAGGTCCCTCTGTAACAATCCTATGTGCCCTCCAGACACTGCAATGACCGAGTGGCAGCATGTTGTTTTCTCTCCGGATAAGATAAAGCTGGTTAGTCTGCTTTGATACTTTATTTGTTGAATCCCCCCCCCCCCTTTTCAATTTTGCTTTCTCGGTTTTCTCTTTACACAACTTGAATTACCTTATGGTCTCATAGATCAATATTTTCTGTGGCAGGTTTTTGAAACTGTACAGCAGGCACATGATGTTCCATTTGGATCATCTTTCGAGGTAATAATGTTCTTTTGTTTTTAAGAACAGAGTTGCAGTACCATGTATGAAATGATATGATAAGTTCTTTTTTATAACTTCCAAATGAAGTAGATTATGCTTGTAAGTTCCTGGTACTATTTGGGTTGTTAGTTGCACGACACTTATACTATCTTACAATATTGACCCTCGATCAATAGGACAGACAACTTACAAAGAGTGGTGTAGCCTGGCTAAAAGTTAAGGGTGAGCTAAAAATTTCTCATTAATAAAAAAACATAGACAATAAAGATACTAGCTGTATACATTTATTTAATTAAAATTCTTTTTACCAGAGTCCTAAATTTTGAGTTGTTCTTTTGTAGTACTATATATTTATCTGTACTTGTCAAAGATAATTTGTTATAAGATTTATTATATATCAAAATATTTAGCTAGTTAGTACTTAATTATTAATTATTGACTATGACAATTTTTAATTCTTTAGAGAAAAATTAATCAATTATAAGTTAAAAAATTTATGAATGGAATAGCAGCAGGTAAACTCAATATATTAAGCTGGATCTCCTACCAATCAGTGGCATTCTATGTTACTTGGACTCTTCATTTTACCTTCGAGTACCCGTGTCGGACACTCGACACTCGGACATGGACACTCGGACTTAGACACTTATTTTAAGCCAAAAACATATATATTTTTCAAAATGATGCCGAGTCCGATATTTGGACACGTATCCATGTTGGACACTTCTAGCGGAGTCCGAGTAACATAGGTGGCATTAGTTGTGCTAAATATCCAACACCCTTGGCATAAAAATGGCATCTGTGTAACATATTCGGTATAATATCAAGTAGCTAATTAATGGGATAATCACAATTATTGCGTAGTGCTACAGTAGTTAGAGAAAATTTAGGGTGGGACATGGCATAGGCTCACCTACGAGTGCCTTCTCCTTTCGCCACAATATTAAGTATACTGATCAATATGGCTAGCTTTCAGGTATATAAAAATCAGTTTGCAGTGATTTTTTGTTGGTAGATATACAACTACTTAAAAGTTAAAACAGATATTATGGTTCATTCCTAATATTTAGTAATATCAATATTATGATTTTTTAACTGGTTTCAAATAAGAAAGCTTGTGTAACAAATAATGTGATGACGGGCGAACATTTCTGAACAGCTGTAAACTCAAAGAAAAAGGTTAAAACTTAAATTTTAAATTAAAACACAAAGAAATATGGTTAAAAAATGATAAAATATAAAACAGTTTGAAGATATAAAGTTCGTATAATTTTGAATCAAATGTTCAATGAACTACAAAAAATTGGATGGAAAATATAAATAATTGTAAAATTCTATGCCTTAAAAATGGTCAATATAGTCCAAACTTTAGGGGGAATCTGTAACCCCTCTCTCCTCCTGTGAAGGAAGATATTATGTCGTGTTCGGTGCAGAGAATTACTTGATAGTAGGGTAATATCAAATTTTGAAGTTGAACTAAATATTCGTTACTCCCTGAGTGCTCTATTTGAGCTGTTATCAACACCACCTTCATTTAATCAGGAATGGAGTTGGGTAATGTTGAGTTTAGATAGAAAGATGAAGAGGCTTAACATATTATTTTGGCAGAACAATAATTTATATTTGAGATAAGGTTTGTCTAGATACTAACCATGTCATTTCGAAACTATAATGAACTCGTGATATCTTAGTTTTGAACATTTTTAATCGGAATACTCTAGGTTTTTGGAAAATGGGAATACTCTAGAAATGATGAGTTGCAAGCATCACCATTACACTTGGATGTTACATTATTAGATTTTCTTTGTTCTAGTTTTTAAGTTGAGCTGCTAGATAATTTGGCATTAATGGTGATCGTTGTATGTATACCTATTATCTTAATCTGCTTGATAAGTGATAACCAGTATTTAAAATTTGAATTTATATATTTCTGTAAGTTATTGAATAGAACATGCAGTGGTGAAATACTTTTCTCACTCTCAAATCTGCATGCACACACTCTCCTCATTCCTGATGCAAAGAATTGGTTATAGAATTTTACAAAGAAATGAGTTGTATTAATATGTTTCTTATAGACATGGTTGGGCTATATTAAAATAGTGATAAAATTCTAGGTATTAACTCGTATAGGTATTATTTCATTCGTTTTTAAAAATATCTATTGTTTGATAGGGCCTTGAGAATTGAACTCATTTTGGTGAGTATTGGATGAGAACTAGATTTTCCCCGTAAAACATGAACAAGTTGCACATAATATCAATCTATCAACTTCATATATGTTGTTTTGTCATTTCTTATTTATATTTTTTAATGTATAGATTTATTTGTTGCACCAGATACATTGTAGATGGTCCGTGTCTACCAACTCTGAATCCTCATGCAACATTAATGTGAAAGTTGGTAAGTACCTTCTGGAATTGAACATACTAAAAATGCAAGCAGTTACCGTTCATCATTGATAATTGTCATTATTAATTGAAATAAGTTTTACAATTGGCAAGTGCCTTTACAAATAATATTTGGATTTTGTTTTACTTGCCACATGCATAAGACTCTACTTTCCTTTTCCTTAGTGGAAAGCAGAAACTTCTTGATGGTCTACATTCCTTCAGCCATTTGTTTACCCATGTGCATGCATACTTTTTGTTTTTAACGGAAGCATATATAATATAAATTGAAGTGTTTTAAAAAGCTAGATCCTTGAAAAATTTCTATGGTCATGATTTAATTAGTGGAAAGATGTGAGGAAGTCTCTTATCTATCACTCATTACTGATAGCTGAAACCCCTTTCAATGGTAAGCAGAGATGGATCTAGCTTTATAAGTAATGGTGTCATAAAAGTACAAATCCCCCCCCCCCCCCCTCCGAATTGAACAAAGGAAAATTAGATTTAGAAGACTTCTCTAGCAGGGAATATTCATTTCGTACTAGTTTTAGATATTTTATTATGTCACTACGAACACGTATATGTAAGGAATTGAACCAAAGTTGACGGTGAAAGGAAGTGTCCTACACATTTGTTTGGCAATTACTAAATTTCCATACAAGATAAAGTTTTGAGTACTCATAAATTTCATTGTATACATTATGTTCAGTTGTAAATATAGTTGTGATGTTATCTCATACATGCTCCATAAATTGAACAGGTGTACATTTCAAGAAATGGTTGATTATGCAATCAAAAATTAAAGCTGGTGCTATGATTGAGGTGTCTACTGTTTTTCTCTAGTTTAACTGTGGCTATCATAATATAAATTTTGTTATAGGATATTAAGCTCTACTGAAGAGTAATGGCAGATATATCTTATGTTTATAAATGCAGTATAAAAAGGAGGTGGAGTTAATGGTTAGGGTGGGCCATACGTATATTCAGCCACAGACTACTAGTGACAGTAACATTATTGCTACCCCTAAATCGAATACTCAAGAGAACAAGTAGAAAATGCTTAAACATCTGTATGTTTTGTATATCAATTGTTCAAACTCTGTAACATTTCCCTAGTTCAGTAACCAGTGTATCTAATTAGGTAAATATGTAGTGTAATTGTGTGTGTTTAACTTACCAGTTAATGTAGGTCAAATGGTGCGCTCCTGTAAACTTTGTGTAGTATAACTTTTATGTTGACATCTATGTTGTCTGTCAGCTGAGGTCATCTTTATGCCTATTCAGTGGTTTTTTTTACGTGGTCTCCTGTTCTGCACTTGTTTGATTTGAGTTGGACGCTTGTTTGTAGCAAACCAAGCTTCTCTAAAAGAACTGTTTGCTTGCCCTGAGATAAGATTATAGTTTAATGAGAAACATATCTATTTCGGCTCTTTTTTGAAGTCAACTCAAGTGATGAACGGATCAAAGCTTAAACAATGTCCGTGTTTTAAGCTTGATGTCTATATAAAACTTCACACTCGCTGGCAAGGTCTTGGTTTCATTTCCTTTTACTGTTTACATAATGACTTGGTATCTTTTTCGTAATTTTTTTGACTTGTCTGATCCTTACGATACCGGCAGAAGATAAGAACTAGTCAATCACGAATTTATCAAGGTCGTTGAGCTCAAAAATGCAAATTATTTCCAAAATTTTGTGTGACGAGCTCACTAAGGGGTCGTTTGATTCGTGAATTTTAGGTATAAGATATATGCATGGGTTTTGTTCAATTCAAAGTCATACCTGGTGTTTGGTTGAAATTTTTTAATTTTAAAACTCATAAACCATAAGCTATGGGTTTCTTATACCTTAAGGGGAGGTGGGTGTGAGCCGGGACATGAGAAATCAAGTCAAAAAATTATTAATTTTATCTTTATTTATAAAATTATATGTTAATTTTTAAATAAAAAATTTATAAGGTTCTTGTTTAATATTTTAAAAATAATAGTGATTTATTTTTCATATTAACAATGTATGTGTATATATATATATATATAGATATTAAAAGATATATTAATTTAATAAATTCATTATATCATTTAACCAAACACATGATGTTAGGAATGATCCTTAATTTTCATAATACCTTAATGCGATTCTTGATTCCAACCTGATACCCCTACATGAACCAAACGACCCTAAGGGGTTGTTTGATTTATGTAGGGGTATTAGGTTAAGGAATCAGGTTAAATTGATATGTGTATGAGTTCATCCATGATAATTAAATAAAAAAATACAAGTAATTAATATGAAAAATAAGTCATTATTATTTATTAAACATAAAACATCATTATAATTTTTTTAATTTAAAAATTAACATGTAATTTTATAAATAATAAATTTTAATTTAATTACTCATACTTATGTCTCATGCCTGCATCTTTAAGACCACCTTTATAAGACCACCTCTTTTAAGATATTAAAAATTCATATTTTAAAATTTAAATTCAAACAAATATAAGTTTGGTTTGGAATGTACAAAATCATTTATAATATATTATTACAACCAAATAAGAGTTACCCCAAGTTTAGTTACCCTAGTTGACCATAAAATAGATACTATCAGTCCAATTTTAAATAAAATTTGACGATTGTTATAATAATTGGTCACAATTAATTAAATATCAAGAACAATCTCCTCACTAAAACACATATCATATTAATTTTTTAATTAAAACTCATATTTATATAAAATACACATATATTTTATTTATTTAAATATAAATACAAATAAAATATATGAAAAATTACATAAAAATATATACATATAATATTAAATAAAGTTTAAATTATAATTATAAAAATAATCGAAAGTTGTTCTTTAATAGAAATATAAAGTTTCTTTTCTAAGTGAATTTAGAAGTATTATAATTATAGATAAAGTGATTCCTTGAATTAAGCTGATTTAATTTAACTCTTTTGAATTATTTATCTTTTTCTTTGTGCTCTCTTAAATTGTAATAGTAGATTTGACAGGACCTAAAAGTTCTTAGAGAAATTCATGTACTTTACTTTTGAATCCTACTACTTGAAACATACTTTTATTAAGTAAAGGCATTGTCATTTTTTTAGTTTCTATATTGTGTGTCTTCTATCTCTGCTAAGTTTGTTATCGAGGAATATTGCTATAAAAATTTCTGCCAAACTTGATATAAAAAATACACTATAGAAGTCTCCGTCACAATTGCGACAAATATGTCGTCACAGTCTTCACCAATTGCACTGTCAACAAATTTGTTGTCTTTAATATCTTCTTAGCGTCAAGTTTGTTATCACGAGAAAACTGTTATTGAATGTTTTTTGAATACTGTTTTCATCCAGACTTGCTGTGAAAAATAGGACGAAGGCGATATCTTTTAAATATGTTATCAAGGACTTTGGTAGACTTGTGCATGAATATATTAATCAACTTCTATAACCTCCATTTATTCTAAGCAGTGTTTTAAAAGACGAGAATCGGAGATAGACGGTGAAGGTACCGTCTAGCAATTAATCGGGTAATCGGGGATTAATCAGATTAATTAATCAGAGCATTAATAAAAAATAATTTAATAACTAATAATATATAATTATATTTAAACATTTTAAAATTATAATGAAAAAAATACCATATATCATTAATCTATATATATTTAGATGTTAACATTTACGAAAAAATCACTTATCATTAACAATTTAAGTGGTTTATACTTAATAATCATTATTTAATAATTAATTTTAATAGTTAATACATAATAATATGATTATTAGCAATTTCAGAGAGTATTTAAAATTTATGAAGTATTTAGGGTTATACAATCCATATTTATTGTAAATTTGTAATAAAAATATATTACTTATTATTTTTTTAAAGATTTTTAACTTTTTTAAAATAAAATAATTTTTACCGATTTTGACTGTTTCAACCGATTTTGACTGTCTCGATCAATTTTTCATGTCTCGGCTGATTTTTGACCGATTTTTAAAAAAAACATCTTTTGAACCGATTTCGATTAATCGAGACGGGATCCGACAGTCTTACCGATTAATCGGTCGATTAATCGGTAAGACGACCGTCTTTCAGAACAGTGATTCTAAGTACTATACAATACTTTTATGATACTTAATGTCTTCTATTATTACTTACAAAACTTATTATGTAAGTTAATTTACGAAAAACATATTATTTAGCCTAAACAGTATGTGTTATGCCATAATTTTGGCATAGTCTTTTATTTTCCTTAATTTTTGTTATTAATTTCAGTAATAATAAATTTCTTAATCACCAAGTTATCCTCTCTCTGAAACGAGTAAAGAATTATTTTCAACAAATAATTACGGAAAATATCTACAAATGATATCTTTTAAATCAGGTAGGTATCATAACGCGAAAATTATTTCATATAAAATCAATTAATTCCTATATTTAACAAATATTTTCCTAAACTGTCTCAAGGATATATCCAAGTATAACAGAACTGCGTGAGTTTGATAGTATATAAATACGTACGCAAACATCTTGCAAAAGAGATCCGATATACGAGACAAATCGAGACACCTCCCAAGTCTAACCCAATTTTTTTCACAAACCCTAATCCCCATTAACAGACATCTTATTATACTATTTTCTCTATTGTTCTAGTACACCTCCGAAATCTATTGTTACGAAAATTCTCCAACAACAATTGGTTCTAGAAGGAGTGGCCTAATTTTTCGTTTGTGGATGACAAACAACATATCAAACAAACACAATATACATGAGGGGTTAATAAAAGATTTTGGACGATTTCAATGGAGGAACCGAATGATGGAGTAATGGTTTGTTGAACAACATGTAGTGAAAATGGGGAGCAAATAATCATGGGAACAAAGATTGATAGACTATAGCATGCAAATTATGGTGGAGGGACCATCAAAAAGAGTGCAATTCTTCATATCATATCTATCTGACAAAAATACAAGATAAGTTTTCTTATTTTTATTTTCTGCAATCACATATATTTTAGTTATCCATGTCATGCATGATATATATTTTATTATCAAAAAATCCGTGCGGGTTGCATATATTGTGATTGAAAATTTGTGAAGCCCATATTTGTGAATGCACACCTAGAGGGGGGGGGGTGAATAGGTGTATATGACTAATTAAGACTAATTTTAACTTTTACCAACTTGTATCGACTGTTATAAACAAAACAGTCTACTACTAAACTGTCAACTTGCTGATTACAGATTACAGAGTATAATAACTTGTTGTTATGATGCAGTGCATAATGTAAATACTAAAAATAATAAAGAACACAATCAAATGTTATGGCATGTACCCATTCTGGGATTTTCACAGCCTGATAATAAGTATAAGGTGTAGGGGTCTTAGTAGTATTCATCAAGAACCAGTAATATAAAGGAGTAAATATATGAAATGACACATATTTATACATAGAGTATATGGTAAACAAGAGTTATTGATAGTAGATGTTAAATTGGAAGGGAGGCATATGTAATCACTGAAACGTTTAGGTAAAGTAATCTGTCTATGAGGTCTAGAGATGGCATGTGAACTGGGATCAAAAGAACTTAGGTTATCATTCACTGGAGGCGATGTAGACACATCAGGTAAACTATTATCAAGAGTAATGTGATGGGGATGATCAATATCTAATGGATAAGGGACGGGGGAAATAGAGATTGGGACATGACATAATGACTTTTAGAAAAAAGAAATGAATCTTCAATGAAATAGACATCTCAAGAGAAAAAGGTTTTCCTGGTTTCAAAATTAAGAACCATGTACCCTTTTTGACCATACAGATACCCGACAAACACATATTTGTTAGGAATTATGAGATTTGATGATAACAAATTACTTAGAATTATAATAGGGATTTAAAATTCATTGTAACTAGTCGATGTATATATGACTTATAAATATTCATTGACTAGGAAACCAGTTATCAGTTGAAGCTTGTTAATCAACTGATAAGTTGGATTGTAACATTTGATTCATGTTTCATTATCAATTGATTGTATTGCCTCGATAGATGTTGTGAAGTAGTCGACTGATATTATTGACTTCAATTTATAGTTTCTTAACGGATGTGAAGAATGACTGATCAATTGTAAATATTTTAAGTCATAATTCTCACAAATAAAGTAGTCAACAGATATTGGAGTCGATGGATAAAGACACTACCCAATGGATAAAAGCTATCAACGGATAGAAGCTATCAATGGATAAAGGCAATCAACGGATAAAGGACCATCAATGGATAAGGAGTCAATGGATAACTCAATTAGCCATCGATACATCAATTGATCAATGGATATCCTATCCATCGATGGATGAAAAAATGAGAATCAACTGATAAACTTAACAACATTTATCATTTGATTAAGGTTTCCCAATTTAGTTAAAGACAAAAGGAATGAGAACTTTGCAGAAACTGAATCAATGGAAGACAGTCCTGTCAGGATTGTGAAGATTTTCAAGGCAACACAGTCTTCAAGGAATGAATCAAGACAAATATATTTCCAGGACGAGACAAAGTCTAATGAAGACTGTGAAAGTAACTAATTTCTATTTTCATGTAAACATTGTAAAGTGTATTTTATAATGTTATTTGTCGATAGGAAATGGAAGTAGAAGAAAACTACTATATAGTAAGTAGTAATCTATTGTAACAAAGTGTGAGTGATTGTAAATATTGTAGTTCAAGAACAACACTTTGTAAGCAGCTTGGCAATTCTACCAAGATTATTTGAAATCAAAAACATAATAGTGGAAAAACCAATCCACTAGTAATTTTTATATTGTTTGTCTTGTTTTCAATATCATAAGTATTTCACTCTGAGTTCATTTAGTTCTGTCTTAACCATACACTTCAAAACACACTAAAATCTTGAACAAACTTAAATATGCAAGAATTAGAATTAATTCTTAAGTTTGTAATCAACCCCCTTTCTCCAAACTCCTTGTACTCAAAGGTAAATAATAATATTCAAGACTCCTTGGGGGCAAGTTTAGGAATAGTAGTGTTGGTTATATAACACAGGCAACCAAAAGTTTTGATATGAGTGTAGGAAGGTGGGGAGTGAAATAACATCTCATATGGTAAGGAGTAATGTTAATAAGGTGAGTTGTTGTGAGAATGCAATCTCCCAAAAACGTAACAGTTACATGAGATTGAAGCTTTAGAGATCGAGCAATGTTTAACAGATTCTGATAGTTGCGTTCAACCAACCCAATTTATTGTAGGGTGTATGGACAAGAGGTTTGTTAGACTATTCCTTGAGATTGGAAATGGGTTGTGAGGTCATTATTAACAAATTCAGACCTATTATCAGACCTGAAGGTTTGTATTGTGACATGGAATTGTGTTTGCACAAACGAAATGAAATTTTTGAGTAGGGTAGGGACTTGTGTTTTATCAGAAATGAAGAACACACAAGTGTATCTAGATAGGTCCTCAACTATGGTGAGAAACATATTGCATTTTCCATGAGTTGGAGTTTTATACGGTCCCCACAAGTCACAATGAATAAAGGAAAACAAAGATTTATTAGTCTAGTGACTCACATGACATGCGTGATGTTTTTGTTTGGCTTTATGACAAATAGAATAATTTTAAAACATAGTATTCTCAACAGGTGTAATAAAATTCAATTTGCAAGTAATGTACATGAGACATGACCCAATCTAGAATGCCAAAGAGTAGGTTGAGCAAGAGAGTAAGATGACATACTATTAAAAGCAAAAGAACATTGTTGAGCATTGATAAAACACACATGACTATACTTTTATAAATTGCCATCAAGTCTATCGATCTCTGTCATCATCCTCTGGTGTAGGCCCTCTGGTGTAGGGCCTGTAAATAATAAAAAGTCATAGAAAAAGTAACAATACAGTTATGCTGCATAGTTAGTTTTATTATAGAGATAAGGTTGCAGACACACATTATATTATGCAATAACAAACCATTGGGTAACTAGACATTGCCTATGTGAGTAATGACAAACTCACTACCATCTGGAAAATAGAGCTTAGAGTGCATATCAATTGCTTACTTGAAGTAACATGATCAGTGGCTCCAGAATCTAATATTCATGAAATAAATGTTGACTTATTGATAGACTAAAGAGTATGGACTGAGGACACCGTGGATATGAAATTACCTTAAGTGAAAGCATTAACACCAAGTGTTGCCAATTGAGTTGGGTTATTCCATGGTGAAAGAGAATGCAGACTGGCTTGAATCATTTATGCCAGTTGTTGAACAGAGCAGCAGTGAAGTTGTTGCTACTAGATGTAGCACGTGGTTGTATGGAGCTGGACTCATAAGGATGAATAACATCATGACCACTAGAGTGAGTTACTTGAGCACTTTTCTTGACATCTGATGAGTTCTTTGGCTTAGGCTAACCATGAAGCATGTGCTAATCAGGATATCCATGAATACAAAAATATTTGTCCTTAGATTGATCAGATGTATGACAAAAATCACAGTAAAGGCAGTCATTAGTTGATTTCTTAGGAGCAGACTATTGTGTAGAGGCTTGAGGATGAAATTAGATTTTGTTTGAACCATATTTGACACTCATTACTGCATTTTCTAGAATTATAGCATGGGGATGACAGTCTCCCTACACCTCCTCTTGTAACAGCAAGGAATATGCCTCTTAGACTAGGTAAGGTTTTATCATTAGCAATTGGCCTCTAACAATTGTGAACTGCTCATTTAGTCCTATGAGAAACTGACTAAGTTTGTTGATTTACTCATACTCTTCTAATTTAACACCATAAGCACAGGTTCAATTGTTGTTGAGATAAATACATTTGGGAAGAGGTGCTAGAGCATCAATTTCATCCATTAGAGTTATGAATATAGTAAAATAAGCCGTAATAGAGAGAGAACCTTGAGTTAAAGAGATGAGTTCTTTCTTCAATTGAAAGACTCGAGAAACATTACTTTGTGAGAATCTAACAGAAATCATCAAAAATTGCTTTAGCAGAGGTAAATACAAAACACTACCACGAATTTCAGGCGCAATAGAGTTCAATAACCATGACAATACCATATCATTACAGCGATTCCACATAGAATAAAGAAGAGTATTTAAAGTTAACTTAATTAATGAACCATCAATAAAACCTAACTTCATCTTTACAGAAAGAGCAAGCTTTACAGAATGACTCCATTGATGATAGTTTTGTTTAATTAGTGAGAAGTTGAGTAACAAAAGTCATACCTAAATAATCAGTATTATGTACATAAAATAGACGATTCACATCAGTTATGGTTGTATTTGGCGTCGTCGTCATTGTATTAAGTTCATCGATATTGAAGTAGCCATGAAAGCACCAGAAGCTTTTGAATTAGAGGTAACAGTAAAATGTGTAAACTTTAAGTATGTGTGTAAGTAAACATTGAGAGAATGTGGAAAAGATAACTACATTCTTGAGAGAGAAGAAATTTTACAATAAAAAATGAAACTTGTTATAGACTCTATTACTTTATTCTGTATTTATACTCAGTTACTAATACTACACAACTTTATTATATACAAACACTGTAACATCTTTTCTTAACAAACTGGCAATTCATTTGATTGACTTTCCAGCTCAGCACGTTGACATGCAGTGTCATGTAAATATGTAATACATATAGCAACAAATTAAGGAAAAGAGGGTGAAAAGAGGGTTGTTTCTTTTTGGGAATGAGGGGATACATAATTATATAAAACAATTAATGGCATATTGAAATAATTATTGAGGAATTTATGTAGTTGGACAAAATAGGGGTAAAGTATATGTTGAAAATAAGAAGAAAATGAGTTAAAAAGTAGCATAATTGAGAAGTTTGTGGTGTGGCCACACCTAATAATAAACACATGCACACATGATTTTTTTTTACATTCACTTCATATACTCGTATAGGGGTGAGCAATCAGTCGGTTCGGTCCAGAACCGAACCGAAAAAACTGAAAATCGAAAAGCTGAAATTTTTTCAATCGAACTGAACTGATTTTTTAAATTAAATCGAAGCAAACCGAACCGAACAAAATTAAACCAAATTTCATATTTTATATTTATAAACATAAAAAGGATAAAATCTTAATTCAAACATGAATTTCCAGATTCGCATAGACTTGTGTCATTCATTTCAAATATGATCTCAAGATATCATAAATCGATAAACTAAACAAATCAAGTGAATCTAATATCTCTTACATACTTTATAATTAATATACTGAATATTTATTATATATATATATATATATATATATATAATTTCATCCATCCTAAGAACTGATTCAGAAAATTATGTAAAAGAATCATGATTCATCTCAGGATGAAAATAAGGCTTTTAAAACTAGTTGAAATTGTACAAGTAAAGAAATCACAAACTCAATTAATCCCAGAATAATATATGAATAAGAGAATTTCATTTTCTTGGGAGATCTGGGAAAGAAGAAAGAAGTGGGAAAAAAGAAAGAAGTAGATGAAAGAGAGATGTAAACGTGATGGATGATGAGAGAAGTAAACGTGATGGATGATGAGAGAAGGTGGGTTAGGTAGATTAAAAGAATAATAAAGTAATAAAAAGCCATGATGTATATCTCCATATGTACCGTGTTTGTGTGTATGTAAAAGGCATGCTCTAACTAAAAGTCGGTCGGTTTGGTTTTAACGAACTTAATTTTTAAAATACCGAACCGAACCGAAAATTAGTTCGGTTTAAACCGAAAAACCAAAAAAACCGAAACATATAAAAATTCTAAACCGAACCGAACCGAAATTTGAAAAAACCGAAATATATAAATATTCTAAATCGAACCGAAATTACCCGATTTGGTTCAATTTTTCAGTTTCGGTTCAGTTTTGCTCACCCCAATACTCGTATATGATCTTTCTTTTACCCCAGTCACTGTTATCACTTGTATTCTGGCTATATATACACCTAGTACTTTATGTGGATTTGCTATTTCTGGGACCGTTGCTTCCTCTTTTTTTTTGGAACTATCGATCAACGAAATCAACGAAATAGAATAACATGTACGCCTCCCACTAAGTATGTTCTTTTTGTTGTGTGCTCGTCACTACTGATAGCAATGCATATAATTAAACATTTTTCAGGCACGTCCACATTTAGAAAGTAACAATAAAATGATTATTTTGATGATTTGAAACTGGAGCATGGGTCTCAGTAGTAATAATTTAAACCATTATTTGTTATACCAAATGTTATCGCATATTTTCGTCATGCTCAATAATTTCTCAAATTTCCTAATATTTATTAATAATTAACTTAATCCTAAGTTAATTATCCTCTCCTAGAATGAGGAATAATCTCTCACTAATTACAGAATATTTATCCCAACAATATCCTTCAAATCAAGAAGGTATCCTAACGCTACTATGTTTTTAATAGATAAAATCAATCAATTCCAAATATATCTCTAAACAATCATGGAGATACAATCCTAAACACAACTGTGTGGGCTTGATCTTTATATAATCAAAGTACGCAGACATCTTGAAAAAGGATCTGACACACCTAACAAGTCAAGATACCTCTCAAGTTCAGCCCCTAACATCTAAAAACCCCTCATCCTATTAAAATATTTTTATTATTCCAGCAACCTCCGAAATTTGTTGTCACCAAATTCCACTGTTAACACCGAATATGAGATTTAACGATATCGGTTGCTTCATTAAAATTTACATGCAATGTAAGGACAAAAATGGTTGTCAGCAATATTTAAATATTTGATCCCATCTGTTTAGCCATTATATCTATATGAATAATCTAGTATATGTACTCTACTATAAATAGATGTCAGTTATGTGCTAAGCCTCATCATATATAAGATTTCGAATTTCATACATAGATAATGGCTAAACAGATGCGATTAACAGTTATAGTATTGGTTGTGATAATGACAACAATAGAGATAAAAGGAGGAAATAAATATAATGTAATCACCTCTAGATGATGCAGAAAAGGTGGTGCCACTTACTCCTCTATAGAGTCTCCTACTCTCTGTTTATCTCCGTCAGGATCATAACTACGAGCACCTCCCATTGCTTCTGAACCAGCACATTCACAATATGTTCTAAACCACAAGGGTGGGGGAAAGTGTAAATATATACACAAAGTCATAGTGCAGTCAAAGCAAAAGTCAGCACAATAGCCAAACACACTCTGGCGGGAAAAGTTAGTTACACAAGTCACACTTCAATCAATGATTGTGGAGAAATTGCCAGCTGTTAGTTAGCATTATTCTGTTAGATTAAGTGGATATATATATATATATATATATATATATATATATATATATATATATATATATATATATATCTCATTCTATAGTCTAAGCTGAGTATTTTTTATTCAATATATGTAATCATCTATAGACACAAACAGAATGTAAGCTTGTGTGTATATAAAATTTCATCTTCTTCCTTGTTACAAGCTCTATTTCTGTAAAAGTATCATGGTATCAGAGCTTAGAACCATGACTCTCATGCGATTTTAGCTCTCGAGTCGTCTCTTTCACATCGCTTCACTCTCGTAATCATCATATTCTTCACGCTTACTGATTACTTGTGATTTTCACTCAAAGCACAATTGTGTTCACAACGTGTTTAATTGTTTGCTTCAATGGTGGTTAGTTATTCATCTATTGCGTCTGGTACAACTGCTTCTGTTATTGATTGTAATCATCTGTATTACCTCACGGCCTCTGATCATCCAGGTATGATACTCGTTACCGTCACTCTCTCTGATCATAACTACAGTCAGTGGAGTAGATCGATGAAGATTGTTCTTTCATCGAAGTTAAAACTAGGCTTTATTGATGGATCCTATACTATTCCTGTTATTTCTTTCCCATTACTCGTTTACTGGCATCGATGCAATGATATTGTTATATCCTGGATCTTGAACACTATTTTTCCTGAAATTAGGCAAAGTGTGATGTTTCTGAACTCTGCTGGAGATATTTGGAATGATTTAGCCACTAGATTTGCTCACACAAACATTCCAAAACTGTATAATCTCAAACGAGAAATTTCTTATCTCAATCAAGGCACTATATCAGTTTCAACATATTTTACAAAGTTTCGATCCTTAAATGATGAATTGGAGTCTATTTCTGATATGCCTAAATGTTCCTGCAACAAATGTACTTGTGAAGTTAATCAGAAATTGGCTACCTATATGAAGTCCAATCTGTTATCTCAGTTTCTTATGGGCCTAAATGACACTTTCACTGTTACAAGAGGTCATATTCTCATGATTTCACCACCTCCATCTCTAAGTGAGGCCTATGGAATTCTGTTGCAAGAGGAACATCAAAGAGAGAAAGTGTCACCTGGTCTTACAATGACTGATGCCTCTGCTATGTCCGTCAAATAGTATAATGAATATGGAAACAGATCCTCTAAGTTAGGCAAAAAATTTAACAATGACAACTCTGTGTTATTTTGTGATTATTGTCAAATGCAAGGTCATAACAAGGATAAATGTTTCTGCCTTCATGGCTATCCTGAGTGGCACAAGTTGTATGGAAAGCCAAAACCTAAATCCAGATGTCAACAATTAAAATTCAGGTCACAAGCTAACAATGTCTGCACAGACAAAGTTAATCAAGACATACCTACCAATAACAAAAATACTAGGGATTTACCTTCCACTTCTGCCACTAGCTCTTTCTCTGATAATCAGTGCAAACAACTAATGCAGATGATTCAAGCTGGAATTAGAAAAATGAGTGGTTCTTCTTCTGCTCCATCTGTTGGCTGGCACTCTGCTGCTAACATCGTTCATGCTGCATGTACCAAGCATTGTGCTGGTTATACTCAATAGCAGGGTACAACACCTATAATTTGGATTATTGACTCTGGTGCTACTAACCATATCACACATCATATTACACTTCTTAGTGCTATACAAGAGTTTTATTCTACCTTGCATCTTCTTAATGTGAATACAGCTGATATTACTCATATTGGAAATATTGTCTTAAGGTTTGGACTCATTCTTGAGAATGTTCTTTGTGTTCCTGCATTCAACTACAATTTACTCTCTATTCCAAAACTTACTCAATCCATTGTTCTCTACTGTCTCATATTTATCTCATTATGACATCTGTCATTTAGCTAAGCAAACCAGCTCTGCATTTCCTTTGAGTACTACTGAATATGAACACTTGTTTGAGGTAGTTCATGCTGATGTATGGGGCCCTTATAAACACAAAACTCATGGCAATTGTGCCTATTTCTTAACTCTTGTTGAAGCTAAGTCCAGAGCTACTTGGACCTTTCTATTTGTTGATAAGAGTCAAGTCTCTACTATGCTTGGTTCTTTTTTTGCTTATGTTAAAACTCACTTTCACACTGATATTAAGATTTTGAGATCAAACAATGGCTCTGAATTTACTAACCATACCTTATGATCTCTGTTAGCAACTCTAGGTATTCAACACCAAACCAGTTGCCCTTATACACCTCAACAAAATGGGGTGGCTGAAAGGAAACACAAATCTCTTCCAAACACAGCTAGGGCTCTTAGACTTCAAGCCAGTTTACCGAATAACTTTTGGGGAGATTGCTTATTAAATGTCACTTACATTCATAATAGAACACCTATTGCTACTCTTCAAGGCTTTACCCCTTATGAATTTTTATTTCACAAAAATCCTGATTATTCTCATATCAAAACATTTAGATGCTTGTGTTATGCAACCAATCACAGTCCTCATAAGGATAAATTCACAGATATGGCTCTGAAATGCATATTCTTAGGCTATCTCCTGATCAAAAAGCCTATAGACTTATGCACCTTGACTCTAAGAAAGTCTTCTCTTCAAGATATGTGATTTTTATTGAAGATACCTTCCCTTTTCAATCCATGACATTACTCACTCCTCCTATAACTCTCTCTCTCACTGACTCTTTTCTTATTTCAAAAGATGTTTCACCTGTCATTACTGTTGCTTTACCTGATTCACCTGATGCTAATTTTCCCCCTCCCATTTTAGATTCTCATTCTAGTCCTGATCCTCCTCCTCACAGACCTATCAGAGCTAGAAAACTCACTTCCAAACTTCTAGGATATGTTGATATACCTTTTCATATCTTATCATCCTCGGCCAATTCTCCAAAATCTTCCATTCCTATTACTTATAATGCCTTAAGTACTGATTACCAAGCATTCTTAGCCAATGTTGATCACATATATGAACCCAAAACTTATCATCAAGCTAGTAAAATTTCAGTTTGGTGTGAAGCTATGGTTGTTGAATTGACAGCTTCAGAAGCCACTAATACTTGGTGTGTTACCACATTACCTCCTGGTAAAAAGGTTGTTAGATGTAAATGGTTATACAAGGTCAAATACAATGCAGATGGTTCTGTTGAAAGATATAAAGCCAGATTGGTGGCTAAAGGCTTTACTCAAACTGAGGGCCTAGACCATTTTGAAACCTTTGCCCCAGTCACTAAAATGACAACTGTTAGGGTCGTTCTTGCTCTTGCTGCAGCCAATCATTCGTCAATGACACAAATGGATGTCACTAATGCCTTCGTTCATGGTGAATTACCTGAAGAGGTCTACATGTCTCTTTCCCCTGGTTATGTGCTTCCTTCTCACTTTGAATCTACTGCCAATTTGGTGTGTCAGCTGCTCAAATCCTTTTATGGCCTTCGACAGGCACCAAGAGAGTGGTTTCTTAAGTTCTGCTCTATTTTAATTCAATTTGGTTTTCAACAAGCCAATACAGACCATAGTCTGTTTGTTCTTCACAAGAAATCATCCACTGTTATCATTCTTGTGTATGTAGATGATATTCTGATAACAGGTAGTGATCCCCTTCTTATCTCTGAGGTTAAATCCTTTTTAGCTCAACATTTCAAGATAAAAGATTTGGGGCCACTTAAGTATTTTCTAGGGATAGAGGCTGCCAGATCAGATCAAGGCATCTACCTCAATCAGAGGAAGTATACTCTGGATATTATTAATGATGTAGGCCTGTCTAATGCTAAATCCTCTGTTATTCCTATGGAACAATATCATACTCTTCTCTCTGATAAAGCCTCTCATTTGCTTGCCAATGCTTCCTCTTATAGGCAACTAGTGGGTAGAATGATCTATCTGACCATCACTAGACCTGATCTATCCTACCATGTACACATTCTATCTCAATTTCTGGCCACTTCCAGACTTCGTCATCTCCATGCAGCTCATAAGGTTGTAAGATACTTGAAATCTACTGTTGGGCAAGGTATTTTGTTGCTGCATCTAATCCCTTTACTCTCACTGCATATTGTGATGTTGATTGGGGAACCTGTCCTGAGACCAGGAAATCATTAACTGGTTATTGTCTCACTTTTGGCTCCTCTCTTGTCTCTTGGAAAGCCAGGAAACAATCCATTGTTTCTAGGTCATCAGCTAAGTCTGAATACAGGGCCATGGCTAATGTGTGCTGTGAAATTTAGTGGCTCTTAAACTTGTTTAAGGAACTGGGTTGTCCTGACCTCACTCATGTTTCTTTATGTTGTGACAACAAGTCAGCCCTTTGTACTGCCTCCAATCCTGTCTTCCATGAGAAGACCAAACACATTGACATTGACGGTCATATTGTTAAAAACAAATTGCAGCAAGGCATTATCAAGACTGCTCACATTTCTACATCTCATCAGCCAGCTGATCTCCTTACAAAATCCCTCTCTTCTGCTACAATTCAGCACCTGTTGTCCATTGGGGTTTGTAATCTCTTCCAAGTGGAGATATATATATCTCATTCTATAGTCTAAGCTGAGTATTTTTTATTCAATATATGTAATGATCTATAGACATAAACAGAATGTAAGCTTGTATGTATATAAAATTTCATCTTCTTCCTTGTTACAAGCTCTATTTATGTAAAAGTATCAGAACGGTGCAGTTAGAGGTCATGGTGAGGAGAGCCTCTTCCTAGAATTATTTTATATTCATTTTTTGTTTTTTAATAGTATAGGCCTTCGTAATTTCGACAATAAACTAGATATCTGTATGTACATGTCTTTGTTTACCTTGTTATAGTACTATTTGGCTGCTCTGCATCTCGTATTCTTGTCTCATATAGTCATATGGTACTATGGTAGTTCAAATGAAATCAATTGAATCATTTGCAGTGAATTTTGAGATAAATATGCAAAGATATCAATATGCATGCAAGCTAACTTTGACAGTTCATGCACCTAACCAACAATATCATATCAATAGTAGTCCAAAGGCAACATTTATCCACATGAGGAGATGTATCAAAAAAAGAAATAACATTAATGAAAAAGTTAATCAATATTTAATATACTTAATATGAACTTGCTTATTTTGAAAAAAATTTACAGACTTTACAGTAGTGTGTATTAGTACCACACCTACAAGAAAAATGCTCATTACAAATTAACAGAATCCGACTGCAGTGTTGATCAGCCAGTTGAACAGTCTGCTCTAACGAATATATCGACAATTTTGACAGAAAATGGCTTGCTCAGTAGTTTCTCTCTCAAGTTTACATAGTAATACTTGAGGCCTATGTTACTCTGACTCGGGTACGGAGTGTCGGACACGACACATATCCGAGTGTCCGACTCGAAAAATCTAAAAATTGGGGACACGGGGACACTGTCCAATTTTTGGACACGGGTGCGGGGACACGATACAATATATTAATAAATATGTATGGTAGGCAAGACACTTAACAAATAGAAACAATAAAACTCATATTAAACACTATTTTGTAAAGGACTTTGCAAATTAGGCGTATTCTCTACTTTTATCTCATTTTTGTTCTTTTCTTTTTTCTCATATATTTATCTTGAATCATTAGATTGACTCATATGTGGTCTTTAAGTTAGTCAAAGTGTCCACATTTCAGTCAAAGGATCCGACACGAAATAAGTGTCGTGTCCGAGTGTCCAAGTATCCGACACGGGTACGGTGACTGAAACAGAAGAGTCGGAGTAACATAGCTTGAGGCACACCTGAATAGTAATACAATGATTCCATATTCCTTCGATACTTAACCGGATAACCTGGACGAACTCCTCTTGTTGCAACTGCAACAGCCGAACGAACTCCTAATGATGTAGCGGGACAAAACCCGACGACTACAACCCGACCAAACACTAACACTAACCCACCCGAAATTCAATAATTGATCTCTATTTTTCACTGATGATCATATACACTGTGTAGAAAAAGGTAGGACATAATAAATTCAATAATTGTTACAAAGTCGAGTGTATTTTTACACTAAATTCTCAGAAAAATGGTGGATCTGTTCAAGTTGAATTTGATAATCTAAAAAATAATGGCCTTTGATTAAAAAAAATTGGCAGACACTACAAATTTTGTCTATCATTTTTTATACTTGATATACATGAATAGTATTTTGGCCTAAAAAATGATTTTTCTCTTGATAACAAATGGTGTCGAGGTTCAGGTCTCAGCAAGTCTACGAGTATTTGAAATCCTTTAGTGCAAAGAAAATTAGTAGATTTGCATAATAAACGTGTAGCCTGTTCCGTGAAAGCACTGGTCTATGTTATTACACAGCAACACATAATGGTAGACATAAAAAAACCCCGAAAACTGAAAATTAGCATCAAATCTAACAACTTAAGAAAAAACTATGACAAGCTAATGCTAAATATTCAAACGATATGTCTGTTCAGAAATTTCTCAAGTCTAATATTGGATCCCCAATAGTTTAGTGACATTATATTACTTCGAACCATTTGACAGGATACTTGTAGTAGCTTTACATAAACAGAATGCACACACATTACACATATAAAGTAGTCTCGACCTTAACAGCTAACTAGCTAGCTAGTTAACCACATGTATGACAAGTAGTAATTGGAGTTGTCGACACTGGTGATTCGTATTGAGGAGAAGGAGTTGGAGGCTTCATAGTGGAGCATATAACACCTCCACAAATGACACCACCCTTTCTGCAACACGTAGACGTGACTGCATTCTGCCTCACTCCTCCTTTAACTGCTAATGTTGTCATTAGCAGCAACAAAACCATAAGTGTTACTTTTATCTTTTTTGCCATGAAGTCTATATAGAGAATTAGTGTTTCATCTCTTAATCTGTTTCCTACTATAAGCACTTGGTGTATTTTAATGATAACAGAGATATCTCTATTTATAAAATACTGGTTGTACGCGGATAATTCTTTGATTGTGGCATGTAGCTTACTGCCTCACTCCACATCTGTTAGTATAACTGATTTATTGTCATGTACTTGTGAAATTTAATTAACTTTGAAAGAATTTGAATGAATATCGATTATATATGGATTTGTATTTTTTTAATTTTTATTCTGTATACATACCAGTAGATGATACTCTGTTAATTGAAAAAATTGTTGTATTGTATACTCTCTTGTTTTTAATGTGGACTTTCGTGCTCGGTACTGCCAAAATTAGAGCAATACATAGGAACATCTTTCAGGTCCATCCACGTTTAGAAAAACAAATTAAAATAATTTGGATAGTTCAAAACTGATGCAAGGGTCTAAGTTGTCTTGTACAGAACCTACAGATGCAACTAACCAGTTTTTGTTTCTCGAACATTTGATTTAACGTTATCCCTGGATTCATCAAAATTACATGCAAAGAACAAAAATGGTTTTGTCACGATATTATATTCGAATCATTCAGTATGTACCCTCTACTATAAATAGATGTCATCTCTGTATTACCCTTAATATACTCAAGATTTTTGATTTCATATCGATATAATGGCTAAACAGATAGGATTAACAATTATAATGTTGGTCCTTTCAATGACAACAGTGGAGATAAAAGGAGGGAATAGGTTTAACTCTATTACTGCCATTTACCCCTCAGAGTCTCCTGCTCCCTCTCTACCTCCATCAGAATCACCCCTTACAATGCCTCTTATTGCTCCTTCTTCCGTAAAATCACGATATGTACTAAACAACAGGGGCGGAGCCATGCAGTTGGAGGTCACCGATGGAAGCGCTGCTCCCTATGTACTACACAACAGGGGTGGAGCCATACAGTTGGAGGTCACTGCAGGAAGCGCTGCTCCCTAGACTTCTTATACATGTGCATTGTGTGTTTTCTGTAACTAAAGGCGTTATACTCCTTTAAGTACTTGTTACATCACTATCTGGCTCTGATATTCTTTTTATTTATCCTAGTTCAATTGAATTGTTTGTAAAATATCGATAGTGGAGGCCTCTTGTTGTTATCTAGCTTTGATCTTGATTCTCGATTATTAGCACTTGATTTGGGGCGTGTCATTTGAGATAGTTCTTTGTTCTGGCTCGTTTCATTATATTTCCTTGTTCATTAGTTTGTGAGATATTATATTGATAATTTCTTCCCCAGCTGAGATGTTATACCAGAGCCATTCAAGAATAGGAACAGATGTCGGGTGCTATTTTAAACAGAAAATTTCGTTCCTGGATTGTCATTTATTCAAGTCTTGAATAAGTCACTTGTGCTGCTTATAATATTCAACAGATGAAAGTATAAGTCAGATTCAGCTACTTCATATTACTTCTCATGCTCATTTCTCTGACTTATTTAGTCCCTTTTATATTTACTGGTTTCGTCTCAGATGTTGAAAGGATAATCACAATGATTGTCCCTATTTATATAAGTAACAGAGCTCCTAAATTAAGATAGATAAGAGAGGATTGTTCAGACACGAAACTTAAAACTTACATTATCTAGTCTACTATGTATGCAACCGAGGAGCATGCTTCCACGATATCTCCTGGTTTGTAACCTAGCAGACATTCCTCATGGGTTGAAGGTTCGAACTTGAATGGAAGTAGGGTGGACAAACAACAACTAACTAATTCTGACCATTTTGAATTGCGTCGTTAAGTTCTTTTTTTGTATTAACAACAAAATGAAGGTTTATTTTATCAAACAATAGTCGGTGGGAATGTAGTATGTCTTCGAGATCCTCCCAGGTCTTGGGTGAGAGTGACGAGTGCCTGAGTAACACATGATCATTTTTTCTTTGTCGAAATGTTGTCTTCCCAAATTGTGTGATGATCAGAGATTTCTTCAAGTGCAATAAAGTTGCAGTTGGTGTCTCTTGTATAACAGCAAAATTGGGAAACATAAAAGACTATCTGGGTCATAGGCTTTAGATCGCTCTCATAAGCAACCATGCCAATCGGACGATTGATTTAGAAAAGCTCAAATTTTTTGGAGAAAGTTTTGAATACCCATGTCGCATTCCTCCTAATGCATCTCAAGTAATTATATATTTATCTGTTCATATTGTAACATCTCATACCTCAAGTTTTTTGTGTTCAACTGCATACTATATTAGCTAGAATTTACTGTTGAATGATCTTATGATCCGGTATGTGTTAGGCACGTAAGGATGGACGAACCATGTTACTAATAGTATGTGACACTGACCAAGGGCCAGCAGTACAAGATTTGTTATTTCGTTTGTGCACTCACCGAGCATGCAATAATTACTAATAATTATTTTTTAACTATTAGTCAAAGTTGGATTAATTTGACTTTGAAATGTCAAACTGAGATAAGATTTATGGGACGGAAGGAGTACATTATTCGGATCGGGAGTTGCTCATGAAAGGGGCGACGGGCAAATGTTTGAAAGGGATCAACGTAGAATATGCGGAGACATTACAGAAAGAATCCAACACAGTATAAAGCAAAAATATACATTTTATTGACGAAAAATGATAATTTTATGTTTCAAGGTGTTGTATTTTCCATGTTTTTCGACAAATTGTTTTTATTGATTGTTGTTTTCTTTTCTGTTGGTTTTTGCAACAGCAAAGAACACAGAACGCAACATATAAAAGCAACATCGTAGGCACATTTGAATGATGATACATAGAACTCGATTAAGAGCTCAAGCTCGAGATTTATCTGTTTTGAACGACTGTATCAAAGTATCATGTCTTTCTATAACAATTATTATATATGTATAGTTTACCTGTTAATCGGAATATAACTTTGTTTCTTTTGTTGGGTGTTCGTCACTGCCAAAATAGAGTAATACATATACATACATTTTCAGAGCACATCAACTTCTAAAAGACAAAAATATTTGATTATCTAGACAGTTTGACACTGTAAAATCGAAACAAGGGTCTCTCAATCATTAATTTTTAATGTCTACTACTGCAAAATCTAAAGCAAATGTTACTTCTCAAAGATTAGTTAATATGGTTATGTAACGATAAGATTATAATTCTGAATATATCCTCTACTATAAATAGATGTCAGCTATCTACTAACCCTCAACATACACTAGATTTCAAATTACATAAAAAGTAATGGCTACACATATAGGATTAACAATGGTAGTGTTGGTACTTCTAATGACAACAGTCGAGATCAAAGGAGGAAATGGATTTCAATCTATCACGACTACGTGTTGCAGAAAAGGAGCTGCCATTTATCCCTCTGTAGAGTCTCCTACTCCCTCTCCTTTCCGATCAGAATCACCTCCTGCATCGCCTCTAACTGTTCCTCAAGCAACGAATTCACCATACGTGGTTACCTACAGGGGCTCGTCTGGGCAGATGGTGGTCACCGGGGGAGGAGCCTCTCCCTAGAATTGTTATACATAATCGTTGTGTGTTTTTTATTACTAAAGGCTGTGAACGTCTTTAAATAGTAGTTGTATTGCTATCTGGCTTTGATTTTCTTGTGGTTTTATCCTAGTTCAATCGAAATCAGTTAAAATGTTGAATGGTTTGTTCCACATTATGTTAGTTATATGCACTCATCGGTTAGATTTTCCTTATTCATTACTAATTAGTTCGCTAGAGATTTGGTTGATACTTAATATCCCTCACAACTGAAAAATCAAGATTTCTAATGAATGTAATGAAACAACTCATACTAATGAGTTCCGACGACATTTATCATGTTCTCCATCAACCCTATTATTAGATACATACTCATAAGGTACTTCATAACCCTTTGCATGCCTTCAGGAGTGAACTTCTTCACTCATTACATGCATACTTGTATATGTATCGGCCTATTGTGGATCCAGAGAATCCTCTGTATAGCCTGATCCGAGGATTTCAACTATATGTAATCCTTTGTAAAGCTGAATTCGAGTAATTCAATGGTATATACTATGTATCCACTAACTACAGATCTGGGATATCTTCAACACCCACGGATATGGGGAACTCCTGACAGGTTTTGATCCAAGTAACTTCCGGAACATATCAAGATTCAAGAACTAGCACAAAAATTCAAATATTTATTCATTTACTAGCACACTCCGCAGTCAAACAGGTATTTGACGATCATTGAGACTGTAGGAAAACTCCAAATAAAGTATCAATGATGGAGGCCTCATACATTAATAGCAATAATACTGATGAACACTAGCAGAAAAAATGACATTTCTAACAAACAATCAGTTGGTTATTACCCTAATCAATCAGAAATGCACACTAAAACTGTCCATGAACACTACAAGAAAAAAGGCCAATTCTAAAAACCAAATTAGTCGGTTATGACCTATAATCCGTTGGAAACGCACACTAAAACTGACCGCTCATACGAGTCAGTTTTAATCTCATCATCGTAGTAGTCTGGGAAATGCAATACTTCGTCGACATCCTTGTTTCAGTTTGCAAATTTTTAAAAATGAAACTCCTATCTTTTTAGAACCATGATGATTCCTACAGCATTTTTAGAGGCCGTCTGATTAAATGAATTAGTGTACAGTCCTTGAAAAAAGACAAAGATTAACTAGTAGTAGAATACAAGTTCCAAATTTAACTGCCTCCGAAATGATAATGCTTACATCAATGTAGTCATTGGCAAAGAATTCAAGGTGGACAAAGAAGAGACCATGCTGAGCACAGGCCTAAAAAAACAAAGCATGCTCCCTTTTTTAATGTTGATGACCTGAAGTTTTACTATAATCTTGTTTTATATGTTATTTTATGTTGTTACAAATCGAAAAATTATAAAGAAACTGTGTACAAATACAAGTATACAACCCAAATTACAGCAATGCATAGAAACAAATTCCTGGTACATACAGATTACATAAAAATGAGTTGTATAAAGATGCATACTACTGCAAATTTAACCTATTACTCTACTTGTTTCGGGAAGATTAAATTTGACGCATTAAAATTTAAAATGCAAAAGACAAACATGGTTCTGTCACGTAAGTTGAATAATTTAGTGCAGATCATCTACTATAAATAGATGCCATCTCTCCACTAATCCTCAATACAACCAAGATTTCGAATTTCATACAGATAGAATGGCTAAACAGATAGAATTCACAACTATAGTATTGATCCTTTTAGTGATAACAGTAGAGATAAATGGAGGAAACCGGTATAATATAGTCATGACTAAATGCTGCAGAAAAGGTGCCATGAACCCCTCTACCGCACCTCTCTCTCCATTTCCCTCTTCATCAGAATCAAGATCACCACATTTAGTTACCTACAGGGGTGGAGCTGCGCAGCTAGAAGTCACAGTGGGAAGACGATCTCCTTAGAATTTATATGTTCATTATGTGTTTACTATTCCATGCTCACAGGTTTTCTGGGTAAGAAACTTGGTGAACTGGCAAATGTAGGCATCTTATAGTGAACTATTGGCTTTATTATCTTTTAATCTTGTTTGTTTCATAATATTAACTATTGACTTCTACGAAAAGTGAAGATGCCCTTCCATTTCAGCAGTTTCAATTAGCAGCAACAATGGATCATGAGTTTAAGCAAACCAATTTAAGGTTGCACTCCTTTACAAGGAACAGCCAAAAGAATTAAAGGTAATGAAGTTATTTTCATCAAATTGGCTTTCCTCTTGATTTCACATGAACTACAAATACTGGTTTGTATGCTCTAAGTTCAACCTACTGGAATTTATATACTTAATACAATTGCTTATGTAGAATATAAACTTTGGTTGTGCATCATATATATAATTATGAAGAGATTCAATTATATTATATTAGCTTGCAACGTAGTTGCATAAATATGTTTTTAGCAAGATCAATTTTGAATAAAGATAGAGAAACATACAGTAAATCTCACCAGACCAATTCTGAAGGTCCGGGAACTAGAAGGGTCTGTCTAGTTCCACAGCTGACATTCACAGTGTTCATTAAGAGATTATTCACTTCTATTAGATATTTAATAACTTAATCTCTGATAATAACCTAGTGCATGCTTCATTGAACTGTTCAAAGTCCATGCAAGTCCAGACTACTAGAATTTTGGAGAACTTGTCTTGATAGGAGCCCAGATATCAGCACCGTTGGTACCGGCAACCCCAGCAGTACAAGATACTGGCACGATACATAAACCTTTGCTTCTCAAATTGTATGATTTCGATTCCTTCAAAACATATGCATACATCAAAGTTACATATATTCAGATCGTTAAGTCATGAACAAAGCACTTAGCCTTTACATAAATATAATTCAACACAACTCCCTGTACTACGATGGAAATTTACATATATATGACATCTGTTCCGAGAGAGTTTAGGTATATCAAGGAAAACAGGATTTATAGTTACGATAAAGCTTATAAAAACACTACCTACAAAACAGAAGGCATGACGAGAAAGTAGAACAGAGGTCTGACAGAATACTTGAACTCTAATAGGCTATTAATATGTACTGCCTATTTAGTGAAAATATACCTGTATATTTCTAGCTGATGAACTATGGAGATAAGGATCACTCAGCACCTGAAACAAATCAGAATCGACACTGATAAACATTCAGAGTTCTAATCCTATATGAAGCGTCATAAATATGAGAATATCTTGGCGCACAACCATTTTCCGAGAAAAATATACATTTAATAAGTTCCGTAAATCATCATTAAACAATTTATCATGCTTTGGTCCTAAAAGGATTAATCAATGTGAAGAAAGTGAATACAATCCTAACAAGTGGCTGCCAACAAGATAAAGATTATGTCAGAAGTCATATATCTATCTTATATCCAAAGTTCCAAACAATTTCAAGAAGTGAAGGCACAAATGCAGCAGAGCATATTTAAATAGACAAAATAATAGTACTTATATTAGCGAACATATCTCCAGAGAGGGAAGAGAACAATATAAAGAATGTATGTTTTTCAAGTTTAAGAGAATTAGCGAAGTACAATGTCCTGCTGGTCACTAAAGGTTTTGTGAGAAAACAAGGGAGTTAGTATGTTAACTTAGAGATATCATCTCCAATTCCGAGGATGGCTTTCACAAGCAGTTAAATTATGAAAAATACTAAAATTAAATTACCTCTATACCTAAGAAATCCACCACAATCCTGTTAATTATCATCCATGAAAATTATTGAGCTTCTAGTTATCAATTGTTAAAGTCCCCCTAGCTTAATCAACTACAACTGAGTAAATAATTGTTATTGTCTAGTGAGCACAAGAGAAAAAGTAAAAGAAGGCATTTTTGCAAAAAAAAAATAAAAAGAGGAAAAGAAATGGACAAATTTGATCAGGGGACTCTGCTGACTGGATGGTAATATATATAACAATTTACAAAATGTAGTAGAAGGCCAAACCTTGACTTGTTCATGTAGGAAGCTTATATAGTCCATTGCCTCTAGCAGGACTGAAGCAGTATCTGTCTGCACAAAATTTCAAGACACCATTCCACATTTAAAATCTGTGTTTGATACTACAGATACATAAACTACATTATAAATTCACAATGATGAGTTTTAAGAATGACTATTTTGGCGCCAAACTCACAGAGACAAAAGGTCTGATGATAATAAATAAGGTCAATAGTAGTTTTTTTTTAAAAAAAAAGCATGACTTCTGCTATTCTTCATGACTCCATTTGTAAGCTAACATTTCTCAATATCATGTACCTTCCCAAAAGGTGAAACAAGCTGCTGAAGAGCCATAACTCGTTCACCAATCTTCTCTTTCCTCTCCTGTCACCAGAAAATATATCCACAGCTTAGAAATAACAATGTATTGAGCTTCTGAAAATAATATTCTGCCACTCCTATAAAAGGACTGCAAATTATTGCTTAATCTGACGATATAAATCCTCATAAACATGCCAAAACCAACAAAATATATACTATTTTCTACTTGAGGTCATAAGAAAGGAGCCCGGTATACACAGGACAGAACACATAAATCTATTGGTATGACTGTTAGTTACTATTCACATCCTAGCATTGATTAAAGAGGTGGTGAATTTTCTACATTATTTCGAACATGAGTTGTCAAAAACTTCGCAGAAATCAAGCCTATGAAAATGTGTTGCTGCGATTTTAATAATTTCGTGAATTAAATACATGTTTTTTTAGATTCTGCTACACAAGATACAGATTAAGGAACTTAATCTTATTTCTTCTGCATCAAATTCAACTTGATTGTGAAAGCCAACTTTTATGTCCAATCCTCATATTGACAGTATATACAGAACAATTAATAAATTCCTTTGAAGACAACCTTTTATGCAAGAAATACGCATACAGGCAACAGAGCCGGACAAAGAGACAGAGAGGGATACCTTAGAAGATAATGATGTAGAAGTCTTATGACGCTTTGCTGTCAAAGAAGAGAGATTGCTTTGGTCGATGGAAATGGGGCTTCTCTTATGTTGCATCGTCTTAACAACTTTACAATTCTTTCCTAGCTGCGTAAATGTTTGAAGTCATATGAATCAAATGGCAAGGCAGAGGAACATGAAAACTTCACCAGTTGAACTCAAAACAATTATGATGACAAATACGCTATCAAAGTCTAAACTGCATCTGTTTCCACTAGCTTTGCTAAACAAAATTCTAGCATACTATTAACAACAGAATACTCTTGTACAAAAAGAATTTTTTTTTACAAGTATAACCTACGAAGAACAAGTATAATACACATTAGATCTTCCTAACCAAGTTGTAAAACGGTGATTAAACTAATTTATGTGTCATTTGTCACCTAATACATATGAGCTTAACTGAATCCCTTCTGCATTGTACATACCTTATAAAGACTTGAACAACATGATAGTTAAAAAATAATTTAATCTATTTATTATGTCAACCTGTAGGAAAACCAGAATTACAAGTTTACAACCCGACAGCAGCTGATTTTAAATGTTCGTTTGTAAAGTATATTATAAATCATGCTCACGGACAGGACTGTGCCACCTTCCACTGCATGCTTCTTCACCTTCTTATGATCTTATTATTATATTCATGGCTTCCAATTTAATCAACTATGCAAACCAATTAGCATCACAAATAGATTGATAAAATTTGAAACAAACTACTTATTTATCCTGTCATCATCCATACTATACATATGGCAGAAGTAACCGACCTCAGAAACTTCACAACAAACAGACATAGGATAATCTAAATAAATCATTTTTTGGAATCTACATCATCCATTGATTTAGTCAAAGAACAACTCTCAAGTAGGGTCACTAGACAAAACCAGAAGGCATACCCGGTGTGTCTCACTCGAAAATAAGTTACGAATAGAATAAGATGTACGCAGATTTTAACCCTATTACGAAAAAAAATATAGAGTTACTTGCATGAAGACGCGGGCTTAGAGAAGTAGGGCCACAACCCACAATTCATGGCATAATTTATACACAATTATAATGATTTAAAACTCAGAAGTAGACAATAAAAATTCAATAATTTGTAGGAAACTCAACAGCAAGTTGATTAGAAAAAAAAAGGTGAGGTAGATAATGATGTATTGGCAAAAAAGCACAGAACAGTGCATAAACTTATACATAAACTGGTCAAATGAATTCATTATTGTCTTGCTATATCCATATAAAGTCTCTTCTACTTGTAAAATTATGGCCCTGACATCTGTCAGAGGCCATCTAAGTCTTAAAGTAACAAATGCATGAAACTAGTTTTCCTCTCCTGACTATGTGAATGAGACTGAGAGCAACATAAATCAAAGATAATAAATTTGGTGGGCCCCAATTCCAAACTTTGTCATCCCTCAGTTTGAAATTGTTATTAAATTTTCTTTTTATATGGGCTAAAAAATAAAATAACATGTATTTTAAAATCGAAGAAATATCATTTATATTATTATATACATTCAATTATAATAATCTTATTCATCAAATAAAGTTAAAATCAGACATATTATAAAAATGTTAATTAAAATTTATTTTGAATAAATATATGATTATCATATACTAAAAAAACTAAATTTATTAACTCAAACAAAATAACATGACACAAACATATAAGTAGTCCTGACATTTTTTAGCACTTAATTTTTTACAAAGCATACAAGGGCCCGCTTAAAACGTTCGACTAGAATTATTATGCATTTATTTTATACTCTATTAGACTAGTCAATATGTTTAGTTATGCCTAACATTTTCTACAGCATTCCCAATATAATAAACACCCGTATAAATCATCAACGATTCTTTTACAAATTTAAGGTATTAGCATATAATTAAGTGATTTGGCTATAGTTGAACAAGTCTCCTTTAAGGTTTTTAATATTTGACGGTTCTAAATTTTCCCAATTTTTGCACATATAAATATATGAATGGACAAAAATTATATTGAGATCATGTTTTTGTTGAAGATCTCGGAAAATATATCAATATTTTTTTTATAAAATAATATGTTTTACAATATTTTAGCTGTATGTCTCTAAGATTTCTAATAAAAAAACAGTCCTCATATAACCCAACTTATATAATATATTAGCCCCGTTTGGCTTAGCTTAAATTTAAAATAAGTAACTTATTTTATTTTTTTTACAAATTTTCAAAAAAAAATTTAGATAAATATTTATTTTAGAATTTTAAAACTAAATATTATTTTCAAAATTGAAAATAAGTTACTTATTTTCAGAAAAAGTACATATATACTAAATAAACATTTATTTCCTGGAAATAAGTCCAGCCAAACGGGCCATGAACTTAAAAATATATTTTGAGATCCCGTACCACCCAAATAACTAGATGCATCATATTTCATATACATCTTGAACCCTCTCATCATCAAAATGCTCATTTTGTACGAGTAAAAAGTGGATTTAGGTCGCTTGAATTCAAATAATATGGTGCGTTGGTGCAATTATACAATACTAAAAAGCACTCTAGAGTATCAACGAGGTCACCGGTACCAATGTACCATAGGTCACAAGTTCAATTAGGATAAATAGAAGAAAATCATTTTATTGTCTCAAATCCTTTTTATATCTCAGAGGCAACATTTCACACGACTTGAATCCGAATCTATTACGATAAAATTGGATATCCTCAACATAATCGTATTTTTTTTTTGAGAATAAACAGATTTATAATCTTATAAATATAAGAGTAACGTTATGTAACCCAAAAATTATACTAATTTTTTTTAAATAAATTGGCATTGCATATGATTTATTTTAATTCGTAAGCGCATATATATATGCACGCGGGTCTTGTATTATTACAAGAAACTTATCAATTACACAGATGACAACTCAGTATTTGACATATCTAGCATTTTTATGTTCTAATAAATTTTGATATTAGCAGAGTCAAAACCAGAAGGAGATTTATACCATAAACATGCAAAACATATTATACATAATAAAATATGCTATGGGATGGGGTGTAAAATTTAAGAAACTACGCCGTCAAGCCCAGAAAATACTGCAAACAAAATATAACACCTCTCACTCAAGTATATTTTCTTTAGTACAAACAGAAAATTACCTTCAATGCAGCCTTTGCATTACAAATACCACCAAATATGCTTCTGGGTATGATCCAAATTTTCAAAATCTAATCAACCTAAAACTAGCACAACAAGCTCAGCTCTGAATTTACCACTAAGCTTAAGTTTAGTCAGAAAAGTGACCGGAGATGACCCAAGTTGGTCGGAAAGTAACCGGAGAATATTGAGAGTATGTAGTGTGATGGAAAGGTTCGAGTAATGAATGAGAGGAGGGAAGGGAGTTTGAAAGTGTTGGGTGTATTATTATACTCCTAGCTAGTAAAAATAAATATATGTTGATGTAACTAAATAGATTAATAGAAAATAGAAATGTGGGGAATTATTTTTGTTTTTTAGGAATATTTTGACAGCTAATATACAACTATGAGTGAGTGAGTGAGATAGAAAGAAAATATAGATGTTGTTTAATTCATTCATCTTACCTTTTTACTATGTTTGAACATGACACCTTTGATTATATTAATATTTGATAAGACATCTCAAGATCAGGAGCATCAGGCTTCCGGCTCACTTTTTTTTCGAAGGGTTATACTGTGGCCGCTTGGTTTTCATAAATTTAAAATAAATTATTTATTTTATATTTGTTTTTATATGTTTTTATATTTTTTTAAAGATAAATATTTATTTTAGAATTTTAAAATTAAATATTATCTTCAAACTAAAAAATAAGTTACTTATTTTCAGAAAAAGTATATATACACCTATTTTTTTCCAGAAATAAGGACTTTTTTCCGGAAAATAAGTTTGGCCAAACACCCTCATTGTTTTTTAGGATTCAAACGCTAGGTTTAGGTTTTAAGCACGCCTCGAGAGATAATTATGTCCCTGGAGTGCAAGACTCATTCTCCATGTTTATGCACCTCAACTTTCTCATGCACTAGTTTTAATCCGAAGACTTGTATTCTTTTTGAGATGTAGTCATATCAACAGTAGTAAGAAGTTTTCTCCAGAGTTTGTCATGAGAGCTAGATTTTCATACACTTCTTTTTCTTCATCATCAGATTCCTGCCTTCAGCCACAAATGTCCTTCCTTGTTGTTTTTTGAGCAAGGCATCATACTTTGCCTTGAGTTCCTAATAGTCATTATCATTTCTTCTCACTTGTTTTGGCTTTTTGGATTTAGTTACAAAATGTCCCATCTCATTGTAGTTGTAACATCTTATCTTTGACATGTCCACCATTCAAGATTTGTAAGCACCTTTTCCACTACCTCCAAGTTTTGAAGAGTTCCTTTTTCTATACTTAGATAATTGACCTTTAGGCTTGAATGTTCTATTTTTCTTAAATATTAAGTTTGAGAATTTCCTTGACCTGTAAGCCATGGTTTTGTTTTCCATGTTGTCAAGCTCCTCTAGAGTATAGAACTCATACTCATCATCATCTTCTAGTTCAAGAGTGATATTCTCATCCTCATCAGTAATCTCTTCGATTTTGATTTGTTATTGTTGATGGTGAGATTCTTGTAACTGCATCATCTTTGGATCTTGAGCCACTAGAATATTTGAGGTGTTTGTCATCTTGCCTCTTTGGCCAGACTGAATAGCTCTTTTTTGCAGCAACTCTAGCTCATAGATTTTCAAAATGCCATAGAGAGTTTCAAGAGAGACTTTAGCCATGTCTCTTCCTTCTCTTATAGCAGCAAACTTATGTTCAAGATGATCAGGAAGTGTCAACATGAACTTCATGTTTACTTCCTTTCTGTCATAAAACTTTCCATGCAGCTGCAAGTCATTTATCAGTCTATTGAATCTCTCAAACATCCGAGTCAACCCTTCACTTGATTTGGCCATAAAGGCCTCATACTGAGACACCAGTATTTGTCTTTGGTTGTCTTTCACTTCTTCTGTTCCTTCATAGAGTATGTTTTCCCAGTCGTACAAGTAGAAGGGGGGGTTGAATACTTGTATGTCTTTTCTGCCCGATTTAAAATCAAATTAAGAACAAACTCAAACACAAAAATATGAATAAGTACTGTTTTGTATTATTGATTTGTGAATACAAAACTCTCCTAGGGTGTACACAAACCCTAGCAGCTTCTCTGTGTTTATCACAGCAACTCTCTCTATTTCTATGCTCTCACAAAATTTCACTCAGATGATTATTGTTTCGACTTCCACACCTTTACAATTAGGTTACATAGAGTTTATATAGAGAGCTGCCTATCAACTAATAACAGAAAGATAAATTACAATAGGAATAGAATTCCTAATTATTAGTTGACAGTTTCCTTCTAGAATTCTCTTTCTTTCCCACAGCATATCTGCAATATATTTATCCTGATCTTCGAAGACTTTTCATTCCTGTGATCTTCTTCCAAATTTATCCTCAACTGTATAGACTCTGAAATCTTCAGACTCTGATGATCTTCAGACTCTGATCACATGTAGACTCTGATAGATCACAGACTCTGATAGTCTATAGACTCTGATCACCTTCCAGACTCTGATCTTCATGCAGACTCTGGTTTCACTTTCTACAGAAATTCTTCTAAGTACAAGTAACATGAATGTTGACCATCTAGACTCTGATTATTCATTTCAGAGACTAGAAAGAGTTATTACAGATAGACTAATCTAGACCCTGTTCTAGTATTTTGTACATCATCAAATGAATATATCCCTAACAATCTCCCCCTATTTATGCTTTATAAAATGTAAGCATAAATCAAGGTTTGATGATGTCAAAACTAAAGAATAAAACTAATAATCTAGAACAGTATAAAAGAATTAAAAAAGAAAAAGAATTACTTCTCATTTAATCTTCTCAAAGGCTGGATTGTTCTTCAAAAATGAATTTAGCATATTTTCTTCCACAATTGCAAGAGCTTCACCAACAAACTTCTTTAATTTCTTCATTTCTTCATTTGAACATTTAAGTTGACAGTAAGCTGCTCTCAGATCATTTGCACTGCTTTCTTGATCTTTTAAGTCCTTCAACATCAGAACACTAACTTTCCCACTCATAGGCTGAAACCCAAAGTAATGACCCACACCTTCTTGAAATTTAATCTGTTTTTCCTCCAATGGCATGACTTGATCATTTCCCTCAGTATCAACATATTTTAAAGAAAATTTGCCCATTTGTCGATTTGCCTGTCTGTGCAAAATCAGCTTCCTATCAATCTCCTTGAACCATTTGTGTGTGACAGCTTCTTTGCTCTTGTTAACTTCATAAGCAATTTGAAGTAGGAATCTAATATACTGTAGTTCCTCAGCCTGTTTGAAAAAGATAAAATTTGACTGACTAATCCATCTTACACTTCCACCTTCTAAGAAATAAACCAGCATCTCATTCTTCACCTTTTCTGTACCTCCCTGACCTCCTTGTATCTTCTTTTCAAAAACATTATACACAATTTGAGCAGACACCACTTTATTTAAGTGCTTCTGAGTGATCTTCTCAAACTGCCTATCTGTCAAGGATTGAGGATCCCTGGTTAGAGTAGATGTTCTGTCAATGTCAGATTCTTCAAATCCTCCAAGACCTATCTTCTTTTTAGCTCTAAGTTGCAGATTTGATTGACTGCACTTCCAGTATGAAGGTTCTTGAGTTTGATCAGAGTCTGACTTCTTTCTTTGCTTATCAGAGTCTGACTTAGACTCTGATTTCCCATGTCTAGTCCCTGACTGATGTGTTGGAGTTCTTACTACTCCAGATTGCTTTTGTTGCACACCATCAGGACCCTTAGAACCATGAGAACTATCTCCATCATCACCATCTCTCCTCCTTTTAACTCCCCTTGATTGATTCTTGCATCCCTCATCCTTATGTCTCCTGGAGGACTCACCTTGCTTCACCTTCTCCCCCTTTTTGACATCATCATTACTAGTGACAGCCAAAAGAATCTGTTCAAGAACAGTGGAGATATTTGCCTGGGCTGCAATAACTGAATCAACCTTAGTGGTTAAATCAGAAACTGTAGTTTGAAGAGAGGCTTGAGTAGTAGTGATAGCAGCTAGAGCATCTTTAAAAGCGACCTCTTTGGATAATTGAAGAGAGTGAATTCTGTCAAATCTTGTATTGAGTAGAGAAGTTGTATTATCAACACCAGTGAGCTTTGTTTGAATATGAGAAATGTCCTGAACTACACTGGATAACTGAGCAGCAACATCAGGCAGCTTAGCTTTAACAGCTCCATCTAAGACTTGATCTACTTCACCAGGATAGTAACCATGTTCCTATTGAAAAGATTTTTTCTGAAAAGCCTTAAGTCTCTCAGAAAGATGAATATCCAAAATACACTCAAAAGAATCTTTATCATTGATGCCTCTTTGCTGTGCAGACTCCCAAGACTGAGGAAACACCTGATCAAAATAGATAAAAGAAGGAGTAACAAGATCATCATCTGTAGAATTGCATTCCTCAGCAACAGGCTCCGGCTTTGTGAATGGAGGTGTAGACTCTGGTGGTGGTGTAGACTCCGAAACTGCAAACGGGACTACAGACCCTGACTCCTCCTGAGAGTGATCAGAGACTGTAGACTCTGGAAGTCTAGCCCTTATAGGCATTATTAAAAGAGGTTCTTCTGACTTCAATGTTGCAGCCTCAGGGAAAATGACAGGGTTATCCACCAAAGCCTCCATGACTCTATCTGCTCTCCTTGCTAGAGAATCCACCAGGTGAAGTTGGGGTCTCTGTGTAAATGATTTCTGAGCAGCAAGAGCCTCCTCCTGTTTGCCAATCTGCACAATCAAACATAGTGAATTGTCATCCATCCCCTGCTCCAACTCATTGGACCAACTCTTTGGAAAATCTTGATCCCAATAAGTAAAGCTAGGTTCAGGATACCCTATTCTCTCATGCTCACAGTGGGGTTGGACACCCACTTTCTCAATCTCACTCAGGCTCTCTACAGCCTTATCTACCTCTCCTTTTGCCTGGTCCAGTGCCAGCCTCTCAGAATTTTTGTCACTCAATTTGGAGGGTGCACTCAATAAACCTACAGAAGAGGGGTTGAGAGAGAAAAATGGTGCTTCAATACCTGAACCACCTTGATGGAGGGGAACCCCTTCAAATGTCTGAAGGCTAGGGGTTTCCACCAAGGGGTGAGCATCAACAGATTCTGAACCCATACTAGCATCTTCTCTCTTTTCAGAGTCTGTTGGCTCCAGTATTCCAGTCTCAGGGTCTACTCTAGACTCTGACTGCTTCAGCATGACTTCATTAGAAGCCAGAGTCTGAGTGTCACCATCTTTGACTGTTTGTGCATGAGACTCCCCCTCAAGGTGGATAGACTCTGATAGAATAGATTGGGAAATTTCTTCATGAGCATCCATCAGAGTCTGTCCTCCCATATCACTGGGGTTCTCATCAGCTCTTTGGTGAGTTGTCAAGGGGGGCTCAACAGCATACTCCCCTGCCCCACTATCACCCAACCTCTGACTAGGTGGTTCTTGTGTGGGTGAGGCAGACTGAGCATCTCTATCACTAGTCACCACTGGTGCACTAGTCCCATCCTTCAACTGCCTTGCACCACCTGCTACCTCCTGTTGTTCTGCAAGAATAAATGCATCCAACTTGTGATGAAAGGCCCTGAGATGGATTGCATTGATTGCCTGGGCATCTGTGAGATTGAAGAGGTCCTGCAGTTCCCTTCTTACTCTTTGAAAATATGTGCCCTTAAATTGGTCCAGTCTACTTTGGTAGGTTGGATAGATGTATTTGTTGGCAATTGTACCTATATTATGGACAAGATAGTCAGCCACCTGTCTTGACAGAGGTTGAATTTGAGAGATCCATTGAATGGCTGTCCTGTAGGTGACTCCATTATCCCAAATTGCTTCATAGTTAAAAACTGGTTGCTCAATCTCAGTTTCCAACTCAACAACAGACTCTGAGGCTCCCCTTTTGTGGACCTTAAGCTTTTTAGGCTTCTTTGTAATTTGCTGTTCAGAGTCTGGCACACCTAGTGCTTTGAGAACTGCATTTGTTCTGCCTTCTATGAGCCCAGCTGCTTGTTCTTGGAATGAAGAGTTGAATAGGTAGCTGTAAAGATTTTTGACCACATCCTGTGCAGACATTTGTAGCTCCTGTTCCATTCTCTTCCTTAGGGCTTCATAGGTTGAAAGAAAATCCAAGACTTGAGATTTAGTCTGATATTGTTCTGGATCTTCAACTGATTCCACCAAAGGATATAAGAATAGCAGTGCCTCATCACTTGGAGTAATGATCTCATCAATTAGGCATGAGGCGGCATCCAATGGCATTCCTTCCCAAAATGTGTCATGATCAGAGTCTAAAGGCAGTCTAGACTCTGACTCAACATTAGACTCTGGTTCAGGTGTTTTCTTGATTTCAGAGTCTGGCTCTGCAGGAGCCTTGGGAGCATCTGTTTCCTGCAAAACAGGGTTAGTACTAATAACAGGCTTGTGTGTGTGTGCAGAATAAGCCTTCCTTAACCTTCTGTACTTCTTAGCAAAAGATTTCTCAGGAGACTCAATGTGAGAATCCTGAGGTGCTCCCCTAGGTTTTTCAGAGTCTGTAGCCTTTTGAGAGTCTACAGACTTGGCTTGAAGGTTAGAATCAAGTGTATCATGACCTTCCTTTAGCAAAGAAAGTCCTTCAACAACTTGCTTCTCTAGTGGATTGAGCTCCTCATCACTGTGCTCATCTATAAGCCTAGATTGAATCAATTTTCTTCTCTTTACAACTGGTGCCTGTTGAGAGACACCAGAGGTTGGTTTCTTTTTGGATTTTGGTTTGGAAGATTGTATAATTGAAGGGGATTGGGTGACTTGGGTAGGTGCAGGGGAACTCTCCATTACTTGTTCCTGCACCATTTCACCAAAAAATGAAGCATTGTAGATAGAAGGTTTGTAGGATGAGAGTTTTACCTGCATTACCTGTGGATATATCATTGCAGGTAGACTCTTCTTTTTGTCATCAATTCTCTTAATGTCAGAGAATATCCTCCTTTGCTGTTTGTATGCCTGCACACAGCAATCATCTGCCAACTTGGTTGACATGTCAGGAATGAAGTGATTGAGGAGAATCATAAGAAATCTATGATAGTAGACTTTCTTTCTCCCCTCATGCACATTATTTAATTTTGCTCCCATTTGAGTGAGCAACATATCACCAATGTTGATTATTCTATCAAATAGGAGACTATGACCAATTTGATAAGTAATAGCAGTAATAGCATCAAATCCACTACACTTACCAGTAAAACACTTAGCAATTTGATCGAAGAAAAATGACCATTCTTTCCTTAAGTAAGGCCTAGTTATCTTGCTCATGTTATCTAAGCTAGCAGAATAACCTATTGCCTTAAACATGCTTTTAATGTCATCATCAGATACAATTTCATCAAAAGTAGACTTAACAGGCAGTTTAAACACAGAATTAAGCACATCTGCAGTAACATCAAATGTAGTCGAACCAAAGGTAAACATTATTTTACCTGGTTGATCCTGAGAAGGATCAACTACCTTTGCAGTGCTCCATGCTTGTGATACAGCATCCATGTGAATGACTGGTGATGCCTTGAGAATGTAGTGTAGCTCGGATTGTTCCAAGAAATCCATCACAGGGTAGTAGTCAGCGTCTACCCCTTTCCTATCTCCAAGAGCAGCAACATGATTTGTGGTCATGAACTCGAAATCCCCAAATGTGAACGCAATCGCCTTGGGTCCTCTCATGACAGTAGAAACGGCAGCCATTAAAGTTGTTGAGTTGAAAGTGATGGAGAAGCTTGAAGAATTTAGCTAGGGTTCGTAAAAAGCTCTGTGAATATTTTTGCCTTAGAGATCAATTGCAATAAACAAGTGAGTAAATTGTATGAAAAATTCTATTTTGTTTAAGTTGCATACAATACACACGAGTCTACAGCCTGTATCCGGTCAAAAAAATAACTGTTACCGCCTATTTCAAGTCATTTGAACATTTTAAATACAATCAGAGTCTGCAGGCGCGAATTTTAACCGTTTCAGAGTCTAGGCGATAATTTTCTCAGAGTCTACTGACTTTCAGAGTCTACAGACTCGTCAGAGTCTAGACTCTGTCAAGGTAAAATACCAACCAAAATGTTGCACTAATAATTAATCACAGTGTGTTAAGACAGGGACTATAATTAAAGTACATACCTTGCTTCTTTAATTTTGATTACTTACATATTTAACATACCTAATTCACCTACCAGTTTGAGAAAGGTAGATTCATCAAGTGGTTTTGTCAAAATGTCTGCAATCTGTCTGTCAGTTGGAACATAGTGAAGTGTCACAGTACCATTTTCAACATGTTCTCTAATAAAGTGATACCTGACATCAATGGGCTTTGTTCTGGAGTGTTGGACTGGATTCTCTGCAATTTTAATAGCACTAGTATTATCACAATACATAGGAATATTTGAGAATGTTAGTCCATAATCAAGTAATTGATTTCTCATCCACAGGATTTGAGCACAGCAACTTCCAGCTGCAATGTATTCAGCCTCAGCTGTTGAGGTTGATACAGTCTGTTGTTTCTTGCTAAACCAAGAAATTAATCTGTTGCCAAGAAACTGGCATTGTCCTGTTGTGCTTTTCCTGTCTACTTTGCATCCTGCATAGTCAGAATCTGAATAACCAATTAGTGAAAAATCTGACTCTCTAGGATACCAAAGTCCAAGAGTTTGTGCCCCCTTGAGATATCTAAAAATTCTTTTCACAGCTATTAAATGTGATTCTCTAGGGTAAGCTTGAAATCTAGCACATAGACAAGTTGCAAACATTATGTCTGGTCTACTAGCAGTTAAATATAACAATGAGCCAATCATACCTCTGTAGCTAGTGTTGTTAACTTTCTTACCCTTTGGGTCAGAGTCTAGCTTTGTGGCAGTTGACATGGGAGTTTTAGCAGTTGCAGAGTCTTGCATATCAAACTTCTTCAACAGTTCTCTTACATACTTTGTTTGATTGATGAAAATTCCATCATCATTCTGTTTGACTTGAAGCCCCAAAAAGAAGTTTAATTCTCCCATCATACTCATTTCATAATTTGACTGCATTAGTTGACTAAACTTTTCACAGAGTTTATCATTAGTAGATCCAAATATAATATCATCAACATAAATTTGGACAAGCAAAATATCACCTTTACATTTTCTAATAAAGAGAGTTTTGTCAATGGTACCTCTTGTGAAATCATTTTCCAGAAGAAATTTTGAAAGAGTTTCATACCATGCTCTAGGTGCTTGCTTCAATCCATATAGTGCCTTGTCTAACCTGTAAACATGATCAGGAAACTTTGGATCAACAAATCCTGGTGGTTGCTCCACATAGACTTCTTCTTCCAATTCTCCATTTAAGAAGGCACTTTTCACATCCATCTGATACACCTTGAATTTTGAATGAGCTGCAAAGGCAAGAAACATCCTGATAGCTTCCAATCTTGCTACTGGTGCAAAAGTTTCATCATAGTCAATTCCTTCCTCCTGTGAGTATCCTTTTGCAACTAGCCTTGCTTTATTTCTTACTACAGTTCCATTCTCATCAAGTTTATTTCTATACACCCATTTTGCACCAACCACTGATCTATTTCTAGGTCTTGGTACAAGTTTCCACACTTTATTTCTCTCAAATTCATTCAATTCTTCTTGCATTGCAATAATCCAATCAGGGTCTTGCAAGGCTTCCTCAATTTTCTTGGGTTCATTCTTTGAGAGAAAACAGCTATAAAGACATTCATTTTGAGTGGTTGTTCTTGTTTGTACACCACTCTCAGGATCACCAATTATTAAATCAGGAGTGTGATTCCTTGTCCATTTTCTAGCAGGTGGAAGATTGGTTCTTGAACTTGAAGCTCCCCCTAAGTCATTTGCATCTTCTGTATTTGAGTGAAATTCAAATGAAGAGACTCCCCCTAAATTGCTTGACTCTGACAAGGCTTCAGAGTTGCTTGACCCAGACCCTGATGAGTTAGACTCTGTCTGTCTAGACTCTGTCTGGGTAGACCCTGACCTGTTAGACTCTGAATTATTTGGAGTTGAATTTTCTGACTCCCCCTCAGAGTGTGCAGATTCCTGTGTTGGTTCAGGAGTTGTTTGAGGGACTTCATCCTCTTCTTCTTCATTTATCTCAGAACTTTTTAGATTTTCAAATTCCAGTGTAGTAGACTCTGACTCATCCTGCAATCCTGTAAACTTTTTATCATCAAATGCAACATGAATAGATTCCATAACAATTTTGGTTCTGAGATTAAACACTCTGAATGCTTTTGTGTTTGATGCATATCCAAGAAAGATTGATTCATCTGCCTTGGCTTCGAATTTGCTTAGATTTTCAGGATGTACTTTCAGTACATAACACTTGCATCCAAATATGTGAAAGTGTTTTACACTTGGCTTCTTGTCCTTTATCATTTCATAGGGAGTCTTTCCATGCATGTTTATTAGAGTGCAGTTTTGAGTGAAACATGCTGTATTGACTGCCTCAGCCCAAAAATATACTGGCAGCTTAGACTCTGCCAACATTGTTCTGGCAGCTTCTATGAGTGTCCTATTCTTTCTTTCCACGACTCCATTTTGTTGAGGAGTTCCTGGCGCAGAAAATTGTTGAGTAATTCCCTTTGATGCACAGTGGTTCTCCATGATTGAATTCTTGAATTCAGTACCATTGTCACTCCTCAGAATTCTTACTATTTTCTTTGATTTTCTTTCCAGAAAAGTGATATGATCTATTATGTGTTGAGAAGCTTCATCCTTTGAATGTAGAAAGAAAACCCATGTGAATCTTGTAAAATCATCTACAATAACAAGAGTATATTTATTTTTGTTAATTGACATAACATTTACTGGACCAAATAAATCAAGATGTAGTAAATAAAAGGGTTCAGAAATGGTATTTATTGTCTTGCTCTTGAAGGATGATTTCCTTTGTTTTCCAAGTTGACATGCTTCACAAAGTCCATCTTGTACAAAGTCAACATGTGGTAATCCTCTTACAAGATTCTGTTTAACCAACTTGTTGAGTGTTTTGAAGTTGATGTGTGACAGTTTCTTGTGCCATTTCCAGCTTTCTTCAATTGAGGCCTTGCTGTATAGACATGTGACTTCATTGTTTATGCAATCCTCCAAGCTGGCTTCATAAATGTTACCATGTCTGTGTCCTTTGAAAACCACAATGCCTGTTTCTTTGTTAGTCACAAGACACTCTTTGTTGTCAAAGCCAGTATGGTAACCTTTGTCTCCAAGTTGACTTATGCTTATTAAATTATGCCTTAAGCCATCAACTAGAGCTACTTGTTCAATGATGACATTCCCAAGTACAATCTTGCCATATCCCAATGTTTGTCCTTTGTTGCCATCTCCAAATGATACTTCTGGGCCAGCCATTTCCTCAAAGTCTGTAAGCAGGGATTTCTTTCCAGTCATATGTCCTGAGCTTCCACTGTCCAGGATTAGGGTTACTTTCTTTACCCTAGCTCCCTGCATACATAAAGCAACTAGTTAGATGTTTTGAGGACCCAAACAGTTTTGGATCCTTTTCTACTATTTTTAGGAGAAACAGGCTTAATAATTTTCACCTTTGGCTTACCTGTCTCTTTTGTTGCTCTAGACTGTGGTGGAGTCTTATCAGTGTCATACCAACTCTTATCAATAGAAGATTTTAGCTCATAAAAATTGTAATACAAATCATGATAGTCCCTACACATATATATAGAATGAAATATACTACCACAGTGATAACAAGGTTTCTGTGGTATGTAGTGACTTTTCAGAGTCTGAGAAGGACTAGACTCTGATTTCTTCTCAATCTTTGCTTTACAATCTATAGCCAAATGGTTGTGGTTGCCACATCTATAACACTTCTTTCTAGGAGCATTAGGATCCTTTTGGTAATTGTTTGTCTTATTAATTCCTTCCTTACCATTCCTATTTCTACTAGTTTTGGTAGACTCTGATAAGTTCTCTAGCCTTTCTTTTAATTTTGACTTAGACAAGTACCCTATATTAATATTTTTCTTAGAGTTATTTGCTCCTGTTTCATCTGTCTTTTTGTTATCAACAGGGGGATTAATGACAGATGAGTTTGTGGTTTCAGATTTTTCTTTAGGTGTCACAAACTTAACAGGAACAAATGTACTTTTGTCTTTAGTCTTATTAACTTGGCTAGCTTCTTCACTGTTATCATTCTCAACAATAGGTCTTTTGTCTTGACTCTTGTCATAGCCTAGACCAGCAGTTTGACACACATTTTGATTATTGAGAATTTCTTGAACTTTTCTACCAGAGTCTGTCCAAACTTTAAACTTAAGCCTTTCTTCTTCTAGTTCTTTCCTAACATAGTCATAGGCTTTCAAAATTTCAGTGTAGTTATGACTATGTTTCTCAGAATCCTTTTTGTATTGTTCCATTAATATTAACTCAGACTCTAAATGATCATTCCTTTTAGTCAAGGTCAAATTTTCCTCTCTCAACCTTTCACTTTCACTAGTGAGAGACCTACATGTTATCATTATTTTATTGACCTCACTTTGCACAGTTTCTATACCATCAGAGTCTAAATTAATTAAGGATTCAGGAGTAAAGATTGATACCTGAGTTTTAGGAGATGAGGGTTCTTTGGGAGATTGTGATTTTCTTGAGGAGGATGCCATCAGTGCTAGATTTTCATAATCAATTTCATCCTCTGAGCTTGAATCTGCCCAATCCTTTCCAGTTGATAGAAGTGCTTTTCCTTTTCCTTGACTTTTTGACTTTCTGCATTCACTAGCAAAGTGGCCCAATATTCCACAGTTGAAACATTTGACCTTTGCTTTGTCAAGTTTGATTATTGTACTCTTGCTCTTCTCAACCTTCTCATCTTCCTTCTTGAATGATGGCCTCTTGCTAAATTTTCCAGTTCTTTTGTTAAATTTCATTCTTTTGAAATTTTTTGCAAACATAGCCATCATTTGACTTAGGTCAATCTCTTCATCAGAATCAGAGTCTGTGTCAGTAGACTCTGACTCCACAATAGCTTTACCCTTCTTCCTTGAATCCTTGATTCTAGCTTCTATGGGTTGTTCCTGTTGTTCTTTCTCAGACTCCAGTAAGAGTGCCACAGATTTTGTCTTCACAGACTTCTTATTCTTCCTCTGTTGCATCTCCAAATCATATGTCTTGAGTCTGCCATACAATTCTTCTAGAGTTAGTTCATCCAAATCTCTAGCTTCTCTTATGGCTGTAGTCTTATTGTCCCACTCTTCAGGAAGTGCTCTCAGAAACTTGGTATTCGTATCTTCAGAATCATAAACCTTACCAAGCATAGCCATCTCATTCAGGAGTTTTGTAAACCTATCATACATCTCAGTGATAGATTCTCCAGATTTTGCTTCAAAGTACTCATACTCTTGAATGAGCAAAGACCTAGCATTCTTCTTGACATCTTTAGTCCCTTGACAGTGCACCTCAAGTTTTGTCCACATCTCCTTAGCAGTCTTGCATGATATGACACAGTTAGTTAGAACAGAATCTAAACTGTTAAAGAGAATGTTCTTTACTTTTGCCTCCTTAAGGACATTTTCTTTGTCCTCTTTTGTCCATTCAGCCTTTGGTTTCTCAACGAGGTGTTCTTCAGTTATTTTGCCTTCCTCATTGATTTGAGGCACAATTTTTAAGGGCACAAAGGGTCCTTCATTAATCCTGTCAAGATAGTCAGGGTCTGTTGCTTCCAGATGGTGCAGCATCTTAACCTTCCAGTGGGTGAACTCGTTTCTCTTAAGCATAGGAATCTTAGAATTGCCATCTTTGTTTCCAGACATCTTTGATCGATTTTAAACGTTAGGCTCTGATACCAATTGTTTTCCCAGTCGTACAAGTAGAAGGGGGGGGTTGAATACTTGTATGTCTTTTCTGCCCGATTTAAAATCAAATTAAGAACAAACTCAAACACAAAAATATGAATAAGTACTGTTTTGTATTATTGATTTGTGAATACAAAACTCTCCTAGGGTGTACACAAACCCTAGCAGCTTCTCTGTGTTTATCACAGCAACTCTCTCTATTTCTATGCTCTCACAAAATTTCACTCAGATGATTATTGTTTCGACTTCCACACCTTTACAATTAGGTTACATAGAGTTTATATAGAGAGCTGCCTATCAACTAATAACAGAAAGATAAATTACAATAGGAATAGAATTCCTAATTATTAGTTGACAGTTTCCTTCTAGAATTCTCTTTCTTTCCCACAGCATATCTGCAATATATTTATCCTGATCTTCGAAGACTTTCCATTCCTGTGATCTTCTTCCAAATTTATCCTCAACTGTATAGACTCTGAAATCTTCAGACTCTGATGATCTTCAGACTCTGATCACATGTAGACTCTGATAGATCACAGACTCTGATAGTCTATAGACTCTGATCACCTTCCAGACTCTGATCTTCATGCAGACTCTGGTTTCACTTTCTACAGAAATTCTTCTAAGTACAAGTAACATGAATGTTGACCATCTAGACTCTGATTATTCATTTCAGAGACTAGAAAGACTTATTACAGATAGACTAATCTAGACCCTGTTCTAGTATTTTGTACATCATCAAATGAATATATCCCTAACAGAGTATCTCAATGGTTTCCCATATTTGTTTGGCACATGTATAGTTGACAATGTTGTTATACATAACATTGTTGTTGGACCAAATCAAGCCTACTATATGTATTTATTTGTCTTGATGTAACATATGTAATGTTTCTATATTAGGATGTGTTCACAGAATGTTTTAATGTATTTGCAGTTAGAAGTATGTTTCTACCGAGAAGTCAATATGTAAATATAAGTAAAAAATAAAGGTTGATACATGATTCAAGTCTGAATCAAGCATCAGCTCAATGAAGACTTCATCAAATAAGAATTGCAGTGGAAAATACTCTAAGGCAAATATGTAATCGAGAAGTCATCCTGGTAGAGAAGTCAGACATGTGAAGCTGGTAGAAAAGTCTCAAATGCCCAAGTAACACTGTAACCAATCGAGAAGTCTGAGTTTTAAGTAATTGATCGAGAAGTCAAAGTTACTGTATTTATTCTAGAAGTGTTAAAATGTGAATCATTCGAAAAGTCCAATAAAATAATTCAAGAAGTTGGCAAAAGGATCAATCGAGAAGTCATAGGCCTGAACCAATCGATAAGTCTGAGTTTTAAGTAACTGATCGAGAAGTCTCAACATATAACTGATTGAGAAGTCTCAACATGTAACTGATCGAGAAGTCTCAGCATGTAACTGATCGAGAAATCTCAACATGTAACTGATCGAGAAGTCAATCACCATAACTTCTCGAAGTAAAATCAACAGAGTATTCGACTGCTTCAAGAGGCTAATTTCAAGGAATATTACAGAAAAATAAGACAAATAATTTGCAGCTCTGTCATTACAAGATCAGTCAAACCTGTGAAGATGGAGACAAGTCTACAATGTATCTTGGAAGAAGAACAAGACAAAAGACAGAAGAGATAAGGCTGAAAGCAACAGACTGTCAACAGAATATGTGTAACAACCCGCCTTTTTCGGGCTATTAATCTTACAAAATCTAAAACAATTATATTTATTAATCCAAAAACTCTATTACAAAGCTAAAACTATTACAAAAGCGCAGCTAACAATGACGAGTCAACAATCAATCTACTCCAAATCTAAGATCCTCGAAATCCGATATACTTCATCTTCCTCTTACATCAAACCTGAAAATTGAAAGAATGAGCTGCGAAACCCAACAAGCAACTTCCATCCAACGGCTCAAAATAATATTTTATCTTTTCAAAAACACAATTTAAACATGTACCACATAATGTTTATCACATAATTGCACACAATATACTAGATACAATTATCATAACAATTCTCACATAATCAATTAAATCACAACAATGTATTCTACACTTCACATATACAAAATTCTTAATCGATAACTAAATATAAACATAGTATCCATATTTTTATTCCCACAATCTTAAATCACGGTCACACTATATCAGTGACCGGCATCTTATTCTTATTCTTATGTCACACTTTGCCAGTGACCGGCATCTTATACTTTATGTCACACTTTCCCAGTGGCCGGGATCTTATTCTTATCCTTATGTCACACTTTCCCAGTGACCGGGATCTTATTCTTATCCTTATGTCACACTTTCCCAGTGGCCGGGATCTTATTCTTCACGCGACTAAGATCGAGGATTTCTGAAAATTCTTTTCTTTTTCTTATTAATCACATGCCAACATTCTATATACGATATCGAAAAATATATTTGATGACAATTACTCTAACAATACAAAGCATGTTTCATAATAATACGGAGCAACGGAAGATTACTTGCATGAGCAATGAATAATTACTTACACATTAATACAGAGCAACGAATAGTTTACACAAATATATGAGAACATGTAATCAATTAATATAAAACATGTTTCACAAATACAGAACAACAGAAGTTACTTGCCTCAAGTACGGAAACAAAGAATTCACATCATCCTAGAACATATATCCAATCCTTAACACTGAAGCGAAAACATTACATCTCAAACGTCGAACTTTTTCGTAACTCTAATTCTGTCCAGATCTGTATTTCACCTTTTTGACCCTTCAAACGATATTTTCTCGAAAAACTTAAACCACGAAAGTAGTAGAGAATGAAAATATCTTTCCAAAAAATCCAGAATCACCGAATTCCGACTTACGATGAATTTTCTATGAATTTTACAAGATTGCTGAGTTGCGTATGAGAACTCCCACGAATTTTAATAACAAAGACGGACAAAAAGAATCAAGATTTGTGTCGAGAGAGATGTATAACTGTTTAGTCTTTGTGGCTCGAAAAGAATATCAAAGAATAAGGAGATCTCAATCTATATATAGAGTTTTAAACCCTATAACAAAACCTACTACGATTCAAATTCGACCCATATTCGAAAGCCCGTTATTCTAATCCAATTCTAATTCCTAATTTCTATTCAATTTTAATCATTTTTCTATTATTATTAATCTATTTTATTATTCTAAAAAATATGGGATATTACAATATGTTAGCTAGAAATATATAGTGGTCAAATGTAAAGTGTTTCTTATCTATTTCCAGTTTTAGCTTAACTAACTGGTGAGAGCATGTGCCAAAAGACATGTTGTCTATATATCTTATGTACTGTCTCATTAGTTAGTATCTTCTTAAATATTATCAAGTGTATTCATACCTTGTATCTTCCAAGAACAAGAAGCTGAAATTCACTTTAAATTTCAGATTGTAGCAGATTCATTCTAATACACAATTAGATTGAAAGTTAATTTACTGTGTTCTTAAATTTCCGCATTTGTATTTAAGTAAACTTCTGTGAATTGACAAAGCTACAAACATTATCGAACAGTTCATCGGAATTAAAGGGCAAAAGAATTTAAAGTTATACATTCACCCCCTATAAACTTCTGTAACTCTAATTTCTAACATAAATACAGTTTGAAGATCAAAATGAGTTCTCAGAAGCTGAGCAGTATAAAGATTCCTCCTTTTGACAGAGAAAACTACAACCTATGAAAAAAGAAGATGTTAATGTTCATAAGGGTTGCCAACCCCATGTATCCAGAAATCTTGAAGAATGGTCCCTTTATGCCAGTAACATTGGTTCCTGAATCTACCAGCAGCTCTGAGGTAATACCTGCAACATGGATACCCAAAGACCTATCTCAGTACATAGACATAGAGAAAGAGAATGTGTCACTTGATAGTAGTCTAATGCTTATAATCATAGAATCTTTAGACATTGTCATGTACATTAACATTGTCAACTGCACCTCTGCAAAACACATATGGGAAACCATAGAGATTCTGTGTGAAGGAACAGAAGAGGTAAGAGACAACCAAAGGCAACTCTTTGTCTCACAGTATGAGGCTTTCATGTCAAAACAAAATGAAGGCATAACCGAGGTGTTTGAAAGATTAAACAAACTCATCAATGACCTTCAACTCCATGGAAAGTACTATGAAACAAAGAAGAAGAACATGAAGTTTTTGTTGACTTTTCCAGAACATTTGGAGCACAAAATCTCTATAATTAGATAAGGAAGAGATCTAACAAAATTTCCACTTGAAATCCTCTTTGGAATTTTAAAAACATATGAACCAGAGTTATATCAAAAGAAGTTCATTTTAGCAAATAGAGGAAAGATGGCAAATGTTTCAAATGCCTTGGTTGCAAATGAACCATCGAGAACTGGGAACACTGGTACATGTAAAAAATTGAAGATTGAAGAACTTGAAGAACAGAAACAAGAAGAAAAAGACTCTGTCAAGAGTAAATCAGGTGAAGAAGAGTTCTACACTATTGAAGAGCTTGAAGGAATGGGCAACAAAACCATGGCCTTCATGGCAAAGAAATTTGGAAACTTAAGATTCAAGAAAAAAAAGTTTCAAACCAAGACCAAATTTCAACTCTTCAAGCAAAGGAAAGACTCCAACAAGAAGCAACACCAATGGAGGGTATAAAACTGGAACAGTTGATAGATCTAAAATAAGATGCTATAACTATAATGAGTTTGGACACTTTATAACTGAGTGTAAAATACCTAAATCAATTAAGAAGGACAAAGATTACTTGGAACTAGAAGCCAAGTACGAGGCACTCCTCAAAAAGCAGACAGGAAAAACTTACATATTTGAAGGAAAATGTTGGGATGACACAGATGAAGATGAGGAGGAAGAATATGGAAATTTGGCACTAATGGCTAACTCACATGATGGAGCATCATCCTCAAACACTCAGTTACCCTCTTTAGTCTCACTTGAAATGTCAAATTCTTAGTATAAGAAAACTGTTAAAAAATTGAGCATTGAAATGTTTAATATTCATACTAGTATGATTGTTGCATATGAGAAAATTGTTATATTGCTAAAGGCTAATGATGAAATGACTACTAAAAATGAGACCTTAGAATTGTACTTGATAAATCTGGAAAACTTGAAACAAGAGAATGAGTATCTCAAGAACAAAGTTACTTGTCAATAACAGATTGAAAAAGTCCTAAGAGATCAAATCTCTGAAAATGAACTGAAGATAAAAGCCTATCACAACTCATATGTGACACTAAAAGAGTTTCATGAGAAACACTAAGAGAATTCTAAAGTTGGAGTCGAGTTTGACTATGACACTCTTGAGAAGAAAAATTCTATGTCATCAAAAGGCAAGAAAACCGAGTTTGTTGGAAATCCTCATATTTTGAAAAATGTTAAGGCTCCAATTTTTAGGAAAGAAACAGTTGAACTTAATGAAGTCAGTATGGTCATCAAACAACAGTTGAATGGTAAGGATGAGCTAACAACTAAGAGTGATGTGCCTTCTGTTGAAATAGAAGAACTAGTAGTCAAGGCCAAGTCCATTCCTGCTAAAATAGAATCAAAACAAAATGTCCAGAAAAATGACACCATGCATGTTAAGAAGAAAAAGGCAAATAGAAATGGAAAGGTAGGCATTAACAAACACAATAACTATGCACATGTTTACAATGATCCTAGGAAGATTTGTAAAAATTGTGGATCAATAAATCACCTTACACATGTGTGCAAGAAACATGTTGTTAAAAATGCTGAATTTGTCTGTGGCTATATGAAACCTTTGATGCATGATAATCATAAATTCTATGACAAATTTGATTGCATGCCATGTAACACGAATATCATGAACACTTTCTTTAGGATCAGAAAATATTTTGTTGATGGATGTATAAGTCAAAACTTAAACATCAACACATCTAGGCCTAAGACTACTAGTCCTGTTAGACAAAGAAAACACTTCATGTCACCTAGAAATACATCTAGCTCGTGAAGTACTAATCAAGCTAAAAATCAAAACCAGAAAAATGAAAGTATGCATAATCAAGTGACTAAGACTATTAAGAACATGAATGGCATTCATGTGACTAAGCATAAAGGACCCAATCTTGTTTGGGTACTAAAGAAAACTTTAGTTATTTGTATTTACAGGGCACATGTAAAAAGAAGGTAATGTGGATCTTGAATAGTGGATGTTCAATGAATATGACTGGTGACAAAGCCCCGTTGTCACAATTCAAAGATGAGGTTGGCCCAATGGTAACCTTTGGAGACAAGAGCATTGGTTTCACCATGGGATATGACAAATTGATTCATGGAAATGTTGTCATTGAAAATGTATCTTTGGTTAGTGGTTTGAAGCATAATCTACTCAGCATCACTTAATTATGCAACAAAGATTTGAAGGTGGAGTTTGACAAAGAATTGTGCCTCATATCACATAGAAGGACCAAAGAAATTGCCCTACAAGGAGTAAGAAAAGGAAGCCTGTTTGTAGCAAACTTGGACTCTGCAAACAAGGAAAGAATTTATTATTTCTATACCAAAGCCTTAAAAAATGAAAGTTGGCTTTGGCACAAGGGACTGTCTCAGTTAAATTTCAGGAACATTAATTCTCTAGTCAAAAGAGAATTAGTGAAGGACCTGTCCTCACTTGAATTCTACATAGAAGGATTGTGTGAGCCATGTCAAAAGGGAAAGATGAAAAGGTCAAGTCACAGAAGTAAAGAATTCACCTCAATCACCAAACCATTGCAATTAATTCACATGGACCTTTTTAGACCAGTAAATGTCATGTCCATGTTTAAGAAAAGATATGCACTTATTATGGTTAATGACTTCTCCAAATATACTTGGGTTGAATTCTTGCATTCAAAAGATGAAGCTCCTGAAGTTATTATTAAAAATTTGAGAAGATTGGACAAAGTCCCTACACCTGTTGTAGCCATAAGGAGTGACAATGGAACATAATTCAAAAATGCTACATTAAGTGAATTCTACAAGGAAAATGGGATTACTCATCAATTCTCATCTCCAAGAACTCCACAATAAAATGGAGTTGTAGAGAGAAAGAACATGACTCCGATTGAAGCTGCAAGAACCATGTTAGCAGAAACAAATCTTCCAACCAGTTTTTGGGCTGAAGCTGTTAGGACTGCATGCTATACTCAAAACAGAACACTCATCACAAAACCAGTTGGAAAGACTCTTTACCACATCATGACAAATAGAAGACCATCTGTAAAGTACATGCATGTGTTTGGAACAAAGTCTTTTATTCTTAAGGATGATGTTGACCATCTTGGAAAGTTTGAAGCCAAGGCATATGAAGAAATATTTGTTGGATACTCTTTAGACAAAATTTTCTATAGAGTACATGTGATTGATCAAAAAAAGGTGATGGAAAGTACAAATGTGACATTTGATGACTTCAATTTTCCTACAATGAACTTGGAAGGTGAGAACTGTGACACACTGAGATTTGAGAATGAAATGGAGTCTGAAAAACTTGCAACTGAAAATATTGCCAACATACATGAGTATTCACATGTAGACATATCATACAAAACAAATGTAGAAGAAAAAAATGATGATTTCAACCACATTCAGCTTGAGAATTCTCCACACAACCCTGCATCAACTCAGGGGGAGCTTCTCAAGAATCTGCAACAAATGGCACCAACTTCAATCAAACGTAAATATGTTCAAGTGAAAAATATGTAGCTCGTCAAACTAAATGGAATAGAGCTCATACAGCTGATCAAATCATTGGAAATCCTGATGAAGGTGTGAGGACAAGGAAAGAAACTATGAATGAATGCTTATTTGATTGCTTTCTATCTCAAACTGAGCCAAAGAAAATTGAGGAAGCCATGTTGGATCTAGACTGAATAATTTCCATGCAAGAGGAATTGAATCAATTTGTGGAAAATAATGTTTGGGAATTAGTGTCACCTCCAAAGCATAGATCAGTAATTGGTACTAAGTGGGTCTACAGGAACAAAATGGATGAACATGAAATTGTAATAAGAAACAAGGCAAGGTTGGTTGTAAAAGGATACTCATAAGAAGAAGGCATTGATTATGATGAGACTTTTGCTCCTGTTGCAAGACTAGAAGCAATTAGAATTTTTCTAGCCTTTGCAGCACACTCAAACTTCAAGGTCTATCAAATGGATGTCAAAAGTGCATTTCTTAATGGTGAATTAGAAGAAGAATTGTATGTACAACAACCACCTGGTTTTGAGATTCCAATTTTCCATAATTTGTTTACAGACTCATCAAGGTATTGTATGGACTCAAACAAGCCCCTAGTGAAGGAAATTTACGGAGGTACGGAAGCGTGATATTACAATTTTTCCGTAAACCCATATATATGATCGCATATAGTCATATAAAACCGAGATGGAATCGAAACCTTACCTTTAAAGCGATCCAAGTGTGTGAACAAGAGATCCTAGCAGCTACTTCTCAGAGTGTGAAGTACTCTACCTGTATCCACCAAGAATTCTTCCTTTGATGAAGATCTTCAAATAATCTCTAAAACTTATTTTAGAGAGAAAAGAGAGAGAGAGAGAGAGATGGAGGCTAGTGTTTTCTCAAAAGAAGAAGTGTTTTTAGAATGATGCATCTCATTCTATTTATAGGACTATCCTAGGGTTTTTCCATAAATAATATATCAATATATATTATTATATTAAACCCCATATTTTAATAAAATGCTTTAATAATAATTAAAACTATTTTAATCATTATTTCCTTTTCTAAACTATTTAGAAAATAATTCTCTCTCTCATAATTTAAATCTTTTCATCAAAGAAAATATTCTTTTATGGTGTGACCATGTAGGTTCAATATTAAGCCGGTAGTAGAAATAAATAATAATAAACTTTTTATTTATTATTTATATGAATTCTAATAATTTATTAAATATAATTAACTGATTAATTATATTTATTCTACATCGTGAGTGATGCTTCTCAACATATCGCGACTATCCGGATAATATGAATTCACTGCCAAGAACCTGTCAGTGACTAGTTACCGCACAATCAATTCTTTCCACCCTACAATATCCCGATTAAATACAAGGCATGGAACTCGTGTCAAGCCTATTAAATTTAATCATATGTTTTCTTATTCATAGTGCAACGTTCATATTAATGCAAATTAGAAACTCCTTTCTAATTTCATTCACTCTGGCCAGAGATTCCAGAACTCGCATACTAAGAATAACATAGGATATTCTCTTCCTATACTGGAAGGGGTGGATCCTCTATTGACGTTAATTATCTTCATACACAAATCCCTATGCCCGGAATAGACCTAATGGATGTCCTTGAGACTAAGGACTAAACCAAAACATAGTTCATTATATACAAGATAACTTTAACGATCTCAAGTCTAAGGATACTTGCACAACTATCACTTAGTGAACAACTATTGACACATGAGTAAACTCCATTAGTTGTTCAATTTATCGAGTCACGTTCAGTGAACTTATTCCTTAATAAGCACCTACATACTAGCTATAGTGTCACCACACAAATGCCTATGAGAACAGACATCCTCCTTAAAGGAGCAAGCATAGTATGTACCAATCTTTGCGGATTCACTAACTTCCAATTAGTTATCCTATGATCAGGAACTGTTTAAGTCAAGAGTCATCATCTTCTAGATCTCACTATTATAATCTCATTATAATTCTAGAGGCTTCACTCTAAACTATGGAACATCTTATTTAAGACACTTTAAACAGATAAAGCCCGTAATAAAACAAATAAGTCTTTTATTAATATTAATGAAATCAAATAAGAATACAAGAAAGTTCTTCCTAACTCATCATACATGATTGGATTTAGGAAAAACACTTTCAATCTCCCACTTGGACTAAAGCCAATTACCCTGGTATGTAATACCCATCTTCCTTTTATGACGATCAAAAAGAATCTGAGACAACGGCTTTGTAAGTGGGTCTGCTATGTTGTTATGTGTGTCAACTCTCTCTATTTTGACATCTCCCCTTTCTATGATCTCCCTAATCAAATGAAAGCGCCGCAAAACATGTTTGGAATTTTTATGAGACCTAGGTTCCTTGGCTTGTGCTATTGCTGCATTGTTATCACAATACAATACAATAGGCTCCTCAACACTAGGAACAACTCCCAACTCAGAAACAAATTTCCTCATCCAAACGGCTTCTTTTGCAGCCTCACTTGCAGCTATATACTCTGCTTCCGCTGTGGAGTCAGCCGTTGTAGACTGTTTGGAACTCTTCCAACTAATCGCACCACCATTCAGAGTAAACAAGTACCCTGACATAGATTTGCTATCATCACATTCTGATTGAAAACTAGAGTCGGTATAACCTTCTATTATCAACTCAGAACCACCACCAAAAACAAGAAAATTATCCTTAGTCCTTCGCAAGTACTTAAGGATGTTCTTTACTGCTTTCCAGTGTTCTTCACCTGGATCGGACTGATATCTGCTCGTCACACTGATTGAATGAGCAACATCAGGCCTAGTACATATCATCGCGTACATGATAGATCCTATTGCTGAAGCATAAGGAATCTTTCTCATACGCTCTCTTTCCTCAGCTGTCTTAGGAGACATCTTCTCGGAAAGGGAAACTCCATGGCTCATCGGCATGAGACCTCTCTTGGAGTTTTCCATGCTAAATCTTTTCAGCACTTTCTCGATGTATGTACCCTGGGTAAGACCTATCATTCTTCTAGATCTATCTCTATAGATCTTTATACCGAGAATGTAGGATGATTCTCCCAAGTCCTTCATAGTGAAGTTCTTTGATAGCCACACTTTGACTGATTGAAGCATCGGTATATCATTTCCTATAAGAAGTATGTCATCCACATACAACACAAGAAATGTCACCGCGCTCCCACTAACCTTCTTGTAGATACATGGTTCATCTATGTTTTTGATAAAACCAAACTCTTTGATTGTCTCATCAAAACGGATGTTCCATCTACGAGAAGCTTGCCTCAATCCATATATGGTTCGTAGCAGCTTGCACACTAGGTGTTCATTCCCTTTGGAAACAAAACCCTCTGGTTGTGTCATATACACTTCCTCTTCAAGTTTCCCATTGAGGAAGGCCGTTTTCACGTCCATTTGCCAGATCTCATAGTCATAGTAAGCTGCAATCGCAAGCAAAATCCGAATTGATTTAAGCAGGGCTACAGGCGAAAAGGTTTCATCAAAGTCAATCCCTTGCCTTTGTTTGAATCCTTTTGCCACGAGCCTGGCCTTATAGGTCTCCACCTGGCCTTCCGCTCCAATCTTTCTTTTGTATATCCATTTGCACCCTACAGGTTTCACATCCTTGGGTGCTTCAACCAAAGTCCATACTTGGTTGGTATACATAGAATCCATTTCGGATTTCATGGCACTTAGCCATTTCTCTGAGTCAATACTACTTATAGCCTCAGTATAGGTCATTGGGTCGTCATCATTAACGATTGTTAACTCATTGTCATTCTCAATGACAAGGCCATAATACCTCTCAGGTTGGCGAGACACTCTCTCTGACCTACGAATGGGCTGTTCCACAGAAGGTTGTTCAGTCAGAACAGGTGTTTCCTCTTGAACTGTAGTAGTTTGTGTTTCTTGAACTTCATTAAGCTCTATTTTGCTCCCACTGTTTCCTTCAAGGATAAACTGTTTTTCCAAGAAGGTAGCATGTCTGGAGACAAACACCCTATGTTCGGTGTAAAAGTAATACCCTAAAGTCTCTTTAGGATATCCCACAAATCTACATTTTACAGATCGAGATTCCAGTTTATCAGGGTCAACTTTCTTGACATAAGCTGGACATCCCCATATCTTAACGTGTTTAAGACTCGGTTTCCTTTCTTTCCATATCTCATACGGAGTTTGAGGAACAGATTTGGAAGGCACCTTATTCAGTAAATATGCTGAGGTTTCCAATGCATAACCCCATAGGAATACTGGAAGATCTGCATAGCTCATTATGGATCGAACCATGTCTAACAAAGTTCGATTTCTCCTTTCTGATACTCCATTTAACTGTGGAGTATATGGAGGAGTCCATTGAGAGACTATACCATTTTGTTTGAGATAATCTAGAAACTCTCCATTCAAGTATTCACCACCTCGATCTGATCGAATGGTTTTAATACTATGTTTGGTTTGTTTCTCTACTTCATACTTATATTTTTTGAACTTTTCAAAGGCTTCAGATTTGTGTTTCATCAAATACACATATCCGAATCTAGATCGATCATCTATGAAAGTAATGAAGTACGAAAAACCACCCATGGCTTGCGTAGACATCGGTCCACATACATCTGTGTGTACCAATCCTAGCAAATCTGCAGCCCTTTCTCCATGTCCACTAAATGGAGATTTGGTCATTTTTCCCAATAGACAAGACTCACATGTAGGATATGATTCAAAATCAAAAGGTTCAAGTAACCCTTCCTTGTGCAATGTCCGTAGTCTATTTTCACTAATATGACCAAGTCTGCAGTGCCATAAATATGTGAGATTTTCATCATCCCTTTTCCTTTTATTAGTATGTTCAACTTGTAGTAAACTATGCTCTACGTCACATACATACAGACCATTATTCAAAATACCACTACCATAAAGAACATTATCTCTAAGAATTGAACATTCATTATTCTTAATAATAAACGAAAATCCAGCCTTGTCTAACATGGGAATAGAAATAATATTCCTCACAATCGAGGGAACAAAATAACAATTATTTAAAACAATAGTCTTGCCCGTAGGCATATGTAAATCAAATAATCCTACAGATACAGCAGCAACTCTTGCTCCATTGCCCATCCGCAGAATAACCTCCTCTTCCTCAAGAGTCCTACTATCCCTTAGTCCCTGCAATGAATTGCAAATGTGAGAACCACAGGCGGTATCTAATACCCAAGTAGAAATTTGATTTAGTGACATGTTTACTTCAATCATAAACATACCTGAGCCAGAAGCGGCAGTCTCACTACCCTTCTTCTTCTTCAGTTCTGCAAGGTAAACCTTACAGTTCCTCTTCCAGTGCCCCACCTTGTTACAGTGAAAGCAAACAGCTTTGCTTTTGGGGTCTTCAGCTTTTGGTGGAACTGGCTTCTTCTCACCTACTTTCTTCTTCTTGGGAAGATTCCACTTCCTTTTCTTGGAAGTGGATCTACCACCAATCAGAAAAACAGAACCTTTCTTAGAGGGAAAGTTCGACTCAGCAGTCTTCAACATGTTATGGAGTTCAGGCAGGCTGACATCCAATTTGTTCATGTGAAAGTTCACAACAAACTGCGAGAACGAATCTGGGAGTGATTGCAAGACCAAGTCTTGGCTCAACTCCCCATCCATGACAAAACCAAGTTGCCCAAGACGCTCAATCAGATTGATTATCTTAAGCACATGATCATTCACAGATGATCCCTCCGCCATTCTACAACGGAATAGCTCCCTTGATATCTCATATCGAGCAGTCCTGCTTTGTACATCATACAACTCTTGTAGGCGTACTAGAATGGTATGAGCATCCATGTTCTCATGCTGTTTTTGCAGCTCAGAGTTCATAGATGCCAGCATGATGCACTGAGCAACATTTGCTTCATCCATCCACTTCCTGTAAGTTACATGCTCATCATCATGAGCATCTTCGGCAGGAGCATCGGGTACTGGTGAGTTCAGCACATAGTCCAACTTCTCAGCCCTAAGAACAATTCTCAGGTTTCGAAGCCAATCAGCAAAGTTTGGACCAGTCAACTTGTGAGCATCTAGTATGCTTCGTAGTGATAGTGCAGAAGACATGATGTATATCTAAAATCTGTAAATGACAAACACATAACAACACTTAGCAAATAATCAATTTCATTATTAAAACACTATATGAATCGGGTCTTTATTCATAAGTGGCTCCCGCTAGTTTATCTAATTTATACAACCCTCTAAGTGAAAAATTAAGCATTCATAATGCTAGTGGGAATAGGGATCCTACATTCCATCACACAACCTCGGCTGTAGCACGAAACGTCATGTGATGTTCAGTAGGCAGACAACTCTTGTCAATAACATCTCATGTCATTCCCTAATTAAAACTTTAGCCTCTTGAATAATTGAGTCACGGCTGTGGCACGACAAACTCAATATTCTAAGTCAAGTCTAACCCAACATTTCATACAACTGAATCAGTCTCCAACTGCCCACGGCTGTGGCACGTAACGACTATTAGATTCTAACTCATTGTATACATCTCTATGTAATAGACAAGTATTTCTTATTTCGAAATCAAAGCCCTCGGCTGTAGCACGAAACGACAATGATTCAAAAATAAGAACTACTTTCTATCATGTTGGAAGGCTATGACCAACACGAGCCCGTTGTGTCATTGGCCAATTACTACTTGATATTATTTTTAATTAAGAGGGATTTTATTATAAGGTTTATAATTACACATATTTTATAGACACAAATTTCAATTAAATGTTTTCTATAAAGTATTACAATTACTAACCAAATAATTAATTAATAATCAAAACTCTTTTAATTATTAATACTATTTCTAAACCCTTTTAGAAAATAAATATCTCCCTTGATTTAATTTTTTAAATTAAATCAATAATTAATAATAATAAGATCACATCTTAACTATTTTATAATCGAATAAATCTTATTTAATCAATTAATAAAATTTGTTAACTGATTATTTATTTCATAAATAAATAATTATCAACTATTATTAATTAAAAAATATTATTTAACAATCATAATCATATTATAAAGAGATTCTTCCTTTTAAATTAAATATTTCAAATCAATAATCGATAATCGGATAATTCCCAGATCGGGGGGAGCATTGTCAAGAGGCGTCACTTAATACCCCTTTCTTAGACAGAATCATCCTTTCTCTCAATATTGAAAATTCATATTTAATTACGTGTTTCGCAAACACAAGAATCTCATGATTGTATATATAATATTATTGTTAATGCAAGAAACGATTCCTATTCTAGATTTTCTAGAGCACGCCTTATGTTGATTTAGGTTCACCTAAATCTATCATCGCATGGTAAATCTAGGCATATATCTCATATATAAAATTAAACAAACAAGTAAGCATGCAAGAAATATCATGTCATACAATGATATAATGATGTATGGATTTATTATAATAAAAAAAACAATTAAAACAATTAATACATGCTTTAAAACACTTTAGGGAATATGGACAATTCAAAACTTTTATATTAAAATTATTTGACCACTCCATTAAATCCGTCTCGGAAAAACGAATCCAACGATATATTGCACGCCCAAATCGGAGTTACGGAACTCCAAAAAAAAATCAAATTTAATGTGGACAGAAGGGGGTAACGCATTTATCACACGCGTTACAGCCATTAAAGCCAATTTTCCGGTGTAACGCGTGAGTCGTATGCGTTACAGTCTGTAACGCATTTCATAAATGCGTAACAGACCCTGTTGCGCATTCCTTGAATGCGCAACACCCCTTATGATCGTCTGTGCGACACGCGCGCGTGACTGCGGCTGTCATAAAAAAAAATAAAAATAAATGGACCGTTGCATCAGAAGCCGTTGTACTGCCGTTTCGTTTATATTAACTATTATAATAACTATTATTAATATCTTTATATTTTAATATTAATAAATTAATTAACTATTAATTAATAAATTAATAAAAAACATAAAAACATCATTTTTGATATCCAACAACAGATTAAAATAACCAGATCAACCAAGGGTCCTAGTGCAAATATTAATCCATATATTTCAACATGCATAATTATTACATGAATTTTAATTAAAACAATTTTTAAAAATTCATAACAAATAATCTATACATCAGAAAATTATGAAAAAAATACCCAGATGATCCACAACACTTGTAGAATCCAGATCAGTGGTCAAAATCTCATGCAAAAAATATTTCGAATTAATTCATAATTAAATCTAAATAAACTTGCAAAAATCATAATAAATCCATACATGCTCCAAAAAATCTGAATTTTTTTACATGAATCTCTATATGCATAATAAATCCATACATGCTCCAAAAAATCCGGATAATATGAATTCACTGCCAAGAACCTGTCAGTGACTAGTTACCGCACAATCAATTCCTTCCACCCTACAATATCCCGATTAAATACAAGGCATGGAACTCGTGTCAAGCCTATTAAATTTAATCATATGTTTTCTTATTCATAGTGCAACGTTCATATTAATGCAAATTAGAAACTCCTTTCTAATTTCATTCACTCTGGCCAGAGATTCCAGAACTCGCATACTAAGAATAACATAGGATATTCTCTTCCTATACTGGAAGGGGTGGATCCTCTATTGACGTTAATTATCTTCATACACAAATCCCTATGCCCGGAATAGACCTAATGGATGTCCTTGAGACTAAGGACTAAACCAAAACATAGTTCATTATATACAAGATAACTTTAACGATCTCAAGTCTAAGGATACTTGCACAACTATCACTTAGTGAACAACTATTGACACATGAGTAAACTCCATTAGTTGTTCAATTTATCGAGTCACGTTCAGTGAACTTATTCCTTAATAAGCACCTACATACTAGCTATAGTGTCACCACACAAATGCCTATGAGAACAGACATCCTCCTTAAAGGAGCAAGCATAGTATGTACCAATCTTTGCGGATTCACTAACTTCCAATTAGTTATCCTATGATCAGGAACTGTTTAAGTCAAGAGTCATCATCTTCTAGATCTCACTATTATAATCTCATTATAATTCTAGAGGCTTCACTCTAAACTATGGAACATCTTATTTAAGACACTTTAAACAGATAAAGCCCGTAATAAAACAAATAAGTCTTTTATTAATATTAATGAAATCAAATAAGAATACAAGAAAGTTCTTCCTAACTCATCATACATGATTGGATTTAGGACAAACACTTTCACCTAGAGCATGGTATGACACTCTGTCAAAATTTCTTCTAAAGAATCAATTCACTAAAGGAACAATTGACAAAAATCTTTTTTACAAGAAGCATGGTGAGGATATCATACTAGTTCACATTTATGTGGATGATATCATTTTTGGGACTACAAATGAAAGATTATGTCAAAGGTTCTCTAAGCTAATGCAAAGTGAATATAAAATGAGCATGATGGGAGAGCTCAATTATTTTCTAGGCCTTCAAATAAGTCAAAGAACATATGGCATTTTCATAAGTCAAACTAAATACATCAATGACTTACTCAAGAGGTTTGAAATGCAAGATTGTTCACCTGCCAAAACTCCAATGTCTACAGCTACAAAACTTGATGAATATAAGAAAGGAAAAAGTGTAGACATGAAGACCTAAAGAGGAATAATTGGATCTCTTCTCTATCTCATAACTAGCAGTCCTGACATTATATTTTCTATCTGTCTATGTGCAAGATTTCAGGCAAATTCCAAAGAATCTCTTCCCATTGCTGTCAAAAGGATTTTGAGATACCTCAAATGAACACCTTTCATGGGTTTATGTACCCTAATGAAACAGGATTCAACTTAGTTGGATACTCAGATACTGATTTTGTTGGATGCAGAGTGGATAGAAAAAGCACCTCAGGAAGCTGTCAATTTCTTGGAGAGAGGTTGGTGTCTTGGTTTAGCAAAAAGCAACAATCTGTTTCTACTTCCACAGCTGATGCTGAATACATTGCTGCTGGAAACTGTTGTGCTCAAGTGCTTTGGATCAGGAATCAACTAAGGGACTATGGACTAGTGTTGGAAAGAATTCCTATCATGTGTGACAACACTAGTGCCATCTCAATTGTTGTCAATCCAATCATCCAAGACAAAGCATATTGATGTAAGGTACAATTTCATAAAGGAACATGCAGAAAATGGAGTGATTGAATTATTCTATGTTCTTACATAAAAATAGTTGGCTGATATATTTACTAAACTATTTGATGAAGCCACCTTCAACGGGTTAGTTAGTGAAATTGGAATGCTAAATTCTTCAAGTTAGAGTGGCCAAATAAATATATCTTCCCAACTGTTACAACAATTGTTTCACATACATGAAGCTAAATGATTTATCTTAGTGAAACAAAAATGGTGTATATTTATAAATATATCAGTTATATTGTTGTACATTTTGTTTTAAAATTAAAAATGGATTGTAGCTTGGAACTATTTATATGTTCTAAGTAAACCTGAAACGAATTATTATACTTGTGGATTGTTAAATAACAAGTGTGATAATTAAAATTATCAGGAATATTTTTCAAACACATTTCTTATTTTAAGATGAATAAATTAGTTTTATTTATCTAATAAATGAGGTTTGTAAATTATTGTTTTATTTTCCAAGTGAAAATAAAATAATCTCTCAAAAACTGGAGTTTGTGATTAAGTTGTCATTCTTTTCTGACTTCTCAACTAGGTATAATTCTTGAGTTATCTGTTAATGATAAATATAGTTCTCGAATAATAATTTAGTGAGTTCTCAATCAATGTGATAGTTGAGTTCTCGATCACTAGAGTTCTCGATTTCTTTGAGTTCTCAAATGGTCCAGTTCTCGAATGGCTTAAATTTGCTTTACTGAGTTCTCGGTTGATACACTTCTCCAACAAATATACAAATAAGAGTTCTTGATCAAATTTTGACAGTTCTCTACTAAAGCTACTTTATTTCTTTTTCTGAGTTCTCGATCACTAAAATTGATTACAATTATAGTCGAGTTGTCTAAGTCATATAAATAGCAAAGTAGATCTAACATTTCATTTCTACACTTAATCACAAACTCAAAGAACCCTTTGCTCTCAACAGTTACATTCGAACTTTTATTTCTATTTTCTTTAAGACCTTTTTTTTCTTTTCTCTCTTTCTATACACAAATCCAATGACATCTTCAAGTTCAACCCCTGCACCTGAGGTGTATGTCATCCCTGAAACAAATTTTCGAGCTATTGTTAGAGATGCGGATGCAAAATCTCAGTATAAATGGTTCACCAAATTTCTTATTGAATCATATCTAAAGGAAGCTCTATTGATCAACCATCCACTGTACTTAGATATATTTGAGCAGTTCTGGAACACTACAAATCACCTGCAAAATCCAACAAGAAAACATTACGTTTGATGAAGACGATGTAAATGCAAGTTTAAGGCTTCCAACAACAAATCATGACAGGGTACCAACTGAGGCAGAGCTGGATGACTTCATGAAATTCATTAGATACTCTGATGAAATCAAGTTAGGGAAGATTAACAAGAAGTTTTTTAGAAAGGAATGGTCATTTCTCTTCGACACATTGTTGGTGGTCTTCACATGCAGGAAGACAGGGTTCGACCAAATCAGCTCAATTGCGTTAAAGTTGGCTTACTCGTTGGCATATAAACAAAAGCTAAATGTAGGCAAGCTCATTCTTGGGGAACTCATAACCAGGATTCCCAAGAGAGGTAATGAGATTTTCTTTCCTCGCTTTATTCAATCAATTCTTAACTATAAAAATGCTAATTAGATTGAAATGCCTGGGATGAACAAAAAGAGAATTGGCTACTCCAAGTCCATGTCAAAGATCATTTTTGCTACATTGGACAAGGGGAACACGGTAAATGTACCTCTTCTAATCACACATCACATGAGGAGTGTATTTGGAGGGTACCCACCAGTGCAGCCTAAATATGGTTATCTTGAAACAGTAGGAGGTCCTAAGATTGCAGAAGAACCAAATGCACCTAACCCAATAATCTCTAACCCAACTGTAGACCCTTCTTTGAACACAATAAATGATAGTGAGCCAACTTTCACATCTTCTCAATAGGGTGTGGTTGAAAAGAAGAAAAACAAGAAATTTGCTGCCAAGGAGAAGTTAGAGGTAGTAGTAGAAGAAACTGAAGATGAGACACATGTGCCTCTAAAGAGGAGGACAAAACATAAAGAAACCACACAAACCCACTCTGCACCCTCCCAACAGGATGCAGAGATTGATAAGGGAATAAACCTGTTACTAGATGTATTCTCTCATCGGAATGTATCTATTGAAATTGGGAGTCAGCCCACTCCACTCTATAAAGACTCTGCACCATTGCAGGAATTCACTCCTATCAATAAAGAAATATTAGTAGAAAAGGACACACAGAATGCACAGTTAGGAACATCTATTGAAAATTCTCCATTCATTCAGGAGGAGTTGCCAACACATAATTCTACTATTCAAATTTCTTCCAATTCTAATATTTCTTCTCAACCAATTGTGCCTAGCCAAACACAAAAGGTTGTTGATCATCAAGAATCCACTTCTCCTTGTGAGCCCCATTCAAGTGACTTGGCGCATAGCACCATGCTCACAACTCAAGACATATATTTAAATGGTGATGGAATGCATGCTGAGGCTGTTAGTAATTGTGCTCTAGAGACAATACTTTTTATATTTTAAGGAAAATATTTATTATTAAGGATTATGTTTTATTGATTATTATTTATTTATTATGTTTTATTTACTGCGTAATAAATTGAAAGCATAATAAATGTCCTTGGAATTTTGATACGTATTATATATCTTTAAGTATGTGACTTAAAAATGAGATTATATGAATAGTATCTTATTCCTAAAATTCCCTAGTCGAGTATTATTATTTAAGGACAATAATAATGCACAAAGACTAGTATGTTTCTTGACAGATGACCACATCTCATTGGTCATAGGTATGGTGATACTAAAATCAAGAACATAAGTGCATGTATCAATGCATGGCATTGGAATGACCCGCCGTGAGATTCTACATGTTAAATAAGTGTCATAAGTAATTCTCACTGTGATAATGGTGTAATGATCCTTAGACCTGAAATCATTATATTTATATACGAGAATTAATATACTTTGATTACATTAAAAGTTACCTTTGACCGGGTGATAATAAAAGTGGACATTGGGTATATTATGAATCGTATGGAAAATATGAATGATCTAGATGAGATTTAATCCTTCTAATTTTAGGAGTGATATTATTGGCCTCTTGTTTGAGTGAGACTATGAAATGCACGGACGTGCTCAAATATTGATTTGATTTTAGTAGTCTACTCATCGATCAAGAAAATAAAGATTAAATTATGAAGAGGATGACACGAGACATGCCTTGAGTTTAATCTATAATATCAAGATTAAAGGGATTATATTACATGGAACATTATTCACGAAAGGCTTAATCGAATCACCGATTTATTATTATTACTTGGGTAGCAATGATGTATTACTAGATGCCGCTCATTGTTTACAATTTTAATTAGATATTAAAATTGTTGCCAACGTAATAATAACCTACAGGGTCACACACAAAGAACGCTTGAAGGAGAAATAATTTAAATTGTGAATTTAAATTAAATAAGTAACTTATTTTATTTATGATATTAATTAAGTATGACTTAATTAATTATATAAATATAATAAATGAATTATTTAAACTAATTCCAAAATTACTAATTAATTAATTAATTAAGTGAGACTTAATTAAATAATTTAGAATTTTGGATTAGTATTAATTATAATTGGATTATAATTAGAAAACTTATTCCTCTCTCTATATAATCTCTTTATGGGTTGATTTAATTTAAGAGACAGATTTTTACTAAAACCCTAGCCGTTTTGAGAAAAGAGGAAGATAGAGAGAGAGAGAAGCAGTTTTCGGGTGCTAGTACACATCAATCCTTCATGAAAAGTGTTCGTGTGGATACCGTAGAGCGTAGATCGCGAGAGCGGGATACGTGGTGATTAAACAAGCTTTGGACCTCCATTAATCTTCCATTAATGAACTGTTAAAGCTTCTAAAGGTATTTATTCTTCATCTCCGAATTAAATCTTTTGCTATTTTGATTTATTTTTCGCGTTTATTCCGCTGCGTTTAAAGCACACACAATAACAAGGTTCAAGAATATATCTTTATATTCATTGAAGTGGGGTAGATGCTACAATCAAGTTCAAGAACATAAGCTCAAGAACACAACAAAGAAGTAATTTTTGTCTCCTCTAAAACTATTACATTTTGTAGATCTAGGAGACAAAAACCAACCCTATCTTCTATACAAGATTTAGCAAGTGTTTACAATAGAAAGATAGAGGAGTGGTGAAGATAAAGAAAATCATGGCCCCAAAATATTAAAGTCTAGTTCGGCCATGGGGGAGAGAAAAATAATTTTTCTCTCTCTCCCCTTTTCAAATCTCATCCGGATGCACACTCTTTTTGGAGACTTGAGCTTCTTCTTTTTATAATTAAAAAAGGTGTTGCTTTTTGCTTTTCCACCTTTTACTCTTGTCCACTAAAATCTCATCTTCAAAGTCATGTGCCAAGTATGCCTTTGGAAATATTTAATGTAAAAATAATATTTAAATAAATATATATAATATAAATAAAGAATATCTTTATTTATAAAATATATAAATAATTCAATAAATACTTTATTTAATTAAATTAAATATTTTCATTCCACTCTTCAATTTGTGTAGACTTTCTTATCCAAATACTTGGCCCCGTATACGTGACTCCACCACGTCCAAGTATTTGGCCTTCTAATCTGTGAAGCTTTAGTAAGATCCAATCAGGTTGTGCCGTCTGTCCCTTATCCATTAGGCTGACATTTCTCCAACACTGATTTACCACCTTTGTTGATCCTCCACATGACTCAAGAAAACCAACTTTAGATTGATTAGAATCATATTAACCGACGAGAGCTTGCCTCCAATGTCCTGACACTTTATGCAACGGTCTGGTTCATAAGTGACTAGTCTTGATAGGGGTTCTTGATTCCGAACATGATTCCACATTCTTCTTTGCAAACCTTACTTGTAGCTTCGATTGTAATGCACTAAAATCTTCATAGACTAAGACAATCTTTTGTAGCTTCCACATCCTTGAATAGATGTCAATATCTTTTATTCTCCACTGAGGCATGAACATGTTAATGAACTTCTTCCAGTGAGCTTCAAGTCTGTAGATGATCCTTTGATACTTTGTCTTAACTGAACTCTGTGATCCAAGATTTCTGTGCACCTGCATATTATTACATGTCCTGTTCTATTGTTGAGTTATCATCAACCATTACATAGAGATTACATTTAGCATTTCTATTATACATGAAAGTGCAGTGAGTTACTTCCCTTCACTCCTATCTCCCCTTTCAATCTCCCCCTATTTGGTTGATATGGAATAGCAATCAAATACTATTTCCCTTTACAATCTCCCACAAAAGCAATTAAATGAAATTAACTACTAGAGGATAACTCAACTAACATACAAGAAACAATTAAAGTACTGGACATGAAAATAATATACAAAAGGTTCTGGAAAGATATAATCAGTTAAATCCAGATTTCCTGAGTTGCTGAAAATGAATGATGAATTTCTGAATTTCATTTTCCTTTAGCTTTCTCCACTTCAATGTTCTTCAAAGATGGGGTTCTTTCAATAAAGAAACAAATCATTAGTAAAGACTTCTGACCAATCATTCTTGTTCATCTTGCAATTCGAACTAGAACATACAGCTCTCTATGTTCCCCATAAGAGGTCAACTCATTCTCCCCTTAAGGTTGTTCTCTCTTAGAATGAAAGTCACTTCCTCTTTTTCTTCAGGATGTTCTATTTCCAGGAAACATAATTTTCTTTCTTCCCTGCACTACTCCACTGACTTCATCTATCACTGAAACAAGAAATAGAACACACTTGGACACTTCTCATATGCCCCTTGAAAATCTCCTTCACATTCTTCTTTACCCAGAAAACTTCTACTTAGCAAAAACTCCCCCTGAGTTGATACTCTTCAAAGAAATCTTCATTTTCATTCATTGATCGTGCTAGAAAGAATTCTTCTACCGAACCTCTCCTAAGAATGTTCCAAGGACAGATCTTCAAACAAATAGAGCAAAATCCCTTAGATATCTTTTCAGAATAAGATATAACACTGCAAACCAAGATGTTAAGATTCTCCATAACTTCTCCCCCTTAGTACGACAAGTAACTTCTTCCCAATTGACAGAAGGTAACTTCTCCACTTCAGACGAAAAATCAGTTAAATCTACAACACCTTTAAGGATTAGGCTCCAACCAATTACTAAGAAACTCCCCCTTAGTAATTTCTCCCTTGCATCACTAAGGTTTCAATTTTATCTAATTCTCCCCCTTAGTTCATGCAAGCTCCAATCCACCCTTGTGTCTTTAGATATCCTCTAAGTAACCTCCACAAGATAGGATTGACAGATCTCATTTCTTGTATCACCAAGAGATCTCGTTTCTTGTATCACCAAATTCTCCCCCTTAGTTGAGAATATCCTTTAAAACAATAAAAGTATCATCTACATCCAATCGAATAAGAAACTCTCCTCTAATTGAACATAAAATCCCCCTTAGGCCTAAAAATTAATGTCTCCCCCTTTGAGATTGAGAACAACATGAATTAATAGACCCAAAGGTAATAGTTTGGACATTCCCACTAGGCTTCAGCTAGACTCTTCTTCAGCTTGTCTTCCAGAAAAGAATCTCTTCAACATTTCAGAGCTGGAAAATTCAGTAACAGGATTCAAGCATAGTAGCAAGGTTAGTGTTTGGTCTATGGTTTCCTCAATTCTACTACGTTCTGTTGGTGTTTACACTTTCAAGCGTAAGTGTTCCACTCATTTCTCTCCCTATTTCTCTCACTCAAGTGTATCACTCCCTCACTTCACTCAAGTGTTTCTCTCCCTTACTTGCACTCATTCCATTTATTGCAATTTGTACCTGCAAGTAAATCCATGCTAGTCTCACCAACATATTATGGATCGTTGACTGTAGCATGTTGTCGATCACTAAAGATCTAGGTTCTGAGATGGAATCTCAGACAGGGTTTCAGTTAGGCCGTCACCCAACTCACCATGAGCAAATCCATGCACACGTGGCTCGTCGTCGGGGAATAACCCTTCTGAAATTGGAATCTCCTCCATTCCATGAGTGACTGAAATCCCAACACCCTGATCCTCAAAAGACTCATCAAATTGGTAAACCAACTGAATCATAGTCTACGAGTTGTTGCTCAGCTACTTTCAGCATCAACAATCTCCCCATATGCAAATCCAAGCACTGGATCGTTGAATGTGGTATGCGTACTAGCAGCTATCTAAGCATCAACCGACTCCCCATATGCAAATCCATGCACTGGATCGTTGACGGTGATATGCCTTTAAGTTTTGAGCGATCCATGTATTCCAGAATTTGAATTCCTGGGAGAGTAGACGTGTACAAACATCTCTCTCAATCACCTGTGAAGATGAATTAACTCACTATTTTCAGTCATGGAAAACTGTTAGTGATTGCCTCTCAACATCAACAGATTGCTCTGCGGATGTGAAATCCCGTTAGGGAACTAGGACTGTTCCTCCTAGGAAGGTTGACAAGGATTCTAATATATGGCAATAAATCCAAGTTTCCCTCAAATACCTGTGAAGGTGGCTCAACAACTTCATTCACCATGAATGGTAAACAAAGAAGTTTAGGGGTTTTACCTATACCTCACAATGTGCACTTCTTGCAATGTGTTCATAGAATTTATCTGTTTAGGCTTACCATCAGCGTGAACGCTAGTGGTGTGCTTGACTCATTACAAGATGCTCTGGCTGACGAGCGAATTTCAATGGACTCACCCTGTTGAGAGAATGATTCCAGAGACAGTTTTATTGCCTTTTCAGCTCTGCATCCTTTTGAGAGAATACAGATGAGCTACAGATACCTCACTTTATATACTTCTTTACTTCGCTGGAGGTAGAGTTGTGGGTGCACTTCCGACTTCATCCTTATTTGCTGCATCAAATGCAGTTTCTCCCTTAACAACCGCTAATCTACATAAGTTCCTTATATCACCAAGGGTTGAAAGTTTGAATTAGAATGATAGTGTTTGGTACTAAGGCCTTGGTTAGAAATTGATGGATTATTCAACTTCTTGACCTTCCCCTATAGCCACTAAGGCCAAGCCATTACGGCTAAATAGATAGAGTTGATCAGAGCTATATAAAATTTGGTAGAGTATGATTAAACTTATTCTCTATTCCTTCTCAGAAATATAGCATCGGAGCAATGTGTCCTCAAGAAACAATGCACCAGAGCTAAAATGTGGGAATTAATAAAGAATAGGTAAAAGAATAATAAGCCAAATTTCATAAACTCACAATTTTGAAAAAAAGTTTCACAGATTAACAAAAGTGTTCTTTTGAATTTCTCTTAGACAAATATCCAATTGAAATTCAACTCTTTTAACAAAAACATTTTGATTAATAACTCAAATCTATTTCATCTTGCTCACTGTATGTTTTCAGAAATTGTTTTGCAATTCATTCTTATCGGATATTATCTCCGACTTAAAACATAAATCTTTAAAAAAAATCGAATGAATGCTTTAGTCATACAGTCCAAGGCACTAATCCCAAAGCAAACAACCATTGTTTTAATACTACAGGTTAATGTGAAACATACATTAACAAGAGTTTTGAAAAATATTTTACCAATAGTTGATACTTCAAGATCAAAATAATTTACTCAAATAAAATAGCCTAATACCATGCAACCTAAGTTACAAGTTATCACGTAACTTTATTTAAACAAATCGTGGAGAGAAAACAGTTTTCATTACAAAACATTTAGAGAGAGAGAGGATATATGATTTTGAAATAGAAAGATAATCCTCAAGAAATGTTCTCTTTCATAGGGAGTTAAAAAAAACTTTTAGTGGCTTTTCATTCTCTGGCAAATGAATGCATATTTAGATAAAACATTTTTCACAAGAAATAGACAAGAAATTTCTTTCTGTATTCAAGTTCTAAAGAATGAAAAACATATGTTAATACTAATGAATTATCAAAGATATAAATGACAAGACATTCAAAAGTACTAACATCATTCAATCATTTTGTAATAAAACGCATCTTACTACAAAACAATCAAGCACATAAGATACTTACATTATGCTAGACAATTACCATTTGTCGCTTGAAACAAACACATATTGCAATATATATCATGGTAATTCTAAAGCATAAAACATAAGCATCCGCTAAACATTGAACATACATTGACCGAATGACAGCATTTAACTTCTTACACTACATCTCAACAATTATCACATAAGCATATTGAAAATACTCATGACAATCATAATGTATGTAAGCTCGAGGTACTAGTTGCATCAGAGATCAAATACCTTTAAATATTAATGCTAAAATTTATGATCTTTGACAACCCCTCGCGATGTAGTAAATTACTTTCAATATCAGTGTTTTTGAAATAATCTTTTTGTCACTTGATTTGTGACATCACTAATATCAAAAGAATGACAACTAATATTAATGGATTTTGAAAAAGCCATAAATTACATCACTTAAACTACATATTAAGTGGTTCCATTAATATTAGCATTAAACAATTAGAAGTAAATAAAATTACAATTAATTATTATATACAAATACTTATGCTGAAATATTTGATACATATAGCATGAATAACATATGACAACACAAAGTACGAGGTCCTGGATATAAATTGACTATACAAAGAGATGCTACATTGTTAGGTCCCTAGGTCCCGGGTGATCATAGGTAATCTCATACCGATAATATTGGGTCCCGGGTGGTCACAAGCCAAACATTAATCAGTTCCTAGAGATCGTAGACATCTGAATAGCATGAACACTCTCTATAAACATTACATTTAAATAAATCAATATTAGACTAGAGTGACATACCTTAGTCAATAGAGCTTTTACTGGTGTATGATCGTTGAATGAACAATTACTCCTCTTTGCCCTAGAGATCGAACGTTTACTCCTTTCGAGATCGAACGTTTACTCCTTTTGGACAGGAATAACTTTTCAGCTACCAGTTAACATTGTTCCTCGAAACAATACCACGCTCATCCAGACGGAAACTGCATTACCTTCAACACCCAAATATTTTCTTGTAGATATTGGTCTTGGCAGCAGCTTCACTAGACTCAGCACTCTAGAAATCAGTAGTCCTGACACTAGCAGAGTAGAACCTTCAAAAACTCCGAACTACCCTTCAGCTTCTGTATCAATACCAAGTCTTCATGTGGATTGATTCCTTGTGCTAAGTGTATCTGCCTCTGGTTCAATTGAGTTAGTTCCTTGATTCGAACCCTACTCAATCTTGATTAGTTAGTGCATCTTCAATCTTCATTGAATTCACTCAGAAAAACCAATGAAATATTCTTATACATGCACGGCACTACCAATCACTACTCTACTACCCAGATTCATCAAGAACTGACTCTAGGAAATGTTGTTACACAAAACCCTTTGTCATGACAGATGTGACCTTAATGTTTCCTTAGATATTCAGTGGGTAGAGTAGTCTTCTTCAAATATGATTGAGATCATCTTGCATTATCTTTAAATTGACAATTTCCTTTCTAATATGCAATCACTCAATCTGGATCACTCGGTGTTCCTAAGAATCTCAACTCTTACTCAATGAGCACTGCTAGCCTTTGAACATCAAACACGACTAGTTGATCCAACTTACTGATGCTCCCCCTGTGATACTGCTTGCAGCTTTTCTTCATCTGGTATCATCTAATCTTGAGCCCTAAACAGGATGTCAACCTTTAGAAATTCAGAGCTAAAATCAAACGAATGCTAGGGAGCTTGATGATGTTGTTCACTGCATCTAGATCATCTTAAATCAATCACAGACTTTGTGTAAGCTCTTAACTCCAAATAAGATAGCCTTCCATCACACCATGTGACTTCAAGCATGATTAATCTTACTTGATGTCTTCTCTTTACATTTGTTGATTAGACTTGCTGTGTCAACTGATTCAGCCGTAGTGAATAGGAAACCTTAACTCTATCCATTATCCTTGTAATTTCACTCAAGGTCTGGATTTCCCTATTAACTCCTCCATTTGGTCATGAAGTCCGGAAACTGAACTTTACTCTAGAATACTCCTTTCAGTGCAGACATAACATAGAACTTCGTTCGTCAACAAATTCCATTACCTGCCCTCAAAGTGTTCTTACAACAATCTGCCTAATCCTTTGAATGTGATTAATCACTGAGTTGCTTCATCTATCGAATGCATGAACAAACACCAAAACTAAACAGGGTAGCCTTTGACTTGACTTCCCTTCAACTGACATACTTCACTAATGTCCTTCTTAAAAGAATTTCATTAGAAGTAGTCCTTTCTCACCAACTTCATCTTTACCGTCGAATCCGTTTTCTTGATAAACCAAGTATTAGTTGATAAACCAAGTGTGAGAGCATCACTTGTTGTTGCAGCTAACTCCATTCTGATAAACTTCAACGAATAGTTGACTTCATCATAAGCATTACATTTCGTGTCAGCAACAACTTCACTTCCAGTAGAGTGAGCTTCTATTTCTCTTGACCCCGATCTATATTGTTCATCCTCGAACTGATATTAGGAAACCCTTCGCAAAGAATTCCCTAGGTCTTCCTTAATATTTGCTTCAGATCATTCAAGAAAAATAGGTAACCTTGCTTAACCATTTGAATACCAAAGCAAAAGTAGTTACATGCCTCGAACATGAAAATGTCAGAGATATATAACTTGTACATGTTGAAAGATACTCTTCATTCACAAATGATTAAGACACGTGGTCTTCAATTTTGATTGAGTCCAAGGGTTAGAGATATTTCTAAACATAGTTAACAACAAAGCATTCAAGTTCAACATGCTCATTCTTATCTGACTGATCACTCCTCATCTATATCAGCCTCAACAAGTAGTCTTGGCTATGAGCTCAGTGATCCCAACCTAACTTAAGGTGGACTAGCAGTCTATAAGAATTATGTCGTACATATATGTAGTCATAGAAGAATCAATCACTCAGATTCCTAATTCTTCTAATTCACCTTTGTTGTTCACTTTAACATTATATTATCTCTAATTACCTGAGTCAGTTTAAATTTAAAAATTTAATTCATGGTTTATTATACTGACCCCTAGGCAATTCCCAAATTAGAAACAAACTCATCTTAACAAGCACATGATCAAATATAACATTTAATATAACCATGCGAGTATAAACAGATTATTGACAATGTAAACATCAAGGCACTTAGCATGCAGCAAATACTCTTTCCGGTAAATGTACCCCTACAAATACCTAAGACTCTATATGCTAACATGATCAATTATCGTAAAGCAAGCATTAAATCACACAAGATCTAATCATGAAGTCAAATACTGATAAACAAGCAACACTAACAAACTAGCATAAGTTATCTAATTTATATAGAAATCAAGGTGAGACATGCATTACATCAAACTTATAATATAATGCAGTTCAGCACTTAATACTCTATAATTAAATCAAACAAGTATAAACTAGTTAGAAAGTATACCTATGCGATGCTTAACATTCCATCTCGAGTGAAAATCAATTGATCCAAATCAATTTCCATTCTACTGACACTCATGGAAGTATCCTTGCATTTGACCTCAGCAACCCTTACTTCAACCCAAACTGATGCCTGACAGTTCTGCTTATAAACCCCGACATAGAATGTCTCATGTTCTGCTTGAAAAGATCACTCTTCTTTATGTGTGTAGCAATAACCCCTTGACTACCATATGTCAGTGATAGTCAAACCTTGTGTGTTTCTGCCACTGATGTCCTTTAACCAAATCTTCAATTTTTGTTTTGGTTCTTTGACCGATAAACTGAATTCCTTTTCAAAATCCCAAATTCTTCAGATATTGATTCGAAAACCACTGATCGAAGACTCTTCCCTAAATGAACTAATCCCCTTTCAATAACCAAATGATCCACTGAGTAGACCGATGTATAAACACATCTCCAATGGTAAAATCAGAAACTAGCTCCATTAGAATGTTCTTCAGCCAATTCGTTTGTCCTCAACGAACGAAGAATCAACTCCTGTTGTTTCGTTTGATAAAACATTTTATTCAAACAGAAGTATTTAATTTCTTAGGAATTTAAATAATCAAAATAAATTGAAAATATATTTTTGATAAATAATAATAATAAACTTTTCACTTTCAAATTATAAATAAAATAAAATAATTTGAAAATAAAATTTTGATATAGAAATAATAAATTTCTCAAGCTATATAAAATAATCCTGACAAAAGAAATTATTTCAAACCAAAATTAATTTCCAAAGAATATTACAGAATTTATAATCCAAAACAGTTTCAATCATAATTAAAATAAAACAGATTGAGAGCATAAGTTTGAAATAAAAATACTAAATTTTCAAGACATTTAAAATGTTTCTGAAAATAAAATATTTAAATCCAAAATAATTTTCCAAAGAGTTTTATAAAATTTATAATTAAATTTTTGTGACAAATAAATTATTAAACCTCAAAAATAATTCTCAACATACTTTAAAAAAAATTAAACTCAAAAGAAATTAAATAGGATTTTTTTTAAAATTAATTTCAGTTTTCAAATTAATAAAATTCTTAAATAAGAATATTAAGTATATAAAATATTTGACTCTAAAATTTAAAAGAAAATAAAATATTTTTCAAGATATAAAATAATCTCGAAAAATAAATTATTTAAATTTAAAAATTATTTCCAAAATTTTTATATAATTAAATTCAAATTTAATTATTAAATTAATTATTAAACTAAACTAATTAAAAACATATAAGAAAATCAGTTTTGTCAGCATATATATATACAGTAGCGTATCTCGATCTTCGCCTGGACCCATCTCGATCTCGATCTGTGAAAATCTCGATCTCGATCTCGATCCAATGGCGCGTAGGGAGCATATATATATATATATATATATATATATATATATATATATATATATATATATATATATACTGCTTGTCTTTCTTTCCATTTAGCAAAAGTCGATCCTCATCTCGATCAACCCAGATCGAGATGTACTTAACCAAAATTTTAACAAACAACAAAAATAGCTACTGTTATTTTTCTGGACACCCATTTGCACCAAAAATAATTTTTATTTTTGTACCCTCTTTAATCTCAAAAATAAAAATAGATCCAATCGATTTGTATGTCAATCGAGTAGCTCTGATACCAATTGTTAGGTCCTGGAGATCGTAGAGGGGGGTGAATACGATTCCAATTAAAAATCTGACTTTTATTTATTTTTGGGACAACATAAAAATTACTTGGGGTTCAAAACCGGGTACTGTTCATCATCTTCTTCAACCTCAAGAACACCATTAAAATAGCCAAGATAATGAACAGTAAATTATCCAAAGCACACACAATAACAAGGTTCAAGAATATATCTTTATATTCATTGAAGTGGGGTAGATGCTACAATCAAGTTTAAGAACATAAGCTCAAGAACACAACAAAGAAGTGATTTTTGTCTCCTCTAAAACTATTACATTTTGTAGATCTAGGAGACAAAAACCAACCCTATCTTCTATACAAGATTTAGCAAGTGTTTACAATAGAAAGATAGAGGAGTGGTGAAGATAAAGAAAATCATGACCCCAAAATATTAAAGTCTAGTTCGGCCATGGGGGAGAGAAAAATAATTTTTCTCTCTCTCCCCTTTTCAAATCTCATCCGGATGCACACTCTTTTTGGAGACTTGAGCTTCTTCTTTTTATAATTAAAAAAGGTGTTGCTTTTTGCTTTTCCACCTTTTACTCTTGTCCACTAAAATCTCATCTTCAAAGTCATGTGCCAAGTATGCCTTTGGAAATATTTAATGTAAAAGTAATATTTAAATAAATATATATAATATAAATAAAGAATATCTTTATTTATAAAATATATAAATAATTAAATAAATACTTTATTTAATTAAATTAAATATTTCCATTCCACTCTTCAATTTGTGTAGACTTTCTTATCCAAATACTTGACCCCGTATACGTGACTCCACCACGTCCAAGTATTTGGCCTTCTAATCTGTGAAGCTTTAGTAAGATCCAATCAGGTTGTGCCGTCTGTCCCTTATCCATTAGGCTGACATTTCTCCAACACTGATTTACCACCTTTGTTGATCCTCCACATGACTCAAGAAAACCAACAATTTTAGATTGATTAGAATCATATTAACTGACGAGAGCTTGCCTCCAATGTCCTGACACTTTATGCAACGGTCTGGTTCATAAGTGACTAGTCTTGATAGGGGCTCTTGATTCCGAACATGATTCTACATTCTTCTTTGCAAACCTTACTTGTAGCTTCGATTGTAATGCACTAAAATCTTCATAGACTAAGACAATCTTTTGTAGCTTCCACATCCTTGAATAGATGTCAATATCTTTTATTCTCCACTGAGGCATGAACATGTTAATGAACTTCTTCCAGTGAGCTTCAAGTCTGTAGATGATCCTTTGATACTTTGTCTTAACTGAACTCTGTGATCCAAGATTTCTGTGCACCTGCATATTATTACATGTCCTGTTCTATTGTTGAGTTATCATCAACCATTACATAGAGATTACATTTAGCATTTCTATTACACATGAAAGTGCAGTGAGTTACTTCCCTTCACTCCTATCTCCCCTTTCATATGAATATATGATATTCATGTGATGTATAATCATGTGATGTATAATCATGTGATAATTATATGTATCACTGTGTATGTATATATGATATATTCTTGTTCTTGTTATGGGGATTGTATATGATACGATTTCCGAAACACCGTCAGATTTAGTGAAATCTGATTGCCGAATCTGATTTTCGCAAACGATATGTGTTTTCTGACTGGAATCGGGCCAATGAAAAAAACAGATAGGTATTCTATCACCGACAGGTCTGTAAGGCGTTTGACGTCATTAACGGCCTCGAAACAGCGATTTATTGTCTTCATAAATCTGTTTTTTATTTTCTGAAATTTCGAAATTTGTTATATATGATTATATGATATGTTTATATAATCTTAGATATATTATATGTGTTATGTGTTATCATGGTAGATGGCTATGGCCTAAAGACCCATAGTATAGTGATTTTGATTTATGGTTTTGGTTTCTAAATACGACTTGCATGTCGTTTATTCATTGTAATTTAATTATCTCGAATGTAACTCAAGTTCTTCTTGAAATTTTATTAGAATATTTTTATTTTTATTATTCAATGTAATTATCAATGAAGACTTCCAAGCAAGGAGGCGATCCAAAAGGGGATGATGGAGCAATGAAGAAAGAAGACATGTAATATATAGTATTTTAAAACCACCATGGACTGACCTTGATATTTCCATTAGCTTGGAAAGATCACATAGGATGGGGCAATAACCAAACACGTTTAATTTATGCACATTACATGTATGTATATGATTGCATGTGTTAGTATGTATGCGTAGATATAATCGAGATGCATGCTTAATATTGATTAATCATGTATGTATTAGATACGACACCCATGCCATGTTTGCTTAAGAAAGATAAAATCTGTAACGATTCAAGATTTTAAAATTGAACAAACGATCATTGAGATTCTTGTGTTTATGAACACGGTATTAAATATGAATTTTCTTTTTCTGATATGGGGAGATTTTGTCAAAAGCGGATTATTAGTTTAATTCGTAAGAAAGTTGGGTTTTAAGTGAGACCGCTTGTGATTTCTCCGACGACCTGGAAATCAATCCATTGACGAATATTGAAATGAATTATTTGATCAAGGAAAAATTGAGAATCTCTTTATGATGGGATCATGATCGTTAAAATAAACAATAAAAATCCCTAAATACATATTAAGTTAATCGGATGCCTTCCACTGTTTAATACTCGTCAAGATCTAGATTGAGAAGGAGTGGGCTTGCCAAAGCAAGGTGCTTTTATCAATCATGGGAAGACGTGATAAGTAAGTGTACTTAGTTTGTTGAAACATTGGGTCTAACTTAACTAAATCATCACAATAGGATTGTGGGTTTAGAGGCATAGAGTTTGGTGAGATTTATTGGATAAATGTGTACAAATGGTTGTTCCACTAAACTTTCCAAGAGTTATATTTGATATAATCGACAAATGTTGTCTACCTAAATAGTCATGTTTTGAGTGTATTAGCCAACGCTATCTTAAAACATGGATGAAATATGGATCTTGGCTCACTAGAAAGATTTAAAGAAATATTTTTCGAATTAATAGTTAGGGCTATTAGTTTGAAAAAAATAGTGGGAGGTATATGGTGATATACCATAATCACTTAAATATAATTAATATTAAATTTACAATCTAGTTTATTTTATACACTTTAATATTATAGATATCAAATGATAAACACAAACAACTTCTCTATGCGATCAGTTCTTGAGAAGGACAAGTTGACGAGAATATATTTCCTTGATTGACATAGGAGCTTGAGGATAGTCCTCAAACACCACGATGTTAGTCAAATCTCTTCCCCTGCTCTTAAAGTTGAGAATGTAACATGTGCAAATCATAGTGCTTATTGGAAGCAAATTGATATTGCGACTGATGTTTCATGTCTCATGCTCACAAATATGTGTGCTGAGCTTAAGAAGCAACACGAGCATATAGATGCTTATGAGACGATTGAGCACAAGATATATTTGAAAATAAAAGGTGTTAGGTCCAAAGTGTTGTAGAGGGGGGGTGAATACAACTGTTTAAAAATAATGAGAGAATAAACTATATGCAGGTAATAAATGATGACACAGAATTTCAAGAATATATCTTTATATTCATTGAAGGATTTGCTACAACATTCATAAAAGCATCATGATCAATTGAACAATAAATACAGCAATTAAAGCTAGATTCAACTGATCCTCTCTCTCACTTTTTGTTTTACAGTAAATGCTCTCTCTTTAAAAAATCGTTAAATAATAGAGATGATGAAAGTCTATTTTCTAATAAAATCAAGGTGCTGCTTTTATAATGTCATGTAGTCTTGATCTTGTCCTTTTTTTGTGTACGTGGCCCAATCAGGACTTCGACAACAAAAAGAACTTTAACAACAACTCTGGATCAACCGTTCACAATAAGCCACTTGTCCCTTGAACATTAAATGTTACATGTCTACCCGCATCTCGATCTTCGCCTGGACCCATCTCGATCTCGATCTGTGAAAATCTCGATCTCGATCTGGGAGAATCTCGATCTCGATCTATGAAGATCTCGATCTCGATCTGGGAGAATCTCGATCTCGATCTATGAAGATCTCGATCTCGATCTGTGAAGATCTCGATCTCGATCTATCGCCTGGATCGAGATTTGCCTTTGCCGTGTTTTACTTCACTTGTAAATCTCGATCCGCATCTCGATCTGCTGTGGATCGACATTTGCCTTAGCAAATATGCACACATCCAATGTTGACCTTCTTTAGTGACTAATTGAGAATTAACCTTTATGAGCAAGTTTCCTTAGCTTCTTCAATTTCTTTTCCTCACTCAATTCAAATGAGATCTTCTATTACTGACATGAACTTGCCTCCAATGTCCTGACACTTGATGCAATGGTCTGGTTCATAAGTGACTAGTCTTGTAGGGGTTCTTGCTTCTGAATGTCAGTTCTCATTTGTTGATTAACCTTTACATTATCCAGATGTTGATATACATTACATGAAATCACTTTGGCCTTCTTGATACTTCCTTGACATTAATTTGATTCTCCATTAGATAAGTTAGGGCATGAGCAATACTCAGATTGAACTTCTTCTCACTTATGCATCCTTGATTAACCAAATTAGTTACTTGTAGTTACCAAGTATCATTACCATTTCTTCAGTTGATTGATTCCATGTGCTTCTTCAGTTTCTCTTGTTTTGCTGTTGTTTTATCTTTTACTTAGTTGAGTTACAAAATAATTAAGTGTTACAAGTTAGTACACCTATGCCTTTCAATCTCCCCCTATTTGATTGTCTAACAATGACAACCAAATTCACAATGAGGATAACTCAACTAAACAGGGACTGAAAAAGATAAAATAACATTCATAAAGAATCATGTCAACTTACATAATGCTTGGCTTGATTAATTAACTTCATGTCTATTACTGATACTTCAAGTGCCAAAATTGGACACTTGTTGGCTCGATTAAATGGCTTCATGCTCTTCTAGAGATTTTCTCTAAGTACTTTAAGAGCACGGTCCACTCAATCTTCAATTATCCTTCTGAAGTCCTTTTAGCAGTATTACCACCGCCGAAATTCGCGAAATAATTGATGCCTAATATAAACCAGTTTCAAGACACTTAGCTAACTAACTTCTACCTTACACTACACAAGAAAACAGATAATATTTTTACAATGCTGGAAAACAAGAAAACAAATTACCACGCAAAGAAACATTACAAGCATAATACATTAAAACTTTGATTTCTTGCGCTCCTCTTCCTCACGAGCTTTCTTCTTGGCTGCTTTTTCTTTCTTCATGAACTCAGGGTTGCAGACTTCATCCATTCTTTTCTTGAGAAGATTAAGTCCTTCTGCTTCCACATGATTTCTGATCTTGTAATTTCGAAACAACCTCAACCACCTTTCAACCATGCTGCGAGTGGTAAGCTTCATGGGAATGTCTTCAAACCTCAGCTTCGTGACTTTGTCAGGGTATCCCTTTTCCCCTTTCTTCCTTATAACCAGCTGCTTAGGGTATCCAATGACAATAGCGGTGGTGCATTGCTGTAGCCTCTGAATATCAAGCTGTTGTCTTCTCTTACTGAAGTTATCAAATGTGACCCTCAGATAATCCTGATCAAACTCGTCAACATCATCCATCTCCTCAATCAATTCCCTTATAATACACAGTGTTTCATGACTGTGTTCTGCATAGATGTCGTACTTGATTTCAATGATGGTTTCCACTTGATACTTATCTGTATAGATCAGCAGATCATTCTCATTCTCAGCTTTGCTCTTGATAAACTTGACATTTGCACTAACCACTGCACTAGCTTCCTTCCTTATTTCCCCTTCTTCTGGAATGTCTATCCTTGGATCTCCGTATCTTTGCACATGCTCTCTTATTGCCTCGTCTTGCAGCTCGAATGCATAGTCTTCAGGTTCCTTCTTAACCACTGGTAGTGTAGCTTCAGGCAACTTGTATCTAGTATCTTGCCTTCTTATCAGCTTCTCCAAGTCCTTAGCCACCAGCTTCTTTTCCTTTGTTAGAAAACCCTTAGAGAGAACTAGCTTTGCAACTGCCTTCAGCACATTTCCGCTCGGAGTTAGTTTCGAGTCATGCAGATTTACGATCCTCAAGACCTTGTCATGGACATATCTGATCTGGTAGGGATTTAGAATGATGTCAACCCCTCTGTCTTCAGCCATCTTCAGCAATTTCTCCTTAAACAGCACTCCAGTCTTGACAGAGGTGTCTACCTTGTGAGCGAATTCAACCAGTTCACTTGCACCCCTTTCTTGGAAGAAAGCTTCATCCACCATACACGGCCCGATTTTTGTTATGGGTGTCCAAGTGATCATCAGATTCCATGCCTTCTCCTTGAATATGACTTGTATGGAGGTGCATCCCTGTCTTATGCAATTTAGATAATTCAGCAGCCCAGGGTTTAGATTTTCTAGCTTATGAAGAAGAAAGCTCAATCTTCCTGAGTCATGAGCATAGGCTCTTGGTCCAGCTAAGGCTTCTCTAGCCTTGTCCCACTCGGGACCTTCCCTCCTTATGTCAGCCTGGACCTCAGGATCATTGATCTTTTTCATTTCAAACTCATGCTGAGTTTTCTGAGCCGCTCTCTTCTCCTTTGCCATTAGTTCTTTTTCAACTATCCCTTGTAGAACTTCTTCATTTACTCTTTCTCTGGCTTCCCTGAAAATCTCTCCTTGCATCTCCGCTTCATCAACTTCTTCTTTTAGAACATGCTCGTCAGCAACCGAGTGGTCTCCTGCATCACCTGCAACTCCTGCGCCAGATCCGCCAGGATTTAGACCTCTTTCTTGTTCCCATTCTCTTGCCCGTTGCTCGAATCTCGACCTCCTTGCCACTAAGGCTTCTACATCCATCTCGTCATCATCAGAATCTTCAATAAAGTCTCCCATAAATGCATCAACAAGAGGTGTTTCTTTCTCAGCTTCTTCTTCAGCTACCATCTTCTGCTTGCCTTTGTCCTTAAGAGCCGGTTGAGCCTCCTCCACCTTTTCACCAGATTTGTATGAGGACTCGATCACCGGACCCTTACTAGTCAGCTTTTTCAGACCCTGATCCTCTTTCTCCCCCTTAGGTGTGTTATCCTCATCAGGAGCATCATCATCATTATTATCGTCACCACCACCACCAGTTGAAGGACCAGGTCCATCCTTGTTACGTCCAAAGACAGCATCAAGTAGTTCATTCAGTTTCGTCCAAACCTGAGACATGCCATAAGTGACATCATCTACTGACCTCCCAACCTCCACCTGTGCCAATCCAAGATTATTTATCTTGTCAATCATCTGATTTTGGACGGCAATCAGGTTCTCCATGAACTGAGCTCCAACCTCCAACCTTCCAGAGTGAGAAGAGACAGCAGCAGTAACACCAGCAACTCCAGCCTCCAAAGCCTCCACTTTCTTCACTAAATCCTGCAATTTGGGGGACGGTGTTTGGCTTGGGTTAGACTGTTTACTCTCGTCGGGTTTTGTTTCACTCAAGATCCCTAAAAAGAAGGGATCTACTCTCCCTGTCTCTCCCTCGTGTTTAGAGCCTAACAGTACTAGAGCCTCATCCACTAATCGCTGGGGACTAGCGGTGAGTTGGTCGGCGATATCGGTCAGTGAGACTGAGCCTTTAAGCGCTGTGTCTACGACGGGAGATGACGTTATGACCATGTCATCCCCTTGCTCACTTAGAACCTTTTCTGGTTCGCTGGGCTGTTCTGGAGGCGTAGACCCACCAGTCACTAGATGTCGTTGCTCTGCAAGCAACTTGTTTTTTGATTTAGATGAGGAAGCGTCATCCGTACTGGATTCGACAGACTCTTCCTCACTAAAACTGCCTGAGATACTAGTATCAGAAGTGCTAGTCTCAGTTTGTCATTCCCCTTCCGAAAAATTGCTCAAAGAGCCCTGAGCGGACAACTCAGGGAAGGTAGGGCCAGCTCCTATTGGCTGTTGAGCTGGACCCCCTTCTTGACTCTCACCAACATGCCTAGGCGAGTGCGAATGTGTTGAAATGATTTGGAGAGGAGAGCCACCAGCGTGACGTGTGGTGGCTGTGAGAGGTGAACTAGCCTTAACAGGTTGTGCAGTTGCCACTGGGTTTGAATCCACCTTTTGCTTCTTTGAAGGTGGCAGAGCTGCTGAAGTGACTACTCTCTCAACTCCTACACTCCCTCCACTCGATTCACTCGACTCAGATAAGCTTGCCTTCCTTTTATCACCAGTTTTAGGGCTGGCTGAACGTTTATGAACAGAAGGGCTTGCAGCCTGGGATAGAGCCTGGGGGTTTTCAGGCCCACGGCTGTAGAAAACAGGTTGAATTGATGATTGATCAAGATTAGCAAGAATAGGTACCTGACTAAGAAGATCGTCATCCTTGTCAGCTCCAGCTTCTGCAACATTTGCCTCGGCCATATCAACATCCATTCCTGCTTGTTCCAAATTTCTAGGCACTGGATCTCCACCTTCAGCTTCGTTACCGCTACTCTCAGCTTCTACTGCAGTAAACTGAGAAGCATGCCTCCTAGCATACTCATCTTGCAGATCCTGGAAGTACGGAGTCAGGCGCAACTCAAAAAGTCTTGACTTTTGCTGGGTTTCCATGGTGGAGATACTCTTTAGAGTCATATCAAAACATGCCATCCTTTCAGAGCCTTGAAATATTCTTCTGTGTTCCTCTGAAAGGACGTCATCCAGAACCATCTGAAGAAATCTTGGCATCCAGCATTTGACTGGACCATCTTCTGGATTCCTTGAGGCATTTTTCTCCAATGCCCACCTCTCATGTAACTGAATCAACAGATATTTGCCCACATTCACTCTCCTGTTGTTTGCCACTCCATATAGTATTACCCGGCAGCTGTTGTTCATTGGCCTGTAGTCTTTGTCCTTTGGGAACATGCAGCGCTGAATGGCCTGAACTACATAATCCCACTCAGCTGGTAGCATACCGGTGTTAACCTTTGTTACCTTGATAGGACCCGTGGGAGGGCGACAACCTATCTCCGTGAATAATTGCAACATATCCTCCATAGTGGGTTCCGGAGCATAATCTTCTATAGGAAGCCCGAGTAACTCATTGAACTTCCGCAGACTGACTTCATATTTGACACCACCAATAGTAAAGGATAGTCCTGTTGGATTGGCTTTTCCACCCTGAATCTCTAGTGTAGAGTAAGCAGCTTGAAGGGCTTCGACATTCAGGATGGGAGAGGCGGTTAACGCGTGACTTATGATTGATGTGTTGTTGAGGGATTCAATCCAGAACTGATAGTGAATAAATCTACCAGTTGCTCGATCAGCAGAGAGATTAACAAAGTTGGTCTTGGGAATTGTGAAATTTGGGTTTGCCATTTTAAATTTGTGTTTGAGAAAAGAAATGTTCTGAAATGGTTTGGCAATGGAAATTTTTAGAGAACAAGTTCTAAATTTAAACAACAAAAAAAAACGTACACGAACCCCACTAATTACCCCACGTAATTAGTGACACAAATTAAAACAAATTAACTGCCCACTAATGACCACTTAACTCCCCACTAATGATTGACGGTTGAGTTTTCGAAAATTAAAGTGAACAGCCGTTACAAAATAAATTATTTTTCCAGAAAAACCACAAACACGGCGGTAAAGTTGCACTTTAAGGATTAACCAGTAGTACTCACAACTATTTTGCTCCAGAACACAAAAGTACTTAAGAATAAGAAAGCACGAAACAAAAACCAAACTCACTCGAATGAAGAAGAAAACTAAAGAACTAATTGCAAGAACAGTAATAACGTTAAAAACAACGCAAGAAGTTCAACAGTTTTAAACAAAATTTTAGCAGAGTTTCATTTTAGTTATTGATGCTTTTAAGTAACAGTTAGTGATTTTTGTTTAAGAAAATCACAAGAAAACTTGATGTAATGTATGTATACGCGAGTGTATATGAAGAGCTTAAGCTTTTGGAGAGAAAGAAAGTTAATGTAAATAATGAACAGCCTTTTTAATGCTATAATATATACCTGCACGCCTAAAAAGAAGTGACTGAAAAGATACGTCACATCTCGATCTCGAGATCCGCATCTCGATCCTCATCTAGATGTCGATCTAGATGTCGATCTAGATGTCGATCTCGATCCGCATCTCGATCTGCATCTCGATGTCGATCTGGATGTCGATCTCGATCCGCATCTCGATCTACATCTCGATGTCGATCTTGATGTCGATCTCGATCCGCATCTCGATCTACATCTCGATGTCGATCTCGATGTGGATAGATCGAGATTTGCCATAGAAAATTTCTCATTACTTCATTTAGACACTAACCATAACGATATACAGATCAGCACAAGACTAATGTCATGAAACTTTCTAACTCCTTATGATATGCAACACATACATTTATGAAGTTAAGTACACATTATTAATTATGAATATTCATGAATAACAATAATATGTACACAAACTGAATTATAACAGATAGGTAGCAAAACTAACAGGTGTTAAGCATCCCTAATTCACCAACCAATCTAGAAAATGTTGATTCGTCTAGAGGTTTAGTGAATATATCTGCTATTTGACGTTCAGTAGACACAAAATGCAACTCTACAGTTCCATTTTCTACATGCTCTCTAATAAAATGATACCTGATGTCAATGTGCTTGGTCCTTGAGTGATCCACAGGATTGTTGGTCATTGCAATAGCACTTGTGTTGTCACACATGATAGGAATCTTAGATACTTCCACACCGTAGTCCTTGAGTTGGTTCTTCATCCACAGTATCTGGGCCACACAGCTTCCAGCAGCAATATATTCTGCTTCAGCTGTCGAGGTAGATACTGTGTGTTGTTTCTTGCTTTGCCAAGACACCAACCTTCTTCCAAGGAACTGACAGCTTCCTGAAGTGCTCTTCCTATCTATTCTACAACCTGCGTAATCTGAATCCGAATAGCCAACAAGATTAAACCCTGTATCTCTTGGATACCAAATCCCAAGATTTGATGTTCCCTTGAGATACCTAAAAATACGCTTTACGGCTATGAGATGTGACTCTATAGGATCCGCTTGGAACCTTGCACATAGGCACGTAGAGAACATAATATCAGGTCTGCTAGCAGTTAAATACAAAAGTGAGCCGATCATACCTCGATAGCTTGAGATGTCTATAGGTTTACCCGCTTTGTCCTCGTCAAGTTTCGTGGCTGTTGCCATAGGAGTCTTAGCTTGTGATACATCTTGAAGACCATATTTTTTCAATAGATCATGAATGTACTTGGTCTGGCAGATAAATACCCCGTCCTTCTTCTGACTAACTTGAATGCCCAGAAAGAACGTCAGCTCTCCCATCATGCTCATCTCATACCTTGATTGCATTAACTTAGCGAATTTAGCACACAGCTTCTCATTTGCAGACCCAAAGATAATGTCATCCACATATACTTGCACCATTATTAGATCATCTTTGCATTTCTTGTAGAAAAGCGTCTTGTCGATTACTCCTCTTGTAAAACCACTTTCTAGTAAGAAGTCTGACAGAGTTTCATACCACTTCCGCGGAGACTGCTTAAGGCCATATACTGATTTGAAGAGTCGATAAACATAATCACAATATTTGATATCGATAAACCCGGGAGGTTGCTCGACATACACCTCTTCATCCAGTTCACCGTTTAAGAATGCACTCTTGACATCCATTTGATAGACTTTAAAACCATGATGTGCTGCGAATGCCAAGAACATCCTTACTGCCTCTAGCCTTGCTACTGGTGCATAGGTTTCATCATAATCAATTCCTTCTCTTTGAGTATAACCCTTAGCAACCAGGCGAGCTTTATTTCGTGTTACACGTCCGTCTTCATCCAGCTTGTTTCTGAATACCCATTTTGTCCCAACAACAGATCTATTCTTTGGTCTGGGTACCAGCTTCCACACCTTCTGCCTTTCAAACTGATTGAGTTCCTCTTGCATAGCAATCACCCAATCAGCGTCATCTAGAGCTTCTTCCACCACTTTAGGTTCCATCTGGGAAAGGAACACTGAATATAGACATTCATTCTCAGTGGCAATTTCAGCTCTAGCTTTTCCTCTAGTAGTCACTCCGGCTTCTGGATCACCAATAATTAGCTCGAACGGATGGTCCTTGTTCCAAGTGCGATCCCTAGCAAATGTTCTTGATGATTCAGCTTGATCTTGTAAGTGAAGGTGACTTAGTCTAGAAGCACTTTCACTAGCTTCCCTTGAGCTAGTACTGGCTCCCCCTAAGTGAGCTGCTCCCCCTGAGTGCATACTGACTCCCCCTGAGTTAGTACCAGGTCTGACGGAAGGTGATCCCTCAGCCCTAGTGTTTTGAGTTTGCGAAACACTAGACTCTTGATTAATTTCATTATTTATAGTTGGATCACTACCCTGCACTACTGACTCAGGAACTGTATCCACTTCATCAATATCCACATTTTCAAATCTTAGGGAGTTGGGCTCACTATCTTCTTTTTGTATAGAGGGGAGCTTTGAGTCGTCGAATGTGACATTAAGGCTTTCAACCACCTTGCGATCATTAAGCACAAACACCCTGTACGCTGCTACTACTTCAAGAGAATATCCAATGAAAACCCCTTCATCTGCTTTGGCATCAAACTTTCCAAGTTGTGCATTGTCTCTTAACACAAAACATTTGGCACCAAATACATGAAAGTACTTGATAGATGGTTTTCGTTTATTCATCATGTAATACGGCGTCTCATTATGGTCCTTTATAATCAGGGTTCTGTTCTGTGTATAACAGGCCGTGCTGACTGCTTCAGCCCAAAAATATAAAGGAAGTTTTGACTCATACAGCATTGTCCTAGCTGCTTCAACCAGTGTCCTGTTCTTCCTTTCTACCACCCCATTTTGCTGTGGTGTTCTCGGTGCTGAATACTGTCGTCTGATCCCTTTAGATATGCAGAAATCCATTAACACTGAGTTCTTGAATTCTGTCCCATTGTCGGATCGGATAGTCTTCACAGTCAGACTTGCTACGTTTTCAATTACCAGTACATGTCTAATGATCTCATGTGGCACTTCATCTTTCGATGTCACAAACTTCACCCATGTGTATTTGGAAAAGTCATCGACAATTACCAGCGCATATCTTTTCCTTGACATTGACATAACATTAACAGGTCCAAACAAATCCATGTGAAGGAGTTGTAGGGGCTCGGTAATGCTATTCACTTGTTTATCCTTATGCGAGGCTCTTTTTGATTTTCCCATCTCACATGCCTCGCAGAGACCATCTGGGGTGAACTCCATCTGCGGCAGCCCTCTCACCAATTCTCTCCTTACGAGATTATTCATTGCTTTAAAGTTCAGGTGAGATAATCTTTTATGCCATAGCCAACTTTCATCAGCAGAAGCCTTGCTGTAGAAACACGTGACTTTAGACTGATCAGCAGAATTCATGTCAGCTATGAACAAATTTGACTTCCTTACTCCTTTGAGAGCAAGGCTTCCATCCTTTTTGCTTCGAATCGAACAATCATGCTTCCCAAAGTTGACGTCAAAACCCCTGTCGGTGAACTGACTAACGCTGAGAAGATTATGTCGCAATCCTTCCACAAAAGACACGTCCTCAATGATAACATTTCCACAAACGATCTTGCCATATCCCCTGGTGTAACCTTTGCTGTTATCTCCAAAAGTAACCACGGAGCCGGCTCTCAACACCAAATCTGTTAGCAGGGACTTATTGCCGGTCATATGCCTCGATGCTCCATTGTCTAGCACCCATATGACTTTACTCTTTTCCTGTTCACTGCCCTGCAAATCCATAAAGGTTAGGTGTTCTTCGGAACCCAATGATGTTTGGGCCCGGCATCAATAATTTCCTTTTTCTTTTCAGATACAGAAGGCTTTGCCTTGTTGCCATCAGGGGCATCAATCTTGACTTTGTCTTTTCCCTTGTCAACCTTGACTGATTTGTCAGGTTTGGGAGCAGACTGGTCACTCCTAACTTTAGGAGGACTTGAAGTCTTAGCCTTTGACCCCGCATGCTTTTTCTTACCACTACTAGATGTATGTTCAACAGATGCACTAGCAGTATTCATTAAATTAAAATAAGCATGCATGATGTTTACAGCACATGGCATACAATTAGGATTATTGCATTTAGCATGATTTGCATGCATGTTAGGCAAAGCAGTAGTTGCAGGCATGGTATTACAACCAACAGATTTTTCTTCCTCTACATAGAACGGGCAATAGTAAGACAAGTGATCAGTTTGATTACAGATATAGCATGCCTTTCTAGCTCGTGTAGATGTAGATACAGATGCAGGTTCAGTTTTAACTGCCTTTACAGGTGCTTTCATTTGGTCTGACCCTGCTACCCATTGTTTATATGACACCGTCTTAGCCTCCTTGGTTCCTACACCTCTCTTAGCATAAGCAATCTTACTAGCTCTCTTAGAAGTTGTAGGTTCTACCACTTTTTCTTCTGAATCTCTTTCAATTTTAATCTCATGTTCAATTTTAGTAGCAACAGGATCTATGGTCCTAGGCTCAAAATGCTTAAAGATAGGTTTTCTAACATCCATTAAAACCTCAGGCACATTTTCTTTGACTAACACAGGCTCTAACAATTCAGCAGCCCTATTTTTCTTTTTCTGTGTGTAGTCAAGTCCTATGTTTACTTTTTCATTTTTACTCTTGCCTGCCAGTTTCATGTACATGTCCCTTTCTACGAAAACTTTATTAGCGGCTTCTTCAAAAGATTTACATGTTACTTTAAGCTCAGCTAATTCATTTTTAAGTTCTTCGTTAAGGTCTTCCCTAATCTTAAGCTTGTGTTCTAAAACATCTACCTGATTCATTAACTGCCTTTCCTTACTTTCTCCTGATTCTAATTCCTCTACCCTGGCCTCGAGAAGTCTATTCTTAAGGGAGAGTTTATCATTTTCCTCATTAACAGCAATTAGATTAAGTTGGAGATTGTACATATCTTTAGTCATGGCAGCTAATTCATTTTGGTACTCAGGAATAGACATTTCATTTACGGTTAGAATTGGTACCTCTGATTGTTCTGAAGATTTTGCCATTAAAGCGAAGTTGCATAGCTCCTGATCTTCATCTTCATCAGACTCGTCCCAACCCTTCCCTTCAGTCACAACATACGCCCGGCTTCCCTTATGTTGCTTGCTAACCAAGGCATCATATTTCTTTTTCAAATCAGCATAGGATTCCTTGGGATGAACGTACTTGGGCTTCTTGCACTCTGTTGCGAAGTGCCCCAATTCATTGCAGTTGTAGCATCTGAACTTGTTCTTGTCTACCAGGTTAGGTCTGTAGCCACTACCAGATGTGCTACTCCGACCGCTGTAACTTCCACTACCACTTATACTACTGCCTCTCCTGCCTCTTCGGCTGAAAGAACTACCAAATCGTCCTTTACCACTTCTTTGCTTCCTGAAGCTGATATGAGCAAATTCTCGAGCAATACAAGCATATGACTTGTCTTCTAATTTGTCCAGCTCTTCAAGGGTATAGTATTCATCCTCACTTTCTTCGGATGGATCTTCAATGTCTAATACCACCATTTCAGGATTAGCAGTTTTCAATGAGACAGCTGCAAGTGCCTTTACAGCAGACTCTTCAGCTACAAGTCCAGACTCACTTACCGCTTTGTTTTCTCCACTATTGTAGGATCTTCTTCTGTCATTTTGTTCCTGCTCCAGCTCGTAGGTCTTCAAAACACCATACAGCTTTTCGAGAGAAGTGTTTTTCAAATCTCTTGACTCTCGAATGGCAGTGATCCTGTGTTCCAGATGTTTAGACAAATTCAAGAGAAACTTGATATTTGAATCTGCTAGTGGATAGACTTTATCTCTTATACTCAGCTCGATAAGCAATTTACTGTAACGTTTGTAAACATCCGCTACGCTTTCTCCTCGTTCGCATCTGAACGATTCATATTCAGATATCAGAATGCGTTTGTGATTATCTCTAACTTCCTCGGTCCCCTCCATCACCACAGCCAGTTTATCCCACATGGCTTTAGCTATTTTTAATCCCTTTATTTGAACATAGTACTCTGAGTTTAGGGATTCAATTATGACGTTGCGTAACGACGCATCCATACCAACCAATTCTTTATCTGCGTCTGAAAACTCCATTTCCTCTTTAGGAACAGACCGGGATGGAATTAGTATCCCTCCTTCCATTCGCTCTGGCTCAATTCTCATGGGTATGTATGGACCGTTTTCCAATATTCTCAAGTATACCTTGTTTATTGATTCAAGGTAAGCTCTCATCCTTCCGGTCCATTCGTCATAATGTTGTGCATCAAACGGAGGTATCTTAAATCTGTGTGCGGCGGCCATTTTAATAAAGTTTAAAATTAAGATAATACACTTTTCAAATTACAATAAATTGTATTTACTTGAAAAATTAATTATCTCACTTTAAATATCCAACACTTAATATCCAACGGATTTTGCACTTAAGATTCAAGCAAGTTAGTTTTAATCACAGGAACAGTAGCAGGGTCCACCACTTTCTCAAGTCCAAACAAAAAGATGTTCACTTCCTAGTTGACAGAAGTTCAAAAATAACCTTTTTGTTTAGTCAAACAGTTGATTCCAGTTTTCTAGTCAATTAATCAAATATTCCTTTATAACCAGATTTTTGACCACAAGAAAATCCACAAAGCTCTAATCGTACAACGGTTTGGAATGATGTACAAATATTCCTTACACCATGACTCAGAACCTTTTTAGATCTATGAACTTTTCAAGAAGAAACAAACAAAAACTTTTCGGCACAAACTTCAAGAAAAATTGGATCTGGGATTTTCAAGAACCAACTCAAACAACACAATAGGATCTCTGTTATATGTGTTTAACAGGGGCTCTGATACCAATTGTTAGGTCCAAAGTGTTGTAGAGGGGGGGTGAATACAACTGTTTAAAAATAATGAGAGAATAAACTATATGCAGGTAATAAATGATGACACAGAATTTCAAGAATATATCTTTATATTCATTGAAGGATTTGCTACAACATTCATAAAAGCATCATGATCAATTGAACAATAAATACAGCAATTAAAGCTAGATTCAACTGATCCTCTCTCTCACTTTTTGTTTTACAGTAAATGCTCTCTCTTTAAAAAATCGTTGAATAATAGAGATGATGAAAGTCTATTTTCTAATAAAATCAAGGTGCTGCTTTTATAATGTCATGTAGTCTTGATCTTGTCCTTTTTTTGTGTACGTGGCCCAATCAGGACTTCGACAACAAAAAGAACTTTAACAACAACTCTGGATCAACCGTTCACAATAAGCCACTTGTCCCTTGAACATTAAATGTTACATGTCTACCCGCATCTCGATCTTCGCCTGGACCCATCTCGATCTCGATCTGTGAAAATCTCGATCTCGATCTGGGAGAATCTCGTTCTCGATCTATGAAGATCTCGATCTCGATCTGGGAGAATCTCGATCTCGATCTATGAAGATCTCGATCTCGATCTGTGAAGATCTCGATCTCGATCTATCGCCTGGATCGAGATTTGCCTTTGCCGTGTTTTACTTCACTTGTAAATCTCGATCCGCATCTCGATCTGCTGTGGATCGACATTTGCCTTAGCAAATATGTACACATCCAATGTTGACCTTCTTTAGTGACTAATTGAGAATTAACCTTTATGAGCAAGTTTCCTTAGCTTCTTCAATTTCTTTTCCTCACTCAATACAAATGAGATCTTCTATTACTGACATGAACTTGCCTCCAATGTCCTGACACTTGATGCAATGGTCTGGTTCATAAGTGACTAGTCTTGTAGGGGTTCTTGCTTCTGAATGTCAGTTCTCATTTGTTGATTAACCTTTACATTATCCAGATGTTGATATACATTACATGAAATCACTTTGGCCTTCTTGATACTTCCTTGACATTAATTTGATTCTCCATTAGATAAGTTAGGGCATGAGCAATACTCAGATTGAACTTCTTCTCACTTATGCATCCTTGATTAACCAAATTAGTTACTTGTAGTTACCAAGTATCATTACCATTTCTTCAGTTGATTGATTCCATGTGCTTCTTCAGTTTCTCTTGTTTTGCTGTTGTTTTATCTTTTACTTAGTTGAGTTACAAAATAATTAAGTGTTACAAGTTAGTACACCTATGCCTTTCAAAAGGGCACTATACACTTACAAGTAGGGAGAGTGAGACCTGGTTACACCACATGTTCTAAAGATTATAGGGTATAATGAGTACTTTTGATATTTTGAGTTTCCAGAATGGTCTGGAGACTTAGTTAGATTTGATCTTACAATCTTTGGACAAATATTATTCTTAGTTTGTTATGAACAATAAAATGAATAAGATTGGTAAAACACCCATTGAGTTGCTAAGCATGTTGAGAACTGCTGAAAGCAATATGATAAATGCATGAACTACTACTATATTGATGGTTAACCTAGGGAATGCAAAAGGGAAAGGAAAATGGAAAGACAATGAGAAGATTTGATCTAGTTCCGTTGTCAAACCAAAGTCCAATCCCTAAAGTAGACTCTAAAGTCTGAATGAGGTGTTGATAAAGAAGACGATTGTCGCTTTTGTGGAAAATTGGGAGACTGAAAATTAAACTGTCATGCTTATTTGGAAGATCTGAAAAAGATGATCAATAAGGGTCAAGCTTTAGATATCGGGTTAGAATTGGAGTAAAAGTAGTTGCTCTAGTTAAAGGAACTCGATACTTAACTTTTAACCTATAAGGAAAATTTAGAACTAGATAATTGTTATAACGTGCTTGCAATTGGCAGAGACATTATTTCAGTTTCTTGTTTGGACAAGAAAGGCTTTTTCATTTTAATTAAATAACAATAGTTGTTTATTCCATTTTGATGATGAGGCTTATAATGTTGCACAACTAATTAACAATTTATATGTTCTAAAGTGACTCAAATCAAATATTACCTTTGGCACTGTTGTTGAGGCCATATTAATGAGAAACGCATTTCCAGAATACATAAGGATGAATTCATGGATAAGTTTGATTATGAATTATACAAAAGGATGCGAATCTTGGTTTATTTGGTAAAATGACTAAAGCTCCTTTTACCGGATATGGTGAAGGGGTCATTGAACGGGTATGACTTATATATAGTGATGTATATGGTCATATGTGTACGATGACAAAAGGTAGATTTTATTAACTTCATAAAATTTACTAATTATTTTAGTAGATACGGATATATGTATCTTTTGAAAAACTAATCCGAATCATTTGAAAAGTTCAAAGACTATAAAGATGAAGTAGAAAATATCAAAGAAAAGTTTTTTTGATAGGAGGGATCACACATTGTTGGACATGGTGCGATCAATGTTGAGTCAAGGAATCTTCCAATTAGTTTCTGGGTTTGCACCCTGGAAATGGCTCCATATACACTTAATTGTGTTCCTACTAAAATGGTTCAAAAGACTTCTTATGAGATATGGACTAAGAAACGTCACAGCATGTCATTTATGAAAATTTAGGGATGTAAAGCGTTTGTGAAACGTCTAATCTCTGACAAGCTAGGACCAAAATCAGATAAATGTAATTTTATGGGATACCCAACTGAAACAGGGGGTTATTCTTTCTATAATCCTTCCGAGAACAAAGTGTTTGTTGCTTGAACTGCTATGTTCCTTGAGAGAGATGCTCTCTAAGAAAGACAGTGGGAGGATAATAGATCTCGATGAAGTTCGAGACCCATATGATAACATTGAACCAATGGAAGAACCTAAGCAGTATGTACAAGAAAACAATACTGCTCAAGAAACACAAGTTGTTCGTAGGTCTGGTAGGATTCACCATGAGCCCGAGAGATATTATAGATTTCTCTTGACTCAAGATGGTGATGTGATGCTTGTGGATGAAGATGAGCCTCTCACCTACCAAGACTCTATGAACACTCCAGATTCTAAGAGATGGAACATTTATTTTCATGAAACAGTCAAAAAGAGTTTGACTTTATTCAGAATGAAGATGAAACTTGTGTTTACAAGAAGTTTAGTGAGAGCCATATGGCATTCCTAGTATTATATGTTGATGATATATTACTAATAAGGAATGACATTCCTTCTCTATAGACTGTGGAGACGTGGTTGAGAAATAATTTCTCAATGAAAGACTTAGGCGATGCGACCTATATATTAGGGATCATGATCTATAGAGATAGATCAAGGAGATTGATCGGCCTAAGTTAGAGTACATACATTGACAAAGTTTTACATCGATTTCGAATGCAAAGAGGATAAATGGATATGTCCCAATGTCTCATGGGATAATGATCTCAAAATAAAATTTGTCCTAAATCATTGGATGATAAGGACCGCATGAGTAAAGTTCCATATGCGTTAGCAATTGGTTTTATAATGTATGCAATGATATGTACTCGTCCTAATGTCTCGTATGCTTTAAGCATGACGAGTAGATACCGGTCTAATCCAGGTGAAGGTCACTGGACGGTAGTCAAGAATATTCTTAAGTACTTGAAGAGGACTAAAGATTCATTCTTGTTATATGGAGGAGATGTGAAGCTAGTTGTAAGAGGTTTCAGTGATGCTAGTTTCTAGACAGACAACGATGATTTAATGTTTCTGTCTAGCTTTGTGTTTTATCTATTTTTATTGAGATGTTGTATGCTGGAATGGTTCACAGCAGAGACAGTTGTTGATTCTACAATAGAGCCTGAGTATATTGATGCTTGCGAAGCAGCCAAGGAGGCTGTTTGGGCATGTACTTAGGAGATATCACCTAATTAATGAGATTAATGATCAAGGAGATATACATATATGTAAAGTGCATACTAATAATAATATTGCAGACTCACTGACTAAAGGCTTTGTCGCAGCAGAAGCACGAAAGTCACACTAGTTCCATGAGTATTGGATACTTGGGTAATTGGCTCTAGTGCAAGTGGGAGATTGTTAGTAATTGTGCTCTAGAGACAATACTTTTTATATTTTAAGGAAAATATTTATTATTAAAGATTATGTTTTATTGATTATTATTTATTTATTATGTTTTATTTACTGCGTAATAAATTGAAAGCATAATAAATGTCCTTGGAATTTTGATACGTATTATATATCTTTAAGTATGTGACTTAAAAATGAGATTATATGAATAGTATCTTATTCCTAAAATTCCCTAGTCGAGTATTATTATTTAAGGACAATAATAATGCACAAAGACTAGTATATTTCTTGACAGATGACCACATCTCATTGGTCATAGGTATGGTGATACTAAAGTCAAGAACATAAGTGCATGTATCAATGCATGGCACTGGAATGACCCGCCGTGAGATTCTACATGTTAAATAAGTGTCATAAGTAATTCTCACTGTGATAATGGTGTAATGATCCTTAGACCTGAAATCATTATATTTATATACGAGAATTAATATACTTTGATTACATTAAAAGTTACCTTTGACCGGGTGATAATAAAAGTGGACATTGGGTATATTATTAATCGTATGGGAAATATGAATGATCTAGATGGGATTTAATACTCCTAATTTTAGGAGTGATATTATTGGCCTCTTGTTTGAGTGAGAATATGAAATTCACGGCCGTGCTCAAATATTGATTTGAATTTAATAGTCTACTCATCGATCAAGAAAATAAAGATTAAATTATGAAGAGGATGACACGAGACATGCCGTGAGTTTAATCTATAATATCAAGATTAAAGGGATTATATTACATGGAACATTATTCACGAAAGGCTTAATCGAATCACCGATTTATTATTATTACTTGGGTAGCAATGATGTATTACTAGATGCCACTCATTGTTTACAATTTTAATTAGATATTAAAATTGTTACCAACGTAATAATAACCTACAGGGTCATACACAAAGAACGCTTGAAGGAGAAATAATTTAAATTGTGAATTTAAATTAAATAAGTAATTTATTTTATTTATGATATTAATTAAGTATGACTTAATTAATTATATAAATAGAATAAATGAATTATTTAAACTAATTCCAAAATTAATAATTAATTAAGTGAGACTTAATTAAATAATTTAGAATTTTGGATTAGTATTAATTATAATTGTATTATAATTAGAAAACTTATTCATCTCTCTATATAATCTCTTTATGGGCTGATTTAATTTAAGAGACAGATTTTTACAAAAACCCTAGCCGTTTTGAGAAAAGAGGAAGATAGAGAGAGAGAAGCAGTTTTCGGGTGCTAGTACACATCAATCCTTCATGAAAAGTGTTCGTGTGGATACTGTAGAGCGTAGATCGCGAGAGCGGGATACGTGGTGATTAAAAAAGCTTTGGACCTCCATTAATCTTCCATTAATGAACTGTTAAAGCTTCTAAAGGTATTTATTCTTTATCTCCGAATTAAATCTTTTGTTTTCGCCTGGATCCTGCGGAGGGTTTCGCTATTTTGATTTATTTTTCACATTTATTCCGCTGTGTTGGTGCCTCGAAACCCTTTAGAGGCATATCCTGATGACACCATCAAAGCCAGAAAGGATCCAGTAGTTTTTACTTCAAACTCTGTGGTGGCTGAGGAGTTAGTACCATCAACCTTTGGCCTCATTACTGATTCATTGGAGCAAAAAGTGTCTTCCCAGACATTGGGTAATCTAGGGACCTTCACACCATGTAAATGACATCCCATGGACACTCCCCAGTCATTCAAAGACTGTCTCCTAGGGAGAGATCACCTATCCATCCAGTATCAAAGGATTCGTCTGAGCAATTGGATGATGAATTTAATGATGAGTGGATCACTGTAACAAGTGGCCTTAGCCTCTAACTTCATGTCACAATGGCTGAAATATGTGCAATATGAGAGGGAATTAGGACCATCATCTCATGGTTGGTCACTCTCAGATAAACAGTTAAAAGAAATTTATGGTGATCAATTGGATGGCAGGTACCACATAGCACAATAACTTCTCACTTCTCATCTACCTAACAAGGATTATGCTGCAATCATGTTAGAATATGCCAAAGATCAGGACTAATTTAAGGAAAAAATGCTGAAATGGATGAAGATGGAGAAGCCAATGTGGATGTCTAGTTGGATAACAAGAATACTGTGAGCATGAAAGAGATGCTACGGTGGATGAGACAGAAGTATTTAACCTCTATTGGATCTTGTGAGAAGACCTTCACTCCAACTACAATATATGATGTTATTCATGAAGCTGCAAAGGTTCAACTTCAATCAAATCATTACCTTGTTAGAGGTGTGCAGGCTGAGATTCATGATCATAGAAAAAAGGTGGAAGGGACCTTGTAGACAATTGAGGAGAAATTGAGACCATGAGGCTTATATGCAAATGTGTCCTCTAGAAGTGAATCAGGAAAATCATCAATTCTCTACACTGAGATGGATGCAATGGAGAAAGCTTATAAAGAAATGATTCAAAGCAATGCTGCCATACTTGAAAATGGAAGGAAAATTAATAACATGGTTGAAGTGCTATATAAAAATAGACACGCAAATAGGCTGCCTGAGGATGTTCCTCTTCATTGTCACCACTTCAAGTGGATATTTATTATCAATCCAAGGCCAATGATGAAGCTTCTCAGGCTAAAACTGTTAATGAGCTAAATATCAAAGTTGAATCTCTCACATCAACCATGTCTGAAGTTGTAGCAAGTGTAAACACTCTCAAGAAGGAGTTTGACACCTCCATTGCCACTCAAGGCACCACACTTGCTCAAATTTCCACTCAACTAGCATCTATGCAAACTCTTCTCTCCAATATGGCAAACTCTGCTCAAGATCCTCAAGTTCCAGTATCCACTCAAATCAAGCCCAGTCACTGTACCTTTCTTCAATCACAAGATATCAACCCTAAGGGGGAGAAAGAAAGAAGGGATGAAATAGTGGCTGAGAGACAAAAGGCAGTAATGAGGAAGCTAAGGGGATAAATTCTTAAACCAAATGCTGATAAAGACTTCTTAGACCTTCTGAAACATCTTAAAAATCAAGTCAAAGGAAATCATTGCAGCTACATGAAAATGCTTGACAATGCTATTATTACTGTAAGGGGAGTTAAGTTTGAGAAAGATGGTAAAACGTTCAAAGAATCAATAGTGTAAATGAAATTTGGCTATTTTAAAGTATCTATTGGGCTCTTTAAAAATCTGTCATACACTGAATTGGATTTCCTACACAAAGCAATTGAGCTAGTCACTGGGGAGGATGAAGAATTGAAGAATCAAATATTGGGTCTTCTTTTACCCAGTGCACTTCATGAGACATACTGCAATCCAAATGGTATGATGTACATGTCAAGAGGGAACAAACTTACTCATTTCATTATTTCTCAGCATCTCAAATCTGGGAATAGAAGTCAAATCATGAATCTGATTATCCAACTTGAAAGAAGAAGGTTAAGCAAGAAGAGGATAAAATGATTCTAGAAAAGATGAAGAAGTTTATGAATGATCAAATCTCTGAGTTTGCAAATGAGGAATTGAAGAAAAAGAAGAAAGATGGTGAAGACAAGGATCAAGACAAGAATGATAAGAAGTCTGAGTCTATGAGTGATAAGGGAGGAAAGAAAGATGACAGAAGAAGGAGAGTGAGGACAAGAAAAAGAGAGAGGATTATGTCAAAGAAAAGAAATATGAAAGAAAGAAACCATCCAAGCAGCAAGCTATTGGTGTTCATATTAGTACACCCACCAAAATTCAGGGTACTTGTGTGGCTCCAACAGTTTCTGAAACTGCTATACTCTCAAAATCCAAATCACCAAGAAGACATCTTGTCAAGGTGACTGCCCATGGAGTGATAAGGAAGGAAGTGAAAGAGAATCAACTCAAGAGATTAAAGCCATGTCAACAGATCAAAATCAACTCTGCTACAAGAATAAGATTCAAGAAATCTACTAGTTCATTTCTAGTTAGATATCCTAAATGGAGAAAACAGCTCATTGTTCCTAACAAAGGTGTACAAGTTAAGTCTATCCAAGAAATTGCTGAAGTTGATAAAGTAAAGATCAAACAATTGAAGGCAGATAGATTTCAAAAGGTTGAAATCAGGGACAAGAGAATGTTTGTAACCACTGTTGATGGGGAATAAAGAGCCTTCCATCATGACAACTCAACTTCAAGCACTCATGACATTAAAAGAGTGATCAGTTTTTTTGACAAGAGGTGCATGATAGATAAATTGAAAATGATGGAAGTGGCTGAGTACTTGGCTATGAAGTACCAAAAGAAAATTGATAAAGTCAAGTACTTGGAGGAGATGATTAAAAAGAAGAAGAAGGAAGATGAGGAAATAGAAAGATTGTCTGAATAACTGATAAGACAGGGAAAATGTAGAGTATTCAAAGATCCTAATAGAGTTGAAGCTGAGGAATAGAGTAACAACTAAGATCAAACTCAAGTTTATCCTTGATTATCCCCTGAAAACTCTCAAAATTACTACTGACATGCTGAATGCTGCAATTCTAATTGAAGAAGTTATGGTCAGACAACAAATCCTTCATGCTATTGAAGAGATCAACTTAAGGGAAGAGAAAGAAAAGAAAGAAAGATGTGATCAATTCAGACAACAACAACAACAACAAAATAGGTAGGCTTGATATCTTGTATTAATTTGTAAAATTGTCTTTTCCTAAATTGGGGGAGATTGTTGGACCAAATCAAACCTACTCTGTGTAATTATTTGTCCTGATGTAACATATGTAATGTTTCTATATTAAGACGTGTTCTTAGAATGTTTTAATGTATTTGCAGTTAGAAGTATACTGAGAAGTCAATATGTAAATATAAGTCAAGAATAAAGTTTGATAGATGATTCAAGTCTGAATCAGGCATCAACTCAATGAAGACTTCATCAAATAAGAATTGCAGTGGAAAATACTCTAAGGCAAATATGTAATCGAGAATTCATCCTGGTAGAGAAGTCAGACATGGCAAATATGTAATCGAGAAGTCATCCTGGTAGAGAAGTCAGACATGTGAAGCTTGTAGAGAAGTCTCAAATTCTCAAGTAACATGGTAACCAATCGAGAAGTCTGAGTTTCAAGTAACTGATCGAGAAGTCAAAGTTACTGTAGTTATTTGAGAAGTGTTACAATGTGAATCATTCGAGAATTTCAGTAGAACAATTCGAGAAGTTGGCAAAAGGAGCAATCGAGAAGTCATAGGGTTGAACAAATCGATAAGTCTGAGTTTCAAGTAACTGATCGAGAAGTCTCAACATGTAACTGATCGATAAGTCTCAGCGTGTAACTGATCGAGAAATCTCAGCATGTACCTAATTGAGAAGTCAATCACCATAACTTCTCGAAGCAAAATCAACAGAGTATTCGACTACTTCAAGAGGCTAATTTCAAGGAAAATTGCAGAAAAACAAGACAAATAATTTGCAGCTCTGTCATTACAGGATCAATCAAACCTGTGAAGATGGAGACAAGTCTAACAATGTAGCTTGGAATAAGAACAAGACAAAAGACAGAAGAGATAAGTCTGAAAGCAATAGACTGTCAACAGAATATGTTAGCTAGAAATAGATAGTAGTGAAATGTAAAGTGTTTCTTATCTATTTCCAGTTTTAGCTTAACTAACTGGTGAGATCATGTGCCAAAAGACATGTTGTCTATATAGCTTATGTATTGTCTCATTAGTTAGTATATTATTAAATATTATCAAATTTATTCATACCTTGTATCTTCCAAGAACAAGAAGCTGAAATTCACTTTGAATTTCAGATTGTAATAGATTCATTCTAATACACAATTAGATTGAAAGTTAATTCACGGTATTCTTACATTTCCGCATTTGTATTTAAGTAAACTTCTGTGAATTGACAAAGCTACAAACATTATCGAACAGTTCATCAGAATTAAAGGGCAAAAAAATTTGAAGTTATACATTCACCCCCCCCCTCTCTATAAACTTCAGTAACTCTAATTTCTAACAATTGCTAAGTGTTTCAATGATTATGAACTGCAAACAATCATCCAGAGATACTTTTTCTTTTTAAGTATCATTGTACTCTGAAACCTTTTTAGGAATCCAGTAGGCAAGTATTGTCTCACCTTCTACTGTGGTTTCAGGTACATATGATTGATGAATAATTTTACCATTTTCCATAATACCATGATAAACAGAATTGTTAAATTGGGATCTTTTGGGATCTTTTCAGGTTTGATTTGTTAAACTTGTCGCTCTAACACCAATTGTTAAACAGAATGGGTGTTGCAGAAGGCAGAGTTGAATGCAACTTGTTAAATAATCACTAATCTCACTAACAACAAACAACATCAGTGTTTAACAAGTTATAAATGCAAAAAAAACAAGTAGATCAAGACATAGTGTTTAAATTTCAAAATTAATATATTATTAATTTTATTGCTACAACTGTACTGGAAAATAATTCCAGCTACAAAGTTACAATAAAAATTAGATTTTCTATTGTTCTAAGCTTGAGATAATAGACAAGTTCTAGCTTAGTTCATTGAGGAAAAGTGTTTGTGAGATATGTGTATTTATACTGAAACACATATCTCACTTACAGGTGCACTTTTCCTTTATCTTAGAATAAAGCTTGAAATAAAAACTTTACTTTTTTTGTTCAACCTTGGCTTCATTCCCTTTATAGATAAAGACACACTTTATCTTTTTTCTTGTCTTCTCCCAAATTGCAGTAGTAGACTTGACATAGTAGATTGAGATGTCAAAATCATTCCTTGTGTTTTCCCTACCTATCTACAACCAGGAACAGATTATCAGCTTCACTAAAAGTATACTATCAACTTTTAGCTCCTCTATGGTGACAGTATATTCGGCTCCGCATACTTTACTGCCAAGCTTTAATAGTCCATTAAAACATACTGTCTCCAAATCTACTGTCAACTATCTCCGCCAATGTTGCTGTCAGTAAAACTTGTTGTCTTTAAATCTTCATTCTTTGTCAAGTTTACTATCGAAGGAATAATTGATGTCACTTGTTCCTTTGTGTTGTCACTTGAATATACTCCTATAGACTTGAGTGTTGAATGTTATTGTCGTGGATTTGAACCATATTGTGCATGAACACTTTGTGAACTTTTACTTAATGGATCAAGTTATTACATTTGTACAAGACAGTAACTATTAAACTTATTGTCACCTATTTGTGCTTTATTTAAACATACTTTTTCAAGTGAATATTTAAACATACTGTCAATATACATATTACAGGTCAAATGTTCAAGACTTCTATTTCAATCCGCTAACTACCCAACACTAATATTAGAGGATTCATCCGGTCAAATATCTTATATAACTCAAATCTCTAATTTTATCCCAAACCTTTAACTTTCAAAAAAGAATATACTATCATTTTTCTGCAAATTTTTCTCTCGAGGTCTTCATTTGAATTTTTATCACAACAGTACTAAATTTGCTATCGTGAATTTTCAAGACTGCTATTAACAAACACGTTTCATCTTCACTCCTAGCACCAAGTTTATTATTTGACTGAAAATTACTATCGTATATGTTTTTATACTTTGTTATCACATATACTTTCACTTGTATATTCTAAATAGTATTCTCAAATATCCTACATAAATTATAATAATTGTGTTTGAATATTTTATAATTACAAATTTACAATTCAACAATGATGTGTGTTTAAAATTTGAAAGATGTTTTTAATAGAGTTATGCATTCTTGTAAAATTTGTAGAAATTAAATTTATCTTAGATTTCATAATTCTTGATACTACAAAAAAAATTCAATTTTTTATAATTTTTGTTCACTGTTTTATCATAGCACGGGCCTATAGCATAAATCATATATTTTTTATTTTTATTATAATAGTTTTATTTATATTTAATTATCATTATAAAAGTTCATTTTTAATTTAATTATATATTTTATTTAACCTAAAGAGTAACCGATTAACCACTTGTCAATTTGCCTAAAAACAGTTTCGTGATATTGGCCCTATTTGGAAGTTAAAATTTTGAGTTAAACTAGGGTTTGACTAGATGAATTCTTTCATATTAGTGTTTGGTAATTAGAAAATTGAAATAGCAATTTGAATTCAATCAGCTAATTTTGAAAAAACTATTTTGAGGAGTTTTTTCAATTAAATAATTATCATATATCTACTTAAAATACAAAAAGCTGATTCAACAGCTATTACCAAATAATTTTATTTAAAACAAATAATTCAATCCGTTAGTCAAAACAGCTAATCAAAACAGTTACTCCCTCCGTCCCAGATTAGTAGTCACTTTTTAAAAAAAATATGTCTCATAATGCATGTCCACTATCTCTTTCAATGCAATTTTATAAGCAAATTTCCAAAATAAATTTTTGACTAAAGTATTGGTACTAGTATTAGTAATTAATGTAATATAGTTATCATTCAAATTATGCATTGAAACTATCTCAATTGATGTAATTAATATAGATACAAATGGAAAATAATTTTTATGTTAGAACTTCTTAGAGCATCTCCAAGGGTAAAAACCCATTAACTAAAATATATATGTGGCACCTAGGTAGCATCTATGTGACATCATTTAGAGGATATCTAAAATTTGAGACACTCCAACCATGATTTTGCTTAGTAAAAAATATAGATGATCATATTTGATCTTTTATATTTGTTGGACATATAAAAAATTTAGGTATAATTTTACATAACTACAATTTTAGATAACTTCATTGGAGTACACACACTAGCTATTAGCTAAAATTTTACATACATGTTATAACTAATCATTTTAGCTAACAATTTTAGATATCACCGTCAGAGATGTCGTTAATATGCATATTTTTTTTTTAAATGACATATAAAATGGGATAGAGAAAATAATTTAATCTGCTAACAGTTAACCGCTAATTATGAAACGGGAACAATTATCAATTTCCAAGAAAAAAGTAAAAATAAAGAGGAACAACTTGACCAATCTGTATTTGTTTGCCGCCAAAACGCCATCTAGTTTGCTGTATCAAACAGGCACAGTTCCTGATTATATGGGTCCCACGTTACCCCAATATCACACTCGCTTGCACAGCTGTCCGATACAGTCATTCTCGACGCATCATTAATCAAACTCGCGAGTGTGATTCACGTACAAGTAAGCAAGTATGTGTAATTCGAGCAAATATTAGGTGGGCGAATCATTAGAGTAAAGTAGATATGAATACAAAAGTCAGGCCAACAGGGCCCACGCGCTTTGATACTTGTCCTGTCTATCACTTTTTGATTATTGATTAATGACTACAGCTCTCAGTTTTCAAAATATAACACGTATCCAGGGTTGTAAAAAAAATTCGATTTTAAAAAAAATTCCAATAAATTTTCGATTAAGTTTTATAAAGTATTTTATAAATATGATTTTTAAAATTTAATTAATTTTTCATGAATTATTTTTAAATAAAATATTAAATTAAATAAATGTATTAAATTTTATTTAATAATATAAAATTCAATTATTATTCTGATTAATCTTTTCGATTAATTTCTAATTACCTAATTAATATTTAAATCAATTCCGATTTCTGACTTTTACTCTAATAAATAAATTCAATTTGTAATTTGTAAAATATTTTGTATGTTTATTTTGATTAAATTTATGTATTTATATATCTACATTAATATATAGAATGAAGTCAAAAGAAGATTTTACAATTTAGAAATTGAATAACTGAGTAATTTTATATTTCTTCAATTTTGAATTAATTATTTTATTAAATATTTTACGTTCAAATCAAATTTTGACTAACAATTTAAAAAACAAATATTTCCAATTTAATAAACTAAAAATTATAGTTATAATAATCTAATTTATAAATATATAATTTTTAATTAACATTTGATTTAAGTTGGAAAAAAATTAGGAGGGAATGAATATGTAGAGTAGAAAATTTTCACAAATTTCTCCTTTTAATTTTTTTTTCTCAATTGATCGGCTGAGAAATTCTCATATTTTCTTAAAAAACAGTATTCAACAACAACAGAGGACTGAGGAAGTATATGTTATTTAATAATTATCGGGATGAACAAGAATCGAACACAAAAAAATTAGGACAATAAAAGATAACCCTAAAGATGACAAAATAATATGATGGATAACCGATCCATTTCGACCCGATTTGATTTTACCCAATCCGAAATTTTAAATTTGCATTTGGATTTCAAGTATACTGAATCGAAACACAACCCGAAATCCCAAAGCCGATCCAAACTTGAAACCCGATAAAAACCTTATATATATATATACATACATATATATACATACATATATATATATATATATATTATAATATTATAAATATAACTTATTAGATATAATATATTTATATAATATTATAAATGTATATGTTCATTTTATTATTTCATTTATACTCAATAGTCGATACTCATTTAGTGAACTAGTTCTTCATTTTATCAACGTATAATAGATTTTATTAATATTATATTATACAAACTTTTTATTTTTATCAATATTTGAACTATTAACTAGTTGTTAATTGTATAATAATAAATTTATATCACAATTCGTAAAATATATTACATTTAATTACCTTTTAAAATTTAATCATTTATAATTTATAAATATGATTGTGGTTGTTCCCATATATTAATAATATTGAACTTGATTATAATTTTTTATAAAATTTTGGATACCTTAAAAAAATCAATTCAAACCAAAACCCAATAAATTTGAATTTAGATAACCCGAAATTATTTAGATTTGGATTTTATTAAAATCCGAGCGTTGCCATCCTAGGTAACCCCGGTTCACTAGACTATTCCATCGCATTCCTCTTACAATTTTTCTTATATGATTCCCGACATATGTTTTTGCTAAAATTTACTTCCTCTTTTTTTTACGAGTCATTTTGGTTTTTGACACACATTTTTATGTGCTTTGATCACATAGTAAAAATTATTATTTTTAAAATTTTCTTTTTCTAAATTAAAATATAGATTACATATTTTAGTTAAAAAAAGAAAATTTTGAAAATACTAAAAAATGTGTGCTAAAAGTCAAAGAGACTTATAAAAAAAATGGAAGAAGTATTTTTTTCAATAACTAACTATGAAGCACACTAAAAAAATTATCAATATTTTCTCTCTTCTTTAACCCTTTTTTTCTCTTCTATTCTCTGCACTCGAGAGTAGAGCCAAGGCATGGGTAATGTTGGAGTTGGACTAAGATTTTGTCATATTAACGCTTAATCCAATAGCTCTGCGGTTGGGTCTTTTGCGGATCCAATCCAATACAAACAGCAACTGGGGTCTTTTGTGGATCCAATCCAAATCCAATCCAAACACTGATTAAAATTAATATCAACATTTAAATGTATAATTTAATTTAATTACTTTTTTTTTATTTTTACCTATTGGGCAGGGGGATAGAAAAGGAGAATGACTTTTTTATATTTTATCTTGAGATCCAGTGCCCTTGTTTTGGTTAAAAAGTTTCACGAATTCCAATCATGTCAGTCTCTAAGAGTAACTCCAATAATAGGTCAGTGAATTCCTTAAAAATAATATAAATAAATAAGAATATAGTGATTAAGACAGTATAATGTAAAACAACTTCAATAAAGATTCTTATATTGCTTCCTTATCATTATTATAATATTAAATTTAAATATTATCCATATTAAAGTACTGTGAAATAGGAGGAAAATGAATATTTAATTAATGAAAACAAGATAAAGAATGATTTTATCTCGCTTAAAAATAAGGAATAAAAAACGGACCCTAAACTTTTAGGGTTAAGGAGTATTATTTTTTATAAATTCCTTATAATTTTAGATAAGGAGCTCGAATAAATATAAGTAATATGTTGAGGTTGCTCTAAGCTTTCTAGCCTTCTCTTTTGACCGCTTTCGAAAGGCATATACCACTTGTACCTTAAATGTTGTAATAGTAATTATGAAAAAGACTATACAACCATTTTCATAGGCTAGGCTATGTACTAAAGGGGTTGTGCAACATAGAGAAATGGCCACTGACACATTGATCTAAAGGGGTTGTGCAACCTAGAGAGATGGCCGTCTCGCTACTGATACATTACCAGGGAGGTTACGAGACTAACTACGAGAAAGGCATCAGCAATTTCAAACATTTTTTATGAAAATTCCACCTTTCCACGCTAACTACTAAGCTTTCCAGGTTCCCTACTATAGTTGAACTTAGGTTTCCCTACAAAGTCTTTCTTAATTGGCAGGTAAGTTACTCGTAATATTAAAATTACCTAATCATATACTAACTTGCGCCTCTCATTTTCAAATTTTAATAAGTAACTTTAAGTTGCAAGTAATTTTTCCACCTGTTTAGCCAAAGATACTTTAACTTTGACTCAGTTTTTATCAGGACGAGTTCAAAAAAAAGATATGGAAGGTACTTCAAATTTTGACTCGTAGCAAACCGACACCTATGTTTGTAGCAAACTAAAAGAACATAATGTGTGACATTGGAAAACAAGTACTGCAGTATATTTAATTGAAGTAATACTACTAAGAAGATGCACTTCTTTAGGGCATCTACAATCCTACATACTACAATACACAGAAAAACAAGTATTGAAAAGGCTTGACAAACTCAATATTCACATTTACAATTACTTATCGAGTTCATCAGCAAGATAGCTCAAGTATGAGCAACTAAAATAACTGCATTAAAGTTCAAAGGCGCCGCTAAACCATGTAATTTAGATACAACAGAGATGGACGAAAAGAGCTTGACGTTTAAGCCATAGGGGATTGTAGCTTGCCTCGATAGAGAAGATTGGAGTTGATCATCCACCAAAATCGTATTCATCCCTGCAAATGTAGGAATGTTGGTTATGTGCGAGGATAGCATTAACCTGATGGACTCGAGACAAAATACAATACACAAACAGATCATTTTAAAGACAAGTACAACCCAAAAAAGAAAAACAAAAGGCTACCACGACCATATGAAGCCATAACTGGACCAACCTGCCTCCTCCTTCGGCTTTGTTGGACAATATACCAAGACCTGGCCATTGCGTAGCACGGAAGTAAAAAACCAGCAAGCTGGAGAAGGGAAATCTGAATCTGAAATTCACATAGATAGTGGAGATATTTTAGATCATGAAGAGAATCGATGGTTGCAAAAAGTAAATATAAAAGTTTAATAAGTATGTTTATGTTGTTTGAATAGTAATTACAGTGGAACCTCGATAAATGGATATTTGATAAACGAATAACCCTGTCAAATTAATGATTTTCCTTGTCTCAACATAATAGAGACGATGTATTTTTAACCTCGATAAATGAATGAATTTTCCCATCCCAGGAATATTCATCTATTGAAATTTAACTGTATAGTGTATTAGATGAAGCAAATGTATATCAAATTAACTATTTAGCAACAACAAAAAAAGTAACTAGCTTTTAAGGGCAAAGCGACTTGGATACGAAACATGACGGCGGAGCACTAATATAGTTTACTATATATGCCCATGTAATTAAATTGAACAGCCTATAAACACTTGAGGGGTTCCAGACCAGATAGAAACAATACTAATCACCATTCAGCTTTATATAGAATCGTCCACCCGTCCACCCACCCCTTTTACCTAGACCACTGTCAGTCTGTCAGATACGTGCATTAGTGTGACCGGACATGTGTGTGGAAGAGAGAGACTATCCATACGCATAAAGGGTGTGACAAGAATTTATTAAATTGACTTACATTGAAAAATGTTGATGATTCCTGCATCATCCCAGAGTCTCTCGTTAGCATCAGAGCTTGGCGTAAAAGCAAAATAAGCATCAACTGCCAAAATTAGCAAAACCCAATCTCAATGTAAGAACCCAATCAACAGTTTCATCTTTTAATATTTTTTCCCTCGCTTTACGCAGAAGTATAATTGACCACTTACAATGATGACCACAGAGCGGAAGCACGCCACACTTCCAGAACTTGCAACAGCATACTCTTCATATTCGGCTTGCAGAAACTGACGTTCAGCAGCAGCAAAAGCCAGGAAGTGAGGATCTCGAAGATCAATGTGTGCTCCCCATGCTTGCCTGAGGGAAAGAGCAGGAGGAAAAGATTAGGAAACATGGCACAAAACATTCAGCCCCCTTTAACTAATCACATAAAGCATACAACAGAACTGCCAAACGAAAATTAAACTGCATTTGGAAATATTTAGGATACAACATAGACCAGGAATTGAAAGTGTAAACATATGGTTAGTTAGCTGATACCAATTGGTAAATAAAAATGAATTTTTTTGATATCCCGCAAAGACTAAAACAGTACATTCTACATTGTATCCTGCTGAGCAAGTTAGCAAGGATAAAATTATATGAAAGTGGTAAAGCATCTCGTTAGTTACCTGATATCAATTGTCATGGCATCAGAATTGTTTTTTGCTGGAGGAAGATCATAATTTGGTGAAAAGACCTAATCAAAAGGGACAATATATTAGACTTTAGGTAAGAAACATCTAAGACAACCGTCTCATAGAAAGTAGGTAACTTAAAAGACTCATACCTGACTGCAAATTTCACAAGTGATATCACCTTTTTTGTTGCACCATCGCTGGATGCACTTCCTATGTGCAAACTGCATTAAAGAACAACAGGTTACAAACCAAAAACATAATTCAATAGAAAAACATGTTTTTTTAAATTCATATTCTGGGAAGTGAGTACAAGAGATAACAAACTCTCAATGGTTAAGCATGACATATATATCAATCATAATTGTAGAATCAAAAGGCACATAATATGACAGGCAATTATTCAAGATAACACACAAAGCAAAAAATCAGGGGAGCAGATTAGCAGCTAATATCAGACTAATGCACTAGAACTCCCACAAAAAATAGTTCCGCTATTACACAATGTGATTAATTATAATGAAAGCCATTTTTCGAAGTATGAGTTCTTTAGAGATCCAAATACAATTCCATACATCACAACTTCACAAAAAAAAAACCCAGATTCATGTATGTTAATACGAAATTTGTAGCCCAAATAGTCAGTAAAAAAATATATAACATAAATGGAACACATTGAGTCACTGAATAATGCAGATATTTTAAAGAAACTTCATAGGGTCAAACAAGAATATATACTAGCCAAGGAAGGGGTAAAATATTAAATAATTTACATATATGTAACAAAAACAAAAAAAAAACATAAAAACAATACTTAAAAAAACATGAAAACATACAAGAAAAAAAACAGACATCACATGAAGTAGATAAAATGACAAATTTAACAAATCCATAAATACAATAAAACATAACAATCTGACAACCCCACAAGTACATATCAAAATTATAGAATAATTTCAAAGAAAATCACAGTTTCCAAGAAAAAATCAAACATATAACATTACCAACCAAAAATAAATATAAAAAAGAAAAAGGAGGGACCTTTAGGGTTCCATTACAAGCACAAGGAGCTTCCATAAGATGTTCTTCATCTTCTTCTTGACAAATCCTACACTCTCTCACATTCTTTGAACAACACCCAACTTCTCCATTTCTACTATTCTTTTTCTTCTCTAACTTATCAACACCTACCACTTCAACAACATGACTAATAATATTACCATCATCACTCAAAAGCCTCTCACCCCTTTCATTTACTGGCTCAAAACAAGCTGATGCTATTATCCTATCTACACACACCATCAACTCATCCACCATCTTTGTTTGTGTAGCTCTCTCCCTAGTAATGTAATAAAAAAATATATTGAGAGAGAGACTGGGGAAAGGGGAGAGACACTGGGAAAGGGGAGAGAGAGATAGACTGGAGAGAGAGAGAGAGATAGACTGGAGAGAGAGAGAGACTGGGAGAGAGAGAGGGGGCGAGGGAGAGAGACTGGGAAAGGAGAGAGAGACAGAGAGAGGATTGGTTATTGTTTATAGAAGTTTATTACAGAGGAGAGAGGTTGTGTTGTGTTGTGTTGTGTTGACTCATGACTAGTGGAGGCTTTGTATTTTATTTGGACAGTTTTACCCATCAAATGCTCCTTTGGTTTTGCAAAAGAGTTTTGTTACTTGTTTATTTTACTACTAAGCCCTTTTGAATTTGTGGAATAGTCCTCTCAAATAAACAACTCCTATGGAGGATGAAACTGTCAAAGCCAAACAAATTATTATTTATATTAATCTTTTGTAGCTTTTAGATAATGCTGACATGAGTTTCATTCGGGGAGCCGTAGCTTCAACGTAAACTTACTTTACTGCCCTCATCTGTGTACTTTTTTTTAAAAAAAATACTATTTCCTTCCCCTTTCAAAAAAACACACAATTTAAGAAATATTTAATTATATAATTAGTTTCTATTTTGTTCATAATTAATGTCTTGAATAGTGAAATAAATTTAAGAATGAATTATAAAATCAAATATGAAAAATAGGAGTAAAGATAAACTTAGAAAAATATTTAAAAATATGTATTAAAATAAGATATAGACAATTATTTAATTTTTTTTTAAAAGGGTTAAATAAAAGGCACGAAGAGAGTAATAATAACCAATAGACTAGTTTAGAACATGTTTGGCTTAATATTATGGATGGTGGGCCAGGATATAATTTGGAGGAAAATAATTTAAAATATTGTGGTTTAGAAAAATAGTTTTCTTATTACTCAAAAATATAATTTATTTTGGATTTTTTGAAAATGCAAGTTTAATTTGTATTTTAAAACAAAAACTAAACACACATGTTAAGCATTCATTTTAAAACAAATCGGCAGATAAGCCAATATTGGGGGTGTTTGGGGGAACTTTTTTCCAGAATAAGTCAACTTCTTTTAAGACAAAGTTAGAGATTCCTAACTTTTTTCTGAAAAAAGTTAACTTTTTTTTTTGCAACTTATAGAATCTCAAATATACATTAAATACTTGTATAAAAAACATTTATCAAAATATGAAATTTTTACCCGAAAATAAGTCCAAAATGACTTATTTTAAGGCAGGCCAAACAGGCCCATTATCTGCAGTTCAGCCGAGAAAAACTCCCTTCCAAACAAGTAACCTGAATAAGAATTAGGCAAGCGAAGTAAGTGTTGATACAAAAGATATTCACTATATTTTCAAAGGCTAAACTTGCATATTTGTGTCCGAAAATTATTTGCATATGGAAAATATTAGTCCATCAATATTAGGGTCTTCGTTTACAACCGAAAACCATGTTGAGTATGATGGTTGGATCAAACAAATATAAGAAAGTCTGATGCATATGCTAAGTCCAATCTAATAGACAAAAATCCTACAAATTATTGAGTCTGATGTTTAAAGGCAGTGAAAATAAATTATGGGATCGGAAACCTAATTCTAGAAGGATCCAAATATCTAAAATACTTTCCATCTGGACATCACTTGTTCCTAAAGCATCGGTCATAAATTGGGCCTCAATTATACAAAAAATACGATTCTAAATCGATTAGAACTACGTGGACTTGATCCCTATAAATAGTGTACGTAGGCACTCTCAGAGAGGATCCAAAAATCATTATTGATTATAATACTCTCAAGAGCAGTCCCAAATCATATAAACCTTAATTGTGTTCTTAATATTGATACATTTTCTTCTTATAATTTCTATTCGAATACTCGATAATAAATTTAATATTGAAACTTGTACCCGACGAAAATTGGCTTTCACATTTGACGCCGTCTGTGGGAATCGTTTAGAGTAAAAGGAAGAAACAATCAATGGCTCATGAAAGATCATATCAAACACCTCTCCACACATTCAACACATTCAACAATTTCACCGTAAGCGAAACCTCTTAGCATGTGAGATCTACCATCACTTGAATCGTCGTTGACAACGATGGCCGAGCAATCCATCTGGATGGAACTTCTCTAGAGGGTCATTGTCGACAAAGCGAACAACAGCCTCCTGTCAGGGATGCAAGAAGTATTCTTATGGCGATAAGAGATAGACCTGATACCCAAGAAAGAAGGCAAAACACACCCCCAATGGGCAGAAACTTGGAGAGAGATCTCAACAACGCATCCGGAGAGGCTGAACGTGAGGGGTCGTATGCAAGGCAACAAGAGGCTAGGAGAATTCGTGATGAGGAAATCCAAAACGGATAAAAGATATTGATGATCATGAAAGAGAGCTTGCTGATGAACGACGTCGTCTCCATCAAAACCTTGGCAGAGGAACACCCCCACGGGGTCGATCACCTCACAGAAAATCACCTCTAGGAGACCGATTACCAAGACGAAGAAGATCTAGATCAAGTGACCGACATCATCGTAGAGCGCCCGACGGGCTCCCGGACAGATCTCCACCTCGAGGAAACACTCCTCCTTATGCTGATAACGGTGACCGGGGAAATAATGGCAGAAAGAATAATGGAGGTCATGGTGGCGGTCACGGTAATAATGGTGGGGGTCGTCGAAACAACAATAGTTACGGGGGTGATGATGACGATTATCATCGGCGACATGATGATAATCATCGTGATGAATCAGCCATCTTGCGTGAACAGTTAGAGAAGTTGGAAAGAAAGATATGGGGAAGTTGAAAAGAAGACTATTCAACTGAGTCATCGTTGATTAGAGATATCCGAGACTAAGTCCCTAAGGTTGGTCATGCGATTCCAAAGATGACTTGCTACAATGGAAAAACTGATCTTTACGAGCACGTTACTCAGTACAAGTGGCATATGAAGTGCACCGGCTATGATGAAATCACCATGTGTAATATGTTTGAAGTATATTTGAGGGATGACGCACAAGGTTGGTACCGGACTCTTCTCCCTAATTCAATCTACTGCTATGATCAACTAAAGTCGAAGTTCTTGAAGCACTACGATTACAATCGAAGGATCAGATAACTAACTGTTTCTCTCAACAATGTTAAACAAAGGTCCGATGAGTCTCTAACATCTTTTATGAAACACTATAAACAAGAATGTGAAAAAGTGTCATCGTTGGATGAAAATCAAGCCATGGGTTTCTTTAATAGTGGATTGGATAAAATGCGAAGCAGGAAGCTATTAAAATCACTCTTCGACTTTCCTCCAACAAGCTTGAATGATATGTACGCCAGGGCAGAAAATATTCACCGAAGAGAAGAAGCCCTTGGCACTGGCAGCCCTCGAAAGAACGATAAATCATCAAAGAGGATAGATCCCCAGAACGTAAGAAGTCACAAGAACGTTCTAGGAATGACCGATTGAAAGACAAATCATATGCTGATAGGTTGGCGGAGAGAAAAAAGAATCGGGATGAGATGGTCTTTACAGTTCTCAACACCTCAAGGTCTCGGATTCTCAACGAGATCAAAGATAGACCGGGATTTGAAAGGCCTTGAAAGATGAACTTGCCAAGTTATAATAAGAATAACAACAAGTATTGTGATTATCATCAAGAGACCATGCACACAACAGAGGATTGTTTTAACTTGAAAAGATTAATTGAGCAACTAATCAAAGAAGTGCAGATGGACCATTTCATTGAGAAAGATAAAGAGCTGAGAAAAGAGGCTCGGGATAATCAAAGGCAAGTGCGTGGAGAAATCAATACGATTTCTGGAGGGTCATTAGCAGGACATAATACCAAATCTTCGAAAAAACATTATGCCAAAGAGGTGTACAATCTCTACCATCAGAATGATCGGTCAAAGCAGCCAACAGCCATTATCTTGTCAGATGATGATTTTGAAGGAGTAACATTGCCCCATGAAGATCCATTCGTCTTCACATGCTATCTTCATGATTACAAAGTTCAAAAGGTTTTTATTGATGTGGGAAGATCTGTGAAAGTGATTTTCAAAAAAGCATATGATCAACTCAAACTTGGAGGAGAGGGAATGGACGTATGCACCGAACCACTACTCTACGGATTCGGAAATCAACCGGTGCAGATCAGTGGACAAATTTTTCTCAAACTAAGCATCGGAAAAGAGTCTAGAGAGGTAACCCATGAGCTAAAATTCTATGTTGTTGATGGGGATTCTCCTTATAATATTATCCTAGGAAGACCTATGCTAAAGAAATTCCAAGCGGTATGTTCATTGCCACATCTTAAGTTGAAATTCCCAACTATTGATGGGATTGGTGAAGTTAGGGGCGATCAAGTTGTGGCCAGAACCTTAGCCCTAGATGAGATAAATGAATAGTATGCTAAAATGGTAGTTGTCGATGAACCCGAGGATGAAGAAAAAAATAAAAGAAAAGCCAAAGATGATGAAGAGACATCTCACTCACGAAAGAAAACATCATTCAACATCGAGTTGGAGAGATTTGGGACAGATTGGACCAAACCAATTGCTAAACCAGCCTGGAAACCAAGCAGATTGAGCTTACACCTGGAGATTCCGAACACCTGGTCACCATCGGCAAAGACATCTCAAGTGCTATAAAGAAAAAATTGATCGAGGTCTTGAGAGAGTACAAAGACATCTTTGCGTGGGGGCAGATGATATGCCAAGAATAAGCAAAGATATCTCTGAACATAAACTCCGTGTGAAAGATGATTTTGATCCGGTTCGTCAAAAGAAAAGAAACTTTGGCCCCGAACATCAAACGGTGATTAAGGAAGAAGTCAAAAAGCTATTGGAAGTAGGTTTTATTGAGGAGGTTCAATTTCCAGAATGGCTAGCAAATGTGGTCGTTGTCAAAAAAATAAATGGAAAGTGGCGCATGTGTGTAGACTACACTGATCTTAATAAAGCTTGCCCCAAGGATCACTATCTGCTCCCAAATATTGATCAACTTATTGACGCCACTGCTGGATATTCTATGTTGAGTTTTTTAGAAGCTTTTTTAGGGTACCATCAGATAGCTATGGCTGCAGAAGATGTACGTAGAACTGCATTCATCACACATCATGGAACTTGGGCATATCTTAATATGCCCTTTGGACTAATCAATGTTGGGGCAACTTATCAGAGGATGATCAACAAAATGTTTGAGAAGTAAATTGGGAGAAATATGGAGTGATATGTTGATGACATGATTGTGAAAAGCGATGACAAAACCCATGTGGATGATTTATGAGAATGTTTCCAGACCCTTCGTAAAAATAATATGAGGGTGAACCCGAACAAGTGCACCTTTGGGGTCAGATCTGGGAAATTTCTTGGTTACTTGGTAAGCGAAAGAGGTATTGAAGCCAACCCTGAAAAAATCCAAGCCATTATTCACATGAAAGCTCCTCAAACAAAAAGGGATGTTCAGAAATTAACCGGCCGTTTGGCTACACTTAGATGTTTCATCTCACGAAGTGTAGAAAAATCATTACCCTTCTTTGATACACTTAGAGGAATTAAAGAATTCAAGTGGACCAAGGAATGTGAAGCAGCTTTCGAAAAAGTCAAAGAATACTTTTCTACAGCACCCCTGTTAACAAGGCCCAATAGGGAGGGAACACTTCAACTTTATCTCGCTGCAACTGATCGAACTGTCAGTGATGTATTGATCAATGACGATGCTGGTATCCAAAGGCCAATGTTTTATGTAAGTCATGCGTTGAAGGATGCAGAAACAAGGTATCCTAACATTGAAAAGTTGTCCTTAGGAATGTCCATGGCAACAAGAAAATTGAGACATTACTTTCAAGGAAGAATAATTGAAGTAATTACTGACCAGCCACTAAAGAAGGTCTTGCACAAGCCTGAAGTGTCAGGGAGGTTGATGGCATGGGCAATTGAATTTGGTGAGCATGATATTGTTTATAAGCCTCGAACTGCTATCAAAGCATAAGCACTCACAAATTTTATGGTAGAATGTTCATTTAACACTCCAATAGGGGAAGAGGTGGATAATCCGGCTGATAATCCTCCAAAGTCTTGGACACTATATGTCGATGGATCGGTAGCACAAGAAAAGTATGGAGGCGGATGGATATTAACAAGCCCTAATGGTTTTGAAGTCCAACAAGCAGTACGGTTCACATTTAAAGTAATAAGCAATGAAGCAGAGTATGAAGCTTTGATCTCGGGGATGAAGCTAGCCCGAAGCTTAGAAGTAACTCATCTACAAGCTTACAGTGATTCACAACTTGTGGTTAAGCATGTCAAAGAGAGCATTATTTATAGGTTTGGTATACCAAAGATAATGGTTTCCGATAATGGTTCACAATTTAAAGGGAAGAAGTTTGCTGAACTCAAGGGGATGTATCACATTGAGCATCACACCAGTTCTGTTGTATATCCTCAAAGTAATGGTCAGATTTATCATTAAGGGAATTGAGAATAAACTTGAAGATGCCAAAGGCTTATGGGTCGAAGAATTGTCCCATGTATTGTGGGCATATCGGACAACAACCAGAAAGACAACCAATGATACATCATTTAGACTGGCATATGGAACTGATGCCCTGGTTCCTGTGGAGGTTGGATTATCATTGTATCGCAACCAAATCTTTGACTTGAAGAAAAATGAGGAAGGCCTTAAAGCGAATGCGGACCTTGCTGAGGAATTGATGGAAATAACTACTTTGCATACTATTGCTTATCAACAGAAGGTTGCTCAATATTTTGATTCTGGAGTACAAAAAAGGACTTTTCGAGTCGAAGACTATGTTCTTAGGGAGACAACATCATCAAAGCCTGATCAACTTGGCAAACTTATGTCCAATTGGGAAGGGACATACAAAATTTCAAGCATGCCTCGGTCTGGAACTTGCAAACTTGAGACTTTGGATGGTATGCCGATCAAGAACACTTGGAACATTGCTAAGTTGAAGAATTACCATCAGTAATTTATCATCATCGTCATCTTCATCATCAGATAAGCTTAAATAAATTGATGTTGACAAGATGGTTACTTATTTATCTTAGTAGGATATATATATGCAAGTATTTTCTAGGATTTCAATTTTGTTAAGAATACCGTGAGAAATATAAATTTTAATTTATCTCATATGTGTTAATATTTGTATGTGTTCTTTATTGTTATGATAAAACTCAGTGGTTTCAGTTGATGATAAGCCATTGTGAACTAAATAAAAAATTATTCCAACCCAAACAAGTGTTATACGAGGGTCACTTAGGGGCATCAAATTTGACAAAACCTTAAACAAGTGACCCATAACCAAACACTTGGGAGGCAAAAATTAATTTTATCCTAGACTTGTGACCTATTAGCAGGGGGCAAAAATTGATCAAATCCTAAACTAATAATCTATCGATGATCACTTGGGGATGGCATACTGATCAAGTACTAAAATCATGATTTGTTGGCACTCACATGAGGGAAAAATAAATCTTCCACCCTAGACTAGTGATGTACCACTTCAACCTCTATTGAAGTAATAAATCACTTGAGGGCAGAGTATATATCGGGCTGGATATATGCTTCAGTGCGAAGCAATGATGGTCCAACCGAGATGAGAAAGTGGTGGTCTAAAGTTTTTTAGATTTAACATTTTTATAGATCACGGAGTATATCTCATCGGTGCGCAATCAAAAGAAACTAAAAGTACTAGTACATAGTAACGAGGATGGAAGCACATGTTGAACCGGAAAACCGTGTTTTATGGTATGATGGTTCATAAAAAATTGAAACATACGGTGATTAACTCAACCATTGGATGTACGCTGGCGCAATAAAAGTACCAAATGGTGTTGATTACACCTGACAACAGAATTCTAATGAATTCATCAAGGTATTTATCAACTACATTTTTTCAAAGATTATTATTATGTTAATATGCGTCATCTAGTCAATTGCCACAATATAGTAGACTACCTGTCCTTTACCCTTCGGGTGCTTTCCAAAAATATCAATTCCCCACATAGCAAAAGGAATTGGACAAAGAATTGGCGTTAGCTCGGATGGAGGTTGTCTTGGTATGTTTGCGTGAATTTGGCATTGGTGACATTTCTTCACATACTCCATTGAATCTTGATGAATAGTAGGCCAAAAATAGCTTTGCCTTAAAATTTTTAAGGCCAAGCCTCTCACTGCCAAGTGATCAGAACATACCCCTTCGTGAACTTCTTCTAAAGTCAACCTTGCTTCTTCGGGAGTTGTACATCTCAAGAGTGGTTGTCATAGATCTTCTGTAGAGTAAATTACTGACCATTGTGTAGCTCACCGCTCTGTATTTAATTTTTCGGGCTTCGGTTCGATTGGATGGTAAAATATTTTTCTCCAAATAATCACGGATCGACGTCATCCAATTCCTGATCTGGTCGATCATGTTAACCACAGTACACCCCACCGATGGTTGATGGAGCTCAGTCATATAAATTGCCCCGACAAGTGATCTCTTATCGGCAGAAGCTAAGCGTGATAAAGCATCTGCCCGTCCATTCTCTTTTCTAGATATTCCAAAGAGATCGAATGACTAGCATGATAAATCTTGCATCCAAAGGGTGTTATAATATCAACAAAACATGCATAAATAAGTTTTGCGCCCAAAAACATCTAAAGTATCCATGCTTAAAGCTTACAGGTACCAAAATAAATTGTACTACAAGTTCATAAAAAGCAAGAGAATGGAGCATCTTAATTTTCTATTGTGTCCTCATTGACCATTTGAAGCCTCTTCTCGAGTCCAACACCATACCAATTAGCTTCAGCATTGAGTTTAGCATCTTCGGCCTCTTGAAGCTGCTTCTCCAAGGATGAAATCTTGTCCTTCAATTGACTCTCACGAGCAGCAGCTTCGGCTTTAAGCTTCTTCTGCCTTGCCTCGGCAACATCAACCTTTTGTTGCTCCGAAGTTGCTATGTCCTCAGTAGCATCGGCAACATCTTCAAGCTTGGACAATTTATCAATATCAAGCCGAGACTCAGCCACTTGCTCTCGTGACCAAAGAAAAAGCTATAAGAAATAAATAACAAGTCAAGAGCAATGGATATTCGAATGCGTTGATATTGATTTTAAAGAGGAGGATAAAGAAAAATATCTGGGATGCAAGAGCCATAACCTCCTCACCACGTAAAACAAAATTCATTTTGGAAAGCTTATCTTCATCATCATTAAGAAGTGTAATGGAAGAACACATTTTCTTTCCCAAAGCCATGGACGTAGATGAAGCACTCTCTAAAATGTGTTTACCAGCCTTGGATGCGCATTTTGCTACAGCAACCTTCAATTTCTTTTGGGGTGGAAGGGTCAGCTCGGCCTCAACAAAACTTGCATCCGTATCTACAACTTCAATCTCCTTAGTTGTGTGATTCTTCCCTCCATCTAGAAGGACCTCAACAATGTCAGATCTATGTGCCTTAGACTTGTTAGATTCTTTCCTCTTTCTTACAAGTTGTGCCATTTTCTACGCCTGATACCTCTGTTGTATAGTTGCCTCAGACATTCCAATACCAGAAACTACACGATGCCAAAGGAAAAAATCAAAGTCAGTAAACATATGAAGGAAATGGAAATTAAGGCAAACGTGACATAATTATCAGGACCAGAAATTATTTATGCAGATGTGAATGTTCTGCCAATGATGACAAGTAAAAAAATGCAACTTATGTATACCTTTAATTCAGACCAAAAATTGTTCCGATCGGAGTGTTGCAGTGGATAAAATCATGGACTTGTTGTGGAGATTTTTTAGCTTTCGATATATCTTGATACTAGGATAATCAAGTTTGAGATTCTTTTTCGTAATTTATTTCAAGGTGAAGAAACTCTATTGGGCGTAGTTATCAATTTTAGGACCAACAAGAAAAAACCAGTTCTCATAAAATCCCTTATTGTTAGTACGAGCATCAGCCCATTTTTGTGAAGCATTCTTGCACCCAATGGAGTAAAAGTCTAAGCATTTGGGTGAGGTGGTAAGCTTATAATGACACCAGAATATATCGATATTTAGCTCTATATGACGATCAAAGTAATGGGCGATAAAAGAATTGACATTCAAGAAACTATTGGGAGTAAGCTGTCATTAACCGACATCACAAGTATCCAATACCCTCTCAAGAAATGGATGCATTGGAACCCTAAAACCGCATTCAAATGCAGCAATAGAAATCCTGACTCCAAGATGATCTTTAAAAGAAACAAGGTCATAAATTTTATCTACATCATTGGGTTTGAAGACGAGGAAGCTATCGGATATTAATAATATAGTTTTCAAACTATTCATATCTTCATCATCAAGAGTACTAGGAAGGTTGGCAGCAGGAAACCCTTCATCATCAAATATTTCCATATTATTCCAAATGGTGGTGTTTGATATGACGACATTGGAGGACAAGTCTTCATCGGACTCAGTTACGATTTCACAACAAGGATGAAAATGACGACGAATTTTACGATGGTACCAAAGATGGTCAGGTGAAGACATTTTCGAAAAGTATATAAAAATGAAAATTAGAGTGGTCTAGAGTAAAAAAGCAAAAAATAATAATTTGAAGTTGCGAATTCAAGTTGTCACAAAAAATATCATATCCTATGCTCGGGACGCAACTCTAAAAATATTGACAAGGCTGAATTGGAAGTGAGACTGGGGACCGAGTTTAAGTCGATCTCTTATGGTTAGTCGTTATTTTAAAGTATAAGTAAACCATTGGATATGAACTGTTATATGCTTCAGCTATGGAGAACTCACTGTCCATTAGTTTTACTTCTGAGGAGTGTACATTTCACATGTTCAAGATTATTCGATGAAATTTGTATCAACATACGGGGTGGTCACATATGAAGTACAACGAGAGACATACACTTCTATAAATCGAAGGAACAAGGATGTATACACTATTAGTAAACAAGAAAATCATTGGCAACAAAAATAATTTGCGCCCGAGCTACGAACATCATGTTATCGGTTAAAGTTCGACTCCAGGGAGACACAAATATTATCAGTTCCTAAAACTTCGGATACAATCGAATTCAAGAATGTATTTCTGGTAACCAAAAGCTATGAATATGAAGAGATTGATGCCTACCAATCTCAAAAATACCACACGATTACCAAGAAAAAATAGCATAAAAAAGTACACATATCAAGTTCTCAAATTTCTTAATAAATTGAGATGTACAATTATTCTAAACTACCGATGACAAAAATCGAAATACAAAGCCTTTACTAGATTACCAGATTATGTATGGCTCATCAGAAAATTATATGTTTTCAACTAAAAAATATATTTTACCGAAAGAAGATAAAGGTGCTTGCAATATAGGAGGATAAAGATCGATGAAACATACAAATGAGGAGTCGATTATGTTGAAAATGTATGGGAAATACTTACTTATTACAGATTTGAAAGGATAAAGAGTGGGTTGCACCGGAAAAAGGAAAGGGCTAGACCTCGCCGTCGCCCGAACTGTTGCTACAGAAAGTTTTAATTAACAATGAAAAATCAAGAGATGGTCAAAATAAAAAGATATAAATAATTGACATAGGTCCACGACTTACTGTGTGGTAAAAAAAGAAAACAAGTAGCTGAGCTCCGCATGAAATCAAATAAGATTATTTACATATGGGACATATTAGTCCATCAATATTCGGGTCTTCATCTATAACCGAAAACCATGTTGAGTGCGATGGTTGGATCAAACAAATACAAGAAAGCCTGACGCATATGTTGAGTTCAATCCAATAGACAAAAAGCCCATAAATTATTGAGTCCGATGTTTAAAGGCAGTGGAAATAAATTATGGGATCGAAAACCTAATTCTAGAAGATTCAAATACCTAAAATACTTTCCATCCAGACATTACTTGTTCCTAAAGCATCGGTCACAAGTTGGGCCTCAATTATACCGAAAATACGATTCTAAATCGATTAGAATTACGTAGACTTGATCCCTACAAATAGGTACGTAAGCACCTTGAGAGAGGATCCGAAAATCATTATTGCTTACAATACTCTCAAGAGCAGTCCCAAATCATATAAACCCTAATTGTGTTCTTAATATTGATACATTTTCTTCTTATAATCTCTATTCGAATACCCGATAATAAATTTAATATTGAAGCTTGTACCCGACGAAAATTAGCTTCCACACTAAGTAGTCCATTATGTTCTCAGATCGCTTAAAAAATGTAATAGAAATATTACATTCATACTGCAAAAGAGTTATACAATAAAAAATAATTAACCTAAATGGGGATAAAATATTCACAAAGCAATATATTGCACTCATCACCAATTAACAATCAGTTTTGACCAAGTATACGTTTATTTATGAGTTTATTGTTTTCCCATCTCCTCCTTGTGCAGTTTTATCCAACTCAACGCCTTACAGCTCCAAGAGCCTCTACACATATGTTTTTTATTCTACCTGAAAATACTTTTGTGGTATTTGCCTTTCATCAAGAAGATGAAGAAGAAGATATTGTGCTTAAAAGATTAAACTCTAAAAGATCGAAACCCTTTGGAATATAGTTGCTAAGACTAAAGGTGTGTTTGGGATTGCTAGAGACTAGGGCTGTAATTCGATTCCAGTTTTTTTGATCTCGACTCGAGCTCGACTCGATTAACTCGGCTGGAACTCGTTATTTACCTCGAGCTCGAACAGCTTTCCGGGCTCGATTAAAAACTCGAGTCGAGTCGAGTATTTTTAGGTTTGACTCGGGTTCGACTCAATAAGGCTCCGACTTGGCTCGGCTCGGCTCGGCTCGACTCGAGCTTGATTAATTTTTTTATTTTAATTAAAATTAAAATTTATATATTTCTTTTGCCTCAGATTTCCGATTCAATTGGCTAAACTTATAAGTTACTTATTTTTTTTTAAATTATGTAATTTTATACATTTCTTAAAGATTAAAATTTAATTTAGAAATTTGAGACAAAATCTTATTTTTAAAATAAATTAATATACACTAAGAGCCAAGTTTAAAGTTATTTTTCATTTTAAGTTAAAAAATATATGTTTGTGTAATAAATCATAAAATGACTTAAAATTGAAAAATTAGCTTAAAGCTACAGGTTGGTTGGAGGTACTTTTTTGAATAATTTTTTTTATTTTTACAATTTTATTTGATAAAAGTTAATATTATCATTCAAATGTTCAATTTATTAATTTTATTCCAAATTATATACTTTTAATATCTCATAATTTATAAAAACCATCTCAAAAACATTATTTTTTTATAATTATATCACAAAATATAAACAAATTAAAACAATTAACTGATTTTTCTGACAGCACTTTTTCTACCAACACTTTTTATGTAGTATAAAACTTTTAAACAGCAATACAAAACTGAGCCTAAGCTACAAGCCAGAGAGCCAAGAAAAAGAGGAGATATTGAACATAGCAAAGCAGAAATATTTATTGGTGAACAACTAGAGTTGAAAGAACCATTCTCATTGGTTGACAGAGTAGATGAAATATTGACACAGAAACATCTTGATAAACTTATCTATGTTCAAGTGTTCAACTGGTTCTGGATATATTTGATGGAAGTGAATCAAAGGAAAATCTGGTTTATTTTCTTGAAAATGGCAGGGTGTTCAAATTATGTGATGTGGATCTGCTCGAAAGAAACTAAAAAGAGTTTGAGTATGTTCTATATCTATTTAAGGAGAAGGATCAGGCCTCCAGCAGATGGATTAAAATCATCAAGAAGACAATCTTTGACAAGTTGAGAGGCATTACGAAAATTTTTAATGGGGTATACAGGTCAAAGTATGTGCTAGAAGTTGGGAGTGAAAAGGAGATGTCTATCAACACTGCAAGTCTGAATACTACTCTTGGAGTCACTCATCTATCCTTCAATCCAGATAGAGAAAGAATTGGCTATATATATTTGAATGAAAGTATGAATAAAAATTTTATCTATAATTTGTGGGCTGCTATCTTTCAAACAGATGACTCAAATGAAGAGCTAAGGAAGATTAAAAAAGAAACAAAGCAAACTTCTCAATGATCTTATTACATCAGAGTTTGGCTTAACGAAGATTGTGAATTAAAGAATAAAGGTAATGTTGCAAAATATGTTTATTCCAGTCATTTGTCTTTACTCATTTTTGACATCATCATAACAGAATTTATGCTTTATTTCACAAAATATAAATTGGGGGAAATTGTTAAATCATAAGATATGAAGATGTCAGAGTTTACAAGGGTCAGCGTTTATAGCTGATTAGACTATATTATCATAGTATATCTCGATTAGAGTATACTGAATAAGACTCTAAGATGTTAATTCCTACAAACTAGGAAATGAATATGAAGATAAAAATGTTGGTGGTTGTTTATTAGGGATTGCTATTATCACCTAGTTACAGATAAAAGTTTTCCTGATTTATTGTAATTGATCATTATTCTATTTTAGGTGATTGTAACTGTGTCTATATGAACACATATTAGGTTTACTTTGAAATTGTTCGAATAGTTGTATCTTTCTCATAACCTAACAGCTCTTAAGAACTTTGAGAGAATTTGTTGGTTGTTATTTATTAGGGATTGCCATTATCACCTAATTACAGATAAAAGTTTTCCTGGTTTATTGTAATTGATCATTATTCTGTTTTAGGTGATTGTAATTGTGTCTATATAAACACATATTAGGTTTACTTTGAAATTGTTCGAATAGTTGTATCTTTCTCATAACCTAATAGCTCTCAGATTTCTTTTGTATCGGACTTCATATATAGTTAATAAAATCTTTGTGTTCTTCATATTTGTGTTTGATTATTCGATTAGTTTGCACAATTGTATTCAACCCCCCCCCCCCCTCCCCTACAATTGTTTATTTATTGGGCAACATAACCAACCAATACATGTCATACAAATCTTCCTATTCTTGGTACCAAAGTTTGTACTTTTATGACCAAATTATACCATCTATAATAATTGTCCAACTATAATTATTACATCTATAATAATTATCTAAAAACAATTATTATACCACTCATATTTGTCTTTAATCACCCAAAACACATAATACCATATTGGGTTTAACCCAACATCCTATGATGAGTCTGTCAATCCAAGAAGTTGGTGTTTTGAAATGAAATCTCTCCGAAATAAACGTCCCGAGTCTCTGAGGCTTCCAACTTTACAAAGGATCAACATCAAAAACAAGATAATAAAGATAAGATATTAGCACATGAAGTGCATATAGAAGAGCTGAAAAGGGACTTGGCCTGATAGTACGCGCGATAGTCGACAGGGCATTGAAGATCTCATATTAAAGACTTGAGTGAAACTCCAAGAAAAAGGACTGAAACTCTAAGGAGGAGGACATAATTAAAGGGTTTTGGGTGAGAACATATTGAAAATCTATATAAAATACACATAAAATAAAACCCTACGCATGATTTATATGAAAAAATTGGTTAATTTGGAGAGAGAAGTCTTATCATCAATTACATGTTATAAAGAATGAGATGATGGAGAACAACATAATTTTAAATCACCGCATATCTGGTTTGCACGACTTACGTCTCTACATTATCCACATGAACGTTAAATACAATCTCTTTGTAACTGGTACTAGCCCCCTCCCCCTCCCCCTCCCTAGTTTTTCTTGCTATGAGCGGCTATGGTTTTTAACTCTGAAAAATGTGTGAACCAATTATGAGAGATAAATACATCTTATGTATTGATAGATATGAGTGTTATAATTTCTTAACCCTTATCATATTTGTCACCCTTTTCAAGAGATGTTACCTTCTATAGTTAGGGTCTTGGTTCAGGAAGAATGCTAGCATATGGATGAAATTAACCAGGCCTACGTCACCAAGGGTGACGCGCAGTAATAAAGGCCTCGCTCAATATTGAATGACCGGAAGCCAATTTGAGGAATAATGGAAAAATCGAGAACTGTCCATATATAACAAGCCTTATCTATCAGTAAAGGTCTTGGACAATTTGGAAAGTATAAAAACTTATTTGAAGAATAACGGCAAAGACCCACCACTACTCGCCCGGAATTCTAACCCGAAGACTTAAAGTCAGGCTCCATCTAGACTAATCGAAGAATCTAACTTGTCTAATCCCCTCTGTTAATTAGGAAAACAAGTTTGAATATAAATATACGTTTGGATAAAATAAAAATGAGCTCTAATAATAATATATATATATATATATATATATAATAGATAAGCTTGTACAAGTAAAGATCCTATTACATTTCCTTGAAAATAGGATTTCACGTTTTATCCAAGAGCTCGCTGGAACGCTGTTCTCCTGCTTTCAACTTGTTATTATAACATAAACATATATACTGATATTTCATATGACTAAGCTAACACTTGCAGACACAAAGTTAATCCAGATTTATATCAAGTACAAGTTTTCAGCTTGTTAACAGTGATCATCAAAATCGCGCTAAGCCTTACTCATCATATATATTATATTATCATATATCTTATATGTATTGATAATTTGATGAATTCAAATTAAATTTAAATTTTACGGTGATGATTTGTAATTTAATATATTCTAGTTATTACTTATTTAATGAATTTAGAAATAAAAATTATAATTATAATTATAATATAATATAAATTTTAAAAACTAAACTAAACAAATCAAAAAAATTCAATTTAACTTCAGTTAAATTTATAAAATATTTCGATTCAATTCAATTTATAAAAATTTAAAACTTCAATTTCAATTTTTTCAATTTAATTTAATTTTGAACCGCATCCGAATACGTACCCCAACTTTAGTCCAGTTTTACGGTCGTTAGTTTTATTAGGTTGCATAATTTAGTGGAAATCAGGGAATGATATGCTCATTGGACTAGTGATGTACCCTTCATTTTTTTTATCATTCATGAAAAGATTGATTATCAAATAAAATAATAATAGTAGTAGTAGTGTATTTTATTATAATTTGGATGGAAATAAAAAAAGTTAAATATTTAAAATAGTTACCAAACTATTCAAAAATGTGAAAACTTTTAAAATCGAACCAAATTAATAATTCTTAGTTCGATTTTAATTATTAATTTTAATATAAAATTTAGTATAAATGAGTTAATATTGATTTTAAAAATAATATATATTTTATACATTTTAATTTAAAAATAGTGCAGTGGATCGAAAATGTTATAAAATGATCGCACAAATTTTCCAGTTTAAATATCTCACCCTGCATGGTTAGTGGGATGACAAGACATGCAATATCATTCTTTTTTTTGGCTTGTGGTATATAACGTCATTACAGACATTTGATGCATTCCATGTATGTAAGCTTTTGGAAGTACACTAATTAAATTGTTTTGTTATTTGGAGCATTTAACAAGGAAAGATTACAAAAGCGTGGATAGGGACCGCAACCGATTGCCTTGCGATTAATTATGTAATTATTTTATTATTAAACATTTTTTTTTTATAGTTCCTAACACTATACTCCATATATTTATATTGAAGAATAGAAGAGAAGAGAATGGAAAAGAAGGGAAGAGAGACAAAAAATATTTAAGAAATTTTATCTAACATGCTCCTAAGTTTTTTATAGAATAAGAGAGAAAATTTTGAAAAAAAAGATTATAGGGGAAATTTTTAAAAAGTTAAGTGAGAGTTTCTCTCACAATCATCCCATTTTTGGGAAGAAGCTTCTGTGAAGAAAATTTTGAAAATTTTCACTCTCAATCAATTCTCTTCTCTCCTAAAAAAACTCGGGAGCACAATATGCTCCTAAGTATGGTATTACTCCACCACCCACGTGCGCGCAGGAGGGTGCAGATCATGGGATTTTGAGGACAAATTCGTGGCTTCGCAAGCCTTCGGACTTTCCGCGTGGGCGACCCGTGGACACAAATACAACAAAATTTGGGGCGAATAAATCCGGACCAGTTTTGCTGAAATCAAAGTAACTCAGGATCAAAGTTGCACAAACCTGCTGTCAGGAAAGTTGCTGTCATGTTCGATAGTAAACTCAAAGTTGCTGTCGAGAAACTTACTGTCAGCATTACAAACCTGCTGTCGAGAAACTTACTGTCGACTTCGACAGTAAACTCAAATTTGCTATCGAGAAAGTTACTGTCAGTATTAGAGAGTTATTGTCAAATTTCCACTGTGCTTTAGCTCAATATAATAATTCGTTATTTTGTTTTAATAATAAGTATTATTATTAATTCGAAATTGATTACGAATTGATTTTGACAACCGATTTCCTTTATTAATTAATGTGTGATTAATTAAGAAAAATGTGTGATAATTTAGAAAATTATGTAGCGCCCAAGTTTTTCCAGTCTATATATTGACCTCATTCGGTCTTAGGATTTAAGTCAATCTTCTACCATAAACCCTAAACACAGCCGTCCTCTTTCCTGGTGATAGTTTTCTTGCTCTGTTCAAGCTCGCTGAAGGTGTTGTTCTTCGTGACATAATCGTGTTCTCGTTTTATCCTGGGAGGCTATCGACTAAAACATACGGTGAGAGGCGAAATAGCTTTATGGAGACAGTTCTGCACTGGACTCGAGACATCCTCCGTTTCTTATCTTTTCTCTTTAACAGTTTGTTTATTGTCATACACTAATCTATTGTTTGCACACACAAATACTCGTGATTTATTATTGTATTTTTGACAGATTGTTTAACAATCTTAAAGCTATTTTATTTTTCTATCTATGATTAACACATACGTGCTTTCTGTTTCGGTGACAGATTAATGGCTGACAATACTGTGAATGTTAACGGAAACTAGGTGGTTGACCCCAACGCACAGACAGTGTTGTCTGATGAGGGTAATATGGTTGTTGGACAAGGGCCGATAGGCCAAACACCTACTGGGCACATAACTGTTGGACATTTTAGTGTTCCGTTTGGGCAGAACCAAGTTGGATACATGCAACCAACAATGCAAAGGGTGTAAACTGCGTCTATGATGCAAGGGATGGCTACTCAGCCTGTTATGCCCGCTGCACAACCTGTGCCCGCTGCACATCTTGAGAAACCTAAGAAGTTTAGTGGAACGAACTTCAAACGTTGGCAGTAGAAGATGTTGTTCTACCTGACCACGCTGAATATGTCTCGCTTCTTAAAAGAGGAGACACTCATGCTCACTGCTGAGAGCGATATACAGATTGTATATGTTGCTGATGCATGGAAGCATTCTGATTATATTTATCAAAATTATGTGCTTAATAGCTTGGCTGACACGTTGTACAACGTGTATTGTACAAAGTCAACAACAAAGGACTTATGTGAATCTCTTGAACATAAGTATAAAACCGAAGATGCTGGTGCTAAAAAGTGGATTGTTGGTCGTTTTCTTGATTATAAGATGACGGATTCCAAGACTGTGGTCAGTCAGGTGCAAGAGCTGCAGGTAATCATCTACGACATTCATACTGAAGGAATGGTCGTAAGTGAGTCTTTCCAAGTTGCTGCTGTGATTGAAAAACTGCCGCCTGGATGGAAAGAATTCAAGAACTACTTGAAGCACAAGTGAAATGAGATGTCTATGGAGGATCTGATTGTTAGACTTCGTATCGAGGATGACAATATAAGATCTGAAAAGAAATCTAATGTTGCCACTGAAAAGGCAAACGTGGTGGAGCATGCTAAAAGCTCCAAGTTCAAGAAGAATAATTCTGGTAAAGGAACAAAGATTGCACCCAAAGGAGGAATTTTGAAGCCTGCGAAGTTTCAAGGAAAGTGCTACAACTGTGACAAAGTAGGTCATAGGTCTTCTGATTGCAAGAAGCCCAACAAAAGGAAAGAAGCAAATATGGTGAATGATATCTCCAAGGAGATGTCCGATATAGACCTCTGTGCTACGGTCTCTGAAGTGAATCTGGTTGGCTCTAATCCAAGGGAATGGTGGATTAATACAGGAGCTACTAGGCATATTTGTTTTGATAAGGCAATTTTTTCTAGCCTCAAAGCTTCCAATGCTGGTGAGAATCTTTATATGGGTAATTCTGCGACTTCCACAATTGCAGGGGAAGGCACGGTGATTCTGAAGATGACCTCTGGAAAGAATCTGACTTTGAAGAATGTACTTTATGTGCCTGATATTCGCAAGAACCTTGTGTCTGGTGCCTTGTTGAATAAACATGGTTTTCATATTGTAATAGAGTCAGATAAAGTTATTTTGTCTAAGAGTGGTATATTTGTAGGCAAGGGCTACGTTTGTGATGGGCTCTTTAAGCTCAATGTAATGTCTGTTAAAGACGAAAATGAATTGAAGAATTTTTCTGCTTACTTGCTTGAGTCTCCTAATTTATGGCATGCTAGATTAGGACATATGAATTATGACACTATATAACGATTAAGTGTAAAAGAATACATACCAAAATTGAACATCGGTTCAAAACATAAGTGTGAAACTTATGTTGAGGCAAAATTAACGAGATCATCATTTAAACGTGTGGAAAGAAACACCAAAGTGCTAGACTTAATACATAGCGATATATGTGATTTAAAATTCGCTCCAACTCGAGGAGATAACAAGTATTTTATTACATTCGTAGATGCTTGTACAAAATACTGCTATGTATATTTGCTCAAAAGCAAAGATGAAGCTATAGATAAATTTAAAATCTATAAGGAAGAAGTTAAGAAACAACAAATAGAGAAAATCAAAAGGGTACGTAATGATCGTGGAGGTGAATATGTTGAACCTTTTGGGGAATTCTGTTCACAACATGGTATAATCCATGAGGTCACTGCACCATATTCTCCTCAGTCAAATGGAGTGGCTGAGGGGAAGAATCGCACTCTAAAGGAGATGATGAATGCGATGCTGCTAAGCTCCAGACTTCCGCAATCAATGTAAGGGGAAGCCATCTTAAGTGCAAATTATCTATTAAATAGGATGATGCGCAAGAACAAGGATGAAAGTCCTTATGAAATATGAAAGAAAGAGAAACCGAACTATAAGCATTTGAAAGTGTGGGGGTGCCTTACTAAGGTACTGATCTCTGCGCCTAAGAAAGTGAAGATTGGTCCAAAGACCGTAGATTGTATCTTCATTGGATATCCTCCAAATAGTACTGCATATAGGTTTCTCGTACATGAATCAAAGATTCCTGACATTCAAAAGAATACGATCATGGAGTCAAGGAATGCCTCATTCTTTGAGACAATATTTCCTTGTAATCCAGAAACCAACCACCCTACAATGTCTAAACGATCTCATGAGTCTATAGAGGAAGACAATGAGGACGAACACAGTGAAGATGGTAGTAAGAAGGAGCAAAATACAAAGGAAAGAGAAATCCTATGGGTCAGAATTTATGACTTATTTGCTCTAAGAGGGTGATCCGAAAACCTATAAGGAAGCGGTAACATCACTTGATGGACCTATGTGGAAAGAGGCCATCAAAGATGAAATTGATTCAATCATGCCGAATCATACCTAGGAGCTAGTGGACCTGCCATCTAGATGTAAACCACTAGGATGCAAGTGGGTTTTCAAAAAGAAATTGAAAGCTGATGGCAGTATTGACAAGTATAAGGCTAGACTTGTAATTAAAGGATACAAGCAACAACATGGCCTCGATTACTTTGATACATAATCCCCTGTATCACGAATAACATCCATAAGAATAGTGCTTGTTATTGTTGCACTACGAAACTTGGATGTACATCAAATGGATGTGAAAACAGCTTTTCTAAATGGAGACTTAGACGAGGAAATCTACATGGAACAACCCGAAGGGTTTGTGGTTCCTGGACAGGAAAGAAATGTATGTAGATTAGTTAAGCCATTATATGGTTTGAAGCAAGCTCTCATAAAGTGGAATGAAAAGTTTCATCTTTTTATGATGGAAAACGACTTTAAGGTAAATGAATGTGATAGCTGTGTCTATTACAAGTATAATGAGAACGAATATGTCATGATAACATTGTATGTAGATGATCTACTTATTGCTGGTAGCAGTGGAAAAGTGATCAAGTCTACAAAGGACATGTTAAGATCAAGATTTGACATGAAAGATATGGGACAAGCAGATGTGATTCTAGTTGTGAAAATCTCTAGAACATCAGAAGGTATCGTGCTAAGTCAGTCACACTATGTTGACAAGATCCTTGAGAGGTTTGCCAAGGATGATACTGAGATAGCCAAAACACCTGTGGATTTGACTTTACATCTATCTAAGAATAAAGGTGTATGGATTTCTCAATTGGAATACTCGAGGATAATAGGAAGTCTGATGTACCTAATGAGTTGTACAAGACCAGACATTGCGTACTCAATCAGTAAGTTGAGTAGATTCTCAAGTAATCCAGGAGCTGATCACTGGAAAGCGATCATAAGAGTACTAAGGTACTTAAGAGGAACTCGAGACTATGGACTACATTATGGAAGATATCCAGCAGTACTTGAAGGGTATACAAATACAAATTGGATATCTAGTAAGAAGGCGTTGAAGTCTACGAGTGGCTATGTGTTTACACTAGTTGGGGCAGCCGTGTCATGGAAATCCTCAAAACAAATAGTGATAACTCATTCCACGATGGAAGCTGAGTTTGTGGCATTAGACAAATGCGCACAAGTGGCTGAATATTTATGCCAATTCATGGAGGATATTCCTGGATGGCCAAAACCTGTGACTGCAATAGGACTACATTGTGATAGTCAGTCAGCTATTGGCAAAGGATAAAATATGTTGTATAATGGTAAGTCTCGTCACATACGACAACGACACAGTTCCATTAGACAATTAATATAAACTGGAATTATCACTATTGACTTCGTACCGTCAAGAGATAATATCGTGGATCCATTAACCAAAGGGTTATCAAGAGAACTGGTTGATAAATCATCTAAGGGGATGGGCCTTAAGCCTATTGCTTAACGACGTCATGGTGGACACCCAACCTTGCTGACTGGAGGTCCCAAGAACTTGGTTCAAAAGGGCAAACTAAATCATGATGACCAAATCACTGTGGGGGTAACCCCTGACCTGTTCCTATGGTGTGGAAACAGTAAGACCTATATGATACGAGGGTAAACTTATGCTTTTAATGATCTTTTGGTGAATACATGAAATTCAAGGTTGAATGCATGGAATTCAGTTAAGTAAACACGGGTTACTCTTTAAGATAAAGATCACCTATATAGGAGAGAAGTGAGGTAGCTTCAAATGAGAATTGCGAGGCACAATTCTTTAGAAACTCCCGCAGAACCAGGACGATGTTCATGGCCAAAATGGACATAATCATGAGAGCTGAACGAGTTAGAAAATATGTAGTGATAAGTATATCATCGCTTACATAAATGGTTGAACAGTTCAAGGACACCCGCGTCTACTGTCTACTAGTAAGGCCGGTATGCTTAATCGAGCGAAGGTTCAAGAAGCATTCTCTACCTATCGTATGCTATATCTGATCGAAGAAACTATCACCAAGCCAAATTCCGTGTCTGTCTGTCTGATGTGTGCTACTGAAACATCAATCTCATCCATGTGGGGGATTGTTGGAAAATGTGGATAGAAACCCCACATTGTCAAGTCATTTTGAGCCTAAGTTTGAATGCTTCTTGAGTGCGTGTGCACAACAAGTTATGATTGGAGTATGTTCTTCTTCGAGAGAGATTTCCAACGCATATTTAAGTATTCAAAATAATCAAGGAATGGATGAGATATGATTATCCAAAATTGGTACCTTCAAAGTGGAAATTTAGAAATGAGAACTTGAATCCCACATTGAATTGGAAAATAGTTTTTCATGACTTTATATAGTAGAACACTTATGTAGTATTTAAGATGTGTTAATATGGTATTACTCCACCACCCACGTGCGTGCAGGTGGGTGCAAATCATGGGGTTTCGAAGACAAATTTGTGGCTTCGCAAGCCTTCGGGCTTTCCGCGTGGGCGACCTGTGGACACAAATGTAGCAAAATTTGGGGCGAATAAATCCGGACTAGTTTTGCTGAAATCAAAGTAACTGTCAGGATCAAAGTTGCATAAACCTGCTGTCAGGAAAGTTGCTGTCATGTTCGACAGTAAACTCAAAGTTGCTGTCGAGAAACTTACTGTCAGCATTACAAACTTGCTGTCGAGAAACTTACTGTCGACTTCGACAGTAAACTCAAACTCTTGTCAAGAAAGTTACTGTCAGTATTCGACAGTAAACTCAGATCAAAGTTACTGTCAAATTTCCACTGTGCTTTACCTCAATATAATAATTCGTTATTTTGTTTTAATAATAAGTATTATTATTAATTCGAAATTGATTAAGAATTAATTTTGACAATCGATTTTCTTTATTAATTAACGCGTGATTAATTAAGAAAAACGTGTGGTAATTTAGGAAATTATGTAGCGCCCAAGTTTTCCCAGTCTATATATTCACCTCATTCGGTCTTAGGTTTTAAGTCAATCTTCTGCCCTAAACCTTAAACACAACCTTCCTCTTTCCTGGTGATAGTTTTCTTGCTCTGTTCAAACTCGCTGAAGGTGCTGTTCTTCGTGACATCATCGTGTTCTCGTTTTATCCTGGGAGGCTATCGACTCAAACATACGATGAGAGACGAAATAGCTTTAAAGAGACAGTTCCGCACTGGACTCGAGACATCCTCCGTTTCTTATCTTTTTTTTAACAGTTTGCTTATTGTCATACACTAATCTATTGCTTGCACACACAATAACTCGTGATTTATTATTGTATTTTTGACAGATTGTTTAACAACTCCATCTCCCTCATTTGAACCCAATCTCCAGCCGCCCTCCCCAACCTCTAAGCATAATTTCCGGCCACCATACCACCATTAATTCCGATGATCCTCTCTTTCACCTTTCTCTCCCTCTCTCACTGCTCCAATCATCAGAAATGTTGTTTTACCATCAAATTCTGTTGAATTTTGAGGTTTGTTTGGCTTATTATACATATTTATCAAATGTGTGATGTGCTCTAATGATGTTATTATATTTGAAAATCGTTATTAGTGATTTTATATAACTTGTAGTGATTTTTTATGAAAATTTGTTGATTTTTTGACTTGTAATCGGTATATACTGATGGAGTATAGATAATGATTATGGTATGACGGTGCTACTAGAGGCGGGGTGATAACTAATATTAGTTTTTTTATTTTTTGACTAATTTTCATTTTACATATCACTGGTTTTGGCTTATTGCACTTCACACTTCATAATATTAGTATATACATTTTGCATCCCACAATTTTGTAACTCATTTCACTTTCCATCCTATATCAGTTTGCTCCGTTAACTTTGACCGTTACCATTAGTCAATGAGGGTAAAAATAACATTTCACATAAAACTTATACATCTATACTCTTTATTAATAACCAAAACCCATTTTCGGGTACGAAATTTGGTTTTTGTTTCACCATCATTCCTATTTATATTTATAACCCCTTTTCGAGAACCAAATTTAGTTTTGACTTCACCCCTCAGTCCTATTTATATTTAAATTTTATTTATTGACAAATTATTTATTTATTTTTACCTTACAATTTTACATATATTTAAACTCTATTTGATTTTAATTTTTTTATATTATCTCAATACTTTTTAATTTTTTTATTTCAATACTTTTTAAATTATAATTATTCTATCTCTAAATTTTATTTATTCATATTTTACTATTATATCCCTATTTAAATCTAACTAAAAATATTTTATTAAATAATATCTTTTATCAAAATTATTATTTGAAGAACTTTGATGTATTAGATTTTCTTTTAAAATATGTATTTTGTTGCCAACTTATGCAGCTTGTTGGTACGTTTATAAATCGTCATATAGGCACAAATATTATTATTATAAATTTGAATACCAAATTTACCCTTTTAAAAATAAATGTTAACGGTCAAATTAGAGGGTAAAGCGTTAAAAATGATGGAAAGTGAAACAAGTTACAAAATTGTGGAATGTAAAATGTATATACTAATACTATGAAGTGCAATGAGCCAAAATCAGTGAAATGCAAAGTGCAATATTTTTTTTATTATGGTGATTGTGGTGAGTTATTGTAAATTTGGTGATTTATGTATAATGTTGGTGATTAATATACGACAGTCGGAGATGGCAAATGTACGTTGGGGCTAGATTTGACGGTGGTGTGAAATTTTGAGTGGTGTTTTTCTAATTTAATCATGGTGATTTCGTTTTTTAATCTGGTGATTTTTCAATGATACTGGTGATTTGTAGATGTTGGTCGGAGATAGTGGCCGGAGGTGATGGTTGGAAGTGGTCACCAGAAATGTTTGTTAAAGTAGGATGAAGATGATGATAAAAGATTAAAATGTGGATAAAATTAATAAGGGGTAGGATATTAATATAAATTATTTAAAGGGCTTTTTGAAAAATATCTAAGGGTAAATTGTTTTCGCAAAAATACTAACTTTTTTAAAAAACTTTTTGCAAAAATATAATTTTTTTTAATTTACAAAAATACGATTTTTCAAAAATAAATTGTAAAAATACGATTTTACAACCATATTTGCAACTGTAATCAACCGAAAGCAATTTTAAAATTTAGTCAAAATAATTATTTTTTGATTGCATAATAAGTTGCTTAACAAGTTGCATGATTAAAATTAAAATACAACAAAAAGCAACTTCAAGCAACCAAAAGCAATTTCGAATATTTTTTTAAAAAATAGAAAAATAAGTTGCATCAGGTTGATTTTGGTTGCAAACCGTATTTTTGCAAAAAAAATTCAGAAAATCGTAAAATTGAAACCCCCCCTAAAAAGCAGTATTTTTGATAATTTCTCTTATTTAAATAAGTGATTAGGATTAGATCTCATATATTATATTAGTGGGGTTCTCGTGACAACATTACCCATATATTATATATATATTCAAAGAAAATTTTAATACGAGAATGTGATAAATATTTGTTATTAACTTGATAATTCAGTTCAACATGACAATTTTATATTTAGTATAAATTATTGTATAAACTCGCATAAATTAGTTATAATCTATATCAAATTATTCGTTTGAATTGTAATTATTGTATAAACTCACATAAATTAGTTATAATCTATATCAAATTATTCGTTTGAATTGTACAAATTACTAATTTAAGGAGGTTTTTTTTCCTGATCGGAAGAAACCTGAATATAGTTGGAAGAGATATAATAAGACATAAATTGTTAAAAGTTTGTTGTACTTGTAACAACTCTAAAAGTTTAAAGCAAATTGATGGTTATGTGACTGCTAATCTGCTATGCTATATTATTACTGCTGGAGTTCAAACTTCAAATTCAAAAGATAAAAATTTATAGTTGTTGAAGGAGAGTAGAGCTGAAAATTAATTTTCACTATTTGATAACTTGATTTATGTTCGATCCGAAAAATATTACATACAAACTTATAACCCGTGCGAAGCGCGAGATAAATGATTAATATTTAGATAAATTTATTTTTTATATTATATTTTATTAATATTTACTATAAAATTTTATAATGTTGAGAATTTATGTTAATATAATATTATCTGTGAGTAGTTGTATAAAAGGAGGACTACCGGGGGTTAGAGTTGTATGTTATTTTATAATTATATTTATATATTAATATTCATAAACTTTAATGATATATTAAATAAAAATTATAGGATAACTAAGATTCTTAAAATAGAAAATATAAAATAATTTAAATATAATATAATATTATCCGTAAGAAATTGTATAAAAGGAGGATTACCAGAATTTATGTTAATATAATATAGTATTATTTGTGAGGAGTTTTATAAAAGGAGGAGTATCAGGTGTTAGAGTTCTATGTTATTTTATAATGATATTTATATATTAATATTCATAAACTTTAATGATATATTAAATAAAAATTATAGGATAAGTAGGACTCTTAAAATAGAAAATATAGAATGTAATTTAGATATAATATAATATTATCTGTGTTGAGTTTTATAAAAGGAGGACTCCCGGGGGTTAAAGTTGTATGTATGATATATATTCTTTTTAAAATTAGATTTTATTAAAATTAAATGGTTAAAATCGTTTTTATGGTTCATCTAAAATTGGACGGTCATGATTTTTTTATGGTTCACCTTAGACCAAAATTTTTAATCATTAGGTTATAATAATATGCTAGCTTATATCATTTGCGATGCACAAATGATTTTTTTTAATTTTTTAATATTTTTATTTTAATATTTTTTAATGATTTGAATTTATTTGTATTTGTATAATAATAATTTAAATTTTATTTAATATTATATGTATATGTTTTTATATAATTTATTTATATTTATATTTTAATAGGATAATTTTTGTTTATTTTGTATAGAGATGTATTTTACTTAGGAGATTAATGTGAGATATTTTAATTAGGAGATTAATATGAGATTGTATTTTAGTTAGAAGATTAATATTTTAAAATTAGGCTCAATAATTAATCAATTATCCGGCCCAAATATCGACCGACTACCAAACTTTCAATGTTATCATAAATTTTAATGATATATTAAATAAAAATTATAGGATTAACTTTAATGATATATTAAATAAAAATTATAGGATAAGTGAGATTCGTAAAATAAAAAATATAGAATATAATTTAAATATAATATAATATTATCATATTAACGGAATTATATTTTTACATAAAAGTAATGTTTATATTCTTTAGAATTATAATGTTTATGAGTTGTTTGCATAAAAGGAGGACTACTGGTGTTAGAATTGTATGTATGATTATATTCTTTTATAATTATATTTTATTAAAATTCAACGGTTAAGATTGTTTCTATGGTTCACTTAAAATTGGACGGTCAAGATCTTTTTTATGGTTCATCCAGTACCATACCGACGACCAAATTTTTTAATTTTTCGACTTTAATAATATAACATAGATTACACACGTATTGCATGTGTTTTGTAACTAATAAATCTAATAAAAATTTGAATAAAAGATTGTTCAAACAACTCTAAAAGTTATTTGATGGACAGCATACTTTGACATCTGTGCTATATTATTATCGGGAGTTTAAAATTTAAATTCAGATGATACTCTCTCCCCTAATAGTATTAAAAATAAACTGAAAATTGATTTATAAAATATGCAATCAATGAATTTTAAAATACATATTTAAAATAAAAAATGAACAAATAATTAAGATTGGAGGGAGTACTGATTAGTAGTTAGGAGGAAAGGAGGATTGGGGTCACGTCATCTATCTGCGCTTCTACAGGACTGACTAGAGTTTTTTGAAAACGTGGATAGATGATTAGTCAACCATTAGAGTAAGCGCAAAATCTCCCTAGTAACTTTCTTATAAATCTTATAAAATATTGTATGCTAAGAATTTAGGACATCACTTTTATACATGTACTTCAACAACATTCTTTATTCTCATTATTTATTATTAAAATAATAATATATTTTAATTATAAAAAGGAGAAAATGGGAAAAGAAGTGGAAAAATAGAGTAAAAACCAATTTTTTATTAATAAAAGTAAAATACGGAATGACTGTGTATCCTTAAAAATAAGAAATGTGATGATTTTCCTAATATTTTAAATAACCACTAAAAAATTATTGCAATAATTCATTTTTCTTATATTTTAATTTAAAATCTCATTTAAAAAAACTCTTCAACGTGATATAATGTATTACCATCAATATAAAGAAATTTACAATGAACGAGTGAAAAGATAACAATCCCCTCCCCCTATTTATAAAAAAGAAAAAGAAAAAAAGATAACCCTTTTGGTACTTGCAACTTTCAAGAAATTGATCATGATCTGCAACTGCAAGTAGAATATTGCATGGGCCAACTTGCTTAAATAAAGTTGATTGAATAGTGGTTTGGTCAATTATCAACAATGGCTCAAACCTATAGAGATAAGATATGTGCAGGGGGGTTGATTTTAATAGGGTTTGCAACTTTGCATTTGTTTTTTTATAGTTGGAAGGAGACTTTAATTATGATGACAATGAAAAAATATTGTAGGAATGCCTTGCTTTGTGGCAATAGGGCCATAGGGGTGACCTAATAATTGCATACAACTCCTAGAGACATTTGGATAAGGAAGTAGGGTCATGTTTTGTACTTCTTCCGTTCCCGTATACATGTTCACTTTTACATATATTTTAAAGCGCATTAATCGTGTAGTTGTACAAATTATTTTTTAAAATTTTTATTGACAAATTTTTAAAAAATAATTTATACAACTATACCATTAATACACTTTAAAATATACGTAAAAATTAAATTGAATAATTAAATTGGGACGGAGTCTATATATATAATAATATAAATATATATGTATATTCCATTTCTTGAATTTTTCGTGATGGGGCTTAGAAAACTACAAGTACACATGTTTGGATAAATATATGTCCTATGTTATTTCAGGATGAGATCTTAGTCTTTATATACAAATTGGTCTTCACAATTGATTAATACTCGTAATTTATTCGATCTGACAACAATTATAACGGTATTATTCATCATTAATTTAATATTCATTTTGAGATCATTTGATCCGTAAGATGGTATGAATTAAAAATTAAAAGTCAGATAGATGTAATTTAATTTTAGAACTTTTGTGTTTAATCTGGTACTGAAATGATCATATCTCACTTAAAAAATTTCTTACTTAACAATTTACAAAAAATAAATTTATATTTAGGTTTAAAAATAAAACCAATCCATTTTATACAGCTAATCTCGATTATAGGTTCCCAATCGAACCGGAAAAAATTGAACTAAATAAATTTAAAAATGTCCCATTTATATACATTTTTAAATTTATTAAGTATGCATAATGTAAAAATAAGACAGTGAAAAATGATAGCTTCACGGGTTACTCAGTTGATAATAGCAAGTGCAAGTTATTTTACAGACCAATGTTTGATTCCATTGGGAGACGCTTGACATGCTTACCCTTGGTAGTTGAGTCCAAATCCCACATTAACGTGGGTAGTTTCTCATAAAAAAAATATTCAAAAATTGAAAGAAAAAAATAATTCACCATGGAGGGCAACAAAAGTCTAAGTTTGGACTATTTAGTTTATACTTGAGCAGTTGGGCTTTACCAAGTCACAACCTAGTATTCCGGCCCTCAGTCTAGAGATATAGTCCAGTCGCTTTTAGTGTATTGTGTGTGTACATTTTCCGTCACGTTTACATCTTTTGAGCAAGAGCATGGTTCCTATTTTCTACTTTTAGTAAATTTTGTTTATTCAAGTTGTAACATTTTTCAAATTTTGTATTTTATTCGATTTATGACCGAAACCAAACTAATAAAAATTAAACTGAAATTTAATCAATTTGACCATAAAAATTCAAACATGATAAAAAAATTGGGACATACAGAATAATAAATAAAATATTAATGTATCATCTAATCAACAATCTATAATTTATTTATAAAGGACTAAAAGCAGAAATAATTAAGCTTCTGCACCCTTGACCTTGCTTTGTTTGGTACACCAGCCTACATAATCCTTTTGAATTCCATATTCGAAGTTGATTAAATCTATTCATTACATATATACCACCTAACCTTATACAAGAGACAGCATAATAAGCTTCTATCTTATCAGATCCAACAAATATGAGGACAAAATTTATCATAGAATTAACGGTTTTAGTTATTTGTAGTCGGCCCAATGAATTTATATTCTATCAAAATGTTTCTCAAATGTTAATGTGTCATGTGTATAATTGATAATTTCCTAATAATGATATCATACCGGATGCACCCATGAATCAAAACGCACCATATATCATGCCACATCATTTAGTAAAAATTTTAAAAATATTTTAAATGAAAATATAAATTAGTTTATGCACAATGTTGCAAAATATGAAGTAATTACAGTGCAATGCTCATTATCCATTCAAAAGGCATTGCTTTGTAGTAGTCAAGTTGGTCTAATACATGCTATATTAACACTATTTTCTTTACTAACTTCAATCCCATGGGTATAGGACTCAGAGACCAATTGAGCGGCGTTTTTTCCTAATAATAACTCCTCAGGTTATATATACCATCAACTATTTGTAGAATCCCACAACACTATTTGCATTTTGCTAATCTCTTCACTGGCCCAAACAGTCTTATACCAGCAGAGATAAGACATGAATGCAACTCCGGTAAATTCAATTACATGCCCAAGAAAACAAAGCTATTCATCAGACAGGTAGGGAACTTTTTTTTTGTTAAACAGTTTTAAATAACATCAAATCAACTCCGAATGTACTATGTGTTTTTCCTCGTAAATCCCAAGTACATCTACAACTAGCAAAAGGTAAATATAGGTCTCACTAGTAAATTGATAAAAACAAGCCATGGTATAACTTGGAGCAAGGGTAAGCATTCACCATTCTATGATGACAAAAAGCAGCTCAGCATCAGGTTCAACTTTCAACCATTGGTTCGGGACCAGAAGACTCTGTCTGCGGTCTGTTAGATTGGCGAACAGAGTTGAAAAGTATGTCCTTGATAACCTGCAAAGAAGAGAAGATGCATATTAGACTAGAGGAAGTAGCTTAAGAATAAAAATTGGCCAACAGCATTCTCTTAATTGACTACAGGTTTATTGTTTTAAGACAAAAATAAACTTGCCTGTGACATCAAACCATGAACTTGCTCCACAGTAATCTTTGCACTATCCCTAGTGATCTTCGCAAGTTGAGACTCTTCCTGCTATTAGTAGAAACACAAAGTGTTCAAAGAAAGGTAACCATACAAGTAAAACACCATACATTGCTATATAATGATTTCAAAATCAAGGTTCAGTTGCTAGATTTCACAAGGCAAAAAGTGATCAAGTACAATCTCCAGCTTGGTGCATAGAAATGAAGATTGCGAACATCAAAATGCAAACAAATTCTAGAGCAACAACCTTTCCAGTATAAACTTGCATTTACTTTGAAACTTTTTTCACCCCTTTCCTGGTTCAAAATAAACATGGATACAGGCAACTTCACTTTGCGGGTGAGATAGTTTAGAGTAGATTGGAGTGAGATAGTTTGGGGGGTGAGAACCGTGAGATAGTTACGGAACAAGCTGGTAAGAGCAAGAGAAGAAAAAGTTGACAATAAATTTAGGCAGCAGCCATGAAGAATGAAAGTTAATTTTTTGTTGCTAGTAAAGAATTGACAGCATTTAGATTAGCAAACAAAATAAAGGTTAGTACACAGTTGGGGGAAGGGGAAATTGTGAGAATGAACAGTAACATAGAACCCAAACATAGGTGGTGTCAGGTGTGCACGTGGGAGAGTGAAAGAGGGTGTTTTCAGTTGTTTTGGGTGGTGTCAGGTGTGCACGTGGGAGAGTGAAAGAGGGTGTTTTCAGTTGTTTTGCTAAAATCATGATGTCGCGAACAGGTAGGATACCAATATTTGCACAGGAGAAAGTATCTTTTGTCATTATATACATCCAAGTCTATTGTAGAAAATCAAGTAGTGCCCAAAGGCCCCAAACGATTGCAAAGGCACTCCCAAGTGCTAGAGTTCAATGCTCACCTCCCTCCCCATAAATATAGCCTCAATATATTTTACAACCGTATTATAGCAAACTAATTAACTTCTTGCATTTTGGTTTGTTCCTTTAAATATTAAATTGTCACAATTTCCACACTCTTCACAGTTTCAAGTGCTAAAATTGAAGATTGGCATCTGACACACTGTCCAAGTAGTATACAAATTTAGCATTGCTAAGCTGAAACAAAGAAAAGGTAAAGTTATGAACAAAAAAGTTCCCCCTAACCTCTTTTTTCCTCTGTTGGGGTGCTATAAATGGCGCAATTCGTGAATGAGCCAATTGACTCTCAGCATGCTCCAGTTTGTCAGCTGCATAATTAAGATTATATTATTACAGGTTCTAGCATCATATAATCTGCTCTGCTGGACATGAATATAAATTATCACATCTTAATTGAAGACTACAATCCCCACACACCAAATACTATGTACACATACCTAGATCTGATATTTGACCAGCAACATAGTCTGCATTACCAAGCAAAGGGGAAGAAGAAAGGGTATTTACCCAATACTTGTTCCATAGTAGATCTAATAGGTGGGAATCAAGTGATGACTTGAAATATGTTATGTCCAACGAATAGTACTGATGAATAGAGATGGAAAAGTCAGCGAATATAATCAAGTTTCAAGTGTTTCAAGAAAGTAAACTGGGCAAAACTATTTACCTGTTTACAGTGCACACCGAAGTCTTCAATCTTGTTCAGAGGAATTGTCTGGTATTCCGAGACAGGATCATCAGCTGGCTTATATCCTTCAGGGTATGTACGAAAAGCCCCTATTTCAACTTTCCCTGCTGAGACAGTTCTTGTAGGATCAATAACAACTGCTAAAAAAGGCTCCTGAAACTGTTGATTTAGCATTTGTGTTGAAACATCGATACCAGAAAGCCAGCATCCATAACCAGGATGGGAATGGTACCATCCTACAACATTCTCTAAACGCCCTGCCTAAAAAAATATTCAAGTAAATATATGGCATGTGATTCAAGGTTCAATACAAGCAAACAACTAAAGTTGATACATATATCTAGTATCTACCACTTCCGTAGACTGAACATCTTACGAGCATTAGTGAATATAAGTAAATTTAACAACGATGCTGATACATATTTTGACAAGCAATATAAAGAGTAAAAACAATAGCATACTAATCAATAAAATACAGACATCATGCATCATGTATCCAGACGATACAATTTTTAGCAGAGAAGCAAGATGTTATGGCTGTCTATTTATCAGGGTTCAAAAAGAAACCTAACTGTTTCACGACATAAGTAGCATTACATGGTTGTGGTAAAATGGAACCGTAGCCAACATCAGATGGTGGTGGAATAGAAGATTAAAGATGGATGCAACCGCAACAGGAAAAACATAAGGCTTTTGCGGTATCTAATATAAACTGTAGAGAACTTTTTAAGAGTTGAAGACTTCGGTTTATTTTATTCATTTTTATTATCTGCTCACTAGAATAATAGATGATTTGATTCTAACAGCTAATCAATGCAACAAATATAGGGAAATACTGAAATAGATAAGTTTTTACTAGCTACTCGCTGCAACAAATATAGAATAACAGATGATTGATCAAGTCATGTAAAAGCAATCAGGTCTACAACAACAAAGGTCACTTACAAAGCCCATATTTGATTACATAAAAATAACAGAAACACTGAATATACAACAGAATAATAGTTAAGAAAAGAAGGAACATCAAATTTTAACTCATGTAGAATGCATTTTGTCAAAAATAAAATATGTTTCATGTAAAACATATTTATGTTTTAAAAATGACTGCTTTTATTTCCGAAACGACATATTAAAAACATACTCCTTGTTTCTGTGCTATTTTAATCATTTCATAATAACGCCAGAGTTTTTCACACTTCATTTCTTATATGCTAGGAGTACTAAATTGTAACTGCTAAAAATATCGAATTAATAACAATTCCATTAGGGGGAATAATTTGCTTCCCCATCAAGCGATGATGTGACTTTTTGGTGCTGAGTCTTTACAAATGGATGATCAATACGGGTTGGGGATGTAACATCGTCACTCACATCATCCCGTTGTTCATATTGATACCTACTTCATTCAAAAAGGGATGTCCCCTATAATATTGAAACATGAGGTATACATTGTGTCCTAAAATGCTTTTTTCAAGACTTTCTGCTAACTTTCATCGTCGTGATATTGCCCTAGTCCAAATCCCTCGATTTTCACAATACTTTTACATCCATTGATGACACAACACAGAAGAGAAGGGATATCATCGTTTCAAGTCCACAGTATTATGAATTGAAAGATTAAAAAAGGCCATCTTATACATTTTGGGATCAATAGTAAATACACCTCACATTCAGCAATCACAAAGGACATCGTGTTTGAATATATTAGAAATCTATATGATCAAAATGTTGACGTTGGTACACAAACTAAGCGGATTGATCATCTATCAGCCGGGACAATACAAATAGATTATTTCCTTTTGAGCACAACGGAGGCGCAATAGATAATCCCCCCCCCAAATGCTGTATTATTTATAATGACTTGAACTGAAGATCAACTGCAGATCGAGGAAATGTCTTTACAAAAGATGCTGCAATTTCTTGCAAATAATCCTAAGCTTTATTAAACTCGTACACACATTATCTTCATTCTTTCACCAACATTAAACTCTTCCATGAATCAATCATTAAATGTAGCAACACATCAAAATTTAGGGTTAGACACATTGGACACATAAATTTCTTCTTCCTAAACAAGGCTTTATAAATTCATCATGCATAAACAGGGTTTCATAATTTCAAAATTTACGGTCTTCAAGTTTCCACATGAATTACACCTGATAATGAATAAAAAAGAAGCAAACCTAATCATAGTATGATTCTTTTTACAAGGGTCAGCCAAATTTTCAACAGAACACACAATAGGCCCTCCCACGCCCCTCCAAATTAACCACACACAATAGATTTGAGACCACAAAAATTAATTACTTGTCTATCAAATACCCTCAATACGATATATACACTCAATTGCACAATCAGAACTGTCTTCAAAATCCAAACGGACCAAACCACAAATCACCGACTGTGCACCAACAAACAAGGGTTTATCCTTATTAGAATCTTGACATCAAGGGCCTTAAAGTTTCCACAAGAAGCAAATTCACAACATACTATATTACAATTAAAAAACAAAATCATCCTCTAATTCTTCCCCTCAAAAGGGTTATGCTTATTTAGACTCCACAAACACACAAAAAAACATATACATACAACATACATAGCTATAAAAAAATCCGGGTTCCGGAAATCCTTCACAACTCATACTACCCAAAACCCAAAATTAGGGTTTTACTGATTCCACAAAAACCCATCATTAAACTGTCCTACCAAGACACATAAATACATATATATTGTACTAGGGAGAGAGACAGAGAGAAAGAGACAGAGAGACAGAGAGGGAGAGGGGGAGAGGGAGACATAGAGGGAGAAGGAGAGAGAGAGATGGGATAGAGGGAGAGAGATGGGGAGAGAGAGAGACAGAGCGAGAGGGGAGAGAGAGACAGAGCGAGAGGGGAGAGACAGAGAGAGAGAGAGAGGGAGAGAGACAGAGAGGGAGAGAGAGGGAGAGAAAGAGAGTACTATACCTGTTTATTAGTCTGAGAATAATCAACCATATACTCATAAGCATCAGCCTGAGCATTAACCCTAGTCTCAGTCCCTTCAACAGGCAAAGCAAATGCATCCATAACTATAATCGCATCCCCATCAGTCTTCCCTTGCATCAACCCCATCACTTCAATTGTCCCACCTGACCGCGCGTGCACAACCATCTTCAACAACGCGAGTGCTGACACTTTCACCCTTTTGAAGAAGTGGGGGTCGTTCACCCATGGCTTCTCTTGCTGAAACTTTGTCTGAACCGTCTCGTCGTAGTAGAATATTGAGTCTGTTTGTGGGGAGGGTTCCATTGGAACGATGTCGTTTTCGAGTTCCCATGTCTTTTGAGCTATTGAAGATGATGATGAAGAATGGGGATCCATCGTCAAGAGGGAGAGATTTTTGGGGGAGAGAGAGAGAATGGGATTTTTAAGTTTTATAACAAGTGCAAGGTTTTATAGTTATAGTACAGTAAGAACCCATTAAAATCTATAATTAAGAATTTTTTATGTTTAAGTTTAAAATAAAAATAGGTTTTTATTATATTTTTAAAATAATTATTTGTTGTTAAAATTTTATTATGAGAAAAAGTAATAGTGTAAAAAGTATTGTTAAAATTTTTTAACAATTGTTTGGTAATGTTTTTTATTTAGGTATATTTTGAAATATAATATATAAATATAATATTTTTGGAAAATTTCGATAGTGAAACATATTATTATTTTCTACAAAATCTGAAAAACAGTTTTTACAAAAAAACACAGGAGAAAATTAATTGTGAATTTTACCAAACATATTTTTACATGTTTTTCACCAAAAAACTGATTTTCCTATCATAACAGTAATACCAAACGGGAACTAACATATATATGCGAAGGAGGATACTTAATTTTATTGTAATATTTAAGAAAATATGAGATTTTAACCATCATACGGACAACCTTATTTACTTGCTTTCTAACATAATTAACAAAAATTTAATTTGTGTTGCACATCTTTAAACGACAACTATCAAATGTTTCTTATCTTTAAGTGAGTCGATAGTTCTTGTTCAAAGTTTGAACGAGTAGGAAATCACTCTCTACAATAACATTATCAACTTGAAGTAAAATGATATAAATAGTGCTTCATTAATCCCAACTAACTAGTCTCAGAAATAGAGGTTGTACCTTCAAACCTCATCATCTTTCCTCACAAAAATTTGCTCAGATGATTTCTTAGTATCATCCTTATAGAAAAAGAAGATGACTATGTATCTACCGGAACATAAACATTCATCTATAGTTTATTCTCAAGAGGTGATGACCATTTATTGTCACCTGTACTTATTTTCAGTTAAATGTCACTTTGACAATCTTGATTAGTGTTTCTTGTATTTCAATATTAAACTTATCAAGAAGTCAAACTGATGCATCTTCCACTATTTGCATATCAAAATGGAGATCAACAGTCTGCCAACATGTTAGGAATTATTGTAGACTTGATGATAAATTTAATCTTATAATCATATAAATTAATTTGTAACTAATCAATTGATATATGTTATAAATATCAATTGATTAGGGAACCAGTTTATCAGTTGAAATGTTTAAGTTAATCAACTGATAATTTGGATATTTTTGTAACATGGTTGTACTTAGTCTCTCAATTGATATGGCTAGATCAATTGATATTGTTCTACTCATCAATAGATGCTAGAGTCGATTGATATAGGTCATCAACTGACATATGTCTTATACTGTCAAATTGTAAATGTTTGAAGGTAGGAAAAATATACAAGTGAAGGATGATCAATTGATATTGAATAATCAATAGATGAAGGATCGATTGATATCAAGCCAAGTCAAAGATTGAAGACCATCAACTGATATGAAGACCCATCGATTGATATATCGATTAATAATATTTATCAATCGATAAGTGTTAGGAATGAGTTGAACATAAACTAAATAGAGGGGGGTGAATGTATAGTTTAATACTTTTTAAAATTTCTTTGCTAAACCGAATAAGCTATGATTTGGAAATCTGTTTATAACTTAGTTAATCATGTAGTGTATATTTGAGAAATGGGAAATGAAATAGACACTCAAGCTTAACTTTCAAAATAATATTGTATTATATTGAATTGTTATAAATCTGATATTCTTTGTGTGAATCTCAACTTCTTGTTCTTGAAAGATACAAGGAGAGAATACAATGGAAATATTCAACTTACTAACTAGTGAATCTGTGCTATTAGCTATATAGACAACATGTCTCATTAACACACATTTTCACATGCTAATTTGCTAAAACTAGAAACAGACAAATGAATCTTTACTTTACACATAATTCCATTTCTAGCTAAGTCTTCCACTAGACAGTCTGTTCCTTCTGCATTTTCTCTACTGTCTTTATCTTGTTTTTCTTTCAAGCTTCATTGTAGACTTCTATCTATCTTCACAGGTTTGACTAATCCTGATCATGATAGAGCTTCAAAATACTTGTCTTATTCTTCTGCAAATTTCCTTGAATTTAGCTTCTTGAATCAATAGAATACTCAACTGTATTGCACTTCGAGAAGTCATGATACAGACTTCTCGACCGAGTACTTCTGAGACTTCTCGAATAGCCTTTTTACTCGACACTTCTCGAATGCCTAGACTTCTCGATTAAGCTAGACTTCTCGAATGAACTATTCCCACAGACTTCTTGATTGGTCTTTTTCCTCAGACTTCTCGATTGTTTCATTTGCTAACTTCTCGATTTGTTTTTCTGGACTTCTCGAATTATTATTTCTTTACACTTCTCAAATGACTTCAGAATCTTGACTTCTTGATTGAACACTTCTCTACACTTATCGATCGAATACTGAGCCATGAGGTATTTTAAGACTTCTCTACCAGTTACACTTTTGACTTTTCGAATGGGGTGACTTCTCGAACATCTATTTGCCTTAGAAGAATTTTCAAACTGCATTCTTTATTCTTGATGAAGTCTTATTTGTCTTGATGCATGATCCAATTTGAATCTTCTATCAGACTTTATTCTTTGACTTTTAATTACAACTTGGAATTACAATTAAATCATACTTCTATTTGTAAGTGTACATTAAAATAACTAAGTAATTTAACCAATCTAATAAAGAAGTTCTAAATGTGTTACAACAAGACAAGTAAATACAAAGTAGTAGGCTTGATTTGATCCAACAATAAGTCGATTGTTATTATCAATCGATATATATTAAGATCAATCGAAGAAGGACATCAGTTGATGGATATAAGGAAGAATCAATTGATATGCTTAACAGTAAATTATCAATTGATAGGGATATCACAAAAGGATAAAATGTCAGGAATCTTCAGACAAAAGTACAACTATGGAAGACAGTCTACATTGACTGTGAAGACTAAAATTGAAACTGTCTTTCCTAGATTGAAGAACTTTCTCAGAATGGAAAAAGATAGAAAGGAAAGATAGTTTAGTAACATTCCTAGAATATGTATTTTTGTTTTAGTCTATTCTTGAGATTGTAAACACTCTTGTTGAATATAAACAAAAGTGATAGTATTGTTAGAATTGGCAGAGTTAGAATATTTTTTTAGAATCAATTGTTCAAGATTTAAGGCACTTGTAAGAACAGTTGATTCAATTCTAACCTTGTAAAACCAGCTAGGTTTTTCAACTTAGATTATTTGAGCAATCAATTCATTGGTGGAATACAAAACCCACCAGTAATTTTTATATGAGTGTTCAAGTTTCAATTTATCAGGTGTCTTATATATATATATAAATATATATATATATATATATATATATATATATATATATCAAACACTTAAATAAACAAGAACAAATATTGAACTTATAAATTGTTGAAAAAGTTTCAATATTTATATTCAACCCCCTTCTACAAATATTGTCATTGTTCAAGGACAAATAACACAACATTGTATAGTAAATGAACAATTGAAAAAATATGAAGTAAATGCTCTATATTTGTCCATACATCAGACAAATTATATGGATAAAAATTATTTTACCCGTTAATCTTTTTCTGACCGGTAATAGTATTGCGACAAAACATCTATAGATAAATTTTTTGATTTTGTGTGGGATGTTAAGGTTCCAAATCTAGCTCTATCTAGTAGAGTTGATGATATTCTGGTGATTGGTATTGAGATAGTGCCAAAAATGATATCCATATTTTACATTATATGTTCCATTCTTCGTCTCATTCCAGCAGGCTATCTTCTACACTATGCTGAGAAATTTATGCATTTAAAATAACTTGTGCATCACCCTCTGTAAAAGGGTTAGTAATGTAATTACATCCTACAATTTCGTATCTGGGATAAAAAGGCTATTAACCTTGCTATTAATATCTGAATACACATACTCACTTTCAACACAGAAATTGTCTTTATCACGCAGCCATGGATTTGTATAAATTTTGATATCAGTATCATTCTGAAAACCCACTTGTAACCTTGCTTAACTCATATTTTCCATCCAAATGCTTGTCCATATAAAACTATCACTCACTCATTTCACAGCCTTCAACAGATTATTATCAGGAAAATATTTAGTTTTAATAACTATAGACACGAGAGACTTGGGTTTCTTAATGAAATTCCAAATATATTTCCCATGAAGGGTAATATTAAAACCATATAAATTACGAAATCTCGTACCTCTTCTTCCTTTGGCCATACTCATCACATCCCAATGAACCCCATATTGTTATTAGATGAGTTCGAACTTCATCAATAAACAATTAACATCTTTTCGATTTGTTGATACAACCCCTTAGGAATTAGAAAACAAGATACACAGTATGAAGGAATAAGTTGAGCAACAGTTTTTAATAATAACTGTTTTACCACAGTTTTACCAGTTCGAGATAAAAACTTATTATTTCATCTTCGAATTCTTTTCCAGACCTTATCTTTTAGGAAATTAAACATGACTTTTTTTATCTCCTATTAGTGAAGGTAATCCCAAAAAAGGTTTTAAGTCGACAAGTCGAGTCTTGGTGCCCAAGTACTTTGGAATTACAATACGATTTGCAAATGATTAAAGCTTAATTGCACGACCTCTATATGCCTCCCACCAGTCAACTAATAAAAATAAGAATAATACAAAATAAGAATTTTTTATTTTACCAAGTAACAAATTATTAATATGAATTTACTAAGTTTTAAAGTGAACTTACGAGGACTTTTTCCTTTCTATGCTCAATTGTCATCTCTGTTGCAAAGTCTTCTCGTATATTCTTGTAGGCATCAGCAACATTACTTATTTTGTTCTTTGTATCCCGATCCTTGACCTTCTTCTCAAGCACATCATTGAAGTCTTATCTTATTCGAGAGGCATATGCAAGATCATTTTCAAGAAGATCATTGCCATATAATGGTTTTCCCACTTGACTACTTCAATGATGTAAACCTTGTTCCAAAAACACAAAAATTTTGTTATATTTCTCTTATTTTTTCTCTTCTACAATATGGCTGATCCAACTCTCTTTCTTTTACAACAATTTCATCATCAAATAATTAATGACGCCCGTGATCATGAAGCATATAATTTTGTTACGGAAAACTTCCCAGACCTATTTGCATTAATCTGTGCTCGAGCTATGCAGGTTGGAAATGTTCCTCCTAATCAATTTGGTCAACTATACATTTACCAATATGAGCTTATAATTGTTAGATTACACACTCAACCGGTACATGGGATATGCATTGGCAGATCAGAAGATGGTGTCCAACGTTGCCAAATATCTTCTTCATAATTTTAATCTCGGGGGATGGTTGGTTTATTTGTGGAGGTTAGGGAGGACGTATTTGAAAGTGTTTGACCTAAAACCAATCATGTATGATGAGTTAGGAAAAACTTTCTGCTACTCTTATTTGATTTCATTTGATAATAATAAAGTATTTATGTTACGGGCTTAATCTATTTGAAGTGTATTAAATAAGATGTTCCATAATTTAGAGCAAAGCTTCTAGAATTATAATGAGATTCTAATAATGAGATCTAGAAGATAATAACTTTAGACTTAAACAGTTCCTGATCATAGGATAACTAATTGGAAATTGGTAAATCCATAAAGATCAGTACATACTATGCTAGCTCTCTTAGGAGGATGTCTGTTCTCATAGACATTTGTGTGGTGACACTATATCTAGTATGTAGGTGCTTATTAAGGAATAAGTTCACTGAACATGACTCGATAAGTAGAACAACTAATGGAGTTTACTCACGTGTCGATAGTTGTTTATTAAGTAAATAGTTGTACAAGTATCCTTAGACTTGAGATCATTAGAGTAATCTCGTACACAATGATTTATGCTTTGGTTTAGTCCTTAGTCTCTAGGACATTCATTAGGTCCATTCTGGGCATAGTGATTTGTGTATGGAGATAGTTAACGGATCAATAAAGAATCTGCCCCTTCCAGTAAAGGAAGTGAATATCCTATATTATTCTTAGATATGCAAGTTCAGGAATCTCTGGCCAGAGTGAATGAAATTAGAAAGAGTTTCTAATTTGCATTAAAATGAACTTTGCATTATGAATAAGAAATCATATGATTAAATTAGATAGGCTTGACACGAGTTCCATGCCTTGTATTTAATCGGGATATTGAAGGGTAGAAGGAATTAATTGTATGGTAACTAATTACTGACAGGTTCTAAGTATTCTAAGCAATGATTTCGTATTATCTGGATAGTCGCGATATGTTGAGAAGCATCACTCACGATGTAGAATAAATATAATTAATCAGATTAATTATATTTAATGAATTAATAGAATTCATATAAATAATAAATAAAATGTTTATTATTATTTATTTCTACTACCGGCTTAATATTGAACCTAAAGAGTCACACCATAAAAGAGATTAAATTATAGATGAAGGAATAATTAATAATAGCTAGTCATTATTTATTTATGAAATAAATAATTACTTAGCAAATTTTATAAATTAATTAAATGAGATTTAATTGATTATAAATTATTTAAGATAAGATCTTAATATTATTAATTAAATATTTAATTAAAGTAATTAAATATGAAGAGAGAATAATTTTCTAAAAGAGTTTAGAAAAAGGAATTAATGATTAAAATGGTTTTAATCATTAACTAATTAATTAATAAAATTAATTAATTAAAAAGGGAATTAATAATAAGATATTTATAGAAAATATCTCAGCTGGGATATTTGCCTATAAATATAGGATTATAAACCCTAATACTAAAAAAACCATAATATTTGTGAGAAATATTTTAAAAGGGAGGCAACCCTAATTTCCTCTCTAGCCTCCTCCTTCATTTTTTAGTTTGATTCTTGGTGGATATCTTTAGAGCACTCCACACTTGAGGGGTGATTGCAAGGATTGAAGAACAAGATCTTCTCTAGCTGTTGTCGGAATGCAATCGAGGTATTCTTCAATTTATAAAATAGTTTTGTATCTATATGTATGTATACATAGGAATATATGCAAATAAATGTTATTCAATGCTTCCGCTGGTGCATAAATTCCTTCAGTATTGCCCAAGCACATAGGCTACATATGAGAGTATTACAGGATCAAGAGTTTGGTGAAGAACACTTGGCATTACACAATTGCATCGCCAATGAAAATTCAGTACTTCTTGTGCTTGGTGGTGTTGACGAGCCCTACTAGTATGAAGGGTTATATAGAGTAATTGAGATACAAGATATTCCAATTGACCAGAACTGGACCGTGTATGAGTATGCATTAGAGCAACATGAATAATAAGTTCAACACAACTTCCACTTTCGGATACCAAGTTTATTTAAGTATATTTTTTACTCTTTCTCTGATATAAGCCGTTTGTATTAAATCTTCTTATAGGTTTATATTCTAACTAGTATTGAAGCCTAAAGATTGTTTAGTAGTTAAACCACGTGATGTCATCAGTTTTGAAATAAAATATTTATACATGCACCTTACATATTACGGACCATATTGTTGTAATTTAATGTTTCGTTAAGCTCCTACCCATCTAAGAAAATGATGTAAATCTGCAAATGATTCAACTGTCAACTGACATTACAATTTTCATTCCTATGTTTATGTGTACTGAATTTGAAAAAAATATCATAGTTGAAAACTATCAATGTGAAGATATTAGTTTTTAGAATTATAATTTTAGATAAATTTTAATATAAAAACATACGAAAATATATTTGAAAAAATAAGTTATTTTAATGTAGATTGTATCATTCCGGATTCACTAATTAAAATTTTGATTATGAATGCATAACACTATTAGCAATTTTGAGAATTAAGAAGAACTCTTTGGTCCCGGGAACCTGGAACTCTATATATTAAAACTATTTTTTTAAATATACTTAATTAAATTCTAAAAAAAATTAGTACTGAATTTTAAATTTTTGTAATCATCTTCCACTTCCTCATTATCGATAAGAATATTGTCTTCATCTTCCTCTTCTTCATCATTAATAGGATCTTGTGTCAAACTAGTTTTGCGTCGAGTATACGTATGGATCAAATATACCATGTCCTTAAGTACAAATGGATCTAATTTCCTTCCAAGCTCACGCCTCTTTTAAAATCTTGAATCTATCTTTTGGTTGTATTGGGCATACACCAAGTCATTCAAATGTTGATGTTCCAACCTATACCTCTTCTTCGTATGTATCTAAATTAATGAAATGAATAATATGCATTAAGCCTCACGTAGAAACAATTACGAATTGGTAATAAATACTTTAAGAAAGTGTAGGCACTTACAAACTCAATTGTACTCTAATTACGTTCACAACTGGAAGATGAACAACACAAACCAACAATATACTTTGCAAATGATTGAAGCTCAATTGCACGACCTCCATATGCATCCCACCAGTCAACTAATAAAAATAAGCATAATACAAAATAATAATTTTTTATTTTACCAAGTAACAAATTATTAATGGCCCCGTTTGGGGTAGCTTAAATTTAAAATAAGTAGCTTGTTTTAATTTTTTTTACATATTTTCAATTTTTTTAAGATAAATATTTATTTAAGAATTTTAAAACCAAATATGATTTTTAAAATTGAAAATAAGTTACTTATTTTCAGAAAAAGTACATACATACTTACTTTTTCTGGAAATAAGCACTTATTTCCAGAAAATAAGTTAAGCCAAACGGGCACAATATGAGTTCACTAAGTTTTAAAGTGAACTTGATGAACAACACAAACCAACAATATACTTTGCAAATGATTGAAGCTCAATTGCACGACCTCCATATGCATCCCACCAGTCAACTAATAAAAATAAGCATAATACAAAATAAGAATTTTTTATTTTACCAAGTAACAAATTATTAATATGAGTTCACTAAGTTTTAAAGTGAACTTGTGATGAATTTTTCATTTCTATGCTAAATTGCCATCTCCCTTGCAAAGCCTTCGCATGTATTCTTGGTTATATTGCAGACTCTGTAGTGTAAGAAAAGCAGTGACAAACCTCGTAGCTCTGGTCCTCACTAAGTACATCCCATTAGTTTTCTCCCTCATAGCATCAAGGACACGCCCATGCCTAAAATAAATGTAATGCATCTTCTTGCTTTATTAATTGCCTTCCTCAAACTTGAAATTTTGCTAATGTCCTCTAACATCAAATCAAGACAATGCGCAGCACATGGAGTCCAAAACAAAGTAGACATCCTAATCTCCAAAATTTGTTTGGCCAACTTGTAGTTTGCTCCATTATCTATCACAACTTGCACAACATTGTTCTCACTGATTTTCTTGATCTTGCTTTTAAACAGGTTTGCTAACATTTGTACATCATGTGATTCGCTTGTAGCATTAACCGAATCCAAGAAGAAAGTACCTTCAAGACTGTTAATAATAAAGTTTATGAGACTCCTTTCTCGTTTTTTAAGTCCATCCATCAGACATTAGAGTGCAACCATACCTCTTCCAAGGCTTTTCATGCTTCGACTTCAACTTTCTGTCTCCTCTTTAGCTTTACCCTCAATTCATGATATGTTGAAGGTTTCAAACCCAGTCCATATTGGCATATGGAATCGATCATCACCTCATAACTCGTAGAATTTGCCGCATTGAAAGAAATCTCACATTCATAGAAAAAGTTTGCAATATGCATATGGACTCTTTATTTCTCTTCTAGAGTTCTTAAGCTATTCTCCAAAGTGGTCTGAATTGCTCCTTTAATATGCCTATCTTCAACAACCTATTCCGGAGTCCTCATATACATCGTTGAAGCAACTGATTTGCTATTTGCTTTTTGAAAGCAAATGGTTGGTAGCAACATTGCCTTTCTTTCCAGCACTTGATTTTGAACTTTGAAGTGTATTAGAGGTTGCCGTGTAAGGTATTTCTTAAACATTATCATTGACGTCCTCTTCAATAAGCACATTCCTTTTCTTCTTACTTTACACAAAATCATTCATTTCTTTGGCAATGTCCTTGTTTGTTTTGGGACATTTAATTATATCCGGATAGACACCAATCAAGTATTATTTAAACCGATTAATTCCGTCATGATTTTGATTCCCGTAAAGAATACACTTAACAACATCTTTATTAATGTTCGGGATAAGATAAAATGCATATTTCCATCCCGGATAATTTGATCTCCTAGCTTTTCTTTTAGGATATTTAACCAACTCTCTCCGGCTACTTTCACTTTCAATTTTCGTCTCCATTGATTATTTTTCTACACGAAACATTTTATAAACTTGATTAGATGTTGTTGTTGTAACTTGTAATATTGCAGGTGCAGTAATACTGCAGGTGCAATGTGCAGGTGCACACACATGTACAAACTAGTGAGCAAGTTGAATGGAAGCAACAATAGACTAATACTGATATATTTTAAAGTGTTCAGTTTAATAAATTTTATTGTACTTCACTGATGTACTGAAACAATTTTAAATTTTGATGAAATCAAAGTTTAATTTTTTAAATTTTTAATCACAATTGATTGGAACAACAAAATAAAATCAGAAGTTTAAAAATAAAATCAACAAAAATAAAAGTACTATTTGACTTTTAAAAATTGAAATCAAATAAAAGAAACAAAAAATAGTGATAAAAATAAAACTAAATAAAAGAAGTAAAAAACTAGGGGGGGGGAATCATTTTTTGGAAAAAGAAGAAGAAATGAAATCAATTTTATAAACATAATTGAAAAAAATATACTTTATTAGTATATATATACACCGGCTATGTATATATACATACAGACCCAGCAAGAAGAAGCTGTGATATAAGTCATATGACTGAGTACATAAGCCCAGATGTATATACACACACACGTATAACTGTATGTGCATATATATATAATGAAAATAAAGAGATGGATGAAGAAGAAAAAGAAGATGAAGGAGAAGAGAGAAGAGGAAAAACATACCGGAATAGCTCATCGGAGATTTCCTCACCAGAGTTGCTGCTAATCGGAGCTGCCTAGTCTCCGAAAGCACCGCCTAATCAACCTTCCTTTGTTTTCTATCTAAAAAACACGTAATTTTTCTATAAAACCTACTTTTTATTACTTGTGCCTGTTTTAGGTCGGATCCCGGGTAAAAATCCATAGACGTCAAATTCTAGTCGGGCTTCGACTTTTTATCCTTTGTCAACTTGTCAACTAGTCGGTAACTAGTCATCGATGTGACAACCATGACCCCAGATATTTACTTTTTCGGATGTCATTATAGCTCCCTAAAATATTAAAAATTACAATATGTTTATTATGGCAAACGTTTGTTCTGAAGAAGATACTAGATTTCTGAGTGTTGATGGCTTGTCCCGATAATCTTTCATACCTATGGAGAACTTCTTTTATAGCGTGTGTTTCATTGTTCTTACCTCTAAAAAAATAGAATACTATCATCCGCAAATAAAAGACGGGTGATTATTGGGGGCAGTTGGACTAATTCGACATCTTTGAATAGTATTGTTGGATGATACCTTGATAAAAAAATTTGACAAACCCTAAACATATAATAGAAGAAGTAAGGATAGATGGGGTCTTCCTATCCCAACCCTCGTTTTAGAGCCAACCATAGATCCATTGAAACATTCATTAAATGACACAGTTGTAAAACACAACATAATCCAATTAATCCACTTGTCACAGAACCCAATTATTTCATCATCCCATTCACATAACTCCAATTAACTCTCTCATACGCTTTACTGATATTAAGTTTCAAAGCCACTTCCCCTTTCTACCCAACCTTCTTCCATTTTATATTGTAAATAATCTCGAAAGCCACTAACACATTTTTTGGTATAATACGACATAGGACAAAAGCGGGCTGATTCTCAAATATGATGTCCGGTAAAATTACTTTCAGTCGATTATACAATAACTTAGTCAAGATTTTATATAAGATATTACACAAAGCTATGGGTCATACATCTTTCATCTTGCTGATGTTCCCTATTTTTGGGATCAATATCACATTAATATCATTAAGATTAGCAAGAAAACAACAACCTTCTAACCAACCTTTACAAATATTATAGACTTCTTTTCCCATCAAATTTTAAAAGTGTTGGAAAAAGAGCAAGATTTGGGCAATCAGGCCTCGATGCTTTATTAAGGTGCATCTACCTTATTGCTACTGCGAATTCCTTAAAAGATACATGAAAGGCATAGGTGTACTAACTTGTAACACTTAATTACTATGTAACTCAACTAAGTAAAAGGTAAAACAACAGCAAAACAAGAGAAACTGAAGAAGCACATGGAATCAATCAACTGAAGAAATGGTAATGATACTTGGTAACTACAAGTAACTAATTTGGTTAATCAAGGATGCATAAGTGAGAAGAAGTTCAATCTGAGTATTGCTTATGCCCTAACTTATCTAATGGAGAATCAAATTAATGTCAAAGAAGTATCAAGAAGACCAAAGTGATTTCATGTACTGTATATCAACATCTGGATAATGTAAAGGTTAATCAACAAATGAGAACCGACATTCAGAAGCAAGAACCCCTACAAGACTAGTCACTTATGAACCAGACCATTGCATCAAGTGTCAGGACATTGGAGGCAAGTTCATGTCAGTAATAGAAGATCTCATTTGAATTGAGTGAGGAAAAGAAATTGAAGAAGCTAGGGAAACTTGCTCATAAAGGTTAATCCTCAATTAGTCACTAAAGAAGGTCAACATTGGATGTGTGCATATTTGCTAAGGCAAATGTCGATCCACAGCAGATCGAGATGCGGGTCGAGATTTATAATTGAAGTAAAACATTGCAAAGGCAAATCTCGATCCACGGTAGATCGAGATTCTCCCAGACCGAGATCGAGATCTTCATAGATCGAGATCGAGATTCTCCCAGATCGAGATCGAGATTTTCACAGATCGAGATCGAGATGGGTCTAGGCGAAGATCGAGATGCGGGTAGATATGTAACATTTAATGTTCAAGGGACAAGTGGCTTATTGTGAACGGTTGATCTAGAGTTGTTGGGAAAGTACTTTTTGTTGTCGAAGTCCTGATTGGGCCACGTACACAAAAAGGACAAGATCAAGACTACATGACATTATAAAAGCAGCACTTTGTTTTTATTAGGAGATAGACTTTTCATCATCTCTATTATTCAACGATAATTTTTAAAGAGAGAGCATATACTGTAAAACAAAAAGTGAGAGAGAGGATCAGTTGAATCTAGCTTTAATTGCTGTATTTATTGTTCAACTGATCATGATGCTTTTATGAATGTTGTAGCAAATCCATCAATGAATATAATGATATATTCTTGAAATTCTGTGTCATCATTTATTACCTGCATATAGTTTATTCTCTCATTAATTTTAAATAGTTGTATTCACCCCCCCTCTACAACACTTTGGACCTAACAATTGGTATCAGAGCTCCTGTTAAACACATCTAACAGAGATCCTATTGTGTTGTTTGAGTTGGTTCTTGAAAATCCCAGATCCATTTTTTTCTTGAAGTTTGTGCCGAAAGTTTTTATTTGTTTCTTCTTGAAAAAGTCTTAGATCTAAAAAGTTCTGAGTCATGGTGTAAGGAATATTTGTACAAAATTCCAAAACATTGTACTTTAGAGCTTTGTGGATTTTCCTATGGTCAAAACTGGAATCAACTGATTGACTAAACAAAAAGGACATTTTCGAACTTCTGTCAACTAGGAAGTGGACAACTTTTTGTTTGGACTTGAGAAAGTGGTGGACCCTGCTACTGTTCCTGTGATTAAAACTAACTTGCTTGAATCTTAAGTGCAAAATCTGTTGGATATTAAGTGTTGAATATTTAAAGTGAGATAATTAATTTTTCAAGTAAATACAATTTATTATAATTTGAAAAGTGTATTATCTTAATTTTAAATTTTATTAAAATGGCCGCCGCACACAGATTTAAGATACCTCCGTTTGATGCACAACATTATGACGAATGGACCGGAAGGATGAGAGCTTACCTTGAATCAATAAACAAGGTATACTTGAGAATATTGGAAAACGGTCCATACATACCCATGAAAATTGAGCCAGAGCGAATGGAAGGAGGGATACTAATACCATCCCGGTCTGTTCCTAAAGAGGAAATGGAGTTTTCAGATGCAGATAAAGAATTGGTTGGTATGGATGCGTCGTTACGCAACGTCATAATTGAATCCCTAAACTCAGAGTACTATGTTCAGATAAAGGGATTAAAAACAGCTAAAGCCATGTGGGATAAACTGGCTGTGGTGATGGAGGGGACCGAGGAAGTTAGAGATAATCACAAACGCATTCTGATATCTGAATATGAGTCGTTCAGATGCGAACGAGGAGAAAGCGTAGCGGATGTTTACAAACGTTACAGTAAATTGCTTATCGAGCTGAGTATAAGAGATAAAGTCTATCCACTAGCAGATTCAAATATCAAGTTTCTCTTGAATTTGCCTAAACATCTGGAACACAGGATCACTGCCATTCGAGAGTCAAGAGACTTGAAAAATACTTCTCTCGAAAAGCTGTATGGTGTTTTGAAGACCTACGAGCTGGAGCAGGAACAAAATGACAGAAGAAGATCCTACAATAGTGGAGAACACAAAGCGGTAAGTGAGTCTGGACTTGTAGCTGAAGAGTCTGCTGTAAAGGCACTTGCAGCTGTCTCATTGAAAACTGCTAATCCTGAAAGGGTGGTATTAGACATTGAAGATCCATCTGAAGAAAGTTAGGATGAATACTATACCCTTGAAGAGCTGGACAAATTAGAAGACAATTCATATGCTTGTATTGCTCGAGAATTTGCTCATATCAGCTTCAGGAAGCAAAGAAGTGGTAAAGGACGATTTGGTAGTTCTTTCAGCCGAAGAGGCAGCAGTAGCAGCAGAGGCAGTAGTGTAAGTGGTCGTGGAAGTTACAGTGGTCGAGGTAGCACATCTGGTAGTGGCTACAGACCTAACCTGGTAGACAAGAACAAGTTCAGATGCTACAACTGCAATGAATTTTTCGCAAACGAGTGCAAGAAGTCCAAGTACGTTCATCCCAAGGAATCCTATGCTGATCTGAAAAAGAAATATGATGCCTTGGTTAGCAAGAAACAGAAGGGAAGCCGGGCATATGTTGTGACTGAAGGGAAGGGTTGGGACGAGTCTGATGAAGATGAAGATCAGGAGCTATGCAATTTCGCTTTAATGGCAAAATCTTCAGAACAATCAGAGGTACCAATTCTAACCGTAAATGAAATGTCTATTTCTGAGTACCAAAATGAATTAGCTGTCATGACTAAAGATATGTACAATCTCCAACTAAATCTTGCTGTAAATGAGGAAAATGCTAAACTCTCCCTGAAGAATAGACTTCTCGAGGCCAGGGTAGAGGAATTAGAATCAGGAGAAAGTAAAGAAAGGCAGTTAATGAATCAGGTAGACGTTTTAGAACACAAGCTTAAGATTAGGGAAGACCTTAACGAAGAACTTAAAAATGAATTAGCTGAGCTTAAAATAACATGTCAATCTTTTAAAGAAGCCGCTAATAAAGTTTTCGTAGAAAGGGACATGTACATGAAACTGGCAGGCAAGAGTAAAAATGAAAAAGTAAACATAGGACTTGACTACACACAGAAAAAGAAAAATAGGGCTGCTGAGTTGTTAGAGCCAGTGTTAGTCAAAGAAAATGTGCCTGAAGTTTTAATGGATGTTAGAAAACCTATCTTTAAGCAGTTTGAGCCCAGGACCATAGATCTTGTTGCTACTAAAATTGAACAAGAGATTAAAATTGAAAGAGATTCAGAAGAAAAAGTAGTAGAACCTACAACTTCTAAGAGAGCGAGTAAGATTGCTTATGCTAAGGGAGGTGTAGGAACCAAGGAGGCTAAGACGGTGTCATATAAACAATGGGTAGCAGGGTCAGACCAAATGAAAGCACCTGTAAAGGCAGTTAAAACTGAACCTGCATCTGTATCTACTTCTACACGAGCTAGAAAGGCATGCTATATCTGTAATCAAACTGATCATTTGTCTTACTATTGTCCGTTCTATGTAGAGGAAGAAAAATCTGTTGGTTGTAATACCATGCTTGCAACTGCTGCTTTGCCTAACATGTATGCAAATCATGCCAAATGCAATAATCCTAATTGTATGCCATGTGCTGTAAACATCATGCATGCTTATTTTAATTAAATTAATACTGCTAGTGCATCTGTTGAACATACATCTAGTAGTGGTAAGAAAAAGCATGCGGGGTCAAAGACTAAGACTTCAAGTCCTCCTAAAGTTAGGAGTGACCAGTCTACTCCCAAACCTGACAAACCAGTCAAGGTTGACAAGGGAAAAGACAAAGTCAAGATGAATGCCCCTGATGGCAACAAGGCAAAGCCTTCTGTATCTGAAAAGAAAAAGGAAATTATTGATGCCGGGCCCAAACATCATTGGGTTCCGAAGAACACCTAACCTTTCTGGATTTGCAGGGCAGTGAACAGGAAAAGAGTAAAGTCATATGGGTGCTGGACAGTGGAGCATTGAGGCATATGACCGGCAATAAGTCCCTGCTAACAGATTTGGTGTTGAGAGCCGGCTCCGTGGTTACTTTTGGAGATAACAGCAAAGGTTACACTCGGGGATATGGCAAGATTGTTTGTGGAAATGTTATCATTGAGGACGTATCTTTTGTGGAAGGATTGTGACATAATCTTCTCAGCGTTAGTCAGTTCACCGATAGGGGTTTTGACGTCAACTTTGGGAAGCATGATTGTTCGATTCGAAGCAAAAAGGATGGAAGCCTTGCTCTCAAAGGAGTAAGGAAGTCAAATTTGTTCATAGCTGACATGAATTCTGCTGATCAGTCTGAAGTCACGTGTTTCTACAGCAAGGCTTCTGCTGATGAAAGTTGGCTATGGCATAAAAGATTATCTCACCTGAACTTTAAAGCAATGAATAATCTCGTAAGGAGAGAATTGGTGAGAGGGCTGCCGCAGATGGAGTTCACACCAGATGGACTCTGCGAAGCATGTGAGATGGGAAAATTAAAAAGAGCCTCGCATAAGGATAAACAAGTGAATAGCATTACCGAGCCCCTACATCACATGGATTTGTTTGGACCTGTTAATGTTATGTCAATGTCAAGGAAAAGATATGCGCTGGTAATTGTCGATGACTTTTCCAAATACACATGGGTGAAGTTTGTGACATCGAAAGATGAAGTGCCACATGAGATCATTAGGCATGTACTGGAAATTGAAAATGTAGCAAGTCTGACTGTGAAGACTATCCGATCTGACAACGGGACAGAATTCAAGAACTCAGTGTTAATGGATTTCTGCATATCTAAAGGGATCAGACGACAGTATTCAGCACCGAGAATACCGCAGCAGAATGGGGTGGTAGAAAGGAAGAACCGGACACTGGTTGAAGCAGCTAGGACAATGCTGTATGAGTCAAAACTTCCTTTATATTTTTGGGCTGAAGCAGTTAACACGGCTTGTTATACACAGAACAGAACCCTGATTATAAAGGACCATAATGAGACGCCGTATTACATGATGAATAAACGAAAACCTTCTATCAAGTACTTTCACGTATTTGGTGCCAAATGCTTTGTGTTAAGAGACAATGCACAACTTGGAAAGTTTGATGCCAAAGCAGATGAAGGGGTTTTCATTGGATATTCTCTTGAAGCAATAGCAGCGTACAGGGTGTTTGTACTTAATGATCGCAAGGTGGTTGAAAGCCTTAATGTCACATTCGATGACTCAAAGCTCCCGTCGATATTAAAAGAAGACAGTGAGCCCACTTCCCTAAGATTTGAAAATATGGATATTGATGAAGTGGATACAGTTCCTGAGTCTGTAGTGCAGGGTAGTGATCCAACGATAAATAATGAAATTAATCAAGAGTCTAGTGTTTCACAAATTCAAAACACTAGAGCTGAGGGATCATCTTCTGTCAGACCTGGTACTAACTCAGGGGGAGTCAGTATGCGCTCAGGGGGAGCAGCTCACTCAGGGGGAGCCAGTACTAGCTCAAGGGAAGCTAGTGAAAGTACTTCTAGACTAAGTCACCTTCACTTACAAGAACAAGCTGAATCATCAAGAACATTTGCTAGGGATCGCACTTGGAACAAGGACCATCTGTTTGAGCTAATTATTGGTGATCCAGAAGCCGGAGTGACTACTAGAGGAAAAGCTAGAGCTGAAATTGCCACTGAGAATGAATGTCTATACTCAGTGTTCCTTTCCCAGATGGAACCTAAAGTGGTGGAAGAAGCTCTAGATGACGCTGATTGGGTGATTGCTATGCAAGAGAAACTCAATCAGTTTGAAAGGTAGAAGGTGTGGAAGCTGGTACCCAAACCAAAGAATAGATCTGTTGTTGGGACAAAATGGGTATTCAGAAACAAGCTGGATGAAGACGGACTTGTAACACGAAATAAAGCTCGCTTGGTTGCTAAGGGTTATACTCAAAGAGTAGGAATTGATTATGATGAAACCTATGCACCAGTAGCAAGGCTAGAAGCAGTAAGGATGTTCTTGGCTTTCGCAGCACATCATGGTTTTAAAGTCTATCAAATGGATGTCAAGAGTGCATTCTTAAACGGTGAACTGGATGAAGAGGTGTATGTCGAGCAACCTCCCGGGTTTATTGACAGCAAATATTTTGATTATGTTTATCGACTCTTCAAATCAGTATATGGCCTTAAGCAGTCTCCGCGAAAGTGGTATGAAACTCTGTCAGACTTCTTATTAGAAAGTGGTTTCAACAGAGGAGTAATCGACAAGACGCTTTTCTACAAGAAATGCAAAGATGATCTAATAATGGTGCAAGTATATGTGGATGACATTATCTTTGGGTCTGCAAATGAGAAGCTGTGTGCTAAATTCGCAAAGTTAATGCAATCAAGGTATGAGATGAGCATGATGGGAGAGCTGACGTTCTTTCTGGGCATTCAAGTTAGTCAGAAGAAGGACGGGATATTTATCTGCCAGACCAAGTACATTCATGATCTATTGAAGAAGTATGGTCTCCAAGATGTATCACAAGCTAAGACTCCTATGGCAACAGCCACAAAACTTGACGAGGACAAAGCGGGTAAACCTGTAGACATCTCAAGCTATCGAGGTATGATCGGCTCACTTTTGTATTTAACTGCTAGCAGACCTGATATTATGTTCTCTACGTGCCTATGTGCAAGGTTCCAAGCGGATCCTAGAGAGTCACATCTCATAGCCGTAAAGCGTATTTTTAGGTATCTCAAGGGAACATCAAATCTCGGGATTTGGTACCCAAGAGATACAGGGTTTAATCTTGTTGGCTATTCGGATTCAGATTACGCAGGTTGTAGAATAGATAGGAAGAGCACTTCAGGAAGCTGTCAGTTCCTTGGAAGAAGGTTGGTGTCTTGGCAAAGCAAGAAACAACACACAGTATCTACCTCGACAGCTAAAGCAGAATATATTGCTGCTGGAAGCTGTGTGGCCCAGATACTGTGGATGAAGAACCAACTCAAGGACTACGGTGTGGAAGTATCTAAGATTCCTATCATGTGTGATAACACAAGTGCTATTGCAATGACCAACAATCTTGTGGATCACTCCAGGACCAAGCACATTGACATCAGGTATCATTTTATTAGAGAGCATGTAGAAAATGGAACTGTAGAGTTGCATTTTGTGTCTACTGAACGTCAAATAGCAGATATATTCACTAAACCTCTAGACGAATCAACATTTTCTAGATTGGTTGGTGTATTAGGGATGCTTAACACTTTTTAGTTTTGCTACCTATCTGTTATAATTCAGTTTGTGTACATATTATTGTTGTTCATGAATATTCATAATTAATAATGTGTACTTAACTTCATAAATGTATGTATTACATCTCATAAAGGGAAGTTAGAAAGTTTCATGAAATTAATATTGTGCTGATCTGTGTATCTAAATGATTAATGTCTAATAATGTGATAGGATTTAATGCTATACTTAATTTTGTAATGCATGATTTATTTGCTAAATTCCCTGTCGTTTTAAAATTGTAAGTTTTTTTTTTGGTGTGAAAATTTGTGGTGAAATCTTGTGAATTTTACATATAAATGTTTAATTCACATAATTTCATTAAAATTTTCTAAGGCAAATCTCGATCTGGTTCTGGATCGAGATCGAGAAACGACTTGTGAAAATTGGTCTAAAAACTGTCAAGGTACATCTCGATCTATCCAAATCGAGATCGACATCGAGATGTAGATCGAGATGCGGATCGAGATCGACATCGAGATGTAGATCTAGATGCGGATCGAGATCGACATCTAGATGAGGATCGAGATGCGGATCTCGAGATCGAGATGTGACTTGTCTTTTCAGTTACTTTTTTTTTAGGCGTGCAAGTATATATTATAGCATTAAAAAGGCTGTTCATTATTTACATTAACTTTCTTTCTCTCTTTCAAAAGCTTAAGCTCTTCATATACACACGCGTATACATACATTACCAGAGTTCTTTTCTCTGCCATTACGTCAAGGAGGGGGTCCAGCTCAACAGCCAATAGGAGTTGGCCCTACCTCCTCTGAGTTGTCCGCTCAGGGCTCTTTGAGCAATTTCTCGGAAGGGGAATGGCAAACTGAGACTAGCACTTCTGATACTAGTATCTCAGGAAGTTTTAATGAGGAAGAGTCTGTCGAATCCAGTATGGATGACGCTTCCTCATCTAAATCAGAAAACAAGTTGCTAGCAGAGCAACGACATCTGGTGACTGGTGGGTCTACGCCTCCAAAACAGCCCAGCGAACCAGAAAAGGTTCTTGGTGGACAAGGGGATGACACGGTCATAACGCCATCTCCTATCGTAGACACAGCGCTTAAAGGCTCAGTCTCACTGACCGATATCGCCGACCAACTCACCGCTAGTCCCCAGCGATTAGTGGATGAGGCTCTAGTACTGTTAGGCTCTAAACACGAGGGAGAGACAGGGAGAGTAGATCCCTTCTTTTTAGGGATCTTGAGTGAAACAGAACCCGGCGAGAGTAAACAGTTTAACCCAAGCCAAACACCGTCCCCCAAATTGCAGGATCTAGTGAAGAAAGTGGAGGCTTTGGAGGCTGGAGTTGCTGGTGTCACTGCTGCTGTCTCTTCTCACTCTGGACGATTGGAGGTTGGAGCTCAGTTCATGGAGAACCTAATTGCCGTCCAAAATCAAATGATTGACAAGATAAACAATCTTGGATTGGCACAGGTGGAGGTTGGGAGGTCAGTAGATGATGTCACTCATGGCATGTCTCAGGTTTGGACGAAGCTGAATGAACTACTTGATGCTGTCTTTGGACGTAACAGGGCTGGACCTGGTCCTTCAACCGGTGGTGGTGGTGACGATAATAATGATGATGATGCTCCTGATGAGGATAACACACCTAAGGGGGAGAAGGAGGATCAGGGTCTGAAAAAGCTGACTAGTAAGGATCCGGTGATCGAGTCCTCAAACAAATCTGGTGAAAAGGTGGAGGAGGCTCAACCGGCTCTTAAGGACAAAGGCAAGCAGAAGATGGTAGTTGAAGAAGAAGCTGAGAAAGAAACACCTCTCGTCGATGCATTTATGGGAGACTTTATTGAAGATTCTGATGAGGATGAGATGGATGTAGAAGCCTTAGTGGCAAGGAGGTCGAGACTCGAGCAACGGGCAAGAGAGTGGGAACAAGAAAGAGGTCTAAATCCTGGCGGATCTGGCGCAGGAGTTGCAGGTGATGCAGGAGACCACTCGGTTGCTGACGAGCATGTCCCAGAAGATGAAGCGGAGATGCAAGGAGAGATTTTCAGGGAAGCCAGAGAAAGAGTAAATGAAGAAGTGCTACAAGGGATAGTTGAAAAAGAACTAATGGCAAAGGAGAAGAGAGCGGCTCAGAAAACTCAGCATGAGTTTGAAATGAAAAAGATCAAAGATCCTAAGGTCCAGGCTGACATAAGGAGGGAAGGTCCTGAGTGGGACAAGGCTAGAGAAGCCTTAGCTGGACCAAGAGCCTATGCTCATGACTCAGAAAGATTGAGCTTTCTTCTTCATAAGCTAGAAAATCTAAACCCTGGGCTGCTGAATTATCTAAATTGTATAAGACAGGGATGCACCTCCGTACAAGTCATATTCAAGGAGAAGGCATGGAATCTGATGATCACTTGGACACCCATAACAAAAATCGGGCTGTGTATGGTCGATGAAGCTTTCTTCCATGAAAGGGGTGCAAGTGAACTGGTAGAATTCGCTCACAAGGTAGTCACCTCTGTCAAGACTGGAGTGCTGTTTAAGGAGAAATTGTTGAAGATGGCTGAAGACAGAGGGGTTGACATTATTCTAAATCCCTACCAGATCAGATATGTCCATGACAAGGTCTTGAGGATCGTAAATCTGCATGACTCGAAACTAACTCCGAGCGGAAATGTGCTGAAGGCAGTTGCAAAGCTAGTCCTCTCTAAGGGTTTTCTAACAAAGGAAAAGAAGCTGGTGGCTAAGGACTTGGAGAAGCTGATAAGAAGGCAAGATGCTAGATACAAGTTGCCTGAAGCTACACTACCAGTGGTTAAGAAGGAACCTGAAGACTATGCATTCGAGCAGCAAGACGAGGCAATAAGGGAGCATGTGCAGAGATACGGAGATCCAAGAATAGACATTCCAGAAGAAGGGGAAATAAGGGAGGAAGCTGGTGCAGTGGCTGGTACAAATGTCAATTTTGTCAAAAGCAAAGCTGAGAATGAGAATGATCTGCTGATCTATACAGACAAGCATCAGGTGGAAACCGTCATTGAAATCAAGTACGACATCTTTGCAGAACACAGTCATGAAACACTGTGTATCATAAGGGAATTGATTGATGAGATGGATGATGTTGACGAGTTTGATCAGGATTATCTAAGGGTCACATTTGATAATTTCTATAAGAGAAGAAAACAGCTTGACATTTAGAGGCTACAGCAATGCACCACCGCTATTGTCATTGGATACCCTAAGCAGCTGGTTATAAGGAAGAAAGGGGAAAAGGGGTATCCTGACAAAGTCACGAAGCTGAGGTTTGAAGACATTCCCACGAAGCTTACCACTCGCAGCATGGTTGAAAGGTGGTTGAGGTTTTTTCGAAATTACAAGATCAGAAATCATGTGGAAGCAGAAGGACTTAATCTTCTCAAGAAAAGAATGGATGAAGTCTGCAACCCTGAGTTCATGAAGAAAGAAAAAGCAGCCAAGAAGAAAGCTCGTGAGGAAGAGGAGCGCAAGAAATCAAAGTTTTAATGTATTATGCTTGTAATGTTTCTTTGCGTTGTAATTCGTTTTCTTGTTTTCCTGCATTGTAAATATATATTATCTGTTTTCTTGTGTAGTGTAAGGTAGAAGTTAGTTAGCTAAGTGTCTTGAAACTGGTTTATATTAGGCGTCAATTATTTCACGAAGTTCGGCGGTGGTAATACTGCTAAAAGGACTTCAGAAGGATAATTGAAGATTGAGTGGACCGTGCTCTTAAAGTACTTAGAGAAAATCTCTAGAAGAGCATGAAGCCATTTAATCGAGCCAACAGGTGTCCAATTTTGGCACTTGAAGTATCAGTGATAGACATGAAGTTAATTAATCAAGCCAAGCATTATGCAAGTTGACATGATCTTTTATGAATGTTATTTTATCTTTTTCAGTCCCTGGTTAGTTGAGTTATCCTCATTGTGAATTTGGTTGTCATTGTTAGACAATCAAATAGGGGGAGATTGAAAGGCATAGGTGTACTAACTTGTAACACTTAATTACTATGTAACTCAACTAAGTAAAAGGTAAAACAACAGCAAAACAAGATAAACTGAAGAAGCACATGGAATCAATCAACTGAAGAAATGGTAATGATACTTGGTAACTACAAGTAACTAATTTGGTTAATCAAGGATGCATAAGTGAGAAGAAGTTCAATCTGAGTATTGCTCATGCCCTAACTTATCTAATGGAGAATCAAATTAATGTCAAAGAAGTATCAAGAAGACCAAAGTGATTTCATGTACTGTATATCAACATCTGGATAATGTAAAGGTTAATCAACAAATGAGAACTGACATTCAGAAGCAAGAACCCCTACAAGACTAGTCACTTATGAACCAGACCATTGCATCAAGTGTCAGGACATTGGAGGCAAGTTCATGTCAGTAATAGAAGATCTCATTTGAATTGAGTGAGGAAAAGAAATTGAAGAAGCTAGGGAAACTTGCTCATAAAGGTTAATCCTCAATTAGTCACTAAAGAAGGTCAACATTGGATGTGTGCATATTTGCTAAGGCAAATGTTGATCCACAGCAGATCGAGATGCGGGTCGAGATTTATAATTGAAGTAAAACATTGCAAAGGTAAATCTCGATCCACGGTAGATCGAGATTCTCCCAGACCGAGATCGAGATCTTCATAGATCGAGATCGAGATTCTCCCAGATCGAGATCGAGATCTTCACAGATCGAGATCGAGATTCTCCCAGATCGAGATCGAGATTTTCACAGATCGAGATCGAGATGGGTCCAGGCGAAGATCGAGATGCGGGTAGATATGTAACATTTAATGTTCAAGAGACAAGTGGCTTATTGTGAACAGTTGATCCAGAGTTGTTGGGAAAGTACTTTTTGTTGTCGAAGTCCTGATTGGGCCACGTACACAAAAAGGACAAGATCAAGACTACATGACATTATAAAAGCAGCACTTTGTTTTTATTAGGAGATAGACTTTTCATCATCTCTATTATTCAACGATAATTTTTAAAGAGAGAGCATATACTGTAAAACAAAAAGTGAGAGAGAGGATCAGTTGAATCTAGCTTTAATTGCTGTATTTATTGTTCAACTGATCATGATGCTTTTATGAATGTTGTAGCAAATCCATCAATGAATATAATGATATATTCTTGAAATTCTGTGTCATCATTTATTACCTGCATATAGTTTATTCTCTCATTAATTTTAAATAGTTGTATTCACCCCCCCCCCTCTACAACACTTTGGACCTAACAATACATCAACTACTAGTCTTTCATTATCGGTCTTATTTGTCACATGCGTATCAACCTCCATATTTATATTGTCACTAATAACTTGCTTTGCAAAAATATCCATAAAATAATTTCTAACCACATAGCACATACATTTTGGGCTGAGCAAAAATTTTCAAAATCGGTCAAACCGACCAATCCAGACTGGTTAATTGTAAATTTTAATTTTAAAAATGGTTTTGATTGATTTTGGATTGAGATTTGAAAAAACCAAAATTAATGATTTGGGTTCGGGTTTATTAGATTTATCACCCGAAATCACCAAATCGGACTGTTATTCGTATACATATACATATATATACACTAATAAATATAATATAAATATATAATAAAAATTAAGAAAAGATGTCGTATATACATATCTAAATGACTAAACTATAAGTTTCTAACCCTAAATTTTCATTTAGCCGATACTTGACTACTACTCTCAAAATCACACACCCATCTCATGTTAAATCACAAACCTTCAATCTTTCAAAACCAAATCTCAAATCCTTCATGTTAGCCCATCTCAAGTTAAATCACAAACCTTCAATATTTCAAAACTAAATCGCAAATCCTTCATGTTAGCTTTGTAATCAAAGTTTATTTTAGATTAATAGTATCAAATTTCAATCTTTCCGGTTTGATTTCTCAAACTCGTTGGTTTAGTTTTTTTATTTTGAATGTTTTTTACTACTATAAAATTTCAATTTTTCTTGTTCGATTTCTCAAACTTGTTGTTTTAGTTTTTTCATTTTGAATGTTTTGATTTCCAAGACTTATTAGTTCATTTTTATTGTTACTTGTTTGTATTCTTACGGTCCTGATTAATTAGTTTGAAACCTTGAAATATTTCAATTTATGATACATAACTAATTAGTTTTGTATTGTTTTTAGGTTTAAACCCTAAAGTATGGAAATTCTTATAAACATAACTGTTGAAGACGATCCCATTAGAAGAGATGCTCATATTGAAGTTACACCTATTGTACCCCCCCTTCCCTTAGTGTTGGTGTTACTACTAATGATACCCATGGCGAGCCTATGTCAGATCCTCAACAATCTAAATTAAAATTTCGAGGTACAAAAAAGAGACATGTAAGATCAGATGTTTGGAGAATATTTATACTTTATCCTGAAAATGATAAAATTGTTAGTTATAATTACTGTAAAAAAATGGTACATACCTGATAGTCTAATACTTCAAAAAATAGTACAAATAATATGTGGAATCATGAAAAATCATGTGTAAAGAATTCTGATAAAAAAGAAATAAAAATCATTTTTCCTTACTTTTGAAAAGAAAAAAGAGGGAATAAGTTATCTTAAGGTTCATACATTTAATTATGACAAGTGTATGCAAGCTTTAGCAGAAATGATTATTTTAGATGAATATCCCTTTCGAATGGTTGAAGGTGAAAACTTTATTAAATACTCAAAATTTTTAGAGCCTAGATTTAACCTTCCATCTTGGTTGATAGTTACTCGAGATTGTATAAAGGTATACAATTATGAAAAGAAAAAACTGAAATCTCTCATAATTAGTATAAAGGTAGTCAAATTAGTATGACTACTAATTGTTAGATTCTAATCCGATAATTAATTACATGTTTTCAATAATCCATTGGATAAATAATAATTGTGTACTTTAGAAAAAGATTATAAGCTTTCAGCAGGTTATAAGCTTGGAAAATTGATCGAAAAATGATTGTCAGACAGGGGAGTTGATAATATTTTGACAATGACACTTGATAATGCAACTTCAAACAATGAACTTGTCAAGTAATTGTCGACTAAAACACAAAAATAGAACTCATGTATCTCAAACAATGAGTTTCTACATATTAGGTGTGCTTCCTAAATTCTAAATTTAGTTGTTTGGGATGGATTAGAGCAAGAAATTAAATCTATTCAAGTATGTGAATGTTTCACCAGCTCGGTTGGATATGTTTAGAAAGTGTGTTGAGATTGAAAAAATAAAATCAAAGTCATTACCATCAATGGATGTAGACACTAGGTAGAATTCCACATATCTTATGTTGGAGAGTTCAATTCGTTTTGAGAAGGCATTTGAGAGATTGGGAGAAAAGATAAGGTCTATAATACCTATTTCAAGAAAAAGAAAGGATTTTTACCAAATAAAAATGATTGGGAATGTGTAAGGGTGTTTGCTCAATTTCTAAAGGTTGTTGCACCGTCATATTTTCAAGTTCATTGTCTATCACATCCAACTTATTTTTTAGTGAAATGTTATAAGTGCGTGATATGATAAAGTAGATGATTAATTTGAGTAATGATGAAAACTTTAGAGAATATGGCAAGAGAAACGAAAAGCAAGTACGATAAGTATTGGAAGAATTATGATAATATCAATCACTTGTTATTTGTGTGTGTTGTTTTGGATCCTAGGTACAAGTTTAAATATATTGAATAAAATATAAAAAGGTTGTATGATTATGATTATGGAGAAAGTAGCTACATAACTAGTAGAGTTAAAGAAATACTGGAAAAGTTATTTAGGCATTATGAATGTGAGTATAATGTCAATAAATACACAAATTCTTTTTTAGATAATAAGGGAGTCAGAGGCGAAACTGAAACACAATCTAGTGGACTGGATATGTATCTTATTCTAAAATTTGAAAAGTCAAATGCCTATGAACTTGATATGATGACATAAGACTCACATTTTAATAAATCTGAGTTGGAGACATATTTGATGGATAGATTTGACTCGCAAATAAAAGATTTGGATATACTTTCTTGGTGGAAGACTAATACACCTAAATATCCAATTCTTTCAAAATTGGCACGTGATTTAAATTATTACTATTATTATGTCATTTAGTACAAAATAGTTTATACCATTCACTTATTTATATAATATAAGTAAAAGAAAGTTGATAATATAACTCATTTTCAACATTTCAAGTTTCACAATAAACATTCATTTATATAATAGAAATTTAAAATCAAAATAAAAAAATATAATCATCAGAAGGTCCAGTCTGACTTTTAATGTATTTCATTTTTGATTAAGTTATTAGTTTAAAATAGTTGGGCTGAAAATTTTAGTGAAATAAAAAAAATTCTCCCGTTCAAAAAAGTCAAAAACTCATCATTACCCTCGAAATAAAGACATTAACGTGAAAATAACTGAATCGCATCTAATCTTGTCAATGTTTGCGATACTCAACATCCATCTTAACAAGATATACATTCTTCAAACTTGATCTCAAATATTTGCATCATAACGATCGACAAGAATTCGAAAACTAGGATGTTTTTCCAGTTACACAAGTAGAATGGGGGTTAAATACTTGTGTTCTTTTTCTGCCTGATTAAAATCAACTCAATATGAATTAAAGCTTTGAATTAAGTGTTAGTAATTGTGCTCTAGAGACAATACTTTTTATATTTTAAGGAAAATATTTATTATTAAGGATTATGTTTTATTGATTATTATTTATTTATTATGTTTTATTTACTGCGTAATAAATTGAAAGCATAATAAATGTCCTTGGAATTTTGATACGTATTATATATCTTTAAGTATGTGACTTAAAAATGAGATTATATGAATAGTATCTTATTCCTAAAATTCCCTAGTCGAGTATTATTATTTAAGGACAATAATAATGCACAAAGACTAGTATGTTTCTTGACAGATGACCACATCTCATTGGTCATAGGTATGGTGATACTAAAGTCAAGAACATAAGTGCATGTCTCAATGCATGGCACTGGAATGACCCGCCGTGAGATTCTACATGTTAAATAAGTGTCATAAGTAATTCTCACTGTGATAATGGTGTAATGATCCTTAGACCTGAAATCATTATATTTCTATACGAGAATTAATATACTTTGATTACATTAAAAGTTACCTTTAACCGGGTGATGGTAAAAGTGGACATTGGGTATATTATGAATCTTATGAGAAATATGAATGATCTAGATGAGATTTAATCATCATAATTTTAGGAGTGATATTATTGGCCTCTTGTTTGAGTGAGACTGTGAAATGCACGGCCGTGCTCAAATGTTGATTTGATTTTAATAGTCTACTCATCGATCAATAAAATAAAGATTAAATTATGAAGAGGATGACACGAGACATGCCTTGAGTTTAATCTATAATATCAAGATTAAATGGATTATATTACATGGAACATTATTCACGAAAGGCTTAATCGAATCACCGATTTATTATTATTACTTGGGTAGCAATGATGTATTACTAGATGCCGCTCATTGTTTACAATTTTAATTAGATATTAAAATTGTTGTCAACGTAATAATAACCTACAGGGTCACACACAAAGAACGCTTGAAGGAGAAATAATTTAAATTAAATAAGTAATTTATTTTATTTATGATATTAATTAAGTATGACTTAATTAATTATATAAATAGAATAAATGAATTATTTAAACTAATTCCAAAATTAATAATTAATTAATTAAGTGAGACTTAATTAAATAATTTAGAATTTTGGATTAGTATTAATTATAATTGGATTATAATTAGAAAACTTATTCCTCTCTCTATATAATCTCTTTATGTGCTGATTTAATTTAAGAGACATATTTTTACTAAAACCTTAGCCGTTTTGAGAAAAGAGGAAGATAGAGAGAGAGAGAAACAGTTTTCGAGTGCTAGTACACATCAATCCTTCATGAAAAGTGTTCGTGTGGATACCGTAGAGCGTAGATCGCGAGAGCGGGATACGTGGTGATTAAACAAGTTTTGGACCTCCATTAATCTTCTATTAATGAATTGTTAAAGCTTAGAAAGGTATTTATTCTTTATCTCCGAATTAAATCTTTTATTTTCGCATGGATCCTGCGGAGGGTTTCGCTATTTTGATTTATTTTTCACGTTTATTCCGTTGCGTTTGTGCCTCGAAACCCTTCAATGGCATCAGAGCTACTTGCGAAACGTTTTAATTCGGTTATGTGCTTAATAGTTTTCGATATGTAAGCATGTATGCGATCTATCATAATTTTGTATTGATACAATATGTATATTTTTTTATATATTATGAATATGTGATATTCATATGATGTATAATCATGTGATGATTGTGTGTATTGATGTATGTATATGATACATGTTTGTTCTTATTATGGGAATCGTATTCGATACGAATTCTGAAACGGTTGTCGTAGATTTTCTGAAATTTGTGTCCGTTGTCCTATTTTCGCAAACGATATGTGTTTTCTGACTGGAATCGGGTCACTGAGAAATACTGACAAAGTCAGCTCTTCGTGTGTAAGCCATTAGGTATCGTTACAGGCCCCAAAACGGTGATTTATTATTTTTTGAAAATTATTTGATTTTCTAAAATTTTGAGTATATGTATGTATATATTATGAATATATGATATTCATGTGATGTATAATCATGTGATGATTGTATGTATCACTGTATATGTATATATGATATATTCTTGTTCTTGTTATGGGGATTGTATATGATACGATTTCCGAAACACCGTCAGATTTGGTGAAATCTGATTGCCGAATCCGATTTTCGCAAAAGATATGTTTTTTCTGACTGAAATCGGGCCAATGAACAAAACTGATAGCTATGCTATCAACGACAGGTATGTAAGGCGTTTGACGTCGTTAAGGGCCTCGACACAGCGATTTATTATCTTCAGAAATCTATTTTTAATTTTCTGAAATTTCAAAATTTGTTATATATGATTATATGATATGTTTATATAATCTTAGATATATTATATGTGTTATGTGATAGCATGGTGGATGGTTATGGTCTAAAGACCCATAGTATAGTGGTTTTGATTTATGGTTTTGGTTTCTAAATACGACTTGCATGTCGTTTATTCATTGTAATTTAATTATCTCGAATGTAACTCGAGTTCTTCTTGTAATTTTATTAAAATAGTTTTATTTTTATTATTCAATGTAATTATCAATGAAGACTTCTGAGCAAGGAGGCGATCCAAAAGGGGATGATGGAGCAATGAAGAAAGAAGACATGTAATGGATAGTATTTTAAAACCACCATAGACTGACCTTGATATTTCCATTAGCTTGGAAAGATCACATAGGATGGGGCCATAACAAAACACGTTTAATTTACACACATTACATATATGTATATGATTGCATGTGTTAGTATGTATGCGTAGATATAATCGAGATGCATGCTTAATATTGATTAATCATGTATGTATTAGATACGACACCCATGTCATGTTTGCTTAAGAAAGATAAAATCTATAACAATTCAAGATTTTAAAATTGAACAAACGATCATGAGATTCTTGTGTTTATGAACACGGTATTAAATATGAATTTTCTTTTTCTGATATGGGGAGATTTTGTCAAAAGCGGATTATTAGTTTAATTCGTAAGGAAGTTGGGTTTTAAGTGAGACCGCTTGTGACTTCTCCGACGACCTGGAAATCAATCCATTGACGAATATTGAAATGAATTATTTGATCTAGGAAAAATTGAGAATCTCTTTATGATGAGATCATGATCGTTCATATAAACAATAAAAATCCCTAAATACATATTAAGTTAATCGGATGACTTCCAATGTTTAATACTCGTCAAAATCTAGATTGAGAAAGAGTGGGTTTGCCAAAGCAAGGTGCTTTTATCAATCATGGGAAGACGTGATAAGTAAGTGTACTTAGTTTATTGAAATATTGGGTCTAACTTAACTAAATCATCACAATAGGATTGTGGGTTTAGAGGCATAGAGTTTAGTGAGATTTATTGGATAAATGTGTACAAAGGGTTGTTCCACCAAACTTTCCAAGAGTTATATTTGATATAATCGACAAATGTTGTCTACCTAAATAGTCATGCTTTGAGTGTATTAGCCAACGCTATCTTAAAACATGAATGAAATATGGATCTTGGCTCACTAGAAAGATTTAAAGAAATGTTTTCCGAATTAATAGTTAGGGCTATTAGTTTGATAAAAATAGTGGGAGGTATATGGTGATATACTATAATCACTTAAACATAATTAATATTAAATTTGTAATCTAGTTTATTTTATACACTTTAATATTGTAGATATCAAATGATAAACACAAACAACTTCTCTATGCGATCAGTTCTTGAGAAGGACAAGTTGACGAGAATATATTTCCTTGACCGACATAGGAGCTTGAGGATCGTCCTTTGACACCACGATGTTAGTCAAATCTCTTCCCCTGCTCTTAAAGTTGAGAATGTAACATGTGCAAATCATAGTGCTTATTGGAAGCAAATTGATGTTGCGACTGATGTTTCATGTCTCATGCTCACAAATATGTGTGCTGAGCTTAAGAAGCAACATGAGCATATAGATGCTTATGAGACGATTGAGCACAAGATATATTTAAAAATGAAAGGGCACTAAACACTTACAAGTAGGGAGAGTGAGACTCGGTTACACCACATGTTCTAAAGATTATAGGGTATAATGAGTACCTTTGAGATTTTGGGTTTCCAGATAGGTCTGGAGACTTAGTTAGATTTGATCTTACAATCTTTGGACAAATATTATTCTTAGTTTGTTATGAACAATAAAATGAATAAGATTGGTAAAACACCCATTCAGTTGCTAAGCATATTTAGAACTGCTGAAAGCAATATGATAAATGCATGAACTACTACTATATTGATGGTAAACATAGGGAATGCAAAAGGGAAAGGAAAATGGAAAGGCAAGGAGAAGATTTGATCTAGTTCCGTTGTCAAACCAAAGTCCAATCCCTAAAGTAGACTCTAAAGTCTGAATGAGGTGTTGATAAAGAAGACGATCGTCGCTTCTGTGGAAAATTGGGAGACTGTAAATTAAACTGTCATGCTTATTTGGAAGATCTAAAAAAGATGATCAATAAGGGTCAAGATTTAGGTATCGGGTTGGAATTTGAGTAAAAGTAGTTGCTCTGGTTAGAGGAACTCGTTACTTAACTTTTAGCCTATAAGGAAAATTTAGAACTTGATAATTGTTATAACGTGCTTGCAATTGGCAGAGACATTATTTCAGTTTCTTGTTTGGACAAGAAAGGCCTTTTCATTTTAATTAAATAACAATAGTTGTTTATTCTATTTTGATGATGAGGCTTATAATGTTGCACAACTAATTAACAATTTATATATTCTAAAGTGACTCAAATAAAAAATTACCTTTGGCACTGTTGTTGAGGCCATATTAATGAGAAACGCATTTCCAGAATACATAAGGATGCATTCATGGATAAGTTTGATTATGAATTATACAAAAGGATGCGGATCTTGGTTTATTTGACAAAATGACTAAAGCTCCTTTTACCGGACATGGTGAAGGGGTCATTGAACGGGTATGACTTATACATAGTGATGTATGTGGTCATATGTATATGATGACAAAAGGTAGATTTTATTAACTTCATAAAATTTACTAATTATTTTAGTAGGTACGGATATATGTATCTTTTGAAGAACTAATCCGAATCATTTGAAAAGTTCAAAGACTATAAAGATGAAGTATAAAATATCAAAGAAAAGTTTTTTTTTATAGGAGGGATCACACCTTGTTGGACATGGTGCGATCAATGTTGAGTCAATGAATCTTCCAATTAGTTTCTGGGGTTGCACCCTGGAAACGGCTCCACATACACTTAACCGTGTTCCTACTAAAATGGTTCAAAAGACTCCTTATGAGATATGGACTAAGAAACGTCACAGCATGTCATTTATGAAAATTTAGGGATGTAAAGCGTTTGTGAAACGTTTAATCTCTGACAAGCTAGGACCAAAATCAGATAAATGTAATTTTGTGGGATACCCAACTGAAACAGGGGGTTATTCTTTCTATAATCCTTCCGAGAACAAAGTGTTTGTTGCTTGAACTGCTATGTTCCTTGAGAGAGATGCTCTCTAAGAAAGACAGTGGGAGGATAATAGATCTCGATGAAGTTCGAGACCCACATGATAACATTGAACCAATGGAGGAACCTAAGCAGAATGCACAAGAAAACAATAATGCTCAAGAAACACAGGTTGTTCGTAGGTCTGGTAGGATTCACCATGAGCCCGAGAGATATTATGGATTTCTCTTGACTCAAGATGGTGATGTGATGCTTGTGGATGAAGATGAGCCTCTCACCTACCAAGACGATATGAACACTCCAGATTCTAAGAGATGGAACATTTATTTTCATGAAACAGTCAAAAAGAGTTTGACTTTATTCAGAATGAAGATGAAACTTGTGTTTACAAGAAGTTTAGTGGGAGCCATGTGGCATTCCTAGTATTATATGTTGATGATATATTACTAATAGGGAATGACATTCCTTCTCTATAGACTGTGGAGACTTGGTTCAGAAATAATTTCTCAATGAAAGACTTAGGCGATTCGACCTATATATTAGGGAACATGATCTATAGCGATAGATCAAGGAGATTGATCGGCCTAAGTTAGAGTACATACATTGACAAAGTTTTACATCGATTTCGAATGCAAAGAGGCTAAATGGATATGTCCCAATGTCTCATGGGATAATGATCTCAAAATAAAATTTGTCATAAATCATTGGATGATAAGGACCGCATGAGTAAAGTTCCATATGCGTTAGCAATTGGTTTTATAATGTATGCAATGATATGTACTCGTCCTGATGTCTCGTATGCTTTAAGCATGACGAGTAGATACCGGTCTAATCCAGGTGAAGGTCACTGGACGGCAGTCAAGAATATTCTTAAGTACTTGAAGAGGACTAAAGATTCATTCTTGTTATATGGAGGAGATGTGAAGCTAGTTGTAAGAGGTTTCAGTGATGCTAGTTTCTAGACAGACAACGATGATTTAATGGTTCTGTCTGGCTTTGTGTTTTATCTATTTTTATTGAGATATTGTATGCTGGAATGGTTCACAGCAGAGACAGTTGTTGATTCTACAATAGAGCCTGAGTATATTAATGCTTGCGAAGCAGCCATGGAGACTGTTTGGGCATGTACTTAGGAGATATCACCTAATTAATGAGATTAATGATCAAGGAGATATACATATATGTAAAGTGCATACTAATAATAATATTGCAGACCCACTGACTAAGGCTTTGTCGCAGCAGAAGCATGAAAGTCACACTAGTTCCATGAGTATTGGATACTTGGGTAATTGGCTCTAGTGCAAGTGGGAGATTGTTAGTAATTGTGCTCTAGAGACAATACTTTTTATATTTTAAGGAAAATATTTATTATTAAGGATTATGTTTTATTGATTATTATTTATTTATTATATTTTATTTACTGCGTAATAAATTGAAAACATAATAAATGTCCTTGGAATTTTGATACGTATTATATATTTTTAAGTATGTGACTTAAAAATGAGATTATATGAATAGTATCTTGTTCCTAAAATTTCCTAGTCGAGTATTATTATTTAAGGACAATAATAATGCACAAAGACTAGTATGTTTCTTGACAGATGATCACATCTCATTGGTCATAGGTATGGTGATACTAAAGTCAAGAACATAAGTGCATGTCTCAATGCATGGCACTGGAATGAGCCGCCGTGATATTCTACATGTTAAATAAGTGTCATAAGTAATTCTCACTGTGATAATGGTGTAATGATCCTTAGACCTGAAATCATTATATTTCTATACGAGAATTAATATACTTTTATTATATTAAAAGTTACCTTTGATCGGGTGATGATAAAAGTGGACATTGGGTATATTATGAATCGTGTGAGAAATATGAATGATCTAGATGAGATTTAATCCTCATAATTCTAGGAGTGATATTATTGACCTCTTGTTTGAGTGAGACTATGAAATGCACGGCCGTGCTCAAATGTTGATTTGATTTTAATAGTCTACTCATCGATCAAGAAAATAAAGATTAAATTATGAAGAGGATGACACGAGACATGCCTTGAGTTTAATCTATAATATCAAGATTAAATGGATTATATTACATGGAACATTATTCACGAAAGGCTTAATCGAATCACCGATTTATTATTATTACTTGGGTAGCAATGATGTATTACTAGATGTCGCTCATTGTTTACAATTTTAATTAGATATTAAAATTGTTGCCAACGTAATAATAACCTACAGGGTCACACACAAAGAACGCTTGAAGGAGAAATAATTTAAATTAAATAAGTAATTTATTTTATTTATGATATTAATTAAGTATGACTTAATTAATTATATAAATAGAATAAATGAATTATTTAAACTAATTCTAAAATTAATAATTAATTAATTAAGTGAGACTTAATTAAATAATTTAAAATCTTGGATTAGTATTAATTATAATTAGAAAACTTATTCATCTCTCTATATAATCTCTTTATGTGCTGATTTAATTTAAGAGACATATTTTTACTAAAACCCTAGCCGTTTTGAGAAAAGAGGAAGATAGAGATAGAGAAGCAGTTTTCGGGTGCTAGTACAAATCAATCCTTCATGAAAAGTGTTCGTGTGGATAACGTAGAGCGTAGATCGCGAGAGCGGGATACGTGGTGATTAAACAAGCTTTGGACCTCCATTAATCTTCCATTAATGAACTGTTAAAGCTTAGAAAGGTATTTATTCTTTATCTCCGAATTAAATCTTTTGTTTTCGCATGGATCCTGCGGAGGCTTTCGCTATTTTGATTTATTTTTCGCGTTTATTCCGCTGCGTTTGTGCCTCGAAACCCTTCATTAAGAACAAAGATCAAACACAAAGATATGAATGAATATTGTTTGTATTATTGACGAGTAAATACAAACTCTCCTAGAGTGTACACAGACCCTAGCAGCTTCTCTGTGTTTCTCACAGCAACTCTCTCTATCTCTATGCTCTCACAAAAGTTAGACTTGGACAACTTGAAAAAATACAATTAGGTTACATAGAGTATTTATATAGAGAGTTGCCTATCAACTAATAATAGAAAATCAAATTACAATAGGAATAGAATTCCTAATTATTAGTTGACAGTTTTCTTCTAAAATTCTCTTTATTTCCCATAGCATATCTGCAATATAATTGTCTTTATCTTCGAAGACTTTCCATTCCTATGATTATCTTCCAAATTTAGCTTCAACTTTATAGACTCTGAAATTTTCAGACTCTGACAAACAATAGACTCTGATAGTCTATAGACCCTGATCACCTTCCAGACTCCGATCTTCATTTAGACGCCGGTTTCACTTTCTACAGAAAATCTTCTAAGTACAAGTGGCAAGAATGTTGACTATCTAGACTCTGAATATAAAAGTTCAGAGACTAGAAAGACTTATTACAAATAGACTATGCTAGACCCTGTTCTAGTATTTTGTACATCATCAAATGAATACATTACTAAAAATTTCCCCCTATTTATGCTTTATAAAATGTAAGCATAAATCAAGGTTTGATGATGTCAAAAATAAAGAATGAAACAATTAATCTAGAAAAGTATAAAAATTTATAAGGAAAAAGAATTAAATCTCACTTGATCTTCTCAAACGTTGAATTGTTCTTTAGAAAAGACTTCAGCATATTCTCCTCCACAATAGTAAGAGCTTCACCAACATACTTCTTCAACTTTTTCATTAGAACATTTAATTTGACAATAAGTTGCTCTTAGATCATTTGCACGGCATTCTTGTTCTTTTAATGTCTCAACATTAGAACACTAATTTTCCCACTCATAGGTTGAAACCCAAAGTAGTGACCCACACCTTCTTGGAATTTGATTTGTTTTTTTTTCTAATGGCATGTCTGGATCATTGCTTTCAGCATCAACATATTTTAAAGAAAATTTGCCAATCTGTCTATTTGTCTGTCTATGTAGAGTCAGCTTCTTGTCAATCTCCATAAACCATTTGTGTGTGACAGCCTCTTTGCTTTTATTCACTTCATAAGCAATTTGCAAGAGAAGTCTAATATACTATAATTCTTCAGCCTATTTGAAGAAGATGAAGTTTGATTGACTAATCCATCTAACAGATCCTCCTTCTAAAAAGTATACAAGCATCTCATTTTGGACCTTTTATGTACCTCCCTGACCTCCTGGCACCATTCTTTCAAAAACATTATAGACATTTTGAGCAGATACCATTTTGTTTAAGTGTTTTTGTGTAATCTTCTCAAACTGACTATCTGTCAAGGATCGAAGATCCCTGATTAGAGTAGTTGTTCTATTAATATCAGATTCTTCAAGTCCTCCAAGTCCTATCTTTTTTTTAGCTCTTGGCTGCAAATTTGATTGTCTGCATTGCCAGTATGTAAGTTATTGAATTTCATCAGAGTCTGATCTTTTTCTTTGCTTATCAGAGTTTGGCTTAGACTCTAATTTCCTATGTCCAGTCCTTGACTGGTGTGATTGAGTTTTTGCTAATACAGCCACTCCAGACTACTTTTGTTGCACACCACCAGGACCCCTATGACCATGAGAACTATCACCAGCTTCATCATCATCACCATCTGTCCTCCTTTTAACTCCCTTTTGTTTAGCTTTCTTGCATACATCATTCTTATTTTTCCTGAAGGAATCACCAACTTTCTTATCCCCCTTTTTGATATCATTACCACCTGTGACAGCCAAAAGAATATGTTCAAGGACTGAGGAGATGTCGACATGTGATGCAATGACTGAATCAACCTTGGTGGTTAGATCAGAGACTGTTGTTTAGAGTTTGGCTTGATTGGCAGTGATATCAACAATAACATCTTTGAAAGTGACTTCTTTGGATAATTGAAGAGAATGAATTCTGTCAAATTGAGTTTTGAGTAGAGAAGTAGTATTATCAACACCAGTAAGCTTTGTTTGAATGTGAGAGATGTTCTTGACCACACCAGCCAATTAGGCAGTGACATTCTCTATCTCAGCCTTAATATCTACATCTATAGCTTTGTCTTCGTCAATGAAAGAGGCATCAACGTCCTTATCAGGATAATGACCATGTTCTTGCAAAAAGGAATTCTTTTGAAAAGCCTTAAGTCTCTCAGACTTGTGGATGGCCAGGATACACTTAAAAGTAGCTTTATCATCAATGCCTTTAAGTTTTGCTGATTCCCAAGATTGAGGAAAAATCTGATCAAAATATATAAAAGATGGATTAACTTTCCCATCATCCTCAGAAGTTCAATGATCCTTCATATCAACATCAACAAGCTCAATCTTTGTAACTGGAGGTGTAGACTCTGGTGGTTGAATAGACTCTGAAACTGCATAAGGGACTATAGACCCTGACACCTCCTTAGAGTGATCAGACTCTGTAGACTCTAGAAGCCTAGCCTAAATAGGCATAATAATAATTGGGGCATCTGACTTCAATTCTGCAGTCTCAGGTTGAATGTTAGTTGTATCCACCAAAGCCTCCATGACTCTGTCTGTTCTCCTTGCTAAAGAATCCACTAAATGTTATTATGATCTCTGTGTGAATGACTTTTGAGCAGCTAGAGTCTCCTCCTTCTTGCCAATCTGTAAGATCGAGAAAAATGAATTTTCATTCATCCCCTACTTCAACTCATTGAACCAACTTTTGAGAAATACTTGAACCCAATAAGTAAAGCTAGGTTCAAGATACCATATTCTCTCATTCTCACAGTGGGGGTCGAAAACCCAATTTCTCAATCTCACTCAAGCTCTCTACAACCTTTTCTACCTCTCTTTTTGCCTAAACCAGTGTCAGCCTCTCATTTATTTTTTTCACTCAGTTTGGAGGGTGCACTCAAAAATCCTACAGAAGAGGGTGTGAGAGAAGTAAGAGATGCTTCAATACCCGAACCGCCTTGATAGAAGGGAACCCCTGCAAATGTCTAAAGGCTAGGGGTTTCCACCAAGAGGTGAGCATCAACATACTCTGAACCCTTACTAGTTTATACTTTTTTCCAGAGTTTGTTGGCTCCAGTATTCTAGTCTCAGGGTCTACTCTAGACTCTAACTGCTTCAGTATGACTTCATTAGAAGCCAAAGTCTGAGTGTCACCATCTTTGACTATTAGTGCATGAGACTCCCCCTCAAGGTGGATAGGTTCTGATAGAGTAGATTATAGAATTTCTTCATGAGCTTCCATCCGAGTATGTCCTCCCATATCACTTGAGTTCTCATTAGCATATTATTAAGTTGCCAAGGAGGGCCTAACAGCATGCCCCCCTGCCACACTATCACCCATCCTCTGACTAGGTGGTTCTTGTATGGGTGAGGCAAACTAAGCACCTATTTCACTAGTCACCACTGGTGCACTAGTCCCATCCTCCAACTTCCTTTCAGCACATGCTACCTCATGTGGTTCCACCATAATTAATGCATCCAAGTTGTCATTGAGAAAGGTCCTGGCATGGATTGCATTGATGGCCTGGGCATGTCATGTGAAAGGAATCCTGTAATTCCTTTGTAATTTTCTGATAAGAAGAGCCCTTGATTTGATCCAATCTACTCTGATAGGTTGGATAGATATATTTGTTGGCCACCTTCCCTACATTGTGGACAAGATAATCAACCACCTTCCTTGAAAGAGGATGAATAATAGAAATCCAGTCAATGGTTGTCTTGTAAGTAATCCCTTTTATGCCAAATTGCTTCATAGTCAAAAACTGGTTGCTCAACCTCAGTTTCCAACTCAGCAACAAACTCTAATTCTCTCTTTTTATGGACCTTAACCTTTTAAGGCTGTTTTGATTTTGGTTTTTCAGAGTATGAAACACCAAGTGCTTTGAGAACGACATTAGTCCTGCCTTCTATGAGCCCTGCAGCTTGAGTTTGTAGTAAAGAGTTGAAGAGGTAGATGTATAGATTTGTTACTGCCTCTTGTGCAGAAAGATGTAGTTCGTCATCCTCATCTTCCTTAGGGCCTCATAAGAAGAAAGAAGATCCAAGACCTGTTGTTATGTCTTGAAGGAATCTAGATCTTCAAGTGATTCCACCAAAGAATATAAGAAGATAAGTACCTCATCAGTTGAAGTAATGATTGAATCAATAAGACATGATGCTGCTTCCTTTGGCATTCCTTCCCAAAATGTCTCATGATCAGAGTCTGAATGCAGTCTAGACTCTGACTCAACATTAGACTCTGGTTCAGGAGATTTTTGTATTTCAGAGTCTGGCTCTATAGGAGCCTTGGGAGCATCTGTTTCCTGCCAAACAGGGTTAGTGACAACAATAGGCTTGTGTGTGTGTGTGCAGAATAAGCCTTCCTCAACCTCTTGTACTTCTTAGCAAAGTATTTCTCAAGAGACTCAATTTGAGAATCTTGAGGTGCATCCCTAGGTTTTTTTAGAGACTATAGCCTTTGGAGAGTCTACAGTCTTGGCTTGAAGGTTAGAATCAAGTTTATCATGACCCTCTTTTAGCAAAGAAAGTCCTTCAACAAATTTTTTCGCTAGAGGTGTGAGTTCCTCATCACTTTGCTCATCTACTAGCCTGGTTTGGATCAATCTCCTCATCTTTATAACTGGTGTCTTTTGAGAGACACTAGAGATTGGTTTCTTTTTGGATTTTGGTTTTGGAGATTGTTTGGTTGAAGGTGATTTGGCTACTTAGGTCGGTGCAGGGGGACTCTCCATCACTTGTTTTTGCACCATTTTACCACTAAAGAATGAAGAATTATAGATGGAAGGTTTGTAGTTAGAGAGTTTTATCTGCATTACCTGTGGATATGTCATGACAGATAGACTCTTTTTCTTGTCATCAATTCTCTTGATGTCAAATATATTATGAATGAAGTAACTAAGGAGAAGCATAAGGAATCTATGATAATAGACCTTTTTCCTCCCCTCCTGCACATTATTCAATTTTGCTCCCATTTGAGTGAGCAACATATCACCAATGTTGATCACTTTATCAATTAGGAGACTGTGACTATTCTGATAAGTGATAAAAGTTAAGGCATCAAATCCACTGCATTTACCAGTGAAACACTTAATAATTTGATCAAAAAAGAAAGACCACTCTTTTCTCAAAAAAGGCCTAGTTATTTTACTCATATTGTCTAAACTACCAGAATAACCTAGTGATTTAAACATACTCTTAATATCTTCATCAGAAACAATCGAAATATGTTTTAACAGGAAGTTTAAACACAGAGTTAAGAACATCAGCAGTTACATCAAATGTTAAGTCACCAAAGGTAAAAATAATCTTACCTGGTTGATCCTGAGTAGGATCAACTACCTTTACAAAGCTCCATGCCTGTGATACTGCATCCATATTAATGAGAGGAGATGCCTTGGGAATGTAAATGAGCTCACTCTACTCCAAGAAATCCATCATAGGATAGTAGTCAGCGTCTACCCCTTTCTTGTCTCCTAGGGTTGCCACGTGATTCGTTGTCATGAACTCAAAGTCCCCAAATGTGAATGTTTGTGTTCTTTTTCTGCCTGATTAAAATCAACTCAATATGAATTAAAGCTTTGAATTAAGAACAAAGATCAAACACAAAGATATGAATGAATACTGTTTATATTATTGACGAGTAAATACAAACTCTCCTAGGGTGTACACAAACCCTAGAAGCTTCTCTGTGTTTCTCACAACAACTTTCTCTATCTCTATGTTTTCACAAAAGTTTGACTTGGACAACTTGACAAAATATAATTAGGTTACATAGAGTGTTTATATAGAGAGCTGCTTATCAACTAATAACAGAAAATCAAATTGCAATAGGAATATAATTCCTAATTATTAGTTGACAGTTTCCTTCTGAAATTCTCTTTCCTTCCCATAGTATATCTGAAATATAATTGTCTTTATCTTCGAAGACTTTCCATTCTCGTGATCATCTTGCAAATTTAGCTTCAACTTTATAGACTCTGAAATCTTCAGACTCTGACAGACTATAGATTCTGATAGTCTATAGACCCTGGTCACCTTCCAGACTCCGATCTTCATCTAGACTCTGGTTTCACTTTCTACAGAAAATCTTCTAAGTACAATTGACAAAAATATTGACTATCTAGACTCTGATTATAAAAATTCAGAGACTAGAAAGACTTATTACAAATAGACTATGCTAGACCATGTTCTAGTATTTTGTACATCATCAAATGAATATATTCCTAATATATGATTAGAATAATATCATTTGAATTAAACTCAACATTACCCTTTTAATAGTAAATGTTTTTTGTTTAAAATTAGAAACATTAAAAAAAATTAAAATAAAAAAAGAAACGTTAGCATTTATATGAGCCACTGAATTCAAACCAAAAATCTAATTTTAATCGTTCAAATCTTAACCTTTTATCTAAAAATTTATCTATTGAATCCTACAATTTTCATTGATTATTTTGTTTTTGCCTCCATTGACTCCCCCATTAGTTTCGTTCATAACCTTATTCTTGTATTTTGATGTTCATTTTTTTTAAATATATATATATATATATTTAATGTTTTGAGATAATTTGAACGTAGTTGAGTAAAATTATTTTCATGAAATTTTTGTTGAATAATTTTTTGTTTAAAAATTCAAAACGATAGTTATTACAAAGTCTTTAGTGTAGAGATTGTTCAAGGAAGTTTTCGATAACCGAGATAGAACCCATATGTAAAAACAATGTTAAATCATATTTTCATGAAAAAATAAAATATTATAAAAAAGTGAATAATTTTTTTTTATCATGAGCGAATAAACTACTTCAACAACTAAATTTTTTGACAAATAAATAATAATTTAAAATGGTAGATAAAAATAATAATTAATTAGATTTTAAAATATGTTAATAACTCGAGCAACAAAGTCCGTAAAATAAAACTAATTAAGGTATAATTTTTTATATATTTGTATTTAATTGGATAAATTTACGTGTATATTTATAGATTAGTAAAAAATGTGTTTTTAATTGGGCTATCAAAAAAATTCGAAATATCCGATATCCGTTCGAAATATCTGTATCCGTATTCGAAATAAAGCGAATATTATTTGTATCCGAAATAAAGAAAATATTGTTAGGAAATAAACACTGATGCTGTCAGAGAATACCTGAACATAGTTTATGTTGATGTCATCAGAGATTAGGAAGTTGTCGGTCAGAGTTTACTCTATCAGAGAATACTAAATCAAAGTTTACTCTAATAGAGAATGCTCAAATCAGAGAATAGCAACCGATAGAGTTTATCAATAAGAGTTTGTGAAGAAAATAAGATAGTGAAGAAAGAAAACAAATACAAGTCTATTGCCTTATTAAAACTATTCTTTTCATAATCTGTTTTGTAATTGAATTTTAACTGTGTCTATATAAACACAGACATATGTTAACATTATTGTAACTTTCAAGTCTTATTTTTCATAACCTAACAGCTCTTAAGAACATTAATTTTCTTGAGAGAGTTTTGTACACAGTTGATTTTTAATACAAAAATTGTTTCCTCCATACTTGTGTTCTTAAATCAATTTACTTGATACTATTATATTCAACCCCCTTCTATAATAGATAATCATCTGGGCAAACAATTGGTATCAGAGTAGGCAGTTAAATTCAATTGAAAGATCATAAAAACAAGTCTGAAAACAAGTATGAAAGCATAAGAATTCCAATCTTGAAGAAAGCTGAGTACCCTACATGGAGGGTGAAGATGTTGATGTTCCTGGAAGTCACAGATCATGATTATTTGGATAGAATTAATGAAGGCCGATATCTTCAACAAAATTAGTACCATCAATAATTGTAGAAGGAAGACAGGTCCCTGAATACTACACCTTAAAAGATAAATGATGTGCTAAAAATATACATTTTAAATTGCAAGTGCACAATTCACATCGTTTTAATAATTTAAAGATTCGTTCCGCAAGGACTAAAATTATTTTTACAAAAACTTTAATTTTCAATTTAGGCGAATTAGACCAATTAATTTTGAGATGAGTTATTAACCAAGGACAAAAAAAAAGAATGATAATAAGCTAATTAAAAATTCAAGTAACGAAACTAACTAAACTTTAAACATTAATTAAAATACTTGACAAATAAAAAAAATGGACAAAGGAAGACTAATGCTTTTAAATCTAGATCTACAAACTAAAGACCATAGTTAATACTACTAAAATTAGATCTAAAATTCAATACAACTCAAAAGCAAAACTACATCTAAAATATCAAACCATTAAAGCTATTTTAACAAATCTAACAACTAAAAAGTAGATCTAAATTCTAACACCCAACAAGAAATAAATTTAGCTCTAAAATATTAAACCCACTAATAAAATGGAGATTTAAAAGGGGTTCAACTACAACATAAAAAGAAAAGTAGATCCAAGAACATTAAACTAAAAAGGCTCCTTTCAATTCTCAAGTACTTTACTTTTTTACTTGATGAAATTGAAATGGGTCATAGCCATAAAGGTGAATGAGACAAGTAAAATATAAAAGTAAATCTAAAATTTAAAGAGCTAAGTTTTGACACTACCAACAACTAAATCTATATCTAAAATATTTAAACAACTACAAGTAAATATCAAACCCAACAACCAAAACTAGTTCTACCATCTAGAATAAAAAACCAACTAATAATAATAAATTTAGAGATCTAAATCATTGAACCCACATTTAAAATAGAGATTTAAAGGGGCTCATGACAAGATCATAAACAATAAAACTAAGGAGTAAAGTAGAGAGATAAGTAAACTAGATCTAGAATATTAATCTAAAAGGCTCCTTTCATTTCCCAAGTATACAACTTGTGGTACTTAGAAAGATATCATAGCCATAAATTTAAAGAAGATAAGATGAAGACTAACATAAAAATAAATTAAGACTTAAAGAAGATAAGATGGAGACTAGCATAAAAGAAAATAAAGACTTGCATTAATATGAAAAGTGTTTACAATATTTGAGAGAGCTAAAAACTAGATCTAGAAAATTAAAAGAGAGGCTACTACTAAAACTAGGGTACAAACTAGAGATGATTACAATGAGAGAATGAGATGTATTTATAGGCTAGGACTAGGGTTTTGGGTGGTGTTGGGTCAATCCCCACCATTCAAATGAGGTGCTTGGTGGTAAAATCTACACCATTGATTTTTGATTTCATCCACCAACTTGCTCTTTTGTCTTTTTCTCCTCTTTACTTTGTTGGCTTCCTTTTCTTCCCTTTTTTGCCCTTTCTAACCCATTCTTTCTCCTTTATTTATTTAATTTACTTATCTATAAAATAAAGAAAATGCAATAAATTAACTAATAAAAATACGAAAGCGAGCAATAAAATAGGCATTAAAATATGTAAAATTATGCATTAATCAAATGCCCCCATACCTATCTTTTGCTCGTCCTCGAGTAAAATCAACAGTTAAAAAGCAAACTAAGAAAAGTTCTAGGCTCCTTTTCATAGGCGTGACGGGTAATTTTAGGTTTACCAACCCGTTAAACTCATAGACGATCTCTATAAGAGGAGTGTTGTCTCCTAAGGGTTTACAGAAGATATACCCATAAAATCTGTGAAATAATTCTTGCAATTGTCCCGACTCAATTTTCACTCTAGTTTTCAATGGTGTAAACAAAAAAAAATTATAGGGAAAATACATGCCTTAGCAGACTTTTCTAATAATAGTCGAATTGTAGGTAACTTCAATCTACTGGTATCGAATCTAAATGTTTACAAAAAATCTCAAGGTGTGTAGTGAATTTAAGGCCTCTGATAGATGAACTGCATACGAACATTTTCTCTTTTTCAACCAATATTGAACTGACCCAATCTCTATTAAAACAAGTATCTAGCCAAATATCACAAATTCATATATATAACCTTCTTTTTTTCTTTTTTTAATCGACTGTATAGTATCTGTTTTCTTAGGCTTTCTATGTTACCCATGTAGCGAGCTTTGGGTCAGTGACTCCCAAACCAGTTGGTCTTAGGGCACTAGGTTTTAAAATACCCCAACGGACTTAATTACTCGAGTAACAAAGGCCACAAAACAAAACTAGTCAATTCTACTTGTGCCCATCATCTCATCTATTTATTTTGAGGAATATTGGGTATTGAAGTAGTTTATTCTTTTTTATTCATTTTTTTCTTTTTTTCATTTTTTTCATTTTCATCAATTTTTTTTGCTATATATTTATTTTTCGCAAAAATTTGATTCGACATTGTTCTAACATGTGGGTTCTCTCTCAGATATCGAATAACATCCCTATACAATCTTTCCAACAAAGGTCTTGTGCATATGTGCCGTCTTGAAATTTGGTGTAAAAATCGTTCGACACAAGTTTCATAAAGAAAACCTTACTCGACTAAGTTCAAATTATCTAAAAGGCATTATATATATAATTTTTGAAAACAAATGCTAACACCAAGTAGTCCTAAAGTTCAAATAGAGGACATGACAACTCAACCTAAATATTTCTATTTTTGGATTTTTAATTTTCTATTTTTTTCTATTTTTTTTTAATTTTAACATTACTAGCACCCTCCCCCATACCTAAATTATGCATTGTCCCCAATGTATGCAAATGAGAGAGATATGATAAAATAACATGAAGAGATAATACCTGACATGGGATGACGGAGAAGCAAACTAGTTTATTCTGAAAACTTACTTTATTCAAAGATCGACAAGGTGGAGGACCTCTTCCTCGAGATCAATTGGCAATTCTAAAAATGGTTTGAGCCTTTGTCCATTAACTTTAAATATGTCACCATTATTAGGATTTTCAATTTCAATAGCACCGTGAGGAAAAACTGTTTTAACAATGTATGGTCCTTCCCACCTAGATCTCAACTTTCCAGGAAAGAGATGCAACCTAGAATTATATAAAAGAACTTTTTGACCGGGAGAAAAGGATTTTCTCAAGATGGATTTATCATGAAACACTTAAGTTCTTTCTTTATAGATTTTAGCATTTTCATAGGCATCATTCCTCATTTCCTCTAACTCAGACAATTGCAACTTCCGATGACTACCAGCAGTGGATAAATCAAAATTTAACCCTCTAATGGCCCACATGGCCCTATGTTCAAGTTCAACAGGGAGATGACACGCTTTACCAAACACTAGTCTGTAGGGAGACATACCCAAGATCGTCTTGAAAGCAGTCCGATAGGCCCATAATGCATCTATCAACTTAATGGACCAATCTTTCCTATTCGAGTTGACAGTCTTTTCTAAAATTTGTTTGATTTGCCTATTAGAGACTTCAACTTGACCACTAGTCTGAGGATGATAAGGGGCAGCCAATTTATGCGTGATGGAATACTTTTTCAAGAGAGATTCAAATTGATGATTTTTAAAGTGCTTGCCTTGGTCACTAATGATAGCTCTAGGTGTGCCAAATCGAGAAAAGATATTCTCTTTTAAGAATTAAGGACGACCTTGTTATCATTAGTCTTAGTTGGTATGGCTTCAACCCACTTAGACACGTAATCAACCGCTAAGAGAATGTAGAGATTACCAAATGAATTAGGAAAGGGCCCCATAAAATCTATTCCCCAAACATCAAAAATCTCAATGACAAGGATTGGACTCATTGGCATCATGTTTCTTCTAGTGATCGTTCCTAAATGTTGACACCTACTACAAGCGGAACAGAATTCGGCGGCATCCTTAAACAAACTAGGCCAATAAAAACCACACTGGAGTATCTTCGCGGCTGTTTTCTTAGCACTAAAATGACCTCCACAAGCTTGGTCATGACAAAAGGACAGTACGCTCCTAACCTCATGGTTTGGAATACATCTCCTAATGATTTGGTCTGGGCAATGTTTAAACAGATAAGGGTCATCCCAAAAGAAGTGTTTGACTTGAGAGAAAAATTTCAATTTATCTTGCTTAGACCAATTGGAAGGAATTTCACCGGTGGCAAGGTAATTGACAATATCGGCGAACCAAGGAGGACTACAGATTGAAAGAAGGTGTTCATCGGGAAAAGATTCATTTAAGGGTAAGTCAATAGTGGAATCCACTACTAATCGAGAGAGATGATCGGCAACAACATTTTCTGAACCCTTCTTATCCCTAATTTCTAGGTCAAATTCCTGAACCAACAAGACCCATCTAATCAATCGGGCCTTTGAGTCATTTTTGGAGAAAAGGTATCTAAGGGCTGCGTGATCGGTGTAAACAATGATTTTGGAACCGATAAGATACGACCGAAACTTCTCAAGGGCAAAGACTACTGCTAAGAGCTCTTTTTCAGTTGTGGAGTAATTAAGCTGAGCGTCATTTAAGGTCTTGCTAGCGTAGTAAATGACATGAGGTATCTTATCTATTCGTTGACCTAACACCGCCCCTACCGCATAGTCTGAAGCGTCACACATTAACTCAAAAGGTTGATTCCAATCGGGGGACTTGATGATCGGGGCTGAAGTCAATTCTTTCTTAAGGAGGTCAAAAGATTGAACACACTCACTAGTAAACTCGATTTTGACATCCTTAGAAAGAAGGTTGGTCAAGGGTCTAGCCTTCTTACTAAAATCTTTAATGAAACGTCGATAGAAACCGGCATGTCCTAAAAAGGAGCGAATTTCTTTGATAGATTTTGGTGGAGGGAGATTAGCAATAAGGTCGACTTTGGCCTTATCAACTTCGATTCCCTTTTCAGAAATTTTGTGACCAAGAACAATTACTTCCTTAACCATGAAATGACATTTTTCCCAATTAAGAACGAGGTCGGTTTCTTTACACCTTTTTAAGACTAAGTCGAGATGGTGTAGACACTGATGAAAAGAAGAACCAAAGATGGAAAAGTCATCTATAAAGACTTCTAGAAAGTCTCCTATCATGTCAGAAAAGATGCTAGTCATGCACCTTTGAAAGGTAGAAGGGCCAGTAGTTAGGCCAAAAGCTAATCGACGATAAGCGAAGGTTCCGAAAGGGCAAGTAAAAGTGGTCTTTTCTTGGTCCTCGGGAGCAATGGGGATTTGGAAATACCCAGAATAACCGTCTAGAAAGCAATAGTAAGAATGACCCGCTAACCTTTCTAACATTTGGTCCATGAAGGGTAAAGGAAAATGGTCTTTTCTAGTGGCAGCATTGAGCTTCCTAAAATCTATGCACATTCTCCAACCTGACTGAATACGAGTAGGAATTTGCTCATCATTCTCGTTGGTTACGATGGTAATACCTGACTTTTTAGGCACTACATGAACGGGACTGACCCAAGAACTATCAGAAATGGGATAGATTATCCCATTATCGAGGCATTTAAGGATTTCTTTCTTAACAACTTCCATCATGGCAGGGTTCAATCTCCTTTGAGGTTCTCTAACAGGCTTAGCATCATCAACTAAGTGAATCCTATGTTGGACAGTAGCCGGACTAATTCCTTTGATATCTGAGATACTCCACCCTATCGCTTCCTTATGTTCTCTAAGCACACTTAAAAGCTCTTTCTCTTGTGACTCGGTCAAATTAGAGGCAATTATAACCGGAAGAGAATTGTTAGGTCCTAGAAAGGCATATTTAAGAGTGTTAGGAAGAGGTTTGAGTTCTAATTCTGGCGGGCTTGACTCAACGAGTTCACTAGCTTCGAAAAGAAGGCTTGGTGGGATCTCCTGATTAGTTGTAGAAATGGTGGACTCTAACATTTGGTTGACCTCATTTGTGTAATTGGAAATATCCCAATCCTGACCAAAGTGTTTTAAACAAAAGTCAAAAGCATCACTAGGAGTCATGAGATCTTGATCAACTATTTCATCAATTAAATTGATTCCCATCGGTTGATCAAAATCATCGGATTGTTTTCCAACATGAAAAATATTTAAGTCTATTATCATATTCCCAAATGTTAGTTTCATTAATCCATTCCTGCAATTAATCAAGGCATTAGAAGTGGCTAGAAAAGGTCTTCCTAAAATGATAGGAATTTGGTTCTTAGGGTTCTTGACCGGTTCAGTTTCTAAGACCACGAAATCAACAGGAAAGACAAAGTCACCTACTTTAATTAACACATCTTCAACAACTCCCTTAGGAATCTTGACAGAACGATCCGCTAATTGAAGTGTAACATTTGTCTTTTGAAGTTCTCCTAAACCTAGGGCTTGATAGACAGAAAATGGAAGAAGGTTCACACTAGCTCCTAAGTCAAGCAAAGCTTTATCGATGAAGGTATCGCCTAAGACACACGAAATAGTAGGACAACCGGGGTCCTTATATTTTACAGGAATTTGATTTTAAAGGATCGAACTAACGTGTGATGTCAAAAAGGCTTTCTTCGGGACATGATTGGTGCGCTTATGAGTACACAACTCCTTTAGACACTTAGCATAAGAAGGAATTTGTTGGATGGCATCTAGGAGAGGAATGTTTATTTTGACTTGCTTAAAGACTTCCAAAATCTTGTCTAATTGGTCTGTTTGCTTAGATGAAATGAGTCTTTGGGGATAAGGGGCTTTGGGTTTATAGACTCTTTCACCCGGTTCTTCAGAAGAAGGTTTATTGATCGGTTCACTTGTGGATCCTTGACTTTTCAAATTCTCGGATTTTTCTACACTTGGACCCGGAAAAGGATGACTTGGTTTAGAAGTCGATTCCTCATCCTCACGAGATTTATCACCCACTTGGTTATCAACTTGCTTGCCAGACCTTAAGGAAATAACTGCATTCACATTGTCATGAGGTCTTTGGTTCATGGGAAACTTAGGATTCACCTCGGGTTGACTAGGAAACCGGTTTTTCTCCCGCTCACAAATCGTGCTAGCTAACTGACTCATCTGAACCTCTAACTTAGAGATGGCTTGAGAATTGGAATTTAAGATTTGCCTATCTTGGGTCATGGTTTGCATGAAGGTTTGTTGGGATTGAGTCAAATTCGTTTGTGATTTCAACAACGCCTCAATACTCTTCTCTAAGGAACTAAGTCTCTTATCCGAATCATTAAAACCGAGTGGGTTCAAAGGTGTTTGAGTTGAGTTTGGATAAGGACCAAGACTTTGATTTGGGTAAGAGCTAGAATTGGGCTTTTGAAAGTTGGGTTGAGACAGTTGATAGTTTTGACCTTGGTTCCATGAAAAGTTCGGGTGATTTCTCCACCCGGGGTTGTAAGTTTGTGAAAACGGGTCATTTCTAGGTCTTGGTTGGAACATAGCATTCACTTGCTCCAACTCTTGAAAATTTTGAAGTGCTTGGTTCGGAGAATTATAGTTCGCACACATAGACATTTGTGAGGGAGATCCGATGGTTTCTAAAGCTTCGAGTCGCTTAGTAAGGGTAGCTAACTTGGCCTCGGTGGCAATCGAATTATTAACTACATGCAAACCCCTAGAAGACGAGCTCGGTGATTCATTAGACTTAACAGGCTCCCTAGTGGACTCCCACAACATCGTCTTTTCTGCCAATTCCTCAAAAAATTCCCAACCCTGATCCTCATCTTTTTCCATGAACTTACCTTGACACATAGACTCTAACAAAGCAGTAGTCGGACTATCTAAGGCTTCGTAAACAATCTTACAGAGTCTCCATTTCTCTATTCCATGGTGGGGACATTGAGATAAAAGATTTTTAAAACGGTCAAAATATTTCCAAAACGACTCATTTTCTTTTTGATGAAATTGGTTTATCTCATTTGTGATTTTTTTGGTCTTGTGATTTGGAAAATATTTTTTAAGAAAAATTACCACAAATCCCTCTCACGTTGAAATAGAGTTGACTGGTAGACTATACAACCATTTTTTAGCATTTTCTTTTAAAGCGAAGTTGATTAGTCTAAGCCTAATGGAGTCCTCAATTAATTGTTGGAGTTTTTGTAAGGCACAAACCTCCTCGAATTCATGAATAAAAAGATATAGATCCTCACCTTCACTCCCGGTAAACTTTGGTAACATGCTAATGTGGTGAGACTTAATCTCGAAATTATTACCATTAATCGGTGGTAAGGTGATACACGAGGGTTGGGCAGAACGGGAGGGGTAACAGCGGTCTCTAAGAGAAACAGCCATGTTTATTACAGTTTCACTAACTTCTACGGGTTCAGAATCTGAAGAAGAAGAAGAAGACAACTCAATCGGTCTTACTAATCTAGATGATTCGTTCCTAGCCCAAGCAGTTCGCATAAACACGTAGCAAATAAGTGCAAGAATTTAAACACTCAAAAGAAAATGTGGAAAATCGAAAGAAAGAAAAAAAAAATCTAAATCTAGGGTTCCCTAAAATTAACTAGACCTTGCTCCTAACAACAAGATAATACTAAAACTCACAAAACTAAAAGTATTCGTCCTGATTGGCCAGGTCGGTGCAAGCATTGCCAAGAGGCTAAACACCTTCCTAAGACACCAATCCAAATGGCCAGGTAAGCTTTCGCTAGCCTAGACACCAACAAATGAATACTTCGAGATTTGTTCGTTTTAGGTTCTCTTCCTAGTTGAGCGCGAAATCTTAGGGCTAACGTATAATTAATTTTATTAAAAAGGCTAGGCTATGCAAGATGAGAGATTAATTGTTGCGGGCTAAGGAAAGAGTGATGAATTCTCTCCCCTTATCTTGTGATTGGGTTTTGCCCTTAAAATTTATTTAAATGATGCAACACACAACGAGTTATAAAAAAACGATAAACAATTATGGATGCTTAAACTACGTGTCCTAATCTAAAGAAAAGAAGGAATTTAACGTACCTCATTACTCCAGCAATCACCACAATTTACAAGGTACGAAAATTAAATACAAGAATTTAAATCTAAATGATGTGCTCCTAAGTAATTAATGCATGATGCAACAATTATGTATTTAACCAACTAGTTTTTTTTTTGGATTTTTAATTTTTAATTTTTTTTGATTTTTTTTAAATAACTAAGTGATGAAAAGACGAAAATAGGGAGATACGGGTTACCGAAAAATGCTTTCCGAAAATTTCTTTTTCTGCCTGATTAAAATCAACTCAATATGAATTAAAGCTTTGAATTAAGAACAAAGATCAAACACAAAGATATGAATGAATACTGTTTATATTATTGACGAGTAAATACAAACTCTCCTAGGGTGTACACAAACCCTAGAAGCTTCTCTGTGTTTCTCACAACAACTTTCTCTATCTCTATGTTTTCACAAAAGTTTGACTTGGACAACTTGACAAAATATAATTAGGTTACATAGAGTGTTTATATAGAGAGCTGCTTATCAACTAATAACAGAAAATCAAATTGCAATAGGAATATAATTCCTAATTATTAGTTGACAGTTTCCTTCTGAAATTCTCTTTCCTTCCCATAGTATATCTGAAATATAATTGTCTTTATCTTCGAAGACTTTCCATTTTCGTGATCATCTTGCAAATTTAGCTTCAACTTTATAGACTCTGAAATCTTCAGACTCTGACAGACTATAGACTCTGATAGTCTATAGACCCTGGTCACCTTCCAGACTCCGATCTTCATCTAGACTCTGGTTTCACTTTCTACAGAAAATCTTCTAAGTACAATTGACAAAAATATTGACTATCTAGACTCTGATTATAAAAATTCAGAGACTAGAAAGACTTATTACAAATAGACTATGCTAGACCATGTTCTAGTATTTTGTACATCATCAAATGAATATATTCCTAACATATGATTAGAATAATATCATTTGAATTAAACTCAACATTACCCTTTTAATAGTAAATGTTTTTTGTTTAAAATTAGAAACATTAAAAAAAATTAAAATAAAAAAAGAAACGTTAGCATTTATATGAGCCACTGAATTCAAACCAAAAATCTAATTTTAATCGTTCAAATCTTAACCTTTTATCTAAAAATTTATCTATTGAATCCTACAATTTTCATTGATTATTTTGTTTTTGCCTCCATTGACTCCCCCATTAGTTTCGTTCATAACCTTATTCTTGTATTTTGATGTTCATTTTTTTTAAATATATATATATATATATATATTTAATGTTTTGAGATAATTTGAACGTAGTTGAGTAAAATTATTTTCATGAAATTTTTGTTGAATAATTTTTTGTTTAAAAATTCAAAACGATAGTTATTACAAAGTCTTTAGTGTAGAGATTGTTCAAGGAAGTTTTCGATAACCGAGATAGAACCCATATGTAAAAACAATGTTAAATCATATTTTCATGAAAAAATAAAATATTATAAAAAAGTGAATAATTTTTTTTTATCATGAGCGAATAAACTACTTCAACAACTAAATTTTTTGACAAATAAATAATAATTTAAAATGGTAGATAAAAATAATAATTAATTAGATTTTAAAATATGTTAATAACTCGAGCAACAAAGTCCGTAAAATAAAACTAATTAAGGTATAATTTTTTATATATTTGTGTTTAATTGGATAAATTTACGTGTATATTTATAGATTAGTAAAAAATGTGTTTTTAATTGGGCTATCAAAAAAATTCGAAATATCCGATATCCGTTCGAAATATCTGTATCCGTATTCGAAATAAAGCGAATATTATTTGTATCCGAAATAAAGAAAATATTGTTAGGAAATAAACACTGATGCTGTCAGAGAATACCTGAACGTAGTTTATGTTGATGTCATCAGAGATTAGGAAGTTGTCGGTCAGAGTTTACTCTATCAGAGAATACTAAATCAAAGTTTACTCTAATAGAGAATGCTCAAATCAGAGAATAGCAACCAATAGAGTTTATCAATAAGAGTTTGTGAAGAAAATAAGATAGTGAAGAAAGAAAACAAATACAAGTCTATTGCCTTATTAAAACTATTCTTTTCATAATCTGTTTTGTAATTGAATTTTAACTGTGTCTATATAAACACAGACATATGTTAACATTATTGTAACTTTCAAGTCTTATTTTTCATAACCTAACAGCTCTTAAGAACATTAATTTTCTTGAGAGAGTTTTGTACACAGTTGATTTTTAATACAAAAATTGTTTCCTCCATACTTGTGTTCTTAAATCAATTTATTTGATACTATTATATTCAATCCCCTTCTATAATAGATAATCATCTGGGCAAACAATTGGTATCAGAGTAGGCAGTTAAATTCAATTGAAAGATCATAAAAACAAGTCTGAAAACAAGTATGAAAGCATAAGAATTCCAATCTTGAAGAAAGCTGAGTACCCTACATGGAGGGTGAAGATGTTGATGTTCCTGGAAGTCACAGATCATGATTATTTGGATAGAATTAATGAAGGCCGATATCTTCAACAAAATTAGTACCATCAATAATTGTAGAAGGAAGACAGGTCCCTGAATACTACACCTTAAAAGATAAATGATGTGCTAAAAATATACATTTTAAATTGCAAGTGCACAATTCACATCGTTTTAATAATTTAAAGATTCGTTCCGCAAGGACTAAAATTATTTTTACAAAAACTTTAATTTTCAATTTAGGCGAATTAGACCAATTAATTTTGAGATGAGTTATTAACCAAGGATAAAAAAAAGAATGATAATAAGCTAATTAAAAATTCAAGTAACGAAACTAACTAAACTTTAAACATTAATTAAAATACTTGACAAATAAAAAAAAGGACAAAGGAAGACTAATGCTTTTAAATCTAGATCTACAAACTAAAGACCATAGTTAATACTACTAAAATTAGATCTAAAATTCAATACAACTCAAAAGCAAAACTACATCTAAAATATCAAACCATTAAAGCTATTTTAACAAATCTAACAACTAAAAAGTAGATCTAAATTCTAACACCCAACAAGAAATAAATTTAGCTCTAAAATATTAAACCCACTAATAAAATGGAGATTTAAAAGGGGTTCAACTACAACATAAAAAGAAAAGTAGATCCAAGAACATTAAACTAAAAAGGCTCCTTTCAATTCTCAAGTACTTTACTTTTTTACTTGATGAAATTGAAATGGGTCATAGCCATAAAGGTGAATGAGACAAGTAAAATATAAAAGTAAATCTAAAATTTAAAGAGCTAAGTTTTGACACTACCAACAACTAAATCTATATCTAAAATATTTAAACAACTACAAGTAAATATCAAACCCAACAACCAAAACTAGTTCTACCATCTAGAATAAAAAACCAACTAATAATAATAAATTTAGAGATCTAAATCATTGAACCCACATTTAAAATAGAGATTTAAAGGGGCTCATGACAAGATCATAAACAATAAAACTAAGGAGTAAAGTAGAGAGATAAGTAAACTAGATCTAGAATATTAATCTAAAAGGCTCCTTTCATTTCCCAAGTATACAACTTGTGGTACTTAGAAAGATATCATAGCCATAAATTTAAAGAAGATAAGATGAAGACTAACATAAAAATAAATTAAGACTTAAAGAAGATAAGATGGAGACTAGCATAAAAGAAAATAAAGACTTGCATTAATATGAAAAGTGTTTACAATATTTGAGAGAGCTAAAAACTAGATCTAGAAAATTAAAAGAGAGGCTACTACTAAAACTAGGGTACAAACTAGAGATGATTACAATGAGAGAATGAGATGTATTTATAGGCTAGGACTAGGGTTTTGGGTGGTGTTGGGTCAATCCCCACCATTCAAATGAGGTGCTTGTTGGTAAAATCTACACCATTGATTTTTGATTTCATCCACTAACTTGCTCTTTTGTCTTTTTCTCCTCTTTACTTTGTTGGCTTCCTTTTCTTCCCTTTTTTGCCCTTTCTAACCCATTCTTTCTCCTTTATTTATTTAATTTACTTATCTGTAAAATAAAGAAAATGCAATAAATTAACTAATAAAAATACGAAAGCGAGCAATAAAATAGCATTAAAATATGTAAAATTATGCACTAATCAATAAAAAGAAGTGGACAAATGAGGAAAAGTTAGAAGTACTCAAATATGCAAAGGTAAGGAACATTATACATAACAGTCTTGACTCTATGATGTCCAACAAAGTAATTACATGCAAAACTGCTAATGAAATCTGGGATGCACAAAAGTTCAATGCCAAGGAACCAAGGAGATAAAGAAGAACAAGAGATATGTCCTTATACAAGAATATGAATATTTTTAATCTAAATAGAATGAGTCCCTTATAGATATCTATGACAGATTTCTAACTCTGCTGAACAACTTGGCTTTGATGGATAAGGTGTGTGCAATGAAGATTCAAACACCAAGTCTCTTAGGGCTCTTCCTGAAGAATGAGATCTATAAACATCTTTAATAAGAGACATGACTGATTTAGATGAGATATCTTTAGATAAGTCTATGGAAAATTGAAGACTCGTGACTTGGAATTACAACAAAGAAGGAATAGGAAAAGTAGCAGACAAAATTTATTGCTTTGAATGTTGAGGCCAAGATTGAAGAACCAAAATAAAAAAAATCATAAAGCCTCAATAAGAAAACAAAAAGCTATAATGATAAATGAAAAAAGTGAATCAGAGTTTGAGACAAACTCTGATGTAAACTCTGATGACTCCACAAACTCTGACATGATGGAGATGGTTGTTATGATTGTTAAAGGCTTCCAAAAGATGAAGTAAAGAAAGTACAGAAGGCAAGAGAATTTTTAGAAAAGGCATGGAGAACCAGAAAAGAAAGAAAGATTCAGGAAAAGAGAAGATAGAGATGGAAAATGAAAAACTATTGATAAGTCAAAGGATAATTGTTACAAGTGTAAGAAGATGGGGCACTTTGCTACTGAATGCAGAAACAAGGAATCTTGAAAAGCACTCATCACATCAAAAAAAGATTGGATGGATTCATCATATTCTGAAGAGGAACCAAATTATGCACTCATGGCAAACAATGATGCTCCAAACTCTGATAAGGTACCAGACTCTGTCTTTAATTTTCAAACTGAAAATATATGTGAATTAAAGTCTTTTATTAGATCTTTTCATGTTAGTTTTAAATCACAGTATCTTGAGAATGAAAGACTAAAATCTGATATACAAACTCTGACCGCTAGGATTGAAATTCTTGAATCTAAAAATTCACACATACTTAGCACTAAGAAAGACTATGATAATGCTATTCATATGCAAACTCATTAGAAATTCAAGTTGAATATCTGAAATCTGAGATAGCTAAAGAGAAGGAAACCTTCATAGTTTGGAAAAACTCGGGCAAAAAAGTCCAACAAATGCTTTCTAACAAAAATTAGACTTATGACTTAGGTTATGAATCTGATAAGGATACACACACTAAAACATACACAAAAGGAACATTGAGTGAACCTATGAAATTTATTAGAGCAATTAATGCCAAAAAGAATATATCTGGAGAAAACTCTAATCATAACAAAGGTAAAAACAATAGTGTGTTAGAAAATAAAAAGGTAAATATAGGATTACTCTCACAGAAGAAACTTAATAATAAGTTGAAGGCATTCACTAATAAAAACAAACCTAAAAAGGTAAAAAGAAATTAAATGGCAAATTAAGAATTACTAAGAAAAATAACTATAAGTATATCCCTGATGCTCCTAGAAAAACCTGTTTTACTTGTGGTAATTCAAATCACCTTGCCATTGATTGTAAATAAAACAAAAAAAATGAACCTAAGAGACCTAGTTCAGAGGCTAGAAAACAAATTAGATATAGACCACAAAATCCCTGTTTTCACTGTGGTAATTTATGGCATTCAATTTATACATGCAAAGAATATCATAGTTTGTATTATAATTATTTTGAATCATTACCTCAACTAAATGAATCTCCAAAACATGTTGTCAAACAAATTTATGTGATAAAATCTGATAAAAGAAAAGTAAACTCTGACAGTATAAACTCTGTTAATGCAAACTCTAATAATGCAAACTCTGTTAACATAAACTATGATAAAAATACTTCTACTGCAAGAACTAACACGTTTCAAAATAAAGGACCCAAACTTGTTTGGGTTCCCAAATCTACTAATTAATTTGCATTAACTGATTGCAGGGAAACAGGAAAAACATCCTAATGATTGATAGTGGATATTCTGCACATATGACTGGAAACAAATCCCTACTTTCAGAGTTTAAGGGGAAGGTTGACCCAGCGGTATCTTATGGAGATGGTAACAAATGAAGAACACTGGGATATGGAAATATTATTATTGGAAATGTCATCATTGAGAATGTAGCTATGGTTGAAAGACTCGAGCATAATCTGTTAAGTGTGAGTCAAATGACAGACAGAGGTTATTATGTGGAATTTCATGAAACTCATTGTGAAGTGAAAAGCAAGAAGGATGACAAAGTAGTTCTTATTGGTCACAGACATAACAACTTATTTAAAACTAGCTTGGATATAAACTCTGATGGTCTCTTAACTTTTTTACTTGGAAAGACATCATCTTTGAAAAGTTCGAATTGGCACAAAAAGCTGTGTCACTTGAACTTTGGAAACATTAATGAATTGGTGAAAAAAGATCTAGTAAGAGGTCTTCCAAAAGTTCAATTTTATCCTGATGGACTCTGTGATTCATGTCAAAAGGCCAAACAAAAGAAGATATCTTTTAAGAGCAAAACTGAAAATTCTATTGATCAACCTTTTCATCTATTGCATCTTGATTTATTTGGTCCTGTCAACATTATGCCTATTGGAAAGAAGAAATATACTCTGTTGATAGTTGATGATTAGACTAGATTTACATGGGTGTACTTTTTGTATAAAAGGATGAAACTGTAGAGATAATTTTTGATCATATTGCAATGATTGAAAATGGATCACCACACAAGGTAAAGAATTTAAGGAGTGACAATGAAACAGAGTTTAAGAACTCTGCAACGGAGGAATTCTGCTCAACAAAAGGAATTATTCAACAATTCTCAGCACCTAGCACACCTTAACAAAATGGTGTAGTTGAAAGAACGAACAGAACTCTAATTGAAGCTGCCAGAACAATGTTAGAAGGAGCAAAGCTACATAAATATTTTTGGGCAGAAGCTGTGAATACTGCATGCATTACTCAGAATTGCATTTTGATAAATAAACATGGAATGACTCCATATGAAACTTTGAAGGGAAGAAAGCCAAATGTTAAATACTTTCACATCTTTCGAAGCAAGTGTTTTATTCTCAAAACACATCATGAACAATTGAAGAAATTTGCTCAAAGCAGATGAAGGAATTTTTATTGGTTATGCAACAACTTCTAGAACCTTTTTAAGGGCATTCAAAGTGTTTAATTTAAGGACAATGACATTCATGGAATCAATTAATGTCTCTTTTGATGAAGAAAAAATAGCTGGATAACATGATGAAGATGCTTAGGAAACTCTGAGATTTGAGAATGAATTGCATAACACAAACTCTGTTGAGTTAAACTCTGATGAGATAAACTCTGATGAGATAAACTCTGTTAAACCAAACTCTGGTGAGTTAAACTCTGATCCCTTAAACTCTGATTCAAAAATGACTGAAATAGAAATTGAAGATTCTGCACATGTTGAGGGGGAACAATATCATTCAATTAATGATATTGGAGAACAAACCTCAATTATTGAAATATCAAAGTCTGACCAAACTCTGACTAACACAAACTCTGAAACCTTAAACTTTGACCAATCAAACGCTGAAACCATAAACACTAATCACTCAAACTCTGATCATTCAAACTCTGAGTATATTAACTCTGAGTCATCAAACACTGATGGAAACACAACTTCAGGGGGAGGATTAGCATTCACAGAAGAATCATTTTATGAAGGCACAAATCATGGGGGAGTATCTAGTTCAATAAATTTTCCACATCCAAGAAAATGGACCAAAAATCACACACCTGACTTAATTATTGGGGATCTAAAAAGTTGAGTACAAAAAAGAAAAGCTACTCATAATGAATGTATATTTCATAGTTTTCTTTCTCAAACAGAACCAAAGAAGGTAGAAAATGCTTTGAAGGATACAGATTGGGTTACTGCAATGCAGGAATAATTAAATGAGTTTGAAAGAAATAAAGTTTAGACCCTAGTTCTAAGGCCAAAGAATAGATCAATTGTTGGCACACAGTGGATTTTTAGAAACAAGACAGGCTCTGATGGAATCATTACTAGAAACAAAGTAAGACTAGTTGCCAAAGGTTACTCTCAGCATGAAGGTATTGATTATGATGAAACCTTTGCACATGTAGCTAGACTTGAAACAATCATAATTTTTCTTGCTTATGCTGCACATAAGAAATTCAAGGTCTACCAGATGGATGTTAAAAGTTCATTTTTAAATGAAGAACTTGAAGAAGAGGTTTATGTTGAACAACTACCTGGCTTTGTAAATCCAAAATATCCAAATCATGTTTACAGACTGGATAAAGCCTTATATGGACTCAAGCAAGCACCTAAAGCCAGGTATGAAACTCTGGCTCAATTTTTACTTGAAAGTGGTTTTACAAGATGTACAATTAACAAAACCTTATTTTATAGAACTCAAGGTAAGGATTTATTATTGGTTCAAATATATGTTGATGATATTATATTTGGTTCCACTAATGAAAAACTCTGTAAAAGATTTTCAAAGCTAATGCAGTCTAGGTATCAAATGAGCATGATGAGAGAATTGAGTTATTTTCTAGGGTTACAAGTGAAATAGATTGAGGAAGATATTTTCATAAATCAGTCTAAATATACAAAGAATTTACTCACTAAGTTTCAAATGCAAGACTCTGCATCTGCAACAACTCCAATGGCTATTGCAACCAAGCTTGATAAAGACACCAGAGAACCTGTAGATATTACAGCATACAGAGGCATGATTGGATCTCTACTCAATTTAACTACAAGTAGACCAGACATTAAGTTTGCAACCTGTCTATGTGCTAGATTTCAGGCAAATCCAAGGGAACCTCATTTGATTGCTGTTAAAAGAATTTTCAGATATCTCAAGGGCACCATTAATCTTGGCCTATGGTATCCTAGAGAGTCTGATTTTAAATTAATAGGTTATTCAGATGCTGACTTTGCAGGATGCAAAATTGATAGAAAAAGCACAAGTAGCAGTTGTCAATTTTTAGGTGAAAGAATTATGTCATGGTTCAGTAAGAAACAGAATTCTATCTCAACATCAACAGTATAGGCTGAATATATAGCTACAGGAAGCTGTTGTGCACAAATCTTATGGATGAGAAATCAACTGTTAGATTATGGTTTGAACTTTTCAAAAATTCATATTTACTGTGATAATTAAAGTGCTATTGCAATGATAGGAAATACAGTTCAACATTCTCTGACAAAGCATATCAGTATTAGATATCACTTCATAAGGGAACATGTCATGGATGGAACAATTGAAATGCATTTTGTTCCCTCAGATCAACAGTTAACAGACATATTCACCAAGCCCCCTGTGTGAAGCAACTTTTATAAGATTGGTTTCTGAATTAGGAATGGTGACAAGTGGATCAGCTCTAGATGAGAAATAGCAGACAATCAGAGTATATGATAAACTTTGTTAGAGTATGGTAAACTCTGATGGAAATGAAGTAAAATCTGATTATTTTAACATCTAATCTCTGTTCACAAGTTATCAGTGTTTATGGTAAACTCTGTCAGAGTATATGGTAAACTCCGATTCAAATTTTATATGTTAAACTCTATTTACTCTAAACTCTAATTTCAGTGTACATGTTAAACTCTGTTTACTTTAAACTCTGTCAACATTAAACTCTGATTACATGCTAAACTCTGAGATTTTATTTATGACATCATATCTCATTTTGTGACATCATAATTATTATTCTCTGTTTGAACTAAACATAAGGCGCGTGTTTCTCACGAAAATCGATTCATATCTATACACAGATACACACACACTTGCTGTATTTTGAGAATTGCACTACTCATTACTCTTCCAATTATTTTATGCCACATGTCCCACTATACACTATATGCAATTGAGAGAGAATAATTTATTTCATATTTTTACTATCTGCATCTTGTCTTCTCTTTCAGTTTCTCTAAAACCCTAATTTTACTCAACCTGCTAATCTCTTTATTTCAATGGCATCTAAAGGTCTTTCATTCTAAAACTATACATTTGCTGCAACTAATTATATATCTCTATTGAATAAAACTGATACACCTCAATACTTTCATGTGATTCAGGATTTCTTTCAGAACAGCTACATTGGGTATGCACTACAGGAACCCACGAACTTCTCTGTTCAATCTCTAATCAGAATCTGATCCACTGTCAAATTCAACAATGATGGTGATAATGAAGAACCAATAATCACTTTTCAATGCAATGGGAAACATTCAATTACTCCTTCAGTGGTAAGACAAACCCTTCATCTTCCAGAAGTGGCTGTGTATGATGACCTGGTTGGGGATGATCAAATCAAGGAGTTTTTCAGAACAATAGGCTACAGTGAAAGTCTATCAAAATTGGGAAGTCTAACCAGGCATCATCTAAGAAAAGAATGAAGCTTTTTCTTTGATTGCATTACAAGGGCCTTCACAACCAAATGCACCAACTTTGATGCAATTCCACAGCTCTCACAACAAATTGGGTATTCTCTGACCCATAATTTAAACTTCAATTTTCCTTGTTTAATTATTAGGTAATTAGCTAGTAAAATAGACGATGATGCACATATTATATATTTTGCTAGATTTTTATAATTGATTTTTAGCCATTTATTACCTGAGGTTATTTTTAACAATGATTAGAGTTTAGCTAGTTTTTGCATGAATAAGAGAATTTTTGCTGATTTAACTAGGAGAGATATAAAGAAAAGGGGAATGTAAACTATCTCAACTCTTTTATCCCACATGGGTCAGGCTTCTCTTACATCAGAGAATGCCTAGCATGTATGAGAGGGATTTCCTATCTGTGGCTTTGGATCAGAGTTTAGCACCCTCTGATTCTAACCCAAGCCACCCACCAAATACTGATCAACAAACACAATTACCAACCTTTACAGTCTTCCAAAAGACTGTAGTTGTAAAAAAACCACTCAACATCAAGGCCTAGCAAAAGAAAGGAAAAATCAATAAAGGAGTCTTTTCCAAAGAAAAGGAAATTGATTGATGCGAAAACTGATTATGAGGACAGTAAGAAGGGTTAGTTTTTTCTATGAAAAAAGTTATAAAGAAGGCTTCAGAAATTCCTCCTGCTCCATACATGAAGCCATTCACAGTAAATCAAATGCCTGAGATGAAAAAGAAGAAAAGAAGATTAGTCAAGGCTACAGTCTCTGATGCCTTATTCTCTGATCCAGTAATCTCTGATCAACCTCTATCCTTAAACACTGATGAAGCTGTAAACTCTGCAAATTTGATAAATTCTGATATAGTCTTAAACTCTGAGCCAATATTCTCTGAGAATCTGATAAACTCTGAAGACTTTATAAACTCTGATGAGTTGGTACAACCTGAGTTGGCTAAAGTTAATACAACTGTTGGTATTAATGCTTCAAGTGAAGTTGTTTCTATGACAATCTCTGATTCTCCTGTTCAATCTCTAAAACAAATTATTAAGGAGATATCATATGAAAGAGTAAAGAAGTTGGCAGAAGAAGTAAGGAAGGAGATGGAAGCAAAGAAATCAAAATCAACTCCAGCCTCTCCCAGTACAAAGCAATTTACAAGAAAGAAGAAAAAGACAGTCTCATTTGGCTAAGACCCACAAGAACCTGCCTCTCAAAGTGAGGTAGCAGTCATTGCAAGGCCAGAAACACAAGAACCTGTTGATCAAAGTTCAACAGCAGCCATTGAAGAAGAAGCAAGTGAAGCCAGCAGGAATCAGGGGCACAACCCACAAGAACCTTCAACTCAAAGGGTTGAAGAATTCGTTAGTTCCCCTACCACAAAAGAACCATCCAATCAAAGTTTGGATGCAGGCACAACATCTATCAAAGAAGATTCTGCTGTTGCTGATACTGAGCAATCAAACTCTGAGACCATTCCATTGGCAATCTCTGATGCTATCTTGGTGCAACCTCTTTCTGCACAGCCAATGAAAACTACATCAACTTCAACAAAAACTCAATGTATAAACTCTGACTTTTCTTCAGAATTTGCATTATTTGATAGTATAAGTTCAGATTTTACCTTTCCTATTTTAACTCTAGGATGACCATGGATAGTCCTGAAAAGGGTACCCCTATTCATGTGACTACAAATATCCTTTCTCAACCACCTCTTATTTCTGTAGGACATTGTGTGTTGAGCCTTTTTAGTGAGTCTGAGGTAAAATATGTGAAAAACAGAATTAATAATGAGAGGCGGACACTGGATCTGACAAAAGGAGAGATAGAATTGAGAAAGAAGTTAGTTACTTCTAGTAAGAAAAAGCTAACTATTAAAAGTTATGATATGTGTGATGTGAGAAGTAATGAGATTAATTTAAAAGAAAAGAGTGATTTAGGATGTTCTATTATTTTTGCAGGTACTCAGAGTTTATCTGTCACTGCAAACTCTGATGCTATTGTAAACTCTGACATTGCTGCAAACTCTGATGGTGAGGATGCATTCTCTGATGAGCCGATATTTGAAGATGAGGAGGTCACAAATTTGTTAATTCCATATACTCAGAGATACAACTCCAAGAAGTGGCATGTAGATGCATTTGATGCTCATGAGAGATTAAAGATGATATATCCTGACTATCTTGTGGTTGAAGAATTAAAGAATGAAATTGAAGCTGCCTTAGATGCAAAAGGTGTCAAAAGGGATTTCAGTTCAAAAGCAGGGCCATCAAATGAAGAATTGATAAACTCTCACAGACAAACCTTATGGGATATTTCTTGGAAATACACAAATGAAGAAATCTCTTGGCCCCATGTTCACGAATTAATCAACAAAGCTGACAAGGAAATAAACTCTGAGGAGATGAAAATAATTTTGAAAGCTACTACTGTGTTGTCCAAGGGACTTCAATGAAGTTTGTGATTTAAAGGAATCTGTTAGCAAAATTACTGCCTTTGTACAGACTTTTGTCCCTACTTCTCAACATGCCTTGGAATTGAAATTAAAAAATATTTCTGCAAAATAGGTTGCATTAGAAGCCAAATTTGATAATCTCTCTACTACTGTTAATTCTATGCAGAGCATGCTACATACAATTGTTGAAATTCTCACAGTTAGAAAAGGCAATGATGTCAGAAAGGGGGAGAAGGTGTCTATAGAAAAATGCAAGGAGGATGTTGTACAAAAAGATGACAAACATGATGATGAAGATCAAGGGAGTCATAAGGATGGAAAACAAACTCTGATTGAACAAACTCTGACAACCTCTCAAAATCTGATGACATCAAAGTCTGAGATAAACTCTTACAAGCAAACTCTGATAGATGCAGACTTGGAATTAGCAAAAAGGCTTGAAGAACAAGAGAAGCCTGAAAAGATTGAAGAACAAAATCTAAAAGATGCAGAACTGACAAGAAAACTTTTTGAAGAAGAAAATCCAAGAATGGATCCAGTTGCTGTAGATGAAGAATTGAAGAAATCTGGTACTGACAATGCTCAAGTCCTGAAGAAAAGGAGAAAATATGTGAAAAAGACATCAGCTCAAAAGAAGACAATTGTTCAAGTAAAGAAAATTATTACGGATTCTACTCAAGCAAAATCTGTTGAAGTTCAAGCAAAGCCTGTTGAAATTCAAAAGCCAATCATTCAAGCAAAACCAACTCCTACAATCCAAACAAGGTCAACTTCAATTCAAAAGAAAGCTCCAGCTAAATCAAAAACTCCTCTTACTATGTCACGAACAACATTTCTCTCAGATGGATCTAGCTTTGATGATGAGGAAGAAGAAGAACAACAATCTCTGATCAAAAAGAAAAAGTCTGATATTCTGTGGACAAAAACTCAAACTCTGACTCTCAATGTCAGACTTGGTAAAAACAAGGGTGATATTGGTGATTTTCAAGCCAAGGTCTACAGGGGTGACGCTACTACATTCAGAGATCCTTTCTCATTGAAAGAGAAACTTGAAGAAGAATTATCTCAAGAATATTTGGACAGATTAATTTCTGTGAACATAGTGAAGGACATTTTTGATGGTGCACAAGTTAAGGAGAAGCTTCTATACTTTTTGGAGAATGGAAGAGTTATGAAAATTGCTGAAGAAGACCTAATTCACAAAGCTTCCAGAGAACTTGAATATGTTCTTTATCTACTTGATGATGAATATCTAGATCCAAATATTATCCTTCGAATTCGGATTTAGATATATTTTTTTGGATATTTCGAATTCTTATATGGATTTAGATTTTCGGATTCAGATATAGGTAGACTATATCCGAATTATCCGTTTGACGGCCCTAGTTTTTAATTTGCAAAAGTATAAAGTCTATTTATTAAAAAAAAATATTTCATTATTTTCGCACGGTTTTATGATATAACTCAAAGATTTATTATTTTTTACTAGATTTTAACTCGTGCGATGCACAAATATTTTATTTTATTAATTAAATTATTTATTTTAAAATTAATAATATTTTTATAATTATAAAAAGTCTTAATATATTATAATTATATTTGTTTTTTAACTTATTTAAATTATATGTTTTTACATCAACAAAATTAAATATAAATAAGAAAATTATAAAATATTAAAAATGAATATGCATATTGCATAAAATATAAATTTATATTATTAATATATAAATATGTAAAAATTTGTGATTCAAAATATTATCAACATGATTTTTTAATATATCAAATATTTGTTTAATATATATAAGATTATACGTATTAGATTAAAAAATATTTTTAAAAAGATCTCTATTATCTTTTATATAAAATTTAATAGATATTATGAAAAATGAGATATAATATATATGTATCTGTTAATAATATTATAATATAATTATTCATTTGAATAAGTTTTTTTATGTTATTAGATTTAAGTAGTATAATATTAATTGTAATTTATAAATAATTATATAATATATATAATTTAAACCTTGCATCGATAAATAATAGATGTTAGTGAAGGAGTATCTGAGTATAATAGTTGTTATTAGACCTGATTCTTAAAAATTAATATTTTAATTAAAATATATTTCATATTAAACAAAGAAAAGTACCTGTATAGTACATTTTTGGACAAAATACCTGGCACAATTGAAAAATAAGACATCAAATAGCACTCTAAGACTCTAAGACGCCACATGCGTAACGTTTGGAAAAGGTAATCAAAACGCTACACGATGTAGCGTTGGAAAAGGTAATCAAAACGCTACGATGTAGCGTTTGACTATTTTTTTATTAACGGGTAACACTACATCATATAGTGTATTGAAACTTCAAACATCACATAAAATAACGTTTTTAAGTTAATATTAAAAAAAATAAAACGATACATAACAATTATCATCATAATATTTTTTGCATTCCACCTTTTCATACTAATATTTATTTTATTTAATTCTCATCCAAAATGAAAAAAAATATCGAATAACCATTCTATGATATAAAAAAAAAAAAAGTCTGCCCGTTCTTGGGAGTCACATATTGCACACTTCCCGATTTTTTATTATTTTATAACGGAATTTCAATTTTATCAAGGTTCCAAGCATTAACAATTTGTGAGGTTTAATTTTTTATTATATTTATTTCTTTTTAAAATAAAAAAAGTGTCAATCGATCGACTGGACCTATGTTTGTCAATTGATCTTATTGAACAAAATATATTACTCCATATTAATACTTATGTGTGTTATGACAATTCTAACATTCTTTTAGAAATATAAATGACTTTTAATTATAAAATTAATTAACAATAGTCTTCAGTTATTGAAAATTAATTCAATATAATTTTCACATATATAAATTGATTAAATTTAAAAAATGTATTAATATTTATTAATTAATATTATTTTTATTTTTATTTGATTTATTTTATTTATCAAATAACATGATTCAAAGTATGTGATAGCGTGTTTTTGATATAATATTATATATAATATAGTAATAAAATAGAATGTGTATTCAATATATTAGGCTAATGTTGAACTTTTAACCAGAGAATTCAAATAATTATTTAAAAAAAACTAATTTCTTCCATTCGATCCAAACCAATGAATTAATAAGATTTCCGAGTTCTCAATATAATAATTTCTCCAATAAATGTAATTGGCTCTTCATATAAAGTTACCTTAATATCTTATATCTATACTATATACTATATTATTATAACCGAAAAATTAAAAGTTTTGGTCGACGGTATGGTAGTGGGTGAACCATAAAAAAGATCTTAACCGTTCAATTTTATGTGAACCATAGAAACAATCTTAACTATTGAATTTTAATAAAATATAATTTAAAAAGAATATAATCATACATACAACTCTAACACCAGTAGTTCTCCTTTTATACAAGATAGGATTATATTATATTATATTAAAATTATATTCTATATTTTTTTACGAATCCTACTTATCCTATAATTTTTATTTAATATATCATTAAAGTTTATCGTATAATTTTTATTTAATATATCATTAAAGTTTATAATAAACAATATGCATTTTTTTAATTTCCATCTATTTATCTATTTTAATCGTATAACACAAATTATTTATCAAAACACAAACACTACTCAAATTAGAAGAACTTTGCTCAAACTAGAACAATCACCCATATGTTGAAATTAGAAGACCGACATCAAAAGCTTGTGTACAACTCTAACTCCCGATAGTCCTTCTTTTATATAACCCATCACGGATATAATAATATTATATTATATTTAAATTATATTCTATAAATATTAAATTTTATGAATATTGAAATAATAATATTATTTTATTAACATTAATTAAATTTTATCACTATGTTATATCTATATTATCTATACTTTTATATTATATTATTTTAAAAAAACTTCTCTTTTATTAGAATATATAGTTGTACTCATAATCTACCAATATGTTTCAATTTTTCTCATCGCTCAAACATTTTAATTTATTTAAAATTACAATTTTATAATTAAAATTTTTGAATATTAAAATTATATTATATTTTACATACATTAAAATATACTCTTTTTTTTAAATTTTAATTAAAATATTTCTAATATATTTGTAACTCTTTTTAATAATAAAAAATTGTGAATTAAATTTAAAGAAAAATAAAAAGTTTGGTCAGCTGGTCATCCGTCCAGTAAGTCATCTTTTTATACAACTCTTTTTATCATCCATAAATTTTCTTTTTATAGGTCTTTTTTATGCAATTATGATATAATTATAATTTAATTTTAAAACATATATATTTTATATTTTACATATAACTCTATCATCGGTGAGTCATATTTTGTACAACAATCTAATAACATATCTCACTTCACTTTTACTTGAAATTACAACTTATTAATTAAATCTTATGAATATTAAAACTTATTAATTAATCTCATGAATATTAAAATAATATTATTATTTTATATATAAATAATTTTTATTATATATTATATTATCATAGCCGATATAATAAATTTTTTTAAATTATATATTTAAATCATATAAAATAATTAATATATAATTTATTAATTCTGCCTGTGCTTTGCACGAGTTATAAGCTAGTAATATATTAAATATTTTTATAGAAAAAGATTTTGATAAGAAAAACTTTAATCATCTCTCATAACTAAAATTTACGACCTCCCTCAATCTCTGTATGTAAAACCCTAGTACTATCAATACTGTAATATCGTAATAATGCATAATAATGTTTGATATATGATATGTTTCTATATAAATCTAATATAAAAACTATTTTAATGTTTTAAATCAGTTATAAAATGATTTCATAAACGGAATAGAATTTTCCAATAAAAATTTGTAACTGTCTTTTTTTCTAAATTATGGGCTGCTCTAGTTGAATTTTGGATGTTGGACCACCTCGGAATTAAAGATAATTTTGTAAGTTTCGCGTGAGCAGTAAAATCGTCTAATTCTGACTTCTAAAACTCAAAATATGCCACTGCAAAATAAAATAATTACGAATTTTCTTTTTTATTTAATTTCAAAATATTTATTTAAATTCAAATTTATGTATTACTAAGATATCTAATAGAGTTTAAGTTATAATTTAAAACGAAATAAGAAAAATTATTGTTGTTAAATTTTTTAATAATAATAATAATCTATAAATAATTAGTATATAATACTACGTAGTCGTTAAAAATCTATGATTCCAGCTTTGATAGAATTCTGATAAAATTACTTTTATATAATTAAAAAAAACACATTGTCCCAAATAAAAGAGAACTTTTTGAGGGCTTTTGTAAATATTATTAGTTAGGTTTAAACCTCAATTCAGGCCAGACCCTCTTCATAATCGTGCTTTTCCATGGCAGATTCATCACCCCAGTTGCAAATTTCAGGTAATTCTTCAACAACTTGAGTATGGTTTGTGTCTATAAGCATCCATTTTTTGTAAGTAATCTTATTATTTGTATCTATTTGTTCTTGTATAGTTAGAGAACCAGGTGGTTTAACTATCTGGAATGGCCCACCTTTCAACAATTCAATACCAAGTTTGAAGCTTGATAAAATCCCTTGTAGCAGTGCAAGTTTTTGTGAAAATGGGGCTAGACTTATGGTGATAAAGTCTGATTCTTGTATATGTATTTTTGATGCTACAAGTTTTCAAGAAGTTAGGAGTTTTGATGTGGTGCATTCACTTGCTGCTACATTGTCTCCGTGTGGGACTTATCTTCAGACTTTTCAGAAACCCGTGTCGCCGCAGGAGAAGAATGTTAGTTTGTGGAATGTTGGATCAGGGGTTGCTGTTTATCAGTTGTTCCAGAAGAATATGACCAAGAGTACATGGTATATTTGAATGTTATTAAAGTGAAATGTGTGTGTGTGTGTGTGTTTGTGTCTGTTATTTGCTTGCTATGTTTTAATATTCAGTCTCGGAATTCTTGACTTAATGATGTATTGCAAGTGTGCTTCTGATAGTGTATAGGAGTAGCTTTCTTATTATTAGTTTTATGGTTCTTTTAAATCTTCATATTTGGTGTTTTTCTAGATTAAATCGAATTAATTATTGATTGGGAATTTATACCTGTTTATTTGATGGTCATGAAGGCCTTGTATAAGATTTAGCTCTGATGAAGCTGTGGCATGTCGTTTGGCTACAAACGAGGTGCAAATATTTGATGCCATGGATTTAACGAAAGGGATTGTGAAGAGGATTAGAATTTCTGGAATTGCTGGACTAGAAATTTCTAAGAGACCAGGGTCTCATGTAGCAGCATTTGTTCCAGAATCAAAGGTTTGTAGCTAATACTTTGGGCATGCTAACAGGAGGGAAGAAATAAAGTGATATAGATTAATCTGTATATGTATGGTGTGTGGATTACATGTAGGTATATTATGCTTCATGTTTGATCGCAACAAGATACCACTTCGTAATTTTGGACCACCTTTTAGTTGACGCTAAGACAGTGTGGGCTAACTATATTCAAATAGCAGTTAATTAATTCGAAGCACTTGAAAAATTCTAAAGCTAAAGAGGGAATATGATAATTTCACTGTCATTCCTTTCATTTGACCATGTTTTTCGTTTGATGGTCCTGTAGGGAATGCCTGCTAGTGTTCAAATATTTACATGTGGAAAGGATACACAGAGTGAACCTGTTGCTAGACGTAGTTTCTTCCGGTGTTCGACTGTGCAATTAAATTGGAATCATGGTTCTACAGGACTTTTGATTTTGGTTCAGTCAGATGTTGATAAAACTAACCAGAGTTACTATGGAGAAACAAAGTTGAATTACTTAACAACAGATGGGACCCACGATGGGCTTGTACCTCTTCGTATGTTTTCTTTCTAATTAATAAAACACATTCTTTTGGAAGTAAAATAGAGTTCTATTTCTAAATATATATTGCTTGTGGCACTTTCAGGTAAAGAAGGTCCTGTGCATGATGTTCGTTGGTCATTTTCGGGAAACGAGTTTGCTGTTGTTTATGGGTGTATCCATATCTGTTTTTCTGGAATCTTACTGATGGCCATGGACTTGGACAAAAATTTCAAAATATATTTTAAAATGAATGGCATAACCAGGTTAAAAAAATAATCTTATTAGCAAACACTGTTGGGAATCGGAGGCTTTTGCAACAATCTACTCCTTGTGCACTTCAGCTGCCAATGAATTACAAAATTTTATTTCAGGTGTCGTTTTTATAAGAAAATTGCTTCTGGGTGAATTTCTACAAAGCTCATATTTATGAAGTCTTGCCTGCAATAATTACTGAGTTTTCATCTTTAAGAATTAAATATGGCATTCACCTGTGCTTACACTTAGTTATTAGTAGTTGGGTACCTATGATTGCACACCCTGAATAACTGCACACCATTTATTGCAGTGTTGTGCATACTGCATAATGTATTCAGTTGTAATGCAGTACAAGTCGAAATTGCATAGGTGTGCAACTATGAACTTATGAAGTTAATATGATAATTTTCTAACTCTTCTACATCTTTTTAAAAGTTGTGTGCTGATAATTGATCAGTCCTAATTGATATTTGCATTCGTACATTGCATTGTTGTGCATGTATCTAACGTGTATAGTTGTTATATTCATATAAATATCTGACTATCTGTAAAGTATCTGCTCTATGCTTGTCCTAGTCCAGGTTTTTCCTAACACCTTTCAGTTATGCCTGCAATGGCAACTATATTTGACAAGAAGTGCAATCCACTACTAGAACTTGGGACAGGCCCATACAACACCATCCGGTGGAACCCAAAAGGGAAGTGTATCCTTTTGTACACAATTCAAGTTACTTCTTTACGCACATTGTGTAGTGCTTGCTAATAAACTTTTTGAGGCACGCGGTTTAGTTTTTAGAAATTCTATAATCTCACATTTCATTATTAGTACTTTTTGTCCTTAATATACTTGTATACAGTTTTATGTTTGGCAGGTTTCGGCAATTTACCCGGTGATATGGTAAGTTTGAAATCCCTTTTCTTAATAGTTTATGCTGTATAAAAATATATATGTGTTATGTAATTAATTTGTACAGTGATCATTTCGACTTTGAAATTCAGTTTCTTTTTGAAATGTAAAAAAAAATCCACTCCTTTAAATTTGAACCATACAGGCATTAAAAGGAAGTACATTATATATCTAATCTCCTGTTGATGGAAATGATGCAAAATGTCCCATCTACATATAAGTAATATTCCTTATATTGTGGTTGCTTCTATACTTATAATGGATGAGCTACCTCTAGCTCTAAGGCTCCAATTTAGTGAAAATTTCTGGTAGATCGTAAGCTTGCAGCAGAAATTTACATTGTTTGGCTTGTGAAAAGGGGACAATCTCGGCTTTGTAATAATTTTCTTAAGTATGCTAGTAGTCTATGTTGTTCTACTTCACAATGATAAAAGACTAAAGGGTGGTGGGTTAATACATTGAAGCATAGTTTTTTGAACTGGCTCTGCTGGTCCAGCCCGTTAAACCATACCGTGGACCTATAAGGTGTTTGGTTAAATATACTTAACATAAATGTCATCTTATCAGATATACCCAGATGTCCCTCCCAGTTTTTTGTGCACAACCATAAAGCTGGCAGCTTTGGAATATCTGGGCTGGGATTGTATGTCAGGTTTAAAGTCATCATTCTTTCATTAGGTTTCAAAATTCAAAGAACCATGCTAGTGAGGATATTTGAACCCAGTCCTTGAGATATAACTGTACTAACATGACTAATTAAGTTACATCACTCGTATAGTAGTAGGTCAAGTCGAGATTCAGAAATAAGTCGGTCAGGACTTGTTGGTTTGAACTCTCATGGGATTTACCAGGAACCTGACCGGAAAACCCAGATCCGAATTAAATAAAACTTAAGTGTTACACACACAAAACTTAGGCATATTCCGTTCTTTTTCCAAAAGCACTTGATAGCTGACCTCAGGCGGCAGCTTAGTTTGTTCCCTGTCCATCTTCTCCACTATATTCTTCATCCGTCTCTCTCTCTCGCTCAATCCTAGATCTTAGTACAAACAGAATTCTTTCTGTTACTATAAAATTGATGTCTCTCTCTTATAAGTTATAACCCTAGATCTTACTACAACCAGAATTCTTTTTATTACTTTTGACTTAATTATGAAATTGATGTGTTTTTAGTTGCATTGTATATTACATCTAATAAATTATCTAATATGAAAGAGTTGTTGACTTGCTATGCTAATTTCAAGAAGACTAGTTGAGTGATTTGTCGACTTGTTACGCTAATTTCAAGAAGACTAGTCGTGTGACTTGTGACTTGTCGACTAGTCTTCTTTAAGTTACTCAAGCGACTCGACTCGACTTGTCTTCAGATATATAAAGAATTGTACTGATATGTACATAGTCCACTCATACATAGATATTTAGGCATTAATAAATACATATAGAGATACATGTGTACATATATATATATATGTGTGTGTGTGTGTGTATGTATAATCCAGCCCTATGGCTGTTACCTGTAGCACAAGCATGCTTAAATTCACATGTATAAGCATATATATGCACTCAGCTACTCACATATTCATATGTAAAAATTGACAGTGATACATAGACATATGTAGCCTTGTGTATATGCACCTATATACATATGTCTATATCTATGTTCTGATTAAAATTCAATCCTTTTTTAAATCTTCGCTAGCGAGGTTATTAAAATTTTAACCCTTCCCAACCCCTTAATCCAAACTCAGCCGAAATGTCTGGAAGGTCTGAATTCCTTTTGTTTTCCATGGATAGTGCCATTAGTTTATTGATGCTGAAACTATGTTGTGGTCCTTGTGGAAGACGAGGGGGGTGGGGGGGGGGAGGTACAACATGACTTTAACTCCACACTCCAGTGAAGACTGTATCAAGATTGATGCAGAGACTATATTAAGGAACCCCGGGGGGGGGGGACATGATTTCGACTCCATGTTCTGTTGTTTGGTCTTAGTTTTAATAATTCCATGTTGATATGTTTTTGGTATTTTAGTGTTTTAATGCAGTAAACTAACAGGAAATGCAGAGGTTTAGATGAGTTAACTAGAGTTTATAGATAGATAAAGAAGTAGAACAGTAACTTGAGAAAGAAGATTAATGGAGAAATCAGTTATAGAGAGAGAAACAAGATAGAAAAACCTAGAGAGAGAAAGAGAATTGGTGGAAAAGATATTCCATTTTCTTAATATTCAAAATCCATCCTGAAAATACATTCAATACTTCTATTTATAGTGCTCAAGTAAGTAACTAGCTCTAAAATTACTCAAATACCCCTGTACTAATGCATAGCATAGTACTAATTATTTAATACTAGCTATTCCTAACAAATTGTCCCTAAATACCATTTTACATGCAGGGGTTATTTAACATGTTAATAGGGGATCCAATTTTCGTGCAGGGGTTATTTAACATGTTAATAGGGGATCTCATCATCTATTAACCCTAAAAAGGGAATGAATATATATGATATTCTAGTATATGAACGTTTATTCTTAAAAAACTCCATAATTAATTTAAAAATTTATCCATAATTCCTTAACTAATACTAATATCATGATCATAGAAATAATTACTTTACTCATAACATAAATAGCAAGTATCAGTTCTGTCATATTACCTTGTAGCTGTATTTCAGATCACCTATAGCTATCAACCTTTCCTGGCTTCTTGTTCCTCCCTGGAATCTGACCTGACTTCTGGGATTGCCTGGGATATCCTCTAAAATACTTATACTTAGTAATATTCTTGAACTGATAAATACTAAATATATTCTTAGTAGAGTAGTATTCCTAATCTCTTGATATTTTCTTAGAAGAAATTATGGATGTAGGGTGTTTAGCTCGACATCAGAGTTATGAAAGCTTAAGATTTTTATTGCAGTGTATTTTCGATGATCCTTTCTTACAAAATGAGTCTCCTTATATAGAAAAACTCAGTCCTATCTTTACATTATTTTATTCAGAATTACATTATCTCTTCTTTATCTTTATTCTTCAAAGTCTTCAAGCTGTAAAGTCCCATTATCTATTGTCTTCCATGTTCTCTGTCTCTATCTTTATTCCTCTTTTTCGAAACTTCTTTTTCTTTGTCTGCCATTTTGATATGTCTTGTCTTCTTTTTCCAAAGCTGTATTATCTGCACTATCTTTTGTCTTCCATGTCTGTCTGCTTTTTGTTTGTCTTGATGTGCTGGTTTGCCTCCATAATTGACTTGTATTATGATATTATGGTAATATAAGAGTGTAGTTAAAACTACATTTCTGTATTATAGTATCATGGACCTTCCTGTAGTTAGACTACATTGGGACTTATTGGAAGGGATCAGAAGATCCTTCTCCTTTTACCATTTTAACATCAGTATTATGTGTAGTATTGGATTTTATCACAGGTCTTTTTCTGTCCTGCTAATCCATGGTATTGATCTATAGTCATTTTTGCATGGGTATGCTGCATATTAACAATTCTGTCATATACTCTTTCGAGTTCTGTATTGTCTTGTGTCATAGTTTCGTTATCATAATATAGTGTTATAATCTCTTCCACCTGTGTTCCTTTGCTTGTTCCTATAATATGGGCTTTTCTTGCCTTTAACATGTCTTCTATCTTCCCTTTCAGAGTCAATAATCCTATGGCTTTTTTTGTACATATCCATTCTTGGAATTTTTCTATAGTACATGGTATTGTTAATTTTAAATCTCCATTTTCACCATTAATAATACTATTCCTTCCTGTTTTAAATAACTGACATATTATTATAGGTTTGCCAACTAGGTCAGTAGAGGCATCAAATATTTGTATACCATATATTCCTTTTCCAAAGGATTCCATCATTGCTCTAGTGGACTCTATTATTATTTTTGGTAATCTAGCAATACTATATAGAGTTTCATTTACTATTATTTTATCAATAAACCCATAATTAAACAGTTTTTCAACTACCTCTGGGTTTGCATCTTCACTACATAAATATCTCGGATATTTGCTAATCTTAGAACTTCTTAATATCTCACTATTGGATTTATAATCATAAAATTTTATAATTTTTTCATAAGCTGTTATTATTTCAGGCGAATATTTGAGTATATCACTCATAGTCATAGAAGATGATATTTGGGTTGAAACTATCTGGGTTGGCATGGTTGCAAGCTTGGATGAAAATGTTTGTAATTTGGTCATAGTAGTTGGGTTTTGTAGTGTTTTTATGGTTTGTTTGTCTTTAATAGCATCTGTTAATTGTTTTAGGTTGTGTGTGTTTTCTTGTACCAGAATTTCTATCTCTTTATGTAGTTGAGCAATTTTTTCATGGTTTTTTGTTATAATTCCTGTAATATCTTTAATATAATCATCCATGTTATTCGTTGTCATCTCTGTACCTGCTAAGAAAATCAGCTAAAACATTTTTAGTTCCAGATATATTTTTAACAATAAAATCATAACAACAAAAAAAAGATTGCCATTTTCTTCTTTTATTTAATTCTGGTAATAAATCTATTTTATTAGTAATAAAAGCTTTTACTTGGGTATTATCAGTTATTACTATAAACTTTACTGGTAACAGATGATAATGAAATTTCTTAATTCTAAATTTTACTACTAATAATTCTTTTTCATTTATGTGATAATTCTTTTCATTTGTCTTCCATGTTCCTCCTCCATATCCACATATTAGAGGTTTTTCTTTATCAATATCACTATGTTCATATGCTATAAGGACTGCTCCCCATCCTATATCACTTGCATCTGTAAACAATTCTAATTGATCCGTTTCTATAGGTATTCTATGTTTTGGTAAATCCATTACTTTTTCTTTAAGTAATTTAATAGTTTTATTATGCTCTTCTTTCCATTCAAAAGGTTTGTTTTTTGTTAATTCTTGTAAGGGTTTCCTTAATTGTGGTAGATCTTTTATATGATCTGCTGCATAATTAATTATTCCTAAGAATTGTGGTACTTCTTTTTGTAAAGAAGTATTAATGTATAGATTAATACCTTTCATATTTAATGTATAAGATCTGCTGCATCAATTATTTGAAGATAAAAGAAGACTTGAAAAGATAATAAAATATGAAGGGTATTAATCTATACATTAAATATTTGATGCCTCTACTGACTTAGTTGGCAAACCTATAGTAATATGTCAGTTATTGAAAACAGGAAGGAATAGTATTATTAATGGTGAAAATGGAGATTTAAAATTAACAATACCATGTACTATAGAAAAATTTCAAGAATGGATATGTACAAAAAGAGCCATAGGATTATTGACTCTGAAAGGGAAGATAGAAGACATGCTAAAGGCAAGAAAAGCCCATATTATAGGAACAAGCAAAGGAGCACATGTGGAAGAGATTATAACACTATATTATGATAACGAAACTATGATACAAGAAAATACAGAACTCGAAAGAGTATATGACAGAATTGTTAATCTGCAGCATACCCATGCAAAAATGACTATAGATCAATACCATGGATTAGCAGGACAAAGAAAAAGGTCTGTGATAAAATCCAATACTACACATAATACTGATGTTAAAATGGTAAAAGGAGAAGGATCTTCTGATCCCTTCCAATAAGTCCCAATGTAGTCTAACTACAGGAAGGTCCATGATACTATAATACAGAAATGTAGTTTTAACTACACTCTTATATTACCATAATATCATAATACAAGTCAATTATGAAGGCAAACCAGCACATCAAGACAAACAAAAAGCAGACAGACATGGAAGACAAAAGATAGTGTAGATAATACAGCTTTGGAAAAAGAAGACAAGACATATCAAAATGGCAGACAAAGAAAAAGAAGCTTTGAAAAAGAGGAATAAAGACAGAGAACATGGAAGACAATAGATAATGGGACTTTACAGCTTGAAGACTTTGAAGAATAAAGATAAAGAAGAGATAATGTAATTCTGAATAAAATAATGTAAAGATATGACTGAGTTTTTCTATATAAGGAGACTCATTTTGTAAGAAAGGATCATCGAAAATACACTGCAATAAAAATCTTAAGCTTTCATAACTCTGATGTCGAGCTAAACACCCTACATCCATAATTTCTTCTAAGAAAATATCAAGAGATTAGGAATACTACTCCACTAAGAATATATTTAGTATTTATCAGTTCAAAAATATTACTAAGTATAAGTATTTTAGAGGATATCCCAGGCAATCCCAGAAACCAGGCCAGATTCCAGGGAGCAACAAGAAGCCAGGAAAGGTTGATAGCCATAGGTGATCTAAAATACAGCTACAAGGTAATATGACAGAACTGATACTTGCTATTTATGTTATGAGTAAAGTAATTATTTCTATGATCATGATATTAGTATTAGTTAAGGAATTATGGATAAATTTTTAAATTAATTATGGAGTTTTTTAAGAATAAACGTTTATATACTAGAATATCATCTATATTCCTTCCTTTTTTAGGGTTTTTAGGGTTAATAGATGATGAGATCCCCTATTAACATGTTAAATAACCCCTGCACGTAAAATGGTATCAGAGCCAGTCTAAGGAAGATGGAATATAGTTGTTTGGAGTTGGGGATAAAAGGTACAAGGAATGATCTGAAAGTACCAAGCTAACCTTTCTTTCAAAGTTCCCTAGAACCATAATGCATAGATTAAATTTCAAAACTTCTCTTTGAAATCAATTCTTTGCTAAACGACTTCTTATTATATGACAATATAGCACAGCAGAAATTTATTTTTAGTCGTTCTCCCTTCATATATGTTTATAATTTCAATTATAACACGCTATTAATTGACTATTTGATCAGGCGTTTTGGGACTATGTTGAGAAAAAGAAGCTTGGAACTACAAAGGCTGAATGGTCGGTGACAAGTGAATGGTCTCCAGATGGACGCTATTTTTTGACTGCAACGACAGCTCCTAGAATGCAAGTTGATAATGGGTAAGTTGTGTTAGGTGAAGGGCAGGGCTTAAATGTTAAATCATGAAAGCATGCAGCACAATTACATTACATGATTAAAGTCTAAACTTGAACTTTTGCTGCTTCTGACTTTATTTAATTGATCACTATTTTGTAAAATACGTGATAGACTGGTAGAAATTTTAGTGTTTTGGTAGACATTTTAGTATTGCTTTTCAACCTTCTAAAAGTATTTTAGAATTTTGTTGTCTGCCAAAAAATAAGTGATCATTAATCTACAAATAGTAACACAGCATTTCTACAACTATTAGAGCACTTATCTTGAAGATGCTATTGTGTGTAGTAGATAGGAGGCACTCCACTTGCAAATAATGTTATGCCTATGTAAGGGTCATTTTATCTTCTCCCATACTGTGATAATGGTCTATTCATGCTAGCAGAAGTGTTTGAGCTGTTTAGGTGAACTGTTTAAGAGTACAAGTAATACCATTTATGTTTCTGTTGTCTTTATAGAATTAAAATTTTCCACCACAATGGATCAACGTATTTCAAGAAGATGTTTGACAAATTGTATCAGGTTAGTATTTTATTATAGTTTTTCTGATCTTATCTGATTTGGTGCTGTCATCTTCTAATATGGCGTGCTTGATTATTATCACAGGTTGACTGGAAACCTGAATCTCCTGATAGGTTTGGTGAAATTGCAAATCTTGTGGAGTCTATAGATTCCTTAAAAGTTGGAGAAGCCAAAACACAAGGTTTTTTCTGCTTTTTGACGTTCTAAAATTTGCAAATCTTTTGATTGATTGCATATTTCTTATAGTTCCCTTTTGCAGTCAAAGGACCAACAACTTCCCAAACATCCACGAAATCTTCATCCGCTAATCCTCCTGCACAAAAACCTGCAGCATATCGCCCACCTCATGCTAAGAATGCAGCTGCAGTTCAGGCAGAGGTATGGAGGACTGAACTTTTTGTTTCTTGGATGGTATGATTTTTGAATGGAAAAATTACTAGTTCTCAATTCTCAGAGGTGAGGGAATAAAATACTCCAATAGATAAGGCTAGAAAACCATGATCAGAGGATTACAGGAAATACTAGTAACCTAACCATTCGACATCAAGGAAAATGATTTACAATTACATTTCCTTGTGTTATTGTGTAGTAGTAGAAAAACATAATACTATAAGAACAGAATAGTAGATATTTATACACGATTCTTGAGATACAATTGTTATCCATGAATATCTATGTATTAAAATTTACTGCGGTCATTGGATATGGGAATATACTCCTTGTAAATACATAGATTTCTAAATGCATCAGTTTACCAGTAAACATTAAATTATTACGATTAGCAATTTCCTAATCTTTTCCTAATTACGATTCACACAATGAGGAATTAGAAATTTAGTTTGTACCTGTGGAATGAATAGAGGATGAGATGCTTTAATGACATGAAACAGTTCAAATTTCTACTGTCCCCAAATCAATCCATCCATCCCAGTCAAACAAATGCAACAAAATGTCTAAAGATGGAGTGTGTAATGAAAGAGCTTTTGACACCAGGTTTAATATTGTTTAGAAAGTGTTGGTTTATTTGGCCCATATGATTGTATATAACTATTTCCAGATACATATTGGTAATAGCTTATTAAAAAAACATTGTCGGAAATTTGAAATTCTAGATTGTCATTGCGGAAGTGCAAAGCTATGGATTTTTATTATAATAACACAATTCTATCATCTTTCTAAGTTTATACGTAGGGTGATTATATGCAATGATTTTAGCTATTATGTATACCATAAATTGTGTTTCAATATTATTACTAATAAGTTCCCATATTTCTCTACTGACAGCTATTTGGAGTCGGCCCTTCAGCGTAAGTAAACTGATTCATATGTTTCTGTCTTCTATGATCTGAAGTATATAATAACAATGCATAAACTCTTAGGTGAAGATAAAATAAATTGACTTGTGATTTATGAAGTGAATGAAAAAGTTTAAATGGTTAGGCAGTAAAGGGCTTCCCTGTTATTGTTTAAAGCTGTTTATGTTGCTTATCCCATTCATATAACAGAGAACTGAGCAAAAATGCATTGAAGAACAAGAAAAAGAGAGAGAAGCAGAGGGAGAAAAAGGCTGCTGAATCTGGTGGCAGCGGTACGTAAGTGAATTGTGGACTGGTGGTTTCTGTAATGTGTCAGCTTGCGTGAATCCCTAGCTTTATTTGGATTCCTCTAGGTGTCTGGAACTCGACAGTAGCTTTAAACTACAAATCCCCCATGATGACCCCAAGCTCTATTTTGTTGAGATAGATAACTTGTCTAGCAGTTTTTTTTGATCTCCTCATCCCAGTCCTCTGACATGATAACAGTAAAGAAATGCGGTTGTAATCGAATGTCCTGAATGTCCTGTATTTATGAGACTTTGGTTGTTTTACTGATAAATGACCATGTTTGTAACAATTTTTTTATTTAAACTCTTGGTCTAAAGTTAAAATCAGGAACAAAAGGTACCGAATTTTGTAATTCCAGGCATACTGCAACTCTGCAAGGACCTGGCATGCTCCTTTCAGGTTCTCATATTTCTCTCAACCTTAGAACATGACTGGTTTGATCTAGATTCCCCCCTGGAATTAGTATTGATGCATACATTGAAAATTGCCCCGTCTCTGGATCGATTGATTGTAATATTTCATTTGCTGAATTTTGATGCTTGCTGAATCGATCAGAGAATCTCTAGACCGATTGATTGTTGTGTCGTAGTAATATTTCTGCATTTTGATGCTTGCTGGAAATCCCTCAATTAATCGAACAATACGAAAATCTCGAATTACTGAAAAACTAGACATTGTGGTCATGTGGTGTAGTATTATGTAAATTTCCCTTAGTTATAAGAGCGTAAAAGGCATACTAGTAGAGATGATTAGCAAAAAATATTAACAGAGATAAATAAATAAATTTATATTTAGATATACTACCCAAAAGCGTTGTATTAAAAGATCAATATAATACATACAATTGGCCGGGGAAAAAAAAAGTAATCACTATACAACAATAGAACACTTGTATATGCAGCTTTCACCAAGCCTTGGGAAAAAAAAAGATCAAATCATAACCTGACATTGCCTAGAAGCACCAGTAAATTTTAAAAAATTTTGTGTTGAATCTAATTTCATCTTAATGCCTGGACAAAATACCACAACTTCATAAGAACGTTGTGATAAAACTTTCGAATGCTCGGTAACCGTAGCAATCAACTTCACATCAATCCCAGGCGACATATCTAGCTTCCTGTTACCATATATAAATCCTTTAGGAAAATAAGCACCATCAGCAGCACTTGATGAAACCATCGCCATTTTCAAAGCACTATGATCACCTACATGTTGGTAAAAATTTGGGAGCATTGTGGCCCAAAGTATCTGATCACCATAAAAACCAGAGACAGCAACGTTTTCGTAGAAAAACGTTGAATGATTGCTCCTGTTTGTCACATTGAACATGAGGTTCCATCCCGAGTTGATCTTGTTATTTGTTGGTCGATCATAAGCAGCTGCAACAACAGAATCAATCGCGAATTCATGTTTTTGAACCTGAACATTTCTGTGAAGGTAAACCTCTGAACCGCAATACAGAAGTAGCAAGAAAAAGAAAATGACAGAAAAAATGTCTACAAAAAGGTTCCAGTTGAAACTTTTTGGTTCAACTTGGAGAGGTTGTCGTGGTGTTATAGTTATCGGTGTGTCTGTCGTGTTGATTATCGCATAGCCCTCCGCCCCTGAACGTTGAAGAGATGAAAGATCTCCATTCATGGCGAAGGACTTTTTGTTGTCAGAAGGATTTTTACATGGAAGGTTTAGAAAACTGCACAAGGGGTAGGGGAATTGATGTCAAGTTTTTTGATCCTGGTTTGATTACCTATAAAAGTAAACGAAAGAGAAATTATTTGGTGTTTAGAAATTAATGGTTGAATATAAACGAAATCTGATCCCTTCTTGATTTGTATAATGCTAAATATAGGTCATTTGCATGCATAAATTTTATGTTAATTAGGGAGCAGAATAATTGACATGCACACTCTCTCCACTTTATATGAAAAATCTAGAAAAAAACAAAATTTTAAGTTACGTTCTCTTAAAATCTTAAGATATGAAAAATAGGACTTACTAGAATCGAGTGGAACCTTAGATCCCTGTTGACTGGAGCTATCATACTATATTAAATTGTTAGGATCATATATTATTCCAACACAAATAATACAACATTTAGCAGAATAAAACGTAATATCTATAAAATACTCATGGTAAGAGAGAGCGAAAAATGATTCGAAATGACAATGGAAAAGGAAGAAATTGTTCCAAAGATAGCAGGTTTGAGCATGATTCTAAAAAAATTCTGAATAATTCAGACATTTCAACAGCTCAAGTTTCTTCAAGTAAAGATTCTTTTACATTAGCGGCGAACCCTGCTGGCTGATCACAATGAATGCATTATGTTGGAATTCTTATCACAGGCCTATGGTGCTAAAATTTAACGAAATTAAGAATCAAGCAAAGTTTGATAAAGTTAAATGGCACTCTGGTTTCCACTATGATCAGGCTTGGGCGAATGAAGAAGAATGCAAAAGGTTGGTTGCAGAAACTCGGAAGCAGGAGAACAGAAGTGTCAATGTGCAGGAGCTAACACTCTTATTTTCTAAGATCAGCAAGAAACTAGGCTGGTGGAACAGGAAGAAGAAAACTGAAATGAATAGAGATGTTAATATCCTTAAAGGACAACTAGAGGATGTATCAATTATTACGGGGGAGACGGACTGGATGAAAAGAAATGAAATTCGAATGAAGTTAAATTATTATCTCGACAAAGAAAAAAAAAATTGGAAGCAAGAAAGTACAGCGATATGGCTAAGGGGAACAAAAATACAAAGTTTTTTCATTCTAAAGCATCTAGCAGAAGGAGAAGGAATGAAATCCATGGTATGCTTTAATGATAATTTGGAGTGGAAAACTGAGAACTCAACAAGAATGGCTCATTTATATCTCTTAATATTAATAATAATGTGAGATTTATACGAGTAACTCTTATCTTGGTGCTCAAAGTTAATTTAAACTTACAAATAATCTATGAGTTTATTTTGTTTATATCTCTTAATAAATAATATGAGATTTATACAAAATAATATAACTCGGAATATAAGTTAGTTTCTTTAACTAATAATTCAAATAAGAAGTATTTTTGTTTATGTCGTAGTATATCAATTTATACAAAAAAATTGATTCGGAACTAAAGTGATTTTGAACTTACAAATATTCTACGAGAGAATTTCGTTTATATCTCTAAATAATATATGAGATTTATATGAATATTCTTATCTTTTGGCGAGTCTTCTAACATATTTGTTTCTATCATGTATATAACACGTGCTCACATAATTTTATCATTTCTGTTAAAATTGGATCACAAATTTGAAAGTGTGTATCACTACAAAATTCGTGACTCAGTTTTAAAAAGGAAATATAATATGTTTTTTAATATATATAATGTATGTACAAAATTGGTAAAAAAATTGATCAAAAATAATATTGAAAATATTAGATTACTGTTTGATAATATTTTTAATTTATGTATGATTTGAGATATAACATAAAAATATAATATTTTTAGAAAGGTTTGATGATGAAATTTCTATTTGCTTCTCGTAAAAACTGAAAAAAAATTCTTCAATGAGTATCAAGGACCTACTTTTTCTAAAATCAGTTTTTAGACCAAAAACAATTTTAAAAAAAAATTATTTTTGAATTTATTAAAGGCTTCTTTGTCTACTAAAAAAAAATTATTGTTAGAGTTCATTTAGTTGACATGCATATATATGAACTTAAAATACAGTTTATAAAGTTGTTTGGTTAACATAAAATAGGAAGTTTCTCTCGGGATAATTTACATTTTCTAAAAAAATACAACTTCCTCCTAACCAAACAACTTTTTTAATTTCCATTTCCCACAAGTTTCATATATATATATATATATATATATATATATATATATATATATATATATATATTAAATACCCAGATATTATAAATTCATATGAAAGTAAACCAAATACAGCCTTAATCCATTTTTAGGAGGAAAAGCAATCCTCACAATGGAATCAATCATAAATAAGAACAAGCATGAGTAGGAAAATCTTCACAATCAAATATGGAATCAATCATAAAAAAGAACAAACAAGAAGATTATCATAGAACTTTACAGCAATGTTCCCACTTGAACAATGGAGTGCGGAAGTATTGAAATACAAAATTAGAAATAAAATTTATGATAAAAGAAAAAAAACGTATGAGAAAATAGTTACAAAAATTGAGGGAGTGTAAATTTACTAGAATGAAGATTTTTTTTTGGGGGGGGGCAAAATAATATTTTTTTCGAAGTTGGTAAATTAGACTTCTAATTTAAATTATAAAGAAATGAATGAAGAAATAAATATTACAAACATCTCTCTAATTCCTCAAATAAAGATATAAATCTCATTTTATTTTTCCTCCGTTTCATTCCAGACAAGTGGATACAATCTAATGTAGTGTAAATTCAAAGATGAGAGTAATTTTTTGATAACCACGTTTATCAAGAAATTGATTACGAAGTACAGTTGAACATTTATCACTAATTCCCTAAATAAACTGGTAACTCTGAACTCTATTTTATATCTGTATGAATAAAAATGGGAGGAAGGATATTTATGGAGATTTTATCCATAGAATAAGTACAAGTTTTATTCTATTCACACCTAATTTCATTCATTCCAAGCATATACAGCACACGGGGTATAAATGAGTAAAACCCAGGTGAATCATGTATCTTAAATTAGTTGACACCTATCTGCATAACTAGTACACCAAACAGCACAAAAGGTATAAATGACTAATCCCAGGTAGATCATATATCTTGTGGATTAGTTGACACCTGGGAAGGGGGAACTTGTACAATCTTGACATATGTTGCATGTAAACTACCGCCGTGTCGCCATCACTAGGGAAATGATATTAAAACGGCCACTTGTAACAAAATTCTTGTTCATTACATTTTTATGTGTGTGTGTATATTTTGGGTACCCCTTATCCACCAAAAAGGAAAAAAATGTGATCTATAATTGGTCTAGAAAAAGAATACAAATGAATCTATGAAATCCGATTATTTCATGTATCCCTAGCTAGGGACAGGTTGTGGATATCTCAAAACACATCTATGGATGTAGATCTGATCAAACCTTTTGTCCCAGTATAACTCCATTTCTCCATCATCCTCCGTATCCATCTCAAATCATCCTCCTCTTTTCAAAATCATTTACTGGACAGCTTTATATAACAAACATAAAAGTCCTGCATACATAGACATTTCTAAGTTTTTTCTTTCAACAATTTACATAGCCAAAACAAAAGTACAGCGGCAAGTACTTCTAGTATAAACTCTTTAATCTAAGATAGAGGTTGAATATAACAAGTAGTCAAAGTACAGCCAAAAGAACTTCAAAATTCAAACTGAAATTTTTTTACCTGGCTTATAGTTAAATAGTTTCATATAGAGGTTGAACGTAAAACAAGACAATGATTAGGAAACAGAAATCAAAGAACAAGACTAGAAAGCGTAAAAGAAAAAACAAACTATAATAATATTAAAAAGATGATCACAACGTGCACAAATCCTAAAAGTAAATTGATATTTAAGAAAATAAAAGTTTGCTTTAAGTTATAAATAAACTGACTGTACATAGCACATACCTATGCACAGGAGAAAGAAAAAAGCTTTAAGAAATTGAGCTGATACTTATATTTACAAAGGTAGCATATTTCTTTAATTTCCAATCTCAGTTGCTAGGATAATCTACACAAGCACTTGGATAGCTGTTGCAAGTCTCTAGAGAAATGTAAACTTTATATGCTAATAAATCTTGCATTAGGCATTCAAGCAGAAGGAAAACAGTTTGATGTAAATAAACAATGCATATATGAATATCAATAATAATGCCCATTCCTACAATAGTACAATTCACTGCGTCTGTGACAAACAGATTTGGGTAAAAAAAATTGGAATTTCTGATGAGTGTTTGACGCTTCTTTTACACACAGATAATCTAAAGTTATATGCTTTAATGCTAAAAGAATATGTTGAACACTTGAACTCGTTAAAAGTTTGGATCATTTTATTCAGAACTCGCATAGTAAAGAAAAACAGATAACTGTTTCCATTTATTATTTTAATAAAGTAAACTATTTTAACTTGTATACAATTAAGAATCCAACTAGAATTATAAGTTGGAATATAAAGTAGGACGCGACAGAGACTGCAATTCAAATTGTCTCAAAGGAAACTGTCATAATAAGCAAAAAAAATGTTTACTGTCTATCTGATTGTTCACAATCCAGAAGGAACTATATGTCTCGCATTACATTAAAGCAGAGGGTGAAAATTGGGCTGCATATCCTTTGATTCTTTGCAAGTATTTGTAACTGATATATATAGTACAAGTCTATTCCATAAATTAAAAGTTGTACAAAATTAGCAAAAAAGGAAAAATAAAAAAGAGGATGGGACGATGGGTCATTGATTCTTTAAATTAGCACTATGTGGTAAGAGTGCAATAAATAGAACATGTAACAGTTTGAGGTATGCATTCGATTAGTATTATTAAACTGTAACCTTATCATGACACGGAGGAAACAAACAAATTTGTGTCAATTTTATGTTTTGAACTTTTAAATACTCCACCAAAAAACTAGATAAATTGAAGATTATAAATGAACTCATTGCAGTTTTTGCTAATCTTTTTGTCAGAGAGAAAATTAGAACAGACAAGTGATATGATAATGATTACTGTGAACATATTAGCTACAGCCTTGGCTAGCTATAACTTAATTACATCAAGAAAACAGATAGCAGATATTTAAGTTTGAGAAACATACTCTGTCTAACTTCATCTAGGAAGTAGTGATTCTCTTTCATCCGGTCCTACACGGTGACTTGCCTGAGTAACAACGGAACGCAAGTAAACATGATCAGATGTTCCAATAGATAATACCATATCATCTAGAAGCAGGTTAAAGATATATTATAGAACCTCTTCATTTGCCCCTGCCGCCATATTAATGAAGGATGAATCCTTTGACCTGAAAGGCAAAACGAATGTTGAATTCCAAGTACGGGAACAGCATTATGCTGTTGATAAGGTCGAGAAGGATATGAATAGCCATAAATTTTACGGCAAGGATGCAAATATTGTACTTCTCAACTAAAGAGTTTGTTTCAGAAACAAGAACCCAAGAATGATATTTTATTTTTATAAAAAAAGAGCTTAACCAGAAGGACCCATCTTGAAACTTTATACTTTTCAAGCAAGGTACGCTTAATATGCACATATAAAATGACCTTTGACTACTATTCTTTCAGAGATATGGTCTAAATTCAGTAGCAGCACCGAACAAAAAAGTACCTATGATCCTTCTGAAGTTCTATTTGCTTCAAAACACCATTATCTTGCTCATCTTTGGCTTTCGAAAGAGGTGAAAAGAACTGTTGAGAAAGTGCATCAGATAGGAAGTTCTCAACTAAAATAGTACGAGCAACGAAGAATAATTATGTTGCATGTAATACCTGATGCATTGAGATAAAAACTACTGAAATGCCTAAGATAAAGTTAACAGTCAGAGTATGACCAAACAAAGCAGCGGACCCGATGCCTGTAAATATTGTGGCAACAGTCGAGGAATATTTCTTCAAAATTGTATCTGTGTGTACCAAGTAAAGCTCAGAGTTAATCACATGTTAAGAAAAAAGCAATATATTACACAAAGTTGTGCACTCTTAGGAAGGATATATACATATATACATTGTAATATTATGAATTTTATGATGTAATTATGAAAAAGTGAATGAAGGCGAAGTGAGATTCTCTATGCAAATAAAAGCTCACCAGCATATTTGAAGAAAAACGAGGAGAGAATTCCTTGTGCTGCATTGTTTAATATTAAAAGCATTGTAGCTTTTGAATGCCCTTCCAAAATATTAAAGCTATCAGGACCTGAAATATCCAAAAGAAGACTTTTAAAGTCATATTCTTAGTTTAATTTTCTTTGTTACGAAAAATAACAAAATCACTGTTAACAGATTATATAAGAGCTACTGTTAGAAATTACTTGTTAATCTAGAAAGTAGAAACCTATCCAATTAGAGCATTCCACAATCAAGTAGAGCATTCCACAACTAAGGGAATTGATCTATTTTAAGGATCCCACAACATGCATAGTATCTATGTACAATATCAAATTTATCTCTTATTTAAAATTACTATATAGTACCACGTTTATATGAGCTGTCATGCATCAGTAATAGGTATTGTTTCTTAAAGCTGTCCTGCATTAGTAAGCTTATGGCACCCAAGATGACTAAATTTACTGATTAGGACTGGTGATTGAAGGTCTTCCACAAATTCCGATTTAGGCGCAAGTCATTACATCATAGTTTAATATAATAAAGTGGAACAGTATAACAGTAGATAATGGTTCCCCCTAGAATGCATCTATATCAAAATAAATTAAAAACTCTGTAGCGCAAAATGTGCAGAACTGGACAATAAGAATGAGTTTAGTACCTTTATAGATGACAGTTCCAAGAATGCCTAGGAAGTTGAATATGGCACCATATCCATATAAAAACAAATTCTGAAATTTAAGGGGGGGGGGGGGATCAGATATTAGACGCAAGATATAAAACTCAAAACTTGAAGTTTCATGGACCAAGTTCAATCTTCAAAAGTTGAAATCCAATAACAAGCTAAACAGAAATTGAGGGGAGAACTTGAAGACAGTTTCGGTACAGCTCTATATTTTATATATTCCATAATAGAACCCCTAAACATGTGTTCTCCTTCAAATCTTAGAAATCCCATAATATCATCAAATAACATAGGACTGCAACCCATAATCTACTCCACCATCATTTACCACCTATTCGAACATGTTAGTAATCCCAAAATAACATCAAATAAGATTGCAGGACCAAGCCATATTCTACACCACCATCGTTTACCACCAAACCAATCTAAACATTTTTATGAAAAACTTTATAAAATAGCCATAAGACTTCACATAATTGATTAGTGGAGAATAGACTACCAGCTGGGCACACAAAGCATTACAGCTGTCCAGCTCTGAATTTGGTGAAAGGGCAACCAACCTAGATTACTTTTTCATTATTTATTATATATTTTTTGGGACAACTCATTGTATAGTAAGAACAAGATTATCAGAAATCTGGACAAGAATAAGATAGATTATTTGGTTTTGCACTTGAACTATATCATGCTTACATTTTCAGTGAACATCAACTGATATTTAATCCTGCTGGTCGAAATGCACAGCTGAATATCAAATATATTAATAACACAGGAGAAAAGTTAGCCATACAGAATGGAGTAACCTGAAGATAAATGCTTGTATCATATTGGCTCTTCAAAGCATATTCATTGTATACCGAAGCCAAAGATGGAACAGTCACCTGTACATTGAATATTATATGAGAAAGTCTAAGACCTATTATCAGGAACGAATAATAGATGAATAATATTGAATACAAAGTCAACTGAGTATTCCAAGATAAAAGAGACAATTTAGAAAAACTACATAGGTTTAAGCAGCTTCACTCTTTACCAACACATAAAACAAGGAATATAACAGACTCACTTACGAATATACATGTATAGATATATGCACCCGTTGCTACTGGAAGATCTAAAGCAGATGAACCCTCAGGCAGGGAACGCATTTGGTTTATACTAATGCCGATGAGCAAAAGTGCGAGAGCCTCCCACTGTAACAGGAAAGAAAACACAATGCATGGGTCATAAACTAATTGTTTCAAATGTCAGATCTAAAACTATTGCTTGACATTAATTATGATCTGACCATGTGGAATCTGTTAAACTTGTTAACACAAATGATTATCTTGATAGCATTAATCGACCAACAAGAACATATAAGACATTTCTGAGTTCGGCAAGTGACCTGAATTATAGAAAATCGCCGCTTCATTATCATCCTCAACAAAATAGCAATTACCAAGACCTGCAATTTTAAACTTGATCCTTGTGAGCATGAAGAGAATAAATTAGGAAGTCCAAGTACAGAAATAGGTGCACAAGTTATTTAGAGATCTATCACAATCAAACATATAAAGCTATATATCTTTACTCATCAAGTAGATTAGCGTGTGAAAGAGTTTCTTTGTAACTTATATTGTTGCGCATCTAAGTTATTGGAATTAAACACATAGTTACTGGTTGCACTTCATTTCAAGACTTGGGAGAATATACTTCATTCAAAAATTTATATTAGCATTCTAAGAAAACATTCATATAAATATATTCTATCATTTCTGAGTCACCCACTTAAACATACCAAACTCATTCTTGTGTTCATCTGGCAATTAATGCACGGGAAATAAGGAAGCATTTAGTTTGCGATAAGAATAAGACAAATATTTACTGTGAAAGATATGTTATTTTGCCAAGTCCTTAATAAGATCTTGTATATATAAATATGCCAAACTGCGAAGGGCAGGAGATAATATGAATATTGCACACTCCACTCCTGCATTACGGAATATGGATCAAATTTGAAGTGGACAATCTCACTCGTTATAATGCACTATCAGTATCTTCACCCGTATTCACTCATCCCGTCGTTTGTCAAAGCCAGATATCCATACCAAGCCTTATTAATTATTATGTCCCTCCATTAAAAGTTCCACCTCCACCTCTCTTCTTTATCCTTCACAACATGAGGAAATTATTATAAGTTATCTTGAATGGTAGAAGTGGACCTGACATTGAGGCTAAGATCAGTACTCAGTCAAGCAGCATGAACCTTGTGATGCTAGCACAGGGATAAGCATTGATTATATGCATTCCCTTAAACCTATACATTATGAAAATTATGAAACCACTATGGTCCAGAGATAGTAATAATCTTCATGTAGTGTCAAAAACATATCAGAACCAACTCAATAAGCTTAGCCCATCTCGGATGGGTCGCAGGACATGATGGAGTCAGTCAACAGCAATAACTTGTCTCCCCCTTCCGCAGTGGGAATGTATTCGGCACTAACAAATGGTAGCCTTATCAGATGACAAGGTTATCTTAGTTGAGAGAACCAGGAGAACACGTGTATAAGACCCCTATAAATATAGGGGTTAAAACACGGCATTTTTTCATTTAATCAGTTTTTACTCGCTGATACTCTCGCCCACATTTCCTGCTTCAGTAATTATCAACGCGACCGCCAGCAAATCTTCATCTCCACCACTCCACAGAGAGGCTAAGTTTATTATTGCTATTCACAGTCTTCCTTTCATTTAACTCTGACTTCCTATTGACTTGACCATCAGAGTCTCATTGGCAGGCGCACAGCACCTGGTTTCCAAAAGCTTTCATGGTCTCTTCCGATCACAGTAGATTTTGCCGTCTACACTTACGCATATATTTTCCTGTATCCATACTGCGAAAATCATCCCCTTTAAATCAAATTAAAATTCAGTCGTTTCGAGTTCTACTGATGTTGTAATTTAATTCTCTAGCCATCAAGGCTGCTTTTCACTCTCACATTATGAATTTTCAGACTTATAATGCAGTTAGCTAATTTTTGCACTGTCCAAGTTACAATATTATATCGACATGGCTAAGAATGCCATAAGCTACAATGAAAAGGATGAAAATGAAAGAAGGTTCACGAAAGAGTCAGGTAATTCTTATATTGGGCATAAAATTTAATTTATTCGGAGTTACGACCATAATATACTAAAAACAAAGTTCCAAAGCAAACAAATTGCACCACAAAACTCAATGTCTTTAGCCATCATACATGCATTCCTTCTTAACCGTCTGCTTGAGCTTAGTACTATTCTATGTTATATCTTTAATTAATAAATAAAACTGTAATGGGAGATATCATGCCAAGTTGATTATAATACTCTTAAACAATCAGAATGTGACAGGCAGATGCAAGCAAAAAAGCGGGAGTAACCACCATCAAAGAACAATCTATGTAAGTGAGAAAACCATAACATCAGACTTACTTTTAGATTACTCAACATCTTCACGGTGGCAGGATTGAAGTAGAGCTGCACAGGAAATTTTTGAGTTAAGAAACTATTCATTGACAACTAAACTACAACCACATTGACATTTAACCAATTATTTACTCCTCCCAGAAAATATGTAACTTGACATAGAGAGCAAAATGCTTGGCCAAAACAGAGACCGATAGAGACCGGGTTAATAGCCAGTAGTTCTGCCTGTTGCTGGTTGTCTGATGTATCAATCATATAGTAAAAAACAAATATAACGGGAAATGTTAGGAATAATGAATATTATTCTCCGCCTTCACTATCGATGTTAAGAGGTTTTTTTAATTTTATACAGCCCTCACATTACTTTCTTATATTGAAACGTAGAACATACGAATGACCCGATAAAGATTATATTTGTAAGTAGAATAAATATTGGTAGTCTTGTAAGAATTATAAATGAAAATGCCTCCAACTTCATTGACATCAAGTAATGAACCGCACTACCTGAGTACCTTAATTTACAAAGATGTACGAAAGAATCAGATACTTCTTCCTCTTCTAAGTCCCCAGCATATTTTGCATTAAACATTCAAGCATTCAATAAATATAGGAGAAACCCTGTGCTGAGATCAAACATCGCCACTATTCTTTACAGAAAGATATGGATTGGTGCCTTGATAAATTATATATAGAAAAATTGGAAACTTGATAATTGAATACATATAGATACCATATATAGAGAGAGGGTGGAGATGCATAAACAACTTCTATCAGTACATAGTTACTTCCAAAATCTTTTTTTAAAGAAGCATTTCTGTAATGCTTAACGGACACCTCACAACCCACAAGTTCAATCTAGATTTTAATTTAAATCAATGCTCTTACAAATGTGCATGTAAGACACTAAAACCATGTAGTTCCTACATATTCTCAGGGAGTCTTTTAGTTTTTTTCCCCATTGAAGACGTAATATTATATTCGTACTTCGAGTCAATAATATGTGTGTGCGTATATATATATTGTATCCAATCCCATGGTATCTTTGTTTAGACCATATTAATAACTATATCCACTAAAGATATACTCGTATCAGTATTAAAAAGTCAAATAACTTGTGACGTACAATTTTTATGTCTGTTTTCGTCCATTTCTATTATGATTACGGTTGGACATGGATATGTTAGGAATTCTAAAGTTACATTTTATGGACTATAATTACCATTACATCTCAATGTCACCGTACCATCCAGAATATACATACATACAGACATATATACATATATAAGAACAGTTAAAATTATATTGAATCCAGAAATTGGCTACTGCCTGCATTATAAGTTTAAAACATACTAAGATGAATAAAACAGTCTAGGCTGATCATATTGACAAATGCACATGCACTAACAGAAAATGGGGTCTGGGCATAAAGTCTATGACTTGATGGATATTTATGAGAATATCATAGCATCATTCTTCCATCCTGAACAATATAATTAGTAAAGTGACATATTCTATTCAAAAGTATGTCGAATTCAAAAATAAAAAAAACATATTTCACCTGCATAGTGAACTTTAAATAGTTATTGATAGCATAAAGAAATGCTGGAACAGCTAGAAGCACGTTGTTGCGAGCGGCCTGCAGATATTTCGAACTGATTATTAGATCAAGACAACAACAATCAACCTAGAGAATGGCCTACATTCCTAAGCAAAAGCCATTATTTCTGTAAGAACTTATTGATTCATAGAAGTTCATACCTAACTCCGAGTAATGGATTTATATATGTCAAGTACAGTGATGCCGTGATGAATCAATAAAAGCTGGTGTACGGTTGTAAAAAACATATATGATGACCATCCTTGAAGAAACCAATTAATTATAGCTGTCCAGAGACTAAAGCAGCAAAATTTCAAATGAATTCTATTTGGAACCTTCATTGTATTTGAAGCAATCCGTACACATTTGTGGACTGACAGTCAACATTTTAGTAAAACATCTCTTATTTTATTTTACTGCTAATCCAGGTCATTGCTCGGATTAACATTATGAATGTAATACAGATAAAAAAACAAATGTTCACGAGGAAAAACTATAACTGGGATGTCCCCGGAAGAAAAAATTTACTTGCGGCAATCCTCCCCCATCCGCCTAAATATTAACTACCAGGAATAGAACTAACACACAAACATTCAATACAACACACAACTATTTTCAACATCAAGACTTAATGTTCATAAAGGAGGTTACTTTGTGCATGGAAGCATGTTCATATATTAAGCATGGTGTCAGCATATAGACGACTAGGCATAAACAAAATTCCACTATTGGATTATATGCCAGGAAGAGTTACCTGCATAAACGTGGATACCGAGAGAAGTGGCTTTTCTCCAACTTTCTGATGCCTGGCCTGCAAATTTAGAACTAGAAGTCAACACTTCCATACAAGCATATACATAGAAAATGTGCGAAACACGTCATCAAATACTGAGAAATGTAGCTTGTCAGAAAATGTAAATGTCAACGTGGTTATGCCTGTAATTCAATAAATACACATTATAATCTATGGCAATAGCTGCTATGATATTCTTATATCATCGAGTTCATATCCTTATAAATCATCAAAATATTTACTAGCACAAAAAAGTATCCCCTACCGCCTCCTCAAAGATATACATATATTCCAAAAGGTACTATGTGTAGTTGATGGTTTTTATTGTGGGCCTTGTGGCAAATTTGCAGCTTTTCAAAATGATTTTATTTCTAAATTCAAAATCTTCAAAAAAATGTAATTTTAAAAAAAATGAAAATTCTTTGATTTCAATATAGTTTGTAACTTTCCTATGTTGACTTCTTCTCTTTCTCCAAGCTGGGCGTCTTCACAGAAACAGCCTCTACTTTTCAGATTAGTGGTAAGGTCTGCCTCTTACCGCCCCCCGATTCTGCTCCTGAATGGGATTTATTAGGTATGTTTGGGGTACACGTGTAGACGTGTAGTCATAATAAAACTGCATTATTTTCATGCAACTAACATACCTATCAACTAATTTATATTAATCACCAAAATAAATCCAGAAACACACAGATAACCAAAATAACTTGATGCAAATCTGAAATATTTTAAAAATAAAAAAGTTCTATGTACCTGAATCAAGAGCATAACAATTGCAAAGAAAACTTTTGCAATCTCTGTCAAAAAATTAACACTGACTGGACTAAATTTGAAACTTCCATCCACCTTAGACATGAAGACCAATAAAGGCTGCAGAGTGACAAGAATTTTTTTAGATAGTATATCAAAAACATGCAGCACTAAAGGTGGGACTTGTTAACATTTTCCACTATACACGAGAAAAGTAGTTTCCTTTATTTGGCAATGGTCATCACAAAAAAAATTATACATACACACATGCTTTCACTGACGCTCGTACCTTCAACCTAGAGAAGAGAAGTATCTCCCACATGATGGTCCCACTTTGTAAGAGTGGACCATGTTTATATCAGGAAATACCAAAAACTTAGGGTGAAATAGAATTACGAGTAAGGTTCTCATGCTTACTTTGTCCTTTCTTCATTTAAAACAATTTTAGACAACAATCTGAACATAATTTACAAATAATTTTTAATTCTTCAAGTCTTATATTATGATTTCAAGTACAAGGGCTCAAATGTTAAACCGACTGTTATAATATTTAACGTAGGTGTAAACTGACACTCCTATGCTTATATTAAAATCAAGCAACCACCACTACACTTTACAAAATTTAAAACTTCGAACCGAGCTCAACACATATTGCTAATACAAAATTCTCGATAAACCAGAATTTTTTTACCTGTAAGCCGACTAGCATACAATCACCAACCACAAGCAAAACATTAAGAAACCGCTGCTTGGACGATACTTTGCTCCTATAACGATCATACGCCTTCGACACCGCCTTAGTAGGCGGATAAACCAATTTCGAATGACAAACACTGCATTCCACCATTCCGTTATTCATTCCTCCTCGTAAATCCCTCTACCTTCTGTCAATTCAATTCAACCTCCCTAATTCATCAACATTTCCAATCCATCCAATTCAATGTACAAAATACAATCACACAACACATTCGAAACCGAAAATTAACAAAACACACACACACACACACATTCGAACCCGAAAATTCAACCTAATCAGATCTTAACACAAAAACAACAAATTCAAACACTCGCACGTAAATTACTCTAAACAAAACACATACACACACAACAATTCACATATACAACATAGATCTCACAACGATAGATACAAAATCAAAGCTTAAAATGATATATAAAAAAAAACTGACCTTGACAATACGAATTGAATAAATAGCTTGAGATCTGTAGAGTTATATATATATATATAGATACAGATATATGTATGTATATATAAGGGAGAGTCGGTGAAGAGTTGCTTAAACTTGCATCATGCTCTTTGTAATTCAGCATGAAAGTGTCTTTTCCGCCAGTTTATTGTGTGTATATATGTATGTATATGTGTATATACTCGTCGGTGATTTGGAATCAAATTATCGCACATTCATTTCATGTTCATTTACTTTTTTTTCCTAAATAGAAAAAATGTCATCAATGGAATATATCGGAGGTGTTTGGCTTAGTTTATAAGTAATAAATAATTTTTTTAAAAAAGTATTTTTATACTTTTTTTTGAAAATTAATATTTATTTTAGAAATTTAAGATCAAATCTTATTTCTAAATTTGAAAATAAGTAACTTATTTTCAGGAAAAGTACATACATACCAACTTTTTCAGCTTATAAGCTGCTTATAAGTTTAGCCAAACGGGGTCATAATTCACTATATATTTCAATAATAATCTTCATAAAGTAATTTTTTGATATAAAAGGTAGTAATAATTTTTTATGCATTGCAGATATTATTATTATTTATATTATTAATTTAATTTGTAAATAGATCTTGATAATATAATATCTGATAATATCTAATAATTTTATGATAAGATATTTGATAAAATAATAAACTTTTCTGATTTCGACTTGGGAAGTAGAATAAAATAATAATTCAATTATATATATTATATAATATTTATTTTATTTTAATAATGAATTTATACTACTTTTTTCATGTGTATTTTTCTGATATGTCCCCAATTTAAAAGTTCTTTATAAATATGTCCTATTTTTAATTGTATTTTTAAATATGTTTCATACACAATTTTCGTCATCCTAATAATTTTAGAAGGACATTTTTATCTTTATAACTTAAAATAATTAAAAATTTAAAATAAATGTAATATAATTATAATATAAATGTAATATTTAAATAATATTTATAAATTCAATCCTCTAAATCTAAATTTGAGACCAAATTATTTTATTGCATAATTCTAGTATGCATTAAACATATAAAGTTTAAAATAAAATTTCTCCTTACAATTTTGGCTTCACAAAAAATTATAAATAAAAATGAAAATAAAAAAATAAATAGTTTAAGATTTAACCAACCCATATTTTATATATACATATAATAAGATTCGAGAATTTAATCATATCATTATTCAAATAACCAGATAATAAAAAACATGCATTACAACACCCATTTTCAAAAAAAATTAATTACTATAGGATTAAAACTTGTGACAATAAAACAATTATATATAAACTCAGTAATTATTAGTTACAAGTCATATAAAATACGTTAAGTAAATCTAAAAGTATATTAGTCTTGATATTTATATATATTTGACGAAAGTAGAATTTTATTACTTAAAATAAGTCATCCAACAATATTCTTGAGATCAACAGGAACATTACTCTTATGGATAACTCGACTTGGATAAGAATATAGACTTCTTAGCTAAGTAATGAACAGATAGATCGCCTAATAAAAAACAATGAAACATTGTTTTAGTCGAGTAGTATATTTCTGCACTCCTATGTCACCCAGCCAAACGGTGAGGACATTGTAATCTTAATTTCATTGCTTGGACCACAACCAAGCAATCTGACTCCAACACAACCAACTCCCAGGTATGTGACTTGATTCAACTGAGCGCTTCCTTAATGACCATTGCTTCAGCTAGCTCAGGCGAGGAAGCACCATTCTGATACAGGGATAAGGCCTGCACCAAGTCCCCTGTGAATCCCTCACCACCATTCACATTTCAAAAGCTGTTTGTTCTCCAAATATTACCGCATCGATGGTTATCTTGATTGGTCCTACATGTGGCTTAACCCAAGAAATAGCTCTATCACCTGCAAAACTCGATTGGATTAAAGCCTCTGTTGACCGATCTCGGGCGTCCTTCTATTGTACAAGGTACTGCTTTGCCGATACTAACACAACATTTATCGAAACTTGCTTATGATTCAAATTCTTCTCATTATGGGTTTTCTATATAGCCCGGCAAACTGTGACCACTACTACACTTCTATCATGACTTATAAAACTTAAGACGCTCTCCAACCAATCATAGAAATCTGTACCCATCTCTTCTTGAACATCGGGAATCACATTTTACCAACACTAAGACGCAAATGGGCATGATATTAAGGCATGCATAATCGTTTCATCTTCATCATTACACACTGGACATATAGGAAGAACAAACACATATTTTTCAGCCAACATTGTCATAATTGGCAAAACATATGACAACGTCTGCCATAGAAGATTCAAGACCTTTGGTGGAGCTTTAATCTTCCACATTTTACGCCATAGACTACCGTTACTGCGAACAGAGTAAAGACTTAAAGCTCCCTTACCCTTGGATATTCGATCTCTGAGAAGAGTTCTTAAAATACAATGTTGGTCCCTTTCATTGAACAGATCTTCTGATAATATCTTCATCCCATTCCCATTTGTCACTACACATCAGAGATACAACATTGTTTTGGCATATCGCCTGTATGGGTTGTCATCCTCATTTAGGCACGGTTGATCACTAATGTTTATTTTTCTTCTTGTGTCAATCATCCATCTCGCTCCAACCTTTATTAAAGATTTGGCCTCCCATATGCTCCTCCATACATAACTGGGGTTGTTCCCGATAGAAGTTGATAAAAAGTTATCATTCAGAAAATATTGAGCTTTAAAAGGTTTACTCACCATACTCTCTGAATTAGTAAGAAACCTCCAAATTAAAATCACGGAAATCTCGAAAGCCTAGACCTCTATTTGCTTTGTGTTTACTCATTTGAGTCCAATTCATCCAGTGAATACCCGAGTTGTGACTAGGCTTTGAACTCCACCGATACTTTGATAGCGTTCTTTCTATGTCTTTTGTAATTTTCAAAGGCAATAGAAACACACTCATGGCGAAACTAGGTAGTGTTTGGGAAACATTTTTTATCAGAATTTTTTTGCTTGACTTTGAGATATACCTTCCATCCCAACTACGCACCCGATTATTAACCGCCTCTTTCGGATAGCCCATTAATAGGACATATTCATAAAACAGATATAAAAAGGAAAATATTGATAAATTACTTCATTAATTTGGGATATATTATATAAATTTCTATTAATAATTCAAGTAAATAAATAAGTTATTCTAGGAAGAAGTTGGACAAGTTTGGGAAATTGTAATTGAAATATATATGAGTCTATAGTTTCGCAAGATACAGTTTGTAAGATATGAGATTTTTTTAAATCTAATAAATTAATACTCGATATTTAGGAAGTTGTTTATAATTTTTATGGAAGGTGTTAAACCAACAATTATCTCATGTTTCGCTTATAATAGTATAGTATAAAAATAACAATTATATCATATTTCACTTATAATAATATAGTATAAATAGAAATCTAAGTTTTATTAAAAATAAAAAATTATTATATTTCACTAAACATTGTAAATAACAAAAATGATCAAAGATCAATTAACAAACATTTCGCTAAACATTCTGATTTATAGCTGTATAAAAAAATTTAACCGACCTCCTCAAAAATTTTCATGCAGCGACAGAATATTATCTCCCCCGCCCCGTCCCGCCCCGTCCTGCCCCGCATCGAAACATTTGAAAGCTATTTAAAGCACTTCTAAAGTCATGAGGAAATTACAAGTTTCAGAAATACTAGTTGATGAACACTTGAATTCTACAATCAGCCTCAAACTTTTGTTCAACTCCTTCAATGCTCCATTCACATCTTCTTCTTTCTTTTGCTTCATTTTCCTTTAATTGTCTTAAGAAGGAGCCCCTTAAGATTTTCTCATCCCTGTCAGTATCTCCAAGTTGTCTTAATAGATATTGAATTTCTTTGTTAGTGATTTTATCCATGTATTTGTAAATGTCAAAATACTTTTATTTTCCTTCCGCATCAGTGAAAATCATCATGTATTTTGGCTCCATCATCACCTTCCTCAACTGAGATTTCCAAATACTAATGGGTGGATCTGGATCTACCTCTGTAGAGACCCTTCTTATCTTGGTTATTTGATGTTGAATTTCTTGAGCTATGGTAATATTGAGTTTGAACCTTTTGTTGAATATAGGTAGAATTGTCTTTAAGGTGTTGTAGCTTTGCTTCATAATCATCCTCATTGGATATGTAGCCTTTTTTTTTTATCTTCATACTCTAATCTAATTGATTCCTCATGACTTGAGGTTGCATGAAGAGTCTTGCAAGCTACCAATCATGATATTTCTTCATCATTTTTGGACCTTTTAGCAATTTCTTTGACTCCAGTCACAATTGCACCACTCATTAATTTCTCATCAGTTGTTCCAGAGCTTTGTTTTGATCCATTTTTCTTTTTCTTTGGATCTTCAATCATGATGGCCTTTCCCTTTTTCTTTTCCTCTAGTGAACTGTCTTGAAGAAATTTCTCAGTGTTTGCAGTGCATTCCTTAGTAGCTTCCTGTGCACTTTAGTTGACAGCCTTGACTTGAGAAATATACTCATCTAAATTTCCTGTTTCAGCTGCTTTAGTCACCAATTATGTGCTCTCCTTTAGCCTCTCCAACTTTCTCCTTTCTTGCTCAAATATTCTTTGAGTTTCTTTTTCCATTGCTATTCTCCTAGCTTCCAAGTCATCTTCAAATTTATTGGCTTCCATTTTTCTTTTCTCCATTTCTTCTGTAGTGATTTGAAAATTTGCTTAGCAATATCTCCTTCTTTCACAACCTTACTACTTCCAACTCCATCTTTGCTACTACCAGCTCCATCTTCCTTTTTATTCTTCCTTTTTTTATTAGCATTAAGTGTAGGCATGAGGTCCAGAAATCTATGCATGATGGTAGCATGATTTTCTCCAACTTGGTTTCTATTGATGAAAATCTATTTTCCAAGTCTGTAAGACCTTTGGGATCCCTAAACATCATGTCCTTGATATTTTTCATTCTTCCATGAGGCAGCTTTGCATCCAATCTTCTTTCCAGATCTTCTTTAGATGAATTAATTGATCATTGGATGCTGCTTAATTCTTTATTCACTCCTGTAATAGTCATCTTGTTGATCTTCAATTGCTCCTTATAATAAGTTGCAATCCTTCTGTGAAGTTGATCCTCAATGTCTTTTTCCATCATGGCTCTTCTATAGTGAGAACCAATCTCATGCTCAGCATCTCCAATAGACACTTCAGTTGTACTTAACCAGGGTTCTTCATCGAAATCATCATGAATATCACCAGGAGCCATGTAACATGTATCTATTGTATTGGCCAAACTCTCTTTTAAGTTCCTGGTCTTTTGCTCTGTGTGTTCCAATCCAAGAATCTATTTTGCATCCTTGTTTGTAGAAGTTGCCAATCCTTGGTACCTTGTATCAGGATGAACAAAGTTACTGGGGTCTAATTCATCAGCATCTATATCTTCTTCTTCATAAATATCTATTAAACCTTCATTATCCTCAACCACACCACTTCCACTAACTTCATTTGCATTCCTTACTCCTCCTACCTCCATTACCTCCACTTCATCATTCATAAATTTTAGTTCCAACTCTTGTACATAAGTTAGAATTTTTCTATCACTCTCACTCATCTTTCTATTTTCCACCAGGATCTCATCCTGAAATCTCACATATCCCTTACTCATTTGATTTACACCTTTTAAAGTGGGGTCCTCAAGTGTTTCTCTCTCATTCCTGGAAGAAATAAGAATGTCCTTACACACTTCCTCTCCTTTTGCTAGGCTGCAATCCTGCCTCTCACTCATCTCACTCATTCCTAATAGTGTTTGAGCAACATCAATTGATTGGTGATCAATTGATATTTCTTAAATATTAGTTGCTGAAATGCTTGGGATATCCATCGATTGAGGCATACCCATCGATTGATGTTGAGTATTAATTGATGGCTTATTAGTCGATGACTGAATATCAATTGATGAGAGAACATCAATTAATGAAGTGGAAACAATTAAAGTTGGGATATCAGTTGAGGTAATTTGTACTTGAATATCATTGATAATTTTTTAGATGGGATCTTATTCTTCCAAGGTGTTATCCTTTATAGTAGAAACATGTGAGAGTGTTGACTTCTCCTTGAGTAACAAAGAAGGAGAATTTGAAAATGATTGATTTCTATCAAATCATTTTCTGAAGAAATTTGAGTTAGAGGAGATTGAGGAATGGGAATAGATAAGGAATATGGTTGCACCTCCATATTTATTGGAGATGCATCAAAAGAAGAGACTAAAGGCTCCACCATAGTTATATGTGGCTTTGCAGTGTGTGCTTCCCCAAGTACCATCCTTGGTTTCTTCTTCTTTCTTTCATAGGTCTATGGGGTTTTGGCTTGAGTTTCCCTACCGTTGATCAATGCCCTTGGTTGAGGGCTCTTTCTAATATTGACACCCTGTTAAGAGGATGCCAATAGAGATGAGTTTGATTCCTTTTAACATCCACAGTTTTTTGGGAGACTATAGTATGGCTTGGCTGGTTAGACAAATGCTCACCTACCTTATCCTTCTGGGTTTTTTGATATTCCCCAGTTCCCTCATCAGTAACTTCCTCCTCTATTCTATCAATATTAGGTTTTCTCTTCTGAGATTTTACAATAACAAGATTTTGGGAGCCTGTTGAGGTTTGGCTTCTTAGATTTGGGTTTGGAAATTGGTTATGTGGCTTGGGTAGGAGGGTTGGGGTCATTACTAACACCCTCCATAGTCACAGTAGGCAAAGAAAATTGAGATTAAGAGGAAGATGATAGAGTTGAGATGTATACTTGAACAAAGGTTGGATAAATCAATTTCATATCACTATGAAGGTTGATTCTTACCAAATCCTTGAATACCCTTTTATTTTGGACCTAACAGTCCAAAGTTTCTATCTCCCTGCCAATTTCAATTTCTTTGACAAAGTGGTTAATAACTAACATAATAAATCTAGTATATTAAATATGATTAGATCTACCAGTTTTAATACCAAACTTAGCAGCAATTTCATTTAAGATTATGGTGGACAAATTATGATATTTATCAAACAAAATGTTATAAGCTACATATTGCATACTAGTGGTTATAACATCAAAATTACTAATCTTACCACTAAAACATTTAATCACAACATCAAAGAAATAAAACCATTCTTTTCTAAGGTGCTTTATAACAACATTACCTAAATTTACTTCAAGATTAACATAGTTAACAACCCTAAGCATATTTTTAATGTCATTTTCTATAGGTGCATTATCAGTGTTATTAGAAGGCAGTCCTAAACATTCATCTAAAATAATAGTAGTAAGCATGTACTCATCTCCCTTACAGGTGAATGTGATACTTGAGAAATCACTTGCAACTTTAGCACTAGACCATAATTCCTCCACTAAATTGCAGACAATCTTTGGTGCCTCATTTAGAGCCTTTTTGACTTTACAGTCTTCAAGAAACTTCATAAGAGGATGTAATGTAGTTGGTGCCTCATCTACCACAGTGTAAGCAACAAAATTATTGAGTTCATAGTAGCAACTGCCCTGAGACACCTTCTTAAATGAAGTTGATGTTGATGCCATTTCTCTTGTGATTATTAGTAGACAAGTAACTATGTAAAATTTGAGAGAAAATAAGAACTGCAGAGAGAAAGTTAGGGTTTTGAGTTTGTAGAGAGAGACATAGAAAGAGAGAGTTCAGTTGTGAAAAATGTAAGTAAAGATTAAAAGAAATTTTAATCTCACTATTTATATTTCTGAGAATTAACTCGATCACTTTCTTTCTTAAAATCTAACTCAATCGATCGTTAGATAAAAAGTGAATTAATAAAGTTACTAATTTTAGAAGTTGACTGTTATACTGTTATTTTCCCTTAGTACAAGTTTGTAGAAGGGGGGGGGGGGTTGAATACAAACTTAAGAATTTTGACTAATTCTTGCAGATTTAAGTTTGTACTTTGATAGATTTAGTGTTTGGAAATATATAGTGAAGAAACTATTTAAACTATGAATTGAAAACTGAAAATCAAGAGATCAAAATAAAGTAATTTAAAAATTACTATTGGATTGGTTTTCCACTAGTAAGAATTTTTCTTTCAATAACTCTTAGTCTAAAGAACCAAACTACTTACAACTATGAAATGTGAACAAAGAAAAGCAATACAATTGTTTCTAACTTTTCTTGTTTTTGTTCTATCTCACACACTTGTTACAATGAACTGCTAAGACTATATATAGTAGTTCACATCCTACATCTATTTTTTATCGACTGATAAAATATAAATTGAAATTACATTTTACAGTGTATTCATTAAAATAGATTGTAGCTTCTTTTCACAGTCTCCTTTGCATTTGTCTTGTTCTAGAAAAATCTTTGTCTTGATCTTTTTCTTGAAGACTATGTTGCCTTAAATGTTTTTACAATCCTGACATGACTATCTTCCATTGATTCAATTTCTTCAAAGATCTCATTCCTTTTGTCTCTAACTAATTTGGGAACCTTGATCAACTGAGAATTGCTGTAAAGCTTATCAGTTAATCCTCCTTTGCTTATCCATCGATGAATAGGTTATCTATTGATCAATTGATGTATCAATGAATAATTAGTTTATCCATCAGCTCTTTATCCATTGACTGCATTTATCCATTGATAGCCTTGATGCTTTCATCCGTTGATGGAGATCCATTGATTTGACCTTTGTTGACCTTTATCCATCGAACAATGTCTTTATCCATTGATTCCAATATCTGTTGATCACTTCATTTGAGAGAATTTTGACTTAGAATATTTATAATTTGTCAGCCATTCTTCTCATCAGTTGAAGAGCTATCAATTGAAGTTAAATAGATATCAGTTGACTAGATTATGGCATCCTTCAACATATTATAATCAATTGATAAAATAAAAACATGAATCAACTATTACACTCCATATTATCAGTTGATGAATAATTTCAACTGATAAATGGTTTCCTAGTCAATGGATATTTATAAGTCTTATATCCATTGACTAGTTACAATTAAAATGGATTCTATATTATAATTCTAAGAACTTTGTTATCATCAAAACTCATAATTCCTACAAATCTCCCCTATTTATGAATGTGAGGAATATACATAAATTTTCTGTTGATGATAACAAAACTCTTAAGTGTAATCAATACAACAATTGCTCAGGAAATTCAACATTAAATCTCAAAGCTAAGGAGATCAAATGTAGAAGCTGAACCTGATTCACCCCTTAAACTATGGAAGTCTCAAGTCAAGAAGGTGGTGTTGGAGCCAAAATATGCCATGATTTTTACAGATGTGAAGGGCAACACAAATTTCTTTGATATCTGTAAATATTTGGATTAAATCATAGATGAAGAAATTCACTACCTAATGAGCAACTTTGAGAGACTGACAGAGATGAAGCAATTCCGAGGAGTTCATTTTTGAGACAACTAAAAGAAAATGCTGATGAGAGGAAGAAGAAGAAGTAATTGAATTATGAAGATTATGAAGACATTGAAGTTGCTTGCAGAAGTTATTCATCAAACTGGTACTTCCAAAATTCAAAGTGTTATTTAAATTTCTTGATTCTATATGATTGAAAATAATTAAGGATTTTGTTATCATCAAGTAGATTTATGCATGTTCATGTCACAGACATAAATATGGGAGATTGTTAGGAATTTACATATAATTTGATGATAACTTTAAACTTAGAATCATAGAAATTTTAATTGATGTAACTGATCAATTGATATGAAAATTATAAATATCAATTGATCATGAAACCAGTTATCAGTTGAAATGTTTATGTGAATCAACTGATAATTTGGATTGTAGCATAGGTGTACTTAGTCTATTTCAATCGATAAGGTATAAGTCAATTGATATTATTCTCATCAATTGATATTAGAATTGATTGGTATAGGTCATCAACTGATGTATAACTTAGACTGTCAAATTATAATTATTTGAAGACATAAAACTATACAAGTGAAGGATGATCAGTTGATATTGAAGTATCAATGGATAAAAGATCAATTGAAGAAACCAAGTCAAGCATTGAAGACTATCAACTAATGTGAAGACCCATCAATTGATAACATCTATCAATCGATGGGTCATCTTTTATCAATCGATGGATACAAAGATCAATCGAAGAAGAATACCAGTTGATGGATAAATGGAAGGATAAATTGATATGTTTGACAGTAAATTATCAATTGAGTGAGATAACACAAGTTGACAAGTTGAAAGACAAAAACACACATATGGAAGACAGTCTATGATGACTGTGAAGAATCAAGTTGAAGCTTTCTTTCCAAGTCTGAAGACTCTTTTCCTAAAATGGAAAAAGGCAAGAGGAAGGATAGATCAGAAACTATCCTAGTCTAAATTAATTATTTTTATACTCTTTCTAGGTATTGTAAACAAACTTGTGGTATATAAACAAGCGTGGTAGCATTGTTAGAAAAAGAACAAGTTAGACAATATTTTAAAAATCACTGTTCAGCTTTCGAGCACTTTGTAAGAATAGTTGCTTTATTTTTTTAACCTTGTAAAAACGAAGCTAGGTTTTTTTAACCTAGAAATATTGAGCAAAAATATACACTGATGGATAACCCAATCCATCAGTAATTTTAAATATCTTTGTTCATTGTATTTTCAGTTTCATTCTTGTTTATACATATTCTCTAAAATACTCAAACATCAAGAACAAATATTAAAACAACGAAAAGTTTTGAATATTTGTATTCAACCCCCTTCTACAAATATTGACACTGTTCTGGGGAATAATAAACATTAATCTCATCATTATCATCCACCTTGTAGGCATTTGCAACTCCTACAGGAATTCCATTTCCTCCATCTCCCTCTAACTCCAACCCCAACCCCAACTCATGGGTGAGTTCTGTTGCTAATTGCTCAGTTTTAGAAGTTGATGCTTCATGAGATGGTGAAATTGGTTTCTCTCTATTCTTTTCTCTCTCACTCTCTTCTTTCTGTTTTTGCATCAGGATCTCATCCTAGATTCTCACCACTCCATCATAATGCTATCTTTTTTTCATCACCTTCTAAGGTGGAAATCTCTTTGCTCACACCCTCTCCTTTTACCACCTCAGAAGAAATTAGGGGCCTCTCATTCACATTATCTCCTTTTGCCAGGATATGCAAATCCTCCCTCTCACACACCTCACCCACTCCACTAAATCCTAAAAGTGTATTTATCACTATAATTGTTTCAACAGATGGTTCAATAATTGGAATGGAAGTGTCAATCGATGGATGAGAAATATCCATCGATTGATGAATATCAGTTGATTGGAACTCGTCGATGGATGCAAGGATATCCATCGATGAAAGTAAACTAGTCAATGGATGTTGGATAATATCAGTTGATTGAGTAATATCCATTGACTTAGGAGAATTTTCAATATTTTCCTGATCAACCGAGGTGTTAACCTTATTTGGTGATTCAGGTGAGAGTGTTGCCTCCACCCTAAGTTGTGAAAGGCATAGGTGTACTAACTTGTAACACTTAATTACTATGTAACTCAACTAGGTAAAAGATAAAAACAACAGCAAAATAAGGGAAACTGAAGAAGCACATGGAATCAATCTACTGAAGAAATGGTAATGATACTAGGTAACTACAAGTAACTAATTTGGTTAATCAAGAATGCCTAAGTGAGAAGAAGTTCAATCTCAGTATTGGTCATCCCCTAACTTACCTAATGGAGAATTAAATTAATGTCAAAGAAGTATCAAGAAGACCAAAGTGATTTCATGTAATGTATCTCAACAACTGGATAATGTAAAGGTTAATCAACAAATGAGAACTGACATTCAGAAGCAAGAACCCCTACAAGACTAGTCACTTATGAACCAGACCATTGCATCAAGTGTCAGGACATTGGAGGCAAGTTCATGTCAGTAATAGAAGATCTCATTTGAATTGAGTGAGGAAAAGAAATTGAAGAAGCTAGGGAAACTTGCTCATAAAGGTTAATCCACAATTAGTCACTAAAGAAAGTCAACATTGGATGAGTGCATATTTGCTAAGGCAAATGTCGATCCACAGCAGATCGAGATGCGGATTGAGATTGATAATTGAAGAAAAATATTGCAAGGCAAATCTCGATCCACGGCAGATCGAGATTCTCATAGATCGAGATCGAGATTTTCACAGATCGAGATCGAGATTCTCATAGATCGAGATCGAGATTTTCACAGATCGAGATCGAGATCGAGATTGTCGACCAAGATCGAGATCGAGACGAGTCCAGGCCGAGATCGAGATGCGGGTCGATATGTAGCATTTAATGTTCAAAGGACAAGTGGCTTATTGTGAACGGTTGATCCAGAGTGGTTGGGAAAGTACTTTTTGTTGTCAAGTCCTGATTGGGCCACGTACACAAAAAGGACAAGATCAAGACTACACGACATTATAAAAGCAGCACTTTGTTTTCATTTGTATTTGACTTTTATCCATCTCTGTATTTTCAACGATATTTTTCAAGAGAGAGCATTTACTGTAAAAATATAGTGAGAGAGAGGATCAGTTGAATCAAGCTTTAATTGCTGTATTTATTGTTCAACTGATCATGATGCTTTTATGAATGTTGTAGCAAATCCCTCAATGAATATAAAGATATATTCTTGAAATTCTGTGTCATCATTTATTACCTGCATATTTGTATATTTTCTCATTACTTTCAAACAGTTGTATTCACCCCCCCTCTACAACACTTTGGACCTAACAATTGGTATCAGAGCTACTGTTAAACACATCTAACAGAGATCCTACCGTGTTGTTTGAGTTGGTTCTTGAAAATCCCAGATCCAATTTTTTTTAAGTTTGTGCCGAAAGCTTTTATTTGTGTCTTCTTGAAAAGTTCATAGATCTAAAAAGTTCTGAGTCATGGTGTAAGGAATATTTGTACAACATTCCAAAACGTTGTACTTTAGAGCTTTGTGGGTTTTCTTGTGGTCAAAAATCTGGTTATAAAAGAATATTTGATTGGTTGACTAGGTAACTTGAATCAACTGTTTGACTGAATAAAAAGGACATATTCAAACTTCTATCAACTAGAAAGTGGACAACCTTTTTGTTTGGACTTGAAAACTGGTGGACCCTGCTACTGTTCCTGTGATTAGAACTAACTTGCTTGAATCTTAAGTGCAAAACCCATTGGATATTAAGTGTTGGATATTTAAAGTGAGATAATTAATTTTTCAAGTAAATACAATTTATTGTAATTTGAAAAGTGTATTATCTTAATTTTAAACTTTATTAAAATGGCCGCCGCACACAGATTTAAGATACCTCCGTTTGATGCATAACATTATGACGAATGGACCGGAAGGATGAAAGCCTACCTTGAATCAATAAACAAGGTATACTTGAGAATATTGGAGAACGGTCCATACATACCCATGAAAATTGAGCCAGAGCGAATGGAAGGAGGGATACTAATACCATCCCGGTCTGTTCCTAAAGTGGAAATGGAGTTTTCAGACGCAGATAAAGAATTGGTTGGTATGGATGCGTCGTTACACAACGTCATAATTGAATCCCTAGACTCAGAGTACTATGTTCAGATAAAGGGATTAAAAACAGCTAAAGCCATGTGGGATAAACTGGCTGTAGTGATGGAGGGGACCGAGGAAGTTAGAGATAGTCACAAGCGCATTCTGATATCTGAATATGAATCGTTCAGATGCGAACGAGGAGAAGGTGTAGCGGATGTTTACAAACGTTATAGTAAACTGCTTATCGAGCTGAGTATAAGAGATAAAGTCTATCCACTGGCAGATTCAAATATCAAGTTTCTATTGAATTTGCCTAAACATCTAGAACACAGGATCACTGCCATTCGAGAGTCAAGAGACTTGAAAAATACTTCTCTCGAAAAGCTGTATGGTATTTTAAAGACCTACGAGCTGGAGTAGGAACAAAATGACAAAAGAAGATCCTACAATAGTGGAGAATACAAAGCGGTAAGTGAGTCTGGACTTGTAGCTGAAGAGTCTGCTGTAAAGGCACTTGCAGCTGTCTCATTGAAAACTGTTAATCCTGAAAGGGTGGTATTAGACATTGAAGATCCATCCGAAGAAAGTGAGGATGAATACTATACCCTTGAAGAGCTGGACAAATTAGAAGACAAGTCATATGCTTGTATTGCTCGAGAATTTGCTCATATCAGCTTCAGGAAGTCAAGAAGAGGTAAAGGACGATTTGGTAGTTCTTTCAGCCGAAGAAGCAGCAGCAGCAGAGGCAGTAGTGCAAGTGGTCGCGGAAGTTACAGCGGTCGAGGTAGCACATCTGGTAGTGGCTACAGACCTAACCTGGTAGACAAGAACAAGTTCAGATGCTACAACTGCAATGAATTGGGGCACTTTGCAACAGAGTGCAAGAAGCCCAAGTACGTTTATCCTAAGGAATCCTATGCTGATCTGAAAAAGAAATATGATGTCTTGGTTAGCAAGCAACAAAAGGGAAGCCGGGCGTATGTTGTGACTGAAGGGAAGGGTTGGGACGAGTCTGATGAAGATGAAGATCAGGAACTATGCAACTTCGCTTTAATGGCAAAATCTTCAGAACAATCAGAGGTACCAATTCTAACCGTAAATGAAATGTCTATTTCTGAGTACCAAAATGAATTAGCTGCCATGACTAAAGACATGTACAATCTCGAACTGAATCTAATCGCCGTTAATGAGGAAAATGCTAAACTCTCCCTTAAAAATAGACTTCTCGAGGCCAGGGTAGAGGAATTAGAATCAGGAGAAAGTACAGAAAGGCAGTTAATGAATCAGGTAGACGTTTTAGAACACAAGTTTAAGATTAGGGAAGACCTTAACGAAGAACTTAAAAATGAATTAGCTGAGCTTAAAATAACATGTCAATCTTTTAAAGAAGCAGCTAATAAAGTTTTCGTAGAAAGGGACATGTACATGAAATTGGCAGGCAAGAATAAAAATGAAAAAGTAAACATAGGACTTGACTACACATAGAAAAAGAAAAATAGGGCTGCTGAGTTGTTAGAGCCAGTGTTAGTCAAAGAAGATGTGCCTGAGGTTTTAGTGAATGTTAGAAAACCTATCTTTAAGCAGTTTGAGCCTAGGACCATAGATCCTGTTGCTATTAAAATTGAACATGAGATTAAAATGGAAAAAGATTCAGAAGAAAAAGTAGTAGAACCTACAACTTCTAAGAGAACGAGTAAGATTGCTTATGCTAAGAGAGGTGTAGGAACCAAGGAGGCTAAGACGGTGTCACATAAACAATGGGTAGCAGGGTCAGACCAAATGAAAACACCTGTAGAGGCAGTTAAAACTGAACCTGTATCTGTATCTACATCTACACGAGCTAGGAAGGCATGCTATATCTGTAATCAAACTGATCATTTGTCTTACTATTGCCCGTCCTATGTAGAGGAAGAAAAACCTGTTGGTTGTAATACCATGCCTGCAACTACTGCTTTGCCTAACATGTATGCAAATCATGCCAAATGCAATAATCCTAATTGTATGCCATGTGCTGTAAACATCATGCATGCTTATTTTAATTTGATGAATACTGCTAGTGCGTCTGTTGAACATACATTTAGTAGTGGTAAGAAAAAGCATGCTGGGTCAAAGGCTAAGACTTCAAGTCCTCCTAAAGTTAGGAGTGACCAGTCTACTCCCAAACCTGACAAACCAGTCAAGGTTGACAAGGGAAAAGACAAAGTCAAGATGAATGCCCCTGATGGCAACAAGGCAAAGCCTTCTGTATCTGAAAAGAAAAAGAAAATTATTGATGCCGGGCCCAAACATCATTGGGTTCCGAAGAACGCCTAACCTTTCTGGATTTGCAGGGCAGTGAACAGGAAAAGAGTAAAGTCATATGGGTGCTGGACAGTGGAGCATCAAGGCATATGACCGGCAATAAGTCCCTGCTAACAGATTTGGTGTTGAGAGCCGGCTCCGTGGTTACTTTTGGAGATAACAGCAAAGGTTACACCCGAGGACATGGCAAGATTGTTTGTGGAAATGTTATCATTGAGGACGTGTCTTTTATGGAAGGATTGCGACATAATATTCTCGGCGTTAGTCAGTTCACCGACAGGGGTTTTGACGTCAACTTTGGGAAGCATGACTGTTCGATTCGAAGCAAAAAGGATGGAAGCCTTGCTCTCAAAGGAGTAAGGAAGTCAAATTTGTTCATAGCCGACATGAATTCTGCTGATCAGTCTGAAGTCACGTGTTTCTACAGCAAGGCTTCTGCTGATGAAAGTTGGCTATGGCATAAAAGATTATCTCACCTGAACTTTAAAGCAATGAATAATCTCGTAATGAGAGAGTTGGTGAGAGGGCTGCCGCAGATGGAATTTACTCCAGATGGACTCTGCGAAGCATGTGAGATGGGAAAATCGAAAAGAGCCTCGCATAAGGATAAGTAAGTGAATAGCATTACCGAGCCCCTACAACTTCTTCACATGGATTTGTTTGGACCCGTTAATGTTATGTCAATGTCAAGGAAAAGATACGTGCTGGTGATTGTCGATGACTTTTCCAAATACACATGGGTGATGTTTGTGACATCGAAAGATGAAGTGCCACATGAGATCATTAGGCATGTACTGGTAATTGAAAACGTAGCAAGTCTGACTGTGAAGACTATCCGATCCGACAATGGGACAGAATTTAAGAACTCAGTGTTAATGGAATTCTGCATATCTAAAGGGATCAGACGACAGTATTCAGCACCGAGAACACCGCAACAGAATGGGGTGGTAGAAAGGAAGAATAGGACACTGGTTGAAGCAGCTAGGACAATGCTGTATGACTCAAGACTTCCTTTGTATTTTTGGGCTGAAGCAGTTAGCGCGGCTTGTTATACACAGAACAGAACACTGATTATAAAGGACTATAATGAGATGCCGTATTATCTGATGAATAAACGAAAACCATCTATCAAGTACTTTCACGTGTTTGGTGCCAAATGCTTTGTGTTAAGAGACAATGCACAACTTGGAAAGTTTGATGTCAAAGCAGATGAAGGGGTTTTCGTTGGATATTCTCTTGAAGTAGTAGCAGCGTACAGGGTGTTTGTGCTTAATGATCGCAAGGTGGTTGAAAGCCTTAATGTCACATTCGACGACTCAAAGCTCCCTTCTATACTAAAGGAAGACAGTGAGCCCACTTCCCTAAGATTTGAAAATATGGATATTGATGAAGTGGATACAATTCCTAAGTCTGTAGTGCAGGGTAGTGATCCAACGATAAATAATGTAATTAATTAAGAGTCTAGTGTTTCGTCAATACAAAACACTGGGGCTGAGGGATCACCTTTCGTTAGACCTGGTACTAACTCAGGGGGAGTAAGTATGCACTCAGGGGGAGCTAGTGGAAGTGCTTCTAGACTAAGTCACCTTCACTTACAAGATCAAGCTGAGTCATCAAGAACATTTGCTAGGGATCGTACTTGGAACAAGGACCATCCGTTTGAGCTAATTATTGGTGATCCAGATGCCGGAGTGACTACTTGAGGGAAAGCTAGAGCTGAAATTGCCACTGAGAATGAATGTCTATACTTAGTGTTCCTTTCCCAGATGGAACCTAAAGTGGTGGAAGAAGCTCTAGATGATGCTGATTGGGTGATTGTTATGCAAGAGGAACTCAATCAGTTTGAAAGACAGAAGGTGTGGAAGCTGGTACCCAGAGCAAAGAATAGATCTGTTGTTGGAACAAAATGGGTATTCAGAAACAAGCTGGATGAAAACGGACTTGTAACATGAAATAAAGCCCGCCTGGTTGCTAAGGGTTATACTCAAAGAGAAGGAATTGATTATGATGAAACATACGCACTAGTAGCAAGGCTAGAGGCAGTAAGGATGTTCTTAGCATTCGCAGCACATCATGGTTTTACAGTCTATCAGATGGATGTCAAGAGTGCATTCTTAAACAGTGAACTGGATGAAGAAGTGTATGTCGATCAACCTCCCGGGTTTGTCGACAGCAAATACTGTGATTATGTTTATCGTCTCTTCAAATCAGTATATGGCCTTAAGCAGTCTTCGCGGAAGTGGTATGAAACTCTGTCAGACTTCTTACTAGAAAGTGGTTTCACCAGAGGAGTAATCGACAAGACACTTTTCTACAAGAAATGCAAAGATGATCTAATAATGGTGCAAGTATATGTGGATGACATTATCTTTGGGTCTGCAAATGAGAAGCTGTGTGCTAAATTCGCAAAGTTAATGCAATCGAGGTATGAGATGAGCATGATGGGGGAGCTGACGTTCTTTCTGGGTATTCAAGTTAGTCAGAAGAAGGACGGGATATTTATCTGCCAGACTAAGTACATTCATGATCTATTGAAGAAGTATGGTCTCGAAGATGTATCACAAGCTAAGACTCCTATGGCAACAGCCACGAAGCTTGACGAGGATAAAGCGGGTAAACCTGTAGACATCTCAAGCTATCGAGGTATGATCGGCTCACTTTTGTATTTAACTGCTAGCAGACCTGATATTATGTTCTCTACATGCTTATGTGCAAGGTTCTAAGCGGATCCTAGAGAGTCACATCTCATAGCCGTAAAGCGTATTTTTATGTATCTCAAGGGAACATCAAATCTCGGGATTTGGTACCCAAGAGATACAGGATTTAATCTTGTTGGCTATTCGGATTCAGATTACGCAGGTTATAGAATAGATAGGAAGAGCACTTCAGGAAGCTGTCAGTTCCTTGGAAGAAGGTTGGTGTCTTGGCAAAGCAAGAAACAACACACAGTATCTACCTCGACAGCTGAAGCAGAATATATTGCTGCTGGAAGCTGTGTGGCCCAGATACTGTGGATGAAGAACCAACTCAAGGACTACGGTGTGGAAGTATCTAAGATTCCTATCATGTGTGACAACACAAGTGCTATTGCAATGACCAACAACCCTGTGGATCACTCCAGGACCAAGCACATTGATATCAAGTATCATTTTATTAGAGAGCATGTAGAAAATGGAACTGTAGAGTTGCATTTTGTGTCTACTGAACTTCAAATAGCAGATATATTCACTAAACCTCTAGACGAATCAACATTTTCTAGATTGGTTGGTGAATTGGGGATGCTGAACACCTGTTAGTTTTGTTACCTATCTGTTATAATTCAGTTTGTGTACATATTATTGTTGTGCATGAATATTCATAATTAATAATGTGTACTTAATTTCAAAAATGTATGTGTTGCATGTCATAAGGGGAAGTTAGAAAGTTTCATGAAATTAATCTTGTGCTGATCTGTGTATCTATATGATTAATGTCAAATGAAGTGATGGGAGTTAATGCTAGACTTAATTTTGAAATGCATAATTTATTTGCTAAATTCCCTGTTATTTCAAAATTGTAAGTTTCTAAAATGGTGTGAAAATTTGTGGTGAAATCTTACGAATTTTACATATAAATGTTTAATTCCTGTAATTTCATTGAAATTTTCTAAGGTAAATCTCGATCTATTTTTGGATCGAGATCGAGATCGACTTGCGAAAATTGCTTAAAAAGTTTAAGGTAAATCTCGATCTGTCCACATCGAGATCGAGATGTAGATCGAGATCGACATCGAGATGTGGATCGAGATGCGTATCTCGAGATCGAGATGTGACTTGTTTTTTCAGTTACCTTTTTAAGCGTGCCTATATATATATATCATTATATTGACTGTTCATTATTTCTATTAACTTTCTCTCTCTCTTTCAAAAAGTTTAAGTTCATTCATATACACACGCATATACATACATACACAGCATATTCTTCCCTGCCATTACACCAAGTTTTTCTTGTGATTTTCTTAAACAAAAATCACTAACTGTTACTTGAAAGCATTAATCACTAAAACAAAACTCTGCCAAAATTTTGTTTAAAATAAACTGTTGAACTCTTTGCGCTTTTTCTACGTCATTCGTGTTCTTGCAAATTGTTCTTTAGTTTTCTTTTCATTCGAGTGAGTTTGTTTTTTTTGGTTTCGTGCTTTCTTGTTCTTCATTTATTTTGTGTTCTTGAGTGGAATAGTTGTGAGTATTACTGTTTAATCCATAAAGTGCAACTTAACCGCCCTGTTTTGTGTTTTTCCGAAATATAAGTTTTTTTTATATAGCTAAAACAACAAAAATGGCTGTTCACTTTAATTTTCTAAAACTCAACCGTCAATCATTAGTGGGGAGTTAAGTGATCATTAGTGGGGAAGTTAATTTGTCTTAAATTGTGTCACTAATTACGTGGGGATAGCGTACGTTTTTTTTTGTTTAAATTTAGAACTTGTTCTCTAAATTTCCATTGCAAAACCTTTTCAGAACATTTCTTTTCTCAAACACAAATTTAAACTGGCAAACCCAAATTTCACAATTCCCAAAACCAACTTTGTTAATCTCTCTGCTGATCGAGCAACTGGTAGATTCATTCACTACCAGTTCTGGATTGAATCCCTCAACAACACATCAATCATAAGTCATGCTTTAACCGCCTCTCCTATCCTGAATGTCGAAGCCCTTCAAGCTGCTTACTCAACACTAGAGATTCAGGGTGGTAAAGCAAATCCAACAGGCTTATCCTTCACTATCGGTGGTGCTAAATATGAGGTTAGTCTACAGAAGTTCAATGAGATACCCGGGCTTCCTTCAGACAATTTTGCTCCGGAACCCACTATGGAGGATATGTTACAATTATTCACAGAGATAGGTTGTCGCCCTCCCACGGGTCCTATCAAGGTAACAAAGGTTAACACCGGTATACTACCAGCTGAGTGGGATTATGTAGTTCAAGCTATTCAACGCTGCATGTTCCCAAAGGACAAAGACTACAAGCCGATAAACAACAGCTGCCGGGTAATACTATATGGAGTGGCCAACAACAGGAAGGTGAGTGTGGGCAAACATCTGTTGATTCAGTTGCTTGAGAGGTGGGCATTGGAAAAGAATGCATCTAGGAATCCGGAAGATGGACCAGTCAAATGCTGGATGCCAAGATTCCTTCAGATGGTTCTTGATGACGTCCTTTCAGAGGAGCACAGAAGAGTATTTCAAGGCTCTGAAAGGATGGCATGTTTTGATATGACCATAAAGAGTATCTCCACCATGGAAACCCAGCAAAAGTCAAGACTTTTTGAGTTGCGCCTGACTCCGTACTTCCAGGATCTGCAAGATGAGTATGCTAGGATGCACGCTTCTCAGTTTACTGCAGTAGAAGCTGAGAGTAGCGGTAACGAAGCTGCAGGTGGAGATCAAGTGTCTGGAAATTTGGGAGAAGCAGGTGTGGATGTTGACATGGCCGATGCAAATGTTACAGAAGCTAGAGCCGACAAGGATGACGATCTTCTGAGTCAGGTACCTATTCTTGTTGATCTTGACCAATCGTCAATTCAATCAACCCCTGTTTTCTACAGCCGTGGGCCTGAAAACCCCCAGGCTCTATCCCAGGCTGCAAGCCCTTCTGTTCCCAAACATTCAGCCAGCCCTAAAACAGGTGATAAAAGGAAGGCAAACCCATCTGAGTCGAGTGAATCGAGTGGAGGGAGTGTCGGAGTTGAGAGAGTAGTCACATCAGCAGCTCTGCCACCCTCAAAGAAGCAAAAGGTGGATTCTAACCCAGTGGCAACTACACAACCTGTTAAGGATAGTTCACCTCACTCTGGAAGACTGGAGGTCGGAGCTCAGTACATGGAGAACCTGATTGTCGTTCAAAATCAAATGATTGAAAAGATAAACAATCTTGGATTGGTACAGGTGGAGGTTGGGCGGTCAGTCGATGATGTCACTCATGGCATGTCTCAGGTCTGGACGAAGCTGAATGAACTTCTTGATGCTGTCTTTGAACGTAACAGGGCTGGACCTGGTCCTTCAACCGGTGGTGGGGGTGACGATAAAAATGATGATGATGCTCCTGATGAGGATAACCAGCCTAAGGGGGAGAAGGAGGATCAGGGTCTGAAAAAGCTGACTAGTAAGGGTCCGGTGATCGAGTCCTCAAACAAATCTGGTGAAAAGGTGGAGGAGGCTCAACCGGCTCTTAAGGACAAAGGCAAACAGAAGATGGTAGTTGAAGAAGAAGCTGAGAAAGAAACACCTCTCGTCGATGTATTTATGGGAGACTTTATTGAAGATTCGGATGATGACGAGATGGATGTAGAAGCCTTAGTGGCAAGGAGGTCGAGACTCGAGCAACGGGCAAAAGAGTGGGAACAAGAAAGAGGTTTAAATCCTGGTGGATCCGGCATAGGTGATGCAGGAGATCACTCGGTTGCTGACGAGCATATGACAGAAGAAGAAGTTGATGAAGTAGTGAAAGAAGCGGAGATGCAAGAAGAGATTTTCAGGGAAACCAGAAAAAGAGTGAATGAAGAAGTAATTCAAGGAATAGTGGAAAAGGAACTAATGATCTTGTAATCTCGAAACAACCTCAACCACCTTTCAACCATGCTGCGAGTGGTAAGCTTCGTGGGAATGTCTTCAAATCTCAGCTTAGTGACTTTGTCAGGATACCCCTTTTCCCCTTTCTTCCTTATGACCAGCTGCTTAGGGTATCCAATGACAATAGCGGTGGTGCATTGCTGTAGCCTCTGAATATCAAGCTGTTGTCTTCTCTTACAGAAGTTATCAAACGTGACCCTTAGATAATCCTGATCAAACTTGTCAACATCATCCATCTCATCAATCAATTACCTTATGATACACAGTGTTTCATGACTGTGTTCTGCAAAGATGTCGTACTTGATTTCAATGACGGTTTCCACCTGATGCTTGTCTGTATAGATCAGCAGATCATTCTCATTCTCAGCTTTACTCTTGACAAACTTGACATTTGCACTAACCACTGCACTAGCTTCCTCCCTTATTTCCCTTTCTTCTGGAATGTCTATTCTTGGATCTCCGTATCTCTGCACATGCTCCCTTATTGCCTCGTCTTGCTGCTCGAATGCATAGTCTTCAGGTTCCTTCTTAACCACTGGTAGTGTAGCTTCAGGCAACTTGTATCTAGCGTCTTGCCTTCTTATCAGCTTCTCCAAGTCCTTAGCCACTAGCTTCTTTTCCTTTGTTAGAAAACCCTTAGAGAGGACTAGCTTTGCAACTGCCTTCAGCACATTTCCGCTCGGAGTTAGTTTCGAGTCATGCAGATTTACGATCCTCAAGACCTTGTCATGGACATATCTGATCTGGTAGGGATTTAGAATAATGTCAACCCCTCTGTCTTCAGCCATCTTCAACAATTTCTCCTTAAACAGCACTCCAGTCTTGACAGAGGTGTCTACCTTGTGAGCGAATTCTACCAGTTCACTTGCACCCCTTTCATGGAAGAAAGCTTCATCGACCATACACGGCCCAATTTTTGTTATGGGTGTCCAAGTGATCATCAGATTCCATGCCTTCTCCTTGAATATAACTTGTACGGAGGTGCATCCCTGTCTTATACAATTTAGATAATTCAGCAGCCCAGGGTTTAGATTTTCTAGCTTATGAAGAAGAAAGTTCAATCTTTCTGAGTCATGAGCATAGGCTCTTGGTCCAGCTAAGGCTTCTCTAGCCTTGTCCCACTCGGGACCTTCCCTCCTTATGTCAGCCTGGACCTTAGGATCTTTGATCTTTTTCATTTCAAACTCATGCTGAGTTTTCTGAGCCGCTCTCTTCTCCTTTGCCATTAGTTCTTTTTCAACTATCCCTTGTAGCACTTCTTCATTTACTCTTTCTCTGGCTTCCCTGAAAATCTCTCCTTGCATCTCCGCTTCATCAACTTCTTCTTCTGGCACATGCTCGTCAGCAACCGAGTGGTCTCCTGCATCACCTGCAACTCCTGCGCCGGATCCGCCAGGATTTAGACCTCTTTCTTGTTCCCATTCTCTTGCCCGTTGCTCGAGTCTCGACCTCCTTGCCACTAAGGCTTCTACATCCATCTCATCCTCATCAGAATCTTCAATAAAGTCTCCCATAAATGCATCGACGAGAGGTGTTTCTTTCTCAGCTTCTTCTTCAACTACCATCTTCTGCTTGCCTTTGTCCTTAAGAGCCGGTTGAGCCTCCTCCACCTTTTCACCAGATTTGTTTGAGGACTCGATCACCGACTCGATCACCGGACCCTTACTAGTCAGCTTTTTCAGACCCTGATCCTCCTTCTCCCCCTTAGGTGTGTTATCCTCATCAGGAGCATCATCATCATTATTATCGTCACCACCACCACCGGTTGAAGGACCAGGTCCAGCCCTGTTACGTCCAAAGACAGCATCAAGGAGTTCATTCAGCTTCGTCCAAACATGAGACATGCCATGAGTGACATCATCTACTGACCTCCCAACCTCCACCTTTGCCAATCCAAGATTGTTTATCTTGTCAATCATTTGATTTTGGACGGCAATTAGGTTCTCCATGAACTGAGCTCCAACCTCCAATCGTCCAGATTGAGAAGAGACAGCAGCAGTAACACCAGCAACTCCAGCCTCCAAAGCCTCCACTTTCTTCACTAGATCCTGCAATTTGGGGGACGGTGTTTGGCTTGGGTTAAACTGTTTACTCTCGCCGGGTTCTGTTTCACTCAAGATCCCTAAAAAAGAAGGGATCTACTCTCCCTGTCTCTCCCTCGTGTTTAGAGCCTGACAGTACTAGAGCCTCATCCACTAATCGCTGGGGACTAGCGGTGAGTTGGTCGGCGATATCGGTCAGTGAGACTGAACCTTTAAGCGTTGTGTCTACGTTAGGAGATGGCGTTATGACCATGTCATCCCCTTGTCCACCAAGAACCTTTTCTGGTTCGCTGGGCTGTTCTGGAGGCGTAGACCCACCAGTCACCAGATGTCGTTGCTCTGCGAGCAACTTGTTTTCTGATTTAGATGAGGAAGCGTCATCCGTACTGGATTCGACAGACTCTTCCGCATTAAAACTTCCTGAGATCCTAGCATCAGAAGTGCTAGTCTCAGTTTGCCATTCCCCTTCCGAGAAATTTCTCAAAGAGCCCTGAGCGGATAACTCAGGGGAGGTAGGGCCAGCTCCTATTGGCTGTTGAGCTGGACCCCCTCATTGACTCTCACCAACATGCCTAGGCGAGTGCGAATGTGTTGAAATGTTTTGTAGAGGAGAGCCACCAGCGTGAGGTGTGGTGGCTGTGAGAGGTGAACTAGCCTTAACAGGTTGTGCAGTTGCCACTGGGTTTGAATCCACCTTTTGCTTCTTTGGAGCTGGCAGAGCTGCTGAAGTGACTATTCTCTCAACTCCTACACTCCCTCCACTCGAATCACTCGACTCAGATAAGCTTGCCTTCCTTTTATCACCAGTTTTAGGGCTGGCTGAACGTTTATGAACAGAAGGGCTTCCAGCCTGGGATAGAGCCTGGGGGTTTTCAGGCCCACGGCTGTAGAAAATAGGTTGAATTGATGATTGATCAAGATCAGCAAGAATAGGTACCTGACTCAGAAGATCGTCATCCTTGTCAGCTCCAGCTTCTGCAACATTTGCCTCGGCCATGTCAACATCCATACCTGCTTCTTCCAAATTTCTAGGCACTTGATCTCCACCTTCAGCTTCGTTACCGCTACTCTCAACTTCTACTGCAGTAAACTGAGAAGCATGCCTCATAGCATACTCATCTTGCAGATCCTGGAAGTACGGAGTCAGGCGTAACTCAAAAAGTCTTGACTTTTGCTGGGTTTCCATGGTGGAGATACTCTTTAGAGTCATATCAAAACATGCCATCCTTTTAGAGCCTTGAAATACTCTTCTGTGTTCCTCTGAAAGGACGTCATCCAGAACCATCTGAAGAAATCTTGGCATCCAGCATTTGACTGGACCATCTTCCGGATTCCTAGATGCATTCTTCTCCAATGCCCACATCTCAAGCAACTGAATCAACAGATGTTTGCCCACATTCACCTTCCTGTTGTTTGCCACTCCATATAGTATTACCCGGCAGCTGTTGTTCATTGGCCTGTAGTCTTTGTCCTTTGGGAACATGCAGCGTTGAATTGCTTGAACTACATAATCCCACTCAGCTGGTAGCATACCGGTGTTAACCTTTGTTACCTTGATAGGACCCGTCGGAGGGCGACAACCTATCTCCGTGAATAATTGTAACATATCCTCCATAGTGGGTTCCGGAGCATAATCTTCTATAAGAAGCCCAAGAATCTCATTGAACTTCCGCAGACTGACTTCATATTTGGCACCATCAATAGTAAAGGATAGGCCTGTTGGATTTGCTTTTCCACCCTGAATCTCTAGTGTTGAGTAAGCAGCTTGAAGGGCTTCGACATTCAGGATGGGAGAGGCGGTTAAAGCATGACTTATGATTGATGTGTTGTTGAGGGATTCAATCCAGAACTGGTAGTGAATAAATCTACCAGTTGCTCGATCAGCAGAGAGATTAACAAAGTTGGTCTTGGGAATTGTGAAATTTGGGTTTGCCATTTTAAATTTGTGTTTTAGAAAAGAAATGTTCTGAAATGGTTTTGCAATGGAAATTTTAGAGAACAAGTTCTAAATTTAAACAAAAAAAAACGTACACGAACCCCACTAATTACCCCACGTAATTAGTGACACAAATTAAAACAAATTAACTGCCCACTATTGACCACTTAATTCCCCACTAATGATTGATGGTTGAGTTTTCAAAAATTAAAGTGAACAACCGTTACAAAAAAAACACAAACACGGCGGTAAAGTTGCACTTTAAGGATTAAACAATAGTACCCACAACTATTTCGCTCAAGAACACAAAAGAACTTAAGAATAAGAAAGCACGAAACAGAAAACAAACTCACTCGAATGAAAAGAAAACTAAAGAACTATTTGCAAGAACAGTAATGATGTTAAAAACAACACAAGAAGTTCAACAGTTTTAAACAAAATTTTAGCAGAGTTTCGTTTTAGTTATTGATGCTTTTAAGTAACAGTTAGTGATTTTTGTTTAAGAAAATCACAAGAAAACTTGATGTAATGGCAGGGAAAAGAACTCTGGTAATGTATGTATACGCGTGTGTATATGAAGAGCTTAAGCTTTTGAAAGAGAGAAAGAAAGTTAATGTAAATAATGAACAGCCTTTTTAATGCTATAATATATACTTGCACGCCTAAAAAGAAGTAACTGAAAAGACAAGTCACATCTCGATCTCGAGATCCGCATCTCGATCCTCATCTAGATGTCGATCTTGATGTCGATCTCGATCCGCATCTCGATCTACATCTCGATGTCGATCTCGATGTCGATCTCGATGTGGATAGATCGAGAAGTACCTTGACAGTTTTTTTTAAGCAATTTTCACAAGTCGTTCTCGATCTCGATCCAGAACCAGATCGAGATTTGCCTTAGAAAATTTTAATGAAATTATGTGAATTAAACATTTATATGTAAAATTCACAAGATTTCACCACAAATTTTCACACCATTTTAGAAACTTACAATTTTGAAACGACAGGGAATTTAGCAAATAAATCATGCATTACAAAATTAAGTATAGCATTAAATCCTATCACATTATTAGACATTAATCATTTAGATACACAGATCAGCACAAGATTAATTTCATGAAACTTTCTAACTTCCCTTTATGAGATGCAATACATACATTTATGAAGTTAAGTACACATTATTAATTATGAATATTCATGAACAACAATAATATGTACACAAACTGAATTATAACAGATAGGTAGCAAAACTAAAAGGTGTTAAGCATCCCCAATTCACCAACCAATCTAGAAAATGTTGATTCGTCTAGAGGTTTAGTGAATATATCTGCTATTTGACGTTCAATAGACACAAAATGCAACGCTACAGTTCCATTTTCTACATGCTCTCTAATAAAATGATACCTTATATCAATATGCTTAGTCCTTGAGTGATCCACAGGATTGTTGGTCATTGCAATAGCACTTGTGTTGTCACACATGATAGGAATCTTAGATACTTCCACACCGTAGTCCTTGAGTTGGTTCTTCATCCACAGTATCTGGGCCACACAGCTTCCAGCAGCAATATATTCTGCTTCAGCTGTCGAGGTAGATAGTGTGTTGTTTCTTGCTTTGCCAAGACACCAACCTTCTTCCAAGAAACTGACAGCTTCCTGAAGTGCTCTTCCTATCTATTCTACAACCTGCGTAATCTGAATCCGAATAGCCAACAAGATTAAACCCTGTATCTCTTGGGTACCAAATCCCAAGATTTGATGTTCCCTTGAGATACCTAAAAATACGCTTTACAGCTATGAGATGTGACTCTCTAGGATCCGCTTGGAACCTTGCACATAGGCACGTAGAGAACATAATATCAGGTCTGCTAGCAGTTAAATACAAAAGTGAGCCGATCATACCTCGATAGCTTGAGATGTCTACAGGTTTACCCGCTTTGTCCTCGTCAAGCTTCGTGGTTGTTGCCATAGGAGTCTTAGCTTGTGATACATCTTGGAGACCATACTTCTTCAATAGATCATGAATGTACTTGGTCTGGCAGATAAATATCCCGTCCTTCTTCTGACTAACTTGAATGCCCAGAAAGAACGTCAGCTCTCCCATCATGCTCATCTCATACCTTGATTGCATTAACTTAGCGAATTTAGCACACAGCTTCTCATTTGCAGACCCAAAGATAATGTCATCCACATATACCTGCACCATTATTAGATCATCTTTGCATTTCTTGTAGAAAAGCGTCTTGTCGATTACTCCTCTGGTGAAACCACTTTTTAGTAAGAAGTCTGACAGAGTTTCATACCACTTCCGCGGAGACTGCTTAAGGCCATATACTGATTTGAAGAGTCGATAAACATAATCACAATATTTGCTGTCGATAAACCCGGGAGGTTGCTCGACATACACCTCTTCATCCAGTTCACCGTTTAAGAATGCACTCTTGACATCTATTTGATAGACTTTAAAACCATGATGTGCTGCGAAAGCCAAGAACATCCTTACTGCTTCTAGCCTTGCTACTGGCGCATAGGTTTCATCATAATCAATTCCTTCTCTTTGAGTATAACCCTTAGCAACCAGGCGAGCTTTATTTCGTGTTACAAGTCCGTCTTCATCCAGCTTTTTTCTGAATACCCATTTTGTCCCAACAACAGATCTATTCTTTGCTCTGGGTACCAGCTTCCACACCTTCTGTCTTTCAAACTGATTGAGTTCCTCTTGCATAACAATCACCCAATCAGCATCATCTAGAGCTTCTTCCACCACTTTAGGTTCCATCTGGGAAAGGAACACTGAGTATAGACATTCATTCTCAGTGGCAATTTCAGCTCTAGCTTTTCCTCTAGTAGTCACTCCGGCTTCTGGATCACCAATAATTAGCTCGAACGGATGGTCCTTGTTCCAAGTGCGATCCCTAGCAAATGTTCTTAATGATTCAGCTTGATCTTGTAAGTGAAGGTGACTTAGTCTAGAAGCACTTTCACTAGCTTCCCTTGAGCTAGTACTGGCTCCCCCTGAGTGAGCTGCTCCCCCTGAGTGCATACTGACTCCCCCTGAGTTAATACCAGGTCTGACGGAAGGTGATCCCTCAGCCCTAGTGTTTTGAATTTGCGAAACACTAGACTCTTGATTAATTTCATTATTTATAGTTGGATCACTACCCTGCACTACAGACTCAGGAACTGTATCCACTTCATCAATATCCATATTTTCAAATCTTAGGGAAGTGGGCTCACTATCTTCTTTTTGTATAGAAGGGAGCTTTGAGTCGTCGAATGTGACATTAAGGCTTTCAACCACCTTGCGATCATTAAGCACAAACACCCTGTACGCTGCTACTACTTCAAGAGAATATCCAATGAAAACCCCTTCATCTGCTTTGGCATCAAACTTTCCAAGTTGTGCATTGTCTCTTAACACAAAGCATTTCGCACCAAATACGTGAAAGTACTTGATAGATGGTTTTCGTTTATTCATCATGTAATACGGCGTCTCATTATGGTCCTTTATAATCAGGGTTCTGTTCTGTGTATAACAAGCCGTGCTAACTGCTTCAGCCCAAAAATATAAAGGAAGTTTTGACTCATACAGCATTGTCCTAGCTGCTTCAACCAGTGTCCTGTTCTTCCTTTCTACCACCCCATTCTGCTGCGGTGTTCTCGGTGCTGAATACTGTCGTCTGATCCCTTTAGATATGCAGAAATCCATTAACACTGAGTTCTTGAATTCTGTCCCGTTGTCAGATCGGATAGTCTTCATAGTCAGACTTTTTACATTTTCAATTACCAGTACATGTCTAATGATCTCATGTGGCACTTCATCTTTCGATGTCACAAACTTCACCCATGTGTATTTGGAAAAGTCATCGACAATTACCAGCGCATATCTTTTCCTTGACATTGACATAACATTAACGGGTCCAAACAAATCCATGTGAAGAAGTTGTAGGGGCTCGGTAATGCTATTCACTTGTTTATCCTTATGCGAGGCTCTTTTTGATTTTCCCATCTCACATGCTTCGCAGAGTCCATCTGGAGTAAACTCCATCTGCGGCAGCCCTCTCACCAATTCTCTCCTTACGAGATTGTTCATTGCTTTAAAGTTCAGGTGAGATAATCTTTTATGCCATAGCCAACTTTCATCAGTAGAAGCCTTGCTGTAGAAACACGTGACTTCAGACTGATCAGCAGAATTCATGTCAGCTATGAACAAATTTGACTTCCTTACTCCTTTAAGAGCAAGGCTTCCATCCTTTTTGCTTCGAATCGAACAATCATGCTTCCCAAAGTTGTAGTCAAAACCCCTGTCGGTGAACTGACTAACGCTGAGAAGATTATGTCGCAATCCTTCCACAAAAGACACGTCCTCAATGATAACATTTCCACAAACGATCTTGCCATATCCCCGAGTGTAACCTTTATTGTTATCTCCAAAAGTAACCACGGAGCCGGCTCTCAACACCAAATCTGTTAGCAGGGACTTATTGCCGGTCATATGCCTCGATGCTCCACTGTCCAGCACCCATATGACTTTACTCTTTTCCTGTTCACTGCCCTGCAAATCCAGAAAGGTTAGGTGTTCTTCGGAACCCAATGATGTTTGGGCCCGGCATCAATAATTTCCTTTTTCTTTTTAGATACAGAAGGCTTTGCCTTTTTGCCATCAGGGGCATCCATCTTGACTTTGTCTTTTCCCTTGTCAACCTTGACTGATTTGTCAGGTGTGGGAGCAGACTGGTCACTCCTAACTTTAGGAGGACTTGAAGTCTTAGCCTTTGACCCCGCATGCTTTTTCTTACTACTACTAGATGTATGTTCAACAGATGCGCTAGCAGTATTCATTAAATTAAAATAAGCATGCATGATGTTTACAGCACATGGAATACAATTTGGATTATTGCATTTGGCATGATTTGCATACATGTTAGGCAAAGCAGTAGTTGCAGGCATGGTATTACAACCAACAGATTTTTCTTCCTCTACATAGAACGGGCAATAGTACGACAAACGATCAGTTTGATTACAGATATAGCATGCCTTTCTAGCTCGTGTAGAAGTAGATACAGATGCAGGTTCAGTTTTAACTGCCTTTACAGGTGCTTTCATTTGGTCTGACCCTGCTACCCATTGTTTATATGACACCGTCTTAGCCTCCTTGGTTCCTACACCTCTCTTAGCATAAGCAATCTTACTCGCTCTCTTAGAAGTTGTAGGTTCTACTACTTTTTCTTCTGAATCTCTTTCAATTTTAATTTCTTGTTCAATTTTAGTAGCAACAGGATCTATGGTCCTGGGCTCAAACTGCTTAAAGATAGGTTTTCTAACATCCACTAAAACCTCAGGCACATTTTCTTTGACTAACACTGGCTCTAACAACTCAGCAGCCCTATTTTTCTTTTTCTGTGTGTAGTCAAGTCCTATGTTTACTTTTTCATTTTTACTCTTGCCTGCCAGTTTCATGTACATGTCCCTTTCTACGAAAACTTTATTAGCGGCTTCTTTAAAAGATTGACATGTTATTTTAAGCTCAACTAATTCATTTTTAAGTTCTTCGTTAAGGTCTTCCCTAATCTTAAGCTTGTGTTCTAAAACGTCTACCTGATTCATTAACTGCCTTTCTTTACTTTCTCCTGATTCTAATTCCTCTACCCTGGCCTCGAGAAGTCTATTCTTAAGGGAGAGTTTAGCATTTTCCTCATTAACAGCAATTAGATTTAGTTGGAGATTGTACATATCTTTAGTCATGGCAGCTAATTCATTTTGGTACTCAGGAATAGACATTTCATTTACGGTTAGAATTGGTACCTCTGATTGTTCTGAAGATTTTGCCATTAAAGCGAAGTTGCATAGCTCCTGATCTTCATCTTCATCAGACTCGTCCCAACCCTTCCCTTCAGTCACAACATACGCCCGGCTTCCCCTCTGTTGCTTGCTAACCAAGGCATCATATTTCTTTTTCAGATCAGCATAGGATTCCTTGGGATGAACGTACTTGGGCTTCTTGCACTCTGTTACGAAGTGCCCCAATTCATTGCAGTTGTAGCATCTGAACTTGTTCTTGTCTACCAGGTTAGGTCTGTAGCTACTACCAGATGTGCTACCTCGACCACTGTAACTTCCACGACCACTTACACTACTGCCTCTGCTGCTACTGCTGCCTCTTCGGCTGAAAGAACTACCAAATCATCCTTTACCACTTCTTTGCTTCCTGAAGCTGATATGAGCAAATTCTCGAGCAATACAAGCATATGACTTGTCTTCTAATTTGTCCAGCTCTTCAAGGGTATAGTATTCATCCTCACTTTCTTCGGATGGATCTTCAATGTCTAATACCACCCTTTCTGGATTAGCAGTTTTCAATGAGACAGCTGCAAGTGCCTTTACAGCAGACTCTTCAGCTACAAGTCCAGACTCACTTACCGCTTTGTTTTCTCCACTATTGTAGGATCTTCTTCTGTCATTTTGTTCCTGCTCCAGCTCGTAGGTCTTCAAAACACCATACAGCTTTTCGAGAGAAGTATTTTTCAAGTCTCTTGACTCTCGAATGGCAGTGATCCTGTGTTCCAGATGTTTAGGCAAATTCAAGAGAAACTTGATATTTGAATCTGCTAGTGGATAGACTTTATCTCTTATACTCAGCTCGATAAGCAATTTACTGTAACGTTTGTAAACATCCGCTACGCTTTCTCCTCGTTCGCATCTGAACGATTCATATTCAGATATCAGAATGCGTTTGTGATTATCTCTAACTTCCTCGGTCCCCTCCATCACCACAGCCAGTTTATCCCACATGGCTTTAGCTGTTTTTAATCCCTTTATCTGAACATAGTACTCTGAGTTTAGGGATTCAATTATGACGTTGCGTAACGACGCATCCATACCAACCAATTCTTTATCTGCGTCTGAAAACTCCATTTCCTCTTTAGGAACAGACCGGGATGGTATTAGTATCCCTCCTTCCATTCGCTCTGGCTCAATTTTCATGGGTATGTATGGACCGTTTTCCAATATTCTCAAGTATACCTTGTTTATTGATTCAAGGTAAGCTCTCATCCTTCCGGTCCATTCGTCATAATGTTGTGCATCAAACGGAGGTATCTTAAATCTGTGTGCGGCGGCCATTTTAATAAAGTTTAAAATTAAGATAATATACTTTTCAAATTACAATAAATTGTATTTACTTGAAAAATTAATTATCTCATTTTAAAAATTCAACACTTAATATCCAACGGATTTTGCACTTAAGATTCAAGCAAGTTAGTTCTAATCACAGGAACAGTAGCAGGGTCCACCACTTTCTCAAGTCCAAACAAAAAGTTGTCCACTTTCTAGATGACAGAAGTTCGAAAATGTCCTTTTTGTTTAGTCAATCAGTTGATTCCAGTTTTGACCACAGGAAAATCCACAAAGCTCTAAAGTACAATGTTTTTGAATTTTGTACAAATATTCCTTACACCATGACTCAGAACTTTTTAGATCTACGACTTTTTCAAGAAGAAACAAATAAAAACTTTCGGCACAAACTTCAAGAAAAAAATGGATCTGGGATTTTCAAGAACCAACTCAAACAACACAATAGGATCTCTGTTAGATGTGTTTAACAGGTGCTCTGATACCAATTGTTAGGTCCAAAGTGTTGTAGAAGGGGGGGGGTGAATACAACTGTTTAAAATTAATGAGAGAATAAACAATATGCAGGTAATAAATGATGACACAAAATTTCAAGAATATATCATTATATTCATTGAAGGATTTGCTACAACATTCATAAAAGCATCATGATCAGTTGAACAATAAATACAGCAATTAAAGCTAGATTCAACTGATCCTCTCTCTCACTTTTTGTTTTACAGTAAATGCTCTCTCTTTAAAAATTATCGTTGAATTGTAGAGATGATGAAAAGTCTTTTTACTAATAAAAACAAAGTGCTGCTTTTATAATGTCATGTAGTATTGATCTTGTCCTTTTTGTGTACGTGGCCCAATCAGGACTTCGACAACAAAAAGTACTTTCCCAACAACTCTGGATCAACCGTTCACAATAAGCCACTTGTCCCTTGAACATTAAATGTTACATATCTACCCGCATCTCGATCTTCGCCTGGACCCATCTCGATCTCGATCTGTGAAAATCTCGATCTCGATCTGGGAGAATCTCGATCTCGATCTATGAAGATCTCGATCTCGATCTGGGAGAATCTCGATCTCGATCTATGAAGATCTCGATCTCGATCTGGGAGAATCTCGATCTCGATCTACCGTGGATCGAGATTTGCCTTTGCAATGTTTTACTTCAATTATAAATCTCGACCCGCATCTCGATCTGTTGTGGATCGACATTTGCCTTAGCAAATATGCACACATCCAATGTTGACCTTCTTTAGTGACTAATTGAGGATTAACCTTTATGAGCAAGTTTCCCTAGCTTCTTCAATTTCTTTTCCTCACTCAATTCAAATGAGATCTTCTATTACTGACATAAACTTGCCTCCAATGTCCTGACACTTGATGCAATGGTCTGGTTCATAAGTGATTAGTCTTGTAGGGGTTCTTGCTTCTGAATGTCAGTTCTCATTTGTTGATTAACCTTTACATTATCCAGATGTTGATATACAGTACATGAAATCCCTTTGGTCTTCTTGATACTTCTTTGACATTAATTTGATTCTCCATTAGATAAGTTAGGGCATGAGCAATACTCAGATTGAACTTCTTCTCACTTATGCATCCTTGATTAACCAAATCAGTTACTTGTAGTTACCAAGTATCATTACCATTTCTTCAGTTGATTGATTCCATGTGCTTATTCAGTTTCTCTTGTTTTGCTGTTGTTTTATCTTTTACTTAGTTGAGTTACATAGTAATTAAGTGTTACAAGTTAGTACACCTATGCCTTTCAGAAAAGGGGTATCCTGACAAAGTCACTAAGCTGAGGTTTGAAGACATTCCCACGAAGCTTGCCACTCGCAGCATGGTTGAGAGGTGGTTGAGGTTGTTTCGAGACTACAAGATCAGAAATCATGTGGAAGCGGAAGGACTTAATCTTCTCAAGAAAAGGATGGATGAAGTCTGCAACCCTGAGTTCATGAAGAAAGAAAAAGCAGCCAAGAAGAAAGCTCGTGAGGAATAGGAGCGCAAGAAATCGAAGTTTTAATGTATTATGTTTGTAATGTTTCTTTGCGCTGTAATTTGTTTTCTTGTTTTCCTGCATTGTAAGTATATTATCTGTTTTCTTGTGTAGTGTAAGGTAGAAGTTAGTTAGCTAAGTGTCTTGAAACTGGTTTATATTAGGCGTCAATTATTTCGCGAAGTTCGGCGGTAGTAATACTGCTAAAAGGACTTCAGAAGGATAATTGAAGATTGAGTGGACCGTGCTCTTAAGTACTTAGAGAAAATCTCTAGAAGAGCATGAAGCCATTTGATCAAGCCAACATGTGTCCAATTTTGGCACTTGAAGTATCAGTAATAGACATGAAGCTAGTTAATCAAGCCAAGCATTATGCAAGTTGACATGATCTTTTATGAATGTTATTTTATCTTTTTCAGTCCCTGGTTAGTTGAGTTATCCTCATTGTGAATTTGGTTGTCATTGTTAGACAATCAAATAGGGGCAGATTGAAAGGCATAGGTGTACTAACTTGTAACACTTAATTACTATGTAACTCAACTAGGTAAAAGATAAAACAACAGCAAAACAAGAGAAACTGAAGAAGCACATGGAATCAATCTACTGAAGAAATGGTAATGATACTTGGTAACTACAAGTAATTAATTTGGTTAATCAAGAATGCCTAAGTGAGAAGAAGTTCAATCTCTGTATTGCTCATGCCCTAACTTACCTAATGGAGAATCAAATTAATGTCAAAGAAGTATCAAGAAGACCAAAGTGATTTCATGTAATGTATCTCAACAACTGGATAATGTAAAGGTTAATCAACAAATGAGAACTGACATTCAGAAGCAAGAAGCCCTACAAGACTAGTCACTTATGAACCAGACCATTGCATCAAGTGTCAGGATATTGGAGGCAAGTTCATGTCAGTAATAGAAGATCTCATTTGAATTGAGTGAGGAAAAGAAATTGAAGAAGCTAGGGAAACTTGCTCATAAAGGTTAATCCACAATTAGTCACTAAAGAAAGTCAACATTGGATGAGTGAATATTTGCTAAGGCAAATGTCGATCCACAACAGATCGAGATGCGGATCGAGATTGATAATTGAAGAAAAATATTGCAAGGCAAATCTCGATCCACGGCAGATCGAGATTCTCATAGATCGAGATCGAGATTTTCACAGATCGAGATCGAGATTCTCATAGATCGAGATCGAGATTTTCACAGATCGAGATCGAGATCGAGATTGTCGACCAAGATCGAGATCGAGATGAGTCCAGGCCGAGATTAAGATGCGGGTCGATATGTAGCATTTAATGTTCAAGGGACAAGTGGCTTATTGTGAACGGTTGATCCAGAATGGTTGGGAAAGTACTTTTTGTTGTCAAGTCCTGATTGGGCCACGTACACAAAAAGGACAAGATCAAGACTACACGACATTATAAAAGCAGCACTTTGTTTTCATTTGTATTTGACTTTTATCCATCTCTGTATTTTCAACGATATTTTTCAAGAGAGAGCATTTACTGTAAAAATATAGTGAGAGAGATGATCAGTTGAATCAAGCTTTAATTGCTGTATTTATTGTTCAATTGATCATGATGCTTTTATGAATGTTGTAGCAAATCCCTCAATGAATATAAAGATATATTCTTGAAATTCTGTGTCATCATTTATTACCTGCATATTTGTATATTTTCTCATTACTTTCAAACAGTTGTATTCACCCCCCCCCCCTCTACAACACTTTGGACCTAACAAGTTGCAAAGAGGGTGAATTTAAAACATTGATGTTATCAATCATCAAAGTTTCTAAAGAAATAGATTTTGAAGGAGATTAATGAGAAGGAATAGATAATGAATTGGGTTGTGCCTCAGAAAAATTCTGAGACTCGTCAATTAAAGAAGCTGAAGGCTCCACCAAGTTTTCATTTGGCTTTGCAATTGTGAGTGACCCTTGGGAATTACTATTGCGCTTCTTTCTCCTTTTGTAGGGTTGAACTACTTTGTGTCCCTGTTCCCCAACAGATGGTCCTGGTTGAGACCTCTTTTTAATAACCACACCTTGTTGAGAAGATGTAGCTTGGGATGAGTTTAATTCCTTTATCACAGTCTCAATCTTTTGAGAGATTGGACTTGTGGCTGGCTGGACAATCACACCCTCTCCAACCTTATTCTTCTGGTTTTCTTGATGTTGGCCAGTTCCCTCACCCTCAACAACCACCTTCACACACCCCTCAGTTGTTTTTCTTTTTCTAGATTTTGCAACAACTGTCAGTTGAGAGACTGTTGAGGTGGATTTCTTAGATTTGGATTTTGAAGGTCTTGCAACTTGGGTAGGAGGGATGGGGACATTTCCATCTCCTTCCATTATTGCAGAAGGCAAAGAAATTGCGATACCATATGAAGTAAATGAGAAGTTATGATTTTTGAGATATACATGCACAAAAGGGGGATAAATGAGGCACAACTTACGGTGTAAGTTGATTCTCACCAAATCCTTGAAAACCCTTTTTGTTCTGTGTCCAAGGCTCTATTGTCTCCATGTTATCTGTTACTTTAAAACCTCAAATTGCATTTTGAATAAACAACATAATGAATCTAGCAAAGTAAATATTATATTTTTTAGATGCTTTATTTCCTAATTTTAGCAATTAACTCATTTAGGAGCAGGGTGCTAAGACCAAAGTACTTATCGAATATGACACTATAAGCAATTTGTTGCATACTGGTAGTAATAGCATAAAAATTACTTATTTTTCCAGAAAATACCGTGATAATGGAATCAAAGAAAGAGCTCGACTCTTTTCTCAAATTCTTTCTAACTAAATTTCTTAGATTATATTCAAATTCAGCATAATTAACAGTATCAAACATATTCCTAATTTCTTCATCATTAGGTATGGCATCACAGTTATCACTTGAAATTTCTAAGCATTCAAAGATAATAACACTAGTAAGAGTATAGGATTTACCTCTACAAGTGTAAGAAATTACATTCCCTTGGAGATCTCTACAAACTTTCAGAATTCTTCTCAAGTTTGCACACAATAGTAGGTGCTTCACTTAGAGACTTTGACAACTTGCATTCACTCAGGAATTTCATCAATGGATGAAAATCTGCAGGGGCATCCTCCACAGTCATACAGGCTATGAAGTTGTTCATCTCGTAGATGATGAGATTTTATTTTGTGGTGTGCCATTGATGTTTATAGAGTTGATTAGAGAAGAAACTTGAAGAAAAGTGAGTAAATTCGCCTTAGGGTTCTTAAAGAGCAAAAAGAGATATAGAGTTCAGAGAATTGAGAATAAAATATCAAGTTTTTATTTCCCAGAACAATGTCAATATTTGTAGAAGGGGGGTTGAATACAAATATCAAAACCTTTTGTTTGTTTTAATATTTGTTCTTGATGTTTGAGAGTTCGAGAGAATATGTTTAAACAAAGTAAAACTGAAAATAAATTCAACAAAGAGATTTTAAAATTATTGATGGATTGGTTTTTCCATCAGTGTATATTTTTGCTCAATGTTCCTAGGTTAAATAAAAACCTAGCTTCATTTTTACAAGGTTAGAAAATGAATCAACTGTTCTTACAAAGTGCTCTAAAGCTGAACAGTTGATTTAAGAAATATTGTCTAACTTGTATATTTTCTAACAATGCTACCACACTTGTTTATATACTACAAGTGTGTTTTTACAATTTTTATTCTAGGATTATTTCTACCTATCTTCCTTTTTACCTTTTTCCATTTTAGAAAAAGGTTTGAAAGACAACTTCAGATTGAGTCTTCACAGTCATCATAGACTGTCTTCCATAGGTGTGCTTTTGTCCTTTGGATCTTCACTAGATAGCCTTTCTGTGTTGTCTCGATCACTTGATAATTTGCTGTTAAGCATATCAATTGATCCTTCTTTTTATCCATCAACTGATGTTCTTCTTCGATTGATCTTTATATCCATCGACTGATAAATAGTGACTTATCGATTGATAGATGTTATCAATCGATGGGTCTTCACATCAGTTGATGGTCTTCAATTCTTGACTTGGCTTCTTTGATTTATCTTCTATCCATCGATGCTTCAATATCAACAGATCATCCTTCACTTGTATAATTTCCTGTCTTCAAATAATTACAATTTGATAGTCTAAGTTACACATCAGTTGATGATCTATATCAATGGAATCTAACATCAATTGATGGGAATAATATCAATTGACTTACACCTTATCGATTGAAATAGACTAAGTACACCTATGCTACAATCCAAATTATCAGTTGATTCACATAAACACTCCAACTGATAAATGGTTTCTTGATCAATTAATATTTATAATTTTCATATCAATTGATCAGTTACATCAATTAAAAATTCTAAGATTAAAGTTATCATCAAATTATATATAGATTCCTAACAATCTCCCCCTATTTGTGTCTGTGACATGAATAGACATAAATCTACTTGATAACAAAACTTTTAATTATTTTCATTCAGATAGAATCAAGAAATTTAAATAGCACTTTAAATTTTGGAAGTACCAGTTTGATGAATAACTTCTACAAGCTGCTCCAATGTCTTCACAATCTTCATAATCCAATTAGTTTTTCTTCTTTCTCTTCTCATCATTTTCCTTTAATTGTCTCATGAATGAACTCCTCAAAATTGCTTCATCTCTGTCAGTCTTTCGAGTGAATTTCTTCATCTGTGATTTTGTCCAGATATTTATAGATATTAAAGAACTTTGTGTTGCCCTCCACATCTGTAAAAATCATTGCATATTTTGGCTCCAAGACCACCTTTTTGACTTGAGACTTCCATAGCTTAAGGGGTGAATCAGGTTCAGCTGCTGCCTTTGATCTCCTTAGCTTTGAGATTTGATGTTGAATTTCTTAAGCAATTGTTGTATTGAGTTTGTACTTTCTATTGAATAGAGGAAGAATGGTCTTAAGAACATTGTAGCTTTGCTTCATTATCACCTTTACTAAATAAGTGATTTTTACTCCATTTTCATACTCCAACCTCATTGATTCTTCTTGGTTAGAGGTTGCAGGGTGAGTTCTTACTCCTATCAACCCTTTTTCACTTATCACTGGTATCCTTTTCATATCACAGCCTTCAATTATTACCTCCTCATTGATTTCTTCTTGTTTAACTTGGAGGTTTTCCTGAACCACTTTTTCTTGTGTAGAACTTGTCTTTTTCTTAGCTATGGCTATTTTCCTCTTTTTCCTCAATAGTTGTTCTACTAATTGATCTTCCATATTCCATTCTATTTCCATTTTCCTTACAATTTCTTCATTCTCCTTTTCTCTTCTTGCAGCATCTAAAAATAATGAGGAAATGGCTCTTTGAAGAAGCTTCTGGCCAACTGGCTCCTTCTTTTTCTTTTCTTCTTCAATCATTATGACTTTAACCTTTTTCTTCTCTTTAAGGGCTTCAAGATCAATTGATAGAAAGTTTTCTGTATTTGAATTGATTTCTTTGGAAGCCTTCTTTTCATTCTCATTTACTATTCTTATCTAAGCAATGAACTCATCCAAATTCCCTCTTTCTGCTACCTCTGTCATTAACTCAGTGTTCTTCTTTAGATCTTCAATTCTTTTCCTTTTCCTCTCAACCATTGATTGAGTTTCTCTTTCCCTAGAAATTCTTCTAGCTTCTAGATCATCTTTAAACTTCTTGAATTCTTTCTTTTCTGTTCTAAGTCATCTTTGGGTGACTTATATGACTTAGATGTCTTTGAAGATTGTTTATCCCTGTTGGTTCCATTTTTAGTAGTCATTTTTATTTCAGAACCACCAATGCCACTTGATTTATCCATACCAAAGCTACCACCACCACCACTGCTTTTGCCATCACCATCACCATCCTTCTTCTTTGCATTCTCCCAATTTTTGTTATCATCAATTGGAGGAGGTGGTGACATTCTGTCAAGAAACTTTTGAATAATGGAAGCATATAGACTCTGGCCTTTAATGATGCCATTCATCTTCTTTTCTAGAGACTTCACTCTTGTTTCCAAGGCTGCAAAGTTCTTGGATTTCTTGAACAGCTTGTCCTTGATTTGACCCATAGTATTAATATGTAGCTTTTCATCCACCTTCTCTCCAATGAATCCTTGTTAGAAGTGATAGAATCATTGATAATCTCCAATTCTCTCTTTACTCCTGTCACTGTGATCTTCTGAATTTTTAATGACTCCCTCATGTAGTGAGCAATTCTCCTTTGATTGGGATCTGCAATTTTTCCTTCCACCATTGCCCTCCTATATTGAGAAAGAATCTCAGTTTCAACAGCTTCTAAGAAACCGTCAATAGTGCTCATCCATGGCTCTTCATCAGAATCATCTTCTAACTCTTCAGGTGCCATATAACATGTATCTGTTGTATTGGCAATGCTCTCCTTCAGATTCCTGGTCCTTTGTTCTATGTTCTCAATTCCCAACAATTATTCTGCATCCCTGTTACTTGAAGCAGCCAACCTTGATATTGTGGATCAGGGTGAACAAAATTATGTGGATCCAAGTCACCAACATCAACATCTGCATTTTCAGTTTCCTTGTTAACTCCACTCCCACTTGTTTCTGCATTAGATACTCCCCCTATCTTCTTGACTTCTTCCTCCTATGATATTAATTCATTTTCCAACTCCTGTGTAAATAACAGAATTGTTTTATCTCTCTCACTCATCCTTCTATTTTGCATTTAGATCTCATCCTGGAATATCACATCTTCCTCACTCATATTCTGTGCACCTTCTAAGGTGGGGCCCTCATGCGTTTCACTCACATTCCTGGAAGAAATAAGAATGTCCTTACTCACTTCCTCTCCTTTTTCCAGTTTACAATCATGTCTTTCACTTAACTCACTCATTCCTAAGAGTGTTTATGCAACATCAATTGATTGAGCATTAATTGGTGTATAGAAATTATCAGTCGAAGTGTTTGGGATATCCATCGATTGATCTCAAGTATCGATCGATGGCTTATCAGTCGATGGCTGAATATCAATTGATGAAGGAACATCAATTGATGGAGTAGAAACATTTGAGGTAATGATTTAAGAAGTTACATTTGAAATGACATGTGATATGGAATCCTAAATTTTCTAAGAAGAAAATTCAAGAGAGAGTGTTGGCTTCTCCTTGATTAACAAAGAAGGAGAATTTGAAAATGTTTGATTATCTATCAGAACATTTTCTGAAGAAATTTATTGAGTTGGGGAAAGAAGAATAAAATGGATTGTAATTGAGAGAGAATGGGACTGCATTTCATCATTTATATGAGATGCATCAAACTGACTTTGAAAAGGCTTCATCACAGTTTTCTGTGATTTTACAGTGTGTGCTTCCCCATGTGCAAATGTGATTCTTCTCCTTTCATATGTTTTTGGTGATTTGGCTAGTGTGTCCCTATCTTGGTTCTGTGCCCCTATTGTGGGATATTTTCAATATTGTCATCCTTTTGAGAGGATACCAATAGAGATGTGGTATTGTCCATATTAACATCCACAGTCTTTTTAGGAACTATGGAGTGACTTAGTTTAGGTTGCACACCCTCACTCTCCCTATTCTTCTGGGTTCTTTGATGTTCCTCAGTTCCCTCACCACCTACATCCTACTCTAATCTATCTACCATGACTGGTACTTTTCTTTTCTTTAATTTTACAACAATAGGTTTTTAGGAACCTGTTGAGGTTGGCTTGATAGATTTGGGTTTAGAAATTGGATATGTGGCTTGGGTAGGAGGGTTGAGGTCATTGATAACGCCCTCCATAGCCACAGAAGGCAAAGAAGATCGGGGATTGTAAGAAGTTAGGGTAGAGATAAATACCTGAACAAAAGGTGGATAAATCAATTCCACATTACTGTGAAGATTGATTCTTACCAAGTCTTTGAAGACCCTTTTGTTTTGAACCCTGCAATTCTAGGTTTCTGTACACCTATGAATCTCAATATCCTTGACCAAATGGTTAATAATAATCATGATAAATCTAGCATAGTAAATATAATTAGGTCTATTAAACTTGTTTCCCAATTTGACAGATATTTCATTGAGTAACAGGCTTCCTAAATTGTGATATCTATCATATTAAATGCTATAACCTACTGTTGCATACTTGTTGTCATTGCATCAAAATTACTAACTTTTTCAGAAAAACACTTTATTATAGCATCAAAGAAATATGTCCATTCTTTTCTTAGATTCTTTCTAACAATACTACATAAACTAGCATCAGGAGCAGTGTAATTGATTTTCCTAAGCATGTTTCTTATTTATGTGTCAGTGGGTGCATTTTCTGTATTATTAGCAGGAATGTTTAAACACTCACCCAAGACCACAGTGGTTAGAATATACCTTTGTCCTTTGCAATCAAAGGAGATTGAAGAAAAATCATCTGCTACCTCTGTTGTTGTCCAGAATTCTTCAACTAGATTGCACACTATTTTTTGTGCTTCCGTGAGGGCCTTTGAGATACTTGAACTCCTTAAGAATTCCATTAGAGGATAAAATTCTGTTGGGGCTTCCTCCACCATAGTGCAAGAAACGAAGTTGTTGAGCTTATAGTAGAATCCTGATTGTGAGACTTTCTTTGATGATGTCATAATTGTGTTTAAAGATATAGATATGAATTGACTGGCAAACTTGTTAGTGTTGAAGGAAAAACAATAATAAAACAGTAAGTAGATTAGGGTTCTTAGCAAGAGATAGATAAAGAATGAGTTCGAAGATTGAGAAAGAGAGAGATAGAGAAATCGTTAGTAAAATTGCAAGTAAAAATTAAAAGATGTTTTAATCTCACTATTTATATTTACTGAGTTCCCAATCAATTTCTTCCTCAAAATAGAACTTAATCGACCGTTGGAAGAAAAATGAAAAGTAGAAATTACCATTTTTGGCAATCGACTGTTATACATACAAGAATGTATGTATTAATCAATTGAAAGAATAAGTAATCAACGGCTAGATTTTGTACAGGTCGATTGATGACATGGACCCCTTTAAATTCCAGATCATTAATTGATAATTAACTTATCCATCGACAGGTACTCTTATCTATCGATAAATAAATATATCATCAATTGATATATTTATCTGTCGATAGCTGTAAATATCCATCGATAAATAAATATATCATCAATTGATATATTTATCTGTCGATAGCTGTAAATATCCATTGATATGTAAAATGTTTATCAATTGATTATGGAAGAATCAATAGATTAACATAGTCAATGGCAATAATAATAATAATAATAATAATAATATAAATACATAACTTGTCAGACATTTAATAGATTAAATATAATTAAGCATACCTAAAGCACAAACCAATCTATTGAAAGTAGATTCATCTAATAGTTTGGTAAAAATGTCTGCAAATTGTCTTTTATTAGGGACAAAATATAATTAAACTATACCATTCATTACATATTCCGTAATGAAGTGATACCTTATGTCAATGTGCTTGGTTCTGGAATGTTGCACATATTTTCTGTTATTTCAATGGCACTTGTGTTGTCATAGAAAATAGGAATTTTGTTCATGTTGAACCCATAGTCAAATAATTGATTCTTCATCCATAATATTTGTGCACAACAACTTTCAGCTATAATGTATTCAGCTTCTACAGTGTATGTAGACACTAAATTTTGTTTCTTGCTAAACCATGATACAAGCTTATTTCCTAGAAATTGACAGGTGCCTATAATACTTTTTCTGTCAATTCTGCAACCTACATAGTCTGCATCTGAATAACCAATTAGATCAAATCCAGAATCTATAGGGGTACCAAATTCCAAGATTTAGAGTTCGTTTGAGATATTTGAATATTCTTTTTATTGCAATCAAATGAGATTCTCTAGGATCAGCCTGAAACCTAGCACAAAGACATGTAGCGAACATTATGTTTGGCCTAATTGCAGTTAAATAAAGTAATGAGCCAACCATGCCTCTATAACTTGAAATGTCCACTTTAGCTTCCTTAGTATTCAATTCTAGTTTAGTTCCAGTGGCCATGGGAGTTTTTGCAGAAGAACATTCATTTAAATCAAATCTCTTTAATAAATCAGAAAGATATTTGGTTTGATTTATGAAAATACCATCTTTGACTTTTTTAACTTGCAAACCAAGAAAAATAGGTAAGTTCTCCCATAATGCTCATTTCATATTTACCCTGCATCAACTTAACAAACTTTTGACAAAGTTTCTCATTAGTTGAGCCAAAAATAATGTCATCTATATAGATTTGAACAAGAATCATAGAGCCACTAACATTTTTATGAAAGAGAGTTTTATCAACAGTACCTCCTTTGAAGTGATTCTCAATCAAGAATTTAGATAATGTGTCATACCAGGCTCTAGGTGCTTTTTTCAATCCATAAAGTGCCTTGAGAAGATAGTATACAAATCCAGGATGAACATGATCAATAAAACCAGGAGGTTGTTCTACATATACTTCTTCTTCTAGTTCTCCATTGAGAAAAACACTTTTCACATCCATCTGATACACCTTGAAATTGGCATGAGCAACATATGCTAGAAAGATTTTGATTACTTCTGACCTTGCAACAGGTGCAAATGTTTCATTAAAATCTATGCCTTCTTCTTGTGAGTAGCCCTTTGCCACTAATCTTGCTTTATTCCTTGTCACTCTACCAGATTCATCTATTTTGTTTCTGAACACCCATTTTGTACCAATAACAGACTTGTTCTTTGGTTTGGGCACCAACTTCCATACCTTGTTTCTTTCAAACTGATTCAAATCTTCTTGCATGGCAATTATCTAATCAGGATCATTCAAGGATTCTTCAATCCTTTTTGGTTCTTCTTGAGACATGAAGCTACTATACAAGCATTCATTTTGAGTTGCACTTCTAGTTTTGAAACTATTATTTGCATCTCCAATAATCAATTCAAAGGGATGACTTTTTGTCTATTTCCTCTGTGATGGTAAATTTGTCCTTGAAGATGATGCTTCATGATCATTGGAATTGTTATGATCATTGTGATATGATTGATCATTTGAGAACCCTCCCCCTGAGATGGACACTCTTCTTGAAGACTATTGTGTAGAGTTGTTATCCATTGAATGATTATCAATTGATGTATTATCAGTCGATTGATGATTGTCAACTGATAAGTTATCTGTTGATGCATTGACATCAATTGATGAGGAGATTCTAGGTACTTGATTTCTTGAAATTTCCACATCATCACTATCTTTACTATTGCTTGTAGATTCATTTTCAAAATGCAATAGATCATGAAATCCTTCATCAAACAACCCTTGAATCTTATTGTTATCAAAGACTACATGCATAGATTCCATAACAATGTGCAATCTAAGATTGTAGACTCTGTAAGCTTTGGTTATTATTCCATATCCAACAAATATAGCTTTATCATCCCTGGCTTCAAAATTTCCTAGATTTTCACCTTGATTCCTCAATACAAAGCATTTGCAGCCAAAGACATGAAGGAAATTAACTGTTGGCTTCTTGTCTTTCTTCATCAACTGATATGGTGTTTTGCCTTGAAGTTGATTGATCATGGAAATATTTTGAATATAGAAAACAATATTAATTGCTTCTGACAAAAAATATGTAGGAAGTTTCGCTTCTTCTAACATAGTTCTAGCAGCTTCAATCAAGGTCCTATTTTTCCTTTCAACTACTCCATTTTGCTGTGGAGTCCTTGGTGTAGAGAAATGATGAGTGATACCTTTTTCTTCATAGAATTATTTCATTGTTGCATTCTTGAATTCAGTACCATTATCACTTCTAATTTTCTTGACCTTCCATTCAGTGTCATTTTCAACATTCTTCACATGGTTGATAATGAATTTGCTTGCCTCATCCTTAGAGTGTAAGAAATATACCCATATATATCTTATGAAGTCATTCATAATGACTAAGTCATATTTCTTTTTGGCAATTGACATGATGTTGACTGGACCAAATAAGTCCATGTGCAATAATTCCAAAGGCTTGTCAATTGATGATTCAGACTTTGAATTGAATGATGTTTTCCTTTGTTTTCCCTTTTGACAGGAATCACACAGTCCATCCTTGGTGAATTCCATCTGTGGAATGTCTCTAACCAGATTCTTTCTAACCAATTGATTCATGGATTTAAAATTCAAATGGGCTAGATTCTTGTGCCAAATCCAACTTACATCTATATTGGCTTTGCTAAGTAGGTATGTCATTGAGTTTGCCTTTACAGAGTTAAAATCATCCACATAAACATTTCCTTTTCTTTCACCAGTTAAGAGAATTTCACAAGATTTTTTGTTGGCTATGATGCATGATCCAGTTAAAAACCACACACCATTTCCATTATCACACAGTTGACTAATACTGAGCAAATTATGCTTCAATCCATCAACCAGTGCTACATGTTCAATAATAACATTTTTTTTTACAATTGAGCCATATCTCAGAGTAAAACCTTTGTTGTTATCTCCAAAAGTAACTCCTGGGCCAGCCTTTTCCACAAACTTTGTGAGCAGGGACAAATCTCCAATCATGTGCCTTGAACATCCACTATCCAGATACCAGAAATTTTTCTTCCTGTTTCCCTGCACACATTCAAAACAATCAAGTTGATTTTGGTACCCAAGTTGCCTTGGGTCCTCTTTTATTAGTTTCAGCCTGAGCCTTGGTTGCCAACTTTGGTTTCTTTTATTTTGGTGGGTTTAAATCCACTTTAACTTTGGGAATTGGATTTTGGAGCTTAGACACCTTGGAACTCATGGCAGAATTTCCACGCATTTCATTATCTACTTTAGGCATGTTCCATGGCATTCCAGGCATGTTCATATTTGCATATGCAAATAAAGGATTATACATGTATGGAGTTTGTGCATAAGGCATATGGACATTAGGTGCAACTAAATTAGAAGACATGGCATTCATGAGCATAAGATTGGTAAGCATGACATTTGCAGACATGGCATGTGCATTTAAAGATATAGAGTTTTTTTTTCTTTCTTGCATTATATAGACAAATGATTTACACTACCACATTTAGCACACACCTTTCTAGGTGCATACATATCAGGAGTATAATTGTTGTGCTTATTTATACCCACTTTTCCATTCCTATTATTTTTCTTTTTCTCAAACTTAGGTTGAATAAGTTCCACAGGTGTTATCTCTTCTAATTTTTCTTTCAATTGTCTCTTGGATAAGCTACCTATGTTGATCTTCTCAACCTTAGCCTCAACTTAATTTTTGGTTTCCTTAACAAACTTGATAGGGGTGCTAAAGTTGTTCTTCTTATTAGCCATTGATGATTTACTTGTCGTTGGATGCTTATCAATTGATTTAGCATCAATCCATTGATAATCCTTATCAGTTGATGAAGGATTAACAGTCGATTGATCTTTATCCATTAAAGTATCAACCAATGGCTTGCCTATTGATTTAGGGGATTCTTCTAGAGTATCTAATCCCTGAACATCAATGATTTGTTTGGCAGTTTTAGCAGACCTATTCCATTTATTAATGGTTTCAATTTCTCCAGCCAATTGTTCTTTTATCAATTCTTCTATTCTCAAACTATTCACTAGTTCATCTCTAGAATCCTTACTTTCCTGCTTGAATCTATCTAAACAAACAAGTTCATTTTCAAGAAAAACATTCCTCTCAGTTAAGGCATCAATGGTATTTTTCAACTTGAGGTTTTCTTTGTTTAGAGATTTTAGAGTGACATGCAAATTGTACAGTTCATTATACATTTCATTAATGGTACTATTGCATTCATCTTTTATAAGTTCAGAAAAGTTAGTAGCTAGTACCTGATTTGATGATTAACTAGCTTCTTCATCTTTATGGTTGGCCATTAGAGCTAGATTGATAAACTCTTCAGAATCATTGTTCTCAGCAGCCCAGTCTTTCTCTTCAGTAACAAAAGCCATTTCTTTTTGTTTAAGAAGGTCAAAGTATTTATTTTTGTAATCAATACCATCATATGACTTTGCCTTTTCTTGTTTTGACTTTCTGCACTCATTTGAGAAATGATCAACCAATCTACAGTTAAAGCATTTGAATTTTGATCTATCAACCAAATTTTAGTTTTGATTGTTACTTCTAAATTGGGATCCAGGCCTTTGAGCATTTGGATTCCTCTTGAATTTTAGCTTTGAAAATTTCCTTGACAAAAATGCAAGGTGCTCATCAATCTCATCCAAATCATCATGTGAGCATGTTTCAATTTCTTCACACTTGCCCTTTCCTTTTCCTTTGAATAATTCTTCAATAACATCATCAGCTACCATGACAAAACCTTCTACACAACCATTTTCCTTATTCTTTTCATTTCCCTTGACCATCAAAGCCACAGTTTTATCTTTTCTTTGATTCTTCTCAATCTCCTCATCTTGTTGGATTTTCAACTCATATGTCTTGAGAATATGATAAAGTTTCTCAAGAGTATAATCCTTAAAGTCTTGAGATTTTCTAATGGAAACAATCATTGGTTTCCATTCCTTTGGAAGAGATCTAAGAAATTTTAGATTTGTATCCTTAGTTGCATAAACCCTACCATATAGCTTCAATAAATTTAACAATTTCTGAAATCTGCTATAGGTATCATTGATAGATTCTCCACTCTTGAAATGAAATGATTCATATTTTTGAATCAAGAGTTCTATCTTGTTTTTCCTTACTTATTCAGTTCCTTCACATAGAGTTTGAAGAGTATCCCATACTTCCTTTGATGAAGTATAGTTTATCACATTGTCAAACATATCTTTATTTAGACTATTAAACAGAATGTGCATGGCCTTCTTATCTTTAAGCACTTCTTTTTTTTCCTCTTCTATGAACTCATTGATGAGTTTTAGAACATGTTTGTCAAGTGCAGGAGTTCCATCAGGGTTTACATCTATGACTAGCTTAATGGGAATATGTGGAACTTTCTCTATGCAGTTAACATAGGAAGGGTCGAGAAAAAGAAGATGCAGATGCATTTTTACTTTTCATGCAAAATATTCATCTTTTTCTAACACTGGAATTTTTACACCTGAATCTTTTTGTCCCATATTGACTGCTCTTGATCTTTAAACTTTCTGTATGTTGAAAGCCTAAGCTCTGATATCAATTGTTATTTTCTAGAACAATGTTAATATTTGTAGAAGGGGGGAGGTTGAATACAAATATAAAAACTTTTTGTTTGTTTTAATATTTGTTCTTGATGTTTGAGAGTTCGAGAGAATATGTTTAAACAAAGTAAAACTGAAAATAAATTCAACAAAGAGATTTTAAAATTACCGATGGATTAGTTTTTCCATCAGTGTATATTTTTGCTCAATGTTCCTAGGTTAAATAAAAATCTAGCTTCGTTTTTACAAGATTAGAAAATAAATCAACTGTTCTTACAAAGTGCCCTAAGGCTGAACAATTGATTCAAGAAATATTGTCTAACTTGTACAATTTCTAACAATGCTACCACACTTGTTTATATACTACAAGTGTGTTTTTACAATTCCTATTCTAGGATTATTTATACCTATCTTCCTTTTTACCTTTTTCCATTTTAGAAAAAGGTTTGAAAGACAGCTTCAGATTGAGTCTTCACAGTCATCATAGACTGTATTCTATAAGTGTGCTTTTGTCCTTTGGATCTTCACTAGATAGCCTTTCTGTGTTGTCTCGATCAATTGATAATTTGCTGTAAGCATATCAATTGATCCTTCCTTTTATCCATCAACTGATGTTCTTCTTCGATTGATCTTTATATCCATCGACTGATAAATAGTGACATTAATTGATAGATGTTATCAATCGATATATCAATCGATGGGACTTCACATCAGTTGATGGTCTTCAATTCTTGACTTGGCTTCTTCGATTGATCTTCTATCCATCGATGCTTCAATATCAACTGATCATCATTTACTTGTATAATTTCATGTCTTCAAATAATTACAATTTGACAGTCTAAGTTACACATCTGTTGATGATCTATATCAATCGACTCTAACATCAATTGATGGGAATAATATCAATTGACTTATACCTTATCGATTGAAATAGACTAAGTACACCTATGCTACAATCCAAATTATCAGTTGATTCACATAAATACTCCATCTGATAAATGGTTTCCTAATTAATTGATATTTATAATTTTCATATCAATTGATCAGTTACGTCAATTAAAATTCCTATGATTCTAAGATTAAAGTTATCATCAAATTACATGTAGATTCCTAACACAAGTAAGATTGAAATGAGAAATGAAATTGCTATTTATATTTTTGAGATTAAAATGTCTTGAGTGGTCATTTTAATTAAGAATATAATCATTGAAAGATAAAGGAATTAAAACAAATTACTCTAAATGGTAATCGATTGATATATAGGATATATGTATCCGTTGACAGATGGAGTAAAGAATCAATGACTATGATTTGATCAACGGATGTGTAAAAACTGTAGAAATTCTATTACTATCGACGAGTAATTACATCCATTGATACAGAATAACCAATTTATCAATCGATAAACAATTATTAAGGTAATTATCTGTCAATTGATAAATATCTATCTATAGGTATATATTTTATCAATTGATCAAATATATCCATCGATAGCTGCAAAATATCCATTGACGATTAACAAATTTATCAATTGATCACTTTGTTTCAAGAGATAAATGTAAACAATGGCTGCATGAAAAACAAATAACTTAGCAAACATTCAGGATTAAGTAAAATTAAGCATACCTAATTCACAGACTAATCTATTAAAAGTATATTCATCTAGAGGTTTGGTAAAAATGTCTGCAAGTTATTGTTCACTAGGGACAAAATGTAATTCAACTATACAATTCATTACATGTTCCCTAATGAAGTGATACCTTATGTCAATGTGTTTGGTTCTGGAATGTTGCACATGATTTTCAGTTATGGCAATTGTACTTGTATTATCACAGAAAATAGGAATCTTGTTCATGTTGAACCCATAGTCAAATAGTTGATTCCTCATCCATAATATTTATGCACAACAACTTCCAGAGTAGTGTACTCAGCTTCTGCAGTTGAAGTTGATACTGAGTGTTGATTTTTGCTATACCATCACACAAGTTTATTTCCTAGGAATTGACAGGTGCATGTAGTACTTTTCCTGTCTATCTTGCAACCTGCATAATCTGCATATGAGTAAACTATTAGATTAAAACCAGAATCTCTAGGATACCAAATACCCAAATTTAGTGTACCCTTGAGATATCTGAATATTCTCTTAATAGCCACTAAATGAGATTCTCGAGTATCAGTCTGAAATCTAGCACACAAGTATGTAGAGAACATTATATCTGGCCTACTAGCTAGATACAAAAGTGAGCCTACCATGCCTCTATAACTTGAAATATCCACTTTAGCTTCCTTAGTATTCAATTTAAGTTTAGTGGTAGTGACCATAAGAGTTTTTACAGAAGAACATTCACTTAAGTCAACTTTCATCAACAAGTCATGAATGTACTTAGTTTGATTTATAAAAATACCATCATTAACTTGTTTGACTTGCAAACCAAGAAAGTAGGAAAGTTCTCCCATCATGCTCATTTCATACTTACTTTACATTAATTTGGCAAACTTTTTGCAAAGTCCTTCATTAGTTGAGCCAAAAATAATTTCATCCACATTGATTTGGACAAGAATAATTGAGCCATTAACATTTCTATGAAATAGAGTTTTATCAACAGTACTTCTTATGAAGTGATTCTCAATGAGAAACTGAGATAAAATGTCATACCAGGCCCTTGGTGCTTGTTTCAAGCCATAAAGTGCTTTGAGCAGATAGTAGAAAAAATCAGGGAAATTTGGATCTTCAAAACCAGGAGGTTGTACCACATAGACTTCCTCTTCTAATTCTCCATTCAAAAATGCACTATTCACATCCATCTGGTAGACCTTGAAATTAGCATGTGCAGCATAAGCTAGAAAGATTCTGATTGCTTCCAGCCTTGCAACCGGTGCAAAAGTCTCATCAAAATCAATTCCTTCTTCTTGTGAGTAGCCCTTTGCCACAAGTCTTGCCTTGTTTCTAGTCACAATAACAGTTTCATCCATCTTGTTCCTAAATACCCATTTTGTACCAATTACTGATCTGTCTTTTGGTTTGGGCACCAGTTTCCATACTTTGTTTCTTTCAAATTGATTGAGTTCCTCTTGCATAGTCAATACCCAATCAGGATCTTTGAGAGCATCTTCAACTCTTTTAAGTTCTTCAAGAGATAGGAAGTTGCTATACAGACACTCATTTTGAGTATCACTTCTTGTTTTGACACCATCTTATGCATTTCCAATGATTAACTCAAATGGATGACTTTTTTCCATTTTCTTTGTGGAGGAAAATTTTTGCCTTGATGATGAGGCTTCATGATCATTGATTTTGTACTCAAACTGATTTGAATTTAAGGATTTATTTTGAAACCCTCCCCCTTAGTTTGGATACCCTAGATGTAGAGTGTTGATTATCCATTGAAAAATTATCAGTTGATGCATTAACAGTCGATGGATGTCTGTCAACTGATAAATTATCCATTGATGCTGTGACATCAACTGATATTGGGTTTCTAAGTACTTGTAAATTTACTGGAATAATTTCTTCATCACTTTCTTCACCTATTTCATTAGATTCATTCTCAAACTGCAGTGTGTCATGATTTCCTTTATCAAACAAGTCTTGAATCTTTTTATCATCAAATAATATATGTACAGATTCCATAACAATGTGTAGTCTAAGATTATAGATTCTATAGGCTATGGTTGATAGTGCATACCCAACAAATATAGCTTCATCAACCTTGGCCTCAAATTTTCCTAGGTTTTCACCTTGATTCCTTAGGACATAACATTTACACCCAAAGACATGAAGAAATCCCACTTTTGGCTTTTTATCTTTCTTGATTAATTGATACAGAGTCTTTCCTTGAGCTTGATTCACTATGAAGATGTTTTGAATATATCATGCTGCATTAATGGCCTCAGCCCCGAAGTATGTTGGTAATTTAGCATCTTCTAACATAGTTCTAGGTGCTTCAATCAATGTCCTATTTTTCCTTTCAACTACCCCATTTTGTTGAGGTGTTCTTGGTAAAGAGAAGGTATGTATGATTCCTTTAGATTCACATAATTCCTTCATTGTGGAATTCTTAAATTTTGTTCCATTGTCACTTCTTATTTTCTTTACATTCAATCCAAGACTTTTCTCAATTTCTCTGATGTGCTTGATGATGAGATCACTTGATTCATCTTTTGAATGAAGAAAATAAGTCCATGAGAATCTAGAAAAGTCATCCACAATGACTAGAGCATACTTCTTCTTTGAATTGAACATGATGTTCACATGACCAAATAAATCCATATATAATAACTCAAGTGGATTCTCAATGGATGATTCTAATTTTGACTTGAATGATGCCTTCCTTTGTTTTCCTTTCTGACAAGCATCACATTGTCTATCCTTGACAAATTCCATCTGTGGTAAACCTCTCACTTGACTTTTCTTGACCAATTAATTCATGGCTTTGAAATTTAAGTGATCTAATTTCTTATGCAATAGCCAACTTTCATTTGTACTTGTCTTAGATAGAAAACAAGATATGGAATATGCTTTTGTTGAGTTGAAATCGGCTATATACACATTTCCTTTTCTGTTTCCAATCATGACTAGGCTTCCATCTTTCTTATTGGAAATTATGCATGCTTCAATTGTGAAGAAAGCTTTATTTCCATTGTCACATAGTTGACTGATGCTTAACAGATTGTGTCTTAAGCCATCAACTAGAGCAATAGGTTCAATGATATTATTTTCTATTGAAATCAAGCCATATCCCATGGTGTAACCCTTGCTGTCATCTCCAAAAGTTACTACAGGGCTAACTCTCTCCTCAAATTTTGTGAGAAGAGATTTATCTCCAGTCATATGCCTTGAACATCCACTGTCCAAATACCAAATATTCTTTCTTTTTCCCTGCACACATTCTAAAAATAATCAGGTTGATTTTGGTACCCAAGTTACCTTGGGTCCTTTCTTATTAGTTGCTACCTTTGGTTTGGTTTCCAACTTTTGTACCTTTGGTTTGGGTGCTTTTATTTCCACTTCAACCTTAGGTGTTGGTTTCCTCACCTTAGTATTCTCAGTGCTAATACTTGAAATGTTCATGCCTGCAAAATTAGAGAAATTTGGTACATGAAAATTGTTGTGCATATTCCAGGGCATAACAGGCATATTCATGTTGGCAAATGCAAGATATAAATTAAACATATAAGGCATTGATGCATATTGGGCATGAATAACATGATGATCAACTAATTGAGGATAAGCAGAATTAGAGTGCATGTTAGGTATGACAAGCACATTGGATGTTGCAGGCATATTAGACTTGCATTGCACAAATAAGTGATTCTTACTACCACACTTAGCACATATCTTTCTAGGAGCATACTTGTCAGGTGTGTAGTTATTGTGCTTGTTTATGCCTACTTTACCATTTCTGTTCTTTTTCTTCTTTTCATTAGGCTTAATATCAGGTTTTATCTTCTCTAATTTTTCTTTCAATTGGTCTTTAGATAAGAATCCTATCTTGGCCTTTTCAACTTTGATTTGAGGTTTCGAGGAGCTACCTTCTTCTACAAATTTAATAGGTCTGCTGAGCTTGGTCTTTAAAGTAGATTGTTTAACAGTTAATGATTTCTCAATTGATGGATGATCATCTGTTGTTTCAATATTATCAATGGATGGATAATTCTTATCAGTTTATTCAGGATTAGTAATCGATTGCTCTTTGTCCAAAAATTGATTTTCATCAATAGCTAATCTATCAAGAGTTTTAGACAACATGATGAAGGAGTTTGTTCCATGAATGTCATTCAACTTTTTGCTAGCTTTACTGGACCTGTTCCATTTGCCAATGGTTTTCAATTCTTCTTCTAGTTTTTCCTTAAGAATTTCTATTTCCTTTTTACACTCAAATAATTCCTTTCTAGAATCTTTATTTTCTACATTGAGTCTATCCATTTACCCTACCTCACTCTCTAGATGAGTATTTCATTCAGTTAGAGATTCTAAGGTGCTCTCGAGCCTAGTGTTCTCTTTGTTTAAAGATTTAGAGTGACATGCAAATTATACATTTTATTAGATATTTCAGTAATGGTAATATTGCATTCATCCTTGGATAACTCAGATAGATTTGTAGAAATTACCTGATTACTAGAAGAACTAGCTTCTTGGTCATCATGGTTAGCCATAAGTGCAAGGTTGATGAATTCCTCTTCTACAAAATCATCCTCAGCAGCCTAGTCATTTTCTTCTATCACAAAAGCCTTTTCTTTCTATTTTAGCAAATCAAAGTACTTCTTTTTATAGTCAATCCCATAACTATACTTTGACTTATTCTCCATTTTTGCCTTTCTGCATTCATTTGATAAGTGACCATTCAATCCACAGTTAAAACATTTGAATTGAGTTCTATCAACAAGATTTTTACTTTGTTGATTATCTCTCTTGAACTGAGATCCATGACTTTACATAGGATTCCTCTTAAATTTGAGTTTGGAAAATTTTCTTGATAGAAAAGATAGATGCTCATCTATCTCATCCATTTCATCCTTAGTATATGATTCATCATCTTCAACTATTTCTTTTCTTTTGCTAATTGAGAATTCATCATATCTAGTACCACTTGCAACTTTATCATGACTTTTCTTCTCCCTTTTTTAACAACAACATCTTCATAGGGTTCTGCAACTTGCTTATCCTTGACTACCAAGGCAACAAACTTTTCCTTCTTCTGACATTTCTCAATCTCCTCATCTTGCTATAGTTCCAACTCATAGGTCTTCAAGATTCCATACAGCTTGTCAAGAGTATATTCTTTAAAGTCAAGATATTGTTTTATAGAAACAGTCATTGGTTTCCATTCCTAGGGTAAGGACCTCAAGAATTTGATGTTGGTATCCTCAACAACATATACTCTTGCATATAGTTTTAGCTCATTCAATAGCTTTTGAAACCTACTGTATGTTTGTTAGGTCCAAATAATTGTAGAAGGGGGGGGGGTTGAATACAATCTCTAATAAATATTAAATTCTGTTTCATATAATTTTTGATTAAAAAATCTTAATTTTTATCATGAAATAACAATAAAAAAAACACAGTTCAAGTAAAATACTTATATTAAACTTGAGGTTGGTTACAAGATAGAAAATATTCACTAATTTGCTCTTAAAATTCTAGAGTAATTTTGACATGAAATGCTCTTTAGAATTTGGTTTTTTATCCAAATAGAATGTTAATTGAATTGAATTGAATCTACTGACTTAAACTTGTATTTATAGGCAAATCTGGACTTGGGAGACTTATTCTGCTCGGGGAGACTTTTTCTTGGTTGGAAGACTTTCTCTTGGGAAACTTTTCTGGCTCAGGAAGACATTTCTGATCTTGGAAGACTTTTAATTCAATGAGAGATTTTTAATAAAACCTCGGGGAGACTTTTTAAAGCACGGGAGACTTTTGAAAAAAGTCTTCCTGAGAGATTATAATACCAACTTGAATGACTTGATCAAATGAATTGTATATCCCTTTTTTTTTTCTTTTTTTCTTTTTAATTTAATTCTATTACTTTTATTATATATCTTATAAATTAAATTAATTCAGTTTGAATTAATCTAAGTAAATACGATACATAATAAATTATCTTTTTAATAATAGAATTAAATTAAAGTCTTCTTCATTCTAAAATAATTCTAAATTAATTATTTTCTTAATCAATTTAAAGAATAAATTAATTTTGATTGAATTAATTTACCAATTAAATTAACTAAATAATTGAATCAATTAATAGAGAATTAAATTAAAGTCTTGACTCCACAACTGTTGATGGTATAATATTAAATCTTCTGTCTTCACACCAATGTCTTTAGCTGACCATTTCTTCTATAGTAAAGAACCTTCTCTGTATATTGCCAACACTCTGTGTACTGTCTGGTTCACGAGTGATTCACAACAAATAATATTCTTCACTTGACTTTTATAATGATTCACTTCTGCTCCTTTTGACTTGACTATTTCTGATGTCACACAAATTGAAATCTTCTGATACTGTAGCTTCTTCAAACTTAAATACTCCACTGAGGGATGATCAATTAAATTGAGCTTCTTTCAATGTAGTACTACTTCAAGTCTGTAGATTGACTTTGATCTTCTTTTTCTTATCAAATAATACCTGCTGAAGATTCATGTGACAAATAATGTATTTACTTACAAATTATCTATGTTTGAGTTGAGTGGTCATCTCTCTAAACAAATAGGCTTCTAAACATATGCCTTTCAATGTTGTTAGGAATTTATTCATTTGATGATGTACAAAATACTAGAAGAGGATTTAGCATAGCTTATTTGAAATAAGTCTTTCTAGTCTCTGAAATTTTATAATCAGAGTCTAGTTATTATTGAGTTGATTTTAATCAGGCATAAAAAGCACATAAGTATTCAACCCCCCCTTCTACTTGTGCAACTGAGAAAATAATTGGTATCAGAGCCTAACATTTAAAATTGATCAAAGATGTCTGGAAACAAAGATGACAATTCTTAGATTCCTATGCTTAAGAGAAATGAGTACACTCACTAGAAGGTTAAGATGCTGCACCATCTGGAGGCTACATACCCTGACTATCTTGAAAGAATTCATGAAGGACCCTATGTGCCCTTAGAGCTTGTGCCTCAAATCATTGGATGAAGGTAAAGTAATTGAAGAACACTTTATTAAAAAAACCAAAGGCTGAGTGGACAAGAGATGACAAGGAGAATGTCCTTAAAGAGGCTAAGGTAAAAAATATTCTCTTTAACAGTTTAGATTCTGTCCTTATAAACTGTGTTATATCATGCAAAATTGCTAAGGAGATATGGACAAGACTTGAAGTGCACTGTCAAGGGACTAAAAATGTCAAGAAGAATCCTAGGTCTTTATTAATTCAGGAGTATGAGTATTTTGAAGCTAAATATGAAGAATCTATTAATGAGATGTATGATAGGTTTACAAAACTCTTGAATGAGATGGCTATGCTTGGTAAGATTTATGATTCTGAAGATACAAATAGTAAGTTTCTGAGATCACTTCCTGAAGAGTGGAACAACAAAACAACAGCCATAAGGGAAGCTATAGATTTGGATGACATAACTCTAGAAGAATTGTATGGCAGACTCAAGACATATGATTTAGAGATGCAACAGAGGAAGAATAAGAAATCTGTAAAGACAAAATCTGTGGCACTCTTAATGGAGTCTGAGAAAGAACAACAGGAACAACCCACAGAAGCTAGAATCAAGGATTCAAGAAAGAAGGGTAAAGTTGTTGTGGAGTCAGAGTCTACTGACACAGACTCTGATTCTGATGAGGAAAACCCATAGAAGCTAGAATCAAGGACTTAAGGAAGAAAGGTAAAGCTGTTGAAGAGTCAGAGTCTACTGACACAGACTCTGAGTCTGATGAGGAAATTGATCTAAGTCAAATGATGGCTATGTTTGCTAAAAATTTCAAAAGAATGAAATTTAACAAAAGAACTGGCAAATTTAGCAAGAGGCCATCATTCAAGAAGAAAGATGAGAAGGTTGAAAAGAGCAAGAGCACTATAATCAAACTTGACAAAATAAAGGTTAAGTGTTTCAACTGCGGAATATTGAGGCACTTTGCTAGTGAATGTAGAAAGTTAAAAAGTCAAGGAAAAGGGAAATCACTTCTATCAACAGGAAATGATTGGGCAAATTCAAGCTCAGAGGATGAAATTGATTATGAAAATTTAGCATTGATGGCATCCTCCTCAAGAAGATCACAATCTCCCAAAGAACCCTTATCTCCTAAAACTCAGGTATCAATCTTTACTCCTGAATCCTTACTTAATTTAGACTCTGATGGTATACAAATGGTGCAAAGTGAGGTTAATAAAATAATGATGAATTGTAGATCTCTCACTAGTGAAAGTAAAAGGTTAAGAGAAGAGAATTTAACCTTGACAAATAGGAATGACCATTTAGAGTCGGAGTTAAAATTAATGGAACAATACAAGGAGGACTCTGAGAAATATAGTCACAACTGCACTGAAATCTTGAAAGCCTTTGACTATCTTAAGAAATAACTAGAGGAAGAGAGATTTAAGTTCAGAGTCTGGATAGACTCTGGAAGAAAAGTTCAGGAAATTCTCAATAATCAACATGTGTGTCAAACTGCTGGTCTAGGCTATGACAAGAGTAAAGGCAAAAGACCTATTATTGAGAGTGATAACATTGATGAAGCTAGTCAAATCAGTAAGACTAAGGACAAAAGTACCTTTATCCCTGTTAAGTTTGTGACTTCTGAATTAAAGAATGATTTACCTAAAGAAACCACTAACTCATCTGTCAATGTTCCCCTATAGTTGATAAAAAGAGAGATGAAATGGGAGTAAATAAGACTAAGAAGAACATTAACATATGATACTTGTCTAAGTCCAAGTTAAAAGAAAGGCTAGAGAACTTATCAAAGTCTATCAAAACTAGGAGGAACATGAATGGTAAGGAAGGCATTAACAAGGCCAATAACTATCAAAATGATCCTAATGCACCTAGAAAGAAGTGTTACAGATGTGGTAAGAACAACCATTTAGCTCTAGATTGTAAAGCAAAAATTGAGGAAAAATCAGAGTCTATTCCTTCACAGACTCTGAAAAGTCACTACATTCCACAAAAGCCTTGTTATCACTGTGGTAGCATATTTCATTCTATTTATATATGTAGAGACTATCATGATTTGTATTATAACTTTTATGAATTAAAATATTCAATTGATAAAAGTTGGTATGACATTGTCAAGACTCCACCAGAGTCTAAAGCAACAAAGGAAACAGGTAAAACAAAAGTCAAGAACTCTAAACCTGTTTCACCCAAAATTAATAGAAAAGGATCCAAAACTCTTTAGATTTTCAAAACATCTAACTAGTTATTTTATGTATGCAGGGAACTAGGGAAAAGAAAGTAACCCTAATCCTGGACAGTGGATACTCAGGACACATGAATGGAAAGAAATCCCTGCTTACAGACTTTGTGGAGATGGCTGGCCTAGAAGTATCCTTTGGAGATGGCAACAAAGGATAAACACTGGGATATGACAAGATTGTACTTGGAAATGTAATCATTAAAGAAGTAGCTCTAGTTGATGGTTTAAAACATAACCTAATAAGCATTAGTCAACTTGGAGATAAAGGTTACCATACTGGCTTTGACAACAAAGAGTGTCTTGTAACTCACAAAGAAATAGGCATTTTGGTCTTCAAAGGGCAAAGACATGGTAACATATATGAAGTCAGCTTGGAGGATTGTATTTACAATGAAGTCACATGTTTATACAGCAAGGTCTCAACTGAAGAAAGCTGGAAATGGCACAAGAAACTGTCACACATCAACTTTAAAACACTCAACAAGTTGGTTAAACAGAATCTTGTGAGAGGATTACCACAGGTTGATTTTGTGCAAGATGGACTTTGTGAAGCATGTCAACTTAGAAAGCAAAAGAAAACAAAAAGAAATACGCTCTTATCATTGTAATATAATGTCAATTAACAAAAAGAAATATGCTCTTATTATTGTAGATGATTTTACAAGATTCGCATGAGTTTTCTTTCTACAATCAAAGGATGAAGCTTCACAACACATAATAGACCATATAACTTTTCTGGAAATAAAATCAAATAAAACAATTAGAGTTCTAAGAAGTGATAATGGTACTGAATTCAAGAATGCAACCATGGAGGAATACTGTGCATCAAAGGAAATTACTCAACAATTTTCTACACTAGGAACACCTCAACAAAATGGAGTTTTAGAAAGAAAGAATAGAACACTCATTGAAGCTTCCAGAACAATGTTGGCAGAGTCTAAACTACCAGTATATTTTTGGGATGAAGCAGTAAGTACAACTTGTTTCACTCAAAATTGTACATTGATTAATATGCATGTAATGACTCCATATGAGATGGTAAAAAACAAGAAGCCAAGTGTGAAGCATTTTCACATATTTGGATGCAAGTCTTTTGTACTAAAAGTACATCCAGAAAATCTAAGCAAATTTGAAACCAAGGCTGATGAAGCAATTTTTCTTTGATATGCATCAAATACAAAGGCATTTAGAGTATCTAATCTCAGAACTAGAATTTTTATGGAATCTATTCATGTTACATTTGATGACAAAAAGATTACAGGATTGCAGGATGAATCAGAGTCTATAACATTAGAATTTGAAAATTTGAAAAGTTCTGATATAGATGAAGATGATGAGGATGAATGGATTCAAATAACTCCTAAAACAACACAGAATCCTGCACACTTCGAGGGAGAGCCAGAAAATTCAACTCCATATAATTCAGAGCCTAACAGTTCAGAGTCTACCCAGACAGAGTCTAGACAGACATAATCAAGTTTTTCAGAGTGTAACTCCTCAGGGTCTGGATCAGGAAATTCTGAATTCTTCTCAGAGACAAACAATTCAGGAGAGCCTTTTCATTTGTATTTCACTCTCACACAGGAAATGCCAATGATTTAGGGGGAGCTTCAAGTTCAAGAATCAATCTTCTACCAGCTAAAAAATGGACAAGGGATCACACTCCTGATTTGATAATTGGGGATCCTGAGAGTGGTGTACAAACTAGAGCAGCTACTCAAAATGAATGTCTTTATAGCTATTTTATCTCAAAGAATAAACCCAAGAAAATTGAGGAAACATTACAAGATCCTGATTGGATTATTGCAATGCAAGAGGAAATAAATGAATTTGAGAGAAACAAATTGTGGAAACTTGCATCAAGACCAAGAGATAGATCAGTTGTTGGTGCAAAATGGGTGTTCAGAAACAAACTTGATGAGAATGGAACTGTGATAAGAAACAAAGCAAGGCTAGTTACAAAAGGATACTCTCAGGAGGAAGGAATTGACTATGATGAAACTTCTGCACCAGTAGCAAGATTGGAAGCTATCAAAATGTTTCTTGCCTTTGCAGCTCATTCAAAATTCAAGGTGTATCAGATGGATGTGAAAAGTGTCTTCTTAAATGGAGAATTGGAAGAAGAAGTCTATGTGGAGCAACCACCATGATTTATTGATCCAAAGTTTCCTGATCATGTTTAAAGGTTAGACAAGGCACTATATGGATTAAAGCAAGCACCTAGAGCATGGTATGAAACTTTATCAAAATTTCTTCTTGAAAATGGATTTATAAGAGGTACCATTGATAAAACTCTCTTTATTAAAAAATATAAAGGTGATATTTTACTTGTCCAAATTTATGTTGATGATATTATATTTGGTTCTACTAATGAAAAACTATGTAAAAATTTTAGCAAATTAATGCAGTCAAATTATGAAATGAGCATGATGGGAGAATTGAACTTCTTTTTGGGACATCAAGTCAAACAGAATGATGATGGAATCTTCATCAATCAATCAAAGTATGTGAAAACCCTATTGGATGCAAGACTGTGCAACTGCCAAAACTCCCATGTCAACAATCACTAAGCTAGACTCTGACCCAAATGGTAAGAAAGTTAACAACACTAGCTATAGAGGTATGATTGGCTCATTGCTATATTTCACTGCAAGTAGACTAGATATAATATTTGCAACATGCATGTGTACTAGATTTCAGGCTGACCCAAGAGAATCACATTTGTTATCTGTAAAAAGAATTTTCAAATATCTCAAGGGTGCACAAACACTTGGACTTTGGTATCCTAGAGAGTCAGATTTTTCACTAATTGGTTATTCAGACTCTGACTACGCAGGATACAAAGTGGACAAAAAAGGACAATAGGTCAATGCCAATTTCTTAGTAACAGGTTAATTTCTTAGTTTAACAAGAAACAACAAATAGTTTCAACCTCAACAGTTGAGGCTGAATACATTGCAGCTGGAAGTTTTTGTGCTCAAAATCTGTGGATGAGATATCAGTTACTAGATTATGGACTAACATTCTCAAATATTCCTATGTATTGTGGTAATACTAGTGCTATTAAAATTGCAGAGAATCCAGTCCAACATTCTAGAACTAATCACATTGATGTCAGGTATCATTTTATTAGATAACATGTTGAAAATGGTACTGTGACACTTCACTATGTTCCAACTGACAAACAGATTGCAGACATTTTGACAAAATCACTTGATGAGTCTACCTTTCTCAGACTGGTAGGTGAACTAGGTACGTTATACATGTAAGTGATCAATCATTACAAGAAGAAAGGTATATACTTTAATTATAGTCCCTGATTTCTCAAACTATGATTTGCTCTTACAAAATTGTTGAGGTACTGTATCTTGACAGAGTCTAACTTTTAAACTCTGATGAGTCTTTAAACTCTAATGAGTCTCTAAACTTTGATGAGTCTCTAAACTCTGACAAGTCTGTAGACTCAGCGAAGGTTATAAGCGCTTAGACTCAGAAACGGTTAACATTCGTGCCTGCAGACTCTGATTACGTTTAAAACTGTTTAAATGACTTGAAATAGGCGGTAACAGTTACTTTTGATTGGTGACAGGCTGCAGACTCGTGTGTATTGTATGTAATTTAAACAAAATAGAAAATTCTCATACATTTTACTCACTTGTTTATTACAAATTATTTTCTAAGGCAGAAATATTTACAGAGCTTTTCACGAACCCTAGCTAAGTTCTTCAAGCATTTTCATCTCTTTCAACTCAACAAATTCAATGGCTGCTATCTCAACTGTGATGAGAGGACCCAATGAAATTTCATTCACTTTTGGGGATTTCAAATTCATGACCACAAACCATGTGGCAGCCCTAGGTGACAGGAAAAGGGTAGATGCTGACTACTACTCTATGATAGATTTTTTGCAGCAATTTGAGCTCAGCTACATTCTGAAAGCATCCTCAGTGATTCATATAGATGCTGTATCTCAGGCTTGGAGTTCAACCAAGGTAGTTGATCCTTCTCAGGATCAACCAGGTAAAATCATGTTTACATTTGGTGACTTTACCTTTGATGTAACTGCTGATGTGCTCAACTCTGTGTTTAAATTACCTGTTAAAACTCCTTTTGATGAAACTATTTCTGATTCTGATATTAAGAGCATGTTTAAATCACTAGATTATTCTGCTAGTGTAGAAAACATGAGTAAGTTAACTAGGCCCTATTTAAGGAAAGAATGGTCTTTCTTTTTTGATCAAATTACTAAGTGCTTTACTGGTAAATGTAGTGGCTTTCATGCTATTACTGCTGTTACTTGTCAAATTGGTTATAGTCTCTTGTTTGATAAAGTGATCAACATTAGTGATATATTGCTTACTCAAATGGGAGAAAAATTGAATAATGTACATGAGGGGAGGAAGAAAGTCTAATATCATAAATTTCTTATGATTCTCCTCAACCACTTCATTCCTGATATGTCAACTAGATTGGAACATGCTTGTTGTGTGTAGGCCTACAAATAACAAAGAAGGATATTCTCTGACATCAAGAGAATAGATGACAAGAAGAAGAGTCTACCTGCCATGACATATCCACAGGTAATGCAGGTAAAACTCTCCAACTACAAACCTTCCATCTATAATGCTTCATTTTTTGGTGGTGAAATGGTGCATGAACAAGTAATAGAGAACCCCCTGCACCTACCCAAGTAACCAAATCCCTTTCACCTAAACAATCTTCAAAACCAAAATCCAAAAAGAAACCAACCTTTGGTGTCTCTCAACAGGTACCAGTTGTAAAGAGGAAGAGCCTGGTACAATCAAGGCTTGTAGATGATCCAAGTGATGAGGAGCTCAATCCCCTAGAGAAATAGGTGGTTAAAGAACTCTCTTTACTAAAAGAGGGTTATGAGACACCTAATTCTAACCTTCAATCCAAGTCTGTAGACTCTCGAAAGGCTACAGACTCTGATAAACCTAGAGAAGCACATCAGGATTCTCAAATTGGGTCTCTTGAGAAATCTTTTACTTAGAAGTACAGTAGGTTGAGGAAGGCTTATTCTGTACACACACACAAGCCTATTATTGCTACTAACCCTGTTTTGCAGGAAACATATTCTCCCATGACTCCTGCAGAGCCAGACTCTAAAAGCAAGAAAATACCTGAACCAGAGTCTAATGTTGAGTTAGAGTCTAGACTGCCTTTAGACTCTGAATATGAAACATTTTGGGAAGGAATGCCATTGGATGCAGCCTCATGTCTTATTGATGAAATTGTTACTCCACATGATGAGGTACTTCTATATCTATATCTATTGGTAGAATCACTAGAAGATCCCCAACTCTACTAGACATAACAACAAGTCTTGGATCTTCTCACAACCTATGCAGCCCTTAAGAAGAGAATGGAAATGGAGCTACAAATGTTTGCACAAGATGTGGTCACAAATCTCTACAGCTACCTATTCAACTCTTCATTACAAGTTAAAGTAGTTGGGCTCATAGAAGGCAGAACAAATGAAGTTCTTAAAGCATTTGGTGTGCCAGACTCTGAAAATCAAATTACAAAGAAGCCTAAAATGCTTAAAGTCCACAAAAGGAGATAATCAGAGTCTGTTGCTGAGTTAGAAACTGAGATTGAGTAACCAATTTTTGACTATGAAGCAATTTGGGATAGATGAGTTACCTATATGACAACTATTGATTGGATTTCAAATATTCAGCCTCTTCCAAGGAAGGTAGTTTATTTTATTGTCCACAATGTAGGAAATGTGGCCAACAAGTATATTTATTCAACCTATCAATGTAGACTGGATCAACTGAAGGGCACTTATTATCAGAAAATTACAAGAGAACTTCAGGATTCCTTTCACATGTCTTATGCCCACGCCATCAATGCAATCCATACAAGGACCTTCCTAAATGACAACTTGGATGCATTAACCATGGTAGAACCACATGAGGTAGCAAGAGATGCAAGAAAGTTGGAGGATGAGACTTGTGCACTAGTGGTGACTAGTGAAAAAGATACTCAGTCTGCCTCACCCATACAAGAACTACCTAGTCAGAGGTTGGGTGATAGTGGGGCAGGGGAGTATGCTGTTAGGCCCTCCTTGGAAACTCTAAAAAATGCTGATGAGAACCCCAGTGATATGGGAGGACACACTCTGATGGATGCTCATGAAGACATTCCACAATCTATTCTATCAGAGTCTATCCACCTTGAGCGGGATTCTCATGCACCAACAGTTAAATATGGTGACACTCAGACTCTGGCTTCTAATGAAGTCATACTGAAATAGTCAGAGTCTAGAGTAGACCCTGAGACTGGAATACTGGAGCCAAAAGACTCTGGAAAGAAAGAAGATATATGTAAGGGTTCAGAGTCTATTGATGCTCACCCCTTAGTGGAAACCCCTAGCCTTCAGACATTTGAAGGGGTTCCCCTCCATCAAGGTGGTTCAGGTATTGAAGCAACCTTAATCTCTCTTACACCCCCTTCCGTAGGACCTTTGAGTGCACCTATCCAAATGAATGAAAAAATAAATGAGAGGATGACACTGATCCAGGCAAAAGGAGAGGTAGATAAGGCTATAGAGAGTCTGAGTGAGAAAGAGAGATTGGGTGCCCAACCCTACTGTGAGGATGAGAGATTAGGGTATCCTGAACCTAGCTTCACTTATTGGGATCAAGATCTTCCTAAGAGTTGGTCCAATGATTTGGGGCAGGGGATGGATGAAAATTCTTTTCTTTTGATAATGCAGATTGGAAAGAAGGAGAAGAGCTCTAGCTGCACAAAAGTCATTTACACAGAGACGACAACATCATTTGGTGGATTCTCTAGCAAGAAGAGCAGACAGAGTCATGGAGGCTTTGGTAGATACAATAAAAATTCAACCAGAGACTGCAGAATTGAAGTTAGAAGAACTAATTATGATCATGCCTATCAGGGCTAGGCTTCCAGAGTCTACAGACTTTGATCACTCTAAGGAGGAGTCAGGGTCTATAGTCCCTTTTACAGTTTTAGAGTCTATACCACCACCAGAGTCTACACCTTCAGTTACCAAGATTGAACCTGTTGATGAGGATTGCACTTCAAAGGATGATGGACCAGTTAATCCATCTTTTGTTTATTTTGATCAGGTGTTTCCTTAATCTTGGGAGTCTGCACAATAAAAGGGCATAGATGATAAAGCAACCTTTGACTGCATTTTGAGTATAAATCATTCTGAAAGACTTAAGGCCTTTAAAAAAAATCTTTTCTACAAGAATATGGTCACTATCCTGGTGAAGAAGATCAAACAATTGATGCAGATGTTCAGATTGAGACAGAGAATGTTGCTACTCAATTGGATAGTTTGGTCAAAGATATATCTCATATTTAAACCAAACTTACTGGTGTTGATAATATAACTTCTCTACTCAGTACCAGATTTGACAGAATTCATTCCCTTCAATTATCCAAAGAAGTTGCTTTCAAGGATGTTATTGCTGATACCACTGCAAATCAAGCTCAGCTTCAATCTATAGTATCTGCTTTATGCACCAAGGTTGATATAGTATCTCCACAGTGCTTGAACAAATTCTTTTGGTTGTCACAAGAAGTGATGATGTCAAAAAGGGGGAGAAGAAAGTTGGTGATTCCTCTAGGAGAAATAAGGATGAGATGTGCAAGGAAGCTAAAAAGGGAGCTAAAAGGAGGAGATATGATGATAATGAAGCTGATGATAGTTCTCATGGTCCTAGGAGTCCTAGTGGTGTGCAACAAAAACAATCTAGAATGGCTGGAATAACAAAAACTCAAACACACCAGTCAGGGATTGTACATGGGAAGTCAGAGTCTAAGCCAAACTCTGATAAGAAAAAGAAAAAGTCAGACTCTAATGAGGTCAAAGGACCTACTTACTAGAAATGTATTCAATCTAATCTACAACTGAGAGCCAAAAAGATGACAGGACTTGGTGGCTTTGAAGAATCAGATATTGACAAAACATCAAGAATATCCAAGGATCCTCAATCCTTGACAGATAGGCAATTTGAAATGATCACACAAAAGCACTTAAAGAAAGTAGTGTCTACTCAAATTGTTTATAATGTTTTTGAAAGAAAGATGTCAGAAGGTACAGAGAAATTAAAGAATGAGATGCTTGTGTACTTCATGGAAGGAGGATCTGCAAGATGGATTAGTCAATCAAAATTTATTTTTTCAAACAGGCTAAGGAATTACAGTATATTAGATTTCTCCTACAAATTTCTTATGAAGTAAATAAAAGCAAAGAAGCTGTCACACACAAATGGTTCAAAGAGATTGACAGGAAACTGACTCTGCACAGACAGGAAAATCTACAGATGGGCAAATTTTCTTTAAAATATGTTGATGCTGAGGAAAATGATCAAGACATGCCAGTGGAAGAAAAGCAAATCAAATTTCAAGAGGGTATGGGTCATTACTTTGGATTTCAACCTATGAGTGGGAAAGTTAGTGTTCTAATGTTGAAGGATTAAAAAGAACAAAAAAGAAGTGCAAATGATCTGAGAGTATCTTACTGTCAAATCAATTATTCAAGTGAAGAAATGAAGAAATTAAAAAAGTATGTTGGTGAAGCTCTTGCTGTTGTGGAGGAAAATATGTTGAATTCATTTTTGAAGAATAATCCAGTATTTGAGAAGATTAAGTAAGAAGTAATTATTTATACATTTATTCTGTTCTAGATTAATTGTTTCATTCTTTTGTTTTGACATCATCAAAACTTCATTTATTCTTACTTTTTATAAAGCATAAATAGGGGAAATTATTAGGAATTTATTCATTTGATGATGTACAAAATACTAGAACAAGATTTAGTATAGTTTATTTGTAATAAGTCTTTCTAGTCTCTGAAATTTTATAATCAGAGACTAGTTAGTCAACATTCTTGTACTTAGAAGATTTTCTGAAGAAAGTGAAACCAGAGTCTAGATGAAGATCAGAGTCTGGAAAATGATCAGAGTCTATGTTAGTATTGGTGTCCTAGAGACAATACTTTTAATGTTTTATTGAAAACAATTAAGGATTATGTTTTATGTGATTATTTAATTATTATTTATTATGTCTTTATTTACTGCGTTATAAATTGAAAGGATAATAAATGTCCTTGGAATATTAATACGTAATATATATCTTTAAGTATGTGACTTAAAAATGAGATTATATGAATAGTATTTTATTCCTAAAATTCCCTAGTCAAGTATTATTATTTAAGGACAATAATAATGCAATAAGACTAGTATGTTTGTTGACGGATGACCACATCTCATTGGTCATAGGTATGGTGATACTAAACTCAAGAACATAAGTGTATGTATCAATACATGACACTGGAAAGATCCGACGTGAGATTCTACATGTTAATAAGTGTCATAAGAAATCTCACTGTGATAATGATGTAATGATCCTCTGACTTGAAATCATTATATTTCTATACGAGAATTAATATACTTTGATTACACTCAAAGTTACCTTTAACCGGGTAATGATAAAGGTGTACATTGGGTATGCTATGAATCGTATGAGGAATATGAATGATAGATATAGGATTTAACCCTCCAATTCTATGAGTGATATTATTGGCCTCTTGATTGAGTGAGACTATGAAATGCATGGTCATGCTCAAATATTGATTTGTTTAAATAGTCTACTCATTGATCAAGGAAACCGAGATTAAACGTTGAAGAGGATGACACTATACATGCCTCGAGTTTGATCTATAATATAAGGTTAAAGGGATTATATTACATGGAACATTATTCACGAAATGTTTAATTGACTCACCAATTATTATTGTTACTTGGGTAGCAATGATGTATTACTAGATGCCGCTCATTGTTTATAATTTTATTATTAGATAATAAAATTATTGCCAACGTAATAATAACCTAAAGGGTCACACACAAAGAACGTCAAAACGGAGGTTTATTTAAATTACGAATTTAAATATATTATTGTTTATTCGAATTTAATTATTAAATTAATTAAGTGGGACTTGATTAATTATATTAGAATTCGGATTTAATAAGTATTATTATTATTCGAATTTAATTATTGAATTAATTAAGTGGGACTTGATTAATTATATTAGAATTCAGATTTAATAATAATAATAACCCAAAGTCATAATGGGTTTTGGAAACCACATGGATTAGGGTTAGGCCCAAAATCTCTCTCCCCTATATATACATAATGATGTATAGTATTAGGGTTTAATCATCAAATTTCGTTTTAGAGAAAAACCCTAGCTGCTCAACATCAAGAGAGGCTAGAGAAAGAGATAGAGAGAGGAAAACAATTCGGCTAGTACCGACTCCGGTGATCGTAGGACGATCGGGCGTTCGTGTGGACTTCTTTAGAGAGCAAATCTTTGCAACAAAGGACTGCTGTGATTCATCTTTCTGGACCTCCATTAAACAGCATACGAAAGCTTTGTTAAGGTACATACTTCTTCACCATAATCATCCAACGTTATACATGGATCCTGCGATTGGGTTTCAATTTTTTTTATTGTTTTTACGTTAATTCCGCTGCGTTTTCATACCCGAAACCCTTCAATGGCATCAGAGCTACGTGTATAATGGGATGATTTGGTTATGTGTTTAACAGTTTTTCGATGTATGTAAACATATATATGATATGCCATGACTATATATTGATATATATGTTTTATATGATTTTGAATATATGATATTCATGTGTTGTATAATCATGGGATGATTGTGTGTATTGCTGTTTGTATATGATACATGTTTGTTCTTGTTATGAAAATCGTATTCGATACGAATTCTGAAACGGCTTCGGTAGATTTTCTGAAATCTGTGTCCAGTGTCCGATTTTCGCAAACGATATGTGTTTTCTGACTGGAATCGTGTCACTGAGCAATACTGACATAGTCAGCTTCGCGTCTGTAAGCCGTTTGACGATATTACAGGGCCGAAACGGAGATTTATTATTTTCTGAAATTTATTTGATTTTCTGAAATTTTGAAATTTATTATATATGATTATATGATATGTTTATATAATCTGAGATATATTACATGTATTATGTGATAACATGGTGGATGTTTATGGCCTAAAGATCCATAGGATAGTGGTTTTGTTTTATGGTTTTGGTTTCTAAATACGACTTGCATGTCGTTTATTCATTGTAATCGTTAATCTCGAATGTAACTCGAGTTCTTCTTGTAATTTCATTAGAATAGATTTATTTATTATTCAATGTAATTGTTCAATGGAGACTTGGAAGCAAGGAATCTAGGAGGTAATCCAGATGATGAAGCAATGAAGAAGATAAATACATGTAATAGTGTAGTATTTGAAACCACCATATATTGACCTTGATAATTCCATTAGCTTGGAAATATCACATAGGATGGGGCCATAACCAAACACGTTTAATTTATGCACAATACATATATGTATATGAATGCATGTGTAGATATGTATGTGTTGGAATGATGTATGTATTAGATACGACACCCATGCCATGCCTGCTTAAGAAAGATAAAATCTGTAACGATTCAAGATTTTAAAATTAACAAACGATCATGAGATTCTTGTGTTTATGAAATATGGATTTTTAAAACACGGAATTAAATATTGATTTTTGATATCTATAACTGGGATTTTCTGACAAAAACGGATATGCGTATTCGTAAGGCTGATGGGTTTTAAGTGTGACCACTGGTATCCTCCATCTACCTGGGAAATGAACAATTTAAGATGTCAATTTGAAATATTTGGTTCAAGGAAAAATTGAGGATCTCTTTATGATGTGATCATGATCGTTATAAATTTTCTAAACCCCTTAACAAAATATTAAGTTTTACTCGGATGCTTTCCAATGAATGAACACTCATCGAATCCTAGATCGATTAGGGGAAAGACTGTCAGTGGTAGGGGACTCCTATCTATCGTGGTGAGATGCGACGAATATAAACGATTATATTCGGCCGTTGTATCATTGGGTCTAACTTAACTGAGTCGTCATAATAAGGTGAAAATAAACGGTTATATTCAACCATTATGAACTTAGAAGCATAGAGTTTGGTTAAAAGTCTATTAGATAGATAAGATCAATCGTTGTTCACCAAACTATCCAAGAATTATATATGATATAATTGACAACTGTTGTCTACCTAAATAATCATTTTTTAAGGACTTCCAGTGGTTGACTTAGGACATGACGAAATATGGATCTTGGCTCACTAGAAAGAATTATGGGATATACTTTCCAAATTAATAGTAAGGGCTATTAATTTGATAAAAATAGTGGGAGATATATTATGAATATATCATAATCATTTGAACATAATAAATAATTTAGACAATCTAATGTTTATTTTATGCATTTTAAACATTGTAGATATTTAAATGGCAAACAATACAAATACTTTCTCCGTACGAGCAACCCTTGAGAAGGGCAAGCAGACATGAACTAACTTCCTGGATTGGTATAGGAATTTGAGGATTGTCCTCAGGCAAGAGTGTAAGCTCCATGTCATTGAAATTCCTTCACCTGCTCCTCCTGCTAAGAATGCAACTCGCGTTCAGCAAAATGCTTATAAGAAACATATTGATGATGTGAATGATATTGCATGTTTCATGCTAGCAACCATGAGTGCTGAGCTTCAAAAACAACATGAGCATATGGATGCTTATGAGATGATTGAACACCTTCAAAGAATGTTTGAGGGACAAGCTCATCAAGAAAGGTTCGAGACGAGCAAAACACTGTATGCTTGCAAACAGGGAGAGCGTGAACCTGTTCAACCACATGTTCTGAAGATGATAGGTTATATCGAGTATCTTGATACTTTGGGTTTCCCGATTGGTTTGGAAGCTCAGATTGACTTAATCTTGCAATCTTTAAACCGCAACTATACTCATTTTGTTATGAACAACAATATGAATGAGATAGACAAAACACCCACTGAATTGTTGGCCATGTTACGAACTACTGAAACCAACATGAAAAGGCTGAACCTGCTGCCATGTTGATGGTAGATAACAAAGGTAAGGCTAATAGGAAAGGCAAATGGAAGGGAAAGAAGAAGATTGGATCTGCTTCTGGTCCCAAGCCAAAGGCTAATCCCAAACAGGCTTTAAATCCTAAGGGTGTTGTTGCAAAGGGTGATTGTCACTACTATGGTAAACCAGGTCATTGGAAGAGAAATTGTCATGCTTATTTGGAGGATCTGAAGAAGAAGAAGGCTGGTCAAGCTTCTGATTCAGGTATTTATGTTATAGAGGTCAATTTGTCAACTTCTACATCATGGGTATTGGATACTGGATGTAGTTCTCACGTTTGTATAAATGTACATGAACTACAAATGAGTAGGACTTTGGCTAAAGGAGAGGTCGACCTACGAGTTGGCAATGGAGCAAAGGTTGCTGTTTTAGCTGTAGGGATTTATTATTTATCATTGCCCACTAGGTTTATTTTAGAACTTGAGAACTGTTTTTACGTGCCTGCAATTTGCAGAAACATTATTTCGGTTTCTTGTTTAGACAAGAAAGGTTTTGCATTTTAATTCAGAACAATAGTTGTTCCTTTTCTTTGAATAATGTTACCTATGAGGTTGCACGTTTATTTAACAGTTTATATGTTCTTGATTTAGACACTCCTATCTATAATGTGAATAACAAACGTCTTAAAATAAATGACTCAAATTAAACATACCTCTGGCACTGTCGTTTATGCCATATAAATGAGAAGCGCATTTCCAAGTTACATAAGGATGGATACTTGGATAAGTTTGACTTTGAATCATACGAAGCATGCGAACCTTGTCTCATTGGAAAAATGACTAAATCTCCTTTTACTGGACAAGGTGAAAGGGCCACTGAACGATTAGAACTTATACATAGTGATGTATGTGGTCCTATGCGTACTATGACAAGAGGTGGCTTTTACTACTTTATCACGTTTACTGACAATTTCAGTAGATATGTGTATCTTATGAAGAACAAATCCGATTCTTTTAAAAAGTTCAAAGAAACAAAGCTGAAGTAGAAAAGCAAACTGGCGGAAGTATTAAGACTCTACGATCTGATCATGGAGGTGAATACTTAAGCCATGAATTTAAGAGTTTATTAAAAGAGTGTGGTATTGTATCACAACTCACTCCTCCCGGAACACCACAATGGAATGGAGTTTCTGAAAGGAGGAATCGTACTTTGTTTGACATGGTACGATCGATGATGAGTCATACAGATCTTCCAATTAGTTTATGGGGCTACGCCCTGGAGACGGCTGCTTATACACTTAACTGAGTTCCTACTAAAACGGTTCAGAAGACTCTATATGAGATATGGACTAAGAAACATCATAGCATGTCATTTATGAAAATATGGGGATGTGAAGCGTTTGTGAAACTTTTAACTTCTGACAAGCTAGGACCTAAATCAGACAAATATAATTTTATGGGATACCCAATTGAAACAAAGGGTTATTCATTCTATAATCCTTCCAAAAACAAAGTGTTTGTTGCTCGAACTACAGTTTTTCTTGAAAGAGAAATGCTTTCGAAGAAAAACAGTGGGAGGATAATAGTTCTCGATGAAGTTCGAGGCCCACAAGATAACATTGAACCAATGGAGGAACTTGAGCAGGATGTACAAGACCACAACACTGCTCAATAAACACAGGTTATTCGTAGGTCTAGTAGGATTCGCCATGAGCCTGAGAGATATTATGGATTTCTCTTAACTCAAGATGGTGATGTGATGCTTATCGACGAAGATGAGCCTCTCACCTACTAAGATGCTATGAACACTCCAGAATCGAAGAGATGGCTAGATGCCATGAAATCTGAGATGGAATCCATGATTACTAATCAAGTATGGACTTTGGTTAATCCACCTAAAGGGGTAAAACCTATAGGGTGCAAGTGGGTTTTCAAGAAGAAGACCGACATGGATGGTAATGTACAGACCTATAAGGCACGATTGGTGGTAAAAGGTTTCAAGCAAATTCATGGTATTGACTATGATGAGACTTTTTCACCAGTGGCTATGGTCAAGTCCATCAGGATTTTGCTTGCTATAGCTGCTTACTATGATTATGAAATCTGGCAGATGGATGTCAAAACCGCTTTCTTAAATGGGAGCCTTGAAGAAGATATGGATGTGTATATGACACAACCTGAAGGTTTTGTTGATCCAAAGAATGCTGTAAAGGTATGTAAGCTGTGTCGATCCATTTATGGATTGAAACAAGCCTCAAGGAGATGGAACATTTGAAAGTCATATGACTAGTCCTATTTGTAATAAGTAGATGACAACTCAACTCAGATAAGAAAGCGAAGTAAATAATAAATATTGAATATAGAGGAAGAACAAAAGAAGCCATGACAAGAGAAGACACAAAGACCACTACAGAAGAAATGAGAATCAACATTGTAGTTAGTCATCCGTGAACCAGACCAGTGCACAGGGTGTCAACAATGTCAGTGAAGATTCGTCATCAAAAAGTTCAAGTGGTTAAAAAGGTTATTGTTGAAGAACAGAAGAGTCTTATCTACATCAACAATAGTCAAGCCTTTAATTTAATTCTCTATTAATTAATTAAATTAATTAGTTAATTTAATTAGTAAATTAATTCACTCAGAATTAATTTATTTCTTAAATTAATTAAATGATTAATTAATTTAGAATTATTTTAGAATGACAGAAGACAGAAGCTGGAAGCTCAAAGGGATACAGGTCTGTTTGGAATACAGTGTACAAGAGTCAGAATCCAAGATTGAATATTGACTGAGTACATGCAGTGGTGAAAAGAAGTATTGTCTAGTTTAAAGAGTCAGAATATTTCAGTAACAGAGGTACTTCTAATTACAACTGTAGAAACAGCCGAACATGCCTGACAGTACTGACTTGAAGAAAAGACGGAAAAAGAAATGACATAGAAGAAATGCAGAGTCATATATTCTTAAAGGTGGAACCCCGGTTGGAATTGATTTATCATTTCCAAGTGAAAAGAAGTTCGGTTCCAGACGTTCAGAAGACCGCAGCTTAGAGCGTAAGGATTTATTTAATTAATAAATATTTTATTTATTTAATAAATTATATTTATAAATATCTAAATAATATTAGATATTTATTTTTATAATTTCTGAATTAAATTTATTATTTATTAATCAAAGATTATAAGCTGTGCGGGTCGAAAAACATTTCTACGGAGCTCATCACTAAAAGACGAAATAAGCCCTTTGCTTTTGCAAATTGAAATTGGCAGGAGGTTTTTAAAGTGACCAATCAAGGCTTGCCAAGTGTCCATTCAAAGTGGAAAGAAATGAAAAAGGCAGGTGTTGAAGTGTCATACCGAGAAATGAATTAAAGAGTCATACCGAGAGAATTGATTCTGGAAAGTCATACCGAGCTGATTTAATTTAATTAAAATAAGTCATACCGATTTATTTAATTAAATTAAGTCATACCGAGGTCGATCAAAATAAGTCATACCGAATTTCTGATGAGTCATACCGGATTTTAAATGAGTCATACCGAGCTTTGATTTATTATATGACAAGTCATACCGAATTGTTTTCTTTATTAAATAAGTCATACTGATTTATTTAATTAAAAGAAAAATCGAATATGACTTTAAGATAAGTCATACCGAATTTTGAAGAGTCATACCGATAGAAATAAGTCATGCCCATCTTTCTGAAGAGTCATACAAGGCTTAATTTGATGAGAAAAAGAGTCATATTGGAAGAGTCATGCTGGCTTTCCACCTCTATAAATATGAGGCCGGGGGCTTCATTTTTCAGAGTAGAAAAAATCAGTTCAAATTCAGAATTTGTCTGCATTGTAATATTCACAGACTTTCTGTGCTGGTTTGATTTTAATTCCTTAAGTAGAACAATTCATGTCAAATTTGTTCTAGGAATTAAAGTTTATTCTACCAGATATTGTAACACCCGTTCAAGTTTAATATACATATTTAACTTGAATCTTGTTTACTTACTTGCTAATTTCTATATCTTAATTGTTATATCATAAAAATAGAAAGCTAGTAAGTCAGCCTCCCAAACACTACAAATACTCTAACCCTCAGCTTTAGCAATAATTTAATTCCGCAAATTCTGAAAAGAATTTTAAATTGTTGTCAGTATCGCATTCAACCCCCCTTCTACGATACTTCCAGGACCCAACAATTGGTATCAGAGCAAGCTGATTGATATACAAATCAAGATCCGCAGTCCAGTGAAGCTCAGGGTACCGAAGCTGTTTTGAACTCTGAATGTCTAGAGGCCTTGTTAAATAAATTTAGTTTATAAATTTATTTTATAAATGTTATTTAAAATAAATTTATTTTGTGAATTTAATTTAAATAAGTTTATTATTGAAACTTGAAAAAGTTTCTTTTATAAACTTATTTTAAATAAGTTTACTTTTTAAATTTTAATTTAAATAAATTTATTCTTTAAATTTAAATAGATTTCCTTTTATAATTTACATTTATTTAGATAATTTTATTTTATAAATTTAAATTTAGATAAATTTATTTTATAAATGTTATTTAAAATAAATTTATTTTGTGAATTTAATTTAAATGAGTTTATTATTTAAACTTGAAAAAGTTTCTTTTATAAACTTAATTTAAATAACTTTACTTTATAAATTTTAATTTAAATAAATTTATTCTTTAAATTTAAATAGATTTCCTTTTATAATTTAAATTTGTTTAGATAATTTCATTTTATAAATTTAACTTTAGATAAATTTATTTTATAAATGTTATTTAAAATAAATTTATTTTGTAAATTTAATTTAAATGAGTTTATTATTTAAACTTGAAAAAGTTTGTTTTATAAACTTAATTTAAATAAGTTTACTTTATAAATTTTAATTTAAATAAATTTATTATTTAAATTTAAATAGACTTACTTTTATAATTTAAATTTATTTAAATAATTTTATTTTATAAATTTAAATTTAGATAAATTTATTTTATAAATGTTATTTAAAATAAATTTATTTTGTGAATTTAATTTAAATGAGTTTATTATTGAAACTTGAAAAAGTTTCTTTTATAAACTTAATTTAAATAAGTTTACTTTATAAATTTTAATTTAAATAAATTTATTCTTTAAATTTAAATAGATTTCCTTTTATAATTTAAATTTATTTAGATAATTTTATTTTATAAATTTAAATTTAGATAAATTTATTTTATAAATTTTATTTAAAATAAATTTATTTTATGAATTTAATTTAAATGAGTTTATTATCTAAACTTGAAAAAGGTTTATTTTATAAACTTAATTTAAATGAATTTATTTTATAAATTTAATTTAAGTAAATTTATTAGGATAATTTATATAGATTTAATTTATAATCTAAAGATATTAAAACTTGGTCCATTTTTCCAAAAGGGTTTGTAGTTGGAAAATTCTTCGTTTTGGCTCAGAATTAATTCGCAGAGCATATGACCCGGTTTCGAGGAAAGTGGTCATTTCGTATTAGTAGGTTTATTCCGGAGCATTTGGATTTTATTGTGGATGATACGATTGTTAATGTTATAGTTCCACAAACTGCTCAAATGTAAAGATAGGATAGATTTATTAGTGGGGAACTCTGAAGATTTTTTTTCTGACTCTAATGATCCTTCTAGTTTTTGTACTTATACAAAACGGATTTAAGAATCGTTAGAGGTCACAACTGAAGAAACATATGAGGCTAAAAGTAGCAAAACAAGATCAGGGTTGTGCTACAATATTCAAGAAGTCTGAACAAGCAAATGATGACAGAGACTGTGTTGAGATTAAAAGCAGGTGCGTATTTTCATATGAATTTCTCACACTCACATAGTTGCACTTAAATGTCAAATCACTTCATGTATTGCTTGTTTAGAAGTAGAAGATTAAAAGATGGTAGAATTATCTAAGTAGTCAGTAAAATTTGTAGATTCGAGACTTTATCTAAAACTGACTTAGGTAATTAGAGATAATTAAAATGTTAGACAACAGAAATGGATTAGACATAATTAGTAATTAATTTGTTAGTTCGTCTATTCCATGTGCTTTTAGAAAATTATTGAATATCTGTAAATCTGCTTGATACCTGTCGTATTTGTGTAAAATGGTTAAAGTAGATAGTACTGAATTTTCTAATATGCATAACATGCCTGAATTGCATAATTCTTATCTATAATGCATTGAAGCTGAATGTTTACCATGTGCTCTTATTTTTTATGTTTGTTCGTATAAATCTGAAAATGCATATCTTAGGACTTGCATAATCTTAGGCAAAACATCAATAAGAATCACAATAGGGTAAAGACTGCTAGTCCACCTTAAGATAGGTTGGAATCACTAATCTCATAGCCTTAAGACTACCTTGTCAAGGCTGCTGTGAATGAGAAGTGATTAGTCAAAGATAAGTTTGTGCATGTTAAGGTTGAAACTGTTGTTACCACTGTTGAAAGTAATATCTCTAACCCATCTGGACTCAATTGAAGTTGAGTACCAAGAAGCTTAATCATTTGTGATTGCAGAGTATGAAACAAAAGTCAAAAGTTATGTGATTTCGTGACATTTATTGTTCGAGGCATATCACTAGCATTGAAGCTCTACTATTACAGTTGGTTGAGAAGGCCTCCCCGATGGTAACCTTTGGAGATGATAGCAAAGGATGTACAAGGGATATGGCTATCATGAGTTTGGAATTGTCATCACTGGAAATATCTTTCTTGTCGACGGACTTAAGCACTAATCACTATCTATAGGGCACTAGAGAATTCTTTATTAAGGGTTTTCTGGAAAAGCATTGAAATAGAAAAGTGTTTGATTTCAAGCAAGAAAGATGGAAGATCACTCAACTGAGAGTGAATTGGTGATGTTCGTGCATTCAACGTATAATATATCGCATATGGTGATTGATCACATCAAGCAGATCAAGTTGGAAGCAAAGTACTTTGAAGTTGAAGCGATTAACATAACATGCTTCTTCATTCAACAAGATCGTGAAAAGACATCATATGAGTTAATGGCCAACCAGAAGCAAACACTGAAGCTCTTTCGTGTGTTTGGAGGAAATTGATATTTATTGAAGATTTATATGAGCATCTTGATAAGTTTGAATTTAAGGCTCATGGAACAATTTTCCTCGGCTACTCATTGAAGTCGAAAGCTTTCAAGTAAGATGTGATGTAAAACTATAAGGTGATTGAAAGTTTGAATGTGTCGTCCTATTACACCAAGCTCCCGAGCATTAAAATAAAAGTCTATTCTGAATCTGTGAAGCTTGACATCTTGTCAGAGTCATATTCAGATATTGATGATGAAACTGAGTTTGCAGAAGGAATCAATGTTAATGATGATGATTCAGATCCTAGTAGTGGAAATGGTAGTGAATCTACACAACTCATAGACTTTAACAGAATCCACTCAACAGGGTGAAGGATCTTCAACACATCCTAGCAGCAACTTAGGGGGAGCAAATAAAAGAAGGATCTACTAGTCATACTCAACACAATGAAGATCAAAGGAACACATTAAGAACATATCTGCCGAGACAAAGGGTTTGAAGTCAAAGTCATTCCTGGAGTCTAGTTCTTAGTGATCCGGATACTAGAGTAAAGACTAGAAGTGCTATGCAAAGTAAATGGTTACTCTTCGGGAAAGAACAATTGTTAAACAGTTGGAATCCTAAAGAAGATTGAAGAAGCACTGATTGATCCAAATTGGGTGATTGCAAATGCAAGATGATCTCAATCAGTTCGAAGGCAGAATCTACTGAATCTGGAACCCAGGCCACAAGACAAAGTTGTAATTGGTACTGTAAGGGTTTTCAGAGACTGGATGATTTTTGGCATTGTTATGAGGGACAAAGCCAAACTGGTTGCTACAGAAGGTATCGACGATGATGGAAACAGAATCTTCGGGACTTTCAAGATCTAACTAAAGCACCAGAGACGAGACTTGATACTATTAGGGATGAACAAGTTGATGTACAACAACTCCTGGACTTTGAAGTTTCATATCCACTGGAATTTGTATATCATTCTCTTCACAAAGCTCTCTATGACGAAGATATAGATAATGCAGGTTGAAAGAAAGACAGGGAGGTAATTACCAGAAGCTGTCAAACTCCATCAACTCTGCTGGATAATCTCTTCACCACTCACGGAACAAGTGCATGGACACTAGGTATCATTTATATCGAGAGTAGTCCTTAGTAGAATAACTTGCAGATATTTGCTAAACAGCTTGATGAATTCATTTTGTCTAAGTTGGTTAGTGAAGTTGGGATATTATGTATGTGCATATTTGTTGGAAATCTTATCTGTAAGGAATTCTTAAATGAGTTCACAAGTTTTACATTTTCCATATTTAAAGGACTTGTGAATTTATTTGAAATCCAGAACCTCGTACTTATTGCTACTACTTTAATTATCATGTTTACAATGTAATATGCATAGGTGGTAATTAGGTATTCTAGCATTAGTTAGTATATTATCTTAATTGATTTAAATTATGATGTCAGACAATTCAATGTCATATCAGTCTCATAATTTGAATGATTTAAATAATATGCAGCATAATTATTTGTATGTTAAATATTTTATGAGTATCAGTTAATGATATCTTGCTTAATTGTTTTGATATTTTTCTCTGATATTTTTAAATATTTTATTACAAATAATTGTGACACTTTTAATATTAGTAAATTATTTAGAATTACTGATCTAAATAATCAATGCATATTTCAAAAACACTAATATTGAAAAACGGAAATACTTTCTGAGTTATGTGTATATAAAATTCTCAATATTTTATATACTTGGAAATATTTCCAAAATTGTTTTTACTTCGAGGTATCAACCATTTGTAAAATGATTTGTTTTTAAACACTTGTTTCAATGTTTGTTGCACATTGATTCAAAGTACCTAAATAGTGGTTGTTGCTTTGAAGGCCTTATACTGTATTGCTAAGAATACATCCACCCCTATTGTAATAAAATTTTCTATTTTAAGTTAGGGATAATATCAGGTGGACGAAAATGATGAATATCATAATTGCTTTATGAGTCGGAAAATCATAGTCCTCTATCTGATAAGGATGGTTTGCAAAGCTGTTTTCAAATCATACAGTATTAAGGTATAAAGGAAAAGAGTCATCTTAACGAGATATAATTTGGTAAGAGAGTTGAATTTCTTATTTGGTATAAATTCTCGCGTTTTATAATGGGAAGTTTGCCTTATAGGAAATTCATAAAGGATAAAAACTTTCTTCTATGATACAACTTTCCCGCGTTTTATTATGGGATATGTATCTTAAAGAAAATTTTGTATCATGCTTTTAAATGATAAATCTTTAGTTCTGACAAAACTCTTTTATTGAAAGTGCTTTAATGTAATCTATTACCATTCCTTATTATATTTTTCCTTCTCCTTGGGATGAAAAATATGCTTTGGAATGTTAAGGTGATTATCTTTTTATCTCAATTGGTTCTTTCCTGTTAGCCCCTAGTGGCTTTAGAAACTGGCCAAGAGGTTGAAAACCCATCAATCTCTTACCCAGGCCATAGTACCAAACACCAATTCATCCACTTCCATGTATTAACCCCTGGAGATATAAGGAACTCATGTAAGTTAGAGGTTGATAAGGGAGATACTGCACTTGATGCAGCAAATAAGGATGATGTCGGAAGTGCACCCACAGCTCTACCTCCAGAGAAGAAAATGAGTATATAACTGAGGTAACTGTAAGCTCATCTGCATCTTCTCAAAAGGATGCAGAGCTGAAAAGGCAATAAAACTGTCTCTGGAATCATTCTCTCTACAGGATGAATCCATTGAAATTCGCTCGTCAGCTAGAGCACTTTGTAATGAGTCAAGCACACCACCGGCACTCACGCTGATGGTAAGCCTAAATAGATAAATTATAGGAACACATTGCAAGGCGTGCACAGTGAGAGGTACATGCAACATTTTTTAGTTTTGTACAGTTTTATTTCATTGGCATTCATACTGTAAATATATTTTCCTTAAGAGAATTGAATTTCTTCTTTGGTACAAATTCCCGCATTTTATTATGGGAAATTTGTATTATAGGAAATTCATAAGTGATAGAAACTTTCTTCTCAGATACAACTTTCCCGCGTTTTATTAAGGGACATGTATCTTAAAGAAAATTTCGTATCATGCTCTTAAATAATATATTTGTTTTAACAATTGGTATCAGGATTTTTACAATTGGTATCAACGATTGGCATATTTATTTTTCCTATAAAATTGGCATATTTTTACTTTATAGTTTTTTTTATTATTTCATGTTATTTTTCAAATTTATTTTTGTCTACGAGAAATTGTTCTAAGAATCATAAGTATTAAATATCAATATTTAAAGGACTTGTGAATTTCTTTACATCCACTTTCTCGAACTTACATATATCACTGATAATTGTTATGAGTATAATTGTCATATTCTTGAGTAACAATTATTAGATATAATGTATGAAGTTAAATGCTAATTTTCATTCCTATAATTATTTAGTATTTAGCAAGAGTATTTTATCTTATTAAAATTATGAATTGAAGCAATTAAATGTTTATTAGTTTCATAGTTTTAATACGATGAGATATTAGGAGCATAATTACTTGCTTTTTGAAATTATTATTAATTATCATATATTGATAGTTTGTTATTGTTTCATTGCAATTAATTATGATTTTTGTTGTTAGTGATAATATATATACATTGTTTATCTGAAAATCACTAATAATAAAAGCATATCTGTGTTCTGCCGAACAAGAGCAATCGACTCGAGGTAAAAGCAGGTAATATCGATCTTGATATATTGTTTAATCAATTGATATAAATATATATACAATTGTTATATTGAGCCCTCAGTGGCTATAGGACAAGATCAAGGGATTGAAAACATACAATCTCTAACACAGATCATAGAACTAAACACTCAAACAGATACAACTTCATCTACTAAACCCCTGAAAAGAAAAGTTTATCAACTAAAGAGGGTGAGAGAGTAAGTGCCTCTAGTGCACTAGAAAAGAGAAGTATCTATGAGTGTTCCAGCAGCTCTGCCTCTAGTTAGAATATGTAATTGAAACCAAGGCAACTGCTAACTAATTTATATCCTCCCAAAAGGGTATAGATTTGTAAATGGCAAAACTGTTACTAGGTTCATTCTCTCAACAGAGTGAGTCTATTGAATTCGGCCTGTCAGCCAAGGCCATTTGTAAAGAGTTAACTTCATCTGGACACTCTCAAACACTGCAAACCATAAATGTAAATATTCAAATGCACTGTAAAGATTGTCACACACTAAGGATGAATTGACGGAAACAATTATTTTAAACTTCCATATCAAGGAAGGAAGAATGATTGCTGATTCTAACTGAATCAACATGCCTTCACAGGCGTCAGGAGGAAACTTGGATCATTTGCTACATTATAGATCCTTGTCTCACTCCCCAGATGGAACATATCTGGATTCCTAACGGAATAGATCATCTTAGATGATCAGCAACTCACTGAATCTATTCCTGAAGCAATTCAGTTTTTAAAGTCAAATGTTTTTATAGATTCAATTGAGGACGGGGATTTACGAAACCCCATTGCACCACCAGTGACCTCTCTTGAAGGGGCTATGGTGATCTTTCTTGCAGGTACAAACGATTGTGTCATCCGTACTGAGAGAGAGAAATAGTGTTGTGAGGAAAGAGTGAAACACAAGTGAGAAAGAGTGAAAATATATATTCTATGAGTGAAACACTTAGAGAGTATATGAGCGAAACACTTGTCAGAAACACAAAAGAAAATCACACACTAGCACAATTACCAAATCCCATTCCCAATTATCTGTTATAGATTTATAATGTTACTCAACTAAGGGGGATGAAATTTCTTCTATTAATAAGGATTCTGAAGAGGATTACTCAACTAAGGGGGAGAAATGTTGAACAGTTCGAACTGTTGAACAAGATCCAAAAAGGGAGAAGTAGATCCAAAAAGGGAAAAGTGTTGAACAAGATCCAAATGGGAGAATTGTTTAACAAAGACCTTTACTAGAAGAGGATTACTCCATTATTGAAAAAGGGGTATATAACAACATGCTTGGATTGGATCCATTTGATTTTAGAAAATTCTTGTATATAGGATTAACTGGATTTTCTAAAATGCATAACATGTCATAGTTTGCATTTTTTATATTTGCGATGGTTTAATGCTGTATGTATGCCATGTCTGTTGTTACCTCTATTAAATTGGTTGGATAATTCACGTAAGGGAAGAATGAATTCACCTTGGGAGAGAAGTGAAGACAGAAGTTGGAGAAACAGAGGATAGATGGTAAGAAGAGAACAAGACTTCATCCCTGCCATCCTAAGGGGGAGTAGTGATGAGTCTGAGAAATGAAGATAATACTACATGTATAATATGTTCAGTGCCAGAGGAATAAACATCTTTCATTTCTAAGTTCACTCAAGAAATATGGAAATGCAGAATCTGATCCAGAGAAAACCAGCCACTGAAGATCTACCAATGACACCTGGTCACAAAAGTTAAACACTATAAGAAGGTGAAGTTGATACTTCTGAAGCTGGTAATGATAGGTAAGTCCAGATAGAACTTTGTTAAATATGTTCAGTCTAGAGGAACATCTATCTTATATTTATCTTTCATAATTGAAATCTGGAAATGTATTATATGATCCAGAAAACAATTTATTATTTACAGTTCTTAAATGTCGTTTTATTTTCTTAGTTGTTAGTTGAGTTATCCTCTAGGAATTTGTGTGTTAAAAGTTTAACAACAAATAGGGGGAGATTGAAAGTCATATGACTAGTCCTATTTGTAATAAGTAGATGACAACTCAACTCAGATAAGAAAGCGAAGTAAATAATAAATATTGAATATAGAGGAAGAACAAAAGAAGCCATGACAAGAGAAGACACAAAGACCACTACAGAAGAAATGAGAATCAACATTGTAGTTAGTCATCCGTGAACCAGACCAGTGCACAGGGTGTCAACAATGTCAGTGAAGATTCGTCATCAAAAAGTTCAAGTGGTTAAAAAGGTTATTGTTGAAGAACAGAAGAGTCTTATCTACATCAACAATAGTCAAGCCTTTAATTTAATTCTCTATTAATTAATTAAATTAATTAGTTAATTTAATTAGTAAATTAATTCACTCAGAATTAATTTATTTCTTAAATTAATTAAATGATTAATTAATTTAGAATTATTTTAGAATGACAGAAGACAGAAGCTGGAAGCTCAAAGGGATACAGGTCTGTTTGGAATACAGTGTACAAGAGTCAGAATCCAAGATTGAATATTTGACTGAGTACATGCAGTGGTGAAAAGAAGTATTGTCTAGTTTAAAGAGTCAGAATATTTCAGTAACAGAGGTACTTCTAATTGCAACTGTAGAAACAGCCGAACATGCCTGACAGTACTGACTTGAAGAAAAGACGGAAAAAGAAATGACATAGAAGAAATGCAGAGTCATATATTCTTAAAGGTGGAATCCCGGTTGGAATTGATTTATCATTTCCAAGTGAAAAGGAGTTCGGTTCCAGACGTTCAGAAGACCGCAGCTTAGAGCGTAAGGATTTATTTAATTAATAAATATTTTATTTATTTAGTAAATTATATTTATAAATATCTAAATAATATTAGATATTTATTTTTATAATTTCTGAATTAAATTTATTATTTATTAATCAAAGATTATAAGCTGTGTGGGTCGAAAAACATTTCTACGGAGCTCATCACTAAAAGACGAAATAAGCCCTTTGCTTTTGCAAATTGAAATTGGCAGGAGGTTTTTAAAGTGACCAATCAAGGCTTGCCAAGTGTCCATTCAAAGTGGAAAGAAATGAAAAAGGCAGGTGTTGATGTGTCATACCGAGAAATGAATTAAAGAGTCATACCGAGAGAATTGATTCTGGAAAGTCATACCGAGCTGATTTAATTTAATTAAAATAAGTCATACCGATTTATTTAATTAAATTAAGTCATACCGAGGTCGATCAAAATAAGTCATACCGAATTTCTGATGAGTCATACCGGATTTTAAATGAGTCATACCGAGCTTTGATTTATTATATGACAAGTCATACCGAATTGTTTTCTTTATTAAATAAGTCATACTGATTTATTTAATTAAAAGAAAAATCGAATATGACTTTAAGATAAGTCATACCGAATTTTGAAGAGTCATACCGACAGAAATAAGTCATGCCCATCTTTCTGAAGAGTCATACAAGGCTTAATTTGATGAGAAAAAGAGTCATATTGGAAGAGTCATGCTGGCTTTCCACCTCTATAAATATGAGGCCGGGGGCTTCATTTTTCAGAGTAGAAAAAATCAGTTCAAATTCAGAATTTGTCTGCATTGTAATATTCACAGACTTTCTGTGCTGGTTTGATTTTAATTCCTTAAGTAGAACAATTCATGTCAAATTTGTTCTAGGAATTAAAGTTTATTCTACCAGATATTGTAACACCCGTTCAAGTTTAATATACATATTTAACTTGAATCTTGTTTACTTACTTGCTAATTTCTATATCTTAATTATTATATCATAAAAATAGAAAGCTAGTAAGTCAGCCTCCCAAACACTACAAATACTCTAACCCTCAGCTTTAGCAATAATTTAATTCCGCAAATTCTGAAAAGAATTTTAAATTGTTGTCAGTATCGCATTCAACCCCCCTTCTACGATACTTCCGGGACCCAACAACATTCGTTTTGATGAAACTGTCAAAGAGTTTGGGTTTATTCAAAATGAAGATGAACCATGTGTTTTCAAGAAGGTAAGTGGGAGCAATGTGGCATTCCTATAATTATATTTTGATGATATATTAATAATAGGGAATGACATTCCTTCTTTACAGGCTTTTAAGACTTGGTTGAGTAAGAATTTCTCAATGAAAGACTTAGGCGAAGCGACCTATATTTTAGGTATCAAGATTTATAGAGATAGATCAAGAAGAATGATCGGTCTAAGTCAGAGTAGATACTAGTCTAATCCAGGTGAAGGTCACTGGACAGCAGTCAAGAATATTCTTAAGTACTTGAAGAGGACTAAAGATTAATTCTTGGTATATGGAGGAGAAGATAAGCTGGTAGTAAAAGGTTACACCGACGCTATTTTCTAGACAGACAAGGATGATTCGATTTCTCAGTTTGGATTTGTGTTTTGTCTAAATGGAGATGTTGTATGCTGGAATGGTTCACAGCTGAGACAGTTGTTGATTCTACAATAGAGCCTGAGTATATTGATGCTTGCGAAGCAGCCAAGGAGGCTGTTTGGGGATGTACTTAGGAGATATCACCTAATTAATAAGATTAATAATCGAGGGGATATACATATATGTAAAGTGCATACAAATGATAACATTACAGATCCACTGACTAAGGCTTTGTCACAGCAGAAGCACGAAGGTCATACTAGTTCCATGGGTATTAGATACATGAGAGATTGACTCTAGTACAAGTAGGAGATTGTTAGTATTGGTGTCCTAGAGACAATACTTTTAATGTTTTATTGAAAACAATTAAGGATTATGTTTTATGTGATTATTTAATTATTATTTATTATGTCTTTATTTACTGCGTTATAAATTGAAAGGATAATAAATGTCCTTGGAATATTAATACGTAATATATATCTTTAAGTATGTGACTTAAAAATGAGATTATATGAATAGTATTTTATTCCTAAAATTCCCTAGTCAAGTATTATTATTTAAGGACAATTATAATGCAATAAGACTAGTATGTTTGTTGACGGATGACCACATCTCATTGGTCATAGGTATGGTGATACTAAAGTCAAGAACATAAGTGTATGTATCAATACATGACACTGGAAAGATCCGACGTGAGATTCTACATGTTAATAAGTGTCATAAGAAATCTCACTGTGATAATGATGTAATGATCCTCTGACTTGAAATCATTATATTTCTATACGAGAATTAATATACTTTGATTACACTCAAAGTTACCTTTAACCGGGTAATGATAAAGGTGTACATTGGGTATGCTATGAATCGTATGAGGAATATGAATGATAGATATAGGATTTAACCCTCCAATTCTAGGAGTGATATTATTGGCCTCTTGATTGAGTGAGACTATGAAATGCATGGCCATGCTCAAATATTGATTTGTTTAAATAGTCTACTCATTGATTAAGGAAACCGAGATTAAACGTTGAAGATGATGACACTATACATGCCTCGAGTTTGATCTATAATATAAGGTTAGAGGGATTATATTACATGGAACATTATTCACGAAAGGTTTAATTGACTCACCAATTATTATTGTTACTTAGGTAGCAATGATGTATTACTAGATGCCGCTCATTGTTTATAATTTTATTATTAGATAATAAAATTATTGCCAACGTAATAATAACCTAAAGGGTCGCACACAAAGAACGTCAAAACGGAGGTTTATTTAAATTACGAATTTAAATATATTATTGTTTATTTGAATTTAATTATTAAATTAATTAAGTGGGACTTGATTAATTATATTAGAATTCGGATTTAATAAGTATTATTATTATTCGAATTTAATTATTGAATTAATTAAGTGGGACTTGATTAATTATATTAGAATTCAGATTTAATAATAATAATAACCCAAAGTCATAATGGGTTTTGGAAACCACATGGATTAGGGTTAGGCCCAAAATCTCTCTCCCCTATATATACATAATGATGTATAGTATTAGGGTTTAATCATCAAATTTCGTTTTAGAGAAAAACCCTAGCTGCTCAATATCAAGAGAGGCTAGAGAAAGAGATAGAGAGAGGAAAACAATTCGGCTAGTACCGACTCCGGTGATCGTAGGACAATCGGGCGTTCGTGTGGACTTCTTTAGAGAGCAAATCTTTGCAACAAAGGACTGCTGTGATTCATCTTTCTGGACCTCCATTAAACAGCATATGAAAGCTTTGTTAAGGTACATACTTCTTCACCATAATCATCCAACGTTATACATGGATCCTGCGATTGGGTTTCGATTTTTTTTATTGTTTTTACGTTAATTCCGCTGCGTTTTCATGCCCGAAACCCTTCAGTCTATATATTATCAGAGTCTACAGTCTGTCAGAGTCTACAAATGATCAGAGTCTATAGTCTATCAGAGTCTATAGTTTGGCAGATTCTGAAGATTTCAGAGTCTATGAAGTCAAAGATGAATTTGGAAGATGATCACAGAAAATGTAAGTCTTCGAAGATAAAGCCAAATATATTGCAGATATCCTATGGGAAGGAAGAAGAATTATAGAAGAAAATTGTCAACTAATAATTAGGAATTATATTCTTATTGTAATTTGATTTTCTATTATTAGTTGATAGGTAGCTCTCTATATAAACAGTCTATGTAACCTAATTGAAGATTGTGGAAATAAGTCAAAGTTTTTGAGAGCATAGAGATAGAGAGAGTTGCTATGTGAAACACAGAAAAACTGCTAGGGTTTATGTACACCTTATGAGAGTTTGTATTTACACATCAATATTACAAACAGTTTTCATACATATCTTTGTGTTTAATCTTTTTTCTATATTCAAGTCTTTAATTATTATTGAGTTGATTTTAATCAGGCAGAAAAAGCACACAAGTATTCAACCCCCTTCTACTTGTGCAACTGGGAAAACATATGTGTCATTGATTGCTTCACCACTCTTGAAGTGAAAGGCCTCATATTTCTGAATCAAGAGTTGCATCTTGTTCTTTCTTACTTGCTCAATGCCTTCATATAGAGTTAGAAGAGTATCCCAGACATCTTTAGAGGTTGTACAGTTAATAACATTGTCAAACATATCCTTGTCAAGACCATTAAACAAAATGTTCATAGCCTTTTTATCCTTGTGTACTTCCTTTTCATCCTCATCTGTGTATTCACTCACAGGTTTTGAAATAAGCTTGTTTGTGCTTGAGTACCATCTGCATTCACACTTGTAACTATTTTCATAGGTACATGTGGATCTTTCTCTATGTAGTTAACATATGAGGGATCAATGGATAGCAGATGCAAGTGCATTTTGACCTTCCAGGGAAAGTACTCATCTTTTTCAAGAAATGGAATCTTCACTCCTGTGTCTTTTTGACCCATGCTTGATGTAATTAGATCGTAACTTTCTGTATGTTGAAAGCCGAGCTCTGATACCAATTATTATTTTCCCTTAGTACAAATTTGTAGAAAGGGGGGTTGAATACAAAATTAAGAATCTTGACTAATTCTTGCGGATTTAAGTTTGTACTTTGATAGATTTAGTGTTTGGAAATATATAGTGAAGAAACTAATTAAACTATGAATTGAAAACTAAAAATTATGAGAACAAAATAAAGCAATTTAAAATTTACTAGTGGTTGGTTTTCCACTAGTAAGAATTTTTCTTTAAATAACTCTTGGTCTAAAGAACCAAGCTGCTTACAAGTATGAAATGTAAACAAAGAAAAGCAATACAATTTTTTCTAACTTTTCTAAGCTTATCTTATTTTTGTTATATCTCACACACTTGTTACAATGAACTGCTAAGATTGTATATAGCAGTTCACATCCTACATCTATTTTTCTATCGACTGATAAATGAAAATTGAAATTACATTTTACAATGTATTCACTAAAATAGATTGTAGTTTCTTTTCACAGTCTCCTTTGCATTTGTCTTTTTCTAGAAAAATCTTTGTCTTGATCTTTTCCTTGAAGACTGTGTTGCCTTGAAAGTCTTTACAATCCTGACATGACTGTCTTCCATTGATTCAGTTTCTGCAAAGATCCTATTCCTTTTATATTTAACTAATTTGGGAAACCTTAATCAACTGATAATTGTTGTAAAGCTTATCAGTTGATCCTCATTTGCTTATCCATCGATGGATAGGTTATTCATTGATCAATTGATGTATCAATGGATAATTAGTTTATCCATCGACTCCTTATCCATTGACTTCCTTTATCTGTTGATAGCCTTGATGCTTTCATCCGTTGATGAAGATCCATTGATTTGACCTTTGTTGACCTTTATCCATCGAACATTGTCTTTATCCATTGATTCCAATATCTGTTGATCACTTCATTTGAGAGAATTCTGACTTAGAATATTTACATTTTTTCAGCCATTCTTCTCATCAGTTGAAGAGCTATCAATTAAAGCCAAATAGATATCAGTTGACTAGATTATGGCATCCGTCGACATATTACAATCAATTGATAAAATAGAAACATGAATCAACTGCTACACTCTATATTATCAGTTGATGAATAATTTCAACTGATAAATGGTTTCCTAGTCAATGGAAATTTATAAGTTTTATATCCATTTACCAGTTACAATTAAAATGGATTCTATATTGTAATTCCAAGAACTTTGTTATCATCAAAACTCATAATTCCTAACATATACTTACAGAGTTGTATGTATAATTCGATTGATAAAATTAGTAATCAACGACTAGATTTGTTACAGGTTGATTGATGACATGGACCCTAAAACTTCCATGTCATCGATGGTTAAGATTTATCCATCGACGGTTAACAACATCCATCGGTAAACAAATATATCATTAATTGATATATTTATCTATCGACAAATAAGAATATCCATTGATAGATAAAATGCCTATCAATTGATTATTGATAAATCAATATATAAACATAATCAATGGCTACTAACTAAAATAAAATAAAAAAATAATTTGTCAAACATTTCTAGAGATTAAACATAGTTGAGAATACCTAAATCACAGACCAATCTATTGAAGGTATTGATCTCTCTTTTCTATCTTTTTAGGGGGATAGCAAACTCTTCCAAAGACTTCAGGAGCTTTTCAATCACAAATTGTTAGGAATATATTCATTTGATGATGTACAAAATACTAGAACAGGGTCTAGATTAGTTTATCTATAATAAGTCTTTCTAGTCTCTGAAATGTATAATCAGAGTCTAGATAGTCAACATTCATGTTACTTGTACTTAGAAGAATTTCTGAAGAAAGTGAAACCAGAGTCTGCATGAAGATCAGAGTCTGGAAGGTGATCAGAGTCTATAGACTATCAGAGTCTATGATCTATCAGAATCTACATACGATCAGAGTCTGAAGATCATCAGAGTCTAAAGGTGTTCAGAGTCTATACAGTTAAAGTTAAATTTGGAAAAAGATCACAAGAATGGAAAGTCTTCGAAGATCAAGATAAATATATTGCAGATATGCTATGGGAAAGAAAGAGAATTCTAGAAGGAAACTGTCAACTAATAATTAGGAATTATATTCCTATTGTAATTTTTATCTTTCTGTTATTAGTTGATAGGAAGCTCTCTATATAAACTCTATGTAACCTAATTATAAAGGTGTAGAAAAAAGTCGAAGCATAATTTGTCTGAGTGATATTTTTGTGAGAGCATAGAGATAGAGAGAGTTGCTGTCATAAACACAGAGAAACTGCTAGGGTTTGTGTACACCCTAGGAGAGTTTTGTATTCAATCATCAATAATACAAACAGTACTTATTCATATCTTTGTGTTTGATCTTTGTTTTTAATTCATATCGAGTTGGTTTTAAATCAGGCATAAAAGTAACACAAGTATTCAACCCCCCTTCTACTTGTGCAACTGGGAAAACAATTGGTATCAGAGCCTAACGTTTAAAATCGATCAAAGATGTCTGGAAACAAAGATGGCAGATTCCTATGCTTAAGAGAAACGAGTTCACCCACTGGAAGGTTAAGATGCTGCACCATCTAGAAGCAACAGACCTTGACTGTCTTGAAAGAATTCATGAAGGACCCTATGTGCCCTTAAAGCTTGTACCTCAAATCAATGAAGAAGGCAAAGTAACTGAAGAACACTTCATTGAGAAAGCAAAGGCTGAATGGACAAAAGAGGACAAGGAGAATGTCCTTAAGGAGACAAAAGTCAAAAACATACTCTTCAACAGTTTGGATTCTGTTCTTACAAACTGTGTTATATCATGTCAAACTGCTAAGGAGATGTGGACAAAACTTGAAGTACACTATTAAGGGACTAAAGATGTCAAGAAGAATGCTAGGTTTTTGCTAATTCAAGAGTATGAGTATTTTGAAGCAAAATCTGGAGAATCTATCACTGAGATGTATGATAGGTTTACAAAACTCTTGAATGAGATGGCTGTGCTTGGTAAGGTTTATGATTCTGAAGATACAAACACCAAGTTTCTGAGAGCACTTCTTGAAGAGTGGGACAATAAGACTACAGCCATAAGGGAAGCTAGAGATTTGGATGAACTAACTCTAGAAGAATTGTATGGCAGACTCAAGACATATGATTTGGAGATGCAAAAGAGAAAGAAGAAGAAGTCTGTAAAGACAAAATCTGTGGCACTCTTGATGGAGTCTGAGAAAGAACAACAGGAACAACCCACAGAAGCTAGAATCAAGGATTCAAGAAAGAAGGGTAAAGCTGTTGTGGAGTCAGAGTCTACTGACACAGACTCTGATTCTGATGAAGAGATTGATCTAAGTCAAATGATGGCTATGTTTGCTAAAAATTTCAAAAGAATGAAATTCAACAAAAGAACTGACAAATTTAGCAAGAGGCCATCATTCAAGAAGGAAGATGAGAAGGTTGAGAAGATCAAGAGTACTATAATCAAACTTGACAAAGAAAAGGTCAAATGTTTCAACTGTGGAATATTGGGGCACTTTGCCAGTGAATGCAGAAAGTCAAAAAGTTAAGGAAAAGGAAAAACACTTCTATCAACAGGAAAGGATTGGGCAGATTCAAGCTCAAAGGATGAAATTGATTATGAAAATCTAGCATTGATGGCATCCTCCTCAAGAAAATCAGAATCTCCCAAGGAACCCTCATCTCCTAAAACTCAAGTATCAATCTTTACTCCTGAATCCTTAATTAATTTAGACTCTGATGGTATAGAAATTGTGCAAAGTGAGGTTAATAAAATAATGACAACATGTAGGTCTCTCACTAGTGAAAGTGAAAGGTTGAGAGAGGAAAATTCAACCTCGACTAAAAGGAATAATCATTTAGAGTCTGAGTTAATATTAATGGAACAATACAAAAAGGATTTTGAGAAACATAGTCATAACTACACTGAAATCTTGAAAGCCTATGACTATGTTAAGAGAGAACTAGAAGAAGAGAAACTCAAGTTTAGATTCTGGACAGACTCTGGTAGAAAAATTCAAGAAATTCTCAATAATCAAAATGTGTGTCAAACTGCTGGTCTAGGCTATGACAAGAGTCAAGACAAAAGACCTATTGTTGAGAATGATAACAATGAAGAAGCTAGCCAATTTAATAAGACTAAAGACAAAAGTACATTTGTTCCTGTTAAGTTTGTGATCCCTAAAGAAAAATCTGAAACCATAAACTCATCTGTCAATAGTCCCCCTGTTGTTGACAAAAAGACAGATGAAACATGAGAAAATAACTCTAAGAAAAATATTAACATAGGGTACTTGTCTAAGTCTAAGTCTAAGTTGAAAGAAAGGCTAGAGAACTTATCAGAGTCCACCAAAACTAGGAGAAATAGGAATGATAATGAAGGCATTAATACAGCTAATAATTATCAAAAAGATCCTAATGCTCCTAGAAAGAAGTGTTATAGATGTGGCAACCGCAACCATTTAACTATAGATTGTAAAACAAAAATTGAGATGAAATCAGAGTCTAGTCCTTCTCAGACTCTGAAAAGTCACTACATACCACAGAAACCTTGTTATCACTGTGGTAGCATATTTCATTCTATTTATATGTGTAGAGACTATCATGATTTGTATTACAATTTTTATGAGCTAAAATCTTCTATTGATAAAAGTTGGTATGACACTGTTAATACTCCACCAGAGTCTAAAGCAACAAAAGAGACAGATAAACCAAAGGTGAAAATTGTTAAGCCTGTTTCTCTTAAAGTTAGTAGAAAAGGATCCAAAACTGTTTGGGTCCTCAAAACATCTAACTAGCTGCTTTATGTATGCAGGGAACCAGGGTAAAGAAAGTAACCCTAATCCTGGACAGTGGATGCTCAGGACACATGACTGGAAAGAAATCCCTACTTACAGACTTTGTGGAAATGGCTGGCCCAGAAGTATCCTTTGGAGATGGCAACAAAGGAAAAATACTGGGATACGGCAAAATTTTACTTGGGAATGTCATCATTGATCAAGTAGCTTTAGTTGATGGCTTAAGGCACAATTTGATAAGCATAAGTCAACTTGGAGATAAATGTTACCATACTGGCTTTGACAACAAAGAGTGTCTTGTGACTCACAGAGAAACAGACATTTTGGTTTTCAAAGGACACAGACATGGTAACATTTATGAAGCCAGCTTGGAGGATTGTATACACAGTGAAGTCACATGTCTATATAGCAAGGCCTCAACTGTAGAAAGCTAGAAATGGCACAAGAAACTGTCACACATCAACTTCAAAACACTCAACAAGTTGGTTAAACAGAATCTTGTAAGAGGATTACCACAGGTTGCATTTGATGATAAAAAGTGTACAAGATTGCAGGATGAGTCAAAGACTACTACACTAGAATTTAAAAATCTAAAAAGTTCTGAGATAAATGAAGAAGAAGAGGATGAAGACCCTCAAATAAATCATGAACCAACACAGGAACCTGCACACTCTGAGGGGGAGCCAGAAAATTCAACTCCAAATAATTCAGAGTCTAACAGATCAGGGTCTACCCAGACAAAGTCTATTCAGACAGAGTTTATTCAGACAGAGTCTCGACAGACAGAGTCTAACTCATCAGGGTCTGGATCAAGCAACTCTGAACCCTTGTCAGAGTCAAGCAATTTAGAGGGAGCCTCTTCATTTGAATTTCACTCAAATACAGAAGATGCAAATGACTTAGGGGGAGCTTCAAGTTCAAGAACCAATATTCCACCTGCTAGAAAATGGACAAGGAATCACACTCTTGACTTGATAATTGGTGATCCTGAGAGTGGTGTACAAACAAGAACAACCACTCAAAATAAATGTCTTTATAGCTATTTTCTCTCAAAGAATGAACCCAAGAAAATTGAGGAAGCCTTGCAAGACCCTGATTGGATTATTGTAATGCAAGAAGAATTGAATGAATTTGAGAGAAATAAAGTGTGGAAACTTGTACCAAGACCTAGAGATAGATCAGTGGTTGGTGCAAAATGGGTGTACAGAAACAAACTTGTTGAGAATGGAACTGTAATCAGAAACAAAGCAAGGCTAGTTGCAAAAGGATACTCACAGGAGGAAGAAATTAACTATGATGAAACTTTTGCACCAGTAGCAAGATTGGAAGCTATTAGAATGTTACTGGCCTTTGCAGCTCATTCAAAATTCAAGGTGTATCAGATGGATGTGAAAAGTGCCTTCTTAAATGGAGAATTGGAAGAAGAAGTCTATGTGGAGCAACCACCAGGATTTGTTGATCCAAAGTTTCCTGATCATGTTTACAGGTTAGACAAGGCACTGTATGGATTGAAGCAAGGACCTAGAGCATGGTATGAAACTCTTTCAAAATTTCTTCTTGAAAATGGATTCACAAGAGGTACCATTGACAAAACTCTCTTTATTAGAAAATATAAAGGTGATATTTTGTTTGTCTAAATTTATGTTGATGATATTATATTTGGATCTACTAATGATAATCTCTGTGAAAAGTTTAGTCAACTAATGCAATCAAATTATGAAATGAGCATGATGGGAGAATTAAACTTCTTTTTGGGGCTTCAAGTCAAACAGAATGATGATGAAATTTTCATCAATCAAACAAAGTATGTAAAAGAACTGTTGAAGAAGTTTGATATGCAAGATTCTGCAACTGCTAAAACTCCCATGTCAACAGCTACTAAGCTAGACTCTGACCCAAAGGGTAAGAAAGTTGACAACACTAGCTACAGAGGTATGATTGGCTCATTATTATATTTAACTGCTAGTAGACCAGATATAATGTTTGCAACTTGTCTGTGCGCCAGATTTTAAGCTGACCCTAGAGAATCACACTTAATAGCTGTGAAAAGAATTTTTAGATATCTCAATGGGGCACAAACTCTTGGACTTTGGTATCCTAGGGAGTCAGATTTTTCACTAATTGGCTATTCAGATTCTGACTATGCAGGATGCAAAGTAGACAGGAAAAGCACAACATGACAATGCCAGTTTCTTGGCAACAGATTATTTTCTTGGTTTAGCAAAAAATAACAGACTGTATCAACCTCAACAGCTGAGGCTGAATACATTGCAGCTGGAAGTTGCTGTGCTCAAATTCTGTGGATGAGAAATCAATTACTTGATTATGGACTAACATTCTCAAATATTCCTATGTATTGTGATAATACTAGTGCTATTAAAATTGCAGAGAATCCAGTCCAACACTCCAGAACAAAGCACATTGATGTCAGGTATCACTTTATTAGAGAACATGTTGAAAATGGTACTGTGACACTTCACTATGTTCCAACTGACAGACAGATTGCAGACATTTTGACAAAACCACTTGATGAGTCTACCTTTCTCAGACTGGTAGGTGAATTAGGTATGTTAAATATTTAAGTGGTCAATAATTACAAGAAGCAAGGTATGTACTTTAATTATAGTCCCTGTCTTAACACACTGTGATTAATTATTATTGCAAAATTTTGTTTGGTACTTTATCTTGACAGAGTCTAGTTTTTAGACTCTGACGAGTCTGTAGACTCTGACGAGTCTGTAGACTCTGAGAGTCTGTAGACTCTGAGAAAAATATCGCCTAGACTCTGAATCGGTTAAAATTCACGCCTGCAGACTCTGATTGCGTTTAAATTGTTCAAATGACTTGAAATAGGCGATAACAATTATTTTTAACTGGAAATAGACTGTAGACTCGTGTGTATTGTATGCAATTCAATCAAAATAGAAAATTTCATACATTCTACTCACTTGTTTATTGCTATTTTTTCTAAGGCAGAATTAATCACAGAGCTTTTTACGAACCCTAGCTAATTTTCTCAAGCTTGTTCATCACTTTCAACTCGACATCTTCAATGGCTGCAATTTCTACTGCCATGAGGGGACCCAAAGCGATTACATTTATTTTTGGGGATTTTGACTTCATGACTACAAATCATGTTGCTGCTCTTGGAGACAAGAAGGGAGTAGATGCTGACTACTTCCCAATGATGGATTTCATGGAGCAATCTGAGCTCAGTTATATTCTGAAAGCATCTCCGGTGATTCATATGGATGCTGTCTCAAAAGCTTGGAGTTCTGCAAAGGTAGTTGATCCTTCTCAGGATCAACCGGGTAAAATAATGTTTACCTTTGGTGATTTTACATTTGATGTTACTGCTGATGTTATTAATTCTGTGTTTAAATTACCCGTTAAACAACCTTTTGATGAAACTATTTCTGATGCTGAAATTAAAGATATGTTTAAATCACTAGGTTATTCTGGTAGTCTAGAAAACATGTGTAAGTTAACTAGGCCCTATTTGAGAAAAGAATGGTCCTTTTACTTTGATCAAATTGCTAAGTGTTTTACTGGTAAATGTAGTGGATTTGATGCTATTACTGCTATTACTTATCAAATTGGTCACAGTCTCCTATTTGATAGAGTAATCAACATTGGTGATATGTTGATCACTCAAATGGGAGCAAAATTAAACAATCTGCATGAGGGGAGGAAGAAAGTCTAATATCATAGATTTCTTATGATTCTCCTCAACCACTTCATTCCTGACATGTCAACCAAGTTGGCAGATGATTGCTGTGTGCAGGCATATAAACAACAAAGGAGGATATTCTCTGATATTAAGAGAATTGATGACAAAAAGAAGAGTCTACCTGCCATGACTTATCCACAGGTAATGAAGGTAAAACTCTCAACCTACAAACCTTCTATCTACAATGCTTTTTTTTTTGTGGTGACATGGTGCAGGATCAAGTAATGGAGAGTCCTCCTGCACCTACCCCAGTCACCCAATCCCCTTCAATTACACAATCTTCTAAACCAAAATCTAAAAAGAAACTAACCTCTGGTGTCTCTCAACATGCACCAGTTGTAAAGAGGAGAAAATTGATTCAATCTAGGCTTATAGATGAGCACAGTGATGAGGAGCTCAACCCTTTAGAGAAACAAGTTGTTGAAGGTCTTTCTTTGTTAAAAGAAGGTCATGAGACACTTGATTCTAACCTTCAAGCCAAGTCTGCAGTCTCTGAAAAGGCCACAGACTCTGAAACACCTAGGAATGCACCTCAGGATTCTCAAATTGAATCTCCTGAAAAATCTTTTGCTCAGAAGTACAGAAGGTTAAGGAAGGCTTATTCTGCACACACACACAAGCCTATTATTATTACTAACCCTATTTTGCAGGAAACAGATGCTCCCAAGGCTCCTGCAGGGCCAGACTCTGATAGCAAGAAATTACCTGAACCAGAGTCTAATGTTGAGTCAGAGTCTAGACTGCCTTTAGACTCTGATCATGACACATTTTGGGAATGAATGTCATTGGATGCAGCCTCAAGTCTAATTGATGAAATCATTACTCCAAGTGATGAGGCACTGCTATTCTTATATCCTTTGGTGGAATCAGTTGAAGATCCAAAGCAACATCAGACTAAATCTTAAGTCTTGGATTTTCTTTCAACCTATGAAGCCCTAAGGAAGATAATGGAACATGAGCTACAAATGTCTGCACAGGATGTGGTCAAATCTCTATACAGCTACCTATTCAACTCTTCATTCCAAGAAAAAGCAGCTGGGCTCATAGAAGGCAGAACAAATGCAGTTCTCAAAGCACTAGGTGTGCCAGACTCTGAATAGTAAATCACAAAGAAGCCTAAAAAGCTTAGCATCTACAAAAGGAGAAAATCAGAGTCTGTTGCTGAGTTGGAAACTGAGATTGAGCAACCAGTTTTTGACTATGAAGCAATTTGGGATCATGGGATTACCTACAGGACAGCTATTGATTGGATCTCTACCATTCAACCATTTTCAAGGGAGGTGGTTGATTTTCTTGTCCAAAATGTAGGTAAGGTGGCCAACAAATACATCTGTCCGACCTATGAAAGTAGATTGGATCAACTTACGGGCTCACAATATCACAAGATTGCAAGGGAACTGCAGGATTCCTTTCACTTGACTTTTGCCCAGGCCATCAATGCACTCCATGCCAGGATGTTTCTCAATGGACACTTGGATGCATTAACTATGGTAGAACCACAGGAGGTAGCAGGTGATGCAAGGCAGTTGGAGGTTGGGACTAGTGCACCAGTGGTGACTAGTGATAAAGATGCTCAGTTTGCCTCACCCATACAAGAACCACATAGTCAGAGGTTGGGTGATAGTGGGGCAAGAGAGTATGCTGTTAGGCCCTCCTTGACAACTCACCAAAATGCTGATGATAACCCCAGTGATATGGGAGGACAGACTCTGATGGAGGCTCATGAATACATTTTCCAATCTATTCTATCAGAGTCTATCCACCTTGAGGGGGAGTCTCATACACAAACAGTCAATGATGGTAACACTCAGACTCTGGCTTCTAATGAAGTTCTACTGAAGCAGTCAGAGTCTAGAGTAGACCCTGAGACTGGAATACTGGAGCCAACAGACTCTGGAAAGAAAGAAGATGCTTGTAAGGGTTCAGAGTCTGTTGATGCTCACCCCTTGGTGGAAACCCCTTGCCTTCAGACATTTGAAAGGGTTCCCCTCCATCAAAGTGGTTCAGGTATTGAAGCACCATTATTTTCTCTCAACCCATCTTCTGTAGGATTATTGAGTGCACCTTCCCAAATGAGTGACAAAATATATGAGAGGCTGGCACTGGACCAGGCAAAAGGAGAGGTAAAAAAGGCTGTAGGGAGCCTGAGTGAGATTGAGAAAGTGGGTGCCCAACCCCACTGTGAGCATGAGAGATTAGGGTATCCTGAACCTAGCTTTACTTATTGGGATCAAGATTTTCCAAAGAGTTGGTCCAATGAGTTGGAGCAGGGGATGGATGACAATTCACTATGTCTGATTGTGCAGATTGGCAAACAGGAGGAGGCTCTTGCTGCTCAGAAGTCATTTACCCAGAGACCACAACTTCATCTGGTGGATTCTCTAGCAAAGAGAACAGATAGAGTTATGGAGGATTTGGCGGATAACACTGTCATTTTAACTGAGGCTGCAAATTTGGAGTCAGAAGAACCACTTTTGATTATGCCTATAAGGGCTAGATTTCCAGAGTCTACAGTCTCCGATCACTCTCAGGAGGAGTCAGGGTCTATAGTCCCGTTTGCAGTTTCAGAGTCTACACCACCAGAGTCTACACCTCCAATTACAAAACTTGAGTCTGTTGCTGAGGAGTGCACTTCTGAAGATGATGATCACGTTACTCCTTCTTTTGTCTATTTTGATAAGGTGTTTCCTCAGTCTTGGGAGTCTGCATAGCAAAGAGGCATAGATGATAAAGATTATTTTGAGTGTATTTTGGCTATTCATCAGTCTGAGAGACTTAAAGCTTTTCAGAAGAAATCCTTTCAACAGGAACATGGTTACTATCCTGGTGAAGAAGATCATGCTTTGGATGGAGCTGTTAAAGCTGAATTACCTGATGTTGTTGCTCAATTAGCCAGTGTGGTCCAGGACATTTCTCATATTAAAATCAAGCTCACTAGTGTTGATAATACAACTTCTCTGCTCAATACAATAGTTGACAGAATTCACTCCCTTCAATTATCCAAAGAAGTAGCTTTTAAAGATGCTCTAGCTGCTATCACTACAACTCAAGCCTCTCTTCAATCTACAGTCTCTGATTTGACCACCAAGGTTGATTCAGTCATTGCAGCACAAGCCAATATCTCTACAGTTCTTGAGCAGATTCTTTTGGCTGTCACCAGTAATAAGGATGATGATGTCAAAAAGGGGGAGAAGGAGAGGCAAGGTGAATCCTCCAAGAGAAATAAGGATGATGGATGCAAAGATAGGTCAAAGGGAGTTAAAAGGAGGAGAGATGGTGATGATGGTGATAGTTCCCATGGTCCTAGGGGTCTTGATGATGTGCAACAAAAGCAATCTAGAGTAGCAAAAACTCAAACACATCAGTCAAGGACTAGACATGGGAAATCAGAGTCTAAGTCAGACTCTGATAAGCAAAGAAAGAAGTCAGACTATGATCAAACTCAAGAACCTTCATACTGGAAGTGCAGTCAATCACATCTGCAACTTAGAGCTAAAAAAAGATAGGTCTTGGACGATTTGAAGAATCTGACATTGACAAAACATCTACTCTAACCAGGGATCCTCAATCCTTGACAGATAAGAAGTTTGAGAAGATCACTCAGAAGCACTTAAATAAAGTGGTGTCTGCTCAAATTGTTTATAATGTTTTTGAAATAAATATACAAGGAGGTCAGGGAGGTACAGAAAAGGTGAAGAATGAGATGCTGGTTTACTTCTTAGAAGGTAGAAGTGTAAGATGGATTAGTCAATCAAATTTTATCTTTTCCAAACAGGCTGAGGAACTACAGTATATCAGATTTCTTCTTCAAATTGCTTATGAAGTTAACAAGAGCAAAGTAGCTGTCACACACAAATGGTTCAAGGAGATTGATAGGAAGCTGACTTTGCACAGACAGGCAAATCGACAAATGGGCAAATTTTCTTTAAAATATGTTGATACTGAGGGAAATGATCAAGTCATGCCATTGGAAGAAAAACAGATTAAATTTCAAGAAGGTATGGGTCATTACTTTGGGTTTCAGCCTATGAGTGGGAAAGTTAGTGTTCTGATGTTGAAGGACTTAAAAGATCAAGAAAGCAGTGCAAATGATCCGAGAGCAGCTTACTGTCAAATCAAATGTTCATATGAAGAAATGAAGAAATTAAAGAAGTTTGTTGGTGAAGCTCTTGCAATTGTGGAAGAAAATATGTTGAACTCATTTTTGAAGAATAATCCAGCCTTTGAGAAGATTAAATAAGAAGTAATTCTTTTTTCTTTATAATTCTTTTACACTGTTCTAGATTAATAGTTTTATTCTTTAGTTTTAACATCATCAAACCTGGATTTATTCTTACATTTTATAAAGCATAAATAGGGGGAGATTGTTAGGAATATATTCATTTGATTATGTATAAAATACTAGAACAGGGTCTAGATTAGTTTATCTGTAATAAGTCTTTCTAGTCTCTGAAATGTATAATCAGAGTCTAGATAGTCAACATTCATGTTACTTGTACTTAGAAGAATTTCTGTAGAAAGTGAAACCAGAGTCTGCATGAAGATCAGAGTCTGGAAGGTGATCAGAGTCTATAGACTATTAGAGTCTATGATCTATCAGAGTCTACATACGATCAGAGTCTGAAGATCATCAGAGTCTAAAGGTGTTCAGAGTCTATACAGTTAAAGTTAAATTTGGAAGAAGATCACAGGAATGGAAAGTCTTCGAAGATCAAGATAAATATATTGCAGATATGCTATGGGAAAGAAAGAGAATTCTAGAAGGAAATTGTCAACTAATAATTAGGAATTATATTCCTATTGTAATTTATCTTTCTGTTAGTTGATAGGCAGCTCTCTCTATATAAACTCTATGTAACCTAATTGTAAGGGTGTGTAAGTCGAAGCATAATTTGTTTGAGTGATATTTTTGAGAGCATATAGATAGAGAGAGTTGCTGTGATAATCATCAATAATACAAATAGTACTTATTCATATCTTTGTGTTTGATCTTTGTTCTTAATTCATATAGAGTTGGTTTTAAATCAGGCATAAAAGTAACACAAGTATTCAACCCCCCTTCTACTTGTGCAACTGGGAAAACACAAATATAACCTGAAACAACTTGGGAAGGTCCATTCCGGACTCCTTCAAAGCATGTACCAACATCTCAAACTCATGCCCTTGCTCCTTCATGGATTTAGTATCCACCAGTTTGAAATCAAGGAACCGAGCCACATAATACTTTTCTAAACTTTGTGAGTCGGTATTATATGTCTGGTCCATCTTCTCCCATAAGAGCTTAGCAGTGTAGGAATCCGATGAGTAAACATCGAACATAGTGTTCGCTAAAGCTGCTAGATTGCATCCCTAGCCACTCCATCCTTTTCTTCCCACATAACATAAGCCTTAACAGAGTCAGTCTTCTCTTGATCAACAACTGGTGAAGCATACTACACCACCGGTCATAGACTTTAAAATCCCAAAATTCACTTAAATAAAATTAACCAAAAATCCAATAAACGTTACAAGTGCTCAATACCCAACATCTTAAAATCCAAAAAAAAGTTATAACTAAATTCTTCAAATTCAAATCTAAATATAAACGTTACAACTCCTCAAATCCAACAAGTCACACTCTTCCCCAAAGGTAGCCCACCTAATAATGAATACCTGCTGTGGGAAATCAAGAAACATAGATCGGCAGTGAGCGAAATGCTCATATACAGATATAAAATGATGCAAATAGTACAAGGGTTAGACATGCTGATAACATAAAAAATATCTGAATAAAGAATTATGAAACAAATCGAAAGAGAAAAAAGATACCGGTCATACTTAACTCACAATATAAACAAATAATAAAAAACACGATAGATACTTATCTTACAATTCCAACATACATACTTTTTAATCATAAATGTTCTTACTCTTAGCACTTACTGATAATAATATCAAATAGATCAAAAGTAAACTTACTTACTGAAACGGGAGATAATCTTACACTTATAGGATGTCTTAAATCTCGGTTCTCCAGAATATGTAGTCATCAAAACTTACAGGGGCTTACATAGAAAAAATCAAATGCCACCCAAAATCTTACAGGGGCTTGCAAGACACTAAGCACAATGCTACCCAAATTGCCAAACATAAAAAAATTAATCGCGACTATACGTGTCCCATAACTCCGGTGACACGCCCATACTATTTAAATACACCGCATAGGAGGTGCCAAAACATGAGATTAATCCACTCATGACGGATTCTTACAATATCTCCCAAATCAAAATATAATCACAAATAACCTATGTAAGTCTTACATAAAACTTACTCGAAAAGAAGTCTAATAATAATACATATATCACAAATTAATCGAAAATAACTTACTCGAATATTACCAACCCAAATATCATATAAATTAGACTATACAAAACACAATCAGAATTGACCAGTTCTAAAGAAAACCAATTAACTCTATTAATATGAATCCAAATGAATAAGCACAAAACACAGAACTCGTAGAGGATTCCGAGGCCTTTCCATAATGATAAGACTCGTCAAAAACGGAGAAGTAACGAATTCAGAAATAATTAAAATATGGAATGCCATAACAGAATCAAGCTATGATCACAGTAGTATTTTTATATTTAAGAACTCAAGTTCTTAGAATTTGACACGGAATGTACAAAGAACGAAGAGCTCAAAAAGTTCTTTCCAGAATGATATTGCTCACAAAAATCGAATACAATTTCAGTTTAATATGAATATTTAAAGTTACACCATATAAACCTGAATTAACACATTAGATTACACAAACGATAGATTTTAACATATTTATGAACCGAATTTCAGAAAATGTAAAGAATAGAAGTTGTAGATAATCAAAATATCTTTTCAGACACAATAAAATCATAACAATCTGATAAATAATGAATCAGATACGAATTTAACAAGAAATCAGATTATCAAGAGATCAAATAAACAAATTGAATAGAGTCATAACAAGATAGGGAGTATAAAGAAAATATCTGTACATTCACGATACAATAACAAAGAGAGTTTGTAGAATGTATCCGTACCTTAAAAATCAAAGAATATGAACCACAAGAAATCTAGATGTCACAATCACAATAACCCTATTTTATCGGTCTTCCCTTTGACCATTTCTTCTTCTTTTTCTTTTTCTTTTTCTCCATGGCAACCCAACTATTCTTACATATCTATTCTTTTTCTAAATCCTAACTCCTATTCTTTTTCCATTTCTTTTTTATCTATTCTTTTTTTTCTTTTTCTCTTATTGCTAATAATATATTCTAATAATAAAATAAGTATAACTAATAAATCAATAATAATTCACTAATATTATTTCTAATATTAAATAATATACCTAAATATATTAATAAAAATACGGGATGTTACACAGACCCTTTACCGTTAGCTAAATTTTCATCTTTTTTCTGCCAACGAGAAAAACCAACACCCCCACCGAATTTATCAAGCATGATCAATAAATCAATGGGCTATGATAAATGGTACGTGGTCCAATCAATGGGCTATGATAAATGGTACGTGGTCCAATTAATGGTTAATTACAGTATATAACATATAATCTCTTCAAGATTGTTGGGTAAAATTATACTACAAAACAACAATAGGGCAGTTATGTAATTAATTAACAAGAACATGAAGATTAAAGCAATTAACAAAACAAAGCAAAAAAGTCGAAACAAGATGTATAATCAAAGACTGTAATTAAATGAGAAAAGAAGAAGTACGCTATCACTGTCGCTTTGAAAAATAACAGAATACTGAACACAGTGGAGTCGCCAAGCCCTTCGAGAAGACTTGACTGTTCTTGAAGAGATTTTTCTTCCACTTACACTGTGATGAGTTACAGCAATATCATAAAACAACACAGATCAATGCGCTCACATAAATGGCGAGGATCAACAACGACTAGCACCTCAGTTCACCCAAAAAACCTATGCAACTTATTATGTATGCGAGGTAGGAGAATGAGGCATACCTCAATTTGCCTGATAACCTATTCAATTTTTATGTATGTAAGGTACAAGCAAGAGGCACACTTCAACTAGAGGTGCACATCTCAATATATAGGCATCTTGAGTTGTTATTATCCTATTCTACTCGATGTGCGATATATTGTTTTTCAAAGAAATGAAGTTTAACAATGAAATGAGTTTTATTTGTTATTTATAATTTTATGATTAAATAATATTAATATTGTGAAATATATAAAAAGCCTGATTACTTAAATAATCTTTACTCAATATATTTAATATTAATAATTAAATAATCAATATAAATAAATTAAATGAACTTGCAATTAAAAGATATAGAGTACTCAATAGCACCATGTGACATAAACATACCACTTACACTAGTAGTTTTAATCAACACTAACATAAGATGCTATATAAACTCATTATCTTTCATTTACAATATCAATGTGGGACAAACCCCACAAAACCCATTTCAAGAAAGTAACTTCAACTCAATTTTTCTATGGATTCCACTAAGAAAAAGTCTTAAATTCAAACGTGAAAGTTCAAGTCCTCATAGCAAGGAACAACCTCCATTAGTTAGTTTTTAGAAATTATATCAAGAAAATATATAAAATATGTCTTAAACTTTCTATTTTCTAACACATTTAACTTGTGGGCTATGTATTCAGGATCAATCCCCGGCATATCAGCTGCCGTCCAAGCAAAAACATTACTATTTTCTTGCAAGAACTTTTCTGGTTCTCTCTTCAGGGATTCCAGGAGTAAAGCTCCAATGTAGGTAACCTTTCTAGGTTCGTTCGGAATAAGGGGTACAAAAACCAAATCCTTCGCGGGTTTCCCCCTCTATTCATCATTTTAGCGAATTCCCGTGTCCTCAAAGGGCAAAACTTACCCCCCCCCCCCCAGTTTTGTCGAGCCTTAATGCTGCCACATAGCAACCCCAGGCTAATTTATAGTCTCCCCTTTCTTTGCCAACACCGTTCCTCATGGGGAACTTTACTTTTAGGTGATACGTTAGAGCTATATCCTTAAAGGCGTGCAAGCCAATCCGTCCTAGGATTGCTTTATAGGTAGTAATTGCCTTTATAACAAGGAAATTCAGCATTTGAACGGCCTCTCTCGGCTCATGTCCCAAAGTCATGGGTAATTGTATGGTCCCTTCAATCCAGGATTCAACTCCATTGAACCCGTAGATGGGCATGCCAGAGGCTGTAAGCTGAGAATCATTGTACCCCATCTTTATGGACGCATCATAATACAAGATATCAACGGATGAGCCATTGTCCACCGGGACTCTTTTGACAAGAGAGTTCCCAATCACGGGTGTGATGACCAAAAGGTCTTTGTGAGGGAACTTCACCCCTTCTGGGTCAGAGTCATCGAATGTTAAGGATACCTCAGTCCTGGCTTTCTTTGGGGTCTCTCCCACGATGTGCGTCACTTCACGGGTGTAAGCCTTTCTAGATTTTTGTGAGGTGCCAGCGACAGTCGGCCCTCCAGAGATGACATAATAATCGGCCCTTTTGGTTAGGGCTTTCTATCATTATGGTCTCTTCTTCGATCATCGTTTCCACCATTTTTGGTGAACTTGCTTAACTTTCTTCATTTGATCAGGAACTCAATTTCATCTTTGAGTTGTCTACAATCATTGGTATCATGTCTTGTATCCTTGTGGAAGTTACAGAACAAATAAGGACTGGATACTAGTTTAGAAGAGAAAATCAAAGTAAAAATTTGGTTGATAGATCAAAGTTCAAATGCTATAATAGTGGATTGGCTGATCATTTGCAGAAAGCCAAAAACTGAGAAGATGGCAAAGTTATATGAAGGTATTGACTACAAAAAAATACTTTGACCTTCTCAAACAAAAAGAAAAGGACTTTGTGACTAAAGAGAAAAATTGGGCTGCTGAGAATAGTGATTCTAGAGTTCATCAATCTTGCTTTAATGGCCAACCATGAGGACGAAGAAGCTAGTTTATCATCAAATCAGGTACTAGCTACAAACTTTTCTGAACTTTCAAAAGATGAATGCAAAATTACTATTAATGAAAAGTCAAATGAACTGTACAACTTTCATGTCACCATCAAATCCCTAAACAAACAGAAATCTAAGTTAAAGAACACCATTAATGCTTTGATTGAGAGAAATTTATTCCTTGAAAATGAGTTAATTTGTTTAGATAGATTCAAACAGGAAAGTAAAGTTGCTAGGGAAGAATTAGTAAATATTTTAAGAAGAGAAGAATTGTTGAAGAAACAATTAGATGATGAAATTGAAATTATTGAGAAATAGAATAGGACTCTTAAAACTGCAAATAAATTAGGAGTATTCAAGGAATTGATATTCTAGGATAATCCCCAAAATCTGTAAACAAGTCATTGATTGATGATAATTCTTCAATGGATAAAGATCAATCGACTGCTCATCATATATCAATCGATGGGGATTATCAATAATTGATGCCAAGTCAACTGATGAACATCCATTGATAGGCAAAAAAATAATGATCAACAAGAAAAATAAATTTAGTAAACCTATCCACTTTGTGAAAGAAAGTGGCTCCACAGAACAACTTGAGGCTAAAGTTGAAAAGATAAATATAGGTAGCTTATCTAAGAAGTAATTAAAGGATAAATTAGAAAAGATAGCACCTGTTGAAACCAAACAACTTAAGCCTAAGAAAAAGAAGAAAAATAGGAATGGTAAGTTAAATATTAACAAGCACAATAACTATACCCCTGGCATGTATGCACCTAGAGAGGTTTGTGTAAAGTGTGGAAGTATAAATCATTTATCCATGCACTGCAAGAAAGAAAAGAATCCCATACCCGTAAATGATTCCACTGCACATAGCATGTCTGTAAATGCCATGTTTGCCAATCATATGCTCATGAATGCCATGACTTCTAATCTGGTTGCACCAAATGTTCACATGCCATATGCACAAATGTCATACATATATAATACAGTCTTTTCATATGCTAATATGAACATGCCTGGAATGCCATGAAATGTGCCTATAACTGTTGACAATCATGCCAATCAAACTGTCAAGTCTGAAATTGTGCATAATATTTCTGCCATGAACTCCAAGGTGTCTGTGCCTCAAAATACAACTTCCAAAGTTAAAGTGGACTTTAATAGATTTCTTGAAGTGAGTTCTTGAAACTTGATTGACTTTGATTTGTTTCCTTGGCTTGAGCTTTGATACTTGTTCTTTCTTCACCTCATTCCTTATCACTCTATGAGCTGTCACCTTGACAATATGACTTTTTGGTGATTTGGATTTGTTGGAAATTGACCGTTGAGAAGTTTCTCTTCATATATTATCTTCGATTCTATTTTATTTGATTGGATCATGGTTTATCTTATTACTTATTTTATTAGCAATTTTACCATTTGTGAATTACTTTTTAATATATTTTATGTGCAGATTTAAGACTTTACGTGGTGAAAGGTTTCAAATGAGGTAAAGTTATATATATATATATATATATATATATATATATATATATATATATATATATATATATATATGGTTGGCATCCACCAAATTTTTAGTTTTAATTTAGTTTGTGCATATATTTATGATTTTTATAGTGGCTGACAACAAATAGATAGTCTCAAGACACGAACCTCTGCATCATTTCCTCCGTGTTTATTGTATCAGTTCCTCCGTGTTTGACTACTTGTTAATTGTTAACTTAGTTTTTAGGGAAATACTAGTGGTTTGTGCGAAAGTATAATAATTGAATGTAGCTTAATACAAGGATTAAAAGCAATTAACCTTTTGGTCATGAAATGGAGTTATTTGGAAAGTAAGTACCCAATATTTATGGTTAAACCTTGAATATTCATTCTTGCGGGGAGAGATATTAAAATCTAAGATAATAATGTATTTGCATAAAGTATTCATGTGAATATCTGTTTATTTTAGGTGTTATATGTGTGTGTGCAAGAGTTTACTTTTTCCCATCTTTATAATCAAAACTGCAAGCTATTTTTTTATAATAAGATTAGCTAAGTTAGTAACCATTTTTATTTGTATGTCATATTCTTTGAGGTATTTATATATTTCTATATTTCAGATTTTAATTTTGTGTGAAGCTTGAGAGACAATGGTAAAGCACAAAGGTCTCACTACTTGGCTTGAATACATGATGATGGATACTTGTGTGCCTATAATTTGTACATAGGATACGAACGTGTTATAAATATAAAATCTACCATAATATCATCTTAGTTTAACTAAGAAAGAATAACTATAGTGTTGTTCTAAAATCAATCTTATCTTAACCATTGATTTAATATTTTCTCAATGTCCCTCCTTGGATTCGCTCAACAATTCTTGAAAGCGAAGTCAATGGTTGTAAATTTTGTTTTTTATGGTTAACTCAATTTATTCTTATAGTTAAAAAAGTATTATTTTATGTTCTCCAGATTATGTGTTACAATATGTGCTGAAGGTAAAGTATAATTGACAGCTATTACGGGGGGAAATTCTAGCATCCTAAAGGTTCATTATTTTCTGATTATAAAATTTTATACAACTATAAAATATTACATAATATTCAACCTTATGTTCATTTGTACTGTATATGTGGCGCCCTCCCGACCCGGGGTCTAGATCGGGGAGTCACTAACACTCTATATGCATGCACCCTAAATAACAACAATAGAAAATACGCATAAAAATGACCCCGACTACTAGCCTGGACCTTTCAAGGTAATGGTAAGAAATAAGCACACAACTACATTCATTTATATTTACATTTACAGTAACCGAAATAATATTACAATTCCTGAAACATCTCAAAATCTACTAATAAAATACAAGACTAAACAAAGTCTTTTCCTTCCAACTCTGCCTCGATCCTACCTGTTCAATCTCAGCCAGCCTAGCATAGTTCATGTATGACATATTTTTCCTGGCAGTCTGCTTAATACGGACCATGATTCTCAGAAGCTGTAGAGGTTAGAAAATAAAAGAATGAGCTACAAAAGCTCAGCAAGTAACCATATAGGTTAAAAACAGTTCTACAGGCTTATAGATAATTTAAAAAAAATCTTTTCTCAAAACCATGCTTTAAAATCATTGCTGGACCTCATTGTCCCAAAGTTGTAATTAAAATTCTCGTCAGGGTATTCATTACTCGTAAAACTTCCTTTTATAAAATCACTGGTACAAGGTAAATAAGAAACTGGAAAGTAATAATCAATTGCAAGTATAGGAGTAATCTGCAGGGTTAGATGGATAACAGGAAGTAATGTCTAACAATTAAGACAAGTCAAATCAAGGTATATCTGATAATTGAAGATGTATATGACAGGTTATAACAAGGCATTTCATTTTTCATTACTAATCATTTCAAAGTCCATTTGTATAAAACGGTCCTTTCATTAGGACTGATTCTTTCAAAACATTTTATAAAACTGTCCTCTCATTAGGACCTTGCTTTTCAAATCATCTATAAAACTGTCCTCTCATTAGGACCTTTACTATGCAAATCATTTATAAAACTGTCCTCTCATTAGGACCTTTACTGTTTAAAAACAATTCATTTTGGTTGAAGTTTTCTCACAACGCCAGACAATACGGGTGATCAGCCACGTAAAGTCCCCATAACGGACTAAAGTCCCTCTGGACATAAAGAGTACTCATAAAGGCACTTATTGCCATTGGCCTTGGGCTATCTCATTATAGCCATTGACTATCTCATTATAGTCTTCACATAAAAAGTGCTGGACCGGCGTCACTCGGCCTCTTACGCCTCCAACCTATAGGAATCCGCAGAAACCATTTTGATCGGAATTCCTATAATAACCAAAACCTTTCTTTTTAAAATTACCAATTCATTTGATGAAAAAGACTTTTTGAAAGTCGGATTCCATATTTAAATCCATTTTTAAGATCATTAGACAGAGGTAAATTTTATTCCAGGATAAATCTCAAAACAAGTCTTTGTTGTAATAAAGTAGGCAGAAATCTTGAACTAGGGACCAAAACCAAGTTATAGTAGTAAAGTCAGGTTGCAGGGTCAACTCACAGGTATAACAAGATGTTTCAAAAACAGTTGTAAGGCATTTAATTGTAACAGTAGTTAGACAATAGTAACAGAGTAAGTTCAGAATTAAAGTTCAAGTAATCAAAGTTAAGAAAATGGTGATAGCATAGGTCACAGTTCAAGGTCTCTGATTTAAGATTTGTAAAACTAGTTTATAAGCTGTCAGTAGCAGTTCAGGGATTGAAAAGTTTAAAGTTCAATTAAAGAATGGTATAAGGTTGCAGTTTAAGTAAAACAATTAAAGTAAAGCAGGCTGTAACTTAAAACAGTTGAGATAAAGTAAAATAATCGCAGGGTCATAAAACAGTTCATAAAACAGTGCTTAAGTTTAAAGAGATTAGGCAGTAGTTACTTGCCTCAAACAGGAATGCTACAGCTGCTGAACAGGTAGATCGCCTACACCAGACACTAATTCTCTACTTTAGCTTTCCCTCTGTCTTTCACCTCAATATCCTTCGTAGCTACACATAAATAATACTATTTCAGTAACTCATATACTCTCGACGTTCTCAATAACGTCTAACTATTCTACCCTTTCGTTAACTATAATCCCTTAACACATAATAATCCACTGTAGACATACTCTGCTATATAATCACTTCTACACTGGCAAGCAAGTAGCACATAGACAATTATATCATTCACAGCATTCCTGACTGATAGCCTTTTCCTATACAGAAGTGGTGTGTCATTAATGTTTTACAAAGTCGTTTTAGTTTTAGATAATTTTGGCAGCACCTCCTCTGTAATTGGAAGCTGCCTGTCGGAATACAACCGACCCAAACAATCATTCAAACATATATATACGGCCAATCACATATTGTTTCAAATCTATGCCATATAAAGCAATGTCTATACCCTTATATAATTAACATCACTAATCACTTAAATTATAACCCTTATTAGTAATGCCTTTATAATTCCTAGCTATAAACTCACATCATTCTTATAAATACACATATACATTCGAATATTTAAGTAACAAAGGAATTAAGTCTCAATTAGACATGGCATTTAGCATCAATGTGGGCTAAAATTTACATATTAGCTCTATTCGAATACAATTATTCATACATGCCACCAAATGTTTATCATACCAAGCTATATCCACAACATTATAAAGATTTAACTCATAATATCATTTAATCACCAAACTTCGAACACAAATATACACATATACATTTTCAAAATTGCTATTACTACTTTAGCAACCACTTGCAATTAACCAAAACACCTCAATTAACCGATTTGAGTCATCAATTTGCACCCATTACACCATTGTACTTGGAATTGCAAACAAGCATGTATATTCAATAAATGCCAATAAAAATCTTTACTTAAAATTCATATACTAACTTATTCAATCTAAATCCGGATATGAATTAATCATATAACATATCAAATCGATCTAGCTATAGCATTTCAGGAAATTAAAACTTATATTATCATTTAAGCCGAATAATGCACCAAATAGTGACATGTAATTGCCAATTTCCAGGAGTCATGACATTATACATTAAGAATTAGACATTTATCTCATCAACATATCTCATAACCGAGCTTAGCATACAATTTAGCATATATATGTTTTGCTATTAATCGGCAATTTAACAAAAGTTGCCGGAACATCAAAACCTTAATCATGCAAAGGTAGTCAGTACCACAATTAGTCCTCATAGCAGCAAGACAACACATAATCGAGCACATAGATTCAAGTACAAATCGAGCATGATGAAGCCTTGGCCGGAAAATGAGTGTTTAAATCGGAAAATGCACAAAACGACATCCAAGTCGACATGCAAGCTAAATGGATAACAAATCAAGCAACTAGATTACATTGTTAACCTTAACAACCCCTCATGGCAGCAACCACACCACCGGCTCCCCGTAGGTCACGGCCGGTGGTGACAACTTCCGGTGGAACCCCATTAATGGGTGTTCTTACACCAAAGTTGTCCCCTTCCACCTATTATTGCGAAATCACACCTTAAATCAAGAAACCAAGTACTCAATTCAGTTGCATGCAATCGATTTCTGCATATATACATACAAACTCAAAATCAAAGAATCATATACACATCTAAGACATGATACTAGTAAAACTCAAAGCAACTAGCAATTTTAACATGAAAATCAATAGGAAAAGTAGAAATCGCCAGGAGGGAAGAACAGCTGACCTACGAACTAAGGTACAGAGCAAATGAGGAAGAGAAGAAGCGATACTGATGTTATAAAGCCAAGGGCAGAAAGGTACTTTCACAGCTGCTAGTTTTCTGAATTAAAATAATTAATAAATCGAATTTTTATGGAAAATGGGTACAAAAACAAGTTTCATATTTTTAAAATTACTAGCATGAATTTAGAAGCTTCCCCATATTTTTAAAATATTTTTCTGATAAATAAATAATTAAATAAAAATCTTTGAAGTTTTAGCACAGAAATAGAAAATAAGAGTAGAAAAATCATTAAAAATAATTTTGGGCTCAAATAAAATAAACTTCTATTTTTCAAAAGTCTCAGAATATTTAAGAAACATTTTGGAAAAGATTTCATGATTTTTGGACATTCCAATAATTAAATATGGAATTTAGAAGAGTAATATCTCTAGAATAAAACAGGAATGAAAGATTTATATAAAATCACTGGGACTAGAATTAAATACATCACCATTTTTAGAAAGTCTCTAAAATCACATAGAAGCTACATATAAAATTTCATAATTATTGGACACACCAATAATTGTCCAAAAATCAAACAGTTACTCAATTAAGCATGGAAATCAATTAATCACTTAATTATATCACTTAAGCATAATGAAGTCAAACAGACAGTCAACTAGACATATAAAATGACCACATATCATATCTTAACACATTAAAACACATAAATCATATACCTCATATTATTCAAATAGATTTAATTATCTCGATCGTTACATTCTCCCCCCCTTAAAAAGATTCTGTCCCCAGAATCAGCCTAAGTAAACAAATAGGGATACTTCTCGAGCATTTCACTCTCAAGTTCCCAGGTGGATTCCTCAACTCGAGGATTTCTCCACAAAACCTTTACAAGCCTAACAGACTTATTCCTCAAAACCTTATCCTTATGATCCTGAATCTCTACAGGCTGTTCTACATAGGACAAATCGGGTTGAATCTCTAGAGGTTCATATTCTATTACATGACTCATGTCAGGATTATACTTTCTAAGCATAGATATGTGAAAAACATTGTGAATGTGCTGCATCTGCGGTGGTAGAGCCAATTCATATGCAACTTTCCCAACTTGCTTCAAAACTTCAAAAGGTCCTATATATCTTGGATTAAGCTTTCCTTTCTTGCCAAATCTACTAACACCTTTCCACGGAGAAATCTTTAACAACACTTGGTCACCTTCTTCAAAATTCATATCCTTTCTTGACTGGTCAGCATACTTCTTTTGCCTATCTTGAGCAGCTGACAATCTCCTTTGAATCAACTCAATCTTTTCTTTAGTTTGCTGAACTAACTCTGGACCCAAAATCTTACGCTCACCAACTTCATTCCAACACACTGGTGATCTGCACTTCCTTCCATACAAAGCTTCATACGGGGGCATCCCAATACTGGCATGATAGCTGTTGTTATATGAAAACTCCACTAACGGTAGATGCTCGTCCCAGCTTCCTTCAAAATCCAAGGCACAAACTCTCAACATGTCTTCGATGGTTTGGATTGTCCTTTCACTCTGGCCATCTGTCTGAGGATGATATGCAGTACTCATATTCAGCTTTGTTCCCAAATACTCTTGAAACTTCTTCCAAAATCTTGAATTGAATCTCGGGTCTCTGTCAGACACAATTGATACAAGAACACCATGTCGCATAACAATCTCTTTCAAGTACAAATGAACCAACCTGTCCAGTGAAAATCTTTCGTTGATCGGTAGAAAGTGCGCTGACTTGGTCAATCTGTCTATTATTACCCAGATAGCATCATGATTAGCTTTAGTCCTTGGCAGACCTACTACAAAATCCATAGCAAGATTCTCCCATTTCCATTCTGGAATCTCTAGTGGTTGCAACAATCCACTGGGTCTTTGATGTTCAACTTTGACTCTCTGGCACGTATAACATTTACTGATCCATTCTGCCACATTTCTTTTCATGTTGGGCCACCAAAAAATTTCCTTCAAGTCTTTATACATCTTTGTGCTTCCTGGATGAATAGAGTATCTTGAACTATGTGCATCATGCAAAATTTCATTCTTGAGCTCTTGAACATTAGGGATCCAAATTCGTGAGGAAAACCTAAAGATTCCTTCACTGTCCTTCTGACTTCTTAACTCTTCTCCAGTCAACTTGGCTCTGTCTTGACTCATCATCTGTTCTTGACATCTCTTGATCTTTTCTAACAATTCTGGTTGAAAAGTCATTGTATACACCATCTCTTCCACTGAATCAGGACCACATACTTCTATTTCCAATTTCTCAAACTCTTTGATCAATTCTTCAGATGAAACCATTATATTCAATCTTTCCTTTCTACTTAAAGCATCTGCTACAACATTTGCCTTGCCTGGATGATAGTTAATCGTGCAGTCGTAGTCTTTGATCAATTCCAACCATCTTCTCTGTCTCATGTTCAATTCTTTCTGAGTAAAGATATACTTCAAACTCTTGTGGTCAGTATAAATCTCACACTTTTCTCCATACAAGTAGTGCCTCCAAATCTTCAGTGCAAACATAATGGCAGCTAATTCCAGATCATGTGTAGGATATTTCAATTCATGAGGTCTTAATTGCCTGGAAGCATATGCAATTACTTTTCCATGTTGCATCAAAACACATCCCAAGCCTTTGTGAGAAGCGTCACTGTAGATGACAAAATTTCCTTGATCGTCAGGTAATACCAATACTGGGGCAGACACTAGTCTCCGCTTTAGCTCTTCAAAACTTTCTTCACACTTTTCATTCCATACAAATTTTTCATTCTTTCTGGTCAATTTGGTCATAGGGGTAGCTATCTTTGAAAAATCTTGAACAAATCTTCGATAGTATCCCGCTAAACCCAGAAAACTTCTGACTTCTGTTGGAGTCCTTGGTCTTTCCCATTTCATCACCGCTTCTATCTTTGCCGGATCAACTTTGATACCTTCTCTGCTGACAACATGACCTAAGAATTGTACTTCCTTCAACCAAAATTCACATTTTGAAAACTTCGCATACAGCTTCTCCTTTCTTAAAGTCTCTAAAGCAATTCGCAAGTGATCTGCATGCTCTTCTTCGGACTTGGAATAAATCAGGATGTCGTCGATGAAAACAATCACAAACTTGTCTAAATACTTCTTAAAGACTCTGTTCATCAGATCCATAAACGCTGCTGGGGCATTTGTCAATCCAAAAGCCATAACTAAAAATTTATAATGTTCGTACCTTGTTCTGAATGCTGTTTTAGATACATCTTCAGGTTTGATCTTGAGTTGATGGTATCCGGACCTTAAGTCAATTTTTGAGAAACATTCGGCTCCTTTCAGCTGGTCAAAAAGATCATCGATCCTCGGCAACGGGTACTTGTTCTTGATAGTTAGCTTGTTTAATTCTCGGTAATCTATTCACAATCTCATGCTTCCATCCTTCTTTTTAACAAACAATACCGGCGCTCCCCAGGGGGACACACAAGGCTTATAATTCCTTTATCCAAGAGATCTTGTATTTGACTCGCCAACTCTTTCATCTCAACTGGCGCCATTCTATATGGGGCTTTGGAAACTGGCTCAGTGCCTGGAGCTAAATCAATAGAGAATTCTATTTCCCTATCGGAAGGTAAGCCTGGCAATTCATCTGGAAACACGTCGGGAAATTCATTGACTATAGGAACATCTTCTAATTGAACTGGCTCCTTCTCAGTGTCTACAACATAGGCTAGGTAAGCCTCACATCCTTGACGCAGAAATCTCTTTGCCTGAACGATATTCAAAAACTTCTTGACTTGTCGGGTACCTCGAAATTCCACTTCTTCTCCTTCTAGGGTTTTCACCTTTAACTTCTTATTCCTACAATCTATCTGAGCCTTGTATTCTGATAACCAATCCATCCCTAGAATTACATCAAATTCACCTAACTTAAAAGGTATCAAGTTAGCGAGAAAATGACAACTGCCTATTTCAATGTCGCACCTAGGACAAACTTGGCTTACTGGAATCTTTGCCTGGTTAGCTACTTCTATAACTAAGGCTTGCTCCAAAGGTCGGACTTCACATTGCAATTTACCAAGAAAATCTTGAGATATAAAAGACTTAGTAGCTCCAGAATCAATCAATACACTAGCTTGCACTGAATTAACAAGAAGTGTACCTGATATCACATCCACATCCTGGATAGCCTCTTTCTGAGTCATGTTGAAGGTTCTTGCTCTAGATTGATGTGCTGAAGATTGTGACGGAGTTCCAGCTATCCTGAGAACATTGGTAGGCTGTGTAGGTTCCTTGCATTCCCTTGCCATGTGGCCTAGCTTGCCACACTTGTAGCATTTGATCCCAGACTTTTGATTTTGATTCTGACTCTGACTGTTGCACTCTGCTGCATAATGTCCTTTCCTGTTGCATTTGAAGTAGGTAACATTGGGCTTATTACAAACTCCAGAGTGCTTCCTTCCACAAATCTTGCACTCAGGAACAAACTGTCTGATGGCCTTTGGCTGGTTGAAACCTTGAGCTTTATTGTTCTGTCTCCCTCTTCCATCATTGCTATTCTTGATCTGCTGGAAATCACTTCTCTGACCTTCTGGCCTTCTGTGAAACTTGTTTCTGAAATTACCATGTCCCTGACTGTCTTCCCTAGCTCCAAACTTTCTCTTTTTGTTATCCTTCTCCTTCTGGGACATATCACTCTCACCTTCCACGATCATTGCTTTCTGGACTATTGCAGTAAAGCTTTGCAGCTCAAAAACTGCCACCCTACTTCTAATCCATGGCCTTAGGCCTTGCTGAAACCTCTTAGCCTTCTTAACATCAGTGTTAACAAATTCTGGCACAAACCTGGCCATCTCAGAAAACTTGGCCTCGTACTCTGCCACACTCATACCTCCTTGCTTCAGTTCTAGAAATTTAATCTCCATCTGGTCCTTCATGAAACTAGGAAAGTACTTTTCTAAAAACAATTCTGTAAACTGTTCCCAAGAAATCACACCTTCACCCTGAAGCATCTTCGTAGACTCCCACCAGTAACCAGCTTCAGCTTTAAGAAAATAACTAGCATACTCAGTCTTCTTATCCTCATATACGTCTACCAACTGAAGAGCTTTTTCCATCTCCTTAAGCCATGTCTGGGCTTCTACTGGGTCTGTGGATCCTTTGAATTCAGGTGGTTTCACTACTTGAAAAGATTTAAAGGTAACTGCTGGGGGTGCGGAAGGTCTTTGCTGTTGCTGGGTTAACAAAGCTGTTTGCTGTTGTAGTAACTGAATGAGTTGGGCAACTGTAGGGTCCATGGGATTTTGATCTTGAGTATTATGGTTCTGAGACAAATTTGAGGTGTTTCTTTTCTTTGGCGGCATTAACTATAGGGAAACAAGCAACTTATTAAGCAATACACTACACTGTATCGTAAACAGTTCAAATACTTTTTAAACCATTTGGGAATTAAAAACACTTATTTAAAAAAATCAATCTTGTAGCATCATTACTACATAAGTTGCCTGTACAACAAGGATATAAGGTTCTATAGAAAACAGGTTAGCACAACAGGTATAAATAAGATACTGGTAAAGGTAAGAAATAGTTTATGGACAATTGTGGGAAAAAGTAAATGACAGATATAGCGGAAGATACTGGAACTAAAAAGCAGTCATACATAGATACTAAAAGTGCCAAAGTGCAGGATAAGTTAAAGTACAACCACGGAATAAAAGTACTGAGAAGAAAACAGAAATAACATCTGGGCAAGTGTGCTAGGGGGCTCTAACAAATGTCCCTTCTAACACTCAAACATCCTAACATCTAATCTCCCCGGTGATCCCTGTCTCTGGCAGCCCTGAGTCCAATCAGCAGTCTACTAAGCACCCGGGTCAACTCTCCTGCCCGCTCTGCCACATCATCTGGAAATGCTCTAGCCGCTATCTGCCTACGTCCCTTTTCCTCGACAGCCCTAATCCGTTCCTCCCACCACTCGACAGGATGCACAGGAACTCGTAACTGGCCTAGGGTAATGGATGGCCTATAAACTCTACGGCGAACAGGGACACCAGCACTCCCTGAGGGTAGGTCAGGCTGAGCAGGGGGCTCAGGAATCCGCTCCTCCTCCTCGCTCTCTGTAAAGCATAATGTAACGTAGTATGTAATAGTGATAACGATAACTCAACTAAGAAACAAAGACAGATAAATAATACTAACATGCAGCACAGAAATTCAGAAGGACATAATCAAGAAGATAATACATTCATCATTGCTGAGCTTTCAAGACAGAAGAATTACTGAACGTCAGTGAGAGAAGTTCATTAATATGTTCAAGCCTCAGTGACAAATAAGAGTTCAGAAGACTTCATTCTAAAGACAGAGCAGTGATCCATGTATAATTGTCAAAGGGTTTCAGTGATCAGAAGCAATGCAAAAGTCCAGGGTTAGTCAGCTGAAACAGAACAGAGATTAAGGGAATTCATTCGGTGTTAGTCGTTTGTGAACCAGACCAGTGCACTAAGCGTCAGCACAACAAGAAAAGAATTATCTTAATTAATCAAGAGAAAATCAGTTGATCAAGCCAAGCCAGAAGAGTAAAATCCAAGTGGTAATTAATTCAAGAATTCAAGATAAATATGCTAAGGAAGGAATTACTACAATTGGTGGTTTTATTCTTGAAGCTGTGAAGAGGTGCAGTCTACATTTCAAGGTGCAACAATTTTGTCAAGAGAAGGCACACGAAATGGTGTCTAAGTCATGAGTGGCGCCTATACAGGGTAACCACTGTATAGGCGCAACTCAAAGTCTAACAGGTACAAGCAAGGCTCACTTATTCTAAGGGATGAGTGGCGCCTGTACAGGGAACACACTGTACAGGCGCAACTCACAAACAAGGCGCAACATGCTGTGAAATCTCTAAGGCATGAGTGGCGCCTATACAGGGTAACCACTGTATAGGCGCAACTCACACAAAAGGCGCCACTCAAGAATACAAATTCAACAAGCTTCAAGTGGCGCCACTACACCACTTCCACTGTGAAGGCGCCACTCAGGACTTAGCATTGTGGGAAAATTTCCAAGAAGTCTACAAATAAATATGGGTTCAAATCAATTGTTTTAATAGGTTATCATCTTCAAGCTATCAACAAATACAGCCGGGAAGCTCCATTAAAGACACTCATTTATATCTCCCAACTGTAATTGTTGTAATATTATTTTGAACCCACTGCAGCTAATCATTTGATTAGATTTGTAGCACCCCAGGGATTTAATAATAACTTGTTATTTCCCAGCTTTGTGTTTTATTTACTGCCAAGCTCATATCATATAAAAACACAAACACTTCCGCAAAACAAAGTTGAAAATCTACAACATCATATTCAACCCCCCCCCTTCTATGATGATTTTGGACCTAACAATTGGTATCAGAGCTTGTTGATTGACTTTACAAATCAAGATCCAAAAATAGTTTTTCTAAAAAGTGCATGTTTAGATCCAGAAAAATTTATCTTGAATTTTCTTTTATTTTTAAAAAGAAAATTCAATTTCGAATTTTTCATTGATTTTAAATTCACTAAATTTTAAAAAGCTATCAATCATCAAGAATTCGAATTAAAATTAAATTCTCAATATTTAATTTTTTATTTGAATTGATTTTAATTTTTGAGAAATTAATTATTTCTTAAGATTTAAAATTCTTAACAACCATGAGTACCCAAAAATTAAGCAGTATCAAAATTCCCACCTTCGACAAAAATGAATACATTTTGTGGAAAAAGAAGATGACCATTTTCATCAAGACTAGTAATTCTCAATATCTTGGGATTCTTGAAAATGGCCCCTATGTTCCTCAAAAGCTTACACCAGAGACAGTTTCAGAAGATGGCGTTCGGATTCCTCAAGGGTTTACCCCAAAGGAACCATCAGAATTTACTGACACTGACAAAGAGAAAGTAGCATGGGACAATCATCTACAATGCATCTTGATGGATTCTTTGGACACAACTATGCTAAATCAGGTGATAAATTGCACCAGTGCCAAACAGATGTGGGACACGATTGATCTGTTGATGGAGGGTACAGCTGAAGTGAAGGAAAACAGGCTAGACATTCTTACCTCCCAATATGAAGCATTCAAGTCATTACCTGGAGAAAGTATCACTCAGGTTTTCGAGAGATACAACAAATTGCTAAATGACTTGTCTCTACATGGGAAGACCTACACACGTAGGGAGATCAACAGAAAGTTTATGTTGACACTGCCAGCACACCTAGAGCACAAAATCTCTGCCATCAGAGAGAGAAGTGATATAAATGAAATGTCCATTGAAATGCTATACGGAAAGCTCAAGACTCATGAGATGGAGCAAGAGCAGCGACAAATCATTTATGGCTCAGGTACAGTGGACAATAAGAATTCTGCACTGTTGAAGACGACAGCTCTAGTAGCCAAGGACATTGCTGTGAAAGAGACCAACAAAGAAGCACCTGCAGTCGAGAAAGAAGAAATCTTAGAAGCTGAATTCACAGAGAATTCTCAACCGGGTGATGAAGACGACTTCTATTCAATAGAAGAACTTGAACAACTGGAAAATAAGACTATGGCCTACATGGCAGGAAAGTTCAAGAACCTCAGATTCAGAAGGAACCCAAAGTTCAAATTTAAGAGTAATTCAAGTTACAGTGGTTCCAGGGACAAAAGCAGTAATCGAGGTGGATCGTCTTCAGGGTCTCACAGCAGAGGAGGCTATAAGACAAGGATGGTAGATAGAAGCAAGTTTAAATGCTACAATTGTGGAGAACCCGGTCATTTTGCAACAGAATGCCGGAAACCAAAACAAGGGAATGAAAGGAAGGAGTCCTACGATGAACTAAAGCAGAAATATGATGCGCTGGTGAAGAAGCATCAAGGAAGAGCTTATATAGCTGAAGGCAAGAGCTGGGATGATTCTGACATCGATGAAGAAGAGGTCTATGGAAATCTTGCACTAATGGCAGACTCTTCAGAGGAATCACCTCAATCATCTAAGGTATCATTTCTTTCCTCCGTTGATATGTCTAATTCTGAGTATAAGAAAACTGTGGAAGATCTGAGCATAGAAATGTTTAACATACATACAAGCATGCTAGCATCTGTAGAAGAAAATGCTAAACTAGTTCTTAAGAATAAACTGTTAGAAACTAAAAACGAAAAACTAGAGCTTGCATGTGTTAATGTAGAAGATCTGAAACAGAAAATAGAATATCTTCAGAATAGAGATAGGTGCAACCAGGAAGTAGAAGCAGCTCTTAGAAGTAAAATTTCTGATCTAGAGTTAAAACTTCAAGCTTATAAGAAATCTGCGAATCTTGTAAAAGAGGCTATAGACAAACAAGTCATAGGTCAGAAAACAGGAATAGGTTTTGACTATGATAAGAAAGCTGGAAAAATGCATGTAGAATCTATTGCTGAGGAAAGTCCTATGAAGCAAGACATTCCACATGTATTGAAGAATGTAGCTAAGCCCCTTTATAAGAAATTTATCTTAGAACCTCTTAATGAAGATGATCTCTTAATGAAAGAAGAACTCCTTGCAGAGGAGAAAAAGGAAAAGGTTGTAGATAAGAAGAACATGCCTAAGAAAACTGTTAAAATTGAACAACCTAAGAAACAGGTTAAAATTGAAATAGGCAATAAAAATGAAAACAAGAAAGCTAACAGAAATGGTAAGGTAGGTGCTAACAATGCTAGAAAAGTTTGTAATAATTGCAAGTCTACTGGTCATCTTACGCATGCATGCAATAAGATAAAAGTAGTTAAAACAGGAACTTCTAGTATGCCTGCCATGCCTGCCATGTCTATTCCTCATCAACCATGCGGTAAAGTAGGATGCATGCCATGTGCTTTCAATATCATGTCTGCATACATTAACTTAATGAATTCTTCATCAAGTACTTGCATGAATACAAATGTGAACATGACTAGAAAGCATGTTAGGGCAAAGACTGCCAGTCCTCCTAAAGTTAGGAAGGAAACCCCTGTCCCTAAGCCTAAAGACACCTCTGTCAAGGCTAAACCAAAGGGCAAGGGTTCAGTCGATGAGAAAGACAAGGACTAGAAAATTTCTATAGCTAAATCTTTTTACTTATCTAAGCCTCTTGGACCCAATCAAATTTGGGTGCCAAAGAAAAAGTAATCAATCTGTGGATGCAGGGTACAGCAAAGAACAAGCGTGTCATGTGGATACTTGACAGCGGATATTCTAGGCACATGACTGGAGACAAAGCCCTGCTAACAGATGTGGTTGAGAAAGCTGGCCCGATAGTGACCTTTGGAGATAACAGTAAGGGATTCACAAAGGGATATGGCAATCTGGAAATCGGGAATGTTATCATTGAGAACATCTCTCTTGTGGACGGATTAAAGCACAACCTTCTGAGTATCAGTCAGTTCACTGACAAGGGATACAAAGTAACTTTTGAGAAGGAAAGATGTGCTATCCAAAGCAGGAAGGATTCGAAGCTTGCTCTTCAGGGAGTGAGAAAGGGGAACCTCTTCATAGCTGATTTGTTCTCTGCAAGCAAAGGTGAAGTTCAATGTTTTTATAGCAAAGCTTCAACAGAGGACAGTTGGTTGTGGCACAAGAAACTCTCTCACCTCAACTTTAAAACTATGAACTCTTTAGTAAAGAGGGAATTGGTTAGAGGTCTGCCCGAGATGGAATTCTGTCAAGAAGGGCTATGCGAAGCATGTGAAAAAGGGAAGTCAAAGAAAGCATCTCATCGAAGCAAAGACTCAACTGACATTACTGAACCACTGCAACTACTGCATATGGATTTATTTGGTCCAGTCAACGTCATGTCAATGTCAAGGAAGAGATATGCACTTGTAATTGTTGATGACTACTCCAAGTACACGTGGTTGTTGTTTCTAGCCGCAAAGGATGAGGCCCCTCAAACAATCATCAATCACTTAAAGAAACTTGAGTTGGAAGCTGGTCTGCCTGTCAGGAAAATTAGGTCTGACAATGGAACAGAATTTAGAAATGCAATCCTGAATGAATTCTGTGTGGAAAAAGGAATAACAAGACAATTCTCAGCGCCCAGAACTCCACAACAAAATGGAGTGGTAGAGAGGAAGAACAGGACTTTGGTTGAAGCAGCAAGAACAATGCTGAATGAAGCAAAGTTGCCTCTATACTTTTGGGCTGAAGCAGTCAACACAGCTTGCTACACTCAAAATCGTACCCTGATTAATAAAGAACATGACAAGACTCCTTATGAAGTAATGGCCAACAAGAAACCAACACTGAAATACTTTCATGTGTTTGGAGCAAAGTGCTTCGTATTGAAAGATGATGAGCATCTGGGAAAGTTCGAATCCAAGGCTCATGAAGGCATATTTCTTGGCTACTCAATGGAATCTAAGGCGTACAGGGTTTATGTGATTGATCACAAAAAGGTCATTGAAAGCATGAATGTAACTTTCGATGATCTAAAGCTCCCAAGTCTACAAAGAGCAGACGACACTGAAACTCTGCAGTTTGAAAATTTGAACTCAGATGAAGGTGAAGTAGAACCTGAAGCTGCAACAGAAAATCAAGCACAAAATGAGAATATCAACAATGATGATTCTGACCCTAGTAGTGGAAACAGTGGAAGATTCACAGAAACTACTAGTAGTGGCAGAGAATCTCATTCTCATCCTAGCAGCAGCTCAGAGGGAGCAACTGAAGGATCTACAAACAGGACTCAGCATAATAATGAAAATCAGGCTGAATCATCTAGGGCAAATCTGCCTAGACATAGGGTGTGGAGTAGAGATCACCCCTTTGAATTGATTCTTGGAGATCCAGATGCTGGAGTTCAAACAAGACGTGCTTCCCAAAATGAATGTTTATTCTCTGGTTTTCTCTCTGAAGTAGAACCAAAGAAAGTGGAAGAAGCACTAGAAGATCCAGATTGGGTTCTTGCCATGCAAGAAGAACTCAATCAATTTGAGAGACAAAAGGTATGGAAACTGGTACCCAGGCCAAAGAACAAGTCTATTATTGGCACAAAGTGGGTATTCAGAAATAAGCTGGATGAAGATGGCATTGTTACGAGGAACAAAGCCAGACTGGTTGCTAAAGGTTATTCCCAGGAGGAAGGAATAGATTATGATGAAACATATGCACCAGTGGCAAGGCTTGAAGCTATCAGGATGTTCTTGGCATTTGCAGCACATTCCAACTTTAAAGTATATCAAATGGATGTGAAGAGTGCATTCCTGAATGGAGAGCTGGAAGAAGAAGTATATGTGGAACAACCCCCAGGGTTTGAAGATCCAGAATTTACAGATTTTGTGTACTTCCTCTTCAAAGCACTCTATGGCCTGAAGCAAGCCCCTCGAACATGGTATGACACACTATCTATATTTTTACTTGAAAATGGTTTTACTAGAGGTGTCATAGATAAGACTCTATTCCATAAAATGCATAAAAATGATATGATATTAGTGCAAGTCTATGTAGATGATATTATATTTGGTTCTACTCACGATCAGTTGTGTAGTAGATTTGCTAAGCTAATGCAGAGTAGGTATGAAATGAGCATGATGGGAGAGCTGAACTATTTTCTTGGACTCCAAGTAAGTCAAAGGAAAGATGGAATCTTCATTTGCCAGACCAAGTACATCAAAGAATTATTGAAGAAATATGGTCTTGAAGATGCATCTTCAGCTAAAACTCCAATGGCAACTGCCACTAAGCTTGATAAAGATGAGCCTGGTAAGAAGGTAGACATCACAAGCTACAGAGGTATGATCGGCTCATTACTTTATCTTACTGCAAGTAGGCCAGATATAATGTTCTCTACATGCTTATGTGCTAGGTTCCAATCAGATCCTAAAGAATCACATCTTATAGCTGTTAAACGGATTTTTAGGTATCTTAAGGGAAGTCTGAATCTTGGAATTTGGTACCCTAAAGATACAGGTTTTGACCTTGTTGGCTATACAGATTCTGATTATGCAGGGTGTAGGATTGATAGAAAGAGTACATCAGGGAGTTGTCAATTCCTTGGTAGAAGGTTGGTATCCTGGTATAGCAAGAAGCAGCACTCAGTTGCAATGTCGACAGCTGAAGCTGAGTATGTTGCTGCTGGGAGTTGCTGTGCACAAATTCTGTGGATAAGGAACCAACTTCAGGACTATGGACTGTTGCTGAGCAAAATTCCAATATTCTGTGACAACACAAGTGCCATAGCCATAACCAACAATCCTGTTCAACACTCGAGGACCAAGCACATTGATATCAGGTATCATTTCATTCGAGAGCATGTCATGAATGGTACTGTAGAGTTACATTTTGTACCTACAGAGCAGCAAATTGCAGACATCTTTACTAAACCACTAGATGAAATCACTTTCACTAGACTGGTTTGTGAACTTGGGATGTTAAATTCTACTGACTAACAAGTTGGTAATCAAAAACTGCAATTTGAAGCTGATAAATTCACTGGTTGATTAATTTCAATATTTTTAGGACTTGTGAATTTATCTACCAAAAATCATTTTCCAGCTGTTAAGATTCAATTTTAGATAAATACCTTGTGCATGCCTGCTTAATTTATTAATATGGTATTTATTTAATTTTGATCTTAAAAAATATTTAAGTGCTTGTATTTAATTGATAAATTCTTGGCACTTATTTATTTAAATATCATTTGAAATTATTTTAAATAAAAAGAATGAATATTCATATTTATTCTCTTATTTAAAATAAAAGTAAAATAATAAGAAGCATAATTTATTTATAATAATAATTTTAACAATTAATGTTATTATTGTTATTTATGAATATTTTGTGAAAATAATATTTGTGAGTAATTAATTATTAATTGATTAATTATTCGTATTATTCATGAATATTGTTGGCTATTAGTAACAAAATTTAGTATCACTTGAAAATTTGTCTAAGTACTGAGTGGCGCCTATACAGCATACTCACTGTATAAGCGCAACTCATTCTCTTGTACTTAGAACTTTTCATGAAAAATCTCAAGTGGCGCTCAAGTGTTGAGTGGCGCCAATACAGTGCATTCACTGTATAGGCGCAACTCACCACTTCAATTTACGTTGCTAAATAAACCTGAGTGGCGCCAATACAGTGCACACACTGTATAGGCGCAACTCAAGTGTTGTGAGTAAAAATTGGCCAAGTTAGATTTCATTTCTAAGTGGCGCCAATACAGTGTAACCACTGTACAGGCGCCACTCACCTTTACTTGGCTAATATTTTCATTCTGTGGCACAGTAGGTTGAGTGGCGCCTACACAGTATAACCACTGTAGGAGCGCCACTCAGCACTTAACATTTTTTTATTTCTTTGCTGTGCCTATAAATAACTGAGTAGTGTTTTCTTTGTTGTCGTTTTGTTACATACACGGTTACACACAGCATCAGCGCAACACAAACACTAGTTCAGATCTACTTTTTAATCGAACATTACTTGACCATTTCATGCCCGATTTTTAAACTAAAATCAGTTTTGTGATCACCTTGAACACATCTGTCTTTTGCAATCGGTTTCACTTGATTTGATTAAGGTTTTAAAATTCACATTTTTGGCAAAATTCAAACTGTTTGGTCACTGTTCTATAGTGTTCAATCGATTAAAATTTTATTGATCTTAAAAGTGTGCTAAAAATTACTAGGAGTTTATTAGTTGTTAATTTTAAGAAAATTCAAGTAATTTTTGAAGTTAGGGTTTTAGTTCAAAATTTTACTAAAATTATTTGATTTTAATTAGTACTTTTAATTATTAAAAATTACTTTTCATTTTTGATTAAATGGGGAGTCATTTTGAGATTAAAAAGACTAATTATTTATCTATTTTAGCAAATGATTGGACTGAAGCAGGGGAGTTGGGTAACTGGGCTAGGTTCTTAAATGAAAATTCATTAGTCCGATACGCACTAACAACTTCTGTTCCATTGAATAAAAATTTATTAAGACAGGTCTACAGGTCTGCTCAAGACACGTCTACAGATGGGATCCTGAGCTTCTCTTTCAAAATTCAGAAGCAGAGAGTGCAGATAACAGAGAATGATATTAATAGAGCACTGCATCTGCCCACTGAAAACTTTGAGGAGGATCCAGCTCAGGAAGATTTAGACAACTTCTTCATGTTCATCCACTGCACCAGAGAAAACTCTAATCTTCCAAGGAAGATCTACAAGAATCACCTGCCAAAAGAATGGAATCTGTTTTTCAACATCCTATCTCATGGCTTTGCACCAAAGACGGGTGGATTCCATGGCATCACTCAATTCAACAAGGTGATAGGATATGCAGTGGCAACAGGCACCAGAATTAACTTCGGCAAGTTGATCATGGCTGAGATCTTGAAGAATCAGGCCAAAATGGAGAACTTCTGCCTGTATCCAAGATTCTTGCAGCTAGTGTTGAATGAAGTTCTTGAAGCTGATCAACTTAGGATGTTTCAGAACAGTCAAATGGATGAATCACCCTCTCTACAGCTAAGGGCATTGGTGTTGCTCAATACTGAGACTGATTATCCCAACAGGTATGCTCCTGCACCTATGACTGAGCCCATCAGGGATTTTATTGCTCTTCTTAGACAGGAAAGTGAAGAAGATCAAGAAGAAGAAGCAGCAATCTCTGACGATGAAAGAGAAGCTGAAACTTCAAGTGGTTCTGGAAGCTCAGCAGCAATGGAAGAAGAAGAAGAATCAGGCTCTGATAATGAAAATGAAGATATGGAAGAAGCTGATTCTGAAAATGAGCAAGAACCTGTTCCTGAAGAAGAACAAAGGAATTCCCCTAAAAATCCAACAGAGGAGATAGTGGTTGAGCCAGAAGTAGAAGAAGAACCTCAAGCTACAGATGTATACATCCCTAGCATGTCTGATGAAGGTATGGATGAAGGTTCACTTCTTTACTTTGACCTCTCTGCTTTTCTTTCAGATGAACATGTCACAATATCTCCATCTGTGCCTCAAACGGCAATGCACACACTAGAGCCCTCAGTGGCCATTGAAGCTGGCAATGAACTTGGCAACCCACCAGTTCTAACCAATGCCAGAGAACAACAAACAGATCCTTCATCACCTCCAACCAGAAAAAGAACCCATGAAATAGATGATAGGACCGTTTCTCAACCGGATCAGGACATTTTTCAAATATCCCCTACAGCTCTGCCTTCTCAAAAACGTCGTAAAATGGATTTTAAGCCAAAGGCATCTGTGAGCCAGGAACCTGATTCTCCAATCTCTGAACACCTTCTTTTTCTTCGTAACCTCAATTCTGAAATTGATAAAATCTTGAAAGGTCCGGAAAGAGAAACAGAGGTTGTAACATCCGCTACTTCAGTAGCTTGTACTGTTTTGGTTGATCCAATTCAGACTCTGTCTTCACAGACAGTAGGGGGCATCACTGACTCTCACGAGCCATTCATTACATTGTCAAATGTGGTGACCCCCCTGGACTTAACATCTCCAGATCCTATTAAGGATGTTTTCCCTCCCCAAGTGGGTGAAGTGGAAAGGCAACTCTCCCATAGAAGGGAAGAGGTCTCCATTCAAGGAGAAGCTGTATCAACAGCACCACCACTTCAAGTGGAAATGCCTTCACAGGCTTCGCGGGGCATCACAGGCTCTTACTTGTCACATATTACATTGCCTGAGGTGGTGACCCCCCTGGAAATTCCAAGTCCAGCTCCTTCAACGGAGGTCCTCCCCACCTCTACAGGTCAGGTGGAGGGACAACACACCCATAGAAGGGATGTGGACTCTATTAATAGAGTATCTGCTACTTCGGTAGTAGAACCTGTTCAGGGTGTCTCTGGACAGGTAATGCCTTCAATGGCTTCAGCTGGCATCACTGATTCTTTTATATTGCCAATCATTACAGAATCAATAGTGGTGACCACACTGGGTCTAAACTCCCCAGTTCCTGAAAAAGGAGTTCTCCACACCCACAGTGGTCAGGCGGAGAGGCAACCTACCCATAGAAGGGATAGGGATTTTCTTGCAGGTATTGAAGATATGGATGCTATAATGAGTGAAACATTTAACCTAAGTGATCTTCAATTCCCTGACCCCGATCAGCCAAGTGTGAGTGTTGAGGGTCGTGCTCAAACAGTTCCAGTGAGGAGTGAGACACCCACTGACCAAATATTCACCCCACACAATACACACACTGCACATAGCCAAAGGATTCTAAATCTGGAGGCCCAGGTTACTGAAATTCATCATTCTTTAAGCAAAATCTTGGAAGTGCAAGAGCAGCAGCGATCTGAAATGAAAGAACTCAAAGATCTAGCTCAACAGCTGTTGGCTTAGAAGGCTCCTGTCTCTACTCAATCAACTCCAACAGCTCAGATGACTCCGATCAGAAGGGAGGATAACCCAACTGAGGGGGAGAGATTAGCACAAGAAAAAGATGTTGGAGCTGCAATGATAATGGAATATACAGCTCAGGGGGAGATGGATTTCTTCTATAGGCCTGGAGCGAGGCAACTTGAAGAAGGAGAAATCTTTGAACCCTATGTGCCAATGGATATTCCTACTGAAGCTGAGATAGAGAAGACTGTACAGGCTGAAGGGATAGACGTCGAAGAGGAGTTTGCTGAAGAATATGCCTTCGATAATGACTGTCTTCTAGTTGGTGTGGATGAAGTCATTACGAGAGGTGTATCCGAAGCTCAGGACTTAGTAAAGAGAAAATGGAAGAGAGTGCAGCAAGCAATTGAAAGGAGGAACAGAGTGAAGGACATAGAAGCAAAAGTAGGTCCTGATTGGGATGAAGCAAGGAACTTGCTCAAGAAGAAGGAGCTATCCCTTTCTAATAAGAAAGACAGAGAAGTCCTTGATCTCTTCAGAACCATGAAGGACAAATTTGAAGATGTTCATGAATTCTACTCCATGCTGTCCGAGGAAATTTCAAGTGTGTCAGTCAGTGCACTTAAAAATGGCTGGAAGATGCACATAAATACAACATCACTGGGGTCGAGGGTTCTGTCGACAAAGAGCTTTGAAAAGATGAATATAGTGGAGCTGTATGTGCTGAAGAGGAAAGTCATCTTTGGAGGGCACAAAACAAATGAGATACTGAGAGACATGATTGAAAAGAAGATAATGGAGATCGGTGTTGAAGCATTTGAAAAGCCTCCAGTTGTCAAGTACTACAAAGCAACAACTCTTCACAACTTAACTTTGTCAGACGAGTGTTTGGACTCAAGCCATCTCTTGTTCATGCAGTATGTAGAGGGAAAACTCAGGAGTAAGAAGAACAGAACTGCAGAAGACCTTAATGCTGCTGAGTTGATCTATGCATTCAGGCTGAACAGAGCAATTCAAACTTCAGGAAGATATCTTTTGGAGACGTCCAGATACTACCAAGATCCAGTGTTTGTTAGAAAAGATGACGGCACAGAAGTACTCGAATCCATCCCAGATTCTGAACCTTGCACTCACACTGATTCAAATGGAATAAAATTCTTACTACTCAAGAAGGATGGTGTGATCAGAAGGAAAGAATTATCAAAGCTCAAAAGAAACAACTCTGAGGTTATTCGAAAAGTCTTCTCAAAGGTAAAAAGATCCACTGTCAAATCAGACAAGAAGGCTTTGAGGATGATTGAAGATACACTAAGGGAGAAACTGGCAGAAGAGTCAATGCACGACACTGACAGAGTAAAAGGTTTTCCGAAAAGGATAACAGTGTTCGTGTTTACAAAGAGACAATCTTTGGCCTTCGAGTCAATCTCCAAAATGAATTCAACGGCATTTCTGACTGAGATTTTAAAGAAGCTAGAAGATCCACCTCCAGTTAACACTCTTGAAGTAGAAGCAAGAGATTTGGTGAAGGCAAGGTTAGAGCAAAAAGAAGAAGAGCTGAGGAAGCATTATTCCGAAACAAGGTCAAAGCAAAAGCAAGACACAGTACAAAGAAGCAGAAGACCATAGAATTATTTGTTCAGTCTAGAGGAACAAACTTCTTTTGTACACAAAGAAATCTGGAAATATAATATCTAATCCAGAATGTAATTAATATTATTTACTGTCTTTCTGCGCTTTACTTTTTCTTGTAAGTATCAGTTGAGTTATCCTCTCACAGGATTTGCTTGTCGATCTCTCTCAATCAAATAGGGGGAGATTGTAAAGCATAATGTAACGTAGTATGTAATAGTGATAACGATAACTCAACTAAGAAACAAAGACAGATAAATAATACTAACATGCAGCACAGAAATTCAGAAGGACATAATCAAGAAGATAATACATTCATCATTGCTGAGCTTTCAAGACAGAAGAATTACTGAACGTCAGTGAGAGAAGTTCATTAATATGTTCAAGCCTCAGTGACAAATAAGAGTTCAGAAGACTTCATTCTAAAGACAGAACAGTGATCCATGTATAATTGTCAAAGGGTTTCAGTGATCAGAAGCAATGCAAAAGTCCAGGGTTAGTCAGCTGAAACAGAATAGAGATTAAGGGAATTCATTCGGTGTTAGTCGTTTGTGAACCAGACCAGTGCACTAAGCGTCAGCACAACAAGAAAAGAATTATCTTAATTAATCAAGAGAAAATCAGTTGATCAAGCCAAGCCAGAAGAGTAAAATCCAAGTGGTAATTAATTCAAGAATTCAAGATAAATATGCTAAGGAAGGAATTACTACAATTGGTGGTTTTATTCTTGAAGCTGTGAAGAGGTGCAGTCTACATTTCAAGGTGCAACAATTTTGTCAAGAGAAGGCACACGAAATGGTGTCTAAGTCATGAGTGGCGCCTATACAGGGTAACCACTGTATAGGCGCAACTCAAAGTCTAACAGGTACAAGCAAGGCTCACTTATTCTAAGGGATGAGTGGCGCCTGTACAGGGAACACACTGTACAGGCGCAACTCACAAACAAGGCGCAACATGCTGTGAAATCTCTAAGGCATGAGTGGCGCCTATACAGGGTAACCACTGTATAGGCGCAACTCACACAAAAGGCGCCACTCAAGAATACAAATTCAACAAGCTTCAAGTGGCGCCACTACACCACTTCCACTGTGAAGGCGCCACTCAGGACTTAGCATTGTGGGAAAATTTCCAAGAAGTCTACAAATAAATATGGGTTCAAATCAATTGTTTTAATAGGTTATCATCTTCAAGCTATCAACAAATACAGCCGGGAAGCTCCATTAAAGACACTCATTTATATCTCCCAACTGTAATTGTTGTAATATTATTTTGAACCCACTGCAGCTAATCATTTGATTAGATTTGTAGCACCCCAGGGATTTAATAATAACTTGTTATTTCCCAGCTTTGTGTTTTATTTACTGCCAAGCTCATATCATATAAAAACACAAACACTTCCGCAAAACAAAGTTGAAAATCTACAACATCATATTCAACCCCCCCCCCTTCTATGATGATTTTGGACCTAACACTCTCAGAACTAGATATAACTATAGCATCATCGTCAGTATCCGAAGAAAATTCAGAGGAACCAGGAGAGGGTGGTGGTTGTGAAATAATGCCACGAGCCTGCAATAATATAATATGCAAAGCAAAAAGGGATAAGATCACCTTAAATCTACAGTTAAAATCCTAACGTCTATACCACTCTGCGTTATCTAATCCTATCTTACCATTACTCTCTCTTCTTTTATTAAATGATCTAGTTGTTTAACTTAATCCAGGCTTGTTTCAGTGACCAAAACCTTAGCTCTGATACCAACCTGTGGCGCCCTCCCGACCCGGGGTCTAGATCGGGGAGTCACTAACACTCTATATGCATGCACCCTAAATAACAACAATAGAAAATACGCATAAAAATGACCCCGACTACTAGCCTGGACCTTTCAAGATAATGGTATGAAACAAGCACACAACTACATTCATTTATATTTACATTTACAGTAACCGAAATAATATTACAATTCCTGAAACATCTCAAAATCTACTAATAAAATACAAGACTAAACAAAGTCTTTTCCTTCCAACTCTGCCTCGATCCTACCTGTTCAATCTCAGCCAGCCTAGCATAGTTCATGTATGACATATTTTTCCTGGCAGTCTGCTTAATACGGACCATGATTCTCAGAAGCTGTAGAGGTTAGAAAATAAAAGAATGAGCTACAAAAGCTCAGCAAGTAACCATATAGGTTAAAAACAGTTCTACAGGCTTATAGATAATTTAAAAAAAATCTTTTCTCAAAACCATGCTTTAAAATCATTGCTGGACCTCATTGTCCCAAAGTTGTAATTAAAATTCTCGTCAGGGTATTCATTACTCGTAAAACTTCCTTTTATAAAATCACTGGTACAAGGTAAATAAGAAACTGGAAAGTAATAATCAATTGCAAGTATAGGAGTAATCTGCAGGGTTAGATGGATAACAGGAAGTAATGTCTAACAATTGAGACAAGTCAAATCAAGGTATATCTGATAATTGAAGATGTATATGACAGGTTATAACAAGGCATTTCATTTTTCATTACTAATCATTTCAAAGTCCATTTGTATAAAACGGTCCTTTCATTAGGACTGATTCTTTCAAAACATTTTATAAAACTGTCCTCTCATTAGGACCTTGCTTTTCAAATCATCTATAAAACTGTCCTCTCATTAGGACCTTTACTATGCAAATCATTTATAAAACTGTCCTCTCATTAGGACCTTTACTGTTTAAAAACAATTCATTTTGGTTGAAGTTTTCTCACAACGCCAGACAATACGGGTGATCAGCCACGTAAAGTCCCCATAACGGACTAAAGTCCCTCTGGACATAAAGAGTACTCATAAAGGCACTTATTGCCATTGGCCTTGGGCTATCTCATTATAGCCATTGACTATCTCATTATAGTCTTCACATAAAAAGTGCTGGACCGGCATCACTCGGCCTCTTACGCCTCCAACCTATAGGAATCCGCAGAAACCATTTTGATCGGAATTCCTATAATAACCAAAACCTTTCTTTTTAAAATTACCAATTCATTTGATGAAAAAGACTTTTTGAAAATGGTGATAGCATAGGTCACAGTTCAAGGTCTCTGATTTAAGATTTGTAAAACTAGTTTATAAGCTGTCAGTAGCAGTTCAGGGATTGAAAAGTTTAAAGTTCAATTAAAGAATGGTATAAGGTTGCAGTTTAAGTAAAACAATTAAAGTAAAGCAGGCTGTAACTTAAAGCAGTTGAGATAAAGTAAAATAATCGCAGGGTCATAAAACAGTTCATAAAACAGTGCTTAAGTTTAAAGAGATTAGGCAGTAGTTACTTGCCTCAAACAGGAATGCTACAGCTGCTGAACAGGTAGATCGCCTACACCAGACACTAATTCTCTACTTTAGCTTTCCCTCTGTCTTTCACCTCAATATCCTTCGTAGCTACACATAAATAATACTATTTCAGTAACTCATATACTCTCGACGTTCTCAATAACGTCTAACTATTCTACCCTTTCGTTAACTATAATCCCTTAACACATAATAATCCACTGTAGACATACTCTGCTATATAATCACTTCTACACTGGCAAGCAAGTAGCACATAGACAATTATATCATTCACAGCATTCCTGACTGATAGCCTTTTCCTATACAGAAGTGGTGTGTCATTAATGTTTTACAAAGTCATTTTAGTTTTAGATAATTTTGGCAGCACCTCCTCTGTAATTGGAAGCTGCCTGTCGGAATACAACCGACCCAAACAATCATTCAAACATATATATACGGCCAATCACATATTGTTTCAAATCTATGCCATATAAAGCAATGTCTATACCCTTATATAATTAACATCACTAATCACTTAAATTATAACCCTTATTAGTAATGCCTTTATAATTCCTAGCTATAAACTCACATCATTCTTATAAATACACATATACATTTGAATATTTAAGTAACAAAGGAATTAAGTCTCAATTAGACATGGCATTTAGCATCAATGTGGGCTAAAATTTACATATTAGCTCTATTCGAATACAATTATTCATACATGCCACCAAATGTTTATCATACCAAGCTATATCCACAACATTATAAAGATTTAACTCATAATATCATTTAATCACCAAACTTCGAACACAAATATACACATATACATTTTCAAAATTGCTATTACTACTTTAGCAACCACTTGCAATTAACCAAAACACCTCAATTAACCGATTTGAGTCATCAATTTGCACCCATTACACCATTGTACTTGGAATTGCAAACAAGCATGTATATTCAATAAATGCCAATAAAAATCTTTACTTAAAATTCATATACTAACTTATTCAATCTAAATCCGGATATGAATTAATCATATAACATATCAAATCGATCTAGCTATAGCATTTCAGGAAATTAAAACTTATATTATCATTTAAGCCGAATAATGCACCAAATAGTGACATGTAATTGCCAATTTCCAGGAGTCATGACATTATACATTAAGAATTAGACATTTATCTCATCAACATATCTCATAACCGAGCTTAGCATACAATTTAGCATATATATGTTTTGCTATTAATCGGCAATTTAACAAAAGTTGCCGGAACATCAAAACCTTAATCATGCAGAGGTAGTCAGTACCACAATTAGTCCTCATAGCAGCAAGACAACACATAATCGAGCACATAGATTCAAGTACAAATCGAGCATGATGAAGCCTTGGCCGGAAAATGAGTGTTTAAATCGGAAAATGCACAAAACGACATCCAAGTCGACATGCAAGCTAAATGGATAACAAATCAAGCAACTAGATTACATTGTTAACCTTAACAACCCCTCATGGCAGCAACCACACCACCGGCTCCCCGTAGGTCACGGCCGGTGGTGACAACTTCCGGTGGAACCCCATTAATGGGTGTTCTTACACCAAAGTTGTCCCCTTCCACCTATTATTGCGAAATCACACCTTAAATCAAGAAACCAAGTACTCAATTCAGTTGCATGCAATCGATTTCTGCATATATACATACAAACTCAAAATCAAAGAATCATATACACATCTAAGACATGATACTAGTAAAACTCAAAGCAACTAGCAATTTTAACATGAAAATCAATAGGAAAAGTAGAAATCGCCAGGAGGGAAGAACAGCTGACCTACGAACTAAGGTACAGAGCAAATGAGGAAGAGAAGAAGCGATACTGATGTTATAAAGCCAAGGGCAGAAAGGTACTTTCACAGCTGCTAGTTTTCTGAATTAAAATAATTAATAAATCGAATTTTTATGGAAAATGGGTACAAAAACAAGTTTCATATTTTTAAAATTACTATCATGAATTTAGAAGCTTCCCCATATTTTTAAAATATTTTTCTGATAAATAAATAATTAAATAAAAATCTTTGAAGTTTTAGCACAGAAATAGAAAATAAGAGTAGAAAAATCATTAAAAATAATTTTGGGCTCAAATAAAATAAACTTCTATTTTTCAAAAGTCTCAGAATATTTAAGAAACATTTTGGAAAAGATTTCATGATTTTTGGACATTCCAATAATTAAATATGGAATTTAGAAGAGTAATATCTCTAGAATAAAACAGGAATGAAAGATTTATATAAAATCACTGGGACTAGAATTAAATACATCACCATTTTTAGAAAGTCTCTAAAATCACATAGAAGCTATATATAAAATTTCATAATTATTGGACACACCAATAATTTTTTAAAAATCAAACAGTTACTCAATTAAGCATGGAAAATCAATTAATCACTTAATTATATCACTTAAGCATAATGCAGTCAAACAGACAGTCAACTAGACATATAAAATGACCACATATCATATCTTAACACATTAAAACACATAAATCATATACCTCATATTATTCAAATAGATTTAATTATCTCGATCGTTACAGTATAAAAATTCAAACTTGATCTCTTGGGTGGCTATTGGTGTGCGTAATTGCTATCTACTTAGGTCTCTAGTGGTTCACATTTGATGTTAAACTTGCATAAAGTTATAAGCCACCTCTCTCATTTTTAGTTTTGCTTATCACTCGGTGATACTACTTTTTATATTATAGTTACACTAAAGATTCTAAGGCAATGCAAATGTTCTTTCTTGTTGTTTATTGGCTTATGAGGTGGCAACCTACTTGTTTAGTGTAAAAATATATTCAAATTTATTTAACTCACCGACTTCCCTTGAGATATTCAAACACATAGGTATCAGTTGATCTATATATGTCAGTTGTGAATGAAGGGTTGTTGGGCACACCAGCACATGCATATCAGGCTTCTATTTTTCTCCCCTCCACCGTCTAATTACAGACTAGGCATAAACATGCATTGAAGCATTTGGTCTGCCTATAATTATATAGATTTTTAACTTTCTTATAGCTTTGTGTATACACACTTATTGTTTTTTTTATTGCAGATTATTTATCATTCTGAACTCAAACTTTGAGGATTTTTTATGGAAAATCTCATATAATTTAAATTGATGTTCAGGTCATAGACATCCCTTTGGATTGTGAAGAACAAGAATCTTATATGTCAATGCCTAGTGCCTACACTGATATCTCTGAATACTAAATTTAAGAGAATGTGCCTCCACACGTTCTTCGCTTTCATTATGGGTTTGGATTGTGAAGCACAAGAATTTTGTATATGAGTGCTCTCATTGATGTCCCTGACTACCAAATTTCAAGATGTGCCTCTACGTGTTCTTTACTTTGGCCATGACTGGTTATATATATACACAAACATACATATTGTCATGTTGGTATGTTTCTATGTTGTGTTATTCTTCCTTATGTTACGAAACTTTCTTCGTTTCTTTCTAGATTTAAAATTAGGATATTAATTGAGCTAAGCGAATAGCCTGGTGCAGTTACGAATTTGAAATATATTCTCTGTATATGATGGTGCATTTCGTTTTCCATCATATAGTTGAGGTTTTACAATTTTGTTGTAGTGTCACGGAAATTTTTTTACTTTCTTATTTTATTGAACTCAATTTTTTTAACTTTTTTAGTCTTGAGTTGGTTACATAAAATTCAAGTTGAACTTCATTACTTTATAACTTAATTTGTTGTAATATTTTAGGATATGACCAATTTTATGATCATTTTCGGAGTTTGAGGCATAACGTATGAAGAAATTATATTTGTCTTAAAAATCCACAATATCAATTTCTGCGATGGAAATCAGATATACCAACTAACAAGGTTTATGAAACCAGCTCCTGGAAGTTGAGCAAAAGCTGAGGCTGATAAGTGTCATGAGAAAAGGGAAAAAACTATTTTAATTTGTGAATTAGGTGAATCATTTAGGAAACTGGGTTTTCCTTTGCCTATTTGGTAACACTTAATCCAGCTTAAAATTTTCTTTTTTAGTCAACATATGGAAATTTTGACTATTTCCTTCATTTATATGAGTGTGCTTTTATTTTATTGGCTTTGTCCATTGTGCAAATATTTCTCCAAGTATAATGCAGATGTTGGGTTTTGATTTAGTTGATCTCCTTATCTTAAATTACTTTTTTCCAATCAATATGTTCATCTCGGTTGTTCCCTTTATTTATTGGGATTTATTTGGATATTTTTGTAAGTGTCTGTCATACATGTTTCCTTAAAAATATTATATACACTCATCTTATTTTAATGTATGTGCATGCATCATATGTAATCTCTTTTTTGTTATAGTTCTTTATGTAGAATCTTACTATTTTTATCTTCCCACTACAATTAAGAATAGAACATATTTTACCTTAGTGACACCTTAGTGACTTGAGGATTGATTTTGAAAAAAAAATCAATAATTAAGAGTAGTTGATATTAATATCTACAATTGATTATTAAAAGATTGGCATTAAACTAACGGTTTAAATGTGTTCCTATATATAACCTCTGAATATTTCATATATTTTGTAACATAAATTATAAAAATATTTGAAACTAGATAACTGTAGATATTCACAAGATTCCATACATAACTAGAACAAAATAAATCACTTCATATAATCTAGAATATATCTGTGCGAGGCAAGGGCTTTAGAGCTAGTTAACAACAATAATACAAACATCTCACATTTTTTACAATCATTTACAAATCGTTTACAATAATTAAAGTATTCAAATCCTTTTTAAAGACTTGTAAAAGGTAAGTTTAAGTTTATAACAAATGTATATCTATTTTCTAACTTTTTGGATTAACTTATGATGAGTTGTTAAATAGATATATATTCTATTATGGGTTATTCTTTTTTAGTTAGAAATTTTAGGAGAAGATTCAAAATATATAATGAATTAATACTGAATTTTAAATTTTAAAAATTTTAAATTATTTTAATTTTATGTGAGAATTATAAATTTCTTAAAATTTTGTTAATTTATGAGAGATTTATAAAAGTAAAAAAATTTTAGAAAATATTTGAAATCAACTATTTTATAAAATCTATCATTGTATAAGATCTAAAAATTTCAATAATATTTGAATTATAGAAGAAAGGAATATCATGAATTTTTTAATAAGATTTAATACATACCAAAGTTTTACTTAAGTACATCGGTACCGAGTATAATCAATTGCCTATTACTTTTCCTATCTAACACAAAAATGGATATTAGTCATTGTTGCTATCATTAGTAAAGATCTCGAAATTATTGCGCTCCTCAAACTTATTACTTTCATCATATTCATCTTCAAAAAATTTATATTCTTCATCTTCATCATCAACAAACTCATTATCATCAACAAACTCATCTTCGTTAATTTCCTACAAAAAATAATAATAAATAAATTTATAAACAATTACTATAATCCCAATATGTAGTTGTATGTAATTGTGAAACATACCATTCAATTTGTTATTTGAATGAAGACGAACATAATATACACTATATAATGTCTCATCATAATATATATATATATATATATATATATATATATATATATATATATATATATATATATATATATATATATATATTATATTGTATAAATATAAAATTTATTACCGTGATAATGGGATAACTTAACTTGTCTAGTAATATGTGTTCGTGCACACGCCTGACGCTTTGAAAACAAAAAACAATACAAACTCCTTCCCGAGTACTAGAATCAAGTTGTTAATAACCTTAACCATATTTGTTTCCCTTCCTCCTCATCGTCATAACTGCTGAACAAACCTATCTTCGCTATAAGGTCATCTTTTTCAACCTTTTCTAAGGCAACTTTAACACCGTAAAGAAGAAAGTAAAAGGCTTCCAACACCTCACTCCTTTCTAGGTTCATCATAACTGAAAATACAACACGTTTAGTAAATTATAAAAAAAAAATATTTTATCTTTATCAAATTATTTAAAATTTATACCATCTGGAACGTCATGTAGACGAGATTCAAAACTGGATTGGACTGACAATTTATACCAAACACCTGCCCAATTAAAATGAACCATATGACCACCAATTTTGATCTTCTATTTCTGTGCATGCTCAGCACTACTTCTTGACTTAAACGTCACATACATGCTCTTATATTCTCTGCTGAAACATAAATGTTATTAGAATAATATGCTTAAAAAATAAAATAAAAAGGTATAAATTGTATGAAATAGTACCTTCTAAAATCAACATATTTTTCCATTGGGACATCTTTGAAAAGCTCTTGAACATCTTCCTCTGTAGTACCAGAAGGGATATTCAAAACAACTAAAGTTCTCCCCCTTCCTCTGAAGTTCTGCATGAGAAATTTGAATTAATCTTCCCTAATTTGAATTTCCAAGTTTTGAAATACAAGATGGAATGTAGACCAGTGTAAAATTTATCAGATTTAAAACCAAAATAAAGGAGGAAAACTATACTGCAAAATACCCCAACAAAAAAACCAAAGCTAGTTTATAGTCTTTCTTTGGTCATGTTTGACACCATGTCACATGTGTCTTAGCCTCTTAGGCTTTGGTCTTTAATTATGTTCATCTCACGTCCACATGCATGTAAAATTTGATTTACCATTAACTTTTTGCTTATTTTCTTATTTGTTTACAATCTTGTTATTAGTCATAAGATGCTAATCATCTGTTTTCCATTTACTAGGCTAATTTGCATGCTTTATATTATATTAATTAATTTTTTATTTTATTTAATAATCATAAACTAATTTTATAGAAGGGTTGTACAAAACTCGAACCATATTGTAAAGACTAGCTTTTGGTTTAACAAAATCATAGTTATATTACAAAGAATGAATTAGACGAATACAATTAACCACTTGAAATTCACCCTTATAGTACTATTCGACTTAAAAAATGAACACAACAATCTAAGTAAGAATAGGCTTAATTGGGGTAAATACATAGGCCTAAAAAAGAACCAAATGGACATGATTACTACTTCAGAATCCACAACTAAATCTGGTTAAATAAAATATAAAGGAAATATCAACTTCTAGAAAAGAGGACTCGATCAAACAATTAATGAAAGCCTCTAGTATTGGAAATTTTTAACCAATAATAATATAAAACAACAAATACCAAAATGTAGTAGATATTCAATTTTGTTTCAACATCTGAAATCTCACCTCGAGGCCAACTTGGGACCTTTCAGATTCTGCTCTACAAATAGAAAGACACTAGTTACTCCTAAAATATAAATTTCAAAAGTATTAATAATTATATAAAGGAAAAAGATATATATATATATATATATATATATATAGGAAAACAAAGAAATAATAGATAAAAACGTTGTAGAAAGACGACGAGGTACTGTAACCAACAAACACATCTCACATCAATAACTGATTCACTTACTTTCAACTTCAACAAAATAATGGTAAAAAATGATTTGAATAGATACATACCTTCCTGCTCGGAAACAAATGGTTTCCGTTATCCTTCAATCAGAAAAGGTCATTATCATCATCCATTGAAGGATATATACCTAATTGCAGATCAATAAAGTAGAGTTAGGGTTTTAATGCATGGTCCCGCAAGTATCGACAATAATTTAAAATTCTTTTCAGAATTTACGGAATTAAATTATTACTTTAGTTGAGGGTTCGAGTGTTGGTGTAGGTGCCCTAGAGGCAATACAATGTTTCTTTTAATAGACCTTTATGTCATTTGATTATTCAATAAACGTATTTATTATGACTTTAATTACTGCGATATATTTTTTAGCATAATAAATGTCCTTAGAATCATGATACACATTGTATAGTTTAAATACATGACTTGAACTTGAGATTATATAATATATCATATTCTTAGAGGTCCCTAGTCGAGTATTATTATTATAGGACAATAATAATACATAAATAGACTAGTATGTTGTTTGACAGATAACCACATCTCATTGGTTATAAGTATGGGGATACTAAAGTCAATACATAGGTACATGTAGGAGTACATAGTACTGGACAGACCCACAGTGAGATTCTTCATGTTTAATAAAGTCATAAGAAAGACTCACAGTGATAATGGTGTAATCATCCTCTGACTTGAGATCATTATATTTCTATACGAGGATTAATATACTTTGACTACATTAAAAGTTACCTTTGACCGGGTGATGATAAAAGTGGACATCGGGTATATCATGAGTCGTATGAGAAATATGAATGATAGATAAAGGATTTAACCCTCATATAATTAGGAGAGATATTATTGACCTCTTGATTGAGTGAGACTATAAAATGCATGAACGTGCTCAAATAATGATTTATTTTTCATAGTCTACTCATGGATCAAGTAAACCCGGATTAAATGTTGTAGAGGATGACTAAATACATGCCTCGAGTTTAATCTATAATATATATACCGAGTTTAATCTATAATATATATATGGTTAAAGGGATTATATTACACGGAAACATTAATCATGAAAGATTTTATCGAATCACGATTTAATTATTGTTTAATTGGGTAGCAATGATGTATTACTAGATACCGCTCATTGTTTATAATTTTATTGGAGAATAAAATTATTGCCAATTAAATAATAGCCTATAGGGTCACACGCATGGAGCACTTAGAGGAATAGTTAATTTAAATTAATTGATGATTATTTGAATTTTATTATATTAATTAAGTGAGACTTAATTAATTGAGATAATATAAATTCAAATTAGAGGAGTATTTCTGCCCATAATAATTAAGTATGACTTAGTTATTAATTAAATAATAGAAATTCGTTTTATTATTTAATCCTATACCTACATGGGTTAGGTTTTGTTATTATGGGCCTATTAATCAGACATTATAAATAGATAATGTAGGCTTAAGAGACTATTACGTTTTTAAGAAAAACCCTAGAGTGGGCAGCAGCAAAAGGAGGCAGAAAATAACAACTCGAAACATCAAGAGGGAGGCTAGTACACCCATTCCGTAGTCAAGATCGTGAGACGTTCTTGAAGGTGCTCGTGTGGATACCATAGAGGTGTTTTTCGAGAGGAAGACACAAGTCGTGAAAGCTAGGATCTCTGTTGAGTTCGTGAAAGTCAAAATCATAATAGGTATAATTATGTTTCATCATAATCTGTCCAATCTTATACATGGATCCTGAGTTTGGGTTCCGATTTTTTTGTTATATTTACGTTTATCCGCTACGTGTTATGACACAGAACCTTACAATGGCATCAGAGCTACGTGTATAAGGGATTGATTTGGTTACGTGTTTTCTGTATTTGATGCATATGTGCCTGTTTGATGACTGCCATGCTACGTTCTTCATGTATATTCGAATTGTAATATGTTATGATGACTATATGTGATCTGCAATGTTATGGCATGATATGTGTGAGGCACTGTATGTATGTGATACGAGATACAGTCATACGAAGGTCGTCGGAATCGTTCTGAAGCGTTTAAAAACACAACTGCATAAGATGCAGTTTTCTGTGAATAGTGATTCTGTAAGTGAATAGTGTTTTTCGACGGAGTCAGAATGGGTTGAATTTACTCTTTCTGGAAAGGGAAAATCGCCATGAGCCAAAATCACGAATTTTTCGTGACCTATGGTGTTTTTTGGCCATTTGACATCGTTAAGGGCCTTAAAAACGCAGTTTTCTGTTCTTAGATCATAATTTTGAAATTTTGGTAATTTTATGTTCATGATATATATGATGCATGATGATATGATTATGCATTCTGAGATGTCAGTAATTGTTATGTGAGCATGGTGCATGGTTATGGCCTTAAGACCCTAGTTGTAATGGTTTATTCTTTTGGTTTGTAATAAATACGACTTGCATGTCGTTTTCTATTTGTAATTGTTTATCTCGAATGTAACTCGAGTTCTGTTGTAATTTCATTAGTATAGTTATTAATATAACATCCAAGAAGGACAAGGGGACAAGGAGGCAATCCATGGAGGCTAAGGAGTCAATGGAAGTAATAAAGAAGACATATGTAATAGTTACTTATTACCCCATAGATTGACCTTGATCTTTTCATTAGCTTGAAAAGATCACATAGGATTGGGCCATAACCATTGCACGTTTACTTTCATACTCTTTACATATGTTGTATGGAATGTATGTGTAGAGTAGAAGATGCATGCTTTAATTAGATTAATGATGTATGCATGTATTAGATACGTCACCCATGACATGCTTGCCATGCTAAACAAGATAAAATCTGTAACGATTTAAGATTTTAAAATTAATAAACGATCATGAGATTCTTGTGTTTATGAAATATGGATTTTTAAAACACGGAATTAAATATGGATTTTTGATATCTATAACTGGGATTTTCTGACAAAATCGGATATGCGTATTCGTAAGGTTGATGGGTTTTAAGTGTGACCATTGGTATCCTCCATCTACCTGGGAAATGAATAATTTAAGATGTCAATTTGAAATATTTGGTTCAAGGAAAAATTAAGGATCTCTTCATGATGTGATCATGATCGTTGTAAATTTTCTAAACCCCTTAACAAAATATTAAGTTTTACTCGGATGCTTTCCAATGAATGAACACTCATCGAATCCTAGATCGATTAGGGGAAGGACTGTCAGTGGCAGGGGACTCCTATCTATCGTGGTGAGATGCGACGAATATAAACGGTTATATTCGGCCATTGTATCATTGGGTCTAACTTAACTGAGTCGTCATAATAAGGTGAAAATAAACGGTTATATTCAACCATAATGAACTTAGAAGCATAGAGTTTGGTTAAAAGTCTATTAGATAGATAAGATCAATCGTTGTTCACTAAACTATCCAAGAATTATATATGATATAATTGACAACTGTTGTCTACCTAAATAATCATTTTAAGGACTTCCAGTGGTTGACTTAGGACATGACAAAATATGGATCTTGGCTCACTAGATAGAATTACGGGATATACTTTCCAAATTAATAGTAAGGGCTATTAATTTGATAAAAATAGTGGGAGATATATTATGAATATATCATAATCATTTGAACATAATAAATAACTCAGACAATCTAATGTTTATTTTGTGCTGTTAACATTGTAGATACCAAGTAATGGCAAACAACACAAACACACTATCCGTACGATCAGTCTTTGAGAAGGATAAGCTGACAGGAGGAAACAACTTCCTAGACTGGCAGAGTAATTTGAGGATTGTCCTCAGACAGGAGCGCAAACTTCATGTCATTGATATTCCTCCGGCAGGTCCCCTTCCTGAGGGCGCTACTGTTGAGGAACGAGCGGCCCACACAAAGGATGAGAATGATGCAAATGATGTTGCATGTCTTATGTTGGAAAGTATGAGTGATGAGCTTCAAAGACAGCATGTGCATATGGATGCATATACTATCAATGAGCACTTGCAAAGCATGTTTGCAAGCCAAACTCGTCAAGAAAGGTTCAACACGAGTAAGTCACTCTTTAATTGCAAACAAAGGGCAAGTGAACTAGTTGGCCCACATGTTCTGAAGATGATTGGTTACATTGAGTACCTTGAAACTTTGGGTTTCCCGATTATTCAGGAAATTAGTATTGACCTAATCATGAATTCTTTGAACAACAAATTCACTCAATTTTTTATAAACTACAATATGAATGAATTTGACAAAACACCTACTGAATTGTTGGCTATGTTGAGGACATATGAGACCAACATGAAGACGGCTGAACCTGTTCCCATACTGATGGTGGGCAATAAAGGTAAGGCCAAAGGGAAAGGTAAGTGGAAGGGTAAGAAGAAGACAGGATCTGATTCTACACCCAAGCCAAAGTCAGGTCCTAAACAGGATTTAAAGCCTAAAGGTGGGGTCGCTAAGGGTGAATGTCACTACTGTAAGAAAACTGGTCACTGGAAGAGAAACTGTTCAGTTTACTTGGAGGATCTGAAGAAGAAGAGGGCTGAGCAAGCTTCTACTTCAGGTATATATGTTATAGAAGTCAATCTGTCTATTTCTACATCTTGGATATTGGATACTGGATGTGCTTCTCACATTTATATAAATGTGCAGGAAATGCAGAGAAGTAGGACATTGGCTAAAGGAGAAGTGGACCTACGAGTTGGCAATGGAGCAAGAGTTGCTGCTTTAGCTGTAGGAACTTATTATTTATCTTTGCCCTCTGGGCTAGTTTTAGAACTGGAGAATTGTTTTTACGTGCCTGCGATTCGCAGAAACATTATTTCTGTTTCTTGTTTGGACAAGAAAGGTTTTTCGTTTACAATAAAGAACAACAATTGTTATTTTGCTTTGAATGATTTAACCTATGGCGTTGTGCATTTGTTTAATGGTTTATATGTTCTTGACTTAGATAATCCTGTCTGTAATATAGAAAACAAACGACTTAAAGTTAATGACTCAAATCAAACATACCTCTAACATTGTCGTCTAAGCCATATAAATGAGAAACGCATATCCAAATTACATAAGGATGGATACTTGGATAAGTTTGATTTTGAATCATACCAAGAATGTGAATCTTGTTTGCTTAGTAAAATGACTAAAGCCCCTTTCACTGGTAAGGGTCAAAGGGCCACTGAACGTCTGGAGCTAATACATAGTGATGTATGTGGCCCAATGCGTGTGATGGCTAGAGGAGGCTACTACTACTTTATAACATTTACTGATGATTTCAGTAGATATGGATATATATATCTTATGAGGAATAAATCCGATTCTTTTGAAAAGTTCAAAGAATACAAGGCTAAAGTAGAGAAGTAAATTGACGGAGGTGCAAGTATTAAAATCTTACGATCTGATCGTGGAGGAGAATACTTGAGCACAGAATTTAAAGATTATTTAAAGAAGTGTGGTATTGTATCACAACTCACTCCGCCAGGTACACCTCAATGGAATGGAGTTTTAGAGAGGAGAAATTGCACCTTGTTGGACATGGTGCGATCGATGATGAGTCATGCAGATCTTCCAATTAGTTTCTGGGGTTACGCTCTAGAAACAGCGGCTTTCACACTTAACTATGTTCCTACTAAGAAGGTTCAAAAGACTCCATATGAGATATGGAAGAAGAAACGGACAGGCATGAGCTTTATGAAAGTTTGGGGATGCAAGGCGTTTGTGAAGCGTCAAGTATCTGACAAGCTTGGACCTAAATCTGAAGAGTGCAATTTTGTGGGATACCCTAATGAAACAAAGGCTTATTATTTTTACAGTCCTTCTGAGCCAGAAAAGTGTTTATTGCTCGAGATGTTGTTTTCATGGAAAGAGATTTTGTTTCCAAAAGAAATAGTGGGAGAACTATAGACCTCGATGAAGATCGAGAACCACAAAATAGCATTGAACCTGAAGTGGAACAAGAGCATGATAATGATAATGCTCAATAAACACAGGTTGTTCGTAGAACTGGTAGAATTTTCCATGAGTCAGAGAGATATGGATTTCTCTTGACTCAATGTGGTGATTTGATGCTCATAGATGAAGATGAGCCTCTCACATGCCAAGATGCTATGAACAGTCCAGACTCTAAGAGATGGCTAGAAGCCACAAAATCCGAGATGGATTCCATGTACGAAAACCAAGTATGGACTTTGGTTGATCCACCTGAAGGGGTAAAACCCATAGGGTGCAAATGGGTTTTCAAGAAGAAAACTGACATGGATGGAAATGTTCAGACCTATAAAGCAAGGTTGGTTGCAAAAGGTTTCAAACAAATTCATGGTATTGGCTATGATGAAACTTTCTCACCAGTGGCTATGGTCAAGTCCATAAGGATTTTGCTTGCCATTGCAGCATTCCATGATTATGAAATCTGGCAAATGGATATCAAAACAGCCTTCCTTAATGGAACCCTTGAAGAGGATGTGTACATGACACAACCTGAAGGTTTTGTCGATCTAAGAAATGTTAGTAAGGTACGTAAATTACGTCGATCCATTTATGGATTGAAGCAAGCCTCTAGGAGATGGAATATCCATTTTGATGAAATAGTCAAAGAGTATGGCCTTGTTCAAAATGAAGATGAACCTTGTGTTTACAAGAAGGTTAGTGGGAGCCATGTGGCATTCATGGTACTATATGTTGATGACATACTACTAATGGAGAATGACATACCTTCTCTTAAGGCTGTTAAGACTTGGTTAGGGAACAACTTCTCTATGAAAGACTTAGAAGATGCATCCTACATTCTAGGAATGAGGATCTACAGGGATAGATCTAGAAGGATGATCGGTCTAAGTCAGAGTACATACATTGATAAGGTTTTGCATCGTTTTGGTATGTAAAATGAAAAAAGGGGATATGTCCCCGTGTCTCAAGGGATAACGATCTCTAAAGATCAGTGTCCGAAATCATTAGATGAGAAGGACCGCATGAGTAAGGTTCTATATGCCTCAGCAATTGGATCTATCATGTATGCAATGGTATGTACTCGCACAGATGTTTCGTATGCTTTAAGCATGACAAGCAGATACCAATCTAATCCAGGTGAAGGTCACTGGACGACAGTCAAGAATATTCTAAAGTACTTGAAAAGGACTAAAGATTCATTCTTGGTGTATGGAGGAGAGGAGAAACTGGTTGTAAAAGGTTACACCGATGCAAGTTTCCAAACAGACAGGGATGATACTGTATCACAGTCTGGTTTTGTATTTTGTCTAAACGGAGGTGCTGTAAGTTGGAAGAGTTCAAAGCAAGAAACATTAGCTGATTCTACAATGGAGGCTGAGTACATTGCATCTTGTGAAGCAACTAAGGAAGCTGTTTGGATTCGAAAATTCATTACTGATTTGGGAGTGATTCCATCAATCTAGATCCCATTGATCTATACTGCGATAATAATGGAGCCATTGCACAGGCTAAAGAACCTAGATCTCATTCCCGAACCAAACATATACTCAGGAGATATCACCTCATTCGAGAGATTAATGAAAGGGGTGACATACACATATGTAAAGTGCACACAAATGATAACATTGCAGACCCACTGACCAAAGGCTTGTCGCAGAAGAAGCACGACGGTCACACTAGTTCCATGGGTATTAGAGACATGGGTGATTGGCTCTAGTGCAAGTGGGAGATTGTTGGTGTAGGTGCCCTAGAGGCAATACAATGTTTCTTTTAATAGACCTTTATGTCATTTGATTATTCAATAAACGTATTTATTATGACTTTAATTGCTGCGATATATTTGTTAGCATAATAAATGTCCTTAGAATCACGATACACATTGTATAGTTGAAGTACATGACTTGAACTTGAGATTATATAATATATCATATTCTTAGAGGTCCCTAGTCGAGTATTATTATTATAGGACAATAATAATACATAAATAGACTAGTATGTTGTTTGACAGATAACCACATCTCATTGATTATAAGTATGGGGATACTAAAGTCAATACATAGGTACATGTAGGAGTACATAGTACTGGACAGACCCATAGTGAGATTCTTCATGTTTAATAAAGTCATAAGAAAGACTCACAGTGATAATGGTGTAATGATCCTCTGACTTGAGATCATTATATTTCTATACGATGATTAATATACTTTGACTACATTAAAAGTTACCTTGAGATCATTATATTTCTATACGATAACAGCAAATGATCCAAGTTTCCTCCTGACGCCTGTGAAGACATGTTGATTCAGTCAGAATCATCAATCATCCTTCCTTCCTTGATATAGAAGTTTAGAATAATTGCTTCTGTTAATTCATCCTTAGTATGTGAAAATCTTTATAGTATATTTGAATATATACATATATGGTTTGCAGTGTTTGAGAGTGTCCAGATGAAGTTGACTCTTTACAAATGACCTTGGCTGACAGGCCGAATTCAATAGATTCACTCTGTTGAGAGAATGAACTTAGTAACAGTTTTGCCATTTCTAAATCTATATCATTTTGGGAGGATATAAATTAGTTAACAGTTGTCTTGATTTCAATTTCATATTCTAACTAGAGGCAGAGCTGCTGGAACACTCATAGATACTTCTCTTTTCTAGTGCACTAGAGGCACTTACTCTCCCACCATCTTTAGTTGATAAAACTTTTCTTTTCAGGGGTTTAGTAGATGAAGTTGTATCTGTTTGAGTGTTTAGTTATAAGATCCGTGTTAGCGATTGTAGGTTTTCAATCCCTTGATATTGTCCTATAGCCATTGAGGGCTCAATATATCAATTATAATATTCTAATATTAATTGTTTAGAGAATATATCAAGACCGAGATTACCTGCTTTACCTCGAGTCGATTGCTCTTGTTCGGCATGACACATATATGCTTTTATTATTAGTGATTTTCAGATAAATAATATATATATATATATTATCACTAACAACAAAAATCATAATTAATTATAATGAAACAATAACAAACTAGCAATTCATGATAATTAATAATAATTTCAAAAAGCAAGTAATTATGCTCCTAATATCTCATCGTATTAAAATCCTGAAACTAATAAACATTTAATTGCTTCAATTCATAACTTTAATAAGATAAAATATCATTGCTAAATACTAAATAATCATAGAAATAAAAATTAGAATTTAACTTCATACATTATATCTAATAATTGTTATTCAAACATATGACAATTATACTCATAACAATTATCAGTGATATATGTAAGATCGAGAAAGTAGATGTAAAGAAATTTACAAGTCCTTTAAATATTGACATTTAATACTTATGATTCTTAGAACAATTTCTCGTAGACAAAAATAAATTTTAATAATAAAATGAAATAAAAATAACTATAAAATAAAAATACGTCAATCTTAAAAAAATAAAAACAAAATAAAAATAAACTTGCACACATATATATAGAAATAATGATACTAAAAGTTTGAAAACAAAAACAATATGTACCAATTGTTGGAAAACAAAAACAAAAAATTTACAATAGAGAATCCATATTTCCCTCTATGCATGTGAAGGCAGTTGCATTTCTGCATTTGCAACAACTTCATCTATCGTAACAAATGGTAAATAAAGAAGTTAGGGATGTTGCATGTACCTCTCACTATGCACGCCTTGCAATATGTTCCTAGAATTTATCTATTTAGGCTTATCATCCGTTTGAGAAGATGTAGATGAGCTTACAGTTATCTCAGTTATTTGTTGCATCAAGTGCAGTTTTTCCCTTATCAACTTCTAACTTACATGAGTTCCTTATATCTCTAGGGATTAATATATGGAAGTGGATGAATTGGTATTTGGTACTATGGTCTGGGTAAGAGATTGATGGGTTTTCAACCTCTTGGCCAGCTTCTAAAGCCATTAGGGGCTAACTGGAAAGAACTAATCGAGATAAAAAGATAATCACCTTAACATTCCAAAACATTTTTTTTCATCCCAAAGAGAAGGAAAAATATAATAAGGAATGGTAATAGATTACATTAAAGCACTTTCAATAAAAAAGTTTTGTCGGATCTAAAACTTTATCATTTAAAAGCATGATAAAAAAATTTCTTTAAGATACATATCCCATAATAAAATGCGGGAAAGTTGTATCAGAGAAGAAAGTTTCTATCCTTTATCAATTTCCTATAAGGCAAACTTCCCATAATAAAATACGAAAATTTATACCAAAGAAGAAATTCAACTCTCTTACCAAATTATATCTCGATAAAATGACTCTTTTTCTTTATACCTTAATACTGTATGATTTGAAAATAATTTTGCAAACCATCCTTATCAAATAGAGGACAATGATTTTTCGACTCATAATGCAATTATGATATTCATCATTTTCGTCCACCTGATATTATCCCTAATTTAAAATAGAAAATTTCATGATAATAAGGGTGGATGTATTCTTAGCAATACAGTACAAGGCCTTCAAATCAATAACCACTGTTTAGGTACTTTGAATCAATGTGAAGCATACATTGAAACAAGTGTTTGAAAATAAAAAATTTCACAAATGGTTGATACCTCGAAGTAAAAATAATTTTGGAAATATTTCTAAGTATATAAAATATTGAGAATTTTATACACATAACTTAGAAAATACTTCACCTCCCAGTATTAGTGATTTTTGAAATAAACATTAATTACATAAAACAGAAATTCTAAATAACATCACTAATACCAAAAGTGTCATAATTATTTATAGCAAAATATTTAATAGTACTTAACATATAAATAATTATGTTGCTAATTTATGCTAGACAATTTAACTATCACATATGCATATAACATTGTAAGCATGATAATTAAACTAGTAACAAAAAGTACGAGGTACTGGATTATAAATAAATTCATAAGTCCTTTAAATATGGACGATTTAATACTTGTGAACTCATTTAAGAATTCCTTATAGATGAGATTTTCAACAAATATGCACATTAATAATAGCTCTAATTCACTAACCAACTTAGACAAAATGAATTTATCAAGTTGTTTAGCAGATATCTGTAAGTTATTTTACTAAGGACAACTCTCAAAATAAATGATACCTGATGTCCATGTGCTTGTTCCGTGAGTGGTATAGAAATTATCCAGCAGAGTTGATGGAGTTTGACAGCTACTAGTAATTACTTGCCTGTCTTTCTTACAACATGTATTATCTATATCTATATAACCAATTAGGTTAAACCTAGTATCTTTAGGGTACCTGATTCTAAAAATTGGTAATCCCTTAATATATCTAACAATTTCTTAGCTATAAGATTAGATTCTCTAGTATCCACTTGAAAACTTGTACATAGGCATATTGAGAATAAAATATATGGTCTTTATGCACAGTAGACCCACATATAATATAATCATGGTATACTTGCACTAATATTAGATTATGTTTGTGTACCTTGTATTCTAGAGAGATATGCGTATAACGACTCTAAAATTTAATCATTTTCAAGTAATTATCAGTTAGAGTGTCATACTATGTCCTTGATCAATTGCTTGATCTCTTACCTCCGTCATACAGAGCTTTATGAAGAGAATGATATACAAATTCTAGTGGATATGAAACTTCAAAGTCCAGGAGTTGTTGTACATCAACTTGTTCAGGCCTAATATTATCAAGTCTCGTCTCTGGTGCTTTAGTTAGATCTTGAAAGTCCCGAAGATTCTGTTTCCATCATCTTCGATACCTTCTCTAGCAACCAGTTTGGCTTTGTCCCTCATAACAATACCAAAAATCATCCGGTCTCTGAAAACCTAATTAAAACCTTGTCTTGTGGTCTGGGTTCCAGATTTAATAGATTATGCCTTCGAACTGATTGAGATAATCTTACATTTACAACCACCCAATTTGGATCAATCAGTGCTTCTTCAATTTTCTTTAGGATACCAACTGTTAACAATTGTTCTTTTCCAAGAATAACCATTTATTTTTCATAGCACTTCTAGTCTTTACTCTAGTATCCAGATCACTAAGAACTAGACTTTAGAAATGACTTAGACTCTAAACCCTTTGTCTCAGCTGATATGTTCTTAAAGTATACCTTTGATCTTCATTGTGTTGAGTATGTCTAGTAGATCCTTCTTTTATTTGCTCCCCTGAGTTGCTGCTAGGATGTGTTGAAGATCATTCAAATTGTTGTGTGAATTCTGTTAAAGTCCACGAGTTATGTAGATTCACTACCATTTCCACTACTAGGATCTGAATCATCATTAACATTGATTCCTTCTGCAACCTCAGTTTCATCATCAATATCTGAATATGACTCTGACAAGATGTCAAGCTCCAAAGGTTCATAATAGACTTTCATTTGTATGCTCGGGATCTTGGTGCAGTAGGATGACACATTCAGCCTTTCAATCACCTTATGGTTTTACATCACATCTTACTTTGAAAGCTTTAAACTTCAATGAGTAGCCGATGAAAATTGTTCCATGAGCCTTAATTTCAAACTTGCCAAGATGCACATATAAATCTTCAATAAATATCAATTTCCTCCAAACACATGAAATAACTTCAATGTTTACTTCTGGTTGGCCATTAACTCATATGACATCTTTTCATGATCCTGTTGAATAAAGAAGCATGTTGTGTTAATCGCTTCAACTTTAAAGTACCTTTATAAGTACAGACTTCATTTAAAACATCATTCGCGAAATTCAGTTCCAATATCTGAATACAAAGTTCTCACAACTTACTTTACTTACAACTTGATCTGCCTCAAGTGATCAATCACCATATGTGATATATTATCTGTTGAATGCATGACATCACCAATTCACTCTCAGTTGAGTGATCTTCCATCTTTCTTGCTCGAAATTAAACACTTTTCTATTTCATTGCTTTTCCAGAAAACCTTTGACAAAGAATTCCCTAGTGCCCTATAGATAGTTCTTAGTGCTTAAGTCCGTCGACAAGAAAGATATTTCCAGTGATGACAATTCTAAAATTATGATAGCCAAGTCCCTTGTACATCTTTTGTTGTCATTTCCAAAGGTTACCATTGGGTAGGATTTCCCAACCAACTGTGATAGTAGAGCTTCATTGCTAGTAATATGCCTCGAACAATATATGTCATGAAATCACATAACTTTTAACAGGTGTCAAGCAGATTTACAGATATTCAATAATTTAGTACTATCTACTTTAACCATTTTACACAAATGTGACAGGTGTCAAACAGATTTACAGATATTCAATAATTTTTTAAAAGCTCATGGAATAGACGAACTAATAATTTAATTACTAATTATGTCTAATCCATTTGTGTTGTTGTCTAACATTTTAACTATCTCTAATTACCTAAATCAGTTTTACATTAAGTCTCGAATCTACAAATTTAATGACTACTTAGATAATTCTACCATCTTTTAATTTTCTATACCTTAACAAGAAATACTTGAAGTGCTTTGACATTTAAGTACAACCATGTGAGTGTGAGCAATCCATATGAAAATACGCACATAAAGAATTTCAAGAATACGTAGAATATTTGAATAAAACATTATGAGCATTATCAAATTCCACATACATTTTTCAAGTCATTTATCACAATAAGAACAAATATAAAATATCTGATCTATGATTTGTTTGTCTATTAATAATTTTCACAACATTAGCAGAGTTATTAAATCACATAAGATTTAAATCAAGTTCAAGCAGATATTCAGGATACACCTAATCGTCTAGAATAATCCTATCTAATTCTAGATATTCATTTTATTGTATTGAAAATCAAGTATGAAATGTTCTAACAGTCCTAGCATGCAATATCTCATTTTTAGCAATCAATCAAACATTTAAGTCCTAAGATGTTGACATGAAAATAATACACTTCAAAACATAATAATCATACAGTTCTGAATTAGATAAGGGTATACTAGTTAAAATGCGTACCTTTGAAGTGTTTACTGATTCATCTCCAGTGTTGGTCATTGATGCCAGATATCCATGTGGTTCATCACTGTCACTGATAGAATCAATTTTGTATTTAAATTTACCGACAAATACTTTCCCTTGCTCTAACCTTACTAATGCTTGACATTCCTGCTTTTAACTCAACACAGTCTTTGTCATCATTTGCTTATTCAGGCTTCTTGAATATTGTAGCACATCCCTGATATTGTCTTGCTACTTTTAGCCTCATATGTTTCTTCAGTTGTGACCTCTAACGATTCTTACATCCGTTTTGTACAAGTACAAAAACTAGAATGATTAATAAAGTCAGAGAAAAATTCTACAGAGTTCCCTACTAATAAATCTATCATATCTTTACATTTGAGCAGTTTGTGGAACTATAACATTTAAAGTCGTAACATCCACAACAAAATCCAAACGCTCTAGAATAAACATGCTAATACGAAATGACCACTTTCCTCGAAACCGGGTCATATGCTCTGGGAATTAATTCTCAGTCAAAACGACGAATTTACCAACTACAAGCCCTTTTTGAAAAATGGACCAAGTTTTAATATCTTTAGATCATAAATTAAATCTATATAAATTTAACTAATAAATTTACTTAAATTTAATTGATAAAATAAATTTATTTAAATTAATTTTATAAAATAAACATTTTCAAGTTTAAATAATAAACTAATTTAAATTAAATTTATTTAAATTAAATTTATAAAATAAATTTATCTAAATTTAATTTCATAAAATAAATTTATTTAAACAAATTTAAATAATAAAAATAAATCTATTTAAATTTAGAGAATAAATTTATTTAATTTAAATTTATAAAATAAACATATTTAAATTAAGTTTTTAAAATAAAACTTTTCAATTTTAAATAATAAACTCATTTAAATTAAATTCACAAAATAAATTTATTTTAAATAACATTTATAAATTAAATTTATCTAAATTTAAATTTATAAAATAAAATTATCTAAACAAATTTAAATTATAAAAGTAAATCTATTTAAATTTAAAGAATAAATTTATTTAATTTAAATTTATGAAATAAACTTATTTAAATTAAGTTTATAAAATAATTTTTTTTTAATTTTAAATAATAAAATCATTTAAATTAAATTCATAAAATAAATTTATTTTAATTAAAATTTATAACATAAATTTATTTAAATTTAAATTTATAAATTAATTTATTTAACAAGGTCTCTTAGACATTTAGAGTTCAAACAGCTTCGGTACCCTGAGTTTCACTTGACTGTGGATCTTGATTTGTATATCAATCAACTTGCTCTAATACCAATTGTTAGTTCCTGGAAGTATCGTAGAAGGGGGTTGAATGCGATATTGACAATAATTTAAAATTCTTTTTAGAATTTGCGGAATTAAATTATTGTTTTAGCTAGGAGTTCGAGTCCTTGTTGTTTAGGAGGCTGACTTACTAGCTTTCTATTTTTATGATTAAAAATTTAAGATCTAGAAAATTAGCAAGTAAGTAAACAAGATTCAAGTTAAATACGTATATTAAACTTGAAAGGGTGTTACAATATTCGGTAGAATATTTTTTAATTCCTTAGAACAAATTTGACATGAATTGTTCTGGTTAAGGTGTGACAACCCAGGTCAAATCCTGAATTTTTTTCAAAATCGGGTCAAGTCCCGACTTGCAAATCCAAAAATAATCCAAAGTAAACTGGCCCAAATGCAACAATTGGGTAATCCATAATCCCACCACAGGCCACCAAAATATCATGATTTGTTGGTGCACTTAGAAGTAGTACTTTTACTTATATACTGAATAAATTATCCCAATCTACTCGATGTGGGACTGGGGTGTTACAAACTCCCTCACTTAAATCCTTGACATCCTCGTCAGGCCGAACAGATAGCCCATAGGCCCAGATCGAACCTCTCTACAAAGCGCCTATAATAACCTACCAAACCCAAGAAACTCCTCACTTTTATCACAGTGCTAGGTCTCGACCAATTTGTGATAGATTCGAATTTCGCAAGTTCCAACTCAATCCCTTTACTAGACACAATATGCCCCAAAAATGCAACATGCTTCAACCAGAATTCATACTTTCAAAATCTTGCAAACAATTTCTTCTTCCTCAAGATTTCAAGTACAATGCACAAATGCTCCTTATGTTCTTCCTTACTCCTAGAGTATATCAAGATATCATTAATGAAAACCACAACGAACTTATTCAATTAATCATGAAAGACCCGATTCATCAAATCTATAAACACCGTTGGTGCATTCGTCAACCCAAAGGACATCACAAGAAACTCAAATGACCATATTGAGTACGAAATGCTATTTTTAGAATACCCTCATCTCTTACTCGTAGCTGGTGGTAATACGATCTCAAATCTATCTTCGAAAAATAACACGCCCCTTGCAATTGATGTAAAAGTCATCAATATATGGCGAACGATACTTGTTTTTAATAGTAACCTTATTCAACTCCACATTATTAACACATAATCTCATGGATCCATGTATATTCTATAAAAAACAATACTAAAGCATCCTATAGAGAGTCATGTGACCTAATTAAATTTCTTATCCAACAACTCTTACCACTTCTCTTTGAGTTTCCACAACTTTAATAATGTTAGCCTATAAGTACCTTTAAAATAACTATAGTCCTAGCAATAAGTACAAAAATAACTTGTACATGTTTTTATGAAATAAACATCTTTTCACCTTTTATGAGCTTTCTCAAACCTAACACCCTAAAGTCCATCCATTCCCTTATTTTTTTATACTTCAACATCTCTGATTATATCCGTCATAAAAAGGATTTCGTTAGATACATGTGATTAGATCGGGTGATGGGAGTTTAGCGGGTCAATTACAGATTTTATGGAGTTAAGTAGTATTTGAGATTGCTATTTTTAAGGTACGGATTTCGTCTCCTTCTATTCAGTGCTACTCTTTTTAAGATTACTTATATTTGTTTTGTTCTGTTTTTAAATCCATTCCTATTAGTATTATTCATTTTGACAATTTCAATTCTCCGAAAATTATTTTAAAATCTGTTTCAAAATATTTAAAAATTTGTTTCTGCAATTTTTAAAAATTACGTATGGTACATATCTGTGTGGAAACTTTGAAATAACTATTTCAGGTGATTTTCAAACTGTGAAATTATTTTATTTGAACCCTTAGAGTGATATTAAGGTATACCGATTTAACCAGCTATAGGGGTACTACAGCCATGTCATTGCGGCACCAGTGGCATGACACTTCCGTGACAGTGTGATTGGTCATGACGCATCCTTCTGACAGCTCATGAGGCGAGCTTTGTGCATTTGATATTTATTTAAACATATGTGGGTGCACCCAAAGTTTGATTTGATTTATGATTTAATATTTGACGGTGACATTGTATATTCCAGTATTATCCCATAATGGTTAGAGAGGTTCGATCTGGGCCTATGGGCTATCTGTTTGGCTTGACGAGGATGTCAGGAATTTAAGTGGGAGAGTTTGTAACACCACAGACCCACATCGAGTAGATTGGGATAATTTTTTCAGTATATAAGTAAAAGTACTACTTCTAAGTGCATCAACAAATCATGATATTTTGGGGGCTTGTGGTGGGCTTGTGGATTACTCAATTGTTGCATTTGGGCCAGTTTACTTTGGCTTATTTTTGAATTCAAAAATCGGGTTAAGAATAGTGTGTTATATGAATTACAAATCACTCAAAAACTTATCTACGTCCATAAAAATTGAGAATCATCGTAGCACAAGTTTCAATAAAACAAAAGAGTAACATTAAAATTTACTAAATTAATTCTTATTTAATCTATCCGACCGTACGGATGTTTGTTAGGTATGAGTATAAGAAACTTATAGAGAGGGGGGGTAAATGTATATGTTAAATTTTTATTTCTTTAGGATTGTGTTATTATCTCGAACTAAATCACAAATTCTGTAGCTTATCTTGAGTGTATGATTCTTGAACTATGCAGAATGTAAACTTGAATGCAAACAAATAATTTAACTCTCAGTCTAATATTTTATTAGAATGAACTTGCTACGAATCTGAAATTTAAAATATGAATTTCATCTTCTTGTTCTTGTGATATAGAAACAAGGAGTGAATACTATGAATATTCAACTTACCAGTTTGTGAAGCTGTGCACTTAGATATATAGACAACATGTCTCAGTTGCACATGCTTTCACAGACTGATTTCTATAACTAGTAATAGATAGAAATAACTTTACATTGTACACAATCTATTTCTAGCTAAGTCCTTTGTCTTGACAGTCTTTTCATTTTCTTTTCACCTTCTTTCTTTGTCTTGTTCCTTTCTCCAAGCTACCTTATAGGCTTGTCATTATCTTCACAGGTTTGACTGACCTTGATCATGACAATGCTTCAAATACTTGTCTTTTTCTTTTGTACATCTCCTTGAATTTAACACATTTGAAACAATCGAATACTCCTTTGAAACCAGATAGAAAAGTCGTGATATAGACTTCTTGATCAACTACTCTTTGAGACATCTCGATTAATTGCTTTCTCACTTCTTGATTGGCCTAGACTTCTCAATTACATTTAACTTTGATGATTTCTCGGTCAACCTAGACTTTTCGAATGGTTTGCTTCCATTGACTTTTCAATCAGCCTCATTCCTTAGACTTCTCAAAAGCTTCAATAGCTAACTTCTCGACAAGATGATTTGTTAACTTCTCGAATGGTTAGTTTGCTAACTTCTCGATTGGCTATATTTCTTAACTTCTCGATCAGTTAAAAAACACTTGATTTTTTAGACTTCTCTACCATCTTCACAACAGACTTCTCGAATGGATACTTGCCTTGGAAGAATTTTCATACTGCAATCTTTATCTGAAGAGGTCTTCTTTTTCTTGATGCATGATCCATATTTGTTTTGGATCTTCTATTAGAACTTTATTCTTGACTTCTAATTACATGGACTAACCTGATGTTAAACATTTCTGTGCAAGAGTAACACAAGTCTAAACAGGGACATGTGATGCCTACTGAACACGGGAGTTTGAAGATGAACGTAGTGACTGTTGGACAGGAAAAAAAGTCAGTCACTAAAAAAGAAAACACTAAGCCTAAAAATGATAAGAACAAGGCTAAGAAACCAAAAGCAAACAAACCATGTTGGTCTTGTGGACAGGTTGGTCACTAGAGCATGAATTGTCTTGTAAAGAAAGCTAAGAAATCTGATGTGGTAGCACAAGCTAATACTGTACTTGGAACCACTAATGGTCATGTGGTTAACATGGTTGTTGGTAAGGCTATTTCTTCTGAAACCAATGACGGGTATGTTACCTACAACCCTACACTACTTTCCACTTATCTGTCAAATGAATGGTTGCTTGTTACTAGAGCTAATGTACATATTTGTACTGATATTATCTCTGTTTATATCTTATCAAAAGATTCAAGGCATGACAGTGATGGTGGGGAATGCTAGTGTCGGTCAAGTACTTAAAGTAGGAAATGTGGAGCTGAAGTTTGCATATGGGCGTGTTTTATCCCTTACTAGAGTGCATCATGTTCCTAACATTTGTAGAAATATAATAAGTGGAAGTGTTTAGTTAGAAATGGTTTTGAACTTTCTTTGAAGTGTAATAAAGTATCCATTACACATACTGACGTATTTTTTGGCAAAGGTTACTTGTCCGATGGATTGTTTTAATAAATGTCGAGCCTATTTTGGGCAATTTTATTAATGATAATTTTGTTCCTTATGTTAATTGTGTTGAATAATTCGATTTATGGCACTCGTGTCTTGGTTATCTAAATTTTGGTGCTCTAAAGAATATGATGAATTTAGAGTTGATTCCAAAGTATGCCATTAAAAAGAAATCTAAATGTCAAGTATGTGTGACTGCTAAATAAACTAGAAAACCCTTTCATAATGTTTCTAGGGATTTAGAAGTATTAAAATTAGTACACACAGACATATCTAAAATTAGTGGTATTATGACTAAAGTTAATAAAAGATATTTCATTACCTTTATAGACGATTGTAGTAGATATTGCTATATTTATTTATTTAAACATAAAGATGAATCACTAGAAAAATTCATTATATTCAAAACTGAAGCTGAAAAACAAACTAGTGAAGTACTTAAACGTTTGAGATCCGATAGAGGAGGAGAGTATACGGGTATCTCGTTTATTGAATTTTACAAATGCAATGGTAAAGTTCATGAGGTGAATCCACCATACACTCTTGAGTTTAATGGGGTGGTAGAAAGAAAGAACAGAACATTTAAAGATATAATTAATAGTATGCTAATTAATTCTGGGTTTCCTAAGTACATGTAGGGAGAGGCTTTGAATACAACTTGCCATATTCTGAATAGAGTCCTTCTGAACATATGGACAAGACACCTTATGAATTATGGAAAAATAAAAAGACTAGTTTAAAGTATCTTCGTGTGTGGGGCTACCTTGTAAAGGTATTTGCCCTTGAACACAAGAGAAAGAAACTGGGGCCGAAAACTGTTGATTGCATCTTTTTGGGCTATATTGAAACCACTAGCGCTATGAAATTTTTAGTGTTAAAATATGACATATATGGTATAGTGGCAAATACTATAGTTGAGTTTCGTGATGCAACATTCTTTGAGAATGTGTTCCCTATGAAGACAAGTATACCTCAGGATATTTTTGATGATGATCCCACTCAAACATCGAGTTCCATTCCCGGTCATGTGGAAATGATGACAAATGTGGGGGTAGATCCATCTAGTAGTTCTACTCCTAACGAAATGGAGGAACTTAGGAGGAGTAAGCGTGCAAAGGTGGTTAAGGACTTTGGAAGTGATTTTATCACTTACAATGTTGAGAACGAACCTTTGACTTTCCGGTAGGCCATGGACTCTTCGGAGTCAAGGCATTGGAAATGCGCTGTAAAGAGTGAAATCCACTCTATTGTTTCTTACGGAACATAGGAGTTGGTTAATCTTCCTCCTGGGTGTACTACTATAGGATGTAAGTGGATCTTTAAAAGAAAAATGAACCTGGATGGCTCAATAGATAAGTATAAGGCTAGGCTGGTAGCTAAGGATTTTAGGTAAAGAGAAGGCATTGACTATTTTGATATATACTCTCCTATTGCGAGAATGATAACGATCTGAATGCTTATAGCATTGGCTTCAGTACATGGTCTTATCGTCCATCAGATGGATGTACAGACAACTTTTCGTCATGGTGATCTTGAAGAAGAGATTTATATGGATCGATCTATGAGATTTGTTGCTTCTAGCAATGAGAGAAAAGTTTATAAGTTAGTCAAGTCTATCTATGACTCGAAACAAGCTCCTAGAGACTGACTTAAAAAGTTTGATAAAACTGTTTTGACTTTCTATTTTGTAGTTAATGAAAGTGACAAGTGTGTTTACTATAAGGTTATGTAACACCCCAATCCCACATCGAGTAGATTGGGATAATTTATTCAGTATATAAGTAAAAGTACTACTACTAAATGTACCAGCACATCATTGATCTTTTGGGGGCCTGTGGTGGGCTTGTGGATTACCTAATTTGCTGCATTTGGGCCAGTTTACTTTGGCTTATTTCAGATTCGGAAGTAGGGACTTGACCCAATTTTCGAAAAAGACTCGGGATTTGACCCGAGTTGTCACATATGGTATCAGAGCCAACTCTCGAAAGCTTGATTCGTCAAGTTGCCGGAGGTGGGGACACGAAACTAGCCGGTATTATTCCACAATGGCTAGAGAGGTACAATCTGGGACTATGGGCTATCTGTTCGGCCTGACGAGGACGTCATGAATTTAAGTGGGGAGTTTGTAACACCCCAATCCCACATCGAGTAGATTGGGATAATTTGTTCAGTATATAAGTAAAAGTACTACTACTAAGTGTACCAACACATCATTGATCTTTTGGGGGACTGTGGTGGGCTTGTGGATTACCTAAGTTTCTGCATTTGGACTAGTTTACTTTGGCTTATTTCAGATTCGGAAGTAGGGACTTGACCCAATTTTCGAAAAAGACTCGGGATTTGATCTAGATTGTCACAGGTCAGAGGAAATGAAAAAGTGATTTTGTGCTTATATGTGGATGACATATTGTTGTTTGGAACCAATATTGAAATTATTAACGAGACAAAAAGGTTCTTGAAAAGGTATTTTGAAATGAAAGATATGGGTGAGGCTAACGTGATTCTTGGTATCAAGCTGACTCAGTCAGCTAATGGAATAACTTTGTTACAATCTCATTATATAGAGAAATCTATACTTGAGAAGTATGGTTATTGAAATTGTAGAATCGCAAGCACACCATATGATTCATGTGTCTTAGTTAATATATTCTCAGATTATTGAGAGTTTGCAATATCTTGCAAATGGTACTAGACTAGATATTTCATTCTATGTGTCTAAGTTTACTAGATATACAAGTTTTCCATAGAAGACTCATTGGGATGCTCTTGATAGAGTACTTAGATATCTAAAAGGAACCATTTACCTTGGTTTGCACTACAAGAGGCTTCCTGGAGTGCTAGTGGGATATAGTGATACAAGTTGGATAACTACCAAATCTGATTCTAATAGAGTGACTAGATATGTGTTTACCCTTATGGGTGGAGAAATCCTAGAAGTCTACTAGATAGACTGTTATAACTCGGTCTACTTTTGAGGCTGAGCTGTGTGTATTAGATGTCACGGGAACAGAGGCTAGATGGTTGCATGGACTTATGTCTGTGATTCCTGTAGTAAGCCAACAAATTCTTACTATTCATTGTGATAGTCGTACAACTATCAATAAGATAGACAGTAAGAAGTATAATGTGAAAATAAAGAGAAACATCCAAGTTAGACTAAAGTCTATAAGGGGTTTGGTGTCTGATAAGATAATTGGTATTGAGTTTATTAGAACTCAAGATAACCTGGTTGATCCTTTGACTAATGGACTTGAGCATGCTGTTGTCCTTAAGTTGAGGTTGGGGATGAGACTAATAGCCCATCATGATTCATATATAATAGGAACCCAATACACATGAGAGGAGATCCCTCGAAGTGTATTCAATGTGGTAATAACAAGTTGTAAGGATGAATCGGTAGTACCTTTACTATATTCTAAGAAACTGACGTATCTGAGTCTATCCCTAGTAAACCTAAAAGGTACTGTTACTGCTGTATAGCAAGAGTTATCTGAACTCTGGATAAGGTCAAGTCTTATGAAGAGATGATTGAAGAACATCTCTGGAGATGCCCAGCTAAGGGAATGCAATTGTGAGGTCGCAATTATAGGAAATGATTATTCCTTGAAATATTTGATAAACAAGATCAAGACATGACCATTAACGTCTGGAAGTCGTAGATCAGCACCATAGCCTTTGATTTGTCATCGTCTATGGAGTGTGGTTACACCAAACAGATAAAGATTCAAGGTGAAACATTTCATCTATATCCGGTAGCCATCAAAGTAGGGGACTTAGGAGGCTTCAAACCCAGAAGGGTAACGACTCTACAAAATAAGTCATGATGAGAACCGATATGCACTTCTGTATGGATTGTGGTAGAATGCTAGAAAATGGATATTAAATATTTTATATATGTTCTAGAAATCATGAATTTCTGGTCTGAGATATTATATTCAAACGATAAAGCCGGGAAGGCTAACAGAGATAAGAAAGTAGAGCTTGATCCTAAATCCTTGAGTTTGCAAAGCTAAGGGGGCCTACCTCAGCTCACCTAAAGAGCTTGAGCCGACCTAGAAATTGAGTTTGCAAGCCAGAGGGTGCCTACCTTAGCTCACTTAAAGAGCTTGAGCCAACTAAGAAAGTGAGTTTGCAAACCAGATGGTGCCTACCTCAACTCATTTAAAGAGCTTGAGCTGATCAAGAAAGTGATTTTTTAATCCAGATGATGCCTACCTCAGCTCATTTATAGAGCTTGAGCCGACTAAGAAAGCGAGTTTGCAAATCAGAGGATGCCTACCTCAGCTCATTTAAAGAGTTCGAGCCGACCAAGAAAGTGTGTTTACAAACCAAAGGATGTCTACCTCATCTCATTTAAAGAGCTTGCACTGACCAGAAAGTGTGTTTTCAAACCAGAGGATACCTACATCATCCCTTTTAAGGGCTTAGGACGACCAGAGCGGCTCCTGAGCATAACCGCAGTTGCCCAATTTCAATTCTAGTGATTAGATCCTAAAGTCCATCTTGAATCCTGAGCTTCAAATCAAGAGAATAGAGAATGAACAAACGATCATTAACACTTGAATTCACGAAAAAGAGAAACGAGCCCCGAAACTTCGAAAAAATGACTGGCCGACCAGAGCCACCTTGGAGGCTCCAGCCGACTTCGGCTGGCCAACTAGGCCCGTGGGAGGCCCAACCGAATAGGCTCCTGGGAGGCCCAGCCAACTAGAGCTAGCCGATCAGGATGCCTGGAAGGTCCAGCCGGCCCGGTTGGTTGGCAGTTCGACCGTGATTTCCTAGTGCGATGACCCATACGTCTCCCGAATCTAATTTCTGGATAATTAAGTTCCAAAAATGAAAATTTTCAAATTTTTAGATTAGCCCCGATTAGGGTCGATTAGCATAATCTTGTTCGTAATTAGCCTATATTAAGGTTAATTAGTGACTTACACATGTCTATTAGCCCCGGTTATGGTCAATTAGTGGCATTTATCAAGTACTTAACCCAGATTAAGGTTAAATGTAGTGTAAATCATCGAGATTAGCCCCAATTAAGGCATGTTAGCGGCTTTCACCCTTTAATTAGTCTATGTCAAGGCTGAAAGGTGGTAAATGCTCGAAGATTGGTCTCTATTAGGGCATATTAGTGTCAAACGCCACTTAATTCTCCTAGATAAGGACCAAAGCACGAGTAATCACTCAAAAATACATAAATCATCGTAAATGTGTAGGCTGTTCCTATTAGGAGATAAACACTGATGCTGTCAGAGATTAACTAAATAGAGTTTATGCTGACGTCATCAGAGAATGAAGAAGCTGTCGGTCAGAGTTTACTCTATCAGAGAATACTCAATCAGAGTTTACTCTAACAAAGAATGCTCAATCAGAGAATGACAACTCACAGAGTTTATAAATCAGAGTTATTGAAGATAACAGTCAAATCAGAGTATGATTAGGATAGTGAAGAAGGAATCCAAATTCAAGTCTATTGACTTATTGAAGCTATTCTTTTCATAATTTGTTTTGTAATTGAATTGTAATTGTATCAATATAAACACAGACATAGGTTAACATTATTTTAAGTTTCAAGTATTATTTTTCATAACCTAGCAGCTCTTGAGAATAATGAATTTCTTGAGAGATTTTTATATTCAAGTTCATTATCATTAATACAAAACATTGTTTCTTTTTACATACTTGTGTTCATAATTGATTTACTTGATATTATTATATTTAACCCCCCCTTCTATAATAGATAATCATCTGGGCAAATAATTGGTTGTTTTCCCAGTCGTACAAGTAGAAGGGGGGGGTTGAATACTTGTATGTCTTTTCTGCCCGATTTAAAATCAAATTAAGAACAAACTCAAACACAAAAATATGAATAAGTACTGTTTTGTATTATTGATTTGTGAATACAAAACTCTCCTAGGGTGTACACAAACCCTAGCAGCTTCTCTGTGTTTATCACAGCAACTCTCTCTATTTCTATGCTCTCACAAAATTTCACTCAGATGATTATGTTTCGACTTCCACACTTTTACAATTAGGTTACATAGAGTTTATATAGAGAGCTGCCTATCAACTAATAACAGAAAGATAAATTACAATAGGAATAGAATTCCTAATTATTAGTTGACAGTTTCCTTCTAGAATTCTCTTTCTTTCCCACAGCATATCTGCAATATATTTATCCTGATCTTCGAAGACTTTCCATTCCTGTGATCTTCTTCCAAATTTATCCTCAACTGTATAGACTCTGAAATCTTTAGACTCTGATGATCTTCAGACTCTGATCACATGTAGACTCTGATAGATCACAGACTCTGATAGTCTATAGACTCTGATCACCTTCCAGACTCTGATCTTCATGCCAACTCTGGTTTCACTCTCTACAGAAATTCTTCTAAGTACAAGTAACATGAATGTTGACCATCTAGACTCTGATTATTCATTTCAGAGACTAGAAAGACTTATTACAGATAAACTAATCTAGACCCTGTTCTAGTATTTTATACATCATCAAATGAATATATCCCTAACAATCTCCCCCTATTTATGCTTTATAAAATGTAAGCATAAATCAAGGTTTGATGATGTCAAAACTAAAGAATAAAACTAATAATCTAGAACAGTATAAAAGAATTATAAAAGAAAAAGAATTACTTCTCATTTAATCTTCTCAAAGGCTGGATTGTTCTTCAAAAATGAATTTAGCATATTTTCTTCCACAATTGCAAGAGCTTCACCAACAAACTTCTTTAATTTCTTCATTTCTTCATTTGAACATTTAATTTGACAGTAAGCTGCTCTCAGATCATTTGCACTGCTTTCTTGATCTTTTAAGTCCTTCAACATCAGAACACTAACTTTCCCACTCATAGGCTGAAACCCAAAGTAATGACCCACACCTTCTTGAAATTTAATCTGTTTTTCCTCCAATGGCATGACTTGATCATTTCCCTCAGTATCAACATATTTTAAAGAAAATTTGCCCATTTGTCGATTTGCCTGTCTGTGCAAAATCAGCTTCCTATCAATCTCCTTGAACCATTTGTGTGTGACAGCTTCTTTGCTCTTGTTAACTTCATAAGCAATTTGAAGTAAGAATCTAATATACTGTAGTTCCTCAGCCTGTTTGAAAAAGATAAAATTTGACTGACTAATCCATCTTACACTTCCACCTTCTAAGAAGTAAACCAGCATCTCATTCTTCACCTTTTCTGTACCTCCCTGACCTCCTTGTATCTTCTTTTCAAAAACATTATACACAATTTGAGCAGACACCACTTTATTTAAGTGCTTCTGAGTGATCTTCTCAAACTGCCTATCTGTCAAGGATTGAGGATCCCTGGTTAGAGTAGATGTTCTGTCAATGTCAGATTCTTCAAATCCTCCAAGACCTATCTTCTTTTTAGCTCTAAGTTGCAGATTTGATTGACTGCACTTCCAGTATGAAGGTTCTTGAGTTTGATCAGAGTCTGACTTCTTTCTTTGCTTATCAGAGTCTGACTTAGACTCTGATTTCCCATGTCTAGTCCCTGACTGATGTGTTGGAGTTCTTACTACTCCAGATTGCTTTTGTTGCACACCATCAGGACCCTTAGAACCATGAGAACTATCTCCATCATCACCATCTCTCCTCCTTTTAACTCCCCTTGATTGATTCTTGCATCCCTCATCCTTATGTCTCCTGGAGGACTCACCTTGCTTCACCTTCTCCCCCTTTTTGACATCATCATTACTAGTGACAGCCAAAAGAAGCTGTTCAAGAACAGTGGAGATATTTGCCTGGGCTGCAATAACTGAATCAACCTTAGTGGTCAAATCAGAAACTGTAGTTTGAAGAGAGGCTTGAGTGGTAGTGATAGCAGCTAGAGCATCTTTAAAAGCGACCTCTTTGGATAATTGAAGAGAGTGAATTCTGTCAAATCTTGTATTGAGCAGAGAAGTTGTATTATCAACACCAGTGAGCTTTGTTTGAATATGAGAAATGTCCTGAACCACACTGGATAACTGAGCAGCAACATCAGGCAGCTTAGTTTTAACAGCTCCATCTAAGACTTGATCTTCTTCACCAGGATAGTAACCATGTTCCTGTTGAAAAGATTTTTTCTGAAAAGCCTTAAGTCTCTCAGAAAGATGAATATCCAAAATACACTCAAAAGAATCTTTATCATTGATGCCTCTTTGCTGTGCAGACTCCCAAGACTGAGGAAACACCTGATCAAAATAGATAAAAGAAGGAGTAACAAGATCATCATCTGTAGAATTGCATTCCTCAGCAACAGGCTCTGGCTTTGTGAATGGAGGTGTAGACTCTGGTGGTGGTGTAGACTCCGAAACTGCAAACGGGACTACAGACCCTGACTCCTCCTGAGAGTGATCAGAGACTGTAGACTCTGGAAGTCTAGCCCTTATAGGCATTATTAAAAGAGGTTCTTCTGACTTCAATGTTGCAGCCTCAGTGAAAATGACAGGGTTATCCACCAAAGCCTCCATGACTCTATCTGCTCTCCTTGCTAGAGAATCCACCAGGTGAAGTTGGGGTCTCTGTGTAAATGATTTCTGAGCCGCAAGAGCCTCCTCCTGTTTGCCAATCTGCACAATCAAACATAGTGAATTGTCATCCATCCCCTGCTCCAACTCATTGGACCAACTCTTTGGAAAATCTTGATCCCAATAAGTAAAGCTAGGTTCAGGATACCCTATTCTCTCATGCTCACAGTGGGGTTGGACACCCACTTTCTCAATCTCACTCAGGCTCTCTACAGCCTTTTCTATCTCTCCTTTTGCCTGGTCCAGTGCCAGCCTCTCAGAAATTTTTTCACTCAATTTGGAGGGTGCACTCAATAAACCTACAGAAGAGGGGTTGAGAGATAAAAATGGTGCTTCAATACCTGAACCACCTTGATGGAGGGGAACCCCTTCAAATGTCTGAAGGCTAGGGGTTTCCACCAAGGGGTGAGCAGCAACAGATTCTGAACCCTTACTAGCATCTTCTCTCTTTTCAGAGTCTGTTGGCTCCAGTATTCCAGTCTCAGGGTCTACTCTAGACTCTGACTGCTTCAGCATGACTTCATTAGAAGCCAGAGTCTGAGTGTCACCATCTTTGACTGTTTGTGCATGAGACTCCCCCTCAAGGTGGATAGACTCTGATAGAATAGATTGGGAAATTTCTTCATGAGCATCCATCAGAGTCTGTCCTCCCATATCACTGGGGTTCTCATCAGCTTTTTGGTGAGTTGTCAAGGAGGGCTCAACAGCATACTCCCCTGCCTCACTATCACCCAACCTCTGACTAGGTGGTTCTTGTGTGGGTGAGGCAGACTGAGCATTTCTATCACTAGTCACCACTGGTGCACTAGTCCCATCCTCCAACTGCCTTGCACCACCTGCTACCTCCTGTTGTTCTTCAAGAATAAATGCATCCAACTTGTGATGAAAGTCCCTGAGATGGATTGCATTGATTGCCTGGGCATCTGTGAGATTGAAGAGGTCCTGCAGTTCCCTTCTTACTCTTTGAAAATATGTGCCCTTAAATTGATCCAGTCTACTTTGGTAGGTTGGATAGATGTATTTGTTGGCAATTGTACCTATATTATGGACAAGATAGTCAGCCACCTGTCTTGACAGAGGTTGAATTTGAGAGATCCATTGAATGGCTGTCCTGTAGGTAACTCCATTATCCCAAATTGCTTCATAGTTAAAAACTGGTTGCTCAATCTCAGTTTCCAACTCAACAACAGACTCTGAGGCTCTCCTTTTGTTGACCTTAAGCTTTTTAGGCTTCTTTGTAATTTGCTGTTCAGAGTCTGGCACACCTAGTGCTTTGAGAACTGCATTTGTTCTGCCTTCTATGAGCCCAGCTGCTTGTACTTGGAATGAAGAGTTGAATAGGTAGCTGTAGAGATTTTTGACCACATCCTGTGCAGACATTTGTAGCTCCTGTTCCATTCTCTTCCTTAGGGCTTCATAGGTTGAAAGAAAATCCAAGACTTGAGATTTAGTCTGATATTGTTCTGGATCTTCAACTGATTCCACCAAAGGATATAAGAATAGCAGTGCCTCATCACTTGGAGTAATGATCTCATCAATTAGGCATGAGGCGGCATCCATTGGCATTCCTTCCCAAAATGTGTCATGATCAGAGTCTAAAGGCAGTCTAGACTCTGACTCAACATTAGACTCTGGTTCAGGTGTTTTCTTGATTTCAGAGTCTGGCTCTGCAGGAGCCTTGGGAGCATCTGTTTCCTGCAAAACAGGGTGAGTACTAATAACAGGCTTGTGTGTGTGTGCAGAATAAGCCTTCCTTAACCTTCTGTACTTCTTAGCAAACGATTTCTCAGGAGACTCAATGTGAGAATCCTGAGGTGCTCCCCTAGGTTTTTCAGAGTCTGTAGCCTTTTGAGAGTCTACAGACTTGGCTTGAAGGTTAGAATCAAGTGTATCATGACCTTCCTTTAGCAAAGAAAGTCCTTCAACAACTTGCTTCTCTAGTGGATTGAGCTCCTCATCACTGTGCTCATCTATAAGCCTAGATTGAATCAATTTTCTTCTCTTTACAACTGGTGCCTGTTGAGAGACACCAGAGGTTGGTTTCTTTTTGGATTTTGGTTTGGAAGATTGTATAATTGAAGGGGATTGGGTGACTTGGGTAGGTGCAGGGGGACTCTCCATTACTTGTTCCTGCACCATTTCACCACCAAAAAATGAAGCATTGTAGATAGAAGGTTTGTAGGATGAGAGTTTTACCTGCATTACCTGTGGATATGTCATTGCAGGTAGACTCTTCTTTTTGTCATCAATTCTCTTAATGTCAGAGAATATCCTCCTTTGCTGTTTGTATGCCTGCACACAGCAATCATCTGCCAACTTGGTTGACATGTCAGGAATGAAGTGATTGAGGAGAATCATAAGAAATCTATGATAGTAGACTTTCTTTCTCCCCTCATGCACATTATTTAATTTTGCTCCCATTTGAGTGAGCAACATATCACCAATGTTGATTATTCTATCAAATAGGAGACTATGACCAATTTGATAAGTAATAGCAGTAATAGCATCAAATCCACTACACTTACCAGTAAAACACTTAGCAATTTGATCGAAGAAAAATGACCATTCTTTCCTTAAGTAAGGCCTAGTTATCTTGCTCATGTTATCTAAGCTAGTAGAATAACCTATTGCCTTAAACATGCTTTTAATGTCATCATCAGATACAATTTCATCAAAAGTAGACTTAACAGGCAGTTTAAACACAGAATTAAGCACATCTGCAGTGACATCAAATGTAGTCGAACCAAAGGTAAACATTATTTTACCTGGTTGATCCTGAGAAGGATCAACTACCTTTGCAGTGCTCCATGCTTGTGATACAGCATCCATGTGAATGACTGGTGATGCCTTGAGAATGTAGTGTAGCTCGGATTGTTCCAAGAAATCCATCACAGGGTAGTAGTCAGCGTCTACCCCTTTCCTATCTCCAAGAGCATCAACATGATTTGTGGTCATGAACTCGAAATCCCCAAATGTGAACAAAATCGCCTTGGGTCCTCTCATGACAGTAGAAACGGCAGCCATTAAAGTTGTTGAGTTGAAAGTGATGGAGAAGCTTGAAGAATTTAGCTAGGGTTCGTAAAAAGCTCTGTGAATATTTTTGCCTTAGAAATCAATTGCAATAAACAAGTGAGTAAATTGTATGAAAAATTCTATTTTGTTCAAGTTGCATACAATACACACGAGTCTACAGCCTGTATCCGGTCAAAAAAATAACTGTTACCGCCTATTTCAAGTCATTTGAACATTTTAAATGCAATCAGAGTCTGCAGGCGCGAATTTTAACCGTTTCAGAGTCTAGGCGATAATTTTCTCAGAGTCTACTGACTTTCAGAGTCTACAGACTCGTCAGAGTCTAGACTCTGTCAAGGTAAAATACCAAACAAAATGTTGCACTAACAATTAATCACAGTGTATTAAGACAGGGACTATAATTAAAGTACATACCTTGCTTCTTTAATTTTGATCACTTACATATTTAACATACCTAATTCACCTACCAGTTTGAGAAAGGTAGATTCATCAAGTGGTTTTGTCAAAATGTCTGCAATCTGTCTGTCAGTTGGAACATAGTGAAGTGTCACAATACCATTTTCAACATGTTCTCTAATAAAGTGATACCTGACATCAATGTGCTTTGTTCTGGAGTGTTGGACTGGATTCTCTGCAATTTTAATAGCACTAGTATTATCATAATACATAGGAATATTTGAGAATGTTAGTCCATAATCAAGTAATTGATTTCTCATCCACAGGATTTGAGCACAGCAACTTCCAGCTGCAATGTATTCAGCCTCAGCTGTTGAGGTTGATACAGTCTGTTGTTTCTTGCTAAACCAAGAAATTAATCTGTTGCCAAGAAACTGGCACTGTCCTGTTGTGCTTTTCCTATCTACTTTGCATCCTGCATAGTCAGAGTCTGAATAGCCAATTAAAAAAAAAATCTGACTCTCTAGGATACCAAAGTCCAAGAGTTTGTGCCCCCTTGAGATATCTAAAAATTCTTTTCACAGCTATTAAGTGTGATTCTCTAGGGTCAGCTTGAAATCTAGCACACAGACAAGTTGCAAACATTATATCTGGTCTACTAGTAGTTAAATATAACAATGAGCCAATCATACCTCTGTAACTAGTGTTGTCAACTTTCTTACCCTTTGGATCAGAGTCTAGCTTAGTAGCTGTTGACATGGGAGTTTTAGCAGATGCAGCATCTTGCATATCAAACTTTTTCAACAGTTCTTTTACATACTTTGTTTGATTGATGAAAATTTCATCATCATTCTGTTTGACTTGAAGCCCCAAAAAGAAGTTTAATTCTCCCATCATGCTCATTTCATAATTTGACTGCATTAGTTGACTAAACTTTTCACATAGATTATCATTAGTAGATCCAAATATAATATCATCAACATAAATTTGGACAAGCAAAATATCACCTTTATATTTTCTAATAAAGAGAGTTTTGTCAATGGTACCTCTTGTGAATCCATTTTTAAGAAGGAATTTTGAAAGAGTTTCATACCATGCTCTAGGTGCTTGCTTTAATCCATATAGTGCCTTGTCTAACCTGTAAACATGATCAGGAAACTTTGGATCAACAAATCCTGGTGGTTGCTCCACATAGACTTCTTCTTCCAATTTTCCATTTAAGAAAACACTTTTCACATCCATCTGATACACCTTGAATTTTGACTGAGCTGCAAAGGCAAGAAACATTCTGATAGCTTCCAATCTTGCTACTGGTGCAAAAGTTTCATCATAGTCAATTCCTTCCTCCTGTGAGTATCCTTTTGCAACTAGCCTTGCTTTATTTCTTACTACAGTTCCATTCTCATCAAGTTTATTTCTATACACCCATTTTGCACCAACCACTGATCTATTTCTAGGTCTTGGTACAAGTTTCAACACTTTATTTCTCTCAAATTCATTCAATTCTTCTTGCATTGCAATAATCCAATCAGGGTCTTGCAAGGCTTCCTCAATTTTCTTGGGTTCATTCTTTGAGAGAAAACAGCTATAAAGACATTTATTTTGAGTGGTTGTTCTTGTTTGTACACCACTCTCAGGATCACCAATTATTAAATCAGGAGTGTGATTCCTTGTCCATTTTCTAGCAGGTGGAAGATTGGTTCTTGAACTTGAAGCTCCCCCTAAGTCATTTGCATCTTCTGTATTTGAGTGAAATTCAAATGAAAAGGCTCCCCCTAAATTGCTTGACTCTGACAAGGCTTCAGAGTTGCTTGACCCAGACCCTAATGAGTTAGACTCTGTCTGTCTAGACTCTGTCTGGGTAGACCCTGACCTGTTAGACTCTGAATTATTTGGAGTTGAATTTTCTGACTCCCCCTCAGAGTGTGCAGATTCCTGTGTTGGTTCAGGAGTTGTTTGAGGGTCTTCATCCTCTTCTTCTTCATTTATCTCAGAACTTTTTAGATTTTCAAATTCCAGTGTAGTAGACTCTGACTCATCCTGCAATCCTGTAAACTTTTTATCATCAAATGCAACATGAATAGATTCCATAACAATTTTGGTTCTGAGATTAAACATTCTGAATGCTTTTGTGTTTGATGCATATCCAAGAAAGATTGATTCATCTGCCTTGGCTTCGAATTTGCTTAGATTTTCAGGATGTACTTTCAGTACATAACACTTGCATCCAAATATGTGAAAGTGTTTTACACTTGGCTTCTTGTCCTTTATCATTTCATAGGGAGTCTTTCCATGCATGTTTATTAGAGTGCAGTTTTGAGTGAAACATGCTGTATTGACTGCCTCAGCCCAAAAATATACTGGCAGCTTAGACTCTGCCAACATTGTTCTGGCAGCTTCTATGAGTGTCCTATTCTTTCTTTCCACAACTCCATTTTGTTGAGGAGTTCCTGGCGCAGAAAATTGTTGAGTAATTCCCTTTGATGCACAGTGGTTCTCCATGATTGAATTCTTGAATTCAGTACCATTGTCACTCCTCAGAATTCTTACTATTTTCTTTGATTTTCTTTCCAGAAAAGTGATATGATCTATTATGTGTTGAGAAGATTCATCCTTTGAATGTAGAAAGAAAACCCATGTGAATCTTGTAAAATCATCTACAATAACAAGAGTATATTTATTTTTGTTAATTGACATAACATTTACTGGACCAAATAAATCAAGATGTAGTAAACAAAAGGGTTCAGAAATGGTATTTATTGTCTTGCTCTTGAAGGATGATTTCCTTTGTTTTTCAAGTTGACATGCTTCACAAAGTCCATCTTGTACAAAATCAACATGTGATAATCCTCTTACAAGATTCTGTTTAACCAACTTGTTGAGTGTTTTGAAGTTGATGTGTGACAGTTTCTTGTGCCATTTCCAGCTTTCTTCAGTTGAGGCCTTGCTGTATAGACATGTGACTTCATTGTTTATGCAATCCTCCAAGCTGGCTTCATAAATGTTACCATGTCTGTGTCCTTTGAAAACCACAATGCCTGTTTCTTTGTTAGTCACAAGACACTCTTTGTTGTCAAAGCCAGTATGGTAACCTTTGTCTCCAAGTTGACTTATGCTTATTAAATTATGCCTTAAGCCATCAACTAGAGCTACTTGTTCAATGATGACATTCCCAAGTACAATCTTGCCATATCCCAGTGTTTGTCCTTTGTTGCCATCTCTAAATGATACTTCTGGGCCAGCCATTTCCTCAAAGTCTGTAAGCAGGGATTTCTTTCCAGTCATATGTCCTGAGCATCCACTGTCCAGGATTAGGGTTACTTTCTTTACCCTAGCTCCCTGCATACATAAAGCAACTAGTTAGATGTTTTGAGGACCCAAACAGTTTTGGATCCTTTTCTACTATTTTTAGGAGAAACAGGCTTAATAATTTTCACCTTTGGCTTACCTGTCTCTTTTGTTGCTCTAGACTGTGGTGGAGTCTTATCAGTGTCATACCAACTCTTATCAATAGAAGATTTTAGCTCATAAAAATTGTAATACAAATCATGATAGTCCCTACACATATATATAGAATGAAATATGCTACCACAGTGATAACAAGGTTTCTGTGGTATGTAGTGACTTTTCAGAGTCTGAGAAGGACTAGACTCTGATTTCTTCTCAATCTTTGCTTTACAATCTATAGCTAAATGGTTGTGGTTGCCACATCTATAACACTTCTTTCTAGGAGCATTAGGATCCTTTTGGTAATTGTTTGCCTTATTAATTCCTTCCTTACCATTCCTATTTCTCCTAGTTTTGGTAGACTCTGATAAGTTCTCTAGCCTTTCTTTTAATTTTGACTTAGACAAGTACCCTATATTAATATTTTTCTTAGAGTTATTTGCTCCTATTTCATCTGTCTTTTTGTTATCAACAGGGGGACTAATGACAGATGAGTTTGTGGTTTCAGATTTTTCTTTAGGTGTCACAAACTTAACAGGAACAAATGTACTTTTGTCTTTAGTCTTATTAACTTGGCTAGCTTCTTCACTGTTATCATTCTCAACAATAGGTCTTTTGTCTTGACTCTTGTCATAGCCTAGACCAGCAGTTTGACACACATTTTGATTATTGAGAATTTCTTAAACTTTTCTACCAGAGTCTGTCCAGACTCTAAACTTGAGTCTCTCTTCTTCTAGTTCTTTCTTAACATAGTCATAGGCCTTCAAGATTTCAGTGTAGTTATGACTATGTTTTTCAGAATCCTTTTTGTATTGTTCCATTAATATTAACTCAGACTCTAAATGATCATTCCTTTTAGTCAAGGTAAAATTTTCCTCTCTCAACCTTTCACTTTCACTAGTGAGAGACCTACATGTTATCATTATTTTATTGACCTCACTTTGCACAGTTTCTATACCATCAGAGTCTAAATTAATTAAGGATTCAGGAGTAAAGATTGATACCTGAGTTTTAGGAGATGAGGGTTCTTTGGGAGATTGTGATTTTCTTGAGGAGGATGCCATCAGTGCTAGATTTTCATAATCAATTTCATCCTCTGAGCTTGAATCTGCCCAATCCTTTCCAGTTGATAGAAGTGCTTTTCCTTTTCCTTGACTTTTTGACTTTCTGCATTCACTAGCAAAGTGGCCCAATATTCCACAGTTGAAACATTTGACCTTTGCTTTGTCAAGTTTGATTATTGTACTCTTGCTCTTCTCAACCTTCTCATCTTCCTTCTTGAATGATGGCCTCTTGCTAAATTTTCCAGTTCTTTTGTTAAATTTCATTCTTTTGAAATTTTTTGCAAACATAGCCATCATTTGACTTAGGTCAATCTCTTCATCAGAATCAGAGTCTGTGTCAGTAGACTCTGACTCCACAACAGCTTTACCCTTCTTCCTTGAATCCTTGATTCTTGCTTCTGTGGGTTGTTCCTGTTGTTCTTTCTCAGACTCCAGTAAGAGTGCCACAGATTTTGTCTTCACAGACTTCTTATTCTTCCTCTGTTGCATCTCCAAATCATATGTCTTGAGTCTGCCATACAATTCTTCTAGAGTTAGTTCATCCAAATCTCTAGCTTCTCTTATGGCTGTAGTCTTATTGTCCCACTCTTCAGGAAGTGCTCTCAGAAACTTGGTATTCGTATCTTCAGAATCATAAACCTTACCAAGCATAGCCATCTCATTCAGGAGTTTTGTAAACCTATCATACATCTCAGTAATAGATTCTCCAGATTTTGCTTCAAAGTACTCATACTCTTGAATGAGCAAAGACCTAGCATTCTTCTTGACATCTTTAGTCCCTTGACAGTGCACCTCAAGTTTTGTCCACATCTCCTTAGCAGTCTTGCATGATATGACACAGTTAGTTAGAACAGAATCTAAACTGTTAAAGAGAATGTTCTTTACTTTTGCCTCCTTAAGGACATTTTCTTTGTCCTCTTTTGTCCATTCAGCCTTTGGTTTCTCAACGAGGTGTTCTTCAGTTATTTTGCCTTCCTCATTGATTTGAGGCACAATTTTTAAGGGCACAAAGGGTCCTTCATTAATCCTGTCAAGATAGTCAGGGTCTGTTGCTTCCAGATGGTGCAGCATCTTAACCTTCCAGTGGGTGAACTCGTTTCTCTTAAGCATATGAATCTTAGAATTGCCATCTTTGTTTCCAGACATCTTTGATCGATTTTAAACGTTAGGCTCTGATACCACTTGTTTTCCCAGTCGTACAAGTAGAAGGGGGGGGGGGTTGAATACTTGTATGTCTTTTCTGCCCGATTTAAAATCAAATTAAGAACAAACTCAAACACAAAAATATGAATAAGTACTGTTTTGTATTATTGATTTGTGAATACAAAACTCTCCTAGGGTGTACACAAACCCTAGCAGCTTCTCTGTGTTTATCACAGCAACTCTCTCTATTTCTATGCTCTCACAAAATTTCACTCAGATGATTATGTTTCGACTTCCACACTTTTACAATTAGGTTACATAGAGTTTATATAGAGAGCTGCCTATCAACTAATAACAGAAAGATAAATTACAATAGGAATAGAATTCCTAATTATTAGTTGACAGTTTCCTTCTAGAATTCTCTTTCTTTCCCACAACATATCTGCAATATATTTATCCTGATCTTCGAAGACTTTCCATTCCTGTGATCTTCTTCCAAATTTATCCTCAACTGTATAGACTCTGAAATCTTCAGACTCTGATGATCTTCAGACTCTGATCACATGTAGACTCTGATAGATCACAGACTCTGATAGTCTATAGACTCTGATCACCTTCCAGACTCTGATCTTCATGCCAACTCTGGTTTCACTCTCTACAGAAATTCTTCTAAGTACAAGTAACATGAATGTTGACCATCTAGACTCTGATTATTCATTTCAGAGACTAGAAAGACTTATTACAGATAAACTAATCTAGACCCTGTTCTAGTATTTTGTACATCATCAAATGAATATATCCCTAACATTGGTATCAGAGCAGGCAGTTAATTACAACTTAAAGATCTCAAAACATGTCCAGAAACAAGTATGAAAGTATTAGAATTCCTATCTTGAAGAAGGCTAAATACACTACATGGAGGGTAAATATGTTCATATTCCTGGAAGCCACAAATCCTGATTATTTGGATAGAATCAATGAAGGCCAGTATCTTCCAACCTAATTACTGCCATCAACAATTGTAGAAGGAAGATAGGTTCCTGAATACTACACCTTGAAAGACAAAAAGGAGTGGGCCAATGAGGAAAAGCTAGATGTACTCAAAGATGCAAAGGTAAGAAACATTCTGCATAAAAGTCTAAACTCTGTGATGTCTAAGAGGGTAATTGCATGCAAAACTACTAAAGAAATCTGGGATGCACTAGAGGTTCAATGCCAAGTAACCAAGGAGATAAATAAGAACATGAAATCTGTCCTGATACAAGAATATGAATATTTTAAAGCAAAACAGAATGAGTCCCTCACAAATATCTATGATTGATTTCTAAATCTATTAAATAACTTGGCTTTGGTGGATAAAGTGTATGACAATGAGGATTCAAACATTAAGTTTCTTAGAGCATTACCTGAAGAATGGGATTTGCAAACTTCCTTAAGTTGTCTTTAGATGAAGTCTATGGAAAATTCAAGACTCATGACTTGGAATTAAAGCAAAGAAGAAACAGAAAAAGTAGCAAGGCAAAATCTATTGCTTTGAATGTTGAGGCCAAGATTGAAGAACCAAAAGAAAAAAATCCCTAAAGCCTCAATAAGAAAACAAAAAGCCACAATGATCAATGAAAACAATGAATCAGAGTTTGAGACAAACTCTGATATAAACTCTGATGACTCCACAGACTCGGACATGATGGAGATGGTTGCTATGATTGTTAAAGGCTTCAAAAAGATGAAGTACAGAAAGTACAGAAAGCAAAAGAAGTTTTAGAAAAAGCATGGAGAACCAGAAAAGAAAGACATATTCAGAAGAAAAAAGAGAGAGAGATGGAAAATCAAAGACCATTGACAAATCAAAGGTTAAGTGTTACAAGTGTAACAAGATGGGGCACTTTGCTACTGAATGCAGAAGCAAGGAATCTGGAAAAACTCTCATCACATCAAAGAAGGATTTGATGGATTCCTCAGACCCTCAAGAAGAAATCAATTATGCACTCATGGCAAACACTGATGCTTCAAACTCTGATAAGGTACCAGACTCTCTCTTCAATTTTCAAACTGATAATATCTATGAATTAAAATCTTTTCTTAGATCTCTACATGTTAGTTTTAAATCACAGTCTCTTGAGAATGAAAGATTAAAATCTTAGATACAAACTCTGACTGATAAGAATGAAATTCTTGAATCTGAAAATTCTTACATACTTAGCACCAAGAAAAACTATGATAATGCTATTCACATGCAAACTCAGTTAGAAGTACAAGTTGAGTATTTAAAATCTGAAATAGCTAAAGAAAAAGTGACTTTCAGAGTTTGGACAAACTCTGGCAAGAGAATCCAACAAATGCTTTCAAACGAGAATTGGACTTCTGCCTTAGGTTATGAATCTGACAAGGATACACTGTTGGTCCCTGATATTGTAGAAGGGGGTTGAATACAATATCTTAATTTAATCGCAGAATATTGGATTTAAAAATATTACTTTAATTTCTCGCGAAATATTAATTTTAATGAAATACTGTTCAAGTAGAAAATATAAATTTTAACTTGAAAAGTATTACAAAATTAATATGATCAAAGTGAATATAATTGATTATATTTTATGGAATGATTTCGACATGAATTGTTCAGGTTTAACAATTATATTCCAAACTAAGCACAGAAATATGTGAATATTACAATGCATACAAATTTCTGAATTTGAATGTTTGAACGAACGAGAATAGTGAAGCCCTGACCTCATATTTATAGAAGTTGAAAAAGGCTTAGCATGAACTTTATCACAATGACTTAATTTATCAAATTTAACTCTTGTATGACTTAGAAAAAGAGTAGGCATGACTTATTAATTCGGTATGACTTATTTTTAAAGTCATATTCGAATTTTCTTTTAATTAAATAAATATGTATGACTTATTTAATAAAAGAAATCGGTATGACTTTCCAGAAATGAACTCTGTATGACTTATATAATATTGAGAAATATATATTTCGGTATGACTTATTTTAAGTCATTCGGTATGACTTAACTTAAGTCATTCGAAATATATATATATATATATCATATTAAGTCATATCTTTTATAATAAATTAATTCTACTTAAATTAATTAAATAATTTATAAATTAAATTAAATTCAACTTGAATTAATTTAATTAAAAAATTAAATAATTAACTTACTTTGATTGTAGAATTAGAAATACTATAGAACTGTTTAATCTGCAGTAAGCTTTGAAATCTTCCCGTCTTTTCTTTGTCTTCTGTTCTTGAAACCACTTGAGCTAAATGAAGAATAAATATTATTTTAGTTGACACACAAATGTACTGTCTGGTTCATTTGTGTCATACTAATAAATATTCTCCATTAATTAATACTTTAAGTTGAGGCCTTTTGTCATTCTTCTGCTTCACTGTCTTTGTTCTTCTTCTGGAATCTTTCTGTAGTAATCAAAATGAAATCTTTTATATCTTCTGAACACTTTTACTAACACTACTATTTTATTTTCCACTGACTCTTGAACATGTTAATGAACTTCTTCAGTGTTGAGTAGCAATCTCATCAAAATACTTCTGATACTTAGATCCCTTGTGATTAGTTGACTGTCTCTATCTTGATTCCTGTTTAATATCTATTATTTACCCCTGTTTCAAGATTGAGTTGAGTTGTCATCTAATTATTACAAATAGGCCTAGTCATATACCTTTCAATCTCCCCCTATTTGTTGTTAAACATTTAACACACAAATTCCTAGATGATAACTCAATTAATCAACTAAGAAAGTAAATACGACATGTAAGAACTTGTAAATAATAAATAAAAGTTCTGGTTTTATATATGAAAATTTTCCATATTCATAAAAAATAAGTACAAGATAGTTGTTACTCTAGTACTGAAAAAATATAACATTTTTTCTATCTTGACCTATCTAAGACTTCAGTCTTCAGTGTTATCCACTTCACCTTCTTCCAGATTAGAACTCTTGTGCACAGGTGTTCTGGGTCGTACCTCTTCAGCTTCAGTCTGAGTTGCAGTTGACGCTCCATACAATTTTCTCTGTTCAGCCTTTGCTATCTGAAACATGACTTCTTCTTCAATAGGATCTACTGTTTCTTGTTGTACGTCATATGGCTGCGTGGAATCTATCTTTGGCATTTGCCTGATGTAAGATTTGATGTTTCTGGATAAACAGTAGCTCCTTATTTTCTGTGCAGCATCTAGCCTGGCTTGGGATCTGAATCCTTTTGATATCAGCATCCTCTCCACTTGAATCGTGTATCTCACAGTGTAGCCCTTTAAAGACTCCTCATCTAACTTCATGATTTGATACAGCTGGTTTGTGAAAAATCTCACCTCAAGAGAATCATACAAGATCTGAGGACTAGCAGCTGTTGCAATGTCTCTAAGTCTGTCCCTGAGCAGTTCATTTTCTTCTGAGCTTCTATTGACTTTATTCAACAGTATCCATATCACTGACAATGATCTCTTTCGGAAGAATTCCAAAGATACTCTGATTGTTCCATTCCTGTGTGTGTAGACTAGTAGTTGCCAGTCTTCAAGAATGTGATCACTACGACAGTGATATAATCAACTTCTTCCTTCAATGCCTTCATAAAGTTATCTAGATTATCATTTGAATCTTCATGACCCTTGATAACTGAAAGCATTTGCCTGTCTTCAAAAGGACGTTGCTGAATTTTGTCTAGGACTTTCCTTGCCGCATCCCATTTAGTCCCTATCTTCATTTGAATATCTTGTTTCTTCTTCTTTACTGCTAAGGCCCAAAGCTTCTATTTTTCTAAGCTTGCTTCTCTTTCAGATTGGGTTTTTTTCTTTGACTAGAGCTTTCAAATTTAGAGGTTTGGCATGGCTTGCCTTGATGTCTTCTTTTAGCTTCCTTATTGCCTCTTCATAAGCAGGATCATACTCTTTTTCTTTCGGGAATAAGAATTCATCATCAAAGGCAGCTTCATCTTCAGCTCTGCAGTAGTCAGGATTGAAGCCTTGCTTTTCAACATTTTCTTCACCAATTAGTTGCTCTTGTAGATAGTACTGTTCCTCTAGAATATACGTCTGAAATTGATCTTCCTCAGAGTACAGTTTTTCTTTTCCTTTCTCTTTGCTAGCAGCCACTTCCTCTGCAGCTACTTTCTTTCCTTTCTCCCCCTTAGTTGAGGGATCCTCTACAGGTGTAGAAGTTTGTAAAGATTTGACTAGTTTTTCTATGTTCTCGTAGACCTACTTCATATCTTGATTCAGATGAATCATACCTTGATCAAGTTTATTGAATCTCTTTGTGGAGATTTCCTCATTCTCGATGATCCTCTCTGTCAAGCTTCTTTCAATATCATCAATTCTTTCATTCAAGTATGAAAACTCATCTTTAGTATCATCAGCATTTGCACTATGCACTTTCTTGAAATCTTGAGTTTTAAGGAGAATCTTTGATTTGACATTATCAATATCTTTTCGTATTATTGAAAGATGTTCTGTTACAGAGGCAAACTTTAGTTCTGCTTGTGCTTTCCCTTTTTCAATCTCAGCTTGTACAATTTCCATTTGTTTCTGAAGAGCTTCCATTTTTGACATTAGTTCACTGTGTGTGTGTGTGCACTCACCTCGCTTGCACTCGTATTTGAACTAATACTACGTGCATGTGTATCGCTCAATGTTTTCCTTACTTCACTCGTGTTTTTCTCCTTTCTAGAATCCAAAGCTATACCTGTATATACAATTATAGCTTTTGAAGAATCATAATGTTCTTATGATACCGGTGAAGGCACGTCCTCAACAAGTTGAATTTGAAGTGGCTCCGCTACTGACGTAGCTTCTCCGTGAATGGAGCCCCATCTCCCTCTATGGAGTGGTTGCCTCTTAAATCCACCAGTGGATTCGAGACCTTCTCTTACGAGAACTGGATGAAAGAAATCCAGGGGGTCACCACCTTAGATAATGTATTGAATGGCTCTTGAGAATCTGTGGTGCCCCTTAGTACCTTTGAGGGTAACTGATGCCGCACTGCATCCAAAATGTCTTGATCCACTATTAATGTGGCAACCGGTTAGTTTTCTTCAAAAATATTTTGTTCAACAATCATTGTTCTTTCTTGTGATTGAGTTTCTGCAAGCGAAGGACCTGCTAGTGTGAGAGCTAGCAGTGTGCGAGAATCTGAATCGAATGTCATGGTTGTACGGTGAATAGAATCACCTGTTTGATCGAATGTATCTAGAGAATCTTGGATAGCCGTTTCAAAATCCATGTCCCACTGAGAGGATAAGAACGGGTCTGCAGTTGTCTTAGGTTCAGATCTCGATCTTTTTGCTAGTGGAGACAGAGCTGCGGGTTCACTTACAGAAACACTTATACCTCTTACTTTCCTAACAGGTTTCTTCCTCTTTCGAATATGACTTAGTGAAGTAGGTGAAGGAGAAACTGTTTGGGGCTCTAACTCAGCCTGGGTTTGAACCTGTGTATTTTCAGGCTCATGGCCAATGTCCTGAAGTGTAAAACCACAATCATAGTCCGCCACAGATAACTCTAAAAGTGCAGTAGATATATTTATAGGTAGGAAACTAAAAGTCAGTGATTGAGATATTACCTGTTGATCCAGTGCCTCTTGTTCGACATGTTGAGCAGCTTCAGGTAGAAGTTGCACTGGATGATCTATTTGCATTGGCACTTGTTCTGGCTCTTGATCCTGCACAGGATTAACAATTTGATCTAGTATCCCAGCCATATAATTTGTCCTTACCACTTGCACATTGTTATTCCCTAGAACAATGTCAATATTTGTAGAAGGGGGGGTTAAATATAAATATTAAAACTTTTTGCTTGTTCTAATATTTGTTCTTGATGTTTGAGAATTAGAGAGAATATCTTTAAATAAATTAAGACTGAAAAATAAACTGAACAAAATGATTTAAAATTACTGATGGATTGGTTTTTCCATCAGTGTATATTTTTGCTCAATGTTCTTAGGTTAAAAGAAATATAGCTGTGTTTTTACAAGATTAGAAAACAAATCAACTGTTCTTACAAATATGCTCTCAAGCTAGAACAGTTGATTAAGAAATATTGTCTAACTTGTCTGTTTTCTAATAATGCTGCTACACTTGTTTATATACCACAAGTGTGCTTTTATAATTCCTATTTTAGGATTGTTTCTACCTACCTTCCTTTTACCTTTTTCTATTTTAGAATAAAGGTTTGAAAGACAGCTTCTGATTGAGTCTTCACAGCCACCCTAGACTGTCTTCCATAGGTGTGCTTTTGTTCTCTGGATCTACAATATATAGTCTTTTTGTGTTGTCACAATCAATTGATAATTTGTTGTTAAGCATATCAATTGATCCATCCTTTAATCCATCAACTGATGTTCTTCTTCGATTGATCTTTATATCCATCGATTGATAAAAGATGACTTATCGATTGATAGATGTTATCAATCGATATATCAATCGATGGGTCTTCACATCAGTTGATGGTCTTCAATGCTTGACTTGGCTTCTTCGATTGATCTCTCATCCATCGATGCTTCAATATCAATTGATCATTATTCACTTGTGTAATTTCCTGTCTTCACATAATTATAATTTGATAGTTTAATTTACACATCAATTGATGATCTATATCAATCGACTCTAACATCAATTGATGAATAAAATATCAATTGATTTACACCTTATCGATTGAAATAGACTAAATACACCTATGCTACAATCCAAATTATCAGTTGATTCATATAAACACTTCAACTGATAAATGGTTTCCTGATCAATTGATATTTAAAACTTTCATATCAATTGATCAGTTACATCAAATAAAATTTCTATGATTCTAAGATTAATGTTATCATCAAATTACATGTAGATTCCTAATACATTTTCAAACTTGGGGTTGTTGTTGAGCCTTGCAAACAAGTTATTCTGAGAAGTTGGAGATACTTCTACAGGACTATTCTCAAATAATGATTTATCTTCATCTAACAACAAGTCATTCATGAACAGCATTAGGAACCTCGGATAGTAGACTTGTACATTCTGTTCCCTGCTTTCTGGCTTCCCCATCTTCTTGATTATCTCTTTTAGAATCAACTTTCTAAATTTATCCTCCGGTTATAGGCCACAGAAAACCATATAATTTGCAGTAGAGAAGATATATTATTGAAGTTGCTCTTTGTAGTGGGTGCAAACATTTTGGCTAGCGTGTCAAAGAAGTAGTCCCACTCGCTTACCAACTTGGCTTTAGACAACCTTACCAAATTGATCTCACCCTGATATAGAATGGTATAGAAAAATTCTAGAATTTCTGGTACAGTGGGTGGATCCACAAAATTATCAGTTGGAAAGCCTAAGATCCTGTTCACATCCTCTTCAGTCACCATGTATTCACGTTCTCCTATGGTGAGAGAGAATTGAACTCTGTCTGGAGTACTCCTATTCCAAGCAGTGGAGTACAAAGCCCTAAGTGCTAACACTTGCAACGGGACGTCCAGAGTGATTGCTGTGCTAATTAGTGAATGTTCATTCATAAATACGATCCATGGTCGAAACCTCTCGACTGAACAATTCACTGGATTAAAAAATCCAACAAAATTGGTTTTGATTATTTCACAATAACCAGCCATTTAATTTTTCCTATTACAAATATTAAATTTATAAAGTGCAATAAAACAGTAAAAATAAAAGTTACAAGACCCTAACTGCTATTGAGTCTTCAATCGATTATAACCAGTCAACAAGTACAAATCACATAATTACTCCACTAACAGCCTTGAATCAGTAATTAAACACGATCAAATCAGTCCTTGAACAACAAAAAAACTGAGTCACTCGATCCTAACGAAAATCGGGTAGAGTTCCATTTGTTTTGCTTGATTTTATCAAGTAACAAGCAAGCATAAGCTTGAAAACAAGGTATAGCAACTGTTAGCAGTTGTTTTTAGAAGATTATCGATGGATTCACAAAGAATTGCAGAAGTCCGATCAATGATATATGCGTGTATCGTGTATATTACTGAATAAAGCTGAATATGACTTTATTATTACTTATTAACAGAAAACTTTAATATTATTTATTAAGACAAAATAGGACAATATGGCTCGGTATGACTTTTTTTTTAAAAAAAAGCCATACCGAGAAAAAATGACATACTAATCCGTCGGTATGATTTTCAAATGTCATACCGAGTTTTTGATTGGTATGACTTATTTAAGTTAAAGCTTGGTATGACTTTTTTATTAAAATAAAAATTTATGCCGATTTTCTTTAAATAAGTCATGCTGTATTAAAATTAATAAAGCAAAATACTCATAAATAGTCGGTATGACTTATTTTTATAAGAACTCGGTATGACTTTCTATTAAAGAGAAAAGTCATGCCGAATTTCTTTATAAAATAAGTCATGCTAAACTATTATAGATAAAATAGAATAATTACTTATATTATTAATTGTTTCTAAATTCGAAATAAAATAATAAAAATCTTATTCAAATTTTAGATAAATTAATAATTATAAAATAAATATTAACAAGCAATTTTCCTTTAGAAACTTTAAGACAAATAATAAAAATTTACATACTAATAAATTATTAAAGACATATGATAAATATTTATATTAATAATTGATCTAATTAATTTAGGAATTAAATTAACTCATGCTTGAATTAATTTAATGAGTAAATTAATTATTAAATTAATAACATAATCATTTATATTGATGTACAATAATAATTAGTGAAATATATAATAATTTATGTACTAATGCTTAACATTAAATATAAGTACTTATGCTATAATTGAAATAATTATCTATTAAGAATATTAATTTAATCTTGAGATAATTTTCCAAAAATTCATAAGCCCTAGGACTATATTAATTCAAGTCTCATGAATTCTTTAAATATTAACATTTAATATTTATGAGCTTAAATCAATTCCTAGCAACCAAAAAATTAGCCATTATTTAACATCCCTAGTTCACTAACCAACTTAGAGAAAGTGGATTCATCAAGTAGTTTCGTGAAGATGTCGTCTATTTGATCTTCTGTAGGTACAAAATATAACACCACAGTTCCATTCATGACATGCTCTCGGATAAAGTGATACCTTATGTCAATGTGCTTGGTTCGCGAGTGTTGTACATGATTGTTGGAAATAGCTATAACACTTGTGTTGTCACAGAGAATAGGAATTTTGTTCAACGCAATTCCATAGTCATTTAGTTGATTCCTTATCCATAAGATCTGAGCACAACAGCTACCTGCCGCAATGTATTCTGCTTTGACTGTCGAGGTAGACACTGAATGTTGTTTCTTGCTATACCAGGAGATCAATCGTTTTCCTAGAAATTGACTGCTTCCAGAAGTACTTTTCTTGTCCATCTTGCACCCTGCATAATCTGAGTGTATAGCCTATTAGGTCAAAACCTGTATCTTTAGGGTACCAAATTCTAAGATTTGGTGTACCCTTCAGATATCTAAAAATTCGTTGAACGACTATAAGATGAGATTCTCTAGGGTCAGATTGAAACCTTGCACATAAGCAAGTTGCAAACATTATATCGGGTCTACTAGCAGTTAGATACAATAATGAGCCTATCATACCTCTGTGGCTTGTGATGTCAACTTTCTTACCAGTTTCATCTTTGCAAGCTTGGTGGCTGTTGGCATTGGGGTTTTTTCCGGTGAAGAATCTTCTAGACTGTATTTTCTCATAAGGTCCCTTATATACTTTGATTGGCAAATAAAAATCTCATCTTCCTTTTGCTTTACTTGTAATCCAAGGAAGAATGACAGCTTACCCATCATGCTCATTTCATACCTGCTCTGCATTAACTTAGCAAATCTTTTGCACAAGTTTTCGTTAGTAGAACCAAATATAATATCATCAACATAAACTTGGACAAATATCATATCTTTTTCATGCAGTTTGTAAAAGAGAGTTTTATCTATGACACCTCTAATGAAACCATTTTCAAGTAAAAACACAGAGATAGTGTCATACCATGTCCTTGGTGCATGCTTGAGTCCATAGAGAGCTTTGAATAGGAAATACACAAAGTCAGAAAACTTTGGATTTTCAAAGCCAGGGGGCTGTTCCACATATACTTCCTCTTCTAACTCTCCATTCAGAAATGCACTCTTCACATCCATTTGAAAAACTTTAAACTTGGAATGTGCTGCGAATGCCAGAAATATCCTGATGGCTTCAAGTCTTGCAACTGGTGCGTAGGTCTCGTCATAATCAATTCCCTCTTCCTAGGAGTAACCCTTTGCAACCAATTTGGCTTTGTTCCTTGTAACAATGTCATCACCGTTTAACTTGTTCCTGTATACCCATTTAGTACCAATAACGGATCTATCTTTAGGCCTGGGTACCAGTGTCCAGACTTCTTGTCTCTCGAACTGATTGAGCTCTTCTTGCATGGAAAGAACCCAATCTGGATCAATTAATACATCTTCAATTTTCTTTGGTTCTTCTTGACATAGAAAAACTGAAAATAAACATTCATTTCAAGTTGCACTTCTAGTTCTAACTCCAACATCTGGATCACCTATGATCAATTCAAAAGGATGATCTCTGCTCCATATTCTTTCCCTGGGTAGGTTTGATCTAGATGATTCACCTCGAAATTCATTGTGATGATGTGTTCTACCAGTTGATCCTTCATCTCCCCCTGAGTTGCTGCCAGGATGACTTGTTGATCCACCACCGGTATTAGTAGAATTGGTATTGTTATCATTGTTTTCACCACTATTACCTGGATCATCATTATTATTGTCATCATCAATTCATGTTGCAACCTTAGGTTCTTCTTCGTCATCAGAATGTGAGTCAGGATAATTATCAAATTTTAATGCCTCAGAAGAATCTTCAGTTTGGATACTTGGGAGTTTAGTGTCATCGAAAGTAACATTGACACTTTCTTTTACTTGATGTTGATCAATTATGTACACCCTATATGCTCTTCTTGAATATCCGACAAAAATAGCTCCATGTGCCTTGGCCTCGAACTTGCCATGATGTTCATCTCCATCCTTTAGCACATAGCATTTAGCTCCAAATACATAAAAGTACTTTAGAGTAGGTTTCTTGCCAGCCATTAATTCATAGGGAGTTTTCATATGATCTTTATTGATCAGAGTTCGATTCTGAGTATAACAAGCTGTATTTATTGTTTCAGCCCAGAAGTAGATAGGTAACCTTGATTCACTTAGCATAGTCCTTGTAGCTTCAATCAGGGTTCTATTTTTCCTTTCTACAACTCCATTCTGTTGCGGAGTTCTTGGTGCTGAATATTGTCTTGTTATCCCCTTGTCCGAGCAGAAGTTATACAGGACTTTATTTCTGAATTCTGTTCCATTATCTTATATGATTGATCGGACAGGTAACTTTGAATCTAACTCAATTAACTTTATATGATCAATCACCAAATGTGGAGTTTCATCCTTAGAGTTTAAGAATAAAACCCACGTATACTTTGTGAAGTCATCCACAATCACTAAGGCATATTTCTTTCTTGACATAGACATTATATTTACTGGACCAAATAAATCCATGTGTAGGAGTTGAAGTGGTTCAGTGATGATTGAAGTGTCCGTGCCTCTGTGACTTGCTTTCTTCGACTTCCATTTCTGACAAGCCTCACACAAACCTTCTTGTGTAAATTCCATCGGAGTCAGTCCTCTTACCAAATCCCTCTTGACTAAAGAGTTCATTGTTTTGAAGTTTAGATGTGAGAGTTTCTTGTGCCATAGCCAGCTTTCTTCTAATGAAGCCTTTGAATAAAAACAATTTGCTTCATCTTCAGTTCCTGAGTTGAGATCGGCTACGCACAAGTTTCTTTTTCTTACTCCACGTAAGGGCAGTTTGTCATCTTTAGAATGAGCTATTAAGCATTTCTCCTTGATAAAGTTTACTTTGTACCCTTTATCACAAAATTGACTGACGCTGAGTAGATTGTGCTTAAGTTCTTCCACTAAAGAGACGTTTTCAATGACAACATTCCTAGTATTTAACTTGTCATATCCCGTAGTCATTCCTTTGTTGTTATCTCCAAAGGTGACGATTGGGCCGGCTCTTTCAACCACGTTTAATAGCAGGGCTCTATCTCCGGTCATATGCCTTGAAGACCCACTATCTAGGATCCATATAACTCGGTTTACCTGTTTAACTCCCTGCACATACCAAACGGATTAATTCGTCTTTGGAGCCCAAAATTGATTGGGCCCGGCATACTTAAAGAATTGACCTTTGTCTGCTTTGAAAACAGATCCTTTTTGAATAACAGTATCATCTTCCTTGATTGTTCCTACCTTCCTATACACAGTCTTAACAACTTTCTATTTAGACTTATGAATATATTTTTCCTTCTTAGCAGGTGAAGGAGTTGTAGTCTTGGATTTAGCAAATTTATTATTGATGCATTTTCTAGGTGTCGTGTTATCTTTCTTAGCTATCATGCGTTTAAAATAAGCAGTCATAGCATTAAAAGCACATAACATACAATTCAATATACCACAAGGTTTATGGAAAGCATCAATAATAGACATGTTATTCAAAACAGTAGGTGACTTAACAGATTCTACTTCAATTTTATCAACAGATTTGAAGTTTTCAGTAGAATGAAATTTGTTGTTACTATCCTTACTGTTAACAAACGTGTTTGGTCTGTTCATTTTATTCTTTAAGTCTTTTGCACCTATACCAGGATTGGGCGACTTAGAAGTTCCCTCATCTTTCATTGGTGTCTCCAATGCTCTCTTCTCTTTCTGGACATTAACTCTTTTTATGTCCTTAACCTGTTCTCCTCTCTTCTTCTCTTCCTCGAGATCCTCTAACTGCATGTCATATGCAATCAGTATGGAGCTCTCAAGGATGGGTTCAGCTATCGGTGTTATGAAAAGAGGTTTCGGTGTGTCTTTAACAACATGTGGGATCCCCCTTTCTTCAGCACTTTTTCTGAAAGGAGTTATGTTGCTTGGCTTTCCTATAGATTTATTGTACTCGAAGCCTATTCTAACTTTACGACTTATTTTTTGTTGGTCTACTAGGTTCTTTACAATATATGAGGAATTCTTATATGCAAGACACTTTTTCTTTTCTTCTTCTATCTGGTTTCTGAGATTGGTTTCAACTAACACATGACAGCTGACTTTACTGACTTGAACAGCTAAGTCCTCAATCAACTTGACAGTCAACTTGTCATTATTTCTTTTTAACTGCTTAAGAACTTCAGTTTCATCAATTAAGTCTTTGATTTTGAGTCTGAGTTTCTTAAACTTATCTCTTTCGCCATCTAGTTCTTTTCCTAGCAAAACAAACATTTTAGGGAAAGAAGGATTTACCTATATTCCTCCTTGATGGGTGGGAGATAGTGATTCCTCGGATGATGCCATAAGAGCAAGATTTCTCAGCTCTTCCTCATCATTATTATCTGAGTCATCCCAGCTTTTGCCTTCTGCTAGATAGGATTTTCCTTGATACTTTTTTCACGAGCGTATCATACTTCTCCTAGAGCTCTTCGTAAGACTCTCTCTTTTTCCCTTGCTTAGGCTTCTTGCATTCAGTTGCGAAGTGGCCTAGCTCATTATAGTTGAAGCAACAAAACTTGCTTCTATCAACTAAGTCAGTCTTGTAGCCACTCTTTGATACTGTTGTCGAAGAACCTCCTTTTTGGAATCTTCCAAAATTATGCTTTACTCTAAAGGAGGAGTTTCTTCGGAATCTCATGTTGCCAAACTTCCTGGCAACCATTGCCAGAGATTCATCTTCCAGCTGATCTAGTTCTTCCAGCGAGTAGAACTCACTATCTTCTTGTTTGTCAGAAGTATGTCCAAATTCTGGAATCACATACTCTGTTGAAATGTTATAAGGTGCAACTGCCTTCACTTCTTCTTTCTCTGGTGCTTCTACCATTAATGCCTTGGAGGAACTCAGTACCTTACCTCTCACATACATCTCTCTGGTTTGGATCTGTTCCAATTCATAAGTCTTTAGCACTCCGTAGAGTCTTTCTAGGGTTATCTCTTTCATATCTCTAGACTCCCGGATAGCTGCGATCCTGTGTTCCAAGTGCTCGGGTAAGGTCAACAGAAATTTCCTGTTCACCTCCTGATTCTGATAAAACTTTTCATTCATATTGAGCTCGTTTATCAGTTTGTTTAGTCTCTGAAATACCTCAGAGATACCCTTACCAGGGTTGGATCTAAACTGCTCATATTGGGAGTTCAGGATTTCTAGTCTATTCTCTTTTACTTCCTCAGTCCCCTCATTGATAATCTCTATTGTTTCCCAGATCTGGTTTGCATTCTTGCAGTTGACACATGATTGTACATGACGTAGTCTAGAGATTCAATCAGTATTAATTTGAGGTTGTTGTCCAGGGACACAGCTTCTACTTCCTCATCTGTATAGTCTGTTGGACTTTTCAGAAACTGTCTGTGGGGGATTACGACCCCATCTTTCTCATGTTCGAGTATAACTGATATAGGGGGCTCAACACCTTTGGCCAGTACTAATGCGTATTTGGGATTGAAAATCCCAATGAACAGTAGCATTTTGTGTTTCCACAAGTTGTAGTGCTCTCTGTCGAACTATGGAATTTTGATGCTCATTACCTTTTGTGTACTCATCTTTAAATAAGATTAAAAATTAAGTATTTCAAAAAAAAATTGACTTAAAACAATTTTTGATCAAAAAAAATTTTTTTTTTAAAAATTATTTTGAATTAAAAATAATTTTTGAGATCTGTATGAGTTGCGAAATATTTGGTTCGGATCTGATATTAAAAATATCAACCGGCTCTGATGCCAATTGTTGGTCCCTAATATTGTAGAAGGGGGGTTGAATATAATATCTTAATTTAATCGCAGAATATTGGATTTAAAAATATTACTTTAATTTCTCGTAAAATATTAATTTTAATGAAATACTGTTCAAGAAGAAGATATAAATTTTAACTTAAAAAGTATTACAAAATTAATATGACCAAAGTGAATATAATTGATTATATGTTCTGGAATGATTTCGACATGAATTGTTCAGGTTTAACAATTATATTCCAAACTAAGCACAGAAATCTGTGAATATTACAATGCATATAAATTTCTGAATTTGAATGTTTGAACGAACGAGAATAGTGAAGCCCTGACCTCATATTTATAGAGGTTAAAAAGGCTTAGCATGACCTTTATCATAATGACTTAATTTAACAAATTTAACACTTGTATGACTTAGAAAAAGAGTGGGCATGACTCACTAAAATTCGGTATGACTTATTTTTAAAGTCATATTTGAATTTTCTTTTAATTAAGTAAATCTGTATGACTTATTTAATAAAAGTAATCGGTATGACTTTCCAGAAATGAACTCTGTATGATTTTTTCTTTTGCTCTCGGTATGACTTATATAATATTGAGAAATATATATTTTGGTATGACTTATTTTAAGTCATTCGGTATGACTTAACTTAAGTCATTCGAAATATATATATATATAAGTCATATTAAGTCATTTCTTTTATAATAAATTAATTCTACTTAAATTAATTAAATAATTTATAAATTAAATTAAATTCAACTTGAATTAATTTAATTAAACAAATTAAATAATTAACTTACTTTGATTGTAGAATTAAAAATACTATAGATCTGTTTAATCTGCAGTCAGCTTTGAAATCTTCCCGTCTTTTCTTTGTCTTCTGTTCTTGAAACCACTTGAGCTAAATGAAGAATAAATATTATTTTAGTTGACACACAAATGTACTGTCTGGTTCATTTGTGTCATACTAATAAATATTCTCCATTAATTAATACTTTAAGTTGAGGCCTTCTGTCATTCTTATGTTTCACTCTCTTTGTTCTTCTTCTGGAATCTTTCTGTAGTAATCAAAATGAAATCTTTTATATCTTCTGAATACTTTTGCTAACACTACCATTTTATTTTCCGCTGATGCTTGAACATGTTAATAAACTTCTTCAGTGTTGAGTAGCAATCTCATCAAAATACTTCTGATACTTAGATCCCTTGTGATTAGTTGACTGTCTCTGTCTTGATTCCTGTTTGATATCTATTATTTACCATTATTTCAAGATTGAGTTGAGTTGTCATCTAATTATTACAAATAGGCTTAGTCATACGCCTTTCATACACACACTAAAACTCACACAAAAAGAATATTGAATAAACCTGTGAAATTTGTTAGAGCTAGTAATAACAAGAAAACTCCTAGTGAATGCTCTAAAAATAATAGTGTGTTAGATAACAAAAAGGTGAATATAGGATTACTCTCACAGAACCAACTTAATGAAAAGTTGAAGGTAGTCACTAATAATAATAAACCTAAAAAGGTAAAAAGAAATAGAAATGGCAAAGTAGGAATTACTAAGGAGAATAACTATAAGTGTATCCCTGATACTCCTAGAAAAACCTGTTTTACTTGTGGTAATTCAAATCACCTTGTCATTGACTGCAAACAAAACAAAAGAAGGAACCTGAGAGACCTAGTTCAGAGGCTAGAAAATAAACTAGATACAGACCACAAAATCCCTACTTTCACTGTGCTAGTTTATGGCATTCAATTTATACATGCAAAGAATATCATAGTTTGTATTACAATTATTATGAACCATTGCCTCAACTAAATATATCTCCAAAACATGTTGTCAAACAAATTTATGTGATAAAATCTGATAAAAGAAAAGTAAACTCTGATAGTATAAACTCTGATAATGCAAACTCTAATCATGTAAACTCTGTTAATATAAACTCTGATAAAAATACTTCTGCTGCAAGAGTTAACAAGTTTCAAAAAAAAGGAACCAAACTTGTTTGGGTCCCCAAACCTACTAATTAATTTGCATTAACTGATTGCAGGAAAACAGGAAAAACATCCTTGTGATTGATAGTGGATGTTCTACATATATGACTAGAAACAAATCTCTGCTTTCAGAGTTTGAGGAGAAGGCTGGCCCAGCAGTATCTTATGGAGATGACAACATAGAAAGAACACTGGGATATGGCAATATTGTTATTGGAAATGTCATCATTGAAAATGTAGCTCTAGTTGAAGGACTCAAGCATAATCTGTTAAGTGTGAGTCAAATGACAGATAGAGGTTATTATGTAAAATTTCATGGAACTCATTATGAAGTGAAAATCAAGAAGGATGGCAAAATAGTTCTTATTGATCACAGACATAACAACTTATTTGAAGCAAGCTTGGATATAAACTCTGATGGTCCCTTAACTTGTTTACTTGGAAAGGCATCATCTTTGGAAAGCTGGAATGGGCAAAAAAGTTGTGTCACTTGAACTTTGGAAACATTAATGAATTGTTGAAAAAGAATCTAGTTAGAGGTCTTCCAAAAGTTCAATTTCATCCTGATAGCTCTATGATTCATGTCAAAAGGCAAAACGAAAGAAGACATCTTTCAAGAGCAAAACTGAAAATTCTATTGAACAACCTTTTCATCTATTGCATCTTGATTTATTTGGTCCTGTCAACATTATGTCCATTGGAAAGAAGAAATATACTCTGGTGATAGTTGATGATTACACTAGATTTACCTGGGTGTACTTTTTACATAAAAAGGATGAAACTGCAGAGATAATTTTTGATCATATTGCAATGATTGAAAATGGATCACCTCACAAGGTAAATAATCTGAGGAGTGATAATGGAACAGAGTTTAAGAACTCTGCAATGGAGGAATTCTGCTCAATAAAAGAACTTATTCAACAATTCTCAGTACCTGGCACACCTCAACAGAATGGGGTAGTTGAAGGAAAGAACAGAACCCTAATTGAAGCTGTCAGAATAATGTTAGAAGGAGCAAAACTACCTTCTTATTTTTGGGCAGAAGCTGTGAATACTGCATGCATTACTTAGAATTTCTCTTTGATAAACAAAAATGGAATGACTCCATATGAAACTTTGAAGGGAAGAAAGCCAAATGTTAAATACTTTCACATCTTTAGAAGAAAAGTTTTTTATTCTTAAAACACATCCTGAATAATTGAAGAAATTTGAACTCAAAGCAGATGAAGGTATTTTTATTGGTTATGTTACAACTTCTAAAACCTCTTCAAGGGCATTCAAAGTATTTAATTTAAGGACAAGGGAAGTCATGGAATCAATTAATGTCTCTTTTGATGAAGGAAAAATAGTTGGATTACATGATGAAGATGCTCTCTGAGATTTGAGAATGAATTGCAAAACACAAACTTTGAAAAACTAAACTCTGATTAGATAAACTCTATTGAACCAAACTCTGGTGAGTTAAACTCTGATCCCTTAATCTCTGATTCGGAAATGATTGAAATAGAAATTGAAGATTCTTCAAATGTTGAGGGGGAATAACATCAATCAGTTACTAATATTGAAGAACAAACCTCAATTGTTGAAATATCATAATTTAACCAACATAAACTCTGAAACCCTAAACTCTGATCAATCAAATTCTGAAACCACAAAAACTGATCACTCAAACTCTGAGTACATAAACTCAGAGACATCAAAAACTGATGGAATCACAATTCAGGGGGAGGATCAACATTTACAGAAGAATCATTCTATAAAGGCACAAATCATGGGGGATCATCTAGTTCAAGAAAATTTTCCGCATCCAAAAAAATAGACCAAAGATTACACACCTGACTTGGTTATTGGTGATCTAGAAAGTGGAGTACAGACAAGAAAAGCTACTTAGAATGAATGTCTATTTCATAGTTTTCTTTCTCAAACAGAATCAAAGAAGGTTGAAGATGCTTTGAAGGATGTAGATTGGGTTACTGCAATGCAGGAAGAGTTAAATGAGTTTGAAAGAAATGAATTATAGACTCTAGTGCCAAGGCCAAAGAATAGATCAATTGTTGGCACAAAGTGGATTTTTAGAAATGAAACAGACTCTGATGAAATTATTACAAGGAATAAAGCAACTCTAGTTGCCAAATGTTACTCTCAACAAGAAGGTATTGATTATGATGAAACCTTTTTGCCTGTAGCTAGACTTGAAGCAATCAAAATCTTTCTTGCTTATGTTTTACACAAGAAATTCAAGGTCTATGTAACAGGGTCACTTTTGTTAAAGGGGATATTGGTTGGTTGGTGCTTAATGTTGAAGGGGAGGCATGGTTATACTCAAGGGCGAGTGCCTGCGGGGGCTGTCATAGGCTTATGATAGTCAGCGTGCAGGGGTGGTCTAGAGCTAAAGCCGCTTCCTTGATGAGCCCAAGACAAGGCTAAACCAGTCATTGTTGTCTTGAGGCGTAAGGCTGACACTCATGCACGCTTGAGGCGCACTGAGTGTGCCATACGGGGCAGGGTGCGGGCGTTGCCACACAACCCTGTATCAACTGGTATCAGAGCGTGGTCCGAAAGAAGCAAAGGGTTTCTAATCCAAGGCTAGATTCGGAACGGTCAAGATAAACTTCCACATCGGTTGATGTATGCCATGAGATTCTACAAGCGCTTAAGGAAATAAGTAGGCAGAGAACCTCACATGGAGGAAGTGGGGGAGTGTGTTACTCACTCTGGTGTAATCACGGTGTTGTTCCAGATGTGCACGAGGGCGTGCACCAGTTTAATTGGGGGAGGGTTTGTAACAGGGTCACTTTTGTTAAAGGAGACATTGGATGGTTGATGCTTAATGTTGAAGGGGAGGCATGGTTGTACTCAAGGATGAGTGCCTGCGGGGGCTTGTCATAGGCTTATGATAGTCAGCACGCAAGGCTGGTCGGGAGCTAGAGCCGCTTTCCTGATGAGCCCAAGACAGGGTGAAACCAGTCATTGTTGTCTCGAGGCGTAAGGCTAATACTCATGCGCGCTTGAGGCGCATTGAGTGTGCTGTACGGGGCGGGTTACGGGCTTTTCCGCACAACTCTGTAACAGTCTACCAGATGGATGTTTAAAATGCATTTTTAAATGAAAAACTTGAAGAAGAAGTTTATGTTGAACAACCACCTGGCTTTGTCAATCCAAAATATCCAAATCATATCTACAGACTGGATAAAGCCTTATATGGACTCAAGCAAGCACTAAGAGCCTGGTATGAAACTCTGGCTCAATTTTTACTTGAAAGTGGTTTTACAAGAGGTATAATTGATAAAACCATGTTTTATAGAACTCAAGATAAGGATTTATTATTGGTTCAAATATATACTGATGATATTATATTTGGTTCCACTAATGAGAAACTCTGTAAAAGATTTTCAAAGCTAATGCAGTCTAGGTATCAAATGAATATGATGGGAGAATTAAGTTATTTTCTAGGGTTAAAAGTGAAACAGACTGAGGAAGGTACTTTCATAAATCAATCTAAATATACAAAGAATCTACTAACTAAATTTCAAATGCAAGACTCTGCATCTGTTACAACTCCAATGGCTATTGCAACAAAGCTTAACCAAGACACTGGAGAACCTGTAGGTATTACAGCATACAGAGGCATGCTTGGATCTCTGCTCAATTTGACTGCAAGTGGACCAGACATCATGTTTGCAACCTATCTATGTGCTAGATTCAGGCAAATCCAAGGGAACCTCACTTGATTGTTGTGAAAAGAATTTTCAAATATCTCAAGGGCACTATCAATCTTGGCTTATGGTATCCTAGAGAGTCTGACTTTAAATTAATAGGTTATTCAGATGCTAACTTTGCAAGATGCAAAATTTATTGGAAAAGCACAAGTGGCAGTTGTCAATTCTTAGGAGGAAGAATTGTCTCATGGTTTAATAAGAAATAGAAATCTATCTCAACATCAACAGCAGATGCTGAATATATAGCTGCAGGAAGCTGTTGTGCACAAATCTTATGGATAAGAAATCAACTGTTAGATTATGGTTTGAACTTTTCCAAAATTCCTATTTATTATGATAATCAAAGTGCTATTGCAATGACAGGAAATCCAGTTCAACATTCTCTGACAAAGCACATCAGTATCAGATATCACTTTATAAGGGAACATGTCATGGAAGGAACAATTGAAATGCATTTTGTTCCCTCAGATCAACAGTTAGCATACATATTCACAAAGCCCCTGCGTGAAGTAAATTTTACAAGATTGGTTTCTGAATTAGGAATGGTAACAAGTTGATCAACTCTAGATTGGAAATAGCAGACAATCATAATATATGATAAATTCTATTAGAGTGTGTGGTAAACTCTGATGGAAATGAAGTAAACTCTGATCGTTGGAAAATCTAATCTCTGATCACAAGTTATCAGTGTTTATGGTAAACTCTGTCAGAGTATTTGGTAAACTCTGATTCAAATTTCATATGTTAAACTCTGTTTACTTTAAACTCTGTTTGCTCTAAACTCTGATTTCAGTCTACATGTTAAACTCTCTTTACTTTAAACTCTGATTGCTCTAAACTCTGTTACATGATTAAACTCTGAGATTTATTTATGACATCATATTTTATTTTGTGGCATCATAATTATTATTCTCTGATTAGACTAATCATAGGGCGCGTGTTTGTCACGGAAAACATTTCAGATTTATACACAGATTTATACACAGATACACACACATTTGCTGTATTTTGAGACTTTTACTGCTCATTACTCTTCCAATGATTTCATGCCATGTATCCCACTAAATTCTATATGCAAATGAGAGGGAATAGTTTAATTATTATTTTCACTTTAAATTATTCAATTTCATCTAATATTCTTATCTTTCTCTCTCATTTTTTATAAACCCAAATTTCTTCAAACTACATTTCTCTGTATTTCAATGGCATCCAAAGGACATTCATTCCAAAACTACACATTTGTTGCAACTAATTACATCTCCTTGTTGTCTAAGACTGATATTCCACAAGATTTTCATGTGATTCAGGATTTTTTACAGAACATCTATATTGGGTATGCTCTTCAGGAACCAATCACTTCTCTGCTCAATCTCTGATAAAAGTCTGGTCAACGGCCAAGTTTAACAATGTTGTTGATGAAAAAGAACCAGTAATAACATTCAAATGCAATGGCACTCATTCAATAACTCCTGCCATGGTGCGACATACCCTTCATCTCCCAGAAGTGGCTGTGTATGATGACCTTGTTGGTGATGAGCAAATCAAGACATTCTTTAAAGATATAGGCTATGGAGGTAGTCTATCAAAGCTAGGGAGTCTGATAAGGCCCCATTTGAGAAGAGAGTGGAGCTTCTTCTTTGATTGCATAACAAGAGCTTTCACTACAAAATGTATAAATTTTGATGCAATTCCTCAGCTTTCACAATAGATTGTGTATTTTTTGACCCATAATCTAAATTTTAATTTTCCTTGTTTGATAATTAGGCAGTTAGCTAGTAAAATAAATGATGATGCTCACACTGTATATTTTGTTAGATTTTTACAGTTAGTTTTTAGCTTTTTACTACCTGATGTTAAGTTTGAGAATGATCAGAGTTTAGCTAGTTTTTGCATGAATAAAATAATTTTTGTTGATTTAGCTAGGAAGGATGCAAAGAAATAAGTTGGAGGTAATTTTCCTAAACTCTTTTATCCCACATGGGTCAGGCTTCTCTTACATCAGAGAATGCCTACCATGTATAGGAGGGATTTTCTGTCAGTGACTGAGAATCAAAGTTTAGCACTCTCTGATTCTAACCCTAGTCAACCTCTAAACACTGATACCCAAACACTTTTACCAACCTCTACAGTCTCCCAAAAGACTGTAGTTGTAAAACAAACCTCTCAACATCAAGGCACTAGCAAAAGGAAGGGTAAATCAATAAAGGAAACATCTCCTAAGAAAAGAAAATTGGTTAATGAGAAAATTGATTCTGAGGACAGCAATGAAGGGTTGGTTTTTCCTGTGAAGAAAGTTATAAAGAAGGCTTCTGAGATTCCTCCAGCACCTTACATGAAGCCATTCACAGTAAATCCAATGCCAAAAATGAAAAAGAAGAGAATAAGATTGATCAAGGCTGCAATCTCTAAAGGTGTAAACACTGAAGACATAAACTCTGATGCAACAATAAACTCTGATAAAATCTTAAACTCAGATGTTGCAATCTCTGATCAGCCAAACTCTGCTCAACTTTAAGTGTTAAACTCTGATGCTATTATGAAGGAAAGCAATGAAGAGTCTCTGGATGATATAGTAGATCAGAATGCTGATGAATATGGATTTGCATCTGAATTTGAAAAAGTAACAGCCCAGACATAGGACCTGCATTGCCTGACCAAATAAATAGTAACATCGGTGGAATTGAGGTAGATGGTGATGCTAATAGAAAAGAAAATGATGAATTGGATGAAATGGATGGTAATTCTCTTCATGTTAATCCTTTTACCACTCATGTAATCACCTTGGAGAATATTAATGCTGCAAGTGAAGATGTTCTTGTGATAATCTCTGATTCTCCTATTCAATCTCCAAAATAAATTATCAAGGAGATATCAAAGAAAGAGTAAGGGAGTTGGAATAAGAAGTAAGGAAGGAGATGGAAGCAAAGAAATATAAATCAAATCCAGCCTCTCCCAGTACAAAGCAATTTACAAGAAAGAAGAAAAAGACAGTCTTTTTTGGCCAAGACCCACAAGAACCTAACTCTCAAATTGAGGTAGCAGTCAATGCAAGTCCAGGCACACAAGAACCTGTTGATCAAAGTTCAACAGCAGCCATTGAAGATGAAGCAAGTGAAACCAGCAGATATCAGGGGTACAACCCACAAGAGCCTTCAACTTAAAGGGTTGAAGAAGTTGTTAAGGCCCCTGCCCCACAAGAACCATTCAATCAAAGTTTGGATGCAGGCACTCAACAAATCATGGAAGATCTTGTTGTTGTTGATGCTGAGAAGATAGACTCTGATGAAGTTCGTATCTAATCTCTGATGTTATCCTGGTGCAACCACTTTCTGCATAGCCAATAGAGACTCCATCCACATCCACAAATACTCAAGGTATAAACTCTGAATTTTCTTCAGAATTTGCATTCTCTGATAGTATAAGTTCAGATTTTACCTTTCCTGTTTTATCTGCTGGAATGATCATGAATAGTCCTGAAAAGGGTACCCCTATTTATGTGACTACAAATATCCTTTCTCAACCACCTTTTATTTCTGTAGGACATTATGTGTTGAGCCTTTCTAGAAAGTTGAGGTGAAATGTGTGGAAAAACAGAATTAATAATGAGAGGCAGACACTGGATCTAACAAAAGGAGAGATAGAATTGAGAAAGAAATTAGTTACTTCTAGTGAGCAAAATCTAACTATTAAAAGTTATGATATGTGTGATGTAAGAATTAATAAGATTACTTTAAAAGAAAAGAGTGATTTAGGATGTTCTGTTACTTTTGCAGGTACTCAGAGTTTATCTGTCACCACAAACTCTGACTTACCAATCTCTGATAATGTCATAAACTCTGATGAGGAAGACACAGACTCTGATGAGCCAATTTTTGCTGATGAAAAAGTTACAGATCTGTCAATTCCCTTCACTCAAAGGTATAACACAAAGAAATGGCATGTTCACTCCTTTGATGCTCATGAAAGGTTGAGGATGGATTATCCTGACTACATAGTGGTGGAAAAGCTAAATTGAAGTTGCCTTAGATGTAGAGGGTGTTAAAAGATATTTAAGCTCAAAAGCAGGACCATCAAATGAAGTTCTTCTCAATTCACATAGACAATCCATCTGGGATATGTCCTGGAAATACACAAATAAAGAAATCTATTGGCCACATGTTCAAATTGATTAACAAAGCTGACAAGGAAATAAACTCTGAAGAGATGAAAACAATTTTGAAAGCTACTAATGTATTGTCTAAGGGACTTCAAAATGAAGTTTGTAATTTAAAGGAATCTGTTAGTAAAACTACTTCCTATGTACAGACTTCTGTCACTACTTCTCAACATGCCTTGGAATTGAAGTTGAAAAATGTTTCTGCAAAACAGGATGCATTAGAAGCCAAAGTTGATAATCTCTCTATTACTGTCAATTATATGCAGAACATGCTACATACAATTGTTAAGATTCTTACAGTAAGAAGGGGCAATGATGTCAGAAAGTGGGAGAAGGTGTCTACAGAAAAATGCAAGGAGGAAGCTATACAAAAATCTGACAAACCTGATGATGAAGATCAAGGGAGTCATAAGGATGGGAAGCAAACTCTGATGCAAAAAACTCTGGTTGGAAAAACTCTGACAACCTCTCAAACTCTGGAAAAAAAACTCTGACAAGCAAACTTTGATAGATGCAGACTTGGAATTAGCAAAAAGGCTTGAAGAACAAGAAAAGACTGAAAAGATTGAAGAACAAAATCTAAAAGATGCAGAACTGGCAAGAAAATTCTACAAAGATGAAAATCCAGGAATGGATCCAGTTGTTGTAGAAGAAGAATAAAAAAAGTCTGGTACTAACAATGCTCAAATCCAGAAGAAAAGAATGTATGTGAAGAAAGCTCCAGTTCAAAGGAAGGCACCTACTCAACAAAAGAAGATCACATATATGTCTGTCTAAGCCAAACCTCTTGATACTCCTAAGCAAATTGCTCAGTCAAAGCCTACTCTAGAAATCCAAACTAGGTCATCTTCAAGAATTCAGAAGAAAGCTCCAGCTAAATCAAAAACTCCTCTTACTATGTCAGGAACAACATTTCTCCCAGGTGGATCTAGCTTTAATGATGAGGAAGAGAAACAACAACAATCTCTGATCAGAAAGAAAAAAGTATGATCTTCTATGGACAAAGATTCAAATTCTGACTCTCAATGCCAGACTTGGTAAAAACAAGGGTGGTATTAGTGATCCTCAAGCCAAAGTCTACAGGGGTGAAGCTAATACATTCAGAGATCCCTTCTCATTGAAAGACAAACCTGAGGAAGAATTATCTCAAGAATATTTGGACAGATTAATATCTGTAAACATAGTAAAGGATATTTTTGATTGTGCTCAAGTCAAGGAGAAGCTATTATATTTCTTGGAAAATGAGACAGTTTTGAAGATTGCTGAAGAAGATTTGATTCACAAAGCATCTAAAGAACTTGAACATGTTCTTTATCTTTTCAATAATGAAAATAAAGCTACTTCCAAGTGGGTAAAAATACTTGAAGGAGTAATCAATGAAAAGAAGAAGAATGAGAGGATGTTGATGATAAACTCTGAGGAGTACAAACCTGTTTATTTACATGAAGACGGACAAAAAGCCTGTTGCATTCCCTTAGATGATAGAATGGAGAGATCATCAATCTATAATCTGAGAGCTGCTATATTTCAAATTGATGACTCTTCTGATCAAATGAAAGAACTCAAGGAAAAGTTAATTGAATTACTGAAAATTGTTGAGAAGAAGCTGCTGGATAATTTTCTGAAAGAAGACTTCTCTTACGAAGAATTTAAATCAAGAATGAAGATTCAAACTCTGATGCATTTGTCAATATTTCTGACATCATAAGTAAAATTTATGTTTTACTTCATAAAGGATAAATTGGGGGAGATTGTTAGAAAATAAACACTAATGCTGTCAGAGATTAACTAAACATAGTTTATGCTGACATCATCAGAGAATGAAGAAGATGTCGGTCAAAGTTTACTCTATTAGAGAATACTTAATCAGAGTTTACTCTAACAGAGAATGCTCAATCAGAGAATGACAACCCACAGAGTATACAAATTAGAGTTTGTAAAAATAACAGTCAAATCAGAGTATGATTATGATAGTGAACAAGGAATTCAAATTCAAGTCTATTGTCTTATTGAAGCTATTTTTCTCATAATCTGTTTTGTAATTGAATTGTAACTGTGTATATATAAACATAGACATAGGTTAACATTATTGTAACTTTCAAGTTTTATTTTTCATAACCTAGTAGCTCTTGAGAACAGTGAATTTCTTGAGAGAGTTTTGTATTAAAGTTCATTATCATTAATACAAAACAGTGTTTCTTTTTACATACTTGTGTTTATAATCGATTTACTTGATACTATTATATTCAACCCCCCTTCTATAATAGATAATCATATGAGCAAACAGTTCAACACCTTACTAGAAAGACGAAACCCGAGAAGTGCCGATGAGACTCTAAGTCAAGAAAAAAACTATTGCAACTACTACGAAACCTCAAGAAGTTTTCCTAGAAGTTGGGGGTAAATGATATGGGCTAAAAGTGATCCCTAAAGACGTAATTAATATTATATTTATTAGACCTAGTCTGGTCCAAAAACCTAGAACTAATCTGGTTCAAAACGAGGTTGATGTTCTGGGTCTAGAACGTGCCTGTATCGAGGACGCTCGATACATGCCTAATCAGACGACCCACGAACGTGACCCACGATCTAGAATCATCGTCTTAAAAGGCAACTCAAAGAGTAGCCCCCAAGACAGGCCTGCCAATGGACTGGAGCTCCGATCCGATCTGAAATCTTATAAGTGGATATGGATTTATATAAAATCAATCTGATCCGTTAAAAATCTTATCCGATAAATATGGATATGGATTATATATGGTTTGATCTGTTTAATAACCTGATCCGAATAAATATAATTATATTATATTATATATATATATAAGTCATTGCTCCAGAAAGAACACCCTTATATAAATAACAAGAAAGAACACTTTAGAATCTTACATAAAAACTCATTTATATTCTAAAGTTTAACATCGATTATGTTTTTTTATGAATAAAATTAGAATCTAACGTGAGATTAACAAAAAATCATAACATGATTATATGTAAATTTCATTTTTACAAAATGTATATAAGAGTCTATGTTGGATTTCATGTTAGATTCTGTAATATTTGATTGTTAAAATCTAGATGAAATTCGATATTATATTCGATATGTTATGGTTTATTGTAGTTCAATTTTATGATTCTAATTTTAACAAACCATTTCTCATAAAAAATAACTGTTTTGATATGTTATTCCGTATTTTTTATATAAGGGTGTTCTTTATTGACTGAAACCCTATATGTGTGTGTGTGTATTATAAATTGTTAGAAAATTCATTTCTTATATTTGGTGTCCATATTTAGGTTTAGATGAAATTTATAACTTTAATTTAACTCATTAGATAATTCATTTTCAAATTTTATATCCATATATTTAGATTGTGAAAAGATCCATACTCTAAATTGACTCATTTTAATAAATATCATTAATGGTAAATTTCGTATCAAATTTTGAAATATTAAGGTAAGTTCATTAATATAAATAATATCATAACATATATAGGTCTGTATAAAATTCATAATCTTAATTTGTTATCTAGTGCTCGTATCAAATATAGATATAATATAATAAATTTTATATAAAAATTGACATACCACATAATTAAATAATAAATAACATATAATAATATTATAATAATTATTAAAAAATAACATATACAGAATATTATAAATAGTTTGAAAAAAAATAATTTTGAATAAAATTTAAGATGAAAAGAATTAAAAATAAAAATTAAATATGAAATAAAATATATAAAATATTATTGTATGGACAAATATTAAATAAAAATTAACACACATAAAATATTACAAAAAATAATAAAGGTGAAATTAAGACATTTAAAATAAATTTAGGAAATAATTAAAATAATTTAAACTTTTTATGTGAAATTATAATGACAATATTTATTAATATATAAATTACAATATACTGTACATGTAGCACAGTCAAATAATTTAATTATAAAACATTATTAAAAAAATTAATTGGATTGGATATCTGATCCGATTGCCCGTGATCCGAATGAAGTGGATATAGATTGAACTTTAAAATATCAGACATTTAATCCAATCCGATGCAAAAAAGTAAATGGATTTGGATATGGATTTAAGGTGATCCGATCCAAATCCGATCCGTTGACTGACCTACCTCAAGACACCTCGTTCAACAATGAAACTGAATCTTATACGGAAACGTCCAAGAAAGGCGGTGGTTTGCCTGTCAAGATTCCTAAACCTAATCAAATTCTATAAAGGGCCTAACCTCATCCCCACTCTAAAAACCGGGGACGTCTCAGGACGGGGACGGCTTGAGGACGTTTCCTAAAAATCGGGGACGGTGGAACGGGGACGTTTCAAGGATCTAAAATTACTAAAATATTCATCCCCACTCTAAAATTCTAATATTTTAGGCCGCTTAGTTATATTTGGAGATATTCATGACATAAGTGGTTATATTCCTCCTAATTACACTAAATTTTGAACTTCGTTATTCTATCAATAAAATGCTAATGTTGAAAAATTATTAGAATCTGTTAAAGCAATATTGCCAGAGAAAAGATTTACAATGTTGAATAATGATTAGAGTGTATCAACAAGAAAATCCATAATTAAATTTGAGAGAGTATGATATATTTTATATTTTAAACAATTGGATATTGATATTTATTTCTATCTTATATATAAATAATTTTTATTTATATATATTTATTGCCGTATCCGTACCTCCTAAATTTTAAAATTATCGTCTCAGTCCTCGTAGTACCCATAACCGTATCTGTGTTGCACAGTTAATTACAACCTAATTTTTGATCCCCAAACCAATGAGTTTATTTTAGAAGTCCTTCGTGGTCTGCACAATATTGATATTATTATAAACCCAAGCATGAAATCCTTCTTCACTGTTCCAAGCAAAAGTAGGAAGTTTTGCGCTTCTTCACCAGATTGGTCCAACCTTCCTACTGATATTTTGGAGTGTTATAATAAGGATGACTTGTTTTGACATTATTCGCTTCAAACACGTATGTCGTTGTTGGAAACTAGCTGTTTTGAATTCCTGTCTTATATCTAATCCTCCTTCACAGCCTCCATTGTTGATGTTGTCGAGAACAGACAACAAGGGGTGTTGTTTTTTCAACCTTGCTGATCAGAAACTAAACCGTGAGTTGAACAATTTTTGGAGTGATTTAGATATATATTGTATTGGATGTTCAAAAGGGTGGTTGATATTACATGTTGTAAGTGAAGAGTCCCAAGGGTTTACTTCATTTGAGCAAGAAAAAGATAGTAGTTAGATTAAGGTTCCTCCATATAATATTAGGAAAAAGGTTGCGTGCAACCTTGATAATATAGAAATTCGGATAAAACAAAATTTTAGAAATTAATATCTTCTACCATGATCGAGGAACATTTATTAGTTAAAAATAAGGGGCCAATATGCCCCTAAAATGCAGGCGTAGAGGGGCCAATATGCCCCTAAAATGATTTCTCTAGCATCCTTGCTCCAAAAATCAGGAAAAATAATATCCAGACACGAAAATGATATTTGCCAAGACACACTGTGATATGATGTTATAATCCAGAACATGGAATCTGATAAGCAAAGTATGCTAGCTTAAAACATCCCACGGTAACAATGAGTGAGCTTGGGGACTTACTATAGAGTCAGACACAAACTAAGGAATCTAGATTAGGGGGTGAGCGCGGTTCGGTTCGGTTCGGTTTTTGACCGAAACCGGAACCGGAACCGCATATCTTCGGTTTTAAAAATTGAAAACCGCAACCGAACCATCGGTTTCGGTTTCGGTTTTAAAAAGACCGGTTCGGTTTTTATCGGTTCGGTTTCGGTTAAAAAACCGGATAAATAAAAATGAAAAAAATATATAATTTAAATCATTATATTTTTACATTCAAATTTTATACAATCAAATATTTGATCACATTCTGCATAATAACACTACAAAAGAAAGGTAAGAAACTTTAACAATCAAATTTTAAGGTTGAATCAACAAAATGTGAATGTCCTTTATCGTAGTATGCAATCTAAAAAGCACATAACCATGTCTAATGATGTTTACTCCTGATTATATACTTTTTAATTGGAAAATAGAGGAATAAAATGTTGTAAAGGGGTTGTCATTTTCCCACATTCAATATTAGTATAGTTGATGTTGTAATATGAAATATAATTGAAAAAACTATGTTCTAGGGAAATTTAATACTTAAATTATATATATATATATATATATATATATATATATATATATATATATTATATAATAAATTAATTTATTTTAATGATCGGTTCGGTTCGGTTTTTTCGGTTCGGTTTTGACCTATAACCGGAACCGGAACCAAAAGTCTCGGTTTTTAAAAATCAAAAACCGCAATCGCCGGTTCGATTTCGGTTTCGGTTTTTTCGGTTCGGTTTTCGCCGGTTTCGGTTCGGTTTCGGTTTCAATTCGGTTTTTTGCTCACCCCTAATCTAGATGATACCAATAAATGCTGATTGAGGTGAAATTTATGTCCGGCCGAAATTTGAGAAGCGAACAGGGCTAATGACATCGCTATTTTGCAGAATCTACGTAACTACACAACATAATATAAGTTTCACCTCTCCCCACCTAGTAGTTTGTCCACCTTTGATTGATGATCAAAGCCTCTATATATCCCATAAAATGAGGCTTTCACGAAACTAGAGAATGACTGAACCATTAGTGCAACCCCATATTCACAAGAGTTTGTTGTACATTCAACCTAGTCCATCTTTTCATTAGAAATGGCTTGAATGAATATTAGAAGCATGAATGATATATACAACAGTACCATTCATTTTCCTTCTTAAAATCAACAACAAAACCATTTAAACAATAGAAATATAAAAATTACGTAAAATATGAGACAAATCTCAGTAAGGGAAATCCTCGCCTTGAAGGATGTAACATTCTAGTTAATAGGCAACTATGTGGAAAATTTTATAATCAGTCTTGGCTATAGCTTGGCTGCAAGCCTGCAATGATTATTATTAAAGTGAGGAACCCTAGAAATTTGCGAACACTTTCTTGCATAAATTAGCTTCTTGCAAAACAAGCAAAATATTGTTTGTGCTCAATCCATATCCCCATTGCCATATACCATGAGTTGAATCGAGGCAAAATGTTGTGTGGTTCATCAAACAAGGTTGAGTGACCTTCGTTTTGGCTGAAAGCAAAAAAAAAACATTTTAGTGAATAAGAGTAACTATGATTTAATATACGAAATAACTAGCCAACTAACATGAATAAACATGTATCATGATTGTATTTATCGTGTGAAATTATTATACTGTAATTTTTATAGAACCAACTAGATTGTTTTAAAATTATATACTAATGCAGCACCATTAGTAATTTATCGGCATAGTTATTAAGGTATCCCCAATCACTGCATATCATGTGCCCAAATTGGAACCTTAGGGTCTTAATTCACGCCTAGGATTATCAGCACTTGACCACTATCTCTCTTACATATCAACTCATTTATAGTGAACCTTAGGATTATCATGCTACACAAGATTTGAGAGTTTTCGAGTGAAGCTGGACATTGTGAAACCTTTAATTAGTGTAAATATTGATTGACATAATCCTGGAACAAGGTAACTGTAATGGCAAATATGCCAAAATGAAGGTAGGAATGATATATCATCAAACCAAAGTCCTCCTTACCTAATTTTTGATACCCACGTAAATAGAATGCCGTTTGTGTATTCGGCTCCATTTGCGAGCTCTTCTGACAAGTTATGTATATTTCTGGCAGCTTTTTATTTCCACATATCAGTCTCATTTAGTGTTCTAATCCCAGTCCTCTCGAAAAAGGTACTCACTCTCCAGGTATGTTTTTTTGAACATAAAAGCATTACTCAACGTCTTATTCATATCACTTTCTAATTCATATATTACTTGTGTAAAAAATCTCAAACAAAATTTCTTATAGGTTCACTAAGAATAAGAAAAAATTGTGAGCTACAAAAGTTTATGCACCAGTAGTTACATGCATACTTTAAGGTTTCAGTGACACCTAACTGAACCAAATTCACAAGGTTGAATACTATGCATGCAGCAATAGTCTTGGTTAGAATAAAGCAAAGTTAAAAAAAAAGGTGGACCATATTGTTAGGATAATGACACATGGAGTACAGTTCACAAGCAGGAACATTTATACAGAACAAATATGTTAACTTACGAATGTCCTTTCAGCTTCTTTGAGGAATATCTTTGGGGAATCCAGATATTTATAACACTCCTTCTTTAGTTGAGTTGCAAGCTCTCCTTTTCCAGCACTTTCTAAGTTACGTATTAATATTATTAAGGTTAACTTATCCGGGACACAACCTGATGCCTTCATGAACTCGTAAGTCTCCATTGCCTTTTCTAACATATCCACTTGAACATATGCTCCAATCAGCTCTGTGTAAGCCCTGGTGTCTGGCTCCAATCCTTCTTTCTTCAGTTCAGAGAAAAGTTCCTCGACCTCATTAATCAGTTTGTTTTTTCCAAGCATTAATATCATGTCACTAAACAATGAAGCATCTGGTTTATACCACACTTCCTTCCTCAAAAACTCAAACACCTGGCACCTAGTTACATTTCAGATAAATTGCAACTTGAACAATGTAATCATATATATACACAGACCAAAAATCATATAAAATTGCATACAGAAGCTGCACAAAGTATAAATTCTGTCAGTGTCAGAATTTAATACCAGACAACAAAATTGGGGGGGGGGGGGGGGGGGGGCGGGTTTGAAAAATTATATTTCCAAATTTTTATAAACATTATAATGTTTAATAGTGCATCTTTTACTTACTAATAATATCTTTACAAATAAATTTAAAGATCCATATACACAATACGATAATCACTCTGGAATATAAAAGCCAAAAATTAACATCCATATAGTGTTCCATATTTAATTAGAAAGTTTCACAAAAACATATATCCATCTAGTGAAAACAGTGATTTTATTTTTGGCCACCTGATTTAAATGTAACCAATCACACTTGCAGAATGTTTCAATTATTTAACTCATATTGAACAACTTGTAAATAAGAAACCACACCATCATATAGTCATTCTTTTCGAACATTATCGAATAAAATGTACAATTCTTTGTCAAAGCACAGTACAAAAAAATATCACCCCATCAAGATAGATTACAAAAACTAATTGGTAGCATCATTTTAAAACGATGCAATGATGCAGATAATAACATTTCGAAAATATCCCCTCAGAAAATATTTCACCTGTATCATGTAAATAATTTCACCCCGAAAGCCAAAAATTACGAAAATGTATAAAACTAATTCTGGGGGAAAAATATATAATCACAGGAAGACCCCAAAAAGGACCAATACACACACAAACACAAGTTGCAAGTAAATAAATTACATATATGCAAAGTAATACACACAGATATACATTATATGTAAGGAAATGAAGTACCTTTAGTGCTAAATCCACTTGATTCTGTCTTTTCAACTCAGCCAAAGTATCCAACAAATCAGCTTTCAAGAGCCTACTAATTGTGCCATTAAAAACTTGTTGTAATTTGGGTGATGATTTAGCTAATTTCAAAGAGTGAACAGCTTGTATAGCTTCTGTAGATAATATTCTTGACCTCCACATGCTTTTTCTCTTTCCATTTCTTAAACCACAGCATATATGCAAGTCAGAGCTAGAATTATAATTACTTTGTGTTTTGCGATTTGGGATGAAACCCAGTTCAGATAATTGAAAAACAAGCGACCCCATCTTATCAATTTCGTTGTTTCGTTTCAAAGAGGAAGATGGAATATATATAATGGCTCCTATATATGTTCGTATTTTTCTAGTTTATTTATATTAATTTATCTGAATTTAGTTTTAATATTCAAATCTAGGGTAAGGTTAAAATATCAACCCATTATTAGCGGGAAATTCGGGGAATCACCGATAAAAAAATCTAATTTTCATAATTTTATCCGATTCAATTAGTTATTAAGGTTGAATTATCTATATTGGATATTTAATTGAATGCTAATACATATTAATAATTTCATAAAAATTATAAATATGTTCTGTAAAATTCTAGTAGTGCAGAACATAAAAGAGAACATATTATAAAATATATGTTTAAGAACATAATAAAATATAAATTATAGAACATATGTTAATAATATAGTACAGAATAGAACATATTTTACGTTAAAAAAATATTAGTTATTAGGTGGTTCCTAGAGTTCCTCATGTAATGTAATAGTGGTTTTTGTTGAACCTTACCCTTCAAATTTATTTTATTTTCTTACGATTATAATATTAGGTTAACTTTTATATTAATGAAAAAGTGAATCTTAATAAATTAATAATACTTCAATATCAAAATTCATTAAGACCTTGTGTTGTATTATTTGGTATTGCGATTAGCCTGATGATAATATTAGCTTTTTTATAAAATTTATTTTTATTTTAAAAATTATTTTATGGAAAAATATGCACTATCTTAGTTTTAGAAAGAAATATTTTTCAATTTTAGTAGGAAATAAACCTTTTAAATTTTTTTTTTTTAATATTATAAAGTCATGTCATATTAATTTTGCAATGAATTTAGTTTCATCATATTATTTTATGAAAAGATTTCAATACCCACTTTGTTTTTTTATTGAGCTTTTTTGAAAAGATAAAATTGGAGAATGAAACTTGATAAAAAAAAAGTAGCTTTAATACAACTTGGCCATCGAAGTTTGTTTGAAAATACATACTAGCCACTAAACTTTTAAAAAATCCGGTTCAACCATCGTTCTTCTGCAGATGTTTGTAGTAATCATAACTTCAGCCAAAAATACTGAATTTGGAGAGAGTGAGCTACACTTGCTGGTAGGAGGAAGTGATTGATGTTATAACCGTTGCAACAGTGATGTACTAAAGAAACATCATCGTTTGAAGCTGCAAATGGTTATATAAACACATAAATACATGTCAAATTATAATTAGTATTGAAGCATGTCTTCCTTCAGCTCTACTAGCATTCAAAGCCCGGATGTATGTTCGTGTGGTTTGAGCCCTATGTTGAGGACATCATGGACGGATAGTAATCCTGGGAGGAGGTTCTGGAGTTGCAGCCTATACAAGGTATGGATGAAAATAGGTTGCAATACTTGTTTCTTGTTCTGTGATGTTCTTAGTTAGTTTGTTAACTATGTTGATTTGATTTTGATATTACAGAGAAACCAAGGAAGTGGCTGCAATTTCCACCAGTGGCATGACCCTAGTGTAGGTGGAAGAGCAAGGAATATTATTCCTGGGTTGTTGAGAAAGATAGAAAAGTTGGAAGATGAAATCAAGATAAGGAAAACCAAGGAGAGGAAGCTTGTGATGGTGTTTCTTGCTGTAGTTGTGATATGCAGTTTCTTGTTTAGTAGGTGTTTTTAATTTGCAATGAGGACCATTTTGGCTTCATTTAAATGTTAAATTTGTAATGGATGGATGTTGAATTAAAGTTGTTCAGTTTGAATCTACATGTCTTCTATGTAAATTACTGTCAAGTTTGTTGTATGAATGGCTGCAAAATTTATTAAGGTACAACTTTAGTAATTAAAATAGATTTTTTTTAAATTAAAGATCAATAGAGAACATAACATGCAACCAAACAGTAGTACAACATCCTACATCTCCAGGACATTTTCTTGTTGATCCTCTATCTTATTATCAGCAACATTTCCATCATCTTCAACATTTGTTGGGTTTGAGCTTTTACAAGTCCTTTTGTTGTGACATGTTTGCTTGCATTGAGAACACCTTACAGTCTACTGAGATTTCTTTAGAAGAATCTTGGTACCATCTTCTCCAACCTCCTCCATGTGTTTCTTATCATTACCACCAGCCTTTCTTTTCATCTTTGGCCTCTCAGGTTTCTTCTGAACAAATGGTGGTGTCACAATATGGCCAGACTTTGCCCATTGATACTCACAATTCATTGGATGGATCAAACCTGTACAAACAAACAGATTGTAGTCAAGAATAAAAAAATATAATAGCAAGCACAAGTTAAACAATTCGTTTGGACAGATACCTGAATATGCATCCATGTAGCTTTTCACAGAGTAGGCAGCATCAACATAATCTATAGGATAAAGACTGAGCCTATTCATGGCACATATTACATGGTGACCAGGTATTCTAGTAAGGTCCCACCTTCTACAAGCACATGTCAAATTATTCAATTCAATAGAAAACTTGTGGCCACTCACAGTGTTTATTTCAAATAGATTATACCCTGCATATGCAGAGTAACAACCATTACTCCACTTTCTAAATTTGTTTAGTAATTTTTGTGCTTTAGGTGTAATCATGTCATCACTCCATAGCTCAACAAATTCCCTTTTGCTTTGTAGTCTCTTCATCAAATATTCCCTTATCATTTCTAGCATGACCAGAATACCATGTTGTCACGCAAAAATAATTGACTTACTGAAAGATTCACACATGTTATTAAGCAAGATATCACATTTATTGGCAGTTGAAAAGTGTGACCTAGACCAATGGTGTGCAGGCACAGAAGAAAGCCATTCATAAGCACCAGGATTCTCATCTTTCACAGTTTCCATATACTCTATAAAGGCCTGTACATTAGGTGACCTAGCACAAGCCCACATTTTGTCTTTCAAAGAACTCCCAGGATATTTCTGATTGAAGGTATTGTGCATATGTCTAACACAAAGTCTGTGTTCAGCAACATGAACCAACTCTTCCACCACATTAATCAAACCTTTCTGCCTATCACTTATTATTGTCCATCCAGCACCACTTCCCATGTCAAAATCATCCTTAAACAGCTTCATAAACCACTTCCAAGAACTTGCTTTCTTAGCTTCAAAAACAGCATAAACAAGGGGGAACATGCAGTTGTTAGGTTCAACGGCTACTGCAATAAGTATCTGGCCTTTATAGAATGTCTTAATATGAGTCTCATCTAGGCCAACCACCTTCCTACAACCCAACTTATAGCCATGTTTAAGTCCCTCAAAACAAACATACATTCTTTTAAAAACTCCAGGATGACCTATTTCATGAATTATAAAGTGTAACTAAGACTTAATTATAACTACTAAAACCAGTCAGAAAATAATATAAACCTTCCTCAAATTCAAGCTCTACAGTTGAATTAGGATTTCTGCTGAGGAGCTCAGCTCTATAATCCCATAATTTAATATATTTTCCTGCATCTGTCCCATGGATTATCTTCATGGCCTTCCTCTTTGCTCTCCTAAAAACATATTCCTTGAAGTCAATATGCAAATCTGCAATAGCTCTTTATCTGAATGCTGAGATAGGCCAACTTGGATTGCTCCTAAACTCATGAAGGTATTTCTTGGCCAAGAACCCAGAATTAATCAAGGGCAGCCCCTTTTGCTCTCTCACACAAGTATGTGATGCATTGAATGTTATAGAAGTAGGGTTACTAAAATGTAGGGTTAAACATGGTCAATTTAAATACTTAAAATAAAGTAAAACAACTACTCTAGTTGAGTTGTAAGCATGTACACATACATGGTCCCATTTTTTTCATTTGAAAAGTTTTGTCAAAGTTCAAGGAGGCAAAAATAAACCATGGACATGGTGTTTTGCATGCAGCTTTCAACCTCTTCCTATTAGACAACACAAAGCTCACCATTCTTCTTCCATGTAAATGTGTTTTGTGATTGCATCCCTGCATTCATTATGATCTTTAAATGTCATCCCCACCTCCCACTTAGATTCCTCACAATCTTTATAGGCAGGCCATTTTATCTTCTTCATTCCAGGCACATTTTCTTCAAATAATCCCTCAAAGAAATTGTCAAGAGAAGCAGACTCTGAAGTATTAACACTTTCACCATCAGAATCATCTTTATACTCTTCACTGATTTCATTATCTGGTTGCAAGCCAAGATGAATCTTGATCCTTCCCACCCACTCTGCTCCATCATCCACATTCTCAACATAATCTATGTCATCACCATCAGTCATCGAATACTCGTTATCAGAGAAATAGTAGTCTTCATCCAACTCTTTCAGGTCCAGGAATTCATTGGTGATAGCATGAACATATTCCTCAGGATGGACATTCTCATAGTCTTTAGTTGATAATTCATGTTCAGTATAGTGCTTCACATAGATATCAATCCTATAATTGTTTTCTTTTCCATACCTGGCCATCATATTACAGACACCTTAGTTTTGTAAAAGCTTTATACCAACATCCATTACTATACTTGGTATCCTATAGTACAGAGTTTTCAGAGCACTATAACTTAAGGCATCTACTTGACATCGAATTTCATCATAGTTTATATCACCCATATTCTATAAATCATATACACTAAGCTGGCCACCTACGTACTCAGTTTGTGGTAACCACTTTAGTTTTCCACCATGATACAATCTTACACTTATCATATTATCATCATCACCTAAATAATAATGTTTATTAGACAAGTTCATGATATTTAACTTGAACATAGTAGTTGTTTAACATAAAAACATCTAACAAATTATCAACGTATATCTAAAATAGAGACCATTATGAACATATTCGGAAAAAAATAACAGACACTAGCAAGAACACACTTACTATATGGTGGAGATTCATTTTCTCAACTGGGTTGAACGCTCATTGTGGGATTAAAAATCATCTTTTTTTCACTCAGTTGGCCACCTCAAACTTCAGTTTTCACCTCATTCTTCTGTGTTTAGATCTAAGCTAATGCTTTAACAAATTTTACTTCCCTTGTATAACTTCATTACATACACATTAACCATTTAGCTTTGTAGTTACATTTTACAACTTTACCTTTTGATTCAACTTAGCTTCTCAATTAACAGAAGGTGAACTACACTATCCGCTTCTAACTAGATTAATGCTTGATGTGTTCAATCTGCAGAAGAACGATGGTTGAACTAGATTTTTTAAAAGTTCAGTGGCTAGTATGTATTTTCGAACAAACTTCGATGACCAAATTGTATTAAAGCCTTTTTTTTAACCTATACTTTATTTAATCAAATATAATTTTTAAAATAATACAACATTATTTGTAATACAAAATTAGTGCATTACTAAACCCACAACAATGCTTGATAATTTAATTTATGAGTCACTCTTGATGAAGATTCTTCATTTTAGTCTAAATGTTTGATTACTGATATTTATCTTTAGTATCGAGGTTAAAGTATTTTATAAAATAAAGATTATTGATAGAAAAATATATTGTCATATAAGGTTATAAATTATAACAACTTTAAAAGTCTTTTAATTACATTTGACACTATATAAAAAATATATGAATATTCAAATAAAGTTACAAATAAATTAAACATTGCTTTATAATTTAATATATAAAATTACATCAATAATCTTATTATTATTTTTTAGTCAAATTAGGTACTTATTGAAAGTTACTAAAATCATCAAATAATACTTACTAAAATCCCAAGTCTCAATTAATTGAAAGTTAGAAAATGTGTAGTACTTACTAAAATCATCAAATAATATAAACTATTAATAACATATTTATTTCTCATTTAAAAATTAATTATTATGCTTATATAGTAATATTAAATTTTCAATTATTTTTCAGTTAATTTAATAGATTCAAAAAACAATATTTGTATTATATAGATTATCCTCATATTAGTAATTAGTAATTATTATATTATATCACTAAACAATATAAAGCGAAGAATATTTAATTCATGTTAACTTTAAACATAAAGAAACTAATATCACTATAATATATTCAATTGTTCAATATAATTTAAAAAAGTAATCAAATTTAAAATGGTATCTTAGTATTTTATATTTTATATTTCACTACATTAAAGGGCTTAGCCATTACATATTAAAATTCTTATTTAGGATTGGTTAAATAAGGGTTTTTATACGACCCGTGATAACACAATTCCATCTTCAAACCCTGTTTTTACCTATTTCTTGCAAAGGGATTTATATTATTATCCTTCAGTTCTACAATGGAGGTAAATACTATATAACTATCAATAGTGTTCTCTTGATTTATTAAGTTATTTATATGTATGTTGAAAATCGAATTATGTCGATACTTGGCTTATTTAGAGACGGTTTGACATACTAAATCACAAACCTGGTATCATAAATTTGCAAGCCTTTATCGACATTAGGAAAAGAATGTTTGAATAAAGCAATACGATTTAAAAGGTAGTGTTGATGATAAATATCTTGCAGTAGGATATATTTCAATGTCATGTGAATGTTAATCTTTATTGTGTTTGAGAATATTATTTTGTATTCGAAACAACTGTTATAAGCATGCTTCAACCAGTTTTAAAATCATTCATTTGTTTTTGTCTAATTCTAACACTGTTTTCAATTGAATAATTATTAGGAGCACATCCACCCCGTATTCATGATTTGCCTGTTTCCAAGTGATCTACATCAATGGTTAGTGAGCATAAAAAACAAAGTTTTATGTTGGACTCTAATATAAAACAATTGTCCAATAATAATATAATTGTAACTATCTATGTACCTTATAATTGACCTGAATGTCTTGGTTTATGTAGAGATTACCTTCTACCTTTATTAGAGAATGTGGAGATCATGTACCAGAGCAAGTCACTCTCAATATTTCTAATGGATATCAATATTACGTCCGGTTCCATAAGGATAGAAATAAGATTAAACAATTAACTTTGTTTTATAATGATTTTCGATATAATTTCAGTTTTCATGCATTGTTCTACTACAATTGTTCTTGGAGATTCACTTTATTCATACTTGATGATATTGGCATGGAAATAGATTATCCAGCAGCGAAAAAATTACTGCTTTTTCCTATTTATTTGGAAGGTATGTAACACACCAAACGTTTGTGATAATATTTCATTAACTGATGTGAAATATTATTGTTTATGATGTTGACATGATTGATATTAATTGACGACAATATTCAAATGTAAAATATACAAACAATATTGATGGAATTGGGAAGAAATTTATTGTTCATATGATTGAAAAGCATAGAGGATCAGCTGAGATTGTAACTGAACAAAGTAGACACTGTACCAAATATTTATATCAGTACATTTGGTAATCTGCCCTGTGAAGCACTTGGTATCCTTGCTTATATATTGAAAATTTGTTTTGTATTGATTAGGATATTCCTCCGGAGTTTATTGATCGGTTTCGACACATGCTGAAACAAAAAAAATTTCTGACTTTGAAGAATGATGACAAATTTGAATTCACATTTTCAGCTACTAAGAAAAGGTTTGTTGGTCTGCAGAACATCCCCAGGCCCAAGTTCTGGAAATTCGGAGACACTCTCCTATTTGAGCTCTCCGGTAAGGCTGAATTTTCTGTTACCATATTCTCCAGGAAAAAGGTTGAAAAGATGTTTGCTCCTTCATCATCCATTAATGGTATGCTATGGATTAATATGTTTGTCGAAGTACATTAATATGTAAAAAGATAGTTGATGGAAGTTTGATTCTGGTGCAGGCAATGTCATAGTAACAAATGAAATTAATGACTTTCGGACAAGTTTTGAAACTGTGCTGATAAGATCAAATTTGGATATGAATACTCATGGAGTGGTATTCACCTATCTTATACCTTATAATGTATACACATCAATTCCAGTTTTTCATCAATATAACTTACTTTGTTGTTTTATTAATTTATAGTACATTCCATCTTGGATAACTCTGAAAAACCATGATTGGAAGTCAGTCACACATGTTTACATGAAAATAGGATGACGAAAGTGGATGGTTGGAATTGTTTTTTCAGGTGGAAAACCAAGGTTTTCAATAGACTGGGATACTTTTGTCAAAGAAAATAAGTTTGTTGTAGATGACAAACTGCATTTTGTAATGATGGAGGGTGATAGAGTACTTTCATTTGTTGTCCGTCTTCTATGAATTGACATATGAATGTGAATTTCATGTTTAATATTTAATATCTTGCATTGCTGTTTTAATCACGGTTCTTATACCAGTTATCGAGATACTTGATAGAATTTTATAAATATTTCTGAATTTGATTGAAATTGATTTTTGTAGTTAAAATGTCTTAGTACAAATTGTTATTTTTTGTGAAAGTAATAAAATTCAGGAATAAACATTGCAACAGTGTGATATGATGGTTTAATGAAAAAACTACTGCCTTCTACATTTTATGGGTAATAATTTAAAATTAGTTTTTTTAAAATTATAAGGTAGACTACATTTGTTATATGTTATCCCACATCAAGAATAAATTTATATAAATTACCATAATGACCACCATAATATATGTAAATTTAATGCTCAAAATAAATTATTATATAAAATAAATGGTCCATAATTTTTGTAATTTTATATGATTGTGATTGATTTATTTAACATGATTAAATAGTTGTAATTGTAAATATATTCAAGATATAGATTTTTCTTCTGTTAAATATTTTAGTTTATCCAATCACTAATGTCTCTTAATATGTTAAGTCATGATCATTACAAAATCATCAGCCCAATCTATTCCAGAATTATAGTTAATTGATATACTATTATCTATTCCTGATTTTTAGTTAAATGATATTCTATTTGCCTAATATATACTTAATGTATACCATATCTATACAAGCAATAGGGCATAAGTTCAATTATGCAGAACCACATTCATCGATTATTTTCTCTACTACTACAATACAAAGGTGCGATTTTTCATTCTTTTCTCTTTACTTTAACATTAGTCAATGAATTTTAACATCATCAAATATGTGTCAAACAATAGAATATAGTCAAACTTGATTAAGATTTGTATGTTATTGTTATCTCAGAATCATGTCTGAATACGATATGTTTCAAGCACTCAACACCTCACGAACAGATTGGAATATTAGGGTGCGTGTTTCCAGGATGTGGCCCTCCATATCAACTTCTAATGGAACTGAAACTTTCAAAGGGTACAATCTTATTTTTCTCGATGAGGATGTAAGTTCAATCATTTGTAGTTATGTTAATGTTATATACATTACTACGGTTATGCAACTCATGCATGTGATGAGATAATGGATTATATTCACATGCTTCATAGTTACAAATAGTGCAAACACTGTATTGTTTTGTTATCAATTTATTATATTTTAAATCAGTTATTTTATTTTAATAGAATTATCAAGTTCAAGCATTCATTTATGCGGATAACTGAAAGACTCTTTCTAAGAAAGTAGAAATAGTTGAAGGAGGATTTTATGAAATTTTAAACTTTTATGCTAAGAAAGCTACATAATTTGTGAGGCCGGTGTCATCAAAGATATTGATCAATTTTAACTAGAAAACTTCAGTCCAGAAGCTAGTTGTGGATGACTTTATGATACCCATTCACAAATTTGAATTTATTGATTTGAGTCATCTATTCAGCTTAGCAAGTTCCTATACTAACCCGGATAGTCCAGATATTGCTATAGGTAATTGTCAAATTATTTACTATACATTAGGTCGAATTTTTTGTTTCTATTGTATTCACTAATAGCTTATATCAATTGTCTAATATTGGATTTAGATATCATGGGTGTGCTGGAAGATATTGAAGATGTTAGGCAAATAAGCACAGTAAATGGAGAATGCCATATTACGAGATTCAGAATCACAAATGGCAGGTTACTAAATTATATTCAGTTGTAGCAATTTTACATCTTCTATATGATAGAATTTGCAACATATTTAGCATATTATTGATGTCCTATGTTTACAACTTCGCAGGTATTCTAGCACTATTAGCGTTTGGGATGATCTTGCTGTCAAAACAGTTGCAGAATATAAAAATATCAAACAAGATACTACAATTATGATCGTCACAAGTACAAAGCTCAAAATATTTAAGAGTAAGATCTGCTGGATAGGAATGCAAATAGTTTTTATTCTGGGTTATTGAATCCTGCTTTTAAAAATTGGATGTTACTTCAGGTTCTGTCCAAGTTAGCATACTGCCTTCTTTAAAAATTTATTTGAATTTCGATATTGATGATGTGATTGCAATGCGTCAGAGGTTAGCATTACAAAATATCCATAACAAAATGTCAAAACCATGTCAAATTATTAGATTATTGATTTTGTAATTGGAGTGTCTAACCTCAATTGCTATTTTATTCTACAAATATAATGGAATATTCGTTATTAATAGGCTTGCTGATAAAGGCTATACTGTCGGTGACAATGATTTCGCAACTCCAGTAGCGAAGATTGCTGCTCCTATGATCCAAACAATGACATTGAATGAATTAAGTGACATAACATATGTTGATTATATAAAGGTTCTTGAGTTTATGATCGTTCTTTTTACAATACGTGTTAATCTAATTCCAAGATTCAATTCTTACATTTTCTATAATGTTCCAACTCTTCCCAGAGACCTGTGATTTGCGAGATTAAAATTATCAATGTGGAAGAAAATAACAGTTGGTGGCACGAAACTTGCGGAACCTGTGAAGCAGAACCAGAAAAAAAAAAAGGGAACTTTTATTGTAATACTTGCAATGCTCATATTCCAGTGGCTGAGAAGAGGTCACTACTGCTTGCTTAAAAGACTATTTCATTTATAAGATTGATTTCTCCATCATTGAGTTTGCAACCAACAAAATCATATCATTTTTTGTGCAAAATCAGGTACATGATAGTCATACTAGGTGAGGATATCACGAAAGCGTACAATATCATTTTAAAGGATCGTGCTGGCAGAAGGATTGTTGGAACTTCTGCAACCAAATTGCAGGCAAACATGATCAAGGTACATTTTGTAAGCCCGTAAATAGTATTCACGGATAACATTTTTGTTTCACATATATTGCAACAAAAGTTTATAAATGTCCTTCATGCAAACTAAGACTACTGGTTTCCCTCCACAAATCAAAGCTCTGGCAGGGAGGGAACTCAAATTAAAAATAGAAATTTCTAAAGAAAATATTGTTTCAAAGAGTAGACTCTATTATGCCAATGATGTTTTGGATACTAATACTTCAAGTTCTACAATGTCCGGAGCAATAACATCGGTGTATTCTACTTCAACTAATGCGGATGTAAGTTGTCGTTGGGGATTTTCATATTATTTCTACATTTATATGTAATTGCATAATTAAAAGCAATTGAATGTTGGTCAAATTCAAATTAATATAACTTGATATCAATTCATTCTAATTATTTTTCAATCAAATGTGATTCATTTGTCGAATGGGAAGGACACACCTGGAACCGCAAAATCCACAACCAAGAAAATTGAAGTGGTAATTTGATGCTTGAATCGTAACAAACAAGATTGGAATTTGTAGTGCCTAAATATACATGAATAAAATATATTACAATTTCCTTTACATTTTGCAGGAAAAATGATGCCTAGTAAGAATGATTTGAAAGCTTGGATGGAAAAATTAGGACTTGGATGCTATGCAATTTAATGAATAATTTGTTTTAGCGGATTTGCTTTTAATAGCTTTGTTGGTTTGATTGGTTTAATGTTTTTTTTTATAATTACTTTAAGGAGATATTGCATTTCAATAATTGGTTTTCTTATTCTGTTAAGCTATCATTAATTTCATCGTTAATGATTTTAGTATTATTATTGTTAATTTCGGAACAAGAATTATATTAATAAAATATTTTCAGATTTGAATAAATGTGTGATAATCATCTAATGTGAATACTAAACGACTGTTAATATTAGTTGTTTAGAAGGAACAAATTTTTTTAGTTCAAATAAATTGGTTAATTTTGTAAAACTTTCTCATAATTAGAAAAATAAAAATAAAATAACCTGTTCACTTGTTAAATTAATTTCTTTTAGAATAGGGAAGGATGAAATCATGAAAATAAGTTGTCCTGCAAAAAAAAATAGTATGTGCATGCTCTAGCCTATCAGATATCTTGCAAGAGAGTATTAAATTTGGATTTTAAATGAAAAGAAGCAAAAAATTGTTGAATTATTAATTAAGTGTTAATGTTCCTCTACTAAATAAATAGAGTTGACTTTTATATAGTATTAATTAAAATTTCGTAAATTATATTGAAAAATTATTAATATATAACAAATTTGAAATGTTTTACAGACCATAATTTATTAGTTTAAATTATTTTCCTTTTATAAATATAATAGATTATACGCCAGGCTGAGAGGGTACACGTGTAGCATTTAAATACAGGTGAGGAAAGAACACAGACATCTACAATCGACACCTCATTCCGATCGCTATATTTTTTTTTAAGTATATGTTGTAAAGAAATTCTCGGGTTCAACGTGTGAGGACAGGGTATAAGCCTCAACCACTTGGCAGGTAATATTTCATGTCACATTTTTCTTTTATCTATTTTAAGGAGGTGTTAAAGAATATAAAAAATTGATAACGTTTCTTGGAACCCTCTTAGCACCCTTGTATCTCTAATACGATAGCTACCAAAAATGTCGTTTGTGCACAAGCTAAAGTTTGAAAAACTATCTCGTAAGTTTCAAACACCTCTATCATTCCACATGTTTTAGATTTTTTTATTTTACCTCGAGTACCTGTATTAGATTTCTGACACTTAATCGTGTACTTATTTTAGCTAAAATCATGTAAATTTTTTTGAAAGAGTTAAAGATTTGAGTCTGTCTGTATTGTTTGTTAATTTGTTGGTAATAAAAAAAGAAATCGAATTGTGTATAAGATTTGTTGTGATGTGTGATGTTGAGACATGGCGAGAGGTTTGGTTGCGCCTGACACAGAGCACCCGAATGGGACACGGGGTCATCATCATCATCACAATATGAGTGTTCTACAGCAGCATTGTGCTTTTTTTGATCAGGACGACAATGTAAAGCTAGCATTATGTAAAGTTTGTTCAATTCTTTGGTTGGCATTTGGCAGTTATGTTTACAATGTCCTGACCTTTTGCCCGAGATGGATGTGCTCTCATGTGGCAGGGGTGGTTTCCGAATCCTTTGTTTCCTATATACATATATAACATTCACAAATCCAAGCACGGGAGTGATTCGGGAACATATGACACCGAGGGAAGGTACAAGTATAATGAATTTTTTACGTTAAGATGCCCAGGTGGATATACATTTCAATGTCAGTTATACTGATCTCCAACTTATGGTGCAGGTTCATGCCAGTGAACATTGAGAATATCTTCAGTAAATATGCTCGTACTGTGCCCAATAAGCTGACGCTTGGGGAGATTTGGGACATTACAGAGGGGAACCGCATCGCATTTGATCCATTTGGATGGTAAGTTAATATGCCCCTTGTACATGTCATGATAACTACTACTTTTGTGTAGTCGTGCAATTATGTATTATTTGTTCTTGTGTTTTTCATAATAGGGTCGCGAGTAAACTAGAGTGGGGAATCTTGTATGTTCTTGCTCGGGATGATCAAGGGTTCTTGTCGAAAGAAGCAATCAGGCGGTGCTTTGATGGTAGCTTATTCGAGTATTGTGCTAAGATAAACATGGGATTGCAGGGCAAGACTTATTGATATGATAAGCGTGTCTGTGGGCAGATAATAGTTTATGGTGATCTTTGATTTTAACTTCTAAATAAAAATGTTGCTGAATGATGTTAGCTCAGCTACATCAGATGTGTGTATAGTATGAAGGTATGGTTGTTTTGCTTGTTCCCTGTAATTTAATAACTATTTGAATTGCTGGACCCTTGTGTTTAATTGAATAGTTATCGTGTTCTGCAAATTTGTGTTCTTCCTGAGTTTTCAGTTGAGAATCCTCTAAATTTGATCTTTTAATCAACTCCTAGGTTGGTATTGCACATTGCCTCTTAACCAATAATTGTTAGGCAAGTTGGGTCTGAAACTGTTAGTTGACTGTTCTATAATGTTCTACAATGGTCTTTTAGTTAACCAGTAAAAATGTACAAGGATGTTGTCCACGACATAAGTGGTTAACAACAGAACATCTTGAACATACTAAAAGAGACCAGACGGCGACAACAACAAAGAAGATGAAAGATACAGAAAAATAAATTGAATAGAGTTCTAGTACATCTAGAAGAGGCTAATGGTATGGCTTCAAACTAATAGTCAAAAAAACAACCAAAAAATTTTATTTACTTTTTCCTTGCGTAGGAAACTTCTGATGCAATATATATATCTCAAACACATGAACTGCTCTCATTCATTGTTCCTGTTCAATTCATTCTCAGCTTTTCCAAAATGCGTAGCAATTCTAGAAGTTGTATTGTTATGTGTTCCTGATAACTATCATTGTGTAGATCTGTCTCTTTACAAGGGAAATTTGAGTCATATACAAGGGACTTATTGTTATTACATTATTGCTTATGGAGCATCTCTGTTGTTTGAAACTGTGAAAATCAAAGTGCATTGTTGCTAAGCGAAGCATCTACCACTTCTAAATGCTCGGGGAAAGCTTGTATGATGCTGGTTTAAGCAAGCAATCTTCCATTCACATCCATTGATAGATCCACTACTTTGAACTCTTGGAATTACATGAATTAAAGGTAAAACTCATTGACTCGATAATAAATTAAGCTATGTCTCCTGTACAAATTAATCAATCTTTTCAGATATGTGTTTGGTTTATCTATGTTGCAACTCCAGAAAATTTTTAAGTTCATACATAAACTCTGAAAGTATTGAGAACCCGCTACATTATATTGCTCGTCTATCTTATTTAAATCAAATTCTGAAATCCGGTGCATTTGCAACATAATTCTGAATGTTTATCATAGAGATTTTGTATTTTAAGGACTTTATGGTATAGTTCATTGCTCCCCCTGGCATTTACTGGCAAGTTTTTTCTTTAGTAACAAGCACAATATTTTCACGTGGTTTATTTTAAATACCAAGTCAACTAAGCACCTGTGTAAAAACGATACTGTTGTGTTGGTTTAATAAACCTCATCTTTTATAGTACAAGTGTCCATCATATATTCTAATATTCTGTTCGACTTTACTGTACCAGCATCGAGAGCCAGAGGCGTAGTTTCTGTTTTTTCTGAAAGAAACGTGTCTTGTTCTACATTTTGGAGGAAGATGAAGATGAAATCTCAGATCCAGAATAGCTTACTTTTTCTCCTTAGAGTGGAGTTTAGAGCTTACTTGCATGCATATTCAGTTCCACCTTTTGTTTCCTTGGTAGGCAGTACCAGATCCCTTTATTCCTGATGGAGTTGTAATGAACAATGAACTTAAGCATGTCTAGTGATTCAAGAATTACAAGAGGAAGTGTATAAATGATTCAAAAAGATCATGCCCATAATTAATAAATATATTTATTTAAAAATAAATAAATACAAATATTATATTATAGTATCATATAAAAATTATCGAATTTAATTTCACTATACAAGGCTATAACTAGTATAAACAGAAGTGCACGTTTGTGCAAGTTCCATATTGAGATAAATCAAAACCTTAAAACGATTTTACTAAAAAAAGTTTATTGATTATTGAAGTTGAGAACAATCAATAGGCTTCTCAATCAACATTTATTTTCACAACATGAATATATTTTCAGAACACGTAACTCATAGTTTCATTAGTTGTACTAGGACATTAATAAAATTCACACTCTCATGTATATTGAGTAAATTGTGTCAGCATTCAGTATTTGCAGCCAGTGTGGTCCTTTAGTAGTTTGCTTTACTTGTTGGAAACGTACTTTAGCGAGTATATAAACTTAAACACAGGCTATTATAACTTCATTCATGAAACATACAAACACTGCACAGAGCACACTTTCATATATTAAACTACAGCTTCTTGTTACACACAATACAAACTAGTGCGGGCTAAATACAACGTAAACAAAGAGCTTTTCTTTTTTTATTACAAGGCTACGACTAAAGTTATGTCTTCTACTTGGGAGATGGAAGAAATTGTTGAAGAAGAACACACTGAGAGCAGCAATCTGCTACCGATTCTCAGAAAATCGACGACATGCCGGTTCTTATTTCTTCCCTTGATTACTCCAAATCGCATGTTAATACGTATTCTAGAAAATTGAGTAAATCCTGGCCACTGTTTACTTTTTTTCTTGTTCTGCTTTTTGTGAGCATTTTATTGTTTTTTGTTGTCCTGTTGGTTTATTACAAACCAATTCCCCCAAAGCTTCATTTAGATATACTAACAGTTAGTATTCATAATTTTACTGTTAAAGAGATTAATACTACATTTCCTTTCAAGTTTCACAATCCAAATTCTAGATTAGATTTGACCTTACAAAATGTTGTTGCTGATTTGCACCTTGGCCACTCTTCACATACTCACTCTTCTAATCAGCTTCTGCCCATATTTTTGAAAGTAAATGAACATAAATTTTTTCAAGTAAATTATTTTGAAAATGATTTAAAATTTGAGCCAGAAATTGATAGTTATGTAAAATATGCAATAACGCAAAAGGAATATATATTTTCATTGACCATCAAAATCAGATTGAAAGTCCATTTAAACCAGATTTTTTTAACATTTCCTTTGTAGTGTTGTTTTGAAATGCTTAGTTGTACGTAGCTAATGATCCCACGAGAACTCCATTTTTTTCTTCGTGCAATAAAATTTGAAAAATAATATTAATATTAGTAATAATATAGTATACATGGACTTTCATAGCCTATTTAAAAAGGAAAAAAATTGCATGTTGCATCTATTAATTTCTAGTTCAAATTTAGATTATTTTTTCAAAAAAAAATACTTGAAAAAATTTATGAATTTTCTTCACTCTCTCAAGTCTCATCCGTTGAGCTTCAGCTTCCCAATAATTTACTCGAATCAAAGTATCCTGGTTCTCGATATGATCCTAGTGCAACATAAGAAGTATCAAATATTGATCTGATTTTCAGGTAATTCCACACCCTGCTAAAGAAATTGTCTTTTCTTGTGTATGATAGATTGATAGGACTGGCTGGTGTTTGCAATTAGATATGCTCTATATCTAATGTCACTTGTAATTGTATAGGCAACAACTGTACTGAACCAAGGGTACAATGGAAAGTTGGTTGATCCAACTATTATGAGATGCAGGCTGAACTCCAGGAGGAGATGAAAGGTCAAGTGAAGGAATTGCAAGACACGAGACTACGAGAGACCGGGAATTCCAAGACACAAGAACCAGATGGAAGAAATGAAGAGGCAACTTACTATGGTTTTTAATAATCAAAACTAGAATGGACTTGGACATGAATGAATTTTTTAGTAAAAAACAAGTCTTGCAAAAATTTTCTTTTATTATGTACTAAGTTTGTATGACATTTATTAGTTCAGTAACTTTTCTTCCATTGAATTCATATATGGTATTATCATAATTTATGTTTTGTAGGTCTTTATGAAATATATAATGAAATAAACATCCAGCTTTGTAAGAACTCAAAGGTAGTTACTGAATAGTGTGACCAATTGACCATTAGTAGTTGTATGTTGTCTCACACAGCTCCTTTTATTCTTTGTTTTTTTGCGGTGTGGTTTGGCTTGGTCTTCTAGTTTGTGTTTGTGTTGGGAGGTGTTAAGCTGTTTCATGTTAGTAGGTCAGATGAGGTTTTTGTAGATAGAGGACTGCAAAAAATGCATTCTTTTGTCAGAGGCTAGTGATTAGTGAATGTTTTCTTTAGGTTCTTAGTTTTCTTTCTACAGTCTAGAGGGTTCTTATTTTTCCTTGTATATTTATGATTTTATTTTTGAGTGTAAGTACAATGTTTAAGTTCATTGCCTTGAGATATTTTTTTACCATCAAGAATGTAAGCTAAAGCTAAACTTTAAAAATGCCTGTATGGTAGTTATTGGTCAGTTAAACTTGAGGATTTTTCTTAGCAAAAAAAAAAACTTGAGGATTTTATTTTATTCTGTCTACATTGTTTAATCTTCGGCATCATAAAAGAATAGTTCTTGCGAGAATAGTAAACTAGTCACAAGCAAATAATACTTAGTTTGACATGTACATCTTACAGATACAGATAGCTTGACGAGTCTAGCTAGAAGCAGAGGCATCAAAAAGCTCTTGAGATGGCAGAATTTCATCTTGATGATGTGGACCTAGTTTTATTGTGTACGTCGACTCCAGACGTTCTATTTGGAAGTGCTCCTCAGCTATCAATTAAAGATAATCATCTCCAGACATAGAAAGTGGAAATGTTATTTTATGGATCAATCAACATTTCAGTCATGTTAAAAGAAACTTGAGTTCTTAGCCCCCCTCCAAAACACACTAAATGATAAGTTTGTTTAAATGTTGATTCTAATATAAGTTTTAGGTGTTTAGCTTAACATTTTTCTTCTGCAAAATGAGCCAATAATTATATCTTCCATATGCTTTATCATGCTCTTTTTCTTATTTTTTGAACAGCTGCTATTTTTCTTATTAATCGATTTTTAGATCCCAAAAGCATGTGGATGCTTTTACATATATGAATTGTGCTGTCAAAGGCAATGTACTCACTGGGATGGCTTTAAAAATGTTCTTGTAAATGGGCCTCATGCACTTTCCCGTTACGTTGATTGGACTGATAGAGGGACTCACATCCTCTTCCGGGATGCTTCTGGTGCTGTATTGCTGGAGGTATCATGATAGGTTATTTAGAACTTCACAGTAGGGAACATGTTGACATGTAACCTAATCTTATCATATCCTTCTAATTAGCAATGTAAAATAGGTCTCACTGTTTGATCAGATGATGAAAGTACTCTGCATGCAATATGCAAAAGGCAAGCCTGTTCTATGCACCACAAATACTTGTCTTGACCGCGAGGGTGACCCTGTAAACGAAATACTCTTAAGTATCAGAGGCCACCTTGATTCTTACACTATTGGTGGAGGCCGAACAGGATTCTTTATACAGGTTGCTTGGTTCAGATACAAAAGGTGCAAAGAGGGCACTGAACTTGAGGCCATGGAGTGTAATGATTCATCACCTCCAGTTCCATCAGGGGCAAACTATATATGCATCAGCGTTAATAGCAAGTAGGAGGGGTGGGAGCTTGAAGGATGGAAGTGAATTTAAACTGCTGTAGAAGCAGTAGAAATGTGTTGATTTAATTTGTTTGGATAAAAGTTTGTTTTGGATGCCAGTATGGGCTGCTAAATTTAGCATTTTAATTTAGTTTGTCATGAATGTTACGCTTCGTTCAAATTTTAGTTTATACAAATTGATACTGTGTGTGATTAATGAACTTCAGTGTTTAGCCACTTGACTGCTAGACCTACATGTTGTGCTAAGTGTACATGTAAAATTAATCCCAAGTTTAATAGTCATGAGCAAGAATAAATGTTGTCTCAATTTCAAATGGGACTTGGTGATCAATTTACTGGAATTCCGGGACAAATTATGATGATGAAACCTGAACCTACTCTAAGTCGATGCTAATTATGCTGTTGCAAGAGGAAAATCAAAGAGAGGTTTCTGGTTTTTCTCATATGAACTCTGAAAATGTTAATATGGTTGTTCCAAATAATGGAGGCATACAATACAGAATGAACCTATCCTTCCACGAACAATCAAACTTTTAAGAGGGCTGATCCTTCAGTTCAATGTGAGTTTTTCATCTTTTTTGGCACACTAAGGATAAGTGCTATCGCATTCATGACTACCGAAGTGAACAGGGCGCTCAAGTGACAACAACTATGCAACATGCATCTCCAACTGAATCTACTAAGAAATTCGAAATGACTGATACTCAATACAGTTAACTTAGGCAGGAATACTCAATATGGTTAACTTAGGCAGGAATACTCAAATTGATGCTAAAGCTAGTGATTGGCCTTACATCAGTTATGCAAACTCAGTTCACTTTACAGGTATTTTCCAACATATGAGTAATAGTTTCAGAAGAGATACTCCTGATTAGTGGATTCTTGATTCAGGAGCCCCTGATCATATATTCCATACTTGAATATCTTTTCAAATGCTAGGCCGTGCAATGCCACCCTTTACTTACCAAATGGTTAAACTGCAGTAGCTACTCACAATGGTTCTGTGAAAATCTCTTCAGTCATCACAGTATACTCAGTTTTATGTGTACCTACAATTTCCTATAACTTGTCTATACACAAGTTAATTGAGAAAGCACAATTTAGTGTTGTCGTCGATACTAATGGATGCCGTCTTGGAGCTCCTATCCAGAAGACGAGACTAGAGATTGATAGATGCATAGATGGTTGGTACAAATTACCGCAAAATTCCAAATATATTTCTGCTACCTTTGTTCAACCTCAGTGTAACACTATTGATATGTCTACTAAGACTCCTGCTATATCTAAAAAGATTTCTAGTTATATCTGGCATACTAGAAAGGGGAATGTTCCACTGAATATTTTGAAATCCCTCTTTTTGGATTGTAGGGATTTTGTCAAATCACCTATTTGTGACAGTTTTCATCTGTCATCTAGTAATGCTGAAAGTGTTGTGTTATTTGATCTAGTGTCAAAGATTTCATTATCTATTTTCCGAATCAGTTTTCTATTTTTGAGCATGATTGGATAGCATAAGTGATAAAATGTTTATTCTCTGTCATCTCAGTCACCACGAGATTTGTTAGATATACTCATTCGTAAGACTAAGCCAATGCAGTAAAAAAAAAAAGTCTTGATAGGAACCCTCAACATTGCATTGGCATAAAAATCTAGAATATACATACTTATGCATAACTAGACAAGATACAAATTTCTCTAGCACCAATGTACACACATACACGTCGTTTTATTATAGCAAGTAAAATATTCTAACTTGTCAAAAAAATCTTGAGCACACTTGATAGCACAATCTCTAAGGTTGCATTCTATACCAACATTGGTGAAACATTTGCATGATGAAGGCGGATCATCGGCCGTACGATACACTGTGTGAGAAACAAATAAAAAGACAACACAAGTAAATTGTTAAGAGCTACATATGTCTTATTTACCCATTCAACCATCAACAATAATTTCATATTTCAAGCATTCGAGATCAAACGATTCATAAAAATAACATAGTAAGAATATTTCAAAATTTGATACCTTAATAATTTATCTTTTCGATATTTTCATATTTATCTCAACACAAGATCGATCAAAAACAAATCCATCTTGAAACAAGAAAATAATTAAAAGTTTAATATTACACATAAAATCAATAAAAGTTGTCTACATATTAGTTTTGGTGGATTATGCTTTGTTAATTCTTTTAATTTAGGTTTTTCATATTTGTGTAAATATTTTTCAAAAATAAGTAGACTTAAAACATCATCATCGCATATATCCAATATATCCCGTATAGATCGGTCGGGAGAGGGTAAGATATAGGCAGACTTAATAACTTTATTTATAAATTATAAAGACCTATTCAATCGTGATCTCATAAAAAATGCTTACCTTTATCCTTGCATAAAGGAATATCATCTGAAAAACCAACACTCACGATCATCATGACAGCCACAACATGAATATAAGACCAGCGACCCATCTTGTTCTTCTCTGTAAAGGTACTTTAAAATAATTGCATAGAAATTATTAAATAGTTCTAGTAGGAGGAATGTTGATTTTGGACTTCTTAAATAGTTGTGTTTGATTCGAAAATGGATAGTATTAAGAATTCAAGAGATTTCACATTTATTACAAGATTACAATATCGGTAGTATAAAGATTGATTTTTTAGTGTGATATGGCTAAAATCAGGAAAATTCTAGAAATTCCAAAATTATTTTTAAAATGAATCCAAAATGACGGATATCGTTTTTAATTGATTAAAATTATATTAAATTTAATAGATTCTCTTAAATTCATACTAATACAATCAATAAAAACACTTCATAATGCCAAGTCACATAAGCCATGTTCTTAGAGATTATTTTTTGAAATTTTTATCTAGAGAAAATATAGCTCAAAATTCATTGTATCATAATTAATAAATTTTTAAATATTTTAATTAGTTTTAATTTTAGACCGATGTAGACTCTTTAGATGAATTTCTTCAAAATCTGATTGATTTTAAATGAATTTAAAAATAATATAAAATCATATGAAATACTTTAAAATCCATCATTTTATAATATATAAAAAATCCATCAAATTTTAGTGGACTTTTTAAAATTTAAACTGAATATACTAAGTTTTTTTTTGAAACCAATATACTAAGATTTTTTATAAAAAAAAACTAAGATCGTACCACCACATTTTAATAAATATTTTTAAAACAAATTAAATAGACCGGAATTTCTAAAATCTAGAAAAATCGAGACTTCAATACTCAAGTCATGTGGCAGCTCAATAACTCAAATTACCAGCCAATTTCAAGACATCAAATTATCATGATACATATTTAGATATTTAATTTTTTTTAATCAATATTTTAATTTAAAAAAAAGTACAGGTTCAGTGATTCATACCATGTTGGATGTTTTAAAAATAATTCATTTTACTATCCGATCAAACATGAAACACTTAAATATATGAGAATAAAGTTCCTGATATTACCTCAAAAAAATTATCTAAGGTGCAAATGTTTTTTGGTGTGGGTATTTTTGTAAATGTATATAATTCTCTGTAATTACAATAACACCCTCATGTATTTATATGAAATTTTTTATTAATCTCTGTGAGGTAACCTCAGGACTCTAAGGGATCGTTGAGTTCGCGGAGTGATACGAGGTTGAAATCAGGAATCGAGTTAAAAAAGTATGGGTTTGAGGTATCATTTCTGATATCATGTATTTGGTTGAGTGTTGGAATGAATATATTTGATTTAATAAATTTTGAGTCATTAATTATAATTAATTTAAAATATTAATTAATTTATTATTTCAATATATTTTTACATCATTGATTTATTTCATATTAAATACTTACATTTAATTGCTTAAATAGAGATGAAAATATTAAAAATAAAATGATTCCTCGTACCCCTCTCTTGTACCCACCTTTCCCTTGAGTATCAAAGACCCATACCTTATGGGTTTATTATATGGGTTTAAAATTGTCTTTTTCTTCAACCAAATATCATCATCAGGTATGAGTTTGAAATGTACGAAATCTATACTTGATTCCAGAATGAGTTGAACCAAATGACCCCTAAATATATTTATCAAAAGTCAAAACGCCTTATAAAAAACGGAAATAGCACTGATTAAATATAAATCTGATTATTTACGACTTACAACGGAAAATGCCTTTTTCCAACGCAAATCTGATTAGTTTTCTGCTTTAATTAAAGTCTTGATGACAGATCATTGATCTTTTGGCCAGTGACTAGCATATAATAGCGAGCATATCCTCAGCATTGTATTGGCATAGAAATGTAGAATGTAAAGGTATTTGTTAAGCCTTTTCTGATGCATATGAACATGACTTTGTTCTGTTTTACTTCCCAGCTCCTTATAAATCAATGACAGTATCTAGTACCATCTTCAGATAGGCAATTCATATTTGAAATATTAGTGACTACACTTTTTAATCATAAGGACACGACGTTTTCTCCCAATCCAAGTAGAGGTCCAAGGAGGATCACCAGAAACCATGGAATATCCTGCATTTGCGTACAATGTACGAGCACCCAAATCATCTTCATAAGCCCTTAAGACAAGATATGTAGCACCCCATTGAACTGATAAAATGTCGCATGCTTTTAAGAGTGCAGTAGCTACTTTTTGCCTCCTGGAAATCAAATATTCATTTTTGTGTTAGTTGGTCGAATTGCACCTTTTATAGAACTCTCCAAATGAGCCAGAAATTTTAAACAGTCAGTGTAATCAAATTTTTTTGCTACCTTAAATGGTAGCTTTTAGCTTGCAACATAAAACACCAAATGACAATAAGGCCAGAGAAACCAGCTATACATGCTATTTTTTATCACCTATGAAGATTTTAAGCTTTGTCTTGATAAATTGTTAAGCAATATAGTACTACAGACAGTAATACCGCAAAGTTATTACAACTGCCAACTGAAATTGCAAGAATCGGATAAACCTGATGTTAGTGGAAACAGCAATGCCAGAGACATAAAGATATTCATCAATTTCTCCAGGGAGGTGCTGCAGAACATCATCGTCTCGCAAGAATGTGACATCAACTACACCGACAATATTTTCAGGAGATTCGCGAGAAGGCTCTGCGACCAAACATGCATACCTGTTTCAGTTAATATTAAGAAAATTTTGTAAATTGGTGATTTCTATAAGCCTTTCATTTCTAGCAAGGTCCAGTTAAGTACTTAAAGAACTGAACTGAATAAGTGACTGGTAGATTTGATACGTATTAATCGAAATTATATACCTATCAACTGCTGAATTTCTCAGTCTATAGATTAGTCCTTGATACACTTCAGCCTGCATAATTGCTACCAAATTTTTACAAACATAAATCTATTTACTTTAATCTAAGGTATCTAGCATTACTCAAAAACGATACGGTAAATATTTTTTATATGGAAAATGAGCAGTAGTTAAATTAGCTACTTACTTTAAAGAAATCAAAAAATAAATCTGTAAAGAAAAAGACAGGCTCATAAAATGCTTCAGCTTGAACTTGAGCTACTTTCCTCATCTCATCTTCCTCTTCAACCATTCTCCTCACTTGCCATCCATACTCATTCCACAGATTACCAAACTGTCCTTTCCTCGCCTCGTATTTTTCATTTAAAACCAGTTGATCAACTTGTTCCTCTGCTGCTGCTGATGAAGAAGTTGAGTTGGATACACAGCAACATGCAAAATATTTATCATTACCTCCTGTTGTTCTTTTAAAAACAGTCTTCGAAACTTTACTATCAACCTTAATGTGGTTATATGGGGTGCCTCCATACCTCCAACATTCTTCTGTAAAATACACTTTTGAACTGATAAAGTTGTTTAGTTTCAAATGAGCCATTTAGGTTCTTTACTCCGGTTTTGTAAAATGAGAATGTATATGTATTATAGTGGTAATGTGTGGCATATTGCATCTTGTTTTTACTTTCCATATGGTTCGGACTGTGGAGAAATAAAAGTTGTGGTGGTGGTGGTGCAAGAATTGTATGGATAAGATATAATTTGTAAGTGAAGTTAGTGGTTACAAAAATAAGTTTGCTAGTGACATTTTATTTTATTTTTCAAGAAATTCTCAGGTGGCCAGAGTTATAATTTGTAAGTCAAGTTTTAGTGGTTACAAAGATATGTTTGCCGGTGACATTTTATTTTATCTTATTATATATATATTTCTTTGTACAAAAATGTTTGCCGGTGACATTTTATTTTATTTATATATTTTTTTTGTCAAAGCCGGTGATCTGTTTTAAGAAATTCTCGGGTGAGTCAAAGTCGAATTCAGGACAGGGGACGACGGATGATAAATCTTAACCATTTAGGCTATTCAATCGTGCTCAGAGCCGGTGACATTTTAATTTGTAAGTGAACTCGATCCTTTATCCTCGCTAAATTTACCCTGAATTTAATTCTTATATAACAGAATATGTAGAGAAAGAATTCCTGAAATTATAATCTATCTTAGAATTAATTCTTTTAAATTCAGTTGAAAAATTCTAAGTTCCCCAACAAACCACCGTAAATACTTTGATATTTTTCATAACTTTGTACGAAAATCTTTTTTTTGTTTTGAATAGGAAATTTTATTAAAATTTCAGATCATTGAAAAGCACAGATCTAAGTTTAGAGCTAATAGAGCTCTGACAATAAGTTCGAGATTTGAGTAGTATAGAGTTACAATCATCTATTAGACCACCAGAACAGGAACACATCCTCGTATTACTTGAGACAGCTTGTACGAACACCTAGCAGTCAGTTTGGACCACCACATCTAGCCAGTCCCGAGTCTGTGTCCAACTTATAACCTCTCCCAACCCTAGCTATAGCTTCAGCGATTTCAGGGCTTACTCTTGCTTCTGGGCAGCTAGAAACCGCAGCCAGCAAACTTCCTATGTGATCCCGAACCACCCCACCAAAACTAAAGAAAACACTTTCTGGAAATAATGCAGCATTTACATTGATCTTAATCGTATTTCTTTTCGGTTTAGTCAAATGCTCAATACCATCTGCAGGTATTAAAAACCCCAAAGATGCTTCTAAGTCAAACGTTTGAGCAACAACAGTCCATTGGTCCAAAATGAGCTTTGTAGACATTACAAAATCTGTCGTACTCCCTTTCTTATTCCAAAGCAAGTCATTCGACACTTTCCATATCATCCAGCATAATACAACAGGCTATTTCCATTTGTTTTTTAATCCAGATTGTCGAATAAAATGTTGCAGCCAGTGAAGGAAACCAGCTTCACCTGCTGTTGTCCTCCATAATAGGGCCTGCTCCCAATAACTTTGAGCAAAAGAACACTCTACTAGCAGTGTAATATTGTTTCAGGGTAGAACTGACACACTGGGCAGGTTATAGAAAGTGGAACCCTTTTCAACTTTAACTCCTGATTAGTAGGTAAACATCAAGAACATGCCCTCCATAAGAAGTTTTTTACTTTCGGTGGAACTTTCATTTGATAAACAGACCTCCACAATTTCGATAATTCATCATCCACCTGAATGCTACTAACCTCATTTAAAATACGATATGCACCCTTTACGGACCTAATCTTTTCTTATCCAAATCCGTGCTTTAAATATTCTCCCTCCAACCTATCTTCTCTCACCAAGAGTCTCCCCCATTGCTTCCCAGCAACGCCAAACTAAAATCACGCAGCTTCCTAAAGCCCAAGCCACCTTGTGGCTTATGTAAACACATTTCTCCCAGCTCATCAAAGCTATACCTCTTTTATGAGAAGAGGAAGACTGCCACCAATATCTCACTATTAAACCTTCCATTTCATTACATATCCTAGTTGGTAGCAAGAACACACTCATAACATAGTTCGGTAGAGCTTGAGCAACAAATTTTTAATTAGAACTTTTTTACCTCCCTTCTTGATCCTTTCTTTCAAATATCCCAATAGTGCTGTTTTGTTTCTTCCCATAGTATTCGGTAACCTCAAATAAGTAGTTCCCTCTCCTGCTTCAGTAATGCCCGAGAGAGAACAAATATGTTGGCTCATATCAGCCTCTGCATTCTTACTAAAAACATTGACGATTCCTCCAAATTTATTTTCTGGCCCCAAGCATTATCAAACTTTTGTAATAAAGCTAAAACGTTTTGTGCCTCGCTCATGTTTGCTCTGCAACAAAGTTAGCTGTCATCCGCAACCAAACTTGTCTGAGTACGATTAACCTCTTTACATATGAATCTGACACAATTCATATATAATGTTAGCACAATGATATCACCTTTCACTGAATAACAAGAATTTAAGTATCGGAGTCTTAGCAGAAGGCTCAACAACAAATGATTATTTAACTTTTTTCGAAGAAAGAATGATTTAATTATGACAACAAAAATTACATAGTATTCGGTTGTTATCACTTCCTACACCAGATATATGTCCTATTTACAAAATTTCAGTAACATGATTATAGGACATATAAAAAAATTAGCACACCATACTTAAAAAAAAGTGTCATTTTAATATTATTATCACAGACCAAATTGATCTGTACTGGACTCTTTCCAAACTATAACTTCTGAGTTTTGTGTTTATGCAATGAACTCGACCAATAAAATTCACACAAGTTTTGAATTGAAATTTAATAATTCGAATACTTCTATATGAGTAATTTTAAAATTTGATTTTAATATATGAATGTCACTAGCTTCTTAGCCCGTACAAGCAGCTATATTGGGTGTTCTTTGCATTTTTCATTGGTTATCGTTTTGCGACAATGATATATACATGTCGAGCATAGTACGATTGGATAGCCCTAATATTAAAATTACAATATCTAAACTAACATATTTATACATGGATCTTGATGGTATTTCATAATTCTAGTTTTACATTTAAAATTTTTGTATAAATTCTAATTTATTTTATGGAATTTTTTAATAGACAACCGCGCGTATGAATTTAGAAATTTTCTAAAGTTGAGATTGAATCTTATATAACTTTTCAGTAAATTATTGTCGCGACACGTGTGAAGTTGTGACTTGACAAACCAATAATACAACCAACTGGACCACCGTATATATTATTGTTTGTCTAACGATCTGAAATCAAATTTATATTATTATAATCTGCTTAACTGTCATCTAATCTCAGAAATCAACCAGCATTTACCATAATATTAAGGCCCCGTTTGGCGCAGCTTATAAGCTACTTATAAGCTGAAAAAATTGGTATATATGTATTTTTTTTGAAAATAAGTAACTTATTTTCAAATTTAGAAATAAGATTTGCTCTTAAATTTCTAAAACAAATATTAATTTTTTAAAAAAAATATGAAAATACTTTTTAAAAAAAAGTAACTTATTACTTATAAGCTAAGCCAAACACCCCCTAAATTAAAGGGGTTTTTTGAAAAATACCTAAGGATAAAATTTTGTTTGCAAAAACACTGAATTTTTAAATTTTTAAACTGTGTTTTTGTTCGAATTTTTTGATGAATACTTTTTTGAAAATAATAAATTTATTGCGATTAAAAATGTGGAAATTTGAAATTAAGTGAATAATTAAATTACTTACTTATATTTTAATGTTTGAATAATGAAATGCCATGACATATGCAAAATTTAAAATATAAAAATTCCACTCATAAATCAAAAAATAATAATACCACCATGTGGGCAAATCAAAAATAAACAAAAGAATATCCCAAAAATTTATACTCTCAATTTCCGAATAACATTTTTTAAGGTTGTTAATTGTTACAAGTTAGTTGAATCATGTAAAATATCATGCAATAATTGGTCGACTTTAAAACCAAACACATGCAAATATTTAACAAAGCGTGGCCTTTTGATTTAGTTATTTTTCTTTCATTTCACATTCAACAACCATATTTAATAGTATTATATAAATCTCGTTTAAAAAAATATAAAAATAGTATTATATTATATAAATCTAGGACAAACCGTGGCCTAACATTTTATGGCCTAGTCTATAAATAAAAATTTATCTGTTATCCATACATAACTCAATGTCTGCTGTTCAAAAAACTGAGACAATGGGAAATATCTTTAACAGAAACACTAGCCCTCTGCCTATTGAAACCACCTTCAGGCTCTTAAACCAAATCCCCACTTGGCCTCAAGGTACTTGTACTATTAATATTATTACTATTTGTTCATCTTAATGTGCATTGTTATTTCCTGTTTGAACCATGGTATAAGCTTGTTGTGTATATGAGTTTTGAATATGAACAATGCGACCAAATTTTACTAGCCAACTACCACTGTTTCTCTTGCACAACTCATGTGAGATAACCCCAAAATGATATGGTCACAAATTTCGTGTGGTATATTTGTCGAAATATTTCAGCATGCTTCTGATATGCTTATTTATCAATGACAGAAGACATTGTCATTGATCTTGGTTGGTGTAAGTAGTGTTTGAGCTAAAATATTTATGTTCTTGAGGTACAAAATTAAATGACAGGTGATGGCTTTGGAAGTGGAATCATTGATCTTGGAGGATTACAAGTGCGACAAATCACAAGTTTCAACAAAGTTTGGGCTACACTTCAAGGTGGACCTGATAACCTTGGTGCAACATTTTATGAACCATCTTCAATTCCGGAAGGTTTCTTTATGCTTGGAAGCTATAGCCAGTCCAACAATAAGGCACTGTATGGATGGGTTCTTGTAGCTAAAGATGTCTCAGGCGTTGAATCCGAAAATGGTAAGATTTTAGAGAAGCCTATTGACTATACACTTGTATGGAGCAGTGAGTCCACAACAAACAATCAAGGTGGCAATGGCTATATATGGCTTCCTACACCACCGGAAGGCTATAAATCTGTTGGCCATGTTGTCACTGCCTCACCAGGGAAGCCATCCGTTGATAGAATCCGATGTGTCCGATCAGATTTCACGGAGGTGAGTGAGATTGATACATGGATATGGGGATTAAAGAAGGAGATTGATCCAAATGGATTGAATGTATATGGTTCAAAACCAGCTACTAGAGGGACCCAGGGTGTAGGTGTGCCAACTGGTGCATTTGTAGTCCAAAATAATGGGGCTGCAGGATTGTTGGCATGTTTAAAAAATGTCCAGCCTAATTTTTCATCCATGCCTAATGTAGACCAAATTCAAACACTTATGAAAAATTACTCTCCTGTCATATATTTTCATCCTGATGAAGAATACCTACCCTCTTCAGTCAAATGGTTTTTCGAAAATGGAGCATTATTATACAAGAAAGGTGATGAATCAAATCCCATTCCTGTAGAGCCCCCCACGGGCTTGAACCTTCCTCAGGGTGGTTCGAATGATGGGGCATATTGGATAGGCCAGCCAACTAATGAGAGTTTTAAGAAAGGCAATTTGGCTAGTGTAGCGTCTTATGTAAATGTCAAGCCTATGTTTGGGGGAACATTCACCGATCTAGCTATATGGATCTTTTATCCTTTCAATGGACCAGCAAGGGCTACTGCTGCAGCTCTTACCATACCATTAGGTAAAATCGGAGAACATCAGGGCGATTGGGAACACGTGACATTACGAATCAGTAATTTTAGTGGCGAACTACGAAGTGTTTATTTATCAACACATGCTAATGGTATTTGGGCTAATGTTCCAGAGCTTGAATACCAAAATGGCAACAAACCCGTGGTCTATTCATCATTGCACGGGCATGCCATGTATCCTAAAGCAGGACTTGTTTTACAAGGAAGTGGTGGAATAGGACTAAGGAATGACACAGCCAAAAGTAACAAGGTAATGGACACTGGAGACAGGTTTGAGATTGTTTCAGGGGAATATTTGTCAATTGTTGAGCCAGCATGGGTAAATTATTATAGGGAATGGGGTCCAAGAATAAGTTATAGCACTGCAACTGAGATAAATAAAGTTCAGCAAACTTTACCGCAGAATTTGAAAAGTTCATTTGCAAGTTTCGTGAAAAGCTTGCCAAATGAAATATTGGGTGAAGTTGGACCAACTGGACCTAAAATGAAGAATAGTTGGAGTGGTGATGAGAAGGTTTGATAAAGTCATCTCTGGTAGTATTTCGCACTTCAGCGTACCCGTTTCTCTTAATAAATTTTTATTGATGCATTCATCATCCGCATTGCATATTGAAAAGATTATTCATAATGTATCTATTATACTAGCACGTATTGATGGTATTGATATAGTGTACTCATATTCAACTCAGATGAAGCATTGTGATCTCCCATGATGCAACCAGCTATAGAATAGACCGCTCTATCTAAGTAATGACTAATGAGATAACTTATTCTCGGATCGCGTAATAGACACGCCTACATTGCAGGAAGTTCAGATAATAGCACTTTGCACTCCTGAATTACTATGCAAAAAAATTTCCTTCTTTGCTTTGTTTTGTATGAACAAAAACTGGACAATACGGTACCATCCAAGAACATGCTACAGCTGCATTGCAGAGTAAGTGCTCAGAAAATGCATTGTCCTCTAGACCACAACTTCAACATTGTCAAACATTTTACTTAATCATTGAATTTAATGCTATCTATGTTCTTTTCTTCTGAGAAACAGAGCTTGATGTCAGTTGCTGTCAGTTGCGGGAAGGTTAGCTTATTGATTTATATACAACAAGGATGTTTTATGTTTGTTTTCTTGACATTAAATTCTTTTGTGTATATACACAGGGAAGTTTTACTTTAGAGAGCTTCAAAACTGTGGCAGTTGAAGCCTAGCAGACATAGCAAGTTTTACTGAATTATACTAGAAGGCGTTAGAACAAAAGTAATTATAATAGAAGGTGAACAAATTTGATAATAAATAGGTCCAAAGTAAACTTCATATTACATAAGTCGAGCAGCTTAATTCTTAGGACTACATGTAGCAAGTCAGTGGCCAGATAGACAGGCACAAAGGCTCGTCATTGCTCTTGTTTTATAGGATTTGGCAAGATGTTAATTCCTGCATTCGTAAAAACTGAAGTAGATTCAAAAGACGCCTTCAGTATTTTCTGAGCCTGCAACATAACAATGTTATTACATCATATAAATTATTTGTATATCTTATGTCTGGCAAAAATAAAAGCTGTGATTGCACTTAGCAAAAAAAAAAAAAGCTGTGATTGCAAATTACCTCAGCCGCAATGCTGATAACCTGTTCCTCAACATCAGTTAGCTGTATAGCTTCTCTTCGAAGATATGAAACAACTGAGAATAATGACAGTGGTGATACATGCATATCATCAGTCACTATAAACACTGAAGGCCTTGTATATTGGCCTTTAAAGTTTGGGTCTTGGTCTTTCAGGGACAATTGTACACAATTTTTGTAGGAATCACATTTGGCTTCGTTAGGTGTCAGATATGAAATTCTGTCTTCAACATATACCCTGCAATACAACTTTCTACAAAGATAGTACTTAGCTTCTGTTTCAGAAACAGATAATATGTGGTTCTTGGAAAGATGCAGTGCAGCCACTCGAGGATCCAACAACATTGATTTAAGATCCTGGGATTTTATATGTCTATCAAGCTTCAATGTCGATAGACTTCTATACAGATTTCCTACACTTCCGTAAGATGTATTACCTCTCAAAAGGTGTACCACACCTCCTAAAGGAATTGTGAGCAAGCTGAACAGGAAGTCTACAAAGTTTTCCTCAGCATATGCAAATAATATTTTGTTATTTGACTTTTGAATTAATAATTTTATAGTAATAGTTTTTTCTGTTTTCTCCTCAAGGTTGCCCACATCATTTTCTATCTCAAAATTCAGTAAGCCGGGCTTCATAAAGCACCCAAAATCTGATCTCTTCCTTGCAAAAGTATCGGTCAGTGGAGAGAAAGATAGCAGTGAGCACTTGAGCAGATTTAGCATCTAAGTTCAATACACAAAAAAAATATAATAAATAAGAACCTAATTAAATAGGATAAAAAGTTGAAAGTATATAGTCTCTAATTAATTACCTCCTTGTATCCAATATTCAAATTGATTTCATCAACTGCATATAGGTCACTAATTCCCCACTTTTCAAACAGTTCAAAAACTGTTGTAGGCAGATTCGGAAAGACTTCAAGATTATCAGTAACGATAAAAGATGCTGTCTCAGTGACGAAAGCTCCACCCGTGCCTTTATTTTTGTCTGTGCTCATATTTTTTAAAATATCAGTAACTTCACTCAGGGCCCTTCCACAGCAGCTGCATTTTGATCCAGGGATAAGTGAAATTTCGGGTTTAGTACATGCTGATACCGTACTGAGACAAACAAGATATGTAGTGGCTGGACGAGTGTCATAAACGTTTAATTTTAGTACTTCACACCGAGCTTCCGCTGCATTTATTGGATTAAGGAGCTTGTTTTTGCATTCTTCTGACCATAGATGACTCACATCAAGTTTTTCTACACTTTCATACAGATTCCCGAAACATCCTACAGTTTCCCCTGGCTGTAAATCATCACATCAAGTTTTTCTACACTTTCATACAGATTCCCGAAACATCCTACAGTTTCCCCTGGCTGTAAATCATATTGATTTTTCAAAATTCTAACAATTGTCCCCATTGGCAGTGTTAGGAAACTGAACAATGTATCAACAAAATCACTGTTTGCTTCAGCAAATATAACTTGATTTCTCTCTTTGTGTACATGCAGTCTCAAGGGAATCTTTACTCCTGCTTCCTCTTTATCCATTTTAACTAATAACAAAGCCACGCTTAAATTGTTAGCAGCAATCATATATATATATATATAGTGCCGACGAAGGGATCTCAGGCAAAATTAATTTTCAAGGCTTAATTTATATATACTCTACACATCTTTTATAATTTATAAAATTTGAATCTCTCGAGCATTAAGGACCTAGGTGCATGTTTTGTTCGGATCACTCTCGTTATGCATGGAGAAAATTAGTGAACTACTTTTATCAATAACAAAGATAAAACACAACATGCATGGAAAAGATCTATTGACATGCAATCAACTTAATTACTCTACTAATTAAGCAATACAAGTATATATATCTAAATAATCAACATACAACAAAAATACAAGATCAAATGAAGAGAACCATAGTGTTTCGTACATCTTAGTGATAAATTTACCTGATGCAACCGATGGAACCCATTTACGTCTATACTGGTGTATATATATTTACGTTAAGGGGAAGTGAAGAGGCAATCTCGCATTAAGATTTCAGCATTTAATTATCATAGTTTCCGTTAAAATTAAAATGGTGAGGTGCATTGGGAACTGGGAAGTCGTCTCTTGACTCTTCGTAAAAACAAGCGTTTACAAAGTTGTTCGAATATGATAAAAAAAATACTCAGTGTCTTTTGGAAAAAAATGTGTCTCATAATAATTATTTATTTCTATTTTCAATGTAAAAAAATTTAAAATTACTTTTTTTTTGCCATTTCTAATATAAAATTTACTTTATTTAATATAAATACTCATAATAAATATGATATGCATAGAAAATTATTGTACAACTAACTTTTCTTAATATGCGTTATTTTTTCAAAACAGACTATTAATATGAGACAGAGGGAGTATAATTTAAGAGTTCGTCACAAATTAATAATACTAGCCTATAACCTAGGCAAAGTACGGGAGAAGAGTAATAAATAATATATTATATATTTTAAATAAATTAAATATTTAATTTAATTATTTATATTATTATTATTTTTTATGTAATGTTGTATATGGGATAAATTAGTTTTGAATCATATTTATATTATGTGTTTAAAGTCTTATTAATATATTGTTGTATATTTATATTAATTAACATAGATTAATAACCCGTACAAAACATTAATAAATTTTTATTAATAAAAAAAGTTTCAAATATATTAGAAATATTTTAATTAAAATTTAAATAAAAGAATATGATTTAATATAGATAAATATTAATATAATTTTAATATTCAAAAATTTTATTATAAATTTGCAATTTAAAATAAATTAAAGTGTTTGAGCGATGAAAAAAATGAAACATGCTATTAGACTCCGAGTATAACTCTATACTCTAATTTAAAAAAAAGTTCGTTTAGAATAATATAATATTAAAGTATATAATATAGATAGAGCACAATAATAATTTTAATTAAAATTTAATAGAAAACATGAATTAAAATTTTTCCTTCAAAAAACATGAATTAAAATTTACGGAGATCTAATTCTAGAAAACATGCCCCACTATATATGTAATTGACATGTTTACGAACATGCATCAAATTTTTTAGGGTTTTGTAAAAACTCAGACATTGTAGTAATATTTTTGGCAATGGTGACTGGGACATGTAATACTGATTGTGATAAACTTGTATTATTACATCCCAGCTTATGGTTTATTCCCTTTTCTTCTTTGATCGAAAGTGATCACAGCATTTGTTTTTTAACTAACTAATAATCTTTAACGTTTCGGAGAGAATGTTCAGCACGCATTTTAAGATGCATATAAAATATAGTTCCATAACTTATTTTTATTTTTTTTCTCTAAATAAAAATTTAAAAATAAATTATGGAACTATACTTTATATAGCACCTTAAAATGCGTGCAGACTTTCTTTTCGAAACGTTAACAATTGGGTGGGTGGGTGGATGTACATTATTAGATTCAAAGTCGAGAAATATAGAATTTTTTTGTCAATAATAATATAGAATGAATCATTTTGAATGTTGATACATCAATCGTATATGCTATATACGTATCTATTTGAGATCTAATAAATTAAATACAAGGAATTCGAAGAAAAATGTATTAACGAAAAATATTGTCACTCATCATCGATTTCAAGGCCTGGTATGTACTCCAAGCTAACGTCGAAAATGACTGGACTATTAGGAGCCACTCTTGGCCTTCCAGGGGCTGAAGTCAGTCCTTTCGGAAATGCCAACTAAAAAGATACAACGTTTAAATAAATATCCGAAAATACCAGAAATGCAGTTGAGAAAAATGTATTCAAGCTGGAACATTTCGATAGATGTATGTTCACTTTTGCTTCTTGTGTAGGGGAAGGAAGATTGTGCTCTATAGCTGGAAATGCAGCTATTGAGTTTTGGTAGACCAAGATGTACTACTTATCAACCACACATCTTTTTAGAACATATAGGCTCAAAAAATTTTAAGGAAACTCAGACTGAAGTAGTTGCAGACATTAAAATCTTTATTTTGCTTAATCAGAAGATATGTTTTTGCAGTAAAGAAGTGCATTGTTTTGTAAAACCAACTTAAAAGTACTTCAGCTGACCGACTAGAGCAGCTAACTTCGTTGCGAAAGTGAACATTATGGTGGTTTACCAGAAAATATAATGTATATTTTGAAGTAGGATCAGTTTAGGACCCAGACACTTCTTTCTCGTGAGAAATAAACAGAACCTATAGTTTGAGTACCTGACCAGATCCGACGCGGAAGATATAAAGTTGACCTTTCTCCAATGAACTGTAAAATACAAAATGTAATCAGGCAAAATCATTCTATTTGTTCTTCATATCGGCTATAAAATGGAAGCTGATCTGTCCTTGGGATTGTTAAACACACAGTAGAGGAAGCACTCACAAGTGGTTTTACCTATCGAATATCTGTCCTGATGGAACCATTGCAACACAATTTGCAGCCACCTGCGATGCATAAAGTGAAAAACAGAAAGAAGATAAAAAAAAAATGAGTTAAATTTGGACTATTAACAACTAAAAACTACATGGGTTATATATATTAACTTTTTTTATCGTCAGTTTTATATTTATATGCATTATGTTTCTCAGCAGCAACTAAAGCATTACAGTCGCCGCCAGAAACTGTCAAGTATATGCAGTTTATTAATACACATATCATGACATTCAAGTGCTGTAATTAACTACTGCTATAACAATCTCAATGTTATAAAATATTTTTAAATATTATACAACAATTGTTCTCCTTTAGTCCCTTCACTAGTTTTTCAAGTTTTCAATTCATTATGTGCAGACTTAGGTTATCATTAGACTAAACTTACCTGAAAACCAACAGGCGGACTGGGGCCTGCTCCAACTTTTATATCTTTATACTGCAAACCTGACTCTGTAGTTATCATGGGTACCTTCAGAAATAAGACAAGTTCTTTCAAGTTTTTGTAATTGCATCATCACCAGGAGTCAACGACAAACCCACTGTACTCAGTAATACATGAATGCTGTTGGCTGGAAAGAATATGAAGAATATTTGAACTATTTTGTAGTCAGCACACTATGAAGTGCAAGTCAAACAAACATATACACAATGCAGTGACCAATCAATAGCATAAGTAATTGGAACAAGACATATCGGAAGTTGATGCAATAATGGAATTCTAGTCATGATTAAAAGATGTATGAATTTTAGCCCTTTACACAGAGCAAGCACATTTGCTTCGGTGCTGCATAGTCCTCAAGGTCAATATAACAAGTTTTTCATCTATAGAGAGATAAACAGAGAGCAAAGCAGAAAAATCAGGAAAATGATAAATTCTAATTATGGAGAGCACATGATTTCTCAGTTTCTCTGCACACATCCAGACACAAAATGATATTTAAAAATTTTGAATTTTATGATGCGAGACATGAGGCATACGATATGTGTACTCCCTCTAAAACAATAGTAACCAAAGAAAAATAAGGAAACTTACAATTAGGCAACTTGAAATATCTCATGGCAACTTGTGCAAATTCATCTTATATTCACATACGAATCTAATTGTAAACCTGCATTAACTTTCCTCAAGGTCATATATATCTTTACATGAAAGATTTTCCTTTTTTCTTTTACATCTATCTGTTTAGAAGTTCAGATTCATAAATCATCGATATATAAAGGCTATATGCCTCTGTTCCGAGCTGGAATGATAAGTATATGCATATAAAGTATGTCTCAGAATAAACTTGCATCAATTTTTCGAATCGTACACAATGGCAGTTATGTATTTCATCCATGATAAATTTTTTGAATAGGAAATTATAAATTTGAGAGAGCTAATTAACCTCACCATACATTTTCAAGCTCTTTTTGACACTCTTCATCACACAGCATTGGCTTATCCTCTGGGGGCAAACCAGCTGATTTAGCATTAGATGAGTATAGTAAGTGGCTAGAAACACCAAAAGCTAACCCAATCATATTCCGTCGTGTAACCAATAACACCTCATATTCGGCCTCAGTTTTCTTTGAAGCTTTTATTTCAAGTTCTGAACTCAAGCACCGCATATTCATGCATTCGAGTTTGCCTCTACCAAGTTGATGCTTGGCAGAAAAACATTTGAAATATGCAGATCCTACACAAATGAAAACCAACCAATATAGTAACACAATTTTAAGACATACTGATGTAGTTGATCTATAAAACCTGCCACAGATTCACATACTGCAAATTGAACAGCTACCCTTTTCAAAACAAGATCCAGTATCGTTGGAACAAATATAAAGCTATTCCTCTTATTACTTCTTTACTTATTTGTGTATTTTCCATAGGTGCCTTTAATAATGCGAACTGAGCTACAAGATCAAGTACATTTCTGTAACACCTAAAAAGATAACTGATAAGTAACGAAGATGAATAAAACTGGTCAACATTATAGCCTGATATTTTGAAGATACTAGGACCTCTGCAATGTACTTCGGCTCTACAACAGCAACACATCCCACAGCAAAGTGAAAAATGATGTATTTCAGTTGCCACGAGAAATAGTCCGTAAATTCCATCTAAAATTAACATCTCTAGAAAAAAAATGGTTTAATTTCCATCTAATATTTGCTCCACGCAAGAAGTTAATTTTTGATTGATTAAAACACAATGTCTCCGAGTTTGCATTCATAAACTCATTTTAATCCGTAAACACATTCTAAATTTACATCATAATCCATATCGACTACCTACCAAATGCTCTCGTACCCCAAATATTCTCAAAGTCCAGTTCATACACTAACGTTTGATACTGGCCTAAAATGCAGATCTCCTAGTATACCACTCTTCAATCACAAAAAAAATATATATAATTTTCAATAAAGGTGATTCTTACATCAAATGATCTAATAAAACACCTCTACTAACATTTTTAAGGTTTTAGAAAAACCGGTAACTTAACAGACTTAATGTACTAATTTCTTTCGTAAATGTTTCAGTACAAGAATTACTACTACTACGACTACTTGCTATTATTATTCATTCATTCAAGAATGCAAGTGAATTATATATAAACAACACATTAGATACAGAAGTGATCCAAATAAAACTTATAAAAGAATGGAAGTACCGAGTGGAAGTAGCTGCAGAGCCATTTGAAGTTCGAATGAATGAATGTGGATAATGAGATATCACTGGATAGCTGTTTATCTCTATTTTTTCCCTGTAATTTACTAAAATGTCCTTGTCCCAACATAACTACTCGTAATCTGTTTTTCTATTATGTGAGCACACATTATCAGCTTGGTCTTCAAATTTTGAATAATGATGAACCCGCATGCATATACAAAAATCCCGCTAAAATGAACCAAACTCATAAAAATTAGTGTCTAGTATGTATTTATGGGCATACACTAAAATGAACCAAACTCATAAAAATTAGTGCCCGGTATGTATTTATGGGCATATACTAGAAAGACAATTGTCATTATATTTTAAAAAGAAGTGACTTGCTAATTTGCCAATTCATGATTATTTTTCTCATTTGACCTTTAAATCATTGCCCAACTGAACTCTTTTACCCGGGCTAAACCTAAAGCTCACCCCAACGGTCCGCCCATGAGTCTGTCAGTTTTTATGTTAGAGAAGCCCAATTAAGATTATATTTCAAGAGTTTGGTGGGCTTCTTGTGAATCGATGCTAGAGAAGAATATTTTATAAATAACTTACAAATTAAAAAATGTATGCATTTTTCAACTTATAAAGAGCTGATAAGACATTTCAAACCATGTGATCAATTTATATTGTTTTGAATCTTCAAATTCATTATAGTTAAGGAAAATATATTTAAATAATACATCCATTATATTCCAAAAGATATTGAAAAGTAATTTTAAAATGTACTAGGCATACTTTGGAATTTTAAAATGTACTAATATTTTAGATTTATTTGAGATTTCAAAATTTCAAAAAACATTATACTATGTAACAAATTTTATTATTTTAAAAAATCTTCCAAAATCAATAAATTTTTAAATGTTATTATATTTTAAGAGAAAAGTTTTGATTCATATTATATACCTTTTCATTATATTAGATTTTTAATATATGATTGAATACTTCAAATTTTTTAAAATCTTAATTGAATACCATTAAATTTTCATTTTTTTAACCTCCATTGAATACATCTAAATTTTCATGCATTTTTTACAATTTAATCTAAATATCCTTCAACTTTTAAAATAAAAAATCTTAAAAATTTTATATTGAATATATTCTAATAATTTCTTGAATTCAACCCTGGGCCCTTTTTTCAATTGAAAAAACTTTTCATTTAAAGAATACACTTTATTGATGATAATGGTATGGTTGTCACATGCTGCCAGATAAATATACCTTGTGTATGGACACGAGTGATATATGCCCCAAAAGCTAAGAACTTCTTTCATCTATATGTTATGCCTGAAGCGAGTAAGTATATTTTGGGTCTCTTTAGGATCTATTCCGGCGTTTAGAAATTGGTTAACCGGTAAATATACATGTACTTGAGATGCTCCATCGTAGAGAGAGCCCCTAAGTCCTGGTAGCCCCCTAAATAGTGGTGTGCATTCGGTTAACCGAAACCGAATTTTATTTCAGTTAATTGAAACCGAAATTCTCAAAAAATTGCTATCGAAAATCGAACCGAAATTAATTTGGTTTTTAAACCGAACTAAATTTATAATTTCGGTTAATACCGAAAATAGAAATTAAAAATCGAAATTTAATAAAAGTTTTTCAAAAAATTGAAATTATACATCATATATCCAAATTTGAAAATAAAATTTAATATTTAATATTTGTCACCAAATAAATAAAATGAATAATTAACTGAAATTTTAAATGGACTGATATGATCATAACCTTAAGAAAAGTGTAGAATTTTGAGAAGAAAAAAGGCTTTGACATATAGTTTATTTAATTTTAAAACATGTGCAAAAATATTTGCAGAAGAATGAGTAAAAAATAATTATATTTTCCAAATCTAATACAAGGAATATATAGTTCAGTGATTATAGCACTTACGTAAATAATTATAATTCTGTACGGGACTCGATATATAACACCAAAATGTAGAAGGAAAAATAATAATGGAACTACTTTGTTAGGAATTTTCATGTAATTTGATGATAATTTTAATCTTAGAATCATAAAAATTTCAATTGATGTAACTGATCAATTAATATGGAGTTTATAAATATCGATTGATCAGGAAATCATTTATCAGTTGAAATATTTTTCTGAATCAACTGATAATATAGAGTAGAGCATATGTGTACTTAATCTATTTCAATTGATAAGGTGTAATTCAATTGATATTATTCTCATCAATTGATGCTAAAGTCGATTGATATAGGTCATCAACTGATGTGTAACTTAGACTGTCAAATTATAATTATTTGAAGACATGAAAATTATACAAGTGAAAGATGATCAGGTGATATTGAAGCATCAATGAATAGAAGATCAATTGAAGAAGCCAAGTCAAATAATTGAAGACCATCAACTGATATGAAGACCCATCGATTGATATATCGATTGATATCATTTATCAATTGATAAGTCAGTAACCTTTATTGATCGATGGATATAAAGATCAATCGAAGAAGAATATCAGTTGATGGATAAAAGAAAGAATCAATTGATATGCCTAACAACAAATTATCAATTGATTGGGACATCACAAGTTGACAGACAAAAGCACACATATAGAAGACAGTCTATGATGACTATGAAGACTCTAGTTGAAGCTGTCTTTCCAAGTCTGATTTACTTTTCCAGAAATGAAAAAAGGCAAAAGGAAAGATAGATTAGAAACAATCCTAGTTTAGATTAATTATTCTCTTTCTAAGTATTATAAACACTCTTGTAATATATAAACAAGTGTTGTAGCATTGTGAGAAAATATACAAGTTAGACAATATTCTTGAATCAACTGTTCAGCCTTAGAGCACTTTGTAAGAACAATTGATTTATTTTCTAACCTTGTAAATGAAGATGAGTTTTATTAACCTAGAAAAATTGAGCAAAATATACATTAATGAAAAAACCAATCCATCAGTAATTTTAAAATATTTTTGTTCAATTTAGTTTCAGTTTAATTGTTCATATATCTTCTCTTAAACACATAAACTTCAAGAACAATTATTAAAACAGAAAAAGTTTTGATAATTTGTATTCAACCCCCATTCTATAAATTATATTGGCATTGTTCTGGGAAATAACAATTAGTATCAAAGCATGGCTTTCAACATATAGAAAGTTTAAGATCAAGAACAAGTCAATATGGGCCAAAAAGATTCAGGTGTGAAAATTTCAGTGTTAGAAAAAGATGAATACTCTGCATGGAAAGTAAAAATGCACCTGCATCTACCCTCTCTTGACCCTTCCTATGTTAACTGCATTGAGAAAGGTCCTTGAAAGTCATATGATTAGTCATATTTATAATAAATAGATGACAACTCAACTCAGATAAGAAAGCGAAGTAAATAATAAATATTGAATATAGAGTAAAAACAGAAAGAAGCCAAGATAGGACAAGACAAGACATAAACACCACTACAGCAGAAATGAGAATCAACATTGTAGTTAGTCATCCGTGAACCAGACCAGTGCACAGGGTGTCAACAATGTCAATGAAGATTCGTCATCAAAAAGTTCAAGTGGTTAAAAAGGTTATTGTTGAAGAACAGAAGAGTTTTATCTACATCAACAATAGTCCTACAATCAAGACTTTAATTTAATTCTCTATTAATTAATTAATTTAATTATTAAATTAATTCACTTAGAATTAATTTATTTCTTAAATTAATTAAAGGATTAATTAATTTAGAATTATTTTAAAATGAAGATGATAGAAGCTGGAAGCTCAAAGGGATACAGGTTTGTTTGGAATGCAGTGTACAAGAGTTAGAATCCAAGACTGAATATTTTACTGGGTATATGAGTGGTGAAAAGAAGTATTGTCTAGTTTAAAGAGTGAGATTATTTCAGTAACAGAGGTATTTCTAATTGCAACTATAGATACAGCTAAACATGTCTGACAGTACTGACTTGAAGAAAATATAGAAAAAGAATTGACACAGAAGAAATGCAGAGTCATATATTCTTAAAGGTGGAAACTCGGTTGGAATTGATTTATCATTTCCAAGTCAAAAGGAGTTCGGTTCCAAACGTTCAGAAGACCGCATCTTAGAGCGTAAGGATTTATTTAATTAATTAATATTTTATTTATTTAGTAAATTATATTTATAAATATATAAATAATATTAGATATTTATTTTTATAATTTCTGAATTAAATTTATTATTTATGGATCAAAGATTATAAGCTATGCGGGTCTAAAAATATTTCTACGGAGCCTGTCTATAATAAGACGAAATAGGCTCCTTTTCTTTTTAAATTGAAAGTCATACCGAGAGAAGAAAGAAATGTCATACCGAGCAGTGAACAAATGTCATACCGAGCAGAATGTTAAAAGGTCATACCAAATTCTGGTTTTATTTAATTAAAAAAAGTCATACAAATTTTTAATTAAAGAAAGTCATACCGATTCTATTTAATTAAAAAGTCATACTGATTTTTTTTAATTAAAAAAGGCATACCGATTTTTGAGAAGTCATACCCAGCTATTTTAAATGTCATACAAGTGTTAAAAATATCATACAGACTTAAATAAAGTCTGTAAAATGTCATGTTCTAGAAAGTCATATCAGTTTTTCAACCTCTATAAATATGAGGCCTTAGTTTCATAATTTCAAGAAATAGAAAAACATTCAAATTGAGTAATTTGTAACACTCATTCAAGTTTAATATACATATTTAACTTGAATCTTGTTTACCTACTTGCTAATTTTCTATATCAAAAATGTTTAATCATGAAAATAGAAAGCTAGTAAGTTAGTCTCCCAAATAGTACAAGGACCCGAACCCTCAGCTAAAACAATAATTTAATTCCGTAAATTTCGAAAAGAATTTCAAATTGTTGTCAGTATCGCATTCAACCCCCTTTCTACGATACTTCCGGGACCCAACAATTGGCATCAGAGCAAGCTGATTGATATACAAATCAAGATCCGCAGTCCAGTGAAGCTCAGGGTACCGAAGCTGTTTGAACTCTAATTGTCTACAAGCCTTGTTAAATAAATTTAGTTTATAAATTTAATTTTAGATAAATTTATATTACAACTTTTATTTAAAATAATTTATTTTATGAACTTAATTTAAATGAGTTTATTATTTAAACTTTAAAAAGTTTATTTTATAAACTGAATTTAAATAAGTTTATTTTATAAATTTAAATTAAATAAATTTATTCTTTAAATGTAAATAGATTTACTTTTATAATTTAAATTTGTTTAGTAATTTTATTTTATTAATTTAAATTTAGATAAATTTATTTTATAAATGTTAATTAAAATAAATTTATTTTATGAATTTAATTTAAATGAGTTTATTATTTAAACTTGAAAAGTTTATTTTATAAACTTAATTTAAATAAGTTTGTTTTATAAATTTCAATTAAATAAATTTATTCTCTAAATTTAAATAAATTTATTTTTATTATTTAAATTTGTTTAAATAAATTTATTTTACGAAATCAAACTTAGATAAATTTATTTTATAAATTTAATTTAAATTAGTTTATTATTTAAACTTGAAAAAGTTTATTTTATAAACTTAATTTAAATAAATTTATTTTATAAATTTAATTTAAGTAAATTTATTAGTTAAATTTATATAGATTTAATTTATAATCTAAAGATATTAAAACTTGGTCCATTTTCCAAAAAAGGCTTGTAGTTGGAAAATTCTTCATTTCGATTCAGAATTAATTCCCTGAGTATATAACTCGGTTTCGAGGAAAGTGGTCACTTCGTATTAGTAGGTTTATTCTGGAGTGTTTGGATTTTATTGTGGATGTTACGACTGTTCGTGTTATAGTTCCACAAACTGCTCAAATGTAAAGAAATGATAGATTTATCTGTAGAAAACTCTGTAGAATTTTTCTTTGACTCTACTGATCATTCTAGTTTTTGTACTTGTACAAAACGGATTTAAGAATCGTTAGAGTTTACAACTAAAGAAACATATGAGGCTAAAAGTAGCAAGACAAGATCAGGGTTGTGCTACAATATTCAAGAAGCCTGAACAAGCAAATGATGACAGAGACTGTGTTGGGTTAAAAGCAGGAATGTCAAGCGTTAGTAAGGGTACAACAAGAGAAAGTATTTGTTGGTGAAGTTAAATGCAAAGTTGATTCTATCAGTGACAGTGATGAACCACATGAATATCTGTCATCAATGACCAACACTGGAGATGAATCACTAAGAACTTCACAGGTACGCATACTAACTAGTGTACTTTTATCCAATTCAGAACTGTATGATTATTATGTGTTGAAATGTATTATATTCATGTCAGCATGTTAGCATCTTAGGACTTAAATGTTTGTTTGATTGCTAAGAATGAGATATTGCATGCTAGGACTTATGAGTTAAAGTTGGTACATTTCATAATTAATTTTCAATACAATAAAATGAATATCTAGAATTAGATAAGGTGTTCTAGACGGTTAGATGTATTTATTTTCTGAACATTTGCTTGAACTTGATTTAAATCTTCTGTGATTTAATAACTCTGTTAATGTTGTGAAAATTGCTAATAGACAAACAGGTCATAGATCAGATATTTTATATTTATTCTTATTATAATAAATGACTTGTTAAGTGTATGTGGAATTTGATATTGCTCATAATGTCTTATTCAAATATTCTGCATATTCTTGAAATTGTTTATGTGCTTATTTTCATATAAATTTCTCACACTCACATAGTTGCACTTAAATGTCACATCTTATCATGTATTGTTTGTTAAGGTGTAGAAGAATAAAAGTTGGTAGAATTATCTAAGTAGTCAGTAAAATTTGTAGATTCGAGGTTTAATCTAAAACTGACTTAGGTAATTAGAGATAATTAAAATGTTAGACAACAACATAAATGGATTAGACAGAATTAGTAATTAAATTATTAGTTCTTCTATTCCATGTGCTTTTAGAAAATTATTGAATATCTGTAACTCTGCTGAACACCTGATACACTTGTGTAGAATGGTTGAAGTAGATAGTACTGAATTTTCTAATATGCATAACATGCCTGAATTGCATAATTCTTATCTATAATGCATTGAAGCTGATTGTTTACTAAGTGATCTTATTGTTCATGCTTGTTTATTTAAATTTGAAAATGCATATCTTAGGACTTGCATAATCTTAGACACAACATCTTTAAGAATCACAATAGGGTAAAGACTGCTAGTCCACCTTAAGATAGGTTGGAATTACTAATCTCATAGCCTTAAGTCTACCTTGTCAAGGCTGATGTGAATGAGAAGTGATCAGTCAAAGATAAGTTTGTGTATGTTAAGATTGAAAATGTTGTTACCACTATTGAAAGTAATATCTCTAACCCATCTAGACTCAATTGAAATTGAGTACCAAAAAGCTTAATCATTTGTGATTGCAGAGTATGTAATAAAAGAAAAAAGTTATGTAATTTCGTGACATTTATTGTTCGAGGCATATTACAAGCATTGAAGCTCTACTATCACAGTTGATTGAGAAAGCCTACCCAACGGTAACCTTTGGAGATGACAGCAAATGATATACAGGGGTCTTGGCTATCATGATTTTGGAATTGTCATCATTGGAAATATCTTTCTTGTCGACGGAGTTAAGCACTAAGCACTATCTATAGGGCACTAGGAAATTCTTTGTTAAAGGTTTTCTAGAAAAGCATTGAAATAGAAAAGTGTTTGATTTCAAGCAATAAAGATGGAAGATCACTCAACTGAGAGTGAATTGATGATGTTCGTGCATTCAATAGATAATATATCACATATGGTGATTGATCACTTCAAGTAGATCAAGTTAGAAGCAAAGTAAGCTGTGAGAACTTTGTAGTCAGATATTGAAACTGAATTTTGGGAATGAAGTTCTAAATGAAGTCTGTACTTATAAAGGTACTTTGAAGTTGAAGCAATTAACACAACATGTTTCTTTATTCAACAAGATCGTGAAAAGATATCATATGAGTTAATGGCCAATCAGAAACAAACACTGAAGCTCTTTTGTGTGTTTGGAGGAAATGGATATTTATTGAAGATTTATATGAGCATCTTGAAAAGTTTGAAATTAAAGATTTTGGAACAATTGTCCTCGGTTACTCATTGAAGTCTAAATCTTTCAAAGTAAGATGTGATGTAAAATCAGAAGGTGATTGAAAGTCTGAATGTGTCATCCTACTACACCAAGCTCCCGAGCATACAAATGAAAGTTTATTATGAATCTGTGAAGCTTGACATCTTGTCAGAGTCATATTCAGATATTGATGATGAAACTGAGGTTGAAGAAGGAATCAATGTTAATGGTGATGATTCAGATCCTAGTAGTGGAAATGGTAGTGAATCCACACAACTCATGGACTTTAACAGAATCCACTCAACAAGGTGAAGGATCTTCAACACATCCTAGCAGTAACTCAGGGGGAGCAAATAAAAGAAGGATCTACTAGTCGTATTCAACACAATGAAGATCAAAGGAATACATTAAGAATATATCTGCCGAGACAAATGGTTTGAAGTCAAAGTCATTCCTAGAGTCTAATTCTTAGTGATCCAGATACTAGAGTAAAGACTAGAAGTGTTATGCAAAGTAAATGGTTATTCTTCGGAAAAGAACGATTGTTAAAATAGTTGGAATCCTAAAGAAGATTGAAGAAGCACTGATTGATCCAGATTGAGTGATTGCAATGAAAGATGATCTCAATCAGTTCGAAGGCAGAAACTACTGAATCTGGAACCTAGATCACAAGACAAAGTTGTAATTGGTACTAAAAGGGTTTTCAGAGACTGGATCCTATTTGGCATTGTTATAACGGACAAAGCTAAACTGGTTGCTACAGAAGGTATCGACGATGATGGAAACAGAATCTTCAGGGCTTTCAAGATCTAACTAAAGCACTAAAGACGAGACTTGATACTATTAGGGCTGAACAAGTTGATGTACAACAACTCCTGGACTTTGAAATTTCATATCTACTGGAATTTGTATATCATTCTCTTCACAAGCTCTCTATGACGGAGGTAGGAAATCAAGCAATCATCAAGGACATAATATGACACTCTAACTGATAATTACTTGAAAATGATTTAAAATTAGAGTCGTTATATAAATATCTCTCAAGAATACAAAGCAAACACATAATGTAATATTAGTGCAAGTATACCATGATTATATTATATGTGGGTCTACTAACGTAAATTTGGCAAGAGATTTTTGCTAAGTTAATGCAGAGTAGGTACAATCTGAGTATGTTGGAAGAGTTGCGATTCTTTTTTCATTATAAGTAATTCAAAAGAATGATGGCAATTAAAGTAAGTCAAGGATTTGTTGAAAATGTGAAATCTGGAAGATTCTAGACTTGTCAAGACTTCTTGCCAGCAAACCACTAAGCTTGATCAGGGAAAATTAGGTATATAACTGAAGTGACAAGCTATAGAGGTATGATCAACTCATTACTTATTCAAGTGCATAAAGACCATATATTTTATTCTCAATATGCCAATGTGCAAGTTTCCAAGTGGATACTAGAGAATCTAATCTTATAGCTAAGATATGAATTGTTAGATATCTTAAGGGATTACCAATTCTTAAAATCAGGTACCCTAAAGATACTAGGTTTAACCTAATTGGCTATATAGATATAGACGATGCAGGTTGTAAGAAAGAAAGGGAAGTAATTCCTATAGAGGCTGTCATCCCCAACAACTCTGCTGGATAATCTCTACACCACTCACGGAACAAGCGCATGAACATCATGTATCATTTATTTCGAGAGTAGTCCTTAGTAGAATAACTTACAGATATTTGCTAAACAGCTTGATAAATTCAATTTATCTAAGTTGGTTAGTAAAGTATGGATGTTATTAATGTGCATATTTGTTGAAAATCTCATCTATAAGGAATTCTTAAATGAGTTCATAAGTATTAAATCGTTCATATTCAGAGGACTTGTGAATTTATTTGAAATCCAGTACCTCGTGTTTATTGCTACTATTTTAATTATCATGTTTACAATGTTATATGCATATGTGGTAATTAGGTGTTCTAGCATAAGTTTGTATATTATCTTAATTGATTTAAAATTATGATGTCAGACAATTCGATGTCATATCAGTCTCATAATTTAAATGAATTAAAATAATATGCAGCATAATTATTTGTATGATAAATATTTTATGAGTATCAATTAATGATATCCTGCTTAATTATTTTGATATTTTTCTCTGATATTTTTAAATGTTTTGTTACAAATAATTGTGACACTTTTAATATTAGTGACATTATTTAGAATTACTGATCTAAATAATCAATGCATATTTCAAAATTCACTAATATTGAAAAGGGGAAGTCTTTTCCAAGTAATGTGTATAAAATTATCAATATTTTATATACTTAAAAATATTTCTAAAATTTTATTTTTGTACAGTTTTATTTAATTGGCATCCATTCTGTAAATATATCTTATTTTTGTTTTTATTTTGAAAAATTGTTTTTACTATGAGGTATCAACCATTTGTAAAATGATTTGTTTTCAAACACTTGTTTCAATATATGTTTCACATTGATTCAAAGTACCTAAACAGTGGTTGTTGCTTTGAAGGCCTTGTACTGTATTGCTAAGAATACAATCACCCATATTTTCATGAAATTTTCTATTTTAAGTCAGGGTTAATATCAGGTGGACGAAAATGATGAAGGTCATAATTTCATTATGAGTTGGACAATCATAGTCCTCTATCTGATAAGGATGGTTTGCAAAATTGTTTTTAAATCATACAGTATTAAGGAATAAAGGAAAAAAGTCATTTTAACGAGATATAATTTGAAAAGAGAGTTGAATTTCTTCTTTGGTATAAATTCTCGCGTTTTATTATGGGAAGTTTGCCTTATAGGAAATTTATGAGGGATATAAACTTTCTTCTCTGATACAACTTTCCCGCATTTTTATTATGAGATATGTATCTTAAAGAAAATTTCGTATCATGCTCATAAGGGATAGAAAATTTCTTCTTTGATACAACTTTCCCGCGTTTTATTATGGGATATGTATCTTAAAGAAAATTTCGTATCATGCTCTTAAATGATAAATCTTTAGTTCCAACAAAACTCTTTTACTGAAAGTGCTTTAATGTAATCTATTACCACTCCTTATTATATTTTTCCTTCTCTTCGGGATGAAAAATATGTTTTGGAATGTTAAGGTAATTATCTTTTTATCTCGATTGGTACTTTTTATCTCGATTAGTTATTATTTTTATTTTTCAACAATTGGTATTCATCCTTTTGTGGCACATATTTTTTTTCAAACTTCTAATATTATTATTTCTATAGATATATATGTGTGTGTAAATTTATTTTTATTTTTCTTATAAGTTGACATATTTATTTTTTATTTTTTTTATCTTATTTTTAATTTGTTTTTGTCAACGAGAAATTGTTCTAAGAATCATAAGTATTAAATGTCAATATTTAAAGGACTTGTGAATTTCTTTACATTTACTTTCTCGAGCTTACATATATCACTAATAATTATTATAAGTATAATTATCATATGCTTAAGTAACAATTATTAGATATAGTGTATGAAGTTATATGCTAATTTTCATTCCTATGATTATTTAGTATTTGGCGAGAGTATTTTATCTTATTAAAATTATGAATTGAAGCAATTCAATATTTATTAGATAAAGAATTTTAATACGATGAGATATTAGAAGCATAATTACTTACTTTTTAAAATTATTATTAATTATTATGAATTGATAGTTTGTTATTGTTTCATTGCAATTAATTATGATTTTTGTTGTTAGCGATAATATTTATATATATATATATTGGTGATATAAAAATCACTAATAATAAAAGCATATCTGTGTCCTGCCGAACAAGAGCAATCAACTCGAGGTAAAAGCAGGTAATCTCGATCTTGATATATTCTCTAATCAATTGATATGAAAATATATATACAATTGATATATTGAGCCCTCAGTGGCTATATGACAAGACCAAGGGATTGAAAACCTACAATCTCTAACACAGATCATAGAACCAAATACTCAACATATACAACTTCATCTACTAAATCCCTGAAAAGAAAAGTTTTATCAACTAAAGATGGTGAGAGAGTAAGTGCCTTTAGTGCACCAGAAAAGAGAAGTATCTATGAGTGTTCCAGCAGATCTGCCTCTATTTTAGAATGTGAAATTAAAACCAAGGAAACTGCTAACTGATTTATATCCTCCCAAAAGGATATAGATTTACAAATGGAAAAACTGCTACTAGGTTCATTCTATCAACATAGTAATCTATTGAATTCGGCCTGTCAGTCAAGACCATTTGTAAAGAGTCAACTTCATCTGGACACTCTCAAACACTGTCAACCATAAATGTATATATTCAAATACACTGTAAGGATTGTCACACACTAATGATGAATTGACGGAAGCAATTATTCTAAACTTTCATATCAAGGAAGGAAGGATGATTGATGATTCTGACTGAATCAACATGCCTTCACAGGCGTTAGGAGAAAACTTGGATCATTTGCTACATTATAGATCCTTGTCTCCCTCCCCAGATGGAACATATATGGATTCCTAACAGAATAGATCATCTTAGATGATCAACAACTCACAGAATCTATTCCTGAAGCAATTCAGTTTTTAAAGTCAAATATTTTAATAGATTCAATTGAGGACGGGGATTTACGAAACCCCATTGCACCACCAGTGACCTCTCTTGAAGGGGCTATGGTGATCTTTTTTGCAGGTACAAAAGACTGTGTCATCCGTACTGAGAGAGATATAGTGTTGTGAGAAAAGAGTGAAACACAAGTGAGAAAGAGTGAAAATATATATTCTATGAGTGAAACACTTATAGAGTATATGACTGAAACACTTGTGAGAAACACAACGTAAAATCACACACTAGCACAATTACCAAATCTCATTCCCAATTTCCTATTACAGATTTCTAATGTTACTCAACTAAGGGGGATGAAATTTCTTCTGAAGAGGATTACTCAACTAAGGGGGAGAAATGTTGAATAGTTCGAAGTGTTGAACAAGATCCAAAAGGGAGAAGTGTTGAGACTTTTACCAAAAGAGGATTACTCAATTATTGAACATTAAAATGGTTGGATAATTCACGAAAGGGGATACTGAATTCACCTTGGGAGAGAAGTGAAGACAGAAGTTGGAGAAATAGAGGAGAAATGGTAAGAAGAGAACAAGACTTCATCCCTGACATCCTAAGGGGGAGTAGTGATGAGTCTGAGAAATGAAAATAACACTACTTGTATAATATGTTCAGTGCTAGAGGAACAAACATCTTTCATTTCAGTTACTCAAGAAATCTGGGAATGTACAATCTGATCCAGAGAAACCAGCCACTGAAGATCTACCAATGACACCTGGTCACAAAAGTTAAACTCTAGAAGAAGGTGAAGTTGATACTTTTGAAGCTGGTAATGATAGGTAAATAAAGATAGAACTTTGCTAAATATGTTTAGTCTAGAGGAACATCTATATTATATTTATCTTTCATAATTGAAATCTGGAAATGTATTATATAATCCAGAAAATAATTTATTATTTGCAGTTCTTAAATGTCGTATTATTGTCTTAGTTGTTAGTTGAGTTATCCTCTAGGAATTTGTGTGTTAAATGTTTAACAATAAATAGGGGGAGATTGAAAGTCATATGAATAGTCCTATTTATAATAAGTAGATGTCAACTCAACTCAGATAAGAAAGCGAAATAAATAATAAATATTGAATATAGAGGAAAAACAGAAAGAAGCCAAGATAGGACAAGACAAGACACAAAGGCCAGTAAAGCAGAAATGAGAATCAAAATTGTAGTTAGTCATCCGTGAATCAGACCAGTGCACAGGGCGTCAACAATGTCAGTGAAGATTCGTCATCAAAAAGTTCAAGTGGTTAAAAAGGTTATTGTTGAAGAACAGAAGAGTTTTATCTACATCAATAATAGTCCTACAGTCAAGATTTTAAATTAATTCTCTATTAATTAATTAAATTAAATAGTTAATTTAATTAGTAAATTAATTCACTTAGAATTAATTTATTTCTTAAATTAATTAAAGGATTAATTAATTTAGAATTAATTAGTTTAGAATGAAGAAGACAGAAGTTGGAAGCTCAAAGGGATACATGTTTGTTTGGAATACAGTGTACAAGAGTCAGAATCCAAGACTGAATATTTGACTGGGTACATGCAGTGGTGAAAAGAAGTATTGTCTAGTTTAAAGAGTTAGATTATTTCAGCAACAGAGGTACTTCTAATTGCAACTGTAGATACAGCTAAACATGCCTGACAGTACTGACTTGAAGAAAAGATGGAAAAAATTGATACGGAAGAAATGCAGAGTCATATATTCTTAAAGCTGGAACCCCGGTTGGAATTTATTTATCATTTGTAAGTTAAAAGGAGTCCGGTTTCAGACGTTCAGAAGACCGCAGCTTAGAGCGTAAGTATTTATTTAATTAATAAATATTTTATTTATTTAGTAAATTATATTTATAAATATCTAAATAATATTATATTTTTATTTTTATAAATTTTGAATAAATTTATTATTTATTAAACAAAGATTATAAGTTGTGCGGGTCTAAAAACATTTTTACGGAGCCTGTCTATAATAAGACGAAATAGACCCCTTTCTTTTCAAATTGAAAGTCATACCGAGAGAAGAAGGAAATGTCATACCGAGGAGTGAACAAATGTTATACCGAACAGAATGTCAAAAGGTCATACCGAATTCTGATTTTATTTAATTAAAAAAAGTCATACCAATTTTTAATTAAAGAAAGTCATACGGATTTTATTTAATTAAAAAGTCATACCGATTTTTTAATTAAAAAAAATCATACCGATATTTAATAAGTCATACCCAGCTATTTTAAATGTCATACAAGTGTTAAAAATGTCATATAGACTTAAATAAAGTCTGTAAAATGTCCTGTTCTAGAAAGTCAGATCAGCTTTTCAACCTCTATAAATACGAGGCCTTGGCTTCATAATTTCAAGAAGTAGAAAAACATTCAAATTCAGTAATTTGTCTACAACGTTATATTCATAGACTTTATGTGCTGGTTTGAGTTTAATTCCTTAAGTAGAACAATTCATGTCAAATTTGTTCTAGGAATTAATGTTTATTCTACCGAATATTGTAACACACATTCAAGTTTAATATACATATTTAACTTGAATCTTGTTTACTTACTTGCTAATTTTCTATATCTTAAATGTTTAATCATGAAAATAGAAAGTTAGTAAGTCAGTCTCCCAAACACTACAAGGACTCGGACCTTCAGCTAAATCAATAATTTAATTCTACAAATTCTGAAAAGAATTTTAAATTGTTGTCAGTATCGCATTCAACCCCCCTTCTACGATACTTTCGGGACCCAACAGTCCTCATGTTTCTATGAAACTAGTCACAGGTGTAAATCCTGATGGAACTCTTGCATTTGACAAACATGTTCCAAAACTCATCACTGAGTTCACAAAAGAGGATGAAAAGGAAGTGCTTAAGGACAAGAAGGCCATGAAAATTTTGTTCAATGGTCTAGATAAAGATATGTTTGACAATGTGATAAACTACACTACGTGAAGGGAATGAACAAGTAAGGAAAAATAAGATGCAACTATTGATTCAGAAATATGAATCTTTTCATTTCAAGAGTGGAGAAACCATCAATGACACCTATAGCAGATTCCAAAAGTTATTAAATGGATTAAAGTTATATGGTAGGGTTTATACAACTAAAGATACAAATCTGAAATTTCTTAGAAATCTTCCAAAATAATGGAAACCAATGACTGTCTCCATTAGACAATCTCAAGACTTCAAGGACTATACTCTTGAGAAACTTTATGGTATTCTCAAGACATATGAGTTGGAAATCCAACAGGATTAGGAGATTGAGAAGAATCAAAGAAAAGAAAAGACTATGGCTTTGATGGTCAAGGAAAATGAAGAGAAGAAGGAAAATGGTTGTGTAGATAAATCTATCATGATGGCTGATGATGCTATTGAAGAATCATCTAAAAGAAATGGAAAGGGCAAATGTGAAGAAAGTGAAGCATGCTCTCAGGATGATTTAGATGAGATTGATGAGCACCTTGCATTTTGGTCAATGAAATTTTCAAAGCTTAAATTCAAGAGGAATCCAAATGCCCAAAGGCCTGGATCCTAGTTTAGAAATGACAACCAAAATAAAAATTTGGTTGATAGATCAAAGTTTAAATGTTTTAATTATGGATTGGCTGGTCATTTCTCCAATGAGTTCAGAAAGCTAAAACAAGATAAGAAGGCAAAATCATATGATGGCATTGACTACAAGAAAAAGGATTTTGACCTTCTCAAACAAAAGGAAAAGGCTTTTGTCACTGAAGAGAAAGACTAGGCTGCTGAGGACAGTGATTCTGAAGAATTCATCAATCTAGCTCTAATGGCTAACCATGAAGATGAAGAAGCCAGTTCATCATCAAATCAGGTACTAGCTACTAACTTTTCTGAGCTTTCAAAAGATGAATGCAATAGTAACATTAATGAAATGTCTAATGAATTGTACAATTTGCATGTCACTCTAAAATCTCTAAACAAAGAAAACCTCAAGTTAAAGAACACTTTTGATGCCTTAACTGAGAGGAATGCCTTTCTTGAAAATGAACTTGTTTGTTTATATAGATTCAAGCAGGAAATTAAGGATGCTAGAAATGAAATAGTGAATAGTTTAAGAAGAGAAGATTTGTTAAAAGAACAATTGGATGGAGAAATTGAAACCATTAATAAATGGAATAGGTCTGCTAAAACTGCCAAACAAATCATTGATGTTCATGACTTAGATACTCTAGGAGAATCCCCTAAATCAGTAGGCAAGCCATTGATTGATACTTCAATGGATAAATATCAATCGACTGTTAATCCTTAATCAACTGATAAGGATTATCAATCGATTGATACTGAATCAATTGACAAACATCCATCCGGTAAATCATCAATGGCTAATAAAAAGAATAACTTTAGCACCCCTATCAAGTTTGTTAAGGAAACCAAGAATCAAGTTGAGACTAAGGTTGAAAAGATTAACATTGGTAGCTTATCTAAGAAATAATTAAAAGAGAAATTAGAAGGGATAACACTTGTTGAAATCATTCACTCTAAGTCTGAGAAAAAGAAGAAGAACATGAATGGGAAAGTAGACATAAACAAGCACAAAAATTATATTACTGATATGTATGCACCTAGAAAGGTCTGTGCTAAATATGATAGTGTAAATCATTTGTCTATGCATTACAAGAAAGAAAAAAAAACTCCATATCTTCAAATGATTTAAGTGCACATGCCATGTCTGCAAATGCCATGCTTACTAATCCTATGCTCATGAATGTCATGTCTTCTAATTTAATTGTGCCACATGCTCACATGCTATATGCACAATTTTCATACATGTATAATCCATTCTTTGCATAGGCAAATATGAACATGCCTGGAATGCCATGGAACATGCCTAATGTAGATAATAAAATGCATAGAAATTCTGCCATAAGTTCCAAGGTGTTTGAGCCACAAAAGTTAACTTCCAAAGTTAAAGTGGAATTAAACCCACCAAAATAAAAGGAATCAAAGTTGGCAACCAAGGCTTGGGCTGCAACTAATAAAAGAGGACTCAAGGCAACTTGAGTACCAAAAGAAACTTGATTGTTTTATTTGTGTGCAGGGAAATAGGAAGAAAAATCTCTGGTATCTGGATAGTAGATGTTCTAGGAACATGACTGGAGATTTATCCATGCTCACAAAGTTTGTGGAAAAGGCTGGCCCATGAGTTACTTTTGGAGATAACAACACAGGTTTTACTCTGGGATATGGCTCAATTGTAAGAGAAAATATTATCATTGAACCTGTAGCACTAGTTGATGGATTGGGGCACAATTTGCTCAGTATTAGTCAACTGTGTAATAATGGAAATGGTGTGTGGTTTTCAACTGGATCATGAATCATAACCAATAAAGAATCTGGTGAAATTCTCCTAACTGGTGAAAGAAAAGGAAATGTCTATATGGCTGATTTCAACTCTATAAAGGCAAACTCAATGACATGTCTACTTAGCAAAGCTAATACAGATGAAAGTTTGATTTGGCACAAGAAGCTAGCCCATTTGAATTTCAAAGACATAAATCAATTGGTTAGAAAGAATATGGCTAGAGGCATTCCATAGATGGAATTCACCAAGGATGAACTATGTGATGCCTGCCAAAAAGGAAAGCAAAGGAAAACATCATTCAAGTCAAAGTCTGAATCATTAATTGATAAGCCCCTAAAATTATTGCACCTGGACTTATTTGGTCCAGTCAACTCATGTCAATTGCCAAAAAGAAATATGCCTTAGTAATTGTGGATGACTTCACAAGATATACTTGGGTACATTTCTTACACACTAAGGATGAGGCAGGTAAATTTATTATCAATCATGTGAAGAATATTGATAATGGCACTGAATGGAAGGTCAAGAAAATAAGAAGTGATAATGGTACTGAATTCAAGAATGCAACAATGAAATAATTCTGTGAAGAAAAAGGTATTACTCATCATTTCTCTGCACCAAGGACTCCACAGCAAAATAGAGTTGTTGAAAGGAAAAATAGGACCTTGATAGAAGCTGCTAAAACTATGTTAAAAGAAGCAAAACTTCCTACATATTTCTGGGCAGAAGTAATTAACACTGCTTGCTACATTCAGAACATTTCAATGGTCAATAAATCACAAGAAAAAACTCCATATCAATTGATGAAGAAAGACAAGAAGCCAACAATTAATTTTCTTCATATCTTTGGCTGCAAATGTTTTGTCCTAAGAAATTAGGGAGAAAATTTGGGAAAGTTTGAAGCCAAGGCTGATGAGGAAATATTTGTTGGATATGGTATAACAACCAAAGCTTACAGAGTCTACAATCTTAGATTACACGTTGTTATGGAATCTATGCATGTAGTCTTTGATGATAAAAAGATTCAAGGGTTGTTTGATGAAGGATACCATGACTTATTGCATTTTGAAAATGAATCGACTGGTAATGCTGAATAAAGTGATGATGATGTGAAAATTTCAAATCAAGTACCCAGAAATTCTCCATCAATTGATGTTAATGCACCAACAGGTAATTTATCACTTGATGATCATCAATCGACTGATAATTCAATTGATAATCCATCAATGGATAATAATTCTGCTCAACAATCCTCAAGTAGAGTGTCCATCTCAACCACTCAATCACATCACAATGATCATAACAATGTTAATGATCATGAAGCATCATCTTCAAGGACAAATTTACCACCACAAAGGAAATGGACTAAAAGTCATCCCTTTGAATTAATTATTGGAAATGCAAATGATGGTGTTAAAACTAGAAGTGCAACTCAGAATGAATGCTTGTATAGTAGCTTCCTGTCTCAAGAAGAATAAAAAAGGATTGAAAAAGCCTTGAATGATCCTGATTGGGTAATAACCATGCAAGAAGAGTTGAACCAGTTTGAAAGAGATAAGGTATGGAAGTTGGTGCCCAAACCAAAGAACAAGTCTGTTATTAGTACAAAATGAGTGTTCAAAAAGAAAATGGATGAATCTGGTACAGTGACAAGGATAAAGCAAGATTAGTGGCAAATGGCTATTCACAAGAAGGCATAGATTTTGATGAAACATTTGTACCAGTTGCAAGTAATCAGAATCTTTCTAGCATATGCTACTCATGCTATTTTCAAAGTGTACCAGATAGATGTGAAAATTATTTTTCTCAATGGAGAACTAGAGAAAGAAGTATATGTAGAGCAACCTCATGGTTTTATTGATCGTATTCATCCTGGATTTGTATACTATCTTCTCAAAGCATTATATGGATTGAAACAAGCACCTAGAGCTTGGTATGACACACTATATAAATTCTTGATTGAGAATCACTTCACAAAAGGTACTGTTGATAAAACTCTCTTTCATAGAAATGTTAGTGGATCTATGATTCTTGTTCAAATCTATGTAGATGACATTATTTTTGGCTCAACTGATGTGAAACTTTGTCAAAAGTTTGCTAAGTTGATGCAAAGTAAATATGAAATGAGCATGATGGGAGAACTTACCTATTTTCTTGGTTTATAAGTCAAACATGTTAAAGATGGTATTTTCATAAATCAAACCAAATACATTTCTTACTTATTAAGAAATCTTGATTTAAATTAATGTTCTTCTACAAAAACTCTCATGGCCACTGCAACTAAACTTGAATTGAATACTAAAGAAGCTAAAGTGGTCATTTCAAGTTATAAAGGAATGGTTGGCTCATTACTTTATTTAACTGCAAGTAGGCTAGACATAATGTTTGCTACATGTCTTTGTGCTAGGTTTCAGGCTGATCATAGAGAGTCTCATTTGATTGCAATAAAAAGAATATTCAGATATCTCAAAGGAACACCAAATCTTGAAATTGGTACCCTAGAGACTCTGGATTTGATCTAATTGGTTATTCAGATGCAGACTATGCAGGCTGCAGAATTGACAGAAAAAGTACCACAGGAACTTGTCAATTTCTAGGAAACAAGCTGGTATCATGGTATAGCAAAAAGCAAAATTTAGTATCTACATCTACAACAAAGGCTGAATATATTACTGCTGGAAGCTGCTGTGCACAAGTGTTATGAATGAGGAATCAATTGTTTGATTATGGATTTAATTTGAGCAAAATTCTAATATTCAGTGACAACACAAGTGCAATTGCTATCACTGAAAATCTAGTTCAACATTCAAGGACCAAGCACATTGACATAAGATATCACTTCATTAGGGAACATGTAATGAATGGTACTATTGAATTACATTTTGTCCCTAGTGAAAGATAACTTGCAGACATTTTTACCAAACCATTAGATGAATCTACTTTCAATAGATTGGTCTATGATTTATGTATGCTTAACTATGTTTAATCTGTTAAATGCCTGACAAGTTATTTATTTATGTAAGTTTTAGACTGTAGCCATTTATTATGTTAACCTGTTGATTTTTCAATAATCAATTGATAATCATTTTACATATCGATGGATATTATTGAAGCTATCGATAGATAAATATATCAATCGATGATATATTTGTCTATCGATGGATATTTGTACCTGTCAATGGATAAATTCGTTATCAATCGATGACCTGGAATTTTTAGGATACATGTCATCAATCGACTTGTACAAAATCTAGCGGTTGATTGCTTATTTTATCAATTGATGAATACATACAACCTCATGTGTATAACAGTTAATTGCCAAAATAAGTAATTTTTTCATTTACTTTTTATCTCAATGGCCGATTAAGTTCTATTTTGAGCAAGAAATAGATTGGAAACTCAGTAAATATAAATAGTGTGATTAAAATTTCTTTTAATTCTTACTTGCAATTTTACTAACGATTTCTCTATCTCTTTCTCTCTCTCAATCTACGAACTCAATCTTTAATTCTCTTTGTACTCAATTTTCTCTCAATCTCTCAGTACTCTATCTTCATTACTCTCTTTCTTAATCTCTTCAAAGCTTTTGTTTTCTTAATCTTCTACTCAAAGCAATGGCATCTTCATCCAAGAAAGTCTCACAATCCGGTTTCATCTACGAGCTGAATAATTTTGTGCATTGCACTGTGGTTGAAGAGGCTCCAAAGGAATTTCATCCACTGATGCAGTTCCTGGGAAGTTGCAAAGTTCAGAAGGCTTTGAAGGAGACACCAACAATTATCTGCAATTTGGTGGAAGAATTCTGGACCTCTGCAGAAGTTGTTGATGATTACTCAAGCATCAAATTCAACTGCAAGGGACAAGAGTACATTCTTACTACTTTAGTTTTAAATGATTGCTTAGATTTGCCTATTAATAATATTAATAATGCACCCATTGAATCAGACATTAGAAATATGCTTAGGGCTGTTAATTATGCAAGTCCATATATTAATTTAGGACATGTAATTAGAAAACATCTTAGGAGAGAGTGGTCTTATTTCTTTGATACCATTATAAAATGTTTTAGTGGTAAAATTAGTAATTTTGATGCCATAACTTCCTGCATGCAACAGATAGCATATAGTGTCTTCTTTGATAAATATCATATTCTGTCATCTATATTGCTACATGAAATTGCTACTAAGTTAGGTAGGAAGCATGATAGATCTAATCGTATATACTATGTTAGGTTTATCATGATTTTTATTAACCACTTTGTGAAAAAAATGAGATATGCAGAGAAACTGAAACTCTTGAATGTTGGACTCAAAATAAAAGAGTTTTCAAGGATCTGGTAAGAATTAACCTCGACAATGAGGTGGAGTTAAAATACCAGAATTTGTTCAGGTATATATATCTACTCTCACATCTTCTCAATCTCAAGTTTTTTTGCCTTCTGTGGCTATGGATGTTGTTAGCAATGACCACAACCCTCCTACCCAAGCCACACAACTAATTTCCAAATCCACATCTAAGGAACCCAACTCAACAGGTTTCTAAAAACTTGTTGTTGCAAAATCTAAGAAAAGAAAAACTCTAGGTGGTGATAGATTAGATGGAGATGGTTCTGGTGAGGGAACTGGGGAAAATCAAAGAACCCGGAAGGATAAGGTGAGTGAGGGTGTGCAACCTAACCCTAGCCACTCCTCAGTCTCTCAAAAGGTTATGGATTTTAACAAGAACAATACCACATCTCTATTAACATCTTCCCAAAAGGGTGTTAATATTGAAAAGAGCCCATAACAAGGGGCATAGAACAAATATGGGACACTTAAACCAAAATCCCAAATCATATGAAAGGAGAAGGAAGAAGGTAACCTTTGCACAAAGGGAATCACACAATGCAAAACAATAGGAAACTGTGGTGGAGCCTTCTCAAATTCAGTTTGATGCATTTCCAATAAATGTGGAGATGCAGCCTCATTCTCTCAAGATTCATATTCCATATATCCTTCTTTCTCCACCTCAACAAAATCTTCAGAAAATGTTCTGATAGATAATTAGACATTTTCAAATTCTCATTCTTTGATATTCAAAGAGAAGCCAACACTCTTTCCTGAATTTTCTTCCCAAAAAATTCAGGATTCCATCTCAAATATTATTTCAAATATCTCTTCTCAAATCATTACCTCAAATGTTTCTACTCCATCAATTGATGTTCCCTTGTCAATTGATATTCAGCCATCGAATGATAAGCCATCGATCGATACTCATGATCAATCGATGGGTATGCATCAATCGATGGATGTCCCAAATACATCAACCGTTATTTTTTTAACATCAATTGATACTCAATCAATTGATATTGCACAAACTCTTCTAGGAATGAGTGGGTTGAGTGAGAGACAGTATTGCAGCCTGGCAAAAGGAGAGGGAGTGAGAGAGGTCATTCATATTTCTTCCAGGAATGTGAGTGAAACATATGAGGGCCCTACCTTAGAAGGTGCACATGTTATGAGTGAGGGAGAGGTAAGGTTCCAGGATGAAATCCTGATCCAAGATATCAAGGTTTGACTACTTCAAGTAACAGGGATGCATAATAATTATTGAGGATTGAGCACACTGAGAAAAGGACTAGGAATCTAAAGGAGAGCATTGCAAATATAACATATACATGTTATATGGCACCTGAAGACTTAGAGGATGAATCTGATGAGGAGCCCTGGATGAGTACAATTGAGGGATCTCTAAAGGATGCTGAAACTGAGATTCTCTCTCAATACAGAAGGGCAATGATGGAGATAAACATTGAAGACTTAACTCAAAGGAGGATTGCTAACTATTTGAAAGAGCAATTAAAGTTGCAAAAAATAACAGTAATAGGAGTAAAAAGGGAGTTAGAGATCATCAAAGGTTCTATTGTCTCATACAAGGATGCATTGGAAAGAAGATTAGATGAGAAACTTCCAATAAACACTCTAGCTCAAATCAAGGACAAATTATTCAAAGAGTCCAAGAATTTTATAGCCTTGGAGACAAGAGTGGAGTCTATGGAAAAGAAAATGGATGATATCATTAAAGGCCAAGTTCTACATGCCTCAATTCTTCAAAAGTTTTTAGACAGAATGCCACCACCTTCTTTCTGTAATGAGAACAAAAAGGGGGAGAATGAAAATAAGGATAACAGTGATGGTGTTGGTGGTCAAGGTTGTGTTGGTGGAGCAAGTATGAGCAATATGGCCGATGTGGCTGGTGCTAGTGGAAGCAATAGAGATAGACGTCAATCTTCAAAGTCATCTAAGTCAACCAAAGATGACTTAGAAAAGAAAAAGAGAGATGCAAAGAAATTTGAAGATGAGGTAGAAGCTAGAAGACTTTCTAGAGAAAAAGAAATTCAAGCAATGATTGAGAGGGAAATGAAAAAGATTGAAGATCTAAGGAAAAGTACTGAGTTGGTGACAAAGGCTGCACAAACATGAAATTTGGATGAGCTCATTGCTCAAATAAAGGTTGTCAATGAAAGTGCAAAGGAGGCTGCCAAAGAAAGCAATTCAAATATAGAAGCTTTTTTTCAAATAGATGTTGAAGCCCTTAAAGAGAAGAAAACGGGTAAAGCAATAATGATTGAAAAAAAAAAGAAAAAGAAAAATGAACTAGTTGGCCAGAAGCTACTTCAAGGAGCCATCACTACGGGAATCTCAGATGCTGCAAGGAGAGAAAAGGAGAATGAAGAGATTGTTAGACAGATGGAAATGCAATGGCATATGGAAGAGCAATTGGCAGAACAACCATTGAGAAAAAAGAGAAAAATTGCAATGGCTAAGAAAAAGACAAATTCAACTCAAGATACAGTGGTTCAGGAAAACCCTCAAGTCAATCAAGAAGAAATCAAGGAGGAAGTGACAATTGAAGGGTATGAAATAAAAAGAATTCCAGTGGTAAGTAAAAAAGGGCTGATATGAGTAAGAACTCACCCTACAACCTCTAACCAAGAAGAGTCAATGAGGTTGGAGTATGAGAATGGATCAAAAATCACTTACTCAATGAAGGTGATAATGAAGCAAAGCTACAATGTCCTGAAAACCATTCTACCTCTTCTAAAAAAAAGGTACAAACTCAATGTTACAATTCCTCAGGAAATTCAACATCAAATTTCAAAGTTAAGGAGAGCAAAGGCTGAAGATGAACATGATTCACCTCTTAAGCTATAGAAATCTCAAGTCAAGAAGGTGGTGTTGGAGCCAAAATATGCTATAATTTTTACAGATGTAGAGGGCAATAAAAAGTTCTTTGATATCTGTAAATATCTGGACAAAATCACAGATGAAGAAATTCACTACCTAATGAGGCAACATGGAGAAACTGATGAAGATGAAGCAATATTAAGGAGTTCCTTTATGAGACATCTAAAAGAAAATTCTGAGAAGAAAAAGAAAAAGAAGTGAGTGGAAAATGAAGATCATAAAGAGTAGAAGACATTGGAGCAGCTTGCAGAAATTACTCATAAACTGGTATTTCAAATTCAAAGTGCTAATTAAATTTCTTGATTCTATCTGAATGAAAATAATTAAGGGTTTTTGTTATCATCAAGTAGATTTATGCATGTTCATGTCACAGACACAAATAGGGGGAGATTGTTAGGAATCTACATGTAACTTAATGATAATTTTAATCTTAGAATCATAGAAATTTTAATTGATGTAATTGATCAATTGATATGGAGTTTATAAATATCGATTGATCAGGAAACCATTTATCAGTTGAAATGTTTATCTGAATCAACTGATAATATGGAGTGTGGCATAGGTGTACTTAGTCTATTTCAATTGATAAGGTGTAAGTCAATTTATATTATTCTCATCAATTGATGTTAAAGTCGATTGATATAGGTCATCAACTTATGTGTAACTTAGACTGTTAAATTGTAATTATTTGAAGACAGGAAAATTATACAAGTGAAGGATGATCCGTTGATATTGAAGCATCAATGGATAGAAGATCAATTGAAGAATCCAAGTCAAAGAATTGAAGACCATTAACTGATATGAAGAGCCATCGATTGATATATCGATTGAATCAATTATCAATTAATAAGTCAGCAACCTTTATCGATCGATGGATATAAAGATCAATCGAAGAAGAATATCAGTTGATGGATAAAAGGAAGAATCAATTGATATGCTTAACAGTAAATTATCAATTGATTGGGACATCACAAGTTGACAGACAAAAACACACCTATGGAAGACAGTCTATGATGACTGTGAAGACTCAAGTTGAAGCTGTATTTCCAAGTCTGATGTACTTTTCCAGAAATGGAAAAAGGCAAAAGGAAAGATAGATTAGAAACAATCCTAGTTTAGATTAATTATTTTATACTCTTTCTAGCTATTGTAAACATTCTTGTAATATATAAACAAGTGTGGTAGCATTGTTCGAAAATATACAAGTTAAACAATATTCTTGAATCAACAATTCAGCCTTAGAGCACTTTGTAAGAACAATTGATTTATTTTCTAACCTTGTAAACGAAGCTGGGTTTTATTAACCTAAAAAAATTGAGCAAAATATACACTGATGGAAAAACCAATCCAACAATAATTTTAAAATATCTTTGTTCAATTTAGTTTCAGTTTAATTGTTCATATATCTTCTCTTAAACACATAAACTTCAAGAACAATTATTAAAACATAAAAAGTTTTGATAATTTATATTCAACCCCCCTTCTACAAATTATATTGGCATTGTTCTAGAAAATAACATACATGTAGACTAGTAATAAATTATAGATTAATAGTATAAATAATATATTATTAATTATTATTTTATTTATAATATTTTAAAAAATTGGTTATTATTTTGGTTAACCGCAGTTAAAAACCGGATTACCGAATAATTAAATTTTTGAAAAATCTCTACCAAAAATGACCAAAATTTAAAATACGATTAACCCTTTATCATTCATTCATTCTTTCTGAGGCCCGTTTTAATTCAGGGTTAAGGGGTGAAAACACCCATGTGTTTTTTATTCGGGAGCAAATAAGCTCTTGTATTTTAATATGTTTCAAATAAACCCTTTATCTATAAAATTAGGTTCAAATTAGTTTATAGTTGAATTTGATTAACTATGGTTAAATATATTTTTGATATTTAAAAAAATATATGACACTGTAGATAAAGGAAAATATATGGCCAAATATGGTTAAATATATGGTTAATCTTATAATATATGTCTATATTCTTTTGAATCTTGAAATTCATTACAATTAAGGAAAAAGATTAAAGCAGTACACCCATTATATTCCAACAATATTAATCAAATGATACTATACAAGGAAAATTTAAAACGTACTATCTATTTTTTTTTTCCATAACGTGGGTCCATTTTCTTATTTGAATTTAATTTTACAGTTATATATGAAAACGTTTTAGTAGATATTATATATATTTTGTAGAAAAGATTAGTCACATATTATGTTTCAATGCCTGAATTTATTTTATTACTAAATATTTAATGACGTACGCATGATTCAAACAATTACACAAACATGACATACTCTATTACAATATAAAATCTATAAAAAAATACTAGCTTATATCCCGTGCAACGCACGGATCGAGTTTTTTTAGTACTTTATTATTTTAATTTTAATATTTTCGTTAATAATAATTTAAATTTTATTTAATGTTGTACATATGTATTTTATATAATTTTCATATACTTTATTTGTATTTCAATTTTAATAAGATAATATTTACGTGTTTTGGATATATTTTAGTTAAGAGTATTTGTATTCTAATATGATAGTGTTTGTATGTTTTGTTTATGTGTGTGTTTTAGTTAAAAAACTAATTTGAGATTTGTTTTAGTTAAGAGATTAATGTTAAAAAAATTAGGTCCATCAATAACCATCTAACGTAAATACTGAAGGACTATCAAAATTTTAATATTACGATTTTTTTAATATATATAGATTATATTCCATAGGCCGCGTTAACATACTTGTATACCAAGTGGGACCTAGATAATATTGACTATTTTTAATTTTTTATAGTATCCGAATAGTATCATTCAGATTTTGTATTTTATAAAAGAAATCTGGACCCTCATTTCATATACACATATGGGCGTTCTTCCCACTATATATACGAGTGCATATGACTAGAATTGTATGTATCAAAATATTTTACCAATCAAAGAAAACATGTCACCTATCAAAAGTTTTGATAATGAGTCTCAAGTGAGCAGTGGGTCTAAACAAACCAGGTCGGGTCGGGAAAAGAAGAAGGACAAGCACATCAAGGTGCAGGGTCGGAGCAGGAGGATCCGAATGCCAGTTGAATGTGCAGCGCGCATCTTTCAACTCACTAAAGAGTTGGGTTTGAAATCGGACGGTGAAACAGTCAACTGGCTTCTGAAAGAAACAGAGGAAAAAATTATTCAGGAAACTGGCAGTGGAACCGTGCCAGCGATTGCTACTATGACTCCTAGTGGGGCCCTTAGAGTCCCCGAGACAATGGAGGAATGTCAGCATGTTAATGTTGATGGTGTTTCTAAGACATCGGGACTTGCGCCTGTGGGACCCAGTCCCATGTATGGACGCTGTGTGGGGCCGGTACCTTTAGCGCTCACCGGTGGTGTTGGCATGCGTATGTGTATGGGGGCCCCACATGTTGCTGAGTCAGTCGAGAAACGCACCAACGATGGGGAGGAGTATGATGAGATTATGTTAATGGGGAAGAAGATTAGGTTTCCTAAATTGCCTAGTAAATGAGATGGATCCGAATATTTATTTTATAAGGAGTAGTTTGTGTCTAGTTTTTCCGATTTATATTATACTTTAATATATATCGGAGAAATTAGTAATAAACACCAAAGGCACATTGCATAAATTGTTGCGTATGGAAATAATGTCCCGAACATATTATGATATATGCAATAATTATAGTTATATTCGTTTATGTAGTAGCAGTAATTTTTATTTTATAATCGCGCATTGCGCATTCCTTTACATTCCTTTGATTTTGAAGAATTGCGTTTTGAGTTTCATAGTTTTTAAATCAACATTTTGCATTTCAAAACTCTTAAAACTGTCTCACTTTGCATCTCTTGAGCTAACTTCCGTTAATTATCAACGTTAATTTCATATTCTATGGGTTAAAATGAGTATTTAATATTTAATCAATTATTTTAATATTCATATTTTTTAGATTTTATGTTCAATTCATTACAAATATATGATTTACATGGTTGGAATGTGTTATTAGTAGATTATATATAAGTATGTTTTTTAACACTTCAAATTACGTATTAAAAAGTCGAACATCAGTTAAAATGAGACTAGATAACTAATAATAACGCTTTTCAGTCATGTAAATAAGATATTTGTAATGAATTGAACACAAAATCTAATAAATATGAACATTGAAATAACTGTTTAAATATTAAAGATCCATATTAACTCTTCAGAATATAAAATTAACGTTGATAATAATTGACGGAAGTTAGCTCAAGGGGTGCAAAGTGAGACGTTTTTAAAAGTTATGGGATGCAAAATGTTGATTTGAAAACTATGAGACTCAAAATGCAATTTTTATAAACTAAGGGGATGCAAAGTGTAAATTAGTCTTTTATAACCGCGCATTGCGCAAGTTGTTAGGTATATATTGAATTGAAATAATATGTATTGATTATATCGAGCATATTAAGATAATATTATATTAATATTATTGTTTATTTTTCGATAATGGTGATTTTTAGTTTATAGAGTCGCGTGTGACATAAGTTGTTGGGTATTAAATAATATGTATCAAATATATTAAATTTCGTAATATTAACACGATCATTTATTTTTATAGTATATAGATGATTTTTACTTTTATAAAATAATTTTTTGAAATCTCATATCATGGATTATATTCACATAAATATGTTATTAATTTATGAAAAAAAGAGGATACAAAATTTATTCCCAAATTTCAACCATCTTCATTAGAAATGTCCAAAAGAAATACTATTATGCCCATATTTCGACATGAGTATTCTCTTTTGGACCTTATTATAGATTGGGCTATTTTTAAATGATATTGGGCTTCATTTATAGAATCTGTGTGGTGATGGGCTTCCCTTGATCAGTCCAAGCGCGTCTGGGCAGAAGAAGGTGCATCCTGGTTGGTCCATGATGGTCCCAAGTTTTTTTTTTGAAAAATCATGCTCTTGGTTGATATTTACCTTTCTTAGAAAGATATTTTCATATTAAAATATTTGTGAAGACTAATTCAAGAATCCGTATCTCGAACTCTTATGTTCTTCAATAATAACTTTTCTAACCACTTTAACTTTTTGACGACGAATCTTCAATGACATTGTTCACACTCTGTGCACTGGTCTGGTTCACAGATGACTAACTACAATGTTAATTCTCATTTATGCTGTAGTGGTCGTTATATCTTATCTTGTCCTGTCTTGTCTTTTTTTATTTTTCCTCTATAATTTTATTCTTCTGGAATCTTTCTATAGTAGGCACTTAAAACCTTTTTTATCTTCTGAACTCCTTGAGATACTACTCTTTTATTTTACACCGATGCTTGAACATATAAATGAACTTCTTCCAGTGTTGAGTAGCAGTATTGTCAGAATTCTTCTGATATTCTGATTCTTCGTGTCTAGTTGACATTCTTCGACTTGATTCATGTTATCACATTTATTATTTACTTCCCTTTCTGATCTGAGTTGAGTTGTCATCTAATAATTACAAATAGGTATTATCATATGCCTTTCAGTCTGTACTCTGTTTTCTCTTACCAGAGTCTGACTTAGACTCTGATTTTCCATGTCCAGTCCCTGACTAATGTGTTTGAGATTTGATTTAATAAACACTCCATATTTCTTTTGTTGCACACCACCAAGACATCTAGGACCATGTAAACTATCACCAGCTTCATCATCATCACCATCTCTCATTCTTTTAACTTCCTTTGATTTGTCATTCGTGCAACTATCATCCTTATTACTCCTAGAAGAATCACCAGCTTTCTTCACCCCCCCCTTTTTAACATCATCACCACCTATGACAACCAAAAGAATATGTTCTAGGACTGATGAGATGTTGGCCTGAGTAACAATGACAGAATCAACCTTGGTGGGGAGATCAAAAACTATAGTTTAAAGTTTGGTTTGGTTTGATTTGATATCAACAATAGCATCTTTAATAGTAGCATCCTTGGAGCGTTAAAGAGAGTGCAAAGATTCAAACATTGTCTTGAGAAGAGCTGTGGTGGTGTCAACATTGGTCAACTTTGTGTTGATATGAGATATGTCTTTGACCACCTCAGCTAATTGTTGAATAACATTCTCCTTGGCAGATCTGAAGTCAGCAGTCACATCTTTACTTTCTTCAATTAGAGAAGCATCTGGCTCCTCATCAGGATAATTACCATGCTCTTGCAAGTAAGACTTATTTTGAAATGTCGTGAACCTCTCAGATTGATGAATTTCCAGAATGCTATCAAAAGTATCTTTATCATCAATGCCTTTGGCCTTAACTGTATTCCAAGATTGGGGGAAAACTTGATCAAAATAATTAAAAGATGGATTCACCTCTCATTCATCTTCAGAGGATGAATCATCAGTCACAACAGCAACATGCTCAATCTTTGTTGTAGGAGGTGTAGACTCTGGTGGATGTATAGACCCTGAAACTGCAAAAGAGACTATAGACACTGACTCCTCCATAGAGTGATCATGACTTGTAGACTCTGGAAGCCTTGCCTGGATTGGCATAATAAGCATTGATTCTGACTTCAAAGTTGCAGTATTAAGTTGATTATGAGATTTATCCACCAAAGCCTCCATGACTCTGTCTGCTCTCCTAGCAAGAAAATCTATCATATGAATTTGTGGTCTCTGTGTAAATGACTTTTGTGCAGCTAGAGCTTCCTCCTTCTTTCCAATCTGAAAAATCAAAGTGAAAGTATTTTCATCCATTCCCTGCAACAACTTATTGGACCAACTTTGAGGAAATTCTTGAACACAATAAGTGAAGCTAAGTTCAGGATACCCTAATCTCTCATTCTCACAATAGGGTTGAGCTCCCCCTTTCTCATCATCACTTTGGCTCTATACAGCTTTGTCTTACTCCCCTTTTTCCTGGACCAGTGTCAGGCCCTTATTTTCAATTTTTTTACTCATTTAGGTAGGTACACTCATGAGTCCTACAGTAGGGGGGTTAAGAGTAATAAAGAATGCTTCAATACCTGAACCACCTTGATAGAGGGGAACCCCTTCAAATGTCTGAAGGTTAGGGGTTTACACCAAGGGGTGAGCATCAACAGACCTAGAACCCTTACTAGCATCTTCTCTCTTTTCAGAGTCTGTTGGCTCTAGTATCCCAGTCTCAAGGTCTACTCTAGACTCTGACTACTTCAGTATAACTTCATTAGAAACATGAGTCTGAGTGTCACCATCTTTGATTGTTAGTGCATGAGACTCCCCCTCAAGGTGGATAGACTCTGATAGAATTGATTATGGAATTTCTTCATGAGCATCCATCAGAGTTTGTCCTCCCATATCACTGGGGTTTTCATCAGCAGTTTGTTGAGTTGCCAAGGAGGGCCTATCAACATGCTCCCCTGCCCCACTTTTACCCAACCTCTAACTAGGTGGTTCTTGTGTGGGTGAGGCAGATTGAGAATCTTAATCACTAGTCACCACTGGTGCACTAGTCTCATCCTTCAACTTCCTTTCAGCGCCTGCTACCTCCCATGATTCTACCATAGTGAATGCATCCAAGTTTTTATTGAGAAAAGTCCTTGCATGGATTGCATTGATGGTCTGGGCCTCTGTGAGATTGAAAAGTTCCTGCAGATCCCTTCTTACTCTTTGATAGTATATGCCCTTGATTTGATCCAATCTACTGGTAGGTTAGATAGATGTATTTGTTGGCCACCTTCCCTACTTGTGGACAAGATAATCAACCACCTTCCTTGGAAGAGGCTAAATTATAGAAATCCATTGAATGGATGTCCTATAGGTAACCCCATTATCCCAAATTGCTTCATAGTCAAAAACTAGTTGCTCAACCACAATCTCTGACTCAGCAACAGACTCTGATTTTCTCTCTTTGAGGACTTGAATTTTCTTGATCTTTTTAGAATTTGACTTTTTAGAGTCTGACACACCAAGTGCTTTGATAACTTCATTTGTTCTGCCTTCTATGAGCCCAACTGCTTGATCTTGAAGTGAAGAGTCAAAGAGGTAGCTATATAGATTTGTAACTACATCTTGTGCAAATATTTGTAGCTCCATCTCCATTCTCTTCCTTAGGGCCTCATAAGTTGAAAGAAGATCCAAGACTTGTAGTTGTGTCTTGTAAGATTTAGGATCTTCAATAGATTCTACCAAAGGATATAGAAACAGTAGCACCTCATTAGTTAGAGTGATTATTGAGTCAATAAGACTTGAGGTTGCTTCCTTTGGCATTCCTTCACAAAATGTGCCATGATTAAAGTCTGAAGGCAGTCTAGACTCTGACTCAACATTAGAATCCAGTTCAGGAGATTTCTTTCTTTCAGAATTTGGCTCTATAGGAGGAGCCTCGGGAGCATCTATTTCCTGCAAGACAGGATTAGTAGTAATAATAGGCTTGTGTGTGTGTGTGCAGAATAAGTATTCCTCAATCTCTTGTACTTCTTAGCAAAAGATTTCTCAAGAGACTCAAGTTGAGAATCCTGAGTTGCATCCCTAGGTTTTTCAGAGACTATAGTCTTTGGAGAGTTTACAGTCTTGGCTTTTTGGCTAGAATCAGGTGCATCATGACCTTCTTTTAATAAAAAGAGTCCTTCAACGGCCCGCTTCTTTAAAGGGTTGAACTCCTAATCACTTTGCTCATCTACAAGCCTAGTTTGAACTAATTTCCTCCTTTTTACAACTGGTGTCTGTTGAGAGACAATAGAGGTTGGTTTCCTAGTCTTTGGTTTCTTAGATTGTTTGATTGAAGGGGATTTGGATACTTGGGTAGGTGCAGGGGGGCTCTCCATTACTTGTTCCTGCACCATTTCACCACCAAAGAAAGAAGCATTATAGATAGAAGGTTTGTAGTTTGAGAGTTTTACCTGCATTACCTGTAAGTATACCATGGCAGGTAGACTCTTTTTCTTGTCATCAATTCTCTTGATGTTAGAGAATATTCTCATTTACTATTTGTAGGCCTGCACATAGCACTCATCTGCAAGCTTAGTGGACATGTCAGGAATAAAGTGATTAAGGAGAAGCATGAGAAATCTATGGTAATAGACTTTCTTCCTCCCCTCTTACACATTATTTAATTTTGCTCACATTTGAGTGAGCAACATATCACCAATGTTAATTACCTTGTCAAATAGGAGGCTGTGACCAATTTGATAAGTAATAAAAGTAATAACATCAGAACCACTATATTTATCAGTAAAAAACTTAGCAATTTGATCAAAAAAGAAGGACCACTCTTTCCTCAAGTAAGGCCTAGTTAACTTACTCATGTTATCCAAAATAACAGTATAACATAGTGATTTAAGCATGTTCTTAATCTCAGAATCATCAACAGTGTCATCAAAGGGTTGTTTAACAGGTAGCTTAAACACATAGTTAATGACATCAACAGTTATATCAAAGGTAGTGGAGCCAAAGGTAAACATGATCTTACCATGTTGATCCTGAGAAGGATCAACTACCTATGTAGAACTCTAAACTTGAGAAACTACATCTATATGAATAACTGGGGATGCTTTCAAAATGTAACTGAGCTCACTTTACTCAAGAAAATCCATCACTGGGTAGTAGTCAGTATCTACACCCTTTTTCTCTCCTAGGACTGAGACATGATTGGTCGTCATGAACTCAAAGTCACCAAAGGTGAAAGCAATGGCCTTGGGTCTTCTGAGAACGGTGGATTGTGCAGCCATTTGAAGTTGTCGAGTTGAAAGTGAAGAAAATTCTTGAAGAAATGAACTAGGGTTCGTAAATAGCTCTGAGAGTATTTTTGTTTTAGGAAATAAATCACAATTAACATGTGAGTAAAATGTATGGAAATTTTCTATTTTGTATAAGTTGCATACATTACACACGAGCTACAACATGTATCCAATCAAAAGTAATTGTTACAGTCTATTTCAAGTTGTTTAAACGGTTCAAAAATAATCAGAGTCTGCAGCGTGAATTTTAACCGTTTCAGAGTCTAATTGCTATAGACTTCAGTCTACAAACTCTCAGAGTCTACAGACTCGTCAGAGTCTAGAAGTTAGACTCTATCAAGGTAAAGTACTTCAAGAATATTGCATTAACAAATTATAGTTTGATAAATCAGGGACTATAATTAAAGTACATACCTTGCTGCTTTTAATGACTGTGCAATTACATATTTAACATACCTAACTCACCTACCAATCTGAGAAAGGTAGATTTATCAAGTGGTTTTGCTAAAATGTCTGCAATCTGTCTGTTAGTTGGAATATAATGAAGTTCAACAATATCATTTTCAACATGTTTTCTAATAAAATGATAATTGACATCAATGTGCTTTGTTATGGAATGTTGGACTGGATTTTCTACAATTTTAATAGCACTAGTATTATCACAATACATAGGAATATTTAAGAATGTTAGTCCATAAAATGATAATTGACATCAATGTGCTTTGTTATGGAATGTTGTTTCTTGCTAAACTAAAAAATTAACCTGTTGTCAAGAAATTGGCATTGTCCTATTGTGCTTTTCTTGTCCACTTTTCATCCTGCATAATCAGAGTCTGAATAGCCAATTAGTGAAAAATCAGACTCTCTAGGATACCAAAGTCCCAGAGTCTGTGCACCCTTGAGGTATCTAAAAATTGGTTTTACAGCAATTAAATGTGATTCTCTAGGGTCAGCTTGAAATCTAGCACATAGGCATGTTGTAAACATAATATCTAGTCTACTAGCAGTTAAATATAATAATGAGCCAATCATATCTCTATAGCTAATATAGTCAACTTTCTTACCCTTTGGGTCAGAGTCTAGCTTAGTAGTAGTTGACATGAGAGTTTTGGCATTTGTACAATCTTTCATATCAAACTTCTTCAGTAATTCTTTAACATACTTTGATTGATTGATGAAAATTCTATCATCAGTCTGTTTGACTTGAAGTCCCAAAAAAAAGTTTAATTCTCCCATCATGCTCATTTCATAATTTGACTGCATTAACTTGCTAAACTTTTCACAGAGTTTTTCATTAGTAGAACCAAATATAATATCATCAACATAAATTTGGACAAATAAAATATCACCTTTATGTTTTCTAATAAAAAGATTTTTTATCAATGGTACCTCTAATGAATCCATTTTCAAGAAATAATTTGGATAGAGTTTCATACCATGCTCTAGGTGTTTGCTTCAATCCATAAAGTGTCATGTCTAACTTATAAACATGATTAAGAAATTTTGTATCAATAAATCTGGGTAGTTGTTCCACATAGACTTCTTCTTCCAATTTTCCATTCAAGAAGGCACTTTTCATATCCATCTGATAGACTTTGAATTTTAAATGGGCTGCAAATGCAAGAAACATTCTAATAGCTTCCAATCTAGCCACTGGTGCAAAAGTTTCATCATAGTCTATTCCTTCCTCATGAGAGTATCCTTTTGCAACTAGCCTTGCTTTGTTTCTTATCATAGTTTCATTATCGTCAAGTTTATTTCTGAACACCCATTTTGCACCAACAATTGATCTATTTGTAGGTCTTGGTATAAGTTTCCACACTTTGTTTCTCTCAAATTCTTTTAACTCATCTTGCATTGCAATATTCCAATCAGGGTCTTGCAAATCTTCCTCAATTTTCTTTGGTTCATTCTTTGAGAGAAAACATTTGTATAAACATTCATTTTAAGTGGCTTTTCTTGTTAGAACACCACTCTCAGGATCACCAATTATCAAATCAGGAGTATGATCCCTTGGCCATTTTCTAGCTGGTGAAAGATTGGTTCTGGAACTTGAAACTCAAATGAAGAAGCTCCCTCTGAGTTATTTGATCCTGCAAAAGATTCAGAGTTACTTGAATCAAATCCTGATAAACTAGACTCTGAAGAGCTAGACTGTTAGAACTACAAACACTGATGTTGTCAGAGATTACTACAAACAGAGTTTACTGAAGATCAGAGTTTAAGCTGTCGTCATCTGAGTTTAAAAGCTGTCAACAGAGTTCACTCAATCAAAGTTTACTCAATAAGAGATTATCAACCGACAGAGTTTATGATCATCAGAGTTTGATAAAGATGGAAACAGACAAATCAGAGATTGATTTGGATAAAGAAGGAAGAATTCAAATACAATTCTATTGCCTTTCTGAAAGTGATCTTTTAGAAGATAAAGATGGAAATCGAATAATGATCATTATCTTTCTTGGATTTGGATTTGTAGTTATGTACTATATAAACACAGAATTAAGTTTTACATTGAATTTAATCGTTCAAGTTATATCATTCTCATAACCTAACAACTCTTAATAACACTGATTTTCTTGAGAGAGTTTTGTATTCAGTTTATTAAAAGTTAATACAAAATAGTTTTTCTTCTATATACTTGTGTTCATAATCGATTATTTTGATACTATTATATTCAATCCCCCTTCTATAATAGTGTAATATCTTGGTAACAATTGGTATCAGAGCTAGCATTTACAACTTAAAGATCTCAAAACAATGTCTAGAAACAAGTATGAAAGTATTAGAATCCGAATTTTGAAGAAGGCTGAATACCCTACATAGGGGGTAAAGATGATGATGTTCTTGGAAGCCACAGATCCTGATTATTTAGATAGGATCAATGAAGGTCAATATCTACCAACAAAGCTAGTTTCATCAACAATTGTGGAAAAAAGGCAGGTTCCTGAATATTATACTCTAAATGACAAAAAGGAGTGGACCAATGAAGAAAAATAAGAAATCCTGAAAGATGCAAATGTGAGGAACATTCTGCATAATAGTCTAGACTCTGTGACGTCTAACAGAGTATGTTAAACGTTAAGAGTGTTGAAGAAGGGGGGTTGAATGCAACTTGATAATATATGACTTATCTTGCTAACAACAAAAAAGAAGTAATAATATCAAGTTAAAAATACAAACAACTGTAAGCAATAAAAAGAAGAAAGGTGTTTTACTTCAAAAATTAATTTTATTAATTTTTTTATACTACAACTGACTGGAAGAAATTTCCAACTTTAATAGAAATAATAACAAGAGAATGCTAGTGTTTCTATGCTTGAGAAAAGTTAAGCTCAGTTGCATAAGGGAAAATGCCTGTGAGATATGTGTATTTATGCTAAAACACATATCTCACTTACAAGTGTACTTTTCCTTGTTTCTAGGACCATACTTGAAATAGAAATTTCACTTTTTCTATCTAAATTTATCTTCATTCAATTTGTAGATAAAGTTGCTCTAAGAAGATTTGACATTCTTGACTCCTTGAGCACGCTTTATCTTTTTGCTTGCTTTTTCTCAAGTTGCAGTAGTAGACTTGACATACTAGATAGAGTTATCAAGATCAATCAGTGAATGAACATTACCTAGTCTGCTTCTTAAAACAGACTGTCAGCTTCACCAAAAGGTTACTGCCAACCTTTAGCTTCTCTTCGGTGACAACATCTTTGACACTACATACTTTACTGTCAAGCTTGCCAGTCTTCTAAACCATGCTGTCATCCAAAGGTACTGTCAACTATCCCGCCAAACATGTTGTCAACTATCCCCGCCAAAGTTACTATCAGGAAACTTTCAGTCTTCGATTCTTCAATCTCCGCTAAGTTTACTGTCAATGAATATTTGTTGTCAGTAAAACTTACTGTCTTAGAATCTTCATTCTCCGCCAAGTTTACTGTCAAGGAATAGTTGTTGTCGTCTATTCCAAAAGGTGTTGTCACTTGAATATACTGTCGTAAACTTTAGTTTGTAGAATGTTACTGTCAATTATTTAATCCATGCTGTGCATGAACACTTTGTGAACTTCTACTTCATAGATCATTTATTACATTTATACAAGACAGTAACTATTGATACTTACTGTCACCTACTTGGCTTGTTGAATATACTATAACAAGTGATATTTAAACATACTATAAATGTATATATGACAATATATTTTACTTAGTTAATTTCTAATTAATCTAAGTAAAATATTAGTCGGTTACATTATTAATACCACAATCCCTAACAATCTCCTCCAATTTGTTTTTATGAAAGATAAAGACAAATTCAAAGAAAATTACAGATGCTAACTCAACTAATGAAAACAGAAGTATTTGTACATGAAAATATTCATGGAAAAATTACAAGTACAATTCTATCTTAAATTAAGCTCCTCTAGACTGAGTAAATCTTCAACTGTAGCTTGAGCTTCATTTCACTTCTTGTCTGCAGTCATCCTTCCATACAAACTTTCAAGAGCTTTCAGTTAATGTTTTTCTTCATCTGTCTTGGCATGATCAGAGACACAATCTAAGACTAGCTTCACCATTTTGTAAGAAAGATTCTTCAATTCTCTGTAGGTATAGTAGTTCTTAGTTGGCCCTTTTGAGATACACAGATATTTCATATCAAACATGTCTTTGACAAATCTTTCCTTTGTAGAAGAGAAAACCTGCTTCACTCTGATTTTGTCAATGGCTTCATCTTCATCTTCTCTTGACTCAATAATCTCTCAGACAATCTTGTTGTGATCTCTTTCAAATTCTAGGAATGAACTTGTAGTGATTCTGAAGATCTTTCTCAAATTTTCATTGTTAAGCACCCTGAAATTGACAGCCTCCACTTCAATACTATCAACTATGATTCTCAGGGGCCCAAAAAGAATACGGGACACATATGTGGCTCTTTTTGAGAATTGATCATTTAGGATTGCATGCTTCATGTCAATCTCAGCCTCCTTAATTCTTCTAGAAATCTCCTCTACCTTTTTCTTGGCAGCTTCTACTTCATTTTCAAACTTCTTTCTCTTCTCTCTTTTTTCTTTTTTCTTAGAGTCACATATATCCAGTGCTCTATTCTTTATATCAAAAATCACAAAGTTGGTGATGTTGAGAAGTTGCTTCTTGATCAGTTCAGTGATTTGAGGATCATTCATAACCAGATTTTTCAATTCCTCAAAGGTGATTTCCTCAGCAAATCCACCAGAATTGTAGAAAATTATTCTGTCAGGGTTTCTGAGAAGACATTGTTGTGTTCTCTCATATTCAATCTTTTACTTAAATTCTTTATTCTTCTTTGATTGAATTATTCTCATAACACTTGACATGAAATTGCTTTCCTCAGGATAAGGATACTCTTTCAACTGCTTCACCAATTCTTCAAGTAGATCCAAATTTTTGTCTTGCAGGGAATCTGTGCTCCAAAAATCCTTAACTCCATCTTCACTTGCAAACATCACCCCATCTGAGTATATAATTGTCTCAGGCTCTTCAGCTTCTGTAAAGTCCAAGAGGCGAGGTTTGAAAGAATCCATCAGTTCCATGAACTTTCTAATTAACATCCCTCTCAAAACCTGAGTCCTCCTGTTTTTTCCTTGAATTATGAGAAACATCTTTCTAATCAGAAAATAGTTCACATCTTTCATCTTATAACTCATTTCTTATGTTGCTCCATTTGAATAGAAAAGAATTATCTTGCTAGGAGAATTGACTTCAGACCATTCAACATCCACCTTGATCAGAGATTCTTCCTTTGATTGTGCCAAGTTGTTTATTATAGGTCTTCTAAGATCAAGAAAATCCTCATGGAGCATCTCAGACATTAGCTTCCAACCCTTCCTACTAGGCTTCCTGCGACAAAGATTAAAGAAGACAGCTGCAGTTTTGAAGCTATACTCATTGAAAGCAGTTCAGTTATATGTTCAAGCGTCAATGAAGAACAGAGAATGAAGTATTCAAGATTGTGATAATAATGGAGACGTTGTCTAAGTACCAGAAAAGATTCCAGTGAAGTTACAGTGTTTATTGACAGTCAGTGTTTAAAGCAATGAAGTTGTTGCAAACTTAACAATGTACGTAAGGCTATAATACGAATACCTGGATCAAAGTTAGCCGTCTGTGAACCAAACCAGTTGTACTAGACGTCAACAGTTTGTGAAAGGAATCTGAGTATTAACTATAGAAGAATTGTTAAGTTGAATAACGTACTTGGAAAGAATGGTTATTTATTAAGGTATGAAAAGTGATTTGTAGAGGTTACAACCAAACTGCTCAGGGTACATGATGTAATGTGACAAAACTTTGGCTCAAGAAATGGAAGTTGGCATACTTCAGTCAAAGAATGAACAGGGGGTCAAAGTGCAGTGATCAAATTGCACTTTGACCATGTAAAATATTCAAGCGCAATAAAAGTGATCATTGGCGCAAGAAATATTTTAGTGGCACCACTACAAGGCTTGTCTAGTGCAGGCGCAACAAAAGAAGTGGGGCCACTTGACTTGGTTAAATTGATTAACCCATTTTTATGTTGCGCCTCCCCTATATAGTACATGTATTGGGCGCAACAAAATATTAACTGACGCAACAAAACATTCCAAGCTCCACATAGCCCTCGGCCAATCAAATTACAGCAGTTTACTTTATTGATTTAAAAGTCTACACAGATAAGAATATGAGAGCCGCTCATTCAAAGAGTCATATTCTTCAACACAAATAAAATGTAGAGAGCTACTGCCATGGCCGGAGCAAGAATAACTAATTTATACACACCCATACCTTATTTTCGGTTAGATATTAGGACCCGGTTCTTTAATGAAAAATGCTCAGGACTCCTAGATACAGACTCAGTTTTTTCTTGTGCTAATTTAGATATATTTGTATATGAACTAAGCCTTATATTTTTGTGTTAGTAGCGAAGAACTCATTTTGTTCTTCGGAAACTAGTTATATTTTTAACTGGGTGTGGCAACCTCCGGGTATATATATAAAAGATATATTCCCCGAATCTTGTCCCGTTTATTTTCTTGCTAATTTTCTTGAACTTTATTGATTTATCTAGACACACGGAAAATTAGTAAGAAACTCTCCTAAACACTATAAATAGCCAAACCCACTCTGAAGTAATAATTTATTTATCCATAAATTCTGAAAAGAATTTAAATTAATGTGAGTATCGTATTCAACCCCCCTTCTACGATACTTCGGGACCCAACAGATGATTTCAAGTTCCCAGCCATGAGTCTTGAAGGAGAAAACTGTGACACTTTGAGATTTGAGAATGAAATGGAATTGGAAGCATCTGAAAATAAGAAGGAAGAAAATGCTCACATGTGAAAATTTCACATGGAACAAATGAAGAAAGAATCACTGAAGATTTTAGTCATATCCAACTTGAGAATTCTTCTCACAACCCTAGCATTCACTCAGGGGGCTTCTCAAGGATCAACAACAAATGTAAATAATTTGAATCAGGAAGAAACAAGCTCAAATGCAAGAGGTGTAGCTCATGAAACAAAATGGAATAGAGCTCACACTGTTGATCAAATAATTGGAAATCCTGATGAAGGTGTAAGGACAAGAAGGACAGCCATAAATAAATGTTTATATGCATGATTTCTGTCTCAAAATGAATCTAAAAAGACTGAAGAAGCATTGGTAGATCCAGACTGGATTGTGGCCATGCAGGAAGAGCTTAATCAATTTGAAAGAAACAATGTTTGGGAATTGGTGCCACCTCCAAAAGATAGATCAATTATTGGCACCAAATGGATTTATAGAAACAAGATGAATGAAAATGGGAGTGTCATTGGAAACAAGGTAAGGTTGGTTACAAAAGGGTATTCACAAGAAAAAGGCATTGACTATGATGAGACATTTTCTCCTGTTGTAAGACTAGAAGCAAATAAGGATTTTTCTGGAATTTACAGCTCATTCAAATTTCAAAGTTTACCAAATGGATGTCAGAAGTGCCTTTATGAATGCTAAACTAGAAGAAGAAGTTTATATGCAACAACCACCTAGCTTTGAAAATTCTAAATTTTCTGATTTTGTCTACAAACTCCTCAAAGAATTGTATGGACTCAAACAAGCCCCTAGAGCATGGTATGACACATTGTCAAAGTTTTTACTGGAAAATAAGTTCACTAGAGGAACAATTGACAAAACTCTCTTTTACAGAATGCATGATGATGACATCATTCTTGTTCAAATATATGTGGATGATATCATGTTTGGTTCTACAAATGAAAAGCTGTATCAAATATTCTCAAAGCTCATGCAAAGTGAATATGAATTGAGCATGATGGGAGAGCTCAATTATTTTCCGGGCCTTCAAATAAGTCAAGGAACAGATGTCATCTTCATAAATTAGACTAAGTACATTAATGACTTACTAAAAAGGTTTGACATGCAAGATTGTTCACCTTCCAAAACTCCAATGTCTACAAATATCAAATTGGATGAAGATAAGAAAGGAAAGAGTGTAGACATAAAGACCTATAGAGGAATGATTGGATCTCTACTTTACTTAACAACTAGTTGGCCGGACATCATGTTTTCTACATGTTTGTGTGCAAGGTTTTAGGCCAATCCAAAAGAATTTCATCTTATAATTGTCAAAAGAATTTTGAGATATCTCAAAGGAACACCTCAAATGGGATTATGGTATCCAAAGGAAACATGATTCAACCTAGTTGGTTATTCTAATGCTGATTTTGCTGGATGCAGAGTTGATAGAAAGAACACTTTTGGAAGCTATCAATTTCTTGGACAGAGATTGGTGTCATGGTTTAGCAAGAAGTAACAATCAGTTTCAACTTTTACAGCTGAGGCCGAATACATAGCTGTAGGAAGTTGTTGTTGTCAAGTGCTTTGGATAAGAAATCAATTAAGAGATTATGGACTAGTGTTGGAAAGAATTCCAATCATGTGTGACAATACTACTGCCATATCCATTGTTGCAAATCCAGTTAACCATTCAAAGACAAAGCACATTGATGTAAAGTACCATTTCATAAGGGAATATGCAGGAATTGGAGTAATTGAATTATTCTATGTTCCCACACAAATGCAGTTGGTTGATATATTTACTAAACCAGTAGATGAAGCCACCTTTAACATGTTGGTAAGTGAGATTGGAATGCTGAATTATTCTTACTAGTGGCTAAATAAATATATCTCACCAACTGTTGCAACAATTGTTTCACAAACATGATCATTACATGATTTATCTAAGTAAAACAGACTGGTGTGTACTTGTTAGGAATATATTCATTTGATGATGTACAAAATTCTAGAACATGAGTTAGCTTAGTTTATTTGTAATATATCTTTCTAGTCTCTGAAATGTATAATCAGAGTCTAGATAGTCAATATTCATGTTACTTGTACTTAGAAGAATTTCTGTAGAAAGTAAAACCAAAGAATAATTCAGAGTTTATAAAGTTAAAGCTAAATTTGGAAGATGATCACTGATAAGGGAAGTTTTCGAAGATAAAACCAAAGATATTGCAGATATGCTATAAAAACAAGGAAGGGGAATTGCAGAAGGAAACTGTCAACTAATAATTAGGAATTCTATTCTTATTGTAATTTATCTTTCAGTTATTAGCTAATAGGTAGCTCTCTATATAAACTCTATGTAACCTAATTGTAAAGGTGTGGAAGTCGAAGCATAATTTGTCTGAGTGAAACTTTGTGAGTGCATAGAAATAGAGAGAGTTGATGTGATAAACAAAGAGAAACTGCTAGGGTTTGTGTACACCCTAAGAGAGTTTTGTATTTACAAATCAATAATACAAATAGTACTTATTCACATCTTTGTGTTTAATCTTTGTTCTTAATTCATATATGTTTATTGATATTGAGTTGATTTTAAATCAGGCAGAAAAGACACACAAGTATTCAACCCCCCTTCTACTTGTGCAACTGGGAAAACAATTTGTATCAGAGCCTAACGTTTAAAATCGATTAAAGATGTCTGGAAACAAAGATGGCAATTCTAAGATTCATATGCTTAAGAGAAACGAGTTCACCCACTGGAAGGTTAAGATGATGCACCATCTGGAAGCAACAGACCCTGACTATCTTGAAAGAATTCATGAAGGACCCTATGTGCCCTTAAAGCTAGTGCCTCAAATCAATGAAGAAGGCAAAGTAACTGAAGAACACTTCATTGAAAAACCAAAGGCTGAATGGACAAAAGAGGACAAGGAGAATGTTCTTAAGGAGGCAAAGGTCAAAAACATACTCTTTAACAGTTTGGATTCTGTTCTTACAAACTGTGTTATATCATGTCAAACTGCTAAGGAGATGTGGACAAAACTTGAAGTGCACTGTCAAGGAACTAAAGATGTCAAGAAGAATGCTAGGTCTTTGGTAATTCAAGAGTATGAGTATTTTGAAGCAAAATCTGGAGAATCTATTACTGAAATGTATGATAGGTTTACAAAACTCTTGAATGAGATGGCTATGCTTGGTAAGGTTTATGATTTTGAAGATACCAACACCAAGTTTCTGAGAGCACTTCCTGACGAGTGGGACAATAAGACTACAGCCATAAGGGAAGCTAGAGATTTGGATGAACTAACTCTAGAAGAATTGTATGGCAGGCTCAAGACATATGATTTAGAGATGCAACAGAGGAAGAATAAGAAGTATGTGAAGACAAAATCTGTAGCACTCTTAATGGAGTCTGAAAAAGAACAACAAGAACAACCCACTAAAACAAGAATCAAGGATTTAAGGAAGAAGGGTAAAACTGTTGTGGAGTCAGAGTCTACTGACACAGACTCTGATTCTGATGAAGAGATTGATCTAAGTCAAATGATGGCTATGCTTTCCAAAAATTTCAAAAGAATGAAATTTAACAAAAGAACTGACAAATTTAGCAAAAGGCCATCATTCAAGAAGGAAGATGAGAAGAATGAGAAGATCAAGAGTACTATAATCAAACTTGACAAAGCAAAGGTCAAATGTTTCAATTGTGGAATATTGGGGCACTTTGCCAGTGAATGCAGAAAGTCAAAAAGTCAAGGAAAAGGAAAAGCACTTTTATCAACAGGAAAGGATTGGGCAGATTCAAGCTCAGAGGATGAAATTGATTATGAAAATCTAGCATTAATGGCATCCTCCTCAAGAAAATCACAATCTCCCAAAGAACCCTCATCTCCCAAAACTCAGGTATCAATCTTTACTCCTGAATCCTTAATTAACTTAGACTCTAATGGTATAGAAATTGTGCAAAGTGAGGTTAATAAAATAATGATAACATATAGGTCTCTCACTAGTGAAAGTGAAAGGTTGAGAGAAAAAAATTTAACCTTAACTAAAAGGAATGATCATTTAGAGTCTGAGTTAATATTAATGGAACAATACAAAAAGGATTCTGAGAAAAATAGTCATAATTACACTGAAATTTTGAAAGCCTATGACTATGTTAAGAATGAACTAGAAGAAGAAAGACTTAACTTTAAAGTCTGGACAGACTCTGGTAGAAAAGTTCAAGAAATTCTCAATAATCAAAATGTGTGTCAAACTGCTGGTCTAGGCTATGAAAATAGTCAAGGCGAAAGACCTATTGTTAAGAATGATAACAATGTAGAAGCTAGCCAAGCTAATAAGACTAAAGACAAAAACACATTTGTTCATGTTAAGTTTGTGACTCCTAAAGAAAAGACTGAACCACAAAATCATCTGTCAATAATCTCCCTGTTGTTGACAAAAAGACAGATGAAACTGGAACAAATAACTCTAAGAAAAATAATAACATAGGGTACTTGTCTAAGTCTAAGTTAAAAGAAAGGTTAGAGAACTTATCAGAGTCTACCAAAACTAGGAGAAATAGGAATGGTAAGGAAGACACTAATAAAGTAAATAATTACCAAAAGGATCCTAATGCTCCTAGAAAGAAGTATTTTAGTTGTGGCAACCACAACCATTTAGCTATAGATTGTAAAGCAAAAATTGAAAAAAAATCAGAGTTTAGTCTTTCACAGACTCTGAAAAGTCACTACATTCTACAAAAACCTTGTTATCACTGTGGTAGCATATTTCACTCTATTTATATGTGTAGAGACTATCATGAATTGTATTTCAATTTTTATGAGCTAAAATCATCTATTGATAAAAGCTGGTATGACACTGTTAAGACTCCACCAGAGTCAAAAGCAACAAAGGAGACAGGTAAATCAAAGGTGAAAATTGCTAAACTTGTTTCACCTAAAGGTAGAGGAAAAGGATTCAAAACTGTTTGGATCCCCAAAACAACTAACTAGTTGCTTTATGTATGCAGGGAACAATGGTAAAGAATGTAACCCTAATCCTGGACAGTGGATGCTCAGGACACATGACTGGAAATAAATCCCTACTTACAGACTTTGTGGAAATGGTTGGCCCAGAAGTATCATTTGGAGATGGCAACGAAGGAAAAATACTGGGATATGGCAAGATTGTACTTGGAAATGTCATCATTGAACAAGTAGCTCTAGTTGATGGCTTAAGACACAATTTGATAAGCATAAGTCAACTAGGAGATAAAGGTTACCATACTAGCTTTGACAACAAAGAGTGTCTTGTGACTCACAAAGAAACAGGTATTCTGGTTTTTAAAGGTCACAGACATGGTAACATTTATGAAGCCAACTTGGAGGATTGCATACACAGTGAACTCACATGTCTATATAGCAAGGCCTCAATTGAAGAAAGCTTGAAATGGCACAAGAAACTGTCACATATCAACTTTAAAACACTAAACAAGTTGGTTAAACAGAATCTTGTAAGAGGATTACCACAGGTTGATTTTGTGCAAGATGGACTCTGTGAAGCATGTCAACTTGGAAAGCAAAAGAAATCATCCTTCAAGAGCAAGACAATCAACACCATTTCTGAACCCTTTTATTTGTTGTACCTTGATTTATTTGGTCCAGTAAATGTTATGTCAATTAATAAAAAGAAATATACTCTTATTATTGTAGATGATTTTACAAGATTCACATGGGTTTTCCTTCTACATTCAAAGGATGAAGCTCCACAACACATAATAGACCATATCACTTTTCTAGAAAGAAATTCAAAGAAAACAGTTAGAGTTCTAAGGAGTGACAAAGGTACTGAATTCAAGAATTCAATCATGGAGGACTACTCTGCATTAAAAGGAATTACTCAACAATTTTCTGCACCAGGAACTCCTCAACAAAATGGAGTTGTGGAGAGAAAGAATAGAACCCTCATAAAAGCTGCCAGAACAATGCTGACAGAATCTAAGCTACCAGTCTATTTTTGGGCAGAGGCAGTCAATACAACATGTTTCACTCAAAACTGTACTTTAATAAACATGCATGGAAAGACTCCCTATGAAATGATAAAAGACAAGAAGCCAAGTGTGAAACACTTTCACATATTTGGATGCAAGTGTTATGTACTGAAAGTACATCCTGAAAATCTGAGCAAATTTGAAGCCAAAGTAGATGAATCAATTTTTCTTGGATATGCATCAAACACAAAAGCATTCAAAGTGTTTAATCTCAGAACCAAAATTGTTATGGAATCTATTCATGTTGCATTTGATGATAAAAAGTTTACAGGATTGCAGGATGAGTCAGAGTCTACTACACTGAAATTTGAAAATCTAAAAAGTTCTGAGATAAATGAAGAGGAAGAGGATGAAGACCCTCAAGTAACTCCTGATCCAACACAAGAACCTGCACATTCTGAGGGGGAGCCAGAAAATACAACTCCAAATGATTCAGAGTCTAACAGGTCAAGGTCTACCCAGACAGAGTCTAGACATACTGAGTCAAATTCCTTAGAATCTAACTCATCAGGGTCTGGATCAAGCAACTCTGAACCCTTGTTAGAGTCAAGCAATTTAGGGGGAGTCTCTTCATTTAAATTTCACTCAAATACAGAAGATGAAATGACTTAGAGGGAGCTTCAAGTTCAAGAATCAATCTTCCACCAGCTAGAAAATGGACAAGGGGTCACACTCCTGACTTAATAATTGGTGACCCTGAGAGTGGTGTACAAACAAGAACAACCACTCAAAATGAATATCTTTATAGTTGTTTTCTCTCAAAGAATGAACCCAAGAAAATTGAGGAAGCCTTGCAAGACCCTGATTGGATAATTGCAATGCAAGAGGAATTGAATGAATTTGAGAGAAATAAAGTGTGGAAACTTGTACCAAGACCTAGAGATAGATCAGTTATTGGTGCAAAATGGGTGTACAGAAACAAACTTGATGAGAGTGGAACTGTAATAAGAAACAAAGCAAGGCTAGTTGCAAAAGGATACTCACAGGAGGAAGGAATTGACTATGATGAAACTTTTGCACCTGTAGTAAGATTGGAAGCTATCAGAATGTTTCTTGCCTTTGCAGCTCATTCAAAATTCAAGGTGTATCAGATGGATGTAAAAAGTGCCTTCTTAAATGGAAAATTGGAAGAAGAAGTCTATGTGAAGCAACCACCAGGATTTGTTGATCCAAAATATCCTGATCATGTTTACAGATTAGATAAGGCACTTTATGGATTGAAGCAAGCACCTAGAGCATGGTATGAAACTCTTTCAAAATTTCTTCTTGAAAACGGATTCATAAGAGGTACCATTGACAAAACTCTCTTTATTAGAAAGTATAAAGGTGACATTTTGCTTGTCCAAATTTATGTTGATGATATTATATTTGGATCTACTAATGACAAACTCTGTGAAAAGTTTAGTAAACTAATGCAGAGCATGATGGGAGAATTGAACTTCTTTTTGGGGCTTCAAGTCAAACATAATGATGATTAAATTTTCATCAATCAAACAAAATATGTAAAAGGACTATTGAAGAAGTTTGATATGCAAGATTCTGCAACTGCTAAAACTCCCATGTCAGCAGCCACTAAGCTAGACTCTGACCCAAAGAGTAAGAAAGTTGACAACACTAGCTACAGAGGTATGATTGGCTCATTATTATATTTAACTACTAGTAGAACAGATATAATGTTTGCAACTTGTCTATGTGCTAGATTTCAAGCTGATCCCAGAGAATCACATTTAATAGCTGTAAAAAGAATTTTTAGATATCTCAAGGGGGCACAAACTCTTGGACTTTGGTATCCTAGAGAGTCAGATTTTTCACTAATTGGCTATTCAGATTCTGACTATGCAGGATGCAAAGTATAGAGGAAAAGCACAACAGGTCAGTGTCAGTTTCTTGGCAACAGATCAATTTCTTGGTTTAGCAAGAAACAACAGACTGTATCAACCTCAACAGCTGATGCTGAATACATTGCCGCTGGAAGTTGTTGTGCTCAAATTCTGTGGATAAGAAATCAATTACTTGATTATGGACTAACATTCTCAAATATTCCTATGTATTGTGATAATACCAGTGCTATTAAAATTGCAGAGAATCTAGTCCAACATTCCAGAATAAAGCACATTGATGTCAGGTATCATTTTATTAGAGAACATGTTGAAAATGGTACTGTGACACTTCACTATGTTCCAACTGACAAACAGATTGCAGACATTTTGACAAAACCACTTGACGAGTCTACCTTTCTTAGACTAGTAGGTGAATTAGGTATGTTAAACATGTAAGTGATTACAAATTACAAGCAACAAGGTATGTACTTTACCATTATAATTAATTATTTTTGCAAAATTTTTATTGGTACTGTATCTTGACAGAGTCTAGTTTTTAGACTCTGACGAGTCAGTAGACTCTGACTAGTCTGTAGACTCTGAGAGTCTGTAGACTCTGAAAAACAATTATCGCCTAGACTCTGAAACGGTTCAAATTCACGCCTACAGACTCTGATTGTGTTTAAACTGTTCAAATGACTTGAAATAGGCGGTAACAGTTATTTTTGACTGGAGATAGACTGTAGACTCGTGTGTATTGTTAGCAATTCAAACAAAATAGAAGATTTTCATATATTCTACTCACTTGGTTATTGCAATTAATTTCTAAGGCAGAACTATTCACAGAGCTCTTTACAAACCCTAGCAACTTTCTTCAAGCGTATTCATCACTTTCAATATACAAAATTTCAATGGTTGCTATCTCAATTGTTATGCGGGGACCCAAAGCTATCGCATTCACATTTGGAGACTTTGAGTTCATGACCACTAACCATGTGGCAGCCCTTGGTGACAAGAAAGGGGTAGATGCTGATTACTATCCTATGATGGATTTCTTGGGGCAGAGTGAGCTCAATTACGTTCTCAAGGCATTACCAGTCATTCACATGGATGTTGTTTCTCAAGCTTGGAGCACTGCAAAGGTAGTTGATCCTTCTCAGGATCAACCAGGTAAAATAATGTTCACCTTTGGCTCAATTACTTTTGATGTCACTGCTGATGTGCTTAATTCAGTTTTTAAATTGCCTGTGAAGACACCTTTCGATGACACTATTTCTGATTCTGAGATTAAAAGCATGTTTAAATCACTAGGCTATTCTGCTAGTTTAGATAACATGAATAAATTAACTAGACCCTATCTGAGGAAGGAATGGTTATTCTTTTTTGATCAAATTGTTAAGTGCTTTACTAGCAAGTGTAGTAGCTTTGATGCTATTACTGCTATTACTTATCAAATTGGTCACAGTCTCTTATTTGATAGAGTAATCAACATTGGTGATATGTTGCTTACTCAAATGGGAGCAAAATTAAATAATGTGCATGAGGGGAGGAAGAAAGTCTACTATCATAGATTTCTTATGATTCTCCTCAATCACTTTATTCTTGACATGTCAACCAAGTTGGCAGATGATTGATGTGTGCAGGCATACAAACAGCAAATGAGGATATTCTCTGATATTAAGAGAATTGATGACAAACAGAAGAGTCTACCTGCCATGACTTATCCACAGGTAATGAAGGTAAAACTCTCAACCTACAAACCTTCTATCTACAATGCTTCATTTTTTGGTGGTGAAATGGTGCAGGAACAAATAATGGAGAGTCCCCCTGCACCTACCCAAGTCACCCAATCCCCTTCAAAGACACAATCTTCCAAACCAAAATCCAAAAAGAAACCAACCTCTGGTGTCTCTCAATAGGCACCAGTTGTAAAGAGGAAAAAATTGATTCAAACTAGGCTTATAGATGAGCATAATGATGAGGAGCTCAACCCTCTAGAGAAGCAAGTTGTTGAAGGACTTTCTTTGTTAAAGGAAGGTCATGATACACTTGATTCTACCCTTCAAGCTAAGTCTGTAGTCTCTGAAAAGGCTACAGACTCTGACCAACCTAGGAATGCACATCAGGATGCTCAAACTGCATCTCCTGAGAAATCTTTTACTAAAAAATGTAGGAGGTTAAGGAAGGCTAATTCTGCACACACACACACACAAGCCTACTCCTATTACTAACCCTGTTTTGCAGGAAATAGATGCTATCAAGGCTCCTGTAGGGCCAGACTCTAAAAGCAAGAAATTACCTGAACCAGAGTCTAATGTTGAGTTAGAGTCTAGACTGCCTTTAGACTCTAATCATGAGACATTTTGGGAAGGAATGCCATTGGATGCAGCCTCATGTCTTATTGATGAAATCCTTACTCCAAGTGATGATGTGTTGCTATTCCTATATCCTTTGGTGGAACCGGTAGAAGATCCAGTACAATATCAGACTAAATCTCAAGTCTTGGATTTTCTTTCAACCTATGAACCCCTAAGGAAGAGAATGGAACATGAGCTACAACTGTCTGCACAGGATGTGGTCAAAAATCTTTACAGCTACCTATTCAACTCTTCATTACAAGAAAAAGCAGCTGGGCTCATAGAAGGCAGAACAACTGAAGTTCTCAAAGCACTAGGTGTGCCAAACTCTGAACAGCAAATAACAAAGAAGCCTAAAAAGCTTAAGATCTATAAAAGGAGAGAATCAGAGTCTGTTCCTGAGTTGGAAACTGAGATTGAGCAACCAGTTTTTGACTATGAAGCAATTTGGGATCAAGGAATTACCTACATGACAACTATTGATTGGATTTCCACTATTCAGCCTCTTTCAAGAAAGGTGGTTGATTTTCTTGTCCAAAATGTAGGAAAGGTGGTCAACAAATACATCTATCCAACCTATGAAAGTAGATTGGATCAACTCAAGGGCTCATATTATCAGAAACTAGCAAGGGAACTGCAAGATTCCTTTCACATGACTTTTGCCCAGGCCATCTATGCACTCCATGCCAGGATTTTTCTCAATGGACACTTGGATGCATTAACTATGGTAGAACCACAAGAGGTAGCAGGTGATGCTAGGCAGTTGGAGGATGGGACTAGTGCACCAGTGGTGACTAGTAATAAAGATGCTTAGTCTGCCTCACCCACACAAGAACCACCTAGTCAGAGGTTGGGTGATAGTGGGGCAGAGGAGTATGCTGTAAGGCCCTCCTTGGTAACTCAACAAACTGCTGATGAGAAACCCAGTGATATGGGAGGACAGACTCTGATGGATGCTCAAGAAGTACTTTTCCATCCTTGTCTATCAGAGTCTATCCACCTTGAGGAGGAGTCTCATGCACAAACAGTCCAAGATGGTGACACTCAGACTCTGGCTTCTAATGAAGTCATACTGAAGCAGTCAGAGTCTAGAGTAGACCCTGAGACTGGAATACTGGAGCCAACAGACTCTGAAAAGAAAGAAGATGATTGTAAGGGTTCAGAATCTGTTGCTGCTCACCCCTTGGTGGAAACCCCTAGCCTTCAGACTTATGAAGGGGTTCCCCTCTATCTAGGTGGTTCAGGTATTGAAATACAATCGTTATCTCTTAACCCCTCTTCTGTAGGATTCTTGAGTGCACCTTTCCAAATGAGTGACAAAATATCTGAGAGACTGGCACTGGTCCAAGCAAAAGGAGAGGTAGAAAAGGCTGTAGAGAGCCTGAGTGAGATTGAGAAAGTGGGTGCCCAACCCCACTGTGAGACGAGAGATTAGGGTATCCTGAACCTAGCTTTACTTATTGGGATCAAGATTTTCCAAAGAGTTGGTCCAATGAGTTAGAGCAGGGGATGGATGAAACTTCACTTTGTTTGATTGTGCAAATTGGTAAACAGGAGGAGGCTCTTGCTGCTCAGAAGTCATTTAGACAAAGACCACAACATCATCTGGTGGATTCTCTCGCAAGGAGAGCAGATAGAGTCATGGAGGCTTTGGTAGATAACCCTGTCAATTTAACTGAGGCTGCAATATTGAAGTCAGAAGAACCACTTTTGATCATGCCTATAAGGGCTCGACTTCCAGAGTCTACAGTCTCTGATCACTCTCAGGAGAAGTCAGGGTCTATAGTCTCGTTTGCAATTTCAGAGTCTACACCACCACCAGAGTCTACGCCTCACCTTCCATCACTTGAGCCTGTTGCTGAGGAGTGCACTTCTGACGATGATGATCCAGTTCAACCTTCTTTTATCTATTTTGATCAAGTCTTTCCTCAGTCTTGGGAGTCTGCACAGAAAAGAGGCATCACTGATAAAGATTCTTTTGCCTGTATTATGGAAATTCATCAGTCTGAAAGACTGAAAGCTTTTCAGAAAAAATCATATCTCCAGGAACATGGTCACTACCCTGGTGAAGAAGATCAAACTCTGGATGGGGTTGTTAAAGATGAGATAGAGAGTGTTGCTAAACAATTGGCTTGTGTTGTCAAAGACATCTCTCATATTCAAACCAATCTTACTGGTGTTGACAATACTACTTCTCTGCTAAGTACCAAATTTGATAGAATTCACTCCCTTCAATTATCCAAAGAGGTCACCTTCAAAGATGCTCTTGTTGCTATCACATCTACCCAAGCTTCTCTCCAATCAACAGTCTCTGATTTAACCACCAAGGTTGATTCTGTCATTATAGTACAGGCCAATCTCTCCACAATTCTTGAACAGATTCTGTTGGCTGTTACTAGTTCTGATGATGTCAAAAAGGGGGAGAAGAGAGGTGAATCTTCCTCCAGGAGAAATAAGGATGATACATGCAGAGATGAAAAAAAGGGGAGTTAAAAGGAGGAGAGATGGTGATGATGGAGATAGTTCTCATGGTCCTAGGGGTCCTGGTGATGTATCACTCAAGCATTCTGGAGTGGCTATATTATCAAAATCTCAACCACATCAGTCAGGGACTGGACATGGGAAATCAGAGTCTAAGTCAGACTCTGATAAACAAAGAAAGAAAACAGACTCTGATGAAACTCAAGAACCTTCATACTGGAAGTGCAGTCAATCAAATCTGCAACTTAGAGCTAAAAAGAAGACAGGTCTTGGAGGTTTTGAAGAATCTGATATTGACAGAACATCTACTTTAACCAGGGATCCTCAATCCTTGACAGATAGGCAGTTTGAGAAGATTACACATAAGCACTTAAATAAAGTGGTATCTGCTCAAATTGTTTATAATGTTTATGAAAGAAAGATGCAAGGAGGACAGGGAGGCACAGAAAAGGTGAAGAATGAGATGCTGGTTTATTTTTTAGAAGGTGGATCAGCTAGATGGATCAGTCAATCAAACTTCATATTTTTCAAACAGGCTGAGGAATTGCAGTATATTAGATTTCTTCTTCAAATTGCTTATGAAGTTAACAAGAGCAAAGAGGCTGTCACACACAAATGGTTCAAGGAGATTGATAGAAAGCTGACTTTGCACAAACAGGCAAATCGACAAATGGGAAAATTTTCCTTAAAATATGTTGATACTGAGGGAAATGATCAAGTCATGCAATTGGAAGAAAAACAGATTAAATTTCAAGAAGGTGTGGGTCATTATTTTGGGTTTCAGCCTATGAGTGGGAAAGTTAGTGTTATAATGTTGAAGGACTTAAAATATCAAGAAAGCAGTGCAAACGATCTGAGAGCAGCTTACTGTCAAATCAAATGTTCAAGTGAAGAAATTGAAGAAATTTGTTGGTGAAGCTCTTGCAATTGTGGAGGACAATATGCTCAATTCATTTTTGAAGAATAATCCAGCCTTTGAGAGGATCAATTAAGAAGTAATTCTTTTTCCTTCATAATTCTTTCATACTGTTCTAGACTAAGTGTTTTATTCTTTAGTTTTGACATCATCAAACCTGGATTTATGCTTACATTTTATAAAGCATAAATAAGGGGAGATTGTTAGGAATATATTCATTTGATGATGTACAAAATTCTAGAACATGAGTTAGCTTAGTTTATTTGCAATATATCTTTCTAGTCTCTGAAATGTATAATCAGAGTCTAGATAGTCAATATTCATGTTACTTGTACTTAGAAGAATTTCTGCAGAAAGTAAAACCAGAGTCTGCATGAAGATCAGAGTCTGGAAGGTGATCAGAGTCTATAGACTATCGGAGTCTAAGATCTGTCAGAGTCTACAAATGACCAGAGTCTATAGTCTGACAGAGTCTGAAGATTTCAGAGTTTATAAAGTTAAAGTTAAATTTGGAAGATGATCACTGATAAGGGAAGTCTTCGAAGATAAAGCCAAAGATATTGCAGGTAGATATGCTAGGAGAATTGTAGAAGGAAACTGTCAACTAATAATTAGGAATTCTATTCCTATTGTAATTTATCTTTCAGTTATTAGCTGATAGGCAGCTCTCTATATAAACTCTATGTAACCTAATTGTAAAGGTGTGGAAGTCGAAGCATAATTTGTCTGAGTGAAACTTTGTGAGTGCATAGAAATAGAGAGAGTTGCTGTGATAAACACAGAGAAGCTGCTAGGGTTTGTGTACACTCTAGGAGAGTTTTGTATTTACAAATCAATAATACAAACAGTACTTATTCATATCTTTGTGTTTGATCTTTGTTTTTAATTCATATATGTTTATTGATATTGAGTTGATTTTAAATCAGGCAGAAAAGACACACAAGTATTCAACCCCCCCTTCTACTTGTGCAACTGGGAAAACAGTACTTATAAATGCATCGGTTATATCATTGTACATTTTTGTTTTAAAAATAAAATGAAATAGTAGCTTGGAACTTTTTTTTTGTTCTAAGGGAGCCTGAAAAGAATTACTATACTTGTGCATCTTTAAATAACAAGTGTGATATTCATTTATTCAGGAATATTTTGCAAATATATTTTTAATTTCAGAATTAAATATATTTTATTTCTAAAAAATGTGTCTGACAAATTGTCATTTTATTTTCTAAGAGAAAATAGAATAATTCTTCAAAAACTGGAGTTTGTGATTAAGTTGTCATTTTTTTCTGACTTCTCGACTGTGTTTCTATTTATGAGTTCTCGAATAGTTCATGTTCGTGAGTTCTTGATCAACTATGTTTTCCAGAGTTCTCGATTCAGTACTTATTTGAGTTCTCGAATTCTAGAGTTCTCAATTGAGTTAAATTGAGTTCTCGGCTGTTTTACTTCTCGAATATATATACAAACATGAGTTCTCGGTCAATTTTTGAAAGTTCTCTACTAAAGTTACTTTATTCATTTTCTGAGTTCTCGACCATATAAAATCGATTACTATTCCAGTCGAGAAGTCTAAGTCATATAAATAGCAAATTGGATCTAACATTTCATTTCTATTCTTAATCGCAAACTCAAAGAAACCTTTGTTGCCTATCACTCCCTATTGAGCAGTTTGATGAAGTGCCAACAGATGCTGAGTTGGTGGATTTTATGGAATTCATAAGAGGAACTCACCTCTTCATCCAGGGTCTATTGAAGACTTATCTGAACATTTGGATGTAGGAAATAGACACTGAGGGAATCACTACCACAAGTAGTGATCCTAGCTCTCACTTTATGACACAATGGTTAAAACTTGTGCAACATGACAGGGATTCAGGACCATCTATTGACAGGCTACTTTCTGAAGAGAAATTAAAGGAGTTGTATGGAGACCAAATGGATGGATTCTACTCTGTAGCTCAACAACTCCTGACCTCCCAACTACCAAATAAAGACTATGCTGCTATTTTACTAGAGTATGCAAAGAATCAGGAGGAGTTAAAAGAAAAACATGTTGAAATGGTTGAGGATGGTGAACCAAATGTTTATGCTTGGTTGGATGCTAAACAATCTGTGAGCATGGAGGAGATGCTGCAGTGGATGAAGGAGAAATATCTAACTTCGATAGGTTCTTGTGCCAAAGTATTCATTACTTCAACAATATATGATGCTATTCATGAGGCAGCTAGAGTGCAATTTACAAGCTAATCATTATCTAGCCAGGGGCTTTCAGTCTGAAATTCAAGTTCATAGAACTAAAATGGAAGGATTCTTAAAATCCATTGAAGAAAAATTGAAGACCGATGGTCTTTATGATCATGCATCTTCTAAATTAGACCCTGCACTATCAAGGCATAAAGTCACATAAATGAATGATAAGATGGAAAAATGGAAAAGGCATTCAAAGAAATGGTGGAAAGTAATGGGGCTCTTCAACAAAGACAAACCTCCATCAACAACATGGTGGAGGTTCTATACAAAAATAGGCATGCAGATAGATTACATAAAGTTGTTCCCCTGCATGACCTGGCCCCCATTGCAAATGGATTTGTATTATCAAACTAAGGCCAAGGTAGAATAGGATGAAGCCATTACCTTGACTAGACTCAAAGAAAAATTAGATACATTGACAAATCATCAATCAACTCTTTCCACCAATCTCTCAGAAGTGGTGTCTATAGTTGACTCTTTAAAGAAAGACTATGAGACTTCTAGCTCAACTCAAGGCACTACACTTCAATAAATTTCTACTTAATTATCATCAATTTAAAGCCTTATATCCACAATGTTTACTCCTACTCAAGCTCCTCAAGTACAAGTGTCAACACAAATCAATCCCAATCACTCTACCTTTATTCAACAACATCAAGATATCAACCCTAAGGGGGAGAAAGAAAGAAGAGAATAGATAGAGGTTGAGAGGCAAAAAATAGTGATGAGGAAGCTAAGGCAAGAAATTCTCAAAACAAATGCTAACAAAGACTTATGGGAACTTCTGAAACATATAAAAGACAAGTCAAAGGGAATCATTAGACCTACAAGAAGATGCTTGAAAATGCCATAATCACAGTAAGGGGAGTCAAGTTTGAAAAAGGAGGAAAAATATTCAAAGGACCAATAGTGCAGATGGAATCTGGCTATTTCAGAGTATCTGTTAGACTCTTCCACAACTTGTCATACACTGAACTGGAATGCCTATAAAAAGCAATTGAACTGGTTACTTAGGAGGATGAAGAATTGAATAATCAAGTAATGGGTCCTTTTCTACCAAATGCACTTCTTGAGGCATACTGCAATCCTAATGGAGTGATGTACATGTCAAAAGGAAACAAACTTGCACATTTCAGAATCCCTCAATATTTGTACTCAGGAAACAAAAGCCAAATCATCAGTCTAAATGACTTGCTTGAAAAGAAGAAGATTAAACAAGAAGAAGACTTGGAGATTTTAGAGAAAATGAAGAATTTCATGAATAAACAAGTTTTTGAGTTTACAAATGAAGAACTAAAGAAAAAGAAGAAAGATGATGAAGACAAAGGTCAGGAGAAGAAAGATAAGAAATCTGATTCAAGGAGTAATGATGATAATATAAGAAGAAAGAAAATGATGATAATAAAAGGAGAGAAGATTATGGTAAAGAAAAGAAGTATGAAAGGAAGAAACCTAAAAAGCAACAATTTGTTGACAGTCATACTGGTACACCTACCAAAATTCATAGTGCTAGTGTGGCTCCAACAGTTTCTGAAACTGTTATGATTCCTAAATCCAAAGCACCAAAAAGACATCTAGTCAAGGTGACTGCAAATGGAGTAATAATGAGGGAATTAAATGAAAGACAAATCAAACATTTAAAGCCATGTCAACAGTTGAAAATCAACACTGTCTCAAAGACAAATTTTAAGAAGCTTACTAGCTCTTTACTAGTAAGGTGTCCAAAATGGAAGAAGCAGCTTATTGTTCCTAATAGAGGTCTGCAAGTCAAACCTATCCAAGAAACTGTTGAAGTGGATAAAGTGAGAATCAAGCAATGGAAGGAAAATATGATCTGTAAAGTTGAGCTAAGGGATAAGAAGATGTTTATGACCAATGTTGATGGAGAAGAAAAGGAATTCTACCATGATAGCTCAAAGTCTACTACTCATGAGATAAAAAGGGTAATAAGTCTTTATGATAAGAAAAGCATGGTGAACAAATTGAAGATGGTTGAAATAGCTGAGTATTTTGCAAGAAAATATCAGAAAAAGATTGACAAGGTGAAGGAGATGAAAGAAATGGCAGAAAAAAGATCAAGGAGGAAGAGGAGTTAGAAAGAAAGTCTGAAGAGCTGAGGAATTGGGAAAATGCAGAGTTTTCAAAGATCTAGACAGAGTTGAGTTTAAACTCAGAAATGGAGTAACTTCAAGAATAAGACTCAAGTTTGTCAAAGATTATCCCATTCAATCTCTACAAGTTGCATCTAATATACTAGAAGATGCAATGTTAATTGAAGAAGTCATGGCTAGGTAGGAAATTCTTCAAACCATTGAAGAAATCAAAGCCAGAGAAGAGAAAGAGAAGAAAGCCAGATATGATCAATTCATGGCAAATCAGAATCTAAATCAGAGGTAGGCTTGATATCTTGCTGTTAATTTGTAAAAATGTATTTTCCCAAATTGGAGGAGATTGTTGGACCAAATCAAGTCTACTATAGTTAATTGTTTGTCTTGTTGTAACATTTTAGAACTTCTGTATAAGGATGATGACTTAGCATTTCAAATGTAATCCTTGCAGATAGAAGTATGATAATATTATAAATCCAAAGTTATAATTAAAGTCAAAGAATAAAGTCTGGTAGAAGATTCAGAATGGATCATGCATTAAAACACTGAAGACTTGATCAAGAATAAGGATTGCAGTGTGAAAATTCTCTAAGGTAGAAAACCATTCAAGAAGTTAGTCCAATAGAGAATTCAGGTTGCTAAAATTGGTTCGAGAAGTCTCAAAGCTCAAATTGGCATAGTATTCGATTGAAGGATTAATCGAGAAGTCAAGATATTTAAGCCATTCGAGAAGTAAGAAATATGAACCATTCGAGAAGTCTAGTTGATCAAATCGAGAAGTTAGTCAAAGGAGCAATTGAGAATTAATAGGGCTGAACCAACTGAGAAGTCTGAGTTTTAAGTATCCATTCGAGAAGTCTAGTCTAATCGAGAAGTCACCAAATAGTGTGTGCAATTGAGAAGTCTAGTCATTCGAGAAGTGATTCATTCAAGGGCTAATCGAAAAGTCTCAGTATGTACCTAATCGAGAAGTCAATCACCATGACTTCTTGAAGTAGAATCAACAGAGTATTCGACTGCTTCAAGAGATTAATTTCAAGAAAGTTTGCAGGAGAACAAGACAAAGTTTTTGAAACATTGTCATAATCAGGTCAGTCAAACCTGTGAAGACAATGACAAGTCTACAATGAAGCTTGAAAAGAAAACAAAACAGAGACAGAAAGAAGAAAGCAAAATGGAGTTACTATCAAGTCAAGAAGCTTAGCTAGAAATAGGTTGAGTAAAAATGTAAAGAAGTTTTGTCTGTTTCTAGTAATAGCAAAACAGCCTGTAACAACATGTGCACCAAAGACATGTTGTATATTTATCTATTGTGCACATCTTCACAGGTTGTGTGTATTGAATAGTTTTCGAACCTTATTTTCTTTCAAGAACAAGAAGCTGAGATTCAAGTCAAGAATCTCAGATTGTAGCAACTCTTTCTAATATACATATTAGATTAAAAAGTTAACATTGTGTTTATTTATATTCCGCATATACATATATACACTGTTAAGTTTTCTTAGCTGCAAACTTTTTCAAGAAACACATTCACCCCCTCTGTGTTACTTTTGTTGTTAGGTCCCTGAAATATCGTAGAAGGGGGGTTGAATGCGATACTGACAACAATTTAAAATTCTTTTCAGAATTTGCGGAATAAAATTATTGCTTTAGCTGAGGGTTTGAGTACGTGTAGTGTTTGAGAGGCTGACTTACTAGCTTTCTATTTTCATGATTAAACATTTAAGATATAAAAAATTAGCAAGTAAGTAAACAAGATTCAAGTTAAATATGTATATTAAACTTGAATGGGTGTTACAATATTCGGTAGAATATTTCTTAATTCCTTAGAACAAATTTGACATGAATTGTTCTACTTAATGAATTAAGAATTCAAACCAGCATAGAAACTCTGTGAATATAACTTTGCAGACAAATTAATGAATTTGAAAGTTTTCTAAAATTGAAAAATGAAGCCAAAGACCTCATATTTATAGAGGTGAAAGCTAGCAAGACTTTTGAATAAAACTTATTAAAAAATCTAAAAGACTTTATAAAATAGCCTTCAAGACTTTTGAAATAAGCTGGACAAGACTTTTTAAACTCGGTAAGACTTTTGGAATGGTGGATAAGACTTTTGGAATGGTCGGTAAGACTTTTGAAATCAAACTGCTCGGTAAGACTTTTTAAAAGGTCTTAAAGGATCTGCTCGGTAAGACTTTTAACAGGTCTTATTGAATCTGCTCGGTAAGACTTTTAAAAGGTCTTATTGAATTAATTCGGTAAGACTTCTTAAAAGGTCTTGCTGAGTTAATTCGGTAGAACTTTTTAGAAAGTCTTGTCGAGTTAATTCGGTAAGACTTTGGAAAGTCTTGTTGATCAGATTCGGTAAGGCTTTCTAAATTATGCAGCAAGACTTTCTTTAAATGTTAAATAAAATATTCTTTTTAACTTAATTAATTCTACCAATTTTAATTAAATAATTTATAAATTAAATCAATTCAAGATGAATTAATTTAAGTAGATAAATTAAATAATTAATAAACTTTTGATAGTAAAATTAATTTAGTTTTTTCACAGCACAATCATTGTAGATTTGACTTGAGTCTTCTTGTCTTCACTGCCTTCTTCATTCTAAAATAATTCTAAATTAATTAATCATTTTATTAATTTAAGAAATAAATTAATTATAAGTGAATTAATTTACTAATTAAATTAACTAATTAATTTAATTAATTAATTAATAGAAAATTAAATTAAAGTCTTGACTGTAGGACTCTTGTTGATGTAGATAAAACTCTTTTGTTCTTCAACAATAACCTTTCTAATCATTTGGACTTTTTGATGGATAATCTTCACTGACATTGTTGACGTTGACACCCTGTGTCCATCAATCATCTTTCCTTCCTTGATATGGAAGTTTAGAATAATTGATTCCGTCAATTCATCCTTAGTATGTGACAATCCTTACAGTACATTTGAATATATACATTTATGGTTGGTAGTGTTTGAAAATGTCCCGATGAAGTTGACTCTTTACAAATGGCCTTGGTTGACAGGACGAATTCAATAGACTCACTATGTTGAGAGAATGAACCTAGTAACAGTTTTGCCATTTGTAAATCTATACCCTTTTGAGATGATATAAATTAGTTAGCAGTTGTATTGGTTTTAATTTCACATTCTAACTAGAGGCAGAGCTGCTGGAACACTCATAGATACTTCTCTTTTCTAGTGCACTAGAGGCACTTACTCTCTCACCCTCTTTAGTTGATATTATTTTTTCAAGGGGTTTAGTAGATGAAGTTATATCTGTTTGAGTGTTTGGTTCTATGATCTGTGTTAGAGATTGTAGGTTTTCAATCCTTTGATCTTGTCATATAGCCACTGAGGGCTCAATATATCAATTGTATATATATATATATATATATATATATATATATATATATATATATATATTTATACCAATTGATTAGAGAATATATCAAGATCGAGATTACCTGCTTTACTTCGAGTCTATTGCTCATGTTCGGCAGAACACAGATATAATTTTATTATTAGTGATTTTCAGATAAATAATATATATTATCACTAACAACAACAAAAATCACAATTAATTGCAATGAAACAATAACAAACTATCAATATATGATAATTAATAATAATTTCAAAAAGCAAGTAATTATGCTCATAATATTTCATCGTATTAAAACTATAAAACTAATAAACGATGAATTGCTTCAATTCATAATTTTAATAAGATAAAATATCCTTGTTAAATACTAAATAATCATAAGAATGAAAATTAGCATTTAACTTTATACAATATATCTAATAAGTGTACTCAAGAACATGACAATTATACTCATAACAATTATCAATTATACTCATAACTACTTGGACTTTTTGATTACGAATCTTCACTGACATTGTTGACACCCTGTGCACTGGTGTGGTTCACGGATGACTAACTACAATGTTGATTCTCATTTTTGCTGTAGTGGTCTTTGTATCTTGTCTTCTTTTTGTTCTTCCTCTATAATTTTCTTCCTCTGAAATCTTTCTGTAGTAGGCACTTAAAAACTTCTGTATCTTCTGAACTCCTTGAGATGCTACTCTTTTATTTTACACTGACGCTTGATAATATAAATGAACTTCTTTCAATGTTGAGTAACAGTCTTGTCAGAATTCTTCTGATATTCTAATTTTTGTGTCTAGTTGACATTCTTCGACTTGATTACTTATTCAATATTTATTATTTAATTCGCTTTCTTATCTGAGTTGAGTTGTCATCTACTTATTATAAATAGGATTAATTATATGATTTTCATTTGTGATCCTCATAACTAACAGGATGACTTCGGTTTGGATTAAAATCGTATGAATTTCAGATAAAAATCGTATTAAATTCAGTTCAGATCTTTTTATTTCGAATCATATTTTATTTGGATTCAATATTTTTGGTTAGATTAAGTTGAATTACCGTCGAACCGAAATATATGTGGTTAAGTCGGTTTGTCAAATTAGATTTAAAATTCGATAAAACGATACCAAAAAAATTAATAACCCCAATTAAGTAATATATTTCTCTAATCCTGACTTGGCCCAATATGATAAAATAATATCTTTGTTAAATGTTTAGTATAATATTTTAATAAAACATTTGAGGGCCAAATGAAAAATAATATAATATAATTTTTTGTACATATATAATATATAATATTACTTATTTTTAAAATATAAATTTATATTCACTTTTTCTACTTTCCGGCAAATTTAAAATAAATACTGTTGTTACCTTTTTAATATTTTATTTTATAAACACATGTATTACACGTGTAGATTATGTATAAGTAAAGTGAATGTACTTGTGAGTGTAACTAATTATAAGATGGTTTGTTTGAAATATTCTTAGAGTCTATAATTTAATTCAAGTTATATTTAGTTTGGATAATTTTTTATTCGAATTTGATCGGTTTTGCGTCATTAGCGGATCTAGTATTTTGAATTATTTTTAGTAAATATTTCGGTTCTGGATCATTTTCAGATCAGATCCAATCAGTTTTCGGATCATTTTTGGATTTGATTATATTAAAACAATATCGGTTAGGATCAGATTGTTTCGATTCAGTTATATCTTTGGATTAATAAATTCGGATACAAAATCAGATCTCATTTCTACACATTTTTGTTCGGTACTTTGGATTTAGACCCATTTTACTAGGTCTCTTCACGAGGTCCAATCCATAAGCTATAAGGAGAATTATAAAAGCTATACTCCAATAAGTTAACTCATGAAACCTTTTAGGAGAGTCTAAAAGGGGAGTAACCACCCATAAATGAAGATCTATTTAGAGTAGAGGGTTCAGTTATGTAAAGATTCCACTAAATGTTCACTAGAATCTGCCTGATTGTTCTATGTCTAGAAGCTTCCACTAGATGAAGACTAGAACCTATTTTGGAGATATTTCAGTAGGTCAATGAACCTGGGAATTCACTTACAAGGTTTTAGCATTCCCTAATTTCCAAAAAACATGATTCAGGTTCTATTAGATAGGATCCTTAAAAACAACTTCCGGGCAGCAGGTTTCTGATAATAGTTTTATAATTAGAGTTTGAGATGATTTTTTCTCCTAAACTTTAGGAGCATGATTTATCACTTCAAAGGCAGCCTTCTAGTTGGATTGTACTTGACCAAATAAGATAATTATTATATATATATATATATAGGCAAGTGATCAAATAGAAAATAACTTAGAATAGAAAATAGAAAATAAGATCTACACCACATATTCAATCTAATCTAATGGCAAGGGGAACATCCACACACAAATCAAATACACCCTCATACACCCAATCCCACATAATCCCTCCGTTTTTAATTTGATTTTTCCCGTTAATTAGTGAAGTTTTTTTCAAATCTAACTTCACCATATTTTTCTCCATCTCCCAACAATCAGTTTGCATACCATATGTGATATATTCCGGTGACTTTTATTTTTTCGGCGATTTCCATTATTTTTTGTGAACCCAAGATATATAATTTAGTGATTTCTGTAATACAAATTAGTGATTTCTATAATACAAATTAGTGGTTTCTGTAATATTATTTAGTGATTGAAGTTTGAATCTGATAAGTGACGAATTTATTTTAATTATAAATTATATTGGCAGAAATATAACACATATGGTATGAAAACTGATCGTTGGGAGATGAAAAAAAATGTGGTGAAGTTAGATTTGAAAAAAACTTTTTCAATTGACGGGAAAAATCAAATTAAAAACGGAGGAGAATAGATGGGATTGTGTGTGTGAGGGTGTATATAATTTGTGTGTGGGTGCGGCAGGTATAATGATAAGGTTTTCTATTTCTCATTTAAGCTATTTTCTATTTGAGTAGGACTCTCTATATATATATATCATATGTATGTGCGCGCATGTGTGTACACATATGTGGGATAAATTTATATGAATGCCGCCTTTTTGTTGGATACGTCGGAGACCATATATGTACTTCTTATAGAATATTGCCAAATATGTTTAACTTGCAATACATATATGATCTCTAAAGTTTTTAACAAAAACACGATCTCCATATAATTTTTCTTTATATAAGTTGTGTATGTGTATATATATTTATTTATTTATCTATATGGAACTTTCAGAGAGTCCTACTCAAGTTAAGACACCTATTTCTGCACAAACCCTTCAAGATAAGCGTTTTAAGGAGGATTTATCACTTAAAAACGTGGCTGCTCAGTTGATTAATGATACCTAAAAGATGAGAACGACATTCCTTATAAATAGTATAATTATGACGGTAATTTGCAGGAGTTCCAAGAAATATATCATGTGGAGAATCATATATACTTCTGTATTAAATATTCATTTCAGAATATTTGGGTGGTGTAACAATTGGCCTGTTTGGCTGGATTTAAAAATAAGTCCTTTTGAACTTATTTTCGGGTAAAAATTTCATATTTTGATAAATGTTTTTTATACAAGTATTTAATGTATATTTGAGATTCTATAAGTTGTAAAAAAAAGTCAACTTTTTTCAGAAAAAGTTAGGAATCTCTAACTTTGTCTTAAAATAAGTTGACTTATTCTGAAAAAAAGTTCCCCCAAACACCCCCAATGTTTTGTTACATTCTTATTCCCCGAACCCTGCAAACTCAGTTAAACCATCACCAAACCACCATCCACCTACTCCGAAAATTTTATTAAGAAATTCGCTTTGCAACTAAAAACTTATTTTTCTTTCACTATTCCATCGTAAAGCCTTCGTATTATTATACTAAATTTCTCTCACAACATTCATCGCAAGTTATATACATATAATCATTTAGAACGAGTGTAGGTCGATATATATCTCTTTTTAATAATTTAATTCAAAAATAATAATTAAAAATTTGAAGAATAATTTTAGAACTAGTAATTAGAAAAAAATACTCTCAAACTATCTATAAAAATTGATATTTAAATTTGACAAAAACATAGCTTTTTTTTCAAATCGGGGGCCATATACGGCTCATATACATACATACACGTACATACAAATAAAACCCTCGTTTCAGTTCTAACTTCTCGGAGCTTTTGGTTTTATCAGAACTCTTACAAGGTACTCTCTCTTCATTCTTACAAGCTCCAATTAATATTTAAGATTCATAAATTTGTGTGTGTGTGTGTGTGTTTCTAATGGGTTGTTTTTTTTGCATATATGTGTGTAATGTCTGAATTGTTGAGTATTGAAGATGGTTGAGACACTGTTTCAAGATATCTTTCGAGTTGTAGGGTTAGACCCAGATGGTAAAAAGTTCGATAAAGGTCAGTAATTTTTTATTTTCTTAGTTCTTGTTGGGAAATCTTTGGGGGTTGTTTTGAAATATGAATTGTGTGGTACTGTGATTTAATTTAAGTGGTTTGTTTAGTTAAATTAATTGATTTAAGAAAAAGTATAATCGTTTGATTCGGAACCAGAATTTTATGTAATGAGTGGAAGATTTCAGCGGTGATAATTTCGATAGTATAATTAATGAAGATGCCTAATGAATCCACTTTTCTGAACTCATTGATGAATTTCACGATTGATATAACGAAAAAGCCGAATATGGGTTTACGAAGGCAACTATTTGAAGTAAATGGCCCATTCTTGGCTTATTTTATGAGAAAATGAGTCTGTATAGGTTGATCATGGATTACTCCTGCTGAGCCTTCTCTCGAAAATTCAAATGTTTTAATTTTTAATGGTTTCGGGGACGCGAATGAACCTTCCCTTTGGTTCTTTTTCCCAAAACCTTCCTTTTTTAAGATTGAGAGTTCCCACTGAGGCAGAGTTTCTCCTTTATTTCTTTAAGACCCCAGAGTGACTCCGCTCTAACCAAAGCATTCTTAGAATGAGTTCACTGTATGATTATGTGGAATGGGATGGGGTTCTACTACAGAGCAACTGGGCATGATTTTAGGATTGGTGATTGCTAATATGATGTGCTAAGTCTTATATGTGTTGTTTCAGTGCATTATTTTGTGCTAGGCTATAGATACTATAGTGTTAGGATGATAGCAATTGATTGGCTGTTTCTAGTTTCTCATAGTAGTAAAAAGATCTTTGAGCTACCCATCTACCCATTAGCTGCAGTTGTCATATATATCAGCAAGTGTATTTTTCATTTGTTTGTTTAAGGTTTCAAAGTAATGTACCTTGATATAGAATTAGGATATTACTTTTTATTTCTTGACTGGCTGAAACCTTTTTCTTGGGACGTTTAACTATGCAAATATGATCTAGCAGGCCTTACAACCTGTAGTATAGCTGCTTTGCTTTACACATCTAGGGTTGTTATCATGTAAGAACAACCACTTTATTTTCAACTGACCAAGATAGTTCTATATATATCATTTAATATATATAGATGACAGCCGATGTTGTATTGCGTTGTGTAGTAACTCGTATTGAAGCAAAGAGCGAGCAGTTTGACATGTACATGCAGCTCGACGTGAATACAGATATATATCCTTTGCATGAAGGGGATAAATTTATGATGGTATTGGCATCCACACTAAACTTGGATGGAACACCTGATACTGGCTACTTCACTCCGGTAATTTGTTTTTATTTTGGCATTTTTCGTCATCCCCTCGTAAGTTTCTTCTTGATATTTGTTTTTGATTTAATTGTTGACAGCAGAGATATCCTTCACATAGAAGGGTTAAGTCAGTGTTGCATGGTTCGTGGGTCAGCCTATGGAATCGCGATCCAGTTCCCTTGTTTTGGAACACAATTCCTTTTCGATTCGGATCACGTTCTAGTTCGCCAACTCCAACGATCCCCCTTATAACTCCGAAAATCATTATGTAAAAAGGAGAAAGAATAAAAAATAAGAAGATAACCTCGATTACTTGAACATATTTGAATCCCCTTAATATTATGTGTAGTAACTTTAAAATTTTACATTTCCTAATTAATTTACTTATATATTTTAGTTATAAAATAGTAACTGAAACATAGATACAATAACAAATATACATAATATTTTCTAAAGAAATAACTATAAAAGGGATCCTCATATCGACCGGCGTATCCGATTCGCGGGTCACCGTACCCGATTCATAAAAATTAACGTTACACGTACCCGACCCTGTACCACGTACCCGAATGACCCGTGAACCGTGCAACACTGGGTTAAGTACAGCCCGATATTGTGTGTGAGCAAATTCTGGTTGCTGTGACTAAAAGGTAGTAATGAATTGCACATTTTTACTATGCCAAAAAGGTTTTGCATTGGTATATGAATAGATATGGAAATTACATTTCACAACTGCGTGGAAATATCAGTTCATTATCACCTCTCTCTTTGTTATATACAATAGGTTAGAGATATTACTACGAGTACTTATTGAATGCATATGTTTCTACGACATATATGACATGCTTCAAACTAAAGAATATGATTAGTCTACAAAAACCTTCCGACTGAGAAGTACTTGATAGATAGACAGTTTTTGCTGAAAGTTTTTATTGAGTGTGGTAGAAAGTTATGTCTCAAGACAATGATCTGTTTTATTAGAGGACAACTGAAGCATTGGATAGTTGTAAACTCCCAAGTCCTGACTTATAATCTTATTGCCCCTAATTTTGATTCAACCAACAACTTTGCAGTTATCTGATACTACAATAACAGTCATCATTATTCTTTATTTTGTATTACTAATAAGATTATTGAATATCTGAAAACACACTTGAGTGACTTCTAGGTTATACAGAATGCCATGGTGGTCATCAACTAGTGGGCTTAGACTGATATGTAAATAACAATCGAGTCCCACTGCAAGATTCACAATAATTGAACTAGATATGAATTATGAAGAGCTTGGAATGGAAAGTATAAGCCTTATCTAAAGCTTATTACATGTACATGAACACACCTGTCTCTCTTGGTCCTCAAGCTCAAGCACTAACATTTTTTTTTAATTTTCAGGGTGGGCGAAAATCCCTTGCAGACAAGTTCGAGTATGTTATGAATGGGAAACTATATAGAATATCAGAGGAAGGTTCAGGAGCAAATCTTAAGGCGTAAGCTAACTTTTGTAGTCTAACTTTTATTATCGTGTGCATATACCTTTTATGCCTAATGCCGATAAACCATTCTTATAGTTTTTGTAGTGGTACTCAGTTTACCCATGTTCGTTAATTTTGTAACGCTGGAGTGCCTTAACTAAGAGATTTTATTGTCTTCAGGGACATTTATGTTTCTTTTGGTGGATTGCTGATGATGCTGAAGGGGGATCCCTCCATTGCTGCTAAGTTTGAGCTTGATCAGAGGTTGTTTATCTTGATGAGGAAGGTATGAATGGCCTTATTTATTGTAAATTAACTTATTTTTGTTTGGGCTTCATGGGGCGATTGATCAAGTTCATAGAAAGTCCCTGAAAATGATATGGGGTGCCGCTTTCGAACATATTATATGAAGATTAGATACATTTGTTAAATAGATGACACAACTTTAAGTTGGTGTGAATAAATTTTATAGGGTTGCTCCCATTGCTCTTCTATATTCATTAGTGGTGCAATAAAACCAATCGAATGATGCGTAGGAAGTAGCATAAAATCACTGCATTACACTTGAAACACATGGTTTCAGAACAATGATAGAGGGCACACACTAGACTTTCATTTTCTCTATCTAAATATATAAATTAATTAATCAAATGCGATGCAATAACACTATACTAGGAATATCTGCTTCTTGCATTAGCTAAATGATTTCCTGTTAGGAATCAGCCTTAGTAGCAGTCTATAGTAATATGAGCAGTCTATTGCCCCGTTTGTCTCAGCTTATAAGCTGCTTATAAGCTGAAAAAGTTGGTATATATGTACTTTTTCTGAAAATAAGTAACTTATTTTCAAATTTGGAAATAAGATTTGGTCTTAAATTTCTAAAATAAATATTAATTTTCAAAAAAAAAATGAAAATACTTTAAAAAAAAAAGTAACTTATTACTTATAAGCTAAGCCAAACACCCCCTATAACTGTAACAAGTACTAGTAAGGGTATTTGCGTCTTTTCACTGAGAAGTAGTTACAAGTCAGTCTCTGTAGACAGAACTAGTAGTATTTTCTGTTATGCATTATAAAGATATGAAAATGGAACTTGTTCCACCGGTCTCTCTCTCTGCAGTCTTTTCTCTAGAAACTTCTATCTTCTTTTACAAGTTTTCTATCTCTGCTAATATCTCTCTGAATTCAACTCTAGACTCTATCTCTGATCTCAATGTTATACCACTCTCTATCACTAATTTGCTGCATCAATTTACTGTTCAATTGCATAAATATAAAGAAAATACCAAGAACATATAAAATCACAAAACTATAAACCTCAATTCCTGACATTTCCCTGGTCAGAACTCACATGCTGTAGCATGAATTTTCCGGGAAAGCTATTATTTTCATCCTCAGCAGGTTGTACCCTTGCCAAGGAGCAATCCTCAACAGGTTGTACCATTAGCTTAGTAATGTCCATTTCTTAAGCTAATTGGACTCTTTTCGTATGGCCCTTCAGCCCTGTCATATTGTGAAATTAGACTTCCCCTGTGTTCCTGAACAATCCCCCCCCCCCCAAATGCAGACCCCCTGTTTTGAGAGCATTGCCTACCAGTTTTATTTTTCTAAGAACAGTGCTTTGACTCTTCCTTTGCATACTTATTGACATGTTCAACAGTTGGATTTACTGGTATCCTGCAAAATGAGTTGACAGGCTCTTGTCTCCCGGCTTTGTTGAGATCCATTAGAGCGGTCACTTCGTTATATCAAGTCTTGTATATATTAGAGCAAGTCCAACAGTATCCTAACTCATTCCCTATAAATATTATAAAATAATGACTCCTAGTAATTTAAGGATACCAATTTTAGTGTAAACTCCAACAATAATCCCTATTCTCATTCCTCATTATTATTATAATAATAAATTTGAATCTAACAATGAGGGAAATGAGAAAAAAGGAGGGAAAAAGGAGAGAAGTGAATATTTTATTCATAAAAATAAAATAGGGGATGACTAGAGGATCCCTATTATTAGGACATGACTATTAAAATTTAGAATATCCTAGTGATTTAGGGAATCACTAGGATACTGTTGGAGTGATATTTTCTATAATATTCCCTATTTTTGAGCTTAAGAGCTCATTTAGAAAAGCTGTTGGACTTGCTCTTACACATTAATCTGAGTATGTTTATTCCATTTTACTTGCGACCTTAATAAAAACAATGAGAAGGACAATGCAGCAGGATGATTAAATAAGTGATAACTATTACTACAAAATGATTGGTGCCTAAATACTAGCTTACATTTAACATTTGTGGTTCAACTGTTTAGAAATAGTGACACAACTGGATTTCACCTATGAGTTAAGTGTACTTCATCTAGCATGATACATCTATATAATTTATCTATTTCTGATTTTGCAGGCGGACAGGCAGTAGTCGTAGATATTAAATTTCAGCAGCTTGTTCAAGTTGACTCTTCCTATTAATAACTATTTCAGGCCATTAGCATTCAGATAATGGTGTTCTTGAAATGTTATGTTATCTTCATTGTTAATGGGATGATTGCTTGCCTACTATGTTGTGTCAAACTGGAAGCATAAAAACCTTTGAAGATTACTAATTTATTGCAGTAAGCTATGTTGTTTTTGTGTGGCACTTCATTCATTAAGAGCTCATAAGTTCTGTTGTTCAATTTCAGTAACTATTCTTTAATTTGGTTTATAACCATAGAGGTGGGAATATTTTTCCCTGGTAAGGATTTTTGAAATGTATTTTACATTAGCAATTATATAAATATTAAATTGAAGAAATAAATGTGAAGAATAAAGAAATGACTTTGAAACTATCAGATTGGGAAATGATAATACGAGACCTTGTATAATAGTAATTTCCCATTGCCAAAATATATTAAGAAAAAAGTTTGATAAATTTTTATACAATTTTAATTATTATATTGAAAAATAAAAATTAAATTAAATTTTAAAATAGTCAAATATTGGAGATAATATTATAACGAAATAATTTTAAAAAATTATATTTGAATTTATATTGAAAAAAGTGAAACATATATTAAGAGCTAAATTTTATTTTCAAACAAAATAAAATCCTAGGCACAAACCTAAGAGCATTTCCAAGGGTGGAAACTCATTAGCTAAGTAATTTATGTGGCATGTAGGTGAAACTGTTTAGAGAATATCTAAAAATTGAGGTCATCCAATTATACTTTTCCTTAACAAAAAATATAGATAATCATATTTGATTTTTTACATTTGTTGGACCTATAAACCTTTTAGGTATAATTTTACATAATTATACATAACTCTATTGGAGTACATACACTTCCTATTAGTTAAAATATCACATAATTATTATAACTAGCCATTTTACTTGATAACTTTACCTATCACCTTGGAGATGCTCTAAATCCCTTATCAAAAGTCCGGTTTAGTAATTATTATCATAGCCACTAGAAAATACGTAACTGTTCTGAAATCAAGTAAAAAAATGTTTGATAAAATTTAAAAACAGTTTTCTAAAATAGTGTTTTTAGTCTAAAAATTAGTCTTAAATAAAGCATTCTCCCATGTTTTTTGAACAACCGCTTTTCAATTGTTACGCGAAATAATAACAAATTTTATCATCAAACTTTTTCAAAAACATTATTTTTTATATTATATCTTAAAATATACCTAAATAAAAAATTATTACTAAACAATGATCTATTTTTTCTCGGAACATAATATTTTTTAACACAATCACAACCAGACCCTTAATATATGACTCTTGATATAAGTTGAGAATCAATAGATTAGCAATATATTTGCATCTGGATCTCATTGAGAGTAATTTCTGAGCAAAGTCACGGCAACCTTACATTCTTAAACGTAACAATAGATAATATCTAGTTTCATCCATCGGTACTGATGAATACACTAATGGATACCTCGTTGGATGTTTTCGAACCATTTACCAAAGAAAACAGCTAATAGAATCACCGGAAGTATAAAAACAAGGAGCAGAAGACCACACCGTTGGCAAGAACAAAACCTTTGCATCTGACCACACCTGCAGGAATAATATTTCTTACCACATATGTAGCAAAATGAAGTCCTGCATCTGCATCAAAAAACCAACACATGTTAATTGCAAAATCTCGTTGTTAATAATTTGTATGCAAGCATGTACTAAAGATTGTCTATTTGCCCCATGGAGGGACATCTGCATGCTGTGGCGGACCAACATTGAGTTATGACTTGTGAGCAACATAATTTGTCAGGAAATTTGGTTCTGCAAATTGAATAACTGATCTAGAAGGCTAACTACTAACTAGTCAAAAAGAATAAAGGAAAAGGGTAACTACTAATGGATGTCGAAACATGACAAGTTCTATCCATGCACAAAGTAATTCACAACTTTTTTGGAGACTATTTGTTATAATGCATGCGGTTGTACAGTTGTACATTCTCTACCTAATCAGGATGAAGCTTCTGTTTTAAAATACAGTAAGCGTTGACACTACAGTAAGGTGATCATACTGATATTGGACCTTATAAGAAATATTAGACGATAGAGAACATACCGGCATGTTACCATCTGGCAACCATCTAAAAGCTCAACAGCTTGAGCACAGTTAGGACATTGAGTCCACTTGAACTTCTCTACAAGCTCCCCAAATGCTACATCATTGGCATCTTCCCTTTGTTGATACTCAAAGCACCAGTACCCTTCATGCCATGGGACCTTACACGTGTAGCTAAAAAGCCTTTTACAATTTGGACACTGGGTTTTTCTCACAGTTCCTCTACATTCATTGATAACTAAAGCTGAGCAGTTTCGATAAGGGCAGTAACATTTTTTATAGACCAGAAGCGAGGAATCACAAAGAAGATCACACCACTTAGTGAAAAGTTCTGCTGAAATGATTGTTCGACATAAGAGAGGATCTAACAGTTGCTCACAGTCCAAAGCTGGACACTTTATGATAGCTACAGTGTCTTCAAGGTTTGCTTGAATGTACTTGGCTAAACAATCAGTGCAAAAAGGATGTGTACAACTGTCATTGTTCCTAAATTTCTTCTCTGATGACATGGGTTCAATGCATATCTCACAAGTGATTTTCTCCGAGCTTTCTGATTCATATGCAACCTGCTCCAAATTTTCTGGATTCACTTGCTCGAAATAAGGTGAATTCACTTCTAACTTTTGCTGTGTGTTCCCCCATTATTTGTCTGCAAAATTAGTCAATTCAATTAAGTAAACTCTAAGAACAAAATATGAAATTGTTTATAAACAACATTAGTGCAGGAATTTATCTATAGTATAAATTTCTAACTATATTTTTGTTGCTGTTAATGGGGCACTCTGTATTTTGACACTCAATCTGGTATTCCTAAATCCTAGCACAAAAAATACCCTTTTTCTGTCTGGTAATAAATGAAAAAAATTTCACAAACAACCTAGTTTACAATGTGAGGTATTGTCTGATCTAAAGCTCATGTCTGGACTCTGGCCATGGTTTTGCTCGGTAAAAGACACATTGCTTGAGAGAGAGGAGTTAGGCTTATAACGTGCCGAGTCCCTCGATTCCTAGTCAGTGTGAAATAGTGGTAGCAATGCCATGGTAGAGTCCCATGTCTTCACACACAGGCCTAGGATCACAGTGGCGAGGTATTCGCCAGCTTTGAAGCTAATACCCGAGTTAGCACTTGGCAGGTACAAGAAACTGCCCTCATGTATGATACAGTCATGACATAGATATCCTTAGTTCTCACTAATAAGTTTATACATCTCAAATGTGCAGACCACCAAAACGATACATTCTTAACTAAATTATCACAATTCTTGTACAAGAACAAAAAAGATATCAGAATTCTTGTACAAGAAACAAGAACTTAAATCACCAAAGACCTCCTGGTGGTCTAATGGTATCTTCCTCGCTTTCTTTACAGAAAGGTCAAGGGTTCGATACTTCTCGTTAAACAACACGAGGTGAGTGCGTTTCAATTATAAAACAGAACACAAAGAACAGGAAAATATCACAAGAACAGGAAAATATTACAACCACAGTACTACTGAAAACAATTGAACTCCATCAATGATAAGCAGCCAGCTAAAAGCCTAAAACAAAACCCCATTGATGGTCAACAGTTATTATGAAGAACATAAATTAAATACAATGCTATGCATGCAATTCTTGAATGTACTACAAGCAAGTAAGCAACATACTGATACTGGTATGCACGGCGCGGATGGAGAGGTAATTGCAGAGGACATGCACACATAATTCATATCTAAATTAGAGGTAAGGAGGAGTTGGAGTAGAAAGTTGAATTTTACCGAGGGAAAGTTGAATTTTACTAAAGGAAAGTTGAACTTTACTTATAAAAACAAAAGTTACCATTAAGAACACCCTCAACTTAAATAGTTGTAATCAGAATTGATTTCGAAAAAAAAACTAGAGAATCGTAAGTAATATATCATAAGCACAATATTTAGTTTAGTAGTAAATTACAATCAATTAATTCATCATTTAATTTTTATGTACAATCTACAACATTATTTTTAGAAGTTATCATTTTAAATTAAAAATATATTTCATGGATCCATAATTCGATTAATTGATTATCTCGTGTAGTTATTTATATTTCATTATTCTATGTTTAAAACAACATCTTTTACTAACACAATTATATATTTCATTCTAACAATTTTGTATATAGAATCAATAATCTGATAAGGTCATACACAAACCCAATTATATATTAATAACAGATGCGAATCATGAGAGAACATAGCAATGTATCTCCCGCTGAAAATTTTAAAAAAAGTTTTAACTGAGCCTTGAATACCCTGTGATATCGTTCACAATAATTTCTGAGCCAATTCATGAAAAAAATACATTCTTAAATAGAAAATAGAACATTAACCAACATTTTGTTTCATCTATTGTTGATGGCTGCCTATCAAATGTTGTCACACTCAAATCTTGATAAATAACCCAACCATAATTCGTATTAGCAGCAGGATTGACACGAAGAGCAGAATATACCAGCAAAGTCCACACCAAAAGTAAGAACAAAAACTCTGCGGCTGATCACACGGGCCGAAATGGTATTCCTTACCACATCCGTGGCAAAATGAAGTCCCGCATCTGTCAGAAAGACCAAAGATACATATTAGTTGCAAAATCAAATTCTTAATCACAAAAAAAAAACACATGAACTGGAGAGGGAGATCAGGAATGCATAATTCTTGTTCTAACAGACTCAACTCGGACAGTACTACATCGATTAGAAATTGTCTATTTGTGATATAAAGACCCATCAGTAGAAGGTAAGGATGATGAAATATATTCAGCATCCGACCAGAGTTATGAGCAACAGAATTTCTCAAGTCGATCAACAGATCTAAAAGGCCAACTACTAGTAACCATGCCAAAAGTAAATGACAATTTTTATTTTGTAATGCATGTGCTCGTGGATGAAGCTTTTGATTTCAGCAAACACATTTGACGCTACAATCAGTTTATTATAATAATGGACTATATCTAAGTTCTAAGATATTTGACAAAAGTATTTTTATCTTTTAAAATATTTGTAAAGCAACTTTGCGATACAAAAGTATATTATACTACATTTTGTTTTGTTTGAGGTCATCATTCTTGAAGTAAACTTGATTGGCATGTTTTGTTTGGGGTAAAAATAGTGGAGATCATCATAAGGTAGACAAGTGAATATATTAAATATTACATTTTAGCACATGTCAGCATGTTTCATTAGAAGGTCTTGAAGAATTAACAATAAACATTTTGCAGAATCTCCTTGTATAAACAACTATGCCGAATCCATCACTTCATCATTTTCTTTTGGTTGTAGGGCTTTTGGCATTCAAAGTGCTGTATATCTAAAAAAAAATCATAAATATTAGAGAGAGATAGAACACATACCGGCATATAATATGTCGACAACCATTTCTACGCTCAACAGCTTGACCACAGCGGGGACATCTAGTCCACTGGAACTTCTCCACAAGCTCTCCAAACCTTACATCATTTGCATCTCTCCTTTGTCGAGACTCAGAGCACCAGTACCCTGCATGCCACGAAACCTTACACTTATAGCAAAAAAACCTTTTACAATTTGGACACTTGGTCTTTTTAACATATCCTCCACACTCATTGATGATTAACGCGGAGCAGTCTTGATAAGGACAGTAACATCTTTCATAGAGCAAAACGGAGGATTCACAAAGACAATCACACCACTTGGTGAAAAGTTCTGCTGTAATGATTGTTTGACATAACAGAGGATCTAACAGTTGCTCACAGTCCAGAGCTGGACACTTTATAAGAGCTACAGAATCTTCAAGCTTTGCTTCAATGTACTTGGCAAAACAATCAGAGCAAAAAAAATGTGTACAACTATCATTGCTCTTAAATCTCTTAGCTGATGACATGGGTTCAATGCATATCTCACAAGTGGACTCTGACGTTCCTGATTCAGTAGCAACCTGCTCAGAATTCTCCGGTTTCACTTGTTCGAAATTGGCCAAATTCACTTCTAACTTTTGCTGTGTATTCCCCATATTTGTTCTGCATACATCGTCAGCCCAAAAAAGTAATTGTTAAGAGCAATAATATGAAACTGTTTGTGAAGAGCAGTAGTGTAGGAATTTATCAACACTACAGATTTCTAACCGTGTTTGTTACTGAGGATGCACTAATTCTCTTTTTTGAAATTCAATATGCTATTTTTATGTATATTTAGTACTAAGGTACATAGCACACCGGCCTAGGCTCATAGCAGCGAGCCATTTTCCAGGTTTGATTGTCATGACTTCGATTTTCTATGTTCATACTAATAAATCACTAAATCTCAATGTGCAACCCTCTAAACACAATAACATCTACTTAAATTACCCAATATGGTTTCAACATGGAATCAGAAAGAGAAAAATCAATTAAATCAAACTATAGCACCCAATACCCAGACCAATTCTAAAAATATCCAGGCTCTATATAATCTCACACTCTGTATCTACAGTAAATTCCAAATCTTGGAAAAGAACTGATAAATATCACAATTCTTGTAAAAAACAGAAATCACTATTCTTTTACAAGAATATAAAATTATCGAAATTCTTGTTCAAGAACAGAAATAATATCACAATTATACTACTAAAAAGATATTAAACATAAAATGATCAAGAAGCAAGTAAGCAACATTTACAAGAAACAGAAAAGATATCACTATTCTTCTACAAAAACATAAAAACATCACAATTCTTGTTTAAGAACCGAAATAATATCACAATTATACTACTTAAAATCTACAAACATAAACCCTACTAATGATAAACAAGCAAGCAACATTTACTAGAAACAGCAAAGAGATCTCTATTTGCCTTCGAGAACATAAAAATATATCAATTCTTGTTTAAGAATTGAAATATACACCCCCATCAGTGGAAAAAAATGCATACAACTATCATTGCTCTTAAATCTCTTAGCTGATGACATGGGTTCGATGCATATTTCACAAGTAAAGGACTCTGACCTTCCTGATTCAGTAGCAACCTGCTCAGAATTATCCGGATTCACGTGCTCGAAATTGGCCAAATTCACTTCTAACTTTTGCTGTGTATTCCCCATATTTGTTCTGAATACATCGTCAGCCCAAATAAGTAACTTTAAAGAGCAATAATATGAAACTGTTCGTGAAGAACAGTAATGTAGGAATTTATCGACAGTACAGATTTCTAACTATATTTGTTACTGAGGATGCACCAGTTACACTCTATTTTAAAAATCTATCTGCTATTTCTATGTATAATTCAGCACTAAGGTATGTGGCATACCGCCCTAGGCTCATAGCAGCAAGCATCTGCAAGGTTTGAAGGTCATAACTTCAATTGTATCTGTTCATACTAATAAATCATTAAACCTCAATGTGCAACCCTGTAAACATAATAACTTCTTGATGAAATTACCCAAATGGTTAAAACATGATACCAAAAAGAGCAAAATCAATTAAATCTAAAATATGCAGGCTCTATTGATCTCAAACTCCGTATCAAGATAAAAAATTCCAAATCTTGCAAAAGAACAGAAAAATTCAATTCTTGTACAAGTACAAAATATTATCGAAATTCTCGTTCAAGAACAGAAATAAATTACCACAATTAAACCACTAAAAAGCCATTAAACATAAACCCCAACAAGGAAGCAATGATCAACAAACAAGTAAGCAACATATACAAGAACAGCAAAGATATCACAATTCTTCTACAAGAACTTAAAAATATTACAATTAAACATAAACCCCACTAATGATCAACAAGCAAGTAAGCAACATTTACAAGAAACAGCAAAAATATCACAATTCTTGTTCAAGAATTGAAAAATATTACAACCCCATCAATGATAAGCAGCTAAACACAAACCCCATTAATGATCAAGAGTTATTATGCAACAACAAGCCATGAAAAAGAGAAATATAATACATGCAATGCAATTCTTGTATGCATATTTTGAAAGTATATACATACATATACATAAGCAAGTAAGCAAGATAATGGTACGTACGGATGGAATGGTAGTTGCAGAGGACAGTTGAAAAGGAAGTGTAGTAGACACCAAAAACTCAGAAATTATATACAGCATATACTTACAAAAAAGTGAGAGTATTTGATGTAGTTGGCAGGGCTGGAGTGTGAACTTCAATTTACTAGAAAAGGAAATATTACCATTCATATGATTGTCCGTATAAATGATTGTCAGTATAAAGATGTAAATTCTTAAATATCATCAACAAAGATATAAATATGTTTGTTAGAATAAAAATGTAAATTTGTAAGTATTTTTAATTAATTAATTGATTAAGGTTTGATTATTGTGAGTACAATAATCAACTTATACTATTTTTAAATTTATTTGTAAATAAAATGATTAAGGTTCGATTATCAATCAATATTAATAATTAATTTAATATTATTTTAAAAGAAATTATATTAAATCTTAATATTAAAATAATATAAACATCAATTTTAAAAAAATTAAATTTTTATAATAAAATTATTATTAAAAAAACTCATACTATATATAGAGAGAGAGTTTTAGTCTTTAAGATATTTTTAGATTGGGCAAAAATTTAACGTGATATTTTAGTTGTATAGTTATTAGGGGGAAATGTTTTTAAAGTTAATTTTAGATAATTTACCTAAAGCAAATAGTATTTTGATTATAAAAAGTGGATGACATTTTTGTAATAATCTACCTCTTATATTTACCAAAATAACCTTGATATTTTGTTATGATTTAGTGAAAAAAAATTGTGATTTTATAATATTCGATTCTTTTACTATGGGTTTATTAAAATTTATGAAATAGTGTGTGTTTATCTATATTTAATTTAATCATTTTTATAATTATCATAATTATAAACAAATTAGAATGAAATTGATTAAATTTATAACATTGTAATTTATAATAAGTATTCCATTTTTATAGTTAACTAATAGAAATCGATAATACAATAATAAATTATTAATATCCTCTTTATCACGAGTAAAATAAAAAAAAATGGAAACTCGTTTCGTTAAAATGGATAGTTGGATGATAACAAAGAAATAAAATTTTACTTCACGTGTCTACAGGAGTGTATATAATATTAGTGTAAATTTCTCTAAAAAAATTATTTTGTACCGAATTAATATATAATAGATTTTTTTATATTATAAAAAATATATAATATTACATTTATTAAAATGTCAATATAATTTAATATAATATATGATAGGTCTTCTAGTAAAAATCTAAATAATATATTAAGTTATAGAGAATATGAAACCTAATATTGATTTTAAGTAACTATTTTAATAAATAAAATAACTGTATTTTGATAATTATGGTATTCAAAAGGAACCTAAAATAATTTTTAAGACCTCCTCCATACATATAAAATCTTTTGTATGTCATCTAATTTAAATAAGAGAAAACTGGACCTGAGGATGATCTTAAGGTTATATTAGTATAAATTCTGAGTGACATTTTTATAAATATTAAGTTCTTTCCTATGCATTTATATAAATACCCTTATGTTTATATTCTGAGATCCTCAGGCACATCAAGCGCTTTAAATAAATGTATGATATGTATCTTAAGCTCTATAATCTCATTTTGATATGTACAATTAAAATAATATCTACAAATATTATATATATCAAAATATCAAAATTATTTTATTTACTATCTCAAAAAAGTTACCTAAGATTAATCTTAGGTTAATCTTTAATGTTGTGTTTAGTTGGGTTGAATGAAATTAAAAGAAATACAATGAAATTTGAACGAGTAAATATTCAAAAATTATATTGTTACCTCCATTCCATTTCTAATAAAATATACCATAATTTAAGTTTCAATCTGAGATGAAATGCTCCACTATCTCTCATATACAATTTTTTCCTAATTTTGATCAAAAAAATTTTACGTTCATCATTTTTTTTCAAAACTTCCATACTTATCTACATAAATTTTCTTTATTTTTACTCATTTTATTTAATTCTCCAAACCAAACACAACATAAGTTATAATTATATACTTCAACTGTCCTTATTTACATGTCCACTTTATTTTTTGTACAGCCAAATTAATTTATCTTTGATTTTAATTTAAAAATAATATATAATTGAATTTTTTTAAAAAAAATTATTGCTAAAAAGTATATATATATATATAATTTACTTTAAAATATATATTTTAGTTTTTTAAAATTATAAAAAATAATTTTAACATTCAATAAAAAAAATTAATCAATTTAACTCTAAAAACTTAAAATGTACGTATAAATAGGGACGGAGAGCTTCTAAGTTTTATTTTTTGTTAATCGGAGTAGATTTGAGCCGAATCGAGCGTTGGTTTTGGGTTGGCCAGAATTCTGAGAAGTTGAACTGAACATTCGCAGAGGGTGTTGTGTTGTAGATATTCTGGTATAATTTTTATGGATGACAAGATTGTAATGCTCCTGATTCTTTTTTATATATATTTAATAATTTCCGCATGAAAATTATATTGGTTGGTTAATAATCAAGAACTACAGGAGCCTTTACCTGTAGTATGCATCTGATTTAATTCACGATAGTAAGTAATGCTTACTTGTGTGTGTATCTATGTGTGCTTATTCATGTGATTATTTGATATTAGGATCTTGTACTACCTTAAGTAAATAAGTTTTGTGATATTATGTGTTAACTTTATGCATTCAAAAGTTGCGACCATATATGTAAGTTGTCTGGGTAGCCCTGCATCATAGTAAGAAAAATTAGGCTTACTTGAGTTAGTTGCCCGATGCATGCCTTGGTTGTCATCAAATTTTAATTTATGTATTCATCTTGATTTTCCCCTGAAAGGCAGCAATTAGTGACATCTCTTTGAAACAGCGGTGAGGCCTTGTTTATATATGTATTTTTGATTGGTAAGAGCAGTTATGCTAAGATATATCTTAGGCTCCCTAATCCCTTTAAATGATATGTCCTCGTCACAAATTTTACGATTGAGACTTCAATAATCATATCGCACTCCCTGTTAAACTGATTGATTATATTATGTGCTTTTTTTGTCCAGGATAAGACAGCTCCAAAGTTCTTAAGAGAAATGAGTCAAATGACAAATAGTGCTTTTATTTCAAAATGTGATCAACACAAGGCTGTTTTAGCTTCTGGAGAGTGAGATACAGGAGGCAAAATTTAAGACGGATGCACTGACAGCTCAACCGCAGTCTGTCAAGTTTACTTCTTCCACGTTATTTTTGCGGTTTTTCCTCATAATGTATTACCTTAGTTTTGATAATTGTTCTCGTGTTGTTCAGAAGTGCAACCAATGTGATCAACTAGATTGTAGGGAGTGTCAAAACCAGTATTGCCTTTTGTATATTAGTTATGCGGTTTGTGCCTTCATCCAATTCGTTGTACATTCGAGATTTAGGTATTACTCTGTATGTTTCTGCCTCATGTCAGATACATTACGCTGATTGAGCCTTCAGATAGTATCTGTAAATCTTTGCCAAAGAAACATCGTATCTCATGCATGACAGTAACCATTAACGAGGAATTAGTTATAGCATTCACAAGTTTCTAGTGATGGATTTATATTAATTTTAAGCACACTGCTGACTGATGAGCAATATACATTGTTACTATAATGTCGGCAGGGCAAAGATCACGGCACAGTATAGCAATTCGCATCAATATCAGTTCGTACAATAAAATGCAACTATCAGAGAATGTGTGATTGGTACATCAAAATTAATTTCATTTCATCGAGTCTGAGCAATATAAAATCAGATACCGAAGCAATATGCCAATTAGCTACTGGTTGTTGCATATCTAAGTTATTGTTAATTATATCTTCACCTCAATTATATTGTCTTTTTTGTTCATTTATTGCAGCACTTTTTTCTTAAAACATAAAAATTGATAAGATATTGAAATTGAAAGCATTTCGCACCAACAGACACGTCCTTCAAAAGGTTGTGTTCGGCGTGGTTGTCCAAGTGTATATTGCTATCCGCTAAGAGCAACTCCAAGGGTACAAAACCCTTAGTTAAATTAATCTACGTGGCGTCTATTTACAATACTATTTTTGTCGAACCAGCAAAACCCTTAGGTATAATTTTAGCTTATGGGTTCCAACAGTTGCTTTTGCATGAAATTATACTAGTAATGTTGTGTACGACGTGACCTTCCGGAGCCTCTTATGCGAGAGTCTTGTACCCTCATTGTATGCTTTTAAGTTCTGATCCTTACACGGAAGCCAGTGACGAAAATTAACATGCTCCGACCTGATCAAGAAAGAAAGGTAAAGGGATCCTCGAAAATGAAACTCTCATTTGTGTATGTTTCTATATAAGAATTTGGTAACATGAGTCATGCTTTGAAGTGAATTTTCTCTGTAAGAGTTGCTCGGTTGAGATATTCCATATTCTGTAGAAACCATATTTTGGATCTAAATAATGTAGTATAACCAACTAATTTGGACAAGTTAACTTGCAACACCGGTGCCTGTTTTTTTTTTTGCTGCCAAGTAGTGCCTGGTTTTTCACTTTGGTTTGTGGCAACTCAAGTAGTTGAGATGTGTTACTGTCTTTAGTACACAAGTATATCACTATTTCTTGTATTGCAAAGATAATTGTTAGGATCTTATGGCATTAGCTTCGATATATTAAACAATTTAATTTTTAACTATTTTTTAATTAATGTTACGTACATAGTAACGAATATAGAATTGGTTACAGAATGAGGTGGATATAATAATTTATGGGGACCTAGTCTTTCTTTTGTTAGTTTGGATATCTTTCTTTTTGTTTTTGTTCATGTAGAATTGAGTGCTACCTCTTGGAGGAACAGTTGTTTCCGGCCGAGATTCCAAAATTGAGAAAGAGCTAAATGAGTTGAGACAAAAACACATGGAACAAGTACAAATCTTGTATTATTTGCAGCACTAGCCGCACAAGCGAGGGCGGATCCACGTAGAGGGCTACGGGACACGTGCTCTCACAGAAATAAAAATTAGCAATTTTTTACTAATAATTTATGATATAAATGTGTGTATTTTATAAAGTGCCCCTACTAAAAAAAGTCAAGTGACCCTATATTGCTAGTAATTATATTATAATTTAAGTCATTTCTTATTTCATATATATTTATATGGTCAAAAGTGGAAATAAAATGGTTCAAACACTAAATTTTTAACATTTAAATGTTAAAAAGTTCAATACATACCGAAAAAGATCAAAAAAATTTGAAGTGTGCCCCAGAGCCTTTGGCTCTTAGATCCGCCACTGCGCACAAGCTTGTATTTATTTACTAGTTTGAACACCAAATAAAATATTTGAAGACGTAGGTTTCATTGAGTCTCAGTGAAACAAGTGTAAGCTATACGAGATTGTGATAATATAGTGTAAATAATTTTACATCATATGATGTGAATGACAAATTAAAAGTATTATCTCCTATCACAATTTAAATTGGAAGAAGAAATTTTATGGTTGTATATATGTGAGCATTTCAAATTATTGATTTTAAAGATCAGATTTCTTAAAACCGTAAGATGTTAGAAAAAAGATCGTAAAACAAATTTAAACAAGTATTATAGCTAAAATGGATTTTTGTTGATATGTAGATAATAGTCCAAAACATATTTTGGTGTTAAAATTGAATGATTTTAAGATTACAATTAAGACCATGGAGGATTATCAATGACTTCTAAGAATTCATTGGGAATTTTACTTAACTTGTAAAATATAAATTGTGTTAGTCTAGCACCCCAGAATGGAAATTTGTACAACAGTGGACTTTGTTGAAACACAATTCTTCAACATTTTATTGCAGTCCATTCAAATACAAAATGATAAACAGCCTCCTGCTTGCATAAACAAATACTAAAACTAACAAGTGTTGCAGGACTTTGTCAAGTTTCTTTAGTCAAAATGTACCATTTTCCCAGATACCATTCAAATAAGCCAAACACATTTTTACCAACACAGAACACACCTACTGACCATCCTTATATATACCCGCATGCTTCAGACCAATTCTTTCACACACCTCATAACCAAAAAATCATACACATTTACAAACACAACCGTTCATCTCGTGTTTCGGACGTGACAGGAATTATTGTCGGCGTTTGCTTAATCCTTGCGTATTTGTGTTAAGTTATCAACTCTTGAAAATCTTTATCGATATGAACATGCAGAAAATGGGGGCTATTTTGGTTGTTATGATTGTGTTTGTTGCTGCTATGACAAGTCTAGCTGTTGTTGATGCGGGGAGAGTATTAACAGATAACAACCAGGGTTCGAATGTTGAAACATACACAATGTCGATGTACAAGAAGACGACGAATTCAATGGCATGTTGGCTTCAAATGTTGGCCTCAGGGCCAAGTCCTAGAGGGCGTGGTCACTAAACATCAAGAAGCCTGGTTTTGAACATATGATTTGTATGTATAGATATGCAATATTCTTTCTTTATTTCTATTGTTGAAGCAGAAGTTTATTTATTAGATTTTTAGATTAGATTCTATTCTTCTATGTAATACACTAATACATCAATATCTAACAATAAACAGCCAAATGCACAAGCTGTTTCTCTGTAATAAGTTGAGTAATCCTGCCGGCTTAAGAAGAGTCCAGGGTTAAACAAATATTTAATATTAGTGCTGCTAAATGTATTGGCTTTTCTTTGTTCCACAACACAAGGATCCTATGTTTCAAACTTAGGTTTAAAAAAAAATACAAAGCAGCAGATCCTCCGGAAGTAAGAACTGCCTACTGTACGCAGAAATGTTGAATAGTATCACTATATATACACGTAAACTATTCAAGAACTGCATATTACAACATGAATCCAAACACAGCCAACCAGCCTCTTAGAATACCTAAACTACATGCACATTGGAAAAGTAGAGGACATCCAGCAATAACAAAAACTGTGGATGACAGAATACTATCTCACATGTGAGCTTATACCTAAAACATTCTAAAATTAAGTTACAGCTACAATGTGCACAACAATGGGTCAGAAAGGAACACGAGCACCACGATACTTTCACTCAACTGGGTTGGCCACTGTGAGGTACCGCTATACTTTCCCTACAGCCAAATATGTTTTTTTATTACTAATTTCACTGGAATGCGAAGATATTAGGTAGCATATCATCATGAAATTTTCCCGTTACTCGACTGCATATCAAATTTTCCTGTTTGTTCAATTACGAAGTGATCTACAACCCGAACGGTGCTAACTGGATCCTGCTGAGATGAAGCTGCTCTCCACTTGCTAGGAAACTTTCTGAGGTGGCTTGGCTGCTGAGGCTGTTTAAGTTCTCCATCCCAATCAGGATCCAGCTTCCATTCCTTTGGAACCTGTTGACTCGGTAGGATTAGATTTTTTGATGTATAAATATATAATACAGCACAAATGCGGTGAACAGACTCATACAGCAAGTCTCCAGCACTTACGTCGATAAACAGGTACCACAAACAGATGACAGAGATTGTATACAAAGACGATCTTTTTGAAGTCGTTTACCAATACGACTTCTGATAATAGAAATCACACCATATAACAAATATCAATAAATAAGGGGAAAAAAATTGTTCTTCAAATATGCAGATGAACAAAAATATCATATCCATATAACAAAGTGTAAAAATTTTACTCATGGGAATTCAGTTATAGATTTATATATATATATAGAACTCCTTGTTCCTCCATTCAATAAGGATTGGCCCAGTTTTGCTTTATTTGCCAGGCTGTACTATATTAAAATCTGAGAGAACTTGAGACCAAAGTCTTATAAAATTTTCAACACGCCTTCATTTCATTATCACATATTACAATATGGACAACATGCCAGATGTTTATTTCCCATGCAGTGCAGGAGGACAGATTACAGATAAATATTGTATTTGGACAAGGAAGAAAAGATGTGTTTTATGTTTTGCTTAGTTACATATCCAATTTATATATACAAAGATATAAGCTTGTTGAACTAGTTATTGTTTTTTGGATAAGTAAACTTGTCCAACTTTACTTATTCAGCTCTATGCAATTGGACTTTCCGGTATTGCTAAACACTTGACTGGACTTGGGAATAAATTCAAACACAGGAAATGTCTTTTAAAGTGCTGCTAGTTCTCTGTTTTAAATATATATATATCTGAACTGAAATCATGACTGATCATATCATAAATCATAATACCTTGGTTTTAAGAGCGGAAACAAAAGCACTTGACTGTTGCTTCCGTGAATTCATGTATACATTTAAGTGAGACGAGGAAAGAAGAATATGAATAATATACAAATAAAATGAGTAGGAGAAAATAATACAGGCAAGAACAATATTAAATATTAAATTCTAAGTAGTTGTTTCAGAGTACCTCTAACTGACAAACTGCAATTGTAGTTTCAGCTAGTCAAGTTAGATGGAGGCCGGAGGGGGGACCAAATCTCCAATTCTCCACCCTTCTCACCTATGAGATTTCTCTCCTACCAAAACGAGTTTCCTTTTTCCACCAAACATGCCGTCAAAAGAACAGCATCAAATGCATAAATTTAGACACCCAAAAAGGTTCTACACTTATCAGCACTATGTACTTGGAAATCTTCTTGTTTTTAGTTCCTAAATAAAAACATCATTTTGTTTTTTCAACAATTTCCCTCCATTTCCAATTACACGTTCTCTTTCTAACTTCCCATCCCAACCTTCTATCAGGAAATGGAAATTGATCAGAGATCTATGCCGATTGATTTAGGCAGGTGGTATAATCTATGTAAAAGAGCAGTAGTAGAGGAAATGAAGAAAGACATACTAAAAAGAAGAACCCATAAATTTGTGTGTCTAAGGTATGCAAGAGATTGCAGAGAATGATGGAAGGGAAAGGACAGTTATGCAGAGAATGATAAAAGGTTTGTATGATGAAAAAGTAATGTGCTGCTATTTTCTATGTTCTAGCTACCAGGATCTTATGCTCCCATAACTGTATCTCTCCCTTGTATTGCTTTTTCCATATTTTTTTCTTACTAACGGGTTTAATAAGTGATTTAGGCAATAATTTCAATCAAAACAACGGCTCCGGGGACTTATTTGGAGGAAATTATACTGTTCCATATACCATAGGAAAAAATAACTGATCGTCGATGACCATGATGGAAATAGGATTAAATTGGCAGGGATACTGCAATTCAATCCAAATCTTTATGGTTGTTAATCATCTAAACAATGCAAACTTTAACATTTGGTGCAACATCTTAGATTTAAAGTAGAAAAGAGATAGAAATGAGAGAGAATAGCAGGGAGTGAGCTAGAGAAGATAGCTTAAGGAAGAAGAAATCTGGAGAGAGATTGATGGAATGTCAGGAATCAACTATTAGCATTACTGGAGTAGTATTAGTAGTAATAGAAGTCAACGGTAGTTAAGACTTTTCAAGTTTATTAGTTACTGTTGGGGAGTCTATAAATAGTAGAAATGATTGTAAACTTGCATAATGTTGAATTTACAGAAAATGGGAATACTCTTTCCACCACTTCTCTCTCTATAACTGTCTTTCTTCTTCTCAAAGCTATCTCTCTCTCTCAATTCTAATCTCTCTCTCTCTTTCTGATCTCTCACTACATTCTCTCTCTTGTACTCTGTTCTATATCACTTACCTGTGTTGTTACTTCATTTTACTGCAATTTTATATTCATAATCTGAAAAACACCAAAAACATTCAAATATATAAAACTACAAAACATAGCTCCTAACGTGGAACAAGTCCATTTTCATATATTCAACATAATAATGCAATCAAAACTGCAACATCGATTTATAGTACTTCACCACTAATTAACGCTGAAATGACATCACTACCCTTACTAACATACTACTTCTGGTACTATACTAGTAACAAAGCCTATATTTTGACAGTTTCTTTTCAGGCAGGAATAGTCAACCCAACTTTTGTTGTACTACACTTTCTACTATTTTTTTTTCTAATTTGTTGTACTAAACTTGCTGAACATTATTCACCAGGAGACGCTAGGTAATAAGCTTCTATCAAAGTCGATATATGGTCATATGAAATTAGTTATGTGCGTTTATCTATGGTTGGTCCAGTATTCTGTTGACCATTTTCTCTGAAAAACATTTTGCGCTGGTGGATGATTACGGAGAACACAAAATATATCTTAATAGAAACATGTTACGCAACTTCATGCATCTAGCAGTATATAGTTGTTATAGTTCCTTCCTCCAAAAATATAGGATATCAACGAGAACTTTTTACCTTATCAACTGCAAGTGTAAAAACCTCTAGATCCCCGTTTTCCTTAATATGGAAGCGTGTGAATGCCTTGTAATTCGCTATACGCAGTGAAGAGAAGGCTTCATCAAAGTGCAGATGTAGCCAATTGATACAAATGTACAAGTAGCTTCCAAAAATCAAGGAAACCACAGGAGTGGTAAAGAACCAAAAGTAAAGGAACACAGAAGCATAGTAGATCACAGCACCACCGCGGGAGAATGAATCGGATCCATTGTTACACATATCATTCCTTGTGACAGCCATGACCTGATTTGTGCTCGAAAATTTAGTAGATTCAAAAGATAACAAATACATAAAAAGAATTCTGAAAAAATCTCCTTGTAGAACGATCAAGGATATATAATGGTAAAGTTTCCACCTCTGGAACATCAAAGGCAGACATAAGATACTTAATACATGCTGGATAGAGACCAAATGTCCACTGTTCTATACGAGCACGAAGGCCAGTTGGGTCTGGAAAATGCTCACTCTCGACTGTGCGATACCATTCGTATAAAGTGTGATAACCTGATATAAGATCATATTTATTAGCACATGTCTACAATAATATATATATATATATATATATATATATCGATTCAAACAAAACCTAACAAAAAATATACAAATATATTTGCACACAATGACTAGAGCCCATTATCAAAGAATTCCCCATGGCATAGATATTTAGAACGAAATAAAAACATAAATAGAGCCTTCTAAAAATGGGTTCTTTTTTATAAAAATGATTGTGTCTGATTGACATGTGACACAATAATATTTACCATACTAAATTACAGAAAAAATGAAACTAGTGGCATAATCATAGCATTCCTTTTTCAAATTATTATCATTGTAATGTATTACTAATATAAATTACATGTCATAAACAAGTAGAAGGCTTCATTTTATTTAATATTACTCCGTAATGCAAAAAATATAATACATCCACATTTCAACAAACACCATGAAAGAGCAAGAACCTAACTACAAAAAAGGTGTATGATTTTAATAGAGATACAAGCTCACGTACAAATGTAACTAATAATACATTTCCCATGAAAACAAGATATCTAACACATAAGAAATTAGTTATAATGAAAAACTCACCTGAAGTTGCCAATAGTTTATGCCTGATACATGTTTCAACACCCACTTCTAAAAGCATCATGAGAATTATTGCTGCAGCCAGGTGTGCAGAAACATGAAGAATTCCAATCATTGCCCTTCTTTTTCGAGAAACTTTAGATGGTACAAACGCGATAGCTGCTACTAGTAACAACAAGGCACCAGCTAAAGATACATAAGACTGTCCAAGCATGTACATAAAAGCATCCCACACAGTACTAAAGAAGCTCTTAAGATGACCAGAAAACGTATCGTCCTTGAAGAGATGGTCCAGCTTGCACTAAAAGGAGAATATAGAATGTGATCATCCTCAAGAAATTCTTAACGCTAATCTAGAAATCTAGAAAAATCAAAAAGTATAACTTTGAAAAAGGGATTCTCCGATCTTTTTAACGAAAAAAACAGCATTGAACATGCATGTAAAGTTGGAAAGAATATGAGAACATCCTAATTGTCTCAAGCATGATCAAGAAATTTGGGGCATAGCTTGCGACGTTCATAATTTTATACCAACTCACCTGTGGGAACATAGAAAAGGCTAATACGAAGTATATGATGCCACCAATGATATCAAACTGCCAATTTTTCTTTCGGAATTTCAAAATATTTCCCAATGCAATCTGCAAACGATTAATACATAAGCCCCTTGTAGCATATCACCTGGTTACATTACAAATGTTTAAAAAACATCCGGGCTAAAATTGGGTAACATACCCTACTTGAATCTTCACAAGAAGGATAGGCTGCTTCACACTTATATGATGCTCCATATAATTTGTTGAAACTACTGAATACATGGGTAGGATGCAAAAAAGCCCCACCAGAACCATTGACAAGTAAATGTTGCACATGAGGTGGTTTATCTGATGGGACATATGAGTGTCGCATAAAATGATGCAAGTCTCCGGCCATCCGAAGTTTACACCTTCCCTTCAGATAGTCGCGTATCAGGTGGGAGACATTTTTCCCGCTCACATCATTCCAGTACCAATCAAGAAGCCAACCAGGTTCATGGGTCACAATTATCACAGAATCATTCTCTCCAACCTGGAAAAAAGCTCATTTTGTAAAGAAACACACCGAAGATTACTCTTGATGCTCAATTTGTACCCAGATAGCGGTACTTTATTCAGCAATCCATGTTAATAAACTAGAAGCATATTGTGTGATCATTTTTTTTCATATATTTCTTTTACGTGATTCCGTCATATAAGGATAAGAACGGTTATATACAAAAAAATAGAGATAAACCTTGTCCATAACTAATTCAGAGAAGAATTTGAACTGATAAACATCAATATCACCATGAAGAGCTAAGTCAAGACCAAATATCCACCATCTTTGTGGTAGCTGCATAGCAAAATAGCTCTTCTTCTGAGGCATGAACCATCCACCCAACCAGCTTTTATGACAAATGTACCTCATATATGTTTGAAGTCCATCAAACCAATCTGTATAATCAAAAAAGAGGTATTGGACGTCATAACTTAAATACAAAATAAAAAAAACTGTTTGTACAAAATCGTTGTTGGGGAAAATTGAAAAAAGTAATAAAAAATAAAACTAACCATGATTCCCAGGAATTACAAAACACTGAGGCCCGTTGTATTGCTTCAAATCAGGTACCCCAGAAGGTAATTCTGGCTTGTTGACAGCTATATGCTCATCCTTATACCACGTAGGAGGCTGAAGAGCATATTCAAAGGGACGAAAAAACCTCCTCTTATATGTAAATGCTGAAGGATTTGGATACCTATTAAGAATAATATTGCATATTTATCAACATTCTTAGTGATGTAATAGTATAATAAAAACATAAATATCTACTTTTAAATTAATACTACATTCTGAAAGATAGTTGCAATTGCAATGCAAATATACTAATCGTATCTCCTACGTTTTATTTAGATATATTCATTATTATAAGAGAAAATTATGTTTCTCATGTACCACTGTGAAAATGTTCTCTCACTTCTAACTCTTCTCATTGTTTGAATTGCATCCGATAATTCTCAGTTAAGTAGACAACTCATCAAGTAATTCATGATTAGAGTAGGATCTTTTTATGATGATAATTATACTAACCGGTCAATCATATCTAGATATTATCTATACATATTATTAGTGGGATCATTCGTATAGACTACAGTTTTTTCCAGCCCAATTTTCTTATACAAACACAATGGAAGGTCAACACCCACAATTTTCACTTATTCAAAGACAAAACCTTCTCTTATGAATATTCTAAAACCCTAGTATGGCTGCAACTTAGAGCCTCTAATACATGTGCTTTTTGGAAAAATCGGCATAGTTATAAAAGCTGATACATTTTAACATTCTATAGATCTATTCAGAGTAATTAGCAGATTCTTAAGCTTACGCAAGGTCGCCTCCAATAATAAGCAGATCTGCACGTGGCAGATTAAGGACAGAACTGTCACTCTGAACACGAAGTGAAGGTTGAGCAAGAAGGCGTGCAACACTGTAAGATGAGTTCCCGCCATCACCCGTATCGGCCATAAAGTCAAACCAAAGGTCATCCTTCTCACTGAATTGATCATATAACAAATCATCCTGCTTGGCTCCATCTTGAACCCTGCTCATTGCCGCCTGTGGCAAGAACAAATGAAGAAGGGGGGAAGGTTGGCACGAAACAATAACCCAATAATGATCTGTGTAATTTGAACACACTAATGACATGAACTTGAACAATATTTATTCACAAACTCATTTCGGCACAAGTAAACTTTACGCTTAATAGGTTCTATCATCATTTTGCATGAAATAAAATTTCAACAGCTAGAGGCATCAAATGCAAAAGAATATATAACGTCAAAACCAACTGCATTGAAGCCAAGGTACACAAAGATAAGAAGTTCATACCATTCTCTTTAGGTTTTCAAATATATGGATATGGTCAAATGATCTTATATATTCTCTGATTTGTCTAAAAGAAAATATGATTAATCATATAGTGCTGTGAGGGCAAAGTGGTGCCGAGAGTCCGGCACAAGAAATAAGAACAATAATTTATGTATTATATACATAATACATACAAGTCAATAGAATATTTTCAACCACTGTCCAGCTTTCCAAGTCGTGAAAGAGAAAAATATAATGGATGGACATAGGGTCACTTCGGGTCGGACATTGAATTTATCCCCGCCCCCAATCCCCGAACACAAAATTAATCCCCGAACCAGCCAGATCACCAACAGGGATCATTTCTTTAATTATATTGTCTCGTTTTCCGCAGTCAGGATGATGCCCATCCAAGTGGATGGCAACCCACAAAATTAGAGATAATCTCAATGGTGAATAATCAATATATTTTTCTCAAAATATGGGGTACTTTCGATATTGTACTTGAAAAAATAACTTGCCTTCTAAAGTCTTTAAGAAGTCAATTTTCCCCATTTAATAAAATAAAATTCCTCACAATAGAAACATATTTTTGTATTTGTTACATTTTGGTTTGTGTTTCCATTACTCACCCCCCTGTCGGAGGACCTAAAGTTTTGTATAAAGATACGAACTATATAAGACTTGAAACAGAACCCGGACCCATAAAACTGCTTTGCACAACTTGGGTGCAAAGAACGGTAAAAAATTGATTTGCATGGATTCGCATGTGAAGGGACTCGTGTGAAGGGACTTGGAAAAGATTTTGTGAAATGATAAGCTCGATACGAACAACCATTTGTTTTAGACAATTGAACATGCTTCAGTCATAAGGGTTCCAAAAAAAACATCTTTGATATTGTGCTAGGTAGTATTGCTTGACATAAATTGATATTAGCGTGCTTATTGTTGCAATTGTGGGATATAGTTGAAAATGGTAGGAAAATAATGGATACATATATGAGTTCCAGATCTTCTATTTATTTGGTTATGGTAAACTAAATCACATTTTTCCATTTCTATTTGCAACATCTCAACAAGATATAAGTATTCCACTTCTTTTTCCGTTGGGCGGGATCAAGCAGCGGAAATTGTTGCAAGTCGAACTAAACATATATAGGTTAAGGCTAAAGAGTAAACCCCTTCAGTAACAGAACCTAGATTTAAAAAGATATTTCAATTTTTTTTTATAGTAACGATATATTCAGATTTCAAAATTTTATCGTTTTTTAATTAAGGTTCAATTGTTTAACTAATTTTAGAAAAGATTCATAAAAAAATTTAAAAAACTCTAACCAAGAATCCACGGCAGATTCATATAAAAATATTTATTTCTGCAAACAGATTGTAAATTTCAAGTTATTACATTAAGTTTTTTTTTTTTGAAAGACTAAATCATCATCTGGCTTTCCTTGAATAAATTTACTTGTTACACCAAGTTATTTTGGTGACATATAACTAAAAGTAATTTTTTACTTACAAGTTAATATGTCTTGATACTTCAATTAATAAAACATGTCTAATAGGTTCTAAAATTCACAAAAAAAAAGGTACTAAAATTCTAAACTTAATATAAGTCGGTCATTCCAACTTTTGAAATTCAACTTCGTCAGTTTTAAGTCATAACTTGATTTAACACACAGACAAAAGAAATTAATTTTTGACATCTTTTAAGTCAAAAGTTACTAATAATTTTAAAAAATAAGTAAACTTCTTCACCCGTTCTAAATTATAATCATTTATAATCCTGATAGGTAAACTTTCACATATAAGTAAAATTAAGTGTTTGCCTTGATTTCTAAGGACAGAGGTTTTTAATGAAAGATTCTCTTTTAATTCAAAAAGAAAGAAGATAATACCGATAACACCATGCAACTATGTAAGTACTGCCTAAACTTAACGTCGCAAAAATCGGAGGTTACGGGAACGGGTTGAGAGGGCATACAGTCATACACTAAACATCCAATTATTGGTGAAAGTTCACAATGAATGTCAGATGCTCAGCCCACGCAATGCGCGACAAAAAACCAACATATTCTGCAGTCTAGGGTTTAAGACAGGCAACGAAAAGTCTAGCGGCTGGTCAGGAAGCAGAGGCAGTGTAAAACAAGAGGTGGTGCTACAACTAGGCGTAATGGACGGATTAAGACTAACAAATGTAATTGCATACATTCACAGGAGGGATTAAGACTAACAAAGTAATTGCATACATTCACATAGACAAAGTGGATGGCATGATATTCCTATTTTGAACTATGATATTAAAAGTAATGGGACTTCTAAAGATGCAAGGCCCGATCCCTGAACTACTGTATCACATAGAAAAAATGTTTTTATGTAGACTAGCGGATACCACTCACACTAGGTAACAAGACGTCAAAGGTTTGAATCCTAGTGGAGAAAAATGTGTGCATGAGTATTTAAATTTCTTAATTCACCTTTACCAAAGGCCACATCGTTCAAAAAAATAATTAAAAACAGAGATAGAAGAAAGAAAAGAAGGGGGAACTGTAAACCTGCATCATACGCATGTCAAAACGTCCAACAAATACAGTTACTGATACCAAGAGGTCAAAGACTGTCTTGAAAAGATCAGCGGACGTCCTGCAATTTAAAATAATCAGTTCCACATACTTATACTTTATGTAAAAACAGGGGACAACACAAACATACTATATATGATACAGAGGTATAGAACATATACCCTGAATACCACGGAACCATATCTAAAAAATCAGGCTTCATTTGCTTTTTCTTTAGCTTCTCATACTCTTTCACAGACACAGGATGAGTAAGAGCCCACCTATCAAATAATTAAATATCAGCAAAGTAGGATGCGGAGCATACTAAAATAGTTCTTACAAAAATCACAAGAAAATGAGAAATATAAATTTACTAACTAAAACAAAAAATGTCAGAACATTTTCTTATTTTTTGCTAATTAAAACAAAATGTCATAACTCTTTGAGCTCAAGGGACAGATTTCATGTCAAACATCAAAAGTGTACTTATAACAGCATATACCAAAAATTTGAAATACACTAATATTTTTAGCAGTTGCTGGAAAGTACAAGCGATTTTGTGGCCCTATCCATGTCTTTTGCAAGTAACGTATAGACAGGTACATGACATAGTAATCAACATGGAGTATAGTTTGAACAAAACATATAATCATCATATTTTACTATATATTTTCACTTTAAAGAATATGCATCGACTTACCCTGTTGATCTTTCGATTACATAATTCGCCATGTAAAGGCCTATAAATGTAGCCCACAGAGAATATATGGGAGATATTCCATCAGATGATCCTGGACATGGGCCATTGCAAGCTATCTACAATAAAATTAAAAAGATAAATACTCCCTCCGTCCCACCCAATTGTTTACAATTGGGTTGGGCACGGAGGTTAAGAAAATATATATGATAATGGTGAAAAGTGAGGATAGTGGGTGAAGTGGTCGGACCAATCAATAATTAATGTATAAAATGAGTATAGTGGAGGAAAGTAGTGGATGTAGTTGATTTTTATATTATAAAATTTTACTATTTTTGGTAAGTTTTGAAATATAAAGAATTGAGAGGGACATCCCAAAAAGGAAAGTGTAAAGAAATGGATGGGACAGAGGGAGTAGAAAGCAGCATAAGGTCCCCCTATTAATTAATATATTGAATGGAATATTTGGTACCTCCCCATATATAACCCACTTGGACAGAAGCGGATAATCACTAGCTGATCCAACTGGAGCAAACCAAGATGAACATACTTGATCTTTCAACTCGTTCATTCGAATAAATTGTTGAATCCATGTGTTTCGCTCTTCCTTGTTCCACAGTTTAAACCAACTAGAATTTCTTCGTTCAAATGTTTTATCTTTCATTATTGCACGATTGCCACAATGACTATAAAAGACACAGCATGCTATACTCAACACCTACAGACATAATATTACATCATTAATTATAAGGACCAAATTAGTATATACTATCAGTTGTGATATTCTTTGTTACAGGAGGTGTCTTGAGCTATGACTTACAGCACAATTTTGGAAAATGGTAAGGATCTCAGGCCTCTGCCCTGCCACACGAGCAACAAGACCGATATACCACAGGCCAAGAAATATAAGATGGAAAACAAGAAGAAACAAGATGGATGATACATATATCGTCAAAAACAAAGATAGATTCATCCTCATATCCACTCCCATAGATTGAAAACTCGGTAGATGATATACGGCTGCCACTAAAATCCATCCTACATACCTAGAAAGCAACAAAAAAAGAACACTTTAACCATATACTCCCTCCATTCCAACAAACGAGTTGATCCAAATACACAAAAGTTCCCTTTTTAGCAAAACTACTAGTATCGAAAGACAATGCCCTTCAACATACAACCAAGATCATACTAAAAATGCAATCTTATAACTAATGGAGAACAAAAGAATGATTACCAACGACTGAAATTCGAGTAGCTAGGTTGAATGGTCTTGCCAACAAACGGAGACGAAAAGAAATAGAAAAAACCAAGTAAACATCCATACATAGACCACCACTTAATATTATTATCTAACTTATGAATAAGTGTATGCATATTATCAGAAGATATAAAAAAGAAACATCCCACAACAACAGCAATAACAGCATGTTTAGAATGCTCATGTGGGTAAGGGTAAGGGTGAGTTAAAATTGTCCTCACAGTCTCCATGCTTCAATCAATACTCACCGTCCGATCCTTCAAAACCCTGATCAAGATTCATCAAAATCTCAACTTTATCATCAATTTCAAGAATTTACATTCAAAATCAAAACCCCATTAAAGTAAATATAAAAAACAATGCTTTCAATTATCAAACATTTTTTTTTAATTATAATGTAAAAGCAAGAAACATAGAAATTAAATAGAGAAAAGGAGAGATACCTGAAAGAAGAGGAAAGTGGGGGAATTGAATTGAGTGAAAGAGAAGAAAAGCAATAAAATAAACACGCGGGGTTAAGATTTTTGGCATTTAAAAGAAAATAAAGATGGGTGTTTTCAATTATGAAACTGTATGTATATGTAAGCAGGTGAGTTTAGGGAATGTCCGCATGGCTATTATTTCTATAAAAATGGTATATTCCTTTGTTTCAAACCTTTGGGTTTTTAATATAAGGGATATTTTTAATAATACTTTTTAAAACAAATAAGGGTAATCAGTTTTTTGAGCAATGGCACAATTGGGTAGAATGACCCAAAATGTCACCCTAAAACGTTACATGAAGTTGAGTTTTCACAAAAACGTTATATCGTGTCGCGTCTTGAGCAAAAAAATTTTTGTTAAATTTTTAATGTTCAAAACGCAAGATGAAGTATAGTTTTAGGGCAAAACCCTACTTTAAGTTGAATTTTGCACAATTTTTTTTAAAAAAATTTATGGAAAACGTGATACTAAGTGACGTTTTGTATTCAAAAATCAAAAGAACAAAAACGCTATAGGGTCACTTTAAGTTGAGTTTTAAAGTGACATTTAGGATCATTTTTATAAATTGTGTCATTTTGAACATTTTGTCCCCAATTTTTGACATATAGGGTCATTTCTCCAGTTTTTTGTTATAAACAAATAATTATTATGACTATTTTTTTATCTTGTTAATTTTAATTATCACACATTTGAGTAGAGATGGGCAGAAACCGAATTAAAAACCGAAACCGTACCAAAAATTGAAAAACACAGGAAAAAATGCACCAAATGAAACTAAACCGAAACAAATTGAATTGAACAAAAACCGAACCAATACTTTGGTTCCGGTTTGCTGGTTTGGTTCAGGGACGGACCGTAACATGGGCTACGATGGGCTCCAGCCTGGATAACAATTTATTTTTATTCATAAATAATAGTGATGTTTTGAAATTTTTGGAAGTTTAGCCCGGGTGATAAAAAAATCTTTTAACCTAATTTACGACCTGTTTTTTATTTAATTTCACAATTTTACAGCATTTTTACCATTGTTTCTTATCCTTGACCTCTTTCTAAACTTTCTACGGTAATTAATTTTTATGCTGTTAAATCATAATTATAATTTTGTACTTAATTTAAGTTACAATCTGATATTTCTTTCAAATTATTGCCCCGTTTGTCTAAGCTTATAAGCAGCTTATAAGCTGGAAAAGTTGGTATATATGTACTTTTTCTGAAAATAAGTAACTTATTTTCAAATTTGGAAATAAGATTTGGTCTTAAATTTCTAAAATAAATATTAATTTTCAAAAAAAATATGAAAATACTTTTAAAAAAAAAAGTAACTTATTACTTATAAGCTAAACCAAACACCCCCTATAATTAACCATGTTGTATAGACCTAGTATATAAATATTTGTCTATTAGTCATTTTGTAACAAATAACTTATTTGAAATTTAATAAAATATAATTAATTTTATAATAAATATAAATTATAAGAAAATAAATTACAATTTTATATTCTTTAGCAATTGTAGTACACTGAAGATAAAAAGTTAGATAATTTATTTATATAATATATAAATTTAAATACATAAGATTAGTAAAAAAGTATTGGATCACGATTTTTTTAATAATGTATATAATAATAATAATAATTTTAGCTTAAATATTATTTAAGAATATAAAAGTTTTTAGCCCAGGTAAGTTATGAAGGCTGGGTCCGTCCCTGGTTTGGTTTTTAAAATTTTACGAAGGGAATAAAAACCGAACTGAACCGTAATAATATTATAATATTATGTATATATAAATTATATATTAATATAAATTATAGTAATGATTTATACAAAACAGAAGTATGTGATAAATAATATATGAATTAACAATACATAATAACATTGGGCCGACCCATTTACCAATTAAGTTATGTGACATGTTAGTGGACTACCGGGTGACTAGTTAGAAAGAAAATACTCACTACACTATTACAGAAAGAGAATTACAACTTACCAGATTATTAGTATTATGTTAAGAGTAATGCTAAGGGGTATAAAATTGGATACACAAAATTTGTCCCAAATGATATGGCATAAGTGATGTGTCAATTTAAAAAGTTTTAATTTGTGAAATTTGTGTGAATATGTTGGATTACCGTAGAGGCGTAAAGATACAAAGTTTATAAAAGAAGGCTGTTATTATACTGATTAATAGAAGATAGAAGCGATTGAAATTGCGGATAACGAGAAGAATGAAGCAGCTATAAAAGAGGTATTTTATTTTAATTCTTGTATGATTGCACAGTTAATATTTAGTTCTTGTATAGTTGTATAATATTGGTGCTTTAATTGTTTAATATTGGTAATTTTTCAGAATCTTATAAACTTGGGCGATAATGATGAAAAAATGCGTAAAAAATGGGAGCAGTTCACACTGTTACCTAATTATGCAGATGGTATGGAGAAGGCAAATTGTAAAACTAAAGTCTCTTGTAATAGTGAGCAGGCTGTAGACCTTTAATCTTACAAACTCCCTTTTAGTCATAACTTTTCTCATCATATCTCTATCCAAGTACTTCCTATTTTTTAAACTACTTTTCTTGTTTATTGTTATGTTTGTTTGTTAATTAGTGATCTCCTTTTTCTACATGTTCGTCGGCTAGAAATTTCCTCCCAATATTCGTAATTAATTATGCTCTATTTCTATTGGGATTAATGACGTATTTATTTACTTTACTGGTTCCAGATTTTTCTTATGATTACTTTACCTTGTTTTTTGTAATCATGTATTTCTTATATGTATAGCCTAACATTAATGTAGTCTTGGAATTTTGCTCTCCTGAAAATGCTCATTAGTGCATCAGGTTGACTGATAAAATCCATTTACTACCTCAAGATCATAAAGAAAGAGGGAAATACCGTGAGGCAAAAAGAATGAAATCTTTGTTTGTGGTCAATGCTACTCCATTTGGATAAGTAAGATTCTTATGAATCACAGTTGTTTGCTTCGTTTTAGGACTTTATTTCAGTAATCTCCTTGATTAAGTGTAATCTCTTAGAAGAAGAATGAGATTCTAATTATTACTTGTATCATCATTGTTACATAAGGTTATTCCACAAGTCAAAGTCTCACAAATTTCGTTTATGCCGATGAACTTAAGATAAAATTTGTAAATGCAGATTTATATAAGGTTCATAATAATATGTTGAGGGTTGGAGGTTAATTAATTGGATGCATTTTTTGAGCATGGGATATGTGTCATCCTCAAATGTTAATGTTTTGATCATGTTTATGCTGATTCCAGGTGCATTTGTGGATGAGTCAACTCAAAATGGAATTTGCAGGTGTAGTGCTTGTTGATTACAGGGGTCTCGTGTGTCTCTAGCTAAGATTCTTTGTTGTCTCCGAGTCATATTGTTTTTTATTGCTACTTGTTAGTATAAGTTAGAAGCTACAATGTGGCATATAGTCTCTCTCGTCTGTCATGATTTTGTATCTTTAATTATAAAATTGTTTGATATACATTTTAAAAAAATAATTGTGGAAATAAAATAAGTTTTGGTTTTAAAACTGAAACTGCATCATTTAAACACCAAACCGCATATATTAAAACAGGACCGCACCACTGGCGTTTGGTTTGGTTTCAGTTTTTATATTCTAAAATCGCACTTCTTTGGTTATGGTTGTGGTTTTAGGTCAAAATTAAACCAAACCGCACCATGCGCAAAAGCTAAGTGCTTGTTGATGATGATTTAATTTATGTATGCTATACTTATTATAGCCTACTATGTTGTTTGTACTAGCTTTGTTTGGCAGAATTTATAAGTAATAGCATAAATAAAATAGCTTGCTGAAATAGAGTCCAGCCAGAATACAACTATTACATAGTTTTCATTTATCAGTTGTAGACTAGGTTCATGATTATCATATATGTTAATTAATCTTAGTATACGTTTTAATATATTTTCAACCTTATTGTTAGGAATTATGTAGTATAATGATAACAAATTTCTTAGAATTATAACTTTGATGTTTTTATTTGTAACTGGTCAACGGATATATGAATTATAAATATCCATTGACTAGGGAACCAATTATTAGTTGAAGTGGTTATTAATCAACTGATAAATTGGATTGCAGCAGTTGATTCATGTTTCTTATTTATCAATTGATTTTAATGCCTCGATGGATGTTAAGTTCTAGTCAACTGATATCTATTTGACTTAAATTAATAGCTCTTCGACTGATGAAAAGAATGACTGACAAATTATAAATATTCTAAGTTAGAATTCTTTCAAATGAAGTGATCAACAGATATTGAAATCAATGGATAAAGACACGGTTCGATGGATAAAGGTCAATAAAAGTCAAATCAATGGATCTCTATCAACGGATGAAAGCATCAAGACTATAAACGGATAAAGGCAATCAATGGATAACCTAATTATCCATTGATACATCAATTGATCAATGGATAACACATCCATCGATAGATAAGTAAAGGAGGATCAACTGATAAGCTTTACAGCAATTATCAGTTGATCAAGGTTTCCCAAATTAGTTAAAGACAAAAGGAATGGGATCCTTGCAGAAATTTAATCAATGGAAGACAGTCTTGTCAGGATTGTGAAGATTTTCAAGGTAACACAGTCTTCAAGGAAAAGATCTAGAAAAAGATTTTTCCAGTAAAGGAAACTATGAAAAGTAGCTACAATATATTTTAGTGAATACATTGTACAATGTAATTTTTAATTTATATTTTATCTGTCGATAGAAAAATAGATGTAGGCTATGAACTGCTAAGAGCAGTTCATTGTAACAAAAAAAAAGAAGAAAAAAAAGAACAAGAACAAGAAAAGCATAGAAGAGTTGGAAACCATTGTATTTGCTTTTCTATTGTTCAGTTTCATTTTTTTTGTAAGCAGCTTGGTAATCTTACCAAGTTTAATTGAAAGCAAAAATTCACTAGTAGAAAAACAATCCATTAGTAATTTTATATGTTTTGTTGTTCAATACTATAAATTTGTTATATATTAAAGTTTTTTATTTTCAAACACAAAAAATACTAAATTCATTAAAGTACAAACTTGAATCTATAAGAATTAGTCAAAATTCTTAAGTTTGTATTCAACCCCCCTTCTACAAACTTGTACTAAGGGAAAATAACAAAGGTTGATGCTGTGTTAAAGGATATTAACATATCCCTAACTACATCTTCTCAAAAAGTTATCAAAACACTCATTGGTTCAGTATTCGATCGAAAAGTGCTCATTCAAGAAGTCAAGGAATTAAAGCCAATCGAGTAGTGTGAAAATGTTATACATTCAAGAAGTCTAGAAAAAAAATCGAGAAGTAAGCCATTGAACCATTCGAGGAGTATGAAGAATTTGATCAATCGAGAAGTCTGTGACGATAGATCATTCGAGAAGTCTAGTCCAATCGAGAAGTCATCAAATCCATATCTAATCGAGAAGTCTAAGGCATTCGAGAAGTATCAAGACAAAGACCAATCGAGAAGTCTCAGAAATACTCAATCGAGAAGTCAATATCATGTTTTTCGAAGTGAAATGAAGCTGAGTATTTGAATGATTCAAGAGACTAAATTCAAGGAGATTTGCAGAAGAATAAGACAAGTGATTCTGAACCTTTGTCATTATAGGATCAGTCAAACCTGTGATGATAGAGACAAGTCTACAATGAATCTTAGAAGATAAATAAGACAAATGATAGAAGGGATAAGGCTAGAAGCAAAAGACTGTCACAATGTGTGTTAGCTAGAAATAAATAGTAGTCAAATATAAAATTGTTTTTGTCTATTTCTAGTTTTAGCCTAATTGATTAGTGAGTGCATGTGCCATAGGACATGTTATCTATATAGAACTGCATAGCTTCATTAGTTAATTATTCCGAAGATTTTTAAAAATATACACCTTGTTATCTTCAAGAACAAGAAACTGAAATTCACTTTGAATTTCAGATTGTAGCAGATTCATTCTAATACACAATTAGATTGAAAGTTAATTTAATGTGTTCTTACATTTCTGCATTTGTATTTAAGTAAAATTCTGTGAATTGACAAAGCTACAAACATCATCAAACAGTTCATCAAAAATAAAGGGCAAAAGAATTTGAAGTTATACATTCACCCCCCCTGTAAACTTCTGTAACTCTAATTCCTAACAGTGATGGAGTTGGAGAAAAAGGTGAATGCCATGGAAGTAAATATGCAGCAAATCCTGTCAAATCAAGTCACCCAAATTAAGTTGATGAGTAGACTCTTGGAATCTCTTTTAATTTCTCAATCCTTGGAGCATGAGCCGGTTGCTGATAATAAAAAGGGGGAGAAGGATGAAGAGTTGAAGAGGGAGATTAAAGATGTGGTCAAGAACACATATAATGTTATTCAAAAGAAATATCCAAAGAGGTATTGGCTCAACAGATTGTAAGACAATTTGATTCTATTGCCAACAAAACCAAGGAAATTGATGCACAAAAGCCAATTGCCTTAATGTTAGAAATTCTTGAAGTTGAAGAAATAAGGATTGATGAAAGTAGTAACTCACAACCTGGTGATAGAAAAGGGAAGGGCTTAGCAATTGAAGATGGAAAGAAGCAAAAAAAGGATATGTCATAGGTAGAGGTGGAAAATTATTTTCAAAAGCAATAATTATTGGTATTGAAGAAAGGAAACACGAAGCAAAGGCACATGAAGAGCTAGCAATTCAGTTACAGAATGAATTTGATGAAGAAGATAGACTGATTGGGGAAGAAAGAATAAAGGAAGAGGTTGAGAGGAAAAAGAAGTCAAGACAGAAGCATAGAGCTCATAAGACATCAAAGTTAAGAAAAACAAAGAAAAAAATTTAAATATTGATGAAGTGGTGACTGAGGGTACACAGCTGGTGAGGACAGAGACTAAAGATCAACCATCTGGAAGTGGCATGGCCAATCAACCATCTGAAAGTGGCACTACCAAAGATATTGAAGTGTTCAAAACTCAGCCAAGCAACTTCATTCCTATCAAGACTAAGGGATTTATTGCAGTTAAAGGTCAAATGAAAAGAGATGTGGACCTTCTTCACACAGAATATGAAGATGATTCACAATCATCTTTTACTTTTCAACAAATGAAAGAACATGGCTATGTAACTTTGAGAAAAATTTATACTCTACTCAATAGAAGATATTATCTAACCCAGGGACTTGCTCAGGACATTCCACAAATAATGAAGGACATGAGAGAAACACCTCTTCAGGTGGAAAGAGATGGCAAAATCAAGATTTGGAATCCTGAAGGAAGAAAGGTACTTCATGAGCCATTCTACATGATGATCTACAAAGACAGGGAAGGCTATAAGAAGTATATTAACATCTGTCAAGAAATCAACAAATTGTCAAACCTAGATCTTAATCATCTGGCATGTCAACTGGACTACAATGTTGAAGATGAGAAGATTCTTAAAGGAACACTCTATAGAAGAATGAAAGAAAAACAAGACAGGGAGAATGAAGAGTTTAAAAGAAGAAGAAGAAGATAAGAAATCAAAATCTCTTGTCACTAGTACATAAAATTCTTTTTCTCAAAAATTGATGTGCTAAAAATATACATTTTAAATTGCAAGTGCACAATTCACATCGTTTTAATAATTTAAAGATTCGTTCCGCAAGGACTAAAATTATTTTTACAAAAACTTTAATTTTCAATTTAGGCGAATTAGACCAATTAATTTTGAGATGAGTTATTAACCAAGGACAAAAAAAAAAGAATGATAATAAGCTAATTAAAAATTCAAGTAACGAAACTAACTAAACTTTAAACATTAATTAAAATACTTGACAAATAAAAAAAAATTGGACAAAGGAAGACTCGTGCTTTTAAATCTAGATCTACAAACTAAAGACCATAATTAATACTACTAAAATTAGATCTAAAATTCAATACAACTCAAAAGCAAAATTACATCTAAAATATCAAACCATTAAAGCTATTTTAACAAATCTAACAACTAAAAAGCAGATCTAAATTCTAACACCCAACAAGAAATAAATTTAGCTCTAAAATATCAAACCCACTAATAAAATGGAGATTTAAAAGGGGTTCAACTACAACATAAAAAGAAAAGTAGATCTAAGAACATTAAACTAAATAGGCTCCTTTCAATTCTCAAGTACTTTACTTTTTTACTTGATGAAATTGAAATGGGTCATAGCCATAAAGGTGAATGAGACAAGTAAAATATAAAAGTAGATCTAAAATTTAAAGAGCTAAGTTTTAACACTACCAACAACTAAATCTATATCTAAAATATTTAAACAACTACAAGTAAATATCAAACCCAACAACCAAAACTAGTTCTACAATCTAGAATAAAAAACCAACTAATAACAATAAATTTAGAGATCTAAATCATTGAACCCACATTTAAAATAGAGGTTTAAAGGGGCTCATGACAAGATAATAAACAATAAAACTAAGGAGTAAAGTAGAGAGATAAGTAAACTAGATCTAGAATATTAATCTAAAAGGCTCCTTTCATTTCCCAAGTATACAACTTGTGGTACTTAGAAAGATATCATAGCCATAAATTTAAAGAAGATAAGATGAAGACTAACATAAAAATAAATTAAGACTTAAAGAAGATAAGATGAAGACTAGCATAAAAGAAAATAAAGACTTGCATTAATATGAAAAGTGTTTACAATATTTGAGAGAGCTAAAAACTAGATCTAGAAAATTAAAAGAGAGGCTACTACTAAAACTAGGGTAAAAACTAGAGATGATTACAATGAGAGAATGAGATGTATTTATAGGCTAAGACTAGGGTTTTGGGCGGTGTTGGGTCAATCCCCACCATTCAAATGAGGTGTTTGTTGGTAAAATCTACACCATTGATTTTTGATTCCATCCACCAACTTGCTCTTTTGTCTTTTTCTTCTCTTTACTTTGTTGGCTTCCTTTTCTTCCATTTTTTTGCCATTTCTAACCCATTTCTTCTCCTTTAATTATTTAATTTACTTATCTGCAAAATAAGGAAAATGCAATAAATTAACTAATAAAAATACGAAAGCGAGCAATAAAATAGGCATTAAAATATGTAAAATTATGCACTAATCAAATGCCCCCATACCTATCTTTTGCTCGTCCTCGAGTAAAATCAACAGTTAAAAAGTAAACTAAGAAAAGTTCTAGGCTCCTTTCCGTAGGCGTGACGGGTAATTTTAGGTTTACCAACCCGTTAAACTCATAGACGATCTCTACAAGAGGAGTGTTGTCGCCTAAGGGTTTACATAAGATATACCCATAAAATCTGTGAAATAATTCCTGCAATTGTCCCGAGTCAATTTTCACTCTAGTTTTCAATGGTGTAAACAAAAAGATTTTATAGGGAAAATACATGCCTTAGCAGACTTTTCTAATAATAGTCGAATTGTAGGTAACTTCAATCTACTGGGATCGAATCTAAATGTTTACAAAAAAAATCTCAAGGTGTGTAGTGAATTTAAGGCCTCTGATAGATGAACTGCATACGAATATTTTCTCTTTTTCAACCAATATTGAACTGACCCAATCTCTATTAAAACAAGTATCTAGCCAAATATCACAAATTCATATATATAACCTTTTTTTTTCTTTTTCTCTTTTTTTTTATTTAATCGACTGTATAGTGTCTGTTTTCTTAGGCTTTCTATGTTACCCATGTAGCGAGCTTTGGGTCAGTGACTCCCAAACCAGTTGGTCTTAGGGCACTAGGTTTTAAAATACCCCAACGGACTTAATTACTCGAGTAACAAAGGCCACAAAACAAGACTAGTCAATTCTACTTGTGCCCATCATCTCATCTATTTATTTTGAGGAATATTGGGTATTGAAGTAGTTTATTCTTCTTCTTTTTTTCATTTTTTCATTTTTTTGCTATATATTTATTTTTCGCAAAAATTTGATTCGACATTGTTCTAACATGTGGGTTCTCTCTCAGGTATCGAATAACATCCCTATACAATCTTTCCAACAAAGGTCTTGTGCATATGTGCCGTCTTGAAATTTGGTGTAAAAATCGTTCGACACCAGTTTCATAAAGAAAACCTTACTCGACTAAGTTCAAATTATCTAAAAGGCATTATATATATAATTTTTTTAAAAACAAATGCTAACACCAACTAGTCCTAAAGTTCAAATAGAGGACAGGACAACTCAACCTAAATATTTCTATTTTTGGATTTTTAATTTTCTATTTTTTTTGTATTTCTTTTTAATTTTAACATTACTAGCACCCTCCCCCATACCTAAATCATGCATTGTCCCCAATGTATGCAAATGAGAGAGATATGATAAAATAACATGAAGAGATAATACCTGACATGGGATGACGGAGAAACAAAACTAGTTTATTCTGAAAACTTACTTTATTCAAAGATCGACAAGGTGGATGACCTCTTCCTCGAGATCAATTGGCAATTCTAAAAATGGTTTGAGCCTTTGTCCATTAACTTTAAATATGTCACCATTAATAGGATTTTCAATTTCAATAGCACCGTGAGGAAAAACTGTTTTAACAATGTATGGTCCTTCCCACCTAGATCTCAACTTTCCAGGAAAGAGATGCAACCTATAATTATATAAAAGAACTTTTTGACCGGGAGAAAAGGATTTTCTCAAGATGGATTTATCATGAAACACTTTAGCTCTTTCTTTATAGATTTTAGCATTTTCATAGGCATCATTCCTCATTTCCTTTAACTCAGACAATTGTAACTTCCGATGACTACTAGCAGTGGATAAATCAAAATTTAACCCTCTAATGGCCCACATGGCCCTATGTTCAAGTTCAACAGGGAGATGACACGCTTTACCAAACACTAGTCTGTAGGGAGACATACCCAAGATCGTCTTGAAAGCAGTCCGATAGGCCCATAATGCATCTATCAATTTAATGGACCAATCTTTCCTATTCGAGTTGACAATCTTTTCTAAAATTTGTTTGATTTGCCTATTAGAGACTTCAACTTGACCACTAGTCTGAGGATGATAAGGGGTATCCAATTTATGCGTGATGGAATACTTTTTCAAGAGAGATTCAAATTGATGATTTTTAAAGTGCTTGCTTTAGTCACTAATGATAGCTCTAGGTGTGCCAAATCGAGAAAAGATATTTTCTTTTAAGAATTTAAGGACGACCTTGTTATCATTAGTCTTAGTTGGTATGGCTTCGACCCACTTAGACACGTAATCAACCGCTAAGAGAATGTAGAGATTACCAAATGAATTAGGAAAGGGCCCCATAAAATCTATTCCCCAAACATCAAAAATCTCAATGACAAGGATTGGACTCATTGGCATCATGTTTCTTCTAGTGATCTTTCCTAAATGTTGACACCTACTAAAAGCGGAACAGAATTCGGCGGCATCCTTAAACAAACTAGGCCAATAAAAACCACACTGAAGTATCTTCGCGGCTGTTTTCTTAGCACTAAAATGACCTCCACAAGCTTGGTCATGACAAAAGGATAGTACGCTCCTAACCTCATGGTTTGGAATACATCTCCTAATGATTTGGTTTGGGCAATGTTTAAAAAGATAAGGGTCATCCCAAAAGAAGTGTTTGACTTGAGAGAAAAATTTTGATTTATCTTGCTTAGACCAATTGGAAGGAATTTCATCGGTGGCAAGGTAATTGACAATATCGGCGAACCAAGGAGGAGTAGAGATTGAAAGAAGGTGTTCATCGGGAAAAGATTCATTTAAGGGTAAGTCAATAGTGGAATCCACTACTAATCGAGAGAGATGATCGGCAACAACATTTTCTGAACCCTTCTTATCCCTAATTTCTAGGTCAAATTCCTGAAGCAACAAGACCCATCTAATCAATCGGGCCTTTGAATCTTTTTTGGAGAAAAGGTATCTAAGGGCTGCGTGATCGGTGTAAGCAATGATTTTGGAACCGATAAGATACGACCGAAACTTCTCAAGGGCAAAGACTACTGCTAAGAGCTCTTTTTCAGTTGTGGAGTAATTAAGTTGAGCATCATTTAAGGTCTTGCTAGCGTAGTAAATGACATGAGGTATCTTATCTATTCGTTGACCTAACACCGCCCCTACCGCATAATCCGAAGCGTCACACATTAACTCAAAAGGTTGATTCCAATCGGGGGACTTGATGATCGGGGCTGAAGTCAATTCTGTCTTAAGTTGGTCAAAAGATTGAACACACTCACTAGTAAACTCGAATTTGACCTCCTTAGAAAGAAGGTTGGTCAAGGGTCTAGCCTTCTTACTAAAATCTTTAATGAAACGTCGATAGAAACCGGCATGTCCTAAAAAGGAGCGAATTTCTTTGATAGATTTTGGTGGCGGGAGATTAGCAATAAGGTCGACTTTGGCCTTATCAACTTCGATTCCCTTTTCAGAAATTTTGTGACCAAGAACAATTCCTTCCTTAACCATGAAATGACTTTTTTCCCAATTAAGAACGAGGTCGGTTTCCTTACACCTTTTTAAGACTAAGTCGAGATGGTGTAGACACTGATGAAAAGAAGAACCAAAGATGGAAAAGTCATCTATAAAGACTTCTAGAAAGTCTCCTATCATGTCAGAAAAGATGCTAGTCATGCACCTTTGAAAGGTAGAAGGGCCAGTAGTTAAGCCAAAAGCTAATCGACGATAAGCGAAGGTTCCGAAAGGGCAAGTGAACGTGGTCTTTTCTTGGTCTTCGGGAGCAATGGGGATTTGGAAATACCCAGAATAACCGTCTAGAAAGCAATAGTAAGAATGACCCGCTAACCTTTCTAACATTTGGTCCATGAAAGGTAAAGGAAAATGGTCTTTTCTAGTGGCGGCATTGAGCTTCCTAAAATCTATGCACATTCTCCAACCTGACTGAACACGAGTAGGAACTTGCTCATCATTTTCGTTGGTTATTATGGTAATACCTGATTTTTTAGGCACTACATGAACAGGACTGACCCAAGAACTATCAGAAATGGGATAGATTATCCCATTATCGAGACATTTAAGAATTTCTTTCTTAACAACTTCCATCATGGCAGGGTTCAATCTCCTTTAGGGTTCCCTAACAGGCTTAGCATCATCAACTAAGTGAATCCTATGTTGGACAATAGCCAGACTAATTCCTTTGATATCTGAGATACTCCACCCTATCGCTTCCTTATGTTCTCTAAGCACACTTAAAAGCTCTTTCTCTTGTGACTCGGTCAAATTAGAGGCAATTATAACCGGAAGAGAATTGTTAGGTCCTAGAAAAGCATATTTAAGAGTGTTAGGAAGAGGTTTGAGTTCTAATTCTGGCGGGCTTGACTCAACGAGTTCACTAGCTTCGAAAAGAAGTCTAGGTGTGATCTCCTGATTAGTTGTAGAAATGGTGGACTCTAGCATTTGGTTGACCTCATTTGTGTAATTGGAAATATCCCAATCCTGACCAAAGTGTTTTAAACAAAAGTCAAAAGCATCACTAGGAGTCATGAGATCTTGATCAACTATTTCATCAATTAAATTGATTCCCATCGGTTGATCAAAATCATCGGATTGTTTTCCAACATGAAAAATATTTAAGTCTATGGTCATATTCCTAAATGTTAGTTTCATTAATCCATTCCTGCAATTAATCAAGGCATTAGAAGTGGCTAGAAACGGTCTTCCTAAAATGATAGGAATTTGGTTCTTAGGGTTCTTGACCGGTTCGGTTTCTAAGACCACAAAATCAACAGGAAAGACAAAGTCACCTACTTTAATTAACACATCTTCAACAACCCCCTTAGGAATTTTGATAGAACGATCCGCTAATTGAAGTGTAACATTTGTCTTTTGAAGTTCTCCTAAACCTAGGGCTTGATAGACAGAAAATGGAAGAAGGTTCACACTAGCTCCTAAGTCAAGCAAAGCTTTATCGATGAAGGTATCGCCTAAGACACACGAAATAGTAGGACAACCGGGGTCCTTATATTTCACGGGAATTTGATTTGAAAGGATCGAACTAACGTGTGATGTCAAAAAGGCTTTCTTCGGGACATGATTGGTGCGCTTATGAGTACACAACTCCTTTAGACACTTAGCATAAGAAGGAATTTGTTGGATGGCATCTAAGAGAGGAATGTTTATCTTGACTTGCTTAAAGACTTCCAAAATCTTGTCTAATTGGTCTGTTTGCTTAGATGAAATGAGTCTTTGGGGATAAGGGGCTTTGGGTTTATAGACTCTTTCACCCGGTTCTTCAGAAGAAGGTTTATTGATCGGTTCACTTGTGGATCCTTGACTTTTCGAATTCTCGGATTTTTCTCCACTTAGACCCGGAAAAGGATGACTTGGTTCAGAAGTCGATTCCTCATCCTCACGAAACTTATCACCCACTTGGTTATCAACTTGCTTGCCAGACCTTAAGGAAATAACTGCATTCACATTGTCATGAGGTCTTTGGTTCATGGGAAACTTAGGATTCATCTCGGGTTGACTAGGAAACCGGTTCTTCTCCCGCTCACAAATCGTGCTAGCTAACTGACTCATCTGAACCTCTAACTTAGTGATGGCTTGAGAATTAGAATTTAAGATTTGCCTATCTTGGGTCATGGTTTGCATGAAGGTTTGTTGGGATTGAGTCAAATTCGTTTGTGATTTCAACAACGCCTCAATACTCTTTTCTAAGGAACTAAGTCTCTTATCCGAATCATTAAAACCGGGTGGGTTCAACGGTGTTTGAGTCGAGTTTGGATAAGGACCAAGACTTTGATTTGGGTAAGAGTTAGAATTGGGCTTTTGAAAGTTGGGTTGAGACAGTTGATAGTTTTGACCTTGGTTCCATGAAAAGTTCGGGTGATTTCTCCACCCGGGGTTGTAAGTTTGTGAAAACGGGTCATTTCTAGGTCTTGGTTGGAACATAACATTCACTTGCTCCAACTCTTGAAAATTTTGAAGTGCTTGGTTCGAAGAATTATAGTTCGCACACATAGACATTTGTGAGGGAGATCCGATGGTTTCTAAAGCTTCGAGTCGCTTAGTAAGGGTAGCTAACTTGGCCTCGGTGACAATCGAATTATTAACTACATGCAAACCCCTAGAAGACGAACTCGGTGACACATTAGACTTAACAGGCTCCCTAGTGGACTCCCACAACATCGTCTTTTCTGCCAATTCCTCAAAAAATTCCCAACCCTGATCCTCATCTTTTTTCATGAACTTACCTTGACACATAGACTCTAACAAAGCAGTAGTCGGACTATCTATTCCATGGTGGGGACATTGAGATAGAAGATTTTTAAAACGGTCAAAATATTTCCAAAACGACTCATTTTCTTTTTGATGAAATTGGTTTATCTCATTGGTGATTTTTGTGGTCTTGTGATTTGGAAAATATTTTTTAAGAAAAATTACCACAAATCCCTCCCACGTTGAAATAGAGTTGACCGGTAGACTATACAACCATTTTTTAGCATTTTCTTTTAAAGCGAAGTTGATTAGTCTAAGCCTAATGGAGTCCTCAGTTAATTGTTGGAGTTTTTGTAAGGCACAAACCTCCTCGAATTCGTGAATAAAAAAATATGGATCCTCACCTTCACTCCCGGTAAACTTTGGTAACATGCTAATGTGGTGAGACTCAATCTCGAAATTATTACCATTAACCGGTGGTAAGGTAATACACGAGGGTTGGGCAGAACGGGAGGGGTAACAGCGGTCTCTAAGAGAAACAACCATGTTTACTACAGTTTCACTAACTTCTACGGGTTCAGAATCTGAAGAAGAAGAAGAAGACAACTCAATCGGTCTTACTAATCTAGATCATTCGTTCCTAGCCCAAGCAGTTCGCATAAACACGTAGCAAATAAGTGCAAGAATTTAAACACTCAAAAGAAAATGTGGAAAATCGAAAGAAAGAAAAAAAAATTCTAAATCTAGGGTTCCCTAAAATTAACTAGACCTTGCTCCTAACAACAAGATAATACTAAAACTCACAAAACTAAAAGTACTCGTCCCGATTGGCCAGGTCGGTGCAAGCATTTCCAAGAGGCTAAACACCTTCCTAAGACACCAATCCAAATGGCCAGGTAAGCTTTCGCTAGCCTAGACACCAACGAATGAATACTTCGAGATTTGTTCATTTTAGGTTCTCTTCCTAGTTGAGCGCGAAATCCTAGGGCTAACGTCTAATTAATTTTATTAAAAAGGCTAGGGTATGCAAGATGAGAGATTAATTGTTGTGGGCTAAGGAAAGAGTGATGAATTCTCTCCCCTTATCTTGTGATTGGGTTTTGCCCTTTAAATTTATTTAAATGATGCAACACACAACGAGTTATAAAAAATGATAAACAATTATGGATGCTTAAACTACGTGTCCTAATATAAAGAAAATAAGGAATTTAACGTACCTCATTACTCCAGCAATCACCACAATTTACAAGGTACGAAAAATTAAATACAAGAATTTAAATCTAAATGATGTGCTCCTAAGTGATTAATGCATGATGCAACAATTATGTATTTAACCAACTAGTTTTTTTTATTTTATGTATTTTTTTATTTTTTTATTTTTTTTAATAACTAAGTGATGAAAAGACGAAAATAGGGAGATACGGGTTACCGAAAAATGCTTTCCGAAAATTTCTTCAAGTCTGGCAATTTCCACGTTCCAACGAGCCTTCCGAATCTCCAATTTTCTAAAAAAAACAAACAAAGAGAGCAAGTAAAACTAATTCGAAAAATTAAAAATTAAGGTGCGAAAAATAATTATAGTCCCCGGCAGCGGCGCCAAAAACTTGATGTGCTAAAAATATACATTTTAAATTGCAAGTGCACAATTCACATCGTTTTAATAATTTAAAGATTCGTTCCGCAAGGACTAAAATTATTTTTACAAAAACTTTAATTTTCAATTTAGGCGAATTAGACCAATTAATTTTGAGATGAGTTATTAACCAAGGACAACAAAAAAAAAGAATGATAATAAGCTAATTAAAAATTCAAGTAACGAAACTAACTAAACTTTAAACATTAATTAAAATACTTGACAAATAAAAAAAATTGGACAAAGGAAGACTCGTGCTTTTAAATCTAGATCTACAAACTAAAGACCATAATTAATACTACTAAAATTAGATCTAAAATTCAATACAACTCAAAAGCAAAACTACATCTAAAATATCAAACCATTAAAGCTATTTTAACAAATCTAACAACTAAAAAGCAGATCTAAATTCTAACACCCAACAAGAAATAAATTTAGCTCTAAAATATCAAACCCACTAATAAAATGGAGATTTAAAAGGGGTTCAACTACAACATAAAAAGAAAAGTAGATCTAAGAACATTAAACTAAATAGGCTCCTTTCAATTCTCAAGTACTTTACTTTTTTACTTGATGAAATTGAAATGGGTCATAGCCATAAAGGTGAATGAGACAAGTAAAATATAAAAGTAGATCTAAAATTTAAAGAGCTAAGTTTTAACACTACCAACAACTAAATCTATATCTAAAATATTTAAACAACTACAAGTAAATATCAAACCCAACAACCAAAACTAGTTCTACAATCTAGAATAAAAAACCAACTAATAACAATAAATTTAGAGATCTAAATCATTGAACCCACATTTAAAATAGAGGTTTAAAGGGGCTCATGACAAGATAATAAACAATAAAACTAAGGAGTAAAGTAGAGAGATAAGTAAACTAGATCTAGAATATTAATCTAAAAGGCTCCTTTCATTTCCCAAGTATACAACTTGTGGTACTTAGAAAGATATCATAGCCATAAATTTAAAGAAGATAAGATGAAGACTAACATAAAAATAAATTAAGACTTAAAGAAGATAAGATGAAGACTAGCATAAAAGAAAATAAAGACTTGCATTAATATGAAAAGTGTTTACAATATTTGAGAGAGCTAAAAACTAGATCTAGAAAATTAAAAGAGAGGCTACTACTAAAACTAGGGTAAAAACTAGAGATGATTACAATGAGAGAATGAGATGTATTTATAGGCTAAGACTAGGGTTTTGGGCGGTGTTGGGTCAATCCCCACCATTCAAATGAGGTGTTTGTTGGTAAAATCTACACCATTGATTTTTGATTCCATCCACCAACTTGCTCTTTTGTCTTTTTCTCCTCTTTACTTTGTTGGCTTCCTTTTCTTCCATTTTTTTTGCCATTTCTAACCCATTTCTTCTCCTTTAATTATTTAATTTACTTATCTGCAAAATAAGGAAAATGCAATAAATTAACTAATAAAAATACGAAAGCGAGCAATAAAATAGGCATTAAAATATGTAAAATTATGCACTAATCAAAAATCTCAGTCAAATTTATAACTCATACTAAAATGAAATTGTCTAAGGGTTTTTGTTAGGAATTATGTCTATTTCTCATATTCATAAATAGGGGGAGATTGTTAGGAATTATGTAGTATAATGATAATAAATTTCAAAGAATTATAAATTTGATGTTTTTATTTATAAATGGTCAATGGATATATGACTTATAAATATCCATTGACTAGTGAACCAATTATCAGTTGAAGTGGTTATTAATCAACTGATAAATTGGATTGCAACAGTTGATTCATGTTTCTTATTTATCAATTGATTGTAATGCCTCGATGGATGTTAAGTTCTAGTCAACTGATATTTATTTGACTTCAATTGATAGCTCTTCGACTGATGAGAAGAATGGATGACAAATTGTAAATATTCTAAGTTAGAATTCTCTCAAATAAAGTGATCAACGGATATTGAAATCAATGAATAAAGACACTGTTCGATGGATAAAGGTCAATAAAAGTCAAATCAATGGATCTCTATTAACGGATGAAAGCATCAAGGCTATCAACGGATAAAGGCAATCAATGGATAAGAAGTCGATGGATAACCTAATTATCCATTAATACATCAATTGATCAATGGATAATACATCCATCGATGGATAAGCAAAGGAGGATCAAATGATAAGCTTTACAACAATTATCAGTTGATCAAGGTTTCCCAAATTAGTTAAAGACAAAAGGAATGAGATCCTTAAAGAAACTGAATCAATGGAAGACAGTCTTGTCAGGATTGTGAAGACTTTCAACGCAACACAGTCTTCAAGGAAAAGATCAAGACAAAAAAAAATTTAGAACAAAACAAATGCAAAGGAGACTGTGAAAAGTAGCTACAATCTATTTTAGTGAATACATTGTAAAATGTAATTTTTAATTTACATTTTATCTGTCGATAGAAAAATAGATGTAGGCTGTGAACTGCTATATATATTCTTAGCAGTTCATTGTAACAAAAAAAAAGAACAAGAACAAAAAAAGCATAGAAAAGTTAGAAATCATTGTATTTGCTTTTCTTTTGTTCAGTTTCATTTTTTTGTAAGCAGCTTGGTAATCTTACCAAGTTAATTAAAAGCAAAAAATCACTAGTGAAAGAACAATCTACTAGTAATTTTATATGTTTTGTTGTTCAATACTATAAATTAGTTATATATTAAAGTTTCTTATTTCCAAACACAAAAACACTAAATTCATCAAAGTACAAAATTGAATCCGTAAGAATTAGTCAAAATTCTTAAGTTTGTATTCAACCCCCCCTCTTTTACAAACTTGTACCAAGGGAAAATAACACTTATATTTTTAATTAAAAACGTTTAGGAAAATTATTAGGAAATAGTTGATTTGTTTTAAACTTCTTTTCTAAACAAACTACTTCTCTATTTATTCCATATTTATAGGAGTTGTTTTCAAATATTTCTATATGTTTTGTCTCCTATATTTATGCTCTTAATTTCAAATATAATGTACTCAACGTATTCCCTCACCTATATTTTCAAATTAGTCATTGTATACTATTGTATATAACTTAGGCTAAGTTTTTCAAGAAAAATAACAATACATAACTCACTTCCATCTTGAAAAACTTTGTACACTTTCTTTAAACTAAGCTTGATCGTATATTGATTACTTAATATTGTTATTTCCCTTAGTACAAGTTTGTAGAAGAGGGGGGGGGGGGTTGAATACAAATGTAAGAATTTTATCAAATTCTTGGCGGATTTAAGTTTACATCTAAAAGTGTTTAAGTATTTGGAATATTAAAACTAAGAAAGATTGCAAATGAAATTAAACTAAAATACTTGAAAACAAATCTTTAAAAATTACTAGTGGATTGGTTTTCTACTTGTGAATGTTTTGCTTTCAATTAACCTTGGTCTGGAAACCAAGCTGCTTACAATATGAAAAATGAACAAAGAAAAGCAATACAAAATGATTCATATATCTTTCTAAGTTTTCTTGTTTTGTTATATTTTTCTCACACATGCTACAATGAACTACTAAACTTTATAAAGTAGTTCATTTTCTACTTCTATTTTCTATCGATTGATAAATGTATAAAATACATTTTACAATGTTTGCACTAAAATAGAATGTAGTTACTTTCACAGTCTTCATTGGAATTTGTCTTGTTCTAGAAAAGCCTTTGACTTGATCTTTTCTTTGAAGACTGTGTTCCTTTGAAAGTCATTACAGTCCTGACAATACTGTCTTCCATTGATTCAGACTCTTGCAAAGATTCCATTCCATTTGTCTTTAACTATATTAGGATACCTTGATCAATTGATAATTGATGTGAAGCTTATCAATCGATCCTTCTTTGCTTATCCATCGATGAATAGGTTATCCATTGATCAATTGATGTATCAATGGATATTTGAATATCCATCGATCCATTATCCATTGATTGTTCTTTCATCTGTTAATTGTCTTGATGCATTCATCTCTTGATGGTGATCTATTGATTTGACTTTTGTTAACTTTTATCCATCGAACAGTATACATATCCATTGACTTCTTTATCTGTTGATCACTTCATTTGTGAGAATTATGACTTAAAATATTTACACTTTGTAGACCATTCTTCATATCCATTGAAGAGCTATCAATCGAAGCCAACAAACATCTGTTGACTAGTACATTACATCCATCGAAATATTATAATCAATTGATAAGAAAAAGAACTCTGAATCAACTGTTACAATCTATTTTATCAGTTGATTAACAAAAACTTCAACTTATAAATGGTTCTCTAGTTAATGGATATTTATAAGTTATATATTCATTGACCAATTATAAAATTAAGATCAAATTTATAATTCTAAGTAATTTGTTATCATCACACTACATGATTCCTAACAAATATTTACATAATATAGTTTGAGTTGTAATCATTATGTTCTATTACATTGTATTATTCAAGTGTACTTGGTAGTCACTGAAAATAACAAGGGGGTTCTTGTTTAGAACAAGGTGAGCTAAGTTATTTCAAGGTTAATTGAATCTACAAGGCAAGGAGTTTAAGAACAAGAGAATCTAGGAATGAAGCTCAAGGAATTCTAGTGGTTCGAGGAATAGGTTGCAAGGGAGATCAGTGGAGTGCTTAAAGTTGATTGCTTAAGCTACTTTGGATTATAGCAGGCATTTTTAGTGACTAGAAAAAGGGAGATATATTTTAATATTGTAATTGGTATTTATCTTGATTAATAATATATTCTCTTACCAAGTTGGTAAAGGATCAGGACATAAACCATTAGATATAGGGGTCGAACCTAGTTAAACATCTTGTGCCCCCTTTACATTTTTGCATTGCATTCATTCTATCTTACTATAACATTATGTAAGATTGAAAACAATAAGCCATTTTATAATACACGGCAGATTGCTTATATTACATCCAGTTATAACGGTTTGGTAAATTTTAAAATTAGACATAGTCAGCTATTACACATATTCACCCCCATCTAGGTGCATTTATATTTGGTATCTGTAGGTCCAATATTTTCCCTAGAATTGGTAACAAGTCAGTTTTGTCGTGTCGAGGCTTGATAATATTTTGTTTGATTTTGATTGGTAAGAACTTTGATATTTTTGAGTTAATTCCGAGGAATATATTGGCGGTTGTTAAGAAAAAGAAGGCTAGTTTGCCTTAAGGGTTGTTCTTAACCAAGATTTTCAAATTTGTTGGTGTGAAACTTGATAATAAAGACAAGATTGAGATCAAAGATTGCTTACAGGTCAGTTTTGTCGTGTCAAGACTTGATAATATGTTGCTTTATTTTGACTGGTAAGAAGTTTGATATTGTTGATTTAATTCTGAGGAATATATTGGTTGTTGTTAAGAAAAAGAAGGTTAGTTTGCCTTATGGTTGTTCTTAATCAAGATTTTCAAGTTTGCTGGTGTGAAACTTGATTATAGAGACAAGATTGAGATCAAATATTGCTTTGATACGGTAAACTTGACACATTCTAGTTTACAGATATTGAAAGATTGAAGTTTGGGCAATATTCCACCTATTGTTCATGCTAGTGAGCCCTTTTCTAATCAACTTAATTCTAAAAAAGATTCAAGTATTATTATTATTGATGTTATGCTGGATATGCAAACGGATTTCACTAAGCTGAAAGAAGAATTTAAGACTCTCAAGGAGATACTAGCTCAATTTATCAACAAAGATGCTCACATTTCTACCATTCCTCCTACTTTCAGTGCTGTGAAGGCAAATGCTCTTGTTGAGGCTCCTAGACAAGCTCATGCTGATGTTATTTTAGAAAATAAAGAGAAGGATGCTAACTTGGATTCCCTTTTTGGTGATTAAGGGAGAGAATTTCAGGAGTTTTAGGCTTAAGTGGGAGGGTTTTTAGTTTTTATGTATGATTTGAACTTGTTATTTTGGTGGATAATTTGATGAACTTGTTTTATTTTGTCTGCTGGTGGATAATATGTTTTATGCTGGTACTTTGGTTGTGTAACCAAAGTTAAATGGTTTAAGTTAGCTATTATGGTTATGGCCAAATGTGGCAAGTTATGTTTAATCCTGCTTGTTTGTTAAATGTTACATGTTTAAAAGTTTTATATGCCATGTTGTACTAACATTTTATGCAGGAGATATTAGATTAAAGGGGAGAATTTTAGCCTCCTAAAAAGAGGTTGTATAAACATTAAAAATGGGGAGATTGTTACCCTACAAATTTTGATGATCACACATTTAAGCAACTTAAGTGCTTGTTGATTATTATTTAATTTATTTATGTCTGTTAACTTATTATAACCTGCTATGTTGCTTGTACTAACTTTGTTTTGTAGGATTTATAAGTAAATGTTATGATAAAACATCATGTCGAAACAGATTCCAACCAGAATACAACTACTGCGTAGTTTTCATCTATCAGTTGTAGATTAGGCATATGATCATCATATATGTTAATCATCTTAGTATTACGTTTTTAATATATTTTCAAGCTAATATTTTTTATTAAAAATGTTTTTCTAATTATTAAGAAGTATTTGTGCTTTAAATTTCTTTTCTAAACAAACTACTTCTCTATCTATTCCATATTTAGGAGTTTCTTTCAAATATTTTCATCTCTTTTATCTCCTATATTTATGCCCTTAATTTGAAATATACCATACTCCAACGTATTACCTTATCTATATTTTCAAATTAGTCATTGTATACCATTGTATATAACTTTGAGCTAAGTTTTTCAAGAAAGATAACAATACATAACTCACTGCCATTTCAAAAAGCTTCATATACTTTCTCTAAACTGAGCTGATCGTATACTTATTACTTAATATTTAGAGAATATAGTTTGAGTTGTAATCATTATATTATATACATTATATTATTCAATTGTACTTGGTAGTCACTGAAAATAGGAAGAGAGTTCTACTTTAGAACAGGTAGGCTAAGTTATTTGAAGACTCATCGAATCTACAAGGCAAGGAGTTCAAGAACAAGAGAATTCAAGAGTGGAGCTCAAGGAATTCTGGTGGTTCGGGAACATGTTGCAAGGGATATTAGTGGAGTACTTAAAGTCGATTGCTCAGGCTACTTAGGATTATATATATAGTAGACTATTTCAGTGACTTGGAAAAAGGGAGAATATATTATTATATATTCTATTACCAAGTTTGTAAGGGATCAAGATGTATATCATTAGATATCGGGGTCCAACCTGGCTAAACGTCTTGTGTCTCCTTTACATTTCAACACTTAGTTATTTTTGCGTTGCACTCATTCTAGCTTACTATAACACTGTCAGGTTGAAAACAATAAGCCAATTTATAAGGCACAACAAACAAATTACATTACAGTCAGTTATAACAGTTCAGTGAATTTTAAAATTGGACATAGTCAACTATTATTACACTTATTCACCCCCATGTAGGTGCATTTACATATCTGGTGTCACGTTAGGGTACATGCGTGTCAATAAATTACAAATATTAAGAAAATCCATATGTTAAAACTCTCAAGAAAACAAGTTTTATTAAGACATTTTGTCGAACATCTTGTCTGCATAGTCAATTTAGTCATATTTACAATACATAGAGGCTAGAGTTTGCAACTCGAATACATGGTGGTAAATGAAGAGATAATATTTCACATTGAAAAGATGAGTAACCATGTCAGAAAAATTATTAATAGATGAGGGATGACTGGAACAAGGCGAAAGATTTTTTATGAGTAGTGGTAATAAAATGCACTGAACACTCAACAAATAAATTATTTTCATTCTCAGTTTTTTTGTTCATCTACATTAATAATAATGGTGTACATAACATATTAAAATGATTGAATTGTTCATTTTTTTAATTTTAATGATTCATGTGTATAACCGTGTAAACTTTAATGGTAAATATATAAATAAGCCTACATGAAGGGATGATACATGAATGTAAATTGACTATAGAAAGTTATAAAATAAATGTCGTATAATTGCTTTGTAATGCCTAGGGCTCAAGAAAGGTTTGAGGGATTTTTAATTCAGAAGTGAGTTGAAAAACTTAATCGGTAGTCAAGTTAATGGGTCAAATAACATGATTTATATAAATAGGTAATATGGAGCATAACAAAATAAATCAAAAAAAATATTATAATAATATGTACAATTACAAGAAGATAACATACAAGTCAATACTGTTAAATCATTTTAGGCCACTTATAATATATTTGAATACTCACCAAGTTTGATGGCGATGACTTTCAGCATTTTTCCAAAACTTGCAATAATGGACCATGTTTTGAATTGTTAAATGGAAAGTATTATTAAAATGGCTGCAAAATTAATAAGTAACTCTCTTTTCTCTTTTAGAAGAAAAATGAAGATATACGTAAGAAAAGGTATAAAAGATAAAGTCTTACCAACCCCTATATATTTATATATAACATTATATAGAATGATGTATGTAGTAGGAAACACTAGAGTAATTAGTTGTGTAATACCAGCCCGAGTCAATTTCTGAAAAACATCGATAAAAAGAATGAATGGGTACTCTAACAATTGAGAATAAAATATTTAATCAGAAAATAAAGAAATAACGAAAAAAGATAAATTAATTACAGTTGAACCGATTTGATAACTAAGTTGTTTTTCATTAACATGACTAAAAACTCCTTGTATGAAATATACAACTCGAACTTTAGCTCCATGGACATAATAATGATTGTCTTTATAATAGTACAATACTTTCAAAAAGTTATTATTAAAAAACTTTAACTTTCAAATACATTTCTCTGAAAACTTCAATAAGAATCCTAATAAAATAGAACTGATGTTTAAGTGGCCTGATGATTGGATGATCGATCAACCACGTTGTTGGAATCATATAAGATGCTACGTTTACTAAAAAATATAATCAAATATCTTAAAATTATTAATAAAACAATGAACTTTTAGTGCAAATTTCAATGTGAAAAATAATTATTGATATGGGTAAAAATAGCCCCGAGGAGATAATAAATATAACATTTATTATTTCATTTATTAGACCTAGTATGGTCCAAAGGCTTGGGCCCTTGAAGCGAACTAGGAAAATAAATCATAGGATCAACTGGATTTGTAATCCAATGATCAACTAGATTTGTAAGTCCAGCCCACAAGCTCTATTGAAGCCATATGCCCATTAAGCCTTTGTTATTAATTAATTTCATAATTAATTAATAAAGGCTCAGTAAAGGCCCAAGAAGCCTGCTGAAGACCCTCATCCTAGAAGGAGCAAGAAACCCTAACGTGGGAAGAGTCCATTGAGGACCTTCATTCCTAAAAGTTTTCAAAATCTTGCCACTAGGGGACTTGACCACCAAGTCTTCTAACTCTAATCTGATTCCAAGGCCCTCATCCACCTATATAAAGGGACCAAACCCATCACACCAGAACTATGTGTTTTGGCTTGATTCTCACACCCATTGGGATACGTAGGCAATTAACGAGGACCTGAGATAGTCACGAAACATTAGTGCAACAATTAAAGCTTGAAACTCTCTCAAACCCTAGCATTAATTACGTATTAAATACACCTAGTTTTTTATCCGTAACATTTAGCACCGTCTATGGGAAACGAATAACAATCATGGCGAGAACACGAAGTACCGCGAGCACCCTCGAGGGAGAGGTCCCTGACAAAACTGTAGACACCAATATTCCCCCTTATACAGTGTGGGAACATGGAGTTGTTATTCCAACCACCTCTGTTAGAGGTCTTGAAGCAAGTACCAGTTCATGCTTCAGTTCCTCCACTCCAGGTAATTCCTCCCTTTGGTACAATTTTTATCGTTCCTCCTACCTTGCAGGTCTCATTTGCTGTGACGCCTGACCCTCGTTACGGGCTCCCAAGAAACTACGAGCCCTCTTACGAGCAAGGGCTACTTCCCCACTACGTCTCACAACGAAAGAGTCAGGAATTTTCAGGACCTTACTCTACCGATGATGATGAATCGTCTGACGAGGATATTAACCCACGAAGGAGGTGACTTGGTAAGGAGCCCCTTGGAGGGAGGAGTACCCAGCCCCGATGGCCTTAAGATAATGACTCCCTGGACCTTCAGGAAAGGATACGCGTTCATGAAGCTGAAGCCCAGCGACTAAAGAAAGACCTGGAAAGGGCACTAGCAAGGCGGCAGTGCCCCAATTTTGAGGGGGCAGGAAGGTCGATAAGAAACACACCTATGATAGATTTGGATGAGCACCCAACCAGGAGGCGAACAAGGACAAGTCATGTTAGGGCTGATCCTCAAGACTTACTGCCACTTGGGGATCCTGAAAATCCAGCCCCCCCTTCACAGAGGATATTATGAATGAGAGGATATCAAGAAAGTTTAAGATTCCTACAATTAAGGCCTATGATGGAACGGGAGACCCCTCAAATCATGTTCTCACGTTCTCGAATGTACTCCTGCAGTAACCCGTCAACGACGGCGTCAAGTGTAGGGCATTCCCCCAGACCCTGAGTGGTATGACTCAACAGTAGTTCAGTCATCTACCACCTAACTCTGTTGGGTCATTCAAGGATTTGAGAAGGGCTTTCATTGGTCAATTCATCAGCAACAAGACTCATGAGAAGAGCTCAGCTTCACTAATGAACATGCATCAGGGAAAGAATGAGTCCTTGAGAGATTATATGAACAGGTTCACGAAGGAAGCTTTGAAGTCCCCGATCTAGATCAGAATATAGTTAAGATTGCCTTACTGCAAGGGACTTTTGACAAAAATTTCAGGAGATCATTAGCCAAGAGGGCCCCTAAGAGTATGAATGAGTTCCAAGAGAGAGCTGGGAAGTATATCAAGGTCGAGGAAAATATGAGGAAAGCCCAAGGGTTCCAAGCCTCGAGCACCTACTCTAAGAAGCGACCCATCGATACTGAGTATACTGTCGATACCAAGTATGTAAAGAATGATGATGTCAATGACTCCAAGAAGAAAGGAGGATCCAGGTTTGCCTAGTATGCAAGGCTAAACACCGCTCTTAGCCAAATACTGATGGATATTGAGAAGGGCAAAGACCTTCGATGGGCGAAGCCACTAAGGACTGATCCTGAAAAGAGAAATAAGAACACGTATTGCCGGTTTCATAGGGATGTGGGACACGACACTGATGATTTCGGTCAGTTAAAAGACAAGATAGAGTTTCTGATTAGAAGAGGAAAGTTGGAAAAGTACACCAAGGAGGGTGCTAGACATGACATGAGTCACAATGACAAACGAAGGGACTCAGACCCCAAAGACAGAAACAATCAGCCCCGAGGGCCTGTGATCAATGTGATTTCAGGGGACCAACCACTGCAGGTAACTCCCGAAACTCCAGGAAGGCATATGCCCGAGAGGTAATGAGCATTGTAAGAGAGCCTCCTAAGAGAGCAAAGACTGAGGTCTCTTTGTCGTTTGATGATTCTGACTTGGAAGGGGTAATGTTCCCCCACGATGATCCCTTGGTAATCAACCTTGTCATAGGAAAATGTCATGTGAAAAGAGTCTTAGTAGACAATGGATCGTCTATAGACATCCTATTTTATGATGTTTTTGTGAAAATGGGATATAACGTTTCGCAACTGACTCCCTCCAACATGCCTATCTATGGTTTCAATGGAGTGGAATCTTGGATAGAGGGAATTATACAATTGCCCATGACTATGGGCAAAGAACCTCAACAGTCCACTCAAATGCTGAATTTCCTAGTTAACAAGGCAAGCACTACCTATAATGCGATCCTTGGGAGGACTGGGCTGCATGCTTTCAAGGAGATAGCCTCTACGTACCATCTGAAGCTCAAATTCCCGACTAGGAATGGAGTGGGAGAAGAGAGAGGAGATCAAAAAATGGTTAGGAGTTGTTATGTGGTCGTCTTGAAGCCTAGTGGCACTGGGGGGCAGGTTCTCCCTATCGAAGACAAGGATGTCAGGGATCGAGAAGAAAGAAGGGGTAAGCCCATAGAGGACTTGGAGCCTGCTCCTCTGGATCGAGAAGGTGACGTATGCGGGGACTTCGCTCCCCAAGGACTTGAAACAACATCTGGTCCAATTTTTGCAAGATAATAGAGATGTCTTTGCTTGGACAACAACTGACATGCCAGGGATAGACCCCAAGCTTATAACGCGTCAATTGAATGTGAATCCTAGAAGGACAGTAGTCAAATAGAAGAAAAGAAGTTTTTCTCCTGAAAGGCATGAGGCCATTAAGCAAGAAGTAGAGAAGTTGTTGGACGCCAGATTTATTGAAGAAATTCAATTTCCTGAGTGGCTGGCTAACCCTGTAATGGTCAGGAAGAGTAACGGAAAGTGAAGAATGTGCATGGACTTCACAGATTTAAATAATGCATGTCCTAAGGACTATTTCTCATTGCCAATGATGGACACGTTGATAGATGCCACGATTGGGCACGAGATGCTTAGCTTTATGGATGGATTTAGTGGCTACAACCAGATCAAAATGCACCCCGAAGACATCCTAAGGTATCGTTCATCACTGACTTTGGTGTTTTTTGTTATCTGGTTATGGCTTTTGGGCTTAAGAATGTAGGAGCCACATATCAATGGCTTGTGAATAAAATTTTCAAGCACATCATCGGTAATACCATGGAAGTCTACGTTGATGAAATGTTAGTCTAAAGCCTAGAAAAGGCCAATCATTTTAAACACTTGAATGAGGCATTTGAAGTTCTGAGAACCCATAAGATGATGTTGAACTCGACCAAGTGTGCCTTTGGTGTAGGATCTGGAAAATTTCTAGGCCTGATGGTCTCCAAAAGAGGAATTGAGGCCAATCCCGATAAGATTCAAGAAATCTTGGACATGGAACCCCCTAAGACAGTAAAAGATGTATAAAAGCTCACAGAAAGGATAGCAGCCCTAGGGCATTTTATATCCAAGTCTGGAGAAAAGTGTCTACCATTCTTCAAGGCCCTCAAGAGGAACAAGAACTTTGAATGGAATGACGAAAGTCAAACAACTTTTGAAGAGCTGAAGAAATGTATGGTTGAGCCATCCTTGCTTGTCAAACCGAAACCTGAAGAAGTGTTATACCTGTACCTTGCTACTCTATCTCGGCATTGAGTGTTGTTCTTGTGAAAGAGGAAGCGAAGGTTCAGAAACCCATTTATTATGTTAGCAAGATTCTGCATGGGGGAAGAGCTGAACTACTCAAAGGTTAAGAAGTTTGCCTTAGCTTTGATAGTGGCTTCGAGAAAGCTACGCCCGTACTTCCAGGCACATGTTATTGAAGTCTTGACAGACCAGCCCCTGAGAAACATACTGCACAGTCCTAAGGCCAGTGGAAAGCTAATCAAATGGGATATTGAGCTTGGAGAGTTCGAAATTAAATACAAGCCAAGAACGGCCAACAAGGCTCAAGCTCTAGCTGACTTCGTGGTTGAAAGTATCATACCCAACCAAGAAGTTGGGGGCAAGAAGAGGATAAAAAAAGTGGAGAAAAGAAGGAAAAAGAGGAGGGACTCAAAGAATATACTCTATTTTGACGGAGCTTCAAAAACAAAAACTAGTGGAGCAATCACAGATCGATCCTCAGAGACTATGAAATTTCCAAACCCTAATAAATAAATTAGGCAGACTAGACAAATAATGTTGAGATGAGATTTAATTAACCTAATAAGCAAATAAGATCAAATAAATATGAAAAACCTAGGAATCCGAATCAATCAATTAATCACAATTAATATCCAACTTGCCCTAAAAATCTCTTTCTTCAAAAATAAATATCAATTAACGAGACAAGCATATACTATGAAACTTATTATCTAACAATAACCCATCAAAACTTCATAGGGCGTAGTGGAGGATGTGTTAATTAAGGTTGGTGATTTTGTCTTTCCCATGGATTTTGTTGTTCTCAAGACCTGGACCTTGAAGCTCAACTTTAACTTTAGTTTTCAATAATTAGGAGTAGGAGTAGAGTATTTTTATTTTCTTGATCTTTCAATACAAACAAGTTTTTATTTCTCAAACACTTTTTATGTTATTCGTTATTTACATGTCTTATATTAGTTGCTTTGTTTTCTTCTTCAATCATGTCTAGCTAATTCTCTAGCCCTAGGATGAAGGTGAAGTTAGTTGATTATTTTTAGTATTTGTTTGTTCCTATCATTTGATTCTCATGATTTTTCTTGGTGCTTAATTGTTTGATTAACAAAGTAATTTTGATATATTATTGTTACCGAATTTATTTTTCATAGCCTATGCTTGCTCCATGAAGTTTTGATGGGTTATTGTTAGATAATAAGTTTCATAGTATATGTTTGTCTCGTTAATTGATATTTATTTTTGAAGAAAGAGAATTGATTTTTAGGGCAAGTTGGATATTAATTGTGATTAATTGATTGATTCGGATTCCTAGGTTTTTCATATTTATTTGATCTTATTTGCTTATTAGGTTAATTAAATCTCATCTCAACATTATTTGTCTAGTCTGCCTGATTTATTTATTAGGGTTTGGAAATTTCATAGTCTCTGAGGATCGATCTGTGATTGCTACAATTAACCACTGTGCGCTTGCAGTATTTCAACACATCAAGTTTTTGGCGCCGTTGCCGGGGACTATTGGTAATTTTTACTCCTTAATATTTAATTCTTCAGATTAGTTTCTTGTTTTTCTTTGTATTTTTTTTAGGGATTTGTGAAGCGGAGAAAAGTTTGGACAAGAAGATCGTTAGAAGGCATCGTTGTCTCCTTAGAAATTTTTGAAAAGCACTTTTCGGTATTCCGCATTACCTCTCTAAATTTTGTTTTTTCTCACAAATATTAAAAAAATCCAAAAAAATAAATATTAAAAAAATCAAAAAAAAATTAGTTAGTTATTTGTCTTGTTAAAAACCAATTTGTTGCATCATTCATATCTCACATACACTACTAGAAAAACTGGATTAGACATCTGTTAAAAACTGATGTCTGTAGAAATTGAAACCGATGTCTTCGTGGGCGATGTTAAAGCTCTTGCTTTTTAACATCAGTTTATAACCGATGTGTAAGATTACATACCACATCGTTTTCTTATAACAAACTGATGTCTATAATTGTCATTAACATCAGTTTCTTATTTACAAACTGATGTAATAGTTTTAGATTAACATCAATTTCTTATAACAAACTGATGTCTATAATTGTCATTAACATCAGTTTCTTATTTACAAACTGATGTAATAGTTTTAGATTAACATCAGTTTCTTATAACAAACTGATGTCTATAATTGTCATTAACATCAGTTTCTTATTTTCAAACTGATGTGATAATTCTAGATTAACATCAGTTTCCTGTATAAAATGATGTCTGATTACCTGTTTAACCATTCACATACAACATGCACGCCAAAAAAAGTTACCAAACCAATAAGAAACTACCAAATTTAATTACTCTTCAACAAAAGTACAGAATATGCATAATTGCTTGTCCTGGGGAGCAAGACACCCTATTATTGTTCAACAAGTAGTATAAGATATATCCACATTCAGAAATCTAATTATTTTAGGTTCTGACTGCTGTGTTTATAGTAAAATGCATCTGACATGAATTCACATCATTGGGGAAGCCACCTTCTCCACCAAGGGGAAGAGGAAGGAGTAGCTCCATTAAGGTCAGTAGGTGCGAGCAGCTCTAGCATTGTTTGCTTCTCTTTAGGGGTCAATGACACTCCCCTAACAAGGTTTAAGGCCATTATGTGCACATTAGTCCTTTGTCTGTGCTTGTTGTATGCCCAAATTCCTCCAGCAGCACCAGCAACTATAAGCTGTTCCAAACAACCAAGTTATTAAAGCATGTGGAAATTCTATAATTTTTTAAACTTGAATTTAGATATAAATTGAATATCAGACTTAGTGGTCTTCTTAAACTTACTGGGGATAGCCATAAGGCTGCAGTCTGCATATCAAACTTTGGAGCATAAAGTACTGTTTCCCCGTAATCCTCCTCAAGCTTTTTGTATATAACCCTTATATATATTACACATGCAACACTTGAGGACATGCCACTTATTATACAAATCATATGCACTGCCACTGAACAGATAATGCAAGCCTTTTGATTTTCCCGTGCCTTTATCTCTCACGAGATTAACATCAACAATCTCTCCATATCTACACATAAATCCAATTACAGCAATTCAAACTAACATAAATTCATCAAGCAATTAAAAATCAACAACTAACTACGAACAACAAAATACGCAATAGCAAGCAAGGAAAAGAGAGAGAGCAACATACTGAACGAAAATAGCGAGAAGATCGCCTTCGGTGAGATCGAAAGGGACGCCACCAACGTAAACATAAGCAGATTGTTTGTAAACAGCATGCCAAGAAGCATCTTCAGATATACCTAAAGATGCTTCTTTTGAATTTATGTTTTGTATACGCTTTACCAATGTCAACGGGGCAACTGTAACACAACAGCAACATACAGACCAACTGATGTACTATAGAAATTTAACTGAAAAATCAATAATTGCAGTTCAACTACAAATACCAATATGCAAGGAAGCTACTTCCAGCACTAACAAAATGAATACAAAAGCTTTGCCAACAATATACATTTTCAGTTAGTCTAGACTCATGACAAATCAAAAGATCCCTGTCCTTCACTTATAGCATATAGTAGTTTCTTGTACATGACTTCCTATTACATCAGAGAAGGTAAAACAAATCAAAAAGATGAAATTTATGACAACCAATATGAAAACATGAGCTCAAAGTTTGTTTTAGTCTCAATTATCCCAGCTTTGATTAGCACATCAAACAAGAAACACAATCACCACTCACCTTGGTTGAATAAGGAGGAAGCTTCAAGTAATTTGCACAAGTCATCACACTTGGCAAATCATCATCGGCTAATTCTGACACGCCAGTCACATTAGATATGTTCCCGACAGTTGATGAATGCTGCAATCAAAAATCAAATTATCAATTACGCACACAACGAAGAACAAAATCTTAATAGTAAGCATCATACCTTCCCTACGATAGTCAGCTTTGGATTTAATGCTGCCAAACCACCGGGGGGAAGCCGAGGTGCACCAGTCACAAATTGACAGAAATCCCGCTGCTGATCTGGGGTGAATTCCCCCATAACCTCAAGTAACTACAGACACCAAATACTTACACAGACAGTAATTGGCTCCTACAATTCAGTTTGACTTGTGCTGTCAAGAAAAGTAAACCCAAACGACCAGAGGTCCCTGCTAACCTGATTAAAGCCAGCTCTAAATGCCTCCAACTGTTTAAAGATCCCTTCTCTCACAGTAGCATCAACGGCAAGGGAAATACACTCTGTTGCAGACCTCTTCCCCTGGCCTCTATTGGACCTCAGCTCCAGCAGCTTGGCTTGCAACCTCTGTTGCAGCTCCTCGTAAGTAACCGAGCTCTTGTTCTTCAATCTACTCTCACTTTTCTCATTCTCAATAGACTTTTTAAGAATATCAAGGGTGGTAATCTCTGAGTTTTCAGGATCCAGACGAGCCCGACGAGCCTTCTTGATATTCTCACGGGTCTATTGCTTCGCAGAGGCCTTGGCAGCTTTGCTGAGTCCTTGGTACTATGGCTTCGAGTCATCGTCAACGTAGAGATAGTACTGGGCAGGAATGAGTTGCACAAGCTTGTCGAAAAACAACGAGTGGTCATTAATTAGGGTTTTGAGGTCGGTGTCGTTGGGGATTAAGGAGGATGAACAAAGGGTTTGTTTGGATTTCTTCTTCATTGTGTAGGCTGAGCAAGGAGACGATGAAATTAGGGGAAAATGAATCTAGGGTTTTGCTCCGGCTCTCTTTGGTCTGATATATTAAAGTTTATATTTTAAAAATAATAAATAATATTATAATATTATATTTATTATATAATTATTTTAAAATTTGTGATCAAGTTTATTACTCCCTTCGTCCCACTCTCATTACGCTCAAATTTAATTAAGTTTGATCGAAAATTTAAAATATATATATTTAAAATTTTCAAAATCTGAAAATTATATAAATTTTTCAATGATACATATTTTTTAATTTTTTTAATTATATAATATATGTAATATTTGATCAAACTTTAAAATTTTTGACCATTAAAAAATCAAATCAGCCAAATCATAAGACTCGCCTTCAAATAGGGATAGGTGTATAAAAGAGAGGGAGTTAAAATTTTCTTAAGTGGCCTGGGGGAAATATTTGCAAAGGCGTGGGGAAAAGGAACTAGAGCGAGAATTATTTTTTTTTGGAAACACCTTTCACATCGGTTAGTGCAATAACTGATATTAAAAATATATAAAAGACATCAGTTGTCAAAAAACGATGTAATAAATAGCATTGACATCGGTTTCAATTCTAACCGATGTTAAAGGCGTGATGTCTATTCTCCTTTTTCTAGTAGTGATAGGAGCACATCATCTAGTTTTTCTTTATTGTATGTTATTTCTTTCTATCTTATAATTGTGGTGATTGCTGAAGGAAAGAGGTACGTACAATTTAGATTATTAATTCACGTAGTGTAGTGCATCCATAGTTGTTTATTTTCTCGATTATTTGTGTGTTGCATTCTTTTAATCAATCTTAAGGGTGCCACCCAATTACAAGATAAGGTAAGGGATTTCATCACCCTTTCCTTGGCCCACAAATCACTAAAACGTTCATCTTGCATTCCCCTTACCTTAATAAAATCAAGTAGACGTTGGCCCCTAGGATTTCGCGCTCACTTAGGAAGAGAACCTAAGACGAGATAAATCTTTACGTATTCTTACTTTTGGTGTCTAGGAAAGCGAGAGCTTACCTGCCCAATTTGGATTGGTGTCTAGAAAGGTGGTTAGCCTCTTGGCAATGCTTTCATCTGCCTGACCAATTGGTTTGAATATTTCTAGATTTGTGACTCTTAGTATTATCTTAAAGTTAGGAGCATGTCTAGAATTTCTCTAGGTTAACATAGACATGGGATTTTTCTTTTGTATTTTTTTTGGTGTTTACTTCTATCTCTTATCTGCTACCTGCTTACTTGCTTACTTGTAAGTCATGTCTATTCCACTTAGAGACCGTTGTTATCCCATTCGTTCCGCCCAACCCTCATGCATAGTCCTACCAACAGTAAATGGTAATAATTTTGAAATCAAATCTCACCACATTAGCATGTTACCTAGGTTTACTGGGGTAGAGGGAGAGGATCCATATCTTTTCATCCGAGAGTTTGAGGAAGTTTGTGCCCTACAGAAAATTTAACAATTGACTGATGACTCCATTAAATTGAGACTTATCAACTTTGCTCTTAAAGAAAATGCTAAAAAATGGTTATATAGTCTATCCATTAATTCTATTTCAACTTGGGAGGGATTTGTAGGCATATTTCTAAAAAAATATTTTCCAAACCATAAGGCTAACAAACTTAGGAATGAAATCAATCAATTTCAACAAAATCAAAATGAGTCTTTTTGGTAATATTTTGATAGATTTAAAAGTCTGTTGTCCCAGTGTCCTCAACATGGTATAGAACAATGGAGACTTTGTAAAATTCTTTATGAAGCCTTAGATAGTCCAACCACTTCTTTGTTAGAGTCAATGTGTCAAGGTAAGTTCATGGATAAAAATGAAGAAGAAGTTTGGCAATTTTTTGAGGAGTTAGCTGAAAAAACAATGTTGTGGGAGTCAACTAGGGAACCAAGTCAGGAAACTGAAAAACCTAGCTCATCTAAAGGCATACATGTAATTGGTAGTTCCCTTGCAACTGAAGCTAAGTTAGCTACAATCACTAGAAGATTAGAAGCCTTAGAAACCAACAAAGTTTCTCCACAATTATCTGCATGTGCAAATTGTAACTCATCTAATAATGTGATAGAAAATTGTCCGGAAATTCAACAAGCTAATGTCATGTTTCAAGCGAGAGTTGTGAATGATCTCTTTTCACCAACGTACAATCCTGGTTGGAAAAATCACCCAAATTTCTCATGGAATCAAGGTCAGTACAATCAGTTTAACCAACCATCTCAAACTACTTTTCAAAAGCCCCCTTCTGGTCCATATCCAACTCAAAATCCCAACTCATTTTCTGCTCAAAACTTTGGCCCATATCCAACTTCTGTTTCAATTCCTTCGAATCCTCCTGATTTTAATGAAACTGATAAGAAATTGAATTCTTTGGAAAAGAGTATTGAAGCATTATTGAAATCCCAAGCTAATATAACTCAATCTCAACAGGCTTTCATGCAAACTATGACCCAAGATAGGCAGTTACTAAATTCCAATACTCAAGCCATATCTAAACTAGAGGTCCAAATCAGTCAGTTAGCCAACACAATCAGTGAGAGATAGAGAAACCGATTTCCTAGTCAACCCGAGGTTAATCCTAAATTTCATCAAAACCAAAAAGCTCCTGAAAATGTGAATTCCATCATCTCTCTTAGGTCTGGTAATCAATTCAACAATCATGCTGGTCTCAATACTCAAGAGGAAGAAAAACTCACTTCTGAATCAAATCCTTTACTCTTAAATCCTAGTCTTGACCAATCCTTGTTTCCTAAGAATTTTGAAGTAGTAGTGCAATCTAGTAAACCTTTCAAATCTGATGAACCACCTTCAAAACCCATCTCTGAAAAAGTCTTCAAGCCAAAAGCCCCATTTCCTCAAAGGCTTATTTCAAACAAACAATCTGCTCAATTGGATAAGATTTTGGAAGTCTTTAAACAAGTCGAGATCAACATTCCTCTTTTAGATGCAATTCAACAAATTCCCTCTTATGCTAAGTGTCTAAAAGATTTGTGTACTCATAAAAAAACCACTCATGTTCCTAAGAAAGCTTTCCTAACGTCTCTTGTTAGTTCTATCATATCGCATCAAATCCCTGTGAAGTATAAGGATCCTGGTTGTCCTACAATCTCTTGTGTCATAGGTGATACTTTCATTGACAAAGTGTTACTTGATATAGGAGCTAGTGTGAACCTTCTTCCATTATCTGTCTATCAAACTTTGGGTTTAGGTGAGCTTAAAAAGACTAATGTCACTCTTCAGTTAGCTGATCGTTCTATCAAAACTCCTAAGGGCGTAGTGGAGGATGTGTTAATTACGGTTGGTGATTTTGTCTTTCCCGTGGATTTTGTTGTTCTCAAGACCTGGACCTTGAACCTCAACTTTAACTTTAGTTTTCAATAATTAGGAGTAGGAGTAGAGTGTTTTTATTTTCTTAATCTTTCAATACAAACAGGTTTTTATTTCTCAAACACTTTTTATGTTATTCGTTATTTACATGTCTTATATTAGTTGCTTTGTTTTCTTCTTCAATCATGTCTAGCTAATTCTCTAGCCCTAGGATGAAGGTGAAGTTAGTTGATTATTTTTAGTATTTGTTTGTTCCTATTATTTGATTCTCATGATTTTTCTTGGTGCTTAATTGTTTGATTAACAAAGTGATTTTGATATATTATTGTTACCGATTTTATTTTATTTTTCATAGCCTATACTTGCTCTATGAAGTTTTGATGGGTTATTGTTAGATAATAAGTTTCATAGTATATGCTTGTCTCGTTAATTGATATTTATTTTTGAAGAAAGAGAATTGATTTTTATGGCAAGTTGGATATTAATTGTGATTAATTGATTGATTCGGATTCCTAGGTTTTTCATATTTATTTGATCTTATTTGCTTATTAGGTTAATTAAATCTCATCTCAACATTATTTGTCTAGTCTGCCTGATTTATTTATTAGGGTTTGGAAATTTCATAGTCTCTGAGGATTGATCTGTGATTGCTACAATTAACCACTGTGTGCTTGCAGTATTTCAAGTAATCAATCTGCTTAAATAATTTAAAGAAGCGTCTAATTGGTTTATGGATTATGTTAGTGATATGAGTTTTATCTTGTTGCGAGATCGTATATTTCTAGTGGATAATGTTGTTCTTGAGAATGTGTTTCAACAATGTGCTTACTCTACGATGAAAGAAGTTTTTCCTCGATGTGGTGTTGGTTAGTAAGTTATTCTTGATTGTCTCCCATAGTCCATTATAGGTATGTGGGAGTAACTATGTATGTGTGTTGTATAGTAGTTCATTTTGCTTCTTCCATCATGCTTTTATCAGGTATTCTCGTTCTTTTACTTTGTCATTTCTCTTCTTTGCATACATTGAGGACAATGCATGATTTAGATATGGGGGAGGGAATTAGTAGTATTATAAAAAATTCAAAAATCCAAAAAAATTAAAAAACTAGAAAATCCAAAAATAGAGATGTTTTAGCTAAGTTTTCCACTCTTGTACTTTGATGCTAGTTGGTGTTAACATTTTTTTATAAAATTATATATATGTAATGCCTTGAGATAATTCGAACGTAGTTGAGTAAGGTTTTCTTCATGAAACTAGTGTCGAACAAATTTTTGCTTAAAAGTCCAAGACGACACTTATTGCACAAGGTCTTTGTTGGAAAGATTGTTTAAGAAAGTTTTCGATACTTGAGAGAGAGCCCACATGTTAAAACAATGTCAAATCAAATGTTTATGGAAAAAAATATATATAAATAAAGCATCAAGTACTCCTTTGAGATCAATGGGTGGCAAATACAATGTTATATGAAAGGGACGACCTATGTACATGTGCTGGTATTAAGTGCGATTGTACGAGAAATAATTTGTTCTTGGTGACTTTTCACTGCCCTTGGTTACTGGAGAATTACTTGACGAGCTAGGATAAAAGTAGTAATTGACTAGTCTTGTTTTGTGGCTTTTGTTACTCGAGTAATTAAGTCCGTAGGGGTATTTTGAAACCTAGTGCCCTAAGACCAACTGGTTTGGGAGTCATTGACCCAAAGCTCGCTACATGGGTAACATAGAAAGCCTAAGAAAACAGACATTATACGGTCAATGGATAAAAAAGAGAAAAAAAGTGGAAAAAATTACGAATTTTGGCTAGATACTTGTTTTGATAGAGATTGGGTCAGTTCAATATTGGTTGAAAAAGAGGAAATGTACTTATTCAATTGATTCTTCAGAGACCTATTTTCACAACACACCTTGGGAGTTTTTGCAAACGTTTGCGTCAATATAAGTGGATTTTAGATACCTACATCTTATCTATTATTAGAAGAGTCTTTAAGGCATGTATTTTCTTAAAAATCTTCTTTTGTTGACACCGATGAACGTTATTGATAGAGTGGGATGCTTGCTAGAATATTTCACAGATTTTATGGGTATATCTTCTGTAAACCCTTAGGTGACAGCACTCCTCTGGTAGAGATCGTCTACGAGTTTAACGGGTTGGTAAACCTAAAATTACCCGTCACGCCTACGAAAGGAGCATATGACTTTTATAATATTTTTTTTTCTTTTGATTTTTCTCGAGGACGAGCAAAAGATAGGTATGGGGGTATTTGATAGGTCCATAAATTAATACATCTTTAATACCTATTTTATGTTTATTTTCGTAATTTTATTATTTAATTAATTATTTTTATTTTGTTTTGTAGGAAATTAATTAAAATCAGAATTATAGCAGAAAAAGGAAAATACATGGAAGGAGGTGGAATTACTTGGAGGCAAAGCAATTAGAGAAAAAATCGAATGCTTGTTGGAGAAGAAAAAGGAATATAAGGAAATATTTAGAATTCAATTTATAATCGATATAGAAAACCTACATTATTTTCCCTATATATATGGGTCTCCTCTCTTGTATTTTAAGACCTAGACCTTGAACCTTAACTTTAACTTTAGTTTTCAATAATTAGGAGTAGGAGTATGGTACTTTTATTTTCTTGTTCTTTCAATACAAACAATTTCTTATCTCTCAAACACTTTTTCTGTTATTCGTTATTTGCATGTCTTATATTAGTTGCTTTGTTTTCTTCTCCTAGCATGTCTAGCTAATTCTCTTGCCCTAGGATGGAGATGAAGTTAGTTACTTATTGTTAGTATTTACTTGTTTCTATTATTTGATTCTCATAATTTTTCTTGGTGCTTAATTGTTTGATTAACAAAGTGATTTTGATATATTATTGTTACCGAATATATTTTTCATAACCTATGCTTGCTCCATGAAGTTTTAATGGGTTATTGTTAGATAATAAGTTTTATAGTATATGTTTGTCTCGTTAATTGATATTTATTTATTGAAGAAAGAGAATTGATTTTAGGGCAAGTTAGATATTAATTGTGATTAATTGATGGATTCAGATTCCTAGGTTTTCCATATTTATTTGATTTTATTTGCTTATTAGGTTAAACAAATCTCATCTCAACATTATTTGTATAGTCTGCCTGATTTATTTATTAGGGTTTGGAAATTTCATAGTCTCTGAGGATCGATCTGTGATTGCTACAATTAACCACTGTGCGCTTGCAGTATTTTTACACATCACTGGCCTAGTTTTGCAAGCCCGGATGGGTTTATTGTCAAATATGCAATCAAGTTGGATTTCCCAACTACAAACAATGAGGCAGAATACGAAGTTTTGATAGTTGGGCTTGGCCTGGCCGAAACCTTAAGGGTGAAGAACTTGAAGATATGTAGCGATTCAAGGCTAGTAATCTTTCAAGTAAATGGGGAGTTCGAGGCCCGAGAAGAGACTATGGCAAAATATTTGAGAATTGTTAAAGCCCAAGCCACGCAGTTTGAAGAATGCCACTTTGAATATATTCTGAGAGAGGAGAATGTGAAGGTTGATGCCTTGTCTAAATTTGCATCATCAGAGATTGAGAGTTACTCAAGCATTGATGCTAGATTAGTAACCCCGATTGGGCTGGGAGCATGTTGGATGGGTCCCATCAAGTTCTACTTAGAAACAGGGAAGACTTGAAGTATGCCCTCATAGAATGAATACTTTATAAGAAATCATACGTAATACCTTACATAAAGTGTCTGAGACCCTATGAGGCTGAAGCTGCCCTGAAGGAAGTTCATGAAGGTATATGTGGCTAGCATCTTGGAAGCAGGGATCTTGCTCATACAGTCGTGAGACTGAGGTTTTATTGGCCCGAGATGCTTAAAGATGCTAAAGCTTATGTTAAGAAATTTGATCGCTGCCAAAGGTTTGCACCCATCGTTAGGCAGCCCCCTGAGATGCTGACATTCATCAACTCTCCACTCCCCTTTGTATGGGGAATGGATATCTTAGGCCCATTTCTTATGGCCAGCGCACAGAGAAAGTTTCTCATTGTCTCCATCGACTACTTCACTAAGTGGATATAAACCAAACCCCTGGCCAAGATTGATACTAAGAATGTGACTTAATTCTTCTAGGAGAATGTTACATTCAGGTATGGGTTACCCTGAATCCTGGCGACGGACAATGGAACTCAATTTTGTTAGTATTGGTGTCCTAGAGAAAATACTTTTAATGTTTTATTGAAAACAATTAAGGATTATGTTTTATGTGATTGTTTAATTAATAATTATTATGTCATTATTTACTACGTCATAAATTGAAAGAATAATAAATGTCCTTGGAATATAATGCGTAATATATGTCTTTAAGTATGTGACTTAAAAATGAGATTATATGAATAGTATTTTATTCCTAAAATTCCCTAGTCAAGTATTATTATTTAAGGATAATAATAATGTAATAAGACTAGTATGTTTGTTGACAGATGACCACATCTCATTGGTCATAGGTATGGTGATACTAAAGTCAAGAACATAAGTGTATGTATCAATATATAATACTAGAAAGACCCGCCGTGAGATTCTACATGTTAATAAGTGTCATAAGAAATCTCACAGTGATAATGATGTAATGATCCTCTGACTTGAAATCATTATATTTCTATACGAGAATTAATATACTTTGATTACACTCAAAGTTACCTTTAACCAAATAATGATAAAGGTGGACATTGGGTATGCTATGAATCGTATGAGGAATATGAATGATAGATATAGTATTTAACCCTCCAATTCTAGGAGTGATATTATTGGTCTCTTGATTGAGTGAGACTATGAAATGCATGGCCATGCTCAAATATTGATTTGTTTAAATAGTCTACTCATTGATCAAGAAAACCGAGATTAAACATTGAAGAAGATGACACTATACATGCCTCGAGTTTGATCTATAATATAGGGTTAAAGAGATTATATTACATGGAACATTATTCACGAAAGATTTAATTGAATCACCAATTATTATTGTTACTTGGGTAACAATGATGTATTACTAGATGCCGCTCATTATTTATAATTTTATTATTGGATATTAAAATTATTGCCAACGTAATAATAACCTAAATGGTCATACACAAAGAACGTCAAAATGGAGGTTTATTTAAATTACGAATTTAGATATATTATTATTATTAATTCAAATTTAATTATTGAATCAATTATGTGGGACTTGATTAATTATATTAGAATTCGGATTTAATAAGAATTATTATCAATTCGAATTTAATTATTGAATTAATTAAGTGGGACTTGATTAATTATATTAGAATTCGGATTTAATAAGAATTATTATTAATTTGAATTTAATCATTGAATTAATTAAGTAGGACTTGATTAATTATATTAGAATTCGGAATTAATAATAATAATAACCCAAAATCATAATGGGTTTTGGAAACCACATGGATTAGGGTTAGACCCAAAATCTCTCTCTCCCCTATATATACATAATGATGTATAGTATTAGGGTTTAATTATCAGATTTCGTTTTTAGAGAAAAACCCTAGCTGCTCAATATCAAGAGTGGCTAGAGAAAAGAAGAGAGAGAGGAAGAGGCAAGCAATTCATCTAGTACCGACTCCGGTGATCGTTGGACGATCTGGCATTCGTGTGGACTTCCTTAGAGAGCAGATCTTTGCAACAAAGGGCTGCTGTGATTCGTTTTTTCTGGACCTCCATTAAATATCATACAGAAAGATTTGTTAAGGTACAAACTTCTTCACCATAATCATCCACAGTTATACATGGATCTTGTGATAGGGTTTTGGTTTTTTATTGATTTTATGTTATTTTCGTTGCATTTTCATGCCCGAAACCCTTCAAGTTTAACAACAGGGACTTCATAGAGTACTGTGGAAACTACAACATTGAACTACGCTTTACTTTAGTAGCTCATCCACAGTCAAATGGGCAAGCTGATGTTGCTAACAGAATTATCCTAGACAGACTCAAAAAGAGGATTGAATGCTCCCAAGGGACTTGGTTTGACGAGTTGCTCCCAATCTTATGGGCATACAGAACTACTTATAGAGATTCAACAGGGGCTACACCTTTTCAACTAGCCTACGGGACTGAGTCAGTGATGCCTGTTGAAATTACTCAGACGTCACCAAGAATACAGGAGTTTCAGATTGACACAAATGGGGAAGGCATGAAGTTGGCTCTAGACTTGATAGATGAGCAGCGTGACGAAGCCAATGCCAGAATTGTAGAAAACCATAAGAAAGCTTCATTCTACTACAACCTTATAGTCAAGGAATGGTTCTTTCGTGAAGGAGACTTAGTCCTGTGAAAGATCGAGGCATCTGGAGCTGGTCTCAAAAGCAAGCTAGCTCCAAATTGGGAAGGTCCATACCAAGTGAAGGAAGTCATAGGGCATGGTGCATACAAGTTCCAAACCCTTGAAGGGGTTGAAATCCCAAAAAACTGGAATGCAACCAACTTAAGAGTCTATTATGTTTAGATTTTTGACTTTGATTTTCAAAAACATTCAAATGCCAGTTTATTAACCTCGAAGGCAAGACAAGTTTTTAATACTAAATTTCATTTGAAAACTTGATAGTTTATAAGGAAGGTTTTCCGTTCTCCTCAATGGTGTTAGTTATTTTCATTAAGTCTATTACAATAGTCGAGAGTATTTGTTGTTTATGTTCAAGTTAAACACGAAAAACAAACAAAACAAAGGCAATAGTAAAAAATGAACATGTAGAAAAACGTGACTACATAAATAAAAGCCCGAGGGCCAAATGTTTTTACAAGCCACTAAGACAAATATAAATACATGAATAAAAATTCTAGCTACTTGGCTGACTCCTCCTCCTCCGAGGACTCCTCCCCGCTCGACAAAGATGAATCCTCATCGGCTTCACTCGACTCTTCCTCTCCAGAAGAGCTCTCATCGGCCGATTTCTGAGGGGTTGCCTCAAGAACAACCTTCTTTGGCACGACTTGGTGAGGAGAAGGAGTTGGAGTAGGCTCGCAAGCCCTCTTCGTACCAACATCAGGACTATCCTCCCTGTCAGTTTCTTCCTCTTCTTGATCCTCGATCAACCGCTTCAAGGCCTCGACTGACTGAGGGCTTTCAAAATCTACCATCGGGTTAAACAAACCCGGATGCTTCTCTAACACTTCCTTAAGGGTCTCATTCCACCCAATAGTGTAGTTGGCTGGGAAGATAAGATCGTCGTAAGCCTCTATCAAATCTTGATACTCATCCGATGCCATGTATTTGTCGATAATGACATTCTTATCAGCCTGGAGTTCAATCACCTTAGCCTGAGCCTGATTCAAAAGCTCTTCTTTCTCGTCTAGCTTTTCCTCCAAGTGCTTGATTTTGGCATTCACCACAGAAAGTTCCTTCTTATATTTCCCTGCTTAAGCCTTCCACGACTCTGTCCAGTGCAGGGAAGCCTGAAAGTAGGCATTGGCCTGAAAAGCCAACAAACCAAGGTGAATCACGATAGAAAACCAAGTCATAAGAATGGCTAAATAGAAAAGATGTTGAGTACCAAAAGCTAAAAGATATGTGTGTACTAAAGTCTTAAAATGCGGATTACTCAAGAAAGGAAAATTACCGATGCCAATACATGCGCATCAAGAGCCTTAGTGCTCTCCTCATCACGTCCCAACACAATGTCCTTGTAGTCACAAAGAGTAACAGAATGAAGAGACCAATCTCGTGTGTGGTGTGTGCATCCAACCATGGTATCTGACTTCCTGAATCCCCAACCAGGTTTATAAGTAAGGGATTTGGGCGTCTTGACAGTTTCACTACACTCAACATCAGTTGGCCCAGTGTGGGGCTGCATAAAGGCCGGAGGCTCCTTCCCTTGTCTGGGGTCATTCATCCTCCTTAGCCGCTTCATACGACCTGTTTCTTCCACGGGTGGAATGGTCCACTCATTAATTAGTGCAGCATCTGAAAAAGAAACACGAGAACATTAGCAAAATGGTTAAAACTTCCAAATTAAAAAGAAAGCACATCTAAGTAAAGTAATATACCTTTACTAGAGGCCCTTGACAGGCCCACAGCCTTCAATCTATGTTCATCCAGAAGAACCAAGAAACTTCCTTGGCTTCCGCCTGAGTGAGCGTGACATAGGCTATCTGCTCCTCTTCTGAGATCTTAATGGAGTCGACGCTCCCATCAGTTACTTTCCCAAAGGTGGACCTAAAGAGGGTTCCTTAGTCTCCCCCTTCCCATTTGATTTGAACAAAATTATTTTTCCAATGGAGGTTATTGTCAGGAATGGAAGAGTTGTAAAAAATATGGGGCCTATTGGGTCTATGACCTATATGAACCCAGCCCAAGGAAAGGCTGGAGGAGTTTTTAAATTGAATTTTTTTTCGGAAATGGGGGACTGTCATCTTAATTTTCTTTTCCAAACACAAAACCATGAAACAATGGATGAGCCTCCACCCATTTGGTGCGATTTGGCAAGGGTTTAGCTGGACATCAGCCAGAAGAGTGGGGATAAATATGTGCATAGGGAACCTAAGCCCCGTTAATAGGGCGTCTACGTAAACAAATAAATGGTTGGGTTTCTAGTGACATATCTTGTCACCAGGCTCCACCAAAGATATAGTATGACGTGGGGGAAAATTGAACAATCGGTTATATTCCTCTACAGCATGAGTATCAAAAAATTTACTCTATGGCTATATGAATCTAAGTGAGATTGGCTGGGATATTCATCCCCCCTTTGATTTATCATATCGAGCAAAGATATATAAGTGGAATAAAAGGGGATGCGACAAAGTGGTGTACCTCTCTTGGTAGAACCCGCATTCATAGTTGCTAGCCTAGAAGTCCTCTTGTCGGCCATTGATCCTTCGATTTTGTGAATACCTTCGAGGAAATTGAAAGCTGGATTTGCTTAAAAACGAAGACCTGGAATATGTGTAAGAAATTTGATAAATAAGAAATGAGGAGTGTGGAGTGTGTGAAGTGAAGCCCTCACACAACTCATATATAACCCTCTAGTCGGTCACTTGACCGTTTAAAATTCACCTTTTGACAGGTGTTTCTAGGTCACACGACCGTTGAAAGGTAAATCAATCGGTATGAGTAGTGAATGGGCTCATCTGGCGAAGCCCACTATCTAAGGCCCAAGGGTTACAAAGTAAAAAATAAATAATATATATGCTCTAGAATTCTTGCGAAGGGTCTAGAACTTGGGCCTGTGAAGTACAAGGACCACCAAACATGAAGGCCCAATACGCAAGTCAAAAAGCCTTGAAGGCCCAGACTATTGAGCCGTCAAAAGAGATAAAAGCCCATGGACCAGTTAAACTCAGGGGTGAAATAGAAACCTCAAGCCTTCTACATAGGGGCCTAATCAAGGCCCATATAATCAAAGGCCAAAAACCCAAGGGGCTCAACTCACTTCTATTATTAAAGGCCCTAAGACATTTTGACCTGGGAGGTAAAATGAGTGTTAATTCGACCTCATTCCAAGTCAAAAAATACAAAGCCATGAGGCATCAAGACATTTCGACCTGTGAGGTAAAATAAGTGGTAATTCGACCTCATTCCAAGTCAAAAAACACAAAGCCATGAGTCCCTAAGACATTTCGACCTGAGAGGTAAAATGAGTGTTAATTCGACCTCATTCCAAGTTAAAAATCACAAGGCCGTGAGGCCCCCAAAACCATTCGACTAGGATAATAGAATGAGGTCTAATTCGACCTCGAATTAGGTCGATAAACGTTCAAGCCAAAACAAACATCAACCTCGATTGGAAAACAAAGGAATAAAGTTTCTTTCGACGTCAAATGAGGTCGATAATCGACCTCGATTATCATTTGACCTTGATGTATTTTTTGGGAATAATTCGACCTCTATCGAGGTTGAAAATGAAGCCAAAGCCAGGAAGGCCTGTTCGATCTCAAAATCCTCTTTCGACGTCAAGTGAGGTCGATAATCAAACTCAATTATCATTCGATCTCGATGTATTTTTGGGGCATAATTCGACCTCAATCGAGGTCGAAAATGAGGCCAAAGCCAGGAAGGCTTGTTCGATCTCAAAATCCTTTTTCAACGTCAAATGAGGTCGATAATCGACCTCGATTATCATTCGACCTCGATGCATTTTTTAGGCATATTTTGACCTCAATCGAGGTCGAACAGGAAACCTTTTAACCTCAATCCCTCAAATCGACCTGAAGATGAAAATGAGCCCCAATTCGACCTCATTCCAGGTCCAATTGGCTAGGCCCACAAAAAATTTCCCATTTTTTAAATTTGTTAAAAATAAAGTCCTTGGGGGACCAATTTATATAAAATTAATTATTCGAAAGGATTAATAATGAAAAGGCCTGAGCCCAAAAGATGAGTAAAATTGACTGAAACGAGTTAAAAGCCTGATAAGGCAGTAAAAACCCTTTGTGAAACTTTTGCCAAAACTCACGAAGTTTTCCTAAATGTTGGGGGGGAAATGATATGGGTAAAAATAGGCCCGAGGAAATAATAAATATAGCATTTATTATTTCATTTATTAGACCTAGTATGGTCCAAAGGCTTGGACCCTTGAAACGAAAAAGGAAAATAAATCATAGGATCAACTAGATTTGTAATCCAAGAATCAACTGGATTTGTAAGTCCAGCCCACAAGCTCTATTGAACCCATAGGCTCATTAAGCCTTTGTTATTAATTAATTTCGTAATTAATTAATAAAGGCTCAGTAAAGGCCCAAGAATCCTGTTGAAGGCCCTCATCCTAGAAGGATCTAGAAACCCTAACGATGGGAAGAGTCCATCGAGGACCCTCATTCCTAAAAGGTTTCAACAACCTTGCCACTAGGGGACTTGACCACCAAGTCTCATAATTCTAATTTGATTCCAAGGCCCTCATCCTCTTATATAAAGGGATCAAATCCCTCACAACAGAACTACATTTTTGGCTTGATTCTCACACCCATTGGGATATGTAGGCAGTTAACGAGGACCTGACATAGTCATGAAACGTTAGTGCAGCCATTAAAGCTCGAAGCTCTCTCAAACCCTAGCATTAATTACATATTAAATACACCTAGTTTTTTGTTTACCCAGATGAATAAACTATTATAGAAGGGGGGTTGAATGTAATAGTACTAGTAAATCGATTAAGAACACAAGTATGTAAAAGATGAATACTGTTCTGTATTAAAGATAATGAATCGGTTACAAAACTCTCTCAAGAAATTCTTTGTTCTCAAGAGCTGCTAGGTCATGAATAATATGATTTGAAAAGATTATTCTGATGTTAACCTATGTCTGTTTTTATATAGACACAGTTACAATTCAATTACAAATCAGATTAGAAATAGAACAACTTTACATAAGGAAATAGACTTGCATTAGGATTCCTTCTTACTATCATATTCAGACTCTGATTCGAATTACTTCCTAACAAACTCTGATAATAAACTCTGTCGGTTATTATTCTCTGATAGAGCATTCTCTATTAGAGTAAACTCTGATTGAGTATTCTCTGATAGAGTAAACTCTGTCTGACAACTACTTAAACTCTAATGACGTCAGCAGTGTAAGCTCTGATTTGTATTCTCTAACAGTCATCAGTGTTTGCTTCCTAACAATCTCCCCCAATTTATGCTTTAAGAATTAAAACATAAATTTCACTTATGATGTCAGAAATCCCAGACAAATGCATCAGAGTTTGTTTACCCTTTTTAATTCAGATTCTTCTGTAAGAGAAATCATCTTTCAGAAATTGATTCAAAAGTTTTTCTTCAGCATTTTTTAACAAATCAACCAGCTTCTCCTTCAATTCCTTCATCTGTTCAGAAGAATAATCAATATGACATATAGCAGCCCTTAGAGCATAGATAGATGATCTGTTCATTCTTTCATCCATGGCAATGCAACAGGCCTTCATACCATCAGGATTTAAGATTAGAGTAGAAATCTCTAACACCATGTTGACCCTTGCATCTCTTTTTCTCATAGCTCTTTTGTTCCATCATCAAGTACATATCCAGGTTCATACTCTTCAGATTTTATCATCATTAGCCTTTTATTCTTCTTCTTCTCAACTATTACTCCTTCAATAATCTTCACCCATCTTGAAGTAACTTCATTTTCATCATTTAGAAGATATAGAACATGTTCAAGTTCTTTAGATGCTTTTTGAATTAAATATTCTTGAGCAATCTTCAAAACTCTCTCATATTCTAAGAAATAAATGAGCTTCTCCTTAGCTTGAGCACCATCAAAGATATCCTTCACAATATTAACAGAGATTAGTTTGTCCAAATGTTCTTGAGAAAATTATTCTTCAGGTTTATCTTTTAATGAAAAGGGATCTCTGAAGATATTTGTTTCACCCTGTAGACTTTAGCATGTGAATCACCAATACCACCTTTGTCTTTTCCAAGCCTGGCATTGAGAGTCAGAGTTTGAGTCTTTGTCCACAGAAGATCACATATTTTCTTCCTTATTAGAGATTATTGATGTTCTTCTTCCTCATCTTCAAAGCTTGAACCACCTGGAAGAAAAGTTGTTCCAGACATAGTGAGAGGATTCTTTGGCTTAGCTAGAGCTTTTTGTTGAATTCTACAGATTTGATTGAGCATCTGGCTTGGAAAATTCAACAGATTTGATTTGAATAGGCTTAAATTCTGGTTTCTTCTGTTGAGCAGGTACCTTTTTCTGAATTGGACCTTTCTTTACATATCTTCTCTTTTTCTGGACTTGAGTACTATCAGTACCAAACTTCTTTAATTCAGCTTCCACAATAACTGGATCTAAGCCATGATTTTCCTCTTCAAATAGCTTCATTGCCAGTTCTGCATCTTTTAAATTTTGTTCCTCAATTTTCTCAAGCTTCTCTTCTTCTTCAAACCTTTTTGCTAAAGCCAAATCAGCTTCTATCAGAGTTTGATGTTTGTTAGAGATTAACTGTTTGTCAGAGTTTGTTGCCATCAGAGTTTGAGTGGTTGATGTTTGACCAATCAGAGTTTGCTTCTTCATAGTTTGTTTTCCCTCCTTATGACTCCCTTGATCTTCATCATCAGGTTTGTCAGGTTGTTGTGCAGGATCCTCCTTGCATTTGTCTGAAACCTTCTCCCCTTTTCTGACATCATTCCCTGGCTTGACAGTAAGAAGTTCAACTATTGTATGTAGCATCCCCTGCATAGAACTAACAAATTTAGAAAGATTGTCCATTTTAGCCTCCAAAGCATCCTATTTTGCTGAGACAATTTTTATTTTCAGCTCCATAGATTTTTGTGAAGATTGAACAGAAGCAGAGGTTTTGGTGATAGAATCCTTGAGATCACCAATGTCATTGTGAAGTCCCTTGGACAACACAGTAGTTGCTTTCAAAATTGACTTCATTTCAACAGAATTGATTTCCTTATCAGCCTTATCAATTATCTCATGTGGCCAATAGATGACTTCATTTGAGTATTTCCAAGAATTATCCCAAAATTTTTATTTGAGAGAATCTATGAAAACAACTTGAGGAGTTTCTGCCTGAGAAATGAAATCTCTCTTTACACCTTCAGCATTTAAAACAGCTTCAATTTCCCCTTTGAGCTCCTCTACCACCATATAATCAGGATAATCAATACTCAGTCGTTCATGTGCATCATGAGAATTTATTGGCCACTTCTTTTTATTGTACCTTTATGTGTAGGGGATTGACAGGTCTGTGACTTCTTCATCAACAAAAATAGGCTCATCAGAGTCTGTGTTCTCCTCATCAGAGTTTATAGATTTCTCAGAGTTTATCAAAGGATCAGAGTTTGCAACAGATAAACTCTGAGTACCTGCAAAAGATATGGAACATCCTAAGTCACTCTTATTTTTTAAAGTAATCTCATTACTTCTCACATCACACATATCATAACTTTTAAGAATTAGATTTTTCTCACTAGAAGTAGCTAACTTCTTTCTAAATTCTACCTCACCTTTTGCCAGATCCAGTGTCTGCCTCTCATTAATTCTATTTTTCACACATTTTACCTCAGACTCACTAGAAAGGCTCAACACACAATGTCCTACATAAATAAGAGGTGGCTGAGAAAGGTTGACTGTAGTTATATGATTAGGGGTACCCTTTTCAGGACTATTCATGATCATTCTAGCAGTTAAAATAGGAAAGGTAAAATCTGAACTTAAACTATCAGAGAATGTATATTCTAAAGAAAAGTCAGAGTTTATACCTTGAGTTGTGGATGTGGATGTTGTCTTCATTGGCTGTGCAGAGATTGGTAGCACTAGAAGAGCATCAGAGATTGCCAGTGGAGCTTCATCAGAGTTTGTCTATCCAACATTTGAGTCTTTGTCTGTAATCATAAAATGGATGATTGGTTCTTGTGTGACCTGAGTCATATCTTTATCTGCTTCACCACTTTGACGTGAAGGTTCTTGTGGGCTTGACTCTGCCATAAATTGGCCTTCAGCATAAGCAACAATAAGGTCTGCTAGAATAGGTAAATTACCCGCATCCAAACTTTGATTGAATGGTTCTTGTGTGGCTGGGGCCTTAACAACTTCTTTAACCCTTTGAGCTGAAGGTTTTTGTGGGTTGTACACCTGATCCAAGATGGCTTCATCTGCTAGAATAGTGGCTGCTGCTATCTCACTTTGAGAGATAGGTTCTTGTGGATTCTAGCCAAAAGTGACAGACTTCCTCTTTTTTCTTGAAAATTGTTTTGAACTGGGAGAGGCAAATGACGTAGACTTCTTATCTTCCATCTCTTTCCTTACTTGTTCTGCCAACTCCCTAACTCTTTCATAAGAAATCTCATTGATAATTTGCTTAGGTGAGTTTGTAGGAGAATCAGAGATTGCTACAGGAACAACTTCCTCTGGAGTGACATATGGCCCATCTTTCAAATAATTATGTTGTCGCTCCTGTTCAGCCTTGAGCCAAAGATCATTTAGATTCCCTAATTTTTTCCTTCAGACTGTCTTGTCAACAGTATCCCCCCGTCTAATACGTTCATGGTTATAATGGATAACATTTATCCACCAATCAACTTTTGACTTGACATACCAAAGAATCATGTTCTCAATTGGAATTGGTAATCCAGGTTCCTTCCAAGGAATATTTGCCTTCCAGCAACGCCATGCTTCAACAGAATTTTTCAAGACATCAGAGTTTGGCTCAAAGTTTAGGATGTCTTCAGAGTTTAAATCTTAAGATTTTGGCTGATCAGAGATTAGGACATCAGAGTTTATTGTTGCATCATATTTTAGTCCTTCAGTGTTTGCAACCTCAGAGTTTACAGCCTTGACTAATCTTCTCCTCTTCTTCTTCACCTCAGGCATTGGATTTACTGTGAATGGCTTTATAAAAGGTGCAGGAGGTATCTCAGAAGCTTATTCAACAGTCTTTCTCTTGGCAAAACCAACCCTTCATCAGAATCTGAATCTTCATCAATCAATTTTCTCTTTTTCAAAGAAGATTCTTTCACTGTTTTCCCCTTCCTTTTGCTTTAGCCCTGTTGAGAGGTATGTTTTATAACTACAGCCTTTTGGGAGACTGTAGAGGTTGACAAAAGTGTTTGGGTGTCAGTGTTTGGAGGCTGGCCTGGGTTTGAATCAGAGGGTGCTAAACTCTGATCCATAGCCACAGAGAGAAAGTCCCTTCCATACATGGTAGGCATTCTCTGATTTAAGAGAAGCCTGACCCATGTGGGATAAAAGAGAGGAACGAGATTACATTTCTTAGCATCCTTCCTAGATAGGTCAACAAAAATTCTTTTATTTATACAAAAACTAGCTAAACTTTGATCATTCTTAAAATTTTCATTAGGCAACAAATAATTAAAAATTAAATGAAAAAATCTAGCAAAATATACAGTGTGAGCATCATCATTCATTTTGCTGTCCAGCTGCCTAATAATTAAACAAAGAAAATTAAAGTTGAGAATATGGGTCAGAGAATACCCAATCTGTTGTGTTAGCTGAGGGATTGCATCAAAATTCGTGCACTTGCCTGTGAAGGCCCTTGTTATGCAATCGAAGAAGAAATTCCATTCTCTTCGAAGATTGGGTCTTGTCAGGCTCCCCAACTTTGATAGGCTTCCTTCATAGCCTATAGACCTGAAATTTTTTTTGATATGTTCATCTCCCACAATATCATCATACTCAGCCACTTTTGGAAGATGAAGGGCTTGTCGAACAAAAGTCAGTGTTATCAAGTGTTTTCCATTGTAGTTAAATGTGATGATTGGTTCTTCATCATCACCTGCATTATTAAACTTTGCAGTTGACTAAATTCTTATCAAAGATTGAGCGGAGAAGTTTAAAGGTTCTTGCAAAGCATAGCCAATATAACTCTGCATTAAAAAATCTTGAACAACATGATAATCTTCAGGTGCATCAGATTTGTTTAACAGAGCAATATAGTTGGTGGCAGCAAAAGTGTAGTTTTGGAATGTTTGTCCTTTGGATGCCATTGAAACAATGAAGATGTACATGTTTGAATAGTTAGGGTTTACGAGAAACTAGAGAAAGAGAACAAATGAAGAATAATAGATACAGATTAACAACCCAAAATGAAAATTAGAATTAATCTGTGCCTTTTCATTTGCATAACACCTGTAGTGGGACACGTGGTAGAAATTGATTTGAAGAGCAATTATTAATACAAGTTTCAAAATACGGCAAATGTTTGTATATCTGTGTAAGTATATGAAACGTCATTCGTGAGACACACGCGCCTTATTTCAAATCCACTCAGAGAATGATAATTATGATGTCACAAAAATGAAATATGATGTCATAAAGATGATCTCAGAGTTTACCATTTAAACAGAGTTTAGCAGGTCAGAGTTTATATGAGTCAGAGTTTAGAATGAACTGTCAGAGTTTACCACAGACTCTGATAGGTGAAAGGCATAGGTGTACTAACTTGTAACACTTAATTATTTTGTAACTCAACTAAGTAAAAGATAAAACAACAGCAAAACAAGAGAAACTGAAGAAGCACATGGAATCAATCAACTGAAGAAATGGTAATGATACTTGGTAACTACAAGTAACTAATTTGGTTAATCAAGGATGCATAAGTGAGAAGAAGTTCAATCTGAGTATTGCTCATGCCCTAACTTATCTAATGGAGAATCAAATTAATGTCAAGGAAGTATCAAGAAGGCCAAAGTGATTTCATGTAATGTATATCAACATCTGGATAATGTAAAGGTTAATCAACAAATGAGAACTGACATTCAGAAGCAAGAACCCCTACAAGACTAGTCACTTATGAACCAGACCATTGCATCAAGTGTCAGGACATTGGAGGCAAGTTCGTGTCAGTAATAGAAGATCTCATTTGAATTGAGTGAGGAAAAGAAATTGAAGAAGCTAAGGAAACTTGCTCACAAAGGTTAATTCTCAATTAGTCACTAAAGAAGGTCAACATTGGATGTGTGCATATTTGCCAAGGCAAATGTCGATCCACAGCAGATCGAGATGCGGGTCGAGATTTACAAGTGAAGTAAAACACTGCAAAGGCAAATCTCGATCCAGGCGATAGATCGAGATCGAGATTCTCCCAGATCGAGATCGAGATTTTCACAGATAGAGATCGAGATTTTCACAGATAGAGATCGAGATCCTCATAGATCGAGATCGAGATTCTCCCAGATCGAGATCGAGATTTTCACAGATCGAGATCGAGATCCTCATAGATCGAGATCGAGATTCTCCCAGATCGAGATCGAGATTTTCACAGATCGAGATCGAGATGGGTCCAGGCGAAGATCGAGATGCGGGTAGAAATGTAACATTTAATGTTCAAGGGACAAGTGGCTTATTGTGAACGGTTGATCCAGAGTTGTTGGGAAAGTACTTTTTGTTGTCGAAGTCCTGATTGGGCCACGTACACAAAAAGGACAAGATCAAGACTACATGACATTATAAAAGCAGCACTTTGTTTTTTATTTAGAAAAAACTTGTATCTTTGTATTTTCAACGATAATTTTTTAAGAGAGAGCATTTACTGTAAAACAAAAAGTGAGAGAGAGAGGATCAGTTGAATCTAGCTTTAATTGCTGTATTTATTGTTCAACTGATCATGATGCTTTTATGAATGTTGTAGCAAATCCATCAATGAATATAATGATATATTCTTGAAATTCTGAGTCATCATTTATTACTTGCACATTGTTTATTCTCTCATAAATTTTAAACAGTTGTATTCACCCCCCCCTCTACAACACTTTGGACCTAACAATTGGTATCAGAGCTCCTGTTAAACACATCTAACAGAGATCCTACTGTGTTGTTTGAGTTGGTTCTTGAAAATCCCAGATCTAATTTTTCCTTGAAGTTTGTGCCGAAAGTTTTTATTTGTTTCTTCTTGAAAAAAAATCATAGATCTAAAAAGTTCTGAGTCATGGTGTAAGGAATACTTGTACAAAATTCCAAAATACTGTACTTTAGAGCTTTGTGGATTTTCTTGTGGTCAAAACTGGAATCAACTGATTGGCTAAACAAAAAGGACAATTTCGAACTTCTGTCAACTAGAAAGTGGACACCTTTTTGTTTGGACTTGAAAAATTGTGGACCCTGCTACTGTTCCTGTGATTAAAACTAACTTGCTTGAATCTTAAGTGCAGAATCCGTTGGATATTAATTGTTGGACATTTAAAGTGAGATAATTAATTTTTCAAGTAAATACAATTTATTGTAATTTGAAAAGTGTATTATCTTAATTTTAAACTTTATTAAAATGGCCGCCGCACACAGATTTAAGATACCTCCGTTTGATGCACAACATTATGACGAATGGACCGGAAGGATGAAAGCTTACCTTGAATCAATAAACAAGGTATACTTGAGAATATTGGAAAACGGTCCATACATACCCATGAGAATTGAGCCAGAGCGAATGGAAGGAGGGATACTAATTCCATCCCGGTCTGTTCCTAAAGAGGAAATGGAGTTTTCAGACGCAGATAAAGAATTGGTTGGTATGGATGCGTCGTTACGCAACGTCATAATTGAATCCCTAAACTCAGAGTACTATGTTCAAATAAAGGGATTAAAAACAGCTAAAGCCATGTGGGATAAACTGGCTGTGGTGATGGAGGGGACCGAGGAAGTTAGAGATAATCACAAACTGGTATTAGACATTGAAGATCCATCCGAAGAAAGTGAGGATGAATACTATACCCTTGAAGAGCTGGACAAATTAGAAGACAAGTCATATGCTTGTATTGCTCGAGAATTTGCTCATATCAGCTTCAGGAAGCAAAGAAGTGGTAAAGGACGATTTGGTAGTTCTTTCAGCCGAAGAGGCAGGAGAGGCAGTAGTGTAAGTGGTAGTGGAAATTACAGCGGTCGGAGTAGCACATCTGGTAGTGGCTACAGACCTAACCTGGTAGACAAGAACAAGTTCAGATGCTACAACTGCAATGAATTGGGGCACTTCGCAACAGAGTGCAAGAAGCCCAAGTACGTTCATCCCAAGGAATCCTATGCTGATTTGAAAAAGAAATATGATGCCTTGGTTATCAAGCAACAGAAGGGAAGCCGGGCGTATGTTGTGACTGAAGGGAAGGGTTGGGACGAGTCTGATGAAGATGAAGATCAGGAGCTATGCAACTTCGCTTTAATGGCAAAATCTTCAGAACAATCAGAGGTACCAATTCTAACCGTAAATGAAATGTCTATTCCTGAGTACCAAAATGAATTAGCTGCCATGACTAAAGATATGTACAATCTCCAACTTAATCTAATTGCTGTTAATGAGGAAAATGCTAAACTCTCCCTTAAGAATAGACTTCTCGAGGCCAGGGTAGAGGAATTAGAATCAGGAGAAAGTAAGGAAAGGCAGTTAATGAATCAGGTAGATGTTTTAGAACACAAGCTTAAGATTAGGGAAGACCTTAACGAAGAACTTCAAAATGAATTAGCTGAGCTTAAAGTAACATGTAAATCTTTTGAAGAAGCCGCTAATAAAGTTTTCGTAGAAAGGGACATGTACATGAAACTGGCAGGCAAGAGCAAAAATGAAAAAGTAAACATAGGACTTGACTACACACAGAAAAAGAAAAATAGGGCTGCTGAGTTGTTAGAGCCAGTGTTAGTCAAAGAAAATGTGCCTGAGGTTTTAATGGATGTTAGAAAACCTATCTTTAAGCATTTTGAGCCTAGGACCATAGATCCTGTTGCTACTGAAATTGAACATGAGATTAAAATTGAAAGAGATTCAGAAGAAAAAGTAGTAGAACCTACAACTTCTAAAAGAGCTAGTAAGATTGCTTATGCTAAGAGAGGTGTAGGAACCAAGGAGGCTAAGACGGTGTCATATAAACAATGGGTAGCAGGGTCAGACCAAATGAAAGCACCTGTAAAGACAGTTAAAACTGAACCTGCATCTGTATCTACATCTACACGAGCTAGAAAGGCATGCTATATTTGTAATCAAACTGATCATTTGTCTTACTATTGCCCGTTCTATGTAGAGGAAGAAAAATCTGTTGGTTGTAATACCATGCCTGCAACTACTGCTTTGCCTAACATGCATGCAAATCATGCTAAATGCAATAATCCTAATTGTATGCCATGTGCTGTAAACATCATGCATGCTTATTTTAATTTAATGAATACTGCTAGTGCATCTGTTGAACATACATCTAGTAGTGGTAAGAAAAAGCATGTGGGGTCAAAAACTAAGACTTCAAGTCCTCCTAAAGTTAGGAGTGACCAGTCTACTTCCAAACCTGACAAACCAGTCAAGGTTGACAAGGGAAAAGACAAAGTCAAGATGAATGCCCCTGATGGCAACAAGGCAAAGCCTTCTGTATCTGAAAAGAAAAAGGAAATTATTGATGCCGGGCCCAAACATCATTGGGTTCCGAAGAACACCTAACCTTTCTGGATTTGCAGGGCAGTGTACAGGAAAAGAGTAAAGTCATATGGGTGCTGGACAGTGGAGCATCGAGGCATATGACCGGCAATAAGTCCCTGCTAACAGATTTGGTGTTGAGAGCCGGCTCCGTGGTTACTTTTGGAGATAACAGCAAAGGTTACACCAGGGGATATGGCAAGATCGTTTGTGGAAATGTTATCATTGAAGATGTATCTTTTGTGGAAGGATTGCGACATAATCTTCTCAGCATTAGTCAGTTCACCGACAGGGGTTTTGACGTCAACTTTGGGAAGCATGATTGTTCGATTCGAAGCAAAAAGGATGGAAGCCTTGCTCTCAAAGGAGTAAGGAAGTCAAATTTGTTCATAGCTGACATGAATTCTGCTGATCAGTCTGAAGTCACGTGTTTCTACAGCAAGGCTTCTGCTGATGAAAGTTGGCTATGGCATAAAAGATTATCTCACCTGAACTTTAAAGCAATGAATAATCTCGTAAGAAGAGAATTGGTGAGAGGGCTGCCACAGATGGAGTTCACTCCAGATGGACTCTGCGAAGCATGTGAGATGGGAAAATCAAAAAGAGCCTCGCATAAGGATAAACAAGTGAATAGCATTACCGAGCCCCTACAACTCCTTCACATGGATTTGTTTGGACCTGTTAATGTTATGTCAATGTCAAGGAAAAGATATGCGCTGGTAATTGTCGATGACTTTTCCAAATACACATGGGTGAAGTTTGTGACATCGAAAGATGAAGTGCCACATGAGATCATTAGACATGTACTGGTAATTGAAAACGTAGCAAGTCTGACTGTGAAGACTATCCGATCCGACAATGGGACAGAATTCAAGAACTCAGTGTTAATGGATTTCTGCATATCTAAAGGGATCAGACGACAGTATTCAGCACCGAGAACACCACAGCAAAATGGGGTGGTAGAAAGGAAGAACAGGACACTGGTTGAAGCAGCTAGGACAATGCTGTATGAGTCAAAACTTCCTTTATATTTTTGGGCTGAAGCAGTTAACACGGCTTGTTATACACAGAACAGAACCCTGATTATAAAGGACCATAATGAGACGCCGTATTACATGATGAATAAACGAAAACCATCTATCAAGTACTTTCACGTATTTGGTGCCAAATGCTTTGTGTTAAGAGACAATGCACAACTTGGAAAGTTTGATGCCAAAGCAGATGAAGGGTTTTTCATTGGATATTCTCTTGAAGTAGTAGCAGCGTGCAGGGTGTTTGTGCTTAATGATCGCAAGGTGGTTGAAAGCCTTAATGTCACATTCGACGACTCAAAGCTCCCTTCTATACAAAAAGAAGATAGTGAGCCCACTTCCCTAAGATTTGAAAATATGGATGTTGATGAAGTGGATACAGTTCCTGAGTCAGTAGTGCAGGGTAGTGATCCAACTATAAATAATGAAATTAATCAAGAGTCTAGTGTTTCGCAAATTTAAAACCCTAGAACTGAGGGATCACCTTCCGTCAGACCTGGTACTAACTCAGGGGGAGTCAGTATGCACTCAGGGGGAGCAGCTCACTCAGGGGGAGCTAGTACTAGCTCAAGAGAAGCTAGTGAAAGTGCTTCTAGACTAAGTCACCTTCACTTACAAGATCAAGCTGAATCATCAAGAACATTTGCTAGGGATCGTACTTGGAACAAGGACCATCCGTTCGAGCTAATTATTGGTGATCCAGAAGCCGGAGTGACTACTAGAGGAAAAGCTAGAGCTGAAATTGCCACTGAGAATGAATGTCTATATTCAGTGTTCCTTTCTCAGATGGAACCTAAAGTGGTGGAAGAAGCTCTAGATGACGCTGATTGGGTGATTGCTATGCAAGAGGAACTCAATCAGTTTGAAAGGCAGAAGGTGTGGAAGCTGGTACCCAGACCAAAGAATAGATCTGTTGTTGGGACAAAATGGGTATTCAGGAACAAGCTGGATGAAGACGGACGTGTAACACGAAATAAAGCTCGCCTGGTTGCCAAGGGTTATACTCAACGAGAAGGAATTGATTATGATGAAACCTATGCACTAGTAGCAAGGCTAGAGGCAGTAAGGATGTTCTTGGCATTCGCAGCACATCATGGTTTTAAAGTCTATCAAATGGATGTCAAGAGTGCATTCTTAAACGGTGAACTGGATGAAGAGGTGTATGTCGAGCAACCTCCCGGGTTTATCGATATCAAACATTGTGATTATGTTTATCGACTCTTCAAATCAGTATATGGCCTTAAGCAGTCTCCGCGAAAGTGGTATGAAACTCTGTCAGACTTCTTACTAGAAAGTGGTTTTACAAGAGGAGTAATCGACAAGACGCTCTTCTACAAGAAATGCAAAGATGATCTAATAATGGTGCAAGTATATGTGGATGACATTATCTTTGGGTCTGCAAATGAGAAGCTGTGTGCTAAATTCGCTAAGTTAATGCAATCAAGGTATGAGATGAGCATGATGGGAGAGCTGACGTTCTTTCTGGGCATTCAAGTTAGTCAGAAGAAGGACGGGATATTTATCTGCCAGACCAAGTACATTCATGATCTATTGAAGAAGTATGGTCTCCAAGATGTATCACAAGCAAAGACTCCTATGGCAACAGCCACGAAACTTGACGAGGACAAATCGGGTAAACCTGTAGACATCTCAAGCTATCGAGGTATGATCGGCTCACTTTTGTATTTAACTGCTAGCAGACCTGATATTATGTTCTCTACATGCTTATGTGCAAGGTTCCAAGCGGATCCTAGAGAGTCACATCTCATAGCCGTAAAGCGCATTTTTAGGTATCTCAAGGGAACATCAAATCTCGGGATTTGGTACTCAAGAGATACAGGGTTTAATCTTGTTGGCTATTCGGATTCAGATTACGCAGGTTGTAGAATAGATAGGAAGAGTACTTCAGGAAGCTGTCAGTTCCTTGGAAGAAGGTTGGTGTCTTGGCAAAGCAAGAAACAACACACAGTATCTACCTCGACAGCTGAAGCAGAATATATTGCTGCTGGAAGCTGTGTGGCCCAGATACTGTGGATGAAGAACCAACTCAAGGACTACGGTGTGGAAGTATCTAAGATTCCTATCATGTGTGACAACACAAGTGCTATTGCAATGACCAACAATCCTGTGGATCACTCAAGGACCAAGCACATTAACATCAGGTATCATTTTATTAGAGAACATGTAGAAAATGGAACTGTAGAGTTGCATTTTGTGTCTACTGAACGTCAAATAGCAGATATATTCACTAAACCCCTAGACGAATCAACATTTTCTAGATTGGTTGGTGAATTAGGGATGCTTAACACCTGTTAGTTTTGCTACCTATCTGTTATAATTCAGTTTGTGTACATATTATTGTTATTCATGAATATTCATAATTAATAATGTGTACTTAACTTCATAAATGTATGTGTTGCATATCATAAGGAGTTAGAAAGTTTCATGACATTAATCTTGTGTTGATCTGTATATCATTATGGTTAGTGTCTAAATGAAGTAATGAGAAATTTTCTATGGCAAATCTCGATCTATCCACATCAAGATCGACATCCAGATCGACATCGAGATGTAGATCGAGATGCGGATCGAGATCGACATCCAGATCGACATCGAGATGTAGATCGAGATGCGGATCGAGATCGACATCCAGATCGACATCGAGATGTAGATCGAGATGCGGATCGAGATCGACATCTAGATCGACATCTAGATGAGGATCGAGATGCGGATCTCGAGATCGAGATGTGACGTGTCTTTTCAGTCATTTTTTTTGGGCGTGCAGGTATATATTATAGCATTAAAAAGGCTGTTCATTATTTACATTAACTTTCTTTCTCTCCAAAAGCTTAAGCTCTTCATATACACTCGCGTATACATACATTACATCAAGTTTTCTTGTGATTTTCTTAAACAAAAATCACTAACTGTTACTTAAAAGCATCAATAACTAAAACGAAACTCTGCTAAAATTTTGTTTAAAACTGTTGAACTTCTTGCGTTGTTTTTATCGTTATTACTGTTCTTGCAATTAGTTCTTTAGTTTTCTTCTTCATTCGAGTAAGTTTGGTTTTTGTTTCGTGCTTTCTTATTCTTAAGTACTTTTGTGTTCTTGAGCAAAATAGTTGTGAGTACTACTGGTTAATCCTTAAAGTGCAACTTTACCGCCGTGTTTGTGGTTTTTTTTCTGGAAAAATAATTTATTTTGTAACGGCTGTTCACTTTAATTTTCGAAAACTCAACCGTCAATCATTAGTGGGGAGTTAAGTGGTCATTAGTGGGCAGTTAATTTGTTTTAATTTGTGTCACTAATTACGTGGGGTAATTAGTGGGGTTCGTGTACGTTTTTTTTTGTTGTTTAAATTTAGAACTTGTTCTCTAAAAATTTCCATTGCCAAACCATTTCAGAACATTTCTTTTCTCAAACACAAATTTAAAATGGCAAACCCAAATTTCACAATTCCCAAGACCCACTTTGTTAATCTCTCTGCTGATCGAGCAACTGGTAGATTTATTCACTATCAGTTCTGGATTGAATCCCCCTCTACAACACTTTGGACCTAACAATTGGTATGTTGCAATCCTGAATGTCGAAGCCCTTCAAGCTGCTTACTCTACACTAGAGATTCAGGGTGGAAAAGCCAATCCAACAGGACTATCCTTTACTATTGGTGGTGTCAAATATGAAGTCAGTCTGCGGAAGTTCAATGAGTTACTCGGGCTTCCTACAGAAGATTATGCTCCGGAACCCACTATGGAGGATATGTTGCAATTATTCACGGAGATAGGTTGTCGCCCTCCCACGGGTCCTATCAAGGTAACAAAGGTTAACACCGGTATGCTACCAGCTGAGTGGGATTATGTAGTTCAGGCCATTCAGCGCTGCATGTTCCCAAAAGACAAAGACTACAGGCCAATGAACAACAGCTGCCGGGTAATACTATATGGAGTGGCAAACAACAGGAGAGTGAATGTGGGCAAACATCTGTTGATTCAGTTACATGAGAGGTGGGCATTGGAGAAAAATGCCTCAAGGAATCCAGAAGATGGTCCAGTCAAATGCTGGATGCCAAGATTTCTTCAGATGGTTCTGGATGACGTCCTTTCAGAGGAACACAGAAGAATATTTCAAGGCTCTGAAAGGATGGCATGTTTTGATATGACTCTAAAGAGTATCTCTACCATGGAAACCCAGCAAAAGTCAAGACTTTTTGAGTTGCGCCTGACTCCGTACTTCCAGGATCTGCAAGATGAGTATGCTAGGAGGCATGTTTCTCAGTTTACTGCAGTAGAAGCTGAGAGTAGCGGTAACGAAGCTGAAGGTGGAGATCCAGTGCCTAGAACTTTGGAACAAGCAAGAATGGATGTTGATATGGCCGAGGCAAATGTTGCAGAAGCTGGAGCTGACAAGGATGACGATCTTCTTAGTCAGGTACCTATTCTTGCTAATCTTGATCAATCATCAATTCAACCTGTTTTCTACAGCCGTGGGCCTGAAAACCCCCAGGCTCTATCCCAGGCTGCAAGCCCTTCTGTTCATAAACGTTCAGCCAGCCCTAAAACTGGTGATAAAAGGAAGGCAAGCTTATCTGAGTCGAGTGAATCAAGTGGAGGGAGTGTAGGAGTTGAGAGAGTAGTCACTTCAGCAGCTCTGCCACCTTCAAAGAAGCAAAAGGTGGATTCAAACCCAGTGGCAACTGCACAACCCGTTAAGGCTAGTTCACCTCTCACAGCCACCACACCTCACGCTGGTGGCTCTCCTCTCCAAATCATTTCAACACATTCGCACTCGCCTAGGCATGTTGGTGAGAGTCAAGAAGGGGGTCCAACTCAACAGCCAATAGGAGCTGGCCCTACCTTCCCTGAGTTGTCCGCTCAGGGCTCTTTGAGCAATTTCTCGGAAGGGGAATGGCAAACTGAGACTAGCACTTCTGATACTAGTATCTCAGGCAGTTTTAATGAGGAAGAGTCTGTCGAATCCAGTACGGATGACGCTTCCTCATCTCAATCAGAAAATAAGTTGCTTGCAGAGCAACGACATCTGGTGACTGGTGGGTCTACGCCTCCAGAACAGCCCAGCGAACCAGAAAAGGTTCTAAGTGAACAAGGGGATGACATGGTCATAACGTCATCTCCCGTCGTAGACACAGCGCTTAAAGGCTCAGTCTCACTGACCGATATCGCCGACCAACTCACCGCTAGTCCCCAGCGATTAGTGGATGAGGCTCTAGTACTGTTAGGCTCTAAACACGAGGGAGAGACAGGGAGAGTAGATCCCTTCTTTTTAGGGATCTTGAGTGAAACAGAACCCGACGAGAGTAAACAGTCTAACCCAAGCCAAACACCGTCCCCCAAATTGCAGGATTTAGTGAAGAAAGTGGAGGCTTTGGAGGCTGGAGTTGCTGGTGTTACTGCTGCTGTCTCTACTCACTCTGGAAGGTTGGAGGTTGGAGCTCAGTTCATGGAGAACCTGATTGCCGTCCAAAATCAGATGATTGACAAGATAAATAATCTTGGATTGGCACAGGTGGAGGTTGGGAGATCAGTAGATGATGTCACTTATGGCATGTCTCAGGTTTGGACGAAACTGAATGAACTGCTTGATGCTGTCTTTGGACGTAACAAGGATGGACCTGGTCCTTCAACTGATGGTGGTGGTGACGATAATAATGATGATGATGCTCCTGATGAGGATAACACACCTAAGGGGGAGAAAGAGGATCAGGGTCTGAAAAAGCTGACTAGTAAGGGTCCGGTGATCGAGTCCTCAAACAAATCTGGTGAAAAGGTGGAGGAGGCTCAACCGGCTCTTAAGGACAAAGGCAAGCAGAAGATGGTAGCTGAAGAAGAAGCTGAGAAAGAAACACCTCTTGTTGATGCATTTATGGGAGACTTTATTGAAGATTCTGATGATGATGAGATGGATGTAGAAGCCTTAGTGGCAAGGAGATCGAGACTCGAGCAACGAGCAAGAGAATGGGAACAAGAAAGAGGTCTAAATCCTGGCGGATCTGGCGCAGGAGTTGCAGGTGATGCAGGAGACCACTCGGTTGCTGACGAGCATGTTCCAGAAGAAGAAGTTGATGAAGCGGAGATGCAAGGAGAAATTTTCAGGGAAGCCAGAGAAAGAGTAAATGAAGAAGTTCTACAAGGGATAGTTGAAAAAGAACTAATGGCAAAGGAGAAGAGAGCGGCTCAGAAAACTCAGCATGAGTATGAAATGAAAAAGATCAAAGATCCTAAGGTCCAGGCTGACATAAGGAGGGAAGGTCCCGAGTGGGACAAGGCTAGAGAAGCCTTAGCTGGACCAAGAGCCTATGCTCATGACTCAGGAAGATTGAGCTTTCTTCTTCATAAGCTAGAAAATCTAAACCCTGGGCTGCTGAATTATCTAAATTGCATAAGACAGGGATGCACCTCCGTACAAGTCATATTCAAGGAGAAGGCATGGAATCTGATGATCACTTGGACACCCATAACAAAAATCGGGCCGTGTATGGTCGATGAAGCTTTCTTCCATGAAAGGGGTGCAAGTGAACTGGTAGAATTCGCTCACAAGGTAGACACCTCTGTCAAGACTGGAGTGCTGTTTAAGGAGAAATTGTTGAAGATGGCTGAAGACAGAGGGGTTGACATTATTCTAAATCCCTATCAGATCAGATATGTCCATGACAAGGTCTTGAGGATCGTAAATCTGCATGACTCGAAACTAACTCCGAGCGGAAATGTGCTGAAGGCAGTTGCAAAGCTAGTTCTCTCTAAGGGTTTTCTAACAAAGGAAAAGAAGCTGGTGGCTAAGGACTTGGAGAAGCTGATAAGAAGGCAAGATACTAGATACAAGTTGCCTGAAGCTACACTACCAGTGGTTAAGAAGGAACCTGAAGACTATGCATTCGAGCTGCAAAACGAGGCAATAAGAGAGCATGTGCAAAGATACGGAGATCCAAGGATAGACATTCCAGAAGAAGGGGAAATAAGGAAGGAAGCTAGTGCAGTGGTTAGTGCAAATGTCAAGTTTGTCAAGAGCAAAGCTGAGAATGAGAATGATCTGCTGATCTATACAGACAAGCATAAGGTGGAAACCATCATTGAAATCAAGTACGACATCTTTGCAGAACACAGTCATGAAACACTGTGTAGTATAAGAGAATTGATTGAGGAGATGGATGATATTGACGAGTTTGATCAGGATTATCTGAGGGTCACGTTTGATAACTTCTGTAAGAGAAGACAACAACTTGATATTCAGAGGCTACAGCAATGCACCACCGCTATTGTCATTGGATACCCTAAGCAGCTGGTCATACGGAAGAAAGGGGAAAAGGGGTACCCTGACAAAGTCACAAAGCTGAGGTTTGAAGACATTCCCACGAAGCTTACCACTCGCAGCATGGTTGAAAGGTGGTTGAGGTTGTTTCGAAATTACAAGATCAGAAATCATGTGGAAACAGAAGGACTTAATCTTCTCAAGAAAAGAATGGATGAAGTCTGCAACCCTGAGTTCATGAAGAAAGAAAAAGCAGCCAAGAAGAAAGCCCGTGAGGAAGAGGAGCGTAAGAAATAAAAGTTTTAATGTATCATGCTTGTAATATTTCTTTGCGTTGTAATTTGTTTTCTTGTTTTCCTGCATTGTAAAAATATATTATCTGTTGTCTTGTGTAGTGTAAGGTAGAAGTTAGTTAGCTAAGTGTCTTGAAACTGGTTTATATTAGGCATCAATTATTTCGCGAAGTTCGGCGGTGGTAATACTGCTAAAAGGACTTCAGAAGGATAATTGAAGATTGAGTGGACCGTGCTCTTAAAGTACTTAGAGAAAATCTCTAGAAGAGCATGAAGCCATTTAATCGAGCCAACAGGTGTCCAATTTTGGCACTTGAAGTATCAGTAATAGACATGAAGTTAATTAATCAAGCCAAGCATTATGCAAGTTGACATGATCTTTTATGAATGTTATTTTATCTTTTTCAGTCCCTGTTTAGTTGAGTTATCCTCATTGTGAATTTGGTTGTCATTGTTAGACAATCAAATAGGGGGAGATTGAAAGGCATAGGTGTACTAACTTGTAACACTTAATTATTTTGTAACTCAACTAAGTAAAAGATAAAACAACAGCAAAACAAGAGAAACTGAAGAAGCACATGGAATCAATCAACTGAAGAAATGGTAATGATACTTGGTAACTACAAGTAACTAATTTGGTTAATCAAGGATGCATAAGTGAGAAGAAGTTCAATCTAAGTATTGCTCATGCCCTAACTTATCTAATGGAGAATCAAATTAATGTCAAGGAAGTATCAAGAAGGCCAAAGTGATTTCATGTAATGTATATCAACATCTGGATAATGTAAAGGTTAATCAACAAATGAGAACTGACATTCAGAAGCAAGAACCCCTACAAGACTAGTCACTTATGAACCAGACCATTGCATCAAGTGTTAGGACATTGGAGGCAAGTTCGTGTCAGTAATAGAAGATCTCATTTGAATTGAGTGAGGAAAAGAAATTGAAGAAGCTAAGGAAACTTGCTCACAAAGGTTAATTCTCAATTAGTCACTAAAGAAGGTCAACATTGGATGTGTGCATATTTGCCAAGGCAAATGTCGATCCACAGCAGATCGAGATGCGGGTCGAGATTTACAAGTGAAGTAAAACACTGCAAAGGCAAATCTCGATCCAGGCGATAGATCGAGATCGAGATTCTCCCAGATCGAGATCGAGATTTTCACAGATAGAGATCGAGATTTTCACAGATAGAGATCGAGATCCTCATAGATCGAGATCGAGATTCTCCCAGATCGAGATCGAGATTTTCACAGATCGAGATCGAGATCCTCATAGATCGAGATCGAGATTCTCCCAGATCGAGATCGAGATTTTCACAGATCGAGATCGAGATGGGTCCAGGCGAAGATCGAGATGCGGGTAGAAATGTAACATTTAATGTTCAAGGGACAAGTGGCTTATTGTGAACGGTTGATCCAGAGTTGTTGGGAAAGTACTTTTTGTTGTCGAAGTCCTGATTGGGCCACGTACACAAAAAGGACAAGATCAAGACTACATGACATTATAAAAGCAGCACTTTGTTTTTTATTTAGAAAAAACTTGTATCTCTGTATTTTCAACGATAATTTTTTAAGAGAGAGCATTTACTGTAAAACAAAAAGTGAGAGAGAGAGGATCAGTTGAATCTAGCTTTAATTGCTGTATTTATTGTTCAACTGATCATGATGCTTTTATGAATGTTGTAGCAAATCCATCAATGAATATAATGATATATTCTTGAAATTCTGAGTCATCATTTATTACTTGCACATTGTTTATTCTCTCATAAATTTTAAACAGTTGTATTCACCCCCCCCTCTACAACACTTTGGACCTAACAATAGGGTTTACCATAAACACTGATAACTTGTGATTAGAGATTAGATGCTGTAATGATCAGAGTTTGCTTCATCAGAGTTTACTTCATTTTCCATCAGAGTTTACCTCATACTCTGACATATACTCTGATTATCTGAAACTTGCTAAGTCAAGTTGAGCCACTTATTATCATCCATAATTCAGAAACCAGTTTGTTAAATGTTGCTTCAGGCAAAGGTTTGGTAAATATATCTGCTATTTGTTGATCTGTGAGAACAAAGTATAATTCAATTGTGCCTTCTATAACATGTTCCCTTATGAAATGATATCTGATACTGATGTGCTTTGTCAGATAATGTTGAACTGGATTTCCTGTCATTGCAATAGCACTTTGATTAATTTTAGAGAAGTTTAAACCATAATCCAGTAGTTGATTTTTCATCCATAATATCTGTGCACAACAGCTTCCTGCAGCTATATATTTAGCATCTGCTGCAGATGTTGAGATTGATTTCTGCTTCTTGCTAAACCATGACACTAGTCTTCCACCCAAAAATTGACAACTGCCACTTGTAATTTTCTGTCAATTTTACATCCTGCAAAGTCAGCATCAGAATAGCCAAATAATTTAAAATCAGACTCTCTAGGATATCATAGGCTAAGATTAATAGTGCCCTTGAGATATCTGAAAATCCTTTTCACAACTATCAAATGTGGTGCTCTTGGATCTGCTTGAAATCTAACACACAGATATGTGGCAAACATGACATATGGTCTACTTGCAGTCAAATAAAGTAGAGAACCAATCATTCCTCTATATGCTGTAATGTCAACAGGTTCTCCAGTGTCTTGATCAAGCTTTGTTGCAGTAGCCATAGGAGTTGTAGCAGATGCAGAGTCTTGCATTTGAAATTTTGTGAGTAGATTCTTTGTATATTTAGACTGATTAATGAAAATGCCTACCTTAGTATGTTTTACTTGTAAACCTAGAAAATAACTTAATTCTCCCATCATGCTCATTTGATACCTAAACTGTATTAAATTTGAAAATCTTTCACAGAGTTTCTCATTAGTGGAATCAAATATTATATCATCAACATATATTTGCACCAATAATATATCCTTACCTTGAGTTCTATAACACAAGGTTTTATCAATTGTACCTCTAGTGAAACCACTTTCAAGTAAAAATAGAGCTAAAGTTTCATACCAGGCCTTTGGTGCTTGCTTTAGTCCATATAAAGCTTTATCCAGTCTGTAGACATGATTTAGATATTTTGGATTGACAAAGCCAGATGGTTGTTCAACAGAAATTTTTTCTTCAAGTTCACCATTTAAAAATGCACTTTTAACATCCATCTGGTAGACCTTGAATTTCTTATGTGCATCATAAGCAAGAAAAATTCTAATTGCTTCAAGTCTGGCTACTGGTGCATAGGTTTCATCATAATCTATGCCTTCCTGTTGAGAATAGCCTTTGGCTACCAGTCTTGCCTTATTTCTTGTAATGATTCCATCAGAATCTGTCTTATTCCTGAATACACATTTGTGCCAACAATAGATCTGTTCTTTGGCCTAGGTACTAGGGTCCAAACTTCATTCCTTTCAAACTCATTCTTTTCAAACTCATTCAATTCTTCCTGCATTGCAGTAACCCAATCTACATCCTTCAAAGCATCTTCAACCTTCTTTGGTTCTGTTTGTGACAAAAAACTATGAAATAGACATTCATTCTGAGTAGTTTTTCTTGTCTTTACACCACTTTCCAGATCACCAATAATTAAATCAGGTGTGTGATCTTTTGTCCACTTTCTTGGATGTGGAAGATTTCTTGAACTAGATATTCCCCCATGATTTGTGCCTTCATAGAAATATTCTTCTGTAAATGCTGATCCTCCCCCTGAATATGTGCTTCCATCAGTGTTTGATGTCTCAAAGTTTATGTACTCAGAGTTTGAATTATCAGATATTGAGGTATCAGTGTTTGTAGTCTCAGAGTTTGATGGATCAGAGTCTAGGGGTTCAGAGTTTGGGTTTGTCAGAGTTTGGTCAGACTCTGATATTTCAATTTCTGTGTTTTGATCTCCAATGTCAGTATTTGATTGATGTTGCTCCCCCTCAACATATGCAGAATCTTCAATTTCTATTTCAATCATTTCTGAATCAGAGATTACATCACCAGATTTTGGTTGAACAGAGTTTATTTCATCAGAGTTTGATTCATCATAGTTTGACTCATCAGAGTCTGGTTCACCAGAGTATATTTTCTACAGTTCATTCTCAAATCTCAGATTTCCTGTGCATCCTTATCATGTAATCCAACTATTTTCCCTTCATCAAAAGAGACATTGATTGATTCCATGACTGTCATTGTTCTTATATTGAATACTTTGAATGCCCTTGAAGTGGTTTTAGAAGTTGTTGCATATCCAACAAAGATTCCTTCATCTGCTTTCAGTTCAAATTTCTTCAATTGCTCAGGATGTGTTTTGAGAATAAAACACTTGCTTCCAAAGATATGAAAATACTTAACATTTGGCTTTCTTCCCTTCAAAGATTCATATGGAGTCATTCCATGTTTGTTGATAAAGGAACAATTTTGTGTAATATATGCAGTGTTTATAGCTTCTGCCCAAAAGTAAGTAGGTAGCTTTGCTCCTCTTAACATTGTTCTGGCAGCTTTTATAAGTGTTATGTTCTTTCTTTCAACTACACCATTTTATTGAGGTGTACTAGGTGCTGAGAATTGTTGAATAATACCTTTTGTTTAGCAAAATTCTTCCATTGTAGAACTTTTAAACTCTCTTCCATTGTCACTTCTTAGATTCTTTACCTTGTGAGTTGATCCATTCTCAATCATTGTAATATGTTCAAAAATTATTTCTGCAGTTTCATCCTTTTTATGCAAAAAGTATACCCAAGTAAATCTAATGAAATCATCAACTATCACAAGAGTGAATTTCTTCTTTCTAATGGACATAATGTTGACAGGACCAAATAAATCAAGATGCAATAGGTGAAAAGGTTGATCAATTGAATTTTCAGTTTTGCTCTTGAATGATGTCTTCTTTTGTTTGGCCTTTTGACATGAATCACAGAGTCCATCAGGATAAAATTGAACTTTTGGAAGACCTTTAACTAGATCCTTTTTCACTAATTCATTAATGTTTCCAAAATTCAAGTGACACAGCTTTTTGTGCCAATTCCAGCTTTCCAAGGATGATGACTTTCCATGTAAACAGGTTAAAGGACCATCATAATTAACATCCAAGCTAGCTTCAAATAAATTGTTATGTCTATGACCAATAAGAATTACTTTTCCATTCTTCTTGTATTTCACTTCACAATGAGTTCCATGAAATTCCACAGAATAACCTATGTCTGTCATTTGACTCACACTTAGCAGATTATGTTTGAGTCCTTCAACCAGAGCTACATTTTCAATGATGACATTTCCAATCACAATATTGCCATATCCCAGTGTTCTTCCTATGTTGCCATCTCCATAAGATACTGCTGGGTCAGCCTTCTCCTCAAACTCTGAAAGCAGAGATTTATTTCCAGTCATATGAGGAGAAAATCCACTATCAATTACTAGGATGTTTTTCCTGTTTCCTTGCAATCAGAAAATACAAATTAATTAGTAGGTTTGGGGACCTAAACTAGTTTGGGTCCTTTCTTTGAAAACTTGTTAACTTTTACAGCAGAAGTACTTTTATCAGAGTTAGTGTTAATAGAGTTTACAGAACAGAGTTTGCATTCACAGAGTTTGTACTGTTAGAGTTTGCACTCCTTTTATCAGACTTTATCACATATATTTTCTTGATAGTTTGTTTTGGAAAAATATTTATTTGATGCTGTGGTTTATAAAAACTGTAATACAAATTATGATATTCTTTATAAATATAAATTGAATGACTCATAATACCACAATGAAAACAGAGATTATATCTTGATTGTTTTCTAGCCCGAAAACTGCATTTTTCAGATTCTTTCATTTTCTTTTGTTTGCAGTCTTTAGCAAGGTGATTTGAATTACCACAAGTGAAACATGTTTTCCTAGGAGCATCAGGGATATTCATGTAGTTATTCTCCTTAGTAATTCCTACTTTTCCATTCCTATTTCTTTTAGGTTTAGCTTTATTAGTGACTTCCTTCAACTTTTCCTTAAGTTGCTTCTGTGAAAGTAACCTTATATTTATCTTTTTAAGTTCTGACACACTATTGTTTTTAGAGCATTCAGTAAAAGCTTCCTTATTATCACTAGCTCTAACAAATTTCACAGGTTTACTTAATATTCCTTTTATATGTGATTTAGTGTGTGTTTCAGATTTATAGCCTAAAGCAGAAGTCCAATTCTTATTAGTCAACATTTGTTGGACTCTCTTTCCAGAGTTTGTCCAAACTCTGAAAGTTTCTTTTTCTTTTGCTATTTCAGATTTTAGGTATTCAACTTCAATTTCTAAATGTGTTTGCATGTGAATAGAATTATCAAAGTCTTTCTTAATTTTTAACATATCAGAGTTTTCAGATTCAAGCATGTTATTCCTAGCAATCATAGTTTGTATTTCAGATTTTAATCTTTCATTTTCCAAAGTCTATGACTTAAAACTGACATGCAAGGATTTAAGAAAAGACTTTAATTTACAGATATTCTCAGTTTGAAAATTAAAGACAGAGTCTGGTACCTTATCAGAGTTTGGAGAGTCAGTGTTTGCCATGAGTGCATAATTTGTTTCTTGTTCAGAATCTGAGGAATCCATCCAGTCTTTCTTTGAAGTGATTAAAGCTTTTCATGATTCCTTACTTCTACATTCAGTAGCGAAGTGCCCCATCTTGTTACACTTATAACACTTAATCTTTGACTTATCAACAGTCTTTGATCTCCAATCTATATCTTCTCTTTTCTTGAACATGTCTTTCTTTTCTGACTCACCATGGTTCTTCTAAAAATTTGCTTGCTCCTTATACTTTCTGTATTTCATCTTTTTAAAGCCCTTAACAATCATAGCAACCATCTCCATCATATCAAAATCTGTGGAGTCATCAGAGTTTGCTTCAAAGTTTGTTTCAAACTCTGATTCATTGCCTTCTTAGATCACTACTTCTTTCCCTTTCCTTGTTGAAGCCTTAAACACCTTTTCTTTTGGTTCTTCAATTTTGTCTTCAACATTCAAAGCAATAGACCTTGCCTTGCTGCTCTTCCTGTTTCTTCTTTGCTGTAACTCTAGATCATGAGTTTTCAATTTGCCATAGACTTCATCTAAAGACATCTCATCTAAATCAGTTGCCTCTAATTAAAGATGTCTGCAGATCCCATTCTTCTGGAAGAGCCCTTAGAAATTTAATATTAGAATCTTCATTATCATATACTTTGTCTACCAAGGCTAAGTTGTTCAACAAGGTTAAAAATCTGTCATAAATATCTGTAAGAGATTCATTCTGCTTAGCCTCAAAATATTCATACTCTTGTATGAGCACATATCTCCTATTTTTCTTAATTTCCCTTGTTCCTTGACATTAAACTTCAAGAACATCTCAGATTTCTTTTGCAGTTTTGCATGCTATTACCCTGTTCGACATTACAGAATCAAGACTATTGTGTAATATGTTTCTTACCTTAGTATATTTGAGGACTTCTTGTTTTTCCTCATTAGTCCATTCCTTTTTGTCTTTAAGAGTATAATATTCAGGAATTTGTCTTCCTTCCACATTAGTTGCTGGTATCAGTTTTGTTGGTAGATACTGGTCTTCATTGATCCTGTCTAAATAATCAGGGTCTATTACTTCCAGGAACATCAACATCTTTACCCTCCATGTGGGGTACTCAGCTTTCTTCAAGATAAGAATTTTTATGCTCTTATACTTGTTTTCAGACATGATTTATGATCTAACAGTTGAATTTAAAATGTCTTCTCTGATACCACTTATTTGCCCAGATGAATAAACTATTACAGAAGGGGGGTTGAATGTAATAGTACTAGTAAATCGATTAAGAACACAAGTATGTAAAAGATGAATACTGTTTTGTATTAAAGATAATGAATCAGTTACAAAACTCTCTCAAGAAGTTCTTTGTTCCCAAGAGCTGTTAGGTTATGAATAATATGATTTACAAAGATTATTCTGATGTTAACCTATGTCTGTGTTTATATATACACAGTTACAATTCAATTACAAATCAGATTAGAAATAGAACAGTTTTACATAAGGAAATAGACTTGCATTAGGATTCCTTCTTACTATTTTATTCAGACTCTGATTCGAATAGCTTCTTGACAAACTCTGATAATAAACTCTGTCGGTTGTTATTCTCTGATAGAGCATTCTCTGTTAGAGTAAACTCTAATTGAATATTCTCTGTTAGAGTAAACTCTATCTGACAGCTCCTTAAACTCTGATGATGTCAATAGTGTAAGCTCTGATTTGTATTCTCTGACAACCATCAGTGTTTGCTTCCTAACATTTTTTATCTATAACAATTATATACTCACATTTTTTTATTTTTTAAAGCGCCAAAATTTATAATAAAAACTTGTTAGCACAAACATAAAAAAAAAATTCTTCCCCTCAGTCACATAAATCAAAGCAGGATTGGTCCTAAAATTTTGATTTTTTTGTATAAAATATAAAATAAATGTACCGGTAATAAAATAAATATAAAAAAATACACTTGTATTAAAATCAATTATAATTATAATAAACTAGAAATTATTTGTTTAATTTTTTTAAACACTTAAGAAATAAAATTAACATAATATCTTAATAACTTTATTTGATTAGTAAAATATATATTTTTAAAATATATTTATTGAGAAATTTATAAAATATTATTAACTATTAAAGTATTCTGATAGTAGGAGACCATGAATATCAGAAAGCTTCTCTCTCATTTGATACACACATTTGTAAAGTGTAAGCATATTCGTTATTCAATTTTATATATATATATATATATATATATATATATATATATATATATATATATATATATATATATATATGCATATGTTTAGAATAGAAGTACTTACCTGAATTATTATTTATGAAATGTCTTGTAGTATCTGCAACTTCAAGTGTGAAAATTACAAGGTAACTCATACAATATTCACTAAACTTGATTTAAAGAGCCAAGATGAAAAAATCATCAAAGAGTGCAACGAATATATAAAAATAATACTTGACAAAGTTAAAAAAAAAATTATTACGAAAACTAAAGAAAATGATAAGGAATTTGAAAAGAATTTTAAAATAAAATAAACCAAATTCAAATGCGGATCAATCTGAACAAAATGAGGAGGAACTACTAGAGGATAAAGCTGATAAACTAATTTCAACAAATCTTTCTAGAGTAGTTGACGGGTCTTCTTAGGCAGTTGTCTTGTCATGTTTGGTAGTTGTTGAGTCCTCCTCTATAGCATGCTCCTTAACCACAGAGACTTTCTTGTTTCAAAAGACTCCAGGATTAGTGGTAATTTCATTATGTTTCTCGTGGTAATTTCAATTAGTTTCTTAGTTGAATTTTGTAATATCCGCAAATATTTAAATGAGGACGATGATGACGAGGATTATGACGATGACTATGATGATGACGACGACGACGAGGATGATGACGATGATGCTGATGATAGAGTTGATTGCCCTTTTTTTGCCTCAACTGTTACATTAAATATAGCTCAATGAACTATATATATATATATATATATATATATATATATATATATATATATATATATATATATATATATATATATATATATATATCCAGTCATTCTGATACACACAAGTACATAACTTCTGATTCCCCTCCAAGAATGGGTCTCAGCTTCACACTCACTTTTTAGAGTAATGGTAACCATATACTGCATCCACAAAGAACAAATAAATTAGCCACTTTAAGAACATATGAGCAAGACACTTTAGGTAGCTTAAAGCTAACTGGATTTTCACTCTTAACACTGCTTTGTCTCTTCATTATTAAGAATCCTCCTCTGTTTGTCTTAAGTGATATCCCCACTTTAGGTTCTTTTTTTAGAAGAATGATATTCATTTTCAAGAAAAAAATGATTCATTATAAATTATTAAATTAAAAATCCAAGTAAGAAATTATGAAGTGTGAACATAAAACAAAAAAAAAATTAATATCAATTTTAATTTTTTCTATTATATTTAAAAAACACAAAGTACATATAAATATTATTTATACTTTTAACCTTTTATAAAATTCAAATATTATCCTAAAATCCCTTAAATTTTTTTAATATAAAATAAATAATTGTTCCGATGGAACCTTCTCTTCTACCGCAAATTGAAGGAGGCCTTCTCCGCCTTCTTCTTAGGGGATTTTCTTTTTTCTTATCAACAAATTAAAAATAATATAAAACATATATATACTATGGTCTCGTTTAGTTTGATGTAACCCAACACAATAACTTCTAATTCCTGGGAACTTACATACTTAATGTGTTTGGTTATACAATTTTTTATTTTCATTACGTAACTCAGAGTTCCATGGTATACCTAGTTACTTCAAAATACACTAACCCACTTACCTAGGTCAGACATGGTTTTTCTGAATTCCATAGTTGAATCCTATTTTTTATTAAATAACATAATATTATATATTAAATTATATTAATTATGACAATAATAAAATATATATTAATATGTATATAAATCTAAATAGAAAGTATTTCAAGTTAAAAATATTTTTTATCTTTCATGTGACGAATATGTAATATTTTTGTTGTATATTTATATAATAAAAATTAAACATAAAATTGTAAAAAATATGAATGTATAAAATTAAGTTTCTTATTAAGTTAAGATACGTAAGCTAACTATTATTTAAACTTACTTATAATATTTTACACTCAAAACACATACATATATTTATACATATTAATATATATCTAATTTTATTAAAATTGTATTCTTTAACTTTATTTTTATTTGAAATAAAATAATATTATATTAAAATATTAAATCATTTTCATAGTCAATTTAATTTTTTAGAATCTTCAACATTTTTTTATTTAGATGCTATCTAGTAATTTAATATGATATTTATTTTATTTTATTTGTATAAATAAAATGTTTTTAGTATTACATATTTTATAATTTTATTTAGTTATATATATATAAGTAACTTTTTGTTATTTATATAAATAATAAATTAAAACACTTGCATAATTTATTTGCCCAGAAAGATAATCTATTATAGAAGGGGGGTTGAATGTAATAGTACCTATAATAATCAATTTATGAACACAAGTATGTAAAAAGAAATATTGTTTTGTATTAATGATAATTAATGGAATACAAAACTCTCTCAAGAAATTCTTTGTTCTCAAGAGCTGTTAGGTTATGAAAAATAAGACTTAAAAGTTACATCTAATGTTAACCTATTTCTATTTTCATATCGACATAGTTACAATTCAATTAAAAAACAAATTATGAAAAGAATAGCTTTAATAAAGCAATAGACTTGTATTAGGATTCCTTCTTCACTATCCTAATCATATTCTGATTTATCTTGCTTTCACAAACTCTTATAGATAAACTCTATTGGTTGTTTATTCTCTGATTTGAGCATTCTCTGTTAGAGTAAACTCTGATTGAGTATTCTCTGATAGAGTAAACTCTGACCGACAACTTCCTCATTCTCTGATGACGTCAGCATAAACTCTGATCCTTATTCTCTAATAACATCAGTATTTATTTCCTAACAATCTCCCCCAATTTATGCTTTATGAAGTAAAACATAAATTTTACTTATGATGTTAGAAATATGAGGACAAATGCATCAGAGTTTGAATCTTCATTCTTGAATCAAATCCTTCTGAAAGAAAAGTCTTCCTTGAGAAAATTATCCAACAGCTTCTTCTCAGCATTCATCAGTAATTCAACCAGCTTTTCCTTCAATTCTTTCATCTGCTCAGAAGAATCATCAATTTGAAATATAGCAGCCTTCAGAGCATATATTGATGATCTCTCCATTCTTTCATCTAAGGGAATGCAACAGGCCTTCTTACCTTCTGGATTTAAAATTAGTGTAGGAATGCCTAACACCATCTTGACCATTGCATCTCCCTTTGTCATGGATTTCTCAGGGTCATCTTCAAGAACATATCCTGGTCTGTATTCTTCAGAGTTTATCATCAATAACCTTTCATTCTTCTTCTTTTCATTTATCACTCCTTCAAGGATATTTACTCATCTGGAAGTGACTTCATTTTCATCATTGAGAAGATACAGAACATGTTCAAGTTCTTTTGAGGCCTTGTGAATGAGATCTTCTTCAGAAATTTTCAAAACTCGTCCATCTTCCAAGAAATATATCAGCTTTTCCTTTGCTTGAGCACTATCAAAGTTATCCTTCACTATGTTGACATATATTAGTTTATCCAAATGCTTTTGAGATAAATCTTCTTCAGGCTTGTCTTTTAATAAAAAATGATTTCTGAAAATGTTGGCTTCACCCCTGTAGACTTTGGCATGTAAATCACAAATACCACCCTTGTTTTTACCGAGTCTGGCATTGAGAGCCAGAGTTTAAGTTTTGGTCCACAGAAGATCAAACTTATTATTTCTGATCAGAGAATGTTGTTGCTCTTCTTCATCATCATCAAAACTAGATCCACCTGGAAGAAAAGTAGTTCCTGACATAGTGAGAGGAGTTTTTGTTTTACCTACAGCTTTTTGCTGGATCCTTGAAGTTGACCTTGTTTGGAATTCTGAAGTAGATTTCGACTGAGCAGTTGGCTTAGGAGTTTCAATAGTTTTGGTTTAGACAGACTTAGATTCAGTTTTCTTTTGTTGAGTAGATGCCTTCCTTTAAATTGGATCTTTATTCATATATTTTCTCTTTTTCTGGACTTGAGCATCGTCAGTACCAGATTTCTTCAATTCCTCTTCTATAGCAACTTGATCCATTCCTGGATTTTCTTCATCAAAAAACTTCCGTGCCATTTCTGCATCCTTTAAATTTTGCTCTTTAATTTTTTCAGGCTTCTCTTCTTCTTTAAGCCTCTTTTCTAATTTCATGTCATCTTCCATCAGAGTTAGATTCTTATCAGAGTTTATCTTCTTATCAAAGTTTATCCTAGAATTTGTTGTCATCAGAGTTTGAGAGGTTGTCAGAGTTTGACCAATCAGAGTTTGCTTCCCATCCTTATGACTCCCTTGATCTTCATCATCAGGTTTTTCAGATTTTTGTGTTGTATCCTCCTTGCATTTATCGGTAACCTTCTCCCCCTTTCTGACATCATGACCCTTTCTAACTGTAAGAATCTCAACAATTGTGTGTAACATATTCTGTATAGAAATGACAGTAGTGGAAAGATTATCAACTTTTGCTTCCAATGCATCCTGTTTTGCTGAAACATTCTTGAGTTTTAATTCCAGAGCATGTTGAGAAGTAGTGACAGCAGTTTGAACAGAAGCATAGGTTTTGTTTACAGATTCCTTCAAATTACAAACTTCATTGTGAAGTCCCTTGGATAACACAGTAGTAGCCTTCAAAATTGATTTCATCTCCTCAGAGTTTATGTCCTTATTAGCTTTATTGATCAGTTCATGAACATGTGGCCAAGAGATTTCTTCTTCTGAAAATTTCCAAGACATGTCCCAGACCTTTTGTCTGTGAGATGAGAGAAGATCTTCATTAGATGGCCCTTCTTTGGAACTGAAATTCCTTTTTACACCTTCTGCATCTAGAGCAGCTTCAATTTCTCCTTTGAGATTTTATACCACCATGTAATCAGGATAATCCATCCTTTATCTTTCATGTGCATCATGTGAATTGACAGGCCACCTTTTTGAGTTGTACCTTTATGTGTAGGGGATTGACATGTCTGTGACTTCTTCATCAGCAAAAATTGGCTCATCAGAGTCTGTGCCCTCCCCATCAGAGTTTGTGATTTGGTCAAAGTTTGGCAAAACATCATAGTTTGCAGTGACAGATAAACTCTGAGTACTTGCAAAAGTAACAGAATATCCTAAATCATTACTTCTCACTTCACACATATCATAACTTTTAATAGTTAGATTTTGCTCACTAGAAGTAACTAACTTCTTTCTCAAGTCCACCTCTCATTTTACAAGATTCAGTATCTGCCTCTTATTATTAATTCTATTTTTCACACATTTTACCTCATTCTTAGATGAAAAGCTCAAATCACAGTGTCCTACAGAAATAAGAGGCGGCTGAGAAAGGAGGTTTGTAGTCACATGAATAGGGGTATCCTTTTCAGGACTATTCATGATCATTCCAGCAGTTAAAACAGGAAATATAAAATATGAACTTATACTATCAGAGAATGAAAATTCTGAAGAAAACTCAGAGTTTATACCTTGAGTATTTGTTGATGTAGAAGGAGTCTCCATTGGTTGTGCAGAAAGTGGTTGCACCATGATTTCATTAGAGATTGCCATTGGAGTTGCTCAGAATTTGTCTCACTAACATCAGCAACAACAGAATCTTCATTTATGGTATTTGTGCCTGCATCCAAACTTTGATTGGATGGTTCTTGTGTGGCAGGGGCCTTAACAACTTCTTCAACCCTTTGAGTTAAAGGTTCTTGTAGGTTGTACCCCTGATTCCTGCTGGCTTCATCTGCATCTTCTTCATTGGTTGTTGTTGAACATTGATCAACAGGTTCTTGTGTGCCTGGCCCTTCAAGAACTGCTAACTCACTTTGAGAGGCAGGTTCTTGTGTGTCCTGGCCAAAAGAGATTATCTTTTTCTTCTTTCTTGTTTCTTGCAAACTGCTTTGAACTTGGAGAGAGTGAAGATGATTGAGATTTCTTTGCCTCCATTTCCTTTCTAACTTCTTCAGCCAGCTCTTTTACCCTTTCATAAGATATTTCCTTGATAATTTGCTTAGGGGAATGAATAGGAGAGTCAGAGATTGTCACAGGAACAACTTCCTCTAGAGTGACATATGGCCCATCTTTCAAATAATTGTGTTGTCACTCATGTTCAGCCTTGAGCCAAAGATGAGTCAACTTCCCTAAATTTTTCATGCAGACCATCTTGTCAAAAGTAACCCCCCGTCTAATACGTTCACGGTTATAATGGGCAACATTAATCCACCAATCAGCTTTTGACTTGACATACCGAAGAGTAATGTTCTCAATTGGAACTCGCAATCCAGGTTCCTTCCAAGGAATATTTGCCTTCCAGCAACTTCATGCTTTATCAGAGTTTGTCAAGACATCAGAGTTTAAATCTTGAGGTTTTGGTTGATCAGAGATTAGGACATCAGAGTTTATTACTGCATCAGAGTTTAACTCTTCAGTATTTGCAGCATCAGAGATTGCAGCCTTGACCAATCTTATCCTCTTCTTTTTCATTTTAGGCATTGGATTTACTGTGAATGGCTTCATAAAAGGTGCATGAGGAATTTCAGAAGCCTTCTTAACAATCTTCCTCTCAGGAAAAACCAACCCTTCATCAGAATCTGTATTTTAATCAATCAATTTCCTTTTCTTAGAAGAAGATTCTTTCACTGATTTTCCCTTCCTTTTTCTTGTGCCTTATTGAGAGGTTTCTTTTACAACTACAGACTTTTGGGAGACTGTAGAGGTTGGCAAAAGTGTTTGGTTATCAGTGTTTGGTGGATGGCTTGGGTTAGAATCAGAGGGTGCTAAACTCTGATCCATAGCCATTGATAAGAAATCCCTCCCATACATGGTATGCATTCTCTGATTTAAGAGAAGCCTGACCCATGTGGGATAAAAGAGATGAGATAGATTACATTTCTTTGCATCCTTCCTAGTTAAGTCAGTAAAAATTCTCTTGTTCATGCTAAAACTAGCTAAACTCTGATCATTCTTAAAATTTACATTAGGCAATAAATGGCTAAAAATCAATTATAAAAATCTAGCAAAATATATAGTATGTACATCATAATCTATTTTACTAGCTAATTGCCTAATTATCAAACAAGGAAAATTTAAATTTAAATTGTGGGTCAGAGAATACCCAATCTGTTGAGACAGTTGTGGAATTGCATCAAAATTGGTGCATTTGGCAATGAAGGCTCTAGTTATGCAATCAAAGAAGAAGCTCCATTCTCTTCTTAGATTCGGCCTCGTCAAATTCCCCAACTTGGATAGGCTTCCACCATAGCCTATTTTTCTGAAAAATTCCTTTATTTGATCATCACCAACTAAATTATCGTAAACAGCCATTTCTAGTAGATGAAGGGCTTGTCTCACTACAACAGGAGTGATGGAGAATTTTCTATTGAATTGAAATGTAATGATGGGCTCCTCATCATCACCAACATCATTAAACTTCGCAGAAGACCGGATTTTGATTATAGATTGAGCAGAGAAGTTTGTTGGTTCCTGTAGTGCATACTCAATATTGCTGTTTTGCAGAAAATCTTGAACAACATGAAAATCCTGAGGAGCTTCAGTTTTATCCAAGAGAGATATATAGTTTGTAGCAGCAAAATAATAGTTTTGGAATTTAAGACCTTTGGATGGCTTTGAAAATCAGAGATATGCAGGTTTAAGAAATTAGGGTTTATATGAAACGAGAGAGAAAGAGAGAAATATTAGATGTAGATGAATAATTCAAAGTGAAAATAAGAATTAAACTATTCTCTCTCATTTGCATATACACTATAGTGGGACACGTGGCATAAAATTATTGGAAGAGTAATGAGTAGTAAAATTCTCAAAATACAGCGGGTGTGTGTATCTGTGCATAAAACTGAAATGTTTTTCGTGACAAACATGCGCCCTATGATTAGTCCAATCAGAGAATAGCTCAGAGTTTAGTGCAAACAGAATTTATCATGTAATCGGAGTTTAAAGCAAACAGAGTTTAACATGTAATCAGAGTTTATAGAAATCAGAGTTTGCATAATTTATCAGAGTTAACCATATACTATAACAGAGTTTACCATAAACATTGATAATTTGTGATCAGAGATTAAATGTTCCAATTATCAGAGTTTACTCATATTTCCATCAGAGTTTACCACATACTCTGACAAAATTTGCCATATACTCTGATTGTCTGCTATTTGCCATCTGGATTTGATCCACTTGTCACTATTCCTAATTCAGAAACCAATCTTGTAAAAGTTGTTTCACACAATGTCTTGGTGAATATGTCTGCTAACTGTGGATTTGAGGGAATAAAATGCATTTCAATTATTCCTTCCATGACATGTTCCCTTATGAAGTGATATCTGATACTGATGTGCTTTGTCAGAGAATGTTGAACTGAATTTCCTGTCATTGCAATAGTACTTTGATTATCATAATAAATAGGAATTTTAGAAAAGTTCAAACCATAATCTAATAGTTGATTTTTCATCCATAAGATTTGTGCACAATAGCTTCTTGCATCTATATATTCAGCATCTGCTATTGAAGTAGAAATAGATTTATGTTTCTTACTGAACCATGAGACAATTCTTCCTCCTAAGAATTGACAACTGCCACTTGTACTTTTTCTATCAACTTTGCATCCTGCAAAGTCAGCATCTGAATAGCCTATTAATTTAAAATCAGACTCTCTAGGATAACATAAGCCAAGATTAATGGTGCTTTAAGATATCTGAAAATTCTCTTAACAACAATCAAATGTGGTTCCCTTTGATTTGCTTGAAATCTAGCACATAGACAGGTTGCAAATATGATATCTGGTCTACTTATAGTCAAATAGAGTAGAGAACTAATCATGCCTCTGTATGTTGTAATATTAACATGTTCTCCAGTGTCTTGATCAAGTTTTGTTGCAGTAGCCATTGGAGTTGTAGTAGATGTAGAGTCTTGCATTTGGAATTTAGTGAGTAGATTTTTTTATGTATTTAGACTGATTTATGAAAATTCCTTCCTCAGTCTGTTTTACTTGTAAGCCTAGAAAATAACTCAATTCTCCCATCATGCTCATTTGATACCTAGACTACATTAGCTTTGAAAATCTTTTACAGAGTTTCTCAATAGTGGAACCAAATATAATATCATCAACATATATTTGTACCAATAATAAATCCTTACCTTGAGTTCTATAAAACAAGGTTTTATCAATTGTACCTCTAGTAAAACCACTTTCAAGTAAAAATTGAACCAGAGTTTCATACAAGGCTCTAGGTGCTTGCTTGAGTCCATATAAGGCTTTATCCAGTCTGTAGACATAATTTGAATATTTTGGATTGACAAAGTCAGGTGGTTGTTCTACATAAACTTCTTTAAGTTCTCCATTTAAAAATGCATTTTAACATCCATCAGGTAGACCTTGAACTTCTTATGTGCAGCATAAGCAAGAAAAATTCTGATTGTTTCAAGTCTAGCTACTGGTGTGAAGGTTTCATCATAATCAATACCTTATTGTTGAGAATAACCTTTGGCAACTAGTCTTGCATTGTTCCTTGTAATGATTCCATCAGAGTCTGTCTTGTTCCTAAACACCCATTTTGTGCCAACAACTGATCTATTCTTTGGCCTTGAAACTAGGGTCCCAACTCATTTAATTCTTTCTGCATTGAAGTATCCCAATCTTCATCCTTCAAAGCATCTTCAACCTTCTTTAGTTCTGTTTGAGAAAGAAAACTATGAAATAGACATTCATTCTGAGTAGTTTTCCTTGTCTGTACTCCACTTTCTAGATCACCAATAATCATGTCAGGTGTGTGATGTTTGGTCCATTTTCTTGGATGTGGAAAATTTCTTGAACTAGATAATCCTCCATGATTTGTGCCTTCATAGAATGACTCTTCTGTAAATGCTGATCTTCCCCCTGAATATGTGCTTCCATCAGTGTTTGATGTCTCAGAGTTTATGTACTCAGAGTTTGAATTATCAAAGATTAAGTGATCATAGTTTGTGGTCTCATAATTTTATTGATCAGAGTTTATGTTTGTCAGAGTTTGGTTAGACTCTGATATTTCAATAACTGTGGTCTGTTCTCCAATATCAGTATTTGATTGATGTTTCCCCCCTCAACATGTGCAGAATCTTCACTTTCTATTTCAATCATTTCTTGATCAGAGTTTAAGGAATCAGAGTTTACCTCACCAGAGTTTGGTTGAACAGAGTTTATCTCATCAGGGTTTGGTTCAACAGTGTTTAACTCATCAGAGTTTGGTTCAACAGATTTTAACTCATCAGAGTTTGGTTCAACAGAGTTTAACTTATCAAAGTTTGGTTCAACAAAGTTTATGTTCTGCAATTCATTCCCAAATCTCAGTGTTTCCTGTGCATCTTCATCATGTAATCCAACTATTTTTCCTTCATCAAAAGAGACATTAATTGATTCCATGACTGTCCTTGTCCTTAAATTGAACACTTTGAATGCCCTTGAAGAGATTTTAGAAGTTGTTGCATAACCAACGAAAATTCCTTCATCTTCTTTAAGTTTAAACTTCTTCAATTGTTCAGGATGTGTTTTGAGAATAAAACACTTACTTCCAAAGATGTAAAAGTATTTGACATTTGGCTTTCTTCCCTTCAAAGTTTCATATAGAGTCATTCCATGTTTGTTTATCAAAGTGCAATTCTGAGTAATGCATGCAGTATTCACAGCTTCTGCCCAAAAATAAGTAGGTAGATTTGCTCCTTCTAACATTATTCTGACAGCTACAATTAGAGTTCTGTTCTTTCTTTCAACTGCACCATTTTATTGAGGTGTGCCATGTGTTGAGAATTGTTGAATAATTCCTTTTGTTGAACAGAATTCCTCCATTGCAGAGTTCTTAAACTCTGTTCCATTGTCACTCCTTAAATTCTTTACCTTGTGTGGTGATCCATTTTCAATCATTGCAATATGATCAAAAATTATCTCTGCAGTTTCTTCCTTCTTATGCAAAAAGTACACCCAGGTAAATCTAGTATAATCATAAACTATCACCAGAGTATATTTTTTCTTTCCAATGGACATAATGTTGACATGACCAAATAAGTAAAGATGCAATAGATGATAAGGTTGATCAATATAATTTTCAGTTTTGCTCTTGAAAGATATCTTCTTTTATTTGGCCTTTTGTCATGAATCACAGAATCCATCGGGATGAAATTGAACTTTTGGAAGACCTCTAACTAGATCTTTTTTCACCAATTCATTAATATTTCCAAAGTTCAGATGACACATCTTTTTATGCCAATTCCAGCTTTCCAAGGATGGTGTCTTTCCAAGTAGACAAGTTAAGGGACCATTAAAGTTTACTTCCAAGCTGGCTTCAAATAGGTTGTTATGTCTGTGACCAATAAGAACTACTTTTCCATCATTCTTGTTTTTCACTTCACAATGAGTTCCATGAGATTCCACAGAATAACCTATGTCTGTCATTTGACTCACATTTAACAGATTATGTTTGAGTCCTTCAACCAGAGCTACATCTTCAATGATGACATTTCCAATCACAATATTACCATATCCCAGTGTTCTTCCGATGTTGCCATCTCCATAAGATACTACTGGGCCAATCTTCTCCTCAAATTCTGAAAGCAGAGATTTATTTCTAGTCATATGTGCAGAACATTCACTATCAATTACTAGGATGTTTTTCCTGTTTCCTTACAATCTGTTAATGCAAATTAATTAGTAGGTTTGGGGACCAAACTAGTTTGGGTCCTTTCTTTTGAAACTTGTTAACTCTGGCAGCAGAAGTATTTTTATCAGAGTTTATGTTAACAGAGTTTACATGATCATAGATTGCATTTTCAGAGTTTATACTGTTAGAGTTTACTTCTCTTTTATCAGATTTTATGACATAAATTTGTTTGACAACATGTTTTGGAGATACATTCAGTTGAGGCAATGGTTCATAATAATTGTAATACAAACTATGATATTTTTTGCATGTATAAATAGAATGCCACAAACTACCACAATGAAAACAGGGATTTTGTGGTCTATATCTAGCTTTTTTTCTAGCCTCTGAATTAGGTCTCTCCGGTTCCTTCTTTTTATTTTGTTTGCAGTCAATGGCAAGGTGATTTGAATTACCACAATTAAAGCAGGTTTTTCCAGGAGCATTAGGGATATACTTATAGTTATTCTCCTTAGAAATTCATACTTTTCCATTTCTATTTCTTTTCACCTTTTTAGATTTTTCTTTATTAGTGACTGCCTTCAATTTTTCCTTAAGTTGCTTCTGAGAAAGTAATCATATATTGACAGATTTATTTTCTGGCACACTAATCTTTTTACCTATGTCATTATTAGAGCATTCACCAGATATAGATTTCTTGTCATTACTAGCTCTAACAAATTTCACAGGTTCACTCAATGTTCTTTTTGTGTGTGATTTAGTGCATGTTTCTTTATCAGATTTATAACCTAAAGCAAAAGTCCAATTCTTGTTGGAAAGCATTTGTTGGACTTTCTTGCCAAAGTTTGTCTAAACTCTGAAAGTCTCATTTTCCTTAGCTATCTCAGATTTCAAATATTCAACTTGAATTTCTAATTGAGTTTGCATGTGTATGGCATTTTCACAGTCTTTCTTAATGCTAAGCATATTAGAATTTTTAGATTCAAGAGATTTATTCCTAGCAGTCAATGTTTGTATATCAGATTTCAATCTTTCATTTTCAAGAGACTGTGATTTCAAACTAACATGCAATGATCTAAGGAAAGACTCTAATTCACAGATATTTTCAGTGTCAAAATTAAAGATAGTGTTTGGTACCTTGTCAGAGTTTAGAATGGGAGCATCAGAGTTTGTCATGAGGCCATAGTTTGTTTCCTCTTCAGAATCTGAGGAATCCATCCAATCTTTCTTTGATGTGATGAGTGCTTTCCCAGATTCCTTGCTTCTGCACTCAGTAGCAAAATGTCCCATCTTATTAAACTTGTAACACTTGACTTTTGATTTGTCAAGAGTTTTTGACTTTCCATCTCTGTCTTCCATTTTTCTAAATCTGTCTTTCCTGTCTGATTCTTCTTGCTTCTTTTAGAAGTTCCCTTGCTTTCTATACTTCCTATATTTCATCTTTTTGAAGCCTTTAACAATCATAGCAACCATCTCCATTATGTCAGAATCTGAAGAATCATCAGAGTTTACATCAGAGTTTGCCTCAAACTCTGATTCACTATTTTCTTGGTCCACTATAGCTTTTCCTTTTCTTGTTGATGCCTTAAGGACTTTTTCAACAGGTTCTTCAATCTTGGCCTCAACATTCAAGGCAACAGATCTTGCCTTACTACTTTTCATGTTTCTTCTTTGCTGTAATACTAAGTCATGAATTTTTAATTTTCCATAGACTTCATCTAAAGACATCTCATCTAAATCAGTCCTGTCTCTTATCAAGGTTGTCTGCAAATCTCATTCTTCAGGAAGAGCCCTTAGAAATTTGGTGTTGGAATCTTCATTGTCATAAACTTTAATAACCAATGCCAAATTATTTAACAGAGTAAGAAATCTATCATGGATATCTGTGAGGGACTCATTCTGTTTAGCTTCAAAATATTCATATTCTTGTATCAAGACATATCTCATGTTCTTCTTTATCTCCTTGGTTCCTTGGCATTGAACCTCTAGTGCATCCCAAATTTCTTTGGCAGTTTTGCATGCAATTACCCTGTTAGACATAACAGAGTCAAGACTATTATGCAGAATATTCCTTACCTTTGCATCCTTGAGGACTTCACGTTTTTCTTCATTGTTCCATTCTTTCTTGTCCTTTAGAGTGTAATAGTCAGGAATTTGTCTTTCTTCCACAATTATAGATGGCACCAATTTGGTTGGTAGATACTGACCTGTATGGATTATGTCTAAATAAGCAGGATCAGTTGCTTCCAGAAACATTATCATCTCTACCCTCCATGTAGGGTATTCAGCTTTCTTCAAGATTGGAATTCTTATGCTCTCATACTTATTTCCAGACATGTTTTTATGATTTTTTAGTTGAATTTAACTGCCTGCTCTGATACCAATTGTTTGCTCAGAAAGATAATCTATTACAGAAGTGGGGGTTGAATGTAATAGTACATAATAATCGATTTATGAACACAAGTATGTAAAAAGAAACACTGTTTTGTATTAATGATAATGAATGAAATACAAAACTCTCTCAAGAAATTCGTTATTCTCAAGAGTTGTTAGGTTATAAAAAATAAGACTTGAAAGTTACATCTAATGTTAACCTATTTCTGTGTTTATATAGACACAGTTACAATTCAATTACAAAACAGATTATGAAAAGAATAGTTTTAATAAGGCAATAGACTTGTATTAGGATTCGTTCTTCACTATCCTAATCATATTCTGATTTGTCTTGCTTCTTCACAAACTCTAATTGATAAACTCTGTCGGTTGTTTATTCTCTGATTTGAGCATTCTCTGTTAGAGTAAACTCTGATTGAGTATTCTCTAATAGAGTAAACTCTGACTGACAGCTTCCTAATTCTCTTATGACATCAGCATAAACTCTGATCCTTATTATCTAAGTATTTATTTCCTAACATACTTCTCAACCAAACACTTGCTTTTTATTTATCCGGGAACTATACGTTGTAACCTAGTTCCAAGAATATTTGAGTTACAACCTAACCTAAAAATCTTGCAAACCAAACGAGACCTATATATATACAACACATATTATATATTTTGGGGTCTTAAAAATTTGGAAGTTGTCCTAAATGGGAGAACCGGCCCTGAATTTAGCCTAACTAAAGAAAAATATATGGCCATACTTTTAATCTGAACATAAATTTTATTTTGAATGGTGATCTCATTTTCTAAAGAACGGTACTACCGGCCTTTCAAGAAAAATGGGATTTTGTATGCAAAACATGCGAAACCTCACCTCTTACTCTCAAGAGAATTAATACTCAAGAATAGGTTAAATGTATCTCTTGATCCAATAATAACATAAGCACATATGACACTTAGCATCAATCCAACTAAACGGACACAACATGCATGAATAATGATAATCAAATAGTCTTTTATTCATGTTTCAATGGGGCTAAGACAAGATATATCAAATAAAAGGAAATTGGGTGAAGTGTCAAAAGTTAGTGTTAATTCTCCATAATAAATCACACAATATCCTCTCATATGTCCTCCCCACACTCAACTCGTTAAATATGAATAACCTATTTACCTTGAGACAAAGGATCATAAATAACTAAATAATACATAACAGAAGACAATGTTCTCACATTTGATATAATATTTTTCCTCTTTTTTCAAGGTTTATTAATTTTTTTATGACTTTGTATTAGTTTTTTTTTCCTTCCTTTTTTCTTTCGAGAATTACAAGAAAGAGCATATACAATCCCGAAGATCCTCCTGATTCGATTTGGAGTTGTTTGGGTCTTTGTTTATCCCCGATTTACTGGATTTTCACGTTTTGTTATGTTCAAGTTGTATCGCTTTATACGATTGTATCTCTTTGTGCGGGTGCTTGTTGGTTTGTTAATTTGAGGTTGATTTACATGGTGTATTGGAGGATCTTGGAAGCATGTATCAAGACCGAAGTAGTGGCGAATATTGCAAAATCTCACATTTCTCAACGAAAGATTGTTCATGGTGAGAGAGCATATGTTCTTTAATATCTTAATATCGGACTATCATTAATATCGGACTATCAATGGATTTTATTGGGTAAATGTCAATTGTGATGTTACTGGGGATGATGTAAATTGGATTTTTTGGGACACATTCCTTTTCAATTTTAGTTTAGAGAATTTTTCATATCTATACGTTAAATTCTGTTTGTTAAGTGATCTTCTAATTAAGTTGTTCAACATTGGTTTGAGTCTCTTAATTGTTCCGTTGATTGCATTGATGTAATGTTGCTTGAGTTTTAATGGAAATACTTATTTTTTGGGGCAAAAAAATAGAAAACAATATAAATACAAAACATCAATACTATAATTTAAGTTCTAAATGTAAATAAATAAATAATTTTAAAAAGTAATATAGTACAAGATAATAACCGATTAATGTGAAAAGTTTTTTGATATGTGTATTTTCTAATATTATTTGAATCATAACCTGAATGTGTTGAATTTTTTTATTATAACTTTTAAAATAAAAATGTATAAATAAAGATTTTAATTTAATTACTTTCGATATATAATCATGCATGATTTATTATTTTTATATGTATTTTTTAATATTAAATAAATCATGAGGATGCATGCGTTGAGTTGTTAAAATAAAAATATACAAGTAAAATTTTCAATTATTAAAAACTTGTTACACACAAAGCATTTAATAGACCATTGAGTTCAGCATACAAGACATTGAAAATATAAAACACATTTTTAGCATGTACCATGGACACACAACAGAAAAAATCGAAAAACCCTAATAATAAAGTAACGATCAACCTAGTTCAACAATCCTCCAAAATAAAGTATGATCAAAAGTATCTCATCTCTCATACCTTATACTCTCTCATAATTTTACTACCCGTTGACAGATCTCATATAAGGCTAATAGAAGAAAAAGGTCTATGTACTATTATGGTGTGTCACCGAATAAAATGATTAAACTTAGAGTACAACTAATGAATCTTGTTTGTAATGTAGGTCAAAATGGGAAAATATAATTAAGGTTAATCCTATGTGCATTTATCATCTTAGTTAACATTTAATTAAATATTATGCATCTCAAGAAGGATCCAAGACAAGTGCTAGTGATATAAATGTGATATGGACACACAAGCAATTGAATAACATATGCAATAATTGTGTATATAGGCTCAAAAAATCACTTGGTGATGAAAGACAATCAACATCAAACAAAATTTCTTTCTACCGCACCTACTTGTACTCAAAGCTTGAAAATCAAATTACTTTGCACATATCCATGCCATTTCAATTATTTAAGGTATTTAATGTGTCTATTAGCTTCAACTTCTTCGTTAAAGTCTGTCCATAAGAGCAAAATATACACATTTAATTCGAAAATATCTAAAAACACAAGATAGTATATATGGGCAGTTTAGGCTAACTTGCACCAATTAAGTAAATGCATTAACTAATTTATAGACAACTAAAATTTGACCTTGTCATTTTTAAAATTTTGTAAGGCTAGAATTCTTTTTAGTTTTTAAAAATTCACCTTTTTTTAATTTTTTAAGAGAAATTAAGTATTACAAGTGAGACTATAACAATTAACAAGTGAGAACCCTCATCCTCCAGTCATCCCCACACGCTTAAGTGAGAAATCCTCAATAACTCGAACGACAAAATAAGCAACTAAAGAATCCTAGAGTGTATATATGTTTAGGTGCTCGTACATGTTCCTCCACATGTACTGAAGGACTCGTCTCAGCCCAAACAAATGATTGTGACGCAACATAACATACCAATCAAGTACTGCACTCCATTTAAACTCTGTTGGCCATCCATCTGTTGCCTTGGAGTTGGTTGTGTGTCGATTAAACACCCCAAATTTCTCAGCAATTCTAGAGAGTAGAGACAAAGCCTCCCATCACACAATAGTACCCTTGGTATGACGGGCTTGATACAAAAATCTGCTAATGAATAAATATTTACAGTCCCCCGAAAGTCCTGCATCAAAGTGATACAAGAGAGCAAGCTCACCCCTCTAAATTCTGTTATTGCTCTCCTTTGGACCATACATAGTGTACGACATGCTCCGACCAAAAACGAGGACTGAAACTAATTATTTCTGAAGAGGAAAATAAATGTTACTTGTCGGCAGCAGTGATTTTTAGCCAAAAGGGAGTAGTATAATCTTTTGAAAGCACATGTTTTTCAACTAGATTCCATCATAATATACTTATTAGGTAATACCATACGCTTGAACAGTGCAACAAACAAAAAGAGTTTATGTGTCTCCCCGCTAGGATTAACAGTTGGATATCTACATATGAACTATGTTTTTGCTCCTTTTTATCAGCCAGCTGAGTTGTTGATGAACGCTTTATAACTCCTTTGTTGGCTCTCAGTCAAACACAGTGAATGTTAGCACAATATCACCATGTTGATCACGAGCAGCGACTAGTAATTAAGTGACAATGTGAAGACAAATTTTTGGGTGTTTGGAGCCTATAAAATTATAGGGTTAAATATCAAGTAACTCATTAAAGTGATTCAAATATCTCATTAAACTCAAAAAGGTCTCACTTAACATTTCAATGTCATATTACTCTACTTCTCATTTCGTTAAGCCAGGTTGGCAGTCTCTATGACGTGTCGATGACTAGACTTCTAATATGGCATGAATGAAGGATTATAAACTAAAACTTGGGCGCTCCCTCATTCACATATACAACACGTTATCATATTTTTTAGAACAAAAAAATCCTAAAATTTAGACATGCTCCACTCATAATTATAGAATGACATGCTCCCCCTCATAATCAAAATCGATCGTAGCGATTACAAATATCATCAAGGAAGAAAAGGAGTGATTGGCCAGGAAGACCGACATAAAGAGCAGTGAGGATGCACTATATTTTGGAGGATGTACTATTTACTATATTTTGGATCTCCATAATGGTACAGTCTCCACCCTTGCCAACTCGTACGGTGCAAGATCATGGTGGTTCCTTGAGCCCACCAGTGGGTATGAAAGTAAGAATTTACATCTTTGCAAGCAAATTACATGACGACGACCGCACATCATTTTCTACTGTTTCGATCAACTTATTTTCTAGATTACATGACTAATCCTCAACCATTATGTTGGAAAAGATGTGCCTATCCACCTTTGATTAATGATCAGTTGCCATTAGAGGGTGGTGTCACATTTCGTGGAAAGTTTTATATATTTCTTTAGAGACTCTCATTTTTCTTGCCTTTGCTAGGTTTTTGATCCTCAACATGACAACAACTACTGGCGTCGCATAAAATCTCCTCCAGGTGCTTATCATACTAGTGTACGTCCCATGCTAAATCTCCAGTATTCCTGATTACAAAAATAATAGAATCCTTCTCAGGATCGATGGGAGTGTTTAGTGCAGGGCTTTGATGGAAGGTTTTCATCTCTACAACCCGTAACACTTGTAGATAGGGTTATTGTTGGAGTCAGATTTTACCGTGTCGGACGCAAACTAGTTGATGTTGACGTCAAGACATGACGGGAACAACGCCGTCGGACTCGAACATAGCAGTTGCCAGAATTGGTCAATAACCTCCCTTGAAAGTAGGAAGGGGAGGTTACCTTATCTCTAAAAGCTAGCAAAGTGATATGATCTATCCCTACAAATCAGGCACGTGCAGATGGATTACAAACACACAATATATATCAGCCGAAGAGATTTATTGAGGGGGGACTTGAGATATTTTGGATCATCATACATACTACCTCCCATATGGCAGTTCACGTCTAGCATCTAGTTGATCAATTTTCTTCATTGTAATCTTAATCCTATCATTTGTAAACTTCTTTAACATCGTATTAGTGGATCACATTCGGCTGGGGAAGGTCCCACCCGCGGTTTTTACCTCTCAACGGGGTTTTCCGCATCATCAATTGTTGGCGTCCTGTTTTTCTTTGTTCTTGGTTTGTTTACTTTCGTTTGAGTTTGATTATTTCACGTATAACAAAACCACACTTGAAATCGAATAGGCCTAATCTTAAACCTACAAAATTTATCCGAAACAGTTTGGCGCCGTCTGTGGGAATCAGATTAAGAGTCTAGGCGATTTACCAACACACTCGACAATGTCTAACGATCCTCCACATGAGAGCCCTACAAATCCAGGTGGTGACATGGCTGGTGACGAAGGGATGATCTCCGCCATCAAGAAGCTACAGGCTGACATGGAAGTACTAAGATCTGAAAATGAGAACTTGAAGAAGGAGTTAACTACAGTAAAATCCAACAATAAGAGTACTGCCCGACGTACGGTACCGAGTGTAGTAAGGCGATTGGACTACGGTGACAATCAGGAGGAAGCACGACACGTAACGGTTGAAGAACCATTTATTAGCTTTGAAGCGGAAGAAAACACCACAGATAAGGACAACGACACTGAACAACAGCAGCAGGATAAAACAGCAAATGACAGGGAGACTGAACGGGAGAGATCCCACAGGAAGTCAAAACGTAGAAGTTCAAAATCACATGGACAAATACCAGAGTCTGTAAAGGTGGAGTTACGAGAAATGAGGGAATTAATTCAAAGAATTCCAGGCGTGCCAAAGCCATTAGAGAAGGCAACACCTACGAGTTACGCTGACTCACCTTTCTCTGACGATATTGCTCTAGTTGACATACCAAAACGTTTTACTGTGCCCAACATGAAGTTGTATGACGGCTCGACGGATCCTCTAGAACACATTGCGCAGTACAAGCAACGTATGTTCACTGTGCCTCTAACAAAAGAATTGAGAGAGCCCTGTATGTGTAAGGGTTTCGGTTCGACATTGACAGGACCGGCATTGCAATGGTTTGTAGGACTGTCCAACGGGAGTATACGTTCATTTGCCGATTTGGTAGATGCCTTCAACTTACAGTTTGCAAGCAGGAGACAGTTCGAGAAAACAACGAGCGATTTGTACCGAATTGTGCAAAGGTATAAAGAACCACTGAGGGAATATCTGACTAGGTTCAACAGGGAAAAAGTTACCATAACAAATTGTGATATACCAACAGCCATAGAGGCTTTTCGTAAAGGACTGGTCCGAGACTCTCCACTCTACGATGAGTTAACGAAATATCCATGCAGAACAATGGATGACGTGCAGGCAAAGGCAATGGCTCAAGTGAGATTGGAAGAGGACAAGAGAGAAATGACGGACGATTATTACCGTCCCAACAGGAAAGAGTCGACACAAAGAGTGAGGGACTATAAGCCCTACTCGAGGAACGGACGAGGTGAGCAACGAGTTAACACTCTACAAGGGAAAGCAGACTGGAGGAAAGACCCCAACTTGCCACCAATATTTGACAGTTATGGCTTTAACATCAGTCCAGCGGCGTTGATCAGGGAATTCAGTAAATTAGGGGATGTCGTCAAATGGCCCCCCAAATCAGCTAGACCAAAAGCCAACCCAGATTCCAAACTATGGTATGATTTCCACGGAGATTATGGACATAAAGTTTATGACTGCGTGGCCTTGAGAAAGGAGATAGACACTCTCGTCAAAAGAGGATATTTGACAGACCTCATGTCCAGACGGAAAGCTGATTATGTCAAGACAGACACTACGACAATAAGGCAACCACTGCCTCCTCCACCACATCATAGAGTAATAAGTTTCATAGCAGGAGGTTCTGAAGTTTGCGGGACGACATATTCACAGGCGAAGAGGCTAGCCAGAGAACCAAGTATACGAGTACAACGCGCCGACGTGGCCGACACAAACGCACCTGCTATATAATTCGATGAGACAGATAGAGAACATGTAACAGAACCTCAACATGATTGTCTGGTCGTTTCATTGCCAATTGGAAACTGTCTAATCAAGAGAATTTTGGTGGATAATGGAAGTGCAGTAAACATTATGATGCTCGACACATTGAAATAAATGGGATTGACAGAGAACGACGTTGCCAAGAAATCTACGGTTTTTGTTGGGTTTAGTGGAGAAACGAAGAAGACAGTTAGGGAAATATCTCTCACAAGGCATAAATTTATTACAAAAGTTTTTGATAATTGATTGTCAGTCAACGTACAACATCATTTTGGGGAGACCATGGATTCACGATTTAAAGGCGGTTCCGTCAACTTATCATCAAGTTATTAAGTTTCCAACGCCTTGGGGTGTACAACAGATTCGAGGGGACCAAAGTGTGGCAAGGGAGTGCTATAAAACATGTCTCAAACCTACTGTGCATTACAAAGGAAAAGATACACCCATTGTCGCGACGACAGGTCCAGAAAGATTAACAGAGGTGGATTTGATGACAGGTGACAAGAAGGTATTAGTTGGGGAAGATGTTCCCCCTGAAGTGGAAGCCAACCTAGTGGAATTCCTGACGACTAGGTTAGATGCATTTGCCTGGGAACACGAAGACATTACGGGTATCAGTTCTTACGTGATCACACATAAACTCAACGTCGACCCTGACCATGTTCCTGTCCAACAGAAAAGGAAGAAGTTTGGTCCAGAGAGAAATCAAATTATCAACGACGAGGTGAGCAGGTTATTAAAGGCTGGAATGATACGGGAAGTGGACTACCCAGAATGGCTGGCAAATGTGGTTATAGTCCAGAAGAAAAACGGGAAGTGGAGAGTCTGTGTCGACTACACAGACTTGAACAAAGCATGTCCAAAGGATCCTTATCCTTTGCCCCACATAGATACAATGGTTGATTCAACAGTAGGACATGAACTACTGACATTCCTGGATGCGTCTAGCGGTTTCAATCAAATACAAATGCACCCGTCGGACGCCGAGAAAACGGCATTCATAACTGACAAGGGGATATACTGTTACATTGCCATGCCGTTCGGGTTAAGAAATGCAGGTGCAACTTTCCAACGTTTGGTGAATAAAATGTTTAAGGAACAGATTGGACGCACGATGGAGGTTTACATTGATGACATGGTGGTTAAATCGAAAAATGCATCTGATCATGTCAAAGATTTGAAGGAAGCCTTCGACATACTACGTGCGTACAACATGAAACTTAATCCAGCAAAGTGCAATTTTGCTGTCTCGTCAGGGAAATTTTTAGGACACATGGTAACAAGGAGGGGTATTCAGGCAAGTCCTGAACAGATAAAGGCTATATTCGAGTTGACATTCCCTACAAATATTAAGGACGTCCAAAAGCTAACAGGAAGGGTGGCTGCCTTGAACAGGTTCATTTCGAGGTCATCTGACAGGTGTAAACTCTTTTATGATGTCTTAAGAAAAAACAAAGGCTTCCAGTGGACAGACGAGCATGAAAGAGCTTTTGACGGTTTAAAGTAGTACCTGACAACAGCACCCCTATTGTCGAAACCGACGCCTGGAGAGGTACTTTATGTATATCTGTCTGTAACAGAGCATGCTGTCAGTGGCGTGTTGGTCAAAGAAGAAGGTGGTTTCCAGTCGCCTATCTATTATGTAAGCAAAAGTTTATTGGTTGCTGAAAAAAGATATTCCTCATTGGAAAAGTTAATCCTGGCCTTGGCAGTCACATCCGTTAAACTACGACACTATTTTGAATCCTACAAAATTTGTGTCAGGACAAATTACCCATTAAGGACAGTGCTCAGCAAACCGAAGTTGACGGGACGGATGGCGAAGTGGTCGGTACGATTAAGTATGTATGACATCGTCTACGAATCACGAACAGCAATCAAGTCACAAGTGTTGGCCGACTTTGTGGCTGATTTCAGTCCAAGTTTGTTAACAAATGCAGACACAGAATTACAACAATTGGTGTCAAAAACAGAACTATTACCATGGTCTTTATTTACAGATGGAGCCTCGAATGTGAACGGAGCGGGACTTGGACTTGTCCTGAAATCACCACAGGGGGATACAATGGCGTACTCCATATGTTGTGAGTTTAAAGCTACAAACAATGAAGCTGAATATGAGGCTCTAATCGTTGGTTTGGAGACGGCAAAGGATTTGAAGGTCAGGAATATTGAAGTCAATTGCGACTCACTCTTGATTGTCAATCATGTCAATGGCTCTTATGAGGCTAAAGACACGAAGATGATGGCTTACTTAAACATAGTCAAAGAATTACAAGGATGGTTCGACGCTTTTGCAATTCAACAGATCCCAAGGGAAATGAATACCCAGGCTGATGCTTTGGCTGGTCTGGGGTCGGTGTTTCGACATGTTAATCTTTCCAACATTCCCATTGTTCACGTCCTACAACCAGCCATGAATAGGACAATAGCTATTCGGAACGTCATGATAACGGATGGTGTCGACAGCGACAAAGCGCAGCAGTCGTCGAATTGGATGCAGGAATATAAGGAGTACCTTCTAAAAGGCACACTGCCTGTGGACAGGTACGAAGCCAGGGCGTTCAAGATGAAAGCGTCCAGGTTCATAATTATGGATGATGTGTTATTTAAGAAGTCTGCAACAGGTCTATTACAAAGGTGTTTGCACAAGGAGGAAGCAAAATAGGTCCTACAAGACCTTCATGAAGGAGAATGCGGCAATCATTCTGGCGGGCGGAATCTCTCTAACAAAGTGCTACGGATGGGATATTACTGGCCAACAATAAAACAAGATGCTGTCGGCTATGTCAGGAAGTGCGACGCCTGCCAAAGACACGCTCCTGTCGTTCATCAACCCTCAGAATAACTTCACCCATCTGTACCCTCTTGGCCATTCATGAAATGGGGCATGGATATCGTGGGGAAAATGCCCCCGGCCCCAGGACAGAAAGTGTTCATGTTAGCAATGACGGACTATTTCTCGAAGTGGATCGAAGCAGAAGCCTTCCGACAAGTCAAGTCAAAAGAAGTAATTTCATTTATCAAAAGAAACATCCTCTGCAAATTTGGTGTTCCAGCTGAGATAGTTTGTGATAATGGATCCCAATTCATAAGTGACAAGACGGAAGCATTCTGCCGACAGTGGAACATCACATTAGTTAAATCAACACCAAGGTACCCGCAAGCAAATGGGCAGGCGGAGTCGAGCAACAAGATAATCATCAACAACCTCAAAAAAAGATTGACGACTCACAAGGGACGTTGGGCGGAAGAGTTGCCTTGGGTCTTGTGGTCGGACAGGACTACACCAAAGACTTCGACAGGACAGACACCTTATAGTCTTGTCTACGGGACTGAGGCTGTCTTGCCCACAGAAGTTATAATGCCTACAGCTAGGTATGGGTTCCTTACCAATGAGTCCAACAAAGATGAGCTAACATACGACTTAGACACCGTAGATGAGTTACGTGACATGGCAAGGATTCGCATGGCGGCCTATCAACGACAAGTTGCCAACAGTTACAATAAAAATGTTCACGTCAGGACATTACAAGTAGGAGACATGGGGCTAAGGAAAGTATTTCAGAATACTGTCGATAAAGATGCTGGGAAATTTGCAGAGACGTGGGAAAGACCATATCTAATTGATGAAGTTGTCGGACGAGGAGCTTACAGGTTGTCAACACTCGACGGTACGCAAATCATGAGGAGTTGGAACGTTCTTCATTTGAAAAAGTATCACATGTAATTCTTTCTCGTATTTTGCTAATTGTCTTGCTATGTTTAGTAATTACTTTTGAATAAGTCGCTAGGACAAGTACCCTGCTTGCGATCGTAGTTATTTGCTAGTTGCTTTGTTTTGCTGTTTTAAGAATTGACATGATGTTGTGTTGTCATCTATTTGATTACCTTTGGCAATAAAATACATGTGATGCTTTCTATAACTTTATGTGGACACGTACTCTCGTGAAATGTCGTATATAATGCAATAGTTCTTTCATTTAAGCTTACATCATAAATACGCTATAATTTGTATATCAGTCTTGAATATAACGTTTAATGTCGATATCACGACAATACAACATTGAGTAGTCACAGGGGCATTGTACCTTAAATCAATTTGGTATAAAGGGTTGATCACCCTACTACATTATATACGACAGGGGAAACCCTTACCAACAGACTAATCACGTGAGGAAAACATTCGGCTATTTTTATTTTTACCAACAAGTCGCATACACTAGGTCTGTTTCAAGAGGGTGAGACCTCTTAACGGCTGCGACACGTGCATGCACACCACAATTAAAATGTTACCTCGATTTTACACTACACCACGCGACATGTGACACTAAATACTAATTACGAGTGACAGATAATGTGACGACGAGATATATAACTAGTAGTACCACATGTCACACATCTAATGAGGACGTGGATATATCATTGTCGACCACCCAGGACATGCTCACGCGTCGACAGCTCGTTGTCGCGACGACGCACTTCAATTAATAACTAACGATGTTATCAAGACAACGTATCAAGTTACAGTAGCACACTTATCAATCGTGATAGGACCACTTTCGATACTCAGAACAACAACTCGTGACGACAACAATAGGGAATGGAACAAATCATGATAAATCACATTTTAAGGAACATGATTGATCATGTCGATAATTCAGAGACAACTACTCAAAACAAATCCTAGACGTTCCCCACTCTATGAGTGAAACGGGAACCAAAAATAGCAAAACAGTCTGGAAATTCAGAAACGCAAACTGAACACGAAGTCTAGAGAATAAAAATTATTTCCTACGTAAATAACCTTAAACAGGGCTATTTAGAATAATCACTCATCGTTTTGACTGTCGCCCTGTCCAGCATCTTGGACACCGTCCTTGGGTGACTTCTATCCACTGTCAGCAGTGTCCTCGGCATCAACGACAAAGGCATCTCCAGGATAATGCTCATTATAAATCCTCACTGTCTCGTCCGCATCCCACGACGCCCACTCACCAAGCTTGAATTCTAACATCATCTCGACACGAGAACGCATGATCTGCTGGCGGGCGTAAGCTGTGGCGTCCCCATGCATCTTATTCTCTACTTCCTGCACCCTCTTGGCGAAATCATCAAACTCCTTTTGTACTTCATTAGCAGCCTTCAAATTGAGTCCAGCTTGTTCCTGAGCTACGCGAATCTTCTCAGCACATTCACCATGCTCTGCTTCGACATCTCTGAGCAGTTTTAGTTCATTTTCATAGCCAAGTTGAGCCACCATAGCACTTTGGAACGCCTGCATAGTTAAGATGTCACAGTTGAATGCAATAGTAAAGGACTAATCAATGTGATTATGACAAAAGACGATATAAGTAGTTGGATAATGTACGTGGAAGATGTGTCCAGTAGCATCGTCAAGAACTTGATCAGGGTTCTCAGTGGCATGACCATCAACAGATTGGGGCAGCAGCATATCCTTTAGCAAATGCACGAAAGAAGAGGGCCTAGCTCCCACACTGTACCTGTGAACGGGACCTGGAAGTGGAGTGTCGGCCTTAGCTAGAGAAGACATGGCAGTTTGATCGACTTTGGCTTTCTTAATGGCAGGAGTATTAGTAATAGGACTGATGGACATTGGGATTCTGGACGAGTCAGTTTCGGTTGATTTGTCATCACGTGGACGTTTAGCAAACATATCCTTGCTAGACATGTGTAATGCACGAAAAGCAGGGGGCTTGAATTCTACAATCATCACAGATGATTCAAATGCCAACAAAGTCATCACTAACAAACAAACAATTAATGATAAGCAGGCCGTGAATGAGAGTATTCGACAAATACCTTTCGCAAATTGACGACCAGAACTCATTTCAGCTCCTTTCTCGACCTTAGGACTCTCAGTTGATTCTGAAGAAACACTCAAAATAGATTTGCTCAACTTAGTTACAGGGGTTTGTTGTTTACTCCTCGTCCTGACAGCCACAGACGAACCTGACGGTTTCTCAGACACACCACCCTCCTGTCTGGTGACAGCCTTGGAAGATTTCTCTGCGTAGTCAGAAACATTGATTTGGGTAGCATACCTAATAGGACGACCAAGGCAATTAGGCCAAAGCCTATCAGCAGCAGGCAAACCCATGACCTTATCCATGATCACCTTGGTCTCGTCGTCACCCTCGATGGACTCGAAAGAATGATCTGACCATAAGATTGATAGGTGGTATTGGTTATCATAAACAGACACACTACCAAATGCAGTAAGACAAAATGCAGGCTACATAACGTAACGATTCAAGAAAATAGGAAAGGAACAATGCAAATGAGCCCAACACATTGAAGATGCAGACGGTGTATAAGGAGAAGACGATAGAACAGGAACAAAACATAAAGCATGGAGAGTGACACAAGAAACATAAAATGACGTGCCAAACCCAAATTAACAACAAACACAGATACATGACAGTTATAGCAACAGAAGGGGCAACATAGAGTAAGGGGAATGATAGAACATGACAGGCACTACTACGGCAAGAATATATAAACAGATGGTTGACAATCTACTTCGAAATAACTGTTCAAGCAATTGGAATAGAATACGTGATCATAATGTACAAGAATATTAGAGGATGCAGGTAAATAAACATGCTAAAGGAGGTGACAGTTATGAATATAATCACAAGCCAAAGTCAAAAAGAGTGAGTCCAATGAAAGAACAGGTAAGCATATTATCAAACACGTAGACTGCAATATGACGTTATCAATTAAAGGCAAATCAAATAGGAATTATACCTTCTCCGTTCCATTTCTCACGAAGATAAGCTCCAGCATCACCCAGGGAGTTTTTGTTGATGAAAATGTAGTCATTCTTCCATCCTCGGTCATTCACAATCTCCAGGTTCAGAATCAAAGGATCATCTTTCTTTTTAAACACCAAATCGTACCTACAGCCGTTGAATTTTTTTGTGTTAAAGGCATGTTGGATAAGGTCGACAGTCACGCCCACATGGTGTTTCTCGTCAACAGCGTTCAGACAAGCCAATATTCTCCAAGCAGACGGCATTAATTGTGCGGGAGCCACGTTCATGGTTTTTAGCAGATCTTCTATGAATTTTGGAAATGGGAATCGAAGCCCCAACTCAAATGGGTAGCTATAGAAGCAAACCCAGCCTTCACAGTACCAGTCGGTGCCCTCAGTTGACTTAGGAATGAGAGCATGGACATCACCATCAAACAGCATCTTGATTTCTTCAAACTTGTTGTCTTTGATTAAGCTCACATTATTGTCTTTGGCATCAAGTGTTGTAGTGGCAACCCATAAGGGCCTGCCTTCGTCTTCAATAATCTTGGTTGTCGATTTTTGACCCTTCTTCACCATGGTTGCAGTGATTGTGTGAGATGGCTATGTATCTATGAGAAGGGATTTTCAATCAAAGTTTGTTGTGCAAAGCCCTAGAATGAAGCAATTATTTTTATAAGAGAATGAGATGGTGTTTGATTTGAATTAGACAACTTATTGGGTAAAGATGAAAGGCCACTGGATAGACACAAAGGAGTCCGCGCGGGATACGAGGTTTTAATCCCATTGGTTGCATGGATTCGACCAATAGGATTAGGGGCAAATGTTGGAGTCAGATTTTACCGTGTCGGACGCAAACTAGTTGATGTTGACGTCAAGACATGACGGGAACAACGCCGTCGGACTCGAACATAGCAGTTGCCAGAATTGGTCAATAACCTCCCTTGAAAGTAGGAAGGGGAGGTTACCTTATCTCTAAAAGCTAGCAAAGTGATATGATCTATCCCTACAAATCAGGCACGTGCAGATGGATTACAAACACACAATATATATCAGCCGAAGAGATTTATTGAGGGGGGACTTGAGATATTTTGGATCATGATACATACTACCTCCCATATGGCAGTTCACGTCTAGCATCTAGTTGATCAATTTTCTTCATTGTAATCTTAATCCTATCATTTGTAAACTTCTTTAACACCGTATTAGTGGATCACATTCGGCTGGGGAAGATCCCACCCGCGGTTTTTACCTCTTAACGGGGTTTTCCGCGTCATCAATTGTTGGCGTCCTGTTTTTCTTTGTTCTTGGTTTGTTTACTTTCGTTTGAGTTTGATTATTTCACGTATAACAAAACCACACTTGAAATCGAATAGGCCTAATCTTAAACCTACAAAATTTATCCGAAACAGTTATATATGTTCATTTCCCCAAAATTAAGGGCTTCTTTATGGCTTATGATATAGCCACCAAACAATGGTTGGACATTCAAGTCTTCCCTTCTTTTCTTGACAACTCTGAATCTTTATTACATCTGGGTGATGCCATATTCTACTTGCTTGGTTGGACTTATGAGGATCACCTCTGTTCATGTTGTGCAATTTAAAGTAGAGATCATTAAAATTAATGACACAAAGGTGGTGCTTGTCACTCCGCGCTCTTCCAAATACTATCCTGTTAATTCTCGCTGCCAGGTCTTCACTACCTTGGTCTCTAGACAAGGTAAAGTAATTGTCTTTGATTATCATATAGTTTTTATTGTTCTCCATAGTTCTGTATTTCGATTTTCTTTTGAAAAGTTGTTGATTAGTCTTTCTTTGCACAAAACCATGATTCTGTTTTAATCAAATGTACCTCTGCTCTGATGATGCAATTTAAACGACCCTGTGATTTGTGAGGCTATCACACACTACTTGTCTACTTGTATGTTAGACCTTCCTGCAACTTTTATTGGTTTCCTTTTTTTCTGTGTTAGAACAAAGCACTTCTTCTGTAATATTAAGTTCCCTTTACTTCTGCTTCACATATACTGTATATCCACATTAATTTGGCATTACATGTAAGGGTGGTTTTTCTAGATGAACACAAATATTTTGGGATATACAATGTACAAGAATCACGAGGAGCCTAGTTTAATATCATACCCGTTCATAGGATTAAAAGTGTTTTTTTCTTGCCCATCTGTCTGTCGTGAGGGGAGTGTACAAAGATACAATGTTTTTCTTATTGGGGATATTTATACATCAATGTTTTAAGTACATCAAACATTGGTTGAAATAAATTCGACGTGAATTATTATTATCCTCAAAATTGCTCGTTTTCCCCACCATCTGATATCTCCAATAGTTTTAGTTTTCAGTTGTGCTTTTCATTAATGGCTGTTCACTAGTTCAAACATGTTCTAAATATGGCCTTTGTGTGATCGACTCTGTATCCATTCTGGTGTTTGCAACTTGAGAGGGCGATGAAGGAGCTTCATTTGCAAGTTGGAAGAGATGTGATGAGGGTGGAAGTCATGCATTGTTATAGTACACACGGTATTTGTACTTGAGGGTAATATATTTGGAAGAAAGTATTGGACTTATGTCATGTGCCGTCCTGTTTGTTGAGTGACTAGCAGTTGATTTATCTATTCAAGTACATTTGATGCTTCGACTGGTAATTTTATCTTTGGATTGATAATGTGATATCTGTTGATTTGTAGAATAGTTGACTTTATCTTCACTTCTTGATATATTTTTTGAACCAAGTAGTTTTCATTTCACTAGACCAACTCGGCCTTAAGCCCTTAACTATAGACAGAATATCAGCTAGAACATTAGGTCCCAGAAATATACAATTAGCATTTGATCGCGAAGCTCGGGCAATGTGTTGAGCAACACGATTAACGGATTGTTTAACAAAATATAACGAAATATTACTTTTTAACTTTTTGACTATATAACGAAACATTACTCATGGAATTCAGAAGCTGTTTACAATCTTCAACTCCTCTGAAGACAGATTTCGTAACAGTCTTTCTTCTAATAGCTTGCACAACCAAAATATCTATCTCCACTTACTGTACAAAACTCCGTCCAAATCTATATGACAAAGTGCACTAAACTCTTACAAGTAGAGTTCTCTGACAATGCCTTTAGACTTTGATGGTCACTTTAGTCTTTTATAGCTTTGTAGTCTTTGGAAAACATTTTCTTCGAATTTATTTAAATACAAAGAGTCCTGATCACACAGGAATACTTGTAACGAGATTAATAGTCTGTTATACTCTAGAATCTGAACACAACTGATACATTGTGCATCGAATAGATATGCGATTCTCTGATTATAGAAGTATAAGAAATGATTTAAAGAATGATTATCATCAAAACATGAATATACCTATCAAACTCCCCCTATGATCTGGTATGTCTCTGAAATAAGAATTTTTACCTAAAAACTTATGCAATAGTTTAAGTTCAACAACCTTCAAAACTTCTTGCAATCTTTATCTGATCAGATTCGTCATTAATGGCACTGATTTTCCAGATAGCTAATGTTAACCTTGATAGTGAATAATCATTATTATCCAAATCTTCATCAGGTGAGATTGACCTTAAACCTTCCTTAGTGGGAGTACTTCACAATTTATGTATCTCTAGTAATATTCCGAATCACCCTTACAGGTTCATGAGACATATCCCTGATTGATTCATCTGCATACACATTATTTGGCTTAAATCTTTCCTTCGACTCTTTTTTCATGCAAAATATATAGCCTGTTGGCTCTGTCTTCCGTACTATAGTTCCACCTTTTGTGCATAATGTGAGTCAGAAATTCAAGCTCGAATGAAAGCTATATGAATCAAAAGTTCATTTCAATTGATTTTAATAGTAGCTCCATCCTTCAGGATGTAGATCATCAGCTCTCATCTAATATTTGCATCCTAAATCTTATGAACAAAGAAAACCACCAGGACCTCCTTTTTATCAAATTTCTTATCAGTTATCTTTATATTTGTGCTTGCTTACATCACTCATTACATATCATGTTTATATAGCGTTGATTGAGTTGAAAACGGGGAATTGGGGATCATCATCCTTAATTTTAGAGCTGATGTGCATAGACTTTTTTGCTCAATATTTCCAATATCAATCATTTTTCTTCATTTGTTCTGCATCTAATGTGTTTCTAGGGCTATAATAGTGCTTTATTGATGATGTATTCATCTTCTGTCTATGGTTCATTCCCTTGTCACTACATTAGCTCAATTTAGAGATATCCTGTCAAATTTGAGGTGTTATAAATAATTTGGTAAAAATTATGATGACGATATTTCTCAATCACGAAGAGTTAAAAGTCGATAGTGTACACAATTAAAGTAAGAATTGGTGAATTTGTATCAACTTTCTTTGATGTCATTATTACTTCATTTTGCATCAAGTTCGTGATGTGATTAGTCAAGCCAAAGAGAGCATTTTTCCAATTATTAGCTTATGAATAAAACACCGGCTAGGAAATTAGCCTACTAATTGTTTCTGACTCTACAGTTTCTGCGTATTTCTCCCTTCTTTCCTGTCAACACTTGAATGCTTCCCATTCGAGTTATTGATAGAGCAAAACCCTTGCGAAATTCCTCAAAATAAGTTGCATATTCGTCTGTCAATTCATTAGTGTCATTGCCATAGAGTAGCTGCTGATCAACTCCAAGAATAGATTTATTTGATAGCACTCTTTTGTAGTAAGAATTGGTGAATTTGTAGTTTTTGCCATTATCTGGATTAAGAAACACAAGCTGCTGGCTCGGTTTCTTTGTGTTTTTCAGCGGGCATGTCTTTTGTAAGCTTTGTAGTAGAGATTTATTCATTGTTGGATCTGGTTTTCCCGTACTGTTAAAGTTGTAGAGACGATCAAGAATGTAGGAGCAATGTGTGCTGCCCATTGTGTGTCCTCCTGAATTACAAATTGATGTATTCAAAAGAATGCAAGTTTTAAAATAGACTTAACAGGCTATAAATATTAATTTATTTCGCGGTAAATAATTAGCTTATCATAAGTAGAAACACAGAAAATTAAAATGATTACCTAAAAGAGTAGCCATGTCTTGAACATCTAGACCCTTGGATTCGAAAAATGCAAGAGCTGATTGCCAGGAGATGGAGGGTGATGGAAGGTTTACTGAAGCTGCATTTGATTCGAATCCATCTCTTCTTCCCAAGAGAACAGGGTAAGATGGGGCACCCGACTGCATATTATGATTAATGAGTGCAACTATATAATTTAAGGACAGACATACAAATGGAATCCAAAAACATACCAATCGTAGAGCATCTCTAGTCGCAAGATTGAGGATATCTGCACATGAAACTGCTCCAGGACACCGTGCCTCCAAGACCCTCTTAATGTTGTCGATAACCAAATATACCCCCGGACCGACCCCTGAGTTCTGTGGTGCAGTTTTCTCTGATTGGGGGCCATCTAAGAGAATGGATGCATCACAGCCCTAAAATTGACATAAAGTTAGAGCTACAATTACCTGTGCATGTAAATTCATATACTTCCAAGTGACAACCTATTTAAATCCCCTTCACAAGAGTAATTAAGGCCATAAGGGTCATGTCTCTAATTCTTACATCCCTTACGCAAGAAATGAGAATAGCATTATTTTGGAAGTATCAATGCAAAATGACGGTGGAAACACTCTTTTGTGCACAAATGTAGCATCTTGTCTGCAAGTATTAATAATGCATTCTCCAAAAGAAGTTTCATTTTCACATTTTATTAAGATTTTATATTATACGAAATGGAGGGACGCGAACTCTAGACCTCTCTCGACATGAGCTCTGATGCCATGTTTTACCAATTTTCCTAAAATCTTAATATGTTAGGACGAGGGCTTAATTAGATCTTATATATATTATTCTAACAAAGTTCGCTAAACATTTGGTTTTCAGGTTGTAATTTCGGAGGCCAATTAAATGGTTCCACAGAAAAGTTTTACCATCAAATATAGGCGAAGTACAAATATAAAGAGAGTACGTACATTGACCATGCAATCCGTGTAGAGGAGTTTAAGGAGCTTAGGAGTGATAGCTTTATTGTTAGTCCAGTATATCTTGACTTGATTTTGCACAAATGCCTCCACATTTGCACAAGTATTAAGTTTCTTATAGTACTGCCGTATCAATGGTGGATCAGCTGGCGGTAGCAGCCCCGTCGCTGCCTCAACTTTAACACCAACCATATCAAAGCTCAACATCAATGCAAGCCCTAAAAGGGAGATATACACAAATCCTCCTCTCCTCATCATATATCCCTGTCCTGCTAATAATTGAATATTATGTGCATAAGCTAGCAATAAAATGATGTGTTTGGTTAAGGCCTCCATTTCACCTTTATATAATCTTCTCTTCTTCGGTTGGGAAACCCGCAGTACGATAAACGAAACGCTGAGCTGGAAAGATACTTGTTTAATTTAAATAATTGCTAAAGTCGGCATTTCCACATCTTTCAAGTTAAGTTGGAAACTGGGGTTTTGCATAGCTTATGCCACTTGTGAAGGATTTGTGAAGAGGTGGGAGCACATGCATATAAGCTCTAAACAAGCATTGAAAGTCGCTACCTACATGCCAATCGTGCATGTCAAGGTACCCGTACATGTATTATATTTGCGAGTTTATTTTGTCAAGTGCATTTATATTCTACAAGATTGAACCTTTTGTTAAGATCCTATGAATTTTAAAAGGGGCAGTTCTCGTAAAAACCTTATGCTTAAAAGGAGTATTTATGAGAATTCTTTAGTATATTTTAACTTTTTCTTTATTCAAAAACTCATTTTTAAATCAATTTCTGCTTGCCGGACATATCATACATACATTAAAATTATCCATTTTCGTAAAATCTTAAGATATTAGGAAAATAATTTATATACATCTTATAATATATAGTATAACACATATTTACAAATATTTTAATAAATTTAATGACGTATGGGAAATCGCCAATTAGTACTACTAGCATAGTAAACTCATTTTTCACGAAAAGTACTTTGTTACATAGATGGACCATGATGAAACGATGGGTACATTCTACACAATATATAGAGTATAGTATCACCTAGCTAGTAGCATGGTTAAAATTTTAAAATGTTACGTAATCAGTAATTTTATTAGGATTTGTTTTGATTTGCTCATCGACAAGTTGGCTTTGGATGTCGGTGTGCAGAACAGTGCCGTATCAATTAAATTTGAGATTTTAAGCGAACTTTTTTTTTTTGAATGGAGAGAACTTTAAATAATTATTGAATTATTGAAAAATAGAATATTTTTTTATTAATTCTTTAAGATACATTTTAGTATCTGAATTCAACCCAAGATTTTGGGATAACAAATGGATATTTCTATCATTGAGCTACTCTACCATATTTAAATATTTATACTTCATATTTTTTATATTTTTTAAATATTATAAGAATTTATACAATATTTTTACCCTTGCAATTGCAATGGTGCATATTTTAAGACGGTTAAAAAAATTGATATATATATATATATATATATATATGTAAATATATAATATTCATAGAATTTTATGGATAGAGATGGACATTCTATCCATACCGTCAGATCCCGATCCGATTCCTACACTAAATAGGACGGGGATTTGGGGATTTTTTCGGATATGGGCCGGGTAATGGGAGAAAGATCATAAACAATTCTGGGATCGGGGTGGGGACGAGTATTGATGTCTCCCTAGCCCGATCCCCATTTCCCGATTTTTATATTTAACAAAAATTATAATTTGTATGTATTAATATACTTTTAATTTTTAATTTATTTTGTTCAATTATAATATCATTTTATTATAGCAATTTCATTTTTGTCCTTTATTCATATCGTATTGTTTTAGAAAATAAAATAAATTCCCTAATTTCTCACGGGGATCTCCGTTCCAGATTCAAGTGGAACCAGGTAACAAATTAATCCCCGTTTTAGGATCGGGACTGGCTGGGGAGTTGGGATACTTGATCGGGGTTCGAAATTTTGATAAATAGAAAAAAGTGATTAGAGTGATTTTTCTTTGATTAAACATAAAAACGTGATTAAACATGCAAATGTATCCGCCAGTTTATATATATGTGCATTGCATTAGGTTTTTAGGTTTCTACATACCTATTTTCCTTTCTAATCAAATTTAACTTTTATTTCTATAAATTTCTCTAATTCAAGTTTTTATTTTCTATTATTTTATTATCACATTATGAATAAGTCAAGATCACATTCCAATCAAGTCCACATCATAGAGTTTAATGAAAAATATCTATTTTAACGCCAACTTTTCAAAAATAAAATAAAGTGTAACTTATTTTATGTATAGTGATTCAAATAAAAAATTCTAGAGATCCTTGGATTGAAAAAAATTAAGTCAGTTGTTAATTAACCCTATTAAAAAAATTATAATACTTACCTTCTTTCTTTTTCTTTTTCTTTTTTCTCCCAAGAGAAGCAACAATGAGCCGAAACTAGTAACTTCAGCACGATTCGATGTGATTTAGCTACATGGCTTTAGTAAACAGTAAAGTTACCACTCATTCATAGAATTGCACATTTACCAACCTTATAGCAAATGTGAAAAGATGGCTCATACTCATGAGTAAAATACTGTTCATTTTAAATTATTTATGTATTTTGATTTTTTTGATAAAATAATCTCAATCTCCCATCTTTCTCATTCATAATAATTCAATATATATAGATTACAAGACTTGGTCAACAAGTATAATATCTCTTAATAATGAAAATATATCATATCCTTATAAAATATTTTAATTTTAGTAATATCTTAATATATCTCCTAACACCCTTCTCAAGTTGGAGTATCAAGATTTCGAATGCTTATTTTAATTAAGTTGTTTAGTTGAACAAAATAAGAGAAACGTAACTTCATTGGAACTTTAAATACCCATGATATGTGGAAAGTTGCGCTTACTCTCCCCACCCCTGCTTATTTGAAATTCCCGTGAATTTAAATTCTCACGTCAACAACCAAACTACTTTTCTCACTTCCCATTAATTTTAAATACCAAGGAACTAATACTTCGTATAGAAGGTTAATTCTTACATGCAAACAAACAAGTACCTAATATGTATTTTAAAATATTTACTAACATTTTTACATGTATTTTAAAGTATATTTTGTTGGAGGTAATTCAAAACTATACACAACAATGAGACAGTTATATAAATAATTTAACAAGAACATGCAGATTAAACCAATTAACAAAACAAAGCACGAAGGTAAAAACAAGATATATAAATTAGTAACTGTAAGGACAAGAGAAAAGATAGAATACTTAGCTCTAACAGAAACTTTAAGCATACACTGATAGAACCAAAACAACTGCTGAGTCGCCAAGCCTTGTTAGAAGTCTTGATTGTTCTTGAATAAATTATTGCCCCACTACGCTGTGTTGGGTTGTAGCAATATCACTTCCAGGATAAAACAACACTGAGTACTTCGTCCACAAATACGTAGCACTCAATAGCGACCTGCACCTCAGTTCACCCAGAAAACCTTATGCAAAATCTGTATGAATATTAATGTGGAAAATACAGAGTATGACTGCTAGAGTTTTCTCAAACTTGTGTTAAAATTCGTCCTTTCTATCTCCAACGTTTTTATGTATATATAATATAATAAAATGTAACAGCAGATAAAATATTAATTAAAATAATTATTATGACTTAAAAAACATTTAATAGAATATTCAGAATTAGTAACAGTCAGCTTAAGTCACGACAGTAACTTTACAAATCTATTGACAGCAACTTTGCAAATCTGTTGACAGCAACTTTGCAAATCTGTTGACAGCTTTGCAAATTCTGTTGACAGCAACTTTGCAAATTCTGTTGATAGCAACTTTTGCAAAATTCTATGACAGCACCTTTGTAAAATTCTGTGACAGCACCTTTGCAAAATCTTTGACAGCAACTTTATTGACAGTAAGTTTTTCTCCGACAATAACTTTCTGTGACAGCACCTTTGCAAATCCTTGACAACAACTTTGCTGACAGTAAGTTTTTCTCCGACAGTAACTTTCTGTGACAACACCTTTGCTTCACAACAACTTTGTGACTTTCTCCGACAGTAACTTTGATTCACTATTCATATTAAAATAATATTTAAAGTCATAATTAAATTAATTAATCATGTAATAAAACTCATCGCCCAGGTCGCCTCGCGTACATGAGACGCCGAGATATTAGCCCAAATCGCCCTTCGACCCGACCCGAGGCGAGGCGTGGCGTGGCAGCGGTGACGGCGGCGCGCGTGTGTGTGCGTGCGAGGGCACACTAGTACACCATGAATACTCACATGCCTTAGTAGTTGACACTACTCTTGCACATCCATGCATATAAAGCATCCACACCCATATTACATATGCAATATGGGACAAACTCTTTAAACCCATTTCAGACTAGCAACTTCTACTCAATTTATTTATGGATTACACTAAGAAAATGTCTTAGATCCAAACATGAAAGTTTAAGTCCTCATAGCAAGGAACAACTTCCAATCGTTAGTTTCCAGAAATTACATCAAGAACATATATAAAATATGTCTCAAACTTTCTATTTTTTAACAATCCCCCACAAATCCATATAGAAATGCATATCAAATTCTACTCATGACTTACTTTTCAGAGTTGGTACCGGTCAAGGTTTGAACCCTCCTAAGTCCTCTACTTCGATGGCTACCGGATATAGATAGAATGTTTCACCTTGAATCTTTATCCGTTAGTGTGTAACCACACTCCATAGACGACGACAAGTCAAAGGCTATGGTGCCGATCTACAGCTTTGAGACGTTAATGGTCATGTCTTGATCCTGTTCGTCGAATGCTTCGAGGAATAACCCTATCCTCTAATTGCAATCACACAATAAAATTCACTTAGCTGAGCATCTCCAAAGATGTACTGCCAACATCTCGTCTCATGACTTGACCTCATTCAGAGTTCTTAAAACTCTTGCTAACTAGCAGTTACAGTACCTCTTCAGGTTTACAAGGGAAAGACTCAGATACGTGAGTATCTATATAATTGTAGTAGAGGTACTACTGAATCACCCTCACAACTTGTTATTACCACATTGAATACACTTCGAGAGATCTCCTTTTTGGTGTATTGGTTCCCGCTGTTGATGAATAAAAATGGGTTGTCAGTCCCATCCCCAACCTCGACTTAAGGACAACGACATGCTCAAGTCCCTTAGTCAAAGGATCAGCCAGGTTGCCTTGAGTTCCAATAAACTCAATAGCAATGATCCTATCAGACACCAAACCCCTTATAGACTTTAGTCTAACTTGGACGTGTCTCTTTATTTTCACATTATACTTCTTACTGTTTATCTTATCGATAGTTGTACGACTATCATAATGAACAGCAAGAGCAAGAAGCGGTTGGCTTACTACAGGAATCACAGACATAAGTCCATGCAACCATTCAGCCTCCGTCCCCGTGGCATCTAATACACACAACTCAGCCTCAAAAGTAGACCGAGTTACAATAGTCTGTCTAGCAGACTTCCAGGATATAGCTCCACCCGCAAGGGTAAACACGTATCCAGTCACTCCATTGGAACCAGATTTCTTAGCTATCCAACTTGCATCACTATATCCCTCTAGCACTCCAGGAAACCTCCTGTAGTGCAAACCAAGGTAGATGGTGCCTTTTAAACCTCCTGTAGTGCAAATCAAGAGCATCCCAATGAGTCTTGTTTGGATAGCTTGTATATATAGCTAACTTAGACATAGAATATGAAATATCTGGTCTAGTACCATTAGCAAGATATTGTAAACTCCCAATAATCTGAGAATATCTTAACTGAGACACATGAACTCCTGACTTATTCTTGACAAGAGCAACTTTTGAATCATATGGTATGCTTGCGATTCTACAATTTGAATAACCATACTTCTCAAGTATAGATTTCTCTATATAATGAGATTGTGACAAGATTATTCCATCAGCTGACTGAGTTAGCTTGATTACAAGAATCACATTAGCAGTACCCATATCCTTCATTTCAAAGTGCCTTTTCAAGAAACTTTTTGTCTCATTAATAATCTCAATATTGGTTCCAAACAACAATATGTCATCCACATACAGGCACAAAATCACTTTTTCATTTCCTTTAACCTTATAGTAGACACACTTGTCACTTTCATTAACCAAAAATTCCGAAGTCAAAACAGTTTCATCAAACTTTTTATGTCAGTCTCTAGGAGCTTGTTTCAAGCCATAGATAGATTTGATTAACTTACAAACTTTCCTTTCGTTGCCAGAAGCAACAAATCCCTCAGGCTGATCCATATAAATCTCTTCTTCAAGATCACCATGAAAAAAAGTTGTCTTTACATCCATTTGATGGATGATAAGACCATGTACGGAAGCCAATGCTATTAGCATTCGAATTGTTGTCATTCTTGCAACAGGAGAGTATGTGTCAAAGTAGTCAATGCCTTCCATTTGCTTAAAACCCTTAGCTACCAGCCTAGCCTTATATTTATCTATTGAGCCATCCGGGTTCATCTTTCTTTTAAAAATCCATTTGCATCATATAATAGTACATCCATGAGGGAGATCAACCAACTCTCATGTTCTGTTAGAAACAATAGAGTCGATCTTACTCTTTACAACGCATTTCTAGTGCCTTGGCTCCGCAGAATCCATGGCCTGTCAAAATGTTAAAGGTTTGTCCTCGACATTGTAAGTGATAAAATCACTTCCAAAGTCCTTGACCACCTTTGCACGCTTACTCCTTCTAGGTTCCTCTACTTCGTTAGGAGTAGAGCTACTAGCAGGATCTGCCTCCAAATTTGTCATCCTTTCCACATGATCAGGAATGGAACTCGATGTGCGAGTGGGATCATCATCAGAAATACCCTAAGGTATATCAGTCTTCATAGGGAACACATTCTCAAAGAATGTTGCATCATGAAACTCAACTATAGTGTTGGCCACTATCCCATATATGTCAGATTTTAACACTAAAAATCTCATAGCGGTAGTGGTTTCAATATAGCCCAGAAAGATGCAATCAAAAGTTTTTGGTCCCAGTTTCTTTCTCTTGTGTTCAGGGACAAGTACATTTGCAAGGTAGCCCCAAACATGAAGATACTTTAAACTAGTCTTTCTGCCTTTCCATAATTCATAAGGTGTCTTATCCATATATTTCAGAGGGACTCTGTTCAGAATATGGCAAGCCATATTCAGAGCCTCTCCCCACATGTACTTAGGCAACCCAGAATTAATAAGCATACTGTTAATCATATCTTTAAAAGTTTTGTTCTTTCGTTCTGCCACCCCATTAGACTCAGGAGTGTATGGTGGAGTCACTTCATGAACTATACCACTGCTTCTGTAAAATTCATTAAATGACGTACCTGTATACTCTCCACCTCTATCTGACCTCAACCATTTAAGTACTTTGCCAGTTTGTGTTTCAACTTCATTTTTATACATAATGAATTTATCTAGTGCTTCATCTTTATGTTTAAGTAAATAAACATAACAGTATCTACTACAATCGTCTATAAAGGTAATGAAATATCTTCTATTATCTTTAGTCAAAACACCATTGAATTCACATATGTCTGTGTGTACTAATTCTAATACTTTTGAATCCATAACAATGTTATGAAAGGGTTTCGTTATTAGTTTAGCAGTCACACATACTTGATATTTAGATTTCTTTTCAATTGCATACTTTGGAATCAACTCTAAATTCATCATATTCTTTAGAGCACCAAAATTTAGATGACCAAGACGTGAGTGCCATAATTCAGATGATTCAACACAATCCACAGAAGGAACAACAATATCATTAATAAAGCTGCCCAAAACAGGCTCCACATTTATTAAAAATAAACCATCAGACAAGTAACATTTGCCAAAAAATACACTAGTATGTGTAATAACTACTTTATTACACTTCGAAGAAAGTTCGAAACCATTTCTAACTAAACAGCTTCCACTTATTATATTTCTACGAATGTCAGGAACATGATGCACTCTAGTAAGGGATAGAACACGCCCAGAAGCAAACTTCAGGTCCACGTTTCCTACTCTAAGTACTTGAGCAGCACTAGCATTCCCCATCGTCAATGTCATTCCTTGAATCTGTTGATAAGATACAAATAGAGTAATATCAGTACAAATATGTACATTAGCTCCAGTATCAATCAACCATTCATTTGACAGATAAGTGGAAAGTTGTGTTGGGTTTGTAGGTAACATACACGTCATTGGTTTCAGAAGCAACAGCCTCACCAACAACCATGTTAACCACAGGCCCACCAGTGGTTGCAAGCACATTATTAGTTTGTGCTACCACATTAGGTTTCTTCGCTTCCTTAGTAGGACAGTCTTTGCTCCGGTGACCAACCTGTCCACAAGACCAACATGGTTTGTTTGCCTTTGGTTTCTTAGCCTTGTTCTTGTCAGTTTTAGGCTTGTTATTCTCCTTCTTAGTGACAGACTTTCTTTTCTTTCCAACAGTCACTACTTTCACCTTCGAACTCCATGTTCAGCAGGCATCACATGTCCCTATTTGGAATTGTGTTGCTCCTGCACCGAGATGTCCAACATTAAGTTAGTTCAGGTGATCTCTCCTTTCTGTCTTTTCAGGGAGAGAGCAAACTCTTCCCAAGACTTTGGGAGCTTTTCAATCACCGACATAACCTGAAACTTCTCAGGAAGGTCCATTCCAGACTCCTTCAAAGCATGTACCAACATCTCAAACTCATGTACTTGTTCCGTCATGGATTTAGTATCCACCAGTTTAAAATCAAGGAATCTTACCACACTATACTTTTCCAGGCCCTGAGAGTCAGTATTGTGGGTTTGGTCCAGCTTCTCCCATAAGAGCTTAGCAATGAAGGCATCCGATGAATAAACATCGAACAGAGTGTTCGCTAAAGCTGCCAAAATAGCAGCCCTTACCACTCCATCCTTTTCAGCCCATAAAGCATAGACTTTAACAGAGTCAGTCTGCTCTTGATTCATAACAGGAGGATTATACTGCACCACCGGCCATAGACCCTTAACCGTTAACCACAACTTCATCTTTTTCTGCCAACGAGAAAAGCCAGCCCCACCGCTGAACTTATCAGGCATACCATACAGATCAATAGGTTATGGGAAACGGTACGTAGCCCAATCAATGGCAGTAGCAGTAACCCCAGACCCGGAACTAATAGCACCAACAACAGGAGTTTCAGTTTCGTTAACCATCTTGTTAATTAACAATATATAACACAGATAATCTCTTCAAGATTGTTGGAGGTAATTCAAAATTACACACAACAATGAGGCAATTATATAAATAATTTAACAAGAACAGGCAGATTAAACCAATTAACAAAACAAAGCACGAAGGTAAAAATAAGATATATAAATTAGTAACTGTAAGGACAAGAGAAAAGATAGAATACTTAGCTCTAATAGAAGCTTTAAGCATACACTGATAGAACCAAAACAATTGCTGAGTTGCCAAGCCTTGCTAGAAGTCTTGACTGTTCTTGAAGAGATTATTGCCCCACTACGCTGTGTTGGGTTGCAACAAGATCACTTCCAGGATAAAACAGCACAGAGTACTTCATCCACAGATACGTAGCACTCAACAACGACCTGCACTTCAATTCGCCCAGAAAACCTTATACAAAATCTGTATGAAGATTAATGAGGAAAATACAGAGTATGGCTGCTAGGGTTTTCTCAAACTTGTGTTAAAATTCGTCCCTTCTATCTCTAACGTTTATATATATATATAATACAATAAAATATAAGAGCAGATAAAATATTAATTAAAATAATTATTCTGAATTAAAAAGCATTTAATAGAATATTCTAAATTAGTAACAGTCAACTTAAGTCACGATAGTAACTTTACAAATCTGTTGACAATAAATTTGCAAATTCTGTTGACAACTTTGCAAATCTGTTGACAATAACTTTACAAAAATGTTGACAACAACTTTGTAAATTCTGTTGACAGCAACTTTGCAAATTCTGTTGACAACAACTTTTGCAAAATTCTGTGACAGCACCATTGTAAAATTCTGTGACAGCACCTTTGCAAAATCCTTGACAACAACTTTTTTTCTCCGACAGTAACTTTCTGTGACAGTACCTTTGCAAATCCTTGACAGCAACTTTGCTGACAGTAAGTTTTTCTCCGACAGTAACTTTCTGTGATAGCACATTTGCTTGACAGCAATTTGTGACTTTCTCCGACAGTAACTTTGATTCACTATTCATATTAAAATAATATTTAAAGTCATAATTAAATTAATTAATCATATAATAAAACTCTTCACCCAGGTCGCCTCGCGTACGCGAGACGACGAGACATTCGCCCAAATCGCCCTCCCGACCCGAGGCGAGGCGTGGCGTGGCGGCGGTGACGCGCTCGTGTGTTTTCGCGCGAGGGCATACTAGTACACCATGCACACTCATATGCCTTAATAGTTGACACTACTCTTGCACATCCATGCATATAAAGCACCCACACCCATATTACATATTCAATGTGGGACAAACTCTTTAAACCCATTTCAAACTAGCAACTTCTACTTAATTTATTTATGGATTACACTAAGAAAATGTCTTAGATCCAAATATGAAAGTTTAAATCTTCATAGCAAGGAACAACTTCCAATCGTTAGTTTCCAGAAATTACATCAAGAACATATATAAAATATGTGTCAAACTTTCAATTTTCTAACATATTTAATATGTAAATTTATTAATTTTATTTAAGAATTATAAATTTCAATTTAAATATAAAATTTTGTTTTAAATATAATTTATATAATTATATGTTTAACACATTTTAAAATATCAAATAATTTGAGAATGGGGAAATATTTTTTCATTCACCCGTAGATATTAAAGAATAAATATCGTGGGTGATAAATGTTAGACCAAAATATTACAATGTCACAAGTTAAACGTTTGATTTTACTACTTATAACTTGCTAAGTAAATTACTTTTTTATTCCAAAATAAGTATTATTTTTATATGTAATTTGAGACATAAAAAATGTACTTACAAATTTAATTTTTTCTTTCTTTCTCTAAATAATAGTTTGAGTTTTTTATTTTTAAGTAAAAAAGAAAATAGAAAAAAAATATGTGTAGTTATCCTTTTATTTATACGTTAAAGTACGTACAAAAAATTAAATCTAACACTTTTTTTAGAGAGTATATTGAAATTAGACCTAATCGTGTTGTGCGTTTTTATATTGTATATGTAGTTGGGGGTAAAAGTTATATGGATAACCTGATATACTCTGTGCTGTATTATATTCTGTTTATTATATATTATAGAATATAATGCAGGATATATATGTTATCCATTTATTACTTCATATAAAAGGTTCTCCATTAAATTCAACTCGCTGTAATCCATATTTATATTTATATTTAATGTCTCTGTAGAAAATAATTGAAAAAAAATCATCATTCAATTAAAAAATACATAAATAATTTTTTATAACGTGCCTTCAACAGCAATATCACAAGGATTCAACATCCTTTGTTATATTGTAGTTATAATTATGCTGCATAAATCATATTTAATTATCAACTCTTTATTTAGAGTTCACTAATCCCAAATTAGGGTATATATAGAAATATGAAATACTAATAATTTAATATAATTTACTTAATTTTACCATTATAAAAATATCTTATATACTTAAGTTCAACACAAATATAAGTTATACCCATTGTTGAACTCAAATTATTTATGTGTTGAACACCCTTATACGAAATTTTCAATTATTCAAAATATGTTTTTTAATATAATAGTTATCATTTTTTAATTATTTACAAAAAACAAAGTTCAAATAATTAAGATTAACAATTTGTAATTTGTAACGAAAAACTTTTGTACTGGAATCTGCCTATCCCCTATCTTTTTGTTTTTGTATAGTTAAAATATCAAATCCAAATTCAATGTGAAATAATCCATATATGTGTGTGTGTTGGAACAGACAAGTGTATACTATTTGTTTACATTTGGCAAAGTTGCATAAACATTCTAGATTAGTTATATAACAATGTTACGACTTAATTGTTTCTGTGTAATGAAAAAACAATTTAAATTGATTCTATATTAAAATAAAATCGTTCAAAATAATTTTACAGTAAAATCAAATCTAAAATCAATTTTATAATTTATTTTTTAAGTATTAACTTTTTTTGTGAAAATTATATATGGTTTATATTTTACATTAGAATCAAATTTTCTATTTCATAAAGCATAATTATGGTCAATTTTATAATTATTTATCAAATTCTACATTATAATGAAAATGTTCTATCCGCTACTTTATAAAAGAAGGTTTTCAACTTTTCTCTGTATATGAAGGTTTTCTCTAGAATAATGACTATATATATATAAGAGTGTTAGCGATTGTGGTGCAGTCTACTAGAATTGCTTAGTTTTTAATTTATAAGAAATTAAGTAAAATGTACTGTCATATGGATATTGACAGTATGTTTGCTATCACTTATAACAGTATGTTTAACAGAGTTCAAATAGGTGACAGTAAGTCTAATAGTTACTGTCTTGTAAAAATGTAATAACATAATCCATGAAGTAGAAGTTCACAAAGTGTTCAGGCACAACATGGACCACGACTTTGACAGTAACATTCTACAACTGAAGCCTACGACAGCATATTCAAGTGACAACACAATTGAGACAGACGACAACAACTATTCCAATGACAGTAAACTTGGCGGAGAATGAAGATTCACAAACATCAAGTTTTACTGATAGCACATTTAGCGGGGATAATTGACAGCAGCTTTGGAGACATCATGTTTCATGGACTATCAAGCTTGACAGCAAATCATGCGGAGCCAAAGATACTGTCACCAAATGGAAGCTAAAGGTTGACAATAAATTTTTAGTGAAACTAACAGTCTGTTTCATGTAGCAGACTAGATAGTGAAAATATAATGAATGATTTTGACATTACTATCTAGTCTGTCAAGTCTATTACTGCAACTTGGGATAAGACAAGAAAAAAAGATAAAACGTGCTCAAGGAGTCAAGGATATCTATACATCTCGGAACAACTTTATCTACAAATGGAATAAAGACAAGATTGAACAAGAAAAACAAAGTTTCTATTTCAAGCTTTATTCTAGGACAAAGGAAAAGTGCACATGTAAGTAGGATATGTGTTTTAGTATAAATACACATATCTCACAAGCATTTTTTCTTATACAACTGAGCTAGGTTTTCTCCCAAGCAAGAAACATTAACAAATCCTTTGTTCTTGTTTCTTTATAGATGGAATTATTTTCCAGTCAGTTGTAGCAAACAAAAAATAATAAAATTATTTTTGAAGTTAAACACATGTCTTCATATGCTTGCTTAAGTTTGTTTGCATTTCATACTTGCTAGTATTACTGTCTTGTTTTTTGTTAGAAAGAAAAGTAATTATTCTATAAGTTGTATTCAACCCCCCCTTCTGCAACACTCATACTGTTAAATAACTGGTATCAGAGCCAGGTTAGATATACATAACCTGAAAAGATCTAAATATGAGTGCACAGAAAGTAAGCAGTATAAAAATACCCACTTTTGACAAAGAACACTACAACCTTTGAAAAAGAAAAATGATGTTGTTCATAAAAACATCCAACCCACTTTACCCTAAAATTCTGGAAAATGGTCATTTTATTCCTCAAACATATGTACCTGAAACTACAGTAGATGGTGAAACAATACTAGCCTACTGGGTTCCTAAAAACGTTTCAGAGTACAATGACACTGAAAAAGAAAAAGTATCTCTGATGACTGCTTGTAATTTATCATTATAGAAGAACTTGACAATGTCAAGTACAACAACATTGTCAACTGCACCAGTGTCAAGCAAATATGAGAAACCATTGAGATACTCTGTGAAGGAACAGAAGAGGTGAAGGACAATCAAAGACAAATACTAGTGTCTCAGTATGAGGCTTTTATGGCCAAACCATGTGAAGGGTTGAATAAAATGTTCGAGAGGTTCAATAGGTTGATAAATAACCTGTAGCTACATGGAAAATTCTATGACAAAAAGGAAGTCAACATGAAATTCATGTTGACACTTCCAGAGCATTTGGAGCACAAGGTGACTGATATAAGGGAATGAAGAGTTATGTTTAAAGTATCTCTTGGAACTTTGTATGGCATACTCAAAACATATGAGCTAGAGCTGTTACAAAAGAGATCTATTCAATCTGGCCAAAGAAGGAAGATGGCCAACACATCAAATGCTCTAGTAGCTCAAGATCCAAGGATGTTGCAGCTCCAGGAGTCTCAACATCAACAGCAAATCAAGATTGAAGAAGTCACAGATGAAGATGAAAGTGTGACTCTTGAACTCAAGGAATGTGATGAAGATGAGTTCTACACTTTGGAGGAACTGGATAACATGGAAAACAAAACAATGGCCTACATGGCAAGGAAGTTCTCTAATCTAAGATTCAAGAAGAACAAAGCTTTCAAACCCAGAGGACCAAGCTTCATTTCAATAAGTCTAATACTTCAAAACCTGGAGGAAGTGACAAATGTGGATACAAAACAGGAATGATGGATAGATCCAAGATAAGGTGTTACAACTGCAATGAAATGAGGCATTTTGCTACAGAATGCAAAAAACCAAAATAAGTGAGAAATAATGATGGTGATTATGAGGAACTCAAAGAAAAGTATGATGCCTTGCTCAAAAAGCAACAAAGAAGGACTTTTGTGGCTGAAGGCAAGTGTTGGGAAGATTCTGGTGATGAAGGGGAGGAAGAATATGGAAATCTTGCTCTCATGGCAAACTCTGGAGAGGGTTCTCCCACTTCATCTAATAAGGTACCCATTCTTACTACTATTGATATGACTACATCTCAGTATAAGAAAACTGTTGAAAGTTTAAGTTCTGAAATATTCAATATTCACACAAGCATGCTAGTTGCTAATGAGGAGATTGACAAACTGTCTAGTGCTAATGAGTTATTGAGAATTAAGAATCATGAACTAGAACTTAAACATAATGTTTTTGAGTCCTTGCAACAAGAAAATGAGATTCTTAAAAACAAGGTAGTTTGTGCTTCCCAGATTGAGGAATTTCTCAGAAAATAGATTTCTGATAATGAACTCAAAATCAAGGCTTTCAAAAATTCTTCTTCCCTATTAAAATCATACCATGATGATAATATTGAAAATCAAAAGGTAGGTATAGGGTTTATCTATAAGAAGAAAAATGGTAAGAAACATACTATAGAGGAAGACATCAAACATACTATCAAACCTTCCATTCTAAAGAAAGTTCGGAATCCTTTGTTTAAAAAGGCAGAATTTGAATTTGATGAGGAAGTATTAGTGATTAAACAAGAACTAGATGATGAGGACAATGAAGCTGTCACTAAGTCCCTTAAGGCAAAAGACACTGTCAAAATCCCTAAGACGGTTAGGTTTGACTTTGACAGTAACAAGAGTTTAAAAGATGCTATCAACACTGGCAAGACAGTAAGTTGAGAAGCTGTTGTCAAGACTATGAGATCCAATCTTACTGTCATGACAACTCCATCTAAACCTACTGTCAACACCAGTATGATAGTAACCTCTAAATATACTGTCATGAAGAACAAGAAGAAAAGAAATGGAAAATTAGGAATAAAAAAGAAGAACAATTATGGCTATATTCCTAATGCTCCTAGAAAATTGTGCAACAATTATGGGTCTTCTAGTCATCTAACTCATGTCTGCAACAAAGACAAGTCTAGTGTCAAGATTGTTACCTCTATTAATGGAAATTTACACAGCATGCCTTTAAAGCACAGACAAGTATCTCACTATGGTGATTTTGATTGCATTTCATGTAAAATGAATTTGATGAGTATTTGCTTTAATATGCCTTTTTCTAATAATCAAGTATGTCTGCATAAGAATGTTAAAATTGAAAAGGCAAAGACTCCAAGTCTTCTTAAAGTTAGGATGGACAAGCCACCAAAGAACAAGGCTATCAAACTAGTTATCAAACTGAATGGGTAGCTACAGGATTCATGCTCAAAGCAAAAGAAAGAATTGCAACTAATCCAAATTCAACTATGAACTAGCTAAGCTAAATGGACCCAATGAAAGTTAGGTACCAAAAGTAACTTGAAATATTTTCTTTGCAGGGTAATAGGAAAAATAAAAGAATCATGTGGATCATTGACAGTGGATGCTCAGGACACATGACAGGTGATAAAGCCCTGCTATCACAGTTCAAGGAAATGGCTGACCCTTATGTAACCTTTGGTGATAACAACATTGGATTTCACAATGGGATATGGCATACTGGAAGTTGTAAACTTAAAGATAAAGAAAATTGCTCTAATAATGGCTTGAAGCACAATCTATTGAGTGTAACTCCATTTTGTGAAAAAGGATTCCAAGTTTGTTTTGATCAAGATAGATGCTCCATTGTCAACAAGAAAATAGGAGAAGAAGTTCTTCAAGGAGTAAGAAAAGAAAGCCTCTTCATAGCTGACTTGGATTCAGTAAGAAAAGACAAAGTTTATTGTTTTTACAGTAAGACTTCTCCATCTGAGAGTTGGTTTGGCACAAGAAGCTTTCCTATTTGAACTTTAAAGTAATTAATTATCTAATGAAGAGAGAGTTGGTGAAAGGGCATCCTCAACTTGAATTTTGTCAAGAAGGATTGTGTGAGGATTGCCAAAAAGGGAAGCTAAGGAGAGCCACTCACAAAAGCACTCTAAGTGGTTCAATTAATGAAGCATTTCAACTTATCCACATGAACTTATTTGGGACACACCAACAAGGTGTTGAAGACTCCAGTAACTCTCTAAGAGAAACAAAATGGAACAATACACATATCTCACAAACATTTTTTCTTATGCAACTGAGGTAGATTTTCTCCCAAGCAAGAAACATTAGCAAATCCTTTATTCTTGTTCCTTTGTAGCTGGAATTATTTTCCAGTCAGTTGTAGCAAACAAAAAATAATAAAATTATTTTTGAAGTTAAAACACCTATCTTCATATATTTGCTTAAGTTTGTTTGCATTTCATACTTACTAGTATTACTGTTTTGTTTGTTGTTAGCAAGAAAAGTAATTATTCTGTGAGTTGCATTCAACCCCCCTTCTGCAACACTCATACTATTTAACAAAGAGTCTGCTCAAAAGAAAACCTTTAATATGAAGTAAACTGAGTTACATTTTTTGATCGTTGATTAATTTCTGATCTGATGGTTTATACAACTCTATTAAAATTACTTAAAGGGTGTAAGAGTAATGTGACACCCTCTAAATCTGGGGTCTAGATTTGGGGGTCACCAATCAAACATAACAATATATATAAAAATATGCAACTAACCCCCTTTACTGACTAAGGATCAAAAACAAGTTATAGTATCAAGCAAGATTCTAAAACATAAACTTTCTTACAAACCAATGCAAGGTTATTAGCATACCCCAATCAGAAGTTATAATAATAAAAAAAAATATCTAAATAAGTGTTATTATCCATCTCTTTTTTATTACAAAAACATCTAGCTACTACTGTTCTGGAATTGTAAAATCAAATACCTGCGCTGGTAATGATGCCCTAGTTATCGGGGCTCTGTGGGTTTTGTTCCTAGCAGTGCGTAACAAGCAAACCATCTTCAATCCTAGCTGGAAAGGTACAAGATGATAAAGCAAGGGTGAGTAAAAAATATGCTCAACAAGTACAGTAAATCTCAACAATAATAAATAAATGAGTGAGTACTGATAAAGAATTAACATCAACAACAATATCTTGAAAATGAAGGCCACATTAGCGAACTGGATTGGACACGAACTGTTTATGTATTATACCCCCTGATCAGAAACGATATAATACGGACTCATACCTCTCTGTATAATCCCATGAACCATATCGAGTACCCAGGCACACATTGGACTAATATATAACCACGTTGGACCAGCACCGCAATTACTACCGTCCAATCCATAGCAAAGCATCCGGAACAATCGGCTTGCTTAGACACTAAATCAATATCATAATCCTTTAATTTTCATAACATCAATTTCAATAAAACAGGATATGATATGGTTTAATTCAATCAACTATCGCAGCACTATCAATAAAGCTAATAATATGTAATTCTGTTTATCAAGCAAGAGATTTAAGATTTAAAATTTTCTTTTCGTGAATAAAAATTTAATATTCACAAAAATAAAATTTTAAAAATAATTTGTATAACTATGCGATCAATACACCTTAACATACACGTAAAAGTCAAATTGGACAAGTATATTGGAACGAAGGGAGTATAACATTTTGTGAGAGTTTATTATATCAAAACACACATCCAGAGCATAAATCATTAAAATATTCATTACAGATCATTAAAATAAACATCAAGGTTAAATACTACAACAAATAAATGATGTCCACAAGAAATATAAAATTACTGAAAGTAACTAAGAAATTTCATCTTCATCCTCATTCTTAGACCCTGTATCTTTTTTCTAATTTTGAAATTTCATCATAAGTTTCATTTCTTCATTTCTTCTATATGTTGCTCCTTCAATAAATCTACTTGACATTTATGAGTAATATGCATCAGGGTGATATGCTTCACTTGTATGATAATAGTTAAGACATTCATCAAGTTGTGGTTCAATCTAACACGAGTAATCACACCCATATAGGTGGAAGATTTTTTACTTACAACAAAACAAAAGTATTTATATTGTTTATTTACATACATTTTGAGTTAATGTATAATTTTTTTTTAAATTAAATAAATACAGGATATAAAAGGTTGTGAAAATTTCGATTGGTATGATATATAATTCGATGGTAGGCATGGAGATGTGATTACTTATTTAAATTACAAAAGAATTTTTTGGGATGAAAAAATTGTATTGTTTGAAAAAAAAACTTTCGGAAAAAGAGAAAAGAATAGAGTACTTTCAAAAGAAAAATTGAAAATATTATTAAGTTTTTTATCATTGTAGTTGTTAGGTTCATTGCTCTGTTAGTTATCATGTGCCAAATAAATGTAATTGTGAAAGGTTGATTTTAATGTTTTAGGTTCTAATGTTTTAACATACGTAATGTATGATTTGGAAATTATGAAGAAGCATCATAGTTAAGAAATGCAGTCCAAATTTTGTTTTAAAGGCTAATTTTATAAATTTAGACATTAGCCTATTTGATATTAATTTTATCATGATCAAATTATTATGATTTATTTATATTTTTTAAATATTTTGAAATTAAATTTAACACTTTTAATTTTTAGAAATAAATTTGATCGAAAGTTGATAATTGCAAACATCAGTATTGATGTTGAATATTCACAAATCAACCAAATTAATACATGTCTACTTGAATAAGATATTAGTAATCCATTTTGAGCATTTCTGTTTGTCTCAAATTATTCATCTCTTCTTTAATTATTAAAATATTTTAGATAAATTTCTAATATTGATATGGGCAAAAATAACCCTGAGTAAATAATAAATATAGCATTTATTATTTCATTAATTAGACCTGTTATGGTCCAAAGGCTTGGGCCCTCAAAACGAACTAGGGAAATAAATCCAAGGATCAACTGGATTTGTAAGTCCAGCCCACGAAGCTCTGTTGGAACCATAAGCCCATTAAGCCTTTGTTATTAATTAATTTCGTAATTAATTAATAAAGGCTCAGTAAAGGCCCAAGAAGCCTGATTGAAAGCTTTAATCCTAGAAGGATCTAGAAACCCTATTTATTAATTAATTTCGTAGTTAATTAATAAAGCCTCAATTAAAGGCTTGAAGAGTCCTACGAGACCCATCATCTGTGGAAGGCTCTAGAAGCCCAATCTCGAAGATAAACCTCACCTACTAGAGTCCAACAAGGACTCTCATTCCTATAAGGTTTCAACAACCTTACATCACTAGGAGACTTGACCCCCAAGTCTCCTAATTCTAATCTAACTCCAAGGCCTTCAAGCGCCTATATAAAGGGCCTAACCCCTCAACATTAGAACTACGTTTTGGCTTGATTCTCTAAACATTACAGAATACGTAGGCAGTTAACGAGGACCCGAGTTAGTCACGAAACGTTAGTGCAGCCATTAAAGCTCGAAGCTCCCCCAAACCCTAGCATTAATTACGTATTAAAAACACCTCATTTTTTATCCGTAACATTTGGCGCCGTCTGTGGGACGAGAATAACAACCATGGCAAGAACACGAAGTACCGCGAGCACCCTCGAAGGAGAGATCCCTGACACCACTGTTGACACAAACGTTACTCTTACCGTAACTCAGGAACAAAGAGCTGTTGTCCCAACCACCTCCGTTGAGGACCCTGAAATAAGCACCCGTCGTACGGGACCCCTGAGCGTCATTGTTCATCCTTCCGATCCTGATATGTCAATCCATGCCTCTGTCCCTCCACTCCAGGTAATTCCACCCCTCAATACTACTTTTATTGCTCCTCTCCCTTTGTAGGTCTCCACTACGGTATTGCCTAGCAACCCTCAATATGGGCTTCCACCTAACTATGTGCCCTCTTATGAGCAAGGGTTGCTGCCCCCACATAGCTCACGTTGGGGGAATCAAGATTTTTCTGGACCCTACTCGAATGATGATGAAACGACTGATGAGGACGTTAATCCTAAAAGGAGGCGACCTAGAAAGGAACCCCTTCAAGGGAGGAGTACCCAGCCCCGAGGGCCTCAAAACAACGACTCCACAAACCTACAAGAGATGATACGAGCTCATGAGGCTGAAGCTCAACGACTAAGGAAAGACCTGGAAAGGGAGCTAGCAAGGCAACAACGCCCGAGAGCTGAGGGGACTGGAGGATCAACAAGGAATGCATGTGTGATAGATCTAGATGAGCCCCTGACAAGGAGGCAAACAAAGACAAGTCATGTTAGGGCTGACCCCCAAGACTTACTGCCACTTGGAGATCCTGATGATCCCACACCCCCCTTCACAGAAAATATTATGAAGGAGAAGATATCAAGGAAGTTTAAGATGCCTACAATCAAGGCCTATGATGGAACGGGAGATCCCTCAAATCATGTTCTCACATTCTCTAATGCACTGCTGCTGCAACCTGTCAATGACGCCATCAAGTGTAGGGCGTTCCCTCAAACCCTGAGTGGTATGGCTCAAAGGTGGTTTAGTCGTCTACCCCCTAACTCTGTTGGGTCATTCAAAGATCTAAGCAGGGCCTTTGTTGGTCAGTTTATCAGCAGCAAGACTCATGAGAAGAGCTCAGCTTCACTAATGAATATGTATCAGGGAAAGAATGAATCCCTGAGGGACTATATGAACAGATTCACGAAGGAGGCCTTGAAGGTCCCTGATCTAGACCAGAATGTAGCTATGATAGCCCTACAACAAGGAACCTCAGATGAGAACTTCAGGAGGTCTTTAGCCAAGAGGGCACCAGAAAGTATGAATGAGCTCCAAGAGAGAGCTGGAAAATATATCAAGGCTGAGGAAAGCTTGAAGAAGACTACCAACTCGTTCAGAAACGAGTGGAGTAGCAAAAAACGTAAGCAAGAACAGTATGATGTCGAGGATGAGTACGATGTTGAGGATAAATATCCTAGAAGCAACAAAGACTCCGACTATACCTCGAGGACGGTTGGCCAAGGGCCAAGGTTCACTGAGTATGCGAGGCTAAACTCACCAAGAAGTGAGATCCTGTTGGACATTGAGAAAGATAGGGAACTTCAATGGCCGAAGCCACTAAGGACTGATCCTAAGAAGAGGAATCAGAATTTGTATTGCAGGTTTCACAAGGATGTTGGGCATGACACAGATAATTGTAGGCAGTTGAAAGATGAGATTGAATTCTTGATCAGAAGGGGAAAACTCAAAAAGTTTGTCAAAGAAGATGATAGAAACAACAGTGATAATCGAGACTATAATGAACGACGAAGGGATTATGATGACCATGATAAGAAGATAGAGCCTCGAGGCCCAACAATAAATGTGATCTCTGGAGGTCCAACAGCGGCCGGGACTTCAAGTAACTCGAGAAAGGCTTATGCCCGACAAGTTCTACAAATTGTGGGGGAAGCACCAAAGAGTGCAAGGAGCGAAGTATCAATTTCTTTTGATGATTCTGATTTGAAAGGGGTGAACTTCCCCCATGATGACCCGTTGGACATAATACATGTGATAGGCAACTCTTCGGTAAAACGAATCCTGGTGGATAGTGGAGCTTCAGTAGACATCCTGTTCCATGATGCCTATCTCAAAATGGGGTACACCGACTCTCAACTGACTCCCTCTGACATTCCTATATATGGGTTCAACGGAGTCGAGTCTAAGGTAGAGGGAACAGTTCGATTGCCTGTGACTATAGGGCAGGAGCCCCATGAGTCCACTCAAATGTTGAACTTCCTCGTGATCAAGGCTGTGTCCTCTTACAATGGGATCCTCGGACGAACTGGGATACATGCGTTCAAGGCTGTTGCCTCAACTTACCACCTCAAACTTAAATTTCCAACTAGGAATGGAGTTGGTGAGGAGAAAGGAGACCAGAAAATGGCAAGGAGATGTTATGTAGCCTCGTTAAGGCCCAACGGAGTCGGGGGGCAAGTACTCTCAATCGAAGGCGCGGATACGTGGAGGTAGTAGACAACTCCTTCAGGAGTTATATTTAGAAGGATTATTAAATAGAAATAAGGTACTATGGAACCACTAGGAACCAAGAAGTTGTTACCCCAAGTGGGAAGTAGCTTATTATGTAAGGGTAGAACCCTCTTTGACTTGAAGATATACTTCAAGATATTTTAATGAAAGTTTATTTAGTATCCTTGAACTCTCTTGTTATGTTACTATTAAACACGAAAACAACTTTGTACCAATGCACATAACGTAAAAATGCAAAAGAGAATGCATGAACGTAATAAAAGTGCCAAGTACTGAAGGGGTTCAAGGTATGAGAATAAAAGATAAAAAAGCCATGCATGGCCAACACGGGTAGTAAACGGAAAAGCTATGTCTATACTCTTAGGCGCACGACATGGAGGTCTTGATAGACCAGCCCCTTGGAAGCACAATTCGACCCCAATCTCATTCAACCCAGGTGAGAAAATAGGCCTTTGTTCGACCTCATTCTAGGTCTATGGAAGGCCAAACCCTGTAGGGCTCATCGACCTCATTCCAAGTCGAAAATTATAGAGCCATGAGGCCCCAAGACATTTCTACCTCAAAGGATTTTGAGGCCTAATTCGACTTCAAACGAGGTCGAAAATAATCTTAGTAAGACATTTCGACCTGGGAGGAAAAATGAGTGTTAGTTCGACCTCATTTCAAGTCGATGGGAGGTCAAACCCTGTAGGGCTCATCGACCTCGGTCCAGGTCTATGGGAGGTCAAACCTTGAAGGACACATCGACCTCAATCCAGCCCCTTGGAAGCCTAATTCGACTTTGTTCCTACTCGAAGAGTTCAAAGCCTTGAGGCCCTCAATAACTTCGACCTCAAAGAGTTTTGAGGTCTAATTCGACTTCATTCTAAGTCGAAATTGACCTCAGCCAAAGATTTCGACTTCCAGGTGTTTTGGAACCCTGTTTGACCTCAAACGAGGTTTGAAACCCTTCAAGTTTGTCAAACGAGGTTTGAGACCACTCAAGTCAACGAGGCCTGAGGCCCCTCAAGCTAATCAAATTCGACCTGGGCTTGAAATTGAGGTTTATTAGACCTCAATCCAAGTCTATTTGACCTATAGCTCAAACGAGGTTTGAAACCCCTCAAGTCAGTCAGACGAGGTTTGAAACCCTTCAAGTCTGTCAAGTGAAGTTTGAGACCCTTCAAGTCACTCAAACGAGGCCTGAGGCCCCTCAGGCTAATCAAATTCGACCTGGACTTGAAATTGAGGTTTATTAGACCTCAATCCAAGTCTATTTGACCTACATCTCAAACGAGGTTTGAAACCCCTCAAGTCAGTCAGACGAGGTTTGAAACCCTTCAAGTCTGTCAAGTGAGGTTTGAGACCCTTCAAGTCACTCAAATGAGACATAAGATCCCTCAATCCAGGTCTACAAGAATATAAAAATATAAATTATTATTATTTAATAATAATAATAATATCCGGGTTGGACTTTATCTGAATAAAATTTATCCGAGTGGGATACCCATTTTATCCGAGTGGGACACCCTGAATCAAGAAAATATTTATCCAAAAATTAATTGGGTATAAATATAAATTATTATTATTTAATAATAATAATAATAATAATAATAATATCCGGGTTGGACTTTATTTGAATAAAATTTATCCGAGTGGGACACCTCATTTTATCCGAGTGGGACACCTCCAAATTTGAAATCAAATTATTTCAAAATAAATATTATTATTTATTAATGATATTTGGAAAAAAAGAAAGTGCAAAAAAAAAAAAAAAAAAAAAATTATTGATCGACCTCGAATGAGGCCGAAAGACGACCTCAAGTCTGCTTTCGACCTGCCCACAATTTCGACTCTAATTCGACTTCGACTGAAGTCGATTTGACCTGTCAAATTACCAAAAAGTCACCCAAGTTTCGCACAACTTACGAAATGCCCCTGAAATTTATAAACTTACGAATTCTCCCCTGAAGTTTGAAAGTTGACGATTACTCCCCTGAAGTTTGAAAACTGACAATTATCCCCCTGAAGTTTAGAAATTTACGAATTCTCCCCTGAAGTTTGAAAGTTGACGATTACTCCCTTGAAGTTTGTAAATTAACAAATCAAGCCCTGCAAAAATTACAAGTTGATCCCTGATGGGAAAATTACATAAAAAATTCCTAAATTATTAGGAATAATTAAAAAAAAATACCCGTGGGTACATAAAAAATTCCTAAATTATTAGGAATAATTAAGAAAAATACCCGTGGGTACATTAAAAAATTCCTAAATTATTAGGAATAATTAAAAAAAATACCCGTGGGTACATAAAAATTCCTAAATTATTAGGAATAATTAAGAAAAATACCCGTGGGTACATAAAAAATTCCTAAATTATTATGAATAATTAAGAAAAATACCCGTTGGTACATAAAAATTCCTAAATTATTAGGAATAATTAAAAAAAATACCCGTGGGTACATAAAAATTCCTAAATTATTAGGAATAATTAAGAAAAATACCCGTGGGTACATAAAAAATTCCTAAATTATTAGGAATAATTAAGAAAAATACCCGTGGGTACATAAAAATTCCTAAATTATTAGGAATAATTCAGAAAAATACCCGTGGGTACATAAAAATTCCTAAATTATTAGGAATAATTGAGAAAAATACCCGTGGGTACATAAAAAATTCCTAAATTATTAGGAATAATTAAGAAAAATACTCGTGGGTACATAAAGATTCCTAAATTATTAGGAATAATTGAGAAAAATACTCGTGGGTACATAAAAAATTCCTAAATTATTAGGAATAATTAAGAAAAATACCCGTGGGTACATAAAAAATTCCTAAATTATTAGGAATAATTGAGAAAAATACCCGTGAGTACATAAAAATTCCTAAATTATTAGGAATAATTAAGAAAAATACCTGTGGGTACATAAAAATTCCTAAATTATTAGGAATAATTGAGAAAAATACCCGTGGGTACATAAAAAATTCCTAAATTATTAGGAATAATTAAGAAAAATACCCGTGGGTACCTAAAAATTTCTAAAATTATTAGGAATATTACGAAAAATACTTGTGAGCACCATATGATCCCTAAAATATTTGGGAAAATACAGAAACACCTGTGGGTGATACAAAATCATGAACATTGATTAGAAATAGAAGATAATCATGAAATTCGACCTCAATTAAGGTCAAAGTGAAGCCAAAGCCTTGAGGCCAATTGACCTCAATTGTTAATCGACATGGATGTACATTTTAAGTATAGTACGACCTCAATCGAGGTCGAAACGAAGATAAAGCCATGAGGCCCTCAGAGATTTCAGCCTCAAAGAATTTTGAGGTCTAATTCGACTTCATTCTTAGTCAAAAATTACAAAGCCTTGAGGCCCCCAAGTATTTCGACCTCAAGGATATTTTAGGCCTAATTCGACCTCAATCGAAGTCGAAATCGACCTCGGTACAATGTTTCGACTTCAAGGATTTTTGAGGCCCTAATCGACTTCAATCGAAGTCGAAATCGACCTCATTCAAAGATTTTGACTTCAAGGCATTTTGGAGCCTAAATCGACCTCAATCGAGGACGAATCCACTCCAAATGGGTGTTTCGACCTCAAGGTTTTGGAGGCCTAATTCGACCTCAATCGAGGTCGAAATCGACTTCAATCACGCAGTTCGACTTCAAGAGATGTTGAAGTCTAAATCGACCCCAATCGAGGTCGAAATCGACCTCAGATACAGGTTTCGACCTCGAAGGTCTTTAAGACCTTATTCGACCTGAACTGAGATCGAAATCGACCTCAGGGCATCAATTCGACCTCGAGGGTTTTTGAGGTCGATTTTCGACCTCAATCCTAGTCGATTTGGGGCAGAAATGCGATAATCTTATTTGGCAAATTAGCTACGAATAAAAGTCCGTTGGGGACCGATTTATTAATTCTCTAAAAGAATTAATAATAGAAGGCCTGAGCCCAAAAAATTGGGATAAAAATGACTGAAACGAGTCAAAAGCCCGATAAAGGCACTAAAACCCTTTGTAAAACTTTTACGATAACTCACGAAGTTTTCCCAAAAGTTGGGGGGCAAATGATATGGGCAAAAATAACCCTGAGGAAATAATAAATATAGCATTTATTATTTCATTAATTAGACCTGTTATGGTCCAAAGGCTTGGGCCCTCAAAACGAACTAGGGAAATAAATCCAAGGATCAACTGGATTTGTAAGTCCAGCCCACGAAGCTCTGTTGGAACCATAAGCCCATTAAGCCTTTGTTATTAATTAATTTCGTAATTAATTAATAAAGGCTCAGTAAAGGCCCAAGAAGCCTGATTGAAAGCTTTAATCCTAGAAGGATCTAGAAACCCTATTTATTAATTAATTTCGTAGTTAATTAATAAAGTCTCAATTAAAGGCTTGAAGAGTCCTACGAGACCCATCATCTGTGGAAGGCTCTAGAAGCCCAATCTCGAAGATAAACCTCACCTACTAGAGTCCAACAAGGACTCTCATTCCTATAAGGTTTCAACAACCTTACATCACTAGGAGACTTGACCCCCAAGTCTCCTAATTCTAATCTAACTCCAAGGCCTTCAAGCGCCTATATAAAGGGCCTAACCCCTCAACATTAGAACTACGTTTTGGCTTGATTCTCTAAACATTACAGAGATACGTAGGCAGTTAACGAGGACCCGAGTTAGTCACGAAACGTTAGTGCAGCCATTAAAGCTCGAAGCTCCCCCAAACCCTAGCATTAATTACGTATTAAAAACACCTCGTTTTTTATCCGTAACAAATATGAACCATTTAGCTTTTGTTAGTTGCGATATTAATGTTATTTCCATTATATTAAATAATGCAATAATTATAGATAAAAGTAAAAAAAAATCTATAAAATTTAATTTTTCTTAATATGTATGAAAATTACAAAGTGTATTATTAAAAAGGGACGGATGAAGTAGATTTTAGTCCATGCAAAGTGCGGGTTCTTTTTTATACGCGACTATTAACTTATATTAATATAGATATTTATTAAATATTTTTATAATTTTTAATCATTTAGATTGAAATTATTTACCTTTATTAGTATTTCAAAACTAGTAAAATGAATATTAAATTTAACATGTTGTTAAGACAATTCAAACTCTTAAATATTCAATATTTGATATATAATTAATCATATACTCACTCTATTTTTTTATATTTGATTTTTGACTTTACTGCAAACATCTCAAAGTAGTTTGACCGTATAGTTAAAAAATTATTTTTTTTTTAAATCTGAATAAAAATATATAGCTTATGCTAAAATTTACAAAAAGTTTTTTTTTTAAATAATTATTTTAATTATGCGGTAAAAGTATTTTAAATTACGTGCAACATAGTTAAACGACAAATATAAAAATATAGAGGGAGTAAATATTTATACACTATTAAAGCTTAATATATGTTATTACATTATATAGTTATATTTTTTTCACTATACTATATATTGGTTATTGCAACCCCAAAATACGTTTGTGTTTTTACAAGTTATGGAATATATGTTATATATTTATGGTATATATTTTCGTTGTGTATTCTTAATATATGTTACAACAAAGGTTTAACAATGATCAATGAATGAAAATAAAAGTTCTAATTTGAATCTCTACGTACACCACTGACGTTCTACGTTTCTATCAGTTTCTATACGAACGCTTTGTATCGTCCAACAATTAATATCATGAAGGAAAGTACTATCCTCCAAGAATATATTTTACTAGGAATAAATTTCTCTCAATCTCACTCTTTGCTCTCAAACGGTTAGGTTTTTTTTTCAAAAACGTGTAATTATAATACAACGCTTTAAGAAGTTTATATAGAGATGCTAATATATTTTTTAAAACTTTAATCTTATTGGGCTTCTATTTAAATTCAAATTTCTAATTAATTAATTTATTATTAAGTCCTACTAAATTAATATCATAATTAAATTCATTTCTATTTATTTAAATTAATTCTCCTTAATCAATTATTATGTGTGACTCTCTAGTTTATTATTATATTAGAAATAATTTTAATATCCAATAATAAAATTATAAACAATGAGCGCATCTAATATACATCATTGCTAACCAAATAATAATAATAAATCGGTTATTTGGTAGAACCTTTAATGACTAATTAAAGTTTTTTGTAATATAATCATTTTAACCTTGATATTATAGATTAAATTCGAAGCATAGTTTGTGTCATACTCTTCATAATTCAATCTTTATTTTTTCTCTTAATCGATGAGTAAACTATTTTAAACAAATCAATATTTCAGTATGATCATGCATTTCGTAGTCTCCATCAAATAAGATGTCAATAATACCACTCATAATATAAGAGCGTTAAATATAATCCATATCATTTATATTTCTCACACGATTCATAATCAATGTCCACCTTTATTGTTACCCAGTTAAAAATAACACTTGATGTAGTCAGAATTTATCAATTTTAATATAAAAATATAATGAGTTGAGATTCGAAGACCAACATTACAGTATTATCACTGTGAGATTATTTATGACATTATTTGTTATTTACCGTATATATAATCTCATAACAGGTGTGTCCCATACACTGTACTCTTCCATGTAACTATATATTGATTTTAGTATTTATATACTTAAACAAACGATATTTGGTAATCTGTCAATCGACATAATTAATAATAATACTTAGACTAGAGAGTTTTAAGAATATGATACACATAAATTATATTATCTCATTTTCAATTCACATACTTGAAATTATATATAATTCGTATCACAATCTCAAAGACATTTATTATGGTAATATTCATATCATAATAAATACATACACAACAAATTATAATAAATAATGAAATAAAAATAATGTCATAAATAATGTTTCCAAATTTTTTAATATTTATAAGGAACTACTAAAAAATAATAATATAAATTATAAATTTAAATTAATTATGTATTATTTCAAATTTGTTTATGATAAATAAAAATACAGATTTGATATATAAAATTTAGTCATATTAGGACATAGAAAATCTTTATCTAAATAAAATTAAAAACTCAAATTTTATCTCTCTCTCTCTCTCTCTCTCTCTCTCTCTCTATATATATATATATATATATATATATATATATATATATATATATATATATATATATATATATATATATAATATCCTAAAAATACAAAACTAGAACATGAGTGAATAATTTAGGGTCTTTTCAAGAATATCTATCATAAAATTATTTTTTAGAAAAATACCTTTTTATTTTTACAAAAATACGTTCTTTTCAAAAAATTGCAAAAATACATATTTTCTACAAATAATTTGCAAAAATAAGGTTTACAATTTTGCAACCATATTTTCAAAAGAAATCAACTAAAACCAAACGTGTATGCAACTTCAATTTCAACAAAAATTAAAGTTAAAATTAGTTACATATCAGTTATACTAGTTGCAAAACCAATTACATACTGCAAACCAACCAATGTAACTAATTACTGTTAGAAATCAATGTAGTCTTGATGATAAACTCAACCTTAGAATCATAGAAATTTTATCAATTGTAACTGATCAATTGATATGAGTTTATAAATATAAATTGATTAGAAAATCATTTATCAATTGAAGTATCTGTTATAATAAACTGATAAAATGGAATGTAGCATAATTGTTCTTAGTCATTTCCAATCGGTAAGACTAGATCAATTGCTAGTTTTCACTCATTAATCGATACTGGAGTCGATTGATATATGTTATCGATTAATGTACATTTTAGACTGTTAAAATTATGAATATGTTGAAGAATTAAAAAATATATAAGTGAAGGATGATCAATTGATATTGAAAAATAAATGGATGAAGGATCAATTAATATCAAGCCAAGTCAAAGATTAAAGATCATCAACTAATATAAAGACCCATTGATTGATAATATTTATTAGTCAATAAATCAATTGTTATTATCAATCGATGGATATCAACAACAATCGAATGAAGAACATTAGTTAAAGGATGCAAGGAAGAATCAATTGATATGCTTAATAGTAAATTATCAATTGATAGGGAAAGACTGGGCTGCTGATGACAGTGATTCTAGTGAAGAGTTCATCAATCTAGCTTTAATGGTCAACCATGAGGATGAAGAAGCTAGTTCATCATCAAATCAGGTACTAGCTACAAACTTTTCTGAACTCTAAAAAAATGAATGCAATATTACTATAAATGAAATGTCAAATGAACTGTACAACTTGCGTGTCACCCTTAAATCTCTAAACAAAGAAAAATCTAAGTTAAAGAACACCATTGATGCTTTGACTGAGAGAAATGCATTTCTTGAAAATGAATTAGTTTGTTTGGATAGATTTAAACAGGAAATTTAAGATGCAAGGAATGAACTAGTGAACAGTTTAAAAATAGAAGAATTGTTGAAGGAACAATTAGCGGATGAAATTGAGACAATCAAGAAATAGAATAGATCTGCTAAAACTATAAAATAAATTATTAATGTTCAAGGAATGGATACTCTAGGAGAATTCCCCAAGTCTGTAGGCAAGTCATTGATTAATTCCTCAATAGATAAAGATCAATCGACTGCTAATCCTCTATCAATCAATGAGGATTAACAATCGATTGATGCTAAGTCAACTGATAAGCATCCATTGAAAGATAAACAATCAATGATTAACAACAACAAAAAAACTTAGCACACCCATTCATTTTGTAAAAAAAATTGACTCCACAGAACAAGTTGAGGCTAGAGTTGAAAAGATAAATATATGTAGCTTATTTAAGAAACAATTAAAGGAAAAACTAGAAAATATAGCATATGTTGAAATCATTCAACCTAAATCTGAGAAAAGGAAGAAAAATAATAATGGTAATGTAGGTATAAACAAGCACAATAATTATACCTTTGACATGTATGCACCTAGAAAGGTTTGTGTAAACTGTGGTAGTGTAAATCATTTATCTATACACTGCAAGAAAGAAAAGAATTTCATACCAATAAATGATTCCACTGCACACACCATGACTGCAAATACCATGTCTGTCAATCCTATACTCATGAATGTCATGACCTCTAATTTGGTTGCACCAAATGTTCACATGCCATATGCACAAGTGCCATACATGTACAATCCATTCTTTGCATATGAAAAAATGAACATGCCTTGAATGCCATGGAATATGCTTGTAACTGCTAACAATCATGCTAATAAAAATGTTATGTCTAAAATTGTGCATGATATTCATGCCATGAGTTCCAAGGTGCCTGTGCCTTAAAAATCTACTCCCAAAGTTAAAGTGGACTTAAATCCACCAAACCAAAGGAAACAAAGTTGGCAAACAAGGCACATGCTGCAACTAATAAAAGAAGACCCAAGGCAACTTGGATATCAAAAGCAATTTGATTGTTTTAATTGTGTGCAAGGAAAAAGAAAGAGGAATCTCTGGTATCTAGACAGTGGATATTCTAGACACATGATTGGAGATATGTCCCTGCTCACAAAGTTTGTGGAGAAAGCTGACCCAAGAGTTACCTTTGGAGATAACAACAAAGGATATACCTTGGGATATGGCTCAATTGGAAGTGAAAATGTAATCATTGAACTTGTAGCATTAGTTGATAGATTAAAGCATAACGTGCTGAGCATTAGTCAACTGTGTGACAATGGAAATGGTGTATGGTTTACAACTGGATCATGCATCATATCTAACAAAGAATCTAGTGAAATTCTTCTAACTGGTGGAAGAAAAGGAAATGTCTATGTTGCTGATTTTAACTCTGTAAAAGCAGACTCAATGACATGTTTGCTTAGCAAGGCCAATATAGATGAAAGTTGGATTTGACACAAGAAGCTAGTCCATCTAAATTTCAAAGCAATGAATCAATTGTTTAGAAAGACTTTGGTTAAAGGCATTCTACAAATGGAATTCACCAAGGATGACTTGTATGATGCATATCAAAAGGGAAAATAAAGGAAGACATCATTCAAGTCCAAGACAGAATCATCAATTGATAAGCTTTTAGAATTATTGCATATGGATTTATTTGGACCAGTCAACATAATGTCAATTGCTAAAAAGAGATATGTCTTAGTAATTGTGGATGACTTCACAAGATTCACATGGGTATACTTCCTATATTCCAAGGATGAGGCAATCAAATTCATTATCAATCATGTGAAAATTGTTAACACTGGTACAACATAGAAGGTCAAGAAAATTAGAAGTGATAATGGTACTGAGTTCAAGAATGCAACTATGACAGAATTATGTGAAGAAAAGATAATCACTCAAAATTTCTATGCTCTTAGAACTCCTCAACAAAATGGGGTGGTTGAAAAGAAAAACAGGACCTTAATTGAAGCTTCAAGGATAATGTTGGAAGAAGCTAAATTGCTCACATATTTTTGGGCACAAGCAATCAGCACTGCATGCTACATTCAGAATATTTCCATGGTTAATCAACTATAAGGAAAAACCCCTTATCAATTGATGAAGAAAGACAAGAAGCAACAATAATTTTTTTCATGTATTTGGATACAAATGTTTTGTACTGAAGAATCAAGGTGAAAATTTGAGAAAATTTGAAGCCAAAGCAGATGGAACTATTTTTTTTGGATATGGAATTGCAAGCAAAGCTTACAAAGTCTACAATCTTAGACTACACATTATTATGGAATTTGTACATGTAGTCTTTGATGATAAAAAAATTCAAGGATTGTTTGATGAAGGAAACCATGAATTTTTGTATTTTGAAAATAAATCAAGCGGTAATGGTGAAGATAGTGATGATGATGTGGATATTCCAGGATATCAAGTACCCAAAAATTCTCCATCAATGGATGTCAATAATTCAATAAATAACTTATCAACTGATAATCATCAATTGACTGATAATACATCAACTGATAATCCTTCGTTAGATAATCATTCTGCTTAATAATCATCAAGTAGAATATCCATCTCAAGATGAGGCTTCTCTAATAATCATTCAAATCACAGTGATCATAATTACAATAATGATCATGAAGCATCATTCTCAAGAACCAATTTGCCTCCATAAAGGAAATGGACAAAGAGTCACCTTGTTGAGTTGATCATTGGAGATGCAAATGATGGTGTCAAAACTAGAAGTGCAACTCAAAATGAATGCTTGTATAGTAGCTTTCTATCTCAAGAAGAACCAAAAAGGATTGAAGAAGCCTTGAATGATCCTGATTGGATAATAGCTATGCAAGAATAATTGAACCAGTTTGAAAGAAACAAGGTATGGAAGCTGGTGCCCAAACCAAAGAACAAGTCTATTATTGGTACAAATTGGGTGTTCAGAAACAAAATGGATGAATCTAGTACAGTTACAAGAAACAAGGCAATATTGGTAGCAAAAGGTTATTCACAAGAAGAAGGAATAGATTTTGATGAAACATTTGCACCTGTTGCAAGGTTAGAAGCCATAATTAAGGATTTTTCTGGCGTATGCTACACATGCCAATTTCAAAGTCTACTAGATGGATGTGAAAAATATTTTTCTCAATGGGCTAGAATAAAAAGTATATCTGGAATAATCTCCTGGTTTTGTTGATCCTGTTCATCCTGGATTTGTGTCCTATCTTCTCAAAGCAATGGTGGTTTGAAACAAGCACCTAGAGCCTGGTATGACACACGTTCTAAATTCTTGATTGAGAATAACTTCACAAGATGTACTGTTGATAAAATTCTCTTTCATAGAAATTTTATTGGCTCTATTATACTTGTTCAAATCTATGTAGATGACATTATTTTTGGCTCAACTGATGAAAAACTATGCCAAATGTTTGCTAAGTTGATGTAGAGTAAATATGAAATGAGCATGATAGGAGAACTTACCTATTTTCTTGGTTTGTAAGTCAAACAAGTTAAAGATGGTATTTTTATAAATCAAACCAAATATATTTCTGACTTATTAAGGAAATTTGATTTAAATGATTATTTTTCTGCAAAAACTCTCATGACCATTGCTACTAAACTTGAATTGATACTAAGGAAGCTAAAGTGGACATTTCAAGTTACAGAGGCATGGTTAGCTCATTACTTTATTTAACTACAAGTAGGTCAGACATAATATTTGCTACATGTCTTTGTGCTAGGTTTTAGGTTGATCCTAGAGAGTCTCATTTGATTGCTATAAAAAGGATATTTAGATATCTCAAAAGAACACCAAATCTTGGTATTTGGTATCCTAGAGACTCTGTATTTGATCTAATTGGTTATCAGATGCAGACTATGCATGTTGCAGAATTGACAGAAAAAGTACAACAGGCACATGTCAATTTCAAGGAAATAAACTTGTATCTTGGTTTAGCAAAAAGCAAAATTCGGTGTCCACATCCATAGCAGAGGCTGAATATATTGATGTTGGGAGTTGTTGTGTACAAGTGTTATGGATGAGGAACCAACTGTTTGACTATGGATTTAATTTAAGCAAGATTTCTATATTCTGTGACAATACAAGTGTAATTTCCATAACTGAAAATACAGTTCAACACTCAAGGACCAAACACGTAGACATAAGGTATCACTTCATTAGGGAACATGTAATGAATGATATTATTGAATTACATTTTGTGTTAGTATTGGTGTCCTAGAGACAATACTTTTAATGTTTTATTGAAAACAATTAAGGATTATGTTTTATGTGATTATTTAATTAATATTTATTATGTCTTTATTTACTGCGTCATAAATTGAAAGAATAATAAATGTCCTTGGAATATTAATACGTAATATATATCTTTAAGTATGTGACTTAAAAATGAGATTATATGAATATTATTTTATTCCTAAAATTCCCTAGTCAAGTATTATTATTTAAGGACAATAATAATGCAATAAGACTAGTATGTTTGTTGACGGATGACCACATCTCATTGGTCATAGGTATGGTGATACTAAAGTCAAGAACATAAGTGTATGTATCAATACATGACACTGGAAAGACCCGCCGTGAGATTCTACATGTTAATAAGTGTCATAAGAAATCTCACTGTGATAATGATGTAATGATCCTCTGACTTGAAATCATTATATTTCTATACGAGAATTAATATACTTTGATTACACTCAAAGTTACGTTTAACCGGGTAATGATAAAGGTGTACATTGGGTATGCTATGAATCGTATGAGGAATATGAATGATAGATATAGGATTTAACCCTCCAATTCTAGGAGTGATATTATTGGCCTCTTGATTGAGTGAGACTATGAAATGCATGGCCATGCTCAAATACTGATTTGTTTAAATAGTCTACTCATTGATCAAGGAAACTGAGATTAAACATTGAAGAGGATGACACTATACATGCCTCGAGTTTGATCTATAATATAAGGTTAAAGGGATTATATTACATGGAACATTATTCACTAAAGGTTTAATTGAATCACCAATTATTATTATTACTTGGGTAGCAATGATGTATTACTAGATGCCGCTCATTGTTTATAATTTTATTATTGGATATTAAAATTATTGCCAACGTAATAATAACCTAAAGGGTCACACACAAAGAACGTCAAAACGGAGGTTTATTTAAATTACGAATTTAAATATATTATTGTTTATTCGAATTTAATTATTAAATTAATTAAGTGGGACTTGATTAATTATATTAGAAATCGGATTTAATAAGTATTATTATTATTCGAATTTAATTATTGAATTAATTAAGTGGGACTTGATTAATTATATTAGAATTCAGATTTAATAATAATAATAACCCAAAGTCATAATGGGTTTTGGAAACCACATGGATTAGGGTTAGGCCCAAAATCTCTCTCTCCCCTATATATACATAATGATGTATAGTATTAGGTTTTAATCATCAAATTTCATTTTAGAGAAAAACCCTAGCTGCTCAACATCAAGAGAGGCTAGAGAAAGAGAGAGAGAGAGGGGCAAACAATTCGGCTAGTACCGACTCCGGTGATCGTAGGACGATCGGGCATTCGTGTGGACTTCTTTATAGAGCAAATCTTTGCAACAAAGGACTGATGTGATTAATCTTTCTGGACCTCCATTAAACAGCATACGAAAGCTTTGTTAAGGTACATACTTCTTCACCATAATCATCCAACGTTATACATGGATCCTGCGATTGGGTTTCGATTTTTTTTATTGTTTTTACGTTAATTCCGCTGCGTTTTCATGCTCGAAACCCTTCATTTTGTCCCTAGTGAAAGATAACTTGCAGACATTTTTACCAAGCTACTAGATGAATCTACCTTCAATAGCTTGGTCTGTGATTTGGGTATGCTTAACTTTGTTTGATCTTTAAAAAATGTGTGACAAGTTATTTTCTTTAAAAAAATTTGATTTGTATCCATTGATTATGTTTATCTGTTGATTTTTCAATAATCAATTGATAGGCATTTTATGTATCAATAGATATTTTCAGTCGTCGATAAATAAATATATCAACCAATGATATATTTATTTATCAATAGATATTGTTATCTGTCGATAAATAAATCTTATCAATCGATGACATGGAAGTTTTAGAGTCCATGTCATCAATCGACCTGTAACAAATTTAGCCGTTGATTACTTATTCTATCAATCCAATTATACTTACACTTTTATAAGTATAATAGTCGATTACCAAAATTAGTAAATTTATTAATTCACTTTTTATCTAACGGTCGATTGAGTTCTATTTTGAGAAAGAAATCAATTGAGCAATCAGTTATATTTCAAAAATATAAATAGTGAGATTAAAATTTCTTTTAATTCTTACTTACATTTTCTCCTCTCTTAACTGACTATCTCTCTTTCTCTCTCTCTCTCTCTACGAAATCAAGCCCTAACTCTCTCTTTAACTAATGTGTTCTTGCTCTCAATTGTCATAAGTTATTTGCACTCTATCATTCAAATCAAACAATGACCTCATCATCATCATCCAAGAAGGTATCACAAGCAGGATTCTACTAAGATTTGAATAATTTTATAGTCTGCACGGTTGTGGAAGAAGCACCAAAGGAATTTCATCCTCTCATGAAGTTTCTTGAAAGTTGCAAAGTCAATAAAGCTTTAAAGGATGCACAAAAAATTGTCTGCAATTTGGTGGAAGAATTTTGGACAAGTGCAGAGGTTGCAGAAGATTACTCTAACATTTATTTCAATTGCAAAGGAGAAAAGTATACTCTTACTACTCGTATTTTGAATGAATGTTTAGAACTGCCTGCAAATAACACTTAAGAAGAACCCACAGACACTGATATTAGAAACATGCTTAGGTTTGTTAACTATGCTAATCCTGATATTAATTTAGGGAATGTTATTAGAAAGCATCTTAGAAGAGAGTGACCATATTTCTTAGATGTTATAATTAAGTGTTTCAGTGGTAAGATTAGTAATTTTAATGATATAATCACTAGTATGCGGCAAATAGCTTATAACATTTTTTTTGATAAATTTCATAATTTGTCCCCCATAATATTAAATGAATTTGCTACTAAGTTGGGTAATAAGCCTGGTAGATACAATCATATTTATTATGCTAGATTTATCATGCTTGTTATTAACCACATTGTCAAGAAAATTGAGATTAATAGGGAAACATGAACTCTGGACTGTTGAACACAAAACAAGAGAGTATTCAAAGATTTTGTAAGAATCAACCTATACAGTGATGTGGATTTCATTTATCCAAACTTTGTAAAGGTATACATCTCATCTTTAACTACCTCTTCTCAACCCCAATCTTCTTTGCCTTCTGTGGCTATGGAGGGTATTAGTAATGACCCCAACCTTTCTACCCAAGCCATACAACAAATTCCAAAATTCAAGTCTAAGAAACCAACCTCAATAGGCTACCAAAAGCCTATTGTTGAAAAACCAAAGAAAAGAAAAACACATATTGTTGATAGACTAGAGGAGGAGGTAAATGGTGAGGGAACTGTGGAACATCAAAGAACATAGAAGGATAAGGTGTGCGAGGGTGTGTCAACCCAGCCAATCCACACCACAGTCTCTCAAAAGACTGTGGTTGTTGAAAAGGATAATATCATATCTCTATTGGCATCCTCTCAACAGGGTGTCAATATTGAAAAGAGACTTCAACCAAGGGCATTGATCAAGGGTAGGGACACTCAAGCCAAAACCCCATAGACTTATGAAAGGAAGAAGAAGAAACCAAGAATTGCACTTAGGGATGCACACACTGCAAAGCCACAAATAACTGTGGTGGAGCCTTCAGCTTCTTCTTTTGATGCATCTCCAATAATTATGGAGATGCAGCCCCATTCCTTATCTAGTCCTCTTCCTCAATCACCTCTATCACAAATTTCTTCAGAAAATGTGTTGATAGACAAACAAACATTTTCAAATTTTCCTTCTTTGCTATTCAAGGAGAGGCCAACACTCTCTCATATTTCTCCTATCCAGGATAACACCTTAGAGGAACATGAATCTATCTCAAATATTATTTCTAATCTTCAAGTTCAAATAACCTCAACTGATATCTCAACCTCAATTGTTTCTACTTCATAAATTGATGTTCCCACATCAATTGATATTCAACCATCGACTGATAAGCCATCGATCGATATTCAGCATCAATCGATGGATATCTCAATCTCTTCATCAACTGCTAATCAAGATATATCAATTGATCACTAATCAATTGTTGTTGCATTAACATTACTAAGAATGTGTGAGATGGGTGAGAGGCATGATTGCAGCCTGGAAAAAGAAGAGTGAGTGAGTAAGGACATTCATATTTCTTCCAGGAATGAGAGTGAAATACTTGAGGGCCCCACCTTAGAAGGTGCAAACTTAATGAGTGAGGGAGATTTGAGTTTCCAGGATGAGATCCTTATACAAAGTAGAGAGATGAGTGAAAGTGGCAGAAAAATTCTAGAATATGCACATGAATTGGAGCTTGAATTAATGAATGATGAGGAGGAGGTGCAGGAAATAGGGGGAGTAAATAATGGAGATGGAGCTGGTAGAAGTGGTGTGGTAAAAAATGATGAAGTGTTAGTAGATGAAGAGGATGTGGATGCTAGTGAATTGGATCCAATGAATTTTGTCCATCCTGATCCAAGGCACCAAGGATTGGCTACTTCAACAAACCAGGATGCAGAGAAAATTCTTGGATTGGAGCACATATAACAGAGTTCCAGGAATCTAAAGAAGAGTTTGGCCAACACAACAGACATATGCTACTTGGCACCTGGTGACATTCATGATGATTCTGATGAAGAACCCTGGTTGAGCACCATAGAAGTATCTATTGGTGATGCTAAGAGGGAGATTGTTTCTCACTACAAGAGAGCAATGATGAAGACAGAAATTGAAGATCCATTTCATAGAAGAATTTCCAATTATTACAAGGAGCAGTGGAAGGTCAACAAAATGACAATCACTAATGTAAAAAGGGAATTGGGTATTCTTCAAGGGTCAGTTAATTACATCATCAAAAGAAGCTTTGGAGAGAAGGTTGGATGAGAAACTACCTCATGCAACAATGAAGAATATCATGGACAAAATGTATAAAGATTCCAAGGGTCTTGAAGATTCGGAAAAGATGGTCTCCTTCATGGAAACCAAATTGGAGCAAATCATTCAAGGACAAGTAACTCATGCTACTATTCTCCAAAGATTTCTGGACCTCATGCCTACTCCTACACTTTATGCTAATAAAAAGGGGGGAATAGAAAGGATGGATGAGTTGGTAGCAGAAATATAAATGAAGCTGAAAGCAGTAAGGCTGTGAAGGGAGGTGGAATTAGTAATAAAAGTCAAACTTCAAAATCAACCATAAAAGAAATGGAGAAAAGAAGGATGGATGACAAGAAACTTGCAGATGATTTAGAGGCAAGAAGAATAGCAAGGGAAATGGAAACTCAAGAATATATTGAGGGTGAAAGAAGGAAACTTGAAAAATTGAAGAAAAATACAGAATTGGTGACCAAGGCAGTTCAAACAGGAAATTTGGATGAGTTCATTACTTAAATCATAGCTGTGAATGAAGGTGGAAATGAGGCTACTAAGGAAATCGGTACAAATGTAGAGAAATTTCTTCAAGGAAATCAAGAAAGTGTTTTGGAAGAGAAAAGGAAGGGAAAGTCCACTATGGTTAAAGAAGAGAAAAAGAAGAAGGATGTGAAAATTGGGGAGAAACTACTAAAGGGAATCATTGTTTCAGGAATCAAAGAGGCTGCTAGGAGAGATAAGGATGATGAAAAATTAGTAAGACAAATTGAAATGGAATGGAACATGGAGGACTCAACTGTAGAACAACCCATCAAACCAAAGAGAAAAATTGCAATGGCCAAGAAGGAAAACAAAGAACCTCAAGTTGATATTCAGGAGCAACAAGGAGGAGCCCAAGAAGAAAATCAAAAAGAAATAATCCTTGAAGGGTACAAGATGGAAGGAATACTAGTTAAAAATGAAAATGGATTAATAGCCTAGAAGACACTTCTTGCAACTTCAAGCCATGAAGAGTCAATGAAGCTGGAATATGAAAATGGTACAAATGTTAATTATCCAATGAGGATGATAATGAAGCAAAGCTACAACACACTGAAAATAATTATTCATCTACTCAACAGAAGATTCAAACTCAACATCACTATAGCTCAGGAGATTCAACATCAGATAACTAAGCTATGGAGAATAACTACAGAGGTTGATCCAGATCCACCCCTCAGTATTTGGGAGTCTCAATTGAAGAAAGTGATACTAGAACCAAATTATATAATGATCTTCATAGATGTGGAAGGAAAGCAAAAATACTTTGGCATCTGTAAGTACTTGGAAAAAATCACAGAAAGAGAAATCCAATATCTATTGAGACAACTTGGGGATACTAACAGAGATGACAAAATTCTGAGAGGATCTTTCTTGAGGCAATTAAAGAATAATGCAGAGAAAAGAAAGAAGAAGAAGTGAATGGAGCTTTGAAGGTGTTAAAGAAATGAAGATGTTTGCAAAATTCAAGTGTTCACCAACTGGTATCTCTAAAACTTAAGTGCTTTTAATTTCATGATTCTAGTTGAATAATATTATATCTTATGGATTTTCTTATCATCAAGTAGATTTATGCATGTTAATCTTGATGATAAATTCAACCTTAGAATCATAGAAATTTTATTAATTATAACTGATCAATTAATATGAGTTTATAAATATCAATTGATTAGGAAACCATTTATCAGTTGAAGTGTCTGTTATAATCAACTGATAAAATGGAATGTAGCATAGTTGTACCAAGTCATTTCCGATCGATAAGGCTAGATCAATTAATAGTTTTCACTCATCAATTGATACTGGAGTCGATTGATATAAGTCATCGATTGATGTATATTTTAGACTGTTGAAATTGTGAATATGTTGAAGACATGAAAAATATACAAGTGAAGGATGATCAATTGCTATTAAAGAATCAATGGATGAATGATCAATTGATATCAAGCAAAATCAAAGATTGAAGACCATTAACTAATATGAAGACCCATCGATTGCTAACATTTATCAATCGACAAGTCAATTGTTATTATCAATTGATGGATATCAAGATCATTCGAAGGAAAAACATCAGTTGAAGGATGCAAGTAAGAATCAATTGATATGCTTAACAGCAAATTATTAATTGATAGAGAAAGCACAAAGGACAAATTGTCAGGAATCTTTAGACTAAAGTACAGCTATAAAAGACAGTATAAATTGACTGTGGATAGTCAAATTGAAGTTGTCTTTCCTAGATTAAAGAGTTTACCCAAAATGGTTAAAGACAAATAGGAAAGATGGTTTAGTAACATTCCTAGAATAGATAATTTTATTTTGTTCTATTCTCGAGATTGTAAACACTCTAGTGATATATAAATTAGAGTGGTAGAATTGTTAGAATTGTCTGAGTTAAAAAATTTCATAGAATCAACTATTCAAGCTTAAAAGCACTTGTAAGATCAGTTGATTTAATTCTAACTTTGTAAAAAGAAGCTAGGTTTCAAACCAAGATTATTTAAGCAATCAATTCACTGGTGGATTAAACAACCCACCAGTAATTTTTTATATGTTTGTTCAAGTCTTATTTTCTTGTAATCAGTTTTAATATCAAGTCAAATACAACAATACTTCTCTAACTATCAGAAACTGAAGAACAAATACAATGCTTTTAACAAGTAGATTAAAAATTTGTATTTGTATTCAACCCCCATTTCTGCAAATGCGTTGTCATTATTTGAGGGGAAAATAACAATTACAACTTTAATTTTTTGTTTGAATTATCTAATACAAACATGAAAAATAATGAAAATCAACCAAAACACCTTAAAGTAATCAAAATCAATCAATGTTAAAAGTGATGCAACTTTAAATCACAAAAAAATTAATAAAATCAACGAATTGCAACTAAAAGTAACTTCTAAAACAACACAAAGATTTTGAAAAATGTCAAATAAATTAAAATTAACTAACTCCAAAAGTAATGTAACTTTAAGTAACAAAAATTTCAACTAAAAACAACTTTGATATTGCACCAATTAACAAAAAATTAATCAAAATAAATCAGATCTATATTACCCATGGTTATAGTTTTTAAGGGATCTAGAAAATCTAAGAAGATGATGAATATCGAAAGATATAAAAGTATAAAGGTAGCTGGTCAGTTAGATGTTCATTGCAGATATAGTTTATTTCTTCGTTTATCATACCAATGAGATTTGATTTCTAATCTCTCTATCTCTAGATCTATATCAACATATATTTTGTATTGCATAATTTGATTGTCACGGAATCAAAAGTTATTATTTGATTGATTCAAAGAAATTAAAGAGCAGAAAGATTGATAAATGAAGAAGAAGATAGAAGCTGTGAGAGAAAAGGAAAGGAGATGATAAAGTAGGTAATGAAGAAAAAAGGGTAAAAAGAACATAAGAAAGCAAGAATTTTGAAAAGATCATATTATTGCAAAACATTATAAAAAATAACGCATTTTTGCTAATTTCTCAAAAATTTAAAAGCCAAAATTTAACTATATATATATAAATATATATATATATATATATATATATAATATTTTAAAATGAGATATTGTCTCCATTCATTCGCGTGAACGAAATACGTGGTGATTTAAAGTTTCGTGTTCCTCTTTCGAGATTCTCATTTTTATCTCATTAGTTGTGATTTTGTGCATGAATAATAAGAATTTCATTTTTGTATATTTTTTCGGGTGATGACCCTTTATATCACAATTTGAAATAAAATGGTCTAAAATATCACAATTTTAAAAATTGACCTTTTGTCACAAAAAAAGGCATATTGAAATTGCATTTTTATAAAAATGCATGATTAAATTGCGTTTATATTAATTTTATAAAAAATAAAGGGGGGAAACAAAAAAAATGAAAACACATATTCATTATGCGTTTATAAATGCATATACATAATGTGTTATGTTGTTAAGTACAACTCATTACAAGTCATTTTAGTGACTTCATTCTGCCAACACTAACTGAAATCGTGTGCATTGTACAATCTTGATTTTGGTGCATTTACTTTGTTAAGGTATGCAATATCACTGAATTTGTATCAGTTTTGTTAAAGGATTAAAAACGCAGATTAATGTGGCGTTTACTTGTGACTTAAAGGACCATATTTTTAAATTATGGTTTTTATGTCTATTCAATGATTTTTGTGTTCCATTGTTTTGGTAAGCTGTGGTTTTTCTATTTTTTGCATTATTTCTCGAATCACTTAATTTTGTAGTTCCACCACTATATCAAGTTTCCACATTCTCGCTACCTCTTTATTGTCGCCCCTAACATCATGTACCTTCTCAATCGAACTATCTTGCATCTTGCTATTAGTATTTTTATTGCTAAAAAAGTGTTAGAAATTACTTTATTCTTTTATTGGATGGGTTTCTTTCGCATGCAATGAGTAAGGGCGTCGAAGTGGTTTCAACCCATGCGAACGAACTTGTGAAGCAGACCCTGATTCTAGAATTTGTAATTTTCCTTTTCATTAATTAGTTGAAAGAGAGTCCAATTGAAATATATATTTATACAATGTAGTTGATATTCCAGTGTGTTTACAGCTGAAAAAGATGAATATTATTTACACCATTTGTTCAAGAATAAGTCAAAGTTTACCAATTTTGATGAAAATCATTACTTGGATCTGGGCTAGACCAAGTAATATCAAATGAAAAGACTTACGAATAAGCATTGTGACATATAAAGCATAGCCATTATACCACTCATATTTCAAATATAATGGAAAGAATAATATGATAAAAAAATTCTTATTTAGCAATACAACTATACATCGAAGTCGAGAAAACACAATCTTACAAAATGCAACCATTCTTCTAAGGAGATATTAATCAACTAATCATGATTCAGATGATAAAAATGAAAAAAGTAAAAAAAATATAATACATGAAAATGAGTGGTTATTATTTACCTGAAATGGTTCACCAAGTACTGGCTAATATTCACACAAAGTTTATCAAACCTGAAAACAGTTTGAAGCTCTATGTGATGAATAATATATTCAATGAACATTAATACATCAAAATAAGAAGGAAAAAAAGGTACATAAAAAATAAGTATCATTTTTATCACCCTACATGTTGACTCAAGAGGAACAACCTTTAAACTCATGATGTACTACGAACGTTAATATATTAAAATAAGAAGGGGGAAAAAGGTACATAAAAACAAGTATCATTTTTATCACCCTACATGTTGTCTCAAGAGGAACAACCTCTAAACTCATGATGTACTTTTGGCTCTCCAACAACTCCTTTACACAAGAGAGTACACATTCAGGTATGTACTTAACATTGTAGCCTCCTTCTAATGCCATAACAACCCTCCATTCACCGAACTCTTTCAGCTGAATAATCCTATTAGAAATTAATACATAATCCTAAAACAAAATTCTAAAATCTAAATAAAAAGATACAAGAGAAATTTGAAGAACAATTAAGGTAAATGTTAACCAATATAAGCATACATATGCTCACCTTGCTTAGTAAGACACCAAAGTCCTTCGAACTAACACAACAATTACCAAGTGAATCACCTATATCTGTTCAAATTATAATATACACATAGATTACAATAATAATTAAAACTAGTAGCAAAGCAAAACAAGCAGCAAGAATAACAGCAACCATAGCACAAAATGGGTTGGCCAAGATTTTTTAGCAGATGAATTGAAGGTTATTCAAATTTTATCTTCCCATGACATATTATTAAATTAGTATAACATAATAGTTTACTAGTAGTCAAACTAGAACTATGTACTATGGGTTGAAACTCGTTTGCAAAATGTTCATACTTCTTAAATTATTGGAAATTTGTAGTTTATAATCATAATATGTAGATCACTTTGGTTTGCAAGCAAATTAATTTAAATACCATTTCATTTCATTTATTTTATATTTATTTTATTACTAGTGAATTTCTTTTATGTTCTGCATAGAGAATCATAATACCAAGTTTTTCCTTTTTTATATTAATTCTGATTATAACTTGACAAATAAATTATTTCTGAAATTTGTGAATATATAACACTTTAAGAATTTAAATAGTAGAGAAAAACAATACAGTAATACAATTAAATTTAAATTTTAGTAAAAATATAACTAGACGACCGCTTAAACATTTGAGAGGTTAAGCGAGTGAACCAAACATAGAAAAAAGAATACAATATTGCGATGTGTGTGTTGATCATTCAATTTCAAAGTAAAATAGGGGAAATAACAGTCTGAGTTGTTGAAGTCTTGCATTATAACTAAAGTGAACTCATGAATGCATATTGAGAATAAACAATCAAACACTAAATAAATTTACTAGTATGTGATTACTGTTTCATGTAGTTTTATTCAAAACAAATTATAATTTTTCATAAATAATTATATGAAATATATTAATGTTATTAATGAATACATAAAAATGCTTAAATCAATAACATTGATTGAACTTAATTAATGTTTAATTAAAAAATTAAAGAAAGTTATTATATTTTAATATAAAATGAAATAATAATTCATATATATATATATTATAATATTTTTATAATGTGAATATTTGTAAGATTTAACTAAAGTCAACTAAAAATATAGTAACTAATATACAAACTAAGGATTATATAAAACTAAAATCTAATTGCTTTAGGATTCTAATTATTGTTAATTCATCTTGATATTACATATTTAATATATTCTCAAGCTCAATTTATTTATTAAAAATGTTTTCTTAAATTATAGGAAATAATTGATCTTATTTTAAACTCTTTTAAATTCAAATTATTTCTTTATCTTATTTATTTTATAGGAGATAAACTTTATAGTGATATTATTTTATCTTTTATATTCAAATTCAGTTTGAGTAATTAATTTCAAAGTACATTTTCTCTTATCTAAACTGAAACTTGTAGTTTTGTATGTTCTATATATGTTGATTTTAGCTTTTCATTTTGTACTTAATAATACACAACTATTGTTAATTATCTTAAAAACCTATTTGAAAAATTCTCTAGAGTTTTGATTATATATTTTATTCGTATTATTTAGAGAATTTAGATATGAGTTATAATCATTCGTTATATTTGTATTGTTCAAGTGTAATTTGTCAGTTAATCAATTTTGCAAGGGTTCTAATATTGGAAGAAATGAACTACGAAAGAAACTCATCCCAGTCTCTATCATCTTCACCCTCACTATACATGACTGGTTGACTCCATGGTTTATATTCAAGATGACAATCATTTTCACCAAAATTCTCAAGTTGTACAATTGGTTCTTTAATCGCACTAAATGATTTTTTAACATTATTAACTTTTTCAGAAACCAAGTTCTAGAAATTCGGACCTAGGCCATCAATATCCATATTCGTAGAACCTTGATTACTCATAACACGAGATTCAGTAGGATATCTAGAATCTTTAACATGACTTTCAAAATCAGGTACCATTTTTTAAACACTTTTCTTTAATCAATTAGCTTTTTCAATCAGTGGACTTTTTCTGGGAGTGTATGTTATCGTGGATGATTAATAATAAACCAACTTTTTAGGTGTTGTGTACTTAATCTGTGGGTTACAAACCATTGAAGTTGGATTTGAATCCTCGTACAAATAACAAATGACAATTAAGAAATTAAAAATGTTGTGTTTGAGAAATGATAATAAGAATTAAACAATCGAAAACCCATTACATCTTAGGATCGAAAGAATTAAGCTACTTGCATCTTCTCAAGGTGTGAGAGGTAATGGGTAGGAGTTCATACACGTAACAGAAATAATTTGCACTAATATTTTATGTGATTATTTTTTGAAGGGGAATTAATTCAATAATGAAAAGTCATACGTGTACAAACATAAAATAGATCATATCGCTGATTAATTTAGTCTTTTTGGAGATACAATCAAACGATTTGTTGAAGTTGATATATATACATGTACCCGTTTCGCCAGAATCAGTTTGAGTTATCGACCATAAATGCAATCTCGTAAAAACTTTTATAACTAAATCAAAACCTTGAAAATCTCGCAGATCTAACATCCCGGACATTAAATCACATCAAAACACACCAAACTCTCATAAGGAGAGATTAAACAAGCCCAAATAATTTGAGAACAACTCTCACCAAGAAAAGATTTCATTAACAAAACAAACAATCTAAAAAAATAGAATTCCTTACTCAGGGAAGAAGATTATTGAAAAATAATAGCAAAATAAAGGGAAAAAAGAGATTTGAGGCTTTCTACCGGTGAAAACCGATGAATTATCATCATATTTAATAGACAAATATTACTCCATTAGTCCCAATTCAAGTGTTTTATTTGATTTTTTGAGGTCAACTTGACTAAAAATTAAAAATTATATATCATTAAAAAGTATATTTAATCTACTTTAAAATATAACTTTTATTTTTTTAAAATTGTAAAAGAATAATCTTTAATCTTCGATCAAAATTTAGTCAAATTGACTGCAGAAAGTCTAATACACTTGAATTGGGACGGATGGAGTAATATTTATAACTCAATTATATTTATATAAGATAAACATGAGTTAAAAGTTAACCATCAGACATATTTATAGTCATAAAGTACCTCATTAATTTGGAACATATTATACAATTTTTTTTTTTAAATCTTATTAGATTTTTGATTTTAATGATTCTTTTTACAAATATACCATACATATTTCAAAATTTGAAAACTTTATCATAATTTAGTAAAACTCAACATCAACTCTATTAAAATTCATGTAAAATAAACTTTTTAAAAATTCATAAAATAATATTAATATTAAATGCATCCTTGTAACTCTGCCCTCAACCCTCAAATTTTAGGTCCAACCATAATATTTATTGAGAACTAGGAGTTTCACTTTAAAATTATAATTATAATAATAATAAATATAAAGTAAAATAATAAATATTACTTTGAGTGGTGAATATTGCATAATCAGCAAAAGGAAAAAAAGTGGAATATTACCTTTTAAGTAATAGAAAAAAGACATTTGAATCAGACCCCATTTTGATTCCAAAACAGGCCACCCAGTTCCCAATGTCAATGTCATTGGCACCTCTACTTTTATCATACTCCTATATATATACGAACTCTGTATCTATCAATTTATATATACATACATGCATTCACACCACCCAAATCTTTTTACAGAATCATTAATTAATTCCCTTCCCTTTTTCTCATTACTAGTACCTAATTATTAACACAACACCAGGGTTTAAGCCTTTAATTTTGGCCTAACATAATTTTTTGATTCTTAATAAAATTTCAAGATTCTGTGATTTTCTATCTGGGTTTTAGTTCTATAGAAGTGGGTTGGTCTTAGTTTTTGTTATAGTAGTCTGCATGTTTGTGAATTGATATGGCTAATCCATATAATGAACCGGGTCGACCCGTTAATGGTTTTAATGGGCATAATGGAAATTCTCGTCAGCCTTTGCAACAGCAGCAGCAGGAGAATACTCCAGTGTTGCAGCATAGTTCTGGAATTTCAATGGAGTGGACTCCTGAAGAACAGGTCCTTTTAGAGGAAAATCTTGCAAGGTAACTTGGTTTATTACATGTATGGGATATATATTTATGTGAAAAATTTGAAGATATTTGATAGGTTTATTATATGTTTGTTTTAGAATGTATATATTGCTGTCAACTTAATGATTTTGTATAGAATTTATCAAGTACTTGTGCATTTAATTCTTTGATGTGATTGACAGAATAAAAACTTGGCAAGCATGTTTGTATGTTTCCATTTTTCTGCTTGACAAAGTACGATACAGTAAATTAACTATTAAATTCCGAAGTAACAATTATTTGTTCCAATATTGTGAGCCATTAGAATTAGTGTCATATATGATTATAGTACAAAAAGTAGCAGCAATTTGCTTTCTTGCTGGTACGAAGTAGTATAGTAGCCTTTGTCTGTGGATGAGAAAATGCCAAGGTTTGCTGCTGCTGTGGTTTGTTGAAGCTTGGTACTTTTAGGTCCCATCGGCGGTGTTTATGGAAAATATTTGTGATTTATTGCGTACTAAATTATTCGAAAAAACCTAGTCCAATCAAGAAGATATTTTTAGTATGCATTGGTAGTAGTTCCATGCTTGTATAGGCATCGACACTCAACTTTTTCTGATGTGGAATGTTGTACCTTCTTAAGACTTCACGTCTGTAGTGTAAGTAAGACAATAGAGGTGGCTCCTAAAACGAACCATCCTTTTCCATAACAGCGACTGCGCTACTGCCTAAGTAACATTTGGAATGTCTCAGGACATAATCCACTGACTTGATGCGTATTAAGGCCACTGAAAAAGCATTAGCTGTGGCGGTACATGTTGGTCGCAAGTCTAGACTTAGAAGCAACCACACTCAACTAATATTCTGGCAGAGCATAATATCTTACAAGGTTTCCATATAAATGGCTATTGTAAGTTAAATGACGATATTAAGCCTAGAAAAAAAACTCTCAAGGCAAAAGGATCATTAAAGGTTTACCCAAAGAGTAGGCGCATGGTCCACAAAGTAAGCTGCATAACATATATACACTGTGTAATCTATGTAACCATATGTATGTCATAATATAGACTGGGCAATCGAATTAGAAAAATAAATGCATAGAATATAAGGGAAAATAAATACGGGAAAGAGAAATTTATATAAAATCAGAAAATGAGAAAGAAGAATTTCGGGATAAAGAAAAGAGATAAAAGAATGGATGAAATAGGGAACGCCGTAATTTTTAAAAATTAGGAAAGAAAAGAAGATTTAGAAAATATTGGGGTATAAATTGATTTAGGGAAGAAAGACTACTAAAACAATCTCTCCCTATTTTAAGAAGAGTTAAAATTAAATAGGACTTACCTTGGTAGTTAGCCCAGAGGACTGTTCATCTCCTCAATAAACTATAGGCATGCCATTGCATGGTGTTTTGCACCTTCAGCAACGATGATCTTAGATATTTCTACCATAAGTGAGTATAATATTCTAGTTCGTATATGATATGCTATTAGGCGATCTTGTCTATGGGGTCAGTACATGTTTCATGATTTTTATATCTTTTATATCCAATATGTTGTGAGAATAATGTCTTCTAGCAGTAGGCACATAAAATGCGATTATACCTAGTTGCCCAATTTAGCAATGTTCATGCCTTTGTTGTTTTCTTTCTTTTTCATTTACTTCGTGTATTTCTTATTCAGTTGTAGTAATGCATAGTCTCATTTGCAGAGACTTGCTTCCAACATCGATCCTCATGTATATCATAGTTAGGTCACATCTTAAGAAGGTCAACATGCTTTTAGGTTTGGGGTTCTATGAGTGTGTAATTTGATGCTAGCTTGCATCGCGATTGCATGTAGCAACTAATTGCTGTAAAACTTGGCAAAAAAAAAACCCTACTTGCTGTGATATTACTCATTCCTGGTTAATTAACAGAATGCAAGGTGCATCATGTCGCAAAGTGATCTGAGAAGGCAAATATTCAAGTATCAAAAGAATTATCTTTTGCATTATTTCCAGAAAGTTAACTTTATAACCAATTTAGCCCTTCAAGAACATTGCAACTATATATTTTGATGCCCTTGGGTCCCTCATAAGTTATTTGATGGAGTATACTTTATTAGATATGAATTGCTTTCATTAGTTGCGAGAGAGAACATAATAATAAAAAATATATTTACTTCACAAGTAAGCTTTATATAAAGTAAATTAGGAATAGTTATCCAAAAAATAAGCAGTGGAAAAATATATAGCTTCTGATTTTATGTTAATCCCACTTGAAATATATAATTTATTGTGCTTTTGTTATCCTTTGGCTATAAAATGAGTGGTTTATCTTGTCTTATGATTGCCTAAATGTTTAAATTCTGCAAACTTGGTGGTGTCCCATACTCCCATATATCATCGACTTGTCATTATGAACACAAATGTTAAGATAGAGACATGTTTCATATTATACAACAGTTTAAATGAAATATTTTTTGCATGTTTTCTGCTTGCTTTTGTATTTGATTCTAATGTTTTGATTATTAGTTCGCATGCATACATAGTTTTGATGATTTATTCTTGCAATTTGTCATGCAGATATGCTTCCGAAACAAATATTGTCCGTTACGCAAAGATAGCTGTGTTGTTACATAACAAGACAGTTCGAGATGTGGCATTGCGGTGCAGATGGATGAATGTATGTATCCAAAATTCATGTCGTATTCTTAACAATAGTTCTGCTTTTCTGTTAGATTAAATGGAGCATTGTATATGTTGACATGTTTTATGAGGTCAGTCATTTAAATATGGTTTTCGCATTTAAGCATGGTATGAAAATGAGAGACAGGCAATAAATTTGGTGGCTTTTGAATTTTTATTGATTGTTACTTCCAGTGTTATTAAACGCGCAACGCGCAACGAAGCGCAAAGGCCTCCTGGAGCTTAAGCGAGAAGCGCACACGCGAAGCGCTGAAGACAAGAAAATATACATATATACATGTACATGATGTAAAACATTATAATTTTATAAATAATAACACATTAATAAGCAGACCATATTGTCATAAAATAACCAATTAAAGAGATTCAAGGTCTAAAACACATTATAGTCATAATAAAAAAGAAATACATAGCTAATTAACTATTCATTGATACACTAATACACTGCCCATATATATACATAATATATACATGCAGTAAAGAAATAAAGACCCCTAAGAAGGAGATTAACATATATATATATATGCATACATACATACATGTATATCACTATATCAGTATATATATACATATTACATATATATATATATTATATATACATATATGTATATAGAAGGCGATTAGTAGAAGTTATTAGAAGTAGTAGAAGAAGAAGAAGAAACGAGCCAAGTCGCCCCTGCTAGTCGATCGTTGATTTAGGGTTTTGAGCAAATGGGTCTGGGTTTTTTTTGTTATAACCTAGTTGAAGTCAAAAAAATGAGTCGAATTTAAAAAGCGCGCGCTTCGAATGCGCACCGCGCACTGCGCTTCATCCCTAGAAGAGTGCGCTTCATTCAACCCGTAGCGCTCCAGCATGTGCGAAGCGAGGGAGTTGCGCTTCGTGGAGCTCCGCGCTTAAGCGTGCGCGCGCTTTTCACAACACTGGTTACTTCTATAGAAATATTAATGTTTGAAAAATATCACAGACAGACTTGCTTGTAGAATACTATTCAGTTCATTAAATCTGTGTGATGTGTGGATCAGTGATTTCAAGAATATTAAGCAAACATCTGAGCTATTTAAAGTATGAATATAATATCTCAGGATAAATCCAGATCTGACATAAATTTACTTAATTAACCAAATGAAGTTGTTCCTTCTTAGGCACACAAATTTCAAGTTGTTTATACTGACTATACTTGAGCACAAAAACAGTTTTCTGTTTGCAGATCTTCATGTTATGTTGTCCAGGTAGCAGGGGGGATGGGGCATCTTGGTTGTCAGTCCATTTTGAACTAATTATATATGACATGATATAATAAGTATGGATGGATCTTAAGCCTAAGTGTATGTTTAAATAAAGCTCAATCAACTTGCCCAATACCAATAACGTGGCTGACTCATCTTAGCTCGTCTCAGAGCATGGTTTTCAGGATCTATTAGGCTCAATATCTTACAGCAAACAAATCCATGTCCTCTGTTAAAATAACATCAGAGAGTGCAGTTAAAATTCACTAAACTATACATTTGCCAAAACTACTTGAGGCTGAATACCTATGTAGTCCTCGTTTCATCTGCATGGTATTTATTTATGGTTATTCAAAAGATTTAATTATGGTTTAATCTGAAAAATGAATATGTATTTTATTCGTTGTGATCATGTTCCCTATGATGACAACATGTACTTTCTCCTGACTCATTTTTTTTTGCTTCCAGAAAAAAGAAAATAGCAAAAGAAGGAAAGAGGATCAAAGTCTTTTGAGGAAAAACAAGGATAGAAAGGTAAGGTTACTTCTTCATTTCCCTCAACAGTCCCACGCCTTCTGATAAGCATAAAGTTAACCTTGTTTTGTGTGTATTTGTTTATGGAATGTTTTCTTTGTCTGACTGATTGTTCAATGTTCTAGAACTATACTCTGTCTCATTCTCGAATTCTATGAATAAGTAAAAACTCTCAGAGTTCAAGTATTAGGAGGGTTGCATATTCATGAATCTTTTTGAGTTGCTAGTTGCTACGATACGCCTGTCTCTTTAAGCTGGTTTTTATTTCAGTTTTGTCATAAACCCTATTTTTCTGATAACCTTTTTAATTGCTACAAGTCCTTCATCTAATTAGTCATTATACCACCTTGCTTGGCTTATCTATATTTACCTCGTTGAACATAAAAATGAAAATTAGTGAATGTCGAAATTGTGAAAATACTAGGGATAGGTTTTCAGTAATCCAACAACTAGACATCTTGTAAATTTTTTTGTTTGAAAGAGTTTTCAAACTCTATGAAGGAGGTATCAAATTATACTTCTAACCCTGCATATAAAACATACAAGTAATAAATTCTGAAGTTCAGGGGATGGTTTGAACTGATTTTGGAAGTTCTCGGACTGATTTGTAATTCTACATAGCAAAGGGACTGATTTCTAAATATAAGAAACTTCGAGGGCAGAACTGTAATGTTTATAAAGGTTAGGGCTAACTTGAAACTTTCTTAAAATTTAAGTTACTTTATTGCAGTTTTGCAGATTTTTTTTAACGGGCTGGTCTAAAATAAATGGCCATTGGGCTGGAATAGTCACAAATAGATTGGGTTTAATATGTTATATCGGGCATATATATATATATATATATATATATATATATATATATATATATATATGCGAAGGTTCAAATAGGAACCCATTATTAGCCGGGGAACTTGGGGAACCACTAACAAAAAAACCTAATTTTCACAATTTGACCCAACCCAATTAATTATTAAGGTTGAATTATCTATATTAGATGTTTAATTGAATGGTAATACATGTTAATAATTTTATAAAATATTAGAAGTATGTTCCGTAAAATTATAGTAGTACAGAACACAAGAGAGAACATATTATAAAATATATGTTTAAAAACATAATAAATTATAGAACATATGTTAATAATATAATACAGAACATAGTGTAGAACATATTCACATAAAACAATATTAATTATTAGGTGGTTCCTAGAGTTCCTCAAGTAATAGTGGTTCACCGTTGAACCTTACCATATATATATATAGATAGATAGATAGATAGATTAAGGTTCAAGGGAGATCCTCCTTATCAAGAGAACTAGAGACCTCAATCCTAACCGTAGATTCTTTTAAACTAAGATTCTTTTAATTTTTAAACTAAGATTCTCTTAAATAAAATCTAATCCGTTGGATTAAAAGTAAGTCAACGGTAGATATATAGGGTCTATGGTTCTCTCGCTAAGGAGGGTCTTTCTTGAACCTCTCCATATATATATATATATATATATATATATATATATATATATATATATATATATATATATATATATTCAGGGTGCTTTTCTAAAGGAAATCAATTATAAACTAAAAACTCCAAACCAAGGGTATTTTTACAATGAAGTTGAAGGTTGAACAAATAAAATAAAAAAAATCTCAGAACCTCCCTTCTTTCCTTCCTTACCAGCACACACACACACACATACATTGTGTGTGGATAAATTACATCGCCACCACCACCGTCGTCAACCCATACGTCAACCCATACACTCCAACCCATACACTCCAGTACTCCATATCCTCTCTCCTTCATCGATCATTACCTCTCTATCTTCGATCCTAAAGAAAACTTAGATATGTATACATAACTCTATCACCACATGTATGTGCATGTACATATATATCAGCGTCACCTCGTCCATTCAATGCCACTAAAGCCCCTGTCTTTTGATGTAGGACAATTTTGAGAAAGATGAATACGAACTAAAAACGATAATAATAAGATAGAATTTGGGTGATTCAAGAGTGGAAGTGGAATCACGGGGACCCCATGGGTTTTCTGACTGCAGACATGAGAAATAAAGATGGATTGCAACCCTGGAAGAGTCATAATTCGATATTTAACGATATCTTTAAAAACAATGTCGTATGTCTTAGATAGGGTTAAATGGCGTTTTGATCACTCAACTGATTACTAACTTTCAATTGGGTCATCCAATTGAAAAAACTTTCAATCAGGTCACATATTAGTTAAAAGATTTCATTCGGATCACTAAACAAATTAAAATTTTCACGACCGTAGACGGAATCCGTTAACATGTTGGCAAATCAGCTACTACATCACACAAAATAACCCACCGCCCTATTATAAAACCCGACCCAATTATAACCCAATAAAACAAAATAAAAATAAAAACAAAACACGCAATTATAATTCTACCCCTCTTCTTCCCCACCCATCCATCTTCTTCTCTCTCACCTCTCACCACCTTCACCTCTATTATTTCCGGCGAGCGGCCGACCGGAATATTTTTCGGTGGTCGCCCTCTTCCCTCTCTATTTCTTCTTCTTCTTATTTCCTCTATTTTCTCCTTTTTCCCATTTTCATCTTCTCTGTTTCGTTTTAATCTCTCCCTCGTAGTCTCTCTTTATCTCTCGCGATTTCCTTCTCGATTTCCTTCTCTCTCGCTCAGTTCTCTCTTGATGCAGGACAACTTGTAAAAGTGATAATATATGATATAAATATGATAATAGATATAACTTGGGTGAATGAACCGCAGAACACCCACTACCCCAGGGGTTTCCCAACCGCAGAAGGGAGAAAAACTATGGATCGCAACCCATAAAAGAGACCCAATTCAATATTTCAATATATTCTCAATAATCAAGTCTAATTTAATACGTGGGGATTACAATACTTAGAGAATAGAAAACCTAATCAAATAACTGTTAAGATAGTGGTTGTAGTGAGTAATAGTAATATAGTAGTAAGGGTATTAGTAAAGGGTAATTGAGTCTTTTCCAATAAAGTTGTGTAGCTCTATAAGTAGCAAGGGTCAGTTGTACTTTTCTATTATGTTAAATATGAAAATGGCTTTGCCACCAAACTCTCTCTCTCTACTCTTTCTCTCTCCTGTAACTACTTTTCTCTATCTTCTTCTACAAGTTTCTCTCTTATCTCTCTCTACACTCTCTGCACTCTATATCTCTCTCAATTCTACCTGTCTTCTTCTTCTAATTCTCTGAATATATCTTTATCTCTGTTGTTTCTATCCATTACTTGCTTGTTTACTGTTATTTCAGTTTATATAAAACAGAAAACACCAAAAATAGTAACAAAATCAGTTCAGGAACCTCCGATTCCTGACAAATTGGTATCAGAGCTATAAATTTGATCAGCCACTGCTTCAATCATGTTGTGCAGTTCAAAACAAGTCCAGCGAAGTTGAAAGTTTAGTAATCGCAGCTGTATTCAGAGAGTTATGAATTCTGCACACCAGGTGTTTGATTCCTGTTCTCATTTACATAGAGCTGTTGTTAATTGAGACGTGTTAGCTGTGTTACTTGCTATTTTAGTTTCTATAGATATTTTCTAGTTATAGTTAAAGATATGAGTGCAAGTCTACTCGGTTATTGCAATTTTCAGTTGATTTCACTTGTTGTCGTGTGATAATTGGAGTGAATTGTGGATTGTGGATTGTTGAAGTGACTGAGGTTGTGTACTGGTGTTATTGTTGAGGAGTAGTGTACTTGTGTGTTTGTTGAAGTAGTAGAGCAGAGCTGAAGTAATTGAACTGTAGTGAATACAAACTGTTTGACAAATTTTCTATGAGAATGAGTTACTACAGAGGTGAAGGAAGTCTGTGTATACTGAAGGAGTGAAGTCCTACTTAGAATTGATTAGTATAAGTGCTGGAATACATTAAGTATCGTGCATAGAAAGTGTTTGATAAACTGACTGAGAAAAAAATTGTCTGGAACTGTTTGTATTTGGTCAGAATTGTTGTGAATTGCTAGATTTGAGGTGTAAATCTGTTGTTGAGTTAACTTGGTGAAGTGCTGTGGAGATCTATTGTGAAGTTGTTTGTTGAATTGTTGATAAGTGTTGAGAATTTTAGTTCCTGAGTTGTGAATGAAGTGGAGTACGATGGAGGAATTTGGAGATACAGTTTTTAATGAAATGATACAGGAAGTGCAACAACAGTTTCTCTGGTGTAGAGAGGTGATGGACAACAGGTTTCAGCAATTGGAAGAGTTACTTGAGGTTGCTACTCAGCAATTTCAAATGATGCAGCAGATGAGACCTAGGAAGAAGGAAGCAGGATTTGTTAATCCATTTGGAAAGAAGGATTGTGTTCAGGATAGGCAAGGAAAAATCTCTGAGTCAGGCAAACCTGATACCTTGAAGCATCTCAAGTTGAATTTTCCAAGGTTTGAAGGATTGGGGGTCACAGAATGGTTGCAGGACTGTGAACAGTATTTTACTATCTTTGACATCAAAACTGATAGAAGAGTAGCCATTGCTGGTCTACACTTGGAAGGGACTGCTAGAAGTTGGTATCAAGCTTATGCTGTAGGGAAAACTCAATTGGATTGGACAGAATTCTCCAATCAATTCATAGCAAGGTTTGGAGTAATGGAGCAGGAATTACTCTATGATAAATTCAAACAATTACAACAAGTAACCACAGTAGATCAATATTATAACCAGTTTGAGAAGTGCATGGAACAGATGAAGAGTAAGATGCCTTTCATTACAGAAGAATATTTTGTAGAAAGTTTCATTAGTGGATTGCAAGATGAGATTAAGCATACTGTGAGATTGTTGAATCCCACCACAGTAGAACAAGCCTTCAAGCAGGCTAGAAATTATGTTAGTTCCAAGGAGGTGGTGAAGAAAATTGATAAAGGAGGGAAGATTGCTGCTATGCAGGGTAAAAAACCAGCTACAATTGCTGGTAAAGTCAAACCAGGAATGATCAGGATCAAAGAAGAATTTGACGATATCCCTAAGCCTCGAGGAACTCCTGCAAGTAATAAGAGACAAGGAAAACAGGTGGAAGATTTCGGCAACTCTACAGGGCTAGAGGAAAGTGGGCAAACAGGGTTTGAAGATTCTAACCCTGTTAATCTCATGGAGGTTTCAGTGCATGCTATTGAAGGTGCAAATAATAATAGAACCATCACTCTCACTGGTAGGAGAAACAAGGTGGATTTTTCAATTCTGATAGATGGAGGCAGTACACATAGTTTCATTGATGAAAAGACTGCAACCAAGTTGAAATGTCAATTGATTCAAACTACACCAATGAAGGTGCTAGTAGCCAATGGTAATCACCTAACAAGTCAATTTGAATGTACAGACTTTTCATGGAGGATGGGAGACAAGGCATTCCAAACCACAGTGAGGACCTTACCCATGGGAGGGTATGATTTAGTATTGGGAGTAGATTGGCTGGGATCTCTAGGTCCAGTTACTTTTGATTTCAAGAAGCTACAAGTGCAATTTAAGGATCAAGGGCAAAAGGTAACTCTTCAGGGTAATGCACAACCTACTAAACCTATTCTCCAGCAGATGACTACCGCTCAATTGGTGAGGACTTGTCAGAGGCAAGGACATGGTTGCCTCTACTTGGTTTACTACACACCAACTCCAATACAAGGGGCAATAAACTTGCAACAAAAAGTAAACTCTTCTGAGTCAGTTGATGAGTCTGCATCTCAACTTAATCAGTTATTACAAGAGTATGAGGATTTGTTTCAACCTCCAGCAGGGCTGCCACCTGAAAGGAGTATTGAACATTCTATTGAACTCAAAGAAGGTTCTCAACCATTTTCAATCAGGCCCTACAGGAACTCATTTGATCAGAAAAATGAAATTGAGAAGTTAATGGAGGAAATGTTGGAGTCTGGAATCATTAGGCCCAGTACCTCCCCTTTTGCTTCACCTATACTATTGGTTAAGAAGAAAGATGGTACTTGGAGATTTTGTATTGATTATAGGAAGTTGAATTCCTTAACCATTAAGAACAAATTTCCTATTCCATTGATTGAAGAATTATTGGATGAGCTAAGTGGGGCTAAACTCTTTACTAAGCTGGATTTAAGAGCAGGGTACCATCAAGTGAGGATGAAGAGAGAAGACATTGCAAAAACAGCCTTTAGGACTCATTTGGGCCACTATGAGTTCACTGTGATGCCTTTTGGGCTCACAAATGCCCCTGCCACTTTTCAAAATCTGATGAATCAAGTCTTTGGGCCTTTTCTCAGGAAATTCACTCTGGTATTTTTTGATGACATCCTGGTGTACTCCAAATCTGATGAAGAACACTTGCAACATTTGAAGGAGATATTTGAAATCATGAGGCAGCATCAGTTATATGCAAAGAAATCCAAATGTGAATTTATGCAAGAACAGGTAGCCTACTTGGGTCATGTAATTACCAAAGAAGGGGTTGCAGTAGATAATACTAAGGTGAAAGACATGTTGGCCTGGCCTCTACCTCAAAGTATTAAGGCTTTAAGGGGTTTCCTGGGATTAAGTGGTTACTATAGGAAATTTGTGAAGAACTATGGGATCATTGCTAAACCTCTAACAAATTTGCTACAGAAGGACAACTTCAAATGGAATGAAGAAGCTACTAGAGCTTTTACAGAGTTAAAGGCTGCTCTAGTTAGCACTCCAGTCCTCAAGCTACCAGACTACACTAAGGAGTTTACTATAGAGACAGATGCCTCGAACACTGGAATTGGAGCGGTGTTGACTCAAGAAGGGCACCCTTTGGCTTACTTCAGTAAAGCATTGGGAATCAAGGGCCAAGCTATGTCTACTTATGAGAAAGAGCTCATGGCAGTAGTGGCAGCTGTGAAGAAGTGGACCCCTTACATCATGGACAAGCATTTCTTTATCAAGACTGACCACTGGGCTTTGACGTACTTAACAGAGCAGAAAATCAGCAACTTACTTCAGCAAAAATGGATCAGCAAGTTACTTGGATACAATTACACTATTGTTTACAGGAAAGGACAGGGCAATGTTGTAGCTGATGCCTTATCCAGGATGCATGAGTCAGCTAAGGAACCTACAGAAGTCACACCATGTATTGCAATCCCATGAGGACATGGAATGTACTTAAGGGGGAAGGACTGTTAAGATAGTGGTTGTAGTGAGTAATAGTAATATAGTAGTAAGGGTATTAGTAAAGGGTAATTGAGTCTTTTCCAATAAAGTTGTGTAGCTCTATAAGTAGCAAGGGTCAGTTGTACTTTTCTATTATGTTAAATATGAAAATGGCTTTGCCACCAAACTCTCTCTCTCTCTACTCTTTCTCTCTCCTGTAACTACTTTTCTCTATCTTCTTCTACAAGTTTCTCTCTTATCTCTCTCTACACTCTCTGCACTCTATATCTCTCTCAATTCTACCTGTCTTCTTCTTCTAATTCTCTGAATATATCTTTATCTCTGTTGTTTCTATCCATTACTTGCTTGTTTACTGTTATTTCAGTTTATATAAAACAGAAAACACCAAAAATAGTAACAAAATCAGTTCAGGAACCTCCGATTCCTGACAATAACCTAATGGACTATGCCCCATTAACAATTGGGCTCATCATAGATAAGCTACTTATTTAATAAACTAAAAGCCCCACATATAAAACATATAGATAAATATACTATTTATCTCTACACTAAACAAACATAATCTAATTAATAGTATATATATTAATTCTTTATTCTCATTCTCCATCATCTCTCTTTCCACCACCAAAAGTTTCGTTTCTCTCTTCCCATCCTTTTACCCTCATTTTTCTCTTCTTTCTCCCTCTGTTTACCCCCTGTCCATCTCCACTACCACCTGCCGGAAACGGCCATCTCCGGTAATACTTTGAAATACTAGTATTGGATTGTTAAACACCATCTCCGGTGATATTTTTTCAATTGTATTGAACTCCATCTTCGGAGATCAATTTCACGTGGATAGATCTTAGATCTCAAGGAGGTAAGGTTGTTGGACTTGGAACAAATTATATAAAATTACAATTCACCATTTTTATGGTTGCCGGGTGTTTGAATGTTTGATGCTTTTCACTGTTTTGTTGAAATAGAAATTGAAGATGGAAGAAGGTTGTAGAATAGTTGGGGGGTTTGTTGTGGATTGATAGCTCATTCGTATATGTATTTTTGTTGTTTAATGAATGAATAATGCATAAGTTATGGGTTATGGGTTTTATTGGTCTGACCTAAACATGCCACATCAGTTAAAATTCAGCCATGTCAGCTTGCTGAATCAATTTTCCGTCTGATATTTAATGGGCGTAACGGCCAGTGACTTGATTGAAAGTTTTAAACAGTGTAATGAGTTGACTGAAAGCTTTTTCAATTTCAATTGGATGACCTAATTGAAAGTTAGTAGTCAGTTGAGTGACCAAAACGCTATTTAACCCGTCTTAGATAATATCAGATAATATATGGGGATTACAATACGTATATAGTGAATGGAAATCCTAATAAAATATCCTAATGGAGTGAGGCATGTATACTTATAATCCTACATATAAAACATACAAATATTTAATCACTAATTTCTCTACTAAATATACTTAGTTTATTCTGTAATATAAAAAAAGTTTCCTTTTATTTTCATTCCTCCTCAAATATATAATATAATACGAATTGGATTCCACTTTAACATTAGGCAGCAAGATTTTACTAGTGATACAATTATCTACTTCACATGCTCTTTACTTTTCAAGCCTTTTCCAGGTGTGCTATGCAACATTTACATGTACTATTGTTGTAGACTATTTTATTATTATTATTATTGGACAGTAGGGCAAACATATGAGTACATTTAGTTCGGGATATAACAATTATGTGTTACATGAGGCATTGTATACACACAACATAAAGACTTCAGTTTTTGCAGGTTCGGGTTAAGTTAATGTCTGACCTACCAACTTTTGATTCATATCGTGTATATACATATATATTTTACCGAGGAGAGAAGTTACTATAAAACATAATTCTAGTAGATCAAGTGCATCTCACTGATGGTGCAATCTCGAAAGTTTAAATCATTGACAAAGGTATAATAGACATGCTTAAGCTCGAGATTGTATTCAGCATACTTCCTTAAACTAGGGCATTATGTGAATGCCCGGACATTATTATCATTATGTGGGCTTATCCGCTGATTTTGTCTCTTTAGCAATGTCATGAATACCTTTGACACTATCAAAAGAGGTAACTCGAAATTATGTACTAAGCAAAAGTTCTAGAAATTATGTACTAACAATCCTTATTCTTAGGGATTGTTAGTCTAGCCAGTGTCACACGAGGAATAGGAGTTCTAGGAAATGCTGTAACAACTTCCAATTATCTCCAGTTTTTTTCTTAGTGCTCTTTGTTATAAGTTATAAAAGACTGATATACGACTAATTATTATATCGATCACACGTAGATTCTTGATGCAAAATTTTCCCATCAAATATTGTATATGTTTTCCCTTCTCAGGAAAAAGTGGCTGATCCTTCATCAAGGCCATCCCTGTTAGCAGGTAACTTAGTTTTTCTGTTAAAGAAGTATTTAGTTCCGTCACTATTAATGGTAGCTCGTTTAATGGTTGGCTTGTTTCTTATAGAAATGTTATGGGTATTGAATATAAGAATATGCTTCTGCAATGGGATAGTGTAGTATCTTTGCTGCGTATTGGTACTCAGTATGTACCAGCTTGTATGCTCACTGACTCAAGGCCCTAATATTTATATATCTCCTCTCTTCAACTAGAGGGTTCCTTGGAAGAAAAAAATGATGTCCACCTATCTCCCCTGTCTACCTCCTCCCTGCTAAAAAAGAGGAAAAACTTGTATAGAGTTTCACATATCACAAGCGTACTCAGGGGCGGAGCCACGTGATAACTAGGGTTACACTTTGCTAGCTTGAATTTTAATTAATATCATATACGCAACTTATATTCACAAAGTTCAGATAGTTAAGTTGGCATAAGGCACATTATGATGTTTTTGGTTGAGGATTCCCGGGGTTCAAATTCCCTTGCAACATTTTATTTATTCTATCCATCCTAACTATAATTTAGAATAGAATGTTTCTGTGTACCATATGTTTACAATGCTGAGATGGTTGACTTGTGTAAAGCATTAATTATATTATAGAGAGGGCCACGTACAAATCTTGCCATCAATATTGTTTTTTGTACACACATGTATCTTGTACTAACTTAGGAGGAAGCTCTGCCTCCACTTTATACCACTTATGAGAACTATATATGTAACAGGCTACCACAAGTAAATTCTGTAGTTTGTCTTAAAAAATTCAAATTGCAGAAGGAAGGAGAACTGAAGATGAGGCCTTGTGGAACAAGTCCCATTTTCTAATATTTCAGAAAGCAATCAGACTACTGGCTACAAGACATCCTCTACTCACTGATTCTAAAATGACTCAAATACCCCTAACACTATCTCATTTTCTTTTACTAATACTATTACTAGCATAATATGGATACTGCTCAAGTTGACCACAAGCTGAGATTATCATTGCAACTTACTTTTGTTTTCCTTCACTGGTCATTCCTATGTCTTGGAACAGTTTAGTTACACCTTTTGACTGGCTGCTTTGTACAAAACCATGATTGCTTTGCAAAGAGCCATGAGGATCAAAGATAAGCACATTACTTACCGAATTTGCTAGACTTCTCACCCCGGCTAGAAGAAATTGCAGATTTTAGGAAATGTTTGATAGCTATCTTGCAAAGGATATCTTCAACATTTTTTATCATGTTGGTAAAAATCATTGGAATGACTTCCTCAATAACACTTTGTTTCTCCTAACCTCTGTAATAAACTTCTTCATCCTTGTAATTAACAACCACCTTTATTGTGTCACCCTGTCCATGTCAACTTTAGACCTAGGTCATAGGTGGGTATGCAGGCAGCCTGTATCCGCACAATTTCACTAGCTTCAAAACGAAAACTTAATAGGCTGCTGAGATCATTAACTCCAAAAAGGGAGCGCATTTTCTTCCCCAAGCATGCTTCGAATCATGAACAACTTCCTTAGTTGACGTACTAGTTTTCCAAATCATTGCAGGTGACATATTTATCCTACAACGATAATCGACCATTCATCTCAAACTTCTCTTTAGGGTTGTTTCCAACAGAAGACATATTGTTATCTTCCGTGAACATGTACAATAACTAGAACCGGTCCATAATATTTTTATTTGCCTCATTTTCAGGACGTAGATTACTATTCTGGAAGTGTTTATGGAACTTTATAATCATCTGGAGGCTCTAATTTAAAAGAAGTTTACTCATCATGACTACTGTACTGCAAGGATGATCATAATCTCAATTATTCCACATTCCTTCTTCCCATAAATTGTCGTATAGTAACTCATGTTCCACTGCAATATCAGGCTTCTTGTGGTCATTTACGCCAAACTCCTTTACATTTTGTTCCCAATCCTTTAACCAATCAGAAGTAGTATCTGCTCCCTCAAAATCAGGAAAATTCAGATTGTGATGTTTTAGAGACTCATGGCTGGTTCTTGTAAAAGGTGCAAGTATTACCTTCTTCACAGGGGGTTTCCATCCAAACTGATTATCAAAACCTTTCTTCTGCACGTGCATCTGCCTTAGTAGGTCCATGCTTTGTACAACAATTTCAATCTAGTCCTCGACTTTTTGCAACTTGGCATTAGTGTGTTCCTTGTGCAGTAAACTTTGGTGTTGCAACTGTGAAGATCATTGTAATATCTTCCTCTTCCCCCTTCCATTGTATACAACTCTCCTTAACAGAATATTATCTACAATATCAACCACCTGATTCTCCAAGTTGCACACACAACACTACTGGAGTCGAGTATTCACCACCGAATTTGAACACACGACAACAAACCGATACTAATTTCACATCTCCTTCTATTAATTAACATTCACTAGTTGTAATATACCACAACCACAAGTACTAACTTTAATTCTCCTTACTACCTAATAAAAACCAAAAACTACAACTGCACACAATCTGCACCACTACCAAAATTGAATCTCAACACCAGCTCAATATCATATCACGACAGAGAACAATTACTTGCTTCAAACCTCAAATTATTCAAATATCACCTCTAACAACTTAATTAACTTGAGATCAACTATTATTTTTGTTGTTTTTCATCAAATACCGTAAGTAACAACTAAACCGGGAAACGAAAAAAAATAGAATTCTTCAACAATAATTAACTAATCTGTGTAGTAAAGGGTGTGCGATATGCATATCTCAATGAATATCGAACTGATTTACACTCTGTAAGCTTTGTGTGACTCATCTCAACTGCTGCAATAAGAATTTTAAGCGAAGATGATCAATATATAGCTCTGCTACCAATTTATTAGGAACTCTAGGTTTCTGAGTTGGGTTTTTGAATGTTTTTGTGATTTTATATATTTGTATAATTGTAATTGCAAATGTAGAGATTGAGCAGGAAAATAGATAGAATCAGAGAGATATAAGCACAAAAATGTAGAGAGAGATCAGAGGATTAGAGATTTAGCGATAGAGAGAGAACTTGGAGAAGAAGATAGAAGTTTCTAGAGAGAGAAAGACTGTAGAGAGAGAGACAGGTGGAACGAGTTCCATTTTCTATTATTTCATCCGAGCATAATCTGAAAGTACAAACATGACTGCTATATATAGGCTGCTGTCTATTAGACATCCTCTGCTAACTGATTCCAAAATGACTCAAATATCCCCAACATATTTCATATTCTTCTACTAATAGTATTACTACTTGCATAACTCCTGATAGGTCTGTCTGCCATAATTGACTTTTCAACTTATATTTCTTCTCTCCTATTTGTTCTTCTAAACTTATATATTTATATTTTGGTCAAAGCCTTGATAGAGTAAGCCAAGATCTTTCTTCACGAGTTAAAATAGTCCCGATAAGTCCATTTATGCATCTTTTTAATCTACTTCGTAATACAAATACCCACCTCCATATTGCCTCTATCCATCCACCAACATCCCCATCACTTAATGCATAGGTCTATTATTTTAGTGTTTATGTAAACTCGAGCTAGTGCATAAACACACTTTTTGGTATGGGGAACATGAGTGGATAATTGTTATATATGTTACTAATTAGTTTACAAGAATCGAGAATTTTTATATATGTTACTAATTAGTATATATGTGTATAGTTGAGAGAAAATAAAATTATTTAATATATATGTTTTATGTTATTAATTAGTTTATAATTAGTTCATATGTATTTAGTTTAAAGAAAATTAAAATTATTTTGTTTATATGTTTTATATATGGGGCTGGTAGTATATTAATTAGGGATATTCTTAATGGCACCCTTTTGGTATTGGCTTTTATGAATGGTGCCACTACTTATTTTTGACTTATAAATGGTACCATTATGTATTTGACTGCCTGTTAAAAATAGCATTCTGTCACCCCAAACATTAAGTTAACGTTTAAACATAAACAGATGCCATGTGCTTGTGATTTTAGCAAAAGAACAGCCGGTAACAAAGCTTTCAACACCTCAGCTGCACTAATCTTCTAATCCCCATGATCAGCCTTCAACAATTCACACAAAATCTGAACCAAAGCCCGGAAACTTATCCAAATGAATCAAACCAAGCACCATTTCCAACCTCTCAAGCACACAAACAACATCCTCACATCAAGTTTCCGACTTTCGTTAACACCCACACATTCTCCCTCACCTTCCACTTCTTCGACATTCTCCCTCACCTTCCATTTCTTCAACATTCTCCACCCTAAATCTTGACCCGAATTTCTAAAAAACCTCCTAATCTAACGCATAAGAGAGTAAAAACGGTCAAAACAGGATCATTCGAAGACAAAAGTAAAGAAAGATAAACTTTTGCAGCCAAAATCGCCAAACGGGTCGTGCCAGACTCCATAGCAGAACAAATCGGATCCATCTGACCCGAAAAAGTGCTCAATATCAACCAGATTGTTGGTTTCAAGAGTGTAATCAAGAAGGATCTGAAGGGCTAAAAGAGTTTATTCAGAAATGGGGGAATGAGATTCTAGGTTTGATACGATTTGGGTAATTGTATCATCCATTTTTTTAATTTGGTTAGAGCTTAAAGATTGTATCTTGTCTTGTGAATATATAGATGTACAGATACAAGGTTTTGTACGTATTTTTAAGCTTATTTCGTATTTTGAGTGTATTTTTTTAAAATATTAATTGATGTGTCAATAACGTTTGACTAACGTTTTAGTGGACGGAATGGTACTTTTAATCCTAAACTATAACTATAATAGTACCGTTTGTAAGTCAAAAACAAGTAGTGGTACCATTCATAAAAGTCAATACCAAAAGGATGCCATTAAGAATATCCCTATTAATTATGTAGGTTATTTATAATAAACCCAATCATGCACGGGCCTTAGTTCATTATGTTATTTTATTAGGATTTCTATTCCCTATATAAGCATTATAATTCCCACATTATATTAGACGTGGTTATAGGAATAATATTGATTGAGTCTCTTCTTGGGTTGTGGTCCATTGTTTTATCCTTCCCTTGCACGGTTGGGATTCGGGAAACCCTTAGGGTAGTGGGTGTTCAACAGTTCATCCACCCAAGTTTATTGTCATTTTTGTTCAATTTCATATATTTCATCTTTCTACAACCTTCCTGCATCATTTTTACTATAATCATAACTCTACTGAGTTCAATGATTATTCATAGAAAACAAAAAAAAACATATATTAAAAATTAACTAGATCAAACTACTTCATCAGCAGGCTTCCATATATTTTATAACTGTAGCCTATAAAATATGTTGCTTTCCTATTGCTAATAAGCTCATAAACCTTGTAGATATATTATACTCTATATTTTCTACCAAGTAATGCTTATACGTACACGCAGAATAAATAATATTCCAACTATTGAATTCTCTTAAACATCTCTGATCTAAGGTTATGATTGTGTAATGTTATTGGTGATTAAAAATCTCCATCTGCAGGTGGTCCTACTGGGAAGCTTCTTTGGCAAAATGGTCAAGTGCTGGAGCAGATTTCTGCAAATTTCAGGTCTTATCAGGTGAGATCTATATGTTTGTGTTTCTATATCTTGGCTCCTAATAAGGTATGGATTAGGAAGTCCACCTTCTACTAGAAATTCCCTTTAGCCTGAAGATGGACACCCAAACTTCATAATTTTGGGTCACTGCATTAAATGAACCAACAAAGTATTGTTTGAATCATGACATTATTATTTTCATTGTTGGAGTTTTAATTCCTTGACATAGCACCTATTCTTTATATTGCTGGTTTGTTACTTATTCATTCTGATAGGCCAGGCTAATGTCTCTCCCAATTTTTCTTCAGATACACGAGAACATTGGGCTGTTTTGCCAAGCTCGGGATAACATTCTCCAAATTTTGAACAAGTATGTTTGCCTCATTTCTCCTGTACTATTTTACCATTTTATTTTTTTAGGTGCTGCTGCATATTATACAAATGAATGATTCTGTTATCGTACTCTATTTCCATCCTATCAACTTAAAAAAGTGTGGCTTAAATGAAGTTCTTGTTTTTCTGTAATAGTATAATGAAGCCATTCTAATATTAGCGATATTCTATCACTCCGAATATATTAGATTTGTGAAGTCTTTTTTTGTTTTAACTGATAAGAAACTCATGATAGAAAGCGTGTTTGTTAGTAAAAAAAACTTCTGTAATTCTTCCAAGTTGGATAATATGCACCATAAAGAAGAGTACATAGGCAGTAGGTAGTAGGTACCCGTTACCTATAAAGAGAAGAAGCATGTAACTAACACAGCATAACACACAAAGGAGATTAAATTTACTTCACCACATGAAAGGACATCAATTAATACTTTTCTTTTTAATTGAATGATGCATCAAACATCAGCACCTCTAAAATAGGTTTTTTCAATAGTTCTTATTATGCTGACAGCACCTTCATTTTTTAGTGAACACTGTTTTTATGAGTAACAGGACCTTCCATCTAATAGATCCCACTGGGTGCTTATGACAATGGGAAGACTGTTTAAGACCAAACTTGAGACATATTCTCCCTTAACAGGACGATTGTTTGGGTGCTGATGTGCACAAACACATTTTATAGGTGCACACCCAAAGTTGGTCATAGGACTAGAATATCCTCAACACATGTTTAATATTTTTATTTGTAAAGTTTATATATGGCCTATATTGCTTTTAAAAATGTGTAGAATTGCTAAAATACATCAATAATAGACAACTTTAATTTGAGTATTGGACACAACAAATTTTCAAATATTATTATGATGTTTCTCTTTATGATTAAAGGTCCCAGTTCTGGTTTTTTTTATAAAAAAATAGATATTATTTAAAAAATTGTAAATTTGAAATACAATAATTGAACACCTAATATCTACACAAAAATTTAACTTTGATTCTTTAATATTTGATGAAACTATAGTTAAAGTTTTGTAGAAATATTATAAGAAATTCCGTGCTTTATTTAATAATATTATATTAATTATAAAATAGACCAATTATCAGACACATTTATAATTTCCTAATAAAATTTTTAACAAAAATAACTTCACTTATAATTATGAGCACTTGCTCATTTAACTTTAGCAAAATTATAATATTTATTTATTTATTTATATAAATTTAACAATAAAGCTAATTATATACATAGAGAGAATATGCAAGTAAAAACTAATAATTGAATAGGACTTGCATATATTAAATGAGTTATAAATTTTTCAAAGAAAGTTTTTTACCTTCGTAATTCCATAATTTATTTAATAAAATTCAAGTGAAAGTATTAAGTTATTCAAAAAATTCTCTAAAGTAGAAGATAAACTTAAAATAAAAATTAAGTAATTAGACAATAATGGTCGTTTGGTCTCTTAGCTAACGATGGTGTGCATCAATAAATTGATGGTGTGCACGAATAAATTGATAGTGTGCACATATCACCTCCCTCTTTTTTCTAGTTGGGGCTCCCGGTAAAACTTGATGGAGACCTCTTTTCATAATATATATTAATGAAATCCTTTTGTGAAATAAAATTTACAAAACAATATGTATAAATATCTATACATTGATATTTAGTTTATGAAAATCTACTCTTTTATATTATTGTAATATTGTAATAGTATATATGTTACATGTGCTTGGTAATAAGTTCGTATGACTAGTTTGCACTCTGATTTGTTGATGTAAAATAGTTTCAGCCATTATATCCTATATATAATTAGTGTAATGGACTTACTTAACGTGGTTTGATCGTCAGGATAAAAAATATCATATTCTTAAGTAATATTAGTTAATAAAACAATCAAGGTTTGATTTCCTGCTCATGAATTATTTTAGGTGTTGTTTGTAAGTGAAGTGATTAAGTTTCGATTCCTCCTACAAGAATTAAGTTAGGGCCTCTTTGGCAACACTTAAAGTGGTCTCGATCCATTTTAAGTTGGCATGTTAGGTGTTTGTGTCCACTTATATTTTTTAGGTTAAAGCTAGTTTTAGTTCATAAAATTTTAAGTACCTTTGAGGGACTTCTTTCCAGGGTTTTTTTTCTCACAGCAAACTCTAATATAAAAACACATTTGAGGCACCCTTAAACTCATGTTTTATTTGTTGTCTGTATTGTATTTTATACTTTTATTTTATGTTCAATAATATAAAATTTATTTTTTTAGTCAAAATTTACCAAATAAATTCACTTCAAGTAAAATTACCCAAACAAATACATTCAAACTTAAAGTAAAAAATTTCACTTTATAAAGTCATAAGTAACTTATTTTAAGTTAACCCAAACGGGCTCTTAATATTATTGTTAGAGGAAAATAAATTGAATCTAAATATTAAAACTGAATAAATATAAATTTCTAAAAAATGAATAAAGTTCGATTATACCCAACTAATATAATAAATATTAATAAGATATAAAAAAGAGTCCCTGTTATATGCTAGTATTAGGCAACAATGACTCTGTCCTGCTGATTTAAGCAAGACCTAGTTCAGTTCTACGCAGTTCACCTTGCAACCCAAAGATTTAGATACCTATTAACATGTATGTGTTTTAGTAGTAATCAGGAAATTATGGTTGGCTTTGAAAGTTGCACTTCCACAGTTTGTTCATTGATAAATAGATTGTTTACCAGTACCTCGAAGAGAAACGGGCCCTCCTAGTCTTGAGGTTTAGAGCCTGTAAATTTTATATTAGAATCACCTCATTTCTGTTCAGTAATTTATATTTAAGCCTTGACAAGTATTACACTAATTGAGAAATAAATTATAAGGTTTCTTCTATAAGCTTTAGATAGAAATGCAAAAGGTATTTAGGTGAAGCTAAGGATGTTTAAGGGTACCCCTGGATAATAAAAAAGGTTGAAGTAATAAAGTTTCATGTGTAAAAGGGTGGATATAACAGAGACTGTATATCTTTCCTCGACTTGTATAAAATGGGAGTTAATGTATGTCTATTTATTATCTAGCAGCCTGCGTGATACTCAAGATGTAATGAAGCAGATGCCGCCTCTTCCAGAGGAATTAAACGAAGAGCTAGCTAATCTCATTCTTCCTCGGAGAACCTTCTCCATGGAAACCATGACTCATAATCATAACGGCATGTTGTAAAGCATGTTGGCACTGGCTAGATCTCTCATCTCCACCATACTTCAAGAACCGATAAAAAAAACTCCGTGTCATTTTAGTTTCAACATCACCAATTACATATATCGGGCTGGTGTCTATCTTGAACCACAATCCAAAGGGTATGGGGTTAGTTTTTTTTTTATTGCTTTTAAGTATTTTCGTATTGAAATAATGTACAGTAATTATAAATATTGCAGGAAAGTGGTATGCTAAGTGCAACAATCATTATAAAATGGTCTTGGTGATGTTAATTATTTTTGATTGCCACAATGATTATTTGTTATTAATCAAGTGTATTGGTGATTCCTATAGGGTTTACAATCTTGCTATTTGCTGCGTAATTGTATTTTGTTTAGTAGTAAATGTTTTTTTTTCCTCTGAAAAAACATGTTCCTATAATGTAATTTAGAGGAGCAATTTGTAGTGCATCAGTTCTGAATATATAGTATATCATCTCTCTAAAGAAAACATTTCCAGCTGTTACTGAAAAATCTAACTCTTGGGTACAAAGATATTTTATATAGAAGAAATAGAGAAGACATTACCTAGATCCAGAGATCCTAACTCAAGCAGACTTTCTGCAAAACCTCTGGTATATTAGAAATCCTTCAATATGTTGTAAACCAACATCATCCTACACACTGAAGTCAAAGATGAACAACCCTGAAGGTCCTGAGGGTTTGACCGGCAACAACTATATTTTTACTTGTGCCTTCTCCAGTTTTTTTAAAGTTTTAGTATTGAATGCTTTTTTCATCAAGCTCTCTACAGTTGTTTGTGTAGAGTTCACATCTCTAATCTGCCACTAGAATCTCATGTTTCTTTCTCCAGTTTCTTGTTGTATCTATTTAATATTTTTAGGACCTCACTACCTAGTATTGTAGCTTCTTGTAACTTTGATTCTTTAATCCTTCCAGTCTCTTTGCTTCTTAGATTTGGGATTCCCGGAGCCTGCTCTTGCACAAGGCAATACTGGTTACAAGGTTTGGTTTTGTCTTCAATCTCTCTGATGAGAACGAAATTGCATTGATTGCTTACTTTGTTCGGTTTCTGGCAATTCCAAATCCCTGAACTCCGAGAGTTCAAACATTGAAATGCAAAGTCGTTTAACAATAACTCGAATGAACATTTTACTGTTATCAAACTTGACATCGTTAATCATAATAAGATTCCAAAGCAAGGTAAAATGAACTGTATAGGTTGAAAGAATGTTCCATATAGCCTCCTAACCTGTGTCAGTACTATAGCCTTGATCCAGATAAAGGGCTTGGTTTGTTATACATATTAGTTACATGAGATGAGGTTAGTTATATTTTTGTTTATCATTTAGTTATAAAGTTTAGATAAGCTTTTGCAACAAGATATTGTGGGTCTTATGGCCATTTCATAGAGAAATTATGCCTATATTTATGTGATGGACAGGAATTAGCATAGGAAGAAACATATTTATTATAGTATTTTGTATCCGAGTATGCAAAATAAAAGTAATATCAATCTTTCAAATTTTGCTACAATACATGGTGCTGCAATGTAGTGTAATTTTACCTCCAAATCTCATTTTGTAGTTATTTAAAGTAATAAGTTGAAATTTTATTTTTAAGTTAATTATTGTTTAGATAATTTTATTATTATGTGTAATTTATGAGTTATTAAATATTAATAATTAAAATAAAATTTATAAATTTTACATTTGAATCGTAATATGATTTTTTATCAAAAAGTTGTAAAATAAAATATTTTTTATTTAATGAAAGGAAACCAATTGTATATTTGTATTAGCATAAAAACACATGTCTTCATATTTTGTTTGTAATAACATAGAAGCTCGCGAAGGTATGAGCCTTAATTTTATATCATATTTTTTATATGGGGGTACAAAATTATGTCCAAGTCGATGACAAACGTATTTAGAACGTTTGATTGAATTAAAACACAATTCAGACGCGAAATAAAAGAAATGGACTGCCACCCAAACATATGCAATGACGAGATAGAGTTTGCTTGTTGCTCTCAACTATCAAGTGCTTGATGGGGTTCAGTTTATAACTCCCCTTGGCCGCCGTTGTGACGACAATTGACGAGTCGTGCTCCGGAGTTTGAAAAATGAGAAAAAAGAGAAGAAAATTTTAAATTTTTTTTCTTTGAATCGAACTCCCAAATTTTTTCCGAAGAGAATAGAAAAGAAACAGAAAAATTCTCATAAATTTCTCTTCAATTTTTTTTCTCGAAAATGGGATAATGGGAAAGAAACTCTCACACTTCTTTTTAAATAATACCCAATGTATTACTTTTTTCAAAATTTTCTCTTCCTTATTACCATAAACTCGGGGAACACGTTTAAAAAAATTATGCTTTTTTTCCTTTCACCTTCTTTTCTTTTCTCTTTTTTAATAAAAAATTGTGGAACACGGTATAACTAAAAGATAAATGTAGTCTGTTCATACAGCATGCAAGCAAGCGAGTGCCATATCTATTTATTCGTACTATGTTATCGTAAATTTTTTATTTGAATTGAAGAGTCATATTACTTCTACATTTAAAATAATTATTTTAAAATTTTTATTTCCTTTATATGAATTAGTGTAAAACTAAAAACAAATTACAATAATTACATTAGACTATAAATATAAAAGATTTTTTAATATTAAATTTTACACTTGTTTTAATCCACGATTTATTCAAACCAAAATTATAATCATCTTTCGCTCAATGTGGTCGGACTCTTGTGATCAAATCATCAATACTTCTCCACCATCTTTTACGTATTTTTAAAAAAAAGTTTACAAATATATAATAGAAAAAATCAGGCCAATAAACTTTATATATATATATATATATATATATATATATATATATATATATTATTAATTGTTATATTAAAAAATGATAATATAATTAAATTTTAAGATAGTCAAACCATAAAAAAGAAAAAAATATAGAATTTATTTTAAAAACTAGGCTTTAAAATTATACTAAAAATTGAGAAGGATATATATTAAAAATTAAATTTTATTTTCAAAAAAGAATATATACAAGAAGACGCAAGGCTTTATTGTTTCTCATTTACGGCACTAGGAAGATTTCAAATGTTAATTTGTGTCTGCCTGTTGATTAACTGCACGTGATAATATTGAAACTGCAGTTTTATTTTAAATATACTCTCTCTGAAGAATTGTCAAACGGCACTATTTTGGAATATTAGTTTCAATTTTTTTTAAAATCATATTCAATAATTGAATTAAATATTATTCAGTTTTGAAACATTGAAATATAAATTTTAAAGAGATAATTTAATTTTATTATATTTTAAAAATGATCATTTAAACTGAATTTTATGTGTCGGAAAAAATAAAGAAGAAAAAGGAGGTAAGATCCGTTTAATTTATTTTATAAATAGTTTATAAATAAAATAAATGTATATATTTTTCAATTTATATCTATATTATATTATTAAAATCGAAATATTAAATGTTTGGTTGGTTACTAATTTGATATAACCAATTATATTATATTAATTTCAAATTAATATTATTAATTTTAAAAATACAAATAATATATATTATTTATATTCTATATTCTATTCAATTTAAAATTTAAATTTTTTTATATGTATTATAATTTTATTAAAATAATATTTATAAAATATTAATAAATACCTCCTGGTAAGAATTATAAAAAAAGTCATTGTAACATAAATGAACTTGGGCTGTTGAGCATGTGTAAAATAAGATAAATGGACCGGATGACATGACAGTTAGAGATAAAATCCGAAGGCCCCATCTCGTGTTTGGTATGGTTGTATATTGTTGACAAATTAGTCTTATTACTAGATTACTAGATTTTATCATTTTTTTATTATTAATTTAATTATGAGCTTGATGTGCCTGATGATTATCTCAGGTAGTTAAAATATTTTATAATACAAACATAAGGGTATATATGTAAATGCACATGAAATAACTTAATATTTATAAAAATGTTACTCAAAATTTATACTAAAAACTGATATAATCTCAGGTAGCATCCTGAGATCTTCCACGTGCCCAGTTTTCTCTTTAATTATTTATGTTAAAGTTATTTTGAATAACCGGAATATGTATGAATACGATCGAATTAGACTCATGTAATACTTACATTAAGTTAAATACATTTTTCAGTGAGTTGGACTTGTTAAATAACGAAATATTTTGAACACAAAGTAAAGATGGATTTGTCACGATTTACGATCATGTATATTTTTATGATTTGTATTTATATTACTATTAATTATGTTGAATTTGAGCTGCTAAATTTTCATCAAATCAAATATAAGTATAGTTCAAATCGAATATAGGTATAGTTTCTGAAGATTTTTTTTTTTCAATTAACTATTTCCCATGTTTGATTTTTCACTTGAATCATGAATTTGGTGAGAAATTTAACATTCTTCAACTTTCTTGACCAAATCAGTTATCAATTCCTAATTAACAATCTACTGCCATTAATTTTAGCCGATTATATGTCATAGTTGAAAATTCAAAACAATGCTACACCCTTACACGTCTTTTCTATTAATTTATATTCTAATTTTGTTGAGATTTTTAATGATATTAATATATACTCCTTTGATATTAATATTTCAATATTTTATTAATTAGATTTTGTAGTATTAAATTTCAATATTAAATTTTATAGTTGAAGATTTTGTAGTATTAAATTTCAATATTTTATTAATTAGATTTAAATTTTAAATTTATATTAATATATATTTAGTATTATAAATATTAGATTTAAATAGCTAATGATTATGGAGCCTTTGATCTATGTTAATATTTTAGATAAAATTTTTAACGCTTATTTTTATAGAATATAATAATAATATAACATAATAGTTATTTTTGTAGTTGATAAGAATCGATGAATTTTGGTAGTATTTGGATAAGATTTCTCTTATTCTTAGGATATAATTTGCTGACGTTTAGGAACATAAATGAATAAGTTTGTGAATAAAATTTAAAATCGGTTTCTTTTAAGTAATTTGATTTAATTAATAATTGAATATGAGGTTGAATATAAAATTATGTTTTTTTTGATAAATAAGTTAATTGAATTTTATATCTGATCCACTCGAACTGGATTAATTTAGTTTGAAACGACACGAATTCAATTCAAATGTATGTGATTCGCCTCTATTCAAATAATATATATATATATATATATATGTGTGTGTGTGTCATTATTTTACCGAAAACACAAAAATCAAATCAACTTATATATTTGGGATTTTTTCATAAATACTCAACTTTTAATTTTCTTCTTGCAAAAATACTACAATATCATTTTTAAAATTTTTTTACAAAAATACGTTTTGCAATTATGTTTGCAACTCAAATTTTAGAAAATATTGCGAAAATATGTTTTATAATTTTGCAACCTAATTTACAACATGTGAGCTAAAATGAAACTTAATGCAATCTAAATTAGTTACACAGTTTAAATTAAATGTAACCTCTTTTTTTATTGTTCCCGGTTATTTTTTGGGTAATCTGCTCCCATGCAGCAAACACTCAAATCTGAACTTCACACTTTGTCGCCCTTCTTTCATTCCTCGCGAGCAGGAAGCACACCAGTAACATGTGTTGCGTGATTCTACTGTATTTTTTGCACTTCACTGGGTGGACAGTTGATTGGAAGATAACTTCAATTCACCCGGGGCGTCGCTAAGTGGCTCTTCTAGGCAGGCAGCTGCAGCTATGTGACAACACTAGAGAGAAAGCGCGCTTTCGTGTAATACATGTTATGTCCTCCCATGTATAAGAACGCTTAAAGTACGTAATGAAGCACGTTTCAACTGCAATTTTCGTATATTTATAAATATTTTCAGAATAAAATAGTATTTTTACAAAAAAAATCAGAAATTGGTAAAATTATAAATAATTTCACAAAAAGTAGTATTTTTTTGGTAACTTCCCTATTGATTTAAGCAAATAAAGTTGGAGACACATCTCTTACAATTTTTCTAAATTCTATTTTCAATATCTCAATTTCGGAAAATTCAAATCAATTAAATATTTTAAATAAAACAAAACTGATCAATTAAGAAATTTTAATAATATTAATGAGCAACAAAAAATTATTTACCTCAAAATCAACCCTAAAAAACAAATAACGCACGATCACTTTTTGGTAATAATTAATGAAATAAAAAATAATAATTTATATAAAATATCTAATAATAATAATTAACCGAATGTTAGAATATTAAAATACTAATAGTTATGTCTTATAATACAATTAGTATAAGGAATTTAAGATGTTTTAGTCGGGTCCTTAAAAAAGTATTAAAAGATAAAACTAAAAAATTAATAGTATAATCATACATATTAATTTAAAATAAAATATTATTAAAAGAATAAAAGTAAAAGAAATAAAATTAAAAATGAAATATTAAAATATAAATACATGATAAAATACTAATATTAAATCATTTTTAAAATATAATAATATACACACAAATGATATTAAATATTATTAAAAGAATAAAAATAATAATAAATAATAATAATAAAATGTTAAGAAGTCACGACTTACATATTTTTTCCCTATGAATCAACGATTTTGACTAGATGATTGAATTAACTATTTTGACTAATGAATTAAATTAGTTGTTTTAAATATTTTTTTTATAAATAACTGTTAAATTAATTATTTCTATTTTAAATAGATATATGATAATCATTTAATTGAAAAAACTCTTTTAAATAATTTTTTTAAATTAACTTATTAAATCCAAACCATTATTTTATTTCAAATCTCTAACTTCTAAACAACACCATCAATAAATAAATTAGTTATATAATAGTATCAGCACTGGTCTTCTGTACATTCATACACTAAACTTTTAATTTTTTAATTTTTCAGACTCGAGATTATATAAATAAAGTAATAACTGCAAAATTAAAATAATTGACCAGGACTCATTGTGAACGTGTGGACCGAGAAAACTTCTGTTAATGTAAAGTGAACATTGGTCCAAATAAATGATTTAATAAACAAGTGGGGTCTACTTTAAAATATTGGAATAGGTTGTGGGTCCACAAGTAAATATTGGACTTGGAAAAATTTGTTGAAATCTTGACTTTTGGTGGTATAATGTTAAGCAGCCAACTTGTTAAAAGGTCTATTATTTTCTAGATACATGTTTTTTGCTTATATTGTATGTATATATAAGCATGTAAAAGTGGAATTCTAGAGCTTTACTTCTCATTTCTCATTCCATACAATTATACAAACCAACCCATCCTCCTAAAAATTTTCATTTTTTCATCATATATACTGTTTCTTGGAGGTGTTCTAACTCGAAGTGAAGGTACCAGCATCATGCATATACAGTATATTTTAAGGCCCATTTCGAATTTCATTATAAGTTTTTTATAATTCGATTAGCTGAATGGTAGTTTAATCAACTTCTTATTTAATATAATACGCTACTTTTGAGATTTTTTGAGCTTGTGAATAAAGGATTCTACTTTGTGTATTTACAAAAAGTAAATGCAAAATCTGCTGCTCTTTACTTACAAAGCAAGAGTCATGTTTTCCCATTAAAAAGTGAAAACCACTTGCTTTTTAAGATCCTGTGGATTTAAAAAGTTTATACATGAATCTATATACAATAATCAGGATTCAGGGGAAATTATAACTTTTCTATTTGATTATAAATGTGCATGTGTGTGTATTGTTCTTAATTTTATTAACATATTCACAGGTTTGAAGATGGGCTTGACAAAAATGGTTATATCTCTCTTAGTTCTGGTGATATTATTCATAAGCTTCTCTAGTAGTATAGGACAACCAATCCCTTCTGGTAATGAAGCAGGTGAGTCTGTGCTTTTCTTTCATGTTTTAGTTGCTAATTACTTATGTTTCTGTCATTTTTTTACATTGTACCCACTTATTTCGTCTCGCAAGGATACGATATACAAAAGGGAGGGTACGATATACGCAGACCGCTCAAAAGAGATAGGAGAAGTTGTTTCACATTGTCCTTGGTTTATAATGAATAATCCATTTCTTAAAACTGACTCATGAGACATGGAATTTAAGACTAAGGATGTATTGCTAAATTTACATGTTTTGGGTTGAGTATAAATTTTTATCATGTGTGTAGATATGTATATGCATGGTTCATGATATGTAATTACTGAGTGATTAGTTGTTTCATTTTAGAATTACAATATTTTTTTTGCTTTTCTTTTTTCAGGAAATAATTCGGTAGATACCGAAAATGGCACCCAACCCATTAAACAAAAAGATGATACAGTAAGAGTGGATCCTTTAGATCATCTAAGGAAATACAGAGGAGGATATGAAATTAGAGACCTGCATTATTGGAGTGTAAGATTAAAATTTCTTCCTTTAATTTTGTGTGTGTGCGAGTGCGTCTGAAATCATAATTTTTATTCTCTGTAATCATCTTGTGCAGTCGACTGTATATACAGGGGTACCTGGCTATGCCTTGGGAGTGTTATGGCTTCTTTGTGGAATGTTATATGGATTATATCTTCTTGTAACCAAATTGTGTTTCAAGAGTTATGACAAGAGAAAGCTGAGGAAGAGGTCTTTGTATACAAGGCAATATTACATTTGGCCTGTTCTTCTAGCAGTATTTTTCACAATTTTAGCAATGTAAGCCTAGCTGATTTCTTGTAGAAATGACCTCTTTTCCTGAGACGAAAGTCGCATATAATGTGTAGGCATATGTTACTTTGTTACATAGTTTCACTAGTAGGCAAAGTTTCCATATTTGATGAGCTTTTCTTATTAACCTTTGTAGAATCGGATGTGGGATAGTTCTTGGAGGGGATGCAAAGTTTCATTCTAGAGCAAAAACTGTGGTGGATATAATTATTGATACTGCGGAAGACGCATCAACAACCATATTTAACACAACCGATGCGATGAGAATCATGAGTCGTAACTTGGATTCAGCATATGGGGGGACTGCTGAGGCTGCAAGCTTCCTCAATTCTACTTCAATAAGGCTTGACTCGACAGCTTCAGATATTGAAAGAGAGGCGAGGAAGAACAGGCACTTAATTGACCTCGGACTCAAGATTGTGTATATAGTTACAATGTCCATTATTTCCTTGACCTTGGCTGCTTCCATTGCTTTATTAGGTGGGTTTTTATGCTGTCCTTGATATTCACTTCAAATGTCTTCATATTCATGCTTCTTACTCAATTTAATTGTTACCCTTTTTCTGTTTACCAGTGTTTGGAATCCTAAAACTACGTAAAGCTCTTTACCTGTAAGTTAAATTTAGTTAATTACCGAGATATGGATAATATTTCTGCTTGAAAGAAAGAAGGCAATAGCTATGTTTTCTTTATGTGTTTCATTTGAACTTACAGGTTTATCACAATATGCTGGCTACTTGCTGTCTTTTGTTGGGTGTTCTTTGGCTTGTACTTCTTCCTAGAAAAGTAGGTCCATTTTTTCACCTTCTATTTGTTTCTACATCCTAGAAATCTACAATTTTAAATACCTACACAGAGTGTTAGCAGGATTATGAATAATAATTAGCCAGTATCATCCTCAGTTTTGCAGAAGATACGTGTACATCCCTCAAAAGCTTCCAACGAAATCCTTATAACAACACATTAAGCTCAATTCTTCCATGTGATGAGTTGGTTTCGACTCAAGCAGACCTAAAAGATATCAGTGCTGGTGTTTACAACCTTGTAAATCAGGTGATTTTGAAATCTATGTAGACTTCTAACTTGTAAGCACGAGAGAATATACTGTCACGATTGATTTCACTCATTGCACTTCGTTCAGCCTTTTATAATAATTAGCTAAAAAAAATTAAGCCTTTTACTATTATACAAGTGACATATACAAATTCTTTTCCAATGATTAACTTTTTGCAGATTTTCTCAATCCTTCTTCACAATTGTTGCAGGTTAACGCAAATTTATCAGCTCAAGAAGCAGATTCATTTGTTCAAATTTGCAATCCTTTCTCAGCACCACCCGAGTACAATTACCAGCCAGAGAGTTGTCCACCTTCTGCTATTAGCATTGGAGAGATTCCTGCAGTACGGAATATTATTTATTGCAACATAATTATTATATAACAACATCAATCATATTAGTACATAGTCTGAAACTTTTTTTCCCATGAAGGCAGTAAAGCTGATTGCATGTACTGATTCCGATGACAACAACGGAACTTGTGTTGGAGGGATATACATATCCAACAGGGATTTTCGGAGGCTGGAGGCTTACACAACTTCCATCCAGAACCTACTCAATGCGTATCCAGGCATGGAGAGTTTAGTTGAATGCCAAACAGTAAAAAATGCTTTTGCCGAAATCCTTCAGAAACACTGCAAGCCACTTAAGAGAGATACACATATGGTATGGGCATCCATGGCCTATTTATCGTCTGTAATGGTGATTTTAGTTCTGTTATGGACATATCAAGCAAGCCGATTGCGAAAAGATCACTATTCAGATAGTTCTGTGAAGCCACATTTTGCAGCATATGTAAATGAATTTGAAAGAGTCGAGGCAGTCAACAAAGAGCCTGATGATCCTACATCTGTAGTGTAAATGTAAAGGTATTCATCAGTTCTTGGGATAGCCCACATTTTGAAATATTTGGGAAAAGATTTAGATTCAATTTTGTAGAGATTTATAGATATATTACAAACCTGAATTTAGGATATTCAGATTCATGCAACAACTTGTTTAGAAGAGTTGCAGTTGTACAAATTTTCATAATACAAATTCTTTTCTCTTTTTTTCGAATTGTAATAATTTTTGACATTTTAATGCACTAATATTTGATTTCTAATAAACTTTTTGGATAAGCGAGAGTCCACGAAAAAGGATAAACATTTTCTACTTAAATTATTCAATCGCGCTAACTTCACTGGTAAGTAACTTCAAAATTAAATAATTTTTTATAATTGAATCAAAGAAAATTTATTTAATAATTTATGCATCACCAGTTCATCACTCGCTATAAAAAGAGAGCACATCCACTTGCTATTAAGATTGTGGCTCTGACAGTCTGACCACTGATTCTATACATATCTATCTAACTTTAACTTTATGAGAACAAGATAATCTCATAAAGTTAAACTGCTGATAAATGCATTAGTTGTGGTATGCCAACTTAAGTAAAGTCTCCAAAACTTGAGATAGTCATTCATTTATAAATGATGATAAAACTGTTTTAGACGACCTATGCATTTTGTAACAGCAGCCTCCCCTGCCTACTCAGAAGAGCCTCCTAATATATTGTTACGTTTTATTGGGACGACAGAGAATAAGACGTTATCATTTAGGTTATTCAATCGTGTTACAATATTATTGTATTTAATTTAATTTAATTGTAAGAGTTCATGCATCATTTTAACTTTTACAAGCGTACAGCAAAGCTGCTTAACTTTATCCCTACCATTTGAAACTGGGGCTCTGACCCCCTGATTTTATGCACATCTTTATCTGAATTTTATAACAAGAAGATAATCTCATGTAGTTAAACTGATGATATATGCATTACTTGTGGTAGTGCTAAGTCGAGTACTGTCCGGATAAAAATGATCATAAAACGTTTTACATGTGTATTCAATGCAGTATTATTTAGTAACCTGCAAAAATAATAGAGGAGCCTCTAAACCAATCAGTTGTATGCATAATAATTTAGAGATAATGTTGTTATATCATGGCAAGTTGTTCACAAATCACCCTTCATAATAATTTAGAGATAATGTTGTTATATCATGGCAAGTTGTTCACAAATCACCCTTCTCTACTTCATGTATATCTAATCATTTCATCTTATGGAAACACACAAACAAAAAAAACTTTATTGTATATTTTCTTAAAAATTTGTTTATGTAATTTTAAGTATAAAGTGAAATATGCAAATCGACTTCTAAATTTATTTGTAACTAACTCTAAACTCGTGCCTGGGTTTGTTCTATATTTCAATTTTTAAGAAAAATATTTTTATTTCAATTTATGATGCGTTAAATGTTATTTTATAATTTGAAAGGTATAATTGTGATTTTACTGTAAATATTTTATTTCATCAATCCCTTACTGTATTCAAATACACATTTATAATGTTTTAACTTATTAAAAAATTACATATCATTTTATTGTAAATATTTTATCTCAAACGACTCTTTGTTATGCTCATATACATTTATCGTGTTCAAACTTAATAAAAAAAAGCATACACTTTTATTTTTACGAATTGATTATCAACAAATTATAAAAGTTGCAATATAATAAAATCTATACGATTTAGACATAATTATAAATAATTAAATTGACAAATTTTTTTGACGAACAAATGGCAGTTTTCATTAAATAAAACAGAACACAGCCAGGACAAATCCACAACCAGTTCGTAAAACAAATAACATACTAAAAACAATTAGCTGATTTGTTTCCTGATCGTTTAACACACAGAATTTAAACATTCTTGAAGCTAAAAACGAAATCGAACACATCCCAAGTGATTCAAACTGCACCAACATCCCTGAAAACATCAACATCATAATTGATATTGTTAGCCCAGTTTTTAGAAACTCCAATTGTATATATTGAGGTTGAATGAGTGTGGCTATCTACATGCCGAATACCAATTATAGACATGCCGAAAGTGAAAACCTCCAAAAGATGAACAATCTTTGGTTGTGAAAGGCGACCTCTTGCAATAATCACCATCGTTCCAATTTCGATGTGGGCTTTCTAGATCCCAAAAAATATCAACAAAATCATTCCCAAAAAATCTATGGGTTAAATCTCAAAGTGCTCACTGAAGTGAGAGGCTGGTACCAGATTAGTCACTCTAGTTATCGGCATCTCATTTACACCACTCTAGTTGACAGTGATGACAAGTCCGTTTGTTTGACTTATTGACTAACGGAAAGTGACGTGGCGATGACGTGGCAAATCAGAATCGGTGACGTGGTAAATCAGAATCAAATTTTTAAAAATTTAATCTAATTTTAAAATTTTTTAAAAAAAATTCTGATTTTAAAATTTTAAAATTTTGAAAAAATTCTTATTCTGATTTTAAAATTAAAAAAAAAATTATTTTCAAATCTTAATCTGATTTTAAAATTTTTTTAAAAAAAATTTCTGATTTTAAAATTTTAAAATTTTTAAAAAATTCTTATTCTGATTTTAAAATTAAAAAAAAATTATTTTCAAATCTTAATCTGATTTTAAATTTTTTTTAAAAAAATTCTGATTTTAAAATTTTTAAAAAATTCTTATTCTGATTTTAAAATTTAAAAAAAAATTATTTTCAAATCTTAATCTGATTTTAAAATTTTTTTAAAAAAATTCTGATTTTAAAATTTTAAAATTTTTAAAAAATTCTTATTCTGATTTTAAAATTTAAAAAAAAATTATTTTCAAATCTTAATCTGATTTTAAAATTTTTTTAAAAAAATTCTGATTTTAAAATTTTAAAAAAATCTTAGTCTGATTTTAAATAAATTCTGAATATATATTTAATATTTTCTGTTAAAATTTAACGTTTTCCGTTAGTCAACTTGTGTTGACTAACGGCAGTGTCATCACTGTCAACTAGAGTGGTGCAAATGAGATGCCGATAACTAGAGTGACTAATCTGGTACCAGCCTCTCACTTCAGTGAGCACTTTGAGATTTAACCCAAAAATCTATCACCGAATAAATCCAAACATAACTAAACAAAAGTATAACAAAACACCCCAAAAGGAGAGACAAATAAACACTCCAAAGGAGAGACACACAAACACCACAAAAATGGGTTTTATTGAAGGGAAATCAATGAAAACGAAAAAAACTAAGAGGCTGAGGATTTCAACCGGAGAAAATTCAATGGAATCCCCTCGGCTAGTTTGAGAAAAAATAAAGAGGAGACGGCTCCTCTTTGGAGGTAGGGTTTTTAACTAATTTAGGAATTAATCGACTTCCTCTTTGGAGGTAGGGTTTTTAACTAATTTAGGAATTGATCGACTTTCTACTCATTAATAATAATGGGCTTCCATGTATGCACAAAAATCTCTGACAATTAAAATGAATCAAGTAATAAAAAGTTAGTTGTTAAAAATATATAATAATTTACAAATATTAATGGTGTGAAGAAAATAATACTCCCTCCATAAGTGTCCTATTTGATTTTTGTGCGGTCAAATTAACCCAACTTTGACCGTAAATTAAAAATTATTCTTTTTTATTTTTTAAAAATTAAAAAATACATTTTAAAGTTTATTAGATATATTGTCTAATGATATAATTTTTAATTTTTTCTTAGTTATATATTATGTATAATATTCGGTCAAAAATTGATCAATTTGCCTAACAAAAATCGAAACATAACAATTATTTTGAGACAGATAGAGTAAATATTAATAAAGATATTAATGGAAGAAGGATAGTATTTAATAGATATTAATAGGAGTATTTATGATTAAATTTGGTTATGTTATTCTATTAAATATATAATAGATAGATAAATTTTATGGGCATAATTCGATGTCGAAATACTTGTGATCACAGTTCACAGGCAAAAAAAAGTTGTATGGAGAATGCTAAACGGAGCAGTGATATCAAGTTATGCACGGTTTCGGAAATATCACCGAAATGGTATCTAATCTTATGTTAGATCAAGAAATTACCTAAAAGTTTAGATTTGTTTTTTTAATAACAAACAATTAAAGAAATATTTATAGTATGTAAGTGAGATGCAATCCGCGTAATACTATTTCAAAAATTGATATTTTATTAATTTTAAATATGATGTTAAAATTTTAATATAAAACGAAAAAAATGAGAAAATAATATTTATAAATATATTTTTTTATTTACATGAAAATGCATGAAAAACTTGAAAATAATTAGCTCGTTTAATATGGGAGTCTTAACGGATAAGATGAAAGTATTATTTTCTGTAAGAGTTGAAAATCAGTTTTTTTTTTTGAATATATGGGTTATATTTAAAATATTTTAAGAGTATTATCTTCCAATCAAACTCTAAACATTATACTACAAAAAATTGGGGTGTTGACTCTGTACATCATAATTTGGAGAGAAAATGACCTAAATGACATATACCAAAAAAATGGCCCTAAATATCACTTCAAAACGCTGCATCGTGTAGCGTTTTGAAAAAAACAAAAATTCTCTCCAAAACGTTACTTTAAGTTGCGTTTTGAGCCCATAACTCAAGATAAAATAGCATTTTTCCTGAAAAAATTAAAAAAATTGCAAAACGCTATACGAAATAGCGTTTTCGCTCATTTTCCGGCACGTCACACTGTGCAGCGTTTTGAAATACTGTTTAGGATCATCTTTGTGGAGTTATGCCATTTATGATATTTTCTCGCAATTCAAATTGTGAGATACAAACCTTTTCTGCAAAATTTGTGTGTCTAAACGGAGATTTATAGCTTAATTCCTGGTGCCTATTACTGTGTCTGATCGGGTTGTTGATAAAACTATCTTTAGAAATGAAGGTGAATGTGGAGGAGTGTATTGAAGAAATAGTGAAATTAACACTCATGTCCTGTATCCAAGGGGGTTTGGACTTAGGTTTAAGTCCTCAATTCTGTTCCACTCTCCTTAAACAAGATGATGATCCTGATGATGATGAAATGGATTCCACTGGTAATATATTCGAAATCTTATTATTCTTCGCCTGTTCTCTGCCTGTTAATCTCGATAAATTAATACTCTATTAATTAATTAATTTTTTAAGGCTGTATCCAACTTTTGGTAGCAATTTGTAATTAGCATATTTTGACTCTTGATATGGCTTAGTTTATTGTTGGATATTACTAATTTGGTCACCTTTTAGTAATTATTTCGATATTTTAAAGACTTGTCATACTTCGATATTTGATTTTTTTACAAGTTTCCAAATAGCAGAAATACGCAAAGGTAGCCTAGAAAAGTTGAGTTCACTATTATTCGATGGGTCCTGGTCTCTCTGAACCATCTATCCATGTTTTTTTTCGCGGATAGTATTAATACGTGAAATTTTTATGAATCGAGGGAGCCATGTCATCTATCCGCGGCTTGCAAATAGATGGTTGCTCAATTATCGCTTGTCAGGGACCAATTCCCTTGTATGATTTATAAGCACAACTTTCAGAGGCTTGCAAATTAAGATTACTGTTAGAATATAATATATGATCCAGGCATGTTAAGTTACCTGGAGACCGACTCACCAGGATCATATATTATATTCTAACAATTACTCCTAGAAAAACTTGTGGATTCTTTCTAGTTATGTGGTCCGCATTTGTCTAGTTTGAATCCATTGTATGATATGCAACACTTATATTTGTAAGCCAGAAGGAGGTTGCTTGTGTTACATTCAAACCACAAACCTGTACTACTAGTACTAAACTGTCGACAATGTAGCTACCAAAAGTCACCAAGACAAATTAAAATTTAATCTCCAGAACAGCATTATAATTCATACTTATATACAATAGTTACAAGGGTTTTCTCTTAGATGGGAAATTGAAACTATTAGTACGGTATGAGGTTTGTAAATAAGTGGTTGTCTAATAATGAGCATGGAAATTCCGTCTTTCCGCCAAACAGAATGTATTGAACCCATAATGCGTGGGATTTTCTTTATAATGTCAACTAAGTTGTAACCAAATTGGTTCAGTTGCTCAATCCATCAATTATAGCCATAAACATTCTTTGATAAATGATTGCTATTAGTGGTTTGTTGTGCATGTTGTTTTGTTATGTCTATGATGGTTGAGGTCTGGTCTACCCAGTTATACCATTTGCTTGAACTGAATAAACTTGCTGAATAATTTTCGTAAAGTTGTGCTGTTTATTGTCCATATATTTGTTATTAAATTTAACTGTCTATACTTTTTGTTTTTTTACCAAGTTTAACTGTCCATACTTGTATCTGGATAGCTCAAAAAAAAAATCCATCATTGTATTTAATAAATAGCTCTGTGCTTCTGCATTTATATGCAAGTGCTGATGTTATTATAGTACATATGCTAGACTTCATTGCAACTATATTGAGAAACACAATTTGTAATTATTGTCAGGCAAAGTTTATTTCTATACCAGAGCATTATAGGTCAATGACCTAATGTTCATGTAAGTTGATATCATTTCTTGCTTGCCTCAGATTTTACTGAAGGCGTACCAGCATATCCTTTGTACAAGAACCTTGCATCAGCTTTGTCCAAATCCATATCTTCAGGAGCCTTTTGTGGTCCTAGGGAGAAAACAACATTGATCCATACAAAAGAATTCCTTGAGCAGAAAGAAGAAGAATGGAGCAAATTGATTAGGGAAAAAGGATCTGACCTGGTACAAGTGAGTATATGTTTTGTTCATCACTTTAATACTTTGCATTTATTTTGTGGCTCTATTGACTGTACAAGATCTACTTTAATTATCAATATATTTTATTTCCATAACAGGTATTGAAGATGTTGAATTTTGATTTACATGTTCAAGAGCCTTTCTTTTCCCAACTCAAAGGTACTACATGCATCTATTTCAGTATCTTAATTAGATGTGCCTATTCCTGCAATGTATAAAATCTGTCAGGCAATGTGCCACAAATTTTAAATTGAGATGCGCAATTGATTAGATATTAGAGTTGGTGGATTTTTTAACTTGAGTTTCATATCGCTTTATGAAATTACAACTCTCAATTTAATTTAAACTTCTACAGTCGATCCTGGAAAGCTTACTAATTGAGTGCTATTTTTCAACCCCGTCAGGCCCTCACTTTCGCAATCTCTTTTACTATATTAAGAACTAAGTTCAACTCACAATAAAAGTCTTTACCTTTGCCTCATTGTTTGCAAGTCTTATCTTCTAAATCAGATCCAACAGTCCAAATCTTATCTTGCCTTATGCCACTATTATGCAGATGGACTAAAAACAGTTGAAGGAAGGTGCGCTGTTGGTGATTACAACAGGTGTTTACTTAGACTTTAGTTACAAGAATCTATAGCTTTAGCAGAGGGCTTAGTCACAGTAAATCTAATCAGAATCTGACTAGGCAGTAGTAACAAGTTGGCTTGTTAACTCTATTAAATAAATAGACTGCAGAAATTTATAATATATATCTCTGTAATGGAATCACTAGAAGTTTTTGACTTCTGCGATTCTGATTCAATATCTATCTTTCAGTCTGCGAGTCAATGACTCCTATCGCCCTTTTGATTCTGAGAAATTAGTCCTAAAGCAAATATCTGTGATCATTAATTTTACTAATTTTTTTATTTTCCTAGGTAAAGTAATTGGAGAAGTATGTTTTAGTAAACCTTCAATTATTTTTTTGTGGTGATTTAACATTTAATTTGTAGAGTGACTTGGTGTGGATTCTACTAAGAGGGTGAAAAAAAAGGTAGAGTTATGCCCAGTCATCTGTTGTGTCTTTTCAGTATACTAATGTTTTATTACATGTGATAACAGAATTAGTCCGGGAGCATTAATTCTCTTTAACAAATGTTTGGTGCTTCAGGTTCAGGTAATAATAGAAGACAAAGATGTATGAAAATGCTTTTCATTCTCCATCAATTGACATACAAACAAACTCCTGTATTTATAGGTACAACAGAGCTAATTAGAGCTACAAATCAGTTAGCATATCCCATCGTATCTGCCTGGAAATCAGCCTACAGTATCCCCTAATATCATCCTATCATATCACATAATATCAGCCTAAATTAAGCCTAATACAACCGGTACAAATCACAGATTTACAGCTAGTAAATATCATCTATAATACACAGTAATGATAATTATATTGACAATAGATACATGCACTTCATATCTTCCTTGGATGTTGGGCAAAATATAAGTATATAACTCACTTTACTGCAGGATGTCCACAAGTATGCTTCCTTTTCTGAAATGTTAGAGGCAGAAAGTATTGACAAAGTACTTCCCGGAATTAAGGCTATTGAAGAAGGTATCTGCTTGAATTTGTACAGAAATATTGTTGGGTAATTTGCTGATTTGGTCATTCTAGCAAATCATGAACTAGTTCATTGAGTAGATGCGGGATGAATGACCTAAATAACATCTATTAGTGATAAACTTTGGGTAGACCATTTGAAACTTGTAGCTGCATTAGATTTTGTCAGAAGTTTGTTTATTATGTCTTAAGGCTTCTCATAAAAATGGAATTAGAGTCGTACGCTGTCGTAACTTTTAAGCGTCATTCTTTAAAGTCCTTATTTTGTTCTTCGATATTGTCCTGTGTGACCTAATACGATGGCAACAGATTAAAGCCTATCATCTGTGATTAGCCACTCATGTTAGTTACTACTGAAGACAGGTGGACAATTTGTTTCTCATCTTTATTTAATAACACTACTTTTCTTTTGCTAGTATAACATTGCGTTAGGTCGCATGTTTGGAGTTTTCTCTTTAAAATGTTGATGACTCTGACAGTTTTTTTTCTTAAATGTACTCTTCATATTGTATTTATACTTTTACTTGTTGGTATAATGAGCTGAAAATTTACAGGAGTGCAAATTTACCGCAATTTTTACCCTGAAGAGAAGGAGAGGTTAAATGGTGTTCTCGCAATACGCGTTACAAAACCATCCTATCAGCTTTCTGATGCTATGGCTTCCATTCTCAGGGTGAGTTTACTTAAATGACCAGATGTCAAAGTTCATATTGTCCATGAAACTGCTGCACAACCCATGATATTCAAGGCATTGTTCACTGCTATATTGTTCCCGTTGACAATTTTGAACATCATAGTTCTTCAGAAACATTCACCACTTCTTTTCATATCAAAGAATTTTCTTCGGGAAAGGTCATCATTCCCCTTGAGTACATTTATAAGATTGAGATACTAATACTGCACTTTTATGTGATATTTTTCCAATATGGTCATAATATCCTCAAAACAAGTTGTTTTGGAGAAGTATATATTCCATATCAAATGATTCTACATAAAAATGTTAAATTTATTTTATCAGGAAAAAATAGATAACATTCCAATACCCATCTCAGTAGTTCTTATGGTCTCTGTCTAAAAAATTGGTAACGGGTAAGGAGGTTTTTCTTTTCTATCACTGGTGCTGTAGTCCCCAGACTTTGGCATGTGAGAATAATTAATTAGAAGTATTGTAAAAAACACTCTTAGTTAAGGTTAGTTGGTAATGTTGGTCATTGGATACTAGTTATGTGATATATCTAGTTTGCTTGTCATTATCTCATATATGACATTACGTATGAATAGAATATTGCTAATCGAACTGGAATTATATATGATAATTTGCTCCTTGCACACACCAGACACACTCATAATGACTTTTTTGGGAACTTGGAATTCCTTTGAAATTCTGGATTTGGTACAAATGACATGTTTGGATAAACTAAAATATTTGTATTTGTATTTGATTCAATTCCAAGGCATTCAAATATAAGTATAATTTTGAGAATTTGAAATGACAAACCAATTCATGACATTTCATCCATCATGTGAAATGAATTTCATGTTCATAGACAACCAACTAACCCACCCTAATGCAAATGTGATCATGCCGACTCAAATGATCAGTCCATGGTACCACCAGCAACAATATCTGCAGTCATACATGAGTAGTTCGAATAAGCAAAATTTTGAATCTATGCAGGGGTTGAGTTATGAAGGTGTTCAGTGACTTCTGGGTATAGTTCACACTGAAGGAACAAGTCTGGTGGCACTTCCTCCACCAAGATCATCATTACTGTCATCTTTTCTGTCTCCGCATAATGCAAATGTATGAGAAAATTAGAGGCGTCTCCATTTTGTCTATTTATTAATGCGTCTATTATCTTTTTAATTTCAACATATTTGGTATCCTTGATCAAGTTTTAAAATATTGAACTGTCCAGAGTTACCCTCTGTTTATGCCATGTGTGGCGACTGTTACTGTAATTTTAATTTAATCAACTACATTTGGAATGGAATGGGATATGTTAAATACACTTGGTACATGGCAATCACATACCAGATGCAATTACAGCAACAACTACTTGTTTTTTACAGAGCTGATATTTCGAATTTGGCTTTTAGTTTCCATGTCATATTCAAGGCCTGACATTGATTTCATTTGGTGAATGCAAAAAAGAACACACTTAGAATTTCTGTCATCCACACAAGGCAGTGATATTAATAAAAGAAAATCTGAATGTTAACTGTTTTGTGAAATGTCAAATTGTTTTAGAAATCATGTCTCTTTACTGTTCTTATACTTTATAAATAAACTTCTTTAGAGTTGTGAAACAAGTAGCTGTCATTATTTCTGTCTGTTTCTCGTAGTATTCGTACAATATTTATCTGTATAGTAATTACGTTCATTATTCCTTGGCTTGAGGTTAAAAGTTCAACATTGACTATTGGAGCCAGGTCACTGGCTAAGCATGTCGATAGGAGCAATCTCAGATTTTGGGGTAATTTTTGTGGAAATGGTTAGTTATTATGGATCTTTCTCTTTAACACTTCTATTCCAATTCCTACCATGACTTTCTTATGACAATCTTCTTTGATGTAGATATAATATTCTAAAATCTTCTTTAACTTATCCAAGATGTAATTTTGAAATTTATTATTTCTTTTCCCTACTTGCTTATTGGTTAGAAATTGAGAGGCTGTTAATTACAATACATCTGACTAGATTTTTAAACGCCAATTATCGACATGAAATTCAAGTACTCTAGAACATGTATAAACAATGAGCAATTTGGTGGTATTTATAATGTAGTCGGGATTTGATGAGTCGGAACTTTGCCAAGTATTGTTTTTGGTAATTGATAAATGGCATGATGGTTTTAATAGGCAGGAAAGACAAAAGCTAGTTTATTATACTTGGATTGGATGCACCTTATCATTATTAAATCATTTCTCTTTTATTTGCACTGATAAATTAATGCTTGCTTTCCAGATTCAGCAAAGAATATGCTTGCTTTTGATGTCATTATGAAGCTGATAGCTAATTGTTGCTGGTTAAATCTGCATACTGTTCCACCACATGGCGTTGTATTTGAGATCCGGGTTTCTGATGGTTATGGTGCAAGGTGGTCAGAAGATGGAACCAAGGTATAAATAAATGAATGATTCTGAACGTTGTGTAGATCTCTAGACTTGTTATAGGAAAGATAAATAGTAAATATTATGTATGTTGTGTCTTGATTATCCCTTCAGCAAGCAGTTGAAATTTGCAAGTTCTTGTATAAAAGTTTCGTTTAAAGAAGAGCCATATATGCAATGAATGAACATCTTTAATTGTTGCAAATTATCCTGCTCGATTGTTTTGCAGTTTATAGGATTTCTTGAGCCGTACATGGAGAATGGGTTCTCAAATGGTTGGAAGCACTAAATCAGCGAATCTTAAGCATCTATCGGGCAGGCTTCCACGAAGAGAACATCAGAGAATCAAGCCAGTGCTCACGCTGTAGCAAAGGAGTGTCCAGAGTGATGCCAAAGGCCCTCCTAGTGCTAGATTAGGTTCCGGAAAATATTTAGAAATACCAAATAAAATATCTTTTATTAAGATTTTGAGCTGCGTGCCGTAAAAAACACAACTAATAATCAACGCTGGTCTTTTCGAATCTTCCAAGCAGTTCGCTCAACCAACTGCCTATTAGCTTAGCCGACAAATTTAAAATATTTATTAGTACATGATGATAAGCGAAATTATTGTACCCAAACATTAAAATACAAATTATGAATTTGACGTTAAAAAGATGTCAATTATATTTTAATCTATCACAAATAAGTAACCGAGTCGACATAGCAATTTGTTTGTCCAAAAAAATCTTAACTTTTTCTTTTTGCTATTCTTTCAGAACAAAAATTTGTAGTTTAAGAGTGAAGAGAAAACTGTCAAATCCTCAACATACTACTTTGCAATTGTCTGCATCTCCGAGGCAAAGGTGAAAAAATGACTTTATGTGATAAATGATACTCCACCTTTCGTTTGTTCTACAAAGTTATCTATATTTTAATATATTTTCAACAAGATTTATGAGATAAATTAAACCGACCTTATTCTTTCATTTAAATACACTTTCGGTAAGTAACGTAATAATCGTTTATATATTTTAGGGCTTTTAAAATAAGTGTTAATTAATTATAATGTATTTTTACATATACTCATTTCTCATTTGTATGATTATAAATCGGCATATTCAAAAAAAAGAAAAGAAAGATAAGTGTTAAGTTTTTTAATTTCTTCTTATGAATAATATAAATCTACATGGTGAATTATAAGGCACTGCTATTGTTAGCAACCATATCTTTTTTTTTTTTAAAGTTAAGGGAGGTCCTCTTTTTTGTTAGAGGTGTATTCACATTTCCTCATCGCTCAGATCCTATGAAGTAAAGAGAAGTTTTCCATGTAGTTGATATTTTACTGGTCTCTTTATAAAATAGTATAAGGTCAAACACTAGTGAACAGGGTTTTTTTTTTTTTTTTATATAGGCGATAGTAAAAAATTTAAAACGAATAGTAAAAAACCCTGCAAGCTAACCCAAAATTGTGGATAAGGTAACGTAACTCCGTGCATTCACATGAAAAACCTAATTTTAATACTATCCGCTATAAAACATTATAAATAAATGGATGTATCAAGCGATTGTAAGTACCGAACTCGAATTATAATAAGTCACAAGGCTCTAACTTTTCCATTACCATCTTAATCGAAACTCGAGTGGCAAAATATACTTTACCAAAAAATGAATAAGGTAAAGTGTATGCAATATGCATGATGAAAGGAATAAAAAGGTAAGTCCCTCCAACTTTCCTCACGTTGTTATATGAAAAATATGGGATGGACTTTGATGGCATGGAGGTGGGTGATTCTTGGTCCACAAGTTTGCCATCCACATGCTCTGTCTAGTGTCTATATATTTATTATTATATGAAATATAAACTCCAACTTTATGGCTTACGATACGAGAACATATATATATATATATATAGGCTAGTAATCGAGAGAAAACCACTTGAATGAGAGAACCGATGAACCAGCCTCAGAGTCATTGATCTGTTCTTAATCTAACGGTTGATATGTTTCAGATTCTAATAAAATTTATTTAATTTTCTTTCCATATTTATAGACAAGGGCAGCTTTGAAACTATATATATACATGTAAACCTGAAATAATATATCATATCAGTTTTGATTGTCATTACCATATTTAATTTAATTATTAAATCTTCATCGATTTAAATTGTAATTATTACCATATCTAATTATATATATGTCAGACTTTACATATTCATCAATTTTACACATTAATTAAATCTTTAAAATCTCTTCTAATTACATAATTAATCTTCAAAATAATAATATATGTATAATTAATTACATGATTATTTCTTGCACATCTGATAATAGAGTTTATATAGTCTATACTATTGTCATGTTTCTTGATATTAATAAACTATATTCGCAGTTGTCAGCTTCTGACTTTACTCCGAAAACTAAACCTAAACTTTAGGGAATCACTCCATGAAAGACAGAGTGTCTAAACTTGTAACACTATAACTTATGTAACTCAACTAAAAGAAAAGATACTTAACTGGAAGAGAATCAAGAACATGAAGCCACAAAGAAATCAATATTAAATGAAGACAAGGTAATTGATACAATTTAACATGTTAACTATGATCAAACAAAGAAGAAATCATTGAAAGAAGTTCAAGACAGAGTTGTTCATGCCTCAGTGATTTATAACTTAAAGGTTCAAGATCATAACTATCAGTATCAATAAGACTAATTGATTTCAAGTGAACAAGAAGGAAAGCAATAATTGGAAAGCCACATTACTAATTGAATATGATAATCTATTCAAGAAGCAGAGACACTATCAAGACTAGTCACTTATGAATCAGACCATTGCATCAAGTGTCAGGACATTGATAACAAGTTTATGTCAGTAATAGAGATCCAGGTTCAAGAGCTTGTTGAAGAATATGGAAGACATAAGGAAATCACAAGTTCAAGATGTTGCATTGAAGTTTCAAGTTGAAGCCCAGAATTTCTCTAAGTACAAAATGTTCGAGATGGCCAAGTAGAATATTCCTATGTAGAATATTCGACTTAAATATTCGAAATGGCCAAGTAGAATATTCCTATGTAGAATATTCGACTTAAATGTTCGAGATGGTCAAGTAGAATATTCCTATGTAGAATATTTCTATGTAGAATATTCGACTTAAATGTTCGAGATGGCCAAGTAGAAATTCTCAAGTAGACGTTCTACATAGAGGGCAGTTTCAACATGACACATGGCATCATTTAATTGGCAGATTTCCAAGCTTTCAAGATAAGATAAGATTTATGTGGACATCATTGGGCCACGTGTATCTTAGTCTTTGAAGACTACAAGACATAGATTACAAGTAGTATAAATAGAAGTACTTGTGTATTATTTTAAATAAAAGGAGCAATATTTTCAAGATAAACACTTATAAAAGAGAGAGAGTATTCACAGAGCTTAGTATCATTTACTACTCTCTTTACTTCTGGTGTACTTTGTAATGAATGTTGTAGCAACCCTTTCAAGTTATATATAAGACATATATTCCTTGAATTATTGTGTTCATTTATTACATGGTATTTATTGCTTCTTAAATTCGAAAAGTTGTATTCACCCCCCCTCTACAACACATTTGGACCTAACAATTAGTATCAGAGCTTCATGTTTAATATACAAAACATAGATCCTTGTGTTTAGTAGAAGATTCGTGAGTTTTCTTTTACAGATCTACTTTTCAAGTTTTTCTTGGAAAGTGTGCTTTAATTTGTTTGATAGAGAAAACTCAGTCTAAAAATTATTTAAATACTCCAGGTGTGATTATTTAGCTTGGGTGGACTTTAGATAATTTTTGTGAATTATTTTGGGGACTTTGATTTTTGGTGTTCTTCAAGAAGTCATCATTGTTCTTGATAAAGAAGACAAACCCAACAACTTTTGATTACCTTTTCAAAAGAAAAAAAGTGAAAAAGGTGTTATTGGCTTTTGATTTGACATATATCTCACAACAAAAAGTATTACAGAAGATATTCAGTACCTAGCACTTGGGTTAGGTGAGTTAGGTGAGAAAAGCCACAAAAGTCAAAGTGTGAAAAGTAATATTGTTTATTCAATATTAAAGTGACATGCATCAAATTTCTTCCAAGGACAAAAGTTCTACATAGAATATTCTACTTGAATATTCGACTTGAATATTCTACTTGAATATTCGACTTGAGGTTCTACTTGGAGAGTTTCGACTTAGGCAGAAGTTCTACATAGATATTCTACATAGCTTAGTCTTGGGTACTTGGAAATTTTTGGTGTCCAGAACTTGAACCTTGATTTATTTTGAGATAATTTAATTTTATTTTAATTACTACTCAAGTAATAAGAAAAGTTTATTATATTTACTTTAAATCCACATTAAGATGGCACCTAAAAATAATTTCAAGATTCCAATATTCGACCGAGATCATTATGAAGAATGGGTGTTGAGAATGAAACTTTATCTTGAGTCCATCAATCCTGAATATCTGGAAGTCCTTGACAAAGGTAAATTTGTTCCGATGGTTGTTGTTCCTGAGCATAAGGAAGGAGATGTGGTAGTACCACAACGGTTTGAGCCTAAGAAGGCAGTAGACTTTTCAGATGCTGATAAGGAGCAGATAGCTTTCGATACATCCGTTCGACAAACACTGATGAAATCCCTAGATCATGAGATGTTTAATGTAGTTAAAGGATTAACTATAGTGAAGAAGATTTGGGATAAGTTAGAGGTCGTCATGGAAGGTACCGCTGAATTCAGAAGCAACAAAACACTTATACTCAAGATGGAGTATGATACCTTTAGAATAAGAAAAAGGTGAAAGCATAACAGATTTCTATCTAAGATTCAGTCAGTTGATTTTGGATTTGAATCTGAGAGGTGTAACTCTCCTCGTGGTTGAAGTCAACACGAGATATCTAAGGAACCAGCCAAAAAGCATTGAACATAGAGTCTACGCTGTTAGAGAAACCAGAGATTTTCACACAACTTCTCTGAAAGAATATTATGGAATTCTGAAGACCTATGAGCTGGAGACCCTTCAAGATCAAGCATGGGATAATGATTCAAGAGGAAAGGAAGCGGCATCAGGATTAATTGCTGATGAGGAAGAGTTTAAAAAGGCAATGGTTGCAGAAAAAGTCTAGATCATCACCTGCATCACATCAAGTTGAAAATGATGATGGGTGTACGTCAAATAGTGATGATGACTACTTCACCCAAGAAGAGCTGGACAACATGGATGATAGTGTCGTGGCATACATGGCAAGGAAGTTCAGCAATATAAGATTCAGAAAAAGTAACCGACCACAGAGTAAATCTTCAAAGGTTACAAAGGGAAAGGCAAGAGTACCAGCTACAAATCTCCTTTGGATTTCAAAATGAAGTTCAAATGCTATAACTGTGGTGAAGCTGGACACTTTGCTACCGATTGCAAGAAGCCGAAACAGACATATCTCAAAGAAACATATGAAGCCCTCAAAAGCAAGTATGAATCCCTGGTGAAGGAAAGATATGGAAAGAGAGCTTTAGTTGTAACAGAAGGCAGAGCTTGGGATGATTCAGATGAGGAAGAAGTTACTCATACAACAAACTTTGCCCTCATGGCTGAGACATCAGATGAACCAGATGTACCAGTTCTAACCTTAAAGAGGAAATATCCATTGATGATTATAAGGTGCAGAACGGGGCTCTTAGCGAAGAGATCTATATGTTGTGCAAAAGCCTAAATAATTCTAAAAAAGAACAGAAAACACTTGTTGCCAAATGCAGAATGCTTGAGGCAAAAGTGGAAGAATTAGAGGCTGTTTGCATTATAGATACTTCCCTAAGAGACTCTATTAAAACTTTGGAACACAAGCTCAACTTTAAGGATGAAATAGAAGCATGTCTTAGGAATAAACTAGCTGAGTTAGAAACTAAATGCGAAGCTTATAAACTAGCAGCTAGTAAAGTGAATGTTGATAGTGGCACATTTAAGAAGATAACTGGAGTCGGTGTAGGGCTTGACTATTCTAACTTATCTAAGAAAGAAGGAAAAAGGCCTGTAGACACTAGTTCCAGTGAGATTAATAAGGAAATACCTACTATTCTTAAATCTGCTGTCAAACCTATCTTTAAACGCTTCATTCCTCGTGAAGACGAAGAGACTGAATTATTAGTTAGATATGAGATAGAAATGGAAGATCGCCGGAAAGAGCAACCGGTAACTCCTATTAAGCAAGTTAAAATCAAATCCCCTAGAGATAAATCTAGACCAGGATTAGGAGCTAAGGCTGTTAAACAATAGAGTAAAAAGGAAAAAGGCATAAAAGAGGTTAATGCAGAACGAGTAAAGAAAGCATGTTATCACTGTAAATCTACTGAACATCTTTCTTATGCATATAAATCTAACGTGAATATTCCTGTTACACACGTCATGCCTGTACCACACTCAATGAATAATATGCATCAGAATCATGCACAATGTGGTCAACCTAATTGTATGCCATGCACTTTTAACGTCATGCAAATGTTTGTGAACTTGATGAATGCAACTAGTCAAACATGTCTAAATACTGCTACTAGTTCTAATGTCAAGAAGAAGCATGTGAGAGCTAAGACTACCAGTCTTCCTAAAGTAAGGAGTGACAAGCCTTCTCCTAAGACTGATAAATCTGTCAAGTCTGAAAAAGGAAAGGACAAAGTCAAAAGCTCTAGTAATGTTAAGAAAAGTGCATCTCCTATTGTTACATCTGATAATTCTCGATCTTATAGAAAAGCCGGGCCCAATCAAAGTTGGGTTCTGAAGAACGCCTAACCAATCTGTAATTGTAGGCCATTAAGCGGAATAGAAATAAAGTTATATGGGTGCTAGATAGTGGAGCATCAAGGCATATGACAGGAAACAAGTCCATGCTTACAGAGTTGGTTATGAAGGCTGGCCCTTATGTTACCTTTGGAGATGACAGCAAAGGAATGACAAAGGGATATGGCAAACTGAAGACTGGCAATGTCATCATTGAAGATATTTCTTATGTTGAGGGATTAAAGCACAATCTGTTGAGTATTAGTCAATTCTGTGACAAAGGTTATGAAATTGTCTTCAATAAGAAAGGTGTATCAATAACTCACATCAAGGAAGGTTCGTTGGCTTTAAGAGGAGTTCGAAAGGTAGATCTTTTTGTTGCGGACATGGATTCGGTAAATCAGAATGAAGTCACCTGTTTCTACAGCAAAGCTTCGGATGATGAAAGCTGGTTATGGCACAAAAAGCTATCTCACTTAAACTTCAAAACGATGAATGCTCTCGCGAGGCGAGAATTAGTGAGAGATCTACCTCAGAAGGAGTTTGCTCCTAAAGGACTCTGTGAAGCTTCTGAAATGGGAAAGTCAAAGCGAGCATCGCATAAAAGTAAAGAAATTTCTAGTATCACAGAGCCTCTGCAACTTCTACATATGGACTTATTTGGCCCAGTGAATGTACTATCGTTATCAAGGAAAAGATATGCGTTGGTAATCGTGGATGACTTCTCCAAGTATACATGGGTATTGTTTGTAATGACGAAAGACGAAGTACCTTTCCAAATCATTGATCACATCACTCAAATTGAGAATGTTTCAACACTCACTGTGAAGACGATTAGATCAGACAACGGCACGGAATTTAAAAATGCAATATTGAATGATTTCTGTGTTTCTAAAGGAATATGTCGTCAGTACTCTGCCCCGAGAACTCCACAGCAAAATGGAGTAGTTGAAAGAAAGAACCGAACACTGGTTGAAGCAGCAAGAACTTTGTTGTTTGAATCAAAACTTCCTCTATACTTTTGGGCTGAAGCAGTGAGTACAACATGTTACACTCAGAATAGAACCTTGATTATAAAAGATAAAGAAAAGACACCATGTGAACTAATGAATAACAGAAGACCAACAATCAAATACTTTCATGTCTTTGGAGCTAAATGCTATGTGCTAATAGATGATGAAAATTTAGGCAAGTTTGAAGCAAAAGCACGTGAAGGGATATTTGTCGGTTATTCTACAGATGTGGTGGCAGCTTATCGGGTATTCTTAGTGAGTGATCGAAAGGTGATTGAAAGTTACAATGTTAGATTCGACGATACCAAACTCCCATCAATTTCTAAAGATAATGGTGAACCTGAGCCCCTAAAGTTTCAAAATCTGGACTTGGATGAAATTGAAGATGAACCTGAGTTGGTTGTTACTTCAAATATGCCAAGTGTTCGAGAAGAAATACCTGAGTCTAATGAAAGATCAGTGGAAACCTCCTCAGCACAATCCGACAACAACTTAGGGGGAATAAATAGCAGCTCAAGGACAAGTGCTCAAAGCTCTAGAAGAGATGACACTAGTTCTGTAGGAGCTGGCACTAACTCAGGGGGAGTTAGTGGAAATAACACAAGTAGTCAACACAACAATTCAGAAAGTCAAGCTGAATCATCAAGACAATTTCCAAGAGAACGTATATGGAGTAGAGGCCATCCATTTGAATTAATTATTGGTGATCCAGATGATGGTGTGACTACTAGAAGATCTGCAAGAGCTGACATGGCTAATATCTGTTTATTCTTTGGGTTCGTGTCCAAGCTGGAACCTAAAGAAATAGAAGAAGCTCTTGGTGATGGTGATTGGGTAATTGCAATGCAAGAAGAGCTCAATCAGTTTGAAAGATAGAAAGTTTGGAAACTGGTACCCCGACCGAAGAACAGATCAGTAATTGGAACTAAGTGGGTATTCAGAAATAAACTGGATGAAGACGGACTTGTAACTCGAAACAAGGCTCGGTTGGTAGCGAATGGTTATTCACAAAAAGAAGGTATTGATTATGATGAGACCTACGCTCCAGTTGCAAGACTTGAGGCAGCCAGGATGTTCTTGGCCTTTGCAGCACACAAGAACTTCAAGGTTTTTCAGATGGATGTGAAAAGTGCCTTCCTGAATGGAGAGTTTTAAAATTTATGTTTTAAAATTTTTAAAACATAATAAATCAAAAATAAAAAATATCAGAATGCGGCTCCGATAGTTAGTAACTATCGGGGACGTATCGATAGTTAGTAACTATCGGACAGTTTCTTTTCCTTTTCTCGCGCATGCATGACCAAGTCAAATGATTACAATGTCCAGAAACTCATTCATGTACTTTAGTACACTGGCCACCTAGTCAGCTGAACATGGTCGAGTAATTCATTCAAAATGGACCAAGATAATTGCTTAATAAATTTAAATTTAAACCTTAAACTTTATTAAATTTATAAAATAAACTAATTAAAATTTATAATATAAACTAACAAAAGTTTATAAAATAAATTTTATAAAATTTTATAAAATAAATTTAATATTAAGTTTATAAAATAAACTAATTAAAATTTATAATATAAACTAATAAAAATTTATAAAACAAATTTTATAAAAGTTTCTAAAATAAATTTAATACTAAGTTTATAAAATAAACTAATTAAAATTTATTATATAAACTAATAAAAGTTTATAAAATAAATTTTATAAGAGTTTATAAAATAAATTTAATATTAAGTTTATAAAATAAACTAATTAAAATTTATAATATAAATTTATAAAAGTTTATAAAACAAATTATATAAAAGTTTATAAAATAATCTTATTAAAAGTTTATAATTAAACTTATTTAACAAGGCCTTTAAACATTTAAGTCTGAACAGCTTCCGCCTGACGAGCTTCACTAGGTTACGGATCCTGATTTGTATATCAATCAGTCAGCTCTGATACCAATTGTTAGGCCCCGGAAGTATCGTAGAAGGGGGGTTGAATACGATACTCACTAAATTAAAAAATTCTTTCGAATCTTTTGCGGATAAATAATTTAGAGTTCGGTTAGTGGGCTCGTGTTCTTGAGGTGAATAGTGTTTACGGAGCTGTTTACTAATTTTCTGTGTTTAGGATTAATCATTTCGGTTCTGGAAAATTAGTAGGAAAATAAACAATACAAGATTCGGGGAATATATCATTTGATAAATATAAACCCTGAGGTTGCTACACCCGGTCAACAAATCCGGTCCGAAGAACAAGTTCTTCGCTGCTTAACAAAAACATATAACTGTCAATTTCCTATACAAGTATTTCTAGATCAGTACAAAGGAAACTAAGACCGTAGAGAGTGATATATAGTGGCCCTGAACATTTTTCATTAAGAAACCGACCACTGATACATCTCCGATGAGGAGGTATAGATTTTTCTGGTGTCTCTCCTCTCCGGCTTCGCCTTCTCTCTCTCTGGTTATTTTCGTTGTGTTGTAGAAGACTGACTCAAATGAATGGCTCTGCTTCAATATATGTGTAGACTTTTTCAACCAAGATACGTGGCTCATTCAGGACCAAGTAAACTAGTTGCTGGTTCACTTCTGTTTTTCCTTAAGTATCGGAACAATTTACTGAGTAATTGTTTAACCATCGATGAGTCTGTAGAATAAGTATCGGAGGATTAAAACAATTACTGAAATAAAATCAATTACTTCAAACTTAGTAACCATCGGAAAGTGGCTAGTTGGCTTTTGTTTCTTTTCCGATAGTTAGTAACTATTGGCATATAAGACAAAATAAGCCCTTTTCATTTCACCAATTCTTTTCCATTTCACCCGATGGTTGTTAACCATCTGTGAATAAGACAAAATAGCTTGTTAACCATCGGTGAATGAGACGAAATAGCTTGACCAAGTTGACTTCTGGATACAGCTTCTGTAGTCTTCTTTACTTAGCCAAATTCGAACCTGATAAGCCCTTAATATATTTTCTTCCACTGCAACCAAGTCTAATAAATATTTCCTTGATTATTCGAACTTGATTTATTCTGAGCTTCATCATATACCACTTCACTTGTTACCCATTTCAGTAAATAGTCAATTCTTCTGAATCATAGATGCAATTCTCAATCTCTTTTGTGCTGACGTTTGGTGCAACTGGTCTGGTTCACAAACGACTAACACGATCTTGATCTTCACATCTTCTTTACAATACAATTGACTTTGTTCCTTGTTGATTAGAAGTGCTTCGATTGTAAGTACATTGGAATCTTCTGGCACTTATGCTGAACCATAAACATATCTGAAACCCTGAACATCTTCGAACTTTATCCTTCACTGAAGTCTGAACATATGAATGAACTTCCTCCAGCAATCTATAATAGACTCCAAGATTCCATATAATATTTTGATTCTTTGTATTTGCCGTATATTCTATCTTATTGATTCCTGTACTTGAGCTCTGCAATTCATTGCTTGTCTGATTTGCAGATTTGGATCACTAGAATCTTTCTGGTACTTTGACAATTGCTTCACTGCTTCCACATCCTTGAATACTTCAACCTTTATTCTTCACTGAGGCATGAACATATTAATGAACTTCTTCCAGTGAGCTAATGCTTCAAGTCTGTAGATTTCTTCTTTATCCTTTGTCTTTACCAAGTCTTCATGTCTTCCTGATTCCGGTGATAACTTCATATTATTTACACGTCATGTTCTTGTGTTGAGTTATAACCCTATGTTACATATAGGTCTATACATACAGCCTTTCAATCTCCCCCTATTTGTTTGGTAGAGATTAACAAGCAAATCCCTAGAGGATAACTCAACTAACTACAAGAAAATATTAATGCTCTAGACTTGTAAATAATACTACTTGGGTTCTGGATCATATAATACATTTCCAGATTTCTATAAAGTAAAGAGAAATAGAAAATGAGTGTTCCTTTAGCACTGAACGCATCTTCAATAGATATCATCTTCATTCCTCTGTGTTTGAGCTTTTCTCTGCTTCAAAATCCTTCATTGCTTGACCTATAAAGAACTTATCATAAACTGAGCTTCATAAGAATCAAAATTCCTGGGAACATCTTCAATAAAATATAGAACATTGCTCAAATAATGTTCTCCCCCTGAGAATGTGATTCTCCTTCTTATTCTTCTTCTCCCTTTAGAAAATCAATGGAATAGTCCTCTATTCTTTCCACTTGGATTAGGAATCCTCTTCTGACAACTCCTTTCAAATAGAATACAGCTTCTTGATTCTCCTATATTTCTGTTGTTTCCCCTCAGGATCAGAAGATAAGATTTTCTTTTTCTCGTCTCAAATCTCCCCATATGGATATTAACTTCTCCCAAGGATGCGAACCCCTTTTCCCCTTAAGGATCCAAGAACTTCCCTTAATGATCCAGGATACGAATCCCTTTAGGATATTAACTTTTCCAAAGTACGAAGATAAGACTTGATTAACTTCTCCTTTTTCTTCCTATAACTTCTCCCCCTTAGTTGAGGAATCCTCCAATGGCCCACTTTTGAATGGTTTGTCTTCCAAAGAAGGTTCTCGTCTGTCATTGATCGGGAAAAATATAGTAGCTTTTCTTCCAAAAGTAGCAAGTAGCAAGGGTAAGTGTTTGGCTTAAGGTTTCCTCACTTCTACTACGTTCTGTTGGTGTTTACACTTTAGTATCGAGCATTTTAAGTGTTTCACTCTTTCTCTCCCTATCTCTCACTCAAGTGTATCTCTCCCTCACTTTCACTTAAGTGTTTCTCTCTCTCACTTTCACTCTGCATTTCAAATATAGCCTTCTGTACCTGCAAGTGAAATCCGTCAATTCATTCATATTCTCATCACCTGATTCATCAAAATGAACTGAATCACTATCAAGTGGAGAATCACCTCTTTGAGATGGGTTATCCCAAGATTTTAAAATCTGTTAGGGAATCCTGCCTTGTTCTATCAAGGAGTTGCCTCACACCTTCTCCGTAAACGGGAGGTGGACATTCCTTTTCAGGATCTGGAAATGTTCCTTCCAGGAGGGTCAACGTAGTAGACAATGTAATGAATGGCAAATTAGTGTCTACGTTTCCCTCGTAACCCAATGACGGGTTTTTTGTTAACATGCCTATACCTCTCACTGTGCACTTCTTGCAATGTGTACTTAGAATTTATCTGTTTAGGCTTACCATCAGCGTGAGCGCTAGTGGTGTGCTTGACTCATTACAAGATGCTCTGGCTGACAAGCGAATTTCAATGAACTCACCCTGTTGAGAGAATGATTCCAGAGACAGTTTTATTGCCTTTTCAGCTCTGCATCCTTTTGAGAAGATACAGATGAGCTTACAGATACCTCAGTTATATACTTCTTTACTTCGCTGGAGGTAGAGCTGTGGGTGCACTTCTAACTTCATCCTTATTTGCTGCATCAAGTACAGTTTCTCCCTTATCAACCTCTAATTTACATGTGTTCCTTGTATCTCCAAGGGTTAATATGTGGAAGTGGATGAATGAGTGTTTGGTATTATGGCCTGGGTAAGAGATTGATGGGTTTTCAACCTCTTGGCCAGCTACTGTAGCCACTGGGGGCTAAACGGATAAAATCAATTAAATAAGATAAAACAAAATAATCACTTTAACATTCCAAAACATATTTTTCATCTCAAAAAGAAGGAAAAATATAAGAAGGAATGGTAATGGATTGCATTAAAGCACTTTTAGTAAAAGAGTTTTGTCGTTTCTAAAGATTTATCATTTAAGAACAAGATACCAATAGAAATTTTCTTTAAGATACTTATCCCATAATAAAACGCGGGAATGTGTATCAGAGAAAAAGTCTATCCCTTATGAATTTCTTATAAGGCAAACTTCCCATAATAAAACGCGGGAATTTATACCAAAGAAGAAATTCAACTCTTCTACCAAATTAAATCTTAATAAAATGACTCTTTTCCATTAAACCTAAGCACTGTATGTTTTGAAAACAGTTTTACAAAACATCCTTATCAGATAGAGGACTATGATTTTCCGACTCATAATGCAATTATGATTTACATCATTTTCGTCCATCTGATAGTATCCCCGACTTAAAATAAAAACATGATAATTGGGGTTGGATGGATGCTTAACTATACAGCACTAGGCCTTCAAAGCAACAATCATTGTTTAGGTACCATGAATCAATGTGAAACATACATTAAAACAAGTGTTTAAAAACAAATCATTTTACAAGTGATTGGTACCTCGAAGTTAAAGCAATTTTTCAAAAGAGAGAAAAAGCTTTTAAAGATAAAACTATTAAAACTAGCTTTTGGGAGAGGATAAAAGATTTTGAGATTGGAGAAAAATTATCCTAAAGAAAAGTTTTTCAAAAGAGAAGTTTTGAAAAAGAATTCTTAAGTTTTCTTAACTAAAACTGATAGACAAATGAATGTATTTTTGCATAAAACATTTTGAAAAAGAAATAGACAAAAATTTCTTTTAAATACATTCAGGATCGTAAACCAGTCAAAGAAAGAAAACTAAATATATTGATACCAATTGTTGCTAAGGATAAAAACTAAGTAAATCCATTAGTATCAATATATCACAATTATTTTGCAATAAAATATTATTCAATTATCACAAAGTAATAAAAGATAATACTTGTACTACAGATAATTATGCTTCGAATTTATTTTAATTTACTTAAATCATGGAACAGATATTTCACTGAATTGTTTTATATCATCATGATTTAAATAAACCAAAATAAATTAAATACTTATGTTGTACTAAGCAATTGTCAATCACATGCATTTATATAAACTATACATGACAATTATTCAGTAGAACAATAAGCATATATATTTTTACTATTAGTGATTTCAGATAAACAACTTGTATTATCACTAATATTAAAAATATCACAATTAATTGCACGCTGATACCAATTATTTGATATTTATCAATAATTTCAAGATGCAAGAAATTGTGCTTATTATATCTTATCAAATCAAAATTATGAAACTGATAATCATTGAATTGCTTCAATCCATAATTTTAATAGGATAAAATAATTTTGCTAAATACTAAAATATTCATAAGATTGAATATTAGCATCTAACTTCCTACACTATATCTAATAATTGTCACTCTAGCATATTACAATTATACTCATAACAATTATTATTGATATATGTAAGCTCGAGAAAATAGATGAATAGAAATTCACAAGTCCTTTAAATATAGATATTTAACACTTGTGTTCCTAATTGCAACTTCTCGCAACTAAAACAAATTTAGAAATATTTTCTAAGTATATAAAATATTGAGAATTTTATACACATAACTTAGAAAATACTTCGTCTTCCAATATTAGTGAGTTTTGAAATATGCATTAATTACTTAGAACAGAAATTCTAAATACTATCACTAATATCAAAAGTATCACAATTATTTGTAACAAAATATTTAAGAATATCGGAGCAAAATATCAGAGCAATTAAGCAAGACATCTTGACTAATACTCATTAAATATTTAACATGCAAATAATTATGCTTCTAACTTATGCTAAATAATTTAACTACCACTTATGTATATTGCATTGTAAGCATGATAATTAAACTAGTAGCAAAAAGTATGAGGTACTGGATTTAAAATAAATTCACAAGTCCTTTAAATATGGAAAATTTAATACTTGTGAACTCATTTGAGAATTCATTGCAGATGAGATTTCCAACAAATATGCATATAAATAATATCCCAAATTCACTAACCAACTTAGACAAAATGAATTCATCAAGTTGTTTAACAAATATCTGCAAGTTATTCTATTAAGGACAATCTCGAAAGAAATGATACCTGGTGTCCATGAGCTTGTTCCTTAAGTGGTGTGGAGAGATCAACAGAGTTGTTGGAGTTGAAGTGGTTTCATTGTCTAGTAGATCAGAGCATCACATTCACTAGCTGTTTTAAGTTTAGCCTTTGCTGCAACTATGTGTGTTGAATGCTTTCTCTCATTTCAACAAGAATCCAACTTCTTCCACGAAATTGACAGCTTCTAGGAATGACTTCCCTGTCTTTCTTACAACCTGCATTATCTATATCTATATAGCCAATTAGGTTAAACCTAGTATCTTTAGGGTTCCAGATTCTAAGAATTGGTGATCTCCTAAGATATCTAACAATTCATAACTTAGCTATAAAATAAGATTCTCTAGTATCCACTTGAAAACTTGCACATAGGCATATCGAGAATAAAATATATGGTCTTTATGCACTTGAATAAGTAATGAGCTGATTACCTCTATAGCTTGTCACTTTAGTTCATATACCTGATTTGCCCTGATCAAGCTTAGTGGTTTGTTGGCAAGAAGTCTTGGCAGGTCTAGAATCTTCTAAATTGCGCATCTTCAAAAGATCCCTGACTTACTTTAATTGCCATCATTCTTTTGAATTAATTATAATCCAAAAAGAATTGCAACTCTTCCAACATGCTCATGTTGTACCTACTCTGCATTAACTTAGCAATAAACTCTTGCCAAAGTTTTCATTAGTAGACCCACATATAATATAATCATGGTATACTTGCACTAATCTTAAATCATGTGTGTGCCTTGTATTCTAGAGAGATTTATGTATAACTACTCTAATATAATCATTTTCAAGTAATAAACAGTTAGAGTGTCATACCATGTCCTTGACAATTTGCTTGAATCCCTAACTCTGTTAGGTCCTCATCTTGTTAGGCCTAATTGTTATGTCCTAAGAGGATCAAGTCTCGTCTCTGTTGCTTGCTGTTAGATCTTGAAAGTTCCGAGGATTCTGTTTCCATCATCATCGATACCTTCTTCTTTGTATTAACCTGTAGCAACCAGTTTGGCTTTGTCCCTCATAACAATGCCAATTATTCTCCAGTTTCTGTAAACCCTTACTGTACCAATTTCAGCTTCGACTTTAGTGGTCTGGGTTCCAGCTTCAGTAGATTCTGCCTTCGAACTGATTGAGATCATCTTGCATTTGCAATCACCCAATCTGGATCAATCAGTGCATCTTCAATATTCTTTGGGATACCAATTTGTTGGGTCCCGAAAAATGTATGTTCATTTTGATTAGCACTTCTAGCCTTTACTCAATAATCCGGATCACTAAGAACTAGACTCCAGGAATGACTTTGACTTCAAACCCTTTGTCTCGGCAGATATGTTCTTGATATATTCCTTTGATCTTCATTGTGTTGAGTACGACTAGTAGATCCTTCTATTGTTTTGCTCCCCCTGAGTTGCTGCTAGGTTGTGTTGAAGATCCTTCACCTTTTTCAGTGGATTCTGTTAAAGTTCACGAGTTATGTAGTTTCACTACCATTTTCACTAATAGGATTTGAATCAACATCATTATCATTGTTTCCTTCTGCAACCTCAGTTCCATCATCAGTATCTGAATTTGACTCTGACAAGATGTCATACTTCAAAGATTCAGAATAGCCTTTCATTTGAATGCTTGGGAGCTTGGTGTAGTAGGTCGAAACATTCAGACTTTTAATCACCTTTTAGTTTTTAATCACAAATGCCTTGATAGCTTTCGACTAAGTCTTTTCACGATCTTTGTTGAATACAGTAGCATGCTGTGTTAATTGCTTCAGCTTCATAATCCCCTTAAAGTGCAGACTTCACTTAGAACTTCATTCGCGAAACTCAGTTCCATTATCTGACTTCAAAGTTCTCACAGCTTACTTTACTTCCAACTGATCTTTCTGATGTGATCAATCACCATCTGTGATGCTTCAATATATGTTGAATGCACGAACATCACCAAATTATAACTAGGGTCATCAATCACCACTAAGCATATTTCTTCCATGACTTGATTTGCTTCAGTGTGATGCTTCCATGAGTTCCCTAAATGTGACATACTTCAAAATGTCCTTCTGAATAGAATTCCATTAGAAGCAGTCCTCTCACCAATTTCATCTTTATCAGAGAATCCATTGTCTTGTATATCAAGTGTGAGAGCTTCTTTTGCCATAGCTAACTCTTTACTAATGAAGCTTTACTGAAAAGTTTGCTTCAAATTTGCATACAAATTCCATGTCAGCTACGAACAAACTTCTCACTCTCAATTGAGTGAGCTTCCAACCTTCTTGTTTGAGATCAAACACTTTTCCTTTTTAATGCTTTTCCAGAAAACCCTTGACAAAGAATTCTCTAGTGCCCTGTAGATAGTGTTTAAGTCCTTCCACAAGAAAGATGCTTCCACTGATGACAGTTCTTAAATCATGATGGCCATATCCCTTGTACATCCTTTGCTGTCATCTCCAAAGGTTACCATTGGGGAGGCCTTCTCAACCACTGTGATATTAGAGCTTTAATCTGTCTTTTGTTACATACTCTGCAATCACAAATGATTAAGTTTCTTGGTACTCAATTTTAATTGAGTCCAGATGGGTTAGAGATATTATCAAAGATAACAACAGCTTCAATATGCATAAAAGCACATGGATAGAAGAACTAACAAATTAATTACTAATTCTGTCTAGTCCATTTTTGTCGTTGTCTAACATTTTTAACTATCTCTAATTACCTAAGTCAGTTTTAGATTAAACCTTGAATCTACAAATGTTACTGACAACTTAGATAATTCTACCATCTTATCCCTAACAAGCAATACATGATCTGATATGACATTTAAGTGCAACTATGTGAGTGCAAGCAAATCATGTGAAAATAAACACATAAACAATTTAAGAATATGCAGAATATTTGAATAAAACATTATAAGCAATATCAAATTCCACATATACTTATCAAGTCATTTATCACAATAAGAACAAATATAAAATATCTGATCTATGACCTGTTTGTCTATTAGCAATTTTCACAACATTAACAGAGGTATTAAATCACAGAAGATTTAAATCAAGTTCCAGCAAATGTTTAGGGATACACCTAACCGTCTAGAACACCCTATCTAATTCTAGATATTCATTTTACTGCATAGAAAATCAAGTATGAAATGTACTCACTAAACTCATATAACTAAGCATGAAATCTTATTCTTAGCAATCAATTAAGCATTTAAGTTCTAAGATGCTAACATGCTGACACGAGCCTAATACATTTCAAAACATAATAATCATACAATTATGAATTAGATAAAGATATACTAGTTAGTAAGTGTACCTGTGAAGTGCTTAGTGATTCATCTCTAGTGTTGGTCATTGATGCCAGATATTCATTTGGTTCTTCACTATCACTGATAGAATCATCCTTGCATTTAACTTCATCAACAAATGCTTTCGCTTGCTGCATCCTCACTAATGTTTGAGATTCCTGCTACAACCCAACATAGTGTCTGTCATCTTTTGCTTGTACAGGCTTCTTCAAGCTGTGTAGCAAACCCTTATCTTGTTTTCTATAATCAACCATCCCTGTCTTGCAACCGCCTCTTGAACTGATCTTGAAAATCTCCTTTATGGAATCTATAGGTAATGACCTTAGATTAAGAATTTGGATTCCGTCTGAATCTGATGTTACTGAACTTCCTGTTGCCCTGCAGGCTTGACTTGCAGTCCAGTTCTCAGGTTATTCCAAAGTGTCAAATTCACATGCAACACCTTGACCACTACCTCGAGCTACTACATCTTCAATTCAGCTTCTTGGATCATTTCGTTTCTGTTCAGAGGTTCTCAACCTTGACTTCAATCAAATTTGGTTCCTGGGTCACAAATACAGTGGATATGCTAACAACCTGCTTTACCAAATATTATCTTCTTCAGCTCTTGTTCTAGTTCATAGGCCTTCAGCACATACAGGTCTTTTACAGACAATGTGGTTGTGTCCTAAAATCCCTGTTGGCTGTATCCCTACGTTCCAGATGATCTGCAGTGTTAGCACGAACGTCCTGTAATCTCCCTGTAGAATAATCTTTAAGGCTTGTACTGAGATTCCAGGTTGTCCAGTCTGTTCTCCTTCACTACTTAAGCCCCTAAGATTTTTCATCTTCAAATTCAACTCAAACCAACTAAAAACTGTACCCAAATAATCTTTTCATAACCAGAATCAACTTCTTTGGATAATCTTCAGTCGATCTTCATTGTCTTCAATAACCCGTAAAAATCTTCAACTACTAACTTCTGAGCATCCTCGAATAAGTACTTTAAGAAAAATTTAAATTTACAGAATTTTTAATTTTCTTAGAAAATAAATTAAACAAAAATAAAAATTTACAGAACTTAATTTTCAAGAATTTTGAATTTTCTTAAAAATTAAAATATTGTAAATTAATATTTAAGAAAAAATTAATTAACAAGAATATTAAATTTTCTGGAAAAATAAATAAATCTAAAATAGATATTAGAGTTTCAAAACGTTAAGTAGGCCAAAATAGCATCTGAGACGCTTATGTCCAAGAGTAACACTAATGATTCACATTTTTCCTTAAAAAGAAACTTCGCCAATATTAATACCTAAGACATGATTACACAGTAAAAATACTATATGATCATGTTTCAGAGATTAATAAACACTGGTCAATTTTTATTCCGGAAACAAAAATTACTCCAGGGGCAAATATCTTTTTCTGAGACGCAATTCAAAAATGAACACTCTGCGACGTCCATGCAGCTTCGACACCCTTAATTTAATATTTAAGAAAAAATTAAATTTCCAAAAATTTTAATTTTCTTAAAAAATAAATTAATCAAAAATAAATATTTACAGAAAAATTTAATTTTCAAGAATTTCAAATTTTCTTAAAAATTAAATAAATCGTAAATTAATATTTAAGAAAAATTTAAAATTAAGAATTTTAAAATTTTTAAAACATAATAAATCAAAAATAAAAAATATCAGAATGCGGCTCCGATAGTTAGTAACTATCGGGGACGTATCGATAGTTAGTAACTATCGGACAGTTTCTTTTCCTTTTCTCGCGCATGCATGACCAAGTCAAATGATTACAATGTCCAGAAACTCATTCATGTACTTTAGTACACTGGCCACCTAGTCAGCTGAACATGGTCGAGTAATTCATTCAAAATGGACCAAGATAATTGCTTAATAAATTTAAATTTAAACCTTAAACTTTATTAAATTTATAAAATAAACTAATTAAAATTTATAATATAAACTAACAAAAGTTTATAAAATAAATTTTATAAAATTTTATAAAATAAATTTAATATTAAGTTTATAAAATAAACTAATTAAAATTTATAATATAAACTAATAAAAATTTATAAAACAAATTTTATAAAAGTTTCTAAAATAAATTTAATACTAAGTTTATAAAATAAACTAATTAAAATTTATTATATAAACTAATAAAAGTTTATAAAATAAATTTTATAAGAGTTTATAAAATAAATTTAATATTAAGTTTATAAAATAAACTAATTAAAATTTATAATATAAATTTATAAAAGTTTATAAAACAAATTATATAAAAGTTTATAAAATAATCTTATTAAAAGTTTATAATTAAACTTATTTAACAAGGCCTTTAAACATTTAAGTCTGAACAGCTTCCGCCTGACGAGCTTCACTAGGTTACGGATCCTGATTTGTATATCAATCAGTCAGCTCTGATACCAATTGTTAGGCCCCGGAAGTATCGTAGAAGGGGGGTTGAATACGATACTCACTAAATTAAAAAATTCTTTCGAATCTTTTGCGGATAAATAATTTAGAGTTCGGTTAGTGGGCTCGTGTTCTTGAGGTGAATAGTGTTTACGGAGCTGTTTACTAATTTTCTGTGTTTAGGATTAATCATTTCGGTTCTGGAAAATTAGTAGGAAAATAAACAATACAAGATTCGGGGAATATATCATTTGATAAATATAAACCCTGAGGTTGCTACACCCGGTCAACAAATCCGGTCCGAAGAACAAGTTCTTCGCTGCTTAACAAAAACATATAACTGTCAATTTCCTATACAAGTATTTCTAGATCAGTACAAAGGAAACTAAGACCGTAGAGAGTGATATATAGTGGCCCTGAACATTTTTCATTAAGGAACCGACCACTGATACATCTCCGATGAGGAGGTATAGATTTTTCTGGTGTCTCTCCTCTCCGGCTTCGCCTTCTCTCTCTCTGGTTATTTTCGTTGTGTTGTAGAAGACTGACTCAAATGAATGGCTCTGCTTCAATATATGTGTAGACTTTTTCAACCAAGATACGTGGCTCATTCAGGACCAAGTAAACTAGTTGCTGGTTCACTTCTGTTTTTCCTTAAGTATCGGAACAATTTACTGAGTAATTGTTTAACCATCGATGAGTCTGTAGAATAAGTATCGGAGGATTAAAACAATTACTGAAATAAAATCAATTACTTCAAACTTAGTAACCATCGGAAAGTGGCTAGTTGGCTTTTGTTTCTTTTCCGATAGTTAGTAACTATCGGCATATAAGACAAAATAAGCCCTTTTCATTTCACCAATTCTTTTCCATTTCACCCGATGGTTGTTAACCATCTGTGAATAAGACAAAATAGCTTGTTAACCATCGGTGAATGAGACGAAATAGCTTGACCAAGTTGACTTCTGGATACAGCTTCTGTAGTCTTCTTTACTTAGCCAAATTCGAACCTGATAAGCCCTTAATATATTTTCTTCCACTGCAACCAAGTCTAATAAATATTTCCTTGATTATTCGAACTTGATTTATTCTGAGCTTCATCATATACCACTTCACTTGTTACCCATTTCAGTAAATAGTCAATTCTTCTGAATCATAGATGCAATTCTCAATCTCTTTTGTGCTGACGTTTGGTGCAACTGGTCTGGTTCACAAACGACTAACACGATCTTGATCTTCACATCTTCTTTACAATACAATTGACTTTGTTCCTTGTTGATTAGAAGTGCTTCGATTGTAAGTACATTGGAATCCTCTGGCACTTATGCTGAACCATAAACATATCTGAAACCCTGAACATCTTCGAACTTTATCCTTCACTGAAGTCTGAACATATGAATGAACTTCCTCCAGCAATCTATAATAGACTCCAAGATTCCATATAATATTTTGATTCTTTGTATTTGCCGTATATTCTATCTTATTGATTCCTGTACTTGAGCTCTGCAATTCATTGCTTGTCTGATTTGCAGATTTGGATCACTAGAATCTTTCTGGTACTTTGACAATTGCTTCACTGCTTCCACATCCTTGAATACTTCAACCTTTATTCTTCACTGAGGCATGAACATATTAATGAACTTCTTCCAGTGAGCTAATGCTTCAAGTCTGTAGATTTCTTCTTTATCCTTTGTCTTTACCAAGTCTTCATGTCTTCCTGATTCCGGTGATAACTTCATATTATTTACACGTCATGTTCTTGTGTTGAGTTATAACCCTATGTTACATATAGGTCTATACATACAGCCTTTCATATGTAAATAATCTCTACAATTGCTCAAAATATCACTTCTGCATGCTAATTAATCATTATGGACTTAGACTTTAAAATGGTTAATTAATGAGTATTTTAGAATGCATGTTGTGTTATTTTACATAAATTCATTGTGCTTTATGGGTAATTATTGGTTAAATCTTTGAATTTATGTTGGTTAGATTGCATGATCATAGGGGGAGTTAAATTCATATTACTCTAAAATTTTCATGATTTTTCAATAAATTTACCTGTGTTTTTCATGTAATTTTTATTAATTTAAAGGCCTTAGAATTGTCAAGGAATGTTTTTAATTATTTGTGTTGTTAAAAATCCTTGAATTGATATTTATATTAATTTGGCAAAATTTAATTGTTGTTTTTATTGCAAAAATTGCCAAATTATTCCAAGTATCTTCAAAATTTCGAGTTAGAGTCTATCTCGAAACTCATCTCGAAATTCGACTTGAATTTCGAGTTGGGCTTCCAGGAGTGAAGTTTTGAAAATTCTAAGTCTGGGAAGAATATTCGAGATAAGGTCTATCTCGAAATTCGACTTGAATTTCGAGTTACAGTTCCCCGTGTGCCTGTTCAAAATTCCAAGTCTGGGAAATTGTTCGACTTAGGTTCTATCTCGAACATTATCTCGAATATTCGACTTGATGTTCGAGATAGAGTTTCCCAGGATTGTACTTGGAATTTTATTCAGTTTTTTTAAAGGATTTTTCGAGTTGTCTCCTAACTCGAAACTCATCTTGAATTTTGTCTTGATATTCGAGACGGGATTCCCTGGTGGGTTTTTTATGCTGTTTTAATTGATCAAATGATTATTTGTTTGAGTTAGTGTCATCTCGAACTTTATCTCAAATATTCGACTTGATGTTCGAGATAGTCTCTATCTCGAACCTCATCTCGAATTTCGACTTAAATGTTCGAGATAGTGTTCGACTTGATGTTCCCCAGTGCGTACTTAGCATTTTTTTTCTTGTTTTCACAGGGGTATTTTTGTTTTTGCTCATATATGCCTATATATACATCTCTAACTCGCATCAGTTTTCACTTTTACCTAATTGTTTTAACCCTAAATTTTTGCAGCCCCCACCCTCCCTCCCTCCCTCCCTCCCTGCGATTTCAAACCTTCATCGCCCTGTTTATTCGATTTGTGTTAAAACTCATACATATCTCAAATTGCTGCCCGTTTTTAATCTTCCATCATTATTTGCATCCCATTATTGTGTGTTTCTATGTATCTATAAATGTTCTTAATTGTGTTTGATATATACACACATATCTATACACGCACGCAACTCAGTGATATTGATTACATAGTGGTCAGTAATTTCATTAATGCTCTCACACAAATCTGTGGTATTGATTAAATAGTGGTTGGTGTGTTTGATTACATACTTGGTTGGTGTGTTTGATTTTGCCTACTTAATTGATTATAATTTCGTAGTTTAATTCCAAAGTAAGTACTTTGTTTAATTAAAAGGGATTATTCTGTTTTTTTTCCCGTGCTTAATTGTCTGTGCTAGGTGCTTCTTTTTATAAAATCCAATTAATGCACATGAAAATATTTACAAACATGGCTCACCAATTTTCCCTTGCCAAAAACAATTTTTATAATATTTCTACGGAAATTGGTGATCAACTCCCGCGCTTCAAGTTTTGGGTACGATTTCTTAATTTATACTCCAAGGCTAGTGTTGCTTTTACTGCCAAACCAACACTAGTCCATGATGCTTTACAATAATTATGGACTAGTGCGGTTACATTTGGGAGCAAATCTGCCCCCTATGGTTTCAGGTTTACCTTGGCGGGTCAGGAATATCACGTTACAGAGGAAGTGTTCAACAGGGTTCTGGGATTCCCAATCAAGGATGTTTATGACCCCGAACCTACAACGGCAGAGCGTATTAAGTTCTTTGAGGAGATTGGATGCTATCCTCCTTCTGGACGGATCTCAACTGGCGCCATCCAGAAACAATACTTCCATGTGGAATGGAATTACTTTTTCGAGGCCATCACAAGATGTTTTCGGGCACGCGAAAAAGATTATCATCAGATTCCAATTCCCATGCAGGTTTTTGCAGTTTTCCTAGCCCGTGAACTGGACATTAATTATGGCTGAATCGTTCTTTCAGAGATCATGGCTGCAATGGGATCATCTGCAAGCAGAGACCTTACAACTATTGATGTTATATGCTGGTATCCTCGCTTCTTACAGATGCTTATTAATCACTTAGTACCGACTGATGCTTTAGCTGTAAGACAGGCATTTGCCACAAGTGCAACATCTGCGTCACTGGGCATGGGCACCAAGTCCCTCACAACGATTGCTAATCAAGATAAACATCACGGTAAAGCAATGTCTATTCCTGATAACATTCAAGTGTGGATTAAGTATGATGCAGATATTACTTCAATGACGGGGACCTCCCACATTTCATCACATGCTCAGAATCCATCTGCCCATGCTGACGCATTCCAGGGGATTCCTGACGACAATCTTGGTGATGAAGATGATGATGGGCATTCTCACGGTCAATCTTCTGCCGGTCAAAGGGACAGACAACCTACTCCACATGATGATTCTGTTTCATTTGCTAGACAAGGTAATGAAGAAAGTAATTTCTTTGAACAAGAGCAACTCTCTGTTCACACTACTGATACTTCTTCATCTAAATCTGATTCCGTGGCCCAAGATTCTGCTAACCCGCAGGATCTATCCCAGGGCGAGAGCTATATTTCTGACTCTGAGTCTGATACTCTTGCTTCTTCTCTTTCACCCTCGCTGACGGGAGTTAAAACGCCGACACCTGTAGATTTAGGTGAGGGTTCTGAGAATGACTTAGAAGTGCAGCCAGTTATTTGGAAGAAAGCCAAATTTTCACATGCTGCAACTTCAATAGCCCAGTCCAAACCTAGAATGTCAATCACACCCACTCCACCTCACGAGAGTGGTTCTCACATTGCACATTCTACACCTAAGGATCTTGGTGAGGATCTGGAGCCTTCTGAAGAGCCTGTTACTTCAGACAGGCCAGAAGCTTTCATCGCTTCAGAAGTACCTTCACTGGTATGTTCTGATGCTGCAGAGAGGATCGGTTCTGATGTTGTACTAGAACACTCTGCAGCCTCTCAGTTTGAGATACCACCTCAGGATATGACAGGAACAGATCCCATAACTGCTACTCACTTTGCTTATCCAGTTTCTACAGGTACTGCTTTCACTTTCAGGAATATTGTTGAAGACATACACGAGCGTGAGACAGGGAGTATGTGTGAGCGTTTAGGGAGTGAGGGGCCTTCATTTTCAAGGCCCGAAACCGAGCAACAAACAGTAACAGAACGATTTTTAGAGCGAGGACACCCTAGCCAAACACCGTCCCTTAATCTTGAAAATCTTGACACTCGTATGACAACAATTGAAAATGAAATGAAGCAGTTCGGGCAGTCGATAGGGCAGTTAGGGATCAATGTTGGAGACAACAAGCGAGCTCTTGATGACTACACAGCACGAATGGCAAGTCAAGCAACAACATTCGATGAATTGACACACAAGGTAAATGACTTGGGCCATGCTGGTGGTGTCTTGGGCATCACTCTTTATGATAGAATGATAGCAGTGGAAAGCATAATGCATACAATGGCAATGGAGATAAGCAGATTGATGTATGCAGTTAGGAGCTTTGTTCCCCCAGAGTCTTTTGACGAACAGTACAATCAACCTCCCCTGGTAATGATGGTGCTGGTGGTGCTGGCGATGCTTGTGCAGCTGGACCCTCGGGTTCTGCTTTTGGTGGTTCCCATGCCACTGGTTGATCTGGAGAGAAGGGTGGTGTTCAGGATAACTCACATAAGGGGGAGAGTGGAAAGGAGACGAGACAGCAGTCGCTAGTTATTGAAGAAATTGAAGAACAAACTACTGATTTTGTCAAAGAAAATGAGCCAGTAATTGAAGAGGAGGCTTAGAGGAAAAGAAAGGGTAAGGCAGTGGTGGCTGAGCAAGAAGATCCATTCATTGACTTGAGTTATCATCAGGAAGAAGTACATAAGGTACTTGATTCAAATTCTGATATGGAGGATGTACCTTTAACACATGTAATTAAATGATCTTTGATGAAACAAGGTGGAGGTGCTGGAATGTCTTCCAGAAAGCCTGAAGAAATACCTGTTGATAAAGAGACCCTGGAAGCTCAACAGTTGGCCTTAGAACAAGCTCAGTTCTATAAAATTAAGATGATGCAGGATGAGGCTGTTTTCCTTGAAAAGCAAGCGGAGCTCAAGGAGAAACAGTATGATCATGAGCTTGCAAGGTTAGCTGATCCTCAAGTTGATCTGGACAAGAGAAGGATCGGACAGAAATGGGATGATGCAAGGAAGATTTTATTGGGAGTTTGTGCGAAAGGAACTTATAACAAAGAGGTGGAAGACTTATTCTACAACTTGAACTTGCAGAATCCACTGATTGTTGACTATATAAGTGCTTTGAAAAGGTTGATCTCTAAAGTCAGAGTTGGATACAATGCGATGGTTAATGAGTGGCAAGTCATCTTGTCTTTAGTCGAAGGAGTCCCGACATCTTTCTTGTATGTGGATGATCAATTCATCTCGAGAATATCTGAGTCAGAGTTGTTCTTGCTAGCAACAAAAATTCAATATTCTCAAGCTGAGGAGCTTAGCATTCTGTATAGAGATCAGTTAATGCAGCTAGCAGACGACAAGGGACCAGAATTCTCAGCAAATCCTGATGTTGTTCGGATGGTTGTTGATGGAAAAATGAAGAGGGTTAGTTTAGAAGAAAATGACCTAATGGCTCTATCGGTAGAATCCCTAAAAGCTGTATGTAGGCAAATGATGAGTAAGGGATTCACCTCTGACATTAAGGAGAAGTCAGTGGAGTTTATTGAGAGGATCATATTCAAGATGAGCAATGAGATTTGGAAGTGCGACATTATTGCTCCAAACCCTCTAGACAATGTAAAGGTTCAGCCAGAGCTAATTGAAAGAAAATGGAATATTCTACAAGCGGTTAAAAATGTAAATGAAGCTCTGACTCTTCCTTCTGGATCACTGGAACAAGGAGAAATAAGGGAGGCAATTGGTGTTCCAGGAAGAGATAGTGTATACTGGATACACTCGTATGACAATGACACAACTGATGCTTTGGCGTTCATAGATGCAGACCAGAATCAAACATTATTGCATATGAGTAGAAAATGGTTGCTGCAGACTCAAGATGCCGCATTTCTGGAAAAAGTTTTAGAAGTATTCAAATGGGGCGAAGTGGAGAATGAGAATGTGGATGAGAAGCAGAGACTTCTTAAGTACTTGTCTGAAGTAGTGGTGGAGAAGAAGCGAATGGAGCGAGATGCGGCTAGTGTCTACAATACTAACCGTGTCAAGGGCTACCCCAAAATGATCTATTGTCAGTTCAAGGCTGATAAATCACATTGGAAATCTCAGCTCATAATGAAGAATTTTGAGGATATTCCACAGATCAGAACTACTCAGAAGGTGGACAAATTCAGAATGCTTTTCAAGCATCCTTATCCAGAGCCTAAGAACCCTCTAGATATGGAAGCGGTAAGTTTGTTGAATGCAAGGTGGAAGCTGTTAGTGGACTTTTTGGTCCACTATATACGTTCCAATTTGACTTAAATTGATCGCTTGTGCCCAAGTATGTAGTGTCTTTTGATGTGTTTTGTGTCTTTGGTGTGCAGATTGCCGTTCGTAGCAGAGTTGTTGAATAATTGCATAATTTGGTGGAATATGAGCTGGGATTTCAAAGGAGGAAGATCAGGACTTGAGTTGAGATCAAGAGAGGGCAAGACAAGTCGTTGAAAGAGCATACGCACACGAAAAGCAGTTGCTGGCCAGAAGCTTCAGGGGCGCCCACGCTCCGCCAAGCGCGCCCGCGCTGCAGCAAGGAAAGCTCAAGGGCGCCCGCCCTTCCTCAAGCGCGCCCGCGCCCTGTCGAAATCAGAATTTTTATTTTGCAGTTGTTTAGCTTTTAAGGCCCAGTTAGAAACAGGCCCATGAATATTTTTGTTATTATGTAACCTAGTATAAGACATAAGGATTATTATTATTGTCATTATCGAGGAAGTTAAGTATTATCTAGGTCATTATCAGACAAGAGGCAGAGTACTTTATGAGCCGTCGAACTATTTTTCTTTTGTAATTTTCTACAAGCGGATTATCGGTTGTTTCTTTTACTCTTGCAATTAAAATCAGTTTTTTGTTATGTTTAATTGTTTATCTACTATGTTTTCATATGAACCCATGATGTCGGCTAGTCCAATTATGGGCTAATCGTTGTCATGGGGTTTTAATGGATTTTTCTATCAAGTCTAGATATTGATTGTTTTTATGCCTAAGTGTGTGATTGTTATGGATATCCTAGTATGGTTAAGCTTATTCGTTGTAAATGCGTCGCGAACATTTATGATTGTTTGTTAAATCCTCGTGAATGCGAAAGTGGATCTAGGGTTTAGAACATACCATGCTAGCATAGGTTTTTGCGTGTTAAGAGCATGTATTAATTTGTGGTGTAATTCTAACCGTCTTGCACTGACTATGTGATTTTATGGATCCTTGTGCTTAAGCCATTATATTTTCAATCTCTATAGACATATAGGGACTAAGTATAGTGGTTGACTATTTGACTTCTATCTTTTGTGGATGTTCATTAGGATGGTACGCGTGCAACGAAAGTTGGCGTTTATCAGTTTAGAGGGTCTGATCAGTTATCGTCACTTTCACATGCTAGGTTGAAAAGGCATAAGATTCTAGATGAGATAGTTAATGAAGTTAAAATTCCATGTTTATTTAATATAAGTAATTCCTTAAATTTAATCATTAGGGTAATCAAAACTACAATTGTTATTTTCTTAGCAGTGACAGTTAATCATACTCTGGTGTATAAGTGAACTAAACGTAAGCAAGTCGAGTCTCTGTGGGAACGAATCCTACTTATTACTGTATTACATGTGACCACGTTCTCTTGCGTGAATAAAGTGCGAACAAGTTTTTGGCGCCGCTGCCGGGGACTCGGTTCATTGTTTTATTTAGTTAATGTGCTTATCATCAGTGGTCGATAGATATCACTGACTGAGATTTGTTACTAATCGTTCTTGTTTGTTATGTGAATTCAGGAAATTGATCGTGTATGCGTACTCGTTCTCAATCGAGTAAGGAAAAACTGGAAGAACACTTAGACGAAGAAGAAGGAATTGCAGTTCCAGAAATTGAACCAGAAATAGTAATGGGGGATCCAGTGAAAGCTCTTAAGGATTACTCTCAACCGAAGATCAATGACATTCAGTCAAGCATTGTTAGGCCGGCTATTGCAGCTAATAATTTCGAAATCAAGCCGGGCACAATTCAAATGGTTCAGAATTCTGTGCAGTTTGGGGGTTCACCTGCTGAGGACCCTAATATGCATATCAGAGACTTCATCGAGATCTGTGACACCTTTAAAACCAACGGGGTTTCTGAAGATGTTATAAAACTGAGGCTGTTTCCATTCTCTCTACGAGACAAGGCAAAGAGCTGGTTGCATTCGCTGCCAGCAGGTTCTATAACTACTTGGGAGGATCTCGCACAAAAGTTTCTGACTAAATTCTTCCCTATGGCTAAGACGGCAGCCATGAAGAATGCTCTTACACAGTTCAATCAATATTCTGGAGAAACGTTGTGTGAAGCTTGGGAAAGGTATAAAGAGATGCTTCGAAAGTGTCCCCATCATGGGATGCCCGATTGGATGGTCATTAACGGTTTCTATAATGGGTTGAATCATTCACGACCTATGCTTGATGCAGCATCTGGAGGAGCTCTTTGGGCCAAGAGCTATGAAGAAGCTTATGACTTGATTGAAATGATGGCTGCCAACGAGTATCAGAATCCTACTCAGCGAATGCCGCCGAGTAAAACTGCAGGTGTTTTTGAAGTGGACGCTGCCACGGCTATAACAGCTCAACTACAGGCTTTATCCATAAAGGTGGACGCATTATCCAAGGCAGGAATTCAGCAAGTCGCTATGGTTTGTGATTTGTGTGCAGGTGCTCATGATACAACTCAGTGTGCTATTTCTAGCGATTCAGCGTATTTTGTCAGCAACTTGCAGAAGCCTACACAACCAGCACCTAATACATATCATCCCAACAACAGGAATCATCCTAACTTCAGTTGGAGCAACAATCAGAATGCCATGCCACAACCATCGCAGGGTCAACAATTCGGAACAAGGCCTTTCAACAATTCTATTCCTCAACAATCTTATGCACCAAGACAATCATACAACCCTCCTGGTTTCCATCAACAACCTCAAGGAGGACAAGGGCACTCAAATGAAAAGTCAGAGATGGAGGAACTGAGAATGATGTATAAGAGTCAAGCTGTGACACTGAAAACATTAGAAAATCAAATTGGTCAACTAGCAAATGCTCTTCTAAACAGACCTCAAGGACAATTACCAAGTGACACAGAGGCTAACCTAGGCAAGAAAGAAAGCAAGGAACAAATACACGCTATTACTTTGCGTTCTGGAAGGGTTACGAACAATCAGGAGGTCGAAATTCCACAAAACGAAGAACGTCGGCATTCTGGGCAGGAGGTGCAGGGCGGGCGCGCTTCCTCAGGCGCAGGCGCGCCTCACCTTACTGCTGGAGGGGGATTTTCTGCAGAAAAAGATACGCAGGAGGAGCCGATTAAGAAAAAAATGAATGATTCAGAGGAGAAAAGTAGTTCAGAGAAAGACAGTGATCACAAGGAAGTCTTTCCTCCTCCACCATTCCCTAAAAGGCTTCAGAAGCAGAAATCGGATAAACAGTTTGCTAAATTCTTGGAAGTTTTTAAGAAACTACACATCAACTTACCTTTTGCTGAAGCGCTGGAGCAAATGCCAAGCTACGCCAAATTCATGAAAGGCATTCTATCTAGGAAACTGAAGCTAGAAGAGTTAAACACTGTGGCCTTGACGGAAGAGTGTAGTGCAGTATTGTAGCAGAAGTTACCACCAAAGTTGAAGGATCCTGGTAGTTTCACTATACCATGCATAATTGGGAATTTGTCGTTCGACAAATGTTTGTGCGATTTGGGAGCGAGCATCAACCTCATGCCATACTCTATATTCTTACAACTTGGTCTTCCTGAGCCAAAGCCGACTAACATGTCACTGCAGTTGGCAGATCGTTCAATCACTTATCCGCGAGGAATTGTCGAAGATGTTTTGGTGAAAGTCGACAAATTAATCTTTCCAACAGATTTTGTCATCCTTGATTTTGAAGAAGACAAGAAAATCCCTATCATTCTTGGTAGACCATTCTTGGCAACGGGAAAGACATTGATTGACGTACAGAAGGGAGAACTCACCATGAGAGTGCACGATCAGAATGTCACATTCAATGTGTTCAAAGCAATGCAATTTCCAACAGAAGAAGATCAATGCTTTAAAGTAGATGTAGTGGAATCTGCTGTGCAAGTAAAGATTGAACACATGCTTATGAATGATACACTGGAAAAGGCCTTAAATGGGGACTTTACAATTGAAGAGGATGAGGTTGAAGAACAGGTACAGTCTCTGAATGCTTCTCCTTGGCAACAAAAGTTTGAGAAACCAGAATCGTTGGGTTTATCTGAATTGAGAGAATCACATCAGCGGTTGAAACCATCTATCGAGGAAGCACCAAAGCTAGAGCTCAAACCATTGCCTGATCACTTAAGGTATGCTTCTTTTGGGGAATCATCTACTTTACCTGTAATTATTGCTGCTAACCTTACAGGTCCTGAAGAAGAAAAGCTGTTAAAGGTTCTCAGGGAATTCAAATCAGCCATTGGTTGGACTATTGCAGACATTAAAGGAATCAGTCCTGCCTATTGCCAGCATAAGATTCCGCTGGAAGAAGGTAGTAAGCCAACAGTGGAACATCAGAGAAGGCTTAATCCACTCATGAAGGAAGTAGTGAAGAAGGAAATTATCAAGTGGTTGGATGCAGGGATTATCTATCCTATTTCTGACAGTGCTTGGGTGAGTCCAGTTCAATGTGTGCCAAAGAAAGGAGGCATGACGGTGGTAACTAACGAAAAGAACGAGCTCATTCCTACGCGGACAGTCACTGGTTGGAGAATCTGCATGGATTACAGGAAGCTGAACAAAGCTACTAGGAAGGATCACTTCCCTCTTCCTTTCATCGATCAAATGCTAGACCGACTGGCCGGCCATGAGTACTATTGCCTGCTGGATGGATATTCGGGTTACAATCAGATCTGCATTGCTCCAGAGGATCAGGAGAAGACAACATTTACATGTCCGTTCGGTACCTTCGCTTTTCGAAGGGTTTTTTTTGGGTTATGTGGTGCACCTGGCACTTTTCAGAGGTGCATGATGGCAATTTTTTCAGACATGATTGGTAAGACAGTGGAAGTATTCATGGATGATTTTTCAGTATTTGGGTTTTCTTTTGACGAATGTCTACACAATCTTAGCATGGTTCTGAAAAGATGCGTGGAGACTAATCTGGTTCTCAACTGGGAGAAATGCCATTTCATGGTACAAGAGGGAACTATTCTTGGACACAAGGTGTCACGTCGTGGCCTGGAAGTGGATAAAGCAAAAATAGAGACAATTGAAAATCTTCCACCGCCTAATTCAGTGAGAGGAATTCGTAGTTTCCTTGGTCATGCAGGTTTCTACAGAAGATTCATCAAGGATTTCTCCAAAATTTCTAAACCTTTGTGTAAGCTATTGGAGAAGGATATTCCCTTCAAATTCGATGATGATTGTATGACAGCTTTTGAGACATTGAAGAGGAAGTTGATTTCAGCACCTGTGATCATCGCCCCAGATTGGAATGAACCTTTTGCTATGATGTGTGATGCTAGCGATTTTGCATTAGGGGCTGTTCTTGGTCAAAAGAAAGACAAGATTTTTCATGTTATCTACTATGCAAGCAAGACACTCAATGATGCGCAAGTGAATTACACAACCACAGAGAAGGAGCTGTTAGCCATTGTATATGGCTTTGAAAAATTCAGATCATACTTGCTTGGTACGAAAGTGACGGTGTATACTGACCACGCAGCTATTAGGTATCTGCTCTCCAAGAAGGATTCTAAACCCCGCCTGATTCGATGGATTCTCCTACTTCAAGAATTCGACGTGGAGATCAAAGATAGAAAAGGGACCGAAAATCAGGTAGCTGATCACCTCTCACGATTGGAAGATCCTGGTAAATCACGAGACAGTACTCTCCTCAATGACTCATTTCCGGATGAACAACTGTTTGGAGTACAAGAAGAAGAACCATGGTATGCGGATATTGTGAATTATCTTGTGAGTCAAATTGTTCCACCCGAATTGTCGTCAGCCCAAAGGAAGAAATTCATGCATGATGTAAAGTGGTTTCGTTGGGATGAGCCATATCTGTTTAAACAAGGGGCTGATCAGATTATCAGAAGGTGTGTACCATATAGTGAGACTGAAGCTATTTTGAGGGATTATCATGCCACAGCTTATGGAGGCCATTATGGAGGTGAAAAGACAGCTACTCGTATTCTGCAGGCAGGATTTTATTGGCCATCACTATTCAAGGATGCTCATCAGTTTGTAACCAGATGTGATCGTTGTCAGCGAGTAGGCAACATTTCGAGAAGGGATGAGAATCCCCTTAATGTAATGCTAGAGGTAGAAATTTTTGATGTGTGGGGGATCGACTTCATGGGCCCATTCATTTCATCTTGCAATAACCAATACATCTTGCTAGCTATGGACTACGTCTCCAAATGGGTTGAGGTCAAGGCACTTCCAACTAACGATGCCAATGTAGTGCTCAACTTCCTTCACAAGAACATTTTCACCAGATTTGGGACTCCAAGGGTCATTATCAGCGATGAGGGTTCTCACTTTTGCAATCGAAAGTTCACTAATCTGATGGCAAGATTCAACATCAACCATCGAGTGGCGACAGCATACCACCCTCAAACCAATGACCAAGCTGAAGTATCAAACCGTGAGATCAAACGCATTCTGGAAAAAGTGGTAAGTCCTTCGCGTAAGGATTGGTCTTTAAAACTGGATGAAGCTGTGTGGGCCTACCGAACTGCGTTCAAAACACCTTTGGGGATGTCACCATATCAACTAGTCTATGGAAAAGCTTGTCATCTACCAGCAGAACTGGAACACAAGGCTTATTGGGCATTGCAGAAACTGAATTTTGATTATCAAGCCGCAGGGGAAAAGCGGATGGTGCAAATCAATGAAATGGATGAATTTCGTCTACAAGCTTATGAGAATAACAAGCTCTACAAGGAAAAAGTGAAAAGATGGCATGATCGGCGGTTGACAACAAAGGTATTGGTTCCTGGTCAATTAGTTTTATTATTTAACTCTCGTCTGCGATTGGTTCCAGGAAAACTCAAGTCAAGGTGGTCAGGACCCTTTGTTGTGAAGACTGTGTATCCACACGGAGCTGTGGAGATTTATGAAAAGACCCTAGATCAAGCGTTTAAAGTCAATGGTCAGAGATTGAAGCCGTATTTGGGAGAACAAGTAAATCGCAAAGCTGAAGTCGCGATTCTGTCAACCTCGGATTGAGGACCTGAAGTAACGTCCGGCTAAATGACGTTAACGACAGCGCTCGTGGGAGGCAACCTACGGCTTGAATGGTAATTTTTATTCTCGTAAAAAAAAACAAAAAAAAAACAAAAAAAATTGAAAAATCAGAAAATGGACAGAAGCACCCGGGGCGGGCGCGCCTGGACGCGGTTCCAGAAAAAAAAATTTAGTTTAAAAATTCCAAAAATCGAAAATTAAGAATCTTTGTTACCTTTTTATTAATTTATGGCCCTACCCAGCCCAATCTCACTTGTTTATAAAGGCTTTGCATACCCTAACCCTAGCAACTTACTTACTTCACTTCTTGCATTCTCACATATACACACAATTATACACGCACCTCATCTCCTCTCTTCACAAATCTACACTCAATCAATGGCACCCAAGAGATCTAGGCGCTCCGGGACATCAAGTTCTTCTTTGAGTGGGGGAGTTGTGCCCCAATTCAATTCACCGGAGGCCCAAATTGAGTTTGCACGCTTGATGACCAAATCTGTGGTCAAGGAAAGGGGATTCATTCCGGGTGTTCTTGATGGGTCTCTAATCGCGATGGTTAGTGAGCGCGGTTGGGAGACCGTGTGTGAGGCTGCGGAGGCGATACCATTGAGTATCGTTAGGGAGTTCTATGCCAATGCCAAGCAAGAGAAGAATGGGTATTCTGCAGTCCGAGGGTATGTAGTGGATTATACTCCTGCCGCTATCACTAGGGTTTTGAATTTGCCTGCACCGCAGGAGGGGGTGGAAGATTTTGGGTTGAAGACCCGTGGGGAGGTTGATCTTGAGGCCATTCTGCGGGATATGACAGTTCCAGGCACTACTTGGAAGCACAGGGCAGGCTCTACTGAGCCGGTCACCTTCTCCGCCATGGCTTTGAACCCATATGCTAAGGCCTGGAACCTGTTTCTGTGTGCTAACATTGTGCCATCATCGCACACTCATGAGGTGACAGTGGATCGGGCTATTTTGTTGTGGGGTATTCTCAGCGGGCGATACATCGACCTAGGCTCCCTTATCCACAGGCACATGATCCGATTTTTGCAGGGCAGTACCACTGGAGCGATTCCGTATGGCTCAGTGGTTGTTCGTCTGTGTATTGATGTGGGTATTCACTGGCCGGCGGAGGAACAGTTGCAACTTCCTGCGAGTGCCATTGACACGGCGGCGATAGCTCGACTACCTGAATGGAACGGTGGTGTACCGCATCCCAGAGGCTTAAGGTATATTGTGGATGGTGACGTGCCTCCTAGACAGCAGAGGGCGACTAGGGCTGGATCTTCTAGGGCACCGCCAGCTGTGGCTAGTGCTGGTATGGGTGAGGCTCATTTTAGGAGGTTGGCACGGCGGATGGACGCAGTTGATGATAGACAGAGCCGGTTTGCGGCTGACCTGACTCAGGCTCTTGGTGCAGCTTTTCTGGCTACAGGTGTACAGGTCGATTGGCCTGTTTATGGGGCTGACACCGTGTATCCACCACCGGATTCACCCGAGGAGGGTGACTCTGCTGAGGATTGAGGTATTTCTGCACACTTTCTTCGTTTCTTGCCTTCAATGGGGACATTGAATATTTTAAAGTTTGGGGGTGGAAAATGGAGATTGTAGTTAGATGCATATAGGACATGTAGTTGTAGTTTTGTCATGCATTTTGTTTTAATTGTCCATATAGAGCATATTTTTTGAAAATTTTTGTTCTGGCTATCATATGAATCCATTTTAGTTGCATTTCATAGCATGCATATTTCATGATCCCTTAGGACGAGCTAATTCTGATTGATAAGTCGATGTCAATTTGAGTGTGGTATTGATGAGCAGAGGGATGATTTACAGTCCTTATGAAATTGAATTGCATGTTTCAGAAGCACATTATTTACACAGTCTCATCGGTTGCTTCTGGGCTAGGTTGAGTCATGCCTGTTTAGTTGTTTTAGATTTAATCGCCTGTTGATATCTAGAATGTTTGTTATTCCCTTGATAATGTAAAGATACTAAAGTTTAAGTTTGGGGGAAAACCAGGGATGCATGCTAGTTGTTAATGATTGTCAAGTATGGCTAGGTGTCAAATGGCTAGTAGCCGGCTCATATTTTTATGAGTAGTCTAGGGTTGGAATTGAGAATTCTCATTCCAGATTATGTTTAAAAAAAAAGAGAAAAAAAAAAAGAAGAAAAAAGAAAAAAAAAAGAGTCATGTGAATAATTCGAAGCAAAATTAACCAGGATGAGCTCTTTAATACTCGGGCAATTAAGTTCGAGGGGACTTTGTGCCTAGTGACCTAAGGCTTTTTATAGTCTGGGATCCACTAACCTAATGCTCGCTACATGGGTATTATTGTATAAGCCTTTAGGGGTCTCATCCATTGCACGGTTAAATAAGCCTATGTATTGTGTTATGTGTCGTAGTGGTGGTTTAGCAATAAAGTGTGATTCCCTGTCTAACTCAAATGAATGACGGCGGTGTTTGTATGTTATGGAGTGTTTACCACTCATTCTGTTTATAAGCAGGTGATTGTCTTGGCGAAAAATAGGTATGATTTTGATCTAGTGTCAGAGTATATTTGATGAGCATCGCGCACACACACGTTCTGTTCATGTAGTATCAGTATAAGGGGACTTGGTCGAGCTCTGTTTGGATGTATTGCATCTCTTTGAGGCTTGGCTTACCGATTGGTTTTGGTGAGTTCGAGGGGGTCCTTGCATTTTCATAGTAGTGGCATTCATGCATTGCATTGCTTTAGATTGTTAGAGTCTGTTTATGCTTGGGGACAAGCATCGGTTTAAGTTTGGGGGTGTGTTAGTGGACTTTTTGGTCCACTATATACGTTCCAATTTGACTTAAATTGATCGCTTGTGCCCAAGTATGTAGTGTCTTTTGATGTGTTTTGTGTCTTTGGTGTGCAGATTGCCGTTCGTAGCAGAGTTGTTGAATAATTGTATAATTTGGTGGAATATGAGCTGGGATTTCAAAGGAGGAAGATCAGGACTTGAGTTGAGATCAAGAGAGGGCAAGACAAGTCGTTGAAAGAGCATACGCACACGAAAAGCAGTTGCTGGCCAGAAGCTTCAGGGGCGCCCACGCTCCGCCAAGCGCGCCCGCGCTGCAGCAAGGAAAGCTCAAGGGCGCCCGCCCTTCCTCAAGCGCGCCCGCGCCCTGTCGAAATCAGAATTTTTATTTTGCAGTTGTTTAGCTTTTAAGGCCCAGTTAGAAACAGGCCCATGAATATTTTTGTTATTATGTAACCTAGTATAAGACATAAGGATTATTATTATTGTCATTATCGAGGAAGTTAAGTATTATCTAGGTCATTATCAGACAAGAGGCAGAGTACTTTATGAGCCGTCGAGCTATTTTTCTTTTGTAATTTTCTACAAGCGGATTATCGGTTATTTCTTTTACTCTTGCAATTAAAATCAGTTTTTTGTTATGTTTAATTGTTTATCTACTATGTTTTCATATGAACCCATGATGTCGGCTAGTCCAATTATGGGCTAATCGTTGTCATGGGGTTTTAATGGATTTTTCTATCAAGTCTAGATATTGATTGTTTTTATGCCTAAGTGTGTGATTGTTATGGATATCCTAGTATGGTTAAGCTTATTCGTTGTAAATGCGTCGCGAACATTTATGATTGTTTGTTAAATCCTCGTGAATGCGAAAGTGGATCTAGGGTTTAGAACATACCATGCTAGCATAGGTTTTTGCGTGTTAAGAGCATGTATTAATTTGTGGTGTAATTCTAACCGTCTTGCACTGACTATGTGATTTTATGGATCCTTGTGCTTAAGCCATTATATTTTCAATCTCTATAGACATATAGGGACTAAGTATAGTGGTTGACTATTTGACTTCTATCTTTTGTGGATGTTCATTAGGATGGTACGCGTGCAACGAAAGTTGGCGTTTATCAGTTTAGAGGGTCTGATCAGTTATCGTCACTTTCACATGCTAGGTTGAAAAGGCATAAGATTCTAGATGAGATAGTTAATGAAGTTAAAATTCCATGTTTATTTAATATAAGTAATTCCTTAAATTTAATCATTAGGGTAATTAAAACTACAATTGTTATTTTCTTAGCAGTGACAGTTAATCATACTCTGGTGTATAAGTGAACTAAACGTAAGCAAGTCGAGTCTCTGTGGGAACGAATCCTACTTATTACTGTATTACTTGTGACCACGTTCTCTTGCGTGAATAAAGTGCGAACAGAAGCAGCTTCATGATCCAGTCTATAAGAGAGAACAGCAGCAGAAGGAAAGGCGCAGAAAGCTGAAAGAAGAGAAGCGCCAAGCTGAAGAAGCTAGGAAGAGGAGACGGAATTAGAATTAAAGGTTAGAGTGGTGTGAACTTGAAATTGGAAAAACTTCATATCTTTTGGTTGCTTTAACTCACTTGAGAAAAATTCACCTGATCACGGTATGCGAGATATGCTAACTTACCATACTGTAACCGTGAATCAGAGTGGATCCAATAAGGTGATATAAGTTTGACTGAAAGATATGAAATAATCCAGGTGATAGGAATCACTCAAATGGTCTTTAATTCGAAGTTCGAATTCTTTGTCTAGCTTAAGTTTTATTTATTCTAGTTCTTTGAATTGTTTTCCAAGTTTATTTCAGTTGTAATTTAAACAAGACAGTAATGTTATTTATATTTTTCTCGTCTCATTGTTTAGTTGAGTTATCCCTTGTTAATTTGAATGTCACTGTTAGACTATCAAATAGGGGGAGATTGAAAGGCAGAGTGTCTAAACTTGTAACACTATAACTTATGTAACTCAACTAAAAGAAAAGATACTTAACTGGAAGACAATCAAGAACATGAAGCCACAAAGAAATCAATATTAAATGAAGACAAGGTAATTGATACAATTTAACATGTTAACTATGATCACACAAAGAAGAAATCATTGAAAGAAGTTCAAGACAGAGTTGTTCATGCCTCAATGATTTATAACTTAAAGGTTCAAGATCATAACTATCAGTATCAATAAGACTAATTGATTTCAAGTGAACAAGAAGGAAAGCAATAATTGGAAAGCCACATTACTAATTGAATATGGTAATCTATTCAAGAAGCATAGACACTATCAAGACTAGTCACTTATGAATCAGACCATTGCATCAAGTGTCAGGACATTGATAGCAAGTTTATGTCAGTAATAGAGATCTAGGTTCAAGAGCTTGTTGAAGAATATGGAAGACATAAGGAAATCACAAGTTCAAGATGTTGCATTGAAGTTTCAAGTTGAAGCCCAGAATTTCTCTAAGTACAAAATGTTCGAGATGGTCAAGTAGAATATTCCTATGTAGAATATTCGACTTAAATGTTCGAGATGGCCAAGTAGAATATTCCTATGTAGAATATTCGACTTAAATGTTCGAGATGGCCAAGTAGAAATTCTCAAGTAGACGTTCTGCATAGAGGGCAGTTTCAACATGACACATGGCATCATTTAATTGGCAGATTTCCAAGCTTTCAAGATAAGATAAGATTTATGTGGACATCATTGGGCCACGTATATCTTAGTCTTTGAAGACTACAAGACATAGATTACAAGTAGTATAAATAGAAGTACTTGTGTATTATTTTAAATAAAAGGAGCAATATTTTCAAGATAAACACTTGTAAAAGAGAGAGAGAGAGAGAGAGTATTCACAGAGTTTAGTATCATTTACTACCCTCTTTACTTCTGGTGTACTTTGTAATGAATGTTGTAACAAGCCTTTTAAGTTATATATAAGACATATATTCCTTGAATCATTGTGTTCATTTATTACATGGTATTTATTGCTTCTTAAATTCGAAAAGTTGTATTCACCCCCCCCCCCCTCTACAACACATTTGGACCTAACACTCCATCTAGTCCTCCATGATTAAAACCCCCTCATAGTCTGGCCCGACAATCATTATTTATAGGTGGGATGAAACAATTAGGGGTTGGAACTCCGATTTTAGCGAATACAATGTGAAGCTTGGAAAAGTGAGATAACTCGAATAATGAATTTGTGAGTCTTGATAATGTGTCTAGCGCACCCTCCCACTTGTATCAAAAGAGATTATATGCAATTTCAAAAAACTTGTGCCAGAACCATCCATAGTAATGAGGACAGAGGGTAACAATATTATCTCATCTTCACGGTTTTGATATCTATGATGAAGCAAAAAATATTGTCAACAATTCAACACATGTGATAATAGGGTTCTACTAGATGTTCTTTTAAAAATCATTTTAAAGAATCTGAATATTATATGAAAACATTAGCGATCATTTATAAGAATCTTATTGTAAAAAATCTTTATTATTAAACATTTTAGTGAAAAATATTAAACAATAATAAAAAAACATATTAAAGAATCTTATTATTTCAAATGCACTTCAAACTTAAAAAATATTACAAAAAATAACTGAAATATTTTTTCTGAATAATAAGATTCTTTTAAAATATTCTGTAGAATTTGTAATATTTTTTTAGTACTAAAGACTTAAAACTTTATTCAATTATAATATTATACAGAATTAAGATTTTTTAGAATGTTCACTTAATTAATTATAATATTTAATATAATAACATATAATAGAATCTGAATCCTTTTTGTAAACTTATTGACGTATTATTGAAACAAATAGGAAAATAAATGTATTGTTTCAAAAAAAAATAGAGCTGGTATTTTTGAATTCTTTAACTTGACTTCAAATTAAATTACTATAAAATCATTAATTATATTAAAGTATATAAAAGTACTTAGTTGAATATTTATACAAAGAGATTCAATTAAATGTTTAAAGTGTTCATTATTTTTATACAAGTTCAATATTTTTCACAAATAATGAGTCATTGAGATTCTTTTATGTGTTAATTAATATTATACGAGTTTATTCATATTACGATTTTTGTGGTTTTTTAAAGTGTTTTCAATTAATTAAATTATAATATGACGTTCACTAATATTAAGAGAGTTAAATTATTATTATATTAATATTATACGAGTAAACTAATATTATGATAATATTAGTGAATAATTAAGAGAATCTCAATATTATACGTAAGAGATAATTAACATTATTTCTAAACAAATAAAATAATTAATATCAATACATATTTTAAATTTTAATAAGCAATATAGATCATTAAAAAAACTTCAAAAAGACTACTTCACTACATATTTTTTTAATGTAGGTCATAGCAGAACTCCGCAGTGAATTTTGATTTAATTTATTATATTTTAATTTTAAATATCATTATAATTGAAGTAAAAAATAATATAATAAGTTGAAAATTATTACAATTTTAAAATTTTATGATCTTATAAGCATATTATTAAATACTCTAGTAAGATTCAACATTATTTATTATATTAAATTATTATATAAGGTTCTATTAGTGAAATATTTAGTAAAATCTTATATATTATATTTTAATAAGTAATTATTTAATAAATAAATAATATATTATTAGTTAACACTTAATATTTAAATAATATTAAAATTTGGTTAAGAGTTCTCGTACAATTTTAATTTTAAGATTGGACTAAGTGTTTTTTAATATGATTCTGAGCTTTAATTTAAAGATTTGATTAAGTGGTTTTTATAATTTTAACTTGTAATTCAACTAAATATTTTTATTTAGTATGTATATAAATATTTAATATAACTCTAAAAATATATAAATATATGTATACAATATTTTAAAAAATCTAGATTTTACATTATAACACTAAAAGGAATCTTAATAAAATACTCATCAATATGAGTAAAATCTATTTTAGTATATAGTGTAAAATTATTATAGTTTAAATTAAAAAATGTAATAAATTGAATATTAATACAATTTTTAAATTTCAATAATCACTTCTAGAAAAATATAATATATTTATATAATAATTTTGAAAAATACTGGAATGTTAGGGAAAAAATAGTATATTAATATTTTTGAAAATAGACTAGAGAATATTGTAGCAATTTTTATTTAATTTATTTGATAATTGAAGTTCAATAAAATTTAATAAAAATATAATATAATATACTCAAGATCAATATAATTACAAAATTTTAAATATATAGATTATTAAAAATAACTTTTCAAAATGAACACTTTATATCCAACTATAAAACATTCTAATCATAGTGTTTATATTACATACCAAAAAAATAAATATTTTTTAATATGAACCTTTGTTGAACTTTCTAATGAATTTTAATTTAATTTATTAAGTTAGAATTTCAAATATCACAATAATTGAAGTAAAACATATTATAATATATTAAAAATCACTACAATTTTCAAAATTTAAATGATCACTACTAGAATATGTATAAAGATAATTAAAAAACTCTAAATAAGAACCCTTAAAAGATTCATATGTTTTCACATATGTGCATTCTGTATTTACACGATAATACAATTTTCACAAACGACCACTTCTCTCTATATATTTTTAATATAGTTCTTAGTAGAACTCCGTAATGATTTTTCATTTAATTTATTATGTTTTAATTTCAAATATTACTATAATTGTAGTAAAAAATATTATAATATGTTGAAAATTATTACAATTTTAAAATTTATGATCTAATAAGCATTTTATTAAGTGCTCTACTAAGATTCAACATTTTTTCTTATATTTTGTTAATGTTAGGAAGCAAACACTGATGGCTGTCAGAGAATACAAGTCAGAGTTTACATTGCTGACGTCATCAGAGTTTAAGGAACTGTCGGATAGAGTTTTCTCTATCAGAGAATACTCAATCAGAGTTTACTCTAATAGAGAATGCTCTATCAGAGAATAATAACTAACAGAGTTTATTATCAGAGTTTGTCAGGAAGCAATTCGAATCTTAGTCTGAATAGAATAGTAAGAAGGAATCCTAATGCAAAACTATTTACTTATGTAAAGCTATTATATTTCTAATCTGATTTGTAATTGAATTGTAACTGTGTCTATATAAACACAGGCATAGGTTAACAACAATATATCTTTGCAAATCATAATATTCATAACCTAGCAGCTCTTGAAAACAAAGAACTTCTTGAGAGAGTTTTGTAACCTATTCATTATTTTAAATACAGAACATTATTCATCTTTTACATACTTGTGTTCTTAATCGATTTACTAGTACTATTATATTCAATCCCCCTTCTGTAATAATTTATTCATCTGGGCAAACAAGTGGTATCAGAGCAGGCAGTTCGAATTCAACTATTAGATCATAAATCATGTCTGGAAACAAGTATGAGAGTATAAGAATTCATATCTTAAAGAAAGCTGAGTACCCTACATGGAGGGTGAAGATGTTGATGTTCCTAGAAGCAACAGATCCTGATTACTTGGACATGATCAATGAAGGCCAGTACATGCCAACAAAACTGGTACCTGCAACTATTGTGGATGAAAGACAAGTTCCTGAACATTATACCCTCAAAGACAAAAAGGAGTGAACTAATGAGGAAAAACAAGAAGTCCTCAAAGATGCCAAGGTAAGGAACATATTACACAATAGTCTTGACTCTATAATGTCCAACAGGGTTATAGCATGCAAAACTGCAAAGGAGATCTGGGATGCACTAGAGGTTCAATGTCAAGGAACCAGGGAAATCAAGAAAAATGGAAGATCTGTGTTAATTCAGGAGTATGAATACTTTTAGGCAAAATAGAATGAATCCCTAACAGATATCTATGAAAGATTTTTAACTCTGTTAAATAACTTGGCTTTGGTGGATAAAGTATATGACAATGAAGATTCAAACACCAAGTTTCTAAGGGCTCTTCCAGAAGAATGGGATCTACAAACATCTCTAATTAGAGACAAGTCTGATTTAGATGAGATGTCATTAGATGAAGTATATGGCAAATTAAAAACTCATGACCTAGAGTTACAACAAAGAAGAAATAGGAAGAGCAGCAAGGCAAGATCTATTGCTTTGAATGTTGAAACCAAGATTGGAGAATCAAAATAAAAGGTGCTTAAGGTCTCAACAAGGAAAGGAAAAGAGGTAGTAATTCAATAAAATAATGAATCCGAGTTTGAGACAAACTCTGAAGCAAACTCTGATGACTCCACAGACTCTGATATGATGGAGATGGTTGCAATGATAGTTAAAGGCTTCAAAAAGATGAAGTACATGAAATACAAGAAGCAAGCAAATTTTCAGAAGAAGCATGGATAGTCAGAAAAGAAAGAAAGGCTTAAGAAAAGAGAAGATAGAGATGGGAAATCAAAAACATTATTGATAAATCAAAGATTAAGTGTTATAAGTGTAACAAGATGGGGCACTTTGCTACTGAATGCAGAAGTAAGGAATCAGGGAAAGCTTTAATAACATCAAAGAAGGATTGGATGGATTCCTCATATTCTGAACAAGAAACAAATTATGCACTCATGGCAAACACTGATGCTCTAAACTCTAATAAGGTACCTAACTCTGTCTTTAACTTTCAAACTGATAATATCTGTGAACTGAAGTCTTTTCTTATATCTTTACATGTTAGCTTTAAATCTCAGACTTTGGAGAATGATAGATTAAAATCTGAGATACAAACTCTGACTACTAGAAATAACATGCTTGAATCTGAAAACTCTGAAATGTTGAAAATAAAAAAAGACTTTGATAATGCTATTCACATGCAAACACAATTGGAATTTCAAGTTGAATACTTAAAATCATAAATAGAAAAAGAAAAGGAAACCTTCAGATTTTGGACAAACTCTGGAAAGAAAGTCCAATAAATGCTAACTAACAAGAATTGGACTTCTGCTCTAGGATATGAATATGATACATACACTAAAGCTCACATAAAAGGAATATTGAATAAACCTGTGAAATTTGTTAGAGCAAGTATTAAGGAAACTCCTACTGAATGCTCCAAGAATAATAGTGTGTCAGAACCTAAAAAGGTAAATATATGATTACTTTCATAGAAGCAACTTAAAGAAAAGTTGAAGGCAGTCACCAATAAAGGAAAACTTACAAAGATTAAAGAAATAGAAATGGAAAAATAGGAATTACTAATGAGACTAACTACATGAATATTCCTGATGCTCCTAGGAAAATATGCTTTACTTGTGGTAACTTAAATCACCTTGCTATTGACTGCAAACAAAAGAAATTTAATCTTTGGAAGAAAGCCAAATGTTAAGTACTTTCATATCTTTGGAAGCAAGTGTTTTATTCTTAAAACACACCCTAAGCAATTGAAGAAATTTGAACTTAAAGCAGATGAATGAATTTTTATTGGATATGCAACAACTTCTAAAACCTCTTCAAGGGCATTCAAAGTATTCAATCTAAGGACAAGGATAGTCATGGAATCAATTAATGTCTCTTTTGATGAAGGGAAAATAGCTGGATTACATGATAAGGATGCATAGGAAACTCTGAGATTTGAGAATGAACTGCAGGAAATA